>JAJPQY010000007.1:0-5995000 GCA_021199905.1 Pestalotiopsis sp. MUOB 440515 | reverse complement strand
ATTTTCGACGAGGTACAAGCTTATCTATGCTACGTGTACCTCGACATCGATCATGGGGAGAAATGCTGATTCTCATTTTTTTGATCATTCTGTCCCAGAAAGCTGCAGTGAGGATTGGTGTTTGGCTTTTGAAAACATCGACTCTTGAATCTCAGGGATCACTTTTTTCATTTCCCCACAGCCGCTGCGCGTATACTAGAGATATTGATATGCGCGTGTAGATCTCGGTGGCACGGTTCGAATGGCGTAGCCCACGTCCTGCTGCACCTCGTCGTCGCTCCGCGATCGTTCTTGGGAAAATTGCCGGTACAGGGTAGGCCGTTACAGGGTAGGTTGGCCCAAGCCCGCTGGCGGCAGGGCTCTTGCGGGCGCTGTAGCGGACCATACCAACCAAAGTTCCACCGCTAAACCCGCTAAGGAGAACACGTTCAGTGGGCTCACTGCGCTGAGGGGTCACCCAGCACGATATCTCGGGAACGGCTGAAGCTGTGTACTCGTCCGGTATACCATTGGAAAGAGCACGATCTGAGCGTTGCAACGGCGTACGTCTTGTATCCCCAAATCCTCTGAACACTCTGTCAGACTTTTTCGGGATTCGAAAATGTGCGGTACAGGGTAAGTCGTTACAGGGTAGCCTCTCCGGGCCAGCCTACCCGACACCCCGCCGGGAGGGACAGGGCCGTTCCAGGGTAACCCCGCCCGCACTTGCAGTGCCCAGCCCCGCCCGTCCTGCTCAACCCAACCAGCGGCAGTTTGGGAACAGCAAAACCGCCCGCCCAAAAAAGCGCCCCCCTAAAAATAGGACCCTCAACCCGGCGATTTGGTCGATTTTGGGCCAAGCTACCCGTCACCTACCCTGTAACGCGCGGGCCAAGCTACCCTGGAGCGGTTTCCCACCGAGATTCGTTACAGGGTAACTTGCCCGACCCAGCTCACCCTGTACCGCTCACTTCACACGCAACTTCGTTCACGGGTAAGCTCGCTGAGGCGGCCTACCCTGTACCGAAACGCCCTCGCAACTCGGGTACAGGGTAGCTTGAACGAGAAAACTTACCCTGCAACGCTGGAACGCCCTGAGAGTGCCATGTTGGAGACGATTTCAGCGCAAACTCTAGACGTAATCACGCACCAAAGCTGCCTTGCAGCCAACCCGCTACAGGGTGAAGAATACACCTACAAAGTTAATGCGCCATTCGCAGCATCGCCCTCCGGGCTGGCTACAGGGTAACCTGACCGGGCTACCCTACCCTGGAACGTCAATATACGCAATAAAAAATAAAAAATATATTATATCATATAAAATAATATATTTTTTTTTTTTTTTTTTTATTTTAATTTTAATTTTTTTTTTTTTTTTATATATAAATATTAAATATAATAATATTATAAAAAAAAAATATTAAAATTTTTTTTTTTTTTATTATATTAATAAACAAAAAAAAAAAAAATAAAAAAAAAAAAAAAAAAAAAAAAATTGTAGGGTTTTTTTTAATAAAAAATATTATAAATAAAAAAAAAACGATATAAAATAAAGGAAGATGGGAAATTTTAAATAAATTTAAAAAATAAAACTCAAAAAATATTTTGTTTTTTCTTTTGGAAAAAAAAAAAGTTTAAATAATATATAAAAAAAAAATATTTTTTTTTTAGGAAGAAATCCCTCCTCATTATATCCATTCATTCCCTCACTGATGTTTTCTTGGATCATCACGTTGGTGGTGATCCCCTTTGTTGGATCATGATTCCGGTCATGATCCATTCCTCAGGATCATTGCCAAGACTATGATCCTGTCAACAGCTGCTGGCAGCTGTCAGCCTTGGTCAGTGCTTGGTGGGTCTTTCATCCAGTGATGGCATCCCCGCAGTGTGCCTTCTTCCCTTCCCTAAGCGCCAACACATGTTTGTTTTCCTGCAAGGGTGCATGTTCGTAACACACGCGTGCTATCACGAAGCTTTTAGCGTTATGGGTAGGATAGCCCCGCTTTCCGCGGATTACCTTGTTTTTAGCCGTGACCCACCTTTTTATTAGTTAGATTCGTATAAAATAAAACTTTGCAAAGCTATAAAAATTAGTTTTGCAGCTTTGAAAATAAACATTGTTACTTTTATATTATAACTAAGCCTTATTTTAAAGTAGTACTGTAATAATAATTAAATATCACGGTTTTTATAATGGCACGTTTATTATAACAAGGCTTTTAATATTATAAATAAATTAATCCCGCTTTTTATAAAATGCCCCGCTTTCGGTCGTGGCCCACTGTTTTATTAATTAAATTATTGTAAAATAAAAGTTTATAAAGCCATAAAATTAGTTTTACAGCTTTGAAAATAATATATGATAAGAAAAAGTCGGGTTTTTAATAAAACACGGATTATCCCTGTAAGCCTGTCATGGCAGTGGCTTTAACGATGGATAGGCCCGGCCCGGCTGCTAGTTAATCCGGTCCCGACGCAAATAAAAATAAAGATCGATAAATAAACTAATAGCTAGCTAGCTATTAAGGTATGGATCCCGGTCCTTAAACTTTAAGATTTTTACAACCCTATTAACACACATTGCTGGCCTTATAATAATAGCTCCCACTAGCCAAACAAACGGGATCGTAATAATCACGGTGGCCGCTATATTGGATTTTATATTAACGCGCTAAGGCGTTAAAGCCCACGCTAACCACTATAAAAGCTTCTGTTTAAGCTAACCTTTTTTGATTAGTGTGTTGGCGCACGGACCACTTAGGCAGCCCCATTACAAACCTTATTATCGAGGACCTTATTAAAAAGGTCTTCGCGATCTTGCGAAGGTTTAAATCGTTGTTTTAAATTTTCCTTAATAAAACACCTTATACCGTAATGTACCGCCGTTATCGTTTGTAATCCTTAATTTGTAACAGTGATAAGGCCGTTATAAAATGAACTTATTTATAAGTTTAGCCAATAAAATTTCAGGGCCTAATAAACTTCGGCCTTATTACGATCCCCGTTTGTTTGGCTGGTGGGAGCTATTATTATAAGGCCAGTAATGTGTGTTAATATTAAAGTAAAAAACTTAAAGTTTAAAGACCGGGATCCATACCTTAATAGCTAGCTAGCTATTAGTTTATTTATCGATCTTTATTTTTATTTGCGTCGGGACCGGATTAACTAGCAGCCGGGCCGGGCCTATCCATCGTTAAAGCCATTGCCATGACATTTATAATTAAAAAAGCTAATCTTTTTATATTAATACATTTATATTTTATATATCGCGAGTTAAAAAATAAACATCATTACTTTTATATTATAATTAAGCTTTAATTAAAAATAATATTATATAATGTCGTAATACTAGGTATAAACCATGTATTAGGGCAGGGAAGCGTTGGATTCGAAGTAGAAGTGGTAGAATAGCACCGAAGGTTGTATTCGAATGAGTATTGTATTGTAGCTTAGTAAATAAACGAAGGAAATCTAAATACAGGAAATCAACCCTTTTATATACTTAAAATCCAAGTAAGTAGAACGATCTGGAAAAATATTATTAATCCAACGGATTAATAATATCTTGGATTATTAATGTGGTTGATTTGTAATCATCGAAAAGAATGGAAATTCGTGGATATTCGATGATATTCCACGGGCCGGTAGGGCTTACCCGGAACGGATCCCCACGCTTATACTAGTATGGCAGCACGGTCCAATAACCGATGCACAGCCATTTTGAAACCACTAGCCACAAAGGCGGTGCAGGGTAGGTCCGTGCAGCGTTCCTGGTAGGCTGCACGGGCGGCTATCAACGATAACCTACCATTAGCCAACGTGGTAACTCAGCGATATCTCAACGAATATCGCAGCTATGATAATGCAATAAATTGCATTAAATAGCGTTTTTTATGTACTTAACGATGCTGTATTAACATCTATGCATATTTGCAACATATAATATTATATTATTTTATAAATTGTTTTTAATATACTTAAATTTATTAATTATTCGCGGACTTTTTATTTAAATAAATAATAAATAAAATATAAAAACTATTATATTAATTAAATTATTCGCATTAAATAAAAATAAATAAATATATATATATATATATATAACGCGGTTATAAAATGTATAAATTCTTTCATTTTAATATTTTTTATTATAATATATTAGAATTTTTTAAATTAAATATATGTAAAATTTAAATATTTACCAGCTTACACGGCTGCTTACATAAATATTTTTATTATATAATAACTAGCGACAAATTAGTATAAAATTAATTTATAATATTAAAATAAAGCACTTAATCAGGCTTTTATTAATTAAAGGTAAGGTTTAATATTATGCTTTTACGGTTTAACACACGTGTTACGGCGAGCAAAAAGGTATTAAAATAATTAAGGCCAATTAAAGGCCAACTGTTTTATAAATGAAAATAATTAAATTAACGAAAGTGTAAAAAAAGAGCTTAGGACGTTCTTAAAGCGAGATTATATAACGAGCTGCGTGGGTATAATTAGCAAGCTCGTTGTAACGACTATACTAAGGATAAACCAAAGTATAAGAGGTGCTGGGGTTTATGCTAGCAGATATGCTACTCAAGTAGACACTGAGCGTAGAAGGTAAGGTTGACTGGATGATCTGAACTGATTTGCAAGTGTAGTCGTTAAAGCGTATTGAATGCTTCACCTATGGGTAAGATAGATGCTTAGATTGATCACTGAGGTAATGACTGTCTATGTAGTGTAGGAAAGCCGTCCTTAATATATCCATTCATTCCCTCACTGATGTTTGCTTGGATCACCATGTTGGTGGTGATCCCCTTTGTTGGATCACTGATCCGTTGGTGAGCCTCACCCTTGGATCACGGATCCGGACGTGAGCCTGTCGACAGCTGATGCCAACTGCCAGGCTTAGTCATCCGGCGGTGGTCTTCATCCAGTGATGACAGCCCCGCAGTGTGCCTTTTCCCTCTTAAGCGCCAACACATGTTTGTCGTCCTGCAAGGGTGCATGTTCGTAACACTCGTGGCTTAGCCCCTTAATTAATGGCTTCGGTGTACGGCAATAACCGGCCGTTATAATACGCATAAAAGGTGTTAGGCCGCATAATGCTTTATTAGTTTAGCCTAACAAAGCACTAAGCTGATTAGTCAGCTTTATAACGGCTTGTATTTAGATTTTTACAAGCCTCCGTAACTTTTAAAAATGCATGCTTTTTACACACTTTATATTAAACCCTTAGGTGTATATAACGACCTGATAAAAGGAGTTAGTCAGTTATACACCCCACGGTACAACACTAACAATACTATACGATTTTTGCTTTTGCATACTGTTACGAACATGCACTTTTGCAGGAAAACAATCATATGTGAGCGTTTAAGGAGGAAAAAAAAGGCGCACTGCGGGGCTGTCATTACTGGATAAAGAGCTCCGCTAAGTGACTAAGCCTGACAGCTAGTATTAGCTGACAATAAGCTTACGTCCGGATCCGTGATTTAAGGGTGAGCCTTATTAACGGATTAGTGATTTAATAAAAGGGATTATTACCAACATAATAATCTAAGCAAACATTAGTAAGGGAGTGAATGGATATATTAAGGACGGCTTTTTTATTTTACATAAACAGTTATTACCTTAATAATTAATCTAAGCATTTATTTTACTTATAAGTAAAGCCAATTAAGCTTTAACGATTATACTTGTGAATTAGTTCAGAATATCCAGTCAACCTTCCCTTACACGCTTAATACCTATTTGATTAGCATATCTGTTAGCATAAACCCCAGCACCTTTTATACTTCGGTTTATCCTTAATATAGTCGTTACACACACGTTCTCTAGCCTTACTTGCACAATGGAGTCCCTTTAGTGATCAGTCACCTGATCACGCAACAACCTGGCCCTACGAATGCACCTTAAATCAGGCGAGCGTGGTGCATTCTAGGTTCCCCAGTTTAATGCGAATCGATGACAATCCAGATAAGGTCCGGCAGTGCCGCAACCCTCAACCGGTGCGAACTCGATAGTGGTCCGCATACTACCCGAGCTCCAAATGACAGGCATGACGTAGAACAGGATATAGCAGAGCAGCAGAGCAGCAGGACAGCAGGACAGCAGGACAGCAGGACAGCAGGACAGCAGGACAGCAGGACAGCAGGACAGCAGGACAGCAGGACAGCAGGACAGCAGGACAGCAGGACAGCAGGACAGCAGGACAGCAGGACAGCAGGACAGCAGGACAGCAGGACAGCAGGACAGCAGAACGAGAATGGGGCTTGTCCCCGACTGGAGGACCACCTGCGAGGAGGTCGAATCCGGGAGGCCATTCAACGCAGGACCTTAAGCATTCGAGCATCATTGTCAAAAGCTATATACTACCACTGTGCGAGTATGGCAAAGAGCATACCCGCAATCGTTGGAAAACAACACCTATATGTCCACGAGTGGGGAACGTGGAGGACAATGTATGCCATGACAATATTCCGATAGACAACATTCAATACATTTCATCCCCATAGGTTAAGAACTTGTTTCCGGCCTTGCTTCCCTTTCTTCTTGCCTTTGCCGCTGTCTACCTCGCTGTCATTTGTTGGTATGTTGTTGTCTTGTGCAGTGTTCGCATTTCCAGCACCCCAGCTGAAGCCAGTACCTCTTCCACCCGTGTCTCTTCGAACAGCTCCTGTGCCATAGCCGAAGATCGTGGTCGTCGGCTTCGGCGCTGCTGGAAGAGCGGGAAAGTTGTCATCCCCACCCGCCGGCCTCGCGGTCCGCGGCGCCTGCGATGCGCTGCCTGGTTTCCACTGGCTTGAGGCACCCACGCGAGAGCCAGTACCCGACCGGCTGGAGGGCAACGCTGGAAACGATGTTGCTACAGGCACTGGTTTGCTGGAGCCGCTCGCTGCCGCCCAAGTGGTGGAAGCCGGCGATGATCGCTGTGATTGCTGCGTGGAGCTCTTCAGCTTCAAGACTCGTGTCGTATGTCGTTGTGATGGTGCAGCAGTACCAGTCGCTGCTGAGCTTGATGCGGCTGCAGCCCATCCACTGCTCGATGTAGTGGCACCGTGCATCCCAGAGAGCGCTGGCAATGTCGGATAGTCCTCATTGATAGCACGCCAATCATTCCACGCCTTACGCAGTGTCTCGGACTTCGTCTTGTCCTCGAACAGGTCGGCGACCTCTCGAACAAGAGTGCCCAAGGCTGTGGTGGAGGTTTCCGCAAAGAGCGAGAAGAATGCATCAACTAGGACTGTTGCTGACGTCTTGTTGTTCTGATATGACGAGATGAGGGACCGGAATTTTGCAATCTTGGAAGCATCATTCTGCAGCAGATTGGACGCTCGCTCGATGACAGCAGCATGCCGCATGAGACGAGCACGTTCTTCACCTGTAAGGTTTGGGTCCACCGGATTCTGAGTTTCCGTCTCTGCAGTAGCAGTTGAGCTTCCAGAAGGGGCCGCATTGCCGTGGTTGCGGTGCGTTGTGGGAGGTGCGCTTCCCGAGGCTGGGGACGAAGAGGTCTGCTGCGACGACAGTTGGCCGCCAAAAGTCCGGTTCGATACAGACTGCGACGAGTGGATAGCCATCTGCCTCTGAAATGCCAGCTGATCTCTCCTCAATGGTTGGGCAGAGCTGGCTGGAATCGGTTCAGCATTGGGATCACGCCCACGACCTCTTCGCTCCCTCTCACCATCACCTTGTGCACGAGCACCGCCTCTCCCTCCACCTCCGCGCCTCTCTTGTTGGTACGATGAGCGGAAATCAAACCCAGCCATATCTACAAGCCTAGCATCTCTGCGTACATCCTTGGAAAGAGAACTGCCGTGTTCACTCAATTGGTGTGCCTTGAGGTCCATCTCGGATGCGAAGACAACAAACTTCTTCTCTTGGCATTCGCGGTCCATGCAAGGATAGTGGTCCTTTTTGAAATGCTGCTCAAGAGCATTGTAGTCAATGTAGTAGTGCGGCTGTCTCGGATCTTCGCGGTCACAAAGGAAACACCTTTCATGCTTGTTCCGGCAATGCTCGTAAAGCTTGTCGCCATCATAGAAGCGCTGGCCGCAGAAAGCGCATAGAGGGTGGCCCTTGAATCCAGTCTGGTCCACTGCACCAGGGCGGTCGTCGCCGTGGCGCATGTGTTTCTCAAGCTCCTTCTCAGCGAATAGCTCGTGCTCATGTGTAAACACTTTCTTGTTGCGGGTGCAGAGGTCACACATCTTCTTGTGGTGGGTGCTGCGCACATGGCGGTGGAGATCCGGCCAGCTCAGACCGGCAAAGTCGCATTCATCGTCGGGGCAGTTGTAGCGTAATAGCAGCACTGTGTCGCCCACAATGTCTTCTTTACTGTAGCGAATGCCGATGTTTTCGTCTGTAGTCGTGATATCAGGCGCATTTTCTGAATAGTCCTCGAACCTCTTGGTAGCATCATCAGTGAAGATGACATACGGTGCTGCTGTCCTGCAGTGAGCGCACTCCTTGTTCTTGTACAGTGCCCTCATGCGTAGAGCACAAATGTGGCAAGTCCTATGATTGCAGGGCGCAACAGACTGGTGGATGACGGGGCTGGCGCAGATGAAGCAGACCTCGGCTTCAACGTCATCATCGGCAGGATCAGCGGTTGCAAGAGATGTGGTCGGAGCGATCGCAGGCGGTACGGATTGGGCGAGGGCTTCTTGTGACTGCTGGGGTCCCGTCGGACCGCTGACCGTCGTTGTTGATGATCCTTTGCCACGACCGCCGCGTTGAGAGCGGCCGCCTCTTGCGTTATTCTGACTGCCGCGGCCCCGGTTTCTGCCTCTTCCTGCACCTTGGTTCGCTCCACGACCGGGGCCGGTAGGTTCAACACTGGCTGCGCCAGAGGCGTTCGAATCGGGAGCCATTGTTCGGTCGTGGGACTGTGCCAGCGGTGGCGGTAGTATTTGGGCTTGAGGATGTCGCGTACTCTGTGCAGCCTTATCGCAGAAGGCTGAAGATGCCAAAACTTTAATCAACCTAAACGAAAGGCACCTTGTGTACTCTGCGGTGTCTGTTCCAGTCAGCGTTGGAGGTAAAATAAGTGTTTGTCAAGCAGCCAAATTCGTCTGGTCGATACGTATGCAGGTGGTGGGGCATTTTATTCATCGTGCTGCTCATTGACATTGGTGTGGATTGATGACGGCCCCGCCATGAGCCACTGTGAGCCACAACCGTAAGCTCCTTCGGCCAGTGACTCAAACGTGGCTGGTGAATAAACATCTGTTTTGGATACATCGTACCAGCTTTCACTGCAATTTTCCACAAAACAAGTGGATATATCTAGCATTCCACGATCACAGCAATGATCATTCTGAATCATAAATAGCCTGCATGTTCTACGCGACGGGGCAGGAAAGACTACTTGACACAGCATTCAACAGTGCAGCCATGGCCACCACAGCATAAAAATACTGACTGTACACTTCACTGTACAAGTAGGGAGGGACCTTTGTACGATGAGCTTGAAGAAGAAGGCACGTAAAAGCTCAAACCTGACCAAACGCGCACGATTGCCGAGGCTTGGAACATCGATGATCTTGAAGCGAGTTTCTTTTATGTCAAAGCATGACTGGCTATAAAATTGCATTGCATGTACCACCGTTCACAATGTCCAGTGTCGCGATTGTGCCTTCTCAACGAGGCTGACTGATGATTGCATTGGGAAGCGGCTAGTCCCTCCCCGGCGCTTTGTCAGCAGCAGGCTGATCAGACAACTGCCGCCGGATTCTTAGCCGCGTGATCGGAACCAAGCGCCATTGGCTGATGGCGCTAAAATCCCCATTGGTGTCTTTCCGTTCCCGGTTGTTGCTTTCAACCCGCCAGTAGTTTGGCAGTGCCGACCAATAGGTTCCTCCCGAGCACCTGACTCCACATTCGCGAACAAAGGTCAACCTACGCCATTGCGATCGCGAATGGAAACTCAGTCACGCCGCCGCTGTTGACGACGTTTGGTTTGCTGCCCAGTCATCCCTTGCAACAATCCTGCGGACCTGCGGCTTCTTGCGACAAACCTTTGAGGGTGTCGCCAGGTTCATCGCTCCGAAATCCGTTTGGGCAAGAACTGACATTCCCTCATTCACACCCGCGTCAAGCTTGAACTACAACAAAACAGCCAGCCCCGGTGGTGTTCACCTTCGCGTTGAGGTATCATCTATTTGCCTTCGACCTCGACAAGAACAAACGGCACGATTCGAATCCCGATCGCGTGAGTCCAGCGAAAGACTGCAACTGCTGCAAAGATCAAATCTTGGGGGCTTTCACCGACAACACCCGCCACAGCCTCAGGTTTCATCTTGCATCACAAGGCAAGAGCGTGCTGGGCACTATCTGCCAGAGTCTCAAGAATATATTGGAAGTCAGGACCTGTTTCAAGATTTGCAGCTGGAAACTGCGGCCTAGTGGTGTGGCAGTATCGTTTGAACGCGATCTCCGTGATGCGTTGACCGAGGTCCAACCCATTATTCCACATACAACTTTCCAGCTCCGGGCTTGCCTTTGTGGCCAGGCCTAATCTCCCTTCATCCAATTTTTGAGGCTGGCCTGCTCTTGCCTCTTTTCGGGGTTCCTAGCCCTGCAGAACTTTTGCCGAGATATTGCATTCTCGATACCAGACATTCAAAATGTCTGCACCTCGTACGTACTTATACACTGCGTTTGCAGTTTCTGCAAAAACATTGACAGATCTGAGAGGGCTCTTGACTTTATAACCCTCCAATGGCTATCTACTGACACAGTCATTCAAGTGTCGGCCGAAGAAGAGCAGCGATACACAGAGATCATCGATGGCATCCTTGCGACCGCAAACCTCGAAACGATCTCGCGCAAGAAGATCCGAGAAGGCCTTGAGACAGCTCTCGGCGGCAAGGACCTGAGGGACCAGAAGGTGGGCAAGGCACAATGTAATTCATGTCTTCCCCATTGTTTGCGCTGACCATGATGCTTCCCAGACCGCGATCAAGCTCCTGATTGAGCAAAGGTTTGACGCCATCTCCAATGATCCCGATCCACATGCGTCTGCGGATAACGAAAACGCTTCGCCTCCAAAGAGACAAGCCAATGGCTACGATGACGATGACGCTGAAGCCGAGCCGGAAGCCGATGGCGATGAGATTCGAGTATCGGTCCAGCCGCCAAAGAAGAAGCAGCGTAGGAGTGAGGACACAGAGGATGCGGATGCAAAGCTGGCCGCCATGCTGCAAGCGCAAGAGAATCGGATGGGCCGGGCGACAAGAGGAGGCGGCCCCAAGTCGAAGGCTGCCAAGAAGAAGGCCACACCCAGGAAGAAGAGCTCCAACAAGATCCGCCCCGAGGACGATAGTGACATCTCAGGAAGTGATGCCTCAGGTCCAAAGCGCCGCAAGGCCGGAGGAGGCTTTCAGAAACCGTTCAATCTGAGCGCACCCCTCGCCGATGTTTGCGGCGAACCTACTGTAAGTCTCCGGTTACTTCGGAAGTGGCGCGTGTCAAAGACTAATTGGCAATGCAGCTATCTCGACCACAAGTCGTGAAGAAGTTGTGGGAGCACATCAAAGGCAATGAACTGCAAGATCCCAAGGATAAGCGGCAAATCTTGTGTGACGAGAAACTGCAGGCTGTTTTCAAGCAGTCAAAGGTAGACATGTTCCAGATGAATCGTCTGGTTGGGGCCCATCTTTACCCCGTTGAAGAGCCGCAGTGAGCAGACGTATCAAGTAATTAGCAATAATTTGTGCCTTTGGTGAAAATGTAGAGGCTTTGGTCATCAAGACATGTTCCACGTACATAAATATTAACACACAGGACATGCGAAGTTGAACGACGCATTGCAATTGATGGACTGCATGGGCTCACATTTCTAGTTCACGGCGATGGACTTTCAGCTGATGTAATTTTCGAGAACGATGCGCGTGGGCACGCCAATTGAAGAGAACCGGTCATCTGATCCTATTAATACACCGATGATCTTTGCTTGATATAACCAGTAAACAGTGTCTTCGGGGTTGCGAATCATCAGGGAGCATGTATGATTTAAAAAGAATTTTTCTCTACGTGTCAGTAAAACGCAAATTAAATACATAGCTGGCAAATCTGGATATGTGCAGGTATGCCGCTTTTGAAAACATGATTACGAGGTCCATGAGAATCAGTATTATATGCTCCATTGGACGGCAACAATCGGATACCACCTTGCAATTTTGACTGATTTTGTGAATTTGACTATACTTTGATAAACGTAGTTGAGCTTGAGGGTAAGCCTTAATTCGCTGATGCTCGAACATTATATCGTTGTCTCGCAATTCGTGTAGTCTTTACCCGGGAGTGACACCAAGTATATCCTAGCCGACCTGAAGGGCCAGTTGCATAGCGTACCACTTTTGACGCAATTCAAACAGTGAAGGTAGGACTCTGCAGTCGAACCACGAGGCTAGGAATATAGCATTCTCTTGTTGCCTCTCACGATAGCTCGCTCGAAATACTGTGGAGAGTCTTGCGGCCATGTTGTGTTGCATAAACGGCGACGTATTGACGGTGATTGATAACAATCATATTATGTCACCTCAGAGCAGTGCATTTCACAAACTGCTTAACAAGGAACAAGTCAGGAGGAGAGCCACAAGTAGAAACGTGATCATATATATCTTGGAAATGCTACCATACTACAATTCCGAGATTTTTAAGCAGCATAAAAACAACACGACTTCTTCAGCATCATTGCACAATAAATCAAATCGAACATCACGCCAGAAAGTAACTTGCAGCCCGGCAGGGTTGATTTGAAAACTTGGTTCAGCCTGGTTGTTTTTTCCACAGCGAAATTGCTATAAGATACGAGAGTCTCAAAGTCTCAGGATGATAGGAAAACGATGCAAATAGCTTCCGCCTGCTCTGGGGCACTGTTCCGTCCAGGCATTACGCTCTTTTGCCTCATTCAATAAAAATATCAGCCGCGTTCTCTTGAGTGGCCTTTTTTGCACATTCCAACGATTGATCATGCACATGTGGCTATGAGGCCGCAAAGATAAGGAGGCAACGCGGAAGTGATCTACAATTGACGGACACTCGAGACCCTTCGCAACCTTATACACTGGCGAACCTTGTTGCCCTCATCATCCCCGCCAACCTTGTCCGGCAGACGGACGGAAGCTTTTCAGAAGTTTTGTGGATCACAAGTCGGAGCCCCCAGCCCACCTTCGAAGTCATTGTACCAATCCGGCCGTTGGTTGGTTGGGGCTGGCACCCTGGCTCGCCTGGCACCCAGCTCGGGTCTGGCCAGCCGCCAGCCGCCCAAGAGAGCTGGCTCCACAATATTCCCCTGTCTCTGAGCCCGTGAGGTCCACGAAAACACGATTTCGAGCTTTCGCAGTCTGAGAATTGAATGAATGAGTACTCGGTGCGCCAGCGCTGGAATCCAAGCGTGTGGACGAGAACCCTCCAAACTGAGTGGCTTGATTCCTTGCTGCCAATTGGGAAGATGTGGCCAAGATCAAGGCAGCAGAATTCTGTTTTGCCAGCGGGCAAATGGGGGGGTCAGGGTGTAGGTGGCGTCACAGCTTGATTTTTAGCAGGAGTGCGGCGGACCCCAGGTGCCAACATGTACATGGTAGTCGCAGGTGGGATTTTGACTTGTAGACGCAGGCACCATTCACCCCGAAAAGCAACAGACGAAGGCACTCGAGGCACTCACTCCGTGTAGCCGAAGAGAGACATTGAGCGGCCTGACTTTTGACTTCCCTGACTGTACGGTGTATGCACTCCAGTACCAGTCCTCCATCGTCGCCGCAGTGTCAGCGCTGCCCATTCGCCCCCAGGGTTTGTCTCACCATCAGCAAGAGATCATCCTTCCCCCTCACCCAGGGAGCCCCGGATGAATAGTTGTCCTTCGACTTTCCACGTAACCGCCCAAAACTCCATCAGCCCATTCCATGTTGTCGGGCTCCCCTATCGCTTTCAGCCTTCTACCGTGAGCACAAAGGGGATACCTCGACTTGCGACGGAATCACTTTCTTCGAGACCTCCTCCGAGACTCTTGCCTCGAACTCTTGAGAAGCGACAACCAGCGCCCGTGAAGCCAGCGGAACTCCTGCCGCTGCACATTTTCGCACCTTCTGCGTTTTGTGCGTCGGAGCGTGGGCAAGCTGCCAGTTATGCCGCCCTTTACTATCTGCACGCAACATTGACATCATCATCCGATCGTGTTCCGCGATATCCTGTCGACTTTGATCATCGACACAGTTCATTCTATGAAGTACGCATTACATTCTTGCAAGCTCGATCGTTTTGTGTGAACAAGTATCGTCTCAACAAGTCTGAGCTGTTACTAATCATTCGACAAACAGCATCCTCAGTCGATCGCATTCCCTGCCTTCTCCCTGCCGACACCCAGTCCTTTTTGGCCATACCTCCCATTGAATTCAATCGACCACCATTGAAATTCATCCCATCGAGCTGCGCGTGTATCGATAACCCGTCCTCGATGTGAGCTTACAACATCACCTGGCATCTATTTGACCATCCCGACTTTGCAGTTCCCGACTATGTTGCGACGGCCTCCTGCCGAAGGACGGCTTGTCGCTGAACCGCGCAAGACTAGGGTCCTTATTATGCTAGCGGTCATCTTACTCTCGTGGATCTCCATCGTCGATGCTCAGCAGCAGCAACACCAACAATCATCTTTGAAAAACGAGCAGCTACCCATCATTGCCGACCCGTTACGTGACAGCGGAAAGTCGACAGAATACCACCAACAGCATGACGAGAACGAGCGAGAGAAACAGAGGCTCGTTGGTGAATCTCAGCTGGCGTACGAAGGCCATGACTCTGGCCACCAGTTCGGCTCGACCAATCGTCAGGACGTACCCCTGCGCGTAGTGTCGCCTGGCTTGGCTGAAGGGAAGCATGCTGTCACGACAGCCTACATCAACAAGAATATTAACAGGCAGGCGAGATCCCTAGATCGCCAATACCCTGATCCTCACGATGCGAGCGCCCTCGCGACTGTGGCTCCGGATTACCCCGTTCGAGCCGCCAAATCTCCACGACAACCATCCAGTATTCTGACAGGTGCTGGGCTGTCCTCGCCGCAATCTGCGCGGAGTCTGGAGAGATGGGAAGTGGAAGACTATGTTCTTCTGGCGACCGTCGATGGTCATCTCCGTGCCGTCAGCAAAGAATCTGGCGAAGAACGTTGGCACCTTGTGGCCGAGGAGCCAGCTGTCGAGACTATCCACTACCGGCCGAACAATTCATTCCCCGGAGAACACGATCGACTGCCGCATGACGATTACGTCTGGGCGATTGAGCCCTCTCACACCGGCCCGGTGTATGTCTGGATGTCTTCGGCACTTGGATCTGGCCTGATGAGTGCCGGATTCTCGATGAAACAGCTTGTTGATGAATTCAGCCCATACGCAGTCCAAGATCCACCGGTGGTATACACAGGCGACAAGAAGACCACAATGTACATTCTCAACGCGGCCAAGGGCCAAGTGCTCCGATGGTATGGGCAAGGGGAGGGGCAGGTCGCGCCTGTTGCGACGTGTTTTCAGCCGACCGGCATTGTTGATGCAGACATGGAAGAATGTGCCGGGACAATCGCACTCAGCCGCACCGAGTACACTGTAAACATCCATCACCAGGATGATGGCCGGCTCATTGCTACGCTTCGATACCGCGAGTGGGGACCCAATACGTACGACAATGATCTCCATAGACAGTACAGCAGTACACGAGACAACCGGTACTTGACGAGCCGCCACGATGGTCGACTCTACGCCCTCGATGACAGCGCAGACATGCAATCTATATCAGTCTCATTCCCCGCACCCGTGGCACGGGTCTTTGATGTCGCGCGTCCACAGGATGTCCCACGCGGTGGTAACCCCGAACTTGTGCTTCTTCCCCAGCCGCCACCTCCAATTTCGGAGGGTGAATCTGCAAGAGCTCGCGGGTCTAGCATCTATCTCAACAAGACAGAGACTGGGAGTTGGTTCGCTTTGTCTGGCACTCTGTACCCACTTGTAGTGGATGCCCCCCGTGCCAAGGCGAGCTCGAAGAATGGAATGGATTTTGACAATGACGACGCCATCCCTGATGATGTTCTCATAGGAACACATTCACTAGGTGGCCTCAGAGGTGCAGATCGGCCTCCAGGAAAATCACAATGGCCGAGCCTGCCTGCGCTCCCTGAATCGGATGCGGATCAACCTATCGTGCTGGACAATTCGTCAGTCGTTCCCGTTCAGTCGGATGAGATGGATGCAACCTCCATCATCAAGTCCGTGCCAAGATATGTTGTGAATAGCGTGATACAGCTATTCAAGAACCCCATCTTGTACATCATTGGCCTGTCTGTACTGGCTGCCGTGTACAAGACCCGTGGAACAATGGCTCGAGAGCATCTTCCATTCAGACCGCCTGCATCAGAAATGGACTCGGCCGACAAGATTGGCACTGAGAAAGTCGAGCCGCCGACCAAGCCTATCACGCCATCTCCTCCATCACCAACTATTCAAACTGCTGATAATGAAGCAATCATCACGGACATTGACCAACCCGTTCTCGAGACAGATGGGGTCGCCCTGGAAAGGGTACAAGAGGAGGGACAAGCTCGAGACCAAGTAGCAGCCGAGCCTCAAGCCGTACCGCAGCGGACGGGCGAGTCCCCGGAGAAGAAGAAGGCCCACAGAGGACGAAGGGGTGGTGTCAAGCACAAGAAAAAAGCTCAACGAGACGCATCTGCGAGCCAAGAGACGAAACGTGCAGACCTAGATCCTGTTGCTCAGATCGATCAAATGGTGGAAGCCCAGGAGCCGCAACTCAACCCAAACATCAAGTCCATTGGCAAGGCCGAAGACATTGGCGTGGGTGGATTTGAGATTAATGGATTAAAGGTCGACCTGGATGAGCAGCTTGGAATGGGCAGCAATGGTACCGTCGTTTTCCCTGGAACCTTTCATGGGCGCGATATCGCTGTCAAGCGCATGCTGCACGAGTTCAATGACCTAGCCACGCGAGAAACTAAGCTGCTCCTTGAGAGCGACAATCATCCCAATGGTAAGCAACTCCCCAAAGATCATACGCAGACATTCACTGATAAATGTGGGCAGTCATTCAATACTATGCCATCCATCGTGACAAGACGTTCTTGTACATTGCACTGGAGCGCTGTCAGGCTTCTCTAGCCGACATCATTGACAAGCCGCACGTGTTCAAGGAGCTGGCACACGCTGGAGAACGCGATATTCCGAATGTACTACTGCAGATCGCGAACGGTGTCAGCCATCTGCACGGCCTGCGAATTGTGCATCGAGACCTCAAGCCACAGAACATCTTGGTCACCGTGACCAAAGACGGTAGACCGAGACTGGTGGTTTCGGACTTTGGTCTGTGTAAGAAACTGGATGGTGCACAGTCGTCATTTGGTCACACAGCGACGCGACCAGCAGGTACATCGGGCTGGCGAGCTCCAGAGCTGTTGGCTGAAGAAGATGCGCGCGAAAATCCCAGCTCCATGGCCAGTATGCACAGCGACTCGAGCACACTTATTGGATCAGAAAACGCCCCCAACAGACGCGCCACGAGAGCCATTGATATCTTCAGTCTTGGGCTCGTCTTCTTCTATGTGCTTACCAAGGGAAGTCATCCCTTTGACTGCGGGGACCGGTACATGCGCGAGGTCAACATTCGCAAAGGCCAAGTCAACCTGCAGCCGCTTGAAGTCCTCGGGGATTTTGCCTTTGAGGCACGAGATCTCATAGGCGCCATGCTTAGCACCGATCCTCGTGCGCGACCAACTACACGCAGTGTCATGGCTCATCCATTCTTCTGGGACTCGAAGAAGCGCCTTGCTTTCCTATGTGATGTCTCGGACCATTTCGAGAAAGAACAGCGCGATCCCCCGTCGGAAGCTCTGATCAGGTTGGAACAATTTGCTCCTCGTGTTTGCAGGGGCGATTTCCTCAAGATACTGCCCAAAGACTTTGTCGAGAGTCTTGGCAAGCAGCGCAAGTATACAGGTACCCGCCTACTAGACTTGTTGCGCGCCTTGAGAAACAAGTGGAACCACCGTGAGGATCTAAGCGATGCCTTGAAGAAGTCAGTAGGGACTAGCCACGAGGATTACCTCGGCTACTGGAGCCGACGGTTCCCTAACTTGTTGGTCGTCTGTTGCGAGGTCATTTGGAGTCTCGAGCTGCGGGATGCTGTACGCTTCAGAGAATACTTTGAGCCCATGAAACCATAGCATGCAGTTATACAGCGTAATCTATTATATACATCTCGTCGGCCACTGACCACAAGGTCGAGTCTGCATATCGTGTGCCGCATTTCTACGTCTGGCGACAATGACACGGATAGCTCGGTTGCTCCGCATGATCAGAGGTTCTGGCAATTCGCTGGTAACTTTGATAGCTCCAAAATAACAACCATCTGTTCTGGACGCACCGACTAACTTGAGCCAATGCCTTGCCGCGCACTGCAATTGTACAGTTCCTCACCAAAGTACGAGATGACCGTACTCGGTACCTGCTTTTTAACTCTGTCACGGACCCTGGGTTCAGCTGGAGGGCTAGGATTCATGGGACGGTGCCACTTTGCTAATAACGGTACTTGGACCGGGATTTGACAAGCTGAATGCCGGGATCACGACGCAAAGCACCCTGATTGATAGAGGGATGCTAAATTGTCCCACGCCCAAGACGACCACGATGATGTCCTCATTGTTGCCGGTAGAGTCGTGTTAAGTACCAGATCATTGTCGACAGCCTCATTCTGATGATCTGATCATGCCTTTGCTTGGGATCCATGCTGAGAAGCCTGCCGAAGGAATTTGTCTAGCCTGTGGCTAGTCATTGCCCATGTCTAGACTGAAAGGCAACTACAATTAGCGGGCGCGGACACTGCCGTTGTCAGCTTTGAATGGTTGCTCGGACATGTGTTTTCGTATTAAGGTTCTCTTGGCAAGCCACATAATACGTCTGTGAACTGAGGATCGAATCCTCAGTGTTCGCGTACTGTCGAGTCAATACCCACTTGTCCGCTTTGGTAACAAAGCCCGAGCATCATAAGTACAGCAATGGGTTTGCGTTCGTGGAGAGATGGCTTCAACGTTTTCGGTTATTTCTTTGACGGCGAGCAACCACTTGCCAGTGTTGAAATGTCTCGAACCTTTTGATACACAATGAGGCTGATGAAATGGCATCGCTGCTCGCTCCTTCCAGTGACATCCTCTCGCCACTCCCGTCAAGCCACCGCAATGGACTCATCGCAGTTGCTGTATTTGGATTCTCGTCATTTGTCGCCACCACGACTCTATTCACATACCTAACTTACAAACTGGCACGATGGCATTTGCAGAGACCAGCGACGCAAGGAGGGGGCCACCACACGCAGACTACAACGGACCTGTCTCTCGGGTTGTCGCAGGTACACTTTGGTCAATCCAAAGCGAATGCCGGCATTGTCACACAGCCCGATGCTGTGGTCACAAGCAATGAGCATCATGTTCCTCGTCTGAACCAATTTCTCCTCTTGGTGTACAATCTTTTATTTGCAGAAATGCACCAGTCAACAGCCTTCTTGCTCAATGTTTCCTGGGCTACCTCAGATGGCATTTGGGTCGGCACTCATACATGCTGGGCACAAGGATGGTTCATCTCGATTGGTGATCTAGCTGCCAGCGTGTTCATCACCGCTATTGCGGTGCATACGTACCTGACCGTCATCAAAAACTATCAGCCGCCCCAAAAGCTCCTCTATGCTACGATAGCATGTCTATGGACTTTTGTCTACGCTCTCGGAATGCTTGGGGTCTTGCTCACAAACAATGGGCGAGATGGAGGAGGGCTTTATGTGCGCGCCGTTGCATGGGTTAGTATTCTTTCCATAATAATGTGTGGTTGGTTTATCTAACATTGATGGGCTGCAGTGCTGGATGAATGTTAGATACGAGAAACTGCGCCTTTGGCTGCATTACTTTTGGATCTTCCTCTCACTGGCGCTGACCAGCGGAATCTACATTTTGATATTCTTTTCTTTGCGGCGCGGTCATGATGGCCAACAACTCTCCAACAGCACTCGAGAACGACGAGCAACGCAATCCAACGGAAGAAACGATCGCGCAATGGGAAGCCATCCAGGCTTTCTAGTGTATCCCGTTATATACTGCCTTTGTACCGCGCCACTCGCTCTGTTTCGAGTCGCGACGATGTCAGGTCGAGACGTCAGCGTTGGGATGTTTTGCTTTGCGGCGGCTATGATAGCAAGCAATGGCTGGCTCGATGTCCTACTCTTTTCATGGACGCGAAGCTCCATCATTTTTGCACCGTCCCCTGACGCTACCGACACGGGTCTCGATACATTCGCATTCATGAGAACACCGCACACGAGGCGTTATGGAAATATAGTCTGGGTACAAGGCGCATCCAGGAGTACAAGCGACGCGCATGGCGGGCGAGAGAACGATGGCGGGTGGTGGAGGATTGGTGGAGACCGTGCTCACCAAAGATCGAAGAGCACAGCAAGTCGGTGGCCCAGTGGTCCGAGAAGCATGAGCCAGGAGTCGCTGAGGGATGCCGGCAACAATGAGATTCAAATGGACATTGTCACGAGTGTGATTGTTGAGATTGACCGTGACAGCAAACCGCAAATACGATCTGCTCACCAGTCAGAGGAGGGTTACGAAACAAGCTCTACAAAGTCTGGGCCGCACAGATAGACTACGTGAATCTAGGTCCTAAAAGCATCTCACTTGATTGTCCATTCAAGCAATTAATGTTATCATGGGGAAGTGTAACAGGTTTTGATGCTAGAAGTACATGTGCTTAAGTGGAAAAGGTATCAAGTTAACCCGTCCACCACGAGAAGTTATAGCCGCGCACAACTCGATTTGAAAACAATATGCTCCTACTTCGAAATGCACAAAGGCAAAATACAAATACATATAGCGCACCAATGAACACCCTTCTCCCGCATGATGGCTACTCAAGACGCCGAACCTGCACTAGAAGGGCGCGACGTGATTGGTGGCGAAAGGAGTTTTCTAGGCATTGGCTTTCGACCCTTGTTCTTCTGCCTCTTCGTGTCTTGCACTGGACATGAAATGATCGTGTCCTTGGTAGTAGTTGCAATGTGTTGTGTACTCATTGGCTCTGCCATGGTTGTTGGCAGACGACGATTCTGATCGTAGTGCCTAGGCTTTGCCTGAAATGCCTTCTCTGGCGGTGCTGTGTTTTTGCTTTGAGGCTTGCTCATCGGCGCGGTTTCGTCGGACATGATCGACAATGACGCAATCGGAGGGCGGTCGGGATCGTACTTCAAAGTAGACCCGACTTCACCAGTATCCTGAGCACGAGACCGCTGACGATTTTGCTTACGTCTTGTCCGTAATTTATGCTTGCGCTCGCAAAACTTTCCCTCCGTGCCTGGGGCGACCAAGATATCCACATCCGGCGGCGAAGATGATTTGCTCATATAGTGACCTCTATCGGGTTCATTCAAAGCTCTGGACACCTCGCGTCCACGAGGCCTGGAGCTTTGGTAGGAATTCAGAGACTGTGATGGTTAGTCAGAGCTTCAAGATTTGGTTCGAAGGTGCTTACTTGATCAGAGACATCCTTCCCTTGAGCTCCCTTGGATTTGTGTTTCTTAGCACGCTGCCCTTGCCACTTCTGGGTCATTTTGCTGCTTTTATTGCCTTTGTGCTTTTTCTTCCGAGAGGCTGTGTAATGGCTCCCGTCCTGGTCGATATGCTCATGCAGCCGCTTGCGCTTATTTTGCTTTTTGGTTGTGGAATGCTGTTCATCTTGACGAGCATTGTCAATGACCAGGGCAGGCGGTATGGTAGGAGAGGCCATCATAGCAGTGTTTAATGGATGGCTTGATCTGCTGCTTTCGGAGCTCGAATCAGATGTTGACTTTGTTTGTTCTGAGACCAGCAAGACTTGAGGTGGCCTTGACAGTGGCGCGGCCTTGATCCGCTGCATCAGCTCCGGAATGGAAGGTGCCGGTACTGGAGTGGAATGTATCAATTGCGGTCTGTTATCCATGTCCTCAAGAGTCTTCACAGGCGCCAGCTTCGTCTCTTGTTGATGGACTGGTGAAGTGTCGCAGCTACTTTCTAAAGCCTGAGTCGGTTTCCTGGAAGTAGGAGTTGCGGGTGTCTCGACAACTTTTCGGGCCCTCTTGCTTTCAGTGTCAGCAGAGCTTTCGGATGCACTAGAAAGTTCGGAAGGCTGGTAGGTGGGATCTTGATCCTTAGTCAAATCCAACTCTAGCTTTGGCTGCGTCGTTGGCATCTTCTTGCATGGTGTAATGGCAGTGCTACTTCTCAGCCGATACGGGGATTTCTTGAGAGTATCAGGAGATTGATGTCTGATCTCTGTGATACTGGTCAGCCACGAGGGGGATGCATTCAAGACCTGCTCGATTGCAGCTGATCCCGAGTCCTGTGAAGCATGTGCGGCGTCTCCGTGGATGCGATTGATCTCCTTGAACGATTTCAAAGAGGTCGATACGGAGAGATCCTGGTTCGTCTCTGGAACTATCTTGTATTCTGCCTGTTTCTTGGCAGATAACTGGGGGACCTTAACCACAAGTCTACCAACCATTCCAGGTGGCGTGCCGGGTACAGAAACCGAAATGTCGATTGGCGTCTTCTGCGTCTGGCTCGACCTGGATCTCGTGCTTGGTGTTTCTACCTGAGATAACGCTCTCTCAAAGTTGGGAGTGACCTCCAGGTCAACGTCGCGGCGGTCGTGCTCAATCGCTCTTTTTGGCGTGTTGGCTCGGTTTGTTTGGTCGTGATCTGATTTGCCACTTTTACACGCCCTAATATTCTGCCGTGCTGGGAGGCACACAGGCGACTGTAACGCATGGTCCATGCTTCTCGAAGGGCTCGAACTCATCAAGATGCCCAACTCTTGGTTCGACGGAGGCGCTTCTTGGGACAACTGTTGCATAATAAGAATTGACGTACTATCCGACTCCGAAGATGCCGTGCTCTTGCTCGACGGAGGAGCACGAACGGGAAGTCGCTCGTCGTCACTGACATCTGTTGCCTCTGAATCGGAGCTCCAAAAGTTTCCAAGCTGCTCTTTGGGAACTGCGGTCTTTCGCATTTCGTCAATTGTTGCCGCAGAAGGAGAGCAATGCCCTCTGAGGTATTCGCCTTTTTTGGGGCCGCTCCGAATGAGACCCTTGAAAGGGCCATCGGCTACGGAACAAAACCCAACATGAGGAACGAAGTTGGTCTCGTACTCCGAGAACCAATGTCGGAAAGGCTCGGGAGTACCTGGAGTGCTATCTGTAGGTTCGTCGTCTGATTCCAATCTGTTTGGCACGGTGACGGATTGCCCATTATCTGCGTCCGACTCATCCGAGTCTGAGAACGCATCGCGGACTCGCTGCGAATACCCCGGCCCAAATTTCTTCGTTGGCTGACTTTGAGCTTTCTGATCAGGCCACAATCGGTTGATGGGTTTGAATGAGGTAGTTCGCACGATGGCTTTGGACTGTGGTACCATTGGTAGCTTCGCCACGGTGCCCGGAAGCTTTGTGTCTTGCTCTGAGACTTCGCTCTCAGTCGTGGGCGACTGGGCTCTGATGATGGCGGAATTTGTTTCCTCTTCAGAATGCACAGAATCATAAAAGGATCTCGGAATAGGCTTGCTGGGTTCTGTTGTCAAATGTATTAGCTGCTTGATCCCACTTCCCCCAATGATGGAGGCGACACATACCCTTACGGCGAAGTTTTCTCCCAGTCATGGACTTGATGCGAGCAATCGCAGCGCTGGGCCTGTTCTGCCGAGCTTGGGCTTTAGCTCGCTTCTTTTCCTCCTCCGCCTCAGCTTGTCGCAATGAAGCCTGTCGCTTGGCGTCTTCGCGCTCTTTCGCCTCTCGCTGGAATTGCGCAAGTAGATCCCTCGTCGCAGCAGCCACACGCGAAGGTGTCAGGGTTAGAGAGCCAGCACTCTTGACACTCTTGGAAGAATACGAGGACGATGCGGAAGGTCTTCGTCTCTTGCCGTTCCTGGAACCAATGTCATCCAAGTCTGCGCCGACAGTCCTGCCATGCTGAGACTGGCCATTCTCGGTGTCTGATGGCAGCTCGTATGGATCTTGCCTGCCTCCGCTGCCTCTGATCGCTCGTTGTGAGTCTGAACTGAGACCCGAAGATCGGGGACGTGACGAAGACCTTGTGGCCAAAGGATAAAGCAGTGCTGGGGTGCGCGGTCGTATCTTCTTCACCGCGGGCGTCTGGCTAGGTCGTCGTGACCCGGTATTTGTTGCGTCGGCCTAAATGGAAAACCATGTCAGCGCAGTCACATTGAGGGAGTGAAGATGAACATACATTGTTTGGTGTGCTTTCAGTCGCAATAGGTTGGTTTGATGCGAGGACAAGCTTGAGCACTTCTCCATCCTCGAGGATATCGACACCATCGTCCAAATCCAGGGCGCAACATTTCTCATCAAATATCCCAGCAGGCACAGTTTGACTGGGGCGTTCAGGGTCTTGCTTGGCATATCTTTCAAGCGCAGCATCCACCACATTGGCAAAAGTCGACTCTTCGTCCAACCGTAGTCTGAATGCAGTCAACTGCTCTGTGGCCTTGTCCTTCAAGGCACTGAACGGAAGAATTTGAATGCGAACAGAGATGTACTTGGTCTTTCTGGGACGTGCGGCAGCCATGGCTTCTGACGTTGAAAAGAATGGAGGCTGCCTCGCCGATCTCGTTATCTATGGACTTGGTTGATGCTTTTCTATATTCTTGAGAGTGAAACGCTTGAAGGTTGGTTGGGTGAGTGTCTGTGAAATACCGATGTGGCGAGAAGAGAGGCGCGGTCGAATCAATGAATCATGCCAGATCAGATTGTTCTGTCGTTCGAGTTGCCGGGAAGGTAGGAAATTGGCAGGTGAGCCTATTCTCAAAAAGTAGGAGTGCTAGAAAAGATGGAGGCCAGGTCGACGATGCGATACAGCAGCTTGCTCGTACCAAGAGTGGAAAGAGTTCGCTAGACAGAATTTACAGGCAGCGTGCAGGAGTGAGGTCTACTGCTGCTCTCGACATCGCAGAATGTGTCTGAAGAAAATGTCCGCGATGGATTCAATCTGTGCTGCTTCGTATTGTTCGCTGTGATTGTTGCTGAGACCACAGTGCCAAGAAATGCTCAAGGACTAGTCGTTGGCTAGAGAGGAGATTGTCGTCAGCATCAATGGCTGGCTTGACGGTTCTACACAAAACAATGCACTTTTTTCTTCACGATTGTTTCTCAAGTTTCAACTCTCACTTGCAAATGGTTTCATCCAGGCTGGGCCGACTCTTTCCAGTATCCACCCACGTGCGATCAGAAGAGACGCGCTTTCTGCGATGATAGCGCGACTGCCGGTCACTAGCGCGTCTTTTTCCATTAAAATGTTTAAATGACGGGGCGAAGAAAAGAAAAAAAAACGTGTTGGACCCCAGAGTCGAGCCAAGTTGTTCCTTGAGAATATACTGTGTGGAGTGACTGGGAGGCTGGGTTGCTTTCTGCTTGCTTTTGCCATGCGGTGCAAACGCTCAGCGATAAGTGTCATTGCTTTGCTTTGCCAACACGAATCCTTTTCCATTTTTCGGTGTACTTTGGCATGCCTCAGGGTAGACAAACTATCCCTGGATGTTTAGCAATTGTGAAGACTCTTTTCTCACACGCTTTATGACTCCAGAGCCGAGAAAGCCTCGACCGCTCTCTAGGCTCCTCAGCACCGGATCAAACATCCTAAGTATTCCAACGTTATCCTTGTCCGCAAAGCAACATGAGGTGCCAAGGGTGCGTGACAATATCTACTTCTGCAACGTGAAGAAACCTTATCTTGCCGAGCCAATGCATGGAGACTACCAACCTCTGAATGTACTCAAGACCTCACCAGCGGTGTCAAATGAGCCCGCTGTACTCTGTACTTCGCACACTACGCCACTTAACAGCAAAGGCTTCCATCGACCGAAGCCTGCCGTTCCTGCAACCCCCACGTCTACCAGAAGTAAGAAGTCACTGCTTACCAAGTTCTGGTCTTCGAATCTATCAAATGCTGCTGTGATGGGGCTGGAACTCTGCGGGCGGCCAGTGGATATGTAAAAGTGACAAGTCTCCGAGCAGCTTATTGGTCACCTACCTCAGGGTGTGCGCCGTGAGCAGCATTCAAGATCACCCAACTCCTCGCCCGGCGGTACCAAGTAATAGGCGGCCACATGCAGTTGATTTGAAATTCATTGCTTCATGTACTGTCTAGCTTCTATGTCTGTCTCTTTTTCTATCTCCTGGTTTTTTTTTTTCTTCGTGAATGAATACCGTGTATAAAACCACCTCGATGCGAGAGTATGGTTCATGTATCTGAAATGATAGGCCAGTTTTGACGCATTAGATTTGTTACAAGTACTGATCTGCTCGTCATTTGGCCGAAGCTGATAGCGACAATGCTTTGAGTGTCGGGAGCCGCAGGCATTCCGAGCAATATCAGTGCATGACACAAATCTCCCAGTCGATTCCATGCCCAAGCTCGCCGTTTCATCCATTCATTCCGCGTGGCTTTCTTATGTGGACATCTTGACAGGCTTCGTACCGAGGCCGTTTCTGTTGCGGAAGAACAGGACGCCCTTGCCTTCACCAGCGGCGTCCTGGCTTGGCTCTACCCACTGGCACCATCGCGCACTACGCCACATGGCCTGCAGGAAACCAATAGATCCGTTTGTGGTGTCAGAGCGGTAGTGGCGGCCCATGACCTTCTTGATGGCCTCGGTAGCCTCATCGGCATTGTAGAACGGAATCGTCGAGACGTAGTGGTGTAGAACGTGGGTCTCGATAATGCCGTGGAGCAGCTGGCGACCGATGAAGCCGAACTCGCGATCAATCGTGGCAGCAGCGCCACGAACGTAGGTCCACGACTCCGGAGTGTAGTGGGGAAGAGTGGGATCAGTGTGCTGCAAAAAGGTAATGGCCACTATTGAACGCGTAATTAGCAAAGTCATCAGGCTTTGGAGGAACTGGAAATTTCTTACCGAGCCAGTGATTGACCCAAAGGTATGGCATGAAGTACCAAACAAACATGTTGCTGGCGCCAAAGGTCTTGGACAGGTAGACGAGCGCACCGATCGTGATGGCCAGACCCAGATCACTCAGCACAATCAGTTTGGCATCCTTGGCCTCAAAGAGAGGGCTAGATGGGTTGAAGTGGTTGACACCACTGACAAATCCGTTCTTCTTGCCCTTGCCCCGGCCCTCTCTCTGGCGCTCGTGGAAGTTGTGGCCAGTGACGTTAGCCATGAGGTAGTTGGGCCAACCAATCAATTGCTGGCCTACAAGGTGAATGAGGGTCACGATGGGTGTTTCTTCGCCAAGCTCGCCGAGCTCGTGAACCATTCTGCCGAGTCTGGAAGCCTGCTGCTCGCGGGTGCGTGGGACGAACACCATGTCTCGCTCCATGTGGCCCGTTGCCTTGTGGTGCTTGCCGTGAGAAATCTTCCAGCTGAAATACGGAACGAGGAGGGCCGAATGCAGGATCCATCCGACAGTGTCGTTGAGGACCTTGGATGTGCTGAAGGATTGGTGACCACATTCATGAGCCAAAACCCAAATACCAGTGGCGAAAAGACCCTGCATGATGCCATACAGCCCCCAGAGTGCCACACGGACCGGGGTCTGAGGAATGTTCTCTGGCGTCACGTAGTTGTGGAAGAGGTAGAACGTGGTTCCGAGGAGAACAATGTCACGGAAGACATAGTAGAGTCCCTTGGCAGCTGAACGCTCAAAGCAGTGCTTGGGAATGGCATCGTGGATGTCCTTGATGGTGTAGTCGGGAATGACGAATTCGTTTCCGTAAGTGTCCAGAAGCTTTCCGTGAGACGGCTTCTCGCCCATTGAGGACATGGAAGAGAGCGACGTTGACGAGGCTGATTGTCTGGGCGAATCCGCTGGAGAGGCAATGGCGGTCGAGGGAGAGGATACATCAGATTCGGCCGTGGTCGAAGTGATGGTCCGGCGCAAGGCCGGGTTCTGCCTGGGTGCTGTAGCGGTAGAAGCCATTGTTGACACAATTGGATTTCGGTGATTCCTCCTGAATGTTGCCAGCAGCTTTTACCAGAGCCGCCCAAAATTGCTGGTGAAGAAAAGAATGACACCAACTCTTTGAATTAAAGGGTCAACGGAGCGACCTGAAAAGAAGAAGAGTTTGTCGGTAACAAGTGACAAGAGGGAGAAAAGACACGAAAGATTGCTGGACCGAGGTTGCTCAGTCGTAGACTCGTAGGAGAACCTGTGAAATTTTCTGGGGTTCGACAAATGCCACTGTCGCACGTTGCTTCAAATTTTGTTGGGAGCGACTCGAGTTGAGACTTGGCGGAACGAGCTCGGGATCGACCGACAGGCTCTGCCCAGAACAAGGTTACAGCCACGGGGGGAGGCAAAAATCTCCTACTAGGCAGATGCACGAGGGGACACAGGGTTCGTGGAGCATTCTTTTTGCGTTGCTATCAGAAGAGACATGCTCGTTATATATCAATCACGTTGGACTAGTTTCGAGAACTTGCTCTGAAGGCCCCTCTGTTGCCCCTTGATTGTCGTCCATTGAGGGCGGCTGGGCGGGAACCATGAATCGTGCAGTATTTCGCCGCTGGGCGGGTGAGCCGACTAATGAGAGAATCTGATAATCGCTCATGCTGGCAAATGGCAAAAAGGCGGATCTCTAACTGGGAGGGAGAAATTTCGTTCTCTTGTTGTGGAATCTGGGGGCAACACCACAACGAACAGCCCAACCTTTGTCTCGATGGCTCGAGACAGGGGCGCTATACTCTTGGGATTGGAGCTACGACTGCAGATCGATCCATTAAACCCATTGACCCGTCAAACCCATTTGCCCACATACATGTACATCAATCCATTTCATCAAGAATGCTTTTAGGTACTACTTACCAGTCACCTAGTTACCAGTTACCCGAGCTAGGTACCGTATGTCGAATTTTGTCCAGCAGCCGGTACGCACACCAGGTAGGTATACTGCACAAGTAGATACCTAGGTACCTGCTTGAGCCAGGGACCCCTCAGATGAGATAGGGGTCTCCGCAGGGATGCCCCACTAGTTGACCAGCTTCGAAACCCAGCATCCGAACTTCGAAGACTCTCGAAAATCCCTGATGGGTGATCTGAGAGATCGGTACGCTCTATGATGGAGATCACCTCTACACAGTACAGTACGGGATGCATCCCTTTGTTACATATTATCCGTACATAATTCTAGCTTAGGTGGGTAGCTTATTCGTACAATGCAGAGTACCCGAGGTCGTACAATTTGCAGAATAAATTCTCAAGGTGGCACAGGCATTGTACACTACCATCCATTCTCACCGCTGTGAAGCCACATGCAGCATTTGGCAGATCGTCTTCTGCTTATACTGCCGTTATGGCACAGGCATGTATGGCAATTCGAGTCAAAGGTTTATTAATGTTACCTAGGCTATCGTGTCTCATTTTCCAACTGTTCTTTCGTATCGTCACTGCCATCCATTGGTCGTAGTCTCATTTCTGTGGTAAATCATAGTCTGTAGTCTCGTTTATTTTCATGTGATTGTACGGACGAAATGTACATAGTGTCAAATGCAGCTGCTCCATACAAATTCTTCCAGGCGAGCCCAGGGTTCCATGGGCTCATATTTTCTGTTGGGGGACCTGCAGCTGCTAGCTGCTGCGCATGTGCAAATCTGTGTCTTATTTTTCTGCCGACCCGACAAAAATGTTGAGGTGATAGATCCCTGTCTCCCGCTCATGGTCCACCGGCCAGACGTGCCAGTCCCAGCTAGCCTTGAGCACTCCACTGGTCTCCGCCCCTCGCTAGGCCGCGTGCGGTCAAGCCGCGGGGATGAAGAGCTCGTCCAGAACTTCCAGAAGGCTGAAGGATCAGGAGTCAGGACCCCGAACAGATAGGAAAATGATCATCTCGCTCCATCCACCAGTTTCTTGCTCACTGAATTTTGGATGAGAAGCTGCCACCTCGAGTTATTGGTTAGTGTAATCTGTAGGTGCGTACACCGTCCATTGAACCTACCTAGGTATCTTGACAGTCTTCGTAGCAATCAATGACGTGGAAAGCAACACAACGTTTGGGGCGGTGGCTTGATGGCATATTTAGATACAGAGTACCTAGGTAGGTAGACAAGCTACCAGCAAGGCTCGAACCAGCGTGCACCACGTCTTTCGTACTTGGCAGACCCGCGTGCGTGCACAATTGAAGGTTTGCGCGTGTGACGAGGCTCGGCCAAGACAAGGTCGCTTGCGTGACTGGACTCCAGACAAGAGCTTAAGTGCAATGGTGTCGGTCGGTGGTCTCTCTCGTGGTCCGGCATGTGATTTTTCCAATACCTAGATTATCATCCAGCCAGTGATACCTCGTTCGTATCCACATAAGTAATATCTTCGAACGCTTTGGTTATATACAAAGAGAGTATTTGAGTAATTCATTGTGTAAACAAACGTGCTTTTCTATTCCTGAGGTACGAGCCTCTTATTATGGAAGATGCATGAATCCCACGCTTCTTAGTTATAATCTGTAGTCATCTAGCAATCATCCTCTTCTAGGTCCAGGTCCAATTGGCGAGTGATATCCTCCAGAACAAGCCGAGCTTCTGGGCCCGGCATGTCCAACCCCCTTTTTATACCAACACATATCCGTTTGAACTTCCTGTTCATGTTCCTCCTGACCCATCTGTACACCCTTCTCTCCATAGCATCGGATTCAAGGTTAGCAGCCGACGTCGTGTGTGGTATCCGGGATGCGTCGATGCTTTGGCTGGCCGGCGTAGCTTGACTCTGCTGTGCATGGCTTTGCCCTTCCTTCTTCTTCTTTGGCGACGGGCCGGGACTCCCAGGTGTCATTTGTGGGTCAGCTTGCCTCTCGATGGAACTCGCTCTGCGTTTTCTCGGCGTTCTTCCCAAGGAAGAGTCAGATCTGACAGCGCGCACAGGGCCCGTACACGTTGCGGTCGTGCCCCTTCCACGCCGACGACGCTGGCTTTTGTTCTTGAGTTTTTTGGTAGTGGGGGATGGAGTGGCTGGCGTGGGGGACATGTCTAGTGCTTCGGCTTGATTCGAGGAACCCGGTGTAGAAATATGGTTGCTGGTGTCTCGAGGAGGATTCCGTTGATCCGCGACATGTTGCGGCGCCCTACTTCTGAATATATCTTCGAGCGGAGGAAACCCAACAGATGCGTCATCGGAAACCACGCTATCATTCGGCACACGATGTAAAGTTGACCCATTGCCCAATACTTCTGTCCCAACACCCTTTGAACTCGACGCTGTTGTACTGGATGTCAAGTTGCTGTCATGCTGAGGTCCAGCTGAGGCACGATTGCTGAGCTTCATCCTTGTGCGGGCTTTGAGAGTTGACAAGTTAACATGGTGAAGTTCAGCCCTAGTGCCAGGTCCCCTCTTCTGCTTGAGGCTGTAATCTGCGTTTTCTCGCCGTAAGGCGGAGCCGGTCTGCTCACGAACTCCTCTATCAAAAATCATGGCGTCCTCTCTGTACGGTACGGCGTTCTCCAGATAGTTTTGGGCTCGAGTGCGCAGCGGGCTCCGAGATGGCGTTTCCGTCGGTCTCGCCACGTGTGCATGCTGCCTTGGAGATGATGGAATTGATGGCGATGAAGATCGCGGTGTGATGAAGCCTGCTCGTGTCGGCAATCTCGAGCCAACCGAATCATTGTCGACGGCGACCAGCAGGTGAGATCTCACACTCGGGCGATCCTCAGAAGAAGTCGCGGTGATAGGCGAGCGAGGCATAGATGTATCAGCGCTGCTGGCTGGATCTGCCACGGTCTCCTTACTCCCCTGTTTCAATGAATCTTCGTACTCTCTCTGGAGAAGATGCAGCCTCTCCATGGTTGTCGGTGACGTCCGTGGAAGCTCATGAGACTCTGAAGCCGCTGAGTTCTCTCGAGAAACACGGGTAGCTTCGCCATCGACAGACTTGGGGTGTTCCTCATCACTGCTGACATCCTCTGATGAAGAACTAGAATTGCAACCATGCTGCTCGAACTCTTCGACTTGGATACCTTCAAGCAGGTCAGAGACGGGCCAGTCTCGAGTTACTGAAAGTGGCAGGCGAAGCTTCTTCTCAAGTGCATCAATTGCTGCATCCAACGAGGGATTGGTCATTGCTTTCTCAACATCATGATCCAAATCCTCGATTCCAACGATTTGCTTGACCCGCCTTGGCTTGAACAGTGCAAACATTGTCTTGTTGTATTTGTGGCGGGCAAGCTTCACTTGCCACAATGACCAGACAAGATGCCACTGGAGTCGCAGCCGCTGCTGCAAGGTATTGCAAACGACTTCTTCATTGAAAGCCGTGGTACAGAAAGCCCTTTTCAAATCACCCCAGCGGAGGTAACGTGGCTCTTGCCTCTGCACTCTCGCAGTCGCCTGGAGCTCATTGAGACACGACACAAAAAAGTATTTACTCAGCTCCGGGTCGTTCAAGTCAAGATCGAGCAACTCGTTCCTTCTCCGGTGCAAGACCCTCAAGGCCTCTATGTTACTGTCATCGTCAGGTCTATTTGACCTGCTTCTCTGGCCAGCTCTTGTGTGAGCGGACTTGTAGTCCTCGCAGAGGGTTGCAGTCCCACCCAGCTTGCGAAATCTCCGTATCGTCTGATCATCCTCCTTCAGTAGGAGTTCCCAGTCCTGTCAGCGTTAGGGCATATATCATTGACGAATAAGCGGGCTTACTCACAGATTCATCAGTGATCATGTTTTCATCGTCGCTCAAATCATTCTTCTCTTCCTCCATTGAGATGCGTCCTGGCTTTCGTTGTACGGAAGCATGCCTCTGCGAGCCAAGGGCACCGGACATGAGAAATTCTGTAGACGAGGAGGCTTCCGCCTGCTTGCCCTTTTTAGACTTGTGGCTTGTTGATGCTAGGTCTGGCATCGCCCCCGAAGATGAATACGGCATCTTGCTGAGCGTGGTCGGTGTCTAGAGAAAGAAAAGCAGGAAAATTGTCAAAGAACAACGAAGAAAAACGACCTTCTCAAGGATATGAAGGGAGGAGAATCTCTATAAGTTGGGAACCTGGGAAAGCGTCTTGAAATCATAGTTGGCCGAAGGTTCATGCGGTGAGATTCCTGGTGCAAGTGGTGACTGTCTGGCTTTGACTAGCGACAGGAAAGAGAAAATGGAGAGAGTAGGTTATTGGTAAGCTGCGTGGTACATGTGGGAAAAGCTGGATCATGTAAGCTCTGGATCAAGTCAAAGGAAGAAAATTTCGATTGTTCACAAGTGACAAGACTTGCAGAATTGGCATCCCATCAGGGGCTGGCAACTTCAGTACATAGTATATTCTGGGATGCATTGCAAGCGAGCAAACAGGTTCTATACAGACGTGCAATTGAAGTGAGTGCATGTAATCATTTTGAAAAATCGATCGTCATTGCACGGATTGCCGCGTCCGTAATCACATTCACAATTCACAGGAATACCAGGCTGTTACAAAATCGAGGTCCTCACCCAGTTATGCCCAGTGCTAATTAATGTTTCTACAGCTTGTTATAATCAAGGAAAGGTGTGAAGATACTAGCGATCCTTTCAAGGTGTCGCACCGTGGAACCGTCGAAGAAGATTTTACGGACTTGTATCGATCTGTACTTCGCATGATTGCCGCGTTATGAGTCAAATTGCAAGTTTCGCACGTTCGTTCTTATTTTGACAGGGTCTCGTCAAGCAATAAACAATATTTCCACCACACTCCACGGAACAATATATAATATTCAATGCCCGAAGCCAAAACAATCTATGTATTGTTATTTGCATTCGTTTTACCTGGTTAAATCTCGCACACTGTGTTGGTATCAGGCAATTATCTCGGCGCGCGATTGCTTTTGTTCTTAAAAAGCAAGCGCGACGCGTCGTTCTATAGCGAATGGGATTTCAGGGCAGCACGAAGGCCCCTGACAAATGCACAAGAATTTTTTCTCTAACAAGCAATATCGAATTCTTTTCCACACGGACACCAATATTGTCATGACACTGGTCGGTATTTCAATGCAAACGCCGCGGATGGGGGCTGCCAACTGCCGAGTCACTGGAGGTCGGGACTTGGCAGGCACCGCCACCACAATTTTTGCCATTTGACAATGCTCCGGATGCTCCCCTGGTGCAATATGTCGCGTGATGTCGAGTACCTGGTTTGCAGGATGCACGGACTTGCTGGTCGTCACATCTGCTCGTGAGTGTGACATTGATAGGTAAGCAGCCGACTATCAAAAGAGTTAACGCGACATCAAATCAAGTAATATCATGTGGGTCACGTTGTGCCTCTGCAGACCTCAACTTGTCAGAGCCTCTTCATCCACATCAAGATCAAGACAAGTCAGAGAACTTCAAATCGAATGCCAGTTCACCATGCTAAAATCCGTCAGGTTGACAGGAGGCACTTCTTTATATCCAACGGAGTTCTTGAATTCTCAAGATCAGCACAGGACTCCAACAGGAATATCTCATGCTCTACGTGGCCATCGTTACTGGCGAACGCCCAAGTTAGTTTGGGATGATATGGATAGTGAGGACTAGAATTATGGTTTTACCATATCACTAGGGATAATGATAAATCAAGCGACATTTTCGCGAAGGAGACAGATTTCCTTTGCTATAGCATATCACCGTGATTCAAAGAGATGAAAGCGACATGTCGAACAATGTGGTATAGACTCTTGTTTCGTGTGATTTTTCAGGGGATGTCAGAGCTCTGAATGATTGTTCCTCCCATTTGATGCTGGCGTAATCACCATGCCTCCCGTGGCAGCTCGACCGCTCCTATTAACTACTTAAACTATCTACCTACTTGATGAAAGCGGAGGCAAGCGCAGGCTTCAAAAGGTAGCTGGTGCCACTTCCAGCCCGTTGACTTTGTACTTTCTAGAACACGAAATCCGGGAAGACGCTATTGACTTGCAAACTTGTACCAGACAAGCATGCCGTACCCAAAGTTGATCATCTAGGTAACTCGGGAAACTACTTAATTATATAACAACCTAGGTACCTTAGGCAAGGCAGGCGCGTCAGAGGTTACCAAGCTCAACGCACAAACCGAAACATCCACTACCTACGTATGTGCCAGTTACTCGATCCCAGAACAACAGACTCTACGAGGTACTTTACCTGTCTACCTCAGGTAGTTTGAGCTTGGTAGAGCACTTGCCAGCTCCCACATTTCCGAACAGTCAACCACAAAACTCATACTGCAAAAAGCTTTTGGACTCTGCCAACCGCCATCAACATCTCCAGGATAAGCACCTGCCTTTTCAACGCATCAGCGACTGAAAGTGTATCTCCTTGCCTAAGAGATCAAGACAAGATGGGAAAGACTGGTAAACGCAGCAAACACCACCGGGGCAATCGTAACCAACCACGGTCCAGTCGCAACCCGGTGGCTCCCACCAATCCGTGGACGGGTCGAGGACCACGGGCTCAACGTCTCGAAAGCCCATCCCGAGCAAAAAGACGCCGCGACGAGCGATCGCGTTCACCTCGGCCAAAGGCAGGCACAAGCCAGCAGACAGCGCCTACTGGCGAGTCTTCATCGAAAGAGTTCCCAACTGCACCACCTCGAGGACCGCGCGACTGGCGGATGGATACTCAAAATAGCCGTGCACAAGCTACGAATGGTCATCCAGGCTCTCAACCGCGGGAAACGAATCCCCCGGCTCCTTTTCTCCGCCAAGACCCAAACGGACAGAGTCTTTTGACGGCTCGACGTGGCGGTACGCAGAGCGGTAATCATCGGAACGGAACACCCAGGGTCAATGTTGCCAACAGTTCTCGAAGAACCACAGACTCATTTGAGCCCCGGGATGAGCACGACGCATTGGGTTCGAAGGGCAGGCCCATAGTACTCGGAGACCCAGAACCCTCTTCGCAATCATACGAGAAATTCAACTCTTTGGCGCAAAAGGCGGCAGAACGAGAGTCGGTTCATGGCCTCGGCGAATCGGCCAGCGTGGCCGCAGTAACTCATGCTGGGGCAGAGGGATACGAGGCAAGTATGGCCCAAGACAAACATAGACCACATTACTGACTCAACTCCAATGTAGATGTCACCGGAAAGGGAGCCTCGTCTTTTCGAGCCACGCGTGCCAGCAAAGCGCAAGGCGACAACCAGATCTCCTGCCTTTGAGCCGGCCACAGAAGCTTGGTTCCTTCCGCTGAATCGCAAGATCCGCTTGATCGAAATCTGTATCGGATTTCAGCGTGATTACTTCTTGTCAAACGACTCCGAGTTGAGCCCCGACCAGGCCTTTTAGGAAAAGGTTGTGAGACGTTTCAATGAGGAGAACGAGACCAAACGCTTTGGCGATTGGAGATTTGCACGAGAATACGTCATGGACCTCTGCAAGGACCGCCACAACGACATTCTAGCCACCAACCAGCAGCAGCCTCGAATGGGCATCGATAAGTTGGGGCGTGTGGTGCACAAATGGGCCGTAATCATGATTAGCCGCAATGCCCACAAGGCTCTTGAGTCTGGCGGCGACAGCTTCTGGTTGTCGTTTGGTGTCATGATTAGAGGGTCATTGAGTCAAGTTATTGGCAGCGGAAAAAACACGGATTCGGTGCTTAGCAAGATCAAGGAGTATATTACCGCGGAGCGAGGCAGGTTAGAGCGCGGCAACGAATGCGTGGGCCCAAGTAAGGCAAAGGCCTCGAGCGGTCCTTTGTAACGACTGAGGAATAGATGGCAATAGGCACGGTATAAGTCGTCTCGCTTAGTACTAGAGACAGTGATAAAATGAATGTCAGGCCGACTTGACTTTCCAGTATGCGATTCGTAAATACAACCGAAAAAAAACAACACACAGAATACCGCCTCTGACCACGTTGCGTTGGCTGATGCGTCTCAGTCGATGAACGAGTGAAAGATGTTGTAGAATTGTACCATGTTAATTAGCAATTAACACCGTTGACCGTCTATGTGCTATACCCAAAATCATGACGTTGCATGGCCCATCTGCACTAGATTGAGCTTGCCAGATGCCCCTTCTTTTTTTTGAGACAAACCCACGGAAAATAAACGCCAGACCCAGAACGCAGGGTCGTACTATGTACAGTATTTCTTTTGCAATACAGGCAAGGCATTCAAACCTTTCCAGCTTCTCGTACTTGCTGCATCCAGTCGTCTTCTCGGCCTTGCACCACCTTTTGTCCGCCCTCGGTCAAAGCTTTCAATATGGCAGCACGATTGTGAGCGGCGAGGAGGGAGGGCTCGCGCTGCATCAGCAACGCGACAGCCGCTCTCACGAGCACGGCGTCGCCCTCGAATACGTAAACGTCCCACAATCGGGTACATTCGTCAAGGGAAAGATGCTGCGTAAATAAGGCAGTGAAAATTCCATGTAGGTAATCCTCCGGATCTAGAGAGAATTCAGCCTTGGTGAGATGCTTATGAAGCCGGGGACTCTTTGTGGAGAGCGTCTGCAGCAGGAGGTTGTAGGCTGAAGCTTTTGCGCCACTGTCGGAAGCGTAGAACGAGAGAGGTAGGGGCCTGTTGAGCACGTTTGCAAGCGCAATAAAAGCCATTGTGGGCGAAGGCAGATTGAGGAGAAGAATCGCCGCGATAGTCTGGTGGCACGTGTCAGTGAGGTCCGGAGAAGTGGTTGTGTTGTTTAGGATGTACTCACGTTGCAACCATGTACGTAGCCAATATCGCTGCGATACATGGCATAGGCGCTGAGCACATCGACCAGTGGCTGGTGCAGTGGACCGCCAATTTGGAAAATGTTCAAGTCGCCCCACGTTCTACCAGCAGCATCGGCCTTGATGGCCCGAAGCCACTCGGCTTTGCGTTCATCTTCGGGGCCCATCTTTGCTTGTCCGGCACGGGATTCTAGTTCTTGGGCGCGGCTGAGGGCGGCCTGGAAGCTCGTCTCGGTGAGGCCAAGCTCGTTCCCAATGGCTTGCGACCAAACGGTGCCGCGGGCGCGGGGGGCAACACCTTTCCACCACAGTTCGCGAGTTCGTCGCTCGCGGATGGCTGCGTTCCACCTCTTCAGCACATCCTCTTCCCAAACGCGCGTCAAGTCACTCGCCCTGGCGTCCTTGGTCTTCTCCCTCTCTATTCTGACGAGTTGCCGACGCTTGTCAGCATCTATGCTGTTTGCCATCATTTTTTGGTACTCCCTGATGTGCTTCCTCTCTTCCGCAGGGTCTTTGGGCGGAAGCCAAGAGGGACGTGTACGAGAAAGGACGGCTTCCTTTTCCTTTGAGATCGGGAGTGGGTCGATCATGATATTTGTCCTGCGCAGGGGTGGGAGCTCGGCCAGCGCGGATTTGACGCGTGGCTTTGGCGAAGGGCGACGGTCTGCGGCACCAGTCTTGTCCAGTTCGTCAAAGTGTTCCTCGAGCTTCTCGGTCAGGGCTTTGGCTTCGGCGCTCAGTTCGGACAGGGCAGAGTTCCAACTTTTGGCACGACCCTTGAGCGGCGATGGGGAGATTCCTGGGGACTTGGGCTCTCTCGACGAGGATTCTGATCTCCATGTGGGCGAACGCAATGATCCTTGCGCAGCTGCAACGGGTGGCGTGCCATTTCCTACGCTGCGTACTCTTTCCTTGGGTTGCCTACTCGGCGAGGCTGATGCCGAGACTGGCCGACTCACAGGCCGTTCCACCGCGGGGCGCGGGGAAATGGGGACATTGTCGAGGATGCAACCCTCTGGAATATTATCGTCATCGTCCTCGTCGTCGCACTCTTGTTCCAGTTCAATGACCGATTTTCTCTCGGCCGTGGACTGCCAGCTACTCCTGCGTTGCTTCAATGCAATGCCGGGGTTTTGAGGGCTCAGCGAGCGCAGCGAAAGGTTGGGACTCGGGCTTCGATAACGGCGGTTGGAGCCCACTGCAGATGCGGGACGGGCTGAGAGGCTGCGGACAGGGAGCTGCGTGGACCGCGGCTGGGGGCCAATGCTACCGAGCCCTTGGGTGCTGGTATCTCTGAACTGGGTGGACAGGCCTGGAAAGTTGGCGCGGTTCTTTTGCGTGGACGTGATGTTTCTCTGCGACGTCGGGCGTGCCAAGTCTCGAGTACCGGCAGGTTGTGCCTTGGCACTGGTGCGAAGATCATTTGTAAAAGAGTTGCTGTACGGATTCAAGCCGGGTTTGGTTTGGTTGATGTCGCGGGAGTGCGCGCTGTCGATGGTGATGGTGTCGTCATCAAGCCCAATCTCCTCGAAATGGCCAGCATCTGCCAGTACACTGCCGTCGTCGTCGGACCCGAACGATTGTAAAGAAGAAGTTTTGGAGGACTTGGAAGAGCTCATGCCGGGCGGTGATCCAGGGCTCGGCACGACCATGTGCATGTCTAAAGCCTCTAGGTGTGATTCTTCGTAACTCATGTTCGCATCGTCGGCCATGCACAGGGGCAAGGGTGAAGCACGTCGATTCGAGTTGACTGCCAGGTCAATGATGCTCGTTTGGTGTCAACTAGGTCCGGTCGCCAAGGTCAGCCAACGTGCCATCAATACCGTCTGCGGCGGGAAAATGCCGGTCGCGAAACTGAGCGGCGGCAGAGCGAGTCGTCCAAGCCTCCAGATATGGCTTATCAGATGGGGAGTTTGTGGTCGTGCCAAATTTTGTTTCCGTTGTTCGCAAAGCAGCAGGGCGGGGCAGGGAAGGGCAAGCCGGCTTACCGTTTGCAAACGAGTCTGGTCAAGACCGTTAAGTGCGTTTAGGTGTGAAGTTGACGAGGTCCCTGATTGACACTCTTGTGGTGGTTGAGTGGGCGGATCGGGAATCCAAAGTGTCTCACGATCCTGGCTAGACAACCCCTTGGAAGCTGCGCGCGCCGGGTGATGAAGATGCAAGATACGGGGCGGATGCCAAGCCAGACAATGCTTTGCAGGCGGACTTGATCCTTATAGACTAGCGATGGCGCTATCTCGACTTGATGCGCTGTATTGACAGTGGCTTCGAAGAACCAAATGCTATAATCCCAGAGAGATGAGGTCAGCGACCGTTGCGTGTGGTGTGAACGGTTCGTGCTCGGGCGTTTCAAATCGGCCCAAAGATCAGACGGAGCTTGACGCATGTGGTACATCGAGCGCCGTCTTGATGATCAATTGGCCAAACATCATGGACTCTGTAGGGGGGAAGATGGATTCTAAATACCTCGGATTTTGGGATATACAGAGCTGGATGTTCAGACTGTCGCGGGCCACAGCAGGACAAATGAGAAAAAAAATTAGGATCAATAGAAATTAGAAGACTGAGTATGAGATGTGATGTAAGTATTTGCGTGGAGAAGCGAGAGAAAGCAAAGAGTTGGTGACTGTCGAATGAGCGAGTGAATGAGGGGCTGACCAAATCGAGCCGAAGAGGAAAGTGAGCGCAAAGACAAGACGATGCGCGCCAACCCCAGGAAATCTGAATAAAGAACGACGGGAGCGAACGAACAAACGAAGGCGCGGGACCGGCGGAGGTGATGCAGCACAGGGAAAAGGTCAACAGCAAATACTACTACGAATCGACACTTGATGATAATGATGATGACGATGCACTGGCAATTCCCCTCCAAAGGGGAAAATGCTTGCAGTCCAAACTACTCCCAGAGCCCACCAGCGCGAAAAAAAGGAGACGACTAGCTCATCTTGGCCCCTTGACCGTCCCTGATCAGCCCCAGTCGCTTGTTAGGCACCTCCGCCGGCTTCGTGGTCTAGCCCCCTAGAATTGCTGCTAGAGAGAAAGGATTACCACGCCGAGACGAATGGCAGTGGGGAAGAAGCCAGTGGCCTTGGAAAACATTGATGTACGTGGAGCGCTAATTTGCAATGTCGGGGATCCAGAGAGGTGTGGAGATATGATCATATAGGGGCGTGTCCTCCAGCCTGTGGTCGTAAGCGGCGGCCGACTTGAGGACTTGGCTGATGAGAGACGAGGAAGCAAGCTCTTCATTTTGGTGCCATGCTGCGAAAGCAATATAATATCTTCTGTCCAGGCGTTCCAGTCAGAGCCCAAAGTATGGTGAGCCGGATGAATGCCGATCAGTGCGTGCACAGAACATATGCACTAGAATTTTGCAGAATTCGAGAGGGAGAACCAGCTGCCATAATGTACCCACATCTATTGATTGCGCACTGCTGCTGGTGCCCGGGCCGACTTGAGCCTCGAGTCTCGCGTCCTCATGTTCAACTTTGACATCAACGGAGCCTCATCAAACACATCTGCTCAACGTTCCACGACCTCGGTTTCATTGTCTTCTTAATTGGAGAAAGGGTCTAGGAGACTGCCTTTATCTGGTTCCTCAAAATATGTGGTATCCCACGGAAATACCCTGGTCAATTGCCATTGTTGAATTAGGTAAATACGCAAACAGGGGAAATGGCTCAGATGGACGGATACAACAATTATTAATAGCTCTACGAGAAGCTCTGAAAGTTCCTCCGCATTACAGCAATATTATTTCAATATGCACGAGTTGTAATTAGGACCTCAAAATAGATAAAAAAAATTCACTAGGGAACGCTTTTGCATAGACTTTTTGTCTATTGTCCGTGCCATGGAAAAATTCAATCGCGAGAATGTGTCCCGCAGGCTCCGGGGAACATGATGGCTCTTACGAGGTACACACGTCAGGTGTATGCTTATCACCTAGGAACAAGCCTCAATCTCGACAATATGCAGGTGTTTGTACCAACCAATGACGGATTATGCCGCTTTGTAAGACCTGCATTGTTCGGAAATTACTTGTTCACACATGTCTTTTTCATCCAGTTAATGATTTCGATGTGCATACTTCTCACCACGAGGCCCGGCTGCGTTTGACCAAGGTGGCTATGATTAAAGTTGGCACGATGCAACGATCGAGACTTGGCGCCTAATTGCTTCTCGATTGACTCGGTGGACATGTTGACCGCGTTTGTGCATATTACATGAGCCACGTTGCTGCTCACGCACAGTGCTTAGAATCAGAGACATTTCCAGCCTTGTGCACTCGAGGTGTATTTGACGGCCACATAGCGTCGTTTAATCTGTCCGTGGTCGGAATATTACAAGTCTGCATTTCTATATCTGCTGCTGAGTCAACTTTCAACATTTACTACTGGTCTACAAAGCATCATGCTTCACTCGACTCGTTTGACTGTTGAACGTTGCCCCCCCTTGCTGCAAGTCGCACATACATTTGGCGAACACGGATGCAAGAAATGAAAACAGGAAACTACGATGTAGGTACCTAGTAAATGTGATGGAAGGTGAAAATTCTTTCAGAAAAGGCAAGTTCTGCTGGGGAGCAGCATCCACGCACGCGTAAAGTGCAGACACGCAAAACGTGCACGCGACACGCGATGTTATATGTGCTTCGTCACGACAGTCACTTTTGGTTGATGGACGACTTGTTTAAAAAGCGACTGTTCTGCTTCTTGACATTGGATTTCTGCACGAGTAGTTTGCATCCCGATACATCAGCACAAGGTCATCTGAATTTTCAGTCACCGTGAACATATCCAACATCGTTTCTAGCCGAGCATTAAGGTACCAACTTTTTTACTTGAGTGCTGTTGTTCCTGCTTTCGAGTGTGCTGTCCGAATGTCTCGCCCGGCCTCCTCTCGAGGCAACAGGAGCGCATCTATGCCTGCTCGTTTGCCACGAGATGGCTCTCGGCACGCCAGCACTATGGGTTCGCATTCGAAACCGCGAGTTCCTTGCACACCTCGCGGGCAAATTGATCGATATGTGCCTTCTCCGGTTCAACGTAAACGGCGGAAAGATCGATACTTGCCGCAAAGACCGAGAATCTTGACAAGCCAAAGACAGCTTGATCACCGAGTTTCCCCAGCCGACAATCGTCAAGAAGCACCCAAACCTCAGCGTCTGGCTATGCCTATGCAGAAGAGCGTTCCGAACAATGTCTCTGTCAATGGAAATTGCCAATCACTCCAGACGCCCCGACCAAGCCCTGTGGCCTCCTCACGTAAAGACATATCGCCAGCATCTATTCCCACGAGCAAGATGGAACATCTTGATGCCATGATATACAGTCCGCAGTCTCACCCGATCCAGAATATTGAGCTCGGATCGTGTGACAGGCCCATCATCATTCCGTCTACACCTAGACCAAATTCAAGGATCCTTCAACCTGCCTCATCTCTTCAAGTCTGTCAGGACACTGCAATTCAGGAAGTAAGTACCATGTTCACCATTGATATACCTTGTGGAATCTTCCGTACAATATCATGTTGCACAGCTAATGTCTAAAAGGCCGATGACGATCCCGATGCGGACACTGCCGCGGATGAACCAAGGTCACGCGCCACCACCCAAGACAATAAATTCTTTCTTCTTGAAATATGCTGTCGATTCGAAGATGAATACCTGGCTCGAGAAGACCATGAACTCGACCCCAATGAGCCATTTTGGGAAAAGGTACTACTGACCTACAATGACGAAGCTTATGAGCCACGTTACAATGGTGAAGCTGATGAGCCGCATTTCACCGACTGGAAATCTTTGCGTTCACGTGTCATGCGTATCATCAGCAAGCGCTACAGACTCAACATGAAAAAAAGGCTCATCGAGCCTTCCAGAAAGCCCTGGAGAAGAGCTCGAGATGCATGGATAAAAGTCGTGGCTCGCAATAAACTTCACCAGGATTTGCATCGCCTTTGGGGACCTTTCTGGAAGGCATTCGGAGACGAGACGCGGAATGAAATGAATTCCGTCATGGAGCAACAGATCAAGGCGCATGCTGGTAAGTAATTTCCGCCGTTCTTATCCACCCGTTCTGGGGTTTCCTGTGAGAACAACTTCCCCAACGTGGTATGACCACAGAGCAACTAGACAAACGCATTGAGCTATTGTAAAAGGGCAATTACTGACACGCATTCTTGTAGTGCCGACTGAAGAGAAGCTACGAAAGGATTGGCAAAGAACGAGGGCGCTGGTGCAGAAGAGATGTCATGAACAACTACAGAGAGACAGCGCCAAGTTCAACAAGGCTAAGAAGAATCAACGTCGTAAGGATGAGAGGCAGGCCAAGCGCAAGCAGAAGAGGCGTCACGATTCAAAACTCTAGCCACGAGAGCACGCAGTATCAGCAGGGAACGACGTTATGAGTTGATTGATTAAATAGTCCAGTGTGTTTATAGAGACAAACACGCCTTGATGGCGTTTGTACGTTGGTAAATCTAGGAAATGCGTGCTGATCAAACAAAACTATACTTGTAAGAGTTGGGCTTTTCTGGCCTTTTCCGACTCAAAAACAAAGACTGATACACATCCGACAATAATAACTGACAAGATGACACCGACATATGTCATGGCAAACATCTTGATCAAGGCTCTAATCCAGAAGAAGATGCTGCGTAGTCGTGCAAAGATTCCCGAGCCCTCTGCGACCAGATCTTCAAGTCGCTGCGCATCCTCGCCCACAAAGTTGGCATATCTTGTGAGCATTGTCAATTGCGTCGATGATGCGCGTATCTATGCATTTGTGAGTGCGATGGCAAGGAAGTGTCATAGCTGTGAGAACCTACATGAATGCATTCCCAAACGTCACGGCCGAGGATTTGCGCTTCCTTCTGCTTGACACCGCACTTGTGGATAAAGAGCTCGACCATGTCTTCTAAGCTGAGCTCATGGAATTCGGCACCAGTGTAATGAACACCTGCAGCTAAATTGTCGTCTAAACCACGGTAACGCATGTATGCCGCTATCCACATGCGAACATACCAGGGCGCATCTGTATGGTCGGGCGCCTTGTCTCTCAGGATCTTGTGATTGGGCGCGCAAGTGTCTTCGCCTCGCTCGCCCCATATTGGCCTTCGGGTCAGCGGAGGCATTCGTGATCCCCTTGTGCTCTTGTCTTTGGCGTCCCCTTCTTTGGGCTTTCGACTTTTTGAGTCGCGGCTTTTGGCTTCATCATTGCGACCATGAGGTCGTCGAGAAGTGCCGTCGTGATGCTTGTCATGACTGGAATTTTTTGGATCCCGGCGACTGGAGCGGCCGTGCTCCCGAGCGCTTGAGCCCGGCGCATCTACAAGCGGTTGAGAGACAGGCCCGGCGGGATTTGAATCTCGACCATCTCGTGGGTTGTTGGGCTCTGACTTTTTTGGTCCTCGCGTCCGGGATGTGGGCCCGTGCCTCTTGGTTTCAGCATTTCGTGTGTCGAGCGACTTGTGCGGCCCCAGAGTAGACTGCATTGCAAAAGATGTTTGCGAGATGCGCAAAGAAGTTGCGTTCTTGACCAGATCAAGTCTGACGAGGATAGATTAAACACGGTCAAGAGTCTTTGTTTGGACGTTGACCCGAAAGGCCTTTGTCCTGGTTGACGGGAGCGGAACCACTCGTCCAAGTGACAAGGAGGGATAAAAGCGAATGCCGTCTTTCAGGACTTGAGTTGTCATGATTGCCATTTTTATGCTACCAGCGAAGAAATATGCCATACAAAACGCCGCCCAGACTTTCTAGGCCCAAATCCTTATTATGAAGCATCTACGAGACAATCTCCTCGGTCTCTTCCAGGACCTCCTCAATGATCTCCTCAATAACCTCGCCCTCACCTTCCTCGAGCTTGGGTGCGGCCTCTTCCTCGGTCTCCGGGAGACCAGCGTCGATTCTGTCAAAGCGAAGCTCATCCTCGACGCTCTCACGCCATGCCAACCATTCGGAGAGAATGCGGCGGCGCTCGTCAATGACGGCCTGATCAGCGCCAGCGACACGCTCGGCGTCCTCGACGTCAAAGACCTTGCTGTACTCGCGCAAGTTCTTGCGAATTTGCTTTTGTTCCTCCTTGGCCAGGAGGGTGGCAGGTCGTGGCCGCCAAGCCCACTGCTTGAACTTGTCGACGGGTTCCTCGCGCAGCACAGCTCCCTTGAAGTCGTAGACATGATAGCCATTCTCCATGGTGTGCTTCCATACTGAGGCCCACGATGCAACGTAGCGACCAGAAGGATCCCACTGGAGGTCTGTGATGCCATAGTGATCGGCTGTGTTCATGTGCTGCAGGTTGGCAGTCAGGTCCTTCTCGTTGTCAGGCTTCTCACCCTCAAAGTCGAGATCGTAGAAGTCCAAGTCGCTGCTCTGCTGGTTAGCGATTGTGGCGACAACGACGAAGCGGCCCTTGGGAGACCAGAAGATGGAGTTGTGGTTCTTCTTGTCCATTGTCCGCAGGTGCTTGAAGTTGCCAATCGCATTGCCCTTGGCCTTTTCAGGGCAGAAGAATGATGCAGTGGTCTTGGGAGGCACAGCAGTCTGGCCAACCGGCTCCGTAGTCGTGATGATGACAAAGCGATCTCCCTTGGGCTCCCAAGCAAAGTTGATGACCGTGTCCTTGATGGTGTCGACAACCTCGACAGGAACGCCCTTTTCCTTGATGCGGAAGATCTCAAGAGTGGTCGCCTGGGACTTTTTGGACTTGCTGTGTCGGTCGACCTTGACGGCGAGGTAGGTGGCGTCGGATTGCCAGTGCAACTTGGCGTCGCTGACGCTAAAGAGGTTGAGGGAGCGGACAACTTGCTTGGATGGTATGCTCATGAGGCCAACCTTGGCGGGGTTGCTGCCCATCTCCGGAGTCCAGTAGCAGAAGAGCTGCTCATACTGCTTGTTGCCCTCGCGCTGCGGCGTGGCAGGTGCCCACTCGAAATCCACAACACCCTCGATCTTGATGGTGGTCTTGTCGAGCAGGTTCATGCGAGGAAGCTCGTACACGGAAATCGACTGGCCAGGAATGAGTCGAGCGACGTACTTGGAATCAGCGGACCACTTGAAGACGGGCCAGGAGAACTTGGGAACCTTGTCATCAGAGGGCGGGCTGTCGAGATTGGCGAAAGATCGCAGGGGCTTGCCAGTTTCGACCTCCCAGACAATGTAGTTCTTGCCATCATCGTCTAGCGACAGTTGAGGGTGTCCCTCCTCGGGTATCGAGATGGGTCTGTTGGACCATGTGACGAGGTACTCTTCATTGGGAGAAAAGGTCAAAAGGTTGACGAATGGGTGAGCGAACCTCTTTTGTCTCGACCAGGACTCGCCGCCCCACAGCTGAACACCCTGTTGATGGACTGATGTCAGGTAGGTTCCACGCGTAGACCACTGAATAAAGGACTCGGTCCAGTGCTGTCTGTCAACGACGTTCTCAGGGCTGTCCTTTTCGTTGTTCCAGAAGATGCCAACAGCCTCGCCACGGTGCATGGCGAATTGGTCGCGACCACGACCGCTGGGGTCAGCGAGGAAGGAACGAAGGTGCTCCTTTTCGACAAAAGGCTCAATCTTGGGAGGAGTGTATTCGTCATCGATGCGGCCCTCGCGTCCATATCTCTCAATGTCGGTCATCTTGTTGACTCTCATGGTGTGCTTCTTGTCGAGAGGGACCTGGTCGAGCTGTCGAGCGGCGGCGGCGGCCTCTGCGGGCGAGGAGAACTCGACAAAGGCAAAGTTCATGGACTTGCCATCGTCTCCCATGGGCATGAAGACATTTTCCTCCTTGGTCTTTCCACCAGCGGCAGCAAGCTTCTTGAGCAGAAACTTGAGAAGCTTGGGCTTTTGCTCTTCGGTGACGGTCGGAAGACCATCAATGACAACAAATGTGTCGTAGCCCTGCGTCAGCTGAACGTCGAAGCGTTCTCTCAGGTCGGAAATGTCAATCTCGCTCTCATCGTAGTCGTCGTCCAAGTCTGCATCGCGCAGTGTATCGAAGGAGGGCGCCATGGTGGCGGAAAGATCTTGAACTAGAGCACTATCGCTTCGACGGAACGATTGCGGATGTACGTGATCTTTGCAGCGTGGGTGAATCCAGGGTCTGTGCCTCACCTCGTCGCGACCGGAACTTTTGGTGGTGATAATTTTTGGCTTTGGCAGACTCTGTGGGAAGGTGGGGAATCCGTGCCCCGCGATTGCCAACCAAAAGCCAGAAAGCTTGGGCGGAATTTGCAGTCACCGATACAATGGCTGGCAAGGTGGGAGAATTTGGACAGTACATTCATAGGTAACTGGCTAGGTACATTCAATTTACCTTATTGCGCTCCTGCCTATGTTGATCCCCACCAGGGTGACCGATGATCAGCTTGCACAATGTAAACAAGCAATCGTCCTCTGGAGTTTGTACGAGGAAGCAACAACTTTTTCTTCCACCATCTAAGTCCATAATCATCTCAGATCAGTTCTGTCTCAAGTGAAATCAAGATAAAGAGTGCAGAGAACTCCATGTCGAGGACACTAGGTGGCCCCTGAATCAACCAAGCGTATGTACGTTTGTGGTGTCCGAACTATTCCCCTATGGAGGGGGCCTGCCCCACACCTGGCAGCAGCTGAGGGGTATTCCTAGCTGCTACAGGTGAATACTCACTTTGGCAGCTTGATAGGAGGCTGATTGGCTGTAGCGAAAAAAAGTTCCCTGACATTGGGACCTTGCTTGCTTTGACAGACAGGAGCTTGCCGTCAACGCCTAAGCCCCAACCTTTACCGACGGTGAACGCGTGTATTCACTGCCCCTGACTTTGAAGGAGTCACAGATAGCACCAACTCCTCTGAGATCTCGACTTTGCCATGGTAAGTGTTCTCTTCGTACCGAGCATACCCAACTTGCAGCTCGCGGTACTGACTTTCCTAGTCTTCCTTCAGTCCTACGCAAATCTTCGATGAGGGCACAACCGAGGAGAAGGGCGAGAACGCTCGCCTTTCTGCCTTTGTTGGCGCCATTGCGGTCGGAGACCTAGTCAAGAGCACCCTCGGTCCCAAGGGCATGGACAAGATCCTGCAGTCCGCCTCGACTGCTGAGATCATGGTTACGAACGATGGCGCCACAATCCTCAAGGCCATTTCCCTCGACAACGCCGCCGCAAAGGTCCTCGTCAACATCTCCAAGGTACAAGACGACGAGGTCGGTGACGGCACCACGTCTGTAGCTGTTCTGGCAGCCGAGCTCCTCCGTGAGGCAGAGAAGCTCGTGGACAAGAAGATTCATCCTCAGACAATCATTGAAGGTTACCGGATAGCAAGCCAGGCAGCACTGCAAGCCTTGGAGGAGTCGGCCGTTGACCACAGCAAGAACCCCGAAGCATTCAAGAAGGATCTTCTTGCCATTGCCCGAACAACCCTCAGCTCCAAGGTCCTGGCCCAGGACCGCGATCTTTTTGCCAAGCTTGCTGTCGATGCCGTACTGCGCCTGAAGGGTTCCTCGGACCTGAGCCACATCCAAATCATCAAGAAGGCCGGTGGCAAGCTGAGCGACTCTTACCTAGACGAAGGCTTCATTCTTGACAAGAAGATCGGCGTTAACCAGCCCAAACGTCTGGAAAAGGCCAAGATCCTGGTGGCCAACACCTCCATGGACACGGACAAAGTCAAGATTTTCGGCGCCCGCGTCAAGGTCAGCTCGACTAGCAAGCTAGCCGACCTTGAGAAGGCAGAAAAGGAGAAGATGAAGGCCAAGGTGGAGAAGATCAAGGCTCACGGCATCAACTGCTTCATCAACAGACAGCTCATCTACAACTGGCCCGAGCAGCTCTTCACAGATGCCGGCATCATGTCGATCGAGCATGCAGACTTTGATGGTATCGAGCGTCTGGCACTCGTCACCGGCGGCGAGATTACATCTACCTTTGATCATCCCGATCAAGTGAAGCTGGGTCACTGTGATGTCATTGAGGAAGTCATCATCGGCGAGGACACACTCATCAAGTTCTCTGGCGTCGCCGCAGGCCAAGCGTGTACCATTGTCCTGCGCGGAGCAACTGACCAACTCCTCGATGAAGCCGACCGATCGCTACATGATGCACTTGCAGTTCTCTCCCAGACTGTCAAGGAGCCAAAGACGACACTCGGCGGTGGTTGCGCAGAGATGCTAATGGCCAAGGCCGTCGAGGGCGCTGCCACTCGCGTGGAGGGCAAGAAACAAATGGCCGTCTCGTCCTTTGCCGTGGCATTGCGACAGCTTCCCACGATTCTTGCGGACAATGCCGGTCTCGACTCGAGCGACTTGGTCGCAAGACTACGAAAGGTCATTTACGACGGCATGTCTACATATGGCTTAGATTTAATGAAGCCTGGTGGCGGCATTGCAGACATGCGGGATTTGGGAGTCATCGAGGCCCACAAGCTGAAGAAGGCTGTGGTGTCGTCGGCTAGTGAGGCTGCCGAGGTATGTAACTGGAAGAAAACCTGGGTTTCGAAGCCGTGCTAACATCATACAGTTACTATTGCGAGTAGACGACATCATCCGTGCGGCCCCGAGAAGACGGGAAAGACAATAGAAACCTGACGCGTGACCACCCGACTGCTGGGCGTATTCAACCATAGACTTGTCATACCCAATAATGAGAGAGGAAAAAAAAAATCTTAATTGTCGTCGGTTCGCACGCGCAGGAGTGAAGTAATGTCTACGTACTGATAAAAGTCGACCTCTCAAAAATACTCCGCGTTCGGACTGCTGCTAGCAAAATCCACGAAGCATGAAAGACTGCAGTTCAGCTACGCGACCAATTATCAATTTGCGTCTCTGGTATAATGTATCGCACTACCTCAAGGACATTGGACTCCGAGTTTCAATCATGTTGCCCAAAGTCATGGCGGACTTAGATCACCGCGCTATGAAAGTGATTTTGATTCAATGTATTTGTTCTCGTTCTTGTCATAATATTTCGTCATGTACATGAAAGCGGGTATCAGTCTACTGTGCAAAGCCCAATTCCTCTCTGTCGTCATCTACAAGTCGGCCCCATTCCAACAGTAGCCGAAACATGTATACGCGCATATCCTCCTTCCGAAGTGCCTTGCTTGCCCACTCGCTCCCCTCATTTGCAATAACTTCAGCATCCTTGTGACCTTTGCCGCTCAAATAAGTGACAATACTCGACAATTCATTGAGCCGCACATCAACGGGAACGAAATGCCGCCATGGATGTACACGTTCCTCCCACCACGTCCGGAAGAGCGCGGCACGGTAGGGAAGCGAGGCGCTCTTAAGGAATGGCAGAAATCGCCCACTAAAGGCGGCCCCGTCGAGGTCGACAAGATGTCTGAATTTCCAATGCTCTTGAAAGTCAATTGAAGGTGCCGGCTCCGAGTGAGCATAAAAGGTCTTGTGCTCAGCGGCACAGTCACGTTGGTCGCAGCGCTGGAATTGACCAACAAAGGAAACGTTGTGTGCTGGTTCGGAGGCAGCCAGGCTCTGGGCCAAATGCACAAAGCGCGCCCGTGTGAACGTTTGCCAAGCCCCGTGAGCAGCAAAGCCATCAGAGGAGGCGCCACGCCAGTAAAGGCTGTTCAGCTTTTCGCTCCACGGGATTCCCTTTTCATCGTCGTACTGGACTTTGTCCCCAAAATTCCAGGGATTCGGGTAAAGAATGTCGGCGAAATTGTGCATGCGACTTTGGCTGAAGACCGGAAATAGCGACTGGGTGGCCACCATGGCCGCTGGAGAAAGCAGAAAACCATGTAGGTACGCCAGATCAGGTTGATGGCACAGATCGCCAGACAGTGTCCAGTTCGAAACGACACCATTCGACATGTGTGGCGCAGAGCAGGCTGCACATGTCGCTTTTCTATTCCACCAATGAATGTTATTGGCCAACGCATCGGAGGGGCACGTTGATGAAATGTATTCATAAAAGATAGGAGATTTCGACCAGTTTTCAAACCAGGGCGAATCATTCTCCCAAAGTGCTTCGTTCTCCTCCTGAATACTCTCCCACGGCGGATCTTGCGAGGAACTGAAACCGTGGAATTTGGTCTGCGATGCTAGACGGTTTTGAGATTCAGCGCCCTCGGATCTCAGTGCAGTTGATTGAGCGTGTGGCACGGCTACCCTACACTCGTCATCAAGGTTGAAGGCGAGTTGCATATCGGGCAGCCACTGTGCAAATGGCTCAATCATGGCTTGCATGGTTTCCATCATCCATCGGTGAGTTCCTTGAATGTGAGGCGAGATCGAAACACTGCCGCCCGTTATCATGATGCCCCCAAAAGAATACTTTGGATGGGTCAGTAGATGGGTGGTCCTTTGCCTCAGAAGCTGTGGTGAGATGCCCCAGAATGGTAGGAGGTCGGTGTGTATCTGGGAGAAATCATCGATGATGGGCGAATCCACCGACAAGGCATATTCGTACCATTTGTCGAAGTTGGGAGGCGGCGGTACTCTGTTCCGTCGACTATACTCGCGCACCGCCTCGTCTAACGTTTTGCTCTTGTGTGCGCCTGCAATCCACGCCTCTGATTGCAACTGGGATCTCGTGATTACTTTTTGGATGCTGTTCGATTCGCCTGCATCCAACAGTACTGTTTGCACAAAAAGAAAGATGAACACTACAAGAGCATAACCAGCAAGCTTGCTCTTGTGGGAAGGCACTTCTTTCAATGCCCGACATTGCTCATGCTTCTGTGCCCGACGAAAGAGGTCGGCCGCCCCAATGAATACGGCCAGGCCAGCGAGGAGGCCCCACGAGTTTGACCAAGCCTTGTATAGGACCCCATCAACCACACGCTGTTCCATGTGGACGAGAACAGAGATTGACAGAGTGAACAGGGCAACCGTGGCAGAGTCGACATATGCCAGGAGGTAAATACCAGACACCAATGCCAAGGACACGGCGATGCTATCTGAAACGAGGTCACCCACCGAGACAGATGTAAGCAAGACATTCCACCTGAAATTGATGGGGTCGAAAGAAGCACAAAATGCCATGAGTCCAAGCGCGGCAGCCGAAATCAGAGGCACAGAGGCTAGATTGCTCCAGTTTTTGGTGTCCCTCCGTACTCGCTCAATCTGAACGAATATCAAGGCGTCACAGCCTAGCATGACAAGCTGTGCCAGAGGTATCACCTGTTCTGGGAATGTCGGCGGGCATATTGCGCTCGTTCGTTGTTCCGTAAGAGAGAATGTGTCTGTCGTGGCGAGGCCCCATCCCAAAGCAATGATGGCGTATGTGCTTGCGCTCGAAAGGATGGCCTTGGGCCTGCCTGATGTATCGTATTCATTTCGCGGAAGTACTGTTGCATGGTTGTCGAAAATGCTGTACGCGGATATGACAAACGGCAAGAAACTCTGTCTTGGTCAGATACAATTCAAGGAAGTGATATTCGCTGGCACAAACCTCGAGTCCGTCCCAGGAGCAGTGAATTGTGCGAATGGTCCTCCAGAACAAAAGAGTTCGAGCTATTATGCAGACGCAAAGCGGCGACGTTGAAAGCAGTGATTTGGCTATTCGCCTGAGCCTCGCGGAGGGCTTGCTCACAGTCTTGTCTTGGTGGTTGAAGATTGTCCTGGCCAAGGCGAGTAGTGCGCCCAGGTCCAAGAGAGTGAGGACCGAAAAGTGTATAGGGCGTTCTTGTGTAACGGTTAGCGAGGCCTTGGCGACATGTGAGCATCTACCATACCGAAAGCTGCGCTCTCGTAGTATCGCGACGAGACAAATGCAGTTGAGAGGCCGAGAATCCTGTGCCGAGAGTATGCCAAGTTAGGTAAATTGGGGTAGGCGAGGTGACAACGCGGGTGCCCGGGGAGGCGCGCTTACAGAAAGGCAATGGCGTCATTCCTCCGCGAATGGGCCATGTTCATCTGGCGCTGTATGCAGCCGCAGACCGGATGTGCGCAGCATCTAAAGTCGTACAGCTGAGGGCGCAGAGGACGGGAATTTCTTCTGGTGAACCGAGACGGTTTAGCTGTGGTGCGGTGCGAGGTTTGACTGCGCAATCGAGTGCATTGCGATTGCGATGGGCGCAAAACACATTGACTACATTAGCTGGGGCGAACCATTTTTCTAGAGCGGTTCCCCGTCTGGGATCACCATGTTTTCCTGTCAGGCTTTCTGGTCGACTGTGGGTTCCAACGCACATCATGTCAAATCTCGTCGAACCTTCCGCAGTAGTCAACAATTTACCTGCCTGCACTCAAGTCTGGTGCCTGGGTACCTAGGTAGGTAGTGTCTGATAGGTACTGTCTGCCCTACTGCAGGCAGTTGCACCACCAAGACATACACCTTTGCCTCTCTGCAACACTTGTAGATTTGCAATAAGTTGAAGTGATGCAGACTGGCGACTGCTACGTACGTAGCATACACGGCAATATGGCATGGCTGTCATTGCAAGGCCGGCCCGCAGTTTCCAAGTTACCATCGAGATGTCTCTAACATAAATGTATGGGTCGCGACAGCTTGCGAGCAACAAAAATGGGGCGGTACCAAACAACGTGCCGTTCGTTACCTCCTCGCTTGCTGCTGTCATCTCGGGACGATGTTTTTCAGTGAATATTGTCTCCAACATCGTCTCAATCCAAACAATCAATGCTTTGATTACGCCGTAAAGTAACATGTGGCACGCTGGCTGCTCTCACAGGTGATTACGTGTGGCGGCTTTCCCCAATTAGATGTCGAACCTAGCAATGACTCAGAGCTTGTATGCACCCATGATACTTCTCGCCAAAAATGCCGTCTCCGATGCTGGTCGATCTTGCACACACGGCAGTTCATACCAAGATGGACCATCTTCCTACTGAGTTATTGCGTCAAATAATCATCTTGATTGCTGAGGACGGCAGCAACTCCCTATTGGCAATATGTAAGGTGAATCGACGGCTCCATAGGTAAGTTTTGGCCAATTCAGAAGAAGCTTTTGCTGAGCCAGCATCTGCTCCGACAGAATAGCGTCACCTCTGCTCGTTCGCTCTTGGCGATATGACCGTCGTACTGATTTGGGAGGGTTCATACTGTATCTTCTCCGGCATCCCGAAGTCCACACAGAAATCAGAGAGCTCAAGCTTCGTTCCGTACTCAAGGAAAATGCATGGTCAAGAATTTGGGAGCTTTGGGATGCACCGATGTCGACGTGTCCGTCGCCAACGAGATTTCCGCCGACCATCTCGCGGCTAGACAAGGCTTCTATTGTCAAGGAGCTTTCGCGCCATGTGGAAAGGCCAGATCCGGTACTTGTGCAGTCAATAAGGCTAGGAATTCCGGACGCGCTGTGCGTGTTTTTGATTCTTTTGGCTGTCAATCTGGAGCATCTTGATGTGACTATCCCATCAGATGGGGGAACGCTCGAGATCATCCAGTGTCTGGCAAAGACCGCGGAGACTGGAACACTTACTTCTTGGACTTTCCAGCGACTACAACGTGTTTCGCTCAAGGGCGACTCGACGACACGTTACGCCGATGGGCAACAGATTGCTCCCGTCCTGCGTCTCCCCCACTTGGTCACGCTTCGACTGGCCCGTTTGTCGTTAGAACACCTTGATCAAGCTCCAGAGGGTAGAGGTGTAGGCGAGCACTTTCCACGTGGAACCTCGCCTCTAGAGCGACTCATCATCACGAAGTGTCGGGTAACCAGTTTAGGGTTGACCGTGCTCACGTCGGCTTGCGAAAGCCTAAAACATCTCGATTTGACGTGGTATCGGGGACTAGGCAAATTACTGCAGCCTGGGAGAGAGCTGCTCAGTGCTTTGCCCCCAAGTCTTGAGTCGATCAAACTCGGCGACAATAATCCCGACTTTAAGACGGATCAGTGGCTTGCGTTCCACGAGTATATCATGGAGGATGCTGTCCCATTCACTTGTCTCAAGGAAATCAACATGTGGGATATTCCCATAAGTAAACGATACTATGACACATGCACCGCGCAACTTGTTACCAAGTACGCCCACATTGAGGGCCCGAGGCTCCTTCTTCATGGTCAGTTCAGGGTCGCATACGCTTTATTAAAATCGAGTTACTGATCGTCCAGATCCCGACTGCGACTCTGTATACAAGACACATATTGCAAAAGGATGCAAATGTTATTGGACCCCGAAACAGCGGCAGAGAAACGAGAACAGGAAGCGCCGTGGGCAAATATGACCGAATGACCACTGTGTTCTGGAACGAGTCTTGATCCCATCAGATGAGAAACATGTTCTTCCCGCAGTCTATTGCCGTGTCCTCTGCCTTGAGCGTTGAATTTCGTTTTCTGCTTCTTGGCGTTCCTGCTTGAACCTGCCCTTCTTTGGCTTCTTCTTCCCCTGATGGTGTTGAACGGCTGACGTATCTGACAGTTTAGCAGACTGTCGTGTTTGTGCCCATCTTGTTCTCCGAAGCTGCACTTTCTGCAGCGCCAACTGGCCTTTTGACTGGGCGGGCTCGGCCTGTGATCCGTCAGGGCGTATTCCATGGTCGTCGGATCGATCCTTACAAGTGGAGTGATTCTTCTGGCGAATTCGTGTTGTCGGTTCTTGCGATTCAGCTTCTGTCACCTCCCTCTCTCCTTGGCCCTCTGCGCCCTCTTCATGTAGATGCACTCCTTGTAATCTTTGATTAAGAGCAGAGAGTCTCGTGTTGTACTGATATCGGATGGAAGCTTTTCCGACTTCAACAGCATATTCTTTGGTCCGTCGCATGTCACAAAGCAGAAGACGCAGCCGATGGCGGATGTCTGCATGCGCAATATGCCATTCCTCGGTACCTGGAGCCATGAATCGCGTCTCCTCGAGCTGTTGTTGGATTTTTTCGGCTTGCAAGCCCACGTAGGCACCCCAATGTCTGATCTGGGCAAGGAGTGAGTGGTAGTGTCGACAATCTGCTGGGTCGCTGTAGACTCCTGGGGGCATACTGCCAAATGCGATGGACCCTGCTGCAGCAGGGGCCTTCTCAGATGGCATCTTGCCGGAAGTCTGGAAGTGATGCCGAGGTTGTTGTGTGAAGGATGTTGTTGTTCGTGCTGCTGGAAATTTTGTGCAAAATTTGTTGTGGTGGGAAACCAAACTCATTCAGCAAAACATCAGAGTGAACCTGTCGTCCGGCTTGGGTAGACCTTATGTCGGCCGGGCGATACAATTTTGGACTCATGAGTACTATTTGTTCTGCCCATGAACCGCATCTTCAATTTGTAGACCAACAGCCATTGAGGCGGCCAGCAGTATTCATCAAACAAAGCAAGGTGCATGGATACCACATCGGCAATGACTGTCCTTTATTTGTACACGGGATCAAGTAGACGTACATCTATACGAAGCTATTCCAAACAATGCCATGCGCAAAGATTCAGTATAATAAGTCGGAACATGAAACCATTTTGACATTTTGTTTATTATTTGATTATAATTACTTCTGTTTGGTTTTTCTTTTCTTGGTGAAAGTGTCGCCCTCGCCAGACCGCATTTTTAGGCCCCGACCATTTATTTTTGCCAAACCACCTCTATCACATTGTCGGTCTCGGCAGTCAATCGATTGCCTTGCCATACGTACAACTGCTGTAAGTCGCCATTGTTGGTAAATTCGGCGCTTTTCAGCTTGTAACTCTTCTTTTCGTCGCGCACAAGCTTCCTTCGCAAAGGGCCAATGCTGAAGTCAAAGTCCCTATCGGCATTGGTCCAAGTTCCCTCCATCTGGTTGAGATCGATATTCTGTACATCATAGAGGTACTTGGTAATGGAATATCCATTTGTGAAAATGGTGTCGTGTCCGAATTGCCACCGCTGCAGGAAGCAGTCACCGCAAAAGAGCGCTGCCGCTCCCATGGCTACGACAGGCTCATTGTACCAGCTCTTCCAATGGTGAAAATTGATGGCCTGTACTCCTGATTCGAAAAAGCCACTGGCGTCATCCTTTGTGTCTTGCTGGAATAGTCCTGGAAGGGTTGTCAACTTGGCCTTCGAGTTGCTGTACACACAGTCTCGAATTATTATGTCACCCTCGGCGCCCGTAGCCGCATGAATACACTCGTGGAGATGTGTCCCCAAAGTCTTTGCGAGTGGTGCTGAAAGGTAGACACCAGCACCGCCAAAAGCCATGAAGCCAAATGTCCGCACGGCCTCGAAATCTTCTGATAGTGCACCGACATACTGATCTTGGGTGTGATCAAGAGTCGCGAGCGCATCGGAAAGTGGTTTTAATCCGCGGGGGACTGGAGGGAATGTTAGCAGTGACCAGAAATCATGTGATGTGGACTTACAAAATGTATCGTCATCCAAAAGACCATACCACTGGGTTTCGGGATGCGCCGAGTCAAGCATGTGCGCAAGGACTGCAAAATGAGACTGGGAAATAGAGTACGTATCACGAATTGGCTTCACCAACTGAATGTTGATGCCCGCATCATGAAACTGTTGTAGTAATGCCTCGATTTCCGGGGTTTTGCGCGAGGAATAGTCCGAAAGGAGTGCTACCAGTCTCGCGCCGCGGCCTTCTGGTCGCGACAGCCAATGCGCAAAAGCTTCGATGGATTCCTGAAGACGTTGATAATCGGTTGAGACACCAAAGATCAAATGGGAAACGTCGTAGTCACTCGCATACGGCTCGGGCACTTGGAGCTGGACTCTAGTACATTCGGGGAGCTCACTTTCGCATGCGTCAATGTTCACCGTGACCTCGCCGCCAAAGAGCGAGGTAGAAAGATTGGCAACGGCATGGCGATCAACATCTGCCGAAAAGATGGGTTCGACGCAGATCTTCTTGTATCGCACCTTGTTAGTCAGTCTCTGGTGCGAATGGACGCGCTTGAGGAATTCCAGGTCCTTGCATTGTCCCAAGGGATTTTGTTGGTCGTCCGTGGCTGCGTCGTCGATGTTCTGGTTCTGAGGCGCGGGAGGCGGCGGCTTGGCGAGCGCCACTACGGATGAGACAGCTGAATCAGCGCCCGTTGCATCGGATGCGGAATTGCTAATTGGGGAGGCCGCGCTGGCCTGGCCTGGCTGGTTTTTGTATCCACCGGGAACAAACGGTTTTTCGACAACGTTGACATCTTTCAACTGAGCCGCAGCTCCTTCCTTTGGCGTCGAGTGATCGACTGGCAGCGGCAGAGGATACCTACTCTCGTCATACAGGTAGTGATTGGTGCTCAGAACCAAGAATACCAAAACAATGCCGGTGAGAAGAAAGACGCGCGGCACCTTTGCGATGGCCATGGCTGCTGCTGCTAGCTAGGGCGATTGTGACTGCATCGCAGCATAAAAGGTGGCGTCAGTGGTTCGAAAGCCTGCCGTGGGCGTCGAGAGTGAAGTAAAATATGTACAGTAGAAGAAGGAGAGGGACAACGTTGTATGTTTAGGGAGGAGAATATGTGCTACGTGCACATATTTGCAAGATTCATGACTTGCTCCTGGCCGCGCAACTCGCTCTCCACTCGAAAGTGATGCGATGGATAATAGACGCAAAAGTCAATGTTGATTCTGATTGTCACAGCCCACTGCCGGGTACAGGCCAAAGCTTGGGCGTCGAGGCGTGCAAACAAGTAGGTTAGGTACATACTTTCCACGCATACTCGGCACTAAACCTGCAATCTAGCTGCTGGTCTGCACTCTAGTACGTGATCGCCATTTCTTCCAATTGTCTTAATAACAGTTCGAGTGTCGTTGCCACGTGCTTTGAGCGCAAGAACCTTGAAGTTGCGAGCTGCGAGCACGGGTAACGTGTGGCGCCGAAATGCTTTCAAACACGGGTGCATGCACAAAGTCTACCACCTCTCACCTTCGCGAGCCTCGGGCATCTCGTCTAGTGTAAAATGGATAGCTGCTGCCGACGACCAGGCGATTGCAAACATGCAGTATTTTGCTAGCAGCAGCAGTGTCCAAGGAGAAGAAAAAAATTACGGAGTTCAGCATCCCCGACTACCTAGAAAGTGCTCATCGAGCGCGCTCCATTTCTGAGCTCCGCCGACTACATCATCGTGGGTCAAGGCCCACTCTCTACACTATCACCCTGGGGCTTGCTGTATGGAGAACACAATGTGACCGCTCATTGGGCACTCTGCAAACGGTAGTCCATGTGAGCGAGAGCCGGTGCTCTTGTCAGCCTGTTGCTCGTTGACGATACGTTCCAATCAAGCAATGCGGCGTGGTATATACACTAGGTACATGCGCTGCTTCTCATGGAAAGACGTTGGACGAGGTCGTGCTTATTTAGCAAGCTACGAGACACGGCAGGGCGGGAGGTTGGTGGGTGCATTTCGGGTAGAGGCAGGCGTTTCTCCGTTTTGCCCGTCCACCAGTCTTTTCAATCAACGAGGCACGCCACAATCAGTACTCCCGTCCCGTTTTGACAAGGTCATTCTTTCCTACTACTTTGTACAACGTGACAGAGGTTGTTTCTGCTTGCCGATCATCTGCAAAAATGTCGCTCTCATAGCGCTCGAACATGAGTGCAGGTCATGTTTAGAATCTGATTGACGAGATAAAGGATCCCAAGAACGAATCAAGTTCCCGATGCAATAATACAAATTGTTTTCAAGTGATGGCATTATACTCGCATGTGCCGCGTGTGCTGGTTTCCGTTCGATATTACACCCAATGCTATGGGTAAAGAAGGATTTGCTCCTATTTGATCTAACGAATGGAACAAATCAAGGCTATTGTTTGCAGTGGTCTTGATAATTAACAATTATCCCCTGAAAGATGCCTTAAAGGTGATGAGTATGAAATCGCTGGAACGATCATGAGCAAATCTCACGTGGAAGAACGGTGTCTATTTACGAGATAGGTAATGTATGGAATAAAAGCGGACCCGAGTATAGGTGCACCCGCGTGATATTCAGACCCAAACCAGTGTGCAGAGTCCAGATGCTCTCGGCATTTTCGTCTTTCTTTTCCCCCTTGGCTCGAGAGTTTTTGCTTTTGATTCCAATTGTCTCACGCCTGAGGCCTCATCATACCTACTCTCAATCTGTGGGGCCTAGAATTCGGCACCGCTTCCCCCTTCCGACCCGATGCAACTTATCAGTCGGGACGTCCACTCCTTGCCCGCAGACCACGAGTCCTCGGCCAATGGCGATTGTTCATGATACTTGCAAAGTTGCGATAAGATAAAACCACAACGATTGGTCTCCAGCAACGACCTGCCGAGTCTTATCTCTGGCATATTTGATTGACTTGACGAACATATGTGTATAAAACAACTATCACACCCGAGCCGAATGGAAATAACGACCACATAGCCATCAAGTTTATTGTTCATAAGAGTGCCAGACATGGACGAATCAGACAAGAACGTCGTCGTCCTGGACTCATCGCTTGCACCCAGCAATGAGCCACAACCCAACGATGAGAGTATTTACATCGATCCTGCCAAAGAGCGTCAAGTTCTATGGAAATGCGATTTGCACTTGACTGCTCTTCTCACTCTTTCCTTCCTGTCTGCGTATCTTGATCGGTCAAACATTGGAAATGCTGCGATTTCTGGAATGTTGCCAGACTTGGGCATGAGCAGCCAGCAACTAGCCAGTATGGTGTGCTTACCTGGTCTTTATTCTAACTGCTAACTGTGCGCAGATGCCGTTCTGATGTTTTACGTCACATATGTCCCCTTTGAGTTGCCTGGATCACTTCTTGTAAAAAAGATCAAGCCGAGCAGATTGCTGCCAACTTTCATGTGAGCCTCTGGCGCTCCCCAATGGTGGCATCACTAACAAGTACTCTAGGCTAGGTTGGAGTCTTACAGTAAGCACCTCCCGGTATTATTGTCTCTATCCGCTCTGGACTGCCCCATGCGCATAAATTCTCCAACACGGTGCTTTCGTAGAGCAACTGGGGCAAAGTATACCATACACTATCAGACCCGAAAAAGCTACTCAAAACTCGCTTGTCGCCCCGAGAAAAGCAATAACTGACACGCGTTATCGCAGTGTCTGGGCACAGGGTTTATGCATACAGTTCCTCAGTTCTATGCCTCCCGTCTATTGATTGGCTTTTTTGAGGCAGGAATGTACCCAGCATTAGCCATCACGCTGACGTAGGCTTCCCAATATTCCCGCGCATACCAACACGATTAATGTCTTTACAGCACTTTCTACACTCCTCGGGAGCAAGCTAGACGGTTCGCATACTTATACTTATCCGTTGGCCTAAGTGGTGGATTTGGAGGTCTATTTGCTTATGCACTCCTGAAGCTTGATGGTGTACGCGGCATCGCTGGATGGTATGATGTTGTGTCTTCGAAATTTGAGCACGACTAATTACAAGACAGGCGATGGCTTTTCATTGTCGAGGGGATACTGAGCGTTTGCATAGCCATTCTTCTTTGGTTGGGCATGCCGGATTCTTTCGAGAACGCAAAGTTTCTGAGCAAACAAGACAAGGAATTGATGCGACTACGAGCAATCAAACACGACCGATACATGAGGCTTAATGAGTCTTTTGAAAAGAAGGAGGTTTTCAAAGCATTCAAGGACAAGAAGCTCTGGTTAGGTGCTTCAATCCAATTCCTCGGAGACATACTATCTTTTGGCATCTCAACCTTTTTGCCGTCGCTGGTCAAGTCTTTTCAATTCGACTCTGTCTTGACACAACTCTTGACGGTTCCAGTCTACTTCTGGGCTGTTGCAGTCTACATCTCTGTGTCGTTTTGGTCAGACAAGGTTCAAAAACGAGCGGTTTTCATGATCCCTGGAGCGCTGGCAGTCATTGTGGGCTATGCACTCCTCTGCAGTGTGCCCATGAGGTTCAAGGCAGTGCTGTACTTTGCCTGTTTCCTGATAGTACCAGGTGTATACGTAGGTGGCATCACGTATGCAGATGCAACAATGGCTAACAGCGTGTATAGTGTATGCTGGGGCTCAATTATGTCTGGATGCTAAACAGTCATGCTGGCTACGTGAAAAGAGCTACTGCAATAGGCATCAATATGACGGTTGGAAACTGTGCCGGACTGGTCATTGGCCAGATATTTAAAAACACAACTTCGGAGGGCAGATACCTTGTTGGAGAGGTCACCTCTCTTTCGGTTTCTGTGGTTTCCGTCTTTCTCATCTCTGGCCTCTATTTCTACAAGCGTCGACAAAACCGAATCAGGGATGGACTGTCGCCCGATGAGAGACAAGTTTGGATAGAGCAAGATAAAACGGGAGATGCGCATCCAGATTTTAGGTACATTTTGTGAAAAGAAGCCACACTGTTAGGAGTCTCGAATTCCAATTCCTCTTCCATTCGAAGCTTTATCTGTGGCCAAATACTTGATCGCTTGTGTTACTCCTCGGCAGAAGTGTGCATGGTGTAGAAAAGTGTAACCTACTCAAACTTTGACTGTTCTTGCTCTCACTCACGCTGGTGGTGATACATTTGAGGGTAGATGCGTATAGTTCAAGCCCTTTTGATTGTTGAGTGCCGATATCTCGTTTTGAAAAGTGTGATTCATGACTGCCAGCTTGGGTGACTTCCTCGGAATTACATTTTACTAGAACGGCAACCGCGCGGGAAACTATTTGTGCGTTTTGTGCAAGAGCAAAAGCCTTGGAATTAACCTAGAGAGTTTTTCGGATTTGCCTGTACAGCATTTGACGTCCACCCACCCACCCACCCACTGCAACAACCAACGCACAACATTTTCTGCCCACGCAGAAATGATGCTGTAACCGCCCGCCACTCGGCAACCATAAATCCAACTCGGGTTCTGCATCACCGTGAGCACATCGACAATGGCAAAAAAGAAGAAGCCCCGAGACGCAAAGTCGCATGGTTGCGGCGACCAGACCCATGTCCACCAGATTGGAGGTCTTGCCTTTAAGCGCAACCTCGTCGACCCTCACACGGTACAACGACTTCTTCTCAGTTACACCATCGAATTTGACGGCAAGAGAGGACCTTGCACGGATTTCAAAAGAACGGTTTTCGTAATCTTTGGCGCCATCAACTGGTTCTGCAAGGCGCGAACCGCTACGTGGTTCTGGGAACGACTGGAGAAGGAACTCAAGCTTCACCGAGAAATTACACCAGACAACATCCGACAAATTGTCCATCGCTTTTGCGGTGCTCGTCAAGCATACCAGCACCAGCACGGACAAGCTCATGACCAGGCTTCTCTCAAAACCGACAACCCCAAACGGCAACTTGTCGAGGCCATTGACCAAATCCTGCGACTGGAAGAGCAAGACAGCTTATTGCCAATATCTGAACAAGAACTTGAGGACATCTGGGCCGCCAAGGCAGCTACCTGGCCACGCCGATTTCTAGAGATCCTTTTGCAAAGCTATGAGAAACCCAACCAGCCCTCTGAGAGTCACACGGGTGTCTTCCTACCTCAGCTCGACAGTCTTCAACCAAAGAGTCCCACTCCCCTACAGCGTCAGTCAGCCGGAGTTGCTGTGCGTGCTATCAAGTCAGAAGAAATGGAAGGGGCTGCTGCTCCCGGACATCTTCGCGCACTACATGGAGCGATAGGACAAAATGATATGGGCACAGATTCATTCCAAGCGGCCCACAAAGATAACCCGGCCCAAGCTCTCCATGTGCCGAAGCAGGAGGACGAAAATTCTGAGGATGGATCAGCTCTTCGTGGAATAGCGATATTTCAGATGGCCAAAGACCACAGTGTGTCATCTGCAACAGTGAGGGCCCTCCAGACCGACCAAAATATCGAGTCTTCAAGTTCCATTGATAGTCCAAGAGGCCATGTACTTGATCAGCATGGTGCTTCACAATCGGACCACAAAGATAGTAGGAAGCACCAAGCACCGCCCACTTCGACCTCTAGGAAGGCGAAAAGACAGAAACGCAATCATGACATGGTAGCAGATACCAAAAGTTCAGGCCCGGATTCTTTTCATTCGTCAAATCGACTTTCAAGACCAGAAAATCGAGCCGCCATCAACACTCCAAATCAGGCCCTTCCAGCAAAGCACCGGACCAAGGAGGAAGCTGATGGCATTAGGGCTCGGTTTCAACACAATTCACAACGCCTTGGCGAGATTGAGGCTCAGTCGGCAAAAGCCCAAAGAGAGCTGCATGGCGAAGCTGCCGAATCCGTTGCTTCTCAAGAACACCGGTTATCAGCCCCCAAGACCAGCGAGCTTCATCCCATTCTTCGTGATGCTAGCGCACAGCTCCGGACTACGCGACGTTTGCTTCGAGACTGGATTCGACAAGAGAAAGAGACTCCCGAGGGCATGGAGATAGTGGGCCATATTACTGAAGTAGTCTCTTCCCTGAGAACAGCAAACCGTCGTGCCAAAAACGGCATCAAGGCGCTTCAAGAAACGACCGCACGGCATGGTAATGGATAACTTCAACAATCGCGGAGCCGGTGGTTGACAGAGTGCAGCGGCACATCGTCATTTGATTTGTACATGGATTTCATGGAAAGCGGGTTCTTCAAATGCTCGGCGGCAGCATTTGGTATCTCCTTATTGTACAGTACCTTGGTACTATCAGGCATGGTCTGTTGACTCGAGGAGCCTTCGTCTGTCCATCAGGACTTGATGATCTGAAAACCCTGATATGGAATGCGTTCCGTTCAATACGTCTTCAAAAAAGATAGAAACTAGCACCAAACAATCAATACCTGGTACTGCATACCCCAGGGTTCGCAAGTATCATGTCTACATAATGTTAATAAGAGGATGGTGCAATATTTATACGCTTCTCGCGAAAGGTGAGAACAAAACGGGACTGATCACCTAAGATCCTGGAAATTTGCACCAGGCTGGCAGATTTGTGCCATGATAGAGTGCCAAGCGATGGTGAGCCAAGTTTCTCGACATATCCTACGATCTTGTCGGGCATCACAGCAAAGTGTGCATCTGGAGAGTACCTCGAGGGTTGCTTGAGGTGCACTTCGTACCCGCGTGCCCGAGGGCATCGCAAGAACAAAAACATACATCAGGACTCCAACATGTTAATATTTGCGAGTTGCCAAATTTCTGGGTGCCAAGTCTTTGGACTGAGGTCCGCGGAGAGATTATGCGCGGCTGCGCATGCGACTACTAGAATTGGCATCGTTAGCCCGATCTTCTTGCCCATGACCTATCTTGGTGCACGTTGACTACATTAGACCCCGCAAAGCTCCGACTCCTCCAACTATGAGTTACCTGTGTACATTACTCAACATACCGAGTATATCTGACAGATTCTTCGCAGGACCGGGCGACATTCTGCAGTTTCTACACGAGTGTCGGACGAAATGATGGCATCGACTGTGGTTCTTTCGGCAATAATCAGTGTCCTTATTCTATCAGTGTTTGCCATCAAGTCGAGATTCAAGGGCATTCAACGGAGAAAACATGTAAGCGTAGCCACAAGCCTGTATTGGATTGGCAATTGTATTGACCATGGAAGCCCAAGGATGCCTCCATTACACCCTTGCCGACCTTTGATTGGGAGGTCAAGGAGCCGCTCAAAATTCGGAACTTCAAGCCTATTTACTTCATCACCATGGGTCAGTCAATCCCGGCGTCCATCTTGGCCCAGTTTAACTCTAACTCACCTCTTCAGGGGTACGGACCGTCAGCCCATGCGAGCTCATTACTATTGACTGCAACTACCTCTCTCGAATTCAACTCCGGCAAGAGACTTTGAGGGATCACACTGACAAAGTACTTGGCTGTCTACCAGCTGGTATCAGGCCTGTACAAGAGTTATACGAATATCTACTAAACGACTACTTACCAGTGCGGTATCCAACCATGTTTTCAAAGGAAAAGAAATTCGTGAACCACGTCACAGATGTCTCACTGCCTTTGCAATCGCCTTCTGACCCGCTCGAGGCATTCAGGCTGCTCGGACAGACAATCGAAGATGATTTATTCATTTTGCAGCAAGAGCCGGAGGGACATAGATGCGTAGGAGCAATGTGCACCAGTCCCGCTGGTTTTGATCCAAGCGAGAAAATTGGTAAACTGCTCAAGGAGATTCATGAACCAGTCCCGGCGTATGAAAAAATCGGACCGAGCATGGAACGGTACTTTAGTCGAGTCGAGGTTGGAAAGAATGCTGTTCGCACCAATGTAAGTCTCTCTATAAGTATTGATCAACGCATCCGTGGCTAACGTCAATAGTGGTCCATCACAACAAGCCCAGTGCTCCTGAATTACGACACTAATCATGTCAAGGAGGGAGACGTGTTTGAGAAAGACATGGATGTGGATATATCTCAAGTAAGATCTAGAATCTATCTGCCAGTTTACAACGTGTTGACAGCCTGAAGGCCAGGTTGAGAGTAGAGCTCCAGACCCTTAGTCGTTTGCCGCGGACACGGGCTCTATTATTCTCCTTCAAGACTTATACCTACTCCCTCGAGGAGGTCAAGTCGGAGGGGCTCGGACCACAACTTGCCGATGCTATCGAGGGATTGAAGCAGGGCAATGCAGAAGGAATGTGGACCTATAAAGGTGGTGTGAGATGGGGAAAGAGCGTTTGCGAATATCTCCGTCATGGCTAAATCAATTCTCGCTGGCTATCACTGGCTTTGGGAGCACAAATGGATCGGTTCTTATTAGTAGCACCTTCTGTATTTAATAGATCGTTCCTATGGTCGCAGAGTTGGGCTATTCTTACGAGGTTCGGGGCAAAAGGACAGAGACTCCTTCGCCTTTCTCCAATTGCGATGATGCACCACCATCAAAATTATCCGAGGAACCCGAGTGCAGGACATTTAAACGATCTTTATCCTTGGTAATTCGTACTTGAGGAAGCAAACAGATAGGGCAGCAGTTTGGTGAAGCAGAGTTGAATGGTTCATGGGGAGACAAATGAAACATAATTGTGCAAGATCTTACTATCTGACCTTGAAATCCTAGCCTTTTTCACCGCCAACTGCCAAATGTTCGCGTAATCCCCAGATTGCGGCTGCTTCAAAGAGATATAAAAAGTGGACCCTTGAAGACACAATCCGGAGGACGGAGATCACCTAGCTGACGATCTGACTACGGGATAGCGAACGGCCGATCCAGGCCAGGAGCCATCGGCAAGACGAGGGAAACATTCTCCCGACCAACACCGAGCATATCTCGCGTCGGGTCTTCATCAACTTGTCCAAGCCTACTTATCGTGACGTTCCAGTATTATTATTCACATTCTTATCCATCATCAGCTTGCGACGCCAATTGCCAAGTCAACCGGCTTCCCGAGCTATGCATTGGAACGGCTTCATCGCCGCAAGCGCAACGGCGTAACGTGGAGGACACACCAGGGATACCGTGGACCTGTCAAGGGCCCCCAAGTCCGGCACTGGGTCAAGCTGTGCATTTTATCATTGTGAAGCCTATCGACAAGGGAGATCAAGGCGCTAGATCCAGCCAAGCCAACCTATCGGACTCGCTATATCCACTGTTTGTCGTGACAGCATCATGGAGAGATAAGACGCAATCATTCAAAGTATAAGAACGGCAGAGCGGCGCAGAGTATTTCGTAAAGTGCATGCTTCATAGCCAGATTCTTCCCCTCTGAAGCAATGAAATTCTCAATCGTACTCGCTCTCACCAGTGGTGTCGTCGCATCGTGTGGTGGCACTACGCCACGAAGCGACCGAACTGGAGCTGTCAATGCCGGCGGCCCAAAAATCATCATGGACAATGACTGGAATTCGGGTGCTGCAACGCAATTCTTGAGTAAGCATCCATTATTTGAGTCGTAATGAGTCACTGTATTTCGGAATAACGATGAACCTGCCCTGGCTTTCGACACAGGTTCAAGTATGGTGATAGTATATAAGCTGACCCCAGATTTATAGTGGCGCTCGACTATGGTTGGGATATCCTCGGATTGATTGGCGACACATCAAACTCGTGGGCACGGCAATGCAGCATGCACGCATTGGCACTCCTCGAGATCGGTAACCTCTCTTGTATACCAGTCTACAAGGGCTCCGACTATCCATTGATCGTGACGCCAAAGTTGATGCAGACTTGGGAGACGATTCTGGGACCCTTGCCCTGGGAAGGAGTCGTAGGGAAACCATCCATGTTGAATATAAAATCTCCGGACGCTGACATTTGTAGTTCAAACCGCAAAACGACACAGCCGAGGCTCTTGGATCGGACCCCACGAGTGGCGATCCGAGCCGCATCGTCAAAGAGGCTTTCGTTGAGGGCTACCCCAATACCACGCTTGCAGGAGAGTTTGCAGCAGCGTGGTTGGTCGAGCAGGTCCGCAAATACCCAGGCGAGATTACCATTTACTCGGGCGGCGCGTTGACCAACATTGCCATGGCTGTCCGTATGGATTCGGAGTTTGCAAAGAACACAAAGGGTCTGTGGATCATGGGTGGCTTTGTCGACACCAACCTTTTGATGACGAGCGGCAGCACACTCCAAGCTGATATCAACACCGATGTAAGACCAGCCATCGTGCCAACAATATGTCTCTAACCAAGTACTAGTTCAACTTCAAGGCCGACCCGGAAGCCACCAAGATTGCACTCACTGCCGATTTCCCAAATATCAGTGAGTAGAGATCATTACATGTCAATTTACCGTTGCTGACATATTACAACAGCTCTCGTGTCCAATGCCGCCAATGCTATTGACCTGTTTCCCACCCCAGAGTATATTAGCGAGATCGCCGAGGTGGTGAACCCATATACAATTGTCAACTCGGCTGCCGCTTATCCAGACCTACCGTTCTGGGATGAGGCAACGTTGCTGACGTTGCTCGATCCCGAATCTGTACTTAATCAGACCTCATGTAAGTGCAGGTTTCGTCCACGTCGAGAGCTTTTACTGATACTTTGCAGTCTACGTCAACGTCGACACATCATTTTACAGCCCAACGTATGGAAACATCTGGGCGTACCAAGAAGCGTTGGTACCCAGCAACCAAGACTTGCGTGAGGTCAACTTTGTGTACTCGATCAATGGTACAACTTTCAGATCAGCTCTCAAGAGGGCTCTTCAGTACCCAAAGTCCTGTGCCTAGAAGGGGAGATAGAGAGAGACGGCTAGTATTGCGTGGGGTGCAAAGCATGATGATGATCAATCAAAATCGACTCTCATTACAAACCCAGTGCAAGTGTTGTCCGTCGTCAGGTCCCTTATGCGTTGTTCGATATGAATTCCTTCCGGAGGAGGCAGCAACATGCCATAATTGATTCGGAAATCAGAAAGCCTGCTGGAGATGTTGCCCACGAAACTACTATCGATTTGAGCCAACTTCAGATTGCGGATTACCGACCACGGTTGTTTCCCGTTTACTAATCCAAGTATGGACGTATGCATATCCTCATTTCACTCGACTTCATACACGCTCTGAGGGGGATAGTTTGCACATCGAGCCGTGTGCTGAAGGCTATGTATCAGGGCCTTTATTGTTGCGTCCGTCGTCGTGTTGAGTAAGTATTGATTATAAACAAGTTTCCATTTTATAGGAGCGACATGACAAACAAGCATGTTTGGTTGCGTGCCATCTTCCGCCCTGCCCTGTGGCGTTACATGGAATAATCTGAAGCGAAAGGTTCGCGCTATGAATCGCGACTGTCAATTACTGAAGACGGCTTGGGCGATAAGATAGTGATTGCCAATTCGACGTGTAGACAATACTGAATGCAGAACTCTTTTGAGGGGGGCACGATTACGCCAAGCTGATGCAGCTGGCACATCTTTCCGGCGCGCACTGCGCGATGAATTTAACTGATAAAGCCTGAGAATGCTCGGACATCTTGCAGAATACACGCATCCCAGCGCATTGCCGATCTATGCAGGCGGACTGGAGATGTTTTCCCTGATGGATCTGCTTTCTGAATATTCGTGAGCATGTTGCTGATGGCCAATGATTTAATTAGCCTTATCAAAATGTCTTTTGCGGCAGTATTGCCTAGCCAACTCAACATGCTTGGTTACGAGACATATATGGCACACTTTTTTAAAACCCAAGCATTGTTTCTGAACATGATGCTGCGAGATAACTTTAGCATCCCCGCCGCTGATGGTGAACTATTTGAGTTGTATGCTCCGGGGTGTGGCATTCGGACCCTGCAATTTGCCCTGCAGCATCGGTGCTCCTGGGGCTGCCACCCCGCATGTTGCTACGGGTCCAACTCACAATGCACGAAGTTTGTGCTTTGTGTCGCCTACCATGCCATGCATTACATATGTACAGTAACATTGGTGCAGGTACCCCGGACACTGCGTCGTATCGTTCGAGTCGGCGCCATGATGGTCAATGCCTCGGGACGAAAACTTCAGTGTGGCGTGGTCCATCCATTCTTCAAGCAGCAATTTCAAGTCTACCTATTTGCGTCTTAAGTACCATGTCTATACATGCTCTAAGATCAATGAGCGTAATCTGGACATCTCGCTGGCATGATCACCTACAGCTCAGTCAACCCAGGATTAGACTAAAAATGAAAGACGGTTTCTATTCAGTCAAACTGTGAGCAGACAAATCAACCTATATATCTTATAGGGGCTGGGTCCCGTGAAGGAAGCATCCAGATACCCCAACCTCGGACGCCCAGAATACACTTGAGACTACAGACATGCACGTCTGTCATGGCGTGTGGGGGAATTACATGCTTGGCGACAACTCGGAAAATTCATCGACCAAAGAGGAGAATGAGTGCCGCATTTGTCACCAATAAGGCCGCTCGGCCGAGTGGCGTTCAACTCGCAAGGCAGGTTTTTAAAATCCCGGTCCAAGCACCTACATACTCCATATATCCATCTGTACATATATGGTAGGTGAGTGGACGCTCAAATTGTGGAGGGGTGCATCAAACACGACCCTTGGACACAACGCATGCAGCAAGGGCTCAAATCTACAGTAGTCAATTGTGCCATGGCCAGATCAAGAAGAACATTACGGGAAAATGCTGGTAATAAGGCTGGTAGTTGTTCGCTCTTTCTCATCCGAGGACACGTACCGACTGTATGCACCGCAGCCAATCAATGTTGAAGAGATACGGAATGCAGCCCACTGGCTATATCTCTACAATCATCCCCACCTTTACTTTACCACTTGTGTTGGTATATGTGAACGACTTGCACTTTAAAGTAATCATCCCTGGGCTCAACTTGTAACGAATCATCGACTGGTCACAATGTGGTTCAACAGGTTGATACTCCCGACCTCCATAATATTATCACAGAGGACTGCGGCTCAAGCAGTCAGTTCTGCAAGCTCAAATGCGACGGCCATGATTGAACTTTTGGAATCGTCGGTTCCTGCTTGTGCTGTGAGTTCCTTGCCCAGACTTGAAGAGATCAGGCGTATTAATAGTGCAGTTCAATTGTTTCGTGGCTGTCGTTCCTCAGTCAACATGTGATCTCACAGACACTGGATGTATCTGCAGCAACGAGGATCTCGCGACGGCACTCACAGTCTGTATGGCTCAAGCCAATTGCACTGTAATCGAGCAGCTGGGTAAGTCCAAGAAGCGCCACGGCAAGGCATTACTGACCGCCTAGCAGAGACGCAAAAGTTTGAAAAGCAAATGTGTGGATTCAAGGTCCGCGACCAAGGAACCTATATACTCGCCACTACCTGGACGCTTTACGCAATTGCATTCCTTTTTGTTGCCATGCGACTGATTGCTCGTGCGCCCCATCTCTCGATAACGGCCTGGGACGATTGGACTATCATCGCTTGCCTGGTAAGATGTCTGCCTTGTTATGCTTGATAGATGATTGACATTATAGATTGCTCTCACGCCCGCCCATGTCATTGGATATCTAATGGTACAGTCAGGTCTGGGTCGAGACATTTGGATGCTCGCGGCAGATGAAATTACGCAGACGTTGTTATACTTTTTTGTCGAGGAATATCTTTACACCTTTATTGTTGTCTTTACCAAGATCTCCATCCTTTGTTTATACATTCGTATCTTCGCAGTGTATCGCTTCCGACTGGTCTGCTACGCTCTCATTGGCACCACAGTCGCCTTTGGTATCAGCTGTTGGGTATCAACTGGCTTCAACTGTATACCAATTACCTTCATGTGGCAAGGTTGGGACGGCCTACACGCTGGCACATGTATGGACACTAGCAAGCAAGCTTTTGCCCTGGCCGGTATAAACATGAGTCGTGAGCTTTTCTTTGTCCCGGTACAATCTTGGTGTATCCTCTCAATGACTGATCAATATTCAGTGGATATCATTATCTTCATTCTTCCGATTCCGCAACTATGGGCCTTGCAGATGAGTACGAAGAGAAAGCTAGGAGTCATACTCATGTTCACCGTGGGATTGTTGTGAGAATCAAATCCAGCGCAAAGGCCACCCGGACGTGAACTGACAGTTTACAGCGTTACTATTTGTTCTGTGATTCGACTACAGACAATCATGGAATTCGGAAATAGCACAAACCCGACGTACGACTACTCGGCTCTAGCAGTATGGTCTCTGGTTGAAATCGATGTTGGTGTCATTTGTGCATCATTGCCGGGCGTAGCGGGCCTTTTTCGCCGCGTGTTTCCTCGCCTCTTTTCCACCACTGGAAGCAGCAATCCGTCGGGAGGAAGACAAACGACGGGAAATGGCGGGGGCTCCGACTTCCGCAGGCAAGGATTCGCACGCATGAATGATCGTAAAAACATATCAAGGACGGTCAGTGTCACTGTTGACAGTAAAAGCGAGGAATTTGAACTTGTGGGTCGATACAATGGAGCTGTGCAATAAATCTTCGGCAGGACTGAACGGACAATGTTCAGAGGAAGATCCTGTGAATAGGTTCAGATAGATCAATCGAGATATGGGTATATGCTTGCACTCAAATTTTCTTGTTCAATCACAAGGGCCAATCTCCTCGTGGAGAGTATTCATAATTATGAGTATCATCTTGTCTAGAAATTATCCCAAGCCGACATATTACTGATCCATATTCTTGCATGACCCATGTCTTCGCTAAATAGGCTCATCGCGGGGCTCAATCAAGATCTCGTTGACGGCGACGTGTTCTGGCTGCCGCAAAGCATATACAATTGCCTCGGCGACATCTTCCGCATCCAGCACCTTCGCTCCACTTGGTTCGCCATACTTTTTGATCGCTTCGGCGTCCGTCGATATTCCTAGGAGCTCCGTGGCCGTGTTGCCAGGTTGAACGCTGGTCACACGAAGACCAGTGCCCGCTGTCTCCAGCCGCAAGCTTTGCAGAATTGCCTCGACAAAAAACTTGCTGGCCGAATAGACGCCTAGACCGGGGAAGACCTTGCGACCGGCATCAGAGGAGATGGCCACGATATGACCGCTACCGCGCTTCAGCATGGGAGGCACAGTCGCTGACAGGCAATGAAGCAAGCCTTTGCAGTTGACATCAACGGTACGTTCCCACTCGTCGGTCTGCACATTGGCCATCATGGTAAAGTACATCACTCCTGCGCAGCTTACCAGGATGTCGACGCCCGAGTCCGAAAGCGAGTTTGCTGCCTCGAAAAGAGAGTCGACATCTGACTTGACCGTGACATCGGTCTTATGGACAAGGACTTTTCCTGGCGTGGCCGACAATCTTGTCTTGAGTTTCTCAAGTGCCTCGGTTCGGCGGGCAGCCAGGACCACATGAGCGCCTTCTCTTGACAGTGCCGACGCCACAGCAGCCCCGATACCTGAAGAGGCGCCAGTCACGACGGCGACGCGGCCCGCCAACGGCCCAGTCTTCTTCGGTGTAGCTGTGCCTGATGATTCCCTGACTGGTGGCTTCGGGAGCCAGCCTCTTGCGTACCAATCCCGAGTGTAAATCTCAAGGAGCTTGCTGTCAATCTTGGGCCGATCGAGCTCATAAAGGCGCAAAGCGGGCTCCGTCTTGGCGTCGTTCAAGACAGTCACTGCCCTCAAGAAATCAACCGTGGGCATGCCGCGACGAAGAATCCCAGCAGTGAATGAGTCATCACCAGACTTGCTGGCACCGCGTTTCTCGTTCCACAGCGTAACCCAATTGTCCCAGTCAAGGCTGCGGGTAACATAGCCAAGCTCAGCAAGATCTTGGTATAGTGCCGCGGCAGTGACTGGCTTGGGATCTCCCACATGGAAGATGGGTTGGTCCACCTCGACATGGTTTGCCAGGGTTATAATGGCCTTGCTAACAAAATCGACAGGTGTCATTTCGGCAAGCCATCCTTGAATGTCCGGGGCGAATCCCAGATGGATAGACTCGACAAACAAGGCAGTCAGCAAGTCGTAGGTGTTGGTAGAGCCGAGGGTGCTGTGGCCACTGATGGTTCCGGGCCGGTATATTCTGACGGGCAACCCACGACGTCCCGCCTCAAGGACAAGTTGCTCTGCAACCCATTTTGTCTGGCCATATCCATCGAGGAGCTTCTCGGCAACATCTTCTATCTTCAACATGGTCTCCTCGCTCCAGCCTTCGGAAGAGGGGGGAGGACACCATTTGTAGAGACATGGTGAACAGTTGCGCCACTTACACTTGCCAAGCGAAGAATCTCCCGCGTGCCGCCGACATTGGCAGAGCGCATGGCCGCATAGGGGTAGACAAGGTTGACAGTGGCGCCCGCATGAATGATGACGTTGACTTTGCGTGCAAGCTCATCAAATGCATCAGGCATGAGACCGAGTCGCTTGCGACCCAGATTTCCAGGAAGCACCTCGACACGGTCCAGGATCGATTGGTCCCAAATACCGAGATCAATCAAGTTCTTGCGCAAGCGAGACATGCCTTCACCACGTGCCTCGCCAGACGGGTGAGTGAAACGAACCAGGCAAATCACACGCGCCGATGTATTTTCCAGGATGGAAGTGAGCAAAAATGCACCCAGATATCCAGTGACACCTGTCAACAAGATAGTTCCTGCCTCACTCAAAGGGCACATTTGAGCGCCTGTGCCCTTGATATCGTCTGGCAATGTTGAGTCAGCAAGGAGGACCTTGGGTAGATCGGCTTGCACTGCAGCCGTGTGGCCATCTCTTGCCGAACGGACAGCTTCCGCATGCCCCTCGAGAGTAGGGTTGCCGGCGAGGCGCGAAAGTGGTACTGGGAAACCGAAAGCTTCCGTCAGTCGGCTGGCAAGATCCGCGAGTGCTAACGAATGTCCTCCAAGATCGAAGAAGTCGTGTTCTTCCGTGACCGATCTGGCAGACAGATTCAGGGAAGCGGCCCACAACTTGGCGATTGTCTCGGTCTTGACTTCAGTGTTGCGCCCGTCATCGCGACCACCGGCCCCATTCGGGGTCCTGGTACCAGAAGGCGTAGGCAAAGCTTTCAGGTCGACTTTCCCGGACACTTCATGGGTGGGTATCTCTCGAAGTTCACACCACAACGCCGGTATCATGTAGTGCGCCAAGTGCGAGGTGAGAACTTTTCTCGCCGAAGGGCTGTAGCCGGACTCTTCGACAGAAAACTCTGCGCGGCCCTTGGCGTCTTCGTCACGTACAAAATAAGCGACTAGCTGGCGTTCAAGCCCGTCGCCATGAGAAACGACGGCACAATGGCTTACAGCCAACTGCCTCATGATAGTATGCTCAACCGCACCGGGCTGAACAGTGTAGCCTCTCACTTTGATCATGCCGCCGACGCGGCCCAAGATCTCAAGGAGTCCTGAGGGTAGTATTCTGGCCAGGTCGCCCTAAAATTGTTAGCCTGGAAGGATATATAAATCATGGTAGAACTCACAGTCCGATACATCTTTTGGCCTGGATTGAAAGGGTCTGGGACGAAAGCTTTCGAGGTCACCTCTGGAAGATTCAGGTAACCTCTTGCGAGAAGACCCCCGCCAACAAATAGTTCTCCACTGAATCCAGCTTCGACTTGTTTGCCGCTGTTGTCGAGGATATAAGTGTGTCCGGGGTCAATCGGCGGGCCAACCGGGCACACTGTTGCATCCTCGGAAAGCATGTCCTTGATAACACCGCATGCAATTTCGTGTGTCTCACTGGCGCTGTAACAGTTCAAGAGCCGGGTGGTCTCGGGAAGCGCCTTGATGGCCCGTCTTGCCAGGTCAGTCGTCACAACCTCGCCGTTCAGCCATAGTGTGCGCAGGCTCTGGAGGCTGCTCAACTTGGTGTTCCGGGCCAGGATCGTTGCCAGGAGCGTCGGCGTCATGAGCGTCTCCGTAATCTTTTGTGTTGATAGCAGCTCGACGAGTGCTATAGGGTCGTAGCTGGCCTCATCGGGCACCGCGAAGACTGTTGCGCCGCGGAGCAAAGGTCGCAGGATCTCCCAGACAAAAAAGACATTGCACGCCACACGATCACCCGGCTGCAGATCACTTAGACGGAATCTCAGATCATACGACCGCACAGGTGCGCTATGCGGGTTGGCAATTCCTTTTGGGCGGCCTGTCGTTCCACTAGAGTATGAGACGAAAGCGAGTCTGTCCAAGTCGTCATCGGCGGGTAGAGGAGGCATTGCTTGTGTCTCGCCATTTGTCTCCTTGTCCAACTCGTCCAAGATGATAATGTTTGAACTACCAGAAACCTTTCCCACGTGCGCCCTGTGGGTGATGATGACGGTAGGCCCGGCATCCTCAATAACATCGGACAAGAGGCCAGGGGGATAGGCGAGTTCCAGGACGAGGAACGCACCCCCTGCCCGTAGAGCCGCCAGGCAAGCTATCACGTAGTCGGCGCTCCGGCCCAACAGGATTCCGACCAGCTTGTCCCGCGTTACTCCGCGGCACCTGAGCTCGTGGGCCAAAGAAGCCGTCTCCTTGTCGAGTTCAGCGTAGGTAAGACTCCGCGACTCATCTTCTAGTGCAACTCCATCCGGGGTGAGCTGCACCTGCCGGGCGAACAAGGCCGCCAGGTCCTTGGTTGTGTCCAGGACAGACATGTCGCTACCTAGCTTTAGCAAAGAGATAGCAGCTAGCGTACAAAGAACATACAGTTGAGTTGTTTTCAAAGTCTTTTCTCAGCAAAAGTTAGTAAAGAAGGAATCTGAAAGTTGACCGATATGAGCAGCGGATTGTATGTGGGGGCAACAAGCACTTCCGGAGAAGAGTGGCACCCAGTACCGTGACGTCAAGAGGGCAACTTACTTGGTTTGTCCGCCTCCTTGAAAACTCCGGTGGCCGCTCCGAGCCGTGTTGAGTGGATTATTCTCGGCTCGCTGTTGTTATGATGGCCGTCTCCGAGACGGTGCAAGATGAGGTGTGTGTGCTAGGTGGTGGCCGGGCGGCTATCGGAAAGGCAAAGATGGCGTCACGAAAAAAAAAAGATCAAAAGGGCTGAGGCACAGCGAAGCAAAGCACAGCCGCCAGGTTTCCTGACGCATATCAGCCATTGCCGGTCCCGGCTTTCACCGCCAACAAACTGCAATCAAGGTACTCGGGATGCAGGTGTCGTGAGACACCTTTCCCGAAGAGGGATGGTGAGCCATACCGGTGTCTATCCGGCGGCCAAAAAAAAAAAAAACCAGTCCCGAGCATGTGGTACCGAGCATTTGTTGAGAAAATGACATCTGCCTGCATTAATGCGATCCGACATAATAATGCACGACTTGAAATAATTGCATAACAAGGAGGCAGCCTCTGATAAGGCCAGCATCATCATCGCATCTCATCGTGGCTATCATGCGCGCCCCCGCTTTGTAGGTTTAATTGGTGATGCCTCTACAAGGTGGGGGTGGACACGAGTATACTAACACTTATATTAAGTACCGGTAGGTAGGTATGTATTCCAGTCTCTGGCCAATTTAAAGCAACCTAAGACTTTCCAAAATTGAGCAATCTTCGAGGCAACGCGACGTTCGATTGGCGGCACCCAGGAGGATGTAGTAAAGGGGTTAAGTGGGCGTCAATCAATATCAATTGGTCTTAGGCGGCGATACTGGTTCCGTTTGGACCCTGAAAATAGAGAGCATCTTGCCTGGCCGTCACTTCTGAATTGTGTATTTTGTGAAACAGTCAGATCTCAAGTGTTCAACCCGTGGCCGAATACATGTGATGCTCCTCTTTACTAATGGCACCTAGGTAGATTCCTCTCCAAATCAACACAAAATACCCACTCATACTCTATCAATTTATAGTTAGTATTTTGGAAATACCATTCTCGTATCTCGTCATGACAACCTAAGTATGTTCTCCCGAACTAGCCACAATTCATCAAGATCGACTTTTCCACGTCTCTCCAAAGTACCTGACACCTGAACTTTTCATAACCGAATGTTACACTCATACTAATCTATAAATCTATGCTGAATCCATCATGAATCGAAAAATCAGGATGCCATTTCAAAGTCGTTTAGTCAAGACGTAATCTGTTTGAATGCAGGCTCCTGTCGCAAAGTCGATCTCCCCAGTCCTCTCGTATCCGAGCCTCTGATACAATCTCTGTGCCTTGACATTCTCTTCCCACACTGTGAGCCAGAGCTTATGAACGCGCTTTTCCCGAGCCAAGTCTTCTATCGCTTGGATAAGCTTGCTGCCGACTCCCTGACCGTGCATGCTCGAGGCGACGTAGACTTTTTGCATGGTTGCAGTCTCGTGCGCAGCTCCGCCCACGCTCGAATGGGTCTTTCCATGCTCCAGCTGGGCGATTCCAACGACTTTTCCCTCGCCATCGCGCGCGACCAAGTATGATTTCCTTGGATCCGAGAACTCGGCAAGCACCGCCTCTGACGAATATGTCGTCTTCAAGAACTCCTCGAGGTCCTCTTGAGAGACAGAGTGACCAAATGTGGCAGTAAACACATCTCCTCCAAGCCTGGCGATGGATGGCGCCTCTTGCACGACGGCTCTGCCAATTGAAATGGCGCAAGTAGGGACTTTTACACCTGGAGACGGTATTGGTGCCGGGGTAACTGGTGGAGTCGGGACTGTTGTCAAGGTTGTACGGGGATCAGAGTGAAGGGTCATGGTGGCAGCAGTCGGTATTCGATCCGGAGGTTTGAGTATCGAGGGTATGAGTGACGATCCAATGCTTGTCCTGGAATCTGTGCGCACAAGAGTAGTCAAGGTATTTGATGAGTTTTTCTTGCACCAGCCAAATGCTGAATTTCGTGGTTAAATTCCCAAGAAATGAGCTGATGGGACTATGCACAATAACTCGAAAATAAAGACAGTTTTATTTGTCCTTGAGTTTGAATACTGTCTGGCTATAAGTACATACGTTAGTCAACGTCTGATGGGTGTCAAAATGATCTTCACAAACGTCTACTAGCGCGCGCGCCCTGTTGTAATTAGGTTGTCAAGAAAATTTGGAACTAATGTAGCGCATGCCGCATCGGAACTCCAGTATTCCCTGAATTCCCCCTGCGCTTGATCAATCTAGAAAGCATTAGAAGCACTACAGCATTGTCGTGCCATCTAGAAACTTCGAAATTTGACCTCAACTTTGACTGCCGTGACTGCGGTAAAGGCTCAACAATAGGTAAGCCAAAGATGCCAGGCCACTCCATTGAAGTGACAAACACGATTCGCCCCGGACCGCCAATAGCTCGAGGATGGTCAATGCCTTGCCACAGCCCACCACTCTCAAGACTTGATCTCAAGTATCCCACAAGCCGCACAAGTGCCTGAGGCATAATCTGTATTGCAGAATTGGCCTCTCTCGAGGGTTGAATGGCCAACTGGTCAACATTACTGTAGTTTTTAGCAACAAACCAAACAGATGACATTCTCGAGCCGCCAAGTGCACTGCACATATGGGAGTTCATTATAGCAATGGCAGTCCACGAATGTAAGACAAAGGGGGTCGAGTTCTATACTAGAAGTCGTCCGCTTTGAGTCAATGACAAAGCGGCCCTGTCGAAGTTCTCTGTTTGCGGTTGATGCTAGCTGAGACATGATCCAGCAAAATTATACCTGGGTCATTTGGTAGACATGCAATTGTACCACTTTACTTCATCCAGGAATCAGTGCGATAACAACCTCGACACGCTATTTACCAATGTCGCAAAAGGACAGCAAACCCCCAAGAGCCAAAGCGGACACGGCGGGCACTATAGAAAATATCAAACTCGTCCGTACAGGAGGTGTGTAATGTGAGGTCAATCATCACGTTCCGTTACTGACATTCCAGTACTCTGCAACGGAGAGCTCGCAACCTATAGCAAAGCCAAGTCTCATAACCCAAGAAACAATGCTCCAAACTCACTGCCAGAGGATCTTGACGAGGTCTCGGATGCGCTCTTTGCACTTAACGACCTGCAATTGAGACGCCATGCCCCAGTTCATCCATTGAGTTTGGCATACGCCCTCCAGTCTCTGCTTTGTAGCGCCCCGGATTCTGTCCAAGCACAAGTCATGATTCCAGGCCCAACACTTTCCGATGAGCTCTTTGGCAACACAGAAGATTTCGAGGCTTTGGCTTCAAGAAAGAGAGATTCGCCTGCAGCACAAGTCTTTTGGGAGCACGTTCGACAAAAAGAATTTGTTCTGTGGCCTGTGCAGTCGGATGCAGGCATTTGGTCTACGATAATTCTTCATCTTGGTATGTCCAAAGATGCCGACTTTGATACAGTTACCGACTTTGCTTTCGTCGATGCTTCTGGTACAGAGAGGGAAGCACGCGTCGTGTCCCGTCTAGGACAGTTGCTCGATTCCGGTGGCATAGATTTCCATTCAGCGCAACAGCATCATATATGGGTACCACCACAGGCGGAGGCAGATTCGTGGGAGTCTGGTCTACGATGTTTCGAGCTCATTCGTCAACTTGTATCTCGTCTCACGGACGTATTTTGCAACAATCAGTCATTCGAATGGGACCAAGCCTTTGGCCCTCCAACTAGGGGATGGTTGAATGTCGACTTCATCCGGCATGAGATGATGGGCATGGCTTTGGAACGATGCAACACGATTCTCAATTATTCGTGTCGTTACGCGCTTGAGCCGATTATGGATATTCGCCTTGAAGATGGGATAAATCTAGCTCCCGACTGTCTGGCCCCGACCGTTGTGAAGCATGCTTAGTAAGTACTATCACCTAACTTGTAGATACAAGCTAACTTGGCAGTATACCGGGAACAGACATTGCTATCGAGAATGGTCAGATTGGTGGCGCTTCCGACCAGGAGGAAATCCAGGTTGATCTCACATTCACAACCACAGATTTGGAAAATAGTCCAGACGATGACCAAATTGGCACTGGCGAGCTCGAGGGATCTCGCTCAAAACGGCCAAATGACTCGGCTAGCAACACTCTCAGCGAGGAGGACTCGGAAACAAAGCGCATCAAGACGGAGTAAGGCGGTTCAAGGCCCTTGACTACAGCTGACAGACTGGTCATGACCCATGTTTGCAGACAATTATCTTGCCTTGTCCATAGAGGGAGACATGCGACAATACCAATAGTACATGGGCGTTCCGGGCTACGTTCAGGTCAATATCAGACAAGATGCTCTAGTAACATGTTTGACAAGTGCGTGATATTCAAATCACTCACTCGTGACGATTTAGATCAGAGACGATGACCAACATTTCACACGTTTGGCTATGGGTTGTTACGCAGCGCCACACTTCGTCGAATACCCAGTATAGGAATTTCCGATGCCTCTAAATTTGATACTGCTGAAATGTGAAGCACATAGTGCCCGATACGGGACAGACATTGCTTGGCCAGATCATTTGATTGCATTTACAGTCGATCTGAATGACATATGTACTTAATATTGGACGCATCCGTACACACACAACCGTAGCAATGTCTCCATCTACGTCATGCTTTTAATCTATCCCTCAAATACCCAGTCCTGATTAATCTCGCCTTTTAGCAAGTCTGCGCCGTCCCTTCTCAGTTCCTTCAGAGCCATGCCATAATCTCCCCTGTTTGGCGTGCGCAGGAGGGTGTGGATATGGAACCTCTTGGGCTCACTGTTTGCCAAGAACACACCGCTGTGGTGGTCAAACTCGACAACAATGACGGGGCTCTGGATTCTAAAGTAGAATGGGTCCTCGTCGGCGAAGCCTCCGATCCAGGAGAAATAGGTCTCGTGAAACCAGTCTTTGCAGTCTTGCAGCTTGAGCTTTCGAGACTGAGCAGGCAGATACAAGAGGTATTGCTCCAGAATGGCAAGCACCAGATCTTGTTGCTGCGCTGAGAAATCCCCGACAACGATGCCCTCGTACGGAACGATGCGGTTGTCTCTGTAAGCCCCGAGCAAGTGGCGCTGGTCATCGTGGTTCCATCTTCCCTTGGGCATCTTTTCGTCCTTGAGCTTTTCATAAGTTTGAGCCTTCTTCTGCAGCTCTGGGGTAAGGCTCTGCATCAGCTGGAGCCCGAGCTTATCCTCCTCGTACAAGATACGCGTTCCCTTGTATGGGCCCTCGTCAATAAGGTTAGGCTCCGCACCTGTGAACCATGGAGAGATGACAATCTGCGGGCCATAGAAGAAGACGGACAGACACAGATGATGGCCGTAGAAGCTGTATCCCCAGGGCGCATCGACGGATGGCGTGCCAAACAGGCAAAAGTTGTACGAGTACTCGTTCATGACCTTGGGAGCCTTGACCAGCTCGCCCAGAAAGTGGTTCACGCGCATTGCGCCGAGAGCTTTCTGGTATCCCTCGGGGCTCAGAGTGGTCTCCAAGATCTTGAGGATCGCCTCGCGCAGTGCCGGCGTAATCTCATCAAGCCTGACGCCCTTGTCAGACAGCAGGAACTCGGGGTTAGACCATGTCCGCCACTTTTCGCTGTCTACGTGCAGGAGCGTCTTGGCTTTCTGTTGGTCGCTGAGTTGGGCAATGACGTTTTCAGTGACTTTGCAAATGTCCGCAATTGGGACTCCCTCGTCACGGAGTTTGAAGAGATCCTTTCGAGGTGTGCCGTCCGTTGTCACTCCACGGTACGGCTCCTTGAGCAGGTTGAACCAGAGCGAGACCAGACCATACAGCCACGGCGGGCGTTGATGGTCTATCAGCTCCGCGGCATGGCTGTAGGCGTCACATTCAGCGATGCGCTGAAATCGTGGCGTGTTGAGATCGGGGAGGTATTCCCGGAAGGACTTTGACAGGTCGAGGCTGGCCATCTTGAAAATAGTTGCAGTGAGACTAGAAAATTGCGGCCGAGTGGAAAGCAGAGAGGCAAGATCTAGCTCATAAATGTCTGCTGGCGACTAGGACACTGCCGCCGGAAATTCCGAGCAGGTATAAGGAATGATCGCTGAGCGCAAGCACGCCAGTATTATATCAGCCGAGCGGGATAAAGTGAGGCCTGCTTCGTAGATGAAGCGGCCGCTTTGGTCGATTTAAAGCGCTTGGAAACAGCAATGGAAGACGAGTCGGATCGAACGATGGTGACAAGTCTCAGCTGATCTTTTCATGCAATAGTTACAGGTCTGGTATCCGACTCGGCTGTTATTTTGGGACCGAAGAAGGCGGCACTCAGGCTGGCAAAGGCCCCGCCATTTCCTGACCTAGGAGGGGGCAGAAGGGAGAAATATCGCCGTGATGCGGGGATACTGTGGGGAATGATGGGAATAGGTAGGCCCTTTAGAACGCAGATGTAGTACCTATCTTAGGGCCCGGCTGGTGAGGATGAGAACCAAATTCCATCGCAGCCATGATCTAATCTTCTCAAATAGGTTCAGATATGTCTACTTCAACAGCCAATCAAACAATGGGAGATGTCTTTTTTCATTGTATGCCCAGCGGTAAGCCTTTTTTTTTTTTCCTCCTTCTAAAATGCCATTGCATCGTTCCATGTGAGTCCCAAGCCTATGTAGAACCTTTTCATGATGCTGCCAGTAGTACTGTTCATGCCTCCTTTTAACCAATGCCACGGGTCACGCTCTGTTTGACCAAATTTCTAATGCAAACTACATATAATACAATTACTACGCAGAGCGAGCTGGTTCACATGGACTGCTAGCGTTTCCTGTGGTCCTTGCCCTTCTTATTGTTCTTGCCCTTCTTTTTATCCTTGGGTATCTCGAGAGGTGTTCCCTCGAGCATTACCTTCATGGTATCCATCATGAACTCATCAATATTGTGAACTGGCTCCTTCCAGGCGTTGAGCTCGATCTCCGCTGGCTCCGCGGCGGATTGCTCGAACAGCCCCAAGTTGGAACGTCCAGGGGCGGCAGATATATCTCTGGTTGCTGGGGTGCCTTGTCTGGCGCTGGAGGCACCAGAAGCCGACGCCGTTGGTGCGCTCTCGTCAAAGTCGGCGTCATCTTCATTGATCTCCTTTTCGGCTACGTGAGCGGCGGCGACATCTTCCCTGTCTTCGGCTTGTTCGAGGACGCGTCCTACAGCTCGCTCGCCACGTTCTTCTGCCGTTCCAAGCACTCGGTCCATGGCATCGCCCACTACGTCTTGCTCCGAATCGTGACCGACGCCTTTCATCACATCATGGACGGAAACCTTGTTGAAGTAGTCCGTTGTGAAACCGCCCTCCTGAATGACAACGTCATCAAGCATCTGCTTCTGGCTGGCTTTCCGAAGAATGTTGGCCTCAATGGTATGCTCCGACACCAAGCGGTAAATGTGAACGTCTCTGGTCTGGCCAATGCGGTGGCATCTGTCTTGGCATTGCTTATCCATAGCTGGGTTCCAATCCTGGTCGTAAAAGATGACCGTGTCCGCTCCAGTCAGGTTGATGCCCAGGCCGCCAGATCGTGTCGACAAGATGAAGCACAGGATTCGATCATCATTGTTGAACCGATCTGTAAGTATCTGACGCTGTTCGACCTTTGTCGCACCGTCAAGACGAAGATACTTGTGACCGTGTATGTTGAGAAACTGCTCCAAAATATCGAGCACTTTGGTCATTTGCGTAAAGATCAAGGCACGATGTCCTCCGGATTGAAGCTTGCGCAAGAGTTTGTCCAGGGCTTGCAGCTTGCCGCAGTCGTATTGCAAGAGACGCTTGTCCGGGAATTGGATGCTGAGACGCATTCGAGCCTCGTGCCAAGGGTCGAGAGGCGTCTCCTTGGGCAGAAATGGAGAATACCGCACAGGCGCAGCGAGGCGTAAATCTGTCTCAGTGAAAGCATTGACGCCCTTTGACCCAAGCACAAACTGGTCAATGTCCCTCGTGATGACTGCTGGAGTGATGCATGCAAACTTGGATATAGTCGGCTTCATGTCTGCCGCTCGTTGGTCAACGTCCAATACCATGGACCGCAGAAACGTTGAATCCTCCTCAAACCACGCCATAACCTTGGTTGGCACTTTTGGACGAGGCTTTGCCGGTCGCTCGTTGATGCCGATTGTGAGAAAGTCTCGAAGCCATTTGCCGTAAATAGGCTGTTGTTGGCATCGCAAAGCAGTGAGGTACACGAGATGCTGAAGTTCCTCATATCGGCGCCGCCGGGAGGCGCCTTCAAGATATACAAGGTTTGATTCGACGGTAGAGGGATCACAGCTTGTTGGACAGGCTCTTGCACGTTGCTCTTGCGCCTCGCGCAGTCTCATCGAGTCAAAATGTGTAGACAGCTGCGCTATGCGATTGCAATGCCCATGTGACAAATCTTCATACATGGTTGGCAAAAGATTCAAAAACTTCAGGCTGACTTGTGTCATGGGCTTCTCGGTCAGAAGCTTGTCCTTGAACAAATGGTTTGTGAAGCCATAATCACCAATAACCGAGGTTCGTTGGCGAAAGGATGTCATGATGGGCCTTTCCACGAATAGGTCGGGATGGTTGCACACCTTTCTGAGCTGCATAAGGCAATTGATGACGGAGATATAGTTGCCGGATGCCAATGCTTCTCGCGTATCGGTCCGGGCAAGAAACCCGTCGTACAATTCCCGCTGGCGGCGAGACAATCGACATAGCTCAACGTGCTCGTACTTGGCTGGCATCTGCTTCTCGACATCTGCCTTTAAACGCCGCAAAAGGTATGGCCTCAGGACTTTGTGCAACTTTTGAATAATGGCACGAGCCTCATCATCCATCTGCTCTCGGCCACTTTCGAGAATTTGCGACTCGGGCTTGCGAAACCACTCGTGAAACTCTGCCAGATCAGCAAACCCACCAACGCCGTTCTCTGAAGGCATCAGAAAGAAGAGCAAGGACCAGAGCTCTGTCAGATTGTTCTGTAGTGGTGTTCCCGTTAGAAGCAACCTGGCCCGAGTATTAAATCCGAGCAATGTTTGCCAGCGCTTGGACTGGAAGTTTTTGATGTTGTGCGCTTCGTCTAGGATCATGTAATGCCATCGCCTCCGCTTGAAGACCTGCTGGTCTTGCAAAACGATCTGGTAAGATGAGATGCACACATTCCACATATCATCGCTCTGCCAACCCTGGCGTTTGCGTTTTCGTTCCTCGATACTGCCATAGTAGGAAAGGACTTTGAAGCCAGGGCACCATTTCTTGAACTCCATTTCCCAATTGAGCATGACGCTTGTGGGGACAATGACGAGATGGGGTCCCCAAACTTCGTGATGGCAAGCCAAGTGCGCCAACAGTGAGATTGTTTGAATCGTCTTTCCAAGGCCCATTTCATCCGCCAGTATGCCGTTGGTCTTGTTTTGATACAGTCCAGCCAGCCAGTCGAGGCCGAAATGCTGATACTCACGCAGAGTGCCGCGTAGCAAGAAGGGGATTTCGGTCTTTGGCGAGTGCGTCGCGGGTGAGGTCGATCTGCTCACGTCGGGTTGGTTCACCGTCGAAGCAGTATCGACTTCTGACACCTTGGTGTCGGAAGTCCTTGGAGACTGAGTATTGTCAGGGCTTGCGGAATTGGTGGCGACGCCGTCAGGGACCGGGCTCGTGTTGAGAGCATCTGTGCTGGCAACGTCCTCGACGCTGGGGATTGCCTTGGTCAAGGTGTCAGTCTTGACCTGCTCGACAGCATCAATGACTTCCATTCCCACTGTCTCTAGCTTCAGTGGCTCGGGCACGGCTGTAATCTCATCGGGCTTGTCAGCCTTGGACAGGTCTTGATCAGAGTTCAAGGCAGGCGATGCAACAAGCCCATTTGGTTTGGCAGTGCCATTCGTCAATGGCTCATCCCCGACAGATGCTGGCGCATCAGCCATTGAGATATCGGGCGGCTCTTCGGTCTCAGCAGGCATGTCCTGCAAATCCTTCAATTCGGACTTGCCAAACAAGAATCCTAGAGTGCCCGTGGGCTCATCTTCGTCACTGGCGGCGTCGGATCCGTCTTCGCTGCCGCTTTCCATCTCGTCGCTCGATCCCATGTCGTCATCCATGTCCACAGACTCGTCGCTGGTTTCATCGTCGGCAAGATTAGCTGGCGTCTCTGCATCTTCTCCTGCTGGCTGCACGTCTTCCTGTGGCAAGTCGGGGATGTTTGCATATTTCTGGCGTAGCTGGTCCTGATTCAAGTCGGCGTCCGATGTAGTCGACTTGGCATCATCCTCGTCATCAGATGATGACATGTCTTCATCCCCGTGAACACTTTGGCTGGCTTGCGACTCTCCCTCGGACATCACACTGTCATCGCTATCGCCTTGGGCCAAGTCCATGTCATCTTCCGTGTCATCTTCATCCAAACCATCCTCATCAGTCGACAATGCTTCCGAATCGAAATGGGCACGACGAGCTTGAAGCTTGAGTTCCGACATGTTGACAGCTTTGTTGAGTGCAGCCTTGACCTCCTTTTGTCTCTTGGCCTCGTATTCCTCGAGTCGGCGGCGATTGATTTCGAGGCGAACGTTTTCCCAGGTGCCAGCCAAGGCCTTGACAACCACCTTGTAACGTGCTATCCAAAGTGCTCTGGCCTCGGCTTCGATCTGCTCCGTCGATTTCGGTTGTCGGCGAACCCACTCATCGCGGCAAGCTTCTGCAAGTCTTTTGGCGGTCTGTTTATGTCGTTGATGCTCCTGGACCATGAGCTTTCTGAAATTCGTCGCGGCTTTAAGTAGATGATCGTATTGTGCCCATTGACGCGCGGGTTCCTCGGCGAGGTCGGGTACGAACAATGCGCAGCGCTCTTCGCTCAGCATCCCACCGGGTCGCGACTCATCTTCGACTCGCAAGAGAACCCTGGCATCAGCCTCAGCTTGCGCATTCGTATAGGCCGGACCATCATCGCTGGGATCCTGCCAGCCTCCATCCTTGATATCAATGGTGGCTGCCTTGTCAATGTAATCTGAGAAAGTCTCTCCAATTTTTGGGCGCGCTACTGTTTGTCCTGGATACACATTGACTTGACTAGGATGTACGAGTGGAATAGTAGTCGCACGAACGCGTAGCTTGATCTTTGTGGAACGCGGGCTATCCTGAGCTGAGAGTTGCGATTCTCGCGCGCCAGAGTCCAAGGCGCCACGAAGGTTACGGGCGCTGCGTTGTCTGGCAGATGTCCGCTGCGGTGAAACTGGCGGCGGCGGGGACGACCGTCTCCGACTGGATGTTTTTGGAGCAGATTTGGTGTTGGTAGAAGGAGTCTTTTTACCACTTGCTGTCTTGAATGTCGAAGGAGTACTCTTGGCAGGAGTTGCCTTGCTGGACGAAACAGCCCTTTGCTGGCCATTTACTTGCGGCTTGAGAGCTGGGGTCGCTTTTTGATCGCCCAAGGCGCCCCGGGTCATGCGCTTGCGTCCTTGAGGCTGCAGCTCCAAGGGAACATTGTTTGTTCGTCCCGACCGGCGCTTGCCATCTTCAGTGAAGGTTGTTGGCGTTTCGGCTTCAAATTTCTTCCAGGGCGGAGATATCGGTTTTGGTTTCTTCACAAGTGAATTAGGGGGCGGCGTCGAGAGTCGAGGGCGCTTCGTAGGTCTGTCGTCGATATTGTCTCGCGCATTGCCGAGATCGGGCGCGTCGTGAAAAATCGACGGAGATACGCGTTCGTCTTCATCGGACTTGACTGGCGTCAGATCAGAGTCGCTACCGGAATCTTGCGCTGTACGAGTATTGACACTCGTGTCTAGAGGACCCAACGATGGCTTTCTTCCATTTTGAGCTGCAGGAACTTTGGGAGAATATTGCTGTGTGGTGTCTTCTTCCGGGGAAGCATTGTCGTGTGCAGGTGCAGCATGGGGCGACGCGGTGTCTGTCATAGCTGTCCGGGGGTTGGGGAGGGAAGCGTAGGCCTTGATCTCGACGAAAGTGGCATTTGAGGTGCTGAAAAGTTGATCTGCTAGTGACGGCGGCGCAGAAGAATACTGTGATGAAGACAGAGCATGTTCGGAACTCTGTGTCGGTCGTGGTGATGGAAAATGCTGCTCGAAATCGATTTACAGTTGCATGCGAGGATTCAAAAATTTCCAATGATCCGTTCTCTCTTGTTGCGCCTCGGGCACCTGCAAGCCAGCCAGCTTCAGCAGCGCGTCAAGTTCAAGTTGGGCCTACCAAAGTCTACGCTACGTGCCGGATAGGTACTTACCTCAAGGTACCTGGTCGGCCTCTTCTTAGGCGTCGACCCCCGGGCTCCGCTACCACTGGAGGGGCGTCAGTTTGGACTTCCGCAGTCCAGTCTGACAATGTTCGATTTGTCCTCCACGTGATCTGCCCGACTTGTGCCAGCTCCACCCGGAATCGAGAAGTGGCCCAAGCGCAACCACTCAGGACGAGCTTCATTCAAATGACCTCGAGCTGTTCAACACAACTGCAACCGCTGCGATTTCGCCCATACAACGGCATTGAGGCTCGCAACAAGCCAATGTACGTGCCAATCCCTCGCTAGGTCTCGAATTGTTGATCAGACGCTGATATACCCTCGTGCAGATGCTTTCACGTCGAATTGCGCAGGCTCCGGCCCTGCGATCGTTGGCTTCGCGACGAGCACTTCCCATCACACAATGCCGAACTTTCCTTCCCAACTCCCTCAATGACAGGGCTGTGTACGACGAGAAGTATCCTGAGCCGCCCAAGCTGACCGATGCCGAGGATCCCAACCAGGTTTGTGGATCGTGTTTTCTGGGGACGGGATAGCAATGTTTCTCTAACCTAGACGTTCAGAACGGTGCCTACATCAACCCTGCTCGGGTGAAGCGACAATTCCGCGACCCCCATGGCGACTGGTGGGACAAGCAAGAGCGCAGAAACTTTGGGGAGCCGGTACACGAGGATCACGACATGCTAGGAATGTTCACTCCGTACGAGTACACCTGGGTCTCACCAGCCAAGGGTGCCGCCCAAATCGGCGCCTTTATTCTCACAGTCTTTGGCCTCTGCTGGGCGGTCGGCCAAGTGTATCCCGACAAGCAATCGTTCCCGAGGGAGTTTGAAGGCGGTCTCGAGAGGGAGTTGGGCGGTCCGGGTGCCATGAGGGTTCGTCTATCAATGCTACAAGCTAATCAGTCACATTTTTAAATTCGGGCTAACAATTCTGCAGGCAAGATCTCCCGATGACCCCGAGCCATACCAGACTGAGGAGTCCGAGGCATAAACTTTTGTAAATATACAGCACACCGTCGTCGGGTGAGGAGAAACCTCATATACAGAAATACCAAATCGTCATGAAAGTGCCCAATCCAACAAGCACGTGTGTGCAATGCGAGACGCGTCGCCCATAGAGCAACAATCATTAAATATTTTCCTTCCTATGCTAGTCTTCGAAAATGAATCCATGTTGGTAATCATGACCACATTTTACAAGGACGAGCGAAGAGATATCACAGGACCATCATCAGTTCAATCGACCCCTTCTCGCTCTTTTCTTCGCTTGGTAATCAGTCCAGCCTTGAGATTCATGTCTCATAACCACCCAATTTGACACGGGGAGCCGAGCTCATGAGAAAATAACCAGTCTTAGCGTGTATACACTGCCGTCTACGTCACCATGTGGTTGTTTAATAAAGACTTTTTTTTTTCGGTAAAAATGATGGTCTTAGACCTCCTGCGCAAAGTCCAAGTTCTGAAGCTGCAAGATGTTTGTCCCAAAGCAATGACACCATGGCCGGGATTGCGTACCTAACTATTCCGGCAAGTCTTGCGGTAGATACCTATGGGACATTTGGATTTGGCCATTCGACTAGAGATACATACGCTTACTGGGTATAGAGACAAGATGGTACTCCCACCAGCATTAAGTCAACGAATTCTCGATAATGAAGAACATGCTTCATGTGGCCACTTCAAGCAAAACGTTCTGAGGAGAAGAAATCCAATTATACTAAGAGATCATTGCGAGACGAATTTCTGGTTCAGCTAAAATGTGATTCTAAGTACTGGCTGCCACCCACTGTCAAAGATGCACATGCATGTGAGATATTATGACATGGACCTCGAATTTTACAAATGCAAATCATGCTTGGTTGTTCTCCAGCAGTTGTCGGCCACGCAGTGTGCAGCATAGCCACAAAGTCATGCTCAGCACCGTGAACAATCCGAAACAGTCAACCTCGCAATCCGATTCGCAGATCGCTTACTGATTTCCAGACTGTCAGCCTACTACCAAGGAAACGGGACTCGATGTAGCCCAAATGTCCAGTGGCCCATACAAGGCCGCATGGTGTCAAGACAGTCAGGCAGCATGACGAGCATGCTTCAAGCATACAATCGCCCTGTGGCGATGATCAATTCGCTTGCAGTAATTTGTGCTCGAAAGCTAAAGGAATGGCATCCTATACCGCAAATACCTTAATTCAAGAGCGTTTGGAGCGTCATATGAATCATCCAAATCATGTTTCCAACAAGCTGTTGAGATTGGAACAGTTACATATCTCATATTCTCTAAAACTCAGCAGTATTCATGCTGGCCAAAGCGTTGGACTCGAAAATCTATGCCCAACTTCAATACTTGCTTTACTCGTCATGCGTTGCGCTGCAAGCGACGTCGCACAACTTCTGGGAGCAGGAAATATCCGTTTGATTCGTCATTTAGTTCACACTCCAGACCCAAGTGAGTAGGATGTCTGACTGTGCAGAGCTCTGGTCCTTTCTGCGCGGTATCGCATCGTTCGCAACGTGTTGGTCAGCTGATTGTCGACTGCCATCACATTTCAGCCTCCTTTGGGCGTCCAGCCAGAGGTCTCATCACACCTATACATCTGCGCTGTCTGTCCATCTCAGCAGCGTGTGCCCAAGTTGGGTTGTTGGCATATGTCTCGCCCCCGCGTTTTGTGCCTTGCATGTCTTGGAAATTGTGGAAGAATGTTGCATTGCCTGATGGCACATGCTCTTCTGTTCTTGAGAGGGCACAAATTTCGTGCAGAAATGCATACGATCGCCGTCATGCGGAGCGATTGAGGCATTTCAATAGCATAGGTCACACAAAAGTCACTTATTCCTGCTTGTTTGGATGAATGATTCCGATGCGGCCGGCCATGGAGGTAGATGCAGTATATAAAATTGGCATACTCGTCGACCAATCACACGTAACTGGGGAGAGACCAGCGCCAGGATCAGCGCCCCGGGTATCGTCATTAGGCTTCAAAGAAGAAGCGCTGTGCCGGGCCCGTGACTCCACCTTAGAGGGTCCTGATGGACGGAATATACGACTTTTCTTACTTTTCTTGGGTGATCTGGCAAATTGTGGCAAACTGTGTTTGTGATGGTCCAATCAAAGGCGTTGGGCTCCGAGTTTGGGTCCCTTTTCGATGCCCAACGTGGCACATTCCGCAAGTGGACGATCCCTGTCCAACCGAATGAGCAGCTGCATGGCTCCCGTTCCCGGGGCTTGATACGATGTATGAGAAAGCCTCGAAACAGAACTCTTTTCTTATACGCCGATGTTTATAGTGATTTGCAACCCTGCTAGTCTTGTTGAGTCACCCTCGATGCATTCCCAAACCATAGGCTGGGAATACCAGTATGAGAGGCCCAATTTGCGACGACCTAGACCTGAGACCTAGGCTCCCAAGGCTCTCTTTACGGGGCCGTTGCATGCAGGATCCCATTGCCTCGCTGGATATATCCGATCATCTTGATGTGTCGCGCCTTGCTGCACTCCAGCCACATATACCTCGGACCCGTCAATCCTCCCTCTTTGGCTTGCACTCTTTGCCCCAGCCGACTTTTTCTTCCAACGACACTGATTGATCCGCTTAAGCTAGAATCTAGTCCGTCTCAGAGTATATCCAAACGAAATGACATACCACGACAACTTACAACCATTCTTCTACATGATTACAACACTGGCCACAGCCGCAACACGAATCCAAGCACCAAACTTCCAGGTCACCGACGACACATAAGCTACTGAAGCAATGGCCTCATCAAACCGACCCCGGGTCGACGTCAGAGCTGCTATGCCTGGCGGCTTTCCAGACTACTGCGAGCAGCCGGACCGCCGTGCCGTGCAAAGCTCAGGGATGACTCTGGAGACAGAAACGACATCCAGCCGCTCAAGTGACCGCCCGGCGCCGAGCAAAGGTATACTGAAATCCAGCTCGACCATGGCGTCTCAAAATCCACTTGCGGCACGCTTCTCTCGGGCGGGCAGACAGGACCAAATGCACCACTCGCCCACCTACCCTCCCGTGCCTTTTGGCCAGGACGACAACTGGCCCTATGACAGCTATGACAGTTACGAGCAGGAGACCGACTCCCAGTCCGTGTCATCTGAGCTCTCAACAATCAGCACCCAGGCCACCAGCGTCTCTTCAGACGAGACAGTCACTGATATGAATTGTCCACCCTCTGGTCATTTCAAGCACATTCGACATGTGCCACCGCCAGTTGTGGCAAGAGTCAAGTCTAGGCCTCGTACTCACAATCCCACGACGGAGATGGCCAAGAGTCCGCCTCAGAAGCGACAGGTCAACATTCAAATCTTTCCTCCAGGGTCGGCCGCAACCCATGGACAAGGAAGGGAGCTGCAACTCTCTCGAAAAACCGAGCGAGACCTGCTTGACAAAATTGACGAGCTCCAGAACCAAGCCATCAGCCTCCGGGAAGTTCGAGCTCATCTCAACAAGGAGCTGGCCGAGGCCAACGATAAACTCTCCATCAGGGCTCACGAAGCCAAGGATTTGCAGAAATCACTGAGCCATGAGCGCAACTCCAAGGAGCAGCTCTCACGCGACCTGCAAGCCCAGCGGACTCAACTTGACGAGAACCGTAGCAACCTGCAGCTACAAAAGGGCATGCTAGACGATGCTGAGCATGAGAGAGACGCCATCAGAGGCGCGCGAGATCATCTGGAGAAGCATGCCAACAAGCTGGAACGAGACATGACAACGCAGAAGACACAGCACAAAGAGCTGGAGGCGATCCTGATACAAAAGGCTGCCGATCTTCAGCAGTCGACCAAGTCCTTTGAAAATAAAGTTACAACCCAGGAGAAGCAACTCAAGGACCTCGAAGCCCAACGCCAATTTCTCCAAAAGACGGTCGAAAGTCAGGACAAGCAACTATCACACTTCCAAAGTCTCGCCACTGAACGGGACACTCTCAAATCCAACCTTGAGAAACAACAGACCGTCCACGCCAACATTGTCAAGACGCTCATGTCCGAACGTGACGCTTTCAAGACGCAACTGGAGGCACAAGAGGAACAAATGAAGGAGTTGAATGACCTTACCTGCCAGCGAGACTCGTTGAAGGTCAAAATCAGCATTTTGGTCAACGAGAACACCGCCTTAACCGGAGACAAGGAAAGGCTAGAGCAGAGCGAGTCCAAGCTCAAGGATCTCGTCAAAGTAGGAGGAGAGAAGAACAGCAACCTCGCCAAGAGGATCGGAGAGCTAGAAGGGGAAATTCAAACTTTCAAGAGCGAGATCGACACCTTCTCAACACAGATCAAAGAGTCGGAGAATGCCAAGAAGGAACTCGAGGCACAAATTGAAGAGGCAGAGACCAAGAGCAAGGAAGCCCTCGACGCAGAAAAGGAAAACACACAAAAGCTTGTCGCGGCTGAGAAGACCAAGCTGGAGGACATGGAGACGCAAGCAGCAGCTGACAAGGCGGAGCTCGAGAGCAGGCTTGCCGGTCTCGAGACCGAGCTGCAAGGCGCCAAGGATGCCAACGTCGTCATCGTCTCCGAGAGACTTGAGATCAAGACCAAGCTCGACAAGGTCAACGAGACCCTCATGACAACTGAAGGGGAGGTCAAGAATCTTGAAGAACGTAACAAGAACCTCGAGTCGACCATCGAAACCACCACGGCGCAAGTCGCGGCTCTAGAGTCCACGCGGGCAGAGCTCGATCAGCTCAGCCAGCAGCACAAGGAACTCGAGGGACGTGCAGAAGGTCTCCAGGCTGATATCGACCAGCAAGCAAAGGGTGCCGCCGCGCTTCAGGCCGACAAGGACCAGCTGGCATCCGACCGGGCGGAGCTCGACGCTCTCAAGGCAAAGATGGAAGACGCCTCTGCTATGACCAAATTGATTGAAGAAAAGGCTGGCCTCGAGAGTCAGGTCAAGGGTCTTGAGACGGAGACGGAGGGTCTGAAAGCCCAGGAGTCAAAGCTCAAGGGCGAGATTGAATCCCTTAGGACAGAGGCCGACAAGGTGCCGGCACTCATGGAGCAGCACCGTACCGTTTCGGCTCAGTTGGGCGCAGCATTGCAGGATCTCGCGCAGGCTCGGGCAGCGGTCGACATGGCCGGGGCTCAAGTGAGAGATTTACAGGCGCAGGCCGCCAAACTGAGGGCTCGGCCAAAGGAGAGGAGTGGCTCGCGTCCTAAAAAGCATGACCGCTCTCGGTCAACGGGTCTCGTGTTTGTAAGAAGTCCTTCGGACAAAGGTACCGGCGTGTACGTCACCACACGGGACGCGCTCAAGACTGAACAGGGTTGAGGTGTACATCATCTCCATTTGTGTGATCCTCTTGGTTTCGCTTGCTCCCCAAAAGTCAAGGTGGATTTCTTGTCGTGCGTACCCTTTCTTATGTTTGGACTTTGGGTGCTTTAAAATTTCCTTTATCCTGTCAGGTAAATGTATGATGGAGGTCGTGTTTGACTGATGAAGATATGATGATTATTGTGGGAAAGGGAGATTGTAACTGGTGCTGACACGGTTCTGTAACAACCTCGTGTAAGCCAACTATCAAGTCGTTGGCTGTGGTAATGCTGTACAGTATCGTGTAAGAGGCATAGACAATGAGCACAAGCTCGAATACTGGGGTACAACCACATGTATGGTAGAACTATCGTAGCAAGATATCGCATGCTAGTAGAAACAAACACAAGACACTATTTTATGAAACTCCGTCGCTTTTTTCTCTCGCGTTCAACTACGTCGAAGCGAACACATCACACGATTCCTGATTGGAAACGCTTGATGTGTTGTTATTTCCATGTAACATTATGTGCAGTCATACCTCCTCTCAAGCTGAACCAATCCATTTTTTGCCCAAGTCAAAGGACGGATTACAAATCTGACAATCTTCTCTTTTGCGGGATCCCGTTCTAGTGGAAGCCGTCAGGCGATGAATGCTGGCATGCGGAATGGTGTGATACATGTCTACGAATCAGAATAACTCCAGTTCGGGCCATTCCGGGCTTGACAAAGGTCTCGTGGCGTATGCGCTGGCTTGCAGCCACATCAACATTGCGGTTTGACTGCGATGGGTTCTTGACTACAAACTCAACTCTGTCGCAATAACACGATGGCAGGCGTTTTGCATTGTCGCGTTGAAACTACGACCACGGCAAATATATCCGTGAATGGGAGCTGGTGGATGTCTCCTCCTTGCATTTTAATCTCGACCGATTATCAGGACTGAAATTTGCAATCGCTCCCATGATAAGAATCTCCCCTGTAAAGGATGAAATACCCAAGCGCCACATGTCGAGGATCCTATGTCAGGAATCAGGATTGTATTGGCAGGGGGATCTCATAGCCTGCCTGGTCATTGGCCTGTCTCGCGATCTTTAGCGGGTGTTCCCCGGTCGCGGCGTAAGCATTCCATTGTGTCTGACAAGCCAAAGCGGCCACAGGTCAAGGCCGTACGGGTAGCCATCCATGCCCAGATTCTCAAGTCATTACTGCTCCCACAATACTAATGTAGAGTATTATTGCTTACGTATATCCATTCAAGTCGGAGATGTAGGTAGCATCGATGACACCGAGGGGAACGACGATACGGATTTCTGCTGTTCGGCGGTATTTTGAAGAGGCTGTCTGTCGCACATTGAGACAATGCTTCTCCACTTCAGAGAAAGGACATGGTCAGGAGATAGGCGGAGATAAATTTCGGAGTGTAGTAAAGATAACTCGTCAATCAGGCACCGATTGCCTGAATAAGCTGCTGCTCTATGTTGGAGTCTGGGGGCGGACAACGGAGCTCTCAGAAGACCGAGAGTCAATAAGCTTGAAAAGAACGCTATGAATAGCTGGCACACAGGCCCCGTCCAGACCCTGGCGGGAACAATTTTAGCGTTCCAGTGAGTCGGCGACATGAGTCATCAAGAACCGGCTTTGGGATGCCGTACAACGTGAGACAAGACGAGCCACGTATGCGGGACAGTCTTGATCTGAGGAATTTTCCATTGTCAGAGAATATTACGAGGCATCAGCAGATTGAATGACCACTATGCACGTCAGATGGGAAATCTCGGAAACTTGTAACAATATTGCAGGTTGAGAGCGCGAAATTGCGTTGCGGCCAGAAACAGCCTTCACCGTGACCTACGAGCGCGCCAGCTAAGCCATCGACGGCGTGGCACGAGGAACTCAAGCTGAAAAGAGCTGGCGAGTCTTGGCAAGGTGCGTCGTCTAGGCTGAAACGAGTCAATGAACACGTAAAATTCTCGTGCACTCTGAATGGAAAATGATGGAAAATGATTCTCCATGACTCCCCAGTAGCGTGGCTGGCTCACGGGCGTAGACGGAATTAACACTGGTTTCCCCATAAACTGCATGTCTCGGGTCCTTCATGACAAGCCCAAGTGTGAAGGTAGGTTTCGCGAAAAGCTTTTTCTATTGGTAGCAATGCGACTGATGGAATCCAAAAAAAAAAAAAAAAAAAAAAAAACCTTGTTCTGCGTGTTGGGGATAAACTCAATCCAGCGACTGTCTGCAATTAGGCATGCCAAGTTGTACGAAATCGATCTGATATTCATCAAAAGTCGAACTTATGCTGCGCAAAGTGATACGGCCACCAGCCCTACCTGAGAAGCAAAGACCAAGAGAGAAAAAAAAAAGCCAGTTGTAGATGATTAGAGCGGAGACATAATGGAGAATATCTTGGTAATCAGATCTGAATCTGTCCGAGATGGGCCAGCTTCATGAGACAGCTTACCTCTCCTAAGCGTCTACTGGACATGAGAATCTTCTAGGTTGGAGTTGGAATGTCTCCGAATGACCAATAGCGCCCTGGCCGGACAACCAAAAACGGGCTACTTCAGTCAAATTTAGGTCGCGGCGGAGTCGACCAGAGTCCGAGGGCCCCTATCCCCGTTGCCGGGCGGCATGATGTGCTGCAGGCATTGATACGCGATTGCGAAAATGGTGGTTGCTCTCGTTCTCGTCGTGTGGGCCCGGGGTTTTCAGCAGCAAAAGGAGGAGTGATACAAGCGGCAGGATGGGCCCCGTTTGGTATTTAATATCAGCTTTCGCCCCCGATGACATTCCCAAGAAATTCAAAGTCACTGAAACGATACCAAACAAGAAGCAAAGATCGACGGCACCAGTTGCAACTTTTTGCGCCACCCGCTTACACCAAGACAGCCCAATTCCTTATACACGCTTGGACAAGAGGAAAGCATTCCGGATAATCAGATCTTATCAGATTATTCCGCCAGGATGCTCGAGCCACGGCATCAAAGTTCTTTCGAGGGCGCGTCGCAAGCACCGACTGTTGCTGAAAGCACCCCAAGCCTGGCCGAGACCAACAGAGAAAAGGACGCCGATACAGCTTCAAGACACGACGCCGACAACACCAGTCACACGATGAACGAGAAGGTGCAGCCAATGGCACCGGCGCCTTCCGAGGCCGGAAAGTTGACCGAGTTGACAAAAACAATCACGGCTCGATCCCAAAACAGCAACGCCCTCAGACAGACGGAAACGCGAGAGGATGGTGTCGAGTATCCCAAGGGGCTCAAGCTCTTCCTCATCAGTCTGGCTCTATGCCTCAGTGTTTTCCTGATTGCACTCGAGTAAGTTGATTGCGCATTCTCGCCCAGCAGCCCATGCTAACCCGCCACAAGCAATTCCATCATTGCCACCGCCATCCCCAAGATCTCGGACGAGTTTCACAGTCTTGCCGATGTTGGTTGGTATGGAAGTGCCTACCTACTCACCACGGCTGCCCTGCAGCTCATGTTTGGAAAATTCTACACGTTTATGGATATCAAGATCGTCTACCTGACCGCTATTGGCGTCTTTGAGCTCGGAAGCTTGATCTGCGGTGTCGCCCAAAACTCCGTCACTCTAATCATCGGCCGTGCTGTCGCTGGCATGGGCTCCGCTGGTATCTTTTCCGGTGCGCTCTTGATTCTCGCTCACAGTGTCCCTCTCGCCACAAGGCCCATCTACACTGGTTTGATCGGAGGCATGTACGGAATTGCCTCTGTAGCTGGCCCTCTGATGGGAGGAGCTTTCACTGACAAGGCCGTGAGTTCTTTGCCAACGTTCCACTTGTTTGTGTCTTTACTAACCGATGCTAGACCTGGCGATGGTGCTTCTTCATCAACCTTCCCATTGGTGCCATCACAATGATTGTCATCTTCTTCTTCTTTCCCAGCCCCAAGGTCGACAAGCCCAAGGACGAGACCTTTATGGAGAGACTCTGGCACTTTGACCCGATCGGTACTCTTGTCTTCATGCCCGCCATCATCTGCTTGCTCCTTGCTCTGCAGTGGGGCGGTACTACATACGCCTGGAACAGCGGTCGCATCATTGCGCTCTTTGTGCTCTTTGGCGTTCTCATCATCCTGTTTGTATACGTCCAGTACCGCCAAGGCGAAGATGCCACGGTCCCGCCGAGAATCCTTGCCAACAGGTCCGTATGGTCGGGCAGTCTGTATGCCTTTGGCACCGGAGCAGCCTTTTTCGTTCTCGTCTACTACATCCCGATCTGGTTTCAGGCCGTCCAGGGCGTCTCGGCTGTCAACTCTGGTATCAGGAATCTGCCCATGCTGCTGGCCGTTGTCATTTCCTCCATCTTTGCTGGAGGCATGGTGTCTGCCCTCGGCTATTACGCTCCCTTCATGATCGTCGGCACCGTCCTCATGTCCGTCGGCGCCGGCCTGCTCTCCACCTTCCACCCAAGCATCAGCTCGGGTGCTTGGATTGGTTATCAGATCATCTTCGGACTGGGTGTCGGTTTTGGCATGCAGCAGCCCATGATGGCAGTGCAGACTGCGCTTGACATCAAGGACATTCCCACGGGCTCGTCGGTCGTCATCTTCCTTCAGACCCTTGGTGGAGCGCTGTTCGTCAGTGTCGCTCAGTCCATCTTTACGAATCAACTCGTCGTGTCTCTGGCCGAGAACGTCCCGACCCTTGACCCGCAGATCGTGGTGTATGCCGGAGCCACAAACCTCAAGACTTCCGTGCCCGCCGAGTTTCTGAGCGGTGTCATTGCAGCCTATAGCACTGCTCTTACCAAGAGTTTCCTGGTATCAATCGGCTTGGGTGCATTCACGATTTTCGGAAGCGCCTTAATTCCATGGAAATCCGTCAAGGGAAAGAACATTGAAATGGCCATGGCATAGTCTGGCCTCGTCAGCATCTGAGATTCTCTTTTCGTCATTTCAGCTTGTGTTCACTGGCATGGCCACTCTGAGATGCGGGCATGGGTTTGTTTTGATTGTTTTGCGAGGCGTCAAGGGTAATAATACCACCTCATCTAGAGGTTTTGTTTGGGTCAATCATGAAAGTCTCGGTGAATCGAGCCTTGAACGGTATTTGGCCGTGTATTAGATATGACATCTCCAGTCACATAATCAAATAATGTTTTCCAATGCTCTTGTTTGCCACATAATCAAATAATGTTTTCCAATGCTCCTGTTTGCCAAGCTTGATGGTGACACTTCCACTCGCCAAAAACAAGAAGAAGAAAAGATCAGCAAGTTGTGAGGGATCTTGGAGCAGATTTGGATCCGGCATGAAAATCAGATCTAATTCACCTGCACCGAAACTGACATTCTTCTTTCTCGGTCCTATCACGATCACCGTGCCAACAGGTACACCTTGGTCCGTGTAGGCGCCATCCTAGCCGACAGGCCCGTCAAAAGTGGCATTTAACGTTGACTCCAGTTAAATTGAATTGGTCGAGGTACTGCCAAGACGAGGATCATATCTGGCAGTGTTGGTGCTACCAAGTAGGTCATGCAACGTCCCGTCATCTGATGTCATGTCTATGCCTGGCCAGTGGCAGCACATGGTCAGTGTTGAGAATGCTTCATCTCATGTTTGGGAGATGAATTTGCCAATGCGGTTCAAACTCTTGGCGCTTTTGTGGCCGTGGTGATCGTGGCCATCCGATCTCCGTCCCGTGTGGTTCAGACGGCGCCGCGTATGATCGGCGTCCGGTACCTGCCGATCGCTGCCGCAAACCGACACGGCTCATGCTCGGCGGTGTCGCACAATGGGGCTTCTCGACCCGCTGAACATGCTCTTGTTACGAGATCCGATAATCGACCCAAAGACTTTGTAGATATAAGATGAACCATTGATGCCAGGTTTTTGACTTTTGGAAGCAGCAGTCGTTCATCCAAACCTCTTGACCTTAATCCACGAGTTGATCTCCTTCGTTTCAAATTCAGAAAAAGTTCTGGGAACTTATTTCACACTCTTTTATACTTACATAACTCCGCAAGTCGGTCTTTTCCGTTTTTTTCTCCAATTCATAATGCAGACCAAGTCGATCATCCTGGCACTCTTTGCTGCCTCCAGCGTCTCGGCGCTGAACATTTACAAGCCGCGTCAGAGCCAGAACGGCACCGCGTCGGCCGCCGCCACGGGCGGTGCCGACTTTGGACAGTGCGATCCCTCGATCGACTTCCAGCTCGGCCGTGCAGGCCGCAAGGCCGATGAGGGCACCTTTTTGCCAGTCGACTCTCTGGTTGCTCAGGGACAGCAGGTAAGCGCTAGATGCTACATACATTTCCTGTGGGCACGTTCCAGGACAGGCAAATGAGCGGTCCTGTCACATCCATGGCCTGACATCAGGCAACCTTTGCCTCTGTCGTCCAAAAGGATTCCCTCTTTGGCTCGTCCGCGTTTCTTTTCTCTTCCCCTTCTTGGATTATTGTCATCGAATGAGGCTAATGGGTCGCCGTAACAGGACGCGCTAAACCCCAACATCATCACCAACCGTGTTTGCGACCAGCTCACCAACGTCTGCGATGCCAACGACGCGGCCAAGGCCCTGTGCGAGGATGCCAAGGCCCAGGTCCAGGCTCTGGGTACCAAGGACGCCAGCACGGCGGATGCTTTCAACGCTGCCCTGGGCTTCTAAGGCCTAGATCGTCTCCCCAGGACGATTAGAAGGGGAAGATGGGCGGTGGAAACGGTCTTTTGGGATGATATGACGTGCGCTCACAATCACTCGGGTGGTTTTTAAAAAGCCATATCGGTATTTTAAACAGAAGAAGGTTGACAAGCCGGGGACATGGCAGGTGGCTTGGACCGGGCTTTTCGCATACTGCGGCTGCTGATGAGCGGCGATGGAGTCGATGGATAAAATGGACCCATGCGCGACGTCGGAGGATATGTGGAGCTCCCACCGTTGGAATCTGGGACGTTGAAATTCAATTGCCCCGGCCGCCGGCACACAAAGGTACTTGTGACTTGTACATAGTGCCAACAGCGTGACGGAAATCGTATTCGTCGCTTGCTTTGTTTCACTACAAGTATAGATGGAACGAGCACGCCGTGCAAACATCTCATGCAATGCGAGATATACAAACACGGTGTACAACTCATGCCAAATGTGCAGTATAGAGTACATGTAGCCATTAAAGAGTTCTTGATACCTTTACGTACACACGTCAAAATATCCAATATCTTATGCGTGGCACTCGTCTTAATTACCATCTCGTTGATGCACTCAGCTCAGCTTATTTTGCAGTTTTGCCTGTTCATTCACTTCTTTTTACCAGAAATGGTCAGGCTAAAGCGCAAGAAGCTCATCGTGCATGTGATGGACGAGAAGCTAATGTAGAACAGACCGCCACCGTGGAACTATGGAATATTTCATCCGCTGGCAGAATGGCAGGCAGTGTGATTATTCTCCCACGGCAGCTTCATTGGGCCGTGTGCAGACAGACCGACTCCACTGCCGTACATATGAACCATTCATGCGGGTACAGGGTGGGTAACATGCCGTCTCAAAAATCGAGCGTTCCTGGCGCCGGGAAGACAGCGTGATGGCGGGAGTAGGTATTAGGGCAGATCACGGTTGCCATTGTTGGAAAGATTCTCACGGTAGAGTTGATATTTGATCCATGGCGCGCCAAAGAACTATCGATAGTTGTACACTTGAATAACGAACCATGGCCATATGTAACTACGATGTAGACGAATTGACAAACATGTGTTGGTCGACTCGCATTTTGGACAGGGCAGATGGGTTTTCTCTGTCCTCTTCAGAACCTAATTATGCAGTTTCCGTGGGATGCGTCGTATGTGCTAGTTATACAAGAATCGCGATAGCTATGGTCAGCATATCGAGATGGAGCATGTGGGCCGACTTTCCATGCCGGGTTAGACATGACGACGATCGTCGCGGACGTTGAACGGGCAGCCGGGCAGCGGGCTGACGGTCGAACTCTGGAGGAGCTCTGTGCCATGATGGTGGCAACTCGACTGTCGACTTACACCAAGGTATAAACGGGGATAAACTGCTTGGCGCGGCTCGTTTCTTTTCTTCTCGTTCTATTGCTGACGACGGTAATTGAGATTATCCAAAAGCCTGCATATTGCTCACAGCTCGCGTGAGCAATGAAACGTCCCATGCCGTGGTTGACACGTTCAGCAGCATGACTTTTACGATGAAATAAGACCCTGGCCCAGGTCCAGATGCTGTCCGGATTTTCCTGCCCCTGTTGGATGCTACCTCGGCCAAATGACGACCCGTGCAATGCCCGCCACTCATATGAGTTCGGTAACGCAACCGACGAGGGTCCCTGGGATGTTCGGCTACGAACCCCAGCGAGGCTGAAGCCCTCGAGCCCTATCACTCACTGGGGCAGTCATTGACACATTTTCGTCTTCTCGGGGCACAGTACCTAGCTTACCATGGTTGTTTACACTACTACTATTTCCGCCGTCTCAGATGGCAGATTGCTCGGTAATGTGTAAATTGCTCGAACCAAACCTGTAAGTAAAACTGCGCGGCTCGCCGCCCACATCCCACACAGTATACATGAACCCAAAGCGGAGTCGTCGAGATCCATGGCAAGTGATAGGCCATGGTCCACCAGATGCGAAAGAGAGATTCAACCAATTATATCCTTGACTGCCTCGCATCATCCCGACCATACTCCGTCCATACATGCGCGTACCATGCACTGCAAGTTTGAATCCAAAAGCACCATTTCGTCCTCCTTCCGGCAATGGAGCAACGCCGGTTCAGGCCATCAGCTCTTCCGGAAAGAAGGCCCTGCTGCATATGCACCATTATTTCACACACGCAAACGCCCCTGGCAGGCCAATTAGTCTCTGTTCTTGGCTTGGCGGGTGAGATTCCCGATGCAGCAATCACACCCCTGGTCCTTCTGGCCTGGCTGGCGCCGATCGGCCAAACAATCCCTTCCTTCGCTGCTGGCCAGATTTTTGAGAAGGGTGAAAAAGACTCAAATCTTATACTCACATCTCTTGATTCCACTTTTTAGCACTATTTGGATCGTAATTGCCCAACAGGGCCCTGCCGGTAGTACAGCTAGATAGTGTGAATGTCAAAATACTTTAGTAGGTACTTTCGAGAGTACCACTGGGAACATGAACAAAACCTCCAGGCAATCTAAAAACGTGTAGCTTATGATTCTCCCTTGATCGTCTCCAGGCCACCACCGCTCAACAACTAATCAGAACGAATAAGGGGCTGGTCAAAAGAACGTGCCAAGTCTCTCATATGCATGTACGGTGCTGAAATCTCAAGGACGTCGTGTTGTATGGATATTTGTACGCGACTAACGACTGCGAGTAACAGGGGCTCCACGAGGGTCGTCTATGTAGGCGACGAACCAGGACCCTTGGGCCCAGGGGTTCAAGATGCATCTCGCGTTTTTCTCTCATGTCTCCCCAGAAAAAGAGGAGTGCCGCAGTAGCCAGACTGAACAATAGCCCGATCATTTGGGAATGCATTTACATCGATGATGCCCATGGTTCTTCGCTTCTCTCTTGCATATTTCTCTGTGTGGTTTGTGGGAAGGAGTGAGCAGCCGAATTGCATCCTTTGACGAGCGGCATATTATTCGAGATGCGCTTCTTGGCGGTGGTACTCCCGTGCTTCTTTGCAGCTTGGACTGCGGCCGCTTCGAACTCAACGTCGGTCGAAGCTCCAGTCTGTGGTGTACGTGGAAAGCGAATATCGAGTTACGTGGCGGGTCCCGGATTGCTGACCGAGTATACAGCAACTATGCATTGCTCTCACGACAGTTCACACGGGATTGTGTGACATTACGGACCTCGACTGTATTTGCAGCAACGCCGCTCTGAATGCCCAGATCGAAACATGCGTAACAGCCAACTGCACAATCAAAGAAGCTCTCCGTAAGCAAAGGGACACCGCATCTGGATCGACCGAGGGCTAACATGAAGCCCAGAAACTCAGAAATACAGTTATGTGACGTGCCACAAGGAGGGACAAGACAGGACGGCCGAGGTTTGGATTATTGGCGTAACGTTTGGCGCGCTTGGGCTTTTCGCATTTGGACTGCGATGTCTTGCGAGGCTGTACGTAGGTGCTCAATCTTGGGGTATGGACGACTGGGTCATGTGCGCTGTCATTGTGAGTCTATCCGAAATCCGCAAGGAAATGACATGACTGATGGCGGCAGCTTTTCATGATACCGCTTTGCGTATTATCTATTCCACGTGAGTCGATATTCATTCCTACCAATCGCCCTGCTAATGTACATGTAGTATCACAGCATGGTTTGGGTCTTGACATGTGGTTTGTGGAGTTCGATAACATCACATCCATTCTCTATGTAAGAACCATTTCAATCAGGAGTGATCAATATCTAACGATCGCAGTATTACTTTTGGGACGAAATGCTTTACATTACCTCACTCGCCTTGACCAAAGTCTCGATACTATTCTTTTACCTCAAGGTGTTCCCGAAGCGATCATTTCGAATCTGCGTCTACATTTTGATCGGACTCAACATTTGCTACGCCCTCGGATACGATCTAGTCCTGGTTTTCCAGTGTTCGCCGATCAATGGAGCCTGGTTGAGTTGGGACGGAGAATATGACGCCAAGTGCGTCAGCATCAACATTCTTGGCTGGTCCGCTGCCGCTATCAACATTGCTTTGGATCTTGCAACCATTCTTCTACCACTACCCGAGCTTTTCCAGTTGTCTATGTCATGGAAGAAGAAGGTGCAGATCCTGCTCATGTTCATGGTTGGATTCTTGTGAGTCAAACTGAAGTGATCCAGAGAGAGCCATGAGACTAACCTTGCTATAGCGTCACCATTGTCAGCGCTATTCGTCTGCGATCTTTGATTGAGTTTGGGACGACTCAAAATGTTACGCGTGAGTCTTCCCGGTCCACACTGTATATGTTACAAGTGAAAATGTTAACCACACGTGTAGAGGATTACGTCGAGGTTGGATATTGGTCGACTATCGAGGTCCCCGTTGGCATCATCTGCGCATGCATGCCGGCTATCCGATCGCTCTTTAGCAAAGTTCTTCCGAGTTTGTTCGGAACGACCCGAGGAGGCAAGTCCGAGTACTACGGATACAGCAACGGAAAGAGTCACAACCGCGTATACTCGTCCAAGTTGTCGTCGGGAAAGCCGGCGCTCAACAGCACGTCGGACAACACACAAATCAGAATAAAACAAGAGTGGACAGTGATGAGCAACCCCGCCGAGAACCGAAGCGACGTAGAGTTGAGGTCCTTTGAGCAACACATCGCTGGCGCTGAGAAGCCCAGAAAGTTGAGGCTTACAAAGCAGGCGAATGACGAATGGAGCAGCACAGACGAATTCCCAGAGGAACGGAGGGGACATAACCGCAGCCGGGGATCTGCGAGCACTCATGGATCTAATATGATTTGACATTTTTCTTGCTTGTAAATGAATTAGACATAATTTAATAAACTTATGCGCATGCGATTGCGGTCGCGAAGACAAGCTTCCAAGTCTACCTCTTTTTTCTTTCTTTTCCTCTTTTCGTTCAATTACTAGAAATCGATTCCAAATAAAACCCCTTTCTGAAACCAGCACAAAAGCTTCTTAAACAAAAGTACATTTTTCAAATTTCGTCTTCAAGGTTGGGACAAAGAGCGAGATGTAACTCCCAACTACTGTCTGTGCCGCCAAAGCCATGGTAGTAGTAGGCTTGGCTACCGTGCAGTATATATTCTCCGCAGTTGATAATACCTCTATCGGCGATTGCAAAATGCCCCTCATTCATTATTTACTCCACGAATAACAATCTTTCTCGTTTACTTATTGTAGCAATGGAACTACGGAAATGTCCCGCCTTGGGTCAAATACGTCACACGTAACGCAAAGTAATAAGCAAACGGACACTGTCTCCCTGATGCCAGGAGAAAAAGAAGAAAACCATGTCTGGCTGTAAAGAAATCTTTTCGTCTACGACAGCATTGCAAATTTCGCATTTGGACAAACATTGACAGTCGTCAAGTGTTACAATTGGCCCAACATGAAGTCCGAGGTTGTGATGTCCAGCCTGAAGATTGCAGCAATGTTTCTTGCAACTGCGGCGTCTTTGCAGATTCCATCAGAATATGGCCTACAAGCGTCTCCGGACGGTCACTTCTTCCAGGACAGTGCTGGTGAGCCTTTCTTTTGGCAGGCGGATACCGCATGGCTCTTATTCCATCGCCTCAACTATAGCGAGTCGGACATTTATCTCAGCGACCGTGCCAGCAAGGGCTTCAACATGATTCTGGCTGTCGGCTTCACTCAGATTGGTATAGATAGCCCCAACCGGAACGGGGATCTCACGTTTGTTGATGAGGACGTCACGAAACCAAATGAGTCGTACTGGGCCTATATCGATTCCATCATAGAATTGGCCTGGAGTAAAGGAATCCGCATCGCGCTGGTGCCAGCTTGGGGAAAATATGTCCATTCTAGTGGTAAGACGGTCCACTCCAGGGCTGGAATTCTAACTGATCATGGCCAGAAAACCAGGGATCTGTGCTGAACATGGCTACTGCACGCACATTTGGCGACTTCATCGGAGGGCGGTACCCGTATCTGCCAAAGCTACTGGTGGCGGATACCAATCCATGGTGGCAGAACAAGACAGCTGTCAAAGACGACTACTCGAAGGGCGGCGTTCCCCCGGAGCACCCTTATGTAGACTGGGGCAATGTGTATGATGAATTGGCAGAGGGCATCGTGGAGGGCGAACGAGCGATGATTTCTTCACAGGCCAATGGATCCAAGGCAGACAATCTTTCCACGTGGTCACCCTTGCTTACAATCCACCCAACAAATCAATGGTTCGAGGATGGCCCAGTTGCCCTTTCAAGTGCATTCCTCGGCGATCGGTCGTGGCTCACGTTCGATGCCAGTCAGTCGGGACATGCGGACTACGCACCAAACCCACCAATTCCCTGGTGGAACTGCCGCCGAGGATGGGAGCCTGTAGAGCTCATGTACTCTGGCCGTTTCTCAAAAGGAGAGAAGAGCAGGCCTGCGCTGGACAATGAGCCGCATTACGAGAATCGCTACAATAACGCCAAGAGCACAAACGCCTACTGGAACGCCAGTGATGTACGCGTCGGCGCCTGGCAGACGGTGAGTACTCACAAACTAGGAAATATGCTTGGGCTGCGGGCTAATCACTGGACAGGTCCTCTCGGGTGCGGCCGGACTGACATACGGAGCAGATAATGTCATGCAAATGTACAACCCGGAATTATACGACCAGGATGGCAGCGGGCCGGCCGTCCCCTGGTCTGAAGAAATCAACCTGCCCGGCGCGAACCAAATGCAGTTCATTCAGAAAATCATTACAGATCGCGGTCGACAGTCGTATTTTGCACGTATACCAGCCCAGGACATTGTAGATGCGGCAGGGTCAGACGACAAAAGAGTCACGGCTGCACGAGATGGCAACGGGTCCTATATCTTGGTGTATACGCCGACGGGCCAAACGCTGTCCATCGACACTGCGAGTCTCGGTGGATGTGACGTGGATGCGAGCTGGTTCGACCCGGTCCTTGGTACATATCAGGAGATCGATTATACGCAATGCAATGGAAACCAGTCCACATCCACCAGGAGAGAATTCACTCCGCCGAAAGTGGATGCGCACGCGGATTGGGCTCTTGTTCTTGAATTCAAGCAATAGGTAAAAAGAATATCCGCATGACACATCCATAAGCAGACTTGGCTATGCGCGGCAATGAACCCGAGAGCATGGTACCCCGCCAAGAAAGAAGTCGGGGGATCATCCTGAGTTTCTAGACCTAAAGGAACAAGTTTATGAGCAGAGGAGTCGACTAGCCATACCGCAAGACAGCTAGTGTACGTCAAATTGGACTTCTCTAGGACGTGACCCCCACGCCAGTGTTTGGGGGTCACATTCAACGATTGAGACATCGCGACGACCGCGAATAATGGTCACGTGTGGTTTTTGCGCAACTTGTTACCTACTCCTCATGTTGGGACAAGTGGTTCTTATCTTTGCATGTTCCTGCATAGGTAAATATCTAGCACGACTCCGTTGAGCGGCAACACACGTCGGCTTTCCGCTTCCTCGTACCGCGAGCGGGCGCAAACCTTATGACGTATCTGACGAGCACAAATGTGCCCTTCTTTGCCTTGTCCCACATGACCAACCGGTCCAGGGGCTGTCTCACGACGTCCATTACTTACAGAGTACACCATACATAAGCAATGTTCCCATTACTACGCCCCTTTGCACGCGAGCACTGGTCTCCGGGTAAATACGGAAGTGCACATGAGACGTTGGAATAAGGATTTCTCAAAGAAAGACTGATTTCACCCAGAAATGTACTGTAGACAGTAGGGTAACCATCCGATTCGACTTGCCGGAGACCCAATGTAGCGGCAAGCTCGTGAGAGTCAAATTTGCAATGGACTCCGCTCCCACAGTTTTAGTTCACATTCTCCAGACGTACGATATGGGTCTGTTCGCTCCTTCCCGGCATCCAAACCCCGATCAACTCCGTCACGAATTTTGAGGAGGAGAAAGGCATCCCCAGAAGTTTGCCCACTATAACAGCATTTTTGACGGTCTTGATTGGTTGTATTAGTCGCGTCTCGAGGAGCCAGTTCCACTATCGCCAAGGCACCGAAGTACGGCCTGATTCGTGGGGGATACAAACGGGGTTTTCTGCGGGGATATACACTAGAAGCAATGACCCATCCCCATACTCTTCATATAATCAACTTGCCGTGACGAGGCCCAGCCTAATTGACCGCCTTGAAACTGGCGATCCGTTGTTACCCGAAGTTCTCACTGGTCAAACTAGTAGGCTGAGCGAGAAACGTGCTTACGTGCTTGGATGGATCATAAATAGACGCCTTTCCCACGTCTATTGTTGAGCATTCTCTCACTCTCGGCCCAGCTACTGTCAAGTCGAGGCGACCAGGCTTGTGGGAACACTCCATCCTCTCACAAACTCTTGCAAGATGGCCGACGAGATCACAGGAGCTGACCGTGCGGTCAGCTCCCACAGCAAGCAGAAGGTCGAGACCCTCGAGAGCCAGCCACCGGCTCAGCAGTATACCAATGCTCGCTCAATGGATCCCGAACATCGCGCCCGGGTCGAAAAGTCCCTCAAGCGAAAGCTTGACGCGCGTAATGGGCTTTTCATCATTCTCTACATCCTCAACTACCTGGACCGCAACAACATTGCGGCCGCCCGCCTCAAGGGTCTGCAGGCTGACTTGGGTCTCGATTCGACGCAGTATTCGACCTGCTTGTCGATTCTGTACGTGGGCTACATTCTGATGCAGGTGCCCTCAAACATCTTGATCAACCGCATCTCGCGCCCGTCCGTCTACATTGGATGCTCCATGCTGATCTGGGGTGTCATCTCGACCCTGTCTGGTGTGACCACCAACTTCACCGGAATGGTTCTCACTCGATTCTTCCTTGGATTTGTCGAGGCAGCCTTCTTGCCCGGTGCCTTGATGATCCTGTCAAAGTGGTACACAAGAAGGGAGCTCACGACGAGGAACGCCATCCTCTTCTGCGGTAACCTCATCTCGAATGCCTTTTCAGCCCTCATCGGCGCTGGTGTGCTGTCGAACATGCAGGGCGTTCTGGGACACGCTGCGTGGAGATGGTTGTTCTGGATCGAGGGTGCAATCACCATGTTCTTCGCCATCTCCGCCATCTTCATCCTGCCCGATCTCCCAACCAACTCGAGTGGCTTTACTGCCGAGGAGCTCGAGGTCGCTCAGCTCCGCATGCTTGAGGATGTCGGTGAGGTCGACGAGGATTCCGCCGGACAAGGAGTCTTCTCCGGACTCAAGATGGCCATCACGGATATCAAGGTCTATGTCATGAGCATCACCTTTACGGCTTATGTCGTTGGGCTCTCCTTCAATGCCTTCTTTGTAAGCTCCCCTCTAATACTTATCCTATCCTGGCATGGCTAACCTTTCACAGCCCACGCTCACTGGCACGCTCGGTTTCGACTACGTTCCCACTTTGCTCATGTCCGCTCCGCCGTGGGTCTTTGCCTGTATCATGTCCTTGATCAATGCATGGCACGCAGACAAGACCGGAGAAAAGGTTAGTAGACTGCGCTCCAGCACAATCAGCCTCAAACTAACGCGTCGGGTTACAGTTCTGGCACATTGTCGGACCCATCTGTGTCGGTCTGGTCGGCTTTGTCATTAGCATGTCGACGCTCAACGTTGCTGCCCGATACGTCGCCTTGTTTCTACAGGCCAGTTCGTACGCCGGCTTCATCGTCTTCTACTCGTGGATCTCGTCCACGTTCCCTCGCCCACCGGCCAAGCGAGCCGTCGCCATTGCCTTCATCAACGCCTTCTCCCAGCTCGGAAACGTTGCCGGATCGTATGTCTGGAACCTCAGCGAAAACGGCTACAGAAAGTCGTATGGTATCGTTCTTGCCAGTGAGTAATCCCACGACGGAAGCCGATCACTTATTCCATGAGTTATAAATGCTAATGTTACGTGCAGTGTTTGGTGTCACCATTTTCGGATGTTTCGTCATTCGCCAGATGCTCATCAGGCTCAACAAGAAGCTCGAGGCGGGCGAAGGTGCTTGGGATGTCCAGCCGGATGTTGCCCAGCACACGGCTGACCTGGAGCACGTGGACAACGAAGAGGCATTGAAGATGGTCAAGGGCTTCCGATACCTGGTGTAGAGATTACGCATAGACGACTCACGCGAATATGAACTAGAGGTATGCCTAGAGCATACTCGATTTTGTCACTCCTCCGCCATGATTGCTTTGTGATTTGTGATGCAGTGGTAAACTTGGTGTATTCTCCATCTTGAGTTGAGGTCGTGCGACCTCTAATAGACGGACATGAACAATCATCTCATGACAGCCAGATGATGTAAATGCGTGTTTCATGTATTCCGAGGTGTACGGATCGGTGCAGAGGCATCGAGAACGACGGCTACAATGGGTGTACCCCACAACCTGTGAAGTCTCTGCCCATGCGGACACCAGCCTATCTAAAGACTTCTCCAGCTCGAACAACACAGCACCGGTCTAATTGGAGAAGACGGCTGGCTGCTAACAACACACTGCCTTGCGCTCACAAGTTGCTAGATGAGAGAGGAATGGGAACGGACTTGATGAAGTCATCTGTAGATAGAGAGCCCTAGAGTATCACGACGTAGATATCAGCCTAGCACGCCGCATATCCCATGGGGAGCCCTGCATAGACTCGCTTCGCGAGCATGCCCGGGCATTAAATACCACTCCCTACGGATGGGCAGGCAACAAATTGTATCTGTACGTTTCTGGCAAAGGATTCTGGGAGAAAACCATGCTCAGTGGTTCCAAATCATCACACAAAACTTCCAGAAATCTCCATACGCAGTATGCCCTTGCGTTTCGTTGAAAGGATGTGTACACTGTACCGCCAGAGGAAAGATGATATATTCAGAATGATTTTGTTGGAATTCAGGTGGCTGGTACGACCCACACTGTGGCTGTATATAGGGAGAGCCTTTCCCCCGTCCTACATGGACAGTTCTAGCTAGTTAATGTAAGCATTACCTGCTATCTTTCAACAGATTTCGAAAAAATCAAGCAATTCTTTCGAATTCTTTTGTGATACTTTTGCGAAATCAGGGGTACAAGTGTCGAAAGCGAGAGAAACCCCCGTATTTTCGCAGGCATGAGTGTGTAGGTACGCAGACTCTTGCGAGGTCATTATATACAATCTGATATCAAAACTCGCCCGGCTACCTAGGTAGACATGATAAAACCTTTGACCCTGACTTCGTTAAATCGGACACTGTTTTGAAAGTGGTCGAGTAAAAACAACTCGCTGAGCCGTAGCAATAGGATCCGCGGCCTCCTCCCGGCTTTCCTAATGAGCACTATGTAGTGATCAGAGATTCTATGATTCAAGCCCGTGCCTCCAAGTTGATATTTGTATCCAAATTTGCAAATTGGCAGCTTTATGGTATTGGAGGCAAGTGACAGGAATTATTCATGGAGCAAGAACATGGGGTTTCCCGGGCAAATTCGGTGGGAATATATTTCAGGTCCGAAAAGTCGCTCTCTGGAGGATTCTCGTAACGTGAGGACGGACGAGAAGAGTTCATAAAAGGAGTAACCAAGACTACGGCCCGAGCCTCCTTTTTCGTGTCTCACACGATATTTTGGACGTTTCCCGTGACCCAGAGCCTCACCTGCGCTCTCAACCTAGGTGGAGGTCACATCATGGCGCGTGTTTATCACGAGAGCTTATTTGTGACATTGATACCGGTGGTAAATATGCAATTGACTGACTCGGTGTCAATGCTCGAAACTCTTCACCTGGACTGAAGGAACTAGTGTAGAGTTAAGACCGTATAAGTGGTGTGGGTAGTAAAGAAGCGCGATGCTCGTAGCAGCATCGTCCCCCGCATTGCTCAGGAGAGGCTGCCTTTTTCAGTAGGCGTAGTTTACAATACGAAATGTTCGCGATGGCCGAAGTCCGGGGTCAGTAACCGACGCCCAAAAGGAATACGAGGACGAATCAAGACTGGCGCTGGAGACTATCGACGCTGTGACTATCGAGACTAATGCCAGCTGAGGGCACCAGCCAAGGTCTAGAGCTTAGCCCACCCTAACGGCTTGTAGGATCCAGCTCCGCGTAGCAACTCGATTCGATCTCAGTAGACTGGCGTCTGTGCCCATTTCTAATTACGACCGGAAGCCTCTTTTATCAGCTACTTCCGAGGCTTATAATCGTGTAGGCGAGATCACTGTGCACTCAGCTTTTCGCCTAAAATTGATGTGAGAAGTGCTACTCAGACCGACATTGCTCACATGGCCGAATGAAGAAACGAGACACGCATAATAAAATGTCGTACGAGAGTAAACTTCAGGGTATTCTTTTAGTTGAAATTGATTCCCCGGCATTCCCGCGCTTGATTCGCTCCCCGAGATGGAGACCTCATGGGATTCTACCAGCGGATACCAGTGTAAAGACCCGTGCGCAGACTTTCTCGTCGGGTTCACTTCCGTCAGGATCCAGGAACATGGAACACAGGGAATCAGGAGCACAACATTTCATTTTGAGACATGATCTGAGGATCATACATGAGTGAGAATAAAAACGTTGCTCTTGATCCACAAACGGTTAACTTTTGTTCCTGCATCGACCTGCAAGTCTCATGCTGCTGCAACCATGGCAACGCGTGCGCATGAAATAACGTTTAGGACCACGTAACGGACTGCGGAAAATGTCTTATTAGCATGACGCGGCCGCGATAGACTTTTCAACCGCATCTATAACAAATTGCCATGTCTTATAGTCCAACTTCACATGCTTTGCACAAATTTCGGGTTCACAATGTAGAGCAGAAAATGAAGAAAATATGAATGTAAATGTGATCAATGCGTACATGGTCTATTGCTTACGGGGGACTAATTCCCGACCAGACGGTCGAGACGTGCCCCCTGACGAAGAGTCTAGATACAAGGAAACAACGCGTTGTTTTGTTTCGTCTCCTACGCGCCCAGAGACCGCCAGGTGGCGAGAGAATAAAATTTAAACATTACAAAGCCAATAATTTGCGTCAACAGTTCATTACTGCCCACTCCGTAAACTCCAGGCCTTTTGGCGTTGAGAACTTCTTACAGAATGAAAGCAGCGAGAGCAGCAATAGCGGCAGCTCCCGACAGGCCGTAAGAAGCGGCGCCGGCGGTGGCGTATGCCGAGGTGGCGCTGGCGCTGGCGGACGCGGACTTGGTAGAGGTGGTGTAGCCCTTGGTAGAAGAGGCACCGTAGGTGGGAGAGGCCCAGGTGCTGTTGGCAGCAGGGCTGGTGCCGTAGGCGCCGGTAGAGGCACCTGCGGTCGGGTAGCCACCGTTACCGCCGGCAGGGTAGGTCTTGGACTCACCACCGGCAGGGTAGCTCTGGGAAGCACCACCGGCCGGGTAAGTAGAAGCACCACCAGCAGGGTAAGTGGAAGCACCGCCGGCCGGGTAAGTCTTGGACTCGCCACCGGCAGGGTAGGTAGAAGCACCACCGGCAGGGTAAGTCTTGGACTCACCACCAGCCGGGTAGGTCTCGGAGGAACCGCCGGCCGGGTAGGTAGAAGCACCACCGGCAGGGTAGGTCTTGGACTCACCACCGGCAGGGTAGGTCTTGGACTCGCCGCCGGCAGGGTAAGTCTCGGAGGAGCCGCCGGCAGGGTAAGTCTGAGAAGCACCACCAGCCGGGTAAGTCTGAGAAGCACCACCAGCCGGGTAGGTCTGGGAAGCACCGCCAGCCGGGTAGGTCTGGGAAGCACCAGCAGCAGGGGACGTCTCGGTGACAGGGCAGACTATTTATTTGTTTAGCATTTCTTCAATGAAGGAAGTATTTTAGGGACACAAACCGGTGACGGTGGTCTCAACGACGGAGGTGACGTGGCCAACGGGGCAGTTGGTTACAGTGGGAGCGCACGAGGTGACGGTGTAGGTCTTGGTGAGGTACTGAGTGCTCGTGGTGTAGCCAGCGGGCCAGCTGCCCTCAGGGTAGTCGGAGGGAGAACCCGAGGGGTAGCCAGACGGGGAGCCAGCAGGGTATCCGGAAGGAGATCCAGCAGGGTAGCCGGAAGGAGATCCGGCAGGGTAGCCGGAGGGAGATCCAGCAGGGTAGCCGGAAGGAGAGCCAGATGGGTATCCGGACGGGTATCCAGAGCCACCGGCGGTAGGGTACTCATCCTCATCGGGCTCGCACTCATCCTCATCGTCATCACCGCCCGAAGGGTACCCGGTGGCAGGGTAGGTGGGAACGGCGGCGGCGTAAGAGGAGGTGGTGGGAACGGCCGAGTAGGTGCTGGTCTCCTCGCATTCCTCCTCAGCAGAGCTGCTGGACTGGAAGTGACCAGCGTTGGCGGCAGCAATCAGCAGAGCGCCGGCGGCGTAGTGTGTGAATCGAACCATTTTGATATAATTCCAACGTTTGACGAGCGAGTGACTAGAGTTGGATCGACCGGTACAACCTTCCAAGGAATCGCGACGAACAAGCGAACGAGGGCTAAGAGCAAAACTGAGGTGTGCGTGAGATCAAGAGGATGGGAAGGACGAGTGGCAGCTTGCCGTCATGTTAAATACTGAAAGAAGCTGGAGATGCCGGGAGACGGGTCAACGTGCCCCAGCCGTTCAGCTGCATACTACCGCATACTAACGACCCGATCCTGTGGACCAGGATCCATCGTTGGCAGTCTGTCTATTGTGACAAGGGTGCAATCTAGCCTTGTCAATATTGGAAAGCAAAAACGGACAGCGGCTTTCTAGGTTGGCTGGTTGATGCTCTCCTCCACACGTGTATCCAAACTCTCGCTGGCTAGTCAGGGGTGTATGCGCGGCCGTAGACGAATGGGGAGAAGTGAAGCCAAGCCTCGTTCTTCTTTTGGCCTAGAAGCTGGAATTTTAGTCCTGATAGCTGTACGATCATGTAATCTCCTCTTCTATGTGGATGTCTACTTTCTTGCGATTGGCTGAAGCTTGCAGTGACGAATGCATAAACGATTACTATGAGGTCAAGTTCTGCGAGCTTTTTTTTATTCCCTCTCCTTTCTCGTATTCTCAGAGGCAGAACAGGATTTTTGCCTACTGGGTCTGTATGTACCTGACTTGTGTGCTGCGCCCCTACGCAAGTCTGTAGTGCTGTAAGTGTTTCCTTGGAAGGATGATCATTGTTCGCTTCGTCACAGTCAACCTACTGTGTAGGGCTGCGGGCCGGTGTAACTGTCCGCGACTCAGCACGAGCCGGATCTTTAGCATTCGCAGTGACTGATGCTGCAACACGCGATAGACTCGCGGTATGCAGCTGCGGCTGATACAAGGAGCCTAATTAGGATTCACCAGACTGAAGAAGAAAGAAAAAGGAACTTCGAAATGGGTTACTTTTCTATGCCTATCCAATGTCCACAGGAAGATCACTACAGCCACTGCAATTACCGTGCCGTCGCTTGGGCGTGGGTTGGTCGATGTGCTCTAATCGAGAACCATCTCCACATGAGTGGCGTGAACCTCTCGGGTCTAACGCCGATGCTTATGATTCCGTCCGAAGCTTGTAGGTAGGCAGAGTCGACACCCAACGAGACGAGATGTCAGGCGACCCGCCGGCGATTGCGAGCTCCTGTCGGTTTGCCGTCCCTCATCTCCTTGCCCCTGACTAACACTGGTCTCTTGTGAGTATCTTCTTTATTTTGACTTTTGTGCAATTGACTTTGTGTTGGCAAATGAAACGGGGCTTTGAGTTGATTATGACTTTGCCTCATTCAGAGCGAGCGAGGAACAACGCTGTCCTGCTACATGTGCACTTTGTGCACCCGAGAGCCGCTGGCCCAATGAAGAGTTTATTCGAGAAGCATGGCAGCATGTTATACGAAAGCCCCGCGCTTTGCTTCCTTGGTCTTGACACCACGGAAGATCCGGGTAGATCTGTGATTGACAACACGAGATGGGATGGCTTCAGCCGCAGCCAAGCAATGCTGTCGGGCGAACCACTCTTTTCTGGAACTCGGGCTGTCCATGAGGCTCCCTCAACAGTTGTCATATACCCGTTCGTGATTTCCATTTCATGCGACTGGCATATGATTAACATGGATCGCCTGGGAGCCCAAGAACGTTGCGCCTTCATAAAAGACATGGTATTCTGAAATATGGTTGTTCTTTATTAGAACAAATTTAGATTATTCACAGCTTCTTTTCTCAGTTGACTCCATGACCCTGCAGGAAGCAAAGACCCCAGGCCAAGGGCGGGGATGAACGCCCAGAATTGGGACATGATTCCAGCCAGCCTCCTCTGGTCTAGAAAACCAAAAAGAGACAACCCATCTCCGGAGTCCGGGTTGTGTTGGATTGCCGGGCTGTCAGCTCGTTATGGTCCATTCTCAGCAAAATGGCACCGACCCCTGCTGAGTCAGGGCGGGCACACGCATATGTGTGCAGTGTGACCATGCACAGGAAACCGTTGTGTAGATGCAAGCAACAGTGCGTCGTGCCAAGTCTTCCAGATTCAAAAGATTTTTTTAGGTCGTGGGATAGCACTCCCAGATCCAGGAGTCCAGGACGACCCGCGGCACACTACAACCATCTCGTCCTCATGATCCGGAATTATTAGTTTGAGCGGCTTCTGATAGGCCGCAAATGGTTGATCATTGATGAGTCTCGTGCTCTCTTGACTCGAGTGGTGCTCGACCCGGTCAAAGGAGGCCAGCGACCCCGAAAAAAAATCGACGAGATCAGCGGGTACCGACCCTGTGTGAATGTGCTTATCACGGATCAATTGACACAGATCGATGAACTCCGGGAATACCTAGATAGGTACGGAGTGAAAAGCGCATCTTTATTCTAAAATTGGACGACAATTTCTACTATGATGATGGCTTCCGGAGTCAAGTCGGTGTTTTTTTTTCTCTTTCGGGGTTTTCTTGTCTGGTGGGTCGTATCGACTTGGATTCGCGATTGAAGTGGAAATGAAGCGCATTTCCTCATCGGATCCCACATGGAGGTCTGGCCATGTTGATTTGTTGGAGCAGTCGACCTTGGAAGAGACCCGGACCCCCTTGCTAGCGAGATCTGATATGCAAGGCAACTTGTTGGCAAGGAAGAAGAGGGGTCGAGCTGAAGCCTGATGGGCTCATGGGAGGGGAGGGGCTGGAGCTTTCTGCCAAGGACACGCCCACTCCCCAACTCCATTCTGCCAACCTGCCCTGCCCTCTCTTCTCAGATGGTTTTTTCTATGAACCATCTTTCGTGCAAGGACCATTTTGAATCGAAAGTGTCCCGGATAAACCATATTTCCGTCTTCGTCCTGTCCTGCTGTTCAAGCATGTGCCGAGTTCCCTTCTGCTACGGGTGCGCGGCTTACCGGCACGTCAGATGACGTTGCGACGGCAGCAAGTTCGCTGTGTAGGCTCCCTCTTATGGGGCCGCTGTCATCTTGCGAAAATTGCAACTTGATATGCCTGCCAAGCATTGCAGCTTCTGAATATTTTTAAAGTCTGTGGTTTGCGCTCGCATTCTCGAGTAGAACTACACTGCAAATTAATCAGCACTACTGTTGTCGATTGCCCGGATCAATTTGACCTGGTCTACGGATTACCGACCGGCTCCCCTCTCGCTCGCTCTACCCTCGTGTGGAACCAACACATCACTTCTGTGGGCTTTGGTAACGCGTCCGCCTTGGCACTCATCATCACTCCTTTTGCCTTTACACCAAGCTTGGCATCAGACTCTCCAGCAGGGATTCTTCTGTGCAAGCAACAGCAATAGGCGAGACAGGCAAGCCACCGCATCGCTTCTGATCCGCGATTCAGCCGCCCCCCGGGCCAATTCGTCCGTGTCTTCGACGCGTCCTCCTGTTGCCCCGAGACAACGCGGCTCTGACATCATCGGCCTCCTCGGTCAACAACAACATGTCCACCACCAACGGGAATGTTGCTCCACATGAACCCGTAGACTCCAACACCAAGGGTCCGGATGGGCCGGATGGAGTCAACGGCCATCATGTACCTGACGATCACCCTCCGGCGCCGGCTGCTGAGAACCCTCAAACCAACGGGGCCGATCCACAGCCACTGCAGCAGTCATCCTCCCGTCCCGGCACGGCAGACATCAAGGGCAAATTCAATGAGCAGAAGGAAAAGATCAAGAGCAAGACAAAGCCTCCCGGCGGTTTCGACTCCACCCCCATACCCGATGCACCTCCCGGATACACGCTCAAGTTCACCTTCCACGAAGCAAGCAATCTTCCAGTCGCCGACATCAGCACCAGAGCTTCGGATCCATTCGTCGAGGCCACGCTGACTACAGCGCTGCCAAAACGACACAAGGAAGACCCCAATCTTGTTCACCGGACGCATACCATCAGGCGCACCACCGAGCCCAAATGGGAGGATGAGTGGATAGTTGCCAATGTCCCGGCATCCGGATTCAGGCTCAAGTGTCGCATGTACGACGAGGACTGGCCCGATCACAATGACCGCCTCGGCAACGTCACAATCAATGTGCCTCGAGTCGATGAGAACTGGCAAGGTCTCTCACGCCAGGAGTTCAAGGCTAAGAAACGATCCGGCAGTAAAAGAGCCTACTTGCTCAAGGCAGTCACAAGCGCTTTCGAAAAGGACGTCTCCATGAGCCCCAATCTCGTCGTCAGCATTGAGGTTCTGGGCAAATCTGATTCGCAGCCACATGGTCAAATGTACACTGTTGGTCCAACCTTGTACTACAGACACTTTTCTCCAATGATTGGTCGTCTCGCCGGCGTCCAGGTCAACCGAAATGAGAGCGACGATTCTCAGGAGCCCGATTCCCAGCCTGATGGCGGCCACGAAGACCATGCACAGGACAAGAAGACAAAGAAATACGACTTTCAAGCTATTGAGCTTCAACTACAAGGCCCGGTCCCACCAAAGCTGTATCATCGTTACGTCGAATTTAGGCCCTTGATAGGCCTCATGTTCAGCCGCAAAGGTCTTCGCGGTCGCGTCCTCCACAAAGCTTTAACGCACCAACACAACCGTATCTACAACTTTGACAGTTCCACCGAATACGGGTCATTCAAGCCGTGCTCAGAAGAAGCAAGTTTACAATTCCTCAAGTTGGTCCACTTTGATCAAGGAGGCCGACTCTTCACCTATGTCCTCACGCTCGATGGCTTGTTGCGCTTCACAGAGACTGGCAAGGAGTTTGGAATCGACTTGTTGAGCAAGCATACCATGCACTCTGATGTTGCCACGTACATTGCTTGCTCTGGTGAATTCTTTATTCGCAGACTCAAGGAACCCACTGCTTCAGAAGACCCAGAACCTGACCAGCCTACTCATCCCACCCAAGATCTGCCAGGTGGACCGCCACATGACTCTCCACCCACCAAGCCCGAGTACTATCAGCTCATTATTGATAATGACAGCGGCACATACCGGCCTGACAAGTCCGTTCTGCCTGACCTGCAAAAGTTCCTAGAGAAGAACTTCCCTGGCCTGGGCGTCGTAACGCTTGGCTGTGATGATGACGAGGACCAGAAACTTAAAGAAGAGCAGAGGAAGATCAAGAAGAAGGAGGGTCAGCGCATCCAGATGGTTCAGAACCGCAGCCCAAGCACCAGCTCCTTCAGTTCCGATGACATTAGCGACCTGGACGAGATGGATGGCGAGAACGGACGCCAAAGCAAGAAGGAAAAGATGTGGGATATGCTCGAGCAAGATGATCCGCTCAAGCATCTCAAGAACGAGTTCCGATCCAAGAATGGCGAGAGCTCGGCTAGTGGAGCAAACCAAGCTTCCTAGGAATCTCTTCATTTTTTTTTTTTTTCAACGCACGTTTGCCTTGGATTATCGGGTGTCAATATCCCGGCGTTTTATGATTTCAGATTCCCGATACTGCAAAGTTATGCATTGTTTCTCTGTTTCAAGATATCCTTTGGTCGTTATTCATGATCGCGGTATTTCCACTACTTATATCCCAACCTTATAAACCACAATATTGCAGGGTCGGTCTTTATTTGTCGACTCGAATCTAATATATACTTGCTTTCTTGTACTTTTCTCCAGTCTGTTCTAGAGCATGTCCCGTGTTCCAAAACCTTGGTTGCTCGTTGTCATTGCATGCTTCTGGAGAAGCCTTCAAGCGACGAAACCGTGCCAGTGTCGACACAATATTGTGATAAATGTCTCACAAGCTCTACTTCAATGACTGCTGAGGCACTATTATAGCGATCCACGAATTTGTTGGACGAATCATAAGTAGACCCCCACTGCCATTTGTGATTGAGTGAACTCTAGCAGAAATGCGAGCATAAGAAAGCAGGACCACATGTCCCTTCAAGTTGAACGTGATCAAAGTCGTAGGAACGGCCCGCATGTCGTTTCTTGGTTGCAATCCCGCCGTTCATCCCGCGCATGGACAATACAATCACCAAGGGAACATGTTTGAGGGCCTACCTAGGTAGTCTTGGAGTCACCAAATCACGTCTGTCAATGCCAAAAAACAATCAAGTCCACAAGTATCCAAAGTCGAATAACAATACAGTATGATTCGACGTTAATAGGTAGTTTAGTCGGAAACGTACGGAATCGATGATTGTATCTTCTGAAAAGGATCACAAATTCAATGATCAAATGTATACCAAAAGACTTCATCATTCACGGCCTGCACATCCAGCTTTGTTATTCCAGGTTGGTATCCCTCCCCCACTACTAAGCTTGCTTTCACCACCTTAGGTACGCAAAACACATACGTACAGCTACGAAACCGCCCTCCTCTTTGGTTTCGCAATACTCGCAGACATCTTCCGAGCACATTCCCTTGTCCCATTGCCACCAAACGACAGGTTAGGCAATGGCGAGCCAGAGCGGTGGGATGTCCAGGCACTCGCGACCTATTCGGTCGCATAGCACTGATCCGCCACATCACCACCGCAAACGCTCCCAGTCTGAGAGAACTACCAGCATGCGTTCGGGTTCCCGTCACAGACATCGAGGAGGCGAAACACACACAAGCCACCGCCGTAGCACACGCCGATCGTCTCGCCCACGTCATCATAAGCCTTCTTCGAGCGCAGACCACCAGCGCAAGCACCGACACCATCATCGAACCAAGTCGCACTACTCGACCTCTCGTAGTCCGCTTCGTGGCAGACGACGAGACTCCTCCCGACACAGCCGACATCAATCACCCAGCGTTAGTTCTGCAAGGAACCGTAGCGGCAAAGACACATTTTCCTTTGCCAGCCTTCGCAACATACTGACCGAGCTCCTCGGCCATAGCGAGCATGCCTCGGAGGTGATGACCTTGGCCGACGCCTTTGGCGATCTTCTTATTCAGGGCATTGTCGACAGATTGGTGTCGGAACTGAAGAACGGATTGCTGGAGAGACTGCTCATTGACTGTCTGAAGGATGTCGTCAAAGGCTCTGTACGCAAGAGCTTCAGCCGAGCTGGCAAAGGAGCAACGGCACGAGATGGAGAGGAGGAACGAGACTGGAAAAAGTCACTGCTGAAGAAGGCATTCTTGTCAATGGCCAAGGGTGCAGTGCAGGCGAACCGATATGAGTAACTCGAAGTACTCAGCGTGTACTCAGCATCGGCATGCCAAGCCAGAGTCTGCAGCGTATACCTGGTCTTACCAAAGACTTTGGTGCGGGGGTTACAGGATGCATCCCACCGCCTGATTTGTCACAAAGAGACCATGATAGAGAGAGAGACAGGGGAGAAACAATCCAGGCCATGAACCCAATCTTACACATATTGATAAACTCTTAAGGAGGAGTGAACTTGACAAACTGTAGCATGCAGATTTCTGATCCACGAGCACGATTGACCAGTATCGTACCGGATCAAGATCAGAAACGCGCCTGCTGTGTAGATTGAACAGCAAAATAATGCTTGCAGGCTGTATCGAGGCGGGTGCCACATTGCCATGTGGTAAATGTCGGTCAAACGTGCAGTTGTAATCTGTATCCGTTTCCAGAAGCCTCCGCGATCTCGTTGCTCCACTCCAGCTGGATATTGCAGGCTCTCGAGTCTCGACTGATCGCGGTTCCAATGGATTTCCAGCATGTTGCACATGCCATGCAGGCTTTACTGTCGGGACAGCACTCTATTGGTGGGCGGAGGAGGCCTGCGGTGAACCCATGCACCTTTCGCAGGTCAGTGATTACTCCTGCTTGAGCACTTTATACTGCAACGTAAATGGAGGTACGGTGTACATGACCAGCCTATACTCACGTACCTCCATGGCGTTGACCTCCTGCGTCATTGCATCCAAAAGAGAACGAGCGATATGCGCCTTGCGACTGCTCCGGAGGCGTGCGGCATATTCAGCCAGCGCTCTGCAAACATCGGTGGATGTTCTGATCGCTATTGCTCTATCCGCTGCTAGCGATGATCTGCTCCCCTGCTCCCCGAGACATTGGTGGCGCCCCACTCCAGCTACTAAAGATATTCTTCGGCAGCGGGTCCTTGAATTTCGGCATCTCAAGTAATCTAGATACCCAGGATGGAAATCCTGATTAACAAACTCTCAAGACTTTATCATTCATCTTCATGCATTGACTGTGAACGCATTTGCACAAAAAAAGTCATGGCGACTCAGTCTGGAGTTGATGGCGGCAAGTCGCCCCTCAAACCTCAGGACAATAGCGGCGTAACCTCTGCCTCGACTAATGAAAGTCCACCCTTGGCAATCGACGCTCCAAGCCCGCTCCCATCGTTGGCAACCCACCACTCGCAAGAAAATGGGCCTGTCAGTGACCAGGAGGAAAGCGGCATTGATGCTGATACAAGTTCGGTGCCAGTTCAAAGTTCCACACCAGCAGATGACGATGCAGAACTAGAATGGACGCCTGATCTTGATCCAATGACACCAGAATCCTTGCCAAATGAGGAGACTGTTGCAGCGACTGGCACTTCTGTTGAAGTAGGCGCTCTCGATGGTGACACTGCCCGGGAAGCTCCACTGTCGCCCGAGGAGTCCGGAGCAGCAGTCACGGTTGGTTCTCGGGAGTTACAGAGTCCAGAATCGAGCGCGCGATGTACTCAAGATCCCGAGCCGCATGGGGACCCTCCAGTATCGGAATCGACCCAACCCAAGGAATCTCCTAAAGTGTATGGTTTCGTCCCAGATGAGCCTCTCGAGGTAGACGAGCGGCTTCTGAAATACGCCGCCAATCGAGCAAACGTGTCGGCATCGCACGCCGTAGACTCACAGTCCTGGATTCCTGAAGATTTCCTACGTCAACCGACCGGATCCACGATCGCCGAGCCAGAGTCGGTCCTTGGACGTTCTGGTCGGACATATCACGGGTTCAAGGAGGGCAAATATTTTATGCCAAACGATGGCGTGAGTTGTTGTGCCACTTTCAATGCTTCCGACTCTTGACTGACACCCTGTAGCAAGAACAAGATCGTCTGGATTTCCAGCACAGAGCATTGACGATTTTGATAGACGAAAGACTTCATGCTGCGCCGATACAATCCCCAAAATACGTCATGGATATTGCTACGGGCACCGGCATATGGGCTATGGAGTTTGGTAAGTTATCCAGAAAAGCATTTCGGCTTGTGTGTGTGCTCAGTATTTCGATAGCTCAGCAGTATCCCGACAGTAAGGTCATTGGTGTAGATCTGAGCAAGATACAGCCCAAGAATGCGCCGCCGAATGTCGAGTTCATCAAGGACGATAGCGAGGAGCCATGGGTTTTCCCCTACAAGTTCGATTACGTGCACGCTCGGGCAGTCTTCACGTGTTTCAACGATCAAAAGGCAGTAATGAGGAACGCCTTTGAAAATTTGAACGAGGGCGGTTGGATAGAATACCTCGACGGGTCATTCATTGTTGGGTGTCTTGATGGCACTATCGAAGGCATGTCTCGACCCGGAATTTACAAAGCTCTCGCTATTGACTATTGTATCTAGGCACAGCTCTGAAAAGATGGGGCGAGCTCCTCGTCGAGGGAGGTTTGGCCCTAGGCCGAGATCTTGAAGTTACAAAACACTTTAAACAATGGCTCGAGGAGACTGGCTGCAAGTAAATCCATGCCATCTACAATCCATATTTGCTAACAAAATTCCCTCTAGTTGTGGACGTGGTTGAGAGAAAACTGCCTTGGGCCTACAGCCCTTGGCCTCAAGACCGGCGCCTCAAGCTTGCTGGTAAATTCATGCAGAGCAACATCTACGAAGGCATTCGTGGTATCAGTTTCATGTTCCTGACTGGTGCCGGCTTAACAGAACCAGAGATCAACCAGATGATTCTCGACGTTCGTGCTGATCTGATGAATCCCAGGATCCATGGCTTTATGCCAGTATGGTCAGTCTATGGTCGCAAGCCGTTTAACCACGAAGAAAAGCCCCGGCAAGCATAACCTTGAATAACGGCGTGGATTTGTTGCCGTGTGTTCATTTTTCGTGTCGAAGTTTGTGATTCTTTCTGTATATATCAGTAAATTTGAACAGCACAACAGAAGCCAAGCAACAAGTATCTAGTATCCATTCAGGCAATAACTCTTGGGAGTATGTTGTTATAATAATACAACAAAGGAATTCCTCAACGTTTTCTATTGTCCAATACAATGGAGGCAGCAATCGAGTACGAGAAACTTGCTCGGTGTTTCTGGGCAATATTGCAGCATAAGCACATGCGGCGGCGTCCAATAAATTGGCGAGCTCGACACATACTTTTTCTGTCCGTCATATGATGGATCTGCAAGTTCTGTGCGGAGACATAGATGCCCCCGCGGTAAACTTACCAATGCGCATACCTCCAAACTGCAAGAGACCCATCGCTATGACATCAAATCTGCATCTTGGACCAGGTATATAAATCTGAACATGTCATGAGATACTTGAGACTATCTCTGAACTGTCGCCCATTTGAAAAATACACGACATCCCCAGTTTGCTAGGTATTCGATAAGAACGTCAACATGGTCGAGTACGCAACGTATCCCAGCCTTCGTGGCAAGACGGTCTTAATTACAGGCGCAGCTGAAGGCATTGGCGCCGCGGCAGTCGAGCTCTTCTGCCGGCAGGGTTCGAACGTCGTCTTTCTGGACTACTCGGAATCCTCGGCACGTCAAGTTCTCGACAAGGTCAAGTCGATTGCCGACGCGAACCCGCCAAAGTTCATGTATTGCGATGTGACGGATCTAGATGCGCTCAAGACCTGTGCGGAGAAGGCAATCGCCGAGCACGGAACAGTAGACGTGCTCATCAACAACGCCGGGGCAGCGGGACCTTCGTCGCGCGTGCCCAGCTCCGGCGTCACCCCTGAATCATTCGACTTGGACGTCAACGTGAACCTGCGGCATCAGTTCTTCCTGACGCAGTACGTCGCCCCGGCGATGCAGAAGCAAGGCTCCGGCAGCATCATCAACATGGGCTCCATCATATGGCGGATCCCCGAGACATCGGCGCCCGTCTACGCGACGGTCAAGGCGGGCGTGGTCGGCATGACCAGGGTTCATAGTAAGGAGTACGGCAAGGACGGGATCCGCGTCAACAGCATCATGCCCGGGTCCATCGCCACGGAGAGACAGATCCGAGAGGTCCTGACGGAAGAATACGAAGCAAACACTATGGCGTCCCAGAGTTTGAAGAGGCGCGTCCTACCCGAGGACGTGGCGAGATTGATGTTGTTCCTCGCGGCAGACGATTCCAGTGCTATTACGGGCAGTAGTTATGTGATCGATGGCGGTTGGGTCAGTGATAAATAAGGCGGGAGCGTATGTGTTTTGTAGTACCTTAATCTGTTCATGATTTATTTCTCACACGGTAGCCAGAGGATACAAGTACAACCATTGCTTCTTTTTTTGCCTGCCGTTCAATAGTGAGTAATTCTCTGAAGGCTCGATGTCTTTACATTTTACCGCGTTACAACCTTAAGAGGTTGAACTCAAGACGAGCCGTGCAAAGAAGCAAAGGAGCATCAACAAATGGGGCCCTCTTCACTACAGATCAATACAGAGCCGTCTTCAGGATAACCTAATGCGTAGCAAGAAGAAAAGGATCTGAACAATTATACCTGGAATATAGTGCAGCCAATTCTACAAGTAAAGGCTTGGTGTAATCCAACGGTGGTGCAGGTAAGGTATTCCTAGAAGGCGGGCCCACTGAGGTCCCTTCGCCAGTGATTTTAGTGTGTACCAAGCGACGACTCCAGGCACCGTCGGGGAATTTGGAGGGGACTTGCGCCCCACGAATCTGACCACCATCGGACGGGTCGACCCAAAGCAGCCAGACCATTCGGATCGTGGGACTGGACGTCTACCACCAGAAAGTCCTGCCAGCTAAACGGGAGCTCTACCTCAAACACTTGCCCCTTGTTGCTCCTAAAGATACCCTTTCTTTCTGCCCTTTGCCATGCTGACAGCTTGACTTTCTTCCCGCTCTTTCTTTTGACTTGATACTTTTTCTCCAGCCTTTCGCTCCTTGGCTTCTGGATCGCGGTCTTGCCGCCGCACCTATTTTGCGACAACTCGTGCCTCTTTGTGCGCCCCTCCTGCTCTTCTGAACCAAGCCTGAGACTTTCTTGTGCGATAAACCCGATATCCGACACCATGGCCCGACACCTCTCCGTCATCATCATGATGGCCGTTGCGCTGTTTCTCGGCGTGTCGTTCTTTACATCCTTTGGCCGTGGACCTGCGGATACTGCCGTATTTAGCACGCCTGCCGATCGTTTCAACGATAACCTCCCACCGAGCGACGTAAAAGCGCCGGCCAAGCCCGTGGAAGTCGCCGAGCCCGTAGGCCGGCCTGCGGAGCCCGAGAAGCCCGTCAAGCCAGTGTTGGAGGGAACGACGGAATCCAAGCTCGCTGGGCTTGAGATCACGAGCGACCTGCTGACGGGCGGTGCGATTGCGCCCAAGCTCGAGAATGCTACACTCAAGTAGGTTTCCTTGCCCCTTTCCTGGACGCGAGTATACTCGATGCTGACCACATATGACTATCCGCAGGGCCGAACTTGGTCGCGCAGCATGGAAAGTCTTGCACACGATGATGGCACGGTTCCCCGACGAGCCCAGCCAAGACGATCAGCTGGCTCTGAAATCGTACATTCAGCTCTTTGCCCGCCTCTACCCCTGCGGAGACTGCGCGAGGCACTTCCAGGGGTTGCTCAAGCAATACCCGCCGCAGGTGAGCTCGCGCAACGCGGCGGCTGGGTGGGCATGCTTTGTGCACAACCAAGTCAACGAGCGCCTCGAGCATGAGATCTTTGACTGCGCCAAGATTGGCGACTTTTACGACTGCGGCTGTGGTGACGAGAGCAAGGAGAAGGAGGGCGACGGGAAAAAGGAAACATCTACCGGCGAGCTGAAGAAGGAAGGGTGAGGCTTGCTAATGTTTTTCTTGCGACGAGCAATGCTGATGTTCTCCAGACTCTCGCCGTAATTCAATTCTTGATACCCTGGGAAATGGCGTATGGCGTTTGGACACTCGATTTGATATTTGATTCTTTGTACAACCAGAACTAGATGGCTATGCAGCATTCAACCACGGCGTTCACACGATCCCATGTTCACTCAAGTTTTTATATCATTGACGGCCATTTCCGTGTTTGCAAGTATCTATCAAGTCTTTCCTTTAGTGACATGAAACTTGAGCCGTGTTTTGGCAAGAGAAGATACCAAATCAAGACTCTTGGGCTTCTAATTTCTTCAAATTCCTTTTGATTACGCATCACGTTGGAAATCGTGCTCAGCAAGGTTGGAAAGGCAAGATCGACATACCATTTGATGTTGCAATGTAGGTAATCGTTGCGAACTAGAGACCTGCCCACTGTAGAGAACAACCAGGAAAGAATCATTTCGAGTCTGATAATATAGATTGAAGGTCATTATTTGTAAGAATAGATGCCACGAATCCTGAAAATGTTCAGTGACTTTGAATAACCTGTATAGCTGTCTGGATAATGTTCTTTGAGGCTCGCAGCCTTGCTATCACAAAGTGGGGCACGGACCACCGAGTGGATGATGCATGGACGTCAACGCGTGCTGAGCTGCCTGAGCTCACTCAGTTGCTTGGAGCTTCCATCATACCTGACAACATCCATCACCAGCATCCCCCACTACAACTTCCACACGCCGCGCACCGTTGAATCTGTTCCGATCTCTTCTTCGCGGCATCAGCACATAGACCTTGTCACTTTCCACAAATTATATCGATCTCGATCCCACAGTCGCCAAGATGGAGTTTGGTAACAAGGGCGTCCTGAACGAAGGTATGATGAGCTCTTGCCGGCTGTGCTGGCAGTAGTTGCTGTTTCCCAATGCTGATCCGGCATGTGCATAGATGGTATCCATGTGGATATGGACAGATTAAAGAAGGGCGAGGTCAAGTAAGTCGGGCGCACTCGTTAATTAGCTGTGTTTGTTCTATGCTAATCGTTTTATTCCAGCCTCGGTACCTCCATGTAAGCATCCATCGTGGGATCAAGCGTCCTCGGTCTTCGACTAACGGCATGGCAGCATGGCAGTCACATTCAAGGATGGTGTCATCCTAGGTAGGTCTATACAGGAGAACGAGGCCACAGCAATTGCAAAGATCATCGGCTGACATGATTACTACAGGTGCTGATTCGAGAACCACGACCGGATCTTACATTGCCAACCGAGTGACGGACAAGCTCACACAAGTCGCCGATACTATCTGGTGTTGCCGATCCGGCTCAGCCGCAGACACACAAGCCGTCGCCGACATTGTGCAGTACCAGCTCGGCCTCTTCCACATGCGCAACGGAAAGCCCCCGACGACACAAACCGCCGCTTCCATCTTCCAGGAGATTTGCTATTCCAACAAGGACCAATTGAGGTAGGTTGGCTTAAGGCGGACATGGCTCACCCTACTTGGCCGCAAGAGACGAGTGCACGAACATGGCTAACGACTGTTTCCTCGCAGTGCTGGTCTGATTATCGCTGGTTGGGATGAGCGACACGGCGGCCAGGTCTACGCTATTCCTCTTGGTGGCTCGCTACACAAGCAAGCATATTCCATTGGCGGTTCCGGTTCGACATACATCTATGGTTACTGCGATAACCACTGGAAAGAGAACATGGAAGAGGAGGATGCTGTCAAGTTTGTCAAGGGTGCTCTGGCTGAGGCCATCAAGTGGGATGGCAGCTCTGGAGGTGTCATTCGCATGGTTGTGCTCACCAAGAAGGGCGCCGACAGACATCTATACCTGCCCGACGAGAACTACACCGTCAAGCACTAGACTTATTCCGTCTCGTTAGGTATAACGAAGAGAGATGAATGTGTACGATACCTGCTGCCCCGGAAGCCCTCGCCGCAAATGCCATTGCGGCAGCATCTTTAGATCAAGACAAAGTCAACGGTTCTTGAGCAGGCTGCATATACCTTGCCAGATTCTGGTTGTGTAGAAGAAGAAGCCTTGGCGTGAAACAGACTACACGGCGGTGAGAGCAGAATGCAGCAAATAAGCATTCACATCCGAAGCTCCTTATGCAGATGATTCTTAGATACTGAAAAATGACGAATCGGCTTGTTTCTTCCCAGTCCAAAAACGGAGCGAGCGCTGCGATCCGTGCCGTCACGAGCTGACTATTTTGGGGGGTTTATAATTCCTGGAATCTTCCTGCAATGAGGCCGAGATTCGAGACTGAAAAGAAAGGAAAAGAAAAGCCATGCGCTTGGCAGCTACTATGTTCCACGAAACAAGACGCGTGCTCGATGCAGGAGGTGACAGTTACTGGGAAAGGAGGTGTGGAATAAATCTGCAATCAGTCAAGAGAAGGAATAAGGAAATTCGGCGGTGAGATGGAGATCGTGTATGCAGTTTCCAGTTGCGTGTTTATCGAGAACTGCTGCAGTAGTATCGAGATTCCTGCTGAACCGATCACATCAAGTCGGCCACTTACTTGCTGATCCTGCCTAGTACGTACATAACCTCGTGCACGCGTCCTGGGCCGAGATTGGATTGTTTCGGCAGCCTATTGGGTAACTGGTGCATTGGCCAGGAAGGTCCAGAACCCCCAAGACGCTTCGTTTTCCCAGAGTGCCAGATGCCTGGAAGTTGGGGGTCTCCCGCCGCGGTGCGGCGCCCGTGTCCACCCACCGGGACTTTGCGGTGGGCACGAAACGCATCCATGAACCCATATGCCAGCAACAGCCAGGCGGCAAGGCAGGCGGCAAGGCCCCAAGGCGGGGGGACTAGAGGATGGGAGGAGTGGTACGTACAGATTCCAGGCAGGTAGGGTGAGAAGTGGTTCTGCTGAGCCTGGCAGCCGGCCTGCTGGCTTGCTGGCAAAGATGGTGGACGACGTAGGAGTGGGATTTCTGCCGGTCCATTGACCCGCATTGGGCGCCGGTGATGGAGTTCCTCGTCTCGCACCGCGGCTCTTTCGGAGACGAAAAAACTTGACTTTGCAGTGGACAGAGGAGTTGATCTCGCTGGCGTCGGTTGATCAATCGATACACACAGCAACAATGCTGGCAACTGGTTGACCGGGGAGGGGCGATCCCCAATTTGAGTTGTTGGATGTAGGACCCCTGGATTGAGGACGAGTCGCGAATACCCAATGGATGGAGCTAGGGAAAGATTTGTGTAATAGCTGAACGCCGGTCGATAATTACCCGCCGACTATTTCGTCGCAACTGGCCGGTCTCTCACGATGCTGGATATCTTGGGATCCAGGATCATGGTTTTAGGGATTCATGGTCAGGTCAGGGTGAACTCAAATACGTATACATTGATTCCCAGGGCACTGGCTCGACTGGCACCGCTATTCATGTTGGGAATCCCTAAAAGGTGATAGGCGAAAGGTCTATCAGCCTGTGAGAACTTCCTTTTTGTGACGACTCTTCCAACTTGCGAATTGGACGCTGTAAATACAACAAAAGCCCTTTTCTTTTGGTAAGAATGGATAATTAAACTGTGACGAGTCTTCAGGTGCGAGCGCGGCCATATGGAAAGAAAACCTCAAAAGTTCATTGTCCGCAGAGTAAACATATTCATATGACCTAGTTTTAACCTTTTTTCTTCATGCCAGCCACGAGTGTATTCTCTGAACAAATGATGATTATGATGTCGTTTGTTGATGCTTTCTTCAATCATCCTAGTCATGTAGGGACGTACCTACCGTAGGGCCTTCCGAGATACTTTCGTATATATTCTTGATAGGGCTACTGACTCGTTCTTGGGAGCTGTCGCAAAGAGCATCGCAGCAGAACGGTCGGTGCTATTCCCACGCTGAAGCCGGCTTTCAACTGCTGCTACTGACACAGCCTCAAGCCGCGCCCAGCTCCTGGGATAACCCCTTTCTTATGCGCTGTTGTAGCGGCCTTCCCATGTCCTGGCAACCAACCTAGCGTCGAACCTCAATGATGGAAAAACACGTGCTGGAAGCAAAGGATACATTGCTTTCTTGACTGCTGCTATCTGAAAAACAACAAATTTTCTCTTGCTTATTCCATGTCATATTGCAGGTCTTGATCCTGTTGTTTAATTTTCCTATGCCTAAGATAGTGGTGCATCATTGCAACTGTCGGCGTCGCATTTGTTAAAGAAATCGGACTGCGAGGGACCGACCTCAGCTTCTTATTGGGACCGGACCGATTTGACTTGATTACGACTCTTTCCGAGGCTTTCGCATCGTTTTACACATCTATTTTAATACCGTCTCATCTTTTGTTTTTGATCTCTCTTCTTGTAAAGAGTAAGGGACCTCTTTCTCACAAGTGCATCACCAAGTCTATTGCCATCTTTAGACGAGCAGTTGCATGCAGAGAGGGCCCTTCTTGTTATGTCATATCCACTCTTGCGCATAATTGCCTGACGTATCCTGATTCAGTCCTCGCCGCTGCCGCCACCAAGAAATTCGGGGTCTCCATCAAACCAAGAGCCCAGACTCTCTACCGCCAACAACACCCCAAGCTCAACTTCCCCCTCCATCTAATTGATCATTTCTGGCATCATTCACATTTCAACTCCCGGTTTTGTCACCAACCTGACATTTGTTGTCCCTCCCCACCGATCCTAGATACGACTCGGTACCTCTTCGCGATATCGCCCGAACTTTGCGATTATTTCTTGGTGATCTTAGCTGATACATCAAGACGGACCTTCCAACAATCTATTGAACATCAGGCCCATTGTTTTTGGGTGCTTGGTTCAAGTCTGTCGGCAACCCGCGACGCCCTCACTTCTGCGAACAGTAAGCCATCTCCATCCGTCTATCCAGCACCAGTCCCTCCCGGATCTTTGAAAGCCAAAAACACGTCCATCTGCTACATTGTCGTCATGCAAATCTCCCCTCCCAACCGCCGCCGCCTCCCCAAACATGCGACGTCAGTGCATCTGTACATGTGAGATATGGTAGTTTGCAGCATTCCCAGACAGCCAAACCTTGGGCTCCATTTCAGGCCGCCATGGTGCAGTACAGTATCAGGCCATCATATCCTACAAAATGCTGCAATCACATTTTGGTTCTGCTCTTCCAGAGTTTTGATGCCCCAGAAAGATCTGCCGTCATAGCTGGGCACAGTGCTTTTGCCCGACCCCTCGCGGGTCGCGCTGAATGGAGCCCTTGGTACCAGTGCCCACTGCCAAAGTTCAGGTGCGATGCGTACTGCCGTGATACCACGAGTGACAGACTGGGACTTGCTGGACGCCCTTTGGTGCACGCCGCATCGACCTTTGGCCACACATTGCGATGCACGCTCAAGGAAAACACTCAGGCTGCCATACCATGACATCAGTCACATTTTCCCTCTCTCCTAGTCCCGACTTGTTCAGCGCATTCCGAGAAGGAGAAGAAAAAAAAAACATGAACATGGCATTCGCTAACCTCCACAAGACTGTTTAGATTACGAGCCCTACCTACGCTCTACGTTTGCCATCCTGTCGAATCATCCGACCTGATACTTAATACCCAGTAGCCACAAACGCTGTTATGGCTGCTGTAATTGGGGACTTTGCTGCGGATCATTCTCGATTCCACCATAACATGATACCTTCTGGACTTCAGCACGAGCATCGAGACCCTACCTATCGACCCACTTCGTCCTCCAGATCACGACCCAGGCAGTCATCGTCTGCCGCTTCTCAGATCCGTTCGCCGACCTCACCCACACCTACGAGGACTACAGTCCCCAACGCGACGCCCTCGAAGCGATCCTGGGAGGCGACAGATACAGCAGCAGTGGTCGGATCCAAGGAAGATAGTTCCAACGAAGGCGCATCGCGCTTCCCCACTCCCCCAGAGTCGTCATCGCCATCTTCCGCTCATCCCCAATCAGAGGATGAGCGGACAGCCACATCGAATACGATGGCTTCTCAAACACAAACAACGTTAACCGCAGTCACACCGTCTGCTGCTCAGCAACAACCCACGCCCGAAGTGGATACACAGTCGTCGACTGCGCCAACACCGGCATCGTCAGTCGCACCGACGCCGGCGACACCGTACAATGCCTCTTCTCCTCAACAGGGGCACACGATTCGAGTGCGCGATCTGGCTCACATTCAGAGCCTAGCCCGAGCTGATATGATGAATGGCGGAAACGGCCCTGGAATACTAAACGATCCGCCGCTGCAGGCCATGAAGTACGAAATCAGTGGTATGCCGATTGGCGATGTCATCGAAATGGTGGCAGCTCTTCTTACCAAAATCACAACCACCAACGATCTGCAACATGATGCTTTGCATAGGAATGCTACACATCAGCAGACCGCTGCGAATCACAACAATGATGGCGCTACCATGAGCCCACTGAGTAGCTCCGTATTGGCGTTCCATGGCAAGAACGTGCCAGCGATTACGATTCTCAGCTACTTGAGCCGCATTCACAAGTATTGTCCTACGACGTATGAGGTTTTCCTCAGTCTACTCGTCTACTTTGATCGCATGACGGAGCGGGTTAATAACATGGTCGTGCAAGCTGAAGAAGCTCGACAAAAAGGACATCCGCAGCGGCCGTTACATTCCACACTGGCTCCGCGGTCAAGCACAGGTGCAGACACGGAAATGAAGGACGATGGGAGCGACGAAAGTGACGAGACTGATTCCGATCTGGCCGACGACGACGAGGAGAAACCGGCTTCCAAGGACTCGCCTGCAGCAACTCCTGCAGCACCTGCGCCAGCGACTTACTTTGTTGTTGACAGTTTCAACATTCACAGGCTCATCATCGCCGGCGTGACGTGTGCTAGCAAATTTTTCTCAGATGTCTTTTACACCAACTCCAGATATGCGAAGGTGAGTTAACGAGGCTTTTCTCTCCCAAATGACATGGTTATTGACAAATTGTTAGGTTGGCGGTCTTCCCCTGGCGGAGCTCAACCATCTCGAGCTTCAATTCCTCGTGCTCAATGATTTCCGGCTTGCTGTTCCCGTGGAAGATTTGGAGGCATACGCAACAATGCTCGTTGAATTTTATGCCCGTGAGGTTGTCGCGCAGCAGGCGCGGCCCGAGTCCAATGCAGAGTAGAGTCCCTTTCTCTGCATTAGGTCAAATAGAAGCCATGAATCGTTCTTGGCACAATCTCGTCGGAGCAGCAACAAATGTTGACAGATGGGGATTGACACGCTCAGTCACGACTACACTTTGCTTCATAGAAAGCTTTGGCGAGCACGGAGATGGTGTGGAAGTTAGACGATGTGATTGCGTTGGTGGTTTCCATGTGTGTTGGAAACAGGAACCACCTAGAACTGGCGCTCACTTCTTTTGATACCCGATAGACTTCCTACTGGGCCAGCGAAGGATACATGATTGACTTTATAAATAGCGGCTATCCACCTACAGAGCAGTCAGAGGGGATACTTCAGGGCGGTGGATTAGACAATGCTGGCGAGTATTGGCCTACGTCTTTGCGCGTGCCAAATACTTCCAAGTCGATTTTTTGCCCAACTTGATCAGATGGCGTTCAAGAGGTTTTGATTTCTGGCAGTCGGGGAACCTGGGTTTGTTTGGATCTGCTACTCGCTATGAGCGTAAGCTAGGAAATGTTCAGGTCCAAAGCGCCTAATCATGGAACAATGAGGCACACATGGTGGTGTCACTTCTCTTCGCCTTACAGTCTTGGTTCTGCATTTGTTATGATCGTGGGGATTCAGTGATGCGAAATAGGAGATATTAATTATTCAACGGTTTACCACGGCTCGGCTGTGCTCAGAACGGTTTTCTCATTGAGTCTGTTACTCACAACGACACTTCTTCAAAGGATCATCGGAACGGCAGCCGTCTCGCTCTTATGATGGGCCGCTGCAGAGCCGCTGTGGCGCGACCTAGAGCCGCGCATCTTTTGCCTGGATGAAGCGGCTGAGAGAACATATTCCAGGGGCAGGAGACGGGACGTCTCGCCACTAACGAGCCATAAGCAACTATGAACCGCGGCAGTGGTTGAGCACCGCGCTGAATACCGTTTTGCATTGCAAGGTTTGATTAGAAAGACGGCTGACAGAAAGGGTTGTCCACTAGTACTAAAAGCTTAATAGGTTCCCGACTCAAATATAGATCTACCGTCGACGTATCTCGCCAGCTACCCTGTTTTTAAGGTTGTGCAATAGATGGCATCGTCTGTTTGCCTACCTGCATGAGCTCAAGTGCTTGAGGAACGGCTCTATCCTCTCAACCTTGTCCCGGAAATTCGAGACGGTACGATATGCCGTTTTGTTCATCTTGGGTCGGTATAGGGGATCAATACAAGCGGCCCAGAGGCGCCTGGACGCGGCGATGAGGTTGCAGACGAGACGAGAATAGGAGATGGCCTGACGTATATCAGCGAATACAACTGCTCCTACTCGATCTGAACTTCTTCCCTCTACTGCGCTCTTCGTGTCCCAAGGCTTGCTTGCACCTGATATTTTCCTCTAATAATCACTGCTCTACCCCTTCCTTCTCAATCTCGTCTTCCCCTGAGAGGTACAGCGTCCATTCTTTCCAATCCTCATTTCTTCTATACTCTACGGAAGGAAAATAATCACACTCGCTCACAAGCCTCTGTCACTCGTTTCGTAAACTTCTGCGGCCTTTCGCTATCTAACTACTTCTTTCGCATTTTTCTACACTACTTCTCTCTCGACAAAAGACAAAAGACACGACAAAAAGTTTATAATCATGGTTGCCCAATCTCTTCTCCTCACCCTCGGCGTTGTGGCCCTCCGCGGCGTCGCCGCCTCGTACGAGGTCGCCCAGCCATCCGGCTACGCGACCGACCCCGCCCCGGCCGTCAGCGGCGGCGGCTATGCCACCTCGGGCGGCAGCGGCAGCGGCTCGGGCTACGGAGGCGGAGCCCCTTCCAGCGGTGGATACGGCGGTGGTGGTTCGTCCGGCGAGTCCGAGGGCTCGGGTGGATACGGTGGCGGTGGCTCCTCCGGCGAGTCTGAGGGCTCCGGAGGATACGGCGGCGGCTCCTCGGGAGAATCCGAGGGCGAGGAGGGCTCCGGCTCCGGCTATGGAGGAGGTAGCAGCCCGACCTCCGAGTCCGGATCTGGATACTCTGGCGGCGGCGGCCAGGAGGGCGAGGGTTCCGGCTACTCGGGCGGCGGCCAGGGTGGATCGGGCTCGAGCTACACGGGCGGCAGCAGCCCGTCCGAGTCTGGCGCGCCCTCCGGCTACTCTGGTGGCAGCAGCCCGGCTGAGGGCGGCTCCGGCGGATACTCGGGAGCAGGCGGCCCCGGAGGTGAGAGCAGCGGAGCTGGCGGCTACTCTGGAGGCCAGGACGATGAGGATGATGACGAGTGCGAGGCCGACGGCGAGTACGACGAGGACGAGGAGCCAGCTGGCTACGGAGCCTCTTCGGGTGGTTCTGGCGAGGAGGGCGGTGCCTCAGGCGCGTACAGTGGTGGTGAGGGTGGTGAGAGTGGCCAGGGAGGACCCGGCTCTGGCTACAGTGGTGGCGAGAGCAGTGAGGGTGGTCAGGGAGGAGAAGGTTCCGGCTACAGTGGTGGTGAGAGTGCTGAGTCTGGCCAGGGAGGAGAAGGTTCTGGCTACAGTGGTGGTGAGAGTGGCGAGGGCGAGGGTGAAGGTTCTGGATCTGGCTACGGTGGACAGGGTGAAGGTTCCGGATCCGGATCTGGCGAGGGCGAGAGCTCTGGCTACAGCACCGAGGGTGGCCAAGACTCCGGCTCCGGATACGGACAGGGCGGCGAAGGCTCTGGTGAGGGCTCGAGCGAGGGAGGCGAGGGCTCTTCCCCTAGCTATGGCGGCGAGGGTGGCCAGGGCTCTGGAGGTTCCGGAGGTTCAGGGTCTGAGGGTGGTAAGAGCGCCGAGGACTGCGACGAGAACGGCAACCCCATCTCGGGTGGTTCTTCAAGCAGTGGAGAGGGTTCAGGCTCTTCCTACGGCAGTGGCTCAGAGGGTTCCAGCGGCGGCGAGGCTGGTTCGTATGGCGGTGGTTCTGGCAGCGGCTCAGGATCTTCGTACGACACTCCCTCGACCTTGACCACTCAGTACGTGACTGCTACCGTGGTCCCCGAGCCGGCTGAGGAGGGAAGCGGATACTCTTCTGGCGGCGAGTCGTCAGGCAGCAGCGGCTACGAGGGCGGCGAGTCGCCCGAGTCCGACGAGTCCGAGGGTGGCTACAAGGGTGGCTACACCACCTTGGGCAACAGCCTGCTCGGTCTCCAATGGCTGAAGTGGTTGCTGCACTGGGCCTAAGCGACTGACAGTTCCTGTGGAGGGTTGATGGCCTGCTATGCATATAGTAGAGTATGCGTGGAAACAGCAGTGTATGCTGCCTAGATTGTGAAAAGGGGGAGAGGATTGTATGCTACCCATTATCGTATAAAACTAATTCAATGTCTTGTCTATTTCTTGTCGAATCGATTCTTGATGTCTCTATATATCTGCGCTTTAACCTTGTATTGCAATATATGTCGAAATGTTGACTCTTGTTTGATTGACATACAAATCTGCCGGTCAATAGCATCAACGATGCGAAGATAGAAACAGTTGATCGATCATGCAGCTTGTCCCGACGCTTGCTCCTGTACCTCTGGTTTCCACATCATCGCTTCAAGGAACTGCCGCCTTGCCTCATTGCCCTCCAACGCGTTGAATACGCAGCTGTTGCCACAACCTGTCCCTTCGCCCAAGACTTTGTACACCTCGAACAATGTACTACGTGGCCAATCATCCTTCATTTCATTGTTGAAAGTGTTTATGGCTTGTTTTAGATCGTCCATATCGGGCACCTGATTCATTCTGCGAGCGCTTGCCTCTAGCATGGCATCGAATCTTGCTGTAGACACTCCCGAAGGAGATGGTGCGTCGATAGTGAAAGTTTCAGACGAGTCCGATTCATCATCAGAAGAGCCTTCATCACGTAGTAGCGCCCAGTATTCTGCCTCGGTCATAGGAGGCCAGCTTGAGTCGTCAGAATCGTCTGGAATATCGTCCTCGTCGCCTGCCTCGCGGCAAAACACTCCGGTGGGTACACCATGCCAGAATATGTTGCCGAGCTGGAGGATGTCTCCCACAGATTCTCGGCGGAGCCAGTTGTCTTTGGGATGCTTCTTTAGAAACGCAGTCCAAACTTTCTCGGGCAGCATTGGAATCCCCAATTCATCGTGAGGAACGCTTTCGCCTTTGACTAATCGGCAATATGTTCTCCAACGAATCCTCAGCTGTTTGAATGCGTACTCCAGCTTGTGGCCACTGAAGTTCTGGTTTGGATAGCGACGCTTCAGTTTATCGGAGATCCACTCGAACTGGGGAGGTGTGATGGCATTTCTCTGCGTGATGTCGCCGTCATTGGTGAGTCGAGCACAGAGCTTGATGAAGTACGCCCGTTGCTCGGGAGTCATTCTGAGGCGCACTTTATCGGCCACTGGTTTCTGGGGTCTTTTGCGGACGCGCCGTTTGTCGTCTGGCCTTCGTGGACTCCGCGGTCTTCTCTGTTTGGCGCTGGCTGCGTTGGCTTGCTGGTGGTTCTCTTCAGTCGACCCGGCCTCGTGGCGATAAGGGGACGTCCGTGGGCGCTGACTCGCCATCTTCTTGTTTCAAGATGAAGATGATGAGGATAATGATGCTCTTGCAAAGTATCAACAGATAGTTGGCAAGTTCAAATCTAATGGTGCAAAGCGATTGCACGTTGAAAACTTGGTCTAATTGGGTTTAGAGTACCCACTGCCTGTAAGAATGCCTTGTAACGACTATGGCCAAATAACGTTTTGCCGATCATAGTTGCAGCGTAAAACCAGCGTTATTTGTCCAACAAACGACTATAGGACACTGCCCAGCCTACAGTGCGACCCACACACGGCCGGGTGTCTGTACACTATGTAAGCACTGCGTATCGACGTTGCGAGGTCATCACAATTACATCCATACAAGTGCCGCACAAGGCAATTTTGCCAATTCATGCAAGTATAGAAACAACAAAGAAGTCATGTGACAACTCCTTTGTGCATTTACTTTGTCTGACAATGAACCGCAGATATAAATAAAAACATGTACCTGCCTGCAAGCTATTTGTGAGGATGCATGCAAACATCATTTGCGTCGACACATTTCTGACACAACATATCAACACTCAATCCAAAGGATACCAAATGAGCGCCAAGTACGTAAACATATATTGCGAGTGGTGTGGTCGATACCAGCAGCCCACGTTCGTGCATGTGCACACGGGAAAGGGGTTCAATGTCATGGCTCGACGCGTGTACGTACACGAGGTCTCGCAGACGCCACAACAGGATCTTCTCAAGAACTCACCACGAGACTTTCGGTTGCGACCGAGAGGGCTGGTACTAGAGAAAACAAGGTGCGTACCACCCACACCGATAGGTGCTTTAGGTTTAGAGTTGGACGGCGACGGCGTCGTCGTGGTGAGCGGGCATCGCTGTGCCTCGTGTACCAAGGAGAATGAACGCCAGCGGCACGACCTACATCGAAAGAAGGGAGGGAAACTCAGCGGCTTGGGTAGAGGCCTGCTCGGCATGATCAAGAACTTGTTCGGGTTGGGAAGAGGGAGTCACAAGATAAAGCCGGTGAGATCGTAGCTTTTCCAGATATGCGTTTCCAACATAGCAAACAGGTAAGTATAATAGAGATCATGTGAGACGATTCAACATTGACGAAGCGGTCATATTCTGACATTGTATGTCGCCGTCCAGTACCCATGCCGTGACATCTACTTAAGTATACCCAACTGGGATCGACTCTGTTGGTCTTTCTGTACATCCTGGCATTTACTGAAATGCGTACAATTCCTTTGGAACATGTACTTGAAAGATATCAAGTCATTGACGCGAGTATACGATGTCTATACTAAGTACCAGTTCTCAGTTCTCAATTCACGGATCAATGGCTGGTAGCGTCCTCAAGTCTGGTTGAATTAGGTAATACCAGCTTGTTCCGAGGCCGATCCATGCCAAGTCTTATACTTGGGTCGGCCACGGCGCATAGGTACCGGCTTCTATCGTGAGATTACGTATGAGTGTTTCGAACGACGACACATCCAGGTGGCGGTGGAACCAAGGGTTCTTGTTTCGTAAATACATCCGGTCATGTGTTAGGTAGCTTCCAAAGTCAGTCCCCATTGGCCGGTGACTCACCCAACCACAGCCCGCGCCCCGAAGCCCACCAAACGCCCACACAAACGCCCACACACCTTGCCGTCGCACCACGGGCAAACAAGACACGTAGATGAGTCCTAATTGACTCAATTCCTTCATCTCCAGCTCGACTGGTCTAGTGGTATGATACCTGCTTCGGGAGTTTGCTCTTCCTTCATTGCAAAGATGAGACTGCAGGTGGTCCCCGGTTCGAGCCCGGGGTCGAGCCCAACCTTTTTTCCTTTTTTTACTACTCACTTATGGACCTTTAGTCATCTATACAAGGAATGATATTTATCCCTTCCCTACTCTTTTACTTGAAATGCTTTCCTTTTGTCTGTTGGTTCGTTCGTTATGGTTGTGTTTTCTTGCTACGCTGTGCCGGCTATAATCGTGGCCTTGTATAGACAACGGACACCTACCTACAGGCAAAGCAAGCGTTAGCTCGAGCACGGCTTGGATTACACGCCGACTGTCCAAAGAAACAAAATACATGTGTATATATACTGTGAGGAATGCAATTTCAAAAGCGCAGTATATAAGACACATATATGAGAGCAAGTGTCTTTTGGGCAGCGATGATTGTTTACCCGAGTCGTCTCCTAGTTGGCGGTTCCCGCCAACTAAACATGAACGCTGCCAAGACCTTTATGCACTCACCACCTCCATAAGCAATATTTATTTCTCTTCTGATCGCACGAACCGCGGACTATTATAAGATCAGTGACAGTATAGTCTGTACAGGTCACCTTTCCGTCTATAAGTGTTTCCATCACAGGATCGAGCGTTTGCAAAAATATCCAGCTACAATCGGGAAGGTAAAGGTTGTATTGGCGAAACTGGATCAGTCTATGTTTCCATCCCAACCTTCTCCAGACAGCATAGGATTCCTCTCAGATAAAGAGAACAATCGTGAGAAATATCTGGCGTAAAATTCTTTCATCTGAATTCATCTAATCATTCTCCGTCCGAAATCTCTATGCGATCACGACTTCACCAAATAATCTCTCTCTCTTCATCCCAACAGCCGCCAGAGTTTGTAAGGCTCCAGCAACTATCACAAGACAGAACGCAGTCTGCATAGCTCCCGTGATTGCATCAATCGCCGCACTTCTCAACTCGCTGCTTAAATGCTGAAACAGGGCACTCTGCGTCCCAGACACGGCGTTCTGGATCTCACTGGCACTAAATCCTTGACCTGCCAAGACCGAACTCAGATTTCTCACGGCGACGGATTGAAACACCTGGCCACCAATCACCAGGCAGATCGCCGTGGACCCGATCTGGCTGACGTTTTGCATGTTGATCGCGTTGACAATGTCCTCGGGCGGCACCTTGAGCGTGGCCACGGCGTATCCGAGCTGCAAAGCCAGACCAGTTCCCACGCCGACAATGACAGTGAATCCGTAAATATTTCCTGCTGGAGTTGTTGGCCGGAGATAAATAAAGAGCAACGATCCGCCAAGTGTCATGAGGACCCCCGAGGCGAGGTAGAAGGGCATGTAGAATTTGACCTTGGCCAACGCCCGACCCGATGCCAGATTGACGCAAATGGTAACTAGCAGGAATGGTAGCAGTCGCACTGCCGCCATGAGAGCCGTGTCGCCCGCGACAAACTGAAAGTAGATTGGGATATAATAGGTTGTGAAGAAGAGCGACGAAACGCAGCACGATGTTCCGACGTACAGCAGAATCTGCGTCCTCGACTTGAGGAGGTGTCCTGGAAAGGACCTTGTCGCCGGCGTCGTGAGTATGCAAAAGTATTGCTGTGCAGCATATCCCAACAGGACAACGGCAAACACAATAATGGTCGCAATGGTGCGCCCATCGCTCCATGGCCAGATGCCACCAGCGAAAATAAATGCCAGCGCGAATGATACCCAGAAGCCTGCACTAAGGACAAAGCCGACGAAATCAAGATTGGTGAGGCGATCACGGATTGACCCGCCGCCGTATGGCCGGATGGCCGGAAGGTAGAATAGGTATACCGGGGCGGTGATGGCACCGATGATTAGATCTGTACAGTTGAAGTAAGCAAGCAGTCCACAAGAAACAGGTTCCGAGAAACGTACTGATGTAAAAGCCCCATCGCCAGGTAGCCGAGCTGACCGAAAACCCACCGCCGACCACAGGCCCAAGGATACAACCAATGCCCCAGAAAAACGCAATACCTGTAATGTAAGTCCCGCGCTCTTCCCGTGTCGTCATGGCCGAAAAGTTGTTCAACCCTCCAAGGTAAATTCCTGTGCCACCCATGCCGGCAATGATCCTCCCCACGATGAGCGCGTTCATGGTGGGCGCCGCACCACAGAGCGCCGAGCCGGCCTGGAACAAGACGATGCCCGCAATGTACAGCCACTTCATGTTGAACTTGGAATACAGAGCACCGTAGGGCAGGATGACGGCGACGGAGCCGAGCGGGAACGCGGCGCCTACCCACGCGAGCTGCGCGACCTCGCCAAACGTCTCGATGACGGCGCCCTGGACGTCGGCGGCAATGGTCGTGTCAAGACCGTACATGAGCGCCGAGATATAGAGGGAAGCGCACACGGTCACCCAGCGGAAGCCTCTGATCTTGCGTATATTGTCATTGAGGGCGCCGGCGTCGTCTTGTTTCTTTTCGGGGTCTGGCGGATGAAGCCGGTGACCTCTCTCGATTTGTACTTCGCTGATTTGCCGGCATAGTGTGTTGTGTTCGGGGACTGTATCGAGTCGGGCGGTCGACGATTCTTCTTTTGTTGTCAATGACGACGATGACTCTGTGGTCTCCATTGCTGAAAATTGACCAACTCAAAAGAAGGTCAGGTCGATATAGGACTTGGATTTCTCCCTCCGTGTGACGGTGTGTTTCGAATTCCAACAATCAAATGACGACAATCCAAGTCTGCAGCAAATACACCCCCGAGATTTGAGTTCCCTTCCTGGGCACAACATCGATAATATATTCCTACGAGTATCACTAATCTGCGGAGACAAGTACATAACGGCGTCTCGCCGTAAGCGAAGTTATCGAACATTTAAGGTCTATTAGTCAGTCTCCGAAGATCTTCGGCGAAACGATAGACCACGGAGACAGTATAACTACCACTACAAGTGATCGTCAAGGCAAGCTAGCGGTGAAGCGGCCGGTATATGCATGTTAGATGCATGATCTGGAGTCAAATATCATAACGCTTCTTTTCTTGTTCTATTACCAACGCTATCCCCTTGGCGTGCATGTGCATCGTTATTGGATGATTTGTAAGTTGGGCGCTTAGAGCCAGCCTAACACGCATTCAATAGGCAGGCCAAACTATCTCCCTCGATTAGAAATGAGAAACAAAGATGGATGATGTGCGAAATGAAACAAAGTTCCAAATTCTTGAGTCAACAGCGTCAAATCAAACGATCTGATACAAGCAGTAATGATAAGCAACAGACAAAGTGTCTGGTCTACAGTGAACTCTCAGTCTCCGGTATACTAGTCGACCAGGCGTTGGTTCGTATCATTCAGGTCGGCACGCACATCGAGCAAGAACAAATTCCTGTTGCGTCAAAGTTGGCGGACAGCACCAGCCAGTATAGTGTGAATGCAACCAAGCGTAGCGTTGATGTCTGGTCGGACTTCTCTCAGCCTCGAGTCAATATCCTTTAGCATGCACAAACCAGCCATACTCGCACAAATCGGAGTGTCTGTCAGTATTGATTGACTAGTCAAAGTCCTGTAATTCGGATCGTCAAATTTACTATCGCTAGAGAAAGAGAACCATCAAAGATCCACCATGTCGGCTATAGCTTGAAGCTCTGCTTGACGGCGGTTCCGAATCTCTCAATAGCCACATCCATTTGTTCCTCTGACGCCGATGCAAACGTTGTCCTAAAGAAGAGGGATGTCGGCGGTTTGTCATGCTCGGCACGGAACCAAGAGCCTCGACACGTCAAAACACCCTGGTCTATGCATGCCTCGAATATCTCCTCCTCGATCTCGAGTAAGCTCTTGGTGTTGACATCAGGGTGTTGCTCATGGTCGACTTTGAGCCACATCTGCGCAGTGTCAGTCCTCTATCTCTCACACATGTCCGGCTTTTGGGACACTTACAAACATGCCTGCTGCTGGCGGAGTCCAGCTGACCACTTCCTTGGGCAGGTACTTTTCACAAGCTCTCAGCATCGTGTCTCTTCTCTTGGTGTATTCCAGTCGCAAGTTCATGAGCCATTTGAGGTAGCCCTCGTGACCCCATTCCTCGTCAAGAAGCTTGTGCATGGCAAGCTGCGAGAATCCGCTGGGGCCCTGGCTGCAGCACTCGGCGTGCCTGATATACCGCTCAATGATCTGCTCGCTGGCCGTGACCCAGCCCATGCGAGATCCAGGCACGACCACTTTACTGAACGAGTCATGTCTCATGACCCGCCCGTCGACATCTATGCTCAGCAGACTCGGGATGAGGCCTCCTAGAAATTCCTCGACGGTAGCTGGTGGGGGTACATCTGGTGTTTCTGCGCCGGTATATGGTTGCATCTGAAGAAAATAGTACGGCTCGTCCTCAAATATGAACACATCGTGCTTTTGGCAAACCGCATAAATATCCCTACGTCTCTGTTCTCCTTGGGTGGCACCGGTGGGGTTCTGTCCAGAAGGCACTGTGTACAGGACGGTCGGCTTTCTTGCACCCCGCTCCGACTCATTCCAATTGGAAAGCATATCGTCCATGCTCTCTGGGAGAAGACCTTGCTCATCCATCTTGGCGCCAAACACCTTGAGACCAAGAGGCTCGGCCGTCTCAAGAGCAGTGCTGAAACTAAACTCCTCGGTGAGGACACTGTCGCCCCTGTTGCGGTCACAGAACATTCGGTACGCGCACTCCAGACTGCCAGTGCTGCCAATGGTGAGAGAGCTGCGCCAGTCTGAGTAAGGTGGTCGGTGGCAGAGCTCGGTGTGCTCCGTCACCCAGCGCAGCATCTGGGCGGAACCGATCGACTGGCCATAGTTGAGACCAATGCTCAAGTCAAATACGCTGTCCTTCTTGACGACATCTCGTTTGCCGATGGAGACGTCTCGTCCAGATTTATGCGTAGTGGCTTCGGAAAAGTCTGGCGGCATAGCTATACGCATTCCCATGGAGTCAAAGGGAAAGTGGTCTGCCGATGGCAGGCCACCACCGAGCGAGACCAGTCCGGGTTTCTTGAGATATTTGGCTGCTTGCTTCAGAACACAGGGTTTACGCGCAAGGGATTCTGCACTCAGGAGGTCTATTTCACGTTAGTAAGTAAACCTTTGCAATGGAGCCAGAAGAACTCACGATCCCATCTTTGTGCCTTTGGATTATTGTATGCGTGCTGTAGTATGCATGAGTCACTGATTTGGCCGTGGTAAATTCGTGATGGAATTCATACGGGAGACTTGAACATGTCGCTATCGGAATAGGCCGCCGTGCCCGCAACAAGCTTTCCAGCCTTCTCTCGGCGGGTCTTGATGCCTTGGATGGTGAGAGGCTCGGGTGCTTGCTCACCCACCGAGGCGTCCTTGGCGGCAAGGCCAATACCTCCAACGTTTGTTGGCCTCCATCGTTGTGAGGTTGACGAGATGGTTCGTGTGGAATTGATATTTCTATCAACTAGCCTCAAGGATCGGACGACATGTGAGCTGGTAAGAGGATTGGAGCGGGCTATGGTTTTCATTGGAACGACAATGTTGAGTCTGTTTACTATTTATTGGAGGTTATATTGGATAAACAAGTATGGAATCAAAGTTTGGAAAGAGTAGCTCGGATGGTATGCAATGGTGTAGGTTGGAAGTTTAACATTTGGAAAACATTCCCCAGAGTCATCCTCCCCCGTGTTACCTGGTGTACGCCCTGCGCCCTGGCGATAACGGCGGGGCCGCTGCGGGGACCGCTGATAACCGCCATCCGGGGCCGTGTCAGGGTCCACTGATTAGCCAATTCTATGGAGGATTGGCCAATCGTCAAACAAGCCACTGGCACTTATACATCACATGAGCGACCTGATGGCCTGTGCCGACAGCCTACAAACGAGTAAGATGGATAAAACATTTACTTTGACTTTCATGGTGTATATGAGGATACATGATGCACATTCAGCTCGATTTGTTCTCGGCCTACCCAGGACTCAGGAGCATTGTGTGTAAAGACTCAGGCCTAGTAAGCGGGAGCATCGCGGACTGCTGACCAATATTGAAATGTATGGTCCTTTCATTACGAAATATAGACGCGCATGCACATCTTGCTGTAAATCAGCTGCAAATACTGGTCGCAGAGGGACTTTGTTGGGATGGAATCGTAATCTCGTAATCATTGCATCTGTATAGTCCCTACCCATCCGAGTCCATGCAAATCGACAAATTCCCGACAATAGGAAAACATAAAACTTTCCGAATCGTTACACACACAAGTCGCGGCAGACTTTCTCACTGATCATGTTGTGTTGGAGAACACGGCTGCTTAGCAAACACGGTTGATGATGGTGCCAGAACCGGGATTCCTGTAAGACCGATTAGTGTTATTAATTCTCGGCTGCGTGGTAGAGGATTCACGATGAACTGAAAATCACATACGCATTGTCCCACTGGTGAGATGTGTTAGCAAATTTCTAAACCATAGATACTATCATGTCTTGGAAACTCACCACTCCGCCTCCAGCAGCAAGATTGCCCTGAGAGAGTGTAGCATCATAGCATGCACACATCCATTGGGGATCCTGCCCTGATCCTCCCGGGGTGTTGACAAAGGCTCCCTGGAAGTACTTTTCACTCGGGAGCCAGCTTCCAGGAGTTTCGGTATCGTTGCCTGTCATGCAAATGTTGGTACAGGCGTCCAGGACTGCCGTCTTGTCGTTGCTAAGCCAGTCGACCTGGCTGAACTGGTACAACTGGTTCAAGCCGGTCTGGTTGGCCGCGACGTGCCAGATGCCCTCATTGCCTCGATTGATGGTCGTGATCGTCTCGACCGTGCTTGATGTACAAGGCGTTGGGTCATCCTGGCGGACTCGATGGCCGCGGAGCGAGGGTACCGGAATCCTGGCCTCGACCAGTGCCAGAGGCGCAGCGACTGCGATACACGCAAGAATCTGCTGGGTGAGCTTCATTTTGGACCTGAGTCAGTTGAACGAAAAGAAGACTTGGAAATGGCAGCATCAGGGAAGGACATGATCCGTCATATTAATATCTGCCTATTTGGCAAATGCAGGGCGATCGAGGACAATGCTACCCAATGGATGACCGACCCCACTTGCCTAAAATGTTCCGTCGTCAGGTCCTTTCCGATCGTGCAGCTACTACAACACGATACGAAGTGGTTCGTATTTAATTAAAGGGCGATCCTCGATTGATCCTTTGGAATGCACCGCGATATACGCGGCAGCCCAAGTTGTCCTATGAGTGGTGGAGATTCTAAGCTAGATGCAAAGTGGGTGCATCTCGGGGAGGAAGGAGATCCGCAACTTTAGGTTACCCCAGAGTCGAGAGCGCTTTGCCCCAACAGGAGCATTCAGCATTCCACTCAACGGGTGTGCAGCGATTCGAGGGCAGGCATCAGTGATCAGGGCTCGGCGCTAGTCGGGTACGTACCGAATAAGGTGTCCGGCCTTCACATCAATGTGGCTGTTTGCAGGGTCAAGCCACACTTGGACTGCTTTCAAACGAGACAAGAAAAAAAAAAAGAGGCGGCTCACAATTCACGGGGGTCTGTGCACTTTTGTACGTACTCTTTCCGCAGGTGGGTCGACCGTAGGCGATGATCCAATGCCCGCGCGTTACCTCTCCTGCGTCCACTAACTGACTGCCTCTTTCGCATCCAGCCTCGTTCTTTGACGTCTTCCCCAAGCACCGCGTCTCGACGTCGCATTTGCCGTCGCATCACAACCTGCCATCACCTCGACACCGAATCCGCTTCTCGTCATCTTGCGTCAACCAGGCAACGGTTCCTGGCCTCGACTCTGCGTTTCGGCGTCGCCATCCCCCAGCACCGAGTCGTCGGCGTTGCACTCGCAGTCGCATCGGCCTGCCGTCCACCCCCGACACTCGAATCGCCCTTGATTGTCCTGCATCGACCAGGCGACACCTACTGGCCTCTACTCTGGATTTCGGCATCGTAGGATGCCTGGAGTCGTTGCCATGGAGAACGGCATCCAGAATGGCCTGCCCGGCGACCACGATGCCGCCGCGCGGCCCCCGCGCATGAACGACCTTCCCGACGAGATACAACACATCACCCAGGGCTATGTCCCTCTCGGCGTCCTACTGTCGCGCCTTGCGCAGAGGTCGCATAACCAGCTGACGGCGAAGCTCCTAGAGCTGGCCAAGATGCCAGTCTCGGCTCCTGCTGTCAATGGCAACTCGGCACTTGCCGTCAGTCTCCCCGACGACACATCGGTAGAGAACCTAAGCAAAAAGTCGGCACTCTTGAACTTCATCCAGGAAATGCATGGTAGATGGACCAAGGCGCTTGTTATTGCTTCTTGGAGCCGCAAAGCACCAACCGTCAGCAAGCTGATCGACCTGATGAACTATGTCAACATGGAGCGCAAGGCATTCGATGACGGCCTCACCTACATGGCAAACATCGCGCACGACATCTGCTTTTCGCAGGTGCCCAACCCGGATATTCAAACAGCGTTGCAAGTCCTGTCTACCGGCAGTGCTTCCTGGATGTCTGACCTAGGATACATTGTTCCACCACCATTGACCGCCGAAGAACAGCTGTCATGGATCGGGGAGATCAACACGCTTCTTTCGCTTCGATTGAATTTGGAGGACCACGACAAGATACCTCCTGCTTTCCGCGACTACACCATCGAGTCAGGCCGTGTGACGTTCAAGGTCGAGGGGGAATTCGAGGTGGACCTCACAATAGCCGACGAGGATTTTGAGCAGCAATTCTGGTTCTTGGACTTTCGGTTTGCATTCACGCCAGCGCCAGCCGAGTTGACCGAGGCGCTGCGCATCTTCCTCGAGGCTCGCGTCAACGAGGCTCTCGAAAAGGAAGGATTGCGCGGATGCTACGACTTTCTACACGAGTACGTCTTGACTCACAAGATCAGCGAGTTTGTCAGGCAGGCACGCGAGCTGGCAAAGGCCGGCTGGGTAAACACGTTAAAGATCGAGCGCCTGAACCGAAGCATGTCCATCCAGTACTGGACAAACCGATATCCAACGGAAAGTCCAAAGAGTTGGATCATCATTGGTGTACACAGTGGCAGGAAGTCGGAAACTACCATGGTTGACAGTGATGCCACGAGTCACCTCTCAATGCGATGGTTCAGAGACCACAAGGAAGTCAAGGAGGCGCACATTCCTATTGATGACTCGAACGTGTCTGCGGAAAAGCTACTCAAGCGGGTCATCGCTCGGCATGTGGAATATATATTGTCAACGATCCACGGAAAACTCCAGACCAAGGGCCGCTACCTCAAAAGGGAGGCAGCACTCAGCCTGGACATTTCTGCAGACGAACCCATCGAGTCCAGCCTCCGCGTGCAGATTGCACAGAGCGACTATGTCACTCTTCGGATAGCACCAATCACTGGTTTCTTCTCAATGACGCCCCAGAGACTAGCGACGTTCAAGGGAGAGTCACGGCTGAACACTCAGGCAAAGGATCCCACCGAAGAAGGTATACTTGCCCTGGAAGGCGTGCGCTTCGCCTGGGCGGCCGAAGATATGAGTCGCAGAGGCAGAAGCATGGGATGGAGCTACTCTCGCAGTCCGGTGAAGCTAGATGAGATTCGAAGCGTGACCAAGTCGAAAGAGGCATCCCAGAACTTGTGGTTCAGGAGGAAGGGTTGGCCCGCGCAATGGTACATCATGTTGAGTCTGAGTCTGGCTGGGGATAAGTGGTGGCTGATGGAGGTGTAAGTATCCCTTTCAGAATGCCGGATCCTATATACTGACTTTTCACAGCGTCAACCCGCCCACGGGACCTCGTATAGCGGCGCATGCCCATATCCCACTCACCACCGGATCACCAGTCCTCAACGACACATTCTTTGCAAGCCTGACCATTTTCAGTGCTGCAGCCATCTCACACGTCACCGACATGGCGACTCTACACCAACGACGCATCAAGTACAAGACTGACCGTAAGATGGTCTTTACCCTGCCACCCAACATGAAATTCCCAACCATCCAAGTACGCCTCTCCGATATTCTAGCCGGACAGCCCACAGAAGCCGGAAAAAGTGTCACATGGGCCAAAGACTACGTCTACATCAAGTTCAAGCGCATCGAAAACTCACCGAGGGCACGAAAGCAAATCGAGCAGGGTGAGGCTCAAGCACAAAAACAGCCACTTCTCTCTGTTGTGGTCGACGCACGCTTTCAAGTCGCGGATCCTGCCAAATTCGGACTGCTCAGGGGAAATGTCGAGCAGGACGTCGCCTATAATGCACGGCTCGGTGTTTTCGCTCTACAGCTCAGGGCCGACCTTGGAAGCACCCTGATTGACGATTTGGCCAGCCGTATCCATGCTATAGAGAGACTGGTGGACTGCGTGGACGCTGTGGGACGCAGCACATCGGATTTCAAATGCGACACAATCACTCTCGGACAAGTCGTCTTCACGTACAGTGATGCCATTGGACGCACCGCTGGCAATATTGCAGAAGCAAACCTTCAACGCTGGAAGGCCTCTCTCGATCTACGCTCTGATCGAATCACCATGTCTCTGGAAAGAGGAAACCCCCATTTGCGGGTTCTTGATAGATTCAACAACCTCATCAATTCCTCCTTGGGCTTCGGCAAGCTGCCTCAATACTTGGCATGTACCCTGCCCGTGTTAAAGGCACTTGACCAGATTGAAGATTCCTGGGGCAAGCTGGACAGCGTCAGTCAAGGATACGTGGAGATCTTTCCCGCTGCTATTGATTGGTTCACCATTAGGTATACCATCTCTGGATCCAACAAAGCTGCACCACGAATCTACCGCATCGCTATCAAGTTACGGGAGCGGCGTGGCGTTCCGTTCTGGCATGTCACTCGGGCAGAGCCAGGACCCAACTCAAACCCCAATGATGAGCTGAATGCCGTATTGGTGCAGGTCTGGAATCGATCGGATGCCAATTGGCATAATTTTGGAGACAGCGCCGGCAGTAACACCGACGACATGAACATTGGGCTCCTGGAGACGGTAGACGAGGCAGTGAGAGAATTTGCCAAAAAGCCAAAGTCCATGTCGCCAGTTGCGTCCAAGAAAACGCAGCCGACGCCAAAGATGTCAGCGGCATCAAAGCCGAACAACGCCAAGGCAATGTCGGCGCAGGCGAATCGAGCTCGGCCAATGCCACCGCAATCGGGGAGCTCGAGCAATACTGCCATCACTCTGGACTAGCAGCCAAGAGACTCGGAGGTGGGCTGAAAGAAAGATTGGGATATCTGCACATTGCCAAGATGTGGCAGTCTGCGATAAAGCATCTTTTGACTGTATGAAAAAGGAAAATAATGTCATCCCCGAGATACCCATTACCCAGCGTTTGTAGTCTGTGCCGAGCAGACTGATTGATGACAGAAAACAAATAAACAAAATAATGTTCAAACGCTGCTCTTTGCTGATACATTCCAATGTCTTTGCGCGTCTGGCATGGTGGCCATTTATATTGTCTAGTGAGGAGGTCAAGCCGGGAGCGCTTCGTCCCGGGCGATCAGATCTAATAATCCAGGGTGTCACGGGCCGGTGTCTAGTGAGAGCTGATGTCCTACGCTTAGATACAACACAGTATCGGTTTCGTAGTCTTTGCGCGGCGCGCCTGGTATCTACATTCTCGGAAAATAAAATAGATTGCTATACCCAAAAGATTGTTTACAGTTCCTCATAGAATACATATTCAACCAGTGCTTTTATCTGCCTTCACGTTGGAAAGAAGATAGACATGTCGTGTAAGTCAGCCGCCGTGATTCGTCCTTCTGTGCCCCGCAGGCAAATCCGCCCTTTCACCGTCTACTTCTCCCCATGATCATAACCCCCGTACAACCTACAGATACATACAGAGCAACATGTTGAGCTGGGACCGACTTCGGTCGACCATCTAGTCTAAGTATATACGTAGAATGCTAACGCTCGCGACCCGACCGCAGTCCTAAACACGACCGCGACCCTGCGCAACGCGACGCCGATCCCGCTGCCGGCCAGCAAGAGGCAGGGCGCCGTCGCGCGCCTCCACGACCACGACTTCTACCTGCACTGCGACCCGCACCTGACGGGCTACAAGATCGTGGACCCGAGCGACCCGCCCGCCAGCTTCGAGTCGTACAAGGTGCCGGCGGCGGTGGCGGGCGCGGCCAGCGGGAGCCCGGCCGTCGTCAAGCTCTACGAGGTCCAGGACCACGTCCCGAACCCCGTGTACAGCAGCAACGTGACGAGCCGCGAGGAGATGGTCGACTTTGCCGACGGCCTGTGGGTGCGCGTGCGCAGCCCCATGGCCGTGGTGATGGAGACGACGTGGACGGTGCGGGAGAAGAGCGGCTCTGGCGGCGAGAAGGAGGGAGAAGGGCTCGAGCTTGTCGAGGAGGTCTACGTCTCGTGCAATCGCATGCTCATGGGTATCGTCAAGAGCAGCGTCGAGGCCAATTGGCAAAAGATTCACGACAAGATCGTCGCGCGGATGGTCGAGGACGCTGGAGCGGCGGCGGCGGCGTCGAGTTGAGGGTCTGTGACGGGTTGATTAGATGCTGTGGGTTTTATTAGTTGGGATAGACTCTGTTCAGTCGTAGACATTGCCTTTCAGGTCTGAATCATAAGTGATAATATCGTTACTACCATCTTCGACGCATGATACGGTGCAGTGCAAAGGTTCTTTGCAGGACTTGGTAAAAAGAAAGGATTATCGAAGGAGCAGTGACGAAGAAAAAAAGAATCGGTCGGCCTATTAAGGACCGTAGGATTGGTGGCAAGAACTGCTCGTTCTTGCCCACTACTGGAGTCGAACCAATTGCCTCCTCATTACTAGTGAGGCGCTCTACCGATGAGCCAAGCGGGCTTGAGATGCTTTGTTGAAAGAATTTGTTCTTGAAAGGTTTCTAATACGTACATGGCCCACTCGATACGAGATTACATTACCGTGGTCCTGTTCGGTATGGAACACTGGATTGTGGTGGGAGACGAGAAGGGGAGTGGGAGATGGTTCAATATACTCGTGTCGAAAGTGGATACAGTAGACAATGGTACATATCTTGGCAACCAAGTCGTACTGAATCCTCATAAGTATATTAAATAGGTAGATGGGTGTATGTTCATTGATCCTGAACTACTATATTAACTCGCCGTACAATCTACGGCCTGGTGTCTATCACGTTGGCCCCCGAAAATTGTCTTATAAGTAATATTTCTGGGTCCCAGTCTTCCTGTTTTGGAAAAAGAAGAATGCCGCAAGTGTTAAACAAGAGACAAACCCCAATGTCTGGATGGCGAGACCCGTTGAGAAGGCAGTCGGATAACGCGGTGCTTCGGACGTGATGAATACGTTCGAGGACACAAAGTTGCACGAGTTGCTAAAGATTATCAGTCACTACCCATTCATCATAATGCTGGAGCCAATCACTTACCCAAAGCCAGCTATGATGGCCATGCCAACGGCCTTTTCCGGCCGCCCGAGCACGTTGCTGTGAAACCAGGCAACGCAGTTGGGCATCTGTATGTTGGCGCCCCAGTATATCATGTAAAGGCCAAAGTATCGAACACTGGCCGGCTGAACCTGCGCTCGCTGGATGGCCCAGCCGACAATGGACATGGCCGCGCCAAAGGCGATGACGCCGGAGCGGTTGTTGAGACGCCCAGCAATCCAGCCGGATGCCACCATGATGAAGGCGCCAACGAGATAGATGGGGATCAACATGACGTTTGCTCTGTTTCCAGTGTAGCCCAGCTGGGAGAGGATGGTGGGCGAGAAGGAGACGGTCGAGGCCGCGCTCATATCGCAGCAGAAAAAGACAAAAGTGCTTGAAAGAGTCTGGTCAGTACAGAAAACGGAATCGCGTCGCGAACAGACTCACATGGCCCACGTCTTCCAGTTGAGCATGCACCTGATCCAGTTGACGTCCTGCATGTCGAGATTCTCTTTTCCTCGCTCAATCTCCAGTCGCCGCAGGAGATACTCGCGTTCGGGCTCGTTCAGGAAACGCGCCTTCTCCGGCCAGCTCGGGGTGAAGATGGCGAGGACGATGCCGAAACAGCCAGTGACGATTCCTTCCAGGATGAAAATCCAGCGCCATCCCTCGAGACCGTGGACTCCGTCCATGTGGCTTATGGCATACGCGAGGAACTAAATTCCGGCGAGAGGTCAGTCAATTGGGAAAAGTCTTCGTATACTGATGTTCCACGTATACTCACAGCACTAAACGTGTTTCCAATCAAAGCACAGCATATAAAGAACGAAAACCTCGGTGCGAACTCGGATCGTCTATAATACTGTGCCATGAGGAGCGCGGCTCCGGGCTGCACGCCCGCCTCGACGGCGCCCATGAGGGCGCGGCAGGCGTACAGGCCGCCGGGGGACTTGGTCAGGCCCTGACACATGGACGTGACGCCGAGCACGAAGATGATGCCGCCGAGCCAGTAGGCGGGGCGGACGCCGCGCCGGCCGAGGATGAGATTGCAGGGCACCTCGAGCAGGACAAAGGGCAGGTAGAAGACCCAGAGGGCCGTGTTGTAGCCCGACGAGGGCATGCCGAGGTCCGCCTCGAAGCCGTTGAGCTTGGCCGTCGCGATGTTGGTCCGGTCCAGGAACGCGAGCAGGTACATCATGCCCAGCAGCGGGAGCAGCGCCACGTCGATCTTGCGCGTCACCTTGCGGCTCAGGTCGGCGTTGTCGTCGTCGGAAACGGCATGTTGGCTGTCCGACTCGGTCGTCTGGGAAGCCCCGGCCGACTCCTCCTTGGGCGGCGTCTTGTCGTCAATGGGAAACGGGGGAGCAGTGTCTGCCATGGCGACTTTATACGCAACCAAAAGTAGTGTGGGCAGACCGGCATGCAGCGTTCACGTCGAGTTGGTTGGCTGACAACAACACAAGGGAGCGCGATGAGGGCAAGAAAAAAAGAGAAACACCCGGGAGCGCTTTCCCAGGCAATTGGCGAGGTGAGGTGACTGTCTGGCACATTTGTAATGTGCCATTACCTTCCTCGGCCTCCTCGACATGATATCCCTTTCCGGATGATATCTACCACGTCAAGGCACGTCAAAATGCATTCGAGAAGGCCGCCTTGCCCGCCGGGGACAGGGATGAGAGCCCGGGGGCCATGTAGTATTCCGGGATATATAATTGCCAGGGCCCTTGCGGCCAACCGCGTGGCAATGGTAATACAGTATGCAGCTCTAGGCTGGTAAGGAAAACATCTGCAGCGCCCGGCTTGATTTCCGCGGTCAGAATCCTGTCAATACTCGCAGTGTTGCTCTGATCGGCTGCCAGCAGCCTGACATTTCAACTGCAACTGCGGGATGCGGGAACATGTTGCAGGGCCGACGGAAGTGTGGGCGGTGGACGACCTGCTGATAAGAGAAGCCGGGGCGGACGTAGGAGCGGATGTGGTATAGTCGAGGCAGGAAAAAGATGAAAAAACGAACATGCCTCTGGGCCATTTTCCCTTGGCCGGAGAGGGGGGCCCATTGAAACGTCGAAGCTGAGTGGTCTCTGCCCTTGACCGACGATGCGAGCCTGCGACACTTTTGTTTCGAGCAATGCGACGTTGGGCTTGCCGCGGCAGAGCAAAGGGCGTTATGCTCCGGGACTGCATATCATATGTTGCGGTGGGTTTGCCATGATATGATGATGATGATGTGGTGTTTAATTCATGCTATATGACCCGGGCGGAAATTGAGTATAGTCTCCAGATAAGGGGGGTTCGCCCAAAAGTCGAAATTCATAGAGTTTGGAAAGCGTATTTTGTGGAGAATGCTATAGTAACTCGAGGAACGCGCTTGGTTAGCAATTCCATGGCCTAACCTAGGAGCGAGTTCGTGGCCTGGAGTCCTTACGGCAGTGGAAGTGCATTACGGATAAACATTTCGTGGCAATTTGAGTGAGCCAGTGACTCTCAAATCTCCCATTAATTCCTTTGCTAATGCTGGTCTGGCACGATAGCGGGTGGGCAGTGTCAGTCTCGTCGATTATCCATTTGACATTCAAGCTGTACATCATTTTGTCCGCTCGGAATCTTGCAAAAGAAAACCATAGCTTCGAGTCAAGCTTCGAAAACTACCACGTCAAGATGCATGGTGTTATAGAGGCACTCGGAGTCAATTATAGTGCTGTGGATTGCCTTGCCAAGCTTATTCAAAGTCTAGGTACGAGGTAAATACGGTAGGTATCTAGCGTTCAGTGGAGACAGGTATAATAAGTTGGGAAAAGACTCCGTACTTAGCTCCGTGCGGAGGCTTTTGTGAGCATAGCGCACACAGCAAACAGGCGTAGTATCAACGGCCAGCCGCATACTCTTGCTCGTTGGAAGCTGAGGCTCTGCCTCGAGAGTCTGTACTACCTCCCGTGCCTACATTAATTACCTCCCTGACCCAGAGACTCGGGTCGACCAACCCCGCTCGCTACATCTTGTGGCTGCCAGGGTCATCTCGTCATGAGGATCTGAAGTGTTCCGGGAAGTCGGTAAACATGTATGATTGGTTATGGCGGCAGGTTCTGTTGGTTCATATATCAGTCTGGCAAGGCCCGGTTGACTGCGTACGCGTGGGATTTGTCTCGGAGATTCACAGAGCATCACAATGTCTTGATAAGTTCGAGCACATATTATCAAGACTACACATATATAGCAAAGGAGGTTTTCAAATGCATTGCAAAGTCTCTGGCGCGAGCTGTTAAACAAACCGACGCTTACCGAATTCTGTTTCGGTATCATAAGAAGTTGAGAGTCGACATCGAAGGATCAAAAAGCGACGTCGCCATGAACGCTTGGCTGCCACAAGCCAGTTCCGTACTACCAGTGATTCTGTTTATTCGATCACCCTGACAGTTCCTCCCTACGCAGGGCTTTAGCTGTCGGTACCGTCTCCGGTAGGCGTAGCTCGTACCTTAAGCAGACCACTCCTAGGAGTAATCCACCAACACCTTAGCGAGCGTTGAACCGCTAAGCAAACACCTTATACGAAGGAGTAAGCCAAGTCGGCTGCTGATTGTCTCTATTTGCTGGATTATCACCCGCCTTTGACATATAAGACTCCAACCGAGGGGCGTTACCGCCTCGGCCTTGGTACCAGCAACCTAACGAGAGTTTCCAGCATCCAGGTGTTTTGCCCTCCCCTTACAAAAGGGTAGCCGTTACCTAGGCTAATATACCCCAGCATTATACAGAGTATATAGGACTAGACTGCTTTGTTATTCGCAGCCTGGGACGTTTGAAAGAAACGTTCAAGTAACAGTTCATCCCTGTGGTAACTTTTCTGGCACCTCTAGCCTCCAATTTCGAGGGACTAAATGATCGATACTGAGGCCACACTTTCATGGTTTGTGTTCACACTAGGACTCAAAACCAAGGGGGCTTTTACCCTTTTGTTCTACTGGAGCTTTCAAGTTCCGTCGCACTTCGCTTCGCGGGGTGACGACAGAGGACCCCTTCCCTTGGCAGGTACCAGACCGCCAACCACCGACTTTTAGGTGCTATGAGCACTAACAATTGATTGAAAAGTCCCACCCAATTCCTACTAGCTGCGCAATTCAAGGCCCGTCTAGCGCCACCAACCTCTTGCATTACCGACCGCGAATTCCCAACCACCAAGATTTACTGCACCCGGCGTCACGCCCAAGTTCGACATTCGTTGCTCGGCCAGCACATTATGGTGGTCTTCATAGGGCACCACTGCGTTGCATCTCGCCTACACATGTGCAATGCCACTTTGACAGACACGTCTAGTCCGTCATTGGGCTATCCAAGCCCCCCCTGGAATCCACTCCCAATCAGACTCGTAATTGACAAGCGGCCATGCTGCGTGTTGGCTTGCTTTACTTGCAAACGGCCCGTCCGTGATGACGATTTGCCATGCGCCTGAAGGCTGGGCGCCCAGCTGGTTTTCCTTTCCTTTTCCGGTTCGGGCTGCGTCCCTTCATAAGAATCACATGAGCTGCGTGTGTGTAACTCAAAACTCCTCTTTCTGCATTCTAGATCCAAATCGACAGCATTGTACCAACATACGTGGAACCTAGTTGAGCGTGTTGTACATTATCAGGGCCCTTTGATACAAGACCCTTCTTTTCTCTGCATATTCTTTTTTCTCAAAGAACACATAATCTGCCTTCTAGCCCGCAAGGACCTGCATAGCGCTCTAGTTCTTGCTTGCTATATCTCGTCTTTTGTTTTTCTATTTTTCGCCATACCATAATATCCCCCAGACCATGTTGCTATTCAGGAGTACTGCTGCTGTGGCAGCACTGATGGTCAGCAATGCCGCTGCTCAGACATACACGAGTTGCAACCCGCTCGAGACAAGTATGCACACCTCGCCATCTCCCAACCTATCCTGCCCAGAGACATGACTAACAATACTTTTCAGCGTGTGATGCTGATACCGCGCTTGGAATGACCATCACTGTTGATTTCACACAAGGAGAAGTGAACTCATTTTCTACGTCAGGAGGCACTCCAACTTATGACTCGACGAATGGCGTGACGTTTACGGTGGCAGAGTCTGGAGATGCACCACAGCTCAACTCGCTCTTCTACATCATGTTTGGACGGGTCGAGTTTGAGCTCAAGGCAGCACCGGGAGCAGGAATCGTCTCATCAGTCGTTCTACAGTCCGACGACCTCGACGAGATTGATATGGAATGGCTAGGTGCCGACACCTATCAAGTGGCCACAAACTACTTTGGCAAGGGAGAAGTCACCACCTACAACCGCGGAGAGTGGAACCCGGCCGAGGGCTGCCAGGACAACTTTATCAAATACACCATCGACTGGACGAGCGAGCGCATCGTGTGGATGGTGTCGGACACCGTGGTCCGCACTCTGACCTACGACGATGCCGAGACGGATCAGTATCCCCAAACGCCCATGCAAATCAAGTTTGGCGCGTGGTCCGGAGGAGACTCGAGCAACAGCGCAGGAACGATCGACTGGGCAAGAGGCCCTACCGATTACTCGCAAGGGCCTTTCAGCATGTACATGAAGAACATGGTCGTGACCGACTACAGCACGGGCAGCTCCTACTCGTACAGCGACACTTCGGGCGACTGGACCTCGATTACCTCCAGCGGTGGCACAATCAACGGAAACCTGGATGGTGCCGGCTCGCTCACGGTCACTGCGACCGCCGGCTCAACGGCCACTGCGAGCGTGCCTGCCGGAGCTCTTGGCTCTAGCACAAACACCATCAGTGCTACGCTGCCCTCTGGCTGGGTCATGACTTCGTCTGGAAAGGTTGTGCCGTCTGCTTCTTCCGAGCTTCAGCCACCGCATCTGATGCTGCTCGTGGTGCCCGCCGTCTTTACAGTTCTGAGCATCTTTGCCTGGGTTCCTTTTTGAATCAAGAACGACACAATCGCATCTTCAAAAAAACACTTCATCATGCGATCAAGACCCTCGCGCCGCACGCCACCGTATGCTCGCAAGATGAACTAGGCGCGCAATGCACGGATCGTACAGCAACTCGACGTCGCTGTGTCCGCCTTGTGCCTGCACTTGTTCTTGCGTCGGTACGGCATCGATCTCAAAGGGTTGGAAACCTACTTGCTAACGGGCGTATAAGTCGACAGCGGTCGTCTTGTTCCACCATCGGCACAACATACCAACCCTCCACTCGACCAAGGCGTATATCCGCCGGAAACTCCTTACCAGATGGCTTGGCACTTGGTTATGTTCCTCTGGTTCGTCATCATGTGCACGAACCATTGCTTCGAAATCCGCGTCGCTATGGCAAGGGAACGAGACTTTGCTTACAGAGCATGCGAATTGAAGGCGAACAAGAAGGCATTGGAAAAGGCTTCGAAATCAGAGTGAGTGCCGACAGGGAGGCACACTTTCCGGGACGCAGTGTACTACACAGGGAGCGGAACAAACTGGCAGGTGGATTGATTGAACAGGCACCTCGGTGAAAACAACTTTTGGTTTTAAAAATAATGATGCATTGGAAATAAGACAGGCGTCAACAGCAGAATAGATTTGGGCGGTACAAAATGATAGACATGTGGAGTTTTACGGTTAGAACTGCTTTGGGAACTAGACCACTAATATACACTTCTCGAATAATGGAACCCCGGACTTTCAAAACGGCTTCACTCGACTCCCAAATCAAGCCTCTGGCACGCAGATGGACTTGCCAGGCACTAGCTTGTCACAGTCGAGATTTGAATTCAACCCCAAGAGCGCCTCTACTGAAGAGCCCCTACTGTTGGCAATATCCCAACATGTATCCCCTGAATGGAGTTGATAGAGGACGCTCTCCGCCCCGCATTGGTGTTGCTGCATCCTATGATCCATGGAGCGGGCCGTGGATCTCAGGTAAAAGAAGACACCAATGAGGAACAAGCCGACGATCAAGAAGAAGTTGAACAGCGGCATCATCTCGGCTCGCCACGAGGCCTTGGTCGCCGGATCCTCCTCCATGTAGGGCGGCGGCTGAAGTAGAGCATCGTCATCGTTCTCTCCGCCTCCCGCCTCGTAGTCATTGTCGCCAACGGCGGGCTGTCGACGCGGCGCCGGCGGTCCGGAAATCCGGTGAAGGCCGCCGTACTGGCTACCGGGCGCGCTCTCCCAGATACTGCCGTCGGCATCGCGGAACGTGTACGTCTCATCGTCGGCGTCGTAGCCGATGCGGGTCATGCCCGAGGGCAAGCGCTCCTCGTCGGTATCGTAGTGCGACCAGCGGCCCATGATCACTCGCTTTGTCAAGTATGCACCTTTGTGCTGCAGAATTGGTCGAGTTGAATATGAAGGCCGAGCTGTATGCTATAGCTAGGCTGGATTTTTGATTGAGTAGAGGATTGTTCTCGATGGAATGATACGATAAGTTAAGGAGTCTGGCAGGTTTCCTGTTGGATGTCGATCTCCAGTCGTAAGTGAAGTCATTCGATCTTGGAGGTGGAGAGGAGAGTGCACAGCCACCCTAGCTTACCTCAGCTTCTTGTAACAAAGAGTGTCTGAATCACGAAAGTTGATGATGCGTATTTACGATCACTGTGTACAAATATCAGAATGGAAAACACGTCGTATGATCAAGAGGACTGGATACTTGAGGTGTCTTGCTGGTATCTTCTCGGGTTATACTTGCACTAGTTGTATACATACTACAGCACCTCAACGTGCTTGCAGCACTATCATACAGATAAGTTAGGTACCACCGATTAAAGGCCCGCAGTGACGATCTGCCGATGAACATGACCCCGCCATGATGAGTCCCGGCCAATTGGAGGACACAGAGGCCGTAGTGCCTCTCGTCTCTGGAAAAAAATTCCCATTCAGCCTTGCATGGGCTCTGACACATGCGTAAGGTACCTACCAAGAGGGCTCCGGGTTGACTCACGAGAATTAATCCCCATTTTGCGCGCATCCGCTGAGGGGCTGCGGGCAACTCCAAAAAACATTTGGATGAATATTCCAATCCAGTCCTTTCTCAGGTCCGCCAGACCGTCGCGCTCCCTCCGACAGCTTCCTGTCCTTCCACGACCCCGATCGATTGGCAATTTTTGGCGCACTGCCACCGTTACTACTGCTGCTGCTGCTCCGGTCCCCGCGACTGCAACTACCCCGCGTACCTTTACTACTACTTCGACATCCCACCAGACCTTCACTGAGCCACCAGAAGACGACGAGATGGCGCCCAAGGCCCCCAAGTTCGAGCTCAAGACCCCCAAGGGCACCAAGGACTGTGAGTTCTTCGAGCACGGCCGTCGAGCGGTATAACATCACAAATACAATATGGAAATGCTAAACGTCCACAAGGGGAGGGCAAGGACATGGTCATTCGCGACAAGATCTTTAGCACCATCACCGAAGTCTTCAAGCGCCACGGAGGTGTCACCATTGATACCCCCGTCTTTGAGCTCAGAGAGATCCTCGCCGGCAAGTATGGCGAGGACAGCAAGCTCATCTACGATCTCGCCGACCAGGGCGGAGAGATCTGCAGTCTGCGATACGACTTGACCGTCCCCTTTGCCAGATGGCTCGCCATGAACAAGGACGTCCAGCAGATCAAGAGATACCACATCGCCAAGGTCTACAGGAGAGACCAGCCGGCCATGACCAAGGGTCGTATGCGAGAGTTTTACCAGTGCGATTTCGACATTGCCGGCGCACTCTTCGACCCCATGCTGCCCGACGCCGAGGTCATCCGGATCATCAACGAGGTTTTCGAGGCGCTTGGCTGGCAGGGCACATTCACCATCAAGCTCAACCACCGCAAGATTCTCGACGGTATCTTTGAGGTCTGCGGTGTGCCCGAGGACAAGATCCGCACCATCTCCTCGGCAGTGGACAAGCTGGACAAGCTGCCCTGGGCCGACGTGAGGAAGGAGATGACAGAAGAGAAGGGCCTGGACGCCGAGGCCGCCGACCGCATTGGCGAGTGGGTCACCCTTAAGGGCAAGCGAGACTTGCTGGAGAAGCTGCGCGCCGACGAGAAGCTCTCGGCCAACGCATCGATGAAGCAGGGCATGGACGACCTCGAACTGCTCTTCAACTACCTCGAATACTTCAACGCCCTCGACACGGTATCCTTCGACCTGAGCTTGGCCCGTGGTCTGGACTACTACACTGGTGTCATCTACGAAGTTGTTACAGAAGGCTCGGCTCCCTCGAAAGCCCCGGCGGCCGAGGAGGTGCAGCCTGCCCCCAAGAAGAAGGGCAAGAAGGGCCCTACCGACCCGGATGACGACCGCTCTAACGACCCATCCATTGGCGTCGGCAGTATCGCCGCTGGTGGTAGATACGACAACCTCGTGGGCATGTTCTCGGGCAAGAACCAAGTCCCGTGCGTGGGTATCTCTTTTGGTGTCGACCGGATATTCTCCATCACCAAGGCGCGCATGGAGGCAGATAAGAACGCTGCTGCAGTGCGGCGTAACGAGGTCGACGTCTATGTCATGGCTTTTGGTGGCTCGGGCTTCAAGGGTCTGATCAAGGAGCGCATGTCCGTCTGTGCGTCACTATGGGAGGCTGGCATCAAGGTGAGTTTCATATTGTGATTTACACCACCGCTTAACGGCAGTATTTCTCGGACCCTACGCTATTTCAGCCCTGCTAACCATGATCCTCACACGCTAGGCCGAATTCCTCTACAAAGTGAAGCCAAAGCTGCAGAATCAGTTCAAGGCCGCCGAGAACAACGGTGTCCCGTTCGCCGTCGTTCTCGGAGAGGACGAGTTGGCCAAGGGCCAGGTCAAGATCAAGGAGATGGGTCTGAACGATGGTCACCCGGAGAAGGAGGGTGTCCTGGTCAGCCTCGCCAACGTTGCCGAGGAGGTCAAGCAGAGACTACAGCGCAAGAAGGCCCTCGACGGCCTTACAATGAAGGCCGAGGGCCTGCGGGTAGTCCACGGCATCAGGGGCGAAGAGATCACACCGGGCGAGGCTGCAGCTGCTGTTGAGCAGGCAGCACCGGTCGACGGCGGAAAGCAAGAGGAAACACAGCAATAGATTCGTGTCTTGGCCAACCTTGTCGTAGAGCATGGTAGAAAAAATCATGATAGCCTAGTGCCCAGGAATAAAGAAAAGAAATCATCAAATTGACCAAACGGCAATAGTTGCGAAGCCTTTTTCAGTGGCGCATTGTCCAAGATTCGCATTGTTATGTTTGCTCGTGCACATCGGGTCAGCCGCAAGGAAAAGAAGCAACATCCAAGGTCGAGGAAAATTTGGTTGCACACTCCATTGGTCAATGTGAGTCTGGTTCGTCCCATGTCGGGCCACACTCGCATCTCGTCTTCTTCACCGCAGCTTTTTCTGGGGACGTTACCTGTCATATATGCACCCTGACTCAGATGCTCTCATATATGATGCGGACAGACAGATATGACACCCGCGAGAGCCGGGATCCTGTATCGAGTGTTTTTCAAACGATTTCTTTCCGTAATAGTGAATCAGCCGCGCGGGTCACAGTTGGATATATATACATTTGACACTTTGGCGACTGGTGCTCATACCATGGTCGAGCACTGCTGTATATCGCCCTGACCAAGGGGTCCTTATTTTCAAGCTGCAACGAGAGGAGCGAGCGTTATGGTGCGCGAATCCTCGACAGGGAGGGGGCTGTTGCGGACAATAAATCACAAAATCCCGATCCAGAAAACGAGCAAACTTTTTTTTGACTTGACTAGGAGAGACAGAGAGCTGCCGGGAAACGATCCGTACCTGGCATCCCCATCCTGCCCTAACCTACCTAGATAACAGACGTACATGAACCCCATCAGGGGTGGTTTGGTGTGATTCGGTCACGAAAGGGTTTAGGGCAGCGGTTCTGTCGGCAGTCAGGCAGTCAGTCTCAGCCAACGCGAGACGGATGCAGCAGGCATGCATGCACTGCACTGCGGACTGGCAGTTCAACGACAGCGGGCAGACGATGACAAACGATTCACGTTGTCTGGAGGTCGAGGTTCTCTCCTCCCCCCTTTTTCCCTACCGCCACGGTTGCGCCGTGAGCGTCGCCTCGAGATGACGCATGTCGATTGACTTATGATGAGGCGCAGCAGGCATTCGTACACAGTATGTACGCTTTCCCCATATCTCGTCATAAAAGAAACATTCCAGAATTTTGTTTGGGAGGAGAAACGGAGATCCCGTGTTGAATTTGGTGATGCAATGTTTGACGGGGTTTCTCTCGTGGACACTGGAGAGGAGAGGTGACCGGGGGAAGCGGAGATTTCTTTTCTTTTTAAGATCGCAGTTCGCCAATTGCGTAGTATGACAGTGGGTTCTAATCCTACTATGAACTGGGGGGCCTGCTTGCGGGTTCGACATTGGCAAACTGGTCAGCAAGAACAGGTGACAGGTTCGAGAGTTGTATCCCCTGATATGCGACTTATCAGACAGAGGTACGGAGTAGCCGTTTGTGCTGAGTAAATTGCTCAGAATTGTACTTCGCATGGGCGTTCGTGTTATTAGGGCGGCCGTTCACAGGCTCAGCCACTGATGGCTCACGGTATGGAAAGCAACTTTGATGCCACGCCAGGTACCGGTCAATCTGTGGCTGAATATGGAAATGAATGAAGCAAAGTACTGGCGTGCTGAGAGCTCGTTCCCGTCTATAGTTTGCGACTTGTAAGTGCTAACACAGATGGTTATTGAGCTGGCTGACTCGGCGTCGAACCGGTCGGTTGGTCACTATTCCACCGTAATCTGTACAGTGTTTCCCTCCTCGCCGATGGACTCGGCCGAGCATCGGCCGTCGAGCCTGTGGCTCAAATCTCCATCATCTGTGTCGGTCAGTCGCTGTTTAAATAAACTGTAGATCCAGTGACTGAAGATCAGTAGAGCAAACAGGGCGGCACATGTCCGATCTTTCTGTTCGTCCAATGTCTGTAGAGCCTCAGTGGAACAGTAGACTAATGGCATCCGCAACGGCAGCGAAAATAGATAATTCAGCCAAGATGGGGCCAAGATATGGTAAAAGCTTGACCCTAGCTTGTACGGGTCGACCTGTCATGAACGGTTACGAAGGCAGAACCTCATGGTAGCCAATGCGTCCTCTAGCCATGATGATTTGAGAAACTACTGATTTCTAATTCGGTAGTTTGGGTTAGATGGGTCATTTCTGGATCCCCACAACCGACTACTATACCGCAGCAGATCAGTGTTTGCATCGTGGAGATAAGATGATGAGTGCTGTACATACACAGTAGACAGGTACTCTGTCGTCAGGTAGGTGCCATTGATTCGAAATCCATGAAAAGAATGAAACAAGACACTCAAGCAGTCCGCCGCTCGGACGGACAGGGTAGGCATCGCGTGTGACCATTGTGAGGAGTGAAGAAGAGCATTCTGCCAATGCGATGTGAGCATCATCTGCAGTCAGTGCCTGTCGATTTATGAAAATGTCAGTGCGGTTGCATCCCGCACTAGAGGCTAGAGCCAGGTGGGCATGAGAGGCTACGCAGGCGAGCTCACACAGGTCTGAGAGGCGGATTAGATAGCGAGGATAGGTTTTGCTTGACGAGAGCGCATTGACGAGGACGAGCCTCGCTCGTATGTGCTGGTCCTTGCTACGAATTGTAGTAGCTCCGGGGATCCGTGTTTCGAGAAAGAGGGAGCGGCACCGGCCTGCTCTGGTGTTCTGAGGGAGAGAGAAGACTCTTGTTTGATAAGAAGCGAGCAGCAGATCCTACAAGGCTCATCCTCGTGTAAACGAGCTCGCCTCGCCATTGTTTGCGATCTTCTTACCGCGAAGAGTTTGAAGTCCCCGCGTGCTGACCATGGGGGAGCTCTCTGAGTGCGCCATCGACTCCATGGCAACCCCACGATGGAAGTGACATCGGCTACAAGACCATCGGGCACACACATGGCACACATGGGATCGGCAACAGGGGATTTCCTTCCGCAAACTGGCAGGGCCCCAAGGACCTCGAGACGCAAAGGCTAGGTGGGTGGGTAATAAGATGACCCCCCTGCCCAAGTATAATTCTTCTCAAATAATCTGTCGGCGGTGCAAAACGGTTTAATGAGCTGGGCGTGGATCATATCACGACGGGTACAGATTGGAAGGACGGAAAGAAGCTCACCTAGCTCGTGGTGCGTACGCAAACGGCACGCAGAGAAAAGGAGATCAATCAGACCAGGACTTTATTAGTGACGAAAAGAAAGCAGCAGAAGAGGAACAAGAAGAGACAGGTCTCCAGCCTCCTGCAGCAAGCATCAATGGCCGGGCGTCGGGAGTTGCAGCAAGTGAACTTTTCATGTTGTAATTTCACCTTGTTAAAGTGACAGAGGCAGGGGGCAGGGGCAGGGCAGAGCAAGTAAAAAAGTGTAAAACCGGCATGGCGGACGGGGCGCCCGCGCTAACATCGATCGAAGTCCAGTTGGAACTCGGGGGGAGGAGCGCAGAGGAGTCCAGAGGAGTCGCCCCTCTGCAACGGATGCCAATTGATGCCAATCTTGCTTTCGCGCCCCATTTCCTCTTTCCCAGACTCCAGAGTCCAGAGGGACTCTCAGTAGTCGCACTGGATCCCCGCTGAATGAGCGACTGGGAGGAGGCGCCATACAAACACAACCTCTATGGTACTTGTGTTCATTCGTCGCTCCCCTACTAATCAATATCCACCCTGCTCTCGACGCCGTTCAAGGCTTTTTGCTTTGTCCATTCTGTGGCTCTCGGTATCCTTGCAATGACTTGCTTTCTCTCCGGCCAGAGCCTCTCGACGGTCTGCAGCTCGGGCCTGAGCCAAAAGGCACAGATCTGTTCGCCCGCCCGCGCTGCCTTGTCCCGGACCATCTCCCATTTGAATCTGAAATACCCCGGAAATGGCCAATCCGGTCGCTCTCTCCCATGCGGCTTCTGATTATTGTTCTCACCGTTGAAAAACATAAAAACTTTATGGACCCTGCTTTTAGCAAGTCCTACAAGTGTTTTAGTCTCGCTCTCCCCAGTCTTGATTGTACATTGATGCTCTCCTGACATCTACCACATTTATTACGTCTCTCGAACAGCATTGGTTGTTCTCTGGCAGCGTCACATTTCTGCCCTCGTGTTATACATATCTCCTCGCGCATATACCCTGGCCCGCCTCCATCGCACCCGAGCGGACCCTTGGCAAGCACCCCTGATCTCTAGGACCGTAGAGGGGGTCGGGTCCTTGTATTGCTTCTTTTGCTCAGGTGGTAGCAGACTTTGACATACGAAGTACAAGTCTACGACCTTTCGCCCACCCCGGCGGCCTCGACTCCTTTTCATCAGACTTTTGCTTTCAACATAGCCAAGCTGGACGTGGATCGAGCAAGAACTGAATCACTGAGATCACGCATGCGTATGCATAGCCATTGAAGCTCATTGCTCTCGCCCACTACGCCCCAAGACAGCACATTTCCGGGATACCAAAAGTGCAAGTCAAAAACAGCTGGAAACCGGGAACACGAATTACATCGGCGCGGGAGTGATATGACCCGGGCGCAGAGCGGAAAACTTCAATCAGCAGAGCGGAAATCCGCTAGTCATATTCAAGCACGGCTTGTCTTGGATTGCACAACACCGTTGAAACGTGGGAGAATCTCAAGGCGGGTTGCCCCGGCATCATTGTCGACATTACCGGCGCCACATTCCAACACCTCGACTGCAGTTCTTGTTTCACCAGCGATATTAACAAATTATTATTGTGCTTTTAATCCAGGAACCGATTCTTTGTACGACTTTCTCCATCGGATGACGAATTTCAGACGAGAGTGGAAATAATTCAACCTCCAAAGCTTATTCACTCTGCATTATACACCATGGGCGGACTCATACCACTGCTTCTGCCTTCGGCCACAGCCCGGCAAACCGCCCCCGTCCAGCCGGCTGAAGTAAGGAGACCAGTATCACTCATGACGCCTCACGTCTCGACAAGTCTGGGACACCGCCGGCAACAATCTCTCCCCATGGGAAAATCAGTGGCGCGGCTGTCCATCTCAACACAAGCCTCCACTTCTACTATCCCTACAACTCCAGAGGACTGGAGGAAAACTATCAATGAGGTCAAGCGCAAGTACATCAGCCGCAAGTACCGTACTTGCTCGGCCAGATGTTCTGAGATCTTGGACAACCTAAAAGATACGTCCAATGTCGAGACGCTTCATCTCGTGTATCTGCATTTCTACGCTGCGTCCTCCTCCGAAATGTGCGCACGACCTCTTTCACAATCATCCGCCTATCGGACCAAGCTCCTGGATGATGCGCGTGAGAACTATGATAAAGCCTCCACTCTCATCAAGAAGGCCGAAGAGATTGCCGTCGAGAGATCGAGATCGGGTAGCTCACTTTCGACAGCTCCCAGTCTCACCTCATCTTCGCCATCAGTCAGTCCGAGATCGTCATCCATCTGCACAGCTCCATCTACACCACGCGACTCAATGTCCTCGGACGACTTTAATGTGGAGGCCAAGCCAAAGAAGAAGAAGAAGGTCTCTTTCTCTAGTCTACCGGAAATCGAGATTCCCAAGTACGAGTCTCGACCAGAACCATACATCCGGCCAGACAGCCCTACCCTTGGATGGGAGGCAGATGGCGTTGTTTTTGGTCAGGGAGCTACGGCGTCGGAAGCAGTCATCTGCAAGCCCATGGCCATTGACATTCCAAAGCCAGTTGAGCCGCAAAGCATGCCATCACCAATTCTGAAATCAGTACCTGAAGAATCCCAGAATGAAGACATCTTCGATCTGGAGTCCTTCTTGCAAAGTCGCTCCGTAAACCGCATTATTTCACAACTGTCGGCGCTACGGTCGCAAGTCGCCTGGCATCGCGATAATATTGACGCACTACTTACGGAGTCGGAAGAGGTTCCAGAAATTCCCGACACGCCATCCCTGCCTGAAGCCTCTCCGGTACCAGGCCTAACACACAGCGACGGCTCCGCGTCAACCTCCGAGACAGACGAGCTGGTCAGCCCGCCCCTCTCGGCTGCTCTCACACCTCACACACTTGAGAACACTCTCTCTCAGCAATTCAAGAATTCGTTTGGAGGCAATTCGAGCTTCGACTTGACGTCCGCACGCCTCTCCATGTTTGGCGACGCCTGGGAGCGGACCCGTAGCGGGAGCGTCTGCTCGTCCGCGTCGTCTTGTGCCCCAAGCGGCCCGCCTCGTGCCGCCAGTCAGATGAGCATGCGGAGCAACGGCGACGAGAGTTTGCAAAAGCGGATAGAGAAGCTGAGGGCCAATGGTTGGCAGAGGAAGCGGTTCGACAGTCGGAGATACGAGGCGCTCAGGGAGCAGGTGCTGAGCGAGCTTGGGCCATAGACTTGGCCTTGAAAGAACTTACGCATTGTCATGAAGTATTGGATTTGGTCGCTCATATCTCGCATTTACGGTGTTCAGGTAATCAGTGGTTTTTCTATGCATATAGGGCGGCGCAGAAGATGTCTTGATGTATCAAAGATACGATACGGAATGGAGTTCAAATGCCTCCTCTTGGAAGAGTTTGGGGGCATCCAACGATACGAAATATAAATAATTGATTATTCACCAATAGCTGGGTTTCTTTAACAATTGCCTGCGGAGTATAGGACAACATTGTGATTGTGACCGATGATGTAGAAAAGACTTTGGTATAGACCTGGAAACGCGCTGGCGTCAATTTGAAGTTCCCTGAGACCTGACAATATGAACGAAGATGGCTCCCCTTGCGCTCTTCGACATCATCGTGCCATAACTACGCCGAATTATACGAGGGCACCCAATCATCTATCGATGCTGTCTAGACCTTGAGTGAAGTAGGCTGCAAGCGGAGAATCACTGTTTTCGACGAGGCCATCCACCACCGCCGATCCCGTCACTGCTTAAAGGAAGACACTAACGGAGCATGACTCCATGGACAATTATCAAGGCAGACGGAATCCTGCCGAGAGAAGTGTATGTAGGAGAGATATGTATTAGGGTGAGGTGGACGGCAACCAGGACAGATCGATTGTCCAGATACGCGGCGTCCAATATGGCCATGGCCAGTTTAGTCAATACCAAAATCGCATGTTAAAAATTTAGGAAGATTGGCGTAGAGTTGCGTATAACAAGGATCGATTTCGGAGGGAAACAATCAGCAAGTCTCGAGGCCATATTGTATGATACGCTTTTTTTTTTCTCAGATGAATTCATTTTCTTAACGGCTGTGGCAATCACCTTACCCTGACCTCCTGCTGATATAATGGTTTTAGACTTCCGGATGATGTGATGACGAAGTAATGTGCCCCCAGCGGCCTAGTTGCAATTCTTGATATTGTAATACGATCCGGTGAGGCCATGTCTGGGCAGTCTCTGACTTTGTTAATACCAAAGATGAATGGTTGCTTTAAAATCGTCAATATTGATACATGGTGTGACGTATTGCGGGAGCACATGAAGTTAAGAGACACATCCTTGGCGTAGCCTCGTCTCTCGAGTGACGACATGCCAGACACTCGGGAATGTCGCGCCATCTCGGCCCGTGAGACATACCCGTTGGACACGTGCCGAATCATACACATCTCCAGTTCGATCAATAAATAACGATCATGTTCTGGCTAGGAGGTTACTTAGGTAATTCTGAGCCATAGCATAACTATTCCCATGGAATCTAAACGCCCGGGGCAACACCCGAAAACAAATTCTGACTGGACCAGCGCATCAACGTTACCCAAGAATGACGGGATCGTCACAATCTCGAAGACAGAGCAATCGACCATTTGCACTTGGCAACCCATTTCAAACTCAATATCAAGGCGAAGCATGATTGTCTGCTATAGAGTAACGAAACACTCTGGTAATGTCGATGTCGATGTCAATGTTCTTCCACTGTCGTATTTTGCAGCCATCGTCGCAACTGAGCCTCCTTGGCACTTCTTGGCAGTCTTAAGCTCCATTGAAGCTTCTCCTACGAGCCTCTTTCTCGGCCTCCTCCTTGACCTTCAGGGTCTGCTCTTGCTCCTTCATCTCCCGCACCTTGGCCAGCACAACCTCGCGGAAGATGGCACCTCTCGCGATACGACTGAGCGACTTCTTCTCGCGGGGCGGATCCGAGGAGTTGGCGGTCGCCGCATCCTTGGCAGCATCCTTGCTGTCGGCTGGGAAGTCTGGGTTCTCCGGGTCGTCCTCTTGCATCCTGAGCGCCTCGATTCGGTTGGCCAGCTTGACCATTTCGATACCGCGCTTGAGTCGGGCCTTGGCCATGTATGCCTTGATCTCAGGCAGCAAGTTGTGGTCCGTTGCGCTCTCACCCATGAGCCACGAGTGGTTCAATGCTTGCTGTTCAAAGTTAGAAGCCTTCAAGGTCTCGCGGTCGCTTAACTTACCTGACTCGTCCATCGATCATCGGGCTTTGGCTGCAACAGGTGCAGGATGAACTCCTTTGCGTCCTCACTCACATCCTTCCAATATCTCTCGTGGAAGACAACCTGTGCGTTGCTACACTCATCAATGAGGTCCTGGAGGTTCTCGGATCGGAAAGGCGAGTAACCACAAAGCAGGGTGTAAGTAATGACGCCCATAGACCACATATCGACAGGTTTGCCGTGGCCCTTCTTGAGCATGACTTCTGGCGCCGCATAACCAAAAGAGCCAGCCATGGTTGTGAGCACTTCGTCCTTGGTATCCAACATCTTGGCGATACCAAAATCGGCAAGCACAAGACCAGAGTCGGGCTCTTTGCTGAGGTACAGCAAGTTTTCCGGTTTCAAGTCTGGATGCGCGTCAGCAGGTGCTCAGGGGCGGTAGATAGAGGTGAGTATTACCTCTGTGGACGACATTGTTGCGGTGCAGGTAGTCGACAGCGGTCAGGACCTGCTTAATAGTCTGGGAGGCATCCTTCTCCGTGAACTTGCCCTGTTCGCAAATGCGATCGAACAACTCTCCGCCAGTAGCGAGCTCCGTTACAATGTAGTATTTGTCCCTCGACTCGAACCAGTCCACGAAGCGAACGATGTGGGGGTGCTTGAGGCGCTGGAGCATGTCCAGCTCGTCGTATACCATTCTCTCATTGCCCTTGACATTCTTCTTCAGAATGATCTTGATGGCCACCTTTCCTGTAGGTCCGTCTGCCTCTCGCACGATACCGTAGGTGCCTGCACCGAGTGTTTTCCCGAATCGGTATTTAGCCTTCTTGTCATAACTCTCCGGTTGGCCCTGGAGCCGACTGAGCATTCCTGTAACTGTTGACAGATTGATTGATGTCAGCACAATGTTGATTCGGCTCAGAAACGGTGTTGCGCTTGTCGGAGAACAAGCAGGAAACGACAAACGGCACTGGAGCCATTATGGAATCCGTATGTTCGGAACGCATGATCTTAAAAAGAGAAGAAGGCTCACAACTCATTGTTCTTGCTGTCTCAGGCCCTGCAGGTTGCAGAGCAGCTGGGTAGGAGGTGAATGATACCCGTGGGGTTGGTTTGAGGGGTCCAGCGAGGGGCTGCCGCTGGTGAAGCGATACGACGTAGGGGCGAAAGGGGGTATCTCTATGCCAAAAGGTCGCCGAGAAGTCAAATAGGAATCAGAAGGAGAACCGCGAGGACAACGCGACGTCGACGACGGTAATAGATTGACAGAAAGTCGGGAGTCAGGCAGGTTTCACCACGAGCCTTGCGGAGCTCCTGTTATCAACTAAGCTGGAGCGCCAGTCGAAATGGAGGGGATGTCCTTGACGCCGTTTCTTGGCCTGAACGGGTAATGAGGGGTTCAGCTGCTCCTAGGTCCTGGGTCGTGATCCACGGGGGGGATTGCGGGGGCCAAAATTTAGGTAGGTAGGTTAGGTGGGATTGAGACGTAAAATAAAAAATACTGGAGGAACAGTTCACGGCGACGAGACTTGCAATCGATTAAAAGTGAGTGAATGGAGGGCAAACCGGTCATTTATTGAGGCATCATCACGAATCCCCAAGCATTGTAGAGTCTAATGTAGCAGAGGCGATGTAGTCCGTAATGCACAGGTCACTCGCTTTCTCTCCGTCTGCCTCGTGCGACACTGGACGTACAACGTCTTTCTCCCATGTGAAATCGCAGCACAGCAGTTGCACAGCCTGGTATCCTGGTACGTTGCGAAATTGCCCACAGCGTATTGCTTCCTCTAAAAGTGAGCCTTGCCCACCGTCCTGAGTGATTGAAAGTCTGCTCAGCCGCAAACGTGGGACTTCTGATCAGCCTACGCGGGAACTCGGCAGGGGACTGGAGATGGGATACGACTGCAGTTCTTCTCCTTGTCCAACAACACCTTGATAATATGACATATGAATGGGTTCCCTCCACGGCCAAAGGTCTCTTGAATCTTTGGTCTCAGAAACAAGACGGTTGCATTTTTCAATCATTTCCCTCACTGCGTCCTTGCGAGTTGGTTGGATTGACTAACGCATTCACTACCTTGGTGACGGGACACTCTCTGGCCAGAGTCCTTGACGATCAACGAGCCGTTGTCAGGTTGTATGGCCTTTCGTTTGTGAGCCTATTATAAATATTGCCATGCATGGGTGGGAATCTCCACTTGAACGGTACATATTTTATCAGAGTATGGTACGACTCCGAGAACAACAGATTTGAATATTACAGGTAAATACACGACATGTCGGATTCTAAATACATTTTCGGGTACCACTTGAGCAGCACATATAATCCAGGTAGTAGATGGGGCAATGATAGAGAATTCCGATTATATATGGAAAAGATCGTGTTGCAAGGTCGCGGTACTCCCCAAAGTAGGTACGCAGCCTCGCTTTTAGGCCTACTAGGCAGTCCTTAATGATACGTACAATGAAAGGACAACCAGACCCGAATGGGCGCTCTTTAATAATCTATAATTTGATGTATGGATACCTTTTGTTGTGAGGAACGAGTTTAGTAGGTAGTTAGGGAAGAAAAGAAGAAAAGAAGGAACGAGGCTCTGTTCTGGTCTCTCCTACTATGTGCTACCTCGTACAACCGCAACACCGTTTTCTTGAGCCCAGGCACGTCTTTCACCTTTCGCTCCAGTGTGAGACTAGCTGCGATGCGCACTCGGCATGTTTGACTTGATCCGGCTGTCTGTTCTAGTTGGGCGCCACATTCAAAGCCATATTTGCATTAGATTGCACTGTTCACTGCCGAGGAAAAGAGTATTTGGTTGCGACTCAGGTGAGTGAAGACTGTACAGAGTACATACCCGTCGGCATGTCGGGTACGAGTTACCTACAGTGTTGGGACTGGCCTGAGGTCTGGTTTGCAAGGCCATAGCTACCACAATAAGGTACCTCCATACATGTAGGTTAGTGGGTTAATACCTACCTTAGCATGGTCTGTTGGTGCTGGTGTTGCAATCACACCAGTGCTCCTAAACTCGCTTTTAGAGGGTCGGCAACAGGTAGGCAAGGTACATATGTATTGAAGGTGACCTAGAAGTCAAGTAGGTACCTTAGGTACATTGTACCGCTGAGTGTTGGCGCCTGCAGCCACAGTAAAAAAGAACATGCCAACCAGCACGTTGAGACGCCCATAGGTTTGAACCGACCAAGTTCTATGTCAATACCGTCTACGCTGCTGCACCACTTCTTTTGCATCTTTACATCTTTCATAGCCAAACATCACCCAAAGAGGTCCCCTCTACCGTCTTAGTCACTCGCGACGACAACCCCACCAGCCTGCCTGACCGCACCTCAGACAGTCTTCGCGATGGCTTCGGGGCTTGGGGCAAAGCGCCTGGGCAAGGAGCTCTCCAAGGTAACGCGATCAAGTTGACGCCCGCTACCAGGTCTAACATCTCCCAGGTCACTGCTAGCCTGCCGCCCGGAATCACGCTCGTCGCCGCCGAGAACCTCGAGGAGTGGCTGCTCGATATACAAGTCCTCGACTCCAACCCTCTCTACGCAGACCAAACGTACAGACTCAAATTCAAGTTCTCGCAGTCCTATCCTATCGGTATGCGCCCCTAGCAACAAAATGTTAGACATGGTCGACTGACATGATCAGAACCGCCAGAGGTCACCTTTCACAAAACGGACAACCGTCCCATACCCATGCACCCGCACATCTATTCGAATGGCATCATCTGTCTCGATCTCCTCGGAAGCCAGGGCTGGAGTCCGGTGCAGAATGTGGAGAGCGTCTGCATGAGCATACAGTCTATGCTTACGAGCAACACAAAGAACGAGCGACCACCTGGCGACGAAGAGTTTGTGCGTGGCAACAGATTACGACCCAGGGATATTGCGTTTATGTACCACGATAATACAGTCTAGATCTGTGGTGCGTCCGAAGCTTTGGTGGACGAGGAAGAGTTTGACATTTCGTTCCGCCCGGGATATGGCATTTGGGATCGCATCGTCTCATACAGGAGTTGGAAGCATTTGTTTTTTCCCCCACAGGCAAAGCATGCCGTCACGATTGAGCGGTCAGGGTATGTATTGCAAGTGTCTGGTAAGGTCATTGATCTGTACCACCGGATAATTATGGCCACAAGAGAACAGGCATAGGTAGCGATGGCGATGGCATCATCCAGGTCTACACGCGGACTCTGTTCGATACCCAGATGAGCTTCCCATGTTCGACACATGTGTGCTCATTAAGCAATTTGGTTAATTAAAGCGCACCATGAAATCTTACTTGTCAAACAGAAATTGCATGACCATGGAAATGTAAATCAGTCAAACTCTTCATTTACAAGAGTAAATAATGTTCAAATGTCTGTCAGGCGATGCCTGCCTCGCCGCGGGGCAGGTAATAAATCCCACTACCTACCTACCTAACCTAGGTACCTACACATACCTCACCTACCTTACTTTAGTGCCTCCAAAGCTGGCGCCTTGGGGCTGTTCTGACCCCTCCTACTGCTAAACTCGCACCTTTCAACACCCGACCTGTCCTGCGAGGTCTTGAGGCCTGTGACGTCGCGTCGGAGCTCGACAAATCGCCGCCGGCCAGCCTAGAGGGGGTCATCCTAATCAATCCAACACACTCAACCCTCAACGCGCCTCCCTCAACACGCGCCTCCCCATGAGAGCTCACGATGGCTCCTCATGTGGGGTTCGATACCGAGCAGATCAGAGACAAGGCTCGGAAAGATATCCTGTATCTGCTCGAGGGCGTAAGTCTTCTTGCTTCAGTGCTACCGATCAGCGAGTAACATCGACGCCCATAGGTTCGCGGAAAGAAGAACCTCGTGATTGAGAAAAGCTTGGCTGGCCCCGTCGGTGTCGTGGTCAAGGTCTCGACACTACAAGAATATGGAGTCGACAAGTTTTTCTTCCTAGAAAACAACAATGCCGACACAAGTCAGCAGAATGTCGTGTTCATGGCCCGCGGCGAGTGTGCCCGACATGCTCAGGCTATTGCTGGTGAGCTGCCCCCATCCGGCTCTTCTTGGCCGCAACTTGGTTCATCCCCGACTTGAAAAAGTATACAAGTGTTTTTGGTCGGGAGAAGAAGAAAACAGACGGTCGTTCAGCGGATATTGCAATACATTGACAAAGTCTCAGAATGACTACCTACGTCACTCGCGACGAGATAATCTTGCGATACGACAAGGATGAGTCGCTAACGGAACGGTAGACCAGATCAAAAGACTTCAACGCGAAAGTCAAACCGGCCATGAATTTCACATTTTCTGGGTGCCCCGGCGCACAGTAGTGTCTGACAAGCTTCTCGAGGCGAGCGGCGTACTAGGAGATGTCAACATCCACGAACTTCCGCTGTACTTCTTCCCGCTAGAACGCGATGTCCTATCTCTTGAGCTGGACGACTCTTTCCGAGACCTGTTCTTGTCCAAAGATACGACGCCTGCTTTCTTGATCGCCAAGGCACTCATGAATATACAAACAAACCATGGCTTATTCCCTCGGATCATTGGCAAGGGCGACAATGCAAAGCGCGTAGCTACTCTTCTCTCACGAATGCGACAAGAAATCTTGGCCGGAGACAATGCTACCGAGGCAGCGAAAGCGGGCCAAACGCCGAGTAATTCATTTGAGAGTGTCATCATAATCGATCGCGAAGTCGACATGGTCTCACCTCTACTTACTCAGCTGACATACGAAGGGCTCATAGATGAAGTGTTTGGCATTCAAAACAATCAGACCGACGTCGACTCGACCATCGTTGGCGCTCAGGCGCAACCCCCATCTCAGAGCACATCCAACGCGCCGGCGAGCGCGCCGTCGAGAAAACGGAAGATCCAACTCGACTCATCAGACAAGCTGTACGATGGGGTTCGTGATACCAACTTTGCCATTGTCGGCACTCTGCTCAACAACGTGGCACGCCGCCTCAAAAGCGATTACGAGAGTCGGCATACCTCAAAGACGACCGCCGAGTTGAAAGACTTTGTCCAGAAGCTTCCGGGCTACCAAGCCGAGCAACAGAATCTCAAGATTCATACAGGACTCGCCGAGGAGATTATGAAGCATACTCGAACAGATCAGTTCGGTAGGCTGCTTGAAGTACAGCAAAACCTTGCAGCTGGCGCCGACCCCAGCTCGCAGGCAGATGCAATCGAAGAGCTCATCGCACGAGATGCGCCTTTGAAAGAGGTGTTGCGACTCGTCTGCATTTACTCTTGCATATCCGGAGGCATCAAAACCAAGGAGTTTGACCATTTCAGACGCCTGATTCTCCAAGGTTACGGACATCAACATCTGCTGACGCTCAATAATCTCGAGAAATTACAATTGCTTCTGTCGCGATCGTCGCCAATGGCTAGCATGATTCCAATGCCCGGCTCTGGCACCGCTACAGGCACGAAGACGAACTATACGTACCTCCGCAAGCAACTGCGCCTAATCGTCGACGAGGTCAATGAGCACGATCCGAACGATATCGCATACGTTTACAGCGGCTACGCCCCTCTCTCCATCCGCCTTGTACAATGTATATTACAGAAACAATACCTCATGTCCATCACTCGTGGCAGTGCTGGCGGTGCCAACAGCGGTGCCAGCAGCGGCGCCCAGGGATGGCGAGGTTTCGACGAGGCCGTCAAACATGCCCGCGGTCCCACCTTTGATGACGTACAGAAAGGCGAAGACAAGGCTGTCAAAGCCCGCGCTCTACTGTCTGGCAGTGGCGATAAAAAGACGGTGTTTGTCGTCTTTGTTGGTGGAATCACATTTACAGAGATTGCTGCGCTGCGATTTATAGCGAAAAAAGAACAAGGTATGTTGCAACCGAATAGCTCTTTTCATCCTCAACTGACCCTGAATCCAGACCGGAGAAACATTGTCATATGTACCACGTCGATCACCAGCGGGAACAGGATGATGGAGGCTGCAATCGAGAAAGAGTCGTTTGCGATGGAAAAGCCGAGATCTGGTGCAGCCGCAGCATGAAGATGCAGCTACGAGGTTGCTGAATAGCTGTGGTGATACATGCGTCTTTCGTGGTTCGTGATTCGTATCGAGAGCATCAGTAGCTGGCAATTGCAACAGGTAGCCGTGATGTGCGGCAAATGTGCCTACAAGGAGTACAAGAACATGCGGACGGCAGCTAGAAAAGCGCGAGAGTTGGTAGTTGCGATACACGTTGACGATACCATGGACCAGAAATTGCGATGGTGATGAAAGCTGCTCAGTTGAAGAGCGCAGGCGTGGCTGAAACTCTACAAACGGGAGTCACGTGTCGGCAAAACCATGACACTTTTTAGAATGCGGGTCCAAATAGCCCCCTCCACTACCCATTTGATGGTTCGACGACGACTTTGCCGCATCTCTCATTGTACTTGATAGAACCGCATCCTTCTTCTTGGCAGATGAGTCGGGCGATTCACAGATATTGAATATCCCATCCTCCTGAATTCTCATTAATATTTCAATTGCGTCGCATTGCATGCGGCTTTCCGTGTGACCTCATCAGTCAACGTTGTCTCTGCGGAAATCGCCGTAGAAGGTACGATGCTCACTGCCGATCTATCTCCCTCCCCAGCCAAAAGGGCCAATGTGCCTCGATATCAGATATCCCATTCTCAAGGACGAAATTTTTGGCCCATGGCTAATTTAATTGTACAGTCTGATTACATCGCATAACATCCGGTGATGTTATTACCCTGACATGGGCTTCGAGGGTTTTATACACTGTTTCGGACCAGCCGCACTCTAGCAGACCCGCCGAGCTCCGATAACTCGTTTCGATGACGATGAAAGTCTCGACTCACAACGTTTCCAAGCTCTGTGAACTATGAGAAGCACTCAAGAAACCGTTGTGGAGGAGGGAAAAATTACTGGGCCGGGGCCGGGGCCGTTGAGATCTCACATATCCCTCTTGACCTCAGGAGGTCAGTTCAACACCACACCTGCATCTCCACCCCGCGCCTACGATATCGCCTCATCAAATTGCGTCGGGTCTTCCATCCCCAGAGGATCACCAGAAACGGAGTCTAGTATTGTGGTCCGTGTCAACAATATGGATCACGATGAAGATCCTGCTCCAGGTTCTGCCAAGGACACTGTCCAGTGAGTTGCTATATCATGACACCTCGAGATGATTCTAATTTATCCAGTCAAAACGGCGTGGGCCAAGAAAATGTGGTTGACTCGGCTCTCCTTGGGTATCGCGAAACCGTCGGAAAGTCCTTTGCATCCTCGGCGTCTGCCATTTCAGACCAGTCAGACCTATCGTCACCTCCTCCGTCACCTAGTAGTAAAGCGACGACGCCTGTTCATGTGAGCGATTCGAAGGAAGTTATAGATGTGTCGATTCCGCAGAAGGTCGAACAATCCACCAAAGCATCAACACCGAGGCGCAAATTCAATGTTCGACCCAAAATCTCGATACCCACGGACATGGCACCCTATGATTACGCGAATCAGTGCATCGCCGCCGCCGAGCACTCGAGACTCAACCCTTATGCGCTACACCAGGAGGAATATCAGATATTGAGAGAGCATATCAGTTATGCGCAAGTCACAACTTACCTCAACATCCGCAACGGCATCTTGAGGTTATGGATGCACAACCCACGTATCGGCGTGGCGCGTGAGGAGGCAATTGGCTGCGCTCGAGATGTCCGCTGGTTCGATGTGGCGAATGTGTGCTACGAATGGCTACTGCGCCGGGGCTACATCAACTTTGGATGTGCCGACGTTCCTACTCCCAAGCGAGGTCGTGCTAGCCGCGCTACGAGACGGAAACCCAAGACCATAGTCATCATTGGTGCCGGCATGTCTGGTCTGGGTTGTGCGAGGCAGCTAGATGCTCTGGCCAAGCAGTATACCGACAAATTTCACACTTTGGGCGAAGAACCTCCCAAGATCATCGTCCTCGAGGGTCGAAGTCGCCTCGGTGGTCGTGTCTACTCGCGGTCCGTGAATGGTGGGGAGTGTCAACGCTTGATGGATTTCAAGGGAGCAAGGTACAGTGTTGAATGTGGCGGCATGATCATCACTGGCTTTGAGCGTGGCAATCCCCTCAATGTGCTGGTCAGGGGGCAGATGGCCTTGCCATATTATGCACTTCGACCAGACACAACATTGTACGACGCCAATGGAAAACCAGTTGAGTTGAACAGAGATTTGCAAGTCGAAAAGCTCTACAACGACTGCCTCGAGCGTGTCAGCGACTACAAGTACAAGAACGACCCCTCGAAACTCATTGAAGGCAGCAGAATACTCATGGACGAAGGAAAAGATAGCGCCTCCGAGGGTAGCAAGACCATTGCTCACGTTGAGGAAGCAACCGCAGCACTTCCGCAAGCACTGCCGGTATCCGAGCAGAACCTTGCACCTCGAGTCAATCTCGTCCCTGTATCTACCGACAAGGCGACGGGAAAGACTCACGTCGAGCCGGGTAGCCCGACTGCCCTCAATGCTGCCTACAAGGCTCGGCTGATGGGTTGGGCATTGAAAGACGGAGTCGCAGAAGACCGCGACCTTGAGCTAGATACGCTCGCAAAATCTGGCGACGTAACTCTTGGGGGACTTTTGGATGAGTCGATATCCCAATATAGGGATATAGTTGACCTGACAGCACAAGACTACCGACTCATGAATTGGCACATTGCCAATCTCGAGTATAGCAATGCGACAAACCTGCGTAACCTGAGCTTGAGCCTATGGGATATTGATGCCGGAAACGAATGGGAAGGTAAGCACACCATGGTCGTCGGCGGCTATCAAAGTGTACCATGGGGGCTTGCTCATGCGCCTTCCAAGCTGGACATCCGCAAAGACTGCGCCGTAGAAAAGGTCACCTACGATGCAACAGGAAACGGCACTGCCAAGGTGCACTGCGAAGACGGAACCGAGTTTGACGCAGACTATGTCGTTTCAACGATTCCACTAGGTGTGTTGAAGCACGGTAACATCGACTTTGACCCGCCTCTACCGTCGTGGAAGACAGATGCCATCGGCCGTTTGGGCTTTGGAATTCTGAACAAGGTTATCCTCGTATTTCAAGAACGTTTCTGGGACACCAGTCGTGATATTTTCGGCGTCCTCCGGACTCCGCAATCTCGGCACAGTCTCAAGCAGAGCGACTACTCTTCGCAGCGTGGTCGTTTCTTCCAGTGGTTCGACGTTTCCAACACGAGCGGTGTTCCAGTCCTCCTTGCCCTCATGGCTGGAGATGCCGGTTTCGATACCGAACACTCGAAAAACGACGAACTGATCGAAGAAGCCACTGAGGTTCTCCGTGGTGTCTACGGTAGGAAAGTACCGTCACCGGTGCACGCCGTGGTTACCAGATGGGGATCCGACAGATTTGCTCGTGGTTCATACTCGTCTGCCGCTCCATCCATGAAGCATGACGATTATAATACCATGGCTCGCTCTGTGGGTAATCTCTTCTTTGCTGGCGAGCACACGACAGGGACCCATCCTGCAACCGTCCACGGCGCATATCTGTCAGGCCTCCGAGCAGCATCTGATGTCATTGATTCCATGTTGGGACCGATCGAAGTACCCACGCCGCTCGTCCTCTCGAAAGAGGCCACCTCAGGTCTTGGACAGAAGCGCAAAGCTGACGGGGAACCTCTCTCACCCAAGGCCACAAGACAGGCACGCATCGATGCCCACGAGGTGGCTGCTTGGCAACACATTACTGCAAAGATTGGCGAGAGACCCTGGCGCCCTCAGAAAGTGGCTGGAAACTCATATCTCTTGTACAGCAAGGCCAATTTCGAAGCCGCTCGCACACGGTGCGAAGAAGGTCGCAGACCTGGCAAAGGCAAAGCAAGCCCCAATGACGTCCGGATAATGACTAGTAAGATGTGGAAGGAAGCCACTGCGGAACAAAAGCTGCCATTCGAGGAGCAGGCAGCAGAGCAAAAGCGCGTCCATCAGGAGAAGCTCAAAGACTGGGAGGTGAATGTGATGGAGTGGGATCGTCAAGCTCTAGCGATTCGAGCCAAATGGGAAGAGGACGGTAATAAGCTTGTGCTCGATGACATACCCGCAGAAGAGACCGGAGGCCAACGGCGTAAAAGCCAAAAGGTCACCGTGTACGCCGAGAGTGACGCAAGTGATGTTGAGATGACTGGGTGAAGGAAACCATTCATGACACGGCGTTTGGTGTTTACGAGTTCGCATTCGGGATCACGAAAGATCATGTCACAACAGCGACATACCCAAGAAGATGCATGGTACTCGGGCCCTTTGCACATATACCCGCGGCCTGGGAAAAAAAGAGTTCTGCTGCATGGAATCGGGCATGGGCGGCGGCGTTGTGTCTGCACCAGCTCGCTCCATCATAGTTGCATCGATATACTTTTAATGTTCCAATATACTTGCTGTAAACGAATCTTTTGTCTTGAATGGTCGCCAGTGATTCCTATATTACCAACTCGACATGTAGCGGTCAGTAACTACCCAAGGACAAAGCTGATATCAAGAGCCGAGTAAACATGACAAGTGTACAGAGTTCGTACCCAGATCAAGCGAGGGCACCACCTCTCAGAATTGGGAACTTCCTCACAATAGCGTAATAGGGCGGCCGTTTTATGCTCTGAAACATGGCTGTGTTGTTTCCAGTCCATATTGATTCATTCACGCCATTCAAGCTTGTTATCGTATGCATATCCGCTCGTCGGATTCAAATCCAATTCATGACCATATTTGGCTCCAATGCCAATTCCCAGAATCTACACAGTTCTTAAATGAGTGACTTTCAGGGAATTGGACAATACTTGCACATCCAGAAGGGGGCTTAGAAGTACCTAGGACAGCCAGACTGGCAATTAGACTCCTCACTTTTGCCTCCACGACAAGTATAAATCTCATGAACCTGAATGCATTTGTAAATCTGGATTTCTACCATGCACAATGACTTGAAAGCAATCAAAACCCCCGCATCTCAAAAGCTGCACAAATTCGGACAAAATGTATTGAGACTTTGGTACAGAGGGTAATGCAGAATTTCACTGCAAGGGTTTACTTTGATACAAAGGGAATATTCGAGTCTTATACCAACTCCTCCCATCTATCATCTAGCTCTAGCCTCGAGCTTACATATCCGCGGAGGCGGTGGCACCAGTGATAATCTCGACCAGCTCTCCGGTAATGACGGCTTGACGTGTTCGGTTGAAGAGAATCTGGTACTTGTTGATCATCTCACCGGCGTTCTTGGAGGCGTTCTGACAAGCAAGTTAGTAAGCAAAGAATGGAGAGAAGTCTGGTCCAGTAAATAACCTACATCCATGGCGTTTCTTCGGGCAGAGATCTCGCAAGCGTGACCCTCAGCAAGAGCCCAGTACAGAGAGTTGGCCAGGGCATATTCGCGCATGTTACCGACAAGAGCCTCATCGACCTCGAAAGCGGAGAAGTTGGGGGAAGCGACAATGGCCTCCTCAGAGTAGGCCGGGACAACAGAGGGCTCGTAGCTGGTGGCGTTGATGAACTTGTTGTACAGGATCTTGACGTCGGAGTAGTCACCGGGGAGCTGGGTGATCTGGTCGGCAATGGACTGGGCATCGGCAAAGGTGGGAACATCCTTTCCGACACCAGCGAAGCTCAGGACGATGTCGCTGCTGTTGGTACGCATGAGCTGAGATCGAGCCTTCTCGCCAATGAGGACGAGGTCGGCGGCGGGCTTGCCGGGGCCGAGGGTGCGGCGGATGTAACGCGAGAGACCGGAGTGAACACCACCGCAGAGGCCCTTGTCGGAGCTGCAGACGACGTAGAGGGTCTTCTTGCCCTCGGCCTCGAGAGGCTTGGTCTCGGCAGACTCAAAGACCTCACCAGAGGTCTGACCGTACTTGGCGGCATCGTTCATGGCACGCTGGGCGCGGGTGAGCTTGGTCGAGGCGACAATCTTCATGGTCTTGGTGATCTTCTCGATGTTGCGAATGGACTTGAGACGGCCCTCGATTTCACGCAGGGTTGCGTAGCCGGCGGCATTGTTGGTGACGCTGGAGAGAGAGGTGTTGAGTTAGCATACAACGTCACGATGCATCTGCGCACTCCATTGGCAATTGTATGTGCCGACTGCCAGCACTAGGTTCCCAAGCTGTCATCCTCACTCCCAATCCCATTCCTCTTCCATGTGCATCTCTGGCGGTGGTTGAATGGACGGACGTACCGAGCAGGAATAGCCGCAGCTCCAGCTCTCAGAGCCGGGCGTGCCGCCCTCGAAAGCATGGTGAATGTAGTGAGAGAGTGTGTCGGAGGGGTTCGTCCGGGGTCACACCTTGATCACGATGCGCAGTCGCGATCAATTGATTCGATGGTGATGGGGTTTGAAGTGGTGGGCTTCAAGTTCGGAGTCCAAACAGCAGCGATGAGCGAGCTCCTTGGCCGGTAGGTTGTCACTGCTGCACCTATTTTCCCTCGCATCAATTTTCGGGCCTAAGCCGGATTCTGCCGAAGTTCCTCCTCCTCCAACTTCTTTGCACTGTTCCGTCAGACCAGCAGAGAGGATCTCGGGTGACGGTCATGGCCCGTGCGTCCTTGCCAATCTCCAGTACCAGCCAGCAGCTCTGGCATCGCGACCCATAATAACCTTCAACGTGGTGGCCTCGTTTACAAGGCTGCAAAATCTTCTTCACGTCCAGTTCCTTCGTCCCGGTCCATAACAAATAACGTGCCGGATGGGTCCTGCGATCGATCGCTTTTTCTTGAACACCACCAAGCATCACTAAGCACTAACGCACCTCCCTCTGGGAGTCTGCACCACCTGTTCCCACTCTCCTGCCAACTGCCAATTCCGCCTCGGCCCATAACCAAATTTTCCCACTTAGAAAAAAAGTCCCATCCCTACCTACCTACTGGAGCCGCTCGTATGTACAGGGCTCGGCTGCCACTAACAATTCCCTTGTAAGAGGCTGGTCAGTGCCTACCCAAGCTGAAGCCTACAGCAGCCTCTCAGCGACGTCAGCCCGCAGCTTCCCACTGATTGGCCGACAAACCCAGCATAGCGGCAGGTAGGTACCGTAGTAGCCTTCGGCGTTGCGCGCTTGTCTCCACACTTCGGGCAATCCTAGTTGCCTCTCCAGAACAGAACTCTCAGACGGGACTGACTTGGGAAAGGCCTCTCTTCCCTCTCTTTAATTCAAGCCTCCCTCCCCAGCCAGAGCTCCTCCTGCACTTGTTTCTTCTTCTTCTGCTGCTTCCCCCTGCCCTTCCTACCCGTCAATATTTCCTTGCGCTTTGTGCTCAGCTATAGACGGGGTTGGCTCACCACGGTGCAGTCAACCATCACATCCTGTCGCATCAGCTCGCCTGCTATTCGTAGTAGTACTTTCTACCCAGAGTCGCTAGCAAAGCCAAAGCCTGATCTCGGATTCACTCGTCACTCGAGCCACAGCCGACCCTTCTCAGCCTGTCTGACTGCCCCGAACACCAGCAACATGGCTTCCGACTTTTCTGACGACGACATGCCTCTGGCGCGACCCAATGGACATCGTAAGTTCTCCCAAGCTGCATTATCGCAATTGCTATCCGCGCCTTCCAAACTGCCACCTCCCTTGGCCCAGCCCTCCAGACTTTGCGCATCCACCCAACTAACCCTTCACCATCAGTCTCGGCAGCAACCGTCTCGAAGAAGGATCAAAAGATGGACGAATCTTCCAAGGGCGGTTTACCTGCCCCGGTCTCGATTCGCCACGGCCCCGTCACCGAGGAGGACACCATGGATGTGGACGGCCAGCATGCCAATGGCCTCGCCAAAAGGACGAGAACCTCGCATGTCAGCTACAAGGACGAATCCGACAGTGATGATGCGCCGATAGTACGTTGGACTCTTGTGCTGGACGGCATGCCTGTACTGACTTTGAACTCCTAGGCCAAGCGTCAACGGAAATCACAGGATGCTGGAACCCTTCCTCCAAAGCCGACCAAGGCAGACCTGATCGAGAGCGATTCTGACGACGACAAGCCTCTCACGGTCAAGTTGGCCCAGAAGAAGAAGGACATCGAGCTTGCAGCTGCCAGAGAGGCAAGGACCAAGAGAAAGTCCATTAAGGATGAGTCTGACTCAGATGCGCCCTTGTCCGCTCCCAAGAAGAGACAGTCGAATGGAGTCGCAAAATCCAACGGCATCAAGAAGGATCCAGATTCCGATTCCGATGCCCCTCTCAGGAAGCAGCCTGCCAAGGCCAAGGCCAAACCCGCCGCTGCAGCAAAGGGCAAGCCCAAGGCAGATGCCGCTCCTGCCAAAAAGACTGCTGCTAAGAATGTGGCCAAAAAGGCTGCCAGCAGTAAGGCTGCAAGCGAGGACGTCGAAGACGATGACGAGGCCGAGAGATGGTGGGATAAGCCCATGATTGAAGATGACGGCATCAAGTGGCAGACACTTGAGCACAACGGTGTCATGTTCCCTCCTGCTTACGAACCTCTCCCCAAGAACGTCAAGCTCGTCTACGATGGTGTACCCGTGGTACTACCGCTCGAGGTGGAAGAAGTTGCAAGTTTCTTTGGCGGTATGCTCGACAGTCAACACGCATCGAATGCAGTCTTTCAAAAGAATTTCTTCGAAGATTTCAGAGACGTTCTCAAAGAACACGGTGGCGCCAAGGACAAGCAAGGTAACAAGGTCAACATCAAGGAGTTTGAAAAGTGCGATTTCAAGCAAATCTTTGATTACTACAAGGCAAAGTCGGAGGCCAAGAAGTCGCGAACCAAGGAGGAAAAGAAGGCCGAGAAGGAGACCAAGGATAAGGAGGAAGAGCCCTTCAAGTTCTGTGTTTGGAATGGCAGAAAGGAAAAGGTTGGCAACTTTCGCATCGAGCCTCCTTCACTATTCCGCGGCCGTGGAGAGCATCCCAAGACTGGAAGACTCAAACTCCGCGTCGATCCGGAGCAGGTCACCATCAACATTGGCAAGGGAGCCAAGGTCCCCGAGCCTCCCGCTGGCCACAAGTGGAAAGCAGTCAAGCACGATCAAAACGCATCTTGGCTGGCCATGTGGCAGGAGAACATCAATGGCAACTACAAGTACGTCATGACTGGTGCGGACTCCAGCACCAAGGGCCAGAGCGATTTCAAGAAGTTTGAGAAGGCCCGCAGCCTCAAGAAGTACATCAACCGCATCCGCCAAGACTACAACAAGGATCTCAGGTCGCAGGTTATGGGCGACCGGCAGCGTGCAACAGCCATCTACCTAATCGACAAGCTTGCTCTGAGAGCTGGCAACGAAAAGGACACAGAGAATGAAGCCGAGACGGTCGGATGCTGCTCGCTCAAGTATCAGCATGTCACACTGAGAGAGCCGCAGACCATCATCTTTGACTTCCTGGGCAAGGACAGCATTCGGTACTACGATGAAGTCGAGGTCGAAAAGCAGGTGTTCAAGAACATCAAGCTTTTCAAGAAGTCTCCCAAGGGTGAGGGCGACGACATCTTTGACCGACTTACTACGTCGTCATTGAACAAGTACCTCACCGGCTACATGCCTGGTCTGACGGCCAAGGTGTTCCGTACCTACAACGCATCCTGGACCATGAGTAGACTGCTCAAGGAGTTGACATTCCCGCCCAATGCCACCATTGCGGACAAGATGGTCGAGTACAACAAGGCCAATCGTGAAGTGGCCATTCTGTGTAACCACAAGCGAACTGTCGGTGCAAACCACGCGGTCGCCATGGAGAAGATGGGCGATCGAATCAAGGGCATCAAGTTCCAGATCTGGCGCCACAAGCTCATGCTGTTGAATCTTGATCCCAAGCTTAAGAAGAAGCGAGGCGCTGATTATTTCACACTGGACGAAGACATGAACAATGATGAATGGGTTCAGGCGCACATCAACTTCCTTGTCGAGGATCAACGCACCAAGATCACCAAGAAGTTTGAGACGGACAACAAGAAGCGCGCCGAGAACAAGGAGAAGCCGCTGCCTGAGAAGGAGCTTAAGGAGCGACTCAAGGCTGCTGATGACCTGGGCAAGGAACGCAGAAAGGAATGGAAGTCCAAGAAGGTTGAAGCCGAGGGCAAAGGACCGACTGTTGCCAAGATTGACGCAAAGATTGAGAAGCTCGAGAACAGCCTCAACCAGGCTGAGCGCAAGATGGAGACGCAAGAGGACAACAAAGAGGTTGCCCTGGGCACCTCCAAGATCGTAAGTCTTGACTCTGGTTGATCACCAAGCACATGTGCTAACACACGCAGAACTACATTGATCCCCGTCTCTCCGTCGTCTTTTGCAAAAAGTTTGACGTTCCCATCAACAAGGTCTTTTCCAAGACTCTCGAGGCCAAGTTCGAATGGGCCATCAAGTCTGTTGATGAGAATTGGGAATTTTAACCTCATTTAGTATCTGCCTGCCCATCTTGCGGATCCTTTCGACTGTATAACTTGTAATATCGCGATGCCGGTCGCCTCGCTTTCAGCAGTACACCTTACCTTTGACCAAAGAAAAGCTCGATTTGTTTTGGTCGAATAGACATGGGAGGCGCGACTCCTATTTGGCCAGCAGGGCCTTGTGGTACGTTTGGCGTGGAGTACACCGTTCTCTGGCATTTCTCTTGCATATGAGAAATCGGGATTGCAGTGGTTGTCTACGCTGTACCTAGGGTTGCAATAGTTTCCAAATGGGTCATAGGGGCGTTTTCGGCACCACCTAGGTTAGGTGGCCATATCACAATTCAAGACAGCAGCAATACGCTAGTTAGACAAAAACAACAAGAAATGAAAAGATAAAGTTCTAATTACAAGTCAGTAAAGCATGAAGTGTATTGACTGTGTTTCAAGAAACTTAAATGCCCTGGAAACGTACAACATTTGGCGCCACGGGACGATGTGGTATGCGCGACGCTGAATCGGCCAAAGTCGCGTGGTGTGCATTCTTTCCATGGTTTGATGAAATGCCAGCTTGTCCATGCAGCTTTATCATCTGAAAATACGTGGCATATAAATCCAATGATCTGAGAATCAAGAATAACGAATATCCGGGGAACGTGGATCCTGAAAACGCGACCTTGGCCATGGACGAGACATTCACTGTGTGTCACAAGTCTGCTCCCATAAACCAGTGGCCTTGCGCCTGTATAAAGTATTGCATTCTGAGTTATTCAACAGTAAACCTGTGTTGGCTTTTCGTGATCTAACAGATTCCCCTCTCCCGTGTTTCCCAAACCACCCATGTGTATGTATAAACTGAAAAGTGAAAGTCAAGAAATTCCAATCATCCCCGTGGCTTGCTTTTTTTCACTTGTGCTTGTGCATTGCTATTCTAGACCCACGACTCGTGACCAAAAAGCTCATCGTACATATCGTATGCCATTGACAAAATAAATGTCCACCGTGTCTTCAGCCATTGCCTTCTCGGTGGGAAGGGATCCCGCTTAGGCAATCTTGTAGACTCGAGTGGCCGTCAGGTAACACGCCGCGCCAAAGGCCACCAGGCCTGCCGTGATCCACCAGAACCACGTCAGGTCGCCCTCGTACTCTTGTCCTGGCACCCACACGTTCATTCCCCACAGACCGGTGATGATGTTCATGGGGAGCACAATGGTACCCAGGACAGTCAGTTTGTTGAGCATGTCATTGGTCTGCTCGGCTCGCGTGTTCATTAAAATGTTAATCTGTGCGAGATAGGTGTTTGACGAAACTCCCAGGGTTCTGTTTACAGTGGTTAGTTGTGGACTCGTTTGGTGGTATTATGTGTCCAATGGTGAACAGACGAGATTCGACTTACTTATCAGCATGCATCAGATTTCCCGTCATTGTAATGATGTGGTCCTGAATATCTCCCAGGTAGAGACCAATCTCGCTTCGTGGCGCAACCTCGTAGTGTTCGTTGCACCTCTTGGCGAAACCCTTGATAACATCGGCCTTGTTGCCCAGTAATCTGAGGAGTTCCGTAGCCTTCTTTCGGCACTGACCGATTCGGTGTAGCATGTCGCCATCATTCTGTTCCTGTGCTGCCGTCGCGGCTACAGACTTTTCATCTCCGTCCTTTTTGCGCTGTTTGGCTTGCAGCTGTGATGATTGAGCATTGAGCGACAATATCGCATCCTCAATATCATCAACTTCCTCTTGAATGTGCTGCACCAACGGACCAAACACGTCGGTAATGTCATCAATGATGGCGTAGCTGATCCAATCGGCGCTGAGGACAATGTAGTCTTGGAGCTGCCTGATACGCCTTCGCACATTGGCTGGATGCGGCGTATGGTCGAAATGGAAACTGATGATTCCCTCACGGAAGACGACGACATAGATATTGACAGGATCCAGGTGCTTCTCGCTAAGTTCGTCCTGATCGAAAGATCGATAAGAGACAAAATAATAGTGGCGAAACAGCTCAACCTTCTCGCGTTGCTCCTGCAGCATGATATCCTCTGATGTCAAGGGGTGTATGCCGAATGTCTTCTGAATGACCTTCATCTCGTCGGCCGTCGGTGACATGACATCAAGCCACCAGACGGGCCGATCACCAAAACGGACAGGCTTCTGAGAATATGGCCCGGGCGACTTGAAGTCCATGCCAGGAGGTGGTGACTTGATGCCATTGCCAATGGGTGTCGCTTCGCCCGATTGCTGGCGTGATGCGTCGTTGGAGCCACCGGGCAATTGCCTAGGTGAGAGCGGTCGGCTGTTGACAGCCCCTTGTTCATCGGCGCCTCTTGGGGGTTGAGCCAGGGAAGGTTGCCTCGTTGGAAGTTTTGTACTATAACCCGTCTCGCTGCCCTTGACCGACCCCCGAGCGGAGATATGTGCCATTTGGGCGGCTTCCTCCTCGTCATCAGATTCGGAATCGGACAGAATGGGAAGGTCTGGCAGGAATAGTTCCTGGAAGCTCGAGTCGGGCTGCACGAGCTCGGAAATGGTCTGGCTGTGGATTGTGCTCTGGAGCTCCTCGCTGAAGTACGTAAAACGATACGGAGCATCTTCCTCGGCCTTGAACCAGCCCTTCTGCGTCGGACGAAGTCTGCCATTGATAAGCTGCGGTTCTGTAATCTTCTTGATCCGCCGTTCCTCGTTCCTGTCGATGATCTCCTTCTCGAACACTGACCAATCCTCGAGAACGGACAGGTCGGGCCATCTGTCGCGGCGCTTACGACGGCGGTTGCGTTGCTCTTGCGAGGGTTGTGTGTCCTCATCTGCGATCTCCGACATGCCTTCTTGCGGATAGCATACGTCGTCTTCAGCCTGGAGGGCTATGGTGTGCCGTCTCTGCAGTGACGTCGAACCATGCATCGGGTTTCCGTCATCGAGCAGGAGATTTGCCGACTGAGAGAGTGCAGCGCTCAGCTCTTCCCGCATCATCTCGTCACCGAAATTGACGGCCGAGGCACCTAATGTCGGCGATGGAGGCATCGATGGCGGATAATTGACATTGTACTTGTCGCCAGACGGCGTGGTAGGAACATTGACCCTTCTCTTACTGGATCTGCTGGACCCTCGCCGGTCGAACCTGGGACGCGAATCGCTGGCGCCATAGCCTTTACGCTGACCAGCTTCTCGCAAAAGAGAACCTGCCAGCAAGGGCTCGATCTCGTCGAAATCATCTTGATCCTCCTCTTCGACATCACTGTCGCGGCGCCCCGAGTTAGGCCGTCTCCGAATCTGCGAATCGCCCTGTTGTGATGGGTGCGATGCGAGGATGGATGGCCGACGGGGCCTCGAGCCGAAGGGGTATCCGCGATGATCGAGCAAGGCTTGGTCGTCGAGGCTTTCATTGCTCCCGCGGCGTGCCGACATGTAGAAAGCACCGCTGCTCAGGGCGGCGGATTCCCGCTCTCCGCCCTGGACGCTGTCGCCGTCATCTTCGGGGAGAGTTGTTGCAAAGGACTTTCGTCGCGGGCGGCGGTGCTTGCGGCCTCCACGATGCTTCTTCTTCTTGGAAGCCATGGAAGTTGCATTGGGAGAGACGGCTTGCGAGCCGACGACGGATGACTTGGAAGGACCCGAAGGAGTGCTGGGAGACATGGTGCAGATGAAGGGCGGCCGGAGCACGGTGCGGAGCCTTGTATATTGGATGTGTCGAAAGCTGATAGGCAGGTGTAGGCCTGTTGGATGACTGCACGCAACCACAACAGGTATGCTGTTGGCCGGATGTGATGCCTCGACCTACACAGTACAATCGGTATCGGATGGCAATGGTTCCACCCGAATCGCCGGAGCTTTTGCTTCGCTTCTGCACGTCAATCCGGGAATAAGAGCATGCAGGCCAACGTATCTGTGATGCAACTGATGATCACGTAAAGTCAGCGGCGAGAAGTTGAGCCCCTTGATCAGGAAGGATTCTCAATGACCTGGCAGAGCGAATCTTCTCCTGGGTAAACAGGTCGCAATAAGAAAAAAAAATTGAATCGAGGTGTCTCACAATTCTCCCACCACAGAAACTACCTGGGTAGACCCAGGCAAGAGATGCTGGAAATCCGACCGACAGTTACGACTACGTAACTATCCAGCCGACTAGCTTCTCCTAGATCTCCTGGTGATGTCAGTCATGCGCAAAACACGAAACCCCACAACGGCCAGACTGGGACCTTACTGGACTGGCGGAACTGGAGCGACCTGGAGTTGGGCCCAGTTCGTACTAGTCTGCGGAGCTCCCCTGGGTCCGATGCATATCTCGAGGTCCAGATCTTTGCGCGACGGTCAACTCGAGTCTCCTTGGGTTTTGATTGGGGTAATTGGTCGCGTGCTCTTTCGGGGCAGAAAATGTTGTTGAAAAATGAATTCGGCGTCTCTTTTTGACTCAATGCTACGGACTCTAGAAGGGAGAATATTGCGCTGTGCCGGGAGACCGAACAAGTGCCCGCATTTCTACCTACATACGACGCCGTATCATACTCCGCCCAACATAGGGTTTTCACATGCAAGCCATTTTACCAACATTATGTAAAGTCCTGCTTCTGGACATGGTTCCTCGAGTGATGGAGGTTCCCAAACCCTAGAAGCCGGTTTAGAGTTTATTTCTGCGGTCGCGAATTTCTCAATTGGTTTGACTGGCATCTCACTATCAAACATATATGAAAGACGGCATTGCACGGGATATCATATATGCAATTACCATATCCTAACCTCTCCTGGTCCTAATGTCGACCGCAAAGAACCATGATCCCTTTGTTGAAACGATCTTGCCTTGACATGACCCTTCCAGAATGGCGTATAATGTAGCCAGTTGTGAAAAAAACGGCCGAGTTCCAAATGCTTTTCAGTAATCTGATCCCCCCTGAACGCCTGATGCATTTCCACATTTGCAAACATGCCCCGTAACTCCTAAACAATGCAGACGTTGACAACTGTTCATCGGTGCTGTCCCATCAATTGAGCACGGAGCATCATGATCTGTTGTCTTTCGCCTTCCGGAAGCTGGTCGATGGTTGCCTGAGGAAGTTCCATAACCATCTTCAAAAGTTGATCAGAGTCCTGCGCTGGTGCCGGAGTCGGTGCGATAGGAGCACCGTAGTTGACCGGAGTAGGTTGCGCAACCGGGGGTGGTGCGAACGGAGTGGCTACCGGAGGTGTGCCGGTCGGAACTCCAGGGAAACCAGGCATGGCTGGCATCGAGGCAGCCGGGTATGCTGAAGGAGGTGCTTGCACAGGCGGGGGAGCGCTCGTATCGATCACCGAGTGGATAGCTTCGGGCGAGACGAGTCCCATTAGCAGCAGTGCCTGGAATACAGCATACGACAGCTGGGGTGCTGCAGTCAAGAGTTCCGTAGCACGTGCCGGGTCTGTGGTGGCCAGCGTCTTCATCTGCGACAGGATGTCGAGTAACTGAGCGGGCGGTAGAGTGTGAAGGGTGCGGGAAATGGCATCATGGAAGCTGACTCCAAGTGGCAGCTCCTTTCCGGGCGGCAGCGGCGGCAGTGTGCCGGCAGGAACGACAGGTGGTGCGGCCGACACGCCGTTCGAGGCCTGTCCGTACGATCCAGCATTGTTCATAGGGTTGGGTCCCATCTTGTCGTCCTCCTCGCCCACGCGGCCTTCGGTACTATAATCGACTCGGAGCTTGCGGTTCATCACCTCATAGTCGTTGAGGTTTCTCACTGCCGATGCAGCTGAGTCTGTAATGGAAGGTGTTAATGGATGCGCTCAAACGTGCGGTTGAGTTAGACGGTTGGTTCAAACGTACCTGCATCGGGATACTCTGCGAAACCGAATCCCTTGGGCCGTCCAGTCTCTCGGTCGTACACAAGCCTAAAGTTGAGAACTTGTCCGCATGTGCTGAAGATGTCGGTGATTTGTTCTTCGGACAGGCCTAATTGCGATGTCAGTGGAGGATGCCAACGACCAAAGTGAAGGGAGTTCGAACCGTAGGGGATATTTCCCACAAAGACCACCCGAGAAGGAGGCTTTGATGACATGGTGGAAAGCGATTGAAGGTGAGGGTTCTTTCCAGCGCAGCAAACGGTGCAGGATGGGTGGACCGTGTGATGTTGAAAGATCACAGGTTTCGACGGTTGGAATGAATGGGCCCAGGATTCTGGGAACACAGCAGACGGAATGCGCCGAGAGAAAGGAACTCAAGTCAACCTGCTGCAAAGCCAGACAGAGTGTGTGATATTGTGATTTATTTCAGGCGCAGCTTGTCTAGTCCCACCAGGCCACGATTTCTCCGTTCACGTTGCTCGATGCGATCGCGACTCGACAGGCGCGCTGCTCTGCAAGCTTTCAATAAAGACCGGGAAGCTAGGTAGGGTCCACTAGGTACGATTGATGCCGGATAAAGGTTAGACCACTTTTAGAGAGGGTGCATCCCCGCCATCCAATAGAAAGCAACGAACTGCTATGTCAGCTTTCATGTTGGACCTGGAGCTCGCAGCTACGAAAGCACGGGCCTCTTTTCTCGGGGTGGATCCAAGCGGCTCCCAGAGAAAACGGATCATGACTTTTAGAAGCTCTACAGTAGCAGCCGAAAGCTCTTAGGCAAGCCCGTTCCCAATACCCGATTCTTCTGCCGACCTCGACATCCCCCAACATACCGCCAGAATGTCAAACAGGTCGCCAATAGAAGAGTACGCTGAGCGCGCCAGGCGCTTTGCAGTCCAGAACCGTCGTCGCGTTCCCTTTGGCGGTGGTGGCGGCGGAGGCGGCGGCGGCCTGGGCGTTGCTGCGCTCGCTGTCCTCGGTATTGGCGGTGCCGTCTTGTTGCAAAACTCCCTTTTCAACGTCGATGGTGGTCACAGAGCGATCAAGTACACACGTATCGGAGGTGTCAGCAAGGAGATCTACAGTGAAGGTATGGCGGGTCGCCCGGAGTCGAGTCTAGTCACCCCGGGACTAACTGAACCTCAGGTACTCACTTGATGCTCCCCTGGCTCGAGACCCCCATCACATACGATGTTCGAGCGAAGCCGAGAAACGTGTCCTCCCTGACAGGCACCAAGGACCTGCAAATGGTCAACATCACATGCCGTGTCCTCTCGAGGCCAGAGGTTGCCGCCTTGCCGCAAATCTACAGAACTCTAGGACAGGACTACGACGAGCGGGTACTTCCTTCCATTGTCAACGAGGTTCTGAAGAGCGTGGTCGCCCAGTTCAACGCCAGTCAGTTGATCACACAGCGTGAAATGGTGGCGAAGCTGGTCCGGGAGAACTTGTCGAAGAGAGCTGCAAGATTCAACATTCTCCTGGATGATGTCTCGCTCACAGTAAGTACCTGGCACTAGTCGTATAAGAACTCAAGCCTAACATGCCGCAGCACCTTGCTTTCTCTCCCGAATTCACGGCTGCCGTCGAGGCCAAGCAGGTTGCCCAACAAGAGGCTCAGAGGGCAGCATTCGTTGTCGACAAGGCGCGCCAGGAGAAGCAGGCCATGGTTGTCAAGGCACAGGGTGAAGCTCGCTCGGCTGAGCTGATTGGTGACGCAATCAAGAAGAGCAAGGCATATGTGGAGCTGAAGAAGATCGAAAATGCACGCATCATTGCACAGCAGCTCCAAGAGGCCGGCGGCAGGAACAGACTCATGCTCGACTCGGAAGGCCTCGGCTTGAACGTTTTTGGCGACGACGCAAAGAAGCAATAAAAGGGTAGCTTCCATGAGGGAACAAAAAGAATCTCCACTGTACTTTAAGTAATAATCACTGTAAAATTGAGGAATGACTGGAGAGTTGTACGCAACTCTTCTCACGGCTATTATCGATGTATTTTTAAAAGCAAATTCGAGTGTTCAAAATTTTCTTTGAAATACCCAGATCCTCAAATTAAGTCCCTATGTAACCTGTAAAGTTGGAAGGTGGGTATGTTATATTCTTGAGTATTCTGTCACCAGGAGCTGGGACAGAGTAACATGAACAATCATTCTTATGACTGACCGTGACCCGACGCCCGGGCTTAAATGTGGGGTCGCCGCCGATCACCCCACCATGGACGGCGCGGGCAGCTGCCTTCTCACATTGACTGAGGCATCTCCCACGACCGACAATCTTTCTATCTACCTGCTCACAAGGACTGATCTCTCCACGAAGCTTCACACTTTCTGTACACGTTCTCACACCACAACTTGTACCAAATTAGCACAACCGACGAAACCTTTCCCCAACCAAGAAGACAAATACCGCCACCATGCTGATCAAGTGAGTTGGGAAACCAGACGCCGACCCCGCCAGATCCCGCGTTTTCGCGGGCAGGCGGGCGGGTTCCCTTTCTTCCCACCGGGCCGCTCTCGAAAGCTGACCGATTGACAGGGTCCGAACCCTCACTGGCAAGGAGATCGAGCTGGACATCGAGTCAGACTACAAGGTACGCCACCTCCCAGGAAGATGTTGACGTTCCTCCCCCGGGGCTGTCTGCTCTGAAGAGAGGAAGAGAGCCCAAACGACGCCTGCGCCCGAGCGCAGTTCATTTGCCTTCGGAAATCGTCGCAACCGAGCTCCATGGAAGATAAAGAGGTTTGCTAACCCATTTGTCCTCCCGTCCAGGTCTCTCAGATCAAGGAGAAGGTCGAGGAGAAGGAGGGTATCCCCCCGGTCCAGCAGCGTCTGATCTACGGAGGAAAGCAAATGTACGTTCAACAACATGGAAGCCTCCTTACCTTCCTGTTTCTTGCGATGAAATGTTGACGTTTCTCCCAAATACAGGGTCGACGACAAGACGGCCGCCGAGTACGAACTCGAGGGCGGCGCAACACTTCACCTTGTCCTGGCGCTCCGTGGCGGCCAATAAATATTCTCTTGCGCGCGCGCGAAAGAGAGAGATAATAAATATTCAGAATCGAATCGATAGTCCCAAGAACGAAGCCTTTCGCCCAGCCGTGCCCTGTTCATTCACCAAAGCATGAGAAAAGAGACCGAAGGCGGTGGATTCCCGCTGGGACTGACGCGAATGTTTTGGTCGAGCACGATTATATGCCAGACAGAGTTCAGCATCGCTTCCTTGTGCAGCACATCAAGGCACGATGTTCTGTCCACAGGGGAGAATGTTAGCCCGCTCATGATAGATTAAGGCCATGGTCTTCCTGACGACAGCTCAGGATTCAAAAGGATTGTACATTTCCAAGTACCACTGGAGAGGATGGTATCCTCTCCGTTCTTGCAGCAGACTTGGCACACAGGGTAGCATTTACGATCAATGAAGCACAATAGACACCAAATTGTTTGAACATAATCCCTTGAATTGTTCATTTCGCCAGTATTCAGAAATCTGCCCCTGATGATACTGCCACTGATTCCTGAAAACCCCTTCTGATATCAGAATCTTCTCCAATTGCTGATGCCTGACCCTATAAAGGGCGAAAAACCAATGCATCATCCCTAAAAGTGAAAACGCTGTGTAAATGACCATGTACTTCTTTCCTAAACTCCGCTGCGATGCCTGATAATTCAATATTGTATGCGCTGTGTGGTATAATGTGTGTGGTGTGCTGTATAGACGCCAACAGGCGGATAATCTCTGTCTGTTTCAAAGATATCTGTTGGTCGTAACTGTTGCCGGATAGAATCAACGGCGCTGGACTTTGGGCTTTTGCTTCATGAAGACGTCTACAGCCTTGCGCTTCATTGGCATCTTCTTAAGTCCCGAGCCGCTGGCAGAGCCGACTGCGGCGGGTGCTGGTTTCGGTGGGCTGACTGGTCTTGCAGTCGGCTTTTGAGGTGAGGCTTTGGTGGTAGATTCGGAGTCTTGGCGACTGCTGCTTGCGCTGGGCGTAGCCTTGTAGACTTTGGCAGAGGAGGTGCCCTTGTATGAGTTGGAGAGTAGACGGCCCTTTCCGGGCAGTGCGGCTGATTTCTGTTGCTGCTGAGGCTTGGCGGGTGCTTCGTCGTCGAACAGATCTTCGAGATCAGCTGCATTCAGTCTGCCGCCCCCGCCGCCACTGTAGCGACCAAAGACGTCGTCTGCGTCATCGTCGTCTACGTCAGAGTCCTCGAGGATACTAGCCCCCTTGGCCTTGAGCTTGAGCAGGCGGGCCTCCCTCTCCTCCATCTGTCTGGCGTGGGCTTCGTCTTCTTTGGTTCGGACCGCTGGTGGCTGAACCTTGACGGCCGGCTTCAGCTTGTTGGCCTGCTCGTGGACCATACCCTGGGGGGCCTTCTTGATCTGGCCCTGGCGAACGAGCAGTTGGCCGTTGGGCGTGGCCAGCTTATTCCGGGCGGCCACCTCTGCGGCTTCGCGCTTGACCTTGCGCATGACGCTGGCGCCCGAAGTCGTCTTGGTGCGCGAGCCTGCTGTCCAGCGGAGCTCGCCAGTATCGGTGCTGCCGCCTCTGCGGCCGACAGCCTCCTTTCTGCCGACCGACTTCATGTCCCGAGGCGGACGGGGCAGCTTCGTGTGGCTCTCAATGGTGCTGGCGTTCTCCAGTTTCTTCTTGTTGATGCCAGCGAATGCGGCGCGCAGCTTGGCCTCGGCCTCGCGCTTGGCATCTTCTGCCATCTTTGCATACTTGGCGTAGACCTTGTGCCATGACGACGGGTTGCGCGGTACGGTCTGGTGCTGATTGTCCAAGACCGTAAAGTGCTTTCGGATGAGCCTGCGCCAGCACTCCTCATCATACTCGGCAATGTGGGGGCAGTTCTCCTCAATCGCCCGAAGTTGGGCTGCATTGTCGAGGCGCATGAGGATCGGACGGACGGTATCGTATGGTAATCCGCCAACGTCAGTAATTTCTGAATGCTTGTTAGGGAGGCCTGCTTCGCGGAGAGCATCATTGGCAGTGAGGATGGCAGAATCGAAAACAAAGAGAGCCATGGTGAGTATGGAAAATGTGTTGTTGGTGAAAGAAAAGTGGAAGCGAATCTTGCAAGCTGTGCTACTCGTGAAGAGCAAGTTGAAGTGGTCTCTTGGAAGATGTGCTGTTTGTGAAGAGAAAATTGAAGTGATTTTTGGAAGACGTGCTGTTCATGAAGAGCAAGTTGAGTGAATGCGGATGGAAGTGCAAAACATGCAATCGATTGCAAAGCTGGGAATTGGACGCCATTATATACATTGGAAAGCATGGAAATATCAACAGACGGAGAGAAGGGCTGGGAGAATAGGTTCGGGGCTTGAGAAGTTTTGTCGAGGCTTGGGGATTTATTGGAAAGCCTTTGTAAACAGAGGAAGACATGGCGATGTAAACAGATAGAGAGAGAAAAGGGCGGGCAGAATAGGTTCGGGGCTTGAGAAATTCTCTCGAGGCTTGGGAAGTTCTCCAAGTCGTATGAACTTTGGTGGTTTGTTCAGACATATCGTACCTCGAATATTCTTAAGGCATACTGCCGTGCAGAGTTCCGCCAGGGACTTGACAGGCATTGCTCTAGATTCTCTGGACTCGTCGTCCTGCACAGCGGGAGACTTGGCGCCAATTGTTCTCGAGGGTGGAAATCGTCTATTGCGACGGTCGTTTGTCGTCGGATTGCGATTCGGATTACGTACTATAGGGATTCGGATACGGAGGTGGAGGATATTGTACGGTGGTGGAGGATGGTCGGGCTCGGGCCACAGAAGGGAGTAGAGGTATTAGGTTTTTGAATAGGAATAGGTAACAAGAAGAAGACGAGAAATGAACAATCACGACTGGTTCGCGATGACAATCAAGTGAACAAAGAAGTGTGGTGTTGTATCCCGTAGGTCGAAGTTAGGTTGAAGCTCAAAGTGCTAGGCCGGGATGTTCAGTGGTGTCAGCTGCGGGCCCGTTCTCTCTTGGCTGATTGTGGCTAGTCTCCTTTTAGCGAGCCCCACAGATGCCGATCCCGAGCTGTGAATAGAAACCCGCAGCCAGATAACCGGGACCCACCCATTCTTTCCGACCAGCATTAATTGATTGTTCTCCCTCGGCCGCCAACTTGAAGCGCGCAGAGGCATCAAAACACGACCTCTTGACAAGTTACACCATGGTGATATTATTGTGGTCGAAATTGGTGTTGTATTAAGGTACTTGCAACGGCTAGCTATGGTAGACCAAACCCTCGAACCGTGAGGTCCGTCTCAATATCATACAAATCTTCTACTCGTACTCCGCCAAAACCTAAAGGATTATCAAGCCAACTCCGTGGCGTTTTATTACACTTTTTGGAAACACATCCATAACCACGGACTCGGGCTCGTCCTGTCTCCCATCTTTTGGAAGCGCTACCGACAAAAGCTATGCACTCCTCGTACTAAACATTCGGTGCCAGATTTCGAACACTGTTGGCATGTCAGCTGGCAGCTCGGTCGCCTGGGGAAAAGACACCTCGTGCGTTCTGACGAGGGGAAAGATGACTGACCTTGCTCCCGCCCGTACAGCAAGCCAAAGTGTCTGCCTCGCCATTTCTGTTATATCGACATGCACCGGAGCTTCCGCACCCGCTCGAGTCTTTGCTATCGTTTGCTAATTCCGAGCCAGAGACACAGAGCTAGAGCAGGAATCAGAATCAGCTGTTTTTTTCTTTTGAACGGGGTTTGAGTCCATTTGAAATGGATGCTGTGTATATCCAGCGACGGCATGGACAAGGCTTGTATCGACTTACTCCTTCGATTTGTGACAGCGCAGTTCCCACGCAACACAGGAGCACCATTAATTTCATGATATATGATAAGAGTAACATGCGCATCGTGGGTATTGAAATAACTGCTTTTCTTTTGGTCGGCGAAGCAGAACGATGTAAGATTGTCAGAGCGAGCGGCTGTGGTGGAAGTATTATACGACAGATCCAAAGCAAGAGAGCAAAGAAAAATGAGCTAATGTAGGTAGGCATGTAGGATGACACGCCCCAGCGACGTGGGACGGCTCTTTTAAAACTCAATTGTACGACCCGTACATCATGTACATGCGGCTGGAATGTTGGCAACTTATGGGGTTCTCGAGGAATGCCAGGCGATGCGCGCGTCTCCGTCATTGGCCAGCCCTGCAAGGTTAACTTAAAAAGATAAGATTCCCCCTTGTCTGTGCCCCCCGTTCTCCCCTTCGTTCCCCCCTTGCCCCCTTCGGACCAACAGCTCGACGACATGCTTGTATCCAGAAATTAACCACGAGGATGCATGCAAGTTGCGCATATTGTGCTGGCTCTTCGTGGGGAGCATTAGGTGGGAGTTTCAAGTTGTGCAATAGAGAAGCTTCTTTAGCTCTCACCCGAGCGTCCCTTTGCATATATTTCGTCAGACTAAAAGTTACATGGAACTCTGTGCATTGAGAATCATCGACTCCTTGGTTGATCGTAGGCGTAGACGGCATCAGCCGAGGCGAGGCGCGTTTGCAGTGCATCTGCCAAAACATGTGTCTGGTCTCGTCTTACTTGAACCATATATAAGCATAGCCGGCATACCGTGTAAGGATCCGTATGACCCAGCTCTACATACGCAGTGCATCCTGTGACTCGGCACCTCAAGTGACAGGATCAAACACGAGGATTTCTCGAGTCTGATCATGTGGAAACCACAAAACTCGGCAGGGGCATGTTCACGATACTTATGATGGAGAACCGCCGCGGTTCTTAATATATGGGTCTGCGAACCATGTTTTCTCCCGTTTTACCTGGAGACAGATTATAATAACATGGAGGCCGAAAGAACAAACCACTGCTCCGTGGATATGGTAGCAATTGTTTGGACTGTCTATTTAACCTCATTACCTCCCGAATAACTAACATAGAAGACGAATCAGACACCAATTCCAGTGATTGTTCCATGGGCTTCACGGTTGACTCAGAACGACCAACGACCACATCATGGCCACATTATGTTTGCAGTCATGTCGTGTAACGAAACTCGAGAGTGGCCGTCCAAAGAAACATGTTTTGAGAGCTTTGCACGAGTTCTGCTGCTCTAGTCCGAGTTCTGATCTATCACTGATCCTGTCATAGCTACACGATCGTTTTCTGTCTCCAAGGGGTGTCGCTGGGAGTTTCTGTGTCGCCACAGCGACACATGGAGAATGGATCACAAAATCAGACATGCCTGATATGTTTCGCTTGAGGTCACATTAATCCCAAGACCCAGCACCGCATCGATTCACCTCATCGTGGCCATGGCGTGCTGCCTGTACTTGCGCTCGGTCCAAGGTGTCAGACAATGACTAGAATCGCACTCGCAAGCACAGCTGCCGAAATGATGGCTCTTCTGGTGCCTAGCAATTCTCCGGATATTCTGCGATGTCTCTCACCGAGATTCTCAAGGCGCTCTTGTGGGCGAATCCGGACGTGCCAAACTGGAAGGCCTCCGGCATCGCATCGCGTCGCATGAAGCCATCGCCAACCTAAAAGATACCATCACACCGCTCGTTGTGGCAATGTCATTGGGATTCATCTCCGTAAGTGTCATAATCTTCGGCATTCATCGAAAAAGTCCAGCATTTACCATAGCTCATCTGCCGCGATGGTAGGCCTCCCTGGCGTCGTCTTGTGACCCCAAATTGCATTGCATAACCGCCACTGAGCCGTCTCAGTATCGACCTTTTGCTCACACATTTTGCTTTTCATGAAGGCTTCTGGGATATTCGAAATGCAAAGTCCGGGATATTGCTGCCTCCCCACCTCGAGATTGAGGTGCTTTGGGTGGACGGTATCGCCTCGCCGGAGCCGGGCACGCACTGCCATCATAACTATATACATGTGAGTCGCGCCTGCTCTCCTTGAATCATATCTCCATCATCTACAAACATTAGTCCTTTAAACACTTCTCCATAATCACTTATTCAACCTATTTACCTTGATCACAAAAACCTATCACGATGCCCAAGCACGAGATGACCAAGTCTGATTCTGAAAGAATCCAGTCTACCCAGGTAAAACATTCGCTGTCCCCCAGGCTGTCAAAGTGGTGACTAACAACGACAAGGCCAAGAGTGGCGGCGACATGTCCTCGGGCGGATTCGGTGCCCGAGCACAGAGTGCGGGCGATCGGAACGCTGCACAGGGTGGGCAGGCTCCGGGCAACGGTGCGGTCGGGGGAAACACTCAAGGCAATCAGGCTTCTGGCAAAAAGTAGATGCAACCACGGCACCAGCAACCGCGCCCAGAGAGAGGTGGGAGACAAGAATGGCTACACGGCACCTGGAGTCATGTCGTTCTGGAAACAAAGATCACGCGCTCCATTTCGTTCATTGTCATGTCGCAATAGGGATCGATAAAGCTATTGTTTTCGTGGCACTCTTGACTTACTTAAATCAACATTCGTTTGAGGCCGCAAACTGTCTGCTTGATCAAGTCAAAAAGATTTCCAGCGCGTTTTCATGAAGTCCTTCTCCGTCAAGTTGCAATTCACGATAAAATCGAAATTTGAATATATTCCGACGTTGTTAATCAACAGTCAGTAGAAGTGTATTTGCCAGTCTCATCTTATAGAATCTACCCCAATCTAGGACTTGTCCGTTCGTGCTCGCGTTGTTCGGGCTCATCATAGATCGGAAGTGAGCGGAATGGGGAGGACGGCTCATCAAAGACAACATGATTACTGTGACGCTCATGGGAGGCAGAGCTGCTAGGGGTGGTCTTCTCGCCAGCGATATCAACATCAGAGCGTCGTTCATTGGTACGTTTCCCATCGCTGGGAGGCTTGGATGGTGCATCAAACGCGGGTGGTGCGTGGACGCAGCCATCACACTCGAGATTTTTCTGAATGCAAGGCTCGCATGGACTCAGAGGGTTGTTATCGCTTGGCTTACACCTTTGTTTCAAAGTCTTGCATTGCACTATTTTGCTCAGTTCAGTGGAACGCTCAAACAAACTCAAACATTGACAAAGGAGTGAGGAAATCAGACATACGGCAGGCCTTCCTAATATACCGAGGCGGCGCGGCTGCTGCTCGTCGTGCCCGTCGGTGTGCACCAAAGTCAAGGAAGCGGCCCTGAATGTTTCCACTGGCATCTCTCGCGACAAGCTCTCGTGGTTGCTATTATATATTAGCCGAAAAGATCAGCAGGAATAACCGGGCTATTAGTTCTACCTTGTCTCTTACAAGGACATTATGCTGCTGCCTTCGCAACAACTTAGATGGTATCTGACCCTGAGAAGTTCGCGGGGTGGATCGATATGGAGTTATCTGCCAAGGAATCTCAGGGTTCGACCGAATATTGTTACGCGGAGAAGCGTATGTGACTTGTTGACGATGTGGGGTCTCGGACATCGTATTCATAATCGAAAACGGGGGCTCGGCCAGACTAGAAGAGCTCAAGGGTAATGAGTAGGATTGCTTAGAAGTCTGTGCGGATGAGAGAATGCTATCGATGTCATCTTCATACGTGCTGGTCCCGCGGCTTACACAACCACCAGGACCCTTATTGTGACGATCCAACGCATCTTCGTGTGCGAACTTCCGACCGCACGTTTGGCAAACATGTAGATGTAGTTTGCTATGTCGCTTCAAGTCGTTTACATGCCCAAATACCATCTGACATGTATCACAGGCATGTAAGGTCTCTGAGGGGTGAATGATCATGTGGTCCCCGAGATCAATGAGCCGCGTGAATTCTTTCTCGCAATAAGGACATTTAAGTCTCTCGGAACTGGGCGTTTCAGGCGTATCTCGCTGCAAAGAATGTGTGGGCGAGTATGAAGAAGCACGAGGTAGTGGTGGCGGCAGATCCGTTGTAGCCGCCTCGGCCCTATTAGTACTGACATTTGTCTGCGATACAACTGAGCTCCTCGTAACCTCAATTGAGCCGGTAATAGGTGTGGAAGGCACAGAGCCGTCTTCGCTGTTATTTTCCAACTTTGTGTGTACAGGCAAAGAGCCGAGGGCGATTTCTTCGAGATGGCCACCAAGGTGGCGTGTAACGGATGCTTTTCCGGATCCTATTTGGTCGCAGCACAGGGGGCATTGCAATGCTTCCCAAGCAGGTTCCATGTGGTGCTCAAATGCAAGATGCGCAACCCAGTCCTCTCGCCGGCTGAACACAGAACTTCCAGACGAACACGTTGGGTCGAGACACAGCCACGGGCGGAGATCCTCGTACAGGTGGCGTTTCCAAAGAGAATTGTTCGAGATGGTGACAGTCCTGGAGCAAGCAATGCAAGTAAACGGCTTGCCTTGCCTGGCTTCTGCGCTCAAAGGGGGCACGCGTACAGTCTGTTGGCTACCATCCCCTCCATACGACATGACCGTTTCCGCATATGTTGACTTGCCTGGAATGGACGATCCCAAGCCTGAATCATGGAAGTCGGACGCTAAGACCGTATCTGCTCGGTCATCGTTTTGATCGTCATGGTCTTCCTCCCTTTTCTGAATGCATCGAAGATAACGCTCATAATTAGCCTTTCCCAGCCTGGCGATGAGAGATTCGATTCCACCTGGGAATCTGTTGCTGATACGGTCACAATAGGGTTGGTGTGGTTCCCAGTGACCCACGGTAGTGTCCCAAGAAGTATCGATACCAGGGGCGTTCAGGGCTGTACTTAGAAGCGTGTTCACTCCGATGAGACAAGCAGTGTCGGTCCTGAGGTCCTCGGCGACATCCGCGTATGAATCATAGTCAAAATTCGAGGAGGTATCAGAACCATCATCGTCCCCAAGGTTCCCGACCTTCTGTATCCAAGAAGAGACGTCAAGAACGTGACGCTCGAGGCTGTCAATCTCTAGCCTGACGGGGGCCTTCGATAGGAGAAGTATTAGTCCTATAAGTAAATCAGCAAGCAGTACCAATTATGGGGTCAAGATTTGAATGAAAGGAAAACATACGATCTATCAGAATGAGACCAATACTTTTGAGGTATTTCGTGGCCTCATCTGCCAAGTCTGAAGGTATATCACTTTTCCCGGTGCCAAGCAGCAATTGATAGGCGTCGTACCAAAGCACTAAACGACTGTAGCTTCGATCCAGGCTGTTGTTCTGAATTCGAGCTTTGAAATCGGAATCGCAGTGCTTGACCAGCAACAAGATGCTGGCGAAGAGATGTTTCACTTTGAAAAACAAATGCTCCACGATACCGTCACTGATAACAAGATCGTCAGCAGGTACAGTATCCTGAATATACTTCTGGACGAGTTCGACAGTGTCGTATGTGTCTTGATGCTGAAGTCGGTCCATGTTGGAGTGGCTAGAATTGAGGTTCTCATCTCCGAGGCAGAAAGTGCAGAAACATCATTCCCCGAAAAGTGCAGCTGAAATAAATACATGCGCCAACATGATATGGCCGAAGGAGGGGAAATGCCAGCACTGCCCTGCTCCGCAGCTGATGCATGTGAGAAACCAATCGTAGGCCGAAAGGCTGCGCCCTGCTTCGCGGCAGTTCACACCGCACTGCCTTGGCCACTGTTGGATTTTCTTGTTTGTGATTCAGAATAAGGACATTCATCAACAGGTTTTCTCGAAATTCTCTGCTACCAGACTTTGTCTCTAGGCCGCTTGCTGATTCTATATTTTGGCCGGCTCGAAATGGACCCAGCATCTTTGAGTCTGGGTATTTTGCCCTTGGTTGCGGGCGCCATCAAGGCGTATAGTGGCCTGAAAAAGAACCTGGAGGTCTTTCGACACTACTCTCGAGAGCTGCGCCGAATGAGACAGCGCCTCGACCTCGAAAGGAAACTCTTTCTGAACGAAACGTCAATCTTGGTTCTCTCAGCTCTGGACGATCACTCGCTAGCGACGCTTATGCTAGAGAATCCCGATCATGACGAATGGAAGAGTGTAGCGGTAGAACACTGCTTCCGAAAATTACTTGATTGCAGCTACGACGAGTATTTCGACACAATCACGAACATCTCTGAGGCGATTAGGGAAATCCAGACTGAACTCGCCTGCTTCAATCTATTTGAGAAAGAGCGACATGAGGTAGGTCTAAATTACAAAGGCAAATACTACCCTGCAAGCCGTGGCTTCTAACTATTAATTTTGCAGGATGAGAAACTACGGGAAACAATTTATCGCCTCCGGGATAGGATGAAAATCACCTGGAACAAAAGCAAGCTCGAAGAGTCTATGGAAGATTTACACGAGTCCAATGGAGACCTTCAGCGTCTCGGCGAACAAATGAGGAAGATCAGAGAGATTACGTCAGAGAAGACCGCAGTCAGCGACCTGAAGAAACAGCTCCCACAAGAATATGCAGACTTCGGAATGGTCAGGCGGGCGTCCAAGGCATTCCACAATGCACTTGCCAATGCTTGGTCTGCAAAGAGCCATGACTGTCCACCTCGAACCTCTGGCCGTCACGATGTTAGGTTCTTTCTGGACACCAAAGTCTTGGACAGTGTCTCTATGGACCTGGTCGTGGTATGCTCAGGACACATCGTCAAGTAAGAAAACATTGACAACGCGCAGAAGACTGCAAAATAAACACTGACATTGGACAGAGAAGCACATATTCCGTCCGATTGCTTCATACCACAGCCACTGAAATTGCGAGTCCGATCCCAAGTCATGCAGTGGGTTGAATCAGGCCTGCAGTCTCCTCCAGATTCTACCAACTCGACAGGAGAAGATAGTCGGCCCAAGAGAAGGAGAGTACATTTTCAGAACGACGACGCAATTCCAGTGAATCAAGTATTCCCTCCGACACAGCAGTCCCAAGAAGATTCTTCGAAAAGCTCAGTCATTCCAAACCTTTTGAATCGGGATCTGTGCTCTTTCCTGCAAAAACCTTGCCTTGAACATGAATTAGACAAGTGCGTGGGATATCTGGATACCTGCTGCGACGAGACCTTCAGGCACTCAATCTACAATTTCGTTCCCGATTCCCACCACCTGCAGAAAGTGGTATCCATATATCAGGTTCTTGACAACACAGCAGAAAAGAGCGTTAGCATTGTGGATCAGCTCAAACTCGCCAGGTCTCTTGTTGCCGCCGTTCTCAAGTTCCACTCGACGCCCTGGCTAGCACAGTATCTGACGCTCAGAGACATATCGCTATTCCAAAGCAGCAAAGACTTGTCCAAGTGTCTTCCCACATTACACCTTGATACGAGCTTCGTGGACAGTCGAACCGACGGAGCCATGGCAGGGATACGGGAAGCTAGCACGGATGGCTCAGAAGAAGCATCAAGCACAATGTCAAGAGCGTACGAGGATGCAAAGCTCGACCACGGCATTCGCAACATGACTGTAAGTCCACCACACCTCAATACTTGCACCATCGAAATCATGACTCATGTCTCTCTACCACCCAGCTCTGGTGCCTTGGCGTCATCCTCCTGCAGATCGGGCACTGGTCACGATTATCCGAGCCAGACGATGTGCGCGCAGTCCGCCGGCTCTCGTACCAGGTCCCAGATATTGGCCCGCGATACCAGCAGCTCGCACGGCGGTGCCTCGAGTGCGACTTTGGCTACGGCGAGGACCTGACGCGGCCTCGACTCCAGCAGGCCGTGTACGAGAAGGCGTACTGCGAGCTCGTCAGCATGATCGACGCCATGGACATTTCAGAGGACGATTTACACTGATGGAGAAACACGAGTTGTGAAGATATGGCATCTTCATCACGAGAGACAGAATCCTCGTGCAAGTGGCGCTTCTTCCTAGGTAAGGCCTTTTCTGCCTCGTATGCTTTCAACGGGACGGCTCGTAAGTTGGAGGCCTAGAGCGGTGGTGACATGTCATCGGACTGATCTGCTGCGAGGCAACACTTCGTTTGATCAAACTTTCGTTGCAGCTGTTTCCGGTAATTCAATATCAACTAACCACGGAGGCTGTGATATCAGGCCATCAGTCCTTCCCTCAATAGATGCATTGACGAACAGCGTTTGTCTCCCGGCATGAAGTGGGTTTCTGTCACTCGAGCAGTGACTGGTACTGCAGAAGCCTCTTTGGGCAGCCCCCAGAGCCTTTTGTGCCTTTGCGTTGGCGGCATCGTCGTCGTCGAATTTATTACGGACCAAGTTCGATAACTTGTCGATGGTGACCGACTGGTCATTGTCGATGGCCGTAAAATGCGACGGATCCTCGCCGATGTTGTCGCGCCAGGTGACCAACTTGCTACCCCAGCCCTCGTGAATATGGCCAAAGCAGTGCAATAATGGTTTGGCTCTGGCTATAGCCCCGAAAAGCTGAGGACATCCTGCTCTTCGTTTCGAATCCGTGTAATCCATGATCCCCAGGGGAGGGCCATGCGTAACAACGACATGAACGTCATCGCCAACCGCGAAGTCATGTCTGTCGCCAGGTGAATAATTAAATGCCCAACCGCCTTGCGACGGAGTAAACGGACTCGCGTACACTCGAAGCGTCGCGCCATTGTCCAAGACAAACTCGTGGTTGCCTTCGTTCAGAAGAATAATGCCCGCGTCTTTGGCTTCGTCGAACAGCCGTTTCGGCTCGCCAGCCCTACCGAAATTCTTCAGAACAAGATCGGGTTCGATAGGGTGTGGTGCTTCAGAGAGTCTTCTTGCAAACGTCGGTTCGTCGAGAGTCAAGTCGTGATTGCCGGCAATGACCAGCTTGATCGGTGCAGGGAGCTGCCGTAATAGATGGATTGTCGCGCGGAACTCGTCCATCTTCGACTCCTCGGTCAGATCGCCACAGTGGATGACAACGTCGGCCTTGTGGCCCTCCTTCACATCGAAGATTTGGCCGTGCGTGTCGGAAATGATCAAGAATCTTGTCTTGATCGCCATCGTTGATACTGCGTAGTGTCGTGAGCGCTTTGGCGACGGTGTCGAATAGAGAGTGTTTCGTACTTTGTGGCTATGTTGGCGATGGGAGAGAAGGGAAGCTTGGATAGAGAAAACCAATTTCAAACAATGTGGGGGATTCAACAAGTCTGTATGTGGATGGACTTGCCAGATTTCCAAGTACGCCTTATAATTTTGCCTCATCATATTAGGTTGTGCCAGCAGCCACCGAAGGGCATCCGCCTCACCAATACTCCCACGTTCTACCACTGCTTTGGCTCGGACTCTCAGCAAACCCGACTTGGACGCAACAGAGCCACCCCCGAGTCGTGTCGATGCAGGTATTCTTGTCTCCAAAGACAACCATATCGATACGAACGCGAAAGTCTCGGCTGGTATCGTTTGCGATCTTGCTGTCGGGTTCGATGCTGAAATTCAGAGCGCCGGTCCGGAACGCCTCCCAGAGTTTGAAAAGCACATCTGGTAGCGCTGCAATACCCACGTCTTCTGTTTGGGACATATTTTGATAGCTTTACTATAGAACATGTGTCATATTTACTACGGATTATGCTTTGTCCAAAGGTCGCAAATCTATTACCAAAGAAAAAGATGTTTGCAGATGGATTCTTAGGAATATATATATTCTTCGGAAACTTTTGTTGTTATTTCAGCAAAACGAGAGAAAAGAAGAAGCGTATTTTCGAAGCCTCACCTTGCAAGCATGGAGATTTTTGTTACATCATTGTCCCAAGAAAATTACTATTCAAATGTCTTGTATTATGCCATTGCTATGCCATATCCTTACGTTCCGCATCCGCAATCCATGCATGTCGGAATCATTGTTGTTCTAAACTACCAAGACTGTGGCTAATGAGTACAACTCTCAAGGCCCTGAAACAAGATACAGAGAAGAAGCCTGAAATTTTAATAACCAGTATACCGGCAAGCAGTGGTATCTCCCTGTTCCCACCAAACTCCGTGAACGCCGTTCGGCCGTGCCCATGCGGAAAATCGCAAGACGAAGAAGAATTTGTACAATGAAGCATCATCTCAGAACACGACAAACATCATTACCCATGTTCTCATGCTGCAGCCGCGACGGTTTGCGACGGACCAGCAATCGCGTGCTCTGGTTGTGCGACTTCATCATCCTGGTTCGCGATCTCGCCACCGGCTTCACGCTCGGCCCAAGCTCCCCAAAGACCACGCTTGCCACGCACACGTATCGATTCACCGAGGACGCCCTCCTTCTGCTCGACCTTGATGGCATCCTTTGTGGCCAGCACCAGACACTCGAAGAACATCTTGGTTGCGTCTGCTTTCGTGGTTCTAGCCTCGGGCAAAAGTTCCTGGAACACAACCGATGTCTTCTTGCGCTTTTCCTCGCTTGCGGCGGCCTCGGCACCGAACAGATCCCTGAGAACATGGACGGCATGCTTTGTTCCGAGAGAGACGGGGCCACTGTCGGCAGGGTGTACCATGGGTGCGATTGTCTCGTCAAACGCCGGCAGGGGGCTGCCCTCGCGGTCGTGGTGCTCGCTCTCGTCTTGGATGACCAGACCTTCGTCGGCGGGAATTTCGATAATGGTACCATCGGGAGCCACGCTCTGGTCTCCGAGACCACCGGCCATCTGCAAGGCTGTCTCGTCCTCGCCAATCTCGAGGCGTGGGGACTTGGAGGTGCCTTGTTCGTCTTCGCTGTCAATATCCGCGACACCGCTGTCCCGCTTACGCTTCAGATCATTGGCCGGTCGGATGGACTCGAGGGAAAGCAAGCCTTGAAGTTCAGGGGCCCAGGCCTTGCTACGGCCGTCGCCCATGATGTTCGAGACAAAGTTTCCACGCTGCTTGAGCTCGAGAAGTGCCAGAAAGTAAGGGTCCCTGGCGACAAAGTTGGGTTCCTTGAGAATGTTGGACCGATCCGCTTGCTGCTCCTTAATGTGGGCGCTGGAGAGCTGTGTTGCGGCGTCGAGACCGAAGACCTTGCGTCTCGATTTGGCCTTCCTTTGCGGCTGTGCCTCCATTTCGTCGTTCTCGGGCTCGGGCTCGTAGATGCTGTGGTTGTGCAGTCTCGTCCATTCCTCAACATCTTTAGCAGTAGTCTCGTCAATGTCCGACAGGGGCGACTCTGAAATTCGTGCACGGTTGGGAGGCGCTACACCGCCAATGTCGGGAATGGCAGATTGATCGCCAATGTTGAACTGAAAGTCGTCCTCCATTTGCAGGTCACCGTCGGCATCGGCAATCTGGACACCGTCACCAAAATCAAAGGCGGTGGACTGGTCGCGTGCCGCTCCCTTGGCCAGTCCGGCGTCAAGCTCACTGAGCATGTCATCCTCGATGGGACGAGCATCTGGAGCGTCTCGACCCATTTCGACACTCATATCCAAGCCTCGGGGCTGTTCGTCCAGGTCCATACCAAAATCAAGCTCCAACTCTAGATCATCGTTGTTCTCGAATGCCATTTCGTCCTTGTCCATCATGTTGTCGTGTAGAAACTGACTGTTGTTGAAATCCTCCTGCAGGTTGATCTCGCGGTTGCTGGGGCGCCCTCTTCCGCGGCCTTGAGACTGGGTCTGCGTCGGCGCCACTTCAGCATCCATCTGAGCCAGGAGCCAGTCGGCATCAGGCGGGGGCAGAATGTTCAGGTTGTCAGCAGGCGTGATCCGATCGGGGAGCATGAGCGTCTCTCGATTGGGCATGGCCAAGTTTTCCGGCATGTCATTGTTGCCAGTGGAACGGAAAGCCTGTAACGAGGATTAGTTGGAAGTCATCGAGAAGAAGTTGAGAAAGCCCTACCATCTTGATCTTGAGCAATGCTTCATTGCAATCATCTAAGAGATAACGCGCTTTGCGGCTATAAATCCTCACGACACCCAGCAGCAATTGACCGCTGAGGCGCAGCGCCATGGGGGCCTGGCGAGTGTCGACGATGGCATTGACACTTTCAGGCAGGTTAGACTGGAGAATGTGATTCTTTGAGAGCTTGCGCTCCAAGTTTGCCGACAGCCAGACGCGAGCCAAGGGCCCGGTCTTCTGCAGCAGTGCTTCAGAATAGAACATCGCGACGGCGACGGAGACAAGCTATGGTCGACGCGGCGATGAGGAGATGGGGGTAGGCGAGAGGGTGCAAAGAGACTGCAGTGCTACTCGAGCATCAAAGGCAATACTAGAAGGAAGCCCTTGTACATGCGCCTACGCGTAGAGTAGATGGAGGGGGGTGTTGAGGTGTAGGATGATGCAAAGTGGTGGTGGAGGTAAACAGTGGGAGCGCGTCCAGAGAGAGAGGTTGATTAGGTGAACCGCGTGCGGCGGGCTAAGCCTTTTCAGCGCAGCGCTGCCTGCCGTCGGGGTCCCGCCTTGGATTCACAAAAAAGAGCGCAAAGACAGCAGCAAGCTGGGAATGATGCTGTCGAATTGTCGGCAATGCGGCCAGAGGTGATGCGACAGCCACGAATGCGTCGAATAGCTGAAATGTCGCGGGCGCTGATGTATTTCCCTTGGAAGGTGGGAAGAGAAAAGACAAGGTGGTTGTAGGCAGGTGGTAGGTAGAGGTGGGTGGAGGGGTGAGGAAGGGTGTCGGTCGTGGCAGCAGCAATCAAATCAATTAACCCGGCGACAGGCCAGTGAGTGGAACGCAGCAACGACTGCGAAAATGCGCTCGGCGACGAAAAAATCAGGGTGACGGGCCTGCTCGAAATTCGAGTGGCTGGGACCCACTGTGACACAAGCCACAGAGAATCTGTGACTTCTGATTGGCCTGCTGTCACAAGCGTATGGAGTCGCGCCCCAAGCTTTAAACGTTTCCCTGGGATATGGTAACAAAATGTTGTGGCTGGGTTTTCTGGTACGGGGACTCGGGAGCATGGACGTCGCAGTTGCATCGCTCTCACGCTCTTGATTCGTTTCAAGAGATCAGTGTTCTCAGGGTCGGTCTGCTCAGTTATTCCCAGTGAGTCCCAGGCCCGTGTCGAGGTTGCATTCACTAAAGTCAGCATATTTGTGGGCAGGTTCAGAGCTATCCAGGCCATATATATTTAATAAGAGCTTTCCGAGCTGGGCCAAGGTATTTTCTGGTGCTCGTCAACTATTAGTACGATTTTGAGGACTCAGAATTTTTTGTATGGGCAGTTTTACAGATATGATCATAAGTAAGCTATGCTAGGCTTGTTGACATCAGCTTTTCAGTATCAAGCCCGTCAAATATCTATTAAAGCACTTATACGGCACCAACTTTGATTGCTGACTGTTCATCATCAAACTTCGAGTCACGATATAGAATCCTAGTTGGACAAATGGTAAGTCAGATTCATGACAGCAGAAACCAGTCGCCTACATTACATGAACCTGTCAAAGCCACATATACCCTTCGATAGTACAAATGTTATTTCGTGGCAGCCCTTGACAGATGATGGTGATCTGCTCGTGCCACGCCAAACTTACATCAATCGCATAGCTTCTTCCAGCACTACTTTTACGCGTGCCATGTGCAACTTCTCGGAACAGGCCTACTCCAGGCTGAGGTCAGGGGTGAGCTACCTTCTGGCGCATCCCCGGCAGGGGTCGTTAGAGCTTGATTCGTCACTGTATCCACTCGAGGTTCCCAAAGAACAGTGCAGTCGAGCCTTAAGATTTGCCTAGAAGAGCCTCAACTGCAGCTCGGGATGGCTTGGCGCCGAGCAGCCCATCCGTGCCCCCTGTACGCTAAGCTAAAAATCCAGTCCAGAGTTACACGTCTCCAAAAGGGAATCTGGGCTCGACTCGCTCCAATAAGATCCACCGGCTTTGGGGCACTCCTGGACTCCCTGTTAGAAACAAACACATCGACAACGACTTTTTGGACAGACGTGCACATTTGCATCTCATGGCCATGATCATACTGCTTACACTCTAGTTACGGCGCTTGCTCTCTACAACTTCTATCTTCGCCCGCCTGAGACACGAAGACTGCGTAGCTCTGTCTGCCGCCCATACGTCCCATATCCCATGCAGTATTGCGCGACGACGTCACGGTCATCCATCACCGTCCACCATGCCCCCTTGGCCTTGGGCTGGTCGTCGAGATAGCGGCGACACACCTCTCCTACCGACCGCCGTGCCCAGCATAAATGGCTTAGAACAAGACTACGAGGACCGCGATTACGATGACTCGGGCCCGGGACGAGCCAGGTCCAGGACCTCGAGACCTAGACACTCTCGCACCACTTCGGCGCAATCAAGGGTATGTCCTGAGTTTGTCGATTGACTACAGAAAATCCTGCCTGGCTATTCCGTGTCTTCAGACGTGCCTGCCGCTGACCTGCCCGGATTCCTAGGGAGTTGCCGATCAGTATTCTTTCATGACTACAGCCGAAGCCGCATCGAATCTACAAACGTCTCTCACCCACGGATTGACAGCCGGCGAGGCTCTGTCGAGACTACGCGACTTTGGACCGAACGAGATACCTCACGAGCCTCCGGAGCCGTTATGGCTGCGCTTTGTCAAACAGTTCCAAGAGCCATTGATCATTCTTCTATTGGCTTCCGCTTTTGCTTCCATTATAGTCGGAAACTTGGACGATGCTGTGAGCATTACTGTCGCAGTGACAATTGTTGTCACTGTGGGTTTTGTGCAAGAGTATCGCTCAGAGAAATCGATCGAAGCCCTCAACCACCTCGTCCCTAATCACGCCCATCTCGTACGGGCTCAAAATGCCAAATCCGCCGGTTCTTCTTCATGGCCTCCAGCCGCCGATGTCGACAAGCAGCTCGATAACTTGAATGGTGCCGAGACTCCGGCGGAGGAGCTGATGGAAGCCGCCTCTACCAAGGTCATGGCTGCTCAGCTGGTTCCAGGAGATCTGGTTCTGTTCACCACTGGCGATCGCATCCCAGCTGATATCCGAGTCACCAAGGCGTCCGACCTGACGATTGATGAATCAAATCTCACGGGCGAAAACGAGCCAGTCAAGGTGACTGCAGAGTCTCGATCCAGAACATTTAGTGCCGCCACCCGTATACCAAGCCCGTCGACCCTTTCTCCATCGGCATACGATGGTGCCCACGGAGATGCCTCGCGATCGGGAGGCAGCAACATTGCATATATGGGTACCTTGGTCAAATCCGGCCATGGGCAGGGTATTGTCTATGCCACTGGCGGAGACACTCAATTCGGAACTATTGCTGCAAGCGTTTCTGGTACGGAGAGCCCGCGCTCTCCCCTCCAGCTGTCCATGGATGAGCTCGGATCTCAGCTGAGCAAGATATCATTTGTCATTATTGGATTGATATCCGTGGTTGGATGGCTACAAGGCAAGAAAATCCTCGAGATCTTCACTATTTCGATATCTCTGGCAGTGGCTGCTATCCCCGAAGGTTTGCCCATTATCGTCACCGTGACACTGGCTCTTGGCGTTCATAGAATGGCCAAGTACCACGCCATTGTCAGGAAGATGCCGAGTGTGGAGACGCTGGGATCGGTCAATGTGGTGTGCTCCGACAAGACTGGAACTTTGACCATGAATCACATGACAGTCGCGAATACTTGGTACTTTGGAGCAAAGGAACCCGTCGATGTGGAAACCGAAGAAGTGAAAGAACAGACACCAAACCTGGCTACCCTGAGGATACTTCGCATTGGAAACATAGCCAATAACGCGCGTATCTCTCACCACCAATCCGAGGGTGCTACTACAGTGCTTTCCGACAACCAGAACAAGGATTTCAGCAGACACTCTCGATGGGTGGGTCAGCCGACAGATGTGGCCATGCTGGACCTGCTGGATCGCTTCACAGAGCACGACGTTAGAGACTCGATCGGACCCCGCACAGCAGAGACACCTTTCAGCTCGGAGAGAAAATGGATGGGTGTTGTGATTGGTGCAGATGCAAGGAATAGCGACAAGGAGTATGCTTACATGAAGGGAGCTATCCACAAGATCCTCGATGCCTGTGACACTTTCCTCACGGATGATGGACGAGAAGTCGTGCTGGATAATACACGCCGCCAGGAAGCATTCGACGCGGCAGAGCGAATGGCCGAAAAGGGATTGCGGGTTCTTGCGTTCGCAAGCGGCCCAGTCACAAGATCCAGTAGGAACAGGTCTGGTCTCAACCCCAACTCTAGAAGTACTACCCCAGGTGGTCTTGATGGCAGCGAGAGTCCCGGATTGCCCAACGATGAGGCTTTGTTCAAGGGGCTCACGTTTGCTGGTTTGGTCGGAATGAGCGACCCTCCAAGACCTGGTGTTGCTCGCTCGATTCGACGTCTGATGCGTGGAGGCGTGAAAGTCATCATGATCACTGGCGATTCTGACACTACGGCCGTTGCAATTGGAAAGCAGCTCGGCATGCAGATTGCTACGCCACGAGAACATTCCTCCAACCAGATCACCGTCAAGCCAGTTCTTCGTGGCGACGAAGTGGATGCCATGACCGAGGATGAGCTGGCCGCCGCCATGCAGACGACCACAATTTTTGCCCGAACGAATCCTGATCACAAGCTCAAGATCATCCGCGCGCTCCAATCCCGTGGTGACATTGTTGCTATGACTGGAGACGGAGTAAACGACGCACCCGCACTCAAGAGAGCAGACATTGGCATTTCCATGGGACTTCACGGCACCGATGTAGCCAAGGAGGCATCGGACATGATCCTTACGGATGATGACTTTTCTACAATTCTTCACGCCATCGAGCAGGGCAAGGGCATCTTTAGCAACATCCAAAATTTTATTACTTTCCAGTTGAGTACCAGTGTAGCGAGTCTTACACTGGTCTTCATCTGCACCTGCATGGGGTTCAAGACACCACTGAACGCCATGCAGATCCTCTGGATTAGTAAGTGTAATTTTCTCACCACACGGTCCTATTTAGCTAACCCCCGATCCAGACATCATCATGGATGGACCTCCCGCACAGTCCCTTGGAGTCGAGACTGTCGACAAGGACGTCATGTCGCGACCCCCACGGTCACGAAGTGAACCTGTCCTGACACGGACCCTGCTTGCTCGTGTAATGACGCAAGCGTTCGTCGTCATGGCCGGTACAATGTTTGTGTACACTCGCGAGATGCTGGCAGATGGCGAGATAACACGTCGTGACACGACCATGACCTTTACATGTTTCGTACTGTTCGACATGTTCAATGCCTTGACGTGCAGGTCCGAGAGCAAATCGGTTCTGCGTGGCGAAGTGGGACTGTTCTCGAACACTCTGTTCAACTGGGCCGTGGCCCTCAGTTTGGCAGGGCAGTTGCTCGTCATTTACTTCCCCTGGCTTCAAGAAGTGTTCCAGACCGAGGCTTTGTCATTTTCGGATCTGTTCAAGTTGCTCTTCATGTGCAGCTCTGTCTTCTGGGTGGATGAGGCGAGGAAGTGGTTCACTTATGGAAAGAGAAAGCTTGGTGGCTATAGCCAGGCGGTGTAAAAGAAGTTGGCCCTAGATAATAACGAGCAGGTGTAGCAAACAAGACACATCCTCTCTTCATCAAAAACGTTTGGGAGCTTTATCTGTACAAATTCTCTAAAAACTTCGTCAGTGTGGACGCTGTCGAGTATAATAGACTTCAATATCTGACCTAAGCACCACGTTCAATCATTTTCTTTGATATCTGGAGTGCGCACCTGAATTCGATCGGCTGTCAAGACTTGTGCAAAAAGGGCAATGATCGTAACAAGTATCGTCTCTTCCGGTCCCAAGATCATCCTTTCTGTTTATTTATAATTCTCGTCATGGCCATTCGTACTATTCGTAGCTCGTTTCTCATGATAGGTATGTATACATGTAATGCCCTGAGGTTTTGGCATTTTCTTTTTCCTTTTCCCGTTACATAACGCAGCAGTTTCCTTTACAGATGGCAGTCCCAAAACGTAGAAATGCAAATTTGAAGTGCCATGGTACAGTAAGTCACGTTGTACTTCACCTCTTCCGCTCCTTGTACTTGTCCGACGAAGCTGCCTCCAGTACAAGCTGCTGTCGTGCACCGAGGACGCATTGCATGATCGAGCTGAGCTTGTCCGACTCATTGGCCATCATGACGATCATCTTGAGAATCTTGTCTTCACATGCGGCCTTCTTCTCCATGGCTTCCGACAGGCGTCGGATTTGTTGATGGGCGAATTCAATGCTGTGATAAAAACTGGTCAGACTATCACGTTCGTCCCCAAACACTTGCTGGAGCGGCACGGGGGAAAGAAACCCAGGAGGACGCCCGAAGACATGCAATCCTTTGGAGTCAGGACAAGGCTCACGAGACATACCGCTTGGCTTTCTCAGTCTCGTAATGCTGGTTGATACGTGTCTTGCTGTCTGACAAGTCCTTGTTGAAGTCCCTCTCGATACCTTGCCGAACTTTGGTGCGTTTTGCCCGGATTTTGTCCTGAAATATCGAATTAGCAACACATTTGAAGATAAAGGAATGAGAATAATACTGAGACTTACTATCTTTTCAAGGCTTGCTCCCAGACCTGTTGGAACTGCTTGTGTGGGCTGGGTGTCAGAGTCATCATCCGTGTTACCGTCAGGCGTTGTGACCGTTCTCTTCCTTGGGGCCATATTGAGACCCGGAATTTTTGTTTTTTATAGATGCCTGTCTCTGATATGATTGAGATTTCATGGAACTCTGATCAAAGACAACTTCACGAATTTGTGCAGAGGTTGAAGAGCATTTCTTCCAATGGCGATTGCTGGTAAAGAAGATGGGGGTAACAGCGGCGGTCTTCCATGTTACAGGTGACGTGAAAGAATGTGGGGCCAGTCACAATCTTGGTGCCGCCTTCCTCTTGTCGCTTATCGGCCAAAAATTTCCAAAACGCTTCTGCAGCCAGCGGTCTGCTTTCTTTGGTGGGGCCATCAACTTCGTCGCTCTTTTGCCTTATCCACTGCCTTTTTCCTGTTCTCGGTGACGACAAGAGTGCTGCTTTCAAGAGCCGACTAGACAAGATGGGTCTCGCAGGAAAGAAGAAGTAATGCGCACTTTTTAGCAACACGGATTGGACCCCCGCTGACTGACTGTTGTCTAGCAAGCGCAAGCTGAACGAAGACCCGAACAACACAAAATGGAGCCGAGATGAGACGACGTTCGGCCAGAAGATCCTGAGAGCCCACGGCTGGCAGCCCGGCCAGTACCTCGGCGCGCAAGATGCCGCCCACGCCAGCATGCACTCCAAGGCGAGCTCCGCGCCCATCAAAATCACCATCAAGGACGACAACCTGGGTCTGGGTGCCAAGATCCGTCAGAAGCAGGCTGAAGAATGCGTTGGACTCGACATCTTCAAGGACCTCCTCGGACGCCTGAACGGAGAATCCGACGAGTCGATTGCGAAGAAACAGGCTGTCCGATCCGAAATCAAGACGAGTCTCTACGTCGAGCGCAAGTTTGGGCCCATGCGCTTCGTCAAGGGTGGTCTCTTGGTTGGTGACCAGATCACGGAGCTCTTGAACCAGAATAAAGCAGACAAGGCCGCCGAATCCACCGAGTCTAGCGCAGACAACAGCGACGACGCAACTCAAACCAAGCCGGAGAAGAAGGAGAAGAAGTCGAAAAAGCGGAAAGCTGAGGACACCGAAGATTCTGTTGGCGCTGAAACGGACAACGCCGAGGGCAAAAAGAAGAAGAAGAAGAAGCGGTCCAAGGATGACGCTACAGAGTTAGAACAGGACCAGTCTTCTGAAGCCGAACGGAAGAGGAGGAAGAAGGAAAAGAAGGAGAAGAAAGCCAAGGAAGCGCAGACGGATGCCGAAGATGACAGCACAGAGACCAAGTCCAAGTCGAAGAAGGACAAAAAGGACAAGAAGAAGCGGAAAGAGGCCAAGAGTGATGAGCCAAGCGACGAGACTGCGGAGTTGTCAAAGAAGGAAAAGAAGAAGAAGCGCAAGCAGCAGGAAGAGGAAGCCGCATCCGCAAGCACGACCGTCACCGTCTCAGCAGTCGCCAGCGGAACTTCTACTCCAACTGGTACCGGCACATCTACTCCGCAACCACTGTCCCGCCACATGGTGCGATCTCGCAACATTGCTTCCAAGCGTATGGCTATGGGAGATATGGCAGCATTGCAGCAGGTAAGTCCGCTCACCGAGGCACTGGTATTGGTGGTTATACTAACATACAACAGATCTTCATGGTCAAGCCCGTGTAGAGGTACAGTTAAGATAGAGCATCAAGATACCCTCGATAATGGAAGCACATCAAGCGTTGAATTTATAAACTCCGGCTATAGAAAGCAGTCTCAGTCAAACCAACTGGCTTTCCCAGTTCAAAGACATCTCGACTTGACCGCAACACCACAAGCCATGAAATGGCTTGTCACATTGATGAATAGAACCGGCTATGTGAAATGGGCACTTCAGCCAAATTTTTTGGGATTCCTCTAGGCGTTTCAGGGCAAGAAAAGGAAGACAACTGAGTGCGACTGTATATAATTTCATAATTGACAAGAATACCGACAAGAATTCGGCAGCCGACCAATATTTCCCGTATTCATAAACGAAGAAACATGTTGAAATACACTGAGGTAGGCATGCCAGCTGGTGAGCAGCTGCGCTAGCTCGGATGAGCACGTCCCGACAAATGCCGAATGCAAACATCATTGATTTTGAATGACAGAGCAACGTGAGAAAGTAATCAACAATCACATGTTTCTGACTTGACCAAGTCCCGGGATTCGCCAACATGAGGCTATCAGGATTGCAAAAGGAAGTGCTGGGTCTGTATAGGCAATGCCTTCGCGAGAGTCGCAAGAAGCCGCAGGTACTTGATCTCCTGCCAATTAAAAGACTAGGGCGAGCATTCGACTGACAAACTACCAGCAATCACGACCACACTTTGAGTCTTTCGCAAGGTGAAACGATCTGGTATATGAACAATCGAAAAGCATAAATACTGATTCATCACAGGTCTGAATTCAACAAAAACATTCGGGTTGACAAAAGAGATTTTGCGGCCATAGAGTTCCTCTTGCGAAAGGGAAAACGCCAACTGGAGCTGTACTCTGCGCCTGGCATTAAAGACATCCGGTAGAGACGGGCATCCATGCACGCGGCGTGGTTGCCACAATATCAACAAGCCCGGAACATTTTGCCGTCACTTTGCGGAAATCAACATGGACTGAAACGACGTGGTGCCTTTGGCAAAGGAAGGAAACCACCTCTTGATACCCTACAGAAGGTTCGATGATGACGAACCCGCGAGCTGGTCCCTTGACCAGGGTGCGAGGGGCCGACTCTTTCTAAAAGTCAAGATCCTTTCGAAACCAGCACCGTCCGTCACGAATACACTTTGAAGCATCTATTTTTCATTTGCTTTTTTGGACCTTTTTCGTTTTCTTGGAATAGACGAGATGCCTCAATTTAGACTACCCTAGAAAGGAAAATCGCATCGTCAACCGAAGACCAAACTTATCCCTCTTGACCGGCCGGGTCCGAGCCACGCCCCGAGAGCTTCTGGAGAGGCTTTTCGTGTTCCGCTCTCTTCTTCTCGCAGCAGTGTAACTCTACGACAGAAGCGCATCAGTCAGTCAAGTCGTGGGGTTCGAGTCAGTCGGCGTCTTCCTTCTCAGTATGGCAAATCAACAAAGACACCTAATCGGGACAGCTCGCGCTATACTCTCATGCAAGTGCCCGAGGAGGAGGTTCTAAAGAATCTTGGCGCGCCTTATACATTTGAGGAAAGAACTCATCCTTCCAAGCATGCTGATTTAGTGGACGGTCCTTCTGTTCCCTCGGAAAAAGTCCTCGAGCCAACGTCTCATCAGCAGCCACAAGATGGTAACCGCCGAGTCCCTGACGACCATGGCTATGCCCGGACACGATCCGATCCCAAAAAGCGATATGGCTTGTCGGATCCTGACGTCTGGGCGGCCATACAAAGAACATTGGCTCAGCAGAACCGTCTGTCGTCGATCGCGCCGCACGAAGCATCGCCCGTGAAAACTGGGACGACCCGCCGCCAAGTGCCATCCCGGACAAGCAGTCAACGCAGAGCTCTCACCCACTTCGCCAGAGAACTAGAGAAATATGCCCACGTCACCGACGCTGCAGGAAAGCTGCCAGTCATCACCCCTACAGAGTCAGATGAGAAGTTTTCCCTTCACACTGTCGAGGCACTATTTCCCTACAAGAAAGAGTTTGAGGCTGCTGGACTTGCTATCACCGCAGATCAGCAGAGAAATGGATTACCAGAACAGACACATGACCAGATTCCACGCGGTGAGTCTTGCGCCTCGAACCACGGTGTCGGTCAGAGTCCTTATCAAAGGCTTTTAGATGGCGGGTACGATTCATCCTCAGATTCTGCAACACCAAGCTCTGAATGGGTGGTTGAGTTTCCACATCCAGATCCAGTGCCCAAGGCTGTCACTTTCCCTGCTGGCCAACAAATTCGACCCGCAGCTGGCAAAGGATCTCCCTCACGTGGCAGAATGTTGCTTCCTTGGTTAAGAAAGAAGCATGACACGATGGAACCTGAAGCAACGCCGAGGACACGTGTTGGCACCATGGTTGAAACGAAAAAGGGTGAATGGAAGCTTGCTGGCAAGGAGACACAGCCAAAGGACGTCCCATCAGCTGCTCTCAACGACCAGACACTGGAAAAGAAAACCCGGGATACCAAAACATCAAAACCGATCGATCCGGCACCACAAACCCCGACCAATCCACGGCCCTATGTTGTTCGATCGCATGTTGCTGAATTTGTGAACGGCTCTTCAAGCGCTCCCAACCGAACGCGGAGAATAGATGAGGATCGTAAAGCTCAATTTCGCCAAAAGAGGGAGTTAGCACAAGCCTCACTACCTCGTGTCCGATCCAACAAACATGATCAAGATCTCGACTCACGACCTCACCATCATCCCTTCTTCCAAAATCATCACCACTCCCCGCACCACCGTATTCATCATGTTCACGGAGCACCTGTTACGTGGGTGGATACGAAGCCTGGCAAGTCTCCAAAGCAACAGCCGAAAGATTCTAAGGTAAAGAGAAAACCAGTACCAAAGTCAAAGTTACCTTCTCCGGCGCCAGAGCTCCCGTACACTTGGAAATACGCCGTGAGCAATGCATCATCATTGGAACGTGCACTGAACGTGGCACAAGAACGAGTGGAGCGAATGGCTTCCGAGGCACTGCGACCAAACAATTCAAAGCCTTTGCCAAGAATCCCACTTCGACCAGCTAAAGAACTCAATCAATCCCACCCAAAGAGTCACAAACACCACCCTCTACTCGCAAAAGATTCATGCCGAGACTATGCGCACCCCAAGCCACCACCAAAGCCTGTTGAGGCAGTTGTAACAACGGAACAGGTGAAGACCGGGACGGCTTTTGATCACGATATGCTGCTCGACCGCCGGAATCCACTATCTCGAATAGAGAATCGGATTGAATCGAGGCAAATTACTGACAATGTTGCTATACCCCGACAATTCCAAGAAGCCGGATATGATTCCGGCAATGGAAAGAAGCCGTATGTATACTCAACGCAATACGCTTCGGAGAAGCCGGATAATCAGCCTGTCATGGCGAAAGAGAATGCGAGAAGACCCAGTCAAGGCGATGGAGACCAAACCCAGCCAGCTTCCCCAGATAAGCCACCCGATGATCTTGAAGCAGTGCTAAGTTACTTGGATGTATTCTTCGATACGGATGATGCAACGATTGATGATAGAGATGTTTTGCAAGGGCTTCAAGTTGCTGTCAAGGCCGCAGCGGACGATCTGTACGATGCTCTGTTGCGCGAAAGGACTGGATTGAGGATCCGACGTTTTCTTGCAGATCTGAAAGCAATCGATGCATTTGATGCTGAGTTGGCAGTCAACTCACCTGCGAGGCCGAAGCAAACCGAGAGAAGGCGATCGAAGAAGGCACAGAAGCCGCAAAGGACTTGAGTAGGAATATCCGAGAATTGGAACATTGTGTCGTGGTCACATGGAACGCGAGACCCAGGCCGGCATATATAACTTTTAATGATCTTCGAATTAACGAATAGAAATCCCTTACTGGAAAGTTACAAGTGCAGCTTCTGCATGCTACAGGTCTTGTTGGGCGGTGAATCGTGTGCTTAACGACAATATTGTCACTACCTTACAAATTGTGAATAGACCGGTTTGTATGGCATAGCTACAGACTCTTCCGTAAGTATATTCCATCATATTATGTCGCTCTGACCTGGGAATCTGGGATCATGTCTCATGGTCATAAGCACTAATAGAGCCACCAAGGTGTGGGCGTATCATTCTAGGCTAGTCTGCTTACGAATCGAATCTACGTCTTGACGAGTGCCTAGATTCAATCATGCCACGTCGATCGCCCTGTGAAATCGATATCAATAAAAGGGCTAGATTGTTACGTGATCAACGCCGGTCCGATTGACCTAGAACGCGAAAATTCATCGATCATGTCGCCTCCGGAGCAAAACGCAGGGGCAGCACCGAAGCACCGGGCCTGCGATGAATGCCGTAAGTCTCGGTGGGGTCGAGAGAGCACCCGGCACGTATCGCTCCGGACTGACAAGGCGGGCTCTCGTATGTAGGCACCCGAAAACTAGCATGTACGAAAGAGGCAGACGGCTGTAGCCGCTGCAAGCGAGAGGGCATCACATGCCATTATTCTGCCCAAAAGCAGATGGGCCGGCCGCGCAAACGACCTAGGGAGGAAGCCGGCGAGACGAACACAACAGCCGAGTCCGTTCCCAAGACGGCCATGCTGGAGATCCCGCCCGACACCGAGGACCCGGGCCTGGCCTTTTTGAGCTTCCTCACGGGCGGAGACGTCGATCTCGATCCGGCCTTGCCCGAGGATCTGCTGAACCCAACTCGGCAGGACAAGGAGGATTGGACGTTTGGCTATACTGGCAACGACTTTGGCACGCTGAACTTTGACACGTCGGCCGAGCACGCCCCTTCGTTCACGCCCTCGAATATCGATCCCGCCTTGTTCACTGCCGGTTCGACGCCGGATACCTCCGCACCTGGGCTTTCCTCTGCCCACTCGAGCTCGCCCGCGGCTAGTGATAGCCCAAGCACTACTCTTGGGCCGACCAACTGTGCTTGTATAGCCAGTCTATACCTGTCGCTGGACTCGATGCAGAAGCTATCCAAAGACGTGACCGAGGCAGTCCGTCAGGCTCGCCTCGCAGCTAAAACAGCCTACCAGGTTGTCAACTGCCCATGCTGCTCGGTGCGAACTCTAGAAAATAATACACTGGAGCCGGAGAAGAGCACGCCCATGATACACAACTTTCAGCTCCTGATGCTGTTAGCGACGCTCATCCCGAGCATCGTGCACGCCTACGAGCGCATCATCCGCATGGTGGACCAAGAGACGGCTAAGGCGCAGGCGGAGCGGCGCGAGATCGCCTTCACGCTCGACAACTACGGCGGTGTCTGGGGCGGCCTGGGCAAGGACGACTGCTGCGGCGCTACCAAGGCGCTCAATCACAGGACCATGGAGCCAGTCATGTGGCGCCTGACGGTGCGGGCACTCATGCGCGTCGACGTGTACGGTATCAGCGGGTGCGAAGACATGGGTGGTGGCGGCGGCTCTTCGACCGATCCCTTCCACCTTGGCCTCAAGGATATTGTCAATCAGATGGAGAACCTCTCCAAGGCACGGCACGCTATAATTGATCCTCTGGTCGAGTCGGGCAAGTGGGATTCCTGCAACCATGCCTCGGCACTCACGTTCCACAAGCAGGGAGAGCCGCCGACGTGCCAAAAGATCATTCAGATGGCCAAGACGTCCATTGACAACCTGGTCATTGCTTAAACATACCAGTCATGGAAGCGATGATTATTGAAATCAGTGTCCTTTTTCACACGTTGATTTTTTCTAACGTTGCTACGACTTCCTCCATCAGCTGGCCGGCGTCCTCGCTTGATATATCGTCCTTGGCCGTCAGACACCTCTCCACGACGTCCCGATACAGCCGTCCCACCTTAGCGCCCAGCCGCGGCAGAAGTTGCGGCAGGATGATCTTGTCCCGCCAGCGCTGGGCCGAATAGTGCGGTCTGTAGTACGTCTGCAGCACCTTCCAGTCGCCAATCTCGAGCAGCACCAACCCGAGACTGTAGAGGTCATAGCTCTTGCAGTAGGGCCGGCGGGATGGTCCGCTCAGCAACGTCGGATGCCGGTGCAAATCGAGGATCGAGGGGTTCTTGGGCACCACGGACATTTCGATGTCCAGGTCGGGCCGCGAGGCGTCAAAGCCTACGAGGTACGGATTCGAAATGTCCGGGACCAGCGCCGCCGTGGCCGTCGCCTGCGTGGCCGAGGCTGAGAAAGGTGATGGGAAGAAGAGGATATTGTTAGAGCACAGCGACTTGTGCAGCCAGTCGAGCGAGTGCAAGGACAGGAGCGCCACCGAGAGCGTGCGCGCCAGCGCGATGCGGTCGTTGAGGTCGGGCGTCTTGAACTCGCTCGTCGACATGAGCTTGTGCAGCGTCGAGTGCGACGGCTCCGGCGCCCGGTAGACGAGCCCGTACCGGCTCATGCCCGCGTCGTCCGTGTACCCCAGGCAGTCGATCGTGTGCAGGTCCGGGTGCCGGTCTACGGCCGAGTGCATCATGCGCGCCAGGTCGTCGAGCCGCCGCATGTGCGCGACCCGCCCGTCGACGTCCTCCTTGTCGTAGTCGACCCACTCGATGATGACGTTGCCTTTTTGGTCGTGGAACGCCTCGCTCCTCTTGGTGTTTTCGGTGTCGGTGACCTTGAGCGCCTGCCGCTGCACTTTGAGCGCGTATGTAGGCCGGAACTTTTGCTGCGGCGTGCTGTCGAGGTTGACGCGCAGTTTCTTGAGGCTGGCAGATGCGTTCAGTTTTGGGTACACCTCATCCGAGGCCTTTTCTAGCACGCTGAGCTGCTCGACGTCCTTGGCGGCGTGTAGCATTTCAAAGACCCAGGTCCGTTGCACGCCTGGTATCCGAGAGGCGGGGAATAACTGCTCCAGGCCGTCATTGAAATCTGTGTTGATATGAGCTGGGAAAGCGTTCATATAGGATTGCGATGTGTATTATTTGCTCACGTTTGAGATCTTTTAATAATGAATCAAACTTGTCCTTGTCTGCGATAGAATCTCAGTCCCGCATTTCATCTCTCAAGTGACTGTGAACTCACCGGCGACAACCCATCTCGCCCGAATCGTCATATTCCTCATCTTTTCGCTGACATTCCGCACATCGCTACTCGATCTTCTTGCAGGCGAACCCATCTTCTTCTCACCGCCCACCGTAGAGCCCTTGTCGTCTCCGTCACGGTCAACAAGCCCATACCGGCCCTTTAACCTCTGAACATCGGTAATAGTGGCGTGGAGATTATTCAAAATGTCGAGAGCCATATTCCTCAACAACCCGCCACCTCCACCACCACTCCCACCTCCGACTCCACCACCTCCCCTCCCGACGCCGACGCCGACGCCGACGCCGTCGACCTGAGACAAGTGCTCCTCGAGCCGGCCCTCGGCGACGCCCCACTCGCGGCCCCACACGACGAGGCGCGTCTCCTCGATGCGGACCTTGCACGCGAGCCGCTGGCTGTCGGTATCGAACGAGGCCGCGCGGCTGAAGTAGGCGTACGCCTTGACGCACCCGTCGAAGACCTGGCCCAGCACGCCGACTACGGCCAGCGCCGTGCCTACGGCTTCGGCCATTGGCGGTGAGGGGGGCGTTGGGGTTTTTGCTCTGTACTTGAGGGAGGTTAGTAGCGTGAATGGAGACTGGTTTACTAGATTCGGGAGAAGGTCGAGGTCTGATGTTGTTTTTCTATGATTGGTATATCTGAGAGATCGACTCGTGATATGATTGTTAGTTATACATCGGGAACCTGTATGCGTCTTATATACTCGTGTCGTTGCGGACGTAAGTGGGCAGCTGCTGCCAGCTGCAGTCTTGTATCACTAGGGAACAGGTTGTTACATCGTCTTGCAAGTGTCCAAGATGATGAACATGTTCCGATAGAGATTATTTTCTGATGATTTGGGCATGTTGAGTTGCCGTCGAGTCTTGATCATGTAATAACGTATTAATATGAGAAAGTTGGAGAAGCATAGCGAAGACATTCGCAAATTATCAAGAGTCTCAAGTCGGATTCAGATTGTCTATTACAAAACCGACCCGGCTGCCAATTATAGCATACAATTCAGCATAATAAAGAAGAATTTCGCAATCTAATAACTAAGCAGCGCAACCCATGACTAAGTGTATAACTCCAATTTGCCAACTCCTCGTCTGTCGTAGGATGGCGTGCATTCCACGGAATGTAATGTCATCACTCATCAAAACAATCCCAGTGCAACTTTGAAAATCTACTCAGCCCGCCCGGGAGTCTGCGTGCTTCTCAGAACCGTCTTTGGCTCTCCAGTATAGCCGACTCTTTTCATCCATGCCTCAATCGAGCTGTCCCTGGCCGGTAGAATTCGGTCCAGAAGATCAAAGTCCCTCTTCAAGATTCTCGACTTGTACAGATTGAACCAGTGAGTAAAATTTTGTTCGTAGGTCAAGTTCAGAGCGCTCGGGTCGCTGATGGACATGTACCCGACCTTGGTGGCGCCCTGGTTTGGCAGCTTGGCCCAGGCCACATCGTTCCAGTCCTTGGCCGGGATGGACTTCCAAGTCGCTCGCTTTCCCGTCGCTGCAGTGTACGCCGCAGCCAGCTTGCTTAGGCTGACGAAATCAATGGCAAGGCCGATGTCCTGGCCATTCGCTTCATCACGGTGCGAGAGTGCCCATTCGACATAGCGGCCGAAATCTTCCAGGCTGACAAACGGTATTTCGCCATCGTCGCCAATCGGCAAGGCGAATACGGCCGTCCCATCGGGAGTGAAACGAGGACGCAGAGCCTCGTGGAGAATGTCGGCGTACGGACCTGAACGGAGGATCGTCCAAGCCATCGGATTGTCTGTACCTTGGGACTTGATCCACTCTGTCACTTTTTGTTAGCCGTTATACGCATGCTATAGCAGTGGTAGTATCGACGAACCTTGAACTCGAGCCTTGCCCTCGTAATGACCGACGTATAACTCGGGGTCATATCCGCTCGCCTTGCCATTCGAGTCCAGCCCGCTGTAGATCAAGTGCTTGACGCCCGCCCTCGCGCTGGTCTCAAAGAGGCGGATGCCCCAGAAGGTCTCGGCCATTTCGCCCAGGGCGAAGCCGTCGGTGTTGACAAAGACCGAGTCCGCGCGCTTGGCGGTCTCGTAAAAGGCGTCCAAGTCGTACCCGGCGTCCGTCTTGCTCAGGACGAGCTCGACGTTGGGCAAGGCGGCCAGCTCCTGGGCGTGCGCCGAGGTGGTGCTCCGGGTGAAGACCAGGATGGAGTATTTGTTCGTCTGGGACAAGATCTTGGTGATCACGGCTCCTTGTGCTCCAGTCCCTAATGAGTCTTGTTAGTGTTTGACATGATGAGAATGAGAAATGCGAGAATTCCCTTACCACCCACGATGAGGATAGTCGAATTGGCAGTCATTTCTTTAGGTTGCACGTCGACTTTTTGATGTAAATGAGGTGTTATGTCAGGTTGATTGATGCTAAGCAATGACTATGTTCACTGTTGTTGACTTTGATGATTTTCATTTTCTTCCTTTCCAACAGATCGTCCATCGTCGCTGTTTTTATGCTAATCGACTGCACTATGATGTTCGTTGTATTGTTGTCGCACGATTGCTCAGCGCATTTTCTCACGATTAAAAATCTTGGCTGCTGATGATGGTGTTTAGAATTCGACACTCGGATCTCGGCTGGGGTATTTAAGTGCGCCGTATGCGATTACTGATCTTTGAATAGTCATACCCGAAGCTTATAATATGTCATTTTTTGGAGAAGGGGAACTTTGGCGAATAGCGTGGGGGATTTGGTTAGTAATACGCAGAAGGCCCCCAAATCCAGAGCATCAATTAGCGCACTTGGATCACGCAATGACACAATGGGATTGTATTTACGAGGAGTCGTTAAAGATTATCTAGACAGAGGTATAGTATTCGCTAATACGGGACGACCAATCGCCGGAATCACCATTTGAATGGTGGCTCGTTATTGGGAAAAGGACTTTTTCTTCTTCTTAAGGTACGGTGACTTCCGTCTGCAGGACCGCTGTTCAGAATTTCAAGGGTCTTTGCTCGTTGTCATATGTGTGGCAAGCAGCCTGCTGGTGGCTGCATGGCGGCCTGCAGCAAGACTGGCAAATGTCTTGCTGCCTGGTGGCACCGGCGAGCAATTTCAAGCTGAAGCTGTCTCTCGGTTCTCCTGATGGACGATATCGGCCGACTTCTCTGCGGCTGCCACACGGTCCTCAAAGTTCCGTGTGGCATTCTTACTGCGCCAAGCAGGGACGTTTGATGCAAACAGTTCGTCCACTTCCTCGAGCGTCTTGCCTGAAGTTTCGGGATACGCGAAGAAGATGTGCGCCGTCATGACCGCACAAAAGGTGCCGAAGATCATATAAGTCTTCCACTGAATGTTGGTAAAGGCGGGTGGGACGAAGAACGCCAGGGCGAGATTGAAACTATCGTAGTACGTGAGCATTCATATATGCCTGTAGAGCCCCACGAATGAATTGTCCACTTACGTCCAGTTCGAGGCAGCAGAGAAACCGACGCCGACGGCACGATACTTGAGCGGAAACACCTCGGAGCAGTAGATCCAGCCGATCGGAGCCCATGTCAATCCGTAGACTCCGACGAAGATGTAGCAAAGCGCAATAACCGCCTTGGCCGGAGCGCCTCCAATCTCCCACCGGAGGATATCATTTCCTAGAAATTGTTAGTCACTATTTCGCCACATGATGGTGGTGAAACTCACCGTCGATGCTGTCGACGGGGTGGCCATACGAGGCCATGATGCCTCCAGTTGCGAAGTGGATGATGCAACAGATGATGGCACCGCCGATCAAGAGCGTCCTGCGGCCGACGCGGTCGACTACAGGAAGAATCCCGCCGGTGGTCACAAGGAAGATCACGTATTGGATGATGGATGAGGTCAAAGCTACATTTCCGCTCTTGACGGAGGTTAGCATAATCCTGATGTAGTTGTACTTATCACACCAAAGCTGACGCGACTGAATTTAGAGCGGTACGTACCATTCCTGCCATGTTGAAAATATAGACCAAGTAGTCTTTGCACAGAGTTAGTCTGGTCGGGTGACATTTCGGGGTGAAAAAAAAACTTACAGAGCATGACATTTCCACCGAGTAATTGCTGCCATACTTGTACAGAACACCCAGCCAAGGTCCGTTTCCACATACCGGGACCGAAGAGACCCAGGACACTGATACTCGACGACTCTGCGGCAACGCGGGCGGCTTCCTTGACCTCTTCCAGCTCGGTGAGGACGACGGGGCTGCTTCGGTCACCGTGTCCGTGAAGGTGCGCAAGTACTTCCCAGCATTCATCCCAGCGGTCTTTCTGGGCGAGCCATCGGGGAGACTCGGGGAAGAAGAAGAGCGCAACAAACAGAGCAATGGCTGGGACACCCTGGACTCCCCATGAAATGCGGAAGGCGGCCGGCGAGTGGATGGCGTTGACACAGCCATAGGATATCAAGTACATGATCAAGATGCCTGCAAAACTAGTCAGTGACGAATACCAACTGTGGATTTGGGTATTAAGGCGACAAACCCCATTCAATGGACCACTGTTGAATACCGACGATACGGCCACGGATCTGTGACGGGGCCAGCTCGGCCAGATAGACACAGCTTTGCGAACTAGTAACACCAATCGACAGACCGCTTATGACGCGTCCGACAATGAGGTGAGCCACGTTCTGAGCAGAGGCTTGCAATGCGGCGCCCACGACAAACACGACGGAGGCAGCTTGCAAGGCCCCGCGACGCCCGAGCTTGTCGGCCAGGAATCCGGCGACCAGAGCTCCGACTAGCGATCCGGCCGACATGGAGGCAGTGATACCGCCTTGTAGAGTGGAGTCGGGATGGTGGAAGTAGTCGAGGTATTGGTCGGACCCGATCCAGGCGCTCATGGAGCTGATGTCGAAGCCGAACAGCATGCCGCCGATGGTGCCGAAGGCGGCCAGAACTTGGACGTGAATAGTCAGTTTCGCAGTAACATTGAGGCGGCATTGGCATACCCACCATAGATATTCCAGATACGATACATCTTGATTTACTCTGAGTCGATTGGCGGAGATATGGTGGCAGATGGTGTGTTCGACTGCCCACTGATGGAGGCATTTGTCCCATTCAATTTTCCGAAGGAACCATGGTCCCTTTTGTGACTTTCGAGTCTTCATTCTTCTTTTTGCCTCTTGGATGACATCAAAAAACCCTCATGTCGATCTCTTCTCCCGCTCGAATATGGCATGATATTGGTAGAAGCGCTCGTATGAGGAGGCGCGCTGGTTGAAGTGCTCCACCGCTAGTATGCACGAGCTACCAAGAGCCGGTTTGCTATGCGTGCGCAAGTAACGGCCATGCACCACCACCCACAAAATCAAGAAAGAGCTCTCAATCTGTCAATCCTCATTGTGTCTGGACCTGGTGAGTTTCCCCGTGTTGAGTCAAATTAAGCCGCAGGCTCCCGTTTTGGGACCTAGTACTGCACAAACATGCAATACAACAGTCATTAATACAAATCTTTCGATACGGACTTTATCTTAAGCGAACATCATATGAGTGATATACACCCATCCCCATCAAGTCTCTGAACCTTCACCTATACGGTGCTTGGCTGCGGATTGTCCATTGTACGAGTACATCATCAACGTTTTTACCATCCCCGAGGTCGTTACCCTGGTGCTGCATCACGCCTTTCAGCGTGACCGCGGTAGTTGATGCTTTAGGAGTTTCCCGCAATTTGAGGATGTTGCCAGCGAATACCTAGAAAGGTATACCACTGACTAGCGATTTTAAAAGAGCGTACCACTAATCCTTTCGGACCGCTTTTAGGAGCAGAGTGACTGCGGTTTACCCCTGGTGGTGCCCTTCCGTCAATTTCTTTAAGTTTCAGCCTTGCGACCATACTCCCCCCAGAATCCAAAGACTTTGATTTCTCGTAAGGTGCCGAACGGGTCAATAAGTATCCAACACCGTCCGATCCCTAGTCGGCATAGTTTATGGTCAAGACTACGACGGTATCTGATCGGTCTTCGATCCCCTAACTTTCGGGGTCAATTCGTCGGCAGTATCCACCGGAGAGCCCACCGCACTAAGCGATGCCCGGGGATGCAGGAACAGAATGAGGGGCCCCAGGATCCCCGGGATATTCCCATGCGCTCCTATCAGAATGCAGCATTCACTCTTCAGAAGTTCAGCTCGCCGGCACTCCATGCAATAGTGGCGCAAGTACGAAGTATGTACGCAGGAATTGTTCAATCGGTACCGAGCTGTGACTTTGAGCTTATTACAGATTGGGCAGCCTCGAGAAAATTGAAGTCAGCACAGTATGTGTGATAGTACAGCTTGATCGATGGAAGGAGGAGGTCCTAATTGATGCTTGCCTAGGTAAGTAGCCAATATGGAATACCATAAAATGGAGCTAGTCACCCAGGTCAGTATACTGCCACAACTTACGATTCAAGACTATGTCTCCAAAACGTGTCTAGGGTTATGCCACTGGAATGCGTTCCCCACAGGAGGGTGTACGTGAGCTTTTCCAACAACCAGTCCAGGTTTGGGCATTAAATAGAGTCAACCCTTGCTCCCTTAAGGCCTATGTATGGTATGGTGTAAGTCATGCGTCTATCGTCCACGTCTACCTAGTCTGGATGAATTTCCACGACCCTGATGTTACAAACTAGGTTTTCATTCACTCCAAACACCGAAAGGCAAGAGCCTTGATTGAATAAAACATTGATAAATAGAAATATTTGCACAGAAGATAATCTCGAGACACAGTCAACATGGCATCCAAGCAGAGATGCCCCTCTCCCAGTGATGAAGGGTGGCGCATGCAAGGGGACGACATGACAAGCTGCAATTTCCGAAAGCATGGGATTGGTGTAAGCCGCGGTCGAATAGGATGTACGCGCATTCAGTGTTGACAGGCTGTCTCGACTTTCAACCCAGTCCGCATGTTGTGGCGTCTTCGAATCCGGCGAATAGCTCGTACATGCACCCCAGACTTCGCTAAAGTGTCACACGAGACTGACCGTCGTACCCCTGCTCCCACGACCAACACACCGGAACCCCAATCTGGGGAAAGGTCGTGGGTTCCGGGACGTTTCCGCAGGTATACTTATATGACTCGAATCCACCCGGTCGGATCTACACTACTTGTCCCACCCAGGAATAATGCTTTCGTGGCTGCATGTCCGGTGAAACCGAATATGGGGCTCTACTATGAGCAATCTTGGGCTATTCTCAGCACTATCGGCCTCGTCAATGTGCTCTACGGCCTCGTCGTTATCAGCATCACGAAGCTGTCGACCGTCGTCCTCATCCCCATCATCGTGAGCGCCGCCGGGGCCGTAGCCAATGGACTATGCTACTATGCTTTCTATTCCAATCATCCTTTAACGAATACTCTATCAGCCTCGGGATTTGCTGATTTCTTCTGGCTTGTAAGTCATTCGCCGGGGGTTTGTGTGTATAGTCAGGTCAAATTGTAACACGAGACAGATACAAGAAGTCGGCGTATCGTTCTACAGCTACGCTATCCTAATCAAGCTGCTCCACTCTCGAAGTCGACTGGTCTTTTGTGTTTTATTCTGGACAATCGTGGCGGCCGTCATCACCGTGCGCCTGATCATCTTGGTCGGCCGTATCAAAATCATCCAAAACCCGGATGCGACGTACCAGCAGTCTGTCAATTATCTCCACGTCGGCTACTTTTCGCTCATCGCCTTGCTGGAATGCCTGAGCGCCTACTTTTTGCTTCGCAAATTTGCTGCGGCGCGCAAGGCGTCGATCAACACATCATTGAATACCAGCCTTTTACAGCACCTGATGCGAGGCACCGAGACTCGCGTTGCTTCGCTGGCTCTGCTCGGCATTTCTAGGGCGATTACATACGTCTTTTGCCCGTCCCTGCCACAGGCCCTCACGACCGCTGGCCAGGTCGATCGCTTTATATATACGCTGGAGTGCATGTTCCCTATGATGATGTAGTAGGTCAAAGTGCCAATCAGTGCTGCTTGCTGATACTAATGTGGCTATTTCAGCATTGACATATTGGCTTGCAAGATCAAGTTCACGGACCGCTCCAACGTGGAATTGCCGCGCGTGCCGAGCTTTAGGTCGGATCATGCGATATTGGATGACAGTGCACAAGCGTCGCCTCAGTTACCTGGAAAGGCAGTGTAATCGGGAATAATGGTCAAGTAGGGCGGGTGAAAGGGGGTTCAAGAAATAAGTATCCAAAACAATACACTTGGTTGAATGATGCAATGGCCCTCAGTCTGTCAATCGAGGGCGTCAATTTCCTGAGTGTCTAGTCATACGTCGGTCACATTTATGGAGTGCCTTTAATGATGGGCGCCTAAAGTCAGTCCTAAGGGTCAAGAACCTTCTGGCGGTTCAATACTGGTCATTTCTATGAGGAGTGATAGATGGTTCTATGAAGAAAACGAAATGGAATGGAATTTGGGAGGGTCGGTTGACTGCACGCTTGCCTTGCCGTGATTATTGACAATATGCAAGAGCGTGGCGAGCGGGACATTGCCGCCCGTGAGGAAGATGCCGATCCTATTGAGACTCGCATCCCCGGCCAGGCACTCGTGGAAGCGCGGGCGGACAGTGCAGCGCGGCCGCGAGCGGAACCGCCGCGCTCGGCTCGACCGCCAGCTTCTTCAGCTCGGCGAGCACCAGGCACAGCGCGTCACAGATCTGATCCTCGGCCATAACGGCGTCATTCTATTGATAAGAGTATAGTACCAGGAAAGTTAACCAAGCGGCTCCACCAAAAAGGATCATGCATCTTTGTTAGGTATAAAGAATGGGTCGTGGGAACCAGGGGGCCGGATGGTCCGTGTTTAGCAAGCAGCGCAACTCTAAGTGAACGGGTGGGATCATATAATTGATTTTCACGCTCATGAAATGGAAAGGAGGCACACTGTAACTCCCTACACCTTCTTCCGTAAAGTCGAGCTCTGTCAGAGGTTCGTGCACTCCCTCGAACAGGCTGCGATAGGTGGGATAGGTGGGATAGACGGGCTTGGGAAAGTTGGAACTTGGTCGACCCCGAGGAATGCAAATTCAAGGCGATTGAGTCCAATTCGTGACTTACCAGCCGCGGTACGTCTACTCACTTGGAAAGCTAAGGTTGCTCATACGTTGCCATCGGTTTGATGGATATGCTCCTGGCGAGTTGATCCTTTTGGACCGTGTCGTGTTTTTCTGTACCACATGGCAGTGTTGTGTCTGGGAAAAAGCGGATTACAGGCGTCCAAGGTCAATTTGGATGGATTTTCTCTCAAAGGACTCAATTGCACCAAGTGTTCGCATAATTATGCATTACGATTAGCCGAATGTACGACATTTTGCTGGCCAAAATCTTCAAGTACCTTCATCCTCAGCATGGTGATCGATGAGATTTTCTTTTCTAAGATCATGTCAATTTGGTATACGCAGGTAAAAATACAAATTCCCAGGGTGTGTGCTTTTTATATGGTGCGAGTAACACGGGGTCACGTTTGCCCGGCTTCAATGCTTAGAAATCCAGATCCCTTGCAACGAGGCGAGCCAATCAAAGAAACATCCCTGAAACAACCTTGTACAAAGGGTAGGGACACGAACTTTCAGAATTCGCAAAGACAATATCTTCCTGTTTGTTGCTGTTGTCGCTGTCAAAATCCATGGGCAGTAATTGCAGGAAGCTCACTGTCAAACTCGGCCATGTCTGTGCCACCTGAGGAGTCCGAGGCGTCTCGGACAGAGCCTTCAAGCAATACAGAGCCCATTCATCAACAACTTGTTGGTGTGGCGCCGACCATAATAGCGACGACAGAATCGAAAAACATGGAAAAGCGTGGTTTCTTCCACAATGTTGACGGAGGCGGGCATGGTTGGGCCTCTGTCATGGGAGCATGGCTGATCCAGTTCTCCATGCTGGGCGCGGTCTTGTCTTTTGGGAGTTATCAGACTTTCTACCAAGACCAGTGGTTATCAGTGAGTAGTGACATGCGCAGTCTTGATGCCGACACTGACCGTCTGCCATCGCTCAACCAAAGAACTACTCCCACTCAACAATCGCTTGGATTGGCACTTTGCAGCTCTTTATGGAATTCTTGTAAGTGCCACTAAGCCGTGCCTGAAGTAAAGAATTTGAAATGGGAGAGCAAAAAACTAGGAACTGACAGCTCAAATCTCGTAGCCTTGGAGTCTTTGGTGGTTTCCTTCTTGACGGTGGGCACTGGCGCTGGACTGTCGGCGGAGGCTGCGGCCTTTTCGTCTTCACCTTTTTCATGTTGAGTCTATGCCCCCCGGGTCAATATGCGCCCATCATCCTGGCCCAAGGGTGAGTCGAATAATCCTGCTTGTACCATCCGGCGGTGCAAATCATGACCTGACTGACATGGCCGAAAGTATCGGTATGGGCGGTGGTCTTGGATTTGCTTTTCTGCCCGTCACCGGCCTCGTCGCGAAACACTTCAAGAAGCGCCGAGCGCTGGCCTTGGGCATCATTTCCACTGGGACATCGGTCGGTGGTTTTGTCTTCTCCCTTCTCGGCAGCAAGCTTTTCTATTCCAGCCTCGGCTTCCCCTGGACAGTCCGCATCAGCGCCTTCATAGTACTTGCCACCACCATCCTTGCAAACCTCCTACTGTCGGGCCCCAAAGTCAATACTGCCGCGACCGAAGAACCCGAACCTATTCGCGCTGAAGCAAAGGTCGACGTTCCGCACCAGCCTAAGGAAGGTGCCGTGGGGGCAATTGACAACATCGAGAAGACGGAGGTGGCGGCGGCGACACCATCGAAGAGAAACGATACCGAGGCGACGTCGCTAGACCCTGAGGGACTGGGAGATGGCATCAAGCCACACCAACCGCGCACTATGAGGCAAATGCTACGTGATCCGGCTTACCTGGCAATCATTTCCATGGGGTTCGTCGTCAGCCTCGGCTTATACTTTCCACCGTCAGCAGCCCCAGACATCCCCCCTTCCTGTTGACCAACCAAGACTGACAAGAGTGAAAAATCAGTTTTGCAATCCAGTCATTTGCTCTTGATCACGGTATACCGTCCGATCTGGCAGATTGGCTGCTGCCATTGCTCAATTTGACTAGTGTACTCGGGAGAACGATTCCCAACTGGTTGGCTGATCGCTATGGACTCTTTGAGGTAATATGAAATCAACAGGCACATGTTACGAATCTGACACTTACTAAATCCGCTGTCATCATAGCTGTATATCCCCTGCACCTTGCTCGCGGGCGTGATCCAGTTTGCACTCGGTGGAGCCACCAACTCTGGTGGCGTGGTTGTGCTCGCGATCCTGTAAGTCATTTTAGACTCGCCATGCTCTTCAATCTGGCCAAGATATAATAATCAATTCTTGCAGATATGGCTTCTTTTCAGGATCAGGTGAGACCTTCTCCCAAAACAATGTTACCAGTGAATATTAAAACTGATCTTCGCCTGCTTTAAAGTCCCCGCCCTGTATTTTCCCATGATATCCTCACTCGATCCTGACGTGGCATCAACTGGTATGCGGATGGGTGTTGCCTGCATGCCCGTCGGCATTGCGTCCTTGATTGGCAACCCGATTGCGGAAGCCTTGGTCGGTCCCCAACGCACTTGGTGGCACGGCCTTGGATTTGCAGGCGCCAGCCAAATCGTTTCTGCCATGCTGTTGACGTTTGCCTGGGTGATGGAGAAGAAGCGGCACCGGGCCCAGTGCCGGGAAGTTTAGCATTTAAGATTGCTGCCACAAAATTACTGACGGGCTGGCTGCAGCGGGACAGGAATAGGATTCGGAACACGGCTGAAGTGGCGATGTGGTCAGATCTATACCAAGACAGCGCAGTTATCGTTTCTTCTCTCTCGCAAGAAATCAACCATATCACAGCGCAATAGTAATTACAGGTGTTTTCATGCAGTTTCAACCAAATTTTCTCAATTGAACCTACACTTCGGACCCCAACCATCCTATCTGATACCCAGAGCTAGTGCATTCAAGTCCTTCACCCAGGTATTCTCGACACTCGATGGCAGCTGGCAAACGACCCCCCCAACTAAAACAAACAGCTACATCTCTTTTGATTTTAGACTATAGAATAGTTGTTTCAGCGGCGAATGTTTCGGATAACGCAAGAATCATGCTCCTAGTCGGCCCCTGGGAGACCATATGGTATGTGTATACACACCTTGGTTGGTAGAACCACTAATCGCACCGTGTCAAAGCGACGAGTATGCGGCTAGGTGGGACACTAAAAGATCAAGTGCGACGGGTCGGGCCACACACCAATCGGATCCCCTCCAGTGCAGAAACGGTGTATTCCGTCTTACGCCAATGAAGCACTATAATCAATTATAGGTTTTGAGCCAGCAACTGCAAGAGAACACCAACGACAAGGGCGTGGGATGCTCGAGGTGTATCATATTCGCGTTTTCATTCGAGAATAGCGCAACCAAAAGTGAAGGGCTCAACTCGTATAGCTTTGAATTCTGCCTGCTACTCGGACATCCCTACCAGTCGACAAGCGAGATATTTTGACCTATACTAAGAAGTCAATACGATCACTTGTGGTTTTCAGGCCAAAATGGAGGACTGGTATTCCTATGTACCCTTTGATGACCCCAAGCGTCTGCGTAACGCCTGGCACGAAGTCGGAGAGCGCTTTGGAAAGCACATCGCCGTCGGCCGAAGCCAAGGTCAGCGAGGGAGAAGCCTAGCTACCAGAATGGAGTATGACTTTTGGTCTGCCAGTGCAGCGGTAGACGTTGTTCCCATCAGTAGGCCAGCACAGCCAGGTTCGGGGCTTAAGGGGTACGTTCGTTTGCTAGGTTGAATCCTCCTCCCCTGCGAACGTCGTGCAGTGAGGGTCTCTGTCAATTTATGGAAGTTCCGTGTGGATTGGAGCGAGATACCCACCATAAGCCGCAGCACCTGTAAATAACTGAACCCACATCATCCATTGCATGGGCTTAGAACGAACATAAGCGATCATCCCCAGCCCCCGCATTAAATCTCACTGAGGACCTCTGTTTTCCAATATAATAAGTGCCACTGTGCCGTATGGCAATGGACCTGAATTCTAGCAACAGTGCTATTCATGTTGTTTCTGTCTCTTGTGGGCTAGGATGGCCGAATCAGAAAGCGGCAGCAATACGGTGGTTGCCGAGGAAAGCGGCGGCGCTCAGGTGTGTCATCGTCCAAGAGCACGTACCATTTCAGCGAAAAGCAGCGCAACTAACCTCCCTGGTCAGATTTGCACAACATGTCAGAAGCTCAACCTCAGTATCAACAAGTTCATCATCCGTGATTCGAGTTTTCCTTAGACCTTTTCAACAGGGGTTGATGCGAGCCCAGCTTCGCTCAATCAGGATGTTGATCATCGAGGCGTCCAGCTGAACTCTGGAGATCCCAAGAAGATGTTTGCGCGGCTAGATCAAATGAAAGATCGGAGTGGCGCTTGTCGATTCTGCGACCTTGCGTATAGAGCTGTTCAGCGCTATAGCGGTATCAGAGTCAGTGCAGATACTACGGTCATTCTGACCTGGGAGATAGACGGTCGCCAGACGGGGAAAGGGACGACCATCATCAACCGCACCAGACGAATTCGACTTTCCTGGCGGGAGACCAGTGGCAAAGAAGAAAGCGTGTATATGGTGCTCGTAACTCCAAAGGGCTCACGAAGGGTCAATTCGGACGCTTATGCTGCCTCCGCCCAAGAATCTCACTTTCTCGGTCGTGGCCTTGTGGACAACAAGGAGAAACAAGCACTGATGAAAAGCTGGATTGACATCTGCGTCGAGAAGCACGGCGCCAAGTGCAGAAATACGGATACCATGAAGCCTGATTTCAAGAAGCTGATCAGGAGCACCTTTTTCGGTGTCGTCGACGTGGTAGACATGCAACTCAAACCATTACCTATAGTCAACGGAAAACCCGAGCGATATGTTGCGCTTAGCTATGTCTGGGGGGAAAGCCATCTAAGGGATAAGCCATATACGACAACGAGAGCAAACGTCATGACTCGGATCCAACATGGAGGCCTGGAGAATGCATGGGAGCGGCTGCCGCGCACAATACAGGAAACAATACTTCTAGTGGCAAGGCTAGGCGAACGCTATGTGTGGATCGACTCTCTCTGCATCGTGCAAGACAGCGTCACTTCCTGGGAACTGAACGCCAAGGCGATGCACCTGGTGTATGGAAATGCGCACTTCACTATCTGCGCGGCCGATGGAGATGCAGACGCAGGACTACGAGCGAGCAGTTCGACACTGCGTGCGGGTCTATTCGCCAGCCATCACATACGTACGCCCACAAGCTCTTCTCCTCCTATCAGGACAGCCAATCTGTCAGTGCATCCACGGCAGCGAGCATCGCCGCCGGCTCCTGGTTCACATTTGAATCCCTCTCCAAGTTATGGCATGACAACAGAAGAAGTTCGAGGAGCACTTCGAGCTGCAGATGCTGCAGATCTTCCTCCTCTGACAGCTGAGTGCCTCCCAAATGTCCGACTCCTGGTGTCCAGGCCACCGGAGGCTGTCATAGAGGACTCGATGTGGAACAAAAGAGGTTGGACATTTCAAGAACGACTTCTCTCACACCGCTGCCTTATCTTTGCTGAAGGCCAAGTCTACTTTCAATGCCGCTCAACCGTGATGTCGCAACACATTTTCACCGATGGGGGCGTCCACGGCTGGTCTCTAGACTGGACTAACGCACCTCTGCGCACCCTGGGTGAGCTACCACGACGGGCGTTCTGGTTCTATATGAAATGTGTACCATTGTACACAGGACGAACCCTCACGAAACCTAAAGACATCTTGACAGCGTTCCAAGGAACATCGTGGCTTCTCCAACATCAGATGAACGCGCCTTTGTTCTATGGCCTACCGTCGTCGCACTTTGACCTTGCTCTATTGTGGATGGGGTCAAAACAACTAGATAGGAGGAGACAAACTGTATCACACAAATCCGGCGCGACATCATGCACCCAGGACGAGATGGGTAATTGCAGCTGCAAGAGGGAAGAGGATGGCTATGGCGGCAAAGAGTTTCCAAGCTGGTCATGGAGTGGATGGATTGGGGGCAAGTCCGAGTACCCGGCGAGCATGATTGATGGTTGTCTTCCAAATGTCCAGGAGTGGTTGAGAGATCACACTTGGATTCGTTGGTACGTTCGGGATCACGAAGGTAATCTCCGGCCTTTGTGGGATAAAGATGTCCTCTCAGAAGATCGGAGCACAGAAAAACGTTGGAGGGGTTACGCAGGGAGAGACTCTCAACCTGCACCTGGTGCTGGCTTTGAGTCTTTTCCAAAGTTGCATCACAATTCCACACAACCAAGACCTCACCCACCTCACAATCCAGGGCCCAGGGGCTTCGACCCAATGGGTACATATCGAAGAGCATACGATCCACCCTACCCGCCGCGTGGATATGACCCCAGGTGGGATACGGAAAGGGGCTGGACGCGGCAGACAAATGCAGCTTATCTGAACCGTATCCCTCCGGGTTATTATACCGAGCCAGCAGATGAAGATTACTACCAAGGACATCACGAAGAGCCAAGAACAGGGTCTTACGGTCCCGGCCGATTGACAAGTCAGCCCGGCTTTGAGTCAGCGGATATTCCCCAAACCAACCTCCCTCCAAACCGCCCAGACTACTCAAGCAGAGCGAATCCCTTTGCGCCAGTAAGCTCTCTCGGAGCCATTCAGCCTCGCAACAACGAAGAATATCTAGACTGGAATCATGGAGGCTATGAAGTTGGCAATGCCGCAGAAATGGTGGAGGAATCGGATCCACTCGATGATCAATCTTCATCACAGAGTGACTCAATACAAAGAAGCGATGGTCGCATACAAGACAACTTCGGCCGTCCTATAAGATCCACGGTGCAGAACCGAAGCGCCGCCAAATTTGAAGGCATACTACCGGACAACCCCTTCAGCATTATCCGAGGACCATTCCCCGCCGATTTCAAGGATGAAATTCGCGCAATGCCCATCCTCCAATTTTGGACTTGGCAGACAGAGTTACTGGTCGTAAAGCGCCAGGAGGGTAGGGTCTCCCACCCAGCGCCAGGAGACCTGTGCCAATATAGTATCGTTGACAAAAAGGGCGATTGGTGTGGTTCGATCGTGCTACCCGTGAAGATCAAAGACAGCCGCGATGTCAGGCCCAGCCTCTTCATTGCCCTCTCGGATGCCAAAACGATGACGGAGGAGGAATGTCCCGTGTGGAACTACTATATACCAAAGGCGAGGGAGGAGAGTGAATGGGATTTGTACTACGTGATGATGCTGGAAAGAAACCACGAGCGCGCGCTTTGGGAGCGCATTGCAATTGGCAAAGTATTCCAGGCGGCGTTCCGTGATGCCAGCTGGAGCGAGATCAAGCTCGGCTGAACCACCTAGCTTTGGGTTAATTGTTTCCGATAGACTTGCACAAGACGTTAGCCACGGCTCGATATATCCATTGGAGAGCGCCTGGTTGGAAGTTGTCTCTTTTTATATTTTTCATGGCCAAATCCTGGCCGGAGGGGCATGGCTCCAGTCAGCAGGTGTTGATAGACTTTGAAGACCGATACCTGATACTTGAGTGGGTTGAGACCGAGTGGAAGGAACTGGCTTAATGTATGAGCTCGAAAGTATAAAATTGCTATCTGATCAAAACACTAACCGCCTGGAGGAGTGTCTCTCAAGGCCACTAAAGCCTGTTGAGCGGACTCCTAGGCACAAGGACTATGTCGGTTTCCAGTCTCAGTATCTTCAAGATCAATGGCATCCCCCAATCCGTCTTCCTCCCCCCTATCGGCGCCACCGGGCTCGTTCTCGGCCGTGTCTCTGGCGAAGGACCCAAGCGCTAGAGTTGGGCTTCTGCCCAATAAGAAACCCAGGGACGTAGATCCTCAAACAGCTTGGCGAGGCATATGCTCTATCCGGAGATAACGAGAAAACAAGCCACGCAAAATACAGGGAGCAAAAGATTAACTAGACGTGACTGCGCGACAGGAGATGTTATCAGGCTCTCCACTAATTGGTTCTGCCCACTGTTGCTGACAGCTGTGCCTCTTCAACGGGGCAGATCCACTTGCTCACCAAGCTTTTTTAAGGCTGATCACCGTTGGAACAGGGTTCATTAGAGAACCCATTCTGCCCAGCATGAGGCTGAGCTGTCACTCTACACTATATATGCGATATTTGGCGGACTATCTAGTCCTGCTAACTTTATTTCGAGCCTATGTTATTACGAGTCAAAAAATAACAACAATCATATTAGAAAAGACAGGACAGGACTTTGTCATACCCACCAAACAATACATAATTGTAAGCGCGATTTAATCACGGACACGCAGGGGAATGGGGCAAAAGCCACAATGAAAATCCTGCTGACAACCTGACTAACGCGCCTGGGACGGGCAAATGGAAATCTTTGAGGCCAAAATAGGATACACTCCGTAGCCCTAGATATCCACTGGAGTCCAATAGATGTCAAGGGCAGTTACTCATCCACCATCCCCTCCCATTCCCCTGAGCCAGGCATCCCTGGAAGCTTTTCTCGGGTTTGCTCCAACATAGCCTGGTGACTGGCCAACGATGATGTACTTCAACCCCAATAAAGACTCGAGAAAGAACAAGACAAGACTATTTCTTCTAAACATCCATGCTTTACAACCATAGTTTCGCGCTTCAGACCCTCGTGCTTGGGCATCTGAGCTGCACAAAATATCGACGAATCCATCATACGAGCTGCTCAACCAGGCAAAGCCCGTGAACGAAGTCGTGGTAGACAATGTCGCACCCGAGGATGAGCAAGAAAACCTGAGCCGATCCACTTCTCTAAGAGTTTCTGACGCGACGAAAACTCAGCACTCAACGACCATCCAACGTTCAAACAGTATCTTTCTTCTCGTCCTGATATATGCCATATTGGCAATCTTCGCATGGTCAGTCAGCTGCGTACTGGCATACACGCCCATTCGCGGCAACTCTTACAGCATCAACACCCGCGATCGCCATTACACAGAGACGACTCAGAGTGTAGACTACTTTAATCAATTGTACCTGGATAACGAAGCATGGTACAGAGCGGCCCGTATAATCCAGAGCATCGTGACCGTCCTGACCATTCCCCTCACTTCGACCGTTTGCGGCCGCGCAGCCGTTGCGTTCGTCCAACAGCAAGGCCGCAATGACAACATAACGATGCGACAGACCATGGCATTAGCTGATAAGGGTTGGACCGACGTGAGACTCCTCTCAAAGCTTATGCGCGGCCAATGGAAGCGCTATGGCTCTTCTTTCCTGGCTGGTGCCATCTTTTTGAACTCTCTTGGTAACTTTATTATTCCCACGTTCGTATACTGGCTGCTAAGATCAGAAAAGGCGCTGTCATATCCCCGCTCCAAGAGCTCTTTCTCTTCACAGAGACGATCAAAGTGCCGAGCCGCTGGCAGGCTATTATCAATCTGGTAGACATGTCGGACCATGTGCAAAGCAGCTATATTGGCAGTGACTACACAGTAGTTCTGGCCCGAAGCAGGCTGTCATCCACCAGAGTTACTGATATCCAGGCGCGATTGTGGTCTCAGGACGGCCGGAACTGCACTGAGAACGAAGGCTCAACTTCGGATGTATGTCAATTTGGGGGAGGTCAGCATACGCTTGCCTCTTTGCCTTCGATGGACGATCCCTTTTTCGCCGAGCTGCCCTACACTACCTCGACTGGCTTGCTGTCACAATTTGCACCAAGGGCCAACTCGACAGCGAGTCGAGAGATCATCGCCAATGAAGACTTCCCCACAGACTGTGGCCAAAATCCCAACGGCTTCTACATCCACTACAACAATACGTCCGAAGATGCGTCCTCCGGTAACCGTACCAGCTCCTACAGCGTTGAGGTCTGCATGCCCGGCGACGTGACTCAGCCAGCCTGGGAAACCAACAGGAAAAGGCAAGATCGCAACGAGGAGTTGTATCTCAAAATCCGCCTCGCGAACTGCTCACATTACCCCACGGGCGAGTGATCGAGCAGGATCACGCTGAATACCACGGTTGGCTATTTTGAGCTGCCCAACTATGCAAGTGGCGAGCGGCCAGGCCCGCTACTTGAGAATCCCGACAGTCTCTGCGGCTCGTCCTGTAAAGATCAAGGGACGATAAGAGAGAACAAGCTCAAGCCGCGTGCTGCAGCCACGGACTCTGGGACAGTCGTGAATGCCACCTCGGGCGTGCTTTCTAATTACAAAAAAGGTCCGCTGCTAACTATGACCATGGCCTTATTCGGTATTGGATCATTCCTCGATGTGGTCGATGACCTGGCAGCTTACAGAGAAGCACACAGGGAAGTCGACCTGGAAGCCAAGGGCGAATGTATAACGACTGTGCCCTTTCTCCAACTGACTAGGACGGTGGAAAACGACAACACGGATCTGTCCGACAAATTTCCGTTCTTGGACCCGTGCTTGGAGTTCCAAGCAACCGCCATGACCGAGACAATTGACATCACGGGAGTTGATGCTACCAATTTGGCGGCCGAATACCTCTGGATGTTCCTGTACAATGATGCTACGGGAGTTGCTCAGTCGTCCAACTACGACCCCCGTCGGGGACTCCAATGGCACGAGAATAGTCAACGCCTTGGAAGCTGCCGCCTTCATCACCAACGAGGTCTGGATGGTGGACGACCCGCGCATAACAAGCCGTCAGTTGACGGTCAACTCGGACATGGGCGAGGACACGCAAAAGCCCGGCATCAGTAACGTGGGCATCGCCATTGTATCGATCCTGCTCCTCCTGGACCTCTTCTGCCTGGCGGCTCTCGCCCTCTACAGCGCACGAGTCCCCCGCTGGACGGAACAGCTCGACTCGTTTGCCATGATGAGACTCGGTGCCGCCATGGCTGATGATTTGCCTTTGCAAGTTGCCAACAAGGCCGAGCGCATCAGCATTTTGGATGATACGCCTGGGTGTATCGGCGATGCGACGGGCGGGGAGGGCAACGTGGGCGAGCTGGGTATTGGGGCCAAGACTCCGCTGCGTGCCAGAAGAAGGTACACTTGTTACGAAGGAGACCATGAAAGCGAGGATGTGACCGAGAAACAAGATAGACATTAAGAGATCGAGACACCAGGGAAAGTGAGAGTGCTAATCACTTGCACCATCTAGCAACGCGTGGTCATCTCTGCTCATACTAACTTTATAATACACAATGCCATTATCCCAAGTCTTTCAAGCCTCAGCATCGTGCAGCAACCAAGATCTTCAAAGTGGCAAAAACGAGAGCGCGGTATTCGCTTCGCTTTCTATTAGTATATTGACGATCTATTGCTATGCTTCTTTCCAAATGCACGAGCTTTGCTGGCAAGACTCTCCGCTCCTACCGCGATGGCTGTTCTGATTTACTCAATGACCATCCTGCAGTCGGCATACATCCAATGTATGACAACTTGTAAAACCTTGCAACAGAGCAGTCACATGTGTGTACATTGCGCAGAGAATAGCGATGTGAAAGATTTGGTGCGAACTTCCCCAAATGTCAAATCTCCCGGGCGCAAAACGTTCAGGAATTCGGAACTGGGCTTGTTAGTGTGTCGCTCACGATATAATACTCGTCTGGACCGCGAACATACACCGTACAGCATAACTCCAGTTCCATAAAAAGCCAGCTCGACCAGATACCACTTCATTCCTGCGTATTGCGTCATGTAATGGAGTCCATATTGCGCCACCCCATGCAGTAATGGGATGAACGACGAAGCGCCAAAGACAACAAAGGCGCCAGCCTTGACGTTGCGCAAGCGTGGCGTCTTGAGCGACGGGTGCGAGATGAGAACACCAGTGATGGTGCCCGTGGTGAGGATCTATGTTATCCACGTCAGCGCAATCTTGAGATGGCAGTCCGACTTGCTGCCGAGGACTCACAATCGCCCAGTGCAGCTTTCGCAGGTGTGCGTCGCAGAAAAACACAAAGTAGGTGCCGGAGGAGAATGTTCCCATGGTCACAATGACAATACCAAGCAGATCCATTCCATGCCAGAACTGTTCTACACGATGCGAATGCGGCTGCATCAGATGGTAGAGCGTGCTCAAGATCAGACAGGTCTCAGCGCACACAAAGTAGATTCCAAACATGGAGTAGTCCACAGCCGTGACATCAAATAATTGAGGCTCAGCTAGATGCTGCAGGAAGATGGCCGCGATAAGTGGCAGAAGGAGCGCCCCGATCAAGTGAGTATACACATTGCAGGTTTCGTTATGCAAGAAGCCCAAGCTGCCGAGAACCTCCAGGTAGTCTGCATTCTCCCGTCGATACCCGCTGAGGATGAACTTGTTGTCGAATTACCATCCGGAAATCTCCTGACACGTCACGGTCCGCGATGCAACCCGTAGATTGTCTGCATCATCCTTTGTGGTGCTCATGTTGACTCTTGGCACCTGTCGCTTTTTTAGCTCTGCTCCTGGCATTGCTTTTTGGTCTCGAAGATCTGTTCCTAGGCCTTTTTTTTTTTTTTTTTTTTTTTTTTTTTATAGATAGAGTACAGAAGGAAGAGTAGCGAACAAAAACGCCGGTGACGATGTAAGAGAGCCACACTACACCGAGTACAAAAAGCAGAAGAATTTTGAATTTGATGATACTGGACCTGAAGTGAAAGCTATAAAGAGAACCTGCGAGGCCTAGACAAAGAATGTATCCCACAAAATGGCCCAACATTTCATTCAAGACAAACATGTTGGTTTGTGACTTTATGTTTGTCTTGTATGTACTGTGGCAATTGAACCCTATTGGCAGGGCAGGGACAGAAGTGCAGCGCCAACACGACAGGGCCCGTATGCCTATGCGTGCTAATAATAAGGGACCCGACGTATGCTTAATTGCCCCCACCGTCACTGCTTTCGGACCAACGTCAGTCTCGCAAATGGCCCCCATGTTTGGCATGCACCTTTGAGATGAACAACAATTCTCTTCTCTTCAGCTCTAGTTAAGCATCAAACGAGATCCGCCTTGGAAACAAGGAATACAAGGGAGGCGGGTGCAGAAGACGGCCCGTAAGTTTACAACTTCAGATGCAGGTTTCCATTTCCAGGATCTGTATAGCCTTGGCAGAGTGGAGGGCGGTGCTGCTATTGAGAACAGACCGACTGCTCAGGATTTAAGGTTATTTTGATCTGAGGGCTTACGCCAAGTCGGGAAATACCCGTGTGCCCGAGCTTGACGGAGCTCACTAAGGTGAACAGTGGGCTTTATCAAGCCCCGGCATACGGGCAGCCGAAATGCGAGTATATCGGTTTTTTCTTACCGCCGCAGCTATGATGATATTATATATTGCGGCTTACCGCCATTTGGGATGCGAAAGATCCATCTCGGGAAGGTAGGGACTTTAGGCACTTTTATTTTTTATTTCTTCGGATGAACACTACTAATGTTTGCGAAGTGAACTTCCCTCCTGCAATGATGTGGTCCACAATACAGCTAGGGCTAGCCATTGTGTGCAGTTGCCTACAGACTCTAGGCCCATTGCTCAGGAGCGTCGGCAGGCCGTTTACGTACCTGAACGACCGATACTTTTCAAACTTCTCGCGCAGTAAACAGGGAAGCATGCCTATGGAAAACGGTAACGAGTTGGATGGGCTTCAAGCCAAAAGTGGTTGGGTCAATTTTGGAAGCAGGAGTCATGAGTCTCCACCTGCCTCATCTTTCGAAGGCCATCGTGACTACTAGATTTCTGGTCAAGTCATTCCCATGATAAGAGCGACTGAGTTCCTTGTGGACATGCGGGTTCATCTTCAAGGTGTTCCTGCGTGAAGGGTGTTATTGTCAATTTCGGTGTATGTTTCAAGTCTGCTATAGTCATAGCTCAATTGCTCCGTAAAGTTTCTAGGCTAGGTACTTCGCAGGTGGAGATAATACAGCAGTTGGAGACTGGAATGCAGCATATCAAAGAAATACGGAACCAAGCACAATCAGACTACCTGATGAGCCCACATATGGCAGCGTAACATTATTCATCTCAAAGATAGCGACGCAGAAGCTGGCGCCGAGCATTTCGCATCGAAGCCCAGGATGAACCATGGCCTAGGTAGATTGGAAAATGGCAGACAGCCTTGGGGCACATGCACCAGGGTTGGTCGTCGCAGTACTATCTAAACCTGGGTACCTACCTAGGTATCACCCGCTGCCATGGGGCCCAAATTCCTGTTCGCCCAGGGCGGTTATGCAAAGTAATCAATATTTTCTTCCGCAGTGACTGAAAAACTGGCCCCTTCTTGTCCCCGCTGTGCCACAGTAGATTGTTTTGTTCGTTGCATGCCATCACATTCGCCAAGCCTGGACGATTGCTACCAATCGGCAATGCTGCACACAGAGTACTTGGTACAAGGTTTGTGTAATTGACTGTAGCGACGCGAGGCTGCGAGATAGCTGTTGGTTCTTTACGCGGAGAACCTTGGAATATGCATATGTACACCAGGTAGGCAGGACATCACAGCGTGGAAAGCCAAGCCCGGTGAACGGCCCACAAGTCTACAGGGTCTTCATAGTGCAGATCCCGCGCGGGGCGTCTGCATTGGTCACTCCATATGTACATTCTTTTCGGGCATACACAGAGTAATTGATTCACGTCGCGAATACGAAGGCTGTTTTGGCAAGCAACTGTTGCATTGCGTCTCTGCTCCAGATTTAGCAACAACGATGCACCCCCATACTTGTCTCGGGCAATGGTACCCAACATGTGTCGAATGAACACTTAAGGCCCACGCTTTGCCTGCCAAATCCACCACTGTACAAAGACGAAGCAAGAATTCCCTAAGCATTAATTCTCAACACTCCTATCACAAGTTCATTTACTAGCCAATATGGCCACGACTCCGATATGGGCAAAACAGCCATTCAAGGCGCTGTACAGCGTCATGTTCATGCTTAAAGCAGTAGCACTCTTGCCACTACTTGTACTTCGCTATGGTCCGAAATCTCTCCGGCCCCTGCCAGAGCAGGGCCTGCGCATTTGTGTTGTCAACGCGCTTGTACGCCAGCTCTTTGCTTACCAGACTGCCACCCGCTCCAACGGCGTGGCAGACGTCGAATCTGGCCACAAGAAAGCAAAGGAGCGCTTTGCCCTGGTGCAGCCCGCCGAGGCGGAACTGTACCGCGGTGTCCTGAATCTCAACGGGTCGATACACCCGGCGGCGGTAGGAGGAATCTGGTATCCCTCCCCATTAGCCAAAAAGGCTCCTGAATCCGAGAAGGAGAAGGTTGTCCTGCACTTCCCAGGCGGTGCATTTGTGCTTGCTTTCGGCACCGACGCCAACGGACAAGACATCTCTCGGATCATGAAGCAGCATTTGCACGCGTCCAAGACCTTCCTGGGCCAGTATCGAGTAAGCAGCAACGACGAAACTCGATTTCCAGCAGCTATTCAGGACCTGGTCACCTTCTACCACTACGTATTATCGTTGGGTGTGGCACCCGAGAATATCCTTCTGTCTGGCGATTCGGCTGCTGGAAATCTGGTTCTTGGCCTCATTCGATACATAGAGCACCTGAAATCACCTCAACTTCCGCCCCCGTCCGGAGCGATGCTTTGGTCTCCCTGGGTTCACGTCACGGCGCAAGCGAACCAAGACTACAAGACTTCCAGGAACGCGCAAAACGATCTCTTGATTGGCGAGCTCCTGGAATGGGGTGCAAATGCATACCTGCCCCATGACGACGACAAGTCTGCTGGCAGCGACAGTCTGGCGTACATTTCACCTTTGCACCGCCCTTTCAAGACTCAGGTCCCCCTTTTCATTCATGCAGGTGGGAGCGAGGGTTTCCGTGATACTATTGCTGATTTCGCGCACGAGATGGAGGGGATTGAAGGAAATCAAGTTCGATACAGCCAGACGGACCAGGCCTCTCACAACTTGCTCATTGCATACAAGGGCTTAGGCTTAGATCGCGAGATGGCCGCCGTTGCAGAAGAGGCCAGTGAGTTCTTTTCCGCCTTTACCGCTGCGTAAGGAGCAGGTCATCCTGCCAAGTCTTGCTTTGAATTGATAGCATGGGAAGGAGATCCAGGGCCACATAAGCGTGGATAATTGCTCCGAGCGGACTGTGAAGCATTGCGAAAGGCTGTCCAAGCAAGGAACTCGGGATTTTCAGCCAAGTATGGGCAAGGGGATTATGTAGCAGCTAACTACCTATACACCCAGAAACAAAAAGATGTGTGAGGGGAAAGAGATGTTTCAGCTGGATCAAAATGACGGCCAAAACTATTTTGGGTCTTTGGGACGAACTGAAATTCCGTGGTCTAAGAAGTCTGGCACCCAAGACTCTCGGCGGACTGTAATGTTGCCACGTAGAACAGGGAGTTCAGTTGACGACGAGCTTGATCTTTTTGTATGTACTAATCACAATATTGACTGGGCGCTCTCCCATTGCCAGCTGTTGACCAAACTCTCCGCTACCTTTGCAAAGTGTGCTGCGAATGCATCCGTTGCAGCAATGCGTAGTGCCGAGGCTGCGAAATGGATTCAGTACACGAGACTCCACAAATCACGAAGAGTAAGTAGCTTTAGATATACCCACCCCGAACAAAAAGAGTAGTCGGGTGGCACGGGCTACACTGTCATGACTTCAATGCAAAGCATTCCTAATTATTGCGAACGAACCTTGATCCCTAGAACGATTATTCTCTCCTTCGTTATAAATGTCAACACTCCTAGCTCCCAACAACGCTACCTAGGTATGTTAGAAGGTCGTCACCTGTCCCGGTGGTCAGAGGGTCTACAAAAGGTAGTAACTCAAAAGTCCGAGCAGGTAATGTTTGAGTAAGCATAGTCAAACGCTTCCAAATATCCCATCATTTGGATAACAGCGGCGCAGACCACTAATATGTGCATGAATGAGTGGGAGCTGCACATGTCGAATTTTCCAGGCCACAAATTTTCGGGAAATCTCATCTTGTGAATCACGTGTATTAGGATCAATTTTCTCCTATATGGGCAAAATGGGAGACTCACTGCATAAAGCGCGGTTCCAAATAGAAGGCAGCCTACTTTTGCCACCATGGTATAAGCGAAGGCTTTTTTGTTCATTAGGTCTAGTCCGAACATATCGAGCCCATGAATCAAGGGCGCCACAATGGACATTCCAGTCGCCATGAACACCAATGTTCGCGTGGGGCGATACTTGTGGCCTTGGAGCTTAGGATGGATGTTCGTGATGATCGTGAATGCCCCGAGAACCACAATCTATTGATCGATGAAGATGGTGTTAGATCCGATTACCAGTCCTAGCACAGAAAAAGCCGAGCATGTGGAGATCAACTCACCATGGACCAATAAATGTTGCGCATCGTGGTCTCACACCAAAAGATTATGTGTACTCCCAAGACAATGTCACCAACTATGAAGATCCCTATACCAAGCATATCTAGGCGGTGGCAGAAATGGTCCACCGTGTAAGAGTGGTTGATCAAAGTATGGTAAAGAGCCGAAAATGTAAAGCAAATGGTCGCCGTAAGCATAAATAATGAGAAAGCAACAAAGTCGGTGCTAGTAACTTTGGAATATTTGACAAGGTACTGCAAGATATACCACTCCCCGAAGAGGAAGACAACGGCTGGAATGAGATGGGAATAGATGTTGACCGTCTCGTTGTGAAAATACCACCAACTATGGAACGAGGCGCGAAACGAGGCCGATATGGGCCGATAACCGCGAAGAATCCACTGATTGTTGTCGTGTTGAAACCATGTCGGCATCTCACCGAACGAGAGAAGAGCCGAGCGTCCTACCTCACCGGATCCGGATCCGGATGCGTCGTCTTCCATTCCCCGCCCTTTGCGCGCCTCTGGCTCCTTGGGCGGAATTCGGAGACGGGGAACGGATGCCATTTATTATCGCACCTGGTGGTGTCTGGTATTTGAAGGTCAGGAATTGAGAGTAAGTAAATTTGGAATCGAAGGACTGCGTTTCCTCTTTGCTTTATAGTTTTTTTTTATGTCTTGCGAACTTGGGCTGGTCGCCTGGGCCCACTTACACCTTTCCGGCGATTCGACCGGATGGAATTTTTACCAACTAACGGAGTAGCTAGGTACTAAAAAAAATAAAATTAATAACCAACGACTCACCCCTGCCCCAGAAGCTAGTCAATCTATATCTTAAGAACTCTGGTCTCCGATACAAGGAGCTCCTTCAAATAAACCGGGTGACCACCAGCTTATCGATGGAAGAGGTAAGATCATATATCTCCCCTGTGTATGCTACCTCGCAGCGAGGTCCGAACCTCAGGCTATGAGTTCCATGGGCAAAATGAATATATGCTGCATTTATCTGGCATAGCCTCACTTTAAATAGCTGGCCACTTATGATACTTCAGCTGCGATCCCAGCTGAAGTACACGTGATGTCGAATGAAGGTGACACAACATGCACTGCCGACTATGTGCGACCCTCCTAAACCAATTGACCCGAGTATCACATTCACATATTGATAAGCCTGGAACGTCGCAACCCCACGCCAGTTGCAACTTTTACTTTTCCCTCCTTGCATTCACAAGCAGCCTTTCGTAAAACATGGCAAGTAACTATGGTCATGATGGCTTTTCGCATACGATCGATCAGGAGTACCATTCTTTGCAGGATCTTTCGCCGGCATATACTGATCCATACTGGTTGAGGTCGAGTGCACCTTTTGCCTCGCAATATGTTGATCACGACTCGGCATCCTATTTAGTTGGCGATGTAACAGACTATAGTGATGTCGATAGCGGCCCGAATCTCACAGCGCCGAGACCAGCAGATTTTTCCAACACGTCAACACCAAAGCTTGCCCAAGCCGAAAATGTGTCGGATACGCCGAAGAAACCCGCTCAATTCACCTTGAGAGACTGGGAGTGGGAAATAGGCGCTTGTATCTTCAGCGTAGGATGCTTTGCAGCGGTTGTGGGTGTGCTTGCGTCGTACGACGCCAAGTCACTGGAAAGCTGGAACTTCGTCTTTGGAATCACCCTCAATACGTTGATCGCCCTCCTCTCAACCTTGTCGAGATCGTCCCTCCTGGTCCCTGTAACCTCCTGTATAAGTCAGCTCAAGTGGATACACCTTGTCGCCGCTCCGAGGCCTCTCCGCGAGGTGCAGGTGTTTGACGATGCCAGCCGGGGTCCGTGGGGATCTCTGGAGCTCATATGGAAACTGCATGTCAGAACAAAGCTTGCTACCTGGGGTTCCGTCATCACAATCCTAACACTAGCCATGGGGCCTTTCACACAGCAACTGCTCTCGTATCCTTCCAGGTCCGTGATATCGGGCACCGCAACCTACTACACCAGTCATATATATGTTTCAGTGTGGGGAGAGTTCCGATCGCTTAGGGGCGGAACCGGACAGATCAGTAAGTCACCACAAGCCTGCTTGTAGATATCCCCCCTAACGTGTGATCGTGTTAGCTTCTACAATGGGTCCCAAGATGCAGGGCGCAATACTGAACGGCTTGTTCAATCTGAGTTCACCGGTTCAATTCACCTGCACAACGGGAAATTGTCGCTGGGACGAGTTCTCTACCCTCGCAGTCACGAGCAGTTGTCAAAATGTTACGTCTGACACCACCGTACTTTGCGGCCGAACTGGTAGTGCCTTCGATTGCAATTATACCACACCGGCTGGTTTCTTTATTGGTGCCTCTTCCCATCAAAGCTCTGGCGGGGCATCCACCACACTTTTCAACTCTACAGCCTTCCTGCCACCCTCGGGGGGTCCTGTAGCTGATCGGGATGATCCCATAAACAGCACACTTGCTAGATTTGCGCTGGCGAATCTACACGGCGACTTCGACATGTCAAATCCTAGCATATTGGAATGCGATATTCGCTTGTGCGCTAGGGTCACCCGTAATCTAACTGTCACCAACGGCACGTTCGACACTGGTATTTCCAACGACATTGAGGTCATAGGTGTTCCTGGTCTATATGAGGCAAACCATAGACCGGGAGTAGGAAGCTCTAGGGACTGGTATACATTCAACATCTCTGGAGACCATCCAAACTTTCCTGGTAATTCTTCCTTCAGCTATCATATGATTGATATTGAGGGCGTCAAAAGTTTCCTCTATGACATCTTCACCACACAAAACATAGCGGGCGGGAGTGGCATCAGTCCGTACTATTGGCCCCTCGTAAACTCTTCTGATCATGTCAAGACTGTAGCCGACATCAGCCAGAGCATGAGCTACGCCATCGCGCAGGCCCCCAGCGGAGAAATACTGGAGGGAGAAGCTTTCGTCTCAGAACTATACATTCGAGTCCAGTGGCCCTGGATCATTCTTCCCTTGGCAGAGGTGGTCATGAGCATAGCACTGTTGGCGTGTACTTTGGGATATACCCAACACAAGGGGGTCCCCGCCTGGAAGAGCTCTGGAATCGTACCACTACTGACAGTGATGATGGGATGGGACAGTACCGAGCTCAGTGGTGCTTCTGCGAGGGAGGTCAAAAACCGTTCGCAGTACATGCGCGGACAACTGGTATCAAAACATCCAGATATACAAGCGTTTTGTCGCGCCGACTAGACGTGTTCTATTCGAAGAAGAAGGATGAGGAAAAAAAACGCAAGAAAAGAAAACAGAAAAACATACAATACCTAAATACTCATCCGGCTGTCACAGGATACCTCTACCTCGCGAAAGTGGACCAATTTCTCGGTAACTTGTAACACGGTAACGGACTTCTTTTCTCCTCCCCATTGCCCCTTATTGTACGTGTCCTACGGATCTGTTTGCATATGTGCGATGATTCGTGTGCATCTACCGTGAGCGGTGGACTTAAGATCGGGTCATGCAGATCACCTGACGTATTGTGCACTCCCATGTTACTATATGTAGGTAGGTAGTTGGTCGCACTTGCAGAGGTAAAGTCCTGTTGGACCACTGGTCCAATTGCTGGGGGGCATTCCATTATATAAATTCCCGTCCAGGTTTTCCCTTTTTCGATAGCTCGGTGTCTTTCACAACACCAGTCGTTTTCTCCGAATTCACTACTGAGTGGCCTTTCAATATCAGATCTACCACACTTCATCTGGAAACTATGGCTGATCAACAGCCTCAGCAAGATGTCCGAAAGATGCTACTCAAGTGGTCCGTCCACCACTACAAACTTCCGGAGGTGGATGACCAGGCCTTTGCAAAGTGGTACACAGAGGTCCAGGTTCCTCAGATGATGAAGATTGTTCAAAGACATGGAATCGCGAAGTACACTCTTGTAAGTATAATGCGGAGCCCATTCTGGACAGCTTGTCCATTAATTTCGCTGCCAGTATATCACGCCATCCTATTTGCGCCAAACCTTTGAGGCCGAAATCAAAGAGCAGAAGTCGGCACCTGGTTGGAAGCTGGCACCGTTTGATGTTACGTCTACTTACTGGGTTGACGACCCAGACAAGCTCAAGGCCATGCTGGCAGATCCTGATTGGGAAAACATTGTGGTCGCCTCGGAGAGACCTTGGATTGATACGGAGAGGGCCGAATGTCAAGTTGGGTTTGAGACCACATTTCTCGAGGGCGGAGAGATTGTGAATGTCGCTCCCTAGAACTCTGCACCCTGTATTACTGCAGAGTGGAGGTCGATCATGCAAGTTGGTCGTTGGTTACCTGGGCTCGGATACTGCAGTGCCAAGCCCACGCCGCGTTCATAGCACGATACCGGACCTCTTTGACCAGACCTGCAACAGAAACTGGAAAGACAGCTTGTTTAGTCAGTCGATTCGTCTTTTAGTGTAGTTAATAACAGCCACCTAGGCCGCTGCCCATACCGCACTCGCCCGAAGCAGACGCGCCACTTTTATTCGAGCCGAACAGCTTTCAAATCCGTAGACTGGATGGATCTTTGCCTGATCGGATCGAGCCATGCGTCCAGCGCTATGATGAGCTCCGTGTCCGTATTTTTGTGAGAAGATCCAGGTACGTAACGCTGTAATGCTGCGCATTTTATAGGTGAATTTGGCTATACGGGCGTTATATTGTCGTAGCCAGTGCCGGCTATAGGGTATATATCAGCTCGACACCAAAGACTTTTATAGTCTTTTAAAAAGTTTAATATAGCATCATCATTACCAGAAAAATACAGCAAAATCCCCGAATTATCAATGTTCCGGCTTTTAATACGGTAACTAGCATATCCCAATATGCTTAAAATGGCCTAGAGCTATCGCGACACTCGTTGCCGACCACGCAAAAAAAAAAGACATACACAAAAGCAAAAACATACAACACCGGGGATTCCCCAGTCGTCACCGACCTGAGTACTAATCCAGCGATCACAGGACATATCTACCTGGCGAAAAGGGGCCACTTTCTCGATAGCCTGTGACACGGTAACGTGTCGCCAGTTCACCGCGCTAGTGGTAGGGTAGCTTTCCGTTTATAACGCTGCGTAATATAGGGTAAAATACGGGCATTCGAGCGTTATGTGACAGTTCTTGATACGCTCGTTAAAGCTGACTGAATATCGCTTTGCTCCAATTATAGTCGAGAACGTGGCCGTATCGCACCAACAACGAAATGATCCATCAAACATTGAGAGAACAGCCAACAGCACACACAGCCTACTTGGGCAGTCTCACCGATCAGCGTAAGCCCATTTGGAACGCCCCGTCCTAATCGTATTCGTCGCAAAAGTGGATACGTGTAAGGGTTCAAGTACTTGTTCAACGATCTTGTTCCTACTACATACGAGCATTCTAAACATAAAAAAAGGAGGAGAAAAAAATAAGTCTTTTCGTCTTGATCAAGCTCCTTTCGGTGTCTTAAAAAGGGTCCGAGCTCTGGGTCCGTGCGGACGGCGTTGGCCGAGGGGTGCCGAGGCCACTTGCCGGGCCATAGCCCGTAACAAGTCCTTTGCTGTTCCAGCAAATCGTATCATCCAAACACGACCCGATCTACAGCCTATTGCAATCGTTGATCCTGTTACTCTTGACGGTGAAGGGCGATAGTCCGACGGCAACCAAATCAAATTATCGCCTTCATGGGTAATCCAAAGATTATTAGCACTAATGCCATATCCGGCTCGATTGTAATCCGTTAATGAGGCACCTTGAGTTAATGGCGGCGAGTTCATGGAAGATGGCGTGTGCTGGCTGGCTGATGATAGTTGTTCAGTAGAGTCGGGTAATGGGAGTTTTTGACAGTCAGCAAGCCCTTTCCCCCAGGACATGCACTGTATGATGGTGTTCCGGATCTCCTGGAGGGTTCTTTTTTTTTTCTCAGCAAAAAAGAAAAAAAAAAAATAAAAGCCCTTCGTTTGCCTATATGGAATGGCCCATAGTCTTTATGTTTTAATGATCGTTTACATCCTATACCATCGTCATGTCTGTATGCTTAGAAGAAAATTTTGTTGTTTAAATCCTACAACACCACAGAAACCAAAAATCACATTTCTTTGCGTCATCTCTCCCAAGAATGCCCCCAATGAATTAGTCGGCCACCTTCTGACAAGAAGTGTCACTTGGAATTGAATGCACCACACCCAGATAGTAGCCAGTCATCCACGGGTTGCCCGAACTGGCAGTTTCGGACTCTGCGACACGGGGGCGAGGTCAGACTGTCTGATCCGCATCGGTCCTTGTCTTTATACTTTCGGTGGTACACACAGAATTGTTCATTTCTACATGGTTGCTGCTTGCCTATCGTCACCAAGGCTGCGTTAGGGGCTACACGGGATGTGGCGCGTCTATCGGAGCTGTTTCTACCCGAGCTTTTTTTTTTATTCTTTTTCCCTAGGGCGATTGATCCTAGAGCCTGCGGAGCATGTGAAGTCGCTACGGTTCATGTCGATTGAGAAATTGAATTGCCGATATCCCAAGACCTAGAAGCTTCTGTTCTTCTATAAAGAAGCGGATGAAATAGTACCAAGTCTCCTGCCTGATGTGCACTGCTAGCTCGATTATAATAATAACTTGTACAATTGCTTGAACCGGTTCGACTAAAAATAGACCGGCGACAGTCGCCCCAAATCAGCAGGAACTATGTGATTTGCACAGACACTTGCTGCTTGGAAATCCGATCTATTGTGCACACGTTATGAGTCGTTCGCCCCAACGTGATCGTGATCATTCCTCGTCCATCAGCAAATGTGGAACGTTCTTTCTTGAACATCTTGCCCGTCCAGTATTGAACCATCCATACAGCAATCAACAAAGCACTCACCAATAAGGATAAATTCGTCGCCTTCTGCCTCACGTCGTAAAATGACAGGAACACTGCATCCATATAGAATACAAACTAGGTCTCCTCTTATCGCTTTCTCAGGTACCATACCAACACGTCCGGCTCGGCTCGTCATAAAGCGCAGCGACATCCTCATTACGGTATCGAAGAATCTACCGAAGAATGACTTGTCGACGAGTTCATCTTGGTTCGGGGCGGCGCCCTTAGGATCGTGATATGTATCTAGCTGGAGACCGTCGCGTAAAATGCTTTCGAAACTTTGTCCATGAATCTTCAGAGACTTAACCCGATGATACCACTCCTGCAACTCCTCGGGAACGTTCCATGACCTTGATTCTTCTGCAGTAATCATAGGTGAACATAGACCCAGAAAGTCCCGCATGTATTCGTCAGTGGGCATAGGATATCGCAAGAACCGATCGTACCGATCGAGGACCAAGCACCTGCAGACACTCTGTAGAATGCGTAATGAGGAGTAGTCAGGTTGTTCCTCCAGGGTAGAATTGTGTCCAAATGAGCTCTGTATCATTCCAGACTTCCTGGATCCGCTCATACCATCGATTTCATCGATGATAACGCCTTGAGCCAGTAGCACCGAGCCACAAAACTTGTAGTCAGCTGCCCGATTACCAGAGGCTGAGTAGAAGATCGATGGATCGTGCTCAAGGAAGCGAGCTGGACGCATGTTTCCGATATGAATAGAAGAGCTCTGGCTGACCATGACTGGCACTGAGAGAAACGCATCCTTTCTATGCCAGGTAGGTACCCAAGAGGGTGATGGCAGTCCTGCAGGCTTCGATGACAGCTCCAATTCGCTGTGTGCCGGAGCAAAACATATAATATCAAGAGACCTGTGTCGTTCGATGAAAGCCTGTGCAAATCGCAAGTAGACCTCTTGAACGCTGATGGTATAATCCACTACCAAAAGATCGCCGTCTGTAGCCAGCGCCCTGAGACCGTATAAACGATCACGATCGTCTGTCACGCTCATGCAACAGTAGTAAGCGGCCAGCGATAAAAGTGGTCGGTGAATGCTGGACTGCCCCACTTCCTTTCTTTTTGAAGTCGCTTCGTTCAGGTCCCATACTCTTTTTCTATTTAGACCATAGCGAAAGGCTATAGTCTCCTTGACACCGACTGAGTTGCAGCGATCTGCTGCACTGATGCTGCGACCAATTGCGAGCCGGTCAACATCGCGCATTCCACACCAAAACATGACCGTCGAAGGTATCACGCATTCCTGTATAGTCCAGATCCTAGTCCACCATTTCCGGGAAAGAAACTTTGTGAAAGCTGCCCAATGCGGACGATATTCGTGTGTCTGTAAATTTGAACGAATTTCGTCGTCGGTAGACCCTTGTTGCATCGTGTGGTCGAGAAATACGATAAAATCCATAGCCAGATCGCTATCATCAGACTCTTCGCCAAGCCAAACAATCACGGCATCAGCTTGGAGATATATTTGCTGCATAAGTTGTACCTGCTCGGCCTTTTCCTTGTGGTTATCTTGATCAATACATATTGAATCAATCCACCACCAATTTTCGCTCAGCATTCCTTTGGCGGCCAACGTCTGAACGAAAGGCTTCATAGTGTCGAGGACGAAGAGCGTGTATTTGTCTACCGGCAACGCCCAGGTCTTCTCCAGACCGCCCTCCGCGGATGACCACGTGTACGAGAGTGCATAGAATGTTGGAAGCGGCTCATCTAGTGAGAACGTCTTGAGTATGACCGATATTTCTTGTTCTTCATCTTGGACGAACTTTACGAGCCGGAGTTGGTTGCAACAGATTGGGCAATACGCGTAATGACTCTGTTCAGCCATAATTAGTGGTGGGCTTCGAAGATTTACAACATGAGAGCAAGAAAACATGAAAGCAAGGAATTATGTCAAAATGGGGATTCAAGGATTACTGGCAAAATAGCCTCCCGTGTATTTCTCCGTTACAATGCATCTGTAGTGTGCTACCTTGAGGATGTGAGGGATTTGTTTTTTAAACGACATGCATGGGCAGGTAGGCAGCAATATGCGTGGCGCCGATCTGGTTCAATTGCCTAGGTACCTGTGTAGTCAGTCGATCGCATATATCCGCGGTTGGGGTCAAGGGTATATACGCAACCAATCATAACCAGCAAGCTTAACCCGACTAAGGGGCAAAGTGCGACGAGAAGGAGAAGGAGGAGAAGTAGGACGATAATGACGGTTGTATTGATTCGTTGAAGCAAATAATGCCTATAACCCCTCATAAAATACAAAAAGAATCTGCCATAGACCTATCGAACCACACATTGATCTAACCACTTCCAACTGTGTTTGCCAAGAAGCCTCGATTGAGCTTGCGAACGGCTTTCACAACCACTGGTCCAGCTTGTTTGAGCCATTTGTTGTAGCTCATATTGTAGAGCTGGCTTCGGTCCAGCCTCGCATAATCATCAATCCACGTCCGTGCAGCTATTTCTGCATAGGGATCATCAGCATTTACGAGATCGGATTGCGGATATAATCCGCCGTGGATACTCCTGAGCTTTTTTGACAAGTTTGCGTCTCCGTCCGTTCTCTTGAGCATAAATTCACCGGTATGAGTATCACCGGAATACTGCGCTCCTGACTCCAGCTCGAGCTCGCAAAGCCGGGTACAAGACGAGAATACCATTTGTGGCTCCACTGAACGCAGTCCCAAGGAGAGATCGATCAAGACTCTGTCGACTCGACTTTCAAATATGACTCCCGGATCCGTGATTTCATGATGATCCAAAGGACTTCTTGCGTCGAAGTTTAGTCCCTTCTTCTCTGCCCACTCTGGATTCAACTCTTTAGTCAAGTTATAGCCTAGTCCCAAGCCACTGTGATTGATCTCGGGTATGAGCTGGGAGAACCCGGGGATGATCCACTGAGTGAAATCAGTGACGTGCCTAAAAGCCGTTTTGTGAAGGTGGTTGTAGTCCAATTCTTGCAAGAGCAATTCTGGAGGGTATTGAATCTGTGTCCCATCTTCATGATGGGTCTCGTACCCTTTCGCCTTGAGGGCAAGTTCGATGATTTTCCCGGCACCAAATACCATGATCAAGCGTACTTGATTTCTGGTCCGAGCCTCCTCCCACTTTCGACGAATCTTATGGAGTTCCTTGTCGAACCCGTTAACTGAAAAGCCTTGTGAAAGCTCGCGCCTCATGGCCTTAGGATTGTCGTTGACTGACAGGCTTCGAGAAGAAGTCTGGCGTTGTTTGCAATAGGATGGACCAGTGTATCTCCTTGGAAAAGAAATACCCGCCCGGGTGGAATTTGCACTCGGAATCACGTAAGGGATGACTAATTGACGGATCCTTTTTGTGGGGTGGGATCCAGTAGCCCACGTGAGCTGCTTTTTCACCTGGTCTTCCAGCTGCTTGTCCAGCTGCTTTTTCAGGTACCTTTTCAGGTGCTCTTTCAGGTGCTCTTTCAGGTCCTCCACTTCATGGTCCTCCTCTACCACTTCTTCCCGGTACTCTTCTCCCAGGTCCTCTTCTTGCAGATCTTCTTCCAGCATATTTTCCAGCTCCTCCTCCAGCTCCTCTTTCAGCTCCACTTCCTGCCACTCCTCTAGCTCCTCTTCCCACAGCTGCCTTCTCAGCTCTTTTTTCAGCTGCCCTTTCAGCTTGTGTTTCAACTGCGCTTTCAGCGGCCCTTTCAGCTGATTTTTCAGCTGCTGTCTCAACTTCTTGTGTTCGTATTCCACGCGTTCGGTCAGGAAAACCAAATCGTCGTAGTAGGTGCTGTACCCTTTCAAGAACAATTTCGTCTCATTCTCGTCGCGTAAAGAGAACAAAGCTATTGCCTTGGCAAAATCCAGGTTTCTCATATCCAATTGGAAAGCGCAGCGTTCCCGCTGTTGTGACATGCTGTACGCCCGGCATAAACTGTTCAATGCATCGATGGGATCTTGCCTGCTGTCTTCATAAGGATCTCCGATTATTATTTGGCCATTTTTGTAATCCAAATGTCTGGCCACAAGAACGACATTTCTTATGATTTCCCCGAATTCGATGTCTTTGAAGTTCAATGTTGATTGGGGATCGAAGTCACTTAATGCAGCGACACGCTTGAGATTTCGATCATGAGCAATAATGCCTTCTGAGATGATTTTATCTTTGAGTAACACATCCAATTCGTGGAGGTAAAAGCCCTTGGATGAGCCATTCTCAATCGCCCGCGTCGAATTCTCGTAGATCTCGCCGGCATTATCATACAATGCGCGATGGCAGAATACAGCGCTGAAGCGGTTCGAGGGCTTTCCCGGCTCTCTGGAGGCACGATAATCATCCCATGCCATCTCTTTCCACTCATAGGGCTGAAGGTCGAAATTTGAGGGTGAGTAGTTCTGTATTTGCTGAGACCAACGATACCCCGGAGGGAGAGTGTGAATAGGACTGAACAAATCTTCAGCATCGTCCAAAGGTTCAGCATCGTCCGGACCTTCAGCATCGTTCGAATCTTCAGCATCGGAATGTTCAACACTGTCCATAAATCCAGGATTGTACGGCATTGGACTGTTGTCCGAAGGTCCAACGTCGTTCAAATATTGATCGATGTCCGAATGTTCAGCATCGGAATCTTCAGCATTGTTCCAATATTCAACATCGTCCGATTGTCCAGCATCGTCCGGTTGTCCAGCATCGTCCGATTGTCCAGCATCGTCCGGTTGTCCAGCATCGTCCGATTGTCCAGCATCGTCGGAAGATTCAGCATCGTCCGATTGTCCAGCATCGTCCGATTGTCCAGCATCGTCCGATTGTCCAGCATCGTCCGAAGATTCAGCATCGTCCGATTGTCCAGCATCGTCCGATTGTCCAGCATCGTCCGAAGATTCAGCATCGTCCGATTGTCCAGCATCGTCCGAAGATTCAGCATCGTCCGAAGATTCAGCAACTCCCGAAAATCTAGGGTTTTGGAAACGTCTAAGTGGGCCGTTGGACATCATCCTGAATTTCTGTGGAAGAAGAAAAATGATTCTGATAATGAATTCGAATTATTTAAAGGCAAGGAAATGTTTCAAATTCAGCTTAAGTGATTTTTTAAACGTGTTAAGGCGGGATTTTTCAAAGATCTCAATTTGTAAACTATTCAAAAATCTCCAAAAGGCAATAGCTCGAGTATATATTGCCCATATAAAAGCATGCAATTAGGAATTATATTAAAATTTATTCGGAAGACTCGATGATAAGTATACGATACATTTCGCTGTTCGGTAAAGCATCTCTCGTTTGCTTAACTTTGCCAAGGAATAAAATGTATTAATCTGCTTTAATACCCTGATGACACAACATCGGATATGTGTATCTGATTGGTACTATGTTCAGGTGCATAACATTAGTCGAACTCTAAAGTTCAATAAAACGTTGTGAGGTCAGAAGACATACTGCCGGATTGGCTCAACGATGACACGGAGAACGCCTTACGCTGACCCTTTGCATCGCCAGCCAAACGAGCGTTATCCGCCCCCTGTCGAGCCTGATACTATCGAATCGCTATTCGTTTGCTGCGTGGGACTGTGACCCGTATCGGTCAATCATGCCTGATTTAGTCGCAGAATATCACATTGGTGTATGGCAGCCGGCTTTGATGGATCTTTTCAAGGCAGCTGATTTAATGAATATTGAAAAGTGCAAAATGCGGCTGATAATCCATGCCGGCTGCATGCCACCAAGACGGAGATATGGCAAAATGAGAGAACGCCTTAACGCCCAACGCATTCCGGAGCCTCGTCAGGCTGTACGCAGTGGTGGCGATGCTGCAGCTATATGCTGAGAACTGCATGGCTCTCGAGGGCTGGAAATGCCTTGCAGGGGGTGAAGATGCGCCGAGCTGAATTGTCGGCGAACCAGATATGGTTCTAGCCCACCATGTCTTTGGAGTCCTGTTATGATATTTGAACTCGAGTGGCTGATCTTTTGGGGCATGCATAATATTGGCAATTTCCGAGCTATTGCGCTATATTTATGTTTTTCGTTATGATGTCTATTTAGCTATGTATAGATCGCGAAGATCTTAAAACGTCTTATATAGTAATATTACGTTTATCGCAGCAGTTGTGCTAAGCCAAACCCCGCTTTTTTGCCAATAAGGTAGTGGCCGCATACCGGACAGCCAGATTTATGCCTAAAAGAGCTAAGCTAAGGCTGGCAGCACCCGCTATAATCCCTCTGCAATTAAGGTCACTTCTACACTTCAGTCCTATGCCACGACCACCGATTCGAATACGCAAAAGGGTAGCTGAATGACCCTGGACGTGACTTGTATAGTCATTAATTCGTCTCCGACCTAACAACTAGGCGAGCGATCACCAGTTTATCTAGGGCAGAGCGGACGGGATGCCGAGTTTTCTAGTGTCTATGGTCGTATGTGCAATACAGCACCAGAAAACAGATCTATGAATGAAACGGCAAAACCAAATTGCAACAGCCACCCGAAGTCAATCAAGATTGTTGTTCCCATCCGGAGAAACCTGATGCCTTGAGTTCTTTGTCGGTCCAATTCCAGAGCATTTCAGAGAGATTGTCATCTTTTGTAAGCGTTCCCACCCGACCAAGCACACCAAGAGGCTCGTAATACTCGCCATTCTTGACGTCGGGACTGACGCTGCACCAGAGCTGTGTTTTCGCACCTTCCTCGGGTGTCACACCGGTAAGCAGTACTACTGGCTTGATGGCCAGGTTATATAGAAGCCAGTTGACTCCCTTCTCCCCCTCGAATACATTCGTCTTGACGCCGCCGGGATGTAGCGACACCGACGTGATTTGCGGGTACCGCTTGGAGAGCTGGTGTGCGAATAGTGCTTTGGCGAGCGTCGACTGGCCGTATAGTGTGAAAGCGCTACGCCCGGCCATCGGGGACTTTACTTCGTCGAAAAGGATCCCTTCCTGGGGCGACCACGTCTTATGAGACCGGCTAGAGATTGAGATTATCCTGACGTCTGACCCTGGGAGTGTCGCAGTGTATAGTAATTTGGGCATCAGCAGCTGTGTGAGCAACGCATGGCCGAGATAGTTCGTAGCGAATTGGATCTCGTAGCCGTTGGTCGATATAGCATGAGGCAACAACCCCACTCCTGCGCTGAGATGGACTATATCTAACCTGTCGGTGCTGTGATTTAGCCTGCCGGCAGCTTCGCGCACAGATTCGAAAGACGAAAGGTCGAGGTCGATGATCTCGATATTGGCAGCTTCCGCAGCCTCGGAACTTGCTCGAATGCGAGCAACGGTAGCGTCCGACTGGACTCGCGACCTTGCTGTAAGGTAGAGCTTTTTCGGTCGATGCTGAGCGAGTGCAACGGCGGTCGCTTCACCAAGTCCAGAAGTGCCTCCTACAACCAGGCAAACGCGGCCATCAAGGTTTGGGATATCCACTGAGGGATCGAAATTCGGTTGCCCTCGGTGCGGAGAATAGGTAGTCATTTTGGAAATCTTTGCGCTTTGAGCAGGGCAATTATATCGTGTGAACTGATTCCGGAGGAGTCTGAACATTGTTGACGACCAAGTCGTCACCAACAACAGGAAATGACAAGGATTAAATACTATTTATAGAATCCACGTTGGTCGTAATACAAGCATTGCTCAGGCGATCCACCCCCACTAGCGATAGGCATTATAGTCTAGCCATCCTTATTTCATGTGTTGAAGCGTGCTGCAGTGTTGTGAATCTTTCGATTAAGATACGTCTCTTAGCGGAAGTTATGAATGTCAATGTCGAGTCTCGAATTAGACCAATTTCAACATGCATTATAAATTGCCTCGCCGATGCCCATGCCTCTCGTGCTGTGACTTGTCGTACTAATGATGTTCAACCAGTCTTCCCATTTCCTAGCTCCGCGGACGCAATTTGAATAGACAAAAACCAAGACACAATGCTCGCTATCCCTCTCTCTTATGACTTGAATTTGCACCTCGTGCAACTTCTCCTGCCATTCCATCGCTTCCGACTAAATTCGACATCTGCGACCAAACATCAAGTAAAGAGAAAATACTGCGCCAGATTCCTCCCCGTCATGAACCGGTACTCGGCCGACTCGCCAACGACTTGCACATCGACCCTGACGCGGCGCTCGCTCTCCAGCTCCCTAAGCCGATCCACCATCTTCTCCTGGGCCGTAAAGCTAAAGATGCAAGCCCGTATCCGTCGTATCCGCGGCAACGTAGCCAGGGCATCGCAGCACGCGCCCCACCGCTCCGCCTTCCACGCCGGGATCGCGCCATCCGGCACCCCGGAGCCCTCGGCGTGCCAGGAGCACTCGATCTCGCGGGCTCGGTGGCGGACTTGTGTCAGACTTGGCCATGAGAGGTACGCCGACAGTGCGTCTAGGTCTGTAAAGACGAGATTGCGCGGTTGTATGAGGGTCGATGCTTCCAAGTAGGCGCGCCGGCATGTGAGAAGGAGAGATAGGCCCGGGGCCGAGGATGATGAGGGTGTCAGCCATGTTTTGTGCTGTGGTGACCAGGAGGGACGGCTGGTGCTGTCGCTCTCGTGCTTTTGCAGCCGTCGTGTCAGATGCGCCCGGCGATTTGATTTATCCCATGCCTTTTCAACATGTTGTGGTGCTGTGCTTAGGTGTTCATAGATCTCGAGCCGGATTTCCGTTGGCAATCTGGCGAAAAAGGAGGATTGCGCTTGTAAGTCGGCCTCGCCCAGCTGGACCGTAGTATAGTGGTCCGCCATTGTCATGAATGGATTCTCCTTCGATTCAATAATGACTTGAGTTTTGAATAAGCAGGCACCAAAAAGACAATATTTTCTGGAAAACAGAAAAATCAAGAGAACCAGAGGCGTTTCTATTTTAAAGATACGTATGTGGTTTGTACTTAGGCGCCGGAAAGAGAGTGGCTGTGTGTGGGGTCGACGTTGCACCGAGAAAGGAATGCTGCATGTACGATGAAACCCATGCCTCTTTTTTAGACTTTTTGGTCCCTTCTTGTGTCACCTTGTGAGAAATGGGCACAGCCGTGGGTGGTTTTCCTGATTCGCGAGTCGCTTTCCGGCAATGGTTCATTTGTTTTCGCTTGGACAGCCCTGTCCATTTCGCTCTCCGGCACTTTTGGTCGTTGTTGCGAAAAGAGCTACTGGCACGGAGCCAATCCCGGTGGAGAAATGGAAATGAAGAGCTGCGATTTGTTGGTTCAATCGTGCAGTATACATCAAATACCCTTGTCTTTTTTTGCTCGCAAGGATTCCCGAATCCCGGTGTGGAACTACCCGTCGATCATGGCTTGTAACTGCACAGGCGCATCCTCGCTGTCATCGAAAAACAGCGAAAACATCGTGGAATCGCGTCAATATCGTACGCGTAAATGACTCGGACTCGTGCGCGTGGCGAGGAGACTTGGTTGTCGTATCATTGTCGGCCATTGTGACCTCATGACGTGTGCTTTGCTGTGCCATTATGTTTGCTGCATGCGCTGGGCGGGCAGCGCAGTCAACAGAACTCAAAGGGAGGAGGAGAATGTCTCAAGGTACCATACAGGAGTGACACGTTTTCATTTATGCACAAGAATCTTGTGTTCGAGGCTGCTTGCTGCGCCATCTCGGCCCGAGGGTTGGACATGTTGGCATTCTAAATATTTGGTCGGTGAAGAAAGACTGCATGGATGAGCCCTGCGCAGGCATCCATTTCCGGACCGCGGCCCTTGCGTCGCGATGCTGTCGTCGGCAGACTTTTGGGCGTGACTGACGTAACACCCGACCACACTGCTGGGACGAGTTTGATATCTAAATAGAACTTTTGGTCAATTTCAGGGGCTTCAACCTGTTTACCAACACAGGTCTCCTCGTCACTGCTGCAGTGTACAGATGCTCCTGCTTCTTGTCCCGTGCATAGCCTCATGGGGCGCCCTTTGCTGCTCTGAATGGCTAGTAATGAAGAAAAAAAAGAACCTGTGTATTCATACTTAATTGTTGGATGAGCATACCAGATATGCAGGTCAGTGATTCATTGCAGTATCATGTCATAGGATACAAAAGAAAGGATTATGACAATCGAGATGCATCTTCCAATTGCTTCGTGCTCGAGTACCTGCTCCAGCGTTATGACGGAGTTTTACATGACGTGTAATCAGCTTGCTCTCTTAGACTGGAAGTAACTGAGTCTCGACAGAAACCAGAAATAAAACAATCCACGGCAGTCCTTTCTGATGCCAATGAAGAGAACATGCGATATGAACTGCTGGTATAAAGCGCAAAATGGGCAATCTCCCACGAACTACCTACACTAAAGTAGGTACACAACTTCAAAAGACCAATTATGTATTCCAAAAGTTGAATATTAGTGCGGTATCGCCGCTCGCCTATAGTCTTGAGGCCTCGGCTCCGAGAACCTCAAGCTATAGTCTCCTATGTGCTTAAGGTAGTGCTATATAGTAGTTCCCCAGCAGATATACTCAATTAACCTGGTTCAATTTTCAACCCAGATCATCGCGTCGCGCAGAGCATCAACAGGATTGATCTTTCTCCATGATATCTTCACACATACACTGATTCATCTTATTGTATAGTTCTCCTCGTGAGGCCAGCCGTTTCTCTGTAGGTGAAATCGTTTTGTGAATACGTGCGAATAGCCTATGTACTCACACGCAGTGGGAATATGTCTTCTATTCATCAAGCATTGGCGTCTTTTGTCACGGCACCACCCTCACAGAATGCGCTTCGTAGCAATGTGGGATGTGAATAACCTCTGTTCGAAATTTCATACAAGTTCGAAGAAGTTTCTATTACTTCAGGATGGCATTCTTCTTGACCACGCAAACACTCAAGTTTTCACCATCCCGTATTCTCTATTACAGCACCCATTCTTTGCCTGCATTCACCCAATACCCGAGTTCACAATGTCTACCTACAATACCAACGTCGGGCCCTATGCCGAACTAGACGCTACCGAGGCAGAAGTATGTGGGCGTCTCGATTTCCTTTTCGAACAGAGAAGGGAATGGCACCAGCAGCAGCCAGAACATGCTACCCAGCTCGCCGAACTACCCGAAGATGACGATTACGGCAATTTCTTTAGTATCCTGCAGGCGATCGCCGACGGAGTGCCAGGCTTCACTGTCGATGATCTGTCTTTCTCAGATGCCATGGAGAGCACCATCAGCTGTGAGATCGACCGCTGGCGACGCGAACCCCCAGTCATGCGCGAGTACGCTCGAGTGTTTTGCCGGGTTCAGAACTACCATGAAATGCAAGACCCAAGCCACATTGCTCATGAAATCCTGGAATCCAGTAAACTTGGACAACTGACTGGTAAGAAGATATTCGCGGCGCTTTGGCTTTAATTTTTCGAGCTGATGGCTAATTATCATGTAGCCCCAAGTTTCCGTTGTGCCGCTCTAGAACTCATGATATACGGGGCGGTGCTGCACGGGGAACGCAATCTCAGCGAGGTATTCAACATTCTTGCTCAGTATGACCCAAACATTGTCGCCACGATCAACACGGCTTTTGATAACTTCTTGGGTAAGTTTTACTCTCACAAGCGGTCATCCCGGGGTGTCGGAAGACGGTGCTAACATTTGAGTTTGCAGACAAGAATATTAGAGAATACGAGCAAAATTTCGCGTACAATACCGGAGAGGACGACGCAATCGCCTTAGGGAGCGTCGCCGAGGTGGCCTCTTCACTCTGGGGGGAAGGGCTATACACATCGCCCTATGCATTTGCGCTGATCCTGCGTATCGTATTTGAGTGGGGGCCCGCGCTTGAGCGTGATTTCGTCGACGAAGGCACGAGCATACTAACGAACCACGCCATGGATCTTCGCGAGATCATTGTCCGTGGTGACTTTCTCTGGCAGAACTTACACAGTCCTCGCGAGAGGGCTCGTTATGCAATTGGCCCGGATACCGCCAAGAACGACCACCTACCTGGCAGCCCCGGTGGTCTGGACGAGGGCCGTTGGCGGTACTGGATACGTTCGCTCGAGGGATTGGATCAAAGGGCATGGGACAACGAAGACCCCGAAGACAAAATAGACATCGGAGACGTTCTCGTCGCGACGGGCAACGCAGAGAATGCATTCCCCGTGTGTGAGGACTTGGTACCGCTAACCTTTGCAAACCGCGTAACGAGTATGGAGTGGTGAGCCGCGAGAATACGAAAGTCGCCCTCGGCTTCATTACTTGGGGATAAGTTTATTCGAGCGTTTCAGAGGATCAAGCTTAGCCAAATAAATAAGACGGTCATAAACCTGCCCACGAGTGCCATTGACGAACCAATTTGACGAACTCTGCATATGCTACCACGATGTCATGTGAAGTTGATGGGGTCCTGTTGAGATTGGCATCTGTTTGAGAAATGGTTACCGTGAATTTTGCCTTGGTACTTAGAGATGATGAATGCTCGAGCCTTCAAGGTTCGTGCGAAATCTGTTGACTTGTGAATCTATAGATGGCGCTCCTTCAATACTTGACTGTCTGATAGACTCTCGCATCAGTGCCTTTTCCGCAACAGAAGCCTGCGGTTACTCATCACGATACTACCTCTGTTGAGTGAATAGCAATCATCCTGTAATGAACGAGTAACAAGAAGTACTTGCCCATTATATCTCTGCTGCTAAGAATTCCGTTTCAGTCCCACGGCAAGTAAGTGAGTAACCTTCAGTATTTTCTCATCACAACACCATAACCTTTTCACCGTGAGTTGCGGCTTTGCAGGATGTGAATAACCTCCAGTAGAATTTGTATATAAACAAGAAAAATGTTCACCTTTTCAGCATGTCTCTCTCCCCAAACCAAACAACCACTCACTCTCGATCTCACGATACCCTCATCGCTACGACCACGATACCAACTTTCTACTCACGATACCATCACCTCTACCACCACGACACATACTTCTCAACTAGAAGATCCCCCGAGAAGACCTGATACCAATATTCACAATGTCGGAGCGATATTATGACCCAACAGGCCTGGTTCGACACCGTGCCCTCGACACTGAACACCGCCGTACGTCACCGGGGTCCGGATACGGAACCGACGAGGACCGCCCTTCTGGAAGCTCCTCCGGCGAGGAGGGAACCTGGAGGGACCAAGGCCCGCAACCACCGGCCGCAGGAAATAGACCACAGCAGACCTGGCTCGACGCCGTGACGAAGGAGCCCGATGCAGTCTACGGCAGCTTGTTCATCGACCTGACGACCATTGCCCAGAATCCCGCCGCCGACGGAAAAGCGGGCCTCAGCATCCTCGACGACATCACCGAAGTGGTGATGAGGGAACGCATCTGCGGAGCCATGGCAGGCATTATCCCAGAGGCGACACCACAAGAAGAATGGGACGCGGCAGATGAAGAAAAGAGGCAGGAAATAGTAGCAGACTGGGAGGAAGGATTGGCGAGAGTGCCCAAATTCGCTGCCTTCGCGGTTCGCCTCCGAGTATACCAGAAGGAGTCATGGCCCCAGGACCAGGTTCAGATCAACCATACGGGTCAGTTCATGCCGGCGGACATGGGTAAGTTACACTTCTTCTCCTTCCTAAACACCAAGTCAACACCAAGTCAACCTGGGTCTACATCGTGATGGAGGCCAGTCGCCACTTGCTTTCTTTTCTTTGCACGCACGGTTAGAAGGGCTTAGCTAACGTGATACAGACAACGAGTTTCTGGGAGCCATGTTTGAATTCATGATGTACGAAGCAATGCTTGCGGGCGCGGGCAACCCGACGCCGCTCCTTCTTCATATGGCCGGTCTCATGCAATGGACCCCGGTCACGAAGCTGGAGATGACCGAGGTAGCCATGCAGGGTGTCCTGAGTAAGTTTGCCCAAGCCCCATCTCTTGGGCCGTGTTCCTGTTCATCTTTTCATCTTTTCATCTTACTAACAACATGATGCGTGCTGCAGCTGAACACGTCATACCCGGTGTATACCAGATGTCCCAGGAGGTGGATGGACCATCAGCGCACGACACTCAGCTAGTCACAGGCCTCGCAAGTGTGGCCACGAAGATGATTGCGGCCCAATTTCTCGACTCGCCCCTCTCGTGCGTCGTGGTCCTGCGAGCGGGTATCGAGGATGGCCACGGCTCTACCACAGCGCCAATATTCGATGCCGTCGAGGCGATCCTCCTCAGGTGCTCAGGATTCCTTCGCAAGCACCTAGTTTCGGGACGATTCGCCTGGAATGCATTGAGTGCGGCTGATCAAGAGTTGTATTGTCTTGGTTACAATCATGTGCTCGGAGGCGTCGACATGGGCGACAACGGTGGCTTGCACGAACGCCGCTGGGACGGATGGAAGGCAATGATTGAGTCTTGGAGCGAGGATGTTCCTGATGAACGCTACGGTCCTATCCTGCAGGCCATGAACAGGGCAGAACGTGCCCACCCAGGGCGCAGACAGACAGCGCCGCAGACTCAGAGTGCCACAGGCAGCGGGCAACATTCATCAAGCTCAAGCCGAGGGAACCGCTCATCACGCTCGAGCCGTCGCCACTGATCGGTCCTTCATGAGATAGCGCTTGAGACTCTGTTCAGGTAATATGTGCGCCCGCAGCAATACCTGCCGTCGATTTGATTTGAACATTCCGGAAATTCAGACCTAGATAGACATCTAGTTAAGCAACCAAGTGCATTATCCCGTAGCCTCAACGCCACGCCGACATGAGTGACATGTTTCGAGAATTTTGGTATGTAGGTACCTTGTGTTTTGTGATCCTAAAAATTTTTGAAAATAAAATAAAGTCATTGTTCTTTTGTTTTTACATCCAGTTGATGAGAGGGCCTGGCTACGCCAATTGAGCCCATGCGCTAACTGCGAGAGAAGCCCAATTTCCTTCCCTTTGCGCCAAAGTGATGCATGCCTGGCGGACTAGCAGTACGCTCGTCTCGGCAAATGTGAGGTGCTAGCCTACAGTGTTTTTGTTTTCCTGAAATGGCATGGGACACTCTAGTAGACCTTCTTCTTCTCGTCGATGCTGAATTGTCCGGGGCCGCTGTTGACAAGGAGCAGCAGGCCACCCACGATGGACAGGATCTGGAAGAAGTCGTACTTGGCAAAGTCCTTGTGGGGGTGGTGTTCGTGGAGCTATCGAAAATGTCAGCATTCGTTACAAAGATCGTGGCAAGATGTAGCACGTACAGTCCAGAAGTTGTTGACAAGGACGTTGAAGACACTCAGGATCAGGACCAGAAGAGTGGCGCTGAACTTGGCCTTGAATCCAACCACAACCATGACACAAGCGAGCAGGCCAACGAGCGAGACAATGATTCTCCAGAGAGACCAGTCACCGCTCCAGACAAAGCCGATGAACAGGAAGATGAGCAAAACACGGCCAGCAAGCTGGAAGTACATCTTGCGGTCCTTCTCGTCGATCGAAGGCAGGCCGGCGAAAGCCTTGGTCTTTCGGACCCAAGAGTCGGAGAGGACCATGAGAAGGCCACCAATGACGGACAGGTTTCGGAGGAAAAAGTTGAGGTCAAAGATGAGACCGTATCCGAGGGCTTGCACGACCACAACGCCCATGAGTCCGGCAACAGCATAGTCGGAATATCTGCGAGTGATGACGAGGAACGAGCCGGATACCATGGCGAGGACATTGGTCAGGAGGAAAATGTGGTTGAGACCGGTCGGGACTGTTGTTGAATCATTAGTCGTCTGCGTAAGCTTACGCCTCGAGTCTGCAACTTACAGTGTCTGTAGTCGTGCAGGTAGAGAAGCTGGTCGCTCCATTGTGTGAGGATTCGCAGCGCATCTTCAAGGAAGGTTACCACGATCAGGAATCGACCGAGGGCTGGGAGGTATCTAGAGAGCCAACAGATTAGCCACCGTGTGCACTCATCGAGGATCCTTTGAGCGGATTGCAGTGCTTTCGGCCCCCCTTCAGCATGGTGGGCTGGCCGTGGTATTGCGGGCGTGAAGGGGTTTGACTCAGACGTACGGCTTGATGGGCTCGCTCCACGTGTCGAGAATGTCCTCGATCTTGGAAGTTTGTTCCCTGATGGTGTCGAGGGGACTCGGGTCGGAGCCGCCATCCCTCGACGCGCCGCCGAATGCAGGCTGGCTGCCGCCGAGGTGGTAGTTGGCAGTGCCTCGGATCTGGGCCATGGCTGGATTGTAGGTAGTTGATACTTGAAAGCCTGCCGAGTGACTTTGTGTGTATCGCCGGCGTCTACAGACCTGCTGAAGCGGGTTCGAACAGGTGGCAGGTTCGTCGGTTGGCTGTTGGGCGATGCAAGGAAGCGGGAGCTCGGGGGGAGGATTAAGCTATGCAGCTATGTCCAGTGCCACGGAGAGTTTGGTTGTGCGACGGACAATTGATGCGCTCACGGTTGGCAATCAATGTCAATCAGTGGAGGAGGGGGGAAGTGAAAAAGAGGGAAGAGGCGGCAAAGAAGCGCAATCGCATCTGTTGGAAGAAGTTATAGAATCCCGTCAGTGGGCGTCGGTTGCATCCACGGCTAAGGTGAAAGGTATTGGTCAAGCTTTGTGTGGGCTTGCCAGAAAACCGTGTCCTCAATTGCACGGGATCAGATGCAGGTGGTGGCAGCTAGTAAGTAGGTACATACAATGAACCTACGGCGTGTACCTCTGAGAGCTCAATCTACCACTAAAAATCGCTGCTGCTGCTACATACTACCTGGCTCACAGGGGGGCAATGGTCATGGTTCCGAGCGCGCTATTGGCCGCACAGGAAGGTGCTCGAGGGCGCCCCAAATGTGTTTCATCAATCCTCTCCTTCAACCTAGTACTACCACTACCTGGGAAGATAGGGAGCAACTTGTTGGACCGTGAGCAGTTTGAGCCATACGCAAGTACGAAGCAACAATTCCCTTCTCCTCGTGCGTTTCCCCTTAACAGTCTCATCATTCCAACCCTAGGTAGTGCCGAAGAAAAGTACTTTTTTCTTCGCTGACGTTATGGACGGCTTCGGTAGCTCCGTTCTCACGAGGGGCAACAAAGAGGGACCAAATAGCACGGCCACTCCAAGCCATTGTCCAGAGTACCCGCCACGCCAAAACCGACTGGACGAACAAGTATTTAGGTACATTCCCAGGTACGAAACCTTGAACGCAGGGGACGGACCCCGCTTTGAGGTTCCCCAGCTTTGGAAGGCTTGAAAGAAGAATAAGGAAACAAGTTAAAATTCACAAAAAGTTTTCTAGGAATACTGCCACCTTGACAGGAAAGAAGAAAGCCAAAAACAGCCTGCCTTCCAAACAGACCAGTTCCCCCCTCGGCCAACTCCACAAAATCCTCGATTAAGCTCGGGAGCTACGGTACGGATACGGACCTTGCCTTGGCATTGCGGCGTGGCCTCTTTTAGTTGCTGTCGTACCACTCCATAAATAGCAGGCCCCAAGGAGATGCCACAGTAGTTAGTGTAGAGGCCACTTTGCCTGCGCCATGGTCAACGGTTCGTCTACATTTCGTTGTTTATCTTGACCGTCAACGCTGGGCATCACTCTTAAAGCCCCCGAAATCCCTTCCTACCATGCTCTTTGTCAACTCTAATTGATCCTTGTCCGGGTATAGTGACGTCTTCATCTCTATCTTGAGACCCTGAAGTAACCAGGTTTCCATCCTCATGGCAGCAATAACCTCCTTCGATCTGCAGAGGATTGCGCTGAGGTCATCCGCAGTCATGAGCCGCTATATTACGTATGAGGCTGCATGTCTACTATCCAAGACAGGATTGATGTCCATCTGAATTGCCTCCATTTTATAGCGGACTTGACAATCTCATCCTGTCCCACTTTATTAGCAAACTTCCTTTTTCGACGCCTACCAAAGGGAACCTGCATCTCTATAATCGCTCATGATAAATATAGCTCACAGCGAAGAAAATATCTCGCAACATTCACACTGTCGTGTGCCATGTTTCCCTGGTAAATACAGCCCATATCATGGCACGATCGCTACCAATCTATCCTCGACCATCGCAGATGTTCTTACAAGTCCAGGTTGACATCCCGCGACTCGGCGTGTCGAGCATTTCAATGTGAACTGTGATTATTTTCGGCTGGTGATCGTCGGTGGGTCCACGATATATTCAACCATTAATTTCAATACTACTGGAGACCTCACTTCCCGATACGAAAAGTCTTGACTTTGGAAGTAGCAGGCAAAACTTAGCAATACGCTTTTGGGTCGGCAGAGATTAATTCACAAGAACAACGTAAGCCGGCATTGCCAAAGCAGATCAATGAACGATAGTGGCTTCTAACGTTTGCCAAGCAAGCTTATTTCAACTTCACATTGCACTGCACCCATGGCAACTCATATCTGTATTCGAATTGACCACAGAGAGATAGTATATCACGATACCAGGTAGACCCCCCTCCCCATTACTCAACCCAGTCTCACTCATCCAAATACTCGACACAAATCGTCGGCCCATTAAGGTTCATGACATCGCCAATGGTGACATTGGGCGCGATACCCATCATCCAGAGGGTATGCTCGAGCGTCGTGGTGTCGCCGCCGTCGTTGAAGTAATCCGTCACGTTGGCCGGCGGATAGCCCGGCGACGTCGGCCGCGTGCCGCGCGGGATGTTGGGCCCGCCCATGTCCGTCAGGCGCGCCGGGTAGTCGGCCTTTTGCCACTCCCACCACAGCTTGTCCAGGTACGAGTGGTGCAGGTAGAAGCCCGGGTCGCCGGGCGAGTAGGTCGGGTCGCCCATCTGTGGTTGTTGAGGTTAGGAATTCAGGATACTGGATAATGGGGTGGGACTTGACTTACCAGTCCACCGATGCCGCCGTGGCCAGCACCGTGAGGCTTGTTTGCCCAGCACTGCCCATCTCAAGTCAGCAAAATGGTTGTCGCCGGAGGTTGTTGGAAGGGGAATCTGCCACTTACGCTCCATGCACTGGTATAGTTGCTAATGGCCATACACTCATCGATATTGACCTGGGCGGCCTGCTGCAGCTTGGCCTCGCTAAAGTTGCGCCAGACGCAGTGGCGGCCGTCGGCGTTGGCGGCGTTGTTGGCAAAGGCGAGGGTCATATTGACAAAGGAGCCGCTGCCGATGCAGCTGTCCTCGCCGGCGCCGTTGGAGCCAAAGTACTCGTCCTTGAACATGTCCAGGTCGGCAATGACCGAGTCGATGTCGGCCAGCTCGTCCCAGTAGGGCATCCGGCCCGTGTAGCCGCACTCGTCGCGGATCAGATTCTCGTGGACCGTCATGTAGTACCGGTGAAAGGGGAGGAAAGCACCCTACACGTCGTCAATACATGTACACAGGTGATGTGATGTTAGATGTGACTCACGACGCCATGGACCCAAATTGTCTGGTAGACGTGAGGCCAGTGGAGATCATCCCATCGAGTCTCGGCTCCCGCGATGCCAGACGTGGACGGAGCGTTGATCAGGCAGAGGTCGGCAGCAATGTACGATGACTTCTCATCGTCAGTGAGTGATGTCCTGTTTGGGAGTTAAGATAATACTTCGATAAAGGAATCAATATTTTGCAACATACCACGGCACACGGTATTTGATGTCCGTGCAGTTGTCGGTAATATCCCGCTTGATCTGGGCTTGCGGAAGTGCTGAAGTAAAAGAGCAGGCTGCTAGAAGCAGCATAGCTCGTTGAACGAAGGAACTCATATTGAAGAATATGCAAAGTGAATGAAAGCAAGCCTCTGTCCGTGGGAAGAAATTACTGCTGCCTTTCAAACAGAATCAAGTCCCACCGAGGTAGGCCTTCCGTCTTTTATAGACAGCATGGTGGCCCTGGCATATTAGATTCACTCAATATACTGTGACCGAGAGAGGTAGCTATAATCAGAAACCGGGCACAGAGAATCGCAGAAACACAAGAGGTCTATACAACAGCCAATAGGAGACAGTCTGCCCGACAGCCGAGAAGCCACGGAGAGAGGCCGGTGCATATATAACTGCACGCTTGGGTCCAGTCATTACCCCACGAAAAGGTATGCTTAAACCTAGAATGAATGTGACTGGTCCGTTTAGTCGGAGAAGTGTTGGATGATGCCGAATACTGCCATTCTGTTCGGCTTGTCGCCTGCCTGATCTGTATCATCCTGGTTCGGTATTCCACTGTGCCTTGCTTGGACCCCGAATACTAGTTGGAGAACACGGGGAATATGCAGCATCTGATGAGTTCCTGACCAGGAGAAGAAACTGACCGACAAATGAGATCGAGGAATTCAACGAACGCGGCGGGACTCGAGTGAGTTCTCCTGTAATATTAATCAAGATCTGCGGGTGATGCATGGGTATACTCCGCTGTCGCCCGGGACCTGAGTGTCGGCATCGTAAATAGCCTCGATTTGAAGATCAATCAGACGGGATTTTATTTTCCAGGGTTCCAGGGTCACTGATCTCGTGTTACATTGCAGCTTGTTAATTCACCGCCATGTATAAAGGGTAGTATTCAAGAAACATGAACACGCGTTCTTCATTTCGGCCGCTCTGGAACCGTGTAAGAACGTCTTCTATCGCCGCCGGCGAGCAACCATACTGTTCTTTTCTGAAAAGCAGGCGGCAACTATTTCGGGTGCACGGCTACAGCTAATAATATGATCTTGAACTTGGGCTCCGGTAGTCGTCCTTGGTTCCGGGAAATGCTCCAATCGGAGCATCAGCGATGGTCTGCTCATCGTCCGAACTCAATCCATCGCCACCATACTCGTCGGATCTGTCCGGAGGCGCACGCATTGCCTCCAGAGTTTCTCTGCTAACTTCAGGCACCACATAAGGCTTGATACTGTGGATCTCTCGACCAGAAGGGAGGGAAGCAAGTAGTGTAGCCGGTGGTGGAATAGCTTGTGTCATCATCTGGATATAGTCAGTCATCGGAGGACGAAGATATTCCATCGATGTAAACTTACCGTATCATTCACCTTGGTCCATTTCTCGTGGAGCATTTCGAGAACACGGGATTCCTCGAGCTTTCCACCATCAGATCCCCAGCCAGATGCCTTCTCGACCCTCTTGTCCTCTCTCTTCTCAGACCACCCCTTCTTCATCTTGGAGAGACTCAAGCCTTTCTTGGCCTCTTTTGGCTCAACCCCCAGTTCTTGCAGACCGGCCTTGATCCATCCCAGTGCATTTCCTGTCTGGCCAGAAAGTTCGGCATCTATGCCAAAGAATCGGCATGCCTTTGCGCGAGCCGTCTTCTGCAGGTCATCGATGTAGCGCACCAATGACTCGTTCAGCTTTAAAGTGCCTTTGGACGTAGATTTGCACAGAGCAGATGCCTGGGCGGCATGATCTGAAGCAGCCAGACATAATCGTGCAAATAAATGTGCCCTGACTTTGGGGATCTCTGGCGCCTTGTACATCCATTCGCGATCATTTTTGTTTCGGTCTTGTGCGACTACAGCCGGCCAAGGGTCGTCTTTGAGGACTGCCAGAAGTGTAGCCTCAGCCAGTGCCAGGGAAGCAAGACCTCTTGTGGTGGATGCTGAGATGTCTGCACATGGTGGATTGGTGACTAGCCCTTCAGCGCGCTGAGCTACAAACTGGTGCACAGACGCAGCATCAAGGAGATGCTTTGTTGCATTCTGAATGGCCGTTGTGCGCTCCTGGGAACCGACGGGCGCACCAGACGTCACGAAGAGGGGGTGTAGAGCAGCACGCGCCAGATTCGTGTAAGTATAGGCAAGCGCAGACAGTGTGAAGAAGAGTTCATATTCCAGAGACTGTATCTTCACTCTGGCCTGCTCCTTGCCCGGGACAGCATTGTCAGACAGCGTTGGTCTCCATTCAATGGCGGGCGTGGACGTTGGCGCGACGTTGATGATGTCTCTTTGGACAGGCCGTTGCTTGAGGGCTGTATCAAAGGCAAGCAGATATGGCAGATAGTTGTTGATGCTCGAGACCACGGTCGGCAGATTGGGCGGCTGCGAGGCAGGCGGCAGTCGCTTGTGCTTCTTGAGCGTGTCTCTCACTACCCCGCGATGGGTGCTGGCGTTGAGGGGCAAGGAAGGGTGGGATTCACAGCCGAAGCTGGACGAGAAGGCAAAGGACGAAGTGGTTGGAAGAACAAATGGAAACGGCATTATGGGAGCAAAGTACCGAGCATGTCTAGTAGAGTGATTTTATGGACATGAAGCTGTCCTTGATCAAGTCCCATCTTGCTGGAGATCTGGCGACACCAAGAATTGCTTGGCAATGTCTTGTCACCAAACGTGTCTGCTACCAGTGATCAATCGCGGTCCGTGATCTGCTCTTATTACAGTTGGTAGGGCGCAAGCCGGCAGGCGCTCACAAAGCACAAACGCTGCCACTAGAGCTCCAGAGCTCGCCGCGTGCCTGGCAATTTGGGCACTCAACTCGACGCCAGGGTGGCTCTTGGTGCCCTGACCTTTACGTAGCGGCTCACTAGCCAAAGCTGGACCGACTGGAACTGGACCCCTGGCAGCGGATCTGGAGCTTCCCGCAACGCGTCTCGTTCCCGCAGGTCTCATCGTAGCCTCTTTGGCAACCCTGTCCAAAACTTTGGTTTCCTCATAACTCAAAGCCGTACACAACGCCCCGGATCCGTCTTTCCACGATCGCGACGACTCAACAGACGGGCGGTTCTCTTCGATGAAGGTGTCAGGGCAGCAATTGTTCTAATCAATCGGTCACCATGGCCGCTCCGTCGCCAGCCCACAAACCCCGGCGCAAGTCGAAGAAGCCAGGTGTGACTTTCGACCCTTCGACCAAGCCGGGCGCCCTGGTTCGCACGCCTTCCTTTCCCCTCGCCGCTTTCCTCTGGCCGGCACGTAGTTCGTTCTCGGAATGGGAGGTGTTGCCTCTCATTCTCATGGTCGTTGGCCTGTTCAGATGGGCTGCTGGTCTTTGGGGTTACTCTGGTAAGCTTCTCGAGCTGACACCATCAGCATACCCAGTCGAGACTAACTGTGTTCAGGCTTCCAGAAACCTCCCATGTTCGGCGATTACGAAGCTCAAAGACACTGGATGGAGATTACGACGCAACTACCCATCTCGCAGTGGTACTTTCACGATCTCGAGTGGTGGGGACTCGACTATCCCCCGTTGACCGCATACCACAGCTGGGTGCTCGGCAAGATAGGGGCACTCATCGTTCCGACATGGTTCGCCCTCTACACTTCGCGAGGCTCTGAGGATCCGACTTTAAAGATTTTCATGAGGGCTACTGTCATCATCTCGGAGTACCTAATCTACATTCCGGCCGCTGTGGTTTTTGTCAGAAGATACAGCAGGTTGTTTGGTGTTGCGCAATGGACAAGCTGGGTGGCCCTCGTCGGGATTCTCCTGCAGCCCGGCACGATCCTGATCGACCACACCCACTTCCAGTATAACACTGTCATGCTTGGTTTCGTCCTTGCGAGCATGTCGAGTATGATTGCTGGCCGCTACATGTGGGCCTCGATCTTCTTTGTAGCCGCTCTTGGCTTCAAGCAGATGGCACTTTACTTTGCGCCCGCGGTCTTCTCGTACCTCCTTGGATCATGTGTCTTTCCCCGAGTCAACCCGACACGGTTCATCGTAATTGCTGGAGTCACTGCCATCTCTTTCGCAGTTCTTATTCTACCGATTGTGGTCGGAACTCTGTATGATGTTCAACACGGCATCGACTCCCAGCCCGGTCTTGACGGTGCTCGACCTCCGTTCCCCATCCTGCCAGAGCTTGAGGCATACATTGACAAGGAGGCCGCCTACTACCCTGTTGTCGAGCAACTTGTGCAGATGGTTCACAGAATCTTCCCCTTTGCCCGCGGTCTATTCGAGGACAAGGTGGCCAACTTTTGGTGCGCGATCAACGTCGTGATCAAGTTGCGTCACTGGCCGACTGCCACCCTTCAGAGGGCCTCTCTTCTTGCCACCCTGGCAGCATTGGCGCCTGCAAATTTGGTTCTGTTTTTGCGGCCGCGAAAGGAACTTTTGCCCTATGGATTCGCCATCACTGCTTGGAGTTTCTTCCTGTTCAGTTACCAGGTTCATGAGAAGAGTGTCCTGCTCCCTCTCCTGCCCATGACTGTCCTTTTGGCTGGAAACCAGGGCCTCGGCAAGGAAACTCGCGCCTGGGTCGGCTTTGCCAACATCCTCGGTTCTTGGACCATGTTTCCCCTCCTCCAGCGCGTTGAACTGCGCATCCCGTACGCCGTTCTTACCGGCCTATGGGCATACCTCCTTGGCCTGCCCCCTACGTCCTTCAGCGCCTACTTCGAGACGGGCCAGTCCGCGTGGGTTCAGTGGGCCACCGCACTGATCCACTTGGCCTTTTATATGGCGATGGGGGCTTGGCACGTCGTCGAAATGTTTGTGAAGCCGCCTGCCGACAAGCCCGATCTATGGGTTGTGGCCAACGTTGGCGTCGGCTTTGCCGGTTTCGTCCTCTGCTACCTATGGTGTTATTGGAAGTTGTTCGAGGTTGCCTCGATGTACGGCTCCGGGCGGGTCAAGCCATCTAAGAAGAGCCAGTAAACGTGGAAGCAGATACCCGAGTTCGAATCTAGAACTCACCACCAAGCACATGTACATATATCTCCATCAAAACGCTATAGAAAAGCGATCAATTCGAATGCATATCAGATGATAAAATGGTCTTTTCCATTGTCTATAATGGTGTTTTGTACAAATTCTTAGTCTATCCTTCTATCGTGGTCGCTGCTTCGAAATACTCCTGCAACTCGTCGTCAAGTTCATCCTCCAAGTCGAAGTCGGCAATGAGTTCATTGATGTCATCTCCGTCGTTCATCTCGGTCTCCTCCATATCATCCAACATATCATGCCTCTCCTGGCACACGAGATCAACCCACTTGAGCTCGGCGGTTTTCTTACGATCAAAAGCTCGTTGCTGATTCCGGTTCTTCTCTTCCAATCGCTTCTCTTCCTGTTGCATATGCTCCTGTTGAGCAGATTGCTCATTCTGGATGTTAAGACGCTTTGCATCGATTCGTTCGCGCATCCAGCGGCAGTAGGCCCGATGCCCCTTGTCCATGCGCCGCTTCACCTCGAGCAGAGACGCCTCGATTTGCTCATCACCGCCTTCCTGGCCGGACCAGTAGATTCTCAACTGCTCCTGATAATTCTCTTCCACTTGTTGTTCATATTTCAGCCGAGCAGCATACTGGCTTCTCAAGGTCGTCTTGAATTCTGCAAAATCCTTTTTGGCCTCGGTAGCGGCTGCTTCGCGCTGGACAATGCCGGCCTCCCATAGTTTCGAAGTCGAAGAGTCAATGTCGTACTTGATGAGATTTTCCTCCTTTCCATGCTCGCGCACCACCTCGAAACGCTGACGCACGTGAATCTCGAGGAGCTCCCAGCGCAGCTCCTGGAACTTGGCCTCGACAGTCTTTCGCCTCTGGGTCTCTTTTCGCAGTCGTTCCCGAGCTTCCTTCTCCCTCCGCTGCTTCTCTTGAAATTCGCGCTCCATCATGAGCAGGTGTTCCTTGAGCGCCTCCTCGCGCTCATATTCCTCAATCTGCCGCAGGGCCTCGGCGAGGTCAGCCTCCTCACGCAGCGTCTGGGCGTCTCTCGCCAGCCGTCGATCCCGCGCATCCTGCTTGATCTGGGCCAGCTGGCCCTCGGTGCAGCCGCACGTACGCCAGCGGGCGCCGCACACGTAGCAGAACTGGGCGCCGCACCGGCACGTCATGTGCTGGCAGGCCTCGCGGTGCTCGACGAAGGCGCGGCACCGGAAGCAGCGCTTCCAGCCCTCGGACTCGGCCAGGGCCTCGGTGCGCTGCAGCTCGCGGTCCTGGGGACAGTCCTGGTCGCCGTGGCGCGGGCCGCGGCACAGCGTGCAGGTCCAGTGGCCGCTCCGGCAGCGCGCCGTCTGCAAGCCCTTGTATACGGAGACCTCCTTGATGAAGATGCCGCAGTCCGGCTCGCTGCAGTAGACGCGGTCTGCGACGGGGGTGGACCACTCCTCGCTTCTGCCGATATATAGGAGCGACAGGTCCATGTCCTTTTGGAGCGCATCGCGGATGGTGGACTCGCGGATGGGGTTCAGACAGCACTTTGGTGGCCATTGCTGTTCGTTCTCGCAGGCGGCCCGGATTAGGCGGTAGAAGCAGTCTGTGCAGTAACTGTGGCAAGTCACTTTGATCATGTCATTGGGACTATAGTCATCGAGACAGGATACGCATTCGCTGCGAGAGTGAGCCAGGAATCGATCAAAATATTAGGATAGTGGACTTACACTGGTTCGTGAATTTCTTCAATTTTTGCAGTTTTGACATTTGGATTCGTTCGTAAGCTTCCTTCTCCAACCGGCTTGCGCTTCTCCAGGAAAGCTCGACTGATGTCAGTATTTGTCCTCGGCGGCGCATTCCTGGCAGCCCCTTGTGCGCTCGACTCGCCCTTTCCAGTGTTATTATTCAAGCGTTTAAGCAGCCCTCGGAAGCCCCATTGCTTTGGTTTTGTCTGCGATGCCGGTGCCGGGCGAAGAAGACCATGTTCGTCAATGATCATCTTGACACCTGCAAAGCTGGCGGGTTCGACTCGGTGGTACTTGGGAATCGCCGGGGTCTTCCCTTTATCATCATGTCTAATGTCCGGTTCCTCTTCGAGTGGCTCTTCCTTCCCTTTTTGTGCCTCGGCTTCCTCGGCTTCGAGTTGTCGTGCCAATTTTTCAGCTTCGCGAGCATCTTCTAGTCGTCTCTCTTTCTCTTCTGCTATCCTAGCTCTGACCTTTTCGAATGACTCCTGGACAAGTTGCACAATGATCTTGGAATCCGTGTCTTCCAATTGACTGAGGCCGGCAGGCGGTTCATACTCTGTAAAGTCGACCTCGGTATCAATATCGACATGAACCTCACTATCGCCCTCAAGCTCGATCGCCGAATCTTTGGAGCTTGAAGTTTCTGAGTACAACACGATACTTGGCGCTTCAATCGCTTTCCCCTTGCCCTTCGGATCGTGCAAGACGGGATTGTCGTCTTCCCATATTGTGGCGTCGCTTACGTCGTCCGTCATGTATGAGAAAGCCTGAGTCTCGGGTGCTCCAATGGGAAATTGCGGCATCTTCTATCACTATCACAGCCGGCCGACTGAGAAAAAATAACAATTGCGACAACGAAGAATTTGCCTCGTAGAGCTGGCGACACATACGATAATAAAGTAAACATGTCTCGGAATCCACTTTGGTGCCTTGTGCCAGGTATAAGCTCAGCTGCCTTGGCATACGGGATCTGAATCCACCAGCCATACAACCACAACGGCTTTGCAGGACCCAAGTCTGTCACCTATAGGAAATAAACCCAAGACTTGGAGAGCCTAGGATCAAGTTCCATTTTACCTGAATCACATGGGCTTTGCTAGGTGTTGATCATCCACAGCCATCCATCCCCATATTCTTCACTAGACAGCGAAGACTCTAGGTCAACCGAGTGCCACACGATGGAGTAGCATTTTTACCCATTTTTACCCAGCCGCAGGCCGATTTGGGATAGTACAGGGCATAGGAATGGGAACAGTTGTCGCAAGGCGGATTACATGCACACCATCTGAACAAAAGGTCTTGCTCCTTCGGCATGGCGGCAGTGTCGGCACACGCCCGATCGACTATAACTCCAGATGACAGCAAATCCACGAGCCGTTTTCGTCGACCGACGTGTGGAGCAGCAGGAGACTGTGCCACTTCCAGATCCAGATCCCTCTGAGTCAAGACATTCGGGGATTTATGGGAATACGGTGACTGCCAATCTACAGGCGGTTTTATGTGCTGCGGCTGAAAAGTGAGACTAACAAACACACATTCATTTAGACGAGACGCCTGACAGCTCGACCACCCCTGGGATAAGCTCGCTGGCAGGGCAGGCTTTAGCGAGACTGCACCAATCAAAGTCGTTGCCGGACAGCCACTTGTGGTATAAGCCGCAGGCTAAGCATCAAGTATGCCTTGGCAGAGCAAGGACGGATGATCTGTATCTTTTCGGTCATGAGTGCATTTCTTCCTAGTTGGAGATTACTCCAATTTTCGAATTGTAAGTATTCGAAGATGCTCCATGAGGCTTTGGATGGTGAGTTGTACGGTACTTTTGAGGGCGCAGCTCCGCATATCCGACGATTGTGTATATTCTCCAAAGTGCAAGGCGTACAGGGCCTTTTGCGAATGGTTTCTACCTGTTGATTCTGGAAGTGGCCTTGAGTAAAACATTGCAATATATGTACAAACAGCACTTATTAAACAACAAATCACATTCCAATCTGCAAGAGTAAAAGCAACTATTACGACATCCAGGTTTACACTCAAAAGTCGCATCGATTACAACTTGGCAGTCTCTGCCTTTGCGAACTCGATCTTGTTGGTACATGATCCGATACCCTCGAGAGCAACCTCGACGACATCACCATCCTTGAGCCACAACTTGGGGTCGCGGCCCATTCCGACGCCGGAGGGCGTCCCGGTGAAGATGAGATCACCCGGAAGCAGAGTCGTTCCCTTGCTGAGGAAGCTAATGGTTTGCTTGACATTGAAGATCTGGTCTGCAGTAGTAGAATCCTGGAATCGTGATATATCAGCACAAGTCTTTTTCATTCAAAGGATGTCGGGAGAGTAACACACTTGCACAGTCTTGCCGTTGAGCTTGGTAGAGATCCTCAAGGTCTGGGGGTCCTTGATGATGTCGCTCGAGACGATGCCCGGGCCGTACGGGGCCCAGCCGTCGAAGCCCTTGCCCAGGGACCACTGGCCGCCGCCGCGCTGGATCTGCCAGTCGCGGTGCGAGACGTCGTTGCCGATGGCGTAGCCGAGCACGTAGCTCAGGGCGTCGGCCTCGGACACGTCCGCACAGCGCTTGCCGATGACGGCCACCAGCTCGCACTCGTAGTCCAGCCCCGGCTGCTCCTGGGCCATCTTGTGGACGGGGATCGGGTCCGTGGGACCTGATAGGGATGTCACTGGCTTGTACTGTTGAGAGTTAGATATGTGTTCGATCGGGGTAGATGTGATAGTAGACACTTACGAATAGGATGGGATACTTGGGAATCGGCATTTTCGACTGTAACCATTTAGCACTGAATACTTTCCCGACCGAGACATACTTCGCATATCTCTTACCTCGTGAGCATGCTGCTCATAGTTGAGACCCAGACATCTGACGGTCTTGACGTCCTCGAGGGCCAGGGGCGCCAGCAGCAGCCGCACGTCGGCGACCTGGTCCGTCACCTCGTGCTTGCCAAAGATGTCGCCCGTCAGAATGCGCGCCTGTTTGGTCTTGGCAATGTCCGTCACGCCGCGCGGCAGAATGGCATCGCCGTAGTATACCTTGCCGTCCCTGGCGAGGAAGCGGACGAGGCGCTATTCCCGGGCTTGTAGTGAGCTTTTGTCATATTTCCGGGCGGCTTTGGTTTTGGAGTGGAGATACGTACCGAGAAAGAAGGCATATTGTAAAGTAGTACGTCGCTTGGGCAATAGAGATGGCCTTGGTGGTTTCACAGTATAAACAAATACAGTCTCTCACGATGATCAATCTTGATGATATTGAAGACGCGACACGTTTGCCGTCGGAACTTTGATAAAACCAATCCAGTCTCAGTCCTCTTGCGCCATCGGCTGGAACCCCACAGCACAGCGCTGCCCCCGGGCGTTCGGATGTCCCCGCCACTTTTATTACCCGGCAGTTCGAAATCGCTGACGCTACGGCAAGCTTCCGGCGGAGCTCCTCTCTTGCGAAACTCGGATATATCCCGGTATTCAGTTCGGATGTTATTTTAAAGGCGTATTTCCGTTCTGAAATGGCATATTCATACACGCATAATATGATGAAGCGATTATCAGACCAGTAGCAAGATGAAAGGTACATCAAAAGCACTTATTGTACCTGTTTCGTCGCTATGGGATGCGATAATGACGAACGCCACGAGATCCGAGATTTATGGCATGGAGCTGTTAAGCAGTCGCGACTTCAAAAAGTTTACCTTGTGTTTCAGAGAATCATGAGAGATGATGCTCATTTTACCACAATAATTCCTCCAAATACTAACCAAGTGCTTTGCTCAGTACTCACCTCAAAGCCGACGGCATTGATGTTATAGGCGTGTATGACGTCAATATGTCACGCCCGCTATGATGATCTACCTAGTCCGATTGAGATATAGACACGTTCATGTCGGACAGCCTCTGTCCAAACGAATGCGGGATCATTCTCGGACCATGAGAAGCGATATTTCCCCTCCGCCTCTCAAGCGGCAGAGACTGACACAGCCGGCAGTGGAGAGCAATGTTCCTGCTGTCCCAGACTTTACGCCCATCAGACCACCGACACCCGGCGCACTGCGGATCTTTTCATGGAACGTCAATGGGATAGAACCCTTTGTGCAGCCATATCTCCAGAAAAGCATCAAGTCTTTCTTCAAACCGGCCACGGGAAAACAAGCTACAGCCAAGCGGAAGAGGACGCAATACACTGGTAGCTTCACGAGCGACAGTGGCGATGGAGCACCAGTATCAGGGACTTTTGACGGAACGGAGGACCCGTCCAAGGAAGGACCGGCGTCTTTGAGATTGATTCTCAAAAGATATGGATGGCCTCATTTTCTTCTTCTTCAGGAGGTCAAGATTAAGCCAGGAGATTCGAAGACGATGAGCGCAGTCCGCCAGGCGGTCAATGATGCATCGGAAATCACCGAGAACAAATCTGATCAAAGATCAGCCGAGTCAAAGGGGCAGGCTGATAACACTGAGAAAAGGCTTGCGGATGGGGGCCCTGAGTATGAGGTGCACTTTACTCTCCCAGCTGATCCATACAACGCCAAGGGCTTCGGGGGCAAGGTCTACGGCGTCGCAGCAATCATCAGAAAAGACTTCATGTCAAAAGCTGTGCAGGATATCAGAGATGTGCCGTGGGATAGAGAAGGACGAATCCAGATTATCGAGACACGGGAAATCAGCCTGCCACTCGATTCGGATGATGGGACACGCCCGACAAGTACCAGCCCAGATGCCAATAAAACAGGGCAAGATGAGGTCAGACTCAAGTTCGCGATAATCCATATCTACGCAGTCAACGGAACATCGAACCCATATAGATCTACTCATACCGGCGAAGACTCGGGCACACGTCACGACCGCAAACTTGCCGTCCACACAGAGCTTCTCATCGAGGCCCGGGCTCTGGAGGCCAAGGGTTTCCATGTCATAATTGCTGGCGATCTGAATATAGCCCGTTGCGAGCTTGACGGATTTCCCAACCTCCGCACCAGACCATTCCAGCATGTTTTGAACAGAGGCGACTTCAATAAAAAGTTCTTTACGGATGCGGCTATCGACATGAACAGACCAAGAGCGTCTTACAGTGGGTTTGAGAAGAGGGTATCAGGTACTGGCAATGTTCAAGGCTTGAATGCTATCGACACCTTCAGGCACATACACGGCTTGGAGCGGAGGTATAGCTACCACTCCCGCGGACTGCCGTGGGGGTCAAGTTGTGACAGAGTTGACTTGATTACTGCGTCGAGATCTCTCGCCCCAAATATCGTAGCCGCGGGTATTTATGATAGCCCGAGAGACCGTGGGCCGAGTGATCACTGTCCGGTCTGGGTAGAAATTGGACTGCAAGATGGGAGCTTTGTAGAGTCTTCACATGATTTAGGCGCGTCAAGGCCAGGTGCTGATGCCTATTAAGTGATAGTACCTGACTGAGGAACGTCTTCCTTTGCATTCATCGATTCGAGATACAATGGCTACAATAGCAAGATCACATTTTTTTTTTTATTTTACTTTTTTTGCATCGAAATACAACTATTGCCGGGAATGAGCCGCGTTCATTTAGTAAGGAACCAAGAAGCAAAACTCGCCACCCATGAACTCTCCAATTGTTTCGCGGGATGTCGCTCCATGAGCTGCATCATAGGGATCTGCATGTGTTCGGGGAAGACTTCCGTCAGGATCTCGGGAAGCCTTCCGAACGGCCAATTGGTCTCGATCGCATACTCGATCATTCGCGACGTGATCTTGCCAATGAAGGATATCATTCTTGCATCCCCATACTTCGGAGTCAGATGCTCGAGATGCTCGCAGAACATGTCCCAGCCCGTGATCAGTTTCCATGGCAAGCGTGTTCGTGTACCCCCAGGGTCCAGTGTAAGGCCTATCGTGGTTGCGCCAAGATCAGCCGCGTTGTACAGAAATCCATCGAGTGTTTCGAGATAGGCGTCTTCGACTTCGAGCAACATTGGCTCTGTGAGGCCTGCGCAGACAAAACTCGTCCAGGCTGTCGTGAATGGCGTCGATTGAGCGTTCGGATTCGCGCCATAGCGCAGTAGCATGGAAAGAACACCGCTTCTCAGGTAGTGCAACAAGTAGTGAGTCTTTACAGCGAAAGCATTTCCGGAATACTCGTCATCGGTCTCCGTCAATGGACACAGCGTGGCCCACTTGTGCCGATGCATCATTTTTTCAACTCTTCGCGTTTCGTTGTAGCTAAGAGACAGCTGCAGTGATTCAATGCAAGATATCCATGGTGTCTTTGAGTCATGAAAACTCGCCATCTCCAGATCTGGGTGACTCTCGTCATTGATGTGGCCAAAGGCTACTGCTTCGTGAATTTTCATATATTTCTGATTCAAATTGTATCCCTTGTCGAGTAATTGATGCAGTATATTCGTCCCGTGTGTATCTTCAGCTTCCAGGGAGTGCCGCAGGACGAACTGTAATGCTGGACAAATGGAGTGCTTGAAGTAGTCTGACTGCAACTCCAACTTTGGTAGAGCATAGCGCCACAAGCCAAGAGACAAGATGAGATCAGGCACGAATCCAGAGTCAATGGGTTGAATCGATCCGTGATTTTGCCAGTCAGGTGGCGATGATGCCGGAATCTTCTGCGTGAGATCAAGCTCTGAAGTGATAGTGATGCATTCCGTGCTGGACACAAGACTCGTGTGAAGGTGGTCCAACACTTCGAATAGTTCTTTTTCCTTGAATGGATCATGAATGAAAACGCCTGAGTCGTGCCATATTCGACGAGTGACGGCCGAAAAGATCGGTATCAGCCACCTTCTGTTCATCGACATGACGTATCCCAAGACCATAGCTTCGGACAGTGGTCGACTTCCACTTGAACGGATAAAGCAAGCTATACGAGCGTGCATCTCAGCAATCGCAGCCTGGAAGCTTGCCCGGCACTTTCTTTCGAGGTAGTCTTGCATTTCAGCAGTTTTGATGAAGTCCTTGGCCGTGCGATGAATCCACTCGACCCAGTACGAATCGACTTCAAGAAGTCCTCGACATCGACCCATTATGTGTCGAGTCAGAGCTTTTTGTTCCAGAACAGATTCTCCCTCGGCGAGTGTCAAGGGGGTGATCCGGTGCACGTATCTGGTATCTGTGTAGGATCTCTCGTGTAACGCAAAGACCTCCCAGTCAGGGTCTCCTGTCAAGTCCGATCTCAGCAACAGTATTTCTGCCATTTTCTGGTGATAATGCGGGTCTACAGACAACAGAAGATGTCTGTATAGGGATTCCAAGTCAGAAGGTAGACTGTCCAGTCGATTCCTCAGTTCGCTAGTAGTGTTGTAGTCTGTCATACCGTCTCTGAGAGATTCGGTCACCAATTTCACCCAGAGAAAAACCCCTTGAGCTCGGCTGGTAATCTCTCGACTTAGGCTCTGGAGTTCGCCAGACTCTTTGATGAGTTGGTTCCACCGTGGATGCTCAGTCAACCGGCTTTGCGAGCATTGTAATACGTCGTTGTATGTCAATTCGTGGATTTTGATACGGTGCTGAATGTTCCACCCAAAACTCTCTTCGAATGCATTCCATGGTCGACTGGCTGCACAAATTTTGATGTTCGAGGATTTTCCAGCTAGCTCTTTGATGAAGCGACACAAATCGATATGATCACCTTCATATTCATCAAGGCCGTCGACAAATAACAAGATCTTGAGCCCCACGGACGAGCGAGTACCTGAAAGATAGTCAAAGCTTTGTTGCAACTCTTTCACACTCCATCCACGCTGCTGAGACAGAAGTGTGTGTAAACTCCATCGATCGCTGCAAACATGCCTGGCGATATTGGGTTTCTGTCTCAGGATGTCGTACAAAACTCCTCGGAAAAAGCCTGCTTGAGAGTTCTGCATCGACCCACCAGCATTCCAAAAATAATGACTGGCAATAAGCACGTCATCTGGAGCTGACCACACTGAGGCTGCTTTCAGGATCTGTTCGTGGTCGGCCAAGAATTTTATAAATGTCGATTTGCCGCTCTGTAGCAATTATCAGTACTTTTCAAGCGTCAATGATTGGGTGCATGTGCAACAGCAAATGACAAATTTGCACTTACTCCCGGTTTACCAGAAATCCAGAATACTTCCCCTGATGTTTTGATCCACTCAAAGAATTTTTCAGCCCCAAGAGCCTTGCGCTTTGCATCATCAAAGACCCAATCGAAAGTTTTCTTGTGTGCTTCAGAAATGGACTCATAGCGGGCGGTCCTTCTTTCAAAGTCCAAGCTGCTGAGGATTGCTTGTTCTTTCGCGATACTTTCTTCCGACTCGGACAAATCTGAGAGTTTCGACGTGAGGCTTTTGACATCCGAAGAAGAAATTAGTCGACAGGCGCCTGGAGCAGAAGACAATGTATGTTTGATTTCTTGTAGCGAACGATCAATCTCATCTAGGCGTGTCTTATGGTGTGCCTCGTTCTTTGCGCTGAGCTGCGAAAGTCTTTGAAGATCGATATCGAGTCTTTGTACGGTTTTGCTAGTACTGTGAGCACAACCATAACTAGGGGACTCTTATATGGTGCCGACATACTTTGTGATTGCCAAGATGTGCAAATCCAATGCTTGATGTTTATCCCGCAACCGAGCCAGCAATGCCTCGATTTCCTGTTTGCCCTTCCACACATATTTCACGGCATATTGGAAGCTTTTCCTTTTACTACCACTGGATCGCAAGGATTGAAGGATTTGGAGCAAATGGTCGCAGTCGGTTTGACAGTCAGCACCGAGAGTTGCTATAGCCTTTTCGTCCTTCGATATGCTATCGTAGACTGTTGAGCATAGAGTACCGCTGATCACCTTCAAGTCCTGATAAACCGCTTCAAGTTCGAGGCCCGATCCAGGAACGCCGTTCTCAGAACGGTAGAACGCATGGCCTGTCCGGAGGATCTTGAAGGCGAATTCAACAAACTGTAGTACATTTCCGGCGAAGGCAAGAGCTGTAATCGGCTCCATCCTCGCGTTTGAAGTTGTCAAGCGGTAGATGCAATCTGACCTTGTTGACCTTCCATGGCGAGCGAGGCCAGGCAGTCATGACTGAAGTCTCCGAAAAGTAGGGTGGCGGAGTCAATGTTACATCTCGATGCACGCCATCCCTCATGCAATACCCTTGCCAGCCAGCTTTGCTGCATGGCCACAGAATCACAGATCGACGCATACTATGGTTAACCTTGGCAAATCAGCCTTGTTGCCATGGTCGCTGAACTGGCTCCGAGGGTCGCAAGAGATTAGGACATCATTTCGTGAGCGCTGGAAATGTGCAGCTCATGGGAATCGACTTTGTAGTCGATCTTCAATGTCTTTGTGATTCTTGCTGTTGGGGTCGATGCGTCCCAGACACTCCCCGGGTACTTGAAGTATAACATCCTAGCTGCAATCATTGATGTTGGGGACGTCTCGAAGTCTGGATTCTGAAGTCTGGATCATAAACCACGCCAAGAAGCTTTCTGCAATTGCTTCATGCCTCAAACCCCATTTTGTTTTCCGAGACCTGTGCTTCGTGGCAAATTGAAGCGACTCTGAATATACAGATTACAGAGTACGAAAGTTCCGTCAGCTGGCAGCCCCTCCAAGTCTGGCTCATAGTGGGCGGGTGCATCTGGCAGGCGGTCAAGATTTCCCGAGCTTCCAGTAAATGGCAGAAACATTGGCCCCACCTAAAAGTCGAAAAAAGTTCGAGGCTCCAACCAGTAGCGGCTCGCATGTAGCATTTGGAACAACAGCGAAATTCCAACACGAATTGCTGTCGCAACATTCTTTTCTCAAAATGGCCGGCAAGAAGGCGGATCTGAAGCGCAAGGCATCGGTCGTCGAGACCCCGGACGTCGGCGTCCACTCCGACGACGAGTTCGGCGACGGTCTGCTCGAAGGTGTGCTCTCGGACGACTCTGACGAGAGCAGCGACGGAGACGATGAGGTCGACGAGGATGTAGAGCTCGAGGAGGACGAGGACGAAGACGAGGATGAAGCTCTCCTGAGTGACGACATTCCCTCGGACGAGGAGGAGCAAGTCGCCGATAAGGCTGCTGTCGTCAATGGCAAGGGCACCGACGAGGATCAGGGTCCCAACTACCGAGTCGAGACAGACGCAAATGGAGGCACGAGATTCGTCTACGAAGAAATTGACCCCGTCTACGACTCGGACGACAGCGACGCTCAAGAGCCCGCCAACACGATCGGCAACATTCCGCTTTCCTTCTACGACTCGTACCCCCACATTGGTTACGACATCAATGGCAAGCGCATCATGCGCCCTGCCACGGGCGAAGCTCTGGATGCGCTGCTCGACCAGATCGAGGTTCCCAAGGGCTGGACAGGTCTCACCGATCCGCAGACCGGAAAGCCGTTGAACCTCAGTCAGGATGAGTTGGAGCTCTTGAAGCGACTGCAAATGAACGAGGTGCCAGAGGGCTACGATCCTTATCCCGTAAGAAACCTTCGTATCCGATACAATACATCGTACTAATCATCACAGGATACTGTCGAATACTTTACAGGTATCGAGGAGACCATGCCTTTGAGCGCAGCTCCGGAACCGAAGCGGCGATTCTTGCCTTCCAAGCACGAGCAAAAGCGAATCATGAAGATCGTCAAGGCCATCAAGGAAGGCCGCATTCTCCCCTACAGGCCGCCCGAGGAGAGGGAACGTGAAGAGGAGGAAGAGGACGAGCAGATTGTGGATATCTGGGCCGACGAACAGCCCCAAGAGGCCCATGTCATGCACATTCCGGCGCCCAAGCTCGCACCACCCGGATACGATCTGTCCTACAACCCACCGCCAGAGTACTTGCCTTCCAAGGAGGAGAAGAAGGCTTGGGACGAGACCGACCCCGAGGAGCGCGAGAAGGAATACTTGCCCCAAAAGTACGATGCGCTGCGCCGCGTGCCCGGTTACGATGAGTTTGTCAAGGAACGATTCGAGAGATGTCTGGATCTTTACTTGGCACCGAGAATCCGCAAGAACAGGCTTAACATCGATCCCATGTCGCTGCTGCCCAAGCTGCCGCGACCCGAAGAGCTCAAGCCCTTCCCTACAGTGACGTCAGTCGAGTTTACTGGACACCAGGGCAGAGTTCGGTCAGTGGCCATTGATCCCAGTGGTACTTTTGTTGCCAGCGGAGGTGATGACGGTACTGTCAAGGTTTACGAGCTGGAGACTGGTCATCAGCTCGATAGCATCAAGCTCAGCACTGACGAGCCTGTGGACGTTGTGAGGTGGCGGCCCGGCAGAGACGCTTTCATCCTCTCGGCCGCCGTTGCCGAGGATATCTTCCTCATCATCCCTCAGCACGCCAACCCCGAACTCCACCAAGCAAGTCGTGACGTACTGGACCTCGGTTTCGGTTACGCCACCAACGGAAAGCAGCCCACAACCAAGGATGGAGCCAGGAAAGAACCCAATGGAAAATGGGCTCGTCCGGGAGCACGACTGGAGGACCAAGGAGTGCTGCTCAAGATTACGGTGCGGTCACCAGTCAAGACCATCAACTGGCACAGGAGAGGCGACTTTTTCACCACCGTATCACCGACGGGTCAGCGAAGCTCGGTTGCCATCCATACACTCTCGAAACACCTTACCCAAATACCCTTCCGCAAGCTGCCCGGTCTGCCGCAGACCGCAGCCTTCCACCCTACCGGACCGCTCTTCTTCGTCGCTACGCAACGCACAATCCGTTGCTACGATCTGCAACGGCAAGAGCTGGTCAAGGCCCTGCAGCCGGGCGCCCGGTGGATTTCGTCCTTTGACGTCCACCCCGGCGGAGACAACCTGGTCGTCGGCTCGTACGACCGCCGCCTGCTCTGGCACGACCTCGAGCTCTCCAACCGGCCGTACAAGGCCATGCGCTTCCACCCGCAGGCCATCCGCGCCGTCAAGTTCCACCGCAACTACCCCCTGTTCGCCGACGCGTCCGACGACGGCACCCTGCAGATCTTCCACGGCAAGGTCGTCAACGACATGATGGAGGACGCCACCATCGTGCCCCTCAAGATGCTCAAGGGCCACAAGATCACGAATAAGCTCGGTGTCATGGACATCGACTGGCACCCGACGCACCCCTGGATCGTCAGCGCGGGAGCCGACGGTACCTGCCGCTTATGGACGTAGATGGGCGCCGCGTATTACATACAACATGATCAAAAAATGCGTTTCGGGGTCCGAGGAGGACATTCGATAGAAAGCTGACGGAGTTACAAGTGTATGGCGTTTGTTTTGAGATAATAGGAAAGTCCAGAAGCTATTCATATTTCGGCATAAAATATCCAATATTTCGACCTTGCTCCATTGTTCCCATCATCCTGTCACTAGTATGTTGTTGGTTGCCTTTTTTCCTTCGCTTCCGAATCCACTGCATACCCAAAATTTGCAGCCAAATGACTTGAAAACGTTGCTTGAAAGGGTCGAAGACCGTTCGGTTTATCTAGTCAAGCAAGAGCAAGAAGATTCGTTGAGAGGCAAGGTGGTATCGGCTTCGCTAATACGCACGATTTGGCGCGTAGAGTGCTTACCATGAACTGCACGTCTGATTGGCAGGCACGACATCGACCCAGCCTCAGCGATGTTGCCCAACTTGTTTGGAGCAACACGAAATGCAAGTTGCCCTCTCAAGCATTCCTGTCAGCATGGCATGACCAAATCGACAAATATCAAGCACCACGCGAGTACGCAATTATCGATCTTCCGACTGACGAGTTCACGCGAGAAAGAAAAAGGGCCTATCCAGGCGGTAAAGCGCCTACGCCATGGCTGCAGCTTTTGGTGTCGCTGCCAGTGCTCTTACTGTAGTAGAGCTTTCGGCGAAGGTGGTGAAGCTGTGCACAACATACACAAAAGGTGTTCTAGATGCGAGGAACGAGATCGATCGTGTGACCAAGGCAGTCAAAGGCCTCGGTGATTTGGCAGAGCGCATAAAGCGTCTCAGAGATGAATCACCGGGAAAGTTTGACACGGTCGAAGAACTACAGCCTCTTTTGATACAGAGCCACGAGATTCTGGAGAAGCTTCGCAAAATCTTAGAACCCGGAAAGCGGAAGACCCTATGGACTAAGTTGCATCTTCAGAATTTGGCATGGCCAATGAAGAGCGACGAAGTGGAAAAGATGCTTGTGGACCTAGATAGGTTGAATGGTAATCTGAGTATCGCAATACAGGTCGACCAGACGTAGGTCTCCTTCAAGGATCGCTTCCTACTTATGTCAGAGTACACTAATATATTGCGTCAGACGCCTTATACTCAACATGGATCAAAAGAATGATCTCGACAAACTCCCCACGGCTGAAGGTGCTGCTTATAATTCGTACACGGAGCAACACAATCCGCGATGCCTCCCCAATACGCGAACCGAAGTCTTGGAGGCCATCTCTCAGTGGGCTCGGGATCCTTCTTCAAAACCAATTTTCTGGTTGAACGGCATGGCTGGAACCGGAAAATCAACGATATCACGAACGCTCGCGGACAGATTCGCTGATAAGGGAAGCCTTGGGGCCACGTTCTTCTTCAAGCGAGGCGAAGGCGACCGTGGCGGCATGTCAAAATTGTTCACAACGATGTCCAATCAATTGATCGAACGTATTCCGTCAATGGCCACATACGTACAGAGCGCCATAAAACGGGACAAAGCAATCTCCACCAAGGGGCTGCAAGAACAGTTCGAGAAGCTGATCAAGATTCCAATTTCCAGCAGCGCCCCCAGCGTATCCACTAAAACTCTTCTTTTGGTTATACTCGACGCACTTGACGAGTGCGGCCGAATGGAAGATATCGAGAAGTTGCTTGAGATTTTCTCGAGTGATCAGCAGTCCGGTAACATACAGCTCAAATTCTTCCTCACAAGTCGTCCGGAGATTCCCGCTCGCGAAGGTTTCAGAGAAATAGACGAAGCTCACCAAAGCCTGATCCTTCATGAGGTTTCGGAGGATGTGATAGAAAAGGATATTGCTGCTTTCTTCCAGCACGAGCTGGTTCATGTGCGAAATAACTTCAATCGAAACACCCTAGGCCAGGGGCTATCGGAAAATTGGCCGGCTGAAGACGACATCAGTATTCTGGTCAAAATGGCTGTTCCGCTCTTTGTCTTTGCAGCGACAGTATGTCGATTCATCAATGAAGGCAGGGTGAGTGGGCCGGATGAACGCTTGAAGAGAGTCTTGGAGTACCAGACAAAGAGTCAAAAGTCTAAGCTCGGAGCGACATATCTCCCTGTTTTGGATTTGATGGTCGATGGCCTTGATTCGAGCGATCGAGCTTTTGTGACAGAGCGATTCCGGAAGGTTGTCGGGTCGATCATCACTCTTGCCAGACCTCTGCCTGTTTCGTCACTCGCGCGACTGATCGAGGTTCCCGAGGAAGAGATATATCACACGGCGCGATCACTTCATTCTGTCCTAGACATTCCAAGTTCGCCGCAGCAACCGATCCGAATGTTTCATTTGTCCTTCCGCGATTTCCTGGTGAACCCGGAGTGGGATAGAACTGAGTTCTGGATTGATGAAAAAGGTGTACATCGACTGCAAGCGTTGAGGTGTTTAGAGATCTTGGAAAAAGCTCTGACGACAGACATATGCGAAGTCCGAGACTCGAACACATCAATAGAGAAAACACCGCGGCATCAGATCCACGCACATCTGCCGATTGAGTTGCAATATGCTTGCCGTTACTGGGTCTTCCACCTCAAAGAGTCATCCACGGATCATTCAATGGCGACCACTGTTGAGAATTTCTGTTCCAAATACTTTCTCCAATGGCTAGAAGCACTACGTTGGCTCCGCAAAGGAGAAAGTAGCGTCTTCATGGTGGATACCCTGCGATCAATTTTCACGGTATGTAATGCACACAGGAGACTTTTTGTTCAATCCTTACACTTAATAGACGGAAATCAACCAAGCAATGTCGGTATCCCTGACCTTCTGGAAGATGTTTGCCGATCAGGCAGGTACCATCGTTGAATCGGAACCATTAGGCGTATACTATCTTACGTCGATGTTTTCCTCAATCGGAACGATCTTTCGTGATATCTATCGACGGGATTGGTCCCATTGGCCATTTTTGAGACCAAATGGGCACATTCTATCAAAAGAATGCCAGAAGATGCTCGAGGATCATACGATACTGATTACCGCTTTTTCGTCCGACGGCAAGCTCATGGCGACGGGATCAACAGACCACACAGTGAGACTCTGGATGGCCGAAACTGGTGAACAAGTACATACGCTCAGATCACACTCGGATACGGTCCAGTCGATTGCTTTCTCGCCCGATGGCAGACTCACTGCATCGGCATCGGCAGATAATACGGTAATTCTCTGGACGACCAAGACCGGGCAGCATTTACAGACGCTGACGAGTCACACGACTTCTATCGACGCGATCGCTGTCGCCTTCTCACCCAACAGCCGATTCTTGGTGTCGGTGTCGGATGCTCAATTGAGTATGTGGGCGGCCAACGACTCTGGGCAGTGGCAGACAATGTGGAATCTCGGCTCTCTGGGTGGTGACTCGTCTGAAAAATCGAGGCGGTCGACCAAAAAAGTCATCTTCACTGGGCCGATTCGCCCAAATCGGAACACCAGGTTCCATGAAGCAGATTATGATGAGGGGAAAACCCTCTTCGTGCATGGTCCAAACTCGATGTTCATGTCTGAGTCCCACAGTACAGCGTCACTCTGTGCACCAAGTTCAAGTGGGGAGCATCCAGCTCGGATAACATCGATCGTCTTGAGACCAAATGGTCAACTGGCGACATCGGTATCAACAGATTCTGCGGTAGTTCTATGGACTGGCGATATGAATGGGCGCCACCAGCCATATGACAATTCAGCTCGGCTTGCAGTAACTGCATTCTCCCCAGACAGTAAGGTATTTTCGTTCATGCTTCGGTAGCCCGGTAGCCTCTCCATACACCGATGCGGTTGAGCACTACAAAGGGCAGGAATGCAGCCATGTTGAATACCTGATCATTATGTTAATTGATATTGCCATGTTGGAGTATGAGGCGTTGTCTCCTTATTTTGATTTTGAAATGACAGAAAGGTAGAAGAGCTCTCTATATCATTGTAGCATTGTTCCGATGAGTTTATTTCTGGCACGCTCTTACTTGCTCTTTCTCGAGTGACGTCCCTTGCGCTGCACATCCAATCGGACTGTCTCCCAAAGTCCGCAGGCAATCGCCGCTGTAAGCCGCTCGTATGCCTGATTGACCAGGCCAGCAGTATTAGGCAGCCATGATGTGCCCAACATATCTACTATCATGCTGATGCTTACTATGAACATGCTTTCCTCCTCCTCTCCCTCCATACAACCCCTCGCTCTCACAGAATCCCATCTACCCCGTCGCGAAACTCCTCAAACAAGCCCAGATCGATGGACTCACCCATGGCCTTGTACCCAGCCGGGTTCAAGTGCAGGTAGTCGCCAGAGTTATACTCGTCCTTGATCTGGTCGGGCTGCGTCGCGTTGCGCACGAGCGCGTCGAAATCGATGACGGCGTCGAACCGGCCCGAGTCGCGGATATATGCGTTGACGCGCTGCCGCGTCCTCTCGCGCTCTGGATCCGAGTCTGTTTTGCCGCCTCAGTCAGTCGAGATGTCGAAAGAAGGGACGATCAAAAGAGCAGAAAGAATCCTCGAAGCTTGGCAAAGATGCACTTCTCGACCTCTTCAAGGAACGGATATACTCACAAGTCTGCCCCGGCCCACTAAACGGCGTAATCGTCGCCCCAAACACAGGCAGACCCCGGGCATGCAGCCGCGCGGTGATCTGCTCAAACGCAGCCAACAGCCGATTCCCAACATCGGTCTGACTGACCACATCCGTCCCCGCCGTGCCAATGTCGTTGACACCCTCGAACACCATGGCGTATTTCACGCCCGCGGCCGCCAGGACATCCCGGTCGATCCGCGACAGCAGCGACGGGCCCAGACCATCATGCAGGATCCGGTTCCCGCCCGCCGCGAGGTTGAGCACCGAGATACCAGACGAAGACGACGAGAGCCGGTTTGAGAGCACGTCCGGCCACCGGTCGTTGCCGTTGGTCGTGCTGCCCCGGCCGTCGGTGATGCTGTCGCCGAGGACGGCGAGGGCGCTGCTTTGTGTGGGTATGTACCCCGACAGCGTCGAGATCAGGTACCAGTGGTCGGCGGACTGGTGGGTGTCGTCCGCCGCGAGATCGGTCGCGTTGACCGCGTTGCCGAGGACAAAGTGCGACGTCGTCCGGCTTCCCGGGTGCGAGGTGATGCTGTTGGTTGTTTGCCCGTCGGCCAGGTACAGAGATATTGTTGCGATGGCGCCGGCGTCGAGGGGAAAGTCGAAGATGGGGTCCGTGAGCGCCAGTGCGCCCGGCGGGATCGTGTAGTTGGTCAGGCCGCCGGAGAACGTCAAGACTCGCAATGTCGATGGGTCGATGGCCGAGACGCCTGAGCCGGAGCTGGTTTCGTTGGTTGCCGGGAGGGCGATCGAGGCTGCTGTTATGGGCAGGTCGGAAATACCAAATGCGTTGGAGATTTGTAGGCGCAGAGTGTCTGCGGATAACGTCACGCGGATGGTCTGTCGGATCGTGCTGTTCTGGAAGACTACGCCGGTCTCATTCTGGTGCTCTCTGTCAGTCACGTCTTGTTCCGCTTTTCCTCCTCTGGAAATTGGATATGACATCCAATTCCCTCCGATTCTTTCTTACAAAAGGCGCGGGCGGCAAATTCGCCGGCTCAGTGAGCTGCGGCATGGAAGCCCAGATATCCACCCATCTCGCACCAGATCGACCTCGAGGTCCCGAGTGGGCGAGCGTCAAGGTGCTGGAGAGCAGTAAAAGAAACGCCGCGGCGATCGTGTCTCGGAAGGGCGCCATGTTTGTCTCGCGGGTCGACTATACTCGTCGACTATACTGCCCCACACTACCTTTTTGCAGCAACGATGCTCTCTCAGTGTTTCGGAACCCAATTGACCTCGACTACACCACGCCAAGAGAAGAGGCACATGGCGATCCGGAAATCTTATAAACAATTGCATTTCTTCACGTCTTGTCGAAATTTCTCCGCATGACATCAAATCCATATCCCCGGATCGCCAAGAAGGAACCACGATGCGATGCTACATCATATGGTTGGTCGCTACTATATGATCTGCACCTCATTCAACGTTGTGGGGGAAACTAGATCATATAGGCTAAATGCAAAGGCACAGCGACAGCGCGACTCGATCGAATCAGGCTAGGGCCGTGACATTATTGCAACTGCGGACACCAGCCATGGTCCAGGATGGCACGCTGCGAGATGAAAGTCAAGAAAAAACCAAGAGTCGACAAAGTGGGACGGGGAAAATTATTTCCACCTGGGGAATCTCTTGGCATCGCTTGGGACGAAATTGGAGAAATTCGGAGACGGACCGAGGGAGCGGAGGAGATGAGAGACGACGGTCAATGACGAGCAACGGACGAACCAGGATCCCCCGCATTCATGGAAAAAGAGAACAACGACATGGGAAAGAGAAGAAGACAGAGCGGAAGCGCTGCGGAAATGGTACCGAGCGCGATCCATCTATCGTCATTCATCTCTTCCCCAGGACGGCACGTCGTTAGGCGCACACATGCATCCAAACTCGTGGGAAGTGGGCAGTGACGCTTCATCGTCAGACGGGAAGTTCGAATACGAGCTGCAACAGAAGACGCTAGTACAGTTGGCAGTGAATCCTTCAAAAGACTTGGTGATGGCTGCTCGCGGGGGCCAGGACACAATCGTACAGCCAGTCCTTGATGTGTAGTGTGGGGGCTGTCCTGTAGGGCTGGCTGGATATTGTCCTGAATGTGTCGCGTGAGTGCCGGCCTGAAGTGGAGGGGTTTGCAGTGCCACAGAGTATTGTCTCACCAACTTGGCCCAGAGCTGGAAGAATTTGGGCTGATTGGGGGTGGCACTCCAGACAAACTACCGAGTGTGATGAAGCACGATCGAAGGCCCAGACACTTGACCATGAAGCAATGACTGAAGCAAAAGTCTATTGTACTATGAGATACCCATGCATATACCAGGGAGTCTATGGCAGTCTACCGAAATCGACCGCGTGCTGTAGGTGTGTACCAGCGTCTATAGGCACAGAGACCGTATCCTTTGGAAAAGAGAACGCCACCCACGGTATCCTTTTAACGACTGGTGATGAAGCGGGAATATCAGAAACAGGAAATGAAGATCCTACAATGACTATATATACTTGTCATGAACTCTCAAGGAAAGAAAATTAGGACAAGGGAACTCAAGGCAATATGGCCTTGAAAAGCAAATGGTATCATACCCGAAAAATCAATCCAAACCTTTTGAACCCGAACAACTCCGTATCCTTACACTGCGAACAAAGAGATTATTTCATATACTCGACAACATAAAAAGTATCATCAGCCTGTGGGCCGGGGATGTCATGAAAGGCAGCTCCAGCTCCGCTGACAGCATGATCCGTGTCGGCAACGGGGGTATATTCGGGGATCATGTCGTATGAAGAGGCGGTATATTCCGTGGCGTGGCTCTTTGTTCTTTTGGTGACAAACATGGAGTCCGACAGTTCAGCCTCGCCAGGATGATAATCAAACAGGTTGCCGTCGAGACACCAACCCGCCAGATCTCGGTGGTACCCAGAGTCTTTCGTTTTGAACTCGTGAGCTTGTAGTGCGAAAGAAGTGAGGCACTGGCTCTGGGAAGACTTGGGTGCATTGTGTAAAAGCCAGTCCACGGAGTCGACCTGGTTCTTCAGTGTCTGGTTGATGGCCGTGTTGGCAGACAGAGTGCTGTCAGTGTCGAGGGATGGAGGGTACTTGGCGAGAGTACTCTCGTCTGCCGCCAGTGCCAGGTCTTTGAGATCATGCTCCATGCCGTTGAGAGATGGAGAGAGACTGGGCTGGGGGGTCGGGTGGCACTTGGGTTCAAACACCAGCTGCATGTCGGCGCAATCGTTGGACGCCATGGCAAGGTCTTGTTGTGCAGAGACCTCGAGGGCAGTTTCGAAGACTGGGAGGGTCGAGGGTTGTTGGACACAGCGTGTGTTCGTGATATCGGAATAGAGGTGTTGGGTGACTGCTCAAATATGGGCAGTGCAGGGAGGTAGGTAAGGTGATTTCTTCTTCTTCTTCAAGCACTTCAGCAGGATAGCTATTGCTCGGCCTCAAAGAAGGATAAGTTGCGTGTTACCAAGCGTTGCACATGCCAGGAACCGGGTATCGACGAGGCTGCATTTGCTTGTGTGATGCTCGATCGTCCAAAGTCAATGCGCATTGACACTTGTTCAAGGGACGATGTCAAAAGAAGAGAAGAGGGAAGAAGAGGAGAAAAGATGGAAATGTCCAAAGCTCTGTGAAAAGGTGAGCTTCCCGTTCTTAAGTGTTTGGGGATCGTGGTGGGAGAGGTGTAAGTTGGACCTGGCAGCTACATAGTACAGTGCAGTGGCAGCGCTGTTCCTTTTTTGGGCTGCTCGTTGGAGGCGGGAGGGGGGAGTGAGTGAGGCACAGCCAAGACTGGACCGACGCTACAGACTTGAGGCCGGGCGTTTTCTCAGGAACCAGAGAGCTTGCGCTCATCAGCTCTCCCCGGGCTGGTGCCCAGAGTGTGTAATAGGTCGTTCTGGTGTTGTTCCCAATGGAAGCATCCCCAGGCGTGTTCGTATCGTATGTACTGGTGGGCGTGAAACCATACTTACCCATGCAATCGCTATGCATTGGCCACTTATCTCAACGGGCTTTAGTTTCTCGTGGATCCTGGCCTGCGTTAGTCAGTAAGTTCATATGATCCAGAATCCATGCAGTCGAGGAACAAATTGAAAGAGACGACGGCTCCGAGCGGACAGCTCTTGTCAAAAGCTAGCCACGGGGAAGCGTTGCCAAGTGTAAAAAAAGAAATCCGTGACGTCCTGAACAGAGATTCTGGATTGCGCGATTTTTCTCAGTGTCGATCGAAAAGGAAAGGCCACGAGTCCCTATGTAATACCCATCGTTTGATTTCGTGCCGCGCAAGAGCATCAATCCCCAGGAGCGCACGGTGAAGGATAGGGCATTTTCCCGGGTTGGACAGAAGATTCCCGGAAGCCATCCTAGTGGTCGTTTTAACGCAGAACAAGTGGCAGCAGACCTATATGAGGTAGTATTCGACGCGATCTCCATCCTGAATGAGTCAATAGTTGGAAATGGAAAATGCGTACGTATGTCTGCATCCTCAGTTGCGTATTGTTGTGTTTGTGCTGTGGCCTCGAGTGGTTGAGCAGTGGCAGCCATACAGACTGCTCACCTTGTCTTTCTCCTGACTTCCATCTCAGCCCGGAATATTACGCAGGGAGCTCAGTGATCGGCCGGGAAATTTAGGCGTGCTTCCTCTATGGTTTCTTCGCGGCAATGCGCAACCCACACACAGCGAAGCGCAACCGCTGTCGGTTACACACAACTTTCAATTCAGGAACCCCACTACCAGACCCTTTCCCTTTTCTCTCCCCTGCTGTGCCGTGGAAGGTATGAGAAGGCTGGATTTAGGTACTGTAGGTAGATTTGTTGTCTACACGCGAGCCTTTGCCAGACGGTCCAACTCTATTTGGTATTCGTTGCGTCGAAGAAGTCTCGGTCACCTCATGAAGACGGGTGGTTCCTCCCATTGACTTGATCGTGTACCTGGGCCATGCGCAAATCCATCACGTATGCACGTTCCAGGTGCATCACAGCACAAGGGCATCATGTTGATCATCTGCTGCATGCTGCAAGCTCTCGAATCTGGTGCCGGGAGAGTGTATTCTGTTGTTTCTCGCGGAATCCTCACGCCGGCCAACAAAGGACCATCGTGCATGCCGTCTAATGCAGCGCGTCGAGCCAGCCACCGGCTGCGCCTCGCCAACGTATGGCCAAGGTACGGCCAAGGAGACTCTGCACACCCCAGGACCCGGCAGGAGAAATAAGCTTCATCCGAAGCTTCAAGTCAGTCGCGCAAGTCTTGCAATGGTTTCTTTCATCGTGTTTGCGTCCCATCTTACTCAACGGAAAACGCAAAGAGGCGCCCACTAGTCGAACCGGTGAGCGACCAAGAGCATCGGGCACCACGATGGGGAACCTCTCCGCGATTGACCAATGCCCCCAATGGTCGGCTGCTAGCGAGACGGCATATTTCTTTCTGGTCCTGAGATCGGTTAACAAGGAATGGGATTGGTTGGGCCAACCCCTGCCTGCAGATTTGCCAGAATAGCAGACCGATCGGAACGGAATCAACCAGGCCTGGTCGGCGATCGCATCACTTGCTTGTCTGCAGGTAATCAAAGGGGAGACGGTTGACCTGTTGTTTGGTTGTTTCAATGCTTGCTTCCTCTGGCGAAGTCGAATGCAGATAAGCAAGACGTTCTGTTTCTCCACTGATGATGCGGGATGAGGATTGAATGCTGCGTCAGCTGTGCAGGTGTACCGTGATGCAGCGAGACAGCCAGCCAGGCTAGCAAGAGAGGACCCTTGCTTGCCGGGCCCTCCAGTGCCCTTGATCAGATCATGATTCCGGTCAGTCTGGTCGAGGAGCTTTCTGGAAGCTTTCCCCGGCCGATTGCGATGCAACGTATGAAGAAGACGGGCAACAGCTTCCGGCGACCCGGGTGGTCTATGGTTGAGTAGGACTTGCGGTATTGGTCTCCGCTGAAGAGAGCGGAGAGTCTAGGACCTCAAATGTTGTTGACGTCGAGACACGAGACTCGAGACTCCATGTTCCTTCCCTGTGCTCCCTGTAGGGCTACTGTTTTAGTGGGCCACCGTTGTCAGTGAAGAACGGCAGGCAAGCAGGCAGTCTAGGGCTCTGTGAGTCAAGTCAGGGATCAGTGATCCACTGGACTGCTGCTTCCAGGTTCTATTTTAGCGTAGAACACTTCTAGAAAAGTCCTACCGAAAATGATATTCAAACTCCACGGCGTGCTGGATATACCCACGCTCCGATGGTTTGGATCAATTTCCTTGACCTTTCATCGACTGGCTGCCTAGGTACTGATCACTACAGAATATTCCTGGTATGATTGTATACAACGTAGTGGTACCCTTTGATTCTTGCTTCCGTCTTACATATTCACTGATTACCCAAACAAACGTGGGCGTGGCATACATACGTACTCGCATACGTTGTGCTACGTACGAGTTGGTAAACCCCAATGCAGCCTCCTGTTGCTTACCTCGACCTGGTAGCCAATTGTTCTTCCACCCACCCAGTTGGCACCCAACCAGTGTCTACCGTGTCCCTGTCCGGTCAGAACGCAGAGGTTGCAGACGGGCTCCCGTTCCTACTGCTTTACTGCCCAAAACGTGGCAACGTCGGTGAGTAATGCGGTTAGTCAGTGCATACCTACCCCGTATACTTCGAGATGTATGCTGCTCGAGAATAAAGTTTGGTGATACCAGTTATCTTTCCATGCTCAACCACTCGGCGTCTTGCGTTACTGGTGGCTTCTGCCCCGTGGTATGCAGGCTTTGACAGTCGGGCTGTCGTCTAAGGTAGGAAGGCTTTCCTTTACCATCCTAGGCGTATCGGCATATACCTAAACACCTGCAGACATGTACGTCACTAGCACAACAGTTACAAAGCTTCCCGTGAATACAAATGCCTTTTTATGTTTTACAGATCAGTAGCGAATCTCATTTTGAAGTGCAGTTTTGGGGGCGCACAAATTCTAGTTGTCTATCGAAGCCCATTCAATTGCCGATAGTAATCACCTCGAGGTAGTGGCCCGCATACCATTCCACTAACTTTCTATGTTCGCGATCAGGCGGCATAGATCAAGACGTTGAGGACATGATTAATATCTATATCCATGCTATGCCAACGCTTTGCCTCGGCTGAGGTGACCCATCGGTCGATATTGGTGAAAGCATGGTAGAGTATAAGCTTGACTCTTGTAACCTTTCCGACTCCTGGCATATACCAAGAGAAATACAAGTGCCCAATTGGATAAAAGGAGGATTAATGTATAGATTAGAGGAGTGATGAGGAACTTGAACGTGAACAGAGTCTTGTACTTGGTACGTGACTAAATCAAAAGTCGTTCTTAAATTACTCGGAAAAGAAACGACTGGATCATTGTATCATCAACAAGCACTGGGTCGTGCCACGTCTGCGGCGTGCTCTGTGATTCTTCTGGATAGTCTCTGATTGATTTGCACGGTCGCAACAAATACTACCACGGTGATTTGTTCACATCTACATGTACATTTATTCGCTTTGATTGATGTCAAATTTCAATAGAAAAATATCGTCAAAAGAGCCAAGGTGAGCCAAGACGCCCTGGCCACAACCTGCTCAACATTTGAAACAATGCCATCAGGCTCACGCTTGAATATATCATGCATCAGGATGTGAGAATTTTAAATACTATCAATTCGATACTAGCAATTCGATATTTGCGCGGCTACGTCGGTAGGTTGGTATCACAGCGTCTTCGACAATGGCAAGCCCTGTTCCGCGCCCATCATGCATCTTCCCGTGAACACACCTGCACTCCAGTCCCGCCGAGCCATGCAGTAATAACAACAATTGGGTAATGATACAGGGAGTTCGCCTTTTGGTTTTCCAATCGATAACCTGAACATCCAGTTTGTCTCTTAACAAACAATCAGACCGCGCCGAGCCTCATATTATGAGAGGTAGGTCCTCCATGGTCGAACCAAGCTCGATACACCTTTCCGGTAGACCAAATACAAAACAAAACCATTGTTTCTTGTTTCTCCGTAGCCAAAATCGCATGAACGCCACGATTGTGGTCTCTCCGATCCTCTCCAATGGGCGACAGGAGCCAGTGCAGCTGACTTGCCGATGGCGGCTTACCCCATATGCGCCGGCATTCAATTCCCAAGCAAAACACGCTGCAAGACCTTTTTTTCGTAGCATATTACAAGTGTGGGTAGGTATATAGCGCCGATCCAAGCGGCTTGGTCGAAACAATTCGAGGAAAAAGGTATCGTGAAAGCAAGGCTGTGAGTATGAGTGATAAATATACGTTGTTTCGCCGTTCTATGTCTGGCGTGGGCGAGTAGTGGTCTACTCCATCTCCGTGTCGCTGCCGTCGAGTTCTTCAAGTTCCAGCTCGCCGTACTTGGCCTTGTACAACTCAAGAAGTCGCAACTGTTTTGCGATATCGTCGAGAACTGCAGGCATTGGTGCTCTGAGGTCGTCGAGTTCGACAATCTCGCCTTGGCCAAGAGCCATGTGTCGAATGCTCAGTGTGGTGACACAAGTCTACACGAGTTAGCTATTTTGTCAGGTTGGTGTAATCAAGCCGTGCTTACCTCGATACGGCTCACTTGGTGTTCCATGAAGTTGAACAAGAACCGCTCCGTGACTTCACCTCCACGCTGCTTCATCCTTTCCAGAAGCTCAGTCTCTGGTGGCTGCAGGCCCCTACCCGAAACTTCCTCCAGTGAGCTGCAGAGCATTTCAAGGCGCAAAGAGACCTTCCACAGCGACCATATCATGTCGGGCTCAAAGCCAAGCTCACTGCCCGGCTGGAGTGTCGCGGGCTTGTCAACTGCGGGTTGAGCATCTTGGTTGTGAAGCTCAATACGGCCAGCCAAAGCATGAGGGTACAGAGCATAGACATATTCCGGGTTTTCAAGACCCTTGAGTTTCTTCTCACCCATCTCCTTGACTTCAAAACCTTGAGAACTGAGCGACCGGAGCTCCCTACGGATCTGAGTTGCGATATTATCTTCATCGAAGGTATCCTCGGAAACTCTGGACGCATTACGCTCGCCTTCCTGGTAGGTTTCGAGACAGCGCTGAATCTCGGAGATGAAGTCAGCCGACACGGTGATCTGACCACCGTCGGCAACAGCAGAGATACGTGAAGCCTTGTTGACCATGGGACCAAAGTAGTCCATGCGGCGCGTGACTGGATCGATCTCGGCGACGGGTTCACCATAATGAATACCCATTCTCACCGACAGACCCTTGAAGATGAGGTTGTTCTCCTTGTCAAAGACGTCTTGGCAGGTGACCGAGTTCAGTATCTCGGCTGGCCAGTCTACCTTGAGGAGCTCGGTCTGGATGGCAAAACACCAAAGCAGGGCCGATGTAGCCGTCGGGAAAGACACCATAAAGGCATCACCTTCAGTCTTGACCTCATATCCACCAATTCTTCGAAGCTGCCGTCGCATGACCTCGTTGTGTAGCTTGATGGCGGATCTCATGGCAGACGGGTACATCTCCCACAAGTTGGTCGAGTTCTTGATATCAGTAAAGACAATGGAGGGCTTTTCTGTAGGCGCAGGAACCTCGGCCTCGAGTCGATGTAGGGTAGAGTCCAAAACCTCACCCTTGGCCTTTCTGCCTCGCTTTGCAGGATACTGGAATGAATCTGGAACACCGGAAGGATACAGCGACATGCTCTGGCCTCTATGCAGGCGTGCCGACCTTTCCTGGCGACGCTTCAGATCAGACACGCTCAGTAACATGACCATGATCTTTCCAGATGCGCCATAGGCCATTGCTAGATCTCGCAGCTTTGACGAAGCACGCATAAGTTCACCTCTCTCGGATCGGGCGACATCAACGACCAATCCAGGAGTGAGGTATTCCCACAAGTCCTTGGTGGCGATGAGAATAGTCTCATCTTGTGGTGTTATCTGATGCTGCGTGACATGAGGCGCTGCTTGAACAGCGGGCATGAGATCAACGTAGCCAAACGCCCGTGAAACTTCGAGCAAATCGTTGAGTTTTCCTTGACGCGAAACCCAGCCACCGGCATCTCGGATGCGCTGACGCTCGAGTGGTTCTGCGGGGTCGTGCTTTCGAGTTAACATCTTGTGAGATCCGTCAGACTGAATCAGCATGGCTTGGCAGTCACCGACGTTGGCTACATAGAGCTCTTGACCTTCCAAGTATGCGACAGTGGCCACGCCACCCGAGTTCAGATCTTCTTTACTGAGGACGATGGGGGTTGCAGAACCGCGGTGTGTGCCAGCTGGGCGATCTTCACCATGCGAGCTAGCAATGGTCACAAGATCCTTGTTCAGGGCAAGGAACGCCCTTCGAAGAGCATCCTGTGGAGTTTCGCCGTGGCGCGTCTTGAGAGCTTTCAGCTCGAGGGCAAAGATATGTCCAAAGTTCTCATGCAGGTATTTGGCGATCTTAGAGCCACCACTGCTGAGAGCTTGACCATCGAACAAGCCAAGGAGCGTCTCCGAGTCGGAGGAGTTGAACCTGGGAACGACCAAGTCAATCGTAGACAAGTGTTCGTTCTTGCCCAGTGTGTCGGCCATACCGTAGGGCAAGTGTCCCGCCAGAGAACCCGAAGTTCTGACACGGCGGTCTTCACTTTGGTCCGGGATGCTTGGTTGTGTGAGTGTGACGTCCATCAGACCCAGAACACGAAGTGTCGTCAGGCGACTAAAGTCAGTGTACTGCTCCCGGTTCTGCGATGCTGAGCTGAAACCAGCCTGCTTGATCTCCAAACGCTTATTTCCGGACAAGTTCAGGTATCGAAGCTGGGGATTGAGATTCCAGTTCCAATCGTAAGGAACGTTGGAGATGTTGTACTTGAGTGCGTTGTTACCACAATCAAGCACAGCAAGCTTTTTGGCCCGGGAAATATCGGCAGGAAGATTGGTGAATTTGTTGCCGTTGATGTGCAGTACTTGCAACAGACTGTATTCCTCAAGGTCGTCCACAGGAAGACTGGTCAGGTCATTTCCGGAAAGGTAGAGCTCGACGAGCTGAGGCCAGCTCTTGATCGATCTCTGCGGCATGTCGCTGATGTCGTTGTAAGAAAGATTGAGCACTCGCAACTCTCCCAAAAGGGTGACTTGATCGAAAGCATCGTCGTCAAGCTGATTGTCTGCGAGGTAGAGATTGCGTAGCGAGCCCGCAAAAGTGTTTGTCAACCTGCCGGACAACCCAGAGTCTTTCCTAGGGGTCATGGACGGGGCGACAGTAGTGCCATTGGTATTACCGCCAGTACTTCTCGACATGACCGAGGTCTTGCGACCACCCTTTCCATAGACAGAGACGACGGAGCTCTTTCGGTCGGGGCCGCCAGGCACAGGAGAAGGGCCCACACTTAATAACGTACTGGATGCTTGGCTGGGCCTTCTCGAGCCGTCGGGCATGAGCTCTTCCGTGCTGGAAGCGTGGGACAAGAGACCAGGCACAGATTTGGCGCCATTCGGCCCTGGTGGCGTTCCCGTCTCTCCAGGAACTTGAGGCGGCCGCGATGCAGGCTTGGGAAACACGTCCAGGACGTTGGACGAAGCATTCAATGTTTCCAGCTTGTTTGCCCACCACAGTTCCATTGGCAGCTTTCTCATATTGTTTCCTCTGACGTCGAGAACTCTCAACTCGCCAAGACATCCGATTTCTGGCGGGAGTTCGCCGACAGAGTTGTTGGCGATAGTGAAATGCTCAAGTTTTCGAAGGTTGCCAATCTGGTTGGGCAGTGATACAAAATAGTTTCTATCCAAGTTGAGCCTCTCCAAGTTGGACATGTTGTTGAAGGAACCGTCAATGCTTGCCAACTGTGCATTAGACAAGTTCAGCATCTTCAAAGTGGGAAGATGGCCCTTGATTTCGAACTTTGTGATTGGGTTCGAATTGAGCTTCAAGCTGCGCACACACTCAAAAGTTCCAATGAACTGTGAGATCTTGTTGTGGTCGGCAGACAGTATTTCGAGCTTTGGTAATTCAGCGATGACGTCGATAGCTGTCAAGGCATTGAACTTGAGATCAAGCTCGCGCAAGTTGCAGAGCTTGCTAAATGTTGATGGCAACGCGCCAGCCAGCCTGTTGTTGGTCATGACGAACTTCTCCAAGGTCCTCATCCTGCCAATTTCTTCTGGTAGCTCGGCAATCGAGTTGAAGCTCACGTCAATATCGACAAGTCCCTCGAGATCGCACAAAAAGGGTGGGAATTGGTCGATGAAGTTGGACGACAGGTTAAGCGAGCGAAGCGATCGGAATGCGCCAAAATACTGCGGGAGTGTGTTGAGGCGATTGTTGGCGAGATTGAGCTTGAGGAGTCCACCTAGACCACCGAGTTCAGCATGATCGAGCTCTTCCAGGCGGTTGTTGGAGACATCGAGATATGTCAATCGGTTGGCCCTGCCAATGCTGATGGGAAGTCTGCGTGCTTCGTTGCTGGCAAACTTGATATCCCTTAATTGAGGGCATGCTTGTATGAAGTCTCTTGGCAGGTCAAGAGACAGGTTTCGGGATAGGTTGAGAGATATTATATCGCTGGTCTTGGAATACAGGCTGATAGGTATCGTGATGAGGTTTCGCCCGGAAAGATCGACGTGGTTGTACTTGGCAGTCCTACTGAAGCCGAGTTCGTTGGGGACAGCTGTGAAATCGGCATCTCTTGCCGATAGGAAGAGAAATCGGCACAGATAGCTGTTGTCTTCTCGGCCAATGTCCTCGAGTCGGTCCTTTTCTTCGTCGTATCCTACTTGCTGGAGTAGTCTCTTCTGTATAAGCAACGGGCGTTCATTTTGAGCCAGCACACGCGTGAGATCATGCTTCTTGAGAATCATGTGGTAATTCTCGGGACCATCTTGGACATATGTCTTCTTAACGACGTGGCCCATGACATCGGTGCATGTCGCTTCCAGGGAGAGCTGAACAGTGGCAAAGGTACCGTCGGCGCGGAAGATCCGAAGGCAATGCGCAGCCTTCTTCTCTTCTGGCCGTGGCAGAATGACCGACTCTTCGAGATTGTCGGTATTGGAAGCCTGTTCTTCTGCCGTCCGCCGAACGGCCCAGCTGTCGGGCGCACTCCACGCACCTCCAGCGGGGTTGTTGGCGTTGAAATTCTCTGCCTCTGGAATTTTCTCAAGATCTGCCCCCGGCTGTACGAAGATGGCAGGATCCATTGGCGTCAGCGGTGGGGGATGGGACAGGATTCCTTCCATATTGTTGAGGTCGGTGTCGAGATGGAACATTCTTCCGGCATCATTCCTATCCTTCGGGCCAATATATTCATCCTCGTCGTCGTATCTGTGACCACGGCCCATCTTTGCGAAGGGGAACTTGTTGTTGAAAGTTGCTTGCCGGGCATTATTCGGCCGTTGGCCTTGTAGGTCTTGCGTTTGATCGATAGGAGGTAGGGGTTTGTTCATATAGGGGGTGTCTCGGCCGGCGGAGGTATTGTGTCGAGAGGTGGTCGATGCGAGTGATTGCGACGAAGCCGGCATCTCGCGGAGACGAGATGCGCCATCGTCTTTTGCCGGCTTGTGTCGCCGCAGACGAGAAAAGAGGCCACCTTTATTGTTGTTGTTGGGCCCTGGCGACACGGAGCCATCCACTGACTGCAACCTGAGATTGTTGGCGCTGGGAGTCGGGCTCTGTGCTCGTCGCGCGCCTGTCGCGACAGAGCCACCACGCTCTTTCATCATATTGCTGCTTGCTATTGAGTCGTCTCGGCTAACAACGGGCCTCAGGGACCGACTGTCCTCATTGCTGTTCTTGTGTCGATGGTGGTGACCGGGGAGGTGAACGATCGAGTGGCCAGATCGCGAGGAAGATGAGGTTTTGGGTGGCACTTGATTAACATTCTCCTGGTATCGCTCTTTGTCTGGGCCAGCTAGCATTTCGCGGACAGGAGCTTCGCCGTACTTGGCAATGTCATCAGCTTCTTGGTAAAGGAAAGGAACTACATCACTTGAAGGGACTGGGGTCCTTGGGCGTGATGACGCTGGGGAGGCTTCGCGGGTGTGGTCGGTAGCATTTGAATAGTTCCTCTCCCTAGTGGGCCGATTAAATGAGTAGGAGCGCTGCTCTTTCCCTGGCCCGCCCGCTGGCAAGCTCGTTTCGGACCCATCGCGCCCGGGGAAATCCTCGCCAAAGAAGCCCTGCAGTTTCTTCAAGTTTAATCCACCTCTATGATTGCTGTGCTTTGAACCCTGGCTGCTGGCCGTGGTGACGCTCGCAACTGAAGGACGTCTTTCATCGTTGAAATATGCAGTTGAATCGCTGCTCCCGGGTGTCTCCACAATTCGCGATGGGTTATGCCTAAATCCAGGTGAGAGTTGCGACGCGACCGAGACGGCGTCGCTCGAGTCGTCGAAAAACGTCGTACCAAATGAACTCGAGGGCGCATTCATGCTTTCTCTGTTGCTCCCCGACAGCCACGGGGCTATCGGGTTATTCGTCCCTGCAGAGGGAGGTTCTTTCTGAATCTGCGGGACCCGGCCGCCGGAGGGTTCGAGGACGGCCAGGTCGCGCCGGTAGTTGGCGAGGTCGCTCATCCGTCGAGTGTCATAGAGCAGCGAGCTGCCGGAGGACGTCGTTGAGGCAGGCGACAGCACGGATCCGCGGGCGTTCGTTATCGGCGAGTTTTGAGACTCTTCTTTGAAGGGATGCGGCCTAAGACAAGGGCGGAAAGCAGCCTCCCGTCAGCTCAAAGGGACAGATACATATGTGACTAGCGAGCAAACATTCGGAGCCTGATCAAAGCTCCCTCTCCCTGCATAATCACAGCGCACGTAGAAATAGGACGAGGCAAGAGTCGGAGGATGGAGAACAGGAACAAGAGGTTGTCGCTTGCTTCCCCGCCATTCAGAGACCTCGAGATTTCATCCGAAACTTTGTGGCAAAGCAAACGCCTTTAAAAGGTGTAGGCAGGCGCGCCGAGGTCAACCAAGGCCAAGCGCTATTCTTTAACCTGAACTTTCAGATTTTTGTCGCAAGTGTCCAACTCTGGAGCGCAACGTTGTCGTTGCACGCAGCAAGTTGGATGGGAAGCGCTATACAAGTATAGAAATAATCAAGAATGCCCATACCTGTGTTTTCCATTGCTGTCATTTGTCGCGCGCAGTGGTTTGGGCGTCGCCTTTCTGGTGGCGTTGGACACAGAGGCTGAGCGCGCAGGCTTGCCAGGTGTGTTGGCTCTCACCGTCCCAGCTGACTGACCACTGCTCGAGCTCGCGAAAGAGCTGATGCGACCGACGCCATCGTCCCTCGTCATTGTTGATTTTTAGACTCCACTGTGGTGGTTCAGCCGTCGGTGAGGAGACGCCATGAACATTTGAGCAGAGTATCTTCGTTCTCGTCTAAGTCATCGCTTTCGTTGGTCGGTGGCGGGATTTTGTTTTTTTGTTGTAGTATCTCGTCTGGGCGGGCGCGGGGGGGTTCCAGTCGGCGGAATAATGGTAGGTGGGTGGAATGGCAGAAGGAATTGAGGTATGTATGCGGCAAATCTGCAGGTCGTCCAGCCAAAGTGTGGATGTGGTTGTATCGATGAGGAGACGCGGTTTCGTGGGGTAGGTCTGGTATGCGATAATAGCTTGGTAGGTAGGTGCGGTAGATATCAGTATCTGGATATGCAGGTCTGTATGGTGGGCAAGCGATCGTCGCGTAGTCGAGGCTGGAGGAGCAGTGTATCGACGTGGCCAGGGTGTGTTATGGGCTGCCGCCGTGGGTTGTGGAGGGTCGAGTGTTCCGAAAGATGGAGTGCACACTGACTGGTCACCATTGAAAACTGCCTACATTACGGGTGTCTACTGAATCCATTCACCAGAGAGCCCAGACCTCCTCGAGTCTACCTACGATGCGGATGTGAGTAAAAGTACATGACCTTCCTCCTTCTCACCAGTCGTCCCAAGGACCGACCTCCCAAGAGGCTTCCCCAAGCTGCCATTGATTTGCCTACTGGACCGCTCGTCCCTCGTACCAAGGTAGTGGCGGGCGGGAAGAGAGTGCTAAAGTCGCGCGGGTGGTACGTGCGAACCCGACGGGCCCATCAGTGGAGGAAGTGTGGATGCATGGTTCACCAACCGAAAGGATTGATGGCTGCCATAGGGCAGAGGGAGGCAGCTGGAGTCGCTGGGCGCCGGCCTGGGACAAGAAAAAAATCAAGGAAAAGGGCCTAGAGCCTGGAACCACCCTCTCTCAACGCCAAAATGCCCAGCATGAGAAACCCCGAATCAGCCCAGGGCCCGGTCAAAAGAAGAGTCAGCACCAAAAAGGTCGATCTGCTGCCGGGCCCTCGATCAGATGTCGGGCCCAAGTGCATGGCGTGTTGTGGGAAGCACAAAGCTCCAGTTCCGGGTCCCAGCATCACACCACCGCCCAAAAATAAATATACTGCCTACACGCTCGGTTCGGATACACTGCCAAGCTATTGCCTACCTATGACTTACTATCATTTGCATAGTACGCCGGCACTGATACAAGTAAAGGCTGGGGTAATTCCGCCGCTGGATTGATTAGAGGACTTGTCTATTGAATCATGTTTCGAAGCGCTCGTGATTGTATAAGAGACCCGAGCGCGGAAATATTGGCACAAACAACCATAGTTTAACTGGGAAGACACCAATAATACCCGAGATATTGCAGGTTGGATGATGTTATTATTCCTGGGACTATGTGACACAACAATATGCCTAAATCTCGTTTCCATCTTAAAAACGCTTGTCGGATATCAGACTGACGGTGCATACACTCCATCTGCGTAATATATCGTAGACTACATCACCAAAGAGGCGAAAAGAGGCGATCACCACAGGCTGAAACACTCCTCAGGTTCTTCAGGACCAGAAACCGCGTAGGTAAGTTGTAGCTCCTCGATAGTGTCGGGGCTAGCGGGGCTGGAACCTTAAAAAAGGACATGCCTACATTCGATGTACACAGTACAGATGCTCGGATCATGATAAGTCATCTCAATGGACATGATTGATCATGCACGTATACCTATCTATCCAGATCATATTTCATCGAGCGCAAAAGGGAGACGAACAAACCTCGGCAATTTCTCTAGCCCTCCAACACGGAGACCTTCCATTTTATCACATATCCACTTCTGTCTCTTCTTCAGAGACAAAACAATTATGAGAGATGAAGAGAAAAAAGCACGGATCAGCCTCTAAAATAATACGTTAGCTGCCGGAACTCCTTCCTGGAGACTCCCACCCTCGGCGGGGCGGCAGCCCTTTTACACATGGGGCACCCCTGAGCGCAGAAGCGTCCGCCGGCGAGGAGAGGAGAGGCGCTCTGTGCGTCTGGGAAGAAAACAAAAAGCAGGACTTGGACTGGAGGAGTGATGGCAGCAGCAAGCTCCTGGAAAGCCGCCCGAGAGCCGCGCTCAAGCGCTGCGGATACCTACCGAAACAGTTTCAGTTCTGACAGGTTGGAATGAGCAGCAAGAAGAGCTCTCTGGCGAACCCACACTTGTTACAGACGCCGGGGACTTCATCTCGTTGGCCAAGACGATGATTTTGCCTCTGTTAAATTTCTCCATCGACCCCTTACATATTCCAAGCTCGCAATAGGCAAAAGGGGCAGGCATCGCAGCATTGCAGCATGCGTCGTCAGCCTATTGTTGCTCTCTGTCGGCTTCGTCGCAAAGTTCCCGCGTCTCTCTTATTGCGTAACTCTCTCAGCCGCCCGTCGACGATGACAAGCCATGCAAGCATACTGAATCAGTCTGGGCGAGCTATGTAATAGGCGAAATGGCGATGTTCAGCGAATCAACCACGAAGAGACTCGGTGATGTGCTGTCAATCTTGTGACCAACCAGCCAACCCAAAGATGAGTTTGACGAAATCCTCGCGAGCTAGCCTTGATGCTTTGATGAGCTCATCAAGCCAACCCGTCACCTTCCCAGGGCAAGCAGCTGCTCGGTCACCCAAGTAAGAAATTAATGCGACGCTGACCGGCAGACAACCTTACCCGTATGCAGCTGGCAAATTGATCGTTTGTGTTGTGTGCCTCTCACGCTGCGCTCATACTTTTCATGACTCTTATTGCAGCCCGACGACAGACAAGTCATATTCTCTAGGCGACTGCTCTCGAGGACTGTCACATCATGGATCCTCGATTCGCAACCGCAACCTCGCGAAATTTCGAAAGCCCCCCTCACCCCTCATCAGCTGCCGCCGGGTCTGTGAGCACATGACTTGCTTTTTAAACCTTTCTTGCATATCCCAAGCCGTGCGCTGCATATTCTCGATCCTCCTGGTCCTCCCCCAACGCGCAAGCACTATCCTACCCGCGAGTCCCAATTGGCCGCCGGCAATCCCATGTGCGCCCAGAGCTGTAAACGGCCGCGGCCCTTGGAGGCTTTTGTAGATTTCGGAAATCAGTGCTTCGCTCCCCGGCGCTCCCCGGAACCCTGCCCCGGTTCCTGTGCGTTACGTGGCAGCGTGGCAAAGTATCAGATGAATATGTCGTGCTTCAGTATGTGTTCGAGGATAGCAGGCTGGCAAGCAAGCAGACTCTTGACGAAAAGTGTACCCGGCCAATCGCCAATCTCGAGAAGCATTTTTGGCAAACCGACAAATGTGACTTGTTCCCCTGATTTTACCTGACGTGCATTCATGTCGAAGCTCTGTGTATGTGTTTTGAATATTGATTTCATTCATCTGATGTCGGAAATGCAAGATCAATGCAACATCTCCACCCGATAGATGCGCCGCATCGAGAGGCTTGCAGTAGTATGTAGGTAGCCCGTGGTTTCTCATATACACACTCAACGCGCGATGTCTCTCAGCGACCCAATGAGCAATGTCACTACCTTTCGTGCTGATGTTCTTCCTGGGTCCAGCGCACGATGTCCTTCGTCTCTTCGTTCATAAGCTCGCCGACATCGCGGCTCTCTGACAAGATCTGCCTCGCATCGTCTTCTTCAACGTTCATGTCCTCCATGATTAGCCGGACGGCCATTTCTGGAACAAGAACAGCCTGTACATATCCGGTGTAACCTCTCGATGATACCAAGCGATCCTCTACAGCTCGCTTGCGTACCGTGTCAGAGAATTCCTTCATGATGTAATCTGTCAACACCCGTAAACCTCGTGGACCATAGTATCCAGGTATCAGGCTTTCCTCCGTCCTCAGGAGCGTTCTGTTTTCGCCAGCTTCGACGCGCTCGCTGAGTATGCCCGCATAATATGATGTGTGCTTTCCTTCCAGGATATCTCTGATGTATTCTTCAAGCTTCTCCATCCGCGGTTCTAGACTTGTCCAATCTATGGCAGGATAACCCTTCGTCTTCCGTGCGATCTCTGCGTCCCTTCGCTTGTGCATTCTGCAAAAGGCCGTTTGCTTTCTGATGTTCATCTTGCCATTCTTCGTGTGTTGCTTGAGAAGGTCAAGTTCTACCGGGTCGTCGCACATGGGGCAGCGGGGTTCAAGAAATAGGTCATCGTCCATGGAATCCAGAGAGCTCAACTCTGAGTCGGAGTCCAAAGCATTGTCGGAGTCCATCAGACTCTTCACTTGCTGCGTATTGAGAGGAGCGCGAGAATCGTCGTCCGGTACATCATTGAGGTCGTCGAGATCGTCGAGGTAGTGGGTCTTGAACTTGTGCACTGGCGATGATTCAACTGGCTCCTCGTCCTCCTTTGACGAGTTCTTGTCATGCTGTTCCTTTCCATTCCGTGTCTTTTTGGGTGCCCGTCTCTGTTGAGGAGAGTCCTCTTCTGAACTAATATCGTTCTTGACAAATCCCTTCTTGCCCTTCTCTGGTGACGAGTCCAATGTTCCAGGCCTTTTGAACTTTGACTTCGAAGGACTGCTCAAAGGCGAGGAGTTTATTGGGGTATGTTTGAAACCTTTAGCTGAGCCTGTCGTGTCTTTTTTGCTGTAGCCTCTGTTTGGAACTCTCATTCTTTGTGCCGACTTTCCAAAAGTATTCTTGACCTTTGGCTTCTTGGAGAATCCTCTTGCATCCGTCAGATGACTCCCTGAAATCTCTTCCCCAGCTCGTTTGGTTCCGCCGAGGGGCTGCTTCTCGTCCTGCGATTTCTGAGATGCGTCATTCGCTGACAGCCGTGTTTCTCTGGTTCGTGCAGAGCTGGGCTGATTGCTGGTTGAGCCAGGTCTGAATTGCGTGGGAGCTATGTCTGCATGTTTGTGCCTGTCGTCTTCCGAATCAGAGGAAAGATCGGGGGGCCTGTTGAAGTCCGCCTCGTCTACCTCTTCTGATTTGGACGGCATTGCGGAGGGAGAATCGTCGAGCAGATCGATGCCGTCTTTTCTCCGGCCTTGGATGTTCTTCAATAGTCCAGACGGGTTTTGTCGTGAAGAAAGCCCTTGCCTGCGCTGAGCCCACGGACTGCTCATCTCGAGGAGCACGCTGATGCCACTAGTTTGAGCTCAGTCCTCAGCTGGGAGTCGCCTCGACCAAGGACTTGAGGCAAGTGCTACCTCGGTGAGCCGTGCAGCTTCTTATGCACTGTGCCTTCCCTCACAATCGCAGTAATGACCACTTTACTGCCATTGGGCTTCCCTCAACACCAGGCTTGTAAAAGCGTGAGTCTTCCCAATTCTTAGATATAGTAGAACTCTTGAAACGAGGTTGTAAAGCTGCAATGATGTAGCTGGGTGCGGCGTTGATTTAGATGTGATTAATCCGCATGTAACCAGAAGTGGGAGCGTTCCTGATACTGCCTCAGTTCGCTTGACAGGTGCTTGAAAGCAGCAATCGCAAACGGAAGAAACTGGTATAAAATGCTGTGAATGATGACAAAGATATAGTATTTTAGGTTGAAATGAAGGCCAAATACCTCTTCAAGGCGTCTTGTCGCTCATGCGAGGGACTCACGCTGTAATTCCCGAGAGGAGCCGATACTGGAACGAGAAGACGCGTCGAATAAAGCGCTGGCACGCGTCGGGCTACTAAAGCGGCAGCCCGACATGAGCCACCATTGCCCCGGAGCTACCCCTGCACTCCATCAACACATCCAGAACAAAGCACCATTCCTCTCCTGCTCGTTGTTTGCATAACGACACCATACACAGTCTCTGGACCCTTTTGACCGTGGATCGGAATTGTCAAATAGAGACAAACCTGGACAATGGCTCTGAATCGCAAGTATTCTCAGCTTCCTGATCTGGTTCGTGTTTACTTGTGGCCGCTCTAGCTACCCCTGGATTTAAACAGCGCTGGAATGACTAACAAGACCCCAGGACACTGCGCCGGATATCTACGAGACACCTGACCTCACAGATGACAACTCGACTGCACCAGTAAGCTGCCTTATGATCTAGAGTATGGAACGACCATTGACTCGCAAAGACTACACTAGGCCCTTCGCAGTCCGAATACGATTTCGACGACGAGGAAGACGATGGCACGCCTGGCATTTCGCGCTCGAAGCTCAGGATAGACGAGGCGCGAAATCGATTCCTCCCAGCCCAAGTAGATGCCCGCGATGTGAATTTCTCGGACCGCCTGGACGGGAAGCGGAAATCCTACAAAGCCACCAGTCGCAGACAGCGAATACTCGAGAATGGCACATTGGAGCTCGGAGATTTGAGCGGCGACGAGGAGGATGATGCCGAAAATCTGGAGAGGAAGATTGCTCGCCTGCGACGCGAAATCGAAGAGGCAAAGGACGAGTACAACAGACAAAAGGCTTCCGCGGATGCCGCGCCACAGAACGAGGACTTGACGTCGCTGAGCACGGCCTTGGACGAGATGACCATCCCAGCAAGCGGCTTGAGAAAGGCCAAATCGCCAGCACCGACCACCGAGAGCAAGGAGTCGCACGAGGCGTCAGCTGCGGTTGATGGTGCTACGTACACGGTGACATATGCACCTGACTACGAGCAGAGCCACACGCTCGCCAAAACGGCCGATTTCGACCGCCGACTTGTTCAGCTCGAGACTGCGATTGGGGTGACTGCTGCTTCCATGCCGGGCTTTGACGGAGATGGCCTACCTCGCGCAGTAGTTCCCACATTGGATCGTCTACAGAAACAACTCACTGTTCTATCAGAGGCATCCACAGCTTCTCTCGACAGTGTCAGTCGACGAGTACGAGAGCTTACAAAAGAGGCCGAACAACTCGAAAAGTCCAGAAAGGCCGCCAAGGCTGCCCAGGAGTCCCTTGAAGCATCGGGGGTTCAAACATCTGAGCCCGCGGATGAACAGACAGCCAAGATCAACGCGCTCTACGGAACGTTGCCAACTATCGAGAGCTTGACACCTCTTTTGCCGCCTCTTCTTGATCGGCTGCGTTCTCTCAAAGCCATACACTCAAATGCCGCAACTGCGAGCGAAACCCTGGAACGAATTGAACAGAACCAGAGCGAGATGGCTGCCGATATCATTCAGTGGAGAGAAGGTCTTGACAAGATCGAGGGCGCCATGAAAGCAAGCGACAGCTCGATGAATGCCAATATGGAAGTCATTGATGGATGGGTCAAGGAGTTGGAGGCGAGGATAAGCAAGCTGTCTTAAGGTTCAGTCTGCATGTTGTACTGTTGAAATTCCAATGTCTCTGATACCCCTTGAAATCGAAGAATGTTTCCGTCCCGGCTTGAACCTGAGCGGCTAGGCGCATCATTATTTGGGGGCTGAAAAGGAAAAGCAGTTTTGCTCAGTTGCCGTGCTGCCGAGCAGTAATATCTCATGGGCTGATCGAAAAGATCCATGCATATATGAATGCCGCACTGTCTAGGATCTCGCTCGTCCGATTGGCGCGACAATTGTCTCGGCAGACGAAGCTGTGATCAATTGTACGACTAGTCCTTCTCGTAATCCCCAGATTACCAGCCAGAGGATCAACTTTGTACAGCGGCATCCGGTAAGCAGCACCTGCAATTGGCAACTAAATACGGCAATAAAGAGGAGCGCCAAGGGACTATCGCGTGGGTTTCACGAAATGATGCTCGCTGACAATCCTTACCGCAACTCGGCTCCTGAAGCCCTTGATCGCAGGATGTCTCGTGGTGTGAACTCTTCCGTCATGGCTCTTCTGCAGCAATTTGGTTCTTCTGTCAATCGGCTGCGCAAATCCGACAACCTCACGAGATCAATCGCTGTGCGCGGGCTTTGACTAAATCGTGCGCGCGAGTCTACAGTCTGCAGTTTGCAGCCATGTTGACGTCCCTGGAGATACCATCGTCATGCTTGACGCAGATCTGGATCACGACGCCGCCGGGTGATTATCAGCCAGGTCCCGTCCTCGGAAATCCATACGATACGGCATGTTTCCCCGTGTCACGAGGATCGTCGCTGTCGCCGGCTGTTTGCCCGGAGGGCTACCATAGTGCATGCACGCCCAAGAGCATCAGTATAGAGGGCGAGGTGATCATGGACTGCTGTCCCAAGTACGTAACAATTGTCTAATCCTCGACATCGTCAAAGCGAAAGGGGGCTGGAAAAGGCAGAGAGCCGAGAATCACATCACTGACAATATACTCCGTGACTTGTAGTGGTTACTTCTGCGACGGCGGATACTTTTCGTGTTCTAGTCATGCATCGGCCAACTTCACGGTAACAGTGACGGACGTCGCGGGACCGGACCAGAGCCTAGTACTCACGACCGCCGAGATGAACGGCATGAACGCGCATTCGATCCGAGTCCGGTACGCGACCACGGACTTGTACATAACTACGACTATATCGCCCGGCGCCTCGGCGACAGACGACGGGACGGCAGTGCCAAGTTCGGCGTCGGCAGTACCAACCGCGACCTCCACGGGGAGCGGCTCGGACGGTTCACAGGACGCCAGTCTGTCCACCGGGGCCAAGGCGGGCATTGGTGTGGGAGCTGCGGTGGGCGGACTCGCGTTGCTCGGTGTCGTGTTCTTCTTGTTCCGCAGGCGGTCGCAGAAGGAGAAACCCAGGACGGAGCTCGAAGACACCACCTACAATCCCGCGCCGGGTCCTTCTCCGGTGGTTCCGCAAAAGAGTCCGGGGCCGAGTGAGATGGAGGGCTACAAGGCGCCGAGCGAGTTGAACGCGCCGACGCATACAACGTACCACGAGATGGAGGGCAATTTACATGAGGCTGATGGAGGGAGGCATGAGATGCGAGTGTGAAACTGTACATATTTGCCGGTGTCGGGATTACTGTGAACCATGAAATTGGGAGTCATTCTCACATCAGAACCACCAGCAGTATGTCAAGATAGAGTAAAGCAACTGTCGATGTGGTACGGTACAGTGCCACCCATCTCAACAGACGAGTCGTGGACCATTGATTTGCGAAGCATTTGAAATGGCAAATAGGCTGGGAGTCTCAACCCCAGAGTACCATAGCAGAAATGATGACCACAATGACTATTATGGTCCCTAACGAAATGTCCAAGATCTAGGATTGCATAAGAAGAATGGTGTAGCGTAGCGCACCTCAAGTGCTTGTCGGCGTACACTAGTGGGTCCAAGTGGAAAATACAAGGCGGACCCGCAGTTGCCTGCCACCTGGCGCCGCCCTCTCGAGCTACCATTGGCGGGGCACTTTTTTTCGCACGAAATTCTGGTGAATGCCAAAAATTCCCCGGCTGCAATTTGCCTGGTCTAAACCCACTTGACAATTCGCGATCCCTCCATCCTCACCTTGACGAGTCCCTCGCGCAGATCCAGCCCTCTTCATACACAATCAACCTCTTCGAGATTCATCTTCGACCAACACATCTCAATCGCCAAGATGGATTCCGCTAAGCAGCCCGTCAAGCTTGTCAAGGTCACCCGTGTCCTGGGCCGAACTGGTACGAAAACCCGCGACGCACGATGAAAATTTGGAGGACTAGAGGCGCAACACGGAAAAAGATTGGGAAAAAGAGGACACAGTCGCTGACGAAGGATTCCTAGGTTCCCGTGGTGGTGTCACCCAGGTTCGCGTCGAGTTCATGGACGACCAGACCCGTAGCATCATCCGAAACGTCAAGGGACCCGGTACGAATGCCCAACGAAATTTTCCCACGAGTTCCCCGAGCCCGCGACGATCAACCAAGGCGCTGAGCGTGGTGCTCGGGGGAGCGAGAACGAGAACACGAATAACGTATTGCTAACTTTTTGCGCGCAGTCCGTGAGGACGACATCCTGTGCCTGCTCGAGTCCGAGCGTGAGGCCAGAAGACTCCGATAAGCGTGGAAACGTGGTGTTGGAGGAGACGTATGACGACGGCGACGAGCGGCGTTGGAGACATGGCACGATAAGGCAAAACTGGTCAAACACGGGCTTCGGAAAATACTGCCACAACATCATGGCAGAAGGGCCATCGTGCTGCGCATTCGGATTTCTCTTTTGTTAGAGGAGTCACTGGGCCCTTTGGGAAATTCTGCTATTTTAATGCCAGAAAGTTTCACACCCCCCAGCCAGCCCGCTCGCGTGCTCGGTAATGATTCGAGTGTACATGGCAATCTCCAGGAACAGACGTCCGTTTTCATGACCAATCGTTCAACAATCAACAATCGCGACTTCATTGGGGCGTGTTTTGCTATGGGTCTCAATATGCTTTTCGGCACCCACCCAGGTACACGGATAAGTCACCTGACTTGATTGATCTATAACTAGGACATTTCCCTTGGAGAATTTTTTTTTCCAACTTTCACTCCTTCAACAACTCAAATCTCGACCACATTTTGGTAAGTCACCACAACATCTCTTACTCCCTTACACCTCTGTTGCTGTGATGTAATTAAAAGCATGTATTACCTGACATCAATGATGTATCAAATTATCACCAAGATCTCTGACGCAACATCCCACCACTCGATTTTCTCTACACTTCTTTGCCGAAGCAACGAGCTAACATTCGATTGATAGGTTCTCGATTGCATGCTTCGCCTGACATGGTCGCCAAGCCTCCCTCAGGGCACTTCAACGTGCTCTACTTTGCAAGTGCCGGCTCCTTCACAGCCAAGGAACTCGAGTCTATCCCAGCGCCATTGCCCATCAGTAAACTTTTTGAAACATTGGAATCGCGACACGCCGGCATCACAGCCAAGATCCTGGACTCCTCCCTCGTGACTGTCAACCTGAACTATGTCGACATACCTGAGAATCCCGAAGACCCAAACCAGCTTGTGATCAACGAAGGCGACGAAGTTGCTATCATTCCCCCGGTCAGTTCTGGTTGACGTACGCCAGTATTCTGAACCCATCGTAGTAGATTGCACATGCATGGTGCTTCACTTCATGACTATTGCAAATTATCATATTGTTTTCAACCTGCTATGTGTTCTGTAGCAGGGCCCGTCCCTCTCAGCAGCCTTCGCCGCCTGACTGATGCTGCTGGCATGAACTCTAGTACAGCCGGCCATGTTTGTAAAGGCTTTGTCAATCTGACTGAGATTTTGGGGCAACGTGCAAGGATCCTCTCCCGACAGGCTTGAGTCAAGTGTTCGTGCTGGCTCGCACAGGATACTGTGGTTCCTCATCAATAGCCACCCCGCGAAACAGCCTCATCTCCCTCAGGTTGTGTGTTGAAACCAGTTGTTCCCAGATCTGCTCGAAATCTGGTGGGTTGCCTTTCGCTGTGTTTGCCAAGGCTTTTCCAATGACCTTCTTGATCGAGCGCCGGGCCAAAAAGTCTCTGGGTCGTTTTTTATTGGGGTATGTAAAACCCTTCATGTCGAAATAACCGAGGACAATACTATCAAGAGTCGAGGAATCGTACGTCTTCCCTCTTGAGAGTAACTGAACTGCAATCAAATCCAACTCGTCTCCGTCAGCCATGTAAGTTTTGGCCGCATGGACTAAGGGGATCTGCGGACTTCCACGAGTGAAGATCCAATTTTCATGAATGATCTTGTACTTCGGATCAGCTCCCTTGTTAAGAAGAACTTCGATCGTTGCCTCGTATTTTTCCCGGATTAAAAATGTGGGATTTGAGTTGGCATAGTCGCGCAAGCGGCGATCGTGGGCATTATGCCGAAACATAGCGTCCAAGAGCAGTGGCCAATGGGTTTGGTCTGTTCGCCGTATCAAGCATGGTGCTGTCGCTTTGGCTCGAACGTATTCCACAATGTTGCAAGCCGCCGCTAAAGACAAGAATGTACCACCGAAGTCATGAAAACGGTCCAGAAAAGGCCTCCTCGGGATTGAAGCACACACCTCATCAAGATTATCGAGTAAGAGTATCATGGGGACAGTGCTTTGTGCTTGGACGAAATAAGCATTGGAGAAGCAATCTATGACATAACTGTCCAAGATATAGTCGTCTAATGCAGTTCGGCGAAGAATACTGGTGCCCATGCTTTTCAAGTAGGCCAGTTTGCCAGCCAATAACCTGAGGTGGGGATCGAAAGGTGCTTTCAAAGCACGTTGTAGAGTCTCTTGAACATCGAGACTCTCAACAAAATCTTTCACGGTGCGGTGGAGATATTGGACGGTGACCTCCTTATGGGATGAAGCATCATAGCCGATGCCTTGTGGCGTTGAAGTTCCGCCTTTGACTTCAAGTAGTCCTCTGGATCGGCTGTTGATGCGGCGGCGCATCGCGTCCATACGAATGTCAATCTCCTGATCTGACATACTTTTAAATTCCAATCGCAGCGCAAACTGCGGATCCTCTTCATCGACAAAAGATGCAAGAAGAAGGTTCATTGGCTCTCTGCTCGCTCCGACGAGGGCGAAAAGCTGTGCGGCATGCTCGAGGTAGAATGGGTCCAGACTCTGTATCATTTTTCGGTAGAGCTTGGACAGATCCGGTGGAAGAACATCGAATCTTTTCCGCAGATCTGTGATCCGATCACCGTGACCCATGCCTGTGATCAAGGAGGAGACAACGAGAGACACCCAAAGGAAGACCCCAGATGCTTTGGTGACAATGTCCTCAATGAGTTGGTCCAACTCCTGTGATCGCAGCTGCGCGAACCTCGGATCGCTGTCAAATCTCGCCGCGACAAATTTCTTGATGTCATCGCGTGTTAGCTCTTCGACCCTGAGAGAAGGTTCCTTGTTGAATGCATCCGTGAACTCATTCCATGGTCGGCTTGCCACACAGAGTTTGTTGTACGGCAAAGTGCGTATCTCTTGAAACATTGATATCAGCTCCTTCGGATCGCCCTCGAACTCGTCCAATCCGTCAATGAAGAAGGTGACAGTCGTATCGAAATGCTCAAGGTTCTTGACACAGAGAAGCAAAAGCTCTCTTAGTTCATTGTCTCCCCAATCGGGGACGCGTCCAAACAGACATAGGTTTTCCCACCTGGCAGGTGAAGCCAAAAGTAGAAGATCAGGTAGTTCCTCCATTATCTGCCTCAGGAGAGTCATCAGGAGACCTCTTTGAGTAGTCTGCATCTGGAGCCCAGAGTTCCAGAAGTAGAATGCTGCAGTGAGAAGACGTTTCGTACTCGTCGTCTGTCGGAGAAACCTATAAGATCGCGGCCTCGGATATTCCTCGTCATCTTGGGCGACTGGACGACTTATGTATCTCATTATGGTGCTTTTCCCCGACCCTGGGATCCCAGTGACCCAATAGAGCTTGTCATCAGATTCCAGCCACTCTCTGAGACTGATCCACTTTTCGTCGCTACTCCTCTCGAATATCCATTTGAATGTGCTTTCATGAGGGTCTACAATCCTGTCTTCTCGATCTTGCATTCCAGTGTATTCAAGACTTGACAAGAGCACGCGAACGGATTGCTCGCGCACTTCTTGTGTCGTTTTGATGTCGAATGGAGACTCGGAACTGTGGCGAGAACCTCTCTCCTCCCGAATCGCTTCCACAAGGCCCTTTTCGAGGTGTTGCCTCTCCTCTTTTTGTGATGATGAATCCAAACCCGATGTAACATAATCCAAAACTGATGATCCAAACGGACCTTGTTGAAAGCAACCCAGCCTCTCGAGTATTTCATCTTGCTTAGACACTGACTGACTAGCAAATCGGCTGAACTAATATTTAGCGATAGAACCCCGAACATCTAGCAGGCAGTGCAACTTACCGCATAGAGACCATGAGGCACATTGTAAGTTGAGACCTGAAATCGCCTATCCTTGCCTGAAGAGCAACGATCTCATCGTGTTTCCGAACCAGTCTCATCGCTGCCTGGACTGCTTGTCGCTTCTTTCGTACTTCGCCGAGACCGATATTGTGAAGAATTTCTAGCAGCTCTTTCGCAAGTGTAGCACAGCCTTTAGCCAGTTCGTGCATGTCGTCAGTCTCACTATCCTTTGTCGCCGCAGAATCATCTCTCTGGAGAATCTCCAATGTAGACGACAGCTTTGTGTAAACATTCTGTAGCTGCGATACTTCGCTGGAGCTCTCAGCACTGCGCTTGGATGCCTGATAGATTTTCACAGCGGTTGATGCGACTTTTGTACCAAAGTCAATGACCTGCAATATGGACGAGGCCAGGGCCAATGTAGCGACTGCTTCCGCCATTTTGACTTGGCCGAAGTTAGCGGTTTTCCATCAAGAAGGCCAAGAAAGAATTGAACTCAGAGTATGGCACGAAGAAAGCCAGGTCTCCTTGATGATATTTTCGAGTCTGGTACCCCGCACAGCCTTATACCTTTTTCTACTTGAGATGCAGCACACAGCCAAAACCATTCGGCGTCCAATCAGGCTGCTGCTCTCGAATGACAGGGGAAAGCAATCTTGGCGGCATAGGGGAATTTGATCAAGGTGGATAAGGCAATCTGGTTCGCCCTGGGTGGCTGGCTGACTGTTCGTAGCCTGGGGCATAGCCTCCATTCTATGTGTTGTCATTGCCTGCAGTGCGACACTCGTTGCCTGCCGGATAGCTGATAAGTCACGAAGATGACGGCTGACCCAATTCCCTGCCTTACTGCTCATTGTTACTAGGAGTAGGATGATGATTTCCTCTAAGGGGCACAGTCTAGAGTCGATGGTCCGCGATAGATCCGTGTTGATGAAATTGCTCTGCGTTATACTATATTTACAGAACCGAATCAACCTTGAAGGAAGACTTGATCTTGTTGCAGACAACGACTTTCCTTGCCGCAAAGCCACGTTCAGAATTGGGTGCATATGTGAGAGTGCACAGCCATCTAAGTCCAATGTCCTGCATGTACTAGGGGTAACCGTGTCTGCGACATGAACAGAACTCGAATATACCACATGATGCGCCTCTTCGCTTATCGGCTCCATGATTGGGTAGATGTACAGATTAGGGAGCAAGCTTAAATATTTGCCAATTGCCCTTGTTGGGACTGTCCTCAGTCTTGGCGCCATCTCAGCCGCTGCAGAACGACTAGGTCAGCCGCAAATAGCCCTTTGCACACCGGCATATCAAGTAGATAAGGCCAAGCCCCAGCCGAAAGATTCTCTCGTTGTGGATGTCAATACTGCTTAAGTCTTTCTTGCTTGATTCTCGGAAAGAGTAGTATCAACCAAGATAGTTACGTCTCACCAGATACCTCGACTCTGTTGGAGTGAATTAACATCCAGCCATGGCTAACGTTACGGCACCAACCGGATCTGAGGAGTTCGCGGGAGATGAATTCTCAAACAACCTGTTCAGTGATCTTGCCCCTCTACTGACATTGTTTGGTGAGCAAGTGACAAAGCAATTTTTGAGCATGAGGTACGTCAAACCTGATGGGAAAGCTATACATGATCTGGCTACCTGTGCATTACGCTAACAATTCCGGACCCAGTATGTCATCGCTTCTCGAGCGAATCGAGTCTTGCTTATATTCAATAGGTATGGGCTGGGCAGACAATGTCTTGTTAGCCATGGGTCCCCTGGGGATCATGACCACCATTGTCAGTGCTATCCGTGTCGGGCGCGTGACCAAGCTTAAAGCGATGGTGGGAAGGTAAATTCATGTATCCCACCCCTCGAGAGAGACTTCGTCAGCTCATTTGGCTTGCCAGGGCACGAGAGAGCCAGTCAGTGGCGGAGCAAGAACTTTTGTCCTCGACTTCCGAAGACGTTTGCGAGCTGTGGAGCGGCCACGAGATTGTTCGCGTCTTCGGTCGGCCGGACGGCATGAAAAATCTTGTCATCAGCCAAGGAAAAGTCTACGATATCCAGACTGCGGTAGATGAAGGAATATTGATAGATACTGGTAGTCGCCAATACCGTCGCACTGCAGTGGGAAGCAGCCTTTTGTCCAGGCTTCGTACCACCATTTCCGGCCCCAGACCGGATGCTCGAGAGGAAAACTATCTAGGGTCACTACGCGACGCAGCCCCGAATCTTGCCCTAAACGTTCGAAATGCTACAGCTCCAGCTTGGGAGCTGTGGACATGGGCAGTGGTGGGAGTCATCCTACAAGTCATTGCTGTCGTGGTCCCAGGCTTGGCGACATACCACTGGCAGTGGACCAAAGCAGGGACAAAGGTACAAAACTATGGATATCCATGTTTCCTCATTGGAACTCTCCTTGTAGTCTTTGGTACAATGGCTTGCGGCCACGTCATTGAAGGGGTGACCACCGAGCACACATTCGCACCGACAGACTGGAAAGAAAAGGAGGGAGAGGTCAAAATTTTACGACTCCAGCGAGCTTGTACTGTCAGCGACCAGCACTTCTCGTCATACGCAATTTTCAACAATGCAGAAAACCATAGTATTCGAACATCTCGTCTGAACTCTTTTGATTACAGGTAGGCTCAACTATTTGTGCTTACTTTGTACAAAGCTCATGCTGACATGATCGAAGTAACTTAGCTGCGATTTCTTCACTAGTCTCCGTAGTCGGTTTCATAGCCCAATTCGTCGGCTTAAGGGCTTTACATTGGTCAGCCACGATCATTCAACTTGGTATCACATTGATCATGACAGCAATTCGGGCATGGGTCCGCAGGGGGCTGTCTTCCGGTCCAGACACCGAGCCCACCCTCGAAGGGCACGAGATGGCTTGGCTCACGACTCACATTGTTTCGGAGCAGCCAGATGCCTATCGATCTGATTCACCTGGGGATAGACTGTCGAAAAATGACCTTGCGGGAACTCATTTACAGCACTTATCCCCCAGCCGCAGCGTGGATGAGCTACGCGCCTGGGACATAAGGTGGAACACCAAATCCCTCAACGTGACTGACATCATATGGGAGCCAATCATGGGATACGACGCTTTCCGGCGCATAGCTCTAACAATGTTGAACTATGGCGAACAGTTCGATGAGTTGGAACGCCCTCTCGGTTTACTCGCTTTGGCTGCTGCTATGGGGATCTCCGATGATACGCTCTACTCATTTAAGCAGCTCTGTGTTCCCCTTCAATTCGACTCTCCCCTCGCGGTACAGTTGATTGAAGACTTTGTATCAGAAGATGACCCAATGCTGGAAACATTTTCACAGATTGCTGGTCTCATGCAAGTCGATAACGAAGTAACTCACGCGGCCAACTCGTTCATATCTGTAGTGGAGCGCGTCATGAAGATTCTATGCAACTCCGATTCAATACAGTGGAGGAAAGATGGGATACCAATCCCCCAGTACGGTCAAGAAGACACTGGCCCCGTCCAGAGCGGAGACTTTGACCTGTCTTGGCAATTTACCATCTCAACACGAAGATTCTCTGACGAATGCTCCAGGCTAAAACGGATTTCTTTCGGCATTCAAAAACCTGGGGAATTCTCAAAATCTCACGACGCGGCGGATTCAAATCGCTGGCATTTTCTGAGTCCACGAGATTCAGTCGCAGGGCTGATCTCGCTCTGGAAGTATGTCATAGCCAGGAAGCAAAAAGCCATTAGCACACTGAATTCAGGGACGTTCCGTCCAGACTATGAGGGCCCACGAGAAATAGCCATGAATGGAGTTGGGCGCATAGTCGGGACAAGACGGCCGTATAGCGAAGTCTACGAAGAAGATACTTTTGAGCCATCCGAATGGCTGGGTATCGCAGTGGATGACTCTCCTTTGCCAGATGGTGCTCACAATATCCGTGGAGAGACCATGACACGCGGACCAGATTCAATATCTTGGTTCCTGGGGATGTTTCTGTCGCCAATGGCCGAGTAAGAAATCCGAATCCTCCATTCCCATCGTTCTGACTGACTTGTAACCACAGAACCGAATTTCCACAAGTCTCTTCTGGCAGCGATGAGTACCCCCGAGAAAGCCATGTGATGGTGATCCAGACACGTCAAGAATCGAGTCTCGCTTTGAAGTTCGCCCAAGAGCTTTTCTCATTGTTCATACTCGCCATGGCAAATAACGTAGAACAAGTATTGGGGTTCACGACCTATGACCAAAATAAAGCCGACATGGCTATGGAAATGCGCCGGCCCACAAGATCTCGGGAGAACTCCGTCTTCAGCGAAATGGCAAACGAAGTCGTCAGCGGCGGACTGGCCCATGATGTCACCGAGGCTTATTCCTTGATCATCCCGGCTTTTGGTAAATGTGGCAATCTACCCAAACCACAGAGACCCGATCAAGTGTCTACGCCAATGGAGGATGAGTGAGACGGAGCTTCCAAGAACTAATGATTAATATCATGAGTTAGATCACGGACGGAGGCTAGGAAGATGTCATGTGATAAACTAGACAGGAAGATGGGAGTTGGATTTTGAGTCGCTCTTATGCTGAGGCGTTCGTTCTGAAAGGCTAGAGGCGGGGGGCATCAAGGGATAGTAGGTACAATTATAGGGAGGATCGCGTCTGCTAAGAGATCTTATCGTCGAAAGGTGCAGGGGTAGCTCTTATTTATACCGACCCGACACTTCAATATTAGGCCAATAATCTGTACACCAATCAAAGACGGATTTTGAACGTTCATAAAAAGTTGTCCGTAAATTTCCTATGTAAAGAAGGCCGGCCAATGCTTAGTCTATATGTATTGGCTTTGAGATTGACTTTAGCTGTCGCGACCCGTCCTAGCAACTGCATACATTGGTTTATAACACTGCAAAACCCAGAATTTTATACTCGTCGATCGGCTCCCATAACCTTTTCCATAAGGTCTTTGGTTTGTTCATGTACTCCATCCCCACCGCACCGGAGAATTGGAATAGGATGTATCATCCTGGGAGACGAGCTAAAGCGGACCAGAGCTGCCACAGAGGGCTTTCATTTGATGATCAAGCACACATCCGAAGACCTTGGGTACCACCGGGTGGACTGGAAAGCCGACAATCCGAACAAACCCAGCCTGTCGGTCGCACTTCGTCTAGGTTTCGTTCACAAAGGAATTTCCCTCTTAGTTTTATTTCCGCACGGTCTCATTTTTTACGCGGTTGTTTCAATGAGGTTTGCCTAGTCAAGAAAACATATGACTATCGAGGGCAAATGGAGAGACACGGCTTGGTACCGTATCGCAGCCGATGAATGGCCGGCCGTGCGCAAAGGCTTTCAGACTTGATCGAGAGAAGAGAATTTTGATAAGAGCGGGAAGCAGCTTTGTGGGCTGGAATAATGTAGAGATATCAGTCTTTGAAATACCCATAGACACGCATGATATGTAGGTATTTGTTCAAAATATACCCCTTCCAATGAAATTCGTCAAGATTCACTCGTCCACGTAGCCAAACGCTGTTTTAGAAGCCGAATGATCGAATAGTGTCGAAGTGCCAAAGCACGTTCCAATGCTCTTTCCACTTCCTCAAAGCGTTTTTCATGCAGTAGCAGCAATGCAACCATATCCAAACGTCCATTCGCCGACGCCTTCCACAACGAGCGATCTTCATTCGACAAGGTCGCACCTGCTGCCAACAATATCAAAGCTATGGGGATGTCCCCATTTTCGGCGCTCGCCTCCAATGGACGAACCCACCAAACAATCGTTCCAACGAGTACAAATTTGGACATGGGATAATATGATCGCAGTCGATTTTTCGAAATGAGCGCATTTGGGTTTGCGCCCTTTTGAAGATGGAATTGAACGAGCTCAATGTCGCTATCCATGCAGGCACAGACGAGTTCTTCAGAACTGACATATGGGGCCCCCTGAGCGTTGAGTAGCTCAAAGACTTCCCTTTTCAGCTTCGAATTAATTTTCTTGGTCCCAAATATGGTTCGAATGAGTGAACGTCCATTTCGGCTCGAGGACTGATCAACACGTGCGCCTTTGTCGATGAGCAATTTGATCAACTGCAGATCTGATTTAGGGTTCTGCACAGCGCGCACAAGGAGTGGTGAAGTTTCCGTTGCTGACATGCCTTTGTGGGTGTTATTGACATCGGCGCCATTCTCAAGCAAATATTCGATAACGTGCTTCCACACTGCCTCGTCCTCAGGGTTGGGTGCATCCACGCAAAGCATAACAGACTTCTGCAGTACAGCTCGACCCCGAATATCGTAGGCGTTAACGTTCGCTCCATGGTGAAGTAGCATTTGTATCATAGGGATATCGCGGTTCATGACTGCGGAATCCAGAGGCAACTCGAATCTCCAATCGAGAAGCGTAAAATCTGTTTGAATTTCTCCGCCCCTTTCAACGACGAAGCCCCGGTTTATATCGAGACCTCCTTCACTCAGAAACCGTGCGATGAGTTCGACAGTTCCGCCCAGACAGATCAGAAGCGCCAAGGAGATTGGATTGTGATGTAGCTCGCTCTGTCGAAAGAGTGAAGTTGACGGCGGCCTTGTGAATAGAGGATGTCCTCTTTCTCCAAGCCACTGCCCAAAATTGTGCAGTTCGGTCCTGGAGACTTCATTGACGTTGAAGAGCAGTATGATGTCGTAAATGGATAATCCGTCAAGGGGAATTCCATGTACCACGAGCCATCTGAGCGCTGTTATGTGGTATCCTTCTCTATCGCTCATGCCCTGCAAGTATTGCCGTGAGAAAGCAGGTCGAGCACCGTGCTCATAAAGCGCCGTCAAAATACCCATATCAGTCCCTCCACGCCGTTTTGACATTGCAAGTTGCAGAAGATCAATTTCTTGGAGACTCATTCCAGCTTCTAGACATACCATGACTATGGCGGAGTTATTCTTCCTCGCAGATATTGCAAGTAGTCTGGAACCGAGCCTTTCAATTTGACAGGGCTTCAGCTTCTGTATCAGCAATTCGACCGAATCAACTCCTAGCCAGTCAAATTGATCGACTAACTGGTCCTCTTCTATCCAATCAATGATATGTTGTACGACAGTATCGGGGTAGGAGCACAATCTGCCAAGCAGGAAGCCAGCAGTATCGTCGTTGTTTTCAGGTAGAGTAAGGCTGCCATCGAATCCTACATTGTTTCGTCCTAGTAACGCATTGAAGTCCAAAGAGAATCCATTCTCCATCATTGATTCGAAGGCGACTGGAAGTTCAAGGCTTCTGATGAGAGCGGTCTCTTCAATTCGTTGCCGGGGAAGACCGCTCGGATAGTGCACACCGGCAATATACCGCTGTAGGGCATCTCGTCCACCTGCAGCAGATTGCAGGATACCTGAAACAGTGAGGACACCATTTGGAACTCGACTGTGCTCTTGTGAACTCCGAAAGAAGGGTCCATCCCCGCATCTGATGTATATGGCATCAAGAAGAGTCTCTTCCGACCATTGGTGACTTATTGCGGTGTCCTCTATAGAGCGCCACTCCTGCCACACAGGAGCATCTATGTTCTCCCCCATGCCTATTAGTGTCGATAGCGTGTCGACTAGTTCGTTTATCTCCATCGCTCCACGTTCATAGGAATTGAGAGCGTGCCCGGCTGCTGTCAAGCCACCCGACCTGAGTTGGGAATCGACTCCAGCATCCTTTAACAACCCAATAACTTCCAGGTTGTTTCTTGCCGCAGCCTCAACAAGTGGGAAAGCTTCCAACCATACAGATCTGTTCGGGCCTATCTCATATATAGATCTGTGCCATTTGATAGTTGATAAGCCTGAAAAACCTGGAGCTTGGGTGTTGTTGTTATTGTCCTGTAATTTGAAATGAGATGGCTCATCTGGTGACACGCCACGTGCAATGAGATCGCGGACTACGCCGCTGCAATCGAAATATGCCGCAAAGACCAGACAGCGTGTACCGTGAAGCCCGACCCATTCATCACAACGTAAAGAAGCTTGCATGATTTGCTCAAAAAGCTGTTTCTGGTGAAGTTCGAACGACCATTCTGCCAATGTAATCCAACATGCCTCGACTGCAGGAGATCCCGATTGGAGGAGCTCGGCCACAAGGTTCTTTGGGACTTGTTCTGCAAAGAATAGTATCGTTTCTTGTACCTGTTCAAGCCCCTCGAAGTGATTGGATAGATAATAAACCACCAAACCCAGGATTTGGAAAGGACCAAAGTCTGTGGATATCGCGCTGTTGAGCGGCTGCTCGTGCACATGGTCTGTGTTTTCAAGACCTGGTTGGTCTGCCTCGATCGGAGTGGCAAGTGGATCAAAACAAGTCGTCCACATTGCATCCAGATCTGCCTCGACAAATGGGCTGTTCAACAGCCACACACCCGGAGTCTGTGCATGGGTGTTCTGCGTAGTTGGTAACATTCTGGCAACAAGCGATGATGCAGGCTGATCGGGAACTGACATCGAGGAATTAGATACCACCAAAGTCGAAAACATTGAAAGCAAGGCGCTTACCAAATTGATGCAGCATTCGCCTGAAGGTTCGAACAGGTAGTTCATTCAACATAGGATGCCATAGATCTTCCAGGCGAGGGTCAAATATCGCGGTACTAAGATCGCCCAAGGTTACGTTCCTTACTGCTACGGCAATTTCCACAGTTGGGTTGATGATCGAGGACATGATTTCCTGTGAGAGACAATCATTCCTTGGACTTTGGAATAAAGCCATGGGCACGAAATCGACGACTTCCACATGCTCACGCTCTGGATCCAGTAGGACCGACCCAAACGGAACTGTTGAGACCGTTTGTGGAGGGACCAGGCCTCCCGCTATGGTGGCCGTCAGCTGAGTTGGTAATGCATCTTGCCACCTGATCTCTACTCCCGGTGGCAGCGCTAGATCTGCTACATATTTCGACAACATCAGTACCATAGGTCATATTCCCACGAACGCGATGGACTTACATGAATACGTTCCACGCTTAGCATATCTGCCAATCTCCTTCATGACTTTGCTCTTCGGAAAGCGCCTGCCATGAAAATAAACATCCCAGTTAGGATGCCGAAGGGCCCTGATTTGTTGGCCAATCGCCGCCCAGCCTTCAGGAGTCAGGTTCTTTTTTAATCTCAGCTGATCACGAAGTTTGGTCTCGTAGGCGGACAAACTGCGAATACATGTCAAAGACTGGATCGACAATGTCTGTTCTTGAAATCATGCGACATACCTATGTGTAGGGAAACCGTAAACTTCTTCGGCTTCTGACTTCACTTCCTTCAGTGTCTTGTTCTCTTCAAGAAAAAGGCGACGAAATAAGGCCGCATGCTGTTGCCAAATGTTTTCCGAAGCCATGTTAAGAGTCGCTCAAGTGAGCGTTGCTTTGCTAAGTAAAAGGACTAGAAGCGAACAACCGAGATCAAATTCCATGGAAATATTTAGGCCGGAACTGTTGAAGATACTCCTGGCCGGATCTCTGTTCTCCCCGCTCTCTATCATGGCGCAAGGCTGCAGTTTGCCCGCCTGAAAGCGCATATCATTTTCTGACAAGGGCTTGCCCAAAATCTGGCAAATCAGCACCATGGTCAAGCTCGTGCATCGCGTGGTGGTGGCACAAAGACGCCCTACTAATGTACTAATGTGCCTTGTACCGGACTGACAGCGCGCCGCCCAATGTGCTGGGCATACCCAATGGAACAAGCTCACTACTACCAGCCTGCATCTGCGCTGAGGCAGGGGGGAACTACTCGCCTGTCCACTTTTTGCCATCCCTGGCCATTGGCGCGATGCAAGAGGTTCGGAATGTGAAGCCTGCCATCCCTTATGCATTTGCGCCACCACGAAAACACATACCGTACTGATCTCATTGGATGCCCAAATGAGGTATGTCATGGATATGGGAGCCTTGGTGGGTTGACCAAGTTGTTCTGTGCTGTCCTCACCGGCTTATGGATTTGGGACGTCATTGCCATAATCTGTGTTCCAAAATCTGGGTGCCAGAATCTGTGTACCAAAGTCTGTGTACCAAAGTCTGTGTACCAAAATCTGTATGCCAAAATCTGTATGCCAAAATCTGTATGCCAAAATCTGTGTACCAAAATCTGTATGCAAAATCTGTATGCCAAAGTCTGTATGCCAGAATCTAATGACCGCTAAATGTCATCTAATAGCTCTGAAGATGGTATCTCATAAACTATTTGACCTGGCCATCTCTCAATCCGACTTCATTTCGATTTCAAGGCCACCATTCGTCACTTTAGCCAACACTGTCGATAGTTTGTTGTTTTTGTGTAGGCGGAATAAACATCTTTATGGAGACATCATGCCGCTCTCCAATGAGGCCATAATAGGACTGGCCGCTATGAGCATTGGGGTACTTCCAATTGCTGCATGCGTCCTCAGACGCATTAGACAACGCATTCCCCCGAGTATGCACTACGAGCACCGTTATACCACTTTGATTGGCTAACAAACTCTCAGGGAATCAGAGACTCACCCAAGAACTTGCCCCAATTGAAGCCGAACCTCGGCGCTTTATACTAGGTGTTGCGAGTGACCTCGAGGCACAATACACATGCGATGATAAAGTAAACCACCTCGCGATCTCCCTAGTTTGCCCAAACTGACTTATTGCCTTAGGTAAGAAGGGAAACAATTACACTTCTCCGAATCGATCGTTATTCTAGGACCTCTACCTCTTTCACCGAATGAGCGCGGCGGACAGAAGTTCTGACTCTTTTGGCGTGTCGCATGTATGCAGATAGTTTGTAGAATAAAGAATGGGAAGCCCGTGAGCTATCGCGGTGTTTTTTAGTGATGTTTGCTCCAAAAAGGTACTCTGAATCATGCGCAGGCTTTTTGATGTCGCTATTCGTCAATCACCATTCGTAATGTACAAGCGTTGCCGAACAAGGCGGACCCACGGCGACGTCGTTTCTCCGGCACAACTCTCTCCATGCTCAACTTCGCAAGAGCAGCGGCCAAGCGTCGGGCATACGGTCGAGGCCCTGTACATATCGCTGCTTGAACAGACCCAAAAGTTCTCCCGGCCGCAGGGCCAGGTCAAATTCGTTAGCGGGCCGGGCCCGAAGACCCTGTCGCAGCGCTCATCGAAGAAGATCTCCCTTGTGTTTGTCCATTCCAAGAGCTCCTGCTCGTCATTAGCAGAAGACAATGGAGTCCATGCGAGCCCACGTCGGGACACGAACATGAGCCGCTGGACAGACGAAGCGACGGGGCTGAAAGGCTTGATCGGGTTCAGCCCGATTGAGATGATGTCCAGGTCGAAGTTGAGCCATACGTAATGACGCCGGGGCTTATCGGCGGCAACTATCACGTAGGCACTGTTAATGCGCCATGCTTCCGAGGACACGACTTTGGGCGGACACAGCTCGGTAAAGGCCTTCTTGTACGGGCCGTAGTGTCGGGCCTCTTGGCAGGCCTGGACGACTGCTGGTGTGGGTGTCCACGAGATGAGTCGATCGACGTCGCCGGGGCTGTATGTCATGACGCGGACCTGGACGATGCGCGGATCGGCCGCATGGGACCAGACGAGATGACGGAGCTCAGGTGGGAGGAGCGGAAAGCGATGAAAGGTTGACATCTTGTCTCATTACGAGGCAGAATTCCGATGTAAATGAGCCTTTGGTGAATTGTAGAACATGGGAAGCAAGGCTTACTCAACTGTCGATTTGCCCTGGCGACTCGAGAATTAAATACTTTGCCCGAAGGCCGCTTGCAATATTCCACTGCCGGCAAAAAGGTTCATCACATTAAGGTGTATACTATACTGCGGATTATCGCGAACGGTCAAGATGCACTCAAGGTGCACCGATTGTGGGGCATCTCGGCGCCTTGAGCTACGGATGCCTAGCCCGGAATACAAATAAGCATCCGGCGTCCGCCCCCAAGCCACCATTTCCCTTCGCTCACTGACATTTCATTTCGTTTGCGATCTTTCGCTTCGCCAACCATGGCGCGAATTGGCAAGCCACGACGAATGGTGGTCGAGGCTGCGCCTAGCCATGACGGCAGCCAGACTTTTGCGGCGTGGCACGGGTCCGATCCCCGTCCTCTCTTTGCCCTGCGCATTTACGATACGACGCCTGAAGCTGCCAGCGCCGACCACCTCCACCACGTGGCGAAAGTCATTTATGAGAATACGTGGAAACATCGCGCTAGTGTAGGTCGAGGGCAACCGGACCGCATCGAGGTCGTCGGCATGCCCATGGCGGCAGCCACTGATGAGGAGCGCGCCCGCAGGTGCCGGGAGCACCATGAAGCCGAAGTTGCCTCTAGGATCAGGGCCGCTTCGAGAGAGTGGTATATACCCACAACCAGGACCGAGAGTAGTTACTGGTCTCATATCAAGGTGCTCAAGCGCTTGAGTCAAGGTGTACGCTTCTCCATTATTCTCCGTCTTGTTGCATTGACCTCTGATGCTCATGTTTATCCCAGTGGGAGGAAGCGCTTCTTGATATTTCTGGAACAAAGAGGTTCCGACCGGAAAACCCTTCAGAGGTTCAAGCAGACCCGTTTGGTACATATCTCTCAGTCTCATGGGACCCCGCCGAGGACGACCAGGATGAGTTTGAGGGAGACGAGAACGATGACCCCCTACCGGAAATGTCTGTTAGCTTGGGCAGGATAGAGCACTTGGATTCGAGCTTGACATGGCTGCGACATCATATTGAATGGTTTTATATTGAATACGTTCCGCACGGGGGTCTCGATCAAGAGCTCGGTCTATAAATTGCCCTTCTATAGTGCGGAGTGAGCAGTCAGTGACTGCAGTATACAACCTCTTTAGACGACATCAGACATGTATGACCATAGACACCAAAGAGCTCAGCATCCCATATGCGCTGCCCTAGATAGACTGGTGATCGATCACAGTCCTGTTGACCGACCAATACATCCCAAATTACGGACTCATCTACCGCCCGCCATTACCTCGATCTTTTGTGTACCGCTTTGCGCTGCTATTCAGCTGAGCCACCTCATCTTTCGTTGCATCATTGGCGGTTTATACTAGTGGAATCACAAAACATCCAAGAGCAACTCTTAAGTATTTCAGTGCCCCGGTGCAACAAATTTGGTAATAAATGGCCTAAGTGGGAATGTTTGTTGCTGTAATGGCAGCAAAACCTGATAGCCGGGGCTACTATTTACCGTTCGTCCAAAACTGGCAATGGTCAAATACCGGGACAACGAATGCATAGCATCCATGAAAGACTGTCTCCCATCCACCTTGATTGTTCCCTTTCTGCGATTGCGATAAGCCAGCATTGGTACGCTCCAGCCAATCAGACTAAAGTTTGGGTGACTGTACTCACTGTCAGTTGAGTCGACCTATGAGGAGTTACGATGGGTTACCACGTTGCTGGGCGAGAGAGAGGCGACGGCTTTCATGCCAGAGGGTTTGATCATTGTGTGCATTTTGCATCCAATCACCCCAACCCCTCTATTCCTTGAATCACCGAACACGTCAGGGCACCAACTGTCGTCAAACACCGCCAATTTGCAAAATAAAAGTTCAGAGCCGGACAGAACCTTTTAAAGATGGAACCCAAGCACCACGTCCACAGACAGGACGGTATTTGAATACCCTTTCTACAATCATCAACATCACGACACTTCAGAGCGATAACATGACTGACTAAAACGATCAGACCGTCGACGACGGCACACGATTCAGCAACAGTGCGCCGCTGAACCCGGACCGCCGCCCCCAGAGACTCTATCAGAAGATGAAGGTTGCCATAGACATGGTCGACGAACGAATCCAGAACGAGAAGTTCACTGCGATTGGCCTATGGGTCGGCCAGGAGGATCTCTACAAGTTCCGAGATACCGTTCGCGGATACATCCGCGCAGAGCTGTGAGTACACCCACTCCATGGTATTGTGTCATTTTACTAACTTTTGTCTGCTGTTAGGGATGCGACTCTCGATTCCTGGCCCCTGCGAGCAGTTCACGATTACCGACCCGAGGTTCGCCGAGCTATCCTGAAGCTTGTTGAGAATCATTGGGAGATGGTCAACATCGAGAACCATAATGACGATACTGAGCTGTCGACGAATGACGACTTTGTGCGGGGAGAGCTCATATACGACGCATTCTGTAACGAGCAGAGGACTCAAGAGCTTTGATCCACCAGAGACAGAAACCAAAGACATGAACTGGAAACCCTACCTCGCCCTCGTCGACGCCAACTGACACAACAATGCCCTAGCCAAAGGGAAAGCTGCGGCCTTTTGGCCGTCATACCCTCGGAGATGGGACCCGATCCACTCGAGGATCCCGCGCCCAGGCTTGCTTGTACATCCTTTCTGGCAGGGGAACTTGACCACAATGGTCACCTGTATCCAGTACGCCGTAATCTGCCGAACCAATGACCAACGCCAGCAAGTATGGCCGCGCCAGATACCTACTGCCTCAACGTCATGGCACGCATTGCAACACCTTACAATCATGACAGCCGCCAAGCAATGAATGCTTTGGGAAAACAAACCAGCATGTCTCAGCGTACAAGGAAAAGAAAGACGTTTCTTCTACGTTGCTGAACCAACAGCCAGTGACTACATTATCATCCCTTTTTAGACGTAATCATAACACATACGACCACAGATATTGGAGAACCCCACATCTCGTCCGCTTTGCGCTGCTATTCCGTTGAGCCAGCTCATCTTCTGCAACATCATCAACAGTTCATGATACTGAAAACACACAACTTCTGAATAGCCACTCGTAACTCTGCCGATGCCACTGTGCAACAAAGCTGGCAATGAACGATCTAGGTCGGGAGGATCGGAGCAGCATAAAGGTTTACCCAACTGGCATTCCAGTCCACGCCAGGGCATACTATAAGCTCCCCCGTCTTGGGATTGTCGGGAGTGCAAAACCACATGAGGTCGCCACCGACACCACACCTGAACTGGTATGACCACGAGTCGATGGCACATGCGCATTCGTGAGCACCGACGGGCGCCTTGTCAGGCCTGCCGAATACCAGATCACCGTGCTCGCCGCTGGCGTATGCAATGTAGCCGGTGGTCGGAAGACCAGGATTGATCAGAACGAGATTTCCCCGCTCGTTCAAGGTAAAAGTCAGAGGCTGCTGGCTTCCCAGGGGGAATATATTGGCGAAAGCAATGGCCGGGTTGGTTCCCATCGGTTCTATCGAGGAGAACCCGAGCTCTTCAAGCCCTCCTGCATCTGCATTATAGACAGCAAAAGTTGGCTGCGCGAGATGTCGAGTCGTTGTGCTGCTTCTAATGGCAGCCGGGGGTTCGCGCGTTATGGTAGGTGTGGTTCCTGCCGAGTTCGATGGGCTGTAGGGATGCGCATACCAGAGGCGACAGGAGAAGTCCGAGTCTTCGATCAACCACGAGTTGCAATTCTCAATCGTCCCTCCACACTGGCAACTCAATTGCCAAGTAGCAGAGTCAATGTCACAGGTGCAGAGATCCAACTGCCGAGCAGCGTTGCTGTCTGGCTCCAGAAAGAGGAACCAATATCCATCGGTGTACGCAGCGCGACCGGTCAAGGAGGCGTCCGGGCCAACGTAGATCAAATTGCCTTTCTCGCTCAACGTGAACAAATTGACAGGTAATCCGCCCAGGAACCCGTCGGGTGGCATGGGTGTCCAGAAAGTGGTATATCCAGACTGATTCGATCCAAGGATATTCCACAATTGGATCTCACTTCCTTCTTGTGCATCCAGAATATAAAAATTGGTTTGCGAGAAATCGGAGCTTGTGGAGCTTGTGGCCGTGGCTGTGTTTGACAAAGCGACAGTATTTGTGCTGACAATGGTGGGGCTCGCCGAAGTCGAGGGACTAGATGGCGCGTTCGTGGCTATGACTGAATGTTTGTTGCTGTAAATATGCGTCGAAATATGATAGCCAGGGCCTTGATCATGGTGGACTTTGTGCCGCTTTGCAAGAGCGTGATTTGCAGCAAGCAGGCCGAGAGTGATCGTGAAAGGCAGCATGACGACGTCTTGCGCGCATAGTCCATCAAAAATAGTTATAAAACAAGACAACTTGTGTCTACCAAGCGTAGTTATGCTACTGGCTGTCTTCACCTTCAATAGAGAAACCTGATGTCAGCTATTCTCATTTTCAGCTACTGATTCTGTAAGATTAAGGGGCATTTGTCTATCTATGATGCATTCCGCCCTGGCTCCTTCATCAAACCTTCATAGGGAGAATGGAATGGCTGCCCAGCCGCCCTAGTCACCCGCTGAACAGGGGAAATCCCGAAACTCAATTTACTGACTGTATCAGAAACTTAGAGTAAACGGAAGCATCCACGAAGGATCCTATCACTCAAGCGCAAAGTTCGCTTTGTCCATTTACACCGTTCCATGTAATGTCCCCCTCCTCAACACTTGGCTTTGTTATCAAACGCTGAACGGCTTCCGCTTTTCCGCCGAAAAACGGAGTATATTCCTTTACGCCTGACACTTTACTTTCAGAGGCATATTGAAGAGTTGCACGTACTATCTGAGCCACCGGGGATATCCATATATCTCTCCTTATTCTTTCTTTCTTCTTTCTAGTTTTTGCACGTTTTGCCTTTGACATAGGTGTTCAAAGCAACGCAACTATTAATCTGATCGAGAGTTTATCATATAGCACACAATGTTATATACGTGCCTGACCAGTGCGCAAATACATCCTGGTTCGTGATCGTTTCCCATTGATTGCAGGCATGCTCTTGGCTCTGCTCGTGGCATGGACTGTATCCAGGACCGCTTGCATCGACTCATCGCCCAAATGCTTCGGCAAGAGTGACTCAGTCGAGACGGCTAACCCAGTGTGGTGCAGAAATCTGGCACAAGATGGACCCAGCCAGTTGGCGATTCCATTTCACCGAAAGGCTCTGTACCTGCGGTCGTCAAGCTTTGATGGAGAACTGCTCGGCATAGAAAGGCCTCGACAAGCAGAAGAGATAGAAAATAAAATGAAGCAAACCAAAAAGGAAAAGAAATCCCAGCTCCAGGAATCGAACTCGGGTCTTCCGCCCCTGACCGAGAGCACCCCGTATGTGCGGTACCTCCAAGCCAGGTAACGAATGTGCTACCACTACACCAAGCTGGGTTTCGCTGTTGATAGCCAGGTGTCTACTTGACTTGATGTGTCTGGGCTGGAAGGTGGTGAGCGACCTGTTGTACTTTGAGAAACAGGAAGGAACGTCCAGAGTTCACCACCGTGACTTGCATGTGGCCACGGATAACGAGGACGACGAACAGTGGCAGGAACCACTGCCACGGTCCACTTGCATAATCTTGTGAATGCAAACAAAACAATCTTCTTCAATTGCCACGAGCCGCCTCAATGGTTCCTCACTGCTTACGCCTCATTGGATTTGTTGCTCGCAAGGTTGTCGCGAAAAGTAGAGTCGAGCTTTGACCCCTGGAAACCTTGAGGCGCCAACGAATGTCAGAAAAGGGCAATTGGTAAATTGACTGCCGCGAATGGCCAGCTGGCTCCATTGGTCATGTCTAGCACATTGTGCGTGGCGCTGTCAACTTGTGACAGATTTGTAGAGTGTTCATAACCCATAATCTATTCACTATCAATTCAAGCAGAAGAAATATCGAGCTGACTCTTAAGATCACAAAGCTTGACGTCAGGGTCCTTCTGGATCGAGTGAAAGACCGCCTGGAAGCCGTCCAGAAACCGATCCCAGTCATATACGCCTTTCATGGTGCTTTCGCTGAGGCGGAGAGAAATAGTCGCCGATCCAGGAGATAAGGAGCACTGCATCAGGCAGTTCAGGGCACATATCGGGCCGTAGTACTGCATCTCTCGTTCCCGAAACATGACCGGATACGCTGTATCTAGGTCTGGCTGTACGGCAAGTAGAGTGCCGTATTGACATGCTGCTTTGCACTCGGGGCTCAACTGTTCGATGGTTCGGTCCTCAATCCCCTCGTGTGTCATCGTGGATAGGAGGCTGTCTTGATCCACCTCCAGGTTGTACCTCAGCGACCTGTCGGGGTCCATTAGAATCCGATCAGGGAGCATCGCAGTAGTAGGGACCGCCGCGTCGATGATGTCTGCTACCGGCGCTGAGCGCCGCGCGAAGACGCCCCAGAACACCACGTCGTTGGTGCTAGAGTACCAGGACGCCATGATCGCCCAGGCCAAGCGGATCTTGTTCGTTGCAGTGAACCCATTGTTGATGATGTCAAGCTTTCCAGTCAGTTCGCGGCTCTCGGTGGGCTCGAGTGACGCATCTAATACCGGCGGGAAAACCCGACCGTGAAAACCTGCAAACTTATCTACCCAGAACTGGTGCTTGGAAGAATTTGGCTCTGCTGACCACTGAACGAATGGCGCAAAGTGCGTCAAAGGCAGCTTCTGGCCCTGGTATGCGCGGGAGATGTCTCGAAAGATGAGGGGCAATGACTGCCCATCATAAATCGCATGATGGATCAGCATGACGAATTGGTTGGCATGTACCGCGACCCTCACGAGGCGTTTTCCCAACCCCCATACATCTACAGAAGGCTCGTGCCGTGCCTTACTTGGGCCGTCAAGGGGTTCCAAGGGGATTGTCTCTCTGACCACCGCTTGGATATAGTGGTCCTTCGTCAGCTCGACGATGCGCGTACGCAGTATGGGATTAGCTGCGACGACCTTTCCCCATGCAAAGGCCAACTGATTTCGATCAACATCAGCTGGCAGATTGAAATCCAGTCGCAACGTATAGTTGTATCCCAACTGTATGGGTACGAGGGCTGCATCTAGCTGGAGTGAGGTGATGGGGAAAGCATCCTCAATGGAGTCTGAAGACACTTGGCACTGATCGGCAATAGTACGAAGAAGCTGGTCACCTCTCAGCTTGTGATTACTCAAAAGACTGAATGGGTCGGGGATTTTCGTAATCAAAGAGCCGTTGGATCTGATGTGCTGGCATAGGACGGAAATGGTTTTGTGGCGCAATATGTCAGGAACCGTCAGGAATAGCTGTTCTCGACGTGCAAGTGAGACCAGTTGCATAGCCCCCAGGGAGTCACCACCCAGAGAGGTCCACTCATCATTCCTACCGACTTCCTGTAGGTCCAGTTCGAGCACATTTGCCCAGAACCTTTGCATTTGTATTTCCGATGCCGTCAGTGGCATTTGCTTTGCCGTCTCCTCTTGACCGAGATAGCGCAATAACTGAGTGCGTGAAAGCAGCGCGACTCGCTCCCGCAAGTGTCTGCGATCCGCTTTTCCTGTCACGGTTGAAGGAATGTGGTTGATGGCGAGAAACAATTCGGGAACCATATAACTAGGTAATCTCGTACGCAGTAGAGTCTTGGCTGTGCTCATTCGATCCCGGAAAGCCGCGTCTGGTACCAAGAAGAGCTCGGTAGAGGGGCAAGGGCTCTTGTCTGTGTCTGCGACAATGAAAGCTACCAGTGAGCTGGATCGTGATCCAGATGTGATGGCGTCGACCAGGACCTCTTGGGAGCCTCCCAGAACTGCCCGCATGTGGTGCTCTACTTCTTGGAGCTCAATTCGCTGACCATTGATCTTCACCTGCATGTCCTTGCGGCCGATGAAAACAAGAGAGCCATCAGGAAGGCGACGGACTAGATCGCCCGTCTTGTATACCTTCTCCTCCACTGATGATATGCGAGGAAGCCACACGGGGTTTGAAATGTATGCCTTGGCTGTTTGTCCCGGATCATTGAGATATCCTTCGCTCAGGCTGGGGCCCTGGATCACAAGCTCCCCGCTCGCACCATCTTGGATGAGGACATCATGATTGTCTTCGTCCACCACCCAGCAAGTAACGGCATGAGGGAAACCGATATTTGCCGAGGATTTTCCATCCCTATAGTCGGCTTGGATAGTGGTGCATCCCGCGCACTCGGCTGGACCGTAAATTCCGGTGACTTGGACGTGTGGTAGCCACATGTCGAGATCGGTCTGAGTGACGGGCTCCCCTCCCAGACCAAGATATTTCAGACTGGGTAGTCTGGTTGGATCAAGTATGCGAGCCACCGAAGGAGTTAGGAAAACCCAGTTGACACCCAATTTCTCGATTGTCTCGGCGAGGTTGTTCTCGCGTTCGAATTCCGACGGGATGCAGAGGCAACCTCCAACAAGGAGCGCCCAAAAATGCTCCAAGAAGCTGACGTCGAATGCAAAGGATGCGAATTGCAAAACTCGAGAAGTCCGACTCAAATGAATCGCATCCCTATTGTACAGTATTCCGGCGACCAATGCTTTATGGGAAACAAGAATCCCTTTCGGCTTGCCTGTAGACCCAGACGTGAAAGCGACATAGGCTGCTGCAACAGGAGCTGTAGCCGCCAATTGCAGCTGTGGTGATGAAGTCCCGAGGAGCTCTTCGCCCACGGTCAGGACTGCCAGATTTTCACCAAGCTTCGCCACCAACTCCAGCTGAGACTCTGAGCATAGAATCACCTGTGCGTTCAGCTGACTGCACATGTGTTGCAACCGAGCCAACGGGTACTTGGGCTCTAGGAAGCAGAATGCGCCGCCGGCTTTCGAAACTGCCAGCATGGCTACTGCGGTCCATTGTGATTGACTCAAACAGAGCGGCACAAAAACGCCTGCTCCGACTCCTTTTTGCACCAGTACCCTGGCTAAAGCCGAGGATTTGTCGTCTAATTCTTGATATGTCAAATGTCCGTCCCACGCGCAAATAGCAGGAGCATCAGGCTGCTCTTGAACGCGCTGCTGAAAAACATCTTGGATGCAGAGGCTTATCTCATCAGGGGCGACAGTGTCTTTGCCGGAGCTTGTCTGAATAACTCTTTGTTGAATGTCTGCCATTGGGTATACTGGTATTCCTCTGGCTAGTGGTATCGTAGTGGTCCGTAAGATGGATGAGGAACTAGTAAAGATAACTTTACTGAGTGTGAGGTGTTCTAACTGTCTCTAACTCGCAAAACAAAAAGTTCTTTCACTGTGTTGGAGACTGTGGCAGTGTGGCCGTAGTCCGTTCAAAGTCAACATGATCATGATTGCATTACATTGAGCCGTACCCGGCGTCGTCGGCGTGCATACGGTGACCCGGCACAACAATCCACAACTGTCCGTTGATCCAAGTTTCCAAGCATGGCCATCTTCGTGAAGGCCGGGAGCCACTTCGACAGCTGCAACCGTTCGGCTGAATGTTTTGAACCAGCCGAGGCGTCAGACGTCATCTCAATGTTCGCGCCTCAGCCCTTGTTACACTTCTGCCGTTAACTACTGTTAAGTCTGACTACGAGTATATCATGCAACGCTAGGGACCGACTGTATGGGGCTTCGGGCTCGCTAAAGGATAAATGGGGGGCGCTACGATGCGCCAGCCGATGAGTATTGCCGATCTGCAGGCATAAGAGCCCTGCCTTATTGGTTGTATGGCGGACAACCCCACGCACCATCGAAGGCAATATTCGACCCAGCCAGTTGGGTATATGATCCAGGCGCTAGAGTATACACATTGCAATTTCGATCGAAGCTGAAGGGAGATCGTCACCGCTAGGAGGGCAGAAAAGAACGCGTTGGTCCAAGACATGACAGTCACTGGACAGTGGATATAAACCATGCTGGAAGAGTGCGATAGCTCCGGTCGGAGATAGTCTAGCTGGGCCGCCGGGTGGGAATGCACATCCATTATTGACACTACCGGACGCCAATACTGTACAGGCCACACTGCGCCTACAGTAGTATATAGTATCCACCGTGCTATGGCATCAGGGGGAAACGATTATGGGCCGCATATCACGGTACTTGGCTAGGTATGTTTCAGAGACCTCGAATTTTTTACTATTTCACATCTTACAAGCGTAGTCATGCAAGAAAACAGGAAAGTGGAGTCGATGCTTTTATTTTCTCGGTGAACGCTAGGCCAAGCATATTGGGGGGATGTCAATATGAACGCGTTGTCAAAGTGCTCCGACCGACGTCATCGTCGCCGACTATGCCCTCTCCACCAATAGCTTCTCCACGTGCGGATTCAGCCAGTACCGGCTCAAGACGGTCGAATGTAGATCTCTGCTGCCTGCGATGAGCCCCAGACATTCCTGAGATCCGCAGGTGCATTGGAACGACTGAACCATGTCCCACTCCGTGCTTGGGTAAAAGAACGTCAGCTCGTCTCCTGCGGAGAGAGGCCGGTCGCGGGCTACGCGGACCTCGAGGGTGGACATGTCGAATTCGAGGGAAGGCGAGCAGGAGTGGTTGCAGTAGACGAGGTCGGAGCACAGCTCAATGTTCGCATCGCGCCCAGTCTGAACCGATGTATAGGTCTTTTGGGGCGCCGCAATTGCCGAGTCGATCTTGCTGAACAGTGCCCCTGCTGGTAATGCCACCAGGGAACGGGCACTGGATGTGTATGGTCTCGCTCCTTTGACGACCTTGATGGAAGTCGGATGGCTAGGCTGCTTCCAAGTAGGGGTGAATTCGGACATGTTGACTTGAAAGATAGGACGGACTTCAGGGATGGGCAGGAGAGAGAAGTGCCGATTGGACGAGTTCAGAGTTTGGTGTAGACGAATCTGGAGATATCTTGATATTTGAGATAAGTCGAGTATTGACCTAGTGGAGAAGAGGCTTGTGGAGCTCTGTGACAAAGTCAATACATTGGATGTGGTGACGTTGAGTTTCCGGAGCTGTGAAATCTCATTAGAGATGTGTCGTACTGGTTCGTCATGCTGTATGATTGGAAGCTATACGAGCAGACGAGCAAAACAAAGATCGCTATAAACAGGTCTGGCTGTACGTGGAAGATCGATGGACCCAAAAAGGGGTCTTGTCACGATCTAAGTAATATAATCCTGGAGGTGTACTCCGGACGATCTTGAATGTACCGGTACCATGGTACTCCGTACCGCTCCGTGGAGATCGGCGCGGGCCAGGGCGGGCCGGATCTAGCCTGACGTTCTACTACCGACTACTAGTTGATTGGCTACGATTAGTGCATGGTTTACTCAGCTCTCCGGGGTCTGTTGTGGAATCGCCGCAGAAGGGATAGGGCGCTCTCGTCGGATCTCGCTTACGTGACAATGTGTCTTGAAATCAGAAATCTGGACGATACAACATATACAGTACAGAGTAGGGACGCCTCTTCACTTCTGAGCTCGTTCATCCAGCGGAGGCTGGGGCGCAGGGGGGCCTTGCTAGTTAGACGACTCTTCGAGGATGGAAGATCTTGCATACTACAATCGGTAATCTGCCCCAGTATATCAACTCTGAGGAAAAATGACGCTACCCACTCGTCTGTCGATCATATGCGTAGTTGTTCTGATACCCTAACAACTACTCTGGCAGCTTGCTGAATCATCTTTCTGTCCGATGAAGACAGACTATTCCTTGAATAACTGTTGCTACGGTCGTCTGCAAAGGTAAACCGTACCATTCTCAGTCTGGGACAGTCACAACAAGCTTGGATCAAAGAAAAGAATATGCAGTTGAAGAACATGGACGACCCAGGCGCCCACAGCATAGTGTTGGACGCCATGAAGGAAAAGTTATCGCAAAAGTCGCAAGAGTACCGGTCCGAACCATTCTGTGTCATAGACCTAGGCGACATCTATCATGAGTATCAGCGGTGGACCAGCCTTCTTCCGAAGGTGAAGCCATTTTATGGTTGGTCTCTCTATAGCCCCTTTCCCTTTGTTTTTGTCCCATCCCCTCCGTTTGAACAGTATCCTATAGCAAAGACGATCATTGAGGCTGACAGTATACCGTAGCTGTTAAATGCAATCCCAATCCTCATATCATCAACCTTCTTGCCGGGCTCAATAGCGGGTTTGATTGCGCATCCCAAAATGAGATGGAATTGGTCATGTTGCAAGGGGCGGCCCCAGAGAACATCATCTTTGCCAATCCGTGCAAGAAAACGTCAGACCTGCAGTATGCGCAGAAGGTGGGCGTGAGAAAAGTCACCTTTGACAACGAGGCAGAACTACACAAGATCCGACAATGGCTGCCGGATGCTGAATTGATTCTTCGATGTCGAGCGTCGGACCCATCTGCCTCGTACAACCTTTGCTCCAAATTCGGGGCAACCACGGCGGCTTCAGCGAGGCTTCTTCGCTCGGCAAAACAAGTCGGTCTCTCTGTCATTGGAGTGAGTTTCCACATCGGCTCGAACGCGAAAGATCCGCGGGCGTTTGATGAAGCTATACGGACTTGCCGTGAGCTGTTCGAAACGGGCCTTGCTATGGGTCATGAGATGCACCTGCTGGATATCGGCGGTGGATTCTCGACTCAAAGCTTCGATGCTATGGCTCACGTTATTCGAGAGTCTCTTGACAGGCATTTCTGCGGCATCACGGTCGAAGTTGTCGCGGAGCCTGGTCGTCTCCTCGTGGCGGGCTCACTAACACTGGCCTGCGGAATCATCGGACGGCGGGATGCGCTTGAACATGCAGAGGACAAAGACGGCCGTCACATGATCTATCTTAATGATGGCGTTTACGGCACCTTTATATGTAATCTGTTCGAGCCTGGTCCCCAGCCGAAGGTACTTCGCGCATCGGGAGCATTCTATCCGCCCCAGAGTGCCAACAAGTATGAAGACTACACAATCTGGGGCCCAACTTGTGATGGGACCGACTGCATTGCTGAATCTGTGGCACTTCCCGGGTCACTCACCATTGACGATTGGCTCTATTTTCCTTACATGGGCGGTGAGTCTCTGATTCTTTCCTGTCACTACTTCAAGCTCTTGTTTGTGGTGTCGTACATATACTTTGTCCTTGAGACTAATCGATCGTGATAAGCATACTCGACATGTCTCTCGACCAGTTTCAACGGCTTCAGTTGCGACAGAGAGACCATATACGTTTCCAGCAGCCCTCTGGTAGACATAGATTCACGACTAGACATCCCTCAGCAGGCCCGGAACGACTAAGCTCCATGTTTGCTTTGGGCTGACCCAGGTAGACGAACCGAGATTATGCAGAGATGCGGGCTAGCAAATGGGATATATGCTCATGTATCACGAATGTATACCAAATTTTGCCTGTCACGGAGTCATTGCTGGCTTATCCCCGAGAATTGATACAAGGATAGCGCCAACCATAGAGAACATGTTACATGACCATTTTACTCGTTCATACGTATGCCATGAGTACCTGAGAAGAAACGCAATGTTGAAAATATACTATTGCCTTGTCCGAGTTGGGCTCCATGGATTTTTCATATCAGGTTTTGTCGGGTTCAGACAAGGATTTGAAAAGGGACTGGTCTGCAATAGATCGTGCAAGCGTACCATGTATGCTAGAGGACCAACTAAACAAGATTGGGTTGAAACCCCGTTGTTTGCCATGTGGCATGTACTGTGTATACGTAATCTACTCTCAAATGGATAAACCCACACAATGACAATCAGCTCGTTAGCTTGAATCTGCAAACGATTGAGGGTTTTACTATAGTAGTATAGTTAGTGGGTTGGCGCTAAGAACTACCGGCAAGAAATCCCTGTAACGAAGCTAATCTTCAAGATCTTCGGTATTGATCGCTAATCTTTAGGATCTTCGGCGTCTATCGCAAACCAAGTTAACGCATTCCACCGTCGTGGCACTTTAGTGGGTGGAATACGCTACACGTAGATGTGTACAGGACTGGCTGACTGTCAACCACGACCCCTGGTTTCCGCCTGTCGATCACGAATCGTCGGCGGTGAGGGGATTGTTTCACTTGGGCTGTTGCATTCTGCAGCTAGAGACGACGAGCAGCGACTCAGAGGCAAGAATCCGATGAGCAACAATCAAGAGGCGATCATCAATGGGTGACGATCAAGAAGTGACGTCCAATAAGTGAGGATCTCAACAGATCTTACCATGGAGCGGGCCGCTCCCCCGGATCGATGAGTTCCGTTCGGACGGGTCAGCGATAGCCGAACCTTTAGAGAAGGGAGAAGTACTGTGTACGACAGTAACGTGTCAGTCGAAACACATATGAGAGCTGGACAAGGCGGTAATTTGTTCCGCCCTGTGGCAATCCTCGTCCAACCACACAATACGGTATGAACTGTATACTCATGGCAACGACGTCATGGCAATCCTGGACGTTCATTTCCATTGACAACTATCAGGCTCTGGGCCTCAAGATCAGTACATCTGATGCCACGTCACATGAGCTCACCCATCGTCGCGCAGACCTCGAGTATCAGCTATCCCATATCAGCTGTTTTTGGGATCCCCTGGACTTTGCTCTCGCTTCTGACTTTGCTTAACATTGAGTTCTTGTTGCCATCTCATAGTCTTGTCAATCATACCATCTAGACGATACATACGCCCCCATTTTACTCTTGCCACGATGGACGGACTTAGAAGACATTCAGTTTTGCTTGACCGCAAGCTCTGGGAGAATGATCCCATATACTTTTTCAAAACACTTGGCCCTCACATCAGCACTTCTGCGCAGCGCGCAGATGATGCTTCGATCCAAGCCCAGATCGATGTGTTCGGGAGAGATGATGTCGGCGCCATGCCAGGAGCCCTCGGACCAAGAGGCAACTTTGCCGCTCTCACCTTTGCGGAAGCCTACCCCGACAGAGTTGCTATGCTAGCCTATCTGAACGAAATCCTGAGTTTCTACGAATGTATGTGATCAAGTCCTCCCGAGCCTCAGTATGAAAAAGAGTTTGCCGTTCGTATGCTTACACTGATCTTTCACAGGCTTTGAGAAACAGATGACAGAATCGGTGAGCATGCCTTTCGGGAACCTCTTCATCCACGAGATCTCTTCCGGCTAACTCACGGCTCTGTTTTCTAGTTGGAAGCTAATCTCATCGCCACTCCTGTCCCGCAAGATCCCAAGTTCGACAATGCTGTGTGGCAAGCAAACTACAAGAAGACAATGGCCAAATGGCCAAAGTTCCTCGAACAGCTGGACCCTAAACTGGGGCCCAAGTGCATCAAGTCTCTTGTGGCGCTCGTCGAGGGAACGGACATGGAGCCCAAAATGGCCCAGTACAAGACGATGAAGGAATACGTCATCGACCGTACGAATTACATTGCTTGGCCGTGAGTTGTCCTTTGAATCCAGTCATCCCCCTCATTCTCCCAATGGCGTCGATTGCTTACCAAGTTGTGATTTCCAGTGTTGCTTGCGACAACGCCGAGTTCGGCTCGCAGCTGAATCTGACCCAACAGCAAGTGGAATCCGTCCGTGATATTTTCCTGCCCCTCTGGTTCCATTCATGCTACGCCTACGACTACAACCGCTACGACAAGGAGGCCGAGATCCATTCCACCTACGGTACCGGCCGCAGCATGATCAACGCGGTGCCCCTCCTCCATCGGCTGAAAGGACTGTCCGTCGACGAAGCTAAGAACTGGCTGAAGCAGCGGTGCTTTGAACTGGAAGAGGAATACCTCCATCGCCGCGCCGACTACTTCAAGGAGAACCCGGCCGAGACCGTTCCCGAGGATCTGCGCCGCTGGTTCCTGGCGCAGGAGGACCTCGCCACCGGGTTCGCCATCTGGTGCGCGACGACCTACCACAACCATCCTCCGTTTGGGGAGGGGTATGCCGCCCCGTACAAGAAGCGCCGTGAAGAAGGCGCTCTCTGGTTTGACAATGTGACCGATGATTCTGATAAGCTCATGACGGGCGGGTTTGAAGCAAAGGTGGCAAAGTTGGCAAAGTGAACCTTGGACTCTTACACTGCGTCTCAGATATAGATGTCGGGTCATTCTATCTAGTTTTCCCACAGTTGGCACCCGTCATGTTGTCCTCTAGTTCAGACATCCAATACGAATCTTCAGTTTGCTAAATCCTCAATACTTGATTTGAATAAATTTTGATCTCTTCCAAGCACCATCATTGCGTAATGGTACATCATAGCGCTCACTGTTTTAAGGGCAAATTTGCTGGGAGTCATTGTGTCTACCGCATTCATCCCTTGATCAGGCATTCTTGTCATAGACGGGTAACACGTAGATGATGATGTTATTGAGATGCGGTTTCACAGAGAACAATGCATCATCCAAGAAGCTTCAACAAATCTGGTAAGGGAAATCATAAAAATCAATTGCTAGGTACATACAACGAACAAAGCGGACTGCGAACTGGAGGAAATCAAAAGTATAACGAGCGTCAAAACAACAAAGATGCCTAGAGCTGTGGCACAAAGAACCATCAAGTATTCGACTGCCATTTCTTCGCCTCATGGAAATCCTGCCTGCCCTTCCGATCCCGAAATGGAGTTTGCAGAAACTAGTTTAGATAATCCTTGGTCATTAGCAGCTTTCTCGAGGCGGTGGCTGGTTATGCCATCGAGGAGATCGCCACAAGAAGAATCCGGAGTCCCCACCCCGCTGTCGCGCCTGAGATCTTCAGGGTTAGCCCAGAGCATATGGTCGATCTCGCCGATGTTGGTCGCCCGCTCGTAGAAGCGCCGGAACTTGGTGGCGTTCTCGTCCTGTCCCAGCTGTGCATAGACCTCGTGCATGCGGAACCGGGGATCGCAGAGATGCCAGGTGACGTACCCGTGCACAAAGGCCCGGATGGTCGCCTCGATCTTGGGGTCTTTGCCCTGGAAGACGTCGACCAGCTGCTTGCAGTAGAGGATGGTATCATCAGTCAGCTGCTTGAACGCAACTTCCCAGTCCACTTGATTGCAGCGGGCAAGATTGCTGACCAGGTTGATCTCATCGCGGGGGTTGTCGAATTCCTTATAGAAGGAGATCAAGTCATTACAGAGCGTCAATTGCGGTTCGATCTGGGCGACGGCTGTGACGATCTCCTCAAAGACAAGTTCCTCGTCGAACTCGGAGCTGGGGAAGAGAGTAGCGCTGGAAATCCCTCCCAGGCCGTTCAGTCGACGCAGGAAGTTGGGAAAGTATCCAGAGCCAGGGAAGCCTCCAAAGTTCTTCTGCTCGATCCAGCAACCCTGGAAGAAGTCGAGCGTACTGCGGAAAATCGTCATGCCACAGAAACCGCCATAGAGGTGGAGGAAATTGGTCAGGTGGGCGTTCATCCGCTGCCAGAACGGATGTTTTTGGACACGTCCCTCGATGAGATCCTCGCAAAAGGTGGTCATCTGGGCGGCCGGTATCTTGCTAGAGTCGTCCAGCATGATGATGTAGACAAAGTAGATGGACACGCCGACCATGACGTCGAGCGGACACTTTGCCCAGCAGTACACGGTCACCAGCGTGCTGGTTCGCATGACTGCCTGTAACCGCTTCGGCGAGACCTCCAGCTTGGCCTGTTCGATGGGTTGGTCAAAGTGTTTGGCCGTGTGGTAGTATACATGTCGCAAGGTATCAACGCGCTGCTCGTGACTGAAGTTCTCGTCCTGGTAATCAATGGTTTCGAGAAATTCAGCCAGAGCCGCGACGTACTCCTTCAAGGGGAACTGCTTGTTTGCCATTGTGTTACTGTCGTAGAGAGATAAAAGGAAGACGATGAATGATAGATTAAAGCATAGTTTACTATGATCATAGTAAAGCTATTTGACTTGAGCCTTGGGGAACACCAACCATTTATCTTAAAATGTGGTGCTGTATGTCATACTTGATTGAGCCAATATCGGGCTTGTAGCTTGTATAGATAAAAAAAATACTGCAACAGGCTTAAACCAGACCCATATAAATTGACACGCGAAGTGGATATCATGTTTTCGACACTTTCCAATCATTGCCGACAAATAGGCAAGCTTACTCTTCTTCGCGCCGTTTATCTTTCCTCGAACACAATCCATACATCTCAAAATACACGAAACGACACAATGATCGAAAGCACATCAGCCATCGAGCTGCATGGACACTCGACATTGACTATCCTTGGTGCTGCTTTGATAGCCTTCATCTGCCTCAAGGCCATCTATAACCTCTATCTTCACCCTCTCCGAAATTTCCCTGGGCCCAAACTGGCAGCCGTCGGCCCTTTCCACGAGTTCTATCATGATGTCATTCGAGATGGAATGTTCATGTGGGAGGTAGAGAGGATGCACCAGACATACGGTATGTGATAAGACATGAAAATTCCCCATCCTTCATCCGTGGTATCGTCTAGAACGTCGGCTCCGAGAACAAGCACTGACTCTCCTGCTGTGTCTTGGCTACAGGTCCTATTGTGAGAGTCAATCCCAATGAACTTCACATACTTGACCCCCACTACTACAGCACTGTGTATGCCGGCAACCACCGCAACACTGACAAATACCATGATGCGGTGGCCGCGTTCACGGTTCCAAAAGCCAGTTTGGCCACCATACAACACAAGGTCCATCGATTGCGGCGCTCCATCCTGAGTCCATACTTCTCCAAGGCTGCTGTGGTCCGGCTTGAGCCGGCAATCTACGAGCGGATCGACCGGTTGTGTTCGCGACTGGAAGAGACCATGCATCTTGGGCAGGTCGCGGACTTGGACGCCGCGTTTGCTGCGCTGACTGCGGACATTGTGACGACGTACTTCTATGGAGAAAATTCGGACTTTTTGGGCCACGAAGCGTTCAAGTTTGAAATGCGAGACGCCATTCTCGGCCTGATTCGATTCTACCATTTCACAAGGTTCTTTCCATGGGTCGCAGATACTATCAAACGGCTGCCTATTCCCATCATGCGATTGATACACCCTGGCGCCTCATATCTGGTCTCGTCCCAGGAAGATATCAAGGCCAATATCCGTGCGTCTCGGGCCAGTGGAGATAAGGCACCAGGCAATTCTGTCATCGTTCAAGCACTGGAAGATCCGACTGTGCCCGCGCAGGAGAGGACGCTCGATCGTCTCGGAGACGAAGGCACGACCATCATCTTTGCTGGCACGGAAACGACGGCGAGAGCCCTCAGTGTGGGCATGTTTCACATATTGAGCAATGAAGCCATCTTGAACAAGCTGCGGGAGGAGTTGGACACTCTGCCAAGTGTGCCAAACCGAGAATATACCTTTTCCCAGCTCGAATCTCTGCCGTATCTGGTGAGGCTCATTTTCTTTTTTTTCCCCTTTGTTTTGACCTTTTCTTTTCCTTTTTTTTTGTTTGGCTGCTGTGCTTCAGCTTCTTGAAAATCCTCAAAGACTGGGACAGAACTTGAAGGCAAAGTCACTAACCAGTTGCCTACAGAGCGGAGCTATTCAAGAGAGCCTGCGATTATCTCACGGCCCAGCGGTACGACTTCCGAGAGTATCAACTGACAAGGCCCTGAATTACGGAGACCATGTGATACCTCCTGGCGTAAGTTTCTCGTCCGACCTTTTGCAAAATGATTTGTACCAACTCATTCGTGACGCAGATCCCCGTCAGCATGTCTACTGTTCTCGTCCACATGGACCCGTCTATATTTCCCGAGCCTCAATCGTTTGACCCTGACCGCTGGGTTCAGGCGTCAAAGGAGGGCGTAAATCTTGACAAGTTCATGGTTTCGTTTACCAAGGGCACCAGGCAGTGTCTTGGGATCACGTAAGAACCATTGCCCAATCCGTGATTCACACATAGTCCTCCGGAACTAACCATGTGCGGGTCAGTTTGGCATACGCGGAAATGTACATGACTTTTGCCAAACTCATTGGCACATTCAACATGGAGATTCACGATACTTCGCCAGACGATGTAAAGGTACATCACATCCGACTCACCGGAGCGCCAAAACGAGGTACTGGAGAGGTCAAGGTGAAGATCATTGATAAGATATGATCTTCCCTATGGCGTGCGACGAACAAGGTCCAGGGGTAAATATTCGCGCCGGATATGAAGAAGCAGTGGGGTTTCATGAATGTACGTAGTACCAGGTACTTGGGTGTCAGTGGTGGTATGAATTATGGGTAATAGGCTATAGCTGGGGGCGCTGAACGCTAGTGCGTGGTTGGTAACTTGTGCAGGACTGTAGATCCAAGACAATCCGCCAAGATGCGCTACAGAATCGCTCAATCGCTCAACATACCTCGTACAGGACCAATACAATACAGTACCAGCCACGTGGAACCCGCAAACTGGTCCACCACCACTAACTCGGCAGACAGCCTGAGCCGCAACTAGTCCTACGATAGCCGGAACTCTAATCTCCATACGATCCGGGGCTATCTCCGATCATATCCAATACAGAGAGCACGACCGATCGAGTACAGTACCACCATGCTTGTAAATCGGATGGGTCTCGGTGGAACTGCTGAGGCCAACATGGGGCACTGCAGAAACCTTACCCGCGTCTTTGATCGAATCGTTCACTTCCCCGACTTCCTGCTCCAGGATCATAGTTGCTAGCTCGGTTACAGATTGGTACAGTCAAGTAACGATCAAAGATTTGTCATCCTGGAGCTGTACGTAGTATGCGGGTCTACCAGATGAACTGCCAGACTTGACTTTTGACTCACTCCTTGCAACGCATCATAGGCCGCAAACACGGCCCTGTAGACACTGCCACGTCGATCGTTGTCGTCATTCCTCAACAGATCCTGATCATTACCGAGAACGTATTGAATCGTGTCCTGCTCTCTATAGGCGTGTAGAGCGATATCGTGTCGGGCCCAACGTCAGAGGCAAGCTGAAGGCTGATGGTATGTCGGGGGCTCGGGGCAGAGCTAGCAAATTGAGGTCTGCCTCTCTCCTTCCATCATTCCCTTCTCCTGTGAAAGGAAAGCAGTACGGGTACCGACAGAACTGGCTGTGAGCTCGCGACGGCACACTGATCGATAACCACGCTCCCCAGCGCAAGATGGAATCTTCCCGGATCTTGTCTCTCCTAGATGCAACCTTCGCGGCAGTTCTTGTTGCAGCATTCTTGCTGCAAAAAATCTGTTCCGCAGTTTTCCTCGCAGTTCTACATCCTTTGGCCAAGTTCCCGGGTCCAAAACTGGCTGCTGCCTCAGACTGGTGGCTGGTATATCACGAATGCTTCTTGGGAAAGTCTCTCACAGATGTCCTGGCTGAGCTGCATCTCAAGTATGGTACGGTCACATTTGATATTCAGGAAATGACGAGTGTTTCTACTCTTGCATGCCGGCACGGAAAGAGTCACGACTAAGGTGCAGAAACAGGACCTGTCGTCCGATATGGACCTCGTCATGTGAGTTTTATTTCAAGAAGCTGGATTCACCCTCAGACACCATTCAAGCTAATCTCTTTTGCCTTGACAAAAACAGCTACACTTTTCAACCCCGCAGGCTTACTCGGATATTTACAATGCCAAATCCAAGTGGGACAAAGATCCTGAAGTGTATAACGCAATAGTGGACGGGTCCTCCACATTCGGTCTTACAAACTATCACTTGGCCAAGGAACGGCGGGATATTATTTGGCCATTCTACTCGCGCCAAAACGTCAAAAGTTGTGAAAAGGCCATTAGCCGACAGGTAAGACTCACTGATAGAATGCCATCCGTGCTATGAATACTTATTGTGTCGATTATACTATAGGTAGCCATCTTGGTGGACCAGCTTGACAAGAACAAGAATGAGGGGAGGCTGTCCAACATGTCTCTTGCGTTGCGATGTCTCGCTCAGGACATGGTGGCAGACGTGTGCTTGGGCATGTCCCTGGACACTCTGCGAGCAAAGGATTTCGAGTCACCGCTCATCCTCGCCTTGGACGAGGGCCTTGCCTACTATGCTGTGATGAAGAGCTTTCCAACACTCCGCAAAGCTCTCGCCCTCGCCTCCAGGTTTGTTGTCCTCTCGGGGGCCGACGCTGTGTTTGCCGCATACGGGACTTTGGTAGCAGATCAGGTCGCAAAAGGGATTGAGCGGCCTCAAGATATTTGCCCTGACTCTATGCTGAGATTCATGTTGCTTCCATCATCGAAAGCTGGACAGGACACGTCGCAGCCCAGGCTGAGTCGTGACCTCCTGGTCGAGGAGCTCCAGACGTTCGTCATCGGTGGCGGCGAGACTGTCGCCAGCGCCATGGTTCAAGCGCTCAGTGGCACTCTGCAGAATACTGCACTCTACAGAGCCGTGTTCGAAGAGATCCTCGGAGTTTGGCCTGAAGCGGACGCAGAGATGCCCTCGATCGAGGTCCTGGAGGGACTGCCGCTTTTGACCGCGGTGATCAAGGAATCCCTCCGGCTGACTCACGGTGTAGTAGCACCACTGCCTCGTGTTGTTTCCGCCAGCGGTGCCGTGATCGACTCCCATCACGTACCCGCTGGCACCGTCGTCGGAATATCGCACGTATTTATTCATCTCTCGGGCGAGAATTTTCAAGACCCTGAAGAATTTAGACCCGAGCGGTGGATGGATGGGAGCTCCGCCGACAGGAATCTCGTTGCCTTCTCCAAGGGCCCTCGCAGTTGCATAGGGATCAATCTGGCTTGGTCTCAGCTATACATTGCCCTGGCCACTCTGTTCAGGAAAGTCCGCATGGAGTATCCCGCGGATCTGAATGATGTCAAGATCCAGTGGAGGGATTGCTTCCAGCCACTGTACAATGGTAAACCACTACAAGTGCAATGCACAGCCGTAGAGGGTCGCTGTTGAAGTCGCAGGACATGTTGGAGGCCTCGTGTGAGCCTATTCATCAGATCAAACATGATTATGAGTATAGAGTCATCACGATAATTCCATGCTACATTTATATGCCACCTGACTTTGCTGTTGTTTTCCAAGCCGTCTAAGTGGTACTGGACCGTAATCTTTCATGTCTAGTATCTACACTCCCTGTATAAATTTGCGTCACAGTACTGTTCTGGAGGCAATTGCTACACCGTCATTCACACGGTCTCTTGGTAACATACCACGTGGCAGATCGTTTGGCTATTCAATTCAGGTACATGCTTAGAGAGGTATCGGCACGAACTCAATTACGTCATTTACGAATGTAAGTATCTGCCGGTCGCTGTTTTTCCGAGTTGGTGAAATGTCAGTCGTAGAGACGCGATTGCTCGGCGAGTGCTGCATCGATCCAATACCAAAGGAGAAAGCAGTATAGCCAAGAATCAGCTGAAAATGGTCGCCGATGAGAGTGGACCGTGAGAACAAGTGAGCGGGTTGTAGCGGGGCCGATGATATAGTCATGGTAAGATAGTCCGCATCAGGACTCGAGATCGGCAGTCGGCTGGGTTCAGGTTCCAATCCATGTTTGGAACCCGCTGTGGGGTGTTACCATGCAATGGGTAGCGAGAACGACACGGTTGGTTACTCGTGCGGCGTGTATCCACGACATGTAGCTTTGTATTGGTGACCTGTACAAGTACAGAGCCTTTGACACGCGTACCAGTGTTGTCTTAGTACTGAACGTCAAATAATACGTAGTGAGAATGGGTCCTTCGGACACTAAGCGTAGCTGTCCCTGGTGTTGCGGATTCCTGAAGTTATTTCAATATGCCATCGTTCTAGTGAGCGGTGAATTTCGGCACTCAGGCTTCCCTGGTAGTGTAAAGATCCAGAGATCGTCACAGTACGACATCATGAAGCGGCAACACCGTGTCTACCTGGGGAGAGAAAAAAAGAGGAAGAAAAGAAAGAAACGTCGTAACGATATTGCGGTGCTGGTGATGCTGTATTTCATTTTCACGATATCAATAATCCAAGTCATCAAATTACTTCATCCTGTGCGTTATGAATTTGAAGATGACATGCAAGACCGCTCATACCTCTGATGAGGATCAGATGTCTCTTCCATTGTCATCCATGCACGGCGTCTGGAGAACAATATTGTCACGTTTCAAACGCAACACACATGCCATCAAAATCAGATTTGATGAGTACACGACGTTATGCGAAGGATCGAGCTTGCAACGGGATGACTGGTCCGAGTCAATCTTTTTGGACGACTTTGAAAAGCTCGTCAAGCTCACGTCCACATTTGAAACGGCCCTCAAGCCATCTCCGAATGTCGCTGGCGACTCGGAAGAAAGGTTGGAGATTTGGCAGATCGAAGAGCGGTACAGAGCTCTTGCGCAACTTCAGTCTACCCTTGGGTCGTTCTTCGAGCGCGTCTGTCCGGCGTACGATGGTTCGCGGGTGACGTGGTTCTTCGACCCGGCCTACTACCAGTCCCCCGGCGTGAACTACGACCGCTTCGCATCGCCAGATGTCCGAAACCAGGAAAAGCAACTGCTAGACACACTGCAGTTGGGCTCTTCGAATAGCCAGAACCCTCAGCTCCTACTGATGTCGAGCGGCATGGCGGCCTTTACCGTTATTCAGCATTACGTGGTCCAGCAACTTGAGCCCGGAGATGTCGTAGCAGTATCCCCATACATCTACTTTGAATCGTTCAAGCCGATTCACTCCCACAAGTCCCTCTCCGTGGTCCATGCAGGAGGGTTCGATCCAGAGAGCTTGATCGAGGCGGTGGAAAGCAACAACGCCCGCGCCCTCTTCCTCGACCCAATGTGCAACACACTGGGCCTGGAAACCGTGGACCTCCGCGAATTCGGCCGCCGGGTAGCCCATAGAGCAGGCTGGGCTGACCGTCTGGTCGTGATTGACGGCACGCTGGTGTCCGGGGGAATGGCGCTGTATGACTGGTTCGATGGCCCTCATTGCCCCAAGGTGCTGTACTATGAGAGTGCCCACAAGTACATCCAACTGGGCTTGGACCTCGTCTCGTGCGGATACGTGGTGATGCCGGAAGCCTTGGTTCCTGCGATTCAGTTGATCCGCCAGATCACAGGTACCGTCTTGTACTCCCGGAACGCGTCTCTCCTTCCACCTATTGACAAGAGCGTGTACAACTTTCGCATGTCTCGGTTGACGTCCAACGCTGAGGAGCTGCACCGTTTACTCAGCGCAGGAAGCGGCGACATTGCTGAGGTGATGTTTCCTCATCATTGGCGCGAGTTAGGATGGAGACACGGCGGGAATGTCGTGACCGTCCGCTTCAAGGGGGATGGATTGAATCAGAAACCTAATCTGAGCCGCTGCTGCGATGAAATCCTCCGCGCTGCAGAAGAGCAAGGCGTTCCGATGATCAAAGGAGCCAGCCTCGGCTTCTCCACGACTCGGATTTTCGAGGCCGACGCATTTGTGAAGGGCGTTGATCCTTTCCTACGGATATCCGCAGGAGTACAGACCGAGGACGTGGAGGGCGTTGCTCGAGCTCTTCTAAGTGGAATGAAAATATATTGCAAATCTACAGCGCGTGTGGAACTCGACGTAGGCCAGCAACTGTACAATGTTGGCTTCTACAATGCTGTGGCGAAAATGCTGGATATGAGAGCTCGGTATATCAAGGAGCGGGTTGTCTTCATGGAAGGAAAATGGCTGGTTCCTATCCTTCAGGCCCTTGGGGCCCAGGAAGAGGACTTTGACGCACTTCGGCAGGTCAGCTGTCACCTGGGTGCAGATCCTACCGTGGACTACCGCACCATCAGGAATGGGCTTTTCTGCTTCGACTTTGAGAAGAAGAAAATCCGTCGGCTTCGAAAACAACGGTTCACCCTCACCCTGCAAGACGACTACAAACGTCATGATTCTGGACTGCCTCGCAACTTCCCAGAAGTCCGTGGCGACCTTCAATACAACACTGTTGTGCAGGCTTTGATGGTGGTCAAGGCGTTTATCATCAACAAACTGGAAATCACTCATCGCGATCATCTGGACTACACGAGTCCGGTCTCCCTATGCAATGTTTTCAATATCCGAACGTTCACTGAAAAGGATATAATCGGCGAGCCGGCTCTCGAAGGCGTTCATGCCGACGGCGCAGACCACACAATGACAACCTTTCTGGGAAGCACAAATATGACGGCCAAGAGTGGAATTACATACATTCATGATAACAAGGAGATCACTGGCATCCCGACCACCGAGGCTCACCCAGGTCTCATACTACATGAGTTCCAGCATCGTAGCTTTCTCGACTGTCTGCTCTTGGCCGACAATGAATTCAAGCACAGCCTCACTTCTGTCTCCCAGGAGGATTCATCTCAGCGTGCCACACGGGACATGTTGCTATTTCTCACCCGCAAGCCAAAGTTGGAAGGCCATCCCTCGGGAAGTGTCGACGTCATGGAGCCGCATGGTACGCTTGGTATGGATACTCCATTATGGCTGTAGATCTCTGCTTGCTGCATCACAAGAACGAGATTAGTTATTCAAAACAAACATATCTTCCGGCACTGCAGACCGAAGGTGCACGTTTTGATTAACATGGTGTGAATAGGAAAGGTGATTAGTGTTTTGATAAATGTTTGCAAAATTCGAAAAGGAGTCAAGTCAAAGTAGCTTTAGCTCGGTTAGGATTGAGTGGTTTCTGATGCCAGGGCAATACAACCATGTTCATCTGAATCCAGTCTAACAGCATATCGAAGTCTTTGCAGTGTGCACTTGTGAAGTGCCTTATACCTCCAACTATAATGGGCATTCATGCTAAGACTGAACTGAGTGTGCAACTGCCTCGGCCATTGTCGCTTTCCACCCGTCCAGAATACCTTCTCTATGAAGCGATGTTCCAGACAAGAAGGCATGCTCATCATACTGCCGCTACACCTTCTTCAAACGATCCACCACACCCACAATCCAATCTACACACGTCAGCGTATCGCTAAACGGCGCGACATGGTCGCAATCAACGCGCGTGACGTCCACCGGGGTGCCCGTCACCCGCTCCATCATGTTGATGCCGGCCTGCTGGATCGCGGGCGGCACTGTGAGGTCGCGTTCGCAGAAGAGGTACGACACTGGCACGTCCTTGAATCCCTGATACGTCAGCGGCGTGGTGAAGGACGGGTACGAGTGCCGGGTCAGCTTGGCCGCCCAGTGCTCGCCCTTGTCCTGCGGCATGCTCGTGAAGCACAGCCGTGCCACCCGGGGAATATCGGTGTGGTACATCCAGCCCTCGTCCTGGATTTCAGATAAAACTGTCAGTCAAGAGCATTTTTCCAACTATTCGAGACGATCGGGGGATGTGAAGAACAAACATCAACGGCCATGTGAGGCTTTTCGTCTTCCGACATTGACGCCTGTACACTCCCGGCCGGCTGGCCCAGCTCCGGGATCAGCGAGCACATATACGCCAGGCCGACGACGCCTCCCTTGAGCCCTCTGGACTGTCTCTCCTTCTTTCCGAACCCTTCGACGCTCTGCGTACCCGGGGTCCCGCCGTACGAGTGCGTCATGAGAACGACGTCCTTCCCGGCGGCCGCGAGCTCCGCGATGCGCGCCTGTACCATCGTGACGTCGTCGGACATGCTCGGCGCCGGCGCGCCCTTGGTCCTTCCTTCATAATTTGTGCTCGGGATGTGGACAGTCTCGATCTCGTAGCCCTTTTCCCTGACGGCTGCCACAAAGGGCGCGTAGAACTCCGGCGTGCTACAGGCCCCGGGCACGATGAGGATGGAAGGTCGTCCGGTAGAACCCATGTCACTGTGCACCAGAAAGCAGGTACGAAAAGGCAATGCTATGGCGAAAACATTTCAAAGTGGTCGGCCAACAGAATTGAACGAAGGTGGGCTATATATACCGAGATGAGAGGTGAGGCATAACGCAACGCCGTCTCGGACCAGCACGACGACGGCACATGCGTGGAACGGTCTGCTCTCGGCACCTAGGGTCGACAGATCATATCATTTCTAACAGCTTCCCTGCATTTGCACCCTGGCGTCCTTGCATGTTCCCCGCTCAGGAAAGAATGTTACATTGGCTTACTTGTGTATCTTCAGAAACGACCGACAATTAATCCATCTTTGGTGAGACCATCTTTGGAAGTTTCAAAATACGTGTGTTGTTGACACTAGCTTTCCCAACATTACAAGACAGCATGTTCGCTGTATAACTCAGCTCCAACAGTGACCGAGCCTGGGGGCAGTGAACCCAGTCCGATAGCGAGACGGGCTTCATTCCTCGCTGCTAGCTTGAACATTATCACCCCCTCAGCTTGGAACCGTTGACTTTTCGAGATCACGAGAGAATGTATTATACTTATACTGAACGTTGTCACATTTCTCAGATACTAACATGTCCCCTTACTGAACATCTTGGTTTATGCAAACCCGGGTTTCGAGTATATTGCCATACCTTCCCGTTCCCATCTCGGATGTCAGGGGCAAGTCGTCCCTCATGAGCCCGATATCATGAAATTGCTTCTTGCAACTGTAACAGACGTACTGGGGCCCATGATATTTCAAACTCGAGCGTATCATTCTCGTGAGTGTGGAGCAGTGGGTATACAGCCAATTGTACACCCTGCAAGCAACCCAGGAACACAACCAATGTATTGCATGCACCCAAATGGCCCCCGAGCTTGTCTTTCTTCTTGTTTTTGTTGGCCGGTCTAGTGTTGACAATCAAAATCCCCGCCGTCTATCCAAACAAGTTCTGTTCAGGAGGCATTTCCCAGTTGCAGCAGCCTCTCTCCGGCCTTGTGGTTGGCATAGTCGTATGCCTTGGATCCAGGAGGGAATGTGCCATTCGCCGCCCAAAGATCAATGAGTGGTTGCATGGGCTCGAGCTCCTGTGGCTTCAGCATATCCAAAGCGCACGCCGTGAGCACAAAGTGAGAAAAGCAACTGTTGAGCTGCTTCTCGAGGTTGAGGTGGTAGAAGGGGTCGACAAAGTGAGCCCAGTACAGGTGAGCATAGACTCGGAACATCTGTCGGAAGATGGTCTGGCAGACCTCGAGGAAGTTCTCCGGGAATCCACTTCGCTTTCCGACCCAGTCGCGATCGCCAGGGCTGCTCAGCTGGGAAAGCGGGGTAGTGGTTATTTGAGGGTTGTGAGAGAACGAGACACCATTGTTGTCTGTCGAGAAGATGGTGGTATCGTCAATCTTGCCCGAGATCCAACGCTGCATGAGAGTGATGTACTCGTAGGCGGGCAGCTCAACCGGCTCCCTCTTAAAGTTGAGCCAGGTAAAGGAGTGATTACTGAGATCGATTAGTTTTTGGGATAATATCTCAGCGGACACGTGACCTACGCTCCAGCCGACATCCTCGGACATGTGGTGGCATTGCAAATGGTGTTGCCATCCTCTTCCTTCTCATGTATGACCCGGACGAAATTCCACAGGTTGCGATAGTGCTCGACGACTGTGTACGTTAGTCAAGCGACACGTGTGAAAGGTCGAGACTCATACCTTGATGAGCGATCCATTCACCAGGATCGACCGTCTTGGGCCGGGCACTGAGGGTCATGAAGTTTCCCTTGACAATGTGCTTGGCGTAGGAAGAGTTCAACCACACAGGCATGGGACGCGGGAGGTGATACGAGTTCAGTACCTCATCACCGTTGGCGCCAGGCGATGCCGCGGCGGTCTCGTCCATGGCCAAGGATGGGGAGCTGGGAAGGGGAGGAATCTTGGGAGCCGCAAGGTTTGAGGATGATTGACTGCCTTGGGAGAGAGCAGTAGGAGAGCCGGGCTGTCCTCCACTGCTCGTTGTCACGGGGCTCTTTTGACCTGGGGCTTTAGCAGCCGTGCCTCTGAAACGGGCGTTGCTATGGATTAAATGTCAGTCCATGTTATACTCTCTTGAAGCAGCAGGCAAGCATGTGACCAGAAGGCACCAGGACAGCAAACAGCCACGACAAGCACAGCAGTCAGTCAGTCACTTGACAACGTCGTACCATGCGAAACAAGCCGCTTCCTGCGTGTTCGGGGATTTATTCCAGTGTGAATGCTCCGATCCCGCGCGTCACGAAATGCTGGCTCGTCTGGAGTGGCCCAATAGTCGCACACTGTTGAAGCAGGCTTGCATACCCGGATGAAAGTAAAGCAATTTACTGTTTTCCCAAACCGGCTAGGGCAGGCTATGACTTTGGGGTGTCGAAAGAGGTGGTCTCCAGCCTCGAATGGTTGAGCACGATGGAAGCGATGATGTGTGTGCTGGTGGAAAAGTTTGTACGGCAAAGAAGAGAGGTCTTCTGCTGCCCACCCCTTTCGTGACTGTGGACCTGGACGACTGGACTGGACTACAATGGCGATGCCACCCAGTATCAGGTCCCCTCGGATCGGACCAAGTACCCCGCTATGGATCGCTTGTACGCAGTGGCTCACGACCCCCTAACAGGTTGGTATAGGGTGCAGAGATCCAGAGGCGGTGCTCGGTTCCAGTTGCGTGGGAGATGTGTGCTGTCATACCTGTGGGCGAGGACGCAAGGGGATTGGTGGCGAGGTTCACTTGAAGCCTTGGGCACCATCTGCACTCTCTCGCTCCCTCATTGGCAAGTCGGTGAGGACGGGGAAAGAGAGACAGTGTGGGGGATAGAGGGCGAGCTAGAGATACAGAGAGAGGGAGACAGGACCGAAGACTTTTTGGCAATATGGAAAAACATCTTATGATCATGGTCAGGCTTAATGAAACATCAAGATACTCACATTCCCGAGAAAAGGTTCGACATGGTTGCCGAGTCTGTACCAGGCAAGGCGCCTGCTGCGCGAGGGGCTAAATAAAAAGGAGGAAGAGCGGTACGAGGTCTTGGGGGTTGCGGCGATCCGATCGGATCCTCAGCTGCAGGCAGAGAGGGCGGAAGTTTGGCGCTGTTTCCACCTCAATGAGCGAGTATGGGGATCGTGAGATCAATGGGGAGCAGGTCGGGTCTGGTTGGATTGGATCGTTGAAGGGAGGCAGAGGACTGATCCGTTATTCTGGCAAACCCTATGATGGTCTCGAAAGCTCAAACATCGAGGTCAAGACCTACGTAGGGGAAAGGAGGCATCGAGAAAAGACCACTAAACCGTTTTTGTCGAGACGCGAGTGCACGAGCCAGCGGTTGCTAATGTTTCTAACATGTGCCAATCAGGAAGAACTCTCGATAACTGCTTCACTGTCATGTTCTACTATTGTTGTGTGTGTGCTCAAGGGTTCAATTCTATTGAGACGCATGCCATGCATGCCACAGAAGACATACAGATATCTGTTCATCCCCCCTGATTCTAGAGACAACCACCTTCATGCATCATTCGAGTCTCCCCCTCCTCACGAGCCCTTCACTTGCCCCTCAGCGTCTTAAGGTTAGCGCGAGCGGGCCTGCAAGTGGTGAATTCCCGGTTGAATCAGCTCCAGTGCATATTGAGGGGTTCCACTGACTCGGCCGCTAATATTCCAGAACTCAAACGCCTGAAACCCATCTGCCATTGGACCCATTTTACCTAGCTCCAGCCCCCAGTCCCAACTTTTTGCCCGCCGATTGCACTGGCACTGCGGCAGCAACTTGCAAGGCTGTTGACTGGCTGCGCGACTGGCAACAGCAAGCACACGCGCTACCTACAACCAGCGAGGTATCCAGGTACCGTTCAGCCTTTGCAAGGTCCCATCCAAGTCCCATTCCTCGTGAGAAACCCCAAGCTCCAAGGTAGCCTTGTCACTGACCAGAGCTTTGCGCACCCGCGACCGCGTCCATCAAAGCCTGTGCACATTTGCGCACGCCAATTGCCATCCAAAGATTATCCTCGTTCTTGTTCTGCACGCCAATTGCATCGAGGCCCACCATGTCCGACTCGGAAGACCCTGTCGACGTTGCCGGTGATGAGGTCGATGACCTCTTCGGCGATGTCGACGATGGCGATGATGCTCAGTCCGGCAATGAGCGTGCTGTCAGTGATGACGACTTGGCTTCCGACAGGGATGCTCGCGAAACCCGGGATGACGACGATATGAACGTCGACGGACCTGATATGGAGGTGGAAAACAGATTGGTGATGAACATTCAGCTCTATCGTCACCGAACGCCCAGAAGCAAAGATGGCACGGTACGTCGCATGCTCCAGAGAAGGGAGGTCGACAACATGCTAACGCCCTCCAGTTGAGATCGCTGAGACCTCCCAACTTCCTCAAAATCGCCGCCGAGGAGTACAAGCCCGACGGCTTTGAGCCCGCCGAATGGGAGCAAGAGAATGCCCGCAGCGACAACCCCAAGGGTATTATCCGATACCAGCGCGATCCCGAGACTGGCAAGCTCAAGAGCAATGCCCTGATACACAGATGGAGCGATGGTTCAATCACAATGTCGGTCGGAGGCGAGCACTTTGAGATCCAGAAGAAGATGCTCGCACCGCCCAGCGACAAGCCGTACCAAGAGATCCAGGATGCTCACTACTATGCCGCAGCTGCCCATCTTACTAGTAACTTGCTGGTCACCATGGGGCATGTATCGGAGCAATACACAGTCCTCCCGAACCGCAACATCCAGGACGATGCGGTCGCCATGTTGGCAAGCCGCATGCAGGCAGTAGCACGCAGCAAGACCAAGAGCGCAGACAACATCTTCACCGCTACCAGAGATCCCGAGCTCCAGCGAAAGGAGGCTGAGATGGCGGAGAGGGAGCGCATGAAGGCGCAGCGCAGAAGAGACAACGCCGCAGCAAGACTGGACAACCGTGCTGGAGGATACCGAAGCGGAGGACTGTCCATTGGCGATCTCGAGGGCAGACGTGGACTTGGTGGCTCAAGGAAGAGAGGCCAGCCTGGAGCCTCGCGTCCCAAGAAGCGTCGTCCTGAATATGATTCAGATGATGACCTTCCTGCTGGACGTGGCCGCAACGAGGACTACGACCATGAGGATGACTTTATTGCACCCAGCGACGACGAGGGCAGCTTCGTGGAGGACGACGATGAGGAGGATATTCTCGACGACGAGGATGAAGAGGAAGAGGCACCCCGATCCAAGCGACAAAAGACGGCCGATGCCGAAGACGCTGATGCGGATGGAGACATGGACGATGACACTCCCGCCGAGCAATCCCGCAGCCGAAGGCGCCACATTGTGGATGATGACGACGATGACGAAGAGTAATACTGAGCTCCTCACTGGCGGGATCTCTGATGATACTGCGTCCTTTGCTAGATCCCTCTACAAATGGCATTCGGTATGACAGCAGGATATTGTTGATCACGAGTGTTTGGTTGATGCATTGGCGACATGGCGTTCAAGAGACAGCAAAATGGTTTGACCCGGTTGTAAATAATATAGTAGTGTCTTCTCGATGGATAACTAGCATTTGTCTTTCTGGCAAATGCTGATGCACTGTTCACTCTCTTTCGGTCTCATTGCTACCCTACTGCGTCTGTCCTGTGTTTTCATTCAGTCGATCCATAACCAGGGCCTCATTTCGCCGTCTTAGTTCGTCCTCCAGCTGCTGAATCCAGAGTTCCATTTCTGCTGGAGTCGCATTCCGTCTCTGGGATTCGGTTGGGAACCTAGGAGGCGACCTCGCCTCTTCTTCTGCTTTCCTCTTGAGATCTGCAACATGTCAGTACAATAATCTCGATTTGCGGGATGGTATAATTTCTTTTACCTTTTCGCAGCGAGCAATTGGTCCCAGACGAGGAGTAGAAGCAGTTGAGGCATGCGCCCTTGGCCACGTCCTCGCCGCCCGAGATGCACTTGTCGAACGGACCCTTGCTGTTCAGGTTCTGGCACTGCTTACAGCAGTTCTGTTCTCCGTCGGAAAATAGCTTGTCATCTTCGAGGAACAGGTACAGGGCGACGGAGTAGCATGTCTCCATTCGGTTGAAGAGCATTTCCGTGATGTACGGGGCGCCATTGGCTCTCCATACCTTGGGGCGGAAGAGACGCTGGATGTCCTGTGGAAGTGTCAGTATTGTAACATAAATTCATGCAGAGCATCAATCCAGAAAATTCCCGAAGGGATGCGGAGTGGGAAAAGTAGGCAGGTACCGACCGAATGTTTCTCGAGCAGTTGGTGGGTGTTGTCGTCGTTACATTCGAGCAGCTTTTGCAAGGCCCATGCTGTACTCTCCAGGTCTGTCTTGCACTCGACCAAAGTTGCAGGCGGCTCTGGCAAGCGGAACTTGAAATCGCCGAGTTGCTTCATTGTGAAGTTGCACTGAAGATGGTAGATAGAGCTTTGATGAATTAGAGCTGATCTAGAATGCAAAATTTTGCTACGTACCATTTTTTCCGGCTTCAAGTTGATGCGGGCAGATCTCCGGGGATTTTTCAGAGTATATCAATAATGGTCGATGAAGCTCAATCGAGCGTTATTGATGTCAATAGCGGGTTGTTGAAATGTTGTTTCTGAATTGTACAGGGCCCAGGCTAGTCGTATGCAGGGTCCAACAGTGGCGGTGCCCTGCCAAGTACCATTATAGACTGCTTGCATAGCAAACACTTGATGAATTAGAGACATCACTGTTCTTTCGGTATCAACATGACTATAGCGAGTATATCTCTTGCCGGAAATCGAGTGTTTTTTGCAATTATCTGGTTCTCTGGTGTCGAATCGAGTACCGTTACACATTGAGCTACAGTGGACAACGTACAGAGTATTGCTGGTACCCCAGACCCCAACATTGAACCCCACCAGCATTTTCCTTTCACATGCCAGCTTCCGTCACCTTATTAGCACCAGCGCGGGTCACGTCACGCGACGACTCTTAACGTATATCAGCTGCACCTCCAACGGAGCTAGGGAAGCAGCTTCTCTTTTGTACACTTTTGATCAAGCACGTAGAGAGCGAAGAAGGTCTTCCGAGTCTATTGTTCCTTTATTACACAACTGCTTTTTGCCGCCTGTTGCCGGTATCTTTCTTGGTGGCATTATGTGCTCCGGCTCGGCAATTTAGATTGGCATTCCGAGCTGACCAAGACCTATGATGGCGCTCACCGAACCTTGACTTCCGAACTTCTATTCATAGACTTTCTCCCACAGCCTCGCTCAGATCGCGACCCCTTGACTCTGCCAGTTGCCTTCGCTCCCGGCAGCATGGCAGCAGCGTCAGGCCTCATCGGAGTCCTGTGGGCAGTGTCGTCTTTGCTCCTCGAAGTAGTCCTGTTCTGGATCAAAGTAGGTAAGCCGCTAGGGCTTCCTCCCCTACCGAGCAACGTCTCTGAGCACGCGGCTGACGAGGGACCTCAACAACACAGAAATTCGGTAGCTGGTGGAAGTCAAGGAACGTACTCGACGACTGGCTCGATGCCCTGCGCAACGCTGAAAGCTACGAGGACTGGGAGCATGCCGCGCTTCACCTAGACAACATCAAGCAGCTCAATCTATGGTGAGTGCGCCACGTCTCGCTCCTACACTGCGATGGTCCGAGAGCCTGTTCTGTGACTGACGTCGAGGTCCTCATTTCTCAGGCGAAACGACGTCACATCTAGCTCCTACGACTGGACGCTGATCCACCGCCGTCTCGAGTCTCTCAACATTGCTCGAGAGGACAGAGATCTGCAGACGTTGATCGACCTCGTGCGCGCCGGGCTTGTCCGCAATTTGGGCAATATCACGTCGCCCAAGCTCTACAATCGATCCTTCGCAGGCACCAAGTACCTGATCGAGGAGTACATTGCCCAGGTGGTCGTTGCGATTGAGGATATCAATGCGCAGACAGCCTCCAATGCCGCCCCGGTCGTCGAGACGAGTGGAGGTCCTCAACCGAGCATATCTGCGCAGCGCAAGCTGAACTTCTTGCACGACTCGAGGCAAGCGTTTGGTCGGACAACATTGGTCCTGCAAGGTGGTGCCATCTTTGGACTTTGCCACTTGGGCGTTGTCAAGGCCTTGTTCTTCCGCGGACTTCTCCCTCGCATCATTACGGGTACGGCGACGGGTGCACTGATCGCGAGTTTGGTGGCCATTCATACCGAAGATGAGCTGCCCCGGATTTTGACCGGAGAAGGCATCGACCTTTCAGCATTCGAGGCGCATGCTCATCATGGACAGCAGACTGGGAAGCAGGCGGTCGAGTATGGCTGGCAGACACTGCTGCGCCGTTTCCATCGCTTTTGGAAAGAGGGCTACTTTCTCGACGTCAAGGTTCTCGAGGAATGTGTCAAGGCCAATGTTGGCAACCTGACCTTTGAAGAGGCGTTTCACCGCAGCAAGAGGATACTAAACATCACAGTAGCCACCGAAGGCCGTGGCGGACTTCCATCGCTGCTCAACTATATCACCGCGCCCAACGTGGTATGTAACTTTCAGGCATAAACATGCTTATACCATGCTGACTTTGACCAGTTGATTTGGACCGCTGCTGTAGCGTCGAATGCGTCGACTCCCTCGCTTTATGGAAGCCGAGGAACGACGGTCCTGTGCAAGGATGCTCACGGAAACATTGTTCCATGGGCACCAGCACACACATTCCACCACTACACATCGGCTTCCTCCACAGCGAGCAAGGATCGAAAAAGTCCATTGGCTCGCATCGCACAACTCTTCAATGTGAACCACTTTATAGTGTCACAAGCCAGGCCTTACTTGATCCCATTCCTCGAATCAGACATGCACGGCCCCTCGTTATTCGCAGCACGACACAGGCGAGCTCAAATCACCGGCAACATAATTCGTATGGTTGGACTCGAGACACGGCACAGGCTTCGACAGCTCGACACACTCGGCCTACTCCCGGCGAGTATAAGGCGATTCCTTGTAGACGAGGAGATCCCGGGCGCTCACATGACGTTTGTGCCCAAGGTGACGGCCTCGGATTTTGTACGATTGCTGGAAACGCCCACGCGCGAGACACTCGACTATTGGATCATGCGCGGAGAGCGCAGCGTCTGGCCTGCCATTTGCGCCCTGCGAATCAGATGCGTCATTGAGTTCGAAATTGAGCGGACATATCAACAGGTCCGCTCACTCAAGGCTGGCGGTTTGCGGAGGAAGGCCAGTATTGCCGGCACGGGACCATCCGAGGACAACCAACTGCCACTACCTCGTGAGACGCTGGAGCCGCCGCCGCATGACAGGCAACGCGCAGCAAGTCTTGCACCGAGTCTCGCCCCGGGTACTGGCTAGTCGTCGGCACGCCATAGTGCAAGGTTGAGAGTGGCAACAATTCTTGCACAAATGCCAGAAGAGTAGCAACCAAATGATCACGAATACGAAGGAATGCCTAGATTTCCAGCAACTGCCCTTCCATATCCAAGTCTGTTCACTTAGACAGTAGATTGTAATTCGATAGCTATTAGCCAATAAACACTAGATAATCAAAAGCGAAGAGGAACTGAGACTGAACTGCTTCTCAATATCAATATAGTGGTATACACGAAATCAAGAGGCATCACTGCAACCAATACAGCTTCCTCTTGGATCACTTTTTGTGTCAACATATTTAGTCTGGAAATAGCGAGCCCAGTCACGACACGTGCAATTTCCGCGGTGCGTCAGGTTTAATTGTTTTTATTTTTCTACTAATTACTTTCTTCCTACTTCCACGGCCTCTTCCACGGCCTCCTCCACGGCCTCCTCCACAACCTCTTCCACGCCCTGAAAGGGGTCCAGCGTGGATAACTGACTCTACAGCATTACTTGCGCGCTTGAATTGTATATGCAGCGAGCATCGCTGGACGGCGCTCTTGGGATCGCGCTGGTTCTTGCCGTAAGCGGTCTGCTTCTCCTTTTTTTATTTTTTATTTTATTTTTTGTGTTTTCTTTTTAGTTTTTTTTTCTGTAGCATTGCTTGACGGCGCTCTTGGGGTCGCGCTGGTTCTTGCCGTAAGCGGTCTGCTTCTCCTTTTTTATTTTTATTTTGTTTTTTTGTTGTTTTTTGTTATTTTTTTTGTTTTTAATATCTAGAAAATAAAAGCGGCCCTTCCTGTCGCCGTTGAAGTAGTTGGGGGGAGAAGGCAGTAGTTAGGGTGAGTAGGGCCCCCCCTCCCCATCCCCTGCCCTTCTATTCCTCGAGGCCATGTCCCTCATCATCGATGTCCATTCCTGAGAACTCTGGTACAAGAGCGTGAACATCGCTCTGGTCGTCGCCAACGAGTGCCTTTCTCGTCGTCGTACTCTAGGGTGGTGGCCTCGGGATCCCACCAAAGCCACATCTTGGGTCCTTGGTCGCCGGCCTTGGAGAAGGCAGAGCCCAAATCACTACCCTCAGGAGCGCCACACTCGAGGATAAGGTCGTCGATGTCGTCCTCCCCAGACAGGGTTCTCATTCTTGGTTACGCGGTTCCGATTGTCAGAGGTTGCTCGTCCAATACGAATGTGCATGATCGGCCTCCTTTGGCATTGAGGAGGCCGAACATGCTCGTGTGGGAAAACGATCTGCGAACATCCCCGATCAGGTCCTCGAGGGCCTCAAGAACGTCTTGTGCGGTCATATCATGTTCCACCTAGGTGGCAATCTCATATGGAACGCGACGTGACTTCCAGAGTAGAGTCTCGGGACGCCTTCCCACACACATGGTTGAATCCATTGCCGCCGTAGGCAGCAGGGCCAAGGCGTCAATTTGTTCGAGGACAAGTCGTAGAATGCTGGGAACACCAGTTCGCTCAGGAGACATATAAGTGCTGCCGGGCCTGTTTGAGCAGTCTAAAAGGGGAACAAACAAACGGTACGTCGGTGGACTCGGGCTGCTGCTGCTGTTCGTCGGCAGCCTCGCGCTCGGAGTCGGCATTATATTCGCATAATTGCCATCATGACAGCATACCGTGTAGTCTTTCGGGATGGCACACGCGTCTTTCTCTGGGCGAACGGAGGCCGGACAGGCGCCGCTGTAGGTGTGGTTGTAACCACCGCGGCAGTGTAGCCGCCGCTGTAGTTGTAGTTGTAACCACTGCGGCAGTGTAACCTCCACCGTAGTGGTTGCGGACGGAAGAAACCAGAAGAAACACCCAAAGTGTGCCCTCAATTAGGGAGTCCCATGCTGCTGGAGGTCCGCCGTCGCGAAGCCACCACAACTGAGAGGATTGAAGGGCGCTGCGGACACTGCCGGCTTCGGCAGATGGAATATGTCGGCGGTCTCGGTCGCCAGCACTCTCAGCGCAAAGATGGGTGCGCCCGTGCCCGAGCACATTGTCGACACATTGATCTTGGACCGGCCATCTTTTGCGATGCTGAGAAGATCTGGGAACGGCCATTTGACGGTTGATTCAAGTTCGTCGCCTTTCCCACAGCCCAGTGTGACACTTGTGGGCGTGGCTGCCCGGGCCGACCCGAGAGGCCCGGAGAGTCACTATCCCGAAGGGGGGGCACCGGAGTGCGCCCGGGGCTATTACCGAGACTCAAATGTCGAGAGGGATGGCACCGGAGCGCACCCATTATCTTCTCTGCGACCAACTTGCCCAAAGCACCTGAGATCTCTCGAGTCTTCAAGCCTTCTCAGACAAGGGGGCGCCGGAGCGCACCCGGGACCGGATCTTGAAGATGGCAAAGGGCCGGACAAAGCCATCGGCGCCCGTCATCTGGTCTGCGGCCAACTTGCGAAGAGCACGAGAGAACTCTCGAGTCTTCACACCCTCCCAGGCGAGGGGGCGCCGGAGCGCACCCGGGTTCGCCCAGACGAGCAACACTGAGCATCTCCAGACCGGAGACTTGGCACCGTCATGCCGGGATAGGTCTTGGCCAACCAGGACATCCGACGACGCAGTTGGGCGACGGTGACCTCGCCCTCCTCCATATGCTTGAAGTAGACGGGCAGAGCGTCGTCAATGCCGTTCGGGAAGTAGGCCACGAGTTGACACCGACCTCGCACTTGGTGCTGTGTGAAACGAATCATTTTCACGCTTGAGTTGTGTACGTGAACCATGCTGTCTCTGTAGCTGAGGGGGATCGAAGTGATCAACCCAGTACAGGCTCATAACGGAGTGAAACGCAGCCGCCAGAAGTTTGAGTGCAAAGGTGGGCGCATCCATGAGGACTCGATCATGGACATATGTACCGGTCATGAACCATTGTACTCCGCCTGGCGTGAATAACGGTCGGGACGGACAAAGACGTGACCAACAAAGATTTAGTGGGTGGTGCTCACAAATAAGACGATGGCACCGTCTCATGTGTTTACAGCCGGACGAATGGTAACCCGTGATAGGAGTTCCGACGGGAATGAGATGAACAAGTGGCGATGGGAACTCCGTATCGTCGTCGTCCTCGAGAGAGAGGTACATCTCTCGCTGGACGCGCACGAGAGATGTGGCATTCTAGCCATGATGTGATTGATAGTCGGTGAATATTTTCACAACCTCTTGCTTCGACCACGGGAAGCTGGGTGAGGCTATCACCACCATTTCCGGACAAGAATTGGACCTTCGGCCACTCCGGGCAAAACCTCGATGATCTTGGCTCTCAGCTCGGGTGAGAGCAGCGGGAACAAGATGAAAGTCGTCTCATCAACTGCCTTGACGGCAGACTCGTGGTCGATCGTGACCTTGCATCCTTTCGGTCGCGACGGACAACGTCACGAGACCCCACACCTCCTCTGCTGCGAAGGCTTCTTCTGGGCGGGGGGCACCGGAGTGCGCCCGGGAGCGCCCAAAGAGACAATATCACGAGTCTCCAGGTCTCCTATGGTGAGAGAGCCCGTCCCCAGGTCCCCTCGGACAGAAGGCCCGCATGGGGTCCTATCTGATGAGAAGCCCTCTGGGCGGGAGGGCACCGGAGTGCACCCGAGACCACCCAGAGGGACAACATCACCTCCCTGTGCTCGTACCACTGGATGAGCCATGGGTTCTTCGACACAACAATTGCGCGAGCGTGGAAGATTCGAGTACCAATCAGAGGGCGCGGTGTCTTCGAGTACCTGTGGCGACGGACATGGCCGAAAACCCAAGTTCTCCTAGAACTCCAAGTCTTCTAGCCTTTGCTTTTACGGGGTGTCCAGAACTGAAATCCTCGGGGATCCGGAGATCTACCCTTTCCTTTCATGAGTCCGTGGTCGACAGAATATAATCTGCCAGCCTCTTAGCCCAGGACTCCGTGGTCATACCCACCCTGATCATCAGTCTTCTCTGGTGGAGGCACCATCGACAGAGGCGACGGCATCAGAGGCCTGGGCGTCGACGGGGCCGTCAGAGACGGCAATACCACTGGCAAAGTACAAGGCAAGTCCTTGGACGTGCAGTCATCCTCACCATGGTGCAGGCAGCGCTGGACTGCGCTATTTGGAATGATGGGCTCGATTGGAGAAAGACTGAAGCCAGACTCTGTTTCTGTGGCACACAGATTTGAATGGCAGGCCAGCTGCTTTGCTTGCTTCTTTGGGTTGCGCTGGTTGTTGCCGTATGCCGTCTGTTTGGCGTCGTCGCCTTCGCCCTTGTGGCACTTGTGAACATGCAACGAATACATCAGCGTTGATTGGCATCCGGAAGCCGCCCGGGTATGAATACATCAGCGCTGATTGGCATCCGGAAGTCGCCCATGTATGAATACATCAGCGCTGATTGGCATCCGGAAGCCGCCCAGGTATGGACGGATACATCAGCGCTGATTTGCATCCGAAAACCGTCCGGTATGGATACATCAGCGCTGATTTGCATCCGAAAACCGTCCGGTAAGCAAGCGTGCAGCTGCTTTTGTGACGGTGAAGACCGGATGGAAGCGATAAGAACCATAAAAAGCGTAGCGAGACTCGACAGAAGACTTGTCAGAATGTGAGGGTGAAGTGCACAGAAAGTGTGCAGGTATAGCTTGGTAGGATTTGCCGTTTTGGGAAGGTGGGGCGAGTATGCAAAGCGAGTATAAGGTCACATGTCAAGCACGACTACATGCAGTGCCTGACACGACCAGCCCAAGTGACAAGGATGAGCAGGAGACTGTTGAGAAAGGGTTAGAAATGAACAAAACAAAGGTGGGGTGATGAGAAGGTACTTGCATTTGTTCAGAGCTCATGTGGCTCGCGCTTTGGGTGGCATCACTGCCATTGAATGTGTCTTCTGTCGAAGAGGGGTAGCTGCCGAGTTTGCAAACGTCGCCGACCGCGAAGCCGGTCTCAAAAGTACCAGACGTGAATGAGGGGTAAAACTGCGATTCTGCAGTAAATCTCAGTGAATTTCCGTCTGGGAAGACACGCTAGAGAAGTCCAGTAAGGTAGTGGCGAGGACGTGAAAAGAGCATCAAGACTCGACAATTTTGTCCCCTGAGGGAGGGGAGGGGGAGTGGAATACTGTGGAAAGTGTATCGCGACGCGACGCGACGTGACAAGACGCGACGTGACAAGACGCGACAAGACGCGACAAGACGCGGCAAGAGCCGTGGAGAACGAGCATCGAGGCTTGTCGAGAGAGCGGCAGGAACAAGGAAAGAAGGCTCGAGGCCCGACGAGAAACTCGTCCAAGGAAGAGGGGCAGTGGGAGTGGGAGTGGGAAGGCCAAGGAAAGGGCAGGTCCTCTTGCCTTGCTATCAAGACCCGACGAGAGGGTCCAAACAAGACAAGGCAAGAACCATGGAAGGGAGTGTCGAGATCCGACGGAAGACCCGCCCGAAGAAAGAGAGATATACTTACTGTGCATCGCGTGATGGCTTTGAGTGATAGATGGCACTAGATGTGAAGCAATAGATGATGATAGATGGCGATGGTCGATGGCGAGGGCTGGCCAGAGTTGTGGATTGAAGGTGAGAAGGTTAGGTGGGAAGCAGAAGCTGAGCAGGAGCTTGCTTTTGTAAACAGACCGCAGGCAGCTCTGGGAGCTTGGACCCGCAGCGGCGGCCAGGTCGAGCTCGAGGGGGGGTGTCGAGCTTGATGCTGCAGATGGCGGGCGCGAGATTTTGTGCGGCCACAGAATGTGCGGCGGCAGTGGGAAAATGGCAGTTACAGAATTGCGGCGGGCACAAAAGAGTGCGGAGGGCGACAAGCGCCCAGCACAAAAGCCGCGGCGATGCATAAAAGGCGGCTGTTACATGAAGGCGGCGCGGGCACGACAAACGGGGAGCATGGCAATCCGCAGGCACGGCTGTTTCTAGCTGGTGCACAATCGTTCTACTCGACACCAAGTGGCTTCGACCCTTGCCGCACTCCGTGTTCGACGTGCTCGCTCAATCACTGACTTACCCGAGTAGTCGAAGCTAGATACTCGGTATCACTAGAGTTTACGTGGTGTTTCTGGAGGGTGAACACTTTGTATTTGATATTTCTCCTTCTCTCCTTTGATGTTCTGTACTCTGCTCTTGCATATCAAGCATTGGAGCTTTGAATTATGGCATAATAGACTATCGCACATTGGAGCACTGCATGTATGGTCGTCTGGGCTTCGATTTTCTGTTCTTTGATTGCCAAGTCTTTTCTAGTTCAAGCTCAGCATCAGATCTTCCACCCTATGTCGTTCGCTGTTCATCGTCACCGTAGACTTTTGTTCTCGCCGCCTATTGCTGCTCAAGTCTCGTGCATGTGCCTGACTGCTGATAGTGTCCGTTGCCAAAGTAGTTGTCGATGGACACCACCAGCCCCAGTCGGACCCGTAGTCATCTCAAGTAAGTAGAGTAGCCGCCGCTATTATTACAGCCGTCGGAGAATAGCTCATCCATGGGACGGCAGCGTGTGTTTGGACGGAAGCGATCGCTGTTGCCCAAGTCACTTGAGCAGAATGCGACACCCTTGGGCAGACCAGGACGGCAGGCGAGCTTACCGTCGAAACACGCAATGCCGATGAAGTGTTAGCTAGCAGCTTCGGATCCTTGAGCATGTCCAGAGATGTCGAGTCTTGGAAGTCGTAGATCACTGATTCGCTAGTTCCATACATACAGCGAGTATTTATATCTGTCACTCTCGGTACCGTGGATCATGTCTATCTACATTGAAGCATGCAGAAATGCAAATTGAGTACTCAGCATGACTGTGTGTGAATCTTCTTTTCAATCATTTGTTTTGTTATCTGTTCAATATCGAGTTCATCGCAAGTATTCCTCGAGTGATCAGCAAGGAGGTAAATAGTTCATGTTCATATCTGATCCAAGCATTCTGCCTATTTCTATCTACAAGTCCTGTGATATTATTAACTAGGCTAAGCTCCCGTGTTGCTTGTTGCTTTTCTGTTCAGAGAGAAATCTATTGACTTCACTAGAAATTTTCAGGCATGATCAAGATACAGCATAAGTGTTTCTGTCAAATCACGGCAGGAAGCTCGGTCTTTTGAATCGAATACACATTTTTCTGATTACGTAGATGCCTCGTGATATCAAAACAACACAATGTCGTATTCCATGCTCTTGTCTCCAGTCACTCGCTGCCCACCCAGTCAACCCACGTACCACAGCATCGTTCACAAAAGCTCTCTGCCTGATCCAGCCACCGCCGAAACAAAGCAGATAGTGTGCAACTTGCCGACATATTTCCAACAGCCACTAGGTCTTCTGGCTTAGTGGCTAGGTGCGACAGACTACCGGTTCGACGCAGACTCGACCCTCGGAGGACTGGAAGAATCTACCTCTCGAACTCGGGGCCTGTATGCACCATTTTTTTTTTCATTTTTTCAATGCAGAGCAACAACAGTGTGTATTTTAAGACTCTCTTTTTTTTTCTCGCATTTCAAGACTGGAATGGTTGGTAATCTTACTGGCTACAACCCAAGATAATTGACAACACTGTACTTGGTGTGCATACCACAGGCTTCTCTGTTCAGCCTTACGTGTTGGGAAGCCATCATTTTGCTTTCAAGATTAAGGACATGGGAGCCACCGTCTGTACTTCAGGGTCACACTTGGAGTTGCAAGAATTGGTCCGACAATTTTGACATCTGGAGTCCATTTCTAAATACAAATGTTCTCGATGAATTCGATGCAGAGACCTCACCGGCCATTAAGTACACAAGACAGAATAGACACTTGGAGTATCATTTCGATTCAGTTAACCCTCTTCCAATCTCCGAAAAGAGCCCATGTCCCTTCCGCCAAAATGTAGTATATACAAAAAAATGCCATGGCCTCATGACGCCGAAGATATAAGAAATAATCAAAACGCTAGTTTCGTTCCCGCTTCGTATGTGTGGTATAATAATCCCAAAAGAAATACAAGAACCCTGCCGTGTCCGTGTCCAAAGACTGACTACGAAAAGCCCACCTCCCTGGCCTGTTTGCAGTCCGGACACAGGCCCCGAACCAGACGGCCCGGGTACGGCCCGGCCTTTTTGCCGCAGCGGCCGAAGCCGCGGTGCGAGCGCAGCACGTCGTAGCACTTGTGCTCGCAGATCTTCTCAAAGGCCCGGGGCCGGCTGCAGATCTCGCAGACCTTGGTCAGGCGCTCCGAGTAGCACATGCCTGGGGAGCAAAATATGTGGAAAGAAATGGAGGAGAGCAGGAGGTAGAGAGCAGGAGGTATGTGTGCTCCCGGTGATATTTGTATGCGCCGCCGGATAGATATGATGAGATATCCAGAAATGTATCTCCCTCGGCTGTCTTGCCTTTAAGATCAGACCAGATTTTTAAGAATATTGGCTACAAGCATCTGCATCAGCTTCTTGTATCGCTATGTGTGTTCGGGAGACGATTTCACTTACATTGGATCCATCAAAAGCGAGGCGGGATCCTTTGTGTCCTTATCCGATACAATCAATCTTGGCGGCTTGTTGATACGGATGGGGACAATGCCCCTCAGTAGCACTCAGACAACAAAAGTAGAATGCGCAAAAAAGAAACAAGGTATCTTCTGCCATGCACGTGAATACTTGTCCCATATGAAGTTCTCAAGAGTTTTGGGGCAAAAGAGTGAACAAAGCGAGAGCGAGAGAGGAAGATGGCAAGTTCGTGTGGCGGTGCTGATAAGTGGTCTTGGTTGGTGGCAAAGCAAGTAACCTGTAGGCACGTTTTGGTCGTATGTTACTTAAATAGCGCTCTGAGTACCAGAGAGCATATTGTAAAAAAATGCGGGGAGTCGGGGCTGGGGAGAGACCAAGAAACAGGGAAAACGCAAAAAAAGAATGGCTGCAGGGTCCAGTTAGAAAAAAAAAAGCTGAGTAATACAGATGGAGAGATGCATATAAGTAGATGCAACAAAAAAGAACAAAAAAGTGAATTGAACGCAAAACCTACAAAAATGTTCCAAAAATGCGCCCGGCAGGATTTGCACCCGCGGTCTCTTCCTTGGGAGGGAAGCAGCTTAACTACTAGCCCACGGGCGCCGAATGAACTGGTCCGTTGAAAAATTGCTCAGTTATTTGGATCCAAGAGATAGGTAGGTCAGTCTAACGGGCGGACAAAGGAAAAAAAAATTGGAAACATGAAACAGAACGTGTTGGTCGTTCGCTCTTTCCACACATACTGTGCAAACGGGAAAGGAGGGAATTTAATACGCGCGGGCAGGCTGAGCCCGCCGACCAAGTCTACCTAGGTATTGATGGCGTATGTAGCTCAGCCCCCTACATTAGCTGTTCACCTATTCACATTTGGTACCAATAACTTGAACTGTTCTGGAAACCCAGCCTCCATTTCCACTGCATTTCCCAGGCCAGGCTCTTCTCTTCTGCAGGGCTTCGAGAACTGGATCCCAATCGCAATCCCTGTGCGCCACGGTGCTTGCCCATTCCCCGATCGAAAGTCCAGAATTTAGAGCTGCAATTCTGGATCGTTCTAGGATCCCCAGCGGCACTAAGGTCCATCCTTGATAACTGGATCCTCTCTGGGTGCTACGCCTGTATGATCGCCCTGGACACGCGAGAGCCATGGCCACGGACCGAACAGTGGGCCAGCATGGTCGTGGTGGAAGGCAAGTGAGGCCGCAAACCCACATGTGAGGCTGATCTCATATCATCAATCCAACGCTGTCATGTTTCTAGTAGCGAGCACTGTTATACATGTATACAATTAAGATTAGCCTTGTCTCACCCTCCAACCTGGGGTCTCAGAGTATGCGATCATTCTTGGGACTACACGGACGGTTGTAAACACTCGGATATATTATTCCCTCACTCTGTTCTCTTGAAACTCTAATAACAGTATGCATTCTTTGCCACAAAGGTTCCCAAATTGCTCGCTTACTCAATTGACATTGGTGGGTATAGTATGCTCGTCAAAATCCTAATGACTTGAAAGAGGCTGGACATGCATCCAACACTCGGTACAGCTCATACCAACATAAGTACATGACCATCGTATCCGTCATAATAGCCAACCTGTACGCCCCGTATTCCCTCCCTACAAACATGTAAAATGCAAACGTAACCATTGGAAAGGGTATATGTCGGCTTATGCAGCTCTCCGAACTGAGCAGAAAATCGCAGGCGAACCGAATCCATGCCAGTGATGAAAACACCCACCCAATATTGCCTTTCCGTCTATCAGCCCAATGGATGAAAAGAAAAGAACAAAGTCCGACACATATCCAACAGTCTTTCAAATTAAGCGCCTCCTCTCAGCTTCTTCCACCAGCTACTTCGAGGAGTAGTATCCATGAAAACATTGTCGCGAGGCTTTTCTCCACTTCCGTCGGAACCGCCACGACGGCGGTCTCGCTCCTCGCGACGCGCGCGGCGACGTCTCTGGTCGTCTTCCATTTCGGCACTGCCATCTTCGTACCTGGAGCGACGACGAGCCCTGCGTGCAGCACGACGGGCCTCATCATCGTCAGTCGGAGTCGGAGCATCAGTGCCGGGATCATTTTCGGGAGGCGGTCCGGCGTCGGAATGCTCCTTGACCCAAGATGAAGTTCCAGAGTGTGGCCAGGCTGGTTGCTTCTTGCTGTCTTTTGGCTTGGGCGTGTAGACGTACTCGTCTGGAGGCGTAGACCGACCACGACTGGCCTTGGCCTCGTCAGCAGCGCGGGCTGCACGGCGAGCTTCACGGCGTTTACGGCGGGCCTCTTCATCTTCAGTATCGGCGCCTTGCCTGGACCTGTGTCGGTCATCTCTTCCAGATCGTCGCAGCTCGGCGTCTGCGTCATCGGCGGTAGCAGCGGCGGCAGCCTCTTTGCGAAGCCTGCGACGTTCTGCGCGCTCCTGGTCTCTCGCAGCGTCCATCTCGGCAGCCTGACGTTCATCATCTGCCTTGCGTGCAGCCCGTCTCTCGGCCCGTCTGGCTTCGCGCTCCATATCGCGGCGAGTCTCATCTGCCTCTTCCTGGCGTTTGCGGCGATCGCGGCGAGCTTCTTCCTTGGCCGCGCGCGCCTCTTCCGCTTGTTTCTCCTCGGCGCGTCGGGCACGTCGAGCTGCACGACGCGCTTCCGCTTCGGCGTCTGCTGCGGCACCCTCGGCTTCACTCTCGCGTCCTGACCGTCTGGCTCTCTTGTCGGGACGACCACCCTCGTCATCTGTAGTTTGGTAGGTGCCACGACGACGAGGCTCTGGACGAAGCTCGGAGCGAGGAGTGCTTGACATGAGACCGCCAAAGAGACCAGAAATGCCCTTCTTGGCGCTCGAGTTGGAGCGCTTGAGAGGAGTCGCATCGGGAGGTCCATCGGCTTCTACCATGACAATGTCGTCATCGGCCGCCCTTGACCTCGACTTCTTGTGGGAAGACCTCCTCTCAGGGGCGGGCGCGGCATCGGCTGGGTCGACCATGACAATGTCATCATCTTCTGCAGCGTGGCGTGACTTGCTCTTGCGGCCACTCTTGTCGACACCGAGGATCTTGGCTGCCTTGCTTGACATGGCGGGAATCTCCTCTGCCGGGGGAGACATGAGACCACCAGACATGTCGTGACGACGCGAAGAGGATTTGCTGGGACGCCTCTCGCGGTGAGACTTGGATCGCGCCACCGGCGGCGTGCTTTGGAAAACACTTGGCACACGAGGAGCGAACAAGTTGGAAGATGCCCTCTCGTGCGCCTTGGGTCGTTCAGCCTTATCCGACGAGGAGCCCTTGGATGATGTTTTTTCTTCTCGCTCCTTTCTTTCTGATCTCGATCGCTTGTCTTCAGATCTGGACTTGGAGGACTTGGGCTCGTCTTTCTTCGGTGTGGCAGACCACGCACCCCAAGATGAGCCACCGTCGCGGTTGATCTTGGCGCGCTCCTTCTTTGTAGATCGGACAGGCTCGATAGGGGGAGACAAGGGCACCGCTGGCGGCGGTGGAGGTACTTCTGGTGGCACCTCGCGTGACTTCTTGCTTTTCTTGCTCTTCTTTTGGGACATGTCGACTACTTCAATGATCTCGTCCTCATCGTCGACGGGGAAGCTGCCAGGAATGCCGTTTCTCTTGTGGGAAAAGTAGTCGTCGTCCAAGAAGTCGACGTCTTTGGACTTGGACTTCTTACTTTGCTCTGGAGGTGGCGGCGGAGGAGGAGGTAGTGCGTCGATGAGATCGTCTTCTGGTGCAACCTCGAACGCCTTGAGCTTGTCGGCAATCTTGCTGCTCTTCTTGCTCTTCTTCATTGAAGTGTCAGCTTTGGAAGATGATAGCGCGTCCTTGTCGACCGTGGCATCTTCCAGAATGTTGCTTGACTCAGCATCTTTAATCTCGGCTCCTACCGAACGATAGTGGTTAGCTTTGGTAGATCTGGGGTACGCAGGCTGCACAGGCACCATGCACGGTTGGGGGTTGGCGTGAACACCCAAGGGCAATGAACGAACCTTTCTTCTTTGAGCTGCTGATACCCCACATGGAGAAGCTGTCGGACTTATCCTTGGGGGGACTCGGAGATAAGAGCTCATCGATTTGAGCCTGGTCGAGCTCGATGCCATCAAGATCCAGAAGATCGTCGCTCTTGTCTTTGACGGGAGGGCTGTCTTTTCCGGATTTGGATTTGGACTTCTTGTCGTCCGACTTGGAGCTCTTCTTGGACTTCTTCTTGGAAGCGGCCATCTCTTCAGCTTCGACACGCAAACGCTCGGCCTCACGTATTGCCTGTTCTTCAGCTTCACGTGCAGCTTCGCGGGCAGCTTCATCTTCGGCTGCCTTGGCCTCTTCTGCTGCGATCTCGGCCTCCAGTGCTGCGAGCTCTTCGGCATCTTTGGCGGCTTGGGCTTCGTTCCGCTGGTTGGCCTTTTCAGTCAGACGGTCAAACTCTTTCTGGTCCTTCTTGGTGAGTTTTCGCTTGGCCTGTTTTGCTGCCAGTGCTGCAAGTTCTTCCTCCTCCTGAGCAATCTCAGCAGCTTCGGCTTCGACACGATCGCGCTCTGCTTGCTCCTCGGCCTCCTTGGCGGCAAGTTCGTCGGCGACGCGTTGGGCTTCTTCCTCGGCTTCCTTGGCAGCTTGCTCCTCGGCTTCGCGTTGAGCCTTCTCTTCCGCTTCCTTGGCTTCCTGCTTGGCACGCTCTTTCTCTGCCTTCTTCTTCTCCTTCTCTAACTTCTCGAGCTCCTTTTTGCTGAGTTTGGGCTCCTTTTCCTTGCTCTTCTTCTCGTCCTTGTCCTTGGACTTGGACTTTTTGGCAGGAGCCTCATCCCAGACATTCGTCTCGGGTTCTGCCACAGGAGCAGGCTCGTCCAGTTCCATGGACGGAGGTGTGGGAGCTGGAGGTGGAATATCAGCCAGTGCTTTCTTTTTGGACTTCATCTTTGAGCTGCCAAAAATCCAGTCGTCGCGGTCCGACTTGCTCACAGACGAGACGGAATCAGGCATGACTCCGTTGACATGTGAACCGTCGACCTCGACCGGCTCGTTTCTGCTGCTGGACTTGCACTTACGCATTGATAGGGCGAGAGCGTCATCGGCCTGAGGTTCCTCGACCGCGTCGGGCTTGATGCTTCCGTCGGAGGTCTTCTTCTTCTTCTTGTCCTTTTTGCTCGTGCCAAAAGATGACCAGAAGCCGTCGTCATCACCAGCCTCAGGGACCTCTGGAACAGCGGGCGGAGGTTCTGGTACCGGCTCAGGCTCCTTTTCAAGGTCCACAAGAGCGTCCGAGATTTTGCCCTTTTTCTTGGTGACCTTTTTCGTCGCTCCCCAGAAGCTCCAGGCGCTGTCATCGGCCACGGGCTCCACGACCGGCTCTGGCTCAGGCTCCGGCTCCGGCTCGGGTGGGGGTGTGGGCGCCTTTGGAGGCTCCGCGACAGGCTCAACCTCGTCCCAAATGCTGCCCTTTTTCTTCTTCTTCTTGTCCTTTTTAGAAGAAGTACCCCACATGTCCACTTCCGGTTCTGGCTCGGGCGCAGGTGGTGGTGGAGGTGGCGGCGGCGGTTCTGGCTCAGCATCTTTGCCCTTTTTCTTTTTTTTGTCCTTTTTGGAAGTGCCGAATGATGACCAGAAATCGTCCTCCTCCTTCTTTTCTTCGACGGGTTCGCTACATTGTGTTAATTTTCCGCCAAGCAAGATGCAATAGAACGAGAGATATTGGTGACTTACGGTGGCGCCTCTTCCACAACAGGCTCGGGCTCGGGTTCAGGCTCTTCAATGACACCCTTCTTCTTCTTTTTCTTGTCCTTCTTGCTGCCACCAAAAGCCCAGAGGTCGTCTTCCTCCTTCTTCTCCTCAACGACAGGCTCGGGCTCAGGTTCCGGCTCGGGCTCCGGAGTTGGTTCCTTGATTGGCTCTTCTTCTACCGCGCCCTTCTTTTTCTTTTTCTTGTCCTTTTTACTTGTTGCAGTAAATGACCAGAAATCATCCTCGGCAGGCTTCTCAGGCTCGGGTTCAGGCTCTGGTTCCGGTTCCGGCTCCGGCTCGGCAGGAGGCGGAGGAGGTGGTGTAGGCTCTCGAGGCGGCTCTTCAATGGCACCCTTCTTTTTCTTCTTTTTGTCCTTTTTGCTTGTTGCAGCGAAGGCCCAGATGTCATCTTCCTTCTTTTCAGGTTCCGGCTCGGGTTCTGGCTCCGGTGGAGGTGTTGGTGCTTTGGGAGGCTCCTCGATAATTGCATTCTTGCCCTTCTTCTTTTTCTTGTCTTTCTTGGAGGAAGCGAAGCCCCAAATGTCATCTTCTTCCTTCTTCTCTGGCTCTTCAGGTACTGCCTCGACAATTGGTTCAGGCTCGGGCTATTTGAGTTAGTAAGATGTGCGCAAAAAGAAAAGTACATATGTATGGTATGAATGTGTTCTCACCTCTGGCTCCTTGACCTCTTCCACTGGTTCGGGTTCAGGGTCAGCATTCTTGCCCTTCTTCTTCTTCTTGTCCTTCTTGGTCGATATCGAGCCCCAGAAATCATCTTCGGCAGGCTTTTCTGGCTCGGGCTCAGGAGCTGGCTCCTCCACGACGGGCTCTTCCTTGACCTCTTCAACAGCGCCCTTCTTCTTCTTCTTGTCCTTTTTCGTACCCCAGATACCCCAGTCATCGGTCTCCTGGGGCCTGTTAGTAAACTTCACCTGTAGTGAAATGATCAATACATACCGCTGCAGGTTCGGGTTCTGGCGCCGGGGGGTCTGGAGCTGGTGGATCGGGATCCAAGTCAAAGACGCCCTTTTTCTTCTTCTTCTTGTCCTTCTTGCCCCAGATGCCCCAGTCATCATCATCCTTCGTCTCCTCTGGTTCAGGGGCTGGCGGGTCAGGAACAGCCGGTGGATCGGGCTCCTTCTCCTCGACTGCATTTTTGCCTGAGTGAACTTGTCAGCAAGCAGTCATCGAACGAATCAAATAAACTGACCTTTTTTGCCCTTCTTTTTCGTACCGATTGTACCCCAAAAGTCATCCTCGGCCGGCTTCTCCTCTTCCTTGGGCGGTTCTACTGGCTCCGGCGCTGGCTCCTCTGGTTCGTCTCCCCAGGAAAAGGTGCTCTTCTTCTTTTTCTTGTCCTTTTTGGTACCGCCAGTAAACCAGTCTTCTTCGATTGGTGCGGCCTCGGCAGGCGGGTCAGGGACTGCAGGTGGATCAGGTTCCTTGATCTCTTCTACAGCGGCCTTGCCCTTTTTCCCCTTCTTCTTGGTCGTAGTACCCCAGCCACCGCCCCAGAGATCATCTTCTGCAGCCTTGGTCGCTTCTAGATCCTGGCTTGCCGCCAGCGGTTCCTCTACCTTTTCCTCTGGTTCATCTCCCCACGAGAAACCAGCCTTCTTCTTCTTCTTGTCCTTCTTGCTACTGCCGAATGAAAAGTCAAAATCGTCAGTCTTCTTTTCCTCGACAGCGGCCGGGGCCGGCTCCTCGGTTTTTTCCTCCTCCTCGTCAAAGGCGCCAAAGCTGAATGTTGCCTTGCCCTTCTTTTTCGGCTTGGGTCGGTTTATGCTCCACGGGTTGTCCTCTACCTCTTCTTTCTTTTCTTCTTCCTTCTTCTCTCCATCCTTGGCATTTGACCAATCCCAAGTGCTGCCAGTATTCCAACTCGTTCCCCAAGTACCAAATGAACTGCCTTTGTTTTCCGCTGGCTCGCCTCCAAAGTTCAAATCTAGAGCCGGTGCTGCGTCGTCTAGCTTGATTTCGTCGAATGCCTCGGTTTTCGTCTCGGCCACATCTTCCTCGGCGGCGCCCTTTTTTCCCTTCTTCTTCTTCTTTCCCACAGGGGCAAAGTCGCCCCATTCGTCGTCGGCATTGGCGTCGCCTCCTTCGTTCTTCTTATCCTTGTCGTCTCCGTTGCCGTCTCCAGCTCCAGAAGCATCGCCTCCCGCGTTTCCAGAGTCTCCGCCATTTGAATCGCCACCATTGCCTTCATCAGCCGGGGGTTCGTCCTTCTTCTCGGGCTCGTCCCAGTTGAAGTTCTGCTGGGCCTGCTTCTTCTTCTTCTTGGCACATTCGTAGAAGCCCTCGTCGGTGGAGAAGTCGATTAGGTAGTCCATGGTCGGATCATGTATAATCGAGTCCCTGCGACGCTCCCGCCGAGTCTGAGGTGTCTGTGGTGTCGGCGCAGCAGTATCTCGAGGCAGAGGTCGTTGGCGAGCATCTTGGCCGGTTTGGGCGGGGTCAACCGTCTCTTCACTTGACTCGGAGATGTCACATTGCGCTAGCCCCCGTCGCGAACGCTTGGGAGTAGCGTCCGGAATGATCAGTGGCGTAGACAGCGCATAGTGGTGGCATATGGGTGAGGGGTCGTAATGCTTCTCCTGCTCCGATGGCCTCCGTTAGTCTTGTCACAAGGTTTTTCTGAAAGAAATGCAAGGCTTTTCCCTTGTGGCAAAGCTTGCTGCTGCTGCTGCTGATATGACAGCTCCTGCAACGCCCAACCCAACTCTATTGCAGCTCCAGGCAGAAAGAAAAAATGCATACCAGTTTCCTTTGTGTAGAATAACACCATGCTCTTGCAATGTGATTCAATCGTGCTCGTAAGTCCAGCTCATCCCAAGCAGTTGTGGTCGTCGGAGGTTGGGTCGCCGGCCAGCTATATCCTGTCCTCGTCCAGCTCTCGGAGCATGCCAAAACCGCGGCCGAAGCCATCCTGAGAAGTGACGCTCGACTGAATGCGACTCGGCGGTGGAAGAATCATGGACGCTGCGAGTAGAAGACAGCAGCCCAGAAACCCTGGAGAAGATCGAACGATCGCAAAAACAATGGCGCAAGCCGTATATACTGCTCCAGGACCGCCTGCTTTTGCTGCGAAAGTCTGAGTGCAGCTCGAGGCGCAAGTATATCCGAAGTGACGTCCTAGATGTCGCAGGTCGATGTCTACTCTCACAATAATTGCAACTATATGCGCCGATTAGCAACGTCTCATTACTCTACCTCGTTTCTTCTGCTGGGCGCTGCCCAGTTGCGACAGTTCGCGGTGCTGGCAATGTTGAATTTGGCGGATTATTTTTGTGTGCGCAGCAACGGGTATTGTGTGTACAACCAAGAAGCATTGGACGACTTTTTGCATCAAATGGGAGGAAATTATCATGTGAGTACAAGGACGACGACGACGACGGCAAACAATGCCCTTGATCGGCGTAAACAGAAACTCCAGCGAATTAAGGACAAAAAGGTCGCTCCTCTTCCTGTGCAACAGGGAATGCAAGATACCAGCAGAGGTGTAAGTACCAAGGTATGTATGGGCAGAAAATGGATCTATTGGTCTTATGTATGGGCGCACTTGTTTCTTTGCTGCAGGGTCATGCACGATGACCATTAGGCTTTTGGAACAGAGACGGGAGCGAAATAATACATGGACCGCCCGTCTCGTCACAAAGGGTGTGAGCGGATTGAGAAAAGAGTTTCCCTCTTTCCTGCGCTGGCTGCTGGACGGACGGTGACTGACGAACGGAAAGAAACGAATTTCATGTGGCGGAGGGGGGGGCAGCAGTAGCGACCCACGCAGAATTCTCAAAATTCGATTGGCCAGTATCTGATGGCATCCTGGACTATTCACACCTCCAGACCTCCAGAGATACCATGTCGCCCACCTAGATTTACCCCGTTGGGCAAGTACCTCCTCCTTCCGCCCCCTGGGACGGCTGCGACGTCCGATACCTACCTTACCTTACCTTACTCTGTAATGACCCCACCACACAACTCCAAGAGATCAATCATTTGGAAGAGAAGTGCTTCCCTCCCTGTCCAGCAACCCTCCAGGGCACCCAAACATGATCAGACTAGCCAGTACCACGAGGCCCAAGGCAGGCCACCCTCTCAATCCCATCTTTCTGGACCCCAGGTTGTACGAGATAGACACATCTGGGAATTCCATCTTCGATCCGTGCTTCTGGAGAATGAAGATCAGATCGATCTGGTGGGCCGGGACCGGTAAACAAACTCGGGCTTTTCTCTCTCTTTTTTTTCCCTCTCAGTCTCTGGTCAGGGCGAGACTAGCGCTAGATGGGGCAACCGCCAGGCACGTCACAGGCCTCTAGGACCGGGATGTGCGAAAGACCAACCCCATGGCGCGGTATCACTTCTGGGCCCTGGCTGTCAAGAGACTCCCACCCCCAACCTCTCTGACGGCGGACGCGAATATGGAGCTCAGTATTGCCCCTCCCTGCGACGACGTTGGACCCCTCCATCCTCCCATTGAAGGCCAGATTGACATTTTGTTGCGCGGTCTCTCATTAAAATCGTCCATCCCTGCTGCTATACCTGCCCGGAATAGTTGGACCATGTATCGGCGACGGGCGAGGACGGGCAAAGGAGAGACAGGCTCATTCTAATCACCTCCCTATGTGGCAACCATCTTTCCGCAAAAAGATGGCCCGGGATATTACAAGGCAGGTGTGATTCACTCCGGGTCGCGTGCGGATTGGAAAAGAGCGCGTCGCCCCCATGTGCCTCGCTGCTCAAAACTGCAATACTGGAGCGGCTCAAATCTCAGGGCAATCTTATTTGGCATGTCCCTCTGGAAACGGCTTCACGTCTGACTGCAGGCAACGTATCGATACCTGACGACTGGGCATTGATGCTCCTGCCTTCGCCCGCTGCTCCGTCCGGTCGATATCAGTCTTCCACGTTGCCGGGATCCATCTCGAGGTGGACCGACTAGATGGGACAACTGCACCTCGCCAGCGTTCGTTGGATTCCATGAGAGCAGAAAGAAGAACGCGCTGCAGTAGCCCGCAACAGAACGCGGCCCCGAGGCTTCTATGGATCATGTATCCATCCCTGCGACCCGCGGACGGGATCTCTCGCTTATTAGTATTGGCATGTTGTAGTATGTCTAGAATCAATCGCTGCATGTAACTGCTACACTTATTATTCCATGGCACGCAACATCATACCGCGCTATTCTACGATTCCCGCCCGGCAGCTAATGTGTCTCTATACACACTCCCTGGAACTCACCTCTCTCAGGCTCAGCTCCTACAGACAAAAAAGGCGAGCTGCAATGCTCGACGGGAACCAGTCGTAAGGCAGATCTGCCATGCGCTAGCCTTGGACGTTTGGCCGAATGAGGCATCGCGAAGTGCTTCACCGCTTCTCAGCCGACCTGAGCACCGTACAAGATGCAGCAAAAGGTGGACGCATCAATGTCCAACAAAGCGCGGCAAAGGGGAAAATTCTGTTAGCTGCTGCATCGCTTCAGTACGCGCGCTTCGTCTTCTCTCACTTCTTTTCGCCTCGAGGACATTCCTTTGACGATAATTGGACCTACTATACTACTATACAGCCAACCCCGGAGGCCCAAAGCATTGACGCATGAATTTATTCCCTACGCCGCGTGGGGCCGCCCAGCAAAGCCCGGCCATGCCTGTCGATATTCGGTTCATCAGATGTTTGTCCAGCGGTCAAACCTAAAAGTGGAAACACGGAATCTGCTCGTTATGAAACCGGCCTCTCATGTCGTGGCACTCTGAAGAAAAAGCTTTTGTATGCATGTCATAAGCTAAAGAGACTATGTGCTCCTACTCCCAAGTGTAACAATATGTTTTTGGCGACGATACCTCAGGCTGCGAGATTTTCTGTTGTGCTGAGGCTGTATACCATAGTGCTGGATAGCATTATGCGACACTAAAAAACTTGTGATCATATTACGGAGATTGGGCCTGTATACCGCACTTTATACCGGACCCTCAAGGCGCGTGCCATGAGCATGTGAGCCCGAGAACGTGACGACGACATTTCCTGTGTAATCTATATCCCAAAGGACTGGCTATCGTTTGCAAACTCTTGGTGTTACCTGTTCGGATGGAGGGACGCAAGCAGCCGAGGACGTTGGTTCTTGCGTTTGGTTCTGTGTCTGGAACGGATCGATCCCGAAGATCACCACACAGATCGACTTTGAAATCGATCAACGTGTTGTTTATCCACAAGATCGTGTCGTGCAGATGGGCATTATTACAACTTGTCTGGATATCTCTACAATAGCCTACAGGTAAGTTGTATAGCGAGTATAAACCCAAAAATAATGCAAGCAATACGCTTTATACCATTGGGAAGACTACTGTTTGACTCATAATCCCCAACGTTTATTATACTCCCTCTCCTCCTCTCCGCAAACCGCTGGGGTTGTTTTTTTCACGATCCAGCTTTCCATTGAACCGGGGCCCTTGGGAATGAGGGTCCCCCCGATTTTCGGCTAACGATTGCGGGATCTACCCGGCGGGGAGATTTTCTTATTGATTCGATTGTGCAAACGCGAGTTCTTGGCCCACCGCAAAGAAATACACGTGTACTGTTACAGGTTAGAGACGATATAGTCCGTCGTTGGATACATGGTGCTGTTCTTCAATCTTCGATGAGGCTCTTCCCCGCAGGTCTTTTTTTGTTAGTTTCCCTATAGTATACGAATACACAACCGAGACTCGAGAGGGGTCAAGAAACTTGCGACTACACAGTATAGTTCAGGCTTTCATGACGTGACTCGGAGGGCACTGCTTTTGGCGGGACCTTGCTTTAGTGTGGCATTTTAGAGGAGGAAGAAAATGGCTTTCTTTCTCTCGGTAACGGACGGCGTACGCCCGAGGCGTCTTGGGAAAAAGAATAGTCATGGAAGAACGAAGAAGGGAAGGAAAAGAGCTAGAAGCACCACCAGAATGAGTCATGGGACTGGATCGCATACTATGATGCAAGGGAAAGTATTTGTGCGGGCTTGGTTGAAGCTCAGGATAGTACCTCGTCAAGATCGTGACTTTTGCCAAATGTCTTGCTGGCTCATGTTCGCCAGACTGGATTTGGCAGTTTTATGAAGATACTAACTCTAAATCCAAGGGAAAAGTCATTGAGCACCGCTTTCAGCGATCTTTCGTATTCTTGATGGACTTCTTTGTTAGCATATTTTCGTCCCAAAACTGAATGGCATACTTGTCGTGATGTTTCGACTTCCCGTCATAAACTTGCGGCTATATCTAGACGCCATTTGGATTGTCAAAGATTGCTCTGACCGGATGAAATATGGTGTTCAATATTGATCGTCGTATATATCATACCTTATGACACCGGACTCGTACAATTACATGGAGTTGCTGTGGTTGTTTAGTACAATCGCGAATGAAGATCTCTGGAACCACGACCGTTGAAGCTTGCAGTATATCTCGCTGGTAAAATAATAATTTGGTAATAAAGAAGCGTATCAAAACTCCAAAATGGTATCTAGGATGCCGGTCTAAGAAATCTTAATCATATCGAATGATGTCGTGGCAACGTGATCAACCCTCCCTGTATCCCAAACTCGTCGATGAAACCCCATGATGAGTTACTACCGTCCATAGTCACTGGTGTACCCAATCTCTCCAAAGCCCTGTTGCATACCACCTTCGCCGAAACCAGTGCCTGGGCCACTGACGTACCCAGTGTCATCGCCCTCATCATAATCCGAAGCGTCAAAGCTTGACCGCCCACTGATGTCGTCTTCTACATTGCCCATCTCTGGTGCTTGCCAATTCACCTGCGCAAGTGCAGGGTATTGCGCCAACAAGGACGCTGGAAGCGCGAACCCACCATTGGGATCCATGGGCTGGTACATGCTGGGGTCCATGGCAACAGCTTGTTGGGCGACCATGTTGTGCATGTTTTGCTGCATTCTCTGCTCTTGCCAGGCGCGTTGTCTCTCAATCATTTCCTCGTCGAGCAAAGGTTTGATACATATTCGACCGGCTTCGGATCGGAAATGTCTGCCAAGGGCATCGGCGCGGGCAAATCGTCTACCACATCCCCACTGTCCACCAGCTTTGAGATCGCCCTTGCACACAAACTTCTTCTCTCCCGAATGCAAGCCCTCGTGTCGCTTCCTGTCGTGTTGACGAGCAAATGCCTTGCCGCAGACTGTGCAGACAAAAGGCCGCTCGTCCGTGTGTGTCCGCAAATGCGACCGGAGATTGTATGCTCTTGTAAATCTCTTGGGGCACAAGGTGCATTGGAAAGTTGCAGGGTGCTTTTGTACTCGCTTCGAGTTTCCGCTGTCCTGGGCTGCCTGGTACTCTGGGTCCGCCAATCTTAGAGCAATCACATTGTTTGGCACGGCCGACATGGACTGTCGTCGGCGAGACGCGGCGCTCGCGCTACCCGATCGATCACCTGGGGATAATGATGCAGGCGATACAGAGCGCGAAGAGTCGGAGCCGGATCGGTTGCGCGCGCGCTCGACTCCGAGATGCGGAGACAGACTGCCTGGTGTAGTGGGCCTGGAAATGTTTGCGCCGCCGCTGTTGTAAGGGTCCGTAACCGCTCTTGGGCGTGATCTGGGGCGGCCTGGACTTGTTAGCTGGGAATGGAAGACTATGAGAATCGCGACTTACCTCTGTCGGGCGGGGTAAGAGAGTCTTGGTCTACGGCAGGTTTCGCCGGCTCAAACGAGTTTTGTCGCGAGTTAGGCGCAAAGTCAATGTTGATCGACGGAGGAGCCATTACGGGCGCATTATCATTTGCGAGGGTCGGGAATGCCTCTGAGGTCGGATAGGCGATCGTCGGCGCGCTGACATATCCTTGGGGCTGCCCTCCCAGCGTAAAGGCCGGGTTGGCCTGGTTCATGTCTGGCACTTGCTGGGGCAGGATGCGAGGCGAAATCGCAGGACTATGCGACGGGCTTCGGCTGTGCTGAAGAATCTGGCCATCGGAGATGCTAAAGTTGTTCAAGCCAAAGCTCACTCCGTTGTCAAAGCTGTCGGACGCGCGCTGCATGGGCGAGTGGTCAAACGAGTCGTGTGCGATCAGGCTAGGAGAAGGGTGCGCAGAAGAGACGTCCGAGTACTCAGAGGGCGTCCGCCTGTGTCCCTGGAACTGCGCCTGCGTCCAGTCCTGCTGGCCACCAAGGAATGCGGCTCCGGGCGTCAACGAGGCCGACATATTCCTTTGGTGTGGGCTCGAGGCAAACTGGTGCTGGTTGAAGGACGGCGACTGGTGCGCGGAGCCGAGCGGGCGCCCGTCGGGCTGGAGCATGTGCGGCGGTGTCGGCGAGTGGTGCGTCTGCGGGGACGTCATGTTGTTGAGGTCCGGCGTACCAATGCCGGGGCTGTCGCCAAAAAGAGGCGCGGCGAACTGATCGGTCTGAGCGGTCTGAGGGAAGAGTGAAAAGTCCCCAGTGCCGTTGTAGTCGGTCGGAGCCAGGAGGTTCTGGTTCGCAAAGGACTGCGTAAAGTCCTGCGTCGCGTCAAAGGTGGGATCGGCGAGACCGTGGTTGGGAAAGCCGGGGGCCTGTGTAGTGCCGAGAAACTGGTTGCTGGCACTGCTGTTGTTGTTAAAGTTGGTAAAGTCGTTTGGATTGAACTGTTGAATGTTGGTGGAGTTGTCGAGGCCGAGTCCGAGACCGATACTGGGTTCCGGGGATGTATACGGATGAGGCGAAGGCGAATGGCTATTTCTTATAAGATGCTGCTGCTGCTGCTGATGGCCAGCAGAGGGCGACCGGCCTCGCGCCGGCATAGCTTGTTGATCCATGGTGGTTTGTGGTTGTTACTGTCTTTAGAACGCAGGAAACGTGTAGCGAGGCAGATTTGGGAGTCAGCCTTTCAGACGTCCCGGGGCACCGTGGCGATGCAGTCGGGCACAGCCCCAGAGGTGAAGGCCAGAAGCGGATCCGATAACGTGAGACAGAAGGGCAAGTTGACTTTTCCCCGTCGACTCGACAGTGGTCAGCTCCCGAACGCGAAAGCGATGCGACTCGAACAAGACCGGGCGCGATTTATTAGTGAAGAGAGTCGGTCGTGCGCCAACTAAACAATGTATGTGGTAGTGGGAAATGAAGAAAAAGATGACAGAAAAGTTGGGGTCTCTCTGCAGGTAGGACTCAATTGAGATTTGAGAGAAGGTGGATGAGATCCGGTAGATTGATTAGCTAGAGGTGCCCGCCCTCTTCTCTGCTCTGCTGCTCACCCTTTTGGAGGGGACAAGAGGGAGATCCCTGGCCAGTGCCAATGCTGCTTGGTTCAAATGCGACGAGTCGACGAGGGCCCTGCGAAGCACAAGTACCGCTGGCTGCTTGAGTACCCCAAAAGATACCTACTTGGGACTTTTCAGCGGTCCACTGGGAGCACCTGCGCAGCTCGCCTGATTCGACCAGAACCGACTGCCGCTGGCTGCTAGCAAAGTGAGTTTAGTGGGTTCACCTGTGGGGGATTGATGGGTTTGGAAAGCTCGAGTTGGAGTTGGAGGGGTTCCGCGCTTGAAACGTGGTCGCTCGCAATTACATACTGGCGAGACCGGTACGAGCCAACGATTGTCTCGCTTTTTGGTCAATAGCTGTCACATTCCATTCCTCAAAAAACAGATACGTTTATTCATTCGAGTTCTCAATTACTTTCTATTGTTCAACACCAGGCTGGTACTATCCACTCGACTCTGGGGTTGGGGCTCATTCAGCAGCCCGACAGCCTGTAGCGCAGCAGCAGTAAACCGCACGTTGACTGGCGTTTCAAGATTGGGTAATGAACTTTTTAAGCTCAGTCTAGCTTGGCCATAGTGGGTTCGTTTGTTTCTAAAATAGAACTCTTTAATGTCGGTGCCTGGAGCGATGAGGTCAGGTCGACGTGAAAGACAACCGAACCGTTTTCTCTTTCCGAATTGACAGGCGGCAATAGCGTAATTTGACACGGAGAGACATGCTCAGTAGTCGTTCGGTAGTGCCGCTGCTAGACTTTTTTCCTCATTTCCAGAAGCATCTGCTTGTCGCCAGGTTTTTGGACGAGGACATCCGGGGAAAAGTGCGCTACAGTAGACGGCGCTGGCCATCGCACAGCACCCTCCTTCTCTTCGACCGTTGCAACAGGCTTACTGGTTATACTGAGGATGGCTCGCAGGGTAGGTAGTCTTCAATGCAATTATCATTGGGATAGTTCATCACGGCAAGGACCATGGTTACCAAGTCTCGTCGAGATTGCCACCCGTATCTTGGATGTTCTTGGAACCAGCCGCTGCAGAAATAGCGCCGTGATTCAACTTGTGTGTGTTACACGTAATTCATGCGCTGTGTCTGGTACAGATATCCATGTACGATGCGGCAGTCTGACCGCACTGAGAACGTCTGGAGCATGTGATCTCATCGAGTTGATACTGTCATCATTTCAAGTTCAGTACACTGTTTGTTCTTTCGTTATAAAAGACACCAATCTCGGTTATTAGTACGGGGCTATATTCCCGCTACTCCGTACTCCGAACATGCGGACCGAGGGAGAACGGTGCATGTCAAGGAGACTGAAAGTCCCTTTGCTGCACGTGTATCGCAGACGGTGAACCAGAAGGAAACGCTTTTTCTACGGGAATCCCCTGCCACACATGGCCAAGATACCAAACCGGATGAACACGCAGCGGCAGTAGAAGAGACCCAAAGTCCCGCGCGTGCGACAGCCAGATAGTTCGCGAAAAGCCTAACAAGATTGCGTGTTTGACTTGCTTTTTTCGAAATACTGAGGAAAAGCCAAAAGCCGCCAACGGTCCCAAGTCTAATGATGGCTGCAAGTATGTATCCCTCACATAGAGTATACCATGGGTGTATAGCCTCCTCATCTTGGCTGAATGTTGGTCTTTATTCCATCAAGATCAGAATACAGCCCTCGGTCTCGGTCCCTACGGAGTACACTCATCCGAATGCCATTCTATCAAGTCTTTGGCGCCGGACAACCGCAACGCGGCAGCCGCAGTCATAACGCGTCTAGAATGCAATCAGGCACTATAATAAGATCCAGTGATGCAAAGCATATGGCCATGCGAGCGCCTTCGCGGCATCTATGATCTGCCGTGGATATATTCAGACATTGGCGTCGTGGAGCAGCAGCCATTTGACATGGTGGCTGTGCTGGAGTAGCACGTAGGGGCATACGACACAGCCCCCCTTCCCCCCAATACGGTTCATTGTCGTCGTTCGCATGGTTCTGAGCTGGCCTAGCTAGCACTTTGTGTCCGGATCCGAAATTCAATTTTTAGGGTCCTGCCTCCCCAGGTTTCCAACAGCCGTCATGTTGGCCCGTCATGTTATACGTCCTCACGATGTCAGATCTTAAGCGCCCTCCGTCGGCTTGTAGGATTCCCATTTCCAATTTTAAACACCGTCTTTTTCGAGTGACCCTTGCCTTGACCTAACGATCCCGGGAGTACGGTAACCCCAGATCAGGAAGAATGTCCCGAACGATAAGGTTGGTGATGTTCCAGTGATCTACCGGGGTTCCAGTAGGGTGAAGCCCCTCCCTCGAAAAGTTGAGCCTCAAGCAGACAGGTCTGCTGCCGTCTGCCAAATATGTCGACCGGCCACAGCTGATTGACTATCCAACGCGCTGAGCTGAGTATGCAGTCGATTCGGACCTAAAGGAGAGTGAGTTTCTTGTGAGAGGATTTCTCGTATTTGAACGCACATGTTTTTCCCGTGACAATTTGTGGAAAATATCTTATTTGAGCAGCGTGAATGGCTGCAACAATACTTGATTATACTCCTCTCGTCTCCAAAAATGCTGTTTGCTATGATTGACAAGATTTATGCGGAAAAGAGGACTTTCATGGCAAAGAAGGTAGGCTTTCATCAATATGCACTCTAGATCAGTCATCAAAGTTTCGGTGTCCATCTGTCATTTTATACTTTGTAGAATAGGACCAAACCGAAACGAAACAGTCACCGGCTTCGACTTATCGATGATGCATACCTCGTAAGCCAACAAAAACAAATAACACAAATCTGCATAATCTGAGCACCACTCACAGTCTACGTCCAAGCAAACAATTCAATATAATCAGGCCGAAAAATTCCATATAAAGCAGACCAATACCCATAACTCAAGGGGTTGTCGTTGTCTAGCTGCTCAAAAACAACCCAATCCTAGTTACCGAGTTATCCAACCAATACATCGGTCAAAATGACCAGTAATTATTAAAAAGGACTTGAATATTCTAAAATGTCACTGTGATACTGTTATTTCTATTCTTCATTTATCACTGTCATTACCAGCTGCTACGATGCCATTCACCCCTTGTTTCAAACCAACAAGCTAATAAAAAAAGACAGAACATACGATTTCTGGATCCCCATTACTGTTGTTTCCAACCAGTACGTCAGTCAGCTGGTTTAATCGACTACTATGCCACCTTATTAGTACACCATTCACGTACAGTGACGCAGCGCTCACGCGAGCCATCGAGCACCCAATCCACTGCATTCGAAGCCGGCCTGTCCGGCGTTTGAAAACGCTTCTTTCGGCGATGCAATGGGCATGGAAAATACACAAAGAGGAAGGTCGGCGAGTACAACCACTAGACGATTACTTGCCTCGAAGCTTCCGGTAGACGCTAACGATGCGACTGCATGGTCTCGGTAGAGCCTGGGAAACAATCAGTACCTGCTCATCCATCAACCAGCATGATATGTTGAGTGGCTTCGCATACCAGGCAGAGGAAGGCTCATGATTCCACGTCTTCTAAGAGCACCCTGACGACGACGACGACTGTCCAGTCGAATTGGCTTGCCCAATGCCTTATGGCCATTGCGATGCTGAAGTGTATCTCGGCTGGCGACCAGCTGCGCAAGAACGACCAACTGGAGTGGGCGATGGAAGGAATGACAAGCCCAGTCTTCAGTTAGCGGATTCCAGGCTAGACCGAGTCCTTGCACTCATTGCCTTTGGTACAGGAATCACTCAGGTGATCAAGAACGACAAGTCAAGTCAAACGACCATGTCCTGGAGGCACATGTCGTGGGTCGCCTCTCCTGCGGAACCTGATGCTGGATCTTGGGCATCCTCTCCTCGACAAACCCAGACGACGTCTGGCTGACCCTAAGAGTGAATCTACCGACGTTTTTGATAAAGACTTGAGCTCACCCAAATCTAGAGAGACAGTGTCGATTGACACCCACGAATTGCGTCTGCCGATCCCTCTCATCAGAGCGTCGCACAGATACTTATCGACGCCCTCAAGGAGGTTGTCAAGCTCCCAGGCGGATGATTGGAAGTTGCAAAGAAGGCCAACGCCGACCTCCCTCTCGCGAACGCCAATTGATGAGAGTGACATGATCATCTTGGCCAACAAGTTTGCTTCCACATCTCGGGACACATCAGGCTGTTCATTTGGAGTCAGTCCAATGTATTCGTCTTTTTTTCTTTGTGAAACCCCCAGCTTCCTTGCCCACATGGCCTTCTTTGAGATGGAAGGTGTACGGAATATCGCGAGTTGATGGCATCAGACTCTTGGTTTGGTCCCCCACGTGGTGATAGAAACTAAGCAAAATATTGAATTGCTGGATTCCCGCATCGAGTTCGCAGGGCCTCTCCTCTCCAGAGCAGAGATTCAAATCTAAAGGCTGTTTATACAAAAATTGGTACAATTATACAAATGGTATCATCCTCCTGACCAATCTATCTTTCTGGTACGGTTCTAATTGAATCTTTTAATAACGCCGTTCTAATGCAGATATTTCTGTGTCCAATATCGAGTTCTTTAAATGACTTCGGATCGCTCGTAGCCCTCGGGCCTCATGGCCGGCTTGGGAGGTTGTCGCTCGCTCTTGTACACGCTGACGAAGGGGTTGGGATCTTCGTTTTGGTTGAGGTTGCTCAACGTGTGGTTGACTCCTGTTTGTGAACATCATTAGCACAAGTACAACAATCGTAGGGAGTCTATATCATCAAGCATGACTGTACGTACCTCGGTGACAGGCCTCGTCGGCGCGGATGTAGAGCAAGAGGTCCTTCATGGTCCGCTTGCCCACGGGCATGTGCCAGTACTTGGCGGCGATCTCGGGGATCTCGAACTTGGGATCGACCCACCGGGGCAAGTGTCCCTCGTCGATCTGCTTGATGGCCATGGTGTAGGTGTGGACGGCCTCCTCCTCCAGGTAGCCGACGAACCGGTGGGTGATCTTGGGCGAGATGAGGTAGGAGATGAACATGCCGTTGAAGTAGACGCCCTGGGCGCCGAGAATCATGAGCTTCATGAACCAACTGTGCTGATGTGTTAGCGACTGTGATGAACCATCGAGTGATGTAAAAAGACGTACCCGGGCTCTGCCATGGTCATGAACGTCATCAAGTGCATACGCTCATTGTACGACTCCTCCAAGAGCGTCTCGATCCAGCCGTTATCCCGCTTCAGTCTTCTCATGCTGTGCAGGTGACGCAGCATGCCGGCCACCATTCCAGGCACACCGGCGATGGACTCGAGGAACAGGAAACGTATAAGCCATTGCTCTTCCGTCAGGGGCTTGATCGTTGAGACGGCCGTCGTGGGGTTGTTCTTGTTGACCTGCTGCTCCGACTTCATGCCCGTGGCAAAGTCCATGCCCCAGCGACAGAACCGCATGAACTTCCACGCAAAATAGTCGCCCCATGTCTCTGGCTTCCGGTGGGCTGGGACGATCTCGAGCATCTCTTTCTCCGTGAAGCCGTGGTGGACCCATGCCGGGGGAGTCTGCCGGATGTTTTCCGTTTCCTGGGCCGGGAAGAAGTGCTTCAGCTGCCTATCCGGCGTGCTCGAGAATGATCTCGTGCTTCCCTGGTGGTAGATGCCCACCAAGCCTGTCCTCAACCCAGCATGGTATCCAAGGGTAGATGCCTGAACAGCTCTCGACAGCCGAGCGGCTTGCTTTGGAGAGCAAAGCCTGACTTGTGATTTAGCTGATAACATGTGGAATGTAGAGTATGACAAAGGTAGGGGTGTGTAGCGGCAACTGATGCCAAATAGTGAATACTTTTTTCAAGAGAATGTAGTATATTCTCTTTGCCGATGGCTAGAACAAAGGAGCCCGGCCATGTCTGCCTCAGGTCATAGGAAGCTTTATATTATTTTACAGCAAATGGTTGATGACCCCTTGATACAAAGACTGAATGACAACAAAACAGAGATCCCGAAAATTGACCGTGCAGGACCTACAGCACCCGGTAGGCCATCTGACTGAAGAGAACCAACGGAACGCGAATTTCAGGGACAGGTTGAGTCAGAGGCATAATGGTGGCCCCTACTCAGCCCGCCACGAAGGAGCACGACGCATAGATGCCTCTCTCGGCGCTCGCGCTCGGTGTCCAATGGCATTTGGTCTATTTTCATTAGCGACCATATGCCGACCCAGTTTACTGGGAGTGTACTGTGAGAAATGAGGCTCTAAGCGGAATGAATCCGTTTAAGGCTACTTAGTACGGGATCTGAAATATGTCAGCTGGTGTTGAAGCGTCGGGATTTGCAGGAGGCTGAGCTTTGGCCCTTCCGAGAAATTATCGTTTTGGCAGCAAAAAGGATGAAAAACATGAAAGTTTATAAGAGTCATCGAGAGAGATGAACGTCGCGTAAGACTTCTAATCCTAGGCATGAGTAAGACGAGAACAAAAGAATCTGCGCAGCCTTTACATTCTCAAATTTGCGCAGTCGTGTTCTGAATGCAGTCGTCTCCATCATGAAGTAGGCGAGATGCACGGGTGTAATTCTCAGCTCTCTAGCAGGCCATAGTATGACTACTAGAGAAATGCATAAGCCTCGAATTCCGCATGAAGAATCATGGGCACGTTTAAAGACTGAGTATACGTACTCGCCAACGCGGAAAGGTCGAGGTTGAGAAGGCCATTGTGTAGACCCAAAATGGATGTGCATCAAGGAAAGGTCTCCTTGCGTTTCCCGGTGCTCATCAGCACCTGGAGCCACAGGTTCCAGATCCTCTGGTTCGTCTCCTAGTCTCGAAACATCCGGCGACCGGACGTGTTCTATGGATCTCCAGTCCCCACCATGTGAATGACTCTTGTCTTTTGGGTCTTGGGAACTAACAGTATCATCAACTTTGACAAGAACGTAGGAATGGAAGAGAAAGTACAATAATTTCCAACTTTTTCGCAAACTTCTTTGGTTATCTCAAACGAGAACATCCATGACTGAATCCATATACTCTTGCCTTGCTTGTGATGAACGACGTCATTCAGCCTGGATTGCTGCCACATCCCGCACGCATATCAAATTGGGCTCGGGGCGGCTATCACATGTATCGGTACACTTCATGCCTTGTGTGGTCTTTCAGTTCCAACTTGCTATAATACTGAATATACTGAAACCCAAATTCTGTAAGGTTATCAGGAAACAGAAATGGCTGAGTTGGTATCAATTCTTTGGAGTTTAAAATATTCTATTTTTGAAAAAGCATATACAGATGCCCCTCCATCAAGTAGGGGTACGTACCTAGATAAATTAATGAATGACTGCCCCTCATTTTGATACGCCCTCTGATATCCCGCAAAACCATTTTTAGCCCCTCCATCCCGGCTGGATCAGGCATTTTTGGGCACCTGTCGCGCTTTCGCACACAGTTGCAAATTTACGACCTTGGGCGACAGACCCCCCCCCCAAAAATCTCACAGCCCCTTCTTCACCTGCTGAAATCTTTCCCTTCCTTTCCCTTCACAACAAGTGCGGAAACAAGTCGCTCCTCAAGAGTCGCAAGGATCATCGTCAACCCAATACATCCCTATCAATCTTACCAGAACCGTCATCATGCCTGCCGGAAAGCAGTGGGGTAAGTGCTGTCGCTCTTATTTTCTCCCCGCGAAAGCGCGGAAACCCTCCCGCGAAGGGCCAACGTCGACCGTCTGTGGTGAACTCGCAGGGCACACGCGCGACGCGTCTCTGGAAAAGAATCCTTTGAATGAACCGGGATCATATCCAACGTCGCATCACTTCGAGCGGGGCTTGCTCTCGTCTCGCCGCGCGGTCTCATTGGAGGGCACGGCGTAGCCTGCCTGATCCCCGTTGGCACATATCTTCCATCTAGATCGAGCTGACCGCCTTTTGTCCACAGACGAGGAGGAGTCCGACTCCAGCAGCTCTCCCGAAACCTCACCACCTGCCGTCGCCGCCGCCGGTATTCGCCGCAACAAGTTCGACGATGAGGAGGGCGAGGACAGCGATGTAAGCCTCACAGTTCTGCTGTCATGACTACCACATCTAACACCTGAAAGGTCCTCGAAGACTGGGACGATGCCGAAGACTCTGAAGTAGAGCGCGAGAAGGCCAAGAAGGCTGCCGATGCCAAGGCCAAGGCCGAGGCCGAAGCTGCTGCCAACAAGAAGTCCAAGAAGCAGCGCATCGAGGAACGCCGCAACGAACGTGCCGCCGCGCTCGCCGAAGAGAGCAGCGAGGATGATGACGAGACCGAGGCTGAGCGTCGTGAGCGTCTCAAGCGCGCCGAGGTGGAATCCGACCTGAAGCACGCCGCAGACCTCTTTGGCGACGTCGGTCTCTCCAACAGCACCCAGACTCGCAAGACTGTCACCGCCGGCTCTGCCATCCCGATCGACCCCAAGGACCCTACCAAGACCATCGACCTCGCCTCCCTTGCCCTGTTCAACCCTCAGACCAAGCTCCAGTTCGAGAACCTGCGCAACGTGCTCGTGCCCATCATTGGCGCAAACCACAAGAAGGCCCAGTACGGTCTATTCATGCAAGAGTTCGCCAAGCAGTTGACCAAGGACCTTCAGAGCGACCAGATCAAGAAGATTGCCAGCTCCCTGACTGCCCTTGGTAACGAGAAGATGAAGGAGGAGAAGGCAGCCGAGAAGGGTGGTAAGAAGAGCAAGGCCGCCAAGACAAAGACGAGCCTGGTCACCACCCGTGCCAACGCCGAAGACATGGCCACCTACGACGACGACTTTGGTGATGACGACTTTATGTGAAGGGCGCTCAGGTTGTTTCAATCTCAGTCGCGGTTCTGCCGCGATGCCCTTCTCAACAAGATCCCGTCGGCTCTCACGAGCCCTCATCTGCCAAACGGCTTCGTAGAAATCAACCACAAGGCATGCCAACCTTGTCAAGTATGACCAATCGAGTCTCAGTGCCGCCGGAGCGGTCCTCAGCTCGCGGCGGCGATTGCAGTTGCGCTTGGACGCGCAACTGGCAACTTGGGTACTTGTGCGCTCGATACCATTATCGAGAAGGCTGCTAATGTAGGGGAGCTTGGGAGTGCCTTGCATTGTATGCCGCCAAGAGCACAACAAAGGATGACGAGACCAGTCAAGGAATGTTAATCGATTTCTGACAACTTGAATGCTAGATTGCTAGATAGATAGTTTGACTTTGGATGGCGTGTGATAGCCAATAAATGATACTTACGCAGCATCGATTCCTGCCCATATGTTTGAATGTCTTGTGGCCGACAATGATATTATTCTGATGCGACGATTAGTCATAATGATAAGTCAATTCTAGGTGATTCTTGGAGTATAGTATGGCGTTCAAACATAGAAACCGACCACTCTGAATTTTATATTGTTAGGAACACCATTATTTGAGATCAAGCTCAACTCACCTGGATGTTTCCGTTGACTTCTCATAGTAAGGCGTTTTTCTTACCCGTGTAGTTACAACACGGGTCTCCACAATGCGTGTGAGTTTTTTAGGCAGATGTTCTGGTCGAGAGATATCAATATGACACTAGCTGTATGGGAAGAAGTAAGTGATATCTTGAAGACAATCGTCGCAATTCAATGTTTCAATGTTATTTGCATTGGGCTTACAAATAAGAAGGCCCGACTCAACTTGCCAAAGCGAATTTTGGAAGGCGCGACTATGAGAGAGGGGCACAGGACTGACCGACTTCTAAGAGCCGGGGGCTCGATTTTCTCCTTCTCCCTGCAATCTTCGTTATCAAAGCACCGCCGTATCAGACGACTAAACCGACTTCACAGACAGACCATTTCTCCCGCTCAGTTATCGTCGTTGTTACAGGGTTGAGTTTACCTCCAATAGCCTCAGGACTAGCACTGACGCCAGAAGCCTAGCTGAGGACAGAGCCAATGAGGACGGTTCCGACTCCCGAATTTAGCAGTGCCCCGACGATCCGGCACGTTCCATAGTAAAGCTCCTAGCGGTTCAGACTTATTTACACCCAGGCCATATCTCGTATCTGGCAAAGTGGGTAAATAAGGTAGGCAGATGGTAGGTACGGTCACCGGTGTAGGCTAATGTTTATTTCAACTCTCCCCATGGCAGTCATGGTCGCTGGCGCTCTGACAGCGCATGTTTTCTCCACCAAGGCGCTGCCCGCTCAGCTCGCTGCAGGCTGCTCTCATGAATCCATGATTGGCCGTGAAACGACATCGCCAGCTTCATTTGTGGATGAATCTGGCAAGCTTTGTTGTTGTGGCTTCGCTCAGCGCCGAGTAGACAGCTTCACGTATGGCTTCATGACCTCGGGCAGGCATAATCGGATCATATCATCTACATTAAGGTAGGGTTAGCTCAAGCGAAATTCCAATTGAGTGGTCAGTCCATACCCCAGACGTCCCTATCTGGTAACGGTGGAGCAGCTGAGTTATGCAGGTGAGACGAAGCCATGTGAATGGATCGTTGGACAGTCACAAACCTAGTCGGGCTGATGAACGTCGCTATCTATCTAACCTAGTGCTCTCGAGTATCCTGAGGCTTCAGGTCACGCTGCCGTGTCTGTGCAATTGGTCCGGGGGCACAAGTTACGAAGAGTCCGAACGTGGCTAGGACCTCCGGCAGGCACAAACTCAAGCCAGACACCTGGTTCGTTCTGGGGGTTTGCCGAGATTTGTGCATGGTCCTTGGCAGTCCATCGTGGTGAGCTAGTCTTGATTTTGAACCGACGTCAACCCAGTTCTGCTGATGGAATCCGACTCGATTTACGCTTTTCTTCGACACATGGTGCCTGTCGGGCTGCTCACAGGTCTCAGCCTCCCCGGGGTCCAGACTCCCAGCTCTCTGGTTTCGAAAAGAGGCGCAAAGACTAGTACCAAACGCTCATAGCAGCTAGCCACCGAGGCTATTCCCAGTTCCTGACTACCACAAAGCGTAGAGACTATAAACAGCCACCATTCGTTAGTGTATAGTGTGTTGTCAAACCCTGGGTTCAGCGTAGAAGCCATCGACAGTGCGGCCGGCACACCCGCGGTCTCCGCGATGAGGTTACGGTTTTCAGCCTTGTGCGTCTGTGGGCACTAGAATGGATCGATTATCGTCTGGTCATCTGCTGCTCCCGACTATAAAGAGGACCGTGTCTTCCTCGACTCAAATTATGTTTCAGTCAACCAGACACTCAAGGAATTCACCAACGCAATCACTTCTCGACTACATCTGCTCCAAAGATTCTCATCATGAAGTCTGTCTACTTTGCTCTCGGCTTGGCTGCCCTCGTACAGTCCCAAGGTCTCGATTTCGATGCTATTGACGCTGCTCCTGCTCCCGAGACCACGACTGTGCCGATCGGTGCCGGATCGACCACGGTCGCCTATGACAGCGCCACGGCTGCTGCCAGTGCTGCCGCTGAGATCACAGCCAGCCCCATCGTTGCCGATGTCAAGGTCAAGCGGTCCATGAAGAACCGTCTGCCCTTTGCCAAGAGGGACGGAAACTGTGCCATCCAGCCTTCCGGTGCCGGTCCTGTGCCGGACCCAGACACTCCGGATGCTTTCCTCGCCGACACGGATTTCTCTTCGGCGGCCCAGAGCGCCGTGACACCATCCGGCTTTGTCCAGAGCTTCTCGAACCTCGAGGGCTCCAACTCTGCCTATGCCTATATGGGATACACGGCATTGGACAGCTACGACGCTGGAGTGTGTGCTAGCAAGTGCAAGGCCATTAATGGCTGCAATGCTTTCAACATTTACTTTGAGCGCGACCCGACTCTTGTAAGTTGTACACCTTGACTTCGATATACTTCGTGCTCATCATATTTGGATAGGACCCCGGCTCCAACTGCCCCAATCCCGCCAGCACCACGGTGATCAAGTGCGTCTTCTGGGGCGGACCGGTCTACAGCACCAACGCCAACAACAAGGGCCAGTGGCGCAGCAGCTTCGAGGTTGTCATCGCGGGCTCCAACGGCTACAACAGCGCCGGGCCGTTCGCCAGCCCGGCGGGTTACACGGGAACGTTCCTGGGCCAGTCGGCCATCAACGCGCCGCTGTGCCCGAGCGGCTCCGACAGCTACCTGGGGGTCAAGATCTTCTCTTCGGGCCCCTTTGACCCGTCGCTGTGCGCCGCGGCCTGCTCCGCCCAGAGCGACTACAACCGCGCGTACCCGGCGGCCGACGGCAGCTTCAAGACGTGCCAGTTCTACAACACGTACATGCTCATCAAGAATGGCGGCTCGGGCCAGCAGATCTGCGCGCTGTACTCGAACTCGTGGGACGCCAGCTACGCCACCAACGTCGGTCAGTACCGCGGCTCCAACCACTACACCATCGAGTTCAGCGTCACGGGCAGCAACAGCACCGACGCGGCCACTTGCTCGGCTTAGGGTGGGCGAAGTTCAAACTTCGAACTCATGGGGGGCTTAGGACTCCCAGAATCGATGAAGTGGTGCAGGGTGGACGTACATGAGAGAACACTGACGATGGTGATGAGTGATGAATCTGTTTATGTGAAGCAAGCGTGGATATAGATTGACATTTTCCCAGCCCTTTTGTTTTTCCTTTGATTAGAAGTAGATGGAGCGTCTAGATTGGTAGCGAATATACTCTTGAAAACGAACACACCCTCTGCATACCGTGACATACTTGTCCGATAAACCGTCTGAGAACGAGAACGAGAACGATCCCCCGCATCCAAGCCGGGACCAAATAGATCTGTCTGAACTAGGACAATGGCCGGTGAGCAAGGTAAGACACAACCGGTCCCTAACGTGTCTCAGCCGGAGATCACCTGAAATATACCAAAGTCAGCAACGGTCGAGAGCTAGAATCATCTTTATCGAGCTACATTAGACTCAGTACATCATGTGCCAGGGGCATTCGTACCTGGATGGCCGACTGCGCTATCTATTGCTTGTCGAGGACGAGGAGCCCATGATACACCTTGGCAGGTCTTGTTTTTCTCTTGCCTTTTACCGAAGTCCTTGCACCTGGGAGGTACACGCTGGATTCCAAGCTCGTTCGAATGATGCGAACGACTATGGTACTTGTCGATTATGCCTGTGGGCTGCCGGCGACAAAGTTAGAGAGTAACCATCACAAGACGAAAAGTAGACGGGCACACTTGTAAACATGAATGTCAAAAACAGTATCATGATCACATTGCTCCCCTATCTAAATCGGAGAGGAATATTCCACCGCTCCAGGCCCAGTGCTGGTGGGAAAAAGAAGCCTTTCAAACGCCAGACACCGTATTTGTTTACCGCCGAGGCCATGTATACCAGTATCCCTCTAATGCACAGAACTCCAAGAGTGAGGAGCGACCCTCACGAAAACAGTTTACTTGTTACAATTGTCTTACACGACATTGCCCGCCATGCCCATGAACAAGGCGTGGGCTGCTAGACTCAGTGTCCAGAAGCCCACCTTTTTGAGTCGTCTGGATCGACTCTGTTGATCCTCCACATCGCGTGCAAAAGCATCGTACACTTCGGCGGACATGTCGTTCATCAGGCCGCAGTCATACAGCGACCAGGCTCCGTCAAAATCCGTGGCACGCTTGACGATGCGGCACCCAATTGGGATATACGTCTTCTTGGCGTTGATGTAGGCAACAATGGGTCGGACGAGGGTCTGGTTAATGTAGCCCAAAGATGAATCAAAGACGGGCACAGTGGCCTTGACGTCGTTCATGTGGATGCGAAGATCCATGACCAAGTAGCGTGGTGGCTCATCATCAGAGCTTGGCGTTGTCGACGGCGATCCACTCTCGGGGTCTGGGGTAGAAGGTTCCGCTGCGGGATCTGCTTCATCGATAACAGGGATTTGCGCCGCGTCTTCAAAAGTGCCACTTCGTAGGGCATTCTCACCGTCCTCCTTGACGCGCCGCTTCGTCCTGTCAAGGATCTGGAGATAGCGATTCGTCGTGACAGCCTCTTCCAAGCGGTCGTAAAAGTCGGACACTACTTCAAAGATGCTGTCCTCATCATCCGTAGGGAAAGCAATGTCTGCGACAATATCGACATTGCCTTCATAGATCCAGCCAAAGGGCCCTTGGTCGCCCTTGTTCAGGTGATCAATCTTGAGACCATCGATTCGGCAGCGACTAAACTTTTTCCACGCGTTCGGCTCTCCAAAATCATTGGCAATTCGTTCTTGGCCGGCGGCAACTCCGTGGACTTGGCGGGGATGGATAGTGAATAGCGAGCCGTCATAAGAGCCCGACATGTGGTTGGCGGAGAGAAGATCGTAAAACATGAACTGCTTCCGTAGTTGGGGCAGCTCCATGGAGTAAATACTCACGGAGAATGGGCGGAAACCTCCGGGTTGGTGAATGGTGACGAGAAGATCCTCCATCTTGAAGGATTCGATTTCGAAGTCGCCAGGATTGTGCTCGTGTCGGTACGAAAGAGGGTCAACATGGACATCGGACCAGTGCACTGATCTTCTGTCAATGACACCACGGACGCCCTTGATCTCAACGTCCTTGAGGGGTCCTGTTCCGTTCCACCACTTTGCAAACGACAAAGTCACATTGACCGTACTCAACGATACGTCAAATTGTGTATAATTGCCATCGTCTTCAGTAACCTCCTTCTTTTCGTTTTCTGCGGCTGCAGCTGCAGCGGCGCTCGATGCCGATCCTTTGCTCACTGAGGACTTGGTCTGACCGGGCCTCCGGGAGACGTAGACATTTCTAAACGAAATGACTCCGTCATTCCACTTGGGAACAATGGCAGACTCGAAAATGACTGTCAAGCCAGCCGACTCTGTCAAGTAATCACCGACCTTCTTGGCCAACCATTCTGTATGAAAATTAGCACTGTATAATGCATGCTGATCGTTTGCAGACTTACCCTGAGCAGAGACGGTGTTTATGAAAAGGAGCAGTAGAGACACAAATGTCGTCGTACCAACTAGAATCCACACCAAGTGTCCAAAGAGGAAGAATGATAAAAAGGCCCCCCATTCGTCGGTATTCCATGGGCGCATGCTTCTGATGGAGTACCACTTGAATCGAACCTTCAAGCGTGCCCAGAATCCATTTGTAGCGGCCAGAATCTCCTCCTTGGTCGGCCGATGAGGCAGGTGGACGTTTGGGAGATGAAAGTAGTTGGCGATGTAGCTGTGATGCGTCTCGGGTTGGGTTGGGGGGTTTGCCTCCGTCTTGGGCGCTGCCGAAGCATTTCCAGACTCCTGCTTAGCCTGCGATGCTGCCGTCGCCGCAGCCGCAGTCTTTGCAGAGTTGCTGCTGGAATTTGTCGACTTCCTCCTCCGCGATACCGCGCCATGCCGCCTTCTACCCCTCCCAGTGTGCATATCTCTTCTCCATGCTTGCCGCGAAAGCCTTAATAAATCCGACTTTTGTGCCGAGCCGCCAATGACGGAAGAATCTGCAGCAGCCGAACATGTCGACACTACAGCGCTGGTCGTAGAAGAGGTCGGGTTGACGCCGATGAGCAGCAGGCCACCAGAGCTGAAGCTTCTCCGGACATTATATCCGGGGACTTTCGGGCCTCTCGGGAAGGACCATGATGAATAATTCGCCGGACGCCCGGGGATCGCGTTGTGATGAATGCCTGATCGGCAAGTTGTGGTCGGTCTCGTGGATATCTTGGAACCGAAGAAGTCGAGCGACTCGTAGATCGATCGCCAGGCCTGGCGGCCAAAGAGCGACGTTCTAGCTGTAGACATTGCCAGAGCTCATGATGATCTGCGTGCAGTGTTGAAACGAGCAGTCGGGGAACTCTAGAAAACCGTAGAAAACATGAAGAAAGAGATGGACCAAGCAAGCGCTGCGTGAATCTCGAGATGCAACCCAATCAAAAGACCAAGAACAAGGTGCGACGAGATGGTGATTGAAACCCCCGATCACGCATGAATGGAGGAGGGAGGAGAGAGAGACAAGCACCAGCAAAATCTCGTCATTACCTTACTGACCATTTGCATGACGCGCTAGCCAATGCGATCAAGGAATTTTGCGCGCTGCAGGTGGTGCTAAAAGAGATCCGGCCAGGCCCGTTCAGTGGCCTGTGCCGTGCCCAGCCCCTCTGGGACATGGGGGAATTTTAGTGTCAGGCGGGCAGAGAAGAAAAAAGTGCACTGACACTGGGATCGTCTTTCAAATTCCTTATCACTTATCAGACCTTGCCCCACGCCCAAAATTTATTGTCGAGCGGGCGGGATTGGAAGCGGTATCGATACCCAGGGAATCGTGAACAAGCATCGGACCCTGATTCTATTCAGACTTTTGCCTGCGACCAAAACAAGTGCTCGACCATTTCTCGCCGACTGAACAATCGGAAAGTCTCGTTCGCGCACACCGTCACCATGCCTGCACCAACAGCGCTCAAGGCGCCCATCGAGACGCCCCAAGATGCCCCCGCGGCCGATATCCCCCTCCCGGTGACAGCGACGGAGGACGAGGAGCTCCTCCTCGACGCCGACGCCATGAACACGCTGGACGTCAACTCCATCCTGGCCCCAGTCGCCGCCCCGAACCAGACCGCCGACATGGAGATCGACGAGGAGTCGCGGCCGCAGTTCGCGCCGCAGCGGGACGCCCCGGCCGCGCACCGGGTCGAGACGCGCAAGGTGCCCATCCCGCCGCACCGCATGAGCCCGCTCAAGGCGTCGTGGGCCAAGATCTACCCGCCCCTGGTCGAGCACCTGAAGCTGCAGTGCCGCATGAACGTCAAGTCCAAGGCCGTCGAGCTGCGCACCAGCCGCCACACCACCGAGGCCGGCGCCCTGCAGAAGGGCGAGGACTTTGTCCGCGCCTTCTGCCTCGGCTTCGACGTCGAGGACGCCATTGCCCTGCTCCGCCTCGACGACCTCTACGTCGAGACCTTTGAGATCAAGGACGTCAAGACCCTGAGTGGTGACCACCGTATGTGGGCCCTTGTGATGCTTGGAAAGGAAGGAATCGATTTGCTGACAGGAGAACAGTTGCTCGTGCTATTGGTCGTATTGCCGGTGCTCAGGGAAAGACGAAGCACTCGATTGAGAACGTAAGTTTGGCTAATACAGAAAAGTCCCCCCAGCGGTGGCTAATATCAAATTATAGGCCAGCCGAACGAGAATTGTCCTCGCGGACAGCAAGATCCACATTCTCGGTGGATTCAAGAACATCCAGATCGCCAGAGAAAGCATTGTATCCTTGATTCTCGGCAAGCAGCCGGGCAAGGTGTACAACGGTCTGAGAGTCGTTGCCTCGAGAATGAAGGAGAGATTCTAGACTGTCGCTTTGGAATAGAGAGAATCATTGCATGAAAATCATGGTCAGGCGTTAGGGGTGTACGGAGTTCAAAGCGGATTTTCGTCATGGTGGATTTCAGAACGAAAATGGGAATGTCCCGCGTGCATATGACATGTCCAAAAATATATCCAGATTTCAATTCCATTGCATTCAAGATACCAAGGAGTCATTATATCGTGTTGTATAAAAAGACCCGAGTTGATGTATCTGAAAGAGAAAGGCAAAGCCGAATTATTGCCACCGGTGGGTATCACTGCAAACTGCGTACTGAAACGGTCCTATATACCATCCAATCTACAAAGATGGATTTCCCGATCATCAACTCAAAAACCGACAAGAATCCCTATAATAAGACTAGGCGCCATGGCAGATCATTCATCATCCCATTCGTAAGCTTTCTCGACATGATTTGGATGAGGGCCAACCGGTGTCCCATTTGCAATCCTGCAAATTGCAAAACTGGCGGGATGTTGGACCAGCAAAATGTCGTTTCCATGGATCGTTGTCTGCGGGCCAACGCCATCTTCAGGCGCAAATACCCGGAAAATGAAGGCAATTATCAAGGAGAGCAAAAGATCGCTCAAGCATCCTTAATGTGAACCTCTAATGCATCCATGTCTTCGATGCCGGCGTCATCGATGGTAGAGCTGCTCGGCAGTTTCTCGCCATCGAAAATGATCTGGACAATCTTCTCGGCGGGCAGCTCTTTTTGTTTATTAGCCAATTTGCGGAACGCCTTGATACAGCCGTCGATTGTGGTGTTTGGTCGAACAGTCATCCCGAATGGTTCGTACTCCTTGGACTTTAAGCTGATTCGGATCTGTTCCGGCTGTGGTTCAGGCTCTCCTTCCGATTCTGACTCTTCATCAAAGTCACCCATGGCACGCCTGCGCTGTTTCTTCTCTTCCAGCCTGTGCTTCTCGAAGAGTTCCTCAGTCCATGCCTCGAAGAGGATCTTGTCGGAGCCCTGGAAGCCGGGATGACTTCCTCTCTGCTCTGTCTTCACGGATATGAAATTGCCCCGGCTGTCTAGACTTGTCATGCCTTGTCTCTCTAGTGTGAGAGCGTCCGACAACCTGACTCCTCTCCAGGTGAGGAACATGCTTTCGATTGTGGCAGGGGTAATACCCGTTGATGACATGATATCGAGTTTCTGAATCGACTTTGCTTGCCAGGCCTTTTTGATATTCTCTGTTTGCCTGGTGACTTCAGTCTTGATCTTGACAATGTCAAGGCCTTCCAGCTTGGACACGATTATGATATCAACGACCTGGACCTCCCGGCCTTCCTGTGCCTCTTGATCGGCCTTTCTCTGTCTGGCCCGTTCCTGGGCAGATCGAATGTAGGCTGCACCAATATCGTCGTCACCATCATCGGAATATTCGACTGGGTCGGTGCCGAATTGTAACTCCTCTGGTCTGTCGCTGCTCAGGGGAGACCGTGCTGATGGTGGCAATCCCGTGCCGTTTGTAGGCGATGATCCGATCGCCCTTTCCTTGCCCTTGCCCTTGTTTCTGGGCTTCGTGGGCGTGGCATTAACTGAATCATCGTCACTTGATAGTGAGATGATACCCTGTGGTGTTTCGCCTCGTCTGCTTGGTCTAGGTGAATCTGATGACAGTCTGGCCTTTTTGAGAAAGTCTCTGGTGCGACCCGGGGACTTTTTCTTGCTGTCCCGGGGCGACTTTCGGGTTGGAGAATTGGGGAGCGGGTCGTCGTCGGTATCGGAAAGTATCAAGTGCTGTCGCTTGGATCCTTGTCGGACTTCCTTGTGCGCGGATGTCGACTTCTTTCCAGAACCGGAGGTCTTCTGTTTTAACTGCTTGACAGCGGGAGGGCCTTTGACAGCAACGTTCTTGGCTGCCTTCTTCTCGGCCGCCTTTTTCTCGATTTCGGCAAAGTATTTGGCATCTTGGCGCTTTCGAAACATGTTGATTGAATCATCGTTTGCGGTCTTGTCCTTGTCCTTGTCGGTGGCCTGGTCGGAAGTCGGGCGTTTTATTGCACGCTTCTTGAAGGGAAGGACTCGAGGCTGGGGCTTCTCCATTGTGGACTTCGAGGGACAATGTGTCCAAGAGTTGAATTGGTAGTTGTTATGCGACCAAGTGTGCGGGTGCGAAGCTGTCTCGGGATGCTGTAGCTGGCACAGAGAACGGCACTCGAATCAGGTGGGGTGTTGAGGATGATGAATATCGGCGGAGGTTGATCGGTCTGAAGAAAAGTGCTGGTGGAATGGAGAGCCGTAGCTTCGCTCCAATGCCATAAATACCCCGGCAAGGTGACCAACCCTGACGCGATTGAGGCAGGTTCGGCAAGCCAAACAAAACAATGTTAAGCGTCGCGATGCTTCCTGTGAATTCTCCAACGCGAGGTACAAGAGAGTCGCGGTCGCCCCACAGCTAAATTGATTGACGATGGGAAAAGTGCACTGTGCAATGGCAAGGGTGGGGAGCGGAAACAGCCCGCTTTTTTATTCTCATTGAATCTGCAGGTTTCGTAGGTAGGAGCAGCTGGACCATTGGTCAAGGTGGGTCCCGGGCCATTCACTCACTCACCACTCACTCGGCCAACTCTCATTCAGACGACCATTATCAGACGGACACCCAGCTACTAGGCGGCAAACGACTATCTGCCCGCGAACAAAATCATACAACAGCCACTGACAGACATGGAGAACGGAACTGCGACCCAAGGTGACGGAAGGGACCCTTCTGGTTTCCTCTCCGAGCTGCATGGCAACCCCGTGACCGTCAAGCTCAACTCTGGTGTCGTCTACAAGGGTAAGACAATCATCACTCTCCATCAAGGAATACACGTGCTGAATCTAGAACAGGTGAGCTCCAGTCCGTTGATGGATACATGAACATTGCTCTCGAGAAGACGGAAGAGTACGTCAACGGCGTCAAGCGGAGGACATATGGAGATGCTTTCGTCAGAGGCAACAACGGTGAGTCGTCTACTTCATTCAGGGCAAGCAGTTACTGAACCAAGTTGAACAGTCATGTACATCTCTGCGGATTGATGGTAGTACGAAAACCACGAGAATATGCCAACATCATCGGATCCCGCATGTTACACGTCTCGCATAAGGATTGCGGATCAGCGATCCATGAGATTAAGTGCCCCTGTGATGGGCAGACAGTTTTGGGCCACAAGCAGATGTGCTTTACACTTATAAATCTATCAGACTCAAATGTCCCTGGTAGCATTAAAGGGTATCTTGATCATGAAAAGATGCTCGCAGCACGGAAATTCAGCAATACCATGTCTAAATCCTGTCCGTCCATGCAAAATATGTCACGCCGTGAGCAGCAATCTCTCCCTTTTCGTTTCTCTCCACATCATCGCCCGCCAGCGCGTCCTTGAAGACCTTGACAGCATTCTCCCGCTCCTCGCCCTTCAAGACGGTGATTTGGCTGAGCGTGTTGATGCGTGCCCACAATGCATCCTCGCTCAGCCAGACTGTCCAGTTGACCGAATCCTCACCGAGAGGTAGCGAGAATTTGGGGAGGTGATCCAAGAGCGTGTCCTTGACAACTTGAATAGGGTTGCCCGGGGCCTGCTTCTCAAAGATTTCCTTCCATTTCTGAGATACATGTCAGCTCGAGTATGCTTAACTTGGGGGAGATTAGTCACCATGTGTCGGAATCTCGAGTGGCCATCGTCGAGGGACCAGACAAAGTCATTCAACTTCTGTTCCCACTTGGTGGCAGCCTCCCATCCTTTCGGGTTGTTGTAGTTGTCAATGTTCCAGATCATTCCCAAGACAGCACCCGGCTTGAGCACCCGGTGAATCTCGTCCAATGCCTCTTGTGTCGAAAACCTGTTGTGCCACGTCAGTACCTTGTAGAATGATGGATTGCCATGCTTCGATTTACCAATGGAATGCCTGGAATCTGAATTAGCATCAATACGTATCATGGCTCTCGTGTAACATACCTGAGCCGCAATGCAGGCGTCACCCCACTCGCTATCCACGGGCATCTTGCTGGCCAACCCATTGAGAACTTCGACGGCGGGCAAGTCCTTTTCCGCCAGCTTCTGCCTCATGGTCTCATGAGGCTCAATGGCCTTGATCAGGTAGCGCTCGGATTGGTTGGCAAGCTGCTCGGTGAATTTGCCTGTGCCCGACGCGATCTCGACGACTCGGGCATCAGATGTGCCCGCGAGCTTCATTCCCTTGAAGAACTTCTCGACGGCCTCAGGGGGATATGACGGCCGGTATGCATCATAGGCAGTTGCATCCTTGAAACCCTCCTCTGCGGCCACAGGCAAGATGTTTGAGGAAGCCATGTTAGAATATTTTTCGATTTTCGAGTTCAATGTTTGATACGGGCGTGTGGCTTCTAGAGTCGTTCGTTCTTGGGTAATATAGGAAAGCAGCAGTTGAGCTGGAATATGACACCGGTCGACCAATTACATCATAAGTCGAATCGTAGGGCCTGAGCTCGCGATGGTCAGAAGACAGGGATGGGTTACCGGCACGCTAGGGTGGGCTGCTTGCTTCTGTAATAAAACCTGGGGATCCGCAGCTGTCAAGTAGAATGGGCTTGATTTATATTGGCAGGAGATTTCTTTTAGCTGTTCTTTCTATAAACCGATTCTTTACCTGCCCCGTCTCAAGATCATAAGTCCAAAAGGTATTGCTATTCTATCCTAGATCAACTAGAAGACGAAGCAAAAAGACGAGTAAAGGAAAAGAAGCACCCCTATGAGGCTTCCTACACGATGCGCTACCCGGGGATCCGTCAGTGCCCATAGACGCCGTACGGCACCGCCCCTGCCGCCAACCCTGGCTTGGTTAGCATGCTTCCCCAGCGATCTGCGCTGTACCTGGCCACGCAAGCGGCCTCGACATTCAGGGTCGTCAAGCTCCTGACTTTGAAGACTGACCATATGAGGCAGAGTAAGCTTTGCTTTCGTCTGCTCATCTGCCCCGAAGTCTTGGTTTCTGGGCATTTCCTTCACGGTCTGAACACCTTTGGCATTTCTTACACCACAGAAGACTCCTGGCGCTCGGAGACGCATCGAACTTTACTCACGATGAGATAGTGCATTGCACTCGACAGCTCTCCCTCACCATTTTCCTCCTTGTCTTTGCTTCATAGTCGCTCCTTTCGAACACGGTTCTTCTCCATGATTATTAGCTACCGCCGCTTCCGGCGCTTCTACTTGCGGCCGACGCTCTATATTTTCGCTTTCCTTTTTCTCCTCGACGCAATCCGCCTCGTATCCCGCCGACCGCCAACCCACAGGTCTCCCCTGAAGCAGCGCCGAGTCCCCGTGCCGGGCGTGAACGAAACCTCCGTCTACATTGTCTCGGTCCACCGGAATACTGAGTTCATACAACGCACGGCATGGAATGATGCGGTATTGGAGCTGGTCGACTACCTCGGTGCCGAGAATGTGCACTTTTCCGCCGTCGAGTCCGGGTCGCAGGAGGGCACGAAAGATGCGCTCATGGAGCTCCAGGCCGGTCTGGACCAGCGAGGCGCATCCAACGATATAAGCCTGGGTATGACGGTCTGGGAGCAGCTCGACGAAATCGACGCGCGCCCACCGCCGGGATCCAACGAACCGGGATGGATCTGGAACAAGGCCGAAGATCAGTTCGAGCTGCGGCGCATACCGTACCTGTCCAAGGTGCGCAACCAAGCCATGGAACCACTTGCCCGGTTGGTGGCGCAAGGACGGCGCTTCGACAAGATCTTGTGGCTGAATGATGTCGTCTTTGATGTAAGTTGGTACAAGTTCTCTCAGCACGGTAGGCATTGACTTTTGCAAAAGACCCAGGACATACAAACCCTGTTCGACACGAGGGGCGGAGAATATGCTGCTGCTTGCTCGATGGACTACAAGTCACCGCCCGTCTACTACGACACATTTGCTCTACGGGACGACATGGGCCTAAAGACGTCTTCCCTGTACTGGCCCTGGTTCCAGTCGCCTAAAGCGAGAGCTTCGGCACTTTTGAACGAACCGATCGAGGTGGCCTCTTGTTGGAATGGGATTGTGGTTTTTGACGCCGCTCCTTTCCACTCGAATCCTCCGCTCAGATTCCGCGGCATCGATGACAGCCTGGCAGAATTCCACCTCGAAGGATCCGAATGTTGCCTGATTCATGCAGACAACTTTCTCTCGTCGGAAAAAGGCGTCTGGCTCAATCCCAACGTCCGTGTAGGATACAATGTCAAGGCCTACAATAAGATTATAACAGACCAATTTCCGACCCCATTCTGGACCGTTGTAGGAGGGTGGGCCAATCGAATTATGAGCTGGAGAATTGGATTTCAGACGTCGTTGGAATCGCGCGTCGTGCACAAGAGGATAGAAGAATGGATCGCAGAGACCCCAGCAGGAGAACTGCCGCGATACGAGCCAGGCGAGGCCTGTCTGATCAACGAGATGCAAATCATGTGGTCCAATGGTTGGAAGCATCTCTAGCATGGAAGTCGATTCCAAACCAAAAGCATTGGGCAAGGCGTTATAAAGAATACCCAGATTCTGTAAGAGTATCAAAAGTCGTTATATATCATTATGCCCTTTGGGCAATATTTGTTCTTCTCTGATGATGCCTGATATATACAATAGCCACGGCTGTATTGTGATTCCCAACGCCAAACATGATCTAGACCGAATCAATAGGCCAGATGTAATATCACTAACGGAAGATGATGACCTATTTGTTATGCCAAATGAAATTCCTCAGACAGTCCCATTGGTCGCTCTCCTTGTAGATATAGTTCATGCTGCTCTTGAGACTTGGCTGGAGGTCTTCGGGGTAGTAGCGGAACAGGTGCATGACCATGGCCCAGCTGATCGAGGCGAAGACGGGCCAGGCGTAGTGGCTGACCTTGGCCGAGGCGCCGGGCTCGGAGACGACGGGGAGGCCGCTTCCCGGCTGGACGGCGAGCCGGGCCAGGGCCAGGACGACGCGCGCGAACACGTAGATGACGATCTGCTGGTTCACCGAGGAGATCTTGCCGGACCGCGAGCGCCCGCCAAAGACGAAGTAGCCGCCGAGCAGGCCGGCGAGGAACGTGTCGTACCGGCCCTCCTTGCCCGGCGTGCTGCCGTACCACTTGAGCAGGTAGCACGCCGTCTTGTAGATGGTGGCGAACTTGGCCAGGTTGCGGGCGTGGGTGCGGGTCGCGCGGAAGACGAGGTCGACCTTTTGCCGCAGGGACCCGGAGCGGAATAGGAACACCATGACCAGGGCGTGCGGGAAGCGCACCTTGGCCCCGTAGACGGCGCCATTGCGCGCGCCCTTGACGATGGCGAGCAGGTCGCGGTTCGCGGGGTCGAGGACGATGCGGTTCAGGGTTTCCTGTTGTCGCGCGGTGGAGGGTTAGTTTCTGCTGTTGGAATAGAGAATGCGACGGGTATAGAGTAGAGGTGTATTCGTGCGCAACTGTGTTGGGCGTCGTACCTTGAAGCTCTCCAGAGCGTGCGACATTGTGCCGAGGCTATTTGGCGACAGCGGGAGCTGACGACGGGCGGCGGGCGCTGGGGTTTAGAAGGCGCAATTGGAAAGGAGTGAAAGTCGCTACTCGCTCATCTGGGTTCCGTCTGCTTTGGAGTGGTCGATGTAAAAACGTTATTCAAAAGAAATGGGTATAAGTTTGTGTATAGGATAAGAAAAGAAGGAGGAATGAAAAAAGACAACATTCATCCGGTCATGGGATTGTCACATCTCGGCATTCAGCACTTGTCTCTCCCTTCTCCAGCAATGCGAGCGAAATGGAGCTCGGCTGTCCCAGAAAAAGCTGGGGGAAACCGCTAAGACCCCACAGTTTCCAGCGAGGTATGACGCCAGAACTCCTTAATTGGCTGCTGCCAGGTTAGTGGGTTTAATTGTCCGTGGCCCCAAAGACATGTGAAAGTGTCACAGGCAAAAGGTTCTGTCACTGTCCCCCAGATCTACATCTGCGCAGTCATGTTGTACCGGGATCTGCGTCGAAGCACGACTCGCGACTTGGCAATATGACGGAGTTTATTGGTGCATACGATTTAGACTTGACACTTATACTCCATGGAATTGCACTTTATAATCAGACAAACATCTGAATATAGTCGGCTGTGGTACGCATCACGAGAGTATACTCCGTTGCCGTCGGCCAAAAGACAACCGCCTCCATCTCACCTCTTAAAGGCAATGCAATGCCACATTCGCATTCGCCTTCATGGCCATGAGCCTCGAATGCTGACCGGTGTTTGCTATTGTCCCGTTGACCTATTCCTGCAGGAACTATAACATCCTACAAATTTTCAAGCGGACACGGACATGTCCCTTGTGCGACATTTGATCACGTCAGTGGCCGTCTTCTTCGGCGGTATAGAGCGGCTAATGACGGGGAATAGGTGTTCATCCGTCTGCAAACCATTCGGTGAACACAATGGGAACAGCGTCTCTTGGAACGGCTTCCGCTCTGAATTTGTCAGTCAGTATTTGAAAATGGGAGAGTAGTGCGTTGGCACCATCTAGGGGCAGGGGTGCTCCGAGTCTAGAAGACGGCTACCTTATCTATGCACACCACTTACACGATATCTACAGCCAACCCATGCTCCTCAAGCAGCTCCAGGGGGCGTTCAGCTCAGCCGCACTCGAGCAGCTCAAGTGACCACGGAAAGTTGTCGGCTCCCGACATGGCTCATCGAGCAATATGCAAGACACAATCCCTGATGCCATGTAGGGCAGCCTTATGGAAAGAGGCGTTGGGGAAAGATGTTATGACAAGTAACGATCATCTTTCGCCTCTTCTTGTCACACGTGAGATGTAGGGCAGTGAGATCCAGCCACTATCATCCTCTACAGGCAGTCGCTCCTACTCATTGATAGCAGTGGAATATTCACCTTTATTGACCTCCTGTGTCTGGGTCATTCATTAAAAACAAGCCCTCGTCTTCTTTCTTCGAGACTCATCAGATGTAACAACACAAGGCTATCGCATTTTGGCATGTAACACTGCACTGTATCACCACTCAAAGACCATGAGGTCGAGGCAAGTCTTTGCGCTTCTCGCGTTTTCAGCCGCAGCAGCCAGCGCGCAAGCAACACAATCATCATGTAACGATACACCAGCTTCTACCAAACTATCCGACTATTTCTGGCAGCTTCGCGACCTGGATGGGCCGCCTCCGAATCTAGGAAAGAATGTATATATCGGCAATCAGAATCAAACATATTGTTGCCTTCAGGCCGTCGCAGCCTCGCTCACAATAGATACCAACGGCACCCTGGTCAAGAACCCCGACTTTGACTTTATCAGGACGGACCTCGAGGACTTTCGCCAACGCTCTGAGCACTCGAATCAGTTTCCATGCGACGCTCAGTACAATGGCAATACGAGCGGCGCGCCCATTGTCGAAGTGCCGTACGCCTGGTGGACGGAGAACTGCCCCGGCTGGCAGCTGAACGACCGAAGTAACCTGGAATCGTGGCTTCAGCCGTTGAGCGGATTCCTAATTCCAGCAGTGCCTCTCATTTTCAGCATTCCTCGCCGCCGCAAACTCGAGATATATCGCCAATTCTTCACCGCTGATCTGTCTGGCGTGAAGGGCTATCTGGCTGCTCCGCTGGGTGCCCTGGGTGCTGCCTTGATCGTTATTTTAGACACTCTCATTTGGCTCTCGACTTGTTTTGCGTTCGCCGCCCCAATGATATTGAGTGGTCTGTACGAGGCTCTCTTGGACAAACGCATGCTCGACTTTCTTAAAGAAAAGATGACTGTAAGTCATGGAAATAACCATATTATCTTATTTGTCCTAATCCTTAGCCAGAATAAACATCTTACATTGGATATGAGGGCGCGCTGTCTTATGGTCGTCCTTATTGGAAATCTCGACATGGCAATGGATAAAGACAAGGAAGAAGAGCATATTGATCAACTATATCCAAGGACTTCGAACAAGGTGATTGAGGGACAACCTACCCTTCCGATAACAAGAACGGTGGAGACAGAGACAGTGGGTGAGATCAAGAATAACGCCCAAGAGAAGGAGCCGCCACCAGAAATTGGAATTGAGGAACCTTCTCAGCCAGATGACACTATCTATCCTACTCTGACCGAGCGTGGAAATGAGCTACCCCGAAGGAAATCGACAGCAAGGACTCTATCAATTTCTCAATTACCACCCGCGTCACCGTCCAGTACGATTAAGACTAGAGATCGGCCCTTCGATCCACTCGAAGCTCCTGTTTTTACACGCAGCCAATATTCCATCGGGACTGGAGTTCACCGAAGACCGACTGTCCAAGAGGCCGCCAGTCCATGGCGTCACATGGAAAACCTGCTGTATGAGATTCGTCTCTATGATGATGAGGATCGTGCCCGCGGCGAGTTTCCTCGTCAGTGGCCAAAACATGCCTGCACTGATCGAATGTGGTGAGTTGTTATCTCTTCTCCCGAGTTGGTGTGACCATTCGCATGGATATGCAACAACATTGGCCCTTATATCTCCAAGCACTGACATGATACTTCCACAGTGACATGCGCGATCATATCGAAAGGCCTCGGCCACGAGATCATATTTTCGACAGTTTCATGGCCAAAACTCGAACTCGTCTGCGGACCATGCTCCACTGCCAGTACTCGTTTGGTACCATTGTTGGAGCTCCCGTCATATTCTTCTTGGGAGGCTTCATATTTGCACTTCTCAGCAGTCTTGAGGAGCTCGGTGACGAAGATATTGCCGAGGCACTAGCTTTTGGGCAGTGGTATATGATTATACCTCACATCGTGAGTCTTTTCCTGCCATAGCAATCCCACCGAACAGAGCGTGGTGCACTTGTCTCTTGATGCCTGTTCTGGAAATTGCCTAAACTCACGTTCTTGGATCGTGCTAATTCAATTATAGTCAATCATATCAGGTCTCCTACTCGCTGGAAACAATCCCAACATTCTGGAAGGTGTTTTCGCAACAGAACGCGACGAAGAGGTCGACACCATCCACTTTCTCGGCCTTCGCTTCGGACTGGCGTTTCCCAGTTGTTACAAGACCGCATGGCAGTGGAGGCGCGGTCATGTCAAGAAGGGGTGGATCAACAAAATCATTGAAACTTACGGCGTCCGCAGAGATGTGGATTTTAACGGAAATGTCGAGGTCGATGACGACATGCAAGATTTGCGAGAGAGAACAGATCTGGTTCTTCTTGACTGGATATTTATTCTGGCCTTGATGTCCCTACTGATTTATGTCCCATTTGTTCTGGCCTTTCTCACGTCCTATTTCACACCCCCGATCGGACTAGCTTGTCGGTCTCTCACCTCTGGCGTCTATGCTTGCAGCCAGGCAGGTCAGATCATTCTTTGGTTCTGGTCAAACACTGGATCGCCCTTGGCCAGAGAGGAGGGACAGCCACGCACGCTTCTCGACTTTGCCAGGCGGGGCGGCTGGCTCGACCGGACCGGCTTCTTCAAGGCGTCTTCCGTCAGTTGGCTCGCCAGGTCGAACCCAGACTGGAACCCGCGAAAGCCCTGGCTCCTGCTCAGATCGAAGCGCACGTGGTCGGTCAGGATGCTGTGGTGCGCCGTCTATCATTTTCTGTTCGTGGTCTTTGGACTCGGCGCCGTCTTTTCGGTTCTTGGCGGGACCATCATGCAGCTCATGGGCGTCTACTCGGCGAACATCTGTGAGACGCGCGCAGTGTACTGGCTGTCGCCATACCTGGAGCGTCCGTCTGTTGTTGTTTCGAAGAACACTGCCGCGGCTATTCGGGCAGCTGAGCGTGAGTTTGCAAACCCGCCTTGAGTGGTTGACTTGTAATAGCTAACACCAAAATAGAATATTGGGAGCCATGTGCAATCACTGCCATTATATTTCTCGCCGTGGTTAGCTTCATTGGTTGGTGGTATCAGCGGAGGATGAGAGATGTGTTTGCTGATCGTAAGTCACCCCTTCCTATAAGCTCACTATCTTTAATTCCATGCAAGATTTTTTGCTATTCAATGCTCATTCAAATCTAACTATTAATTCGCGTAGTTGTCCGTAACATTGATGCACCGAAATATGATCGAGAAGATACACGCCTAGCCAGACCGCTGTCGGATCGGCGACCACAAGATTTTGAAGGCGCAGCATTTAGGTAGTAGATAACAATCCATACCTTCGAAATTAAAAAAAAAAAAAAAAAGAAAAGAATCTTTTCTCATTTGATCGAACTCTGAATTCTAAACTCTACACAATCATCTAAGCCTTTCTTGGCCTTCATCACTTAATATGAAAGCGTCTTGCTCCGATCCCACTCCTTACCCATGAGCCACGAAAAGGCATCCATGGTTTTCTCCTTAATCTCCTGTGTATGAGCAGGATCAAACGGCAAGTTACACCAGCACGCATGGTCGTACCCAACCATCACGTCCAACTTGGTCTCTGCAACACCTGTCTGCTTCAACATCCGCTCGTAAATCACGCCATCGTCCCGCAGAATATCCCCCTCGCCGACCTGCACATACACCTTGCGCGGATGCGACCCCGCCAGCTCGGTCCAGTCGAGGTTGACGGGCGAAAACCACGGCGAGCGCGTATCCGGCTTGTACATCTCCCTGGTCTGCGCGAGACTCTTCGTATTGATAAACGGCGCGTCGGCGTGCTCCTCGCGGGACCGGTACAGCCCGCGGTACTCGTCGGGCACCATGTCGTCGTGCAGGAGCAGCGGTATCGCGATGAACAGGCCCGTGATGTCCGCGGCGATCGCGGGCAGTCCATCTACCAGATCGTGCCGCTGGCTGGCCTGGACGCCCGCTATGACAGCTGCCAGGTTGGCGCCGGCACTGCCGCCGCCCAGGACGAAACCCAGCGCCGGATCGACCTCGAGGCCCTCGGCCCGCAGCACCGCGTCGTTCAAATTCTTTGCTTCCGACAGCCAGGACACGACCTCCCATGCGCTGCGGGGTCCGGCGGGAAACGGGTGCTCCGGCGCCAGCTTGTACTCAATGGACACGACGACGGCGTTCATGTGCGACGCTACGGCGCGGCCGGGAGACAGGAACTGCTTGGGGCTGCAGGTCATGAAGCTTCCGCCGTGGATTAGGACGACTAGGGGTAGTTTCTTGGGGCTTTGTCCGGGGGAAGGGGAGGCTGGTCTGATGAGGATGCTGTGGCTGACGAAACCATCTTCAAGGGGAATCTCGATGATTGATTCTTTGAGGTCGGCGGTTACAGGACCGAGTAGGTCGACGGATTGTTGTTCGAGTTCTAGAAATTGTTGCTTCAGGGTTGCAATGTGGTCAGGGATGCTTGAGGTGGCCATTTTGGTTAGATAGAAAAAAGGATATCTCAGTTTCGTGTCGTAATGTTTGTTTGACTCGAGTGATGCAAAATGTAAATGATAATTTGATCGTGAATGTATGGTAGTGTAAGTCTCCAGGAGAATTCAGTGATCAAACAGACTTATATATCGTAGAAGACCACTTCTGATCTGCCTCGCAATTTCTATAGCAAATAGTATATTACAAATACTCCCAACAACATACTATGTCGGGTTCCATTTCGTTATGGTCCTAAACCTGTCGCGGCATCTGAATTACGCTGTAGCCAATAGGATCACGCCTCGCCATGCAAGGGAGACGTTCCCAATGGACGGCCCTGGCAAGAAATTAGTAGAGACCTGACTAATTCGATAAAGGTGGCCCCAAGATTCTATAACACCGAGAATGAGTATAGTGCAACTCGGCGTGAGTCACTCGAGCAAGAATCCGGTCTGTAAAAGAGCACAATCTCTCGAGCCGGAATCCTCACGGTCAAGACGGGGACGACTTACAGACAGACGTGGGGACCTGCTGTGCTAGACTTGGTCGCTAGAACGTTCAAAATACGCTGCGCCCAATCACAATATAGCCCCGGAGCCACTCTATGATCCGTCTGCATCGGACTTTACAATCCTGCGCTCGCTCTCTCAGCTGTCTGCTTGGCCAGTTTGGGACTAGATTCAGTCCTTTACGACCAATTCCCCATGTCAGCACTCCCCTCTGCCAGCATTCAACTCCAAATATGCTCTGCTCGCTACCGATACAGAAATAGAGACTCGATTTAATTTACAAGGAGGGACCAATCAGTGCATAATGATAGAGTCGGCAAAGAAGACCCGCCTGGGAGCTAGGGGGGCTAGGAAGGTCAAGACGGGATGCCAGACCTGCAAGTACGTCTGGATGCACAATCTCGCCGAGCCCCAATCATCTCGTTCGTGCTGACTGATAGGGACCCCCAGGACGAGACGCAAGAAGTGTGACGAGGCAAGGCCCACGTGCTCGCAGTGCCGTCTCGCCGGCTGGCGGTGCGACTTTGAGGCGGATGACAGTTCCATGTCGTCGGCTGCGGCCGTGTCTCGCGCCGAGGCCCAAGCACGACCCTCGGCGGCCCTGGTCGTCGTGCGGCCGCCCGGCGTTATTGCCAGCCCTCCATCCGGCGTACAAGTGGAGAGACAGCTTCTAGAGTATTTCAAACGCGTCACGTGGATGGATTTTGCCTATTTCTTCGACGACCTGAGCTGGGAACGTCAACTCCTGCCGGCCATCACCACCGAGCCCATTATATATCACACCGGACTGGCGATCAGTGCCCTGGGTTGGAGCCTGGCGCACCCAAGCAACCTGTGGACGCGAGGGGGCGACCCCGTCCGCTCGGCCGACGAGTACTGCACCATGCAATACAACAAAGCGGTGCACCTATTCAAGTCCCGCATGGAGAACCCGCTCGTGGACGCACACGCTCTGCAGGTATTGATACTCGGAAGTCTAATGTTTATCCATCTCGAATTTATGCGCGGCCTGACAGATTTCGTTCAAGTGCATCTGCGCGGCGCGAATGCTCTGCTCAAGAGCCTCAAGCAGAGGTCGCGCGACACGGCATTTCTCGAAGCGGCCGTGGCGTATGTGCAGGCTCAATGGGATGAGATGGAGATGCCTGCGTGTTATAGGCCACCGAGAGAGCTTCCTGTGATATCTAATAGGATTACGCCGATAATTGACAATGAGCATTCGTAAAACAAATCCAGTACTACATACTTGTATGGTGGTCAAATTGATTTGTGTTCGCTTCCATAACAACACTGCGAAATGCAGTTTCGGCTGCTAGTACACCCATGGATGAGCTCAATATGGTGCTTCCAATTGGGACAGTTTTCGTGATTCATATGAATCATGATTTGTGACGTCATGACTTGATTAAAATAGAGCCATACATTAGTAATTATTTCTTTTTCTTCACCAGCTTCAACAACGGACTTGGTACGCGTGGATGACTACCAAACTCACTGTTTTCATTTGAAGACATGTCATTCCTCCAGGACAAGATCCTCGCCATGGCAGAGGCGCGCGAATACCCGAAAACAATCTGCCCAAGCGAAGTAGCGCGGGCACTGAATCATGATGAATTGCGCTCCCTCAACTGCTCAGACTGGCGGGAGGCCATGGATCCCATTCGGAAAGAAGCGTGGTCTATGAAGGAGCGGCGGCTGTTGGACATAACGCAGAAAGGCGAGGTTGTCTCGGGCGATGATCTCGATCAGATCCGTGGCCCGATCCGTCTGCGCCGAATCCTTCGGGATTGAAGAGTTGGGTGCGAGAATGTCGTTATGATAGGCTATTTCTGCCTTGCCTGTTGGACCGAGATTCAAGAGTTGAAAAGGATAAAAGCGGAGTCAACCGTTCCAGTGCGGCAAAGTCTTATAAACAAGTCGCAACGCCGACGCTGCATCTGCACCATTGAAATCATCTATCTCGCCATAAACTTCGGCCCGCCATGACTTCTTCTAGTCCGCCGGCTTACAATACTGCCACTTCATCCAATCCACGGGCTCAACTGCACGGGCACGAACTTGCCTCCTGTGTCCTTGACGGGCCCTTTGTCTGCTCCGCCACATCACCCACGGGATCCTCCGTCCCGCTGTACGAGATCACCAAGACAGATCCCTCCAAGGTAAACGGCAACTCGGACACGTACGAGGTCCGAAAACTCAGATACCGCCTGACGTCAACGGAAGGCGAGGGCGACCTCAAATCGCGGGTGCCTACAGATCTCATTTACTACTTCCGGACCGCGAGTCTGCCCTGGCTCGGGGACGAGGCCACGATCTTCTCGGCGCGCGACGACGGGACGCTCGGGGGCTACAAGGCCGCCATCTGCCGCAAGAGTCCGTCCGCTGGCGTCGGCGTCCGTCAGGCGCTCGGGCGGTATCTCGTGCCCCGGCAGTGGACGGTCGCGGACCATTTTGTGATTACGACTCCGCATACTAAGCTGCTCGGGAAGACGCATGAGGTGAACTGGACGAATGAGAAGGGAGGAGAGCGGATCGCAGTCGAGTCAAAGAGTGATGCGGATGGCAGTTTTCGGTCGGGAGGTGTCCCGGTATTGAATCTAAAAGTCAGTCCGGGCGATAGGGCAAGGGATTTCCTGGTCGTGTGTTGGGTCGCTAGGATTTGGAAAGATGTGTTGAAACTTCACGATGAGTTTGTGAGACAGTAGTATTTCATGGACATGTGAGCATTTGATCTATTCTTAATTTGCAGGTGGATAACGATATTGTAATATTTGGATGGTCATTCAATTATCCCTCCTTCCAGTGCCATTTGCGGTAGTGGACCTTGGTCCTTCCTAGCTCAGCTGCAACCTCGCGGGACAATCAACGTACCACTGCCACAGTTATATACACTTGGAAACTCTAGGTACCACGAATTGAGCCCAATTGAATCACATCGACACACATGTCTCAGCGGCACGTGGTAGAGTGGAAATGCAGCTGCTCTTTGTCCAGAAGAATCGATGGTAAATACTGATATCAGAATGATTTTTACATTAAACGTTGCCCTTAGACCAGACGTCACTTTATACGTTTTGGTCTGAGCTTAGAACGTCAATATATGAGATAAGAGTATTATCTTCATAAGCAGGGCATATTATTCTCCTTGGGAGGTGTCTTCTTATCGAATGGTAGAGGGTATCTTGATACGTTTCCAGATTCCGAAAAGCAGCTTATTACTTCTAGGCCATTGATCAGCTTCCGAGCGGCCGTCTAGGTTAGGTTTTGTGTGATTTGTACTGGGTTTCCTTTTTTTGTTTTTGTTTTTCTACAAGAAGGTACATGTTCGAGTATAGGCTATCGTTTAGTCTCAATCATCGCGAAAGTCCACGGTATATATACGAGAGTATGGACACATGAAGCCTACATATAAATGACAGTCTCGTGCTGTATAACGCCTACCGGTTATTTCCACCACGATGCTACGGGTTGAATAAAAGCCCCAACCCATAAAAATCCTCCAAGTCTGCGCCAGCTGAAACCAAGAGATCTTCAGCCAATTTGCGGTTGCCGAAAATTGTACAATCGAGAGGATTCAGCCCAGAGCGATCCATCGCGTAATAATCTGCACCAGCATGGACGAGGATACCAAGAATATACTCGCTTCCTGCTTCTGCCGCCCACCATAGCGATGTCCGGCCATATTTTGTATCTCTCGAATCGATGTCCACTTGCGCCGTGTCGATGAGTAGTTTTACCAGTCCCGCGTATCCGTGCCTGGCCGCCCACCATAGCGGTGTCCGGCCATGTTTTGTATCTCTCGAATCGACGTCCACTTGCGCCGTGTTGAGGAGCAGTTTCACCAGTTCCGCGTGTCCGTGCCTGGCCGCCCACCATAGCGGTGTCCGGCCCTTATAATCTCTCGAATCGACGTCCACTTGCGCCGTGTCGAGGAACAGTTTCACCAGTTCCGCGTGTCCGTGCATGACCGTCCACCATAGCGGTGTCCGGCCCTTATGATCTCTCGAATCGACTTCCACGTGCACCGTGTCGAGGAGCAGTTTTACTACTTCCGTGTGTCTACACTCGGCCGCCCATGATAGCGGTGTTTGACCATACTCTGTATCTGTGCAGTTGACTTCCACGTCCTTTCTCGCAAGGAGAATTTTGACCACTCCCGCGTCTCCATTCTTGGCCGCCCATAATAGCGGTGTTTGGCCATATTTCATGTCTATGCAGTTGACGTCCACTTCCTCTTTCGCGAGGAGTATTTTGACCACTTCCGTGTGTCCATTTTTAGTCGCCCATAATAGTGGTGTTCGGCCTTGAAAATCCGAGGAGTCAGCGTCCACTTCCCTCCTCTCGAGCAGTATTTCAACCACTTGCGCGTGTCCATGCTGGGCTGCCCATGATAGCGGTGTCCAACATTGATAGTCCGAGGAGTCAGCGTCCACCTCCTCCCTCTTGAGCAGTATTTTGACCACTTTCGCCTGTCCTTGCTGGGCCGCCCATAACAGCGGTGTCCGGCGATCGCTGTCGTACTTGTCGGTCTTATCGACGGCCACTAAATGCTCGATGACCGCCGCCAAGCCATATCTTGATGCCAAGTGCAGACCATTTATGCCTCTTGGCATTCTTTGGCTATAGTGTGAGATAGAACCCCATGTGTCCCGGGCCATTAGTGCCTGGATGGATCCTTGCACCCGGCGTTCGTCTCTCAAAAAGTTAATGGCCACTTCTGTCGACAAGTCTCTGTCTAGATGATGGAACCATTCTTGGGATGCATATCCGTACAATGGATAGTCATGAAGCCTTTTCTCAAAGTCTTCGTCGTTCTCGCAGTAGCCATCAAAAACGTCGTAGGAAAGATACGTGAGGCAGCTCTCAGCAAGCTGTTCTTGTCCATTCGTGAACCATTTCTCGCCTGTTATTTCAAAATACTCTTGGGTTGTGTAGTGGACTAAATGGATAGTCTTGCTGTCCTCGTCGACTGTGACTAGGCCAGCGCAAATTGACATGATCTGCTTCCAGCTAGGGCAGTAGTTGAGATCGATGGCGCTCGTTTGAGGTTGTATAGCTAGTGCATGTCGCATTTCTGCGCTGGACATCAGCCTCCTGGCATAGACGATCCACAAAAGGATCTTCTTCGCTAGCTGTGCAAAACCGCTACCCTGATTTTCGATCCTTTCCATGGCGAGGTCGTATACCGTGTTCAGAGGGTTTGGTCCTCTGTCGATGTTTTTTAGAGCATCTAGAATATCTCCCTTCGTTGGTAATGCGGTCAGTGCATTGAGGTGCAAGTCAGCGAGAAGAAACCTTTCGTTCCGTCTGTTAATACTGACACATGATATTAATGAACGGGAAATGGACTCACATTCCTTTGGCAATTTGGATGATCTTGGAAATAACTAGATCGCAGAACTCCTCTCCAAAGAGCTCTCGATCGTACGTCCTGATTTTGCTCTGAAGCATACTGACCATGTCTTGATTCTGTGCGACGATTGATAGAGTTGTTGTATTGCGGCCATTTAGTAACGTCGCAATTTCGTCGTGTATCCTGGATGTGGCGAGAATGTTCAAGCTTGTTTTGGCTTGGATATCTAGAATTTCGGACAAAACTCTAGACCTACACTGACTTTCGACTGAACACTCGTCAAGAGCATCCAGTACGATGAATGCACGTTCGTATCCGAGCATTACGCGATGCAGCGCATCACGCAGTTCACCGTGTGTCGGCCGCGTGCCTTTTCTCCGATGCCGTTCGGACAGTTCGTGGATGGAATCCGGAATTGAGCTTTGTCCACGCAGCAACTGTACGAGAAAGCTGGCAAGTGCGTGATCTAATGTTTGCTCGCGCTGGCGAGAAAAGACGAAGTAGATATACGCCAGCCCGACTCCTCGGCCCGTTGAGAAGTGGCGGTCAATATAGTCGATGGCCGCGGAAGCCATGATTGTCTTTCCCGCCCCCGGAATCCCCGGACAATACAATGTCCTGCCTTTTGCGTGCAGCCAGTCCTGGAACTGTTCCGAGTTGAGAAACCATTGGCCAGTCTCCCGGTGCCATCTCTTCAGTGTATCGCTCTGCTGCGTGCCATAGTGTTCAGCCGAGAGCCAGTCCAGAAGCTCTAGATCTTGTTTTCTATCAAGCAAATGCGCGCTCCTTGAGGTATCTTTCCGGATGGAATCCACGGCTCCAGATACTGGCTAGAGTCAGATATAAGGTAATTGCAACATGAACAATACTGGCAAAATGAATTTGACTGACCCTCGGTAAGCATGTCCCTAATGGGTTTCAATCTTTGAACATCACCCAAAACCACATAGCCTAGCAATTCCTTCGCGAACGAAGCTGCCGCCGCAGCCGCATGCTCCTGCCAGATTTTGTTCTTGTGAGAATCGGCATAGTCGCAGATTCCTCGAATAACGATGCACGGAAAGTTATCCATCAGCCCTGCGGCCTCCATCTCGACACAGAGAACCTTCTTACCCAAGTCTTCAGATAGCTGATTCCTGGTTCGAGCATCTTTGATCACTTGATTGCCTGATGCGATCAGTCCGAAGTGGACACGCATGTCGCGTGGCCTTCTCTTGACAGTCTGGGCCTTGTCGCAATGTCGACAGCTGTCTTCGTCCTCGGCCTCTGAATATTCCTCCTCTTCGTCTTCATCATCTTCTCCGCCGCTCTGATACTGCTGGTCCACGTGGTCGTAGCTTGCTTTGAACAGAATATCCTGCCACGAATCTGACCGCAGGTATTTCGTAGCTAGCCGAGGGTATCGCGCTTGTAGCTCTTCCAAGTATTGCGCTATCTTGCTCCCATGCAGCTCGTGGTTCGTCTTCAACTTCGTTATAGCTGTCAGAAGCAAAGTCGGTGGGTTGTTCAGTGCGCCTGTCCTACGAAACGTCCCTCCTCGCTCTGCCTTTCCCATATCCCACTGCACAACGCCAGGGTTCTGATCGGCAGGCACGCTGACGACTACGTCGCCGAGTCGAACCTTTGGTGGAACCCCACCCCCAATCCCAACCATCAGCCCAAACTTGATGGCCGGGAAAGCATGTACCATGTGGCTCGCAACTGTCGCAGCTGAGCTCGTCCCTATCTTCCCCTCAGGTAGACAAGCAATGACGATGTTGTGGCAGCCGATTGAGCCGAGGGTGTACGTATTGGGGTCGTTTGGAGGCTTAGGAAGATCAGGGTGTAGGTCGTCAAGCATGGCCGTCGCCGCCGTCTGCTCCTTGGGCAGTGCGCAAACCCATCCAACCGTGTAGACGTCGTGCGTCCGTACTTTAGGTGCCATCCTCAACAGATTGAGCAGCAGGTTGGAGACGGCTTCCGATGGCTACGACATGATCGCGGGCTCGTTGGCATAAGTAATCACTCGGGAAGAACAATATTCTCTACGCAGCCTTGCGGGCTGACTCCATGGTGCGGGGGTGTAGGCACGCTCAAAACAATTGGCTGATAAGATGCATAGTGACGCATCTTGCATGGGCTGTTGAGGCGGAGTATCGACCACCTAGTTACATTGGATGGTCGGTATTATTGATTGACGGCATCTGAATGTATTGAAATCTTGTCTGTTTGATGTTGTATTATGCATGCGTCTCGCAACAACCACCGAATATTTCCAAAAATAAAAGCGTTGTTATAACAAAGAACACTTGAATTTGTATCCATTCGCGACGATTATATGTCAGTTGCAAAGATCATATAATAATGTAACGCCACTTGGAAATCCCAGTTACTATAAAGGAACCGCGGTATGGTATATGTGAAGCAGCAAACGACTTACCTAATCTATTTATCTTGACGGTCTTGGAATCCTACTAATCGTTGCAACAGCGGCAGCTTGTCGTGCACGAAGTTGCCGATCAATCTGTCACTGGGTCAGTACATATGGGCCCCTCAATACTGACGATGAGCCGTGTAAGTATAGGATGCGTCGCCTACCGTGGGATGTGAACCATATGTGACCGGACCAGGAAGTCGACGGATGTAGCCAGAGCCAGAAGAGATCGAAGGCGGAAGGGGAGGTAGCGGTGGAGCATCGGCAGTAGAAGTGCGCGGCCGGCGGTGGCGCGACGAGCTGCGGTGCTCGGAGGAACTGCGGTGCCTCGAAGAACTGCCGTGAGTGGAAGAGCTCCGATGCCTTGAAGAATGATGGCGGTCCGAAGAATCACGATGACGTGAAGAACTGTTGCCTGAAGAGCTGTGACGGTCAGAAGAACTGTGGTGCCTTGATGATCTATGGTGCCCCGATGAGCTGTTGTGACCAGAGGAGCTGTGGTTGCTCCTAGAACTGTGGTGGCGCGAAGAACTACTGTGACCAGTGGAACTGCTGTTACCAGAAGAACGGTGATGTCCTGATGAGCTAGACTGCCCCGTCGAACTGTGATGGCTCGTCAAGCGTTGCAACAGAGAAGGCCCCGTTCGGTGCGAGCGCTCACTCGGACGACTGTCTCTCCCAGGAGTCGATGAGGCTTGAGACGGCAAGCGGGGAGGAACTGCGGGAGAAGTATACGTGTAAGCAGAGACCCGCGGACGCATAAACACAAATGGGTTAGGGGGCATGTACGTATTTCTGTCAAAACCAAAGTCCAGCTCGGACCCATCATCGGATAGGCCCAGCGAGTCCGAGTCGGAGAGATCGCTCAGGTCTGAGTCCGAGTCTGAGCCCAAGGGTGAACCGAAAGCTGTGACCGCGAAATCGTACACGTCGCCCACGCCATCACCACTAACACTGGATGGAGACATACGTCCTGTTGCGATCGAGACATCATATATGTCGTCCACGCCATCGTCACTGTCACTGGATAGAGACAGACGTCTTGTTGCGAGTCCAGCCATGCAGTCTGGACACCGGTGCGGAAGTTGCCCCACGACCTTGGGCACATCCTCGTGGATGTTGAACCCGTTGGTCAGCGTGATCTCCTGCGGCTTGTACTTGTGCATACAGAACAAGTGAAGAAGACGCGTGCGGCAGACTGGACAATCTGGGTGAGCTTTGGAGTCGATCCACGCGACGATGCACTCGTGACAGAACATGTGCCCGCAGCTCTCCATTACCGTCCACGTATTGTGGTCCTCGTCCGGAGGTTGCAATATGGCCAGCTCGGTCGTGCAGATGGTGCACTCGACTTTGCAGACGACATCACCAGCGAGGTCGCCAGACTTGTTAAAGTAAGTCAGGACATTGCTGATGAGATTACCCTCGATGGTAGTCTCAGTATCTTGGGTCGCCATTGCAAGGAGTTTTGCAAAGAATCTCTTGTTGTATGTGACGTAGTTGACTATGCAATTGTCGTGGTCTATTGTTCTTCCACTTCGAGTACCAAGACATGCAAACGGCGTATATATACCGACGGGTAGCTACTGAAGTTTTACTCTGAGGCACAACAATGCCTTGTTAGATGTACCTGAGATAGAAACGCACCCCGATGGGATAGAAACACGATCGCTTTGTTCTGCAGTTCAACCCATCCACATCTTTGTCTTTCCTCGAGGCATATATCGACAACAAAGAAGACGGGCGATTTTACTGGAAGTCTCCGCTTGAGGGATCAAAATTTATCCTTGTAAATGCTACGGCTTTCTGTCGACAGCCCAAATGACTGCCTTCAACACCTTTCCGTGTCCGCTAAATGATGCCTGGGGAATATCGATCTACTATACACAAATGAAATGATACATATTTACACATTACGTTTGGGAGACACGTCGTATTGTCGTCTCCCTTCCTAGTCTATCCGGCTCATTCTGACGTCCAGATATGAGCCCAACACGGAGCTTTCGCTCTCGCTCCTCATGTGGCGCTCGGTCGGGCTGGCCGGGTAGGTATGATTCCGGGTCGGCACCCTCAGGCCCTGAGGCTTTGCGGCCGACTCGGGGTCCAGCATCCTGGGGCTCGGCTTTTCGGGCTCAGAGTGCGTCGCCTTTTCCTCCTCGACAATGATCTGCAGGCCTCCGTCGGGGTGCCCGAGGTCTCGCGCCTTTTCTTCTCTCTTCGCCCGCTTCTTCTCGTCCTCGGCGATCATGAGCTCCCTCATCATGGCGACGCCCTCCTCGCGGTCTTCTTTTTTCTCAATGCTTAGGCCCCATGCCTTGAGGAACGTTGCCTCTCCGCGGTAATTCCGGTGCAACCATAACCGCTCCTGCGGCGATAGTCTGGATACTGGTTTCTGAGGCAGCGCTTTGGCTTTGGGGTCTTGCTGCTGCTGCTCCTGCGGCTGCGGCTGTTGATTTTCGGTTGTCATTGCTAGTGGTGCGACAATCATTGATTTCCTCTTGTCGGCCGGGCTAGTAGGACTGGTTGCTGCTACTGCCGGCAGCGGCCGGGCGGGCGGCGGGCTCATGAGCGGCGGCGGCGTCGGGAACCACTGCGTTTCCCGCTCGTTGAGAGCGCGCTCCACGTTCCTTTCGTGCATGATCTTCTCGTGGGCGTTCTCCTTGATCAGCTGGCCAACGTGCGTATGCGTGGTGAGGGACGAGGTCCGCTCCGGCCTGATCACCTCCTGGCTGGCCGCATCATGCGTGGCCAGCGGCTTCGGTGGCAGCTCCTTCGATTGCATGCGCCCGCGCCGTTGGATGTCCGTGGCGGACTGCGTCCTCCGGAGCTGCTTCACGGACTTTGGTACTGTGGCCTGTGTTGGCGATGAGTAGGGTGGAGGCGAGACGAGCTTCGAGAATGACTGTGTCGATGTCGCCGAGGCCAACGGCGAGGGTATCTTGTCATTCGGGACACTGAGCGGCGCCGGGCTCATCTGCGGGGAGATGGACTCCCACGATCTATTCGAAGGCGTGGGCGAGACCACGTCCCGTGGCTCGGTCCTGGAGCTGGCTGAAGGCGGAGGAGAAAGTATCTCATGATGACCACCACTCGTCCTCGCTGCTCCGGTCGGTGGCTGCGGCGGCGGCCCGATTGGTGAAAACCATGTTGTGACGGGTCGCTCTGGTTCTCGGTTTCCTATGGTCGGCGACTCTGGACTGCCCACGCGGGAGCCGCCGAGATGTATGATCTCACTAGGCGCCGAGGACAAGCTGGTCTTGCTCGCCGAGTGCTGCCCGTAATTCCACCTGACCCAGGCCTTGGTTCGCTGGCTGGGCTCTCTCGTGATGGGCATCCTGCTTTGAAGAATCCAAAAGACCGAGACGGAAGTAAACACGTGTAGGTAAGAATGACGACCAGCGCGCTAGTTTGGAAGAAGGAATTGGCTAATGTGAGAATGAAAAAATGGAGGACATTTACCACATGATTGGAAGAAGAAAGGAAAGATCAGACCAGCAGAACGAAAGAGGGACAGAGAGAAGAGAGAGAGGACGTAATGAGTGGCATAAGCTACATGATTCTTTCTAATAATACCACATACTCCGTAGACTCTAGTCTGCCAGTGCGACTCTACACGCGTCGGCGTTATCACAAAAATTCTTACGACAGCTTTCTTGGCGGCTCAAGTTGCAAGGTTGTATCGTCGGCGGGCAACCCTGTAGCGACTTAATATAGTCGTAACCCCCTTAACCAATCTAGGCGCTCTCGCGACCCAAAGCGGCAATGGCCGTCAACTACCCGCATGGTGTAGTAGCTGCTGTACCCTAGCGTAGGTGGCCCAAGGTGCTGGGTTGATTGCTGTTGTCTTCTCTTCTTTCCCCTGGGATTGATGACTCGGTTGACGACGCCGGCTTTAGCGCAGACACAGATCCGACTAGATCAGACGAAACACGAGCCTCACCTTGGCTCGAGCAGCCTAGAAGCAGCCCACTCCCCAAAGAAACATTCGTTGCACTTGTTACACTCTGCTCCAGAAGAGAGGAGACCGAGGACACCGAGGAAACAATGGGAAACAGTCGGGACGGGAATCGACCGGGGCGCGGCACATTGAAGGGTGATCTCGAGTGTTTTCCTTCCCACTACTAGTAACAAACTTACAGCTACTCGGCCGATTGTCAACCCTTTTAAACGGTAACATGTGCTAGCCTGGCTGGTCTTATGTACAAACTCGCAAGCGAAGCGCTGGACAAAGTTATGCTCCGGGTGAATGAATATTCGCTAGGCCTACGGCAGCAACCGACGCTTCAGGTCGCTTCGATATGCGAGCCACGACAGCCCATCCCATCCTTGTCCCCACCACCCAAAGAAAATGCTGGCGAACAATTCGATGAACAACCGTTCACCACACCCATGGCCTGGATGCATCTCCCCCGCCAAGACAATTCGTTCCATCCGAACCCGGGCCACGTGGATCTACCCAGTCCTTGATGTTCAACCTCTCACTTTCCTCTTTCCACGTTTTCTTTTTCAGCTCTCGCCGACCTAGACTGTTTTCCAACGCCATCGCCGTTGAGCCCAGTGGATTCTGGGGAAAGCGAGAAAAAGAAAACCTGGATTGCCGAGACTCGGCATGGGAATTCCACGTGCTAGCCATCGTAGTTCAGCGCGCTAGAGGCTCCCATCGTATTATTTTCCCGTCTTTTTCAATCCGACAAATGACCCGGGGGGCGGCGCACGTCTCACCTGAGGAAATCCCTTCCTTGGTCTCTTGCTCCTTGCTTTACCTTGCATGCCATGCCCATGCCTCGCTCGGTTCCTATCTCCGAGCGAGGGATCGCCTATGCAGGAACCAACCCCACGATCACCACTCTCGAAAGATTCTCTCAACCCCCCTCTTCAACGGCAAACCACATCTTCGTGACTGCTCAATTGCTCATTTGATGCACCCAAAGAACATCGCCTCCAGCGTCGCATTCCCTATTCGCCCTGCATGAATGGTATTTAAAAGATCATATATACCTGTGGATATGGCCGCTGTCAAGATGACGTGACAGAAATGAGGTGTCACTGGCCCGATGTTACGGAACAATAATAATCGACATAATCCCCCCTTTTCAGCGTTCACTTGGGTTCGGTAACAGGAAAGGAATTTTTCCAGGGTCGTAATGCAACCAGAGAAGAATCAATCCCAAAATCCTACAACAGCTCATTCTGTATAGTATCTTATATTGATCCCTAATCGGCGGGCACACTGAAATAAGCCTCACGCGCCGGAGAAATCAATTAAATCAGCAGACATGTGCCGCCCATATCTCCACCTTATAAACACCATTAAGATTTGAAATTGGCTTGGTATTTAGATTTGGTCTCTGCACTGCAAATTTACCGGTATAGTAGGAACCACAAAACCCCTCCCCATGGACTGACCACCGAGGCAATTCGCAAATTTAAGCATCGTGAATTTTCAAAAAGGTAAGCCTCCCCTTATAGTGGAACAACAGACCCTGACCCAACAGCGCCTCTGTCTCCCCCCACCTGTAAATGAACCAACACTAGCAATTTCATAGCTGTGTGCGCCCGTGACCACCCGGTTTCTATCACATGCCGCGAACGAATCTTTTCATCGGATATTGAAATCAAGAGACTTGACATTCAACAATGAAATCGCACATAGGAAAGAACTCCTGATAGGAGTCGCCGTCGCGATATCAACAATATCATCAATAAGAACAGCTGGACACGCGAGGTAGCATCCAACCGTTAGAGACAGATTTCTTGGATTTATTAAAGATCGACTATCGTCAAGGAACTGCCAGGGATGTCTTCATTTACCAGGAACAAAACTTAGTGGGATCGAAGCCGATCAAATACCGTGATAGTCCTAGCCACGACCTCTGCCGGCTAGGAATCGGACGGTATTGCCTATCGACCCGTTCGGCATCTTACGAGGAATTCAAACGTCTTTGGACTCTAGGGTAAACATGGCAGAAAGGCTGAAACTTGGTGAGATTGACGGACGGCCACGGATCAGGGATGTATATAAAAGCCAAGTCTATACCTGATAAGCGGCTCGGAAGAATAAGCGATGGAGCTTTCTCTGAAATCGCTTGCTTAGTACTGGCGATGCCCTGGATCTTCCATGCATTCTTAAAACATCAACCAGAGAAGCTGCTTGAAGCTATGAGATGAAAGTCCGGAATGTTGTCGCCGGAGATGATATCAATGTTGGCAAAGGATAAGAGAAACCTTACGCAGTCAGGTACCTGATGGGGATATGCGTGCATCTCACATTCGTTCACTTCAAAACCAATTCTGGATACGGAGGTATAGTATATAAACTGCCGGTGGCTACATATCTCTTTTTGATCAGGCACGAGCGCGTTCATATCTGCAGGATTTTTTTTTTATTTTTTTTTTTTATTTTTTTTTTCGATCGCTGGTGTTATCAATCTTGCATGTCCGTCGGTGAACTTGAATTGCACCGTCTCGCGGCAAACTATCAGACTGTTCGATTCGCAGTGTTAGACGAGGACTCCGTCAATTAGCACTGTGCTTTGTTCAGAAGCATCAACCCGGTCACTGTCGGCGCAGGAGAGCTTCTATCGATATAAATATGTTCTCCTCGATTTTGGTCTCCTGAAATGACGTAGAAACCTCTTTCGCTTGGCTTTCAGCGGCGTCGTTGGCGTTGTCGAGCTTCAACACCAAACCTGTAATGACTGCTTCAAATCTGAAAGAGCGTGCAACACATTCATTTCTGTTCAAAAGCTGACTTGATAGGCTTCAATATGATCTAGATGATCCAAAGTATCGAACTTAATATTTTCAAGACCGAAAACTCCTAATGTGGATTATTCCGGCCCCGATTGCATCCTCCGGGTGGTCATATTCAATGTCCCGAAAGTGACCGAAAGCGCCCGAATGGGACCGTATGGGACCGATTTGCATGTCCGAAAATCAACGTGCGGTGCGCCGCTACCACCGGGCACCGTGAATCCAATCACAACCAATGCTGGCCGGACATGGATGATTTTCTTTTCACTACCCCCACTTGGAAAATTCGTACAATTAATCTCTAGCTGAACCTCTTCTCTCTCATCCCCCTCTTCGATCATCTTTCTCTTATCTAACTTCACCAACGGGAGAGATTTCCACCATGTCAACCACGCCCGAGCAATCCGCAGACGCCCCCTCGGCCCCCGGGTCATCGCCTACACCGCGATTCAGCTGCGCCATCTGCAACTCCCAGGAGACCAAGACGTGCGCGGGGTGCAAGAGCACGGCGTACTGCGGCAAGGCGTGCCAGAAGGAAGACTGGCGATGCCACAAGCTGCTGTGCTCGGCACTAGCCCAGAACCCGCTCGAGACGGAGCGCCGGGAGGACTCGATCCGCGGCGTCTTCTTCCGGGCCGACGGCGACAAGCCCGTGCTGCACTACTTCCCTTACGTCAAGGGCTTGGTCGAGGGACTGTACCACGAGGTCGCGGCGCTGTTCCACGCCCACGAGAAGCCCGAGGTCCAGCGCCGCCTCGACGACGACGAGCGCGAGGATACGCTCGGCCCGTACCACATGATCCACAGCAACAGGGTCCGCGGGAATCGCGACATGGAGAGTGCCATCGAGGTCTGGTGGCGGGCGCACCCAGAGTCCAACCTCAACAAGGCAGTTAAGACGGCCGCCGGTGGAAAGAGGACGAGGCAGCCGTGGACCGGCAGCGTGCTCATGGTCGCCATGACCTACTCAAAGCGCCGGGAGGAGAGCCTGGACCAGACGTACAAGGACATGTCGCTGCGCGATTTTCGTGATGCCGTTGACTGGCTGGTTGATTTCGAAGACCCGATGAGAATGATGGTCGGTTTCGCCGATGCCACTGACCGGGCCATGCAGGAGGTAGCCAACCAGCATGAGTCGACAGAGGCACAGAGGGCAGCGGCGGCATCAGTGAGGGACATAACTGGCCAGCCAGAGTTTATGAACATGAGAGACACCTGGTTTGAGGATCGTTGGAGAACCAAGTATTAAAGATGACGATGTATTCAGGATAATATGTCGATACGTGAGGGGAACTTGTTTTGGGAGCACTAGAAGTCAATAACAAGGGTAAGATATCGGGAATCATGACGGGAAAGACATGATGCAAGATGCCAACGTATATCATATCGGTACCTAAAGCCAATTTTCAACAGGTATTGAGCCAACATGAGCAAACAAGCTGACGGTAGTTGCGCGCAACGCGCGCAACTACCTACGCTTGCAGGATCCCGTATCTCGAGCAGTCGACTAATCCCGTATCTCTGGAAGCCCACGGATACGTATCTCTGGCAGCCAGAAGGTCCGTATTCTCTTGAAAGGGGCTGTTAGAATCTTGTAGCTTTAGAAATTGATAGATATATATCTTTGGCAGTTAATAGATACGTATCTCTGGCAGTCAACGGATACGTATCTCTGGCAGCCAACGGATACGTATCTTTGGCAGCCAACGGATACGTATCCTTAGCAGTCAAATAGTCCGTAGGTATTCTTTCAGAAGTTTGGTCTTGGTCCAAAATCTGGTCCCAAAAGCGCTGTGGCGTTTTGGGTCCGAAGTCACCGTTCGGGTAAAAAATAGAATAAAACCACGAATCCGGGCTCGATCGGACCCAAAAGAAAAACAAATTAAAAATAACTACTACGCGATACTACATTTTAAATGCATCCATAATCGAATAAAATCTGAAAGTACTATACCAGTACGAATTAGAATTATCGTCTTCGAAGAATCGCAACGAAAGCTTCTTATTGGCTACTAACGCCACGCCAAGCTTTATGGCTGTGAACCGCCGTTAGAAAAGAGTAAGATGTAACCATCGTGTAACCATCGTGGAGGTGGCTTGTGCCCCACTGTCCCGCTTTCACCATTTCCGCTTGTTGCCGTCAGCAGAAAGCGGAAATGCCTTAAGCTTGAGAGGATGAAAAGACTTTCTCTAGTTCTGCCCAGTCCAAATGATCGACGCCAGTCAATGGAAGTTGTGGATCATGAAAGCTAGAGTAAATGCCATCAGCCTCTTGACCCAAGTCTAGATTGAATTCGTAATCGGTGCCAATTTCTAGTTGTGCGCCCGAATCGCTCAATGAAGGCTGTCGTGAAGCATCTGGAACATCCTCGGTCGGGTGTGCTGGAGGCTGAGGATCACCGTCAGCCAATGACTGTCCAGCTGTTGGTGTGGTTTCGCCTATGCTCTTGTTTGTCATTGCTTGCATTTCCTCTCGATTCGTAGAACTTTTGGGCCAAACATGATCATGAAAGTTCCGGATCTCTGTAAGACGTTGCTCGGCAGAGCTGTTTCCAGCCTGTGACAAGTACTCGAGAACACTGGTGGCTTGTTGGAGCTCTTTTGAAACTTCGGAATGAGCAGTCCCTTCGACAAATCCAATCATGATGAGGGTAAGGGCTGCCGAAAATGTTTGGTCCAAATCGAAGAATCCGAATCGCGCTGCTGTTGTATTAGATCATAGCCTTGGAAGTAGTAGCAGAATTCATTTCCAGTACGAACCGACTTCATGTTGCTCCCTGAGGGCAGATACAAGCCTCAGGCTTTTACTAGCCGACTCTTTGCAGGTAGCGCATAATCGATGTATTACATCGGGAACTTCAGAGACGGGAACCCGCTTCAAAGTAGAAATAACCTTTTCCTTTACTCTTTGAAGAAGGACTGGTCTGATGCAAAGGATAATCGCCTATTGGGTTGTCGTAAGAACATCAAGTGATACAACCAGAGTCACCGTTGTGAAAGGCATAACTTACCTGGAAGAGCATTAGATAAAGCGATGCAGCTGTCCGACTAACGATGAGATGTGGACACGCAAAATCCACGGTATACTCGGTCGGAATACAATGTCCCGTATTGTATAGTGAAGATAGAATGGCCTGAATGTTGCGAACAAGCTCCATCTCGTTCACTGCAGCATTACCATAGAGAGCTATCGGCATGTAAGTTAAAGGCTGATTTTTTGGCAATCTTGGCTAGCTTACAAGTCATAATGTCGCCAGTTGCGCGGGCAATGCGAACGTTGATCCCGAGGGCGTCGGGCGACTTGAATCCTGGGGATGTCAAAGGAAGCTCGGTAGCGAATTGTCGGTCATCGGCAGCCACAGGTAACCCGAGGCTCGCGGCGATACGTCTTGCGAAGCATTCGTCAGTTCTGTAATGCATTCGCAACGAGAGCACTGCTTACTTACCGATCTAGCATGTACCCGGTCCACCAAACCCGGTTCCGGTGTGCCTTTTGAGATGGAGGGCATTGCTGCTCTCGAACAGGCAGAGGGCAGCCCAAGGCGATTGCCAAACGGACAGCGTTGCCGACCTGAACAACTGAGTGAGAAAAGGAGACAGTCTTGGAGAAGCGTGGTACTAACGTAGAGGTATGCATCGTGTTTCCTGTCGCACCATTGCAAATATAATGCGACAAGGCAAAGAATTTCGACTGAAATGACTCCATGAGCACCCAGCTCATACTGTTGAGGCAGAAGCCGCATCGCCTCGGCGAAATACGATACTCCCGGGTGAGGTCCGCCTGACTGGGTGTCGGTATCCATCAGCTTTCCCATGGCCATGATCAGTAAATACTGTATGAACCAGATGCTTTTCATTTGGTGTACGCGGCTAGCCGGGCTTTGAAATAACTCTGCCATGTTGTCGACAAAAGTCCGGGTATCCAGATAGTGTTGGTTCACGCCCATGTAGGAGAGAAAGAGGCCGAGTAACCGATGAGAGTCCTGCTCAGTTGGCAAATCCGGCCGGCTATTGGCCTTGCGAAGCATGTCTTGGGTCGACATCCAGGTAGGCGTCGATGGCTCGGGGTTCTCGATAGCGTCTAGACCCAGTTGCACGTGAATATGACTACCGGCATCTTTATCGTATTCTACATGGCTGTGGAGTAGCGACTTGACCCGTCTCTCAAACGCCGGGCCTGACGCCCGTTCTGCTTGTGCTGTTGGACTTAGCATGGCCGAAGCAACGGGATAGGCTGAAAGTAGGGAACGGACATATACTCGATTGTGAAGATTGACTCATTTGCCCCGGCGATGGGCCATTCTCAGCTGGTCCTCCGCCTGCAGATTCATTGTGAATCGCCGAGTTTATACGATTGTGACCGGCTGATTGCACCGATATGTCAGACTTGCTCCTGTACGCCTGAACGATTCTTTCCAAGGTTCGTATCAAAACGGGCTGGATCTCACCGGTAGGGGTTGCCTCGAGCTGCTCTTCATAGCGCTTGATCCTAGCTAGGAGGCCCTGAACCTGACTAATCGAGTATCGGAATCAGTCTACCAATCTTTGACATCACGATGGGAATCTTGGTTCAAGCGATACCTACGCTTCTGAATAGCGACTGCGGCCTACGAGTGGGTAGGAGCATTCGAACCCATGTCTGCCGCAACTCCTGCAGGGCTTATCGCCTGAGCATTTCACTTTGCGCCTCCGACACTGCTCGCAGCTATATTTTATATGATGAGTAACGGCTGAAGACTGGGGATATTGGTGGGCTTGACTCACGCATTCGCCGCTCTTGGAGTGCTGGCCTGCCCAGAAGTCATTTGGGGCATGGAATATGTAGTTCAGAGTCGGACACGGTGAACACAGGCTACAGCCATTGACGGCCCACGAGAAAAAGCGCAGTCCAATTACGGGAACGCAATGCGGGGCTTCCTGCTAATCAGACCCTGATGCGCCCTTCCTTTGACCGATGCTTGATGTTGCGAATGGCAGCGGCTTCATATCAGTGCCTGATTGAATATTCCAAAAGCCAATGATGTACAATGTATGCAGGCTTGAGGGTGTTGGAGTGGGCTTTCCATTACCTTGGGTACAGCTTCTGTTTTGGCCGAGAGCGGAGACAATTTTGTGTTGACACAGTCAATTGAAGGGCAGCGACGATGGAGCCACCCAGCACGTAACAAGACCGCTGGAATCCGCGCCAGCTAGGCCTGTCTTAGCGCCTACATTTATGTACCGGTAGTAGCGAGCTTTGGTCCTGTGGGGCAGTCACAGGCAGCTTCATTGCTCCAAATCTCGAGCTTCCGTGCAGACAAGGGCAGGATGCAACAGAAATTGTTCATTCTTGGGATATTCTTCTCCCTTTTCTTCCCAAAATCTCATTGCACGTCTTCGCCCTCGGCAATACGTCTATATGGAAATCATCCACCTTTGACAGCATAGGTGATGCGCCAACTCCACAACTTCTAGTCTGAGCTCAGTGTCAGTCTCGCTTCTCATTCCCTCAAAATGGCGAGTGCTCTCAGCGCTGGCCAATGACCGGCGCATCTCCATATTCGGCGAATGGATGGTCGCCTTCTCCGTCATCTTCCAATAACCTCCCAGAGAACAACGACTCTGAATCCCTCTTCTGCAGTTCAGCCAAAAGCATTTGCACCGGCCCAACCGCCTGACGGAGATATTTCAAGATGGAAGGCGACGCTCCCGCGTTCAATGCGGCCGCGGTCACGGCTACGCCCTTACGTCCCTTCCAATGCCCAGTCATTGACTGTACAGTGGCGAATTTGGTCATGACTGCTCGCAAGATCAGAGTTTTGGACGGCCTGTTCTCAACCAATCCGGACTTGTTGGGTGCCCGCTGGTCTTCAAGCTCTCCGACCTTTCGTGGACTTCCCTGCTGTCGCGCTAGCTGTCTTACATCGTACTGACGAAGCAAGCGCTGGATCTCCTTGTCTCCCATCTCCACTGCCAGGTCGCAGACCTCACCCCAGTCGTCGACGAGCCACGCCGCATGGTCAAGGAGCATCTCGACGATCGCATAATCCGAGTGGCCGACTGCCTGATACAGCGCGTTCACATACTTGGAATCTGTTGCAAAGGCGTCGGCCCCTTTATCGAGTAGTAATCGGGTGATGGACTTCCTCGAAGCGAAGGATGCGGCAATCAGAGCGGTGCCATACGGACCACCCGTTGCATTCACATGTGCACCCTGCTCGACGAGTAACTCCACCATGTCTTCGTTCCCCGTCACAACGGCCGCCTGAAGCAGAGAGCCGTATACCCTGCAGGGTTCGTTGGCGCTGTGGCCCTGGTCCAACAGGTTTTCCACCTTGTCGATGTCTTCAGACAGGATGGCTCCGCAGACCACGTCGCCGGGAAGTGCGTATGACATCTTCATCGTCGTCGCCAACGCTTGCTCCTGTTCCATCCATGCCTTGTTGGAGCTAAACAAGCCCTGGAAGGTACGGCCGCGCACAAAACTGTCTTCCTTCCAACGTCGAGAAAAGTTCTTGGGTTTGTGTTTCCAAGTATACGTGAAGGCCTCAGCTTGCGTGATCTCCCCGGAAAGCAATTCGACGTCCACTCTGACCCGGGTTCGTTGGAAGGGAGACCTAGCCTTTTCAAAGGCTTGGGTTCCTTCTTCGGATTTAACAGGTCTCAGGTCTTGAGACAGAATATTCTCTGCAGTAGAGGTCAACAGCAAATCCAGATACCTGACGGCCTCCATCTTGAGCCCGACGATCAGATGGCCTACGACGTGGCCTGGCGGGTTGATCTTTCTACGACCTCGTTGCCCCCGCCTCTGCAGGATGCCCTCGGTGTATGATGAGGGTAATATTGCTGCCGAGTCGGACCAAGGACACTTCCAACGATCGTAGCCACGCAGGACAGCTGGTGTCATGATCTCACTGGCTCGTTGGATGGACTGGTTTGCCTTGTTCCAGTCTGCGGAAACGGGAAATATTCGTCTCTGGAGGTCAGGCGCATAGACTCCATTGGTCGAATGTGACGCCAAGCCGTGGATCACTGCAGGGAACATGAACCTTCCGTATACAAATACGTTGAAGATGTTCTCGTTGATGATAGGACGCTCAATCTCTCCGCTTGTCATGTGATTTGTTCCCGCAAGAATGTACGATGGCACGAGCGTTGATTTTGGCAAGGGAGTATCCGACAGGTTAGAGAAACGGGGCGGTTGCACGGGCTCCGGGATCGCAAATTGCTCGTCTGCTTCGTCGGCATTTTCCTCACTTTGTTGAGATTCAGCAGTTCTCTCGGGGCGTCGATCCTCTGGAAGCGCAGTGAAGCGATCAGAGTCGTGCTGCTGCTTAGGATCCTGAACCCTAGCCTTGGCAGACTTCTTGTCGATGTCGCATTCGTCGGATGTTTTCGTATCATCTGCGAATCTCAACTTCTTGACTGTGGGCTGATCTTTTGCAATTTCTACAGTTGCGGCAAGCTTTGCCGTCTCCTTCAAACGCTGTTCAAAGACGTCTAGACAAGCACTATATCGCGGAGGGGGCGATTCCGGAGCTCTCTTGTGCGATTCATGTGCGTTTTCCAGCATGAGCTTTGGCGGAGACTCCTTTGTGGCTTCCGAGTGGAACTGATGATGCGTTACAGATTGATCCTGGTTGTTCGACTCGAAAGGACTTCTGCTGATCTCTCGAGAGACTGTCGGCTTTGATGAACATTCATGGCAAATATAGTCAAAGTCTGCACGAGTATCCAGAATCTTTCCTCGAAGCTGCCCAGCGGTAGGGCGATCACTGGCGCGCAATTGCAACATCTGCGTAGTCCATTCCAACACCACCGAATCCGACACATGTGCACCGGTTCCAAGGTGCTTGATCCACTGTTCTGTACCTTTGGGGTTCAGACTAATCCGACGATGGTTCTCTGTGCCGTGCTTGGAGTAGAAGTCGAGCATGTCCCAATGCGTTCGGCCGAAAAGAGTCGTGGCCATTTCCAAAAATACACAACCTAGCGACCACACGTCACTGGATGTGTTTCTGTCCTATGACCTTTTAGTGGTTCAATATGGTAAAGGTTTGCAAGTCAGATACTTACTGCTCCATCTCCAACTTCAGGTGCCCAGTAACGAGGAGTCCCCTCTTGCAGTTCTCCGTTTGTCGTCAAATTACCGTCCACTTCACCAAAAGGAGAAAAATTTTCCTGATTAAGCCTAGTTTTCCACGAGAGACAGTGTATTGCGAGCGAAGACATACAGTAGTATGGCTATATTAACCAATCAGAAAAGTCTGGGGAACAGGTGTACGTCTCGGGAGTTTATTGTATTCGAAATGTCGAGTCTTTTCAATATCGATATCGATATCGATAGCTTCCAGCATTTTCTGTGAGTCTATAGGGAACAAAGCCACGATATTATATATTAATCTGAAAAACAGACCTACCCACCACACACACACAACCCATCTTCTATCACTTCACGGGCCTGATCAACCCAGAAGACTACCTGGCTGCCATCACTGCTGCCATCATTGCTACCACATCACAACTACCATCCAAGAAAACCACTACTGCCAGTATTGCTAGCACCAACACTGCCAAACAGCTATCGCAGCAGCCATCGCAGCAGCCACTGCCAAACAGCCATCGCAGCAGCCATCGCAGCAGCCATCGCAGCAGCCACTGCCAAACAGCCATCGCAGCAGCCATCGCAGCAGCCATCGCAGCAGCCATCGCAGCAGCCATCGCAGCAGCCATCACAACAGCCATCGTAGCCATTACTGCAGCTATCAAAAGTCAAACGGGGAAGCAAACGGAGAAAGACAGGGACAAAGGGGAGGGGACAAAGAACGTTGGACCGTACGTAGAACAACACCTGTATGATCACGGGCAACGAGGACTGGCCACCCTCGTCGTCTGTGATGATACACCGGTACCAGGTTTGGCCAGCCTGGATACCTACCTACCAACCTACAGACCTATTTTGTTATAATCAAGACTATCCGGGAGATATACCCGATTTATACAGTGCGAATAACACGGTATATCCCTTTGTTACTCGATATACGACACACCACTCGCCAGACAGTGTCTGGCGAGAATAAAACAGCATAAGACCTGCGTAAAACAGTGTTTCTAGAGGAAAATTAGGCCGAATAAGGGAATATTTTCTCCTTTTCGCCTAATAGGCAAATTCTCGAGGTGCCAAAGTCGGAAAGAAGAACTCTGTCTCCTTTGACCAGCACGTTATTTGGTTTGATGTCCTTGTGGCGGACATTCTTCCCATGGATGTACGCCAATGCGGTTGTGAGACACCCAAAGAAGCTACGCAACATTCGCTTCCGGTGTTCTGGGTCTATCTTGTCCGAGTCGAGGTACATGTGCAAGTCCATGTCTGCGACAGGGCTCATGATGATACCCAGGCTCGTCGAATCCGTGTATGAACCTACGAGCTGAACCACGTGGTGGTGCGACAAAGTCTTCAAGGACTTGAGCTCCTTTTCAAACGTGGTCAGATGTTCTCGATCCTTGAGCACAGACTCGCCGCGCATAATCTGCTTTCTGGCATATGTTCTTGTCGTGAGCCAGCTGCGGACCTTGTCGACTTTGGCGAATCTTCCCTGGCCGAGCGTTTGCATCGAGTAAAAGAAGGCATCGGCATTACCGGGCAGACTGAGATGTTTGCCGCCAGCTTCCAACGCCTCAACGCCTTCGTGACGGCACTGAACTATACGTTGGAGTTTGAGAAACTTTTGTCGCAAGTGTGATCCTTTGATGGCATCTGGCAGGTTGCCCTCGCTGTATGGGAGATAAAGATCGGTGCGACCTTGAGCCACAAACGCATCAAGTCGGTCGGGAATGCCCAGAATCCATAGTATGGAAAAGGTTCGTGGAAGGAGACTCCAGTCAGGCTTGCCAAAGTCTATGAGAAGCTGTGAAATCTCCGGTATGACTGCGTCGCGAACAACGTGCTTGTCGGCGAGTAGATCGTCCGGCTTTGGGAGGAACTTTTCCAGGCACTTGCGAAGAAATGTCTCCGAGATGGCCATTTTAGCTTCACATCCCTTTCTGATTTGATCTTTGATGATCTTGCTTGGCCGTCGCGCCGGCTCTGTAGACTCATCCTCATTCCCGTTCAAAGAGTAATACCAAGGGCTTTCGTAAGAGTTAGACATGTTTGCTTCGAGATCAACTAGACACTTGATGTCCCCGGAAAGAAGAGTTGGTCATTCCTGTTACTTGGCGGAATGATCGGAAAACAACTGCAGGGCTGCTTCAATACATCGAGAGTCAAGATACCATAGAAGCCATTGTCAACCGATCCCACTGCCTATATAAGCCATGCTACATTATACAAAGGGACTATTTCAATTCACTCATATCAAAAGCGCACGGCTATGCATTTGTCACAGGACGGTACGGATTTGTCACTCAGACACACCATAAGGCTGTATCTGTATCTACCTCACAGCTGAACTGAGACTAAACTATTCCGCCCTTGCTACAGCCAAGGCTGACTTTTGGGGCTGAAAACCACTGAAAACGCCCTGTAACATGCAGCCAAGGATCGTAGTAACGTTGCAAAGCCACACAAAATACACATTGAGCGAATGGCGGGTAGGCAGTGTCAGCCTCATGACATACTAGAGCTGAAGTGCCTCTTGGGGATATTCGATTTGCGATCCGCGACACTTCGACGCACTAGGCAACCGGGCCTCATGAAACCGTCAGGGCCTCAAGATCGGAGTGCGCCGAGTTTCCAAACGAAACGTTGATCGTTATCCATATTCATGGTGACAAGTGACTCTACGAGCATTGATGCGTATGTGACGTTGACTCTCTCCAGGACATTGATCGAGATGCGGGGCAGATGTGCGTAAGATTCCCGTTCTATAGAGGCATGATCATCGCTACTCGGCACGGCAGCACACTGGTGACTGTTGCGCATCTCGAGAACAACGCACATAGAATTGAGCGTCTCCATGTGGCGAAGGATCCCAGGCAGGTTTCGCGGGCGGGAAAGCTCTGTATCGCTTTAGACTTTGTTGTCTTGGACAAATCAGTCATGGGCAGGGCTATGCGCTCGAGCTGAACCAGGCAAAAGTGGCTTACAATCGTGGCGGAGTAGACTTACCATGGTCGCATCTGAACATTAGTTGGTAATAAAGACGACTGCCATCTCCTTGCACGACACAGTGATGGGATGGGTGACTCTATCAAGTTACATGTGAATTACATCTCAGGATGGAGGTTGCAGGACTAAGCCTGGGTGCAGTTTCTCTGCTGTTCCAAATCTTCTCGGGCTGCGTCAAGGGTAAAGTCTACTGAAAGGCGCTCTTCAGTACATGATTGACTGACGTTGGGCTATAGGATATCAACTATTCTCAGAAGCCAAAGGGCTGGAAAAGCGCCACCAATTCTTCCGGGTGAGGTTCCTCACCGAGCAATACAGACTTCTGGACTGGGCGACTATCGTTGGCCTGGACGAGCACGATGAGAAATTGGTCATCAGCCAGATCAACAGGTCACTGGTGCTGGATATCCTGGACCAGCAATGCAAGTTGATGCTCCGATACGGCAGGATCGATACTCGTCTCAAGCCATTTACGAAACCTTGGATCTTCGAGGAGCAGGGCAATGGGAGCACAGTCTCCAGAAAAGAGTTAGAAAGCAGTGCCGATGTTCAGGAGCTGCGCAGTCGCTTTCCTCATACCAACCCGCTCCTACAAAAGGCTCTGAAACACATCGATGCGACGGCGAGGTATCCCGCCAGACTGCGCTGGGCCATATCGGACAAGGAGAAACTCGAGGATATCCTGAGAGATCTGACGAGACTAAACGACTCTTTACATCAGCTTTTGACCAGCCAGCAGCTTCAAAGCTTGAATGATCATCACGTTCGGACGCATTACCAGATCGTTCAGCTCCATAACAGAATGGACAATCTCTACGAATTGATACAAGCTTGTTCGGCTTTGCAATTTTCAGGGCGCCAGTCCTTGACTGCACCGTCGGAGCATGATGGAGAGTTCAGCCTAGTGGATCTCGCCCGGTTCAAGGCGTTGAGGTCCGCAATCGATACCGACTCGCTAACTGGTAGATTGAGAGAAGACTTTGGCCTCGTATTATCCAGTGCTCAGAATCAATCTCTTAGAATCGCAACATCTGACCTAGAAATAATCGAAACTGGAGAGCTCTGCGACGAGCTCAGGATGCCAGCTTTCCTCAGAACAGATACACAAACCCCGCGGAAAAAAGTTTGGATCGAATGGACCGCAACAAAAGCACCCAGCAAATCAGAACCCATGATACTCAAGCGATTCGAGGCGCTCGTCAGACTCCTCCGCGAGCACCGCTACACGGCTTCCTTTCGATCTCTGAAATGTCATGGGTACACCGAGCGACAATGCAGCAACTCGGAAGTCCAATACGGCCTGGTCTTTGACAGCCCGGCGGAAGCAAGCCGCGAGCAACCAGTGTCGCTGATGCACCTCATCACGAGCATACGTGCTCCTAGCCTGACCTCGCGCCTCGAACTTGTCAAGATCCTGGCCGAAAGCATTGAGAAGCTCCACGCTGTGAACTGGCTTCACAAGGGTCTACGCAGCCAGAATATCATCTTCTTCCACGGGCCGGATGGGACAATAGACATCACGAAGCCTTACCTCTCCGGGTTCGAGTACTCTCGCCCAGACAGCGCCAATTACATGTCGGAAAACCCGCCCGCAATGATGGCCGAGGATCTCTATCGTCACCCTGCTGTACAAGGTGGGCCGAGAGAAGACGAGCATGGCTTTGGCTACAAGAAGCATCACGACATATACTCTCTAGGGATAGTCTTCTTGGAGCTTGCTTGTTGGCGACCCATCTACGATGTTCTGGGCTTTGATGCAGCACATATCATTAAACCCAGCGAGGCCGCAAATGCCAAAGAGACGCTTCTGAATGGTAAGTTTCACAAGGACGTGCAATCACACATGGGTAATGTGGTGGCCGAAGTATGGAAAGCTTGCTTGATTGGGCCGTCTGCATTGGGCATGGAAGATCGGAACATGTCCGACGCTCAGCTCTCAGTGCGACTGCAGGAGCAGTTCTTCAACGTTGTGGTGGAGAGACTGCAGCAGATTCGCATATAACACAAGGTCTTGTCAGATTATGGGATAAAATTGTTGTCTAAATTCAGTTGTTCTATCTCTTGTTCTCTACCATGTGGCTTGTGCTCTTTCTTTTACTTTTAGTAGTAAATTTAAGGGATTTTTGGTGCAATTCTATTATAGCCCGTTGTATACCCACATCCCGAACAACCCCTCATCATCAGCGCCCTTTCACGGGATCTTCCGTTCAATAGGTCTTATGGGAGATTGATGCCAAACAAACTTGAAGACGAAGATCATCGTATAAACATAGCCATCAAGACCACAAAGCGATGGCGGTGAAGAATAGAGGTCGCAAGAAATCACTTGGGGCTTAGCTCCAGCGTTGTAAAAGATATCATAGTTTTGTCGTACGGTCGTGCAGTAACAGGTGACTTGGATGACAGCGCAAAGACAGGCAAGATAACAATTTGGCGCTGTCACGCTCAGAAGAGTACCCCCGTGCCATAATTCTAGTGTAAACCCTTATTATGTCCTCTCGACTGATGGGTCCAGCGGACTATCTCCTCGTCCGCCTCTTCCATCTCTAACTTGATGTCTTTTTGCTTCTTTTTCTCGGCTCTATAAGCAATAGCCGTGGTAGGGACAGCGGTAGTAGCAATCCGTGCAGTGGTCGTAGGAACAAAAGCCCGCGAAGGAGAGGCGGCGGAGAGCATGGCTGGGCCACCTAATGACAAGGAGCTACCATTGATGTTGCCATTGAAGTAGTAGTTATGAACGTTGACAACTATCATGCGTTAGTATAAAAGTACGAGTCTGAATAGCGAGGCCATGAAATGGTGCTTTACCAGAGGAGGTAGAGGCCGGTCGGCGGCAGGCAGCGGCAGCTGCGGGTAAGGCACGGGCGGCTGGATGACCTATTGACAAGGAGCTACCATTGACGTTGCCATTGAAGTAGTAGTTATGAACGTTGACAACTATGATACATTAGTATAAAAGTATCAATTTGAAAGCCTATGCAATGAAAATAGTGCCTTACCGCCTGAGGAGGGGGCTTGGTGAGGCCGAGCTTCGGTGCTGCGACAATTCCTCGCCTTATGCCCGTATCTACCACACGAGAAACACCGTCCGCCGAGGCCCTTCCTGTCGACGGCAGTGCTTTTCTGTGGTCGTCGAGGACGACGCGGTGCGCGGTTGGCTGAACCATTGGTGGACTTCATTGTTTCTTCCACGGCCTGCATTAAATGTCAGATACAGTGACTCTACCTAGAGACATATACACACAGGTGCTGCTGGTCGAAAAAAGGCGTTATCGGTCGATGGGGTTCCCTCGTTGATCTTGGCCTTGAGGTTGTTGATGGTCAAGAGTCGAACTCGAGTGATGTGGTTTCGCGGGACCGGGTCTTAAACAGGGCCAGCCAAGCTGCAACAAAAAGACAGTCAAATGGTTGCTCGCAATTCTTGGAAACAGAGAGGATGCGACACCTGGGGAAGAGAAGAAAGAAGGAAAAGCAAAGCCAGATCGGTCGTGTCAACAAGATGTTCTTGGGGGCGCTGGCATCAGACGCGACTTCCCCAATTGTTGTTTCACCTCCGAGTCGCTGAGTTGGTGTCGAAATTTGCAGTCACTGCTAGTGCAGTCGCACCTTCCTACTCGACTGGCCTCTGCTTTCTACCATGTACAGGCGGCTCCGTCCTCACAAGTACCTAGGTAGGAGGTATTCGAGAGGAGATGGCGATGACGACACCTTTCCGTCCGTATCATCCAACGTTGAGAGCCTCCTGCTGCGGCAGTACGGCTAATGTCGCAGAATACCAGAGCGGTGTGCATGTTGGCGACGTTGAAAGATGGACTGGGATACGATGGAAATGAACGAAGTCTGAACACAAGAAACCTTGGTTGATAGTCCTACCCTGGCTTCTACTGATTGTCTACGATCGCCTGAGCCGCATTCATCTCCTCCACTGAGGGCATGTTGATGATCATAAGATACAGAATGCCCTAGACGCATGATGTTTTTAGCAAGGTCACACACCGGACTCCAGCAAAAAAGAACAAGGCAATCTTACCTCTCGCACCTTACGCTCACGCGGCTCTTTCTCCGGATGCTTTAGCTGTCGCTTCTCAGCCTTGCGGTCCTCCTTGTCCCACTTCCTCTCCTGCTTGGCCATTCTCTTCTCCTGCTTGCGGACGTCCTTCTCTCTGAATTCCGCGCTGGGGTCTAGGACTGGATTTATCAGGCTTGTGGGATTCTTCCTTTGCTATACGCCGTGCAAGAGACGAAACATTAGCTGACAATACACATGTCGCTGAAAATAGGGTAAAGCTTCACGTACAAATTTGACCTGTGATTTGAGGTCTTGGCGAGCATTATACGCAGCCGCTCTCTTGATTAGGCTGTCAGTGAAGCTGTTTCCGCCGGCCCTCGTATCATTGCCTTCACTATCATCAGATTCAGCGTCTCCCCGACTGGATGGACTGTCGGCGGCATCGAAGTATATCAGTTCTGCCGGCACAGGGAAGCTGGAGGCTCCGGCCACGCCATCGTTGCTTCGTATCTTCCCCCGACTGCTCGGGGACTGCTCCTCAAAAGCCCGCGGTAGGAATGGGCCAGGATCAGAATCCTGGTTGAGTGGCGTCTGGTCTATGCGTGAGTTTGTGTCGTACGCCATCACGAGGCAGTACAGACCGCGCGGGCGGAAGAGCTCGTCGTTCATTTCTAGTAAGTAGGCGTTTTGACTGGTAGTGGAGAAAAAGATTAATGGTCAAGAGCCACTCACGAGCCAGCAGTCAAGTATGAGACAGGCAGCCAGACTTACCCTTTACGTGACGATATTTCCGTATACACGCCAGCGGCAACCTGTATAGACAATCCGGTCAAGGGCATGAAACTGGCAACCGATGCCGGGACAGCGCCGGCCGCCTTTCCGGCCAAGTTGACTGTATCTGCAAATGGACTAGACGAGACAGCTTTGTTCAGCCCATCGATAAAATCTAGGAAAGTGACCTGGTCTATGCCGCAATGCATTAAATCTGGAGCATAGGCCCGGACGAAGCCGCGGCGACGCTGCTTCGGGCGGCGTTGTGGTAGAATAACCACATGAGGTAGCCGCGCAGCAGCTCCGTCGCCCATGATTGTATTTATGGAGGCTTCTTGTTGATAATTCATTTAGTGCATCGGCCGTGTCGAGTTTGACATCTAGATGTGTTGTGGGTAGTCGAGAGCATTGGATTGTGACAATAAAACGAATTCGCCGTTTTCTATTGACTCTAGAATTATTTGGAGCATACAAGGAAGACATTCCTGGCTCCGAAACTATTACTGCTGATTCGCATTCGGATTGTGCTTGTCAGACTGAAGCTCTATTAATAACTCCATGTGATATGATGCGACCCTAGGCTGCCGCCGATCATCTTACATCCTTTTATATCCGATGATGCGGCGAGTACATTGTACATGGCAGTCATCACTTCCAAATATCTGGAATGTGTTGATCCCTTTTTGCTTAGCAGCACAAAAAAATGAACTCATGATTCTGACTGGAATTTCCGTGCCGAATGAGACAAATACCTACTGCGCACTCCTTGGGGCACGATTGTAGAAAATGCGCTGAACCCCCCGGCACTCGGCGTGCTGGGCGCCCTGAATGGCCCGTGCTAGGGGAACGAATTGGCGCTGAGATGCAAGACCTAGTGCCTAAAGCAGCTATTCGTGCTTACATTATTCCACCTAGATGTCATCCATTCCTTTCAACACCAAAACTCATCCCCCGAGTTTCATCGCGGTCATGCCAGAACTCGAACCCACTGCGTTATCAATCTCTGTCGGCTTGATCATCAATCCACCAGAATACAGTCATCAAGACGGAGAAAGCATAGTCCCCAGCCTATTCATCACAGCAGCATTAGCCCCAACCGCGCCTAAACCCGTGACGATCCTCACGTGGCCCACCATCTTTAACCCGACCCTGGCCTTGAGGCGCCGCAATTTCGCTGTTCAAGACATAACCCACGATCCGCCTGCTACTGTCAACCTAGAGATCACCAAAGGGCCCAAACGTCCAGGATTCCAAAGAAGAAAAGGCGCCAGAGATGAGAAATACTACCTGACGCTGTACCCAGGGCAGGAGCTCCACATTGCCGACTTCCCGCTGAACACTGTCAAGAGAACGACCAGCGACGAGGGGACACACCTTTTCGACTCAGGTCACACGTACAGCTTTGGCATCTCGGAAGAAGGAAGCAAAGTTCGGACCTGGTGGTGGGGGACTACGGATGAGGTTCTCGACGAAGTAGAAGGCCCCGAGAAAGACGTCTCGGGCCTCAAGGGTGCGGAGAGTATCTTGTTGATTTCGGAACCAGTGGAATTCCGAATTCTATAGCACAACCTCGGTTCCACTATTGTGCTCCCTACTCTAAATAGACTCCAAGCAGAGCATTCTCATAATCAAGAACAAGCGGAAGGAAGTGGGGATACAATGTATTATTGTTATCCAGGTCCAGCAAAAATCCGGGGTAAAGAAAGTTGTTTCCGGGACATTAAACTTGGGGGTTCGGGATGTGGGCGCGCAAGGCTCCCCGACAGAGTGTGCGGTGTATTATCATGTGTTAGTCAGCGTAACAGTATAGCTTGTTGACTATGACCAATTGCGATCAGCAGTCCTCGAGCCTAATTACATGCAATGCACAACATACTTGGTAAGTTGGAGAAGTTGTACTAGGAAATGAGGGTACGTAATCCCCCACCTAGGATCCGGCTGTTTCACTCTTGGCGGACAATTATGAGAGGTTATAGTAGTTGGAGTATAGATGGACGGCTTCTTAGAAGTATGTGAATCTCCAGCGTGAATATGATATAAATTGTAGCGGCGTTGACTTTGATGGTCGACTCAATCTCTCGTATTTGCTTTTTGAACTAGACCAAGACTGATCTGGTAAACTCTACCTTTGAAGCATTTTCCCATTATTGTATCCATCAACGACATCACCATGCTCGTTGCTACAGCATTCAACTTGTTTCTCGTGGCAGTAGTATCCGCTCTTCCGCCGACTGCGCCATGCGAAAAACGAGCTGCAAATGTATCGACAAGCTCCCGTGAGGGCATGACATCCTTGGTCACTCAGATTCTCGAGTCCATGGTAGCCCATGATCCATACAGCCTCCCATTGGCGACAGTCTACAAAGCGACCGAGAACTCCCACCCGGCAGCCCTTGGTATGATGACCGCATGGCGCACCATCACCGAAGCAGGCGAGCCGAGCCTGCTTGCAATCGATACCACCAATGGCACTGCATACTTTGCCTTGGACGTGAGCGAGGGCAACGACGAGGTTCAGTCAATCCTTCGAGCACGAATAAAGGTGGTCGACGATCAATTGACTGAGCTCGAGCTCTTCATCAATCGCAACCGCGGCGACCATGGCTTCTCATACTCGGCCACTGAGCTCCCAGCCAACTATGCAGTCCTAATGTCGCCGCCGGACAACCGCACCAAGGCTAGCCGGGAGACGTTGTGGGAACTGAGCGAGGCGCTCTTTGCCGAGTCCAGCAACTTCACAGTAGATATCGGCGACGACTGCCAGTTCACTGAACTGGGCTGGAAGGTCGTCGACACGGGAGTATACGGCAATGGCTCGACTGATCCGCTCGGCTGCGTCTGGCCTGATGAGCATCCCACCGACTCCAACGCGCGCGTGGCTCTCGTTGTTGACGAGGAGCTCGGCTTCGTGGTGACCAGCGGCATTATCCCCGGCATCGTCTATCCATACTTTGGAAACACGTCCGCCTTCATCCCCGACACCATGACCACGCCACAGGAGGCGCAGGAAGCGTGGTTCGAGGCGTCGATCAATGGGAGCCTGCCACTGCTGTCTCCGACCGGAGCAACTGGCGAGACACTGGAGGTGCTTCAATACTATGATGGCGCGCTGCAGGCTATGCAGATCAACGTGTATTTGAGTGGCCCAGGGATGACCTCGCCGTGGCTTTAGTGGGCTACATATACATGCGAGTCACAGGGTTGCGCTTCTATCAGGGCTTTCTTTTTGTGCCATGCTCATTTGCTTGCGCCAAGCCATCGTGTTTTTATGTCCGTCTTTCTGCAAGATGATAGCATTTGATTTATGAATAAATAAAAGTAATGTGCTTTACTTGGATGCTCTGCTGAGCCACGGGAAGTTGATTGAACCCTTGTTATGTCTATGCCGGCGAGGTGAGTCAAACACCGTTGTCCAAGACCCACTCATCTTACACGAATTTTGCAGCATGCTCCATGAATAGGCGTATGTGTCAGCACTCAGCAATAAGATAAGCAACATTGCTTTGATTTATAAGTACAGCAACCTATAAGCATACGACTATTCCATGGGTACCTACCTGCCGCCTTACAAAAAATAAACCAGTGCTTGATTGAAAATGGCTGCACCAGTCGCGATATCCTCTGAGCCTCAAAATGCTTTTTCTCCTGACTCCCAACAGACCTTGGCGCAGCGTCATTCAAAGTTCAAAGAACGTTCTTTCGCCACATCCAAAAACGAACATATACCTCTCCTCGAGTCTCTCCCTAAAGGCCCTCGAATCATACTCCTCGGGGACTCCATGATCGAGCGCATGCAAACGACCGGCCAAAGCGCAAGCCTTGAACCCTGGCCGTCCGCTTCCATCCTTAGTGATACGCACCTCGAGTTGAATCGCTCGAAGGGACTTGTGCACGAAAGGCTCCGAGGAGTGTTCAATGCAGGAGTCGGCGGTGACAAGTACGAAAATATTCTTTACCGTCTTCACGGCGACGAAGAGCGACAGCTTTCGGGGCTGCTGGACACGCCGACCGCGCTCGATGCTGAGCTTTGGTTCGTGCATGCGGGCACGAACAACCTTCATCCAAAACGCGGCCTGTCGGATGCCAGGGTTGAGGTGTTGCGCCTCATGCTGATGTCAATCTTGGCCAGCACGCCATTTGAGACAAGGATACTGCTCAGTGGCTTGTTTTACCGCACAGATATAGCGGATCACTTGGTAGACGAGGCAAACACGGCGCTGGAACATCTGGTAGACTCCATCAACGACACTCAGAGGGAACCTCGGCTTTTTTGGATAGAGGTGCCGGGTAGTGTGCGTAAAGAAGACCATCTGGAGGACCACGTTCACCTCAACGACAAGGGATATCGTGTTTGGTTCCAACATTTGTTGCCTAGACTAGCAAGTTACTGGGTCTAGGGGGATCAGTGCTATCGCCATGGTAGCATCCTGTTTAATTACTGGTTGCCTGCTTGATAGCTTCAATCAGAGCCCCTGGGTTAGGCCGATGTCCCAGGAACCGTCCAAGCGCACCAAGGGCATCTGGATTGCTTCCGCCATGTTCCAGAACCTCATGCCGATATCTATCCCACGTATCTCGATCTCGAGGGTCCCGGGCGAACGCTGTCTGGAAAACGTCCTGTGCAAAGGCGGAGCAGCTGATGACGAAATTTTAGCAAAAGCACGGGCATAATGCCGCAAGCTTGAAAGTAATTTGAATACTCACGTCAAGTATGCATAATAGCCTGAATCCAAGCCCGCTGTGAGGTGGTTGAATGATACCATGTCGGCGCCCTGTTCCTTACACAGTGAAAAGTCCATGCCTTCCAACTCCTCTCGTGTATCATACCAGATCTTCCGGATGTCAAGATCTGCCAGTGCCTGATCTCCACTCAGGTTGTGAATCTTGAAGTCGAATACAGATATGTATCTAAAATCCACATAGCAGCTTGTCAGCGCACGATACAGTCCAAGCTTGCACACAATCTCGCACATCGCGTAGCACGGGACTCTTATAAACGTATCCTGAGGTGAACTTACAGCATGCGAAGGTAGTAAATCCCTTTCTGGGCGTATCGTCGCTTCACGAGGACATCGACCAGATGCTGCGGGATTTCTTTTGGCGGATCTTCTGTTTCATTAGGATGATCTCGACGCCACTTTTCCAAGTATGCAGGGCTCAAAGTCGAGTAGTGACAGCTGAGCTCCCGTACTACATCCGGGATCCAGCACCAGTTCTCCAGCATCATGCTGGGCATTTCGCCAAAGTCAAAGAAGAGGCCACTGGTCCCGTGGAACCGCGAGTACCGGGTCTTGGAGACAAGGTTATGGATTGCGTGTCCCAGCTCTGTACTGGTCTTAGTTACCAGTATGACATTTCAAGAAGTGGCTGGGCCGCCTACCGTGAAACATTACCGTCATTTGGAAATGCGTCAGCAGAGCAGGCATATCTGGCGACGACGTTGTGAATCCACACATCAGAATCGTCGAAGGATACGCCCTGCTTCCGTCTGGTTTCCGGTACCCCTGCTCCATGGTGACGTTGTGGTTGCCTCTGAACTTGTTCTCTCTCCAGAGAAGGTCAAAGTACAGATAGCCGATGAAGTCCGCATCTGTTCCTGGACCATCCCATACCGAGAATACTTGAATACTGTCATGCCAGATATTTGCGGCGTCAACATCTTGGACCGGGTCAAACCGAATCCCGAGAAGTGATGCAAAGACTCCAAGCATTGCTTTCGCTGTGGGCTCGACGGGGAAGTATTCCGAGATGATAGCTTGATCCACATTGGAATCCCGGTCGACGATGTTTTGGTAGTAGAACAGGTCCCAAGGTGCGAACCTATCGGACTGCGGTCCTTCGGTCTCCGCTGTAGGTTCGTGATCGTTTGTGCTGCTTTTTCTTTCCTCGATATCTATCAGCCGTCGATGCTGCAGTTCCTTCACTTCCTTTTTGCCTAGAGGAACAAGACCATCTTTGACAGTCATGAGGAAGTCCTCAATCCATTCTGGTGTCTTGGCCAGTTGTCTCTCAGCCCTGAAGGCCGAGTGGTTTGCGTATCCTAGAGTCTTGGCTCGCGAGTAACGCTTTCTGACGATTTCGTCGAGAATAGACACGTTCTCTGTCAGCTTCTTGTCATCCTCGAGAAACATGGCCTTGCGTGTGTTGGCGCTATGGGCATACGTCAAGACGGCCTTGGTGCCACCGTTTGCAAAGGGCACGAATATGTCTCTCCCGGCGCTTTCTGCAGCTACTGGTGGTTGAGATGGTTGACTGTTCTTCCACTTGGAAATGTCGTCGTTTGGTACGCCGTCCAGCTCCAAGCGGCTGAACCATACACCTCCATTCTCTTGAGCGCAATTCCTCTGGAACCTGTTCTGCAAAACGTCGATTTCTGTAACCAATTGAGAGAGTTGAGCAATTTCAGCTTCATCGAGCCGACCACGACCACTTCGTTCAAAGTCCAGCAGTGTTTCGCTGATAAGAAGTCTCGACTCATCATCAATGTCTTCGTTCTTGTCTTTCACAGCGCGGAAAAGCTTGTACAAGTCGTCGCGCGCTGTCCATTCGGCTTCGGCTTCAATATAGAGCTTGCGAGCTTGGTAAACTGCGTCTTGGGTAGCCACATCTTGGGCTCCGTACTGGAGCATCAAGATCACCCTGAACTCTCCGCATGTGGCATCTTCCACCTCGGCTAGGGGTCGCACGACGTTATCAAAGGTAGCAGTTTCGGGTGTAATGGTGTCGACGATGTTGTCCTGGACTCCTTTGATTTGTGCGAGAATACGTTCTACGGCCGGCACTATTTGCTCAGCCGTGGGCATAAGAGGAAGAGGTTGAGGGACGGGCATTTTGGCGGTGGTTGTAGGCCTGCAATAAACAGTTCAAACGAGTACGTATCAATTGAGCCTTTTTGAGAACAACAAGGAGAGGAAACCTGCGCGGAAGTCGTGAAGCATACGACTTTGGTTGCTGACCTGCAGGGATATTGGGAAAAAGGTCATATGAGCATTGTTTGGGGGCGAGAATTTCCTATCGTAGCTGAAGCTTGCTGTGGACCAGGGTCACTGAAACAGCTGCAGATAGCCGAGCTCACGAATGGATATGTGATCAAATCCTATTTGGTGAAAGATGACAATTCTTTTCGTCTTCTGTCTGCATTGCTATAACGCCAATTATGTAGTATGAAAAGTGTGAAGATGCAGCTCACTGAGGCCGCAACGGGTGTTGGTATTGCAATTCTATAGGCAGTCACAGATTCGACTTAAAATCGCGGCTGTCTGATGATGTGAGCGCAACCTCACCTTGGTCGGTAACAGGAGACGGTGTAGTTGAGATCTTTGTACCAAAACTTTTAGGCGAGGACCCAGCCACGCCACAGATTGGACGACAAGACTCGAAACAACAGATCGAACTGTTCTTCCATATTGCCAGTGACAAAGAGCTGAACGATATAGCTTGCATATCGGTCGAACGATTGCTGACACGCGTGTGATTTGCTTCCAAGACAGGTGATAAATACAGGCCAAATCCAGCGTCTTCAGTGCCATCTTGGTGATTCCATAATTAAAAAAAAAAAAAAAAAAAAGAGAGAGAGAAAAAACCAGGTCAGGACTACCAGGATCGTATCGTGCCGCCTTCCAGCGAGCCAAAGACACGGTATTCAGCGTGCTGCAGAAGGTCAATGATGCATAGGCGCGATATCTGCTCATCTTACTCTTTTCTCCAATCTCTAAAGCTGTTACCTGACGTGAACAAAACATCAAAAATTGTTGGATGGCTTCACCATTTGAATGGATTTGGTAGGAGTGACGGCAAATAGATATATTTTCAAAGTATCGCACGAAAGGGTCAAAGGGGACCTTCGTCCCCTCCGTGCGTGGTATCTACATCACGGCCTAAAGCCGTGCGGATGCCGGCAGCCGGCAGCCACATCGTGGCCGTGGTGGCTTAGCCCGGCATCCTGATCCATATTGCCATCCGCGAATGCCTTCGCACGGAGCCGCGAATGCCAGTAATCCAACAAAAGTATTAAATACATATTTGCTCAAATAGAAATAATGCATTGTAGATGATGTCATGCCTTTACGCATTAAAAGCCGAATCCATTTCCCGACCCGCTAGTATCGTGACCCATTTTTTGGTTGCGGGGCACGGAAGCTACGGCGGCATCGCTGAGGGAATCCCGGAAACCGATCCGAGCACATTCAATATCCCCAAGACAACACGGCAGTTGCACTACTCCTATATTCCGTGTCCGTCTCCGCAAGCCCCTCATGGATCCGACAATTCTTGCTTCTCTCGAGGGCTACAAGGCCAAAACCATTGACTACAAATCGACACCAGATGGCGAAATAAAATTGGATATTTTATACCCCGCAGACGTGGCGGGAACGTCAGTAGTGTCGCGGAAGCGAACTGTTCTGCTTCACTACCATGGCGGCTTCTTGGTTCTCGGCGACCGTTATGCCTTTTTCCCAACGTGGCTCGCCAAGGCAGGTGCCTCCCGGGGCTGGATTTTCGTCACTCCAGACTATCGCTTGCTGCCGGAATCCACGGCGCAGGCTTCGGTAGCGGATGCCCGCGATGCCTACGAATGGATCTTGTCTCACCTTGGTCAAGAGCTTGACTGCAAGATTGGCGCGGTCCTTATGGCAGGCTCCAGCGCCGGCGGGTACCTAGCTCTTACCACGGCCGTGGAAGCAAAGGTTCAGCCGACTGCCTTGCTCCTGATTTACGGCATGCTAGATCCAACGAGTGATCGGTACACGACTCCGGGGACCAACATCATGGGCAAACCACCATTTGATACGAGCGAGGTTCTGGCAAAGTACCCAATGCATGAAGAAGGAGATACCCGCAAGGCGATATCCGGCTACCCAATGGGCCCCAATCCTGCGGAAGATCCAAGAGGCGAGCTCGTCGACGCACTACACGTGGACGCGCTCTTTCTTGACTACATGACAGGTATCAAAGGTCTCGGCCGTCTCGTCGCTGAAGAGGGCCCGTTCAGCATCCCAGAGGAGCACCGGAACCTGTTCCCGCTCGCTTTCGCCGACTTGTTGAAGCTGTCAAAGCTGCCCCGCACTTTCCTGCTCCACGGTCGTAATGACTCTTTTGTGGATGTGGACAATACTTTGGAGGCGAACGACAAACTCCAGGAGGCGGGTGTCTATCGGGATCTGGAGGCACCAAGCGATGCTGAGCATGGTTTCGACGGGAAGGTCGGAACAATTGATATTGAAGCCACCGAAGGGGAGAAGATTTTGGGACATGAATCTTTGCGTAGGGCTCTCCGCTTCCTAGATCACGCTGTATTTGACCGCTCTGGTCAACTGGGTATCTAGGTAGATAAAAATTATCGTAAAATATCCACGAATTGGGTTCTCCTTTGTCGATATCAAACACTACATTTGTTTTTACCTGCCAAAAGATAAGGGTAAGAGGAGTTGAGATCCTAGGATGGAGGATGTATTACATTGGTTGATTCGCTTTCTCGGCGAGCGGAATTCGTCTCGCTGAAAGCCGTAGGTTAGTCTACCTCATAGCTTCCTCCAAAAAAAGGCTGCACAGACTATACAATGTGCAGGTCTGTCCATCCATTTCGCCGTTGATGTGCGGGGAGCGCATTGCCGAGGACCCCTAGTAACTAGATCCCTTCCGTTGAAGATCGTCCCAACTATAGTGATCCTATGATCCACGCTCCTTTGATCATTAAACTCCCAGGCTGCTCTGCCGAATAAATGCTGCATTGTTTTTTACTTTTCAACCCCATTCCAATTGTTCCCCCATCAACTCGAGAATGATTATGCTCCACTCCATCGCCGGCCCTGAATGGGTTCACACCTTCTTACCTCCTATTATCATTCTATTTTGTCTATCGTCGTCATATATAGGCTATTATTACCTATTCCACCCACTTGCCAAATATCCAGGCCCATTTCTAGCGTCTTTTAGCAACTTGTGGAAATTGTATCACCTATGGAGCCTACACCTGCCAGAAAGGCTTGTAGAGTTGCACGAGACATATGGCCCTGTAGTGCGTGTTGGACCAAATGATCTTTCATTCCAGTCAGGCGATGCGGTCGCTCCGATATACAAAGCCGGAAGGGCTATGAAGAAGACAAAGTTCTACGATGGGTTCACAACTTTCAACCCGAATCTCTTTGGTACTCAAAATGAGGAGGTATTCTACTACTTCCCGACTGCCTTTTCTTGTTGCTTGCGACAATGCGACTGCTCTTTGGTCAATCATCCTCAACAACTCATTTCGTATTCTGATTTGCTCATAGATTCATGCCCTCCGCAGGCGTCAGTTGGCGCACGCATTCTCTTTCACTTCCATGGAGGACATGGAGATGTTTGTCGACATCCATCTGCAGAAGCTGCTGGATAATCTGGACCACTGCTGCAAGACGGGCGAAGTCTTTGACCTCAAGGAATTCATCGCTTTCTACGTTCTTGATGTCCTGGGCGAGCTTGCCTTTAGTCGCAGTTTTGATTCTCAGATACATATGGATTCGGACAGGCTGCCGCCAATCAACGACCACATCTACCTGGCCTGTCTCATGGGCATGGTGCCATCAATGATGCCGATTTTCAAGGCCGTGGCTCCGTGGATGCCTGTGCCTTGGTTTCACGCTCTGTTCCGCGCTCGAAAACAGCTCAAAGAACTCACAGCTGACTGTGTGGCTCGGCGCATACTAAAAGGCACGGACAAAAGGAAAGACTTGCTTACGAATCTGATTAATTCTGTTGATCCAGAGACGGGAGAGAAATTGACAGAGCTTGAAATCAATACGGAAGCATTCGCCATGATGTAAGCCTCAAAGAACTTCATGCAGCACAATAACTGACTCGTCCCAGTGTTGCCGGCTCGCACACAACATCAGGCACCTTGACCCTGCTATTCGCCCACCTGCTGCAAAACCCGCGCATCATGTCTCTCGTTGTGAACGAGCTGGACCACGAACTACAAGACGTCCAGACTGAGATCGGCCCTATAGAAGGCCTAGAGACTAGGCTACCATACACGATGGCCTGTATTAACGAAAACTTCCGGATTAATCCGGTCTTCACGATGCCGCTCCCGCGCGAGGTCATGGCCCCAGAGGGTGCGGTCATTGATGGCCACGTCATACCTAGACACGTAAGTAGACGTCATCATTCCCTCTTGCTTTTGGGGCAATCAGATTTCTTACATTTTTTACCGACATTCAGACAACCGTCTTCTGCCAGAACCACGTCGTGCACCACAACGCATCCATCTGGGGGCCCGACCACAACGTCTTCAAGCCCGAACGGTTCTTCGGCCCCCAGTCGGAACATTACAAGCGATACCTGACGCCCTTCAGCATCGGGCACCGGATGTGCATCGGGCGCAATCTGGCCATGATGAACATACTCAAGGTCACTACGACCCTGCTCAGGCGCTATGAAATTGTCATGGAGGACCCCAAGGAGAAGATTGTCAGCGTCAGTGTGGGGATATCGGAAAAGGAGGGTCCCTTGATGTGTCGCGTCAGGAAGCGAGGATGAGCTGGCATCAGTGGCGCGTCTTTGGTCGTCTGTAAGAAAGCCGTTCGTGTGTGAGGCCTCGGAAACTCTGCTTGCGAAATACGTGGGGTATAAATGGACTACGTGCCTAACTTGGTTGGCTACCACGTGTGCCAATTTGATAACCGCAATGCTGCTGGGAAGATGAAATAGACCAAGTCGGCAGAAACATGAATCTCCCCAAAGAAATAGAGTCTATGAATCCATGTATCTACCACGAGTAAATGACATGAAGTAGTCCATCTATATCCCCTTGATGATCAGAGCGATGCCCGAAGGCAAATCAATCACCAAGATGCTTCAATTCCATTGCATTTTCCACGGCATGACCATTTTCAATCGACCCTGGAGATTTTGAAGCCACCAGGCACTCTGCGCTGGAAAAAGCCGTTCGGGTCGTACTTGTTCGCCGCGTCCCTGATACGCTGAATGTTGGCGGCGCCATAGCTCCCAATCGGATCCTGCCTCGCGTCCGCGTAGGGGAGATACACAAACTCTTGCTCGCTCCCGAGGGACTTCGCAAACGCGACGATTCTCTCGTTGGCCGCCGTCACTTTCTGCAGGACTAAAGGGTACTGCTGCCTGCTGTTGGCGCCCAGCAGGCTCACGCCCAGCGCGACCAGGACTTTGTTGCGCGTGTCTCGCTCGAGGCCTAGCATGTTGCCCCCCTTTGCAGTGCTGATGTTTGCGTAGTAGGATGGGAATGGCTGGAAATCCATGATCGTGCTGAAGCTTTGCGGCCCGATTGACGACTTCAGGTCCGCGACTAGGTTGGCGTGCTCTGTAAAGCAGTAGCGTAGAACTCTTGGGTCATTAGTAACCGTCAGGGATCCAGTTCCAGCGTTCCTGTGTACCGGGAAAGTATTAGTATTCGTCTCGTCTGAATTATTGGAATTCCTTGTTCAACATACAGAGCAGTTCCAGAGAGCGGATTGCCTTGAGAGCTGGAATCGGCTAGGGTCAATGATTGCTTCATGCCCGGAACCGATGTTGGGATGCTGTTGAAGGCGTCGAATGCCGTACTGTTGGCAACGTCAATTGTGTTGATTTCAGTCACTGTGATGCTACTGTTACCAGTCTCCGGATTGTAGGACAAGATCGTCAGCATCGCCTCATCCGCGAACGACTGATCTAGATCCGTGAACGCAGCAACCGCAGCAGCGACTTCGCCGGAATGCTCGTCGGAGAAGACTTTTGTCTCGAGCGACAGATTCCTGGCCGGAAATGCCTCGACATCGAACCTGGTGACGATGCCGAAGTTGCTGCTGCCTCCTTTCAGCGCCAGCCACAAGTCCGAGTTTGCCGACGCGTTCGCGTTCAGGACCTCGCCGCTCGCGAGCACAATTTCGTAGTTGACGACGTTATCGCAGGCGAACCCTCTGCGTCCCGTATACCACGAGATGCCGCCGCCTAGGAGCAGTCCGCCGACACCCACTATACCCTGTCTCCCTCCCGCCACCGTGACACCGTCCTTGGCCAGCTCTTCGTAGACGGACAGCCAGCGCGCTCCAGTGCCGATACTTGCAGTGCTGGTTGCTGCGTTATACGTCGTGGCGTTCAGCTGAGTCAAGTCGATGGTCACTCCCGTGGCGATGTTGTTCGAGTTGTCGGACCCGTGTCCGCCACTGCGGATGGCTACGTGCCAGTCTCCGGCGCCATCGCCGGCTCCGCGGAGGGAGGTCAGCACCTGAGAGACTTCGGAGGCAGTGCTCGGCAGAACGAAGCAGTAGGGTTGTTTGCGCGTGTCGATACCCCAGGAGCCGTTCGCGACGAGGGATGCGTACAGTGGAGAAGACGGGAGGTGTACGGCGTGGGATAGGTTGGCAGCAATTAGGGCGTCACACTGAACGTGATGTGAGTTCCAAAGAACGGAGTGGTGGGTGATAGTGGATTGCAAAAGCAGGATTACGTACTGGTTGGAAACCGGTGAGGCCTCGTGTGCTGTTGTATACTGTTGAGGCTTGTCCTTCTGCACTTTCGAACAGAAACATTGGCATCAACACTGAAGCTGCAGCGCTTATGGAAAACTTTGGTACAACCATGGTATTGCAGCAATTTGCAGTTGGTAATGTGCGATAGTTGATCAAGAATAGGTGCCGTTTGACAGTGAAATTGGGAGTGTCGTGCGATAAATGCATGAAATCTTTGCTGTAAAACCACGCGACAGGCTTCTCTATTTATGTTCCTCTGGAGTTCCCAAAATAAAGCAACATATGCATCACAATCTCGCATCTGGAGAAGATTGTCGCGAAGATGACTATGATCATTGTCATATCGATTCGTGAGAAGAGGCTTGGGCGCACTGCCATCTATTGAACTATCTAAGATCGGCGTCCAGGTCCGAGGCTCGCAAAGTTATACGAGCACCTGGTATCTTCTCGCAGGTATTGATTGGGTTGAGTATAGTGTAGAGCTTGTGAGGCGCCGGCTGTGGGGACAACCTCGCACTCTCGCATTGCCTCGCAATCAATGCCGATTGGTCCAGGTTCCGCTGGGCAAAGATCAAAGTGCCGGCCTAGGGATACGATCGGTCGCGGTATGAGGCTTATGTGCTGACTGCATTTTTGTAGAGCTTGTGAACACGGATTCCCATTTCAATGGGATTTGAAGAGTATATTGAAGTATAGGGGCTTTTAAAAGGTTTATCAGTTTTTGGAGCGCCCGCCAGAAGCATTTGGAACGGTCGCCTCGGTTGCAGTTGATCTAAAAATCTCGAGTTGACACATGTGGACTATGACACTGTAGTGTCTTTCTCAATTATACTCCATTCTGTTTTGGCCAGTACTCATATAGTCGGCGGTGTATTATAGTACGCAACTTGAGTTATTTCACGTTTGGGTACCCATCCGATTTGTTGAATCGGCCACTTTATCCAGAAACGATGAACCTCATCCAGAGCCTCGTATATACGGTCAATCAAGTGTACGCCCCAGCCTTGGAACCACCAGTTGTACTCCAGTCTGTGGATGAGCACACAGACAAAGGCCAGTATACAGAGGGCTTTGTTGTTCCTATTACGCAGCAAAGAGAAGAACTCATCAGGGATCTTGTACATCCATGTATAGAGGCCGCGGATCTTGGCCTCATTACCAAGCTCTTCGCCATAGAAGAAGTAGAAGGCTCGCCTGAGATCTTGAAAAGCACGAAGTAAAATGTGTTGTGTCTGAACACCTTCCGAAGTCCCGGTAGTGAGGTAGCCCTGAAATTCGAGTAGGGCTTCAAGGTCTGATTGCTTGGTCTGCCAGAGCTGGTTCACTTCGGAAGAGTAGAACAGAAATGAAATGGAGGATGAGTAGATGGCGCGATTGTTTGACTCCAATACAGTGCGCACGCCTCGGAAGAGAGCGAGCCAGCTCGGAAAGACGTCATTGGCATTCGAGGCAAGGTCTTCCTCGTCCCTGAGGCTGGCGAAAGCAATAAACAAGGTCATGATGCTAAAGCAATACATGGGGATTGCATTTGTTGTCGAGATGTCAGATAGTAGAGGTGCAGCCATGGACGTGGCAGTTGTATGTCGAGCTTTGGCGTGGGCGTAGTAGTATTGACGCGACTCTGGGCGAAAGTGCGCCAGGTGCGATGCCGCCAGAGCTAGTATAGATTGAAGCACATATGGGTGGGAGAAGCCCAGTTGCGGGACGCTCACGAGGAAGTAATCGCGAACAACGGGGTCGGAAGACAGCGTGAGCGCGGTTGATACGCTGTAGTGATGAAGGAGCTCCAGGTCTAACATTGTGAGAGTTGTCATTCCAGCAACACTGCCAACGTCAGTGGGCAACAATACTCGAGACAATGGCAGGGCCCTCTGACTGCTGCTTGAATGAGCTGAGGTTGACGATATACGGGCGGTCGCGGTTTGGGAGACTCCATTATCCAAGAAGTCACATTGCTCCCCGCGCCTTGAACAGTTACGACAGGATGGGTGTTCTTCGCTGCACTGGAAATGGAAGATGCATCCAGTCAGTGTGATAGTATTTCCCTTGTGAGCATTCTGGATCGTATTGTACCTTGACTTTCCTCCGCTTGCAATTGCGGCAACCGCTCCTAGACTTGATGTGCGCGCGTCTGGGGTGTTGTCCTGATCTTGCCATGATGAGCAATTATGAAGTATTGAGGACGTTAAGCCATGTAGATCTTGATTGTGAGGAATGAAGCACAACAAAGTGCAAATCTCGGATCACGTCGCGATTGTTTTCCGAGGGGCTGAGGCCGCTGAGCTTATCCTCGCATTTAGCGCCTTCGGACCTCGCATTAGCCCCCTGAAATCTTACGCTGCTTACATGTCTGCCTGAGAACGCTATTGAGCAGGCAGGTGATTGATGACTATTGTCCAAGCAACAAGCGATCAAGAGATTTTTTTTTTGTTCACTTGGAAAAGACTTCATCAATCTTGCGGTGTCCAAACAGGAACGAGGAAGAGAAAGGTAAATCATAAATCCAGGAACGAGGAGGAGCCATGAATCGTGCAGTCCGCGCAAACCATATCAGGTAGGTACAACCGGAGGGCCGCTGACATAACTCCTCCAGTTGGGTAGATCAGTACAGAGTAGATTGAAACCGGTTACCGAATACCTGCAGAAATGCAGCGCCTATCCAATCACACCATGACAATAGATAAGAGCACTCCAGACCGCATTCTCAGCCCAGCAAGGGCGCGAGATGTCATTTCGCCTGGAATCGTCGTGATTCAATACCCAGGTCGGTAAAAAGTGCCATCGGCAGCTGTAAACTAGCTCGTCCCAGTGAGTCACGGTGATTGAATCATATGGAGAATACCCCGGAATCAATCTCCACCATGGTCTCCTTGGCGGCTGCGTTCCCGGTTTGCGGAGCGGGATCCCGAAAAAGAAAATGACGATCCCACTGACTATATCTTTGTGACTTGTCGGCGCTCGTTCTTGACCATGTAGCAACTTCGATATTCCTTTTTACCATACCTTTGCGCAATGGAGACCACTGTTGCTGGACTCAAGTCGCGGTCATGGACCAAGACCGGCTACATCATCTCCACCGACCCTTCCCTGATACCGATTGCGAAATTAAACAACATTTTTGGGTCCGATGCCTTTTACTGGGGCAAGTCGCTCCCAGAAGAGGCCATGCGACAGACCCTGGAGAACTCACTGTGCTTCGGACTGTATAGCTCAGCGACTGCGAGCGGCGATGGCACAGACCTAGACGTGAAAGATCATGTAAGTATCCCATCGAGAACAGTCGAAATGCGCGACTTACACGATCCTCAGGCAAATTTAGAACTCGTCGGGATTGCGAGGTGCATCACAGACTATACAACGTTTTTGTATTTGACGGACGTCTGGATAGAGCCGGAGGCTCAAGGCGGCGGGCTGGGTAAATGGCTGGTCGGCTGCATACGAGAAGTGATCGAGGAGATGCCATACCTGCGACGGAGCATATTGTTTACTGGGGACTGGACGCGATCCGTCCCCTTCTATGAGAAGCTTCTGGGCATGAACCTCGTGGAAATGAAAAAGGGCGAAAATCTGGCTCTGATGGAGCGCAAAGGTCCTGGACATCCTACTTTTGGAAAACAGACGGGCGGATATAATTGATCCGTGTTGTCGAGATGCGGATGCTTCCAGAATGAATTGAGTTTACATCGTAGAGATTGAGGCTTTCGTGCGCGCTGGGTCAGAGAGAAAGCGAACAAACGAAAAGGTCTCCAATGGATAGATCCTTGATTACCTGCCTAATATTACACGATTACCAATTTTTCCCATTATGCTCTGGTCCTAGTGAGTAAAGTCTGGGGGCCTAATCGTCGGCCAAGAATCTAGGACGACGTTACCGGGCCTTTCCAGGAAACCTCGTCGATATGATCGTTTTTCACTGGCTAGGCGACATGGTGGGGTAACAGGCTGCTACATTTCTACCTCCAGTAAAGGCGTCTTGTGCGGATTGCCGTTATCCCGAATTCTCCGTCTGGTCACACAGCGAAAAGGCGCAGTCTTATTTCTGCAGGTCTCAGTAAGATTCTGAAGAGAGCTGTTTGTTGCTGGTCTGCTCACCGAGATGATTGGTGGTCTACCTTGGGTGATGAGCAGCTCTGATTGGGTCTGGTTCGATCTGGTACGGCTGTAGGATCCACACAGTAGTGTTGCACCCGCCACGGCCGACTTCCCATGGCCACATGGCCGAAGTCCTCGGCATTTAAATAACACTTCTTCAGCATGCTTCAGAAACTTTCTGCTGATTCTCGCATTTACCAAGGCGGTTTCATTCTCGATAGCAAAGAATGGCGCCTGTAAATCACACCCTGAGTACGCTGGGAACGGATCCCGAGGGGCCTGGAAAACTACCTCCGGATGGCACAACACCCAATTTCGATAATCCTCCGAATAGAAATGCGTTCGCTGTCATAGTTTACACAACGATGTTAATTCTGACGACAATATTTGCGATTTTGCGAATATACTCGCGAATAATTACAAGGATGCTCACGCTCCCCGACGGTATGCTTCCATGCCGGCAGAGGTATCTGAGCAGCCATGCATTCTGACAAAATATAGTTCTAGGACTCATGACCTTTGTAAGCTACTATTCCGACTGTGAACGAATATCAGGCTCATCGCGTTCAGGCTCTATACATCGGATTCGTCTACATCTCTTTCAAGCACGTCGAGTCGCATGGAGCCTACATTCATATTTGGGACATACGGTTGAAAGACCTTCCAGCGACATACAAGGTCAGACTCATCGAGCCGGAGCTACAGGAGCTGAAAACTGATGAAATCAAGCTATTTTACACTGGCACTCTTTTGTACTTGTGTATCGTCTTGCTGATCAAGGCCGCGATTCTCCTTGAATGGGCCTCCATATTTGTTCCAGCAGGGACTCGCAACGGTTTCTTCTGGGCAAGCCACGCTGTTCTCGTCATGCATTTAACATTCTTCTTGATCATGATCGTTTTTGTACTGGTCAACTGCTCGCCATTGGACAAGAACTGGAACCCCATTGCTCCTGGAAAATGCTTCAATCCAAGTCCGACTGGAACATCAGTGGCCGTCTCAGTGTTCAGCCTGACTTTTGATATCATCATTTTCCTCCTCCCGCAGAGGGTGGTCTGGAGACTTCAGATGAGCAGACAGAAGAAGATTGGGGTCTCGGCCCTGTTTGGGATTGGTCTATTGTAAGTTTGTTTCAGTCTGTACTTGGTTTTTGTGTCTAATATTCTTCTCCAGAGCCTGCAGTTCTTCAAGTTTCCGGTTCGCAGCCTCTATCGAGTTCTACAAGTCTCGAGATACAACATATACCTTTTCGAGTGTGGCTCTTCGCAGCCTGGGCGAAGCGACTGGTGGATTCATCGTGTTCTGTGGGCCGGCAGTTCCAAAAGCGATCGAGCACCTCAGCTCAAAGAACCCACCCGACTTAGGAGCTTGTTTGCATAGGGTTACGCGAAGATTCCGAGGGTTCAAGCGAGAGTCAAAAGATGCCAATTTCGTTGAGTTGTAATGTCGGCGATACTGACATTCATTGATGCCTACCCCAGATGTGGGTAGGTAGGAGGTAGTATTACATGGCATTTTACAAGGCTCTTGTGCGTCTACCAAGATTATGCCTCACTGAGCTCAAAAACAAAACCCTCACCGCTCGTGACGCCTCCGAGACATGTTCCCTTGTACGTCTGATTCGGACATGCCGCCCTCGCTGCGTTGGCGCACTCCTCCCACGTCCCCTTGAAGAAGTTGAGCGTGGCGCCGCTGGGTGCTGTCAGCGTCCACTTGGCGGTCCCCGACGTCGAGGTTGTCTTGGCCAGGCTTCCCCCGCAATTGGTGATGGGGGCCTGGATGCCGTTGCACACCAAGAGTTCTGCGATCTGTTGGTTTGATTTGGGTATAGCACTGCCAAATAGGTCAACTTCTGGTACAATTGGGGGAGTATGATGCGCTGCTTACGTAGAGCCAGTGCATGTAATGTCTTTTACGACGTCAGGGTCGAATTGGTCGTGAGGATCAGTGGAAGTGGAAGACGGTGGCACCACTGCAAAGGTTCCTGTGGCTCGCTGCGCTAGAGCCCTGTACGGCGCAGGTCCCGCTGCTGCTAGCGAGGCTACCCAAAGTAGAGAGAAGCCAAGAATTAAACGCATTTTGAGGCGATTGATCGAGTATACGGCGTCAAGCAAAAGAAATGACTGGAATATAGAAATGAAAAACTTGATAAAAGAGTGAATAAATTGCGAGAAGATATCAGACGATTTACAGTAAATCAGATGTCGCCTACCAGATGTGACAATGGACCTCTTATACCTCGTAGGTGATGGACTTCTCCTCTATACACACGTATCCCATTTGGGCAGTTCGCGTGTCGGCGTCTGAAACCAAGACTAAGACAAAGACTCTTACGCCATCGGATATATGACTATTATATTGAGTCTCGCCATTTCGGCTTCTGCCGAAAATGAAAGACACCAGGATGGTTGGGACGATCACAGTCGCAGCTTGGGACCTGGCCTCAACGTTCGGCCCAGGAGTCCCCATATTACAGGCGTAGCTGGTCCACCCCTGCCACGCCGATCAAACGTCTCCCGTCGAGCAACGTCTGATCAGTGGGACGGGTATACTTCCACATACGAGTACACGAATTTTGTAGATTCATGAGTAATCAAACTGTCTTGACTGCATCATCCCTTTGTGTATTCTATGATTGTGGCAATGCGACAGATGGACCACGTTCTGAATTGCGTTATGGATCTCAGGTCAATGTTGTCGGTTTTTGCCCGGGAACTTCTAAAGACAATAGCTCGCCAGGGTCATTTACTAAGTATCTGCCTAGGTAGGTATTTGTCTGCAGAATTCTGGCGATTATAGCATTTCTGATGTACGATCGACACAATTGTGCAAGACATTCCCATGGTTCATGGAGTACACGATCTTCTTTCAAGCATATTGCTCCTGGGATTGACATGATCGAATCTGAATATTGGTAGCCGATCATATAACTTCCATCCCTTCGACAGATTTGAGGTTTCGTTCTCCGCATTCGACCTTCAAATGCGCCAAGTCAATAAATGAACGCTGTTTTCTGTCTCAAGAAGTCCGTGTACACGCCGTTTGCTTTGTCTCTGGGTTTTTTTTTTCTGCTCGCTCATTGTCTTCGAAGGGCTTTACAGGGCAACAATGCGTCAAGATGTCTGCTTTGTCCCTGTAGTGATCTGAGATGCGCCAGGCCTGTAATTCCAAAGAGACACTGATTACAATGCTCTTTGCGCATCGTAGAATGCATTGTTCTAGAAATTAGCTTCAGGATAATGCTATTGACGGACCAAGTTCTATAAGAGGGCCCGAATTCGCGCAACATGGATCCTGAATTTACCAGAACAGCTCATTCACAATCACCGCTTTACACTTTTACTTGACAGCAATATCACTCACAACCTCAAAGCACACAAGGTAAGTCGGTCAAAAAAAACCCCGCAAAGATGTCTCGCCACGCCTATGTCGACGAGAATGGTCAGTGGCAGGCGCAGATGTACGAAAGCCAAGAAACCATGCAGCATTACGGATACACCGAGGAGGGCGGCAACTGGCACGGGGCCCATGACCAATACTACGACTACCGCCCTCAGAGCGGAAATGCCGAGGCGAGGGCGATTATGAGAGGCGATGAGAGTCGAGGCTCAAGCAGCAAGGACAAGAAGGACAAGCACAAGAGCAGTTCCAGCAAGCACAAGAGTAGCTCCAGTAAGGAGCACAAGCACAGCAGTTCTAGCAAAGAGCACAAGCATAGTAGCTCTAGCAAGGACAAAGAGCATAAGCATAGCTCCAGCAAAGAGCATAAGCATAGCAGCTCGAGCAAGGAACATAAGCACAGTAGTTCGAGCAAAGAGCACAAGCACAGGAGCAGTAAGTAAGTCGTAAGTATTGTAGACCCAAGTCTCAATGGGATTAATACAAACTCTCTGATAATTGCCTCATACCCTCTAAAGCGCATCGATTTCATCAAAACGATTGACATAACATTCAAAAGAGCTGTCTGGTTTGTGATTGCACTCTGGCGTATCAATTGGACTCAGATGTACCCGTTGCCGTTTTCTTCATCTTCTCAATCTCATCCATGGGCCACCCAACTCGAACTAGACATCCATCGGGCCCATTTACACTAAACTCGAGCATACCCCATTCTTTGACCTCAGGCTTCTTTCCCGCCTCGATGATCTCATCGGCAAACTCCACGCCCAAGGCTTCGATGTCTTCGGAGTACACATAGATGCCGAATGAGTTCTTTGTCGGTATCAGCCACCCATCCTCGTCAGGTCCGAGTTGGCGGAGATGAATGTCAGATCCATTGGGATGAGATAGGCCCAGATAATTATCCCACTCATTGCGTTGTGTCTCAGTCGGAGGCGTGAAGCCTAGCCGGACGAAGAACTTGATGGCGGAGTCCATGTTGGTACAAGGTAAGATGGTCGTGATTCGCGATCGCGTTTGCATGATGCAAACTTTCTGGGATCTTTTCGAAAGCAATTTGATGCGTCGAGTGAAGGAGTACTTGTGAGTTTTGACACAGGAACCGTCGACTGGAAATACGCTGGGTGATGGCCATCGGACGGGCTTTTACTTCACTGGGTGCGCTAGCAAAGCTTGTACGCCCTAAAGGCAACATTGACAGGCAGCAGTCACATGACAAAATTCAATCTTACGAGCTTGTATCTGCCTGCATCGCGAGCACTTAGAGCGCCAGACTTAGACAACTTCATGACTGGCATACTAATTTTGGCCGAGTTATATCAATTACTAGCCTCGGCGAACATGTCCTTTTTCTTCAGGATCCACCCCAAGCCAGAGTAGATCAGGCCGACTGTAGTGCCCACAGCCGTCGAGGAAGATCTTCGCCTCCAGTATGTCATCCAAGTTCAAGTCAACATACAAGATACCTTCCTCATTAGGAGGCAGATCGGATGACAGTTTGCGCCCGTCAGGCCCGAACACAGCAGAGTACCCGCCGCCTGGGGTTCTATATAGCGCGCCAGATTGAGTCTGCATCTGATCAATGGACTCCTGAAGAAGAATGCCAGTGCAGTGCAGAACGAAGCAGGATCCTTCTACAGCATAAATCCGGGACATGTTCTTCTGTCCTAGAAAGAGAGTCAGCTCCGCTCAGACATTGCTGGGTCTTAGAGATAAGAAAGAGGAACTGAGTCCTCACACACCTTCAGCAGTTCCATTCCACATGTTCTGATCATCTCCGCCCGGCATCATCGGCGGCCATGCAGCCACATGAATCTGCTCTCCCTGGGTAAACGTGTGGTATTTCAGCAGTGGCTGAGTATGCTCCCAGCAGGAGAGCCCTCCCACCTTGCCTACACCAGAGACTTCGACAACATTGTTGAGAGAAGAGCCGCTTCCCTCGCCAAACATGGTCCTCTCCACGTGGGTAGGTTTGATTTTCCTGCGAGTCATCTTGATCTCGCCATCAGATCCGATATGGGATTGTGCAATATATAACGACCCATTATCGTTTTCCGAATAGCCTAGGTGTACGTCGATGCCATGCTCTGCGGCCGCGGTACAGATACGTTCCATCTCGGGGGATTCGCGACGTAGAGAATTCTTGATGTAGCGCTTTGTCAGCTCATTGTCAATAGCTCGAGTCCTGCCTGAGGTGTCAATATGGTTGATCGAATCATAGGCAGAATGAAGAACGAGGTTGTACTCGTACCAGATCCAGAAAGGATAACCCGGAATGAAGTTCTCCAGAAATGCGACCAACTTTGCACCGGCCTGACTTGCTTCAGCAATAATCTTGCATGTTTTCTGCACACCAGCTTCAAGGTCAAAGTCGACCGATGCGACTTGCGTCACAGCCACGCGAACAGTATTCGGAGACGCCATGGTGTGACTTGGCTTATTGGTGAAAGAACAAGAAGAACATGACAAAAAACAACCTCTTTTCTTTGAATTTATTGGATTCTTACAAGAAATTCTTACTAGATGCAGTGGAGAAATGGTGACCAGTCTGACCCCCTCCGATTGGCCGATAGATTGCTTTCCGGAATAGGCAAAACCCAACAATTATAAGAGCGCCGCTAAAGAATAGCTTCACTTTTGACTCCACTGATCCAAACCCCGACGTGCATTAATGCTTTCCGGGCATATACTTCAAGCATCTGCGGAAAATTCATTTATTTCAAGCAACAGTCTCAATTTCAGACCTTAGAACCATTGCAAGCCAGTCTGCAAACAAAGAAGAGTCGGCATATCGTAATGGCCTCTACATCGTTCAAGTTCCCCGACTTCGATGACTTGTTAGCTACCAAGGACCGACCGCCAGGGTCCCTCTGGGGCTTCTTTGACCGAGATGGACGTAAGGATGAGATAGGTAGTAAGTCTTCCCAAAAGCAGATCGCTCTTCGACATTGAAGGTTACTTACGATGATTTTGACCAGCTCTCAACCTATTGACCGCTGATGTCGTCCTCGAAGCTGCTAAGGAGATCAAGCATGGCCGTCTTGTCCAACTGGATCTGCCTCTACACCATCCGGAGGTGGCGGGATTCGGACGCCTTCCTCTGCAGCACAAGCTAATCGATATGATGCCGAAAGGCTTCGTCGGCTTTGACGATGAGATACATCTGAATACACAGTCGAGTTCCCAGTGGGATAGTTTGAAGCATGTAAGTTTGCCTCAACATCCACGCACAGCTCGGATGAACTACCGTGTTCTCTACTGGCCTTTGGTTTCGGAAAAGAAATTTCAAAAAATAGCGACGATACATGCTGACCTGCACAACAGTTCGGAAATCAGAGAGACAGAAAATTCTACAACGGTCTGACACTTGAGGAGGCAAAACAATCTTCAAGAAACGCCATACACAGTGAGCGCCTGATTGAAAACATTCATTGTACAAAATGTTGAAACTAATTGAAATTCACCAATAGATGTGTGCCAGCGAGGCGGTATCGTCGGCAGGGGAATCTTGGTCGATTGGGTACGTGTATCCTACATGCCATGATATGTATGTGCGATTAACAGCGACAACCCAGCTTGCTTGGTGGGAGCATCGGAATCAAGGCAGAGAGGTGCCGCCCGCCATCAGCAATCACACCATCTCCGTCGCAGATATACGAGACGTCTTGGACTATCAGAACACCGAAATAAAGCAAGGAGATATTCTCCTTGTACGAACGGGCTACGTTCGTTGGCAACTGTGAGTGGCCTAACCATGTGGATTCATTTCTTGATCAGCTTCGTGACAATCCAGGCTGAGCACCACGGAAACAGTCAAGCCAGCTCCTCTATGCGATCTTTAGCGGCCGGGCAAGGTCACAGTATTGGCATGGCCAACAACATGGAGACTGTGAGATGGTTGTATAATAACCACTTCGCCGCAGTGGCCGCCGATAATCCCGCCTTCGAAGCGACTCCGATACCCGAGGAATGTTGCCTACACGAATGGTTACTCTGCCACTGGGGGACTCATATTGGGGAGCTCTGGAATCTGGAGGATCTGAGTCGAGTCTGCAAAGAGCTCGGGAAATGGTCCTTCTTTTTGACCAGTGCTCCTCTACATGTCGAAGGCGCCGTTGCGTCTCCACCGGGCGCTATTGCAGTATTTTGAAGCTTCGTTGTGGTAGGGTAGCAGCTGTATTAGGTAGCTGGTGATCCTGGATAGAAACGATGGACGGGAAAGTGGAATCCTGGTACAACGACGAGTACTGCACGTCTGGAAATATATTGTGAAAGGGATCACGCGACACTGAAACAATACGACATGTTCCTGGTACACGCATTACATTCAGACCTCCACTGTGCCTAGTTCCCGTCCCTGCCAGATTGGCTTCAGTGCACAGAATTAGCGCTAGACCCCGCCAGACTGACGAGATTGTCGCTAGAAACAAGCTATTAACGACCCCACACACCCTAACTCAAGCCTGTGATCTACGATGTACATCAACTTTCTTTCCTTCGCATCTTTCCCAGGGCATGCCATCATGGTCACTGATAGACCTGAGCCTCATGATTCCGCCTCACCACTGCGTTTAACCTGCAATGGCTCGTCCGTATGGCAAGGGAAAACCGCGCGGCATTCGGCGTGATCGAGACTGCCTCACTTGCAAATCCCGCCGCGTCAAGTGCGACCTAAACCGACCTGCCTGCGGACCGTGCCTGAGCAACAGGATCTCTTGCGCAGGATATACTCAGCGTGTCGTTTGGGCTACCTCCTCTGCAAAGCCTCCGCAGACCATCCGAGACAGTGGGAGATCGAGAAGCATAGAACGTCCACACAAGCCGCAGCTCGACAGGAACATTTTATCCGTCATGCCGGCCAACATCCCGGCTCAGGATGCCAATTGGACTACCCACTGTTCCGAGTATCTGGCGTATTTCCGCCAAAAGGTTGATTTCCAACGAGTCAAGCAACCACATCTTGAGGCATTCGGCCTGGTCAATACCGGCGATCCGCTCTCAGCCGTCTGGACTTTTGCGACAAGGCGCATGTCCCAGTGCCTCTCGGCCGGTGAAGTCACAAGTGTTGACGATGTTCTCTCGTGCACGTCTGCCGTCGCAGCACTCAGACGCGCAGTCGACCGATCTGGCATCAAGGCGATTTTCGCCATTGCCACGTTTGCCTTTCTTGATGTCTATAAAGGGTCTTTTGGGGTTTGGCAGCAGCATCTGAGAGGCGCGAGAGCGGTCCTTGATTCATACTGCACGACGGAAGAACAACTGGCAGGTTTATGCTCTCAGACAAACGGCCTGCGCGAGATCCTGTCGCTTCTTTGCTGGTATGATGTCACTGGACTGGTAGTTAGACGAGAAGTCCGAGATTTGATATTCGAGGACTACCATCGCAAGTTCATGGACGACGGTATCTTTGATCTTGTCGGATGTCCCCAGGACGCCTTCATGTTGCTGACCGCAATCGCCAAGTCGGGCTTCAAGAATATGGCTCTCGAATCAAACATCTGTGTCTCTGCGGTTGACCAACTCATGAGCGGTTCAAGCACCGGCGAACCTCAGGCTGAGCTTGGTCAAGCGTGGCGGTGCGCAGCAGTGCTAGCACTGTTCGAGGTCAATTCGATCCAGAGGGCTAACAACAAAGGCCAGATCAAAAGACAATTGATCGACGGAATCTGCCAGATTCTGATGTCCATTCCTCCCCAGTCCGCCAAATACCGGCACCTACCATTCGCAGCTTTCATGGCCGGACGACACGCGCAACTTTCACAGCATACGCAAGCAGTAAAAGGTTACTGGAGAACGTGCCTCTCCTACGGAGACTCCATTTATCCCGATGGAGAATTCATATCTCGATCTATGAACTCCATGGTGGGTATAACATAAGTTGGTGCAACTGGCAGCTCCGATACACGCCAGACTTTATTTGAACACACAACAAAACCTCGCCGACATGATCTCTTTTTTTTTTCAACAGACTTTATCCACTACCTTTAAACAGAGCCATACATCATTGCACCTCTTTACACACCAGTGATATCTGATCAGCGTCTCGGAGTCTCACCAACATTTCGAGGTCAATATCATTGACGCACTTCTCGAAACGGTTGTGGGCCGATTCGTCACTCTCCCCCGGATCTTTCTTGATCTGCAACCGGTGCGCTTTGAACAAGCAAGCTATCACAGCAACAGCCTCTACCTCGGCGAAACGCTTCCCGGGGCAGACTTGGGGACCTTCACCCCACGGGAAAAAGACGGTCTTGCTTGGGACGAAAATGGTCTCCTGCGCGACTTGGGCAGGAGAAGGCGAATGCGCAGGCGCTGCATTCAAAACCCATCGCGACGGTCGCCACTCATTCGCGTTGGGCCAGTATTGCGGATGCGTCTGCATAGCCCTCAGATTGGCCGTGAAGTTGATGCCTACCGGCACGCGATAGGTCTTCTTGCCGACCTGAAACTCTTGGGTGTGGTCGCAGGTGATGGAGGGCAAAGCCGGCACAGGCGGAAACAGACGCAGGGTCTCGTAGACGACAGCGCGGCAGCGATTGAGCATCGGGAACAACTCCTTGTATTCCCATGCCTCTACTGGTTTGTCTCTGGTGACAGCTGCAATCTCTTCGGCAATCCAAGCCTGCACCTCCGGATGTGCCGCCAGTAAAAGGGTTGCAAAGGCCAATGTATTGGCGGTGGTGTCGTGGCCCGCGAAGTTGATGACAAACAGATTGCCATAAATCTCTTCAGGTGAGAGGCCCTTCTTTGCGCCCGTAAAGCTGGGGTCGGCGGCGGACTCACGGTGGTAGAGATCGGCAGCGCGCACAAAGCCTGACAAGATACCGCCCGACCCAGGTTTGCCTTGCCCAAGAGCCGTGGTTTCGTCCTCCAACATCTTAACCATGTGTTGCTTGAATGAGATGCCAGCATTGCCAATCCTGGCCCACCGACCAGGAATCATGGTGAGCACACGGAACGGCACAATCAACAGCAGGATAATGTTGTCAAGGACCGTTTGCAAGGAATCACGGTACTCCCCAATCTTGTCAGTCACGGGGTCTGTCGAGGAGCGAAAGTCATACGGCTTGCCAAAGCCTGCACCCGCAAGCACGTTGAGCGAAAGCGTCCGAGTGTCTCGTTGGTAGCTCTGGATACCGGCGCCTGCAGAGCTCACCCACGTCTGGACCATGGCTCGGGCTTGGCGCAGCGACTCGTCCCATACAGAGGTCATGATAGTCTCGTTAAAGGGCGTGGCCATTGGTTTACGGTGGCGCGGCCAGTCTGGCCATTTCGCTGTCGAGATGCACGGCCCGTACAGCTCCAAGATTTCTGTGCTTGATTAGCAACCGACATTCTAGGCAACTGTACTAATTGTTCACCGATCGGCGTTAGGACTTACTGAGCTCGGCAGAGGGACGTTGAAAGTCGCCACGGCGTGTGACAATGTCCTGAATGGTGTCCGGGTCAGCGACATGAACGTTGATGCTCACGGGCGAGACCAAGGCCCAGACAGGGCCTAGCTGAACATGTGCATCTGCGCGCTCAGCGACATACCAGCCACGGCGTGAGAAGCGTACGAAGCGTGGGTAGGAGAGCCATTCGTAGGGGAGACGGTCGAGGATTTTCCAGACGTGCGGTTGCAGTAGAATCCAAAAGACGTTATTCGCGTCAACGGGAAGACGGACGACGGGGAATCCTAGGGCGCGAGCTTTGCGCACGTTGTTCTCGAGGCAGACGAAGCTCCAGACGGTATAGGCTACGGTCAAGCCTAGAGCGACAAGAGACAACATGCTCAGTGGCTTGTCGAGCGCGGTTTTGAGTGTATCCTTATGGTCTCCTGCTAATGGTCCAACGATGAGAAAGAGGTTTATAAGTGCGCAGCCACGATTTTCTCTCCTTTCGTTCCCTCCTCTAATAGTCGTTGTAATGCTCGTGCTCGGGCCCGACTAACAGCAAAGGATTCACAAGCTCGCCAACTAAAAACTTAGTTGGTGAACTTGTTGGCTGGTGAATCCTTCCAGGTTGTTTTCAAGTGGGGAGCACGAGTATGCAGTCTGTATGTTGGATCTCAGCTAGACGGACCCCTGGCGACGACCCCTGCATATCTGTAATTCGTACTGGTGGTCCTCTCATTCGGCATGGCCATTGCTGCTCCTCTTCTTACCCGACCTTGTCCAGATACCAAGGCCGTAATTGCTACGAACCTGCCATTTGAGCAGAATGGCTCCATACTGCTACTAATTACTTCGACTCATGTCTATGCTAGATTGATCTGCCAGAAACAGCTCGTCCATTGAACACCAGTACTGTAACGAGAATAGCTTCTACCTTCGTGCTCGGCCTATTGATTACCAATGCTTGTTGTGTCTATAAATGCAGTATTGCTCTATACTGGCAGTATAAGTTCCTGATCAACATTAAAGAGATCTCTATGGATGAAAATAGGATCCCGTTTATCCTACGGTCCATCGTTGTTCGCGTGCATGTTCGCGGCGTGTCCCGCGCCAACAACGGACTGGGTGGTTCGACGGCGGGTAGGTGAGCCGCTACTCCGTGCATGAACCCTGGTACGATGTAGACCCGGAAACAACAATGACCCCAACCCATAACTCCGGCTTACCATAACCGCCTCCACCTTTTGCATGAACCCGCAACTCCAACCAGCGCATTGAGAGGTCAATACTGCAAACATCGAACAATCACACGGCGAATTCAATACAACTTCAAGATGACGGTCAAACCGATTCGTGTGTGGATGGCACGTAAGTAGAGCATTGCCTTACACTTTGTCTACTGTACGGAGTACAACTGATTCTCGGGACTTTAGCTCCCGGTCCGAATCCGTGGAAGGTAAGCAGTCATATTCAAATCTGCGCTTATGCTTTCTGTCTTGACCAATGTTGAAGGTCGTTATCGTTCTCGAAGAACTTCAAGTGCCGTACGAAATTGTTTCGTTCGAGTTCGAGAAGATCAAGAAGAAGCCATTCATCGATCTGAATCCCAACGGTCGCGTTCCAGGTACGATGGTGAAACCAAAATTTCCATGTCTACATTCATCTACACTACAGGCTGACTTCTCCTCGACCCGCAGCTATCGAGGATCCAAACACTGATCTCGTTCTGTGGGAGTCGGGTGCCATCATCAACTATCTGATCGACCAGTATGACACAAATCATACTATTAGTTATGCCACCCGGAAAGAGAAGCACCAATCGAATCAGTGGCGTAAGTGCACGGTCATATGACTTCTCGCTGTCTCATTTCCCATGGGAGAACTTGGTGATGAACCCATACTGACCCTTAGTCTCACACAGTGCACTTCCAAATGAGCGGCCAGGGTCCTTATTTCGGACAAGCAGGATGGTTCAATGTTTTGCACTCTGAGAAGCTGCCCTCCGCCATCTCTCGCTACCAGGATGAAGTTCGCCGCATCCACGGCGTCTTGGAAGGCTGGCTCGCGAAGCAGGAGGAGCACGGCTCGCAGTGGCTCGTCGGGGACAAGATGACCTACGCGGATCTTGCCTTCACGACCTGGAACGACCGCTCCGATGCGATACTGGAGTGTGCTCCCGAGGACAAGTTCAAGGGCTTCCCGAGCGTGCAGGCCTGGCACGAGCGCATGACGAGCCGCCCCTCCTGGAAGAAGGCGATGGAGTTGCGCGCGAAACTCATGGACGAGCAGGGCTTGACGTGGACGGGAATGCCAAAGGGGTTCAATAGCTTGGCGGAGTACCAGGAGGTGCTCAAGGCCAATGATGAGACGGCGACTGATGCTTCAGCAAAGAAGTGATAGCCAACGACCTAGAAGGAGAAGACCGATGGCGGGATATAGTCGGAGTGCATCCAGTTCCCATGATATCGTTGCAGAAGGGGGTATTGACAGGCCAAAAGACTGAAGAGGGTGAGGTGGTACACAACTTCTTGCAGCGACGAGGCAGGATAGCATCAAATGCGGGTTGAGAAGAAGACGGTATCCGGGGCCGTTCGAATGGGTCAGCCAATAGGTGTAACTGCCAGTTGATACGCCAATCTATGTCTGATGCAGCCTTGCTGACCTTCAAAATGACTGAGTTTTCACAACCAGTACTGCTTCTCTAACTATTATCGCTCTGCCTATATGTCGAAAGATACGGAAGCCATACCGATTACACCCGTTTTATTGAAATCTATGCGACAACCGCATCAGCCCTCCCATTGCCAAGTTCCGGAATGGGTATTTCCGATCGGGCGTTGTTCAAAAGGGTGTGGGCAGTCTCTCGTAAGCACCTTTCAGCACTATGCGGCCCGCGTTTACATCGCAGGTTCGATTAGAGGCTGCAGGGCGATCGAGGCGTTGATAGTCAGCGATCTACCGTATATTATCAATCTTAAGTAATACAGCTTTGCCATTTGTCGGAAAGAAGAGTAATCACATGCCTTTTTTTTTTTCCAAGTCCCTGCGACGCCTCGATGAGCCAGGTTACCACTACCCATGGGCCTATGGAGATCATCGAATCTGGCATACTTTAAACGGGAGTGTTTCAGCGGAGCCCACGCTGATGATGACAATGGGTGTAGTAACGAGTCAGACGTACGAGGCTTTGCCAGAATACTGCTAATCTACATGATTGTATATCGTGGAAACGTTGTATTTGACTGAGGCCAATCTATATCCAGAGGAGAAACGGAAATGAGAAGTAAATCCAGCAAATCGTCGACCTCACGAGCTGCACCTTTGTAGCATGGCTGCGATAGCCGCCTCGGTGCTCTCCAGCCGCTTAGCCATGTAATTCGAATGCACCTGTTGTGATACCTCTCTCAAGCGTTTCGTAAGTGACTCTAACTCTTTCAGCTGCAAGCTCAGCAATCCCCGCACCATGATGCTGTATTCCTCATAGGAGTCGACTTCGTATTTGCCGAAGCTGATCACATCAATCGTGCCCGCGTGAATCCTTTGGTTCTGTGGTTGTAACAAATTCGTGATGCTTTGCGCCAACCGAACCATCTCATCCAACATGAACATCAGAATTGTCATGTACTCAACGCGTAACACGCACGTCCTACATGCCAACATGTCGCGCCCGTGGCTCAGGGCCTCCTTGTTTGTGGCCAGGGCGCCGTCGACTGCGCGCGCATCGATGTCCGTGAGCGACTTGGCCTCGTCCGTTAGCATCACTACCCGGCGCAGGCAATTACAGGGCTCCGTAGATGCTGTTGTGGAAGGGCTGGGTAGTTTGAGGTCAGGAACGACGCCGAAAGTATGGCCTCCCCACTCTGCCACGTCTTTGATAGCTCCAATCGAAGACCTGCTATCATCGGACGCGCGCCGCAAGCCGATATCCGTTGTGGTTTCTTCCGATGGTGTTCCTGACTTTGCGAATTCCAAGCCCATGGAATGCATGACAGTCCTCGTGTCCCAGTCGGTCAGATCGATGATCATACTTTGACTTTCATCGACCTCGGTGTTGATCATAGTATCCTGAACGTTCTCCTCAGAACACTCTATCCAGCTGAAATCTTCATCAATCAAAGACGAGAGCGGCTCTTCTTCTGGGGTAAGAGCCGGCGTGGGTAAGGCTCGTAATTCTTGGACTGAAGCCCGACGTTTTCTTTTCTCTCGGGAAGAGGTGCTTCGATGTTTGGGACCCGAACCTCCTTTCGCATACACACATTTCCGCAATAGCGTTCTGCAGCGCTCACATCCTGTTTCTTCCCCCGTGCATTTGATCTATGTTCGATTAGTCGCTAATCTCTCACGGTAGGCGGCGTGATCAGTCACAAGATTGCATACCTTTTTCGCTCTGCAATGCATGCAGGCCTGGGGACCCTTCGTTCTAGCAGTCATGGGATCAAATACCTGAGGCTGTCTAGATAATTCGGCAGCGCCATTATCCGTCGCCTGGAACTTCCAAGTGCTGAACATGACCGATTCCGACTGAGGAGCTGATGTGGGTGATTGAGTTTTACTGAGCAGACAGGCACACTATGAATGAAGGGGATAATCAACTTGACGTGCTCATCTATACCTTTGCTGTTGCGTATAATGCGGACGCAGTCGAAATAAAGGCCAAATTGTTCCCACTCTGCTGCGTGAAGTTTGCTTCGAGGCAATGTGGGTTGAAGACACATTCTTCGAACAGGTCTTGACTGCTTGCAGATAAATGGACCACGTCGTGTATTCTTCCTTGCGCAATGGTAATACACCGAAATATCAGTATCGGAGTCCTATCTGACATGAATATTGGCGGGCGCATCTTATCTCCCCACTGTGATGAGCCTGTAAGCTGATTGCATCATACGCATGCTCTTTACCGAACGACGTACAGTGTAACACAGCCATCAACTAATCACGCCGCAGCTGCCTCATCCTGGGCCCGCTCTGCACAGGCACATGAATTATGGTGTTTGTCGGGTCGCTTGAGCTGCACCAACGGGCCTCATTTGAACACCGAATTCATGGCCCGATGGTTCAGTCGACTCTCGGCCTTGCATGAGTCAGCACGTCATGAGCATATGAGGCAACATGTTTCGGGCTCAGCCTTTCCCAAAAAGAGTACAGCTTTTATCTTGACGTGATGTCGAGCGAGTCAATGGTCTGCGTGAGGCTCTCTCGGGGTATACTGACCCATCTTGCATTCGGTCAGCCACATTTGCGTGATATAATCGTGGAGCAAAAGTCAGATTGATGCCACCTTGATTCAAGGTGTCAGCGACCCAATTTACTTCATTGGCTCTGAACAGCACGTCGAACTAGGATGTCTCATGAGACAGACAACAGGCAGGTCGTACCAGCACTTCTCCCTGGCTCGGAGAACAATCTTCCTAAAAGTCCCCACCCTAATTATAAGCATTGCCATACCCATTTCTACGAGGCCCAGCGACACCCGGCGCCACTCCTGCAAACCCATCAAACATGACCTTTTTAGCTGTTGAAAAGATAAGCATACTGTCGCCATTTCCTAGTAGACAATGGCATAGGTACTCACCGACAGGGAAGTTCTCCCAATCACCACCGTCTTCGGACAGGAAGACGGGAAACGCCCCGTTGAACAGCTTCATCTTCATCTGGCCCGCGTCCCCGGGCGACGGCCGGACATTGGGGCAGGCGCGGGCGAACTGGCGCAGCATGGCGGCGGCCGCCGTCTCCACAATGGGCCGGCCCAGGCACGCGTGCGGGCCGAAGCCCTGGTGCAGGTACGCGCCGTACGGCCGGTCTAGCTTGACACTGTCGGGGCTCGGGAATTTGGCCGGGTCACGCCCCGCGGTCATGAAGTCCACAAAGACCCCGGCGCCCGGGGCAAGCGGCTTGGGGGCCGACGCCACGGGCACGGGCGTAGGCGAGGAGACGACGCGAATGACGCCGGAGGCGGCGGGGAACAGTCGGAAGCTACAGTCGGGAGTATTCAGGGTCAGTATGCGACGACAAATGAGATTGGTGAGACACTTACCCCTCAAGCGCATATTGCTTCAATTGCTCAAATGCTTTGGGATCTTCAGATTGAGACAAGCGGACGATATCCTTCCAGTGCTTCTGGTATGGCTCCGACAGGTAAAGATCAATCAATTGAGCCCACTACAGTTCAATCGATTTAGTAAACAGAAGTTACAGACAGCAGTCGCGGAGAAGGAAGCTTGGGTTGACTTACAGCTGAAGCCTGTGTTGCGCATGCTGCGGCGGCCGTTGGGATCAAAGTCCAGACGATCTCGTCGACATCTTTACCTTGGCCGTGCTCCATGAGCCGCTTGACCAAGTCCCGGCCAAAGTTCTCAAGGCTGTGAACAGCGCCACCATTCTTGCCGAGAACGATGCCAAAGAGCTGCATTAGTACACCCTCGCCGCCTTTGATGCCTTGAACAACATTCTTGACAGCCTCTCCGAGCTGCGCCGTCTCTCGTCCAGCAACCACCAGGTTCTTGTAGGATTTAGCAGTGTCGAGGTCCAAGAACACGTACTCAAAGAGCTTGGATAGGACGTCGTAGAGCTCGCTTGGGGTGTATGAGCGCGACAGCGACGCGTTAGCCGGGAGCTCGGTGCCCTCGGGCCGCATGGGGATGCCAAAGAACCGACCGGCGAATTCCGCATGCGCGAGGTTGCCGATACTATACAGAGATTAGCTAAAGTAGTCGAACAGAGTTGCATGTACTTGCTCTTGGACAATGTCGATCTGGTATGAGCTGCCGAGCTTGCGCGCGTTCTTCTTGATGAGCTCGGCGGTCGTCTTCTCATAAAAGTCTCGGACCTCTGCCAAGGTGTCCTCGGGTCGGTACATCTTCTCCTTGACGAATTCTCTCTGGGCTGTGTTGGAGGGCTTGTCGCCGCTGAGCATGTAGTCACGTCCGGTAAGCTGGGCAGTGTGAGGCCCCCCTTCATGACTGTCAGTATTCTGACCTGGTATTTATTACGGTCAGATGAAAGCTTACAAGGAACCTTGAACCTTGCCTGGTCTTGAAGCACTTGGACGCAACCCTGCCATGACGTGACAGGAACCGGGGGCGCGATGAAAGCAGGAGGATCATAGCTGATGGGCCGGGGAGGCTTTGCAGCTCCCGAGCTGAAGACTTCCTTTGTCTTGGATGGGATGCTGAATGGATACAAAGCGTATACGCTATTGTTGCGGTGCCAGCCAGGGAAGGCTCTCATGAGCAGTTTGTACATGACGCCGCCACTGGCCACGTCAAAGTCGGAACTGGCCGCCTTGAAGCCAAAGGAGGTGAGACTTTGAGGACCATACTCGTGCGCATAGAAGCGATCCCCCCTGACCAGAGTGAGTGCATCTGAGAGGATGGCTTCCGAGATGGTGAAGCCAGTGCAAAGCCCGGAGCCAGGCGAGAACGGCGGCTTGGCTTGCTCTGCCATCAATCCTGGGTATAACTCAATGTTATCCGGGTGGCCGTACAGGGCCTCAACTAGAAATGATTAGCGTTGGACTCCGTAACTTGACCAAGGCGCTGGGACTTACGAGCTTCGGCGACAGCAGGATCGGTAGAATTGAACTCGTCAAATGAAGTGAATGGCTTCAGGTTAAAGAACTGGCGGAATTCGTTCAGCGTCGCCATACCCCACTCTCTGCCTTGCTTGATACCGAGAACCTCGATGGCTTTGAGTGCCTGGGGGGTGTTCCTGGCCCCAAAAGCGCCGGCCACGTTGTCGGTAGCTTTGCTGATGATCGTGACCAAATCTGCATCATTGAAGCTACCGTCCTTTCCTCTCTTCAGGCCTCCAAAGGTCCAGTTTCCAGGGTCCTCTGGTACGGTCTCGTGGAACCACTTTCCGACCAAGGCGAAGTATTTGTCAGGGCTCATAGCCTCTGGGTGGCCATTCGCACCAAAGATCTGGCGGTTCAAATCTTCCAGCCAATGCTCGTCGGCCTCGGAAATTGCCGCATGCCATCGGTAGACAAAGTTGAACTCGGCCGAGACTTGGTTACCAATACCAAGAGGAGTGCCTTCGGAGTCAAAAACGCTGGTCGTGGTGTCGCGGGGATCAATTTTCCAGTCTGAGGGATATGGATTGTCGCCGAGGTTGAGGATGGTTCGAAGATAGTCATTGAGGATGATGTTTACGTACAGTCCGCATGTGACGAGGCGTGCAGTCTGGAACAGATCATTGTCTCGTTTTCTGGCAGCCTTGGCAAGAGCTTCATCACCATCTCTGGGGTCAGGACGCAGACAAAATCTGTCTTTCTCATTGATGGTCGCGAGCTCGCCGGCAACATAGTTATGGAAGCGATTGAATGAGACCAACAGCGCGCCCACTCCAGGAGGCTGGGCAAGGATTCTGCTCTCCGCAAAGGCATCCTTTTTCAGCATACCGTCCTTGAAGGTGCGTACTGTGTCCTGTTCGCATTGGTTGTGGCCATACAGAGGGCCCAAGTCCAAGTATGACGATGAATGGAGAACGGTGGGCTTGTCACGTTCGGTGCGGAAGACATCATGAATAATGATGGTTCCAAAGTGGATCAGAGAGGATGAAACACCGTTGGGATGCGGACGAGCTCGGCCTCGGCGGGCCAGTACAGTGTCGAAAATCAATTCAGGCTCGGGGAGCGCGCGAGTGTGGGTATGTTTGGAGTTAACACTTCGCGCGTAGTGACTTCCGGCTGCCCCAAGCTGGGGATATTTGATATTCTGCAGGTCACAATTCAGCCATTATACCGTATTCGCCTCATGGTAATGATACATACATTGTATGAACCATCGGCCTGCCTGTACTTGAACTCGTCGCCCAAGTATGAGAGTGGGGGATGTTCAAGTTTGCTCCACAATGTCTTGATGAACTGCGAAGATAGATCTCGACGCGCACCAGAGTTGTTGGGTAGGGATACTGCCAGGCGAATAACATCCTCATACTAGGTTTTCCAGCGTCAGTCTATCGTGACGAGCAAGGGGAGATATACAAGATGCGTACCAGGAACTGACGATCGTCAACTTGTCCATTGTTCAAATAGGTCTTGCCAATCTTCTGCAGGAACTTCAGGTTTGGTCCGATACGTCCGCTCTGACTGTCCAGATCCTCTTTCGCGGCGGAGAGAAGATTCATGATAGATCCCCACCCGTCCGAGGCAATCTGCGTGGAAGACATGTTTGCTGTCTCTGTCTGCTGCGCGGCGGCTTCACAGATAACGGGATGTAGCGCTTCTGGTATCAATGTTCTAAGGCGTGTGCCAAAAGCTAGAGGCAATGGGTGTTCTGAAAGGTAAGAGGGTAGCTTTCATGCCTTCTCTTTCCATTCAGGCAGGCATCCCATCCCATTAAGTAGGACCTCACCGGTCGGTGCCAGCACTAACTGGTGTTTTTGAGCTTCCTACTACTTTCTGTACACATCGGCAAGGCGCGAGCTTACCTTGAAAGACGATGAGAAACATTATATTGGCTCATTCACAGTCCGCGACGGCGGAAAAAGCCCTTGGCATGGCGTTTATACAGTTTGTACATAGCACTGGATCCCTTCCGCGGCTCAACCTGGTTCGACAGCCGTAGACTACCATGCGGTTCAAGAACACAGATAAAAGCTGAAAGGCGCACCGCTTGACGTATTTGTTCTCTGATTGGCCCAGTGGGTAAAGGTAGAGGAGGACTTTTGGACATAGCGCCTTCAAACTCAAGATAGTTCATTCGCTCCTGCAAATTTACGGCTAATCGGCGTCAAAGGGTAATCCGCGATGTGAGCAATCTTACATGAAACCTGCTGGTAGAGTTTGCAATAGCTGGGCACTCAAAGTTCGAAATGTAATAGATCATTGCGAGTGTCTTTGTTAGTTGTGCCAATTGGCGTGCGAAGATGCGGCTGAAAACGATGCGCGCGCGGTTTACAGACTTTGAGGCAAAGCTTAAGCCACATTGAACGGTAGTTACCATGAGCTTACAGCCCTATCAGCCCTACCTATCTGCGTAAGAGCTCTTTCCTGTTCCACTGTGAAATTGGAAGGAAAATTGCATGTGACAGTATGTATAGCCCATTTTGCCCACAGTAGATGAGCTTCTTAAGTTGGGCGCGGCAGGTAGATTTGGTGGCGCAGCCAGGCAACGGCTACCCAGTAAAAGACACGCAAGACCTCGCAAGCGGTTGCAGTCTCCCATTTGCCTTCTCCACGGCTCCATTGGCTGTCAGGACTTGGAAGCGAAAGTTTTGTGTTGTCGGTGCGTGCCACGGCTATCATTCGCTTTTCTTTCGCCTTACGCTGTCCTTTTCGATCGTATGATTGACCTCGAATTAAGTTTCGTTCTTTGCGACCGTTCTTCAGCTTGAAACTGAATTCAGAGCATCGTACACCCACGACTTGTTTGACCCCACCTGTGCTCCGGGGAACTGCAGCAATTTGCACGCTCCCCCACGTCGTATCAATCGTCTCAGAAAGAGAAATGGCCATCGATATCTCCTTACTCGCGTCACGGCGCTCTGGATCAGTTCTTAAGCCCTTCACATACACGCGACATAGCTTCGAAGTTCCAGCTTCATCGAAACGGCGATCAACGACCGACCTATGCGGGGTCGATATGGGACGCCAAGAAGCCCCGCTGAGATGCCGGGCCGCCCACAAAAATGGCCTCGAGGAACTGACCTTTTCTCTTGTATTCTGATGCCGCCGTCCCGAGTGCCAACTTTTCCAATGCCGACCGTATAATCATGTGTCATGATGCCGGGAGATTCATCCGCGCTGTCCTATGTAAGGCATGCAGTCATTATTCGTGGTGGTTTACTGTTCGAATCAATAGCGGCAATTCCTGCTCCGACTAAACAGTAAAACACGATCCAAAGGTATCTTGCCAACGGCGATGAGGACGACCGATAGACCTGCGAAGGGGAAATCCACTTTTATTCTTCTTTTTTTCTCCTCCTTGAAGCCATAATCAACCCAAGCAATCTATTGCAATTTGCAATAAGTATTTGTATTATTCATGGATCCACCGAGAGGTCCTTCCGCAAGCGATAAGATTCCATTCAGATGCATTTATGGACTGTCTCCAACTCTCGTATCGTGATGGTATACTGGCCGATATCTGTCACCCAAATACACCGAAGTCCTTTCATCCATGAAAATTGTTGAGTGGTGCCACATGCTTCACTTTGTCCCATAGACCGTCTATCTTCTGGCGAACAGCAAGCTCTAGTGGCCCTTTAGTGAGTGCTTGGAGGCTCTGCTCCAGCTGGATCAAGCCGTTGGCGCCTAGTACAAGCCCGTCGCCATGTCCTCCTTCAAGAGCAGAATTGAACATGACCCAACGGTAGCCCATTTCTGCCGGGTTGCAACCAGCCTCCGCTGCAAGGCGGTTCCAGGAGTCCAGCGCTTCCAAGTAGTTCTCCTTGACGTACAGCTTCCAGTACTCGGTGCCCTCCAGGAATCGACCGCTCCCTCTTAGGATCTCTTCTCTGGACTTCGCGAGAAAACCTCCCGCAATAGGGCTGTACGCGTAAAAGGAGATCTTGAGGCGACGAAGTGTAGGAAGAAGGTTGTCTTCAGAGTGTCGTGCGACTGCATTGTAATTCCCCTGATAGACGGTTGGAAGAATGTACCCGCATGACTGGCAATGGTTGTATATAGCCACGACATCCTGAGCTAGGTAGTTTGAGAGGCCAAAGTTTGTGAACAGGCCAGCCCGATGGAGCTTATCCATGGTTGCTAAAGCATCTTCGATGGGAACGGAGCTGTCTGGTGCATGGAAGTAGAAAGTGTTGATCTAAAAGCGACATCCGCCAGGGTTAACATAACAATTTTCATTCGTACTAGGTGAGAAGTCAGGCTGGGTAAGGTCTACCTTGCTCACATTCAACCTCTCAAGGCTGGTCGTAATGGAGTCTTTCATCCCTTCTCTCCCCAAGGAGCCCGGCACGAGACCCCCTGATACCTTGGTGTCAAGCAAGAAGTTTGATCCCGAGGATGCTCGACCAAGCAGTATTTCACTTTCACCGTATAATGGAGCAGTATCAATGGTGTTGATACCATATGCCTGAAGAACCTTCATTGCCTCTTGAATGGCGTGCACGTCGTCGAAGCCGCGCTGTGGTGAGACCCTGGCCCCGCCGAAGAGAATCTTGATGGATGTAGCAGTAGCTGCCATGCCGGGCATCGATCAATATTACAGAGGTTGTTTCGTGATTATGTTCCGCGATGGACTTCCATCGATGTAGTATAGTCTGTATTAGATTATTTCGGTCAGAAATATGTTACTTTAATGTGTCGAAATTCGGCTTATCAACTCGGAGAGGAGAGAGATGCTGGCTATATGATAATATTGGTACTAACCGGGAGTACTTAGGTACAAAGGTGCGTAATGTCAAAAATCAAATATTAGCTCCAAACTTCGTAACGTCACGCCCGGGGCAACAGGAGCACTGCTGGTTTATGGTCAGGCAATCCCAACTTAGCGAGCCATGCTCATAATCCCCGGGCGTCGATGCGGGGACCTTGGGTTGCTCGAACGCCCCGGTCTCCCTGCATGACACTGTGGGAGGATGTTACGGATCGGGAGTGGTATGTATGACAGAAACCACCACGAATCTTGCTTCTCGGTGGTTGATCATTATCCCGAGTCTATCATTTACGGCTAGGTTCTAATGGAGTCATTACTTCAAACGGGAAAGGCAGTGAGTATGAGGCTGCGCCCGGTCGCCCGATTGGTCGTAGGACTTATGGTGCATGATGGGTGGCAGGCACTGAATGAACCTGGATTAGTGTATGCAAGGCAAGGCATACACCGACAAGGATTTTCAGCCTGGAGCCCAGCCTGACTGAGCTGTAACAGGAAGTAATAGCACAGTCCCAGTTTGACTGTCAGCAAGAGAAAGTTCGAGCAGTCTCGGCCCCCTCCATATGCATAGGACCGCAACTTGTATTTTTGCCTGCTCGGAGTACACTTCTCCCTCTGTCTCTTCTTTCCCTCGCCCAACTAACCACCTCCCCTAAGAGCGATTCTCGGCAACTTCCCGCTCTAAAAGAAAATCCACTTTTGTGTTTAGAAAGGAACCCCTTTGCGAGTTATCTTGTTCCTTATCATCAAAATTGCTTTTCTCGAGACGCCCTGTATCAGGACTATCAAAAATCGTGATATTGATCTTGCATCAGCCTACACACGATGGGCGAGGACGTCGATCAGATCAGTGTGTACCAGTCCCAGCGACATGTGCTGTTGGCAAACTGGGAGAGAATCGAAGAAAGATGCCGTACAGTCTTGAAAAACAGGAAACACGAACCATTTCACTTCGAAACCTCCGAGAGCCTTTACGCTGGGCTGCAGAATTCTACACAGGCAAAGGATCCAGTCAATCGTGACTGGATTGTTCAACTACGACCGGACTTTGAAACAATGCAAGACGCTTTTGGGACTCTCACAAGGTCTTCTGCACAGATTTCACTCGACACCAAGCCGTTCTATGGTTTACTTTACCTGATAATCTTGGTAAGTGGCCTCGGTTGTCAAGATGACCTCTTTCACATCATCAACTGGGCGACAGACTCATTTGAAAACAGGGCGTTACCAGCTCGAAGTCCGTCGACGAATTTACAGCTGCATTGAAGAATGTCACTGGGAAGCTCAGATTCGTAAATAGATATGCTGTGCAGTTGGGCAACGATCCCGAGATCCCAGACCTTATTGCAGGCGCACTCGTCCATATCTTCAGCCTCTGGGTGGATGCAAAGGATTTGTTCACATCCAAAACAGTTCGATGGTCGGATGTGAAAGAAGCCTTCATCAAAACCGAAAAAGCACTTAGTGACAAGTTCGACCAAGTAAAAGATCTTGCCCAATTCGAAGCTGCTTTTAGCCAAGAGCCACGGCCGAGAACAGATCCCCTTAAGAGACTTCTAGAGGGGAAACAAGATGATGACCTTTTTCCGATCAACACCCTGGAGAAGCCAGTGCCGCCATTCTTTTGTCGAGAAGACGAAGTCAAAGAGATCGAGAAGTTTATGGAGCCGGAGCTGAAGCCGGGTGATCCGTTGCGCAAGTTTGTACTACTTGGCCTGGGTGGTAGTGGTAAAACAACAACGGCGCTAGCGTTTGCGCACACCTCCAGAGAGAATGAGACTTTTGATGCAATAATATGGATCGGAAGCCAGACCCCCGCCCAGGTTGATCAGGCTTTCATGAACCTGGCATTGAGGTTGAATCTGCCAGTAGACAAATTGACCAAGGATCCCGAGGGCTTGAAGCTACGGATCAAAACGTGGCTGGAGAAGACAAGTGAGTTGAATTACCCTCAATTACTCATCAGTTCATCACTAAGCCTAGGTAATTTGAGACAAGCGGTGGCTTATGATATTCGACAACGTGGATGATCCACAGGTGGTCGAAGATAATGCACCTGCGGCTAATGGCCGTATACTTGTTACCACTCGATACGAATGGCTTGTAAGGGCGCTTCATTTTGAAGGATTATACGAACTTAGCCCGCTTGATCCCAAACGGAGCCTCACAATGTTCACAGGCCTATGCGAAGCGTGGAAAAAAGGCTCAACTGATGTCGATGAAGCCTCTCAGATCGAGCTGTTTCTGAAAGAGCTTGATGGACTGCCTCTGGCCATCGAACAGATGGCAGGTTACGCCTCTTTCACTGCGAGATCGATTTCAGCAGTGCACCGTGATTTTGATCAATCTTTCAAGAAGATCACAGTTCGAAACCAGCGGAGAAGAAAGTCGATCGGCGGAAGCAAACCTCCGGAGTCCACGATGTCTCTGGCCACTGTATGGAGTCTCCAGTTTTCAGAAATCCGTGGGACATTGGCGGGTTACCTGCTCGGCCTCTTGTCCTTGCTTTCCTCCGACTCGATCCCGGAGAATCTGTTCATGCCTGAAGATGAGGAAGTCAATGGTGAGATCACTCAGCTGGTCTTGAAGGGACTCCCACCAAAGTAAGCAATGGCATCGGCCTTTCTCTCTCCGCCTTTCTCTCTTGCCTCAGGTAGACAGCTAACATAACTTGAAGTGTTGCGATCTCCGGGTCAATAGCGGTTGAAGATGCTATTGACGAGGCTCTTGACGACCTTTGCCAACTTGGTCTAATAAAAACCACAGCCGGGAACTATTCCGTGCATCGACTTGTTCAAAAGGCCTTCTTACACCCGAAAGTAAGTTCCGAGATAGAAGACTTGGCTTCTGGACGGCCGCACCTCGAGCCTATCGAGATGGACATCTTCCAGAACCTGATAGCCACCGCAAGCAAGCTCCTCGCCCATCGATATCCTAGGGCGGACGAAGGGTCACAAAGTCATTGGGGAAAGTGGGAAACCTGCGCTCGATATCTACCACACTTCAATTCTGTAAAGCGACACTTTGAAGATCTGGCCAAGCGAGCCGCACCATTAGGCATACCGGTCGAGATTCCTGTCGAGCTACGGGAACTTGTACAGAACAACGCATGGTATAACTATGAGTTGGACAATTACAAGGAGTGTTTGCTGTTGGCCGAGTTCGGACAGCTTTACAGCCTTGAGGGCACCGATGAGTGGGCACATTTCCGCAGTCACGCGGCGTGCGCATACTTTGAGCTGCACGAAGTCGGAAAGGGCCAGGAGCAGATCGATGATGCCATCTCCATTCGGCAAAAGACTCGTGGCCCTGACGATAGTCAGCTTGCTAACGCGTTTGGCAACAAGGCATTACTGGAGTGCTCTGCCGGCCGGTACGAGAGTGGTTTGAGCTTCCTCCGCAAGGCCACCGAGATCCGAGAACGTACACAGGATAACTACCTAGCAGTCATGTATTTTCTCGCAGGTGTATTCAATACGCTTCTAGGAAACCTCTCCTTGGCGAAACAAGAGCTTGAGAGGTGCGGCGAGTGTTGTAAGGACCGCGGCGGAGAAATGGACTTTCTTCGCCCTTAGTAAGTATCCATGAACTCATACTTGCCGGAACTATCATATCAAGGATTGATCTAATCCCCACCGTATCTATTTAGCCAAATGTTTTGGGTGGCGAATCTCGATTTGCTGCGGAAGGATCCAGATCTTGCCAAGAAAGACCTCGAAGATGGTCGGTCATTCCTCGCAAGGGACAGACCAGTCTCCCTCCTTGCCTCTGCATACGAGTACAAGCTTGGTGTTGCAGATCTCGAGTTAAAACTTTTTGACTCTGCCCTGTATTTCCTACCTTATACCGACAGTGGCTTCGATGACGCTGACACTCGTTCCCAGACAACATTTTGAGAATTCGATCGATTTTCTAAATCGCCGAGGTCTTGAGTGCGAGACAGCCCGTGCGCTAAGAATGAAATCAATCACGTTGCACGCGAAGGGCATATTGACCAGTGAAGAAATGTTGGAGGCAAATGAGGCAATGAAAGCGGCAGAAGGCCTTCTGAAAGAATTTCAGTCAGTCCAAAATTGGGATTTGAGTGGATACCCCGAAGAAGAAAAGTACAGCATGATGGTTTGTGGACAGCGTCGTTAGGTTGATCATTGATGTTTTTGGTCGGATACAAGCAGGTAAACATTTATTCAATAGTTTTGGTCGGATACTCCTCAGTTTCTACCTAGAAGTCGAAATAAGGTTCCATCTTGCACAATCTGTTTTTCCATAGTCTCAATTGTTCCTCCCACGTCAGAGCTCCCTGTCTCATCGTATGCTATTTGGAAACGAGAATTCGCAGTGCGAAAGAAACTGTGATTATACACTTGTTGAACTATTCATTTCCATCAATTCGATTTGGTAATGATGACAGATCTCGTCTCGACACTCCGCCGGTACGGCGCGCCTTCCGGCGCAATCGGGTTCACGAACGGCGAATGACAGCAGTCTGTCAAAATACAAAAAGTTATTCATCTGTGTGATCTTCTGATTCCTGATTCTGCGTATAGAGGGAGGAAAAGAGAGGGGGGTAACTCACATCGAGCTTCTCCAGGCTGCGTATCATACATCAGCATGAGAGTGACCTCGTCCTGTTTCTGTTTCGACAGCCAGTGCCAGCGTTGTTTCTCGTTGTGCTTCACAAAATACAACGTCCAATACTCATTCGGTAGTATTCTGTCGCAAAAGACAAGATCCGAGGGATCAACAGATCTGGCGTCACAGAATGCCAACGGATTATCCTCGAGAACAGGAAGAAGCGGCTTCCATGTACTATGAAGCAAAGAAAAGACACACGATCAGTGATTTATCCACCGGAGCAGATGATAGGCAGTCTTACTTGACGACTCGGAATCGGTACCCAGGTGCAAGGTAATGCTCCATTCCTGCTTCCTGAAGTTGCTCGGCGATGAGGGAGGGCGCGTGCTCAAATGTGAAGTCTAACGAAGTTAGATCATGAAGCTTCGGTTGGTATGAGAGTTAGGTTCAAGCAAACGTACCGACTAAAGCAAGCGAGTTAGTGATGATGGGAAGCGAATATAGAAGATTTTGAAAATTAACATACCGTGGACGCCTTTAGCAGGCGGTTCAAGGTACCCATACTTGGACAAATCTACCAGCTCAGTCGGATCCCACTCGCCATTATGGCGCATCTCCAGACGATGTGAGTCTCATTTCTCACAAGAGCTTCATCAATTCGTGTACAGGACTCTTACTTTGACACTATAGCACAACACCTCATCGGCTTGAAAATGTGTTTTCAGGAGCTTTTGCGTCTCAGAACGGTAGCTCTCCCGAGTCTCCGGGCATTCGACAAACGATCGAAAATCGTTATTCGCAGAACTCAGCTTGAGTATTTCGAATCCTGTGTCTCTGAGTGTGAACTGTTCTTCCCGGCCGCGGATGTCGCGGATTACGACATCCTTTGATACGAGCTCAATGGTGTTCAGCGCCTCTGGACTAGTGTCGACTTTCTCTTCCTGCACCTTGAGCGGAGTATAGACAAAGGGTCGCTGTGTCTTGTACAACTCAAGATCTGCCAGAAAGAGAAGTCGGGCGTCCACATCAGTCATTGCGTTGGCTTCAAGCAGTGAAATTCGTCAAATGATGGGGAATTACACTCTCTCTGCTTGTGCCTCGATTATGGGGAGCCTCTGTGGACTTATGGACTTGATACTTGTGAACGATATGACAGGTAATGCCGCTTGTCCATGAGGCCTTGTGATAGCCAGGTATTCTTGCCGGGGATGTTTGTCTGTGATTGGTGTACTAATCTTCTAACATGCTCAGGCAGAATGTCTCATGATCATGCATATGTGAGGGGGGCCTTTCGGGCAACGGTAATCTACCTAGCAATCAATTACTTCGCGTTTTATCACCCCTTTTGATCTCGGAAGCTATCATCCTTGACCGTTACTCAATATCCTGCCGCCCTGCTCGCCAGGCTTCCATATCGGTGGCAGGGAAATTGTTGCAGATCACCAATTGGATGAAGGGGATAGCCTCTGTGCGCAGCAGCTGACCTGCCCTCACACCCTTTCCTATCCTCGGGCTGCCTCATATGGAATGTGAAGGTCCAAGCGATCTGCAAGTAAAGTCGTAAAAGTGTGGAAAGCGAAAAAGGAAGTCGAATCGTCCTCTTGCAGCAAGTACGTGGTCTCATGTTCTATATTGAAACACACAATCGGATCGTGCTGGATGTCGGGGAGCGGCCAGAAACGCATCACACTATTTAGGAGGCATGCCCAAGAGCAGAAGGAAACCGAAAAACGATTTACACTTCTCCATTCAACTTACAAATCTCAACTGGCAAACTTCAAAATCACAAAATCCTGCAGCCAGAAACGCTTCACGCTGTATCATCAAAGCAATCATGCCGAAGAAAGAAGATAACAAGAATCAGACGCCGCCGGCTGGCAACATCTCAGACAACTTCAGCAGCATCTTCGGGAATGTTGACCGCTCCGGTTTCCCCAGCGGAATATCTGTCGACCAGCAACCTTGGAAGCAATTTGCATGCGATCCTAAAGACGTCTGCAATGCCACCGGATCGATCGTTGTAACTCGGGGTATTATGATGTACGGAGTGGGCATGAACAGCAAGTAGTGATATGGTTTCGGGGGAGGCGAAACCCGAGGTGATTGGGAATCAATTGGGATCAAATGAATACCTAGTGTGTGAAGGTCCTTTCGTATTGGGCTTGCCATCTTTTCGGCCGTGGGGAGCGCCTGAGTGGAAATCGGCCGAAGGTAGTCGAGGCCAAGTACTGGGATAGGTTCATACACAAACGGGCCCTTGCTCAGTCAGGGAATGGGAAACAGACAATTCAAACACTCATGCATAATGTGAAAATCCCTCGCTTTGACTAGATCCGTGGCAACGTAAGTTCGCCAATCAAAATGGCGTACCCTTGTGTACAATCGTTCAATAGTTGTATTCATGCCAAGGCTGATATATGAGCCAGAGCTCGATGTATATGAGGCTCTGCGTTTACATAACACGAGCTTTGACGCAATTCGCCAGAATCTAATGCCCAATACTAACCGGAAATACCCGACGGTCAAACCAAGGCCCCGATGGTTGGAGCCTCACGGCCATAGTAGCCGGGCGATGCGCGGGGTCGAGCGGCGGAGTTGGTGTTACGCTCAGGGAACCTTGTTTGCCAATCAGAACCGCATCGGTCTTCTGGTGTGGTAGCCTGCTGCGCCAAGGAATAAATGATTAGGTAGGTACATCATACGTCCACCGTCTATTGCAGCAGGCTCTGTACGAGTACTCCGTGTGAGTTGTCCGGAGGCTCGTAAAATGAATCAGGCTGTGAAGACAAGGCGGACTGGACACGGCACACATTACCCCTCAGTCGGATCAACGTACTCTCCTTGCAATGGGCGCCCCGAGCCGCGCGCGGTCATCATGCCTGACCCAATGATTCCTCCGACGTACGTACTTTAGAAACCATTCATTCTATAGATCGCCGCTGTGTTTTTGCGGGCAACTGTGACTTTTCCCTTTCTCTAGTCATGTGGACTAGACTGGCAACATCAGTCCTGCCTCTATTCACGTTCAAGCCCGTTTTTGCTCCAATGGCCACGCCTCAGCAGATCGTCGAGCGCCCGCTCGACGTCGTCACGGCAACTGCAGGCACTCTGCGCGGCTTTCTCGAATCAGGCAAATACACCAGTGTCGAGCTGGTCCAGGCCTATCTCGAACAGATTGCCAAGCACAATCACGATGGCATGAAGCTGCAGGCCATCATCTCGACTGCACCAGTGCAAAAGTTGCTTGAAGACGCCAGGTCTCTGGATTCCGAACGCCAAACATCGGGTCCCAGGTCGCCACTCCACGGAGTTCCTATCACAATGAAGGTTGGTAGTATTGCGTTTCTCCTGTTGCACTAATATTCAATCTGATCTAACTTGGTGATCTCCTCGACACAGGACTTTTTCCTTGCCCCCTCGTTTGGCCTTGAGACGACTTGTGGATCACTCGCCTTGAAGGGCCTTAAGTCAACCGAGGACGCTGCGGTTGCAACCGCATTGAGAGACGCAGGCTGCATCGTGATTGCCCTGACCAATCTTTCCGTGTGTAATCTTTGGGTGGAATGTTATATCGCTTGAGACATGTCTGACTGCAGAACAGGAGTGGGCTGGGTGCAGGGGCGCAAACCTCACCGCAGGTTGGTCTGCGCTGGGTGGCCAGGTAGGAGAAAAAACCTGCATCAGAGGCCAAGTCATTATATTCAAGCTAATGTTCTGCTCAGACACAATCGCCATATGTCACCGGTGGCGTTGACCCCAATGATAAGTGGCTTGGTCACAGTGTAAGACCACCAAATCCCTTCATACATAGGAATTTCCTGACGACCTTGCTTTCTAGACCCCCGGTGGCTCTTCATCGGGGTCGGCGGTAGGTACTGCCGCAGGATTCTCCCCGTTCAGCATTGGAAGCGAGTCCGATGGCTCGATTGTGCAGCCTGCCGTTCGTGCTGCTCTTTACAGCATAAAGGGAACCGTCGGAGCCATCAACATGACAGGAACGATGTCTGGAGGTGCTGGTTTTGACAGCGCCGGACCCTTGGCCAAATCTGTCGAGGACTGTGCCGATGTCCTAGATGTACTACTGCCTGGACGCAATCATCGGTCGCGATTGACCAAGTCATGGAAAGGGATTCGAATTGCTTATCTGAACTATAAAGCCTGGCAGTTTGCGGATTGGATCTCCAATCAAGAGCCCGAGTTTGACAAAGAGCACGTAGGTCGCCAACACCAACAAGACCCACGTATGATGTGGACCATTCTGATTTTTGAGACCCTATCCACTTAGGAATCTGCCATGCTCAACGCGTTGAAGATTGCCGAGACTCACGGCGCGAAGGTCTCGTATGATGCACCGCTAATGATGCCAGGCGAGATCATGGAAACCTACAGCACAGTCCCTATGGGTGCTCTTTTCAGTGAGTATACAAATTGAACGTCATTTGAACGATTTCTTAGCTGATCGCATGTATTCAGACCACGAGCTTTCCTTCGGCTTCAAGCGCTTTCTCGCTTCGTTTAACACCCCCAATATGACCAGCCTCCGAGATCTGGTCGAGTTCAACAGGAAAAACGCCGAAAAAGAGCTTCCACCAGGTAATATATCCTCCATCCACCTTTGCTCTTAAGTGGCGTCAACGTACTAAAATTGTCGCTTCCAGACCAGCCAAGCCAGAGTGGCTTTGAGAGCGCACTAGAAGATAACATGAAGGATGAGGAGTATACCTCTGGTCTGGAGCATTTCCGCAAGAGCTTTCGAGATGCTGTAGAAAAGTGTTTCCAGGAAACGGGAGCCGACGTCATCATGGCATCGGGTGAGTCTTACTTGACGACTATCGCGGCAGGTACAGGCTATCCCATTGCGAGTGTGCCGCTTGGCCTTTCTGCATTTAACGGCCGGCCCCATGGGATGGAAATCGTCGCCAGAAATGATCAAGAGGGGAAGATCCTGGAAGTCATGTCTGCGTGGGAGTCAGCTTTCCCCGACGCAAGAGCCCCCCTCCTGCTCTTGTCAAGTCGGGCGTAAGTCCCCATATTTAGGTAGTTTGGACCGTTGGGGGGTTCACTGCAACGTTTCTATTCTAGACGATTCAATAAGGTGCAAAAAATGGTGGAATGAAATGCAATTTGTATTGCCAAAAGGAATATTCACGATGAATCAGTGCACCGGATTCAAAAAGCCCGATTAAATGGAAGGCAAATTGCGGCCAAGTGCTGACCATGTGCTCAACGCAATGGGGGTCAGCGCAGGATGATGCCACCCCACCCGCCTGAAGAGCAGGTCTTTTAGCACACTCCATAGGCGTTCCCCGCTGTGGTCCTCGACCTGTATTCCAAGTCGGCCCTGTACTAAAGGGCTCGACAATCCTTCGTTTGCCGCCAACTCTCAAGACATATCGTGCATAGCAAAAGTTATGCCTTTTCCATACTGGAAACCCCGACGCCGGCAAAACCCACCTCCATACGAGCTTCATGCACAACAGACCCGGACGAGTAAGTTCAGAAACATTTCCTTCAAACAACGGCGAAGTTCTCAACTTCCTCCGTGGTATAGATAAAACTAAAACATCAATGCAGGCCCCAACATTTTCAATGCGCTGTACCAAAATGGAGAGTACTCCAGCAGTATCTCCCCTGAGGAGCAGAAATACCGCCATTCTTTCCTCAGGCGTCTAGAACTATGGTTCAACGATGCGCCCGATCAGTACAAGGAAGTCGGAGGCGCGAAATGCATTGAGAGAACAATTTCATTTCTCGAGTTCCAAGACATCGCTATCGCCGTCTGCACAATCATGTCTGATGAACAATTCAACCTTGAGGCAATCTCAAAATCACTCGTAGCTCAGCAATTGGTGATGGAAGACGATGAACGCATTTGGCATGTCCAGCAATTAGTTTTCGCAATAATTGGGCTGGTTTCCATGCTATTCGTGCCATCCACTCGCTACATTGAAGGCCACCTTGCCATAGAGGCTCGGCAAGGCTCGATCGCCTCTCATCATTCTGATACATGGCTACAATCTACGCAGGCCCTGGAGGGAATAACCGGCTCTATTCGAGATATTCTATGCGATTTCGGTAACGACAGGAGAGGTCCACTATCTTGTCTAATACATAGACCCGAAGCGACTCCCCAACTAGATATCCTGATGTCTTCCACCCTGAACTTCTTTGTTCTTGCGAAGCTAGGTGGTCTCCGGATACAGTGGGTCGAGTCGGTCTGCATGCATCTGGAGCTCAACCGACGAGAGAAAACATTGAAGCTGTTTCAATATCCGTCATTTTGCGCGTTGATGTGCAGCGGCCCAAAAGATGGTGTTTATCTTGACCGGCAAGTATTGTGTTATGATCTGCCTTTGGCCGACTCTAGGTCGAAGCTGACACCCACGAGTAGTTTCTTCGAAGATTACTTTTCGGACGGGCGTCGAGACCTGCCCTCGTCTTTACAGGCCAGACCCGCCAGAACTTTTTATAGAGAGGTTCTTTTGACTTACCGCTTGCTTTTTGGACAAGACAAACGGTCCTGGAAACTCAGCAGACGTTTGAGGGAACTACCTGGCGTGCGCAAATGGTCATGGAAAACACTCATTTCCTCCCAAAGCACGACGAGCCCAAATCCTGAACAACGTACCGACAACGTGGACAGCCTTCTCTATCGGCTTTGTTGCTCAGATGGCACAGAAGAGTCTCTTTACGATGAACTGATGGCGGAGCATGTACGCAGCTCGTATTCGGCTTCTCAAGACTTTCCATTCTTTGGGGACCGACTGATTGAACTGCAAGAATACGTGAAGCTGTTGGATCCAACAGATTTACGCTCACTCTTTTATGATAGAAGAGATTTAAGCAAGTTCTACACGCTATGGACGGCAATATCATTTGGGATTGTAACTTTCTTTTTGTCTTTATTTGGTCTGGCTTTAGCAGCTGGACAAATTGTCACGGCTGTGCAGTCTCCATAGCACTTAACGTATAGGTCGTTGGACGCCGCACTTTTCTCCCACGAAAGTTCTTGCTGATGATGATTGTTCAAGACACAGCAATGGCATCCCAGTAGTATCCACTGACCTCAGTCTCGAGAGTTATAGCTTTTGATTTGTCCATCATGTGTCTGCAATTGATTACCGACAAACACAATAAATGGTAGAAAGCACAATAGTTGTGTAGCGAGGTTTGCGAAATGAGGCAATTCCATTCAGTCTGACTGCTACGGGGCGATGTAGATGATAAAAGTCAGGTGTCAACCAAATCAGATAGTGAGCATAGGGAGTGGGCAGTTCCCAAACCCCGGAAAAAGTCCAACGTGAGGCTCTCAGCATTGCCCCAACATGCCGAGTGCTTGCTGCTGCCCTGGTACCGGCTTATTGGTCAGGTGCACATGCACACAAGACAGGTAATATGCTCCGAGAAGCGAAGAGGCTGCCTCATGAGGCTGTATATTAATTGCCCAATGCACTTCGACGATTTCGGCGCAATACTACCTTATTAGTAGATGGCATTACCGGTTCGTTCCCGGTTGTAAGCGATAGCCCCCGGAGCCTCACCTAATTCCTGCCCAAAACGAGTGATCGCCGCCGCTAACGACATATGTGAAGTCGGGTTACCAGCCTCCCGGTCCTGCAGATATGTACATGCACCTTTGGACTTTTGGACACGGATGTACACTTACATTGGCTGAAGACCTTTTCGGTAACTACACAGTGGGAATACGTTGCAGCTTTTGGTGCGATACCTTTGATCCTCTGTTTGAGCGATAGTGAAATTGTGCGTTAGCAGTGTGCATTCGTCGTATGAGCAATGGCACATCTATCCGCCTTACTGTATCTAGCTGCATTATGCGGATCAGTGACTGCCTAGGCATTTGACTTCCTATTTTCCTAGATAGGTATAATCTGGTTGTCTGACAAGTATGGTTCCAAAACTAGCCTGAACTTCTGATACGTGGCGGCGACCATCCGATCGGCCAATAATGCTACGTATAGTCAAGCAGGCGTACACAGCTCTTTATTGAATTGGTTGAGAACAGGTCTGCATGCATTTCACAGATAGTGAGTTTGTGCTTAGCTGGGCATCAATGATTGAAGCGATGGGAAGACGGCAAGGTCAACCATGCGTCGGATACCGTGTTTGGTAAGGAATCGGATGACCGCATCCAAAGCTCATCGTCATGTCCGAGTTTGCACGGTGCGTCTGTTGCCTGGATACAGTCTTTGGTAGCCTGTCCTGATGCTGTCACGGGTTGAGTCTCTCCGAAGCTGAGAACAGGCTCTCTTTGACTTGGAGGGGGTCTAATTAGTAGTCCAAATCTTGATAATTATTAATCTAGACACATTCACAGCCTATGAGATTGCCCTGCGTGTTGTCGGGTCAAATCGATCCGAATCTTATCAAGAATAGAGTATTGGATAAGGTGCGCTTGCTTTCCATGTGGCGGGAATTGCAGTCATCGTCGCAAGGTGTCTGGAGATGTAGGTGTACAGCCCACGGGGACGTTTTAGACTCCAGAGTGAGCCGACGCCCTTCGACTCTGCCTTAATGTCGACGTAGACCTCGGGGGGAGCGCGAAGCAACTCCAGCTCTTGAGAGTCGCTATTTTAGGCGTCGCCCTTGTGGATGGGAAGGGATGCGAGGCGCTGTCAGGCGGGCGAGCAAGCGGGCGAGCCTGGGCATGTCGTGTCATGCCATCACGGTGATGAGAAGTTGAGTTCCATGGCCGAGATTGCGACCGGGTTCAGAGTGATGGCTGCTTCATCGCAGACAGGACCGCAGACAGGGCGCTTTTATGCATTCAAGCCGAGAGTTCGGTGAATATCTAGGTACCTAAAAGGCAACTATGTAACATGCGCTTTACTTGGAGGCTGACGTTACTAGACGCCAAGTATTAGGGTCATTTCCTTCGCGATTTCTTTATATTACTGACGTACGCGGTAAATAGTACCTAACGCAGCTCCTCCGATCGGGTATCTGATGACTGTACAGCACCTTGTCTTCCTCCTTTTGCAGCTTGGCTGGATCGTTTGCAACATCTCAGTGCGCAATTTTGACTATATCTCGTCTAGCAAGAACCTGAGACGTTCTGTTGGCTCTCCGTAAGGCCTAATAATAATGTATCGAGGTGATTCGTGTAATCGGCGTAGCGGCATGGGCCGGTGACGTGAAGCATAAAGTGGCGCCGAAGAAAAGTGCACAATTACCTTAAACCACCTTGGTGGCGACAACATTCCGTATAAATACGTAGCTGCATCCCCGCCCTCCATTACCTCCCTCTCGAGCTTTGCATCCTCTATCCCCAGGTCCTCCGCTAAGCAAGGCTGGGGAAGTAGACAAGGATGGTCGGCGCCTTCCTATGAAAAATGACTGTTCTATTCATACCGTGGCCTGTGATGATACCAAAACAAAGGACGCTGCTATGGCTGCCAATACACTGGCTAGTCCATCGCTAAGTACTTGAAAAGACCTTTGGGGAAGCTGAGGCCGTATTGTTACACGCAGAGAAAGAAATCGAGACCCGGCCTGACATGAGTATCTTCCTTCAAGTGTAGAATGGATACTCATTGCTGATAAGTTATTATATTTGTGGCCGGGATGGCCCATTCCATCAAGTTGATATTTTGGATGCACGTCAAGTCCACCCACACAAAGCGTGGGTACACGGAATAACAGTTAGGTATAGCTTGATCTACCTGAAGATGTCAGTACATACGACCATAGGTACTAGAAAACTCGGCATCCCGTCCGCTCTGCCCTAGATAAACTAGTAACCGCTGGATTAGTACTCAGGTGGGTGACCACTGGGGAATCCCCGGTGTTGTATGTATTTTGTTTTTTTCGTACTTTTTGTTATTTGAAGAAAACGTTTAGGTTGTGGCTGCTCCACCGCACAAGCAGAAGGGAGGGCGACATTAGGTTGTATACACCAATGTGCGATAGCAACGAGTACGAATAGGCCAGGAATTTGAAAGGTTGCTGCTTTACATCCTGGAAAACACTATTGAAGTAAGCGACTACAATAATATTGTTTATTGAAAGCAAAAATCGAGTGGCTTGTGATGTTACCGAGCGAGCAGACTAGTCGTCGCTGCCCGACAACATGGTTCAGCGTCATCGAGTGGGGCGGTTAATACTGATAAGTTCTTCTCCGCCGCCGAACCGGGCGTAATAATTGCTGGCCGTGGCCTTGCAAGCTCGTCGACAACGCCCCGATCAAACACAGAGGATTGAATATCCTTGCAAATAATCTGATCCAAGATCCAGGCCACGGTTCAACGGAATACGGATACAAGACCTTCCAAAAAATTGCTTACAAGTGTGGGACTCGGAAATCACATCAAACCAAGAATAAGAATCGGACAGCTGTGGCGCCATCCAGACAGCATTCTTGGACGCAGCTTTGCACGCGAGGAGATACAAAAGATCGATTTAAAATGGATTTCAAATAAGTCATACATGAATTCGGCGCGGTCCGGCGCAATCATGTCTATACCCCAAAGGCGTCGAGGATCGGAGACATTTTCCGACCCCGGCCTGTATGTCTGGCTAGCCGGTGCAGGCGTCGCAGGGAGCAAGAACTGTTATTAACAAATGAAAATTTGAACGGAATTTGAGTCGACGCTCGCTCGCAATCAGGAAGAATAATCCAAAGATAAACCATTTGAAATAACCGACTACCAAAAAAAAAAAAAAAAAATAAGTCATGTCTCGTCCGGAGTTCAACATACCACAGTATGCGGAGCTTCCACCGGTTCCCGGGATGCCCCCAGGATGTGCTTGGGGCATTTGGGACAAGAATGGCGCCAAAGATCAAGTCGGCAGTCTGAACCTGCTAACTCCGGAGACTGTACTTGATGCAAAGAAGGAAATCCAGACAGGAGTTTCCGTCTCACTCAAGTGGGTAGCCGTGTTCTGTTTGATTGTCGCGTAAACTGATGTCGCGATTAGTTGGCCCCTGGAGTGGATCGAGGACCCGGGTCATAATCGCAACGCAATCGTTCACAAGTTCCTCGACCTGAAGCCGAATCTGGTTGGGCATGATGATGAGATATACATCAATACTCAAACAAGCAGTCAATGGGATGGTCTCCGTAAGTTTCATCATGCGATTCACTATGTATCACCAGTCACTGACATGTACAAGGTCACTGGGCGCATCAGCCCACAGGACTGTATTATAATGGATTGACACACGAGGAGATCAGCGGCCCGAGCCCCAACAATAAGAATGGCATCCAAGGTTTGTAGTTGCCTCAAGACCTAGTACAGTGATACTGATGACAAACATGGAATAGAGTGGCAAAAGCGAGGAGGAGTAGTCGGCCGTGGCGTTCTGCTCGACTATGTCTCATGGGCGGCCAAACAGGGTCGCGAATACAGCGCTGCAAGCAAGCACTGCATCACCCACCACGACCTCATTGAAATCGCCAAGCATCAGGGGGTCGAATTCCGCGCCGGAGATCTCTTGATGCTGAGGACTGGTTGGATCAAGTGGTATAACGAAGCCACCCCTGAGGAGAGAGTCGATGGTTGTAAGAAACGGCACGACTACATCGGTGTCGAGGGCACCGCAGAGTCCATCGAGTGGCTTTGGAATCAGCACTTCTCTGCATTGATTGGCGATAACATGGCCTTTGAAGCCTGGCCAGCCGACGGGCCTTACCGTAAGTGGGCATTAGAATGCTTGCACCAAAACAAACCTCTCATGATGCTGACTGATCATTGATGTCCCAATACAGGCATTCATGACAATGCTCTCGCATTGTGGGGAACACCACTCGGGGAGCTTTGGGACCTGGAGGCTCTGTCGGAGGTGTGCAAGAGGCACCATCGGTGGTCTTTCTTCGTTACAAGTTGCCCATTGAACATTGAAGGAGGCGTAGCAAGCCCACCTAATGCTCTGGCCATATTCTAGAGCCGCCCGCGACCCAGAAATATGAGGGGGTTTCCTGATTCTCCTAAAGAGTTATGAAATGTGCAACGGAGTTGGGAAAAGCAAGAGACGAACAGAGCATACTACAAGATCGTAATGCTAAGAAACCATTATTCTGTTACTGAGCTTTGTAGAAAGCAAATGTTGCAATAATTCAGGGCGCCTTTCACAGTCCGGCTGACAATTCACACCAAATATTCATTGCCGAACCCCGGATATTCCAAGTCCTAACGAGCAATCATTTCTCGAATGGCCTTCAAAAGATCATGTTCCAGCGTTTTGGCCGATGGCAGCTCGGGGAAGTAGCCAAAGGCATGAGGAAAGCCCGGATAAACATCGAGGTGAACATCGACACTAAGAAGACGGTGAGTAATCTGAAGGAAACAGTGAAAGTCTACTCACTTGGCTTGACGCAGCTTTTCGACGTATGCAAGACCTTCATCCCGCAGCGGATCCATTCCGGCAATCTGTACATATGCAGGAGCGAGCCCTACGAAGTTCTCGCGCAAGAGAGGCGAAGCGTCTGGGTGAGCCTTGTTCGAGGGGTTATAGTAACTCCAGAAGAGCTCCATGGATCTTTTGGAAAGAAGGGGCGCGTCCTTCAATTCCTCCATGCTCTTAAGGTTGAGGCTCGGAGGATAGGCATCAATGTGACAGACTGATGGGATACGGAGTATTTGTCCCTTGAGACTGATTCCGCGATCGCGGGCCCTATGAGCCAATACGGCAGCCTATTTTCGATCGTCAGCACTGGGAGGAAAATGAACCAGCATCAATCGGGACGTACCATGTTGCCACCGGAACTGGAGCCGCCGAGGACCAAGCAATTCGCATCTACAAGAATACGCGACGAGTTTTCAATAGTCTCAAACATGTCAGTACCTGGTCATGGTGAGCAACCTGTGCAAAAGATACTTACCCACATGAGTGCGTCCCAGACGTCCTCAAGCCCAGTTGGAAATTGATGTTCAGGCGCGCTGCATGACGATAAGCATTGTTCCCTGTTCGTAGTTTCCGAGAGCATCTTACAGGCGATAGTCCATGCTCACCACGACGCAATCGGCATGCAGACACATTGAGCGACAGGACAGGTCTTCCCCTTCGAGGTCTCCAAGCGTCCAACCGCCGCCGTGGATGCTGCAAACAATTAGTGTCTGCAAAGGAGGAATGTGATGGTTCCGCTGTGTACTAGACAATGGCTGGCCCAGCATTGGTTCTGCCGGACGGCGTGTACAGTCGGAGGGGTATTTTGGCACCATCGGTGGCGGCGTAGGAGAGAATCTGTACGACGAGACCATCTTCCATTGGCGGTACCATGCCCGTCGCCTTTGCCTTCAAGAATTTCATTACATCGCGCATCTCCTGGGGTGAACCAACCAGTTGCGGTACCCGATCCGGTTGTTTGTTGTAAAACTGTGGATGTTAGAGCAGATGAACGCTAGAGGAAGAATTCGGTCTTACCTCAGTCCATTCCGGAGCCGGATTTCCTAGATGATGGTTGGGCGACCTGTGTTGATCTGCCATCGTGAAGTACAGTTGGAGTTCTCACTCGAGACAACGTGGTCTTAGCAGGAAGTGTTTGTTGATATGGTAGAGCCACAAAGATGCAGTCAAGTGAGAATCAAAAGCGACGAGTGTCCAGTCCGAAAGATGCGAAATATGTCCTTCTTATATCTTCTGGTGCTAGTGTCTTCCAGGGTTGCTTTCTTATTACTGGGGCTTGAATGTATTCTCTCCTGCACATCACATCGGCAATAAAGATCCGGAGCAATGTACAATCATCTTTTTCAACACTCATCCAGATCACTGATATCAGTTTCAACTAGGTACATCTCAGTATGTCGCCATTGGCCTTCATTCAAATTCCCCTTCCTCCATCAACATCGATAGAGGCACCCGTTAGAAGGTTTGCTTCATCACTTGCCAGCCAAGCTGCCGTGTTTCCAATATCGGCAGGAAGTGCAAATCTTCCCAAAGGTATTGTGCTCATCATTCTAGCTCGGCTCTCGGGAGAATCCTCACCACCGAGGAAGAACGGAACCCTGCATACACATTTAAAATCATGCAAAAGCGAGAGGCAGCCAGGATTCACTTACATGTTCGTCTCGCCAGCGACAGGATGTATCACATTAAACCGAATGTTGTGTTTTGCCCATTCGAGAGCCAGGCCTTTACTGGCATTTGTGACACCTGCTTTGGTTGCTCCATACCAAATGAGTCCAGGCCTAGGTCGTGGAGAGGACATGCTGGAGATATTGATGAACAGTCCACCCACTCCAGCCTCTCTTTCCTTGAAGTAGGGGATAATGACGCGAGTCGACCAAAAGTGCGATTTCAGATTGACTCTAACAACACGGTCAAAGTCAGCTTCTGGAGTCTCTGTGCTTGGGCCGGAGAGGTATGTGACGCCAGCATTGTTGACCACGACATCGAGCTTGCCAAAGGTCTGCAACGCCGCATCCAATGCGCTCTTCCAGTCGCCCTCGCTAGAGACATCGCCTTTGATAGCAATACAAGATCCCCCTGGGTGCTTCGAAGCGACCTCCTTGGCATTCTCCTCGACAATATCCACAATGACGACCTTAGCTCCCTCTCGAACAAACTTGTCCACTATTCCGACGCCGAAGCCGGCTCCACCTCCGGTGACAATGGCCACCTTACCTTCAAGTCTTCCGGGATTGGCCATGGTGATGGTGGAGACGATTCCAATCGAGGCTGATTATGCGTAGCGTTGAAGATGAATCACGTTGGAAGTACCACTCATTCGCGTCATGCAGATATAGTCCGTGACACGCAGTACCAATTTCTACCAAGAAGCGAAGCGGCGAGTAATCCGAACATTAACCAGAAGCCGCCATCTGAGTTACGGCAAATTGGCACGATCTCAAGTCTGGAAGACTGGCAGCGGGCAGCGCATTTTCCGACCCAATGACTGGGAAGGAGTCCGGATTCAATTTCCGAGAGGTGCCACAAACCCCCGCATTCACAAATCTTGAGCGTGATGTTACCATATCAGAAACAATCACGTGAAAGACGATCAAACTGCCCCGCGGCATTGCTACCTATCGCCGCAAGTACGGCCCGTGGGGTATTGAAACCAATGATGAACGTCGGTGTGATTTGACAACAAGTAATGATAAACGGTGTTGCCGTGGCTCATGCTGTCCACTGTGCAACGGCATGAGATAACTCGGATTGAAACATTACGTGATGATGTATCAGGTCACCGAAGAGCCATTGGGTCACCCCAGACCAATACGCGTCATAGTCGTGGGAGCAGGTGCAAGTGGCTTGAACATAGCTCGCCACATGGAATTGCACATGAAGAATCATGAGCTCTCCATCTACGAAAAGAATGCTGATGTTGGAGGAACCTGGTTCGAGAACCGGTGAGAATCGACAAAACCAGAAAGATGGATTGAGAATGAGCTGGCTCGATACTGATATCAATCTAGGTATCCTGGGTGCGCTTGCGACATTCCATCCCACAATTATCAGTTCACCTGGGAACCGAACCCGGAGTGGACTCACTAGTAAGACGAGTCGAGCAGCAGTCCCATATGCGAGATCATTGCTGACATACTCAGTTATTCGCCATGGAACGAGATTCTCGAGTACTTTCAAGGTATTGCGCACAAGTATGAGCTTTACAAGTACATACAGCTGCGTCATCGCGTCACTGAGGCGATCTGGAACGAGGAACAGGGAATCTGGAAAGTCAAGATCCATGCTATGGAAACAGACGAGACCATAGAAGACCAATGTCACATCCTGATCAACGGGAGTGGAATCCTCAACAACTGGAAATGGCCAAATATCGAAGGCCTGCATTCGTTCAAAGGCGACCTCGTCCACAGTGCGACGTGGAACGCTGATCAAGCCGTGGATGGAAAAAGAGTTGCAGTCTTGGGATCAGGATCATCCGGCATACAAATCATCCCAACAATCCAACCCAGTATGACGATCAATCGTGACTGGCATATCAAGTGCTGACAATTGTACAGCTGTGAGCTCCTTGTTTGCGTTTGTGCGCAGCCCGACATGGATCACCGCCGGATTTGCGCAGAGTCACGCCGGGCCAGGAGGTGCCAACTTCGCCTGTATGCATTAAAAGCACCCCTCCTGCCAAAGTTGTTCTTATCACTAAGCAACGTCCAGTTACCGAGGAGCAGAAAAAAGACTTCAGAGAAAACCCCGAGGTCTATCGTCAATACCGCAAGGAGATTGAAGGGGAGCTGAATACAAGATTCCGATTCGTAAGCTTTCCTTCGTCCCCCGGCCCCCGATCATCACTAAGCATTTTCCCCTCTCTCTCTAGATCATCGCGGATAGTGAAGAACAGGCCACTGCAAGACAGTTTTCCATCAACGAGATGAAGAGCAAGGTCAAGGACGACTCGCTCCTGCAGCATTTGATGCCAGAGAATTTCGCCGTGGGTTGCAAACGACCGACACCAGGAAACGGGTACCTGGAAGCGCTGGCTGAAGACAATGTGCGCGTCGTGACGGACACCATATCACGAGTGACGAAGGATGGAATCATCTTGGAAACAGGTGAGGAGCTGAAAGTCGACACTCTCATCTGTGCCACAGGTTTCGACATTGGCTTCTACCCGCGATTCAAGGTGATCGGACGCGATGGACGCGACATCCAACAAGAATGGCGAGAAAAGCCTGAAGCGTACTTGTCGACTGCCGCGCCTGGATTCCCAAACTACTTTAGTAAGCTTACATCCTTGTATGATAAAAGCAGAGATTTAACAGGCATTTAGTGTTTCTGGGCCCGAATTCTCCAGTTGGACATGGGTCTGTTCTTCCCATTATCGAACATGCCACCAAGTACATCATCAACATGATGAAGAAGATCCAGACCCAGAACATCAAAGCGGTTGCTCCACTGCCCGCGGCAGTCCAGGATTTCAATGAGCATGTCACCGAGTTCATGAAGAGAACGGCATGGGCTACTCCGTGCCGGTCGTGGTTCAAGAACGGCACGGTGGACGGGCCCATTGTTGCCTTGCATCCGGGAAGTCGGATACACTGGTTCCATGCGATGCAAAATATTCGTTTTGAAGATTTTGAGTACACCTATCTCAGTCATAACCGCTTCCAGTATCTTGGTCATGGATTCTCGACCAAAGAGGAGCCGGGGATGGATACTACCTGGTATTTTGATGCGCCAGAAGAAGGGTATAATGACTATTGATCATGGCGGACCCAGAACCGTGCAGGCATCTTTCAGTCTGTATATTTCAGTACTCAATAGATCCATCATCTTATATTCATAGTAATACTAAGTTGAGAAATCTTCGGCATCTGATTATTCTCGCTCCCTGGACATATAGATGGGAAGTCTGTTGTTATCCTAAATGGAGTATACAAATTCATCGTCTGATAGTCTTGTCATTCGAGCTGTGAATTGCGCCGAGGTCGTTCAGAGAATAATCGGCCACAGGCGTATCGCAGTCCCTGGGTAAGCTGCATGTAGCTGAGATGTGGGCCCATTTTGGCGGCTCATATTTCCGGAAAGCAGCGGGTCTCTGCCGCTGCAAAGTTAGCATGATCATCAATCACATGAATGACCTAATCCATATTAGTGAGCGTTCAAAGATCAAATTGAGAACAGTCTCACATTTCACTGCTCGTGAAATACACGAACAACAATTTTGGGCAGCACCTTGCGTTGAACCAAAGATGATTTTCGATCCGAACTCCAATTCCCTCCCCAAGAGGTCTGAGCTTCCTCAAATTCCAGGAGCACCAAAGGGAGCAGCATGGTTCTGGGGTGAAAGTGACGAAGTATGACCTGAACAAAGTTGATCCGCCTCGATTTGCATCATCATCAGTGTGCTGACTTGGGTAGCTGGGCCGTTTGAATATGCTCACTCCCCAGAGAGTGGCGGAAGCATCGAAGCTAATCCGGGAAGGCAAAGTCATTAACCTCAAGTAATTCTTCTACCACCAAGTCATAGGCTCTGAATATTGACTCTCTGAAGCTTGCCTGCGCATTTGCCAAATCCGCCATTGTTTGGCCGCGAGCCATTCCACCATGAAATCAAGTCGCTCGGACCGCCGGGCAACGACGAAATACTCCATTTCAATTCACAAAGCGGATCTCAGGTTAGTTCCCCTACCCGTTCAAAGACTTCGAAAGCTAACAATGACATAGTGGGATGGCTTTCGACATGTACGTGCCCGTCACTATGGAAGCGCCATCATTATTCACCTTTAGCAGGTCAGCGTCGAGCACAATGGGCAGTGGCTTTATTACAACAACGTACGTATGATCAAGCGAGGGCTTCATATGGCAACTGACACTGTGAAAAGACAACAAGAGAAGATATCATGACTAGCTCTCGTATTGGTGTGCAGGCTTGGTGTAAGAGTGGTATCGGTAAGTGCCTCGAATGAAGTCAACTTGTGAAAGATACAAATAAGCATGCCGTAATTGAGAGAACAAGAACTGCTAACAATTACAAGTCGGAAGGGGTGTCCTCTTGGATTACTGGCGTCATGTCAAGGGCAACTATGACCCAAATACCCGAAAACCTATTGCAGCAGCGGAACTCATAGCCTGCGCAAAGGCGCAAGGGCTAGAACTGCGGTACGGGGATATCCTGCTCATCAGAACAGGATGGATCGAGACGTACGAGAAGATGACGGCGGAGCAGAGACTCAAGCTCACACAAGTCCCAAAGTATGCTCACAACTTTGTCGGTGTCGACCAGTCTGAAGAAGTGGCCGACTTCCTTCACGATCGCTACTTTAGCGTCGTCGCCTCCGACGCCCCGGCCTTTGAGGTATGGCCGCAACGGCCAGAGTGGAACCATCACGTCAACCTTCTCCCTTTGTGGGGTCTCCCGATCGGGGAACTCTGGGATCTGGAGGCGCTCGCCGATGTGTGCGAACAACGTGGACAGTATGAGTTCTTCTTTGCCAGTATGCCAATGAACGTGGAAGGTCAGCTTGATCGTCATGAAGTGGATGACAGCACGTCGACTAACCAGGGTACAGGTTCGGTCGGTAGTTATTCCAATGCCATGGCAATCTTTTGAGGCTCCTGGGATGTATAAGCGGTTTGCCATATGATTGGTTGCTGTGCATCTCCAAGGGAATAGCAATCTAATACAGTAATATCGCTGCCACGGAAACTGGGTAGTAGGTAGTGTGACAAGAAATAGTTCTTAGATTGGAATGCGGTTTCTTCCATTAACAGATGAGGACGCAGCTGCTCTAGACTATTGTGAATACCGATTGCCAGAATTGCGAAGAAATTCTAGCAGGTACCAATTGAGATTTCCAGATTCTAGCATATACGACTGTCTCTTCATCACGTCATATCGTTTTACTCTGAATTTGGACAAAATAACGCAGCATCAACCATCCATCATGCCTAGGGGGCAAATAATTAGTCTTCAGCATCATTCAGAGCTTGAGATATACTTACCACCGTGCGGCGAAAGTGTCGTCGCAGTGACATAGCTTGCGCGATGCGATGCCAACCAAACGATGCATTCCGCGATCTCTTCCGGATCGCCGGGTCTCTGGAGCGCCAAACTGTCCAAGTGACCGCCGACCCTCTCGCTGGCAAATATGTCCAGCATTGGCGTCTTGATGGCGCCCGGGCAGACGGCGTTGATTCGGATGAGGTCCCGGCCATATTTCATCCCGTCGGCCTTTGTGAAGCCGATGACGGCGTGCTTGGAGGCACCGTACGCAACGAGATTGGCCTGCCCTTGGCGTCCAGCCATGGACGAGACGTTGACAATGGCACCACGGCTCTTGTGCTTACTGTCTGGCGACTCTAGGGGGTCTTGCTTCTGCATCTGGAGGATTTGGTACTTTTGGCAGAGCCACGTACCGCGAGCGTTTACCTGGAAAAGCTTATCCCAGGACTCGGTGGACGTTGCGGCAGTCTCGCCGAGAATGCAGAGTCCCGCTACATTGCAAGCGTAGTCGATGCGACCAAACTTCTCAACCGTTGTGTCAATCATGGCCTTGACCGACTCCTCGGAGGAGACATCTGGACATGTTTAGTACTTAAGCCGTGAAAAGGATTGGGGGTTGACTACCGAGGTGAACATCGAGAACCTCTGCATCTTTGTTTATCTTCGCAATCGCCTCTCTGGTCTCGGCAACACCGGGCTCGTTGATATCGGCAATCGCAATCCTGGAGCAGCCTTGTCGAGCCAGTAGGAGAGCTGTCTGCCGTCCAATACCTGTTTCTGTCAGTATCATCGAGCTATGTACGGCTCCAGTAGGGCTACAATGTACCTGAACCAGCTCCAGTAACTAATGCCGTTCCCGGAAAGATCATGGTCAAAGTCAATGTCTAAATACTTCCAATGATGCCCGGTGACCCAACAAAGAGAAACATGCCCCCACGTCATCTTAAGTATTGCAAGTCTCTGCGGTCCAAGACTGGGTAGTTCTGGGAATAGGGGTAGTTGGCGGCAATGACCCGGTCGCGCGATGATCAGATGCGGAAGCTGTCAATACCCGGGCATCCGAAATAGGCGGGGGAATCGGCGAGTAGGACGAAGCCGGCCGGTACTTTGTTGTCGCACTGACGTAAGTGGACCGTGGTGCCCACCGCAGATCACCCGTGCGGGTATATCGGGCTACTCAGGTCTACCACTCACTGGACTATTTACGAAGACCGCACTGACTAACCTAGGTCAGGGATTTTCTACTCACTTGCAAGTACCACATCCAAGAAGTCAGTAAGTCAACATCAATATAGGGGTTTATTGGTTCAGGTCGGAGCAAGTCCAGTAAATTGTGGTTACGTCATGCGTGTCTTGTTTATTTTCCGTACGGTCTTATGAAACTGGCAGGCAGCCTGGGTGATTGAGGGCTTATGAAAGAGAAAGAAGCTATTCAAAGTGTACAGAAAAGGTCAAAACCATATGCGAAATCCAAGACCATCTACCTATCTTGTTCTGGAGTCACGACTAATCTTGTTCAATAACTTGGCGACACCTCCACTGGGGTCTTCTGAAGACCTGCCATTGTGTCCTCATTTCTCCACTTTGTCAAGATACTGATGTACTGGACGCCGCCTCCGCCATATGGGTTTGCGCGCGTCACCTTGTCCGACATTCTGCCCTCCTCATTGTAATATCCCGGAGTACATTCTTTGAGGAACTGAGCTCTGGGCGCGCCTACTTTGAGTATCTCTTGCACCCACGCTGCTTCAGTCTCCAGGGACGGCTCGATGGTCCTGATGCCGCGATCTTTGCAGCTCTTGATAATGTACGCAAAGTGCTGGCTCATGTAGTTGGCGCTGTGTACGTAGTTGGGGGTCGAGCCGGACTGGGCAATTGACACCATGAGGAGGTTCGGAAATCCGTTGATCCCCCAGCCATGAAACGTCGACACCCCGTCTGCCCACTTTTCCGTAATGGTCAGGCCTTTGCGGCCATAGATCTGCGTTCCCGTCTGGTGAGACCACTCCTGCTGCCATTCAAAGCCGGTGGCGTAGATGATGCAATCGACTTCGATCTCTTTGCCATTGGCAATGATGCCCTCCTTGGTCACGGCCTCTACTCCTCGACCCTTTGTGTGCACGAGCGTGACGTTTGGACGGTTGAACGTCTGAAGATATTCGTCGTGGAAACATGGTCGCTTACAAAATTGGTTGTACCATGGCTTCAAGGCTTCTGCCGTGTCTGGATCTTTGACCAAGTCTTGCACCCGCGCTCGAATACTCTCCATCTGACGGAAATCCGCAAGCTGCATCTTTGCAGCCAGCTCCTCAGGACTCAAAGTATCATCGCCTCCGGCGCCGAAGCCGCCCGCTACAGCACGCAGGATCTCTGTCCACTTGTCGTGGACCATGTCCACGTCTGTAGGAATACCACTGACGATGGCGTTGAAGTTGTCCATTCGTGCTTGCTGCCAGCCGGGCTGCAGTGACCGGGCCCAGTCTTGGTCGGTCGGCCGATTGTTGCGGACATCGACAGATGAGGGCGTCCTCTGAAATACGTACAGGTGCTTCGCCCATTCGCCGACCCGGGGCACTACTTGGATCGCAGTGGCTCCCGTGCCGATAATGGCGACTTTCTTGTCGGAAAGCCCGGTCAGATTGCCGTAGTGATCTCCCTTGGAATAGTTGTAGTCCCAACGACAAGTGTGAAAGCTTACTCCCTCAAAGTCCTCAATACCCGGAACCCCAGGAAACTTAGGAGTATGCAGAGGGCCAGCTGCTGGGATGATCCACTCGGCTTGCAGTTTATCTCCACGCTGAGTCTCGACCGTCCAGATTGACGCCTCGTCGTCCCATTTGAAGCTCTTGACTTCTGTCTGGAATAGCGTCTTCTCATAAAGTTTGTACTTTTGAGCAATCTTTTGAGCGTGCTGGTAGAGCTCGGGCCCCCGAGCGTATTTTTCCTTGGCCACATATCCAAGCTCTTCCTGTAGGGGCATATATATGTAGGATTCTATGTCGCATTGTGCTCCGGGGTAGCGATTCCAATACCTATTATCGCGTAAGAAGATTGTATCGAACTCCACAGTTGAGCTAGACTTACCAGGTGCCACCAAAATCACTGCCCTTCTCGACGATCAGGATATCGTTGATGCCAGCCTCAAGCAGCCTGACGGCCATGAGGAGGCCGCCGTAGCCACCGCCAACAATGATGACCACATGGTTAGCTTCCACTGGATCCCGAGCGATTGGCGAATCGCTCCACGGATCGTCCAAGAAGTGGCTTAATCCGGACTTCAGGACATGCCGATATGTTGACTTGTAGCCTGGCTCCAATCGCGCATTCTTCTCTGCCGCGTACCTCTTGCTTAGAGCCTCAGGATCGAATTCTAGAGATCCATTCAATTCGCTGGCCTGCTTTTTGACCTCGTTCATCGTGGGCTTCAGCCCTTCAAGATTTTGTACGACATCGACATTTGCCATATTGATCGATTTTTACCCGTGACTGAAAACAATAGAAAACTTGCCGCTCTGTACCGAATCCCACTAGGTGACGTGTCTTTCGCCAATCTTCCCGAGTCCCAAATGCATCCTTAATATGGCCAGACATTGGTGATTAGCATCTTGTCTTTACAGATTAGTCTGCCCAACTCTCGGCGGCAGAACTTTGCCGATTTGGGTCACGTCCGGAAAATCGCCCATTGTAGTGGCGCGGAAAACCAAAGTCCTCGCTAGACCCCGAGGCACCGGGACCTCGGACTCTGTCGGGGTCAGATCTCTTCATTATGTGCGAAAAAGCTTTCATTTCCCAAGTCAAACGACGTGGATTTGCGCGTTCTCAGGATCTTGAAGGCAAGCTTTTCATAGATAGGCATCATATCAAGCGATTTGCACATCTTCCTGATCATAAAGACTTCTGAACTAATCGAACATGATCATGAGCAAAGAGACGAATTCGCTAAGCGGGAGTGTTCTTTTCGTGACCGGCGGTGCATCGGGTGAGCCATGGGATTGATCCACTGCATCACAAGTCCAAATCTATCTTTCCGATGATCACTAATCCCACAATAGGTATTGGTAAAGGGACAGTGTTGGGATTCATCGCCAGTGGACTCAAAAAGATCTCGATAACCGATATCGATCAAACTGCACTAGACGCATTGGCGACTGAGCTAGACGGCCAACACGGTGACGTTGACGTGCTTGCGATACACATGAACGTGGCGTCCGAGTCATCAGTTAATTCCGCCGTTGAGGAGACCGTCAAGAGATTTGGGCGCATCGACATTGCAATAAATAATGCTGGTGTAAGCGGCCCCCGAGATGCGACAATCGAAACATTGTTCGAGGAATGGCAATCGACAATCAACATAAACCTGCACGGTGTATGGCTGTGCCAAAGAGCAGAGATTAAACAAATGTCCCAGCAAGAGTACTATCCCCCACCCAGCAAACGATTTCTTATCCTCGCTATGGCTACTCATGTGTCAACTTAGAAGCAAGGGCACCCGCCACGGACGAGGCGTGATTGTCAATGTCTCATCAATGTACGGTATTGTTGGCATATCGTCCGAAGCGCCCGCCACAGCCTATGCAGCATCAAAGCACGCAGTGGTTGGGTTAACACGCACGGTATGATCTTCTCACGCGAAGTTGGATATGAGCTGATGATATACCTCTAGGAGGCCAACAAGTATGCTCAACACGGAATTCGGATTAATGCAATCTGCCCTGGCTATGTCGACACACCATTGCTAAAGGCTGCCACGGCCTCTGGTCATATGGATGCAGAAATACTATCGACTCCAATGAGACGCATTGGCAAAGTCGAAGAGATTGTAGACTGTATGATCTTCCTTGCGTCTTCCATGAGTAGCTTCATGAGTGGCGCGACGCTCGTAGTAGACGGGTTTGTTCCGCTTATAACCTTCTTCGAAGGCCACATATTGACCATAGTCCAGGGGCTACACTTCGAAATGAGTGACGCTTTTGCGCAGTGGGGAACTATTTCAATTCAATCGATCTCGGGACTCTCTCACCGGAAGTTGTTGGCGTGTGATCTAGGACTGATTCCATAGTTCCAGTAGAAATTTTGGAGATGCCAGGAGAGTAGCGAGACGATATTTTTGATCCAAACTGGACATATGTATGTTTGAATTGACTGTATACCTGAATCTTGCTGTACATATTGATAACATCAAGACAACTTCAAATGTGCCTTGAGAAACTGGCCAATCTTGTTGACTGTTTGGTCGGCTACTTTGGAATTACCCGCCATGAACGGAAAGACATGCTGCATGTCTGGGACCACGTCGACCTCGACAAGAACACCCGCGTCTCGCGCCTTCTCACCAAGTCTCGTGGCATTATCCGCCAGCATTTCTGCTCCTCCGGAAGTGAGAAACATCGGAGGGAAGCCCTGGAAATTCCCATAAAGAGGATTCGCGAATGGGTTTTGCGGAGAAGTCCCGCCCAGATAGAGCTTTGAGATTTGAGCAAAGGTCCCCGGAGCTGCCAAAAGATCGCGTTCGACGTTGTCCTTGATAGTTGTACCAGACTGTTCCATATCTACCCATGGAGAAATGGCCGCTATCGCCGCTGGTAGCGCCAAGCCCTCCTCTCGAGCTTTGAGAACAACACTGACGGCCAAGTTGCCGCCCATGGAGTCGCCAACGATGGCGACATTGCTGGCGGGGATAGTCTCGAGCAGCCATTGGTAAGCAGCCAGTACATCCAGTAGCCCGGCTGGGAAAGGGTGCTCGGGAACGAGACGGTAGTCGATCACCAGAGCTGGGCATGCCGATGCTTTGGCGATGTGGCCGGCCATCTTGCGATGACTCTGTGGGGACCCAGCAAACCCAGCACCGCCGTGCGTGTAAAGAATTGCATGTTTTGGAGAGGAATTCAAAGGCTTGCACCAAATTGCCGGCCTGGCAGTTCCAGGGCATTGAACCTCTTCATACGTGACGTCCAATGGTTCCGATGCGCTGCTGTGTAAAGTCTCCAAGACCAGGCGCTGGGAAACGACGTCTGTGGGATCAACAATTGCTAGTTGTTGTTTGATGAATTTGTAGTTGTCGTCAATTGGGTGGAAAGATTCGGTCGGCATCTTGAATTTCGATTTCGCAGTCTTGATATTTTGATATTTTCTTCTTGACCACAAGGATTGTTGACGAATCTGAACTGGGGGAGTCCTTTTATAAATGGCAACTGATAGTCCTCACGATGGCTAGGCACTGACCCTCTGCCAGTCGGAGACTCGGGTGTAATGGGGAAATCACATATCACCGACGCAAATAAATTTCGTGCTGGGGTATCATCGCCACTTCAAGAATTGCACCGAGGTTTGAATACCATTGGCGATCAAGTCTTGAGCTCGAGACCTGTCGGAAAACGAATCCGCAACACAATGCCGAGCCATGCAGCATGCAGAATAGGACAGAGAAAGCGGCTTGGCACTGCTAGCTACTTTAAAATAGGGCTCAGCTATAGCCAGCAGATTTGAGAAGTGTTGCCATAGCGAGATTTCAAACACCAGATTAAGTCCAGCTGGAGAATTTTAGCACTATCATTTGAATACCAACGGTGGTCTCTATTCTGCCCCATCGGAATTACACGGAAAAATGAATACCAAAAAGCCAACGTCATCTCCCCACCAACGCATTCTGTCATCTAAAATAGGAGTCCACTTCAAGGGAAACCCAAGCGCCAAAACATTCGACAAGATTTGTGTTTGGTCAGGGCCTATATCTGCACTTTTCTTCTTCTTGCTCTTTCTGACGGCGGATCTTTTGCCTCCCATCGCACCGTATCGCTCAGCAGAGGAAGTCGTCGCCCACTACCGCTCGCACGAGGCTGGCTTCAAGGCGGGCGCCGGTCTCATGCAATTTACCGGCATGTTCTACTCTGCTTTTGTGTCAGCCACATCGGGTCAGATGGCAAGGATTCCGGGGTGTACCCACACCATGATTGCTTGCCAATCTGTGAGCGGCACCATATCTGCTTATTCCATCACTCTCCCATCATTGTTCTTCTGTATCACGGTGTTCCGGCTCGATCGACCGCCCGAGCTCACGCTCCTGCTCAACGACATGACATGGATGATCACGGCGATCCCTTTTGTCACCTTTATCGGCTCCAACTTTACCTTCTCTTGGGCCATACTGAGTGACACGAGAAAAGATCCCCTCTTCCCTCGCTGGGTTGCTTATGCATCCTCGATCTGGCCCTTGGGCTTCCTCGGCGCTTTGGGTATCCATTGCAGCAAGCGCGGCGCTTTCGCATGGCACGGCGCCATGGCGTTTTGGGTTCCCGCGGCGAGCTTTGGGTTTTCTTTACTTCTAAACACCTATTATCTGCTCAGGGCAATTGACAAGCCCGATGAGCCAAGCACTCTTTCGCAACATGAAGGGGCACATTGACGATACTTCTGGGTTTCTTGACAGGAATCACTGATTTTATTCCGATAAGCTGGAAGAAGACGATTGGGTTCAGTCGCTGTTCATGGAGAAGAATGATTGCCCGAGATCAACGAAATTCTTGCCCAATTTACAAAAACAAAGGGCTAATGAAGAATCAAAGACCACTGTTTTCTCGTAGTATAATATCTTGACCGGCTACGCTTTTGCTAGGTGAATCGATTGCACGTTACAATAGCTCCTCATTCCCGTAAGCCCATATTCTACACCAATGCCAGACTGCTTGAACGGTCCATTCGCAACCGTTGGATCCAGCTGCATGTGGCTGTTGATCCACACTGTACCTGCTCCTAGTCTTCTTGCTATGCGCTGTGCCACCGACTTGTCTGAAGACCAGACTGAAGCTCCAAGCCCAAAGTTGGTCGCATTCGCCCGTTGAATTACTTCTTCTTCTGTATTCCACTTCAACAGGGGGACCACGGGGCCTGTTTTCACGGGTGAGTGAGCTTGAAATGACAGATGCAGCTATGCTATACTTACCGAATGGTTCTTCCTGAACGACACGCGAAGCGTCAGGTGGGTTGTCTACGATGACGGGCTCAACAAAGTACCCAGCAGAGCTTCCGGCAACCTTGGCCTTCGCTTTGCTGCTCTGAATGACCGCAAGTCCTTGGGCAGCGCCATCCGAGATCAGGTCCCGAACTCGATTGTATTGAAGCTTGTTCGATACTGGGCCGACGGTGGTCGCCTCGGCAAAGCCGTCGCCTACCACGAGCGATTGCGTGACGGCCGTGAACGTCTGCAGGAACCCGCTGTATATCGACTCGTGCACATATATACGTTTGACGGCCACGCAGACCTACAGACAGCTCTGACTTAGTTCCTCAGCTGGAATGAGATCTATAATTCATAGATCTTTACTCACCTGACCAGAGTTAAACCAGGACAGTTGTGCTAGCTAGTGACGAGAGACATATACATTAGTTTTCCTCCTTAACCCAGGCATGTCAGCGAAAAAGCTTACCGCGACTGCTGTTCTGGGAATGTCAACATCCGGAAGCACAATTGCTGCATCGTTTCCTCCCCTTATACAAAAGTCAGCTTCACGACTGATCAAGTTCTCATATGACACTCACAACTCCAGCGTTAACCGTTTCAAGGTCTCACTGCAGGCTCTCATGACGCTTCTGCCCACCTCGGTGGATCCAGTGAAACTAATCTTGTTCACCTCGTCATGTTGGGTAAGCATTGGCCCGAGTTCATCGTCGCCGCTGAGACACTGAAAGACCCCTGGTGGAAAAAAGGCCTGTGCGATCTCACAAAGCTTGAGGCCGCAGTATGGAGTGAAAGGACTAGGAAAATGAGTATACAAGACTGATCAAACATAACCATGGGACCTACGAAGGTTTCATGATAAAGACGTTGCCAGTTATGAGGGCTGGCGCAATCTTTCCGCACGCTATGGTATGCCGTGTTAGTATGTATGCACATGATGTGTTGTCAAGGTGGAAGGGGAATACATGCCAATGGTGATGGGAACTGGCGTCTTGTTCAGCAAATCGCATCAAATATGTCATAGGAAGCAATGCTTACAGTTCCATGGCACAATCCCGACAATGACGCCCAGAGGAACATATCTCGTAATTATTGTCTTGTCACCCTTTTCAAAGACCTCCTCATCTTGAAAGTCCATCGCGGCTTGTTGTATTAGCCACTGAGCTCCGGTTTGGACTTCGGATTTGGCAAACAAGAACTTCATGACTGTCAGCCTATGACGGGAGCCTGCAGTACAGCATGAAAAGAAATGCCTCTTTCGGCTCAGGCAGACTCACAGGTCGGCCTTGCTCCCGCGTAAGCATCTCGGCAAACCAATCGACTTCTTTCAATATCGCCTGGGCGAAGTTGACCACAGCTTGCTTGCGAGCATCTAAAGGGGTCTGCGACCAAGCGACAGAGGCTTTCTTTGCAGCAGCCACAGCGCGATCGACGTCTGCGCGGGTGGAGACGGGCGAAGCCGGATTGGCCTCTAGAGTAGAAGGATTCGTACCATGTCGCGTTTTCTCGGTGGGGGAGAGGTGTCCGTCAATGACATTATGAAATACGGAGAGATTCAGCCGAGAAGTCATGGCGGCGGTGATATTCTGTGAGGAAGAATTCTCTACGCTGTGAATGAGTTACCACAGAATAAGAAATGGGAGGTCGGGCTAAATTACGAAAATACAAGACGAGAAGTACGAAACCATCGAATGCAAAGATTTCAACTTATCAAAAAATGATACATCTATCGATTCTCTAGCACATTTGAAATCAGCCGGCATAATTTGGTTATTTTGGATCATACTTTTGACATTGAATAATTGGTCCCGGCCAGGTTGGCGGTGTTTTCCGGCCACGGAAAATGAGTACTCATAGCGCCTCTACAGCATTCTTACCGCACGGACTGAATACGGTACAGAGCCGACCAAGATTCACTCGGGGAACCTTGCTCCTCCAAATTCAATGGGATACCCGAGCCAAGTTTACTTGCCGATGTGATGAATTTCACAAGTGCCCAAAATCATTCATGACAGCAAGTCTAATAGCATCCGGATGGGCCGTACCCTCAGCCCCATCCATGCCTGCGTCTGTCCCGCATGCACAAGACCTGGAGTGATTTCTACTTAAAGAATTGCTTGCGCAAGTACAAAGAATAGCCTGAATTGTGATATGCAAACAACGTCACATGATTTATCTCTTTAAAAAAAATTTCAAACCCATTTCTGTTATCGTGCCTTTTCCCACGCCAACATGGTTTTCGATCCCAGTAAGGTCAATGGTGCAAACGGAAGTATCCCCGACGACCAACCTGGAGGCAAATACGGCTATAGAATCGGCCACAAGAAGGGGGAATATCAGATCCCTGATGTGATCCTGGATGAGTGCAGTAAACACGTCAAGGTGGTCACAATTGGGGCCGGTATTAGTGGTATCTTTCTATCCTACCTGTTCCAAAAACTTGGCGAAAACCTGGAGCATGTCGTCTACGAAAAGAATGGCGAAATCGGCGGCACTTGGCTAGAGGTACGCAAGCGCTACACTTACAAATCACTCTCGCAAGTTCTCTGGGCTAATGCGAACCACAGAACAGATACCCTGGGGCGGCATGCGACGTCCCATCGCATGCTTACACATTTGCCTTTGCTCTGTATCCCGACTGGCCGAAGTACTTGAGTCCCTCAGAAGACATCTTCCGCTACCTCAGCAGAGTAGTCGAGTGCTTCGGGCTGAGGAAATACATGAACTTCAACTCCGCCGTCAAGGGCTGCACGTGGGACGAGGCCCAAGGGAAATGGCACCTGAAGATACAGGATTCGGTCACGAGTGAAGTTCGAACAGATACCTGCGATATCCTGATTGGAGCCGGCGGAATTCTGAACTCGTGGAAATTCCCGGACGACGTCGAAGGCCTGCACTCGTTCAAGGGCCGTCTTATACATACTGCCAGGTGGCCAGACGACTACGGCAAGAAGGAATGGAAGCACCAGCGCGTGGCGGTCATCGGATCTGGCGCAACATCTATGCAAGTCGTGCCGACCATGCAGCCCCAGGTGAAACAGCTGGACGTGTTTGTAAGAACACCAGTGTGGTTTGCAGAATTTGCCGATCATGCAGGAGACAACTTTCACTGTAAGTTGATCCGCAATGCAAACAACGGATCATCCATCCTCAGAGCTAACCATTCTAGATTCTGACGAGGACAAATCCGTTCTCAGGGAGAACGCCAATGCGCTGTTGACCAAGGCCAAGTTCATTGAAGACAAGCTGAATACCCCGGCGGGCCTCAAGGCCTTCATGGTCAACAGCGCAGAAGCAAAGATGATCAGAAAGCATTTCACCGACCGGATGAGAAAGTATATCACCGACGATGAGATCTTTCGGCAGCTCCTCCCCGACTTCGCCGTCGGATGCCGCCGCCTGACTCCCGGAAATCCCTACATGCGGGCGGTGCAAGAGAAGAACGTGACCATTCGCCGCTGCGCCGTGACAAAGGTGACACCGCACAGCGTCATCGGCTCCAACGGCGACGAGGTCGAGGTCGACACCATCGTCTGCGCCACGGGCTTCGACGTCAGCTTCCGGCCGCGCTACCCCATCATCGGGAGGGGCGGCGCGTCGCTGCAGGACAAGTGGAAGGACGTCCCCGAGGGCTATATGAGCGTTGCGGTCCCGGACATGCCGAACTACTTCACCGTCATGGGGCCGTCCTTTCCCATCGCCAACGGAAGCGTCATGGGGCCCCTGCAGGCTGTCGCTAAGTACATTGTGCAGATGGTGCAAAAGATGCAGCGCGAGCACATCCACTCCCTGTGTCCCAAGCAGTCTGTCACGGACGATTTCAACGAGCACACGCAGGCCTGGGTTGTTGGTACCGCTTGGGATGACCCGAATTGCCGCTCCTGGTACAAGGACAGCAAGACCGGTCGTGTCAATGCCATCTGGCCCGGGAGCTCCCTGCACTTTTGTCAAGCCATGAAAAGCCCACGTTTTGAAGACTTCGAGGTCCGATACGACAACTCTTTGAACATGTGGGAGTTTATGGGACTCGGGTTTACCCAGAACATGGTTTCGAATGACCGAGACTTGAGTCCTTATATCAGTAGTGCAGAGCTGGACGACGGCTTCATGAAATTCAAGCCTGATCTTCTTGCTGAAGAAGCCAGGGTGGGAAGGATGGCAGATATGGTACACGACTTGATACCTGGAGTCTGAAAGTTGACAGTGTAGAGATTTCTCTTAGAAGGGTCGAATTTTATTGTACATTCGTCCATGTCCCTAGATCTACAGGGCACGCAACCATCTCGTAGGCCGAAACAACTGTAGCATATATCAGTAAATCATTCACCGGATTCGAATTTTGTTGATGATTTACCAGATGAGCAGTCCATGTATGGATATTGTCTTGCAAAGTCTTTGGACACTTTCCACGTTTCAATCCTGTCAATGCCAAAACTGTTGAGCATACCCGGAAGAAGGGTGGTGAGCACGCTTCCGGTGCTGAGTCCCGAGGCTCCTGGCATCGGCAATATGCTATTGGCGTCCTGTATACCTGCGACCTCGTTGCTGCGGCGCTGAATGCGATTCGCAATCTCCATGGCGAGGGCATCCTCAATGGGCGATGCTTCGCTCTGACTCGTGTCTTGATTTGACGGATGAACTGTCAGGTATATCCAGTTTGGGTTGAATAGCATGGACATTTCGCCCTGCACGCCACATCCTTGAATGCGCGGCAGGACTTGTTGGAACAGTACATCATGCACGCTCACTGCGATTTGACGTTGCGGTATCTCCACCACCGTGTTTAGAACAAGATCTCGGCACATGCCATCCAAGTCGATCTTGTGCGACAAGAGAATCATCTGGTCCCGGATCGATGGCCAATTGATAAAATCTATGACAATGGGGCGAGACGGCGTTCTGTCCTGGAGTGTTGTAGGGCGAAAGGGCTCGGCTATGGCCATTCGCACCTCTGCATTGCTGGATAAGCGCCACCGCAAGATCTGTTCCATGAAGTTTGCGAATCTCTGCGATTCGTAGGTATCAGCAAGGATTCCCACCATATCACGTCAAATCACAGTGCAATGGAGAGTTGGGATCACCTACACTGCCGTAAATATAGGTGTTTAGACCGGCTAGGGAACCGATGACCTCCACAGCAGTAGATGCAATCTCGTTGACAAGGTATGCTGGTAAGTGGGCTTCATTGGCCTCGGTAGGCAGAATGGGCCTACTTGTTGATGCTCCTGTCAGGACTCTACTTGCAGCGAGGTAGACCTGCTGTGCAAAGATGGCGGCGTTGCTGATAGTCCTTGTGTTCGGGACATGGGCCTCAAAGATTGGTCGTGGTATGGGAGCATGCATCGTTCCCGAACCAGGTGCCGGCCTCACCATCTGTGGCTCAATGCCGTGCCCTACTATCGCATCTCCCCAGATGGGTTGAACGGGCTGCGTTCCTGCATCAGGATGATGTTGCCCGACCATGTCGTAATTCAGTCCAGATCCATCGTCTTGGCTAACGCCCGCGTCGGAATATGATGCGTCTAGGTCCTGAGGCAAGAGTCCGTGGACAACTGCTCCATGGTTGGACTGCGGGGAGCAGGCGATCGGAGTCGAGTCTGGTGGCCCTGAGTCTGTTGAACCTTCGTCGTCCCTTGATTGAGCGTGAAGATATCGATCGAAAGTGGGATCTTCTGTGTCCTCTGTCAGATGCCTCAGATGTCCCCAGTGGCATTCTACTTACCCGCTTCAGTAACTGCCATGTTTCCAATACTGAGTAGTCTCTGCCTCAGTCGCAGGAACGCATCCTCCAGTTCCCGCTTCTCTTGGAGAAGCTGTATATGCGCCTTGAGGAGTCTGGCGTATTTGCTGACATCGTCCTCGTTGCATTTGACCTTGACAGCAGCGACAAGCGCCTCCAAGTTGCGTATGTATGCATGCTGCCTTGAACGAGAACTCTGTTGTGCGATGCGGTTTTGTTTTCGCTTCTTCTCTGCATCTCCAGCAGGGGACCTTTGTTGTTTCCCCATCGCAGTGTGCAGCTGCTGTATTTGGGGCGAGAATGCTGCAAGGTCGGGGCCTGAGGTGGGGTCGTTATAGCGCCCGTAGTGAGAATTGTAGGCGGAGTAGAATGCTTTTTGTACCTAGCTTGGTACTGGAAGTGCCAGAAGCCTTCTGTAAAAGTCTTTCGACTTCAAGAATCATTTGGGGTCCCCTGTAGGTGGGTGGGTGCTTATTGGGAGAATCACGATTATTTCGCACTATATTGATGAACAATTTCATTATATTCTCCCAAGTTAATAAACCGTAATAATAGAATTATCTCTGACTCTGTTTCAGAAGATGATGGTCAAGCAGTCTCTTCCCCCATTGAGCCACGCAGTCGGTAGATTCCTGATGCTCATCGAGTTGGACATACCACACAGCTGAAGCTGCGGCACTGCCTGCCAAGAACTTGCTGTCTGTTGCTTCCCTGACGATAGCTGCGTGGAGGTAGGCGAGGTTGCTTCGGCGGGGTTGTAGATTGCCGTTTCTGCACCCTTGGATGCTACTCGGCACAGACTGCAGCGGATTCGGGCTCATTGATGCCCATACCCATTTGAATTAAAAACCAACTTATCTTCCTCTACCCCGAGAAGCACTACATTTCAACTCCAATTGTCCTCCTATGCTCGGTCGAATGGGCGGACGCAATGGCATCCGTGGGTAGGTGCAGAAAGCCACACACCAGCTAGCCGCTGACCTTTCATTAATTCATAATTCAAGGCAGGGACGACTTCCATGACAGTCTGAAGCCCGGAAAATACAGCCGGTAGTCATAACCTATTTTTGTCTATTTTTAATGCATATGTCGGGTGCCTAGGGTGCCTTACCTTGGTGCTAGATCTTCAACGAAGGGTGGCGATCGAGGCACTTCCCTTTTGCGTGCATCTTTGTTCATAAGGTAGCCATAGGGGAGTATACCGCCGGGCGTAAGGAGTTATGGCAATCGGTCACGAATCCAATCTCTTGTCTTGTTTTGTCAACTCTCATGTGTATCTAGGTGATTTTGACATGACTGCGAGAGAATTTAAACTCCATATTACCATAGATGACGCCGTATTTACACCAGGGATGGACACCAGGAAGAGAAAAAGACCACCTCTCTCTGCAGGTGGGCAGCTATACCTACACCCTCCCCAAAAACTCCCAAGCAACTGCACAGGGTTACCCCATAAAATCAAATGCACCCCGCCTCCGACCCCCTGCCTCCACCTCCACCTCCGCATTAGGGGACCACATGTGCCCTGTAGCAGTGCAGCAGTAGTGTGTGCGAGGTATACCGACGCGACAGAAAACATTTTAAGCATTTCTATATTTCCCAAGCAGGACTTCGCAACCGCATTCTCTTGAACTGCTTTGCCCTATACGCCACAATAATCTGCGTAAGCTTCGAATTGTCTCTCATCTATCCTCCCTTCCCTCGTGCGATTCTGCAGTCGACCGCACTTGTCTTTGAAACACATGTCCGATGAAGTGGTGGTAAATACAGGGGAGTCGGCCCCGGCATCGACAACGACGCGGCGACGCTCGAATGTTGGGCGTAGCGGACCGAGAGCATCTGTCGCATGCGTTTCTTGTCGTCAGAAGAAAACCAAGGTTCGTGCCTGCTGCATTGATGAAGAAAGAAAAAAACCAAGCTGCAACTGAGATTAACATCCAGTCGCCTAGTGTGATGCACAAAACGCAAAGTCTGGTACTCGCTGCACTGCATGCAGAACATCTAACATCGAGTGTGTGCTTGTCAGAAATGATGATCGGCGAAAGTAAGCTACTCTCAGGACACCCAGGCGAATAGGAAATACACACACAGTCAACTGATAATACACCAACCCAGGTACGGCTCTAGGCAGCACATTGCATCATTGCAAAGACGCATTCACTCAGTTGAGGCTCTGATAAGGTAAGAACCATGCGACTGCGCTTGAATGGGTATATGTCGTTCATGTTTGCCAACACTGTATCTAGTGATTACCAAAATGGTTCCCAAGACCAGATGACACGCCGGTCCGACCGTATGCCTTCCGTGGACTTGTCCGACTTATCTGATCAATCCGACTGCGATGAGCCAACCAACGCGGATCAAGAATTGAGCGCGGCTGATAATGTCGGGAATGTAGCAAGGTGAATAAATTCTGTTCCATCGTGGGTTCTGGTCAAATATTTTTGCTAACAGTCTTGCAGAATTCAGACACCTGTATCAACACACGGCGACGGGGATGGAAACGTGGAGGAGTGCACAAAACATTCAGCAAACATGGCTGTTCCGGACCAGAACAATTCCGAGTCCGTTGATATTGCTCTAGAATCGAACCTGGACCAAGAACCACTGAATAACAATATTCCATGTTTCCAGGAAGCCGCTGGCTTTTCCGCCTACCTGACACCAGACATGGAAGACGAGGTCTCTAGTCTCGATGCGAATTCGAGTTCTGGACAGGTCCATTACTATGGCCCGACCACCCAACTGCACATTCAATCGCCGTCTGCGAGCAAAACATCGTCTTTGCCAGCCACCACCACCTTTGATCCCGATTTTGCCGTGGATATGGACTCGCCGCAGCTTCGCCGTGTCCTCTTGCGGTCATGTTGGGAGTATTATTCGTGGTCCGTCCCGGTCGTCGATGAAGAACTATTCAACTCACATCGCAAAGCTCGTGCCCGGTCGCAATACTATTCCGACTTTTTGGAAAGTTGCCTCCTAGCATGCGCCACCAGGATCAGCACATCACCAGGCGTGAGGAAACTGGGTCGCGCCTATGCAAATAGGGCAAAGCAAGAGATTGTGTTTGAGCTGGAGAATCCGACTCTCGCCTCTATTGCTGGATTCTTGCTCTTGAGTGATTTTGAGGCGACAAATGCCCAAGACCGTGCAGGATGGATTTATTGTGGTGAGAAAGCTGAAGCCCAGTCTCTTTCATTCCGGTCGTCGTCGTGTCAAGCCATGGCAACAGTCCTACTAACATTCAGACTAGGAATCGCTTGCCGGCTTCTGTACGACCTTGGCGCTCATGAGGATTGCAGTGCACTCGTTAACCAGGGAATACTGTCCCAGACAGATCTGAAAATGAGATCTCTCTTGTTCATGAGCGCCTTCGTATACGACAAGACCTGGGCTTTATACCTTGGCCGGCCAAGTTGCATACCGATTGAGGTCATGGGTGCCATCGCTCAGCCGTTCATCAACGCCACTTGCGACAATCACCGCCTCGCATGTTGGGTCGATCTTTGCACTCGCATATCCGAGGTGACCGAATCCTTGAATAACTCGGGTTCTTCAATCGGCCGCAACCGAGTAAAAGAGCTTTTGCAGGTCGATCACAAGATAACCAACTCGTACGACTTGATTCCATGCGAGATCTCTTCACAGCATTGTCGCATCTCGGAGTTGGACCAATCGGCATATGGTCTGAACATTCAGTATCACGGAATCCGGATCGTATTGCACCGGGCTCTGATCCGAATAGTCAAGAAACAACAGCCACCGATATCCAGCGACTGCCTGCGTATGGAGAAGTCCCGCGGAATCATGCACGAGAACGCCGTTGGTATCTGCCGCCTGGTCTTGGCATATCGCGAAATCTTTGGCATTCAAAACTTCATCACCATCATGCTGGACAACATGTACATTGCCGCGAGTACCCTTGTATCACACATTGTCCACCCACCAACGGTATATCCTAGCACCACGGCCTCGGACGATATGCAATTGCTGCACGTTCTGTCTACCTCCATGGAGTCGGCACAGAAGCACTACCCCGTTGCTGAGAAAATGCGAAGCACATTGGCAAGAATCACCCGAAACACGGAGCTAACAGGATTATTCGGTCAGGCGGATGCTCTAATGGGCTTCACAGGCGGGTCAGCGACGCACCACGAACATAGTTCATGCTTGGCCCAACCGGGTTCATGGGGCTCAATGGAGGCTCTATTGACTGATGATGTTCTCCTTGGGAACACAGATATGCTGCTGGGTGGCACAAGCGGTGAACAGGACCGAGATGGCACGAATTGGCTTGATGGCGCTGACTTGGGACTGCTGCATTGATCAGGTCTTTAAACACACAACATGCTCACGGTGAATTTGTACACTAGATACGAATGAAATATTGGCTCAGTGATCGTGCCTTATAGTTACACTAAAGGCAAACATAGTCACGATGAAATGTAAAGTGTAAAGTACGCCATGCGAGAAATATCCATATTAACCTAGACTGAAAGTGTAGCTCCTACTCTTGCCATGGCGTTCAATAAAAATGCAAGTATGCATGACACTACACAAGCTCCAACCCCTAAGAACATAGTTTTCGTACTTCCATAATCATGATACTCAGATTCGGAGTTCTCTCATGTAAAGAGATAAACGAATTAACGCAGAATGCCGTTCACATCATCGACCGACGTGAAATGTCACAGACTGAATGTAGAGCAACCCTCGAAGTACATTCTCACTATGCTCCGATCATTCCTAGTCCTTCATTAGCACCTGGTGCTCTACAAAAAGATCGGATCATGTCAAAACTTACCGCCGTTCGGCGTCAAGTGGCCGGCAATGATGAGACTCGCTCGGCCGCTCGTCACCCACACGATCGCCTCGGCAACTTCCTCGGGGAGACCAGACCGGCCCGTCGCCATCTCATTCATCATGTCCTGGGCATCCAGACTGCCACTGGACGCCCTTTCCGGCACGTCGCCGACCATGGGCGTAGCCGTGACCCCGGGACAAATGGCGTTGACGCGAATGCCGTGCTTGGCGTACCGCATGCCGTCGGCCCGCGTGAAGCCCAGGATGGCGTGCTTGCTCGCGCAGTAGGCCGGCAGGTGGTCGTAGGCCATGAGCGCGCACATGGACGCGACGTTGGCGATGGACCCGCGGCTCGGGAAGTAGCCGTCGGCGGCCCGGAGCCCGTCCTGCCGGAGCATCTGGACGATCTCGGCGCGCTGGCAGAGCCACGTGCCGTGCAGGTTGACGTCGATCTGCTGCTTCCACGCCGACACGGATACCTCGTCGGTCGGCCCCGGGATCAGGACGCCCGCCGCGTTGCACGCGTAGTCGATTCTGCCGAATTCGTGGACCACCGAGGCAACCATGTCGTTGACAGACTGTTCCGAGGTTATGTCTACATGGTCACGGAATATTACCATCTGTGTCATTATCATGGGCAGTGTAGGTGGCGTAGCTTACCAACTTGTATCGATAAAACAGAGATGCCCGAGTGCTTTGCCTCAATATTCTTCTTGGTGTCATCAGCGTTGCTCTTGTTTATGTCTGCCACTGCGATGCGAGAACATCCTTCTTTGGCGTAAAGAAATGCGGTCGCGCGGCCGATCCCTAACAGGCACATTAGCAATCAATGGCTTGCCAGTGAAACGGTTCGTGCTTATTCATGACCTGTCATACCAGATCCTGCTCCGGTAACAAGGGCGACTCCCGGGAAATGCATTTCTATGGCTTGGTCGATACGGATTTCACTGCTGTGGAAATGACGTACACAATCACACTCGAGGTTGAGGACCGAGTCGTTCTGATCGAAATAAAGACTTTTATTGGAATCTCATTCCTTAGCCATCGCCATTTTCATCGGTCATCTTTTTTTGTAAATACCTCGACAGCTTTTGGGATGACATGCCGTCAGCCAAATATCCCCTTTGTGTATCCGGCAAGCTTTTCCATCTCTACGAAAGACTTCAACATAGGAACGACACAACAGTAGCTAGAATGCCAGCGCGACAGTCGTGATTGGAATGGTGTGCAGCGCCGGAAAATGGGACAGGCTGGAAGAGGCCGAGGGGCACGGAGGGGTGTGGAAATAGTGGAAAGTATTGTTTCATTCGTCCGGGATCGAGAGGCAGGGAAAGAGTACAGTCATGAATTTCTCGGTCATCATTTACGAAGTACGATGTACGAGTTACACCAGCAGCTTTTGGCGGGCCAACGGCAGGCTCCAAGTGACCTTCGGTCATTTCATATCTTTGCCGAACTGGGAATGTCGGCTCCGATACGCTACGGGCGGCGCAACCCCGTACCGGTGGCACTCGGTGCTTGGCCCATTTCGCTTCATCATCCAGTCGCCTGCAAATGGCCATTGAATCAGTCTGTGTGATACGAGATGCGAATCGGAACAAAACGAGGTATGCTGGATGTGTATATGTATATAATTACGCCGGTAGCGAGGTAGCAAGCAGAGTTTGGTTCAATGCAACATTCTGTCAAGCAATTACGACTCCTCTACACGATTCGTTTTGAAAACCTAAAGCACTAAAAGCCGAATCTACCACAACACAGACAATGACGACAGGTCAAATCTGCGATTCGTACGGATACAAGTTCAAGGTCACAGACGACCATTTGACTGCTGGGGACCTGCATCCCCTCTTGCAAAGATACGACACTGTAGGCTCGGATGCCCTCGATGCTCTAGATGCCCTCTTTCCACCACCCCCTCCCAGGGCTGGTTGGTATGCAAAGACCAAAGAGCAAGATCCCCAGACGGACCGTGATACCTTTGCCTTGTTGAGAGACAACAGGCACAGGGATGAACGGTTGCAGGAGCTCTGGGATGAGGTAAACACCATTCCAGATTGGGTCGATTGGGAGCAGATCCAGCGCGGGCAAGAGGTCTTCTATCGCTACGCGCCCGCGGTGATTGCCGGGTTTGCGTTTCAAGGGCTCCTGGCCACCACAGTATGTTCTTCTCTCATCATTCCTTCTATGCACACAGACTAACAACATTCACAGGGCAGTGCTTTCCGTCCAGCAGAGACGCTGGTGCGCACTGGGGGGCATTCTGTCAAAGTAGCAAAGAAACGCCTTTTCGAGACATTTCAGCTCATGCTTCAAGTCACGAGATCCCTCGACGACGTGAAGCCCGGCGGCGAGGGCTTCGCCTCCACCGTCCGCGTTCGCCTCCTGCACGCTTCTGTCCGCAACCGCATCCTCAAGCTCAACAAGCAGCGCCCCGGCTACTTTGACATGGGCAAGTTTGGCGTCCCCATCAACGAGCTCGACTCGATGCAGTCCGTCTGCGCCTTTTCCACCAACCTGGTGTGGCTGGCCATGCCTCGCCAGGGCATCTATGTGCGCGAGCAGGAGGCCCTCGACTACCTGGCGCTCTGGCGCTGGGTCACGCACGTCATCGGCGCCCCGTCCTACGTCCTCGACAGCCCCCAAAGGGCCCTGGCGACCATGGAGTCCATCATGTACGACTGCCTCAAGCCGACGGCCAACTCGCGCGCGCTCGCCCAGAACCTGGTCAAGGCTCTGGATCGGGTCGCGCCCATCCACGTCCCAAAGGACTTCTTCGAAGCCGGGACACGATACGTCAATGGCGACGCGCTTTGTGACGACGTAGGCATTGCGAAACCCAGCCTCTACTGGATGTCAGTCGTGCGCGGGCAGGCGTGGTTGTTGATGGCTGTGACTTACATTGGACGGTCGATCCCGGCATGGGACAGATGGCAGGTGCAGGTACTGTGACCCTTGAACCCTGTCATGTCAACTTGATTTCCTGACACTCGCAGTTCTTTCGAACCCTCTTCTGGAATTACATCGTGGAGAGCAAAGACGGTTTGGACGGTGGATACAAGTACGAGTTCAAATACGTCCCTCAACTCGGGGAACAAACTGGAGTCGAGTCTGCTGGCAAACCACCTGCACAGGCAGGAATGGCCATGCTCGAGATCATCGGTCTCGGCAGCTTCATTCTCTTCATGCTTGTGGCAACAGTGGGCTCAAGCCTCCTGGTGAGGATGCTGCTTGGGGCACTGCCGATCAACCCTCTGATGGCTATTAGCATTCTAAAGCATTAAAGGCGTCAACTATAAGCCTTAGCTTTACTGATTTTAGGCCATCGGGGGATGGTGTTCCGCTCATTTTCAGGGCTGGCATGAGATTACCTGATCTTTCATTCAGCAGGGTCAATCAGGATTTCGAAAATTTGTGTCTTGTTTTCGCATGTCGTAAGTCTCCTGGCTTGTTACAAATTTGAATTCACCACGGCTAGCTAGGTAATTTGATCCAAAAAAAAAATGTATTTTTAGTATTCAGCGAAGGTTTGTATTCACAGAATCACCGCCGTCGCAGCAGCAAATCTCGGCATGCTTGAAAAATCATTCGTTCTATTTCTCTGGTTCGTACAAGATCATCTCGCATCGACTGTTGATTTTCGTGAGTACGGGTAGGTGAGCATTCTGCCCAAAGATTATTCTCTAGCGTGAGCTTTTGCCAGCTCGCGTGCGACGGCATCGTGATAACCCTCGATGCCAACAGTCCTCATGCACACAACCAGCAAATCCTCGGGCATCTCCACCCCCCGCGGCAGCTCCGAGCTAAACGTCCTCGTAAACAGGGTGCCCTTTTCCGTCTTGCCGCCCACGGTCATGTTGACCTCCTCAAAGACGTATTCGATCTTGGTCGTGCCCTCGACCCCGCCTTCCAGCGCCTCGTTGAGCGCCCCGATGCCTCTGACTTGCTCAAAGACGAACTTGCTCGGGCGCATGGCGGTGATCAACGTCCATTCTGAATAGTACGTGTTCTTTGCCAGGGAAACCTTCTCTGTCCATTTGTCGCCGATTTTCAGAGGGAGCTCCAGGTGTTGCTGGATTCCACCGCTGCCTTTGTAGGTCAGCGGCCAATTGTGCGGATTCGAGACAAAATCATAGACCTGTTCCCGCGTGAAGGGAAGTACGGTAGAGGCGGATGCGGTATTTTTGCCCATGGTCGAGTCTGGTTGAACAGGTTCAAGTAGCTAGAAATTGGTGAGTGTTACGAGAATATGTCCCGCTGCCAAAAGTAATCGCAAAGATATACTCAGCTATGGTAAGAGACAAAACACGTCACGCAAGCAATTTAGAGTGTGTATAGAGTGGGTACGCAATTACCTGGCTCTGATGACGTGGTTGTCAATCAGGGCGAAGTGCCGAAAGTGCTAGACTGACTGGCGTGCGGATCGGAAGACATAGCCGGAGGACGATCGTCTGGCGCCGCTTAGGAGCGCAAGGTTTGTGACAATAGTCCGGCGGGTTGTCCGGAAAGTCATAGTACCCGGCCACCTCAGATCACTGAGCCAGTCGGTCTATTGTGGAATAGTGTGTGGCGCCAGACTATGGCTTTGTACCTGAGTATACTAGAGACCCTGGAAGGCGAAGGCCACGCCAGATGATGTCTCTCTCCGGGTGTGAATACTAGGTGCACCTCATCTCGACAAATGATATAGTACTACTAAAAGTATAGAAAGACCTGCGGGTAAGATGGATATGACCGTAGTCTTGGCCTCAGCCTAATACTATACGTAATCAATCTATTTCAACATCACCGCCAACCATATTTAAACATGCCAAGCGACGCTGCAACTCAAAACTTGTCCTTCACCCCTCTGCATAAGACCTTTGGGGCCGAAGTGAAGGGAATGCAATGGCAGATGCCAGTCAGTCAGTCAATTGTTGATGAGATTCGAACAGCTCTTCACAAATACGGCGTGCTTGTCTTCCGGCGCGCCAATCTCGACAATGACCAGCACATTGAGTTTTCTCGACAATTTGGAAGCCTAGACGATGTGAAAGCACACATCAAGGCTGGCAGGGCAATGCGCTTCCCCGAACAGCCAGAAATCTTCGACGTTTCCAACCTGGATGAGAATGGCAATGTGATTACCGACGCGGATCCCATCCGGATGGCGTCGTCCAAGGGGAACAGTCTATGGCACGCCGATATGGCTTACAATCCCCAGCGATGTGCATACTCCCTTCTCCGTGCCGTAGAGCTACCGCCAACTGGAACTGGGGGAGAGACGGAGTACTTGGACTCGCGGACAGCCTACGAAGACCTTCCCAACGAAAAGAAACGACAGATCGAAGCACTGGTGACCAATAATTCCCTTTTCCACAATCGGAAACTGGCGGCTCCTGACATCTTTGCCAATGTCGAGCCACTGGACTCACCAATGTCTCGTCACCGGCTCGTATCGCTACACGAGGGGTCGGGGCGGAAGAATCTCTACATTACGACATACGCTCATCATTTTGACAATGAGGAGATGGAAGAAAGCCGCCCACTGATTGAAGAGCTGCTGGCGTGGGTGTCCAAACCCGAATACAAGCTGACGGTCCGGTACGAAAACAACGGTGATCTCGTCATGTGGGACAACAGAGCCGTCCTCCACCGAGCGACGGGTGCTGGGAGCTATGGGGGCAAGTACAAGCGTGACATGAGAAGAACTACTGTGAAGGACGATGGATCTTTTGGCTGGGGAGAGAATGGAGTGGGATGCTCCTGGCAAGCTGGTCTGACCAAGTAGTGATGATGCATTTGAAGCCGACCATGCGCTATACAGTCTATGCCTTTTTGGAGCCGGATTTCGCGGGGTGCCTTTTCCGTCCCGTCGGCCGGCCGTCCTTCTTAGCTCTTCATCTTTCAACCCAAGTATATCTCATACAAAGATGACTGGAAAATAAAGAGGATGCTTATCAGCTCAGCATCAATCTAGCTCTGCTTCTCCTTCCACTCATCAGCCTACTTGACCTCAATCATAAATCATGTATCCGGAGAATGACGAGTCTAGTTCCCCTGGCCCCAGTCAGTTGGAAAGTCGCGACCAAGCAGAGAATCTTATCACTGCAATGAACAAACAGCAACGGCCTCTCCTAGGCACAGCCCTAACCATCCCATCACCGGTCGTTGCACAGATCATTGGGGCAATCGGGTATCACTTCGTCCTGATCGATATGGAGCACTCGCCACTGTCTCCAGAAATCACTACGCAGATGGTGCACGCCATTGTTGCCTCCTCTCGAGGTGCAACTTTCCCCATCGTCCGTGTGCCTTCTCACGGCGTGGAATGGATCAAATGGGCACTCGACAGCGGCGCACCCGGCATCATTGTGCCCATGGTCAACAACAAGAACCAAGTCGACCGGATTATAGGTGCTGCCCTCTACCCGCCTCATGGTAGTAGGAGCTTTGGCCCGGCCAGAGCTCCTTGGGGTTTGCCAAGCGGTCCGAAAGGAGGCGTCGGGGAGTACTTTCAGAGGGCGAAGAACGGTGAAGTCGCAATCTTCCCAATGATTGAGTCGAGAGAGGGTCTCGCGAATGCCGAGGACATTATATCAACAAAGGGTGTCTCTGGTGTGTTCGTGGGTCCAGTGGATTTGAGATTGTCACTTGGGTTATCCGGTCTTGATGGCACCGAGCCGGCATTCCTAGAAGCATTGGAAGAGATATGCACATTGGGTGAGAAGCATGGAAAGTTCATCGGATCTCTTGCCATGAGTCCAGACGTCGTCCAAAAGCGATCACAGGATGGCATGAAGTTCCTGGTAGTTTCATCGGACGCCGGCACGCTATCTGCCGGCCTTACTTCGCATCTAGAGAAAGCTGCTCAAGAAGGCGCAAGAGCAGAAAGACCGTCACTCTAGGACCGTGTTTCACGATTCACGAATAAAAAAGCCCTCTCAGGGAGTATATTTGAACTAGACACCCTTCTCTCGTTCTTGACTCTCAAAGGAATTCCAACTTCTTATTTATAGCACTGAATTGATAAGACTAGATTACAGCCCTGAGTCGTTTGAGCTCAATTTCATCTTCCAAACGAGATGTATTGATGTATGCTTGGTTTAGTTGCGCAATGTCTGTAACACCGAGGAGTCTGAAGGTGGTCTGAATCTCATCGCTCAAAACTATTGATAAAGTGGCAGCATGATCAGTAACACTCAAAATTTCTAGGTCGAATCTCTACTCACTCTCAATGGCACGTAGCACACCATCGGTCCCATAGGCACTGAGTGCATAAAGGAATCCACGTCCAATACCGACTGCTTTCGCACCTAGGCACAACGCCTTGACCACGTCGCTGCCCCGAGATACTCCTCCATCGACGTAGACTTCTATCTTTTGCAGTACTTCGGGGTATTTCAGGTTGATCTCGAGCAGCGTCTGAACGGAACTCGGGGCAAAGTCCAATTGTCGTCCTCCGTGGTTGCTAAGATAGATCCCATCCACGTCATGCTTTGTGGCTTCAAGTGCATCCTCTGCGGATTGGATGCCCTTGAGGATGATGGGCTGGGATCCCCAGAGTCTCCTGATCCAGGGTAGATCGCTCCACTCCAGCGTACTGCAGTGGACTCCTCGCAAAGTCGGCGCTTCTCCGCCGGGGAGATGTTTTCCAGGTGCCTGCGCTTCAATACCGCTCAGGTGCTCGGTGCTCATCTTGAAGCGATCGTCGTCATCACGCTTGCCGATGACGGGTGAGTCCACCGTGATAACCAGAGAGTGGAAATTCATCGCCTTGGCTCGCTTGATGAGGTGTTCCGCCTCCTCCTTCCTCTTGGGCACGTACAGCTGGAAAAACAACGCGCCCCCTCGTCGGAGCGGATCGTTTTCGAAGCTTCGTACAATCTCCTCATTTGGAATGGATGAATACGTGCAGACGCATTGAGGAATCGCCATGCGCGCGGCACCGCGCGCCAGACAAAGCTCTCCCTCGGGATGCCCAAGTTTGGCGGCCGCAGCCGGGGCGATGAAAATCGGAAGGCTGCTTGGAGATCCCATGATCTGACAGCACATGGAGACGCTGCTCACGTTCCGCAGTACACGGGGATAGAAGCTAATGGCTTCCCAGTGCGATCTGTTGTTCTTTACCGAGGTCATGCTTTCTGCGCCGCTGGCAAAATAGGTCAGAGCCCTCGCTGACAATTTGGCCTCTGCGGCTGCTCGGAGGTCGTCTAGAGACTGGCAAACGCTCAGCGGCATTGCATCGTGGTCTTTGGTCTGCACCGAGTGCGACTGACGTGTAGATGGCATGCCCACTGCCTTCCTCGGTTGCTGTGTTCCATCAATGGGACCGAGGTGTTTATCTATCGAGCATCAGCCAGCGTTCCGGCCGGAATGCGGGAAATGGCCGACCTTTGGGAAGTTCTTCCACTATGATGCTTGGAGCGTGGAATAGGTTATATTCTTCCGTTGCATCCTTCAAATGACAGTCAACAGTCTGAACGATTGAGGTTCTGTTTCCATCGAAGCAGTTAAGGGGCGGGTTCTCACCAGTCCAGCAAATCTCAGTATCTGTGCCGCACCACCAGGGTGATGGTCAAGAAACTCGGTTACGTCGTACACATAATCGGCAACAATCACCCAGCATGATTCCTTCGAATTGTGCTTTGCAACCTCGGCCACCGTCAGCATATTTGCGGTAATTTAGACCGTCAATACTCGTAGACTTGGTGGGGTAGTTTTATCCAAGTTTATCTGCAAGAACGTTTTGTTTGATCCGGACTCCTTGTCATTTTTTCCTCGCGATTCGAGGGTCCCTACGTGGGTAGTCAGGCACACGAGCTGCGGACTGTGTAAATCGTCCTGCACTATACTAAACCCAGGCTTTGGCATTGCTCATGATGACTAACCTCGCGTATGCAGAGCGTGCAATCAAGATGCCCGGTCCCGATTGGGGCATTGACTCTGAGCTGCCACGCCTGTAGCATGAGTCCGGTTCGCGTATCCGGACTACCAAGCCAGAACTCCGGCTACATTATCCGGCAGGACCTCTTTTCAATACCTTCCTGATCTCACGAGGCCGATAGTGTTTTAATTTCAGTCTACCAAGACATCTGATAAATTGAATTCGATATGCAATCTTTTTAATTCCGTCGACCTAACAGGTGAGAGCAGATAGCTGGTCTCTTCTATGACTTTGTCCAACTTTCCATCGACTTTTTCGAAGACCGCGTCACGGTCATAGACTACCCTAGTGTTGCTTTCCCTTCTGAGATATCTTGACGTGTTCACGAAGTAGTTGAGGCGTGTACTCATCATAAGAATCTGTCCACCCAGCGACCATTCCAATGCCTTTGATGATGCCGAAGATGAGTTTGTTTGCCATTCTCTGACATATCGCGGGCGCCCAAATTGGAAGGAATGCGATGAAATTGTCACGGTACGAGCATAGGTAAAAGAACCTCAGAAATGCCCAGAGAAGACCGCCAAATTTGTCGACATCTTTTACAATGGAGAAAGCATTACGAAAGAACATTTCCTTCGAGCCATCGTCTATATGAATGTTAGCTACATTGATTCATTGATAGAAAAGCCAATCTACTTACCATTGTCAACCCATTCTTCTATGAAAAGATCTTCTCCAGTGTCCACATCAGCGCGTGAGAAGTCATGAATGTCAAATAATTCGAAAGTAGCCTCATCATCGGGCCCCAAGTGACGACATTTGCCGTTGATCCAAACTTTGGCATGTCCTTTCAAGATGCGGATATGCTCGACAAAAGTTTCGTGCCAGTGGGCGCCGGGGGACCAGGCAGAATGGACGGGGATTTGAAGAATCCGATTTCTCGAGCCAGAAGATAGCAAATCGGAGACAGCCTGTGAGCCGGGCAAGTGAACTTCAACGACATGTTGCAGGTCGGGTAGATCGTATCGGAGCGATGCGTTTTCTTTGGTGTTTGTGAGCTGCATTTTGTGGCAGATAAAATTGAAGCAAACATGGTGAATGGAAAGTTTGCGTATTGACTTATTTGTAGCCTTATGTATACTCCTGCGCACGTTGAATAAAAGCTATTGAAAGCGACGTCAGGATAAATTCTTGATTGTACTCTCCTGGCATGACGAAGAAAACAACAAAGCAATCAGCACTTACCCTGAACGAGTGCTTATTGTCGTGATCCTAAAATACCACTATTCACGCGCCAGACTTATTTTACAGGCAAATAAGCAGCCGCCATGTATGTAACTCGTACACGAGGGCACTAAAACTGAACATGCTTGCTGAAGGCTATTAGATCTCGCTTAATTTGGCGCGCATCTTTCCTCATATGGTATCATTTCGAGACGTGCATTCACAATTGCGGGGTCTTCTACCCAGCATCATTAACACGGTCGTCGAGCTCAATGATCAACAACGCTCCTTCACACTCTTTGAGCCGCTGTTTTCAGCAGCGTCCAACTCTGCTTCCACGGGCCTCGATCCACAAGATCGATCCGTCTTGACTTTTTATGTTGCAGCGCTCAGGATGATATATTTCGGGGCCTGGATTCTGTTCAATCATGGTCAAACTTCCACCACCGTTCAGCGAGATTCCTCGGGTGAACCTGCTTTTTGATCGTCCAAATGACATTGAACCTCTGTCGCGGTTGACGAGTATCCTTGACTGCGGTGCTCAATTTTGGATCGCACGCGAAGACCGCAACTCCGGTCTTGCGTTCGCCGGGAACAAGGTGCGAAAGCTGGAATACGTGTTGGCCGATGCACTTGCCCAAGGCGCAGATATACTTGTAACCACTGGCGGAATCCAGTCGAACCACATGTGCCAAACCTCTGCCGCTGCTTCTCGTCTTGGTCTTGGAGTGAGTAAAATTGTTGGTTTTGCTGCCGCTCGAAATGGCCCGGCTGATTTCCCTTAGGTTGCTCTCTACCCTTCAAATCTTGTTGCTCCGGTTGATCCCGAGTATCAGTATCTGGGCAATGTTCAAATCAATGCTCTACTTGGGGCCGAGACCTTTCCTCTGGGTACCACTGAATTTGAGGTGATCACGACGCTTGAGAAACGTGGATTGCGGCCCTACTCTATTCCCAGCGGAGCGAGCACTCACCCGCTCGGCGGTCTAGGATACGCTCGATGGGCGATGGAATTACTTGACCAAGAGGCGAAGCTGGAAGTGTCCTTTGACGTCATCGTCGTCGCAGCAGGTGGTTGCTCTACTCTGGCAGGTATTGTCGCAGGGCTCAAACTCGCCCAACGTCAAGGATCAGCTGGCTCTAAAAAGCGGTTAATCGGGTTCAGCGTCATTTCGCCGTCTAAAAAGGACGTCAAGGCCTCAGTACTGAGTATAGCCAAAACTGCTGCATCCAAAATTGGAGTTCCGCCCGAGGAGATCACCGGCGATGACTTTGAGATTAACGACTCTTTCCTTGGGCCGTCCTATGGACAACTCGATCAGCGCACAATAGAAGGCATGAAGGAACTAGCAACAGCAGAAGGTGTTGTCTTGGATCCGGTCTACACAGGCAAAGCGTTTACCGGCTTGCTCCATACTGCCAGGGCTGGGGAATTCAAGGGCAAGAATGTACTATTTGTTCATACCGGAGGACAAGCATCGCTTGGAGCCTATCCTTCTCTAAGATAGCCGAAACTGCTGATATGCTGGAGTCACTTGCGTATCAATAACTACTTGCTAAAATTGGGTTCAGACAACATGATGCAGCATCATCGAGTGGGGCTGTCAACCTTGATGCCGTTGTTGTTCTCCGCCGCCGAGCCGGACGATTGAGGGCCGTGATTTTGCCGCCTTTGCCTCGGCAAGACTCGCCGCCCGTCTTTGATCGGAATTCAATTCCGATTGTCTTTGAGTATAGATCCTCCGGGTCGTCGCTTTGAGCATGTTATTGGCATTCCATTGCCCAAGAACCTTGGCCAAGCGATACAATGTGCCAAGATCCAATCATATCAGCGTCCGAAACCGAGTCGCAGCGCCAACAAGCCAAGCAATTAGTTAACTTCCAAGACTGCCCATCGTTGCTGGACAGTAAGAAACAAACTCTATTTCGTGCGATCGGTCTTGGCTTCAGGAATCCAAAGAGGCTGCTGCCATGTCTCCCAGTGCTTGTTTATGTTGCCAACCCTGTTTCAAGACACTGGAATATGTTGATCCTCTTGCCAAGACGTATTTCATAAAGATTATTCGGTTTCGCTCTCGGGTTGTAACAACAAAAGCTCTTGTCAGGTGCGAGCAAACATTAGGGTTCAAACAATGATAACCAATTACGTTATGCGCAGAAATGATCTACAATGTTTATTGGCTCAACTTCTATGCCACTATAATGCAGAAACCATGCGTTGCCATATAATGCTCACTTGCCTCTCCAAATTTGCTTAACGATGATTTGATTGTAAAGCTTGCCTGTTTCCGAGAGACTCCCATGCTCCTTGGAAGCCTTGGCTACAGCATGTGTGATGATCTGCATAGGTCTAATGATTCTCCAAGATCTCATTCTCCATCGATTATGATCTATCCTAATGACTAAACAAGCAGTTCGAAACAAGCCAAGACAGCACCTTGGACCCTGAGCAAAGGCTTTGCGCTGGATTAAGACATGGGAAATCATGGCAAAAGTTAACTTGTTGTCTGTCACTCGAAATTTGGCGCATATATATAAGATGGAAGCATCTCTTCTTCAAAGAAAGGATATGACTACATGCATCAAGCTTCTGGCGCGTTTCTGCAATCACTGCTAGAGATATCCTACTTTCTTGGAAGATGCTGTCTCACACGACTTTCCTCGGTCTCGCCGCACTTGCCACGGTCGCGACCTCCACTGCAGTGGAAGATGGATGTAGTGCGTTGCTTGCGAACTATCCTGATAGGACGTTCTTCCCTGGCTCTGAGCGATACAAGTATGAGAATGAATGTAGGGACCAGCCAGAGAATCACTCTTTGTACAGCTCAAAGTCACTGACACGCTTGGCTTAGATTCGTGGACCTCGGCGACCTATCTAGGTCCGGCTTGTATCTTTGCTCCGCAGTGCACGGCAGATGTACAATTCGCAGTTCGCACTTTCCAAGAGAATCAAGTCCAATTCGGCATTCGTAGCGGAGGCGCAATGGCCATCGATAACGCCGCCAACATTGGCCCAGAGGGCATCCTGATGGCCATGACGAACCTGAGCACCATGGCTATCTCGGACGACCATCAGACTGTTACCATTGGGTCTGGGGTGACTTGGCCTCCGCTATACGCCTTTCTGGACGATTATGAAGTTTGTGTCAATGGTATTCGTTCCGGCAATGGTGGAGTCATTGGCGCGATTCTTGGAGGAGGCCCCTTTGGCTTCATGGCATACGAGTTCGGCATGTCGAATACTGCCAAATCACTAGACGTAAGTGATACCATCAGAATGCCCGTATGAAGACGTCTCGGTCGGCTAACATGTTTTAGTGCGTCCTTGCCGATGGAACTCTGGTGACGGCCAGTGCCGATGAGAAACCGGACCTGTTCTGGGCCTTGGTGGGAGGCGGCAACAACTACTGTGTAGTCACTTCTGCTGTCCTCCACACGCTGCCAATCTCATCTGCTTTGATCGGGACGGTCTCTTGGGGAGCCAACGTTTCGGATCGGTATATCAAGAGTGTCGAGCAGTTCGCCCTTCACGGCGCCGAGTATCCCAAGGCTTCATTTGAAGGTCAGACCCGCTGGGTACCATCTCGCAGTAGCGACATCTCGTTTGATGGCTACCTTTGGTACAGCGGAGAGGGTGACGTTCCTCTTGGCCTCGAAAACTTCACCGCCCCCGTCTTTCCAACCACGAGAGGTAATATGACGCGGACAACGATGGGCGAGTGGACGAATTCGTTCAACTATGCCCCTACTCTTGGTACACGAGCAAGCTTCAACTGGTTGACGAGCGCGCCCAGCGCACAAGCGGCCAGAATTGCTTTCGACACCTACTTTGAGTCCATTGCGGAACTGGCCAACGTCGAAGGCTTCTCGGCCACATTCAGCATGCTTCCGGTCACATCCATCGTGACATCTGCTCCTGAAAACGCCATGGGACTGGGCAGCGACGACGGCCCGGCGATTTGGTACGTCGAGACCCCTCTGTGGTCGAACCCCGAAGACGACGAGCGCGTATTTGCGGTCCACGCCCAAGCCAACGCGAATATCAAAGAAAAGCTTTCCGCTGCTGGGCTCGGGCCGCTCCCGTTCATGTACCTGAGTGACATATCGAAGGCACAGATTCCCGAACTGTACCCAGCCTATGGAGCCGAGAATCTGGCAAGGATGAAGGCCATCAGAGACAAGTACGATCCTGATCGAGTCTTTACTGATCTTGTTCCTGGAGGCGCAAAGGTTGCTTTCTCTTGAGGCGCTGCCAGGTTACATCGAATGGGTGGGAAGTGAAAAATTGTACGTACACGATGAAGACTGAATTGGAGCGGAGTTTACAGTCAATGGTACATGATCGTATTACCTGCACTCAAATGCCTAGGAAAGCGAATTGAGACAATGGTAGGATAAGCCGAGCTTCACGTGATCTCTGAACCGAACGCGCCTGCTCAAAGCCTCTACCTACCTAGGTAAGCAGCTGATTCGCGACTACAACCCCGGCCATGACGGCATTAGTTCTTGCGAAGAGGTTGCAGTGACAGATTCCCATCATGGTTGAGAGCTCGGTACCCGACAACCCTGCGCATGCCCTGAAAGATGAACTATTTACATGCTAGAAACATCAATTGCTAGAGTTACCGCGGCAAGGTTTGGGGACATGGTGGGTTGGAACCGGACCTGGTTCGCTTATTTTCAGGTCGCGTATTCTGCACATACAGGCCCCTTCAGCATGCAGCTGCAGCACTATCACCAGGGCAGCTAGCCTAACAAGCCTCTGGAGAATGCCTAACGTACTCCATACTAAATTTCCTACATCCAAACACCAGAGATGGTGACACCTTCACTCTTTTTTCTTTTTTTCTTTTTTTACACCATGGATGGTACCAAGTCCTCTCGCCAAGAGGCAAGACATAATAGTAACAAAGAAAGTACGCCAAGACTAGCTTCTTACACTTGGAACTTAAGGGTATGAAACTAATTGCTGGTATAGGCAGCCGTTTTCAGTTCATTTCAATACAAAATCCGACGGAAGCAAAAGATCGCAGCAAAAGACGCCTAGCTCGGTCCCACGCCGTTCGGCAGGCCCTGAAGAATGTTCGAAACCCCCAGGAGCAAATGCACACGGCTGACGCCGTCGCATTCAGCCAAACGGTCAGCCCTTGGTCTGTCTTCGTCTCTCCGTCAGTTTACGGGCCTTTCGAGACTCTGTTTGGCGACTCGCCACGGCTGAGAACTCTGCTGGGTCACGGTGCCGCCAGATGCGCCGCTGAGCCCGTGTTCAGCGTTGCGGACCCGGTCCTATTCCAGGACTTCGGTTCCGTCTTCCGAACTGATATTGACGACCCGGCCCTGCTGAATGCCGTCAAGCTTACCTTTGCGCTGGCGGTGACTGGAGGGAACATGGACAGCGAGTGCATTGGGTACCAAAATCAGGCGCTGGCCGGCGTTCGTGAAAGGATGAGCTCTCCCGATACGGCCTTGTCGCTGCCTACGCTAGGCGCCATCCTGCTTCTTGCCGGAGTGGAGGTTCGTATATGCCAACAACCAAGAGGTCGCTTCATAGCTAACGCGCAGTGATCGACCAGGCGCGACTAGGTATGCGGTGGCAAGTCCAGCTTCATATGGGCGCAATACGACAACTGCTGGACTTGGGCCAGTCTAATACCATCTACCTGACTGACGGAATCAAGCGTGCAATTTTCTGGTGAGCCATTACTTCTCCGACACGATTGTGTGCCTCATGAGTCCTCATGCTTCGGACAGGCAGGATCTTAATTCATCCATCATGACTGGATCGGAACGAATTATAGACCACACGACTTTTAGCGAGCTTCAGTGGAAGCGCGACCCTTTCGCTTCTACCTTTTTCGTTCTCGCACCCGGGTTCCAGAAACGAGCTCACTTGTTCCCAGAGGACTTCATTGAGGTCCTCAAGGATATTCATGCGCTGCAATGCGTTCAAGACTTTCCCGGTTATTCGTGCCAGAACCCGATCGAAATGCTCCGAGTCGATAATCATCAGGCATCCATCGGGTCCAGGCTCGTAGATCTGCCCAAGCTTTCTCCGGTCTTGGAAGCCTGTCATCTAGCTGCATATCTCAGTGCTTGTATGCTCTGTTCCAAAGTTTGGCGCCACTCTGCGATACCTGTACGTGATAGATCCCGAACACTCGCCCTCCTCCAGGATGAGATGAACTGACCCAGAAGGAGAAAAGTCGTATGTGTCAAAGCACTTGTTACACAGCCTACAACAGTCAGATGAGGACCTGTTCTGGGATGATGATCCGGATCTCCTGATCTGGATGCTTCACCTGGGTGGATCATTCTCCCCCAAAGGGACGATATGCTCAGGGTACAAGCAGCTACTGCAGAGAAACCGCGAATCCCAGCGATTTAGACAAAAGTTCAATTCCTTGACAGAACTAATAGAGGTTATGAGGCAATTTATTTGGTCGGAAAAGGCTTACCGCTCGCAGTTTGAGCAGTTTTGGGCGGACATGCATACAATTGGACCAGATGACCAGTGATGCTGCCAAAGCTACGACCCTCACAGTATACATCGAGGCATCCAACTGGTTGGAGGAGATCGCGTCAGTAAACACTGCAGAGAACAGTTCTTCCTATCGCAATCAATTGAGATTATAGTCTATGCCTTGTGCCGCTGACAATATTCCTGTCCTACTTTTTAAGCCAAGAGATGTGCCGCTCAGCTGCACGACAGCTATAACTGAGCACCTGGTATCCCTTGTCCATGGTTCATGATCGGACAATTTGCACCGTGAGTAAGCACCGGCATGATACCTGCGGAGAGATCCACAGTACCCTTTTAGGAAATATCTCTTCTTCCCAAAGCGGTAAAATCTATGGTCAGCTTGTCTTATGAAGCACTGGGATTTATAATACTCTTCACAAGCTCTTCTCAACAACTTCTATAAAGCGTACGTTTCCCTCAGCAAGCTTTTTTCTAGCGAGTTCCTCAAAGTACACATCAAATCAATCCTTCCTTTTGCATCTGCAACTATGGAATTCAAGCTCACCTGGATTGTTCAAATGCTTCTCGCGTTCCAAGCCTATCCGTCCCTCGGCTTCCATCATGTACTTCCACGAGGTATCAACCAGAAACCCACACAGATGATTGGCGGTGTCCAAGTCATTGACACGCCTCTGTAAGTCAAGTCATTACTTATAACACATCTCCTTTCATTCAAATCATTAATCTCCTTGTCCACAGCGCACGCGCGGCCCAATCTTTTGCTCAGCAAGTCAGCGATGCTTACCTGTACAATCACATCATGCGGACCTGGCTTTTCGGAGCGCTCGTCATGAGTCACAACTCCACGCTGCAAGAAACCGTCGATCTCGAAGTCCACGCGATCGGCTCGATACTACACGATCTCGGCCTCGTACTCAACGCCTCCTGGATCAGCCAGGACCGCCGATTCGAAGTCGACAGCGCCGCCGCGACGACCGATTTCGTCGAGCACCAGATCTCGGATGACGACGAGGGTGCCGCCGCCTGGGACGCCAATCGGCTGCAGCTGCTGTTCGACTCGGTACTGCTCAGCTCAGAGTACAGGTTCTCTCTGTATAAGCAGCCGACGGTGGCCGTGCTGGTGACTGGCCTTTTGATTGATTTGCAAGGGCCGGCCTCTCTCGCAGCGTATAACATCACAGAGGCCGAGTATTACAATGTCGAGGCGGCGTTTCCCAGGCTCGACTTCATTACGGGTGTCAACGCGACGCTTGTGCAGCTCTGCGTGACAAAACCAAACTCGACGTATGGTGAGTTGTTCCTCGTGTTTGTACATATATGTAAATGATGAGATGGATGCTAATGATGACGATTCGTGGCAGATTCATGGCAGCAGGCTTTTGGGGACGCCTTCGTGCCGGGCTATTCCGCAGTCGGACAGCGGATCTTCGACTTCTTTCAGTAGTAAGCCCATCTTGCTGAATGGTTTGATTGAACCAGCGTCGAGGCGGTCTCGTATGACGGGTAAACAACTTTTGGAGACAGCGGGTAGCCATCGTTTTCTAAAGAAGGCGTAGTTTGATTCGATCTGAGAATGTTCTTCATCAACCCATACTTCATTCTCACGGTCCTCGTTCATCTCTATCCTCAGTACACATGGGCTCAGGTGAAGCCGGATCATCCATCAATTCGGTTCTACAGTTGTGATTTTAGCAACATGATTATTGTCTTGACTCTTGGGAGAAACCTACTCGTTCTTATAGCGCAAAAGCCTGGCCAAGTTCTCTTTGCTTGAGACGTTGTCTTCCGAATCCGGCGCTTTATCTGCCAGTTCCTCAAGTCGAAGAAGATGCGGCAATATGTTCTTGAAGATCCACTCCCGCCCGTTGCTATCTGATCTTCTGTCAATCCAAGCAGAGTGGATCAAGGTGATTGCACTGGCAAACGCCTTGTTGTAAGTGTCGGCGTCTGCCCTGTCCTGGATCTCCCGTTGGACGACCCGATGCATCGACAGTCCACGGTCATGTACCGATCTAGCAATTAATGCCGTCCTCATTAAGCTCTCCAAGCTTCCGTGAAGGCCCTCTATGGTTCTTGGGTAATGATCTAGAGGTAATGACTTTGATGACATCAGGATTCTTTCATGTATGAAATCGGGATCAAAGAATGACATTGTCGAAAGGAGAGCAAGGCTGGAAGGCTTGAGCATTTGAAAACTGAGCGTCAAACTCTCGCTCAAAGTAGGGCCAAGGTTAGTGCCAATGTACTGATTTCGATCAAATCCCTTTTTCTGAGTATCCGACTGCTCGTATCTCTCATGCCCCTCATACATATCAAGGAATCCATTCACTGAAAGCCCCGATTTGTTGAGGATCACTGCGACCTGTTGTAGCGCAAGTGGTAAACCACCCAGCTTCGAAGTCACTTCAGTGAAGTCCCAATTTTGACCTGTGACTGATTGGAGCAGCATGTTCCCTTCGGTATCGTCGAGAGGGCGCAAAACAATGGTTCTCACATCGAGATTCCAACCGATGAGGGAACTTCGACTAGTCGCAAGGACGCGTCCTGCACCCGCAGGGGAAAACTCTCTCAAGAAGGGATCCAGTGAGTGAGCATCTTGGACGTTGTCAAATACAATGAGGTATTGACCTGCGAGAGAGCCCCGAGTAGGGTAAGACAGAAATTTATCGAGGCCGTTGAGCCATTGTAACACCAGGGAGATCGCATTTGTTGAGTCAGCTCCTGCAGTTGTGAGTCCCATCTCTTCAGCGACTCGACAGAAGTCCTCGCGGATACTGCCAACGTGACTACAATCTATCCAAATGACAGGGTTAAAGAGCTCCTCATCGAGGGAGTGGTGACAGAATTCCCCCGCAAGCTCAGTTTTCCCAATTCCGCCCAGACCGGAGATAAGGAGGACATCGGGGTTTGCAGTTTCGCCATTCGGGACCTCAAGAAGATTCTTGATTTCCTGCAGTTGGGCTGAGCGTCCAGTGAAGTGGCGATTTACTCCCCATCTTGAGCCCTTTGGAAACATGCGCTGACGTCCGAGGGATTCTTTATACAGCTGGGCGGTCGATCCATGAATCATGTGGCGCGCTTCGCTCAAAGATTGAAAATCTCTCGAAAATGTGTCTTCAGCCTGCACCAAGGTTATTCTCGTCTTGAATAAAGAGGTAGAGACTATCGAGCACTCCAGCATCCCCCAGCGTGATTCAATGTAGTCTTGAGACACAGACGTCAGCTTTGGTAGGATATATAACGTTTCCACTCTCATATATTCCCGGCCCCCGGCCTGAAACCAGAGATTTTCGCCCCGTTCCATGGTTCCCACAGTGGTAGTTGCTCTCCAAAAATACCCTTGTGGTGTTTTGGCTGTTGTGTGTAGTAGGATTGCAGAAGGCGTTTCACTTTCTCCTTCGGTGCATCTGAGGATCGCAGCGTACAGATGGTTTTTCTTATTAACCTGGGCGATTGGAAGATTGATTACCAAGCCAGCATTTGTTGTGGTGTAATCGAGTCCAGCTCTGTTGGTATCATGTATATTGGAGGAGCGATCGTACGGTCGTGGCTTAAACCCAGAAGACTCGGCGAACTGCTTAGGCGATAGCGCCAGCATGGTAGACAGTCGCTCGAAGGCATGATGCTGCAATATATCTGGTGGCGGCGGGCAGGTCCACGCAAAAAGGGTGTGGTCGTTGGAGATTCGCATGATCTCCTCTTGCAGACGTATGAATGCGTGGTGTCCTTCTCCGTATAGTGGTGGCATATATACACCGAAGAGTCCCATGAGCGAATATGATGCATCCTCTATTCGCGTGGTTGTTCGTCGCGCGGCCCAAGACATTCGACCCGAGATGCTCACTGCTTTCGCTGCAGCTGGGTGTCCAAGTATACTTGGGTGAATTCCAGTAGCATCCTGAATTTGTCGGCTAACCTGGTAGTCCGTTTTATACCCAATGAATTGCCAGAAGGAGTCGAAGAATTTGACCTTTGGGGGAGCGATGAGTTCTTGCAAGGTCCATCCTCTGGTGAACCAAAGGCTTTGGGAGATGCGGGGAAGGTGGCCCCTAGAATATCCGTCCTTTGTAGTGTTTACCGGCTCCCTCTTGGCGTCGTCGAGAAATACATAGCAGACCTGAGACTGCTCATAGTATGAGTACATGGAGGTAATTGCCTCGGAAAGCTCGGCGCTACTGGATTTATCGATGCAGCAGGTGTCGATCCAAACGTAACGGTGGCCATCTTGGTGTGCTTGTCGACAACAATACTCAAGCTTCCTATACCCATCTTTGTCTTTGAGGCGGTTTGAGCCTGAGCGCATATCTTCGAATGTTACTTCTTCTTCAGGCTTTCCCCATCTATGCGAAAGAATGGCATAGTTGTGCTCCTGAGTATCTTTCTCCAGCTCAATCTCGATGACTCCGCCAGGATCGTCTGTAATGGTCCATTTCAGGAGATGCATATTACCAACCAAAGATACCTGGCCTTCAGTAAAGAAGGTATTGGAAGTCGGCCAGGGTCGCGAGCATGGAGCTCTCCGATCCGAGGGACCCAGTACAAAGTATACCTAATTGAATAGACTCGGTTGCAGCCCGGGTCGATCAATTGATTCATTAGGTAGTTGGTCTTCAAGGTCGTCTTTATCAACTTGGTGCTCTCTATCCAGATCCTACACTCCTCCTCCTCAGCCTCACCATTTGAGGGGTAGGTATCGGGATTCGGCGGTTTAATCAGCCGAATGCGGTGTATGTATTATGGCACAGCCGCAGCAGGGAGTTACCATTCACAGACAAAAGTCTGCCTAAAGCTAGAAAGCAGTAGAATTGAAGGGTTTATATAAAGGTATAAACACGAATATCGCGATATAACAGTTTTTGTAGTCTTTATTATATTTGTTTCAGTAGCCAACTGTAATCAGCGTATAAAATATCTTGAGATTTCTGGTTCTTTTTATGGCCCGTCGACTACAACGATTGATAATCATTATATCTGATTTCTTCGCCGTGATCACGAATAAAAGGCGAGGCCCAAAAACACTTCAATAGCCTTTTGCATAATGGTACGCTAGGGTGGCGGTTATGCTGCAGGTATGTTGTTGGTAGGCGTCGAAGAAGATGCGGCCATATGTTTTTGAGGACATACATTTCGAAGCTCCTTCGTTCGAGGTGTTTCTACTTTTTTGATCTCTACCCAATCAAGGGATGGCGCAGCGTCCGCCTTGGTATGTCCGGGGTCCCTGGGTTCGAAGACGAAGTCTGGCAGGAGAGCTACGAATGTCGGTGTGATCGCGAATGGGAATTCTGTTCTATGCCTAAGATCTTCTTTCTCTGCTGCTGTGGCTATGACATACCGTGCCAAGACGCATGGAACACATTCAGAGACGCATGCAAGTCGCTCACAAGGAGTCGTCGACACAATGATAATGAAAGAGCATAACCTTAAAGATGTTGCCACTTGACCACATTGTACGTTATCCGGGGATGTTTTAATTGAGTGTGCTGCACGTCCACTCTATTTAGGATAGAAAGTATTCATGCGGGTCTTCCCTGCTGACAGCCATCCTCACAAGCTCCTCAAGATAGGCACGGAAGCCCAGATGTATCTTGACTACTGGTGACCAATGATAGAACTCCATGACGGTAAACTGTTGCGCCCTCATTGCCTCCTCGCTGCCATATCTTTCTTCTATGAGGTCGTTGGCGAGCCTTTTTTCATCATCTGTAAGCGTAGGATAAATTCTGTCAAACTGCTTCATAACAAGCTGCAGCTCCGCCGGGCCAAACATCCAGAGATTCCCTTCGTCCCCTGCAGGGCCCAGATCGACTCCTACGCCGTCGTCCCAGTCGAACTTCTTCCACAAATCCCCAGGTAGTGGATGCAAGACCGGGTTCGCTCTAAAAAGATGGAAGTCTACAGAGTTCTCCACCTCAACTCTGGCCGCGTCATACAAGACTTCCTGTTCTTGTTGGTCAAGGTAGAAGCCATTGCTGATCTTGAGGAAGTCCACGTAGTCGGGGTCGAGAGTGCAGAGCCCACGCCTGCTGATCAGCCGTTTCGCAAGCGCTTCTACGTCTCCGTCAGAGGATGGTTGGTGGATATAGGTTTGTTTTGCCGATTCTTCTGTGGAGGAGAGCATATGCTCATTTAGGAGGCCGAGAAGCTCGGCTACAGTCTGGCCACTCAGGTCTTGCGGATTGTCTTGCCCATCGGTCTCGGAGCTGGCCATCGTTGTGAGCCGATGAGGACGATGCCGAATGTCAGAGGTTGAGTTATGGGCGAGATCAAAGAGAGACCCGAGAGAGCGATTTCCATTAATTGATTATTGTTGCTTCGGACAGCTTCCTTGCCAAATTCTGTATGCGTGGCCCAATCTCAAGTGCACTAGGTTAGCGCTGGAGCCTGGTGCATCCTGCGGCTGTTCAGTAAGCTACCAGCTAACGTAGCTAGGTAGGTAATGTAGCTAATGTGAGCACTTATAATTCCCACTTGAGTCTTGCATGTCCATTGTCAGCTGCACGAGCCGGTGAATTGTCTGATTCTTGACCGACTATACCTTCCACTCAAAATATAAGATACACCAGGCAGAAAACACACAGAAGTTCCCTGAAGCTTGTTTCAGCATCTCTCAAAAACACTTCAAGAGCCCCTGGCATAACGGTACGCTAGGGTGGCGACCATGCTGCCGGTGTGTTGTTGGTAGACCAGTGCATACAGGTTGCAAGAAGTCATGCAGCCAAATGCCCATCTCCAACCAAGGGATGCTTTGATTTCAGCATCTTTTGCTTGCAGATACATGCCAACAACCCCTTCTTAATTTTTCATGTGATATATTCTTGCAAAAATCGGCAACTGTCATTGTTATCACCCGTATCTGCTCACTCATTCTCAGTAAATAGAAGTAATACTATGGCGTGGGTAGCGACAACCACTCTTCTCCTACGAAGCTTCGTTGTAGTGTCTACAGCGACAATATTAAGAGGACTGTACCGAGGTTACCAACACCGAAGAGCAGTCAGATCTCTGCAATCGCAAGGGCTGGTGAGTTCAAGCCTACACTCGTGTGAAAACTTCCCTACCAACACTCGACAGCCTCTATTGCCTCACTCCATGTTGTTTGGCCACTTGCCCATTTTTGCAAACTTCTCCAAAGCGCACCCGCGAGATGTCCATGTTCACCATTTCCATACTTGGCTGTCAGCCAACTGCAGCACCTACTTTCCCGGGTTCGATTACTTGCCACCAGTCCTGTATCTGGACCTGTGGCCGATCAGCGACTCCTTGGCCCTGATCACGGACCCTGGTACTGCAGCACAGTTTACCGTGACCACAAGCTTACCAAAGGTCGGCGTCTTTATGCAAATGATGGAGCCCCTCACTTCTTGCAGCGACATTATCTGCACCGAAGGACAGAATTGGAAGACCTGGCGATCTAGATTCAATCCCGGCTTCAGTCAGCGAAATCTAAATGCCCTGCTGCCAGAGATACTCGAAGAGGTCAATGTCTTCGTCAGTGGCCTCAAAGATATGACTGGCACGGACGGAAAATGGGGCCCGGTATTTCAACTGCACAAGAAAACAATCAACCTCACCTTTGATGTCATTTGTCGGACAGCGCTGTGAGTCTATATCTTCTACCCAGACTCAGGGCAATTTTCTCCGGGTTCTATTGAGTGCTGATACCTCCTAGTGGTATACGTCTGCACGAACAGACAAATAGTTCGGATGGAATTCTTAAACACTCTTTGCTCGACCAGTTACGGTTGATGGGAATCATGGCCAACGCTGCGAGGGCAATACCTATCGGCCGCATGCCGTGGCACAATGCAGCAGTGACTCGCAACAACAAGACTATGAGGGACTATCTCCTCCCGCACATACAGAGAAAGCTGGAAGCTGGCACGGAAAATCTGAACAGGAAGACCATCCTTGACCTGGCGATCCATCAACTGGATGGCCAGCGGCCAAGCGCAGAATTCGTGGACACCCTCATCTCCAACCTAAAAGCCTTCCTCTTTGCCGGCCACGACACCACGGCCTCTTCCATCTGTTTCATGATGAAGCTGCTCCAAGATCACCCAGACTGCCTGGAGAAACTTTGCGCCGAGCACGATGCAGTACTCGGCTCAGATGTAGACAAGACTGCCGAGATTCTCAAGGCGTCGCCTCATCTGCTACAGTCGCTCCCATACACTGTAGGCGTGATCAAGGAGACGCTGCGCCTGTTTCCACTGGCCGCTACAGTCCGCGAGTCGCACGCTGGATTGCGGCTGACGGGGACGGACTCGCCCCTGGAGTATCCGATGGACCGCTTCGGGCTGTGGCTCTCAGCTCCCACCATTCAGCGCCATCCGGGGTACTGGATCAGGCCTGACGAGTTTCTCCCCGAGCGCTGGCTGGATAACGACGGCCCTCTCCGTCCGCCAAAGAATGCTTGGGTCCCGTTCTCGCTGGGGCCCCGGAACTGCATCGGCATGGAGCTGGCCACGATGGAGTTGAAGCTGGTGTCGGTTTTTACAGCACGCACGTTCTCTGTGGAAGAAGCGTGGGCTGATTGGGACCGAGAGAGGTGAGTACGATAGTCGCGATGGTTAATGGTTGCTAACAGATTATAGGGGTGCAAAAGCTACCCCGTCAGACTCGGTGGATGGTCAGCGCTTGTATCAGGTTGGCACCACCATCGTCCACCCAAAGGATGGGATGCCAGTTCACGTTAGGATGAGAAGATGATGTGAGCCAGTGGAATGGCATGATAGATGTTCATTTGTCAAATATAAACATATAAATAAATGTCTGGCAAACGTATTTAAGCTTGTTGAATAATAAATGACCTTTGCAATGCTTTGCTGCTTTCCATAATTTGAGGTTTGTAATAAAGTAGGTAATGTGTAACATGTAACATTTAAAAGCTCCCTGGAGCTGTTGCTAGACTGCCCAGATGCCAAGGGTGGGGTTCGGGGCACGGTTGCTTCCCGACCTCCACAGTTTCACTTCACATCTTATCAGATCTCCGTTGTCGCCGCGGTGACGGGTGATCACCTGGAAACAAACAACCTCGTCACCATTCAATCCGCCAACTCACCTCCGCACAGTCGTCAGTGTTTCGTCAGAAAGGAAGCCAAACAGCTTCTCAAGATCAGACATCATGGCCGACACCAGTGCAGCTGTGGAGAAGATTGCCGAGCCCAAGCCCGACGTTCCGGGCGCTCCAGTCAGCGCGCCGGCAGCTATTTCCAGACAGCCTACTTCTCCCACGGACCCAGTCATGGACACCAAGGCGACCGATCCGGATCCGTCGCTTGTCAAGGAGAAGACAGAGAAGGCTTCAGAGAAGGCCGCCGCAGAATCCCCGGACTCCAGCCACGTCGTGGACAAGGAGTCCTTCAAGCTGCAGCAGCTCTCGACGGCAGCCCGTAAGACGGGCCACCCCGAGATCTGGGGCGTCACGCTGGGCGACCCCGACACGCACGTCCCGTCGCAGATCGTCTACCAGAAATTCCTCAACGCCAACGACGGCGACTACGGCAGGGCCCTGGAGCAGCTGACCAAGACGCTCGAGTGGCGCGCCGAGCACAAGCCCCTCGACTCGCTCAAGAAGGCGTTCGCCAAGGACAAGTTCGACGGCCTCGGCTACGTCACCTCATATGGTGGCGACACCCCCGAGACCAAGGAGGTCTTCACCTGGAACATTTACGGCATCGTAAAGTCCATGGACGCTACCTTTGGCAATGTCGACGAGTGAGTTTAATTTCTGCTCCGATCTCGAATAATTAAATTAATCACTGCCCCAGGTTCATTGATTGGCGAGCCGCCCTGATGGAGCTAGCCCTCCAGGAGCTCAACCTCTCGGCCGCCACCCAGCGCATCACGGCCACCGAGGACCCGTACAAGATCTTCCAGGTCCACGACTACCTGTCCATCAGCTTCTTCCGCCAGAGCCCCGCCGTCAAGGCCGCCTCCAAGGAGACCATCCGCGTTTTTGCATTGGCCTACCCGGAGCTCCTCAAGGAGAAGTTCTTCGTCAACGTGCCCGCCATCATGGGTTTTATTTATGGCGCCATGAAGCTGTTCGTCGCCCCCAAGACCATCAAGAAGTTCCATCCCATGAGTAATGGAGGCGCCTTGGCCCTCGAGTTTCCCGACAGCAAGGTCGAGAAGCTGGGCGAGAAGCTTCCCGCAGCGTATGGTGGAAAGGGCGAGGATCTTCAGGCTCATGGCAAGACGACAGCTTTGGAATGAGCGGAGTAGAGGGCTCGAGCGAAAGTGAATCTACCAGAATCATGTGATGCCTGTTCCTACAGGTTGTGCGGTTGTAATGTGGAGATGAGAGAGTTTGATACCATGATGAAGGCAGGAATAATGACCTCATATGAACGATTATACCCTGAGGCAATTCCCATGCTCTCTTTGTAGAGCCAGGCCTAATGAAAAATTTGTTTACACTCCTGAATACGACTTTGACCGGACCGTTGTGACACCCGAGGGTTTACTGTTTCTGGTGGCGATGTAGCATGTGCAATGAATCAATGCATATCTCATGGCATCACGAAAAAGGTTGGATCGGGCAAGACAAGTATGTATTCACAGCTACTGACGGGGGCACTATATCCGAAGGAAGCCCTGTGATCACAATCTCATACATCCTCATCTCATCCGCACCAAGCAAAAACAAGCGCAAATGTCAAAACAAATGGGATAAATGAATGTGTCGAAGTGGATTTACACAAGTGCGTAAGCTTCCGAGGATTGGTCGTCCGCTTTCCAGCAAGGAATGCTTCAGTGCCGATGGTAAAGCTGCCCGAGGTTATCTCCAGGCGAGCCGTAGGTTCACCTGAACTATTTCACGAGGCGACCAGGGTCTTGGCGTCGCTGGTGCCGTTGGTGGTGATGGAGTACTTGACATCATCAATGGAGGTGAGGCCCTTGGTGCCGTTGACAAAGTTGGTGATGAAGCGGGCGTATTGGATGGCGGACGGGGTGCTGCTCAGGTCGGCGTACAGCAGCTTGGACGTCTTGTTGGTCTGGGGCGTAAAGTAGAAGGGGCTGTACGAGAGCAGCTTGAGGCTCTTGTCATACGTGTAGACGGACACCTTGCACGGAACGGGCACCGTGCCGGCCTCGTTGGAGCACCCAAAGTACAGCGAGCTGAGCTTGAAGCTGTTGACGCCCGAGCCCTTGTACACGCTCGAGATGATGGGGAGGTCCGCGGTCACGGAGCCGAACGAGGCGAGGTTGGGGAGGGACTTGGGTGCGAGGCCCTGGGTGGTATCAGAGGCGTTGACGGCGTCTTGTCAATGTGTTAGCATGAAAACTCGAGGTTTGGTAAGTGCATGGGATTTATCTACAGATGCCAGTCCAGAATAGACCTCCATAGTATCCAACGGGCATCTCAGGGTGGTCGAAGGCGCTGATGCGGTCAAAGTTGGCATTGCCACTGGATGTCGACGTGGCACGAGCTTCAATCGGACCGGCCGAGGTCAAGGCGGCGAATGCCAAGAAGCATGTTGCAATTGACTTGAGCATTTTGTATAAGTTTCGAAGAGTTGCAAAGTTGCGGTGGTTACCCTAACAGGTGAAATAAATAGAGCGATGGAATGTCGAGTATCGATGTAGTGATCTGGAGAAGCTGTCATGAGGTTCGACGATTGTCTCTTTATATCGACAGAGCTCGTGACTTTGCTGTATCGATATGACCTTCGATTGGCCTCTGCATGCCGGTGTTCAAGCCGTGAGACTAGAGTTTTGAAAAGGTTGAGGAAGTGAAATTCGAGGAAAACCACGGCCGAGAAACCATATTCAGTTGTTCGTCATGTTTTCGTAAGACAACATGCCGGCGGCATTTTTGCCACGCCATCGTAACGATTGAATGCTTCCATGATCCATTCTCGACATTATTGCTCGTTTGCGGCTTTGAAAGTCGTAAATAAAGTAAAATTGCCGTGCCGGAACCAATGGTGGAAATTTGGGAACGGCTGAGACTTCCAGGGTCTCAATATACTGGGGTCGCCACCATCCGCATGGCGTGGTCATCGTAGAGGCCGTCTGAAAAAGGGAAAAGCTTGCGTATTGGTTCAAAAGTTGCTTTTGCCACCGTTGGGCGGCCGAGGTTTACCGAGGACTGAGCCGCGTGGTATTTCAACGGCCGGGGGCCGTTGAAGGCGACTACGAAATATCAGCTTCACATCGCCAACCTAATGAAAGCGTGCTGGCTCGTCTGGAAGCAGTAGCTCCCCACATGACCAGCGTAGCATGCGTGAGGTTGAGACAGCGGTAAAGCCCATGACAGGTCGTGCCTAGAGATCAACCAGTCAGCAGTTTCCTCAGCCTTGCATATGAATGCAATGTGTATAGAAAGATCGGGGGATCGGCAAAAACTGATGAATAATTTCCGTCCTACCCTGATATTCCCCAATATCTACCGCACTGGAAGTTCTTCGTCAATTATGCAATCGTCGAGTGGATGAGCACGCGACCATGACCGTATTGCTCTCGACAACATGATCGTGGCTGACCACCGTGAGCCTAATTAAACTGACGAATCCCAGCGGAGTGATCGGTCCGTGCCGGCCTGAAGGTCAACCCTGGAGTCAATTTCGGAACCGGAGACCAATCTGCACTGCTGGACTTGCTTGCTGCCTGCCTGCCCAGGTATTTGCGTTCCGCTCTTCTTATTTCGAGATCTAGACCTGCTACGGCCGAATATCGTCCATTCAGCTGGCCACAAACTTCCTCTTCTAGGCCGGCACATGTTTTCGTAGCCCAATGAAGCAAATGGCAAACCCAAAGAGACTGAATACTTGTAGACCGTGCCCGTCTCGAAACAAGCTTTGGCGGTTGACTTGTTCTTGAAGACGTGCGAGTTGGTTTGATTGGATGTATTGCTCTTGGGCAACTGAAGCATATTTCAACAATCGATGTCGCCAAGAAAAGTGGCAACGACTCTGGTCGTTTCGATCCATTCGTAGGAGATGCCTTCCTCCTTTCTTCGGTAGCGGATGCTGAAGACAGCCTCCAATGAACCGCGTACTTGCCGTATGGTGCCTTAGAAGATGAAAAATGCGACACTCGAGACCCAAGTCAAGATGAACGGTTTCGAGGGAGGGACGTACGCAACTATTCTCGACTCCCCGTCGGTGTGAAGGAGGTTGCGACTTTGACTCGGGTGGCACACTACCCCAAGAATGCTGTCTCGGCTGTCAGTTTCTTCCATCGGCAGGGCACAACCAGGACGAACGACAATGTGCTGACAATCAACAATAGGTACACAGAGAGGTCAGTATGTGCAGTGAAAGTTGGATAGATTGACGAGCACGCTCGGGAGACATGCCACAACACCTAAAGCTGCTGTCCAAGAGAGGAACACAAAACAAAGCGAGACCACTAAACGGAAAACAAGAGTCCCATCACTACAATGCAGTTCACAAATAACAATTGTTGCCTCGAACACATGTGGCGCCTTCCAATGGCTGGCCGGAAATATAGCAGACGTCCTCACGAGGCTGGAGCTTCACTGCGAAGCCCCGGGCCACGTCCTTGACTTGGAGGACCTCGATTCTCGTTTTGCGAGTTTCTCCGCGAGAGAATCACTCTATGCCAGGGGTTCGTAGGAACCAGCCTTGTGGGCCTGGCGGTTGGAGAAGAGCCAGTAGATGATCATGCCGACGACGGGGAAGATGAAGACGATGAGGCACCAAAGAAGCTTGTGGGAAGGAGGACGGTTCGACTGGAGGACCTCGACTGTGGGAAGGGTGGGTTAGCAGTTATACCTTGCCGCGAAGAAGACAGGGGACGTACTGAAGACGATAATGTCAAGAATCAGGACGACGAATCCAATGATGCCACCGCCAGTACCATATTGCCAAGCATCAGTCGTGGTAGTCGAGACCTCGCCGGCGAGAGGAGCAGCGAAGGCGAGGGTGGCCAGGCAAAGCTGGAAGAAGATGGTCAGAGCGTTCTGGAACATGTTGGCTTGAGTATCAATGGTGATGAATTGATTGCTGTGTCTAGGTCGATGCTGTTGTCTCGATTGGATTTATTACGAAGAAGTGTGTGGGTTGCGGTGTTATCTGAGAAAAATATTGCAGATAGGTATGGGCTGACGACTCCTCTTTTTGTCGGAGTGGGACTTTTGGATGCTTCGTGGTTGCCTAAGGTACAGTCCTACATACAGGTGAGTGAGCTGGCGTTTCAGTGACGTCAGTGCTTCACCGCGTGATGCTGTATGTAAACAGTTTAGAGCAAGTACTATTGCGGGGTATGACTTCTATTGATCTCTTGTTCGACAGTTGCTTGCTGGATGGATGATTATTGTAACGCTAATATAATCCAATCTGCTTGGCATTCTAATACGATATCCATCTCCATCTCCATCATGTATTGTATGGTATTGTATTGTGTATACCTTTGCTGATCATAATGTCTTGACGCGTTGATTCACTGTTTTGGGGCTCCATGCAGCTATGCTTTAGTGGCCGAGGCGCAGTTGCAGTGATGGAAATAGCGGGGCTGCCTCTGACAGGCTACAGCAATCATCTTTATTAGCGCGTCGACGCCGAAACCGAACTCCGAGCAACAAGTCTCTCAACACGCTTGCTCAGCCAAAGGTGCATTTCAGGTTCAATTGCATCGGAATTACTTATATTTGACCAATCGATGATCTCTTCGTCTATGATCGAAGTATAAGGGCATGCATATCTGTTGTTTTGCTACTTTGACCCCACTCGCACCATGCCATTAGCTCTGTTGCAGCGACTCAAGCAGTAGCTTCCATCTTCAGGTCTTCTTATTCAGTCCGCTTCAAACACGTATCGACAATCTTGGCAATCGAAAGGCATTCCTCGTCTCGAAATTTGCTGGTGAATATTTGGACCGAACACGGTGCTCCTTGCAGCAGCTCAGCATTGTCTGAGAATACGTTAGTCAATATCTTCAGAAGAATCATGGCAGGACTCGACTTGCATGGAATGCTCAGAGCATTTGGTTCGCGATCATCGGCGACATCAGAAGGAATGACCTTGCCATATGGAAGCACACAGCCCGGATACTAGAGGATGTCAGCGAGCATCCTTTCGAAAAATTGAATGCGAGCTTACGTCGAGAAGATTCAGCAGCATGGTATAAGCGGGAATGCCCATGAGATCGTGTTCGACAGCCGTGGTTCTCGTGGATGGCGCAATCACAGCGTCAATCTGGTGTTTCTTCCAGAGCTGATTCCATGCGGCCAGAATTTTGGCTCTTTCAACGTTCAAAGCTGCGAGCTTCTCGAAGCCTTCCAGCTGCGCGAGGTGTGCAAATTTGGCAAAATTTGGAGATATTTGTAGCCTGGCCGAGTTTTGCTGCATAGCCACGAGCGAGGGAATGAAAGGCTCGCCGGCCGCCTGGACGAGACCGGCTGCTGTCTTGTCCAGTCCGAACAAGAGCCCGGCAATGGCTACAGCATCCGTAACGAGTGCTTCATCGGGAGAAAGTACAATCACCTCGTGTCCCTCTGATCTCAGAGCCTTGGCAGCATTTTCGAGTGTTCGCTTGACGGGAGGGTGAATTGGGAAGTTCGGATCCTCTGACAAGAAGCCGAATCTCAATTTCTTGCCCTCTTGGTGGCTGGCCTTACGCCAGGGAATGTCCAGAACGGTCGAGTCCAACGTAGCAGGTCTCTTGTCTAGAACAGACCTGACGAAGAAATCGAGGGATTCGAGGTCGTTCGAGATGGGTCCCGCCGAGGCGACTACAAATTTGAGCCCGGGATGAACACATGTCTGCTGGCCACCGTATGGCACTCGAGATGTTGTCGGTTTGAATCCGTAGACCCCGTTGCACGTGGCTGGGATGCGAATAGAACCTTGCAACTTGTCAGTCACTTCAACTATAAATGATCAAGAACTACTGACCTCCGACATCAGTTCCGACTCCAAGTGGCGAGCCCCGGAAGGCCACCAGTGCTCCTTCGCCTCCGCTGGACCCTCCAGCCGACAGAGCAGTATTCCAGGGGTTTAGCACGCGTCCGTAGATGTTATTGGAAGAGTCTGTGGTCTGTCTTCTGTCAACAAAGCTATCCGGCTGTCATTTACTAGATTACATACCAACAAGGTCTGGGGTATATTAGTCTTGACGTAGAGAACCGCCCCAAGGTCGAGAAGAATGTCGACGAGCGGCGAGTTGGTGTCAGAGACATGGTCAACAAACGACAGCATGCCCAGGGTGGCTGGTACTCCGGCGATTTGGAATCCATCCTTGAGACTCACTGGGAGTCCATGAAGGGGTCCAGCAAGTTTACCCTCAGCCTGAAGAGAGTCGAGATGCCGAGCTCTCTCCTGAGCCTGGTCGAACATGGTTTCAGTGAGGCATTGGGTCTGCATGACGATTAGTACAGAAGTTTTCCTCGGATTGGATACCTACAAGCTGTTGCGCAATGGCCGCTCGCTTCGAAAAGGCAATCGTCACTTCCAAAGCCGACAGCTTTCCAGTGGCCAGCAAGCTCAGCAAGGCACCGACATTGAAGTCTTCGGTGATCTCCAGCTCCTTATCGGTGAGCAGTCCAGATTTCTTGACGATTTCAAGGTCGATCAAATTATTCTTGTTGGTCTCCAGTGGAAGCTTGAGGAAGTCCCAGATTGCTGAAGGCAGTTTCCACTCGGACGGTATACCAGAGTCTCGCTTAGCTCTTCTGGCGGCCGCCTTGGCCTGCCATGACTCCGCGGGTATGTTTGAGTCGCTCATATCTAGATTTTCAGGTGTATATATCTCGTCAATGGATCACCGAGGACCTGGACTATTAAAGTAAATTCGCAGATCGTCCGACGAGTATTTATAGATTACTTTCCTCGGCTGCCTTGTGATGGTGTAGCTTCTCGCTTAGAGCTTGCGCGGGCGCAGCAACACCCCACAATCTGCAAGATTGCGGCGAGGGTGCAACGTCTGACTTGCATGATTGTTTACCCATCTAGGCACAAGGTATGCAGGTGTGAGCCGAGAAGGTGAATCACTGAAGACGAAGCATGGACCCTGCATCTTTTCCGATCAGCTTCTCCGATCATCCGAATGGTACAAAGAGAATTGTCTTAGCTATTCAGAATATGTTCAAAATAGTGTACTTTCTCCCTTACGGCCGTCAACTTCGCCAATTATCCGAAGTGGTACGAAGAGAACTTCCTCACTTATTCAGAATTTATTTGTTCAACCTGTCCAATCATCCGATGTGATACAAAAAGAATTTCTTAATTATTTAGAATATGGTTATGAAATAACGTACTTCTCTCCTGCGGCCGTCAAGGCGACTACCTACTGCCCGATATACCTCTACTCCACCGCTCGGCGTCGTCTTGCATAGGGCGGTTGCTTACGATACAACCAGGATCTTTAGACGGGGGCAGCATAGACTCGAACGTAACGAGCTCGGTATCGCTCCGGTTGTCATGGAGGTTTTCCATGACCACCCACTCGTTCTTGACCACGATATCCTTGGCGCTGCTATAGCTCTCGTCGTCGGCGCCACTATTCTGCGGCTGGAATGTCTTGTCGGCGCGACCCGTCCCGTATCGGTCTCGATTCGTCGTGCGAGAGGCTTGACCGCTTCCGTATATCTGGGAACCGAACACGGCGGGTAGAGCCTGGGCCAGGAGAGCCCGGATGGCGGGCATGCTGGCGCACAAGATGCCGATGCAGAGTTCAATCATGGACCACCAGCCCGCTTCGACATAGTCCTCTGGAGGCAAATGGGTTAGTGACTATAGCTCTGAGAGGTATACACCGTGACCATGACTTACGGGTGGGGTTCTTTGTCGAGCCAAACTCGATCAGGGACTTTAATCGCAGGATGCTGATGAGAGTGACACTGATAGAAGCTTGTCAAAATACAGTTCGTAATAAAGTGTGGAAAGACTTGTATACTCACAAGAAACCAACCGCAAACATGGACATGACCTGGATCTTCTTCCTCAAACCCATTCGAAGCTGCGATACGTCGTGAAGCGGCAGCGCCAAGGTAGCGATATCGAGGACGATATTGATCGCTGCCGCAGACCACCCCGCGAGATTCGTGTTGAGGCAGGTAGCAGGGTGCTGACCGTCCCAGGACTTCCACGCTCCACTGACCGGGTTGCACTGGAAGATGAGGACGATGCTGAACGACAAGGCGTAGCAGACGTTGAGTGCTATCAGGACGTATACGATGATGCGGATCGTCCGCTTGGGAAACACGCGCAGGTAGAACAACAAGATGGAGATCTTGATGAGTGCCAGGCCCCAGGGATAGAGAACCTCCTCGAAATAGAATAGCTGCAGCCGAGAACAGTGGTCAGTGCCCCGTCTTCAAGAACCGCGATGACAAACTCACATATAAGACCCTCTCGATATTATCCCCCGATACATTCCACGCGTCCAGTCCGAGCCCCGCCTGGGATAATAAAACCATGATGATGGTGATGGGGACCATCATGACGGTCACGGCGGCCAGGACGTAGTCGTCGAGGCCCCACATGCCCGTCCGGATCCGCTCGAGGCACCGGAGGCCAAAGGCGGCGGCGGCGACAGCGAAGAAGCCGACGCTCATGCGGAATAGGAGTCCCGTTCTGTCCTCGCCGACGATCCCGCACGTGTCGTTTGCGTATTTTTCGGATGCTGGGAATAAATTGTCAGCATTTGATGAGCCTTGAGGGAATCGCACGACCTGGGAAACAAAGAAGAGGAAGGAAGCTCGAGACTTACCCAGTGCCTCACGGATGGTGCAGTTGGAGGCCACGCACGCCTTGATCTCGTCCTGGACTTGGATATTCATGCAGATGCACGTCACGTTGAAACCGCAGACCGAACGTAGGGCGACGGATTGGATACATTGCAACTAGAGCGTGGAAGTATCGTAAGCGACTCGTCTAAAGCAAGGTGTGTACTGGATCGTCGAAGAAGGCGATGTGTGTATTGGATGATAAAGAAGGCACTTACACCGCAGGTCGGGACTGATGCCGTTGATGATGAGGAACTAGAGCTCGCTGCGGTAACGACCGAGATGCTGCCAAGCAAGAAGCTCAGCCATATGAACAGCCTCATCTTGATACTTGATCGCCGGGATCGGATAGACGTTGGAGTTCCTTTCGCTGTCTCTCCAGGTTGCGATGATCGATCCACGTCGGGCCGCGAAAAATCTCCACCTCACAAAGGAATGAATGTTCGAAAAGGAAAAGATAATGGCCCATAACATCAACCGATATATACAGGAAGCCGCATCATGTAAATAACCTTGACACAGGACGACTTCAAATTCTCTGGCCAATGAGATTCGTATCCGAACACGACACCATCTTTCCAACTTGAAAGTGAGGACTAATCATCATGCAAACGTGGCTACCATCTAAGGTGCTCGATTGAAAGCCTCAATACACTCCAGCGACAGATACAGTTCACCTAGTTCAGGTACGCATGCAAGATTGATCACATCGAGCCACACCTCCAGCAGATAGGTCGACAGGCATGGGTTAACGAGATTGGTCCAAGGGGAAGAGCTGAACCTGAATACCGGCTCTAGGCATGGCTGGTCGCCTCTAGTGCCGCACCTAAAAGGGGGCACTACAGGCACCGTCGCGGCACATGTGCCTGATATATAGTATACGCCCAGAGTCGAGATGTTGGTGGTGTTCGTAGGGATGGCACTATTTGCAGATCCGGCTGCTCCCTCCGGCCGCTACTTGTGCAGAGCCCAGACCATGACTGCATCAGCGCTACATGGAGCGTGGATGAAGCCATCGTGACTAGCGCTCTGGCGGTGCTGGGTCCAGGGAGGCGGATACAGCCCTGTGTCAGCAATCGCTAGTTGTGAATAAGCCAAGTGCCTGGCTATATAGGAGAGACCAGCGACGGACCCGGCAGACTGGAAGACTAGGCGTCGTCGTTCACGGACCAGGAGATGGGCGGCATCTCGGCCGCGGCGGGACTATTGCCAGGGCAGCAGAAGCCGGCTTGAACTCTGTTTGATGTTGATTGCCTTATGAAAAGCTTCAATTCTCGCTCTTTCGAAGTTGGACCTGCGCTACATCAGCCCTGCGGGGCGGCCGGTGATCACGGTGGTATATATTGTCCGTGATGGAGAGGCGAGCCGAGTTCCAGGCGGTTATATGATTACCCAGATATCTCATCGAGTCATGAAACTCCCTATCATCAAATCAAGATCCTCTATACATGCCCTGTTGGTAATTGATAGATCTGGGCATCGAATTCTACAGCGTCGGGTCATGTGTTACTCATGATGTAAGTCTTGGTAATATAGCCCAGCAAACGGAACTCAGGTCTGAATATTGATCAATCATCTGCAAGGGACAGACAGCTCGATGATTGTATATGCGATAATTTCTACAATGCCATATCATGGTGGACTCGGCCGTATCAACAGGCCATTTAATATGCCAGCCTCTCCTCGAGCAGCCCATCAAGCCATCAAGCTATTAGCTTGTCACGGTCAGGCCATGCCCCACGGCTTGGTTACTGCTGACTCGGTCATAATCGGGGTATGCCCGTGGATATCTATGCCAGCGGAATATTAGACCATCGCGGCGGAAAATAGTCTCTCGATTCCATGCCTCATCATCGCTGTACTGATGTTCTGGTCCCAGCAGGCCCAAGGTAGGCCCAACGTGGTCGAAAGGATCGGAGTAAGACTTTGTGTAGTCATTGTAGCATTCGACATTATCGTAATCTAAGCCATGGGCAGTTCCGCGTCGCAGATCTATCTCTAAATCGCCTGGTCATCCGCCGTCTGTCTATTGCCGCTCCTTCTTCAACTTCTCGTAGCCCTCCTGCCCGCCGACGTCCTTTTCAAACACGGGCCGCGGGATCTCCATGGCCTCGGTCAGCCTGCCGTACGTGATACCGCCAAGCCTGCTGATAGGCCGCAGGATGGCCGGGTCGACGAGGTTGCGCTCCTCGTTGACGGCGTCCTCGCGGACCCAGAAGTTGGTGCCCTCGACGACGACGAGGCAGCCCGTCTTCTTGCCGGGCGTGGCGCGGCTCTCGAACTCGCGGACGCTCTCGAGGCGGCACTCGACGCTGAAGACGGCCTCGCCGACGCGCGCGGCCTTGACGTCGCGGCAGTCCCGGACGGGCGTTAGCCCGCTGACGTCCCACTCGCTGGCGCCGTAGGGCGCGTCGACGCTCGTGGCGTTGGCCGCCTCAACGAACCCTTCGCTGATGATGTTGACGACGCACTCCTTGGACTCGAGCAGGTTCTTGAGCGTGTCCTTAGGCCGCTCGACGCCGCTGGCGAAGCCGAGCACGAACAGCGGGGGATCGTGGTTGACCATGTTGAAATAGCTAAAGGGCGCCAGGTTGGAGACGGAACCGTCGGGGCTCGTCGTGCTCACGAACCCGATGGGCCGGGGCACGATGCTCGAGATGAGCAGCTTGTAGTTGAAGGGCGCTGGGCGGCCGGGCTCGTACGGGTCGATCGTGACGTGCTTAGTGTTCTTGCCATCCTGCAGCTGGTTCGCGCCGCCGCCAAACTTCCACTCGGGGTCCGCCGTCTTGCTGTAATGAAATGACGCATTCGTATCCCAGTCGGGCCGCGAGCCCTCGACCTGCTTGAAGTCGGGGTGCGGGTTTCGCTTGATCTCGGCCTCGGCGGCCGTCGACACGGACATGGTTCTGGGCTTGAGCTTGGAGGCGATGCGGTGCGTGATGAGGGGTGGTAGAGGGGTCGTGAGGGCGTTTGGCGGGGGAGCTCGGACGGTCGAGCTTAGGAGGAGGCGGGCGGCAGAGGATCTGTGGATTGGCATGAGCTGCGGTTGGCACGATTGCGATTAAAATAATTGTATCAAATATGGATCACGACAAGATCTGTCAGATCTCCTTCTTTGCTTAGTATAGAATGACTAATATGAAACATGCCTCTGGGTATCTATCGTATGCGCACCGGATATGACGCCAATTCGGCATTTCGGTAACTAAAGTAATGATGTAATGGATCGGCAGTGCCTATAGGCTATGCGCACTACCGACTCTAGGGAATGCAGGGACGTCTTGGCTCGACTATACGATTACAGTTAATATGCTGCACGATGATTGAAAAAAGAAAAGACTTTCTTGACTATAGAATATCTATGGATTATAAGTCAAGACCTCGAGATTGCGCGCTTGGTATAAAGTATCTGAATTGGTCAGCGTCGTGTTATATGCCCAATCTTGCAATTGGGAAACTTACCACTCGTCGGCCCAGGAGATCCAGAAGATCCCTCCATTTGCAGATTGATGATCCTAGGCACAATATTAGTATTTCATTAGCAGTATATTTTCCATGCTCGAAGTCACTCACAGATACATGGGTTTCCCAAAGAACCCGCCCCCAACCTGCGTCGCCTGCAAAACGCCGTCCATGTAAAACTTGACCTGGACATCCTTTTGGTTAATATCTCGCAGCTCGCACTTGATCGAGTGCCAGTCGCCCGGGTTCGAGTAAGTGACGTCCTTCCAGCTGAGTACGCTCGAGGTCTGTTTGAAACTCATCAGCCAAACGCTTTCTCGTCATCCCATGTGGCAAAGGGAATTGGGTTTCCATCCGGAATAACCCACATTGAACGTATTGAAACTAATCTTGCCGCTCCCCTTCCACTCAGCCATGTCAATCTCCGGAGGCCACCCGTCGACGGCGGTCAGCCAGAACGCGGGCCACGTCCCCTTGGTTGTCGTGGCCTTGAATTCGCCCGCAAAGTCGTACCCGCCGCCCTTGGACACATTGAAGTGCTCTTTGGCGTGCACCGCGCCGCTCAGGTAGTGGATCGGGATCGCCTGACCGCCGTGGCTCGCGTCCGGCTGCCCGCTGACCTTGTGCGCCGTCAGCGTGAGCTGGCCCGACCCGAAGGAGACCTGCGACTTGACCATGCGTGCGCCGCCATTGTGGTCGCTGCCCCACTGAGATGCCGAGGTGTCAGTGGGAGTCTACGTCGATTCAATGGCTCGTGGGCGTGGTATACTCACGGGGTAGAGGTAGTTCCAGTCGGCGTCAAAGTCGGCCTGCGAGTTGAACGACGTCTTGGGGATCATTGTTCGGACGGCATCGGCGGGCCATGGTGAGGCGGCGAGAAGGAGTAATGCCGGAATAGTGAGCCGCCGCATGTTGATCGGCCTGAGCTTCACCTGGTAGATCTGGTTGTGTATCTTGGGATGAACGACGAGATCTGGTGTTGTGAAGGAGTGATATGGGAATACAGTTGTCTTCAGAGGAAGTGCGAGTGTAGAAAGTCTTGTATAGACGATTCTTCTCCGGGATGACCTGTTATTCTCGACGTGACTGCCAACTATGCGAGCAGTAATTTGCGTCCTGAAATGTTCAGAAATAGGTCGTGTTGTACCCTTTTCATCGAAAATGGTTGCATCCAGTCACACAGACAAACATCGGATTCAGCCAAGAAGCCAATGCTATATCACACGACCTATAATGATGGTTATATAGAAAGCGCACCAATCAAGGCTCAAAACGCGTTGCATCTGGTCCATTTCCGGACCCTCGCATACCCGGGACAGAATGCCATTCGGCAGTTTGCCCCAACCTCTTTAGCCGATACATAAGAAGGTAGCAACACATAAGGGTAAATGGTAGCGATATTGCCAGATCTACTTTTGACAGTGTTTATTCTTGAGCATGTACATCTATCTCTAGAACCAAGACGCTGTGAGTTCCTCTACTCTTCAGCATCGCCGAGCAGTCTCTGGATGCTGGGAAGGAATGCCTGCGCCTTCCTGAAATCCCCAAGCTTGACGCGCATGTAATCAAAAGCAACCAAGATGACCTCGTCCAACTTGGCCTTTTCGCGACCGTCGACTTGACCATCAGCCTTGATCTCCATGGTTTCATCGAGGGCAGGAATCTTTTGGTAGCGTTGCGAAAAGTGCGTCAGCATAATCCTTCTTGCCCCCATTCTTCTTCCAACGTCGATTGCCTCGGACATGGTCGAGTGCTTCTTTGCAATGGCATCCCCCTTGAGTTCGTCATCGAATGTGCTCTCGTGAATGAGCAGAGTGGTGCCCTGTCCTATTTGGACAAAAGAGTCGCTAGGCCGGCAGTCACCAGAGTATGCAATCTTGAGACCAGACGGCCAAGTAAAGACAGTCGCGAGCGCGCCGAAGCAGTGCTCAACGTAGCAGGCATCAATCCGCGCAAGTCCCGACGCTTGCTGCTCCTTCAGAGGCAATGCTGGTACCTCACATATCCTGGTCTTGGAGTCACACTGGGATATGGATGTAAAAGTGAGACGGTTCCAGCCGTAGTATTCGATCTCGGAATATTCCCGGAGCCATTTAAGCATGTCCGCATGGGAGGCGATGTGGAGTGTCGCAAAGGGCTTCGACGCCTGAGTCGCCTGGTGCCAAGCCTTGATGACACTGGCAGTACCGAGGTGGTGATCGGCGTGAAGATGACTGATCAGGATCACCTTCAAGTCCTGGAGGACTGAGGGAAGCTCATCGCCAAAAGTACGTCGAAGCTGTCCCAATGTGTTCTCCCCAGCGTCGAACAAATAGTTCCCGTAGCCGGGAACCCGGACCAAGGTCGCCGAGACGTTGCGATACTTGGAGGGAAGTGCCGAACCAGTGCCTAGAGTGATAACCTCGGCGTCGCGATTCGGAATGTCGGCTTCGACTTGTTCAATCTTGGCCAGGAAATCGGGATCGGAGCATTTCTGCCTTGCCTTTTCAATCAAGGGGAGCAGTTCGGACTCGGGGACTTCATTCTTCTTTGCAAGGGTGGGGATATCAGGGAAGGCGAGGGTCTTGTCGTCTTGGTGGAGATACCGCGGCGAAAACTGGACCGTCTTTCCAGTCCTGCCAACCTCTAGTGGCTCGCGCAGTTCGGTCGTTGATCCTGAAAGAGTCTCGGCATTGCTGTAGCATGGCAGAGGGAATCGATCCGGATCGATCTGATGCAGTTTATATGTCTGAGCGGCAGCGGATTCCAAGGCCAACATGTTGGGAGCAGTGTCACCAGAGCAAATGACATGCCTGAGGGACTTGAACTTTTCCATAAAGGCTTGCAGGCGAGGATCGTTGGCAAGACCTGGAGCAAGAAGCCAATAGACAACCATGATACCTTCGAGTATCTCCTCATTCGCCCACTCTGGTCGATTGATCAACGGTTCGATATAGGAAGCCCCGGGAACATCCAAGACTGCAAATCCGAGTCCTTTGGCAGTCGGCCCTAGGACCATTTCAGCAGTAACGCGTGTCCCATCAGCGGCAACGACCTCATCGCCCCGTGTTAGTACCTTGTAGTCGGATTTTTGAATTTGATACTTTTGCGCTTCCTGAACATTAAACTTGCCTCTTCGGTCATGGCCTTTGACAATGTAGCACATGGACTTTTTAGAAGGTTTCGTGGGCGGAAGGCTCAGAACCCGAGCGGCGGGCCACGGTTGGCGCACCAAGACGGGAATGTTGGGTACATTATCAGCTTCACCTGGCAGCGGGCCTCGGTAGACTGCAATCTTCCCCTTTTCGTTCCGGTAAAAGAGCTTGGCAGGTAGGTTTGCTTCGTATAGGGTGGTCTCGACCAGAGTATCCAGTTTCCAATCCGAGTCGAACATTTGGGTCACAATTTCCGAAACTACTTGCAGATCCTGTTCCTCGGTGGAGTGTTGGTTCTCTTTCGAAAGCTCTTGCCGAAACATCTCTTCGTGACTTCGCTTTCTCGACGACCTCGGCTCGGCTTCGACCGGCATGTACCAAACATTAATGTTGGCATCTTGCCAATCTGGCGTGGCGTTGGACTTGGTCGCCTCTGTTGCTCGGGGGTCGTTGCAAATCTCCTTTGGTCGCAGTGGTAGACCCTTGCGAAAAACAAAGCGTCTCGCCGTGGCCAAGAACTGGTTGAGATTCTTGCCACCATGGATGCGGAGATTCGTCAAGGTGCCACTCTCTGGCTCGGGAAGACCCTTTTTCTTTCTCTCTTCCTTTTGTGTGGCGATGACGTCGGCAAGGGTCAGGATCATGCCAATCAGACCACCAGCAGTATGCCAATTCACCTGTCCGGTCATGAAAATATCCCCCGTCTTGTTGAGCGGCACCTTGCGTTGTACCATGGCTCGCTGAGTGCCCTCGGAGATATTGCCAAAGACATAGCGTTGGCCGTCAAAGTGAAGCATGAGACAAGTTCCGGGCGTGTCGGCCGTCGGCGTCGTGACGATTTGGAGAAAGTTCAACATGGCGCCTTGGGCGTATTTTCTTGCGAGCTGTTTCGCTGTGACCTTGGACTCAGGGCGTGGGAGGGCGAGGAAAAACCAAGGCCTGAGTGTAATGGGGTTACGCGACGTAGGTATGCGCGTCCACCGAGGCGCCGGCAAGACAATGGGAAGAATTTGTTTCTCGTAGCCAAATGGCACGACGTAGCAAAATGGCACGAGACTTTTCCGTGGCAATGTTCCGTGAAAGACGGACGTGTGGTCACGAGTCGGTTCGAGCTCCGCTGAGTCCCGTTTCGCAAGTGCTCGTCGCCGTGTCCAAGCTGGGAACTTTGGCGACTTGGCTCGAACTTGAACGGGTGGAGACCAGCTCGCAGATTTATGCAGCAATCTTGTAGCTTGCATCAAGTTGAAAGGAAGTCGGCCGGGTGACTCAATGGGTTCGGAACATGGCTGCACTCGACTGGCGCAGTCGCGATCATGTCTTGTCGATGGTCCGATGTGACTCTTCAGACTTTGAGCTGACTTGTCAATTATTCCTTATCGATAAGGTACGAGGGGACCTGCAGCGCTTGACGCTAACCTAGAGGGGTGCAACCTACTACATACAGGTACCCAGCTATGTAAATATCAATTGCACTAATTCACAGTGGGGACCGAGGCAGTAAGGTACAGAGTAGCGAGTCGGCAATCCAGTCAGTTCATACGACGAAATGAACAATAAGGGTCAGTTTTGATGCCTGTGCTTAGTCTTTACTTGTAATTGGTACTCTCAAGAATTGTCGTGTGACGAGGATTCGCATTGAATTCAATCATATCGAGGATCTCTTCGACCTTGCATTCCAGGGTTCAGGTAAAGAGCCCGGGGCCGGTCGGGCTTGAGCCTTGGGGAGTTGGCCGACTTACAGCGTGTGGAACCTGGAATTATGACACTGACCCGGCTAAAGTCGGTGGTGCTCCGCTATCCAACTGTATGGCGCGGGGTTGATAGGAGATCTCCAACATCGGGAGTGCTCAGGAACACGGTGATCCGCGGCAACTTTATTACAATACACCTTTAGGTTACGGTATATCTTATTCAGCCAGGATATAGATAAACTTGTTGATCCGTTGTCGCAATCATTTGATCGTACAACCTACCTCGCCCATCTCCTTCTTTTAAGAACCCGCTGGATTTCATCTCCTGGTTCAATGTTCGGTCGCCCTCCTAGAATTAGAGCCGACCACAATATCCCGGATTCCGTCAATCTATCTAAATCGCTAACTCACCGCGTTCATTGTATGAGCCAGCTGAACTTCCGGCCAGCTTGATCATAGTTATTGCAACGCTCTGGCCATGCATCCTGTTATCAAATCCGACGCACTTGGTACCCTGAAAGGTCTACAAGTACGGCGGTCAAAAGATTCCGGCAAGAGCATCTACTATTTCGGAGGTGTCCCGTACGCCCTGCCTCCACTCGGCCAATGGCGCTTCCGCCGGCCCAGGCCTCTGCCTAAAGACCACCGCCACGACGGCATCTTCTCCGGCAAGACGCCTGTCTGCCCACAGCCCGAATGGCTTGGGACGCGACATGAAGCGCTCTGGGGCGAGGACTGCCTTCGTGTGAATATCTATGTGCCCGCTGACGAGAAGCCCCCGGCCGGCGGCTGGCCCGTCTTCTTCTACATCCACGGCGGCTTCCTGCAGTTCGGATCGCCCAACATGGCCGCCGAGGCCCTGGCGCCGCTTATGACCGAGACAGAGTTCCGCGGCATCATTGTGCAACCCGGATACCGGCTCAACGCGTTTGGCTTTCTGGCGAGCAAGGAGCTCCAAGCGGAAGCCGCCACCAACAGCCAGGCATCGGGAAATATGGGCTTCTGGGACCAGAGGATGGCGCTCGAATGGACGTACAAGCATATCGGAGCTTTTGGCGGAAATGCCGAGAACATTACTGTCGGAGGGTACTCGGCCGGCTCTCACAGCACGTTCCAGCAGCTCGCGCACGAACTTTTCCATGTCCCGCCGGAGCAGGCCATTATCAAGAGGGCCATCATGTGGAGCAACAGCCCCGGAATTCAGCCGAAGGGGCTCGAGGAGCAACAAAAGCAGTTTGACGAGCTGCTATCAGTACTCGGCATTCCCGCATCGCTTTCCGGGCCGGAAAAGCTGGCGAGGTTGCGGCAGATTCCTGCCAAGGATATCATCGATGTGCAGGATCGGATGAAGATTACCGAGTTTCGCGCAACGACGGATCATTCATTCATTTACGCAGATCACATTGCACACATTACCTCTGGAGAGTTTGCCCGACGGATGAAGAGCCGTGGAATCAAGCTCATGAACGGCGAATGCCGGGACGAACATAACCTATACCGGGCCTGGAGAATGTCTGAGGATTCGTACGGTGGCGTTTTCACGAGACTCTGCGCCGACTATCCTGAAAAGGTGGTCCAGAAAGCACTCGGCCACTACTGTGGGCGGTCCAAGAGCATTCCTCCAGGCTACACCAGCTGGCAGGATCTGTTTGGACATATTTATGCCGATTTGCAGGTGCATCTGCTCGAACGTGGATTCCACAACACGTTGGCGCCTCTGCTTCAGCCCGGAGTGGACCTGCTGCGGTATAGAATCGAATGGCGCGCCGCGTGCTCTCCGTACCCGCCCGAATGGCAAGTCACACACGCGACGGACATGGCGATCTGGTTCTGGCATCCTGGATTGACCGAGGAGGAAAAGCGAGTCCTACGGCCATGGAACAAGGCGTTTGCCCAGTTTGTCCATGGAGACGTGGTTGAATGGGGCACCACCACATTGAGCGATATCAAGCGGTTGCGTCCTGATGGAGAGACTGATGTTGTAAAGGTTGACGAGAGGTGGGATGAAGGTTTGCATGTGTGGAAACTCCTGAATGGAGAAGACAAGGCGAAGCTATAAGCCCGAGATATTCACGACAGCATTCACAAAGATTTCCCGCAGCGTTCAGCAAGCTTTATACATTTTGAGAAGTATATACAGTCCGAAATAGAACATTGAACCACAACAGGTTTCCAACAGCTACACTGCCAAACTCTTACGAGACAGTGATGCTGGAGCTTCCACTCGAGTAGTAACCCTCGGTGGCGACGATCTGGTAGTTGTGGGAGCCGAGGGTCATGCCCAGGTTGGACCAGGCGGTGAAGTGGTTGGAGGTGGTGACGGTGCCGCTGCTGCGCTTGCTCTGGCGGACGCTCCAGAACTGGGTGAACGTGGCGGTGCCCTCGATGGAGGGGGCGTTGACGCGCTGGGCCGTGTAGATGTCGTAGGTCGCGCCGTCGCTCGTCACCTGGCCCTTGTAGGTGGCGCCGGTCGACGGGTTGTACGTGCCGTACGACTCGACGATGTAGTACTCGATCAGGGGCGAGGTGGTCCAGCCGTAGACGGACAGGTACGAGTTGCCGTTGGGGCTGTAGGTGCCCGAGAAGGAAATGGCGCTGCTCATGTTAGTATAAATAGCCTCTTTGGAATGGTCATCACGACATACCGAGCGCTACCGGTGCTCCAACCCTTGCCACCAACAAAGTTTCCGTCGCCGTTCCAGGAGACAGAGTATTGACCGGCGTTGCCGTTGGTGTAGGTCACTGTGCTCTCATTGTCGGTCCAGAACGAGTAGTAGTAGCCTCCGCTTGTGCCGGTCGAGCTGGCAGTCCGAGCAACGAGCTCAGTGGGAGCCCGCACAGCAAGGGCAGTCGGGGCGGAGAGGACGCCAGAGACAGTGGCGGCAGCCGCAAGGAAGAGAGAAGTGAAGGAGACCATTTTGACAGTGGATCGTCTTGTTTTATTAGGTTGAAAGGTTATTTGAGCCGCAAGTTATCCCAACCCCCAACTCAATCACTGAAGGCATCGTGCTTATATATATCGAGTCGTGAATTGGGCCCCCTTTCTTATTTTCTTCGCCAATGCTTGGTATCGTCTATTTCCTTCCAACCGGCAGTGGAGCCCATCTATACGACCCGAGGTGACAACGTCTGGACTCTTTTTGCGGCGATGTAACCATGACGCCAGGACGGGGAGGAATTCTCATTCCAGATCCCATCAATCCGGATGCGCGCCACGAGGAAACGGGAAATTTCAGTCCACACAGGACCACGCGAACCAGGTCGGGGCCCCCAAATGCGCGGCGGAGGCAGGGGTCGCACTGCCGAATTGGTGCAGTCAGGGGGCAAGAAATCTGGGGCGCCGATGCCCCAGATTGATTGACGGAGGCTCAAGAGACCTGGTGCATGATGGGTCGTCGTCGCCTTGCAACCCACCCTAATCGAGTCCTCGTCATTTCTGGGCGACAGGAAACACTGGACAGGGTCATGTATGTACGGCGTCGGGCATGTTTACCAAGCGCTTACATATTTTGGGTTGCTTCGGTGTTGAAAAGGGAGAAAGCCTGGCCTGACACTCGCTCGATGAGACGTAGTGGCCTGTGGGTAATTATCCGCTCTTCCTGAAGGGGTAACGCCCTCGGAATACCAAGCGATGCTGTTCTGTTTCTGGATGCAAGGCATAAACATTTCTTGATCCTATTTGCACACAAAGTTGAACATGGTTTCATTGTCCATCACCATTCGTGCCGACTACCGTCGAATTGCGACCAGGCGCTCGGGATTTTGAGACGACTGTGCACCTACACTAGAACGGATACATCCGAGGGCACAGGCCAGGAGAAGCCCCTGGTGAACGCTGGGCTTCGGATGAATGATGCAAGAGAGGGAGGAAGCGGCAGCTTTGAGCTCGAAACATGCATGTGCCGTTTATCTTTTTGCTGAAGTTTGCCATTGGGTCTTTATATTTTACTGTAGCTGATGGTACAAAGCAACAAAGGTACGATCTCCCGGCATTTCCGGGCGTCTTGGTAGATCTGCGATGATCTACGATGAGACGGACTTTATTGATAGACTGGAACTCCGGCGCAGGGTATTACTACCGTATAATCCAAACGATTGCGAGGTCTACCAAGTGATACGCCGAAAAAGCCGCCCAGTGCACAACCACAACTGAAGAACTTGATCGGCCGCTTAGTCAAGCAAGTTTGTTTATTGATCTGGCCCTGATGATTCGGGCCTACAAAGACGACGGTCAATAGAAGAGATGAATGCTGACGGGAACTGAAGTTGACCCGCGGGCACCCAGAGAGCCAACGGCGCTTACAAGGCTCATGCCTCGAATGGATCTCTGTTTTCTTCCTATCACTACGGACGACCGGGTGCTGACATTGTCATCAGCATGAAAGAGTTGTTCTGCGCGGCGTTGTGATCATGAGCGGACGTTCTCTAGTCTGCGCCGGTCTTTTTGGCCATTGCCGGCATCATATTCAGCATTGAATTCGAACCAAGCAAACCATCATGGCATTGCACTGCAATCTCACCGGAGGTGCTTCCGACGGCTAGTTAGATAGCTGGCCCCTCTCCCACGTGGGTTGGCTGCTGCTTTATCAAGCCGTCGCAGCATTGATCCGTCCTTTGGCTTGTATGGTAAACTGCCGATGGCGTCGTCCGACACGTCGGGTTGCCGGACTCAACTCAAGTACGAATACCTCGCCTTGTCGAGTCATGAAGAAGAGCAGCTACCAGCTAGTCCATGACGGCACCGGTTCGCATGGGTAATTTGGGAATCCAACAGGGAAACGCTAAGCCGGATCTCGAATATGATCTTCTCTCTAGTGATTATTTCCGTTCGTTCGTGCCTGAAGAGCCCCTGCGCTAATAGCGATGCTCGGTACTATTGAGCTTGCATTGCCCTGCATCTCTACGCGTCTTGGTGGTGTCAATCAGCGATAGCGTCTTGATATTCAACGCCTATTGGAAGCGGAATCGAACCGCAAGCAGTGACAGGTCAAACGCTCGTATGTTGCCATCTAGTGTACAGAATTAAAGTTCAACACCAGGGTTTAGAACCATGCGCTATAAGATGGAGAAGGAACCTTTTGACACCCAAGGGGTCCAAAGAGTGCCATGCTGATATATATTCCGTCGGGGGTCAACACGGACGTGGCGCTCAGCCCTGTGGGAAAACTTCTCGAATGTAAACCATCATTCTTTTTTCATCGAGCAGGGGCGATATGCATCGATGTGCGATTCTGCTCTGGCTATGGGCGACATTGTGCGCCGCGCAGGTCACGTATCACGATCTGCCATCGTGTGCTGTAAGTTTACGATAGAAGCTGAGACGAACCTCCTACTAATGATTTCTAGCTCGACTGCTTCCAGAATGATGTCCCCAGCAATTCGTCTTCGCCATCATGCCAAATAGATGCCAACTCGGACTTTGAAAAGACGTTCTCGCCATGCTTTTACGATGCCTGCTCGGTACACGAGGCGTTATCAGCGCTGAATGTGACTTCCATCATCTGTGATCAACCGGTGCGAGATATTTCGTGGGCCATTCGCGGGTTCGTCATTGCTTCAACCACGGTGGCCTCGGGAGTTATTGGCCTACGAGTTCTCTACAAGATCAAGGGTCTCGCGGGAGGAATTGGCTGGGATGACTATACTATTGTCATCGGAGTGGTAAGATATAGTTCATCCGATCTATACGAGCGTCACTGATTATTCAGGTCGTCACTTTGATTGCGGCAGTAGGACAGTTCCTCAGTATGTATCCTGCCCTGACCACGCTCAACATGTTGCTAATTATCATCAGCTGCCTGGTATGGAATGGGCCGGGATCAGTGGAAGGTTCCCGTTGACGATGTTACCAAAGTCTACAAGGTCGGTCCTCTTTTTAGAAGTATGAACGATGCACTGACACATACAAGTGCTTCTTTGTCTCTGCTGTAGGCTATAAACTCGGCAACGGCGCCACACGCGTGTCCCTTCTCTGCTTTTACATGCGCATCTTCGAAAAAGGAAAGGCCTATATAGCGATCTGGGTCTGCATAGCCCTGACCATCATCATCGGCATCACCTTTGCCCTCGCCGACGCCCTCCAGTGTACGCCATCTCGGGCCTTCTGGGAGGGCTGGGATGGCGAGCTTTGGGGACACTGCGGAAGTCTGGGTGCTATTTCATGGGCCCATTCCATTCTCAACATTGTTCTCGACATCGCCACCTTGACTCTGGCGTTCTGGATCGTTCATAAGCTCAACATGAACTGGAAGAAGAAGATTGCAGTTATCTGCATGTTTCTTCTCGGATCAGCGTAAGTATTGATGACATTTTCGACAATTTTACAACCATTAACATCTTCTTAGAATCACCCTGGTATCTTTCCTCCGACTGCAAGCCCTCCCACCACTATATAACACGCGCAACCGGACCTGGAACCTGGCACCAGTAGCCTACTGGTCCGCCATTGAAATGTTCTTCGGCATGGTCTGCGCCTGTCTACCAGCACTCAAGAAGCTGGGCGACGCCGCGTGCGGCTCGGGCAGAAATACCACGCGGGCGACCACCGGATACGAACAGCGTTCGGGCCCCAGCCATCCCAGCCAGGAACGAAGCAAACACAGTGCGACCGATCCGACCATAACATTTTCGGAGTGGGACGATGTGCGCGACCCCGTGAGTCGCGATGGGGGCGTGAGCGATACCGAGATGGCGACGCTTTCGGATGGCAAGGACGATGTCTTGATTATCCAGACGCATCAGGCGCCTTGGGATGCGACAAAAGCGAATAGTTAGAATAGTGTAGTGATAAAAAAGATGATATGAATTGGTTCAAGAAAGGATCACCTTCTGGTATACCGGAGTGATCGACTGCCAGTTTCAATTTAGTAGGTTGAATCAGACAGAGAGGCCATGCCCCCATCTTCCTTCAAGGACGATCGATCTCGCTCCGTCACAGCTGCCAGGAGTCACAAGCATCGTCAGGTCGAAATTGCTGATTGTTCCAGACCTTCTCACCGGCCGTCGGTTTCTGCCTCGGTCAGCGAAGGGTTGACACTGACCGAACCTGGATCTCCTGTTTCCGCCAAGGTTTGCTTCCAACGGTCCTCGTTGGAATCTATCGGTAAAGGCCCGCCGCTGTCCATCTTGTACTTCTCTTTCAGCCTGTTGACCCATTTTTGGGCGACTACAATCTGCACACCAGGTGAGTAGAGCTCGATCTGTTCGGCCAACTTGGTCCGCGTGCATCATGTGTGCCATGCTCGTGGCCAGAGCACCTTGCGGAAGGTGTCATGAGGTGTGTTTATGGGGGCTGTGATATCACATCGTGACGGTGTCGATCAATTATGTGTTCGCCTTCTATGTTCTACACGTCCGGCCTTTGAATTACGTTGTATGGTTATGGGGATGGAGATCAGAATTGCTGGCATTCTTCGTACTGCTATTTATCAGTCACAGACCTGAGACCAGATGACTAACTAGTTATACAGATTATATGTTTCATCATTCCGGTGTATGTTGGGTAAACCTCTATTGAAAATGACTGCATACCTACCTGTACATATGCAGAGGAGATCATGAAAATAGCAAAGTCAAGCAATAAACTTTACCAGATGTTCGTCATGACTGGTCTCAAATTTTTGCAAACCTAGATGACTACAGGACTATGTCATGCAAGCAAGTATTGATTGTCTTGATTTCAAGATTTGGAATGATTTACATGATTGTAAGAAATCCGGACCGATTGCTTCTCGGGGTTTCGGCCGGGGCCCCGGGGGGTGACTGCCACTGAAGCTTTAGCGGGCAGAAGTTGGGAAGGCGTTCTACAGTACTAGATGACGTACGAAGTACAGAAGCCGCAATACCAGGCACGCTCACAAATCCGGGACACCTGAGAATCTCGAAGTTCGAACTATTTTGAATACCAAATTGAGCGACCGACTAGATCCTACTCGCAAAATCAATTGCGCGAAGAGGACTGGGCTCAAGGCCTGTATCAAATGGTGCCGAGACGCTCCAGCACGTGCGGAAGCTAGCATCGGCGCCAACGCCCGGAGCCCCACGATTACTACCCTCGATGGATCACCGACAAGCAATGATCGACATCATCCCTGCCGTCCCCGGATGCGCTCCTCGACCAATAGCGACCTAGATGTTAGAAGCTGGATGAACATCCCGGTATTGCTGTTCGCTATATAAAGCAGCTGCTCGAGACTTACTCCATCGCCACGCAAAGCAAAGCAACCGCACCTATCCTCCCCCGTCACAATGCTCCTCGCTCCTCTCCTCCTCCTGGCGACCACGGCGCTGGCCGCCACGCCGACCGTCTATCTCATCCGCCACGGCGAGAAACCCGCCGATGACGACGAGACGGGTCTGAGTACACAAGGCGAACAGCGCGCACAATGCCTGCGAAGCGTCTTTGGTGCTACATCCGCGTACGATATCGGCCACATCATGGCGCAGACTCCGCTTTCCAGTAGGTTGAGAAGGTCCGTCGATTCACTACACAGCAGGAAACTAATAGTATGCACAGATGGAAAGCGTCAGAGGCCATATGATACCGTCCTTCCTCTTGCAACGGACTTGGGATTGACCGTGGACACTTCATGCGACCGCGACGACGAGGACTGCGTTGCGGATGTCGTCAAAGCCTACACTGGGAGCGGCAATATTTTGGTCTGCTGGGAACACAAGCAGCTCAACAACATTGCAGAGGCTCTCGGCGCCGACGATGTCGATAAGTACCCTGACGACTCATACAACTTGATTTGGACGGACCCCTATAATTGGACCGAGATCACGGACGTCACTTCGGAGAATTGCGCTGGGCTGGATAACTAGTTTGGGAATGCTTTCTCGTCAGGTAATCTTATTGAATCATCACGATTACACATATTCACGTGAGAGACCAGCCGTCACATACAAAGAAGAAGTGAAATGCAGACCAAGCCATCTGGAACAGACCAAGAAACGACTGCGAGGACACCCATATGTCTCTCGTATACATATCACGTAAGTACAAGCGCCCATTTTTGGCCCTCCTTTTATGTATCTCTTCATCTCCCTCGCGTCTTTTATCGTCGCATGTCCCATGATTCATCCCTGACCCGAAAATTCATGCTGCTCTCGGACTTTACTCGCGCGGGGCTACGGGATCTGCCGCCCCTCTCCTTTTCATCGTAGCTGTAGTACGGACTATCAAAACTGGGCCGAGGAGGGAGGATGAGTTTGACGTCGCCAAAGCTGATGTCCTGGTTCCAGTCTGGTTCAGATAGTCCCGAGGCCACCTCTTCAAAGTTTCGCTTGTGCACAAATGCCGAGAAGTCAGGAACGCGTCCGGAATCGTGGCTCTCTTTCAGAAATGCGACGATACACTTGTGTGCCCTTATGAGCATCAACTCGGCGGCGCCCTGTAGAGCGGCATCCTCGGGGCCGCGAATTTCCGTCATGTGCGACGTAATTCGCACCCTGTCGTCCCTCGGGCTGTCCATCCGTATGCCAAGGACCTTGCTGATCTGCACACGATATGATGCCAGGGCAAACTTGAACGATATTCCGTACGGCAGTTTGTATATCCGGGACATGTTCCCCTTGGAATGGGTCGGGAAGTCCGCCTTGCTGGCAACGGCATGGGGAATCATCGCCTTGGGTCCGGCTAAAGAGCCCGCTGGCGATTTCGGTCCCGTCTGATACACCAAGTGACGTTAGTGGGATGCGCGATTATCAGATAACGCACGAAATTAATGCGTACCGGTATCGGTACCAGAATTGGCCTTGATGCCGCCGGTTTCTCCCCAGGCTTCGGCCCTGTAAGAGGCTGATAGCCACAAATGGCAAGGAGCAACTCCCACACTTCGTCCAGAGGCTTCTTCTTCTTGAAGATGCTCAGAAGGAGCGGAGCATTCAGCCTGTCCGCCTCCCCATGGGCCGTGAAGTCTTTGCGACTATTGAATCCCCGACCATCGATTCCGTACATGATGGTGTCTACTTCCCAGACGACTCTGTACACGAGCTGCCAAGGGTTAGCATCTCCAACTGTTGTGGAGAAGACCGTCTGCGATACTCACCCATTGCTTGCTGATTTCAGTGTTCCCAGATTCTTCAATGTATGTCAACACGTCGACGAGGGTTGCGTTGAAGATTTCCGTCAGGTCGTCCAGGGCATGATCAACCTTTGCAGACTTCTTCAGCCGCGCAAAGCGCATCTGTGTCCTCTTGCTCATTTCCATTGTGGCGCAATGGAATGATGATGGTCCAGGTTAGTGCTTGGATATATGCGGTTGTATGTGGTTCAGGAAGAAGGGATTATTCGAGGTGGGAGTTGTTGAAGAGGAAAAGAAGAAGAGGGAGAGAGGAAGGGAGATTTGCGAAGGATTGGTCCTATAGATACCCTGGAAAAATCTCTGTTTGCAAGCCCATCCATCCATCCATGCATTTTGCAGACCTACTGTAAGATAGTATAAGAGAGAATGTTGTACACAGACGGGAAGAATTCAACCAACCAGAGTGCCATCTTCGCGTTTGTCGATGGCTTCAAAAGCCTACTGGGTGCTGATTGAGTAAATAGTGGGACCCTGCGGCAGCTCGAATTGATCACCGCGGGCGGCATAGGGAACTCGGCTCTTGGCATGCATGGTAGCAAACGCTGCATAGGCACAGCGATTTTCAGTGACACATTTAAAATGATGAACACTGAGAGTTCGTGTGTGATGGTTTCTACGAGTGGCTGAGTATCGATTAGGATGCATGATCTGCTATCATTTTTGCTTTCCAGGGAACTATTTCGAGCCTTTCTCGCGGACAAATGCTCGCTCCTTTCATTAAGGCTTACCTTCATTATTCAGATGCTTATTGATTCCAGGTTCGGAAGACAAGCGTTCAATTGTGGAGGGCTTGCCACTACAATAAACGGCAGGAGAACCAGCTACCCTAGAACGCTTCAAGGACGACGCGAAAAGGTGCCCCAATCTAGAAAATCCGAGTTGAATACCGCTAAAAAGCGTGTACCTCGGCCCAGCCCTTTGAATTTCCTCTTTTGTATTTCTGCCCTGGCTTTATTCTCCTCGGCCTTGGCATTTTCGAAAGCCTGAGCTTTCTCCGCATGACTTTTCGTGAGTTCAGGGTTCTTGTTGAACGTATCATCCTCAGAAAACTCCAGCCGTACAGTCCAGCCGGGTCTCACGATGCGGGACCAAGTAGTTGACCCTATGATGTTGTTTTCTGGGCCAACGAAGTGGAAGGCACGCCTTTCAACAAGGTAATTGTAACTGTTTATTATACCATAGAGAGGCCGTTCTTCCGGGAACAACCGATAGAAGTTTGGCTTTATTGAGCCAACGAAGTCACAAATTCCCTCATGTAATAGTCAGCAATTTGCAGAAAGCTAAAGAAAATAAAGAAAGAAAAAGGAACAACAGTGGAATTCGAGTGCACTCACCTTCCAAGTACTACAATCCTCGTATGCGCATGAATGGATGTTGCCAAATGAGTCTACCACTTGAACCCAGATGTCTGCGTTGGGTGCGGCGGGCTCAGCTGGTCGAGGCGTTTGCAGAAAACTGGAAGTCGATTCCAGGTTTACTGATTGAGATTGCCCGTTGGTCGAGTTCTGGATTGGAAAGGAGTGCGGTGGAGTGAAAGAGTGGGCGGAAGCAGAAGGATTGTTGGAAGGAGACACATAACCCCCATTGTCACCACTCGCGGCTTCGATCAGTGGTCTCATACTGCTTAGTAATTTTCTCGCGAATTGATTGATTCTCCTTGTGAGTACATCTATATCATCTCGGATTTCCTGGGTAGGTGGTAAAGTAGCTGGCTCCATACTGTTCTCGACCTGCTCGTCGATTTCAGCCAAATCCTCAGGCGTGAGGTTTTCTTCCGATGCTGTGTTCTCTGTCGCATCGGCTGATGAGAGTTGACCCCATTCGTGTGGTCCGTCATCAGTGGAGTGGGTTTCCCGTGTGCTGTGTAGTACTAATGCTCTACTTTCGATCTGGATTTCACCGCTGTCGTTCACTTCGTCACCATTGGTGACTCTCGTTGAGTCCATCAAAGCCGGTAAGTTCTGCTGCAACTCTTCTGATTCTGGATTTGGCGGACTTGAATCCAGAGCTTCGTTCGTGCTCAGAGGCATTTGCGTAGGGGAGTGACCAAACTTCGAAAGTTTCTGAACGAGCAAGCTACTCTCCAGGGAGTGTTGAACAAAACTGATGGGACTTAGCATTGAATATTTATCGCTCGGGAAGGGCATCTTACCGTGTGGACGGATCAGACTGATCCTTGGAATTTTGTAATTTGATAACACATATTGCAATCGTCAAGCTGAGTTGCAGCTGATGCAACACACTTCGGTAGAACAATAGTTTTTCTTTCTTACTAAGCAGCCATTCGAGTCTGATCCCGAACTGGCGCAACTTGTTCTTGCTGTCCTTGAATCGAATCAACAGGGGGGTAAGGGACTCGGTGAGTGCCCTCAGCCTGGTCAGCATATCATCGCAGCCATCAACAATATCCTTCAACATCATGGTACCGTGACTTGGGACATTTTCGATTTCTAGCAGAGGGTATCTGATAGACTCCAAGAGTCCCAAGAACACGTTGATTTCGGACGCATAGGCCCGCACCTGGTATCCGGCTGAACCGATGTCGTCGGCAACCCCGCAAAGGCATTTGACGATGGTGAACCCGACTGAAGCCAGGCCAACGACGCTGGCAGCAATACTGAGGGGGTCAGCCATGTTGATCGTTCATGAGTGCAAACTGAAGTCGTGACTTTTGTGTTTTTGAAAGGTCATGAAAGTAAGTGTCGAGGACTCAAAGGAATATCGATTTTTGCATTCACACACATATATCCTCTTTGCGGCACATTCTTTCGTGGTTTCCCTTGCGTGTCAGTTCTGCGATGGCTGCCTAGTGGAAAGGAGATTGCATTTCATGCTTTCACTCACACCCGCGCTTCGATACGACTACCGATTGGTTTGCGATGCTTGCTGGTGTTTTAAGCTTTCGGTGGCTGAGATCTCGTTTTTCTATTGGTTGTTCATTTGCAAGCATAGGTATGGGTTCGTTTATTTAGGAAGATTCAAGCAGACTAGTAACCAATAGCGAACAGCAATAGCGTGACCAGCATGGTGGCAGACGTAGGACTTCATGGTTTCTCTTGATCGATGTTGCACTGCCCGCGCTGGTGTTTCAAGGCTGACAGAATTGGCCGTGTCCCTCTTTTCAGTTGTACAGATGGCGCTCAAAAGAGTTATGGTCAACCACACAGTGGAGTCGCGACTCATCCATGACTTTTGTGCGCTCCGTATGCCAGTATAAAGCTGCGCCCGGAAAAACAGCGGGGCCCGGCGCCTGCCCGAGTCCAGCGCCGCAAGCCGCCCGGGATGTGGGCCCAGCCGCGCGCGGGAACAAACAAACGCTGGACAGGCGCCCGCTTTCCAAAAGCCGGCACACTTGAAACTTTCCAGCCCAGCTTTCCCCCTTCGCACATTTCAATCACGAATTCCCATCCAAACCTCCTGTCGAGCCAATTCTCTTTCCCATTTAGCAAGCCTGCCAACAGCTCTGTTTGATCATGTCGGCCGATCCCGTCGAGCCGGCAAGCTCTTTCCAAGACTTTGACCACGGCGGGCCGATCACTCCAACCCGCCAAGAAAAGACACTTTGGAGGAATGATAACAAGCGTCTCTATGCTGGATCAATGACTTGCCCGCAAAAAGAAGGCCAAGCGCGAGCGCGGCGCTGCCCATCGTGCCGTTGCCTGGTACCGCGCTTGTCTCCGACGCCTCCTCGAAAACGGCCCCGGTCATCGCTGCTCTGACCAAATTGGTGAGGATCGGCCTCACTGCTCCTTCACTGTGCCTCCGCTAACTGTTAGTAGGAACTGGCATCCGCTGTGCCGACTGTGCCGACAACAAACATGGCTGTGAGCCCGTAAGTTACTACGCCTGCGCCCTCTCTACCACTCCTGCTCACGCGTGTCAGCTGCCCGACTCCGTTGTCGGTCATCTGGAGCACGCTCTGAGCGTCGCCGAGGACGCCGAGCTCTGCGCTGCCTTCAACGCAGCTATTCACAGTCTCTCCACCCACCAGCGCTGTTGGTCCGCCGAGCACTCCCCGCGCTGCTCCTGCGCTCGGCTCGTCAGCATCAGGGCTAACCGAGATGGGCCCCAAAGATATTCAGTTTAGAGTACGAGGTACTGACCTTGGAAGCGGACATCAACGTGAGGCTGGATAATATTTTCAAAAATTCTATCCAATGTCGTTTTTCGTCCTAATGCCTATAGTGGCAACCCGGCTATACCTTTGAATTCAACATCGCCATGTCGAGTAATGCTTTCTGTGGTAGCGGAGGTCGAGCCACGTTGGCGGGCAATGAGTGTATTGATGATCGTATGTAGGAGCATACGTCTGATTGGGAGGCAAGTAAACAGGCATCTTGATGGGTTGCTTACCATCAATTACGGATGACGAAAAATGCGGCCGACCCATGGGGCAGTATTAATACATCTGCATCGGGCAGCGGATATGTGACCAATTCATGTCCGTATTTGTATGACAAGAGCACATCAAGTGACTAACACTCTTCAATCAAACCATCATTGCAACAAGCAATCAAGTATAATGCTGTCACAAGATCCGCCACACGTCGTGGAATAAAGCAAGCCAGTATACTCACTTCTTCCACAAGCTATTATCAGAGTGCGATTTGTTGTATTAATTACATATGCTCCACGTCCATGACTATGTGTACTCCTGGCAACTACTAGGCCGAAGCTTGTGCGCCTCTACACTGATTCAGTCTCAATTCATCAATACATCTGCCCTCAACTGAGTCGTCAATGCTTGGACTTATTCATCATCTTGAAAGGTGGCGAGTAGCATATGCGGCTCGTACCACCAGATTGCAGACGGTGGGCAAATGTTCATGGTTGGATTGAAGCCCCCTCGCCTTGCCCAGCTTCACTCCAAGTCTTGTTTGATCCAGGCGGTTCATTCTGAAAATCTCTCCTCCATCTCCTCCAAAGATGCCATGAACCTTTCGTGCCAGTTCTCGACAACAACACGGTCCCGAGCTTGGTCTTCTGCCTTGTTCCTCAACCTCCAATGAAGTTTTAGGATTACTCGGTGTGCGGCACACCAGTGGCTTATATCAAAAGTGTTGGCTGAGTAGAGCTTAGCCATGATGGCTTTGTCCAGTTTTTGAAGGGAATATTCGGAATCTTCAAATTCGGATTGCTCGTATCGTGCAAAGAATGGGCGAGATGCCTCCTTCCAGCCAGCCAAGTTGTCCGAGAGGAAATCTTTATTTCTCACGCCACTGCAAATCTCTTCCCAAATCGCGTCGAATCTCGATTGAGACGACCTGGGCGACAAAATGACCCCTCCTTGAGATGTTGTAGAACCGAATGGTGTTTGTTGCAACGAGGCGGGATTGTTGGCCTCCATCGCCAGTGGTGGAGTGGCTGAGGCGATGTGACCCGAGGGATTTTGCGTTGACAACGTACTTGCGGTGGCATGAGTAGATAGACTTGACTGTCCGGGGGCAGGTGCCACAGTCGAGTTCGAAGAGCTTTGTGGTTGACGAGGGAAGTTGCTTCCATTGGTGCGCAGGACCTGGAAATGGTCATCGACAGACATGTGTTTCATTTCGAAGAGGTACATGAGATGATCAATGTCGGCGGCAATGTCGTCAAGCCTGACGGGGCCATGTCTATGGAGCCTCTCCACGGGGTCAAGACGGCCTCCCCAAAGCTAGAAGGAGATAGCGTCAGCATGTTCTCTCTACGTAGAGATTATGGGCGTTGGTGTTTTGAGGATGCACTTACGTATCTTTGTAGGCATTCCAGAAAGGTGGGAACGATCCATCGAAGACTCACTGTCTCAATGGTACTGGACTTGGCGGCCTGGAGTACCTCTCGACCGATGAAGGGACAGGCAGACTCGAGCGGCACAACACTGGGTAGGATCGAGACCTGCTCTTTGATTGAATTGAAGAACCGAATTGCATTGGCTTCGTCCATGTTGGCGATGGCGGTGATGAGGCGCGCAAAGGGTATCTTGTCGTCGCTGCGTTTTGCTGTGCGGATGGGGAAGAGGTTTGCTGCTGTGCGCCAGCTTCGAGGCAGGAGAGCAGCTGGCCAATTGAAGGGTCAGGCTCTGTTCGTCAGAATCTTGGGAACTTTTGCTTGGAACCAATCTGAGATGTACGTCTCTCCCTTCAGATGTGCGGGCGTATCTAGGAAGGTATACCCAACTTCGGCAGTTCTCGGTCCCTACAAACAGGATATTCACCAGTCTAGGTGCCTTCGGGCAATGAAACGAGCCGCAGTTCGAGATGACCACAACGAACAAAATGCATGCTACTTCCAGATTCACCCGATGAAAGAGTTGTTGGAGAGGGTAAACGAGGTTGCCCGTTTTGCTTGGTGTGAAACCTGCTCGGTCCACCGAATAAGAAGGGACTTGTTTCAAGATATTATTCTTTTCTTTTGATTATCCGACTGGTGCCCAGATACTGCCTAAAAACCCTTTATTTGGGCACAAAATTCAAGCGCTGTCCTCGCCCAGAGAACAATCAACAAACGGAGACAGTGGTTCTGATTGGCCCTTCAATCCCATTCAGCAGGCCGCCTTGAAAAATAAAACCTCGGACCTGCCGTAGGTGTCAGACCTTCTCTCTCTTTTCCTTCTTTCCTTGTCAACCTCCATTCCATCATTGCGAGATCATCGCGCGGACTCAAGACGATGGACACCGACAGAGTCATTCGCCTGCTTCAGGCAATGGATGCTGTGCTTCAACACCGCCTCGAGGGCATCAAGGCCCGCGCCGATCGCGAATCCAAGGCATCCGGACTGCGCGAAGCCCTTCGCGAGAGTGGTCTGACTGTCATGAAAATCCTGAGGCAGGAGTGCGACGACAACTACGACATCAGCCTTCGATGGGTAAGTACCTAAATTTCTCTCTTGTTTCAACAGCCAAGCTGACATCGTGATCCAGCTTGCGTCCGAGATCCTCGGAAGTGCAAAGATCAAACTCTTCAAGGACATTGTCCCTGATGGACATGCTTTCAAGGAGCCCGAGGCACACAATGATGACGACACCGCAAATCTTGGCCACCTGATTGACGTTTTCACAACACAGGAGCTGACCGTGGACCAACTTTTGGAAGTCCTCTGCAACAACGGCCAGCGCTTTCCCAGGCATCAACATCGTGGAACTGATAACCAGACGCCGACATACCAGACTCCGACATTCTTCGAGAACCGCGCACCTACACTTTTCGGTCGTCCCGGTTCGCGCACTCCTGTCGATTTCAAATCCGCCACGGCCCCCGAGGGGGAGCTCAATACGCTAAATGGCGGTAAACTTTCAGCAACTTACCCTCTCTCTCCTGACATCTCTTGGGCAGGGGCCCTTGAAATGAAGGCAAAGGCTCAGCCCTTTCTCAAGGTTGAGATGCAACTCATTCCGCACCCCCTTGCATTCACAATCTCGACATTCGTAGAGGACGACGAAGACACATTCTCTGATAGACTCATGCAAAACATGGCCGAATGGAAGCTCATGGACGCGGACAAATACATTATGACATGGTGGGCAACCATGCGCGAGACTGGGGACACTATAGACTTGATGGCCTCTATTCAGAGCCAAATGGAGGCCGAGATTGCACGTTTAAAGGAGGAGAACAAAGCCAACCATGAATGGCTTGATTCAATCGATTGGAGCAGCTTGGATCTCAAGGGCCCTCCCGAGCCGAATCCCAGCCTCTTCTACAAGGCCCAGAAGGATAGAGACTCCTGAGGTACATCAATCAGCTCGGGCACATGTCCTCATCGCTGGCATAAAGAGCGTTCATCTCTTGATGCCATCAGCAGCGATTGAAGTGTCTCCCTTTCCTTCATAAGCCTTGTTTCTACGGATTGATATGTATTCTGGTCTTTATGATTGCATATGGTTTGCCTCCATCAGACCCACCGCCGACAACTGGGTCTCAGTCGACCTGGACTCGCACTCCCTTGGACCTGATATCGGGAAGAGGGATGATGAAGTCGTGGACATGCTTGACATCGCGCTCGGTCGTCTCAAACAGCTTGATACTGGGACCGTTGGGGCGATACAGTACAGCAAGCATCAGACTCATTTCGGCCATTGCTAGGCTGTACCAAATAGGAAAGTAATTAGAGAGCAATGCCCAATAAAATCAATCATCATGACATTGACTCACTTCTGTCCCAAGCAATTGCGTGAGCCTCTGCAAAAGGGTACGAAACTCTTTAGCATCCTCGGATCGATGTCTCCCATCCACCGTTCTGGAATGAACTGGTCTGGTGAGGGATAGACTTCAGGGTCCGAGTGCATCAGGTATGCCGACATGCCAACAGGTATCTATCGTAGTAAGTACTGAGAAGAGTATTCGCATGCGCAAGTGACTAACTCCTGGTGGGATAACATAGTCCTTGTACTGAAGGGGTACATCGGGGGATACTCGAGGCAGCCGGTGCATTACGCCGTAGCTCAGTCTGAGACACAATTGTCAGTCTAGTATCGGTCGGCATGACAAGTAATCATACCGGAGTGACTCCTTGATGATGGCCTGGAGATAAGACAACCGCTCTAGCTCTGCCCAGTAAGGGATTGTATCAGGCCATCCAGCCATCGTGTCGGTGACCTCCCGTTGCAATCTGCTCAGGATCTCGGGGCGCGATAGTATGTAGTACGAAGCGAAGCCCAGTGTCCGCGCTGTGCTGGCCGTGCCCGCGCCGAGTAGCGTTTGCGCCTCTCTGGATAGACGTGCCACGGACCTTTCTGATTCGGGCATGTCGCTGTTGGCGATGTGCGTGAACAGTGAGAATTCATTGACATCCTTGTTGCGGATCTGGGTCATCACGCGGTGAATGTGCTCTTGAGATTTCTGCGGAGGTCAGGTCAGCAGAATGAGCCTAAGAATTGGTTCGATAAGATGTGAGACGAACCTCTTTGAAGGTGTTGAAAGATTGGCCTTTGGGAAAGATCGCAAGAAGGAGATTGTACGGCAAGTAACTGACTAGACTGTGCTGTGTCAGGTTTCGATGAACGTGACTTTAAGTTTTTTTACTGACCGTATAATCCAAGGAAACCCCGTCATCAATGGTATAGAATGAACAATCGCATCAATAACGTTGTACCTGCGTTATGATCAATGCGGAACACTTGATCAATCGCATGGTACCACTCACCAGTCTGGAGAAAAGTCAGGCTCGTCCAAGAACCGATCTCCTCGATCATTACCTAGACAGATACTTCCAATGACGTCTCCCGAAAACGCGGCCAACGCATGATCAAGACGAATGACCGTACCCGTCCCTCTCAGAGCACGCAGACGCGACTCAAAGTGCGAGGCGACCTCGGCGATAATGGGCTGAAGCCGCGTGACGCCCATGCGCGAGAAGAAGGGTTCCAGGGGCTTGCGCCGCTTTCGATGCAGGGCGTGTTCAGTCGAGAGGAAGTGAGAGTCCTCGAAATCGATGCCTTGGCAGAAGGCGTGATAGTTGTTGGTCTGGCGCTTGTTTTCGGTCACATAAACCTCGCTGTAGAACTCCGGGTCATGAATAGACAGCTCCATCGGGTTGACTCTGATTATAGGACCTGAGGTACAGCGGTTAGTCGCATGCTTTCGTATCACTGCTCTCGGTGTAGGATTTCACTGACCATATTTCTTGTGCATTCGCTCAATCTCGAAAATGTACTTGCCACCAAGCCAAAAGTCGTAGTAAAACTCGTACCATCCTGTTGCCGCAGCGAGTTTTGACCCGGGAAAAACAGATAGTGGTGATAGATACAAGCGATATACCACCAAGGAAATGAAGTAGATCGCAGACAGTCCGATGAAAGATACTCCTAGCCCACCTAATGACAGATCATCCAGCTGCCTCAAGATCAAATTGAAGCCAAACATCGTGGCGATTCGATGAATTAATTTGGGTTCAAAAATCGGGCGCTTGTGTAGATCTATCCAAGATCGATGGCACGTCGCTTACGTCCGCGTGCCTGGCATTCCCGTCAACGGGTATCTATGTTAGCCGACGAGTGCTGACTTTAGCTGAGAAGCTGTCCCTATGAATGAACAGGGACTCACTTGGCAAAAGGTCACATGGCATGCTGCTCTCGGGTGTCGGACAGCATCTAGGGGTCTAGTCAGACAAGCCTGCCATGCAGCCATCGTATGTACTTCGAGACAAGATGCCCAGGCATGCCAAGACTTGACGCAATCTATCTCCATTCGCTATGTCGCAATCAAATATCCACTGGGTCCTTGCGAAAAGCATAATAAATCCACATTCCCCGTCCCGTCGTCTGACATATCAATGGCTTATCTGACCCGATCGCTCCATGTGGTGATGGGTTCCGACGGGGCGGCTCAGCGATGTTACATCAATCGAATCCTGCTGCAAGGGTTCTGCAGTCACGGTTGACCCATGCAGTCAGTTCAAGCCATTGTTCTTCTCAATAATCAGACCAAGCCAAGCAGCCGTGGATGGGGCTCTGCTAGAGGCGGTCAAAGTCGTAAAAAGAAGATGTTATGGCAAGTGACCGAGGTAGTCCTGTGTTGGCATAGTCTCTCTCCCTTGGCTTTTCTACCATTTCTTTTGAGCTTCAGTCGAAATTTGGCGATCATAATGGATTTTGTATACTCGGAAGAGGTAGATCCAAACCTCTACGAGACGCACGGTCTTGCTGGAGGTATTCCACTTCGTCGTAAGTCCTTCTGACAGCTGAAAGGGAGCCCCATCACAAATATCATCGAGCTAATGCTGATGCAGGGCATCTTGACCCATATAAAGAGATCGAGGGCACTCTTAGAGCTCAGAAAGATTGGACAGAATACGTGAAGCCCGTTCACGGTTACCAAGGCGGCCTTGGTGATCGGTTCAGCTTCATGCGAGTGACTGTACCAGAATGTCTTCCAGAAAGGCTGGACATGATATCCTACCTGAATGAATTCGCATTCCTTTATGACGGTATGGCGTCACACCTGCATATATCAACTCTCTGCTGACGGACGAGTACGTTGCACGCAGATGCGATGGAGAATCTCGATCTCAAAGGCAGTCTAGACCAGAGTTCTGGATCTATTCTTGAGCCACTCAAAATAGACAGTCTGAAGCAAGAGTTGAACCCGAAAATGCGGCCAGAAAAATGGCTACTAGCCAGGATGGTGTCGGAAATGATGGTCTTGGACGCTGAGCGCGCAATCACGTCCATCAAGGCATGGGCGGCATTCGTCCAGCTAGCATCAAAGACCCGGCGCGAGCCATTCGAGACTCTGGCGGAATACATTCCGGCGCGAGTAATTGATGCGGGTGAATTGTTAGTATTGCTTCCCGTACGACTATCCACTGGTTGACTGATGTTGTAATATAGAATGTGGTTTGGCGTTCTCACCTTTGGGATGGCGCTCACGATTCCCGAGTCGGAATACGACCGATGTATGGAGCTCGCGCGACCAGGTTATGCTGTCTTGGGGCTGACGAACGATTTATATTCGTGGGAGAAGGAGAAGCAGGACGCTCTTCGCCTCAAGCAGGACTATGTATTTAATGCCATTTGGGTCATTATGCGAGAGATGCAGGTGACAGAAGAGCAGGCCAAAGCCATCTGCTCGGAGGAGATCAAGAAGTATGTGTCCGAGTTTACCAGCACAGTGGAGACGGTGAAGAAGGACGATAGCCTATCCAAAGATCTACGGACGTATCTCGAAGCAGTCATGTACAGTTGTAGTGGGAATCTTGTTTGGAGCATCACCTGTCCAAGGTATCATGAGTGCTGAGCAGCTTGCGCGGGAGGTGCCCCTGTCATACGACATGTATCGGAGAGTTGAAGGGCGTTTCTGAAAGCTTTGTTGTTGGGCTTGTAGATATATATCTATGCGCTGTGCCATCGAAGGCTGCTTTGCTTCTCGAGGTGGAGGATGATGATGTTGCTGGCGGATGTGGCACGACTGCATGGAAGCACAGGGGCTGTTGATGCCTGTCTTGTGGATCCGGATAAATCCGGCTTCCCATGTCTTTTATTGTTGGTTCCCAACTTCCATTAATTGTGCCATCTCGCTTTTGATGTAGAAATGCGTATCGTAGTCCGCATCTCGAATATTAACATCAAGCTGCCTGCGCATCAAAATGACTGTCTGGAAGATTACCGAGAGTGCGCTCGCTTTCTTATTCACACACGTTGCAATTGAGCCTACTGACAACATGACAGGAATCAAACCCAAAAAACCCGAGCCTACTGATGTCTGGCCTTGCCCGGAAGATTCTACAAGTCCCTCAGATGTTACCTTGCCAGGTATTCTGGACGTGAGATTCATCAGAGACGCTGGTCTATCGGTGCCGGATCGCCACCTTGGACTATTCGACGACCATCAGCTTGGGGCTCCGGACCAAGCGACCGCAAGCAGATGGAACACGAATTCTGAGCTCCTACCGTGCTTACCATACGCCGTTCTCGAGTTCAACAAGTCGCAGGTGATCCTTCAAACATATAAATCATCGTTCCAAGGTCGCACTTGGTTTCCAGGGCCCATCAAATTTGATGTCTTTCAACCTGGCGAATTGATAATACGTGTCTATCTTGCCATCCCCGGCGATCCTGGTCCTGGCATCTGCCTCGGTTCAGGCAGAGTGATTCCGCCATATACAATCACAGGCTCCTCTACTAAGTGGCTGCCGTTGGCGGGAGGCACTGGGAAGCTCCTGGTCAAGCTTGAATACAAAGCCAATCCTGCTAAACTATACCTTGAAGACTTTGACATGCGCAACTTGATTTCTTTGCAAGGTGCACCAGGTATATCAGGTGTGTTCCTGGCAAAAAGCCGGCATACGGAACGTTTATATGCAGTCAAGACGATGAGAAAGTCCCGCAAGGATTCTTCATTCCGTGTGCCACAAGGAATTCGGTTCGATGTGGACAGCGACTTTATCTTTCCTCTCTACGCCACCTTCCAAGAGCCAGAAAAGTTCAGCCTCATCGTACCATTCGCCAATGGTGGGCATTTATTCTACTATCTGCAAAGGGAGCACCACTTTGATACCAATAAGGCCAAGTTCTACGCTGCTGAGATGATCTGCGCCGTGCAGTACCTACACAAACGAGATATTGTTTGCGAGGGTCTTTGGCCGGGGAACATTCTCCTAGATTCCCTGGGGCATGTCATACTCGCCGACTTTTCTCTGTATTATTCGGGGACGGGTGAAACTCGTGACGCTGCCCGACTCTTGGAGATTCCTGCACCCGAACTCCTCCTCGGTAAAGTTCATGGGAAAGCAGTTGATTGGTGGACGCTCGGTGTCTTTCTGTATGAAATGTTGACGGGCATGCCCCCATTTCATGCAAAGAATACCGAGGAGGTTCATCGAAACATCCTATCTGTGCCCATCCAGCAATTTGAAATGCTTGACATGAGCACAAATGACTTGCTTCTGGGGCTATTGAAGCGCGACCCCGATTTGCGCTTGGGAGCAAACGGTGCATCAGAGGTCCAAGACCACGCATTCTTCCACGACATCAACTGGCAAAGACTGCTTGGACGACAGGTGGAACCGCCCTTCAAGCCTACTCTCGAACCTGGAGAGATCATGACGATGCGATTCGAGGACGGAACGTATCGATACCCGCCGAGAAAAGAGTCAAGCAAGGAAGAAACTTGGAGACCGTGGAGAACGTATGAGTCTGCATGGTCTGCAGGTTTGGGAGAAGACGATGAGGTTTTCAAAAACTTCCACCCGCCGGGGCTCTTTGCAAGATTGATTCGGACGTCTGACGGGTCGCTGCTTCATGCCGTTATCCAGGGCAACTATGAACTTGTAATAAAGGTCGTGAGGGATGCCGACCGGGTGAGCAGGACACAGGCCTTGGGGCTTGCTGTGGAACAGCGCGATCCGGAGATGATACGCATCCTGCTTGATCACGGGGCCAGCTGCGACTTTGACGACTCTGATCGACCTCGCCCATCTCTTGACAATGGCTGCTGCTTTGGAAGAGACAACGGTGTTGAGGAAGCAGCAGATTTCCTGCCACCACTCGTGAGGGCTGTGAAATTGCACGACGTGGAATCGGCGAGGATGCTTCTTGCTGCCGGAGCGAATCCCGACGTCGGTTTCCATGATAACAAACGCCTCCGGATTTACGACCCAGACTCGAAAAAGCCTCTCATTGATTGTGGAAGGGTCATCCAATTGGCATCAGCATACAACGATGGCGAGATGGTGCAGCTGCTGCTTGCCTTTGGGGCTTCCATCGGCCGGCCAGCGCCAGAGTGGCATCATGCCTGTGAGCCTATTGAAAGAACTGTTTATCTCATGGTTACAGCTCATCTGAGGAAGAATCTGGAGGAGTATAGAGCGAAGGGAAAGCAGACATAGAAATAATCCAGATTGACGTCCATTGAAGCCAGCGATCATGTTTCTCACATACTCAACAAAAGACTCAATAAAATGAGAAAACGAGATAAAAGTCCGAAGGAAAAGTCCGGTAATCCACCATGATCAGTAGACAGCGGCATCGCGGCGCTTACGCCTCCGACTCGAAGGATCACTAGTTCATAACTTCATCGTATAAGAGCTGAATGACACATGCTGTTAAGCTAACACCCATGTTCAAAATACAGCTGCTATTGCCTCATATTGCAACACGACAAGATGCCCAGAATCGCAATTGAGAACGCATTGGTGTTTGATGGGCTGCAGCTTAGCGGACCGAGAACCATCATCATTGACGGATCGAAAATCAGTCATGATGCCAACACGACAGGAGACGACACTGTAATCGACGGCACCGGCTGCACGCTCCTTCCGGGTCTATTTGACTGTCATGTGCACGTCGACACCCCGGAGCAGCTCGCCTCGTTCGCCGGGTACGGCATCACGACGGTGTGCGACATGGCGTGCTTTCCGATAGAAAAGTATAACCAGCTCCGCTCGGCGGGCGGGCCGACCACGTGGCTCGGGGCGAGCCTGCCGGCGTTTGCGCAGAACTCGACGCACGGGAAGCTGCTCAAGTTCGCGGGCGTCGGGGCGGAACAGGCTGTGCACAGTGACGAGGACGCCGTACGGTTCGTGGCGGATAGAGTTGGCGATGACGTCGACTATATCAAGATCATTGCGGACCTACCAGGCATTGAGCAGGAGTATCTGGACAAAATTCAAGCCGAGGCAAAGAGCAATGGCAAGATGACGGTCGCGCATACGGCGCAGTATGAAGCATTTGTCCGGGGATTGCACGCTGGTTTCGATATTTTGACGCACTCGCCAATGGACAAGCCTCTTGATAAACAACTCATCGACAAGATGGTCAGCCAGGGAACCGTGGCCGTCCCGACGCTGACCATGTCCGAGAACATATCAAACAGCTGGGTGATGTGGTGCATCAGAGGCAAGCAGGACTTTCAGAACGCTCTGGACAGCGTGGCGGCCATGCACAGAGCAGGCGTGCCCATCCTCGCAGGCACCGACGCCAACAACACTCCCGTGTTGGCGGTACCGGCGGGCAGGACTCTACACTACGAGCTGGAGCTGCTGGTCAGGGCCGGACTCAGTCCGATCGAGACCCTCAGGGCCGCGACCTCGGGCCCGGCAAAGTACTTTTGCCTCGACGACAGGGGCCAGGTTCAACCGGGTCTGCGGGCGGATCTCGTGCTGGTAGAGGGGAACCCGACAGAGGACATTGCCGCGACCCGGAAGATCCGGAGGGTATGGAGCGCGGGGGAAGAGGTCCCGTTGGCCGCGGAGACGGAGAGCACGAGCTGTATCGTCATGTAAAGGTGTGCCGAGGTGCTGTAAATACTATATATACTACCACCAATGCCTTCTTACCAATATTGTAACGGCCATACCAACCGGCACGCAGACCTCCCCTGCATCATTGCTCCCCGTTCTCCAAGGAAACGGGCGGGCAGCTGCTGGCATCTACGGGATCACGGGCTGACCCATGCGCAAGTCTGCGGGCTTTTGCATTGAAAAGAAGACGGGCTGAATCGTGCTTGATACTGGCACACGAGCCAACTCTTGTTTTACCTCTTTGATCTGCAGCAGGGGGGCATGGAAAGATAGCGCAGTCACCTGTGGGACTCCGTTGGACCCTGATTATACACACGTCACCTTATTTTGTGCAAATGCAGGAGAGGAGATATCAAAGTAAGCGCTTGCTGTGCTGCTAGAGAGATCCAGATCCCAAGGTCTAGATATCCATGATGGCCTCGCGTCTTTCAAAATCACCCATCGCGAAAACCGAGAACATCGCTATGAGCGACGATAAGGCCCGTCTCCCAAGCTACTGGAGAAAGAGATCCGGAAAGTTTTTTTTTTAATATGTATTTTTTGCGCTTGCGGTTGCGTATGTTGCCGAAATTGGAAAGCTGGGAAAAGGGGGCCTCTAGTTGTATCCCCACATTGCCTGTAACCCTTCTCACGAAGAGCTTGCAACGTAAAAGAGACCGGACGAGGGCGCCGCGTCAACGATCGGGCGACCCGGACGCGTCTACGGGCGCACCCCCAAGACATGCGCGTCTCGGCAGGGATGCCGGGTTGTGATGGATCGTTTTTTGGGAGTAGAGTCGTGCTCGTGTGAGCCCATGGTCAGGACATGTATGGAGGCAGTGCTGAGATTCGATGTACTGTCGTTGTAATCTTGGAGTGGCACGGCAGATGTCAGAAAACTGCTGTCTCGAGACGATACAGAGTTTTGGTTGCGCCATGTTTACTCATCGTGGCACTAAGAAAGCTAGACTGGGAAATTATATCGTGATTCAGCGAGTTGGCGAGGAGAGTTCAAGTCGGTGATGAAGGTCACAGAGAGCAAGTGAGCTGTACATTTACGCAGACCAGGCTGTAAGTTGCTATTCTCATCTTGATGAAAACCATGACGGATATATGATAGATATTTGACTGAACCTTGCGAGCTCTTGATCCGCAATAAAGATCCGGAGGTAAGATTCTTGCATGGGTAGCGCCAGGGGTTCAGGGACAGCGCACGCCACTTGGACTGCCAAACATGCATAGAGCTCGACGGGTAAGATGACTGTGAGATGGAGCAAATGAACGTGTCTGAGTTGTAGATGAGTGGATGACTCAAGCGTGTGCTGTTACTGCTGCTACTGCCTGCCAACGGGTGGGCGTGTCTCGATACACAATGACCGCAGGTTCCGGCGGCTTGGTAACGTGGGTGTCGGACACGGACTCTACTGGTAGTAATCTGTAATATTTCCCGGCCAACACAAGATCATATGTCTCTGATCTGGATATTAGGGATTGTCGCCTCACGATAACTGTCATGTTTCGAGCGTCGGTTCAATCAGGTGACTTTCAAGTGACTTTAAGTGACTTGTCGTCATGATCTACGGCACACCCAAACAATACCCCTTCGTTATCCGCTTTGAAACGGAAACTCCATGTATGTATGCATTTGTCCTGCGTTCTCCAAATGTCAAATTGCATAGTGCAACCCACAGCCGGCCCGCGTGGTCGAGAGAGAAGACTGCGACGTAGAAACTCTGCCGATTGGTCCGGGTTTCGGTCTACCCTTGGAGGACCCCCAGATACGCGCGCAAGGGAACCTGCGTTCAATTTCCAAATGGCAGACGGGATGTCGCTGCTGTTGAATTGATGGCAGTGCTTTGCAAGGCCCGCAAGGGTGGTATCGAGTTGCCGTCAGCCCATGACGAGTGCCATGTATTGAGTTGCAATATTCGTGTTGCCATATTAATAATATCTCGTTACCACGAATCTTATTGCTGCTGGTTATCATGACCACCATCCAGGTACGTAACAGGTAGTAGCATCTCATAAGTTGTAACTAGCTCAAAGCCCGCCCGTTTTAAGGCGGGGGAATCCTGACTTGCATATGCCCCTCTTCGCTAGCACTAGTTAAGTGTACTCCGTAGTGCAGATCCAGCTCGAAAGCTATGACTGGAGAATTCAAAGTTCTGCTTTTCGAGCACGAGTTAGTTTTCTCTTCTTTACCCCTGGTGCCTGACTCCGCTTCAAAAACATCCTCGGCTGTCCCTGGCTGCTGGACGCTGGCTGCTGGTCTACGAGAATAAAATCAGAGTGGTCAGCCTGCCAAGGCTCAAGGGATATATCAGTCGTCGTATTGATCATTGTGGTGTGTACGATGTAGTCAGTTGGCAGTATCCAAAGGCATCCAGGTCTTGGCAATGCTCCCAAAGGACTTTCTTGCAGGAAGTGAGGGATCCTTTGTGCATCTTACCTGAGATGAAATGTTTCGTCTTGTTTACATACATCCAACTGCCCATCTGCCATCCTGCTCTCAACACTGCCGGCTACAAAAGGTACAAGGTAAGCAGCATACTTGACAGATTATTGTATGTATGTATTCTATGTATATACGTAGTATTCACAGACGTCCGTGTTCCATATCACTAAATTCGCCTCCTCCTTTTCTGGATCATGTGGTCTGCGCCTAACCCCTGTAGGAGTTCCAAAACTGCATTAGCGCTAAACATCCTTATCCTATTTGCCGTTACCAAGGCCGCTAGGGCAGGTTCCTCATCAGTGGACGTATCAGGATTCGGGATATTCACAATGGATGATTGATAGCAGACACACACACAACACACAAGCACACACACACATCAGATGTTTGCAGGTGGACGACGGACGGACGGTGATGAACCAAACGAAAAACAGATATAGGTGAGATCAATGGACGGGTGCATGCATTGAAGGATCGACGATTGCGACTTGAGCTGAAGCCTCCTCTTTACATGCGACCCCCCGGTTCAATACTGGGTCTTTCGCCGCCCGAGATGATGCCGTTGCGCATCGTTCTCCCAATGGCGATAATAGTACGTGTAGACAGACATATAATATACTCGTTATAACCTGTCCGTGTTTCAAAACGTAGGTCAAAGTACAGAACAGCATCCCGTGCAGTTTGGATCTTGCCATGCGGCTGCCCAGTGGTTCCGGCGTATGGAATTGTATTGTGTTCCAGTGCTTTTCTGTTTTTCTGCTCTTCTAGAATGACAACGCCGGAAACAACACGGGCGGTCTTGCGATCTTCTCTGATAACTTCATTGCCATTCTCTTCCCCGGTCTTTGGCCGAGGTAGTTCTCCAGATTGGTGACAATTCCCGTTGATAGCACCATAGCTCGTGGTCAATCAAGGAACGGTCCACCGTTTATACCATGTTGAACCCCCACCACAGAACATGCATTGCTCCCCTGCAGTGGAAGAGCAGAACAGAGCTCGCAGAGGAAAAGCAAAAAAAGGCCGCGCGCGATAGGGAACATTGTCCGTCACCATCAGGGGTTGGATAAGCTGTGGCCCCTCTTGATCGGCGTGCCTGGACGATCGCATTTGCTGTAAAGACGCTGGCTGGGTCGCCACCTACCTGCCACGGGAGAGTTTGGGGGCAGAAGGGGAGAGTGCTATGGAAAACTGCCGTGTCCATCTCCAGTCCCATCCCACCAGAATAGAAACCCCATGGCTAGGAAAATATTCAAGAGGGAACGAAAATCAGAAAAGAAGTAATTACACATTTTGCACGCTAATTCTCGTGACTACGAATACTGATATCGGGCTGGTGTTGAGCTGGTGGAAGCTATCCAAATCCACCAACCTCTCAGAAGGCACTACGGTAGAGAACCTTACCTAGCTCTGCGCCGTCGCCCATCAATCAACAGTCATTGAAGTGTGGGTGTTGCTCCCCTACCCTACCTGCATTGCATACCTTACCTACCTACCTACCATACTACCGTACCTACATTTTATTACACTTGTACCTGGCCTCGCTCTAGTGAACCGACCGTACCTTGATACAGAAGGGACACTGACAGACAGCAGACAGGACAGGCCCAGCAAGCAAATCGGGGTTCTCCAGTTCTTGTCTCTCTTGTGTTGCGCGTTGTTCGTTCGTGCTTCACCCTTTTCCCTCCCTCACCCCCCCAGACCAGACCGCCTGCCTAACCTCTCTCCACCCCCATTTACTCTCCTTATTATTTCGTTCGTACCGTACGTGGATTTCCTCAACTCTGGCACACAGGCCCTTCTGTTGTCCTTGATCCCATCGCTCCATCCCAAGATCCATTCCAAGGGTGTCCTCCCACCTGCCCACGCTCATTCAATCACACACGCACGCACACACAAGTCGTCGCCAAACCCCCGTTTCAGCAGCCGTGCAATCAATCAAGCAAAATCCATCAGTCAATCTATCTTTCCAAAAATCATATCCATCCATCTGTCGATTTTTATCCATCTAGTCCCACCTTTTCCGTATCCGCGACCCTCAATTCGCAATACTACTACAACCTCCAAGCGCCCGTCGCTTCTCTCTCTCTCGACCCTCACAGTACCTGCCACCCCTCTTTCGTCCTACCCGCATACCACACCTCGTTGACTACCTGCTGTTGTCTGCACAAGCCGACTATCGCTTCCAGCTCGGCCTACGGATCCTGTCCACGCGCGCTCCCTCCCAATAATCGCACCTCGTCCTCAACATTCCATTGGGGGAGAATAATCCTCCTCGTCAAACCAACGAGGCCAGGTCTCAGGCACGATCAGACTTGCCTGTCTGGTGCAACATTCCACCTGCAGCTGTCTTGTCTCGACCCGACTTTTGCGCGTGACACTTGAACAACCAACGTCTTGGATCTATCCGTCCTATGTTGTCAAACAGTATCGTGGTCGCTGCTCATACATTAGAGGTCTGCTAGCTTTGCGCAATCCTCCTCATCAACCTTGTGTAGATTCAGGCCCCGTTTGCCAACCCACCCGGCCGAGCACAACTTCAGTCGTGGGCTCGAATTCCGGTTGGTCCCACAATCCGACAAGGGAAACAGATTCGCTGAACCTGGCAAGTGAGCTCTACAGCCTTGCTTCGTTGCCCGTCACTGCGCTTGATCAACAGGCAGCTTCCAAGGCCTTGCCAATAGAGCACTGATCGACGCCGAACAATCGAGGGCACTCCCTGGCTGTAGTAGCCTGCGTCGTTTTCGGTGACATAACACTTTGGCACCGACTGCTCCACGAGGATAAGCGGCCGGCAGCGACGAAGCGCACGTGGTGTGCATACCCGCCAGATCCCCCAACTCATAGCCCCGCGGGCAGGACATGTCCGTCATGTTGTCGACACCATCGCGAGCCTCGACGGCTTCCTCGTCATCCTACCAACCCATTTCTCGCCAGAACACAATGTCGTCCTACGATGGCACGCGGTCAGCCCGCCAGTCCAAGCGGTACTCCATGTCCGCGCTATACATGTCCATGTCAGCGAATGAGACCGACTTGGAAATAGAAGATGACCTGGCAAAAGGTATGACCATGACTGGCCACTTCCAATTGCATAAACTAACATTGCGACCACAGCTCAAAAGACGTTGCGCGATTTGAAATCCAAAATCTCGTCCCAGTCCAAGAAGAACTTTGTCCTAGAAAAAGATGTGCGCTACCTCGACTCTCGAATCGCCCTGTTGATTCAGAACCGGATGGCCCTCGAGGAACAGAACGAGGTGGCGAGCCACCTGGAAGACGCCACAGATATACAAGAGGGTGCCTTTCCAAACGACGACAAGACCCAGAAATATGGAAACTTGATGTTCTTGTTGCAGTCCGAGCCGAGGCACATTGCGCACTTGTGCCGCTTGGTGTCCATGTCGGAAATCGACTCGCTGTTGCAGACCGTCATGTTCACCATTTATGGAAACCAGTACGAGAGTCGCGAGGAACATCTCTTGTTGACCATGTTTCAGTCCGTCCTGACGTACCAGTTCGATTCCACGCCCGAATACTCGTCGCTGCTGCGAGCCAACACACCGGTATCGCGAATGATGACGACATATACCCGGCGAGGTCCTGGACAGAGCTTTCTTCGGTCGGTTCTGGCCGACAGGATCAACAGCCTGATCGAGTTGAAGGATCTGGACCTGGAAATCAACCCCCTCAAAGTCTACGAGCGCATGTGCGAGCAAATCGAGGAAGATACTGGCAGTCTGCCACCGTCTCTGCCCAGGGGAATCACGGCAGAGCAGGCGGCTGAGAACGCGCAGGTTCAGGCCATCATCGAGCCAAGGTTGACCATGCTCACCGAAATCGCCAGTGGTTTCTTGAACACAATCATTGATGGGCTGGATGAGGCTCCATACGGTATCCGGTGGATCTGCAAGCAGATTCGCAGTCTCACCAAGAGAAAGTACCCAGACGCCAACGATCAGGTCATTTGTACACTGATTGGTGGTTTCTTCTTCCTTCGTTTCATCAACCCGGCCATCGTTACACCAAAGTCATACATGCTCATTGAAGGGGTCCCGGCCGAAAAGCCGCGAAGAACGTTGACGCTTATTGCCAAGATGCTGCAGAATCTCGCAAACAAGCCATCATATGCCAAGGAACCCTACATGGCCAAACTCTCACCATTTATTCAGCAGAACAAGGACCGGGTCAACAAGTTCATGCTGGATCTCTGCGAAGTGCAAGATTTCTACGAGAGCCTCGAGATGGACAGCTACGTTGCCTTGTCCAAGAAGGACCTAGAGCTATCCATTACTCTCAATGAAGTGTACGCCATGCACGGGTTGATCGAGAAGCACACTGGAGAGCTCTGCAAGGATGAGAACTCACATTTGGCTCTCATCATGTCTGAGCTCGCCAAAGCGCCGCCTCAAGTGCCCCGAAAGGAGAACCGAGCAATCAACCTGCCGCTCTTCAGCCGATGGGAGACGGCCATAGACAACCTGACTGCCGCTCTCGATATCACCCAGGAAGAAATTTTCTTCATGGAGGCCAAGTCCATCTTTGTTCAGGTCATGCGTTCGATACCTGCCACGAGCTCGGTCGCTCGGAGACCCCTGCGTCTCGAGAGAATCGCCGACGCATCTGCCACCTCCAAGAATGATGCCGTCATGGTGAGGAAAGGTATCAGGGCAATGGAGCTGCTCAGTCAATTGCAAGAAATGAAGGTCATTGACAAGTCGGACGGTTTCAGCCTGCTGAGAGACGAGGTGGAGCAGGAATTGCAACACCTTGGCTCTCTCAAGGATGGTGTCCTTCTCGAAACCTCCAAGCTGGAGGAAGTCTACAAGACTATCCGCGACCACAATTCGTATCTCGTCGGACAGTTGGAGACGTACAAGAGTTACCTCCACAACGTGCGCAGTCAGTCCGAGGGAACCCGACGCAAGCAGCAAAAGCAGCAGGTGCTTGGCCCGTACAAGTTTACTCATCAGCAACTGGAGAAAGAAGGTGTCATCCAGAAGAGTAATGTTCCGGACAATAGGAGAGCCAACATCTACTTCAACTTCACCAGCCCTCTACCGGGCACATTTGTGATTTCACTACACTACAAGGGTAAGTTGAGAAGACGGAATCATAATCAAACACGAATGTTAACACTTTTCCAGGTCGAAACCGTGGTCTACTCGAGCTAGATCTCAAGTTGGACGATCTGCTTGAAATGCAAAAGGATGGACAAGATGATTTGGATCTCGAATACGTCCAGTTCAACGTACCAAAGGTGCTGACCCTGCTCAACAAGCGATTCGCACGGAAAAAGGGATGGTAAACGCCATGACCCGCGGAATTTGACACTGCAATACGCCTGTACAACCAACCAAAAGACGTGCGATATCTATGCTTTCATTCAGCATGGCGTTTTGGACTCTTTCACCTTTGATACCACTTTCATTCCATGCCCGGTCGCTCGAACATGATAAAGCCTGCTCGTGTGTGCAAGCATTCTTCCGATAGCCCAAGACATTGCAACTGGGCATCTCACACGTACATCTTCCAGGCCTCAAGACGTGGTTCATGAGTGGCCAGCTTTGAGGACCGACTGGATACAGTCGGCATGCCTGTTTTGATGTTCTTTTTGGCGTCGCTATATATCATAATAGAGACTGTGGTAGCTCCTTGTTCAAGTCGACAGGACAAGCGGCGCACTCATGTGGAGGGATGGCCGCATGCCAGGTTGAGAACTAGAACTTACCATCATTCTTGTATCAGGGGAGGTCAGCGACTTGGAAGCGAATGGGGATAATATTTCGGCTGGTCCGGCTGTTTTCTTGCATTTCAAGTCTGTCAACTTGCTTTTGGTCATTTTGTTTTGAACTTTCTTGGGTGGGCGGTATCAGTGGACGTCTGTTCACTGGGACGATATGACATGATGCACTGGAACTCGAGGGAGTTTTTAGCTAGGGTAACGGATCTGGCACGAAGGGTTGATGTATGATATGCCGTTCTCGGTTTCCTTAAACACGCGAATAGACGAGCCCAATGAATATTGAATCCGTCCTCGCCGTACGCCTTTTCCATGTTCTGCTGCCAAGCCTTCGGTGTAAAGTCTGACTGAATATGAAGTCTGCGCACGGGCTGCATCGTGATCCGACATGCGTTCGGAGGCCTCGTTGTGATGGGTATACAAGCAAACTCTGACCACTCAAGCGCATTTATACTTTTATGGGAATGACCATATGTAATTAAATACTGCCAATCATGCAACGCAGCGGATACTTGGCAAATGTGTGCACTTGACCGGTAATTAGGAACCTCAAAGCTGAGATTATAATGGAGCTTGGCCGTCATGATGATATCCATCTGACGGATACTGGGTCCCGTCACACCTCGGTCACCCTCCTCTCCAATCACGACGAGCCAATGCTCCCCATCCATGCCAAGAAAAAGTATACACTACAAGCTGGACTCTGGGGGGATGGATGCTCCGGGGATCATGTGAAATGTAATGGCAATGTCTTGATTGGTTGTATCCTCCTGTGGACCAATGAGCGAAAAGAGGACCTCAAGTCGAGATATCCTTTGTCAAGGTGGACCATCCGGACAATTCTCTGTGGGATCACCTTGATGTTGCGCACAACGGGCTGCCTGCATACATCCACTCTTGAAAGCGAGTATAATATAACCGTTATGAAACCGCTGATTCAGCGGGCTACTCTTGAAACGGGCGCATCATATCATATGAGTGGAGCTTCGATTTGTCAAACTATTTTCGTGGCCAGTCCAACGGGTCAGGCTGTGCCGCCGAGGTCGCAAATATGCCATCGGTGAAGTTGAGCAGCGGATGCGATCATCGCGCGGGCGGCGGCCGTGTCAGCATCGTGGGAGACGTAGGTATCGGTCGGTCGAGATTCACGGCGCTTCGGTCCTGTTGTCATTCCACCTGAGCCGTCCGTGGCAAAGCGACCTCACCAAGCAGAATGCATGCGTCTAGCCGCCATACCAAGGTAAATATGCACTTACAAATTGATTATTCAGGTCACAGTGCTGCTATTGCTTCTCGGGGAAGGATAGATGGCAACTTGGAGTGCTGTCCACCGTGTCCAGAACATGCCTCGCATGCCTACCGTACTCCCGGGCCGTATAGATTACCTACTTTTCGACCGCCGGGCTCAGCAGAGCCATGACCATTCGCGAACCGCACAGGACTCGGACAGAAACAGTTCCGCATCATCAAAAGTCCTTTAAATACTGGCATTCAAGCTTGAATTGATTTTCACACTTGGAATAGTCGAGCGGAAGAGTCAGTCAGTGTAAGCGTCGAACACATGCTCACCATGTCCAAGGCAGGACCCAGCAAACCTCTCAGGCTACTTGCTCCTGCTCCCACTCTTACCCCCAGCGATACCGGTGGACGATCGGCGGGTGAGACTGTATCGTCGGAAAGCGTGATGGCACCGCGTCGAATGCTGGTCAAGAATGCCTGTTCCAACTGCAAGGTCAAGAAGACAAAGGTGAGTTGGCCGGGACACCCATTTCGACGTGCTCTGTAGAAGCCCCCATCCCTGACGCACCACCCAACCCCCTCTATAGTGTGATGGGAAGCGGCCGAGATGTACGCGATGCGACACGAGAAAGCTGGAGTGCGTCTTTGAAACGCTCTACGAGGGTATGACCAAGCAGGAGAGTGCCGAGTTCGAAATTGCCCGTCTCCGGGGCATCATTACAGACCTCAATGCGAAATTCCATGTCCTTCAGCATGGCTCTCACGATCAGGCGCAATCCATGCTCGCCTCCATCAGACAGCCGGGGCAGAATACTAATGATGACGACGAGTGGTCGCGACTGCCTGATCCACTCAATAATACGGTTCCTCCCGCCTGGTGTGTTCGCTCTTTCCTTTTTCGAATCTCTTCTTTCAACTCGTCCAGTTTTCCAATCTTGTGAACTTGACTCCAGTCCTTTCAGCATACGTGAGCCTGCGAATTAATCAGTCATGTACCAGCTCATCCTCGGAGCTAAGCGACGTTTTCGAAGAACACGAATTCCTTCCCCTTCTCTTCAATCGGCGCGAGTGGACACAAGGGCCGAGCTCAAACGATGACGACACCAATACGGAATTCTTCGCAGTCCCGGGAATCGAGAACCTCGAGCATTCTGTCGATCAGCTTCCCATAGGCCTGGAGAACGATTCGACTCCGAGGCAGTCCAACAATTTCAAGAACTTGCCCTTCTCGAGCGCCATTCTGGCAAATCACTTTCCACCCGACATCCAGCAGCAGCAACACGCCAACGTCTTCCAGCCCCTCTGGTCCATCTTGCCCTTGGCTACCCTCCCTGGAGCCCACTCAGTCAAGGACTCTGTTTCGAACACGATACAGCAAGCACGACTGCTCATCCAATCCGGCCAGTCTTTAGATCAGGTCGCCGGGAAGAGTTGTAATCTTGGCGCGATACTCGACCATGATCAATATAAGCGTGCGACTTTGCTCTCACAATGGGCAGCACGCATCGTCTTCAGTGTCCAGCGCAGGTCGCCAGAGTTTGTCGTGTTTGCATCCATGCACATGGCCTGGCTATTGGCACGATGGATGATTGACCCCAGGCAGGAAACCTTCCTTGCTCTACCCGAGTGGTTTCGGCCTACGATCTCCCAGCTGTACATACCACATGTGGATCTCGTCGACTTTCTATTGTGGCCTGCGTTGAGAGATATGATCACCAACCGCCCAGATACCCTCCAGAAAGATTGGAGATGGCTCGACGATATGAGCAGGACCATTGAGTGTGACTGGTTCATCAATCTCGACCTCGCGCTCGAAACCAACCCCGAAACTGGTGAGGTCCATCTGACAGAGACTGCCAAGGTACGTATTTGGACTCGGTCAGGCTCAAATATGCATGACAACCCTCAAAGAGCTGTTCTAACTGTAATTATCAGGGATGTGCCGAGGGTATCGAAAACTGGTCCGTAGGATCCTCTGTCCGGCAATATCTTGACGCAGACTCGACTATCAAGATCAGACCAAACTACCAATAATACCTTCTCAAGCACCGTCGAGCATACGTAGACTCAACCTTTGTTGATCTTGCGTCAACTGCCTGACAGCTCAACAGCCATGGCTTACGTATCCGAATGCGCACGAATTCATCCTATAGACTGACCATGTCCGCAACACTGCTGGCCCGGTCTTGCGCTCACATTACTAATCAATTAACTGGCTTGATGCAACAACATCCAGGCAGAAATTTGAGCCGACATCCAGGGTGCCCGTTCGGGCCATCTGGTCGTGGTCGCTTTCTTTGCACACAGATTCAAGACTCTTGGACTCGCTTGGTCAAGGCAGCTCAACTACCTGCTACTTGGCATGCATACATTTCATGACACCTGGGCTCTTCATAGGTCGGATATCGCGTCTGCTTACTTTCGCGTCACCTGTCAGATCACCCGGTCAGAATAAACTGTCGCAACTCGTATGACCCGAGCGAGCGCGCGATGTAACGACACCTCACGCAAGTCTATGCCGTGATGCAGAGAAGCTCGAAAGATGACTTCTAGAAATGCACATTTTGTTATCAAACACCGACCCCCAGCGGCGCTTCCTCCAATACCAAGCCTTCTCCTCATCAATCCCCTGCATTGTGGTGAGATTCATCCTGGTCGAGGTTCGGCGTTTGTCCCGGCAACATGCGCCTAGAAGCGCATCATTTGTCGATCCATTACATTCCCGGAAGCTGGCAAGGCTTTCCATCGCCCTTCTTCGCCGTAAGCCGTGCCGCCGAGAGCAAAGTCCACCGCACGATTCGTATCTTGGTATTCTTGGCGGAACAGGCAAAAAGCACGAGCAAATGTTACACACGAAGACGGCATTATAAAGCCTGCAGCATGTGCGGGGGATCAGCGTTACGTATTTATGGCCAGCATGCCTACTGGTTGAGGTCATCTGCAAGTCCTTTTCGTCACTTCCAACTTGGTCGTGTAGTCGACACTCCGTTCGCGGTTATTGCAAGAAATGGCAGCAAATCCGCAAGACGAGATTGAGCCCAAGGCGGTTCTCGACTCAACCACTGCTACGCCTGGTCACGAAAAGATCTCCAAGGAACCAACTCTCAACGAAAAGGCTTCTGGAGTTATCGACAATACGCCCAGTCCTGACTCAACTGAAAACTTGAGAGGCCCAAATGGCGAAGAATACCCAACGCAAGACGAGCTTGCCAAACTGAGGCGCGTCAAGGGATCCATCGGTTGGATCATATACACGATTGCCTTTTGTGAGCTCTGCGAGCGATTCGCTTACTATGGAACTACCGCCGTCTTTCAAAACTTTATTGGCCAAGAAATGCCTCCTGGCTCGACCACGGGCGCCTCGGGTCTTCAAGGCCAAGCCGGTGCTTTGGGCTTGGGACAGAGGGCGGCTACCGGCTTGACGCTCTTCAACCAGTTTTGGTCTTATATCATGCCTCTACTTGGAGGATACATGGCGGACACGTACTGGGGAAAGTTCAAGACAATCAACGTTGCCATGTAAGCCTTCACTACTGTCCCATGCTGATATTTCTAACTTTACAATAGCGGCGTTGCAACATTTGGTCACATTTTGATCGTCATCTCGGCCATTCCTGGAGTCATTGCATCACCTCATTCGGCAGCACTCGCACCATTCGTCCTTGGTCTCATATTTTTCGGAATTGGCGTCGGGTTGTTCAAGGCGAACATGTAAGTCTCCTTTGGGGATCGGCTTTGAAATGGTTGTTTACGGTGTCAGTTCCCCTATGATTGCCGAGCAATATGAAGCACAACAGCCGCATGCCGTTATCAAGACACTCAAGAGTGGTGAACGGGTGATTGTCGATCCGGTAAGCTTGTTCTTGTCAGCGTTTCTCTGACTTTTATGAATGAGCGCTGATCATTGCGGACAGGTTCTCACTTACACTGTCATTTATATGCGATACTACTTTTGCATCAACGTTGGAAGTCTCGTCGGCCAAATCACCATGTCTTTCAGCGAGTTCTACGTCGGTTATTGGCTGTCCTTTACTCTACCGACCATCATGTTCTTGCTATGCCCTTTTGTTATGATCTTTTGCAAGAATCACTACGTCAGAAAGCCGCCTACAGGTTCTGTTCTCGGCAAGTCTTTACAGGTCTGGGGTCTTGCCATGAAGGGTCGTTGGAGCTTGAATCCCGTTCGTTTGATTCACAACGTGCGCGCACCCGGGTTCTGGGACAGCGCCAAGCCTAGCAGACAGGAGGTCGTACCGGCATGGATGACATTTGATGATGCCTGGGTCGACGAGGTTCGCCGTGGGTTCAAGGCCTGTGCTGTGTTCTGCTGGTACCCATTATACTGGCTCTCCTACAACCAGCTTACCAACAATCTCATCTCTCAAGCCGCCACCATGAGACTCGACGGTGTCCCCAACGACATCATTACCAACCTGAACCCTCTCTCACTGCTCATCTTTATTCCGATTGTCGACAAATTTGTATATCCGGCCATTGCGCGGACGGGTTTCAGGTTCACGCCAATCAAGAAGATTACCACTGGTTTCGTGTTTGGTACAGCGTCCATGGTCGTGGCAGCCATCGTACAGCATTACATCTACGTCTACTCTCCTTGTGGAGAGTATGCCAACGATTGTGAACTGGGCGTACCGCAGGAGATGAGTGTTTGGATTCAGACGCCATCCTATGTACTCATTGGACTGGCCGAGATCTGCGCTTCCATCACCGGTCTGGAATATGCGTTTACCAAGGCGCCAAAGAACATGCGTGGGCTTGTTACGGGAGTGTTCTGGTTCTCACAGGCTTTTTCCGCGGCCTTGTCCCAGGCTTTTGTTGGCTTATCCGATGACCCCTTGCTAGTTTGGCTGTACACTACTGTTGCCATCATCTCGGCTCTGGGCGGTCTCGGTTTTTGGTTTAGCTTCTCCAAGCTCGACAAGGAAGAGGAGGCACTCAACACGTTGACGGACTCTGTTTTCCACGGATCAAAGACTGCCGACGAGGATGTCGAGGCTACTCTGGTAGCCAAGACCGAGCAGGAGAAGATTCGTCACGCTCAAGGTTTGGACAAGGTTACGGAGGAGGTGAGGCACAAGTAATTGTGACTTGAAAGTGGTGAGTCCGCTTGGATCGGCATGAGCTCTAGTCTGATCAAACTCGCGAGGGTGCTCTCGGAATGTGGTACACCTATCATGAGGCCAGCTAGCTATTCAGGCTTTCGCTCACACAAGTTTTTATTTAATGCCACTTCCACGATGGTCTTTCCTGCATTTTCGTGGAGGAAGTCTATCCATAGAATGGTTTTCATCTGACGTCGGACCTCGATCCAAGACTTTATCCGGTATTTATACAACAGGTGAACCAGGACTGGCTTTAGACTGTTCGACTCATCGTGATCGAGTATGCAAATGTGGCCAACCATGTGGAGCCAGAGATTCAAGCCAATAGGTATTTCTTGATCACTTGTAAGCATTAGAGCTTGTTTGTATCTCTGGGCCAGATTCTCGAACCGGGTTTTGACATTTCTCCATTGAAGAAACAGCGTACTGGCAAATCCAAGCAGCCCGAGGCGGAGAGCCTCATACGATCCATGGCATCGAAGACTGACAAGGCGGTAGTGAATCGAGACCATGGACTCGAGGTAGAGCTCAGTGTCGATGCCGCGTCGGCACTGCTCTGCAATGTTTGCCGCGCGCACAAACTCGGACAGGTCGTTCCAGATGTGAAGGAGCCGGAGATCGGCGCTCTCGAGGTAATTCTTGATCTCAGGGGCAAGACTAGATGGTCCGCTTGACGAGGGCATGCACTTGTTCCAGCGTATGTTGGGGCACATGATTGGGACGTGTCCTGTGGCGAGGGCCACTTCGATGTCCGCACTTTTTCGATCAAGTCAGTGACACTCGTAATAAGACGGTTGTTGGTGGGTAGGAGTTTTACTGACCGGCAGATTTTGGATTGCAGTAACGTCTGTCCCCTGAACGCGGCCAGGCCGCCTCGGAGATGTACCATCCTCTGCAGCCCCGCGACGTGCTGCGACGCCGTCTCGAGGTGTCCAAGAGCGCTCGACGCCAGGGCCAAGCCGACGACGATCAGGACGGTCGAATCGTCCGGGACCAAGCAGTCGCCTAGCCGCCTCCGCAGGATGCCCAGGGCCTCGGTGAGATGATTCAACGCCGCGGATCGGTACCTCTCGCGGTCCTTGTCCGGGTTGGTCGTGGATGAGGAGGAGGACAGGTACGTGTTGGTCGTGTACAGCGTCAGGCGCAGACACGCCTCGTCCCGCCATACGGGCGCGAACCACGAGGATTCGTTGCGGGGGGAGGCTGATGTGAATTCGACGGGGAACATTTCGTATCTGACTGGGTCACATATCACGGTTGAGCTTTACTTTACTTTTCGAGTCTCTCCTGGGCGGTTCGGTTCGTGGAATTACAAAGGGAGAGGAAGGGAAGAAAAAACTCACGCTTCCTTATAGTCGCGAGCGTCGTCGGCGTCATATCCGCCGAGAAGCGCGTCAGCGAGAAGTCGCCGCCGACTTTCATGGGCAGGGGCATAGCACCGTTGCGAGGCAGTGGTGTCTCGTCGCAGTCGCCGTGTATCCACCACGCGGGCCCTATGATCACCGGCCGTTCAGGCCTCGTTTTTCGGTTCTTGCCGCGCATCACGTGGCTACGGATCATTCTGCGCTGTTCGGCATCTGTGGTCGTGGTCCCGGTAGGGCCGGGCGTGATGATGAAGGGGAGGGATGGGGTTGACATTGTTGCTGCTGCTCGCGTGAGGAATGAGGATGAGGTAGGAATGTTTCCTGCTATACGCAAGGCTCTCTGGAAGAAGACATATCAAAACGGGCCGTTTATCGTTGATCAGTGTCGCTATGGTCATCTACCTGATGATGATGGCACAGCCGTATGCTTGCTTACGCTGGTGTCCGCTGCAGTGGTCCATGGACTGGCTGTCTGCCCTGACAGGAGAACGAAACAACCTTCGCTTCGGTCTTTCAAAATAGACATAAAATCACTTCTCCCAAGAATCGAAGCGCATATCTGATCAATATCCGAATCCGAATGAATGAAAGACGGTCGGAACGTGTGTAAGCATTCAAGAACCAGGAGTCTGATCCTTCTTGACCAAAAGTAAGAATGCCAAGACTAGATTATATCCCGTAAACGGTTTAGCGTCAAGATATGATATGCTGGGCCCTGACAGCCCATTTGTATGTAGGCTTTGATATATTCTTTTGTAAATGGTCTGTATCTATCCAGTCCAATGGTTCCTTGGTGTCTATCTATATCCTGCTCGCTGACAAGAGTGGCCAGGTGGACTCGTGCATATATCTCACACTTCTGCCGGCTGGCTGGTGATTCATCTTGGTCCTCCAACTCGACTTGTTTATAGCATCACCGACTCCTCTTCCGACACAGCTTAACCTCCCCATCATGTCACTATCCTGGAATCTAGGTCCGCCGACCGAGAGCCCCGGCTTCCGTTTCTTTCGATCGCAATTCCTCGCATCGCCCCGTCCGCCTCCCGATGACACCGACCTGACAGGTAAAACAGCCATCGTGACCGGCGCCACAAGCGGCCTCGGGCTCGAGGCGTCTCGACAGTTTCTATCCCTGGGTCTCTCGCGGCTCATCATGGCCGTGCGATCAACCGAGAAAGGCGAGCGCGTGGCCGCGGAGCTGCGAGCCCGGTACCCCGAAGCCGATATACTGGCCTGGCCGCTCGAGATGGAGTCGTACAGATCTGTCCGCGCTTTCACCCTCCGCGCCAACGAGGAGCTGACACGCCTTGACATGGCCATCCTTAATGCAGGCGTTCAGGCGCTGCACTTTGAGACGGCGCCAGATACGGGGCACGAGAAGCTGCTCCAGGTGAACTACCTCTCTACCATGCTCCTGGCCATTCTTCTCCTCCCCATTCTCAGGACCAAGTCTCCGCCGGGCGCGCCGGGACGCCTGACAATCGTGAGCTCCGGAACTGCGCGCGGTGCCCACGTCGATTGGCCTGAGCAAGGAGGCATACTTTCCAGCCTAGACGACAAGCACCAGCCATGGAGCCCCGTGACGAGGTACGCCGTGACCAAGCTGCTAGGCCACCTCTTCATGGTCAACCTGGCGAGCCACGTCGACGCTCGAGATGTCGTGATCAATCTCGTCGATCCAGGCCTGGTCAAGGACACAAATCTTCAGGGCGGCTCGAGCGCGCCGCTGCCCATCGCAGTCTTCTTCTACTGCATGAAAGCACTGCTCGGTCGTTCGCTCCCAATCGGTGCTTCCACGTATGTCGATGCTATTGTTGCAAAGGGGGTCGAGTCGCATGGCTGCTATGTGGCAGACTGGGACATTTCTGCGTGAGCAAACCCCGACTGGATTTCTCTAGCGGTTCAAGGCCAAGTCAATATGTGCCAATCGCTAATCAATAGCAGGTTCGCCGCCTTTGCATACACGCCAAAAGGTCGGGCGGCTTGTAACCAGCTATGGGAAGAGACCATGTTGGAATTTGCCGAGCAAGGTGCTGCTGAGACACTGGAAAGTATGGGAAAGGGGGCCAAATGATATTGCCACGATCAGAGAATAGATCTCTTCCAACCATACCATCATATACCTGTCGTCTGTGGGGGTAGCAATCATAGTAGAGACAACATGATTGAGCTTACTAGCTTCCTCTCATCGTTCAGCATACGGGATGGGACCCACGATATGCTCCTCATCTCTCCATCGCTTGGACGAGTCGACCTGTAGTTTGAACACTTCCGGTCGACTATAATGTCCCGACGCATCAACCCACACCTTGACCAAATCCAAGTCCTTCAGGTGAATCTCTGCCACGACCACTTTCTCCTCGGAACCTCTCTGCGGGCCGGCAAGAATGGAACAAAACGGATGGATGATAGCCGTCCACCCACCCCCTGCCTTGACATTATCCTGAGGTCCCAGATTCTCTTCCATCCACTTCAGGCATGTGTCGTCGACATAGTTACTCGCGCATAGTACAAATGCCTGAGCCGTGAGCGCGTGGTTCTTCATCAGGGCCTCGATCTGGTCGTCGGCAACAGCCTCGAAGCCCTGCATGGTCGAGAGTGCTGGCCAGCAGCCGACATGGACGTGCTGTCCTTGATCAATCAGTGCCTGGCGGGCATTGTTCATCGTATGCTCCCAGCAGGCCAGACCGCCGAGGCGATATCCAGACACCGTCTGATACGTCTTCAGAGTAAAGCCTGATCCCTGAGCCCAAACGAACCTCTCAGCGAAGGTCGGTTGTAGCTTTCGATGGACGCCAAGAATGGTTCCGTCGGCGTCTATAGTCACAACCGAGTTGAACAAGGTATTTTCGCCCTGCATGCGCTCCGAGATACCCAACACGGCCGTCACTTTATGATATGCGCATATAGTCTGCACATCGCGCAAGTCTTCACTGACCACGACGCTCTCTGCCGCATACTTGGCGACAGTACTCGCATTCGGAGGGTAGGCATTGATAAAGTAAGGATAGCCTGGCACAAAGGTCTCGGGAAAGGCCACCAGCTGCGTGCCTTCGCGAGCTGCCCTGGCAATAAGCCGTACCACTTTTTCAAGCGTCTTCTCCTTGTCCATGTAGATGGGCGCAGCATGGACAGCCGCAGCCTTGATGTTGACGTCAATCATGTTGTTGAATAGAAACGACCGATCTTGCGGATGATGTTGCAACAAAGATGATTTCAAGTAGTCAGTCTGCGACATATGAGACCGACGTAAACGATGGATGCCATGCACTCTGCATCAGATTGTGCTCTACCAAGACCTCGCGATGCTACCCCGCAGGTGATTGCGGCCGAAGACACCTGGGCAACAAGGTCCGCGGGTCGGCAATGAATAGGGGACTGCAGCATCAATCATTTGTCAGACCGGGCCACTTCTCCACCTCATACGCAGAATGCATGAGAATGTGTCGGCAACTTTGTCCCTCCAGAGTTGAAAGGACAGGTCATGCGCCGGTTCAAGCCGGTGGTTGTCAATGTGCTGTGAACATATCCGACTTTGATCGACGAACAATGCCGCTACTAAACAGCAGCGAAAGACTGATTATACTCGATGCTATTGCGTTTCAATTAGTGGCAGTAGTGAGACCAATATTTTCAATAAGCATTCTCGCTTTCGTGTCTCTATCGTGCAGGTTAAGCGATCCTGCGACCCTGCATCAGTAGTCAAAAATCGCATCTGCTTGGACAAGTAATAGGGCTGAGATTGAGGCCATAAAAATAATGTTTGCTGAATTGTGATTGATGGACGATTCTCCTCCTACCTTGGTAAGACCTAGGTCGGGCTATGGTCTTAGTCTTGGTCATATTTTGATCTAAACCTTACCTTTATACTCCAAATAGCCTTGGACCGGACCATGGCAGACGGATCAGGGCTGACTTTGACGAGTCTTCCACATGTTCAAAGTCGGAATCGGAACACGAGGTAGCATAAGTAGGCGGTACGCAACCGACCTTGCAGGATGGATGGGGCTCAAAGTGGCACCGGCTTTGCCATAGTGATACATGTTTTGGTATATCATTGGCTCCCCTCAACGGGTTAGATAGCGGAGATATTCTTGCCTCCACATTACCTTGTATAAGAAGTCGGGGAACGCAGATACGTTGAGCGATTGCCACTTTCATTTGCACGGGAGACTGCAAGAAGGATTTGCAGTATTGAGACAGAAATGGCACCCAACTTTGAACAACTACGCACCTTGCTTCGGGAGGGCGATGTCCTCTTGCCTGGCGACGCTGGCTATGATGACAGCCTGAAGCGATGGAGTGCCACCTGTGAAAAGCCAGCCGTATGACTACCCGAGGCGTCAATCACTGATGATGCTAATAATTTCACAGGCAGCGGTGGCCCGGCCGACGAGTGCAACCGAGGCGTCGGCTATAGTCAGCTTTGCAACGAAGCACTCAATCCCACTGCGGGTCCGCGGAGGAGGACACAATCCGTCAGGCGAGTCGGCTGCTCCGACTCCGGAAGCCCTCATGCTCGATCTGGGCCTCATGCGTTCCGTCTCCGTCGATACTGCAGCACAGACTGCGACATTCGGTGGCGGGTGCACATGGGCTGATGTGGACAATGCGCTCTGGGAACACGGACTGGCGACTGTTGGCGGAACAGTGAGCCACACTGGAGTCGGTGGGCTAATCCTCGGCGGCGGTTACGGGATGCTGACTGGCCGTCACGGCATGTCGGTCGACTGCCTCGTGAGCTGTGAAGTGGTCCTGGCTAGCGGCGAGATCGTTACAGCCTCGGAGAAGGAGAACGCGGACCTCTTCTGGGCGCTCTGTGGAGCAGGCTCCAACTTTGGTGTCGTGACTCACTTCACGTCCCGCGCTTTCCCACAAGGCAAGGTCTGGGGAGGTGTCATGCTCTGGCCGTTTGAGCACCTGTCGAAAGTGGTGGACTTTGTGAATACTTTTGACAAGACAACGGATGGAGATCAGTGGTTCATGCCCATGGTCACCTCGCATCCGGGTAGTGGTGCTCGAGTATGCGGAGCAAGCGTCTTCTTCAACGGCACCGAGGAGGGCGGAGAAAAGTTCTACAAGCCGCTGCGAGATTTGGAACCCAGACTTATGGATACCACGGGGCCTATCCCATACCCCAAGGCTAACACCATGTCAGACCCAATGGCGGCGCCTGGACGTCGATACATGTTTGGCGGTGCCAACTTTCAGTGCCCGCTGGACTTTGAAGTTGTGAGCGAGGCGGCCGAGCAGTTCTTTGGAGGTCTGGAGAAGCCTGGCAACGAGGAGGCCAAGACCAGCATGTTCGCGCTTGAGATGATCCCTCTCACCAAGGTCAACGAGTATGGCCAGCTGGACAAGACGAGCTTCAACGGTCGGGAGAAGAAATACAATGCCGTGACCATCATGTCGTGGGATACCGCCGAGCGAGACGGGGCGGTTCGAGACATTGTCGTACAGACGACCAAGGTGTTCAAGGATAAATTCGGAAAACGCGACGCCGAGACAGGTGGTGCCGATACATACTACAATTACCTGAGTAAGTCGAGAGCAAATATCCTATTCGGCCTTCAATTTCTAATGACAAGCACATAGGCCCCGAGAACCCGGCGGATAGAGCCCTGATGAAGACGGGCAGGTTGTTTGGGCCCAAGGCGCCGAGGTTGAGGGAGCTCAAGGCCAAATATGATCCGACAAACGTTTTCTTCAAGAACGTGGACTTGACGACGCCGGCGTAGATAAGTCGTGACCAATTCAGTGTTTTGATCTGCATCGTCCGGAATGAGGTTGTCGACTCGTCGTGCGTATCTCCATGGAAATGAATGGTTTTCGATGGGAATCGCGACGGAAATCGCGACCAAGACACAATGCGATCTGAGCCAGTTGGAGTTTAGCGGCATGGAAGCGTTGCCACGCTGATGCTAGTCTGACAGGGGTATCAACAGCGGCAGCGTTCAGATATCCGTCCGGGCAGTCACGATGCTAATAGTATGTAGTACCGAGATAGCTTGAGGCCGCCCGAGACTTGAGATCTGAGTAATAAATATATTCACACAACAATCAACAAACACTGCATGTAGTATTCCTTCTTCACCTGAAAATACGCTCCATGTCATTTGACCGCGTAATAAACCAATGATAAGCATGGCTATTCGGCCAATTTTAGTCATGGCTGGGGGAAGACTCCATAGATGGAGTCTGAGATCGATGGAGCATGGGGAGTTTCTTTCTGGGCTGCAGGCGCAAGACGCAAGGATAGGAAAGTCCCATCAAGTCACCCGTCGTGCGATAAGTGACATCACCCGCATAACGGTTGCGCTTCCCTTCAAGGAGCCCATTGGAAAATTCTGGAATGGACCTTTTTGCTAGATGCGCAGCATTTTCCAGCGGTGAAGCGTCATGACGAACAATAACACAAGCACTATTGTGTAAAATTTTGACAAGCACCGGCACTGCATTTTTAACCTTTTGGCAGGTCACAACAGGTAAACAGATTTCCACGAGGTCGAGGTCGAGGTCTCATGATCCAACTTGCTAGGTAGAGCAAAAGCTAAAACTTATCGACCGAGTCTGCGCGCTAGTCTAAGTGACGCAACCCCACCAAGCCATAGCTGCCCGCTAGAGGCATTGCCCAATGAGTGCTGAACCGTGGTGGGGCTGGAGATAAGCGGCCCGCTAAGAAATACACCATCTCCCATACAATTCGCGTAACAATTCAAGTATCACCAAGCCTTCCCTCGCCGAGGCCAAGGTCGGCCATGGTCACCACCCACTTTTCACTGGATCTCTCCCGATGGCTCCAACAATCGGTTCCACCTCACGAGCAGGCGCTCGAGCTCTGGCCTTTGTCTAGGGCAGGTTGGAAATTCTTGGAACTTTTCGGCAATGTTTTTTTATTATTGTAGGACTGTAGAGAGAAAAAAGAGGTGGTTGTGTTTATCGTGACTTCTCGAGAGAGGGCTTGGGACCTCGTCACTTTATATCCTGGGTGATTTATTATAGTACATCTTGTTCGCTCTTCCTCCTGATCCTCTCCGTCATCGGTGTCCTGCTTCCCGTTGTTACACCACTGAACGACTCGAGCACGGGCGTACCAATTTCTCTTGTACGCGCCCGCGAGTAAGGTACTTTGGAGGAGACGACGACATACCGTCATCCTGCGCTGGTTTTCTCTCAGGCTGCGCTTTGCAACAGGACCTTGAGTAGACTCTCGTCTGTTCAACTTCTTCTGTCCAAAGTCGGCAGACATGCCTTCTCGACAAGCGACGACATGGGAGGAGTACGAGCGGGCCTCCTCCCCGGGGCGCCACGACAGCTTGTCCTCGAGCCCTCGAGGCAGCGTTCACTTTGAGGACCAGCAGAGTCTTTTGCACGGGCATGGAGACCACGATGGTCAAGAATGGACCTCCCACCTTCGGCGCAGGTATGCGACACCTCCGACTACCAAGACGTTATCTTCCGAGCCCGTTGACTAATCGTACCGTTCAGATCCTCTGTCCAGAACAGGCTTGCGGCCATTGCTGGCATCGGCGGAGTCAACAGTTTGCGACAGTTTTCTCGAAGTTGGCAGCGTGCCTCTGCATTCCCCGAAATCATACCGCAACGCCCAGCGTTCATGTTTGCGCCCGATCAGGAGCCTGCCCACAACACCATCGAGCCACTCTCTTACGAACGGACTGATGTCGAGACCGGTCCGCGCACATCCTTGCTTCGCGGGCATTTGGAGGTACCGGAAAATGCAGTGCTGGACGAGGCCGACGAATCGAGTTCGACCGGACCCCATCGCTCATACTCGCACGACAATGAGCACAAGCCTTTCGATAATGGACTTCACCGTGTGGCGTCTCCGTCCGGCTCTGTACGGAGCAACTCCATTTTCGAGGTGGCGCCGCACTTGTCTGCCATGCCTCTTGTTGGAAGTTATTCCTCCCAGCGGACCTATGGTACGATTGGGACCGAGATTAGCCGCCCTTCGATTGCTCACGCGGCAGAGCTCTGGCGGCAGCAACAAGAGTCGGGTGCTGATTTGCCCGATGGTACACGTCCGCCCATCATGGTCAAGGAGGTTGAGCAAGAAGACGGCAAGATTGTGTTGGCCGTGGCAGGCCAGTCCACACTACCACAAACGGTAGTGAACTCGACAAAGTGAGTCTCCTCTTCGGTGTAGCTCGATATTGTGACAGTGACTAACTTGCTACAGTGTCTTGATAGGTGTTGGTCTTCTCAGTCTGCCAATTGGTATCAAATATGCTGGATGGCTCTGTGGCATGATCACGCTCTTCCTGGGCGCTGGCGTCACGAGTTGGACCGCCAGGCTACTTGCCAAGTGTATGGATCTGGATCCTACCGTCATTACGTTCTCTGATGTGGCCTTTATATCGTTTGGGCACCGAGCCCGGCTGATCACGAGTGTTCTCTTCACTCTCGAGTTGCTGGCGGCTTGCGTCGCGCTTATTGTGCTATTTGCAGAGTCCTTGATTCTGCTCTTCCCTGGAACTCTGACTCTGACGGGCTGGAAGGTGGTTTGCACCTTGATCCTGATACCCCTTCAATTTGCTCCACTCAAGGTTCTGAGTTTCACCAGCTTCATCGGAATTCTCTCCGTTATGAGCAGTAAGTTGCTTGCTACCATTATCAAGAACATGAACTGACATTTTGCAGTCTGCATAATTCTCATTCTCGACGGCCTGATCAAGACTGAGAGCCCTGGATCCTTGATTGAGCCCGCAGTGACGTACATCTTTCCAGAGAACTGGCTCACTTTGCCCTTGTCCTTTGGTCTTTTGATGTCGCCATGGGGAGGCCACAGCGTGTTTCCCAATGTAAGTGTCGCCTAATCTCTACACCCACCTTGCATAGCTGACAGTTTCCAGATCTATCGTGACATGAGACACCCTCACCGTTACAAGGAAGCAGTTACCATCACGTTCAGCTTCACGTACTTCATTGATGCCACCGTCGCAGTTGTCGGTTACATCATGTTTGGCGATGGAGTCCGGGATTCGGTGACGAACAACTTGCTTCGTACCAGTGGATATCCCCAGGTTATGAGCGTCCTACTTGTCATCTTTATTGCGATTATTCCGCTCACCAAGATCCCACTCAACGCGCAGCCGATCATCAGCACTATGGAAGTTCTGGCTGGACTCCGCCAGCAAGTCGTGGCCGAAGACTCGGCCCTGATCGGACGCTCGAGTATGTTCAGAGGGATAATGAAGGTTACAATCCGCATTGTAACCCTTCTGGCTTTCCTGGTGATTGCGATTCTATTTCCAGCATTCGACTCGATCATGGCGTTTATGGGAAGTGCTCTCTGCTTTACCATTTGCATCACGTAAGTTCAGTTCCCTTGAAAACCAAATGATTATTCTAACGATCCGGGCAGGCTTCCTCTAGCATTCTACTTGAAGCTTTACTCTCATGAGATCACGACCAAGGAGCGTATTACCATGTGGACCGTCATGACCATTTCCTTCATCCTCTCCGTTGTTGGAACCGTCTGGGCCTTCCTGCCCAAGAGCATGATTGGAGCAGAGTAGCACAATCAGGGCCAGAGACTTGGGCTTTGAAGTCTCGTGGTACGGAATCATTGTGAAGGAAGCAATCTGCATCATTTGAGCATTTGCGTCATGATACATGGCATTTCTGGAGTTGGCGGATTGGTGGCTCACGCTTTGGCCGAGAGCATTACGATTTGCATATGCGTACTCAATCTCATGCAAGCGATGACATGGCATTTTTATATACGAGATATTTGCTGTTAATTAATGAAGTGAAGAAGAACAATCAAGATATTACATCTGATTACGAGACTGCTATAGTGATTCAAGACCAAATCCAGTTCCAGTAAACCAAATACCAATTACCGAGGTACGAAAATAAAGATTGGCTTTATAGTAAGCATTTCACATCGGAACCAGAGTCCAGGCGTATTTGTTCCTATGGAAGACATTTCTAGGAAAAACAAAATGATCCATGAAATGGTGAGTCCGCATTCATCCAGTCTCTAACGATCTGCCTGAATACAAAAAAAAACTTCCAACGCTCGTAATAGGATGCTTTAAGAATGTATACTACTACTCATTTCTGGAAAAAACCTGATCATAGACCCGCTGCGTTATGTTCCAGATCGCATTCACACTCAATAGTAAGCAGTCCGTAATCCTCCCAGCACTATTATTCTATTCACAACAACATATAGACACCAGGCATGAATAAATAGAGACACGAGGCTACATTCGACCGATCCACTCGATCGACATGTTCTAGAACTCCTTCTAGAGTGGGATTACTATCATCGTGTTTCAGACACACGTCAAAGCATGACGCATCAGCATGCCATGCCACAGCGGGGTCCCTTGCCTCGCCTTGGTCTGGGAATCCCATTTTCACAAAGATCAGACGATGTCTTGCTACTAGGAATAGATATATTGCCCATGATCGTAAATAATGGGGCATTGGCTGTGCACAATGGAATAAAATCAACAAATTGACGGGGGTGAGAAGGCGACATTGCGAGTGAGCAGGAACAAAGCATAGCTCGAACATTCTATAATCACTCTTCACAGCTTGTTTACATCACGGACATCATTAAAAGATATTTGTATGAGTGGGTAACTTCTGGTATTCTTCTGGACGTATCCATGATGATGAACTATCTAATACACAGAAAGCGAGTTAAAGCTAGATCTGTTCCGCCAGTTGCCGTAGGGGTTGCCATTGCCAAAGTAAAAGTAGTAAAATTCCAAATTCCTCCAAAAACCAACACAGTGGTTTGATGCCCAAAAACAGAAAAACAATCTCCAACGCTTCCAGGTGTCTTTAAGACACAAAATGTAATATGGCTGAAATGAAAGACGGCAACCCCTAGTTAGAGGACAGATGAGCTTAACCACAAGAGGCAGACGACGAGGCGAGACTCAGTTCTAGTGAGCCTGAGCTGCCTGGCGCCATCCGCCAACCCACCCAAAGACGCTGAAATCTTGACGCTCCTTGCGCCAGTTCCAGTCTCGACCCTTGTTCCAAGGGCAATCGCGTGGTGTGTTGCGATCCTTGTTCCATTTGTTGATACCATTATCGGTGTGTTCACCGTTTCCTAATCCATATTGGTGCTTGTTTCCAGATCCGTACGGGTGCGACTTGGCAAAGGTGTTGGGCGACTTGTGCTCGGGCGAAGATCCACCATGGGCGCGGCGACGTTCACCGAGGGCGGACCACTTGTCTTGCTTGGAAGGGGTGTAGACGGCATTGTTGGGAGCAGATGGCTTCAAAATGTTGATGGGTTCCGACTCGTGGAAGAAGAAGCCATCGTCCAAGTCTCCGTCGGCGTCGTTGAACGTATCACGCGAGGCGGCGGGCTTCTCGTCAAGCGCTGGCGCCTGAGAGATAGTCTCTTCAGATTCCTGATCTGGGCGGGGAGTGACGTTCTCCTTGCTGTCTTGGCTCCAGGTTCGGGAGTTGAGCTCCTTGAGTGCCTGGAGCTGGCGAGCCTGCTCAGCCTCGTCCTCCTCCTCATCTTCCTCCCACATATCGGACCAGCTCTTGCTGACAACTTCGTTGGAGCGACCAAAGACCATGGACATGGCACCAAGGTTGGCCTTGGGCTTGGGAGCCATGGAGATGGGCAGGGAACCAGCCATGGGGGAGACCTTGACACTCTTTCTCGGGATGCCCAGGGGCTGGCTCAGCTTGAACGACTCCATTGAAGTGCCAAAGTTGGAGGTCATGACGGAAGCGATGGAAGGCTGGGACATCCAGTCCACAGTATTCTCAGACTTGGGGAAAAGATCCTCGGAGTAGCTCTCATCAGGGATGACACTGAGCTGGCGAATCGGGGCCTGGAGAGCCTTGGACCATGGGAAGGCACCCGTATCCATCTGGGGGCTCTGGATAGAGGGAGTGCGCAGGGGCTCACGGTTGGCAGTAGCCATGGGAGTACGGTCGAGACCGCAAAAGTCGTCGTCCTCTTCCTCATCAGTGCTGAAGCTGATGACACGGCGAAGGGCTTCCTTGGCGCCGACGAGAGATCGCTTGGCGGGGTCCATGTTCATGCACTCGACAATGACCTCGTAGGTATCTTGAGACATGGTCGGGAAGACATCGAACAGGGACTGCTTGTCTCGCGAGAAGTCAAGGAAGAGAGGGTCGGCCTCGGTCGGGGTGGTGAAGGGGTTGCGAGAGAACAGAATGTTCAACAGGCAGATACCAATGGCCCAGATATCAGCCTGAGCTGGGGAGTAACCCGCACCGGCAGAGTCGTACTGCTCAGGAGCCATGTAGCGGTCACTTCCGACAGTCATCTCATAGGACCACTTCTCAGTGGTGGCCAAGCCAAAGTCGCCCAGCTTCATGGATCCAGATTCCGACAGGAAGATGTTCTCGGGCTTGATGTCTCGGTGGTAAATGCCCTTGGAGTGCATGTAGGAAACAGCATCGACGAGCTCAAGCATGAAGCTTCGGACGTGCTCGGTCTCCAACGGTCCGTAACCGGTACGGATGGCCTCGTAGAGATCACCCTGCGAGCAGTACTCGAGAACCAAGTAGGAGTGGGCTTCCGTCTCAAACTGGTCAATCAAGTCGACAATGTTGGGGTGGTCGGACACGCGGCGATGGCAGAAGATCTCCTCCGACTTCTCGTCGACGGCGAATTCGATACCGAGGTCGTTGGAAGCGGCTGATTTCTTAGTCATGCACTTGATTGCAACGACCTTGTTGGTTTGCAGATCCCTGGCCATGAAGACCATGCCAAAGGAGCCATGATTGAGAGGAGAGATGGTCTTGTATCTCCCACCGAGTACAACGCCGTTCTGAAAGTTGTTGCGCAAGCATTCCATGACGTCGTCTCTGCGGAGAGACTAGATTTCGAAAGAGTTGAGAAGGACAAATGTGGACAGAAGACCACACGAGTGTTGATACAGTCTACCACCTGTCGCCGTTTCTATGAACCGTTTTTTAAGCAAAGTTTGAACTTTTTTTGTTTCCTTTCCAGTGTAACGAGATCGAAAGAGACGATTGTTGATGACAGGTTGTTGAACAGATCGATGGATGGCCTGAGCCGAAGAGTCGAGAGGTTGTCGAGGAGAGGTCGCAGAATGTACAGTTTGGTTGCGGATGCGTAGGGAAATAAAAGCAGGGATATAACTCCAATTCGTTCACAGTCAGAGGCTCATCGAGGGTATTTTCGTTTGGTTTGCAGATACAGAGGAAAAGTTGTTGAAGAATGTTGCGTCAAAGATGTGGACTGAGGTCCTTGAAAGAGTGAAAGGAAATGCTCGTTATGAGGACATGGGATTGTCAAAGAAAAAAGTAGAGAGTGTAGTTGTTGATTGTTGTTGATGGTTGGCGGCCTGGGAGGTCGTCGTCGTTGTGGTCAATGTGCAGGACCTTGGCCGAGATTTGCGTGGTGTAGCGTCGATATAGTTGGTCGTCGATAGGCTTTGTGTAGTTCCACCAGAAGACAACTATACTCCAGCGTAGGAGGGTACCACGGTAATCAGCACAAGGATGCTAGTCTGGAGTTTAGAGCTGCATCCGAGCGAGATTGTGTTTGGTCTGCTAATTGTCGAATCGTGATAGATGCCGGCAAGATGGATAGCAGAGGGAGTGAGAGAGAGAGTTGATGTGGTGGTAGTTGATTGACCGGGTCGAGGGGAGGTCCGGTCTACCACCAGGGTATCGTTCGGGTGTGTCGAGTTTGGAGATGCGAGGTGGAGGTTGGCGGCGAGAGCTTCGATTGACGATGGGAAGACCGGAAACGGTCGACTTATCAAACAAACGACTGACTCGGCAAGACGATAAACCAGATCTGGGGGAGGGATGACTCTTCCAGGTCGGGCCTTGTACGGAGGGTCTGCTGTTTGGCAGGCTGAAGATACAAGGTGGGGAGTCCTGGCTTAGCTTGCGGATCCGGGTAGTCAAGTGGGTGTGACGTGGTGAGCACGGAATGCCGAAGTCGAATGGGAGGATTCGATCACCAGACTGGGAGGCAGAGAGTTGGAAGTGGATGTGAATCAGAGCCCGAGGGTTGGCTTTTAGCTGCTGTGCGTCGAACAAAGAGAGTTGGGTTTCGTGTTCTTTGTTCGGCGTGATGGTTCTTGTCTAGCAGGCAGGTGGTGGGCTGGCGGTGAAAGTCGAGAGAGAATCGCTGAGAGGGAAGGAGAGAGTCGGAGAGGTAAGCAAGTTGGGAGTTTCGATTATTAGGCTGTAGGTATGTGCAAGTATGGCGAAGAAGTGACAAAAAAGAGGAAAAAAGGATATCCTATTTTCTCGCGAGACTCGATAGCTTGATAGCTTCAGATTTCTAAGTATATCGTAGTATGTACTCTTTGGTGAATCGCGCGAGAAAATGGGAATACGGAGCGAACGGGATGAAAGATAAAAGGTTGGATTGGTAAGGTCGAAAGCAGGAAGAGGCGGTAGAAGATGGAAGACGATGGACGGAGCACAGCGAGCACGAGTGAACGAGAGACCCGAAGGGGGGTGGGTAGGCCTGGGTAGGGGGGGGACAGTCCCCAACCCATGCCCACCCATGCCTTGGCCATGCCCTGCTGGTACTAGCAGCGAGCAGTGCCAGTGACTGGGCGAGTCGGGTGGGAGGCTAGCGTGGGACGATAATGGAGCCAGTCGAGAGCGAGACCATGAAATGGGATGAATGGGTGACATAGGACCTGACCGGGGTGTCGCGGCAAGCGCCTGGCTGCTGCTGGCTGCTTCTCTCTCTCTCTTTCTCTCTCTTCCTCAGGTTCCAAGACAGTGTGCAGACTGCAATGTGTCCGAGGCACGGAATCAAGATGACGAATAGCGAATGACAAAGTGAGGATGGGCGTTAGGCAAATACTTGCCCGTTTTGTTGGGGGCCACGTATCTCTGTCTGAGAGTGATGCCTCTGCCTGGTATCTCGTCCATCGCAGTGGCTGTCAGCTCTGTCCGTACTCTCTGGTAGCAGTTCATGATCAATGCCCATCTCTATTTCGTACGGCGACACCTGGCCCTGTCCTCCTACCTACAAATCTCAAAGTACCCTAATAAGACTGGAGACACCAGGTCCTGAATGTCATTTTACTGCCCTGCTTTCCCTCTGGCCTCTGCCAAACCGAGGCAATGCCTGGTCGCCTCTGTGGGCTCGATTGCGTGAGCGAGGCAAGCTCAGGCCTGTAGAAAGCATGTATTGAGTAGTATTCATTCAATGTTATCATTTGAAGTCTGGCAGGTTGAGTAGTAAGTGTCGAACGCAGCGAAGGGATTCCGAAACGTACATGGACTCGCTTGTACTCTCACTATCAGGAATGCTTGTGAGTCGGGGGCTCTCGAGACAGTGCGACGGGCTCACAGGGCCGCCAAGGGACTCGAGCTCTCGGCCAACAGGGTGCGTTGTACCTGAGCTCTGGCGGTCCAGGTGGTGAGCTGAGCGCTGCTGGAGGCCATTTGAGTCCTTGGAAGCTTCCAGTCCATGCCAGCAAAAGCCAGCAAAAGCCAGTCCAAACTCGAAGAGCATGAGGGCTAGCACTGCACGGTATACAATAGTGCAAATAGTCGATATGCAGGCGGGCAGCGTCCCCACCACACCAAAGTACTTGCATGGCCAGTACCTGATGACCTGTGTTTATGTCCATGGCAGCCTGATCGGGAGGAAAAGGACACATGGCACGCAGGTAGCGGCGGCCAGTAAGCAGGCCGATCAGCGCATCGCCCTCTATCCTCGACAAGTATCTGCCTGTCTGCCTCGAGCTGGGCCTGTCTAGCGTCCTCGGGTCGTCCCCTACAGAGACAGACACGTAGTGAAAATGTGTACGGTCATGTACCTGATTCACAGGGCTCTACAGGTGCCATGCCGCAGGAACCGGTATCTGTACGCGCTTGGCCGGCCTGGTTTGCACAATTCTGAACTGGGCTTTGAGGGCGTCCACCTGGCCCCCAACTCCCGTTTCCCGCTGACTTGCACAATTTCCTTCACTTCTCACGTGTCCAGATTCGCTTGTTCACACGGCCTCTAGCACCCATTGCGAAGCTCTTGAGCAGCTTCCCGGGTTTCAAGCCAGAGCTCAGGGCTGTGTTATTGGTCTGCGAGGCGTCATGCACCCTCCTGATACCTGCATCTTCGCCCAGCCCTCCAATCCTTCACGACCAGCTTGAGCTGCTGCTTTCATGTCTAGATGTCTTGCCGTATGCAGCTCTGTTGCTGTCCAACAGGTTGACCGCCATTGTGCAATCTTATTACCTGCAGGAAGAGGACACCATTTCCAGAGAAGCTGTCTGAAGCATTCTGGAATTGAAATGTTTACAACAATGGAATGGAATGAATGAATGATTGATTGACTCTCATCAAAGTCCAAGCCCACTTCCAGCGGTTAGCTTCAATGACCTGAATGACCTCAGGTCGAGCTGATACCCTGTCGAAATGAATTGACTGGAGTCTCGACCACTCCCGGGAATTACTCGAGGTACCTAGGTCCCTACATCATTCTTCTCGTGTACAGAGTAACTCGTAAATATGTGTATGTAATAGTAATAGCCGCGGGCTCAGTAGCAAAAGTGAGGCATGACGGCAAAACAGTGTGTGACCTGGTGATTGATCAGTGACCCCATAGCAAGGCCCAGGCCCCCAGTCAACAAAAATAGTAGTACATAGTAGATAATATCAATTGCCAATGAGCTCGTGCTGGATACTCATAATTAGCAATCGCTAATCAGTCATCAGCTTGCGAGGCCCATAGGCACCGAGTAGGTAGATTCAGGTACGCAGCAGAGGCGTAGTCATCAGTGGCAATGGCAATTGCGCAAGATTCAATTAATTCCCACTCCAGGTGACCCTATCTTCAGCAGACTCCAGTATGAGTCGGACTGGCCGGTGTCGGTCGGCTTGAGCCGGAGGCCCTGGAGGAAGGATCGTGAGAATGACACAAGCTGGTAACATCCTGCCAAGTTCCAGCCGCTTGGTTATCCTTTTGTTTACGGTAATCTGTACACAGTAATAAAATCCAGTGGCTGTCGCATCAACCGCCTTGGTCTTCTTGCCGTTGCAACGTCAGTAGGGCGGGAATGATGCCATCTGTGGCCAATCCGATGGGCGCTCTCGCCTGTTTCGGCTTTGTCTAATAAAGTATGTATTGCTTGGTTGCTTGGACGGCAGATTCCAATTGCCAATCCCTCCGTCTAGATCTGGACAGGTCGTCAACAAACCAGCTGTCTCGTGTCTATATACTGTGTACGTATGACGATTTGCACAGCCGAGTTGGAGAAGGGCGAGAGAGGGTGGGTTGAGTTCATACAGTATGCAAGTGTAGGTACACGAACATGTATCGTATCCATCTCCCACCTCCTCTGCGAGTCAAAACATTCAATGACCTGAGAGAAACTGCGGCAACGCATTTGCATTTGCCTTCGTTCACTGGGTCTCGGTCGCCTTAACCCACTGCCGTGTGACCCTCTAACAACGGTATCGCGTGAGTATCACCCGATGCTGTCTAGTATGTCGCAATACGTCGTCCGTCCCTTTTGACGCAAACATGCTCAGCATGTCATGTCTCAGTGGGTATTGCTTCTTCTGCCTGCTCCGTGGCACGCGGCTAAAAAAGCATCGCCTCCTACCTCGTACATCTTCAACATTATGGTGTGCTTCTCTTGTGTGATAAAGTGTCCAGTCTGGTGCGTGCACGACCTCCTCAGGTTTCAGAGGGTCACCAATTGCTTTCCCCGGATTTGCTTGTTTGGACCCTTCAACGTCTGTCCGTTCGGAGGTCCCCGACGCCAGTGGTGTTTTGTGGATGGGCCACGGATGCACTACATATCGTGTGTGGTAGAATGCTACATACAGTATGCTATGATGCTGCTTCTCGTGCAGATAGATCTGCATTATTATCCCTTGGTATTATGCTCGATTGTATCAGATCACGACAACTTGTCGCTTGGTTGGCAGCAGCAGCCGGCCGTGTTGATCAGCGAACCCTTCTTGGGAAGCTCGCCAACCTTTTTCCCGCCTAGTCGTGACCTTTTACAACTCGCTTCGCCCTGTTTGAAACGAAAAAGTGACGGGAAAGGCATTGAGCTCGATAAAAGGGCCCCACCCACTTGCTATGCTGCCCGCTTGAAACAGCTTCACCCCATGCCCGGCATATCCAACGTCGACAGTATACTATCAACAACCATACATACCATATTGAGCAGAGTATGCAGTCGAGGCAGTATTGCATTGCTTCAGTTTTGGCGGTGAGGATGATCGTGGTATGATAAACGCCTGCCAAGCTATAAACACATACTGCCTATAATAAGATTGCGATGGAGTTCTAGAGTCGTTTCAACCAGTCAACAAGCGCTCTGGCGACCATCGTCCCTCGATCTTTCTTCTCACTTGTCAACAAATAAGGAGAAGAACCACTTATACCACTGATATACAGTTGCTGAACCACTTAGACCTTGATGTGCTGTTGCCCAGGACCTTGCCGCTCCTGCTGCTGCATGCATCTGTTGTTCGTGGGCTGTCTTCTTCCTCTCCCTCTCCACGACAACCACGCAACCATAGCACGATATGGGCCAAGCAGACGATCACTTTGAGGCCTGCGTTTGGCTCGAGTTCCACCAGCCTTCTATGCACCTCAGATGCAATACTACCACACTCCATCCCAGGAGCGTCATGCGTGTGCCATCCTTGGACCAATCTCTCTGTAGCTCTCCTGCGACTAGCCCTCAGATTGGTTACTATGGGGGCCGACTTTGATCGTGATTGGCCGCGCCGTCCTATGTTGGCAACGGTACGGAAGGGTTTGCGTAAGGGCCAAGCGTGGTCAGGGACTGGCAATTGCTTCCAGTTTCCCCCGTCCCATACCCTTTTCGAATAATAAATAGTGACAAGTCTGGTAGAGCTGGCACACACACTACTTTGATCAAGTAGGTTGGGAGGAACTTTCCGGTTGGTGAAACGAGAACGCACAAGTCAATGCCGTGAGTCCGTCTTGACACTTGACGGCAGCGACGGAATTGATCATCGAACTTGAAAGCAATTTGTTCCACTTGATCAGCAGTACTATATCAGTAAAACAGCACTGTATCTTGCGTGCTTGAGGGGAAGCAAGCGCGACAATTCAATCAATCTATCTTATCTTGCGCTCTATAGTACTGTTGATCAACGGGGCAGCAGAGGTCACAAGTACCTGTCGAACCCGTCAATTCAGCTGTTCCGCATAGTCTTATCAAGCTGACTCGCGCTGGGTATTCCCGCAAGCTCGTGCTATAGATCCCGCCATCATCGTCTCAATCGCGGCATGCTGTCGCTCGTAATCACGTCCGCCTTATCAGGACAAACTATACCTACACTCAATACTGTTTGAAAGTCGGTCAGGTATGTGGGAATGCTTACTGTATCGCGTGCCTCTCTTGAGCAGTGCCTGCCTCATCTGCCCAGCCTGCATTTCAGGTCTGCCACCCTTTGGGCTCCCACACATGTAGAAAGGTGTGTGTAGAGGTTGGCATGGGGGGGAGGTCCAAGTTCTGCCAAGTTCCGGAGTCCTTGCGCAACACCTGCAGTAGGCGGTGGATATTTGCATAGTCTGGGGCCATCGGCAGTCGGTAACTTATCGATTATATCCACAAAGTCATGTACGCGTGCGGATATCTGTGTGGTATAAGCCGTGAAGCGGGTCGATTATCGACCTGCGTACATGATCAAGCAGACTTGGGCTGCAGTGTGAGTGCTGCTTGTCTATTGTGTGTGTGTTCAATGTCTTCTGTATGCTAAAGAACGGGACGGGTAACTAGCATGACTATCCCACTTGCAGCATGTTCACGAGTTGTTGCTCTCGTCTTGTGCTGCAGAGCGGTAGAAAACTCTTCACGATCATGCAGATGCGGAAGCGATCCAGTCGCGCTTCACGAGACTATGGTATTGGACCTGAGGCCGGGTGTTGAAACTTATCTGGATCTGGAACTCGTAGGCGGCTGGCTCGACAAGACAAGTGCCCGAATACCAAACCAGCCTGCGCTGTTAGCATCTACCTACTAGGTACCCATCTCCCTGCTCTGTTAGCATCTCCCTGCCGCATGTCAGGTCAGGCGGTTGCATAAAATTGTACTCCACCGCCATGCTTCTACGCGCTGCAGCCGGGCGCCGATGCTAATCCGGACTGGCAAACTTGCGCCGCGGACGTGACCTGTCAGGCTGGCTTCTGCTGTCTGCTGTCTGCTGTCTGCTGTCTGCTGCCCGTCAACTGAGCTGGGCCCGAAGGAAGCTCCCCTGCCGAACCAGAACATACGCGTGCACCCATCACAACGATTCAACCCGAAAAGGGCTTGTCCTCTTGCCGTTTTCAGACTCTCATCTATCTTGACCGCCATCTCGACGACACCTTGCCTACCACACCTAACCCACCTGGTGCCTTTCCGCTCCCTCTGATTCGGCAACGTGCTGTTTTCTCGCAGCCAGGGCTTTAACCGTAGTATAGCTTTGGCTTTGGGGGACAAAAAAATCTCTGTTTTCTCAATCGCCGACTCTGCGACTCGAACGCGACGCCTGCCTCGCCGAAAGAAAGGCCTTACTGTATTCTACCATAACCTTGCCTACCTAACGCCTTGATCACTTCACCGCTCCGCACTTTACACGGGTAGCCTAGCATTGGTTCCCGGAACTCCCGCGTGCGCGTCCCATAGCAGATCTCAGATCGTGAGCGGACACGGACCTATTACCCAGAAAATCATGGCCGTCTCATCCTCCGTCCAGGTCGTCCTCCTCGATATTGGTTAGTATCCGAACAGAAAAGCTCTTTACCTACCTTCCCGAGCAGCACCTTCTCAAGCCCGCCCCCAAGCTGTCGGGCTCCCAAAGCTCCCAAAGCTTCCCTTGCCTCGCCTTGGCCCCGGGAGTTCCACATTGAAATCAATCCTTCTTCCATGGCAGCATTGCATTAGTCTGTGCAAGCTTGCTAATGCCATACCGATCCAGAGGGAACGATATGTGAGATTAGTTTCGTCCGGGATGTTCTGGTAAGATTCTATCACTTATTGAAAATTTTCTGCTTGCGAGTGTCACTTGGTCCGACTTTCACTCGAGTCGGTGAAGAATTTTTCTCATCACATCTCTTCCCATCGCGATCCAGAAACGCATCTGGACGGTCTTGCAGAGTTGCTGCTGTTTTCTGATGCTCGGGAGTATCTCGAACATGTCGACGACCCCGAAAGTTCCCTATCTGGGATCTTCAACATGTCTTGCTTTGCAAATCACGGTCTAGCGGCCAGCGTTCTAGACCGTCGGTGGCAATTGGAGAGGCTTGCTCGAGCTTGATCGCAACGTGATTGGCCAATCGACTGACGACTCTATCTAGTTTCCCTACGCACTCAAGGTGTTGCCAGAGGTCGTCAAGACCCAGTGGGATGAACCGAAATTCAAGGAGTACCGGGATGTGTTTCCCGCCGAGTACAGAGACAACCAAGACGCCTTCCAAGCTCACGTGATCGACCTCGTGAGCCGCGATGTCAAGGTCGCCTACTTGAAGAACCTCCAAGGCTATCTCTGGGAGGAGGGCTACAGGTCTGGAGAGATCAAGGCTCCTCTGTTCCCAGATGTGGTCGACACGCTGGCAAAGTGGCACGGCAAGGGCGTCAAGCTCATGATCTACTCGTCGGGATCAGTCCCTGCCCAAAAGTTGCTCTTCAAGCACACCAACGCCGAGAGCCCAGATCTGACCTGGATGATCTCAGACTGGTTCGATACAGTCAATGCCGGTCTCAAGACGGAATCGTCTAGCTACGAAACTATTGCGAGCAAGCACCCAGAAGCCTTGCCCGGCCAGTTCCTCTTCCTGAGCGATAATGCCAAGGAAGTAGAGGCTGCCATCAAGGCAGGCATGAGATCGGTCGTCGTCCAGCGGCCCGGCAACGCAGAGCTGGCCCCAGAGGTGTACGACAAGTATGATGTCGTCGAGACGTTCCAGTCCATTGAGGACGATTTCGTCATCAAGCGTCTGCAGGCGCTGGGCAAGAGGACTGCCGACGAGGCTGTATTAGGCGAGGGCGATGCCACAGCAACCGCCGCCGAAGCACCCGAGGCTGAGAGCTCTGATGCCAAGCGTATCAAAACCTCTGGAAATGACGAGCCCAGCGATGCAGCGAGAGCCGCGGACGATATAGCAGCGTCCGGCGCCACGCAGCCAGAGCAGGACACTACTGAGAGCCACGAAGAGCCGTCCCGGATGGACAAGTTGCTGGCTCAGGCCGTTGGCGAGGCACCGCCTACGCCCAAGGCCGCCGAGGCCCAGGATACTCCAGAGCCTACAGAGTAGATCATCACCTTGCAGTGCTAGGCCGTGTATCCGGTCCCGTTGTCCGATATGGGACCTGGAACACACAAAGCTCGCAACCATCACATGCTAGACGTTGGCCCTGAGCTAGACAAAACATAAAAAGGAATACAATACGATTGGTAGATACCAGACCAAAGTCAATTTCCTCCTAATGGTGACCGTGACCCCGCATGTTATCTGGTTGTTCTGTTGATTGAAGTCATAATGGATGCACAACTACGTGATATTACGTCCAAGCTGAGGGCAACACATCATCAGAGCTCGTCTCGTTGCCCTCTGCCTGCGTCTCTTTCTGCGGTTATCGAACCACGAAAAGTCAGCTCATTGCGATGCCAAACAAGCTCTCCGAGATATACGCGATGAAACGAACATCAGATGTCGTCCGCATGCTTCCCATTCGCCTAAACTTACCGGCCCGAGGAAACCCTTTCATAATATTTCCCAACAGGCTTGCCCAACTTTTTACTTTACCGTGGTCGAGTTTTTGTTTCGAACGCACAGTGTCTGGCATATCAGGTTGCCGGGACGGCAAGCAAGACTGCACACCACGCATGCGTTACGCGTGAGCAACGAACACGGGGTGGGCTTACGGTAGAAATAGAGTTTCTGAGAATATGCGAGAAATAGTAGCCAGAGCAGCAGGAAAAAAAAGAAAAAGAAAAACGAACATCTTGTCTGACTCGAGCTGCACAGTCCCTGAGACCTACATGATTGGGGCCAACCAGCCACCCCTCCCTCCTCGCTCATCACATCCCCAAGCCAACGTCCAGCCACCTCTGACGGACGAGTTGCGAGACTGAAACCCCCCGCTGGATAATACTTCAACCAGCAAGATAAGAGAGACTACAAGATTTAGGGACGAACGGCCGCACGAGAGGAGGTACGTAGTTGAAGACCGATAGCCCACCCCTTGGGAGGCTCGGCTTTCCATGGCGAAAACCTAAAATCTGGGGTACATGGGGTTCAAGGGTGGGAGGCATGTGTTGGGAAATCCGGGGAAATGAGACGAACTTGCCTATTTGTCTTCTTCTGTCCAGCTGCTCACGATTCTTGTCTATACGATACGAACCGGGGGCACGGGAAACCAGCCCTTTCTTTCTGCTTTTGCCGGTATGTTTCGACGTGAGCCTCGTTTCAAAACGTAGATAGGGAACACGATCGAGAGGCGCTCGCCCAGCTCGCTGATCGAAAGCCGTCCGTATCAACTACAGTGCAGACAGCGTGCCCGATAAAGGGGAAAAGAACATTTTGACTTTCGTACCATGAACGCCTCGGAAGACACGGGGCCAATCTGCTCTGCGATGTATGTACCATAGCCTTTCTTCCCTTTCCACCCACGCGTACCTTGTGGACGTCACACATGGAGATAAGAAACATCCCCACGCCAAAACGGTGACACTGTTGCGTAGTCCGTAGATAATACAGTGCTGCTCTTTCACGGGGTGGACAGGTACAAAGTTCCTCGGCGCTGCCCTATGAAAGATGGAATCGATCTAGACGCGCACCGTCCACGGCGTCATCTTTGTCTTACGAGGAGGGGGGAAGGTGAGGGGCTGAAAATAGTAGGACCCTTGTGGAACGAAGCTACGACGACTAACTAACTCGTACAATACTCACGACAGACGAGAAGCGGTACCTGAGCTGTCTCGATTATTCCCACTTCAACGGTCCGAATGTTTAGTAAGTAATTGTAGTTGAGGGGTAGCTATGAGCTAATGTATACTGCCCGGTCTAGTGTAAACATTCGAGACACGCGATTGTGTGGCCATAAGTGGACTGATCGATGGAGATGGGAATATCATAATGAAATGTTGCCGTCCATGTAGCTGCTTGACTCGGCAGGATATCGTCTTTGAACGGGTTCGGCAATGAAATCCGGATCTATCGTGCTCGCGGGATGGAAAACAAGTCTCGTAAAGGGCACAGAATATAACTGCCGAGTAAAGACAAGTGACAGGTCGTTGATACTGTGATAAAACAATCGAACAATACGCAATCGTGTCTAATTGGTATACCGATCAATGCACAGGACTATTATGTAAGACTATGGTCTTGTCTTCATCCCCCAACTGTCACATTGAGTGGCGTTCTCAGCCCTTGGACGCCAGCTTCTATAGTAATTAGACCTAGGACGATAAGTAATGATAGCATTGTCTTAGCTATTCCTTCGGCGTCGCAATCATATGCAACGGCGTCCATCTAGAGTGCACAACGCGGGATATGACATTGGAGCGACGTCCAATAGAACCCTCCCGGCGAATTGACCCTCCAATGACTCGTGCTGGCGTGATGTGATATGTAGAGTGCTGTCAGCAAGCTGCACACTGACGACTAGAGGGCTACCCCAATTCGTCGTCAAACTGAAGCAACAGTGATGATCGCCACCCCTTGCGACTGCTTGTTTGGGTGGAGTTGAGATATTGAGATGAACACTCATTGGCTGTGGCGCCCAATCAAGACCAAGATCTGCAGATAACCCCCTAATCGGCAACGCTCGCCTCGACAGCGAGCGCTAGATCCATCATCATCGCAAGAGATATGGAGTCCAAGTGCTTCTCCGCACAGGATACATCGTCTGACCAAAACTGGGGACTATTGTTGGCAGTCCGGATACCGATCCGTTGGGGTTGCGGGGTCGCTCAGATGACTGACGATCTTTCGAAATGGGGGCATCGGAGCCTACCATCAACCTTGATGGATTCTCAACTTGGACAGCCCCAGCACCATCTCCAAATCGTGCGAGCCGTGAGTGGGCAACATCGAGATCTTTCTGTGAAGTAATTCCGTAACGAGCGGCACTTGGCTGCAGTGTAACCCTGTCAAGAGTCAATTGAGAAACTCTTGACGAGAATGGATGAATTCCCATTTGACTGATGAAATGGGTAACCATGATCGAATGCTTTATAGCTCCTTCGATGACTAGTTGAGAATGATCGCGTGATGGTCTTGCAGCTCAACCCGACGAGCCATTCAGCAAGATGGCAAAGTTGTTCCGGGAACCTCCAGTCCGAACCTGTGTTTTGGCAAACTTGGGTCGAGATGCAGGCAAACCCGTCTTTGTCCAGAGATAGTAGACCAGCTTCTGAGTAAGCTTGTACTCTGTCCTCGTGTAGCCAATAGAGGTCATGATGGCCTCGAGCCTCTCCTCGTCCATGTAACGCGAGTTTGTCACACACGGAGCGGGAAGAACAAGAAACAGACTGGGAAAGAACTTGCCCAGATCTGTTCCGAGACGACCTGGCTGGTTGAGAAACTCCAATGTCCTCAGCAGCATCTCGCCTCGTACCCGAGGATCGGGGACAAAGTTCAAAACCAATGACAAGCTGATCATGTCGAACCGTTCCGAGTCATCCTTTGGAAGGGGCCGTTCCATGAAGTCTTGCTGCGTGATTCCTTCTCCTTGGCTGTTCAGATCGATCCTCTCCATGGAAAAGAACCGACTCTTGGAGCACTCGTTGGTAATGCTCAGCGCGCCCACTTCCAACAACCGTAGAGGCTGCCCTGCCCCGGCAACCTCCTCCAGAGCAGGATGGACAGGCTTGAGCCATTCCATCAAGACCCGTGAGCTGTCGCCTCCTCGATCATTGCGCTGGCCCTGCAGACTTGCTTGCTGGTACTTTTCGATACCGCCCAAAGCCGCGATTTCCTTGTCGATGGCGATTTGCTGCACCGTGTCACCCTTGGCGATTGCCTGTGCCTTTCGCTTCTCCAGCACATGGTGAGCGTTGATCAACGCCTTGGTCGCCTGCCGCGAAATCGACTTGGGCTTTTGCAATGTCGGCGGCCGCCCATGAGACAGGCTCTTGGTGACCCGCTTCTTCTTGACTGCCATGGACCGTTTTGCTGAGGTCACCTCATATTGTGGCCGACTGCTGGGTCAAGTGATTGAGGCGGGAACGTCCCAGAGATGACTGTAGCCCTAGATCATACAATCAATAGAGCGTGCAAATTCATTAATGCTCAACCAAATTTCGTGCTTGACAGTGTTGAATTGCTGCGATGCTGTTCCCCGGCACTGTACTAAAATCCGGGTGATCCAAAATCCCGACCCGAATTTTTAGTGGCACGGACCACTTTCTGCGGAAACCCTAGCTAGCCCACCAACCCGCCAAACCACCAAAAAGTGGTCGAACTTTTTTTTCCCTCTCTGAAGGACGAAGAGACCATCGCGACAACTAACCAACCCATTCCAGCAGCGACAATCCCCCTGCCAAATACCGACGAAATGGCTCCCAACACCAAGAGTACGTGATTGCGAATCTTCTACCTCCCAATGCTCCTCTGCGAAACATGAGCATTCTGCGAGTCGACTGCCAGCCATGAGCAGGCCCTGCGATATTCCCAATCAGCTGTAGCAGATTTTTGCGAGTCCTCATTTTTCGATGCGAAATATGAGGGCGCTTGCTGAGTCGTCCACTCCCCGGTGGACTCGATGATGCATACAGCTGCAGCAGATATTGCGAGTTCTTTTTTCCAAAAGAGCGATTGCTGATGATGCATTTTAACAGGCGGTGCCTCCAAGGCTCCCAAGGGCAACAAGAAGGCCAGCGCTGCTGCCAAGGCCGTCCTCAAGGGCGTAAGTTCATGATACCAATACTGCGACGCTGCGAACGGCTTCCTAACAATCCGCGAAACAGTCCCACGCCCAGACCAAGAGGAAGGTTAGACTGTCGACCACCTTCCACCGCCCCAAGACCCTGCAGCTGTCGCGTGCTCCCAAGTACCACCGCAAGTCCATCAACCACGAGCCCCGCCTGGACGAGCACAAGATCATCGTCCACCCTCTCAACACCGAGAGCGCCATGAAGAAGATCGAGGAGAACAACACCCTCGTCTTCATCGTCGACATCAAGGCCAACAAGGCCCAGATCAAGGGTGCCCTCAAGAAGCTCTACGACATTGACACCCAGAAGATCAACACTCTCGTCCGGTATGTATTTTCTGTTTTCGAGATCTCTACAGAGTCCCATGCTAACATGTCATCCACAGCCCCGACGGTAGCAAGAAGGCCTACTGCCGCCTGACTGCCGATGTCGACGCTCTCGACATTGCCGCCACCAAGCTGGCTCTCGTCTAAGCGTTGATGATTCTTTCTGGTAATGCAGGGTCGCTGGGTATGATACACACACAATTTTTGGGGAAAAAAGCGTGGACAAACAAACTGCGTTTTGAGGGCGGTTCAAGAACAGTCTCCAAGGGAACAAATAAATTCTTTGCATTGAGTACGGCGTTCAAAGCCTAAAGGGAAAAAGGCTCACGAGGACAAAATGGGAAAAATGAATTTACACTTGCCGCCCTCCCATTCCTGGTTTCTCGAAAGACTAGATGTATCGCCATGTGATCTTGTGTGTATCCAGTTTCAAAACAAAAGTAAAATACCCCGTCACTCAGAGTTGCCTTGGTGAAATGATTCCTGTTGTGATTGATGGTACAGAGTGATGTGTACATATAGTAATACACGCAGACAGCCAAGATAGCCTTCCTGACTTCTAGTCCTCGGTTGGTACTCATTATACATATACAAATGCCGCTCGCGCAGAGATCTATCTATCCCCAGACCATATACTCTGCTCTGATTCGGTCTTTTGCCTGCTATGAATGTCTACGTCCAGCTTCCTAGCCCTGGCGCATGCTCTGCAGGTGCTTCATCGTGAGGCTGCTGGCGTCGAGGAATCTGTCCGCGCAGTTGGCCATGCAGCTCTGCTCGTTCTTGTCCATCTGGCCCGACTTGATGGCGCCCGTCACGCACTTGTTCCAGCAAACGTCTGTGAGGGAGTGGATGGCTGTAGTTGAAAGCAAAAGTTGTCAGCTCTTGTATGTGCGTTTCGTTCGTCCAAGTACCGGCAGCGCCAGCTCTCCGCCGTGCCCGAGAAGGCGTAGCCGGTGCACAAGGAAGGAGTCAAATGGTTCGAGTAGGAGACGTATCACTCACTCGACTGGACGCGCGCCTTTTGGTTCTCGTTGGCCAGGAACGTGCGCAGCTGCTGCTTGTCCTGCTCGTTGAGCTTCTCGAGGTCAAAGCTGGAAAGATCGCTGGCGTCCATGGTGTCTGCTTCGTATCGTGCCTCGTCTTGTATTATGTACGGTCCGTGTTCGAAAGAGTGTGTTCGGAGTAGATTGGCTCGGTCTCGTAGTGACGTCGTGGAAATTCTATGATGCTGTCTACACTTTCCAAATTGGCGATGCGATGGGCCCGGTCTGTCGGCTTGCTAGCAAATTTCGAAGCTAGTGACGCTGAGCTCCCCGACTTATCTTATCGTGGCTTACATACTGAGCAGCACCCAGCAACATGATCCCAAAATGCATGATTGAATTTACGAATGCTAAAAATGTCAATTGCAATTGATGGATATAATCACGGCCGACTTTGATGTCAATTGGCTTTAATTCCGACCTTCAAAAGGTTTCAAGCACTCCTGTGGATGGAAGGCGCAGAGCACTTGTTCTTGTACCCGTCAAATCTTGTCATTTTAAGTTTTGACGGTCGCACAAGATATCCAGAGCCTGGTATAACTCAATGTTGATTTCTATTGATATATATTGGTATATAAGGATCTATACATATTTGTATGGGTTCATGATGCCATTCTGTAAAAATAGTTAGTAAAGTTTCAAAGCATTGAGCGCATTTGCATAACAGACGACTTACCGGATCATAGAGGTTCTTGATCTGCTTCATCAAACCAATCATGGTCTCGCTTCTGCTGTATCCAATGTAGTTCTTCTTGGCAATACCGAGACCGTGCTCGGCAGAGATACTGCCATTGACCTTGGAGATCCACTCGTAGACAAACGGTTCGAGAATCTCTTCGACGCGCTTATCATACCTCCGCACTGCAACGTTCAAGTGCAGGTTCGAGTCTCCCATGTGGCCGTATCCAACAACGTCGACCACGGGGAATTCGTCCGTGTCACCTCGGAGGCCAGCAGCGTCGATCTTCTCCCGCGTCTCGTCGACCAGCTTGTACATGTCGGGCAGGGGTATCGAGACGTCGTACTTGTAGACACCACCCCAGTGACCCAGGCACTCCGGGACACCCTCTCTCTGGCTCCAGAGAGTACGAATCTGAGTCTCGTCCTGAGCCAAGACACCATCGACGACGATTTCCTTGCCCATGACATCCTCGAGGAAGTTGCCCAGCTTCTCGCTGTCGTGGTCCGAGTTGGAGCCGCTCGTCTCAATCAGGCAGTAAAAGGCGTGCTCTCCGTCGAGTGGGCTCTTGCTGCTTCGTACCTTTTGCACCAGCTGCTGACTGCGGAGGTCCATGAGCTCGAAAGCCGACAGGATCTCACCGAGCTGCTGTCTTGCCTCCTTGAAAGCCTGTTGCATCTTTTCGTAGGACTCCACGGCCAGGTAGGCGACGTTGACGGCGCTTGACCTCTGCGGGCACTGAATCGAGACAGCCGTGATCATACCAATGGTACCCTCGCCACCGATGAAGAGCTGCTTCAGATCGTAGCCAGTGTTGTTCTTGCGCAGCATGCAAAGATCGTCCACAATCGTTCCGTCGGGGAGGACCGCCTCGATTCCCAGCACACTTCCGTGGAGACTGCCATATCGCAGCAGCCTCAGACCTCCGGCGTTGGTGGCCACGTTACCTCCAATGTGGCAGGATCCCTTGGCGCCCAGGTCGAGGGGGAAGATGTAGCCCTTCTCCGCCAGAAACTGATCGGCGACCTCGAGAACGACACCGGCGTCGGCAACAAGGATACCGCTGACGTCGTCGAAGCTGCGGACCTGGTTCATGCGGCTCGTGTTGAGGACAATCTCGTCAAAGACGGGAATGCTTCCTCCGACCAGGCCGGTGTTTCCTCCCTGGGGCACGACGGCCAGCATGTTGTCGTTGCAGTACTTGAGGATCTTGGAGACCTCCTCGGTCGAGCCGGGCTTGAGGACCAGCTTGCAGTGGCCGCGGTACTTGCGCATCCAGTCCCCGTTGTAGGGCTCCATGTCGTCGGCCGAGACCTCTGCGGTGACGCCATCGATGATGGCCGAGTCCTTGCCGAGGAGGTCGCGGAAGAACTGGACGTGCTCGGGTGTGATCTGGGCGAAGCGCTCGTCGCGCTTGATGTCGGGGTACGTGTCGGTCGTGAACTTGGCCATGCTCGGGCCGGACGCCCTGAGCTGGCGCGGTGCCGCGGTCGACAGGCACCGGAGGGCGGTCCTCGAGGCGCCGGAGCCGGGGGCAGTGCGCACCAGGCCGGCGAGGCTCGCTCGGCGCAGCACCGGGGTGATTCGCGATCTGCAGGCCATTGTGTCTGGTCGAGGGATTGAATGGCGGCGTAGGCGGCAGGCAGATGCCTTTTAAAAAAGCAAAACAGATATTCAAAATCTCAACGCCCGAGCTTACACTTTCCGCAGCGGGACCAGAAAAATAAAAATGGAGCGCAAGACGCCTTCCTTTTGCGCCCCGGTCATCAATTCCGCGGGCGGCGGGTCTCGACTTCCACAAGCCAATCGGGTTTCCACCCCACCTTTGATTACTACCTACTGCAGAGGTGGTGTCAATCTTGGCAGTAACGACGTTATCCTCAATGCCAAGAGAATATACTCGGTTCTTGAATGTATTCGAATTCATTAGTATTTGGAATAGAGTGGCAGTTGCCCAGCCCCAGTGCAATCGGTGAAAGTCACATCATCCACAAGTGACCAAAACACAAATATAATAGGCTGACCCTTTTTGGAACCCTTATCTTATAACTAATCGCCTTTGCTCTTGGTCCTCTTTTCAGCTAGCAATTTGATTGAATGATATTAAAATTGCAGTGAAGATAGCCTTATAGGTTAATAGAATAGAACAATCCAGTCAGGCCAAGTTTTGGCAGATGACGGGTGTTCTCAGCCTCTTGTTTCCAACTATGTTGGGTGGTCCTAAATTTGCAGTGAAATGCACGGGATTGGCTTGGAACCGCACTAAATTTCACTGCAAATATAGCATCGCCCAAGCTCCCAAGCTGTTAATGATTCAAAGAATTATAGATAGATTTATGACCGCGATCTCTCTTAGTGTGACAATTCAGGCCGCTGATGAAAGATAAAGGAATTAGTGACATCTGAACAGAGTCACATCTGCCACACCACTTCCTAGTCAACTGTTCGAACCCATCTGGATAAGAATATTATGATTGCCTATTAGCCGCCTTTTTTTTTTTTTTTTTCCAGCGCTCTATCGAGGAATAGAACCACCCCGTTTGACCGCTGGATAAGTCGCTTGGATTCTAATTTATCAGTGTACTAACCTAGTTGCTCTACGCATTGGAAGAGACTAAAAGCCTGTGAACTGGGACACTCGGCTGTCTGCCTTTCACAGTAACATTAGTCTAATATCCCCTTGCACGAGACTGAGCAAGTGGGATTAAAGATTAATACCAGCCTGGTTGACTAGGGATCGACACAAACCCAATTAAACGTGAGCTGAGCCAGGCTGACTCACTTTCTTCTTTCTTTCCTTTAATAAATGACTCGACATTGCCAATGACTTCGAGAATTCCGAAAAACTTCAGAGGTCGAAAAGGTTTGCTAGGTACGATAGAAGCTGTGCGTATTGAAGGTTTGGAGACAAACAAGTATAGTCACTTTTTGATCAAAACCCGATCATTCATGACTGTTTGTCGACAGAAAACTCTTCTGAGAAAACCTTCATGGCAGCTGGATCCTGCTGTGGAACGGTCCAAGAGAAGATGAGTCAAGAACTCGATAACTTACCTGAGCGAAATAGTCTCCCGAATCAAGCGCTTGGGACTATATCGAGGAAAGTTATTACCATCTTTGCACATGCTCTGGTTTCTCGCGAAAATAGCTTCAGAGGGGAAACAATTCAGGCACGGTCGTCGTTGGTTCTGATAAATTGTCCTCGAAGACATGTTTGACGCCACGTACTGTTCTTGTTTTCTTGCCATGTCATTTGAAATACTGATCATGTCTCGATCCGTTAATTGCGAGTCCAGAGGTCTGTGTTCTTCTGTTGAGTTGCTTAAAGTCAAAAAGTCAAAAGCTAGGATGTAGTTAGTATATGTCTATGATCCGGATTATGATCTAGTCTGCCTCGACTCGGAATCCGCCTTTTCCAGACTTCCAAAGACAAGAGTCCGTTTCGTTCCCCCACTCTCCCCCATTCTTGTCTATAACAAGGTAAACCAAGTCATGACCAGTCTATAAAGTTTGGACTTATTCAAGACCAGGTTTGCCAGGCCCTGTAACCGATTCAAGTCAGCCTTGTCCACCTGTTCACGTCCTGATGACTAGACTAGGACCTACAAGTGTCGACCACCAGCTGGCTCAAGAGTAAAGGCTGAAGCGAGGCTAAAATCGAGAAACGTCGAGTGGAGACATCTTCCAACACAGAGCTTTTAATGGTTATCACGACCTCTACATACCTGAGACATCACCAGTTGGCGGCGGCTGTCTTTTCAAGCAAGGACGGGACTGATGTAGACCTCATATTGTCAACCTGGTAATATGATCCTCTAGCCTCTGCCGATCCAGCTTTGAGTTGAGTAGATCAGCCTGATGTGTGTGAAACTTGAAATCCACATTTAGAACATTGCGTGGGCGTCGGGTATAGCATATTATGACTTGTTTCCTGGGGCCAGTATCTCGAGCAGATTCCCATTGGCGATTCAATCTGCTCGGGGCAAGAGGACACGTGAAGGCGTGCTAATATTAGAAGGACACACCTGGCAGAGCGCGTAAAGGACCTCAAGGCCATTCAAGACTGCGTCGCCAGCGTCTTCTCGGGGAACACATTGAGGCGCGGCTTGTTAGAACTATCCTAGGACGTTTATGCAAAGCTGCCGGGGATGGTCGGCGAGGGATCGGTTTTGGGAAAAGGACTTTTTTGTTCCAGTAATATGCAAGAGAACACGATTTGGGGAACCCTCCACGAGTTGGCACGGGTTTCAAAACCAAAGCCGCACACGAATCGCAGTTTAGTGAGCAGGAGTGGTTGTTACATGTTGGTTGGTTTATCGCCTGGTTTCCCGACATGGAAGGCGACTGCCAGGGAACCCGAGAGGACGAGCAATATCGGTCCACATTGGAGGATTGTAAAATCATGCGGCAGATTAGGAAGAACTGGTAGTCTGGCACAACGACAGGAACAAGACGGCGACGGGCAATATTCATGCATGACTGAACTGACTTGTGTCTTGGTGCACAGCCCTGCTAGAAGAGGATCCTTGGGACGATCTGGCTAATAGGATGCGGATGCGATGAGATCGGACGGTGACAAATCGGCGGGGATCCTTGTCCTTTGGAGTCGCTGGAAGACGAATTGTCATGTCTTGGCCGACAGGTCAAGGTTCGAGTCTGCGGTGTTTCAGTTGCCCACCTGTGGCAGATAAAGTCTATCTAGTCCGATCTAGAAAGAAGAGACGAAGTAGATGGATGGAAGAATGATGGAATGCATGATGGAAGTCGGACGTCTGCTGTACCAGGCATAGTGCGACGAGGTCGAGATGTGAGCATATAGGACAGGTACTGCCGCTCACTCGAAACTTTGGTCGTCTTGATGAGATTTCTGTTTCTCTATCCCTCTGATCTGAACGTCGCACTCTGGGAGTCGTCGACGCATATATGTTCTCGGCCGTCGAGATTCGACATTGACTCGGAAGAAAACAAAAGACGACCCTTACCATACTATTATTACCCATTGGTCCGTTCCGAGCCAGCCGAAGCGTTGGAAATTGACCCTCATCTGCCGGACCCGCGCTAGCACGCGATCTCGACCTGTCAGAAGGGAAGAACCCCTGAAGAGGCATCCACAGGGCACCCAAAAAGCCATAGAAAAAAAACATGTTTGCCTTCTTCAAGGGCCGCGCAGCCAAAGATAGCGCAGATGGCGGGGAAGAGAAGCAGGATAGGGGCCCAGCTGCCGCCGAAAACAGCAACACAATTACGCCTGCAGCCACTACTGAGCTCTCCATCCCAGCAAGCCCAGCAAGCCCAGCAGCAATCCCAGCGGTCCCTGCAGGCCCAGAGCCTGAAGCCGAGCCTGCTGCCCAGCAACCGAAGCCTGTCAGCGTCGAGTGTGTACTGACGGAAGCATTCCCAACGTGGCAGCCCGACGAAAGCAGTCATACTAGAGAGACTACTACTGGCACGCCAACTCCTGAATCAGAACCAGAACCATTACCAAGAACTCTTCCGAAATTCGCTACCACTCCCCTCGTGAACAACAAGACGAGAATCACATCGCCATCGTCACCGCCGACACCTCCTCCCAGCACCAGAGCAGCTACACCACCGCTAGCAGCAACAGCACCAACACCGCAACCACCGCGCACCCCACAATCCCAGCGCCTCTCACCCCCACCGACCCCGACGCCAGCTTCTTCCGTCTTATACACTCCTCCGCGCTCCAGACGAACGCGCAGCTCCAACGTCCACCGCTCACAGCCAGATGTGCATGCCGCGCGCGTCCAACGATCGGCTACTCTGTCCAGCGTCGGTATTGCCAAGCCAGCCTCGCTAGGAAAGGACTCTTCCAAGACAAAGACCTTCCAGCGCCACTCCATTGCTGAATCCCAAAGCTCTGCTGCTACTGCTACCCCTGACCGGGAGGGTCTCACCAAGATGGAGCACCAGAAATGGATCACCGTCCAGCAAAAGACCTTTACAAAATGGTGAGCGCGAGACTCCGGCACTCTGGCCTATCTATCTGTCTGCTCTTGGTCGCACCCGCTGCCCAATGCTCGGCTGTAATTATCGATTTCTGTTTGCTAATTCTACTGCTATTCCAGGCTGAACACAAAGATCGAGCCGAGGGGCAAGGTGGTCAAGGACCTGGTTGCCGACCTGAGTGATGGTGTAAGTCCTGAAGATGCAAAATTTTTTACTTTTTCTTCTACCCCCTATACGCAGTCGGGTTCATGCGTGCTGACCTGCATCTCCAAAGGTTCTTCTCATCCACCTGCTCGAGTGTCTATCCCAAGAATCTTTAGGTCGCTATGCCGCCAAGCCGAAGCTGCGTGTGCAGCGGTTCGAAAATGCCAACCTGGCGCTCGACTTTGTCAAGTCGAGAGGTATCCAAATGACCAACATTGGTGCCGAAGACGTCGTGGACGGCAACCGCAAGATCATCCTCGGTTTAATATGGACGCTCATTCTTCGTTTCACCATCAGCGATATCAACACGGAGGGAATGACAGCAAAGGAAGGTCTGCTGCTGTGGTGTCAGCGCAAGACGGCTTGCTACGATGAGGTGGAAGTACGGGACTTTACCAGCAGCTGGAACGACGGTCTCGCCTTCTGCGCCTTGCTCGACATTCACCGGCCGGATCTGATCGACTACGATGCTCTGGACAAGTCGGACCACAAGGGCAACATGCAGTTGGCTTTCGATATCGCTCATAAGGAGATTGGTATCCCTGCCCTGCTCGATGTGGAGGATGTGTGCGACGTGCCAAAGCCCGATGAGAGGTCTCTCATGACCTACATTGCCTACTGGTTCCATGCCTTTTCGCAAATGGAAAAGGTAGAGAACGCAGGTCGCCGCGTGGAAAAGTTCATCAACAACATGCAAGGCGCCTGGCAGATGCAGAGTGATTACGAGAGGCGCATGGCTGAGCTTCTCAGGCAAACCAAGGAACAAGTCGCGGCCTGGCAAGAGTCTACCTTTGAGGGAACATATGCCGATGCGAAGAAACAGGCCAGTGAGTTTAGTTCTTTCAAGAGGGGCAAGAAGCGAGAGTGGGTTGCAGAGAAGAGCGAGCTGGCCACGTTATTGGGTAACATCAAGACGAAGATGGCGACATATAGGCTGCGTGCCTACGAGCCGCCGCCGGAGCTCAGTCTGGAGACCATGGACCAAGAATGGGCAGGCCTTACCAAGTCAGAAATGATGAGGGGCCAGCTCATCAATGAGACCATTCGAGAGTAAGTTTCCATTCACGCCTTTTGTGACTATCGACTAACTCCAGGCCCAGCATCAAGAACGCCCTCCGCAAGTCATTTGCCGACAAGGCCAACGACTTTGCCCTGGCCCTCAACACCATGCAGGTTGCCATCTCAGGCTTGGACGGTGATGTGGAAGACCAGCTCTCCCATGTCCGCAAGCTGTCGGATAATCTGCCACCCCTAGACGCCTACCTGAAGAAGATCGAGGAGGTCGAGGAGAAGTGCCAGGAAGCCAACATTGAAGAAAACGACTTTACAACATACACGTACGATGAGCTTTTGTACGAGCTTGGACTGGTCAAGTCGTCTGTATCAAAGAAGCTGGCCTTTTTGGAGAACCAGATGGTCGCTCGTAACATGACGAACCTCACTCCAATCCAGCTTGAAGAGTTCGAGTCTGTTTTCCGGCATTTCGACCGCGACGACAGCAACTCCCTGTCGGAACTCGAGTTTAGCGCTGCGCTTGCGTCTCTCGGCCTCGTGTTCTCGGAAGATGAAATGCACGATTACTTTGACGAGACGTCGCGTGGCACCGGCCGCGTCTCCTTTGAACAGTTCATTCGGTTCATGGTGGACGTGACCGAGGATCAGAACACGGCGGAACAAGTCTTCCAGTCCTTCCGCGAGGTGGCTGACGGCAAACCATACGTGACGGAGATGGACCTGAGGCACTCTTTGGTTCCTGACGAGGTGATTGAGAAGCTGATGGAGATTGTGCCTGCTCACTCGGGCCCCGACATGCAGCACGACAGGGGCAAGCCGCAATTTGACTACATCAGCTTCATGGAAAAGCTCATCTCCACGGGCAATGCGACAGCGAATGGCAGGCTAAGCCCTACCAAGTCGAACGGATCAGCGTAAGAGAGCAAGAAGCCTAAAGACTTGTGTGTCGTGCGCCGGTGGAGATGTGCAGCACCCGCGAGACGGGCTTGCGCCATCATATATATTGAGCATGTCTACACTGTTTCCTGATTTTCACACAGCGTTCGCATTCGAAGCCAAGGGGGGTAAATTAGCATCAACTGGGTGTTTTGTTCTCCATGGGATCGAGAGGAGGAAATCCAACAAAAAAGGGGCTGGCTGTGATCAATTGGCTCATTCTTTTCTCTCTTCAAAGTCTTCGGTCTACTTGTCCTGGGCTGGAGAAGCGAGAAGTCTGGACCAGGGAAAGAAAAAAGGGAGAGAGCATCGTTTTAGGATCCCCCCGTGCGACAAGACTATATCAAGCATGTATAAAACCTGAATATAATAATATAACAGCAGATTCAAGCATGACTGGTCACGATGAAAAAAAGTGTCATTGTGTGTGTGATATAAAAAGATGGGCGAAAAAACTAAAATCAATGCTAACCCGTATGTATCCCCAACGCCCATAAGATGCAAAACTGCTGCCTGCTGTAATCATATCCTGTTATCCCTATGTGGGCAGAGGCGGTGGCGAGGTTATGGGATGTGATGTCGGCGAGGTCAAGCTGATGGTCTTGTCCTTGCATCCGATCCAGCCTGGTGTGATACAGCTTGTCGCCGTTGTAGTCGACGAGGACTCGTCCTTGCACTATATTGTGCCAGTCAGCAGTTTGCTCCTGCAAAGTTATGGGAAGAATAGACGGAGGAACTTACACCCCACCAGCCGGGCGTGGCACAGGTGGTAGTGGGAGTCGTCGTGGCGGTGGGAATACTGCTCGTACTGCTTGTAGTCGTCGTTTCGTCCTTGCACTGCGAGATTTTCATGTTAGCAGGATCTCTAGTATCGCATAATACAAGGGAAACATACGCCGAACCAGCCGGGTGTCTTGCACGTCGACGTCGATGTGGTGGTAGTTGTGGAACTTGATGTCGTCGTTGTTGATCCGGTCGTGGTGGTTTCGTCGAGGCATCCCCACCAGCCAGGAGTCTTGCAGGTCTCTGTCCTAGTTCTCGTCTTGGTGGACGTAGAGCTCGACGATGAGGTCGACGGGTTTGTGCTGTTACTCTCGTACATTTTCCAATTTCCACAATCTCTGCATTCCGGCGTGGTTTTGCACTTCGGTACCGTGTCGTATTTGCGAATAACATCGTTAATGACAGACCGAATCTTGTGTGTACCGATTCCGACTCTCCACCCTTTGTCTGCCACAGTATCATATGTGCACTCATATCCGGTGTGGCAAGCCGACTCCATGGCGTATCCAGCAAATGAACATGAGGCCGTTGCCCCGTTACACGTTCCAATATAGACCGGATCGGCAGTATGACCAAAGTGATAAGTTCCCGTGTACTCTCGGGTTTGAGGATATTGAGGATCTCCAGTTGGAGGGACGGGAAGTCCCAGTCGTCCAGCTGCGAGTGCTTCGGGCACGGCTTCGAAAGTGACGACTGGCAAGCCATATGTCAGTCCCAACAAGGAGCTGACAGCACCACCGAGCGAGTGGCCGACAACCCATATATTCGAATCCGGGTAGATCTCAGTCACGTTGGAATACAGTTCTCGCGCGGCTTGATAGTATCGGTTTTCTCCCCGCAGTGCTTGGGTGACGCAAGTGTTGTTGCAGCTATATGTGCCGGTAGCACAGTCGCATACTTGGTGCCACGACCACTGGCCCTGCTGAGCACAACAGCAGCTGAAGAAGAGGTTGTCATTCTCCTTGTCGTTTGTCGTGGTTCCCTCTCCGTCGAAAACGGCAGCCGAGGTACCCTTTAACCCAATGACAACGGTCGAGTTGGTCTCGTCGGCGAAAATGTGACCTCGCAGTCCATCCTTTTCCCAACCAAAGTCGGCACTTCTGTTGAACGGCTTGCCCACGTCGTCCCAGTCTGGCATGCTTGGCTTTTCGACATAGGCGTCGGAAGCTATCAAAGCCATGGTCAAAACGGTTCCCTTGTCCGTCACGTCCGGTCCCGAAACGTCGTCGAGGGTCCAGGCGGAAGGCATGCCGGCCAAGACGTATCCGCGCTCCCTCGCTTCGGCCACCATGGGATCTACCACCATGGGCCTCCTGTCGGCTAGTCGTTCAATCTTCTGAGCCGAGCTCTTGGCCTTGAGAGGTGGTATTATCTCGGCCTCGTATCCGTCCTCTGCTTCGAGCCAAACCTGGGCGTCGGCATCGATCACGTCGCGACGCCGGTGCAGGCCGGGATGCCGATATGTTCCATGATGGAGGATATGACGTAGCGTAAAGGTGTGCTCGGCGGGCTGCGGCGGTTCCGCAATCATGGGAGGTGTTATGATCGGTGAGCCGCCGAGGACGACTTGCGCATTCTGCTCGTTTGCGGCGGCAGATGACGACAAGGCGAGAAAGGACAGAAGAAGCTGCGCGGCGGTTACTCTGCCGGCAGAGTTACAGGTCGGTCTCTTGCGTCGCATCATGATGAGCGCGACGATGTTCGCTGAATAGGAGATGAGAAGAAGCGGGGAAGCATGAAGAAACGGGGAGGAGAGAAAAGAAAAGAGAAGCAGTTGACGTAGGTGATAATAACAAGCGACTTTCGGTGGCTTCGTGGCCGTTGAGAGGCAATAATAGATGAATGAATGAATCGTTGATGTGAACGAGGTAGGGGAGCTACAGTACCATAATAGACCATACAGTACGTTAGTGCTAGATAGCCTAGCACATGGTCGCCCTGTTGACCGTATCGGAGCACCCAAAGCGTCCAGTAGATGCTGTCATAGCCTCTGACCCAGGTGGCACGCGATAACCATAGTGGGTCAACCCCGTGGCGGACCCCTGCCACCTCTGTACTGGCTCGAAACCGGACACTGCTAAGGCCATTCTCCCGAGTATGATAGGGCGCACGACTCCGTACGAGGCTCACCTGGGCATTCTGAGCAGCAGCTGAAGCGGTGTAAGTGGTCCTATCGAGTATATAATAAGTGATATGGAAGTCTTGTGTGGTTGATTATGACATCTCTGCAACCAACTTCATACTTACTCGGTAAATTACCTCGACAGGTTTGCGTACATGCTGCCTATGGTACCTCCTACCTAGGTTCAAGCTTTACGGAACACCTGGATGGAGATGCGCCTCGGCCAGCAGTCATCTGACAGAACAGAGCAAGGACCAGCACTGATGGGTCCAACTTCCGACAGGTGGTGTCGTGGCAAAGCAGAGCCAGCAGACATCCAACTCATCTTATAACCTACAGCATCTTGTACTTGCATCGAGCATGGCCCCGACTTATATCCAGCATCATGGGCTCTCTCAACGTTCGTGGACGGGGTTTTAGGTGTCCGACTCTAAACTATTATACATGCCTCCCGCCAAAAGGGCTGCATGCAGCTCAGTCTCGGCCGCTAAACGCGGGGAGGGGAAGGGAGCGAACGAGGGGAGGGGCCAAGGGAAACATACGCGCGCAGGCTTCCGCGGCCAGCTCCTTGTCTTCCATTAGGTTGTTGTCTCTCTGCCTGTTGAGGCAGCTGCCTTCTCTGCATCGTAGATCAGGATCCGACCCCGTGGCGTCGATGATCTTTTGCATTTCCAAGGGACAAGTGGCCACGGGAACTAGAACTGTGTCACAATCTTGTCTTGACGATTGTATACTTGGTCGATCGCCGCCAAAGAAAACTGCCTGAATGCCTTTGTTCTTTTTACGGACCTGATACAAACACTAAAAAGATGCATTGCGAAGCTCGAAGATCGGCCTAGGCCTGAAGCTACCAACTCCACCAGCGCCCCGTTATCGTATCGCCGATAACAGGCGGCACGTCTCAACTTGCGTCGCCTGTAACAAGTTGTTCAAGTTACTGCTCCTGGGAAACTTCCAGACTGCCATCGCTACCCCGAGATTTACTTCAATGATTAGTCTTTGATCGTGAAAGAATACATCTTCCATTTTTGCCTCTTCCAGCGTCGATCCGAAGCTGCCACGGCCATTGCAACTTGATCGCCGGAACCCTCGTGACGACGAAACGGAGCAGCCAAAGGTCTCGCGCCCTGCTTGGTTTCACCAGACTACGGCATGCTATAATTGCGTCAACGAATTCAAACTTGACTTTGCTTGCTCGTCTGTACGCTTTCCAAGGTATGGCTTGCTGATCGTGCTCATTCATCTTGTACATCTCTGCACCGCATATCCGTTAGCTGTCTGTCTGTCTCCTCGGCCCAGCAATCGCGTCATACACTCCTATTCTGCTGCTATCCACAAGGAGCCACAGCTAACCATCCGACGCAGCTCTTCAGATTCATGGCGTCCAAGAATTCAGAGCCCAAACATGGGCTGCGGACCTCGAGGTCATTCTCTCGACAAGAATCACAACCACCGGAACCCCTGACTAGGACCCAGCGGGCCAACACTTTTCAGAATGGTAGCACGAAGCCGACTACAAGAGAGCCCGACGCCTTTGAGACGCCCGAGTCTGACGACCCGATCGAGCCACCCAGGGCCTCGGTCGATATGGATGATATTCCCATCGAGCTGGTCAGCAAGATTGACAACTTTATCGACTCCCTCTCCGCCAAAGTGAACGCCGCTCCCCCGAATATCGATGACATTTCGAGACGCTTTCAGGATTTTTACAACACAGCCGCTCAGCATATACAGACACATATTTCGAGCTTATCCACATTACAGAGTCGGAGCTCGCCACGGCCATCGGTCACGACGAGGCCGTCGGCAGCAAGTATCCTCAGAGCCAAAGCAGCAGCACTGGGAAGCAAGGACAAGGCAAAGGGGCCGTCTACCGATGCCGACCAACAAATGCTCACACCAGATGAGCTAGCCAATAGGAAAAAAGCAAGGAAAGCATTGGAACAAAAGAGACTCTTGCTTGAAGAGGCCGTCGAGAGGCGTCTATGTGAGGGCATTTACGATCGGATATACCGCCACAGAACTACTCAGGATGAGGCACAGGACGACAAGCTCAGGTCCAAGACGGCTGCTCTGTCCCTGGTCGGTATCGGACCAACCGACCTTGGCGTTGATATCGGCGCGCTGCCCGAAGACAACATTGCCGCCGTGGCCAAGAAGCAAGAAGAGATCTCGCAGAGTCTTGAACAGGCACGGAGAGATCTGACGCTTATGACCGAGAAGAGATACCCCTTGGGAAAGTTGAACCATCTAAAAGCCACCCACAAGAGTATCGTCGATACTTTGTCGGACTTTCATCCCTCGTCATCGGCCGACGAAATCATGCCAATGCTCATTTATACACTGATCACCATGCCCCCGGAGCGGCTCCACGTAGTCAGTGACTCCAAATTTATCGAAAGGTTCCGATGGGAAGAGAAGTTGGATGGCGAGGCTGCTTACTGTTTGACGAACCTGGAGGCGGCCATCAACTTTTTGGAAACGGTTGATCTGGCCAGCTTGAGAGCGAGCGAAGCGCTATCTGGGCCGCCAAAGCGAGAAAGCAGTCCAGACATTACCAAGACGGAAACATTCCCACCTGCCTACACGGCTGGCATCTCGGCCACCACTTCGACTCCCGCCACAGTGACTCCGGCCAGCGCGTCGGGACTGAAAGCGCCTCCGTCGCCAACCAGTGCCAGAGCAGCAGCGCAGCGTCGTCGGCTTAGTGATCTGATACAGACGCCAGCGCAGGCAATCGGAAGTGCTAGAGACTCTTTCTTTGACACGGCAGACCAGGGCATCAAGAACATTACCAACAGCCTGGGGGACAGCTACAAGTTCTGGCTAGGCAAGATCAGCAATGATTCTACAAATGGAAAGGAGCTCGTAGTACCAAAGACGCTCGAAGATGCCAGAAAGTTGATTGGAACGCCGCCTCCTGACGACGATGACACGGTCGATACGCTCAGGCCCGGCCGCGGAGGCGACGAGCAAAAGGAGGACAGGATGCTGAGTCTCGTTGGCGGTCGAAAGGCATCCATAGTCTCGAGAGATCGCAGCGCGGACAGCACCCGAAGCGCTCGTAGTGCGAGCAGCTCGAAGAAGGTTGCTTTTTCCGCCGAGGACAACAAGGAGAAGGCTGCTGCTGCCGCGTCCAACCCCTTGTCGTCTTCACCGCTGACTCCGAGTCTGGTGGATCAGGCGCGAAATCTCGGAAACTCGTTGAACCCGATGAACAAGTTCTCCGGCATGATACGCCCTTTTGGTCGCTCCGTCACGACGCCAGTCCAGGGATCATCGACACCTCCGCCCAAGGATAGCTCTGCCAAGCCGGTAGAGGGCGGCGATTTAGCTACCGTGAGTTTGTATTCTCTTTTTGTATGACGACTTCGCTCGTAAATGCTAATGGGTATCACAACTTTAGGCCTTTCCCGATATCGCAGCAGCACTACCCCCGAAAGAGGTCAAGATTCCACAAATCAAACCACCAAACAAGAGATTTATAGAATTGCAAACCCCGGCAGACCTCAAGCTTGGCGAGGTCCTCGAACTTCTCCGGGATTATAGAAGGTTGGCCGGGACATTAAAGGAAATGGGCGCATTCAAGGAGTCATAGATAAACAGCGAGGAGTTGGTTCATGGTTGAAACTAAAACAACAAAAGGAACAACATGAAATGTACAAAGTTTGCCAGCCAGAAACTATGTGTCTGGTTGGAATGTTACTCTAGAAAATTGAAATTTTGGCACAATTATTTATCATATACTCTGAAGCGGGATGTTATTATGATTATCTATATCGATTTATCTATCCATCGTCTTTTCATAACCAGTTCTTGATTTTTTTTTTTCCTTTTTGTTCCAACTCGCATCCGGTGTTTTCACAGACCGAACAAGAGATTCTCAAATGCCCGGAAGTCCAATCACGGATCTCAGGCCTGGAACCCAGCGAGGGAGGTAGTAGATGGGGTAAATACCGATCAAGGCGGTAAGTAGACCTGTGAGCTATAACGGATAGAGGAGTTAGTATTAGAAGTCTCGTGGAAACATCAAATATACATAGGTATATCGGGAAGTAGCAAGCTTACCTTTTCGAACCACGTGTGGAAGTAAATAGCCGTCATCAGCAACATCCACAAACACGAGCCGACAACGCCAATGGCAAACTTGGATCCGACCGTGGCGCCGCTCTGCTGCTGCTGTCGTATCCTAGCCTCCCCGCCGACATTCTCCTTCTCGTACGCCTCGACGCCGGCGCCCTTGACAGCGCCGTCGTGCATCACGACGCACCTCTCCTCACGGCCAAAAGGAAACACGCCCTTCCCAGCAGCTGCAGCCCGCGCCACGACCCAGCCGACCTCCTGCAGCAGGAACCAGCTGCCCAGGACGAGCAGGAAGACATGGCCGCTGATATCGTGGCCGCCGCTCCACTTTCCGCCCGAGGCCTTGCACGCGACGGCCGTGAACACGTCCGACTTGCTGGACCCCTCGAGGCCGCCCTCGAACACAGCCGTCTCGGCGACCTCACATTTCCCGCCCGTGAACCGGAACCCGCGGTCGATGAGCGCGGGGCCAAAGCACCACTGCGTGACGAGGACCCACCAGGTCGTCACGGCGGCCCATCTTGCGACGGCCTGGAGCTTGCGCGTGGCATTTCCGCCCAGACGGGGGTGCGTCAGGGCGAACACGAAGAACGCCACCGTGACCCAGGCCCAGCCGCGCTTGACGAAGAGCACGTTGAACAGGTTGTTCTTGCGGGCAAAGTACGAGGGGGCCTCGGCCTGGACGTGGGACTGGCCGGCCGCGTCGTAGGCCGCCGCCCGGGTCTCGGGCGACAGCGCGCTGAAGACGGTGCCGAAGAGCAGGAGCACCGGGTACACGAGCAGGAGGAGGGACTCGGCGGGCGTCGGGAGCTGCGGCGGCGTGCGCGTTGTGGCTGTCGACGTCGACGAAGAGGACTTGTTGCTGCTGCTGGGCGAGCCCGGCTCGTTGCTGGTGGCTGCCATCTTTACCGGTCGGGATCTGAGCGAGTACGTATCGTCCGCCATGTGGAAGAATGAAGGAACCAAGGAAAAGTGTTGTCGAGTCGGGGGTTCGCGTGCCAGGGATCTGGTCTTCTTGTCTCGTGGCTTGAAGGCGTCGAGGAATGTTCTGGAAGTCTGAACCGGTCAATTAGTCGAGTTTGACTGTAGCTTCTGCCTGGTGATAAAGACACGTGAATATCATGTTCAGCACAGAGGCGAGAAAATGTATTTGGAACTACTGACTTGCGGAACAGATGCAAAGATGCACTGCCAGTCCGAACCGATGACGTTATACTTGGAATGTGGTCAACATTAAAAAGGTAACCTACCTGTTTTAGTGCCCCACGCCACATGCACAGGAGCTAGGAGAAGACGGGAGATGAACATGGGAGACCTCCGACTGCTGAGGTAACAGTGGGTTTTCCGTGCCGAGGTGCTAACCTTAAAGCTGTTGTTCCCTTGACGCGAGGCGAGAAAGCGTGATTACTGCCTTTCATCAATGTTTCCATCATCACTATCACCATCATCGAGTCACTTGTTTGCACACAGATTTACTAGAGATTCAGTTTCTTATTGATACTGATTCTACTTGAACTACCAAAATTGTCACTCTGTACGGGTATCCATGATTTCCTAATGCCATGCATGATGGTGACCTTTCTTCACGCTTCTTTTGCTCAACCGAAAACGCCTTTGCCAGACCACAACCTTGGTCATGATATGCTACCTTTCCCTGTTCGTCCATTCTCATCAAAGATTGAGAAGGAAATAAAAAATGTTTTGTCCAAATGCCCACGGGGCCAAGTCTAGAAGTGAAAAAGTCAAGAATTCAGGGAGAGACAAGGAAAAGAATTTGTCCCTATGAAGAAGAAATATGTCGTTGGGGGACAGAAATGTGCCGAAGAGAAAAGAACAGGGTCGTGTGCAATCATGACAGACTACACTGCGGTGCAACGTTGGTCGTCGTGGTTGCTGTTTCAGTCACGGTCTGCAGTGTTGACTCGACCAGACTGCCTTGCCCTGTCAATGTTGCCGTCGCCTAGGAGGCGGAACAAAGACCTGTGGCAGTCACGGTGTGGGTGATTGTCACAGTGACCTTGGAGTCGTCGCTCGTACCCGAGTCAGCGACAGAGGTGGTTGCAGCAGCCGAGGTAGTGGCAGCTGAGCCTGCACCCGATCCACTACCAGAGCCAGAGTTGCCTCCAGCAGCAGTGGTGGTGGCAGAGCCCTCACCAGATCCGCTGTCGGAGCCGCTTCCAGAGCCCGAGCCTGATCCCGAGTCGGAACCGCTACCCTGGGCTGCAGTCGAAGTTGCAACGGCAGATGTGGCGACCGACGATGCGCCAGCTCCAGCAGCCGTGGTGGTTGCGGCAGTGGTTGCAGCGCCCGACGAAGATCCGTAGTCACTACCATCAGCGGGCAAAGAACCAGCGCCATTGCTGGCAGTAGCGGTGGCCGAGGAAGAGGCGGAGACGTGAGTGGAAGCCTTGGTCGTGGCAGTAGCCTTGGTGGTGCCGGAAGCCTTGCCCGTGGCAGTGGCCGTGGAAACCTTCGAGGAAGAGCTGCTGTTGCCAGAGCTGGAACCAGAACCACCATCGGTAGGACCTCCGTCACTCTCAAACTTGGCAATAGCAGCGCAGAAAGTGTTGCGGTTGTCCTTGTCGAGAGCCATGGATTGACCATCAAGGGTAATCATGTTGACAGAGGCCTTGGTGCTGATACCAAACAGGTGAACGCTGGAGTCCTCAATGCTGACAATGTTGTCCTGGCAGCTCTCGGTCTCGAGACAGTCCTGGTCGTAGTTGTCAAAGAAGGAGTAGAGACCACCACCAAAGACGTAGACGTCAGAAGAGTTCATGACACGGAGACCCCAAGTACGAGCGCAGGTAGTGGAGCTGCTGCTATCACAGCTGGTTGAGAAGTCGGGATCAAAGTAACCCTCGTTGACGGTAAAGGGAGTCGTGGCGTCGGGGTTACCCTGCATGTAGGCAGTCTCGGTCTGGATAACGGACATCCAAACGTTGCGGGCGTTTGTGATCTGGTAGTTGTACATCTGCGAGTGCTCAGAGGCAGTTCCCCAGAACCAGACGGGGTTCTGAGACTCGAGAAGAACACCACGGCCGTTGTAGATGTCAATCTGGTTGTGGTCGTCCAGGTCAAGCTCGTGGTCAGCGACCCAGAACCAGCAGTTCTCAACGTAGACGGAGGCAGTCTGAGTGGCGTGGAACAAGAGGAAGGCACCCTCACAGTCGGCGTTGGCCTCGTGGGTAGAGTTGGGGTTCTTGGAGCAAGTGTCGGATTGCAGACCAGTACCGGCGGAACCACCAATGCGGAAGTGGACGTCCCACAGACCAGCAGTACCAGCAGAAGATCCAGCCAGGTTCCACTGCATCATGATGGCACCAGGGGCGGCACCCTTGGTCTCGAGGATCAAGTCAGAGAACTCGACATCACCAACATCGCCAGCCTCGCCGACCTGGAAGACAGGCTTGGGGTTGGACTGGTCGTTGAATCCAGTGCCATCAGCCATGAGAAGGGGCCACATCTCTCCAACAACCTTGATCTCCTTGTCGGCAGGGACCTTGATAGTGTCGGAGATGAGGTAGGCACCGTGGTCGAAGAAGATGACCTGTCCGGCGGTGGCATCGTCAAAGAGCTTCTGGATAGCGGCAGTGTCGTCGGTGGAACCGTCACCCTTGCAACCAGAGGCCTTTGCGCTGACAAAGCTGCTCTTGTCGAGGCTCTCGTACTGGGGCTTGGTACGGGTGAAGACCTTGCCATCGGAGTTGAGAAGACCGGCGGGCTTGGTGGTGCCACTCTCCTCGGCCTGAACGGCCTTACCGGAGCTTCCATCGTAGGTGCGGCCCTGAGCGAAGCTAGCGATCGTCTGACCGCCTGCAACCAGGGTGGAGTTGTCACCGGCGTAGCGAATGGCAGTCTCAACATTGCTGCTCATATCAACATTGTCCAGGATGAGGGTGTTGTTGGTCATCGTGGAGTCGGTCTGGTACAGAGTGTTGATACCGACGGGAGTGTTGGAGATGACACTGTCGAGGAGCAAGAACGAACCGGGCTGAATGTTGCCTTCGCCACCGCTGGACATGTCGATACCAATCTGGGCGTTGTTGATCGTCACGTCCTGCATAGTCCAGAGCCAGCACCAGTTGACAAAGATGGCAGTGTTGCAGTTGTTGAAGGTCAGGTTGCGGGTGGTGAACTGCTGGTTACCAAGGAAAGCACCGTAGCCGCCACCGTTGAAGACGAGATCGGCCATGAAACCACCAGAGCCGTTGTCCATGAAGATACCCTTCTGGGCGTTGGCGGAGCTGGTATCGGGGTTCATCTCAAAGACAATGTTCTGGAGACTGGTAGCCTGGGCAACCTGCCAGTGGATACAGGCGCCACTCTCGGGACCAAGGTTAGTGATGTCAATGACAAAGTTGCGAACCTGACGGAAGAAGTTGTTCTGGTTGGTGTACCAGTTGCTACCGTCATCCTCGTAAGGGTCAGAGTCGATGACAGCCATGCCGACAAAGTCGGATGTGGCCTTGAGAGTGGGAACAGTAACGGCATCACCGATGAACTGTGTGTAGTAGGTCTGAACAATGGGCTTGCTGACCATGTAGGTACCAGGAGGGAAGTAAACCAGAGCGGGCTTGGAAGTCTGAGAGTCACAGCCTTGGCCGCAACGCTCACCGTCGGTGATAGCCGAGTTGATGGCAGCGGTGTCGTCAGTAGAACCGTCACCCTTGGCGCCATAGTCCATGACGTTGCGGAAGACCTTGTAGGAGCTGTCTCCGGCAAAGACAGCAGCCTCACTGCCGGCCATGTTGGGAAGCCAGTAGGTGCTGTCGGCACGAACCTCGAGGGCACTGGCCGAGGGGGCGGCAGCTCCAGGAGCGATGAGCCGCATGACCAGCAGAGTGGCCGAAAAGAGCTTCGAAAAGCCCATCTTGACGATTAGAACCTGCTACTCGTGGATGAATCTTTCAAGGTTCTTCGGAAGAGAGAGTTTGGTTGAGTCGAACTGGTGCAAAAATGTAAGCATTCAATCTCCACCAGGGAAATGTTGTCAAAGTAAGAAGGTAAGGAATGTAGTGTTGACGAAGATAGGACCAAGAATATTGATCAAAAGTGCAAAATGAGAGGGAAAGGAAGAAGTGGTCGGCTCGGAGCAGTGTTGGTGGGCCGGGCTTCAATTTGAAGTCGTAGAGAGACCGAGTTGAACAATGAAACAAGACCTTTGTCCACCAAAGAGTGGCTGAATCACCCCGAGGCAACACAATGGCTGAGTAACAATGTGTTGGACTCATTGCCGGTGGGTGACGACAGCCAACTCACGGAGCTCGAAGCTTGATGTCTGGAGAGCCAGGCCCGAGGTGCCACAATGCCGCACATTGTTCGTACAGAGACAGGAAAAGAAGAGAAAAATCGTGGGAAGAAACGATGGCTTGTTCCAGAAAAAAATAAACTTACAATGTAGGTCGCAGGTGCTTGACGCGGGGATCCAAGACACCAGTCTCGTTGTCGGTGGAGGAAGCTGTGTGGTGTAGGCTGTAGGAAGCTCTCCGGTTGTCGGTGTTTCGCCGAGGTGATTTATCGAGAATCGTCGCCGAGGTTTATACGTGTGAGGATTTCAAGGAAAAAAAAGAAGAGAATGGTTGGCAAGAAACCTTAACGAAAACACGCGTCCAGACGTGTGAAGGAGAAAAGAATACCTAGGAATAGACCAGGTGGAGAGTGAATGGGTTGAGGTCGAGGTGTTGTGATGTGAAGGCAGGGGAAGGGAAAGAAAGAAAAAAAGACGTGCCGTGGATTCAAGTGACAAACGCGGCCGGCGGCGGTTGGGGCCTGAGGAAGATTTAATAGCTTCTGGATGGATTCATCGAACGTCCCAGGCGCATCAAATGGAGGTAGGTCAAACAGAAGGTCGTTCGTCCTTGCCGTTTGTTCAAAAGAGCGGACCCATATATTTTATTATTGTTCACATCGAGGTAAGGTAGCATCTCGACTTGAAGGTACCTACCTACTCGCTCTACTAGCTCCCCCGGGGGTTGTTCCCTCTGGATCGCCCAAATTTATTATTATCAAGTACATCAGGCACGCTCACTGCCTCGCACGGATGATCAGATCTAGGATGTGCATGTGGACGGACGACGGGCCCTTGAGTCCCAGCCGGCGACAGCAACGACCAACCTTGGCTCCGTTCACGAAAATGTCCGGTTCCATGCCAGTCCATTGGCTGTTGGGAGGTACGGAGCCGGCGCTACTACCTACAGACACCCTGCAACAGCCAGAGGGTAGGTACCTAAACCCTGCGGCTGGGATGGGATACCAAGAATTAGGTACAAAAGGCAAGCAGCTGCTCTCTACACTAGTCTACACTGCTATATGCGGCATTCTGGGCCACTTCCTAAAATGGTGTTTCTGTTCCTCCCCAAAGGCACCCAGGCACTAAGCCTATGCGACCTCCTGTAATACTTAGATTGAGGGAAACATCCCATGCGTGTGGGGAAACCAGCCGAGATGCCATGCCCTGCCATGTCCAGGCCATTTCGCTGATCCTCGGATGACGCGTACCGGTACATCCTTGGCGAGATTATGCGCGCCAAACTGCGCTGCTGAAGCCCACCGGCCACGCGTATCGCTACCGCCACCCACCGGCTGGAATGGAGGCGGAATCTCCAGCCAGGAGATCAGTGCCAACCCGGCGGGATCCAGTCGGCAGAACCCCCAGGCCAACCAAGCTGGGAACAACCCAAAGGCAAGACTTGGCAGAGGCGATTGGGTGAGGATGCTCGGATGCTTCAAACGCTGCTTCAATTTGGGTAGGAGGGACACCAGCCAGACCAGTTACATCGTAGATTCTAGAGGAAGCTGCACGCTGGCAAAAGAGAGAAGCAAGGTTCGACAACGGCCCAGATCTTGCATTGACCAAGGCGACAAGGTTAGTACAACATCCATACAGCCTGCATGCACTATAGTATAAGCAAAGAAATATGAGATGAGAGGCAAGAGGCAAAAAGTCGGAGGCAGATGACCAGAACGGGATCGAAAAGATCATACTGGACTCTGGCCCGACTGCGTGGTTGGACAGTCAGAGGTCCAGTGGCAACGAGAGGACCGGCTTCCTGCTCGGCGGTAATGCCATTGTTATCGTGTCGCTATTCAGAGCGCACCCATCCATCTGCCGAGTATTGTTCAACCACAGGAGTAGACCGTAGCACTGCCTGCCTTGTACATATCTAGCTGCCTCTTGAGCCGTTTACGACATGCATAGAATGGGTAATTGTTCCTGCATTCGCACCACCAAACACGACGGGGCCATCTAAAATCACGAATGTACGATGACACTCCACAGTGGAAGACGTTATTAAGGTCTTTTGCCCACACCTTGCAATTGCGTGCATGCTGCTGGATCCTGAGGGAAGCAACTGCAAGCAAGCAGCGACTATGGTGATCTGCAGTCATCTGGAGACTGGGACGGGTCAGCGCGGCTCTCAACCTTACAGCCCAGCGACTCTCGGGAAGTCGGGTGGAGTCCGACTGAGAGTTCTTGAAGACTCTAGAGACTCGGAGGGCACGAGAGATTGCCATGAGATTGAGACGGGCAGAGCGCTTAGATTTCGATGGTCGGGTGCACCACAGCACAATGTGCGCCATGCGGTCAGAGACTCTCGGATGCTCTCAGAGATGTTCCCCCAAATGCCGTGGCCATTGCACGCACCTACCCTTTTTTCGCATCTCTGCCTGAAGCATTCGGTTGGTCAGCAGCGCAGAAGAACGAAAAAGTCGGCATCAATGGAGAAACGCTGGTTCCTGACTCAGGGGGGCCAAGCACGGGCGCTTGTTCAGCTACTTTAGCAGCAATCCAGATTTGACAGGTCGTGGAAGCCTTGCAGCTCGTGCCTGGCGTTTCAGATGTGGGGGATCTGCCAGGGTCCTTGTACACTAGCACTAGGCCCGAGGTACGGGAGTACATCATTTGTGGTGGGGCAATCACGGTTCCTTGGTGCCCGCTGCCCGCTTCCAACTTTGGAGCTCTGAACTGAACTGAACTGAACTGAACTGGAATCTTCAACCCGGCTGGACCCTCACTGGACTGGCTGACTGGCGCTGGACGTAACGCTGGACTTGGCGGGGAGCTGAGACCGATTGGCTGGGAAGACGCTACGGAGAGTTCCCTGGCCCTTTTTGGATCGACTAAAAGAACACAGGTACCACTCGAATCGTTCCTGGGCTCGTTGTGCCTGTTTCATGAGCCCAGATGTCGAGCACCTGCAATCTTGCGTCAGTAGCGGTCTGTTGGACAGAAACCCCGGATGCCCATCACCTTGAGCCTCCCTCCCATATATCCCAAGGGCATCTCAACCACAACACCTGTCGTCACACCTTGCCAACGGTCGTCTGGCGATCTAACTGGCGGTTGTGTAACGCTGACATGTCGTCTGTTTGCCGCGGGCTTGATCATGGACCGCGGAGATGCAAGGTAGCATGGGAAGCATGTCCCGAATTGTCGCGCTTCTATTTGACTGGCGAGTACCGGAACCTTGATTTCTTTCACTCACATGTGCATTACAGTGCCACACAGCGGAACGGGACGGGAGAATATTTTTTCTGGCACGGCAAGCGAGCAGCAGCCAAGCAGATTGACGTCAAACCCAGCCAAACCAGCCTCAGTCCCAGCCTCCGAGACACTGGATATGTCGGTCTAGAAGCACATCTCAGACAGACAGCAAGCCACAACTAGATGCTCGGCCGGGAACGAGAGCCGTCCCTTCCGTCGCGCCGGTATGAATATCGAGGCGGCCGGCTTTAATAGTATCTGCAAGTTGGGTCGACTTATTACTTTTGAAGGTCTTGTTTATATGAGCGGTCACTTGAGTTCAATACTGCTCTTGGCACGCAACCACTAGGCTGCAGCAACGAGGCATCTTTCAACAAAACGGACACTATCCGACCAGCTTCAAAATTTGCTCAAGGCTTTTCCGGGAGTCACGATCCTTCTTCAAAGAGGAGAGGCACGAGTTGATTTGCAACCTTGGCAGAGAATGATCAAGTCAGCTGTGGTTCAGACCATTGCTTTTATTTCGATGGACCGCTACAGCCTGACCAGACAGCTGCATTTTCCGTATTGACCAGCAGACAAAGTTGATCACATCGCTCAAAGTATCATGAACGGTTTCCCCAATCAAGAAGCAAGCTCAAAGTCTATGATGTCCCCCAGATTCTACACTTGCAGCATACCAACGGTGTATCGCAGGCATTTGACTTCAGCATGACAGTCCCTTAACGATCACGGCAATACAGTTCGCCCTACACAAGTATGCGGCAGCAAAACCGGGTGATAGGGCTGTGAAGCTTAGGACTTACCTGCATTTCTGCGCAGTGCGCTCAGGTCCGTCCGTATTCTGGAGCTCCGGACATTGGCCTAAACCATGCCGGTAATAATCCCCGGATTCTTCGAAATTATGCTTTTATACCTTCATCCGCCTGTATATGTACATGGTTCCTTTCGAGCAGGACGCGAGGATCGTTTGATTCAAAATCAAAATCCTGAGAGTGCAAGGGACATGATCTGTGGTTGCTTAATCACAGCTGAATAGACTCGCGATACGTGAATACCAATTCTCTCGGCCCCGTAGAGCCATGTACAGCATAGCTGAGGATTACACATCGGATCCCGGTGGCAACTCATCCCGGCTCATCAGGCTGATTCAGCTCCTTCGCGAGCTGAGATTCAGCAAAGTAATCCTTCACTTTCGAAAGACATCCTCAAGGCCTTTCTCATGCATATCGTATACAATAAAGCATGATCCATGCCCTCAGCCACGACTATGCAAAATAGAGTCTAAGAATACTACTGTGGTCGATGCTTCTAGATCGCTTGATCAGAGCGCTCAGTAAATTTCAGGGACCTTCCGTCTGATCTTTTCGACGAGTCTAAAAGACCGATCTCAGTGCTATGCTTTCTAAGCTCAGGGAAGCCTTACCACGCCACAGAAAAAGCGAGAGCTGCCCATCCCTGCAGCACGGGCGTTGGGCACAGGTCTCGCATGGATGAGCTGGCAGATCATCCCAATTCGTTGTTTCGAAACAAAAAGGGGACCTCCAGTGTCTTTGCACCCCTGATCTGTTTGATCCGGCGCAGGGGACATGGGGACCTGGTGATCTGATTGGACACTCTACTGCCGAGCGGCTGGCCATCTTCTCGGCCTGAATGTGCAGTGTGGCACATGAGCCGAGTCGACTATACTGGGTAGATTATAGATGTCCATTTCTCGCCTCTTATTCGCAGGGAGCTGAAGTATTCTGTGCGCCTTGCTACGGGCTCGCCCGCTGGTGGCGTCTCGAGCTGCAAAAAAGTGACTTAGGAATCGTCAAGGTCTGGATTCGTAGTCTTTCATGCGATTCTCAGGCTGGCGTTGAGTTTGTGTAACTGTGGCAGATGCGATGAATTGATTCCAGAGTTGGTGACCAAGCATTGTTTTTTCTAATGGCATTTACTATAGTCACAAATGACATGAGAATCTCACGTGAAGCCATGGTTTTGTATCGTCAAATGGAAAGTTGCCTCGTCGAAATTCTGTAGTCACATGTGATATTCTCAATGTCTCAAAACAGTTGCGCAGATGACCACGTCGCTGCCGTCGAGTTGAATATCACCAGTGTATACTGGTCCCTTGATACCGGCACAACAGTTCTTGATGGATGCTGTCATGGACCGCTTTGGTCAGAAAACACGAATAAAGGCATATCGTCTTGTTTACAAATTTTACTCTTTTTGGCGGTATCATATTTCTATATCACAGTATAACTCATTAATCCTAAATCATCAACAGCATAGCGCTGCACCTAGCATCTTCCCTCTCTGCTCTTCATCAGGGGCTGGATCTTCTGGCCAAAGTTGTCGATGCCGACGAGGAAGTCGTCAAAGGTCATCATGATGCCCTTGGTGCCGGGGACGGCGGCGGCCTCGTCGAGCAGGCGGGCGACGGTCTCGTAGGAGCCGACGAGGGTGCCCATGTTGAGGTTGACGGCGCCCTCGGGCAGGCTGATGTTCTTGGCCGTCGAGTTGGCGTCGGCGTTGGTGTCCTTGGAGCTCTGGTTGCTCATCCACGACAGGGCCTCGTGGTCGACGCCGTCGTTGTACAGCTTCCACTTGGCCTGCGCGGCCGCGTCCGTCTCGTCGGCGATGACCATGAAGAGCACGTACGAGCCCACGTCGCGGCCCGTCTTCTCGGCCGCCTCGACCAGCCGGCTGGTCGCGTCCTTGTACGCCGCCGGCGTGTTGATGCCCGTGCCCATGGCAAAGTTGAAGTCGGCGTAGTTGGACGCGAACTCGACGCCGCGGCCCGACTGGCCCGCGGCCACGATCTTGACGTCGCCCGAGGGCCGCGGCGACAGCTTGCAGTCCTCCATCTTGAAGTGCTTGCCCTGGAAGTTGGACACGCCGTCCTTCCACAGGTCCTTCATGACCTGGACGTACTCGGTGGCGTAGTCGTACCGGTAGCCAAAGTAGGCGTCGCCCGGCCACAGGCTCATCTGCGTGTACTCGGCGCTCTGCCAGCCCGTGACGATGTTGACGCCGAAGCGGCCGGGGGCGATGGAGTCGATGGTCGACGCCATGCGGGCGACCAGGGCCGGCGGCAGCGTCAGCACCGCCGTCGACGCGAACAGCTTGATCTTGGAGGTGACGGCCGCCAGCGCCGACATGAGCGTGAAGGACTCGAGGTTGTGGTCCCAGAACTCGGACTTGCCGCCGAACCCCCGCAGCTTGATCATGGACAGGGCAAAGTCAAAGTTGTACTTTTCCGCCTTGGTCACGATCTGCTTGTTCAGCTCGAAGCTGGGCATGTACTGCGGCGACGTGGTCGAGATGAGCCAGCCATTGTTGCCGATGGGGATGAAGACGCCGATGTCAATGGGTGCCATTTTGATGTTGTCTTGACTCTTGAAAGCAAAGATGGGTATATTAATGCGACAGGAAAATGATGATCACCGGCAGACGATTGATTGACATGAAATGGAAATACCCAAGGGACGAACTCGTCGTTGAGGCTGCCTCCTGGATTATATATCATACTCATTCTTTATACATTCTCCTATGTCGGTAGACCCCAGATCACAAGATCATCAAAGTGGTTATCTTTCGGCGTTCTCCTCACGACTATGAGCCAATAACTCGAGACTCTTTCTCAGATAAGATGCCGCGATCTGGCGTGTTCTCACCTCTGCCGCGTCGCACGAGGCCGGCTTTGCCTTTACACAATCATCACCAATCCAGGGCAAATGGCAATAGGTTATCGGGTTCGGGATCGCACATCCGATGGAAGGCTCCGGCAGCCGCCCACTGGGCACTCGGAGCCGTGCCGACGCCGAGGCGCACTAGCGCACACATTATGCGGAATACCTCACTGTTAGTGGGCGGGGTGATGCGGGAATCCAAGTCCCACGTGGTGATAACCTCAAGAAACTCCACCGAAAAGAAGCATCGTTCCGCAGTTCTAGGCGCTGTCATTCGGCAGGATCGTCGATAGACGTTTTATGAATCAGTCCGAATGGTAATGACAAGAAATATCTGGAGTTGTACCCCGGTGCAAGTATGCTTAAACCCGCGCATTCCCGATGGAAGGCAGTCTGCCGATTCTCTCGACGTGTGGTGTCATTGTAATATCATGGACACCAGCCATCATGTTTGGAGTACTGCTCTGACAGTTTTCCGCTATCTCCAAGATGATTGAATAAATGATATTCGTTATTGACACCAACCTCCGATAGGAAATAGGGATTGATCCTCGGGCAAGGCAATCATCCCTTCCTGAGTATACCTTTGTGTTGCTCTCTTCCGAGTGAGGGCTGGAAGAAGGAATCTGCTTCATTGATATACCTGGTGTGTCTACCTCGCCGTCTTTGCGAATAGGGGCAATAGGGGGTTTCAGAGCCGATTGAGCTCGAGCCAACTCGGCGTCAAAGCAGGATCACTGTCACACTTTACAAACGACACGTTGCAATTTGATCACCTCGAGACTGATGGGTCCATCGTTGTGGTCATGTTTGTATTGTGGTATTCGAGTGAATGATGGTGGGCAGCCGTCGTGATGTGAGCATCTGACAGGCTCGACGTCAAAAGCCACGGCAACCCTTGAAGCAAAAGCGGTCCCCGATCAGGATGAACGGAATCACCAGGTCATCTTTGCTTTTGAATCGAGCATTTCATTGGCTTCACTCTTTCCGGCAGCTCCCAGGACTACAGGATCTCAGCACTAAAACTCCAGAGAAGTCCACGGACTGCTGTGCCGATGGTCCTCTTCGCTCCGTGATACCCGGAATTGCTGCGTCGAGAGAGAGACACACACGAGCCGGTGACAGGATTGTTTGCTGGGTTTGATCCATCATGGGAGATGGGAATGGCGGACCGGCGTATCATACGTGGGACGGGGTGGCGATCGCGTTCAAGAATGTCACGCTCTGGCTTCGACGATCATCAATATGACTTGACGCTGCAGAAAAAGTGCTTCAGCGCATACTCATATTCTTTCGTCAAGAGTCTAATCTGACAACGATGAACGCTGATGGGCTCAATGACCACTACACACGCTCGGTGATAATAACGCTGCATAGTATACTGCGCTTCTAGTTATCTTCTCAGCTGTGCTTTGACCAGATTTTCCCAAGCTTTGGGATGCGCGGCATACAGATCTGGTCGTGGTGTTTCCCAGAGAATAGTGGTCTGAAGCCACGCTTCAAGGCCCGATCTCTTGAGCATATATCCGTAACTATACATAAATATGCCGTAATCTGGGGTCGGCAATCGCTATATGGATGATAATTGCGGTAACAGCAGCTCGTTTCGTTGTCATGCGATCGTATTACCGCATACCGCAGCCTGGCGCAGAGATTCGAATAATCGAGGCTATTCTGCTGACCAGATAGCTCGTTTGAAGCGAGCGATACATTTCTACAGATCGCAGAAATAGTATAGCGCATGCTGGCTTATGGTAACCCGCATGGGTAGGGTTCGTTCTTATGTTTCTTGGCCACGGTCGGATAGTGTGTGCCAGATCTATTCGTCGTCCGAGGACTCTTCGTTACCGTCTCTAGCTCGCTTCTTGGTCCTTTTGGCGACGGGCTTTGGTGTCTCGTCTTTCCGGACAAAGACGTAGCTTCTCGAAGGGCGTTCTTCTCCTTTCCAGCCCCCGCCGATCTCGCCCTCCTTGTTCCTCACAACACCCAGAGTTCTTGCGTGGTGATAACCGGGGTACGCGCTGGCCTGGAACTTGAAGCTCCGTGCGACTTGCAGTCCAGAGTGCCGTCCGAGGTCGCGGATGTTCCAGAGCGTATACGGCTCGCCCTCGAAGAGCGTCACGATGATGGTTCCCGCGGGCGCCAGGGACATCGTGGCTCGCTGGAAGAACGAGACCAGCATCTCCTGGTTGTAGCGGACCTGGCGGTTGACATCAGTGCTCTTGCCTCCCACGTGCGGAAAGTTGAAGATGATCCTGTCCATGATGCCCACCCCGTCCTTGCCCTTCTTGTCGGTGTAAGGTCCCATCTTGGTCGCGTCGACGTTGTACCAGACCCTGCTGTCCTCGGCCTCGATCTTGGCCACGTTCTCCTCCACGTGGGGGTACTTTTCTCGCAGCTCGTCAATGTCCTTCTCGAAGACGGTGGCGGTCACGTCGGCGCAGTAGTGGTGCTCGACCAGGGAAGCGGCGAAGCTGAGGTCGCCGTCGCCGATCAGGAGGATCTTGTCTTCCGGCGCAAAGGGGATCGTCGGCTCTTCATGCTGTTGCTGCTTGTGCGCGGGCTTTGGTGGCTTCGGAGGAGCCTTGGGAGCTCCTGGACCATGCTGCTTCGGACCGGGCGCGTTCTTGTGCTGCGGTTTCCCGCCGCCGCTCTTGGGCGCGTTCGACAGCTTGCGGCGCTTCCCCATTGTTGGCGACCCCCCGGGAGTTGCGTCTTTTCTTATATCAGCATGCTTGGAGGACGCAATTGGGCGTCGCTATAGCCTGGAGTGACGTCGCAGTCGCTGGGAGCGGGACGAACAACGGCGATGCGACAGCTGTGCGACGGCAACAGTGACGATATGACGATGATTATTTTTTTTGGTCGTCGGCTAAAATTTTGGCAGCAACGCGACGCGCGAATGAGGAACCGCATTTCGCCAAATTGACCCGCTTAATGGGACGGCAAGGGACCCCGGAGCTAGGCCAATATGCGGGTGGACTAATACGGATTTAGAACAGCGAATACCAGACCTAAACTTGAAGCCCAGGGGCGAGGCTTTCTGATCTCACTGCTCAGATGTCGCCTACGCTTTGGGGTAGGATTTCTTCTCATTTAGTCATGTCAGAAATGTGGCGGGTGTCAATCCAGGGCCTCCATGACTGACGGAATCCTTGAGCGTTCGAAACACTTGTCGATGCAATAGAACATTAAAAAGCTTTGCCTTGTGGTCTCCCAGACCCCTATACTACTACTAATCCACAGAGGAGAACGTCGGCATGAGTGGCCCGGGGATAGTCGAGGCGACGCCCCTGTCATTTGTCAACTAGACTGTTGTGATGTCGCTCGCTATATGCTTACATCCCTATATTATGGCTGCGCTCGAATGTCGTACGTAATTCAGGGCGTGCAGAGGCTGAGCCTGTGCTGCATATCATCGCTCGCCCATTGCCAATTCAGGGTACACTGGCAAGCAAACACAAGAGAGCCAACGGAATGGTACAAGGCTGTCTTGGACGGAGGGCGTTGGCTGCAGTGCTCGAGTAAGACCGTCATCGAATGAGCACTGTGCTGACATTAGCAAAGAGACTATTCTAGCAGAGCCTAATTACTTGACACGTCGACATTGGCAAATAGGCAGTCGAGGTAAAGTAAGCAATACAGATGAACGGATGCTGCCTGTTATACAGATGGCGTAGAGCCACCAAGGTGCCAGCAGCGGAATCAGCTGAAAGCAAACATGATCTCAGGGAAGAGCGTGTTACTATTCTCGTCAATTACACATGCCATAGTACATTGTAGTTGGAGTAAAAGAGGCTTCTGATACGTAGACGGAACCCGATATTTTCCACAGTGTGCCTCAGGATCCCTCGTTGGCCTATTGGCCAGAGCAATGAGCATCGCTGCATAGGAGTGGCGCGGAGTACAGAGTAGCATTTCAAAAGGCTGCCCGGAGAAGCAGCGAGAAGGTCGGCAATGCTGGGGGCAAAAATAAGAATTCTGCCAGAGCAAACCTCCAGCTGTCAAGATCATGTGCTCCAATTCCTGATCAAGAAGAATATACTTGTATTTTGTATGTAATGGCTACGCGTTGGGTTTGCCTGCCTACAATTTTAGGTGCTGCCACCCGGGCAATAATGTAGTTAGCACAGGCGGCTGAAGTGGAAATTTCTGAAATTGAAGACTGGCGCCATGGACGGACTCGCTTCTATCGGAGGTACCCCCTAGGTGAAAGCGCATCATCATCAGTGTTCCTCTGGACACGGTTCGTCTGTTAGATGAGCAGCAAAAGGGAAAGAAACAAAAGGAAATAGATAGCCAGGTAGATTTGAATAAATCGATTTGCATCTGATGCATAAACGCGCGATGCACCTGTCAGTGCCGGAAGCGTTTCGTGCCAATTTTTTTCAGAGGTATTGGGTTACAAGAGTTGCGCCGTGCCCCCCGTCCAGCCCGTGCAGCCAATCACAGCGCACCCCGGAATCCTGGACTTGCAAAAAAGCGTGACTAGGAAGGTGAGCGCTGGCTGTAATTGTTGTCTGGCTCAGGAAATTCTCACAATAGAAGGGCGCAATTCATACCTATTGTTCGTCGCCCATCGCACCGCGAACCATCATTCAAGCATTATAGCGCTCTCTTCTGGATTGTTTCCATCTGTCTGCTGTTGTTCACTTTGATTGTTCCCGGCTTGAGAAGGCGCCCTGCATCTCAGCCAAAAACTTGCAACACCTCCTACCTGTCTGGCCAGGCCCTTTCTTGACCTGACCTGGCCGGCTACATCATCCACAGGACACAACCAACACCACCCCGTCAACTTCCATTCAACCATTCACCTCTTTAATAGTCTTACGCTGGACTTGGTCCATCAATTTCATCTTTTCCGCTTTCTCCCCGTTCTTTCCGCGCTGCTTTTGACAGCCTCCCATCTACCCCGTACCACCCAGCCACTAACAACACTCCCACACATTGCACCTCGCATGAGCCGTCATCATGGATGAACATTCTCCAGCAGACGGGTCTCCAGCGCCCAGCCCTGCTAGACCTGGCAGAGGCGGATGGCGAGGTAGAGGCCGTGGCTCAGGCAGAGGCGGCCGGGGTGGTGCACTTGCTCGCAAGAGTGGCATCACCAAACGTGGTGGCAATCGTGGTCGCGGCAGAGGCCGTAACAAGATCTACACCACACCGCGTGTTCAGGCTGCTTACGAGCGGTCCAAGGACTTGCGTGAAATCTTTTCAGATGTATCCTCTGCAATGAAGCCTGCTCTGGAGCGGCTCGCCGAGCATGCACTGAACCAGATGATCGCGGATCCCGAGTTCCACACCAAGGTCCCCGAGTATGCCGCTATCCAGAATGAACTGGACGACAGGCTCAAGAACAGACTCGAGGACCTCGAGTCGCAGGAGAAGCTGCGTAGTCAAATGGCCGACAGAAGATTCGAGCATGACGACATTGTCTCGCACCAGAAGTTCGACGTAAGTCTTGATATCCAACGGTGTACATCTTGCTGCAAGTCACGTGCTGACACGAACTCTAGAATGGATTCGATTACAAGACTGATGAGTTCCTTGATGGAATCCTTAACCGAATCAGCATTCTGAACGAGCTGAGAAGTGATGGTCTTGATACCAACGTGAGTTGTCGTTGCTTCCGACACTGTTGCCCTACTAATCCTTTCCAGGTTGACGCGCCCTACACTTTTGTCCAGGCCACTGATGCCGTAGCCAAGGACCAAGGTCCATACGTCTTTCTCCACCCCATCAAGGGTCACGAAGTTCCCTACCCGCATCTGCTTCAGGCTGATGTCAAGGCGTCCGCTCTCAGAACGACCCTCGCTCCTAACCGTGTCAAGCAAAAGCCCGGCCCCAAGCGCAAGGCCGAGGAAAGTGCCGAGGGACAACCCGAATTCAAGAGGCTCTTGGGCGCTTCCTTCACTTCCGCTCCCGACGCATCAACACCGCGCCCGCGTCATATCGGTGGCCTGCTCAGCGCAGAGACTGAATTGGATGGCGAGCCAGAGTCGAACGCGCCCTCGCCAACTCCTCTCGAGGAAGGTCTCTCCCCCGAATCCTCACAGGATAGCGGACCCGAGAAGAAGGAAAAGGACCTCCCCGATTTCCCTACGGGTGCATCAGAGCCAGATCAGTGGGGTGTCAGGACCGTGTCCAAGAGAGGCCCCAAGGCCAACAACCGCATCATCATTCCCCCCATCTTTGAGTTTGACGAGGAAGATATTGGATTTCGCGACTCTACCAACGACTCCACTCGAAAGGCTACCAAGAACAGCCGTGGAAGATTTCTTAACAAGCCGAATTCTCGTGCCTGGCATCTAGACGCGACTATCTGCAACTACAATGCTTTGAACCACGAGGATGGTGACTTTGACCCCAAGACGGTCAAGAAGCACAAGGTTCACCCCAAGTTTGGCTTCTTTCTACCAGATTCGATCAACGAATCTGAACCGCCCCACGAGAATATCGATACCACTCGACCCATTGTTCTGGTTACCCCAGATGGCAGCACGCTTCAAGCATCACGCTCTGTCCGTCCTATGCTGATGGATCAGGCCTTGAGGACTGACAGTGGCAAGACCAAGATTGGCGCCATGGTGGAGTCTCTCAGGAAAACCATGGAACTTGAACACGACGATATATCTACGCCAGAGATCCGCAAGAAGCAGCAAGAATACCGAGAGAGACAAGCAGAGCTCGACAAGATTGCCGCTCAGACGGAGGAGGAGGAAGTAGAAGAAGGGGAAGGAATCGACGAGTACGAGGAGGCTGCTGCCATTGTGGAGGAGCGTCAAGTTGTGCAGCTCAAACCCATGATCTTTGCAACCGATGTTCGAACCAACTTGATGCGCCAACGTGGTACTGCCCACCTTCTGAGTGCGGCCTCGCAGTTGGAAGAGGACGAGTTTCTGCGGGAAATGGCCATATCCAATCGAAGAACCTCCAGACAGCCATTCGACCCCGTCAGAGACGTCTTGAGGCCGCCACCTATGCATCACCACATACCGCCCCGCCACCATCCCGTTGATACTTTTGGGCTCAGTGTACTGGCCGATGTATCCGAGGATGCTGCCCATCGACACGGCCCAATGGTTCCTCAGCCTGGATTCTTACAGACCGCCCTCAACCCTACACCCTATGCATCTATTGCACCCGCACCGATGCAAAGCCTAGAAGGCCGACCTCCCACTCCAGCTCGTAACCCATTTACCGGACAGAGCACCGGTCGAGCCAGTCCAGCCCTCCCGCCCCTGCGACCCAGTCGACGCGACAAGGGGATGAGCATAAGTGCTTTTGTCGACGGACAGCCCCCATACGCGACTGTGCCATTTCCACCAGGCCCGCCTCGACCCCAAGAATACGACCACACCCAGAGTTTGTTACACGGTGTCGGAAGGGACCTATACCCACCTCCAAGTACACACCGACCTTATCATCACAGCTTTCCCATGTCCGAACAGCCACCTATGCCTCTGGCTCCTCGTCAAGGCCACCCTGTGCCCGCCCCGTTGATCATACCAAGTCAACAGTCCCACCCGTCACAGCATCACTCTGGATACCCGGCACTATCACCGACCTTGCCAGGTCAAGTTCCTCTGGCGCCAATGTCACACCAGATGGGCCCTTCGTCTCCGGCTTTGACAGGCAGTGGACTCTCGGGACCTCCAGGTCCTTTGAACTCTCCTACATCATCTACACCTCAATCGCGGGGCTCTATTTCATCCCAGAACGGACAGCAGAATGCTGCAAAGTACCGCAAGATTGCTGCGGCTCCCGTTCCATACAACCGACAGTGGACTTCCAACGGCGGCAGTGAGCTGCGACTGTCCAACTACGATCCCAAGGGTGCCATTAAAGATTACATGGCAAACGAACCTCCCCCACGCACCGGACCGACCACTATCCGGGGCTGGTCCGTCAACAACGGCCAACGAGGCCGTGGCCGAGCTGGTTCACGAAAGGAGGGTTCGGTCGAGGACACCGAATCTCCCAAGTAAAGCCCTCGCCCCCAGTCTGTGCAACGAGCACTGAACTATCCACCATACAATACCCCTGGCAGCACTGAATCGAAAGAGATTTCGCATCGCCAAGCCTACAATAATATTTCCTTTTACTCCATCTTGCCTACTAAAATACTTGTACAATACCATAGCAACACGCATGGCGACGGCGTTCAAGGTTGCATTTTCCCGCGTTAAAGTTGTGGCCAGCCATTTACCGCGCACGCCATGGAATCGGAAAGGGGAGAGGGGACTGGCCTATGAGCACAAAAGTTTCCCTCCCTTGTGAAGCATTAAGGTTTTCGGCTGTTTTCTAGTCTGTACACATATATTCTGGTATTTGAGGGGACCTCAAAAAGCAGTAAAGGCCGCGTGGCCTTGCCCCAGTAGTCAATGTCAAGAAGAAATCAAAATAAATGAATGAAGGTTCCGTTGAACGTGATGAGACTGTTTAGGTTCGAGAGGGAGTAAGTTGCATCCAAATCTAGAATTCGATTCGAGTACATAACCAACTTGGAACACGTAGAGGATGGGCGAATGAGGGTAGAATCCAGCAAGTAGATGCGAGTCATCTCGTGACAACAAAGAGCTTGGTTATTGATACAACTACAGTTTACAGATACCGATCTTGATGGGTCATTTCATTTCTTGACTACATAGCCGACCTAGTGTAGACATTTCTCTTCCTCTCGAACTACCACTTTTTGTAGTGGACTACCTTATGCAAATGGATGCATATAGTCAGGACATGGCGACGTGCCAAAGACGCGGGCGGCATTCCTCGTATTTGAGAGATTATCCAGTCTGCTGGCGACTCCATATCTTGATGCGCGCCCATTTGCATGCCTGAGTTGGCCCGCTCCGATGATCACAAGTCACCGTGACTAGGCAAACGCCATTAGGCAGCGCCGTTCACCTGTCCATTCTTCAGAGCATCACTGGCTCTCCAAGGGCACGCCTGAGAGTCTCACAGATAAACATGATCAGCTGCGGATCTTCCTACATCGCAGGATCTGTAAACTGTTGCTGCGGCATTGAGCCAAAGTCGACAGGGGCCATGGTCGGCATGGCTGGCATGGACATGTCCAGTTGGGCACGTCCCAGGCGCAAACCACCCGTGGATTCTGGGTGAAGCGGGTACATGTCGGCTTGCATCCTGTTGCCATCAAAGATGACCATGTTCTGAATCGGAGGCTGGCTGGCGCCAAGGACGTTGATAACATCTTGGGCGAGCTGCCCACCAAGAATGGCAGTGACTGGAGCGATCTCACTACCAATGTTCTGCAAGAAGCTTCGCAGGAATTCCGATTTTAGCGTCTCGGTAGGTAGGCTGAGCAACTGATGGTTGAGAGTGGCATTCTTGGTGAAAGACTCGAGGTCTGATCGATTAGGGCCCGGGTTGCGGTTCTGCTCGGCTTGGAACCTCCAGAGGGCCCTAAAACACGACAATGCTGGTGTGACGGCTCGGAGTCGCCGCTTCGAGTTCCTGTAATCCTGAGGAAGCAAGCTCGTTTCCGAGGCAAGGTCCCAGGTCGAGTAAAGCTCGCGCTTGGTGACGACCTCGATCTTCTTGTCGCCTTCTTGTTTCGTCTTGACATCAATGACGCTGCGGGTCCGCGTCTCCTCTCCGATCTTGGTGTCCACATTACTCTTGTCGCGCTGCAGCACATAGTCGTGCTCAATCAGATCGCAAAAGATGTAGCCATAGAAACCATGAGAGGCTGCGGCGTAGAACTGTCGATTGTAGAGGCGGGTAGCTGTATTGATGAAAGCCAGCGTTGTTGGGTTCAGGTCGGTTGCAATGACAATGTCGAATGCGGCAAAGTACGATGCTCCCTTGGCCATGATGCTGTTGGGGTCTGCAAAGACGTTGACCCGAGGATTGAGTTTTCGGAGGTTTTCGCTGGCAGCCTGTGCCCGGTTCTGCCCCAAGTGCTCCTCCGACAGGCAGAAACCGGCGCCCAAATCAGATTCGCCGACCAGCTCATCGTCGACAATGGTGAGCGAGCCGACACCTGCTAGCACAAGGTTCTTGGCGATCTCGGTTGCGAGCGCCTTCAGTGTGATGAGGAGAATGTTGGCGCTCCGAATCTTTTGTTGCGCCTTCATGCCCCAAAGACGGATTTGTCGATCATAGAGGGCAATTTCATCTAACCAAGATCAGCTTCAGATGCGCAGGTGAAACATGAGATGTCCACTTACCAGCAGTGATGCCATTTTCATTGCCATTGCCATTCATGGTCTGTGGCGGCAGGTTGGCCATGGCCATTTGCTGACCAGCCATCATCATGAGACTCGGGTCGGCAAAGGCCATGCCATTGGCACCCGCCGCAAAACTCATGTCTTGCGGTGGTAGGATGAAGCCATTGGGATCAAATTGGGGGAGTCCAAGTCCCATGCCCATTCCATTGGGATCCGTCGGTTGCTGATCCGGAAGGGACATGCCGTTGTTGCTGCCATCCACGGGTAATTGGTGGAGTTGCGCTGTACCATTGTCCTGAGCGGGTTGTTGTCCAGCCGGAGCCGTGGCGGGCTCCTGTGCAGGCCGTTCAGGCATGGTAGTGGTAGTGGCAGCGGGAGTGGCGACAGCAGTGTCAGCCTCGCTGGCCTTTTCCGGCTGCGGTGGTTGCTGCGGCTGTGGCTGCTGTTGCTGTTGCTCTTGTTGCTGCTCCATATTTGATGGTGTTGTAGATGACCTTCAAAATGACGTAGATGTAGACGAGGCTGTGCGCCAAAGGATATTTTGCGCAGCTTCCCAGAATGTCGGGCGCAACTCGATATATAACCACAGGAGTCTGAAAATTCCTGCTGCTGCCTTGAATATTACCTCAAGGGTGAAAGAATTCGCCGCCTTGTCAAAGCGCGACCGGATGCTGCTACTCAACCTTGGTAGACGTGGTTGAGGTCTAAGGCATTCTCATGTTCCAGTTATTTTTCTTGGGCTGGCAAACAGAGATTCCGAGTCGAGGACAAAAAGAAGGCAAGCGGCCGAATTAAAGATGCTCAATGCTTGACGCGTCGCGAAAGGATGGAAAATTGCTGATACAAAGCACGCGCTGCGCAACTGGTTTGTGTGAAAAAAGTAAAGGAAGGGATTGGAAGATGCTTCAGGCGCGTTTCCGTTATCGTTTACGTTGAGCCTCACGCCCCCAGAAACTTGCAGTTGCACTTGAGTTCGTCTTGCGCAAGGAACAGGCAGGACCCCCAACGCGGTTTAGTTTGGGGTGGCAGGTCGTTCGCTAGGTACCTAGGGAATGTAGCCCGGTAGCGATCGACTAGCGCCGGCGCAGCGAGCGCAGCACTTTGGCTCGTTTGGCTCAGTGCTGACCTCGATGTCGCCTTGCCTTGGAAGCGGTAGGTAGCGCCCATTGGGTACATCACTGGTGACTTTCTTTGTCTTCACCGTCGTACAGTGGTTGGTAGCACGTGTTCCCCTAGCATTACAGCGACCCCGCGGTCAGTGTAGTGCCCCCAATTCGTGGCATTCACTGCACCCCGTCCTTGACCTCTCTTTCAGATCACCTCCTCATGTTCGCTCCAGCCGTTGATCACTCAACGCCCATCATCAATACCGTTGCAGTCTGCTTTCAGCCATCTTACTCTACCACGGGCTCTCGAGACCTTTAGAGATATACAAGAGACCCTCACTTGGTTTCCCTACGTCGAACCGCCGACTTCATAACCGGTGCTCCGACTGCGAGGCGTACATCAAAGGCCACCAAACAAGCCACCTGCATTGTGCCCGGATCTGTGGCTCCACTGCCTCATGGTAAATGGTAGGTTCGGGCTGATTCCAAAGCACCACGCGAGTGTGCAAACGCCTCGTGAATGGTATTCTTCGATACCTGAACAAGCAGACCGTCTTCTACATACCTTGATATACCCTCTTGCTGACTCTGCTCTCCCACCCCGTAGTCTAATAATCGTTCAGACCATCCGGGTTCTGGTCCTCCAATAAGATACCAGTCTGCAGATGAGATCGTTCGCTTCATTCTCGATGACCACGCCTCTCACACTTCCGAGATAAGTCCCTCTGGCGAACTTTATCGGGCAATCGAAAGGTTCCAGGCCAACGCCCACCGCCGAGCTGGTCTCCTGCATAGTGCTCGAAGGGAACTGGCTAGGAGCCATTTGAACCGCTGGGCTTCGGCATCCGCTACGGCCTTGACACCGGCTTCGTCCGCTGGTCCAGTTCTCCCGAACATCATGTCTTCAGACGCCAACCATGATTCCAACCCGCGGCCAACGTTATCGAGGGATACGAGCCGGGGGTCGTCGGGTGCACCCTCCCTCCCTCCGCTTCGATCAATCACCCATATCAGTCGTGGTCGGTCAGCTGCGGCAGCCGGCATTTCAGACGACAGTGGAATCGAGGAATCGGTGGCGGGCGGAGCGGCTCAACAATCGAAGGCATCGTTCCAGCACACCGGCACTGGGCGGGGACGGCATTCCCTCATTGGAGAGCCCTTTGCATATGCAGCAGTCACGACGACCGAGAGCATCGCAGAATGATACAGAGCTACATAATCTTAGCGCCATGCATGCTTTAGACGACGCAAACAATGAACTCCGAGCTCTTTTGGACTTTACACAACCTTCGTATTCTTCGGATCAACTGGCCTTTCCATCTCCGCCACTCCAGACTCAGGAGTTGAGCGACGACAACCCACGGGCCAAGCGACGCAAGCTGGACCCGGACTGTCTGTCCAGTGGATTTAGGGGGTTCCGTTATGGAAAGTATGGGCAGGTGGAACCTGGAGCCTTGAAGATGGAGATAGTGAGTTGCGATGGAGGCATCTACTCCGACGACAGCCATATTTATTCGGCCGAGAACATACTCAAAAACGATGCTTCTGTATATTGCACCAAGGGGCCTAGGTGTAACATTGTTCTGAGGCATCAAGGTTCTACCTCCTTCACCTTGAAGGAACTGGTCATCAAGGCTCCTCGACACAACTTTTCTTCGCCGGTTCGAGAGGGCATGGTTTTTGTGTCCATGAACTCGGACGACCTCTTGGCCCGCACTGCTAGTTATCAGATACGATATGAACGCACCCAGGGCTCGTGCCGAACAGACCGCGACCAGTCCCTGGTCCCAACCTTGTCGAGCCGCAATACCGAGACTGGAGCGAGTGCCCCGAGGCAGCGGGCCGGCAGGCTTTATAACTTTGGCATGTCTGCCATGGACGACGACGAAGAGAACGATGTTAGAAGCGCACAGATTCCAGCCGAGTTCACAACATTGCCACCACCATTTCACGTGACTACTGTCTGCAGCGACGATGAGGACGAACCAAGCATGAGACCATACTGGCAAGCCCCTAACAGGATTGGCGCTCTGCCATTTGAAAGCGACGACAGCGGGCTGGACGATTCAGACACCATGTCGCACCGTCGTCCTGGTGCGCACCGCCGGCGCCTCCACTTTTCGGACAACAGCCGAGCAGAAGCAGAAACATCACGAGATACGTCTAGTGGCCCTTCGATGGCTGGGGAGGGTGACATGATGGCAGCGCACGCAAGGTTCTTCATCGAGCCAGACAAGAGCAAGTGTACCATCACTTTTGATCCACCAGTGTCGGGTAGGTTTATCCTACTCAAGATGTGGAGTCCTCACCCGGATTCGACATCCAACATTGATATCCAGGCCGTGGTTGCCAGTGGATTCGCAGGACCGCGATATTTCCCTGCCGTTGAGCTTCGATGATTTTATTGCTGTTCTTTTGATTTTTCCCCATTGATTTTTTCTTTACGGCACGCTGGCGTTTAGGAAGGATATCATACCCCGAGATGATGATGAAGGATCAGGTGGCGTTTGGCGCAGCATCGTTGAGCATGCCACGCGCATAGACACACAAGATACCCATTTGCTACACGAGAAGTCTGTACTTTCAATATATGATAATGTCACTATGCATTTGCGAGAAGTGGATAATGGGCTTGGAAATGTGTATGGAATGAACTACCATGATTACCGATTGTGCAAGTGGTCAACTGTCCGTCTCGACTTGGCATAGGCAAGCGTGCAAGTGGGAGGCCAAAGTCTCCACAGTCACAGGCTGTACGGAATGAATCATAGTGATGCACAGGGTTTGGTACCAAGCCTGGACTCCGGCGAGACTGAACAGGATCCAGGACTTGTCCATCTTTGGACCCAACAGCCTCAATGGTCAGGTCAATAATTATCAAAACTGATATGAGAATCCCCCAGATTGACCTGGTTGAGAGTCACCGTGTGCTGTGGCAATGCCATGGGTTGAGTCATCGCCTCTCCCGGCTGAGAAATTCTACCTCTAAGCTCTAGGGATACTAGCCTGCAAGGTACGTAGCGTACGTCAAGTCTGGGGCGGGCACTTGGGACTGCAAAAAGTCGATTGCCCCACCACACACGACTTCTTCTACTTTATCTGCACCTCAATTCCGCCATCTTTTTGCGATTGCTGATCACATTGCAAAACACCAAGCGCAAATCCCACCGACACCGATACCCTCGCGACAGCTTCTTGCCTGTCCACCTTTCGAATCCTACAGCATTCCTCAAGTCTCAAGCGTCGTTCAATAGAATTACTCAATCATGGCGGTGCGAGCTCAGTTCGAGAACTCCAACGAGTAAGGCCCCACCATCCGAAGAAAAAGACCCTGAACTTTTTCAGAGGCTGTATCAAGACGGCAAACTGACTTGAGATCGCAGGGTTGGCGTCTTCTCTACCCTCACCAACTCCTATGCCTTGACCGCCGTTGGCGCAAGTGAGAACTTTTACAGGTATGCTACTACCCATCTTGCGACTTCTTTGCGCGCGGGGCCAAAAGTCCGTCGCAAAGTCATGGAGAGGGCAAGAAGCTGACCGCATGGCCGTCTACAGTGTTTTCGAAGCAGAGTTACAAGATGTCATTCCTATCTGCCGGACAACCATTGCCGGTACCCGTATCATCGGTCGTCTCACAGCAGGGTAAGTCTTGCGCATCGTCTACCAGTTATCAAGATTTTCCTGACATTCTTCCTTCCATAGAAACCGCAAGGGTCTTCTAGTGCCTACATCGACGACAGACCAGGAGCTGCAACATCTACGGAATTCCCTGCCCGACGAGATCCGGATACAGCGCATCGAGGAGCGTCTGTCGGCGCTCGGAAACGTCATCGTCACAAACGACCACATCGCTTTGATACATCCCGATTTGGAGCGCGAGACCGAGGAGATTATCGCCGATGTCCTCGGCGTCGAGGTGTTCCGCCAGACCATTGCAGACAACGTCTTGGTCGGCTCCTACATGTCTCTCAGCAACCAGGGTGGTCTCGTCCACCCCAAGACCAGCATACAGGACCAAGACGAACTCAGCAGTCTGCTGCAGGTTCCCCTCGTGGCCGGCAGTGTGAACCGGGGTAGCAACGTTGTTGGCGCCGGTATGGTTGTCAACGACTGGATGGCCGTGACCGGTCTCGACACGACGGCCACTGAGCTTAGCGTCATCGAGAGCGTGTTCAGGCTGGGCGAGGGCAACGCACCCGGCAACATCTCGGGCAGCATGAAGGACACCATGGTCGAGAGTTTCTACTAATTTCCGCATACCTTTCGGCGGTGCCATGTGGAACGGACTGGGGTGCTCGTATGATCTGCTTTTCTTGCATTCAGGGTGGTATGCTGCCCATTTTTTGCGATCAGGTCGTTTAGGATCGATTTTGGTTGCACTGTTCAAACCAGATTCTCCAAAGACTGTCCATAACGCAGCAGTCAGATGAATACCAAGTACACTTGCCTCGCAGTTTTGCTGATTTATATGTGCGTATAGTGTGTCTGATGATCTTGCAATTGATGCCATTTTCCCCCTAGCACATCGATTGGCTCCTGGCTTCATGATCGTCCTGGAGTTCCCATTCTTTCGGCCTCGACATCTCGTCCCTCGCCAAATGGATTGATATAGGCGGCCGGTGAAGCGGTCTCTTAGGATTGTTGTATTCTGCTCGAGTCATTGCCAACGCCCAGCCAATGACCAACGGAAACAATGATTTATGCCATGCCGGAGGTTCAACGCAAAGACGTACACGGGATAGACCCGTGGAAGGGCCAGGACGGCTATGATAAAGCTCTCGACAAGTGCTACAGCCGAATTTCATGGACGTCGTACCAGTTGATCTCGCACCTGGTAGGGCACGCAAAGACTGTCCACCTGCTCTATATGCACGTACGGCCTTCAAGTCTAGTTTCAAGACTTGGCTCAGGTACGGACTGAGTTGAGTTGCGACTTGAGATCTAGAAAAATCAAGGAATAAGATACAGTTTCCTACCTAGTTATGGTAGATCGAAGCTTGTTATGCATGCAGTTGAGTATACCATCGCTGCCCTTGGCAAGCCACCCAAACGCGACGTCATGCGGGGTCAACATGCAAGTATTAAACAAATCAAAAATTATCATCTACTCGATAATGACAGTTGATCTGGGCACGAGGTACAATCATCAGTATACTTGTTTTCCATGTGTGCGACACTGCTAAGGTTACAATACTCTCAGTTCAGGGTTTCCCTAATCGTCCTATACTCATCTCTTGTTGCACCTTCATAGCCCATACTCCAACAAAAGGGACCAACCCAACGCAAGGCATCATCATCGGGACAACTCCGTTACGACTTTCTCGTACACTTATTGATACAATAGAATGATTCGAGAATTCCTTCGCGGTGGCCTCATCGCCCCCGAGCAGACCACACGGAAGGCTCTCTCCGTCTTGCTCAACGAAGATGACCCGGAAGAGAAGGACAGGTTGACGGAGCAGTGGCGGGACCACAAACTGGCCGAGCTCAACTTCATCGGCGTCGTGGTGAGTTATACTACATTTACAAAGACCATCAAAGTCTCTTAAGTGAGTGTTGACCCGGGACAAACGTTACAGGGCGCCCTGCTCGCCGGCGTCCTCACCAGCACGGGCAGCTGGCCGACGGTCCTGGCCAACGGCAAGACGCAGCCGTGGACGATCCGCGCGCTCTGGTTCAGCGGGACGCTGTTCGCGCTGTTCGCCGTGCTCATCGCGGCCAAGCAGAGCCTGAGCCTGCACCGGCTCAGCGGCCACCGCGACGGCCTGCCGTACATCCGGAGCTGCATGTCGGGCAAGGTGGACGCGCGCAGCGGCCGGGTCGAGCCGCGCCGCGCCCAGGTGTACGCCTGGCAGATGAGCATCCTCCTGCTGACCGCCGCCGTGTTCTGCATGGTCAGCGGTATCACTGTGCTCGTCTGGACGAGCGCCGATTGGGGGCCTAGAAAGGATGCGATGGGCACGTGGTGGGATGACAGCGCCAAGGTGTGTACAGACCTCCCAAACCGTTCCTCATCTGTTAGAAAGATTTTACTGACTGAGAGAGGAAAAGCTCGCTGTGACGTTTACAATTGTTCTCGGGTTTACTCTAGGCATTTTCTTGTTCACGCAGGCCTCGTTGGCGGTCAGCACTGTCGTGGAAGATCGACAAGAGAGTCGGGAGAGTCGAGGTAGTGAGCATCCCTTTGCGTTTCGGAGCGAATCGTCAAATACGGACGGAGCAGTGTGAAATGTCAAAACTTCTTGAGAAAGCTTCTTGTATGTGTATCATCGGCTCGTGGATGTTATTGATCGAGTCATTTAGAAACGGGAACATGTTCTACATAAAGGCATATTGATGCAGGAGGCTGTATTTCATCTCAAGTTGACATTCATGCCAACATGACAATAGAAGCACTACTCAACTAAGCCGATTCTCCCATGGACTGAATCATCCCGACCGTCCCGCTCGCGACGCCCTGAAACGTCTTTTGTATAGACTTGGCCACCGTTCCCACCAGCCCGCTGCCATTGACAAGCGAGGGCTCGCCCCAGCCTCCTCCGCCGGGCGACTGAACAACAATTCTATCCCCGGCATTCATTATGGCCGTGTTCTTGCCGCCCAGATTAATCACGCGGCCGTTCTTCTTGACCCAGAGGTTCTCGCCCCTCCTGCCGTCCCCGCCGCCCTCCATGCCGTACGGCGCAAATGCCCGCCGCTCGCTGAGGATGGACACCTTGATCGGCAGGCGGAACTCGATGTCGCGGACGATGCCGTCGCCGCCCGGGTGGTAACCCGCGCCGCCGCTGCCGGGCCGCAAACAAAATCGCCGCAGCACCACGGGGTACCGGCGCTCCAGGACCTCGGGGTCCGTGATGCGCGTGTTGGTCATGTTGGTGTGGACGCCGGCGGCGCCGTCCCAGGTAGGCCCGCCGCCAGCGCCGCCGCAGATGGTCTCGTAGTAGCCGAAGCCGTTTTCCGCGTCGTCGGTGCCGAACGTCAGGTTGTTCATGCAGCCCTGCGAGGCGGCGCAGGTGCCGAACGCCCGGAACACGACGTCGACGATGCGCTGCGACGTCAGCACGTTGCCGGCGCACACGGCGGCGGCCTCGGACGGTTTCAGTAAGGAGCCGTCGGGGATCAGCACGTCGATCGGCCGGATCGCGCCCTGGTTCAAGGGAATCTCCATGTTGACCATGCACCGCAGCGCGAACAGGATGGCCGAGTTGCAGATGGCGATGGGCGCGTTCCAGTTGCCATAGGCCTCGGGGCCCGTGCCGGCAAAGTCGAAGGCGGCGCCGCCCGTCGCGCTGTCGATGGTCACCTTGAGCTGGATCGGCGTGCCGTCGTCCATGTAGTCGACGGCCTCGAGCGGTTTGCCGTTGGTGGACGTGTATATCCGCTTGAGCATGTCTCGGACAGCAAGCTCTGCGGCTCCGATGATTTCGCCCACTGATTAAAATTAGTCGTGATCAAGGCAACAAGAGTGGGTGACCTTACTGTAAAACTGGACAACCTTGAGCCCATAGTCGGCAATGAGGCCATGAATGAGCTGGCTTCCGCGGTGGTTGGCAGCGGCTTGCGCTTTTATGTCCGAGATGTTATCTCTAAGGCAACGGGTTCCTGATACGCCGGGTATCTTTCCTGGTGCCATGAGGAGGTCGATGAGTTCTTCCTCTTTGAAGACGCCTCCCTCGACGACTTTGAAGGATTTGATGACGGCTCCCTCTTCCCACAGTTCTTTCGAGTTTGGTGGCTGAGTTCAAGTTAGTATAAGCAGTATAGTATGCGGCTCATCCGAATTACTCACCATGGACCCCGGTAAAATTCCACCGACATCAGCGTGATGTCCTCGTGATGCCGTCCAGAAAATGATCTTTCCATTATCATCGAAAACAGGAGTAATGACCGTCATATCAGGCAAGTGAACACCACCGCAGACTGGCGAGTTCGACAAGATCACATCACCAGGTCTGAGATCCCCCTTCCAATGATCAATCTGCCACTTGACGGCAAAGGCCATGCTCCCGATCATGGCAGGGACGTGGGGAGCGTTGGCGACGAGGCTGCCGTCGGGCGAAAAGACGGTGCACGAAAAGTCGAGTCGCTCCTTGATGTTGGTGCTGACGCTCGTCTTCTGCAGCGCCCTGCCCATCTGCTCGGCGACGCCCATGAACCGGTGGCCAAAGATGGAGAGCTGGATGGGGTCGGCCCGCTCCGAGGAGATGTCTTCCTTCCTGGTCACCTCGACGTCGATGACCACGTTGTTGGTCAGCACCGTCGCCGTGGCCCCGGGCGTGACGACGATGGTTTGCTTGTTGTCCATGATCAAGGCCGGGCCGGCGACTCGGGAGCCCGGCTGGAGGTCTCCCAGGTAGTGCATGGGCGACTTGTGCCAGCCCAGCTCTTTGAAGTAGAGATCTCTCGTCTCCTTGGCTTCCGTCGCTGTGACAGCTTCGAGGGTCGCAAACTCGGCTTTCCATGGCTTTTCCACGTCGACTGTGCTGGACCCGATACACCGGACTCGGAAGTCGTCGATGAGGACGTCTCGATCTACGGGAAGGAAGCCAAACTGCTGTTGGTGCGCCGCCTTGAAGGCATCAAGGAATCCCGACCCGCGAGACGACTCCTGGATCATGAGGGGGTTATCGCTGCCTTGGAACCTCATATTCAAATACCGCTCCGAGGTGATTCTAGACTTTTGTATCCTCTGCTGCTGCAGTGCTTCGGTTGCCTTTTCCTCGAGGCCGTCCAGCTCGGCGGAAAAGGCGGCCAGTTTGTCCTCCGAGTAGACCGCCGCGCACGGGCTGCGCTCCTCGTGGACGACATCCGCGAGGGCCATGCCGTAGGCCGAGAGGACGGACGAGTACTTGTGGATAAGCACGCGGGAGATGCCCAGCTTCCTGGCAATGTCGCACGCGTGCTGGCCACCGGCGCCGCCGAACGAGGCCAGGTTGTGCAGGCCGGCGTCGTAGCCCTTGGCCTCGGTTAGGGTGCGGATCGGTCGGCACATGGACTCGTTGGCGATGTCCAGGTATCCTGCTGCCACCTCTTCGAGAGATAGCTTGACCGTGGTCTCTTGGTTGATCGTTTTCGTAATTTCTTCGAACAAGTTCCGACTGGCATCAATATCCAGCGGCAGGTCCTCGTTGGGTCCAAAGATCTTGGGAAAGAATTCCGGTCTGAGACGGCCCAAGACTAGATTGGCGTCCGTGACTGTCAGAGGGCCGCCCTTTCTGTAACAAGCAGGTCCAGGATGGGCTGAAGCGCTGTCCGGGCCGACTTTGAACATGCCCGCTTCCCAAGTCAAAATACTCCCGCCGCCCGCGGCCACGGTGTTGATGTCTAGCTGTGGGCTCTGCACTGTGACTCCTGCCGTGGTGGTCTCAAAGACCTGTTCCAATTTTCCAGCATACCGAGAGACATCTGTGCTGGTACCACCCATATCGAATCCGATAACGGGCGTCTTGTCTTGTTCGTCGTAGGCAGTCCTCGCGTAACCGACACAGCCACCGGCAGGACCAGACAGAATAGCGCGGAGTCCCGATAGACCAGAAAACTCGACCAGTCCTCCATCGCTCTGCATGAACTCGCAGCGGCAGCCGCTGTTCCGGAGATCTTGGAAACCACTCTCGAAACCGTCAATGTAGCGCTTGATCTCGGGTGTCAAGTAGGCGTCTGCGGTGGACGAATTGCCGCGCGGGACGATCTTGACGGTAGGAGAGAGCTCTGCGCTGAGCGAGATGTGGGTGAAACCTATTTCTTCCGCGAGCTTGCCGACGGCTAATTCGTGGTCGCGAAACGTATAGCTGTGCATGAGGCAGATGGCGATAGACCGATAACCTTCGTCGTATACTTGTTGCAGAGAATTTCTCGTTGACTCCACGTCTATACTCTTGTTAGAGGACGGTAGCACGTCATGGGATGGTAAACATCTGCTCACCCAACGGCTCCAGAATTCTTACTGCCTCACCAGTCACGCCCTTGACCAAGGCAGGGTCGGATGCGACATCAATCTCTTCGGTCACTTTCCTCTCTGTCCAAGCCTCCAGCGTAACCCGCTCGGGTACTTCTATGACTCTGGAGTAAAGCACATCGGGCTTATTGATGGTCAAATCAAACAGTTTTGGCCTCGACTGGTTACCAATATGTAGTAAATCCTGTCTGGGCGTCAGACTTGGTCATGTCATCATATATCGACTTGGACGTACCTTTAATCCCTTGGTCACGACAAACGCCGTCCGCTCACCCTTTCTCTCGAGCAGGGCATTAGTAGCGACGGTTGTACCCATCTTGATTGATTCTAAGAAACGTATAAGTGAGGTTTCATCAACAACACTGGTGAGATTACGCACCAACTCCCTCAAGAGAAATCTTCTCCCCTTTAGGATACGACCTCCCCGTCGCCTTCTCCAGCACCCGCCTGATAGCCTCGACAGGGGCATCTGGATAATTGCTGGGGTCCACGGACAGAAGCTTGATGAGTATATCTTCTTGCCCGGGCACCGATGCGACGCACTGACCAATATGTGTCAGTATTTGACGGAAGCAGTCTGATTTCAAAAGTAATGCTCACTCACATCTGTAAAAGTGCCGCCGCGGTCGATGGCGATGCGAATGCCTCGTACCGGTTCTGACAGTGACCCCATTATGCAAGTGCTCACCCAACGGCAAATTGATAAAAATGAGAGATGTCAAAGTCGTGCCGACCTTCTTCTGACTTGCAGTGTAATTGAGAAATCTTGAGGGGAAGGGATTATTGCTTCTATTACACTGCACTCTATATCGGCCTCGCTCAGCTTCATTCACCTATGCCACGGCCGTTCTGGGCCGAGTGGTAGACCGTCGACACTCCGACGACGGTGATGATGCCACTGTTCGCAGCTGTTGAGCTTCGAGTAGCGCTGCCCAAATGCGAATGCGGCGCCGGACCTGGACCGGCTGATCGGTCATGGATGCCGATCGTCCTATCAGAACGCCGAGTCGTGCATTATCAGAGTAGACCCATTGGATTGCTAAATTGATCAATGACTTGACTTGGCTCGCTTGGTTGGGGAAACATTGAGTGAGTGGAGTGGTGGAGGACAGAACAGGGCGATTCGGTGCCGGTGGTGCTCCGCCGCCACTGTCCTCTTTAGCGGGGTCAAGGCCTGAGTGGACAATCGAGGGTGAATGCGGAGAGTTGATGCTGCGCTTCTGCTTGCAGCACTTAGACTTGTTGCTATTACACTGATTCCAATATCTTTTCTGGCATCGAAGTGATCTCTAATAAACCATGGCGGTGTCGTACATTCAATGAACGAATACCGAGTATATCTAGGCATCCGGATATGGTGGACCTCCATGCGGACCCCCGAAGCGGCGTCGGAGTCTTTTCCGATGCACTTCCGTGTAATCGGCGGAAATCATCAAGTTGCGGTCATCTGGTCGCGGGGCCGTACTCGCCATCATCTACTGTCCGTGAACTGTAATGCTTTACTATCTTCTACTCCTACGCTGCCTACTACTCTGTGAAATTGTGAGGATGCGTGCTCAATGTCCCGTTCGAGAACGCTGAATCCGTCAAATAGGGCGTAGCAGCCGACCTAAAATACCGAGGCCAATCCTGAGAGATATCCTTGATCGATAGGGCCATAACATGTAATAGCCTCTCTTTGGTGGTGCTCGGTCAACAGGGCGTCCGTGATCTCTCTGCTGTGCTTGGGTAGGCAATGCAGGTATCATGTTGGCTCACTAATCGTGTCAGCCCCCGCTTTTCAGAATGCAATGCGACGTTGACCTTGGGCCTCTTTTGTTCGCGATATTCACGTCGATAATTCTCATGAATGTTCGATTCGAGATTTCGGTCCGTGACTAGCCGCGAAAAGAATGTTCGCGTCCTCTCGAGCTGTGGAAAAATGTCGTCAACCAACAGAATCATTGAGCTGTCCTCGATCATTGCGAGAGAGACGGCCGTCGTGAATGATTACTTGGTTTTATCCCAGATAAAAACTCCATCTCTTGATGCTGACGCCCTGCATACTATACCTATACCAGACGATGCAAAAGACGTCAAGGCGGCACGAACCGCCGTCATTGAAGCATGTGCAGAACTCAAGGCATTGCTAACGGGGCCTGAAGAGCTGCTCAAATTTCCGGTATGAGCACTATCATCAACGTATTTATAAGGAGAGTGTTGACCAATTGTCTACAGTGGACTGATTGGGCCAGCGTCAAAGCAATAATCCGATTTAATCTCGAAAAATCATTCCCGCTTGGCGAGTCTACCACGTTTGAGGCCATGGCCGAATTCTCGGGCCTTAGTGTCAGGAATGTTCGACGTATCGTGAGGCATGGAATCATCAATCACTATTTCTTCCAAGAGAACACGCCCGGTATTATTACTCATTCCGCCTTGACGGCCATCTTGGCGAGTGATCCGGCAATGAAGAACTCGCTGCGGGTGGAGCTGGATGAATTCTGGCCGGCTGGTGTCAAGGTATGAGCATCTGTTCTCGATAATCGGTATAAGTCCGGCTGACTTGAGAGCGTAGATGGCAGATGCCATGGAAAAATGGCCCAATTCGGAAGAGTGTAATCAAACAGTGAGTTGCTGCAGTCCCAGAGAACGAATACCGATGATGCTGAGGATCTCAGGGATTTTCACTCGCCAACAATAGTAGCAAGGGAATGTTTGACATATTCACCGAACATCCCGAGCGGGCAGCTAGATTTGGCCGATATTTCTCCAACCCCAACCAGACATTGGACTTTCTTGCTGAGAGCTACCCATGGGCAGAAGTAAAGACAATGGTCGATGTTGGTGGATCACACGGCGGCGTTGCCATTGGACTCGCTGAACAATTCCCGCGTCTGAAATGCTACGTTCAAGATCTTCCCGACACTGTTGCGCAAGGAGCGTCGAATCTTGATGCTACTCTTCAAGATAGAGTCATTTTCCAGGCACAGTATGTATCCCACAACATATGAAGCTTGACACTCTAATCAGTCCTTCCTGTAGTGACTTCTTCACGCCACAGACGGTCAGCGCAGATATCTATTACTTCAAGTCCATCTTTCACAACTGGGCCGATAAATACAGCATCAAGATTCTGCAGAATCTGATACCAGCCCTGCGAAAGGGTGCCAAGATCGTGATACATGAACGGATCCTCCCGGGCCTCGAGAGCCTGACCACGGTAGATGCGCGGAGAGCCATGTGAGATCATACTAGACTATACAAAAGAGAAATTTTGCACTGACTATAGCACAGAAATCTGGATGTTGGCATGCAGCAGCTCTTGAATGCGCACCAACGCGAGATGCACGAGTGGAAGGACCTATTCGCAGCTGCCGATCCCAGATTCCGCTACCTTGGAGCGACTCAACCACCTGGCGCTATACGTTACATCATTGAGGCCGAATGGCAGGGGTGAAGAGATCTGAGTACGATACAGCGACAATCTGAATGATTTAATCTCCTAATTCTATGCAAAGTCCTTCAGCTGAGCCATCAGATCGACCACTGTATCCTTGAAAGGCGTGTACTTGATGTTAGGAAAGTCGGTCTCCACGGGCTTTGTGTCGACTTTGACATGCGTCTTGACCCCCTGAGTTCCCGTCACGATCTTCTCCTTGAGCGAAGGAAACTTCTCAGCCATTGCCTCGGATGCCTTTTGGTATGTGAAGGGTTCCGGCGAGACAGGCAGATATCGCTTCCCACCGGCAGCTGGTGATAGTAACGCTTGTACGTGTACCTCGGCGAGGTCCCGCACGTCAATCCAGAAATTGAACCGACAGGGCGGCAACGTCGCATCAGAGCCCCCCGTGGCGACATTCCACAGCATCATGTTCGACTCGTTCAAGTCTCCAATCGACGACGGCTGACTAGCCAGCGGACCAAAGATCATCGACGGACAGAGAGTGACAAGATCAAACTGCGGCTTCTTCTCCTCGACAAACTTCCACGCCTCCTGCTCCGCAAAGGTCTTGGAACCCCGGTACGCATCCTGCGGCGTAGCATCTGGAGCTGCGGCCTCGGCGTACGTGATGGGGTTCCAGTCCTTGTCGCTGTAGGTCCAGGGCGTGCTCTCATCTCTCCCCATGTCCAGGACCGAGCCAAACGATGAGGTTAGGACGATTCGCTTCACCTTGGTATCTTGACTGGCCTCTAGAACAGAGCGAACTCCCTTTATCGCGGGAATGACGAGTGATGCCTCATTGTCCTTGAAGCCATAATTATAGGGCTAAGCAGCCCATTTCTTGTTAGCTGTAATCGGATCTTCCAGGGCTCGGTGCAACTCACACTGGCAATGTGGATCACGCCGTCCACATCCTTGACGGCGTCATCGAATGCTCCTGCATCCGTCAAGTCTTGAATGAAACAGAACGTCAATGCCGACGAGTGCTGCGGCCGAGCGCTACAGAACGCATCGGCTTTGGCCTTTGACCTGGCGACCGCCCGCACTTTGATACCCTTCTTTAGTAGGTTGTCAACTACGTGCGATCCCACCAAGCCGGTGGCGCCTGTGACCAATACATGTCTGTAGACCGATGAGCTTCGTGCAGGTCATTCAGTGAGATATGCTTACGAGAATGTCATTTTTGTTGTTTTGCTTCGCAATTTGATTTGAATTTTGAATGCGTGCTTTCGAAAACCCGTCCCAACTGGCTTCGTCCCAACTGGCTTCGGTTGGTGAATAAGTCTCAATGATCAAGTTCTGGTGCAAGCGCAATAGAAGTCGCTGATATCTTTTTTGATTCGTCCGTAATCGGCCTTTGAATTCTCACGAACAGTAATATTCTTGCGACCAACTATTAGGTGAATGATAGGAGTATTTCATCCCTCGCTGCATATAGTCGTGAGCAGCCCCACCGTGGCGGAGTGAATTCGACCTTCGGCGGAGCTCCACCTGGCCATCGTGAAGGAAGCCGGCACTTGACGATAAGGGTGCGTGTCGAGATTTTGAGCACATCCTTTTCAATGGAATTTCCAGTTCAAGTGATATAAATCACAGTTGAGGATGATTCTTGCCTGCACTGCACCTTTGGTGCTCCAAGGGCACTCCTCCAGGCGGGCTCCCATCTCCGTCTGGGAGTGCTTGGTGTAAGTGTACGGGCATGCAGTCGAAAGTATGTAGGTGAAATACGGAATCATTTTCTATATAACACGCAATGAAAATCGTCTGCAGCTCAAATCTTTCTGAGAAAATTCGATGACAAATATTACTCTTTTGATCCGACTCGTTCAAAATGTCTCTCGGAAAGCTATACACGTACCCCAAAGCTCCGCGCTCGACCATGGTCTTATACGTCGCCAAGCACAACAAGCTCGACGTCGAGATCGTCAACGCGTTCCCTATCAAGGTGTACCCCGAGAAGGGCGGCGTGGGCGACGAGTATCTGTCCAAGTTCCACACCGGCAAGGTGCCGGCCTTTGAGACTTCGGACGGGTTCTGCGTGTACGAGAGCAACGCAGTGGCGTGGTTTCGTAAGTCAATCCTCATAGCATCACCGGAGAGCAGTTGCGCTGATGGGATATTCGATAGTGGCCAAGCAAGACCCAAACACGACGCTCTGTGGCGCCAACCTCAGAGAGGAGACCACAGTGCTCCGCTGGGCGTCTTTCACAAACTACGAGCTTCTCCCGCCCATCATGGCGTGGATCCAGCCCGTCATCGGCAAGGCGCCGTCCAGCCCCGAGATCCTGGCCAAGTACGAGGAGGGCTGCGAGTTGACCGTCAGGGCTATTGAGAAAGAGATTACGGGCAAGCAGTACCTCGTCGGAGATAACCTGACGCTGGCCGATTTGTTTGTGGTTTCTGGACTGGCGAGGGGATATCAATACGTGAGTCCAAAAGATCAGTGTATAGCTGTGCGGATGGCTGACGTGTTTGACAGGTCTTTACCAAGAGCTGGGCGGAGAAGCATCCAGTCGTGCATGAATACTTCATGAGGATCAGAAATGACAAGGACGGTATCTTTGATAGCATTCTGGGCAAACATGTCACTCGGGACGAGGCTGGAGGTACTTATCCCGATTATGATGGTCTGTAAATATCATCGGATGGAAATATGGGTGAAATTTCATACCACGAGATATTTCGGATAGAGCTTTATTCTCAATATCTATCTGAACTATTGAATAGCTTCACTATTCGAATGGATTTGGTATAGGCGACGGCAAATAGATCTCTTATTATTTAACGTACCGTACGAAGGGAAACGAGGGGATCGTATCCCCTCTCGTGCGGGTTATTTAAGTTACGGCCGAGGGCCGTGCGGATGCTGGCAGCCGGCAGTTATATCGTAGCTACGGTGGCTTGCCCCGGTATCCGGATTTATGCCACCGTGCGAAGGTATTCGCACAATACCGCGAATATTAATATTTTAATATTAGCTTTTTTTTTTGCGGTTTATATTTAAATATAAAACTTATAAAAACAAAAAATTATTACGCGCGCCCGGAATTAAATCCGGGTATTATATCGTATTTTTTATATTTCCGGTACCGCGTCCTTTTCCCGAATTAAATCGGGAATATTTTTATACGTATTTTCGCCGTATAAGCAAAAATCCAAAATTTTAAATATCCGTTTTTACCCCCGGAATTAAATCCGGGTATTTTATCGTATATTCCTTTTTTCCGTACGTATTTATTATAATAAATAATTTTTTTTTATTTTCGTCCCGTTTTTTTTATAAATAATTTATTTACGTATTTACCGTACAAATAAATTACTCCTTTTTTTATAAAAAGCAAATGCTTTATTTCCCGGGTATAAAAAAATACTTTTTTACCTTTTTCCCGGCTTTTTTTTATTTATTATTTTTTAACCTTCCGTACAACTAAATTTTAAGCTTTTTATATATATATATATATATATATATATATATACGTATATATACTTATTATTATTATTATATTTGCCGTTAATTTAAATAACCGTTTTTTATTCCGTATCGAAAAAATCGGAATTATAAATAATCGCACTACGTTTATAATTATATACGGTATTAATACCCGTATTCGACGTAATCTCCGTCGCTTTTATAAGACCGTATGTACGATATTTTTTATTTTTGCTTATTTTTTATAAATTAATATCGTATAAACTACCGAAAAGCGTTTCTCCGAAAAGCTTATAACCGACGTACGCTTTACCGTCGATACCGCTTAGGCCACTTAAAAAAAAATATCGATAAAACCGATAACAATTAAAATAAAAAAATTTCGTTTTTGTTAAAATTGTACGTTACTGTAACGACTATACTAAGGATAAACCGAAGTATAAGAGGTGCTGGGGTTTATGCTAGCAGATATGCTAATCAAGTAAGTACTGAGCGTATAAGGTAAGGTTGACTGGGTATTCTGAACTGATTCACAAGTGTAGTCGTCAAAGCTTGATTGGCTTCACCTATGGGTAAGATAGATGCTTAGATTGATCACTGAGGTAATGACTGTCTATGTAGTGTAGGAAATCCATCCGTTATATATCCATTCATCCCCTCACTGATGTTTGCTTGGATCACCTACGTTGGTTGGTGATCCTATATCGTGGAATGCTGGATCATTGTTGTGCTGCAATGATCCATGGATCATTGCCAAGACTCTTCGATCGATGCCAAGACTTGATGATCCAAACTGATCACGTGACCTTCAGCTGTTGGTTCCGTTCCCAGCTGTCCTTGTCCTTGGGACCGGCTTCGTGGCCGTGTCTCCATTCTTCTGCATTGTCTCTGGGCTGCAAGGGTGCATGTTCGTAACAGTTACGATTTGTATTTTACCGTTTTATATATTTTATTTTTTTAAATACCTCGTATTAAAATTAACTTTTTTTAGCTTTATCGCTACGGTTAGCCGTATCTCCGACGAGCCGTATAACTATTTTTACGGTATTAACAAAAATCTTATTTTTATTAAATATCGTACAGTCGCTAGATTTTAAAATAGTACTTATTATAATTATGCCTAGAAATCGTACGCTAACAAATATAAATATTAAACTAACTCGTAAAGGTAAAATTTAAGGTTTTAATTTAATAAATTTCGTATTTCGTACGATAATACGTAATTAATTATATTTTAAACCGTTTTTTAATTTTTTTATTATTATTATTAATTTTAGCTATTTAAGCGTATTACGTATCCTCCGATCCGTACGGTTAATTTGTTCGTAAATACAAGTTTTTTTTAATACCGTATTCGGCTTTGTTTTTATATACGAGTTACGGCTAGCAGCTATGCTAGATTTTATATTAACGCGCTAAAGCGTTAAGGCCCACGCTAATTATTATAAGAGCTTTTGCCTAAGCTAACTTTTTTAATTAGTATGTTGGCGTACGGACTATTTAGGCAGCTTTATTATAATTTTATTACTAAGGACTTTATTAAAAGGTTTTTCCCGATTTTGCGAAAGCTTGGATCGTTATCTTAGATTTTCCTTAATAAAGCACCTTATACCGTAATATACCGCCGTTATCGTTTATAATTTTTATTTTATAATAATTTAAAACTAATTTTTTTTAGGCCCGGACGAGCCTTAATCGCCTTATTTATAAAATCCCGATCCCGAACCTTAAACCTTAAAAACCGAACTAAAAACCCCGAATCCCGAACCCCCGAGCGCGTTACGATAACAAAACTTAATAAACTTAAAAATACTAAAAGCGCTAAGGCGATTTATTAAATTCGCTTCGATAAAAACTTTTTCGAAATTATATTCCCGTATAAATAATTTATCCCCGATAACGAGTTATATCGCCGTAGCTTTTAATTATTTACCTTGTTTTACGTCGATTAAAACGGATATAACATTATTATTAAAAATAATAAAAAGGACGCTAATAATACCGTTTTTAATATACCGATTATAAAAAATATTAATATTTATAAGAACTACGAATACGCCACCGGAGACGGACGTATCGAGAAGTTTATTTACGACTTTATTAAGAATTTTTTATGCGATAACGCGATAAAACGCGTTAAATAACTAATAAAAATATACGGCAAAAAGATTTTTTTTTATAATTATTATTAAAAAAAGTCGTAAAATTTGGCCTAATTATAATAATTTTATTAACTTTAAGGTATTTATTAAAATAATAAAAATAAACCTTATTACCGTATTCGTCGAGTTTAAAGCCCGTATTTTTATAAGTATAATTTACCGAAAATAAATTAAAGAGTTTTCGATAATAGCTTACGGTATTAATAATAACCTTCGTAATAATTACGGCTAAACCTAATAAATAAATGAACTACTCGATTAAGCTAAAACCGACCGCGCCGTTATTAAGCAAATTTAACAAAACGCCGTTTAAAAAAACGAAATCGATAAATTAAAAATAATTATTATTAAAATAAATCGCTAATTTAATTTTCGCCTTTAAAAGGATATTCCGGTTAGCTTTATTTTAGCCGGAAGTACGCGTTATAATCGTTCCGCTAAGGCAATAAAACCCGGTATTTTTACTAATAAAAAAACGATATTAATTTTAATTATTAATTTATATTATTTAAAAGCAAACTTATAAACAACGTAAATTATTTTATTAACGAAAATAATAAAATTAATTATATTTTCGGTTATATAAGTAAGCTTATATTTAACGATTTTTTTTATTTATTCTAAATATAATTTTATTTTTATTTATATTATTATAAAAGAAATCTTTTATTATTTAAAATTATATTATCGTAATTTTAACGTACGCGACGAAACTTATAAAAAATATAAAAAGCTTTCGATATTTAACAAGGTTATTTTTTAGAATTTCCGCTTAAAATTCGTTAAATTAACTAAATCTTTTAGTATTGCCCGATCCGAATTTAAGCGTAATTTTAACGATAAAATACTTTTACGTTTTAATAAACATATTATAAAAAAGTTTTATAATAATACCGTTATTTTCGAATAGTTTTGCGAACTTTTAATTAAATATAATAACTAATATGTTACGAACATGCACCCTTGCAGCCCAGAGACAATGCAGAAGAATGGAGACACGGCCACGAAGCCGGTCCCAAGGACAAGGACAGCTGGGAACGGAACCAACAGCTGAAGGTCACGTGATCAGTTTGGATCATCAAGTCTTGGCACCGATCGAAGAGTCTTGGCAATGATCCATGGATCATTGCAGCACAACAATGATCCAGCATTCCACGGTATAGGATCACCAACCAACGTAGGTGATCCAAGCAAACATCAGTGAGGGGATGAATGGATATATAACGGATGGATTTCCTACACTACATAGACAGTCATTACCTCAGTGATCAATCTAAGCATCTATCTTACCCATAGGTGAAGCATTCAATACGCTTTAAACGACTACACTTGCAAATCAGTTCAGATCATCCAGTCAACCTTATCTTCTACGCTCAGTGTCCACTTGAGTAGCATATCTGCTAGCATAAACCCCAGCACCTCTTATACTTTGGTTTATCCTTAGTATAGTCGTTACATAATAATATAAAAATTTTATTGAAAAAACGCGAAAAAAATATTAATAAAAAAATAATTAAAATAAAGCCCGTAATAATAAAAATAATAATATTAATAATAAATTATCGACCGGAGTTGTTTCCTTTTTCTTTACCGTTACCCGATTTGCTAGAATTTTTAATTTTAGATTTAAGGTTTTCGGAACGATTATTAATAATATAAAGCTATTTAAAAGTCTTAAAAACGTAAAAAATCGCAAGCGACTTATTATTAAAAAACGCTATTTTATTTATTATAAAATTAGTTATCGCTCGGTGGAGTATTTTTATAAGGAAAATACCGCAAAAATAAATATTATTCGTATTAACGCTATTTTTGCTAAAACGATAAGCAATAAAAAAAAGCTAAATTAAATTATCGCGGCCGAATAATCGGAAAACTAATATTTTTAAAGCAATTAAACTCCCCGCCTAAAGAAAAAATATTAAAAATAGTTTTAAAAGAATATAATAATATACTTTTTAATTTTTTTAATAAATATTTAGGTAATACCTTTTTATAATAAATTATTTTATAATTTATAATAAAATATTTTTTTAGCAAAAATACTTTTTAATACGGGAATAAACGCGTTTATACTAATTAATATCGATTTAGTAGCAAAAATACGTATTCGATTATAAGGTCGCTTTATTTAAGGTTTCCGATTATATTTTATAACCAAATTCGACGGTAAAATATTATAATATATTAATTAAGCGGTAATAATATATTTCCGCGTTTAAAAACGGATAATAAAAATATATTTTTTTATTTTAAATATAAAATACGAAATAATTATTAGGAGGAAATTCTTTAACGTTTACGACCTCCCGGTGGACTTTCGACGTAGCCGATTAGTATTCCTAAAAACCTAGCCTAAAAAATATTATATACTTAAAATTTTACGGAATAACGCTAATTAATTACTTAAAAACCTTATATATTAAAAAAACGCCGTACGTCGTAATATAATAATAAATAAAAAAATAAACGATATATTAATAAAAAACGTAAAAGATTTTTATCCAAATTAATAATAAATAAAGTTAAACCTCGACCACCGAATATTATGAAAAAGGCCTTAAAAATAAAAATAACTTAAAACCGTTATATAACGCGGGCTAAGAATACTTATTTTACGAATAAGCTTAACCTCCTTTATAATTAACCGTCGAAAAAGTACTTAACGAGGAACCTAATATATACGGTATCGGCAAAAAAACGCTTTTAGAAAACTACGAAAACGTATAATTAAGGGAACTAAATATTAAATAATACGAAAAGTTATACTAATAAATAACTATTCGTATTTAAAAATTAAAGAACGATAGGCATAAAACACGGGAAAAGGTTCCTTTAGAAAAAAAAGACCTAAACCGGTTTATGCCTATAATTATCTTAAAAAGACCGGTACCACGACCCGTAGAGCTCTTTTTTAGCAGGTTTTAAAAACGGGAAATAAAAAAAAATTAAGCAAAAACGCGAATAATACCGCGACTCCGATTTTAAGGAAAATTAAACCAAAAAAAGACCCGGTAAACGAGAAAACGGGTGTTAATAAATAAGGATTATACCTACTTAAATAAAATATAATAAAATAATACAAATCGCGACTTTTTAATATTTTAATTATTAGCGCTTTTACGTTCGATATAATAGCAAATAAAACAAAGTTTATAAGAATAATTAGTTTTTATAAAATCGACAAAATTATAAAACGCAAAAAAGCGGAAAAAATAATACTAAATAATAAGCCCGATTTAGTAAAAACGGCCCGTTAAATAATACCCAAATAATACTATTAGTTTTTAAACGTATTTAGCAAAGCGAAATTTAACAAGCTACTACCCGAAAGTAAGGCTAATTATCGAATTAAAATCGATTTTAACGTTAAGCTAAAAAACGCCGTAAAATATAATTTTTTATATAAAATAACGGTTAAAAAGTTGGAAATATGCCGATTTTATATTTAAAATTATATTAAAAAAGGTTTTATTAAGCCTAATTAAGCTTTTTAAGCCTTTTTAATTTTATTTATACAAAAGCCTAGCGGTAAAAAACTCCGATTTTATATTAATTACCGGAAACTAAACGCTTTAACTCGGAAAAATAAATACCCGTTGTTTTTAATCGAAAAAACTTTATTTAGGATTGTATAAATAAAAGTATTTATTAAAATCGATATTTATTAAACTTTTTACCGTATTAAAATGGACCCCGAATCCGAAAAATATACGATTTTTAGGACTAAATACGGGTCTTATAAATACAAAATACTGCTATTCGGATTAACTAACGGACCGTTTATTTTTTAAAAGTATATTAATACGGTATTATTTAATTATTTAAATAATTTTTGCTCGGTTTATATAAACGATATTTTAATTTTTTCTACAAATATAAAAGATTATAAATAATACGTTAAAAAGGTGTTAGCAAAACTGCGTAAAGCTGGTTTTTAAGCGGATATTAATAAATACGAATTTTATATATAAAAAACCAAGTTTTTAGGATTTATTATAAGAATAAAGGGTATTAAGGTCGATTTAAAAAAAATATCCGTTATAAAGGATTAAAAAGCACCCGTAAAGGCCGACGGCCAAATTAGCGTTAAAAGCGTATAAATATTCTTAGGATTTTGTAATTTTTATAAGAAATTTATATAAAAATATAAACGGATAATACGGTTATTAATATTACTAATAAAAACCATAGCCGGCACCCCGGTATAGGTTAAAAAGTATAAAAAAGCCTTTAAATCCCTTAAAAAAATATTTTTATAAACGCTTATCCTACGGTATTTCTCGTACGAGGCAAAAACAAAAATCGAGACTAATTATTTAAATAAAATAGCGGCCGGCGCCTTTTTTTAAAAAAACCCGGGGGAAATAAACTAATACCTAATTATTTTTTACTCCGAGATATTTTAAAAAATAAAACTAAATTATAATATTTACGATAAAAAATTATTAATAATAATATATACGTTATAATATTAAAAAATAAAATTAATAAAACTAAAAAACGTAAAGCTATTCCTTATAATTACCGATTATAAATTATTTATATATTTTAGCATAAAACGATAACTAAATCTCCGCTAAGCGGAATAAATAAAATTTTTTTTATAATATAATTTTGCGATTATATACCGATTAAGCAAAAAAAATATATTAGCGGATGCGTTATCGAGAAAATCGGAGGAGCTAACGACTTAGAAAGCAAAAAAAAAGCTGCTCGCTAAATAATACTTTTTAAATTAATCGATACCTTAAAAGGAATAAAACTTTTAAAAGCTATAAAAATAAATTTTATGGATATAACTAAATTAATAGCTAATATTTTCGTTTTAAACAAAGACGTTAAAATACTTAGCGGTTCGGGTATTAAGCTAATAAACCGAATATTAAAAGCTAACGCAATAAGCCCTAAATTAAATAAATACCAATAAATAACTATAAAAGGTTTTAACAAAAAAATAAATATTACGAGGCGATAAATTTATTTATAAAAAAGGAAGGCTCGCATTATTAACCGAGTTTAAAGGCTATTAATTAAAAATATAAGTTATCGTTAAAGCTTATTACCGTTTAATAACGGGTTATCCGGGTAAAATAAAAACAAAAAAAATAATAACTAATATATATTAATGGCCTAAAATATCCTTAAATATCGACCGTTTTATAAATAACTACTCGTACTAACCGTTTACGGTCCTAAAAAACAAAACGCTAAGATTATTATATTTTATATTTATATTATTACGAATTTGCTAGTATTTGGCGATAAATTTTAAAAATTAACCGAAAAATAAAAAAAACTACGATAATATTTTAGTAATTATCGATTATTTAAACAAAATAACGTAATTAATATTATATTATAAATTAGCTACCGCTCGAAATACCGCTTATATATTTTATAAAAAACCGTATTAATAAATTAAAATACCAGAAAATATATACACCGATCGGGGACCTTAGTTTATAATAAATTTTATAAATAAGCTTTTTAAAATATTAAAATTCCGAATAAACTTAATAATAATAAGATATTACGTCGGCTAAATAAAAATTATAAACGTTTATTTCGATTAAAAGCTAAAATTTTTTATTAATTATTATTAAAATAATTAGTCCGAAGCCTTACCGGCGATAAATATTATTTAGGTATTAGTTTTTTATAAATTTATAAGAATATCCCCGAGAAAAATCATTATAAGATACCTTATAAACCTATTTTTTAACTAAAAAGCGCGGACGAGATCTTTTTAAGGTTTATTTATTAAAAAAAAGTTTAATAAACAAAAAATATAAGAAGTTGCCGAAAAAATCTTAGATTATATTACGGTCGCCTGAAAAATTATCTAAGAATCGTAAAAACGAATAATTAAAGCAATAAACGTATATAAAAAAAACCGATTTGAAAATAAAAAACCTAATATACGTTTTTAAGCGTACGGGATAAGTAAGCGAGCGTTTTAATAATAAACTCGATTATCCGATAACGAAATAATTTTACAAAATCGAAAAAATAAAAGGATATTTTTATATTTTAAAAATACTTAATTCGTAAAAAAAAAGCCGTAAATTCCTAATAAACCGCCTCCGACGATACCTTAATAATCCGTTATTAAAATAAAAGCCGGAACGACCGGCTAATAAGGTAATAAATTTTAACCTCCCGGATAAGGTCGAATACACCGTTAATAAAATTATCGTATTAAAAATTACGTATAATAAACTAAAATATTATATAAAATAACTAAGATACTTAAACGACCTAAAATAATACGTAGCCTTAAATTTTAAAAGTTTAGCCGACAAATTAAAAGCATTTTACGATACAAATTTATAGGCTTTAAGGCCCCTTAAAAGGCTATAATAATAGCTAAAAGCGGTATAAGAAAAGTTTAATAAAAATTATAAAAATAACGATTTACTAAAAAAAATGGATATAAAAAAATAAATAAAAAAGGTTTTAACTAATAAAAAAATTAGAAATTAATAATTTTAAACGTTAATTAAGGCGTATTTTAATAATAAAATATTATATTAACGATTTTTTAATTACGATAACATAATAATAATATAAAATTCGAAAATATAGCTTTATTATTTAATTTAAGTTTTTAATAAACCTCGGGTTCGATAACCGGTTAAAGTATTCCGGGAACTCGGGGACGAGTTTTTTGCTGCCTAAAAAAGGGGGTAATTACGGCTAACAACTATGCTAAATTTTATATTAACGCGCTAAAGCGCTAAAACCTACGCTAATTATTATAAAAGCTTTTGCCTAAGCGAATTCTTTTAATTAATATATTAGCGTACGGATTATTTAGGCAGCCTTATTATAACCTTATTACCGAGGACCTTATTAAAAAGTTCCTCCCGATTTTACGAAAGCTTAAATCGTTATTTTAGATTTTTTTAATAAAGCACCTTATACCGTAATACACCGCCGTTATCGTTTATGATCCTTATTTTATAATAATACGCGTCGGCTAGGTTATCGAGTTTATTAATTTATTAAATTTTTAAGATTTTTTTTTCGTACGACTCCCGGAGGGTTATAATATTAATTATTAGCCGTTTTTTTTATATTATACCTAGCTTAACTAAGTAGTCGTATACGGAAAAAAAATCCGTATAAATAATTATCGGAATTCTCGGGATTTTTAAACGGTCGGTAATTTTCCGTAACGTTGTATATAACGTAATTTTTACGTTAAACCCGTTTATTATTCCGTATAATTCGTTTATTAATACGTTTTATATAATTTATTTATATTTAAATAACGTTTAATATACGATATCTTTTTACGGTTATTTTTTAGTTTATACGCTCCGTTTTTTTCCGAATATAATAATAAATTTAAACTAAAAAAATAAATTTTAATTATTCGCAAAAAAAATTATCCGTAAAAATATATAGCTTTGTACGATTTAAAATAAACGGAATATATTTTATTTGTTTGCGTAAATTATCGATTTGTTATTAAAATTTTAATTTAAGAACTTAATATTTATTTCTTTTGGTTTTTAAACCTGCGCGGTAATAACTAAATCGTACGCGGCTTCTAATTAATATATCGATAAAATATATATTTTTCGGGCACGTTACGATATATATTATTAAAAAATATTTATCGTATAAAAGTTTACGGTTTTAAAATTATTAATTTAGCCTTTTTAAAAAAATAAAATATTTTCTCCGTTTATTTTTAATCCGTTTATTATTAAATTCGAGCGGATAATCGGGTAATAATATAATTTTAAATTTCGTACGGAAGCTTACGTTTTATATTTTTTATTTTTTTTGTTCGAGAATTTTTTTATACCGAAGCTTAAAATATCGTTTATTTAAAAAACGGTAATCCCGAAATTATATATACCTTTTTTTCGAAATTAGGAAATATACGTCGTATAACGACGTATTTATATTTAATTTTTCCGTATAATAAATATAATACGTTTCAAATTAATATAAACCTAATTTTGCTAGTCCGTATAATAGTTTTTTAATTTATAAAATAATATTTTTTGGGTATTTATACTAAAATTCCTAAAAAAACGATACTAAAATAAACCGTACAAGCTTATTATACGTTTACGGATATATTTAGGTAATATTACGTAATTTTACGATTATTTCGTACGTTTTAATTAAATTCGGACTAAGCATAAAAAATAATCGTTGGCTTATTTTTTGGATTATCGGCGCCTAGGTTAAAATTTATTTTTTTTATCGCCGAATCCTTATATAACGAGTTTTTTTTTATATAAGCGCGTTGTTTTGCCTTTGATTTTACGCATAAATCGGGTTTTAAAAATTCTAACTCCGTCGTATATATACGGGTTGTATTTTAGGAACTCGAAGATTTTTTATACGGTTAAATTATCCACTTTTACCGCGTTAAACTTTTTAAATAGTGCTCCGGGAGTTATAATAATACCGTTTTCCCGGAATTTAATTACCAACTTTTAATTTTTCTTTTTAAATTAAATACGCGATACTAGCTTTTCGTAGTTTTTTTTATATAAATAATAATTCTCGCATAGCTAGGATTATTTTGTTATTTTATTCTTCGATTTCCGGCTAATAATACGGCTTAACGTAAATATATTTAAATTTCGTAAATTTATTTATTATATTAAGGATTACGTTTTCGTTATTATACGCTTAAATTTCGTATAAATTTTATTATTTTTTTTATATTATAATTTTACTCCGGAAAAATAAGGTTTTAACCGCGTATAAATTTAATCCGTTTTTAATATTAAGCGTATAATTAATATCGATTTAAGCGTTAATTTTCCTAAATTCGGCTATAATTTTAAAAATAATTTTTGTTTATATAATATTTTCGGCCGATAATAATAATTTTAAGTTAATTTTCGGGTATATACCGTATATAAAAAAGGTCGGAACGAGTCCGTCCGGGTTTACCGTATTATTAAATATTTTAATTATTATTTTAAAAATTATATAATTATCCGAATTATAACCGATTTTTTTCCTTAAAATATTATACGTTTTTTTTAGCGGCGGGTAAGCGCGTTTTATTTTTCCGACGGCTTAATATACCTCGATTAGTGTTTTTTTATACGTATAATTTATAATTTACGTATTACTCCGGAATTCTTTTAACGCGAAGTTTGTTTTTAAATTATATATAATTACGTTTAGCGGTCTTAAATACACAAAAATCTAATATCGGTATAACGCGTCCTAAACGCTTTGTACGTTTTTTTTTCGAGGAATTCGGCCGTTTAGTATAACGTCGATACGTCGATTATATATAACGTTTTTCCGTCCGCTAAATATACGATATTAACGAAAATTTTATAATTAAAATTTCGATCGTCGCGTAATATAAATTTAAATCGCTTCGGTGTTAGGTTATGCGTTTAATAATAATAATATATTTTTTGGATTTTTTTTTAAAATTATTTAATCGACGTTTTTAATATTTATTTTTTTAAATATCCGGTAAAATCGATTTATACGCGCGTAACTAAAACGTCGGTAAAATCGTCGGAATTTTATCTTAATTAAAAATACCGAAAATTCCGTACGGGATAAATTAAAAAATAAATATTTTTATTTCCAGACAACTAAAAACGATAAATTATTATTTTTCCGTATAATACGATTTATTATATTATCGAAGTATACTCCGAGCCGATCGGTATTTTTTAACGATAATAAAAATAATATATTTACGTCGAAAACGTAATATTTAACTTTTCCGAGCGGGTTTTTTAAATTATAATTCCGATTATACGGAAAAATTATCCGCCTCCGAAATTAAACGTATTATTAAATTAATATTATTCGATTTTTATATTTAGGTTTTCCCGAAATTATACAAAAATTTATATTTTTCCGACCGTTAATCGCTCCGATATTCCGGTGTTTTAAAGCTCGTTTTAATATACGTATAAATATTAATTTTTAAGGATAAATACTTAAAAATTAGGTAATTTACGGGATATATCGTATATATTATTATTTATTATACGGTAAATATATAAAATAAATAAAAAATATTATATTATTTAATATCCTTTTTTATCGGATTTTCCGTCCGATTTTTCTTCCCCGAATCCGGCTTAAGGGCGGGTTTTTTATAATTTTATACGTAGGCGACGAATTCCTTTTAAAAAAAAATTATATTATAATTTTTATATAATATTATATATTTTATATAAATTTTTTTTTTCCGGTATATAATTTATAAATTAATATCTTTTTTTTTATATATAAAATATTTTTTTGTGTTTTATTTTAACGGTTATAAAATAAATTAGTCCCTCCGAAAAAATCTTCGTAATAAGAATTTTATATTTTTTTAATTTTCCGTATTTTAAATATACGTATAATCGGTTAAATATTAATTAACGTACATACCGATATTTAAAACATAAATAAATAGTTATCGGTTATTAGTTTTTTAAAATGCCGTTTTTAAATCCGAAAATAATTATTTATATATATTTTTTTATAAAAATAACGTAATATTTAATTCCGGAACTCCGTAATGTATTTTTTAATTACCGTGCGGAGCTAAATTTTTTTTTAATATTTTAATCCGAGAATTTTTTATATTAATCGTATTTTATAAAAAAACGTATTTAAAATTTTTATATTAGTTTTATTTAAATTTTTTTTATACGCTCAAAAATAATAATATATATTATATTATTTAATATTAACCGTAATTTACGTTATTATTAAAATAAAAATTTATAATCCGGTAAATATCGTATTATATTTTATTTAAATTATTATAATTAATATAATAATTTAACGTACAATTTAATAATATGGTCGATTAAACCGCGTAGTATTAATTCTCCGAAATTTTAATTTTTGTATATTATAATATAACATATTTTGTTTTATTATATAAAATATCGTACGTTTTATTTATATAATTTAATTTTTATTTTTATATTTTAAAAAAAGCCTAAACCGAAGCCGGGTTATATATTTTATTCGGTATTTTATTTTAAAATAAAAATACGAAAACTAAATTTTAAATTTCCGGCTCGACCGTCGATTATTATATAATAAAATAACTTTACGTTTTTAACCGGATAAATATTTTTAACGGGGTATTATTATATTCCCGTCCGTATCGTTATAGTTTTTTATTCGGGTACGGGGTCGGTTATATATTAAAATATTTTATATAAAAAGGTATTTTTCGGATCGGGTATTTTTAGTATTTTCGGCTTAATCGACGGTTTTCGGGCGGACGTTCGATCGTAATTTAAGCCTAATTTTTCCCGTGCGTATATCGGTTATTACGCGGAGGTTAACGAAAATTTCTTTTAATAAAATCTTAACGCGCTTCGATTACGGGTACGTTAAGAACGTATTATATTTCGGTTATATAGTAGGTCGGGGAAATTTAGGTATTTATATAATATACCGTTAGGTATATTCCGGGATTTTTAAGGTTTAAAGTAATATAATTAATTTTTAATAATAAGTTATTTCGGTTAAAAATACGTATTTATAATCCGTAAATATTTTAAATAATTTAAAAAAAAATCGTATAACGTATTAAAACTAATATATTATTTATTTTCAGAAATCTTTTTGGTATCCGTTTAAAAAAATATTAAGATTCGGTTTATTTTAATAATATACTAAAAATTAACTAATTTATATTATATAATATTTTAATTCCGGGGGTTAATTAATATTAATTATACGATTTTAATATTCGAATAACGCTTTTTATTATTATTTAATTATAACGATATTACTCCGTTTTTTTATCTTTTTTTAAAAGATATTAAATATTTAAAAATTACCGTTTGTTTTATACGCACCGGTAAATACGTTTTCCGCAGGGGCTAAATTACTTATAATTATTATATAATAACATATACGTATAACTTTTTTGCTTTATATAAAAAACGCTTTGTATAATTTAAAAATTTGTATACGTTTTTTATTTTTATTTTTTTAAATTTAATAAAATTAAGTATAAATAAGCTTTATTACGCACTATCGTACGATGGCTTTGTGCTTTGTTTATTTTTTTATTTTTATTAATTTGTGTTTACGTAGCCGGTAAATACTAATTAATATTAAATAATTTTATTATTCGAATAAATTTAATATAAGCGACGGTAAATAAATCTTTTATTATTTAACGTACCGTACAAAGGGAAACGAGGGGATCGTATCCCCTCTTGTACGGGTTATCTAAATTACGGCCAAGGGCCGTACGGATATTAGCAGCCGGTAGCCATATCGTGGCTGCGGTGGCTTACCCCGGTATCCGGATCTGTGCCACCGTGCGAAGGTATTCGCATAATACCGCGAATGCCAGTATTCCAACATAAATATAAGTTTTTTTTTTTTTTTTTTTTAAAAAAAAAGCGGTAGTTATGCGAGATTCAGGCGAAGAGCAAATTATAGCATGTCTCCAAACAGCCTTCTAAATCCCATGAGAAATTGGCTTCATCGTGTAAGCAACACATATGTAGTGACTCAACTAGCCTCCTGCCTTGTCTCGTTAAAAACAGCCACAATCCATTCACTAGGCGGCCATAGATCTCGTGATGCAAACGTGTTCTCCATCCATTCTAGATAGCGCACCTCTATACCACTGGTGATACCAAGGTACCCAGTATTCGATCCCATCATCTGTTCACCAAAGTCGTTTGCAACGCCATGCCCGCCACCTTTTGACATGGCCTGCATTATTCGCTCTAGGATTAACTTGGCCGAGAGCGAATAGATGCTGGGCGCACCCCTTCCCAGCAGGCCGGTCGTCTCATCCTGCTGTATACCGAGAGTCATAAGACGCACGACACGCCAACCCATCATGCATGCCTTGAACCCCAACATGGTGATGAACGGGTCCTCCATACAGACTGAGCTACGTGCGATGGTTCGAGTATCGGAGCTTTCCGGTGGCCGCGACAGCAATGCTAGGATGACCTCGAGGTGGGATACGATCCGAGTCACGTCTCGATCTTCGTACACGTCGCGGTGCTGCTTGGCACGGGGTTTGCCAAGTTCCCAAGCTGTCGATATGGCGGTCGGAAGACTATACTCGACGATTCCGCTTGTCATCAGCGCATCCTGGTGCGAGAGCGTTATTGCCGTGTAGTGCCAGGCGATCCAGACCGGATGCCAGGCGGCAAGATCAACACTGGAATCGGCCTGGATGATACCAGGCACGAGTGTGCCAAATGGTGAACTCGAATGGGGCATCAAATCCGCCAACGCCGTCAAGGCTTGCATAATTGGTGCCCGGTTTCCTTCGGATATGATGGATAGGCTGTGTCGTGTATCGTCGCATCGAATGTTCGTGTAGAGAAATGTGCTTGCCATGGTCAAATCACGAGCCATCATTTGAATCTGTATCACCAGCATCAGACTCGCGAACGGTGAGTGCCATAGGAGACTCAACGAGCGTCCTGGAGGATCGTGGTTCATTAGATGCATAAGCGACTCGTAAAGGTCGCCGTGAGATGGCCGGGGATCACCGTTTGCATTATCATCGTCCTCCTCGTTGAATGAAACGTCTTGAGACTGCATCAGCTGTTTCCAAGTTTCTGCTGTCGGGGCTGACCACATGTCATCTCGGCAGGGTAATTCATACTTGAGTTCGAGGGCAGTCAACATTGACCGCACGTTGCAGCAAATTGCGAGCTGGGCGTCGAGATAATAGAGACCGTACATGACTCTGCATCGGGAATTAGTTGATCATCGTGTTTCTGCGTTATTGTTGGTCGTACCTTTTCTTCGACTCGGCTTCGATGAATGCCCGCCATGCGTTCTCGGTAGGAGTTTGACACAAGCTTGAGTAGGTGTTAAGAGGCGATTGACCAGGCGTGCTACCCGATTCGCTCCCAGCTGCTGTGATACTCCCCTGGAGAAGCTGATACTGTCTCGCGGCATCGATCAATCGTCGATGAATACGAAGTGCTTTTGTATATAGCTTGTCGAAGCAGCTATAAATGGCATAGTATTCGAGTAATACATAGGCTTGCATCACCCAGACTTCTCGAAACCTTGTGCGGCTGTCTTTCGACACCTGATTGCGTCAATAAAAGGCTCAACAAATAAGTATATTCGTGCGTACATATGTATCAAGAGACTTGAGTCCTGCCTCGAAGAGCGCAAAGCTGACATTTTGGCCGAACTGGGGCGAGTGATATACAGCACCTATACAGGCCACAGCTTGTAGCAAGGGCTCCTTTGTAAAATTCAAGTCAAACGACTGTTGATGTAGTATGGGGAACGATGCCTGGAATTTCTCAAAGAAGGTCGTGATGAACTGTGGAAGCTTGAATAACCACGATATATTCTGCTGGGAGAAGATGTTCGTGGGTATGCTTGGTACTTGTGCCTGATCATTGGGTGAATCACCACGTCAGTGTTCTGCATCGTTGGCCGGTGTTCTTCCCACGTCCAGCCCAGCAATTCGTGGCAGTGGTTCCTGAGCTGCCAACAAGTGTTGAGTGCTGGTTGTGTCTGACACTGTGATGCCGGCATCTGATGATGTGTTTCCTGCTTCTGTGGACCCTGGAGGGACGACCCCAGCCGCCTGTGGATGGCATTTTCGTATGTGACGCTTGCGCAGATCGCTTGAGCCAAAGTTCAGTCGAGGCTGTAAACGAACAAAGGTACCCAAACTCACCTTCTAGAGAAACTCACTTCGCAATGTGGACACGGATACGGTCTTCGATTGGATGGTCGATGTACTACAGTCTGTTTAGTCAGAGAAGCCAGAATATTGCCTGTCAACCAACCTGAAATCGTATGCCGGTTTAGATTTTCCTGGACGAAAAAATTGAGCATGGTTCTACAAATGAAGTAAGACGATCGCGTACTTGTCTCGTGAAGCGACTTGGACACGCCGAGCAAGCAAATGGCTTGATGCCATCTTGGTGATTAGTGTTGTCCATCAGGCCGGACAAAGACACTGATAAAGCTGGTTGGTTGAGTCTGGTGTACTTGGGCGAGCATAGGGCGTGGAGGCTTCGCTGGCAGCACCAGCAGTATGGTCGTGATGGGGATCAATGACGGCGACAACGTATATTGAAGACCTATGTCATCTTGAAGATATTCTCACCTTTGTTCATGCTTACTTTCCATCCTGAAGACTGACCTCTGTCGGACACGGAAGGATCAAGCCGGTGTTGGTTGATCCTTATCTCAGTATCAAACCACCTGGCTGGATGGATCATACGCAGGCCACGTTCACACCCACCCCAAATTCCATCCTCACCTCCCCCATCCCCACAACCATCCGAGTACCACCACCACACAAAAACAAGATCATATACCTGAACGAGAGGGCTCCCACCGCCCCCTCGAGCTCCCCGGCCCTAACACCTAACCACTAATCCTAACACCTAACCCTAGCACCCTAACCTAGCTAATCCGTATTTTTGCAATTTTTTTTCTAAGTGATTTGGTCGCGAGATGGTAGAATTGGTGTTTTGGGATGCGATGTATCTTTTGGCGTGGCTTGCGTGCAAATGGGTGTGGCTTGGTCCGTGGCTAGTGTGGGGAATTAGCTGTGGCTTTTGTGGCTTGTGTGTGATATTGTGAAGAAAAGTGGATAGGGGAGGTGAGGATGCCAGGAGGGGTGGGTGTGAACGTGGCCTGATCATACGGGTGGACCCACATCTCTGTTTTGGCCAATCAGCTATCCCCATTTATCCACCCCAATCCACCGCCGCCAGGTGGTCTGAGGAACGGATCCGGGAGCAAGCGTGAAGGCGGCTCGGGGTATAGCAAAATACTTCATCTCACGCCTGCCATACTGCAATGCTACCAACACAAGTCGTAAAAATAATCTGAATATACCAAAAGAACCGCATTCTTCGTCTTATATTTATTAGTATTTTTTGTTATTTTCTGGACCCGTTTTGGGGAGAATTTTGGTGAGTGACGGTGGAAAATCTTGTCAAAATTCACGTTCGATCGGGATCAGGTACGAGACAATTAAAGCGATGCACGAAATACAAAGTATCTTCTTAGTATCGTATTCCCGTTGTGAATGTCCCCGTTAAATTTCGGGTAAATTAGAACACGATCAAGTCTGATCTTGGGTACCGATCGACCGGATAGTGTTGAAACTAGTTACTACCTTTCGATCGCTACCTAGCATTCTACCGAGCGAAAAGATAAAAAATTGAAAAAATAACGATCAAAACCGCAAGATAAAACTGTCTTTTGGCATATACTTGGCTATTCTAAGAACTGTTCTGGTATCAAATGGTTGGCGAGTGTATATCCAGCCTGATCACGATTTGTATAGGAGATTGAAACTAGTAGGCCACTTTTCCGGATCCGTAGCCCAGAAGTCTTTCTTGGGAACGTTCGGATCTGCTAGTACTGGCACCTGGTACTGGAATTGACAGCTGGTGGACCCCTGCAGCCGGCGGCACCGTACCTTCCCATGAAAGACTTCTGGTATTCGAGATAAGTTGATCCACTGTAGTACAGTTGCAACCTGATAAGGCTAACTCATTATAGGCGTCTTGTTAGCGGTATGGTTGGCTGTTGGGCCCTGGTTACTGCGGGGTTCTAGCGTAAAAACCCTCAACCTGGTCACTGATAGGCCTGGGGTAGCACCACTAATAGCGACTATCTCTCCCCTTTGGGATGCTTGCGGCTGCTTCTATTCAATCAACAACACCAACTCTCGATGCGAATTCAACCAGCCATTTCTGCAGGTTTTTTTGAACATGAAACAATTTCGCGAGTATACGCAGACATGAACGCTCAAGATGAAACAGAAACATTCATTGTCACTGCATTATCCAAGATCGACGGTGCTACGTAGTACGTGATTCCCCATGCGCGCTGTGGCCGTATCTTGCACAGAGAGAAGGAGGGAAAACAAATCCAACAAGTATTCTGGGAAATTTCTATAGGTAACATGATCCCAGGAAAGATCTTCGAAACTATTGCAGCTAGAGGTGCAACACTCCAGACCAGATCAACTGACCATCCAGCTCCTACATCACTACAGTGCCCTTCTCCCATGTCTGGTGCTCCAACTTCCGATGTTGAGCACAGCCAGTCTGAGAAGAGGAGCTCCACTCTGCATATGGTGGTGAGGACAAGAATGTGCGCGGTCATGTCTCCAAGGGGCAACTTGAGTAATAGCTGGGTGAGTGGTGCAAGTAAGTGAGTATTGCGGCAAGGAGAGCACTCTCTTTTCTCGGGCGAAAAGTCGACGTAGATACAGAATACAATTTGCTGTTGATATAATTGTTGGTGTTTCTCTCAGAATATCTACGCCAATACGGAACGAATCCACTGACTCAAACTCGGGAAGCACCATCTGCATTGAATACGAAATGTCTCTACCACCTTACACACCGGCACAGCCATGCAAAGAACCATGTTAGTACTGACTGCCGTGATTAAAAGCGAACGGCGAGATACTGACGCTTGAACAAACAGTGGACTATGTCAAATTGGTCAATCTTGACCTTGCCAAGTTCGATGACCCTGAAGGCCGCAAAGAGCTTGCAAGAGAGTTATACGAAGCTGCCACGGGCTATGGTTTTCTGACGATTACCAACCATGGCATCTCGGATGAAGTCTATCAGCGGCAAATGCAAATCTCCAATGCCATGATGACACTGCCGGCAGAAGAGAAGGCGCCGTATGAAGGTGAGCCAGTTAGAAGCTTTGGCCCCGGCATTTGCTAACAGTCATAGTCACCCCTGAAGAAGATGCTCGGGGTCTTTACGTTGGCTACAAACCAGCTGGACCACTAGGCCACAAGGGAGGGTTCCCCAAGCAGCTCGATCACTACAATATCCTCGTACACGACCCGAAAGACCGCCCACATCCTGAGATCATGCGACCGTACCTCAAGGAGACCCAAGAAGTGATGCAGTTTATTCGAACAAACATTCTCAAGAAGCTGCTCATCCTGATGGCCTATATCCTAGAGGTCCCTGAGGAGCAAGTTCTCGGCACACATGCCGCGGGAGGTTCGAAAACCGAGTACATTCGATACATGATGTGTGAACCGCGTCCCAAGGAGGAAAGCGAAAAGTATCGAGACATTTTCCTGTCTGGCCACACCGACTGGGGATCTTGGACGTTTCTGTTCTCACAGCCCATCGCGGCGCTGCAAGTCCTCGACCACAACGACGGCAAGTACCGCTGGGTCGAGCACCAACCCCGAGGACTGGTCGTCAATTTTGGTGAAGCCACCGAGCGCATGACGGGCGGTCTCTTCAAGGCTACCATTCATCGCGTGGTCCAGCCGCCCGAGGACCAAAGACACCTGCGCCGTATCGGAGTCATCTACTTTGCCCGTCCCGCCGACGACCGCGAGCTGGTTCCCATTGAGAACTCGCCTCTTCTCAAACGTCTCGGCGTTGACAAGCCCATGGACGACAGGGTGTTTTGCATGGCTGACTACTTGGATGCTCGAAAGCACGGTTGGAAGCGCTACGAGTATGATATCGACCGTCCCATGGATCCTAGTGCGCACGCGGACTTCTTCGCAGGGGAATATATCGATCCGCAGGGGCACAAGAGTTTGGGCAAGTTTGACAACGTTCCTAGAGATGTGTATCAGCCCGTCATTAAAGCATCTTCCTAGAGCGTTGATGCTATACTCCGATGTTTTCATTTGTAGTTCCCAATAAAATACATTAAAATCTACAATGCAGATAATACATTCATTACAATGACTTGGTTGATATCGCGCTTGTCATTATGGTCAATCCTAGTTGCAACTCATCCACATGGTCTTCACTACCCCTGCAGCCCTATAAACTCGAACCACTTTGATACGGGGACAGCCGGCCAGACTGGCATCAGCGTATGGGATAGATACCACGAACAAGCGATAATCGCTTTCGATGGCGGCATTTTCAAAGGTGGGTTAAGGAAAAGACCATGGAGACACAACAACGGCGATATCAAGCATCTTCACGGTCGAGTTATTCCCGACGTTGCACTATGATATGCCCTGCCCTGGGCAAGTGAGGAGCTCCACCTACCCACCCCCGCGCTGTTATCTTGTTCCAAGTTCCAACCGTAAGCCCGGGTCGGGTATCGGCTTCCATGGCTTCATGTCCAGATATCTGGGTTCTGTGCTCTGCGACTACATGAATTTTTCTGGGTCAGGGCTACATGCGTGGCCCCTGCCAACAAGCCATCGCTGTAAAGCTGATAAGCAGCTTGTATCCCTCGAATCTATCAGACATGAAGCTCGAGAGTATACCATGAGGCTGGGTAGGTGGAGCGCCGCGGGCCAAATGTTGCTGGAGATACGCGTAGGATCTGACATTCGAGGAGTATCTTGAAGGCTTCATGTATGGCAGATAAGAAATGCAAGCTAGCTGAGGAACACATATATCATGTCACTTTGCAGTTCTGTAGGTCAACACGGGTTAACAATCGGCACAGCACCGTCGTCCTCGTCATTTTCAATTTTGACTTGAATTTGGCCTTGTCAGCAAACTGCATTGAATGTTCCAGAATCATGGCTGCCTTCTCTAGAATCCGGGAATACTTTCGGGATGAGTCTACTTCTCCGTTGGAGAAGAGGCTAGTGTTCAAGTTGGACTTTTTCATTCTCACATTCTGCTGCCTGGCCTACTTTGTGTAAGTGCCAACTGCTGAGCATCACTACACTGGAAGTGAAGTCCAGCTGACAAACCAAAGAAACTATCTCGACCGGTCGAGTGTAACCCAAGCCTATGTCTCTGGGATGAAAGAGGATCTAGGATTTGTTGGTGCCCAACTCACAGAAGTCACGACACTCTATGCCGTTGGGTATCTGGTGTAAGAGGCTCATGCTAGAATCCCTCAACAAAGCATACTGACTGCTCCTGCTGCTAGTGGAATTATTCCCAACAATATCCTACTTACCAAGTTCCGTCCGAGAATCTTCTTCCCTTTGATGATAATAGTGTGGTCACTGTTCACTATTGCAAACGCCGCCGGACGGAAGCCGCAAGACCTCATGATCATCAGATTCTTCCAAGGCTACTTTGAGAGCTGCATTTTCGCAGGGACGCAGTACATACTGGGATCTTGGTACACAAAGAGGGAGCTCGGCAAGCGGACTGGTCTTTTTACTGCTAGTGGCCTGGCTGGCGGTATGTTTGGTGGCTTCCTGCAAACCGGCATCTACGACTCAATGAACGGGCTTCATGGGCTGCCAGGATGGAGATGGCTCTACATCGTAAGTCAATTCCACAAATAACGACTGGTATCAACTCGAAATGCTGATTTCATTCTTTAATCTGTCAGATCAGCGGCATCATATCCATACCTGTTGCGATATACGGGTACTTTCTCTTCCCCGACACACCTCACACGACCAGTGCATTCTACTTTGCTGAAGAGGAGAAGCAACTAGCGAGAAACAGAGTTCCAATCGCCGAGAGTAGCGAGTCGGTGATGACAATCTCTTTTCTCAGAAAAGTCTTGACGTCCTGGTACTTTTACGGCTTTGGCTTCTTGTGGATCCTAGGCAACTGCTCCGAGTCCCAGTCAACCCAGTCGCTCTTGAACCTGTACATGAAGGCCCTGCCGGAACAAGGCTACACTGTTCCCCAGTTGAACAATTATCCCACTGGTGTGCAAGCTGTGGGTGTCACGAGCACTTTGATCTGGGCTCTGTGTACCGATATATGGGGCGGTCGATGGATATCAGGATACTACGCCGCCATCACGGCTATATGCTCTGCAACTATCCTCCTGGTCCCGACTGCCCCAATCGCAGCCAAGTTCGGCGCCTACTACTGGGCGGGATCGATCTATTGCATCCAGGCGACCTTTTTCGCCTGGGCCAACGACTCGATGAGGAGCCAGTCGCCGACATTGAGAGCCGTGGTCATTGCGTGTATGAACTTTGGGGGAAACCTGTTTCAGGTCTGGTGGCCTCTCATCTTCTACCGGACTGATGACGCGCCTAATTTTACTGTAAGCTCTGCAGTTTTACTCGATTCAGACTCTATGCTGACAGCCTGTTCAGAAAGGTCAGTATGCCATGATTGGTATCGGCACAATGATGGCCATCTGGACCACTGTCATGTTGTGGATGGACCGGCGCATTAGTACCAAGGGAACTGAAGTGCTCGAGGCCGCAGAGACTGTTAGTAGCGATGGCGTTGAAGGTATCTGCGTGCCGCAGAAAGTAAAGGGTCTCGATAGTGATGTCTAGTCACCATCACTGAAGCATCGTTATGAATGTTAAGTAGAGCTACGGCGCTTGCTGAGATGGAACTTGATTTGGGGATGTAGTATCCTGTTGTTGAATCCTATTTGCGTCGAACTGGCAAGCACCATTGCATTAAATACTACATTGCAGCGACTTGAAAGACCGCTCGTGAAGGCCCATCATCATTACCGATGCCCCAACCCATTTGGTTCAGTACCAGATCGAACAAGCCCGTCCAGTGCCTGCCGTTCTACCGGTCTGATTGTCAAGGTGGTTGCCTGGGAATCAAGAAATGCTTCCACAGCAACCAAATGATCGGCGTCACCTCGTCACCTCTACTGGACAGGAAAATACATGCTCGCGTTTGCGCATTGATTCTCCCACTTCCTTCCATTGTTGATGCTTGGGCTTGACTCAAGTGCAATCAAGGACCAGGGAACTGTCCACCAAGCAGCTCTGGGTCAGCAGTACGGTAAGAACCCACACAGCCTAGCACATCGCGTTCCTTCACGATTTCTTTTCCCTCCTCTCTTCGTTATCATTTCGTGGAGTGTGGAGTCCGTCACGGCTCAAAAGTCACCGCAACTCTTTCATTCATTTCTATTCGTGCCACTCTCTCTTCTTTTTTTTCTAATCAAGAATAGATATATTTTCCTCCAAAGCAAAGGTAGTTTCCGATACTCGACCCAACGGACCGTCAACCACGCACGCCAGGCAAAGTTTCCCGTGCCTGCCAACTTCTAAGATTTATGAACACAATTGCCTCACCTTTTCCGTTTCTTTCACTACACCACTAGGGAGGCCTTCGCGAAAACAACAACAAGCATTCAGTAGCATCTTCTAAGCGGCACAATGGCATCGGAAGACGGTTCAGCAATGGGCATGCAGGCTCATCATTCCCCATGCTCAATCCTACAAGACAACCGGCTCGATATCATCACCATGGACAAGCACGGAGATAAATATCTCGAGGTTGGCAGTAACAGCTGCACCATCAATGCCAATGGCGACCATACACATACGACAGCAAAGACTTTCCGCGTGTGCTCAAGATCCCTGGCACGAGCATCTCCGGTTATGGAGGCCATGTTTTTCGGCCGATTCCGCGAGGCTCATGAGACACATGTCTCCTTCCCTGACGACTCTCCCCACCTGATGGATATGCTCATCCGCCTTGCACATGGTGATACAAGCGGATTTGATCACTTGAACGTCGAAGAGAAGATGTATTTGGAAGACGGTGCCATCGATCCATCAAGCACCTTCGCCGACGAAGTCTACGATATTCTTGTTCTCGCGAACAAATACCTGATGATACAGAAGCTCGGAACATTTAGATCGCTATGGATTAACCAACTCAAAGAGTGGGAGTTCTATATTACGGACCCAGAAGATGGAGTGATGGCTCCAAGCCATTTGAACCAGCTCGAAAAGTACATGTGGATGGCCAGCGAGCTTGGTGCTCTATCACTATACACCTCTGCATTTCCATATCTGATCTGGCACCGCAGACGAGATGATGATCTGTTCCAGAGTGTCCCAGAGCCTGAAGGCGCTGCAGGTAAGATTCAAAGGTTGCAACTTGATTTTAGTGATGATGCTGATACCAATGATATCAGATCACATACGCTGGGGCTATCTACGGGAAGTCGAGGGCTGTTTGGCGCCAATTCGCAATGCCATAAGAGCTTGGGAGACCGACATTGATCCGACCAATTCATATCTCTGCAAGCAACCGAGACGAGAGGATAGACAAAGGTGCCAAGAAAACACTCTCAGCATCATGGTTGAATCTCTTCGGCAAAAAGGACTCTGGCCTCTGCCTGACGCAAAGGATGTCGGTCAATGCTTGCGTTTATTTGTGTGGGATATCGAATGCCTTGTTATGGGACTCGAACCCCTTCATAAAGACTGCGTCCTCGAAACCATTCATGATCAAATCATAAGCAGCCGCGACAAGAGTCATACAGAAAATGCAGTTCCACCAGAGCCATTACGTGAAGCCATAGAGATGAGGGCAAAACAGTTCTGATCTCTCATGGTCACATTCATAGTTGCGGATCACGAAATCAAGTGTCCGAGAAAGGAAAGAGTCTGCCTTGTAATGACGATGTGTATAGTAATGCGAATACTAGATGCTCTAGCAGTTTACAGAGAAAGCAAAGAGTAAAGGAGCCAGTTAATATAGGCGCATGTCCACAGGCAATGGTAGGGAATGTGAAAAGAAACCTGCAACAATAGATACACTATGCTTACAACGGTCTTCGTAAGTAGGTTATGTCGGCGAATGTGCTGTTTTCTTCCTCTCGACAACACTGAACCTTTGGACAAACTACATTCTGTAGTCTGTACGGAGAGCAAATGGTATTATGTAGCCATCAAGAGAGATACTGATAATACGCGGTTAATAACGAAGACTCATAAGTATGGATGGAGCTTATCAATCACATCGCCCAAGTGACCGACTTTTACTTCCCATGGGCGATCACGATGGTGCTCAAGGGACTTTCTCAACTTAAATGATGACTGTTAGCCTGGGGCAAGCACTGATGGCCCTTGAAAGGTCTACCTTCAGAGAGAGAATGTCACAGATTCCCCGAGGCTCTTCCTTTCTTCCTGACTATCTTCTGGAGCCTGATTCCCGCCACACATCAGACACCACTGCGTTTCTTTCATTCTTGTTCGCGCATGTCACTCCTTCTTTTCTTCCAATAGAGTCACAGATTTCTGTCGTCCCCATACAAAGGTTTTTCCGCCACTCAGCCAAACCAAACGAGGACTGCACGTGTCAGGCATCTTTCCCCAGTCCCGTCAACCGCGGAAAAATCTCAGGCACTGTTTTGCCATTCCCACTCCACAACACGGTCGCAGAACCTTCCACACCCACAACAAGCAAACAGCAACATCAGTCGACTATGCGGCAACATGGCATCTGAAGATAATTGTGGTCCAGCACACGAGGCCTTCGCGATGGAAACCGACGACGCTTCGGACATGGAGATGGAGACGGAGATTGCACCTTCGCGGTGCGCATATCTTGTCCAGCCACAGACTACAATCGTCAATATCAACGAGCGAGGCGATATCGTGTTGCTCGTCGGCGAATTCACGTGTCAGATCAAGGCCAACGGCCATCACGTCCACACCAAAGCAGTCGGCTTCCGCGTCTGTTCGAACACTCTGGCACGAGCCTCTCCCGTCATGAAGGCAATGCTCTTCGGCAAATTCCGGGAAGCCTCCCAAACGATCATCGCCCTGCCTGACGACGATCCCAAGGCGATGGAGTTGCTCCTCTATCTTGTACATGGAGACACTGACAAACTTTACAAGTTCGGCGATCCATGGAAGGAGAACCGCCGTGTGTCCGATGAATGGGTGGACGAGGTTTACCAAACTGTCGCTCTCGCGGACAAATACCTAATGACTCGAAACTTGCGACCATTTGCGCCAGACTGGTGCGATGCCTTGACGAGATGGGACGATTCTGTGTCTCCAACGTGCCTCGCAGTTCATCAGAAGAGGCTTGAAAAGTTGATCGTCATTGCCTACCAGTTTGGTCATTTGGATTTGTTCCAGTCGATTTACCCGTCCCTGAATTGGTACACTAGACGAGACCAAGAACTGTTTCAGCATATGGTTGAACCTGATGGAGTTGCAGGTAACGCTCTGGTCATCATCCCCGTTCTTCGAATGAGAGACTGACAATATTTATCGCAGATCATCTCCGTTCCGGACGACTTCGTGCGCTCAACGAAACATTGCTATTCCCGCTTCGCAACATGGTCAACGCCTTAATGACTGGCACGGATCCGACTGGCCTCTATCTTTGCACATTGGAAGATCGAGAGGGTCGACTAGCATGTCAGGCACACACCCTCGACGTTGTGATTCGGAACTTGAAGTCACTATCCTTGTGGCCGCTACCCACCGCGGAAGATGTGATCGAAACGAACCACTCCTTCACCGTGAGGCTTTTAGCATGCTTGTGGGATAATTACTACTCTCACGACCATTGCTCTACCCGCAAGGCGTTCCAATGTCAATACGAAGCGGCCATAGATGAAGAGCGCTATACGCATTCCATTCCACCGAGACCAGTCCTCAAAGCCATGGCTCTGCGAGCAAAGATGTTCTACCTGGATTATTGGAGTATGTATGACGATAAAGGCGTCAACGACATCCTGTGGCTAGCCCGTAGGAATGAGCTCAGATGGAGCCCATCAACATCGCCGGAGCATAACGCACGTATTCAAGGAATACACTAGCTCACGAGCGATCACAGTTCCTTGTTACGACGTAGGATATGGCAGAGTGTCTGTGAAAGATGGCTACAGATTCATCCACCTCGCAGATTTGGAAGTAAGCCATCCTAGAAATGTCTGGCTACATTTTGAATCTACGTCAAGCACTGATGGCCTTTGGACATCGGCTCTCAGACAGATAGAAAATGTCGTATGAATTGAAAATGGCACAAATATCTTGACGTGTGTTATTTCTACCCTCGTGATGGCCTGAAATGGAACCCTGTAAGTCTGTAAAAGTCATGTACTCAAGTAAGAGAGACGACTATCTCGATACTATTCGAGCATCTTATACAGTAGATGGATCGTTTGTTGAAGCAGTCGGGTACCTAGTTGTGGGCAGCGCATCTGGGCCGGCCGTTTCCTCCTTCCAAGAAATATCCCTTCTGTACACGCCCTTTTAATTATTTAATCACTTGATCGGTGCCTCGTATTCAAGATCGTGTCATCGTCTCTTCTACGAAACGAGACAAGCTCCTTTGTTTCCCATCACTTGATGGTCACCATCATAGTCAAGCTTGCATCATCACAGCATAAAGATATTGCTTTCGCAGTATCCAAAAACGATTTCGCAGTGTCATCTGATGACGATCCGGGCATGGAAGTGCAGTTGCAAGATCCGCCTTGCGCATTTCTGGACCAGCCCACGAACCTGAGGGTGAATGGATCGTACGATCAATTAAGCGGCCCATCAAGTATATCCATTAACTATCATGGAATTTAATTGGGTATGGTTGGTGTTATACTCTGTCGGCCGCCAGGATGTGATAGTACTAGTGCTAGTGGCTGATCTCCTGCCTCCGCTGGATGGATGTGTAATTGATAGCGGGGTGATTTCGTTGGCTGAGGGAATAACTGGAACTTGGGAGGGAGAAGAGTATCCGACGATTATGTTTTTATTACACCCAGAGTCTAGTTCATACCGTTATTTTCCTTCCGCAGCCACCTGCAACTGCCAGGAAAGACCTGTACAAGATACTCAAGCCATGTTTATGTCGCAGAGGATGTCATGTATACCAATGTATGCAAATACGCAGTCTGACACGAAAGAAAATAAAGAATATGCATATCCGGGGCAGAATCACGGTTTAATTGAACAGGGGAAAATACACACAAAAATGTGGCTCGTGGTGTGGCTGGACGAATCAATTAGGGTCTATTAATCATCCCCGCGTCAACGCCCTGCACTAAATGTGGGAATGCGAATTTTCAGTGCGCCCAAACCTAGTGCTAGGGCTCTGGAAACTGGTCAGAAAGTTACAGCAGAGCGGGGCATTGGAGGGGTCAAGCACCAGTCTGAGCAGCTCGTGGCCTGAACTGATCGCCATTCCCCCCCAAACTGCAATTGGATCAGCGACGACAACTTCTTCTTCCCCTTCGACTCGTTCGAAAATTTTCCAGCATCGCTCCTGAGCCTCCGCGACACTCCCCAACACGAGGTCAGAACAACTCGGCGACTGCGATCGACTGCGCCCATCTTTCCCTTCGACTCGAGCCCATTAGCGACGTTCACCATGTCCGACAAACTCACTCGGTACGGATCCGGCAGAGGAATCAAGGAATAATCTGCGCAGATGCTAACTGCCTGCCTACAGTGTCGCCATTGTCAGCACTGACAAGTGCAAGCCCAAGAAGTGCAAGCAGGAATGCCGCAAGTCTTGTCCTGTCGTGCGTAGTGGAAAGCTCTGTATCGAGGTCACTCCCGCCTCGTCGCTCGCTTTCATTTCCGAGTCGCTGTAAGCATACACTGCCTGTCCTCTTCGCCGAGCATCGTCATACATGAGTGGGTCGCTAACAATGTCATGCTCCCAGATGTGTCGGTTGTGGTATCTGCCCCAAGAAGTGCCCCTTTGGTGCCATCAACATCATCAACTTGCCCACCAACCTGGACTCCATGGTCACCCACCGATACGGTCCCAACACCTTCAAGCTTCACCGGTAAGCTATACACTCCTCCACCTTCTAGGTCTTGTCTAACACATACCAAAGTCTCCCTACCCCCCGCCCCGGTCAGGTTCTCGGTCTCGTAGGAACCAACGGTATTGGTAAGAGTACTGCACTCAAGGTCCTCGCCGGCAAGCTCAAGCCCAACTTGGGCCGACTGAACGAAGATGCCCCCGATTGGGCCGACGTCATCCGCTACTTCCGTGGCTCCGAATTGCAGAGCTACTTCACCAAGCTGCTCGAGGATGACCTCCACGCCGTCGTCAAGCCGCAATATGTCGACCAGATCCCCAAGGCCTTCCGCGGTGCTGAGCGCTCCGTCCGCGCCATCTTTGCCAAGCAGGCCGATGAGTCCATGGGCAACCTCGACCAAGTTCTCGATGTTTTGGAGCTGAGACACATTTACGACCGTGACATCTCCCACCTTTCTGGTGGTGAGTTGCAGCGATTCGCTCTCGGTCTCGTCTGTGTCCAGAAGAAGGATATCTACCTGTTCGACGAGCCCAGTTCTTTCCTCGATATCAAGCAAAGACTCAAGGCCGCTGCCATGATTCGATCTCTCGTCAGGGACGACAACTACATCATTGTGGTAGAGCACGATCTTAGTGTCCTCGACTACATCAGTGATTTCGTCTGCGTTCTCTACGGAAAGCCCGGTGTCTACGGTGTTGTCACCCTTCCCTACTCGGTTCGTGAGGGTATCAACATCTTCCTCGACGGTTACATTCCCACCGAGAACTTGCGTTTCCGTGACGAATCCCTCACTTTCAAGATGGCCGAGAGTGCCGACGAGTTCCTGAACGACAAGTCTCGCGCTTTCAAGTACCCCACCATGGAGAAGACCCAGGGAGACTTCCACCTCAAGATTGACGCTGGTGACTTTACCGACTCGGAGATCATAGTCATGTTCGGAGAGAACGGTACCGGAAAGACCACTTTCTGTAAGATGCTGGCTGGTGCGCTCAAGCCCGATGGTGCTGCCAAGATGCCCGAGATGTCCATCTCGATGAAGCCCCAGACCATCAACCCCAAGTTCGAGGGTACCGTTCGCCAGCTCTTCTTCAAGAAGATCCGAACCGCCTTCCTTCTTCCTCAGTTCCAGACTGAAGTCGTGAAGCCGCTCCAGTTGGACAGCTTCATTGACCAGGACGTCAAGAACCTGTCTGGTGGTGAACTTCAGCGTGTCGCCATTGTTCTGGCCCTCGGAAAGCCCGCCGATGTCTACGTCATTGACGAGCCCAGTGCCTACCTCGACTCCGAGCAGCGTATCGTTGCTTCCAAGGTCATCAAGAGATGGATCATGAACACCAAGAAGACTGCTTTCGTCGTCGAGCACGATTTCATCATGTCCACTTACCTTGCCGACCGTGTCATTGTCTTTGACGGAAAGCCCGGTATTGACGCACACGCCAACAAGCCCGAGTCCCTCCTTACTGGTTGCAACAAGTTCTTGAAGGCCCTGGACGTCACTTTCCGCCGTGACACTCAGAACTACCGTCCTCGTATCAACAAGCTGGACTCTCAGCTCGACCAGGAGCAGAAGCTCAGCGGCAACTACTTCTTCTTGGAGGAGCAAGGCAAGAGCAGCTAAAGAGGGCATTGCGATTGATGGTCGTATTTCCCTTATTGGCGTCCCCCGCAAAGGGGATATCATGCGAGCAGCACGCCAATCTCACCCCCGCCCAGGCCTGATTGAGGCCGAGCATCACGATAACGATGTCGACGAGAAGATGAACTCCAAGATGGAAAGGTAAAAAGCATCCAAGCCACTTATATTTGACCTCGGGACTGACTTTGTTTAGATTATTCGGAGTGGATTAAAACGTCAGATTGAGGGTAGAACAGGCGCATACAGAGTCTGAACGTTCCCTATAGTAATGCGTGACATAAGGAGCTCTGAGCTCCCAAGCCGCAAAAGTCTGGTACTTGACTAGGGTACACTATTAGAAAGTGTTTAGTTCAGTATACAGTGGCACTTGAATGAAATGTGAATTGAAAGTTATTATAACCATTATCTTGTTGAACTTGGCGTGTCGTTTTTGCTTTTCTTCCGGTTTTCATAACCACCCAACCAAATTGATCATCCCATTTACGGCGTGTATATAAGGAAAGGACAACTGAACTACAAAAGTGCTAAGAAGCCGACAATGACAGACCAGAACGAGATCAAAAGTCACACCAAGATCCACCACTATAAGTTGTCGCACTCGCTGAATCACTGGCAGCTTGGGGCGGTGGGCTTGATCCCAAGACGATTGCTCTGGAGGCGGTCGTGCCGTCGGCTGGTTTGTCACGGCGGCCATGGGACGAATCTCGCTGCAATTCATTAGTATATTTTCGACATATGCTCTTAAAAGGTAGCCCTTACTGCGCGCTTGCGGCTGGTAGGAGCAGTAGGTTGGTCCTGGACGACTGATTAGCACATGTCGAATGGAAGCGCCATAGAGGTTGTATACATACCGGCTGCCGAGGCTGTTCACCCGTTGTGCCTCTGGAGGCACCGCGGGATGCACTTGGTCGTCCGCGTCGAGCAACAAGTCCACGGCCTATCGCCTGGGGTGGCCTGGTGGTGGTGGGAGTGTCAGAGCCTGGCTCAGGCTTCGAGGCTCTTGATGGTTCGGCCAGGGCCTGGCCGGAACGCTTTCTTGGCCGTGAGTCGAGCCTGGCTCGATCAGGCACGTTGTCTTTGGGCGAGTTTCTCCGGTATGGATCGGTGTTCACGACGATAGTAGACTGCTCTCGAGAACGACCACGGCCGCTCGCCTGGACTGGTTGGGTAGCAGTTGGAGTGTCAGAATTGGATCTTGGCTCTCTGGTAGGGACGATCAGCAAAGGCTGACGGGAACGCTCTTCTGACCGTGGATCGAGCGTCGCCCTGCCAGGCCCATGGCCTGCTGGTACGTTTCTCCGGTTTGTATCGGTGTTGACAACGATAGACGACTGTTCTCGAGGGCGACCTCGACCGCTCGCCTGGCGTGGTCTGGGGACGATTGGGGTGTCAGAGTCCGGTTCAGGCTCTGTTATCTTTGGGGGCTTGCTCAAAGGGCGACCGCGACCTTCCGCCTGACGTTGTCCGGCAGTGGTTTGAGCATCAGTGTCTGCTGTAGACTTTCGAGCCTTCGGAGGTTCGATCAAGGGAAGACGGAAACGCTCGGGTGTTGGTGAACGGGGCGCCGGCCTGAGTCTCACAGGAAGATGCGGCCACCATCGCTCATTGCGTTGCATCTCAGTGTGTACAGCCTGGGGCCAGTCAGTCTACTTATTCATCTACGGCCGAATTGAGCGAGGAATTCTTACATGGCGGTGGAAGCAGGTTCCCCATTTCGCGGCAAAGTTGGGATTTTTCCTGCTATGTATCCCTATCAGTATGGGGGCATACATGTATGACGCCTCGGGTTGTACATACGCGAGACGCTCAAGATCCGTCGCGTACTCGTCGAGTTTCCCTCCTGGAAGTCCTCGGCTGCATATTCTATGAGCATCTGAGATTCGAGATAATAGTCAATACACTCACCCAGGCTCCTTGATGAAGCGAGCGTTACGCCATTTCTTGGTCAAGACGACATGCTTGAGAGCGCTACCCAACGGACATTAGACATGATAATTTGAGATTTACAAGGAGTTAACTCACTTGATTCCGGCGAGGCGCTCAGGAATACTTATCCCGCCGCGTCGGTCGATGTTGGTGACTACGTGGCCATGCCATATATCAGCATATTGCAGAAGCGAACAGGGTATTTGCATGCTGGATATACATACTCGAGCCAGGGTGTATCTGCCGCAGGTGTCTTCGAAGCTTTCATGGATGTCAGTTCCTAGGGTATTCTCCCAGTACGAGAACGATCTAGATGTACACCTACAGCAGGCTGGCCGTTCAAGATGGCACCGCACATGGTGCCAGAACCGTCAAGATCGATGCAGCAACTAAGTTCCGACGTCAGCGGGTGCATTGTATGACAGCCTGGAGTTCCTCTTCTTACATGCCAGCATTCAACTGGGAGAGAGGCTCGGCATCGTATGGACGGGTTTCATCCACGTTGTCGCTGGGGCTGATTGGAGGCACGGCCTGTCCAGTCTTTTGGGCAGCGACTTGGCCTATTGTCGGATCAGTGTCTAGATCGATAGCTTGATCGTTTCGTCATGTCATGAGTAGACACTTACGAGCGGGAAGCCACCCGTCATTGGCGTATGAAATCGGGCCTAGACAATGTCAGTCCATTACGTCTGGTTTACCAGGACTGGAGTACAAGGTCCAACATACCAAAGTGCCATCCGTGTTCACTTTTCACCTGAGCGGCCTTGACGCCGGCGTTGACTTGTCACTCAGAGTCAGTTGATGCCAGATACAAGACAACGACACGACAAGGATGGTGACTTGCCATAGTCTTCGACTCGTGCGCGGGCCATGATGATGGTTGTTTGTGATTCGTCGATTCTATATGCGTGGTTAGTGTACACTCTAGTTGATCTATGTTGGCTATACTATACTCGACTTATAACATCAAAATAAACTTTCGAGTTCAGTCTGAGTACAGTCTGAGTCTGAACAACATGTGCTGAGCATTTGTTTAAGCATTGTTTGAGAAATTTTCAATTTCACATACCTGTAGAAGCTTGGATCAGCTCTGGCCAGCTGAGACGAGAGAGAATCGAGGGAAGGGTTTGTCTTCTCTTGAGCCATCGCCGTCGTGAAGTTATATACTGCCCGATAAGCTCCTTATCGGGGCGTGTATAGAGTTGTGTCGTCTGAGTCCTCCTTGAGTCCATACCACGAGACACTGTCTCACTCTCATTGGTTGCTCTGGCCCACAGGTAAATGACTCTTCCCTTCTTTTTACCTTTTTGATTTGCTTCTTGACTCCCATTCCGCATTCTTTTATGCTTTCATCACCGTGATCTTTGGTGTTGCGGCCCGTACTCGATGTTGGTGGAGCAATAAAGTTTCTGTCGCGCGCCAGCTACGTTCCCACTGCAAAAAGCATAGACCACCGCAATTAATCATTCCGCTTGTGGCTGATTGAGGCTACTGAATGAAGCTCAAAACTAGTGCCCCGGCGCCAAAATAGCTGGTTTCGTGGTGTTTTGGTCGAGATCAACTACAACCCAGTTCTGGATATGCATTACTCTTCGCAACACATCTAATATTCTGCCTAGGTTGGATTTGTCGAGTACCAATTTACTGATGACGTCTTGCTACACCCAGAAAATGATAAAAGGCGGATCTCACCCCGAGCTGTTTCACCACCAGCGTTGATATCCATTGTCCCCGACCTGACCATCTTCCGGCGCCGGGTAACCTCAGGACCTCCTCCGTTTGCAACATGCGGCATCGATGCCTGACAAAGCCTTTGTTGCCTCCCCAGCTTGTTTCAGATGCGAGGAGGATAGATAAGTTCCAATACAGCAAGAAACTACCACCAGAACCACTGGGCCATCTGGCTCAGTGGTTCAGTGCGGCAGACCCGTTGACGCCTTTAATACTCAACCTTTGCGGGAAGAGGGCCTTATCGAACGCGCGTTAAACTTGTCGTACTCCCTATTTTTTTTTCTTTTTTTTTTCAAATTCTTCCTTATGGATGCATTACTCTGTCACCTCCATAGCCTTTTTATCTACCCCGAGCTACCAAGTCACGAAGGCGCAAATCACCCCATCTTCCCCTTTCCCTAGACATGCCAGACACTCCAGATGCAACAGACACTCGCGACCTTGATGTTCCAGAGCTTTGCCGAGACGATGTCCCCCCATCCCGATTCTGCGCCTCTGCTTGCTCGAGCTCCAGACGCCAGGCCTTGTCTTCATGTGCCCACCAGAGCCGCCAGCCTATCATCAACGCCATCGTCAGAGGAAGGGTGATGACCCAGTACACCCAGTGGAAGGGCGTGGACGAAGGGTATCCTCCCGTATCGGCATTCCATTCAAAGAGCGGCATGCTCAAGAAAGCCTTGCATTCGGTTCGTCAGCTTACAGCCTTGAGTTACGTCAATCGATCGAATACTTACGGCGACAAAAGTTCCCGGCAGGAATATCATGGTCAGCACCGCCACCGTCTTCATCGCCATGCTATCCCTCTTGCTGGAGATGGCCACCTTGGCGCTCTCTTCGGCCACCAGACGGCTGATTCTGTTTTCTTCCGACGATATCAGGCTGAAGATCTGTGCAGCATTTCACCATTAGATGAGGTTCAGACCACAGCATTGCAACGTACCAGATTCGTCTGGCTCTGCACCCGCTCCTTCAGAGCCTGTACGACACTCGCGACACTGTGCGCCTGACTGCGCGCCAGCTCCAGTAGGTGCACCACCTCGTCCTCTGCTTCCATAATGGGAGCGTGCTCGGGCAGATGCAGGGCTCCGTCCAGTCTGGTCGTTGCATCGACGAGAAAATCAGCAAGTCTCTCACTATACCTCGATACACTGGCGAGAGTCGCCAGCTCCGTCTGCTGGGACTGGAGCCGCACCAGCGCCGACTCGATGACAAAGTCCCGCCGAGCCGAGCCAGCATTATACGCCGTGACGAGGAAGCCAGACGCGCCGAAGCCCGTCTCCTGCTCCAGCTCGTGGATCGACTTGTCAATGTGAGCTCGGTAGCGCTCGATGTGTCTTCGGTGGTTGACAAACACGAGCACGGGCAGGAACATCGGATGGCAACACAGATGAGTCGAGTTGCACAGCTGCCCGAGGAGTTCGCTCCACTGCGGAGGCATCAAACCGTGGATCATGGCCCTCATGGTCATGGTTTTGAGGTCGAAGACGAGAGATAGGGCGTCGTAGCCGATTGTGATCTTGTTGGCTACTTTGATTACAATCTCTGCGATTATGTCAGCCAGATATCAGAAACACCTTCTGGCTCTATGACGTTATTACTGATGCGCTCAATGGTCCGAGAGCTATCGGCTACCCTGTAGGTGTAGAACCCGAAAGCACCGGTCAAGTCGACCACGGCTTCGACTGTCGAACCGTGAAGATCAAAGGCTGATTGCAGGCTGTCCCAGTTCTCTCTGCTCATGTTCACCCTATCCCAACTTTTTCCTAGTGGTATATGGCTGCGACTATCAGTACGAGGCATTTCAGGCGCGGCAACCTTACATACATGAGTCGCAGCGAGAATCGGTGTTTCTTCACGGCTTCTGATATTTCTGGGAATTTGTATGATCCCTGTTCTTGTAAGAATCTACTTGACGGCATATAGCCACGACACTCACTCCGAGATGGAGCCAGTCATTGAGTTCGGGCCACTTGATCGAGCCATGTCGAGTTCTGCATTTGCCCTGGAGATACGGTCAATATAACTTCATGCGGGGAACATGTCGGGCGGCTACGTGGTCATCCGTCACGGCCTCAAAGAAGGCCGGATCATCTAGCGGAACCGACGTGAAGTCGGCATCCTTCGGTTCCCTCATCTAGAGTTGTCGCAGATGCTTCTTCTCATGTGGTTTTATCAAGCGATTCATGTTGGAGCATTCTTTTGCAAAGCGATGCTCTTCATGGACATTGTAGTTGGGCGACAGATGACTGACAGGGATTCTTGTGCGGCTGAAGTCTTCGCGATTCCTGATGCCAAGAAGGAAGCGATACCGTGCGAGATTGTAGACATGCGACTATGAAAGATAGTTCAAGAACACTTCTTTCAGACGGAATGCAGTGTTCTCTTTCAATTTGATGCTAATTACATTTTCAAGTGGTTGAGGAGACCGAAATAGTGTATACCCAGAAAGTGAACGAGGGTCAACAACTATGATAGTAAAGTGTAAATACCATCTTTCTGCACGACTATCACACTGTGCAGATTCATAATCTACTCTGTACTCGGAGCCGGCTTCGGGCATTTCGAAAGCTCTGTTGTTATGGCCAGGATCCTTTCATGCTTAAATACGATCGAATGCAACGTACCCAATGATTGACATCATGCCCGACTATATCGCGTTTCAACCATGTGCAGTTCTCCAGCAAAATTACTACGACGAGTCTGAAATGGTTCTAGCTCAGCAGCTCCAATGCTACGGCGATAACAAGCGACGTTATAACCTTCTTAAATGGTGAGTTGATAACCTAATCGAGATAGCGATACCTTATTCGTGTTGAGTATCTTTCTCTGAAGAAGGTAGGAATTGAAATGGATGTCCAATTTCCTAACGCCGTCGTCCAGACTCTAATGGCTCTTGGACGACTGGTTCTCGGCCGTGGGAGGGTTTCCCGATTTCACGTGGTCACATCAGTGCGACAATAGATCGCATGAATTTTATCAGATCGCAAGTCTAATCCTACCCCTTTGATTCTCTGATAAACATTCATCCGCGCAGGCAAGGATAGGTACAACAGAAGAGACGAGCACGGCAACGTCGGTACGGCGCGAGCATCCGCAGTTCGGAGCGCGAAAACCGTTTCTGGATAATGTCATTAGCGCGCGGGAATCCCTACGCCAGCCAAGCCGAAGCCAAGTCCAGCCAAGCTCGTGATGATGTTATCAGATGGCCCTTGGGCTATCGATAACCGTTGCGGTTCTCGGCTTGCAAGTCCTGATCAGGCAAAGATTGATACAAGTGCCGAAATGCAAGGGACGCAAGAGCCAAGAAGGCAATCCACAGTCTACACTACAGTCCTCAGTCAGCAGTGTAATTATTTGCGATCCATAATCGGCAGAATATTCACTTCTTCAGTCATCCCTAGTCAGCGTTTAGTCATAATTCCGTGCGGAATAAACTCAAAGCTAAGCACTGCCTACGTATCATCCCGCGCGCGTCCTTTTTGCCATGATTCGGGTCTCGGCGAGGCTTTTTCTTAAAGTGTATCCGACGACCATTCCCCTGGGTAAAGTAGCCCCATTCTTTTTCCTGCATGGAGAACCCGGCCGAGAGCAAAGAATTCATCCCATGAGCATGAACTCCAAGATGAGCGTCGCTGCCCGTCGAATACAATGCGAAACAAACAAACTGTCCAGAATGACATCATGATGTCATGGCCAGGAGCACCATCTGGTGAAACCTAGACGTTTCTTCCAGAGCGATCCAGGACCGGCGAGTGACATCGGATGGCAAGCACATGCTAGCCTTCACCGCGTGTCATGCACCAGCAGCATTCCAGAAAATCTTGCTTGGAGAAGTGGATCGAGTCCCCGGAGGTTTTACCTAAGTATACTCGACATATGAGATGAAAAACGGGCTGCCCGGGGTCCCACCCAACACAGCTACCAGATATTAACATGATTGCCCGCTGGGTTTGGCGCCCAATACAGACACGGGACCCCGTGCGTATATTACCACACGGGGTCCCGTATGTATTATATAATTTTCACCTACGGGTCTTTCTACCTATGCCATAGCATTTATATTATACCAAAATACTATCTAATATACCAGAATGCCAACAAGATATTATAAATTAGAATACGACGTACCATATTGCTGGATACAATATATTGGCCAAGGCGGTGTATACTAGGTTGTTAGGACCTATACGAAGGAGCAGAACGCTGTAGCAGACGTATAGCGCCCTACCACTACAGCGCTCTGCCACCCCGTATAGCATTCTGCCACAAGTTAGTACAACGCTGCACAAAGGGACAAAGTATTAAATATCGCATAATAAGCTAAAAGGTCATCCAGAATTTTATACACGGTTAAAGACCCTAAATGCAGTTTTTTGCAGCGCGTAGGCGGAGGCTTATGTAACAGACACGGGACCCCGTGTAGTAATATACACACGGGGTCCCGTGTCTGTATTGGGCGCCCTGGGTTTGTCAGGCTTATGTAAATGAGTTTTATGGATGTCGAATCGAGCAGAAAGGATCCAGATCTTGGCCACGGACTGGACGGAGCAAGAAATGACTCGCTCTTGGCTTGCTCCCGATGGGTATCTGCCATCTTATAAACGAGGCACCGGGCCGCAATATGCCTGGGTAGTTGCCCTTTTCGGTAGACGCTTCAATCACCAGACAAGTCATTCATCATGGGACGTTCAATGTTGAGAGGATTCACGGCTGCCTTGGGCTTGGCCCTCGGTGCTTCGGCTGCTTGCCAGGATTTGTACGATTACATTGTTGTGGGAGGAGGTCCAGCAGGTATCATCTCGGCCCAGAGACTGGCTGAGGCTGACAAGAAGGTCCTTCTCATCGAGCGAGGCTCCGGACCGACTGCCGCGACCGGCTCGAACCACACTCTCAGCTGGAACGACACCTTGACCGAGATTGACCTCCCCGGTCTGTCGGCCGACGTTGGATATCTCGATGTATGGAACGAGTACATCTGCAAGGACACGCCCAACTACGCGGCTTGCGTCCTCGGCGGCGGTGTCACCGTCAACTACATGGTCTTTGTCCACCCCCCGGCTCACGACTTTGAAAAGTGGCCTCAGGGCTGGAACTGGGAGGATGTCGCTCCCGCCGCCGAGCGACTGTACGAGCGCAACCCCGGAACGACGCTGCCCTCGGCCGACGGCAAGAGATACGACCAGCAGCTGTACTCGATCCTATCCAACTTCCTCGGCAACCTCGGCTGGAAGTCCGTCGACATGATCGAGCAGCCCGACGAGAAGTTTGAAGTCTACAGCTACCCTGCCTGGAACATTCAGGATGGCAAACGTGCTGGTCCCGTCCGCACTTACCTGCCTCTGGCCCAGGAGCTCGACAACTTCTCCCTGCAGCTCGGCTCCAAGGTCATTCGACTTGTACGATCCGGATCTCAGGTGACTGGCGTCGAGCTCGAGACCGCCACTGGCGAGCGCAAGACTGTGGGCCTTGCCGATGGTGGAAGAGTCGTCCTGTCTGCTGGTGCCCTGTCCACTCCTCGCATCCTTTACAACTCTGGTATCGGACCCCGAGCCCAGCTGATGAACGTTACCGCCACCAACATCACCACCCTCCCTCCCCAGGACGAGTGGCTCGAGCTCCCCGTCGGCGAGACCCTGCTGGACCACCCCATCTTCGCCATCGAGGTCCAGACCAACGGAACCTTTGGCATGGCCGACTTTGACGCCATCCTCAATGGTACCGACTCCTCGGTCGAGCAGTACGAGAGCGACAACTCGGGCCTCATCACCGAGGGCAAGCACCGCCTCATCTTCTTCACCTCCAACGTCGGCAGCGACGGCGTCACCCGCTACTACCAGGGCTCGTGCGCCCCGACCGGCCAGGGCGTCTTCACCATCACCTCGTATATGACCCACGGCCTGACCTCGTCTGGATCGCTGGGCATTGACCTCCAGGGCAACACCATTGTCACCAAGAGCCCCTACATGCAGACTGCCGGCGACCAGGAGGCCGCCCAGATGTTCATCCAGTCCATGGTCGATGCCATCACCGCTCCCGGCACCGGCCTGACCCTGGCCTCGGCCAAGAACGCCAGCGCCATCTACCAGACCCTGACCGTCGGCGACCACTTTGTCGGCACGGCCAAGATGGGCACCGACGACGGCCGCAAGAACGGCACCTCGGTCGTCGACACCAACGCCAAGGTGTACGGAATGGACAACCTGGTGAGTAGTCTCTTATTTGATCATGCATCCCCTGATTTGCAAGCTAACACTTTCTCTAGTTCATCTCTGACGCCAGTATTCACCCTGACCTGCCCACTGGTAACCTCCAGGCTACCGTCATGGTTGCCGCCGAGGCCGCTGTCGCCAAGATCTTGGCTTACGAGTAGAAACATCATTTTGATGTTCTCGACCAATTCTCATGTACATATTTGACAAAAGTTAATACCCGATGGTGCCCAAGGCCTCATCAAGCTGATGTTTATTGAATATATGATATTGTTATGTCTACATGATCTTTGAGGTTATAAATTGCTGTGAAATGTTGCGCAAAATATGACCAAACGAAAAAAAGATTACAACATAATTCACAAATCATTCTTCAGGATCATATCTGCAGGAACAAAAAATAACTCTGCGCCACAGGCAAAAGAATAATTGTCCTCGGTGAGGCTCGAACTCACGACCTTCAGATATCCTGAAATATTCAATCAAGTCATATATATATGATATGAGACTGACGCTCTAACCAACTGAGCCACGAAGACTTTGTTGATGCATGTTGCGGTTAACGATGGTCAAGACGATTCAATACTGTGGAGGGCGACGTGTGGGAGAAGCCGGTTGGTGTCCGGGGTTCCACAATGATATCCGCTCTCTATTGCCATCACGATAGCATCAAAAAAACAGTCGTGACTTCCTCTCATGATCTTATTTGAAAATCAATGACGGCCATTAGTCATTGCTTCTTAGTACGAAATACAAGTCGCAGTATTACTCTTGGTGAAAATTCTAACACCAATCATTTATCCTAGGAGGTCGTCTTCATTTTATCGCATTAACCAAATCTCATAAATACACCTTGCAAAATCATGACGATGTGATCAATCATTTATATGCAGTGTGGTTAACATTGCATGTCTTGGTTCTCTTTCATTGGTCGCATCGACTCGCCTAAATGGTCTGGCATGCCTTGGCTCAAGAGTATTGACTGCAGAACTTCTTATGCGACAGTATTATTGACAGGGTTTTGCTATCAGACGTGCATATACCCCCTTGTGGTCGGCGTTGTATATAATACGTCAGGATCCGGCTGATTTCGCAATATTTAAACAGTTCAGCTGTATGGTACAGTTTCGAATACTTTGCGACTGCACGGAGACATCAACATGAAGCCTCAATCCGCCTTTGCCCAGGTCTTGTTGGGCGTCGGCGCCGTCGCTTCGCCCTACGTTCCGATCAATGAGCTGTTTGGTCGTCAAATAGACTCTTCGAGCATACTCTCCTGCGACGCCACCAGCTGGCCCATCACTTCAGTCGGAGGACCAAATCTACCTCAAGAGCCATCAGACACTTTGGCCTCGATCCTATCTCAAGTTGATCCCGAGAGAATAGAATCGAGCGTGCTCAAACTGGTATCCTTTGGAACAAGACATACACTTTCAACACAGACCAACGCGACCCGCGGCATTGGCGCCGCGAGGGACTGGCTCAAGTCCGAGTTCCAGAGCTATGCCGACGCCAGCGACGGCAGACTGACCGTAGCCATCAACAGCTACATACAGCAGCCCGACGGCAACCGGATCCCATTTGCCGTCAACATCAGCAACGTCGTCGCCACTCTCCACGGGACCGAGTCTCCAGAAAGACTCTACGTCGTCTCAGGCCACTACGACAGCCGCGTGTCCGACGTCAACAACTACTCATCAGATGCCCCCGGCGCCGATGACGACGCCTCGGGCGTCGCCGTATCGTTGGAGCTCGCGCGCATCATGTCGCAGCCCGAGTTTCCCCGGCCCCGGGCCAGCATCGCCTTTGTCGCCGTCGCCGGCGAAGAGCAGGGCCTCTACGGCGCCACGCACCTGGCGCAGACGTACGCCAACGCCACGCCGCGCGTCAACGTCGAGGGCATGTTCACCAACGACATTATCGGGTCACCGCACGCCGACGACGGAACCTCCGATCCGTACACGATCCGGCTGTTCGCGCAAGGCCTGCCGCCGCTGACGGTCGAGAATTCCACGGTCCGGGACTCGCGGCTCAGTGTCGGCGGCGAGAACGACTCGCCGGCGCGCAACCTGGCGCGCCTGGTCAAGGAGGTCGCGCAGAACGCGGCCACTGGCATGAACGTCTCGGTCATCTACAGACTGGACCGGTTCCTGCGCTCCGGCGACCACCGGCCCTTTCTCGAGGCGGGATATCCGGCGGCGCGGCTGACGGAGCCCGACGAGGACTTTGCGCACCAGCACCAGGACGTAAGGGTGCAGAACGGCAAGCAGTACGGCGATCTGCCCGAGTTTTGCGATTTCGAGTACATTGCAAGAGTTGCGCGGGTTAACGGGGCCGCGCTGTGGAGTTTGGCGGGCTCGCCGGGGATGCCGAGGAATGTTCGGGTCAACTCGACGGTACTGAGCAATGACAGCGTCTTCTATTGGGATCCGCCGGCTGGTGGCCAGGATGGCGTGGGGAGTTATGAGGTTGTTTGGAGGGCTACTGACGCTCCGTTCTGGGATCATGTACTTGATGTTGGACTGGTCAATACTGCTACGGTGAACTTGAGCAAGGACAATGTTATCTTTGGGATCAGGGCCAAGAGTACTGATGGAATGAGGGGAGTGGCTGTATTGCCGTTTCCAGTGTCTTGAATTACGATGTCAAGTATTACCTTAAGCCGTTCGAATCTTCACCTATTTATCCAAGACAGTAAGGTTCTCGTAGCCCTTCTTGATAATCTCCGTATCAATAATAAACGTCACGATAGCCTTGGCCCGCTCCGTCTTGCTATTGTTTTCCCCGACCGTATGGTGACAGCCAGGTAGCTCCATAAAGTTCTCCCCTGCTTCGTACACCCTGGGCGGGTTGCCATTCATGCCGCTCAGGATGCTCCCCTCGGTCACAAGCGCAACGACGGTGGCGCCACTGTGTCGATGCGGAGGAGTGAATCCATCCGGGGGGTAGTGCAGCTCGATGGCCACGATAGATCTCCCAGGTGCGTTCTTGAGCTCGTAGTCGTAGAGGACTGTAACTTTTTCTCGGGGTCGGGTTCTGCAAGCATTCGGGTCAATATGGCATTTGATTCGCATTGATTTGGGTACACTGACGACTGCTCTTGATCGTGTTGATGCATTATGATTCAGGGTCGCCTGAAGATGTCGGAAATGGATCAAAATTCTTGAAATATACGCCGAAAGATATGCAATCGAAGAAGGAAATCTGCTGCAACCTTCCCAAGGTGGTGGATATCCCGGTATAAGTCTATAACAACCTAGTCGGGATCGGCGGGATCCACTCAATTGCCGGATAGGCTATACGGACTTTGAATATGGCCCGGGCCGCCCGGATTCTTGCAGCTTGTCAATTCATGGGCCGAGAGGCTAAATCCTGATATCCGAATGATTCAAGTTTTGAATCAGATTCCCGGGTCTAGGCGTGTCGCTCACTAAAGTTGAGTGTACGAGATATCCTTATCCGAGTATAAGTCTCCACAGTCACACAGCAATTGGTTGTATAAGTGACTTCTCAACTCCCTTCGCCCTTTTCCTGCCCAGATAATCATCGCCTTAATATTTGTCGTTGTCGTATGGAACATCATACCAGAATGAAGGCAGTACAAGTCATTGGAGACAAATCGTCTCCCAAGATCATCTGCAACAACGATATGCCGCAGCCCGTCGCACAGGAAAGCGAGATACTTGTGCAAGTACACGCCGCAGGTATCACGGGCGACGAGATCACTTGGCCTGAGCTATACCGCACCGCCAGTCGCATACCAGGGCACGACATCTCCGGAACTATCGCGTCTCTGGGTCCGGACTACGACGGCCATTTAAAGATAGGACAGGAAGTGTTTGCCCTTCTGCATGCCGACCGCGGCCAGGGCCAGGCAGAATACGTTCTATGTCACGGTGACGAGGTTGCGCCCAAGCCGTCGTCTGTTCCGCATGCAGAAGCTGCAGCGCTGCCGATCCCGGCCCTCACGGCGTGGGAGGCGATGATGGATCATGTCCAGATTAGCACCGACACCAAAGTCCTCGTTACGGGGGCCTCGGGTGCCGTGGGTTCTATATTGGTACAGCTCGTGAAGCACCTGACCGGCGCAAAGGTGCTTGCTCTGGCCTCGCAGCAGAATCACGCTGAACTGCGACGTCTAGGCGCTGACGAGGTTCTCGATTACAGGGCAGCGGAGTGGGAAAAGCTGGCGGCGGGTGTAGACGTGGTGTTTGACACAGTCGGGGGCGATATCCTCGTCAAGGCGTGGGAAGCTGTCAGTGATCGAGGCACCATCATCACCGTTGCTGATCCGCCGCCGCCCTGGGCTTTCGATCGAGGTTCTGCGGTCGAGTCCGTGGCGCATCCAGGGGTGCGATATGTCTACTTCATTGTTTCGCCCAACAGTCAGCGGCTGGCCGAGGTGTCCAAGTTGATAGACGACGGGGCAGTAGAGGCGTTGAAGGTCAGGACATTCTTGATTGAGGAGGCGGACCAGGCATGGGCGCATGCCAGAGGACGGAACAGAGGGTACAAGGCAGTGATTGACATGAAGGTCGATGCCTGAAATTATTGATAGCCAGCCGGGTTGCCTCGCCAGCCTCCCACCTGTACAGCAGCAAACGGGAGCTCCTGGCGCGCCAACCCAAGTACTTGAATCCCAATGTTCAAAGAATTCTCGACCAACCAGCTCAGGCTGGTTGGTCCGCTGGTCGAGCGGGTTGCAACGCAACTTTCCAGCTCGGCCAGTGTATGCGTGAAATGATGTGTGAAGGTCCCGTGTTCAATTCCAGTGTCCACCGCAATTTGATTGACTGTGTGAAATGCCTGTGTTCCATCCACCCAGCCACTCCACTTCCAATCCATTGTGACATGTCGTAGCGCAGATGTAAGGTGCTGGCATAAGTCAGCACCTGAACTGTTTTGTCTTTTTTTATTTTATTTTCTTTCATTTTTTTGCTGTCTGCCTGTCGACCCAGAACAAACTTGCCACGCGAACTCGTTCGATCGATGTTGGAGTAAAGTTTTCTCACAATCACATAAATTGAACAATGTATATAGAGGCAGACAACATTACTGCTTATCGTCAATTATTCATTAATCCACCATGAAAGCTCCCGAGAAAGATCGGCAGTGCTATACCACTCTTCTATATCATTCGTAATACTCTCAGTAGGGAGTCCATCATCTGTGAATATCTCAACATCAGGCCCAGACGTCTTTCGGAGTCCGCCACCACATAGATCTGGCTCTTCTATCGAGATGGGGGTGGTGTTCTTGGCGCTCTTCGACTCGAGACCAAACACATGGCGAGCGATGAACTGGATCTCCTTGACATTCCTGGCTGTCCGCGGCCACAACTCCCCGAGCGATGCCAGACACCCGATGATGAGGCGGATCTGATCCCGGGCAATCTCCCGCTCTTTTCCCTCGAGCAGAAAGTTGCAGGCCGAAAGCAGTGCCAGAGTACCCTCACTGACCATGCAGGTAGTGAAAGGGGTATGATTAAAGGGCCTGACGGGCAGAGCGAGGATGCGGACCTGGGCTTCTACCGATCGCAAGACCCGGATCGTGTGTACGCTGATCTGGTCCGTGGCGGTCATTTCGGGCCGTGGCTCTCGAGCGCAGCTGGAGTGGTCTTCTACAGAATTGAATCGAAGTTCTGAGAGGGGCCTGTGCAGACCAATGGTTGCGCTATCATGGTTAGTATTGTCGTGCGCAAAGGGAAATGCAAGAATACATACACATGCAGGACCAAGTGTGCCTGAAACATGAGCTCGTCAATCTCCCCGGATCTAGACATGACGTTTTTGAGCTTCTTGGGCAACAAGAGATGCCACCCGTCAATCATGGCGTCGGCTGCTTGTATGACATGTGAAGAAGCCTCCTTGCTCGTTCTTTTCGGTGACATGGCAATTGCCGAGGCGGCGCATTTCACTGCTCCGATCAAATATGCAAGCGACGAGAATTCCGCGTCCGGGAAGAACTCGCGACAGTTGAAGTCTTCCAGGGTTTTGGGTTCCGGTATCTCCTGTTTCACAGAGTCAATCATCTGCCGTAGGAGTTGGGATACACATCAAAGTAAAAAGGGGAGAGCACTTACACCTCGCTCATAGCTAGACTCACTACAAGGCAAGTCGACAGTCGCATCGATATTAACAACAGCAAAGTCTCGATTACCCAGCGTCCCCACGTAGTAGGCATCGATAATGTCGACCCACCACCATGTCCTTCTCCAGGACTCTGCAAGTATGTGATCTCCGCCGCTGTGTGCAACGGCGAATTCTTGGCGGTGCATCCCGAGATCGAGGGCTAGTTGGACGGCGGAGTCCATCTCTGTAAGGGCCTCTTCCTTTCTGTCAAACCAGAAGAGAGACATGGAATAGAGGAGTCGGCATTGTACCATTACTGGCTCAGCCGCGGATGATTGCGAGAAACAGGTCTCGGCGAACTCTTGTAGTGGTTGAGACCAGGCCTGAGAATTGAAGAGATGACCCATGAGGCGAAGGGCTGCAATGAGTGGTATCAAAGCAGATTGTCTATCTGGATCTTGATATAGCCGTATCAAGTGTCTCCGTGGAACAACCATTGGGTGAAATCTGTGGAAATCTTGATAGAACCGTTGGATGAGTACATCATTGTCTATGCTGTAGTTGTGATCGAATGGCGACGTTGGTGTTGCTGTGCTTGAAGTCGCAGGACTTGCGAGCCCCGCAAGATCACCATCGATGTCGAGGTTCGGAAGATGGAACGAGTAGCCCTGTTCCTCTTCTCGATCTACCACAGGTTGATCTTGTCTCGTCGAGGATAGGCCATCGGACGACGGAGACGGTTCGTTGCCGAGGGCAGATTGGCGGGCAGCTTGACGACTGCGCCTCTCGGCCAGGCTTGCCCGGCTGGATCCACCACGGCGAGACTCGGTATAATGGCAGTGTTTCGCGCTCTCGGTGCACCGGCTGCATTCCGGGCGTCTGCCGTCGCACTTGAGGTGCCGGGATCGACAGGGAAGACATGCTAGCGATGAGCGCGTGGCTCTGATCCCTCGAGATGCCGGAATATCGTTCAAATCCATTCAAAGGTGTGCTCGGGAACGAGTTGATCTTGCATCAATTATCCCGGTTTGATCAGCTTCATGTGGCTGTCGCAAGGAGAGTCGAGACGCGGGTATTCGGGACGGGTATTCAATGCTGAGGGTATTCGGCGACGGCGGCGGATATTAGCCCCACACCAGTATGAAATGCGCCGCCGAAGTTCTTGTGGGCTCCGGGTAGCCTGATCGGGATCTCAGTAAGCGTATGATTCACGTCGTTGAATCACCTTGTGCCACCAAGCTCCTACAGTAGATATTAGAACTCTATAGTACAGACGGTGAAAAGAAATTTGATATAAGAAGACCTTGAAGAATCTCGAATTCGAGTTGAACCTCTTGGAGACAAAGTTCAACATCTAGCAAAGTCTAGATTCCCTACTGTTAAATACTCCCTTTTCAAATCCTACAACCTCAAAATGCTTCAAGGGGACATATTCATCATCGGCGCCGGATTTGCTGGAGTTTGGAGCGCCCTCGCAGCTCAACGCCTGATCAACATCAAGAAGCAGAAACTGCAAGTCGTTGTCATTTCCCCTGAACCGACCCTCGGCATCCGGCCCAGATATTACGAAGCCAATGTTACAAACATGACATATCCTCTGGGTTCTCTCTTCGAGTCGGCGGGAATCCATTTTATACAAGCCACGGCGACTGCCATTGATACCGGTAGCAACAGCGTCGAGTTTCAACCACAGTCTGGTACAGCGTCCAGGATCAACTATAGGCGATTGATCCTCGCCGCAGGAAGCAAGGTTGCGAGACCACGCCAAGTTTCGGGGATTGAGGAGTTTGCATTCGACATCGACACTATCAGTGCCGCAGAGAAACTCGAGAATCACCTGCAACGTCTATCTTCACTTTCGCCCAGCCCGGCTCGTGATACTATAGTGATCTGTGGTGGAGGTTTCACCGGACTTGAGCTCGCAGCAGAACTTCCCGGCAGACTGCACAACAACAAGAGCCGCATCATCCTCGTAGAAAGCGCGAATGAGATTGGCCCAGAGCTTGGATCAGGCCCTCGTCCTGCTATCACGGAGGCTTTGGAATCTCTGGGCATCGAGGTCAGACTCGGGGCGGCAGTGGTAGGAATCGATACTGACGGTGTGCGCCTCGCATCTGGAGAGCGCATCGAGACCATGACGGCTATATGGACGGCTGGTATGAGGGCGACAGCTCTGACGCAGCAGATACCTGGACCCAAGGACTCTCTCTCGAGACTCCACGTCGACCAATATCTTTGCGTGCCCTCGACTCCGCATGTCTATGCCACCGGGGATGCAGCCTATGCCCTTGCCGACACCAAAGGTCACTATGCCCTCATGTCCTGCCAACATGCGCTTGCTCTAGGCCGCGTATCTGGCCATAATGCTGCCGCAGAACTCCTCGAAGAACCAATGATACCCTACACCCAGCCTGCGTACAATACCTGTCTGGATCTTGGGGCCTGGGGTGCCGTCGTCACCGGAGGATGGCAGAGAGAAATCAAGCTACTCGGGAATGAGGCCAAGTCGGTCAAGACATTTATCAACCAGAAGTTGATATACCCGCCGAAGAATATCGAAGATGCTTTGAGTGCAGCTGATCCTCAGGGCGCCGACTCGGACGAGATACTGGCGCAGATGCTTGTTGCTGTCAAATAGATTCAAAAAAAAAAAAAAAAAAAAAAAAAAAAAAAAAAAAAACTCTGTCACGATGAATAGAGAAATAGAAACCGTGCTCGTCAGACAGCACTGCTCAGGAGCTCTGTTCATATGGCCAACGTGACGTGAGTATTCCTTACAATCCCTGATCTCTGCAGCACTGGGACCATTGACCTCGGCTCGCTTCTAGTCAGCGCGAGTATAAAATAATACCACACGACATTATTTGAATGACTTGTAGCGAATCCCGAGTCAAGTAGTATAGTAGACATCGTCCAGAAGCATGTCCCATAAGGTACGAGATCAGCCTTGAACGTACTCGCCGAAAAGGATCAACGTCAAAGGGAGCGGTGAGACATTGTGGAGGTCCCGGTAACTCTCAATCGATAGAGCGCAGCACATTCCCATAAATCGCGAGAATCAGCCCAGGCTCACCAGGGTCATTGGCGGGGGCATCTTTTCGGCAGTGAAGATAGGATGATAACCCGTCTGTGACTGTGCCGTAGAGGAACGGTGACACAGGTAAACTCATGGCCTGGGTATCCGGTTGGCGATATCCTCAATATTGAGTAATCAGTAGCAGTGTATGAGTTCTCAGCAAATGTCAACTGCAGTCAACATGACTCAGATCAGAGTGCTGACGGTCCACGTGTGTCCATGGGAACCAGAGAGCTGGGCGCGATGCATTCCTGGCCCAGGCCGGTCGCTGGCAGCCACAGCGAATGTTTGGCATAATTGTAGAGGTTGCGCCTGATGAGCCGGCAGGTTTTTTTTGGTGGCACAAGACACTGACTGACTGGCTTGACTGGCGACTGGTTGGTTGACTGGCAGACCGGACTGGGCCGCCCAACCACGAACAAGAGTGCGGGTGCCACCCACTCAAAGCCACTCTCCATCTCCACTAAAGCTCAGATCGAATGCGCTACTGTACGCCCGATATCCCTGTAGAAACGGGGAGGGACCCAAATGGACCCAGCCTCTCGCGTTGTTTGTTGCCCTTGACGTAGCCCGTTGAGCCCGTCCAGCTGAATACAAGAATCTTGCGACCGTTGGGCGTTGTTTTGATCAAGGTTCAGGAAAAGAATCTTTTACTCGAAATTTTCAACATATTATTTTTACCATCTTGCAGCCTTCTCTCGTCCGCACGCACCCATTTTCGAGGCATCTGCAGCTTGAACACCCCCGGGACAGAGCCAAGAGTAGCTTCCCGCCCGCCAATCCCAGGATCCAACTCGCGGGAATTGGGAACCCCCCAAACCAAACCCCCGCCTTGAACGACCTGCAAGCTGCAGCCAGGGATGCGGCTCATCTGTTGATTACTTGCAGAAATTCCAGAGCTACCTCGACCTTGCCGAGTCTCGCCGCTTCTATACTGATTCTTCTCTCCTCTGTCCTCTCTCTGCCTGCTCGTGTGGCAGCTAAGCTCGAGACATCAGCGGAGAGACACCGCTCGCCCGCCCAATCCGAACATCCACGGGTCTTTCCTGGACGACGGTCAAGGTCTATTGAGACATTGCCGCCGCTTAATCCCGCCGAACCCCAGTTTATCCTACCTGCTTGGCAGCCCACGACAGGGTGTCACGGACAACTGCCCATTTCATAAGCCGAGCCGGGGGCCCCCCGAACTTTCAAACGACTAAACCCTCCATCATTGAAATTGGCCGACCTAGGAAATCCCCACGGATCATCTCAACAGTGCACTGTTCTCAGAGGGGAGCAGCCCAGGAAAGGTCCTTCCTCTCTTTCGTCCCATGAACAGCAATACGAACAGCGAATTATCTGCCATGCTCAGGGGCCCGACCACAAATACACGCCCCTCCTCCCACGGGCCAGGGGCGGACATTGACACTTCCTATAATCCGGTCCACGGCGAATTCGATCGGCACAATCATGACCACCCAACACTGACCTTTGAGCCCGCCGAGGACAAGACCGCCCCGTACACCCGCTCGACTCGACTACGGAATGCTGCTTTCACTGACGACCAGCCCGCCCCTCAACATCTACAGCATCGAAGACAGCAGACAGCCCCCTCACTACCTCACATCCGAACCCCTTTGCCTCCAAGATCTCCCGTCCGAGGCCACGTAAGACATCAATCAGACATGCCGCTCACCGGCGATGGGCGGAGAGGCCGCAAGCAGGACGCCTCTCCTGGAAACCGGGCAGGACAGTACAGTGGTAGCGCCACACCGCCCTTCGAAGATGAGATCTCAGGAATGGACACGACGCCAAAGTCAAAGAACGCCGCCTCAACTCCCCAGACTGGGCCTGGCTTCTTCACATCTCTCAAGGCACGATGGGCGGGCACGGCATCTTCTGAAATCAACTACGAAGAACTTGCCAATATGGATATTCAAGCTGCGCTCCAGCCACCAGAGGCCATGTCGGGCCGCGACACGTTCTCGCCTGCCGCCTACAAGAACTTGCAGATGAACGCCATCGGCCTGTGCACCAAAATGCAGACCGCTTTCCGTCAACGCACTTTGGCTCTCGAGGAGCTCCAAGCAGAACGGTCAGCCGACCAGGAAGAAGCCGAGGAAACCAAGCTTCGTGTTGAGAACCTCCGAATGCAGCTCGAGCATATGGCGCAAAAGGCGGATGAGCAACAGCAGGCTCTGCAGCGTCTCATGGCCGAGCTCAACCATGAAAAGAAAGCCCGGCAGGAGGAACGCATCGTCCAGGAAGGAATGCTTGCTGAGCCATCCATGGTCAACGAGGACCTTGGCACGTATGAAGCAGAGCGCAAACAATGGCGCAAATCCGGCGGCACTGTACGATCAGAGGTCAGCGGTTTCGACACAGAATCCATTCGCAGTGTCGAGAGCGACAGCGTCTTCTCCCGCAGCCGCAGCCCAACAATCATGACGAGTGCCACAGAGAGCCACTACGACTTGGCCTCTGGTGCCTCCTCCATGTACCAGGGCAAGGGGCCATCAGTGACCACCCTACCCTCTCGCCAAAAACCGGCGCGGGAGATGAGTACGTTGCAAAAGTTGATGAAGAACATCTCTGGCGATTCCGTCAAGGACGAAGACAAGGGAACAGACGATTGCCGAAACTGCAGAGGACAAGACTCGAGCATGGCTTGGGATACGGTCTCATTACTCAGAGATGAGAACAAGGGGCTGAAGCAGAGAATAGGAGAGCTTGAGGTTGCCGTCGAAGGTGCACTGGATCTAGTCAATGGCGTCGGTCAGGCATAGACAAGAGCACCCTGGTGCAACTTCATGAGAAAGATCTTCAACGAGTCATCTGAGATTGATTTAGATTGTATATACGGATGGAGTTATTTGCATTGGGAAAGGAGTTGACACTTACTGACTAGATATCCATGTTCAAGCCCGGGTACATTTTACTTCGTTAACCCATATCGTTTACAAAATAATTTTAGAAAATTAAACTCTTTTACCACAATCAATACGGTCAACTCAGAAACTTGACAAGAGACTTGTAATCCGTGACGGGGATATAATACCCTCAGCAGCTTTAAATTTGTAGTGCGTCTTGACGGATGTTTGTGCCGGCAGCAAGCCAATTGAAAGAGTGGTGATGGTCATCGTATTTTCAAGTGTTTTGGGCGTCGGACTGTCCTTTAAGAAGCTGGCCTTCGTGTAGCTTTTTCGCTGGACCAAAACCTCTCCCATGAATCATTCATTTGATTATTCAAAGCCACCGTGTTCCCTGGCTGGACCAGGACGTAATATTTGGCAACTCCCCATCCAATTGAAACCATCGTCATCTTGTCATATTGAGTCGTTGTCCCGAGCCATATGCTGCAGCAGAGTGGTACTCTTGATAGACGTTGCGATTGACCCCTTGACCGACAAGATATCGGCTGTCGCACCTAGTGAGTCCTTGCCTTACGAGGCATCTCCATGATTTCTGCCACGAATTTTTTGAAGCCGATTTGTTCGTAATGCTGATTCATTTGTCCACTTCCTGTCTGATCTATCGCCTAATCGTTCTTTGCAAACACGGTATATGTACACTCCTGATCGACTCCATCTCGTTTGCTTCCAGTCCTCCTTAGTGGTGCTCCTCGCCGTGGTGGTGGTCGTCCTTCAGGAAGAGGTACTCATATCCGCAGTAGGCGGCAAAGGCCACAGTCGCTATGCCCAAGCCGGGGAAGGCACCCTTGAGACGGTTGAACCGCGAGAACTGTCCGGTGTAGCGCCATGCCTCGCTGATTGTCCGTTAGTATTCGCACGTCGCATCTTGCTCCCGGATCCGTCGCTCGGATCTCGGCCACTCACGCTCTCTCCCAGGGGTCGTATCTCGGCTGGCCAGCGGCGTTGACAAACTTGCGGACGTCGAAGCCAGTGACGTTGGGCTTCTCGCCGTGTTGTGCTCGTAGTAACCTGGAATTGAATAATTAGTATCGCGTGAGCTGGAAACAGAAATGGCACCTGCGACTCGTCGGCTTACCTTGTGGGAAACATTGTGACTGTAGCGATTGTCTGCACAACAATTGCTATCCTGCAGGTCGTGGTATGATCTCAGTGGAACTGACTGGTGATGGTATCAACCTACCAGACGTCGTCCCGCGGCATGCAATTGGAGCTTGTCGAATGACGGGGATTATGCATCAATTGAAGCTGGAGCTGGGGTTTCTCCGAAATTCCGGGGAAACGGGGTGGGATGGGTGGTGGGCAGCTGGGATCGGAGCTGGAGCAGGTGCAGGTAGTTGCCCAGCCGCGAGGTCAGTGCTTAACCTTCCCTCTCAAGGCTGCGGATGCGCTTTGGCCAGAGACCAACCTTCGAAAGCCAATCCTCCAACCCAAGAACAGGCGTGCTTCTATTCATTATCTCGCAGCAGCTTTTGTCAATCAGAAACTTGGAACGAGACAAGCAGTTCTAGGCCTATCAATAGACCCCCGGCGATTGTTGCGCTCTCAGCAGGACTTACAACCACGTCTCAATCCCTACCTAAGAGAGCCCCCGTCACTCACGGGCGCCCCTCCATCCATCTCATCGCATTCTGAAGTCACAGTCACGGCTGCTTGGCAGTATTCGATGAGCACATCTTCGTAACCTCTCCACAATCCAGCGCCAGTTTGAAAAAGGAGAGAGAGAGAAACAAACCCTAGACTCGATCGATCGACGCTTTCACTTGACGAGGTCGCTTCGGCGCTACCCCCATGACGACCGATCCCAAGATTCTCCAACGTCTCGTACATGCAAGCAGGATCAAAGAGGAATATATGAGATACCATGCCTCAACCGCCAAATAGGTTCCAGTCGGGACCGCCTTCCATCTCTCCATACCAGCACCAGTTCGCCAACCATCCTTCACAATCCCATGCCGCGAGCCACCAACCACCAGGATACCTGGGCAATTCCCAGCTGAACAACCCCTTTGGTGCTGCGGCGGGGCTCGGTGGCCTTGCTGCCGGCATCAATGCTGGCGCCGGATTTGGTGTAGGAAACCTGGCCGGAGCTGGTGAACAAACAGGTCTGGGCAGCCACGCTGCGCGCATGAGTTTCGCCCACGGTGGGCAGCTACAGCAGCAAGCGCACCCTCATCAACAGGCTCATGGACTTGGAGGCGATCATAACACGCGGAGCGGCGGTGCCGCCAAGAATCGTATACGCGACGTATGGAGGCATAATCTCAACGAAGAGATGGCTGTTCTGAGAGAGCTGATCGACGACTATTCCTACGTCGCCATGGTAAGTACCTCACAGGCTCGCGCAGTACTGTGAGCGAGGCGGGACTAATGAATCAAATCAGGATACGGAATTCCCCGGCATCGTTGGACGACCCATGGGCAACTTCATTGACAAGAGCGACTACCACTACCAAACTCTACGTGTCAATGTTGATATGCTCAAAATCATACAAGTTGGCGTAGCACTATTCAACGAAAACGGAGGTGTACCACCTGCCAAACCGGCTCCCGAAGACCTCAGCCCGACCCTGCGAAAGTACCTTGCGACCCACGGCTCGATACCCTATGCGTGGCAGTTCAACTTCCACTTTGATATCAAGGAGGACATGGCGAACGAGAGCTCGATACAGTCATTACAGCAAGCTGGAATCGACTTTGAAAAGTTAAGGACGGAAGGCATAGACCCGAATGCGTTTGCTGCGCTGATGACCACGTCGGGTCTCGTTAGCGACGAAGAAGTAAAATGGTTGTCTTTCCATGGAGGATATGACTTTGGATACTTCACCAAATGCCTCATGAACCAAGTGTTGCCCAACGATGGCTCGCGGTTCGAGCACATAATGAAGATTTGGTTCCCGTCGACCTACGATGTGAAGCATCTCCTAAAATGGGCCATCAAGGCGTCGACACTGGGAGCATTCCAGCCCACAGACCCTGCAGCGGCTGAGATTCTCACCAAGTTTGAGCAGAAATCAGGACTTGAGGCTCTGGCCGAGTCCTTCAAGATCAAACGACTTGGTGCAGCTCACCAGGCTGGCTCGGACAGCTTGCTCACTGGTAAGATTTTCTTCCAGCTCAAGGATAAGATCTTTGGCGGCACAATACCAGATGAACATGTTGGCAAGACATGGGGTCTGTCGGTAGGAGGCACCATGACGATACCTTATACCGGAGGAGCCGGCGGAATCGCCAACGAGAAGGAAAACGCAGCCTCCAATCTTCTAAATGGAAGAGCAAACGGGCCTAGCACGCCTGGCACATCGACTATCAACCTTGTGTCTACACCTGCGGCGGCTCAGTCTCACAATACCAATGGGAATGGCATTTCGGTAACACCAATGACGCCTGGCGGAGGTGGAGGAGTTCTCGGTCAGTTCTTCGCAAGGTAGAAACCGACCAAGTCCGACTTTGATGACTGCGCCACATGCCCTTTTGGGCCACCGATTTCAGACGAAGGCCTCAGGAGACTGAAGAGGAAGCAAAGGCAGAAACGTCGAAAGCTTCTATGGCTTAGTAGACGAGCACTCGCTGTTGATAGTTGAGTACTCGCTGGCAAAACACCATATCCTCGACGCCCCTGAACTCGTGGTATCTAGCTGGTATGTGAGACCAAGTCTGCATAGTCTAAATCAAAGTCAAATCTGGGGAAAGAGTTTTGGCATCAACATGCCAAACACTCGTTTGCCCGCTATCTGGTTTGAACAATTGGTTTGGATGAAGGTGGACAAAAAGCGCGGTTTCGACATCTCATTATTTTACACAAAGCGTCTCTTTTCACTAGGAGTGCAGGGTCCGGTTGGTTGTAAACTTTGCGTATGTAGTATTAGGAATCATTCAAGTTTCCCAAACAATGGTTAGGAAGGGGTTGACACGGTCGGCGAATAAACGGCTGAACTTCTTTTTTCTGCTTCTATCTCCGGTCTCTTTTCGCTCTCCTTGATGGTCTGCTGTGTCATGTTTTGTGTGACTAATGATAGGGACGCTCTCGCTCTATTCTCAAGATCTCGTACGGATACGAAGGATGATTTTTAGAGCCGCTGGTCATCATGTACCTCCTGTCAGCGAATCAATATTTCCACGTGCCAGTCATGAACTGTTGGAACGAGTTGATTATCTCTATCTTACTGTTCGGAAAGTATATCATATTTGTCAACCACTGGAAGATTCACGGCAAGGAATAATCATACGCAAGTCTCTCACCACCATAAAATTGGTAACGGGGAAAGGGGCTAACCCTTCCGAAGTGTTAATCCATACAAACGCGCAAAACGCCATCCATGTCTCTGTAACAATAAAACCCACACGGACTTCAGCCAATAACTCCATGCAAGCCCAAAAAGACGCTCCTGCAGCATCACACACACACAAGACAAACCAGGCGGCTGCGTGATCCCCTGTTTTCCTCCCCAAATCTAGTAGACCCGCTTATGTAATGTACGCCTTCTTCAGTCGGTCTTCAGAATAAATCTCGCCTGTCCGCAGGTCTTTGACTTGACCCTCGAGCAAGCCAGCCTTCTTGGCGTAGTCCTGGAGCCTGGCCTTGGGATAGGCTCGGCCGTTGGGGAGTAGCATCATGTCGTGCTCGACGTGGCTCTTGTCGTGGTGGGCGTAGGGAACATTGCGGGCGAGCTCGTTGAGCTCCTTGGAGCAGATGGGGCACACGTTCTGGAGGCTAGCAACGGTCGTGTTCTCGGCGGTCTGCTGCGAGTCCTGGCTGTGGCACGCCGGGGTCTTGAGAGCTGAGAGGCCCGAGTTAAGGACCATGTGCAGACTCGGAATGGACGGCAGCGAGAGGAGCCGGTTGTGCGTCGCGATGAACAAGTCGGCCAGAACCTGCCATCTCTGGGGAGAGTATAGAGCTACGTAGGCCGGGTACTTGGCAGCTCGATGTGGAGGGACGGCAAGCAGACCGCAGGCTTGTCGCACCTCGACGGCGTGGCTTTGCCGGTATGGTTGTAGCCACTTTTGAGCATGCTTGATTGCCTCGGCGAGTTTGGCTGGTGTGTATGGTCTCACGAGCTCGATATATTGTTGATAGCGGAGCATAAACTCCAGATTTGACTGTGCCCGGTTTAGTCTTGTAATTCCGAGAATTGAAAAGGCAAGAACATATGTAACTCACATCCATTTTTCTCAACTCTTTCTTGGTATCGCCAGCCGTACACCATGCCAGGGCTTCCGTCACGCTTCCATTACGCAGGCTTGAGCTGATCCTAGCCATCTGCTCAAACGTCTCGACGTCAACGAGCTCCTCGATCCGGCCGTCGCGGGCTAGCATACGGGCGCTCTCGCCGTAGCCCTGGCGCAGCAGGTAGTCGACGAGCATGCGCTGCAGGCGGGTTCGGCTCCAAGTCTCGTACTTGACGTCGTCGAAGCTCTGCATAGAGTAGATTTCGGAGAGGTGCTTGACGCGGGCGGCCTCGTGGCGGTATAGGCGGCGCTCCTCCTCGGCGAAGCCGGTGAGCTTGCGCTTGACGCCGCGGGCGCGCGCCAACATGCTGTCTATGGAGCGTAGGACATCCTCGGTCGAAGGGGGCGAGCTCACGGCCGCCTGCGCCGTCTCCTTGAGGGTGTTGCGGATAAAGGTGCCGTCGCGCTCGACCTCGAAATGTGCTGAGCGGAAGTTCTTGCGTAGGAGCTCGAAGGGGAGGCGGAGGAGAGGTTGATCCTGAATAATTCGAGACTGTTAGCTATGATCTTCGTCGAGTTTCGCTGTGTGTCGGTGATAAGGTTTGCCCTTCAACGGCGTGAAGTTGCAAATGGGGGAGGCAGGTGGGATGGATCAATGTAGCATCGGGGCTTGGCTTGTGCCAGCTCGGCAGCTTGGGAAGTCTGGCTTTCTTTCTGAAGGACTCACAAGCAGCAAATGGTTCTCATGATCGAGCTTGAGAGTCACGGAGTCCGCCATCTTGTCCGTGTTGTCTGTCGTTCACGATCGGCGTTGGAGGAGGGCAGTTGAGCAAAGCCGATGCTTTGAGCTGTCCTACGTTGGCCCTTGACGTCGTCTTGGTTGGCACCTCTTCCGGGTTCGGTGGATTCGTGGGGTAAGGTGGGTCGACCGGCCGAGCTCCGGGTGAAGCCGAAACGCTAAGAAGAGTATCCTGGTCGAACGGATAGAGCAAAGTCCATGATCGTAAACATTTCGAGATACAGCATTCATGGCGTTTATGATTATGACATTTCCATGAGATCTTGACCGTAAAAGGGTGTTCCAGGACTGCAGATTTGTATTGGTAAACATCAGGCTGAGCTCATCCTTGTTGACCCATGGAGATGTACTGCAAGCTGAGGTATCACGAGAACCAGCGATAATTCATGGCCGTTCCGAAAAACCAGAAGATCACCCATGTTTGATTCCCAATTGCATCATGTACGATACAGCATATACTGGGAATCTATTGGCTTCCATGTCTCAAAGATCAAGCATATCGAGCTGCGAGGAGATCTAGTTTACATATGTAGAGTTAATATGTAAGCCCAAAGAGGTTGTGTTGCATTGCAGCAATGGCCCTTACCTACCTGGTAATAGCTGCGAAGATTTACGAGCCTGGTTACCAGGACTATTGGCATCTCCCTGCAATGGTGTTCGCGGTTGCAGCTTTAATCCGACTCCGCAGAGCCTCGAAGGTATCTCGGGCATCTTCATTGTACTGTTGGTGACGGGAATGGTGACGGGAACCCGGGGGGTGACGGACCGGCAAGGCAGAGCGACCAATCACGCAGATGGAAGACGACCAAAACCCGCCTGGCCTGGCTAGCCTGTTAGCGCACCAGACGGGGCTTGCTTGATTCCCTGGGCTTGATTCCCTGGGCTTGGCTTGTGTTGCGCTTCCAACTTTCCGCTTCCCACACTGAAACCCATCACACCACCTCAATCTCAGACCCACACCCATTGATCCATCTGTTCGCCGTCCGCCTCTGGTCTGGTCTCGTCTGGTCTGTGCTCCCCAGCTGGTCCCCAAGTCATCTGGCAATCACCCCGTGACCTCGCTGCCTCCCGTTCCTCAAAGTCAACTCCCATTTGACCCATATCATAAGAAGGAATCCCGAACAGCTCTCGACAAACGGCTGCGAAAATTGATCTGAAAATTCAACAACCCAGATCTCGTCCGAAATTACACTTCTGTCACATTTTTTCTACAATTTTCCCCTGTTCCGACGCTTCGATCGCTGTTGCAGGCCTCTCGAGTGGGTTTAACGCTATCGCCAATCTCCTGGCTCCTGATCATTCACGTGAACTCAAGTCACGTTCTCTGGGATCGCGGGGACCACAGGCGCGCTGTGCTCGGTTTTCGGCGCGCGCGATTCTTCTGAATTGTAAGTCGGTCTATTTTCCCATCGATTTTCTATGCCGGATTCATCGCCGCATTCGACATTGTTGCCATGTCGCGTCGACGCAGCAAGCAATGCGGCACTTTGTCTACGCATCTGCCTGCCTTGCAGAATTCTTTGCAAATCCCATCGTCGGCTTCGTTGCCTTTCCAGCTCTTGGCGGGCCGTCGATTCCTGCGTGCTGCAAGCGCAGCCCAGATCCATCCGAGCTTGATGCCGTGCAAGCCTTGTAGCTGCAGCTCAACGTTGCCTTTTTACAAGGCCCGTGATAACACCAAGTCGCCTATATTCAGGGTATTGTGATGCTTTTGAGCTCGTCAATCCGCCCTCTCTGGCCTCCGTCGGCTGTGATGGACTGGCTCCCACACACACCACTTAGGCCAAATAGATACTGTCCCGCACCAGTGACAACGCGCCAAAATCATCAGTGCTTCTTTGCGCAACAGATGTGCTGCACTTATATCACCCAGCACATTTCGAAGCTGCTCTCTGTGTTACTTGCCAGAATTCATTCCTTTTTAGTGATCAAGAAGTCATTCACAACTTCGTTGACGCAGTTTTGGCGATACTGTTCTACCGCTTCATCGTTCTCACAATGCTAACTATACACAGTCGTAGATTGCCATCACATCCGTGTGGCTTGTCTGGATTCGAGCGCCTATTGTAGGTGTCGTCATTCGACCTAGGTCTTCGCACACTGAGCGATGATGGAGTCCGCTTCATATCCTGAGGTTGCCGGGCTGGAGCAACTCGCTGATCCCCGCTACTTGGCTGCCATGGCCGAGGCCGTCACACAAGAGCAAAGCGAATACGCTGCCCCATCGTCCACAAGTCCCAGTGGCCGGCGAAAGCGAAGTGCGCCCGATTCATCGCCAGTCGAGTCGAGACGCGCAAAGCGAGGGGCACCATCAGCTGCCATGTCTAACCACCCTGATGTCGACTCATCATACGTTGAAAGTGCAGTAGAGGCCGCTCAAGCCGCCGCCGCTGCCAGCGTGAATGCAGCAGACTTTACTGCGCTGCAACAGGCTACAGCAGATCACCATGAATCTGCCGATCCTGCCAACGCTTCCAGCACAGCAGCCGCTGCGCTCGGCTCCATGTATCCCACGATCCATGTACCACCCTCCACTGAGGAGACGTTTGCCGCACAGGTTGCTGCCGAGAACGAGCACGCAGCATACGGTGCCAATGACATGGTACCAGCAGATGGTCTCCCCGATCCTTCGAATCAGGGTCCTCCACAAGGCCAGCAGCCTCCAGGCCAAAATGGGCTTCGCACCGGTGCCCCAGTATTCCAGTCGCCCGTTCAGCAGCCCGGAGGACACAGACCGGCTGTAGGATCCGAGGAATGGCACAAGCAACGCAAGGACAACCACAAGGAAGGTGAGTTTGGTGGTATCCATACCTGTCTTGACGCAACATCTACTAACAGGGTCACAAGTCGAGCGCCGGCGAAGAGAGACCATCAACGAGGGTATTAATGAGCTGGCAAAGATCGTCCCAGGATGCGAGAAGAACAAGGGATCCATTCTGCAACGTGCCGTCTCCTTCATCACGCAACTCAAACTGAACGAGGCAACCAACATTGAGAAGTGGACACTGGAGAAGCTACTTACGGAGCAAGCCATCTCAGAGTTGAGCAAGTCTAATGACAAGCTGAAGCAGGAGTGCGAGAGGGCATACCGAGAAGTGAATGCATGGAAATCACTGGCCACCAACCATGGACTGCAGCTCAATCAGCCAGTCCATCCATCAAAGGAGGAAGCCAGCCCGCCTTCGTGACCGGATCCTGTATGAACGCATACATACAGCATGGATATCCTTTTCTGTTTCTTATACCCCAGGCACTAGGATGCAGAGTGCAGTCACATTTCTATAGGCTCGATTTGCGACGGCAATCATTTACATATTCGGAACCAAGAGTGGTGAGCAGTTTTCGAGGAGACGCTCCCACGGCCCAGCAGAAGTGGCGTTCAGGGTGGTAGGGTTTTCTTTAGGTTTGCATGCAAGGCTCCAGTATATTCAGCGATGGACTGAGAGGTGCACCATATTTGCTGGACAGACAGACATTTGATCTTCCACACAGCCTGGTATTATTTGCTATACAAACGTTTTACATCCAAATGCCGAAATGGCTTATAGCTTGATAGAATCCAAGGCAACATCTTTGTGACCGTTACACGTTACAGAGACCCCGTGTTGACGGGGACAAGCAAATGTGCGTGAATATTCGTCATGGAAACCCAAAAAGGGCAAATGGGGTGTTTGCATTGGACGAGAAAGAGCAATCACGGCTTACAGCGGCCTGGGGTGCCACGGCGCCAAATGATTTTGTATGTAGGCTAGATGCTGGATGGCAATGATCGAGTTTCGAAGGAATCCTTTCGACATACGACTGATCTCTTATTCCAGGCTCATCGGCAGTTCCCAGTGAAACAATTCATTTGCCATGGTTTTGCATTGTGATCAGTGGGAATTTTCTTTCTTTTCCCTCAACCCCACAAAGACTGGAGTTTTCCATCAATTTGAACCCCGAAGAACCGAGCTTGCTTGTACCTAGGCGTACCAAGGCAGCGCCGAAACACTGAATAGTGACCTCCGTCGTTGGCTCCGGAGACCCTCTGAGCCCCGAAGCCACCCACCCACTAAGCTAACTAAGGTCAGTGCTCGAGTGCCCCTCTGCCCCTCCAAAAAATCCCAGTGGTCCGATGCTGGGCGGGTTGGCGGCGGGCGCCTTCGCAGTCAAGTCAGTCGGCAGTGTGTTCCAGGCAGGTGCCAGGATTGGCTCTCATTCGCAGCTCGACGGTTTCGGCTCCATTTTCTTTTCAGGCCTCCTCCTCTTTTTCTCGCCCTTCTTCTTCTTCCTCTCTGACACAACCACCTTTTCTGTCAACCCCCAAACTCTTCTTTTCTTTCCCACTGCCCAGCGAAACAACACCACCACCAGATTGGTAAGCCACGTGCGGATCAACTGAACCAGTTTTGAACACCCTTCTCGCCCAGAGAGGAAACGTCTCAACAATTGCGGCCTTCTTCCGGTTGCTGACACTCGAAAATCACTTGTCCGGCGACAGCGCACCATCGCTCGTCCAAAACGTTAGACAACCATCCTCACTCAACCTGCCCGCCCGTGTCCTAACGGCAGTCTCACAGTCTACTTGAAAAGCTGCTCGTCGCGCAATCTTGAGCGATCCGGTTTTTCAACCTTCCGACCTCGTCACCATCAGAAACCCCACCACAAAGGGTACAGTCTACATTGCTGTTTATGTATCAGCACGACAAGAACGCAGTGTTTACACACCTACCCCCTCTCTCGCTGCAGTCTTTTCGCATACCGCGAAAACCTTGTAGCCCCAACATCAGTTCCGTCGGCTGAAATCGTCTTCACGAGTTAATGCCTACCTACGCCCACGACAATCTGTCTCCAGTCTCCCCTATGTTTGCTACGCATACGATCAACTACTGACAGCCTGGCTCGTCCAACCTCCAATCTCGAAATACCGAGTTCAATCTTCTCCGTTGCCCGAAAACAAAAAATAACCGACTCTCGTCCGTTCGCAAATGACCCGCTAGTCATCTCGAACCAGTGTCATCATATTCACGATCGATTCATCGCTAAACAGCCATTCTGCCTGCTAAGCTAAGCGACGCTCAATCTCAGCCGTCTACAAATCCGCTTCTACATTCATACACCAGATTCATACCATCTGTAACAAACCGCCAAAATGGTCGAGCTACTTGCCATCAACCCCAAGAGGGCCGACGACAAGTTCTACCGCTACAAGATGCCTAGACTCCTAGTCAAGGTTGAAGGCAAGGGCAACGGTATCAAGACCGTTGTTGTCAACCTGAGCACTATCGCTCAGTCCCTTGCCCGCCCTGGAGGTCACGTCATCAAGTGGTTCGGACTTGATCTTGGTGCTCAAACCAACATGGATCCCCCGGATGACCGCTGGATCATCAACGGCGCCCACGATGGCGAGACTCTGCAGAAGTCTCTGTTCGTCTTCATTGAGAAGTACGTCCTCTGCGACGACTGCGGCAACCCCGAGACCGACCTCACCATCAAGGATGATGTCGTCCGCAAAGATTGCAAGGCCTGCGGTGCTCGCAGCAAGCCCCTTGTCCACTCCAACTTGATCAACTTCATCCTGAAGACCCAGACCAAGAAGGGCAAGAAGTCCAAGACTACCAAGGCTGAGCGCCAGGCTGCCCGCAGAGCCAAGCAGTTGGGTCTGCAGAATGGCGAGAACGGCAACGGAAGCGGTAACGATGAATCGGAGAACGGCTCCAACGAGAACGGCGAAGACGAGGCGGATGCTGGCGCTAGCGACGACGAGTTCACTCGTGAGATCAATGCTGCTGCCCAGGACCTGGATGCGCCCAAGACAGTCAACGATGATGATTGGGCTGTCGACATGTCTGAGGAGGCCGTCAAGGCTCGTCAGAACAAGCTCCCAACTGAGTTCCGCGACAAGCTCGTCCTGGAGGGCGCCGATGAGGAGGAGGATGGTGAGGCCAGCGGTCCCACCGTCTATGACGAACTCGGCAACTGGATTCTGGAGCAGGCTACGGAGACCGGAAGCATTGACAAGGTCGAAGACCTTGACATTTACAAGAAGGCCAAGGACTTGGGTATCGAGACCAAGCACAAGACCGTCATGGTTCTTGTCCAGGCCCTCTTCAATGCGGACATTGTCACTCAGATTCCCAAGCGCGCAGGTCTTCTCAAGCAGGTAAGCATTCACTTGGTTTCAATGTTTTGCACCATTTGTACTAACAATCTTCCAGTTCCTCAAGGACCCCGAGAACCCTGGCAAGACTTCGGAGCGTCACGAGAAGGCCTTCATGGGTGGTATCGAGTGCCTCCTCGCCAAGGAGGGCAAGAAGAACCCCAAGCTGCTGACCGGCGATGTCATCTCCAACAAGATCCTCTACCAGCTCTACGACAAGGAGTTGATCTCTGAGGAGTTCATTCGCAAGTGGGGCAGCAAGGCCAGCAAGAAGTACTGCGACCTCACGACCTCCCGTGCCATCCGCAAGGGTGCCGAGCCCTTTATCACTTGGCTCGACGCTGCCGAGGAGGAGTCTTCCGAGGAGGAGGATTAACCGGGCACTGTCCTGCATCTTGATATCACCATCAAGAGTCAATTTGTTTTGTTGAGATGAGTGCGCAATTCATTTGCCACTGTACTCGTGCATGCTCTTCACTCTTTATGATCAAAGCGTGTTGCCAGGTCCACAAGCTTTTCTCGGATGCGATACAGAGGAAGGAGCCGGTAATGGCAATCAGGGAAAAAAGAAAATCAAGTCTCATAATAGTGCTACACAAAATAAAGATTTGGGTTTCAAAAGTTTCTGTATGCTCTTGTGATATGTGTAGATGTGTTCCCATTATAGCACCGCTTCAGCAAAAACGAGATGACTTTTAGTAGCAAACCATGTTTCTATACAATTGAGGAGTTTGTCCAACGGAATTTGTACACATTGCACAGCTCGGAACAAGTCTCGATGCCAACACAGCTTCCGCTACGTGTGCGAGCAGACAGGTAGGTTCTCAATGTTGCTCAATACGGCGCACTTTACAGAAAAGGGACTTAGTTCATGATAACTTTTGGGCAACCCATATCTTCATACAGCCAGATCGGCCAAGGTATAAAAAACAAAGCAACTCGACCAAAATGACCTAGAACACGATGTGAAAAAAAAAGGCATAAGTCTAGAAACATGAATGTGTGACCACCTCTATGGCGCAACCTCGCCCGAGAATCAGTATCGCGCCACAGATGACAGGCTGGGAAGCTGGGAATTGAGTTCCCGATCATGATGCCGTGAGCTTTCCCAGGCTCACAGTGAGGATCCTGCCTTTCCCTATCCCTCTCTACCACTCTTGTTCTTGTGGTTTTGCTGCCAAATCGGCTTGGCCGGTCTGGGAATCCCAGAAGCCTCCGGTGTCGACAGCCACGTTCTGGTCTTGCCAGGTGTTATCGGCGGCTGTATTCGCGCCCCAGTCATCACCACTCACCACATTACCGGCTGGCGGTGTGGGATCGGCCGGAGGACTCTGGCGTTCGCCGTTGGAGTCGTTGGCCGAGTTATTGGCATTTGGACCGGTATTAGGCCAGGCCCCGGGCATGGGGGAACCCTGGGATTTACTTGACTGAGCAGTGTCGTTCTTCTGCTCTGGAGGATGATCGCCTTGACCCATGACGTTGCCACCAGTGGAGGGCGGCTTGTTTGACGGAGAAGCGGTGCCTGCATTCTCGCCATTCTGGTCATTATTTTTGTTCTCCTGATTCTCATTTGCTCCTCCGGTGTTGTCGTTCTGGTTGTCATTGGTGGCACCCAAATCATCCTTTCCATTATCGTTGTTTTTTGGTGCGAAAGGATTCTTGTGGTCATTAATGGGGTCACCCCATCCATCATTTCCGTTATCGTTGTTTTGTGGTACGGAAGGGTCGCCCTGATTATTACTGTTGTCGTTTTCGTTGTTCCCCCAGGTATTGTTGACTTCGCCCCAGGGGCCAGTGTTGCCATTGTTTGCAGTGTTGCCCAGTCCGTCGTCGTTCTTTGCGCTGCCAGCTTTGCTGTTCTTCTGGCTGCCGGCCTTGCTACTACTCTGTTTCCCCAACTCCTTCAGGTCTTGGTCTAGCTTATTGCTTTCCTCCGGGGTCCATACTTTCTTGGCCTCGTCATTTGCGTCTCCAGCATTGCCGCCTGTGGCATTATCCTTGGCTTCCGCGGCACCCTGAATGCCCCGGCTTCCTTTGGACCCAGCTTTGGATCCAGGTGCAGCAAAAGGCACAACATTGTTGTTGCTGTCTTTTTTGGCAGCGGCTCTGATAGAAGGTGACTCGTTGTAGGGTGCGCGAGGGTCCTTGGGCATGGGAGTGACAGGATCAACCCCGATCTGTACGACACCTTGACCTTGGTACCAGGGGTTTCCGGGGCCTGGTCCAGTGGCTGGGCGCTGTGCCGGAGGAAAGTTCGGAGGCGGGACCGGAGCATGAGAAGGGGCGAAACCATATGCCCATGGGTTCTGCGATGGATGAGGAGTCCCCAAGGGCATGCTTTGACCCCAACGCTTTGGGTACAAGGCGCCGTAAGGATTTCCGTATGCTCCACCGTGATAAACACGCATGACGCCGTGTTCGGCATCGTAGAATGCATTCGGTCGCGGATCTTCGGCGCCCTCAATTGAATGCTCAACCTGTAGAACTTGGGCGTTGACGGGCAGAAGCAAGTCTGGTCTGCGGGGAGGAAGCTGCACGTAAGTCTTTGCTTTCTTGTCCTTCTTCTTCTGCTTGGTAGAAGCGGCTGGCTCTTCGATGATCTTCTCTTCAGACTTATCGGCAGCCTTCTTGTTGTTGCCTCCGTTGCCCTTTTGCTTTTGTTTCTTGGACTTGGTATTCTGCTCAGTATCTTCCTCGGCAGCGCTGGAATCTACTGCTGTCTCCGAACCAGACTCGGCCTCTTTTTCGGCGGGTTTGTCCTTTTTCTTGGAGCTCTTCTCCTTCTTGGAGTTGTTGTTGTTCTTGCCCTTGGACTTGTCCTTCTGTTTGTCCTGGGCAGCTGCCTTGTCCTTGACCTTCTTGTCCTTGTGATGAGAGTGGACATCAGCATCCGACTCTGGCTCAGACTCGGCCTCCTTGAGTGCCTGTTTCTTCCTTAGCTTCTCTCTTCCCGTGATGCATTTGCCGCAGGGACAATCCGAGTCAATGTCTTCGTCGGTATCTTCACCGTCCGTGGCGTCGGTCTTCTCGCCCTCACTGACCTCGGTATCGGATGGCTCGGCGCTGGTGGCACTTGTATCTGCCTGTAAGGGCTGGTCAGTACTTCTGTGGAGTGGAGACTTGCAGTTCAATTCAACTCGAGCCAGGAATCTCGATCAGACGTTCATCTGGTTGTGTGACTGACCTCTTTGGCATCATCAGTTGACTCTTTTTCGGAGAAACGGACATGCTTCTCGTGCTTGGATCGAGTAGACTTGGATTGGCGCTGTCCGCGGGGGATGGAAAGAGATACGGTGTCTGTCTCCTCATCTGTATCCCAGGTGAAGCTGGCTACTCGTCTATGGGTGGTCTTTTTGCGACTGGCATAGTTGCCTCCCAACACCCACTCGCAGAACGAGTTGGGCTTCTTGCTGCGTGCCATTGCGTATCAATCTGACGTGATGTTGGATAGACCTGGTTGCAGGCGGAAGATTCTGGATTGCAGATTGAATTGAATCGAACGGGCGGTGCAAACGAATAGTGTTGTCAACTGGTGGTCAAATGGTGTTCCACTTGATGGGACCTTGACGTAGGTGAAACGAGGGTTGGGTTGACAGAAATGCTGCTGTAAGGATATGCCAGCTATGTGTATGTTTCTTTCAGGTCGGCACAAAACGAAAGGCTCCAAAGAAGTGCGCTGGAAAGGGAAAAAGAATGAGTGGTTGGTAGGAACTCTCTCCAAAGTTTGGATGGATTGAAACCAAGTTGCGTTGAGGTGGTGGAAGATGGTTGGATGGAAGAAATGGTCAAGCTCTTGGATCAAATAATTGCTAGGTAGCACTGGAGCTTTGCGCGCCTTCCCAAACAGCAGCCTACTGTTGTCGCGACAACTCATGGCTCGTCTGGCCACTGGTCTTGGACCTGGTAACCCGCATTGTTCTGCTCAATAACATTGATGGAGGGAGATTGGATAACCGTCACATTTACCTATGCCCTATCGTTTATAGCTTCGCTTTCTCCTTGAGCCCCAGTTCCCTCCACTTCTTGTTGATTTGCACATTTTGCCAGAACGTCCAGGCGCCCGACAGCACTGCCAGGGGCGGGTTGAGCAGCAAGAACCAGCTCCACCAGCCGGGGCTCTTCTTCTGTATCTCCTGGATTGCATTGTCGATTTCCGCCTTGAGTTCCTCCTTGGATGCATCATTCCACACCACGATGCCCTTTCCCTTGCCTCTGGCCTCGCACCGCCTCGCCTTGAGCCTCACGTCCCCCTGGCTCAGCACCCGGTTCTGCGCGTCTTCCCTGGTCAGATGGGGATCGCGCTCCATCAGCCTCTTCATCTGGACCTCGGGCTCTCTCACGGCGACGACCATGACCACGCCGCACATGCGATCCAGCGCGCTCTCGAACAGGAGCGGGACGTCGAGTATCACCGCCCAGTGGCCCGTGACGTAGCACCAGAAGAGCGACTTGTACATTTCCTTGCGCACGGCGGGATGCACGATGCTGTTCAGGACGCCCCGGTCCTTTTTGCGCTCCTCGCTGTCGCCAAAGACGCGCCTGCCCAGTGCAGGCCGGTTCAGAGGCCTGCCTTTGCCGTTGACTCCATTCGCTGGTACCGTGTCTGAAGGCTCGACCAGCAGGTCGGGAGTAGTAGGTCCGAAATACTTTACAATTGCATTGTAGCCGGCAGTTCCTGGCTCTACCACTTTGCGCGCCAGTATGTCTGCGTCAATGATGGGAAGCTTGTAAGGTGGAGACGAGAGGATGGATGAGACGGTGGACTTTCCGGTCGCAATGGACCCAGTCAGGCCGATAAGCAACATGGCGGCGAAACAAGGACTAGAATATGGTCAGAAACGTATGTGCTTGCTATAGTCTTGGTGATGTTTAGACAAGTCGTCGCAGTTGTATAAAGTTGACGTCTGGATGAAGTCGCCCGAGCTTAGCCGGCAATGGCGATAACGTCGATAAGGCGATACCTCGGGAAAGTGGATCGGCGTCTTTCTTGGCGTTCAAATACATATGATCTGTGAAGCAGGCGAACAATGCATGCCATGACAATGATTATAAATGCGTTCGATATCTCTTTATATATACCAATAAACAGAAAATGGTCGCAAACAATTTAGAGTTCGATTTATTTATTCTGCGTCTGTCGTGTCCCAGCAGCGCAACTACAAGGATACGCCACGAATTCCCCCAGGTCCCTCATTCAAATCAATTGCGGCATGGGGCTTGAATTATAAACCTACTTCCGACGCCCCTTTGTTTTTCTTGATCATGGCATCGTTGGTCATTATTCTTGCCATGTATTTGAGCCATTCAGTAAAATTCTCATTCACTCGAAGAAGAACCGGAGGCCGTATTGCTTCGGAGACGATCATCGTTGATTGTGTTTGGGGTCTGTCAATCATTTGTCTCTGTGCCGCCCCGCGTCATAAGAAATATGTGTCTGAATGTGCTTCAACACTTCGAATAGACGGTCGAGAACGCGTGATGCGCCTGTTGGCAGATTAACAACTCCGTACCATTACTGGGCACCTGCTTGGACAAGTCTATGAGGAAAGCGAGCCTGGATGATATGGGTGTTAGCTTTTCGTGGATTGGGTCGGAGCGGCGGGCCCGCGAGGCGCAGAATACTGAGATTTCAAATATGAGTGATATTCATTCAAGACTACTGGATCTATTCCATTCGCAGACTCCAGTAGGGGAGCCATCTTTCCACCTTTTTCCATGATGCTCGTAAAATGATGCTTCCTTGCCATTTCGAAAGCGACGACTGGCATGAGGAGAATCTCTCTCATAGCTGATTCAAAGGCATACGCATTCCATCGAGCAGGACACGATGGCCAACAGCGGTAGGTTGCAATGCTTTGAACTGATATCCGTTTCTCGCTTTGACGAACTATGGATGTCGGGGCGTCGTGATTCAAAGCCATGTCTATTGATGTGCTCGTAAAACAAGTCCTGCAGTCGAGTAGGGTATAATTTCGGCTCTCGACTCCTTCCGACCTAACGGAAGAATGCCAAAACAGTGCTGATGTATCTCCTTTACCGAGAGCGCTGCACAAATCTGACTTGCGGGAACTCGAGGGGTAGGCCGAGCTTCGCAACCTGCATCTTGGTGCCCTTCACCTTGCCGACCGGGTTGGACAGCTTTCCTCCAATCTCCCTCCAGTACTGGGCAAATTGCCTCTCGTCCAAGCCCAGATCCTGCCTCAGAGCGCTCGTCTCAAATTCGTAGTTCATCAGTATGGCCGCGATCGCGCAGCTGTATGTCATCAAAAGGTCCCTGTGGAACTTTCTGATTTCGCCGTTGGACGAGAACTTCCTCCGTATGCTCTCGATGACCGGTGCTGGAGCGCTCTCCATCTTGTCGTGTAGCTGCTGCTTCGGGGGAACTCTGAGCACGCCTCTCTGTGCACCGGGCTTGGCGATTTTGATAAAGATGATGAGGTAGTTGAGGTATCGCAGCAGTCTTAACCGGTCAGTGGACTTGGGTCCAGCGGCAATGGTGTACATGTTGGTGGAGATGAACTGATACGGCAGCTGCAGAGGGAGTTGCTTCTTGGCCGAATCTTGCCAGTCCTTGATGGGACAAGAGATGAGTATGTCGGCACCGATCATGTGCTCCGGCTTGTACACTTCTTGAATCTCGGTGGCTTCGAAGTTTCCAGGAGGAACCGGCTTGGCCTGGTCGACGGAGGCCTGGAGTTCTTCTCTGGTCGCCATGCCGCGCGTGCTTTCTTGTATGGATTCCATCATGGCCTGTGCCGTCGCGTCTAGCTTGCGTGGGCTGCCACCAGCGCCAAGCATCGCCTTTTCCGGGGCGATAGCATTCTGTGTAATGGAAGCAATGGCCTTTCGTGCCTTCTTCGTTCCGAAAGCCTCGCCCAGGTCGTTGCGCAGCTCCGTCATTGTCTGTAAACGTCAGCATCGTCTTAGTCTCGAAATGCAGCAATGTAGATCTCACCTTGGGAAGTGTTCTGTCGGTCGCCTTGTCCTCGGGAGCTTTTTGCGATCGAACGACACCCCTCACGGCCATCTTCTTGGCCTCCATGACGGAGAGCGAACCGGTCGCGGGATCAAACACACCGATATAGTGCTTGAGATGCGATTCGTTTCCACCGACGCCATCTTCCTTGGCTGTGTAGTCCAACGTTCTATGTGCGGACGAGTGCAGAACCAGGTTTGTTGGCGTCGGGGCCGACTTCTTGCTCTTCTTGGGTGTGAATGATTCGGGTTTCGAGTAAGCCTGGAATGGGACATCGCCGGGCAGGCATAATCCAGGAGTCGTCGCTAGATTTCGCGTCAGAATCAGTCATTTACGCGAAAGCAAAATCAGTCGCGTACCTATCACCGGGGGGCATGTCTTGACGGTCTTGACCGAGGCGACCTTGATCGTCTGTGGTAAAGCCGGTGCTTGGACACTGGCCTTCTTCCTGGATTTGGAAGAGTTTTCCTCTCCTCTCTTCCTCTTCTTCTCCTGTGAGCTTCCCATGATGTCGTCCGCTGGCGCCTGGAAACAGAGTGAAGATCAATGGGCCGTTTCTCTGCTCAAAACACGAGCCTCACTTTGTCGTCGACTTGTTGCTTCTACAATCAACTTTTTTTTTTACTGCCCAGATGGCAGGGGTTTGACCACTAGCAGACGCCGGGCGGTGAAAAAAAGCAACCCCACTTGGAGCTTTAAGAGCTCCAGAGTTCCGACAGGTACGATTCAGTGTACCTAGTTAGATAACTCGGCGCGTTGGATGAACCAATTGCGGAAAAGAGAAATGCGAAAAAGAAATCAATTTGAATTGTTCCCATGCCCTGGTTGATCCGTCACGAGTTGTATCATGGCGGCATTGGTCGCTGGAAGGTGGCGGGAGTGGTAGGCGGATTGGCGGGTTATCAGATCTGCTGTTCCCGCACAATCGCGGGGTTCACGCACATTTCGTCATAGGTCAAATGGCACGGATATCACGATGGCATCAAAACACAAACAGGCGCAGAAGCAGGTATTGTCAATTCGACTGCTCAGCAACAAATCCCATCCTATGGTTCCGATTTGCAATGCTTTCTTTGCAGTGGTGCTACTCCTTTGAATTTCACAGCGTCAAACCCTCCATTCCGGTAACTCGATGGGTAATTGACCAGTTCGTCCTGTGCAAGAGCCCAATCCACCATGCCAAAGTCCTCACTCCTGGCCGTGAGCCGCGATTCCTTCGCACAATCGTTGTCGTGAAACGTAGAAAGCTTTCGAATGATGGGCCGTGTTGGTAGTGTGTGATGGTTTGGTCCAATATGCGTTCATGGTGGGTGCTATGTGACCATGGCGATGTGCTCACTCAGTGACGACTGAGATCGAGTCGTGGCGAGGCGTTTACTTGCTGTAGAGGCAATTGCATCAGTATGTGTTGTTCGAGAACATTGGGCTGCTCTGCCGAGCCATTGGAACGTACCTGCGAGCTCTCATCTTTCTTCTCTTACGCTTGAGACGTCTAACGCGCTTCTTTCTCCACTTGGCTCTCATCTTGACCTGGAGGATTGAGTATTAGCAACTGTTGGAGTTTGCTGTGTTGCGTCGTGATTGAGCTTGCTGGGGGCATGTGCCACCCGAATGCAGCTTCGCATTCAAGTGACCCAGCTCCGGCGGAAGCTGCAAAGCTTTGCAACGGGAACAAGAAGCTCTGCAAAAGCCATTGTCGCCATTGCGAAGCTCTCACGCGGACTGGGGTGGAGGGCTCGAGCTTACCAGAAGTTCTTGATGAGGGTTGTTGGTGAGGAGAGAATGGATGGAGGAGGGGAGCTGAAGCTCTGAACTTTGATGGATGGCTGAAACGCTGCCCACGGCAGAAATTCGGGCGCAGGGTCTTGCCCTACCTGGGCGGTGACTGCGCAGAACTGGTCTGTGCGCAGCTCTGGATGGGGCCCGAAAGACATGGAAAGCCAATTGCAAGCTGCCCAACTGCTCCAATTGCTTGGGTTGGCGACGTCAAGTGGGTTGCCAGTGGAACGAGGCTGATACGATCGCATGCACTGTTTACATGACGACAGTATGGAGGTATTTGTGGTACCTAGGGCTACCAGATGAGGCCTTTCATTTTGCAATTTGTCCATGCTCGCAGTTCAAGTTGGTGTTTGCACTCCAAGTGCGCGTCTTCGGCGATGCACCAATTAATATCCACCAACATGACTTGATGCAGTCGTTGTCTGTGCCTCAGTTGCCTACCTGATATCTGATGCACGCATGGTACTTTTCGAGTCACTTGATGACAGTATGCTAGATGAGCTTCATATGGATGGCTAATTACATTGGTTGGTCATGCGCTATGCGGCCTTCCGTATGCTTGCTTGGTGGCCGGCAATTTTGTTGTCTTTACATTTCTGTGCATTTTATTCAGGATCTGCCAGAATTCCTTGATCTCAGCTACAACAAGAGACTGCGTTCGAAATCGCAGAATGGCTCGGCATAGTCCTAGGAGCACTGCCTTACAACTCGGAGTCGCAAGTAGTTTCCAGTGTCGAATTTCAAAGTCAACATTGGGGAGCGCACCTCGGTTTCAGTGCCGAGGCAACTGGTGATTTCCGAAAATGACGTCAAGGTGTCCTTCGATAAATGCCACATGGACAACACATGATGATTCTTGGAGTATCGCAGCTACTTAGGCGGGCTACCCTACTTTCTTTGTTCTCGATTGACTATAATGGTGACCTAGGGAGCAAAGCCAATCAATAAGCCAAGACAAGAGCCTCAGACAAGTGCCACAGGCAGTCAGTCTTTCATGACGGCACTCACTCCCTTGACCTCAGAATTGTTCTTTCACTCGCTTGTCGCGATTTCTTGACGTATCCAGGGGAATGTATCGCTGTCGACGAGGGATTCCTTGGAAGTCAGTCGTAAAACTGGGCAGCCTCTTTGACATGTCAGATGGATGGCTTTGTCAGATATAGAGACAAGTATAATTACAAAACCTCAAGTGTCCTTTGTAGGCATAAGTCACAGGTCAGATATAGACACACAGTGTTGCTCTGCGCCGCAACCAATAACGATTTCTACGTGATTGAATTCCTTCCGTCAAAGTAGCTTGGCAGGTAGCAGTCATGGATGACCTAACACCAGACTTGACTGACCAGGAGTCAGAAAGCTCAGGCAAGGTTTTCGGTTCTGCTAGACATCGAATTCAAGAAAAGCTGACAAGACAAGGGTACACAAGCCCCCGATCGACCGAGGAAGAGGCATCAGAAACAGAAGAGGAACGATACACCAGAGACGTACGAAAGCAGCAGGCTGTAGCGGCGACTCTCTGCGCCGAGCGTGAAAATTACAACTCCGTCTACGGCCCTTGTGTCCGCTGCGCGTACAGCGGCATGCACTGCGACTACTCGCCCGCGCCGGGACGAAGGCGCAGCAAGAAAGGCCCCTACATGCCGACGCACTGTCGACGATGCGAGCGTGCCGGCGCCAAATTTTGCATGTTGAAAGGTTCACAATACGATGGTGGATTCCTCCGGGAAACGATCATCCTGGTCAACGGATCGGAGCCGACGAGGTTGAAGGTCCAGGAAGAGGATCTAGGGGATCTGGAGGACATGGTGAACAAGTACTCGGGGAGATCCACGGTCCAATTACAGCCTGGTGTCTGGACTGTCGAGCCTGATGTGAAGAGGTTGCCAATCCCGTCATTTCCGGCAGGTCGAGATGGAGATGTGAGCAAGGATTGGAAAGACGTCTTACCAGATTCAAGGAATCTGAGTATAGAAAGATACGAGGCTGAGGTGGCTCGAATACTAATGCTAGACGGTTACGAGACTATACAATAGGAGAAAGACGGATCTTTTCAAGGATAGAAACTTGGGTCGAGCACCAGGAAACACGGCGACACCACAGAATTGATTCGAATGATCTTGACCATAGGCACGGATAGCACATAAATCTAGGCTACACGCCCTGAGGATGTCCTCGCAGATGCAGCTTAATCTCTCTAAAGACTTTGATTTCAAGCATATTAGGCTCCAACAGTCTTCTCACAATTGAAATACGTGATCGAATTTGTCCTTCATTTCTTGTCTACCAAATTTGCAATCCTAACAGGCAAAGCGTGATGCCATCAAAAGTAGAAAAGTTACCCGTGTGGTACGGTGCAACAACAGTATAAAGGTTGTCCATGTGGTATGGTACAACAAATTCCTCCAACTCATGACGGTGACGACGACATCTGACATTCCCCTCTTTATCCACTTGATCCCCTTATCCTGAGAAACATCTAGAGGCGAGGATATGCAGACTAATTGTTTCGCAACCCGTATCTGTGTGCGAAATTGGGGTACTCCAAGCCTGCGTCAGCCGGATAAGCAGCGCTCCAATGCATGCACTGCAAGTGAGCATCGTACTGGGACCTGCCAGAATCCTCCAAGTCGAATTGCTCTTGCCGTAAAAGCATGCCTTCCATGACGGCTTGCGGGGGCAGAGGAAGGACAGGCTGGCCGACGATCTTGAAAAGTTCAAGCTGATCGGCCAACGTGTTCCGGATCGCACAATTTTCGTGCAGAGCACGCCTGTCCGACCAGACCTCAAAAGAGTTGACTCTTGCGTACAGATCCGCAGCACTTCCCTCCACGTCAGCTGCATCCGGGAGCGGCCACAGCTTTTGGCCGACCAGGAATCTCATGAAGTGCCCAAAGGTGTGGGCCTCGCATTCCTTACGAGCGGCGCGTGAAGCCTGCGTACAAGACCATGGCTCGCACGAATCTTCATAGAACGGCCGATCCTCAATCTCATCTGCGCGCCGTGCATCGGGGTCGTCGACGGCCAGAGTGGCCGCAGCGTTTCGGAGCGGCGTCAGAATGGCGTCAATGACCTTCAAACGAGCGCTCTGGATGCGCTCTGAGTGTCTCTTGTTAGCATCGTCCCAGGAAGCAGGGAAAGATTGCTGGGTAGTTACCGGAGGCGCCCTCAGGCTCGATGCTCTCTGGGAACAGCTCGGTGTCCAAGTCGTAGTGCCACACCATCTTGGCGAGAACAGCCTCGTACACTCCCACGTTACCAAACTCGCTCGCAATGAAAAGCTCCTTCTCTAGCGTTCCATAATTGTCGGAACGAGACCACAGGTCTTGCCTCTCGACAGGTCTGAGAGGCGCCGTCCACGTGCTTGCCCAAGGGTAAAGCAGCTTGGTCATCAGGTACTTGTTGGCAAGAGCGACGACTCCATAGATTGTTTCTACGAATCTGTGTCGCTGGTCTTCCTCCGTGAGCTGTCTGGTCTCTTTGTAGATCGGAATCAAGTTGCCGTGTGAAATTAGCAGGAGCGTCTGCATCGCCCGAGGATCGTCGTCGGGGAGATCCACCTGGTCCTGCCCTGCCTCGCGGAAGGCACCAAATAGCATTGCCTTCATGACATCGGACGAGCGTGCCAAAGCTCTTGAACAGACGCGGAAGCGCATGGCTTCCTTGTGTTCATGTTGTCCATTAGCCTTGATCGTACACTCGTTTGTTGAAACGACGAGAATGCGGTCCCCGCGTGGGTCGATGTCTACGATGGCAGGAACCCGATCCGGATGAGGGCAGGTACTGGGAGGTCGGTGTCGGTCGGCGAGGACGTGTCGGAGCGGTACCGCCCACTCGCCGGCAACAGCGTCACGGTCTGACGCCATGTTGTCGTTGGTCGTGGTGTGTGCTGATCTGTCCCAAACTGAAATGCTGCCGGCAGAGTTGAGGTTCCAAAAACACCTTGAAAATTTTAAGTTGGAATGCGATCTTGGGGCCCTTTGGATTCTGTGGACGTCGGAAGAAAACAAAACCTAGGTGGGCGCTGCTCTGCGTTTGAAGCAATTTCTGATTGGAAAAGCTGTCTGCAAAAAATTGTCCCTTGTTTCAAAAGTCCGACCAGAGGCAGCAGCTCCAAGACAAATTTGGCGCGTGGCCATTCTTTCTCTCCAGAGGGGCAGATCAAGTAGCTGGAACAGCTTGTTTAGTCAAGTAATCTCAAATCGTATCGGATGCAAACTTTCATGTGTTATTTCTTATTATAGTGCATTCTCTAGTAGTATCGATGCTATTGCATATGCATCAGCATACATCTGGAAAACATGAAGCTGTTCATCCAGCTCGCATCAGATCAAGGTCCATCTTCATTTCCAAGGCCGCATTATGCATTTGGTGGTAAACCGAATGCCTCAGCTCTGGGAAGTAGGGGATTTTTGATCGAATTTGGTAGCTCATTGTTCACACTACAGCCTCGAGCTTCGAGTAGTTGGTCTACCTTCGTTTTGAGAGTGCAGTCTGGATGATTTGGGTGGTAGTTATTCCACAACGTTGATTTGAGTTTCTCGCGGAACGCATGAGGACTCTCTTTGACCTCTTCAGCGAGCTCGGGAATCGGCCATAGACCCTCTCTCTTGAGGTTCTGAATGATTGTTCCCAAAGCATAAGCATGACTCTGCCTCTCATCAGGCAGTCTCTCAATTGGGTCAGGCTGCATTGTCAATCCTTCAACCGTATTCTCGAGGGTCTGTAACATGCTCACGATGTGATCAATGCGGCGCTGTCGAATAAGAACTGAACAAGAGTTAGTAACTGTATTGTAGAAAGCCATTCCCAGGAGAAGTTCTTACCTTTGGCGCCATCAGGCGCGATACTGTTGGAGAACAGTCGTTGAGGATGTTGCTGGAACCAAACCAAGTCGGCCGCAACCCACTGATACAGGCGTATGTGACCAAACACACTAGCGACAAACAACGACTTCTCCAGCCTCTCGAAGCCAGAGCTTATCGCCCTTTTCAATAGGAGATTTGTCCAGATAAATACCCATGGGCGCAAATGTTGTGTCATCAGATATTTGTCTGCGAGGCTGACAATTGCGTAGATTTCGTCCACAATGGCAGGATTCGGCTGACTCGTGGATTGCTTCTGGGCCACCTTATATACGGGGGTGGAATTGCCATGTGAGATGTGCAGAAGCAGCTGCATGGCCCATGGGTCATCGTCGGGAAGCTTGACGACCTCTTGGTTTGCTTCGGTAAATTGACCGAACAGCATTGCCTCCAAGACGGGAGAGGATCGTGCGAGGGCCTTGGAGCATACGCGAAAGCGCATCACTGACTTGTGTTCGTGAATTCCGTCAGAGTCGATGCTGCACTTGTTTGTACCGACTACGAGCTCCCGATCACCGCGCTTGTCGAGCTCGATGATGGACGGGACATGATCGAGAAATTCGCAGGGCTCGGCTTCGTGTTGGGCGGTATTGTCCGTCTCCTCGCCTGTCGACTCAGAGACAGGATCCTGAGTCTGACCGGATTCCATGGTTGTGCGTCACCACATCTGGTGCTGGGGAGGTCGACGAGTGATTGTGGCGGCGAAAGATTGCGTTGAAGTTTTGGAAAGGATTTGAAATGGGCAAAATTACCACAGGGAAGTTTTGGTGGTGGGACTCTGTGGGTGCCTAGAGAGAAAAAAACTGAAGCCCTTGGACGCATCAGCTGTTTCAAATTCAATGGTGGTAGTGGGCTCGGTGTTTGAAGAAATGTCAGGAATGGTCGGTGCCAACAAGAGTACTTTGCTGCATCAGACTTGATGGAACAATGAGAGTGAAGAACGGCAAATACGTGGTCACTTGGTTTGAGGGAAGTGACTTGGCTGCAACCGGCTTTCTTGAACTGACTGGCGACGGCATCTATCTTGATTGCTATCTATCTTCATGTCAAATCACACAGACTTCAGAGACATGAGGTACTATCGCGAGCCAAGCACTCCGAATGGAAACTCCATTGCTATGACCTAATCAGTAGTGCCGACGATCCCACACACCCAGTGCCACGCACTCAACACGGACGACTTAACGCTGGGCATCATTCATCGCGGACGTGAGGCTGAATAGTATGTGCAAAAGCAAATATCGTGTGTTATTGTGGTGTTGTACCTTGGTCTCCATGAACCAACTGTGTGAGCGCTTATGTAGAATCACAAAACAAAACGTGGACGTCCCACAGATGACTGACGAGGGGCGTATCAGGTGTCCCATCACAACATCGTCGGAAACTCGACGGTAAAATGAGTGAACGTCCTCGACAACTACCTCTGCTTCTGGAAATGGCCAGAAGTCGTGGCGGTTGAGATACCAGAAAAGCACTCCCGATGTATGAAGTATGCAGTTGGTTCTAGTGACTTCGTTCAGGGATTTGCAAGCATAAGCACTGGCTGTCGGTCTGTCCAGCCGGCATTTCAATAGAGTGTCAAATGCATTGTTCAATACAGCTGCGATGCCGTCGATTCTCTACCGCCGAAAGAAATCAGGAGAACTGATCCAACGAAAAGAAATGTCGGCTTATACAGGCAAACAAAAATGACGATACAATCACTGACCTTTCGCGTTTCCTGGGTCAAGAGTAGACAAAAATAGTTCTCAGTCACCTCGATTTCAGAAATACAAGCATTGAAATTCCTGCCAATAACTTTCGGCATGACCGGTTTGCTGGCAATGTAGCCTGTAGGGGATCTTCTGCCACATTTCGCAATAGAACAATACTAGAGCTTAAAGCTAAGAACAGAATCCAGACAATATCATCAGTCCATAGTTTTGACACTCTATACTAGGGTTCGTGAACAATGTTCCCCACTAGGTGCGAGGCCATCTGCATTGTTTACTCCTGCCCCAAATTGCCAGGCTGTATCGTGACTCAAGATCGGGATGTCTCATTCGAGCAACCTAGCGATGCGGCTCTTGCTGACATTTCTTCTATTGCTGGCTGCGAAAGAATATCCTGACGTGGAATTTTCCGGGCCTCCTCAAGAGCTTCGTCCAATGTTGCGCGAATGGAACAATCCTTGTGGAGGCCACGTTCTGACCATATATCCTCGGTAACCACACGGTAAAATGAAACGACCGTGCTTGTATTCAATTCTTCTGTCCGTGGCAACGGCCAAAACGACCTGCGGCTCAGGTGCCGGATAATGACCCCCAGCGTGTGGATCTTGCAGTCACCTCGAGTACCTGGTCTGGCAGCACTGCAAGTATAGCGGCCGGCTGTTGCATCGTCGAGCCCACAGTGCGTGAGAGTATCAATCGCGTCCCTGAATACTGCCGTGATGTTCTCAATAGACTGCCAGCGGGAAATGATGATCTGATCTAAGATGGTGTGAGCACCGAGCTTGTTTTTGCAAGCCATAAATGAAGACCGAAGCACTGACCTTTGACGCTGTTGGGATCCAGCGTGGAAGAGAACAGCTCCGTATATCCTGGAGTGAGCATGTAGAGGTACTCAAACATATCCTTATAAATTTCGACATGACCGAACTCGTTGGCAACGTAGAGTGCCTTCTCCCAATCCCAACGCTGCAAGGCGAAAGGCGAGAGTGTGATGTAGGGCCCTCCCCCACGGTAATTTGTAGGGACGCAGAAATCGTCGTCCCGACTTTCCAGCATCGAAATCCAGGTCGGAACCCACGGGCGGAGCATCGGGGTGACCTTGTACTTGTTGGCGAGCACCGCGACTTGATAGACGTCATCCAGAAAATTGCCGTTTTCCGGTGTGCCAATATCGTACACGGGATCAAGGTGACCGTGTGCAATGTTGAGGAGCATCTTCATTGCTTTCGGGTTGTCCTCAGGGAAGGCGATCGTCTCTTGACTTGCTTCGACAGAGTTGCCGAACACCATTGCGGACATGACGGGCGAGAACCGTCCCACAGATCGAGAGCAAACTCGAAAGCGCATTGCCGCCTCATGGTGATGTACGCCGTCCTTGACCTGGCAGGTATTGGTGCCGACCATGAGAACTCTGTCCCCGCGTGGATCGAGCTCGATGATATCGGGAATGTGGTCGAGGAACTCGCAGACGTCGAGGTTCAGATCCAGGTCGGGTGTGCTTGCTGCGGTGTCTCCTGCCATCTTGTGCGGTGTACCGTGGACGGTGCGGGTTGATGAGTTTGCTTGCAGGCGGCTTCGTTGCAGGACTGGAAGAGGAACTGGGGAAAGAATGGAGGTTTGATTTTGGGAATTGGTAGAGCTTTGTGGGTAGGTAGGTTTCGAAAAGGTCCTGGTGCGTCCATTTGCAGTGGGATGCCTGGTGTGGGAGAATGGCAAAAGCGGATGCTCGCAAAGAGCCTAGTAACAAGAGGCAAGTGCAAAACATCAGTCACGCTCTTTCAATTGCTATACAAATACGAAAGTCTCGATACCAACTATAGGACTTCTTTTGTTGGAAGGTCAAAAACTTTCTTTTTGAGAAAGCCTACCTCTAAAGAAAATAATTCGGGAAATATTCTTGGAAATAGAAAAGTTTTTTTTTTTCCCCGAGATCACCTTCGCTCTTTTTTGGAAATAAGTTCGATTTTCAGTGTTGTCGAAAGGAAAGAAGTAAAAGCACTATCAATTGTGTGAACCATGTATTGCAGCCCGTGTTTATGTAGTATTCCATTACATGTCTGCAACCGATAACTGAAGTCACAAGGAAGCGCTCTACATCATACTAGGACCCTATCCAGACCGTTGTCCTTTGACGATAGCAGAGCTGATCCACCTTGACGCATCCATCTTGTCTTGATCCTATGCAGATTTGCCATACATCTTGCATATATCAATTGGCAAGCAACCCAAACATTTTCGAACCACGTTCATTGCTAGAATGTTGGAAACCCAAATTGCTCTGCTCTGGAGTTCATCTTCTCCACCATCCTGCCCGGTGGCGAGTAAAAGCTCGAGTCCTCGAAACTGGAAGCTCGAAGATACCAGTTGAGCGTGCGCCGAACTTGACATGAATGTAGAGGGCGGCAGTCCGACCACAGTCCGTCGCGAAAGCCATTTTTGTGCATCGTGAGCCGAAAATGTAAATCTCTCGGGCACATGTCTACGTCGGCTGCATCCGGCACCGGATAGAGGCCCTCTCTAGACAAGAATAGTACCAAGACTCCGAATGTGTGCATCCGACAGTTTACGCAGACCTCTACTTCTCCATCCAGAGAAACGTCGCACGGGTACAAAGTACCCATGTTGGTGTTCTTGAGATCAGAAATGAAATCACGGAGAGGTGATAGAATACTATCGATGAGCTCCAATCGTAGTTTTCTTAGGTGATCTAGATTGTTCATGTCAGCGTTTACCCACGGATGTATTTGACCGTATGAGCAATCACCTGCAGCGCCGATCTCTGCGGGACCCGAGCAGGATGACTTGACGATGGTAGGGAATGGCTCGATACTGGACGTGAATAGTTCTTGATCCTGTCTCAGGACCCAAACCAGCCTCTTACTCGCATCTTCGAGGAGACTAAAATGGCCGAATTGGCAGGCAATGAAAATGGCCTTTTCAAGCCTCTGGATATCGTCTGGCGCCAGGTACTCGTCGCTTTGCGGAAAAGGGGGATACAAGGGCGGGATCCACATTGAAGCCCAGGGTTGAAGCTTCTGGGTCATCAGATATTTATCCGCAAGGGAAACAATGTCGTAGATATCGTCGGTGAACAGGTGCCGCAGTGCCAATGGGCCTTTTTGGTGACTATCTGCCAGCTCGAAAACCGGGGCGAAGTTACTGTGTGCAATGTCGAGAAGGACTTTCATGGCATCGGGGTCGTCATCAGGTAGTTCAATGGTTCTCTGATTTGATTCCCTGAAGAGGCCAAAGAACATTGTCGCCATGACATGGGAGTGTCGTGCTAGAGATCGCGAGCAGACGCGAAACCGTGCTTGTTCCTGGTGGTCATGGACTCCGTCAAGCCCAACGCGACAATCTACCGGGCCGACGATCAAGAGTCTATCACCCTGCGCGTCGATTTCGATGACAGGTGATCTCTGGTGGCTTTCCCCGCAAGGGTAGTAGCAGTCGATGGAATCTTGGGAATCGAGTTTCGCGTTGTCTTCCTCGACGGAATGATCGGAGTCGTTATTTGGCGCCATTGCGTACCACCTCGTGTGCTGACAAGCATTCAGCGATTGGAACACCTGGTTCCTTCGAGATGTGAGGAGTTGAGAAGTTCCAGATTACGAACCAGCCTGGGCAGCCGATTGTTTCAGCACGTCCCAAACCAAATTTTGTACCTGCCCGTTTGCTGCGTTCAGTTTGCGCTGCCTCAGGCCGCCCGTGGCCATGCGTCGTGTTTTCACGGAGGGGGACAACGCGTACCTCTGAGTGAAACTTGATGCAAGTATTAGAATACCCAGGTCTCACCTGATCAAATTGTACGCTGATAGGCAGGCCCTTCTACTCAGCTCAAGAAGTGACCTGGGCCGATAAAGAAAGGAATTGGGCGACTGGGGAAGTCTATGAGTCAGGCATCGAGGGCTACAAGAAGTATTTTCCAAAGATTCATTTCCCTGCCCAGGGCGGGAATCTGCAGGGGATACCACCTACGTCAATTTCAGCAGGTTAAGCACAACTGCGATGGAACGTGAAGCTGTCGGTCTTTGAATCAATTCACCATGGCAAATATCGGGTAGTTGGAACATGTAGATTCATTGCTTTCCATGTAAGATGGACCTATTACTTAGGCGTTCCATGGGGACAGTGATCGTAGCCATGGATGAAATTCTATGTTTACACCATAGTGTTCTTGGATTGGAACAGTGATTCCACCCTGCGAATTTTTCTTGGCTGTGTCCCTCTCGCCATATTACAAAATTTTCAGAAATTTTCACACGCACCTAATGTGCATTACTCCCATATTTGGAACCAAAGGTTATCGAAGCCGAATTCTGGTGTTCTGGACTCCATGATTGCGATGTTTGACGGTGGTGGAGAGTAGAAGGCCGAAGAGACATCTGGGCAGAGTTCAAGAATACGGCTTAGGGTTTTTCTTGTCCTGCATCTCTGATGGAGTGGTTTGTATTCTGACCACAGTCCCCTATCTGGCCAGTTTATGTGCGAGGTGAGTCGATCGTGTAGAAGCATGGGGCTCTCGTCGACATCAGCTGCGTCGGGGAGTGGATAGAGGCCCTGCTTCGTCAAAAATCGCAACAACACTCCCAATGTGTGCACGTGGCAGTTCTTTTGACGTTCTGGCGACTTCAAGTTGCAACGATACAAGCGGCGCGGACACCAAGTCTCTTCCATGACGCCGTCTTCGAGAGTGTCGTCTCTGAGAACATCAATGATGTCACGGAGAGGTGCTAGTATCTTGTTGATCAATTTCGCACGCAGATTGCGCAGGTGATCTGATTACTCGTGTCAGCTTGGCCCTTGATTTTATGCGGTGAGTCGGATATTACCTGCTGCTCCAATCTCCATGCCGCGAGAATCTGACCCATCATAGGCAGAGAAAGGCTCAAGACTGCCAGCGAACTGTGCTCGGTTCCGGTCTTGTGTCCAGACCAATTGCTTGGCTGCACCTTGAAAAAGGTCGAAGTGTCCAAAGTGGTAGGCAATGAACATGACCTTTTCTAGTCTTTGGTACTCATCGACGTCGACGCAACCTGGACGGGTTGGAATGGAGATGTGATACGTTAATGTTTGGATCCAGTTGGCTGCCCATGGGCGAAGTCGAGCCGCCATGAGGTATTTTTCCGCAAGCAAGACAATCTTATAGACATTGTCTGTAAGCAGATACTGCTCCTGACTGTAATTTGCTTCGTAAAATCGGACTCTTTCGTAGACGGTGGCATTGTCTCCATGTGCAACTCTGAGTAGAATATCCATAGTATCGGCATCGTCGTCAGGTAAGTCGATGGCCTCTTGAGTCGATTCGCTGAATTTTCCAAAAAGCATTGCCTTCATGACAGGAGAGACTCGTGCAAGAGTACGGGAACAGACGCGGAAGCGCATGATTTTGCGGGGGTTGCGACGTTCGGCTCCCACGGTGAGAATCTTGTCCCCGAGCTCATCGAGATCGACAATGGGTGGTTCTGCTACCTGCAATTCAAGGGCATGACTGGTGTGCTTGTCTCCGTCGTCGATCCATTCCTCGTCGGTACTTGTGATGTTGCTCTTAACAGAGGCATCGGAACCGTGATCTGAAGTCATTTTCTGTGTTGGTTCTTGTGTCAAGAAGCGTGGAAGGCTGGAGATGCAGGCTTTGAAGTGGTAGGTACGAAGAGAGGATGAGTTTGATGTCGACTGTGATGGTTCTTGTGTCAAGAGGCGTGGAAGGCTGGAGATGCAGGCTTTGAAGTGGTAGGTACGAAGAGTGGACGAGTCTAATGTCGACTGTGATGCCGGGTGCCTTCTGCTTTAGGATTGGTGAAAAGGCTGGAAGTCGTGCGTTTGGTTAAAGAAACCAGGGTTCAGGAAAAGAGAATGAGTTCAGAGGAAGATTGGGTTGTTGTGTGCTTAAATGATTAGCAGAAAGGAAGGTGCAAAAGATCATTGACAAAAAGGCGTTGGGTGGCTAGTTTGTGGTCCTGCCAATTCTCCGGATTGAGGTGTAGCCATACGCGTGTTGGTCGGCACAGGATTTAGGAATAAATATAAGAGATTTTGTATCTCGTGGTGCAATTTTAGCCGTCGGTACAAATGTTTATTCAGAAGAAGTTTGATCAACGTGGTCACTTGGTTACAGAAAACGCTATTTATACTATTCTTTATATTTGGAGAGTAGGAGAAGATAACTATTGCTGTTGGAGGAATCTCAGGCCTGCAGCCTTTTCAATGAAATGACTGTGACCAGTGACTTGAGACAAATGGAAGGAATAGACACAATATACCTATCTATATATTTATACCAATGCTTTAACATAGGTAGCATACTTGCTCTACAAACAGACAGTACGGCATAGGAGCAGTCATCAACTCTCTAATTATGCTTATTTGTTTGAAGCTCAGATTGTTTATATAGCAACCAGACTTGTCCGGCAATAAAACCCTTCCAACCCATATTGATTGCAAACTAAATTGATACACAGACAAACCACACATTTCTCTCTTGTCATTCAAACAAACACATTCTCGTTGACATAACGTGGGCGGGTGCAGAGACTATTGTTGTAGCTTTTAGCCATCAGAATACCGCGTTCAAGCGGAAAGCCTCCAGCATATCCTCATCCTCACTGCTTTCCTCTCCTTCAGGGTGCCCAGAGTTATCGCAGTACGGGATATCCAACATTTCTGAATCATAGCGAACAACCCAACGATGGCTTTTCTCGCCATAGAGATAAGGAGGAATATAGTGGCGGTGCTTTGCGGTCAAGATCCGAAGACGGACCGGTACATCCTCCAACATCTCTTGCTCAGGGGGCGGCATATCGGTTCCAGCTGGGGTCGCCTCGGGACTCTCGGCTAGGGCCTCTTCAGGCTCTTCGACAAGGGTATACCGGTTGATCATTTTGTGCCTCAAGTCTTCAAAGACTCGGCGCAGTGGTTGCTGGCCATACTCGTCATCTTCCATCCTGTGGCGACCAAAGAAGTGCAGCGGGATCCGATAGAGACGCAAGTCGACTTGGAACAAGTCTTTGCGCTTTGAGGCATTGACGAGGCATTCTGTGAGCTTTGGGAGCCGAGCCAAGACGTTTTCGGCACCACCGCGGAAAGTCAATGGACTTAGGTCTTGGAGGCAGAGCACTTTGAGATTGGGTGGCGGGTGATCTAGCCTAACGGACCAGTTGAGCTTGAGGTATGTTAGCGATCGGAAGTTGGCAAGGTTGAAAGCAGTAAGTGGGCGAGTAGACATCATTCCACGGGGGTCATGATGGCCCGAGAAATCGAACTCCTGTAGCGATTCTGCTTGGAGCTCCAGAGCTCTATGCGACGCCTCGATATCGTTTCTGAGAAAGTCGTACGACGCTGTGCCCGTCCCATGATGTGTGATCTCATGGAGAGCCAACTTCTTCAGAGCTGAGGGATATGACATAATCTGCTCCAGTGCTCGGGGCGAAACAATGCTTTCAACAAAGGAGAGCGACTCAAGCTTGGTGGAGTTTGCAAATCTGGAGATATCATAATCTTCATCCTCCACTCTGATCTTGACGCAAGACAGAGTCAGATTCTGCAGTTCCGGTAGTAAGAAGATTGGGCATAGCGGTGTTGTTCGCCAGAATCTCGAGTTGATGCTTCCCGTCCAATGTAGGGTCACTGATTATGTCGTAAGTTGCAGGCCAGGTAGCGGTTGATATGGCCAACTCACCTGATCTTAAGAAACTGAGAGGCCTGTCGCCTGAAGGAATGCTGGAGAGTAGCGATGCTTGCTCAAAAGCTTGCAGATAGGCCTGCATATCAGCCTGCCAGACACTCTCGCTCTTGGAGCCGATCCGCGAATGAGCATTGCAGAACGGGCTCTCGGAAACAAACGAGTTGAGACATGGGAAGAAGCAGAGGTCCAGCGGCGGAGAGTTCTGAAAGTCGTGATGCCGCGTCGAGTATACCAGCTGCAAGTCGTGGACATAGGCAGCGCGCCTCGGGTCTGCTTTGCAGAGGTCTAGCAGCCGATTCGCAGAGGAGCGCCTGGTGAAGAGAACACTGCTATAGAGGCATATTTCGATGATTTGTCTGAACTTTTTGCAAGTGCGCGCTGTTGCCTGGAGAGCCTCGGTATCGGCTATCTGCTGGAACACGTGCAAGATGAGCTCCGTCGGCAGCGATTCCAAGGCCATGGCGATTCCAGAACGGGCACGTAAAGTGACGATAGTGTCCTCCGATTGGCGGCGATATTCCTTGGGTTGTACAACGTCAGCTACCTATTGCTAGGTTGCTTAGATGATAGATGAAATGGTTATGTGATAAAGACGGGTTGTGCAACTTTAAGAGGGGCAGAGTTGGTAGTGGGCATCTGCTTGCTAGGACTCCGGGTAATTGACGTCGATGAGGGGAGCTCCCGAAGCTGAGCTTCCCTAAAGCTTAACATACGATGCAAGTATAGGGCGAGGTGATACAACCAGCCAGGGAACGACTATTTAGAGCATCAGGTGGCGATCAGATGTCAAGTTCATCTGATGCAATGCACTGTAGCCTTCGCAGGTACTTGGGTGTCTTCTGGTATAAGAATAACTTCAATGGGCGCAGCACCTACTATGATCATCCTCAGCGCATAAAGACAGGTTTGCTGTAAATGGTAACCGACACGCCACGCAGGTGATCTACAGCGGGCGCGAAAGGTCTCCGAAACCGCACCCAGGAAGCCCCACGCCCTCAGGTACAGTACCATTAGTGCTGGACCCTGGCTTAGGTCAGGTGCATATTAGTGCATATGCGTCGCATTGTACTTGGAAACACTTGAGGGCAGCATTGCACCGGCGCATATATGCGATTTACGCGAAGATCTAGAGATATTTCTGTTTGGCTGCGTGTCAATGATTTGCAGCGCATATTCATGTTTTCTTTGTTCCCTAGGACGTTGATACCCACCAATGGGCGACACTCTGTGTATCTGTCCTGCGCCGCCAGGGACGTTGGCGCGCCAATCCCAGTTTAGCTGGATGTGGGCAAGATGGTTGGCTGGAAGGGAATACTTATACTCTGTACCGAGCTGCAAATATCATTTTAAAATCCCAACCGTAGAGGTGGGATTCAAGCATGCACAAGGTCGCAATCAGTTATCGTTTACATGGTTGATCATAGGACATGTTCATGGAGATGGTGTAAGATCAATTGATCATCATTATACTTCATCATTACCTATACTTGCCTACAGTACCAGCGGAACACTACTTCAGTCTAAGTGGCAGAGTGGCCCGATCATCACATAACCTCATCCTCCTCAGACGATTAACATCTCTTCCGCTTCTGACCTTGCGGTCCCTTGTTCCACAAACCTTGGCGGCGGCGCTCCCTGAGCTGCATCTCTCTGTTCCTGACAGAGTTGAAGAAAAGCGGCCGGTCATCCCTCATACTAACTCCAATCGCATCGAGCTTCTCGACGCGGCCAAGCAAGACACTCGTCTCGAAAAAGGCATCACAGCTCGGGCAAGCGTCGGATGCGTTTGCGTTCCAGGGCTGGAGGCATACCAAACACGTACCGTCTTCCTGAGCGCACTTGGGGCACTGGTGGCTCTCGGAGCTGCGGTCTCCCGTGCGCATAAGCGAGTAGTCCAGCATGGTGTGAAAGCAGTGGCCGCAGTCGTAGTTGATCTCGCCGACAAGAAGATCGCACCCGGCGGCTTTGAAGGCGGAGATGGGACTAAGAGACCGAAAGCTCGACATTGTGGATGGATCTGAAGCTCTGCTGCTGCTTGCTGCTGGATTATGCTTACCTTTAGAGAGATGTGAATGGAAGCTGTTGATTGATCTGTGTTGAATGTGTGAATGATCAAAAATCCGCCTGCCTGGCTCACTCTAGGTCTACTTATACTCATACGATGAACAAAGACGGCCTTATACGGTGATCGATGAGACAATTGCCATTCTACTATAGCCACAACACCTTTGTGACACCTGCTCAAAGAACCCCGAGGTAATGCTTTGTTCGCTGCCGCATCTTTCTTGTTCAATATTCGATTCTCTAACGTGGATCGTTTACCGGGATAGAGCTATGTAGTTTGTACATTAATTTAAATTTCTCACAGTACGGGTTGTAAGATTTTGATTGTCGGGCGAATCTGGTTGCTGTGTAAAGCATCTGAGCTCCAAGTATGATGCGCTTTTCTACGTGTAGTGCGAATCTGTGAAGAAAGGATTGGGTCTTCAGCGTTCGCTTAGGCAAGCAAGACAACAACAGACAAGCACAATTCAAGAGCCGATGACTCCTCCCAGGTTGTAATGTTTGTTTGTAGAGCAAATACTCTCGTTGAGTCAACGCATTTGGTATAAATACTTGGGTATATCGCGCCCATTCCTTCCTGTTATCTAAACTCTCTAGTTACGATTATTTCGGTTGAAGGGCCATCGCCGATCGGCCTTGGACTTTTCCGACATTAATGGATTTTCTCCCTTACTTTTTAGATATAAAGGATAATATAAATACAAGGATTTGTACCCAAGTAACTACCTGTCTTTGAATTCTTTCAAATAAACATTTGGACCAATGGCTGAAATTACACCTTGAGATCCAAGACTTTATTACCTATACCTACCTAGACCTTGTGCTGACCAACACGCGTGTGGCTATTAATCCAGGAAAATGGCAGGACCACAAACTAGCCAGCCAATGCCTTTTTTTTGTGTGATCTTTTGCACCTTCCTTCCTGCCAATTATTCGAGCACAGGACAACCTGATCACAGCCTTCCTTTAAACTCATTCTCTTCTCTTTAACCCTGGTTTCTTGAACCAAACACACGACTTCCAGGCTTTTCATTAATCCTGAAGCAGAAGGCACTCGTCATCACAGTCGAAATCAGACCCATCCTACTCTCAGATTCACCCTACTCTTCGTACCTACCCCTTCGAAGCCTTTCACATCTCTTAACACAAAAACCATCACAGACAATGGCATCCAACGCCTCTGTCATGGAGGCTTTTCGATCAAACGCGGTATTCTAGTAGCTGAAAGCTATTTAAGGCATGTTATCAGAACATAATATGGTAAAACCGTCTAAATTCTTGTTGTTTGTTCTACAGTTTTCTATTTTTTTTTCTGCATTATTATAAGGCGCGGAGAAAAGTTGCAACTTGGCTATTTTCCAGGTATGCGCCCATGCGAATGCCCTCTCGTCATCTAAACCTATTTACGGGATCTTTCGTTTAAAAGATATTAAATGGCAAAGCGCCTGACTGGTATCTAGGTATATTACGATTTACCATGGTGCGATCTAGAAATTCTACAGCTAGGCCGTGAATAGCGCGAACACCATCACGCCGATCTGCGTTAGATCCGAACGCTGGCTATACTTTCTTGGCGCATCATGACGTGTAGCGATGTAACCTTCCTTTGCCCCGGAGCGCGCTCCGTTTTCTCCCTGTCCTTTTACCGTCTCTGGCCACGCCCAACTTATGTCATGAAATAGCAATGCTAGTTCTGCATATTACCGACACTACCGACACTAACTCGGTTCACTTATCTATAGGAAAACCATCAGAATGAGAACTAATCCCTCAATAGATCAATGTCTTATGTGTTTGAAAAGCATTGGGCAGATATTTGGTACATTTCAGCTCCAATTGTGTGCCCCAGTCAGTTCCAATAGGACGATAGATTGAGGCCTCCGAATTTATGGTATGACAGCGTGATCCGGGGTGGTCCTCAAGTGCCGACGCCAGACGCTCAAGCCCTCACTTACACAAGCATACTACTTGGGTACCTGATTCGGCCCCCGCGTCGGCGACTCTACGTTAGGTATGAGCCATGCTTGGAAGCCCGAAGGATTTCCCAAGAGAACCCGAGAACAGACTCATCTCGTAGTGTTGGCGTCGTCACCGCCATCATCTAGAGTACTTCCAAAAAGTTGAAATTACCACCGGCTACTGCGATTTTCTAATCATGTCAATATCAAAAGAAAGTTTGAGCACTTATATCCTCAGCGACGATGAGTCGCATCGCATATTTCAGGAGCAAATCGTCCCGGCGGAACTCGGCCACCTACAACATTCGGGTAATGCCGATCACAAGGACAGACCGCCACTGGCGGTGTTCGTCATCGGACAGACAGGCGCAGGTAAAACACGCACCGCGCCCGCTATCAAAGAGGTGATGCAGGCCCGCCGAGGTGAACCGGCGCACCTGATCGCCGACACTTTCAAGACATTCCACCCTGCCTACAGCACCCTGATCTCCTCGGAAACGCCGGATCTTGCATCGCCGGCGACAGGCACAGACGCCCGCCGATGGCTTGCCATGGCGGTATCCCATGTAATCGAGTGCCGAGCCGACGTCCTGGTGGAGTCGGCGTGCCGGCATCCGGAGGACTTTGCCGAGCTAGCCCGGACCCTCCACGACGCCGGACGCTACCGCGTCGAGGTCGTGGTCTTGGCAGTGCCGGCGGCGCTCAGCCGGCTCGGCGTCCTGACCCGGTTCCATGAGCGCCTGCCCGAAGCGCACTCGCGAGGCCTGCCTATCCGGCTGACGCCGCGGAAGGTTCACGACGATTCTTACGCGGGCCTCGTCGATGCCGCGCGGTTCGTGGACGAGTCTGGTGCTGTGGACCAGGTGGTCGTTGTTCGCCGGGGCAATCAGGTGGCGTATTCCAACGAGAGGGTTGATGGATCGTGGGATAAGGACGGCAGTACTGTCGCGGCCCTGCTGCATGAACGGGAGCGATCGCTGCCGCCGGGGGAACAGAGCGTGGCGTGCGAAGATGTAAAAAAGCTGCGGGAATTGGATTCGCCTGGCTTGTTGACTGAAATACCCGACATTGAATGTCTGACAAGTTTCTTTGATGCGCCCGGAAACAAGACCCAGCTGAAAGATTTGGTGTTACCGAGAATGTCCACGGCGCATGTACGATTTGGCACGCAAGTGGACTTGAGGCTTGGATTGGATACTCCCTAACCTTCTGAACAAGAGTGAATACGTACTACGGAGCTCGAGGGCTGAATGAAATATTTTGAATTTTTTCATTGCTGTGGTGGTATCTCTTTATTTACTATTAAATTCGACGCATCGCTTATACACCCTTGGAAAAGCTGGTACCGCCCATCTCCTGGTCGAAAGCGCTGCACTTTGACAGGCCGCAGAGCTCAAAGACGTCGCGGACGCCGCCGTCGACCTTGCCCTCGGGGGTGTACCGGTTCTTGATCTCGCCCGTCTCCTTGAGCTCCTTGCAGAACTCGCGGGTGGCGATGTAGACCGAGGTGAGGCCGAGGATGGGCCAGATGACGATCTTGAAGCCGAGGTCCTGGGCCTCCTTGGCGTTGATCAGGGGCGTGACGCCGCCGCCGACCATGTTGAGGAAGCACGGCGTCGGCGCCATCTCCTGGACCACGCGCGACATCTGCTCCTTGTCCGTGATGCCCTCGAGGAAGGCCACGTCGGCGCCCGCCTTGACCGCCGCCTTGAGCCGGAACACGGCCTCGTCGAAGCCCAGCGACTGCAGGGCGTCGGTGCGCGCGATGATGACGATGTCCTGGCCCATGCGCTCGCGGGCGTGCGCGGCCGCCTTGATGCGCGCGCCGTACGTGTCGACGTCGACGAGCTCCTTGCCCATCAGATGGCCGCAGCGCTTGGTGGTGATCTGGTCCTCAATGTGGAAGCCGGCGACGCCCTGCAGGATGTACTTTTCCGTCGTGCGTGCCACCATGAGCGGGCCGCCGAAGCCCGTGTCGGCGTCGGCGATAACGGGCACGTCCCGGTCCAGACCTGCGATCATGCCGGCATTTGTCGCCATGTCGTCGACCGTTGTGAGGCCAAGGTCGGGCATTCCAAGGCGCGATGCTGCCGTACCGGCGCCAGTCTATTTTCATTAGTTAGTATTTTGCCATTTCGTCACAAGTAGAGCGGGATCCACCAAACTCACCATGTAAAGCGCATCAAATCCAGCATTCAGGGCAATCCGTGCTGTGAGACCATCATGAACACCGGGAGCGACAAGAATCTTGTCTGGACTAGCGAGCAGCTCTCGAAGCTTGGCAGCGCCTTTTGTCTGGGCAGGTGCCATTTTAGTTATTTTGAAATGTGTTCGTGTCAAGTTCGGTGAAATTAAGTGTATAGGACGGTATGATGCGTGACTCGTGAGAAGAGATAGAGTTTCAGGTACAGACTATAGAACATGCCAAGCATCAGAACCAACTCAGGAGCAGAGTATTTATAATCTACAGATGTTCTCTTCGAATGTTTGCCTCTCCGGCCTCGGAACTCAACGCATTGAATGTTTTCCTTCGGGAGGGGCGTCTTTGGGTCGATAATGCGGACCTAAATCCGCCTCGAGCTTCAACACAAGTGGAGACGATATGGGCTGGCTTGTTATTTCCACCTTAGCACCGGCGACTTTTCTCGGAGTCTCGGTATCTAGCAAATATGATTGGTAAGAAAGCTATGACGACAATGGCCTTGTACTTTTGGAATTCTCAGAAATGGATGAGTTGCCATACTCAACCTCGGGATTCCTACGACTCCAAACTCTTGCTGTATGCCTTCAACCTCGAGATCGGTGGGGTTGACAGGCAACGGCTGAGCGGGCAAAACATGTGGCATGTGGAGATAGCCTCGGGCGCTGGCTGCCGATGGCATCTGCAGCCAATTTTGCGGGGAATATCCCGACGGGAAGGATTGGATCAGGATCTCGGGGAGAGCCTGGAACCGGGACCCATCTACCGCCCATGCATATGCTGTATGTTGAAATGGTGCTGCTCGGAGACTACTCACTTGTTCCATCTCTCTAGCTGTAGACTGACGGTCAAGTCACTCTGTTTTGAGGCCAGCCACTGAAGGGAAATAATCAGGCTTCAGACATGTTCCCCACGGCTTAGAAGCCTCACTACTGATGACCATCAAACGGCGAACCGATGCTGAACGACCGATCACGGCACTAGACGATCGGACCCTCCGAAACATCATATTGGAGCGGGATCGGGGCTGATATATACGCAATGCTGACTTTTCCGACCAGCAGACGAGATATCACAGATCTTGTGCAAGTCAATAAACCATCTATGTATCATCAATCTCGGTCTTTCATGTCTCTTGCGCAGCTGCTGCGGAATCGTGATCAAGGAGGTCATAATGCTGTGTTGCCTTGAGAGAGAGGACTTTGGCGCCTGACCCAGGTTTCGAGAACTCCCGGTGCACAGGTCGATTGATCAATTGAGGGCATTCCAATCTTTTTTTCGATCATAATTGTCGATTTGCATCTGCTGCGTCAGTGCGAAGGTGAGTATCTTGCCGAATTTACTCAGCGACCTTTCACTAATCTGTCAAAAGTGGCCTGTGTACGATTCCCAATCCATGAAGCTTTGTCATGGCCCCTGAATACCGATAAAGGGATGAGCTTTTATCCCTTCATATAACTGACGTTGCATTCAACTTCACTTCGTCGCCGACCTAGCTGCGGTAGTTCTATCTTGGCGATCGCGTCATTGCAGAAACATAAGGTTCGAGTCGGACTTGTTACTACTGAATCATCCCGATCATTTGGTAAGCGCCTCGAAATGTCTCCGAAAGTGGACTCGTTTGAAGGCTATAGAAGTGCGTTGTTGCACACGCCTTATTCGCAAATACCATGAACAACAAATCGAGACTTTTATCTAATATCTGAATTCTCACCATATTCCTCATGGATCCTACTATTCTCGTTATTGGGGCGACCGGTAACACGGGCAAGAATGTGCTCCGCACTCTCCCGGGCCTACTTGCGACGGCTGGTTTAAAATATCGGATTCTGGGCTTGACTCGATCCACCAGCCATCCGGTGAGCCAGGAGCTCGCGCAGCTGCCTGGCGTGGAGATGATCGAAAAGGATTGGACCCGAATCGACTCTGCCTGGCTCAAGGATCAAAACGTCGTCAGGGCTTTTGTCGCGCCTCACAACCTAGCGCACCAGTTCTACGACGAGTCGACCCTCCTCGTGGCCATGCTCAACGCCGGCATCAAGTACGTCGTCAAGGTCTCGACCATGCTGGAGTTTCTCGGCCCCGCCAACCCGGTATTCTACGGTCGAACGCACTGGGCCATTGAGGAGATGCTCAGCCAGCCCGAGTTCGACGGCATGCAGTGGACGTCTCTGCGGCCCAATGTCTTCACCAGCGCGTTTCTGTATCCCGCAGCGCATTGGGTCAAGAACTACCGTGCGACCGGAGAGCGCGGGCCTTTGCAGCTCATGGTCGCGGCCGATGCCCCGGTGTCCCTGATCGACCCCGATGATGTTGGCAGGGCAGGCGCCGCGCTGCTTGCCTTGGAGGATGTATCGCAACACCACAAGGGGAGATATGTTCTTCGCGGTGCCGATGACATTACTGGAAGGGATATTGTCAAGATGGTCGAGGAGCACTCTGGGACGCAAGTTCCCCAGACCGAATTCAAGGCCACGGGTATGCTGGATGCCATGCTCGGAGACTATCCTGAATCGGCACCGGCTTCGATCGCGGCGGGGTGTGAGTTTGTTTGGGATGGAAAGTGTACGACAAAAGGAGTACCTACGGCACCGGAGATCGCAAGACTGGCTCCACCGCAGATAACAGCCAAGGAAGCCTTTGAGGCTCTCTTGAAGTAAAGTGTAACGTATAATATCATACGAAGCTAGATACATACAGGCGAAATGTACGCCACGGAATAATAATTCGATAATTGATTCCATCGATCCCAGCTCAAGTCAACGTGCGATTTATGCCCACTTGCCCAGGAAACTCATAAGCGCCATCCCGGCGACCAGAGCCACACCACCACAAATGGTGACGACTGCACTGGCGTGAACCATCTCGCCCGCCAACATCCAGTCCCGCGCCCACATCTCCACAAGTCCTACCCACACCAGTATGCCTGCGGACAGCGCGTCGAGAGTGCCCAGGGCTATAAGGGTCTGCGGATCGTTTCCGTTGAAGCTCTGCAGCACTCCGATGCCAATCGCCATGCCAATGGGAGTCACGATGGAAAAGGCTGCCGCCATGAGCAGTTTCTGCAGCATTGGCAATAGCTTGGGGCTCGGCACTTGGTTCGTCATCGGGATATCCCGCAGCGTAGGAGATGGGACCGAGGCACCTTTGCCGCAGTGAGACCCTGCAGGGCTTCCAGGGGCCTGGTGTATCGGATCACTGTGCGCGAGTTGCCCGACTGAAGCAATGCGCGTGCCGAGGGCAATACCCTCAAACATCTGATGGAATAAGATGACGATGAACAAAGTGACGAAGAAGCTATCGCCGGCGACGACCAAGGTGAGGCCAATCACTTGAAGCACAGTGTTAGCTGAGGAGCTAGAACATTGAGTCTCGAGACGCCTTACGGATGGAGTGAAATATGATACCAGCTTCGAGGATTAACACCTGAACGATATCATCGCGGTCGTGGAAGCCGAATTCGTGCTTCTTGGTGTGTGGTCCCGACGCGATCTTGTGCGACACAAAGTCGACGAGGAAAGACAAGAACAGCCCCGCCATGACGATTGCAGACGTCGTCGACTCATACTCGATACCGGTCAGGCACTCGTTGGTGAACATGAGATTCGCATGGGTGTAAAGCTGTTGCCTCTATTAGCAGAGAACGGGGAGCGGCTGGATAGAATCGGAAACCCACGTGCACAAAGGCGGTCGAGATGATGACGCCGGTTCCAAATTGTTTCAATATCGTGAACACGACGTCAAACTTCCTTGGCAGCACGGGCTTGAGGAAGATGGGACCGGCAACGCCTAGACAGTGTTAGCCAAATCCCCGCCGGGTCTCTGGAAGATTGCCTACCAATGAAACTGGTTGCAAGCATCACGAACAGCAACCCGATCCTTAGAGGAATGTTGTAATCTCGAGACTGTCGAGTGCACTCGGCAGTGGAGGACTCGTTCTCTCCGCCGGCGCCGACGCAATGCCTGGAAACAGAAGATCAGCAAACGCTTTCAAGAGAGAAGTATACTTGACTCACTCGACTCCAGCATGAAAGTGACAGTCTAATTCTTCTGTCGAATCGGAAGTCTCGGTAGAGTTTGTCGAGGTTTCTTCACTGGTCGTCTCGGTGAGGACCTCCACATCACCCCCGGCCGCATCCATGCAGTACCTATACTGTCAGCCAGATTGCCTGTAGCTCAAGATTCCAAAGAGCCAACTCACAGTCCGGAACCGTGCGAATGACATTCCGTGTAAGAAGCGGGCAGCTCCGACGTAGCAGTGGCTTCGACCACAACTTGGTACTCTGTTGTCCCGGCCATGCACCACCTGTTGATAGAACAGTCAGTTATATTGAGCATACGTTCTGCCTTAAACGATATGAAATCGACATACACTTCGGATCCGTGCGCGTGACAGTCGGATATGGCTGTGATATCTTCAGCCTGCCGCTGAACCACGGCTACGGCTTCATCCAAACGCGGAGGCGCAGTCACTGCTGGTGATGGTGGCACTCCCTGCCTTCGGGCAAGAAAGCTGCCAGACGTTGCCGATGCCAACAATGATAGAAGCCATATTGCCCGACGCTGTATGATACTTTTATTCATGGCCGCGAGTTTTGTCGAGACTGTTCAGATTGACAATACTCATTTGGAACATGTTGAGACTACGATATTGAATCTTTATACCAGCCAACACATGACAACACCCCAAAGTCTGACCCAGACATGCGGCTGAATCAACCGAAGAGTGTCCATCAAGGTGTTTCCCAAGATGGAGTTGTGCGTCTGAATTCGCTCATGATCAGGCGGCGCCTCGGTCTTGATATGGAACACGCCAAGTCGCGCTCCTCTCTTGGTGTTCTCGGCAGCTTGGCAGCGACAAACTTTCAGCCGCTCGGTACGCTCGTTGACAGACATCACAGTCATTGTTATGGTTCCTGAAACAGGGAAGCGAGATACGTTCTAGCATCAGACGAAAAAATCATACGATGAAACAAGGGAAACGCCATTTGGATTGAACATGCACCTGGAATAATCTATATGAATTGAAGTTGTATTTGAGATCACGAGAGAATGTGCGAATTACATTAATTGCAGAAACTAGCTCTACATGCTAACACCAAAGACAATTCCGGCAAAAAGGAGAGCGCCACCAAGAGCAACCTTGGATGCGCCAGCGGTGCTTGGGGTGGCCGTGGTTGTCGAAGAGGTCGCGCTTGCGCTGGAGGCGCTCGTCGCATTGCCAGTCGCGGTAGCTGAAGCAGGTTCGTCACAGTGCCTGTTGTCATAAGCGTCAACCACAATATTCGCAGTTCATCGATCGGATGAAGCTTACCAGTGATCACCATGGGGCTCGCAGCCTACAGACTCGGTCGGGCTCGGTGCGATGCTGCCGGTGCCCGACTCATGGTCGTGGTCATGATCTTCTTCAGAAGACGAAGTCGCAGTCGCAGTGGTGGTAAGGAATGTGCTGGTGCCTGTCGAGGTCGTCGAGACTGGACCGTCGCAGTGCCAGTGGTCTTCGTGAGGTTCGCAGCCTACCGACTCTGTTGGCGAGGGAGCGAGGGATTGGGTTACAGCCAATGAGGCCAGAGACAAAAAGTACAGAGAGAACTTCATTTTGTGCGTGTAATGTGTCAACAGAAGGAAGTCTTGAAAGGGATAGTCGACTGCGAAAAGGACAATAGAGACTAAAGGAGCGAGGTCTACTGACTATATCACGGATGTGCAGAGGAAACAATTTATGATATCGACGGCTCCTATACCATGCCCCTTCACTGAATCACCTGGGCATACTGGCGAGCCCCAAGTAACTTTTGGGCCAAGCATACTCGGCGGCTTGTATAGTGCCTTGGCACTTGGCAACCCATTCCATTATTATGTTTTATGGAACTTGTAAGCAATAGCCAAGAAATATCACAGAAATTTTCGACACTTACTTGTTTATATCCATCAAGGTTCTCAATAAGCAAAGCTTGGCAAAGCTTTTCTATCTGCAAAAAGACAGTCGAGAACATGAACTCGTTTGTATGTGTTAGAGTATAAGAATATGGAAAAACACGGACTGCGGCCGAGGATGGCGGGTCGTGTCGGGACCCAATGACTCCGGTGCTCTGCCGATCCGGATTCCGGATGCATATGAGCGCGGATATAGATTAGGTAGTCGGAGCTGCTGCGCGCCGGTATAATAGCTTACCACAGACGGCTTGCACACCCGAGCCTGGGCAGACTTGCTCCACAGGGGCTGCAGTGAGTCCCTTGATGAACAGTAATCCTGTGGGAATTGCTTGGCTTTCTCATCCATTCTCCATACCGTCATGGTTCTTTGCCAGCAAAATGACGACAGAGGTGTGAATTGTTTTCTTCTCATGAGCGAATGTAGCCGGAAGGGTTGAGGGAAAAACTTGCTGGCGCAATACCAAGACTCTTGGTATGCCGATTGTCTTCAATAGTGGCGCTGAGATGAGAACTTCTCTTGATTCGCGAACAGCATCTGGTCGATTCGAGCCTTTTTTCGAATATCAGAAGTTGCTGGCAAAGAATTCTTGATGGCTGGGCCTAGAAAATCGTAGCAGCCAACCTTTACTATATAATGGGCATCGGCTGGCAAAAGAGGTGCCGGCATTCTATCGTGCTGCTCATGCTCCATTTTCTCTGATAATTAGTCAAAATGAGACTCTCTATTCTTTCTTCAGCTCTTGTCTCACTTGCACTGACCGGGGCTGCCAGCGCCGGGAGAGTTCAAGGCCGACAAGATGCTGTCACGATCACTGAGACCGTCACCGCAGCAGCGACGCCTACACAGTGGGCTTGGAATCAGGGAGCATCGACAGCTTGGCCCATCCATGAGTCTTGCAATGCCACGGAGAGGGCACTTCTAATGCGCGGACTGGACGAAGCTGCTGTTCTTGCGGCGCACGCTCGTGATCACGTCCTCCGCTTTGGCAACAGCTCCGAGTTCTACCAGAAGTACTTTGGCAACGCCTCAACAGGAGAGGTCATTGGATGGTATGTTGTATGCTGCGATTGATTCGAGACGGCCGCTGACCTCACGCCAGGTTCGAAAAGCTCGTACATGGTGATCGCGGCGCCTACAAATTCCGTTGCGACAATCCTGATGGAAATTGTGCCCTTGATGGTGAGTAGAGCTTTGTTGAACATTATGATCATTAACTGTCCGAGTCTGACCCTATTTGACTTGCAGGTTGGGGCGGCCATTGGCGTGGAGAGAACGCGACCGAGGAGACCGTCATCTGCCCGCTCTCCTACGAGACGCGCAAGCCTCTCGACGGCATGTGCGCGTACGGCTATACCGTCGCGCAGGGCACTCTGAGCTTTTACTTTGCGTCCGACCTTATCCACCGCTTCTTCCACATGCCCAGCGTGGGCGAGGGCGTCGTGGAGCACTACGCCGACGACTACGAGGACTGCCTCCAGCTGGCCATTGACAACCCGTTTGAGGCTACGAGAAACACACACACGCTGCAATATTTCGCTCTTGATGTATATGCCTTTGATATTGCCTTGCCCAATGACGGATGCACGGGCAAGGTCGAGGATCACCACCACGACGACAGCTCGAGCTCGACCGCGACGGCTACGAGCACGGCCACTGCGACGACAACGGCAGGCACAGTGAGTTTATCCTCCCCAGATTTCTGATATGTTTTACTAACCATGACGAATAGGAGTGTCACACTCATTCAAATGGTGACGTCCATTGCTCATAGAAGAAGAGATGGTGCTACTGTCAGAACACCAGGCCACAGTCACTTGTTTTTATTGCTGCAGTCACATACAAGACCCTCAATTCGGATTAATGAAAACGCCTTGACTGCCAGTGAGAAAAGTTCCTCAAACGAAGCCTAATCGTGCGGATTCATCGTAATCCATCCACCCAAGGTTTTTTAAAAGTCTGATCAAATTCATCACGTTCGATACCAAAGCCCAGCTGGACTCGATGCGGAGATGGGTCACCCACGCTGCCAAAAGGATTCGGCCCCAGATCATAGAGAAAATGAGATATCTCGTCCTCAAGCCATACAGCCCTGCCGACCACGGTCTCCAGCCACGATTCCACGCCTACGACCACCCTCGGCCTTTCGCTGGTGGGACGATCATGCCAGCTGAGCTGATCTCGCATATCAAAGAGAAGACTCCTGTAGTTGCCGCTGCCGTAGAACCTCAGAAAGCTCAACTCCACAGAGCGCAAGGAGGGTGGCATCGAGGCGAGGAATGATATCAAATCACTTTGTCTTATCACAAAGCCCTGTAGTCCAAAGTGCCTCAGGTCTGGCCAGGCATCAATAGGGCATACCGCCTGCAGTCGAATCTCGTGTGCTTCACTCTGGAAGATTTCAAACTCCTGACCAGATGCAAGGTCAGTACACAAACTAATATGCTGCAGACCTCTGGCCTGGCTCAACGCGCGCCGGAAGTGCCCCCTGAGAAAGATGGGCCATCCATAGTCTTGATGCCTCGCGACCAAGAGGGCAAGATCGAGGCGGGCAAAGCCAGGCCTCTGGAGAAGAGCGACGAAGTCACGGTACTCCTCGTGTTCTGGATGATGGAAGACGTGAGGATTCATTCCGGTGCAGAGCCCATTGACATCCACGGCCAATTCCGAAACTCGATGGTCTTCTTCTGCCAAGGCGCGCAAGACGATGGAAAAGCCGCGCCATCTGTTGTTCTGGGTCTCGTCACCCCAAGGCAGCGCGTCGTACGGCGGCGAGTGCCCCAGTAGCATGGTTGGCCACCCGCGAGGAATCGGGTAGTTGAATCCGTAAGGAAAGGCGCGAATCATGGGGGTTTGGTACAACGGCGAGTACAGCACACCGTGCGTGGCCGATGTGATTGTCACGCGCCGGAGGGCTGGAAAGCGCGCGATCCCATATCGGAGCGCGTCGGCATCAGCCTGTGAGGACAAGACGCTCTGTTGTTGCAGCAAGAGGCCTTGGTAGTATGCATAGGATACTTCTAGTGGAAGTTGCGCCTCGACTTGCTTCTCCGTTTCGAGGTGCTGCAGCAGATCCCCATCCGCACCCTTGCGATTTGAGATTTCGTCAATGTTCTCTTGGCACGATCTTGCGAAACAGGTGGGACATGTCTCGCGCTCGATTATGTCTTCTCCATGATGGTAGGCGTCGTAGTTCACCGGATGATCCTCGTGGCGCTCAACCAGACCTGGCAAGCATGCATCATCCCAGATGATCTCCGTGATGCCTCGGCGGAACACATCGTGGTCTGCAATCGCACGGAAGACCTCGACGTTTCGCGGATTGGCAGAGAGGAAAACCCTCTCGAGCCGCAGAGGAGTTCTGAACCTGAGGACGGTGCAGGTCAAGCGCAGACTCTTCTTTTGAGCATTCTCCAAATCGGAGATGATATGATTGTAGATTTCTAGAGGAAGACGCGTCAATTGATCATGGCACGACATCTTTTAGGTGGGTAGGCACCTATGGAAGGCAGCATTAGCGAGTCTGTAGGCATATTTAGTGTAGTTAGGGGGCGGAGATCAACTAATAAGCTTAATATCAGGTGACTGTAGTTCACTAGCAAGACCGATAATCGTCCGGCGACACCTGGAATCGTGCGCGGCCTCAAGCGAGCAATACAATCTCTATAATTACGCATCAGGATGCGAATTTTCCATAGAATTTACAAGTCCATTTGTACCCAAAGAGACTTTTCCATAAGCCTCTGCTCACGGCAAAAACCCACCGAGTATCTGTTAATGATATTTTTGTTCTCAATATGGACGGGGCTGGGAAGGCATTATAAGAGACCAAAACGGCAATCCAAAATGTATATTCACAGTGCTGGCGACATTGGTTAGGCTTAGTGCTGACGACACTGCTTGCCTTGGTAGGTAGGACAAATATGTCTCAAGTTTTATATTAAGAACACCTCCTCCAATCTGATTTTTTAAGCCACTTCAAAGTCTTGACAAGAGCCTGTCGATAGCAGCCAGAAATAGTAAATAACAACCCTTTTGGCGCGCCACCCCTCGAGGCCCCCAAGAAAAAGCAACGTAAGGTGCCTCGGCTCGGGCCTTTTGTAGCCACCAATCCTGCGGCCGCGAGAGACCGCAACGTCATGGTGCTATTATTCGCGACGTCGCCTTAGCTGAAGAATAGAAAAGCCACCGAAGGCCCGAAGGATCGCAATCGCCAGCCATAAGATGATTTCACCAATCCCATGTCATCGCCAAGACGGAGACTGATTTATATCGATGAATGGGAGGCCACAATTGATCATTGTATGTCTGATCATCTTGAAATGGAAGAAGGGGTCGGCGGAATCTCGTGATACCCGTCTCCTACTTCGGAAAAAAGGTCTTTGCCGATGTATCTTTTGGAAGTGGTACTTTTCGAAAGTCCGATTGCAGCTCGGCCATGACTATTTATATCTTATCGAAGCAGTTCTACAGTTCCTGACTTGTTCTTTGAACGTCCCATTTCCAGCGTTGGTGCTTTCGACCCCATTATAAGCAAGCATACCTGTCTGTATTGGACAAGAAAAAAAGACATTACCTTTTTTTTTTCGCTGAAGTCACGATAGCCCACTGTTGTCAAGCGCAAGCACGTTCAATACACTGCCAATATGGATCAGTCGACTTCAATATCCAAAAATGCTAGGCCCGACGAAACGGTCTTGCACCAGGAGCCACTGATCTACCACACGATAATAAACTCAGATGAATCAGACGCAGTTGAGAATGACTCCGATCAAGTCAAAAGGAATTTTGTAGAGATTCCCAGCGAAAGATTCAAGCCATTGAAACTGGTAGCAGACGCTGCTGCAATACTCATTCCCCTTGCGCTTCTGGGAGTCACGATCGTAATCTCTCGGCTCGATGGTCAGGAAATAGAGCCACAAACTTTTAGGTTGTGGCAAAACGCCGTGAGGCTGGTGAGGCACACTATATTCCAATTTTCTGAAGAGACCTGACCAATCCATCACCTACCAGATGGCCACTGTGTTTCCGATACTATTTGCGTCTAATGTCGGACGACTCACCTCTGAGGTCGCGCGATGGAAGCTCGAGTCAGGGTTGACGCTGGGATCTTTGGAGCAGCTCCTGGGAAGCCGTACCGTTGGATCCGTCCTTGCAACACAATTTCAACTCAAAACATTCAACGTGCTTGGAATATCGCTCATCCTAGTCTGGACCTTCTCGCCGCTAGGTACTCAAGCAATTCTCCGCAGCCTCAATTCGCGTTTGGAGCCCCGAGAGTCCATGTCTGTTATCACGTATTACGACAACCTCGAGCAAACCGGACTTGCTTCCATTGGCGTCAGCTCGGTCAGTTCAAATGAAGATTCCGAAACCTACTTCCAATATTTGAAATATCTCTTCTTGTCATCTTTATTGACGCCAGAGACGACGAAGTTGGATCCTATGGACCAGTGGGGCAACGTTAAAATTCCCTTCCTCCCAATCACCGATGAGGGGAGCCAGCAACCTGATAACTCATGGCAAAGCCTGAACTACTCGCGAAATACTGAGAATTACGTCTCCCTTGCTGGAATCCCCCTTACAAATGTTCCCTTCGGCAATGCAACAATCCTTGTCGAGTCAACATATATAGAGCTCGATTGCTACAATGTCACTCGCCATTATCAAGGCCGGAGCAAGCCCATCCGTTGGGACTGGGATTTAGCTACCGGGTCTGTTCCTTCTGGAAACACAACCATACCGAAAAACGGGACGTGGCAAGGGTACACCTGGAACTCTAGCAACGGCTTGAATGATGAGAAAAGCACCTGGAGTTTAGCATTGGACAACTTCGTCGACTGGTACTGGGTCAACGAAACGGAACAAAGGGAACGTTTAGGTCCCAATACGACTTCATCCCTTGGCTATGAAAGCGCCCCGATGCGTTTTGTAGGGGAACAAGGAATAAAAGTCCAGCCGACACAACTTTTGTTCCAAACCGAGCTCAAAGACAGTGCTCTCACTCCTGGGAATACCATGGTGGCCGCCTGCAATGTTCGCCAGCGTTACGCCGAATCACGCGTATTGTGTGAGCGCGACGACGCTTCGTCTAGGACCCGCAATTGCAGCGTGACGGAGCAACGTCCTTCGCAGAGGCCGCATGCCACGGATCTCATCTCGCACCTCAACTTCCCCCGGCCATGGGCGTGGCTCACGACAAAACTGCCGCAGGTGGGCAGCAGTGGCAATAGTGGCAGCTCTGTCCGTGCAGACATTGTCGTCCAGTATCTCGCAGATCCAAAGTTGACAAACATGACGGTCACTGACATTGACATGTTTGACCGCGTTGACAACGCTGCGTTCAGTCGGAGGCTTAGCCAGATACTGAACACATATATTCTCCTCAGTCAGGTCTACTTTTCGGCGCCTGGAGGAAGCACAGGCGGAAGCCAGTTGAAGCACAATGTTACCGCGGCCGCCTCGACTTCCATATTAGTCGAGGTATACTCTGTTTCTAGAGGTTGGGTCATCGCCTGTGGTATCTCGTGCGGCGTGGTGCTGATCGGTGGCTTGTTGAGTACCATTTTCCGCCACAAGGCAATAAGTCCGGACATCTTGGGCTTCGCCTCGACAGTGATCAGGGATTCGAGATACGTTGATCTGCCGCTCGGTTTTGACAGGATGAGCGGCACCGACATAACGAAGGAACTGATTGGACAAAAGATGCGGTACGGTGTCACGGCGTTGACGCGGGATGACCAGCCACTGCTTGGTGTAGGACGCGAAGAAGATATTCTTAAGCTTAGGAAGTAGTTCTTAAACCCTCGGATTTGCTCGTCTACGTAGGCATTTCCGCTCCTTTCTGTTAGACAAACTTGTATCGAGCGTTGGCAGTCTCCCTTTTCGTCCAATCTAGTGTGCCAATACCGTTTCAATCTCGACTGTGAACTTTAAACTTTTCTCTAGTCAGTTCTCGATGTGAGCATGCGCCTAGGTAGCATTAATATAACTACATACACACGTAGGTATACTAACCGGTCATAAGTCTGCGCACGGGTGCTTCTTAGGAATTTGGTAGGGGATACGATATGCCTAAACACAAATGTAGATAGTGTACGGCACACTTTGTATCATTAATGTAATCAATGATGGATGGTAATCTTAAGAGACGAGTTGTATATCCGAGTGTTTTCCTGATTTTGTCTTATTTTATTTGTGGTAGATATAGCTGTGTGAAGATGGTGTGTTTTGGTGAGATTCGGCAACCATGCGGAGACTTATGACTGGGAAGTCTACCTAGGTACACATTTCTAAATAATGGTGACTTCGCGAGCTTCGCTTTCCCGTAGAAATTGAAGCCCCTTGGGATCAGTCTGATATTGGAACACTCCAACCCTGTGATACACTGTCCCTTGTGGTTCTTCGTGAGGGAGTAGTAAGAGTCCTCCAGTCCGTTTTCGATCTGGCAGAAACTTGAAGCCATAAGGCGCTGTCAGAAAGAAGAGTTGAAGTCGGCTTTGAAGGACTTTATCCTCCGGGTCGTCCATATCTGGTTTCCAATCCAACCAAAACTTGATACCTCTGGAGCTGTCCGTTGTCACCCACCTGCTCGTACAATCTCTTGCATCTGCAATGGAATTTCCGCTGATTGGTAACAAGGGGGTCTTGAAAATCTTGCCCCGAAGGGTGATGGATGATCCAAATTTGACTCTGACCATGGCATCAGATTGAGCCGGCTGCACGTCGTGGCCGCATATTTCGTAGATTAACCCACTCGGAGCACCATCGGAAACGTGAATGACCCCCGTCATTCTCGACGCCCAGCTCCAAGACGGGGCGCAGTAGTTTTCTCGGTCCTGGAGCATTCCCATCATCTCGGTGTAAGTCATTATCGGCCCAGGGCTACACACCCATCGTAGCTGACCAGCCAGCCGTCGTAACTCGTTTGTCCACGATCTCAACGTCGGATCGATAAACCACAGCCCGGCTAGATACTTGACTGACTCTCCTCGAAGCCTTTTTCCGTCGCAGAAGCATTTGGCGACACCTGCTATGGCACCCAGTCGGTCTCGGGAGAATGTGAGCTGTCTTTTCGAATAATCTGTCACAACATCCCGCCAGATACTCGTATCAAGTATTCCTTGTATATGAGCGGGAGGCTGGATAGGCGACGTCAGACCCGATTCCATGCTAGCCCATCCGTGGCAGCGAAACTGGACCAAGGTTTTGCCGAAGATGAGCGACCGCGTAGACAAGACTTCTTCTTGCCAGATCCACCCACGAGTTCGCCATTTTTGATCCCGTATGTCCAGGTCAGCAACAGAAGATCGAGACCTATGCCCTTCGAGAAGGATCGAATAGGTTCCAGAAACCTCTGGGTCAAGAGATGAACAAAATGGTAGCGTTATTGCTTCTTTGGGGGGTTGAACGAGGGAAGCTTTCCGACGACGAAGAACTGGCAGCGGCACATATTGTCACATACGAGTTCATGAACACGTCAGACATGCGCGACGACTCGGCCTCCCAGTCACTCAAATCATCTTGTATAATACAAAGTGCGTCGATCCAAAGATACTGGATGCCTAGTTTGCGAGCGACAAAGATGGCGTCGATGAATGTCGCTGGCATATCTTGCTCAGATATACCCTGAACCTCGTAAGTCTCCCGCGTTGCTTTGGTTGTTCTCATTGGGGTTGTGCTCTCAGGAGACCCCCAGCAGTAGCTCAATGCTGCATATTTGAAGTCAAGATCGGCGGACCTGCCCTGGTAGGATCGTGACAGCAAATGCTTGGTATTCACTAGCCGAACGTGGCCGTCGGCTTCAATATCCAATACTCGTGTTGGAACGACGGATGTTCCTCGAAGCTCGTAGTTCAGATTTGGATGATTCTCAATACAATCATCAATGCGTTCCTTGACGAGTTGTAAATTTTCGTCGGAAAATGGGCCGGCGGGATCCGCTGCATTGTATTGGATCTTGAGCCAGTCTCGGCAGCGCCCTGATCAGCATCAGCTTTGACTGCGAGCTAGGCATTTACGAAAGCGCGAAACATTTACCTGATCTGGCTGCAACATCAAATCGATACACATCTGTGTATTTGGCATTCTCGTGGCCCGGATGGTGGACCAAAATGACCAAACATTTCATTCTCTGCCTCTTGTCCCAAGACTCCCCTTCGAGGCCGCTCCCCCAAGGCGAGTCTGGAGAGCTAAATTCGTCGAAGGTCCTTTTCTCAGACTCTGATGTCTCGGCGAGTTCTTTACCGTGCAACGTCATGCGAACCACTGTCCATTCATACTGCATGGTGATACGAAGCAATGAGACAGGGTCGTTCCACCACGTACACTGGCTATACTCTTCCCGAAATATCTCTTCGAGTCTTTGACAAAAGCGGCATCTTTGAACGGTCCGCCTCTGGCTTTCCGACAGCGCACTGGTCGCGACAACCTTTTCTAGACCCTGGCTGGCGCAGACGTACCGATCGTGCCGCTTCCGACCAAGACTATCAGACGACTTCTGTTCCCATCCGAGCTCGTCCCCAAGAGGAAATTCTCGGAGGTATCGCGATTCCTGCTGACCAGCCGTGGGGATGCTCATCCAATTATTGAGCTCAAAAGTCGTCACGTCCAGCGCAGTCGTTCCATCATCCGTGGTTTTGGTCGAGCCCAAATTGTCATCAATAGTCAAAGCTTGCGCGCAAAAGTCGCAAAGATGATCGTCCGTCTCCATTGCGTGCTGATCAGCTTCTATACCGTTGAGGTGCCTATAGGTACACTTGTGCATCGACGAGAGGTCAGCCGGAAATTTTTAAAGCCTCCGGGCCCCATGCTGGGGGTCATTCCAAATTGAGAAAATGTCCCACTGTAAATCAGCCAGGATAAACAGGCGGCTAGGTAGCTTTTGGAGTCCGTCTTGTCATACTGCACGGCGAGAACTCATTGAACAACTTTCTATCGACAAAAGATTTGTTTTCTGAAACAGAAGAATCTCTACCATTCTACGTTAGTTTATCGCGAAATCTTCTAGCTCCATGTCATCTCTGGATGCTTCGCCATACATGATACCATGAACGTGGGCTTCGCCGATGACTTTATACCCGTTCTCTATCGGTCTGAGGATGATGGGCATGTGAGAGCCGCACAAGATGGAAACTATATCGCCTTCGTCCCCGCCGATCGAGGGAGGACCCAATCCACAGAGGCCACTCTCCGTGTAAAACAGCGATCGTTCTTGACACGCATTTCTAAGAGCTAGATAAAAGCGGTAGCTATCCCCGCCCTCTGCTCTTGGAGCCATGGGCCTGGAAGAAGACTGGTCAGCATATCATAGGAGTACCACGCAGGGAGAGTCAATACGTACAATCCTTTGACGTCGGAAATTTTCTCTTTACACAGATAGGCCAAAAAGTCAGCCACGTGTTGTTCGATATCGTCGACCGGGACCCCGTTCCAGTCCTTTCCTGCTGTCGAGACCAAGCACAAGACTTTCAGCCTATCGTTCTCATCCTCCGGCGAAACAGAGAAGCGCATCTGGTCCTCCAAAGCCTCCTCGACAAGCCACAATATTTTGCGACTCCCGTGGTCCAGATTCCACGTCGTGGAGGCATGCTTGATCGGTGAGACTTTTATTCCCTTGGTGAGTAATGTATATTGCTCGATGAGTGGTGGAAAGGCTGGGAGATGAACTGAGGCATTGAAGCATGAGATCTGCTCTGAAGGAACCAGCATGGGTAGGATGTACTTGTGCCAGCGGGGCACCCAACTTGGGAGGCTGTTCGTGGCAGTATCATAACGTGACTCTTTCCAGGCTTGGACATGCGAGAGAAGCCGCAGCGAGCGCGTTCTTTGCACGATCTGGGTAGCACACTCAAGATGAACATCTGCAACCTCCTTGGTGTAGTCTGGCAGGACAAGTAGGTTTCCAAGGCTTGGATCAGTGTCGGTCGTGGGGATGCCTTGAATTCCGTAGACGCTGTCTCTGCTGTCCGTGCTTTTGAATTGCCAGGCCAGAGCCAACAACTCTAGGAAAGATGTATGCTTGCCCTGTTTCAGGCCCACGGCAAGCATATGCATCGTGTGGGCGTTGTTCACGCCGGACTGAGCCATGTTCTGAAAGAGTTGTACGGGACATGAATGGACCCAGGTGGCCGTCTCGGCCACAGTCTTCCAAGGCACCCGCTCCATCCCCCATAGAATCTCAGCCTCGGCGGCAAGAACGATCTCTTGGAGACACCACAGTCGACGAAACCAATGCCTTCTGAAAAGCCGTTCGGCATCACGCCAGAACAAGTCTTCGGGAGCAGGAGCCGTCTCGAACTCCTGCTTTGCCATTGCATCCAGGGTTTGCAATACACTTTTGGCGACCTGTCTGTTGTCTGGGCCCAACCACACAATGACCTTCTTTGCTCTCATGAAGATGATTCGCATTTGTTGTACCTGACAGCTTTTCTCTACTTCGTCCTCTTGGTTGATGCTGATTGCGTCTGCCCAAAGATCGATGGCGTCCACGGAATGACGCAGGTGAGACAATGCGCGATGAAGACTCATGGGAACCTGGATGTCTTTATCTTCGCAGATGACGGACCTCTGCGCATTCCTGTCTCCCCAGGCATAGGAAAGAGCCATATACTCTGGGTTCATACTCATGGCTTTGAGGTGAAGCTCTACCCGTATTGGATCGGTACCCTGCCCGGGTAGGAGCCGTAAGACACGAATGTCACCATGCCCAGCAGGTGTGGGGTAGTCATAGGCCTCTTCAGCGGTCTCTTCCTCTTCCTCTTCCCCTTCAGGCACACATTCGTCCTGAATGTCCCCGTCGTTGTCATCATCACTTGAGGTCTGTGATACGTCGCTCGAGTACTCGAGATCGTAATCGGGAGATGTGCTGCGCTTCCAGTTTGGCCGTTGCCAAGGAGGCTTGTACTTTCTCACGGTTGGATATCTCATGATACACCAGTCTGCGAATGACTAGAAAAATCAATGCATCCGACAACTTATCATATCGTGTGATCCTAGTTAAGAGAGAGACTGACGGCCAGGGTGATGAGCATGATGGTGATACAGATTCAAGAATAAGGGGCGCAGAATCTACTTGGTAGAGTGGAAACCACAGTGCGGGGTTTGTGGCACAGTCATATGGATACGGAAGCATCGAATCAGGGGGTCCATAGCGGTTCTTCGATTTCAACTGGTGTAACAGCGAATATCTTTTGTATAGGTATTCAGTCCATAGGTTGGCTGGAATCATTAACTCATACCAGGATACCATTATACCCGACACTTGTTGCACGCAGCAACTCGCCTAGAGTCTAGACCTGAAATGAATTCTCCAGGGACCAAACTACCTAAAACCATCACGTGCATCCACTAACGTAGACTTTTCTTAGTGGGCCACTCCCAGGCCTTCCCCAGCTCCCCGTGTCACGTTTCGTCGCACGCTTCAACGCTTCTGCTTCTCATGAACCATTTCATCTTATATTTATGTATTCTTTCAATAGCCATGTGATATGACGTTCGCGAATCCTTCAGAGACCTCCACCCCTGATAGCCGCAGGCTTCCTACCAGAGTCAACAAGGCCTGTGAGAGGTGTCGCCGAAACAAGAGCCGCGTGAGTACCTCTTTCCTCTTGACTGAAATAGTGTCGTGCCTTCCACTAAACAATCACAGTGTGATGCATTTCGTCCGTGCTCACTCTGTCTTCGCGCAAATGTCGAATGCTCATCTGGTAGCTTGCAATCGCCCATTGGCAGCAGTGCAACGAAAAGCAAACATGCGCGGGATCCTTCATTTGATGCTTCTGAGCCCTCGCAGAAAAGGCCAAACAATGATGCGACTCGTGCGAACTCGACCTTGATCGGCCCCACGGATCGGGATCATGTGTATTCCAATGACGGTGCTCGACCTGCTGGAGAAGCTGACACTGGTATCACGATGGATTCCCGCAGCAGCCGACAGCAAAGTGTAGCTGCTGGTGAAGTGGACTCGGCAGTCGGCATTGCGCACAAGGTAACCACTATGGGTTTCACAAAACATCCTATATTCTGAACAATGACCTGACTGACCGCTTGAACAGATCTGCCAATTGAGTGGTATGTTGACTTTGGATAGAGCAATATCTGCCATACCTGGCGGAGACATCTACGGCAAACGCGCAGCAATCCGCCCAGATCGCACGCAGAGACGTCCCATCAAGTCCATCATTGGGTACCAGATGCCACCCCTGGATGTCTTGTGTACGTTGCTTGAAGAATATTTTGACACTGTCCATTGGTTCTCCTTGGTCGTCTATGAGCCCATATTTCGATCAAAGTTTCAATCTGTCCAAGATGGCTTTGCGTACCCATCCCAACGGCCGTTCCTCCTTTTGTTATCGACAGTCCTGGGAATGGCAGCTTGGTACAAATCACACAAAGACCGGGCAGATGCGGAGTATCCAGACGAAGACTGGCATGCTTGGTCGTCATCGCTTATAAAGGGTGCCGAATCCCAGCTGACCGATTTGATGGACCACATCTCCATTTCGTCTGTGCAAGCATGTATCTTGCTCGGCTCCTTTTATGTCTATCATGGAAAACCTAATCTCTCATTTGCGCTATTGGGCGCAACTATCAAGACGGCACAGGCCCTTGCGCTGCACCGGCAACCGTTGCAAGGTAACACAGAGAGCGTTGAAGAAAGGAAAAGGGTATGGTGGACAATCTACACTTGGGACAGGTATGATTCGCGGCAACTGACATGTGTAGTATCAACATCTAATTCATTATAGATTTGCTTCAGTCACCTACGGTAGACCTCTTGGGATCAACGACAAAGACTGCAATGTGACACAGCCGGTCGATGCGTCCGAGTCACCCTATTTCAAGACCGACAGCCCATCGAGAGCAGATTTCGCCATCTGCTACTCGTCGTATCAGCGAGAGTTGAACAAGCTGTACTTGATTGCGTCTCCAATCATCGAGTCAGTATTCGGACTACAGACTGGGGCTTCCAATCAACGAATGATGGGTCAGCAGTGTAGTACCCAAATCGTCGAGGTGACTGAAAGATTATGGACATGGCGACGAAGCCTACCAGCCCATCTACTCCTCGATTTGAGTTCTGACTGCGAACCAAACCAGTCCAACACGTCGAGAGTACACCGACTACAAGCACTAGCTCTCCAGATGACATTTGACAATCTCCTCATCATCTTCCAGCGGCCTTTGTTAGCACAACACGTCAATGACCTGGTCAAGAACAAGGCCGAAACTGGCCAAGGTGCCAACTATTCACCGTCGAATCTCTCGGGCTCCTATGCAGCAGTATCCTCACCTTTCCATGCACAAGGTATTGATAGTCCGTTGTCGACGCGTCAAATGCCGAGCACCGAGCAATGGTGGGCTGCGGCACTGAGGACATCCAAGGTGACGGAGATGCCACAGCTTGCTCAGCTTGCCACCAATACCCACTTGGTAGCATTTCTGGCCATCAACTTGTTCCATTCAGGCATCGTCATGGCTGTCCTAGCCTTGTCGGATCCACTCTCCGACCGAGCTCAGGAAGTGAAGCGAACCATTACACGCATTTATCGTTTGCAAGAGCTTCTCGGGAGGAAGACCAAGCTGTCCATGCAAAGTAACATCATCCTGAAAGATGTTATCCAAATGCTTTTGCGCCGGGAGGCGGATGCCATGTTGGCTCCTGTTGTCCCTTCCCATGGTCAGCCGGTTGAGTCTGCGGACGGTCAGAAGACCTCAGCGCCGCCACAAACACCGCTAATGTCCGTCGAGGATACATTGCGCCTTCCTATTCAGCTGGACACTGTCAACAGCGGACTATACGGTACCCAACAGCATGGCGCCGCTGAGAGCGTTTTACGTCTGAATGAAAGCCTAGCGTCGTTGCAAAGAGGTATAATCGCAGTTCATATCGCCACATTGACTGCCCGCAATACTGACAATGTCACTTTTAGTGTTTCCCGTCGGAGTCGAAGGAGATTATAACAACGACACAGTGAGCGGCGACGTCGGATGGAGTTACAGCGAAGGCGTCCCAAATCATCCATCTATACCTGTCAGCGATAGCAATGGCGCTTGGCCGCACACCAATTTTCCAGGTGTCAATATCGAAGGCGAGCCAGGGTGGCACGACGAGGAAGGTCTTGTCAATGCAACGGGAAATGGACTGTATTGGTTTTGGGATTCAACTTGGGGCTGAGGCCAGATCATGAGCCCTCAGTTCTACCAGCTAATCTCCCGTCAACTCCAGGACCGAAGATGATCGTCTTGATTCCTGCTCTGTTGGCGACATTCTTGAATGCTTCCTCGGCTTTGTCAAACGAGAACTCGTGTGTAATCAGACTTTCCACCCGAACGCGATTAGACGCCAGCAGCTGAATGGCAAGCTTGTAGTCACCAGGCCCATACCGAAAGCTGCCCTTAAGCGTTGCTTCCTTGTCGCAAATCTGACCTATCGGAAAAGCAATGGTTGGAGAGCCCAGTCCTGCTTGTACAAAGATCCCTCCGCGCTTCAAGGCATGAACACCACAACTGATACAGGGTTCTACTCCTGTGGCATCAATGACGACATCCACTCCTTCACTGTCTCCAAGTTTTGCTTTGCTCAAGAGACCCTCAGCATTAGCATCTGGAGATAGCAGGGGTTCCATCTTGTAGGTTTCAGTGGCGCCAAGTCTTGTGGCAAACTCGAGTCTGGAGTCGACCGCGTCTACGACCACAACCACCTCTGCACCAAATGCCTGCGCGACGGCACAGCATAGCAGCCCTATTGGTCCGGCACCAAATACCGCTATCGACTTTCCTTGTAGGTTTCCAGCAAGACCACAGACATGTACGGCAATGCTCAGAGGTTCGACCAGAGCACCTTCGCGGAAGGAGATGTGGTCGGGCAGCTTGAAGCAGCATTCTTCGGGGAGGATATAAAACGTTGCGAGTGTACCGTCGTAGGGAGGGGTTGCGGCGAAGCGCATCGATCGACAGAGATTGTATCGGCCGCTTCGACAAGTCTCGCACGCATTACATCCTACACCCGGCTCGAGGGCGACTCGGTCGCCAACCGCCAGATTCTTGACGTCGGGTCCGCATGCTTCGACAATGCCTGCCGATTCATGACCAAGCACGATTGGGTCGTCAACCACATATTGGCCGATCCGTCCGTGTTGCCAATAGTGAATCTGTTTCAACAACATACAGTTTGTTAGTGAATGAACTTGAAAACAGAACAAAGTCGCAAGATACGTTCGCAGGCCACCTACGTCAGAACCGCAGAGGCCAGTTGCTACGACTCTCACACGAATATCTCTCGATGTGCGGAGCTCTGGGACAGGAGTCTCTTCGTAATGGAATTCCCTAGCTGGAGTCAAGACAAAGGTATTGTTGATCTCGGTAGGTCCAGGTTTCGCGCATGTCGTCCCTGTTGGGGCTGTGGACGTTTGACCCAAGAGCACCATGATGATGATAATGATTTTGCAAGATTGGAAAACATGTCGAGTATCTCAGAGCACACGCAGGTGATTTCGATGTTTTATCCGAGACTATTCTGACTAGATGCTCGTGGGGCTTCGATATTGTACTACCTTAGTCTACCTAGGTATGTAATGGTTCTGATTTCGAAACTCCAAAGACAGCGGGCCAACATTTGTCAGTGCAACCGTGTCAGCTCTCGGTTCCGGCGGGTTGATTCTACACTGACTCAATACTGTACAGGCGTCGTTATTATGAAAGGTTTGATGGATGTCGAAACTCCATCAACAGCGTGTATCGTGGGTTCTGTCAGTGGATCCGGGTCAGCTTTCGGTTCCGGCGGATGAAATCTACAGACCATAGAGCCCAATTTTCATCGGTTCCGGTCGTGCCAAGACTTCTTTCGACTTTCGGTTCCGGTGACACTAGCCTCACTTGACTCTCCAAGTGCTCATTCAGGGGTGCGAGTTCCCCAGTCCGTCCCCAGACCATTCTATTGATGGTTAGTTTCCCCCATCATCTGTCTCTAGCGTCAACGCCATGAATTGCGAAAACGATGGCTCCATCCATGGACCCGAGCGGCAGTCGTTCACAACTCTATACCTGGGTCCACAAATTCTCCATGGGGCAGTCTCGATGGTATCATGAACAGTTTTCCGGGGCAGCATCTGGGCTCCGGGGTAGTATAATAAGATTGCTGCATTCCCCAGACTTCTCCATCTGCATCAGCATCATCAAGGTTCTTCCTCTTTTGTATGGTGGCTTGAGGAGAGAATAACAAGTCCTTTCACTACGCTTTGCACTCATCTCTGAGACACCCTATCTCTTTCAGCATGTCTTCTGCTGTTGCGAACCGAAACGATGAGCTCAGGCGACGTGCAGAGGTCATCTGCGCTCAAAATGACGAAGAGGCAAGCTGGATAGAGAAGAAGCTGAAGCCCAGCAAGGTTGCAGCCAGGTATCCCATCACGGGATCTCTCTTGCTTTACGCAACTTGCGGATTCGGAAGTCTGGGCGATGCTCTTTTTGGTTACAACTCTGGTTAGTCTTTGATTTCTACTCGTGAGTCTGGACTGTAACTGACTTGAGCCAGGTATCATGTCTGGGCTGCTTGTCAATCCAGTCTTTGTCAAGCGCTTCTTCAGTGATTATGGCGGCGCCAACGGCAGCACAGCTGAAGTTAGTCCGTCCATCACTGGTATCTCCGTCGCCTGTCTGCAAGCCTCCGCTGCCGTGGGATCCCTCATCGCCGGTCGACTCGGCGATATGATTGGCCGAAAGAGGACTGTTCGCCTCGGCGGCTTCATCTACTTCTTCAGCGCCTTCATCCAAATCTTTGCTCCAGATTTCGCCACTTTCGTTGCCGGCCGCACAATCCAAGGTATCGGTGTTGGTTTCCTTTCCATGACTGTCCCCATCATTCAGACCGAGATTGCAGCACCGCACGCCAGAGGTATGATGGTCGGTATCGAGTATACTTGCTTGATTGCGGGATACATGCTGTCTTGTTGGGTCGACTACGGGTTTCATTTCATGCTCCCAGATCCTATGTCATGGCAGGGACCATTCATCATTCAGATCATCCTCTCGGCTATTCTCGTGCTCATGTCTTTCTTCCTCCCCGAGACTCCCCGTTGGTTGGCCAAGAATGGATTCATGCAGGAAAGTCTTCAAACGGTTGCGGATTTGCATTCCAATGGCGACACGGAGGCAAAGCATGTTCAAGACGTTTTCCTCGAGATTCAAGAGGCTGTGGTTTACGAGGCGGAACTTGGAAAGTCAAGCTGGACTGTAAGTGCTACCAGAAAATCTAACAGCACGAGATGGCGAGCTCACACTATCACTAGGAAATGTTCACCCGCTACAGAAAGCGCACCATTGTTGGTGTCACTGTCCAAATGTTTGCACAGCTCAATGGAATCAACATCATTTCCTTCTACCTCCCCAGCACACTAGCATCGGCCGGCTTCGACGACGAGAAATCACTCCTGTACACGGCCGCAAACGCGCTGCCTTATACTGCTGCCACGATTGTCACCTGGTGGCTAGCCGATCGATGGGGCCGCAAGCCTCTTTTGATCTCCGGAGGTATCGCCATGGCGGTATTGCTAGGCATTGTCTGTGCCTTCACCGAAGCAAGCCTGGCCATCACCACTAAGGCCAACGGCCAGTACGCCTTCGTCATGCTTTACAACATCGTCTACGGTTTCACCTGGGGCCCGATGCCCTGGCTCCTCCCCGCCGAGATCTTTCCGCTCCGCGCCCGCAGCAAGGGCATGGCCCTGGCCACCACCTCCAACTGGGTTTTCAACTTTATCATCGGCATGGTGTCACCCGACGCCTTTGCGGGCATTCATGGCTACTTTTACCTCGTCATTGCTGGCTTCTGTCTCTTCTCGGCAGGCCTGGCGCATTTCTACTACGTCGAGACGGCGAACCATACTCTGGAAGAGATTGCCATCGCCTTTGGCGATCAGGCGTTTGCGGATGGGAATGAGGTTGTCATGGAGACGACCAAGAAGGGAGATATGGCGATACATGACGAGGTTTGAGCGACGTATGAAGTCTGGCAGAGAACGAGCACTCAACCCCGGCCTCTCAGCGGCTTGATTACTGAGACACAAAGCACGGCATGATAGAATGTATTATGTGCAGTACCACGTAGAATGATAGTTCATGAAAACAGTGTATTATCTGGGCCAATGAGTAAAGATTCGGGTTGAGAATCTAGCCAACATAGTGTGCCGGCGTGTACTGAACAAGAGTCGAGTCATAGTACTCATACGCTGTCCCCGACGGCGGCTCGAAATTGTACGTGGTATAATTTCCCCACCAAGGACCCGCTGCCCACCACAATGCGCCCAGCCATACATCACTGTTTGCCTCCATATGATCCAACATACCGACGATGGCAGCCATGCACGTGGTGTCGGGACCACCAGCAAACTCTCCAAGGACACCAAGCTTCCCGTTGGCTCTCAACCAAGCCGTGGCTCCCTCGACGCGCTCGACTCCGATCGTATCGGATACGCAGGTCTCGGGCTGACCGGATCCGTCGGTGTCGAGATACTGGTGCATCTCGTACACGATCTTGTTTTCTGGATCGGTCAAGGCCTTGAGATTGTCGTTTGTTACATTCCACGTCCAGGCTCCTGTGTACGAGTTACCCTCGACAAAGATGTACTGTGACGTCGCACCTGCTGCTCGGATTCCGTCGATCGCTGCCTGGTTCAGATCGAGCACAAGAGTCTGGTCCATATCGTGGTATTCGTTGTTGGTGTCGAAAATGACCAAAAAGTCTCAAAGCCGGATGTATCGGTGATGATATTTCCATAGTATCGACCATAGTTGTGGGCGTCGAGCACGGCGTATGCGCCCGCCGAAGTGATGTAGTCGACGACAGCGGTCATGTTGGCGAGATAGCCCGGATCTGGCTCTCCAGTGAGAGTGGTAGGGACCATGCGCTCCATCAGAAAGGGAAGCCTGAAGATGTTGTAACCTTCACTGATCAATGTCTGCCAAGAAACCACATCAATATCCAGAACGTAAGCTTGGCGGAACACGGACTCACTCCAATGGTCGCAGTTGATGGGAAATAAAAGTCGACTCCCCAGACGCCAGGAATGGCGGTCCCGAATTCGGCTACTGATTCGTCGACTCCAAACCATTTGAACCCAGTAGCGGCCGCAGCTGCAGAAGACGTGGTTCTTGTAGCCGATGATGTTGCGGTGGTGACAGTCACTGCGCTGCTCGTCGTCGATGCGCTTGTGATTGTGGAAGATACGCTTGCGGTTCCTGGCATACATTAGCGACAGGCAGGTAGAGTATTTGATGATCATAGATAGATGCGTTCTCCTTGTCAATGGCCTAGTAGTGACTTACCTGGAACGCATTGAGAATAGTAGTCGTTGAAGTATTGGCACGAGTAGCCAGAGATACAGGTCGTTGCGCCAGCCCATCCGCTGCCGCCGCACTGCCCATAGGCGCCATTCTGCGCAGCAGCAACGCCTATACACGCGGGCGCGAGCACTGAAAAGAACCTCATTTCGAGTAGTCAATTTGATTTGGACTTGCAATTCCTACGACCGTGCTCAGGTGCGTGCTTACACAGGCTAAGATATAGGATGGGATATTTTATAATAAATCGATGTGACAATATTATGACCGCCAGCAGCTCAACAACAGAAGTATTACCTATGAACTCTGATCATTGCCAAGAATTTCCCACCACGGGAAAATTTGTGTACTATACCAATTGAAACCGGACCCGATTTGGAAACAGATCAAATCGGGGTCGACGGGGACCTTGACGTCCACTTTCGGTTACCTTCGTTGTAGTTACCCGATTTGGATTTCGGAAAGAAGCTTTGCGGTGTAATACTCTAAGCCTCCGTCTTCCCCACCATCTGCCATCGGCTCCGCGATATCACCGGCAGCAATATCGTCATCTCCAAGCAAGGCCGACAAGCTCGACGTCGAGGTCACTGAGGCTGGCGAAAAAGCCGTCAGCCCGATCCCATCTCCCTAGGGGAATCAAAAGTATTCTGCAGTCGGTGTCAAGAATCACCATAAACACGGCACGACGAGCCGGACTGCGCACGCTTGACCGTTTTCTCAGCCCTGTGCAAAGCCATGGATGCGGTGCGCGTGCCCTCGGATCGTGGAAAGATTGGCCAATGCACCTTTGCATCAGGAGAATGCCTGCAACGCCGCCGAAATATTTCTTGAATGCAGTCAACAGTGAAGACTTGTCGTAACTGTCCAGTCCGTTGGCATCTAGTGCTTTTTCGAGCCGCGTTTCCACCATTGTTGAACACCCCGAGAGCGCTACCATGGGTGAGGGTGAACAGATGACGGAGTGATAAATGCGGGAATGACGCGATTGACTCGAGATATCCATCCAGTGATACTCATAAGAAGCATCTTGACTTTTCGAGACACCCAAAAAGAATCTTTTTCGGTCATTGTGCTCAATGAGGGAGCCTATGAGGTCAATAATGGCTGCATGCGTAAGAAAGGCCTGAAGGGAAGCGAGTTTAGAAGACCCAGGAGCAAACATGGAGTCCAGGATCGATGTCATGAATTCCTTGGGTTGGTTTCTCACCTCTCTATGATGATTACTCAAGATCATGCCCGCAAAATATGCGAACGGAAAGTGCTTCAGGTCTGACAAGAGCGTGTTCCTCGTTTCCTCTTCCTTGGTAGCTCTCTCATTCAGACGAGTCGAAGGCAAGTTGAACACTGCAAAGATATTTTGCACAGGTCGACGCTGCAACGAAGTGGAATTCCCCAATTTAGGCGTCTTCGAGATGTCGTCAGAGGCTGGGTAGAGAGCTCGGAGGCTTTGCGGAAAGAATGAGAGGAGGCAGGTAGTTCACGAGACCTTTGGGTGGTTCGATGATCTGGATCGCAGCGCCCAAGTCTGTGCATTGTGTCTTGAACTTGTGGCCTTACACGCCTGAAGCCGTCTTCGAGACTTCCGTCGTGATATGTATAGCGTTTAAAGCGCACGATATTGGCAGAATGCAACGTTGAAATGATTACTGCCTATTTGTTCAAGTCGGCGCAGCCGTCTTGGAATGCGGAGAAATGGTCCACCGCCAGTTCGCGCATATTTACGACGAAGCTGCAAGCGTAACTGCTCGGAATTTCCGAGTATCGGAACAACGTAGCATCGCGAAGCACTTGAATTCCCCACATATAAAAGGATTAAAACGTCTTGTATGCCAGATAGCCGCAGCCGATATGCGACCACGATGCGACGCCGAAAAGGTTAGGTAATGACCAGACCTCTTCTTCTACTGGAGATGGATCTTCCTGATTCTGCTACTAGAAGGCTATCATCAAGCCATTGGAGCGCTTGCCTTGCTTTAGTAGATCGCATCGCAAAAGGGTGATTGATGCCGTTCGAGAGTTACGCCAAGGATCGCATGTCGCGAAACGACAGCAGGCCTTCAAGAATTGTAGCGCGTAGAATGTTATCTTCAAGTATATAAGGAAGCCGTTTGGCCTTGCTCAATGTCGTTCTCTTCATCCTACAAGATCTCAGCGAAAAGGACCAAGTCTACTTCAATACTGCCAGCTTCAATCATGACGCGACCGTCTCTCCGCCTTTTGGCTGGTCTTGCGATGACCAGCCTGATCAAACAGTCGCTGGGGATCACATTGACCGTGTCTCAAGAGCCAGGCAATGCCACGTCCAACAAGATGTGGGGCCTCATGTTCGAAGTATGAAGGAATTGGTCTGTCCTGCTGCTTCTCTGTGCTAACCCCAGATTTCAGGACATCAATCATTCGGGCGACGGGGGCATCCATGGTCAGCTGCTTCGCAACAACGGTTTCCAAGGCACCGATCCTGGATTGGCTGCATACTTTGCCGTCGGCGATACTGAGCTCGCGGTCGATGCCTCGGTGCCACTGTCCACTGCGATCCCCAATACGTTGCAGGTCAGTGTTGCTGCCGAAGTGACTGGCCAAGTAGGCTTCGGCAATGAAGGGTACTGGGGGATTCCAGTCGACGGAAGCGTCCACAACCACACCATCTTCATCCGGGGCGCATACCAGGGCTCCATGGCCTGGTCTCTGGTCAGCAATGCAAGCGGAGAGGTATTCGCCAGTGGGACTTTTGACGTCAGCAGCGAGAGTGATGCTTTCATGGAGTATACTAGCACGGCCGAGTCTACTCGTACCTCGGCGACGGATGTACAGTATCACTTGACGTTTGACGCTGCGCAAGTCGCGGGATCGTCACTCTGGTTCGGTCTCCCTCAGCTCTACGCGACGACCTTTGCTGGAAGGTGAGAAGCTCCTTCTGGATGTTGTAATTATGAGACCCTTTCGCTAATGACGCCCACTTCCTAGGCAAAATGGATTGAAATATTTCATGGCAGACGCTCTGAACGACATTGGCGGAAGCTTTCTACGCTTCCCAGGTGGTAACAACTTGTCAGTCTACTCGCGCTATGGCTGCTGAAAATCCCGCTTACCGATGTTAACTCAGGGAGGGCCCGAATGTTGCCAATCGGTGGAAGTGGAACGAGACGGTCGGGCCACTGGTTTCGCGCCCTGGCCATCAAGGTAAACTGAGTACTCAAATGGTTTTGCCAAATTTTAAGCTCTAACTCTTCTTCAGGTGCTTGGGGATATGGAAACACGGATGCTCTAGGTAAGTTGAAACTGCACTGATGATTGAGCAAAGGCTAAGAAGATGCAGGTCTCCACGAATACTTCGAATGGTGCGAGGACATGAACCTCGATGCCTACGTGGGTATCTACTCCGGATACTCCCTGGACGGCACATCCATCACGGGTTCTGCTCTTGATCCCTACGTAGATGATGCTCTGAATGAGCTCGAGGTATGTAGGAACGGAGATCGCCACTCTGACACGTGCGCTGATATACGCAAAGTACATTCTAGGTGATGCCTCCACTCCCATGGGCTCCTGGCGGGCTAGTAATGGTCGTCAAGAACCGTGGACTATCACGTGGCTCGAGATTGGAAATGAGGACGACTTCGCCTGTAGCACATATGCAGAGCGATTCACGGCCTTTTACGATGCCATCAGCTCCGCGTACCCGGATTTGCAGCTGGTCGCATCAGCCACAGGCTTCAACTGCCTCCCGGACCCCTTCCCAGAGAATGTCTGGATCGATTACCACGAATACAACATCCCGGAGAACTATGTCGCCAATTTCAATCAATGGGACAACGTACCAAGAACGAACAAGTACATCATTGGCGAAATGGCTCGCTGGGGCGTCGAATGGTCTGATATGCAAGGATCAGTTTCCGAGGCCGTCTTCATGCTCGGCCTGGAACGCAACAGCGACTTGATTCAGGGCGCCGCCTTCGCACCGCTATTGAGTCTCATCGACGACCAACAATGGACTGTACGTCGCATTCCCGTATATTTGCACTTTAATCTCTGACCAGAACTTCTAGCCAAATTTGATTCCGTACCATCAGTCTCCCGACGGGCTGGTGTTCACATCTAGCTATTGGACCCAGCAGCTGTTCGCGCAGAACGATGGCGACATGACCCGCGCCGTCAGTTCCGACACTGACTTTGGTCCTGTATACTGGAGTGCCGTGAGCTCTGATACCGCGTACATCGTCAAGCTTGCCAATTATGGTGCCGAATCGCAGGCTCTGACGATCGGTATCGCGGGCAAGACTGCCGCTACCTTGTCAGTCCTTGGCAACGACGACCCAGCCGCTGCCAATACTGATCATGCGAGTCCTATCGCAGTCCCTGTCGTGTCGACGATTCCCGGAGATTCTTCCTTCTCTTTCACTCTGCCGCCGTGGTCTGTCGCCGTCTTGAGAGCGGATTGATAGGGTTTATCTGAAAACGAGAAGTTGTGGAATGGAACTGCCGAAGATAGAGCAGTCGTGAAGTTTGTATAGGGAGGCTGATTTGTTCTTTCTTGCTGTACTGTGTAGTGTAGGGGTAGAATACAATTTAAAAGAGGTTTGAGTTGGCAGAATGGTACTGTTTTTGGCCAAGAAGGCCGCCCTGACCCCCGACTCACGCAACATACATCATGCACGGTTGCTGTTGGCTTGACGCTGCTGAGCCGCGTTAGAGGATGTCCTTCTACTGTGTAGCTGGATGCAAGCCCTGCATCTGCATGGTGGGGAATAAACCGCGAACTGCGCTTCGGCGATCTTAATTGACAACCATCTTCTCTTGAAGACTCCGCGACTACACGAGAATCAAAATAAAATAGAACGAAAATAGCTCCAATCTCGACTGTCCGTCGAGTACCGTTAAGAGAAACATCCAGACATGATCCTCTAGTACTTTGCTGGTATTTTGTATCCACCTGGAACCTGATTTGTAAAGATACCTTCAGGGTCGAGGCGATCACGAACCGCCTGTAGCTTGCTGACGCTCGCTTCGCCGTAGCTGCGAATAGCATCCTGATCTTTATCCGCATAGTTTAGATAGATGAAAGGGTCCAGGGCGTTTAGCTTCTGCGCCTCGTCTGCTATCCCATCCATGAGGTTCTTGACTGCAGTATTGACAACAACGTCGTCGGTCGCCTCCGTCCAGCTGATCGTAGCCAAGGCCAACACCAAAGTCCCGTTCCTGTCAGTCAGCCCGAGTGAATTATCCGCTGCATGCCGCGCGTAGATCTGGGGTGGTATAGGTTCGAGTGCGAGTGCCCACATGAGGTTGGTCACGTTCTGAAGACCGGGTAAGCTGGCCTGCCACTGGGCAAACACCGCCTTGAGAACATCCGATGTCAGTTTGAGCGTCAACACGCGGTTGATAGACCTTAAAAGGTGTCAGTCAGTTCACTTCCCCAGCCTGTCCGAGATGAGAGGGGCTGACACGTACCGTGGATGCTCGGGTGAATACGATCGAGTGGTCTTGGACGCAGCAGTCATATTCGCGAGGCTCGATGTATTCAACAAGTTGGGCAGACTCAGGAAGTCTTTATAGATTGGCGGAGTCTCTACTTCTTTCGTGTAAGCGAGAACACTCGAAATGACACTCAAGCCTCGCGCCTGGGAGAATCCAAATGTTGTAATGATGGAAGCATGCTCATCGTATGCTTCGGGTGAGGTGATCTTGACCAGCTCAGAGATGACATCGTCCACGATGGAGAGGTCTTGGTAGACGTTTCCAGTCCAAATCAGCCCCTGTTTGAAGGTGGTGAAATCCATGCGCGTCACGATGCCGAAATTGTTGTTGCCTCCTTTGAGCGCTTGAAACAGGTCCGGGTCAGAGTTGGCGTTTGTCTCGACGATCGATCCATCAGCCAACACAATCTCAATGCTGGTGACCGTATCGCACGTCCAGCCATAACGAGGGGAGAAGTACGAAATCCCGCCGCCGAGGGTCAGTCCACTGATGCCTGTTGTATGAATCGACCCGATTAGCTATCGATATGAACCATGCGCAAGGCAGAGAAAGATATTGTACCGGAGACCAAGTTGATACTTACCAACTTCAGCCGACCTGCCACCATTTACATTGAGTCCAATAGGGTCAAGCTGCGCGTAGACGTCGTCCCAGGAAGCCCCGGCGCCCACCGAGACAGTCGAACGCTCCTGATTGATCTCGATCGAGTTGAGAGCTCGAATGTCAATGACAACGCCGCCGGCTATACTGGAAGCGCCTGCCCAGCTGGCATGACCGCCCGATCGAATGGCGAATTGACTCCGCTCGCCCGGCTGCGATGTCAAAGTCTTGATGATCGCTGAGACATCTTGGGCGTCGTGAGGGGCAACAATGCACGCAGGGTGCAACGCCTGCTGCTGTTGGGAAAAATACGACTCCACTGAAGCATTAAACGCGGCAGACCCCGGTAGTGCTACTTTCTGCTCGCCAAGCAGCGCGACCAAGGCATTGCACTATGAAGACCTGTCAGTCTGAGAAGTTGGGAGTCGGGAGAAAGGAGCGTGCTCACAACGACCGTGGTGGTCAGATCCCCTGGAACAACCATGTTCTCAGAGTTGTCTTCTTTCGATGGGCTTTGCATGTTGTGTGGACGTTTATTTCTACAAGGAACGTGACTGAGGGTTTGTATTTATTTATGAAAAATGCGTCTTCTTTTCACGTGATGCTCGGCTCGCTCAGTGATCGAAAAGCCATTCCAACCGAGATGCCACAAGAGGGGAAGTTCGATGGCGTGGGCCAGGATTTGTAACGGGCAGAAAAATTAACAATTAGCACCGGCCTCTCTTGAGGATCTAGGACAAATTCATGTATCAAATCCGTCGGCGTCGGCTTTTTAAGGGCCCGATGAATTCATGGATAGCTCCTGGTTGCCACCATTATGAAAGCCCTGAAGTGAGATATGCTGAAATTTGCACGCATATAAGTGCGCCGTGCGACAGGAGCACCAATAATGGTGCGACTTGGTTGAGGATGGATGTCAAAAATGTTCCAACTGCATGATTAGCTCCAGGATTTGTAAGTGAGTCAAAGCGGATGAAGTTACATTGGCCAAAGGTCTGACGCGTTATGCTACATGCGAATTGTCGCCTCCCCTGCTTCCTGACAAGCCAATACACTCCAATAGCTTTCAGATTCTAGTTTTGATTGCAAACCAAGACTCGGAAAAGCTCGAACCTTGTAGGTGACGTAGGGAAATCTCAAAATCACTGGATGTTAAGCTCAACATAATTCCGTACACTACTATACTTGTGACTAGCCTTGTTAGAACAATTTCCAGCCTCCAGAAACGCCTTTTTGGAACAGCCCCTCAGGATCATACTCCTGACTGGCAGCTTGTAGCTTGGCTCTGTTCTCAGTGCCATATGATGAAATGGGATCTTGGAACGGCGCGGCGTAGTTCATGTACTTGTACAAGACTGCTGTGCCTCTCTTCGATGCATCCAGATCAATGGCTTCAATGACGTCCTGGAAGGTGGAATGAATCTTGTCGTCATCTACTTTGTTTTGCCAGAAAGATAGGATCAGGATTGGCATGAGTGGCCCTTCTGAGAGGTCAATGCCCAAAGAGTTTCCGCCCGCAGACGCTGTCTTGTCCAGGAGAGACTTCGGGTAGGCTTGGAGTGTAAAAGATGTGGTCAGGCCTTCGATAGCCTTGAGAGGCCCGAGTGCATTGACATAGGTCTCATATGCTGCCATCAGAGTGCCCACGTCCGCCTTAACGGTGGTGTTGAGGTAGGATACTCTATGAAGGGATCGTCAAGTCAGTCCAGATAGGTTCAATTGCGGAGGACGAAGACTGTATGGAGTTCAGTCTAGGCGTCAATTCACTCACCTAGAGGTCGAAGATCCATGGCTTGCCTGTTGTTTTGCTGCTTCCAACACATTCACCATGCCGATTGATCTCATCTGATCGATCTGAGGCTGCATGTTGACGAAAGGATCCAAGACCACCGGAGACTCGACTTCCTTGGTATAGTATACCTGATTCATACACAGAAGCTCGCTGATCGGAGCCATGGCGGCACTATAACCGGCACCGATCATGATGTGTGTCTCGTTGGTCGCTTCTGGACTGTGCAGCTCCTTGACGTAGGATTCCACCTGAGCTGGGAAGCTGTTGGGAAAGTAAAAGACGGTGCCGCCCCAGAATTTGCCTTGCTTGAAAGTCCGCATATCATATCGAGTGACGATGCCGAAATTGTTTCCACCGCCACGGAGAGAGATGAACAAATCCGAATTCTCGTCCTTGTTTGCGTTGACGATCTCCCCAGACGCCAATACAACCTCGAAATTTGTCACATTATCCGTGATGAAGCCTTCTCGCGTGGAAAAGAAGGAGAGACCACCTGCGATGGCTTGAGTAAGATACTTGAGAGGGGAAGGATGTACGCCGAATGCTTACCCGAGAGACAGAGCCCACCAATGCCGCCCGTACTGGCTCGACTACCGGTGACAGCAAGCCCCTTGTCCTGCAGTAGGGAGTAGACCTCGCCCCAACGCTCACCTGCGCCAATCGAAACTGTCGCATCATCGTCTTTAAGAAGGACACCGGTCAGATTGCGCAAATCCACAGTGATGCCGTCGTGTACGTTGTTGCATCCGAGCGCAGGTTGCTGGCCCGCCCCTCGCACCGCGAATTTGAGACCACGCTGCAGCACATAGGGCCCGATGATGCGCATAAACTGGGAGACATCATTCTTATCTCTGGGCAAGAAGATTGCTCTTGGCTGAAGTTCGGCCTGGGCACGGGAAAGATATGATGCGTTGAGAGTGGTAAAAGCATCAGTGCCAGGCAGTACTACCTGCGCACTGGGAAATGCATCCTGTAAAGATTGGACAGCTGCGATCACGGCCATATTCGCTGCATATCAACTCGAGTCGAGATGGATGAGAAGGCAATATTGCCAGGCTGTCCAAGATGGCATATCTTCCTGTAGCGATTTCGGGATATTTGAGCTGAAGAGTATCATATGATCATAACGCTGAATACTGTCCTTCATGGACTGCCAACAGTCACCATGCATGACACTAACATGGCATCAGGTACGCGCCAGGGTATTGAATAGCTTTCTATCTAGGAGGTACGGAAAGTGGGTTGCCTCGTCCGCTATAACCCGCTATAACCCGCTATAACCCGCTATAACCCGCTATAACCGCTGGGGTCCAGCCAACTGAGCTCCAGTCCGTATTTTACACTCTGCTATGCTTTCATACATTCACTTGCGAGAATCGCTGTCACCTCAAGACGAACATATCGATATCATGCAGAGATTAGCTCAATACAACACTTCTTTCCGATCTGAGCTTCATGTTAGAAGATGATCAAGTCATTATCTCAAGATGTGCTGAGATCATCATCCTTGTTGCGATCGCTGAATCTTGACTCAGAGCCCCGCCTGTACATACACAGTGGGGCTATAGCGTATGCATCCCACGTCTCAGCTTTTACTTGATCATTCTTAGCACTGGCGAAGTCGACGATTATTTCTCGTGTTCTGGATTCGAAAGGAATGTAGATGCCATCACTCAGTACGCGGCGCTGCCATCAATTGATTCAATCATTCTAGACACGGAGCGACGTGTGTAAAGCCGCGCACTGTCTTCACACCTCAGCTGGGGGTTCAGTAATGTGCCTAAGCAAACTGCGACCGGCGCTGCGCTAGCAGATACAGGCAAAATCGGACAGGACATGGTACAAGTCGAGCCACATTCAACATGATCTAGGTAGTGTAGCAATGTTCTAGGACGACCGCGAAAGGACCAAGATGGTATTAAGAAACAATCAACATAGTACACATCAGTTCTCTTGAGAAAAACAACAGTCTTGCGACATGATTTCTCTCGCTCATCTTCTATGGCTTGGTGTTCCGACTGAGAAAGTGCTTAATGGACTCTGCAACTCTGCTGGAATAGTTTCAGCATCAAGCTCGCATTTTGCACCAAACCATTGAGCTGAAATTGGTAAATCTCTAGAAGAAGATTATTATCTTGAGAAATTTCGGGATAGGCATTATCACACATACGTTGCACGACGACCATTCCCAAGTCCGCAGTCCTGCTGCGATTCTCTGAGATCCAATGTCGAATCGCTGACGGTGGAGATAGGAAGTATCTCCTGGTTTCTTTTGTTCCGTGGACTTCTGCTCCCTATGAAAGAAGGTCTTTCTGATTTGTTCATCTGTGACTCAACAGATCGATCATCTCGATCAGTTGGCCTTTTGTTGTCAGTTATGTTGATTGTTTTGACCTGTCAAAGTTTTCTTACCTCTGGAAAATGATGGCGACGCAACAGAAGAGTGTTTTCACCATAATGGCAGGCCCACTATTTGAGAGTCTCGGGTGCAGTATACGGGAATTGCAAAATAAATCATTAAGATTGTTTCAAATGGGCTTGGAAAACCGTCTCGGCCTCCATCAGGCGCGCCGCGATATATAGGCGAATTCCTAGGACATAGATTTGGCATTCATGATGCCAGCCTGGTGTCTGGAACCGCACTTATAATTCAGCAGAACATCAACAAGCTCCAATTGGCTGGATTTAGGCCTGAGCCTGCGCGTTCGAAACACTTTTTCCATCCGTCGCACAACTTCAGGGTTCATAAATACCATATGCTTCATTGTTAGGTAGGCACAACGATCACTGAAGATGTCATCTTTGAGATAATTTCCACTGTCTCATCGTAAGAACTCTCATTTCATTGGACGGAAGTTGGGCTGGTAAGGAAGAACGGGGCCCTCCTCGTTGTATATGAACGATTGAGCCTGGGCTATTTCTGATTGGACAGATTTTGCGCTCGCAGAAAGATGACCCACGAAGAGGACGATCAGTCCCGGAGGAGATTTCGGCTGCGGGAGTCTTCTTACTTCAAGGAAGCGGGCATGGTATTTTCTTGCCCCCACCATATTTTCAAGAGGCTTTGGGATGCACCAGGCTCCCGGCATATTTTCAGCTCCTGCAAGGCGGTGGCGGCGATGGCCAATGAAAATGGCGTCACATTACACTCTGTCGGGAAGGGGCTCAAGATGACTGCATCTGAGGCTTCCTTAGTTGGCCGATTGGCCAGATTCAGACAACTGCAAGCTTCTGCACTGCCACTGGTCTGTTCAATTGGTCAACGAAGCGCTGAACATGCACGCTCTAGCCTGCTTCAATAATGTTCTCTTTTTGAGCTCATAAATTCTATTCTAGAGTACTCACCTACGTGTTACCCACCATGATCACTATCGCATGCCTTGTTTGGAAACAAATCGTGATATATTTAGCCGCCACCTTTGATTGTATGTTCCCCACTATGGCCGGCAACCTGTATTGAACCTTTATTTCTTCTACTTAATGTTTGGGACTTCCATTTTTTATCTTTCACTATCAACCAAAAGCTACCTTATTCTTACCAAAAGACGATGGAGCATCTCCAGTCATTAAGACCGGCCATTTGGAGTGCTAGCGACCAGAGGGATTTCTCGTCTTGGGACAAACATCGGGATACACTTCGGTTTCTTTATCTCGATGAAGGCTGCAGCCTGAAGACGATAAAGCATAAGATGGAAACGGAGCATGGGTTTCCGTCGGTCCGGTATGGATTACAATCGAACTTTCACGTAATGAGGCACTGATGGAGAAGTCTAGTCTTAAAAACTACGAAACCGTGTTCCGCGATCATTTTCAATTTCGCAAGAATCTCGATCAAAAGGATTGGATATCTATAGCGCACCGTATCCAAACACGAAGAAGCGAGGGAAAGGCCAGTATTGTATATCTGGGCGACAAGTTGCTCTCACAAAAACGAGTGCAAAGAGGCACGCGCAATTACAGTTCAAGGGATGCCCAAAAGCTCGGAATGTGTAATGGTTCTGCTCTGTGACCCTCCTCGCATCCATGTACTGACTTTGTGGCATAAGCAGCAAAATTGAGCCACCTCGATTCGAGAATCACGATCAAAACACCGCCTCCTACGCCTATCAGGATCGACCATTGCTTTGAATCAGAACCTCAAGGTTTAGGCATGGTAGAAAATACTGTCCCAGTCGATCAAAATTCAACACCATCCCTCACGGAGATGAGTGAAGCCACCATGATCGATCATCCCATTTCAACCTTTGTGAACCTACAGTCCATCACTTCTTCTTCAAATGGCACGTCGTGGTCGAGGGTATCTACTTGTGAGTGATGAATTGTTTCTTGATGAGTAATGCTCACGAAAAAAACAGCTTGTGCAAATATGTCCGGCGGAACTCTGGAACATCATACTTTTCAACTCTCAAATCCGCAGATCGCTCTTCCAAGAATAGGCTCCATGCTCCCTCAAACTCTCGATGACTCTCAGAATGAATCAGGTTCTGATCCTGTGGAGTCTCTGACCGTACAGCGTTACGACCGTCGTACTTCGGACCAAGAACATCGCAAAATTGGCTCGGCCAGAACCCGAACTAGAAGAACTGCGGCAGCGGGATCAGCGGCTAAAAGCCATCGAAAAGCGAGTCCGCCAGTAATCGACGCATCGCTGTTCTCAAAGCGGTCAAAGAGTCTAGGCCATGTCTTTTTTGACCAGTCTGTGAGAGGAGTCTCTTGTCCCGCCACTGTCCCATTTCTACCAACTCAGCGGCTCGAGAAGCTGCTTTTCTCGACCCAATCCTTCTTGAAAAGTAAACTCGAGGGAGTATCAGGGCCTGATTTGTATACCACGAATCCAGGGTCATTTCACAGACAATTGTGCAAGATCGAACGTTGGTACATGGATTTCAATCCCGCGTTCTATCTTCTCCGCAATCACAGAGTATCTGCTGCATTCCGCATATTCCAGCGCTGCTTTGGGAACACTCGAAACATCATCAAACCCCAGTACCCGTTTGCAATTTTATACGTGTGTCATCAAGCTCTGCGTTGCACCTTCTTTGACACAATAGGACGAAATCTGTCGAAGTTCCTCCTCAGACATGTTGCGGAGCTTTGCCATGTACTCCTTGGCGCGCAGCATCCCTTATCAATCATATCCGACGGCCTTGCTCGAATGGATACTTCTGAATTTGCTGTATCTATTGGCTTCTTCTTGGAATGTTATTGCGACGTGTTGGAACCGCTTCTCGGGGCTTCTGGAGTTGCTCTTTCGGAGTTGTCGGGCGCCCGCGGATTGACAATCAGCCTCATGGAAGGCACCGGCATGATAAGTCTGTACGACGCCAAATCACAACTCAATACCTTAACGCAACGAGCTCGAGATCGTGGCCTCTCCACCTTGCACCTTGAAATAGAGATGGCCTCTATCCTTCAAAGAAATGACTTCTTGGATGAGGCAATATCCATACTACTGGAAGTTCGTCGATCCAAAGAGATTGAGGCCCACAAATACCACTTTTGGTACTCCGGTATCATCATGGTACACGTATTGAAAAGTTTGAAGGACTACGAGGGCCAGATTCGAACCATCAGCGAATTAGCCGACTTCCTGGCTGTCACCCCCACATATGAATATGGTGTGTCGTACTTGTCCAGTTTGTTCATGGAAATAAGGCATAGCAGCTTGCTGTTGGTTCTTGCCATGCTTGAGAAGGCATTGCGTGAAGTTGGCCGTGCTGACGAAGCGGACAGAGTTCAGGCTCGATGGAATGACATTGCAGACGGTCCTAATTAGGTATTCTAGTTTGGCTTGGAAGCACGGCACATAGAAGGCGTCAAATCAAAGTTGCACATATATTGAAAGCAGTTCTTGCCACCATAGAAACAGAGCTGATGTGCTCCTCGAAGTTCTCACTAACCAAAATGACACTCATCTCACTCCCAATGATTCTACAGCAGGCGGCGCACACAGTTTTGGAGCATCAAGCCCAACAACCAACGGAACGAAGGGAGCGGGTCGGGAAAATTGTCACTGAGATGGGTGAAATGCGTGGCAAAGAAACATGTATCTCTGAGATTCTCGGGATTATCCTGGCAGACGTGGTGGGGTAACATTTGCCGCAGAATGCTGTAGATGATATGCATCGTTATAGGCCTATGGCGAGTACGGAGCTCTCACTGCGTACCGGCCAAATTGGCCAAATTGGATACAGAAACACAGGCACCATCTCTCCGACGGTTCCCTCTACGCTTCCCCTGGCAGGTACCGCCATGCTATGGAACCTCAACGAGTCCAAGCACCTCCAGTTACCCAAAGCCGGCGACAAGATCCAAGCTCCCGTCCTGTGCAACATCAACGCAATATTCAAGACACGATTCAAGAGTACTTCGGCATTCGGTGCCCTTGGGAATTGAGCTACGCACGTAGGATATGTGATTTCAGGGACGGCATTGTTGTGCTTGTATTGAGTACGTCTTATCCTTGAAATCTGATGCCTCGCTTGCGACGTTTTCATTTCATTCAGTCGACATCCTTTACAGAGTACCGCCACGTGAGTGGTCGATAATAGTGTCGCGCAGTAGCTCCTCTTCCATCGCAGCGCCGGGGCCAAGGACTACGGGCCTCTTAGAGTTGCCATACAAGCCTGTTTCGGCTAAGTTGACACCGAGAGTAGGGTCAGTGCCGTGACCGCTTCCAGTCTCTTCCAGGGAGCCGGCTTTGCCTGATGTTTTATGACTGCGACGACTCCATACAGAGCTTGAAAGGCCCGAGGAAATGTATGATCCCAGATTGTGTACCAAAGGCGCCATGAAGCCATACAACGGTGGCACGCAGCCGAGTACAATGACAAGCGACTGATCAACCGCGCTCCACAAAGTGGCCAGGCTAGCTTCGTACGGCACGTCCCAGCCGGGTACAACTGACTTCTGGGACGCTTGCGTCGTAACGATTGTCTTCGCGATGGTAGCGGCCATGGTGACAAGCGAGAGGGCTAGAAGTGTGATGAGCCCAATCTTGCGCCGGGTCGGCAGCTGTAGCTTCCAAATGATGATGACGGGAAACAAGACGAAGGAGACATCAGAGAAGCAGAACAACGCTTTTGTTTTGGGAACGTCAGTGTCAGTTTACGTTACGAGGTTATGTCAGGGGTAAATCACTGTACCTTGAAGGACGTAGATAGAGTCGCCGTAGATATTGCGATTCCAGTGTCTTGCCGGCAGCGACAGATTCCACAGGCCCTCAACTGGGCTGACCTGGACATACATGAAGATCATGGCCAGTACCCCGACGATGGTCTGAAGAATACTGAAGATGACGAGATACCACCGAAACCAAGGTTTGTTATTTGCGCCGCAGAACAGACGGCCCAGAAGGATAGCAATGGAAATGCGTGCTAGGATGCCTACGGCGATCGAGGGCGTCACCGACCACCATTTCCACTTAGTGGACTGGATTATCTCCACTGATGTCAGGTCGACTTTGTGTTTGCCGAGCCCAAACGCAAAGGCCGCGGTCGAGAAGGCCTGAAAGACGAACTGGCATACCTACAGAAAGAAATAGAAGGGTCAGCCAGGGTTTACTTGAGTTGATGCACAGGTTGACTACCATGGCGGCTAGCATGAACCAGTCATCGGAGCTAATGGCACGATGCACAGTAGCCCGAACATAGAATCTCAGAGTCACGACGATCGCAGAAAGTGACGTGAGAATCCAAGACACCGCCATGATCATGGGGCCTCTCCCTAAGTCGTTAGGGTTGGCCGGAGTAACAGCCATTGTATAATAGAATTCTCTGGAAGCTGAGACTGAGACCGAGAGCGAGATTGATGAGCTCAGAGGCGGGAATCTAGATGAATAGAAAAGCCAATTGATAAAAGTGAAACAGGAATCCCCAAAGTACGTGTATTTAAAACTGTTGAGAATATGGAAGTACGAAAGACGGGGCTATACCTGCCGCCTAGGTAGTTATAATACCTGCAGCATACATTGCCCTCCTGTGAACCGATGGCCAAGTCGTCGACAATACATTATTAGATATTCTACTCTGGCTTGAATGGGTCCTGTTCAAGGATTACTCTCATGGACCCAGTGGTACGATCAATGATTGTTTGTTGGCCGCATGCAACTTCATATGGACCGCGGCAATGTGATTCAAAATGGTTGTTGGTGACTGATTAGCTGCAAGAAGTTATTTGCCCTGCAAAGCGAATGGTCAGCGTCGTGGCTTTATCTGATGTCTCCACATTCCTGGGTATGCCAGCAAAGTGGACAAGTTATGTTAGGTATTTTGGACCTGAAAAATGTCGTTATCAGTAGGTACCTGGGATGGAGCACGTATCGAAATAGTAAAAATGGTCTTATTTTGAGATCGGTGGACACATGTGCGGGAAATGCGTGGCCCAGGCATTTTTCTTTACAGGCTTGACAGATGACAGGGTACCTACCTAGGGTTTGTTGCTCCCCTGTCATGGCCCATTTAAGGGACCACTGTCAATGCTGCACAATTCTGCAGCCATGTTGTTGGCACTAAAGCAGTCATGCTTACCGGCGCAACCCTCGCAGCCTTACCCGCATCGCTTGTGAGCCATTGGAGGCAAAAACGTGGATTCAAAGTTGTATTGCATGACTCATCCACATTTTCTGCCGGCTTGTTTTCCTAAAAGCTGCGAGATCTGCAATGCTAACAGTTACCGAGGCTCATACCACCACGGATCTTGTGGAACGCCGTCAAATGGCCGTCAAACGGAGGCACAGGTCTTTAACATCTGCATGTTGGTTATTTTCTAGCAAGGATCCTTATTTGATGCAAATCGTTGCCCACATGATCGATACACCAGACTATTTGTGTATTCAACAAGGTAGGGCCTTGGTTCTGTGCACGTTTCTTTTGCTGATTTCTTCCTTGTCAGGTCTTCGAATACAGTTTTGACGCTGTCACTACGAGTAAACATAGTATCAAGTTGAGATGTGACTGAAATGCGAGATTACTCTATGAATCCTCATATTCTAAAACCCATAGCATAAGTTATAACCTCAGGCGTCAGGTGGTTGATTAGGTTCCTACCAGCATTGACCTTTGTATCTAGATAGAAATTCAGTCGTCTGACTAGTCGTGAATTCCTCGCCAAAAGCCTCCTGTGTCTTCTCTTGAACGGATTTAGGCGCCTAGCTCTGCATCTGAGCCGTCCCAGAGCACCTCCATGATCGCCAAAGCTGAGCCTTTGGGTTGGATGATCTGGTTCACGTGAAAGCGCGCGTCCGCCTCCGTGATCAGTGCCTTCCACTCTGTCGCGGTACGCTCGCGCGAGTTGAATAAGGCGGCCATGTTTAGATCCGCAGACCTTGATTGTGTCAGCTAACATGTAATTGGGAGACCAATCGGAGTGCGGAGAGTTATTGGCCTACCTGAGTGATCTCTCACGCCACAGAGGAATTCTCCCAGGCTCGGGCATGCAGGTCTCGTTGATTACGATTCGGGACCCCTTTTTGAGAACAGGCACAAGTGCTCTCAGAACTACAATGCCACACACAAAGATTAGCAGCGTGTAATTGAATCAGCAGTATTGAGATGTAAAAGCAGATACTCACGGTTGATTGCATTCTTGTCGGACCAGTTGTGCAGCACCCAGCGTATATAGTAAACGTCAGCACCTTGTACGGGCTGCGGCTGGAACAGATTGTGCTCCATAAACACCACGCGGTCGCGTAGGTCCTGTGGCACGTCCTGGTCGGCTCCATTGACAACCCGTCCTAGGTCCTGAACTGTCGCGCGCAGGCCAGGGAAGCGGCTTGCGATGGCGACCGCGATGTGACCGCGCGCACCACCCATGTCGACGACGTGGGCTTCAGGCCCTAATGAGTCCCAGTCATAGTTCTCAACAATGAAGCGTGGGTCGTAAGCCGGGCTGTTGGCGAACGTCTTCATTGTGCTCGAGAAGCGCGCAGCCCGTGCCGCGTCACTGGCAATGATGTCGTAGAATCCGCCAGCCCCGTTGTTGGTTAGAGCAAGAGCCTTGCGCAAATCTCAGAACGGGCGAGGTTGAGGGGAAAGAGTTCGAGTACATACCGTTTCTTTAGGGTCCTGAGAATCGGGCCACTTGGTAGCTGCATCGACGACCTAGCAGTAGTAACATAATGAGGTTAGCTCTCGATTAGTGATAGTATGGCAGTACATTCGTAGTCTCACCTTGAGAGCGGCAGGCCACATTTCCTCACACCCACCCTTCAGCCAGTTGCTAATGTCACGGTCCATCAGAGCCTTGGAAGCCTTGGTATGGGCGACCATGCCCGGCTCAGGCTCTCGGAAGACGCGCATCGTCATGGCGTGCCGCAGTAGTCGACGTGTCATGATCGGTCCAAGGCCCGTCTGCTTTGCAATGTCCTCAAACGATATCTGACCACCTACGGGAACCAGGTTGGCGATGTCGAAGCGACTGATGGCCTGCTGGCAGACCATATTATTATGCTAAAAACCGGAATCAGTCATAACGCCCGACACATCATTGAAGCTATCCGAGCTCGGGAACTTACAGCGCCATTCTTATGAATCAAATTGATGGGCTCCAGGAAGAGGTCATGAAGCTCAGCCGAAGCGTCGAGAATTTTGTCCTGCAAGTCGGCCAGGTTGGGTGGCACGGCGATGGGGGCATTTTCGTCAAAAGATGGGGAGGGATGACCTTTCTCTACCAGGGCCTCCTGGACTTCAGCGACACAATTGCTGAGAATCGAGGCAAGCTCGACGATTCGCGGGGTGATAGTAGTCTCCATTTCGATATGAATCTCGTGATGCGCCAAATCAAAGATGGAGGGTTTGTAGCATGAAGTTTTGAAGAGTGTCTATGAGCGGTTCCGTAAGACATTGGCACTGGAACCGCCCGATGGTTTGGTATGGTATATACGTCGAACGTTATGGCTCGTGCTCTCATAGAGCACAACTTGACTGCACTGCATGTGATCTTGATGCACCTCAAGGCGCCCGGATTCTAATCCGGCCCCCAACAACATAACCGCAGCATTCGGTACCGGCATGCTGCATACGGAACTTGCCATAGTGCATCCGGCCCCTACCGTGGCTCCGCTCCACTGGAACTGGTATTACGGGCAGCGGGGCGGACATGCGGTTTGTTCATATCAAAAAAGTGGGAGTTCCGCAGTTGATCCATGGTTCGGCGGCTATAGCGCATACAACCTGGTATTATCCATGAACCGTCACACATTGCCTTGGTGGATCGCTCTCTACGCCATGGTAGACTGCCATAGTACTAGATGCCAGGTATACATTATCTCACAATAGGTAGCCAGCCTTGTCCTGGAAACCAATGTTAATTTTTGTCACCAAAAGTGCTACATATCCAGGTACCCTAGTATACTTTCTTGAAGAAATTTATCGATGTACGCAGTAGCTATGGATGTTATCGTCAATGTATGCTGATGTTGGTCACACTTGCATTAAACACTGGCGCCAAGAACAAATCAATGCTTCGAATGGATTTCATTCTTGCTGTGCCATCTTGGCCCAAAATCGAAGATGAGAGATAAATACCAAGATAGGTGTCTGTCACAGTGTCACTGTCCACCACGTGGTACGTGTCTTCGTCTGTACAATTCGACCAATTCTTTGATTTACTGAAATACCGAGTCGGACGATAAGGAGCTACGATGGGAAGTTTGGCAACGAAATATCCGATCCGTCTCCAGGATGTCCTCAAAGACAAGGCTGCTTGCCCCTGGGCTGGACGCCTTCTTTTTTACTCACCGGGCAACACAGTTATACATACCGAACTTACCTACGCCGACTTGTATGCTGAAGCATCTCGTCGAAGTCTTTTGATCAGGCGTTTACCCAATTTTTCGGTCGGGCAGCCTGTTCTGCTCCACTTGCAAAATCATAGACACGCAATCGTGTGGTTCTGGGCTGTATTGTTGGCCGGAGGGTTGCCCGTACAGTCTTCCCGTCTCAGCGATGACCCAGAGCAGAGGAGACGACACCTAGCTCATCTGAGTTCTTTACTCGAAGCGCCAATTTGCATCACCTCAGTCGACCTCTTGTCTCTCTTCAGCGGTGCTGGCCATGAATTGAAACTGCACACGGTCGATAGTCTCGAGCTAGAGGCTGAAAAGTCTCTCTTTGACGGCCTCTCCCTCACTCGGCATAGTTCCAATTTGTCGTCCATTGCCACGCTGATGCTCACATCGGGAAGTACCGGACTGCCCAAAGCCGTCCCTTTGACACACAGCCAAATCTTTGCGGCAATCGCGGGAAAGTGTCAAGTTCGACCGCAAACTTCTAGTCATGTTTTCTTGAATTGGGTTGACCTCGACCATGTTGCTAGCCTCGTTGAGATACACCTACAAGCCCTATGGCTAGGAGCGGACCAGGTCCACGTGCATGCCACAGATTTGATCACATCCCCTCGTTCCTTTCTCGATCTCATGAGCCGCCACCGTGTCACGACCAGCTTTGCGCCTGGCTTTTTCTTGGCTAAATTGGTTCAGACGGTCCCGGCGGAAACAGCGCAGACCTGGGATCTCAGACCTATGAGGTTTCTCGCCTCTGGCGGAGAGGCGGTCAGCGTTGAAACATGTGTGGCAGCCTCTGAGCTGCTCAGTCGGTACGGCGCCCCCCTCAACGTGATTACCCCGGGCTTTGGAATGACGGAGACTTGCGCGGGCGCCATCTTCAACACGGACTGCCCGGCACGTGATATCACCGAAGGATATACCTTCGCGTGTCTGGGGACCTGCAACAACGGTGTCGAGATGCGAGTAGTCGTACCGAGCAAACCAGAAGTACACGATCGCCTCGGCAAGCCAGTCACAGATGTACTTGCACAGCCTGGGAAGCCAGGCAACCTGCAACTGCGAGGCCCCGTCGTATTCAATGGTTACTACAAAGACCCAGAAGCAACTGCTATGGCGTTTACGGAGGACGGATGGTTTGAGACTGGCGATGAAGCCATTATAGACGCCCACGGACGTCTGCACCTTGTTGGGCGTAGCAAAGACGTTATGAATGTCAACGGAACGAAAATCAGCACTCACGAAGTCCAAGCCACATTGGACCGAGCACTGGGAAGTGGTGTGGCCTGGGTCTTGGTCTTCCCTTCTCGTGGTCCCGGTATGGATACCGAGCAAGTCACTGTCGCCTACGTACCACTGTCGACAGCATCAACCGACACCAGTTCTACCGATTTGTCCGCTATCGCAGACACGCATGGCCGCATCATCGACGTCATCGTTCGCTCGACGGGATCTTCGCCTATTATCTTCAATGTAGCTGACAAGTCATGCTTGCCACACAGCTCCTTGGGCAAGATCTCGCGTGCTCGGATGCGCAGTCTCTTCGAGGCTGGTGCCTTTGACGAGACGATCAAGTCGTACCGGCGTGCGATGAAGTCCTTCTATGGTAGGGAGCATTGCAGCAGTCAGAGGCAGCTTCAAGAAGATGAAGCCCATCTCTTGGCCGATGTTCTAGCTGTGCTGCCGGGTCTCGACGTTGAGGGATTCGGCATACACACTCCAATTTTTGATGTTGGGTGCACGTCGATGGATCTGATCCGCTTGAAACGCCGCATCGACGACCGGCTCAATATCCAAGTACCTGTGATCTTGTTGGCAAAGAACCCAACAGCGAGCATGCTGGCCACTGCTCTGCGCAGCTTTGTTCACCAGCAGCTTTCTTCGCCAGATCCGTTGCTCCACACGAACCAACTCGAAACTCGGACACCTATTTCAACGAGCATTGAAGATTACGATCCAGTTGTCGTTCTCCGCCCAGGTGGGCATAAAACGCCGCTTTGGCTCATTCATCCGGGCGTGGGTGAGGTGCTAGTGTTCGTCGGCCTGGTGCATCACCTGCGCACGGAGGACCGACCTGTGTATGCACTGCGCGCACCGGGTTTTGAACCAGGCCAGCGGCGGTTCCGCTCGATTGCCGAGGCCGTGACGTGCTACCAAGCAAACATACGGCGGAAGCAGCCCCAGGGCCCGTATGCTATCGCGGGTTACAGCTATGGGGGCATGTTGGCTTTCGAGACGGCGAAAGCACTCGAGGCCGAAGGTCAGCAAGTGCGCCTTGTTGCCATCCTCAACCTGCCACCACACATCAGAACCCGCGTGAGCAGTGTCAGCTGGGCCTTGTGCCTCCTACATGTCTCCTATTTTCTAGGCCTCTGCTCCGAGCAGCATGTTGATCGAGTAGAGGCCGACCCGAAGCTGTGTGAGCACCTGCATAGTATGCCGCGTGCCGAGGCCATTGATTTCGTGCTCGGCGGATGCGGGAGTGAGGAAGACCGAGTAGCACGAATGGCAGAGCTGGCGCAGCACCCAGCGAGCCTGGCAATCTTTGCCGACGTTGCGCACGGGTTGCAATCCATGGCGGCTGAGTACGAGCCCCAAGGCAGTGTTGCGGCACTAGATGTATTCCACGCCATGCCACTACGCGCTGTCGCCCGTGACCGCGACGAGTGGTTGTCCCAGTTGGCACCGTGGCGTGACTTTTGTCGCTCCGAGGTGCGTTTCCACGCTGTTGGTGGTGCACATAACACCATGCTTCACCCTGAGCATGTACATGGCTTTTCGGAGATGTTGAAAATGGTGTTAAAGGATAGGAATATTTAAATCTGACTCCCAGTGAGCTATTACTACGAGCCCTCCAAGATTGGTCTTTCGGTCAACATTCTGAAATGGTGTATCAAAAAGAAAAGAAAAGAATCTACATCAATCGTATAGTCATGAAATCAAATCACAAGACATTAGCTACGCCAGCTTCTGAAGCGGAAGATGTGACTTCCATAGCTTTGGGCTCAACATTGACATCAAGAATATCACGTCTCCTGATGCAAAGGTCATCCGAGAACTCTCCCCAGGCTTGTGTCAGACCAAGTTCCTTAATTTGTTGCCAAATCGTGTACCCCCTTTTCGAGTCCGATGCGGGCGTCCCCAGATTTGCACCACCACCGGCAAAAATCATCATCTGACCTTCCTCTCCGAACTCTTCCCACGGTTGTTGGCCCGCGGCAAAGGTAAGCCAGAGGCTGGCCATTCGCTCAGATTGCTTCTGCTGTTCTGCTGGCAGTGTTTCACGAAGAACGCTCCAGATGAAAACATTATCCAGAGAATGATGCGCAAGACCGTTCCACTCATTATCGTAAGGCGAAGGTTCATCAAAGTGGTAAGCATAACTTCGAGGGCTCGCGCGCATGGCGTCATAGTTTGGAGCGAGATACATGCCGTCCGTGGTAAACTTCTCGACGGCTTCGAAGAGAACCTGATGGCCAAGGTTTTCCGTGATGCCGTAGAGACCAAACAATTGTAGGGTGTTGGCCTGGCCGATCAGCCGAGTACCTCGTTCAAGGTAGTCTCGGTATCTCATGTGTCTGTAGGACTTATTCCAAATGATGCACTCATTCTTGGCGTCGCCGATCATTATCCGTTGACACCACACCGGTGCCTTGAAATCGCCAAAGTCATTCCATCGAGGCATGGGCCCGGGGTGTAGGACGAAGTCATCGCATAGTGCCAAAGTAACAACAGGCGTCATGAACACTTCGGGCATGGTCGCCGTCAGCTTGGCCTCATCCGTTGCGAGCAGTTGCTCGAGCCTCGCTTCGGGTGGCAGACCTTCCGAGATCTCAAGTACTTTGAGTGTCTTCTCATAGATGACTTGATATTCGTCCACCGTCATTATGCCACATAGCGGCATCAGACCTGACTGGAGAATTGCGCTTGAGAAAAGTGGTTCGTTGCGCGCGAGATGAATGTTGATTGACACTTTGCAATGGAAGATTAGCAAGCTACACACATCGATGCTGCCCCAGCCACAGATACCGATGCTTACCACTGCCAGCGCTCTGCCCAAAAAGTGTGACCCGGCTCGGATCCCCACCGAAAGCGGCAATGTGCTCTTGAATCCATTTGAGGGCCTCGATCTGGTCCCAGATGCCATAATTACCTACTCCGTCCTCACCGTGGTCCTGATTATACTTGAGCAGTTCGTGACTGGCCAGGAAACCAAGTATACCCAGTCGGTAATTGAGAGTGATGATGATGGTCGGCATGTCGCTGTCCCTCGAAATGTCCGCAAGGACCCGGCCGTCATACATGGCGGCCGAACCAGCGGCGTAGGCAAAAGCACCACCGTGCAAGAACACCATGACCGGCATGCCTCCCTTTGACTCGTTGGGCGCAAATGGTACACTGATGTTTAGATTGAGACATGATAGCTCAGATGTCGGAGGCACGTTGGCCCACGGTCGCTCCGGGACCGGGATTGGGTAGAAGTCGCGCGGCGGCTGGGGATGGTAGGGGCTAGGAAGGACATAAATATTAGTCTGACGTCTTGGGCAGTATCTGTGGCTTTTCGGTCTGTACAGATACAGAATACTGACCCGAATTTTGTACCATCCCAAACATTGCCTCGCCACGGCTTAGTCGCCGGCTGCGGCCTGCGGAAGCGCCCCGGTATCTCGGCGTAGGGAATTCCGAGATACTGGGTCGTCCTGCCGTCAAAGCATAGACCCCGGATTGTCCCCAAGGAAGGAACATGGAGAGAAATCTCGGACGTCGTGATGGAAGAAACGGGGTTGTCTGCCATCGAAGCAATGGAAATGGTAGCAAACGTTTGTGGTGGAGGCCAGCGATATTGATTCAAGTGCGCATAATTGGGGACAGAGTAATTTGTATTTCTCGAATTCTTGTAAAGCAATGGAAGATCCGTGTTGGAGAATCGCTATCTCCACTTTCCACGACTCAATTGACCTCCTTCGGACGTGGTACCTTAACCCAGTGATCACTCAACTTGTCGCTATCTATAGATTCGTACCCTGTATCCCTGGGTCCAGCTTGAGATCTGCGCTAGGCTTTGAGTCCATGGCAAACCCTATCTATGCCGCAAACGCCCGCGTAAACTATCGGCGAGTAGATGGCTAGCCGAAGCTGATAAGATCGCGATAGCATTTGGAGCATCCGCTGCCTGGACTCCGATATAGGCGTAACAAGGATGCTATGTTAGGGTGTGTATACCATTTCACACCCCTGAAGCAGTTGGATGGATGAAGCTTTGACAGTGGGCCTTGTGATAAGGGAAACATCATACTACCTGGATTGGAAGCATTCTTGGCCTTCCAAAGACGTGATGATTCGTCCCCCAGCAAAATCAAATCTGCACAACTTGCTACTCCGCACGAACCAAAAGGAAATACTCATTCGAGTGCTCAAAGTAGTACGACTCACAGTGGCCACTCTTATCAGTGCATAATATTCGTATATATCAGCCACCCCATCCTGCATACTACCCGGTGATGAATGGCATCCACCGCGACAGCCACATTCCAACCCGTCATGGCTCAGAAGCTAGAAGTCAAAGACCTTCAGGCCGATGCTGCCGTCGCACCTAGTTGCGATGTAGCACTCGGTTTTCTTGCAACTGTCGAAAGAGTCGACTTCACTCAAGAGGATGCGAGACGCGTGAAGAGGAAGATAGACTTGCATCTTCTCCCAATTGTAAGAACCCCTTGACAAGATCCTACGAGCCCCGCAGACGGAGACTTGACTGACTTGCCGCACTGCTCAACAGCTATGCTTGACCTTTGGTCTTCAATATCTCGACAAGGTCACGGTGTCTTATGCAGCTGTGTATGGTATGCGGAAAGACCTGGGACTGGTCGGTAGCGAGTATAGCTGGACATCCAGCCTATTCTACTTTGGTTATCTTATCGCTCAAGGACCTTCGGCGTATCTGCTCACAAAGTTCCCCATAGGCAAGTACGCCGCTATTAACATATTCTTATGGGGAGTCATGGTCACGCTGTGCGCAACCACGAAGAACTTCACTGGCCTCGCTATACTTCGATTCCTCATGGGGGTGTTTGAATCCGCTATTGGGCCATGTTGGGTCACTATGATGGGCATGTTCTACAGAAATGAAGAACAAGGCGCTCGCGTCACGTATGTCACTCACTTTCTCTTTCTTAATTTGCATTGAAGTCGGGCCTGAAATTGACATGAGAACAAAAAATGACAAGAGGAAGAATGGTATGCTAAAATGTTATGCAGGTCTTGGTATGGTTTCGTCGGGTTAGCAGCCATTGTCGGGGGTCTTCTCTCATATGGCGTCGGCAAAACCCACAGCGATGTCAGCCAGTGGAAGATTGTCTTCCTCATCTGTGGCGGTTTCACCGTCATTTGGTCCATCGCCGTCTGGTTCTTGTTGCCATCTGACCCGACAACGGCTTATTTCTTGGATGAACGCGAAAGGTTCATTGCCGTCGAGCGTCTGCGGACGAACCGAACCGGTCTCCGTTCCAGCAAGTTCGTATGGCGCCAAGCTGTGGAGGCTCTCGTCGATCCCCAGTGCATCATGATTGCTTTGTGGGCCGGCATTTCCAACATATGCAACATTGCAGGATCCTTTTTGCCTCTCATCATTCAAGATATGGGATTCAGCGGCCTTCAAACCACGCTGCTTACTCTTCCCGTCGGCGGCGTGGAGATCGTTGCAATGGTAGTCGCAGGGTTTCTGTCCAGTTACCTGAAGCGAGGCCGGACCGTCATCATGTTCTTAGTGGCCGCCCCTACTCTGGCAGGTATTTGCATGCTCCAGGCACTACCACAAACTGACAATTGGGGGCGCTGCGCCGGCGTTTGGCTTGTCCTCTGTGTGCCTGCCTCCTACGCAGTCCTGCTTAGCATTATCAGTAGCAACGTGGCTGGGTTTTCGAAAAAGCTGATGACCACTAGCATGGCTTTTGTCTCCTTTTGTGTTGGAAACATTGTTTCACCGCAGCTTTTCATCTCGTCGGAAGCTCCCGGATATCGAACTGGCGTGCGCGCGATGCTCGTTGCCATCACTTTATGTCAGGTGTTATCCATTGCTCTCGGGTGCGTCACAACACCATCGAACTTTGATCAGCGGGTTTGCTAAAATGTTCAATAGACTTTACTACTATTTCGAGAACAAACGCCGCGATAGGATGGTGTTGTCTTTGGGGTCTACAGCGTTTACTACCTCGGCTGTGGAGAATGAAGAGTTTCTGGATCGGACAGATAGAGAAGATTGGGTCAAGTTCAGGTATGAATGGTAATCAGGACCTCTTGAGCATGCAAGGAATAGGCAAATCAATGGAACGTCGCTGCGATCCTCTGTCATGTTGCATATCAAATCTGTCCAGATAACTTCACTATCAAATAGGTCTTGATCTTGGTATGTGTACTCAGATATTCCTTGGAGGTCGCTATTCGTAGCTTCACCATCCATCTTCTGCAACATAACACCTCAAGAACGCGCTTTACTTGATTCATTGTGATATTACCCAGCTCGAGATAAATCCAAAACTTTGGATTTCGTCGTGGGAGGTAAACGCTGGCAGTACATCAAGTCGAGGATCATTGAAATCTTTGTGTCATCTGACATTGCCGCGGATGCTGTCTTGTTATGGGAATGATTTTTTATATCTATTGACCAATTCGTCTATACAGGACACTGTGACGTGATAATTCCAAGAACTGATTTGTCTCCATTATCCTTTAGAATGGTTGATCAAGCCGCGCAACGGTCGTCTGATATGCCTCAAGGACCACCATCACGATCTGTTCTAATTCAGCATCAGAAATTGTGAATGCTGGCGCGATCAAGACATGGTCTCCTGTCGTGCCGTCAATGGTCCCAGAACCTGGATACACAGCTACTCCAAGTTCCAAGGCCTGAGCTTGTACCTGCAAACCGATTTTGATACTCGGATCAAACGGCTGCTTGCTGTCCTTGTCCTTTACGAATTCCACAGCCCAGAATAGTCCTCTTCCACGTACATCTCCAACGTGAGTCTCGTTGCCTAGGAACTTGCGCAACAAGGTCTCCAGTTTCTTCCCCATGATTGCGCTCCGCTTGACGAGACCATCCCGTCGGACAATTGTCTGGACTGCAAGGGCCGCAGCACACGAGAGAGCGTGTGCTTGATACGTCTGACCATGGTTGAAGGCGCCACTCCCATGATCCAAGACTGCCACCACATTCTCATGTACCAAAATCCCCGATACTGGTGCATAGCCGCCGCCAAGTGCCTTTCCAATCGTCATGATATCGGGTACTACCCCTTCTGCCTCCCAAGCGAACAAGTGACCAGTACGGCCAAGTCCGCACATGATCTCATCCAGGATCAAAAGGGCTCCGTGACGTCGGCACACCTCCGACATGGCGGCGAAGTAGCCCGGCACAGCCGTGATGCAGCCACTTGTCGCGCCTCCCACGGTCTCCGCCACAAAGGCAATAACCCTGTTCGGACCGATCCTCTGGAACTCATCCTCGAGCTCGGAAGCAAGCCTCTGGACGTACTCCTCGGTGCTTTCATCCTTTTTCTGATGCCTGTAAGGAAAGCAGGGGCTGACGTGACTGACATTGGGCAGCAGGATATCATGGTAAGGGGCGAGACGAGAGATGTTGTTCGAAAGCGACATGCTGCCGAAGCAGTTTCCATGGTAACCCTGGCGCCGGGCGATGAAATGGACCCTGTCGGTCTCCCCTTTCTCGTAAAAGTACTGTCGAGCGAGCTTCATGGCGCCATCGATGGCTTCACTCCCACTTCCAACGAAGAACGCCTTGCTCAAGCCCCCCGGGCGATCGCCCACGAGCAGTTCGGCCAAGTCTTCCGCCGCCGCGGTAGAATACGTCAGAGTGTGAACATAAGCAAGCCTGGAAGCCTGGGAGGTGATGGCGTCCACGACTTCCATGTTTCCATTTCCTATTATGTTCACTGCAGCACCTCCACATCCGTCGAGGATTTCTCTGCCATCTTCCAAGTGGAGTTTGTGCCCCGAGGAACTATTCACGAGCAGCGGGCGATGATGAAGAGAGCGATGCAGAAGAGCCGGTTCTGGATGAGTGTCCCAGTATGTTTTATTTTGGCCATGGTCTTTATGATTGTGCGATGCTGGTGAGGCCAAGCTCATGTCGGCGAGGAGACCAGGAGCCATGATGCAGCAATGACGAGAAGGCGAGAAGAGATATGACAAGGCAAAGGTCGTGAATGTGGCATCATCGCACCAGAAGAAGCGGCATACGAGCCTGGAAACAGAAATACTTACAGATATCCGCAATGACTTCTTGATCAGTCCATATGCGTGTTCGGATTTGCTCCTCAAAGCCGACCAATAGCGCCATACCCTAGCGCAGGCATTCTTATGCGAAAAGCGACAGAGCTGGGTGGGTTTTTGGACGCAAAACAACAAGAGAATATCACCAAGGTTAGGCATTCTGGAAGATTGCGGAATGTCACACCCGCCGCGCGGAATTCGTTATCTCTGGTGCGGGTCCCCAGCGAGTCCCGGGCGAGATAGGGAATCATTTTAGCGCCCGAGAGGTGCGGTCCAGCGGCTTACACAGTACTGGTAGGCTGACCTGTCGCATTTCGGCATGTTTGTCAGAACAGACCTGTTTCCTTGCCTCTCAGGTCCCTCTTGTTGCTTGTTCGATATACACGACAGCACGAGGGCCACAAGGCTGCCGTGCACAATGAGGTCGGCGCTTGCGTGTGCGTGGTGTCGGTAAGCCTCTGACAGCAAATGATCTCTGATTGACGCACTCAGCGCCGACGGATCGTCGACTGATGAGCATTCCGGTGCTAACCACGGCCTGGCAGTAAAGCGAAAGTCAAATGCCAACATGACGGACGCCCGCCCTGTCGCGGCTGCAGGCAGCGTCCGGGCCGCGAATGCAACCTGACCTATCCCTCAGTTCAAGTCCGTCAACGACAGGACAATGCTCGAAGCCGCGGCCGGTACCCTCGCACGCAGAGCATAGCCAGTGGCACCGCTGGGGAGCCTCTGCCCCGCGCCCAGAACCCCAGGCTGAGGAGCATAACACCGAGCATAACACAACCAGCATCTGATCCAGCTGTTTGGCCATACAGCCACAATAGCATGCCCTCCCTAGACCCGGATCTCGTCAACGCCGCTTGTCACAGCTTCGTGCAGCATTACCCGGAATTCGGCTTCATCCACCTGCCAACCTTTCTCCCAGATTTGCAAGGCGGTCTCGTCAGCCAATTAAAATCGTCCGCTATTGTGATATTGTCTTCCAGGAACAAAGATGTATCGCTCAATACGCAAGTCGTAGAACAATGTGCCGCTTTTACTCGTCGCGGTATCGTGATTGAGGCCCTCAAAGGTCCCAACGTTGACACTGTTCAAGTCCTGGTAATGCTTAGTCTTTACGAATGGGGCAATAGTCGTGGTTTCCAATCGTGGATGTATCTCGGTGAGTATCGATATCTCGGGGAAAGGAGTAGCACGTAAGCGGCTAACAAATCCATCGAGGCATGGCCATCCAGATGGGAGAAATCCTCATCTCTAACATGGGACTAGGTAATGACGAGCAGCCCATTCTGGATCAAGAGACGGTGTATCGAACCATGTGGGCCTGCTTCGTCTTGAACTGTATCTTATCCGGAGGCAAAGGCCGCAAGGATAGGTTCTGCTTTGAATTGGTCCCGTTCCCGCTGCCGGCAAGCGATGACGACTTTACCTTTCAAACCTGCCCCAAAGACAAGTCGTTCCTGTCGCGCCTCGCCTACCGTGCCACTCACGCATCGATAGGGGAGGCAGAACAAGGAAAATATGGCTCTCAGCATTACCTCGATCTCACTATCAAAGGCATCGATATCTGGTCTGCTGTGACAAGCTGGGCAAACCAAGGCGGCCGCCGTGGTGAGCCCGACAACGAGGCAGGACTTCCATGGAACAAGCAGTCCAGCTGGAACAAATCATTATCCGCCCTGGAGAACTGGAAGGCGGAATGGGCGCCAAACCTGATCTACACACGCCTCAACAGTAACATGCGTGCTTTCGTACTTCGGCAGCACGGCCCTGCGTTTGCCATGATCAATCTACTCTACCATGTTACTGTCATTTTTCTTCATCGCGAGTATATACCCTTTCTTCCTCATAGAGTCGACAAGCCCGTTGGACCGATTGATCCCCCTTTATTACCCAGCTCACATCCGGCCGGGTGGTGGGAGACGTCAGCCGAGTCCATGTTTGACTCTGCCGTGGGCATTGTTCACATTATTCAAGACTTGGAAGAGAATGGGGTGCACTTGCGAACACCTCTGGTGGGGTTTTGGGTATACACTGCCACATTGACACTGCAGTATGGTTGTGCCTGGCCGCATATGACGCGCGAGCCGAATCCGCTACATCGCCAATTCGGTTGGGCAGTCTCATGGCTACGAGAACACAGTAAGCTATGGGGCATTTTCAAAGGGTGGATCAAAACTGTGGACAACCTACAGTTCTTATACGAGACCATCAAGCGGGATACCTCTCGTTACCTGACCGTGGGGAGGGACAATTTTGTTGAGCTGGAGGATAACATACAGCGACTCGCAGAGATTGACCCTGCTTCGCCATTTGCGTCCAAGGAGACTGCACAGATCTTGGTCGCCTTGTCCCAGTCAAGTATAGAGCCATGCAATCGTCCCACAGCAACCGTGCCAGAAAGACAAACTATTTGCCCTGACCCTGGCTATTCGGATGACGACGATCCGGGGCGTTGGCAAACTTCGGCTGTGAATATGGACGATATCATGCGAGCATGGTTCGGTGACCAGATGCAGCTGCCACATTTCTCGGACAATCAGTTCACGATGGATTGATACTCATTTTCTTTCGGTTGCCGCGGCTCTGGCAGACCTGCTACTATGAGTTGCTCTTTAGCAAACAATGCAGATATTGATGGCGTCGCAGACATCAACACTTCGCAGCATTGGGAGCATCAATTCTGTAGATGGCATCTGCAGTATTGAACCACCCCTCGTACTCAACTTCTTGCGTGGACTCTTCCAGGTCGCCATGATAGTGACCTCCCGTTTTGCAAACATTTTCTCCTCCAGTGGCAAAACAATGCGTATGCTCCATCCTCAAATCCAAGTCTTGATCGTCCCGGAATGTAGAACGCTCAGACAAACTATCGGCGTGTCGGCCTCGAAGAACTTGAGCCAGTCCTTGATTTGATACTCGGAGCCAAATGCGGGCCCTGCTAGATGAAATGGAGGCTGCCGGAGATCGAGAGGCGTGCAAACCTCGGCGCTGCTCTCAAGGAAACGACTGTGGAACTCAGATGCTATTGCCTCAGTCAGCTCCTCGAGAGTTGGCGGAGTAAGCAAGAGTCGGCGACTGGGAGGCGGTATCTGAGACATGTCGTGATATCCACACAGGTATCCGGCGTTTGGACGGCACGAAATGCCTGGTAGATTCAAAATGTGCAGTAGACTGATATCAAAGCCTCTCCATGGCCCATGATGATCCTTAGTCCGGGTTCGGGAGCGCGCCATATCAGCAGTAATAGGCAAAGATAAGGCTTGGTGTTTCCTGGCTATCAATGACCCTCGTGCAAAAACGTTTAGCTAGCATCGATTCAAGGATTCAAGACCCCAGATGTAATTCATCATTGTTATTTGATGTACTTGACGACGAAAAGGAAGCATGGTTACTTCTGATGGGACGGTGGAGGGATACTCCGATGGACTCCGCCTTGAGCCAGCGGCTACCCAGCCACCGGTGTGTCAGGGCTGAGATGAGCACTGTATTATATCATGACAATATTGTGTTCATGTTGATAGTTGAATCATCGTTCCCGGTACCAAGCTTCTGCATAACTAGTTTGGGAGGGATTGACAGCGTCACGAAACCTCTTGCTGTACGCCAGAGTCGCGAGAAAAGTACTGATAAATGGAACAGAGAGCGACAGCACTGCCAAAAAAGTCATAGTGACAAGTTCCAGTGTACAGAAACAAAATGAACCCTGGGATTCTGACCTGAAAAGCGTATGAGGATGTCATCGAGAGACCAGTCTATCTCGCACCGGGCATACAAACCACATACACCATGATGAAGGCCGGGCTCCATATCTGCGAGTATCTGCGTAACGACAACTGCGTCTCTTGTAGGATCTTACTGAAGCGGCTCAGGTGCAGGTCTCCGTATAGAAAGACAGCGGTCTATATTGTCAGAAATGTCTTCTGTAGCCAGCCCTCGCGCAATGTCTCGCCAGCTGGACCAGGAGTTCTCTAGGGGTGGATTGCTTCTCTTGAGCTACGAGAAATATGCTTCTAGAGCAGGCGAGCACGGTAGAGGAAGAGAGAAATCAGTGGCGGCTTCGCAGGGAGACCGCTCTCGATAGCAACCGTTGCATTCAATAGACGCGTAGGTACCTAGGTACGTACTATGTGTACCTAGCAACCGTGCCTTTGATGCTTGAGCCTTGTGAACAAAAAGGCGGCCGTTTTGTGGCCCACCTCAATTTTCATCGGCCGTCGAGGTCACTCAAGGCACCAATTCTGAAGCTACCTAGGCCTCCGAGCAAAACAACCACCAACCTTTTGCAACTTTTTCCAACTTTGGCGAAAATTTTCCAGCTTCTGCAAATTCTTTCCATCTCCCTTCACTCTCCCATTCAGTTCTCTACATCATAATCATCATATTCCCATTGATGCTCGTCTAGCATCATCACCATGTCAAACAATAATCGTGGCCGCGGGTCGCATCGACCCTCGTCTCGAATTCGAGACAGTTCTCGAGATCAACGACCAAACAATCAACCATCAGAACATGCAAACAGCTATAGAAGCAACAACTACCAATCATCAGCACCTCCCACCAGCTACGGGAGCGACAACCACAACTACGGACAGTATTATGACCATGGATCACAATCACGCAGTCTGTCCTTTCATCATCCACAGGCACCAGTTTGGGTGCCACACAACAACGCATACGGTGGCTACAGGTCCTGGGCACCGCAGCCACCACCGCCGCCACCACCCCCGGCATATGCTCAAGGACATTGGGAATATCGACAGCCCTACCAACAAGGATACTCTTACAGGAGAGATGATAGTCGCGACTATCGATGCGATGCAGATGGATACGCGGGGCAGATCACATATCGAGGCCGAAGCCCTACGCCTCGTCGCGATCGATACGACAGCCCATCGGGATTGTCTGACCATGAACAACAGGACCCCCACAGAGGTCGCCAGAATCACGGACACATTGGTCCTAATCACTACAGCCGTCGTGACATATTGTCACAATCAGCAGCACCTTCGGCCCAACAGGCCAGACAGGCACCGCGCATACAGGCACCGCCCAAGAAGTCTCTGCCCAAGCGGGCACCGCCCGTAGAGGCACGGGTCAAGCCAGAGTCCTGGCATTTCAAAGCAATGAAGAGACCGGCAATGCTCGAGCTTGTATCGGAGAAGGGCTACGATGCTCTCCCACCTCTTCCGTTGGATCGATCCCATATCTGGCATTTCGGGTGCCAGCGTGCGCACGCCCCCGAAGAATGCCGAGGACCCTGTAAAGATGGAGCCATCGAGAGTTGTGTCCTCTGTGGCGGTTCAGACCATCTGACGGACGACTGTTTGTACTGGCAAACCATTCCTGCTCAGCATCGTCCCAGATACCAGCTGTATCTGTACATGTACTCAAGACAGTCCTTGGCCCCTCTCAGAACCAGGCAGACTTTTCAAAGTGAAGAGGTTGGTGTAGGACACTTGTGCGCCCGCCCTCCTCTATGTATCAAGTCTGTCAAGAGATACCTGGACAAGGTCAAAAAGGAGGACTCCAAGAATCCCCTCCCCTACTGGAAGCGGTTCAACTACGATGCTCTAGAAGGTATGGATATGGAAATCCATCGCCTTCCTCCCACTGATCCAGCGCTGGGCGAGCATATGAACCATGGTCCTCCACCAAATAAAGATGTGAATTGGGTATGGAACCACTATGACGGGAAGTTGGCCACCCCATACGACAAGGATTGGACCCTATTCGCTAACGAGCACATCAAGAGGGAGTCCGCCTCTCGACGATCTGTCCACCTCCCAGAGTGGGTGATGGCTGATACAGCTCTCCCTGCCACGATCCCCTTGAGAAATGCGGGTCTTCATGGCCCGTCTTTTCCTCCCGCGATGGCCTTGAAACGTGAGGATGCTGATGACACATCTATCCCTTCTTCGATCCCTGCAAAGAGTGAGGATACTGATGACTGGATGCCCGGACCCTACAGAAAGCGCAAGTATGGGCCCCGCAACGATCAGCCCAAGGCCAAGAAGCACCGAGCTTCTGAAGAACAGTAGCATATCCGTTCTGATGACACGGACTTTCTGGTGCCACCTTTGCCATACGAGTTTAGGCGCAACGTCCTTGGTGCCAACAATGCGTTTAGGCGAAGACGATGGGCGCTGATTACCCGGTGGTACCCAGAGCCTTTCATTGTCCTGGCGTGCTGATGGGTCTGTCGATGTTTGCCTTAACACGGCTTTGGTTCTTCGTTTTCTCAATCTGGGGTTGACTCATCCATTGTCATGACTTCTTCAGTGCCTTAGTCTTGCATTTCGGAAATATGACGATAGGTCTTTGGTCATGCAGTGGAGCTCTGAAAGAATAAACATAATGGTTTGTTCAGGGGGTCACAGTGACCAGCAGTTGGGAGTTTTCAATAGTCATGTTTTCTTGTAGATGAGGAATAGCAAATCAAATCAAGACAGAGAAGAACTTGACAAGCCCCAATACTTAAACAGTACCGCTCCCAGAACGTTATTTTCCCAGAGTTATCAAAGCATGCCCAGAGTTTGACCTAAGCAGAGCAAAATAGAGCAAAGGGCCTGCCGTCTGAGAGTTCAGTACAGACAAAATAGTTACTAGTCAAGTGGCGCTTCATATGCGTTCAATCTGATCACATGCTTCTGATCATTATAACATGTATCTCTCCTGCAAGAGTTACCACCTGCTAAGTCCCTTGCCGTGCGCACCCCGTCTCCCGCTGAGTCAAACGATGGCAAGATACCCGCTCCGTGTCTCGATTCTACTAGGCGCGGTGACGACGAACGATCGCAAGGAGGACGGCGAAAAAAATGCCGTTGAGAATGAGGCTGCCGAGATGGAGAACCCCCGTCCCCCGACCGTGACGACGATCCCTCTCTCGACGATGGCTGCAGCGACAGCGACAGCGGGTACGAGGAATCTGAGGGTTACGAGTGCTTAAAGACGCAGCATGCAATGCTTTCGAGTCAGCAATTCTTCCCCCCTTTGACTTGGGCTATTCCCATGAGCAATCCGAACCATCAGACATCTCGTGCGCCTGACCACCATCGTCATGGACGAACAGCGCCTAAGGGACATTTTCATCTACCAAAAAGAATACGCGAGACACCAGAACAAGCACAAAGATAAGCTTGACTATGATGCAGCATTTTACCAGGTCACGGTCCAGGCATTGGACCACATGATGGTCATGCAAGACCAAGATCAGGCCAGCTTGAAATGGATCACATCGCTCATTTTAAACGAGATAAGCAAGGAACTAGGACGACGTCTTGACCGGCCACGACGTCGGTACAGACTCAAACCAGTTTGAGGAATGATTGGTTTGAGGAATGGGCCGGTTCACGCGCTGGCTCGATCATATTCGCGACAGAGGCCATCCCCAAACCCGCAAGCTTCATTCATACAGCCATCGTCGAGGACACTAGACGTTTAGCAGACACGAGCCGGAGGTGGAACCTCCCGGCCAAGTTCTCAAACGCCCAAGGGCAAGACCGCCCGCTCACGGGAGCCCCCGGACATCAGGCGCGACCACATCTACTGATCTCTCAGTCGTGGGCAGTAAGTAGACCAGTTTTCCTCACCTGGAATCACACTACTGGCAAGATTGCCACTTCTTCAACTGTCCAGATCCGTCCTGCACGTGGACTGATTGTGAAATCCAATGTGTGTCTTGTGGCTTCCTATTGATTCACGACGCCGCGCCAAGATGCCGGTCGCAGGAAGAACTGTCAATGGGAAAGGCGAATGACTTTCAAGCCAGAAACGGGCGATAATGGTGAATGCGCTGAGAAGTCAGCAGATGAACCGCGGCTTCTATGTCGCCGCAAGTTCCGCGATCATGCGGAGAGATGAGACCGTATCATAATAGATGTCGCCCCCTCCGCCATTCGAAACAGGGTATGGAAAATGCCTGTAGAGACGTGAGGGCTCTTGAAAATCACCACGTCCAAGAATCCCCAGGACAATCATCCGTATCCGTCTTCAATGATGGACAGATACATCGTATGCGAGGAATGCTGGGATCTGGAGTACTGTAGCTCGTATAAGAACCAGGAAATTGGTTCGGGTGTCCATTGGGCACAAGAAAGCCAATTTGCAAACCCTGAATGGATTCAGGAAAAGTTTATTGAGATGGATGGAGGTATCGCATAGGCAATCTGGTGGATTGAGCAAAAGGATAACGGATACTAGAGACCAAGCTTGACTCTTCGCATATTGGAGCAGTTTTGTGGCTATTTTTACACATCAAACATCTTTCCCCAAATGCTTGGAATTTGAATCCTGTGTCCAAGGTCATAATTAATGGCGATATGTAACCCAGGGTCCTTTTTCTTTCAACATAGAAACACAATTCAGGCAGGCGTTGAGCACCCTAGACACTAGACAAGTTATACTCACCCGGAAGCGAACGATGACGTTCTGGCCAAGTTTGTGGCCACTCGCACGACCGATGTCGGCTGATGGCTGGTCTAACGTTGGCCTTCAGGGTGAGTGTTGCTATTAAGTGACCCTCATGTATACTTCATATGCGACCTTCATCAATCCTGGACTGTGTATGGCCTTGTTCGGTGTGATGGTATATCTGTTCATGAACGTGCTTAGCGTTCAGGTATTGGTAGACCTGGAGCTAAGGTTCTGTTCTCAGGATTCTCTGGGACCAAAATCACATACCTTTCCTGGATGTTAGCGTGGTTTTCTTTTTGGCCGACCCACACCACCTGGCTATCCCCAGCTGGCGACCACCTGGCCCCCGGGGATGGTGCTACTTAGAAGCAGTATTCAGAGCGAAGCTCTGAATACTGCGTTCTCTAAGATCTGAACGCTGTTTTCCCCGAGGTGGGTGGGTGGGAGGGGAGAATAGCGTTTAGATCTTGGAGAATGTAGTATTCAGAGCTTCGATCGGCTGTGTTGGCTGGCTGGGAGGATAATAGAAGCAGAAGACCGACGGCCGGGTGCACTTATAACGTACTTGTATACCGTATACAGCAGCCAGAACAGCAGCCAGAACAGCAGCCAGAACAGCAGCCAGAACAGCAGCCAGAACAACAGCCAGAACAGCAGCCAGAACAGCAGCCAGAACAGCAGCCAGAACAACAGCCAGAACAGCAGCCAGAACAACAGCCAGAACAACAGCCAGAACAACAGCCAGAACAACAGCCAGAACAGCAGTCAGTACAGCAGTCAGTACAGCAATCTGAGCAGATCAAGTTGTATTAGCAGCTATACTGACAGCTGGCCGTGCGATACACCGTACTGCTATCCAATAAACCTGAACGCTAAGCCTGCTGTGTCCCCCGACAGGGGGACCTCGAGTACAACTTTGTATGTAGGGTGGAGCATACCTGCTTCCTGCACCAGCGTAAGGTGAGTTGGGTCTATCAGGTGTTCTAAGGGAACCTTTAGCTGTTTAGGGTTCGCTGGAACCCACCAGTACGATACCCTGTACGAGGTATGCCCCACCAAATTAGGTATGCTTGTACAGTGGAACTGGGACTGCGGGACTGCGTGGTGCAACCTCGATAACATTGTACCATGTATCATGTCTTCGGATCCATCATCAGGGTTCAAAGGCAAACAAGTCATGCAAAGTCATAAATGATATTTCTTTTCATTTATGCGCCACTTCCTCCTGCTAGTCCCCCAAAAGTTTTTCGCTCCCTCCTGAAATATCCCTCCTGTTGCTTCACTTATGTTGTCATTTTAATGTTTCCTTTTGATACCTTCTCCTAATCCATCCCCTTCCATTCCCATCATGCTAGGTGCGAGGTGAATGTGTGAACATGGCTTGGACGACTATACATCTGGCAAAGGGCCATAATCACCCATTGAACCTCAATGGCCAAGGCCTGGCAATAACGTCGGCATTTCTGTCGTCACCATTCCAGCCCGTGGCAGCTTCGATCCTGACGTTCAAAGACGGGAGCATGCCCCATCGGTGTCCCTGCCAATGCTTCTGTACCTTCTAGAGGCGCATGACTAGCTCCTCCGGTGCCAGGTCGCGGATAGTCAAACGCTGTGGATCTCTGGTAGGCTGTTCGGCTTCCACCATCTGCCACCATCAAAAGATGGCCATCAAGCGGACCCGGAAAGATGCATTGCTTGAATCTTGGATCACAGCCGCTGCTGTCCCAATATGCCAGTCTGGTGTACATGTCCCTATCTTGCTTGGGAATGTCTGGCTTGAAGTTGCTCTCATCCACGAGACGTACTTGCATAATCCACCGATCCCAGCGCTCACGGGTCTCAGCATCGTGAGGAGTCAAAGTACCCCAAATCGGGGCGACAGCTTGACGGTATCCTCGGTAGCATGATTCAACATGGCTGGCGCTAAATGCACCTCTTTCTGCCAAAGCATCAAGACTCTTGTGGACAGCGGTAACGTCACGAACCTGGAGATAGAAAAGAATCTGTTCACGTTCTTCGTGATCTGAAAAATATTGACCACGTACCTGAGTCTCACATACCTGAGTCTTGAGTTCGCGGAGAAACAGACCACCGATGTGTTCAGTATCCATTTTGGTACCCTGCCACAGATCAAAGGCGCTGAACTCGGAGTTTCGCGATTTCATCTTGACGGCAAGCTCTTCCATTGCGCTAGTCAAGGGCCCAAGTGGCTCAACATGATTTGAGACGCGAAAGGCAATGGCCCTTTGCAAGGCATACCGCATCCTGGAGACGTTGTGATCCCAGAATGGATGTGGTAGAATACAACAGAGAGCATCACACATCTGCTGCCGCGAAGAGTCTGAATAGACTGAGTCCCGGAGGCCCCAAGTGAAGATCTCTTGAGGAGGGCATCCAAAAATATGCAGCATCATGACCCAGAGGTTGTGCCAGGATTCAGTCTGGTCTCTAAGTCTTTGGATAGATCTGAAGTTATCAGTCCGTAGTACAGCCTTATCATGACCGACCACCTCGACCGATTTCCTCAAAACTTTTTCGACGTCCGTGGCGCGCACGACTCTGCAGCCAATGGGAGGTAGAGGATATGCTGCATTGGGATGGATCGGCAGGGGATTTTCATCACGGCCATTGAGCGACGCTCCTGGAATAACCAGGGGTCGGTACTCGTCCCCGTGGATCCCACTTGCCTCTCGACGCTCCCGGCCAATTGGCGGATACGCCGCGGCCTGTTCACTGATACCTTCAAAAGAATCATCGAACATATTGCCAAACCCATATGAATGGCCATCTGTGCCTCTTGACGCGCCGGCTATTGGTAGACCAGTCCTCTGTCTTCCAACAGCGGGTTCAAGTGCTTGATGAGGTGCAGCGTCCGTTGTCACATTGGTCCTTTGGATGTTGCTCCTACCTGTGGCTGTGAAAGCCGAGCGAGGCGCAGAGTGTTCCAAGTCAAACCATCTTGGGACAGCCGCGATATGTGCCGCTTGGCTACGCATCATGTGTGACTGGATACCTTCTCCATCGTCCGCTTCCGGTGCATCTAGCACTCGGCTTGTGGATTGCAGGTTTGTAGGTCCTCCTTGGAAATTGCTGATGCTCATACCTGCGGCTGGGTGGGCCAAGCGAGGTGTAGAGTGTTCCAAGTCAACCGATCTTGGAACAACAGCTGGACGTGCCATTTGGCTACGTGCAGTAAATGGTTCCATATGTTCTCCATCAATGTGGTATTCATCAATGTGGATGTGTTCTCCATCGTCCTCGTCCAGCGTACTTGCGTAGCGGACTGGGGACTGGATTTTTCTTGGTCGTCCAACTGGACGCTTTGGTTTAGCTGGGCCTGGGATCTTCCTTGGTCGTCCTCTTGGACGCTTTGGTTCAACTGGGCCTGGAATCTTTCTTGGTCGTCCTCTTGGACGCTTTGGTTCAACTGGGCCTGGAACTTTCCTTGGCCGCCCTCTTGGTCGTTTGGGCTCTGTTGGCCCTCCGCCTGGTAGCTGCATGTCCACTGGTAGGACTCTGTTAAATTGGTCTGATTGGGGGAATTCGCTTATTTGGTCTGGCTCGAGCCTGGGATGGCCGTCATCCTCTTTTGTCGACATAGTTGCTCCGAGGCTTTTCATCTGTCGTTCGAGTTTTTGGAAAATAAGCTGTGGATGGTTTGTTTTGGTCGGAGCACGGCTTGGTGGGCTGTGTGCAAGTTTGATTTGACGCGGTTTCCGAAACATGGGGACGCACCTTCCTCGAGAACTGACACTTTGCAGACTACCTGCAAATTTTGGAATTTCGAAGCTGCACGTTCTTTCCTGGACAAGCAAGACATCACTCTTCCACCTCCTACTTAATGTGAGTCTCTGGTATACGAAAACTAAACGCGTGCACTCTTCCATTGCTCTTCCCAGTGGAAACATACATATCATCGACATCTGACTATTCCACAACGCTCCTCCCCGACAACGATCAGGCAGCCAGAGCTTCCAAACGACCACAACTTGAAATGTTCCTTTCGAGCTGACTCACCAACATTGAAGCGTGCTAAAGCCGGCAGGCAGTGTAAGCTTGGAAACGGCCACTGTCCCAAAGTTTCACCTATTCCCACGCAACCACAATCCGGATCATCTTGCAAAATTTCAACGTTAAAGGCGAATCGCAACACTCAATCCCACAACCAAAGAAAATCACCATCTTCCTCACCACAATCGCGGTTGACAGAGACACCAGAAGGGATATGCGTTTGAAACTTTCTGATCTTCGCAGTCCCCTACGTCCATGAGCTAAGGGACTCGATTTTTCCGACGCGGAACCACCATCTAGCGGCCAATACCTTACTCACGAGACATCCTCTTCTTCGTTGCCACAAGTTCAACAACAGGCCTGCTGTCCCAAGCATACGTCTCAAATTATCCTCGTCCTGTAGCCACGACGTTTTTTCTACCGATATTCATACAATTGACGCCACTTTGCGTCATCATTATTCCTTTTCTCTGCTACTTCAGTTCCCAGGCTACCCTCCAATACTACTGCAAATGAACGTCGTAGTGGGCTCGTCCCATGATCATCATTTCCCATCACCTGTCCGCCATCATTGTCCGTCGTTCGCACGTCACCTTTTCGACCTCGACATTTCCAGGGGGCACTCACGCGTCTAGCATGGTTTTAGGACGATCCAACATCGCTCTTTGAGCCAGCGGCACGCGTACAGATCGTCACGTTCCTCAATAAAGCTGTTCTTTCAGCAGTTGGGAATTGATCGTCTGTCCACGTAGTCCTCTGGATCAAGAGCATTGCCAAAAACAAGAAGAACGATGCCATGTAGACGACAAACCAAGAGAGCGCCAGCATGATACGCGTTTTGGCGGAGATCGATGCAGCAATCAAAATCATCCTCATCATTCTCAAGCACTTCATATGGCCGTCATCTTTGGTATCGCGCCTTGAACAAGACTCCAAACATCATGGATAGCCATTCGGAATCTGCACCATCGGCGACCCGGGAAGTCACATTGTCAACGGTGCCAAGTGTGGAAGAGACGGCAAGTCCTTAAAGGGGATTCAGTTCGATACTCAAGCTCACTTCCATCTTAGAGTTTTGCATCAAGTAAGATCTTTCTTCCTCGTTTCTTCTGCACTGTCAGTCTAGATGCGGCATGCTGACATGTTTTGACTACTAGGTGGAAGAGAGCATTTGAAACCCAAACACTGAGGCACCTCAGCGCGTGCCTCTTGCCCCGGTCGTGTACGACGTATACTACAAGATTACCGTTCTTGACGACTTGAACCCTTGTTGCAGCACATGAGTGCTGGCGGGGTCGCTGGTCCAGGCGAAGGCTACAATTTCAAACAGCCTGGGACAATTGGCGGCTACTCAGACTGCGACTAAACGCAGGATGCGGCAGCAACGGACTCCTTTCACTCATACGTGGAGGAGACATTGGCGGCATTGAATGAGATGATTGAGAACAGGATCGAGAGGATAAGGTTTCCGGAGGAGTTGGATCTTGACAACGGGTTTCAGAAGCACGAGGAGGCGATTGAAGAGTACAAACGGGAAGTCAAGGACAAGGATGAGGCGATCGAGACGGCCGAGATCCATGTGAAGGAGGTTCACGATCTGGCTCAGTCCCGCGTCAATGACGCACGGGCAAGGTACGTTCACATGGAAGCGATCGATGATATTCTGACCAAGTTGGAAACCACCCACATTACCGATGTGGATTGATGGCATCATTCAAGGACTTGGTCTTGACGTCGGCCTTTCGACTGGCTGCTGCGGTTGAGTTTCCCTCGTGCAACATTACCCGACGTTACCTCCCCAGTTTGTCGTGATTCGTCACCGAACTGTAGATGGGTTCTCTGGCGTTTTGAGCATTCGAGGATCCTCTCGTAGTGGTTACATTTGGAAGTGCCTGATGTCTGCCGTGAGTCTCGGCTGATTCATATCGACCCCTCGGGTCCTCCTCAGTTTGTCGTGATTCATCACCGAACTGTAGCTGGGCCTGACTGGCGTGTTGATGTGTGTCTTTCGATACTCGCCTTGATGGTGTCGTCAATCTCATCACCAATGTGTCTGGGTGAAGACTGGAGAAGAAATGAATCTTTCGCACCTGGGTTCAAGTACTTTGCTGGGGGAAGTCGACACCAAAATGTGGATCACTTATCTTGGTACGGAGATGGGATACTGGTCACAGCACAGCTCACAGGGGGATTCTTTAGTATATTGGTAAGAGAAACGGGCGTTCTCGCGATGTCGATGTCGACGTCGAATCTTGGGTAACTAATAACATGTGGAATATGTGAGTTGCGTGCCTCTTCATAGGTATGCAGTCATACAGTCACATGCTCAGCCACCTTTTGACTTTTCTGAAGCTCCGGGTAAAAAAGGTTTGTCCGACTTTGGAGAGCCCCCTGTTCCATTGACTGTGATCGAATCAGACCGTCTCCTCCTCGTCTCCAATCTGTTTGCTCGATGAGGCCCTAGCGTCGGAGCAGTTCGTTCCTCCTTCGTGGCAGCCTCAACATGATTCCGGCACATGCCGACACCTTCGCACACAACGTCATACTCGTCCTTGTCGATAAGGAAGAAACCAGGCCAGACAACGAACTGAATTTGCGATGCAGTGACCTTTGCTGGCGTAGCTGTATATTTGGGTGTCTCTGTGTTCTGTGAGCTGGCCCCCTGAGTCGTGCTGATCTGCCCAGTTGGCATGGTGCTTGAGTCAACGAGGAGGGGTAGCATTTTCCACTGATCGTCAGCTCCCGGCTTGAAGCTAGATTCTATTCTTTGTCGAACTCGTTGCAGCTGAAACCACAGGGAGACTGCGTATTTGCATAGCTTCTCCAAGGCGGCTCGAAACTCAGACTGTCTGTCATCCGGTACCAGAACCTGACAGCTGGTATTCATGTCGCGAACGGCACTATCCATCCGCGCAGCGGCATTGGCTTTCTGCGTTTCTGGGCACAAAGCGACCAGCTCTGCGCGGACGTGCTGCTCTCTGACAGCATCTTGATCTAACAATTGATCCAAGATGTTGGAAAGTTCGTTGCTGGTCTCGAGAACGTAGTCCGATCGAAAAACCCGTTCGCACAGGATATTCGATATGATCATCAAGGCCGCTGCGATTCTCATGGTCCTTGCCACGGGAGAATTAGAAACAGGCATCGGAAGGCGACCGATGGGTTTACGCGATCGGATCTCTTCCCAGATACCAGAATCGGATAGAACCTTCTGGTTGAGATTATCGCCACAGTAATTCGAGGCGAGCTTGTAAGCTCTTTCATACAAGTTGTTCATCTGCTTGGCACTAAAATCGAGATAAGTATGACTTGAAAGGCTGGCAAAGTATTGAGTGACGTACATGTCATTTAAAGTCATATCTGGCGGCTGCAGCTTGAATGAGTCGAGCTGGATGAGCACGTCCTCGCTCTTCTTCAGCTGTTCGATTGCACTGGCAAGTGCACTCTCAGCTTTGGTCTTCTTCTCGCTGGCAATCTTCTCCAGTTGAGCCGCCTCAACGGCGGTCTTCTTGGCGGCATCTCTTTCAGATTCCAGCTTTTTCAGCTCCTTTTGGAGTCTGGTGGTGTGCTGCGCAGTCGAGTCAAGCTGCTTCGTCTGGTCTGCTGACTGTTTCTTAAGTTTCTGCAATGTCTCTTCCAAGACCTGTTTTGCCTCCACAAGCTGATTCAAGTTGACTTGGCACTCTTTCGTCTTGCCAATCTCCTCGTCCAGCTCGGTCTTGATTTGCGCAGCAGTCAAGACGATCTCTCGATTTGCTACCTCAACCTCGCGGACTCTTTCTTTCAGCTGTGCATTTTCCTCGAAAATGGTTTGCATGCGCTTGAAATAATCGTTGCACGCGAAAGATTCTACAAGTTTGACGAATCCTTCGACAGCTTCAATAGGCTGCACTGCGGACGACATTGTTTCCGTTGTTGTAGTAAATTGAAAAGGGCAATATATGGATAGAGACAATGGTGATTTTGATCATTATTTTGAGAATCAATCAAGGTAGATCTTGAAGCTCACAGGCAGTGTGTGCTTGGTGGCTCCACGGCTGGCAATATATCGTCCTGGCACAACTCTCGTATAGAGATGAGCAGCCTTACCAAGGCAAAAGCTCTGCATCCAGCAACTGCCGGTGTCTTGACACCATTTCGAATACCGAATGACAAGTCTCACCAGTATTGATGCAGGAGCATCAAACCGCCGCCCGCGACCTGCGGCGCAATTCACCAGGATTCGTCACAATGAAACCTTGGGGTATTTACATTTCCATTGACGACGGCAGCTTGACCGAGAATGCATGGCAGCCCAATCGCAGAGTGGTTTGCCTCCAGTACGATGCGATCTGGTACATTGTCGTGGGGCGATCATGATGCAAGACGCTGCATTGCATTTTTGTTGCGGCAGCTTTTGGTCGGCCTCCCGCATGATATATATCAAGAGTATGGCGGCGCCAGAGGCTGCAGTATCCTGGTGGCCGATGCTATTGGTTGGTCACGACAAGCGACGGTCCCGGCAAAGCATTTTCGGTATGGACCGTCCGGCCCGTCGTGGACGTTGGGTGACACGGCAGCCAGGCCGAGCCAACCCCGCTCGGCCACGCTCGACAGCCTCAATCGCTGTGAAAGTTAATATTTCCTTCCTCTTTCTGCGCCTGGTTCCTTGTCCATTTCTATTCAGAAACTCGCTTACGCAAATACTACTGCCTAAGACATCATGTTTCTGCAGCTTGATCCTTACATACCTGATAACCAGCAGAGACGCAATTGGTCCCTGCATTTTATGCATGGTGAGGCTGGATTGCCTCTTGAACCGTTGACCCGTGATGACCATGTCGTCGTAATGGGGTATCCATGATGCATAATGCACAACACTAGCACACTTGGACCGTGGACATGTGTGTGATTTACGCGCATATCATGTCGCTTCCTGGGATCTTTGTTGGTAGACAAGTCATGCTCGCATGTAAACAACAAACGTCACCCGTCCTTCGCAGCTTACCTAGTGTTCTCCTCCACAAGAGTCTGATTACCCGTGAGAGCCTCGTACTATCTCGACAGGATATCCAATCATACAACTGCGCTAGGTGTATGCGAGCTGTAACTTTAAACACATTTATTGAGCTGGCCAACAGCACATTATGTCTGCATGGAGCGGCATCGTCCGGAGTACTCGGTCGTATTTAAGGTACAGAGAGTATAGGTCGTTCTCTTCAGGGTTCCCATTCGTGGAGTCGTTGAATTCGATACAGGTGTTCCGAGGAAGTATCGTTAGTTCTCTACGCGGAACACGATCGGATTTTGGTAGCACTGATTGAGGAACTGGTACTTCGAACTTTGGATTGCATTTTTTTGATATATTTGGTAGCCTTGGACATGGACTTGCTTCTCGACTACAGCTGCGTGGAAACGTGGGACCTGCCCGAATTACGTACCCTATACCCGGATTGCGTGTCTACCCTAAATCAATCACAACTATAACAATATTGCCTGGCTAAACCAAGATCTCCGACCTTGCATCCATCTGCCTTTTTATAGATCATGAATCACCATTGACTGGAATAACTAAGTCGGGATAGTCACCTGCAGTGATGTCGTTGTGGGTATAATGACTGTCGTAGCTGTGACCTCGCCAGTGGTCGTCAGGCCACCCAAGGTAATGGTGCAGACGGTCGGGGGCGTGAAGGTAGGCCACGTGGCCAGGCAAAACTCGAAACATCCACCCCAAGTCTGGCCACAGTCGTCCGTATTGGCGACGCAGACATCGGGACAGTTGATGACTGGCGGTAGAGGCGGTAGAGGCGCCGGCGGCTTGGTCACCAAGGGTCGACGTGTAGCTCGGGTCTTGGTCGGGGCCGCAGTAGTAGACGTAGAAAAGCTGGATGAACCACGCCGGTGCAAGACGAGTTCAATCTCATCGATCCAAAAATTCATGTTGACTTCAGGCTTTCCAAGCGCACCTGTGTTGAGCAAGCCTGTGTCGAAATGCACCGACTCGAGATTCGAGAACCGCGCGGGGTCCGGCAAAGCCGTACCGAAACGGTTGCCACCAGGAGATGCGCCGAAAGTCTGGCTGCCTTGGTTGGTCCCACCACGTGTTCCCGTAGCGACGAACTCGCACAGGTTGTTACCCGAGGCGCATCCGTACTTGAAAGATTTCAAATCAAAGGTGTCTGCCGTGCTTCCTGAGAACTTGGTCCCAAAGGATGGTGAATTGCCGACCTGGTTCGAAGTTGGTGACCTCCAGAGGCCAACCTTATTTCGAGAGGACGGCCGAGAAGCCGATGCGGCTCCATCGATAAAGTCCTGATAGCCGACCCCTGAGTCCAGCAGGCTCGTCAGTCTTGGATCTGAGCAGAAAGGAGAGCATATACACGAGAAAACATACAGATGTTGGAAAAGTTGAGTCCATCATAGACACCAATGGAAGTGGTAACATGAGGGTATCTGACGCTGAGACCATCGAACGTCACAATGATAGTCTTATCGCTTATGGCATTTTGATGGAGAGGGGTTCCTGCAACATTGGACGCAGCTAGAGCAAGTACTGCGAGTTTAAACATTGTCGCCAATTTTGTGAATACTGGAGGTATAGTGCTGTGCAGGTACTTGCATCTCAATGATGAAAATTGGCTCGAAGTCGCAGCCAAGTACACAGAGTCACAGGCTGCTATATATATCACGATATAACGGCGGGCTGTCAGACATGTCTCAAAAGAACATCAGTCGCAAGAACTACTATTTGGGGAAAAGGGTGAATGGGTAAGTCGGCGCGTTCGTGATCGGAACGGGTGGTTATTGATTGCGGATATTAAGGGGACTCTGGGGAAATCTTAAATTGGTGAGAAGGACGCTCATGACGTGCGCTATCAAGTGCGATACGAAATTTACGTGCCGTGTCCTCGCGTGGCAGCTAATCAGATCGTTTATCAAAAGTCTCACGGCTCCCGAAGACAGGAATAAAGCGTGTTTGACGTGCCGACCTGGGTTTGCTCAACCGTTCGAGCCGCCTTCAGGCGTTTCTTTATTGATGCCAACTCAACCTTGTCTATTTTAACCACACATGTGACGTCTCGCGCGGCTCGCCCTCTCTTCTCGGCCGAAGGAAGATTACTTGGAATCGTAGATCAAGCGGAAACGTCACAGCCTTGAGCAGATTGAGATGGTCCTTTGGGTATCACCAAAGATACCAACGGCGACTCACTTCGAGCGGTGTGAAGCCCAACGGTGAGAAATTGGGAATTCCAATAGCAGTATTTTGAGTACTCTCAATTGACAGGCTGGTCTCAGGCGATTCATTCCGCTCTTCTCCACCATGGTGAGGCCTGAAAGTGCTCTCCGCGCCGAAATTTTCTCCGTCTCATTGGCGATGAGGCTGAACTGCACATCAGACTATTTCGGACCCCGGTGCGCTTCTGTCAGATAATGAATGACCTAATCAACACCAATATTCCTCTTCTTATTCGCGGAAAATGACACGACCCATGCCAAAATTCACATCGCAGCTGCCTGATCTACCATAGCGTAATCCTTCGGTGCCCGCTAGCCGTGCTAAGCCTTCGGTATATAAGCGACTGAAAGGATGTCGCATCTCGAGTGCCCAAAATGTTTTTTGAAGGTAATCATTCGGGATGATCGAAATGGAAGAATCAATCCACGACATCATAATAGTGGGAGGTGGCACTGCGGGATGTCTCCTCGCATCACGCCTGTCCTCTCAATCGGGCCTCGACATTCTGCTACTCGAGGCTGGGGAGAACCGCAATGACGATCCCAAGGTGCTCACGCCGCTCATCAGTCGCCGCATGTTTGGCGATCCCGCTTACGACTGGTGTTTCGAAACAACAGACCAGCCAGAACTTGGCGGTAGAATCATTCAGCAAACTCGTGGACGGATGATTGGTGGTAGCAGTGCGATCAATTCCCATAGTCTGGTATATCCCAACAAGGCCATGCACGACGCCTGGGCGCAATTGGCGGGGAGTCAGAGTTGGTCATGGAAGAATATGGCGAAATATTATCAGGTATTCCAGTCGGAGCAAACATTTCCCGAAAACTCGGACAACACGGAAACAAATCCTAAGATCCAGGCCTCATACCCTGCTGCCATGAACACTCTCCAGCAGGCTTGGGAAGACGTGTTTGATCAGCTGGGGGCATCATCGCAAAAGCCTGGTGTATCGGGAGAGGCAATCGGAGGCGTGACAACGACGAATGCAATCGACAGCTCAGGCAGGAGAAGCTTCGCGGGCAATACGTTCTTAGCCCCAGGCAAGATTCGAACAAATCTGCGAGTGGAAACCAGTGCGACAGTTCAGAAGGTGATACTGGACGAATCAGCGCACGACACATCCATCAAGCGAGTTGCTGGGGTGGTATATGAGAAGGAAGGGAGAACTATTTTTGCAAAGGCGAAAAAAGAGGTACTTCTATGCGCGGGCGTCTTCGGCAGCCCACAGATTTTGGAGCTGTCAGGAATAGGAAATCCTCGCTTCCTGGAAAAGGCCAGTGTAGAGTGCATCGTCCAGCTGCGAGGAGTCGGCGGTGAGTACTCTCCCTCGCAGCAGACACACATCAACCATACTGACACGCTCTTAGAAAATCTCCAAGATCATATCAATTTCGGGCCCAGCATCGAGGTCGAGCCGACTGTCGAGACGATGGACGTCTATTCCAGAGAACCAGAGCTTTTCCTCGCGCATAGCAAGGAGTATCAAGAACACCAGACAGGCCCACTGTCTGAGGGGGCAGCCTACAGTTTTGCTTACTGGCCGCTTCAGTTATTCAACTCCAAGTCCGAAGAAGATGAGCTCCGTGGTCTTTTGGAATCAATGACCTTTCCACAATGGAACAAGGGAATGGGGCTGCAGTACGAATTTATTCGTCGCATGATACTCGACCCTGAGGAAGCGAGCGCAACAGTCTTCATGACTAGGAAACAGAGATATACCGTCCCCGGTAAAGAGGCACCAGGGAACTACATGACCATCGTAGCGATGCTCGCACATCCCTTCAGTCGAGGTTCCGTCCACATTGCGACACCCAACAGCAGCGACCCGCCCGTAATTGACTGCGGGTATCTGATCCATCAGCTGGACTCGGAGATCCTCGCTCGTCACGTTGCCCAGATCGAAAGACTGGTCTCGCAACCGACGTTCGGATCTATCGTCAGACCTAATGGTCGGTGGCTCCCCTCTGGACTAGGCAACACTTCCTCATTGTCGGAGATCAAGGACAAGATCAGAGATTACGGGGCGACAAACTACCACCCATGCGGAACGTGCGCCATGATGCAAGCTGAGTATGATGGCGTCGTCGACGGGGAGCTGCGAGTTCGAGGTGTGGAGAACCTGCGTGTATGCGACGCTAGCATCTTTCCCATCATCCCGCGTGGAAATAACTTGACCACAGTCTATGCGGTTGCCGAGCGAGGGGCTGAGATGCTCGTTGATCTCTATGGATCCAAGTAAGGTCTTCATACAGAAATTACAACCGCCTCGACAGCGCGACGGTGCATACGTCGATGCCACCTGCAAGCCAATCTATTAAAGTGACCGATAAAATGTCGCATTTCATCCAACTTACATAGCTCTACATCATTAGACTACTAAACACTTGCAAAAGCTTCTGGGTTGTGACACCGGACGAGTTTGCCAGTTCGAAGACAAAGGGGTCTCTCTTCGTTGTAGCATTATCAGATGACTCAGCATACGTCCGAATACCTCCCTCATACACGGCCGATCCATGTTGACCTGGGCTGAAAGACTTCCACGGGGCTTCTCCGTTGGTAAACTTGATGACGTCTTGGCCAAATGTTACAGCACTATTCCGCTGATTTTCGTCGAGGTATTCATTGTAGTTCTGGAAGATGAAGGCCACGTCGAGAATGTGCGATGCCTCGCCCTTGAAAGTGCCATCCCACGGATTCGGCTCGTTGAAAGCGTACACATACGTGGTGTTCTTGAAACCGGTGGCCAGTTCGATGGCAGGCACAAAGAAGGCGACGTCGGAAATGTACTGGAGAACGTTGCGGAATATTTGGTCTTCCGTCAGGGTCTTCTCGGCGGCTTCGGTCAGATTGTAGTGTTCCAGAACCGAGTTGAGCGCGTTCGGATGTTCTCCCAAGACCTTGGTAGCGACGGCTCGAAACGCCGCGCCGAATCCAGACTTGCGAGCCGCGAGCATATGGCCCATGATGCTCGACTAGAAAATTGTCAGCATACTCAAATTGATATCACGGCACCCTTATTACGGTACTTACATCTAGCTTGGAGTCTCCCACCAGGATTGATTCAATGAATTTGTTGCCTGGCAACGTCGGGGAACGAGCCCAGGTATCCACCTCGAGTATCTCTGGAATAATATCGCCATCGACGACGGGCAAGAAGGGAACATTAGGTGGGATCTTTGACCAGAGATTCTCCGGTGGCAGCTCGTTTAAAGCCGAGACCACGCTCTCTGCGGAAATCCCTTCGACGCCCAAGTGCTTTTTCGCAGTCTCGGCAATAGCATCGGCGACCGGAAGAGGCAGTTGTCCAAGCAGAGGTGGACATCCTCCTAGGCAGATGATGCGCTTCGCAAGTGGTTCTTCGGAAAATAGCAAATATCCAGCGGAAACTGGAAGAGTCAGTAATGAGATTTCTTCAGAGACGGGTCCAGCCATGATGTTTGGCTGGATCTGTTGACTTACCACCGCCCGCGCTTTCTCCCATGACCGTCACATTGTCGGCATCACCACCAAAGCCGCCGATATACTTTCGCACCCAGCGCAGTGCTGTCCGCTGGTCCGAGAGGCCATTGTTGAGCCGATATCCAGCCGCGCGCATCTCAGGATACGTGAGGAAACCAGCAGCACCAAGCCGATAATTGATGTTGACACCAATAATGGGTTTCCCAAGCTCGGCGGCGAGGCGGACCAATCTGGAGAAATCATACTGCGGCCATGAATTGCCTCCGATGGCGTAACCACCGCCATGTATAAAGACAAGAACCGGTAGACGTTCATGCTTGGTTTGCCCGCCTTCAGTGCTTGGGACTGTCAGGACAAGGTTGAGGCCGTCCACGTCGCTCATACCCGGGGAATCGGGCTTGGGCAAGGCATGTTGGATGAACGAGAACTCCATATCCACGCCATTTGGTGGACTAATGACCTGGGGCCTATTTTTCCACAGTATGAGAAAGGATAACATGGCATAAGACGGGGCTGCGATGTCTGTCTATTTGTACGCACCCATATTTGGTCGCGTCCAGACCAGTTCCATCGTATTGAATAAGCTCGGCTTGTGAGAACCGGTCTTTGAGCGTCGCGTACTTGACACCTCGGAACTGCGTGACGCCATCGCGATGCACGCCGGCGACATCGCCTATCTCTGAATGGTTGAGTGTTTTCGTGGACATGGCTGACTCCTTGCTCGAAATAACTTCTGAATTTGAGGTTGGTGAAACAGTTCCTTCTTACCTGACTGACTTATAATCCACTCCACGCGGGGTTTTGAGGATTCAGGCAGAATGCGGCACAGTCTCTCCCAATGTCTTTTTGCTATCATTGTCCGTTACCCCCAAGGGCCGCCAGGGGGGGGGGGGGGGTAACATTTCGTGGGGTCAGGCAATGTGGGGTAGGGGACGATGGGGGGTCAGATGGGGTCTCTTATACCGCTGTAACGGCCACTGTACTTACAATGTAGCTACCCCACGGTAACACAACACACGACACTTCATACGACCCCACATTGGAGTATACTCTGTACACCAGTCTCCTATACAGAATAGAATGAACATTTTTATTTTCCGCAGTGGGGTCCAATCGTCGTTCATGTATTGCCCAATATCTGGACGGAATGGACGGAACGCAAAGGAGACATGTCCACCTATATAGTTCATCATGTTTAAATGAAATCTCTCCCTGCTGAAAGATCACACGCCCTTTAATCCCAATACGACAAGTTCCTCCGTTAGTGCTTCCTATAATGGCTGAACTATCTAGCCTCCTTCGCACATTGCAACCTCTGTCTCTGGCAGAAAAGCTCGATGCCAATCTCTTGATCTCATTTGTCCTTCTTTCCTGCTTTACCTACGCGGCGTACAACTACTTCCTGCATCCTCTCCGCCATGTCCCTGGGCCATTCCCGGCCAAGATCACGGAATTATGGCGGACACGACGATACATGCTTGGCAATTGGCACCAGGATATTCTGGATTTGCACAAACGCTATGGACCAATTGTCCGTATCTCACCCAACGAAGTGAGCATTGTCGACAAGAATGCACTCGTGTCGGTATTTGGTCACGGAAAGGGGACCCGAAAGGTGAGCTTCAACTAGAACGCCAGATCACGGGTAACTGATTTTGTGCAGACGTCTTGGTATGATGTCTGGAAGATACCTGGAGTGAGCAATAGCGTAAGTTGTATCGTTGAGTTGGAGTCCCAAACACATGCTTATCATGATATCAGTTCTTCAACTCGACCGATCCTGCCGAACATTCATTTCTCCGAAAGCGAGTCTCGGCCGTGTACAGCATGTCGAACATTTTGTCTCACGAATCAGAAATTGTCGACCTCAGCAACTTGCTCTGGTCGCGGCTCGACGACCTTGCCAAGACATCGCGTCCCGTGGCCCTGCACGACTGGGCGTCCTTCTTCGCCTTCGACGTGGTGACCAAACTCGGGACAGATCAGCCTGTTGGCTTCGTAAAAGAGGGCAAAGATGTTGATGGGATCATACACTCAATCTGCCAAGGATTTTGGGAAGCTGCCAATTCGGGATATTTACCAGGCAAAGGCTTGTGGTTCAACAATCCGCTGAGCCGACTGATCCAGCAAAAGCTCGGCAGCGGTATCAAAGTAGAGGCATTCTGGGTATGGTTGATATCGACAGTCAACGGACGGCTGTCAGAAATGACCGACGGAGAGCGAAATCGAGATATGCTGGACCATTACATCTCCATGAAGGAGGTAGATGGTTCCAAAGCCTTCTTGCCGTCCATCCTGTCCGAAATTGGCAACCTCGTTGGAGCCGGTGCCGACACTACCTCTATCGGGATTCGATCCGTCCTCGCCCAGCTCATTCTGCACCCCGAAGACTACCGTCGCGTGCAGGAAGAAGTTGACGAGGCGGCGAACGGCCAGCCCTCTGGAAACATGTCATACACAGTTCTCGATAAGCTGCCATTTCTCAATGCTTGCATCAAAGAAGCTCTACGTCTTCATCCCAGTATACTCTGGCAATTGCCGCGCGAAGCACCAGCAGCGGGCATTGAGATCGCCGGCCACTTCATTCCCCCGAGTGCTACCATCAGCATGAGCCCCATCGCTCAGAATCGCGACGTCGCAACTTTTGGCACCGATGCAAATGACTGGAATCCTCGCCGCTGGATGGTCAGTGAAGCGAATCCCGAAGCCAAGATCAAGGAGATGGACAGATACAACGTCACGGTAGGTCAAGCTTCCTTTGAGATGCAATCGTGGATGAAGTCATACCGGGAAGTGGTGCTAACAAGTCATCTTTAGTTCGGATACGGATCGAGGACGTGTGTTGGCCGCAACCTTGCCCTAGTCGAGATCAACCATTTCGTCGCCGAGTTTTGTCAGCGATACGACGCGGAATTCGTCAACAAGGCCAGACCGTTCAAAGTCATTTCACAGTGGTTCTCGTACCAGGATGAGATGTTCGTGTCTCTCAAACTACGGGTATAACTGCATGAGATGTGAATGCATGCAAGACCGGAGGAACGAGAATGGTGTACAGTAAATAGCATTGGCACAGTGGCGTTTCCAGTCCCTTGTAATTCGATGAAGCTCTTCTCAACCTTTGGAAAGGATGCCCAATCACTTTGTCTTCTTGACCATACACCGAGTATGTATTGGGCCATCCTCAAGATCTTAGGCTAGCTGCTAGCAAGCTATAGTGGAGAAGCAATGGTGAAAGGCAAGGATGACATTGATCAACGCGAGGTTAATACCCGTACCACTTACGGAGCCAAGTATGAGAACGTCATACCTGTTACTTCCCCGAAAGTCCGACATGCTGTCGAAGAAAAGAAAGGTTCCGCTGAGGTAACATAAAATGGGTGATTGATACAGCAATGATCCGGCCTTGATTGGTCTCAAGAGATTCCTGTACAGTCTCGGTCGTCTTTTATGGCCCGCAAGTCCCTGGCGCTGCAAATGCACCTCCCCGCAATTCTTACCCGCAATTTTAAGCACCAGATCTCCGAGACTTAGCGATTCCCGCCTTAGCTGCGGGCGGCAGTTTCCAACCAGTGGCTTTTTGTGCAGGAGCGGCAGCCCTGTAGCGTCCACCGCTCGGCTTCGGGGAGTTGTAACAATGCGGGCTCCTCTGATCGTCATTTCTCGTTTTTGTTCTACCTTTGCTGTTCGTAGATGGAGAGGAGAGAACAGAGCAGTTTTTACTTGCATACGTCCAGTGAAGCTGGGCCCGATGGTTGATCGAATATGGCATCAGCGCTTCTAGAATCCAGCGCGGCAACGGCAGGAGCGCCGCAAACAGGGGTCGGGACCAGGGCAGTCAGCCGCCGGCAAGTGCGACACCACAAGTGCGCCTACTGCCCGAAAGGGTTCAAACGCAGTGAGCACCGTCTACGCCACGAGCGTACGCATACTCACGAGAAACCTTTTTCTTGCCGGCATTGCAACAAGTCATACTCGCGAAAGTAAGTCTAACTATATGATGATTACACCGTTTTTCCTTTACCACTTCTTCTTGTGAATGTTGCTTCACACCTAGACGCATGACGTTTAGCAAATCATAGCTGACCGGAGCTCTGCCACTGGCCCTGTAGGGATCTAGTCGTCCGACACGAGCGAACACTTCACGCCCAGGAACATAATGACGAACGATCAACGGGTGGCTCCCTCAGTAGCCCAACCTCTACCCAAGATCGTTCGCCAATTCAAAGCGACGAGTCGGTGCGCCCCGAGCAGCCGTTGCAGAATGAGCAGAGGGAGGAAATGAGCATCACACGATCCCCCAGTTCCGATGAGCCCTCCACGGACGGCCTTTCGACTATCGATATCCCCGTTCAATCTTTCGTGGCTTCATTGGGCGATATAGCCCCCGAAAATATATGTTCGACATCTCATGACGATCTGCTCTTGCCACTGGGGTCGGACATCTCGACCTACCTTGGCGACCTGAACGACTTCATGTTCGACGGAGAGGATCTCGCAATGTATGACACAAGTACAACAACATACTCAACAGCTGGCTATCTGCAACAAATATCCGCAGCGAAGGACATCCCGGAGGTGTATCCCAATGTTCATCCACAGCGGGGATCGGCTCTGTTGAGCACAACCACGACGAAATTCGTACCTACACCTACGTCGCCTCATACACCGAGAACGGAGATAAGATCTCACAATGCGCCGGAGTCAGTGTTCACGACAGACACAAGTCAGCATCATCAGATACCAGCCTCACTCATGGGACACGGTGATACGCCCTCCTCCCTGGACGGAGCTTTCGATAGGTCATGTCACGACGCGGCGCAAAGAAATGACAGACCTCGAGACCCCAGTGACCTTACACGAGTTGCGCAAAAGCCACTGCGAGGTTTGCCACATTTGCGCGAGAGCAAACCTCGTTCGGCGCCAGACTTGAAATTTGACAATGACTTATACGCAGTCTTGAGCAAGGACCTTGCTTGCCGTCTTGACAGTGATGATTTGCTAAAGCAGTTGCCCCGTGCCAGCCTTTGTCATGCGTTCCTGAATAGCTATGTGCAATGCTTCGATCCACATTTTCCAATGGTTCACTGGCCGACCCTGGACGTCAAATCGACGCCTAGTCCGTTGATATTCTCAATGTGTAGCATCGGAGCTCTATACCGACTAGATCAACGCCGGGCTCGGGCGCTCTATGACTTGTCATTAAGAGCTCTCTCCACAGTAAGTGTCTATTGTGCTTGTTTCATGGAGCTGCCCACGAGATGGTTGACTGATGGGACTTTAGACTTTTCCATGCATGCAAACACACGAGTCGTTCCAGAAACACGAACCAATATGGGCAGTGCAGGCCAAGATTCTTCTCTCAATGTTTTCAATGCTCAGTGGAGAGGAGGATTTAACATCAGCATCCATGAACGAGCATGCATTCTACACACTGGTCAGTTTCCCAGTCAGACTAGCATGTTAGAATATTGTTGCTTTCCGCAAACTCGTGTCCATGCACTGACTAAAATCTTGTCAAGGTGTATGGTAAGCAGAGGCAGTCTCTATCAGAGAACACTCATTCTTCCACCTTATCCTGGGCCGATTGGGCGAAGCGAGAAACATGGAAACGGCTGCTTGGCGTCATCTACATCTCAAGCACACTCTATATGATCATTTATGGCATCAACCCAGGCTTCAACGCGACGACTGATCTCGACTACGAAGTTTTCGACAACGAGGATCTTTGGAAATCTGCTACCGCCTCCGAGTGGCTTGAACTTCGTGCGCAGAGAGGGGCAGCCAGCGCTTCAATCCAATCCACCATGAAAGATGTTCTTCAATGCATCCTGTCGGACAATACCGAAGGCCAACCTAAACCGGCCCATGTATGGCCATTCGCCATGTTGGTCCTTACCCACGGTGTTGTTGTTCATACTTGGCAGATTTTCCAAGTGATGCAAACTTGCACTCAAGGAGCGTCTTCTTCCGATGAAAGCAACACCTTTGCGTCTCGCATCCTTGATCTCGCCATCACATCACTCAGTAGATGTAAAACACTACTTGTAGGGAATCAAAAGAGCGACCAAGACTTCCCAGATGAGTCAAAGGTGACATGCCCACTATTCGCATCTCGATCCGTCCTGAGAGTTGCATACACTCAACTCTTCAAAACAGCCGTCAACTTCAATCGATTCAACCTGTATGCCCAGGATCCGGTCACAATTGAAGCCCAACTGTCCCTCTTCGCAAGCGAACCCATCCGCATGAAGAGGAGCCCCCAACTTGTCGACGTCCTCAGGAATATGCTGGAAGGGATGAGCATACCAGTCCGTGTGGGTTATATGCTCGTTCGGAAGACTGCATGCTTTCGATGGAGTGTGGAACATGCTGCAGTAAACTGGGATACGGGTAAGTGATCTTCCAGCCGGTTTCCTTGAGTACTTGGTACTAACTGAAGGATCTGCAAACCCAGCACTCTTTATCACAAAATGGGTGCACTGTATGGAAATGGATATGTTGCGCAATCTTGAAATCAGTTTGGCCGAGTGTGAGCTTCTTACAGAAGTCCGCGAAATTCTCAGTGAAACAGATATTGATATTGATCACACGCAATCTCTTGCAGCTGGATTGGCGCGCACATGGGCATGGTTTCTTCAAGACGTATGTCCTGTTCTCACTCCCTGCCCTCACTCTCCATTTCCTCAATCCTGTTGCTTCTGCGTAAGACAAAGTCGGCCTCGTCTAACTTCTATGCTGCTTTCTAGGTCTGGGTGTGGGGCATTACTCCCCGTCTAGGTGCTGTCTTGGATCAGCTCGCATGCGCGTACGAGCGCTTCCATAAATCGTGCCGTACCCTGCCCGTTGGCTCGAACAAGTGATGATTTTCACATTCAATATTGCTTTTTTTTCGACATCCAGGTCCGTTCCAGAGCTCTATTTGATGTCGCAACAACAAAACATGTGTATCGCGTATTCAAATCAGAGGGACAGCAGCACAGTCGATCTGGCTCAGCTCTTGGCGTCGAGTTGATCGCTGATCCCGTTTCTTCAATCGACGAGGCATCCAATGGTTCGTTAAAGGAGACTCCACCTATGAGATGCTGCCACGGGATGCAAGCGAGGACGCCCTGCAGATGAAACTGTTGGAGCATACTGCTGGCCAGTGCGATACTAACGGCGCCTATTGTTTTGTATCTGCTCTCGGGGTAAGCAGGATCCCCCGCTTTCTCGAGCCTTGTCAGCTCTCTTTACAACAGCCATCCCGATAACAATCTTTCGCATGATGGTCCAAGTAAGGACCAAGGCACCTTGCACTTATCACTCCAAGCTGCGACCATCTTGGATCCTTTCATCGATCTAACCATCGTCAGTGTCGTGATAAAAGGAAGTTTCACCATCATCCCCGGAGCCTGGAATCAGCGATGTCCGGCGCGGAGGTTCTCGGGATCATATCTGCGGTCATCACCATTATCGACACCATCAAGCAACTTTACGATGGCGCAAATGATAGTACTGGCCTGCCGGAGGCTTTTCGCGAAGTTGTAGCTCGCCTGCCTCTCGTCAGAAAGATTCTAGAGTCCGTCGACAACCATCTTCGCGGCAATGAAACAGGCAATTCTTCCGGCGAGGCGAAGGCTGTCCTTGACCAGGCAAGGACCAAAGTTTTAGCTCTCAAGACGCTCTTTGACAAGGTCATCCCGCTAGACGATGATCCGCGTGTGGACCGATATATCAAGCTTGTCAGGACTCTGGGCAAAGGGAACAAGGTGGAAACCTTGATGTTGGGATTGATGACCGATGTACAACTCTTGGTGAGCAAGTATAGGCTGGAAAACGCAACCTCGCAGCAAATTGAGCAGCTTCGCACGGCTATCGAAGATATATCCAACATCGAGCCTTCCATTGCCGACACGGACCTCCCACAGTGGAGCTTTACCAACACAAACTATGGCAGCGGCACGCAAACCAACAACAATGTGGCGGGGGATGCGAGGCTCAATCAGCTATACGGAAATGGAACTCAGAACAACTATACAGGGGGTGTCCTGAATTTTGGTAAGGACCATTAGCATGAGAGACTGGTGCAATCATTGATAGTAATACCTCGAAAGACTATTCATTGAACACATACACGAGCCCGAGTGAGTTCAGCATGCAGCCCTAAGTACCCAGTTGAAGTGGTCTCTAATCAAACTTTGATACAGCACGACCGGAAACTCCACCCGAGCCATCATCTATAATTCCCTTTGATCGCGACAAAGACTTCATCCAGCGAGGCGATATACTTGATCGTATTCACCAGGCATGTGCCATCCCCGGATCTCGAGTCGCGCTAGTAGGCCTGGGTGGTGTCGGGTAGTGCACCATTATCCATGATCAACAGGGCAATTGGCTGATCGAAGGCAGAAAATCACAACTGGCCATTGAATACGCACACGAAACCCGCCAGCGGTCGCCAGACACTTGGGTATTCTGGGTTCACGCGAGCAACGTTAGGCGATACGAACAAGGTCTTAGGGAGATCGCCGACCTTGTCAAGATACCGGGGCGGGGCGATCCTCAACAGAACATCTTCCAGCTTGTGCGAGATTGGTTGCGCGGCCGTAAGAATAGAAAATGGAGACTGATTCTCGATAATGTTGATGATGCAAGCTTCCTTCTCGACGATCCGAGCCTTGCCCCGAATGACCGTACCAAAAACGATAGCCGACCAGCTTCCAGGCGTCTTGTGGACTTTCTTCCAACCTGTGAAAACGGATCGATATTAATCACCACGCGGAATAAGGGCGCGGCTCTGGATCTCGTTGAGCCTTACAATACCCTCAGCGTCGAGCCCATGGAGCAAAAAGAAGCGGAGGCACTGATTGAAGCCAAACTGGGACCCCAACAAGAAAAGAATTCCATTGAGGAGCTCGCCATGGTCCTCGAATGTATGCCGTTGGCCATTGTTCAAGCAACAGCTTACATCTCTCGACGGGCACCGCAATGGTCTATGCAACAATATCTCGAGCAGTTCAAGCAGAGTGACCAAAGGAAAGCAGGGCTCCTGCATCAAGAAGGCGGCCATCTTCGACGAGATGGTGACTCTAAAAACTCGATCCTTGTCACTTGGCAGATTTCTTTCAATCACATTCAGCAAGTCAGACCATCAGCAGCAGATCTTTTGTCTCTGATGAGCTTTTTCGATCGTCAGGGGATACCAGAATCTTTAATTCGAGACCGGAGAAGAGCAAGGACCGATGAAAGTGTCGGTCGCTCAAGGACCTTCGATGAAGACATTTTAATATTGCAAGAGTATTCATTCGTAAATACTTTCGAAAATTCCCACAACTTCCGAATGCACCGCCTGGTACAATTGGCAACACACAATTGGCTTCACGCTTCTATAAACTACGAACGCTGGAAGCAAGAGTTTCTCTACCGTCTTTCTGCTCATCTACCGCGAGCTCGATTCCAGAATTGGGCAGAGTGGCAGATGCTAATACCCCATGCCAGGCTGGGATCTACTCTACGGCCTGAAACCGAAGAATCAATCTTGGACTGGGCCGATGTATTGTTTCTGTTGGGTGGATACTTATGGCAGACGGGGAACGGGTGTGATGCTGAGAGATTATTGACTATTGCGATGGAGACACAGACAGAGATATTGGGGAGGGATCATGAGCACACTCTGGACAGTATGATCCAATTGGCTTTGATATACGGTCTCAACGGTCAATATGATGCAAAAGAGAAACTAGAGGCGGAAGTATTGCGTACTTCTAAGCAGCAACTCGGCCTGGATCATCCACTGACGCTGAAAAGTAGACATAATTTGTCGATGACGTATACTCGTCAAAACCGATGGGAAGCGGCGGAGAAGCTACAAAAAGAGTCTCTAAAGGCTCATGAGCAGATATTTGGGCCAGAATGTCGCCAAACGCTAGCGAGTATGAAAGGTTTGGCGTCGACCTACAATGAGCTGGGACGATTGAAAGCAGCGGTTGCATTGCTTGAAAGGATATTGGAGATTGAAGAAAAAAGTCTCGGCACGAACCATCGGGCGACGCTGAATACCATGCACCATCTTGCAATCAATTTTGCGGCCCAAGGCCATTTGGAGGCAGCGGAAGAGTTACACACGAAAATAATCAAAGTTCAGCAGCAGGTGTTGGTTCCAGATCATCCACGGACGCTGGTCAGCAGAAGCGGTCTAGCATTTATCTAATCGGAGCAAGGTCGATTGGATTTGGCAAAAAGTCTGTACATGGAAGTATTTGAAGCGTTTGTGCGGACGCGAGGAAAAGATCATCCTCACGCTCTGGCTAGCATGGCTCATGTTGCTTCTATAATGAGAGAGATGGATCAACTTGGTGAAGCCATATCACTCATGGAACGTTGTGTGCAACTCATGGCACAGCGCTTAGGTCCGGGACATCTAGACTTGTTATCATCATACAGGGCATTGAATCGGTGGAAAGGTGATCGATTGGAAGAATATGATGCGGACGATGAGTCTCCGCAGAAGCGGTAGACTAGACATATATCAGCAGACATCCATATGTTGGTTGTATCCTCTGGCTTGTTCACTAGGTACCTTTGAGGCTGAATTTCGGTACTCGGGCGGTTGCGCACATACACCCTGACATGGAATCATTGGCGGTATGGCAACCCACAGTTTCGTTGCACGGGCGTAGGAGTGTATAGAATACGGAAAGCCGAGACCTTGTCCAAGCAGTTCTGAGGGGCTCCAGGGTCCAAGATGTCGAGAATGATACACAAGAACCGGTCTGAGAGATGCATCTAACCCCTAACGTGGCTCTTCTCGTTCCTATCCACTCCGAGCCAGAGCAGGTCGGGTCTACTGTAATGGCCGCAGACATCAAGAAACGCCTTCGACTCGAGGATGAGATTCATGTCCAAGGTGCAGTACACTAAACCTTCCTCCGTCTCGGGTATGTGCGTTGAGATTTTCCTGCCGTCGGGCGCGAAAACTGCTGAGGAGCCCCCTCCTGGGGTATTCATAATGCTGCCCGTCTCGGTCTTCATGAGTTCGATTCCAGCTTGGCTTATAACCGCGGTGGAATGCAGCACGAATGCCTGAGACTCGAGGGCGTAAGTGCTGGCAATGGCTTGTGTACCTGTTCTAAACGAGTGAGTAAGCATTGCCAATGACAGGGTAGCGAAAAAGTTACTCACCTTCTCTGGACATGGACCACAGCCCCTTGCCTCCCCCATCACAGCGGAACAGCGGCGGCCACGCAGCTACATGGATCTGCTCCTTCTGGGCGTACATGTGGTATTTGAGCAGAGGCTGCACATGCTCCCAACACGACAGCGCGCCCACGCGACCCACGCGGGTATCGGCGACACCGTCTAGGCACTCGACGGAAGCGTCTCCGAAGATCGTTCTCTCCATATGGGTGGCCTTGATCTTGGACCGCTGGACTAGTATGCTGCCATCAGAATCGATGATGGCCTGCGAGATGTAGAGCGAGTTGTGTCTGTTTTCGGAAAACCCTAGGACAACCACGATCTTGTTGTGGCTCGCGCAGCTCTGTATCTGACGCATCTGTGGTGAATCGAGCTTGAGAGAGTTGCGCATGTACCTCGAGGTGAGTTCCGGATCGACTGGGCGCGACCTAGGAACGCGAGATAATTAGCTGGGGCCGAGAGGGATGAAAGAGTGGTGTCTGGCTCACCAGATCCAGGCTGGGTATCCGGGGATCCAACACTCGGGGAACGCGATGATGCCAGCGCCACTGGTTGCTGCCTCCTGGACGAGAGCGCATGTTTTCTCGACTGTAGCGTCGAGATCGAGCCATACAGGCTCCGCTTGTACCACGGCGACGTGGACTGATGTTTGAGCAGAAGTATTCATGGCTGATTTGCACTTGGAGTATACAGAGACAGAATTGAAAAGGGAAAGGAGCACAGCACAAGATGGTCAGTGCATGAGAAAAAAAAGATATTTGGTCTAGCTAATGCACCGCGCCTTTATTTGATTAGAGATGGTAGCAAGTCAATCCAGCATGTCAATATTCTTTGACGATGAAATCAGTAAAAGATAATCTTTACGAAAAGCGGCAATCGGGTTCGGCTTTGGTCAGGCGGTCGCCCAGAGTACTATAGAGCCACGATCCATGGCTATCACGGCGGCAGCACCACTTCCGCCGCTAATGGAGCGCCGTCAGCCAATCAGAACTCAGGCTGGTCAAAGTCATCGACGCCTTCGCAATGATACGGAAGATATGCTCTTGTCCGCTGAGTTTGAAAAAAGGCGTCGCAATGGCCTTATCTGAGCCAGATATGCGAATATTAGATTCAAGTTCCCGACCGGAGGAAATGAGTGGCTAGGGGTGCAATAGTAGCTGGTCTCTGGTGTATATAGCAGCTGTCCTCCCAGGTTTTGAGATACAATAGTCAGCAGCCAAATCACAACATCAACCCAATCTGTCCGAAGGCTTTTTGAGATTAGATCACTGACACCGCCCCCAGTCGACTCGTTGCAATGGCCTTCGGTGTTCAAACAGAGCAAGACGAGGACCAAGTCCAACGTCCCGGCACTCTGGTCCCGGAGGATACCAACTCTCAGATGAACACTCTTGCCTTGTCCCCAATCCGCAAAGAACTCTATTTTCTCACCCTCATCTACGGAGCCAGTGTTACCGGCGTCGTCGGCCCCCTCCTCGTGCCCGCCTTCAGCATCGTCGCCGCGTCCTTTGACGTGGAGCTGACCCAGGTGGCGCTCCTCAACGGCGCCTTGGTCATGACGCTCGGCGTTAGCGCGTACCTGTGCGCACCCGTGGCCGAGATATACGGCCGGCGCATCGTCTACCTCGTGACGAGCCTGACGATGGTGCTCGGCTGTATCTGGAGCAGCTACGCCCGAACCTACGGCTCGCTGCTGGGCTCGCGCGCGTACCAGGGCCTCGGCATGGGCGGTTTCTTTTCCCTCGCGGGCACCGTGTCCATCAACGACGTCTTTTTCGTGTACGAGCGAGGCAGGAGGGCCGGGATCTGGAACTTTGCCGTCATCGTGTCAGTCAACATTGCGCCCGTCATTAGCGGCTATGTCATTACGGCTCTCGGGTGGCAGTGGGCCTTTAGGATACTGGCTGTTGCGTTCGCCGTGGCGTTTGTGCTTGTCGTTTTGTTCGTGCCGGAGACGCTGCCCGACCGCAGTACGATTCAGGGTCATGAGGAGGTGCGCCGAGATTTTACGAATGTAGGCGCGCGGAAACAAGATGTCGATCTCGAAATGACGCCAGCCCACCCTACTGATAGCCCAGATGTTGGAACTGCACGCTCCGAGAGCAAAACCCGGTCTGTGACGACCAAGATACCGGCATGGAAGGCTTTCCTTGGGCTGCCAAGACACTCCTACAGAAGCTCCATGCATCTCGTCGCCATCCTTTTCGAACCCTTCAAACTCCTCCTCAATCCCATCGTCATTTGGGCCTGCGCAATGTGGTCCGTGGCTTTCAGCTGGGTCATCATCCAAGGCGCGGTGGCCGATCAAATATTCGGGGCCAGCCCCTACAACTTGAACGCCACTTCCATAGGAATACTGATCGGTGTACCTCCGCTGATCGGATCCGCCTTTGGGACTATTCTCGGGGGGTATCTCTGCGACGCCCTGGCCAAAACGATGGCCTCCCGGAACAATGGGGTCTATGAGTCCGAGTTTCGACTGCCCGTGCTGATTCCCGGGACTGTCACCACTGCCATTGGGGCATACGGCCTGGGCATCGTGCTTGGAGCAGGATCGTCGGTATGGGCATCCGCTGTGTTGCTGGGGTGTCTGAACTTTGGCGTCGGTATGAGCTGCACCGTCATCGTGGCATACACCAATGATGCGTGCCAACACAAGACCGCGGAGGCGTTCGGTATGGCCATGGTAAGCAACACCAATTCGACTCGATATTCTGCCTTGTTTCAGTGTCGCTAACATCTCTGCCCACTTAAGCTGATCAAGAGCGCCTTTGCGTTTGGTCTAACGTTCATGCTGAACAATTACTATGCAGCTCACGGTGCTTCGATCTTCTTCTTCACTTGGGCTAGCCTGACTACTGGGGTATCTGTTCTGACAATTCCCCTCTACATTTATGGCAAGAGGCTGCGCGCTTGTATAAAGTTGTAGAATGATGCCTGCATGAAGTCAGCCGTTATAGAGATAGTATGATGCCATTGAAATCCAGGAATCGAGACTTGCAACCCGTAGTAGGTCAGTCATCTCCCTGATGAGTAAAGGCCCATATATGAAGACTCGAATAAGTCAGGTTCCGCTCTGTGAAAGTCCGTGATAGCACCGTTATTGGCTAAACCTTCCAAATTCCCAGCGCTGGCTTGGTACCAGGAAGCACTAGCTGTAAATGGACTATGCACACTGCTGCCGGCAGTCTCAAAGCCAGGAGCAGTTTGCATGACCTTGCTTCGTTCCAGTGGGCCGCTGTACCGCATGGGAAGCGCAATGACGATTTTCCACCTCTCCGCCAATTCTCTCAGGGCCGTGATGGCTCGCTTTGCGATGAACCACCTCGATCCCATGGACTCTAGCGCGTCAACACAAGTACGGAACCGATTGATGGATTGACTCCGTACGGTAGGCTGTTCCGACGTGGCATCCAGAAGCAGGCTGATGGCTGCCGTCTGGACACTGTGAACCACGAACAATGGCACTTTATCGAAAGACCCGATTTTCTGGTATTTTCTGATAAGCTCTACCATGCTTGCTGACTCGAGAGTCGTGGTCCGTTCTGCGACCTGCCGAGCATGATTCCCCGCGGGGTCATTCAGATACGGCCGATGTATGAGGAGCTGTGACATGTGATACGCCATGTGGCAAAAGATCACTGCTGGCATACTCGTCTCTTTGAGGTCAAAGCAGTCCTGTAGTCTCACCCGGAACGATAAAAGTTCCTCCCGCGCTTTCACGAGCAGCTGGTGACGCTCCGTCTCGGTGAGGCCGTTGAACTCAAAAGAGTATCTGGAGAAATCAACAGCGTGGCCTCAATGCGTGCACTGAGATACTCACATTCGGTCCATGTACTGGTCGTGCAAAAACCATAATCTGCACTGGAAATCAAACGATATTTCCTCACTCGTAGCCGCGTCCCCTAGAACGTCACGGAGATACGGCGCTTGAACTCGACGCCAAGGAATGATGCAGTGCCGTCCCAGTAGTGAAGTCGCGATCCTAAAGAGTTTTAGAGTCATCTCCCTCGAAATGGTTGAATCTGTAGGATGAACACTCACCTATCTAGCAGGAGAACGCTCCATAGTGTCCTTGTTCTCTGATGCAGATCTTGGGATATTCTGCCTCGAGCATTGCCCTCCTGCTCGACTTGTCTGAGTTCTCGAAGAGAGGTAACAGTAAGTCCCAGGTGAATCGACAGGCTACATGCCATGGCTGCGGACATGGTCAGTCAAGACGCAATACAATCATGAAGTCGACCGTCGCACACACAATTGTACATCCACGCCATGTTCTCGTGCCCTAGACCTAGCTCACGCCAGCACATGATTGCCAAAGACTGGATAGTGGCCATATTGGGTGCTCGTCGGCACGTCTCGAGACAGCTGCTTTCTATCTTAGATGCTAGCATGTCGCCATAGGCCCTAGCACTAGTGTCTTCGGCGTACAGACTTCCAGCGGCTAGTATCGAGGATGTGAGTAAGTCAGATTCTTGCAACCCACTGCTTCCAATGGATTCGAGTATCCTGGCATCAAGGAACTGAAAAATAGGATTGATATACTGGGAGAACAAGGATACCAAGTAACCAGCGTGAGCGTCGAGATTATGGAACCCTGCCCCGTCCTGTGTGGAGTAGGTGCAGGGTTGAGTCGAAGGTTCGGTCAAGTTTGTTGAGAAACAAAAGTTGCCCGAGGGTCCAATGAATGTGTTCTCGCCATTGTCTCCGATCTTGAGCTTCCACATCAGAGAGCTCACGTCATTGATTGCAGAGTCGTTCTTTGATCCACTGGAGGAATCTTCTTGGGAGACTTGGTCCGCGTCGTCTGGCGTGTGCTGCGCCTGTGGTAAAGGTATCGCCTGACCCGGGCCTTTCAGACGGCGGACTTCCTCCTTCAGCAGCTCGATCTGGGTTTCCAAGCCGCTCACGTAATTGCGATCGTACTTGGGCCTGGTGGCATCGACTTGTCAGCGGGTGCGGCTATGCTGTACGACTCTTGTACGCACTTTCTGGGTCTTTCAGGGACGTAGCAGCACGGGATATTCCTCTGTAAACACCAAGAACAAGTAGGCGTAACACCATCACACTATCACTCACGATACACGTTAGCTCTGATCGGGGGTTTGCATGGTCGGACTAGCAACTTCACCTTGCGTTTGCGCTTGCGACAAACTTCGCAGGCTAGAGCCACGCGGTCGGCGATTTCCATACTTTCCGTGCACTGGAGCGGTGATGTGGTCAGGAATCTGGAGATGAAGTCGTCGCCAGGTGATATTGTGACAATGATCAATGAGCCTGGTGTTGAGGTTCGCTAAGTCTAGACAGCCGGAGCGTCTCTGGCAGCAGCTGCATCGTTCCTGCCTATACCCAAGATGACGATGGTCTGGGCCCTGGGGTATGTCGTTAGCGGCGGATACAAATGTGCCGCCGGAGATAAAGCCCCTACGCCCCTCATTGGTCCCTTTGATTTCTTCTTGGCTATTTTCCTTCAGTTTTTCTCGGTATCATGAACTCTGTCATCCTACATTTTCTGGGAGTCTTGCAATGAACAGAGCTCTTTTTTTTTTTCCTTCTTCTCATTAGGACGCCCTATAGTGTTAGGATGAACCAAAACCACCTTGTGTTGGGACCCAGCTTGGTCCCACTAGATTCATGCATCTCCTGTGTTGGCAGTCGCGATGACCACCAACATGAAGCAGCCTAACGCCACTCGGCCACTGAACCTTCTAATATACCTATTTTCTCTCATTTTGAAGCCTTTTCGCAGTGCATCGAAGCTATCTTTCTTGGCTCTCACTTGCTGCCTATCACCATGAGCACACCAAAGATCTATTTCGGAACTGGTCTCTTCAGCAAAGATCAAGGCTATAATTCTGCCGAAGATATCAAGCCATGGCTCGTCACCCTCTCGGAGAACAAAGACATCATTAGTGGACTCGACAGCGCCGTCGCGTACCAAGAGTGAGAGGAGTGGCTGGGCCAGCTGCAAGCAGGACCGCAATACGGTTTCACTATCGACACCAAAGTCACTGGTGGTCTCCACCCGGTCCTGGCCGCGACCAAGGAAAACGTCATTGCTCAAGCCAAAGAGAGTCTGACCAAAGTCGGCGTGAACCAGGCAAGTCCCAGTTTGGTCGAAGGACATTGGTTTCTCTTCACCGTTGATCATTTCCCGGGGCTGACGTGTTGCCATATAGTTTGGGGTTCTCTTCTTGCATGCTCCAGACGCACGTGTCCCTGTCGAGGAGACACTCTCTGGCTTCGACGTCCTCCATAAAGAGGGCATATTCAAGCAGTTTGGCCTGGCCGACCATAGCGCCGAACAAGTCGAACAGGTCGTAGAGATTTGCAAAGAAAAGGGCTTTGTACTTCCATCCGTCTTTTCAGGCAGCTATAACCCCATCGCCCGCTTGGCGGAGGACGATCTGCTGCCTGTTCTGCATAAACACGGCATCTCTTTCGTGGCGTACAGCCCCATGGCCGGCGGGTTCCTTGCGAAGACCTCTGCGCAGTTCCATCAATCTGGATCTCTCCATGGTCGTTGGGATAGAGCGGGGTTTTTCGGCAAGGTGTCTCACTACCAGTACAACAAACCTGTTGCGCTGCGAGCTCTGGCCGAATGGCACGAAATCGCCAAGGCTGAAGGCATCTCGAGTGCGGAAATGGCTTATCGCTGGGTAGCTTTCAACTCTGCCCTTACCAAGGACGATGGCTTGGTGATTGGGGCAACAACTATAGAGCAGTGGAAGAGCAACCTCGTAGGCATACAAAAAGGCCCTTTGAGTCCGGAGACAGCGGCCAAAATTGATGCCTTCTGGACCCCTGAGCTGAAGGCGGATAGTACTCGCAACAACTTTGAGGCGATCAAGGCAGTGATGGCGTCCGCTACGTAGCCTTTCACAAATACAGTATGAAGGGGACGACATCAAGTTCATGCGAGACGGCAATGCTGACATTTTCAAAATTAAAATGAAAATTGCAGGTCATCGTCTGGATTCAATCTTGTCATCGCTTGCCGTCTTCCCTCTCTCGGCCACACTTCAACCAACCCATCCTCGACACCGAACAACGTACCCCTGCTCATGACATACTTCATATGCATACTTGCATTGAACGCCTGTTCAACTGTATATACACTGGCAGGGTATATTACCATGTCTGCAAGCTTTCCCGGTTCAATCGACCCAATGGCATCGTGCAGCCCCAGCGACGTGGCTCCCCCGATGGTAGCATGCCTCAAGACATCGTACGGCTCTTGACCACCGAGCGCCATCATCTGCATCTCCGAATGAAACAGGTATCCAATAGGCTGCTCACCGTGGGAACCGACGTTCGTTCTGACGCCTCGTCCTGCTAGCTCAGCTGTCGACTTCGTAGTATTGAAGAACTGATATGAGCTTCTTGGCGCTTTCTTGACTTCTGTCAAAGACTCCAGTATATCATGCTTGACGTATTTTTGGAGCTTCTCGTCCTGGGGGATGTCGGTGTTTTGATGGATCCAGTGCTGTCCAAAGATGCCACCGTAATTCATGACGGCGAGTGGGGTGTATGAACTCCCACTGGCTGCGATGAGTGATAGAACGTCTTCGTAGAGCTCTGGTACCGGTACGGGGTGTTCAAGCGAGGTATAACCATCAATAAAGTACGTGAGATCCCAGTCGAGCGACCAGCCGCCCTCGGGCACGACGAGCATGTCCAGATCCGCCGCTTCGAGTAGGAGTCTTTGCCGGCCAGATCGGGACGCTATTTGATAGTTCTTGACGGAGAATGACGAGTTACCGCCTTCGACCTTGACGCACAGGAGAGCATCGCGGGCATCGGACCGCGAATTGATCTCGGTGTAAACGGGAGGCTGGGTCGACCCGTACAGGACGTCGCCGGTGTGAAAGACCCGTGGCCCGTACATGCGACCTTTCTCAATGAGGTGTCTCTCGACCATGCCATCGACGTTCTTGGATGATGGGTTGTGTATAGTTGTTACGCCATAGCCTAGAAATGTCTCCATCTCCCATGATGGTTGCGGATAAGGCGAGAGGAAGCCACCCCAATGGCCGTGTACGTCGATGAAGCCTGGAAGGACGACACCGCCTTCAGCATTGAGCAATTTCGTCCCTACAGGTATACCAACATCCTTTCCCTCTCCCACGCCGACAATCTGGCCAGCTTGAATAACGATCGTGGCATTTCGCAGGACGGGAGGAAGCGTCGCGCTCATACTAATGAGGGTAGCATTGACGATAGTGACGGATCCGCGGTTGATCAATTCATTTTGCGCACCAACCGCCGTTTGGTAACGGATATCCAGGTGATGCTTTTGCACCAGGCTACGGCTACACGCGCCGCTGTCGCGCGCCTCGGCAGAAGCTGTTCTGCAGGCCGCCACGACGCTGACAACGTCCACGAACTCAAGCGTTGGGCCATTTAGCCACAAAACTCTTCCCCCGTCCCCACTGATTGCAACGTCGTGGCCACCGACCTCGGTCAACCGAACCAGGTCTTTAGGGGTATCAGCATCCCCGGGCTTGCTCCAGACGGCATGAGACCTGGGTTTCTGCCCGTAAGAGAGCCATACGTGTTGGAAATCTCGGAACGCCGTCAATCTCTTGCTTGTCGCAGGCAAAGCGACCATCTCCACCGTTGTTTTCCCCGTCGCCAGGACACTTTGTACCCCAGTCAGGATATTGTACAATACAGCGGCATCGGGGTTTCGTACAATCAGCGTGGCGTGCCCATCTATCATGGTCATGTCCAACTTGGTCTCATGGCTGGTTTGGATCAAGGGGATGTGCTCCAGGTCAGATACGGTAGGATGTACGAGGGTTGCATTGGGAAAGTTGAGGCGGCCGATCCAAACACCTTCGCCAAACGTTTCTTCCACATCGCCAAACATGTAATCCTTCCCGGTGCGCACATATGCGAGGTGGACCCCATTGGTGACGGGGGATATATATCTACCTCTTGGTAGTCCCTCGATCATGTCTAGCGAGCCTGCTACGGAGTTTAGTAAATAGAAACTGGTAAGGCTCCGTGCATCCCAGCATGCTTGTAGTAGGAATGCACTACCGTGGACAAAAGAGGGCGCATAGCAAGACACGTCCTGCTGGGGCTTTGCGAGAGCCGTGACAGTGGTGTGATCCGCCGTCCTGCCGAATGATGCCATGTAGTTATCTCCCGCTGCCTCGAACACGACCACGTCGCCAGATTCATTGCTTCGAAGTCCCCGCAGCGCCGTGACCGATCCAACGTGGGCTAGCTCATGTTCCCGGATGTCTGTGACAGAGTACCGGGTTGGGCCGAGCGCAAGCTCAATGGATGCTTCAAACAGCAACTTGGACGATATACCTCCTCCGACTCGCTCACCGAGGGGGTTCAGTGAGACGGGCACCCGCCAGATCTGCCCTTGCGCCCAAATGATCAGCGCCGTATCATTCGCCGCCCAGCCGTAGTTCGGGTAGGCTCCCATGAAAGCAGGAATCATGCTGAGATCGTACGTCAATCCGTCCCAAACATAGTGTACAGTCCCGCTCCGCATGTCTTTGAGGACCAAGACGCTCTTGTCGTCGACGCGGCGCACAAACGCCAGAGTCCGGCCGTCGTGCGACAGTCGCGGCATATTGGCACCACCGGGGCTCGCGGGCTTGTTGGGTGCGCTGGGTGTAGCTGCTACGAGCTCCGTCACCCGCCTGCTGGCGAGATCCAGCGAGTAGACTGCATTGATGCCGGCGTGTACGTCTTTATTGTATGAGAACTTCCCCGATGCCTTGTCTTTGGAATTGCGGGTGAAGACGACTGCATTTCCGTCTGGGGTATATCTCGCTTGCTCGGCTCCAAGTTGACTCTCAAAATACTTATCTCTTGGCCAGGACGCCGGAAGCTCTCTAGCTATGAGCCGCTTGCCGCTCCGAGTCGGTAGATGCTCTGGAGTTTGCGCGAGCAAAGGAAACTCCCATATCTCGCCTGCGCCGTTCGGTCGACCGGTCAAGTACCACTTTGTTGCAACGATCTTGGGCTCCGTAGGGTGAAATGCAGGACTTGAGAAGAACCTGAACGTCGAGTTGGTCTGCTGTACGGCGGAGCCCCTGATTCTCTCTGGCGCCGAGCGAGCCATGTCGTCACAAGATGTGTACGGCAACGTCCAGATATTGTCAATTCCGAATCCGGCATCCGAGATGAAGACAAGTTGCGTGCCATCATGGGAAAACTCTGCTTCCTTGTCGAACGGTACGCCAGTGAGAAATGCGTGCGCTTTTCGGGGTGAACCGGGCAAAGGAGCTTCGGTGGTCGACATGCAATATAAATCCCCTAGCATGTCAAAGACGATTTCATCTCTGCTCGGATGGGTAGCGATGCGAAGCCAAGTCCCATTTGAAACGGTCTTGGTAAAGTTTCTTGGATATGGGTACGATTGAGAGATGTCCCATGGTTCGTTGGCAGATCTCAGTGGATAGTCTAGGTCAGGGTATGGATCTGTTTCTGGAGTTTCTGGGCTTGAGTGTGTTTGTCCAGAGAGCACATTTGTTGCCGCCTGCCACATTCTAAAAATCAGGTATGCCAAACCAATAACAGCGAGAATATCCCTGTTCTTTTTCCAGTAATTTGAACGTAGCGGTGACACATGGCTCGACCCATGGCGGACTGCACGTTGGCCTGCAGTCTTTGGGCCCGTCTTCGACAGCATCTTCATCGTTGCCGAGGTACGAAGATTATTCAATATTTTCACATTGCATGGAAGATGCGTAGAGTAAGAGTATGGCTCCGAAGCAAAGTACAGGTCAGATGGCGACTTCTCTGAGGAGTATGATACCCATTATAGCTTTCTGGACAGCCTCACAAGGTCAGGGTGGGGACTTGGGTTACAGCTAAAGTGGGTTCGTGGCAGCGATAGGCAGACAAGGGTTGCTATACTACGACATCCGAATCACGTCTGCTTGGCCGAGGTGGTGGCTCAGTAAGTCGCCGAAAGCAAAGACTGGTGAATTGCCGGTTCAGCAAATGGCCGGCATTGCGGCGTATCATCAAAAGCCCCCTGCGCACAACGATTCGATGAGTCGCCGTAAGGGTTATGGAGGCATGGTGTACCTGTGGTCCATTGAGCAGCTATCGGCTGTCCGACGTCGGCTCGTTCCGAAGCCACGCACTTGATTGTGATGCTTGCAGGCTGGCAAGGAGCACTGGCACACATTTGTATACGATCTATATTCAAGTCGACGGGTGATTCCTCTTTGGTCATGAAGTCAAAACGGCGAATTTGAGAGTCCCTCGCATCATAGCATCAACTCGAACAAGAAGAGTATCGGGCAATTAATTTATTCTTTTTCTTTTCGCTCGTTCGGGTCACCTGAGTACACCATGGGAGGCATCGTGCACACGGATCGCAGCGGCTCCGTACCCAACGATATTTCGGGCTTCGAGTTCATCAATATTGATGAATCCGAGAATCACAAATGCGGTATCAACCTCCAACAGAGGCCTCGGATGGGAAACTCACACGTCGAATCCTTTGCCGAGTTGACGGCCACGGTCTACCCGCCAGATCCTCAGTACGACATTTCAGAGAAACCATGGCTACCAGGGCCACAAAAGGCATATCTTTTGACGAATGCCAAAATAGTTGATCCACGGGCTGGCGTGGTCCGTCCAAACATGACCTTGCAGCTTGCGGGCGGCAAAATCATACGCATCTCTCTGACCACGGCCAGGGACATTTCTTCCGCGGTTTACTATGCCGGACAGAAGGTTGAAAAGATTGACGCGAGTAACTATTTTGTCTGCCCAGGTCTGATTGACTGTGAGTGAAGATGGCGGAACTCAGATGGCGTCCATGCAATATTAACAGGAAAATAGGCCACGTTCATCTGATGGCTGTTCATGGTAGTGCTGTGAGTTGAACTCTACTCTAAGCACATTCTCCTTGGTCGAGCACCCATGCGCTAACTATGACCAGACCCTGCACGGTGCTTTCACGTTCCCACACGAGACGGCTATTTTCAGGTCTGCCGGAACCTTGAGAGGCATCCTCTCGAATGGGTTCACCACCGTCAGAGACACGGGAGGCGCTACAATTGCGCATGCCCAGGCCACGGAGGAATTCTTGATTCCCGGCCCTCGCGTGTTCCAAGGAGGCAGGATGCTCTCGCAGACAGGTGGGCACGGCGACGACACCGAAGTATGGACCGACGGACACTGCTGCCAAGGTTCCGGCATCGCATCCTCGGCGCTAGGTCGTCTGTGCGACGGCGTCCCGGATTGCCTCCGAGCCGCTAGGGATAACATGCGCAAGGGCGCCAACCACATCAAAGTGTGCACGTCAGGCGGCATCGCATCCGCCACCGACAAGCTCGAGTCCCTGCAGTTCACCGTCGAGGAGCTGCAGGCCATCACGACGGTGGCGCGGAACATGGGGGCCACGCTCGTCACCGCGCACTGCTACACGGCCGAGGGCATCCGGCACGCCATCGCGGGCGGCGTCCGCGGCATCGAGCACGGCAACATGCTGGACCCCGAGACGGCGCGGCTCATGGCGGACGAGGGCGTCTTCCTGACGCCGACGCTCGCGCTGCACACCTTTGTCACGATGCCGCCGTACGACAAGTTCGAGACGCCCGAGGGGCTGCGCAAGAACGCCATTGTCGGCGACGCGGGCGTCCGCGCGATCCGGTACGCCGAGGAGGCCGGGGTGTGCGTCTGCTACGGAACCGATACCACGGGGCCGACCTTGGTCATGCAGACGTATGAGTTCGTGGTGCGCTCCAAGCTTCTGCCCAGCCCGGTGGTCCTGCGCCAGGCGACGATCAATGGCGCCAAGCAGATAGGAATGGAGGGCAAACTGGGAGAACTTGTCGAGGGCGCGTTTGCGGATCTACTGTTCTTGAGAGAAAATCCTCTCGAGGATGTTTCGAGCTTGGACAGAACCAATGAGAATTTGCTTCTGGTAATGAAAGATGGGCGTATCGTCAAGAGCCGCATCAGTGGTTTGGCACCAGAGAGGAATTGCGAATGGAACTAGGGAATGGCAAATAGTCGGCATTATTTACATGAGCATTGATCACAGTTGGAATTTTGCATACAGATCATGAACTCCAAAAAGGCCGCAAGTCAGAGGAGGTGGAGGATTCTGCCGAAACTGGACTGCAGAAGTGTACACTCAAACTCACTTAAGTCGAAAGACACATGACGTCAATGTCAAAATACTCTCTCTTCATTCCACTATGTTCTCTCAGAATGAAAGCTAAGATCACGCGTTCAATATACGTATCTGTCACAGAGGGTAACATGACAGCTTCGCCGTTAAAAGGTATAGCTTCTTCAGTAATGAAAATACATCACCCAGCGCTCAACAGCATCATTCTTGACCACTCATATCTGTGATTTGCTCAAGTGCCGTCTCAGGGATATCCACCAGCATTATGGAAACAACCTTAACAAGATATATCAGCGCCGACCGCATGAGCGGCCGCCCCCGTTTGAATGAGTTCCTTCTCCTTCTCCTTGACCGGAAGGCCTTGTTGCATCTCGTGACCTGAGTCTTCCGATTCAATAGTGGACGCATCAGGGTATTTCGCCAATGTGTACTTGTCAAGCTGAGTCCGATCGTGTTAGCAATACTTGATCCCAGGGGGGCCGACCGCAAACTTACCCAGTGAACAACCCACAAGAGGGCTAGCAGCAACGATATCACGACCAGCATCCCAATCGAGCCCTTCTGCCAGTACGGGACCTCGTCGGCGGGATACAAGACGATGCCCCACCAGACGTAGAGGATCTGGCTAGCGGCGTTCATGGCGGCCAGGACGACGGAGCGAAGGGCGTCGTCGCCGCCGCGCTGCAGGATGATGTTGGCCCAGCCGAACAGCAGCGGGTTCACAATGTACGAGGTGCCGGCGCAGTAGAAGGCGAACATGGTGGCCGCGAACGGCACCTCGGGGATGATGAGGATCACCGTCGAGGCCAGCTGCAGCGCGCACGCCAGGATGCCCATCGGCACCCGCCGCCCGGTGGCGTCAATGTACACGGCCGCCATGAGGTTGGACACGATTCCCACGGCTTGGATGCCCAGCGGGTACGTGTTGACTTGTGCTTGGGTGAAGAAGCCGGCCGTTTTGGATTGGTACTTGAGCCACAGCAGGTACAATCCTTGAACGCAGAAGGCCTCCAGAGCGCCGCAAACCATGGAGAATAGCGAAAGAATATAGCTGTGCATAGATTTAGATGAGTGATCTATCGTATTGGGATTTCGAGCTTACAAGGCAGGCGAGGTAAACGTTCTCTTGGCCAGTGACCAAGGATTAATGTTATGGCCATCTTCCTTTTTCGGTGGCAATCGGGCGAGAGCCAATCGTTTATCCGACTCACTCAGATATGGCGCTTTCGTGGTCTCGGGTATATCGGGAAAATAGAGGTAGCCCATGATGGCGATTGGGCAAGTGATTATGCCGTCAATTATAAACACCCATTGCCAACCTTTGAGTCCAGACTGCAGAAATCAGCATCCGCACTTAAGAATATCGTCTGGTGAGCCTACATATCCATTCATGCCAGAATAGATGGCCGTCATCATGACTCCGGCAAACATGGAACCTGCTTGACCAGAGGCGGTGAAGATGGCGGTCCTTTTGGCAATCTCGCGTGGCTTGCTTTAATATGGTCAACTCGGCCACTTGTTTTGACGGCAATGATTGAGTACTTACTACCAAGACCCGATCACGTAGAGTGTACCACAGTAGGTGCTCGCCTCGATAAATCCCATAAAGAAACGAACGACACAAAGTTGGGCGTATGTCTTGCATGCCGCACAGCACATAGTCAAGCCGGCCCAGATGATCACCATGCTGGGAAACCAGATACGTGGTGCAATCTTTTGAATGGCGATGCTGTGGGGGATCTGACCTATGGTATAACTATTGTCTGTCATTAGGAAAGCATTTTAAAGTATCCCTGGTTCAACTTACCCTGCGGTTGTCATGGACAGGAGCACATTGTAGTCTGTTCCGCCGAGGCTCAGGGCCTCTTGAAGCCCGGCTACATAGGCATTGGCAAAAGAAGATCGATCTGTCACGAACAAGTCAGAACCAATGAGTCTAGTTGGAGATTGGAAATGTGCAAGTACCTACCTAGATAGTTGAAGAAAAAGCTCAAGCAACAGTACGTCTTGACGAATATTAGCGACAATGCGAACCCCTCTAACTTGCATGACTTTGGCCACATACGAGGATGAAGAAATCTAAGCCGCGCTGGTTAGTGATCGGTGCTCTTTGCACACTTACAAGCATAACGTACCTAATTTCTGAACAAGCTTTCTTTCCTCTTTGCTTTTCGCTTCATCGCCCAACATCAACACTGGATAACATCAGTCATGTCATGGTGAAGCTTTATTCCAGCATATGTAGGTACCCTTGGCTTTCCGGAAAACAGATTGCTTTTCGTCATTCATGTTTGCTCGTTTTTGTGGTCAAGATTCGCCCCTGGAGTTGTGTTCTAGAACGCTGAGATGCGATTCTCATGGCATGCAGTTACATGTACAGCAGTTGATTTATGTTGCAGCAGTTTTGGCAACATACTTGGCCCCTTGCAGTCTGAGATACCATGAGCAGCTGCAGCAGAGATAAGGCCGCTTTGATCAGTTCATGTCCGCTGTATCTATCATGGGTCCATGCTTTCTCCACATCATACAAACATTGTGCTGACCGGACATGACGGCCGCCGGCGACTCAAGACTGACGGTAGAAGCAGTCGACGGACCGGTACTCTGTACCCTTGATAAGAAGATAGATCAATTGTGATTGACTGGCCGTGGATATGAATTGGGGCGTCGGAGATAGGGTCGTATGGCAAGAGGAGCCGGGGAGAATGAGCCGAGCAAGGATATTTCTCTTTCAAGTTAGTGCTTCACTCATGAACTAGAGACAGTGCTGCGATAAGCAACATGTTCAGGTTGGGTATAAGTTGATTCGAGGAGAAAGACACTGAATCATGTATACAGCAACCAAGTGTTATGTATTGACTAGATCTTTAACCAAAGTCATTCATGGCGCACACGGAGGAATCGCGATTACTCGAAAATGGGGACATGGCCATCAAAAAGCCGTCGGCCAGCTTCTCAGCGGCAAACAGAGTGCTGTTAGCGGGCATTCTGATTTCGGCAGCGTTGAGCTTTACTCAAGTTCCGTGAGTCGTGCAGTCTGGTATTTACGGTATAGGATTCTGACTAAATTCAGCATTCTTTATGCCATCAGGATCATGGAATGCGACGAGTTTTACAAGCAGCACCAGCCGTTCATGGGACAGGACGACCGGTGCAGTCGAAAAGAAGTCGACGCGGCAACTGCTGCGCAAGTTTCCCTTCTCGGACTTACGACGGTATTCTTTGGCGTCTTCAATCTGTTCGTCGCGGGCTGGCAGGTCAAGAAATGGGGTCCCCGCACTGCTCTTGTCCTTCAGACTTCATTCCCGGTTCTGCGCACTGGAATACAGGTCATCGCCGTTACCATAGGTGCTCGGCCGGGCGTCGTGCTCATACAGTCGACTCAGATAGTCGGGCTATTGGCCGGGTCGGCTGGACACTTGCTTTGCTTAAATACGGCGGCCGGTGAAGTGGTCAAACCATCTGAAAGAACAGGGATGTTTGGCAAACTCCAAGGTGCCGTCATGCTTGGTACCGCAGCAGGTTATCTTCTTGGTGGGATTACGGGTGATGCCTTTGGCGTCAGACGACCCTTTGAGGTTTCTACCATCCTATTTGTGTTGTCTGCGATATACTCTGCTCTCTTCATCCCGTTCATCGATCCAAAATTACTTTCAGCCGGCGACTCTCAGAGTTCAAGTGGGCTGAGCACCGTACTTGCACCTTTCAAGGTCCTGATGCCGCAGAGGATCAGGCTCGAGAATGGTCGGGTTTCAAGGAATTTCGGCATCACTTTCCTCGCCTTGGGTGTATTCCTCGGCGTGCTCGCCACGGGTTATGCCCCTCTGCTCATTCAGATGTATGCCACAGCCGCATTTGGCTTCCGGTCTACAGACAATGGCTACCTGATGGCGTCCAACGCTCTGATTCGCGGCTTATTCTTAATTTTCTTGTTTCCTAGAATCATATCCATAGGTAGGATGTGGTATTCAAGAATTGGTCAGGACACGATTACAGCCAGTGGTGAAGATGCAATACCAACTGCTCCCAAAGATTTTGACCCGATAGCCGGCATCATACCCGAGCAGGAGCCGGCCATGCCACTCAAGTCTGCGCAAGACAGCTCGGGCAGCGCTTTCGACTTGTTCTTTTTGAGATGGAGCCTCGTGGCTGATGGGCTAGTCACTGCCTCTACTGCCTTTGCCTCCAATAGCTGGCAGATCTATCTAGGCAAGTTTTCCTGCAGCCCAACTTGACTACGATGCTAATGTTGAGCAGCTGGATTATTGCTTCCGCTCGCATCAGGATCCGCGCCGGCGAGCAAGGGAGTAATAACCGAGATGTGCTCGCCTTCGCAACGCTCCGACGCACTGCAAGCCATGACGCTGGTGGAGAATGTCGCCATGCTTTCCACGCTTGGAGTGTTTGGCTATATTTTCTCGGTATTCTCAGATATCGGCAAGGCCTATCTGACGTTTTATTGCAATGCGGTACGTCTTTTCCAAACATGCAACCCCCGTCGTCGCAATGACTTGGCTTTTAACACCGCCATAGGCTGTGGCATTGGTTGCCGTTCTGGTTCTTTTCTTGTCGCATTTTCCTCCAAGACAGGCCCAGATGTCAAAACATTCGGACGATGATCCAGAAGTTGATGCGACCGAGGAAACTTGTAGCCTGATCAGTACATCATGATTGGGGAAGGACTTCATAGTAGCGAAGAGATTGCAATTGATCTCTGGTAATTACAAAGCCTCGGCTCGGTAGAGAAGTCGCAGACTACTTCCAAGAGAAGATGTGAGGCTCCCAATGCGATCGGTGATAGCCAATAGAATGTTTGCCCGTTGGACCCAGCCAGCCACATTTTTGTTGCGTGATTACATCTCTTGGGAGCCGGGCGAAATGATACATCAACATCAGAATGCCACGCAATCATACATATGACGCCCTGCGGACGTTCTGTTGCTCGCATGCCAAGATTCAGCTTGGGTAGGTATGCTTTGCACACCGAACGATTGACTTTTCTATTTCCTCGGATTGATGATCCAGCCAAATCCGTTCAGGAATACAAAAAGAGGCAAAGTGCCATTCCCAGAACCCTATCTTGTTATATCTGCGGAGTATGGTAATTAGGGACCCAAAGTACACTTTTAGGTGCACCTTGCGAATTCTGGAAGCACTGCGCAAAGCCGTAAGTCCAATAGCAAAGCTCGCCGTGTCCAGGTTCCTTGAATAGGTAGCTGACCAACAATAGTCAAGACGACGCGACTTCACAATTGATCAAGTTCACAATGTGCCAAATCATTATCACGCAGTGCAACTTCTCCTGTGTTCATCAGAATGGTGAACCAACGCCGATCAATTATCCCTGCCAGGGACCCTGCGCGGGATGGGTAACGCAGCCCGCAATCCAACACTCCGATCATTGTCCACCATGCGAGAGAGCAAGGAGGAGGGGAGAGAAACAAGTCGAGAGAGCAGAGCAGAGATTGGAGAGAAAGACGGTCAGGGCAGAAAGGACGAAAGAGGCAGCAGAGAAGAGATCAGAAAGACGAGAAGAGAGGAGAACGATATGGGCAGAGAAGAAAGCAGAGGCATCGGAGAGGAGATCGGAAAGGAGAGCCGAGAGGAAGGCAGTGTGGGAAGAAAAGAAAGCAGACAAAGCAGAGCGACGTCGAAATTAGATGGGTGCTTGTTCAATAAGAATGCGCATGTGTTCCTAAGTAGTTGAGGTTATCTGACTCCTATAAACCGGACCCAGAACTCGGGCTTATCCCACATTGAGTAGAAAGTAAAGTGCTTGTCAAAGCTTATGTTTTGATTCGGCGCGGCTACCAAGTCGAAAGACCACAACACCTTTGCCACGAATAGTTTAGTCGTCGCCCCAGCAATCGCGGATCCGGGACAGGCACGAGGTCCTTGATTGAATGGCAGAAATGCTTTGGGATCATCATTCTGGAACTTCGTCTCGTATGCAGGGTGCTCAGGCGACAGCCATCGCTCTGGGCGGTATTCCAAGGCGTCGGCAAAGTAGCGGCTACTACGAGCCGCGGCGAAATAGCTGGACTGGCAAATAACCTGGAGACGGTCAGATCACACGATACCAATGTGAGAATAATGAGTAATGGGCTTACTCCTTTTGGGATATATGTTCCATCGACGACTGCTCCGGGGCTCATACGCGGCAGCCCATCTGCCGTGTTCTGGTGCAGGCGGAAGGTTTCGTGCAGGCAGGCATGGAGGAACTTGAGATTCGCCACGGAGTCCGGTGTGATGTTTTCGTAGGACCGGAAAGTATCCCTGATCTCCTTTACCAACAATTGGTAGGAATCCTGATTCTGGAGAAGATGGTAAATGACCGAGTAGAATTGATTGGAAACTGGTTCCCAGCTAGCGACAAGTAATTGACCTGCGATCTGTTCGAGATGAGTGATTTGTTTCTTGTCCGTTGGTGCGGGCTGATCTGCTGGAACGATATGCTCAAAGTAATCCAGGTGATTTGTCTGACCGCGACGGTCGATCCGCTTCTGGACCTCTTGACTGTTGATTTTCATGACTCGTGGCAGGGTGAGCCACACGGAGGGTGGGATGAACAGGTACATCAAGGGACTGAGAAGCGGAAACCTTTTGGCGATCTGCGTAATGGTTCCAAATAGGTTTACTTTGATGGCCGCGTCTAAGAAGATGGAGTTTTTCACTATCCAGTATCAGCTCAGACCATTTTGAAAAAGATTAGGGCATCTCACTGTCTTTTATCTCATTCATTTGGCGATTGTAAGTCATATCAGCTGCGATATCCATGGATAGCCAGTCGGCCCAACGTCTCACTGCGACAACATGCGTCAGCATTTACCGATTGAGAGAGAAGGAATGAGTCTTCAGTGCCGCGGGAAAGTGCTTACTCTCAGCTCCCTTCTCAGAGCCTCCGACTTCTTTCATCTTGTCAATGTACAGGTCGATGTAGTACTGCAAAGTAGCCTCTTTAGCTTTGAAGTTTTTCATGCTGAATGCAGGTGCCATTCTTTTCGCCACCTCGCGATGCTTGACTGGATCGGTCTCAAATGAGATCCCTCCATCGCCCTCGCCGAGGTCTTCAAAGTCGGTCTTAACGAATGCCTCCATCATTCTATCGTGTGCAAGGTAGATATCTGGAACACACCATGACTGTCGGTCTATGCAGTGCTACATGTTGTAAATGGGCACTTACCTCTAGCCGCCTGAGGCGTTATGAAAACGAGCTCATTTGGTGCAATGCGGACGACATCGCCTTGAATGCGTCAGCCGGCTTGTTAAAAAATATTGTGTGATTTCTTCGCTCACCATAACATTTCAGAGCATCTTCAATCTTCCATGGCCATCGTCCAGTCAACCTGGTTTTACAGTGTGAGATGTGATGCCGTGGCGCTAGGATAGTTCATGGGATGGAATACCTACCAGTTGTAAGCATACCACACATTGGATATGGCAGCAAATCTAGGTCCTGGGTACTTTGCCAGGGGATGGAAAAATAGATTATAGGTAGTGCGGGACGAGGCGTAGAGGATAATCTAGTATTTAGATATGTGTGAGCAGGCCTGCTGGTTGAGTGGCGCCTGAGGGGTGGTAGAGGAAATAGGCTTACAGTTGCTGCCAGCAGTGATGCCCACTGAGCGCTGCTGACCTCGACCAACGACGAACGCAACGCAGGAATCTGAGCAGCCATACTACATTGAAGTCATAGAAGGTGTGAAGTTGGAATTCGGGGGAAATTCAATCTCTGAATATTCCTGGAGTGAAAGCGCTACTTAAATAAGCAATCAAAAGCTGTAGACTGAGAAAAAGAATCGCAGCCATGAGTGAGCAAACATGATAAGATCTTGTACCGGAGCTAGAGACTGTGAAAAAGAGTGGGGTGGACGGAGCAGGGCCGGCGTTGGCTTTCCCTTTTCGGTCCCGGAATTCCGGTTCGCCTGTACAGCGTGAGCTGTTAGGTCCGGAAGCCAGTACTTTTGGAATGTCACGCCATGAAATATGTCTTTCGCTGTAAAAAAAAAAAATCAGTGCATGGATTCACAACGGGGGAATCATGCCGCAACGAGAAGTGTATTGTAGCGACTATAATTAACTAGATAGCCCAGATACCATACTGGAAATGAATACTGCAGGGCAAATCATGTTCTCCATTCGCATAAGCCCACAAGAAAGCGTACATCATATTGTCGACAAGACACAGGCCTTTACGGCGGTCGTACACGATCTAAACACACCCAAAGCTACTCGCAAGCGTTGGATCCGAGCCGTTCCCAAGATAAACCTGTTTTCTTGGAAACACACACAAGTTGCGTTCATACTGGGTGCCATCGCTGCCATTAAACGACACAGGTAACGAGTCAGGAGCTTTGCCGTTCTCAACCCAGTCAACGAGCGCCTGCCACGTATATGTCGGCAGGCCACCGATGCCGCCAGAGCAGTGACCTAAACCAGGGGACTGGAAGAGGCGGTAGAAATCGTGCACGTCCGGACTCAGCGTCGTCACCTGGTTGTAATACCGCTCGCTTCCGCCTGGTGGGATAATACTGTCGGCCTGCAAGATGTGATTAGCTGTGAGTAAGATAAGACAAAAGATGAAAGAGGAAACACACCAAACCATGATAAGTCAACATTTTTCCGCCGGCCTTCTGAAACGCCGTCAAATCGGGATCATTGGCGCTGTACAGCGAGTCATACATCTGCTTGCCGAGATGGAAGAGGTCATCATACTCCTCGTGTGTGATATTGCCCAAGTCGAAATCCGGATTCGCTACGATCCATTCTGTGATCCAGCCGGTGACGAGTATACTCGCCGCAGAGGTACACGTCCCATTGGAAGTGCACGACGTCGTGTCGAGCGCGTATCCAGAGTTGGTAATATCGCCGCTGAGGTCCGCATCATAGTTGACGCCGTACCACAGGAAGCTGCCATTGCTCGACCTGGCCCCCTGCCACGTCGCGTTCGCCGCGAGGGCCGCAGTCTCGCTGATCTGTCGCGTGGTGTTGCCAAAGGTTGCGCACTGGATCTCCTGGCCTACGACGCTCATCGGGTCAAAGGGGCAGTCGTACAGCGTGGAAACGACGCCGTCTGTGACGCCGTCGAGCGGGTCGCAGAAAGCCACTGCCGCGGCTCGGAGAGCATCAAATTCGCAGGCTGGCGGAAACTCGTCGCGAAGCTGCATAATGAGCGTCGGATAGAAAATGTTCATGATAAACTCGTCCCAGTTGTTGGCCGGCGCCGAGGCCGCGATACCGTCGTATGCGTCCGGATATCGTTGCGCGAGCATGAGACCCTGTCGCCCGCCCTGAGAGCAGCCGCTAAAGTACGAGTACACGGGCGGCTTGCCATAGAAGCTACTGACAAGGGCTTTGCCGATGATGGCCTGCTCGTTGAGCGAGACGGAGCCGAAATCCCTAAGGGCCTCGAGGTTAGGATTTCCGGGGCTCCGCAGCGACCAGGGGTCCCAGGATGAGATGCCATATAACCCTGCATCCGTCGTGGTCGCCGCGTAGCCCTGTGAGATGGCGCCGTCCATGTCCCAGTAGGAGAGGTAGAAGCGGCCCGCAATCAGGCCGCCGCCTCCGGAAGCCTGGAGGCGCTCGTTCCATCCCTCGAGGGGCAGCCAGGCCTCAACACTCACGCTGTCGCCATCGCCTGCATGTGTATAGGTTACGGTGACGTTGCAGAAGTTGACGTTGCGTGCGACCATGTCCGGATGATTATAATTGTAGATGGCCGGGGCAGATGCGGTGTAGTTGAGCACGGGCACAGCGCTTATGTTGGTGAAGGTGGCGCCGAACACGGCTGGGTAGGGAATGGATTGTGCTCTGCACATGGACAGGAGGGTGGAATTCATGGCTCAAGAGGATGCTAGTAACACCTGACGATGCGTGCACAGATGCTGCTGGTGAAGGCCTAGAGCTCAACGCTGCGTAATGGAATCGAGCAGTTCTCCATGGCTATTTGGCGGTGTATATATACATGTTCATCAGATTACATGTGTCTACCAAAGTATCACATACAAGTATCTACTTCGTACACGGCTAAAATCGCGTTTCTCGGCAAAGGACTAAGTTCTCGAGACTGATGTTAGGTAAATTACGATGGGCTGGGGAATGGATCTGGTATTGTAGACTTTGTTATGATTTAAGCCGTGATGGTCACCTGTGTAATGGGAGGATTATACGTTGCTAAGCATCTATACTAATACGAACAGGGGCCTCGGGAATCTCGGGGGGCGTTTATAAAATGCTGATTGCATGGGCGAATAGATGGCTTTCAAATACGCGGGCTCGCCCGTATCCACCCGTATAGCATCGTATCTTCTAGTATTCTCACTGGGATCGCTTAGCACGGTTCTCGGATTCAATAAACAAAGACTTTCATCATAGCTCAAATTGTTGCTTGATACCAACATTCATTCTCAAGAAAGCATTCATGTGAGGATAATAAAGTTCTAGATCCATATCAAGCCCTAGCTACATTTCCCGCCATGGCCACTGATCCAGATAGGTGCAGTTTGAGCAGCCTGCAAAATCCTGTTATTTGATACTTACATTCTGGCTTTCCGGATTCGAATTCACAATACTCTTGTTTCTGAAACTGCAAAGATTAGTCTGGTTCTGTCACACGACGGCTTTGTCCTTTGAAAAGAATTCGAGCTGAGTCTGTTTGCACATGACGATTATGGATTTCAGTTTGCATCTGCTTAATGACAAGGCACTTTGCTAGGCGACTCGGCAAATTTGCATAAATCGCACAGAGGAGACAGTATCAAGTTACATTGTCGCCAGATTTCGTTACATGTGCCAATGAATATCATTGTTAGTGTACTATCGCTTCATGCATACTTTGCGAGGCTATGACGCAGATCTTTAACGTGACTGACATGTGTATCGTGGTCTGCGCTGAGATCGAGGAATTGGTCGCCTGCTGCCATGCTCGACCGTGGATCCCTCTTCTAGCTCACCAGACTTACTGTCGATATTTTGTTTTTCCTGACCTCGCCCTGACTTCTTTGACGCCACGTTCGCAATGACCTCGCTCGTCCTTTCAGACAATTGACCTTTCGAGCCCGCTCACGTTGGTAATTATTAATCTCGACGGTATATATCTAAAGACATCACCGCTTCTGGCCTCTCATTTTGGGTCCGGAGAGCCACTATCTATCATACCGCTGTTACCATGTCGTTCGTTTCCCTGTTCAATGGCACCGTGCTGCCCAGTTCCTGCACGCCTTCCACCTTCCAGTATCCCACCCTCCAGGGCGCCGACTTCCTGACCCTCAACACCAACTACATCTCCAACTTTTCGGCCCACATCGTCAATGGCTACTATCCGGGCCACCCCAGTGCCGATGTCGTTGGCGCCTCCTTCTGCAACGTCTCTGTCTCCTACACTCGGCCGGGCCAGAACAACACCATCAACGCCCAAGTCTGGCTGCCCACGACGTGGAACGGCCGCATGCAAGGCATCGGTGGCGGCGGCTTCGGCTCGGGCCTCTACGACACGGTCTTTCAGGGGATGTATGCCTCGGTCGGCGACGGCTTCGCCACGGTCTCCAACGATGCCGGCCTGCCGCAGCCAATGAACGTGACGGCGCCGGCATGGGCCCTGACGAGCACGGGCAACGTGAACCTGTACGCGCTGCAGAATTTTGCGTCCATATCGCTGAGTGACGGCGCGTCGATTGCCAAGAGCGTCATTCGGCAGTACTACGGCCAGAACAGCTCCTACGGCTACTGGAGCGGCTGTTCTGGTGGTGGGGCAGGCAGGGCATGATGCTGGCGCAGGAGGCGCCTGACGCCTATGACGGCATCATGGCCGGCTCGCCCGCCATGAACTGGCCGTCGTTCTTCGTCGCAGATTATTGGCCCCAGGCCGTGCAGCAGGAGCTCGGCGTCGTGCCGTTGAATTGTGAGCTGGATGCGCTCTCGGCCGCCGCGGTGGCGCAGTGCGACGGCGACGACGGCCTGGTTGACGGGGTCATCTCGTTCCCGGAGCTGTGCAAATTCGACCCGCGAATCCTCGTGGGCACCATAGTTGCCAACTGCAGCGACACAGGCGTCAGCCAGGTCATCTCACCCGCGGCAGCGACTGTGGCGCTCGCGGCATGGGACGGTGCCAAGGACGTCGTGCGTAACGAGTCGCTGTGGTATGGTTTTAGCCGAGATGCTATGCTGACCACTGAGTCTGGCCTCGCGGGGCCGGATTACTTTATCAGTCCCGAGGAGTGGGTGAAGCGATTCATTTTCAAGGACGCAAACACGGACACGTCGAACATTATGCCCTCAGACGTAGCCGAGCTCTTCCACAAGTCGGTGCAGTGGTACCAGTCCTTGATCGGGACCGCCGATCCGAATCTGGATGAATTCAAGGCGAACGGAGGCAAGATTGTCTCCTTCCATGGATTGGTATGGTTCTTGTGGTTCATAAATATATATATATATATATATATATATATCTACCTTGTAGGCTCTCTACTGACAAATCCAGCAGGCCGACGGCCTCATCTCCCCGTGGGGGACGCAAGACTACTACGACAAGGTCACGGCACGCGACTCTGCGGTGCACGACTATTACCGCCTTTTCTTCGCGCCGGGACTGCAGCACTGCTATGGGGGCAACGGTGCCTACCCGGACACGGCCTTCAGCGCCCTCGTGAACTGGGTCGAGAACGGTGTCGCGCCAGAGACGCTGAACGCCACGAGCTTGCCGACGCGCGTGGGCAGTACTATTACAAGGCCGTTGTGCGCGTACCCTAAACAGCAGTATTACGAGGCGTGCGCGACGGGGGATTGTTTCGTTTGTAAGTAGGTATCAACAACGGACGGTGGTATATTGGGGTTTGAATGTGTTCTCTATTAGTGATTAGTTCGAGGAGGAAATAATGATTTCGCCATGTTAATGCGTAGCAAGATAAGTTATGCTACTTTCTGGAGACGACACAGTATACGATAAAGCATTGAACGCAAGGTGCACGTCGTCAGAGTTAAGACGCAAATCGCATATCTCGCGTGTGGCCGAGGGAAGTGAGGAGTTTGTAATTTCACCGCGGACTATTCCAAACTGCATGACATCGGTGACAAGAGCCAATGGTTCAACCACCTATCAGGTGCGCCGGAATACGATGCCTCGATACGCCGCGACGGACCCGCCCGTTTGCGGCCAGGCATGATTGGGGCTCTAGGTGAGGGGTCTAGAACTGCTGGAAGACAGAATGTAAATAGGTAAGGTAGCATTGGAATGTAGGTTCATCCATAACAGTAAGCGAAGTGAGATCGAGGCTCCTAGGTACCAACGTATTTTTATCGTTGCCTCTCCGACTTGCTCTTCAGCGCCTCTCTTTTGAAGATATCCAAGATCAACTCAGACTTCTTCCCAACCTCCTCGTTCCCGTTTTCCCTTCGCACGTTGGCTCAGGTGAGCCCGGTTCGCACGGTTCACATCAAGACCCTGTATTTGTACTAAACGCTTCTATCTGAGGCGAGGTTATTACAGTGAACTAAATGACATCCAATGAGTTGAATTGGGCAGCTGAGCCCACCACAGCCCTAGGGTGCAATTATGTCCCTCAATAACTGCTTGGTGTTCTTGATGTACTTGCGAAGACACTTGACACCCCCTTTTCCGTGGCGTGGCTCTCCCTCCTCCTCCTTTCTCATGATGGGCCGGGCTATGTCCATGAAACCATTGCCACTGAACAAGCCAAGAGTGTCTTCCTCTCGCGTGCCAAGTCGTATCTCGCGTGGAAGTCCAAGAAAAGTCTCCATGCGTTCAAAAAGACTTGTGACGACCTGGATCAGAATGATTGTTTGAAGATTGCCGGACTCTGTTAAATGTTAGAACCTCCTCGTCTCACAGGGCGACGAGGATGATTACTCACGTATTGGAAATGTACAAAAGCTAAGTCCGGGAATAGGACAGAGTACAGGATCATCACTCTCTGCAATACCCTTCAAGAAGTCGTAAACATGGGTGAACACGATCAGGTGTAAACGAAGAACTCGCATATAGCAGCTCAAAATGGCAATCAAAGATGCAGTATCGAGCGATGTGCTACAATGGACGTTAGAGCTGCCGGCAGGTGACGGTGTGATTGAACACTCTGAATCTGGGGACGATGCCACGTCGGACTCATGTGTGTCGCTCGTAGATTCGGCGTGGCTCCTAATCCTTTTTCTAGATTTGGCCGTCGGTAGATTTTTCAGGCACTGCTGCTCGAAAAGAATCTCCAGCACATCCACGAATTGCCGTGTTCTGTTCAATATGTCGTCCACGGCCGGGGTGGAAGACTTGGATTCGTCAACAGGCGAGACGAGAGTATCCATCGAGACTTCAGGGGGACCTTTTTCAAGGAAACCCAGCAAAGTGACAAGGTCATAGTCTACTTTTGAGAGTTGTTGAAGCGGTGTATCGCTATCCTGAACAAGAGATATGCTGTTGTTATTGTTGTCGGGATACAAAGGCTGAGTATGTGTTGATCCAAAGTGGATTGGTGCTTCCGTCCGGACTAAAGGCAGCGTTATATTTTCGAATGGATCGCTAGACGAGTATCCAACACCGTCCACATATTGATCCATTACATCACTGAACATGGAGTTGCACAGACCAGTGTTCTCCTGCACCTGATCTTGTAATGGTCCCGCTAGAGGCTGTTGAGCACAGCTATAGTCAGAGCTGCGAAAAGCGATATCTTCGAAATGAGGCGCGGCATCGGCACAGGATACATCTCCCGACACACGTGCACTGTTTGACTCCCTTGGGGTCAAAAGCTGTTGGTGGTCGTACTCCTGGCGTTGTCGTTTTCTGGTCCCCTCTCTGCGCTGGGACGATCGTGTGGCGGATTCCATAGAGGAGTCGCCGGAAGTCCCCTTCCAAGCGCGGATACGGTAAATAGGACTCGTGCTACACTCAGAGTCTGCGTGATTGCAGCGGTCGCAGCGTACCTGGTCGGGACGCTGGCGAAGACATTTTGACTTTTGCGTGCGGCACCGATCGCATGCAGAACGACGCGAAGAAATTCCAGTAGTGGGAGAGTGCTTGTCCGGCATGACGCTTTTGAAGGGGAGTAAGATCTTGGAATATTGAAGTCGAGCAGCAAATTGGGAAGGACGAGCACTTCTCAACCAACCTACATTGCATCCAGAGTCAGCTCTCACGGTCCCGTTCATTTCAAAGCGCAGCCAATCGGGACGTTTGCCGCTCCTACAATACAACCAACCTGCCAACTGCATGCTGCCAAGGTACGTCGGTACCTAGTTAGAGTAATGCAATCAAAGGCAAGTGAAAAACTGGTTCATCACGGTAGATTGAAATATCACGAGGTCTGAAAACATTACCAACAACTTCTGGCACCATACTTTTCATCTTTAGCAGAAGAGGTGGGCCGATGGTTCTCCAGAGAGCAATTGTGCCATACATGGCATACATGACGACTTTGGCACTCCATGGAGTGTATACACGCGTAGGAAACCGCCCAATTCGCGATCAAGAGTTTCAAATAGAGCATCACATGTTTGAAGTCATGTCTTCGTGCGACGACCGCTTTGATTGGAACATATCCGTTATCGAGGTGCTGATGGTTATCTCTGGTTGAGAGACGGGCGCCATTATGGGTATCAATGGTGTCATGCAGAATGCCAACCAATGTGGTAACTCTGATCTAAAATTGGTGGAGAGTGTGTTCGGGGTATCGTCCGCTCAAGTGAATGCAGTAAAACCAGCTCGGTATCAAGACGAGGATCAATCATCATAAATGGCAATATTTAAGGATCGTCGTCCCGAGGCCATGCAAAAATGAATGTCTAAACCGACCTCCTGTCAACCTTCCAGGCATAGACGAGAATGTCGGTCGCAAAGAAGTATCTCATCGTCGGCACAGGACCGGCAACGGCGCCCATCGCTCCAGACGAGACTGCGCCTCCATCTCCGACTCCGGCCCCGGCACAAAAAGTGAATCCATGGATTCGGTTCTGGACATTCATGGGATGGTATCCGACTGATATGCCATCACCCGAGAAGCTCCTCGTCCTCAAACTCGATCTCAGCATCCTCATCTTTGGATGTCTAAGCTTCTTTACGAAATACCTGGACCAGCAGAGCTTGACGAACGCATACGTCAGGTGCGTCGTACACTCCCGGCGACCTGCACACTCCCCATGATACTGACCTCGACAGCGGCATGAAGGAGGAAATCGGCCTCCAGGGCAATGAGCTCAACTACCTGACAGCAACCTTTTGGGCATCGTACTGCACCTTTATGATTCCGATGTGCTACTTGATCACGCGGTACCCAGCCAACATCATACTACCATCCCTGGAGCTAGGCTGGGGCCTGGCGACGCTGGGGCTGGCGTGGGCGCGCAGCGTCGACACCCTCTACGCCATGCGCTTCTTCGTCGGCCTCTTCGAGTGCGCCTCCTTCACGGGCACCATCTACGTCATCGGATCGTGGTATAAGCCGGGCGAGACGGCGCGGCGGGTGGCGCTCTTCTTCGTCTCGAGTCCCCTGGGGACCATGTTCGCCGGGTATCTGCAGGCTGCGGCTTATACCAACTTGAACGGCGCCAGTGGATTATCTGGGTGGCGGTAAGAAGAAGTACTACCTCTGTCATCAGATCCATAGAAACTGACGCTCTGTCGAATAGATGGCTATTCATCATCGATGCCATCATCACACTTGGCATTGCCTCGCTGTAAGTCACCATCGACACATTTTTCCAGCCCAGGACTTCAGGAAACGCTAACACCTCGCAAAGCGGCTTCTTCCTCTTCCCCGACATCCCATCCCGGCGAAAACCATGGCTCCTCTCCTCCGCCGAGCACACACTGGCACAGAAGCGCCTACAAGGCTACACAGCACCACCCGGCCTGAAACTCTCCCGCAGCATCTTCGCGCGCGTCCTCGGGCGCTGGCACTTCTACGCCTTTGTGCTGATCTGGACGCTCTTGGATCTCGGCACCCTGCCCGGCGGCACGCCCTTCTCGCTGTACCTCAAGGCGCACAGCCCGGCCGTGTACTCGGTCGTGCAGGTCAACACGCTGCCGACGGCCACGACGGCCTGCAGCGTCGCCGGCGCGCTGGTGGCGGGCGTCGCGGCGGATCGGATCGGCAACTTTTGGGTACCGGCCGTCGCGACATCGGTGCTCGTCGTCGTCGGGTCCGCGTTGCTGGTGGCCTGGGACGTTGGCGAGACTGGTCGCCTGGCGGGATTTATACTGCAAGGGTTCATGGGGCGTGAGTTGATTCCGGTCTTGTCTTGATAGATATCACTTCAGTTGCTGATTAAATGGTGTTTAGCGCTGTCTCCCATGTCCATGAGCTGGGCGACGGTGACCATGGCCAACGATGCCGAAGAGCGAGCCGTCGTGACAGCGAGCATGAATTCCATCGGTCAGGGCATCATGGCTGGAGTACAGGTGGTCATGTATCCGGCCACGGGCGCGCCGAGATGGCCGTCCAGCTTCAAGGCCAATCTTGGACTCAACGTCCTCCAGATTCTGGTCATCCTGGGGATATTATATTTAAGCAACAGGGAGCAGAAGCAAAGACTGAACAAGCCAGACCTGGAAACGACAGTCGCTGCAAACGATGCCATCGACCCTACAAAGGAAGGCAGCAGTCTGTCCTCACCGGGAGAGAAGTCCTGAAAGAAGAATATAAGGGAATAGTGGAAATTTGGATGGACAGAGCATATGAGTAGAGCCCGGTGTTCGCTACAGCTGATTGATCTTCTACTCAAGCCAGTCGCAATAGGTGCAAGAAAAGCGTATGACTCGGTCACAATATATGCCAAAGAACAAACAATCCATGAATGGGCGCGTGGTGCTTCATCCGCCTCTCCTTGGCATGGAAAGACAGCAATGTTTACGTGATGAAGTCGTGTACATGTGGTTGTACTGATACTTACCTAGTCTGGGCTGCGTGTTTGTTGATGAGTGTGTCAAGGTGATCGGCATTACGACATCGATGTCGGATGACAGAGACGGCGCGTGGTATCTGCGGCGCGTGGTACCTGTTTAGTTAGATACAGGTCTGGTACTGTTAGCATGGTCAGGACGATTGTGTGTTGTAAAAGTGAAACCAAGCCCGCCAGGGACGTACGTCCTCGTGACGACTTTGGTCGCATCCACTGGATGCTTTGCTCGACGATGGATCTTGAAGAGCCCACCATTGGTGAGTCTCTTCTTTCATTACTATAATTCAATGATGATGCAATGGCCGAAAGTTGAACCTGGCAAGCCCCAAATCCTAAACGCAAAGTCTTCCCAATGTACTGCTGTAGACCAGGTTTCCGGGAAATGATCTTGTCCTCAGCCGGATTGGGCCAGTCTCGTGTAATCTTCGTATACCGTTGAATCTCGTCTTCCCCCCGGAATTGATTTTAAATAGCATTACTTGTACACTGGAAAACGCTGCCAACGGACCCAGCCTCGAATTCAAGGAGGATACCTTCGACTGAGGCATAGGTTCCAGCAGTCAAGAAGAAGAATCCGGTAGTGATGATAATCTGTAGCGATGATTAGTTGAGCGTTAACTGGAACAGACTGGAGTTTGTGGGCCTACAATATTCAGAATGCCCTCGAACCAGCCACGGAAAGATCGATCTCCCATGATGGCGACCGATCCATCAGCCCTCCGCATTCGAAAGTATGCGACACCCCAAAAGATGAACCCAAAGAATGAGTCAAAGAGTGAAGACATGAGAGACAACACTACAGATACTGTCAGCCTACCTAATAATGGAAATGGGGATGCGCTTGAACTTACGTGAGCTGAAGAAGGGGATGACGTTGGCAATGATGAAGGCCAAAATCCAGGTTGCCACTAAATCTTTGGTCAGAAACGAAAGGGTACATGCTATTCATTGAAACTTACATAGAATTCCTGCCCAGCTAGCCCAGCCAATGAGAGTGTGCTCACTCTTGTGACGCGAGTTCTGGAAGATGCGGAAGAAGATGAAGCGGGCCGAAACTGAAGCATACAGCACACCCAAGAAGATCAAGGTTGGAATCATGAAAGAGAAGGAGATCTGAAATACTAAGTAAGTGACCACTCGCAGAGATGCCATGGGCTGTACTGACCTTCTTATAAAGCTCCTCAAGAGATCCGAAAGCTGGCGCAGTCATGTACTGGTTACCGACATAGGCATAGATGACAGCTCCCACGATGCTGAAGACGAGGATCTCGAGAATGGTGCAAGCCCACAAAGCCTTGGGAAAGTCTCGAGGTTCCTTCATCTCGGCGATGAAACTGGGCAGAGTGATTTGACCGATAAAAGTATAGCTGATGTTGAGGAACGCGTTGAGACCAGAAACAAAACTGGTGCCCGCGATCGGGATAGCAGTAACTAATGGGGCTCCCAGTTCCGTGGTGAAGCCGGCTGGCTCGGATTGAATGGCGGCAAAGATGGTAGCCAGAATGACCGAGATGAATGTGAAGAAAGCTGACGCGGTGCCCAACTTTGATAACATGTCAAAAGTTCGAGGCAGAGAGCAAATCCAGGAGATGAGAGCCATGATTATGCCAAAAGACACAGTCTGGCAGGAGACGCCCGGGTCACCCGAACCGATCATGGTGTTGATGTATTTGGCTCCAACCAGGACGTGGAGGCCCTGTGAAGTGTCATTAGACAATTTCGGAGCTGGTCTCGGTTGCGACAGTAACTCACCTGGATAAAGGTATTGTTCAATACAAACATGACGGCAGTGAACCACCAAGCCCATTTCTGGTTCCAGAACAACATTTGACCAATATCGCATACATCGCGGACTTCGGGATGCCTCAAGCAGAATTCCCACAAGATAAGCGACCTTGATTGGTTCATGTCAGCATTGCGATTCTGCAGTAGCGCTTAGTTGGGAGTCATACGTATACAATACGAGCAAAGCCTGGACAATAGTGAGGATGAGACTGTAAGCAAAGGATTAGTATATCGAGCGCAGACAAGGTTTCCACCATAAGATGGTGCTCACCCAGGCACGAGGCCCAGAACAGAGTATGACCAGGGAAAGCTCATAATAGCCTGTTTAATGTTAGTGACTTTTCCCTTAGGCAAGCTACTGTAAATATACTGGGCGCATCATTTCATAATGCCCCGATATATTCTACTTTGTAAAGAACGGTACATACCAAACAAATGTATTCGGAGAACAAGAGTGCGGCAGTCTGTTAGGATCTCAAGATTAGCGCATGCCATGCCTTGGCTGCCGTCTGGGCGGGCGGGAAGATCTCTTGGGGCCAAGACGAGAGATCTGAGTTTCGCACCTTTTGCCAGCTACACGTGCGATACTGAATGGCGGCATTCTCCTCGTCGCTCTTCTGCTTCATCATAATGTCCTCGGCATTGTTGATATCGCTGTCCGAGGTCGCGGCGGCTTCTGATCCAATGGGTGCGACTAAAGGTGAAATGCGCCGGCCAATTCGAACATTGGGGCCACCAAACCAGGCGGAGAGGCCTTGAGGGCGACCTGGCTCAGCGGCGACATGAGCGCCTCGCTCATCAGCGATTCCCTTGGTGGGAGGATCAGACGCCGTGTCGAAACCCATGGCGAATGAGAGTACTCGAGACGAATGCGCAAATGCAAAATGTCAATAAAATGACAGTTGCGGTCACTACACGCTGAAGCAGTGGGTGGTGGCGGGAAGTTGTTATCTGAGTCGATGTATGCGCCTAGGTTGGGAGAGACGGGATGTCTTTCGAATCCAGATTCAGACTGGGTAGCTTATGTACTCGACGACCAAAAAGAGAAAAGAATACGCGCCAGAGTTTGATACTGCTGGCAAAAGACTATTTTGGGTGGCCTCTTTGTAAGAAGAGCGAGTTTAAAAGAACGAGCAGGCAGATTCAAGAGAAAAGGCAGCTAGCGGCGAATAAGTTGGACGTACGAGCGACTCGAGCAAGGTGCTGTAACGTTGGTATTGACGAAACCTGGTAGTTATCCCACAGAAACAGCAGCTAAGCTTGGGTTAGCCGTACCTGTAGGAATCGCTAAAACTGGGGACCAAGAAGACCAGGGGCGATTGATCTGAGTTCGTTGGAAAAGACCATGTCCTGGCTAATAAGCAAGAAGCAGAGGCAAGCATTCTAAAGTACTCTTTCCCATCTTTTCTTCCGATCGGTTCAGCCTCACAAGCACGCCATTGGCGCAACGTCTCTGTCCCCTACTGATGCGCCAGAGAGAAAGAAAAGACACTGAACGGGCCCGAAACTGGTGGCTTCTCCCATCCTGCTTCCAAGACAAGACGGCGCCGCACTTTGCATACACATCCAATTACCAATAAAAGTCTTGTCAGAACTTTACTTTTGAAAGAGACTTTTCCTTCAATCTTTTTGCCCAGTGACACACCAAAATTGGCGTGAGATAAGTTTCGTGGATTGCGTGCTTGACTTTGTGGGGTCCTGTCCAATGGCCGCGTCTCTGCTCGAGGTTCCCGGGCACCTGGGAGATGTAGGATCTGGCTAGCGGCCCTTGTTGTGATGGGATTCTGCAGGCGCAGGTTGCCAGGCTTGCCAGGCTTGCCGGGGTGTCATGTAGGTAGTATTAATCGACCCATGAGAATTGATCCTCGTCGGCGGGCAGATAGATAGGCGTTTATGATGACGACTAGGCCTAATGGCACACGGTCATTTGCATAATTGATTGGCGTTTTTCTCGTCCCATCCAAAAGTCCTTGGAATTACAACATCGTGAGCCGACTAAAGAGATCGTGAGTTGACTAAAAGAGAAGTGGCGAGGCAGGAGCCGAAGAACCGTCATGACGTAGTTTACAATTACTCAGACCGAGGGCACAGGTTGCACAATTAGGGAGTGTTTTGTCCCAAGGTCAGCATGGCGAGGATGCGAACAGTATTTGATTGCCGCCGTGAATCGCAAAGGCGAATTGGCATACCATGAATGGCCATGATGGCGTATCTCGTTGTATTTAATTTCATCCAAGGAGTTGCTGGCAGGCTGGGAACAGGCGTGCTTACTACGGCAAGGGCAACCCTGATCGGTGATCGGCATCGGTAGTCGGTCCGTGCAAGCAGTTATCAGCATAACCTCCAGTTGAGGTCCGTCCAGTATTCCTTCAGCGGATGGGATTACAAGACTCGCCATTACCACCTTGACGGAAATACTAGCATCCCAGGCGAGACCATTTCTCGAGGTATATTTATTCATTATAAAAATAAAGTACCGGCGCAGTTCAGCAGTCAGTTCATAACGGGATAGATCTCGTCAGCATGCATCCGACATGGTGTAGATCAATTCTCGGGGGATTTGGTCAATGTACGGAGTACACACGCCCCACCGCTACGTACGTCAGTCCTCTGTCATCTGGCAAGTTACCTGTACGCAACCTAGATCAGATTGCATGCATCTGCATCAAAGTACCAGGTCATACAATTCTAGAAAACCACAAGACTTCATTCAAAGTTTCTAGCTGTGGCATGTCTGATCCAGATTCGCGTCTCAGGCATTGCCTCAACCGAGACATACCAGGCGCCGCCGAAGCCATCAGTTTGTTGTCTGTCTTGCCATGTACGAGGTTGCGATTAAAGCAATCGATTTATTCATGACGACACAAGGTCATTGGCAGATGCAACTTGAGTATCAGCATACATCGGTGATAAAGAACAAGTTGCACGAGTGAGCGAGAGCTACGTACGTAAAATACCTTCCCACTCATAGCAAGTCTACTTAAAGTACCAAAGCTTCCAGTGAACATACAAAAGTGACACGAACTGCGGGGCAGGTTCTGGGTACGCCGTGTGCCACTTTCTGGAGGAAGGCGCCGGGGCGTCACGGATGGGGGGGCTCCCCGCATTGGAAAAAGCGGCTCCTTCCTTTGGGATGGCCGGGGAATTGTCTAAAACAAAAACGTAGGGCTAGCTAGTCTACCTAGGAGCCGCCCGAGACCTGGAGATGCTGAACAATTTCCATCGTCGGATTGGATGACTGGATTTTCGATCGAAAGAAGCTTTGCGCGCCCAGAATAACAAGCCTTCTCCTCAGGAACATGATGGCCAACTACAAGCTACGTCGCAAGGTCTGATACGGCCGCAAAGCTCGAGGCCGACACACTCAATCTACGCCGGCCCCATCACTACGCGAATAGGTGCAGTATCACAGACCAACACATCCGATGCCTACGAAAGCCGAGCGACGAACAACTGACGGCGCTACGATGGCCCCAGGCCTCTATACCGCGGTTCACCAGGACCCTTAGTGTCACTGGGGATAGCAAAGAATTTGACCCTCAACGGACCGATCGACTGATTACCATGTCGGACTTGTCAACCAGGAATCAGAGACATTGGACCGCTCCCGCTGGGCAAAATGGGCCGAGCACGTCCGGAATCCTACCGGCCACCGACTGTGTCAAAGTACCCATCAGATTTCTTTCCGCGCTGGCAAAGCTGGCGGATATGACGGGGAATATGTCTATTGACAAGTTAGTCCCTTGTGAGACTAGCCCTCCCCTTCAACCCGGCAGTACGGGGATTCATGGGCGATATCGGCACCACGCTTTCAACAAAATCATCTGACGGATTTCAGTCGATCAATGGTTGGGCAAACGGCGTGCGAGGTGCGAAATAGCGAGGTTTGGACGTTGACTCTTGCCATGGAGATTGTGTTCGGAGATCTTGGCGCCTCTGGCGAAGCGAGCCGCCATTCCGGAATTCACAAGGCGGGTCCGGCAAAGCATAAACTCTGGCAAGGCGGTTGAGCCTACCAATGATGAACATTATTCGGGTAGCTGAGCTGCCGGCCTACTGTATGCAGCACATAGCTGAACCATAACATTTGGCGAAGCCTGGCCCGGATTCTGCAGAAACGCCGACCGCTCCTCCGGGCCCCGGAGGAGCATTGGAACCCCCTGACCGAATTGCAACGTTCTCCACACTCACAGGGATAAACCAACACAATTTCGACATGCCGTTCCGGGCCCGGGCCTTGTATGAATCCGGCCGCCGCATATATAGGTGTGATGATTTATTCTCAATACGAAAAGAACGCATAGGTTGTTCTTGAAAAGATTGCATCCTCAATATATTCTCCACCATTGAGATTCTTCAACCACTGGGATCCAAAGCGGTCATCACGGAAACGAATCAGGGGTTCAAGCCCCGCGTGACAGGGAGCCTCCCAGTTTCTACTAAATTGCTATAGAAGAAATCAAGTTGCCTTTGAAACAAGTTCACGACGATTGGCGGAACCTGAACACCCTTGGCCAACTTCGATTATACGATGGAATCGGGATAGTCATTGCCCGGCGAACAATTATGCAGTCCGTAACTTCGTTATCAAGAGGTCTCAACAAACACTCGATGTATATATACAGTACGATTAGAAACCAAGCTCTGGTATATTTGGCTTCCTAATGCTTGCCATAGCACACGTTTGCCTCTGTATCATTGCCCAGCAATTCAAACTTGTCCGATCATGTTGTTTCATCTCTTGAACGTTCTTGGTGCAGTCTTGCCCGCTGCTGCTTTTATTCATCCCGGTCTTCTTCATACCACGGCTGATTTTGAACGCATCACGTCCAATGTCAATGCTGCCACCGAACCTTGGGGCACGGCATGGAACAAGTTGATATCTAGCCCGTATGCCAACTCGGGCTATTCGCCCCAGGCCGTTCCCATCGTCTATCGTGGTTCCGACGGGACCAACGCCGAGAACTATCAATACCTCTACGAAGACATTGCCGCCGCGTACGCCCTCGCCGTATGCTGGAAAGTCACTGGAGACTCGACCTACGGCGACGCGGCGATCAAGATTCTCGACGCGTGGTCGTCGACGCTGACGGCCCTCGGCGGCGACAGCGACCAGTACCTGGCGTCCGGGATCTACGGCTACGAGTTTGCCCAGGCCGGCGAAATCATGCGCGACTATACCTCCTGGGCCAACTTTGACGCCTTTGTCACCATGATGATCGACGTTTTCTACGTCAAGGTCAACGACTGGTTCGTCAACCACGACGCCGGCGAGTACGCGGGGTACGCGCCCGGCGTCTATGCCAACTGGGACCTGTGCAATATGGCCTCGGCCATGGCGATCGGTGTGCTTGCAGACAACGAGACCATGTACGACCAGGGATACCAGTGGTTCTTCGACGGGCCGACCAACGGCCAGATCAACCGGGTCGTGCCCTATCTTCACACCGTCGACGGGCAGATCCTGGGGCAGACGCAGGAGTCCGGGAGGGATCAAGGGCACGGCATGCTCGAGATTGCCCTCCTGGGACCCATCGGACTGATGGCGTACAACCAAGGAGACGACAGCATCATGTCCAATAATAACAGCATCATTCTCTCGGCGTAAGTTGGACTACAGTCAGTCTTTTAAATCCCGAGCATCAACTAACATGACTTGTCCTCCAGGGCCGAATACATGGCCAAGTACAATCTCGGCCACGACGTGCCCTACACGGCCTACTCGAACGGCCAGCTCGACCTGCCGGCCATCAGCGCCACGGACCGCGGGGACCAGCGGCCGATCTGGGAGCTGTTATACAACCACTACGGGGCGCTCAAGGGCCTCAACGTGACGTGGACGAAGCAGTACCGGGACGCGGTCAACGCGGCGAACGGCGGCGCCGAGGGCGGCAGTGGGGATTACGGCTCGACTAGTGGCGGGTATGACCAACTGGGCTGGGGGACTTTGATGTATACTCTCAATGCGGATGCCTAGGTACTGATCAGTGATACAAATGTATACTGTATATCCAGGGTAAAGTAAATCGTGACACGAGAGGATGTATATGATCCAGTCCCTGACAGAATAGCCTCCATCTGCAGCGGGACATCGGAATCCCGGGGTGCTCGAAAGGGTCTTACATCAGCCGCCGTTCCGCGTCTGCTCACAAAGCTTCCTTGGTCCAATCTCGTGCAGATGTATGTACGCCGGTACCAGCGCAGTCATATCACAGGGCGCACATTGACGTGTGATTGGTCGCGCAACGGGTAATGGCTAGGGCGCAGAGACTCAGAGAATAGCGCTTTTCGTTACCTGGGTACTTTGTTTGCTCATCAATGTCTCGGGTCCTGCGCTAAAGGGATTTTCCCCATGGGCTCTGGCGCTGAGGGCTGATCTGATCCGTCAGCGTTCATGGATCCTACCGAGGTGCAACGTTCCCCACAATCCCCAACAGGGTCCCCATTTGGGGAATAGAACAGACAGACCCCAGGCCCCCATTTCGACAGCGCTGATCCGGACTCGGACCTTGAGGTACTCACGACCAGCCTGTCAGACTTCAGTAGTCGCATCTCGCCTTTTTATTTTTTGCGAGCGAGTTCGTTGTGCGTCTATACTGGTATTCCGTATTGCTAAGCATTCGGGCTGACAGTTTTAATTCTCCTTGCCCGCCGCCAAGCACGCTTACTTTCCTTTCCTTCATATTCCATCGCCGACTCTTTTCAGGTATACTCATCGGCGCAGAGTCGTTGTAGTAGTCCAGTCAGCTGAAAGTCGGAGAAGAAGCTGGCGTCATGTTCGCTTCAGGCAAGAAAGGTATGCCTACTTAGGTCTTCCACACTGTATATTCAGTCTTTCGAAGAAAAACACATCATATAGACCTCAAACACGCACTCTCTTGACATGCCCAGTGCTAACATCTCTCCAGCCGACGTCGCCGGCGACGACAACGCCGAGCACGTCGGAGACCTGGTCTACGACGAGCTCGGCGTCGTGTGCCCGCCGCACACGACGGAGCGCCACATGGTCCGGCGCATCGACATGCGCCTGATGCCGTTTGTCATCATCATGTACCTCCTCGCCTTTCTGGACCGCGTCAACATTGCCAACGCCAAGACGTTCCACCTGGTGACCGATCTCGATCTGACCGGCACGGAATACAATACTGGTCAGTAGATGACTCCCGTACTCCTTCTACACCATTTCGCGCTCTGTTGAGAGCTGGATGAGAGGCCTCGAAGGCTGATTTGTTTGCTTGTAGCATTGACCATGTTCTTCATACCCTATGTGTTTTTCGAAATCCCGAGCAACATTCTCCTGAAGCGTCTATCGCCCAAGATATGATAAGTCGACTCTTACTTCTTCGCTTTTCCCCGTCCAAACTCACTAACACGAAATTCTACGCTGCCGGGTTGCATGATGGGATTCGGTATCGTGTCCGTGTGCCAGGGCCTGGTACAAAACTACTCGGGCCTCCTGGCGTGCCGTTTCTTCCTGGGCCTCTTCGAGACGGGCATGTTTCCGGGCTGCTTCTACCTCCTCGGTGAGCACACCATGCTATTGCATCGCAATGTGGTGGATTTGTAGGCTGACTGCAAGTTCAGGAATGTGGTATAAGCGCAGCGAGGCGCAGAAGCGCTACAGTCTCTTTTTCTCGTCCACCAGTCTCGCGGGTGCTTTCGGTGGCTTGCTGGCCTCGGCCATCGGAAAGAGTGAGTTTTTCTGAACCAGAAGGACTCTTGATCCTCTGCTTGACAGAAAACTAACGCACAAATTCAGTGGACGGCATTCGCGGTTACTCTGGCTGGCGCTGGATCTTCATCCTAGAGGGAGTCCTAACGGTCGTGGTCGCCTTTATATTCTTCTTCTTCTTTCCATCCTTGTGAGTCGGCATGACCTTACTTTCACGTCTGTCAACTGACCCGATTCTTAGCCCGGAACAGGCCCACTGGCTCCGCGAAGACGAGCGCGAGTACCTCCGCGCTCGTCTCCAGGCCGATCAGGGCCACAGCGCCGCCGAGCGCAAGGTGGGTTTCCGCGATGTGGTGACCGTCATGAAAGACTACAAGGTCTGGCTCGGCGGTCTCATGTACTTTGGCCTCATTGTCCCGGTGAGTTTTGCATATACAGGAATCCAGGGAAATAATACGCTGACACCACCACAGGCCTACGGCTACGCCTTCTTCGCCCCGCAGATCATCAAGACGTACCAATTCTCCGCGATCCAGACGCAGCTCCGGTCCGTGCCGCCGTGGGCCGTATCCTTCGTCTTCTCGCTGATCATCGCGGCCTTTTCCGACATGTTCCGGCACCGGGCGCTCTTCGCCATCGTGCCGCTGTGCCTCAGCATCACCGGGTTCGGCATCCTGGTCTCGGTGCACGACAACCTGCACCTCGAGTACGCGGCGCTGTTCCTCGTCGTCATGGGGACCTACGGCGCCATGCCCATCATCGTGTGCTGGTTCAACATGAACCTGGGCGGGCACCACCGGCGCTCCATCGGCGTCGCCTGGCAGGTCGGCTTCGGCAACATTGGCGGCATCATCGCGACCTACGCGTTCCTCGACGCCGACGCTCCGTATTATGTCAAGGGCTACTCCATCGCCATCGCCTTCACCGCCCTCAGCGGCCTCGCCTCGGTGGCTTACCTCGTCTCCTTGATGATCGAGAACAGGCGCCGCGCCCGGTCCGTCCGCGACGTCGGCCTCTCGGATTACGAAAAGTCGGAGCTGGGAGATTTGAACCCCGAGTTCAAATACATGTATTGAATTATGGCGACCGTTCTGCGTCGCATTTCTGGATCATTCTGCGAGAACCAGTCTTGCATAGAGGACCAAAGGAAACATGAACATCACGATGGTTGCTACGCGTAGACATGCCTACCAGCTAGGATACAAAATAGTTTGATACCCCAAGTAGAGCCTCCAACAAGACAAGGGACAACCCCTCAAATGGAAATTCTCTCGAGTGATATATTTCTTGCTATAATCACATACACGTGATGATCTCTCGACACCTGACTGCCCTACTCCTGTGGCCGCGTCCAACCAGAGACTACCGTTCGCAACTCATCCCCTTGAATCCTCTAGTCATCACGGGTTCCTCCTATATTCCATTCATGACAAGACACGATAGCTGAGAACTGGTATTACATTGTATTGTAGCAGTTGTGGCAACGATTTGGGGTATATGCATACAAAGAAGCGAGCTCATCGCCACTTTTTCTTTTTCGGGTCCCCTCATCATCCTCGCCCAGGCAACCTTTTTCTTGTTTACTTTCAAAAGTAAAAAGTCCCCAATATGAACATTTTCAGACATGATTGCCTCCTCTCTAAGAAACGCAAGACATTTGGGGGATCATTTTTTGAACTCGAAATCCCCTTATCGAAAAAAAAAAGAAGAAAATTTTGAAAATTTGAAAACGATCTGTTGTCCACTTACTCCCCGCCAAATCATCCCATAAAACTCGTTGGAGAAAGGTTTGCCTTCTCCCCTGTATTTGCGCGATCGCATATTTTGTACCATGACCTATACTTGCATGAAAAGCAAAGCGTCCTCTTCCTAAGAAGAAGCCTTGGGGGGCTCCTCATGCGTAGTCCGTCCCGGAGGCGGTGACATGGGTAAGGGCACATTGTGCGGCTCACTCGTCGGCTCTGATTTCTCCTCGGGACCTCTCTTCATGTCGATACTCTTTCCACGCCGCGGCAAGAAACCGTGGATGCTTTGATCCTCGGGCGGCGACTTTGTCCGCTTCTGGTCAGCCGTCTCCTTTGCTTCGCGGTATTTGGTCTTGATCCAACCCAGCGGACCTCTCGACTCATCTCTTTCCCTGGCCGAGTCGGTCTCTGCCAAGGTAGCGGCAACATCTGATGATTCGCCGGTCCAACTCTTTCGTACCCTTCCTCCGCTACCAACGGATGATGTGCTTCCTTCGGCGTGATTGTTCACTCCGAGATTGTGGTGATGGGCGTTGTACGCTCCGGGCATATCTTCCTTCCTCCTCGACAGCCTCCAGCGGCGTTTCCTCTCCTTATCCTGGTCAAGCCCGTGGTTCGAAGCATTGTCGTCATAATGTTCCAAATCTGAACCTTCATTGAAGGAAGAGTGAAGCGAGGTGGGTGGTGACGATTTGGGCTTGAGAGTTCTAGTCGGCTCGGGCTGCGCAACCTGCGTAGACTGCGTAGGCGGAGTCGGCTGCGTAGACAGAGTCGGCTGCGTAGGCTGAGTTGATGGCGTGGGTTGAGTCGGCTGCGCAGGCTGTATCGGCTGCGTAGGCGCGTTCGGTTGAGTCGGCTCAGTCGGTTGCACGGTGCTCGTAGAGCCTGTTGACGCCGTTGGCGTTGCTTCCGAGGACGTCTCTACAGGGGCATGCTCGGGAACCGTGGGCTCTATGCGAGTAGACTTGTCAAAAGGATTGCTGGACTCGTGAGCAGGCGAAACAGCTCCGGAATGAGTGAGGGAAGCGGTAGAGCTTTGCGCACTAGGATTAGCGCTACCTGGTATCCTCTTCTTGCGAAGCTTGTTTGGCTGTCTCTTCTCAGCATCAGGCGGTGACAGATTGAACAGGTTCTGTATGATTCGGTCCTTGGCTGGTGTGGTAGTCTCCGAACCTGCTGCCGACGAGGGATCCAAGAGCCTCTCGTTACTCTTCTGGGCGCCACCAGCAGAGTTCGGAGCCAGTCTAAACTCCCGAGCAGGTTGTGTAACAATCGGCTCTCCAGTCGACTGGACTGGCGTATCGCCTACAGCCAGATGCATGGCCTTGTTGGCAGCAGGTGATGGCGGACCTGATGCTTGACCGGCAGGCGATGAGCCGTCTTGACCCTGTCGCTGAAAGCGTCCCGAGGGGATATGCGGAGACCTCTTGGAAGGAACAGTGTTGCTCCTACCTAGACCACCGCCGCCGCTTGCAGTGATGGGAGTTGTGGCCAGCGCTGGGCTTCCCGGTGTTGAGGCTCCATTGGATTGGCGAGAGTGTCTCGAGGACACTGAACGGTTTCGACGAATCTGACCATCGCGACTGACACTTTCAGCGCCTGCGCTAGCATTGGAAGCAGTTCTCACCACCCCAGTGCTACGGTTCTTGTTTGGCGTCACGGGAGGGGCGACGATGACGGGCGTTCCCTTCTCAATGGCCTGCTTGGTACTCTCGTCGGCTGCCGTGCCTTGCATTCCGATCAAGAAGTGGTCCTGGTTCTCAATGAGGAAGATGATGACACATTGATTGAGTCGATATTCCTCTGGGGCCATGGCATGGTTAGGATGCGAAAGCATTCCTGGCTGGAAAATGGCAGCCAAGTTCTGGGCCGTCATACGATTCTCGTCGGCCTTGGCAGCAAAAACAGCGAGAAGATCGAGAATGTAGAGAAGTAACTGCCGGTTGAGCGGGGGCAGTATCTTGATCAGATCCTGATACTTTTCAATAGCCTCGATCTCGTTGAAGTTGTCGGCCAGTTGAGTACCCTCGACATCGCCCACTGCCTGCTTGGTATGTCCTTTGAGAGGCTGTCGGAACTTCTCGTACAGATCCAGTGGAACCACAGGCTCAGGCAGGTCGTTGAGGTAGCGCCGAAGTACGTTAGCCGCGTCGTGCACCGTGTAACCGTCCCAGACGAGACCCTTGCCATATCTATCCGGGGAATCAAATGCCTGTTTCAGTTCTTTGATGCGCTTCTCGGAGCCGCTTAAGCGAAAGATGCCCTCCACACTGGTAGCTGTGGCGACATGTCAGCAACGGCCCCACGATGCAAGCGACAGTGATGTCACTTCTCCGTGACAAAAACATGTGTGGTGGGCGACGAACCTTTTTCCTTCAGAAATACGCCGCATTTAGCGACAACGATTGGAACATAACCGTAGATGTAGCTCTTTCCATCGTCATCCACAAGCGAGATGGCCACATTGGCGTAAGTAATGCTCTGGCGTAGAGGGACGCCGAATATGCCATGAGGTCGGGTTTCTGTGTCGACTTGATTAGTGACATTGTGACAGACAGTGGCGAGGGCAGGAGATTCCGCCAAAGAAAGCTGGCACCAGGTGCATATTTGCCCAACTGATGTTCAGAATAGAGGAGTGAGGGGAAGGGAGAAGCATCCAAGAGTCAATCATCTCCAGCCCAGCCCCGAATTGACAGGATTTCAGAAACCGACATTCGACTGGGAGACTGGTCCGAGGAGAGTGACCAACAGATTGCGCACTGGATTCGAGATCGTGCCTGCTGAGCTGGCAAACACTCGATGAAAGGGTCTGAATGTGATGCAGGTTGGGCAGCAGACAAGGAGGGACGGCAAACGTCTTACCTTGGGCTTCTTGATGCTTGGACTGGACCTGAAAGCGCTTCCACCAGGATTTGAGGTCTCGCTTGCTCGGGGGCGACTGAGGGACGGCGGAGGAGGGTTGTGAGAGATGCTGTGGCGGGCTCGTCGGCGCTGGCTTGGAGGGTGCGGCGGCGGACGTCATGGTGGGAACAATGACGCGCGGGCGACCGCGACCGTCGTGGGCAGTATCGTGTCGTCGTCGTCGGGTCGGGGCGGTGGGCGACTATTAGACGGCGACTCGCAGTGGAGGATCTTTGGAATGTCGGCAGAGAATCACAACAGATTCGTGACGAACGGAGAGGAGCAGCAGACGCCGTGGTACATTCGGGAGGCAGCGCACGGCAACTTGATGAGGCGGGAGTTGCTAGTGCGATGGGTTGCGACGAGTGGGCAGCGTGGTGTTGTTGCTCTGTGCGCAAGGTAGGTCAGGTAGGCAATAATGCTTGGGGGGTGGGAGGGATGCTGACGGTAGTTTAGTGGGAGAAAGGCTGATTTGGGATGCTGGGGAAAGGTCGAGCTGGTTCGGGGGGGCGGTCGCTGATCAGTGCTGGCCAGTGGGCGACAGGCGACTGACTGGGGGGTGGATGTCTGTGGTGTGTCGGCGGTCGACTGGACTACCTCGACTGGAGACTCATCACTGGCCGCCAACTAACTTAGGCCAGACTAGTGTTAGAGCAGGAACAAGGTAGCTGTCCCCCTCGTCGCATACATACAATAAAGATCAATGAACGAACAAGATAAAATCCAATAATCGATACATACTACGTACATGCAAAGCTGCCAGAGTCTAAATGGGTAATGTACCTGGCGGCATATGCCGTCGACGGGTTGCCATGCCTCCTCTCCCCTGTTTGCACCAGAATCGCTTTCTCTCTCATTTCGTTTCTTGTCTTGCCTTCTGTGCTCTACGGCTGCAAGATAAAGTGTGCATGCATATGAGCGGAGGATTGACCATGAGCGTGGACTCTATGGGGTACCTACTCTGTGCCTGTGATCGGCTATTATTTTTCATCATTGGTGTACTACCTAGACCGTACTGTCATGTAGACAAACAAGGCAGAGAAAGAAATTGGTCGCTGGGCATCAGAAATCCGGCCGTCGCTATTTTTGGACGCCGTACGCAAGACTCATGCTGATGGACGAGCTTCCCTCTAAACCTAGGACAGACAGCACAGGACAGGACATCAATCATGCTTTGCTGCTCGGTCCAGCTGATCCAATTGGACGGATTGACCGAAATAAACGAGCAGTCATTTTTTGAATTCTTGGGTAATCCAGGCAGGGTGAAAATGTCCAGGTGAGTCAATTCGAGCTTTCTCATTTCTAAATCTTACTCTTTGGGCAGAGGCCAGCACAAGATTAAAATCTACAGACAGAAGACTGGTTGAATACTCACCAGTCATGTATCTATCTGATGAGAGCATGAGTGGACAATCAATGGCGGACAGGCGACGTACCTTGGGCTCATGCCTTTTAGCAATGATTCCCATGAGCCCAGGGCTCAAGCTACCCTCGTTAGCTTTCCGCCCATTGGCGCTTAACCAAAGACGGTAGCACTTGAACAAGCCACGATTCTCAACCCAGTCAGTTGTTCAGAAGATCAGAGACGGGCGTTTGTTCTCTTCACTCAGCCCCAAGGAGTTCGCTCGCCTCAAGTACGCAGAGGCGGCAGAGGCAGGCAGGCAAGCAGGCATCTTCGACGCAAGCAAGTGATACCGGATGGAAAATGCACTCGCTTGACCCGATAGAGTCTGCGATCGATCTGCCTGTCTGGTGCGCTCAGTGCGGTGCTCGTGCGGTGCATCTTGGCCAGTGCCCGTTCAATTCAATCCCCAGGCCGGATCGACGCGTCTCAAGGAAATCCATCTTCAAGAGCTTCATTGTTCCCACTCTGGCCGCCCAATAATAGAAATCAGGGACCTTGTCACGCTGCTCATGACCTGACTCAACAATTTTCAGGGACCGCCAACCACCAGGCTTCACAGATGTTCCACCCGGCAATGGAAGAAGTGCCAGAGATCCTCAAGAGAAAATCCAAGGTACCTATAATACTTATCTCGATTGACCTCGTGGTCTTGATTGGCATTTTGTTCTACAAACGATCTGCACACCAAGATGATCAACCGGTAGCTAGAGGATACACTACGTCCAATCAATATTTTTTTTTTCCTCCATCTTCCCTGTTGCTTTTTAACGTTCGAGACCTTCAAACTGCCTGGACTGCCCCAGGGCTGCAATTTCGGCTGTTGCAAAGCTAAACTCGATCGGAATTGTACCACTCTTTTTTTTCTCCCCTTCGTGTATGTGATTCTGAACCTTGGCTCATACTACAGTCATTACTTCAAAGTTTGAATACAGGATAAAATGCACGTAAAATGTCCTTTGGTAGGCATCAATTGCTTACTGTCCAAATGGCAGCAAAGTGGAATATATTCGGCCGCCTTCAACCTGGCTTCAACTCCTTCCCTGGATCCAAGTTGAATCCTTCACACCAGGCACCGGAGACTCTGTATCATACCTATTGAAAAGAACATGAGCAGAGGTAGGTGCTATCCAAACTTTCTTCATTGTGCCTTCGCCGCAAACGGCCATTTGGAGGGCCGGCTCCTGCCAAGAATGCTACGTTTTATCTGGTAGCCAGCAACCGCCGTTCGCAGCTCTGTCTCACCTCTGACGGCTCTTCCCATTGTGAACCCAAGACTTCGGATACGACGCGGGCATACGCCAAAGCTCACCACGCCTTGCTTCACGAATAAGAGAGCGACCGGATGGCCGGCGCACTCATCTCCATGCCGGAGACGTTCTCTGCGGGTCAACGACCTCTCTTCCGTCGCTCCCGACTTGTTTTTGAGTTGGTCTGAGTGAGCGGTCCCGTATCCTCGACTCGTTCGTCACGACTCCTGGAATTAGTAACAACTGACTCGGCGGGAAACTCCATCTCACGAGAGGCTATAGCCCCCCAGTAGTCGGTGCCGCTCATCCATCAACCATCAGGCCATGAATAATAGCCCCCGAAGCGCGCGCTACCTAGATTATAGCGACCCGTCTAGTGCCGCTTCGATCTGCGCTCTCTGGCCTTCTGGCTCTTGGCCCTGCCCAGCGATCTGCGGCCACCCCCCCCCTCAAACCTGTTCATGATCTTTCCTAGGGGATCTTGGACCTGGACCAGGAGGGAGGCAGAAAAAAAAAATGCATACCAGCGCGTGGTGCCGTCGATCCCACCATATCGAGCGCTGACCTCTCGGTTCGGACCAGCTGCCTTGGAGGTCTAGAACTCTTCAGAACCATGTATTATCCAGGGGCTCGAGTATCTGCGGTCACACATTTTCGCAAAATACCAGATACTGCTGGTGATCGACAGTCTTTTATTCTCAATTCTCTTTTTGCCTTTGTCGCACTATCGTTATCCTCGTCACACCCCGTATGTATGCCCCAAACAGGCTTCTTATACCACCACCATCGGTACCTGTATCTATCGTATCTGCCCATGCATATTACCACGTGGGTATTGGGTCATGTAAATGGATACACTCCTCACCCGTTAGATTGCCCTCTCTCTCTTTCAATAGTGACATCTGCCACGACGATGGCAGACAAGCCTATATCCATACCAGATGGATAACATACGATAACAACTTCTCTCCTGGATTGGGCTCCCCGAGTCAAACATCGTCAACCCCTGGGCCCTAGGAATTCCCCTAACGATCATATCCGGCGCCAGCGACCCTTCTTACGGGAACTCGCCCGCGAGGCCACCCCACATGGTCGCAGCCCCCCATGTGCGAGGGTTACGCAACCTTCAAAAAGCCTTTTATTGCTACCATCGTCAACGGCGAGTAAACAATTTAAAAAATCCTCTTGCTCTGTGTCAACACTCGGAATCCCGTAGGACCTCTCTCGAGTGTCCACCCATTGACTTCGTCACCAGGCGGACATTGGCATTCATCATTCTTCGCAATCTTATATCTGCTGATCTAACCAGGTCTAGAACGACGAAAAAGACGAAAGAAAAACAAGACGCTGCTGCTGCTTGCATCGGCCCGCCGTACCTGAATGAAAGGCTGGGGAGGCCAGGGTATAGCGTTGCAGGCGCGAAGAATGACGTCTATTTTTCCTAAATCAATTTCCCTCTCTTTTTTTCTTCCTCTGCGGCATGCGCTTATGATGGCTTTCATTTCCCCGCTGCGCGTCTCTCTAATAGTAAAGAGACGAGGCTTCGGTTCATTTTCCTTTTACCTGGGTTATCTCTCCTCGTTGATGTGCGGCTGCTACTACTGCTGCCAGGACTGCAGGGCGCATATTTCCGATAGGTCACGACATCCAGCCTCCCGCGTCATGGTGCTTCTTGGTGTCCGCATCCCCTGCTACCGTTTCCAGGTCTTACGTCCCCTTCAGTCATCTTCCTCACAGACAGGATTGCAAAGCGCAATAGATAATAATATGCCCCAAAAAGAAGAACCAAAAAAGAGAAGCCTCGGCTCCCGACCGGGTGTCAAGTTTCGCATATACAGATTACATGTTGCGCCGCCGCCTGCGCCTCGCTTGAACGAGCATGGGGTTGCCCCGACTGGGCCACAATGACACTCTCATTCACGATTGCATCATACCTCCCAAGGAATCAACTCTACCCAAACAAATCTTGCTATAATGAAACATCGAGTCTATCTCCAGTGGGGAATTCCCAACTCGCGATATTACCACAACGTCGCAGACATTGCATCACACATACACTTACCTATATAGTACACTGCTCGTTCCCCGGAAACAAACAAGTCCTGTCTTTCACCCTCGGGGAACGAATGGGCAGCAAGACGGGGAACCCCATGCCCCCTGCCCAGGGCCCCAGATCCGTCCAAGATATATATAAAAAGCCAGCCCACTTTCCAAGGTACAGAGTACAGTAAACTTTGCAAGACCTCGTGTCAAGCGGTTCGCTCCGGGGGCAGTATAGCCACAGACACATGGCTTGATGTAAACCCGTCACGATACCACCTCTTGGATGCTGCGCCTTGTGGAGATATATACAATATGCATGCGAAGCCAAGATCTATGTGAGATGCATATAGGGTGGCCCCTCTTTCTGCCCGACCCCAGGTTTCATGATGCTGCATTCTATCGATACGATTACATCATAAGAGAAAGAGAATCAAGAAATTGATAAAAATACGAAAAATACGAGAAATACGAGCCATGAGGTCGAGTGCCGAGAATATCACTAGAGGATAGCACTCACTTGTAGCTGCAGCAACCTTTTTATATCCAACGGCGAGATACTTACAGTGTTGCCGGGTATACCAATATTACTAAGCACGATTCAAGAAGGAGGTGGATATCTTATGAGCAGTCAATGTGTAATTCTACCATGGCCCAGTTTATGCCAGTCGGTTTGTTCACATAAGTGAGGTTACAATAGAGGTCAAGCCCAAATGAATCATGATTATCACAGCCACAAGACATGGTGCATGGTTTTACTTCTTTCGATTCGCCACTAATATTCGTGGTCTTGATTGGAGTCAATGCTCCTGATGCCATTCTCTCAGCGTATGTTCGCTTCCGTTCCATTCCGTTCCGTTCCGCCCTATAACAATGCCCTCCTGTCTTCTGCAAATCTCTCATTCGACCCGGATCACACCAGAGTCAGTTGACAACCTGAAAAAGAGGCGTCGAGGTCAAGAGAGCGTCAAGAAGCAGGCAAGACAAGAAGAAAACCATATCGACCAAATCACAGTACCCTACAACATCCATGCCCTGAACGCCCAAAAAGTTGCCATTTGCTGTATTCAGCTCTAAAGGAAAAGAATGCTTTGGCGCCATGTTCGCCAACCGCAACAAATGGGGCAGTCGATGCTGCTCTCAGGAAAGAATTGGCAAATGCATCTGCTCCAAGAGTGACACGCTGCGAATCGCAAGCACAACTGTCAACTCCATCCCCTCTCGGCGATGAAGAAGCCAAATGGTACCGTAAACCCTGCTATACGCCAGTAGGCGAGGCCTAGGTGCAAGCGGATGCCATGTGTCATATGCACGCTCTTCGGATCCAAGAGAGCCGACCATCTGTCGAGCCCTCCAAAGAACACCAATCCGTGATGGCGGTTGTGTAGAAATACCCCTCAAACTGCAAAATGTAGGAGTACGAGCTGACTGAAACCCAATGAAAAAATCAAATCCGATTGGCCAAACTCCGATTGTGATGAAGCCGTGAGAAAATGTTATATGATGTGCGCGACCGAGACTCATCCATCAGGAGAGTCATCGGCTTTTCGTGTGCTAGCCGTGGGGCGTCGTGAGTAATAATAGTAGTAATAATGGTAGCATCAAGAGTTGAGAGTGTAAGCAGTCTTATACGTGTCTTCGTGATTCGTGACGAGTATATGTATTATCAGTGCTGTGGTGCACTGCGCGGTGTCATATCGCCGCTACGACTTCTGGGAAGGGCCTTTTGTTGAGACCGAGAAGCGTTTGCGATCATCTGCATCTTCTTTTGCAGAGAAGCCAGGCGACCTTTGATCATATGTATCACTAAAATGACGGGTCAGCATGTCAAGTCAAAATATGCGCAACTGGTGGAACTCACTCTTGTAAACAGCCTGTTGGTCGTCCTGGTTCATGTTCAATGCATCATCCCGATCTCCAGTTGCGCTGCCTTGCGACTTGTTCTTGACAACGTCTTCGTCATTATCCAAGACGGCTTCAAGCATGCGAATCGCGGTATTGTAGGACAGTTCGCAGCCAGCCAAGTCTTCGTTGGCGATTTCGTTGATAGCAGCTGCTCTGCTCATCTCGAGGGCTCTGTCGTACATGAGCTTTTCGGCGCTTAGTCCAGCCGGGAGCACAATCCCTTCAGCGCCCGAGGCACCAGCAATGGCAAGCTCCTGTTGGTTGCTTTGCGGATGGCTAGGATGATCCTCAGGCAGTTGCTTCTGGGCCTCGATCAGCTTGAGCCTAACAAGCTCGGCCTTTTCCAACGTCTCGTTGAAGCGCTTGCGGACCCATTGAACAGCCGAGTTTACTCTCATGACGAGGTTCTGGTTGGCCAGGGAATCGCGGACAATCGTGGGATCGCTCCTGGCTTTCTTTGTCCACCAACCACTGGCAATATCCATGGATTTTGCCAACAGTGACAAGGCCTTGACGTAGAGCACGAGGGCTTCTTCCGACAGGACAACGATTGCCTCGGTAGTCAGGCTGTCCTCATCTTCCGAAGCCATTTGGTCAGCGGATGCTCCTCCGAGGCCATGATCTTGCGATGGAGCCAAAGGAACCAGTTGTTTGAATTTGACCTCTGCGAAACCCCAGACGACGTCGCTCCGTGTAGCGCAATCTTCAATGATCTGGGCCACTCGCGAATCTTCGTCAATCACACCGCTCTGCCGGCCGTCGGTGAGAAGTCCAGGCGGTGCGTTTGGCGAGGGATACGCCGGAAATGGGTTGTAAAGATGCGGCGGGGAAGCACCCTTTCCTAGCAGGTGAGCTGGATATTTGAATCCTAGCAGACGCAGGCTAGCATCTTGAATTGCCTTGGATATCACTGATGTCGTCGACTTGGGACTTGCAGATAAGGCCTTGTCGTAAGAGCCCCGCCTGTCGTGGCCCCCAGGTCTGTTGCCCTGCGCAATCTGGAGAGCCTTGGACCGTTCGGCAGGTATAGCGCCCGTCGTAGATGTTGGTACACCTTGCTGCGTAGCTCTGCGGACAATTTGACCAGCCTTTGGAGCCATCGTTTGTGCTTGTGCCCCTTGAGCTGCTAATTGATCGGCGAATGCATTGACCTCGACGTGCTTCTTCTCGACGACGACGTATTCTCGCATAAAGGCGATATCCTGTGTATCGTCATCACCTTGTTCAGTGCCTCGTCCCTTACCCTTGCTCGATTCTTTCGGTGCCGAGGTCGATGGTGAAGGCTCTTCCCGAGGGTATCTGTTGAGTGATGCGTCAGAGGGTCCCCTGCGGCGCCTTTCACTTAATAGTGTGTGTTGGACGGGAGCCGATGTTGAAGGCACAGGCTGTGGACGTCGGATGCCCAGACCAGGTACAATGTCTTCTCGTGGCGAGCGAGCAATACGTGAAGCTGGCCGAGCGGTATCCTCCCCGGGAAACTCGGCGGGACTAGCCAATGGCGAAGACCTCATGGGCTTCTCCCGTGGTGAAGCAGAACCAACTTCTTGACCGGCATCTGGTTCTGACCTGAATCGTTGGCGGATGGACATACGTCGGGGCGTCGATTGCGGCTCCTCCGTCTTGCTCGCAGTTCGAGAATCTCGCCGAGACAGCGATCTTTGAATCCTTGGCACGTCATCCTCTACCAAACCAGGAATATCGCCAGTAACGACCGGGTTGGCGAAGAAGTTCTCAAAGGTCATGCGCTCAATCGGATTCCGCTTGAGTAATCCCCGGATCAAGGCCTTCATTTCTGTGCTGATCTGACAATCCTTTGAAAACCTTATTTGATCTTCAGCATTTTCAATCTTTCGTAGAAGCTCCACGTGATTGCTTGCGCGGAAAGGTGGCCTTCCAGAGACCATCTCATAGAGAACAGTGCCGACCGACCACAAGTCAGCCTTGGCATCGTACCGCTCATAACGTAAGATTTCCGGTGCCATGTAGAGAGGAGATCCACATAATGTCTCTGCCAATGCAGTCGAGGGCAAAACTCGGGCAAAGCCAAAGTCTGCCAGCTTCAGCATTGGCAACGACTCGAGACCCACAGCTGGGGTCAGAGAGTCACGACTGGCGCTCAGGACAGGCCTGACCTCTCCGTTGCCTTCTCGGTATTGGACCGAGGGAAGTAGAAGAAGATTCTGCGGCTTAACATCACGATGTACGAAATTACCTTGCCGCAGGAACACTAATGCGGAGGCGAGTTGCTTCAAAAAGTGGCGAATAACCACCTCGTTGAGGCCCGCATTTGGTACACTGGGATACTTGCGCGCCATGTCGCAGGTAGCAGGATGCGTGACCAGCTTATCTCTCTTCTTGATGAATAATGAGAGGTCGCCCAGTTCGCAGTATTCCATTATCAGATTGATATGGGTTGATGACTCGAGGCAGTCGTGGAGGGCGACAATATGAGGGTGGCGAAGCTTCTTTAGAATGTCGATTTCGCTATAAAGATTCTCCTTGAGCTTCTTGTTGAGGCGGCCGAGATCAACGGACTTGATAGCCACTGCGGCACCCGAGGTCTATCACCATCAAAAGTTAGTCTTGATCGGCAGTGTATAGACGAAGGTGATGAGTCAGAGGTACGACAATGTACTACAAACAAGCCATGCCGCATCTCTTGAACGTCTTGAACAATCCAAAGAGATAAAGGCAAGGGACTTGTGGAAATGCAACATTATGGGATGTTTCTTCTGACAAACACTCGTGAACAGGGAATGCGAACCTGATGTTTGCCCATGTAGACCTGCGCAAAGCTGCCTTTACCGATCTCAGCCCCAATGATGAACTGGCCAACGGCGCCATCGCCTGCTCGCGTGCGCCTCGAGGACGATGCTGCCGAACGACGGTCCGCCATAGCTTCCTGTGTATAGTTGGCTCGGGCAGGAAGCCTGGGAGTTGGCGCCCGGGTGGGCTTATAAGGGAATCGGGAGCTGCAAAGCGACTCGAGGTATCATGCAAGCGTTATCAGATGGAGCGTCGCATCGGAATCGAACAAGTGGTTTGGAAAGATGAGCCTGTTCCAGACTCTTCCACCGAGGCGTCTGATGGAAAGAGGACGATGTATTGTTGTAGCTCTCGAGTCTAGGGACGAGTCTCGGATTAGTTCTGGAACCTCGACTAACAAGAGGTGGTAGAAGGGCGAGTCTAGGACGAAGGAAACTCGAGGTTGCCGGGGGTGTTTGTTGGGCAACAGGCACGGATCCAGTCGTGTCGTCTGCTTGTCAAGGCAGAAGTGCAATAAAATGCAGCACAGATGAGGAGATGCGCACGCCTGAACCTTGAGAGGCAGAATGTTGGAAGTGAAAGGGTGTACCTACAACCAGGTACCTTGGCGGCAGGTATCCGATAGGCTCGAGTTGGAGGGAAGCTTGGGTACCTTGACGAAAGGCGGGGACAGGGTGCGGGTTGTGAACGTTGGCAGGGCGTCGGGACGGCAGGGGAGAGGGTGGGCGGGAGTTGATAGAAGTTTATCGTCGAGGGCGATGCCTGAATATCGTGAAGAAGGATAGACGAGTGAGTGCGAATGGAACGCGAAGCAGCGGCACGAGGAACAGAAGGGACCCTTCGTATGGGATGCGATGCGATAATGGATGGATGGGGCGCCGATAGGCAGGGTAAGGCAGTCAGTCAGTCACCCAAATCAGTGACGATACGCTGTTGGGAAAGGCGTCCTAGTCAGAGCTGGGAGCTTCAAGTGGAGCTTCCAAGGTCCAAGGTGCGGGTGGTGACTTGCCCTGGTTGGTCAACCGACATCAACTGAATGACTCGGCAGAGGGCGAAGCGAAACCCCGTTAAGTGACTACCTGCGAATATATGTATCTCGTCGTCGTCGTGTGCCGGGGACCGGGGGGATCGAAAGCTGAGTCACCTTCAATGGAAGAAGAGAAGAGTTGATATTATAAAGATGGGATGAATAAGAAAAAAAGAATGGAACCGAAAACTTCAAAGCTGTAGATACGACGACTGGTCAGAGCGGTAGAGAGGTGAGAAGGAGGTAAGAAAGGGGAAAAGAAGAGTCGAAGAAGAGAGAAGCAAAAGATCCCAACAAGAGTGCGTGTGAGTATGTAAAGAAGAGGTGACGGGAATCAGATGACAAGAAAGCGACCGCAAAAGACGTGATGAGGCGGCTATGGCAGCGAATTCTGGCATGGGGACCTGTCCTAAGTGGGTATTGATTGTCTTTGGTTTCGATCAAAGCCGAGCTGGGGGCCCGGCCTCTTGGTGCTTGTGCTGAGGTCCCTAACTGGGGTCGAGTACATGCACTAGAGGACTGAGGCGCCTAATGTAGTACCCAGCACCCTTCACCTCTAATAATTGCAGTCCCTCGGCTACCTTGATGATTGAATGCTGCATACCTACGATACACCACGAGACAGGCCGTTGTAGAGAGTCCTGGATCAGTAGTCATTCCCGGTAAGCCTCATGTATTGTGAGGTGAGAAACAGACAAGCAGACCCCCAGGACCCCTTTCGTTGTCATGGTGCTGATCGCTCCAATCAATCAACAACAATACGAGTCGAAGCCCCGAGTTCTGACGCCTCTTTATTGCATCTCTTTCCCCCCAACGCATTGTGATCCCTATTTTCTTACGAATGATATCGATTACCCGCCGTCCAGCTGGCTCGTGACAATGGATGACACGTCCCCCCTGGGGTCAAGTGCAGCAAGCCAGCCAGCCAGCCAACTCCGCGATAAGAGCTTGCTTCTCCCCCATGTTTCCCTCTCTCCTGTCTTTGAGGTCACCGAGTGAACAGTCCTGCCCAGATAGTGTAAAAACCCCAAGCAGATCCCGATAGCACTGCTTTCCTGTTGTGCGCCCCCTTGCCTGCGACCTGCACCTTTGTACAAGACAAGTGCATATCCTCCATGTGAAGGGTACTGTTCTATGTATCGTACTGTGGTCTAGATTGAATGGCTTCTGTAGGTAGCCGACAGAGTATCTTATCTATTCCTCTTTGATGCATGCTCTTATGCCGTCCGCAAAACGCACCAAGGCAAGATTGACGAAAGGAGCTTCCCTTGCACCTTAATATATGTATCCGCAGTTTTGTACTCTGTAGAAACGCTGCATGCTCTTTGTGCCCGGCATCAATTCATGCATGGGGCAGTCAGACAACATCAGCCAACCTCCAGGGGTATGGGGATTCCACTCGAGCTCCGTTCTGATGATTGTTACCGGGGGTCGCCATCATCGATGGTCCGTATGCAGCTAGAAGGCAGCGAAGGACGGAACGTTGTTCCATGGATATTACTATGCCATCCAAAAGTCCTTGAGACTGTCAATGCTGGGTTTTACGCATTTATGCATAATGGGCGGAACCCAAAGGCCGGTGTGAGAGTTATGAGAATTCATGCAGACTGCGAGTCTACAATTGCCTGCGATTATTGAAGAATGGCAACATGCTCGATACAATCACGTCTTTTCTCTTTTTCTTTTAGTCTCTCTTCTCCTTTCAGAAAAAAGGGGACCGATGGCAAAGGGGTGCCAAAGCGGCTACTGATGGGACGAACCGGTCACGAATTGCGGAATCGCTCTCATATGTTGCCATCACGGGGGGGAGGAGGGCACCACATCTTTCTCTTGTACCCAAAGTGCTAGGACCCTGTCATATGATCTGTTGATCTGCCACAGCACAGCGCGCTGTCCGATACCGTTGCGCTAAGGCCTAACCAATGTAGGCACGCCCGCCTCGAAACCTCTGTCTGCTGTCTGCCCCGATTCATTCAGAGACAAGACAAGCCCTTCCGAATCTCGCCCAAGGGCAATTCATGACCAAAGGCGATTGGGAGATCCCGCCTGTTGATGACGGAAGCGGCGACTTACCAAATCCGGGAACCTTGGATGATACCTGAGAACCATACAACTAAACTCTGTTATTTTGGGATGACTACTCCAGCTTGTCAAAGCCCGTCAAAGGCATCGTTCTCCTTCAACGTCTTGAATGAGCTGACCCGGTTCTCTGGCTCGTCATTGTCTGTCATGAGACAAGAGTCTCGGACGCAATCGACCATGACAGACACGAGCTGCAGATAGGACGGACGGAGGCAGAGATAACGAGAGATTGGCGACCGTCTATTCATTCGGCTTACATGCATATCTCTTTCCCGCCGTCAATTTCAGGCCCATCTTGTTGGGTTGGGGCCCAAAACAGAAACAAGCGGGCAGATAGATTCCCACGGCCACGCGGTTGCGGCGGGTTTCACCATGTTGCCCATGAAGCAGAGGGAAGCCAAGTGGATCCATCACCTTTTCGTTTCTTTCGCCTGGTTCTGTATGCAACCCACTGAAAGTATTACAGCGGGTATATTAAAGTAAGTCCCCTGCCTTTTCCCTTTTATCGTCTCTCTCGGGACACCTTTCTGGGCGACCTTCCTTCTTATCGCCAACCCTGAGGGGGGAAGAAGCATTGGAGCATTGATTGGGAATGGGAGAGTCCACCAAGGTTTCCCCGCGATCGCCTGTGGTTCCCCATCGGAGTGGGCACGGCTATACACACGCCAAGGCTCGAGAGACCGGGCACATGGGAGAGGGACAGCATAAAAGACGGATATGGGCATATAAAACATACAGCAGGTTGCGGTAGGTACTCTGCAAGTGTGGGTAGTATCACCCTTTGCATGCATCGGGACACATCATGAGTCAAGCTGGTGACGAGCGATCGCGAAGTGCATCTAGGTAGTCCGACAACGTTGGTGATTCCGCGGTTGGTATTGGATTGCCTAAATATAGTCGCTAGCATCGTGTGGTTGTGACTAAAAAGGAAGAAGCCCACACAAATGTCCGCACCAAGGTTGGGAATGGTCTTGTTTGGCGTGGAATGCGCCTGGAATGCAATTGATCTGTCTGGTGTGCAATGGTACTACTAATATTCTACGGCAAGACGACCATTCTGAATCCATCCAGCTTCCCAACTCGAACCCTGCAGATCTGCAGCATCATGACGGTTTGAACACACGTACATATTGACTGCATAAAAACACCCCTTGGACCCTTGCCGACGATGAGCCCTACGACCGAGAAAAAAAAGAGTAGAGTTCGAGTCACCTGCATCTCATTATCGATTGGCTCCAGAGCTTCTGCACGTTTATCGGCAAGACAAGGAAAGCAAAAAACAGGTCGAGAGAATGCCCCCGCTGTAATACCTACCTTGTGCGTACATACATTTTAGGTAGACATTCGCAGAGCGCAAACATATCACACCTACCTCTACCACCCCTTGATACTCCATGCATGTCTTGCCCGTCCAACAGCCACCCGCAAACGCAAACGTCAGGGCCTGGCCCGGAGAGCCTTTGTACTTCATACTCGGCGTTTCGTTGTATAAGTTCCGGGCAAGTAGTATAACATACAAACTCACTTCTTCTACCTGAAGTCTTCCCCCGCACATCAACCCCCGGTAGGTTCGAAACACCTGCAGAGCAGCCGGGCGGAGCGATATGCAAGAGATGCATCCGGATTACTCTGAACTTTTCCGTCACCCCATGTTTGAAGGGCAAGGCTGCCATATCGGGCGATGAATCCAGAATCCCAGGTTGACAGCGCCTATCCGATCAGGCCTGGATCACCGTGTACAGACCTGCTAGGCCATGTCGATCCATTGGGTTATGCATGCAAAGATGGCTTGGTGGTTCATTTCGGCCTGGACATCCGGACACATAATTAATGTACACATGAACGGACGCACACGAGATAAACATGTTCGACTTTTGAGAAACATTACACTGCATATGGGGTATATTGTGATTCTTGTGATATGTAAGAGATGTAGACCCAACGTGTGGGCAGGAATTTCAACCTCTAATAATCATGTACAAGCCTCCACTAACGCCGTTCCCATAAATCAGATGGCTTCGCTTTTAAGCACACAAGTTGGCTGGCCAGCCGAGGTATAAACGGGGTCGTAGCAGAAACCACAGTAAACAAATGCCCGTGGCAAATCATGCGCACACTCAAAATCATTCCCTGATGATGCCATCATGGCAACACCTGCGGTACACATGCTGTGGTATCGCCTTTGTGCGATACCAGACGGGCGGACAACCAGTGCCACTCGGTAGCATGTTCACGCGTACATGTGTCACCTCACTACTGCAAGACCGTAGTAGAGGCGGTGGACATGGTACACTTAGTTCTCGATGCCAACGTGAACATCTTCGTGCTGCTTCATGGTTGGGAGCTCCTTGAGAGCATCGCCAATAATGTTGATGGCCTTGCGAAGCTGAGTCTCGCTGATCACCAGAGGCGGGGCGAAACGAATAATGTTTCCGTGAGTTGGCTTGGCCAATACACCCTTCTCCTTCAGGAGGAGACACAGGTCCCAGGCCGAGTGGCCGTTGGTCTGATCCTCGTTGATGACAACAGCATTGAGCAGTCCCTTGCCACGAACGAGGTTGACAATTGGCGAGTTGAAGCCCTTGATGCTCTCTCGGAAGATGTTTCCAAGCTTCTCAGCCTGCTCCGTCAAGTGCTCCTCCTCCATGATCTCGAGGGCACGAATGGACACGGCGCATCCAAGTGGGTTGCCGCCATACGTGGAGCCGTGGGTTCCGGGCTCGACGACGAGCATAATCTCCTTGCTGCCGAGAACTGCACTCACGGGGTAAAGACCACCAGAAATGGCCTTGCCAAGAGTGATCAAGTCAGGCTTGATGCCAGCCCACTGGGAGCAGAGCATTCTACCGGTACGTCCGATACCAGTCTGGATCTCGTCGCAGATGAAGAGGACATTGTGCTTCTTGCAGAGCTTGGAGACCGTGGCCAGGTAGTTCTCATCGGGAACAACCACGCCTGCCTCGCCCTGGATCGGCTCGACAATGAATGCTGCCGTCTCCTTGCCGTGAGCCTCAAGAACCGCCTCGAGGTCCTCCACATTGTTGTAACGAATCGCCTTGCCGGTCGAGGGGTTGACAGCGCCAATGTTCGGGACATAGGGGCCGTAGTTGTCCTTGGACTCGGGGTCGGTCGATAGGGTGACGGCAGTCATCTGGTTCCAATGTTAGTAGGGAGTCGGCAAGTTGTCTCCCAATACACTTACAGTTCGACCGTGGAAGTTCTCCTCGGCACCAAAGATCAAGGCCTTGCCCTCTGGGACACCCTTGACCTTGTAAGCCCACTTCCTGGCAATCTTGATGGCCGTCTCGACAGCCTCGGCTCCCGTGTTCATGGGCAAGACCATGTCATAGCCGAACATCTGCTGGACCTTCTCAGCCCACTTGGGGAAGACATCGTTGTGGAAGGCCCTCGAGCTGAGGGTCAGACGCCCAGCCTGCTCAGTAAGAGCCTTGACGAGCTCGGGGTGGCAGTGGCCCTGGTTGACAGCACTGTATGCCGACAGAAAGTCGAGATAGTGCTTGCCCTCGGGATCCCAGACGTCTACACCTGAAGCACGTGCGAAGACGACAGGCAGGGGGTGGTAATTGTGAGCAGCGAACTTGTGTTCAGCATCAATTGCACCCTTGGTCGACGAGGCATGGAACCTGCTAGAGGCAGCCGAGCCGTTCTCGGCAACATCGTTTGCGTGAGGAGCCATGTTGGTTTGGCTTGGAAGCTGATGCGGTGAGTGTGATTAGACGGGAGAGTTGGAGGCAACGAATGTTGTTCCAGTGTCAAAGAATGAAAAGATGTGATGCTGTCTGGAGCAATATGCCATTCGCGGTCAATGGAACGAACTGGCAGGTATGAGCAACCGGGCTCGGTGAGTTCAAACTTCAAGACGAGTGCAATGGAGCAGTCTGGATGGAAAGACAATAGAAGGAGAGAGAAAGGAAAGATCAATGCTGAGATAGGCGGGGGATTGTCTTAAGTAATAATATCTCGGCCAAGGGCAGAGTGTGGAAGGGATGCCGTAGACACTAAGCCTCTAAGTGCAAGTAGAAGCGATTGTTGCAGTCCATTGCTGGCAACTAAGCCAGGACCTTGCGTTGGAATCTGTCACATGAGGCGTTCCAAGCCGAAGCAAAGCGGCCAAGAGGAGAGACAGAGGAGAGCAATTGAGTAATTCTTACCAGTCATCCTGATCCAGGAGGGCATTGAGCATCTTGATCGCAGCGCCCGTACGCTCCCCATGGCCTTGGAGAGCCGACGTGTTGGCCATTCGGCACTGACGAGACAACCGTCGGCCAACCCACGCGGGCACGGCGTCATGTCCGAGGGACGGAAGGCGATTCGCAACAGTGGCCAATAGCGAGTCAGGGGTTGTCATGGTCAATATCCAGCCCCAAGGTCATTCGCAGGCAGCTGCTTGACGCTCGACGGCCTGGCCGGCAGCGGCATGCACCTCACTTGCCTGTATCACACCTGCGCGCCGGGCTTATCAGCAGCCATACGAGACGGGTGAGTCGTCATCTCATGTAATGTATTCCTTCGGTGAATTGTCACCCTTGGAGAGCGATGACCGAATGTACGTGCGTGGGGTCATTGATCTTCCATGGCTGGCAAGCAAAGCAAGCAAACGAGGGGCAATGGGCAGGGCCGTGGGCAGCGGGCGGTTCGGCGGCCTGCAGCGGCCCATTTGACGTCCCACTGCGCTGATCCTGACTCTGATCTGATGCCTGCCCCTCCAAACCCCCCCTAGCCTCAGCTCCCCACGCTCGCCACAACGCAGCCACGGGCTCTAGAACCGCATTAGTGGCAGCCGACATGGGGGCTAAGTTGAGCCTCAGGAAACCATATCGGAGACTGCCGATACCAAGTCGCGGCTGAGAGTCGACGGCGCAACACAAACATTGAGGCGCAATCGCAGAGTCGAACAGTCTAACGGTGGCTGCTTCGGTTTTCAACGTTCTTTTTGTACCATTGCGAGGCGAGATCGGCCATTCGGACCCGTCATGGCCCCCAGCAATGAATCTCGGGACGGGACAGCGGCCGTGTCTGCCACCGACGCGTCCCAGGCTCGTCCCGTGCAGCAGAACACTGCAGCCGCGCAGGTCAAAGATGCTTTGGCCGTGCTATTTGCCTTCAGAATTGCCAATGTTCTCTGCGTTCGAACTTATTTCCAGCCAGACGAGTATTTCCAAGCCCTCGAGCCGGCATGGCAGCTGGTGTTTGGGCCAGACAGTGGCGCCTGGATGACCTGGGTGAGGAACCCCTGAATTCAGGAGCAGGAACCCATTGCTCTTTTCGATTGGATGATCATGATCATATAGCCTAACCATTATACCATAGGAATGGCAATATCGATTGCGCTCGTCTCTGCACCCGGGGATCTTCGCCTTGAGCTACGCCGCCGTTGCCAACTATTTGTCGACCATTTCTCTGCCTGGCCATTATAGGGCCTTTGCTCTGTTGGCCGCTCCCAAGGTCGTACAGGCCGGCCTGGCTGCCTTGACCGACTGGTTTTCATGGAGACTTGCCGAGAAGTTGTTTGGGCGCAACACTGCGACCGCTTGGTCGGTGGTATGTTTGTCAGGTCATGTGGTTCCGGCACGAGACTAACCTCTGATCGCAGCTGCTCATGAGTGTTGCAAACCCTTGGCAATGGTACTGTTCGACGAGAACATTCTCAAACTGCTTTGAAGCCACACTCACCATTGCTGCACTTCACTACTTTCCATGGGAATTGCTTGGTATTGACAAATCTAGCAAAGATGGCGATGGAGATGCAGAAGTATTCCAGAAACCGGGTGCCGTGAACAGGTAGGAATCAGTCAAGCCACGTCTCTTTCGAACTGAAGTTTGCTAATTGCTTGAGGACAACCAGTCTTCGGCTATCTATAATATTCGCTGCCTTTGCCATCTTGCTTCGTCCTACAAATGCTTTTATTTGGGCTGCCGTCGGCACTCTTGCGCTGACCAGGCTGACCATGGATGGGCGCTCGCCCTTTACGACCAAGACAGTATTGGTTCTCATACGGGAAGCTCTCTTGTGCGGGTATGTCTATCAAATATCATCAATTCCCCGTGCTTGGCTGACTTTTTAGATCGTTCGCTCTTGGACTCTCTCTACTCGCAGACAAACAATACTTTGGCGAGTGGACCTTTCCACCGCTCAATTGGCTCAACTTCAACATTGCGCAGTCGCTGGCCATCTTCTACGGCCAGAATGATTGGCACTACTACTTATCCCAGGGTATTACCCTGTCATGTACCACCCTGAGCCCTTTCGCCGTGATGGGATTACTGTCATTTCAGGAGACTGCCACAAGCTCCATCGTCGCCAAGAATGCTTTCAAGGCTTTGAATTTCGCGGTTCTCATCACGATCTCCACCCTGTCCTTCATCGTCCACAAGGAAGTTCGGTTCATATACCCTCTGGTTCCCCTGCTGCACATTCTCGCTGCGCCTTACGTCACAGCGTTCTTCATTGTACCGCAGGCAGACGGTATCCCCACCTCGCGCGGTGCTGTGGGAATCCAACGCAAGCCTCTACTCGTTCTCGGACTATTGGTCAATCTCGTCATCGCAACATACTTGTCGTACTTTCACTCTGCCGGGCCGATCTTGGTCATGGATGAGCTCCGAGCAGAGTTCCAGCGGATTCACCCGCAAAACCTGACGATTCCCGCGCCTTTTACGTACATCAACGAGACTGCGGAGCCGCTGGAGCTCTTTGCTCTATTCTTGACGCCTTGCCATGCGACCCCCTGGCGCTCGCATCTCATCTACCCGGCTCTGAGGGCGCGCGCCCTGACTTGCGATCCGCCTCTGCATACTGCTCCCGGCTCGGCGGAACGGGAGGCCTACGTCCCCGAGGACCGCCGCTTCGATGCGGACATGGTCGGGTTCCTTGCGAACGAGCTGTGGTCTGCGAATGGATTGAATGAGGAGCTCCCCAGGTATATTGTCGGATACGAAGGCATCGAGCCTGCATTGCAGGAGTACTTTGGGGTCTCTGGGCCCGGTGCTGACAAGGGCGTTACTTTGAAGCAGACTTGGAGCGCGTGGAATGGTCTTTTCACGGATGATGACAGGAAGAGCGGAGAGATCAAGATTTGGGATACTGGACTTTATAGCAAAGCATGATGCGGTGTATATAGGCGAGTTTTCGGTTGATATATTTAAAATTGAGACGTGCAAAGGGATATAGTCATCGAAATGCTAGATAATCATGAGTCACTGGCATATTGCAATAGTTGGGTTGCGCATAGCAACGAGAAATCTTTCTGATTGACGCTACCACGTCCCAAAAATTACCTCTCAACAATCACACAATTGAGTTCTCATGTGTCCGCACTCCTTCTAGTCTTGGTGTCGACTATTAATGGTGATTCCTTTCCTTCTTTGCACGATCCTTTCCTGGACGATCTTTGCCTTTTTCTTGGTGACGATGGCTTCCTGCCACCGAAGAACTTTTACCTGACCGAGGCCTGGCGTCATTGTCGCCTCGAGTATCAGATTTGCGACTTGTCGGCGTCCGCGATGTCCTTTCCTTCGAACTCTTCGACTTGCCTTTACCGGGGGCCGGTGGAGGGGGTAAGGCAGCTTTCAAATCATCTGTACTGAATCGATCGTCGCTCTTTTCCTGCGTTGTGGACTCTGGTATGGTGTCGAGGTCTTTCTGTGGGCCATTATTGTTCACGTTTTGCTGTACAAAACGATAATTCGGATAGTACTCTTGAAGAGACTCTCTGAGCGCTTTTGACCAATTGGCAGTGATGGCCGGCGGTTCAGGACATGGAAATATGAATCCCGTCATAGACGTGGATGCATCACCATCTTTACTCTCCTTTCTCTCTGGAGCTGCCATGGATTCTTCGACGATCCCCCCGAAATCTTCATCGTCGTATTTCAAGGAATCCTGCCACGCTAATTCAAGCGTTCTGTCCCTGAGATTCCTTTCCGTCATTTTGCGAAGGATCCGTTATATCAAGCACTCTATCGTTTGCTTTGTAAATGAGTGTATTGAGAAGGCTTTGACGTTGTGAAGTGTTTCGTATAAGATAGACCGAGGTAATTTGTTCACCGAGATTATTTCAACAGACGATTTCGAAGGTCGTAAAATTCGGAACCCAAACAATAAATTCTTGGATCTATATCGTCAACTCGGTCCAACGTCATCAATGCACGTCCAGAAGCGTGGCGAACTGATGTTGGGAAAGGTACAGTGACGTCGATATCAAGAGAGCGGGCAAATTTGAGATTCGAAGTCATTTCAGAATCTTGAGGATTTAGATATGTATCGATGTATTCGATTGGTGACGGCGCAAGGGACGTCGGCTCTTTGTTTCGTACTCTGTAATTGAGGTCGCGTTGGTTGGAGAAATCTGAAACCAGCCATGGCAAATATTCACCGTTGGTACTGTGTTATCTTTGCTTCCAATCGAAAATAGCATTCCATAACCGATAGAACTTTCTTTTATTACAGCATGTTTGCGATGTTTGCGTAGACTACGAATCTTGTATGCTGTAGTGTGAAAGTGTATTTATCGCCTGTCCATCGTCTTTTTCTTTTTCCTTTGTCCACTCCCATCGTTCGCGAATTCTAAAAGCATAAAACTACTATCTTGCTCTCATTTCACCCAACACACGACACATGCAAACCATGACACAAATCACCACAGGGGATAATGGTGTGTGGAAACACTGGTGCGCGAATATGCTCTTCTGCACGACAAAAGGTCAACATCTTCCGTTGGGGTCACAAGTACGCAGTATGGAAATCTCTATTTGCGCAGGAGCACCGGGCTGAATATCGGTTCCCGGGGGAATGGGAAGAAATTCAATCAAGGCAGCCAGAGACTAGACTTACTGTTGATACGGATCAGCAAATGTAGATGGACTGAACCCGCTTGTGGCGGCGGAGTCGCCAGTGTCGTAGCTTGAGAGACGATATACGTTAGGGCCTTCAGGATCCCAGTCCTCGTCGTACCTACTGAAACAGCAACCCATTTTGGCTTTACCTGGTGCTGGACTTGATAGAACTTTGTTTTTAGTTTTCTTGTTTGTTTATTTTGATATCGAAAATATGTAGTGTTCAGTTCTGCATTCTTTTCCAAAAGGGATCTGGGTAGAGTGCGATAGGTTTGAGCTGTGTGGCCCCTTATATAGAAAATAAATGGGTTCTATTCAGAATGTCCAGCTGGCAGGAGTGACGCTGAATTACTACCAAGATGCTCAAGAGATGACATGATTCATTTGAAAGGACTGTGGTGTACCTGATCTCATCGTACCTAAAGTCAATCAGGTCATCACTGCGATATGATCTCGGTATGAAAGCGGAATGAAAATCAACACAGCTCAAGGTATTACAAATCACATACAAAGATAAGGGGTTGGTATGCCATGGCAGTCAATTACTACTTAGGTTTATGGTGATCTCGATATATCAAGCTTCACCCCATTCGGGATGTCTTTTTCCCCTTCGTGAGAACCCCATTAATCAGGCTCATCCCAGGCGGGTGGCTCCTTGTACTTCTTACTCCTCGAATTCCTCGACGGCAAGTGCCCAGCCTTTTGTCTGCGCTGCCCCGTCGGATACGTGATCTCGGGTCGTCCCTGGCCATGACGACCATGTGTGGGCACGCCGAGCTGCTCAAAAGCGTCGTGCAAGTGGTTTCTGGGGTTCTCCTCCACCCTCAGCGCGTTGGACAGGAACGGATCTCCTCCGCTGCTGCTGGGGCGACTGATGCTGTGGCCATCACCGCGACTGTGACTATCCCTCCGGCGGTGCGAGGAGGAAGAATGGCCGGTGTGCGTGCGGGGAGGGCCCCGTGGTGCTCGTATCTCGATGTCTTCTTCGTGGCGGTGGCTTGAGCGCCGGGAAGGACGCTGTTGTGGATGCGGACGCGGCCGCGGGCGTCTGCGGTCGTAGTCGCGGTCGTGACTGCTGGACCCCAGGCACATGTTGATGAATATGCTTTTCGGATTATTGGTAAATATTCGTTCTGGGGATATCTAAGCTTTCTGTAATGTGTTTTGTGGTGTGCAAGAAGGAAACTGGATGTAGATTTACGATGCATGGCCCCATTTTATAGTAGCACATTACATCTCGGATTCCTATTCAGAGACAGTGGTGGACGCTGCTTCTGAACAATATCAGTCGTTGAGAACTGATCTTGTTGACTTGCCAGCAACCCAGTAACTATTCGCAACCGCGGTTGCCCACTCACACTCGCCAATCCTGATTAGCAGCCCTCAAGAAGCATGGCTCTCGAACAGATGGCGCCACCTCTGTGACTTCTAATGTCGACTGGGCATTATTGTCTAATGCTACCTATGTACACATGGTGTGTTCTCGTGATTCATTTACTCATAAAAGTACAGGTCAAAGCCATACCGACACAAATTCTCCAGACAACAGATCACGCCAAGTACTCATACGAATTACCATCTCTTTCCAAGTAGTCCTTCTCAATGAGCCTGTATAATGTTAGCTTGAATTTCGAATTTCCGGGAGGGAATATCAAAACGTACTTTTCAATGTTCTTCTTGATCTCCGTCGTGTCTACTGCACCACGACTCTTGGTCTGATTGATGACTTCGGCCACCAAATTGGCATGTGTCATGGTCTTTCTGCTCTTCATAATGCGTACAATGGCAGCTTGGGTCTCAAACTGCCGGTCAACTGCAACCTTTTGATGAGTTGCTTCGTTTTCTTCCTTGGTCTCCTTGAGTTGGACCTGGTTGATCTTGATACGCGGTCTGGGATCTGTGAATGCCTTGTTGACCTTGAATGTATCTGTTGTCTGCACGTCCTTGCCTTTGGGAGACTTGGATAGCACACGGGATTTGCCACAGGCAAGTGATTGTAGTGTACGGGCCAGGTCCTTGTCCGACAGTCCAGAAGCCTCGGCAATCTGTGCATAGGTCAAGAACTCCTCGCCCTTGCCTTCGACTTGGTTGAACAAATCGAGAACAACAGCTTGGAAAGCACTAACGAGCAACTCCTTCGACCCCTTGTTGAACTTGGCCTTAACAGTACAATTAGCGAGCGCGTGCTTCCAAGTCAGACGTCGTCCAGTGTGCTTGCTAATGTAGAACTTCTCAAATTGTTCAATCTGGGTAGCCACATCGGCGGGGAGATTCAGTCGAACGTCACCATATGATGGCCAAGCAGCTGCCGAAAGAATGTCCACGTTCAGACTGACAGGTGCCTTCTCCTTGCCAATGTTCTCCTGGTACGACTTGTAGGCGCTCATCTCATCCCGCGCCAGCTCCTTGTCCTTGAACATTTGCTCAAGGTTGTGTGTGAAGCTAGAGCCGCATTCACTCTTGAGTTTAGTCAGCATGCTGCGCTCAGCATCCGCACTGGCGCTCCTGTTCATGAGCAATCGGCGTGCCAGGTCTTGTTTGTAGAACGCTTCAAAGACATCCTTGCCCTCAATGAACCTGAACAATTCCAGGCCTTGATCCAATAGTCGATCCAACTCGGCATCTTCGTCTCCGGTACTTGCAAGACCACTTTGCTCCGCGGCCATGCGGTCCTTGTTGTCTGATAATAATGACTGAGGAATGGTCTTGAGGCCGCCTCTGAGGAGCATGTCGATGTACTTGGCAATCATCTCGCCAACCTTGGATGTACCAGTCTTCCAGGAGGATACTATCTTCCTGTCATTGATGAAGTGGCCGAATGCCTCGCGGAGACCATACGTAAAGTCGTCGTCCTGATTGAAAGCATCACGGACCATGATGTCCAAAGCTCTTCGGAACTCGAGAAGTCGGACAACCATCTCGTCGCCCCGTTCGGTATCATTGACAATGCCAGCTCCAGCTGTCTTGATGTATTCTTCCCATGGACCACGCAGCTTCTTCTGGATTGAAGACAGTCGTAGGAGCTCGTACAGTGCTTGCATGGACTCGACGGCGTTCTCGTCGAGCAGCTTGCTCACGCTTCCTGTGTCTAGCAACTTTTCGGAGTATCCCTTGACGAGAATGGAATGGGCACTGTCCATGAGTTGCCGCTTTGTCAGACTGTCGAAATTGTATGCAATGGACCTGTAATCTTCAGCGGCAAGTAGCCTCTTGCAAGCAGAGATGTAGGACTTCAAGGAAGAGGCGCTCTGTATCTCTGCAAATGCTTCAAAGTACTCGCGGGAGGTTTCCAAAAAGCGAGGCTCAAAAGACTTTCCATAGATATTCAAGACGTGGACCATGGAGATGGACTCGCGCATGAGCGAAGCATCAAAGCTGGCGCTTCCTCTCCGATCATGGTCGACGAGATCAGTGATGCCCCTTAGAACTGTTGATCCCATTTTCGACGAGACAAAAACCATTCTTCTGAAGAGCTGAATGCCCATGTCGTTAATCATGGGGTGGTCCTTGGAGTTGAGCAGAAATGACCTGTCCAAATAGCTGAAGATGGAACGGATGCTGGCCTGTTTTTGTGAGCAATCATGATCAAGCAGAGACCAAGTATACTCGTGCTGCTTACCAATTGTTGGCACCATATGACCCAGTACTTGTGTACACTCCTCAGAACCTCGACGGAGTTTGCGCCAGCTCCTGCGTTGTGGATGGACTTGGCCATGTCCCCATTGAGGTAAGCCTCACATCGCTGTCGTAGGAATTCATAGATCTTCGACTCGTTGTTGTTCTTGCGGAGATGGCGGCAGAGGCTCTCGACTCCCTTGTATAGCGTGTCCAACGGCTTCCTGGGCTGCTGTCTCGCAAAGACGGACTGCAATGCCGCGTCCAGATCCTCCCAGACCTTGGTATAGAATTGCTCGAGCTCGTTCGTCCTCGAGACGTTGCGAAAGTTCTTGATGACGAGCTTCTTGGCGCCTCTGTTGGGCTGGAAGGCGGTGGTGCCCTGGGGCTTGGTCAGGTCGATGAAGTCGGCGGCTGGCCGCTTGCCAGTGACTTTGCTCATCTTCTGGGCGGCTGCTGCTGTTGCTACCGGGGGCGGCGAGGGGGTATTCTTGTGTCTCTTGAGGTCGTGACCGGTCGGCTGGGTCTCGGAGGGTCGTCGCTTACTCGAGCCCGAGGACAGGCCGGAAGATGGAATGGTGAGCTTGGAATTAGCAGCGCTCGCCGATCCGGTCCGTGGCAATGCTGGCGTCGAAGGTGGAGGCATCGATGGGCCTGACGAGAGGCCCTGGAACGCAATGTCACTGACCTCGACGGATGGAGAGGGTATTGGGCGTCTTCAGTGAGAGGAAGGTTCTGCTGAATATCACATACACGGTCGTGTTGCGCAGAAAGATGGTCACCCAGCAAACGGCTGACGGATGGATTGAGCTTCTCGACGGCCACTCAACCGGCCGTTATCTTCAATGATGCAAGCATTATCGCGTTCGGGTCAAGCTCGCGCTTAAGTCCGATTTGCTGCATTCATGGCCCTGTAAATACCATCCAGTGGAGACACTAAAAGTACCCCGCTACTATAAGCTTCATAGCTCTCAAGTGCCGTTCATTAGCGGGTTCCATGCTACAGGTACGATTATAACGCTCCTATTCGCCTTGATACCTAGGTACGGCAACACATCGTCCACGATTTGTTTCCTCTTACCGTATACTGGTTTTGGTCTGCCATTAAACTTCTCTCTCGCATAACACTTCTCAATTCAACTTCTTGCATATTCTCTCTGCTCAACTCCAATATATCATCCCAGACCCTTGTTCAATGATCGTGAATTCAACAATGCTAATCTACCTAGGTAGGTAATATACAAGGGCTTTGCGGTGTGTCATGCATGTAATTCAGCAAATCCCAGTGGCTTCAACTGTACCAGAATCTACACTGAAAGAGTTCTCTGAAACTTGTTAACCGGAAGTACAGTTCCCAGATCTACTGAATACCCAGTACAAGGAAGGCACAAACAACATAAAAAGCGTGGATGGAAAGTACGGCTTGGACATCTGTGCGTCATCAAAACAACCTACCGTAGACTACTGCACAATGGCAAGTGCGTTGAGTGTAAGTGCCTACAAGACCTTCGAGAGCTTGGCCCCTCGACCCAAGTCTTCTCTTGTTGCATCAACTCTCGTCAGTATTGTCTTTCAGCAGAACTACGCATCAATAAACTTCAGCTCAAAGCACAACACCACCCGTCATGGAGCCAGTCCCAGAAACACCGCTGCGGGATATGAGCAATCGAAGAAATGCTATTGACAGCCCTGATCTTCGCCCTGCTACTCAAAACGCTGGATCGGACTCATCTGATTCCCATTATAGCCAGAATGACCCTCTAAACCCGCCATTCTCCAGTGGTGAACAAACCAGAGTGGCTTCTGCCCAGCCAGAACGCTTGCTGGCATCAATTCGAAGTATGTCACAGAGTAGGGATTTCCCTAGCCAGTGCTGACCAATTCTCAGAGAGCCAGAGCTCCCTTGGTTTCGGCAATCTTTTCGGTCAACATACGGATAAAGATGAAACGGAGGAGTCCGTAGAGCAGCCCGCACAAGAGCCCCAGAAACACTCCACAGAACAGCACACAAGACCAATTGCCGAACAGTCCCGAGGACAGTCCACGGAACAGCAGAGGGAACAGCAGGCTGGACAGTACGCAGAGCAGCACCTGGAAAATCATGCGGAATCCCCCGGGCCACGCTCAAACGACGGCACCTTGGGACGAAATTCAGACCTCGAGATGGGTTTCGTACCAAGCCAAGAATACATCAACCCAAGGCACTTGGACCGAATGGATCGCCCGTTCTTTATCATACCCTTCAGACGGGTGTCACCAAGATCATCCGGGACTGTGAGTCCCGAGAGACAGAGTGGAAATGGTGCTGGCAATGGCAATCGGGTTACTCAGCAAAAGACCAACCAGTCAGTTGGCAGTCGGCCGAGCGATACGGGCAGTGAGTCCTTACGTCGACTAGGCTTGATGCACAGGGCTTAGGATGGACGCCTGTTTCACCGTCTAGAGACGGCATTGATGGGTGCCTGCTTTGTCATCATTCCAATGGTAAGAAGTCCTTGCTTGATAGCTGCCACCTGGAAATTCAACCGTCTAACTGAGTAATCATACAGTTACTCATGTCTATGGTCGGAGATCTCGCCAAAAACCTTCTCATAAGCTCCCTCTTTATCACATTATTTTGTCTTGTCTTGGTGTTTTCCACCACAGCCAACGATACCGAAATGTTCATAGCCACCCTGGGATATGCTGCTTTCTGTGCTGTCTTTATGGGTGTGGCAGTGGAAAAGCGGAAGGGTGAGTCACCTGTGGAGTGGTGAGACTGTACGATGGGATAGTAGGATGGGTATCATTGCAGGTGGCTCTAGCCAAGTGTCGTTGATTGTCATTGCTCCGTAGTGCACGGATACGCAGGAGGTTTTGTTTTCTACCAGATCAGCTTCTAGGCACGTAGCATTAATGTACCCTGATGGTACATGGTGGATGAAGAAATTTCATGACTATTCATTACTTTTCATTTCAGAACGCTATAAAAGACCAATGGTTGACTTGACACAACGCCTCTCAATTAGAAGTTTTCACTCTCTCGGCTTGCCTGGGTTACCGACTCGGGAGCCTCATATCCAGCCGATGAGATGGATCCAGGAACAGTCTCGGGTGTGTAGTACTCAGAGCCAGGAAACTTTCCCTTGGTACGGGGCTGTCCTTCGCTCTGCAGGTTCTCCTGGGCAAACTGCTTGCCCTCGGAGAAGGCATCCTTGTTGCCAGTCTCGTGAGAGTCGGAACCTTGAGGCTGCCTCTTGCCAGATGTGTCGAAAGAATCCTCGCCTCCAAAGTCGCGCTGCTGCTGGGCAAGCTTGTGCTCGGGGCCGCCCTGACCTTCAAAGTGCTCCCCGCGGGTTTGTCTGTGATGAATGAGTTAGCATGGAATACTCAAATAGCAAAAGCATTGGGGGATAAAGGAGACATACCTTCCACGAGCATCGAGGTCGCCGCCCTCCTCGGGAGGGATGCGCTTGTTGTAGCCGCGGTTGGTGCTCAGGTCCGAGTCGTACTGGACCTGGGCGCCGGGGAAGCGGTTCTCGACGCGCGAGTCGACGCCGGCGTCGTCGCTGGACGAGGTCTTGCCCGCGCCCGTCTTGGCCTGGTAGCTGTTGAGGTCGCGCTCGGCCTGGTCGGCGATGTTGCGCAGGTCCTGCTGGCGGTCTCCGGGGGCCATTTTGATTGTATGTGTGGGTATGTTTTGGTGTATGTTTTTGTTGGAATGTGGTTGTTGGGTGTTACTTGCGAGAATCAGTATCGAGAGGTGCTTGGATTTATTGCTTGAATGATCTGAATTGAACTTTTGGCTATTCTATGGCATCTCGAGCACTTCATATACTTCACATGTCTGTATCTGACAGCTCTATACGTCATAGAAGTGTATAAGTGGTAGGCCGTTGAACTGACTTCATGATGAAATCATGGTCCCCAGTTTATTTTCTTATGATTGCTTACCATAGACAAAAGCTTCATATTCTTTGCTATAGTGACCGAGGATGACGGTGTTCTGGAAATGTTTGCAGTTGGAATAATTGGTCGCGGTCGTGCTCTCGTTATCTCTCTGCTGTATGATCTCATGCCGACCCGTCGATCCCGGGCCAACCGCTCCGGCGGCTCTGCACCTTATGGGGCTGCAGAGCTCCCCTAGAGGAGTAGGTCCCTTTTAAAGGTCCCCACGCACTCAATCGATCGCATCGTTAGGAGCGATTGCTCCCGCGGATTTTCGGTCTTGGCACATATTCTGACATCAGTGTCTCTCCTGTCGATGAAAAGTTTACGCTCATCTGTATCCTTTTCGTTGTTGATCGGTGGTGTTATGATAGCATGACGACCCGGGAGATCGACCAAGTCCCCGGCCCCAGATATAACGGTATACCTGAGTATCCACTTTATGGCGACCATCTGTATTTCTATCCACAACCTTGGAGACCAGCATCACGATGACTTTTCCACGATGTACGGTTTTGGTGGATTTTAAGTCGTTGCCGATTGTTATAGACGTCACTTGAAGAGTATGATTTTGCTCCATTGGTGCAAATGTCACCTTCGCTTGTCCTGTGGGACTGTCTCTGATCCTGGTCCTGCTACTAAGCAGTAAGCATACAGACTGGAGTGAATGAGCTTCTTGTTCATGCTCATTACCCCCAACCCTTCGCCCGTTTTGAATATTTTGGACTGACATGAGCGCTTGCATCTTCACTGAAGTCTCACTCTCGCAGGAAATATTTCCGACACATTATGCTTCGCGGCCTGAAGGTATCAGGGATTCCGAGTGGGACCCCGATAGACCCGGCCGGCAGCAGTCGGCGTCGCCCCGGTTGACGACAGAAGTACGGAGTACTTTTTTCACAGCAATTTGAAACCCCACAAAGGGAAGGCTCTCGGGCTCGTCGCCACCGTATGCCAATCAATGGCTGCTGTTGGACAGCAACAACGTCCCGATTGATTGGTGTAGCATTATGCCATTTCTGCACGCTGTCTTTCCTATAAATCTGCCTCGCCGTCAGCCTGTCGCTTCACTGCAATTTTGGTCCACACAAGGGGGGGGGGGGGGCGAACATCAGTGCGACTTTTCGCAAGTTGAGTTTTCTTGCAGCCCCCTTCCCCCCAAGGGTGAATATGCTCAGTATTTTCAAATGGAGAAGTTATCCTTCGGTGCAAATGTAAACTATGCCTAGTCTACTACTTTGATCTGATTATCAGGACTGTATCTTCTTGCTAGCTTAGTCGTCACGCAGGTAAAAATCAGATAAGTCCTCGGTGAAGTTTTGCACTGCAATGTAACCCTCAGTGCTCACAAAGGGAACACCCAGGCTGCCAAATGACAGACAGAAGCCAGCTGATTGGTACAGTTACCCCAGAACCAGCAAGTTGCAACTTAGGAATATGGCCAGGCTGAACCTTTTCACTGCAATTTTTACTTCCACAAAGGGAACACCCAGGCTATCAAATATCAGAAGGACGCCAGTTGATTGGTGCAGCAGTGCAGCCTCCCTAGGTACCCAACCTGATCTCAGAGCTGTAGATTCACGGCAATTTTCGTCTACACGAAGGGGCCACTTTCAGGCATAAATACCTAGGCAGTCAAGCGAGTAAGCACCAGACCACGAATAGGACTACGGCTTGCACTCTCATCGCCTGGCAATTTTCAGTTGATTCAACATCGCCAAAATGATATTCACCAACAAAATATACTTATCTGATCCTCGAAATCAAACCAAATTTGACGATTCATGCGTATCAGTAATGAGGTGCAAAATGGGCTCGAAAACATGACGATAAGCCCGCTTGAAAGTTTCGAAATTCCTGAAGGCGTTATTCGAGGGACGCATTCTCGTAAATACGGATTTGTTCTCATAGCCTGCATCTTACCATTCGTGTTGGAAATTGAATGACCGTCTAGCGCAGTATGGTATATGAAGAGCCCTGGTGGCTTCCATTCGTCCTCGTCGATGAATACTGTAATTGAGCAATAGACAGTAGACTCACTTAGGAATCAGGCATGTGAATCATGGCCTGTAGATATTGTTTTCATCCTTATATAACCACAAGACTTTTATTTACCGCTCGAACAAAACATATGTGTCCAGACCTCTCCGATCCCCTGCTTTCCCTCTTCTCACACCCTCATATTCACCCAACTCCCCAGCCAGCGCCAGCTCTGCGCGACGCGCGCGATACCCTCCAGCACGCCCCGGACCCGGCCCTCGGGGTCGTCGTACCGGTGCCCCTCGAACTCGACAAAGAAGACGTACTGGAACGGCTCGCGCAGGCTCGGCCGGCTGTTGATGCTCGTCAGGTTGAGCCCGCCGGCGCGGAAGCAGTCGAGCACGTCGGCCAGGGCGCCGGGCGCCGAGTGCGGGACGGTGAAGGAGACGAGGGATTTGTATTTCTTGCCACCCTCTTCTCCTCCCGCTTTCGTCTCTGGCTCCGCGGTGGTGGTGGTGGTGGTGGTGGTGGTATCCTCAGTCTTCCGCAGCACAAAAAACCGCGTAGTATTGTCGTCGCGGTCCTCGATATTGCGCGCCAGCACCTCGAGGCCCTGGACCTGGGCGGCCAGGGCGCTGCTGACGGCGGCGCTGGACCCCGTGGCGTCGGCCTTGGCCAGCGCCGCCGCCCGGCTCGTCGAGCTCACGTCGATGGTCTCGATGCCCCGGAGCCGCTCCCGCATGAACCGCGTCACCTGGCCCCAGGCCTGCGGGTGGCTGTAGACGCGCTTGACGTGGGCGAGGCTCGCTTCCTCGGAAGCAGAAGCAGGCGGCGCGTACCCCAGCAGGCAGTGGTGCACGCCCAGGTACGCCTCGGCGCAGACGCTCAGGTCCGCGTACTGGCCGTCGCGGTCCGCGAAGTGGTCCAGCGTGAAGACGACGGAGCCGTTGGTCGAGTTCTCAAAGGGCACGACGCCGCGGGCCGCCCTCCCGGACCGCGTCGTGTCAAAGACATCTACACGGAAAAGGCGTCAGTCTGGGGCAATGCAATCACGCCGTTCGGCACGGAGAGTATATCTCTATGAGAAGAGGGTAGGGTGGGCCGGGCCGGATGAGACATGCGCTCGCCGGATGCTACCTACCCTTGATGGTCAAAACGGGGAGGTGCTCAAACTCGTCGGCCGGAAACGCCTGCAGCGCCGCCTGGTGCGTATACGACGTCTCCGGGCCCAGATAGCATACTACCGGCTTCTCGGCCGCCATTGTACCTGACGGTTCCTTTTTTTCTATTCCGGTGGGTTTGACTTTTTTTTTCCTCCCCCGCGAAACGAGCGACAGACGTTTCGGTCGGGATTGTGGCTTCGGAAGTTGATCGGAGGCCTAGTTCGATATTTTACCCAGGCCAATCGATTCAATGACAGGTGCTTATAAGAAAGCAGACCAAGCCCAGATATCGGTCAGAAAAAGTATTTCGGCAAGCAATTGAGATGTTTCAGTATAATGATTTCTGATCAATTGCGTATGTAAAGAAAAACAGTAAGCAATTGTTTTGCATGAAGCCAAACGCAGACTGACAATTTATGTGGGACTGGTTGGCGGCAGTAAATGTACTCCGTAGGGCGCCGATCCACTCCAAGGGCATTTCAAGGTGTACAATAGATTTCTCGCCGGTTTGCCTACTGTCCTACTATAATTGGGTAGATAAACATCACGTACATCTTGGTGTGAATCTCTATTCATATTTAGGTGCGTCATCTCGTATTTCACAACACAGCAACAGAGCCGAACCCTGGCAGTCTGCAAGCATAGCAACGAATGACTTTTGATTCTTAAATTCAATCTAAGGGAATATAACCAGAAATACATCGGCCGAGGTATCTTTTTCCCCGTGCCGACCCTGTGCTACGAATCATGCGGAAAGCTGCCTTGAGAGGACAACTGCTTCAAGTAGTGTCTAGGCGATACCCAACTCAGTCTATAGCCTGAGCCTATTCGCCTCTGCGCAGTTGCAGTCTCTCAACCGAAACATATCCCATGTTCTTGCCCTGTCGTAACATTCAGGGAAGATATCTGTATGATCTAAGAGATATACGTATCAGTTCAAAATTCCAATGTCACATGTTACTGGTTTGGGACACGAGACTCACCTCCTTTTAATATTGTAACTACAACTCAAGACGTCATCATGTCACGAAGCGGGCTCGGTCGGGCAACCTGCTTAGCCGTGTGGAGGGAAGTTGCAGGCCCAAGAGTAATCTTGCGCCGCTCCCCGTAGGACAACGGCTCGGCCTTGACTGCTGGCGCAGCTTTGAGGCTAGGCGGCACTGGACTGGCCGGCTCCTTGGCAGCAGGTGCCGATGACGACGCGGTGGCTTGAGCTGATCCCTCGGATGATTCGAGGGCATCAACTTGTCAATCGTCGTAGTAGTCATCATCGTCCTCATCTACTTCGGCCAGCTGCTCAAAGTTGACCTTGTATCGAAGAATACCACCGATACCACCAAAGCCCTTGACGAACTGGTTACCCTCGGTAGATCGGTCAGACACGAACTCGAGGTTGGTACCAAAGTCCTTGTAGTGCTCAGCGATCCACTCAATGAAGGAGTCTTGCGACACGACTTCCATCTCCTGGCCCGTCTCCTTGTCCATGAACTTGGTGCGGTCCTGCTCCTGCAACTTGGTAGTGTGGAGCATGATCTCGGCGCCGTTGCTGTCCTTGAGGACCCAGCGGTTGATCTCTAGGTTCTCATAGACAATCAGAACCTCAATGGCACCGAGCTCGAGTGCCTTGAGTGTGTCGTCGATACCGTAGCAGACCTTGCCGGTATCCTGGCTGATCTCCTCAAAGTACTTGCCAATGAGCTTCTTCTCTTGGATGAACTTGACATTGCCCAATGTCTCAGAGGACAGCTCAATGGCCTGGTTGAATCCGTTTTCACCACCATACGAGACATCTACCACCTTGATGACCTTGCTGGCCAAACGGTTGTCGAACAAGTCGGATGCGTTCAAGTCGTTCTTGAAGTCGGCGGAACCGGCGAGAATGAGACCGGCGACGTTGGGCTTGTCGTTGGTGACAAAGTTCTGGACAGCCAACTCGGCCACCTTTCGGACGTAGTTGTGTCTCTTTTCCTCTCTGAGACGGGCGAAACGCAGAGCGGACTGACCACCACGACCGTGCTTCTTGGGAAGATCGACGGAGAACTTGTGGACAATGTCACGAGTGTTTCCGCTGAGGGTACCAAACAGCGCACCGTTACCGTCCATGATGATGAAGCCAAACTTCTGATCCGACTCGAGCAGCTCGGCGAGAGCCTCGGTGTGGAATTTGTTGTCACAGAGGTACAGCGAAGTGTTGATGGGCTTGAAGGGCTCAAAGTCGATATTGACCTTTCGCTCCTTGCCTTCCGAGGTCAAGATTTCACCACAGTAGACAACCAGTCCGTTCGGGGGAACCTTGTTGTAGAGCTTGAGACGCTGCTGGGTCGAAGTAATGGCCGAGAGCACAGACTGTCTGTTGACACGCGACTTGATGTTCGAGGCGGTACCCTGTAGTGGGACGGTCAGCTCACGTCGGCGGGGGAAACGACCAGACATGGTCTACATACGTATTCTTCAGCCAACATCTTGGCTGCCCTCGAAACCTGATCCTTGGGAGCTGTACAAGTGTATTAGCCATGTGAACCCACGTCGCAAATATGCAGGTGGTAGCGGGGTATCACGGGCAGTACTCACGAATGATGAGGGAAATCATGGATGTGCCATTGCCGCGGGCGGCTTCGAGACGCTTAATCAACTTCTTGACCTTCCATATCTCAATCTGTCCACGGATGATATGTCAGTCTTCTGGGCGCTTAGATTGAGATTCGCAATGAAAGGGCGTCGCGTCGTGTTCGCGGGCGGTGTGCTCGTCGCTGCTGTCGAAAAGCGAGGGCGGGGCTCTTTTGGATTTTGCGGGCGCGTGGTCGCGGGCAGGACGACGGGGAAAGCACTCACGTTCTTCTCAGCCTCGTTGGCCTGGGCGTCACTCATGATGGGCGCTTTTCGAGGAGTGAGCGCTTGTGAATGGAGTGAGTGTTCAGGAGAGCAGTGGTAGTGATCGTGAAGATCGTGGGCGTGGAAAGAAGGGGAAAATAATCAAGAAGAGTTGGTCGGAGGGAGTGGAAATAATTTGAGCGCAGGCACAAAATCCCTAAGGTAGGTTATTAGTGGTTTGGTGGAGGCCAGATGGGTGCCAAGGCTTCTTTCGCTACAACACGCTTCCCTCCACACCTAACGTCAAGTCCTGGGCAGCAACAGCGTCACTGGTCCCGCCTCTTTTTTTGCGCTGTGCCTCTGCTGAAGTTTTTCCCTGTTGCCCCGCGTTGCCCGAAACGGACAAGCCCCATCAGCCAAAGCCACGAGCCCCGGCCAGGGACAACCTTATGGACGTTGGTCTTTTTACTGTAGTGCCGGGTGCAGTCTAGCACCAAAGCAGACTCACCCGCCCCCGTTTTAAGACATATCCGCCCCCAAGTAGCAGCTTTATTCACATATTCATCATGAGATCAGTAGCAGTACAGTGAATAAAAACATATAACCATCAACCACTGTAGTCAAGAGTCGGGTCCTTCTGGTCATCTTCATACGGCACATATTTACTGTTCTCAAGTATGAAAATCTTGACAATCAACGAACAATTGCCGTTGCATTGTACCGCTTTCTATCGGCTCGACCGAAAGTATATTGATGAATGCACTAACCTAGTAATGCTCTTTGCTGCATTATGCAATGGCTATGAAAACAGAGTCCGTGCATGCGGTCCAGGACAAATTGGCGCGAGGCTTGTTCCTCCCACCTGGCGGGGGTCTCTCATCACAACGACACGCTACAGTCACGTCTGCCTCACATCGTCTATTCACGTCAGTCATCTCACCGCGAATGACTCAGACATGGCGAACTGCGTCCGGGCAGATCCGAGTGGTCGCACTCTGATGCGATGCGTCTTCTCTCGAGTGTCGACAATTCAAGAGGAGTCTCTCGTCCGCGTTGCATCTCCATGCCTACTTGTTGTACGCAGAGATGGCACGCGTCGCATTTGCATCTCAAAAGGTGAGGATTGATCTTTTTCAGGCTGCATACGTGATATGGTGGATGCAAACTCCAATTTGGCAAGGTTGGGCCGAGCCCCGGGGGTGCGTATGGAGGTCTCGACGCGGGCGAGACACGAGAAGCACAATCGGCACTCGCCATTCCCAATGAGACTGTTCGAGGTCTGTTCCTGGCTACAACAGAGCTCAGAGCAATCCATCAGCTTTGCGAGGTCAAAATAGGGACCAGTGGCCATAAGGATTCGCTCCTATGACAGCTCTGCGAGATTGCCGAGGTCAGGCGGGAGCATATTACGGAATATGCGCCTGGCGCACTCTCTCCTACAGTGCCAATATGGGACGCTGTTGCGCGAGAAAGCCACAACTGTTCTTGCAGAGCTGGCGAGTTGCGGATGAGATGGCGGAAAGCAGAAGCGGTGCTCTCAAAAGCATGCCTCTGTTGCACGAGGCTGCTTGCACGCTCTATCTGGAATCTGGGCTTCCGCACATGTCGTTAGTCATCAGCAACCTCCGCCCGACACTTGGATTGTGTGGGAAAGTGGCAATGGCGATGACTTCATTTCGGGGCCTGCCGATCTCACGGTCCAGGCTCGATGGGCCGATATTCTCTGCACACATCTGCAGTCTGGACGCAATGACCAGGGTCGGCGACAAATGATTCGCCCTGCTGAGAAGACATGATAAAGGATGACCTGGTCACTTTTCCCACGCATTTCTAGCAGGATCGATGGGAAGTCGAGGACTTGCGCCGACTTGATTTATTAGCTTGCCGAACTTTCGGTCTGCTATAATGTCGACGGCTTGGTCTGGGCGACTGGGTGGGGCTCATTGTCAACGACGATCTACGCAGGCCTCGACTTGCCCACGTTGATAACAATGTCTCACACCAACAATCATCAAAGGACTGGATGCACAACAGGTGCTGGATATCGGTTGGGCTTTTGATCCTCCCAGACGACGAGCATGAATATATTGCTTGTGCGATCTGTCCGTTGTGGCAGTTGTGTTCTCCCCAAGACAAGCTTGAGAAGCTGCTGCATCCCTTGATGGAAGTGATAACGCAGTGCTAAAGAACGGTGAGTGCAACTCGAAACCAGACGCATTTGGGTTATTGGCCGTTTTCGTCGACTGGCTGCTGGGTGGAAGCGATTGACATGCCGGCAGTAGGTATGGTAGATCCTCGGCAGTTCCTGAGGATGACACTGATAGGGTAGGTATGCAAGGCGGTATGGGATGGCTACCAGACCTAGTTGCCTAATAGATTATCTTGTTCCTATCGAATGCTTCGTCCTCTTTGATATGATGCGGCTCGACCCCGGGGTGCCTGGTGGGTTTTAGTGCGGCCCAATTGTGTGGGTGACCTTGACCATTTCTCCTTCGGCTCGTTGCTCTACTACTCTACTTCAACCTCCACCCTCCACATTCCATCCGACTAGGTAAAAGCCACCCTCGACCACCACCGACCCGATTGCCCAACATGGCCGAGAGTGATCTCACTGATCTCTCGTCTCTGTCCTCGTTGTCACCGGCGCCCTCGGACGACGAGAATGACGTCGAGCTCAAAAACGACAAGGGCATCCTCAAGTTCTTCCACAAGCTCCCCAAGGGCACCAAGCCCGCCCAGCCCAGCAAAGAAGCCTCGCCTCCTCCGCGCAAGCGATCCCCTTCACCGCCCCATGACTATGTATTGGCAGACAATCCAGCTATTGCGGTACGTGATTCAGCTATAGGCGCGTTGAAAACGCGAGAATTCGCGTTGTGACGCGTACTAATTTATTTTCGCGCGCAGTTCATCGTCATGTTCCGCAGCCGCTTCAACGACGCCTTCCCAAAGTCGATGGCCAACTTTGGCCCCCAGGAACTGGAGCGCGACGTTACCGAAACCGTCCCCGGCGACCGTGTCGAGCATTTCCTGTGTGCAGTCCTCAGTCTTTTGCTGAATCGCAAGCAAGATGTCAAGTATGACGCAATAGCCCACCACCCACATCGCAGCACCTCGGATAGCTAACCTATGCAGGCCTGGCCACTACGGACGAGCTTTGGAGGATGCGATCGCAGGCCACAAGAGCCAATGGCCCAAGGATTGGCAGGACAAGAGCCCTCTGTCGGGCGGCGCAACATTTACATCCATGAACCCCACTGAGCGAGTACGTACCGGTGACAGCATTCGGCATAATTGGCACCACTTTTGACATCCCAAACATGTGCGCAAAAGGACTGGAACGCTTGCTAATAATCTTGTTGTAGCTTACCCTCTTGCGAACTCTCGTCCTTTGGAGTTTGTCGTCGTCGGACACCGTAAAGCAAATCATCAACACATCTTACAAGGGCAACCGCCGCGATGACGACCTGAACCAACCCCTCTCCGTGCAACCTTGGGGCGCGGACAGCGACAAGCGCCGATACTTTCTCGTTGAAGGTCTAGATGATACCAACTTCCGAGTTTACCGCGAGAGCAACCCAGCCGGCTTTAACAGGACATGGTGGAGTGTCGCTGGAAACATTGAGGAGCTTACTGCTCTGGCAGACAAGCTCATGACGCTCGATGGCCAGCCCAAGGGCAAGAAGCTGGCAGCACAGATGCTGGCGGCTATTCCTCGCTTCGAAGCTTCCGAAGAGAAGCGCAAGAGACGCGAGTATCGCCAACAGCAGAAGGAACGATTCAAGCGGCCCGAGCCCGGCTTTTCCATGTATGAAGGACGAACAAGGGGCAAGCGCATGAAGTACACTTACTCGGACGATGAGGACTTCATGACCGACTCGACTGGTATGCGACGCTCGGCGCGCAACACTGGCACCAGCACCCCAGCTGAGCCTGCTGGACCGGTCACCACTGCCAGTGGCCGTCACATCAAGGCACCGTCGCGCATGACCGTCGACGCGTCCAACAACATTGTGACTGTTGATGGCGACGACCAAAGATCCACCCGAGGCGCATCGACAAGGGCGTCGTCCAAGGAATCCTCAGTCGGGCCCACGGGTCGCCCTCGTAGGTCAGCAGCAGTCAACCACAGCACAAACGGTTGGTCGTCGTCTCGAAAGAAGCAAGAGTACAATTCCATGGATGACGACGATGAAGATGATACTGAGCCCGAGTTGGGAGATGATGAGGACGACCACGTCCCCGATGAAAGTGAAGAGGAAGAAGAGGAATTTGACGAAGACGTGGAGATGGGCGACGAAGAGAACGATCTAGACGACAGCCCGCAAAGCATGGTTGTCAAGCTTAAAGTGCCCGAGAAGGAAGGCGTCAAGATCGACTTTGACAAATTCCGTTATGATGGCGCGGCTCCCAAGACGGACGAGAAGATCTCGACGGAGGCGGAGAAAGAAGCAACGGAAGATCTGGACTCTAAGAGCACCCCCGAGCCCCCGAGCAAAGCCCCAGATGCCGCTGCATCTGTCCTGGGCGGTCGACCCCCATTCTCTCCCAAGCCGAACAACTTACAGGCCAAACCTCTGGCTTATAGGGAAAGCCCAGAGAAGCCACAGAGCGCGGTACCCTTTACAGCTCGACCTTAGTAGATGCTCGATTGAGAGACACCCGGTTTGTTTGTGTTACAGAGAAGGACACGAGGCAATGTTGTCTTTCCATTTGTTGTTTGCGGACTACGTTGTTCAGGCGTTGCAACGGGATTTCCATGAGAGCATGCATATCACTGCCAAAACAAAAAGCGAATTTTCATGAGGGATAGACGGGCTTTATTCAGGTGGCTTGCGCTCGATCAATGAGCAGACAGAAGTATTCTGTGGCGTATATGTATGTTTTGTCTGCGCAGTACGCGCTCCTCTGACGTATTTTGGTCAGAATATTGCACATGGTGCTATGTGCTACAGTACATGAATCATAATGGACTCTACTTGAGAACCATGAGCTGCCTGGTGCTGCGGACGACTCCTGCGTTATGTGACAAGTATCTGGCCTCTGGTCTCTACATTTTTAGCAGGATATGACCATCGTTGTAGCCACTATCAGAACGCATATTGTGCTCCCGATATTGTTCGTGTTTCACCTCAAGCCGCCCAACTCGAGGTCCCATATCAACCAACCGTTTCTTCTTGAGATCGATACCTTGTATATTATTTTTTCCCCGACTGTCCTCACGACCTCTTGGCCTTTTGCGGAATCTTCCAGTTGTTCACCTCGTACCACCACCGCCTGAGCCGGGCGCCCGCCGTGCTCCCGCTGTACTGCGCGTTGCGGTTCCAGAACTGCCAGCCGCATATGGCCAGGTTGTACAGGACGCCCTGGGCGAGGGGCATCATGATCTACCGCAGTGATATGTTAGTTGAATTTCCTGTGGGGGTGAGAGGGCAGGATGAAGGAGGAAGGGAGATCGTACCTGATCCCGCACCGTAATCCACGCAATCTTGCCCCACGACGTAGCCCCCTCGATGCTGTGCAGGTAGCTCTGCTCGAAGCGCAGGTCCGGCATGGGCGGGAAGCTCTGGCGCCGCCGGTGCGGGCGCAGGACGCTGACGGGGATGTCGCTCTCGTCGTCGTCGGAATCGGCGACCACGGCCATTTCGTCATCGTCCGGGCCCGGGTGGTGTCGCGATTGGCGGCGGGACGAAAGCCGGACGGGCTCCCGCGCCGATGCCGATGTCGATGGGTTCGCGTCGTGGTGCGGCGAGGGCGCGCGCTGGATGTGTGCCGTCTGCACCGTCTCGGCTATTTGTGTTGGGATGGACATTTTTGGCTGTCTCTCTGTGTTTCTATCTCCTGTGCTCTCGCTCCTTCTGGTTTGAGAAGTACTGTATGTATATGATGCGTTGCGTTTCGGGCGAGATATGCTGGGATTCGCTCGCTATTATTGTCGAATGCGAATGTAGTCCTGAGTATGAGGATGTGCTGAATGGTAGGTACAGGCAAGTAGTCCGGTCTATTGGAGTTGGCTGATCGAGCGAGCTATGAGCTAATGGCTCTCTCTGATTGGAAACAGCTGATTGGCACCTGTGGGGACGGCCGATTACAAGTTACAAGTCGCAAGCCGCCATCAATGCAGCACCTAACAACGTCTGAACATACCATACAGCAGCTTTCTTTCACAAAATACAGACTGGCTTCTCTTTTCAGAGTTTGATAAATTGCTGCTCGAACAACTATGCCTTCATCTTTAGTTTCAACCTGTACATTGTCTTTGGATATATTTCTCACGGTAGTTGAAGAAGCACCGTTCATGTTTCTTCACTTCGATATACACAATCCATACATTGGCCATTACAGTATAACCAGAAAGTCGCAAATTGGATGATATCATAAAAAAAGAGTCTCGATTTCTACCGACAAGACCGCATCCGTTCCCGCCTTCTAAGTATGGTACAGGAGAGTGACTACAAAAGAGAAAGACGCCGTGTTTTATATTTAGAAGTAGTAGTTCTCTTCAGCGGTTCTGCCACGGATGTATTGCGGCTCGCTGCCCCTGACGTAAATGTCCTCGTACAGGATCTGGGGGGTGGTCTCGGGGACGGGCATGGCCTCGGCAATGGCGACCTCCTCGTTGACGTGCTTGCGGGCCTCCTTGTCGATGCTCTTGAGCTCCTCCTCGGTGACGACGTTCCAGTCCAGCATCTTCTGCTTGAGGCCGGCAATGGGGTCGTTTGTCGAGCGCATGCGCTGGATCTCCTCACGGGTTCTGTAGGTGGTACCGGGGTCGGACATGGAGTGACCTCCGTATCTGTAGGTGACGTACTCGAGGACGAGAGGACCGTTGTCGTTGGTGGTCCACTCCTTTCCGTACTTGACGGCGGCCTTGACGGCGAGGACATCCATACCGTTGACCTTGAGACCAGGGATGTACTGACCACGCTTGTAGTAGTCGGTCAGAGCAGAGGAGCGGGCAGCAGCCGTACCCATACCGTACTTGTTGTCTGTGGATTCGTTAGCAGCCTGCCTTCCGGACCCTCATTTCAGGTCAACTCACTCTCGCAACCGAAAAGGGCGGGCAGCTTCCAGAGCTTGGCCATGTTGAAAGCCTCAAAGACCTGACCCTGGTTGCTGGCTCCGTCACCGTACAGGATGACACTAGCCTGCTTGCGGCCAGTGTACTTGTGTGCGAAAGCCAGACCGGCGCCGACGGGGACCTGGGCACCGACGATACCGTTTCCACCGTAGAAGCCCTTGCTGAACATGTGCATGGAACCACCCTTTCCGTAGGCGATACCCTCGCGGCGACCGAGAAGCTCGCCAATGATGGATCGCACGGTGGCACCACGCATCAGGGCGTAACCGTGGCATCGGTAGGCAGTGATGACATCGTCCTCCTTGGTCAGGGCGTACTCGATACCGGTAGCGACGGCCTCCTGGCCGGTGGACAAGTGGCAGAAACCTCGGATCTTCTTCTCCTTGTATAGCCTGTCGGCGGCCATCTCCATTTGACTGCGACGCAGGTCAGCTAAAATGCTCCTTCCAAACAAGGCAGCACTTGGATCGGGGTGCAAGAGGTTGCATACCGGGTGACGACCATGTCGCGGTACATGTTCTTCAGCTCGTTCTTGGTGGTCTCGAGGGTGTATGGTGGGGGGTCGAGCTCGTATGTCTCGAAGCTCTCGTCGCTCAGGTTAACGGTGAAGGGCTTGTCATCCTCCTGCGCAGAATCATGTCAGCACCTGGTCGGGGGATATGCGCATCGAGATGTCGCCCCGAAGTACACAATGGCATCGTCTTGGAGCGCCGTCTTGGTCCAATCAACGCCTGGCTAGGTAGAGAGCGGGATCGCATACCTCCGGGACACCCTTCTCGAGAGAGGCCGACGCCGCATCGGTGGTGACGGTTCTGAAGGCACCAACGGCGGGAGCGCGGGCTGCGCGGGCAGCACGCAGCGAAGGGGCAGCAGCCCGCTGTACCCTCAATGCGCGAGAGAACATGATGTGGATGGCTGTCTGAGGTTCGAGGGGATGGGAGGGTCGAAGTGGTAGAAATGAGAGGATTGACCAAGCTTCGTGAGATAATGGAGAACCTCCGACCAGCAACAAATTATTTGGCGTTGGGGATTTTCGCTGAGACAGATAGGTACGGGGGTACTTTGCGCTGTTTCGCTCCGAGATTTCCCTCACCAAGATCTAGAGCCCGAACTGGTTTAGTGCTTCAACGGGGGAGCTACAGTGGAGCTTTTCAAGCTTGTTGGGTCGCTCTAACGTGTGTGCTAGGTTAGGTAATCTCTAAATTTTTTGCCTGTTATTTTTATCTTTGTCCATGTTTATTTGATGAATGGGCTCTTCTGTTTATGCAAGAGAGGCATCAATTCGTAGCAGCTGCTTGTAGCTTGTCATTCCTAATCACAGTGATCTCCTTCTGCTTTTCCCGGACTTCAATTGCAGAATCGGACAAGTGAAAGCTGTCAGTAGGTCTAGCAGCATCCTAATTGGACGGATTAAAGCTCATCGGACCGACCTCCCGGACCAGACCTTCTCCTGAAGCCTCACGATAACGAAATACCTGCTACTTGAATTACACCGAATAATAATTGACGAAATAAGCTAAAAGCCGCGTGTGTCTTCTTCTTATGATCTTCTGAAGCTTTCATCTTCAACTACCTACACCACAAAAAGTTTACAATCTTCCGGTCGCGATTTGACTGGGCACCAACAGTCAAGTCCGGGGTTTCTACCGTTGTTCGGGTTCCGACCTGATCACAGTAAGCCCGATATTCTTCGCAATATGAGCAGACGACTACACTGTACGCGTACCTGTGATCAGTATTCAGTCTTTTCATACTGCACATGAATAGAGACAGCTCGGCAAACAAAACGCTTCACCTTGAAACGACCTTCTGGCGTTGCGTTTCATCCAGCATCTCAATGTTCTCAATGCTTACGAGCGTGTCAACCCAAGCTTGACGGAACCCAGATCGAAGACAGTAGGTATCAAAAGTTTTTGTGAGGTGAAAAGCCAAGATGTTCAAGCTATCTACTCAACTATATAGATGAGTTCTTGAGATGAACCCTCGGCGTCCCTCGAATACATCAGAACAAACACACTCTAGTAAGCGGATCAATGGTTCGTGATGTCGTTGTCTTCTCGAATGAAGCACAACCCGTGTATAATCCTTCCTTGAATCCCAACAATAGCCAATACGACAAAATGTTGGAAAACCTCGATAGCCTGCTTTTGGGTTCGACACAATGTTCCATCGTTCTGTGCCACATCGACAACTGATTTTGTCTGTCGCATCCACTCCCCGCCATGGATATTGGTATTCGTCATTCCATTCTCCGTAATGTGGCCGTGACCGTCATGCCCGTCGCCGATAAAGAAGACAAAAAAATCATGAAGAAAAAAGAAGGCAAGGAAAGAAGAAAAACAGAAAGAAAAAGAGATGGCTACACCAACTTCCCAATGAAACCCCATGTCGTAAATGAGTTGCGGGCTGACGCTTGAAATCAAAATCCTGCTGCAAATATGCCATGATGAAACTCATCGTGTCTATCTCTAGCAACGTCGTCTCGAGATTACGGCTTTGAGCATCCTGCCTCGAGAGCTTGGAAGCAACGTAGCAGCTACTTCCGCTGCTTCTTACGTCTGGTAGTGGCCGAACCACTGGCATTGTCGTCATCCTCGTCGTCGTCATCGCTGTCGTCCCTGCTGCGACCTGCCCTGTCATTACCCTTCTTGATGGAGATTAGGCAGCCTTGTTCCTTCAACTTCTTGGTCAATGGTGTGCTGGCCTGCATGCCAGGAAAGTCCTTGGCACTGTAGACAGTGAAGACTTCACTCATCGTTTGAGCCCGGACCGGGTGACGGGCGCCGATGAAGTTGGCCATGGGATCTACCATGACCATGACGAATCTGAGGCGGAATGCACCAGCGGTTCGCACCGACAAGTCCGGAAAACAGAAGAAGCAGCCCTCTCGGCCATTCTCGTCGCGTCCGTTGAATGGAGATGCTACGGTCGTGCCCATAAGCCGCCGCTGCTGTCGATATTCCTCCGGCATGAAGCTGATGTCTTCGGTGCCCTCCTCGTTCCAAATCGTGCAATGTACGACCGAGAATGGAACCTCGAGTCCCTTGCGGATGTCCTCGGGCGTGGCAGCTGGATCCTCTATCTTGAGCTCGACAATCGGCGGCGGGTCTATCACGCGCCTGTCCCGTTCACCGAAGCCGCAAGAGCGGGCCGCTACAGGTTGCTGGCGGATGCTCACTGTATAATTGAACCGGATGGAAGGAGTGATGGGAGACTGCATCGAGGTTGGGCGACCCAGAGGCTGATTCCTTGAAGGGCTCCGCTGATCACTGCTGAGAAGGTCCGAGATTCCTACTCTCTTGGGTAGAGGGGCATCTACCCTCGACGAGAGACCACGACTGGGAGAAGGTTGAGGATGAATTTCTTGCCGAGGGTGAGAATGTATACCCGGCTGGGAGACCAAAGCTCGAGGAGGCTCATCTCTGCTGAATCGCCGAAACTGCTCAGGCCTTTGTTCTTGGCTTGGCCATGAGGGAGACTGATATTGTGCTTCTGACAGCGAGTTTCTACCCACCATCGATGGATAGCTTCGATTTGAGCTCATGTCTGCTTCTGTTCGACTGGTCACCGATGACGAGGATATCGATGGGAAGCGACCCGACATGTCCTCCGTATGCCTACGATCATAATTGGCAGTGGTATAATCTCCTTGCGATGGATTTGGTGACCGTGAAGACAAGTGATGATTTGAGTCGTCTCTAGTGTACGGTCCCGGATGAGACGAATGACTCCCTCTCTGATCATAATGAGTTGGAGGGCCCGAATGTCCGGGACTCCTCGTTTCCGCCGCATTAGACAGTGGTGGTAGCCGAGGAGCAGGGCCTGGAAGCTCTTGGGGATAGTATCTTGGATAGGCAGGCTGAGACGCCCACGTATTAGTGAGTGGATGGCTCATGGTTTCCACCATGGTCGGGTCTTGGAGGGATATCGAGATGTTGAGCCTCGAGAATGACGGGATATCCTGGGCGGAGGGCGTGCTGTTTTCAGGAAGAGGCCTATATAGACACATAGACGCGAGATTTAGCGGCTCGGCTATGCTGAACCTATGGGCTGGCCGCTGCACCACCACCAAACGAAGCTCCTTGCAGACCAGCCTTGCAGGATAGGATCCCGACTGCTTGGGTAAGGGCACAATTGACAGGAACCCCAGCTAAGCTTTTCGAGAGAGAAAAAGCAAAAACAGCCAGACCCGTGGTCCGGGTCAGGAATGTCTACACTGGGGACGGGTATCGTCGCGCTCGCGTGTAAGATGCCGCTCCCCACGCCTGGCTGCTTGCTGGTGCTGCTTCCAACCGGTGTGCAAGCTTCGGTCTGCCGTTAATCTATGGGATGAGCTGGCGGCGGAAGATGCAAGAGTGGATTGCAGTGCTGAATATGTTGTTTTGAGACAATCGTCGGCTGTCCTCCGCGCTTGGTGGGAATTTGGGAAGCACCAAAGAAAGCAAAGCAAAAAGGCCGCCTGGGTTGATCCTTGCAGCGGTGCTGGCCGTCACACGTCCCAGTCTATCGAATTGCACGACTATAAACCACGGTGCGGTGGGGTCGTATTCGGGAGTATGTAGAAGCAAGTTGTCGAAATTCCTTTTAGCTTCAACAAGAAAATAAAAAATAAAAAAAGGGGGAAAGAATGATTGGAATTGGTGTGATATGATGGCCGAATGAGGAGAGGAGGGCCGAGCATGAAGTGTTTTTTTCTGTCTCCTGTAAAGCCCCCCCAACTTTTCTCCTCTCTTGGTTGAAGGCGCTGCGACCAGAGTCTGCTGCTATAGTTGTAATGTTTATTAGTGGCGGGGCATAGGCACTATGAATACCTTGCGGCTTGAGGAGAGAGACTCCCACACAACAGGTACTGGATGCTGCTGGTGTCAATCCCACGCAGGAGCGGCCAATGTTGCAGCCTTGGTTCCGTGCAGATCAGGTCGGAACCAGCAGCCAAGTGGGAAGCTCACCCCCTGGCCCAGTCGCCGGGCTCTGGATGGGCGGGATACTTTGAGTCGCAGTGGGTATGCAGGCTGTTGACCATGTGCTTGATGAGACGGGAGCCGCCAAGTATAGGGACGCAAAGGACGACAGGCAAAAGGTAACAAGGTGGCAGAGGGTATCCAGATGGTCGCCGCGATTGGATTGGATTCGATCCTCAGCTAGACGGCCAGGTCGCTAACATGCTGCCTTTGAAGTACTACATACGGCGCGCCATGTGCAAAGGGGCGGGTCTCTTGTTGACTTAAAAGAGCCTTGTGCACCAGGTCCAGGTATGCGGCGGAATGCAACGGACGGGGACAGAGAGGGTTCTTGGTTTCCAGAGAACCGGTCAGTGGGATAGGGTGGCGGCCACTGGGGAGCATTCCCATGCCATGTATCCAACGACAGGCTGGGGCGCGGTCTATGTAAGCGAGGCCGACCTACATTACCTTTCAGGTGGAGGGAGGGAAGAGGAAGATTTTCCTAGTGGTTTTGAGCAATTGTATATGGCATGTTTCGTCTCGCTCGCATCGACGTGACGCTCAAAAGGGCAATCCAATGAATCCACTTTGCTATTGATTAGCTCGATGCATGGCAGCTGCAGCATGCCCCGAGTGTCGATTGAACCTTAACAGAGTTGCAAGTAGCACCAGACACACGATGCTGCTTCTGCATATTTGATCGCCGACCGTAAAAGAATCTGCATACAGTCACCGCAAGTAGGTCAGGTACTGCTTGGATACCTGCGAGATGTATGGAAACAACACATGTTCAGAGTACCGATGCATGTATCCAATCAATCTCCATGGTCGTACAGAGGAGGTGATTTCCGAGTTACCGGACCTTGTGGCAGAAAGACGAAAGACCAAAAGAAGCGAGTGGTCTCAAGTGGTGTGCTGCTCGTTCCATTATCCTGGAAAGCGGTAGAGCTACGACACCCCCCAATAAAGGCAGGAACCAGGGCCTCCATCATGTTACCCACGGCAGTAGCTTCCTTCTAGTACTCATTACAAGGTAGCAGGCAAGCACCAGATGAGAATAGTGTAGGCTAGGCATTTGACTCGAGGTAGGCACGATTGATGGTTTGCCTGGTCACTCTTTCCTATGTCACCTCAACTCACATGGATCCATCCAACATTGGATTTGATTTGACCCTGTGGAGAACCTAGACAAGGCCCGTGGGTTTCCGTGCAATTGATTGATTTTGTCTTACAACAGACAGAGAGACAGACAGACAGACAGACAGACAGACAAGACCCAAACAGCGTGGGATGTTGTGGATTTCATCCCACATCCATTACCCCCCAAAAGCTCAAACAAATCCAACCCAATCCAATCCAATTCATCCCGTCTACTTTGTGCCAGAACACAATATCCGTGCCGTGCTTCTGCGGTTCTAGTTTCCTCCAGGTTTAGAGTCAGTCCGACCCGGAAGAATACCATCGAGTGTTTTACCTCGGATATAAACGGTTCATGCTTCATGACCTCTCTCGTTTCGGCCTGGGAAAAGTCTCGATGCATTGCCAGAACCAGGCCTATGCGACGAGAACCGAGATTGCAGCTGCAGCGGCTAATACTGAGCATTGTATCGTCATTCTGAAGCCAAGAAAAACTCTGGCTGCTTGAGCAAGCAAGCAAGCCAGCAGCAGATTCACTCACTTCGCCTCCGATGCAAAGGGATGGGGTCTGCTCCTGGAAACGAATCGGAATATTGCAATTAGTCGTCCGGCCTTGTGCGGCATCTCCACGATGAATGAGCTCGCAACGGGAGCCCCAAACAAGATACATAGGACAGTCGTAGGCCAATCACAATCCAACATGTTCATACCAGACATGTCGAGCTGGATCTGGCCTCTCCAACCAGGGTCCGCTACATGAGAATCCCCTCGAGCTCATCGTGTTGTTCGGGATGGCTGCTAGAGACCCCTGGGAAAATCATCGCAGGGCATCAGTGGTCAACCCTTGTCTGATCAGATCACGACTATTTCGTACATTTTCAACTCTCATCCCTTGCGATTCCGTGGCTCAGGTCAAGTTGCTATTCGTTCATTAACGCGATCGCTGTACGCCGAGATGCGGCTAGCCGGTGCACGATCAAGTCAAACAGGGAATATTGGCTACGGTCTGAATCCAATACTCAGCTTCTGTTCTTCTTCTTCGTGACAGAGAAGAATCTCCTCGACAGCAACCGGCATACTATTCCTCAAGCCATGGTTGCAGTTACCGTGGGGCAAAGACACTGGGCCTGCTAGCTCAATAGCACTGGCCAAGTACGGAGAATACGGAACCAAAGATCACGACGACACGGTCTTTATATTACCTACTCACCATCAATGTCCGGGACAGACGCTGAGACTTTCACTTGTCGAGTCGGTACTTTTTTCAGGTGTTCAGCCCAAATTAAGCGAGCGGCGGGCCACGTCGCCGCCAACAGCAGCACAACTCCACCAAAACTCAGCAAAATCGACATATTCGGGGACTTGGCATCTCGCAGCGGATAGCTGCGTTGTCTTGCATCGTTTCCGGATGCCTGGTGGCCGCCTCGGCCGTTGTACTACTTTGCCACGCCACTGATGACGGTGTCGTACAGCCTGCTAGCACTCCCTGTGCACAGCAGGTGATGAACATGGGTAGCCGGAGGCCTTGGTCAACCCGGGTAGCCAGGACGGGTGAGACGATCGTGGGCCGAACAAGAAAGGTCATGGTCGCAAACATGTTCGAGGACACACACGAAATATTTCTTTGTGAATTGCAAATTGTCATGCCTGCTGCTAGAAAAGCAGTCCCACGATCGTCCAGCGCTGTGGCAGGGATTCGACAGGGCCCGTGATGCAGGGCAGCAAGGGAGCACTGTCACTACCACTGTACCCTGCTCTTCGTCGGCGCCATCGTGATGCGGACAGGATTAAGCCAGGTGCACAAAGGGGAGATCTGCAAGATGGTAACCCTAGTTCCCGGTCGACTCTTCACTCCCCGAACCACCATCCCCATGGGCTACTTGCAAGCTACTGTACGTACTGGTGTCTGCTTCTTACCGAGCAGGGTTTCATTCATTGATCTATTAATCCTGATGATTTACTGCAGGAGCAGCAGCAAGACCCTGACGTTTCCACCCCACCCATCAAGGGCACAGCAGACAGTCGGCAGTTTGGATATATCTCCAGTAGCCCAGAGGCGATGATGTTGCAGTGGGTTGGGATTTGCAGTGATGCACGAGCTTCCGAGTCAGTTGTATTCTCATCCGGATTGCATTTCTCATCAGCCTCGGGTCCCTTTGATCTATTCACAAGATCCGATCCCTCCGAGTCAGTAAACCTGTCCCGAGGTGTACTCCCTTGTGGCTTCACATCTCGGGTTGGCTCAAACTATGGGAGAGCTTTTGCATGACACACCAACACCAGAATTTTGCACCATGCTGTCGACCCGCCATTGCTTATGCCGGAACGCCATTTCGGAGCCGGCTCACATGCAAATATATCCACCAGTCCGAGCTACAGCTGATACTGCGAACCCGAAGCCACGGGAGCTCAGCTGGCTTCCGTGTCCTGGGCCGGATAACTAGTAATGTCGAAATATGATATACGCCATGCCTCGAAAGCCACGAATATACACTCCCAGGACCCTTTGAACAGAATGTTACCTGTCATTCTACTGCTTCTTTTCCTAGCGCTGGCTTGCGCTACCTAGCTATTCACCGTGGCAAAAGTACGTGCATGTATCTGATGGCTTGGGTTTCTTTTTGTCCCGTCGAAACAGAAAGTCTAAACAAATGGTCACAACGCTGTCTGCGAGATTCAGGATGTGGAACACTCGGAGCGTCCATTTATGGTGCCGCGCCTATACTTGCTCGAGGCCGATGCCACCTTGGAAGCTGTCAAACACCTCGCTAATCCCCAAGACTCCAGGCCGATCATGTAGGGAGTCGAAATGGGCCCATTCTCTGTCAGAACACATGGTCGGTGTTCAGCAATAGTATGAGGAGACTCGCTGGCCGGCTCCGGTCGCTGTCCAGCAAATGCTCGGATGCGGCCTCGAATCCATGGGCACTAGATCGTTTGGACCATATTCGACCATGGTTCGCTACGATGAACCCTGTCACGAGAGGGACTATGTCATTCCACAAGCTGTCTCAGATAATATTCCGGCCTATTATACCCCAGACTGAGCCTCTGAAGTTTGGTACCGTAATACCCACTACGTGGGGTTGCGCCTCTCAGTGACTGCCAACAGTCATCCACGCAACAACCCACAAGCGGAACGACGACTGCAACCACGGCAGATATTCTCGTCGTTGCGAGTCGTATGTAGCAGTGGCTAGAGCCCGAAGTCATGTCAGACCTGACTAGGTTAAGGTAGAAGCACCTCATCACTGCCTGCCGATGTCGCATGTACATAATGGCAGAAACTTTATAACTGGACAACCATTGACAGAGCTTTGGGTCATTCGAGAGAGGCGGTAGAGCGCCTAGAATAGCAGCAACGTCTTACTCGAGGATGACTTATCATTTTTCGGCTACGCAGATCATACGACAATCCTTCTGTATGTGCGAATCACTGAAGCTCTCGCATTCCGGCCGAGTCGTATTAGCGCTTGACGCGGCACTGATGACAGATACTCCCACGCGGCCAGCAGCCAGCAGCGCAGCAAAGAATTACCTGGAACAATGGAGTGATCTCGATGACTTGCCGAGCCCCCTTTGCGGAGATTCGCCCACACCCGCTGCTGCCCTGGTCCAAAGTCGAGAACACCCCTGCCAAAGCCCTGTTCAGCTAGCCACGAGGATCCTACACTCAGTGCTTTGTAAAAGCAGGGAGTGACTCGGCATCCCAGTAGACGACTGAAGGCGCATCATATCTAACTGTCATCGATAAAACCTTATTCCATATTCCGATGTGCATAGACATGGACCAAGAGCATCTCGCATTCCGTAACTGCACACGAGGCAGAGACTTGAATGATTATCCAGTGGCTGCGTCTTGTTTTCTCTAGACAACATCATCGTTGTACGGCATCACTTTTGGCTTCCAATGATGAGGCTAATCGGAAAAGACGAAATGGGAAATAACTTGGAAGAATTCGGTTTTCAACATGCATCACGGGAAGAAGAGCAAAGCGATACAATAAGAAACGCGACGACCGAGGAATACCCTCGTTGACAATCACGCGACTTTCTTCACCTGCAGGTCCCCCGAAATCTTGTGTTACGTGCCTGCCACTTGTCAGTGAGAAGCATGCGATGCTAGAAAGAAAGCAGCAGGATGGACATGTCGCAACGTCACCACTATGCTTTTGATGCGACCCAACATGGACTGCCAATCATGGTCAAGATAATGGCTCGTGCCAGGGGAACTCATCAAATAGATGCTTGGTGCGTCTCCTTCATATCTGCTACAACAACCAATTACAGGGTCTCGTTATGCGTAGAGGACGACTTGAGTAACCACCAAAGACGCCTGCTCTCCGTGGATTTGGTCCTACTTGACGGTTTCCACCTCCTAACGAACGTCACGTCTTCTAAATTTACCCCTTCCCATGTCTGGCATAACTCGGCGGCACTTGATTTCAGAGGGTGACATGGCTGGGCGGCTATCTGTTCCCTGCCCACGATCCTACGGAGACGGAGCCGGGTAAAGTGGACAAGACAGGCTTCTGTGGTTTCTTCCAAGTTCCGCCCTCTAACGCAACCCGCCAGTGCTCATGAGTACGGTGGTAGCGTTCGAGATTGAGTTGAACCAGTTACCGAACTCGAGTCGACTTTGGTTTCCCTGCCCTGCTCTGATTCGGCCTATCTGTGGTTCTTCCAATCGCGGCCCGTGATTCTTCTCTGCCGTCAGCATCGCCATTGCTACGGTGCCAGTTGTGCTTCGATCTTTCCTGTCGCTTGTCCCAGACGCGCCCCGTTTCCGGGAAATGATAACGTTACTGGGCGAAGCTACATTGAGCCTGCAGCTGCGTCTATACTTTTCTTCAATGTACATGCCTAAAGAAAATTGGCAGGGACTACAGATCATGCTGCCACTCTGGTTCGAATGGAGACTGATTGATCCACACCGTAACGAACACCGGCCTGGCAAAGTTGCACTGAAATACTGCTTGTCACGAATTCTGGTATTGAGATACTCCTGCTGACCATTGTAGGAGTTCTCTTGAGGCAGAGTGTATCCACAACATCGTGCGACTGTGGGAATTTATAATAGTCTCTTGGTCTGATCTTCAATGATAGGGTGACTACTTTGATGCCCTGATTTCCACTCCCATGCTCTACCTGCCTCCAGTCACAGTGGCAAGGTCCTTTTGGGGCCTGATCGAAAAATGAGACTCGTAGATGTAGTCCAAATTTGGGTTCGTTCATTTCTGAGGTGAAACCGGGTCAAATATTGATGAGATCCGAGTTCTTGGTTAATTTTCTTTATCGAGAGTTCTAGTCGTCCGTAGGTGATGAATCCAAAATAGTCCAGAGACGAAAACGGCACAGCAGTGTTTAGGCAGCTTGGATGGAAGAATGTGGGTGAAACTGAGCCGCCAGGTCTTCTGGATAGCACTGTTGTTATCATCCTAAGTTCGGCATGCGGCAGCGGCAGATCTCGCGTCTTTGCGACTGCTACAGGACGGCTTAGAAAGAAGTAGATTGATGGTTATATGATAGAGGACCAAGCAATATAGATAAAGGAAGTCACTTCGTCCTTCATCATCAGACTGGACGGTTTCCGCCGATTCAGCTCTGGAAAGTACTGTCTTCTGCCTTGAGTGATATCGATTCTTTCTTAGGCCATCCGGGGAGAGGGCCTGGGCCTGTCTCGGCAACGTAATGATATTCATTTGATCGTCTGTGAATGGCACCGAGTGTCTGTCAGTACAAGCATCACAGACTTGATGTTCTGTATGATCTTGGGTCATGGAGAAGCGAAAATCGTTACTTTTCGGACGAATATGAACAAGTTTGAAGAAATAGAATTGAAAATCCTGGATTATGTATTGAGCATTGATCCTACCCTTCGTGTGGGAGAGTTGAAGGCAGTACCAGAATGGCATAAAATGCCAACATGTAGACGCAAAGAATCCCCCCATATTGAGGATGGAATATAGCATTACAAACAATCATCCGGTCAGCATACCAGCCATGCACAGGAAACAAACAGCGGCATTCTGTGATTCCGGCATAACCTTTTGAGATTTTGTTGAGGCCGTTTTGATTCTGCTCTCATCACAAGCGCAGTCGGATCACGAGACCAACCTTGGTGGCACGGAATATAGCAGTGATAGGACTCATAGTCAAAGATAATTGCCAGCAACGAAGAGGTCGGTCTGGAAGTTACATCCGGAGTATCACAAGTAGTTGCCCAGCCAGAATGCCCGTCATGACAGCAATAATAGGCGAGTCTCTGCCGGCGCTGGACTTCTCCAGCCTACGGCACGGATGCCGCCCGTACGACGATGCGATTGTGCAGTCGTCGAATGGCCATTCATTTGTGGTCAATGCAATCGTCTTCGAAAAGATGGTGAAGACGGGTTGTACGAGATGTTCTAGTAGGCTGGGCCCAGATCATTGAGAGATCTCTGTATAACCCGAATCTATGGAGTGACACCCGGGATGGCGGACGGTACGGCGAGCAAACTTATCATTTGTTTGATAGTACACTGTCGGACCGGCTGACGACGCCCTCAGATATCGAAAGACCTATAATCTATATAGAGACAGGGAGACGGGAGCTATGATGCTGTTGTTGTTAGAATATCACAAGTTCAAGCCCAGATTTCCACTCAGATTCCCAAAGATACCTCCATCCCGATACGTTTCCACTCGGCCTGACCACTTGAAGACTTTACACGGGGGCATATACCTTTTGAATCTCGATCAAACAATGCTGCTACAAATATCGATATTCATACTCGTCCTCCTCCCGCCCTCAATACACGCTCTTCCCGCAGAAGGCGAACCCCCAACAACCTTAGAAAAAGTCCTCCTCCTCCGAAACCCACAAGACCCGGCACCCACGACAACCGCACCGGACGCCCCGCCGACGGGAGACCCAATCCCGCACCCGCCCGTCTCGTCCTTCACGACGAGCTGCGACGACGCCTTCTGCAGCGAGGGCCAGCGGTACTGCTACTACTGGGGCGGGATGACGTCGTACGAGTTGGGAAAGGGCCCCGTGCCCGGCGAGACGCACACCATCTTGGGGGCCTGTACGAAAGTCACGACGACGCTGCCCGGGAGCGTCGTCACGCAGACTTTGTTGGGCCCGCCGGGGGCGCCGACGCCCGCGCCGGTCACGGTGACGAATACGATACCGCCTGTTGTTACTGTTGTTGAGGTGTGGGGGGAGTGATGGGACTTTTGTCTTTCGTATCGCTGGTGTATGTGGATGGCTGAGTGTGATTGGATTTCCTGCGGAAATGGGATGTGGAAGAGGTTGTTTGAAATCAGTCAGAGTAGTTTTTGTAGTTTTGACGGGGATTGTTCATGTTGCGAATAGACATTGGTTATGCGCGAGGATACTGGTAGTCCAGAGACATCTCGACTCTTTTGATCTCTTGAGTCAATGTAGTGTTTATTCTGTTTTGCCTTTTCCTCTCAGATCCACACGCCAACGAACAAAACCATCCATGTATGCAACATCATCAGTAGCCGTACTGCCGACTATACCCAACAACATCTCACCACCCGGCACAAATTGATGCGTAAACCTAGGCCGCCGGACCGTTCACCGAAGTCGTCATGGAGCCGCTCTCAATGTAGACGCCGGAAAAGTAAAAGTCCTCGTTGGCGTCGGTGTATCCGGAGCGCGGCAGCTCCAGGACCCCCAGGTGCCAGTCGGCCCCGTTGGACGACGTCGACGCCGACTGCGGCGCCACGAGCTGCGTGAGCGGCGCGCCGCCCTCCGAGTGCCAGAAGCCGACCGTGTTCTTGGAGAAGTCCTTTGATACCGAGGGCTGGGTCAGCAACAGCTTCACACGCGACGGGGCAAACAAGAAACATGTTAAAGGGTAAAATAAGACTCACAATCTCAAACGCAACGTTGTGCCACACCCCCGCCTTCCACTCCGTCTTCCACTTGCTGTTCTGGCTGATCATGAACTGCAGGTAGGGGTCGCTGGTGCCGCTCTCGCCGCTGATCCAGCCGTACTTGAGCTCGGTAAAGTGGCTCTCGAAGAAACAAATCTGGTGCTCGCGGCTCACGCTCGGCGCGTTGGTGTCGGACCGGCTGATGCTGAAGTGGTACCACACCTTGCCGCTGTTGATGGCCGCCGTGGTCTGCGGGATCAGCTCAATGCGGCGCATGTTCTGTTTTCTCCCACAAATGTCAGTAATGCTTGTCTTGTGCGGGTGCCAGTGGAGAGGGAGAAGAAATACTGACCTGCCCGTTCCAGTATGCCGTCGAGTCCAACGTGAACTTGGCGCCCTGCTTGGACGTCGTGTCGTTGGGGTTCTTGAACGACGTCCCCAGGTTGATGTACTTGTCCACCGTGCCCGAGCCGTGGATGTAATACTGGTACGGCCCGACTTGGTTGCCCCATGACCATTTCTAGCAAAGGATGAGTCGCATTAGCCTTTTCCCTCCTCGCTATCCATTTTACCGTAGCCGTTCTCCTTTAGGGTCGAACATGGTACAGCTTTCTGGAAAGCTCTGTCTTGATTTGAAGACAGCACGAGACCGTAGCAAATCCATGGTGAAAAACCCCCCATCATCCAGAGTTACTCACATTGAGGTCCGCACTGGTAGAAAAGTCGTTGAAACGACCATCCCAGATGACGGCGGCTCCGGCGAGCGAGGCGAAGAGGGGCGTGGTCTTCATCTTGATTTGAAACAGCAGATGTCGACAGAGAAGAGAAGGAAATGGACAAGTAGTGCTACGTTAAATATGGGACCAGAGAAGCAGCAGCGAGTAAATATAGGAACTCCAGCAGGTGATTATGTAGCTCAAGAGATGCTAACAGACTGATCTATAAGTAGTCACACCTCGCTGTCAAGCTTGCATCTGGGGGAGCATTATACCATCGATCCGGAAGCCCAACACGATCTGGACCAGCTGAGGCCGGCGGTTGCAACTCTCCAAAGCCGTAAGCGCAGATCGATACAATATAAGAAAGGCTAGCCGGACCGCGCAGAATCGTATTCATTGCAGTGGTCAACCAGATTGGTGCCCGTGATCACGGACATGAGGCTCCGTGCCCTAGTCAAAGGTTGAGATTATATTACCACCACATCCAAGGTTACAACGGACAATTAGCCTATAATACGCCAGCGCCCACGATGTGTTGTGAGGGTAAGGCGGAGCGGATATGCCTCTCAAATCTTGAGCTATATTGGAAGCACATGGCAAAAATGCTTGGGCAAAGGACCAGTCGGCTTTCCATGAGGTAAGTGCAACATTGAAAATATCTTGCAATAATATTTGAAGAATCTGCATTGCTGATGTGATCCATAACGGCCACTTGGCTTTGCAACTCGACTCAAACTAGGTATCATTCCCCTGATTCAAACGCCCTCTCGTTATGCAAATTGCTTCCTCAAAACGCCTACAAGTTCGTTCGGCCATATAAACGTGATAGTTCGTACCTGTGAAGAAAGCTCAGTATTCCAGTCCTGCACCAAAACTAGTACTTCTAGCAAGTGCCGCACGTTTCATGGTTGCTTGAGCGGTGCTCCTCCTTCTGAGCATGCCGGGACGAGCGACTGGGGACTCGCCCTCTTCCGCCGCAACCACTTCCTCGGCGGGTATGTCATCTTGGATTCGATAAATGAAGATGACGGAAGCCAACACGAACAGACCGCCCAGAGCAAAGACTATACCGATGCTGTGGTCTCCCGGCGTTCCCCGGGGCTTCTGGAAAATCCGGAAGATGATGCTCGAACCAACGGTAGCCAACATTTGCGGTGATGCAATGGCCATGTTGTGGATTCCAAGAATCACTCCAGCCTTGTCTACCTCTTCCTCACTGTGCAGTCGTCGCTCCTGGTCTAGCATGGATTCTGTGCCGTTTTCATTGTCGAGACCCCGTGCCTGTGACTGCTGGGCTTGACGTCTGCTTCGCAGCAAGGCATCGCGACGGCTAATCTCAGCGCTGATGATGGCCCAGGGAGCCCAGAGCGTCAGAGCCCAGGTGATGCCAACAAGGCCGATGAGGATAGTCGCAGCCTCCACAGTACGCACAAAAACGGCGCAGAACATGGCCACGGAGAAGATGACCTGCGATAGCATCCATGCACGGCGAAGCGTAAATCCGGGGATGACCAGATAGTCCAGCCACTTCTTCTTTTCGTCGTCGTGCGGCAACGCACCGGGCGCTTCACCAGGTCCGGTTTGAGTCACAGGTCCGTCGTAGGTCGGAGCTACAAAGAATGGAAGCAAAACATTGGTTGCCAGACTCGTCACAGCAAAGATGAGCAAGGCAAATGTACCGACCCGTGTTCCCTTCTCGTACAGCTGGTCCAGTTCGGCGGGCGTCATGTGCGGGTTCGCCTCCAGGAACGGCTCAATGTAGATCTCGCTAATGTATTCCGACGTATAGAACAGCATTGGGAAGAAGCCGATCCAGGCGCAGAACTGCACAGCACAAACCTTGGAAACCTGCGGAGGAAGACGCTTGATCGAGGTGAAGATGGTGCGAAAGAAGGTGAAGGCGCCTGGTTGGTTCTTGGGCGGGGGCCCATCCAGGTTCGGATCTCTTTCGGGAATGAAGACGACACTGACCATGACCAGACCGCAAAGAGCAATGCTGGCTATGGCGCAGAGGATTTTGAACTGAGTGTCGCCCAACCACCACATGTATTTCGGCAGGTTGACGTAGCCAGCTAGATAGCCAACAATGTTGCCGACACCCACGATTCTGCTTGCCATGGAATTGGCTTGTTCTGTTTTGACTATATGAGCGTCGTACGCGCTCGAATAATGTAGAATATAACTTACCCTGCTGGTGCACAGGGGCACAGTCAACGATAAAGGCTCGAATGGCAGCTTGTACTGCAGATTGTCAGCTCGGCCGACCGCAGTACCGGTGAGGGGAGATTGAACATACCAGTGTTGATGGCAAAGTCCAAAATGTAGACCCAAAGCACAGCAACGACAAGTATCGTCGTCTTGACGCCCTGGCTGGCGGGATCAGCACCGAATAGACTGAGGAGACCACCCACGGTCTCCTTGGCCCAACCAAGCAGCATGAGCGACACCGACGTGGCAATGGCACCTCCCAGCATAAAGGGCTTGCGTCTCCCCCAAGAAATCCTGCAGTTGTCACTCAGCATACCAACGTACGGCTGAACAAGGGTACCGCTAAGGGGGCCAGCAATCCAAACCAGGGCCATGAGCGATTTGCTCAAGCCAAGGGACAACAGATAAGGCGAGCCATTGGACAGCTCGACGGACCAGGCAATCTGCAGGCCACCAATGCTCACGGTCAACAGCAGGATGTACCACAGACTCTTGTGCGCCTGGCCGTCGTCGTCGTTCTGCGGCTGGGGAGCTCCATTCTGCCCTCCCGCGCTCGACGAGAGCAGTGGTGTCTGTTCGGTGGTCGACTTGGGCTTCTTTAGGATGCCCCGGGGTTTGGCATTGTGTCGCTTGGGCGAAGGCGCGCGACTGGAGTTGGAGCTCGACGATGACGACGTTGACGACGCCATGCAAAGAGACCGAAGTCTGCAGGATTTGGAGTTTCGAAGGCGTTCGGTTGGCGTTCAGAAAGCCGTTGGGGTATCTTGGGGCCGGGTCGCCTCTTTACAAGAGTATAGGTACGACGACGTCTGCTTTCGGCTTTCTGCGGGTGGCGTCTCTATTCACGACACTCGGACAGAGCTAATGTGACAAGACGCGAGATGGGATGAAGAGCGAGCCGGGGAAGTCGGGGCGAAGAGTCGGGGCTTATTGGTCTTGTAAACGGTCGTGGCCGAGAGGCTGAGGTATCAGCAGTAAAAAGAGCAGGCAGGCGGGCAATCAAGGTAAGTCGGTCTGTGAGGCTTAACTTTATGTTTCGACCAAGTGCCTGTGTATGTTGTTGTGGTGCCAAGGTCGAGATCGAGTATCGCTCGGGGGGTTAGCTAAACCTTGATTGTGACGATATGACATGGCCCGGTTTCAGAGCTAAGGCGGCACACCAAACCCAGAAGATATATAATGTGTTCTAGTAGCCAGGAGGATCAGAGATTCCAAGGCCCTCAGGGTGGTCGATGCTTGGATGGTGAGGAGAAGTAGTAGTAAAGTAATATGCTGTCCAGTGTCAGGCGGTCAAGCTAGAGGATGCCACGCGACCAACCCGTCTGGCAAACTATGTACGGGTTGAACGGCTTTGGGGTAAGGTATGATCATATCGTGGGGTCAAGGCACCGAGTAAAAGGCGACTGGTAAAACGTGGCTTCAATTAGTACAACGACAGATGACCGCTGATGATGTATGTACACATTGGCTTGTACTACGGCCAATGCTTACATACAGCCATCCTGTCTGAAAGGAATGCAATGGAACGAATGCAGCCATCGCGAGGATTTGGGGATCTCGAATTGTCCCTGGCCATTACATCACATCAACATGATCAATCGGACATGCAGGGGGACTAAACCTCCGACCGGCGCTCCATTGATCGTTTCGTGGGGGAGAAACCAACCAAGTGGAGAGGGGCCGAGGGGCAGGGACGCAGGTCGATATGAAGCCAATGATGATCCATCTTTCTCGAACGTCAAAACGGCAACCCGGATCAGTCAGCTGCTTTTTATCATCATCTATACATTTATGGAGTACTTGATGCTTTCCTATGAGCAATTATTAGAGAGAACAGCAAACATGTCCCAGTAATAGCTCGATCCAGCGACACTGATCGGATCTAAGATTTGACCCTGAACTTTATGTACCTAGGTCTAGGATACATGGAAGAGATCCTCTTGCTTAGGGTTCAAGACGTCTCCCTGCACTGATGCGCGTGAATGGAGCAATTCATATACGTGTGCTTGGCTGTAGTCTTTCTTGCACACTTTACGCCTGGTTGAGTAATAAGTAAAGTTGTGTACATGTGTCAAAAACCTGGGGGTTGTATTTCGATATGCCAACCAATATACCCCAATTAGACCTGCAGAACAATCTTTGATGTTGCTGACTTTCATCCAAAGTCTGCGGATAGAATAAATTGCCCTCGTTTGACTGCCCGCCATAGATCGGATTCTTGTCAGCATTACATGTTTCAAGAATAGCCAGGCCGCCGTCTGTCTCGAAAGGTCCAACTGTTATTTCAGGATGACATAGTCATGGTAGACCTGGGATGTATGCACATCAATACGGCCGCATTGAAACGCCGTTGCTTCCAGTGGACCCACCACGGCAGCACTTCCCGCTAAAACTTTGGAGCAAGATTGATTGAGCTCGCGCGTCAAATGGCTGCGCCTTCGCCCCCAGGGGTGCCGAGCCGAAAAAGATGATAGCTGTCGACTTTCATACTTTGGGGGACAACGTACCTCGTTAGCAACCCGCAACATCTACCTCAGCCTCATCCAAGTCGCTCTACCTGGACAGGCAACACGATATTTACGCTCGTCCGCGATACCCTCTCCTGACGAGAACCGACGGCCACTACCACAGCAACCGAACTCGTCGCAGCTGGACCCATCAGAGCTGCATGTGCCGCATACGTGCCCGCAACGTCCTTGCTCTCCCACCCGCCCAGACATAGCGCTTTCCACCTAGGTCGAAATAAATCTGCCTACGAACGCTTCAGATGCCCCACGGTTCAAGCTATCCATCTCGAAGGATATCGGCGCATCTTGTACTGCGGCAGTAGAGACGTATCGCACAGCAGAGCGTCGCGTTGCACCGCTACCGCACCATCGACGACTCCTACTCCCAACAAAGGCCCCGAGTGGGCACCATACCAACCGACAAGATGCTGGGAGACATGGCCAGCGCCGCAATGGGCCACCTCGTCCGTATGTTTGCGCATTCGCTACTTTCCGCTGCGCATGGCACCCGTGGACACGATTGCTAACCCGCGAGAGCAGGCAGGGCCAGCGACGAGGAGACGGACCCGGAAGCTGGAGACAATGCCGAGCAGGAAGTCATGGCCTCGTGGGCTCTCTTCATTCTACTCATCCTGCTGATAATATCCTTCTTTACGAGCTATATGCTTCAGCAAAAGAAGGTCCAAGCTGTCCACGAGACCGTCATCTCCATCTTTGCTGGTAAGTTTCTCATCACGGAATGCGTTCGGACCATGCCCGAGTACTGCTCTGAGAATGGCGCATAGAATATGTGTGGCTGACTCCAGATAACAGGTATGACGGTCGGTTTATTGCTTCGAATCACGACGGGTCATTCCCTCCAGCAGCTCGTCAGCTTCGATTTCCAAATCTTCTTCAATCTGCTACTGCCCCCGATCATCCTCAACTCGGGCTACGAACTGCACCAGGCGAATTTCTTTCGCAACATTGGCGTCATCTTGACCTTTGCATTTGCCGGCACCTTCCTATCTGCCGTCGTCGTCGGTTTCATCCTGTGGCTATATACCAGGCTGCCTCTGGACAGCCTTGACATGAGCTTTGTTGATGCCATTTCCGTCGGTGCAACACTTTCGGCCACCGATCCAGTCACCATCTTGGCCATCTTCAACACCTACAAAGTCGACCCCAAATTGTACACCATCATCTTTGGCGAATCTATTCTCAATGATGCCATTGCCATTGTCATTTTCGAGACGGCCCAAAAGTACAAGAGCGGGTCCGCGGCATCATACGGCATCTTCAGTTTCCTCGAGGGTGTGGGCATCTTCTTGTTGTCCTTCTTCGGCAGCTTGCTCATTGGCGTTTTGGTGGGCGTATCGACTGCCTTGATTTTGAAGTTTACCTATCTCAGACGATACACACAGATTGAGAGTTGCTTGGTGGTGCTGATCTCTTATGCCACTTATTTCCTCGCGCAGGCTCTGCCGAAAATGTCTGGTAAGTGAAATCTGGTTTACAACCATTATCTCGGCGAAGGAATTGAAACTGACACGGCACAGGTATCGTATCTTTGCTTTTCTGTGGAATCACCTTGAAGCATTACGCATACTTCAACATGTCGAGGCGGACTCAGCTGAGCACAAAGTACCTCTTCCAGGTTCTTGCGCAATTGTCTGAGAATTTCATCTTCATCTACCTTGGGCTGTCACTCTTCACCGACAAGGACTTGAGTTTCCGGCCTCCTTTGATTATTGTGACAATTCTGGCCGTTTGCGCTGCTAGATATGTTGCCGTTTTCCCTCTGTCCAAGGCGATCAATTGGTTTATTCGCTACCGGGCAAGGCGACATGGACGAGATGTTGCTGACGAGTTGCCTCGAAACTACCAGGCCATGCTGTTCTGGGCCGGTCTCCGTGGAGCAGTCGGTGTGGCGCTTGCCGCACTTCTCACGGGCGACAATTCTTACGCCCTAAAGGCAACGGTGTTGGTCGTCGTGGTGCTTACTGTGATCATCTTTGGAGGCACGACAGCACGCATGCTTGAGATCCTGGGTATCAGAACTGGCGTTGTGGAGGAAGTGGACAGCGACGACGAATTCGACATTGAAGCAGCGCCTGGCGGTTCGTACTACAAACGCTCCGGTACCGGTATCGGCTACACGCCGAGGGCAAGAAACGGCTCCTTGGGTCTTTCTAATCTGAACAACAAGCGCCGAGATAGCGAGCCGAGACACAAGAGTTATGCATCCGGATCGCACTCGCCATCCTATGACGCAGCTCGGCCCGACAGCCTGAGCAGAAAGACCTCGCGCGCTCAGGTCGTCGAGGAATCAGAAAGGAACGACCTTCTCGGAGGCCGGTCCGGCAACATGACGGACGACTCGGACCTGGGCTCGGACATTGACATTTCAGATCTGCCCCCGCCCGCCCGCCGCCCGCCGCGGCGGAACGACAGCAGCCCCGGCATCCTCACGCCGAGCGGCCTGGAGGACGAGGAGACGGGCGTGTTCAACTACCCGACCTCGGGCCACCGCGACGCCCAGCCCGTGTCGGCGTCGGCCGCGATACGGCAGCTCTTCACCTCGCAAGATCCCCAGGCCTTGTTCCGGCAGCTGGACGAGGACTTTATCAAGCCCAAGCTGCTCCTGGACGGGCCCGGGGGTCCTCCGCACGGCAGGGACAATGGCGAGGGGAGCAGCTAGCATTTAGATATATAAAAACATGTAGTTTTACATTGTTCAATTTGACTTTCTTGAGATCCGCTATTACATCTGGCCTTGAACTGTACATTGTGTGAGAAATCGACGACGGAACAAATCACTGCTGCCCTTTGTCATGGAGGGACTGTCATCAAACCACGTAATGCCTTGTAAGTTGTCCTTGATTTGGCTATCCAAATGCTATATGCCTTTTTGGAACGAGGCCGAGCCAAACGGTGAGCATTTGATTGTCGCCTTGCTCTTCTAGATTCTCTATGTACACTTTGTCTTTTTTTCTTTCTCTTTCCGAGGCTTTCTATTCTTGCAGGACCCAATCGATCGCGTGGGCTTTGAAATTATCCAGGTCAACATTTTGTCCTTCTTTCGAAAAGAATCAGAATTATCGGCCGCCTTTCCTTCCGTCCGCGGCACCCACGTCACGCTCGACCATTTCTATCGCGCTGAGGCTCGGAAACCTCTTGCTAAAGTCCTGGACGTAGTCTTCCTTCTCCTGCTGCGTCATGTCGAGGGTCGGCCTGCCGGGGATGCCGACACCCACTAGCTGCTCCGTGCCCGTGTGGTTCGGCATCGGGGGCGCGGAAGACCTCTGCGGCTTGGATGGAGATCTCCTGCCGCCAGTCGGGATCTTGTTGAGGTGAGTGGGTTTCGGAGGCGCACTGGGTTTCCCGGTGACCTGCTTAGTAGCAGGGTTCCCAGCCATGCCGACCGGTTTCCGCGGGAGGTCTGGGAGGGCTTTCTCCGGACGATTGACTGCCGCCGCTGCGTCGGAGAATCGTCCATATCCTTCGGCCGTCTTGGGTGCGCTGGGAGGCTTCTGGCTCTCTTGCAATAGGTTTTGTACCCTGTTCTGGATACTTTGAGCCCGAGATACACCACCTATGCTCCTGGGAGGCGCGGTAGCAGAGCCACCCGTTGTTTCCCTCAGGGCCATGCGCGCACGGTACTCGGCGGCTGCGGCCTCTACCCTGCGCTCCTCTTCTGCCAATGCTTGCATCTCGGCGTCTCGTCGCTGCTCTGGGGTCATGTCTTCTTGGTCGCCGAGTAGCCTGCCATCGTCACTCTTACTGTCCGTGGCCTCGGAACCAGCGATAGGAGTCAGCCCTTCGCGATCAGAATCCTTGTAAGGAGAAGGCGTGCGTGCAGGTTGTGAGGTGCCGCCACCTTCGAACCGTTTGAAAGCATCGCCAAACTTTGTCGCCAGTATGTTCTTGGTTCCAGACAAGGAGGTCAAGCTGGAGCGCTTGCTATGGTGTTTGGAAATTTTATCCTTTTTCTTGTTGTCCGTTTCTTCCATGGATCGAAGAAAGTCGACATTTGACTCAATCACCGTGTCCTCCTGGGGTTCCAACGCAGGAGAGGATCTCGATGTGCCGGTCAGCTTGGGTGACCTTAGCGGCCGAGGCGCCGCCTCCTTTTCCCGCAAAAAGTCCAAGTTGGACTCGAGATAAGTGCTGGTAGGTCTCGGACGTCCTGATTGAGAAGCAGATTTGGCCAGGGGCTCCATAAGATCGACACTTGGGCGGCCACCTTCAAGCGACGGCCTCGAGGACGAAGGATGGTGCAAGTGGGCGCTTTGCGACTGAAAGGACGCAAGCCGTTGGTTTGCGCCAGGTCTCGTCTGCGGGCTCGCGTCCAGCAAAACCTGGGGCGAGGCGACTTCTGGCTGCCGCGGTAAGCTTGATGAGCGGTGGTGATCCGAGGAAGGGAATCGGTAAATAGGGGGATAGTCGCGTTTCGGCATCTCCTGGGGTGGCGGCGTGCTGGTCATGGTACCTGTGGAGACCATGTTTGGACGACTAGGTGTTTGGTAGATGGGCTGCGGTGGCGGAGATGCAATGGCCTGCAGTTCAGGATTGCTCGAGATGATTGCTGAAGCCCGGCTCATGGGTCCCCCTTGCGGCTTGGGCTGGGCCAATGGTGGCTTACTGGCCGACGTCGGGGGAGGTGTCGTCGTCGAGCTGTTGAAAGACTTGACTCTGCTCAGATCGCTCGACAGCCTGTTTGAAGATTGAGGTGCTGCTGCAGCTGCTGCCTGCGGCACTGCGAACGCAGCATCTGCGGCCCGTCCCGAAATTCTATGACTACCATCGGCCGGCGGTGAAATCGGACTGTCGAATTCGAACTTGGAGCCCTGGTCGTGTAGGATAGAGAACTGATCCAAGGTGGGAAATCTAGACGAGAGCTCATCCGGTTTGCTGCTTTTGGCGCTGGACTTGGAATCGAGGGCCGCGAAAGGATCTCCGTTGGTGACCTTCAAAGACGGGCTTGGCTTGGGAGCCTGCTGTTGCTGCTGTGGTGGTGGTGCAGGCTGGGCTGCTGGAGCCACCGGCAACCTACCACGCCTCATAGGGACCACCTCGGGAATCTTCTGCTTTTCTTCTTGCGGCGGCGCAAACACGGCGCCCACGACTGGTGTGCTCTTTCCACTCGGCGGTGCAGGGTTTGCTGCTTCGGAACGACTCCGGTTTGCGTATATCTGATTAAAGTCAGTCGAGAATGACCACAAGGAGACACGAACTAGCTCACATCGTGTATTGGAACCTCGCGTCCTTGCAAAAGACATCCTTCCTTGAGCACCTGGTATATATTTGGTCTTTGTCGCTGATCCTCTCGTAACATGGACGCTGGAGTAGAAAGTCAGCGTGAGCGCCCGCGGGCAGTACAGTGCCGTGTCCAGCCAACTTACCAATAAGGTGCTTTAACCGGTCAGAGAAGGCGGGATAACTTGGGAACTTATAGCTGGCGTTCAAGATGGCAAGCTGCCCCTGCTCCTCAAAAGGGGTCGTGTAGTAGCAGAGCTTGTACAGTAGCACGCCGAGCGCCCATATGTCTGACTTCTCGTCTATCGGCAGTTTCCTGTACACGTCTATCATCTCGGGGCTGCGGTATTGCATGGTGGTGTGCCTCTGGACGTCCTCGTCCACGAGGCGGCACTCGACGATGCTCTGGGGCGCGGGCTTCGGGGTGGCTGCCGAACCAAAGTCGCAGAGCTTGAACTTCCTCCTCCCGCCGACCATGGTAATTAAGACGTTTTCGACCTTGAGATCTCGGTGCAGCAGCGGGGGCTTCAGGTAGTGCATGCATGCCACGCCCTCGGCGATGTCGGTAAAGATGTTCAGGATCTCGGGCTCGGTCAGGCGGTGCTGCAGGCGGGTGTTCATAAAGTCGATCAGTCCTCCTCCGTCGCAAAACTCCATGAGCAGGAAGACCTCGAAGCCTTGGCCGGCGGCCATCTCGGAGGCGTGGGAGTCGATGTAGGTGACGATGGGCCGGTGGCCCTTGAGGCGCTTCATGGTCTCGACCTCGGTGCGCATGCCGCGCAGAGTCTCCTTGTCCGGCACGGCGACTCTCTTCAGCACGGCCAGGTCGGTGCCGTCGACGGGCTTGGGCAGCTTGACCAAGTACACATGTGCGAAGCCGCCCTCGGAGAGGTACTTCTGGATCACGACTCGATGCTCGCCGACCTGGATCTTGGTGCCGGGGGAGAAGGTGCCGGCGGGCGCACTCGGGGCCTGCTGCATGGCAACGGGGTGCTGTGCGTAAGCGACCTGTTGTCGGCCAGCCATCGGCATCGTGCTCCCATACTGTGCCATTGTCGATCGAGGTCGCCAATTCCGGCACTGAATCGTCGTCGTCGTCTTCTGGGGGCGGGTGGAAGGGGAAAGGGAGCTTTCCAATGCTGAAGCCTGGCCGTGGTGGAAGTGGGACGGGGGGCGACGGGACTGGGTGAAGTTGACGACAAGGGGCTCGCTCAATCAATGGCAGTCCGTCTTAATCGGTGGGCGGAGGCATCTGAGGAGGGACAGTTCGTTCGGGTTCGGTTTGGGTGGCCGCAACTTGGTTTGTGCTCTCTTCTGGGCTGCTTTCCCTATTTATTTTCCCGCTCTTGTTTGGTGTTTGATTTTCTCTTTTCAGACTATCGACATATCTCGGGAGAGGCAGGACGATGGATCTGTAGTGATGAAATGTGAGGACAATCACAGAAATTACAGCGCTCCTATAATAAACGACAATCAGCCATGCGCTCTTCCATGGCTCTGGGTTGGGCGCTACCTACTATTGTCACTGTTACGCTGCGGCCTGCCATGCCATCCTCTCCCCCACAAAGGGGCGGAACTGGGTTCTACAGCCCACTCGCTAGCCCGGAACAATGGTCGCACCTGTCTATCTGAGTCGCTGCATGCCTGATAGCGTCACTAGCACGATTCACTGTCAGGGGGACGCTAAAGCTAAAAAGCTGCCCGCAGGCCCAGGGGTTCAGCCAACTGGCACTCATGAATAGCCAGTCACTCCTGGTCATTAATGCAGGAACTCAATTCAGGCATAATTGGTTTATTTGTAAGACAGCCACTGAACCTCTGCTGCCGGTTCAAGGTCTGAATATCTAGAATGGCGATCCCACAATCTTCATGGAAATGAAGTGCTGCCAGCTAATAGTGCTCCCCCCTCGTCATCAATAGGGCTCCCGATTAGTACGAATTGGTGGAGGGGCCGCAATCGGAGAAAAAAAGAACTATAATTAGAGTACAGAGTATACAATCTGCAACTTGAACCATTTCATTCGTCGCAAGTACAGTGGACTTTGTTTCTGTCGATCCATTGTTTCTCGTCAGAATCCTTTCGAGAATAATACACCAAAATAGATTTGACAACGTACTCGAAGCCATATATTCTTTATGGCGATGAAGAGACTCTGTCTCCATCTTAAGCCCGTATAGCAGTAAGACAGGCACTCCAATAGACTATCTCAAGTGAGGACTCTGGTTTCAGCGTCAGTCTGTTGGTCAACGCTAAATCGCATTAAAAATTCAAATACCATCAATCTTTCATCTCACTATAGAGTACTTATGCAATGTTGACTACAGTGGCTATTCAAGCAGAAGCACATCCGCCATTACCTATTGACCTCGATGAGGAAAGTAGTGGGTAATGCCAGCATACAACTTGATCCACTCGTGAACTACCGTATTTCCACAAACCTGCATTTACGTACATTATACTCCTTGGCTCCACCATTTTTATAACGCAATTGCCAAGATCGTATACACCCATGGCGGGCTGGTCTATACGATTTCTGGTATTTCAGAAACAGTCAGCATTGCTTCGGATGCTCTACCGGAAAATGAGTGGCAGCACATTGCGAGTTAGAGACAAAATCACGTTCCCAGGCAGAGGAGCCCGATGAATTAATTGCAGACTGCTTCAACATGACACACAAGAGCGCTTTACTAACATTCATGCAACAACGGGCCCACATGCTCAAAAATGAATTCGTTGTCCGGAATCCGAATACCGGGATCTGACACTGGATGACATTGGACATCAACATCAGAAATAGACGATATGGGGTCATAAATAGAGAGCAAATTTTTATTGTTTATTCCAAAATGAGGAATATTGGTATCTTGAAAGAATATCGAAGCGAGACGACTCTACGCTTCTAATGGTATCATCTTCAAACACATGCATCCAATGCAATGTGCCATCGCCTGGCCAGGACCGTTCAACACAATGTCCAGTCTATGCAAAATTATATACGGGCTTCAACACGCAGACGCGGTCAAAGACTGCTGTCTCTTCTAATCGTCTAGAACAGAGCACGAACGATGCGCATGGGCAAGTTCTTCCAGGTCTTGACAGGCATCGGCTCGTCGTCGGCCATCAGCACACGGGCACCAGACTTGAGATCCATCTCGTGGACGCTGAGGAACATGCGTCGGTCGCGGCTGTAGACCTTCCAGAAGACGTAGAGCGCAAGAATGACGGGGGCGGCAAGGAACTGGGTGAAGAATACTTCGGCGTCAGGTGTCGCGTTAGGGCTCGGCTGCAGCAAGAAAAGGTCAGTCTGGTTTCCAGCAAGTTTGTTCCGATATGCAATCAATCACTTACGTAGAGAGCGGTATAAAAGGTAGCAATGATGGCAAGAACGTTGAGACCCAGTCCAATGCTGCTGCCAATGACGCCAAGAGGAGCCTTGTAGGGCAGCTGAGCCAGGTTGTAACCCTGGGCCTTCCATCCTGCTCGGAATCGAATGTGGGCCAGGCAGATGGAGCCCCAAATGAAGAAGTAAGACAGACCCGAGAGAGACAACAGCCAGTTGAAGATCTCTCCCTGGTTGCCGGCAACACCAATGTAGGCGAGAACACCGAAAAGCAGCTGGAGGATGACACAGTAGATGGGACGACCCTTCTTGTCGACGTAGGCAAGCAGCTTGGGTGCCATGCCGCGCTCAGCCATGGCCTGCAGAGTACGGGTAGAGCCATAGGTACAAGAGTTGGCGACGCTGATGACGGAGATGGTGATGACAGCATTGAAGACGGACGGCAGGGCTTGTACACCGGCGTCCTGGATGGCCATGACAAAAGGCGAGTACTTTGTGTTGGAACTCGAGCCCTCAGTCAGTCTCTCGTCGTTGAAGGGAAGGATAAGGCCCAGAATCAGAAGGTTGAGGACGTAGAAGAAAAGAATACGCCAAAAGACCTGCTTAGTGGCCTGTGGGATAGCCTTTCGGGGGTTGGCAGACTCGGCAGCGGCAAGACCACTCAATTCGGTTCCCGCAAAAGCGAAAGCAGCGACTGAGAAGACGCCAGCAAAGCCGTTGAACCCGTTGTTGAAGGCGCCAGGATCGTACCAGTACTTTGCGCCAATGTATCCCTGGTCACCGACGCCACCGCAGTTGTAGACTATACCAAAGATAATGAAACCAATACAGGCGCAGATCTTGATGAGGGACAGGATGAACTCGACTTCACCGTACCCGCGAACACCAAAGATTTGAATGACGATCAGGACGACCAAGAAGACAGTGATCCAGACGGCGACGCTGATATCCTTTCGCCAGAAAGAAATGGTGAGAGAGGCAGCTGTGAGTTCAAAAGGCAGGACAGTGAGCCACGAGATGGCGTAATCGAGACCAACGGCGAAACCCCACGACGGGTCAACGAAGCGGACGATGTAGGTGTAAAAAGCACCGTTGACGGGATACAGCACAGCCATCTCAGCCAAGGCGTGCATGGTGAAGAGCAGCATTATACCGACGATGATGTAGCAGATGACCTATCGCGTCCGTGTTATAAAATAGCGCCAGATTGGATGGAACTTGGTTGGGACTATCACTTACCAGGGAGGCAGGACCTCCGTTTGCGAGAGCACCTCCAGAACCAATGAAGAGACCAGCACCGATTGAACCACCTAGACTTTGATGTTAGAAACAGAGAGATCTCGAATATCCGTAGAGGCGAGGGAGTCCCGTACCGATGGCGATCATCTGCATGTGTCGACTCCGGAGGTCCTTCTTGAGGGCATCGCCCCTCTTAGTGACGCCGACCTCCTCATCGACGGGCTCATTGGCGTAGAGCGTCGGGTCGACCGAGGTCTTGTTATGATCTTTCTCGTACGACATGGTGAAGTCCTTGTCGGGCTTTGTGTCGGACAGCCGCGAGGGATAGGGTTGCGTTTCGTCTGCGGTCGGCAAAGTATGCGACTCGAGTGCAAACGAATGGAAGGGAGAAGAGACGGGGAGGGTGGGCGACAAGAGAGTGAGGGAATATTCTAGGATATATACTAGGAATCACTCGGGCTGAGGAGAGAGATGCAACAATCAATCAAGCAGCATGGTGGGCTGGCTTCAGGTTGATCGACCAGGTGTGGAATGATTAGTATCTGAAATGGCATGCAGCTTCCGCCAGGCGAGGCGCAAAAAGACTAAAAGGGCCCTCTTGTGTCGACAGGCTACCTAGGTAGACCTTGGAGCTCCGGGCGACAGCGACCAGACCTGGGCCATTGAAAGGCCTGTCAAATCGCCCGTCGCACCGAAATGCATCAAATACTCTCAAATATCTGCCAGGGTCCTCTTGGTACCTGTACATGCACCCTCCCAATTGGCCGCGCCATGCAGGGTATGCGAGCTGACTGGGTGCGAAAACAATATTACACGGGCGTCTGTCTCACTTACAGATAACCTCCCCGGCGACTAGGAACAGACGATAGCGATTTCATTGGGAAAGGCGCAAGGCAAGACCGAGGGAAGACCCATCAAAGTCGCCATCAGATTGGCTAGACTGCTGATATCAAATCCGCCACGGGCATCGCATTTATCTACATGTAGGTATGGATCAGCCAACCGTATGTGATAATCGGCCAGTGTGTACGTTGACGGACTGATCACTCTTCAAGGGCTCTGGTTTCTGGTCTCTGGATGGCATTACAGATTGACCTTTTCATGGGAGGAGGACAGCCAAGCGTAGAGACAATGAATTGATTCGAGGTGCGGGAACCCGTCGACAGGAAGGGGATCCTATCCTTACACGACTGATAGAAATGACATTGATACTGCGTTGCTTCAAATTAGCTAAGCCGGTTGACCGCAGGCTTCCGCAACACAACTTCTAGTGGGAAATAGACACGGTTCGACGAGTCCTAATTCATCAGGTCCATCCGATGGAAGAAGACCAAGCAGAAAACGGCATTAGTGAGCTGATACTCTCTGTCTAGATAGTCCATTTCGATCCGATAGAACATGAGATCAATGATCATAGCGCGACCAGATGCCAGAGCACCAAGAAACATGGAAAAGCTTGTCGGTTGCTTAATGTCGCGGGGTACGTACTGCGCAACGTCTTCTACGATCCTTCCGTCGTCTCTGGATCAGGGTCTTGTTTAGTACTCCGAGGTTCTCGACCATGGTGATTGGCCGGCAAACGCCTCCCAGAGGCTGGCCCAGGCTAGAGTCCTGCATGGAATACATAGTGAACTGCTGCTAGGCAGGAGCGCCCCGGGGCTAATCATCCCCTGCTGCCGTTTTAGTGGCTCTGGTCATATCTCTGGACCCCTGCTAGCTCCATACTCCACTATTCAACCTTGCAGCTCAACTGATAAGCCGCCCAGACCAATGAGGAAGGTGCGCGGCCTGGGTGCGCGGACGCCCGTCGCGTCGCCTGTCAGTCCAGTCAGTCAACCCCGTATGTTACCCGATTTGAGAGTGATTCTGCCTCTCGGTCGCTTCAATTGTCTGACTGCTTCTCATCAATCCTCTTGGCTAGATCCTACGGTGGAACGACAGATACTTGGCGTTTCTTAAACTTTCACCACAGCAAGCACCCGTAGCCGACCATGTTCTGTACCATCTTATACTAATGAGCCGCCTGCGGTGCGGATGTATTCTGTTTCTGTTGACAGCCCAGACGCCTCGCTTCGACGGGTTGCGGCGTCAAATACAGCTCTTGGTCAATAACGCAAAGGATTTCCTGTCCATTCGCCCCGGCAGGATTCATACCTAGCTCTTTAGACTCGTACGAGAGAAAAAGAAATAGCCGGCAACCACGTGAGCGACCTCAAGTCGTGGCTGACTGCTTCATGTCTCCTCAGCATTCCCGTTCAAACGTACTCGGCATTGAATGGAAGAGACGAGAAGGAAGAGGCGCTCGCACACCAGGTCACCTGCTCACCCAAAAGTCCGTTTTGGAAATCGAACCTTTTCCTCTAATATCCACCACCTCGATACATCGCGTGAGCCTTTTCCCTCACTTTGAGAGTTCGCCTGGCTGCCCCTCGGTTTCCTATCTGGAAATGTTGCGCCGAACATGGGTAGCTGATTAGATCACTGCCACCTTGCGCCATATGGTCGGTACGGAGTACTAGAGCCAAGCTTCTCGATCCATGAGTTCTGCCCATGATCCTTCTCATTCCAGCGCCAGATCTCCCAATACACCGTCCCAAATATGAAAGCCTACCTACCAAAGACGGAATCTCTCATATTACTTTTAGAAGACCTTCCACCAGTAGTCAGGCTTTCATTCGCGACGATCCAACCGGCTCCGACGCACTCAATTATTGTCCTCCCGCCAATGACCTGCCGGGGAACCAGAGACATGCCGCCAAGGACTCTTCTGTCCTATGCCCGACTGGCATGATAGGTTGTGCCACGGGGGTCTGCCGCACCATGGTGCCGTAGCATGTCAGTCTGTACGAGTGTACCGTGACTTACGGGAACCCGTCAGCTATCTCACACCCACACCTACAACCATGCATCCAGTATTCGCCACTTCTGTGCAGAGCTGCACTCCAACAACATGACTGTCTGATGATGTTCGACCAGTCGCAAGCCATCATGGCCCAGGCATCTACTCCGTTACTTCCGCTAGGCTGTCTTCTATCGTCCTTCCATGGCTTCTAGAATCTTTCTCCTAGGCGCCTGCATTTCCGAAGCCAACTGGGATTAGCAACCTGAACCTGATCATTGGATCGTCAGATGCTACGATGACCTGCAAGAAGGACATGAACATCAAGTGGGTTGGCCCTCGAATGCAACGTGAGCATTTAGGCTGCGTCCCAGAAAGGCAGCAGGTTCATCGACACCCAAACGGCCGGGTCCTCTCGAGCATTTCTCCTCATGTAGTCATGTACTGTTGCGCCTAAAGTCTAATTTCATTCGACTAGTACTTCGTATACAGCAGTATAAATACTGATAGCTGCGCCACACGACGGCTTCAGTACATATGGCGCCAAGACTAATCCAGCTTTGCAGAGGACAATTATTAAATCACTCGGCAAATCAGCAAACACCATGCTGACATTTGACAGATTTGCAAAACAGACCACTTGTAGGAGAGTATATGAGTGAGCGAGCGGCTCCTGCAACTAGCAGCACCGTCAAGTGGCTCTCTATCTGCATTGCAGAGGCTTTGAGTCTGCAAATATTAAAAAAGGTCATTAAAGATGACAAATGCTTCCTTTGCCCCAGCGGCATTCTACCGAGCATAGAAACAGACCACGGCTGCAGCCTTCAGTCTGAGCCCAGTCGTAATGTTGAGCAGAGTATTGCACCTTGAGGATCAAACGTATTTACGGCCTCGAGGACATCAAGCCTCACTGCATTTGGTGATTACGCGTCAAACTCACTGGGACTCTGCTTGGGTTATTTCCTTGACTTACGCTTCTATCGATACAGCATTTCCCATGCCGAAATCAGCAGGCGTTCCTCCGATTCAATTATTGCTCCAGGCAAGCAAGTGTCTCAGGATTCGTGAAGTAGCAACTGCTCCTTTAGGTGATCGCAGAGAGCCTACGGTGTTAGGCGCATCCAAGCGCGACAAGCCTCGTTCTCGTTAACCGCTCGAGGATTTCTGGCTCAGCTTTTCAGCATCGCGTCGCGGAGCTGAAATCACTCTCAGGTGGTAGCCGAGCCGGCGACACTCGACGCGGAAGCTGACACGGCTCCACGACAATGACCAACTCCGTTGATACTCTATAGTCCGAAATGCATACGGTAACCGCAGCATCTAGACAGACTGCAGTAGTATGTATTTGCACCTAGCCGTGGCGGGTAGGCAAAAGAGTTAACCCGGATCTCACGCGATGGCCACATTGGGGAAAGGCGCCCGTCTCAAGTGCCATTGTGGGATTTATTGCTATGTAGGTACCTGGACGAGCCCGGGTAGTGGAACATCACGACCGGTCTCTGCCCATTTTCTCATGCGGTGCCAAGAACGGGCAAGGACCGGGGGATCCGGGGAAATCTTACGCGTGCGTATCCATAGACTTGAACGACAGGGCCACCAATCCGTGCACGCGCCTGCTTTTCCTAGAATAATTATTCGAAATTATTATAGACGTTTCTAGGTGCTATTGGTTTGAATTTAAGAATGCTTGGAGTTTGTAACCATTTAAGCAAAACGATGATCTCAAAGTCGTGGTCTGGTATCCAAAGGCCTGAGCATATGGCTGGCATGTGTGATACTTGGTCAAGGCAGTATCTGTATTTTCTTTCGATATTGACTAAATCTGCAGGTGACGAAGAGCCACAGATAATAATCCTAGTGCTAGGTATGCCAACATGATTATTGATAGACACTACAATATCGAGGTCGAACTCGGAATTTCGCTTAACATTATCTGTATGCCGTACGGGTGTGAGATTATGTGTTCTCAGTTTCTCTCTCATGCCTTCTAAGCTGAGCTCTCTATTGTTTGTTTTCTAACAATAAGATTTTCTCGAATAGGCTGTTCTGATATTCTAATCATATTTTATCAGCACCCGCTCATTATATATCTCTAAGGCCTAGGCGCCTGATGTAAAGAACGACATTCACAACCAAAGCTTTATCGTCGTCGTCCACAGCTGACCATCGTCTGTCAAACAACTTGGAGTGGTGGTTTCAATAATCCAATTGTTCGAATCAATAGAATTTTCCCCTTTTCGAACACAAATTCAACTTGAAAACCTTAATATGCATCAGACTATCAACAGATCACATCCCCAGCCGAAGTCCTAATAATGTCATGTCTCATAGGTTATTGTCCGGACCCACGTCCTTTGATGGCTCTCTCTCTCTCTCTCTACATGCAAAGAAAATGGAGGGAATTGACGAGCAAAAGATATTCTATAGATTTCACATTGTAAGAAATGACTATTACCAACTGTGACAAAGATGCAGATGGTACGTTGTTGCCGACCAACATGCATAATAGTGCGTCAGAGTGGATTAAGGCACGGGCGACGCAACCAACAGGCCCTTTCTTGTGTGTCAGTCCGCCTCCCAGACCACGGATTCAAGAAATGCGACGAAAAGGAAATTGTTAGAATTGCCATCTTCTCACGTCACTGAGGTCTCACTATCTGCCAGTTCTTACATTCTAGAGAATAATCGGCAACCTAAGGTCGGTCAAACCTGGTATCAAACTCCTGTAAGATGTCGCCCATCAACCAAGAATATGATTTTATTATCGTTGGCGGTGGAACAGCCGGTCTCGTAGTCGCCGCCCGGCTCAGTGAGAATGCCGACGTCTCGGTTCTTGTCCTCGAGTCCGGAGGAGATGCGCTCGCTGATCCTCGCGTCGCTATCCCGGCCATGTGGTCCGCCGTCCTCGGCACGGAGCTTGATTGGGACTTTATCACGGTGCCTCAGGTATGAAAATACCAGCCCTATCAGGAGAAACGACCCATTAACCATCATCTCTTTACAGGAGAATTTGAACGGTCGCCAGATCGGCCACCCTCAGGGGCGTGCCCTCGGCGGATCCAGCGCCATCAACGCAGAGGTCTTTGTGCCCCCTTCCGCCACTGGCTTCGACACATGGGAGTCACTGGGCAACCCCGGATGGGGCTGGCCGAGCGTGGCCCCGTACTTTCGCAAAGCTTATACGCTCAATCCGCCCAGCGAGGCACTTGGCAAGCATCTGGACATTGACTGGATCGACGAGGGCACCCGTGGCGCCGACGGTCCCATCCAGGCAAGCTTCACCAGCGTCACGGAAGATCCTCTCGGCAGGGCATGGAACACCACTTTTCGCGAGCTGGGCTTCGGCGTCACGCAAGACCCTTATAACGGCTGCGGTGTCGGCGCCTGGAGCGCGCCGGCCAGTATAGACCCTAAGACCAGGACCCGTAGCTATGCTGCCAGTGCTTATCTGGCACCGGTGCGTGACAGACAGAACCTTCACGTTGTGACTGGCGCCACGGTAAGCCGAATTGTCCTACAGGGAACCAAGGCAACGGGTGTTGTCTTTCAGCGGAGGAACGATGGCAGTGAGGAGCATGAGGTCCAAGCAGCTCGCGAGGTTATTCTTGCAGCTGGTGCATACCAGTCCCCCAAACTGCTGGAACTATCCGGCATCGGGAACAAGCTCATCCTGGAAAGGCACGGGATTGTCACCAGGGTTGAGAATAAGAACGTGGGCGAAAATCTGCAGGACCACCTGATGACTGGCATCAGTTTCGAGGCAGCCGACGGGGTCATGACCGGTGACTGTCTGCTACGCCAGGAACCGGAATTCGTCAACGCCTTTAGTAAGTGCTTCTTTTTTTCTACGGCCGTTGTTCGAGTACAGCCCTAGTATGCTACAGGACACCCGAGTGAAACACTCATTAACCTCGACGTTGTAGTGCAAATGTATCAAGAACATAAAGCTGGTCCTCTGGCAGGTGGCGCCATTCCTTCATGTGCCCTGGTCCCAATCATGTCGGTCGAGTTGACAAAAATGGCTCCAGACCACCAACAGCTCTTCGCCGATGTACTCGCCAAGTCCCAAGCCGAAGTCGAGTCCACCGGGACCGACTTCGAAAAGGCTCACCACAAATACGTGGCGTCTATCCTTCAAGGCCGCTTCGAAGACGAGGCATCGGCCGCGCTCTTCATGCTGCCCGCCCAAGTCAACTTGCACAACGGACCCAAGCAGAGCGGCATGGTCAGCAACGTCAAGCCAGGTAACTATATCAGCCTCGGCGCCGCGCTGCTGCATCCGCTGTCGCGGGGCTCGTCGCACATCTCGTCTGCCGACCCGAGCGCGCCGCCGGTTATTGACCCGCGGTATCTTTCCCATCCGCTCGACGTGGAGGTTTTTGCGCGGCACATCATGGCGCTCGAGGTCCTTGCCAAGATCCCGCCGCTGGCTACGTATTTGAAGCCCGATGGACGGAGGGCGCAGGAGTATGAAGGCAAGAATGCCCATGTCACCACGCTTGAGAAAGCCGGAGAGTATATCAAAGAGACGACACTGACAAACAATCATCCTGTCGGCACCTGTGCCATGCTGCCCCGGGAGAAGGGAGGCGTGGTTGATGCCCGGCTTCGCGTGTATGATGTTCAAGGTCTGCGTGTGGTGGATTCGAGTATCATGCCTCTCATCCCACGCGGACACATCATCACGTCTGTTTACACGGTGGCTGAAAAGGCTGCTCACCTTATTAAGGAAGACTATGGTCTCTAAAGTCTGAGTTGTACGTTTAAAATTATGTTCGGAAGACAAATTCCTGCGTATAGTCTCGCAGACGCTACACACTCAGCTATTACCACTCAATACATCGATATGTTCCCCGATTCTCGTCCAGTTGACAGCCACTCAGTCATCGAATGCTATACTTGGGAAAGTCTCCGCGCTATGATCCTAAAGCCGCCGATAAGAAGAAACATTGTATTTCCGCAGATAGAGCCGCGCACTGAAGGAGACCTCGGTCAGATCATTGTAGCAAAGGCATCCAGTCTGCATATCCGGCCGTCCCTGGTCGGTCTGAATGATCGAACATCCCCTCCCACGAATAGCCGTCATCCCCAAAAGCAGTACCTTCAAATGCATTGAAAATCGATTGGTTCAGTCGGTTCGGCTTGTCCCCGACGTTTTGGGTCAGTCCTTGCTGCCCCAGGAAAGCCGACAGAGTATTTGCGCTTTGTTCTTGGACAATCTCCACGAGCCTCTGCCGGGACTGCTCGTCTAGAGTCTGGAACTCCATATTCAATTGCGTCAAGAAGCCTCGGGGCAGGTTCTGTCGGACGAACAAGTTGTATTGCTCGTAATCAACCATGCGATGTGTTTGTCCGGTTGCTTCCACGACGTTGTGATCTATAGAATGTTAGCGGATTTTCACGAAACATTTCAGATTCAAGATTTCCTACAGGGACTTGGAATCTGGTGAGTTTCGACTTCAGGGAACAAGATCTTGTAGATCTCCTCCCATCTTTCCAAGTCTGTACTGCCCTTGCGACGTCTAGGTCGAATGCTGTCCCACTGCACTTGCGTCATGAAGCCGAGTTTTTGCGGAACGTCAATAACTGCGCAGACATTGTCGGCTCTGTTGTGCTCGAGAAGTAGCTCCTTTGTTTGGAAGTGTAAGCCACAACGATTGCAGCTGTGCTCGTTGAAGTGTCGTCGTTTCAAGTGCTCTCTGGATGACTGTCAGCATCACCCTGGTACATGTAGGAAGAAGTAATACTTCAGCCTGTTGATTCCAAGAAAGCCTGGTCCTGGGCAGGTCGGTAGTTGAGAGAACTCAACTGGGTGACGTCTCATGTAAGGACATGCCAACTTCTGTTTTGTCGAAAGCTCTGTCTTGACACGCTTATGATTGTGGCCACAGACCTCTTGATCATCGCAGAGGGTTTCATACAGACCACTACTGGGATCCTCGTCGTATCCTCGTTTTTTGTGAGCTTCGGGAAGTCGACTAGCTTGTTTAATCTCTTGGCCATGGGTGTTGTCGCTGTTTCGTTGAGAGCTTTCAGCTTCAGTGACTTCTGGAAATGTATTGAACGCCGAACGCCCGAGAATGATTTTCGCAATCAGGTCTTTCATCTCATCTCCCAGTCGCATACACATCTATAATGTAACTCAAACAGCAACTATTATGCTATGCGAACCTGACTGTAAATATTGTAAAAGAGCTCTTCTAGCTATCAATTACTTGGCATAACTTTGTCTTCTCCATCAGATTGCTGTAATTCTCATGGCATACAAGGCAGGCGTACCAGAGGTCAATTGATAGGCAGAGCATGGATGTCAGACACCAATGACAGTGACACAGCGAGCACGAATGCGTCCCTTGACCATGAAGACTTTGCCAAGATGTGGGCACCATACGTACATTGCTTAAAAGAGACATGAATAAGAAAGTACTGTAGAATCAGAAGCGCCTCTGTGTCAAGGGAACTCAGAAGCAGGCATAGCCGAGCGCAAGACAGGAACTCAAGAGGCGGCCGCCGGGCGTCGATTGCTGTCACACGATGCTCCGGCGCCTCCTCCGCACTGCCCATCCTAATGACTAGGTGCGATGTACCTGGGTTAGAGGCTACTGCAAGATGGTTTTTCTGCCTACGTTTTCTGTAGTGTGACAACCGCTTGTTATCCAATGACAGGTCAAAGCATCGTTCCTATACTGCAGTGCGCCTCCCCCAAATTCTTAAAAAGAAAGGCCGTTCCCGGGCAAACTGCGACAAACGGTTCAATTAGACGTCGAGAGATAGAATGGCGCCTCCCCCTCAGATAATAATCTGACTGACCAATTTATGGCACGTTGGAGTTTTGAATGCTCCGTAAGGAGCCAACACATGAGTGAAATCAGAACATAAATACAGGCTCTCCCGCCGTATCACTGATCAGACACACATCCAATACTTCATCCTCACAGCAAGTGCCTCGAATAATCCTTTTCTTGACTTAAGAGGGCCATTGAGTTTGATGGAATTTTCTCATCCTAGTTCGTTAGAGAGTCACTCCCAGGGAGATCACTGTCGCACAACCACCGTGACAGAAACGGCAGAGACCGAATTGTGAGTGGTGAGACCTTTTCGAACACCACCTACGCCCCACCAAAACAACAACTACAAACGACTTCCGTCACCCACCAAACATAACCAGCGGAGTGGTGCTGAAGCGTCATTTGGGCTTCTCATCTGTGTCTCAGGGGTCACCACCCCTGAAATCTTCGCTCTTCTGCCCGTTGCAATGGCGACGGTCTCCCTGGTGGTGTGACTCTCCATGAACTAGAATTCGAGAAAACTGGCCAGGATCCTCTCTCCTTGACAGCTACTTACGACTGCCCGACTGACAACACTGAACCGTCTGGTGACGGAGACACAAACTCGACTGATCCCGTTGCGAACAAGCACGTCTGTTCAACTTGCTGCAAGCAATTCACCCGTTCCAACGACCTGAAGAGACACGAAACAACGGTCCACACCCGGGAGCTCCGACCTCATTGTCCTTATTGTCAAGGATCATTTTCTCGCAAGGACAACCTCCACCGACATGTACGAGAGAAACATTCTTCCGATCCCGGACTCGTTGGAACAGCTTGAAGGCAGGGATCAACTATTTTTGATAGATGATTCTCCGAACCATCCCTCTCAGCATATTGAGTCTCTTGCGAGTGCTACGATACACCTCGCTTCAGCTTCCCTCTGCCAAGAGGATTTTCCGGAGAAGCCAAGTAGCTCTTGCTTAGGAGAAGAGTATTTTGACAGCGAGATACTCATTCTTTGGCCCACCTTCAGTGGTGGAAACTTTGTGATAGGCACAGGCTTGATCATTGGAAGCGACCCTTGCAGGTAAGTCTTCTCCTTGTAATGACACTGAGTCTGGTTCTGATGCACATGTAGGGGCGCAAGGGAGCGCAACCGCTACGACCCGCCTTAGTCGAATTGATGCTTGAGGCTTGTTTGATCGAGTATATGCAGCAAACTACATCGGAACCACGCGAAAACGACCAGAATATGACATCAAATCCATGCTTTGTTACTGCATTCTCGCGAAGCCTCGAGCAATCCTTGCGAGCATCTCCAATGCTCGCCTGGACATAGCGGCGAAGGTGAAATGAAGAGATCGAAAAAAATAGAGAAAAATGAACAGTCATACAAAGTACACGTTCAGTATGGGCTGGTTGCTAATAGGCTTTTAATAAGTGTGTTGAGTTTGGTTTGGTTTTATTTTCTTAGCTATCCATTTTGGACTCTTATAGTCCACCACACTCGCTTCACAAAATATCACGGAAGTCGTTCTTCAAGTTTTCTTGTTTCTCCTCTTCGTGTACAGTATTATTAACAGACCCCCATCCCATTAGATGAGACCTCGCCTTGTACTAGTGTGAAAGACATGTGGCTGGTGACAGTGTAAGTAGGTAGGTATAGGATCAAGATATCAAAGGTGAAGAACTCTTGATAATTCTGCTGCCTTCTCGATATGAACTTGAAGACCCAAAATTTGAGATCAAGCAAGAACTAATAAGAAGGAATATGTCTATGAAGTGCTCACCGCGGCGGTCGACCGAGACTAAACAGCCATTTTCTGAATGTTGAATGATTTGTTTTGGCATGCTATATCACTTGCTGGTTCAAGGCGCCAAGTTCAAGCTTGCACTATTATGCACTAGATCGACCGCTTAGTGCCGACGTCAGAGGCGATAAGGCCGATAACGCGACAACGCTAAAAATTTCGGGGCGCTTCCCGTTGTCAATTGGAGAAAGTCTGAATGCGATGCTATGTTCCTCTTCTTGGAGGTGAAAGTGATTTGCAGTCACCGAGACGACGACCAAGTCACGCCACGAGGCACAAAACAACATGCTCACCTGCAGAGCCTGCACGCGACGTGCTTTGACCGCTCTCCTGGAGAGCCCGTTGTCTGCAGATGTCAACCGCCTTGCTCTACGAAGCTGCACCGCGTCGAGCCCGGCCTCCTCCGTGAGGACGTATACGACAAGCGCTGCCGCGATCAAGGAATCCATTGGGGGAGGGCTCGAGGAGAGGGACGATGGAGACTACAAACGGAAGCCGAAGCCGAAGCGCGTGCTCTCCAAGTCGACTGAGCGCGCCGTCAGCAAGCGGATGGAATTCATGGACGACCCCTTCCACATCGCAAACGAGGTGCAGAGGGTGCTGTCGCAGGACCGATTCGAAGAGGCATTGCTCCTTACCCGGAACGCGAGCGCAAAATACAAGACGACCGTTGCCTGGAACCACCTGATCGACCATCAGATGCAGAACTTCAAGCTTCATGCTGCCATCAAGACGTACAACGAAATGAAGAAGCGACAACAATTGCCCAACGCCCAGACCTACACCATCATCTTCAGAGGCTGCGCCATATCGCCCCATCCCAAGCTTGCCGTCACCGAGGCACTCAGGCTGTATAACAACATGCTGTCCAGCGAACGCCTGAGCCCCAACACCACACACATGAACGCCGTTCTCCAAGTGTGCGCCAAGGCCGAAGACATCGAGACCATGTTCACCGTCATCAAGAGTGCCACATCTACGACAAGAGCTCCAAACAATTTTACATACACCACCATTCTCAACGCCCTGCGCGCTGTGGTCGACAAGCCGCAGTCTCGCGACGTCATCGCTCCCGACAGGACCCAAGAGATAAACGAGACTGTGCACCGTGCCAAGACGATTTGGGAGGAGGTCATGAGGAAGTGGCGCGATGCCAGTCTTGTCGTCGATGAGGAGCTCGTCTGCGCCATGGGCCGGATCTTGCTGTTGGGCACCTTTTTCGACAACGATGCCATCTTCTCCCTGCTCGAGCAGACCATGGGCATCCCCAAGGCGCCCGAGAGGCTGAGCAGCATGGCTTGGAAAGGCCTAAAGGAAGAGCGGGCGTCCGCGTCGGAACAGCAGGAAGATGCAACGGCACCCAATACGTTTGCCGTCACTGCATCAGAGAAAGGCCGGGCAGAGAATCATGTACAGCCTGGAAACAATTCCCTCTCCCTGGTCATGCAGGCCATTGAAAATACCGGCAAGACGAATCTCGCGCGCCGCTACTGGATCGTCTTCACCAAGAACCACGGCGTCGTACCCGACTCGTACAACTGGTTCACGCTGCTCCGCGCCCTACGCCGCGGCAAGAGCAGCACCAAGACGGCCGAGTACATGGCCGAGATGCCCAAGGAGATGATGTCGGCCAAGACGTTCCGCCTCGCCATGATGACGTGCATGCGCGACAACCTCAACAAGTCGGCCTTCAACAACGCGACCCGCATCCTCGAGATGATGCTCACGACGATGCGCATCCCCGACGTGACCGTCCTGCGCAACTACCTGCGCGCGGCCTACTCCAACAAGCGCCTGTTCGAGGAGATGGCAAAGAACAAGGACACCACCTTGGCCAAGATGGCCTGGGGCCGCCAGATGTGCGTCGCCCTCGACAACATCTGGGACCCGTACCAAATCGCCGCCAAGTCGCTCACACACGGCGGCCTGGGACCCGTGCCGGCAAAGGAGTCGCCCACGGACGAGGAAAGGGAGGCCTGGGTCAAGGAGGCAGGTCCCCGGGCCGACCTGGCCACCCTGGCCAGGAAGATGATCGCCGCCTACGACAGGCTCATCTCCCAGGCCATGGTCCCGCCCGCCGTGGCCAAGAGGCTCGAGCTCAGGAGGAACAGCCTCAACAGGTTCGTGGTCAAGTACTTTGAGGACAGGGAGAGGCTCGAGCCCGGCTGGAACCGAAAGGTGGCGGAGCTCGAGGCCAAGAGGGAGGCCGAAGAGGAGTGGTAAGAATAGCGAGCGATGGTTGGTATTAATATCCGGTACGTGGACGTGTAAAAGCATCGCAAATGGCGGCTGTTTGCACAACTTGTATATTCTCGAACGTGTACCAAAAGTAGACAAGATGACACCCTGTACAAATAGAATAAGATACTTCTCAGACTCGAGTTGATATCAAAACAGTAGCAGTGTACTACGGATGTGATCTTAGACGCAATGATCGATTTCTATCTGCATGTTGTGCATACAACGACGGCGAGCATACCCCATGGCATCAATATTTCGCATCGAGATGATATTTTATCACGAACTCATATGCTCGCACTTGCCCGGTGGGTTGGGTTGTGTCTCCCCCAGAGAGTCGAATACATCTTTGACGTTTAATCGAGACCTCGACGACCCCGAAGCTACCATACTTGGAGCAAATCCACCATCAAAGATATCATCGGTTTACAATGGCGGTCTAGCTCCCATGCATTTCGGTCTTTACATGTGTCATCCCGATAATACACTGCCGGCATCAGACGAGGAACCCATCGTTCTTCTCAAGCGCCACCTGAATTTATTGAACACTTGCAATATCCTCTTAATCGATGGTGTTCAGGTAAATGGCTTATATATCAGGCTCATACAGCAACAAGACGCAGAGCCACGAACATTGAGATGAAACACTGGTTTTTCTTGCAGTCCACAGGATAGGCGTGTAAAATAGGTGTGTTATTTCTGTCATCTGTAACTATAACTTGGCCTTGAAATATCATTCAAAGAACTGGTAATCATCGTTGGTCTCTGAAAGAAGAGACATGAACACATCACTGTAGTTTCTCTCATTGAAATATAACCGCAAATTAAAACCCAAAATACTATGGTGACCTCGGAAGCAGTTCATTTCTACCAGTCTGCAATGCCGAGCCACGATGCAAGGCGAGTTCGAGGCTCAAACTTCCTTTCAGTGCAAGTTTTAAGATATTCGACACGCCCAACAACAACAAACCGAAAGAGGCCGATGATCACAGCACACAAACCCGCGTTGCTCCTTGTGTCATTTAACGCAGAGTGTCCAGCATCAAACTCGATCAAGGAAAGCTCGTGGCTGAAGAACTACCGTCTTTCTCGGTTTGCCCGGCACAAGCACATCCTCGACTTTACCCTCGGAGTCAAGCATGTTCACACACTATTGGCCTACAAACCACCGTTTGGAAATAAACATGTGCAGTCACTGGTAGGTAATTTGCAAGATATCGTACGACGAATACAAAGCATGCCACATTCCTCAATGCGCTCTTCGCCGGGAGAGCAGAAAATACCACCACGACAAATTTCCGGCATCATCTCAGTACCTTAACCCTTGCTATCTATCAAAATTCAACGCAAAACAGATTTCCCGGAAAATTCTTTCGAGTTTTCCATCGCCAACCGGACATTTCTGTTCCCTCCACGAAGTCAAAGGCCAGACCGGTCAGTCAAGCATGAAGATGATGCGAGATTTCGTGTCACCGACCCAGCCCACGTGGCAATGGGCTGATGGGGAAAATGTATTACTCGCATTACAATGGCATGTTTTCACATGTTCTCAACGTGCCATACACAGCGCATGAAAGAGAGTGATTTCGCGCCCCCGCGACGCGAGGATGGCGCCGAGTCCGTCCGAAAACACTCGATATAGAGGAATGGTGTGGTCGAGAAGAGAAGAATCACTCGATATAGAGGAGATGTGGTGGTCCAATAGAGAATAATATTCCGAATCCGTACTATACGCATATACGACTGCGCAGTCCCGCGTCATACCGCATGTATAATGCCCGGGAGGATGGCAATACCTACTCCTGGGTCGAAGAAAGCCCTCCATGTGTCCGTCGCGGATGCCTACAGAAAGATTGCGTCTGTCAGGAGTCAAAAAAGCACGAGGCTCGCGAGAGAAACAGCGGAAAACTACATGAAAAGGATACAGGGGGTCAGGCACACGCACGGGGTCCGCAAGGGGAAGCAGGGCGAGATTGTGTTTTCTGCAGTCAATGCATAATGTAGGAATCGGGGAGAAATATGGGAAACCGGTGTCGCCGGCGATATGCAGGTTTCTTGCATCTCAGCTGAGCTCCGTATTCTGTTTCTTCAGCAAGAGATGGGATTCGAGTTTAATTCGAGGAGGCTTGCACTCCCCCTGATTGTGCATCGTCGTGTCGTGTTCTCGAAAGGGAAACGGCCAGCCTCATTCTTTTTCTGCCGCCACGAGGGATACGTAGATCAGCAAAGGCCCGAGACACTTCCCATTGCTTGCATACATGCGTGACAACCAGTCGTCTCGATTGTGTGAATAGACTCTTATCTCCCTCGTAATCGTGCCCAAACCTCACCCTTCCCCCAAGCAGTAGAGAAATTACGGATGGTATATGGGGGGCTGCCCAATGTCCAAGCCAAGCCTAGGTGTAGATCAGCACCGACATGGGAATATCAAAATTGGCACGTCAAAGAATTACAAGACAAGGGAGAGCGTGTACCGTTTCACCAATTTCTTTTGCGGCTTTGACACGATGGCAGCGGAGGATTCTCCGACGTTTGGAGGAAAGCAGATCCCTTCGTCTCGGTGGTTGAAGACAGGTGTTTGATGATTCATCATCTAGGCTGTATCCCTACATATCGGACAGGAAATGGAAACTCGCATGCCACCATCGTGAAATCCAATCCGGCAGGCACAGGTCAGGTCTCTTGGCGCACAGGGGATATAGAACAACAGACCCTGTCCCAGGACCCCAGACCTACGGCAATAAGATCACCGGGGCCATGGAAATAAAAGAAAACGTCCTACGAGGCTGTGAAATAGAGACTATATTGCCAGGGGGCCTTGGACCAGAGGCTGAATATCGCATCCACGAATGTATACCTGCCCGAACCTGAGCGCCAGCCAGCCTTACCGGGCGCTGAGGAAAGGGTAGGTCACAGTGGCAGGCAAGCCAGATGCCCCGAGTCCCGGTCCCTGGGATGGGACAAGCCAAGCCAGTGGACGATTGAAACCCCCTTGCTCGGGAGCACCCTCAGCCCAGCGATGAAGGATTGAGATCTCTCGCAACACCCCGGCGCCTCAGCCTGACGACTGACACAGTACAGCATAGTAAGGTCGACCGGGTAGTTGGTAAAAACATTATTATTGAAAAAATTTCCCGGACCCAATGACACCCTCCCGATCTCTGGCGGTCGAGCGAGATCCCGGCATGTACATATAGGTAGGGGTAGGCGATCGTAAGATTTTTTTTTCCTTTCAATCCCAGGGCTCGAAAGGCTGTGACCCAATGGAGGTGAAGGATTCTTTTCCGTTTTGTCAAAGACAAGGGTCATCACCACCTTGTTGGTATTGATTAAGCCACTGGGCAGGTCAGGCCAGGTACATTACTGCAGAACTGGAGGAAAGAGGAGCTACGATTCGGGTATGCGGTGAAACCCAGGTGACAACCACGACGACACGGCGAGGCTACATTCATACAGTGGCCACACCTCCAAGAGCAGAGCGAGCAAGCAGGATGCAGTTAGGTATCATGCATCTCGGATTCCCGGGGCCGGGGCATGGTGTCCGGCGTCTCCGGACACGCAGATCATTGGGTTGATGGGGCTTTCAATGTCCCATTCTGGATACTATTCTGGATCTTGGGGGCTCCGATATTGGCAGATATATTGAGCTCCATTGTTTGTCAAGATCGAGATGGCTGATGCAAGATGGGTGGTGATGAGAAAAAAGCAAGAGGGTGGTTTCGTCTCCACATTCAGACGTTTGTGGGGGTGTTTTCTTTCTTTCTTTCTACCTCGTACCATCTACATGAGTCTACATGGTGTATCATTTCTCTGGAAAGAGAGACAGTGCGTGTACATTGGATGGATGAGGGGATCAGATGGACATGCAACTGGAGGTGTGCTGGATCTACTTCTATGCTACCTACCTGGTCCTAAAGATGTTATATTGAACAACATACCCCCAGCTCAAGCTTACCGGCATATACCCAGCAAGCGCCCCAAATGATCTACCTCGACTTCCTTTTAGCGGGCGGGAACTAGTCAACGGGCGCCAAAGAAACAAGCGCCCGTACACTAAAACTGGCCACGGGTCGATCCCCTTGCCCCGGCGATCGCCGTATCCGAAGGAAACCCCCAGGGCCGTACAAAGTATTGAACAATCATTGGGGCTGGAGGGTGATTGAAGCAAGTCGTCAGTGTAGTGAGGTAGTAATCCAGGGATCAAATCAAGAATTCCCAGCCGGCAAACCAAACACCGAGACGACAGTGCAGATGGGGGTCCAGATCTCCCACCCAAAGCCAGATGGACGTTCATTTTGACTTGGAAGATCAACCTAACCTTCAACGGGGGCGTGGCGCTTGGGCGGCAACGGGACCAACGGTACGGGACACGGGCAACGCGGCACCAGCCGCAGCCGTGCTCACCTGGTTCTGCTTGCTGGTCTGTTCTCCTCTTCCCCCAGGCGGCGATCCATGGGATGAGATACTAGACCCTGATCATTACACTAGATCGCTCGCCCCGTGATCACGGAGATCCGACGCCCGTTTACCTGTTTTTCGGGATCTGAAGAATTGGCAGCAAATCATGAGTCCCTCTCCTCCAACTATCCTTCATGATCGCCTTCACTCTTACGACATGCGTCCCGGATAACACGTCCACCGAAAGGAGAAATTCTGCAAGAGAGCCCACAACGAGCCATATCTTTCACCTTGGATCCCCACAGACCCCGTTATCTGGATCAGTACAGAGTAAACGGTCGGTCAGGAAACATCCATTTCCGGACAATATTCGGGTTCCCTCGTACGTTACTGTACGTTACCTAGTTACAACTTGCCAGGTATTCGGATGAGGGTTTCTTGCAGATTGAAGCCTTGCTTCTCTCTCATCGGAGTTTCCCCTCCCCCGTTATTACTAATATCTCTCCACTCTACATGGACCTGCTGTAGTAGTAGTGTACCGTACTGTGCAACATTTTGGTACTGTGGGTTCCTGGAACGTTGAATACCTACCTAAGCGTCCCCGCAAGTCTCGTTGAATCTACCGAGTTTGGGTTCATCGTGGAAAATCATTTTTTTATTATTTGGTCAAAAGACGCAAGCGCACAGGTACCGGAGCTTTTTGTTTTCTGGCAGTAGAGTAAACCTACCCTTGGGTCTTTCTTGGGGCCCAGCCTAACAACAGTATGCATGCGAGAGAGAGGCCTGGTCTGGTCTGGTCTGGCCTGGGGGGTGAGTACCTACTCGTATCTCCGGACGCCTTGTTCAAGAGTGTCCGCCGTCTGTCGGGGATCCAAGCCTCGATACCCAAAAAGATCATACATGAAGAATGTCAGGGTATAGCAGTAGGCGGCCAGCTTGTAGGTACGACGCAGGGCGCAAAACCTCTTTTCGTCGGTGGTGGTAGGAGAAAACCCAAATCTCCCACTGGCCTACCTGACACATGCATACGTCAAAGAAAATCAGCAGATGGGAAAGCAGCAGCAGGCAGAAAAACAAGAAAAGATCTGCCGATTCTACAAAAGTCCAGGGATCACGGCCAGAAATCGTGTGAGATGAGATGAGAGGAAAAGCAGAATTTCGCTTATCTGGTACTACCACCACTAAGTCGGTCAGGAAAGTTAGGTGCCATGTAGGGTCAAATGGAGGGGTGGAAAAGAATATGCATGAGCAAAGAAAATGCAGGACCGAAATCTAAAATGTAGGTATGCATCCCAAATGGCCGAGATGTATGAGTGTATGCAGGTGGGAAAAAGAATTGGCCCCAAAAATGCATTCCCCATATCCCAAATGTATGGGAAGGTTTCGCAACTTTACCCTCTTTTAGGAAACAATCTGTGCAGAGGAAAAAAAGGCAAAAGGGCTGAATTGGTTCAATTCAGAAAGAGGTAAAGAATGGGCTCCCCCCATCTCCAAGTAGTCAATAGTTCATATGCAAGATTTTGTGAGTTGTGATAAAGATGTCTGGTCAGTGGTCACCCCCCAATGGTGTCCGTGTCCGGGAGCTAGGAAGAAGGAAAAAAAAAAAAGGTGGAGTGTGAGAGAGAGAGGGTTACTGGGGTTTGGTAAAAAGTCGCCAACTGATATGGGCACTATTCCTCTTTACTCTGCCTTTTGGACCCATTCTGGGTAGATAGGATCTGGACTGGGGCCCAGAAAGGCAAGGTCGATCAGATACTTGCGTCGAGATAGATCTCGTCCTTTTTCCTCTCCACGGCGCTGTCAGTCTTCTTTTCCCTGCAATCCCCATGTTGCAAGGCCTTGTTTGCATTTTTATGGTCTTATTTGACGCTACATGGTATATAACTAGTGATATTATTGATATGGACATGGTCGGAATACTCAGCAGCCGTTTAGTTATCGTCGTTGTCGTCGTCGTCAGGTACGAAACCATCAATGCCGTTAGATCGGATTCCCATGTCCACCAACCAATATCCACAATCCACAACAGCAAGGATGGCTGCAGCACTCCAACCATTGGGTCTGAGCTGACGTCTGTGGTCATCAGTTTTTACCCTTGACCATGTCAGACCAGGGTCCAAACTAAAGTAAGGCAAGATTGGTGCGAGGAGAAAGAGAGGAGAATGAAAGTGACCAGATCCATGGGAATCTGTGGGGGCCGATGGCTTCTGATTCGTCTTTGCTATACCAGAGACTATGCACATGAGCCATGCGCACATACGGAGTACGTAGGAAAACTATGGTACTATGCCGTCTTCACTATGTAATAATGTCGTATGCCACTGGATGCATCCACCCGTCATTCACGTTGCATTCTACCCAGATCACCCCACGCGGCTACTTCTTCCCACTCCGCCGAGCACCTAGTATGGTAGACCGCCTATGTGGGTTGCCCTCTACGGGACGGGCCTTGCAAGTGACCGTTGACACTTCTGCAGAGGCGACAACCTAGATGTCTGGTCCAGTGTCCAACGGCGCCCGAGGACAACCCCCTTCCTGCACTGCCCTCCTGGATGTTTGGCCATTGAACATTGCCAGGTTGCCAGAAACGTGCTGGTACGGTAGACACACTTGCCAAATGCACAATGACATTGTATCCATCACCGTGCATGGCGTCTCCCTCTCGCATGATTTAAGCTGTCAGATCGGAAAACACCCTCTAGTGGCAGCGTAGGGGAGATCAAGGAGCTGCAACACAGTAGATCTTGCCGTGTTTGGCTGCTTCACAGACATGGTCGCGTTCATCCCAATTGTGACAAAACACACTTTGATTGAGTTATACCTTGAAGAATGATTCGATATATCTGTTTCAGGTACGTCGGGACCCCTTCGCTATCGACGGGAACGGCCGTGAGGCCAAGACACCATCATTGTACTGTGTAAATGTTGCTCCCCATGAACTGCAAGAGCAGAAAGACGAGTGTATCCCAATATTGTGACTAGCCCAAAAAAGAAGAAAAACAGAGCACGGAAAAGACATGATCATGATAGCGTGAGTTCCAAAATCCAATGTGACTCCAACTTGTAGGCAAGAAGAGAAATTCGTGAGAAATAAACTGAAATCATCCAATAAATTGAAAAAGGTAGAAACCAACAATGACGCGCGAAAGAAGAAGCCGAGAAAAAAAAAAAAAAAGACTTGTGCCGCCGCCCAAAAACATAATTGCAACCAGAACGTGAGATCCCAGGGAAATTTGGTATCATCTCTTCAAGCAATCGAGCCGCCAATATGATGGTTTGTTCCTTTTCTCTGTTGCCAATGAAATAGAGCTTGATTCGAGGAAACTTTGAAAATGCACACCTGTGCTGACCACCCAAATTGGTGACATGACAAACAATGTAGATATGTAGAAGAAAAAGACGGGCCTAGTCTTGACCAAGCAAAACCATTGCGTCCCGATGCAATTGTGTCGCGACAATTTTAGATGACCTCCCGGGTGATCTCCCCAAACGCGCAACCGTAGACGTGATCCTCGTCTGCTACTCCGTGCCGTCGTATGACCGATCTATAAGACACTGGCGCCGACATCAAGATGATTGTATGCCATGGAAAAAATTGGATCGCCGGGTAACTGACGGAGAAAAGAAGTTCGTAATACGCTGTGTTGATCCGGAGTTTCCAAATTCATATCCTGATTTCCTCCAACCCTCCGGCCGCGGCGAAAGCGTGAAAATTAGGAAAGGCTGCAGCTTTCTTGTCGTTGAGTTGCCATTATGATGCATGGCCACATCAGTTTATAGTCCTAGTGTAAGTCTCTTGCTTGACGCCAGAGTCCGGCAAGCTCCGCAAACCTGTTTGTCCATAGTCATGGTACCCTGCGGCCGGTGGCATCGGACCCAAGCGGCCGAATGACGGTGGAGGACCCAAGTCATGGCTGCGTGGGATGCCACCGTCATAACATATTGGGTAGTTGTGTGATGGTGCCATTGACACAGCAGGATGAGCAAAACCTGCTGCAGCATTACCATGGAATGCATGGCTATTCATTGAATATATGGCGGAAGAGTTGGGGCTGGAAGTCGTTGCCCAGTGATCAAAACTGCCTGTTGCTGTCGATACTGCTGGAAAATCAGGTTGTGTCTCGCCGACAGGTCTGCGTATCGGATCGGTGGTGGGGATATAGTTCATGCTGGAGAATCCCTGGAGAGGCGGTCCGTTGGGCATGGGAGGAACCTCTCCATATCGTCCCACATCCTCGTGAAAGTCCGAGCCCTCAAGTGTGGATCCATATGGATGGCCTCGCATCATTACTTCGCTCATATATGTCCCGTTCACAGATTGGTCGCCTTCGTCGATCGGACCTTGCGTATTTGCGTACGAGCTCAAATCTGGGGCTGCGGCAAGACCACCATGGGGAGTGAGACTTCGGGAGATCGACTTGCGGTCTTGAACATCGACGAGCCGTGACGGACTGGGTTCGTCCGTGTCCGAGGTGTTGCCATCCATGAGTCTCTCGTCGGTGGAGACGTGGACTCTTGCGGTCCCGTCTAGTTTGGGTCAGCACACAATCAAAGCAAACGAGCAACAAATGTCCATCCACCTACCAATCAATCCATCTAGGAATCTTTCTTCCTGCTTCGCAATCTTGAATATCTCTTCCAAGTAGGGTCTCTTTGACGCATTTGATGGGCTATTTCCGTCCGCAAACCATCCACCTAGTGCCTCCATGGTTACCTCCTCAAGTTTAGTCACATTGAGCTGCAGCTTCTTGATATCGGGGTGTTGCCGACTGGGGGGCTCCATCACCATTCTCAAGATGTGGCCGAGCAGAATAAGCCTCTCTAGAATGGTATGTCAGTAAGAGACTTGTCGAGCTTTTAGCTTCCCTGATTGATGCTCACCTCTCTTGTACAGATGATCGGGCTCCTTGTGTCTGACCGAGTTTTCCGGACCATTGCCCGTCTTCTTTGGCCACCAATCTGGTGCCTTGCCATCTTTTCCTGTGTATGGATGGTTGGATTGCTTCTTTGGCTCGACAGTCTTGATCCAAATCTTCGCAATGACCTTGCATGCAGCTTGTTGACAGTTTTTGAAACGTTGCTCATAGAATAGCCCTAGCTGTTGGGAATCCTTGACCATGATGGGCTTCGTGTACTTTGTGACGGAACGGGGCTGCTGTACGTCGTTGAACTCCCTCCGTCGCTTCTGTGGAACCCGACTGCCAACATTGAATACTTCCTGTGCTTCAAAGTCGAGAGTCGGCTTCATATCAAAAGCAGATCGTCGAAATGGGATGGATTCTTCAAAGGAAGGGGTGGGAGCTGTTCAAGTAACATCAGCCAACTGACCGCGGCAAGTTTCCGAATCTGGGCTGGAATGTGCACCTACCAGACATTCCGTTTGGTGGAAACATGTGCTTGATTTGCTCGGAAAGACTTGTGACGTTTCCTTGGGAGAGCGAATTGGGCGTGCAGAAGCTGACGTCTTTGCCATCCTCCAGAATGCAGAACAAGTAATATGACTTGACAGGAATTTGCGCATGATTACGCAGCACTTGTTGTATAGGCTCCTAGCTTTGGGTCAGATTTTCGAGTTCTGAATCGGTAAAGGTATGTCTTACCGGTGGTGCTCCTTTCCTCCCCGAGACATGCTGCCGTTCACTGCATTGGCCCTCGTCCATTGCTGCACTGCGACTTTCCCAGGAAGAACCCAAGGTTGGTGGTGGGTAGTACTCCCTGTTAAACCTGTGCTGCTGACCCATGATGAAAGCCGAAATTCAAAAGCCAAAGAAAGTCCACCTCCAAGACACTGAGTCAACGTCCTACCGGGGACAAACTTGACTTGCTAGAGAAGCCAACTCTCTTGTGTGAAAACAAAGGCGATGATATAGTAAGGAACTAGGTATAGAACACTACGACCCGTCCCTGTCATCGTTAGCCACCACTCTATGATCAAAGCTCTTCGCAGCTCTCTTACTTGCAGATCCTGTTCAACGACTGGATTCGTGTTTTCGGTGTGAGCTCGTATTCGAGAGTCTGATCTGTATAGGTATGACAGAACTTTGACTTGCTGCTATCGAAAGGTTGGACGTCAAGAGCTCGTCGGGTCACCAGGCCGTGGTGGTTATGCAATTTGGATGGAATAGAGCGTCGTAGATGACCGTTGTGTAATGATGATTACTCTCTGTCCAAGGTCGTGGAAGGCAACAAATATCAACCAAATGTGACGAGACGTGATGCCTGTGCTAGGGTGAAGGTATATATTTGAGAGAAGAGTGGCGAGAGAGATGAAAAGAGGTCCAGTCCTCGATTTAGATGGATGAACCTGGCTGCAGAAGGTGGCCTTATCAGGATAGCGGGTGGAGAAACAGAGACGGGATATGCAAGAGGCCCGTAGAGGAGAGTGCACAGAAGTATGAGTGAGATGAGACGGCCTGTTTCTTTGTCGATGGATGAGCGGCTGCGGAAGGGACTCCGCCAAAGAGGCTGGTGCGAGCGGGTGTATATCAGACGCGAGAGGACTACCAAGGCTATAGAGTGTTGCGGCTGTCAAGCTAGGAAGGATCGGGATTCAGGTGGAGTTGGCGCGCGTGAGAGTAACAAAGAAGCCAATATCGAAGGTGTCAGAGGCTTGGGCCGTGAGCGCTACCTCTATGATCCCAGGAGGCTCGCGGTGGGTCTCGGGAGATATTGAGAGCAGATCGTACTTGATGCGCGATATGGGACCTGAAAGTCCTCTTTGGTTCTCCCGACTATAATCTGAGACATGGGACAGGAGAGGAGAGTCTCTGCCAGCACCTGGATTTCCGGTGCTCTGCGGGCGGCTGTGATGTCTGCCGATGAGCAGGTGGCAGAGTATCGTAGGTAGCTACATAAAACCAGAGCCGAGAGAGAAGCTCCAACTCGATGTCGAGGTTGGGGCTGGCTCTGGCGAGAAGGCGGGCAAGGAACCAGCCGGGCAAGGCAATGGGTACATGAAAATTTGGAGGGGAGATGAGTGAGTCTGTTTGACGGATAGCTGCAGTTGTTACCAGCCAACGGGTTGTTGCAACATGGCACGGACGCGAGCTCAGAGGGGCGCTCTCGCGGTAGGTGCCCTCAAGTCTCGAAGAATCGAGGATCGAGAGACGGATGATGACTGAGCTTGTGGTACAAAGACTCTTCCTGCGATCAGACTCTAACCATAGGTACGGGAGACAGAGGTACGAGCAAGGAAAGACGGAAACAATGGGGGGAAAGAGGATATGTCTTGGGCGATGGGGAGCGCAGGAGCAGCAGATCCATTCGTGAAGCAGAACGAGGCGACGCAGCAGGTCAAAGACCTGAAACCCCTTCTGGTGGGCATTAATAAGTTGAAGTTAGAGAGAAGAAAACAGCCAAAAAGAAAGGCAGAAAAAGCAATTCAACAACACCAAAAAGTACATACATGGACTGCCAGCCCGGTGTGGAGAAGGTTGTTGCATGGTGCGGTGCGGTGCGGTGTTCAATGTGCTGTGCTGTATTGTACTGCACAGTACTGGCTGCAGCGCAGTGTACGTAAAGTACAAAGTGGTAGAGGTGGACACAGGTCTGGCCTGGCTGTAGGCGAAGGTACACCAAAGCAACTCGTGCCAGCTGCGAGAACAGAAAAAGCAAGCCGACCCAACAAAAAGATGGGAACAAAATCTGATCGGACCTGGTTCCTTGCCCTTCTTTTTACTGCTGTGATCAAGGACCTAACCTACCTGGACCTGCTGTAGACCCAGGCGAGCCAGGTGAACAAATGGAGAACCACGAGTTGCGGAAGTAGGGTATCAAGCCAATCCAGGTCATCCCCATAGACTCTACGAAACACACAAGAGAATGTGGACTGGGGGGTTGAATGCGAGATGTCGTAGCAGTGGGAGGGAATAATTTTGTGCGTACAGTAGGTACCAAGCAGACTACCCAGGGTCAGGTAGTTAGTTGATGTAGGCAAGGATAGATAGGGCGAGGTAGGGAGGGAGGGATGAATGAATGGATGGATGGGTTTCTCGTCCTTGCGAATAGAAGACAGGCTTGAGGTGGGTGGGTGATGAGCAACAAACAACAATCTGGTTACTAGCACCAAAGTGGCACCGCACCGCACAGCACCACCCCTTCTTTCTGATCCCGGTCCTCGGAAGGTTGGCCGCAGTGATCCATTGGAAGGACGACCGTTTTCTTTTGCTGTTGCCACGAAACGAAGTAACATCAGTCAAGACGAATATGTGACGCGGTTTTTGCTCATACAGGTTCTCCTCCCCTAGGGATCTCAAAATGGCTACATTACCAACTGTATGACTGACTGGCGTTGAGGGTCACGTAATTGATTGACTTTGGCAGGTGCAGAAGATTTCTGCCTACAGGCTTTCACCGTTGCGCTTGCCATGTGCGCGACATTCTAAATGTGCAAACAGGCAAGAACGATGACGGTCTTCCAAAATTGCTTTAGTAAATTATTTACATTTATTTGGTGGATTGATTATGCATGCCGAGCGGATACTTCATACCACAACCATTGAATTCATGCTGGTGGAATGCAGGCCGCGTCGGTACCTATGATGAGGGGACAAACGTACAGGCACTGCCGACCTACTAAAAGCGCAGAGGAGACATGCTGCTGTACTTCGTACATATTCAGCAGTCAAAGTTTTGGGGGGTGAGTGGGCGAGTAAGTGGATTAAAAAAAATAAAAAAAGCGCTGAGGCATTGGCCAGCACAGAAACCAAAAAGCAAATAAAAAAATGAATAAAAGAGAACCGCAAATGTGGAGTGAAGCGTACGATGGGCGGAAATCTTGGACCCTGTCGCAGCCGGCAGGGTTCGTACATGAATTAGTATGCGGGAGCAAATGAACCAGAAAAGTACATGCACACGGATTTGTACAAGTCCAAACGAGCAGCATTGAAAGCACAGAGGCTTGAAGATGGTGGGCAGTCGAACTGCTGGCGGGCCCGGCTTCCCGGGTACCGGCGGACGCATCTCAGTGGAAAGACAGAAGGGTGTGGATGAAGAGGGCTGACTGAATGGGGCTCGGCATTGACGACGACCCATGGGAAAGATGGCATGTACGTATCTGGGTTTGTAAGTAGATGGACAGCATGTAATCTGTAGACGATCTTGGCCGAGGCATTTGTTGATTTGCACACACAAGTCCGTAGGTAGTATGACCTACATTACATTAGTGCAAGCCACCATAGGACGTTTTTGGGGGTACGCAGCCCGTATCGGCATGCCCTGGATGAAAAGAATTGTCACTGAAAAACACATACAGGGATGCGAATTAGCTGTCGGCTGTGAAGAGGGAGGAAAGCGTATGAAAGTCATACGCAGTGACGAATGGATACTCGAATTCTATTCGGAATAATGCTACTTGCAATAGTATACAATAGCACTCGCACGGAAGAATCATGTGAAACATTATAGTCGCTCGATCGTCTCTTAAATTAGCTTTCCTCCCGCTTTGCCCAAGTGGCCGCGATCCACTCAAAACGCTCCGACCGGTAAACTATCTTATAGCGTTTTGCACGCTAGATGCCTTGTGGAAGGACGTTCAACAGCGACCACCGCGAGAGTTCGCGAGGTCGCCGTTCATCTGCACACGTTTCGTGTGCTTGGTCGCTCTTTGCTTTTTGGTCTTCTCTCCTGTCGCTCGACCGGTTTCCTGCGCCTCTGCCTACCCAAACTAGGTAACATGTTCGTCCTTCTCGAACACTTTTTCACCTTGTATTCATCATTGGCTGCCCCTCCTCCCACCAGATCTGTAGGCCCTCTAGCGTTGCGCCATTGCCAGCCAGGACAGGGAAGACAGCAGTAGGGAGAATTATCGGATTGATCTCCTTCTCATCAGGCCCTCCCATCCAAACAGACGCTCACGTTGATCCACGTCGCCTGCGAGCCGCCTCCCCCTATGGCCATCCAATCATGTAAGTGAGAAGAGCATGTCCTCTCGCCCCTACCAAGCTGGCGGGAACGGAGGACCATGCACGGACAGACCAGGTCAAAGGCCAGGTCAATTTGTCATTGCCCTCTTGCCTTGCCGGCTTGCCTGCTCTCGTGATTTACCCACCCAGGGACCAGGAACCCGCCAAGGTCAGGGAAGCCCTGTGCTCGGTCAAAATGGAGCCCGCCGCCTACACACGGACGATCCGCGATCTAGATCGGCAGCGACTCTGGGGAAATGGGGGTTGCTTTGGGATCTCTCTTTGGCCTTGTCACATGCCCCTTGGGTTTTCCCGCTGCTGGCGTAACGTGCGACACGACTGGGGGTCCCCCATTTTCACCCCGGTTCATTTTTTCGGCCGGGAGGGCAAAGGCTCGGCGGGCATCATCATCGTCATTCTCTCTCTCTCTGCCTGCCTACGTATGTCCATATAGCAGCGTCTACCTGCCCGCCATTGCTCTCTCGGGTCCAGATACCCAGTTACAGAGAGCCTGTGTACCCAAACGCACACCGCTATCCGTACAGTTTGAGCATCGGCCGAGAATGACATTCCGGATTGTTTTCCGTGGTCAAGTGGTCAATAACTATTGTTGGAAGCAAACGGCTTAATATGTTATACTCTGATCTTGCTTGCAATCGCATCTCTCGCTTCCAGAATCTCGCAAAGCTTGCAGCCTCCATCGGGACAAATCAACGTCGCAAAGTGCCCTGATCCTCATCCCATAATTCTTTTGCATCCTTGCCTACGGCAATTATTCCTGGAGCCAGGCGAATTGGGAACGGGAAGCCCAAAACAAATACACCGGCAGCGAAATGCCCTACCAAGTACAGATTACCTACATACGACGGACAAGCAATACTACGGCAGCAGTCAGATCCCCGTCTTGGATGGGTAGGTAATCAATATGACCGATCGACAGATGCCTGCAGGCGATGAGATGGAGATGGATCGATATTTTTTATGATCACTGCCCTTCCAGGTGGGGTTGCTTGCGCGAAGCCGCGAGGCACCACCCATCTTTCTTCGGCGGCGGCCATGCAGTAAATGGGCTGTCAAACACGCCCCCCAAGCGAGATCTGGCTCCGTGGGTGAGGCTGCGTTTCCCGACTCGCGTGTAATCTGTACGTAGCCACCGACGGGGGTTCTGCCGGCGCCCATGTCTGCCTACCCTGTATCGTTCGATGATACCGTCAAACAGAGCACGATACATGTCTGGAGTGGGAAAATCAGAATGAATGAAATACCTCAAATGCACACGATCTGCACTTGCAAGTTTATCTGCAACCAGTACTCCGTAATGCCGTGTCGAAACGGGACAGCATATGTCGACATTGTGCTCGCACTGTTCGTTTCCCCCATCTCCGCATGGCTCCTTCGTACTCTTCTGAAATAGAAATGCTTGCGACCTGAAATTTGATGACCATTTGGGCATGATTTACTCCTCTGCAGATATGTACGATGAATGGAGAACGTCGGGCAGACTCGAAGCACCACCCTGACCTTGTTGCTCGAGTGAGTGGAAACCAATAAAACGGGTATACCAATTCCCGACTTATGTCCTCCACCAGAAGACCCACACCACTTGTGTTGACAACAGCCTGACAAGATGATCATCTCGTCTTGTAGCTTTTACTAAGCATATCGTGGTCGTCACGGTCAGTGATGAAAATGTGATGCTCGGGAATAGGATGCTGCGTCGAGATTGTAATGCTGTGACCCATAGTTCAATCTTCAACACCGAATGGTGAACGGTGAACCTATCTGACGCGGTGACGGGTCCGGTCCAATGAAATTTCCGTGTCGGTCTTATTCACTCAGCATCAAGGTTCTCTGACCGTTCAAACATGATGTCAGGATGCCAGCAGAAGTTTGTCCTTTGACTGTCATTGTTGATACTATCATGCTGAGTATGACTCGGAACTGTATTTGCCGTCATCAAAGTGTCTGACTACGAAACTCCATGATTTCACGGATCGTTATGCCTCTCCTGAAGCACATTGCCCTGAAATGCCTCAAGGATCGATAAATGTAATTAGATGATAAACTGTTCTCCTGGGATAGCACGTTTCGGTTATTGTAATGCGTTGTATTGCCACAGATGGGTTACTGTCTGCCTCATCGCCGAATGGTTTCATTCCAAATTGCAATCGAAACGTCGATTCGTTGCATCTTCTCCTGAACAGAATAGATGTAACAGATATACCTCGCATCGCATAGATGAGAAAGTATGAGACTAGAATACTTCATAGAGCAGATAAACAAGCATCCAGGGTTGACAAGTGAGTGGAAGGTGCGACGCCATTAGCGCTCTTGATACGGCTGCCCATATTCGATGCATTTTTCTTCCAGCCGCATGACTACAGCCTTTCTACACTCGCTCTTTCCCTTTTGAAGATTTTGCAACGTGACGAGGAAGAAGATCAAGCAAGAACATTGAGCGCACCAACCACAACATTCATCGTTCGACTTTTGGAGCACCACTATCAGCCTGTCGAAGTTCTAGATCATCAACAGCGTCAAGAGCCCTATGATCTTTCCATCATCAAGTGTATGTTGTATTCAATCAGGAGCTCCAGTAAGGTAGTCGCTGATGTTGCTTAAAGGGACAGCACCTCCATACTACAGATACCGAAGGCAAGTCCCTTACAGGACGCGGAGCTCAAAAGTACACTCTCATGGGACACAAAAGAATCGACCTTCTTTTCCTGTGCCGGGCCACTGAGTAGTGTTTGATGCAGGATGCGAATTCGAGAGCTCTGCGCCAAAGAACACTGCCAGAACAAACGGACATCGATGCCTGGCAACGCACCACTCGACAGGGCCACGATGTACATTTGCATGGACACCGCACCGGAGCTCATCTCCAACATCGTGGAGGATAATGGCAAGAATTTTCACTTGCATCTTGGCCAGTCAGATGGAGAACCTATCTCATACGCTGGCTGACACAAGCTCCAGGATCGGAGTGCAGCCAGAGACGGTAGACGCAAGAGACAACAATACTCTTCCTACAAAGGATCTCGGCTCTTGTTCTTACCGTTTGGGAAAAGATATTGAGTTGCCTGTCCAAGATTCAATTTGACGCTCAAGGTATTATCTTTGGAAACGGGTCGATGAAAGTCAACTCTAAGGCCTGCCATCAAATTCCGTCACCATGTACCAGATGTGTACATCAATCCCGAACATGGCACGTTGATCCTGCATCCATATCGACTACACCATTTTCAAATCTCTGGATACCATGGCACCAAGGTTGATAAGCCCTAAATTTGACAGGTATGACGAGAACAGCACCACCAACACGTGCAGCGTCACATCGTCACTGGGGTGATATGTTTGCTCATTCTTCTGCGCAATCCTTGTGCTGCAATCTTCTATTCGCGTCTCCTTGCCAAATCACCATACTTGGATCAAGTCTCCAAGTCGGCAGCAACTGACGTGCGACTCAGATACTCCGCATATGGTCTGCAAACAAACGCCGTCATTAGAAGATCAGACCCAAATATGCGGCAAAGCTACTTGGCCTCGGGCCTATCGTTCGGTTATGTACGCTGCACGTCCTCTTTCTCCGATGACACGAAGGGAAAATGTATTGTGAGTGTGCTAGTATGACATCCAACCACATCCAGACTGTGCTCTGGAGCATCATACTAGCCAATAACATTGTCGCTGAGGTTCCAATCATGTTGAGCTCGGGCGGCCCCGTCTGGATATCTTGAATTGGACCAACACTCGCAGTTACACAGCACGATGCCGTCCGAGCGCTGTGTAACAAAATCTTTTTTCTTTCTTGCACCGGACCAACTCTGATCGAATCAAGCAGGGGAATTGATACAGGGCAATCATGATTTGCCAGTGCGTTTTGGAATTGCTGTCCTGGAGAAACCATTTCCTGCAACACAAACGCCATGGCGCCTTTTCAAACCTTGAGTGCCGAATCGCCAAACCAGCTTCGTCCGATCTTATTACGGACGGTCGGCGCCATAGTCCGCCAGACCGGATGAAGCGTGGACCTGTCACAGCGTCTGTACGGGCATAATGCCACAGGCTTTGGACAACGCGATCATGTCAAGCCACGTCAGTATTGCCTCTTGCCTACAGATGATGTGTGCTCACTCTGCAAAGATGTCGGGCGCCACCGCCCTGACTGCGTACGAGACACACTCGATTCCCCGTCGACCATGAGAAGTTCCTTCTCCTCGTGCGGAGAAGACTCCAGGCGTTGCTTTGATTATTAAACAAATATTCAAGCGAAGAACCTACTGTATTTCGGCCTTGTACAAGCTCATATCCTTCAGTATCGGAGCTTGAACTCTGTTTGTTCATCTACAGGGTGTCCGTATGTGTGTGTGTGTGTGTGCGTGTGTGTGCTTCTCCCCGCGATATCTCGTTTGGCCCCCTCACGACCTCCTTAGCCTTGATGTTACACGACTTATGCAGCTCTCTGCCAAGGATTTAATGGTGCTGACAATCTAGTCCCTTCTCGATCTTCTATGCATAATCCATGTCTACCCGCGGCCCAGCAATCGCCAGTATCCAGCCCATCTACAAACGCAAGTCGACGAGCCTATTCCTGCCGCTCTTACAATCGCCTGAGATTTGCTACTTTGCGGACTGCAATGTTTTCGTCCGTCTCACGAGATATGGAGACTCATTGTTGTTTGAGTGGATGAAATATCATTCACGAGATCAGAAAGGCGGGTACGGCTCGCTTCGCTTGGGAAGACAATGAAAGATCATCAGCTTCTCGCTCTTGCTTTTGGAGCTCAGCTCGGCTCTGCAGCCGCGAATGATCCCGTCTCATTCCCTTCTCTAAAACGGAGAAGCTCGATATTGATTCACTCTCGCCTCGCACACATACAAATCATATCAAAGACCTGGTTCCCCAATTAGAATCAGACTCGCACAAGCCTCCGGGCGGCTTTCGCATTGGCGTAACGTGGTCCATGACCATCGTCACCCGGCAGGCAAGGGGCAGCGCCATCGGGAATTTGGCGTTGGGAGCCTGTCGCATACAGAACCCCGGCGGCAAGACACACCGCACCGCACGACCGTCCCGCACGACCTATAGTGTGGCATACCACCCTCGCGAACAATTGTCTGCATTACGCCTGGTATGTCCCCAATTCCCTGGATCCAACATCCAAGAACAGCCGCGCCCCGAGGTAACCATTTCGTCGTCACACCTTGTACAGGAAAGATGCCACACCGTTGACGAATGCGGAACCACGTCGTCCGGAAGCGATGCTGTGCTTGGTCGCATCACAGGAAGAGGTGACCAAGGTGACGAGAGATTTACTGCCGCTCTGTGACATGAACCGGAGGATATTTCTGGTCAGCAGCTCGAGGTGTACGACCGATTGCGAAATGCAAAACCGATTGGACATGTTCCCATTTCAACCTCGATATCACATCACAGTCACAGAAGCGCTTGGCCATTGAATTTTCAACGTGCCACGATAGCGGACAATTTCTGGGTATGTCAAACCAGCCATATAATCACCCCGAAGGATAATTCTCGGTTCAATAACAAAATACAAAGGTAATATCGTGGAATACGCATTTGGACAATTATTGTGCGTCGGGGGGCAAAGCCACTTAATCACGGCGGGATCCGTGGTTGTGAGAGCCTTGGATGGGAACTTTGGGTATTGATTTCTCGGAATCCATCTCAGATACCCAGCGTTGTGCTACTAATACTATATAGCGCAAGAGTCATGATGGAACCCAGGCTGATCTCATCTCAGTCACCACTCTCATGATCGAATGCCGTGCCATGAATTGCCTCGTCCCATGTGGGACTGGGAGCCTTGTTCTTTGACATAAGAAATGTATTTTCATCCCAAGCTGGACGAACTCATGCCGTCGATAGCCCCAGGCCACGATCTACTCACACCCTTGGGCGAAAGAGAAACAACGAACCTGCTTGGTCGGCACAAGGGTTCCCACATTGGACATCACGGTCACATCAGCGCATTTTCCCTACTCGGACCATATACGGCCAGTGACTTGTTCGCCTGCTCACATCAGGAGCACGCCTCGTGACTGTCCACATTTTCGGGCCGGGTAGGGGTCGCGGCATATTGGGGGGTTTCTGGAATCGCTCATGCGCGTAGTGCTTTTGCGTGCCCACCTTCTTCTTCCCAATGATACCCTACCCAACTGGAGAGCATGTGAAAAAGGTGCTTGACAGATTTCCTATCGTCCTATCATTGGTTTCTGGCTGTAGTAATTGGTTGCTATTTTTTTTTATATCTAACCAGTTATCTTTTAAAAAAATACAACGGGGAGGCTTTTCGGATAAGACACGCCGAGAATATCGGTAGAATGCTGTCGCTCTATAACCTTTCCACGACTTTAATTAAAAATTATTACAACGACCCTGGAAGGGGAAAGGGGCAAGAGTGTCAATTGGCAATATATTAAATTATACCATCGAATAGAGTCGCAATAACAGTCACGATACCAGCATCAAAGTAGCCGCGGCAGAAAAAAAAAAGGACAAACCGAGCGCCGGTTCAGTCAGTCAAATCCATTTTCGACCTACCACCCGCACCTATCCCGAACCTCTCGAGGCAGTGTAACAAAAACGGAAGAAAAAGACAAGATATATCCAAATTTGCCTGTCCTCGATTCCCCATCAACCCATCAATTACGTGTCCAATACGCCACAGACCCAACAATCTGGGTCCGAGGCCAGGCGCAAAAGGTCCGCCCCGTCCGCCCGATCTGTTTGAGCCTCACAATCCGTCGGTGTCTTCCTTATGCTCGCACAAAAGACGCATGGACCTCTTTTCTAATCGGGGTTTATTTATTTAAATTATCACCTTGGACTTTGAGAATATGACATGACCTCGCGGGCCTCGTATTATTGTTATTTTAGAGTTGAGCTGTGTCCCGTAGCGCGCTTCCGGTACGGCCGAGTCGAGTCCAATTTTGCCTGTTGCCTTTTCCCAAATAGTCTTGCTGCATAGAAGAAGACGTCGATGGAGATACGGAAGATACGAGATCTCATAATGGGGGCAAAGGACCATGCTTCTTTTCAAGTTTGGCAATGAAGATATATAATTCTAAATAAATCAAATTTTCTTTTTTTTTCCGCCGCCAATGCTTATGCTACCTATGTACATATTGTAACGTCGTAATGGTAGTTTCTACAGTATTGCAAACATTCTTGTTCGTCTTTGAAGCAACGCGCAGGTGCAATTCCTGCACATCCAACAAGGCCAGGAGCAGATGTCTCTTGTGAGCCTCATCGAGAGAGAGAATGCCCGTGAAACATCCTTCTCGTCTTTCATCCCATCGAGTTTAGGACGTTTCAAGACCAGCCTGCTTGACTAGTCCGTGGAAGATGCCCCTTCTCTTGATCAGCTCCTGAGGCGTATCAAACTCAACCACTTCACCCTTGTCAAGCACAACGACACGATCCGAATCCAAAATGGTGTTGATGCGGTGAGCGACGGTGATGATGGTCCTTTGGGCAAACAGGGGGCTGCGCAGTGTAGCCTGTAGCGCAGCGTCCGTTTCCACATCCACAGCCGCGGTCGCCTCGTCCAAGACGAGAATGTTGGACGGCGTGAGCATGGCACGTGCCAAGGAGATAAGTTGCCGTTGTCCTTGGGAAAGATTCGATCCTATAATTGTCGTGTTAGCAGCTTGCCTCAATCTGGCTTATACATGGTTCGCGGTCAAACTAATTGGTGTCGGGGAAGGGGCGAAAACAAAGTGGTGTGATTGCAGAATCAGCAAAAGATGAGACGATGGATGGCTGATGCGACATCGCCTCTCTCGAATGAATGCCACATGTCGATGATTTATGCAGGGACTTGTTGAAGAGCCATCAGGCTGGTGATGCCATCCCACCCAGCTTGCACACGACGACGTGCTCCGAATGATTTACCAACGTCATTTCGGAGCATGGCACCACAAGCGTGTATGCAGATACCCGAGAATACGACAAAGATGGTGATGTGACAAGAGGAAAGAAACAGCCGATGCAAAGCGCAATGGGTGAAAAGTCCCGAACTCACCTCCTTCGTGGATTTTAGCCTCGAGTCCTCCTTCCATGCTAGCCACATGTTCCTTCAGACGTGCGTGATCTGTACCACATAGATGCATTAGCTAGATGGACTAGAAAGTCGGCAAGGGATGAGTGGTCTAGAAAATGAGACTAGGCTAGAGCATGTGCTCTTCCCGTCCTGCGGTGTCATGCTAGGTATGTCAGCTTTGTGTAACACACTTACCGAGAACGCTCCATAGCTCCGTGTCGTCGTGTACATGGCCAGGGTCGAGGTTGTCCCGAACGGACCCCTCGAACAGGGCGGCATCTTGTGGAATGATGGCAAGCCGTCTCCGAAGATCCAGCAGCCCAATTGTGGATGTGTTCAAATCGTCAATGCTAATGTTACCAGTGTCCGCCTCGATGATGCGGAACAGTGCAAGGGTGAGCGACGATTTGCCTGCTCCTGTCCTGCCCACAACTCCGATTTTCTCGTGAGACTTGATGTCCAGGCTGATATTCTTCAGCACCAAGTCCAGACCAGCGCGGTAGCGGGTGCTGTAGTTATTGAACTGCACAGCTCCGTTGGCCGGCCATGCCACAGGGGGCCTGTGGCGGTGAATGACTTCAGGAGCCTCACTCGGGAGGCGGGCATATTCGAGTACGCGCTCCACCGACACAATATTGGTCTCCACCTCGACGGTCTGACGTACGATCCAGTTGAGCGACGTTGTAATTTGCAGAGCATACGACATGGCCAGACCAACCCAGCCGGGACCCAGACCACTGTGGCTGGCCACCGAGATGACTGCGAATCCTGCAGCGGCGAGGATGATGACGGCTCCAATAAATTCGAGCCGAATGGCCAACCATCGGTTGGCGCTGATGGACGGATAGTAAGCCCGTAGGTTTGTATCTACACGCCATTCGTTTTCCAGCTCAAATCTGTTCTGCTGTCGGTATGCCCGAATCGTGCTAATGCCGCCGAGTGACTCTTGAAAGTGGGCATAAATGGGGCTTCGACTGACGCTGTCCAGTCGCTTGAGCTCGCGAGATGATCTCAGGTAGTATCGCTGGATCCAGTAATACATGGCACTCAGAGGAATGATCAGCGCAATGAAAGCCGGGGTTGTGATGGATACCACCGCCAGAGTAAAGCCCGAACGGGCCAGGTTGACAAAGAGCATGTTGAACGTACGCGCCAGGACCTCGTCTAGGCGGTAGATGTCGCTGGAGAATCGATTGAGGATTCGGCCGGCGGGTGTCGTGTCGAAAAAGGACATGGGCGACCTGAAAATGGCCGTGGCCATTCTTTCATGCAGCTTTCTAGAGGCTTCAATGGAACAGAAGATCCATAGAATCAGAGTCTGGATCACGGTCAAACCCGATGATCCTACTCCGAAAGCAAAGTAAATGCCCAGATATTTCCCAACATGAGGGTTACCGCCAGCATCGCTGTTCATCTCTGCCCAGTTCTTCAACCATACGCTACCGCCAATCTGAGCAGTCTGCGCGGCCACCAAGGTTCCCAAGTAGATGGCAACAGCAAGGATGTTGCTCGTCTTTGCGTATTCGAGATAGACTTCCCACTTGACCTTGCCCTGTTCAGAGTGTTCCTTGGTCTGTCGAGTCTTGCTGCTTGGATCTTCTTCGTCGGAGAGCTTGCCACGAGGCCCCTTAAAGCTGGCTGCACTTGCCCTTCGCAACGTTGACATGCTGCCAGTTCGCTTCTGCGGACGCGAGGATCCACCGGTCTTGATGGGAGCCAGTTCTGGCACTCCCTCCTGAGCTTCCTCCATTTCTTCCTTATCAATCACGTCGGGCTCCATGTAGGTAGATGATGCTTCGCTGGAAGAACCCTCTGGGCTGTGCTCTTCAGATGCTGGTCCAGAGTCCTGGCCAGTTGACTTCACAAGCTCCGAGATGCCTCCTCTCATGGCCATCAATTGAGGGAAAGTACCCTTCTCATGGATCTCGCCGTCCTTAAGCTGGTAGACGTAATCTGCAGAGGAGAGAACAGCAATGGCATTGGTCGCCAAGATTCGGCACTTGGAGCCGAGGAGTCCCTTGGAACCCAGAACATTGTCAATCAGGTGGCGTCCAACGTGCGAGTCAACTGCAGATAGAACATCATCGAGGAGATAGATATCTGCGCGAGCGTACACGGCGCGCGCAAGAGCGACACGCGCCTTCTGTCCACCACTGAGCGAGATACCCCGTTCTCCGACCACGGTTTCGTCACCATCCGGCAATTGAACGAAATCGTCGAGCAAGGCGCAAGCCTTGACAGTTTTTTCGTAGAAGTTCGAATCGTAACGGTGACCAAAGATGACATTCTCCTTGACCGTGGCGTTCATAATCCATGGCTGTTGGGCGACATAGGCAACGTTGCCCCTGACCTTGACCTCGCCCTTCTCCTTCCACAGGTCACCCAAGACAGCCTGTAGCAGCGATGATTTACCAGAGCCAACTCGTCCTACGACACACGTGAGTTCGCCCTTGTGCGCGACGAAGTTAATCTCTCTGAGGACATTCTTGGAACCATGGCGGTCCCACGAGAAGTGGCCATCGCGAATGATGACAGTCTCTTCACCACGCTCCTCAGCGGCAGCCTCAATCTCGACTGCGTCTGACTGAACCTCTTCAGCTTCAAAGTACGAGGTGAGACGTCCCACAGCGACCGTTGCTTCAATGATAGACGTTATAACCATTGGGAGCACAGCCAGAGGGAATGTCAGCATGTTGAACAGCGCCAATGCCGGGAACACAATCTCGGTGGAAAGTGGGCGGTCCTGGGTCAAGACAAACACGGCAAATGTAGAGCATGAGACCAGGAAAGGCGTAGTGGACCATGTAAAGTTGGCAACAGCTTGACCGGCGCCAATTTTGCGCAGATTGTGAAGTTCCCTGTCGTTTCTGACGTGGTTCAGCTTGTTCATGAAAGCGGTACTCCAGGCATAAAGCTTGATGCTCTTCATGTTGTTGATGATTTCAGCGATCAAACGGCTTCGAGCATCCTTGTTCTCCATTTGGGCCTTTTGCAAGCGCTTCATAAACCGCGCGATGAAGCCGTTGATGGGGATCATGATAATCATGACGCCGATACCCGCGAGCATTGACCATCCAACCAATTGATACAAGGACACCATGCAGATTATTATCTGGAATGGCGCAGACCATACTTGCTGTGCAAACTGGGTCAGATCTTGGAGACGTTGGGCGTCCACGGCCATGTAGTTCACAATATCGCCAGTCGTTTTGGTAGCCCTTCCCTCAGGAGACAGTTTCAGTGCCTTCTTGTAAATAGCGGAAGAAAGACCAGCCTTGATGCGCATGCCGGTAACGAAAGTAAGCTGGAAATATTGATGCTGCACATTATGTTAGACTATTCATTTTGCAGAGCATGCTTGGCGGTAACTCACAATCATACTTGTCTGCAAGCAAGCAACGAAGAACATGCCGAGCGCAATAGCGGCGCCCTTGATCACAGGCTGCGGCTCTTCCCCATCGCCATATGAAGCCACAAAGGCGATCAGGAGACGCAACAGCTGGGGCTGCGCAAAGGCTGATAGATCATTGAAAATCTTGAAAACGGTAGCGAGAAGGTACGGTCCTCCATACGCATTAAACATTGCCAACCACAGAGACGGGTACTTTCTGTGTTCCAACTCGTAGTCCCATGCCTTGTCGAACTGGCTTCCAGTCGTGGATGTCTTGTCGCTGGGTGCTAGGCCCCACAGGTCCTCTTCTGTGAGATAATTCTTGTAGCCAAACTTCATCATGGGCGTCATCCAGGAGAAGGTGAGCCTCGAAAAGACGGTCGCATACTCGGCCGGACACTCTGCTCCCTCATCGTCCACCAATGCCTCGTACGCGCTTGTTCTCTTCGGCCAGAACCACTCAAACAGGAACGCCAATGTGGACAGTCCCACGCCGACCGTGTAAGCTACAAAGTATGGCAGGCCTGTCTCGTATACTTGCTGCGAAACGAGAGAGCGAAGCTTGACGGCAAAGACCAGGATCAGGAAAAGCCAGTAGAAGAGGACAACACCGTTGGCATAGCGAGACCTGGCGTGTTCGGCCCACTGGATCGCAAAGACGACCCATAGCGAGACAAAGGTCAGGACGGTCGTCAGGACACGGAAATCCCCATACCAAACATCGGGAAGGCTGACAATCTGGAAGGCGAGCTGGACGACGATATCGGCGATGACAAGGGCGAGAAGCGACTGTTGGACATGTTAGTTAGCCTCGGTTCCTCTCGCACCATTGACTTTGTTGCGCCGGGATCACGGCGTCGTGGGCGCAACGTACCTGTTTGGTCCAGAAATGCCAATCCTTGGCTGTGTCGACGGCCTTTGTCTTCCTCAGGACATACCACAGAGCCAGTGCGCCGAAGACGATACCAAAGACGGCGACGGTGGCGACCCAGACGTCGATGAAGCAGGGCGTGAAATCGTAGCGGAAGGGGCTCAAAGGGCCCCAGCCCTCCTCGTTACCGCATAGTGGCTGTTTGAAGTCGTGCGAGGCACTCAGATAGTGATGACCAAGCTGTTGGAGTTGGGGCCGGTAGCCGGTAAAGGAGCCGGACGATTGGAGGACCTGCTGCTGCGGCAGGTCGTCGCTGAAGAGCATGACCGGTACCGAAGCTGCGCTATCTGCTGGGATGAGAGGCCGTAATCATACCAGGTGCTACTTCGATTCGCAATTCAATTGTCGCTCGGTAGGCCGGGATGTCGAAGCTGTTGCAATATCTACGTGATATCACGCGAATTGGGATGCGAAACAGAAAAGGGAAAGAGGATTGCCGCCCTTGTAGTTGTGTTGGCCGTTTGGGGAAAACGGCGATTTATTTTGGGTCAATGAATGACGATTCCGCTGGAGCCGCTGCGCTGCCTACGCGGACCTTCCGTCACAGGTATCCCCGAGCTATCGGCGGGCTTCAAGAGGCTTCTCTTGTCGCTTTTGTCAGCACGTCGCGCTAAAATGTTAGGGCGTTACGTGCACCGTCAGTGGTCAATTGGCCCGAGCTGCAGGGCCTAAGGCTAGTGATGATACCAAGCTACCGGCTGTCGGTGGCAGATTTATGCTTAGCAATTCTCACCCCTGGTTGAATGACCCCACGCTGCCAAGATTCAAAGAGATCTCGAATGCTGGAAAGTGATGATGCTTAATTGAACGAATGCCTACGAGTTACCTGTCAAAAGACCAGTGAGACATGGGGGCAACTCCCGAGCAGCCAATCGTCCATCGCCTCGTTGTCGCTAAGTATTGCTTTTGTATGCACACAAGGGCGGGCAGAAGCAACCTCTTTAAGTCATACCGTATCATCGCATACAATAATGTAATCAATCTATCCATCTAAAGTTCACGTCAACAGGCATGTGGATATCTGACGTATTTACGAGATACACGCGTCGATCGCAGCCTTATTTTCTTTTTTTTTTTTTTCAACGTTAGGCTCTACAGGACCCTACATGACTCTGAGACAGGACTAGCCACCCCTCACGTAAGAACTATTTGCATTCTTCTCCAACGCAGACGCTACATGGCACACCGCCCATTAATAATGAAGCAGTCGAGGTGTTGGTGGCTGTTCTACTCTAGGCAGAGTATGACCTACCAATATGGCCAGGAACGAAAGCGAGAAGACTGCTAAACGATGATGGGCAGGGACTTGGATGAAGCTAGTTTGCCGGATATGCTGACCCAATTCTAGTTTCCAGCATCCAATGGCACGAATTTCATCAAGCACTTCTTCCCGAGTGGCTGAGATGAAATCAGCTGATCCGACATTTCCATCATGTCGGGCGTCATGGACTCGTCTGGGAGCGTCGTGAAGCGCGAGTACACGTCGACCAGAAGCGTCTTCATCTCCGCCAACGCCAAGCTGCTCATCACAACGCGTTAGCAAAATCTTGATTCCTTACTTTTCTCTCTCATGGCAAAGGATGAGTAGAATAGTTGTGGTCACATACTGTTTTCCAACGCAACCGCGGCCTCCGCTGGCGAACGCGAAGAATAACTGCTTGCGCTCCTTGTCTCCCGTCGCATCCAACCACCGGTCTGGGTTAAAGGTGTTGGGCTCCGGGAACACGTCCTGGTTGATGCGGTGTGTCGAGAATGCCTGACTGCTGACAATGGTCTTTTCTGGGATGAAAAAGCCGTCCACAGTTCGGCCGCCGCTTGGCACATATCGCGGAAGGGACATTGGTATCGCCGGGAAGCATCTTAACCCTTCGAGCACTACCGCCTCCAAATATGGCAGTTTATCTGGAGTTGTGTCCCTGTTTGCTTGGATCTCTTCTTGCAGCCGCTTCTGTACATTCCGAGACCTTGGCTGTGATATCTCCCACATCAGGAAGCACAAGGCATCTGGGGCGGCGGTTCTTCGTCAGCGGAGGTTTGGAAGTTTGTATACGAGCTTATGAATCAACTTACCGCCAGTGGTATCGATTCCAGCAGCCATGTGGTCCAAGCATTCGGCGGCCATGTCCAAGTGCTCCAGGTCATGGCCCTTTTCTTCCATTCGGCTCAGCAGAGTGAACGTTGCAGGGTCAGTCTTGGCAGTGGCACTCAAGACAAGGTCGTCCGCCAAGGGCGTCTCTCTTGGCTTTGCGAAGATGGACAGGAGCCCTCCGATCAGGCCATGAAGTGCTGGGTTGTAATACTGGATCAATCGATCTTTGGAGAGCTTGTTAATTACTTCCTTCTAATGAAAGTCGTCCGAAAGACCACTCACTTTGGAGACTATCGTCGAAAGTAACCTCTTTCATTATTTCGGCGTCATCCTGGTTGCGGATCGCATCCGAGCCATAGGGATGGAACAGATGATGACTTATACAGTCAAAAGCGTAGGCATGTAGATCTGTAGGAGGTCAGCATAGAACATCGATGCTGGGATATGAAAACTCGCAGTGCTACAATCTCGTCAGTTCTGATATCATGAAAAGCAAAGATGATACCCACGAATATGTCCAAAGTCCCTCCTACAGACGCAGAGCACTGATCAATAAACCTATCGGAACGCTCTTTGATGCCGTCCATGGATGCGGAGCGCATGATATTTGTGTTGGCGTAACGATCTGCGAGGATTCTCTTTTTCTTGGCGTGCTTCGAAATCGTTAATATACCCGGTCATTTTCAAGTATGTCGTCACTCTCACATCGTTCTTGTTGAGGGTACTGAACATGGTCCTATGATGGAGTGAGTCCCACATGTTGTCCAGGCTATTGATGACTCGACATACCTTTTTCCATAAACCCGGAACAGGTTGTAAAACTCAGTCTTGTCATATCCACTGCCTCCGGATGAATAGATCTCTTTCACGCCCTCGACAGACGCAAAGGAGACCTCATTGGGTGCTAGACGTACGACTGGGCCGTAAATCTCGTGAAGTCGATGAACGTATCGAGTCCGGTTGGCGTGGAACTCGTGCCACTTGATAGCCAACGAGGAAAACGAGGCGAGCTTGGGTCCGGGTATTTTCCGCAGAGGAGAAGTTAGACATGTCCATATATACGAGATGAACAATATCGATAGCCCAAGGACTAGAAGAGATGGGCTGAGCAGTGCCATAGCTATCGTGACTCAACCGGGACTGGAGTGCTAATTGAAGTCAGTAGACACTCACTCGGCTTTCGAGGCACGATCACTTACAAGCGCGGCTTCTTGTGATATATAGCTCACTGTTTAGGTCTTACAACCCAATACCATCAAGGGACCAGATTCGATGATCGACCTAGAATACAATTCCAGTGATAATGTCCAACATGACCGAGGTTCCCCTGCGGTGCCTTATCGCTGGCCCTCGTTCGGAGGTGGGGACATGCTGTTCAGTGGGGAACTCGAGCCAAGCGCCCACTAACAAGCTAGGGAATTCAGTGACTAAGACTCATTACTTGAATACCGACACGCTTTTTCTTACTCTGTTCTTATCCACTTGCACCTTTGTTAATCATATTCGGCTATTGTATGGTATGATTCGATTCTGGGGGAATAACCGACGGGTACCAGCGGTCAATTATTTCGACCATGTAGCGATTTCGGAGCAGATATTCCTTACCCATAAATACATTGTACCTTGTGTGTATCTCATACACATCCACCAATGACAGTATACGACGACGGGATTACTTCCCTCTAAGGGTCGACCAGCACAGTATAGCGAATCAATGAGTCAACGGGAATTTAAAGTCACCAAGACAATGAATGAAATCGAAATTGGAGATTCTTGATGTCAATATCTTGATGACATTCCACCATAAATCAATTCATGCAGCTCGAGGGTATTGCCTTCTCTATTGATGGACAAAGTACTATTCGCAGGTCGGGCATGGCTGTAACTCCTGCTCACCCCCAAGACGGTCCCGCAGGCGCCAAATACTCAAGAGACTGTTGCAGGCTATTTCAAGCCGTCCAAAAACTTGACCACAGTCTCGACTAACCACTTTTCGGAATCCGCCGTCTCGACTCTGTGGTCAGCTCCCGGAATGCAGCCTGACAGGTCACTGGCGATTCCTGGACGGCAGTAGGTCTTCCACTTCTGGATCTGGCCGTCCTTGTCGAATGACGGGGGCATATATTCGTCTTGGCCGGAAAAGAGGATAAGCAGGGGCTTCTTGAATCTCGACCAGTACGATCCAGCCACTTCATCGGTGAGGTCTGCCGAGAAGTAATTGTCTTCGCCACTGTATATACCATTAATCTACGACGTTCAAGTGAGGAACCATTGGGTTTTGACTTACTCGGGTGCTGCGAGTGCATACCAGCGCCGAGCTGAAACAATGCCAAAGATATTTTGAGTCTCTTCGATGGGAACTACGGCAGTCCCATTGCCAGCGTCGATGAGTTCTTTGGCAACCCTGACGCTTTCATCGAGCAGCTGCTGACCCAGCACCATCTCGAGAGCTCCACGGTCTGCAACGGGGGCTTGGAGAATGAAAGCATCAACGTCGGGGATGTCCGAGTACACAGGCGAGTTATATTCCATGATATCCTAGCAAATCTGTGAGCCATCGTTCACACTCGACCAATGCTCGCGAGATGGAGCAAATCATTGTGCTTACCTGACATCCAGTCGAATGACCAATCAAGACCACCTTCTCCTTGCCAATACCGCGCAGATATTTAACCAGGGCTGCGATGTCGGCAACATCGTCCGCCAGACGGGCGAAGCCGAAGCCACCGAAGGAACTCTTCAGTCTGAACTCGAAGACGGAAAAGTCGAGCTCAGAGCGGCCTTCCAGAGCCTTGGCAATAGCCCGAGGATATGGCACCGTGTGAGGGCCGTCTCCCAGTCCGCCTCTGTAATAATCAAATAGTCAGTACTTTTATACAAAACAGAGACGAGTCAGCACTGCTGATTGTGATAGTTCAGCCAGATGAGGTCACAACCGGTAGCGATATGCTTGAAACTCGAGAGCGCAAGTTGTGGAAACTGTGTAGATCCGGAACATACATGAAAACCAAGGCATTCTTGGCTGATGAGAGACCAGACTCATAAGCACAGGCGTGCGGCGTGGGCGACTTGAAAGGGTGCACCGTCGTGGTAAAGGGAGCCTGTGATGTCATTTTGGGTGCGTGAATTTGTTTTTCGAGTGTTTGAGTAAGTGTCAGTTGATCAAAGAGACAGAAACAACAGTAAAAAAAATTTTACAAGTGAGGAAAGAGAGGAAAGTAGAAACTTGTACTACTTTATACAAATTCGACTATGCAAGCTGTAAGGTATCGGAGAGCTAAATATGAGAGTGTTGCTGTACCTATGTCTATGATATGATACAGAATGGCGGGGTTATCCAACGGCGACCCTAAGTAGTAAGGTCGTTGTGTTTAGTGGGGAACGGGTGCCTAAGGTAGGGCCTAGAAACACGGCGCAACCAAGCGGCAGCACCTCCCCCATGCAAGCCTTGGGCCCTGGGGTATACCTAACTCGTGGCTTCACAGTTGAACCATCATCGGATTTCCTAATCCGCTCGCTCAAACATCAGCCGCCCTTGTAGGCATCATGCAAAGTCTTCGCAATGGAGACCATCTCGTCGACGGCCAGGACTGAATTCTTCAAGGAGGTAAGCCATCCCGGTTTTTGCTCGGCCGCATCGGACCGCGAGCCATCCGCTAAATTTCTCTTGCAGCTCAAGCCGCGCTGCATTGCCATCAACGACTTGGCCGTGCGCTCCAAAGACAAGCCCGCCGTGGCCAAGCAGCTCATCGCCCTGACCGAGGAGCTGTCAGATATTCTCGAGCGCCAGGTCAAGAGGGATGCCTCCATCTTGGATGAGAAGCTTGCGGCCTACCTGTTCTTTCCACTCTCCAACATCTTGCGCTACCAACAAGAGTTCCCGGTGCGCCTGACCGAGCTCACCATCAAATGTCTGCGCATTCTCATCCAGCATGGTTGGAAGAGCAAGATTGAGCCCGACTTGTCTCAGCAGTTGCTCATCTTCCTGACCTATGTTATTGGAGGCGTGCCAGGCGAGGCCAGAAAGGAGGTCATTCCTGAGGAGACCACAATAGAGAGCCTGCAAGCACTTGCTTGTTTGGTCGCCGTCACTGGCTCTTCCACCACGGGCTCCAAGAGTCTTGTCGAGGATAAGAACCTGCCCGCTCTAGGACACACCATCACTGTCGTCCTCGACACGGTAGCCAGGGCAGAGACTGTCGACGTTCAGCTTGAAGCACTTCAGTTTGTTAGCGCTGTAACTGCAGCCATCAGGCAGCCTGCTATATTGGCCACGTTCTTGCCGGGAATAGTCTCTTCGCTCACAAAGCTGCTCAGTCCGCCTCCGGCTTGGAAGACACCCAGGAGGGTACTGGTGAAAGGTGTTGCCGTTTTAAAATCTGTCCTTGTCAGCGTCCTGGGTGACATCAGGGTGACGAAGCTTCTTAAGGAGATTGCCGCCCCCCAGGATGAAGGCGATGCAGCGGCCAACGGTCAGATATTCACAGGGCCATGGCTTAAAGCCACAGCATCCCAGATCAAGATCGCTCTCTCCAGTATTCTCAAGTTACGAACACACAAATCTGATGACGTTCAGGCTGCTCTCGAAAGGCTGTGTGTCGCTCTACTGGATGAATGTCACCAATCACTCTCGGCATGCACTTCTATACTCGTAGAAACAGCAATGGTCCTATCCGTCGAGGATGGAAATCAGTCACTGATACAAGCCGGCTTGAACACGAGCTTGGTGGACCTCACCAGCATATATCCCGAACTCATAGACGTTGTCAAAACCACGGTTTATAACTCGGTTACGAGCTTGCCGCGCATAATGCAGTCGAGTGATGAAGACATCAAACAGCAGGCCATACGCAATCTTCTCAAGGGCCAGCGGCTGTTGAGCACGCTGGGTGTCGATTCGTCTACTTTGAACGATAACATGGCTACTTCTCTACGGGATAGTGTATCCACTCTACTGTCCTCGAACGCCACGTCGAGCGTTGCAGAAATGCCGTCAACGGAACTCGTACTTAGTAGTGGCAATCTGGCCGCAGCGGCTCAATCGACCGAGTTTCAACCATTTCTCATGACACAGAGTGTCCAAAAGTCCACACGCAATGAACTTTTGACTCTAATCTCCAAGAGCGGTGCATTCGCTCAACATGCGACACTGGCAAGGGACATGATCGAATATCTGAGAGAGTCTACCGGAAACCCCCAAGTCGCCTCTTACTGGCTTGCCTTCGAACTCATCAAGGCCGGACTCGCTTCGTCCTCGGACCTGGACGAGTTCCTTGACTTTGGCGCCACAGATGCCAATGAGAGCCACGAAGAAGTTCTTCAAGAGCTATACACTTTTTCAGTTGGACTTCTCAACGCGACAGAAGATGCAGAAGAGGTGGACTGGAGATCGCAGTCCTTGGCTTTGGAGGTGACCGCATACACAGCATCCAGGATGAAGGTCGACTTTCGTCCAGAGCTGATTGATGTGCTTTATCCCATCTCAGCCAATCTGGGCTCGGCGATTCCACAGTTGCGCGAGCATGCCATCATTGCGCTGAATAGCATAGCTGCGTCCTGCGGCTACGCCAACGTGGCGGACTTGGTCATTGAAAATGTCGACTACATGCTGAACTCGGTTTCATTGCGGCTCAACACCTTTGATATTTCACCAGCCTCCACACAAGTCCTCCGTATGATGATCAAGCTTACTGGCCCGAGACTGATACCTTACCTCGACGACGTGGTCGCATCGATTTTTGGTGCCCTCGAAAACTATCATGGCTACCATCTCTTCGTCGAGAACTTGTTTGCTGTACTAGCAGAGGTGGTTAGTCAAGGCGCCCAATCAAATCAGTTGCTTCTCGAAGACAATTCGAGACAACTTGGAGATCACCAAAAGCAGCCTCGTAAATCAGTCCAAGTAGAAGACATTGTTCAGGATTTGGACAGACGTTTGGAGAAAAGGAAGAGGCTACTGAACGAAGAGGAAGAAATCGAAACAATCCAGCATCCAAAGAAACCTTGGAAGCGAGGAACAGCTGAAGATGAGCCGCTCCAAGACGGAGAAGAGGAGCCAGGCCAGGACGTCGAGAAGAAAAAGCCGCCGCCAACAACAACATATGCCCTCCTCACACGAATTACAAATCTGACACAGCACTATCTTACATCACCGACTCCTTCTCTCCGAAAATCCCTCTTGGACCTTCTGGCTCTTGTTTGCCCGGCCCTGTCGCCAGACGAGGATTCTTTCCTGCCAGTTGTCAATGCTATATGGCCGGTGCTATTGGAGCGTCTTTACGATCAAGAGTCATTTGTCGTCATGGCGGCCTGTAAAGCACTAAGTGCTCTTTGTGCCAGCGCAGGCGATTTCCTCAGTTCCCGCTTCGAAACAGCCTGGTCAGAGGGTTTAAAGAAATGGGTCGCAAAGTCCAAAGGTCGTGCCATGCAGAGCACGGCCTCTTCGAGCAGGAAAACTGCCGACCGCATTCACAATGTCAGAACTCTCAATGCTTCATCTTCGGAGCTCGTGATACCGATCAGATCAGCGGATGGGCTAGAGACTAGAGAACCGATGCAAAGTGTGGATACGATCAACACATCTCGGACAGGTATCACAGGAGGAGGCCTTGGAGAGTTCGCGCAGGACCGGCAGATCTGGGAAGCGGCACAGGAATTACTTGTCGCAATTGTCTCCTATGTTCGAGTTGACGACGACATCTTCGATGATATACTGGCGCTTTTTGGTGGCGACGGTCTGGCTCGCAATCATGACGCCAGAAAGGCTCTTGAGGCTGTCAACGGTGACGCCGTTTGGTTGACATTGTACGAGAGAGGCCAAGTCGAACTGATGAGTCAAGTTGAAAACATGGACGGAGTCGAATTTGTAGAATTGTTCAAACCCGACTCCCAGTCTATTGCTGTTCAATAGTATCTAGGCTAGAGGATGAAATGTGTCGAGAAAGATAGAGAGTAGTATCTGTTCATGGCCTTTGAGTTGCGATATGAAAATAAATAAACTTCAGATCATTCAATGCCGCAAACGCTTGTAAGTGTGCTTGACGGTAAAGATCCTAGCATCTCTTCGTAAACAGCCGGTAGCATATCAAATGCTGGGGAACGCCTTTGGAGCGCTTCAATGTTTGAGGCAGGGTCATTAGTAGTGCTTGTGCCCCGCCAAAATGTATCGCGCAACCCCTGCAGCATTGGCCGTGGGCCCCGGTCCTGGCCATTCAGAACCCCACTAATACAAAAGGTCGTGTCATTACAGGGATCTACAACGCGTCCAACCGTGGGAACGCGACCGCGTCTTTTTCCCACTCTAAAGAGTGTCGGGCCCGCGCAGGCCTCTTTAAGTCCTTCCCCAGTTCATACTTACCGCTTCCCACACCAATTGGTCTTGCGGGATCGTCTTGGAACTTGTTTTTGCTGTCCCATCTGGATGATGTATGCTGAATAGCAGAACCCAAACTCTTTTCTCCAAGTTCTTTCAGTATTCACCAGCCCACAACCCGTCGCCCAGCATGTCCAAAGTGGCGGCCAAGAGGGCAAAGCTTGCCGAGCTGAGGGCACTCAAAGCTTCGGGCAAGAAGTTCTTCGATTCGTACGAGGTTGAGCAGGAACAAGACCTGTACGAGGAGGTGGACGAAAACCAGTACAAGAATATCGTCCGAGACCGTCTGAACCAGGACGACTTCGTCGTGGACGACAATGGCGAAGGATATGCCGACGACGGACGCGAAGACTGGGATCGCGTTCAGCAGTATGACAGCGACAGCGAGGATGATAGAGTCATCAGAGGACAAGATCGCAAGTCTGGTATGCTCTCTCTCTATTACCACTACGAACGTGCATTCGCATCATCAGGACGTGTCGCATTAACACTCTGAACAGACAAGCGGAAACGGGACGAAGATAAAGCAAAGCGTGACGCCAACGACAGAGACATCAGCGAGTACTTTATGAAAGGCCGCACCGCGCCACAGCCCAAGCCAAAAGTGAGACCCCTCGAATACAGCAAATGGCACGGTTCAAGCTAACCAGAAACCCAGCCCATCAAGACGGAAGCAGACGACCAATTCTTGGCAGATCTCCTCGGCGAAGTCGACGCGAACATCCCCGCCCCGGCAGCTCGAGCGCCCAAGAAGCCCACTCCAGAGAGAAGGAAAGCCCGCGTCCTATCCCCCGTCAGACAGCCGGCCGCGAAGAAGGCCAAGACCAGAGAAGAGCCGACGCTGCCGTCGCCGGTAGCATTCGCGGAAGACGACTTCGGTATTACGGATGATCTTCCACATGTTTCAGAGCTTGCCATGAGCGATGCCGATCCGGCACCCTCGTCCCCAATCGCAAAGGTTGTCGAACGCAGGACCTCTATTAAGGCCGAGCCTGCCGATGATGACGATGAGGACATGATGGAAGTTGCTCTTGGAGGAGCCATCAACACCGCCAGTGTCAACTTGTCTGCTTCCAGGCCGATCAAGAAGCTCGTCAAGCCGGAGCCATACCCCTCGCCTGCAAACTCATCGCCGGCCAAGGTTGCTGATAACTCTGTTGATTCGTCGTCATGGAATGAGCTCACCGACAAACTCAACGTCGTGAGTAGCACGCCGACCGAGACGCGATCTTTCGGAAAGATCGACTACAAGGATGCTGTAGAAGAAGATGGAAGCCTCAACTTCTTCTGGACCGACTACACTGAAGTCCACGGCAGTCTTTGCCTGTTTGGAAAGGTCCTAAACAAGAAAACCAACTCGTACGTCAGCTGCTTTGTCAAGGTTGACAATATTCAGCGAGAGCTGTACTTCTTGCCTCGCGAGCACCGGCAACGAAACGGTGTGATCACCGATGAGACTGTCGAGAATATGGATGTCTACTCGGAGATAGACGAGCTTATGGACAAGGTGAAGATCGAGAGACATAGGATCAAGCCTGTTACTCGAAAGTATGCGTTTGAGTTGCCAGGTATCCCTGCGGAAGCGGAATATATGCAACTACTGTACTCTTACAAGCAGCCTGCCTTGCCCATGGATCTTGTCGGCGAGACTTTCTCTCACGTTTTCGGTACCAATACTGCCCTCTTTGAGCGGTTTGTGCTCGAGAAGGACATCAAGGGCCCCTGCTGGCTAAAGCTCGAAGACGCCGACTTTGGCACCCTCAAGAATGCATCTCACGCCAAGCTCGAGGTTCTCGTCGAGCATCCGAAGATGCTCTCTTCCATGAGCGATTCTGACAATCTCGATGCTCCCCCTCTCACGCTGATGAGCGTTGCCATGAGAACGACGTTCAACGCCAAGCTGAACAAGCAAGAGATCTTGTCCATCAGCGCCCGCATCTACGAGAATATCTCATTGAGCGATACGACACCGGCCGAAAAGTTGCCCAGTCGGACGTTCACATTGATCCGCCCCAACGGTGCGGCATTCCCTATTGGGTTCGAGAAGCTGGTCAAGGACCGAAAGAAGGGTGGCTTGATCAAGCTCATGAAGCAGGAGCCTGAAATCCTGTCCTTCTTTCTGGCTCAGATCGATGTCGTAGACCCTGATGTCATAATGGGACATCAGCTCGAGGGTGTCGATTACAGTATTCTTCTGAACCGTCTGCACGAAAAGAAGACTCCTCAGTGGTCTCGTCTCGGACGTCTGCGACGAAGCGCTTGGCCAGCTTCTATGGGCAAGGTCGGCGGCAACGTCTTCGCCGAACGTCAAATCATGGCCGGGCGTCTGCTGTGCGATCTTGCAAACGAGGCTGGAAAGTCTGTCATGTTCAAGTGTCAGTCCTGGAGCTTGACTGAGATGTGCAGTCTCTACCTTGGTGGGGAGAGGCGCAGAGACATTGACAACGAAGCCGCCTTGAAGACTTGGGCTGCCGAGCCAAGTGGTCTCATGGATTACATCACCCACATGGAAGCGGATACGCACTACATTGCTGCTCTGGCTCTCAGCACGCAGATGCTACCGCTGACCAAGGTCTTGACCAATCTTGCTGGAAACTCATGGGCACGCACCCTGACCGGTACTCGCGCCGAGAGAAACGAATACATTCTGCTTCACGAGTTCCACCGCAACAACTACATCTGCCCAGACAAGCAAGCTTTTAGAGGCAAGCCGAAACCCGAGGACGAGAACGAAGAGGCTACCGAAGGCAAGAAGAAGGACAAGTACAAAGGAGGTCTAGTCTTCGAGCCAGAAAAGGGTCTATATGACAAGTTCGTTCTTGTCATGGACTTCAACTCTCTGTATCCCTCCATCATCCAGGAGTACAACATTTGCTTCACCACCGTTAAGCGCGCAGGCTGGGTAAGTTTAGGCTCTTCCGTTCCTAACAAAGGGAAAAAAAAAATGTGACAGAATGCTAACTTGTCGCTTTAGTCTGAAGAAGAAGACTCTGTGCCAGAGGTTCCCGAGGAGCAAGACATGGGCATTCTTCCCAGGCTCATTTCTACACTGGTCAGTCGTAGAAGAGCAGTCAAGAGTCTCATGAAGGACAAGAATGCCACGAATGAGGAGCGGGCCACTTGGGATATCAAGCAGCTTGCCCTGAAGCTCACAGCCAACTCCATGTACGGATGTTTGGGTTACACCAAGTCGCGTTTCTACGCTCGTCCCCTCGCCGTTCTCACCACCTTCAAGGGTCGTGAGATTCTGCGCAGCACCAAGGATCTGGCCGAGTCCAATGCTCTGCAAGTCATCTATGGTGACACTGATTCAGTCATGATCAATGCCAACGTCGACTCTGTAGCAGATGCCCTCAAGGTTGGCCAAGAGTTCAAGAAGGCTGTCAACGAGCGGTACCGACTGCTGGAGATTGATATCGACAATGTCTTCAGACGTATCCTGCTCCAAGCAAAGAAGAAGTACGCTGCCATCAACCTGGTCGAGGTTCCCGGCGGCAAATGGGAGGAGAAGATGGAAGTCAAGGGTCTCGACATGAAGCGCAGAGAATACTGCGGTTTGTCCAAGGAGATTTCATCTCGCATCTTGAACGATATTCTATCCGGCGATGACACTGAAGTCTCCATTCAGCGCATTCACGAGTACCTTCGTGAAACTGCGGCCAAGATGCGCGAGCAGACGGTTCCCGTTCAAAAGTACATCATCTTCACACAGCTCGGAAAGGCGCCCAAGGAATATCCCAACGCCGACTCGATGCCTCAGGTGCAAGTCGCGCTTCGAGAGATTGCACGTGGAAAGAACGTGAGACGTGGAGACGTTATCTCGTACGTGATGACCGGGGACAGCGGGTCGTCTGAGCCCCCGGCCAAACGTGCCTACACGCCCCAGGATGTGATGAAGTCGGACTTGAACCTCAAGATCGACGTCGAGTGGTACATCAGCAAGCAGATCTTCCCGCCAGTGGAGCGTCTCTGTGCCAACATCATCGGAACATCAACGGCTCAGCTTGCAGAGCAGCTTGGCCTCGACATCCGTCGCTATGCCAACAACAATTCCCACGGCGGCAGTGGCCCACGGGATCTCGAGATCCACCCTCTCGAGTCTCAGATTCCAGACTCGATCCGCTTCCGGGATTGCGAGAGATTGCAACTGCGCTGCAGGAAGTGCAGAGCCTCGAACACATTCGAGGGACTTCTTGGGTCTGTGAAGTCGGTCACACCCACAGGCGTAATATGTCCAACGTGTTCAGCGCCGATCCCCAACCTCAGCATCGTAGCTCAAGTCGAGACAGCCATCCGCAAGCAGACGAGCAAGTATTACGAAGGCTGGTTGGTCTGCGACGACCCGTCCTGCGGCAACAGGACACGGCAAATGTCCGTGTACGGCTCCCGCTGCCTCGGCCCCAACGGTCTCGGCAAGGGCTGTCTGGGAAAGATGAAGTACGAGTACAGCGAGCGGGACGTGTACAACCAGCTCAGCTACTTCGCCAGCCTCTGGGACATCGAGAGGGCCAAGAAGGTTGCCAGTGGTGCTTCTGACACTGACGAGGAGACGAGTCTAAGCGAAGCAGACAAGGCTGAAGTCAATGCCTTGTGGCCCACGAACGGGAAGCGCTTCGCTACCGTGCACGGCGTCGTCGAGAAGTACCTGGACAAGTGCGGCCGGCGATGGGTCGCCATGGATACACTCTTCGGAAAGTTGGGTTTCATAGCTGCATGATGATTTTTGGAATTGTTGACGAAGGAATAAACATCGAGGCAAGGAGTACGGCGTTTCTGGCAAACTTGAGAGATGTTGGGGAGTTTCAAGTCTAATGGGTTGGTTCATGAGCTTGGCTGAAAGGCTCGTTCTTGTAGTATGTATTTTTCTTGTTAGAAGTACTGGCAATTGACACGTTCAGACATGATACTTGAATGCATTTTGCAGACCTATCCCCTTGGACACGGAGATATATGGTGAGGTTATCTACAAAAACGACCTTCACATTGCAAAGTATGAGCTGAGCTAGATGACCTTGGCCGCCAGAGTGGACATCAGGATATCAGACATGTTTCCTGAGTGCATCTTGCAGATCGCCCATCCTTCGATGCCGAGAGAAATTGTCTCTTGAGAAGGACATGAGAATCATCCATCCCTACAGATACCTAGGTCAGATGATAGATGCACTCAACGTGGTTCATAATGACAAGAATCAGAGACTCGAAAGTCTAATATTTTTACAGAAAACGTTTTCAAATCACAATCAGGGAGTGGGCAAGGCAAATTTTTCAGAAAAGTTTTCATTTCGTTTCGCTGGCCTTCGTGTAGACTTTTTCTTTTTGACAAACAAAAGTCTGGAAATTAAAAGTGATGTACAAATGTAGCCACTGATACAAAAGCCTGGAGTGCCAAACCCCCCAAGTATCGTTGGGGGCAGCACCGGGCCTCTTATTTCTTGTTGTTTTCTGCATATGGCTCTGAAGAAAGCCGGGGGCATTGGCAACGAATGGGCGTTTGTGGAAGAAACAATCGCTGGATTTCCCTTCCCCAGTGCAGCATAATGTCAAAAATACAGTCCCTCCAATAGTAGCGTGTCGTCCACGTCGGCAAGCGTTCATGTGCACCCAAACATCGTGCATCTCATGTCCCCGGGCTCTTGATACGACCATCAAGTGCCCCCCTGCCCTTCAGCCTCGTTTTTCTTTTTCCTTTCGTCATCATCTTCCATCTTTCCTCGGGTCATCCATGCTTGCTTTTCGATCTCAAATCAAAGAGCGCCTCGTATGAACTGGCCATCTGAGATCAGACTCGAGTCTCAAAAAATGACTCCCTCGCAAAAACCTCTTTGGCTGTCGGAGAGACAGGTTTCTGGAGGCGTAAATAAAGAGAAGAAAAAAATCAAAGGCAAAGGCAAAACACAGTGTTGAAGTGAAAGATGTCCTCTGCGGCCCATCGCCGCCTATGACATGTCGTGAGAATAAGTCTATCGGAAAGGAGGTATCATATGATCAATGAATCCTGTATGAACTTTTTGAAGGCACATTTTGTCGATCCTTTGTAAATGCAGCACAAACCCCGTCTATGCACAGATTTGCCTGCAGCAAATACACACAGTCTAATTCGGTGGAGAAGACCACCCGCTTACTCCTTATCCGCAGCAGCGGCCTCGGGCGTGACCTTGGCAAGGGCAGGAGAGGCGGCGGTAGACGGTGGCGAGGCTGGGTTGTTATCTTCCATGTTGGCCAGCAGACTGTGCAAAGGTTAGCGCATACTTCACGTCGATAGACACATGGGGATCATGAAACTCACCTGAAGGCGTTGGTGCTGCTCTGGGTAGGAGGGGTGCCAGTGCGGGATGAGGCACCCGAGTCTTCGGCTCCACGGCTCAGGGAGCCACCGGGGCCCAGGCGACGACCGCTGTTGCTGCGGGAAGAGAACATCGAGGTGGGACCCAGCGAGATGTTCTGGCTTGCCGTGCGACCGACGGAACCCTTGAGGCGGCGCAGGTCATCCATACCAACAGTGTTGGGGGCCTGTTGAGTGTATCCCGAGGAGAACTGGCGAGCGTCTCCACGGCCCATGGGGAACCGGCCACTGCCACCACGCTGGTTGGTCTTGGCAGCCTCAGCCGCCTTCTGAGCAGCCGCGGCTTCGGCCTCGGCACGAACCTCTTCCAGAGTCTTGGGACCCTTGTTTTGCTCCTTGGAGACCCAGTTGGCTCTCCTCAGATCAACGACATCCATGAGCATGAACTTGAGACGGCTGTTGATATCAGGCATGTCAATCATCTGCTGGATTCTAGAGAAGTAGGCCTCCATCATAACTCGGCCCTTTTCAGTAGAGTCCAGGTTACCACCAATGGTGCGCAGCAGCTTGGACAAGGATTCGACCTCGGCCTCATCTGGAACACCCTGGAAGTCAACGAGCTTGCGCACACACTCGTGCATGATACGCTCTGTAAGCATGGAGAGCTTGTACAGCTCACCAATGAACTGGACGAGACCCAGACCACGACGCTTGGCGGCAGCGGCAGTGTAGTACTCGTCCGACATCATGGCGGCCTCCTTGGACTCGCCCTCGGCAAGCTCGGGAAGTTGGGTCTTCCAGCCACGCTCGAACTCCTCTTGACAGCGGTTGAGGAGGTACTTGCGGAACAAGGCACCGCCGCTGACAACATTGCCGTTCTTGTCCTTGATGTTCTCGTCGCGCACTTCGGAACTCATAGTCTCAAGCATGCGCTTCGCGAACTTGGCATACATGGACGCCCAGTGAGCCTCGTCGGTGGCCTTCTCAAAGGTGAGCTGGATGACTTGGCGGAGGGTGCGTCCATCTGACTCCTCCTTGGACTGAGCAGCAATGTCGAGAATTGACTGGGAAATTCTGTCAAAGTTCTCGGGGGTCATCTTGTTGAGGGCAGCCTTGACCTTGCGCTGCACCATAGGGGGGTCCATGAGATCACTACCTGCGGCTGCTGCGGCAGTAGCCTTCTGTGTGAGACTCGTGGGCTTCCAGCCGGTCTCCGAGACCTTGATAGCTTCAATCTTCATACCGGCAGTCAATGGCATGGTCTTAGCGGCCTTCTCCTCTGCCTTGGCATCGAAGGTGTTCCGCTTGCTACCAGCGCCACGTCGAGAGTTGGTTCGCGGGGCCGAAGCCATGTTGGTGCTGGACGAAGTACGAGACATCATGTTGCCACCGGGGAAAGAACCTCCAGGTCGGGCGAAGCTGTTCATGGAGCCCATGGCTGGTCTTGGCATCTGGCCCTGAGACATCGCGAAGCGTTGCTCCGAGGTTGTGCCAGAAGGAAGTGGCTTGCCGCCAGGCACACCGAATTGGCCAATGGGGAATCCTCCGCGGCTGGAGCCAGCCCGGGCAGTTGCGGGAGTTCTGGACGATGCCGAGCGGCCGCCATCACCGTCACCGATCAAGTTCTTAACTTGCTGACCGAACTCGAGCGACGGCTTCTCGGTGAACACAGTCTGGAACTGGAGCAAGAAGCTAGGGTCGTACTTAAATGACGTGCCCTTCTTGGAGACAGCAGCGTTCAAGGCAGGGTTGGGAGAGCTGATGCCCTCGGGGTACTTGAGCTTCATCATATCCTGGACGCTTTGCAGGCGCTTGGCGGTCTTGAGCGACTGAAGTGCTGCAGAAGGCTGAGGAGGCTCAACTCCAACGCTGGTGTTGAGGTTGAGAGGTGCAGGCTTAGTTCCACGCTTCTCGCCAGGGCTGACCTTGCCGGCAGTGACTGGCTTGTCATCAACATTCAGGCTCGCAGGCTTCTTGGACTCCTTGTCGGAGATAGACATGTTGCCCAACTTGCCAGCAAGAGTATCGCCGACGGACTGAGTAGGCTTGCCTTCGTTCTCACGACGCTTGCGCTCCTTCTCCTCCTCGAGTCTCTCTGCTTCCCGCTCAGCCTCCTTGAGTTTGTCGTCGGTGCCGGCAGCCTTCTTGGCCTCCTCTTCAGCCTTCTTCTTGGCATCTGCGACGGCCTTCTTCTCCGCGGTGATCTTGGCCTGCTCAGCTTCACGCTTGGCATCAGCTTCCTCCATCTCACGGATCATTCTCTCGATCTCGTCTTCCTCGTCAGCCGCGGCGGGCGCAGGAGCAGGGGCTTCCTGTGCCTTCTTCTCGGCCGCAGCCTTGGCCTCGGCTTCCTCAGCGGCCTTCTTCTCGGCCGCAGCCTGCTGCTCTTGCTTCAGCCTCTCCTCCTCCTTGGCCTTCTCTTCAGCAGCGCGGGCTTCTTCAGCAGCCTTGGATTCAGCAGCCTTGGCCTCAGCAGCCTTCGTCTCGGCAGCCTTGGACTCGTCTTCCTTGGCCTTTTCGTCGGCCGCGATCTGCCTGGCAATCTTCTCCTTGAACTCATTTTGAACCTCAGCCTGAGTCTTTGTGGCGGTACTGTCGGTTCGAGTGTGAGCCGGTGCGCTGGTCTTGGGCGTGGCCGACTTGGGAGGTGGTGTAGGAGTCGAGGCAATGACGGGCGGCGTCTTCGACTGAGTGCTGGGAGCTGGGGAGGTAGGAGCCTTGAGAGCATTCAGATCCACAATGTCACCATTTGCGTTGCGAATGGTCACTGCACTCTTCTTGGGAGGCTTCGTGAATTGAGGTGAGGAGGCCACAACGGGCTTGTTAAGTTGGGGGTTGGCCTGTTGAGGAGTTTGGCCGGTGCTAGAGGTCGGTCGAGGCTCCGAGGCCTGCGATTGTGTTCGTGACATGGGCTGAGGAGCGAACGTCTGTGGAGGGCCGTTGAAGGGTGCCTGGTAGTTAGGAGCAGGAGAGTGTGCCTGTCCGGGCATCTGGTACATGTAGTGCTGTTGCATAGTACGAGGATCAAACTGCTGGTTGTGGGGAGGAGGGTAGAATTGCTGGTCACGACCTGTTAGCGATGGATCAAAACTGCCAGGAATAGGCGGGAATCTCATAGGATGGAAGGGAGCCCCATTCTGATAGGGATTGTAGGGGAGTCTGTTAGTATCAACACGCTCTCCTCGTTCTGCTGGCAACTGGCCAGTCCAACGAGCGTCACCATGCGACATGTCCTTGATGTAGTGTTGATCACCGCGCTTGTTGAAATTACGCGGTTTACCACCTTCTCGGGCATAGTCGTTCGACTGAGAGCGGTGCCGAGCGTTGAAAGACTTCTCTCCATCACGGCTGCGTTGATTCTTCCGCTTCTTGTTGTATGACTTGTGTGAAATGTACTCTGAGTTTCGCATGAGGGGAGACGTTACGTTTTGCATAGGGGGGCCCATGTTCGGACCGGGGAAGTAGTAGGGTTGGGCACCCGGGACGGGCATGGCGTTCGACAAGGCCGGACTGGCGCGGCCCATCGGCGGTGTTCCAGCGTACGTCGGACGAGGCGAGAAGTTCTGCGCCATGCCACCTCGACCCTGCGACGGGTGACTGGGACGGAATGCGGGCGATCCTCCGGGCGGGTAGCCCATTTGGCTGTGGTTGTTGTAGTTCGGGTTGTAACCGCCACGTCCGCGGCCAGAGTGGTGGAAGCCTCCGCGGCCGGGAGGTCCGCCCTGGGGGATACCTTGGTTGCTAGGGTCGTTGGCCATCGATTGGGAAGACTCGTTGCGGATGTGCGATGGATTCTGCGAAGCGGCCGAGGTGCGACGCATGTGAGTCTGTGATATGCGGTTAGCATCGAGCGCTGCGTGGTGGGATGTGAGCCCGTTACTTACATCACCGTTACCTTGGAAGCTACCGAATGTGAGGTTGTTGGATTGGGCGCCTGAAGGAGGGCGGCCACCGCTAGGTCCAGGCACAGGGATGGGCGTGGGTGAGCTTGCCGGAGAGGCGACTCGGCCGTTGTTCGCGTTAGGGATGGCGATAGGCGCACTGGCACTCTGAGGAGTGCTGTGCGAGACGGCTGGCGAAGCCTGGAAACCGAATTGAATCTTGGGGCCGCTGCCGTTACCGTTGGCTGACAGGTTGTTGTTGTTGCCACCTACGGTGACAGAGGGCTTTCGAGCATGGTTATCTCCGGGAGTAGTGCCGACTGCCACAGCAGGGGCAACAGTAGGAACTGCAGGCATGATGGGTCGTCCGTTTACTTGAGAGACAGAACCCGACTTCGCATGTTGCGATGAGCCGGACACAGAAGTAGACGTGGAAGGACCTCCTGCAACGACTGGCTTCGATTGCTTCTTTTGAGCAGAAGCAGCCGAGGCGTACGATGGAGAAGTACCGTTGGGAGCAGCGGGCGCGTTTGCGGTTGTTTGCTGACCAGACGAAGAAGTCATATGTGACGTCTTGGGGATGCGCGCGGATCTTTTCGACGCGTGCGTTGAGCGATGGGAGGGAAATTTTCTCTTCGTCGCCAAAGGAGAAAATTAAGAACCTGGGAATATTATAAACCGCCGAATGGTTGTTACTGAGGTGATGAACACTCGAATGTCAAATTCGATCGTCGGTAAACAATGTGCTTCAGAAGTGAATGAATGCCGAGATTCTCTAATATCGGGAGAATGGAAAACTTTCTCGTGCGATTAAATTAGAGTTTTCCGTGCCAAGTGGCGTTCTCTTCTTTTTCTGAATGAGCAGATTATTCGGGGTCGAACAGAGGCAGTCCGCGAGAATGAACCGTGGAGGTGCGTCGATGATCGATGAAATCCTGGGAATGGAAACAGAAAGCACCGAACCAAACAGGGTATCGAAAGACCAGATTACTGTCGCAGCGGGAATTGATGCGCAGAAAATAAAACGGCAGATGACAATCGTGGGGAGACTGTCAAGGCTGTCGAGTGGGTGAGGTCTGCGAAGGAGGATGTTCGCAGGTTCGTCTGTGAGGATTCAAACAACGTGGGTGGTTGTTGATTCCAGACAGGAGCGGAAGACGTGGGTCTCGTTTCGGTCAACTTCGAGAAAATCTCGTCTCGGAGGAGAGAGAAAATAGAAGTACAAGAGCGGGGAGGAGTCTGCTCTGAGGTGAGGACAGAGAGACGTGAATTTTCTACCTCGATGAAAAATACAACGGGTAGAAAGGAAAAAAATGACCGAAAAGGATGGGGTTCCTCTGGTCAGTCACTTAACGTGATCGTGGGTGGTGAAGGAGGAGAAACTTTTTTTTGCAAAAAAATTTGGGGAGCGCCAGCCAAAGGTGGAAGAAGGGCTGGCAAAGCTTGGCTGGCCAACTGGACTGGGTCTCCACGGTCCAAAGCCATTGAGCGCCCACTTTAGGCCTTCCCGCCATGTACCCAGCTAGCTAGGCGAGCCACCCAGTACGTACCATGCCATCCATACATTACCTGCTTGCCATGACCTACAGTCTTTTTTTTTATCCTTTTTTTTTTCCTACCTACCTACACTTTCGGACGGGAACAATCACATCCACAATCGAATCCTACCTAGTTCCGGTGGGTCGACTCTCACTTGCTCCCTCCTCCAGTGGCCGCGGTGGCTCACATTGACGCTACACTGACCTCTTATCGCTGCAGCAACTGCTGCTGGGCGCCGGTTTGGGCGCCGGAACTACCTACTAGGTAGGTACTGTACCTAACTGGCCTCACCTAAACTGCCACCGTTTCCTGGGTGCCTTGACCTTACCACGGTCCGAAGATTGGCACGGTGCGCACCTAAAATCTGATCTTTGGGGATCAAGAGCACTACTAGTGTAGCAGCTGGGCGCACTGATGGCAATGTACATGTGCTGAAGTATCTCCCTATCGATGATTTCCTGGACAGCATGGATTCGTTTTTCTGCCTGGTCCGCTTCAATAATGCGCAACCTAGATGCATTCATTAATTTCAACAGAAAACAACCCACGGCCTTTTTGCAGTCAGAATATAAGACATGATGAGTCTCGGCCCGTTGAGTCAAAAAAGCTTGGCAGTCAGCAAAACAGTCAATCCAGACAAGAACATTGAACACATGCAGCTCTGGTAGGACCACACATCTGCAAACTGGTACGTAGGTCGTAACTCGTAGGTCCGAGCCTTTTTGGAAAAGCACATGCAAAGGCGATGTCATCTCTTCCTGAACAATCTGTCTACAAACTCTAATAAACATATTGTTATTATTCTTCTTCTTTTTCCTCTTGAGTAATAAGGTCTATCTGCTCGGCAATGGCAGCTGTCGAACAATGCACCTAGGTACCAAGTTGGCAACATGTATATGCAGCTCTGAATGCATCGGATTGCCATTCAGAGCCGTGGCCGACCGAGTATGCGTTCATTCGAGATTTCTTCTCCGCCTTCCACCGTCTTAAGTCCGAATGGCAAGATCACCACTTAAATGTACTGGTTGTCTCCAAGATGTGGCGTGGCGTCGATGACATTGATAGACAACGATGCACAAGTGCCTAAGGGGTAATGAGGCGAGGCACAACGGTGTTCCGGACATTCTGGGCACCCTTTATGTACATTCAAAGGTTGTTAAATGGCTGTCTACATCCGCAGCGCACCTCGGGCTTCTCATCGTTGTAAGTGACCAGAGGCAAGGTGGTCTCGAGTCCCTTGCTTCTCAAATAGGAACGGCAGCTCAAGATTCAAGATTCAAGATCTTGGGTTTAATCTTTGGACAACCGTGCTTATCTGGATATGATGATTGCCATCATGTTACTGTGCATACCACGCAAACTCGACCAACTGCTAGTTGAGTGGTAGCAGAATCTGATTGCGTCCAAAATTAGACACAACCTGACCACGACGCCCATTTGCACCATCTTGGGCCCCCAAATATGACGAGTGGCGCATAATGAAAGTAGGCATTTCAGGAACCAAAGCAGACGTAAAAAAAGGATGCAATCATACCAGATGCTCTGCAGATTTTGTGCATAGTGTCTGCATGTACTTTGTACGCACTGTTCCCGTGCCTCGAAAGGAGCCTGCCTACCTTTCTGGGTAGACGAACGCGTTTCGAAACACCCTTCCGACCTTGGGTTGCATATCCCATTTAAAGGGCCCTTGTCTCCCACGCGACAAAACACGTTCCTTCATCTACTACTCCGTATGAAGAGACCCCAGCTCTGGCCAGTATCGCCTGAGCCGTCTCAACAATAAAGGAGATGATCGTACCAACCTCGGACATGGTGCTCCGAGAACCGATGCCGTCCAGTTCCTTGTCGTGTCGTCCAAACTCTGTAGACTTCTTCTTGCTGTACCTGCGTGCGTAGAGTGCATGCAGAGACAAATCCCTGAGAGGGCCCCAATATCACTGTGCGACTATCTTATCAAATACCATATTATTGCTCGCTCTTTCTCGAATCTCGCTAGAGCCATCATATTTCAATTGGCGTTTCCTCGCACTCTGCCTAGGTACAGATGTCATTTCATCGCCGTTGAATATTAGTGCCGTTAGCACTGATGGAACGCGTATTCGCGTCTTAGCATTGGTGGCTGAAAAAGCCAAAAGACCCGGAAGAGCCCCTTGCCGTACAAAGTACCTACCTGAAGTTACACAAAAGGAGACCTCCGTCGACTGCTGCATTCAACAGTCTCGCGGTTTGGTCAAACGCTGCGCCGGCGACTTCTCGAATCACCAGAGAGAGGCGCAAGACTATATCTCTGTCCGGCCATCATAGAGGGCACGATACGCTTCTGCTGTATGACATCAATGGGAGCCTGCGATGCGCCAATCGTGGGCACCCACTTGGGCAGGGCGCCCGGCACGCTTTGAGCTCCCTGCGGATGCGCAACTCCCAGCCCTGGGACGCCTTGTAGATCTTCGCACGTATCTGCCTACCTATTAAAATGATGTATGTATGGTCAAACTTCAGACGACTGTGTATTACACTAGCAACCAGTGTTATGTACCTGGAAACAATTTTCAGAAGGAATAAAATGTGAGGTAATCATAGGGTGCTGTTCAATATGGACCTACAATGTATGTCAAAGAATTCTAGATCACCATGCTGGAGCACACCTGCAGGTAGAGTTTATAGATGGTGCAGTGGCCATGAAATCATTGGAGGACCGACGCGACCTATTTCGCCAGCTCGTGTACAACGCAAGGCAATGGCCCCTTTCAGCCTGTCCCTACTTCTCCGGCGAACCTTGCAACGAGTCACTTCACATTAGCCTCTGCCCAACGGCTCAAAGAAAATGTTGCACACCCAGTCGAGTATCGCGAGCTAAAAGTTTTCCGTATCCCTCTTTTTCGCGGTCTCGTTGATTGGCAAATAAGGTGTGGAAGACATACCACCGGTCCACCTGAAGGCTTAGAGGAGGGGTACATGTAGCATTTCTCTCAGCAAGTCTGGAAACTCGTCGATGCATTCTCTCTTTCTGTTTAGCACCAACATTATCACCACACCTCCGCACAATTGTGTCTTGACTATTTTTTTTCCATCTGCCACAAATGCCCACCAACCCTCCTTCTCACCACTCCAGTGAACAGTATTTCCGTAAGCGATTCGCCACTCAATGTTTCTGCAATGCTATTCCCAATTCGTATACACTGCTCCCTCCTGCCCTACCGACCCACCAGACGACTACCATACATAGCAAATATTGTCACAAGTTACTTTGACTGTTGAGTCATACTGGCGTAGCCGTACCCCTCCTCAAGGATTACCAAGGTTGAATCGCTATAGGTCCCACTTTTTGACATATTTATGGTATGCCTACTTGTGACTTTTTTTTTTCCCCTCGACGGATGGGTAGGAACATGTGAACAAATCACTTCTCTTCCTTCTTCGACTCAGAGAAGCTTGGTAGAACACTGTCAACTGAGGTCTTCATGTAAAGATTTGGAAACATCAAGTCGGCAATGTACGTACGGGCGTGCTAGATTTGATCGGTGCAGTATCCGTACTACATTACTTACGATGTATGAGATTTTCGCCCAGCACCAATGCAAGGTCTGCGGTCTGCGCTGCATCAAATCATGTTGCTCTGGTTTTGGAAAAATTTCGATAGCTTGTACCTTGGCACTATAATTAGTATGCGCGGCTACTTACCTGATCAGCATATGGGTATGAAATCTGGGGCTTGCAGCGAACTAAAACCTTTGGGATCCTTGGGGACTGTGTACTTGGGCCTGCGATCGCGGGGCAAAATTTTGTAAATATTCTCGAGCAGGCCTCGAATAGCTTCCTTCCTTCCTCCCCTTCCCTAGGACATCCGTCCTCATTCCACCTCGGAATTTATTGTACCCACGTCACCACGTCGGTCCATTTGCCACAATGTCGGTCGTCGAATACCCGTTGCGCGTTCTGCTGATTGGCAATGGCGGCCGCGAGAACGCCATTGCCTGGAAGCTCAGCCAGTCGCCCAACGTCGAGTCCATCACTGTGGTGCCCGGCAATGGAGGCACTGCCACGACGCCCAAGACCAAGAACGTCGAGACCGTCTCCCCGGAGGACTTCCCCGCCCTCCTCGAGCTGGCCAAGAAGGAGAATGTCAACTTTGTCGTGCCTGGCCCCGAGGCCCCACTGGTCGCCGGTGCTGTCGACTTCTTCTCCAAGGCCGGTATTCCCAGCTTTGGTCCCAGCAAGGCGGCCGCCCGCATGGAGGGCAGCAAGACCTTCTCCAAAGACTTCATGAAGAAGTGGAACATCCCCACAGCCGCATTCGAGAACTTTGACGACTACGAAAAGGCAAAGCAGTACCTCGACTCTGTCAACCACGATGTGGTCATCAAGGCCGACGGCCTGGCCGCTGGCAAGGGTGTCATTATTCCCACCACGAAAGAGGAGGCACACCAGGCGCTCAAGGACATCATGCTGACCAAGGAGTTTGGTTCGGCAGGCGACGAGGTCGTCATCGAGGAGTTCCTTGCCGGCGACGAGCTGAGTGTCCTGACCTTCTGCGATGGCTCTCGCATCAGGTCCTTCCCTCCGGCGCAGGACCACAAGCGCGCCGGCGAGGGTGACACTGGCCTCAACACTGGAGGCATGGGTTGCTATGCGCCCACCAACATTGCTACCCCCGAGCTCATTGCCGAGATGGACCGCATCATTCAGGCGACGATTGACGGTCTCCGCAAAGACAACCTGACTTTCAAGGGTATTCTCTTCACTGGTTTCATGATCACTGCCAACGGCCCCAAGGTCCTCGAGTACAATGTGCGATTCGGTGACCCCGAGGTGCAGACCGTCATGCCCCTTCTCTCCCAGGACACTGATCTTGCCTTGATCATGGAGGCTTGCGTCAACGGAAACCTGGACAGGAACGGCCTGGTTTTCAACATCGAGAACAAGTTCAGCACTACAGTTGTCATCGCCGCCGGAGGCTACCCCGAGGCTTATGGCAAGGGTGACGAAATGACCATCCGCGATCCCCCTGCTGGCACCTACATCTTCCACGCAGGAACCAAGCTGCAAAATAGCAAGATTGTCACTGCGGGCGGTCGTGTGATTGCGGCGACCGCAACTGGCGAGAGCCTGCGGGCCGCCGTCGACAAGGCATACGAAGGCGTCAAGCTCATCGAGTTCAACAAGATGTACTTCCGCAGAGATATCGCACACCGTGCTTTCCGTCCTACTTCAGACACCAAGAAGGCACTTACATATGCCCAGGCTGGTGTCAGCATCGAGGCTGGCAACCAGTTTGTTGAGCGCATCAAGAAGGCTGTCCGCTCCACAGCTATTCCAGGTGCCGACGCTGAAATTGGCGGTTTTGGTGGCGAGGTCGACTTGACCGGAGCTGGATACCAAGCTCCCGGCCTCACACTGGTCGGCGCTATCGATGGTGTCGGTACCAAGCTCATGATCGCCCAACAGACCAAGAAGCATGACACTGTCGGTATTGACCTGGTTGCAATGAACGTCAACGACCTCGTTGTTCAAGGCGCCAAGCCCCTCATGTTCCTTGACTACCTTGGCTGCAGCAAGCTCGACCCCGAGGCCTCTGCTGCTTTCGTCGAGGGTGTTTGCGCCGGCTGTATCCAGGCTGGATGCGCCCTCGTCGGTGGTGAGACCGCCGAGATGCCTGGTATGTACCAAGGCGAAGACTACGATGCAGCTGGCTGTGCCGTCGGTCTGCTGGAGTCGAGCAACCGTCTGCCCCGACTTGACGACATGCGGGAGGGCGACGTGCTCATTGGCCTTGCCTCGGCTGGTGTTCACTCCAACGGATTCTCCCTTGTACGCCGCATCTTGAAGGAGGAGAATCTCGACTACTCGGCTACTGCCCCATGGGAGAGCAACGGCATCACAGTTGGAGAGTCTCTGCTCACACCCACGAGAATCTACGTCAAGTCGCTCTTGCAGGTTGTGTCGAAGCTCAAGGGTCTGTCGCACATCACGGGAGGTGGCCTGAGCGAGAACGTGCCGCGCGCACTCCCCAAGTCGCTGGCCGCTGAGATCGATGTGGCGACCTGGGATCTGCCCCCAGTCTTCAAGTGGTTGAAGAAGGCAGGTAACGTCGATGCCTCGGAAATGGCACGGGCTTTCAACACGGGTGTTGGCATGATCGCCATCCTCGCTCCCTCCGAGGTGGACGGAGTCGTCCGCACCCTGAAGGAGGCCGGCGAGACCGTCTACACAGTAGGTAAGCTGGTGTCCCGCTCGAGCGGAGAGGGCTGTATCCTCAAGGGTCTGGAGTCGTGGAATTAGGTATAGGTCATTAAAAGGAAGGAAAAGAATTGATTTTGAACATGCTTTGCAGATAGATACTACGAATCATAGATGTCTATACTCTATTTGAAAAATATTTTACGAACCCCAATACCAACAGAACACGTACGTGACTGGCCCAGAGTTAGAGAAATCATCATGAACTCACGTCTACGTTGAATATTCAAAACATTTAGTGACATCTTGCACAACAATATGATCCTCATTGGTATACAGTAAAGCGATTCCCGAGTACACACCCTTGGCTGAAAACATGCCTATGACCGGCTCCCAGGAAAGCCTTCAATGAATCTGTGATGCATTGTCCGGGAACAACCCCAACACGTCATACAACTCTGCGTATAACTGCGGAATTCGTGTCACTGACTGACTCATCTCCTTTTTTGTATAGCCCGCCCACTCCACACGATGAGATGACTCCTTCGAATCTTACCACAGAGTTACCCACCCCTGAAAACAAGATAACATGATATTTACTCGCTCTATCCATATTGAGAATCTAGAGACAGGCCTACTCCGGTAAGCTGACGATCAACCGGACGCAGTGAGCCGGCACAAAAAACACGCGCGCCACATCCAGGGCGGCGATGCGGGCTTGGCTTTTGGCTGGCTGCCTGGACCTCTCTGACTCAACTTGCCTGCCAAGCGGCAAACACCACACAAACCCAGCGATCGAATCCGGACTTGGGCGATGGTAGAAAACGAGAATGAAAGAAAGAGAATTCGCCTCGACGGTTTTTTGGCCCGCAAAGTCCGTAAAGCCCGTCCTGTTGTGGCTTGCCGCAAAACGCCAACACCGGCAGAAAGGGACGCCTTTTCCCACTGCCACACACCTTATCCAGGCGGGTAGGTACTTGGGTTATAGATGGTTCCAGAGACGCCACAATCCGTCAATTATGTCTCATTTCCCCGGACGTACATGCGGTTTGGAGGAATTAGAAAAAGGTTTCTAGAGAAATACTTGCTGCTTGTTTATTTAGGTATTTATTATGTGCGGACCTCTCGGGACCACTTCTGCATGTATGAGATGTTCTATGAGGTTTGACGGGGAGGAAGAAAAAAAAAAGAGGAAATAGATTCAGCAGCTGGGTTGGGGCCCAGGCTTGGGGGTCTTCATTCTTACCTACATATATCCAACTCCATGGACTTCGGCGCGTTGGTAATGATGATCATGACTGGCTAGAATCAACTATTTGCAACACAAGTCATCGAATAGTCTTTGTTGAGTAGAAATGCATTACTAGTAATGGGTATCTTATTTCTTTTCAAAGCAGTCAAGCTGCCTCGTGGCTGTCTCATCTTCGGAAGTCCCTTTAAGACCCCGGGCGGACTCAAATGCAGGAGAACAGCGTACACGACGGAAATTTTGTCCAAGTCTGGAGACCTGCCGGCTTTTTCCCGCCGTCTCTTTGCTCTCTCCTGCGATCGCCTGTCGTACTCTCGTTCTGAAATCTAAATTTGTCTTTCCATTTTTCGTCAGATACCCATACCACCCTGTAGCTCTTGCGGGGATCGAAATTTGCTAAGAGTGCTGCCCGTGTGCTCGTGCTCATCTGCTTCTGATCTCTCCACATACTCATGGTATGCTACGCTCATTGCTGCTGAACCCACTCCTAGGAAATGCGCTTGCGCAAAGTCTTCTAATTTTCGTTCGCGACTTCCTCTGCTCGTGCTGCTTCGCTTGGTCCTCCGTTGGGCAAAGGCTGGCCGCCGCTGGGATCCGATTCGGACATGGTAACATCGCCATCCTTGTTGGCGCTGTCATCATGAACGCCATTTGTTCCCTCCACAGTCTGGCCGTAGATGAAGTTCTCCAGTGTCCCATAGGCGCTGTCGAGATCGTCGTTTGTAATCACCGTATCATACAGAGTCGTTTCTGCCTTGGCTTGCTCAACTTCAGCTTTGGCGGCTTCAAGGATGCCAGGAATGAGATCCTCAGAGTAGCTGCCCACGCTCTTGAGCCGTGCTTCAAATTGATCACCGTCGGGAGGTGAGATGAAGACAATTCGTGCTGACAGGCCCCAATCCTTGCAACTTTGGACAGACTGATAGATTGTCAGCTTTCACAGATGCAATGCGTACTCTAGATGAGACCAAACTTACCGCATGATCCAGCTCCAGTAACGGCACCTTTCCTGTCTCCTTGATAGAGTCTAGAGTTTTATGGCTGGTAGCAATGTCGAATCCGTCCTTGTTTGTGACCTCTGCAAATTGATCGTTGTCGGACATTCGGTTGAAAGTGGCAGCATCGACAAAGTTGAAGTCTTGACCGTCCACCTCACCCTCCTTGGCCTGCCGCGTTGTGTGACGGATGACCTTCTTGAACACTCGCGGTTGCTTTTCCTGCAACCGTGCGATCAGAGCTGACTTTCCAACACCTTGGGGTCCCCCGATAATGATAGACTGCTTGTCATCAGGGAACCTGCCTGCTTCGCCAACTTCCTCCTCTTCCTCGGCCGGCTTTGCTTGCTTGGGATCTTCAAACACAGCACTGATATCCTGCCAGTCGTCGATTCTGTCCAGAGCAGAAATTCTTGTCCGGCTCGCTATTCTTAGCGCCCTCCATGTCTTGCTGGCTTTGGCCTCGATGATTTGTGCTTTCTCCTTTTCCGATTTCGCGAACTCAAGCTCCAAGTTGTCATTTGCGATCATGTTCTTGTACGTCTCCAGCTCAGGCAGTTTCCACCTCGCTGGATCCTTGAGTTTCTCGAGGGCGCTGTCCTCGTCTTCTACCTTGAGAAAATCCAGGTTCAGAGACCCCATGGGATGTGGCCTCAAGCGTTTGCTTGTAGCTAGTTTCTTGGCCGATTCTCTTGCTTCGTTGAACTCGGCTGCTGTGACCGCCGGTTTCTGCATAGGCGGGCAGGTTTCCATCTTCCACCGTGTCCAACCCTTTTCGCGTTGTGTTACCGCTTGAAGTATGCGATGAGCATATGCTCCATCAGGGCCATGATTGATGTAATCTTCAATCTTCATCTTGATACTTTCCGCCCATTGGTCCTGCGGTTTGTTAGCGGATAGGTTTAATAGGGTAAGTATTTTGGTTCACTTACGTCTTCTTCAGAAATGGACTTGTCACTGTACATGACTGACTTGTTTGGCTGGCGAATGTTGGCGTATTTAGTTCTGGCAGTCGCCGACAACGAGCGCAGGAAGTCCAGTATAATCACTGCCTGTATAAGTATGTGCCGCCTAAAGAATACATCGCTCATCTCCAACTCAAACAGATCTCTACTAGTCAGGTATTTGGGGTTGAATGTGCCGCCGTCAGATGGTTCGACCTCTACCCTCTTGCGTTTCTTCGAGGCATCCTTAGTGTCGTCGGAAGACTGAGGGTTGCGTTGTCCTTGATCCACAGCTTCAAATGCGAGAAATGTTGCCTCGAGGCCTTCTTTGAACTTGGACATGTTTTGAGACTCAAACAACTTCAACGGATAACAGAAGAATTCCTGTAGAGACCAGAAAATTGGATACAGCGCATCGGGCTCGAGGGGCTTCGGCCGAGTCGTCGATTTGTCCTTGGCGTCGAAACTCACAGCCTTTGCAGCGGAGACTGGCGCGGGCTTGGACAGCGTCTCTTCCTTGCTGTCCACATCCATCTCTTCGGCTGGTTGGTCTCCGGGCGCGGTTGGAAGTTGCTCCCATGTCGTGACATTTTCGGTATGATATGAACCACGCAGGTTGACGGTACCTTTATCACCCATTGGAAAGCTCTGGAACATGAATATGAAGACTCGACCACTGAATGAGATATCTTCTGCTCGAGAGAGGCGGCGCAAAAGTTCATTGCAAGTCCTCAAGATGATCAGGCCTTGCATGTTATTCAAGTCCTTGATCAAGCGCTCGCGGCGCGACTCGAGATAGTCGAAGGCTGTACGGCATCCCTGCAGGGTCTGGCTGTCCAGAAGGAGCTCGACGAGTGTCAATGCCAGGCCAGAGTCGCATTGTCCACTCTCGGCGAGGACAATAGTCAGGTCAATGATGTTCCAAACTTCAACGAACTCGGGGTTCTCTATCGACGTCGTGGAGATGAGATCGTCGAATCGGCGGCGTACGACACTTTCGAAAACAGGAAGCTGGCGCTGCTTATCAGCGTCGGAGGGAAATATAGTCGGCAGCTGCGCCAAGAATTGAGAGAAGTCATTCTTGGTCAAGGGCGGCTCGATCGCCGAAGAGGGTTTGACGTTTTTGGCATGCTCGAGCGCATCATCCAGAGCTGCCCCAAAGGCGACAACCTGGGGGATTTCGAACAGCTCGCCTTCCGAGGTCGACATGGCGAATCGAGGTCTTCAAAGCTGTGTACAAAGGAAGTACGAAGGAAGGGCAGGCTTCGGCGTCGCAACAGATCACCGACCGTGGAAAGAGCGTAAAGAATGCTGGGTCATGCTACAGGGCGATGCGCCGGACATGGACAAATGGGAAGTAGGAAGAGAATAAGGGCTGCCGCTGAATGGTGTGACAAGCAGCAACAACGCCTTTATCCAGAAATGTTTGGGCGGACCAGCTACGCGCGACGCCCTCGTGTTTGGTATGTCTGGAACGTTGGAATCATTGAAGCTTCAATGGATCGACTTGATTCTGCTGCTGTCCACCGCTTAGCTGAAGTGGGTCGGGCCAGTAAGGTACAACTATTACGGCGGGAGCTTGGAGTCTTTGTTGCAACTTGCCAGTGGTGCTCTGGTCCGGGGTCAACAAGCGTCCCCTGTAAAAGTCGGAGCTTCAAGACCAACCAGACAAGGGCCCGAGAAACAACACTGAGAAGAACGCGCCAAGATCTGGACGCACGCGACAAAAGGGCAGGCATAAACTACAATTTGACACTAATCTAATCAAAAGTCGCCGGCCGTCCCTGCTAAGTAAAAGTTGTCTGCGCCATCTCTTTACGCCACAGATCATCCCGCAGCTCTACCTACAGCTCTGTCAATCGCCTTGGGTCGAATCGATAGCCCAAAAATTCATTACTAGTCGCCCGCCCTGCAACTTTCGGAGCTTTAATGCGACAGGCAGCTGGGAGCTACGATACAACAAACAGCAGCAGCAGAGAAAACCACCGACGGCCCATCCACAACACAACCAGCCCGTCTGGTGTCGTTGTACCCTCCCAGCCTGTTGCGGTTCGATGCTGCATCGCTGACAATGCCGACTGCCAAGCGACTCAAGAGCAATGGCGACTCCAAGTCGCAAGCTAAGAAGCAGGACACAGCACGCCCGACTGCTGCCGACATTGAGGGCGAGTCCGAGTTTGCCCAGCTCGCCAAACAGCACTGGCTGAAGCCCAAGAAGCGTGCCACCCGGGTCAAGGTCAAGAATGATGTCTTGAAACGCGAGATCTGGGATGCGCTCGAAAAAGATGGCTTTCAGTACAAGTCGCTGCTGGTCCTCGAGGGCCTCCAGATCCTCGAGAGCTACCTCTGGCCAGGCTATTCGGAAGAAGCCTCCAACTTTCACGTCCTGTTGATTGTTCTCGTCACCAATGTCAAGGCCAGGGAGCGCCTCGAAACCTGGAACCTCTTCGAAGACCGCCCGGCCGACTTCTCGATCCTGTTTCGGCGCATACTCGCCATGACCCTCGACAACACACTGTCGACCACCATCAGATCGCACCTCTTGTCGTTTGTCATATATGCTTTCCAAAGTCTCGACTGCGCCATAGTCAGGAAAGAATGTGCGCCTCTCGTGTCCATCTCTACCTGGCACAACCTATCGACCGAGACGAAACGCGATGCCAAGCTCGCCGAGGTAGCTCCGCTGAAGAAGGCGTGGAAAGCCGCAGCCAGGCGGTACGACGCTGCAGATGACGAGACCAAGGCGCGTCTTCGATTTGAGAGGCAATGGCTCTATACTTTGACTTTGCACTTTCTCAACATGCTCTACGATGACAAGGTCAAGTCGGACGAGGTGACCTACATCGCGCGGTACATCGAGTTTCTTACCGATTTACAAAGCTCTTTACCGACGCGGAGATATGTCCATACTCTCTTGCAAGACTTGCATCTCTTGACGGCCATCAAATTGTCGCCAGTTTTCCGCGCCGAGGAGAATGCTGCTCTACGGAGGCAGTGGGTCTTGTTGCGTCACTACAACGACTTTGGCATTGATGACCAGACTGGCATACAGCACAGCCGATCAGAAGCTTACGAACGACACTGTGATGCATTGAAGAAACTACAACATGTGGCCTTCCGTCACTTCAAAGACAAGCTGACCGTGCTGGCACTTTCCAACTATGCATCCATTGACAAATACGATGAGCTCAAGGCTCTCCTGCAAGTATTGGACGACGAGGAAATCGTAAATCTGGCTGCGCATCTCGACTTGAGGACGGAATATCCCATTTCATCCAAGATCGTCTTGGACGGCGCATTCCTGCTCGAGGCTATTGTCGCTACCTTTGAGAGATCAAAGTCGTTCCAAGACAGTCTTCCTAGTGTTCTACCAACAGAAAGAGACTTGCTGGATGCCCTCCTACTGAGCACTGAGGACTACGATGGATCGAGGCCACTACCTCTGCCCAAGCTCAACCTACAGTACCTCTCTGTCGGCGATTTCCTCTTTCGGGCATTGGTATTGTACCGCGCAGAAGCTTTCCACGGCATCCGCAACGATATTGATGCTGCACTGAGGCGTCTCAAGCCTGAGATTGGAAGGTCTGGAGAGACTAGATTTGCTGGATTCTCCAAGATGGCATTGCCTACTTCACGACCTTCTATATTAGAAGTCGTCCCTGCGCTGGTTGGTGACAAGAAACCGTCAGCTGTACGCGCCGAGGTTTCGCTAGACGTGCGACGATTGTCCGATCAAATCCGCCGCGAGTGGGATTCCTTGAGGCCAGACGACGTTGTTTTCCTGGTGTCTGTGGACGCGTCTTTGCAGCAGGCAGTGACCAATGGCGAGTTCACACCTTTGTCCGAGGCTGAAAAACTTGGTCTGGTAAGCGTGCGCTCGGCCGAGGTCGTGTCGATACTGGACGACAAGGGCAGATCAATTAGAGACCCTACAGCTCACGCCAATGGCGGCAGCCGCGCGCCGAGCCGAAGAATTCAGCTCAAGCTCGACGCAGAAGCATACCAGAAAGATATGGACCTGGTGTCATTGGGCAAGCCGGACGTGTATGAGAAGGTGAATCTGATCATCAGGAGGAGCGGCCGGGAGAACAACTTCAAGCCGATCTTGGAGTCGATTCGCAGCCTTGTCCGCTCAGAGGTGCCACTCGCCCCGTGGCTTCACGAAGTATTCCTCGGTTATGGCGATCCGGCTGCTGCTACGTACAAGAGCCTGCCCAATCGAGTCAAGAAAATTGACTTTAGGGATACCTTTCTGAACTGGCAACACCTCGTGGAGAGTATGCCAGGCAAAGCTGTGGAGCCTGGTTTCAACGTCACGGGCAGTTTCCCGCCTCCTTATGTGCTTGAATCTGTCGACAAAGAAGCCGAGACACCCAAATCCAAGCCGTCCAAGAAGAGGAGGAGAGATCTCGAGCCTGCTCTGCTTGACGAGATAGAAACCTATCATGTATCAAGCTACAAGCCACCGAACACGGGCCCTTACCCAACCGACGCACCGAAATGGAACACTGTCCGTTTCACGGCTGCTCAAGTGGACGCCATCATTTCGGGAACACAGCCGGGTCTCACGGTCATCGTCGGCCCTCCTGGAACTGGCAAAACAGATGTTGCCACACAGATCATCAGCAACATCTACCACAATTTCCCAGAGCAGCGAACCCTCCTCATTGCTCATTCGAATCAGGCTTTGAATCAGCTCTTCGCCAAGATAGCTGCACTCGATATTGACGAGCGACACCTTTTGCGTCTCGGCCACGGAGAAGAAGAACTCGACTTGGAGGCAAACTTCAGTAAACATGGGCGTGTGGAATCGTTCATGGAGAATCGCAACGGATATCTTCAGGAAGTCAACAGACTTGCTGCGAGTATAGGCGCCCCAGGCGCTCATGGCAACTCTGCGGAGACAGCCGGATACTTTGATTCTGTCTACGTTCAAACGGCATGGGCAAAGTTCACAGAGGCGACGGCGTCGGAAGACGTGTCTGCTGCTGACGTGATTCAAGCATTCCCATTCCACCAATACTTCTCGAATACCCCCCAGCCTCTGTTTCCCGCCGACGCCGATCGAGCAGCCGTCCTAGATATCGTCAGTGGATGCCGGCACCACATTTCCAAGATCTTCTCCGAGCTCAAGGACGTCCAGCCGTTTGAGATACTGAAGAAGGAGAAGGACAAGGCCAACTATCTTCTCACGAATGAGGCCCGAATCATTGCCATGACATCTACTCACGCTGCCATGCGGAGAGGCGAGATAGCAAGCCTCGGGTTCCACTATGACAACGTGGTAATGGAAGAGGCTGCTCAGATCACCGAGATCGAAAACTTCATCCCGCTGGCAATGCAAAAGCCCAAAGACGGGACGACTGCATTGCAAAGAGTCGTCCTCTGTGGTGACCACTACCAGAACTCGCCAGTTGTCCAAAACTTTGCATTCCGGCACTTTGCCAATCTCGAGCAGTCGCTGTTCTCGCGTCTGATCCGTCTAGGAATTCCCGCCATCACTCTTGACCAGCAAGGTCGTGCTCGTCCCTCGATCGCCGCGCTGTACCAGTGGCGCTACCCAAAGCTTGGCAATCTGCCACACGTCGAGAGCCTCACGGAGTTCCAGACAGCAAACGCTGGTTTCAAGTACGACTATCAATTCATCAACGTGCCTGAATACAAGGGTCGTGGTGAAATGGAGCCAACTCCGCACTTTATTCAGAACCTCGGAGAAGCCGAGTATGCCGTGGCCATCTTTCAGTACATGCGCCTTCTCGGATATCCGGCCGAGAAAATCAGTATACTCACGACGTATGCGGGACAACGTGCTCTCGTCAAGGACGTGCTGGGTCACCGGTGCGCAAAGAATCCCATCTTTGGTTTGCCCAAGATCGTTACGACGGTCGACAAGTACCAAGGCGAACAGAACGACTGTAAGTTTTGATCAATTCCTTCTTTTACATCTTCAACGGTTGCTAACTCACCCATGCAGACATTATTCTTTCCTTGACGCGCACGTCTCGCGTGGGATACCTTCGGGACATCCGCCGCCTCACCGTGGCCTTGTCGCGTGCCAGACTCGGCCTCTACATCTTGGGTCGCCGAGACGTCTTCGAGGCCTGTTATGAGTTGAAGCCCGCATTTGAGCTGCTTCTGCAGCGCCCCGATAAGCTCACACTTGTCACGGGTGAATTGTGGCCCTCGGAACGATTGCAAGCGAGCGAAGGAGACGAATCGGTTCCCGGCGAGGCTGTCATGGAAGGAGTGGAACACCTTGGTCAGTATGTGTTTGAAATGACAAACGCCAAGATCAAGCAATTAAGACAGGAACGCGGTCTGCCGGACACCCAAGTTGTGGAAGTCCTGGAGCCAGTCAACGAAGAAGAGAACGCCTATGACGATGGAGTAGGCGCCGCTGAAGAAGATGCGGAGGACGCAGAGGTGGAGGCCAAGGAGGGATTTGAAGCCGAAGAAGTCCATGACGAACAGTAGGAGATGAGAAGGAAATGAGTCTGATGCATGTACGCATATTTGTTTTTGTTTTGGGATGAAGATACCACCACCCCCAAGGATGAGAATGGCGATCAAAAGCTAGTTTGTCAATGAGCATTTTTGGCGAAAAGAAATAGACTCTTGAATAGATGTTTCAAAAGCCAATCCCTTGAAGGATCATTTCGTTGATACTAACTTGGAACACTAGAAATCTGTGACTTCACAGACACGAGAGGGAAACGATATCCATCAAGGCTGTATACCTATATACCTGGCTCACCTCGTGTCGACTCCATAACGAAACACCACCCCGGCGCCCATCAAATTGTACGAGTCAGCGCTAATCAACGGCTGGAGCATCTCGCTAACGATTGGGCCCCGCTACTATGTGGTGAACAGGCGCCCCTGATTCTGTGAACCTTGCCCAAAAGGTTTTGTACGCTCCGTGGCGAGAATCGTCTTTTTTTCTTGTATCAATTCTTTTCGTGATACTGTCTTGCAAGAGCCAGCGGATTGGTGCGTTATATGCATACCTACTCAAGTATATGATCCTGGCTTTGCTTGACGAGAGCTGAATTGGGGACAACGTCAGTGGCCTCGACTGAACAAAATAAGCTTTATTTAAGCCTACCAGTGTGTCTTGGCAGTCCTTCCCCCTAGCTTCCCTTCCGTCTCCAGCAGCTTTTCGACGATCCCAACCGCCGCATGGAATCGGGCTCGAGATGCCCCGAAACTCGGAAAGCAGCACGCCGCCGCTGCCGGACGCGTCCCACCAGCTCCAGGCGCCCGAGGTGACCATCTCGGTGTCCTCGCCCGGCCTCGACGGGGTGCCCTCGCCCGGCGCCGCGACCCTCCCCCGGACGTCGCGCGAACGAGAACACCACCACCGCGTGCGCTACGCCCCCGAGATCAACACGCAAGTCGGCCCTCCGCAGTCTCCGCAGGATGAGACGCACCTGTCCCCTCACACGGTGACGAGCCCCGTCTTCCGGGGCCCGACGCGCTCGGACACGGAGCTGTCGCGCGTGAGCTTTAGGAGGCGCAGCGCGGCGGCGCGCGCCGGCACGTTCAAGACCATCAAGGAGGTGGACCTCAACGACCTGACGGAGCCGGGATGGCACGCCGGCGCCGAGCCCGGCGTCGACACGTCCACCAACACCGGGGCCGTCTTGGGTCTCCACGCCGAGTGCCAGATCACCATTGTCGACTTGAGCCAGGACGACCTGGCCATCCACGAGCTGAACAATGAGGAGATGATCAGCTTTCTGCAGAAGCCGCAGCCCGACTGGGTCAAGTGCCGCTGGATCAACGTCAATGGTCTGAGCTGGGATGTCATACAGGCGCTTGGAAACTACAAGAGTCTGCACAGGTTGGCCATTGAAGACATTATGAACACGAGGAATCGAACAAAAGTCGACTGGTAAATGAACAGTCCAGCGCGGTATTGGCTTGTGACACTGGCTAACAAACAGGATCTAGGTATCAGCACCACGCTTTCTTGGTCTTTACCTGCCAGAAGCTGGTCCGAATGGTTGACGATGATAGCAGTGATTCAGAAGACGACGATGCATTTGAAGTTTCAAGTGTCAAGAGTCACAGCTCCGATAGTGGTATGCAGAAGAAGCTCAAGCGGTGGTGGTCATCATCCGGCCAAAAGGCAAAGTACAATGCCCCAGAGAGCGGGCTCGAGAGAGGCAACTCGATGCCGATGAACGGGCCATTGGAACACCAGGCGACTGGCCTGTCCGAGGTCTTCAACCCCAGCACTCTCTGCACCCTGCAGAGGTACCGCGCTTCATCCAATGAGGCTCGAAACGACTTCATGGAGAGACACAGTGCGCTGGCATCCAAGGACTTAGCCGTGACGGCGGAGCAGGTCGCCATGTTTATCACGTCCGATAACACGGTCATTGCCTTCTTCGAGCAATCGGCCGACGATGTCGAAAAGCCAATCCTGGCCAGACTCGGCAGCCCAGAGACGATCCTGCGGCAGTCTTGCGACGCGTCCATGGTCGGACAGGCCATCATAGACGCCATCATCGACATGGCCATCCCGGTAGCTAACTGCTACGCCGATGTCATTGCCGACCTGGAGCTGGACGTCCTGCTGCGGCCGAGCATCAAGCAGACGCGCAGCCTGTACATCATCCAGTCGGAGATCAACAAGATGGCCGGCCTGATCAACCCGATAGCTTCCATCATCTCGGCCATGCGCGACCACAAGACGACGCTCTCGCAGAACGACGCGACCAAGGAGCTCCAGAACCCGGTGGAGGGCGTCATCATCACGCCCATGACGCACACCTACCTGGGCGACGTGTACGATCACTGCGTGCTGATCGGCGAGAACCTGAACACGATTCGGAAGTCGGCCGACGGCATGATCGACCTCATCTTCAACACCATCTCGGCCTACCAGAACGAGAGCATGAAGCAGCTGACCGTGGCCACCATCATCTTCCTGCCGCTGACCTTCTTGTCTGGGTTCTTTGGTCAGAACTTTACCGACTTTCCTCAAATCGAAGGCAGCGTCAACCTATTGTAAGTTTTATTGTTCCTCTCCGCCGTCTATGCTTGTGAACTCACAATACTCCAGCTGGTACATTGCCATTCCCGTCACGGTCGGCCTCATCCTCATCCTGATGAGGCAGGTCATCGTCGATTGGTGCAAGTCGCTATTCCAGCGCCGCCAGGTCTGGACGGTCCGCAAGAGGCGCAGGGCCGACGAGAACCGCGCCAAGTCCCACCGCAGGACGGGGAGGAAGCGTTTTTGAAAAAGTAATCCACCCAAAAGTTACAAGATATACTTATGTTGATACCCTGTTTGCTCTAACCGAATGGTTTCCGGGCACCGTTATAGAAGGCTTGGGATATATAATAATATACAAACACCACAGAGATGATATCCCTGCATCTGTCATTTCATTCAATACAAGGGGAGAATGTTTATAAAATCATTCTGTTTGCCTAGATAGATTCATTCACATATTATCAGAAGACAGTTCCTATCGTAACCTCTACCATCATCGTCGCTTATGGCACTGGTTCTATGCAAGCCCTGATTTTTGCTAATTCTGGCTGCTTACTCTCGCCGCCAGTATCCAGAATGCATAAAGAGGTAGCTTTCCCGCCACCTGTTTACTATGTCAGTCCTCAGATTGTCAGTGAATCTCTGTCAAGATAAAAAGGGATAATGTTATGCGGGATTAAGTTATTAGTAACTAACATAATGTCCAAAGGCTGACTGAGATTTGAATGAGCACCTTGTCCTCTCTCAAGCGATGGTGATGGTGTATGGTAGATGGACGAAATCGACAAACCACCTCTCGATATTTCGATCTGGGCAGTTCCTCGAAGTACATGATGAACACGCAGCTGTCATTTCTCTCTCTCTTGACAGTGTGCTCTGCACGACGCATGCACGGCGCAAGCTAAAATCTTGAAATACCACACCGGCCTCAAACTAGACTTTGGAGAAGCTTGATTACGTACATCTGCACAGCTGATTAGACGATCTTTAGTGTTGCTCACATATTCTGCACATGGACTCACATGAGATTGCACAGGCAGACGCATCCCGCCGTGAACCAGACATGATGTTCACCTTCCGATCTGCAAAATTTCAATGTATGGATTTTGCCTCCTGCTTTTAGGCAGACCTAGCATTATTCATACTTCGTGGGGCAGACTAGGTCAAGATGTGAGTGGCTTGGCTACTTAGAGTGGTGTACTAGATTCTTTCCATGTGGCTGCGTGAAGATTTTTCTCATCCTGCTGTTCATGAACCACTTCGTATTGCGACGACTGGACATTTATCCCTCCTAGGCTAGCAACCCTGGGGAGAATCTGACTATGCACAGCCAGCTACTGCGGAACACACATGGCAAATGACATACACTAAAGAGTTGCCACCCGCGCAGGTGTATGACTACTTGGTGGTGGAGTTTGCTAACACATGTAGTTCAACGTCGTGAATTATAACGATGGTGAATCGCCGTTCACAGTCTTCAGATGATCCGCCATGTCTGTTGCTCGAGATATGGTAGATTTTAAGATGCATGCTCTTCCAATGTCACGTTCATGATACGTAACAGACGTAGAAGTATTATTGCGTTTCATTTCATGCATATTGTTACTTGCCGTTTCACGGTAACGTGTTCACCACCGCGCTGATTTTGTCGACCATGACCATCCAAAGAAATTGTTAGAAACGTAAAATGTGCCTGCCCTTGGTACTGCCTTTGGAAAAACTCCCTATCCGTGCATCATATCACTGGGTTCAATATCAGAAGCCTTTTGGACTGGACTACGCCTTTGCAATAGATGGCTTCGTGGTATATTGCGTGACTAGGAGAATCTAAGACCGAAAAACCTTGAAAATATCAGTAAAGTGATCGTGGACTCGCATTCAGCAAAGCGGACTGGCGGGCATGGGCTCAGAACACCGGGGGAATGCTCAGTAGGCTTGTGCCAAGTATCATTTATAAACTTATACTCTATTTTCTGGTTTTCACAAAAGTCGATACAAAGCCCTCAAAGATCGCACAGCGAGAAGGCGATTTACCATGATCGGATCCAATTTGACAGACCTTGAACCTGATTAGACCGGCCCATGGATCCCCTCATTAATACTGGGAGCAGAAAAAGCTTGGCCTATATCGACCAGCACACCCCGGTTCCGCGGCAAGGATCACGATTGGATCAAACGTCCATCGACGCAGGTCCCAGCGCATTGACGGCTCAATTTAAAAAAGCGTCCCAAAACAAGGCCCTGGTCGGCCGCCGCAGTCTGGATCTGGAATTTCCTTGATTTTTTAACAGAATGTTGCCATGTCGAGAAGAAGGGCGGGGGTGACTGTCGACCCCATGCTCGCTTGAAATCTGCCGGGTAGGAGTGTCAGCTGTGTGTATGTTCCAACATAATGTGAAGCTCTGCAACCCATTCTGCGTGATGAAGACTGCAGATTCATCGTAGTAATCTCGAGAATGCGTCTCTCAAGGCTGGTCGCGTTGGTCGCGGCACTGTCCGAGGTGGTGGCCTCGAGGACTTGTACGACCGACAGGTGTCTACGAGGTAAAGATCATGACGTGCTGGGTATACGTGCAAGAGCAGACGGGCTAATCGCGATACAGCGGTGAGCGGTGCACCATCGCGTGTGAGGATATCTGATTGCAGCGAACTGCTCAGAACAACAGTGACCCCATCAACGAGGTGAGCAGTATCGAGCCAGGCGACAAACATATTTTGCTGATTTTGATCTACAGCACCATTACAAAAACCGTGGGGACTACCACAACTGGAACAGTCACAAAGACCACAGTGGCAACGGCTACAGTTACCAATGCAGAGGTCGCATCGAAGCGGTGGGAGGAGCAGCGTGAAGCACTCGACATTCTGCTCAGGCGCGCACCGCCACATCACGACCACACCACATCAACAACGGCCGCGCAGAAGACGCCAAGCTATGCCTCGGCTTGTGTGTCCGTAGCCGCTTATTCCAGCGCGTGCAGCTGTCTGGGTGTGCAGCACACGACAGTCACGGCTTCGACGCCAATGACAACCAAGACGGTCAGTAAGGTGGACACGGCGACAGTGACCAAGATTTCGACTGTCGTGACGACCGAGACCTACGTTGTCGTCAGTGACAGCACTGCTGTTTTCTCCAACACGACGACGGCGGCTTTTGCGAATTCCACGAGCTTGCCCGCAAATTCATCGGCTTCGAACCTGTCGAGCTTCCACTTAGGCACCACTGGAAGTCTGTCTTCCACAGAGCCTGGAGATGTTCGTAGTAGCATTCTGTCCAGCGGCCCTGTAGAGACGAGCATAACCAAGAGCTCGAGCTCTACGGCCAGAGAATTTGCAAACTCGACAACATCGGCCATCTTTGCGAACTCGACCAGCACCGTTGCAACCTCGAATACCGCACCATTCGCCAATGGTACAACATCACTCGAAGTTGGACAGACCATTAGCAGCCATCACAACCTGACAAGCACCAGCTCCGCGCTCAACGCGACATCGACGGGCTTGTTCCTCAACACAACCACTGCGACGGCGCCCAATGTGACGGCACCAACGACCCAGGTCGACGTGGCAGTCAACACGACGAGTGCCCCTTTCTTGAATGCGACAGCCTCGACGAGTGCGCTCAACGCGACGTCTGCACCGTTCATGAACGCGACGGGCGTCCTGGCTATAAATGCAACCAGTGCTCACTTTGTGAATGCCTCGTCCACCACGCCCTTTCTAAATGCAACATCTGCGCATTACTTGAATGCGACATCTGCGCCTTACTTGAATGCGACCGCGACTTCATGGTTGAATACGACAGCGCCGCCGTATGCAAATGCGACGTCGGCGCCGTACCTTAACTCGACGTCAGTCCGGTTCAGCAACACCAGCACCCCCGTGGCAACGCCGACCTCGACCTCGACGCTCGACACGACGTGCGGAGAGACGTCGCCCCCGTTTCTGCTGCAGGTGTCCCAGCCGTCGAGCGTTTTGGACGGATGGTACGCCAGGGTGAGTGGCGACCAGATCCTGTTCAGCTCGTCGGCCAACCACTCGGACCAGTTTAGCGTCGAGGACTCCGGTCACCTGTGTGCAGTCGGGTACGTGGGCGCCAGCGGGAAACCGACCATCGCCATCGCAGAGACCAGGGAAGGAATCACGGGCAGCGCACTGTACCTGGTGGACGGGCAGAGGCTAGGCAATCTCACGGAGCGAGGATACGGGGCGCTGGACTGCGTCGTCGAGGACGACCTGAACTGCGAGGCGCGAGGCAATGGTACCGGCACAGACTTGACGCACTGGGTCTCGTGCGGCCTGGGCCTCGACATCTCCAGCGACGGCAGCCAAAACGTGGTCGTCGATGCGTGGAACTGCACTAGCCTCGCATTAACTGCAGTGTATGCCTGATCGCGATGGAGAAGAGGCACACATCTGACATGGCAGCATGCAGAATATCAAGAATACTTGCTTGAACTTGACAAATACATGACGTGGCTAATGATGCACGCGAAAGCACGTGAGGACGCGAAGGCAAAAAGCTAACGAGTCGCAGTTGTTGCAGCTGTGCGAGCATCGTGAACGCGCCGATTCCAGCGCGCTAGGTCGATCATCTTCTCCACTAAACGCTCGAGTTGAGGCATGTCTCGGGCATTAAATGAGATGCTGCACATTTTCGCTGCAAGGTTCGGTGCTTACATTAATCGCGGGCAGTCCTGTCCTCTCTCAATATTGTCTCATCCCAGCAGTTCCCAGGGCATCCCAAGTGATTTCCTCCTGTAATTTGGGAGCCGTCAATTTCCCTCTTGGTCAATTCTCCCTCTCTCTGGTTACCATTTTCTTTCATTTTCTTTATTTGGTAAACAACACCAGCATTTTTAAATTTTAAAACCCACAAGGTATCTTGCAACGCATCGTCCCGTTGCGCCTCGTTTTTTTCGAATCGGCAACTTTTCTTTTCACTGCTGCTGGGCGCTGAGATTACGGGCCCCTAATTGGTTACCATCCCCACGGGCTGGCTGACAGCGGCACCTTCATCCAATTCCGTCCCGCCGATCCCGCCAAAATCACACCCAAACACCCCCAAACTTCCCCGGACGCAACTTTCTTTTTTGCCCCCTTTCCGGGGCAGCCCCAACTAAAAGATAAAGTCTAATGGACACCCACGACGCCGCCGTCGAAAACGTGGCAAAGAGCGTCCGCCTCTTTCATGCTACCCAGAGGCCCTTTCGAGTTTACCATGGATCGACCAACAGCACCCGCGCCTCGGCCAGGCGCGCCGACAACACCGTCGACACCAGCAAGCTCACCAATGTGCTTCAGGTAGACCCGGAGCGCAAGGTCGCCCTGGTAGAGCCCAATGTCCCCATGAACGTGCTCGTCGAGGCCACCCTCAAGTCTGGCCTCGTGCCCTTGGTCGTCATGGAGTTTCCCAACATCACCGTCGGCGGCGGCTTCTCGGGCAGCTCGGGCGAGAGCAGCTCGTTCCGCCATGGGCCCTTTGACTCCACTATCAACTCGATTGAGATCGTTCTGCCCAACGGTGAGATCCAGCACGCGTCCAAGACGGCCAAACCGGATTTGTTTTGGGGCGCCGCTTCCGGGTTCGGAACCCTCGGCGTCGTCACCTTGCTCGAGGTCCAGCTTCGAGATGCGCACCAGTATGTCGAGTTGACGTATCAGACGTTTCCTTCCGTGGCAGCTGCTTCAGCTTCCATGCAGGAGCAGGCCCACGAGTCATCCGTGGACTATTTGGACGGCATCGTATACTCTCCGAGTCGTGCCGTCGTCTGCACCGGACGTCTTGTCAGCGAGGTACCCAAGCCGGCCAAAGCATTGCATTTCACTAGGCGGAAAGATCCCTGGTTTTACTTGCATGTAGACAAGCGGACGAAGAAGGCCCGGGATAGGGTGACTGACTATATCCATCTCACCGACTACCTGTTCAGGTATGATCGCGGCGGCTTCTGGGTTGCCAAATACGCGTTCAAGTACTTCTTCACGCCGTTTAACCGCGTGACACGGTCGGCGCTCGATCGCTACATGAGGGCCAAGGTCATGTATGCGGCTCTGCACAAGTCTCAGCTTGCAGATGACTATATAGTCCAGGATGTTGGCGTACCCTATGACAAGGTCGGGGAATTCCAGGAGTGGCTAGACACAAATCTCAGGACGTATCCGATATGGCTCTGTCCGCTCCGGGTCAGGCGGGACGCGCCCGACTCACAATACGGCCTCCACGCTGGCTTCTCTGATCCGGAAACACCGGAACATCTCATGAACTTTGGGATCTGGCGGCCGGGATCCACAAACCACGACGTGTTCTTGCGTCAGAACCGGGATCTTGAGATCAAGGTCCACGAGCTCGGCGGGAAGAAGTGGCTCTACGCGCACGCCTACTACACCGAGGAGGAGTTCTGGGCGGCCTACGACCGAGAGTCGTATGACGAGCTGCGGCGGCGCTACTCGGCGGCCTACTTGCCCAGCGTCTACGACAAGGTCAAGGTCAACTCGGTCGAGGACAGCAAGAAGAAGCCGCTCCGGGGCATCCGGCCATTCCAAGGCCTATATGGAGTCTACAAGGCGTGGAAGGGCGGAGACTATCTGCTCGCCAAGGGGCCTACGCAGTGGCAACATTGAGACTGATGGACGGAGACTACACGTCCAACGAAAGATGGCGGAAGAGGAGGAGGAAACTTCGAAATAGATCTTCACGACACTAGATACCCGCGATTTTCCGCTGATGCATATAAAGTCGCATTTGTAACATTCATACCCTACATATTTAGACAAATCTTTGGACGACAATCAGAACCACTTTGTATTGCTCTAAATATCGGTTCGCTTGACAACAAACGCGCCCCTCTCGATGGTGTTGACGAGGATGAAGCCGCTCTTGAAGAAGGGGTAGTGGGACCAGGTGCCCTCAAAGTCGATGACGCCGCCGTCCTCAGCGTCGTCGTCCTCGGGGAAGATGTCGAAGAAGGCGACCTCCTTGACGCCAGCGCCCGTGGGGTCGTCGGGGATGGACGAGATATCGAGCACGCGAAGGCCGGTGCCGTAGTTGCTCTGGTACGCGAAGCCGCCGCTGATGAACTGGTTGTGGTCGATGCCGCGCGTGCCGCTGCGGTACAGGCCCGACAGCTTGGGCGCCTCGAGCGAGCTAATGTCCCAGAAGTACGTGACGGGGAACCCGGCGGCGCCCTCGCCCGTCGAGTCGTACTCGTCGTACTCGTCGTCGAGCACCAGGTACTGCTGCCACTCGGTGTCGAGGACCCAGCCCTGGTGCGTGTACGAGGCGCCCTCGTACGTCGTGCGCGAGATGATGCTCGTGCTGTTCTTGTCCGTCACGTCAAAGATGGTCAGCGTGTCCTCGTTGTAGCCGTAGCAAATGTCGCGCTCGGCGTAGGCCGCGTCGGGCCCGCGGTACACGAGGCACTGCGCGTCGTGCACGTAGCCGTCGCCGGCGGCGCAGCCCGGCGAGAAGGGCGCGCTCGGGTCGCTCAGGTCGATGAAGATGAGGCCCGAGGCGCAGCTGCTGTTGCGCGGCTGCGCGCCCACGGCCACGGCGTAGCCCCTCTCCTCGTTGACGACGACGTTGTGCGACCGGCCCACGGGCAGGTCCCCGAACCAGCCCGTCAGGTCGTCCTCGTTGCTGAACGTCTTGGGGCTGGCCGCCAGGCCCTCGTCCAGCAGCAGCGACATGTCGAAGATCTGCACGCCGTGGGCCACGGCCTCGCTGCCGATGACGACGTAGTTCTTGTACCCCTTGATCTCCCGCCACAGCGACGGCGCAGCCGTCGTGTACTGTGGCAGCCGGCCCAGGTACACGAGTTTGCCCTCGCTGCTGATTTCGGCGAACGCCGCGCCGTCGCTCTGCGCGATGGCCACGAACTCGCGGCCCTCGTCGCTAGTCCAGCCCCAGCTGCCGGCGCCCTCTCCGACGACGCTGCCGAGGTCAAAGTGGCTCTGGAAGTCGTAGAAATCGATCTGGCAAGATGTAAGGAGCAGTTTTTGATAACGATGACAGTCAGTTTATGTACTTACGTTATTGCACTTGAAGGTGTTGTTGGCGTCGCCGGGAATCACTTCAGCGAGGCCGTCGACACATGCAACGGGGCCAGCTTCGGCGCTGTAGCTCTTGTACTGCCGGGAGTCGAAAGCGCCTGCTTTTCTCTTGGCATCCCAAGCGGCCTTTTTGCAGAGTTAGAGAGTTCTGCAGTCATCCCAGGGGTACGAGACTCGAAAACTTACGTGCTTGTTGCTCATGATGGTCTCATGAACAAGACCACTTTCGTACTCCCATTGCTTAGCAGGATTGGCAATCTCCTTTGCGACTGCGACTTGAGATCCTGCCAGCAAGGCAATAGATGCTGCAATGAAAGACTTCATGATGGGCAAGTTCAACTTCTCTCTACAGTGCTCAGTATGACAGCAGAAGACAACGACAACGACAGCCTCAACAATTCAAGCCTGTCTTCTCCTTCTCCAGACATCGTTATCTTTACCTGATTTTATACTCATCATTGTGGCCTTGGGGCATCACTCGTCGCACAGCACGGAATTACACAGAGACCGCACCATATCACGCTATCTTGAGAAGCATGCCCAAAGAGGTAGGCGAGTAAATTCGCATTCTTGGCAATGATGGCTACAAACATCGCAGGCGACCTTTTCTGCATAAATTGCGGCAGTTCGAACCATCTGGGCGCTGCTTGGCGCAGGACTTGGCGACGGGCATTCTGTTCTGATCTTTTATATCTGAGGTTGGGCGGTCCAATCAGCCGCCGCTTGATTATACTACCCCAGGAATGTTGTCAGATTAAACAACAGTCCCCATGCAATTACCACCCCTGCGGTCTGCCGAGACGAGGCAGTACTACCTTGGACACCGTGGGCGCGCACAACGGGCACCGCAGGCACCAGAGGTAAGCCGGCCAAGACCCGGCCAAGCGGCATCCCTGGCAAAAGGCACAATACGAGGTGCTTTTCGAGAAGCATCTGCCCAGCCAACCCGGATGTTACCATGGAGCTGGTCATCTGGTATTGTCGCCATCCTCGAGATACGTGACGTTTTCCTTGCCGATTCTCTATTTCCGCCACACAGACACATCCAAGACTAATCGCCCGGCCCACGGCACTCGAGCTCGACTTGGGAGGGAGACACACTTGCCATTGTAGTATTCGCTGGGGAGCCGCAGTACTTTGTGTTCTGGGTGTAGCCTTTTGTCTGTTGCGATTCGTCGGACGGATATGCACGGCAGGATTATTCCGAATCGTGGGAGATAAGGTAGTTACATTCGCTTTGCAGGTCTGGCATTTAGAGATGGACTCTCTTATTTCCGTTTTCGTGGTACTCTATCGCAGACCAATCCTGTCCGAGGGCGGCTCGGGACGTCAAAGTGTGGTTATAGCACGGTCGAGATATAAAGATGGGAGCTTGCGGGAGCGCTCCGGTCCAAGACCAACAGGTTCTTGAACCGACTGACTCGGATTCGAAGTCTGTCACTCTGTCTTCGGGGACGGAGAAGTTACTTGGGTACTTGAAATAGGCTGGCAAGAGAACAAGCCTTGAAAGTCGGTGGTGTCGCGTGCAGTCATGTACGTATCCTAGTCTCATGTCTGCCTAGGCAGATCACGACATGCTCTTCGACCCCCTCCCACTGCCAAGACAACACACAAGAATGGTATCATGAGATTCTCCTCACCAAATATTGGCACCGGTCAATACGGCTGTAACCTTGGGACTCAATAGACTGTCCAACCTTCCTTTCTCCCACACTTACTGGACAAGGCAACTGGAGAGGACCGTCTGACCCCCACCGAGCACTATATAGAGGTGCATTGCCAAGGACGATCGATAATACACCGCAAAGGCTTGTTTTGGAGCTTTTGTGCTCGAAAGTTGAGGTTTTGACAAGCCGGACTGGGCGAGCAAAACGTAGGAAATGTTACGGAGGCACAGAGGACGTTCGCCGGATGTGATTTGAGCTTGCGTTGATGGGTAGCAGGTAGTTGAAGAGTCTGTCGTGTGTCCTGCCGTCCCTTACGATGGAACTTTCCCCATGTCTCAGATTATGAAATTTAGACTCAGCACAACGGTCGTTCTATCAAATTCTCGTTATTCCCGCGTCTTGGCAACTGAGATGGGGTCCAAAAACTTAATATTTACTGAACAAAACGCCGGACACGTTGGAGTCTCGCACAGACAGAGGAACCGTCGTGCACTTGCAGTCGTTCGTGATATACCACCACAGAAAGTACGTCCTAGTTTGTTTCCCTCGAATTTAGTTTCCATATCAACTGTCGTTTTGTTCAGCCAGTAAACTTACGTTATTCCCGCGGCTTGGCGACGCAGATGTGTTCGGAACATAGAATGACCATCACCGTAGTCGCATCTAGGTGCTTGATTTTGCGAATGCCATCAATCATTCTGCAGAACCTCCTTCAATCATGCTAAACCCATTTCTCGACCATCTTGAGTTTCACATGCACCTGGATTATCGCCAGTCAAATTTGCATATTTGCTTTCAAGATCCCTCATAAAACTCATGATTCATCTGGAAAGCTGTGCAAGTTCATCAAAGGGCACAACAACCCTGCTCTGTATGGTCATAGACAATCAATCTGCTCATTGAATTGGCTTTGGCTTATTCACACAAAATGGAAATCATTGGCCCAGAGGTAATGCAAACTCACGATCTTCATATTTTGACACATAACCATACTTGACGATACCAAACTCTGTACATACTTTAATTTATCCTTTGACACTGCGTAAACGGGCAGCAGAGAGGCTTTCGACAACACGTTAGTCTATGACTTCATGGCGCCAAGAGCTGAACCCGTTTCTCTCGAGCACACGGATCTTTCCGCCACCATTGATGCAGTATCCCCCGCCGTCTGCTGCATACCTATGACTGCATTCTCAATTTTCTCAAAGAATTCTAGACGCTATATGACTTCCTAGCATCCAGCATACAGCGAGTCAATACGAAATACACCGCATCCACTGCCTCCGGGGTAAGGAAATGGCCTCGCCAATGATTCAACTATGACTCTATACGATTCCTAGCATGCAAATCCAGATTGCACTCTTCAACACCATGGAAATTTCCCCACGATCGAGGGAGCAGATCCCCCGGACTCAGACTGCATTGACTAAGGGCCTGGAACGCTCGATGCATACCCATCGACATCGTCATCCCAGCCCTAGACGGAGATCGAAGGCGTTATACCTGCCACTAAGCCTGGAAGCTAGAATCTAGGGCGCACCCAATGGAGCCGCGTCTTCTGGCGCTGCATAGGAGGGAACCTCGTCTCTCTATACTTTGAGGCCAGTGCACCAAGTATCTGGAAACTCGACCCGTCGACAGGAACTAATGTAGGAATGCGTATAGAACTATATTGGGGCAGATTTGAACCTTGGAAATTTTCAAGAATGCATCAGCTAGGTTTGCTATAGTGTGCCCCCGATGTTGTCGGCAGGCACTGACGTACATGGTGTCTGAAACAGTCTTTATATATCAGCCTTTACTCCCACGTTGTATACTGATTTTCCGTGCAAGAGGCGACCCAATTCCTTGATCACCACCGGTTTTAGTTTGAATAGTTCCGAGTACAGAACCTCTCAATCAACAATACACAGACACATATCTGAATCAACAATTCAACCTTCGTCACCATGAATGTCGACCGCCCAGGCCGCCGCATGCGCATGCCGTGGGAGCCGCGGGAAAAGGTCGACGTGCACCGGCGCGACGACACGTCGACGCTGGTCTCGCGCCGGGTGAAGCTGCCCTTCCTCCAGGGCGCCGCCAAGAACCACTTCGTGGCCATGCTGGCCGAGTTCGTCGGCACCTTTCTGTTCCTGCTGTTCGCGTTCGGCGGCACCAACGCCGTCAACAACTCCCCCGGCAAGGACCAGGGTAACCTCAACTCGGACCCGGCGAGGCTGCTCTACATCTCCTTGTGCTTTGGTATGAGTCTTGCTGTGAATGCTGTAAGTGGTTCTCTGCTGGCAATGCACAGGCATGCTATGAGACAAATACTCACAATATCACACAGTGGGTCTTCTTCCGCATCAGCGGTGGACTCTTCAACCCGGCCGTGACACTGGGCATGATCCTCGTCGGCGCCGTCACATACAGCCGCGGCTGTCTCGTCATGATCAGCCAGATCCTAGGCGGCATCGCCGCCGCCGCCGTCGTTGACGGTTTGTTCCCGGGCCCGCTGAATGTCCTGACGGCGCTCGCCGGCGGCACCTCCGTGGTCCAGGGCTTGTTCATCGAGATGTTCCTGACGGCCATGCTGGTCTTTACCATCTTCATGCTGGCGGCCGAGAAGCACCGGGCCACTTTCATCGCGCCCATCGGTATCGGTCTCGCCTTGTTCATCTGCGAGTTGGTGTAAGTCGACCTCTTTCCCCACTCCACTCTCCGTACATGTTGGAAGTGAAATCCCGAGCTGACTCACACTTCCTCCAGAGGCGTCTACTACACCGGCGGCAGCGTGAACCCGACGCGCACCTTCGGCCCCTGCGTCGTCACGGGCTCGTTCCACACGTACCACTGGATCTACTGGGTCGGGCCGATCCTGGGATCGCTCCTGGCGACGGCCTTTTACCTGCTGGTCAAGGCCCTCGAGTACGAGACGGTCAACCCCGAGCAAGACCGCGACGGCACCATGCACTTTGACCCGGACTCGGCCGAGGCGCGCCGGATGTCGTCTGCCGCTGCCGTGCCCAAGACGGAGATGGTGCACCACGAGAACCACAACAGCACGGATGGGTTGAGGCCTGATTCGGGGTCTAATGGGCGTGGCTACGATCATGTGTACCGCGAGGGGAATAATCTCGAGGCTGGTGGTGTTTCGCCTCTCTAGGTCTGTCGCTGCGTGTTCGGTCACGGGATATATGAGGTAATGAAACGGCGTTTGGTGGTGTTCTTAAGTCGGCGTATTATCATTTTTGTATTTTCCAAATTATGAGTATTCAGTAGCTATCAAATTGAGTAAATTCAGCTCCACGTTGCGTGCGAACTTTGAGGACAGCCCTTGGCGCGTTGTTCTCTTCCGTTGCACTTCATGGTAAATGCTGTACCGCTCCAACATCAAACCTCTTTCCTGTTAACCCATGAACATAATCTCAATTGCTCAAACAGATGTTACGCACTAAAGTTCGTTCTGGGATTGGTCAAAAAGCCCAAACGATGAAGAGGACTTTCGAGGAGGTGCAATAAAGGGTTCGGCCTTTGCGGCACCCGTCCTCCTCAGAACCTTTCCGTTTTTATCGATCGCCTCGGCCGAAGCGATCTTGACCTTTTGGCCCTCGAGTCGCAGCGAGGTCTCGAAGCTCGTGCGCTCCACCTCGCCCAGGTACGTCCTGCTGCCGTAGCGGTCGTTCAGGGCGTAAAAGCGCCACGCCGCGGTCTCGGTGTCGCCGTTCCAGCTGACGTACAGGGTCGTCCCGCCGTCGTCGGCGAGCGCCACAATGGCCGGCTCTTCATTGGGGTAGCCGGCCCATTCGTACTTGAAGGCCCGGTAGTTCTGGACCCCACGGCCCAGGTAGTCCGAGTCCATGTAGGCGTGGAAGATGGCCGTCCCGTTGGGCAGGTACTCGGTCACGGCGCCCTCGGAGCCCCAGCCGACCAGGACGTTGCCGCCGGGGAGGACCTGCGTCGAGCCCTGGGATTTCGACAGCAGTCCGTCGGGCGGGTAAAAGGCCTGCACCAGCTCGGCCTCCCACGACGTCGTGTTCAGCCGGAGGATTTTGCCGCTGCTTGTCGGCGCCGTGTGCACCTGCCGGCCCTCGCCGTGCTCGGAGCTGTGCGCGCTGTTGTCGTACAGACTGATGACCTCGACGTCGTCGTACTGCTCGAGCCAGCGCGCGTGGTGCTGGAAGCAGAACGTGGCGTTCTTCGGCACCGTGAACGAGCTGTCCTTGCCGTCGAGCTTCCAGAGGATGCTGCCGTCGGTGCCGTTGATCTTGTGCACGCTGCAGGCGTCGCGCGCCGAGATCAGGTAGTTGCCCGCGGCGTCCTTGTCCACGCTGTTGATGTGGAAGTAGTCCCACGCGTCCGAGCTGTTGTACCCGGAGCCGGCCTGGCCGGGGTTGATCGGGAGAATTGCCTCTGTCGTGGATGATGAGCAACACGCTCGATTTAGTGGGATTTGGAGGGAGGACAAACCGTCTGGCGATATATGATCTAGACTGGCCCACTCGAAGAGAAGCTCTCCCGTAGCAATATCAAGTTCTGATAGGTAAAGTAATTAGCAAAAACAGATCCCCTGTCTTGCAGCTCAGAATCCATACTTACCTTGGATGATTGCATTGACAATCCACTGCTGCTCTGGGCTTGCTCCACAGGCAGTGAGGTCTCTAGGAACAGGCTGATAAATCTGAATCAACCCCGTCTTCTCGTTAATGATGTGGAACTCGTGCTTGTCTACCAGCTTATGGTTCCCAGCGCGCAGCTCCCGAATGGTTTCGTAGTTCTGGTCGAGGAAAGTGATATGTCCGTGGCCTGGCAAGGGGCGAGTTAAATTCCATGTGCCTGAATATCCAGAGACCGTCGTACGTACCGTGTCCATAGCCAGGGTTGTGGTCGCCTTCAAAAGTGAAGAGGACGTCTTTACCATTCCACCTTCCCTTCTGGAAATTGGTCGTCCAGATGCTGTAGATGCCATAGCCCGACCAGACGAGGTCTCCGTCGTCGCGGAGGATGTAAGCTCCCGCCTGGCGCGGACCGTGCTGCTCGTACGGCGTGTCTGGGAGGCCTGCAAACGGAGCCAGGAAGAGATACCCCGGCTCGACGTCCTTGGTGGCAGGAATGGTGATGTTCAACCGGGGCGGCGCAAGATCAGGACGTGATCTGAACTGCCAGTCCGCCTGTGCGAATTGGCACAAAGCCGGGACGCAACCGAGAAACCAATTTGATCTCATGATGTATCTGAGAGAAGGAGTAATCGGGTTGATCCAGCAAGACCAGCAACCAATTTTCAAGGAAACATGCGAGATGTTATACTCGAGTTGCCAGTTATAGAGATGACCATCTGGGATGACATTTTCATATGCTTTCCCATGCAACATGGTATGACGACACTTTCTGCGTCTGAACTTATTTTGATGTAGTCGATTGCGTGATCTCTTGCTTCTCCAACCATTCAAGACTTCGACGAATGACGGCGCCCAATTCCCGCTCATATGTAAGAGCTATTGCATAGTCATCCCAACCAAGATCCTTGCCGACATGCAAACGCGTGCATTGTATGCAGAAACCCATCTTTTAAAGACTCACACCGGGAAGTTGGCGAAACTCATCCCTCGATGATTTTCCCGGATCGACAGCATTAGACTGGCTTGCGTGATTGATTGGGACTGTTGCACCACGGACGTCTCCAGCTTTCCATATCAAGTCGCTGCGTGCGACCTATCATTATAGACAGCCGGAGTCTCGAAACTGGAAAGATTCTGATTTTTGGCTTAACGGCTGAACATGAACGCCATCTTTTGGAGCAAGGTGGACGAATACAAGGCCTCTTTCGTGCGGCACTCGTTTGGCATACTGGGCCGACGAGCCTGAGTGTTTTTTTTTTTGTCAGTATTAAAATTGCAGTGAAAATAGAACTGCGCCTTAACAGTCACCCTGTATATTCCGAGCAATGAGCATGGGCTTTGTGAGGGCTAAAATTGCAGTGCAGCACCTCACCATCTGAATATCTCGAGCATACCTACAGGATTAATGCTACATTGCAAGTCGACACATTTTTGCGCCCTTCCCATTGTGTTTCTCCTGGTCGCTATCGCGAGCTCGAACTCGGCATCAAATAGTAGAGCAGCCAGAATGGAGACTGGACCGAACCGATATTGCATATATTCCTGTGCTGCTATCACTCATCGTTGCGATGCTACTGTCCAATCAAGGTTGTTGAACCGGAGGCCGAGTGGTTGCAACTCTGCTTCTGCTGTATAGTGGTTGATGATTCCCTAGGATACAGTCATGCGACCGTCCGTACATGCAGGTGGGCTGGATGATGCCGACTTCGGAGACATGCATGCCTCTACGTCAATGCACGTTTTCGCCTTGTAAAAGGGCACACTTCATATTGACCACATCGTAAGCATGATGGCCGCCATAGAGTGAAGAAGTCCAATGTATGCCTTGGAAATGAAGACATGCTGAATAGTTTTTGGGCAAATAGTAAGCTGACTCGCCAATAATGAAGATAGTAATGATTATGACTTTGATTTTTTTTCCTGGTGGGGAATTGACCTCATGCACCCCGCCCCCACCATTGATTGATTGACTCTCACCAACAGCTTCTCAGACTCCAGTGGGAGTCACTGCAAAAGAAGGGACATCCCCGCCATCGGAGCCGCCGAAATTTCACTTTTCTGTGCTGAAATACACCGCTGAATAGCATCACCTATACTTCAACTTCTTCGTTTCAATTGCACCACAACGAAGAAGCATTAGACTTTCAACATGGTGCAATTACCCGACCCGACCGCCGATCTTGGCTGGTCCAACTACGCTGGCGCAATTCATGAATTTTTCCAACAGAACGCAGAAGCCCACCCCGATCGCCCGTGTGTGATCGAGACGCCCTCCTCGACGACGCCCGAGAGGCGCTTCACCTACCGCCAGATCTACGAGGCCTCCAACACCCTCGCCCACTACCTGCACGATGCCGGTATCACCAACGGAGACGTGGTCATGATCTGGGCGCACCGATCCGTAGATCTGGTCGTCAGTTTGATGGGTATTCTGGTAAGCAGTTCCAGTCGCATGTCCTTGGCGCATGGAAATTTCGTGGCTCACATTATAAACTTTACAGGCTGCCGGAGCTACCATGACTGTTCTTGACCCTGCCTATCCCCCCGCAAGACAGCAGATCTACCTCGAGGTCTCGCAACCTCGCGCCCTATTGAGAATCGGCAGAGCGACCGACGAGAACGGCCCATTGGCACCGCAAGTGCAGCAATACATCGACAGCGATCTTCAGCTCAAGGCTGACGTGCCCGAGCTGCGCCTGCACGACAATGGCTTCCTTTCAGGTGGCGAGGTCGACGGCAAGGACGTGTTCGAGAAGGCCAGGCAAGCAGGTTCTGGGCCGCCACCGCCAGTCATTGTTGGCCCCGACTCCAACCCGACCCTATCCTTCACGTCGGGAAGTGAAGGACGCCCCAAGGGTGTCCTTGGCCGCCACGACAGCTTGGCAAGATACTTCCCTTGGATGTCCAAGCGATTCAATTTGACCTCGGAAAGCAGATTCACCATGCTTTCTGGTATCGCCCACGACCCGATTCAACGAGACATCTTTACGCCGCTCTTCTTGGGCGCGCAATTGCTGGTTCCGGCCAAGGAGGACATTCAACACGAAAAGCTGGCTGAATGGTTTCGCGACCATGAACCCACCGTCAGTCATTTGACCCCGGCCATGGGTCAAATTCTGGTCGGAGGTGCTACTGCGGAGTTCCCCAGCCTGCAGCAGGTTTTCTTCGTCGGCGACGTTCTCACGACCAGAGACTGCCGAACTCTTAGAAAACTCGCCGTCAATGCCAACATTCAAAACATGTTTGGTTCGACCGAGACTCAGCGAGCCGTCAGCTACTTCGAGGTCCCCAGCAGGGCCAGAGATGCCGACTTTATGGACACGCTCAAGGATACCGTCCCAGCTGGAACTGGAATGGAGGGTGTTCAGCTCCTGATTGTCGACCGCCAAGACCGCAACAAGTTGTGCGGCGTGGGTGAAGTTGGCGAGATCTGGGTGAGAGCCTCAGGACTGGCAGAAGGTTACCTCGGTGACCCGCAAAAGAACCAGGAGAAGTTCATCAACAACTGGTTTGTTGACGAGAACAAGTGGACGGAGCTCGACCAGAAGCTCAACAAGAACGAGCCCTGGAGAAAATACTTCCAAGGACCACGAGACAGAATGTACCGAACTGGAGATCTCGGAAAGTACCTCGAGTCAGGCGATGTCGAGTGTAGCGGTCGTGCTGATGACCAGGTCAAGATTCGTGGCTTTAGAATCGAGCTCAACGAGATTGACAGCAACCTGAGTCAGAGTACGCTGGTCCGAGACTGCAAGACCCTCGTGCGAAGAGATCGTAACGAGGAACAGACCCTGGTCAGCTATATCGTGCCCGAGACATCAGAGTGGCAAAACTTTGTCTCTACGCGCGAGATCGAGGACGTCGAGGATGAAGGTCTAGAGATGGGCTCGGTCAAGGTTTACTTGAAGAAATACCGAGCTCTCCAGACTGAGGTCAGAGATCACCTCAAGACCCGCCTGCCAGTCTACGCCGTGCCAACAATCTACATTGTGCTCAACAAGCTCCCTCTCAACCCTAATGGCAAGGTGGACAAGCCAAACCTGCCCTTCCCCGATGTTGCTGAAATTGTCGAGGACGCCTCGGAGGAAGACTTGAAGAGCTGGGAGTCTCTGTCCGAGACGGCCAAGAATGTCGCTCAGCAGTGGGCCGATGTTGTCCGCGGTTTGAACCCGCAGACCATTCGGGCAGAGCACAACTTCTTCGATCTTGGTGGCCACAGTCTTTTGGCTCAGCAGCTACTCCTGAACATTAGAAAGAATGTGGGCGCCAACGTCTCTATCAACACGCTGTACGAGTTTCCGAGCTTGGCTGGATTCAGTGCAGCAATTGATAGGCTGCTCAACAATGCCACCGCCGAGAGTGCTGAAGAGGGCGATCCAGCTTACGCCAAGTCATTGGACGAGCTTACTGGCCGTCTGGCATCCAAGTACCAGACAGCCGACTTGAACGCCATCGGGGCCTCTGAGCCGCTTACGGTCTTCCTGACGGGAGCAACAGGTTTCCTGGGTGCCTACCTGGTCAAGGATATCATGGACCGTACCAGTCGCCAGGTCAACTTGATTGCTCACGTCCGTGGTGTCAAGGACTCCGCAGCAGCTCTTGATCGTCTCAAGCGATCCATTAGCGCCTACGGTCTTTGGAAAGAGGAGTGGTCTTCAAGGGTGAGCTGCGTGATCGGCGATCTGGCGCAGCCCAATCTGGGACTGGATGAGACCAGCTGGAAGAAGGTTGCAGACGAGGCGGACATCGTTATCCACAACGGCGCCACTGTTCATTGGGTCAAGAGATACCAGGACATGATGACTGCCAATGTCCTGTCTACTCTCGATGCCATGACTCTTTGCAACGAAGGAAAGCCCAAGACGTTTACCTTTGTCAGCTCCACCAGTGTTCTGGACACTGATCACTACATTCAGCTTTCGGAGCAGCAAACCAGCACAGGCCAAGGAGCCGTCTACGAGACTGATGACATGGAAGGCAGCCGCAGAGGCCTTGGCACAGGTTACGGTCAGACCAAGTGGGTATCCGAACAGCTTGTGCGGGAAGCAGGCAAGCGTGGACTCTCTGGATCCGTTATCCGTGCTGGCTACATTCTCGGTGACATGGTCACTGGTGTTTGCAACACTGATGACTTCCTTATCCGCATCCTCAAGGGCTGTGTTCAGCTGTCGTCGCGCCCGCGTATTGTCAACACGGTCAACGCTGTGCCAGTCAACCACGTCTCTCGCATCGTCGTTGCTGCCGCGTTGAACCCGATCCCGAACGGCGCCCACGTCATCCACGTGACGGCCCACCCCCGACTTCGCATGAACGAGTACCTGTCCCTCTTGGAGTACTATGGCTACAAGACTCCCGAGATTAGCTACGACGCCTGGAAGTCTGAGCTCGAAAAGTTCGTGTCTGCCGGTGCCCTCGAGAAGGATGCAGAGCAGCATGCTCTCATGCCCCTGTTCCACTTCTGTATGAACGACCTTCCTGCCAACACTCGTGCTCCTGAGTTGGACGACAGAAATGCCGCCGCAGTCCTCAAGGCAGATGCCGAGAGGTGGACCGGCGTAGACGAGAGCTTTGGCTACGGTCTCGGTAGAGAAGAGGTCGGCAAGTACCTCGGATACCTTGCCAAGATCAAGTTTATCAGTGAGCCCACCGAGAAGGGACGGCCTCTGCCCGAAATCACGACGCAGGCTCAAGCCATTGGTGGACGTGGTGGAGCGGCTTAGATGTGGTTCTGTGCATTTAGGAGTCTCGTGGGTCAGATATTTGAAAAGCGATTTGATTTGAATTATTACCACAAAGAATAAACGGGGTCTATAGAACGGGAAGAGAAACAAGACGTGTAAATAAAATGGGATTTACGAAATAAGAAATACTGCCTATATGGGAAACCATCATCAAGGTTTGGTGATCATATAGTCGTTCCGTCATGGTTGAACGGTAGGTCTGAGTCATGCCGACAGACTATCTAGGTCTGATGTATGACCAACGAGTCCCAAGCCAATGAAGAGTAAGAACAGACGAAGACCAATGAAATCGAGACGTTACAGACAGTCACACGCACCTCCTGGGATGTGGGCGGTCTCTAATCTTGCACTAGCTCCATGCAATGATCTTATATCTCCACCACTGATCACGCAATCAAGTCGAGGCGAAAATCTGCTATAAGCAGAAATGAGTTGGCGTGTAATCGGATATAAACGTGTTCACAGTGAAGGGCAAGATTGGGATCGAAATTCTCGTGACACCAAGTTCCAGCCACGTTTTCCCTTCAGCACATCCAGCATAGAGGAAAGTATGCTGCCGAGACAAGATCTCCCGCCGCCGACGGACATCGCGGCCGCCTCCGCTCGGGACGGGGCCGTGACGGACCAGTCTATAGAGCGAGGCATCGGAGATGCGGCGGACGAGAACCAGCCTCTACTCGGGCGGCCATCGCCGCCCGCGGAAGAGGACAACGGGGAGTGGAAGGCGCCGCGGCACTTTCTCCTGATCGAGCTGGCCATCTTCTCCAACGTGTTCCTGTACGGATTTGACAGCACCATCACGGCGGCGACGTACGCCGTCATCGCGTCCGAGTTCGACGCCGTCAACACGGCCTCGTGGCTCACGACCAGCTACCTCGTCACCAGCACTGCGTTCCAGCCCCTATACGGCCGCATCTCGGACATTTTCGGACGGAGGATCTGCTTCTTCATCTCTACCATCACGTTTGCGCTCGGGTGTCTGGGCTGCGGCGTGGCTGGGGATTTTGTGCTGCTCAACTTGATGAGGGCCTTGACTGGATTCGGAGGCGGTGGTCTCATGACCATGGGTGAGTATATATCACTGCAATCATGCTTATAATCGGAGAGGAATTGACAGTTTTTGGATTACAGCAACCATTGTCAACTCGGACATGATACCATTCCGCAAGCGAGGCATGTACCAGGCCCTCCAGAACGCCTCGTTCGGGTTCGGCGCCATTGCGGGGGCGTCCTTCGGCGGTTCCATCGCCGACTCGATCGGCTGGCGCTGGTGCTTCCTGCTGCAGGTGCCCGTGTCGGCGGCGGCTCTGGTCCTGGGCTACCTGGTGGTGCGCAGCCCGCACTCTGGCCTTCACGGGTCCAGCTGGGCCGCCATGTGGCGCGCCGTCGACATCTCGGGCGCCCTGCTGCTCGTCACGGCCATCTCGGTGCAGCTCGTCGGCCTCAGCCTCGGAGGCAACGAGCTCCCTTGGTCCAGCCCCTGGGTCGTCGGCTCCCTCGTTGGCAGCGTCGTCCTGCTGGGCCTGTTCCTGCTCGTCGAGGCCAAGACAAAGGCCATCCCCGTCATTCCCCTGCGGATGCTCCATGGACGGTTGCCGGGTCTGACCCAGTTTACGAATGTCTGTGTCGGGTTGAGCGCTTACGCCGTGAGTTTACGTTGATGAACTTCCAAAAAAAGGAATTATTGCTAACACGGCACCTGCACAGTACCTCGTCATGCTCCCGCTCTTCTTCCAAGTCGTCCTGCTCGACTCGGCGACGACGGCGGGCGCGCGGCTGGCGATCCCGTCGCTGGCCACGCCGATCGGCGGCGTGGTCGCGGGCGTCGTCATGTCGCGGTACGGGCGGCTCGCGGCGCTGGTGCGCGCCGGCGCCGTCCTGATGGCCGTCGGCAACGCCCTCGTCGCCGGCCTGCGCTTCGAGGACGACCTCTGGAAGTATTATGTGTACATCTTCCCGGCCAACCTCGGCCAGGGTATCGTGTACCCCGGGATCTTGTTCACGTCGCTGGCTACTTTTGAGCATGCAGGTCAGTCCAAAAATCTTATCCATGTCACATCGTTTTGTATGCTGGTCAGAGAGGAATGAGAGTATTGGTCCGAAACGGTATCGGTTTCCCATGCTGACATTGTCGTCTTGATTAGATCACGCCGTGTGCGCCTCGACCGTCTACCTCGTCAGATCCCTCGGCACCGTCTGGGGCGTGTCGATTACTTCCGCCATTCTGCAGACGACGCTGAGCGTGCGGCTACCGGACGCGCTGAGTGGTGTCCCGAATAAGTGGGAGGTATGTTGTCGCAGTTTTCTTCCGTAGTTCTCCACGTGCCGTCTTTCCTCTTCGTACCGTGCTCGGATTCGTGTTACTGACAAGTCTTGAAAACATCACGCAGATCATCGACAACATCCGCCATTCCGTGGACGCGCTCAAACAGCTCCCTCCGGATGTTCAGCTCAAGGCGCGGCTGGTGTACTACCAGGGACTTCAGTACTCTTTCGCGGCGTCGACTGGTATTGCGTTTATTGCGGTTATCACGTCCATGTTTATTAAGAGCAGGGGCTTGCGGAAAACGACTAGCTGAGCAGTTGAATTTAGGTGTGTCATAAAGGCTTTGGTGCTATAGGAACGCTGTCTGGGAGGATAAAGGATTTTCTCCTGTGAAAACTCGGGCTATAATTTGAAACTGACCTGATCCTAACATTGTGCTAGTATAGCAGTTCGTGATGCTGTTCTAGTGATGTTGACTGTAGTATTTCTCGATTTCTAATATCGGTTTCATTCTACTTAGATCCAGTCATAACTTACATGACTCCCTCATACTGGAATTCTCTCTAACTGACAAGGCGCTACTCGTAGACTCATTAAAAACTCCTATCCCTCCCTTACCCACTCTCGGCCGGGACCACGACGTTGGACGCCTTGGCCGCTACAGGCTCAGGGGCGCCGTTGCTCTCGCCCTTCTCGCGCTTCTCCAGCTCGCCGCGCACCTTGGGCAGGATGTAGCGGCCGTAGTCGACGGCGTCGTTGTAGTTGTCGTAGCCGCGGATCGAGATGAGCTCGCAGCCGAGGTCGACGTAGTCGAGGATCGAGTCCGACAGCGTCTGCGGCGATCCCACCAGGGCCGTCGAGGCGCCGCGGGCGCCGGTCGCGGTGACCTGATGATACATGTTAGTCGTCGGCCATTGAATACGGCTTGGGCCACTTGGGAAGGCAGGTGTGATCAGACTTACTGTAGGATACCACAGGGCACGATCTTGAACTTCGCCCCTCGAGGCTATATCCAGAAGCCGCTGCGAGCCGACATTCTGCGGCGCGGAGCCGGTCTGGGGTGCCAGGTTGGGACCGGCTTTGCCCTGGTTAGCCTTGAGCAGGTCGAGGTAGCGGTAGGCCTTCTGCCAAGCGAGGTCGTCGGTCTCGGCGAGGATGGGGCGGAAGGTGACCCAGATCCGGGGCTTGTCGGTGCGGCCGGCCTTGTCGGCCTCGGCGTAGATGCGGTCGATCTGCTCCTTGGTCTCCTTGAGCGGCTCGCCCCAGAGCCCAAAGATGTCGGCCAGCGAGCCGCCGATGCGGTACGCCTCGGCCGACGAGCCGCCCACCGACACGGGGATGTGGCCCTTGGTCGGCCGCACCTGGTTGCTGAAGCCCTTGAACGTGTAGTACTTGCTCTCCCAGTCGAAGGGCTCGGGCGAGGCCCAGGCGCGCCTTAGGATCTTGATGTAGTCCTCGAGGCGGCCGTAGCGCTCGTCCTTCTCCAGAAAGTCGCCCTCCTTGGCCTGCTCGGCGTCGCTGCCGCCCGCGATGAAGTGCACGACGACGCGGCCGGCGCTGAGCTGGTCGAGCGTCGCCAGCGCCTTGGCCGCCACCGTCGGGTACATGGTGTTGGGCCGGAGGGCGATGATGACGCTGATGTTCTTGGTCACGGCCGCGATGGTCGCGCCGATGGTGAACGGGTCGTACGACCCCGACCCGTACGGCACCAGCGTGTAGTTGAAGCCGTAGTCGTCCAGCGTCCGGGCGTACCGCACCAGGTACGCCGGGTCGATGCCGGACGGGTTGGGGCCCGTGGCGATCTCCGTCGCCGAGTTGTTGAATGTGAGACTACATTTGTTTGTCAGTGACTGTGGTCGTTCTCACTTGGGAGGGTATCGTACCTGATGAATTCTGTAGGCATTTTGGCTTTTGATTTATTTTTCCAACTAGATTCAATATTTAATCATGTATCAATACTTTTTTACTTCTTTTTATGCTCAACGCGAGCTCTCATACACTTGTTGTATTTATAAGCGCTGATGGCTTGCTCCGCATGCACCCTGAATGGCATCATTGCTATCGCGATCACGCAATACCGAGCTCGGGTCTGAGGACCCATCTTTATAGTCGTGGACAGCACCCCAGCTGCCTTTTGGAATGGCTGCAATTGCCCGATACATGTTTTGATTTGCGGTCTTGAGTTGCGCAATGTCGGGTTTCCACCCGCTCTCTGTCCTCCGATAGGGCTGGTCAAGCTTCGAGGTAGGTGAAGGTACTCGGCCGAGTTATATTTGCCCCCAGTGAGACATCGAGGCATCTTCCCCAAAGATCGTGACCCCGCTTAACGTACGATATGGAATTCTTTGCTGACTTTCCATTTCCTAGACAAATCAACTGTATCCGTTGCCCTGGTGGCAGGCTCTTCCTTTGTCTATGACGTTGAGTCTACGGCTGGCTGTTGATAACTTAAATCTGTTTATCTGGCATCGTAACACCCGTCTCACTACAATGCATATTGGGCGTTTGACCTCTGAATTCCATGGCGTTTTGATGAGTTTGAGTGCTTTGACGTCTCTATATCCACACGGCATCATCGGCTCGGTTTGTGTTCATATAGTCAAGTACCTCGTCGTACGATTTGCAGACGTGTTTGGCGTCCCATCCATCCGATCCCACAAAGCCCTCTGGGAACGTGGTCTGCCTCCCTTCGAGTGCGATGTCGCCAGCGCACATGATGGCTTGGCGTATATAGTCCTGAGAGTATGTCAGCCAGGTGTTGATTATGTTTGACCATTATAAAAGTTGATTCGTTCATTGTTGCATTGAAAATGTGCCCCTAACTAATATACTCACAAAGCAATGCGCGAGATGCCATGGAGATTCATGTGGAATCTTTTCGGTGACATTGGAAGAGTATGCGCTGAATACTTCTGCAATGGCATACTTTGATTCATTTCAGTAAGACTTCTCGACTATTTAGGTCGCAATTACTTACCAGACAGTGCAGCTGGTGCGTCATCGACGTGGTGACGACGTATTTCCCATTATAGCCCTCCAACTCTTGTGGAAGGTCGTGGTATTTGCCCGGGTCTTTGACATCGAGATATCCGAGTCCCTCTGCGGTGGAATTAGCCTTCATGTTTCACATCTTTGTCGCATAACGGGCGACTTACTCGGAACGATGCCCAACCACTTCTGTCGCACTTCATCCGTGAAGAACTCCGAACCGTTTTCGGGAACGAACAATGGGTCGGGCTTGAAAGTCACAATCTTTTGAGAAACTGTCCAGACATCAGCATCGACCGGACGAAAATCAGTATCGAATCTTGTCGCGACATACATCGCGGCGCAAAGCCGGTCACATCGCCGGCCCCCTCGTACTGCGTCTGCGCCTGCGCCTCCTTCGGCGTCTTGCCGCCGCCCCATTGTCGGTCCACCAGCAGCATGACGAGCAGCGCCACGAGCAGACCGTCGATGACCCATCGAAACCTGTTCAGCACGCCTAGAATGCGGGCTCCCCTCGTCGTCGGCGGCGCCATGTGCATGTAGTCTTTCTCGTCCAGGTCGATCGTGTCGTCGATGTGCATTTCCAAATCGTCGACCTCGTCCCGCTCGTCCGCCTTGACGCTCTGGTACTGGTGAGCCCTCCTGTCGCTCGCCATGTTGTCGCTGCTGATCTGTCTTCTCTAGTCGTGGCAATATAGTCAAGTATTGGCGTTATTCCTCATGGAATTCTTCTAGGAACTTGCTGAGTAGATGACTGCTTGATTGAAGAATATTGTCGACAACGATATCGAAAGATTATGGTGGTCTGTCGAAACTTGGACAATGACGCGGCTCGTCACGGTCTGGGATCAGACGTAGAGTGTTTCGCACTATCCCCGGGCCAAGAAGCAGGGATTTGGTTGATGAAACACGATGGCAATACCCCATGCACTGCGCCCACGTCCTTGGTAGCTGATCCTTGAGGTTGACTATCTTTGGATTAGTGATGGAAAGGCGCAGGTGCAAAAAATCTAGCCGTAATATGATGGTAGCAAAGTATTTTAAAGCCCGTACAAATGTATGGCTCTGGAGTCCAAGGCGCCGGGACCTCTGGGCACTATAACAGACTCGAAGTATAGTCTTGATTATAGGACCCCGCTCTATTGCCATCTAGTATCAGCGCTTAGCCCAAACTTTGCCAACTTGAACTTGCAAGCCAAGGATAAGAAATGGCGAATACCAAGAGGCGAAGTAAATAGCGCGGAGATAACGGTAGAATACAAGAGCCAGGAGTCAGGGGTTCGTCGGTATTAGAAATGTTGCATACGCTCGAATCAATAGTTGGGCGCATGCAATGGATATATTCAAGCACTAATCAATGCCGGCGTCACGCATGCAGTCTACGGATATACGAATGAACCAACGAATAAAGAGGATCGGGGCGTCTCTTCGATGCTACCCCGACCGCTGGACAGAATGGTGTGCAGAGTAGTATTCATACGGACCAAGTCGCTCCTGTCGCCGTGCACATGGTAGCCACAAGTTTGTCTTATAGGCCTCGGGACCGGATTGAGGATGATTGGAGAGATTCAATTTTGCCGGAGAACAGATGACGCATTCGAATACAGCGTGACACTCATAAAGACACCACATCCGTACTATTGATTGCTCCCGTGCGACCTGATTGATAGATAATATTGCGACGCACTCTAATGTATGAAGGATCATCCTCCCACGGGTAAATATTATCACTTCGACAAATACTTGCACAATTAAGCGCTCGAAGCCCAGCTCTCCCACTCGTAGGACGCCAGCATGAATGGGCCGGCGCCCTTGTAGTCGTTGGTAGCAAGCGGGACGCTGATGTAGTACTGTAACAAATGTTAGTCCGATAAGAACGAGAATCAGATGGTGTCACTCTCTGGCCAAAACTCACCTCGTACGTCCCGTTGCTGCCGAGCGAGCCGACCTCGACGGTACCCTCCCAGTCGAGCGTGCCGTCGGCGTTCTCGACCACGAACCGGTCGACCAGGGCCTCGTAGCCCGTCTGCGCGGGCGCCAGGTACTCGGCGCTCGCGAGGTAGCCCGAACGCACACCGCGCAGCAGGCCCAGCACGAACATGGCCGACGCGCTGCTCTCGATGTAGTTGCCCGCGGCGCCGGGGTACGGCTCGCTCATGATGAGCCACCAGCCGCCCGAGGCCTCGTCCTGGGTCTTCTTGAGCGCTGCCGCCAGCGTCGTGAAGTAGCCCAGCAGTTTTTGGTATCCTGCGTGCGACTCGGGGAACACCTGTAGCGCCTCCCACAGCGATAGGAAGTACCAGCCGACGGCGCGGTCCCAGACCAGAGGCGCGGCACCGGTGACGGGGTTTGCCCAGACGGCCTTGAAGCTCTCGTCATAGCCGTGCACTAGAAGACCGCTGGTCGTGTTGCGGCAGTGCGCCTCGATGTGGTCGTACTGCGACAGGATGTCGTCCCAGGCTGTAGTCTACATTTATGTTATTAGCTCCTAGTCCCGTGCAACAAGCATGCTTCTGAAGTCCTTGGCTACTCACATTGTCGGCGTCGAACCAGCTCGTCCACTTGGCGTAGAAGCTGTCGGCCATGAAGATGCCGTCGAGCCACATCTGGTTCGGGTACGTCGGTTCGCGGTGCCAAAAGCCGCCGGTCGGCGTCCGGGGGTGCGCGTTGAGCTGGTTTCGCACAATTGCCGCCGCGGACTTGTACTTCTCCTTGCCCGTCTCATTGTACCAGTAGAGGTAGTTGTTGCCCATGCGCTGTTGATGGTCAGCATTGATTATTTCCTGTGTAATTACAATTTATCGCTCCTTGAGCTTTGCCGGATGCGCCGGAGCCTGGTCCTGCATATAGCTAAAGAAAAAGAAAAAACCACTGACGTATTCATCGAGACTGTGGAAAGAGTAATTCCAGTCCACAATGGTTCCATCGTCGGCCACCACCCCGTCGATCTGGTCGTGGTACCAGTCGTAAAAGGTCTCGTTCTTGGTGAGCTCGTACGCGGCCTCATACCCGAGGTATAAGGTCGCCGCCGTGTAGCCAAAGTCGTACTCGACACCTCTCCTGATGAAAGAGTCCGCAAAGCGTGCGAGGTACGAGGTCTGGGCTGCGACCGAGGCCGCGCCCAGGGACAGAAAGCTCAAGGCAGATGTCTTCATCTTGCAGTTTCTACAATTGCGGCTTTGGAAACGTGCAGCAGGACGGGAACCTGAGAGTCTTCCATCATCGCAGGCGGACCGTTCTCTTTTTATGTATGTTCTCTTCTTTCACGATCGCATGTTGGCTTGGCCCCCTATTCGCCAAGGCTGCGGCTTATGATTTCCAATATTGAAAATGGTATTCCAAGACGACCCAAGAACAATCATGCATATTATAAAAATGGATAACGTGCAAGAATGACGCGTCCAATTGGAGGAGAAATAAAGGGAATGAATCCCAGCTGCGTACTTGGCGGTCCTGGGCCATTGGAGAGCGACCGGGGGTGGGGAGAGGAAAAGATCATCGTTCCTGGGATGAGCGTCTCTCGGGGTCTTGCACCATCTGTTGTCCCGGCGGCATGAATATTTCATCGCCGCCGCCGATGTGCTTACAGTCTCGGCCCGTATTCGACGTGAATACGTCCACGGCCGAGTTGTGGTATCGGGTCGAGACCTTTGAGCTTATTCGTGGAACAGTTTCGATATTTACTTTTTTACAGACACTCCACGAAAAAGCTTGGCAGTCTTGGAAATAGCTGGCAATATCCGACCTCGTTATAATATCCAACAGAAAATACTTGGTATACTGTTCAGTCTGGCTCTTGTAGATGATTTATTGTCCTTCTCGGCGACTTGGCAAAGAATCCGTTGCTGGCTCATCTCAATTGAAGCTCCAACAGAAGTCGGGTGGTCAAGCGCTCAGAATCCCGCGTATAAGAGTAATCCGCTGTGTCGGTCTTGGCAAGATAGCAGGCGCCAAGGAAACCGAGTGCCTGGAAGTGTCCTTGATATGCTGGGTTCGATCAAGCCAATGCATGTTCCCGTCAGGTAGTGGGAAATACTCTGTACTCTTTGCAATTCTCGACATTTTTTTGTGCTCAGCTAGCCAAGATGATCGAACAAATACCTATTATGTGGCTTCTGCAAAAGCTCAGTGTCAATCTGATACACTATATCGCTAATTTGTCAAATATCCCTTTCAGCTCGATTGGTAGCCTACGAGTTTACCTATAAAGACCGCAACCATCTCAATCCGTTTGGTGGCGATGATGTATTGGTATCATTAGAAGTAGACCTTTCATATTGGTTTCCATGGCGGCCCGTGCCGAAGCCATTCAACCGTAAACGGCATAACCTGATGAAATAGTGCATGTAAAGTTGAGATACATTCCAGACGTTCTGAAAGCGGAAGATGTCAGTGCACTTTCCTTGCCCAGATTTGTCTCACATGTCAGTCGCGATGGTGTACCGCACCCGGTCGTTTGCACTTTCTTTGTCAGTCGGCAAGTGTCAGCAGACTCTAAATTAGCTATCTTCAAGACGTAGCACATGAAGTCGTCCTTTGAACCCCCCCGAAAGAATATCCATGATCGTCTACCTTGGGCCCCTCTCGTGTATCAATTCGTTTCTGTCCAACATCAACCTGGCATATGGCAAAATCACCAACTTTGACCTGGTAATATCGCATAATCAACATGGCTGCTCCTGTAAGAGGCAGCGACAGAATTAACGTGCCGGCATACAACACGGATTTCCGTCGTTTGAATAGATTATTTTACGATTGGAGGCGAAATGGAGACTGGCCGAACATTCCAAACGTAATTCCTCTTGGTGCGAACCATGACGAGGTTTTCGGTGGTAATGCCCGTCCCGTGAGTAATTATGTCGACAACGGAGTCATGAAACCGGATATGTTGGCACACATGAATCAAAACAACCAACATTACAACATGCAACTGCATTTCAATGCTGTCAGAACACATTTTGCCACTTTCCCTGAGGGCTGGACGTATCGAAGAGTCCTGGGCATAGGGGGAGAGGGAATGGCCATGCACTGGCGGTACACGGACGCATCGGGTACACTCCAGGATGCCGTCATGAAGATTGACCGGGGATGGCAGTCTATAGCCCTAAGGAGGGAAAGACGATCATTATATGCAAGTTTGATCCCGACGGCGGCCCGACGGCCGTCGAAGTCAGGTTGAGATAGTAGGCTAACCATGGAGGGAAACACAGAGGCAACGTAGAGCAGCGCACTCGGTTCAGATGCTCGACATACACAGACCACAGATACTGACGCGGGATCCCCGAGGTCTTGAGGACTCTTCTGACGACCAATTGTCTGACGACGACCCCGCTGACGGCACCAGTAATCCTCGGCCAAACTCTGTGAGGATGCGTCGAGGCCTACGCCCAGCAGGCTACTGGAACAATAGGAAGATTCAGCATCAAAATAGAATCAATCAATACATAACGAGCGGCCTGGCAACAGCTCACGCCAATGTCCGAGACTGGATCCTCCTCGAGTTTATGGAAAATGGCAGTCTCGCATCACTCATCGACAGGCGTTACAATGGAATAGCAGCACACGGCTCCGACCAACCTCCGAATCGAGTATTGTGGGCGTTTTGGTTATGCCGTAAGTCACTGATCGCCATACCTAATTTCATGTCATCATTTTCCGCACAAGCTCAACTCACACATGTCAACGCAGTGGTAAGGGCGGTGATAGGTCTAGAATATCCGCCAAACAAATTCCATCCCGACCGCACAAAGCCGCCGGACCGTGACACGGGTCCGCCGACTCCAGCAGGGACGAGAGCAAGCCGGCGGTTGGCGGGACTCCCGCCCGTGGCCTCAGGTCAAGTCTTGACCGAGGCGGCGAGGAGAAAGCATATGATCAGATCCATCAAGGGCCTTGGCCTGGCTGAATGGAGTCAGAATGACTACGACCGAGCAATGTTTAGTAAGTAACTCCGAAACTTATTACCTACCGCTCTGGTTTGTCTGATGAGCGCGGACTCCCCAAAATGGTACCTTCACAAGAGCAACTCGGACGAAAAAGTTGGAAGAGCTACTTGAAACTTATTTGTCAACTCGAGAAGGGCAATTACTAACACACATTTTGATAGTGCGGCAAGAACTGAACGAGGAAATACCAGCGGATCCCAATCAGATGCAGTGTGGTGAGGGCGTGGTGCATTTCGATTTGGATCCAAATAACAGTTAGCTCTGCCCTATCTCTTGATTTCTCTCCGCACCCCACGGATTATCGACCATGTGATATTGACATTTGATACAAGTTCTCATCGGCGGCTTCGAATTGACCCCAGCGCAAGACCGGGCATGGACGAACCACCTCGGGACGCATGTAAGCAGAGCTACTGATGACCCCGGGGCACCTCACTCAGCGCCCCGAAATGGTCGTTTACCCGAAGAACACGTCTTCATTCCGAGACTCAAGGTCAGACGTCCTCCACACGGCAATGTATGAATACATCCTAACTTTTCTTCTAGATAGCGGATTTTGGCGGTGCGGCGAGAGTGAAACCCTACAAGCGAAAGTGAGTGGTTGATAGCGCAGAGTTGCTTCATCTTGAGTATGCTCTGACGGAAAGCAACAGTGTATATTATCATAATCTGAGACAGCGTGGGAAAGCTTACTTTTATTCGCCCGTAAGTGCTTGGTAAATTTGGTTGAAACAAGTCATGTAGCATGCTAACCGACTCATTAATAGGAACAATTCACCGGGCAATGGAAGTACGTCTAATCCTCGAAGTCTTTTTTTTTTCTTTTGAGAGACGATCTTGCTGACATGAACTGAAAAAATTCAGTACCATACCTAGCCAACCCAATGGGGACCAAATAGGAGATCATCCGCTTGTCGGAAGCTACAGTCGCAAGACGAATATTTGGCAAATCGCATGGGTATGAACAACCTCACGACCATCAGTATCTCGCCCCGATTCAAGAGATCTTCTGCTAATATGAGTATATTTTTCACGACAGTCCATGTGGTGTTTCATCACAATGCGATACCCGCCCCGACCTCCCCAGGCTCAGGTACCGGTGCATCTGCGCCACTTGGCTACGGCACAACCGAGAAGTAACCTCGACAATATTCTCTTCAACGCTCCGCACAACTACGCGGGCCCGATCTCGTACTGCGCCGAGCTGTGCGATCAGCGGGGCCAGCCCGGCGATACCTATGGTTGGGTCGATGACGACCTGAAGCAGGTCTTGTGGGAGTGCATGTATCACAACCCGGACGACCGGCCGGATCTCCAGGCCCTGCTCGCCCGGGCCAAGGCGAAGATGGCTCCTGGGGTATTCCCCGCTGAGAATGATAATACGGTGCGCGACTGGGTCAAGAAATGGTTCTACCAGGCTCCTGGAGCGGCGCCGCCGCCTCCTCCTCCCCCACCAGGAGGAGGCGGAGGCGGAGGAGGTGGAGGAGGAGGAGGTGGTGGTGGTGGACCGGGAGGCGGAGGCGGAGGCGGAGGGGGAGGTGGACATGGAGGCGGAGGGGGAGGTGGACATGGAGGTGGAGGAGGAGGACATGGAGGTGGAGGAGGAGGACATGGAGGAGGAGGAGGAGGACATGGAGGAGGAGGAGGAGGAGGAGGAGGAGGAGGAGGAGGAGGAGGAGGAGGAGGAGGAGGAGGAGGACCACCTCCGCCGCCTGGTGGTCTACCACCGCCACCACCTCCTCCTCCTGCTAATCCTCCTACCGCAGCCAACCACCAGGCTTGGCTGCAGTACCATTACAACATCGCGTTCCCCTACGGACATAGGACAATCGCCCACTCACTCCTCAGGAACGAAAGTGCATGTAAGTACCGACATTCTTCCCTTCAAAGCTTTTATCCATGGTCGCGGAAGTCTAACACAAGAATAGTCAAATCAATGATTGACAGCGTGGAAGCTCAACTGGCAGCTGCGTACTTTCCCCGCCAGCACCGTGACCAGATCCGAAGAGGCGGCGACCATCAGTTCCTCCAGGTCTTCCGAGAACTCAACGGTCAAGGGAGGTTCAACGGGCTAGTGAGGGCGGGCGCGGCCGTCGAGGAGAGGAACTACACGATGGAAATGCTGTGCACCGTCCTGGACGCGTGGGCGCACAGGCATTCCAGAGACCTGCAGTTGGCTTTCGTCTTCCCCGACGGCACGATCCACGGGTCAGTGACGCCCGACGTCACGTCCCAGCCCATCTTCATATACAATAATCTCGTCCCGCCTCTGTCGTATCAGCAGTGCCTTTGGGAAGGTTTGGCTGCCAAGGACCTGCCGAGCGACGCCGACGTCGTGGCTATCGATCAAGACGACGAAATGGATGATGAAGACGAAGAAATGGATGAAGACGAAGAACCAGATAGTGATTACCTCAGGGCCCTCGGGGTTGAAGATGACGGTGATGATCCGGATGGTTTCTTCGCGGACATGATGTCAGATTAGGTATAGCTTTAGAGTGATGATGAACAGCGAGTGGCTGCAAAGGTAATTTCTAACAAGATGGAGGTTTGTTTGAATTTGACTGCGTACTATAATGAAACATCTGGTTGTGAATATCGCTATCACGTTGGATTCCGACATGGCGAATAAGATGAGATATGAGCGTGATCCCGCAAGATCTTAAGACTCGTGTTTTCTACGGAGTAGTGTTTCTGGAGTAGTGCTTCATTGGAACCATTTGGTATGATTTCTGAACGTCTCAGTCCCAATATTGATACCTCTCCTTTGTGGGCTCATCAAGTAGGTTCATTGCAATTGAGCTAATACAATAATTTAACATTGTTGATATTAGTCGATATATCAATACACAGGGCTTGTGAAAGTCTTCGTACAGATAATAATTTGCTTGTTGTAAAGCGTTGTCGAATCTACCGCCTTAAAAAGGAGTCCTTATTTGCCTAGACTTTGGGAATTAAAAGGTTTCTTTCCAATTATAATATAGAGACTTTATTCTACCAGTACAGACAAAAGGTAAACCAGCCGTGCCGTGCCGCCTTACGCATACCATGAATCGCCTCATGTTACAAGAGAAACATCATACAACATATCACCTTCCGCCATTCTCGATCTGGTTTCCCCCGCCTTATACCATTAAACAGTGATATCTTTCCGGAGCTGATATGATCCCATTTATCATTATCCACCCCCAACCATCGATCTGATAAGCAAGCCAAGTCATCAGTCTGCAGTCCAGCAGAGAGACCCCGAGCTCGATACGGCAATAGACCTGCTCCCGATCAATGATCGTCGGCTAACGTGGCTAGCCGCAGTATTCAACGCCGATCCCTTGTGGTGTGGATTTCTGCTTTTTCGGGGGTCCTCTTCTGGTGGATATACTCTCTCTCAATCTCTCTGCAGTACTTTTCATCTGTTGTTTTTTTTCCTGTCTGGCGGCTATCTCCCATTCCTATCAGAAAGTCGATCGCGAAAATGGATACCCTTTTTCTTTCTCACTCCAGCCCCTCATTTCACTTGACAACTGCATATGCATGCATGCATACGCACATCGAAAATATGACTCCCACTCGACTTTTTTCATAGTCGGTGTAGATCCGTCGAAAGACCCTGGAAACTTGTAAACTCCGTTTTTGGCACTGAGATCAGCGTTGCTCGGAGCACTATACACAGTCCAAATATCAACGCCTTCTCTACAGATTGGACGAGGGGGCGCGCGACAGGTCCGGAGGTCTCCGGACACGCAGCACGGAGTATGCTCCGGTGCCACGCGACCGGGGGTATACCACGTATTTGTATCTTTCGACAAGTCTGGGCGTTGATGCGGACGAAAGTACGAACACGAAAAACCATACTTCTTTTCTTTCCCCCGGGGAAATGCACGCAGTCTGTCTGCGTTGCTCTCGGAAGTAAAACTTTCCTCGAGACCCCGCGAGTACGTGCTGCAGCAAGTGCTGTCCGTTCACTGTGCATGCAGATGCGGTATGTGCGGGCGTGACAACCTCAAATTCCCAGAAGACTTCTGGTTTGCCATGTTTGATCTATGGTACTGGCCTAAGGGAATTTTGCAGCGTGTCCGTATAGTCGACCCAATTTAGACTAGAAAGAACTCAACACATTTTGATGCTTTGGCGGTTTCCAACCTTTGAATACCTTGGGCGTACTCTGTACAGGTGCTCTTGATCAGGCACTGATGCAGGCACTGCGGAGCGACCCACTGACCCCCAGGACCCTGGATCTTGCTTGCCGCGTTATTATTTATCACTGTCACCAACATCCCAGAAATATTGGCGGAATACAAGGCATGGAAACAACGGAAAACACTGCATCGAGAGCTGTGACAAGAATAGAGTAAGCTTTCTAGGTGTATTGCCTATGATCTAGGTTGGCTATCTACCCGCGATATGTATAATGGTTTCAATATGCTCCCAAGCAATGTCGACGCCAGAAAATGCATAGCCAACATGCAGTAGTTTGTCCTCGCACGGACTACTACTACTACACGAGCAAACCCAAAACACCTTCCCAATGCGAAATGCGTCCATTCCGAATGGACTCCTGCTTTCCTAAAAAGGAAGTATGCAAAACAAAATGAAAAATGTGTCATCACCGCGCATGGTGGATAGGAGCTTGCTCTTGGCAGAAAGCGCATAGCCGCAGCTCCCCCTGGTATCATATGCAGAAAACCCAATAAAGGCAACAAGGACGTAGCGGCGTTGACTGGAAGAGAAAAATTTTCTCTTCCCAATGTGTGGGATCAAATGAGTATGCGGCTAGGTATTGTAAAAGAGCGCATGTTTAAGCCAAATTGCATGGCTCTTAGCGTAGTTTTTCCCGATGGGAAGAAAATTTGTTGTAGCGGTCTGCTCGAGATGGGCTCGATGGGGTTCTACGGCTACCGTAGGAGTCCCCGACTAGAGAGGCCAAGTTGAATTGGACCCTGAATTGTAAGGCTGCTCAAGGCCCACCTTCGTGCCATGGACTTGTTTGTTCTCTTGCAGTGCCTGATTGTGTAACCGAGGAGGTCGTTGTAGTGGAAAATATTCTCGGATCGTGACCAGTGGCCTTGCTATCGTGTTTCGTATCGAAGTCGGATCGTGAAAGCCCAAAGCACACAAGTGTGTATGTTGCAGCGCGCAGGTGTCACTGAGTCGTATCGGCAGTGTGCCGCTGAGCCGAGTCCGAGAGGCTTCTGGAACAAGTCTACTAACCGACAGCTCGTCTCGCGTTTCCGACATGTCGGACAAGCTTCACTGGACGCGCAGTTGTGGATCACTCTGAATGTAATCGAACCCGACCCCTTGGCTTTATTCTGCGGATGAAATGGACCGCGGAGTGGGCAACCTTGCAATTGCCGTTAGCTTCGTCCAGTGTCGCTAGCCTGCGGGTCGGCGATCCTGCGATTTCGGTGCTATAGTGTAATGGAAAGCCAGGTGGTGTGTCCTTCGCAAAACGTCCGTCTTGCATGTCGGTATCGTTCGGTCGCAGCAGACGGCATGTGACGTCGGAAACCGCCTGTATGGCAATGTCCACCACCCAGCCAATTCTTTTTGGAAGTTGAACATGGTGAGCTGCCCTGATGCAACCCCTGGATCAGTCGGGCGGTCATGGATCATGACAATGCGTGTGGCGGCAACGTGGCGGGGCCGTTTCCATCGAGTAATGATTAGAAAAGACCGGAGATCTGGTCCGTGATTGGTGTTCACTCGGGTGGGCGCGCCGCTGTGGCTCTCGCAGCTCGGTTGACCGCGGATGCGCAAGTGAATGATTGAAGACTCCATATCAATTGACAGGGTCAACTCAAACAATGTCTTGACCGACCGAGACCCATCTCGCTGGGACACCGTCTGAGCCAATTTCATATGGCTTGGTGTTGGCCTTGCGCGGCGGGAGCAGCCACCGGGCGTGACCTTCTTGGGTTGTGTCGAATTTGCCGCGTTTGCGCATCAAGTGTTCCAAAACTGCAATGCGGATAAAGTCCGAGTTCTCTCGGATTTCGCGCTGTCGAGGTCCTGGTGGAAAGGAGACAGGAGCAGGTGCTGCCCGTGGGGATGCAGGCGGTGGAGGCGCTATAGTACGATTTGCGGTGGCAGCAGCGGGTTTTCTGGACCGCTGCACTTTGTAAGTCTGCATCTGAATTGATGCCGTAAAACTTCGCGAATTAGGGGCCGAGGTGGACCGGGTGTCGAGCCGTGCGTTGTCCGTAGGGTTCAGATAGCGGCGCATGGCCTCGCTGGGCTCCTCCTCCAATACAGGTGGCCGGCGTTCGTCGGTGAAGGGTACGCGAGGGTCCATGGTGAGGATGGACCGCGTGAGAAGGTCCTCGGCAGGGACGGAGGATGCAGTGAATGACGACAGTGATCGAGCTGCTGACCGCAATGCACGGAGGGATGCCGTCAGATTCGACTTGAAGGCAGTCTTGAGTGGCAGGAAAACCGTGTCCGACTCCTTGTCTGCCGCAACAGGAGATGGCGGAAAGACTTCGAATTCCACTTCGTCGATCTCCGGGTTCACCCACAAGGGGTGTTCTTCCTTCTCACCAGGAGGCGAGGACACGGGCTCCAGGGACCTCCGAGGTTGACGAAATCTCCTGCCCCTAGGTGGTGTTACTGGGCTGTCGACTGAAGGAAGTGTGGTTCCAAAAGAGTCACCCAACGACGGGAGACTATCAAGAGAGCCTGGCATCGTAGACAGAGCAGATGTGAAGCAGCTGTCGCTGTTGATGGAAGCGTCCTCCTCCAAGACCTCGTCTGGAGGACTCATCAAGACGTCCATAGGATTTCGGCCAAGCGACGATGCAAGGCTTAGTTCGTGACTGAGATCTTTCTCGGAGACTTGAGACCGTGGTACAATGGAATCCACCGTCATCCTCTGGCGTACACTTCCTCGCCGGCCTGGCGGCGGAATGTTAGTAATGGCGAGCAGTGCAGCCATGGATGGCGGGAGGCCGTCCGGCGAGCGCTTGTCCCGCCGGCGGTGGCTACCGCTCGACTGTCTTCGCGGGTAGCCATCTGCATGGTGTCGAATCTTGTGCATGTATGCCGCCTCGTGCTTGTTGTTTTTGACGGGAATCTGAACTGCACTCGTGGGTGTGCTTGGTCTTGCAACGGCGTTGGCCATGGTAGTGCTTGTACTTGGTGGGCTGTGACTCAGGTCGCGAGGCTCCTTGCGCTTCGGCATATCGCTGCTCGATCGGCTTGACAGGGCTGCATTCGAGTATGGGTCGGGAGAAGCGGCGATCTGATCATCTCTCCGTCTCGATAAAGATGCTGGTGAAGGCGCAGACGAAGAAGACGAAGAGGCAGCCTTTGTTCGTTTGGATGTCGGAAGACCGGGTACGAGCTGTTGGCGCGAGTACAAGTAGGATCTAGGGTTGAGCATCATGGCGGCGGCGCTGGCATGGCTGGGCGGCCCTGGTTTAATAATATGATGTGTGCTGCTGCCGCAATGACGGCTACCCTTGCCGGGGTGTCGGGGGTCTGGGCAGTGGGCGCTGGCGCTGGACTTTTGGGGGGGTCCCGCTGGCTGGCTGGGCGCAGGGATTCAGTTCGACGGGCGGCCAAACAAACTCAAAAAGACTGCTGGCTGAAGAAGAATGTACAGAATGTAATGTAGGTACAGCTACCTAACCAAGGACTGGGTCGCGTGCTTGACTCGCTGGAGAGATCGTGTGTCCTGCATCAGGAGCGCCCGCTCTTTACGTAAATGGTGCCGGCTAGCAGGTCTCGGCCAGGGCGGTTTCCAGTGACGTGGGCACTGGTCGCATGAAAGAGGTGCGATGCTGTAACTGTACTTGCGAAGATGCGCGGAACCCAGGCGAATAAGCAGGTCGTGGTTCGTAGATGACTCGAGGGTTGGGGGCTCCGCTGTTTGACAAAATGTTTGTAAAGTTTTGCAGTCTCTTGCTCGCTTCGACCACTGATGGCTGGCGTATATTCTTGCTTTCAACGCTTGCTCGGAAGGGTCGCGAAGATCGATCCCTCTGCTGACTGACAATGGACCCTTGGCTGCCACTTCAGGGTCCTGCGGGCAATAAATGAGGGAGCACAGACGGTTGATTCAGAGACAAGGGACACGGGTCTCTCTTTCACACAAAGATCACGTCTGCAACATGTGACGATAGCTGTCAAGCAAAGGAAGAGTAGGAAAGAAAGCAGAGATGGATAAACAACTGGGCAGCTAGACATAGATAGGTCGGATCAGATAGACAGATATACCTAGATACCGGTGACTTGTTCTCTTTTGGCTGAACCGCCCTGCCCTACCTATGTCTGGTCTTCCTGCCTGCCTGCCTGCGTCTGGTACATGACCAACCGACCTAACAAGCATGCCTGATAAGCAACAAATGCGACTTATTGATGGTCGGGGCGACGTACCGGCCTGATAATCATCAACACTAGGTTACGCCCCGCCGCGGGTCTTCTCCCGCGCTCTGCGCCGAACTTGAATTGAAAGAATGCCTCGAATGCCTGCCTGAAAAGAGGTACATGGGTACTTATCCCACTTGCTTATGCTCGCCCTGCACAAGGTACCAAGGATTTTGCTGCTGTGGGTAACTCTGTCCTGCCTCATCGGGGTTTAGTCCTTTGGATCAGCTCGCGATGCGGTACGAGCACGGCAAAGTTGCCAGGCCTCTCGCCTTGTACGGAGTGGGATTTGCATGCTATGGAGCAAACATCCGTACCACCTCCCTCGCATACAGTCACGCGAGCTATACTACATTGACTCCCTTGACTTGATATACTGTCCGGCAGAAACGAAAATATCACCACATCACTGCAACACCCGAAGAACAGAAGAATACAAAGTATGCGGCTTTAATGAAGTCGGGAGTCGCGTGGCCGCCTCAGAATCGATCCCACGCCAGAGGAGGCGCATTTATTAGCACACTCATCAACCACGACCTACCACGTACCTGCCTTCTATGCATCCAACGCCCAGGACCCCGGCTGTGCTTCACGTCTGGGCGAATAAACGGCATGTTGCTCACTCTCTCGCATCGATGCCTGTCTGTGACTTGAAGTTGCATAGCCTCGGTCAAAATCAGTCATTGCCATTGCCCAGAAACCGATTGATCCGGATTTCCCATCATTTTTTCTGCTTTTGATAATAATAAACCTGACCTGCTTCCTGCGCGCCCAGGGTGGGATTTGCGACGTTTCCAACAAATCACGACTCCGGCATTTCTACACTGGACAGTCAATGGACAGCAACCTGCTTAATCTTTTGGGTCCTGGCTTTGCATCTGCATTGCTTATGACCTTGTGCCGTTGTTTGTGTTCAGGGACCCCCAAACCTCCCAGCCCGACGTCCAGGGGTTTTGTCTCGACAGTTTCGAACCCTAACTAACAAGACAGATTCAAAAATTCTAGAACTGGCTATTCTGTATTTTCTTTTCGTAAAGGGTTTTCCAGACGGGGCGGATCGTCGAATTGCCCCCTTGGTTCTGCTCTTGTCGCGGCCTCTCGCCCTCGGCCCTCTTACTAAACGACCAAAATAGTGGCTGCGAATTCGCAGCTCCCAAGGAGTTACTAATAAGTCATAGCATCCAACGACGAGAGCCCAATGGTATGCGAGTCTTTCCGCGGTGGGTTCTGGCTATAGAGCAGAGGCCATGTGGAGCTTCTACGGTTTTGTGTCAACAAAGCGATGAAGAAGAATATTCTATGGATCACTTCCCTCACCCGCAAATGGGGGTCATCGTCTGCCCACCGAGTCCACCGAGAGAGAGACAAAGAGCCCACCCCAGCTTCGCTATGGATATCGTACCCCAGTCCCTTATTCCGATGTGTTTGTGGAGTGCTCAAAGCCCAATCCAATCCAGTCCAGTCCGGGCGTTCTCTATGGAGTCTTGCGCCAATATGCCGGAGGTAAGATCGACTTTTGGCGATAAGAAATCGAACGGTTTGAGGGTCATGAAAAGAATGGATCACGACTCTCGGGCCAGAGCAGGTTTGCGCGGAGTCCGGACGGTGCCGTTGGGCCAGAAGTTGACATCTGAACTCGCTATTGATGATGGAGTTGCGAGTGATTATTTGATGCGACACTAAAACCTGCGGCCCTCCGTCTCCGGAATACCAATTTAACACGCACCAAGCAAAACAGGTTGCCAAGTGTATAAGATCCCAAAATGCCCTCACTGTTGATCTGCGCTATAGACTTTTTTCCTGCGAGGTTGACCCACGTGTTACCCTAGGCTTGATATTTCCGCGTTTGGCAATTGTTACCCTGGCGGAATGAATGAATGATTCAGTCGATGATGCAACAAGACTAGATCCAGCTGCCTGTTGCCCAGCCTCTGCGATTCGCGCACCGAAAACCAGGGAGAGAAATGTTGGCATAAAACAAGATATGATGCATTAGCGGTTCCTGGATTCAATCGCAGTCTCATGCTTTCTTCGTTTTCCCCAGACCAACGTGCGGCGCAACAACAGCCGACGAACAAACTTCTTGCTACGATGCACTATTGAAGTGTACTATAATTCGATATACTCAGCTTGTCAGCGTGTTCCTCCGTGTGCAACAAGCCTCGGAATAATAAGCCTCGACATCCCACCGGATGGATTCAATGACTTGAGAGCTGCGTGCCCACACCAAACATTTTTTGCATTCGAAACCACCTGGGCCAAGCGCAGCGGCTCCGTCCGACCGCGATCCACCCACACATTTCTTCAGAAATCCAGCCAGGCGAGCCAGGATGCTGCAGGTGCTCCCATTCGGAAACCCACGATTTCCTTATCATGGCCATCCTATTCGTCTTCCCCGCAAAACCGACGGTGCCCAAATGACATCAATAGTATAGCTTTTTGCCCAGCGACGTGCCAGCTGCGCACGCGGGGGTAGACTTCAGCCTCCAATCGTCGTCCTGCTCGATCCAGCTTCTCACCCTCCATGAGTCAAGCGATCCACGGGGTGTATGTATTCTTGGCTTACACACAGCTGTGCTGTGCACCAGAAAGAAATCACATCTGCTGAAAAGCGAGACACTTGAGATACTACCGCTGCTTCCCAAGCAGTCGAAGTGTACATGCGCAGAGTAGTGCAAAACGCGAATACTCATGACTCCTTCTTTCTGCTAATGCCCTTCCCCAGATTTTCTCTCTCTCCCGCTCAAAGGTTATCTTGCACATGTCTTTTTGATTTTATTCCCCACGTCCAAATCCATACGCTAGACTTGCAGCCAACCTAGACGCCACCGCAGTCATTCCCGCCTACCGGGCTGGCAACGGCAGCAAACGCAAAAGATTCCGACCCCGGTACATGAAAATAGATATCAAATAGAAATTATATAGTTGGAACACGTTCGACCAGAGAAACTTAATATACTCTTCGAGTCCATGTAATCGCCTATTTCAGTGTAGCCGTGTAGGTAGGCAATGAACTGCGCGCTTCTCGCTCAGGAAACGGAGAGAGCACGGAGTTAGCCAAGTCAGCGGCCTTGTTCCTAATAGTCTAATGTAGGAAAGCTGATCTCGTGACTTGGGATCTGTATATATGCTCCACACTTGAGCGAACCAAGGCAGCATGTAGACAGGCTCAATGAGTTGACCTTGGCGTATGTTGATCTTCGTCCCCAGCGTCCTGACGTGTTTCCATGTCATGATGCTAAAGTGGACAACCTATAGGAAGGCGAACAACTTATTGTTACCACAGGTATTGATACTCTGGAAGCATGTTTACAAAAAAAAAAAAAAAAAATTGGCGAAGACATTATTCTACAAAGTCCACGTGAGGATATACTCGTTCGGGCCACGTGCCGAACTGTGGTAAGAATCCAACTCACCCGCATGCATTAGTATTAGTAGTGAGAGTAGTATAGCACGCCGCGCATCCCCGTACTTAACTTCTAGGCCGGACTCGACTTCTTGGACCGGATCTTCTCTAGGACCATAGGCCGATCTGATTAAGAGAGCTGGCCTCGAGCCGTGGCCTCACCAAAAAAAACAAAGGTACCTACATATTCGGGATCGTCTCGTCGCCACATGTGCAGCATTCGGCTTGATGTTGATGATGTCCTTGCGTCGTGTCATCTGTTCTTTTATCCATAGACTCTGACGACGAGATATCATTACTCAGAAACTCCTGCTTTTTCGGTACTGGTGAATTTCGCAACGCCTTAGCCAGGAATTCCAATGTCCAGGCTGGTTTCCTCGGCGGAAAATGCATGCCCCAGATGCTCATAATCGAATGAACCGGTCGACCTCGCGGCAGACATAAGAATCACTTCTCTGTTCTCTTCGCCCGGCTGTAGCGGCCAACTGAAGCCCCTCGATGTTTTCGTCGTTTAGATGCTCGAATTTTAGCTGCCTGGACGTGTGAAAGCGCTTCTTCGTAATGCCTCATCTTGTGCAATCACTGCGTTCCTTTTTTTTTTTTTTTTTTTTTTTTTTCATCTCCTCCTCTTTTTTCTTGTGCCATGCTGCCCTCCCCAGCCTGCCCACGGTTTGAATCCTTGTTGAAGATTTCAGGTCCGGCGATGAGTATTGTATTGTCGGCATGCCATCGTAGTACACCAGTCCGAGTCCTCTAGGGCTCGATCGTGGAATCATCCGTAACGGTCCCCATCGCCACTTCACATTCCATCGCCCTAGTGTGCCCAAAGAGTCGCATTACCCAAAGAAAGCAAAAACCGACAAGAGAAAAGAAAAAGATGAGCGAGATGATGGATCACAAGTAGACGCGGGCGCGTCCAAATTTATCACTTGACTTACACTATCTGAGGGGGCTGGTGTACGCTAGAATGAACTCATATCACGCGATCACGCTTCCATATTATTGACTGATGCCCAGAAACGCCATCGAGACCAGTCATTACGATTGTGCTTCTTGTGCTACATTACAAGTCGTCATATTGCTTGTCCTACGGTTCTGTGTTGGGGGACTTGGCGGTCACGCAAAAGCACACCACGAGAGAGATCATCGAGACGAATAGACATAAGCTGCTCGAATACGCTGAATGTATTAACCGAATCTATCTTTCATCCATCGTGTAATATGCATGTAGAGACTTTGGATATCAGATACGACTGCCTACGAACAACAGCTTTCCTGCAACTCAAGCACTAGCAGCACTCGGTGTCGTCCCGGGGACAAAATCGGGTATAGCACCCGCCGAGCCGGACGGCGCAGCGGGCGCCAAAGCCGGAGAAGCAGGTCCCTCAGCCTGCGCCGGCGCAGAAGCCGGCAAGACAGTCGGTCGCCCCGGGGCAGCCTGCACGGCCGCCGGGGCGACACTGGGCAGCGCCCTGGGAGGAGCCGGAACGCTGACGGCGGCGAGGGGCGCGGGAGCCTCCTTGGCGGCGCCGGGCCTAGCCGGAAGCGATGGCGCGGCCAGGGCCGCCGGGGCCGCGGGCACCGAGGGTAGTGCAGGGGCCGCGAGCGGCTTGGGCGACGCGGGCGCGGGGCCGACGGCGCGTTTGACTCTGCGGCCGACGATGTTGATGCCCGCCTCGCCGCCGACCGAGGTGCTCCCGTCCGAGCCCTTGGTGATGCCCAAGTCGCCGCCGAGGTTGACCGCATTGCCGTTCTTGTCTGTCGTGATGCCCAGGTCGCCGTCGAACTGTTCCGATTCCCGCACGGCGCCGACTTCTGCGGGGTTTTGGGCCGCTGCCTCACCGGTGGGAGCGGCTTGGCCCTCGGCGGCCGCGGAAGCAGTCGGCTGTGCCTTGGCCGGAGCTGCGGCGGCGCTCTCGGCCGGTTGAGCTGCTGCCGGTTGTCCTTCTTTCTGGCCCTGGTTGTTGTTCGAAGTGATGCCGCCGCCGGGTCCTCCCAGAGTAAGGCCGCCAATAGTCAAACCGCCTCCAGTGTTGTTCTTGGCGCCTTCGAGAGCCGCGATGCCCTCGGCAGTCTTGTTCGTGCCAGCCTGGGCGCCCTCAGCCCCCTGGCCACCTTTTCGCTGACCGCCACCACCGAGTGTAAGTCCGCCCGCTCCGCCGATGGATATGCCGCCGTTTCCGATGCTCAGTTGTCTCTTCGCGTACTCGACAGCCTGGTCACTCTTGATCGCCATCTTTGGAAGAATCACCGAGGTCCATATAGATCTCTTTTCCTCCGAGCCGTCTGTTGTTTCTCGCAAGCCAATCATTGCGTTTGCCCGACTAGCGAGGCTACCCTGGGAATTGTTAATAGGTACTCTTATCACATACTTCAGGTCTTGAGGAACTGTCACTCACAACATTGTAGCTGTGTTGAGCAGCCAACGAGAGGTCAGTAAGGGCCAAAGCCCCAAGGACAAGTGAAATTAGTTGCATCTTGACTAGTAAGGAAAGGAGCCAGCCTCTCAAGATAGAATCAAGACTATTAAAAAGAATATAGTATCAATAAAGACGAAGAATCCAAAAAGTGCCAACCAAGAATTCGACCTAACGAATAGAAAGAGTGGCGAGACAGACGAGATTAGTAGAGGAGATATACTCAAGTTGTATAGTCTCACGTATCGGAACCTCACCGCAACGCCTCCCAACATAGGCAACAGGGCTTTCCAAATTTAACCCATAATGAATAGAAACGCATAAAGAGGATGCTGTAGAAGTTATCTTGGCACTGGCTCAGCTATCCAGCCTGGCGGGCGCCCACTGGACGGTTTTTGATGCCCAGAGAGCGCAGAAGTTCGGCGGAAACCGCTTGGCGTTCCAGATCTGCTGATGTGACACACTCGAGCGGCCTTCCAAACCTGACCAGAAGAAGACTGTACACAGGATAAGGTTATTCGGAGGACGGATGGGAATTCATGTTCCCTGCGTCTGGTTTGCAAGAGCGTTTGTTGTAGCTTGGCTCAGGATGAGGAAGTCTGCTTCCCAATCCCATTACTACATTGCAACATCTAGATTCTAGGGAATCCACACGGTCGGTGCACCGGGTTTGCCAGTCAACCAGTTTTCGGACCAAGATCGCCAGTTCTAGACCTGTGACAAAATCAAAATACTTATCGATGTCCTCGTTGATTGTCCTTGTGTTGATCTTTCGAGTATCTCGAGGTGCGTAAATGCCTACTGAAAGCCGGAGGCTATGACTTCGTTCTGGGAATTTGTATACACAATGGACCAAGTGCTTTACAATTCGCGCAAGCAGTAGCCGATGTCATAAAATCAAGATTTAAAAGGTTTATAATGACCAATTCGGTAGAACTGACTGGAGGAAATTTATTTTGATATATTGAATCCCCAGATTGAACCATCAGAAAGAAAACAAAGGCAACTTCATCGCGTACCTGATTTGCGGGCGATTTGCATGTGCAACTCGGCAACTACCGCCCATAACCCCTGTAACTAAGCTTACCCCAACCGAATCCAGGGGTCCCCACAGGGGGTTAAACACGTTGAAAGCTCAACGCCAAATTTTGTACCGAGTTGGGAGCTACCGCGCCAGTGATCTATCCATCTTTTCGGTCAACTCGTCTCTTTCCTTTCTACCCAGACCTCAATTGGCACGCGCGCAAAACATGGCACAAGACGCAGCAGCAGCAAAGCCCGCCAGGCGGTCGTCGCCCGTCAAGAACGGCTACCTCATCCTCTACAATGCCGTCTCGGCCGTCCTCTGGGCCACCGTCCTCGGGCGCACCGTCGGCACCAACATCATCAGGGGCCCGGCGTTTGTGTACATTTCGACGGGCGATTTCGTCCTCTGGACGCAGACGCTCATGATCATGGACGTCCTGCACGCCTTGTTCGGTAAGCAGGCCCGATCCGACAAGCTCTCAATCGATGGACCTCTCTACATCGCCGGCTTGGGCGAGTATATATACACCTACAGCTACTGACCGTCCTCTCTTCATAGGCATCGTCCGCTCTGACCCCGTCACCGCCGCCGCACAGGTCGCCTCCCGCTACGTCGCCGTCTGGGCCGTGCAGTACCCGTTCCCGGCGCTGTGCTCGTCGCCCATCTACTCGTCCATGCTGTTCGCCTGGTCGCTGACCGAGGTGATCCGCTACTCGTACCTCGCGCTCAAGCTGGCCGGCTCCGAGCCCTACGCCTTCCTCTGGGTCCGCTACAGCTCCTACCTCGTCCTCTACCCCGTCGGCATCCTCAGCGAGATGGGCATGATGTACCTCGCCCTCGGCCCCGCCGGCCAGAAGTTCGGCCCGCCGTACCAGGCCTTCCTGCTCGCCTGTCTGGGCCTCATCTGGCCCGCCGGCGCGTACATCTTGATCGGACACATGAACAAGCAGAGGAGAAAGGTGCTGAGGGCTGCCAAGGAGCAGAATGTCAAGGCTACCCAATAAGCAGACGATGTAAGAGTGGAATGCTGGGCTAGCTGGCATTCCAAATAACACTGGAATTTAGATGCTTTCTGAGTGCCACGTAGTTGGAACGAAATTTATTGACCCTATATAATGCCAACGCCATCGCAAAACCTATTCATAGGTGGTATCATATCCCAGTCGAAGCAAATGAGAACTTGAAACAAAAATGACCTTGATCGTTTACTCTTCCAACAACAACATGTCGCTCGTCTCGTACCAGTCGTTCTTGGTCCACTTGACAATCAACTTGACCGCGTCGTCCGAGAGCTTTGCGTAGCCCGGGTTCTGCCCCGACTCGAACATGGCCATGTGCGCGCCGGTCTCGTCCTTGGCCGCATCGTTGACGGCCTCCTTCCACTCGCCGGCCTGCATCTTGGACGGCAGGTTGCAAAACGTCCGCTGGCTGCTCAGGACCAGGCCCACGGTGCTGACCTGCTTCGAGTCGGCCGCCCTGCCCAGCCGGGTGTAAAGGTTGGCGAACCCGACGTCCAGCTCCCGGTTGAGGCGCACCATGTTGGCGACGCGCTTCTTCATCTCCTCGGTGCGCGCCAGGCACCCGACGAACTCCAGGTGGCTGCCGACCCAGCCCCAGCCCTCGGAGATCTGCTGCCGGTTCATCCACGCCGCCGCACCCCCGGCCGCCACGGCTGCCGCTCCGCCGGCGTACATGGCCATCTTGCCCCAGTTGTTCCAGACGCCGGCCTTGGACTGCTCCTTGGGCGGCGCCTCGAGCGCGGCCACGGGCTTCTTGGTGCCGACCGGCGCGCTCTCCGCCGACTTGCTCCCGCCCCAGATGGCGGACAGCCCGGACAGCTGCGACACGACCGCCGCGGCGCTCTGGTAGTGGCCCTCGGCGCCGTGGGCGACGACGCCGGGCGCGATGCCGAGGTACGGCGTGTCAAAGGCTAGGACGCCCTGGATGTACGGAAACATGAGACTGTTGATCTCGTCGCTGTGGTCCGCGGGTGCCGCCTTTTTCTGTTCCTTTTCTTCTTGCCCCTTTTCCCCTTCGCCGTCCCCTGCAGCCTTTTCTCCCTCCCCACCCTCCTCGTCATCACCGCTCCCAGCCGCAGCCGCAGGGATGACCTTGTCGCCGGCGAGGCCGATGACGGTCTCGGCGGCGACGATGCCGCCCATGCTGTGGCCGACGAGGACGGTGCGCACGCTGGGGTCGACGGTGGGGCTGGGGGTGCCGGCGGCGACCTCGAGGTCGATGACCTTCTCGAGCAGCCAGTCGCGGAACCGGGCGACGCACTCGGCCAGGTCGCCGCGCGTCTCGTACGGCGGGTAGACGAGCGTGCGCACCGCCACCTTGGGCAGCTCGACCGACAGCAGCGCCGCCAGGTGCTCGGCGAAGTCGCCCGTCGCGCCGAACGTGTCGGCGCCGCCCTTGAAGCCGTGGATGAATACTAGGAGGAGCGTCTTCTTCATGGTGGGCGAATCAAATGCGGGGGCGGGTTTAGATCAGTCCATCAGGTGTGTGAATTATCACAGAGAATTCGACCCTTCGCCAGAAAACACAAAAAAGGATAGAGTTTATCAAATCGTGGCCTCGAAATGGGTGATGCTAGATGCAGGTACCAGAGCAGCGGTTTAGTGATTCGATGTCAGCTGCTAACTGTCGAGGCAGTGACGTGACGTGCATTTGGCGGGGCAAGTTGTCTTCTTTAGCAGAGCCCCGCCAGTTCCAGGGGTTTATGCAACGGTAATACTACTGTAATACCATACATGATGCTAAATGTAGGGCCGTCTACATATTAAAAAATTCCAGAAATCCATATTTTATATTTGTTTTCTGAAGCACAATCTCGTAAATCATGGCCTTGCGCTAAAACTCTTTTATGATGTATTTCTCATACCCCTGATATAGTTGTAAGTCATCTTTGATCAGTACGTGGCCGCTAGTCTCTGTTCCAGGTAGACGCCGCTGTTGATGCCTTGATACTTCTTGTCCGTCTCGGCAGCATATGTCCCGGGAATTGTATCAATGTAGCTCTTGAAGTTGGGGTTGCAAAAGTATCTGCGCAAAAAGTCAGCCGAGTATTCCATGTCTTGTAATTCTTTCCTGGCAACTCACGCAATACTGTACCGTGCTGGATACACATCTGTATCTCCGCTGGGCGGCTCGACGACACGGTGGATGGTGCTCTTGATGGTATCGTTACTCCATCTGGCCAGCAAGTCACCCGCGTTGACGACGCACGTGTTCTCGATGGGCGTGGCGTCGACAAAGGTGCCGTTGGGGCTGCGGACCTGGAGGCCTCCGCGCATGTCCTGGAACAGCAGGGTGATGCTGCCATAGTCGCTGTGGGCGCCGGCGCGGACCTGGCCCGGGTTGATGGTGAAGACGTCCTTGCGGACCTCGGGGTAGTGCAGGAGGCGAAGCGTGTTGTCGCCGACGTCGGTGAAGCCGTCAAAGTAGCCCTCCTCCAGGCCGATGCCCGTGGCGATGGCGCGCATCACCTCCATGTGCAGCGCCTTGCACTCGTCGTGGAACTTGGTCATGACGGTCTTGAAGTCGGCCAGCTCGCCCTTCGCCTCGGGCCACTGATTCGGGTGGTCGGGCTCGCCCTCGCGCCCGATCTCGAGCGACTCCTTGAGGTCCGGGTTGCCCTGCCGCAGCTTCTCGACGTCGCTGGCGTCGGTCAGGTTGGTCGTCTTTTCCCGGCCGGGCGCCGAGTAGCCCCGGTTGGCTGCCGCCGTCGTCCAGCAGTGCGACATCTTGGTCTCCATGGGCAGCCGGAAATACTTGGCTGACGTGTCAAAGATTTGTTTCCGGTACTCTGGAGTGAAGGGAAGCCCCTTCAAGTACACAAATCCTGCGGTCTGGAAGCCATTCAGGATGGCGTTTGCCGTCTCCTTGCGTTGCTCCGGGTTTCCATTGAGGAATTTAGAGAAATCGATGAGCTGTTTCTGCATCAGTCATGATAGCCCAGCTTTTGCATGAGAGTACGAGATAATACCGGGATGACGAGGCCATCGCTCTTGACTGCTGCTTTCTCCATCTTTGCTTGTGTATATTTCCACCCTAGGATTTCACGGGATGGAACCTTTGTCAAGAAGTTGTATCCTGCCGCGAGGTTGTGGAAGTGATAATACGCACAGATCAACGTTGTCCTGGGCTGGTAACGTTGAAAGGAAAACGGGTCGTGGTTCTTGAGAATCAAAGTATACTCTATTGAAGGGCCGATGTCTCAAGTCGACAACTCAATGTGTATCTCTCACTTCCAAGAGAATCCCTCGACGGTTATCACATCACAGATCTTTTAGATTTCAGCTGCGACGGGTGAGCCGGCCATCTCCGTGAATAAATAACCTCTGGCAGATGATACCCCGCCAGATAAGCTGTCGATGGTTCCCGGGGATGTGGGGTCGTGACCTCCGACGGCTTCTCAGATCTAGATACGATAACCGCCGGTGATCGTGATGAGAGCCTCAGATCAGGTTGCCATGTTCGAAATCGTAAGTTGGGGCAATTTGAAATACTAACGGACAGACGTATACTTTCCATGTCGAATTTTACCCATCGCTAATAAGCCAACATTCCACTATATGTCCTGAGAATGGCGGCCACGGGGAGAATATTATAGCAACCTCCCTGAGTGGGGCTCAGGTACTTTCGGAATAGTCCTCTGATTTGCAATAAGCAATAAAGGCATCCAGTTACGCCCCACCACTATTACTATAGACTTGACTCTTGCGAATGCCCCCCAGCTATCACCATTAGTGTGCTTATCAAGGACATGAATGCTTCTTGCCTGCACGATTCTGTATTGACCTCAAAACTCGTCCAAATCAATATCATTACAATACAGCATAGCCCATGCAAGCTTGTTAGAGATCTGCTTCGTACTATGAATATTGAGTCCTAGTTGAATATGAGCTCACTCTATCCTAACAACCACGATAATTTGGAGCAACTCGATCATTTATCAAATTGGAAGACATGTCAATACGAAGAACAATTTCCGGCGTATTCTGGAAAGGAACCGATCTCCGATCACAAACGCCAAAACGTCTCTGTGATCAAGATAAATGAATATGATATGCTTCCAGCCCTTCTGAATCCAACTTTTTGAAGTATGAATAGCAGATGGCAGACTTCTTGGCAGCTGACGGAGGCTGAAGGAAGCCGAAAAAAAGCCGCGATCTGTGATGATATATGTTGTGTACGAGAATAAGACACTGGTCGTGGACATTTCCCTGAAAGCAGAGCCACGTCCGGCGCACGGGTTGACCTCGCAAGCAGGCGAGAAAGAGAGTGAGATTCCACCTACACTAACATACGCCGCCCATACCGTACCTTTTTGTATAAGCGTCTTGACTGCGCAACAAAAACTAAATATTTTGATTCCCGGCTAGATTTTGTATCGTGTTATGTGATATCTACCAGGATATCAATCGCCATGACCGGACAACGTACTACAGTAAAATATAGGCATACTTATTCTGTATTTGTTTTGTCCCCGTTTGCCACATTGCCATCTGGCTATCTGTAGATAGTACAGTAGTCGACCACAAGGGGCAATGGAAGCTGTGTATTCTTCTTTACCCTGTAGTAGCATCACTAACATCACGAGAAAGATCGCCTTCCCATGTTGGTCGTACTGCAACACTACCAGCCGACCGTCTGGAGAAATCCCGCCAAGGTTCCATGATCTTCCGACCTCAAGAGTGTTCTGCACACTTCTGTACAGGGTTTCCAGTCCCGTCTTGTCAATGGTTGCATGAGCGCAAACTGTTCTTCGTCGAGAGCTGCATCTTAGAGGATGACCTTTTTTGCTGTTGCCGACTGCCAGTCATCGAGGCGTGGCAAGAACGCAACTAATTTCTGGATCAGTATTTTCTGTACAAAATTGAGTGCAGACGGATGCAATCGCGCTTTGTCTCGATTGCAAATGTATGGCTACATGGCCGACTCGCGATATCCGAAGTCCCCCAGGTATCATGACATCATCCTAAATCAATGAGCTTGCATCATTCAGATGGCCCTCGAGTCTCTCTTAATGCTGAGTCTTGGTCCAGAGATGCACGATCCCGCCCTCTGCTCCCGGGACAGGCTGGCGGTCGAGCGAAAATGGAAGACGTGATAATCCAGCACAGCCGTCAAATGTGCGTTGTCTCTCGTCAATAGTTGAGTCCCAGAGTCCGACGTATAAATCGTACGATCCCGCAAAGTCCGCTCATCGAGGGAAAAAAGCGGCGCTCGATAGATATATGGTGTGTATTGGTTCCGACGTGGCCACGTCCCAGCGGTGTATCACTGCACGATATCCGAGTGCCCGTTTACGATTCAGAGACACCCAGGATTTGAAGATCCTGCGAGAAACCCTTCAGGACAAATCAGCTGATTATTCCGACGCAGCAGGCCCTCGCGAGCCTCGTTAAAAAATTGAACACATAGCTTAGTCAAAAAATAATGGAGCAAGAGGCAGAGCGGACGTGGGGCCGCACCGCACGCTTGCCGCAGGCTTCCCGCAGCTGCTAGAAACAACACGTATTTTTGGGCTTCTTGGGCGGCTGCAGGGACCAACCGCCCAGTGCCGCACGTGCGTAACGTCGCCCTAAAAAGGAAAATTCCAGGGGGTTTCACCTAGCCCAGCCAATGGGGCTCAACTGCCAGGCCACTTATATTCATGCTTGACATATAGAAAGGCGGAGCCTCCACCGAGCGATCAATACGCAGCCTAGGTAGGAACGGAGAATCTTGACGATCGGCGATACCGTCTTTCTATGCAGATTCTCGTCGTGTCGCTTCATTTCGCATCTTGGCCAAAAGTATGGCCGCAAGATTGCTAAGCTATGTTCTCTAACTACACCGGTACACAGACACGTTGCTATTATGGAACCCGAGGGGGGCCATGAGAGACTTGCTCTCCACGATATAAGAAGAGAGCCAGCCGCAGTCACGATCCATCGGAGTTTTCTAGCTCATCTCACTTTCTTTCTTCACCTCTTCTGAATTTCATAATACCCTCACAACTCTTCCATAATGGCTGAGAACACCAAGCTCTTCACTCCCCTCAAGGTGGGCTCGACGCAGCTCGACCACCGCGTCGTCATGGCGCCGCTCACCCGGTTCCGTGCCACCCGGGAGCACATTCCCACCGATGTCATGGCCCAGTACTACGCCCAGCGCGCCGTCGTCCCCGGCACCCTGATCCTCTCCGAGGCCACCTTCATCACCGCCAAGGCCGGCGGCTACGCACACATCCCCGGCCTGTGGACCGAGGAGCAGCTCGCCGGCTGGAAGAAGATCACCGACGCCGTCCACGCCAAGGGCAGCAAGATGTACGTCCAGCTCTGGCACCTGGGCCGCGCCGCCTGGCCCGACCCCGTCGCCAGCGGCGGCGCCGTCCGCGACGAGGACGACTTCGACTTTGAGCACGACTTTATCAGCTCCAGCGACGTGACCATGGCCGACGGCCTGCCCACGCCCCGCCCCCTGACCGAGGAGGAGATCTGGTCCACCATCGGCGACTACGCCACCGCGGCCCGCAACGCCGTGGAGAAGGCCGGCTTCGACGGCGTCGAGATCCACGCCGCCCATGGCTACCTGATCGACCAGTTCACCCAGGACACGTGCAACCGCCGCGAGGACGCCTGGGGCGGCAGCATCGAGAACCGCTCCCGCTTCGCCGTCGAGGTGTCCAAGGCCGTCATCCAGGCCGTCGGCGCCGACAAGGTCGGCATCCGCCTCAGCCCCTGGTCCACGTGGCAGGGCATGCGCATGGCCGACCCCGTGCCCCAGTTCACCCACCTGATCAAGCAGCTGCGCCAGCTCGACCTGTCGTACCTGCACATCGTCGAGCCCCGCGTCCACGGCGTCATGGACCTGGACCCCAAGAACGAGTCCCTCGACTTTGCCCTCGAGAGCTGGGGCCGCGACAAGACCGTCCTCGTCGCCGGCGGCTTCACCACCGAGCTGGCCATCCAGGCCGTCGAGGAGAAGTACCGCGACTGGCCTGTCGCCGTCGTCTTTGGCCGCCGCTTCATCTCGACGCCCGACCTCGTGTACCGCGTCAAAAAGGGTCTGGCGCTGGAGAACTACGACAGAATGACGTTTTACATCAACCAGAGGATCGGCCACAAGGTCGAGCCTGGTTACATTACCTACCCTTACTCCGAGGAGTATATCAAGGAGTTTGGCAAGCCTGATGTTGCGCTATAAATAGTCATGATATAGAAAAGATAGAGAGATAATTCATATACCCATATTTGTATTTTTAAAGAACCTAATACAGATATATAGCGCACTCGTAGCTTGAATTTGGATATCAGTCACAACCAGAGCAGAGCAGCCTCTGCTTACTTGCACTATAGAGGTATATGTATATATATGAGTGTAAATCGAGTTAAAAGTCTGAGGACGAACTTTAACAAAGTAATGATAATTGTGCCTTTGTAATAAAAAACAGCGACATCCGTAGTCAACATGCATTCCAAACTGTTCCAATTCATAAAATACCGGCTGGTTGACTATAATAGAGCCAAAGCGGTAGCCAACGTTATTTGATACCATAAGAACGTTTGTTTAGTGCCTAGGTCTTCAATGGATGAGTCATATAGCAGCTGGCTTTTGACCTCGATATCTTGATACCAGAATAGTCAAACACTTGTTACTCTTTTCCTGTTCTCTCGGGTCATTGTTAGCGTATGTTTCTGGGCCCATCAGGGAAGTAAACTTTGCAAGCTATATAGCAAAGCTTCGCTAATAGCGAAAAAGTCTCGACGCTATTGCGACTCAAGTGCTAAAATACCTTATATTGGAACATATTTGCTACCGGTGGGTAGCATTAAATTTGGCCTGTGGCTATTCTACGTCTAGAGAGAACTCAAAACTCCGCCACAACAACTTCCCGCGGTGTAACGTATGGTGATCACCCCGCTCCATTACAGTGGCAGCACCTGGGCCAGAATGCACGGCTGAATACAATTTGAACCTGCCTGTTGAAGAGTTGAAATTCTACAAAGACACGGACGTGGATGCGCGATGAAAGTTGCCATTGCCTTCTGTTGAACTTCTCAGCGATGTCTCAGTTACAACTAGCCATCAAAGTGTCCCGTCGCATTCAGCTGACTGTAAAGAGCCTGGAGGTTGATGCCCTCTTCAATCCTTTCAGTGCTGCACTCAAGGATGCACTCGACCAGATCCTCCCCATGCTTGAAGACATGCAAGACAGTGACGAACATGAGGTAATCCCACTTCTGAAAGCGTTTGAAGCTCTTTGCCAGGCAAGTACAGTCCACGGACTGTTCCCCAAGTCCAAGGCCATCAAACTATTTAATACTGACTGAGCGTACCCATAGCATTCCGATTCAGTGGACGATTCAAATGGTCGCTTCCCGGCGCTGGCGGACATCCTGGAAGACACTGGCTCTGCTACTACCGCCATCCAAGCCCTGGCTCAAGGAACATGTCGGAAGCAGCAAAGGATGCAACTTGTAGATGACATTAAATATTGCCTACCTCGTGTCTCTAGAGATGACACAGAGGTGGCTGTACCGTCCTTTGGCGACCTACAAGAGCTCAATGGGATACCATTGAAGTGTGACAGAGAGCTGATAACGTTGCACAGCACGTTGTCCACATTCTGTCTGTGTCAGACGCCAGGGACTAAGAATAGTAAGATACCTGCTCGGGTCAGGCTCCGCAACGAAAGGGGGGATAACGATGACACCGACATATCCTTCGGCGTGCTCTTCATGGCACATCCACACCAGAGTATGAGTCCATTGGACGGTCGAGCCTGGTGGCAAGATACGAAAATATGCCTGCGCCGAGCCGTGTTCGTCTCCAAGACCAGCACAAGTCATGAGAAATGTGTTATGCTGATTCAATCCTCAGACATTTTGAAATGGACGACAATCCCGAGCGCGCCGAACTTCAGCCGAATTCCGGCGATTCTTTCTGCAACTACATTTCGAATCAACATTTCAATGGAGCTTCCTTGCTGCGGTTCTCGGTCACGAACAGGAGGCTATACTACGAGGCATTCGGCTATTCGGAACGGCAATGGTTGATCCACCAACCAAGCGTGGCTTTGGACCAACTGCTTGAAAAGCTATCCCAATCCACTGACCAAATGGACGACAAGCAAAAGAACGTTCTTTCCTGGCTACTGGCCAGAGCAGTGTGGCAATATTACACCTCACCGTGGATGACACAACCATGGAGAAAAAATGATGTGCATTTTCTTGGCGAACATCTACGGAAGCAGGTTGCCCAACAGAAGCAGGATGTCGGCATTTATGTCAATGAACCTTTGCTATCGATTGAAATTTCCTCCGATACGCTCAACAGGGAACAACCCAATCTACCGTTGCCATCAATGTTGAGACTAAGACACAAAGTCCCGAAGATTCTTGATCTTGGTGTCATGCTTTTGGAGATACAACTTGGACGACCTATTGAAAGTTTGTATACAGACAATGAATTTTCCACGCACTGCCCCGGGGGAGAGCCAAACCTCAACACCAACTACCTCATTTGCAAAGATTTGATCCGACGGCCAGATTTTTTCGATTGCATCGCAGATCCTCTAGAGGATCTTATTCGGAAATGCGTCGAACCCAAGGACACCTTCGTACCACCTCATATTCGAAATGAAGAAGACATCCAGAATGCCCTAGGTTATTTGGTCAACCGATTGGAGGCCTTTATGAACAAAGCAAAACCCGACACGGTACAGCCTCTCTACTGGCCAAGTTCAGTCACAAGTGTGCCAAGCATGCCACTGTCGCGCCCACCAAAGCGGCCATCATCACCGGGACCAGGCTATTGCTGTGATTCTTTACAGCCGACAAAGAGAAGGGCAATACATAATGAAGGTAGAACATTGGGGAAAGCGTAAGGAATCATTCATCACTGCAAAAGTGGCGCCCAAACTTACGAGTGTATGATTAGAAGAGAAGACACCAAAGGCTGGTTCGAGCGAATACGCAGCCTGAACTATATCTTGGACAATCCCGACAGTCGTGAATATCAGAAAGTGCGAATCGCAGTCCTTGATACTGGTGTTAGGTCAACTGATAATGTGGCATGCGACATCAGTGGATACAAGGACTTTGTGAGCGGCAATGACAACCACATGTGCGACATAAGCGGCCATGGAACGACGTCTCTTAGATTGATTTTTCAAATGTGTGCTCCCGCCAATGTCTATGCCGTGAGAGTCTTTGAGACGGACGAGGCGAATAAGGGAACTCGGGCCCTTGCAATTGAAGTGAGTTCAATTAAGCCGCAACCTCAAAGAAATTCTTCTAATTGCATCTACTCAACAGGCCATTGAATGGTGCATAAAGGAACAAATGGACATCATCTGTATGGCATGCGGTTTCTACGAGTTTGATGAAGATCTATTCAACAAGATCCAAGAAGCATCTCGCAAACTGCTCATTTTCGCAGCCTCTACGAACGATGGAAACGCAAAGGACGTAACTTATCCTGCCAAACATTATGAAGATGTGTTTGGCATGTTTTCGACGACGGGCCGCGTCACTAGTTCCCGGCACAATCCAACAGAACTACCACCAGGATATCATTTCGCTATTCTTGGCGAGAACATCATGACTTGTAGTAATGAGGAAAATTCCGGAACGTCCTATTCCACGGCCATCGCTGCTGGACTAGCCGCGCGACTTCTGGACTTCTCGAGGCAACCCGAGTGGCAGGATCAAATCAAAAGGAAGAACATGATGAAGTTGAAAAACGGTATGAGCAAAGTGTTCCTGAATATGTCGATATCAGATAGAGACTTCTTGTGCTTGAAACCCTGGAGACTGCTCCCGAGGCCCATGAGAAACAATGTTCCTTTCGGGTGCGAGATACCCCCCAGAGAGGATAAAAAGGAAGCAAGACAACGCATCTGTCAGACAATTTGTGAATGCTTGGACAACTTATGATAGCGAGAAAAAAGTGCTCAGATAGTTCTCTTTCTAAGTTCAATTACATGGATGCAGCTTCAGCAATGGATGTCTCTGTATACGCACATGCTAAAAGAGTGATACTTAAAATTCGTCCATAATTACAAAATACTCATGGTTGGCACCACTTATCCCTTCAAAAGAGAGCGCGTTGTGTACATTTTCTTCGACCAGAATAGAGTCAATATCCACGTCGTCTGTCTTGGGGGCCAAGACGGTGCCTTCTCTCCCTCGTGCTTTGACGGGCTTGTGGGAGAGATCTGATTGGAACCATCCCTTCGACACCTCGCTCAGCCGATATGCCCAGACAAAATCTTTCTTGAAGTGGCCTGCGACCGTGGTCTCACTTTCATGTACTAAATTGGCTTTAGCCTCAAATGTTGCCAATGTCGGGACGTCACTATTCCAAAAACGAGATATAGTCAGTAGAACGCAAATGAGGCTCTGCAAGCTCCAAAGGTCGGGACTCACAGACCAGGACCGCCTCCATGCTCTGTCTCAGTGCTCCGGTTTTGCGAACGTGTTGCGCCACGAGCAATCATCAACCCGGTGATCATATATACTTTCCACGTACCCCACATCTTGTGCTTTTCGATCCAAGCCTTCATCTCAGGCAACTCACGACATTGCTCCAGATAACCGAGGGTCGGCTGCACTATATATACATCCAATTGATCGATAGACCATTCGCTACCCATGATCCGCCTGAATGTCGCACCAGCTTCGGCACTTAAATTCATGCCAGCTGCTGCGACGATTGGCGCACTGGCCTTGCCAGAGACCTCGAGGGCATTCTTGGTCCTCCCGGTGAAAACAAAATCATACGCATTGGTGTGCCAGATGCGCATGTCAGGTGGGAAGGGAATCGTGTCGCCGGTATTGATGATGCTGTCAATCTTCTTGGGCCCCGAGATGAAGTGACCTAGCCGTACGGGACCCTCGGCTTCACCCCGAGCCATGCTCACATGCTTGTACTTGGGAGCTGGGAAGTACGTCTGTCGCAACACGAACCAGCATCTTTCCATTTTGGTGGACACTGCACGAGTTCTGTTTGGATAAATATCCAAGAGAGCGGATCGGATCTGTCGGGACGTAGATGATGCAGTGATGTTGTATCACACGTTCAGGTTGGAAGCCGATGGATCGAGCTTTCATGGATGCTTGAGATCTGGCGACCTGGGTACTTAGTACGTTCAATATTTTCCGCATATGTTCATTCATGGCTGCGACGTCCTTGCTGTCTATAAACTTCACAGCGGTACAAACCCTATTGGTCTGAAAGCACAAATGACTAAGGCTGTCAAAGGCGAGAATTGGGTCTTCTCGACAACCTTTCATCCGTGTTTAAGCTCCGAAAATTACCTATAATACCAGGTCCACTACAGCTCAGTCATTACTAACCTGGTTAGTAGCGCAACAGCTGCTAGGGGTGGTGTTTCCTTGACTCGTACCGATAACGCGTCTGACGTTGTCGAGCCAGAAAAGGCTTGGTCAGTATAATTTGAATTTTGCCCCGCTCGCTTACATGTAGTAGTTGCTTGTCTAGGTAACTTTAAGTCTGATTATGAGAGGATAGCATCTGTGGAGTTACAAGATTTGATTTCCACAGCGCTAGTCCGTAGTTCAGTCCTCTGGTCTTTTAGAAGTGGTGTCATACTGCTCCATATCATCTTCCAATTAAGGGGGACTTTTTCTTCTCTATATGCCTTCGTTGCAACAGTGATCAGGGGCATCGTTTGACATTTGTCATGTCCGTCCATGGGGAACAAGGCGACAAGCTCCAAGCTGCACGAGTTGAGCAAAACTTGGAGACCGGCCTACAGTATTCCGAAAGCGGCAGGGCAGACTCTGAAGCGATTCGAAACAAAACCGGGAATTGCATGCGTCTTTTTGAGATCTGCCAGGAAAGCGCAGCACTAGGTAACACTGGAAAACTCGATGGATTGTGCGCCAAATTCAATTGGTGGTCTCTGGGCATCGGGGCTTCAAAACAAGGCTGCTCTTCACTGGACTATCGCGTGCGAAATCGAGAAGATATTCGAGAGAGATTCGTCACTCTGCTAGATGGTTTGAAAATCTCGCTATGGCATTGCATTGGTATCGGTGCGTCTGCATATTAAATTCCCCTTGTTGTTTCTTCTTCGCTTTTGGGTGCTCACATTTGTTCCAGCCCAAACCTTGATGGTTGACGTCAAGCATACTCAATCCAGTGTAATGGAAATCCATACAGAGTAACGACAAGAAATTGTAGCTGACATTGCTAAGTTCAAGGGCGATGATGGCGACGACTCCGACCTTGGAGAGACTCTGCACTACATCAGCTCGAATATAGAGTACCTCTCAAGACTCTCCGCTCTTGTTCGAAAGTCCGGAGCAAAGTTCCGACACAAACGTGCTGACAATCTTATGAGTCAACGAGAAGCTGATCTCGAAAGTTTCGGCAACTTTCTCAGAAATCTGATTTCTATAGTACCAACACAGCTTGGCCTCAGGGATGGTACGTTATGCATCCCAGCACAATCAGCATTCCATTTGAAAGATGTTGAGCAAGTCTGAGATAAACTATGCACAGTACTACAGGCGCACTTGGTAAATCCTCCACCACTGGACCCAGTTCAGAGACGACTTATACAAGCAAATCTCGTACGGAGAAACCGATTCGAGGTTTATTATGAGATGTATCGTCGAAAAGATGGAAGCCCACCGCGAACAACCAGAGAAGCCGATCAAACATCAATTACACAAACTCAGTACAATCAGTCAACCGCCCCCATAAGGCCGGTCGAACCTCCCCACAAAGTACGCAAGTTGAACAAGATTGCTAAGTCGGATGGATACGCCCCATCATCACAAGAAGCCACTGATATTGGAAGCGTCATTTTGCCCCCAAGATCTTCAGGACTCCAGCCGAAATCGACCGGTTCTCAGGTTTCACGCGGTGTGCTCAAGCAAGACTATCCCAAGTGTCCCGTTACCGACAAAGACTTCTGGTGTCCATATTGTGCACAAGCCCTGGATACTTCCTACTCCAATCCTAAGAGGAGTATCAAATGGCGGTATATGTCTCCAAGACGAAATTGATTTGCATTTCTGACTTCTATCAGTGGTCACGTCTCGGAGGATCTGAGTCCTTATACTTGTGTATACGCAGATTGCGACCAAGCCGATGCTATGTACGTCACTACAGAAGAGTGGAGAAAACATATCAAAAGTTGCCACAGTATACCACGGTGGATATGCGATGTGTGCTGGCTAAAGGCCAGCAACCCGGGCAACTTTGAATTCGATGAAGAGGAAGGCTGGTTCGAACACAGCAAAGCCTGTCATTTCGGAGAATATGCGATTGAAGACCTGCGCGATATCGCCGAAGAAAGTCGCAGGGCGGTAGTGCCTCCTGTCGCTTGTCCATTATGCCACGACAACACACTTCTTTCACCAGACACCGACAAACATATCGCCGATCATTTACATTCCTTTGCCTTACTGGCTTTGCCTTGGGAATCTATCGGTCCCGACGATGACACACAGGCTTCTCTGGGATCAAATACCGGGAAAGCCTTACCCGATGAAGACGACGATGACATATCGGAAGAGATCTTTCCGGCCACCGCCCTCGATACTACGTCTCTCCTAGATCAAATCCGGCTTCGGTGTCAGCGTTTACGCCAGTCCCAAGGGTTTGAAATGTTGCGCGATACTTGGGATGGTATGCTTCAAACGCTCCTGGACCTGAGACGAGAATTACCATCCTCGAGCGTTACACGTTTCCGTGAAGCCACGGAACTCCTCTTGAGATTGAGTACAACGCTCTCCAGATCTGATGATATCGATTTAAGCAGTGCAGATAACCAAGATTTGGTAAATTTAAGTGTTGACCTGCATGTACTAGATGCTTCCATCCAAGCACTTGTTCCCCTATTAGCTTCGCCGGCATATTTCGATCACGATCTCTCCAAATTCTTTCACCTGCCGCCAGACCGAACCGAACCGCTTTCAACAGATCTGAGAGATTATGATGACTCTGATCAACCCACTGCGGAGAAAGGGCATGTAGGTGCGAGCTTTCGCATCCATTCAGAACATAATCAAGCGTCCCGCCGTGTCATCAATTCTCTGTATCCTCTGATCACCACGACTGTCATCACCTTCGCAGGAGTTGCGATACAAAGTGCCAAAGCTGCCTACAACATCATTGATAGTGTCCAGGAGGCACCCCCGACAATCGCCCATTCCAAGACACTCCTTTCTGGAACTGGTAACGCCTTGGGGACCCTCACAGAGATCTTGACGGATAATACCTATCTGCACAACCTGTTCGGACCAGTCCTGCAACGATTGAAGCTCAAAGCCACGCTGACCGCGACTGATGAGCTTTGCAAGAAGTTCGGAGATACATTGACGAAATACACGAGTCGATCGACGGAAGCGTCGTTCAGCAAGCGTGACAGGATACTTGAGAGTATTTACAAGTCCCAGATAGTCCCTTTCAACAAGAATTTGATCGAGTGCCAGACGACTATCAGTTTATTAACGGGGACCATCACAGTGTATGTACCACTCCGACTTTGCGAACGTTGATATTGACTGAGTGTTACCAGCATCTTTGATAAAGGCATTCTCAATCATTCTCAGACAATGGGCACACAGGTCGACAATCTTGAAAGAGATTTATCAAAGCTGATCGCGGACCTTGCAAACGAGGCCACGACGATGTCAGCGGGGCTGCAAGCACCAGAAGGTGAAACAATGTTCAATTTGGTACACAACGAGCAATCCGACACGTATTTGACCACGATACTCTTGGAGTCCAACCGCGCTGCGAGGGACGCTCTCACGGAAAAGAAGCAAACACTTTAGATTTTCGGGGATGCCCAAACAGGACAGTCTAAGGCCACCTAGAGGATATTTGGCAAGACACAGGGGAGACTGGACCAATCTTCCAAGGATCTTCTCAATGCCAGCGAAAGAAGTGTGTCCCAAACATGTACGAATTCCCCAGAAAGCCTCGATAGATTCTTTCGGTAGGCGCGTGGAAAGCGCTTAGGATGACTAAATTAAGAGCTCTCATATTGCATTAATACTTTGACCACACTCAAGCGATCACATTTTGTCTACACCTTCAGGCAAAGAGTTGACGCGTTCATCTCAAGCATACTATACACATATGGTCTTTCTGCGCTTTCATGCTCTGTGAACCTCCAGTTATCATGGCCCAATCTAGATGCACAATACATATAGCATCATAATGATGATATGTATCAAGCGCTTTTTTCGTAGAGAGCAGGAATAAATCGCGACTGTCTTAGGTTTGGGATTGCAGGGTAAAAGTTTCTACTACAAAACCTTGGATCGTAACTTGCCCTCAAGTGCGAAAGAAATCCACAAAGAATCCAACCTCGACCGGCTGCGATAGCTCGCTTGGAGGCTGCACTAAAGTTTGACACTTGTGCGGCTGAGACCACGAACTTGAACGTTTCAGGCCATTTGATTTAGTCATAAGAGCGGCTTGTTCGAATGCAGCGGTAAGGTTTGAGCCGCTCTCTATCTTGGGTGGATGATCACTCTTTGGATTCTCAAACTCTTTATCGAGACGTAAGAAAGTATCGCAAGGAGACTTTTTTCAGCAAAGCGCCAAAGCGATGTCTAAATAGCTTTTCTAGTCGCCTGTGACGAATTGAGGATGTCCAAAGATGCCACACCTACTGTTTAGTTGCTCTGTATTGAGTTAAGACTACTTGATCTCTGCACCCTCAGTCATTGTTGCTAATTTCAGCGGATGATTATACGCGGACTGCCAAGAGGGGTTTGGCCAATTCGATGTTTATTTAGACGCCCAACACGGGCACCCACGCATGACTTTTCTTGCGTTTTTCGCATCACTCCTTTGCCTTAAACAGTAGAAGACTGATCGCTAAAAGTAGATTCACATGTTTGTTCTTGTCAAAAGTGGCATTGTGTAAAGGTCTGGTCAGCCTCAAGATTCTATCTAAGGGCCTCCAAAAACGCCGCATGAAGGCATCCAAGCTGCTCTACGAGCTTTGGCTTCACCTTTGACTATTTAAAAGCAGGCCAGTCTATGGTTGTTCAAGGAACAAAACTGACCTGGCGGTAGGAGGTTCGAGGAATCGTTCAGTAAAGCTCAAGGCCAACAATAGTAACAGGAGCTATCAAGGCTAGATGTAGCCTCTTTTGATGCGATATCTGGATAAAGAGATACAGCTAGCATTCTTGGATCTCGTTTCAGTTTTATAGGCCCTTCTTCAATGAGCCACGAAATATATGCATACTTTTCCGTAATCACGGGAAGCTGATTTTCCTATTCCAGGACACTTGTTGCCATGGCTGTGGTAATGGTACACTCCCAAAAGAATATATATATATATATATATATATATAATGACTGTTGGTTCGATCTGACTTGGAGTCAGTCGCGCGCAATGACAAACCAGATACCTTTGAGAAACCAAAACAAAAGAGAACTGCTTTGAGCGGTATGATTTCGCTGCTTTTCTGAGAATACACGGACCTTCTGGGTGTAACCGGGCTGTGCTGATCAGCCACCATGCAGTACAACTTGTGCCAAGTCTCAAGCATATGCAGCCTGACTGACAAAAATGGGGGCGAAAGCGGTGGCGAACGTCATTTCAGGTTGTTGCACACCAATGATTGGTATTTGTGCCCTCCCGAGAAACAAAAAAATAATTCGAATGCTACTCTACCAAAAGTTCAGGACACGATCTGCCAGAATACCGGCCACAGCTTGCGCGAAGTAGTGCGGGGGCACGGTTTCGCTCGCAGGTGGTTGTGCAGAAAAGTCAAGGTCGGGGAACTCTGGAAACCAGAAATAGCGACCATATGATTGAGGGGATCAACAGAAATTGGGAAGACTACATGATGCATGGGGCTTAGCCATCGGGGGCTCTCGGTGATGTATTGAGGCCTGCACCAGTCGAGGACTTTCGCAGAGCCTTGTGCTGCGTATGGATAGATAATGTTAAAACATCCGTGCAATTTCAAAGGATCGTATCTTGTCAACCACGATACTTTAAGCCTTGAAGGATCTCACGATCCCAAATCAATGGACGAATCAAATATAGTACGACTAGAAAATGTGCGCTCACGCGATCAGATGTCAATGGGACAGCAACATGGGTCTACCTCGAATAGTAGAAGAAGCTCGGTTTCGCCCGAGTCGACTGTGCGATACGCTGCTTACCAAGAGCAAGCTATAGAAGGCACTTTCATGACCGACGACCATAACCCGACACAGTTTTACCCTCTCCTGCCTGAAGAATCGGGAGTGACGACCCCAGACCACTCCCAAACCCAAAACACGCAACAGCAATCCGGCAGTAGCGGCTCACTTAAGTCAAACAAGTCGACTCAACCGAAGGGCCGACCGAGAGGCACACACACTTGGAGACTCGAAATAGGAGCGGCCATACTGAGCATGTGCGCAATGGTGGTGCTGATAGCCCTCCTTGCGCACGCAAACGATCGACCGCTAGATGAATGGCGCTTCTTCATCTCATTCAACGCCCTGATCTCCATTCTTGGTGCCATTGCTCGTGCACCATTGGGCTTCGCAATGGGCTCCTGTCTCGGACAGGCTAAATGGAACTGGTTCAGAAAGCGTTTCGACAGCCTATTGGCCTTTGAGAAATTTGAAGACGCGAGTAGAGGACCATTGGGAAGCTTGACGCTTCTATTCTGGCTCAATATTCGGTAAGCGCAAACGACAACTGCTTGGAATGACCACAGTTGACAAATTCGAAGCCATTGGTCTTCTCTAGGAGCGCTTATGACTATCGTCCTTCTCGGGGTCGAGCCGTTTCTCCAGGCAATAGTCGATTACGATGGGCGTCTGGACAAGTCGGTTCGCCTTACTCCTCCAATCATTGGCACAAGTCATCGCCTTGACGTTGGTGCCTACCTCACTGACGTTGTACAACACGGCCTATTACCATCTGTTGGAGCAACAACGGGAACTGGCTTCTATACATCGCCCGATGTGGGGATGACAGCAGCTTTGATGAAAGGACTGTACAACAAGACAACGAATCTCGAGTCCACGGCTTCATTCATATGCCCCAGTGGAAACTGTACGTGGACTCCCTATACGACCCTGGCAGTCTGCAGCCGTTGCAACGACGTAACATCATTATTGGAACGAAAGTTCTCGTTAGGCAACTCATCATATTTACAAAGAATCCAGCCAAATGTATTAGTGGTGATCAATCATACGGAATACGCTTTGCCATATGTCAGCTTATCGAATTTTGACACTGCTAACATATCTTCCACGTACATGGCTGCAGTAGCCGTTTCCAACCCGGGATTGACGGTCTTGTTCCAGGAGGACAATACACTCATTGCAGCTGTCGCCATCATCCGGCCAACGTCGGTGTACAATGGAAGCAATTGGAGCGAAATCCCTGTGCGTGCTACAGAATGTGCTCTATCGTTCTGTACGAGTGCTTATTCGGCGCGTGTGGACAACGGCATACTCGCAGAGTCTCTGTTGGGCAGCTGGTCCAATAGAGTACCCGCCTCCTACGCGTATATACCGTCCGAGTCCGAGACGATTTTCGACGAGGGATTTCAGGCGTACGAGGACTATAATAACCATTCCTTGCGCAACACTGCTTTTGGATTTGCCCGGCATGATCTTCAACTTCGAATCACCAAGGACCAAGCCTTTGAGAAGAGTCTGCCACCAGATGTAACGCTTCTCTTCAACATAAGCCAGTCTGCGGTCGAGTCGATATCTTATTCCTTCACTGATCAACTATTCGCCAACGGCCAAGTGACGTGGCCCTACCGAACTTGGCTCACCAATCCCGATAGTATTCTGGCTCCCCTGATTGCACAAGCCTTGGGCACAATACAGACCGAAGACTATGCCGGCTTCTTCGAGAATATGGCCCACGCCGTCACTTCTTTCATGCGAGACTACTCGAACACCACACAGATTGGTGCGCAGAACGAGTGGGTCATACATATACGGGTACAGTGGGAGTATCTGATACTTCCTGCGCTTGTCATTGTCGGGGGCTGCTTAGTGCTTCTCTTCACGATGCTCGAGACTAAATCCAAGCGGATAGAGCCATGGAAGAGCGATGTCTTGGCTACTTTCATTCACTCCATAGACGCGGAAATTCGGGAAAGACTCAAGACTGACGATATACAAGGTCAAGCAAGACACTTGGCTAAAAATATGATTGTTGATTTAGTGGATTTGGGCGACACTATAGAATTAAAGGTCAAGAAGGACTAGATACACTAAACATGTAATTTACCAAACGACAAACTTCAGACCAGACTTTTGGAAGCTACTGAGAAAGGAATATTCCAGGCTCATTCAGCGCGACAAATCAACGTCAAGTTTTACAAAACAACCAGCGCGACAGGAGTGAATATTCGCTGTTCATTGTCATTAGTATTGCTATCGCGGGGGATCGCCGCAGCCCCGCCACCGGAGGACTCCGCGGTGGGACAAGTATAATGATTGAACGGAACACCTGCGAAGTACGACGGATCAGGAAGGCTTGTAGCGGAACAGCGACCCTCTCATACTGATCATCTCTCAACCTTCGGATATTCCAACGGCTCAAAGATTCCAGTGAAAACAGAAATCGCTCTGAAGTCGCGGATCAGTCAACACTCCAGATCAACCCGACTGGCCTCACCAGAATCTAAAAACCCTACCTACAGCCAGGTACTCCTCATCTTGACTGGTTGTACAGCCCCTCTTCTACCACCGCCACCACCACAAAAATGTCGTCAACCAAAGTGCCCGTGGTGGACATCCACACCCACATGTATCCCCCAGAGTACGTCAAGATCCTGGAGTCGCGCTCCGAGATCCCGCTGATCCGGCGCTTCGCCGGGGCCAAGGACCCGCGGTACATCATCCTGCCGGCCGAGGCCGAGTCGCTGGAAAAGATCTCGCAAGATGGGTCCGCCAACCTGCCGGGCCGGCCCGTGACGAGCCACTACTCGTCGCTGGCGCAAAAGATGCACTTCATGGACACGCACAAGATCGACATCTCGGTCATCTCGCTGGCCAACCCGTGGCTCGACTTTGTCGCCCCGGACGCCGCCGCCGAGACCGCCGAGGGCGTCAACCGCGAGTTCGAGGCCATGTGCTGCCAGCACCCGGGCCGGCTCTTCTTCTTCGCGACGCTGCCGCTGACGGCGCCAGAGGACGTGCTGCTGGCGCACGTGAGCTTCGCCAAGGGGCTCAAGCACTGCCGGGGCGTGATCCTGGGGACGTCGGGGCTGGGCAAAGGGCTCGACGACCCGGCGCTGCTGCCCGTGTTCCGGGCGATCGGGGCGGCGGGCCTGACCGTGTTCCTGCACCCGCACTACGGCCTGCCGAGCGAGGTCTGGGGCCCGCGGGCCAGCGCCGAGTTCGGGCACGTGCTGCCGCTGGCGCTGGGGTTCCCGCTCGAGACGACCATCGCCGTGGCCCGCATGTACCTGGCGGGGGTGTTCGACGACGCGCCGGACCTGCGCATGCTGCTGGCGCACAGCGGCGGCACGCTGCCGTTCCTGGCGGGCCGCATCGAGAGCTGCATCGTACACGACGGGCACCTGGTGCGCGAGGGGAAAGTCGGCCCCGCCCGCCGCACCATCTGGCAGGTCCTCAAGGAGCAGATCTACCTCGACGCCGTCATCTACTCCGAGGTTGGCCTCAAAGCGGCCATTGACGCGAGCGGCGTCGACCGGCTCATGTTCGGCACCGACCACCCCTTCTTCCCGCCGCTGCAGAGCGACGAGCAGGGCGAGTGGGAGAGCATGACGTGGAACAAGGACGCGGTCGAGAAGGCCTTGGGGAGCGGCAGCGATGGTGTCAAGCAGGTCATGGGAGGCAATGCTGCCAGGATCTTGAAGTTGACCGAGAACGCATAGATCATGTCAAGCTTAGGGATCCAAGCATATCAATAACAGCTTTGATATTGTGGCTAGCAATTTGGCAAAAGAGTAAACAGCAGGCGATAAACTATTTACAGACATACATCTGAGAAATATTGTTGAACTTGTTTTCTCATATTATTACAATTTGGGATGCGCCTCTACAAGCTGTCACCATAAGAGATCCATGTTCTCTTGCCTATGAAACTTACTGTGGGATATTTATTTCTCACTGATCCGTGCCAAATTCGCCAGTCCAGAAGGAAATCTCTATGCTGGAAAGATTAGTCAAATCCCCCTCTACGCTTGACGACTTTTGATTGACGGCTTTCCGGTTGACCATTTCGATGACAAACCATCGAACCATCTCACCTACCATTATACTTGCTCTTTCAAAGGCTGCCCCCAACCATCGATGCACCTAGAACCAATCCACATCTCCCAGTGAACGTAGACCGTCTCTCGCTCCCCATAACGTTATTCTCAATCTTAAAAAAAACAGGAGAAGATGGAACGTGTTCGAGGGGCGCAGAGGGAATGACTCGCTCGAAAAGAGAAGGATACGACCCTGACGGACGACATCTGGAACTCGGTGCTCCACTGTCGGCAGGGGTCTGGGGGACGACATGAAGCTGCCAAGAGCGCTCAATCAGCCCATACTCGCCAAGGTTGCGACACCCTCGGGAATAAATAAATAAAAATGGCATCATGTTGTCATGTGGTGTGTAGTCTTGGGATGAGATGAGACTTGTACTGTCTATTTTATTATCTAGTTCCTGCTCTCATTGATTCTTACAAGAGATATTCGAGTTGATATAGAGTTGTTCAAGGTTAGGTGCTAGTTCAGCATCTAGACAGTGGTATAATCTGTGGATCCCTTGCACAAGTCCATTCTATCAACCCAACTAAACAGTAAACACCATCCCAAGCATCATCCTGATTCAGGAAACACGGCGAGTCAAACAAGGTATGACTAGCCGCCCATCCCATACGTCCATCACCATGGCCCAACGTCCGATAAGTCACGATCTCTTTTCGTGCGGCTCAAACGTCAGGTCCCCTGTCGCGGGCCCGTGAAGATCTCGGCAAAGTCCCAGACCCCTGCCACAGCAGCACTAATTCCCTGCTAATTCCCCACCCACGAGACGGCAGCGGTAGCAGGAGATCGTCGCAGAACTGACATGGCCTGAAAATAATCCAACGGCGAGCCCCGGGTTAGCTCAGAACTTTGTCTTTCTCTCCCATGTGTGGATCCGATGTTGGCGCAACGGCCTGACGCATCTGATAGGATAGGACGAGGCGGGAAGGGCCATTTGATCGTGGGCAGATCAGCTCCGGGTTACATTGTGCTCTGCGCCTGGGGTGTTATACTTCGTGGCTCCGTGTCGGGTTTGGCCACGCGGTCGGTAAGGGGGCTCGATGTGAGCGTGTTTGAAACTCTCTCCCATCGTATATCACGAAGAGGAACCAAACTCCATCACTGGTTGTTAAATAGGCCCGACCCCCGTGGGGAATGCAGGTGCAAAGAGTCGCCAGTTTTCTGTTCTTTCAACTCATCAACCCACTTTACTTTATCCTTATTTTCTGGGTACTGGGACTGGTTCCTCTTTTTTCTTTCATTTCGTAAGCTGTCTCTATTTTGTGGAGCTGCTCTTTTGCCATTCTTTTCTTTGAGATCGTGCTGTGCACAGTTATACTACGACTATAATATCTCTCCCTCTTTTTTCATTTCGAAAGACTAAAAAAATGCCTTCGTTCCTGAAGACTTGTTTCGTGGCTCCGGCTTTGCTGGTGGTGGCTCACGCCCAAGGTGTAATTCAGCAGGCTCAGGGTGAAGCTGGCCCAGCGAGTCTTCCTCTGCAGGGTAAGATCAAGAACTCTAAAAGAAATCTAGATGAATATAACTAACATGAGAACACAGTCGACCTGACCAAGGCGGACGCCAACGTCATCAACACGGCCGAGATCACCAGCAACGTGGTCAACGAATGCGGGCGCACGCTGCTGGCCGGCAACATCGACGTGGGCGAGAACACGGAGAACCAGCTGATCGCCAAGACCGTCACCCAGGTCACGGCCGGCAGCAACGTCACCTTCACCATCGCCGAGCTCAACACGGACGGCGCCGGCCCCTACACCTGCGACCTCGACGAGGCCGGCAACATCCAGGGCGCCACCGGCCAACGGCAGCTCGCCGTCGCCGAGCAGGATTCCCAGGCCGGCACCATCACCCTCGTGGCCACCCTGCCCGACAACCTGAGGTGCATCGGAGGTACGTCTAGCTCTCTCAAGACCCAACCCCCCTCGAAGAAAGTACAAAGACTGACAAATCCACCCCTCCAGCCTCCACCGGCGACGTCTGCACGATCCGCTGCTTCAACGCCGCGGCCGCCGGCCCGTTCGGCGGGTGCGTAGCCGTGCAGCAGACGGACACGACGCCCAACGTCAACACGCCCGAGAACATCGCCACTCTCCAAACCGTGTCGGGCATCAACGCGCAGGTGGCACAGAACGAAAAGGACCTCAAGGCGGCGGAGGCGGCCAACGTGCAGGCGCCGACGCAGGACGACCAGGGCGTCGCGGCCGTCGACGCGCTGCTGAGCATCGACAGCGCCGCCGCTGCTACTGCTGGAGCTGCGGGCGCCGTCGCCTCGGGCGCTGCGACGACCAACAACACGGCCAATGCGGGCACCGGCAAGAAGGGCAAGAAGAACAAGAACAACGCCAACAACCGCCGGGCTTTCAACTTTGCCGCTTAAGCAGCTAGTATCTGCCCGTGTATCCCAGCCAAGGCTTGCTGATACTGTCTGCCTGGGTTGTTGTTTCGGACTCTTCTTCCTTTTCTTAGCTGGCCCGTCTTTCCTACCCAAAATTTCGAATTTCTTTTGAGCCTGCCATCTATGTTGCATTTCGAGCGAGTGTATTGTTGTTGATCCAATCTCACATTGTATATACCCACTGGAGGATGTAGAATAAATATAGACTTTGTGCGATGCTTCCTTGCTATAACTCGTCCTGCATACGTTGACATCCACGTTTGACTGCCTGCTCTCTAATCAAGCGAGGCAAATCAAGGTAATCACATGTTGTCCTGTAACGGAAACATATTCAAGGAGTGTATCTATGGCCGGAGCCATGGTTTTATTTATCAGCGAGTGTAACCAAGACCCAAGCGCTGCCTATGCAAAACTCTCTAAATATCCAGAGCAATCGAGAAAAAAGAAGACACCAGAAACAAAAACGCCTCAGCTATGCAAAATCAACCAAGAACAGAACCCAAGAACCCCATCGCTATGCCTCCCACACCCTCCCTTCACTCCCTCAACCCCAGAACCATGTCCACCCCGAGCTTAGAACCCAGACAGCGGGTTCGGGTTAGGCACCACACCCCCGACAGGCAACTGCACCGCCGGACTCACACTCGTCCCGCTGTTCTTCGCCAGGGCATTGTACGCAGCCAACGTCTTATCCGAGTCAAAAACCTGGTTGACCACGCCCGTCATGCCGTTCTGGCAGTGATTCCCATTGGTCTGCGAACAATAAAACCAAATGGGCGTCTTGTCCTCCACCACGACCTGGAACACATTCGCGCTCTGGCCTTCCGCGATGGCAAAGTTGAACCCCGAGAAGAAGCCCGGCGTGCCGGTCGAGTCGGCCAGGGGCTTGCAGGGCGCGCCGAACGACGACTGCGCGACCGAGTGGTTCTTGGGCGCAAAGTGCCACTCGACCACGTCGCCGACCTCGGCGACGATGTTGTTGGGCTCAAAGGAGAGGGCGCCGCGGCCCGCGGCCACGGTGTGCGTGACGCCGGTCAGGGGCACGGTGCGGGTGGGCGTCTTGGTGGTGGTGCCGGTCGTGCCGGTGGGAGCGGCGGCGGCGGCGGCGACGAGGATGGCGGCGGTGAGAGTCTGGGCGAACATTTTTGCTAGGATTTAGTTTTTGTTGGGTATTGTTTTTTTTCTAAAGGAAGTCAGAGTAGGAAATAAGAAATGGAGACAGAAGAAATAGAAAGCAGTTGAAAGCTGTGTTTATGTGCGTGTAATGGTGATGATAGCGAAAAAAAAGAAAATATTTACCTCCTTGGAATTGCCTGCGACTTATATACCAATGTTCTAGTACTTCTCCGTCCTACAAGCCATGATCTCGAGGTCATGTTGGCGTCAGCCGCGAACACTGGTGTTGTTGCTCGTTTCTACTGCCCATGATCCCAAAATAGAGTTTCTGTGGCAGACGACATGTATTCCGGCCCGGTATAGTCCACATCCGAGTCCCAGGCAACTCGACTCAGCCGGAAAATTCCAATGTCGCTATCAGAAAGTAGGATAGACGGGAAAACCAGACATAACGAGCGGCTTCCTCTTCGGATTTCCAGCCAGCCGGGTTAGTGTTGGTGCTGTGCTGTGTCGTAGGGCTGTGAGAAGAGCAGCGTCGGGATTGGCTCGAGTCGAAAGGTGGTGCTGACGGGCTGAAATAGGCGTGCTTGTTCAAAGGCTATGCTGACGGGCTGAGGCTTGCAGCTGCAGCTGTGCTATAAATCCTCCGACCCCGAGTCAGGTATAGTGCATGTATGTCGCGAATCGGGTAATATTCATGTCGGCACAGCCTGTATGTAGGTAGTCTTGGCGGAGACCATGTATGCGCAGAGCAACCTAACCTTAGGAAATCTACCTTTCCCATTTATGGGTATTCGGCTATGGTATCTTCTTGCAAAGCCGAAGGATGTTTATCATCACCACCACGATTCGTCCACCTTCGACGTGAGGATCAGGAAAGAACAGCAAATATGATATTAAGGAACATATGCGAACACTGCGCAAGGTTTAATCTGACGTTGCTGGAATAGCCTCTACCCACCCTACCGCACCGTTCGACATGATAACCGATTGTCCCGTGGACTCTACACGTGCGCTTGCGCAATTGAATTTCAATACACCAAGGAAACCGACATTAGACTCGATCCAGCATTCATCCGCCTCTGCTCTAGAATCAATCTGGAAAATGACTTCTAGCCACACCAAAAATACCAGCTCTCCTACGCAAAACGACTCATCACAATACATGGCTTGATATTCTCCACAAAGCCGTTGAACCCGACCGTTGGATTCGTAGCACTTCAAAAGCTGACCTCAGACCTACCTATGCTTGCACGTTGGAAAAATAAAAAAACGCCATCCGGAACATGACCAATCCGGGGCAGACCCGCGCCACATCGCTACCAGTCGTACCCCGGATACTACTAGGCATTGGTTTCAGTTATCCTACAAGACCAGTGATGATGGGAGAATCTCGAGTCGCTTCTCGACACTCGATGGCTCTGCTAGGCTAAAATTCGTGGAGGCTGGCTCCCTCCCCTCGGCCGCCGGACCAAGATTTTGCTATGCGAGGCTAGCCAGCACAGCGTGATGGGGTGCCACTGTTGCCATTGGTCGATAATAATAGCATCATGAGCTGTTGTCGACGTCTCGTGCTAGGCGAGGCTGACCAAGCAGGTATTCAGGTGTGTGGAGAGTTACGAGGGAACGGCCTCACAGTGAAATAACAGATTGACTACATGCAAATTACAAAAGCTTGATTCCGTGGTGTTCAAGTTGATCTACACCAGAGAATCAGTCAAGGAAAAGAGGGCACAGGAGACGGCAGAGATAATCTCTCACGTGTATGCCTGATCGATTGCTTGCTCCTAAGAGTTTGGGATGGCAACAGATACGTACTTACATACCTTTCTAGCCAAGCTGAGCTCCATGGCAGGATCTACATAGAGTTCAAGGGGTCAGGTCAGATCATGCAAACGAAACGTGCCAACAATTCGCCAACAAGTCAACGCCAGGAAAATCATCGCGAGTCTCACCAAGGCATGTAAACAACAACAAAGTAGTGATCAGTGATCAATTATCAGCTATCTGGTGATCATGTTTCCATCTTATAAGAAACGGGTCTACCGATGCCTGTATCTGTCCTGTAGTAGTCGTCTCAAAACGACCAAGGACTATGCTCCTAATTCTCGGAGTACCTATGCAACAAAACACAAAAACTCCCCATGCAATGTACCATGCTCTCACATCGAGCTACCTTCCTCCGTGAAACCAAACCTGCCATCCATGCTTTGTGATACCATTACCAATTCTCAACCTTGTAGGGGGGCGAAATCTTGTCGTGGAACCTCCTTACAGGAGAAAGGCGAGGCCGGCAACAGCCAGGAGACCCATGCCGTAGGTGGTGGGGTGAGCAGCACCGTTGGTGTTGGGGGGAGCAGTGGGAGTCTCCGAGGCAGAACCAGAGGTGTGAGTGACAGTACCGGAAGTCAAGTGCAGGGAAGACGAGGTAGCAGTCTTGACAGTGGTGGGAATGCCAGAAGAGTCAGTGACACTGGTGGGGACAGTGGTGACGGGGACACTGGTGCTGTCGGGGACCTCAGAGGTGGTGACGAAGGTCGAGGCGACAGAGGTCGAAGTGGTACCCTCGTTGCCGCCACCATAGCCGCCCTCCTCAGTGGTGGCACTGGTGGTGGGAACGACCAAGGTGGAGGTGGAAGTAGCCTCATCGGTGGTGCAGACAGAGGAAGCGCCAACACCAGTGTCAGTGGGGGCAACAGTGGGAGTACCAGTCATGGTAACGGTGGTAGTCAGAGTGCAGTCACAGTTCTGGTCGTAGTGGGAGAGGACCATGACGCTGGGGGCAGCGCGGGCAATGGCGGCCTGAAAACGAGAGCCATCGTCAGTCAAATGAACATGTCACGGGCAGAGGCTGGTGATGGGGAGTAGAGGGCAAACTTACGAGAGTCTCGCTGGCGCCCAGGAGCATGATGATCTTGGCGTACTGCATCTTGAAAAATGTTGATGACGTTTGTTGATCGGTGTGTGCGAAGAACGCGGAAAGATGATGATGGCAGAAGAATGAAGTTGTTGACGATGCTTTGCGCGTGCAGAAGACAAGTAGAGTAGTTGTCAAGAAGCTCCAAAAGTTTGCTTGAGATGTTGTGTGATGGTTGGGAAGAAGAGAAGTCTGTGGCAGACGGGTTGCGGGTTGCGGGCAGAAGAAATAGTAGTGAGTGATGTGTTGTTGTGTTGTGTTGGTTGTGGTTGCCAAAAGCCGCGACGTTTGAAGCTTTTATGCCTAGAGCTTTCCCCCTCTACTGATTCGAATCACAGCTGCGGGCAGGCGCTGCAGGCAGAAAAAAAGCCCGCGCTGCTGCAATTAATTCTGATTCAACGATCTGCCGGGCGGTGGACAGGCAACCAGCGCCGCGGCCAGCAACTGGAAACCAGCAACCAGCAACCCAGAACTGGATTAGTTCCCCCCAGCGGCTTTCACCTGGATGGCAACCAGATACTGAAGAGCATCCCGGGCTGGAAAGCCTTGATAGTTGAACCGTTGAATCAGAAGTACCTTGGTAACTGCCTCTTTATGTTGTAACTGCCCGCCCCTGATGGTGCTCTTCTGCCCTCTGCCCTGCCATGCCTTGCCTGACTCTCCCTGACTGTGAATCATTCTGACCGGGCCCCCTTTCCATCTTCCATCTTTCCTGCAGGGCAGCTTGCATGGCGAGATCGATCACTCGCATTCCATCAATGATCCCCCAGCAACGGGAGGTGACCAACAGGTCCCTCATTGTCACTGACCTGCAGCAACCCGAGATCCTCGTTTGCCCGCCTGCCACCACCCCATTATCTCTTTTTCTCGCCGTTGTGATAGGTCACACACCGTGTCGATGCTGCCACCCAAAGATTTCCTGGTGTGCTAGCGGTTTCACATGGCAGGGTCTTGCAATGTAGATATTGCCATCTTGATTGGACTGGAGTGGTTTAGCATTTCTTCCACCCTAGCCCTCCAATGTCTCTGTAGAAGCTTTCGATTGCCAATATTTTTGCCATATCTCGTAGCTGTGAAGACAATTTCAAGAAAGATCATCTCTTCCATAATCTCCTTTTGCCAGTGTCTAGAGCTCTGTCCTCATGCCATCCAGACATCCTCCGTGGCCGAGAGTGCCTAGCGTGGGCAGCTTGGGCAAACAGCGTACCACACACAGGTACCACAGCCCGCCACAGGCAAATGACTGAAATCTGGTCGCAATTCGGCTCGAGAGAAGGTGGAATCCGAGGCCGCTCCGGTAGGTATCGCCCGTGTCGCCTTCCAACCACCTTTTGGCCTCGAATCACTGCTGACAGCTAGTATCACAGTATCACCACGCCGACCAGGGCAGCGACTGCCGTAGCACCAAACAGAACCAGACCGACCTCGATCCTGCCTGCAGCCCCAGACGAAGGAGAAGACGAAGAAGAACACCCCGAGTCATCATCTCCCCCTCCATCGACACTGCTGGTGGTCTTGGCTTTTCTCTTGCAGACCTTGCCTCCATCCGAAGTCGTGGCCGGGGCCGTCGTGGTTCTCGAAGTAGATGACGACGATGACGACGACGACGTTGAAGTAGTCGCCATCAACACCGTGACAGGTGTCATCGACTGGGACGTCTCTCCCGCCCCCAGAGTCACGACCGTGCTAGTCGCCACGATACCCGAGCTCGTCACAGTGCAGACTGCCGGCGACAATTGGCAATCGTATTCCAGCCCGACCGAAGGGCCAAGATTGAGGTGCATGGTTTTTGGGCCGTACGTCAGAGTCAGGCTGCTGAAGTCACCTTCACATGAGTAAGGGATCGCCGCGAACTGGCTCTGGCAGGCCAGTAAATATTGCGTAGTTGTGGCGTCCGAGGTGATGGGAGAGGCGTATACATGGTAGCCCGCTGAAGTCGACCGCGAGGGCAGGAGAAACGACACAACACTACTGCTTGTTTGCGTCGTGGCTGCCGACTCGGCCGTCAAGGCCTGAGTCAAATATGCGATAAGAACATAGCTGGCTGCTGTCGTGAGATACATCGTGAGAAGCGCTGGCGTCGTGATGAAGTCATGTATTTTTTCTCGGCAGCTTTGGCATATATACTTGGATTGAGCCAACATATAAAAGTTTCTAAGCGCCATTTTTCCAGAGCTGACATGGCATCCTTATAAATAGCTGTAAATCTTCCGTCCTCGAGTAAATCATGACAGGGGTCGATCGCAGGAGCTGCCTGATTCGTATACGAACACCGCTGGGCGGTCTGATGGCGCCGCTTGGCACTATCCTCAGGTTACACCAACAACCACTCGTAGAAGAAGACTTTATCGCTTGAGGAAAATCTTTCTACAGTAGGCTAGAAACCGGGCTGCGGCTGAGGGCCAAAATGAGGGCCATAACGGTGTTGACGGCCACAACAGCGACTCCTAATCTTTGTTATATGGTGCAAAACCCTTCTTGATCTCTGCTACAATTTCGGCAGCCTCTTGGGCGTTCTTTGCATCGTAATCTGTACGCTTCACTGATGCATCCTTAAAAACATACAGCTACAAGTAAAAAAGCATCAGTACCGACATTCTGCTGCATGGTAAAGTTTGAGAAAAGACATACCTTGATAGATGCCGGATGCTTGCGCGAGGTGCAGGAGTTGAGAATGTTGCTAAAATGGACACTCGTTGTCTTTCCGTTTTCTCTCGTGGGCTTGCCCCCAGATGAAGGCTGTATATAAACGTACTCGCCATCGATCGTTAGGAGACGCTCGTTGCCAACAAAACGCATCGTCTGTTTCTTCCAAACGACAAACTTCTTTAGCCTGACATCACTACTTCCAACCTCGTCAAGCTTCATGGCCTCGCGTGCCAAGGGGTGAGGGGCGCCCTTGTCTTTCTTCTTCTTTTGCGCTGCAAGAGCATTGTCCCAGATATGTTGCTTCGGTGAAGAGCCGATGGGGGATCCAGTAATGGTCAGAGGACCATCAGTAGCGAAGCGTCTTCGATGGAGCTCCAGATCTGTCACGTTACCAATCGAAGACACTGCGCGGTCAACAAATACCACTGAACCTGAGACTGGGAGTTTCAGGACATGTTGGTTCTTGTCGAGCTGTCTCTTCTTGCAGACCATATCGAGCACTTCAGCCAGATATGTATCCGTCGTGACATCCAAGGTCAGCATTTGACCCGGTGCCACATCTGCTGACATGATGTGAATCTTGAGGAACTTCTTCTGACCCCGACTTGCCGGGACAGGTGCGGGCTCGGGCGCGGCAGGCCTATCAGCATGTGCCGTTTCTATACGGAATGTTGTGTTGGTGATTGGGTTAGGCCTTCGGCGAGTTGGTAGTGGAGCTGGAGGTGGTATATTCTTCGGCATGGCTGTCTCCTCGACAGCTTCAACGACTTCCTCTTGCGCAAACTGTGGCGTCAACTTTTGGTTTTCCTCGAATGATTCCTGGGAGGCTTGCACCAGACCAAAGTCATCATACATCTTGGAATTGCCCCGTGACCTGCCACCAGCTCGGTTATTGGTCATGGTGAAGGAGTTGACCGCCTTCTTCCTCTCCAGTGGCGGAAAGTCATCGTCGACCTCATCTCCATCCACCATACGCAGCGTCCACCAATTAACGTTTAGCTTGTCGTTGGGAATGGGAGGTTCGAGCTTGTCTTCGTGATATCTCCAAAGACTCAACCCGATCAACTCGGCGACGGTGACTGGCCTGAAGCTACCATCTGCTTCCTGGATATTCTTCCGGATAGGCACCTCAAATGGCTTCGATGAATTCTTTGAGAAAGGAGTATAAATGCGGATATTCAACGGGTCTGGATCACCTTTTCCGGAGAGTGATGCAAACTGTTCCAAAGGCATGGTAGGTTTGGTATTCTTAGCCTTGAGGGCATCGCCCAGGAGACTCCTGGGCTTTACCATGCTCATTGGGCGCAGGGTGCTCATGGGTCGGGGAGGCGGCAAGACCAGGGATATCGACGGTTGAGGCTGCGTCGGCGGCTTCCGTACGGTAGATTGGCGCAAGAGCTGTTTCGGAGGCGTACCGACAAGCTGCTGGCCAGGAGAAGCAGGCAGAACCGTGTTCTCGACATCCGCCAGAATCGATGCCGAGTCCACACTTTCTACGAAAGCCGACGAGCCATCCGACAGATCAGAGTCATCCTCGTCCTCTTCGGCAAGAGGTTCACTCCGTATCCTGTCGACGTGCTGCGCCGGCTCTTCTGCAATTCTCGCCTGCAGCTTGGCAGATCTGGCAGCAGCCCTGGCAGCATCCTTATGCTTGCGATATCCGGAATTATCAAACTCGTTATCCGAGGACACCTCGCTACTGGTAACGGTGTCACGGCGAGCTCTCTCCTTGACTGTCTCGAGTGCCGATTGCGACCCCCTTCGAGCACCAGGGGCTTGCCTCTGTGGTGACACCACGGCTGTCTGTCGCAGCTGTGATGATTGAATCGGGGAAGACCCTGAGCGGTTCCTGAGTGGCATCTTTGCAAAGCGAATCTGTTGCGCCGCTCTCTGATCCGACTCTTCATCACTCTCGTCACTTAGGTCACTGCTATCATCTTCCTCCATTTCGCGCTCACGGCGCCTCTCCCTCCTCCGCCTCGTAGCGATTCCAGGTCCGGGAGTCTCGGTTCCACCGCCCGTGAGCATACCACCCTCTTCCGCGTCATCTTCGAGGGTGAGACCGAATCGCGGGGGAGCCTGAAAGTATTCCGAGGCAGTGGCAGTTGGGATCGGCGGCGAGTGGGTTCGCTTGATGAGCGCGGGGTTGGTGCGCCATCCGGCGGCTTTGAAAGGAGCAGTGTTGAGGAAGTTGTCATTCAAGGATATCAACCGCTCGCCGACGCCATCAGCAACCTCGCCGAGGTAGCTGACGCGCAATTGGTAAGATACCAGACTGGGATCCAAGTCAGCGCACGCACGTTTCGGCGCATGGGGAGGGACAACTTTACTCTTCCACCTGAATGAGCGACATGGTTAATGAAAGCGTAGACACATGCGAACCGGCGCAGGCTGTGGTGATGGATCGATCAACAAGTGTAATCCTGCATTGGCGCTGCCTCTGCTAGACAGTCGAGAAGGTGGAAGTCAGTTGCGCTCCCAGTTGCCCTAAGAGCAGTCCACCGTGTGATCAGGGCCGGTAGTCGCTCATAGCGCTGCTGGGAAGGAACGTGATGGACTCGCGCTGTGAACAATTGTGCGCGGTGCTGTGATGTTGTTGACGCTGGGCCTGTCACGGTGTACGCGCCGACAAGAGGGGACGTTGTTGAGTGTTTGTGGTTAAAGTAAGTGAGCAGGCAGCAAACGCTGGCTGGCTACCTTACCTTACCTTAGGTCAACTGGCGCCGCATCACCAGCTCCGGTCACTGCATCAACCAGCCTGACGCCGCCCGCGCGGGTGCTAGCGCTAATCTTATCTTGTGCCTGGACCTGGAGGGATGGAGGGGCCTGGGCATCAATGATTAGCGCGGAACAGGGCCGCCTGGTGTACGCTGTACCCACCTACATGTAGGTAACGTGTAACAGCACGCCCGTGTTGGTGACAATTATTCAAGTGCCTTTATAAAGCCTGGTCGTTTCTGTTGTCAGCGCATTGATTACATGATTTACTGGATTAATATTTCGTTCTGGGAAGCATATACAGGGCAGGTAATGTGACTCTGGGAGTCGTGGAGTTGAAAACTTTCGTGTTGTACTCCAAGTGTATAAGGTGGTTCAATATTTCAATAATACTTCTAGACTATAATAATTTTGATAAATCATGTTCAAGTTTTTCTGCCAAGGAGGCACAAGAAATAAGTTGCCAGAAATAGGTGTGATCGGAACGAGCAATATAAATAAGTTCATGACTTCGACATGTTTTACCAGCTTATCGAGTTCTTCCGCCGTCTTGGCCAAGTCTTTGGTAGCCGTCCCCGTTATGAAAGCCACAGATAGAGATGGATATTGCCCGAGACTCACCGAACAAAGCGATAGCCCAATACTTTCTGCTCCAGCCAGACCTGACTGGATCGGATTTTGGAAGAACATATTATGCAAAATCTCTTTGTAATTTCACATGTAACAACTCACAAGTAAAAATTCGTCGTGGTGATGCCTGGACAGGTGCCTGGTCTATGTGTACTTCAGTTGCAGCGGAACACTACCGCCCCACAGTGTCGCGGCGCACGCATGAGCAATGATCTCACAGCAGCTCTGCCCAAACTCCACACAATTCTGCCTTCTGCACTGAACACTCAAAACACCAAGCAGCCACGAGAAATCCCACTCGACTTGTTCCTCGCCCCACCCATCTACGAATAAGACTAAAAGCTCAACTAGGACATGGCGTTGGTAGATTACTCCGACTCGGAGTCGGACTCCGAAAGCGTCGCGCAGCAGCCAGCAGCAAAGCCTGCCCCGACAGCTGCTTCATCCAGCAGCGCAACGGCCAAGAAGCCCGTACAAAAGGTGGTCGACCGGTCCAACCCGCGCAGGATCGTCGTAAACCTTGGAGCGACCGCGACAGACGAAAGCAAGACGACAACAGACAGCAACGAGCCGCCAGCAAAGAAGGCGAGGACGGGCGGCGGCGTCTTTGGCGGGTTCGCCTCGTTACTACCGCCACCAAAGAACAGAGCACAGGCATCTACACAGAGCAATGGCGCGATCGGCAGTACGAAAGCTCCTCCGCGGGTGGGCGTCAACTTGAAGACTGGTGCCACGCCGGGATTTAGCAGGAGCACCGAGGACGGCGAAGGCGATGATGATGGCGCAAGCAACAAACAGCCTTCGATACCTGAGGGACAGAAGCCGGCGGAGGAGGTCGCACTCGTGGGGAAGCCGCTCATGTTCAAGCCGCTATCCGTGTCGAGGAAACCCAAGAAAAATGTAGCAGCCAAGATGGCAGCTGCACCAAAAACAGAGGCACCGGTCAATCCCGCTCCATCGGCGGTGGCAGCGCAAGCTTCAGAAGAGCCACCAATGAAGAAGAAGAAAGTGTCGCTCTTCTCTATTTCTGCCGAAACCGACGATGCCCCGGAAATTGCGCCGAGCAGCAGTGCGTACGAGCCCATGTTTCCCGAGGAATCGGCGTCGGCCACGGACGACTTTGCTGCATACGACGCGCAGTACTCCAGTGCATACGGAGAGCCTCAAAGCGCAACAAATGGCGCGCCAACAGCGACTACAATGCAAGCCGACTCGCTTGAGTCTATTGCCTCGGACATGAATCTAGATGCTGCCGCCAGACGGGCACTCTTTGGTCGTCGCGGCGTACCTGCGCCAACACAATCAGCATCTAGAGTCATCAACTTCAATACGGACCAGGAGTACGCGCACAACGAGGAGCTGCGCGCCTCTGGAGAGCAACAAATCTACAACCCCGTCCGAGCCATCGCTCCGGGCAAGCACAGCCTGCGCCAGCTAGTCAACCAGGTGCACAACCAGAAGGATGCTCTGGAAGAAAGCTTTGCAAAAGGCAAGAGCAATCAGAAAGAGGCGGGGCAGCGATACGGCTGGCGGTAACGCATACGTCGCTCTACCTCAGATAACAAAGATGGGTAGCACAAATATTGAGCCCCCCCTCTTCGGAACTGCCTGAATCAGATGTTCGAGGCCACCTCATGTCCTTGCAAATACACACCGACTGCGCCAGCGATGCGAGGTGCATTATTGGACAATGTTCCCCAAATACATAGAGAAGTGGTATTGGTTCGAAGCACTGCCACACACAGTACCCCAGGCGGGGCTGTCTTGATCCGGGAATCTTCAATGAAACAGACTACAGAGAGAACGACCCGGCTCTGACATTTGCATTTCACCTCGCTTTCTTCCCGTGATATGGATTTTTGGACTTGAGTTCTGTCTCATGGATCCGCTCAGCGTAACAGCATCCGTTGTAGGCCTGCTTGGTGCAGCTGCCAAGGTATACGGTCTTCTCGAATTCATTTCCTCGGCCAAGAACGCACCCGCGACACTGCGAGAGGCACAGCTTGAAGTAAAGCACGTCGAGATCATTTTGCAGTCATTCCAGCGATATATTTTACAGCTCGACTTGGCGGATGTACGACGGAGGCGATGCATTCAAATGGACGAACTCATCATTGCTCTGAGTGATGCGATGCTCGTGTTCTCCGACTTTGAAACTTTACTATTATTGCTCACAAGGCTGACGCGACTTCGGGTTACTAGCTCGTGGCACAAATTCTCGAAGCAAATCAGCGAACATATCGCCAAGACACAGCGCAACAAAACAACACTCATGTTCATGCTGAGTATCTTGCAATGGTATGTTATAGCAGCTGCCAACCATAAGTCGTTATAATTGACACGATGGCCAGCGAGTCCGACTTGGAGGTGTCCCAGAACCAAAAGCGCCTCCAGGAATCGGTTGAGAACATACTTGCCGATAACGCTGTTTTGAGGCTCAGGATGGGACAGATGCACGACACTTGCGACGCGCAAAGCCAATTCACGTGCGCCAATCCAGAGACTGACACGATCAGACCGTACGTCGACGACGACGACGGCATCGACAATCGAGTCAATGCTTCGATCTCGGCGGCAGCACACCAAGTTGGCACCTTTCAAGGCGCAAATTCAGTTGTATACAGTTTCGCGTTCGAAGATGAACTAGAAAAATCTTGGGTATACAAGAGAAACCGTGATGGGGAATGCGATAGGTCTTTCGTTCATTCTGATCGACGCTCACATGCTTGGTCTTGTTTCACAGGGTACAACCTCGCGGATATCTCGATACTCTCCGTCATATGTATGCCTCTCACGCGAGTCGATGTTGTGAACGGAAAGTACTACAATTTCGACCTTGGAATGAGCAGTGAAGAAATACCTCCCGAATCAATCCTAGCTCGTACGAAAGATGATAGCAATGGAGACAGTGAGCAGGCTGAGGCTTCAGCTTTACCTTTGGATCCCTCGAAGGTCCAATCATGCCAATCCCTAATCGACGAAGACTACCTCTTGTTCCAGGAACATTTTCATCAAGATCTGGACAATGAGGACAGCGACATAGATTCTGGGACCGAACATGATTTCCCGTGTACAAGCTGTGGCGAGGTGAGTCTCCGGTTTGGGGGCTTTGTGAACATACCTAGATTATTAATAATCTTGCAGATACTTGAAGAAGGGCGAGCATTCGAACTAGGCAAGTCTTTCTAATTTACTGGTTCTCAAACGTATTAGTACTAACATCAATGATATATAGAGGGGAAACGTTGGCACCTATTTTGCTTTCGCTGTGGTGAATGCGACACGCTGTTAGACTTGGATGACAACATTCTTATGTACGCAGAGGGCCGCCTCATATGCAAAGACTGCGCCTACAGCTGTGTAGCATGTGGCAACAAGATTGAGTACAAGGCCATAATTACAGGACCTGTGGCGTATTGCCATGGATGCTTCCGTTGCACAAATTGCGAGAGACAAATCGAGGGTCTCCGTTATGCCAGTACGAGCCAAGGGATATTTTGCATGCATTGCCACGAAGGCCTCATGGCTAGACGCAAAAAGAAAGAAAAAGTTGTTCTAATGAGACAGTCAGTCAAATCCGTGGCAGATCTCCAGAGCGCTTCAAGTAGCTAACACCTGGCAGGCGTGAGATAGACTTATCGAGCTCTCCGATCACAGTTGCCACCGGTCTTCCCACCGTGGAAGAGGATGACGTGTCCCCTGATCAATCCGACCTCGTTTCCGAAGGGGAAAATCAGCATCCTCCAGGCCCTCTGTCGACGGGCACACGCACCCGGGAAAGCCACAAAACCTGGGCGACATCTGACGGCTCCTTCTTCTGATAACACCAAAGATCAAGGCGTTTCACAGCAAGACGAGAAGTACAGAGATTATCATGGAATCATGAAATGTAGTGATGTGTCAAAAACTGTCTTTTTTCAAGATGCTAATTCAAGCTCAAGTGGTATATAATTCTAGTAATACAAATTGTGTGTTCGCTCCTTGAAAATGCTGATATACCAAAAAACCAAAAACAAATATATGACAAGATCGCTCTTGGGGTTGTAAGGTTTCGCTCCGCTCTATATATATACAAGAAGTTTCTGTATGTTTTTTCTCTTCTTTTTTCCGGTGTCTTTTTTTATGCATAACATTCGTATCTCGCGCCTTGACTTGACTTGATCTAACAAGTCTCGACGGCCGCCGTCCGACCACCCGTCCACCCCCGTCCCTGGAATAGGAATCCCCATTCCCCGCGGGTGACGGGCGAGATGTCGTCGTACCCGTTGGGCGTCGAGGGGCCGAGGCGCTGCTGCTGGCTGCTGACGCGCAGCCGCTGGATCACGGGGGACATGGCGACCTGCTCGTCGCCGTGGCGCGGTCTGGTGGTGAGCATCTCGTCGATGCCGCTCCAGAAGGATGGTGTGTCCTTGGGTCGCGCCGTGTTGGTGTCTTCCTCTTCCTCTTCGGGGAGCACGTCGATCTTGATGGCTAGCTCCGTCGGGCCTTGTGTGTTGGCCTTGGGTCGGATCGCGGCCGGCTTTTGGATGGTGGTCGTGTCAAAGGACGTCTTGAGCTTGAGGACGGGGGTGTGCGCCTTGGGACTCGGGGGCTTGCCGATCTTGACTACGGGCTGGCTGGGCGTCCGGGCGACGCTCAGCTTGAGGGGGACATCGTCACCGGCCTTGTTGTTGTTGTTGTTGTGGGTGTTGTTGTTCTCGACGTGCACGGTGATATCGGCCATGACCGCCTCGTCGAACGCGCCCGTCTGCTGCGCCCCGCCGTACGCCCGGCGGTACATGCGCTCGACGTCGCCCAGGGCGCCGGCGCTGACGCCGATCCACTCGTAGCAGGCGTACAGCTCCTTGCGCTCGAGGGTCTTGTTTCCGCGGCCCCGGCGCGAGAGCACGAGGCGGCGCAGCTCGTCGACGGCGTCCTCGAGGCGGGCCTCGCGGTCTTGTTTCTTCCAGCCCCGCAGCGTCGTCCGCGCGTACGCCGCCAGCGCCGACTTGAAGGCGTACAGACGGTCGAGGCCGAGCAGGGTCAGGCCCTCGGACGCGAAGAGGACCTCGTTCTGGCGCACGCACCGGCGGACCACGTCGCGGCTGTAGAGGCCGCAGGTCGACGACGACGACCAGGGGGAGGAGGAGGAAGACGAAGAGGAAGCTGGGGCCAGGAAGCCCGTTCCCGTCTGGAACTTGCGCTCCGCCTTGCTGATGGCCCGGCGCAGGTGGTACTCCTCCCTGGGCGAGAGGGGCGTGGCGTGGATGAGGCGGGCGCCCCAGGGGTTGGGACCGCCGGCGGACGAGGCCGCGGATGAGGACGTCGACGAGGATGATGACGACGATGTAGATGTGCAGGTCGTCACCGAGTAGGGCGTAGCCGGCGTGCACGGAGTCGCGGGCGTCGACGAGAAGGTAGGCGATGCGACGGCGCTCCTCGGGGCGGAGGCGTCAGATGCGCTGCTGGAAGAGGAAGAAGTCGAGCTGACGGAGCCGCCGGTGCCGCGGCGGACGAGGTGCCTGAGCCCGGCCGCGCCCTGCGATGCGAGGCGCGTAGGCGACAACGGCCCGGACGACCAGGAGAACTCGGGCGAGGCGGGCGAAGAGGTCGTGGACGATGTGGTTGTAGTGAGAGAGATGCCCGAGGACGGGAGCTGGTGTTCTCTGCGCACGACGATGAGGGTGATGTGCATGGCCTTGCGCGCCAACCTCTTGGAAGCATACTCCAGGGCCTCGGTGAGGTGAGGCGGCAGGCTCTGGGTGTCCAGGATGGAGGTGCCAGCCTCGAGCGGCGACGAGATGCTCTGCTTCAAGAGCGAAGACATTGTGGCTGTGAGAGTATGCAGTATTTTCTGCTGTGGTAGTTTATGAAAATGCCCCCGGATGTAAGTGTGTCGCCAGGACTAGAATAGAGAGAGGGCGAAGCAGTGCAGAACAGAAGCGAATCAGTCCTGCGAGCCAATGCCGAGAATAGAAAAAGAGTAGTATAGTAGAATAGAATATGCAAAGAATGCAATGTAATGTGTGTGCTCAGACAGCAGAGGCTGAGTAAGGAAGGTAAAATAGTATATAGATCGACTATATCAAGAAGCGAAGAAAGCTAATTAAACGAGAAGAGAAGAGGGGGCCGCTTATAGAATAGATATAGAACGTGTATGTAGGTGTTTGCAGCCAGATGCAGGCACAGAGGGGGGAATAGATATAATAAGAACGAAGATCACCGCCGCATACTTCCCAAAGCGGAATTGTTTCAGATCGACAGAGTTGACAGGGGGGGCCATGTATGACCGTCTGAACATTTTCGAAACAATGACACTCAGATTAATTGGCTGACAGGGAGTCGGTCCCCTTTTGGGAAGGCTTGGAAGGGAGAACTCGGGCAGGGGTCTGAGGATGGTGCCAATCTACCCAAGAAGCATCGGAAACGGTCAACTGCTTGTTCGTGTATATTTAGTGGGGATCTGGTGATATGGCAGAGCGACAAGAGTCGAGATGTCGGATGGTTTGCATACGCCGACTGTACCAGTTGATCTATTGGCGGCTATCCGATGATGGGTGAAGCGGGCAAAAACGCCGAGAGCCTGAGTTTGCACGCTGACTCGCCTGCTCCGGTCGAAACTGGATCAATTCTACTTGCTACGATGGCAGAGAGGACATGAAACTGGCAAGATGCCAAGAAGAGGAAAAAGAAGGCTTCGTCTGTCTACCGGCCAACGATGCTGGTCGCCTTCGCGTGTTGCGAAGCCCCAAGGCCGTCTAGACACCTCGGTCTCCGGGCTGTGGTGGGGGTGGAACGTCTGTTGGTGAGCTCACCTCGGTTGATTTCTTCCAGATTTTTCGGTCCTCCGACTGCGTCCTACCTAAGCCATGTTTCATGCAATCGTTTGGTGACGAAGGACTCATCCTGTGGCCCCAGTGGATGCGGGTTCGCTGTGCTCTGGCGGCGGGCCCGGCCATGATGCGCGACAGGGGTCAAAGGCGAGTGCGTGCGTGGCTCTCGTTGGTATGTATTCCTTTTACCTTACCTAGTGGTCACTGGCCAGTCACTGGTTGATGAGTGGAGTTTGTCTGCTGGAGACTCAATTCGGCACACGGACTCTGTTCTTGGTCAACGGGCTGTAACGGTTGCGAGATTGCACTCTGCTCTCGACTCTCATGCTTGCCTTCTCTGGTTGATTGAGCGAATCATGCCCCCGAGATTACAACTGTATAATCGATTCATTAACTGCCAATGCTATAGTTGACCACCAGCACGATATTTCCCGTCCATACAGGCTCGGTCGCGATTAAGTTGTCAACCACACTAACAGACCGCTTAATCTTGAGGCTCTACAAATCAACTGTACGGTGTATCGTTGGCCGGGGTCCACCGTACTCTATTGCAATAACCATAACCACAGCATTCTTCTCTTCCACTTTCCGAATCAAACACAACTCAATCACTCTTGTTTCCCCGCCAATTTCTGCAATACCACCAATACTACTGCTGCTGCTGCTCTCGTCACCCTCTTTCTCGACTCTCGAGATCTGGTAAATGAGAGCCGCTTCCCCACCAACAATGTCACCCCAGACCCTTTCCCCAGCGCGAGTGCGTAAGCTCTGTTTGGCCAGCCACCCCGCATTGGTCTCGGCGGTTAGAGGACGAGAATAGCAGCAGTCACACACACGAATCCCCTGGCATCTTGCATTCTTTCTTTCCGTCTATCTTGATCTTCTTCCCTCTTTTAAAGAACCTGCATGTCCCGTAAACAGACACACAGATCTACAGCGCCGCCGGCAGATCTAATCGTTATCACACCCTACCACTACGACTTCACATACCACGAGATAGATCTACCAGGGTTAAGCGAACCAGACTCTGTCTATTTTAAGCCTTACCAAATATCAATTGCAGATACACATCTACAGAATAAAAACAACTCACCACTCAAGTGACAAACCCAAGAAACTTGTTTCTCCCCTCTTCCCGCACTCCCGTTCCCGTCCCTCCTACACCGTGATGCCCTCCCTACATCCGTACCTACCTAAGCGCGAGAGCAGCATCAATCATCACAGCGCAGATACCCACACCACACACCCCATCCAAAAGTCTCTCCCGCATCCTGCATGACCAGTCACGGCTTTTCTCCAGTCGCATTCCCTTCGTTCTTTCCTGCTCACCCGCATGCGGCTTGCTGTCCATGTGTGTATATTTATATCTCTGGAATGCTTTTCCCGTTTGGACCTGCTTATGAAAGAATGCCAGAGAGCGGAAATAGAAACAAAGACTACTCGCACAGACTAGTATGCTGAAGAATGAAAATAGAATCTTTAGACTTGTTTCTTTCTTCCTCCATCAGTCTTCATTGGTTCATTGCTAGACGTGTCACAAGGCGCACAGCATATCAACTCATCTCCCACAGCAACCCAAGAATAGAATCATGATGCACCGGTGATATCTACCCACTTGGAAGTTAGCACAACGGCCGGAGTCACAAGTCCCGTGCCGTGAATACATGGCAATCTCGCCGGGCGCCGACAAGATGGGAATCTCACTCAGCGGCCAGCCATCTGACCTACCTACCCGAGTGTAGTAGTAGTCACTTCATGTCATTTAGAACGCACTCGTTCCATTTGGGATTAACACAATGTCTGGCATTAGGACGCTATTCCTAGTAGTCGTGAACGAGTCTATCGCAAGGTCTTCTGGCTCGTCTATGCTGTCTGTAACAAAAAGAGGCGGCGGGGCTGATTCATGCACCAGATCCCACCGCCGATAACCATTCATATCATAAATCGTAACTCTTTCAATGCCATGCCACAAACAAATGCAACCACCACCTTGTTGGGTCTTGCTCCCGTCTCTCCCCTGGCCACAGTGACCGAATGAACCTCTGGCCAGCTGGGCGCCGACAAGAGAGAAAAGAAAACAAACGAAAGAATGAATGAATCAGAGAACAAGACGTGGGGAATCAAAAGAGCCCAGGGGCTCAAACCTTTGCAGAGTATCTGCCCCTTTCCTTTCCATCCCTCCTTTCCGTCCGACGCCTTACACGCCTAAGCTATGCATTGAATCATGATGCAGAAAAGAAAAACACAGTGCTTTCTGTCTCTTCGCAACGAGCTGTAGCTCATTGTTCGAGGCACGACGCGCGAGCGCAAAGAAAACACACAAATTAGTTGGTTGTATCAGGCGCCATGTTGAGTGCCACATTCCAGGTTCCGTCTTTCGAGAGCCCTGCTGCATCGCTCAGGTGCCGTTCGGTTCGGTTGCGACTTGTATGTCTGCCATGTCCATTGGCTCCGACGAGCCCACCGAGTTCTCCCAATCTTGATCTTGTCAGTCAAGGATCTTCGACAGTTTCGAGCGTGGCTTCACTCCACGTACCAGAAGCTTCGTCATCGATCTCGTCAACCACCAGTCGACCTAGTTCCATAACCACTGCCGTCCAAGTCAGTAATCCATACCAGCACCTTGTCTTCCTGGGGGTTCATGGAATTATTTACCTGGCTTCAGTCTCTGGTACTCGACATCTAGCTGAGGATGGTCGTCGGCGTAAATGGGCGAAAAGTAGGCGCCTCCGCGGTGGATCGTGTCCAACAGTGTCGCGACGGCATTTCTCGGGGCCTGCATCTCGCCGGCGACATATCTCTCGTGCAAGTATTTCAAGCAGTAGATCGTCAGTCTCTTGACGCACTTGACACGATCGTGCATCAAATCATCCAGGTCGTCATCTTCGCCGCCGCTTTGGAGTTTATAATTGTCCAACCACGCCCAAAGCATCTGCTTCAGGAAGAGGTCCATATCCGATCGTACATTTGAGTCTGTTGACCCGAGCAGGACTGGTGCCCAGGTAGGGAGGTCTTCAAAGCTTCTGGACTCGACAATGGCTTCATGGGGTTCCGTCTCTCGCATCATAGAAAATGTCGTCCTGAAGAAGTTGATGAAACCCGCACCTTCGGCGGATGTCACCTTTTTACAAGTAGAGACTACAAGTTTCAGCAGGTATTGCACAGACTCGGCATTCCTGCTCCAACGTAGATAGAAGACGATGCCTTGCAGATAGACGGGAATCAGCGGTATATCTTGTTGGCAGTTGTTGAGGCCGTCCACTAGAGTCGTGAATACTTTGGTATCCATCATGGGGTCGAGGTCCAACAGCCGCTTGATGATGGATTCCGTCGATGTGAGATTCTGATTCAGTTGTATCAGTTTGTCAACCAGAATGCTGTAACGCATCCGCGGGAATGACGCATGAAGCTGGTTGATTTCGCCAGTTGTATAGGACAGCTTCTGCCCTTTCAAAGCCAGTGCCAAGCGGCCTTGGGCCGTCTCCGGGAAGTCTTGATCTGCCAAGTCTGGCTGCAAGTAGCTCATGAGAATGTCGATCAGCTGGATGATAGCATCGAAACTCGGAGGCCGTTGTCTTTTGAACAATGTCGTTGCGAGTCGGAGATACTGCTGGGGAAGCGCTTGGTCTGTCACGTCCGCGATCAGGACCATGAACAATTTCAGGAGATAGTCTTCTTCAAGAAGAGCTCCTCCTTCAATGTTTGAGATTGACGCGAATTGCGCCATTGTGCCAAATAGCTCAGGCCAGGCGCGGAGGCTCGTTTGAAATGTGTCCCAAAGAATGTTGAACAAACATACAACAGCCCGGAGAGCGCTAGGCTGGGCTTCGTGCAAGTCGAGGGCCTGATCGTCGGGATCCACGTCCTGCGGATTGTATTCTTCCGGCAACTGATTCTTGATTGTCTTCAAGACATATACCAGGAGGTCACCCATGGATTGGCGGATGTTGGGGTCGACATTTCTCATCAACAACATGCGGAGTGCTTCTGGCCGGTGCTGGAAATATCTGAAGAAATGAAGAGAACAGTCGGCGCATTCTTCGCATGCTTGGCGAATCTTGGAAAACAGCGGCAGGAAATCGGGCGTATCCTTGGCGCGTGCTGATATCTGGTCGAGATGACCAAGTGCCACCTCCATTGCCAAATTCTTCGCGCCATGTTCGTGGGGGGCCTGATGTCCCAACGTGCGGAGAAGCAACAGCTGCCTGAACCTGCTGAGTGACTCATCATTAGTGCAGTACCGGTGAACGATATTCCAGTTGTCTTCCTTGATGGTATCGAGAGTCACCGGATCGACGTCAACTCTAACTGGGTGGCTTCTGCCGCTGTCTCGCAGGTCCACGTGGTCCTGCTTCAGCGAGGAGGCTCTTTGGTAAAAGAGCATGTACGCACTGTAGGCCTTGTCAAAGCCAAGTCCGCCGTCGAATCGAGAAGTGGCGTCTCTGCCGCCAAAACATGAGCCCGCCAGGTTTGCCGGATCCCAAGGAGACACCGTCTCATCGTTGAACTCAAACCACGGTTGTGTGCCGTCAGACGTTGGTCGCTCTCGGATGTAAGAATAGTAGTGACCGGACTCGGCTGTACCTGCGTGAACCAGAACACCGACTAGTTCAAACACATCGGGCGGAGTCTCGCTGGAAGAATCACTGAGATGCTCAACTGTGAATGGACTCAGGTCGATCTCCGCGGGGAAATCAAAGTGGTCATTGATCTTGTTACGCTGGAGAGTCCTCAAATCGAAGCTGAACCTCTTCAGGTGGAAGATCAAGTGGTCAGGAATCTCTTTGAGACAAGCTCGCTTGACGGCGTCGACGTGGCGGTTGCACTTCTCGCACTTGTACTTGTTGTCGCCTTCCATGATTTCTCCGTCCACGTAGGTCTGCAAACTCTCCTGTAGACTAGAGATGCCCTTGATGTCACATTGAATCGCTGAGAATGGTTCGATGCGCTCCGAAATGTGCTCGCATTCCTTGGATTTGACCTGTTGCACAAGCTGTCCTCCGTAAAACGACCGCATACGCATTTTTGCACGCGTATTCGGCATCTGAGATTCCCATCTATCAAACAGGAGGTTGTAGAATTCGTCAACATCCATCTGAGTATGGATGTCGATTGGCGTCTCCTCGTAATTCATGATCTGCGCAACACACAATGACGGATCTATTGATCTTCGTATGCTGTCCTGCAGTTCCGCAAACAGTTCCTGCGTGTGGAAAAGGAGCTGATGGCCTCTGGGATCGGCGACCGGCACTTGCAACATGAACTTTCTGAAATGGACGTTCATGAATAGCTGGGTGAACAACGAGTTCAAGTAACAAGTGTTGGATAGGTTCCTGAGCCCAGCATGGCCACCTGGAGCCCGAACAGCTCTCAAGCGATCAAATCCTTGCGGTAGATCGTAGAGATAAGGGCTGTTCTCGGCTTCGCCAGAAGTGTATGGCACCAGGCCGGTCAAAGCTGTGAGCATTACTTCTTGTTGATTGCTGTCGTCTTTGATGAGCAGATGGAGGATAGTAAAGAGCAAGGTCCGGTTCTCCTGTGAAAAAATCACGCGAGGAACAAGACGATCTCGATTCCCTATCTTAGGAAAGAGGTGCTTGTAAAAGAGCCTGCGGACGACTCCTGGGGCAAATGATATGCCTCGACCCTCAGAATCGGAAAAGTGCTTGATTCCATAATGCAACAGCGTGAGCAAGCCATTCGCAACCAAGTCGACTTGGTTGGGATTCGATATGTCTTCAGTGCTCGTGTGGCCTAGTATCAGTTCGAGCAATTGGGACACACACGCCTGTATGCCCAGCGCAGCCGACTTCTCCTGGTACAACTTATGCATCAGCAAGGATAGTAGCGTGAAGATTTCCTCCGAGGGAAGCGGCCGACTCGCAACTTGGGGCAGCAGCTCGAATGCGACAGGCCAGAATGTCTCGGCAAACTCCAGTGCGGGCGTGTGCGAGCCGGCTTGAGTGAAAGTGCATTTGGCCTTGATGAGCTTTCCTGTGCTCTTCCGTACGGACAGTCGATGATCCCGAAGGAGGTCTTGGACAATGCGTTTGGTTGAAGGATTTTGGCGGAACAATTCCCAGAATGATTTGCTCAGGGAACAGCATTCCAGCAAAGCGTGCAGCGCGCAGTTGATGACCTCTGCTGCATGATGAGAATGCTGCACAGCTGATGCTTCCAATAGCAACGTCACGAGCCGTTCTTGAAATTCTTTTGTAAGAAATTGATCAACGGTGTGCTCTACAGCTGACTCTGTCCAATTGTTAGTATTGACCAAGAACAAAGTAGCTAGTGAGAACGTACCTGTCAACAGCTGGAGAAAAGCATCCAGAAGGTGCTGGCTCAGTTCGATCTGCAGAGCTTCTGTTCGGCACCGACCAATGACGTTGGTATCCTCAATCGCAGCAACGACGAGTGACATTGTCTTCAGATGAGTTTCCTTTTGGCCTGTCGCCCCGCTACTCTCAGTATCGGTGGCATTTGTGCGTACCAGGGACCTCAGACGACGCGTGTTGAGATGCTCACGCAAGGCATGCACAGTGTACAAGCACTTGAAAGGCTCCCCCAGGGGAAAAACATCCAAATGTGATGTATCTGGACTCTCGAAAGCCTCTAGAATCGACGCATCTGCTGGAAGTTTCACGAGGAAAAGGTACACCTAAGAATGTAAGCGGGTCGTAGATTCCAGATGAGAAGGAAGAATAAACTTACCTCTTTAGCTATGTCCTCCTCCATGCTCAAGTAGTTCCATAGAGCCTTGAAATGGCTCAAGATCTCAATCTCCAATGGGGAGGCGCCGGGTTTAATATTGCTCGGCGCCGACATGATATCAGACTCCTTTTTCACCAAAAGGAGGCCATTGTGAATCTTGAGGTCCTCAAGAGACTTGCAGATTTGGTCCTCTCTGGGTGTCAATTGTTGACCGCGGTAGAAGATTCGATAGTTGTTGAACCCCGTGGCTTCTCGAATACTAGCAAGCAAGGAAGCTGCCGTATTTTGTCTGCCGATTGACAGAGGTTTCATGTCGGTCTGCTGGGCCCCGTCGAAAGACTGAACGATGAGCTCTGCCGATTCTCCTTCGACATTGCTGGGAGATTGCAACATGAGCGACCTCAAGTCTGGTGCAGCAAAATGATGAGATCCATGATGCATGACTGCAACAAATTCACGAAGAACAAAGAGACTTCTGGTGAATCGAAGCTCATGGTCCACCGAGGTTTGGTCACCAGTGGTCATGACAACCTCGTCACTGTTGCCGACGAGCTCCTTTGCTGCGGTTGCCATCTGCCCAAAGCACCTCTCTACAAGTGCAAGATGCACTTTGCGCGCTCGGTTCGGCGGGAACGATTGGATTCCGTGGCCCTTGACATAGATATCATTCACCAGAATATTGATTGCTTCCTTTTCAATGGTACGAGGATGTGCCGTAAGTATGATCTGCCACAAAAGCCCCAGAGGGCCGTCATCACTGTCGTGCTCGCCGTCCAAAGTCGTTTCCGTTGCGTTGTCTGCGAGCGGGGTGATGGCTTCTCGCAAAAACTGAAGTGTACCAGGACAATACAGATGGGGAGGCAGGCGTGGTAGATGTTCCTGTAAGCACAAGCGCAAAAATGTGTTCTCTGATGTGGTTTCTTTTTGTGCGCTGTTCAGAGACTGCCAGCCTATGACTCGGTCAGTCTGGGACAAAGCTTTCTCGCCTACCATCAGATGCCAAAACATTTCCACGTGTTGGGGCTCAACCGAACTACCATGTCTAGCAATCGTTTGCTCGATGAGGTAGCGGCGAGCACCACCCAAAGTAGTCGCGTAGACGATGTTGGTGCCACGCTCTCGTGCATTGGCGATGGTTGCTTCGAATTCTTCCGCAAGTAATCGCGGGAATTCGTGTTCTGCGACGAGAGCGGCCAGCTCACGATCCAGCACCGGGCGAATGACGCGGAATAGGACATGCAGGCTTCCTGAAGTACTAGGACTCCTTAACGAAATGTCGTAGAGGCACTCTTCCTTCAGCTGGATTCGGAGGACCTCGCTTGTGTCGATGTGCAGGAGTTCCATCAGCTTCGTGGCAGCAAATTCGAACACATCCAGGTGGTCCGAGGTACCTTGCGCGTTCATGATAGAGGCTTCTTGGACCAATCGCAAACATAGCTTGGCGAAGGTGGGGATCAGATTCGTGGGCTTCTGTGTCATGTTCTTGATGACCATCTCAGAAAGCTCTCGCATCTGTGGGTTGAAGGCTGCGGCGGGCAGTCCTTGCATCTTTCCTATCAGGTATCCCAATGGATCGCGCGAGAAATGACCGATGGTGGTAGCCATCATCTTGACCAGCGCTTCCGAAATCCTAGGATCCTGGGTAGTGGTGACAGTCTGCCAGAAAAGATCCGTGTGCTGCGACTCATAAGTGTCCGTCACAGCCAAGAAGCCGACAATGTTATATGCTGCTAGGATGATCTCTGGGTGACAAGTGGGCCCTAGGAGGTATTCTATAAGCCCAGTAGCCGCCAATTCGTAAGAAAGAAGGCCCAGATACTCCTTGATGGCATCATCACGGTAGGGCTCAATACTTCTCCGCCACTCCATAATAAGGTGTTCGCTCAAAGAAGTTATCGATACAACGCGAAGCTGCATCTGACGGGACTTAATCATCTTACAGAACTGTCGGAACCGCCATCGATTGACCAACGCGTCAACGATGTATGAATCTGGTAGTGTCGATGCTGCTGGGTGCGCACTGCGGTAGCTCGAGATCATTTCTGTGGAACGCCTTGAATGCCCCATCAGACTGACCTGAAGCAACATGCCCAGGTTGATCATCATGGGCGATACCAGCTCCGTGGGGAAGTGGTTGGCGGAATTATCCACAACATCACCTAGGCTGGCCGAGACGGTCTGAAAGATCATGAAGGCCGAGGCTTTGTTTCTCGGGTTACGTAAGCTCAGGTCGTTTGCCGCATCTGTCAACGAGTTGCGGCGGACTTCACAATCCCTTGTGATGCTTTCGCCAAGAGCACAAACTTGGTTGAAGTACTCCATTGACTTCCTGGGTTGGCGAGCTGGATGATTCGAGATCATATTAACCAGCTGAGCTAGCAGAGCCATCGAGTGGTCTCGGAACTCAGCGCCATGCTGTCTGAGTACTTCGTCCTGGAACATGGATAAGAGCTCAGACCTATCAGGTCTAGCATCTATCAGTTGCAAGTTGTTCTGGGCCGAATATTGTTCTGGCGGAGTAGTGATGACGGCAAGACATTCGAGGAGACCTGGAGAGAACAGCTCAAAGTCTGGAAAGAGAGGGTCTGCCAAAAGGAGGAAGTCCAACTTGATCAGATGGGCCGCAAGCTGTGGAAGAGTCTGAAAGAGTCGAGTGTAGAGATCGCGAAGGGCGGGGTTCTTGACAAGAACATTCCTTAGAAGTTGTTAGTACGTGATCAAGAAAAAATCGTGATGTGGCTATTTACCTGCTGCGCGAGTAGATGACCATGATCAGCTCGGGCATCGCTTGCCAAAACAGACGCACATCCTCTCTGGACCTGACGGCCATGGCGGCGGCCTGGGCGGCTTCAACATGAGAGGTAGAAATGTCCAGATACGTAAGAATCCAAGTGCTGGTCAAGTAAAGGACTTCGTCATACTGCGCGGGCTGTTTGAAAAACTCGAGTAGTCGATGGATCGTATCACATAAACTGTTCGCCGAATTATGGTAGGGGAATTGCTCCAAGCAGCTGTTGATCTCTCTTTGTGCCGAGAGAGGTTGAACACGAATAAGTTCCACATCGTCGTCGTCATCCTCTTCCTCTTCTCCTTCTATTAGACCGACGTCTAGATCGTCTGAGCTGGTGATGGCTGAAGGAGAAGAAGGGCAGGATTCGACATCCTCGCCAGTAGGCAACGGCAGTTCGGACTCCATGTCGGAGGGCTCCACGCTCAGCTTGACCTCTTCACTTGGTCCCTGGCCTGGGGTTGGGGAAGGAGGAGCTTGTCCATCCTCGTCTTTGTTGATGTTTCGTAAGTTTATCGTGACCTTGCTCGAGTGAGGTTCGGCGGGGGAGGATTCAGCTGGGGGATCGGAAGGCACTGGGGTGCTTGGGGCCGGCTCCGGCAGCTCTGGCTCTGGGGTGTTGATAGTCATGATAGCGTCATTGGAGGCCGCGTACTGGGTTCGAGGATCTGATTGTGGTGGTAGCAATTCGGGCGACCTGCTTCTCGAGCCGGCCATGGAGGTACGGCGGCGCTTGCGGGCAGAGTCGTTGCCGTCGGCGAAGGGATTGGGTCGCGTAGAGCTGGGCTCAGAAGAGGCGGCTCTTCGTTCTCGCGACTCCTGCGACCTCGAGTCTTGTTCCATCTGGCTGACAGTGGGAAGGAAGGGAGGAGCGTCTTTGCCCTCGAAGCTTGAGGCGTTCGCACGAGAAGGCTCGGCGGCTTGCAGGGCCCAGAATTAGCATGTGGGTTGACTGGAATGTGCGGGGGGTGTGAGTTTGGCTCTCGATGAAGGGGATGGATGTATTTGCAAAATAAAATATTGAGCAGAACAAGACCGGCAGGGCGGGACCTCTGCGTCAGGTTTGATGCTTTGCGAGCATATGCAACAAGGCAAAGATGTCCTGCAGCTCCCGGTGACGCGGGTGAAGTGTTGTTACTGCTTGCGGTTGCTGCTACCTTGTGTGGTACTAGCAGTGACAAGCAGACTAGGCTGAAGCTGCAGCGTTGATCAAGGGGAGCTTTCTCTACCTAGCTTCAACTTTTTGGTGGTGAACCGAAGCAGTGACGCAGGACGCGACTGGAGCACGCTAGAGGTGGGGGGTGGAATATTCCTTACCTTACCTTAAGAGAAAGAAGAGGGGCGTGTGGTCCGCGGAAGGATTGCGGGAGCTGTCAAAGAAGGTCGCTGCCACCGCCTGGGGAACTACCTTAGAACTAAGAGCACCGCTGTGGGGACTGGGGGTGGTGGTGTATGTAAGGTATCCGTCGCAGCGGAAAGAGCCACTCCCTGCCTCGCGCGGCGCGGACCCAGGCTATGGCAATGGCAATAGAGCTGAAAGCTGAGACGAGACGAAAGAGAGCCTTGGCTTCTGCCGGCTGTCAGTGCTTCGGCAGCGGCGCCTTGATTAGTTACGTAGGATTGATGTGGTGAACACGTCAGTTGTAGAATCGCTCGGGGGCCATAAGTAGGTCGCATCCAGGATCACCACTCTGACTTGGCTGCCTGGCAAGATCTGAGACCCTGGCGCAGTGTTAGGTAAGCAATGGGAAAGACCATGAAAAATACACACCCTAGGTATTACGAGAATTCAATGTCTTGAGAGCCGCAATAAGTACTCGTGAGGTTCTTCGCTCACAGACCAGATCGTGAATAGATTGACTGGGTCAGTCCTTGCAGATAAACCCGCGGCGACGCGGGATGGCGAGAGGGAATTGATCGCTTGCGGGTGTCTCGTCTTCTTTCGTGCTGTTAGCTGGGTTATATACGACCCAAGATGGGGCTACTCAATCAGCATCACAAAAAATGCTTGTGCCCTCGATCTTATCTCGCTGATTGACTCAGCAGCTACTTAACATTAAGGGCGTAGCTTGAGTAAACCTGGAGGGAATGACACCAGGAACGCGTCGTTAGGGTTTGGCGAACGTGCCCGGCAACGTTGGAAGTCCGTGTTGCCTGACGCGGCAATGCAGTCACAGGTCTTTTCAGGACAAGTGCACTTCTGTGCCAGTTCAGTATAGTTTTCTCACAGAATGCCAAGATCACCGTAGACACCCTGTGAGCCGGGGAAAGCAGCTATAGCTCCGGCTTCTGGTGTGAGCCACAACCTTAATCGATCAGCACAGAATGGAAAACCCGGTGATCTGATATTTCCCCACTGATGTTCGTCCGGGGGGCACTACGATTTCCGGCCTCGTATCAGATAGAAACGACCGCTTGGCGATCCGTGTAAGCGACAGCCTACGATGCTGGATTGATCATAGTCACGAAGACCAGTGGAGCTCTCCAAATCCCGCCTGGTCAACTGTTTCTGCCAATACATTCTTGAAGCATGGTACTTCACTCCAGGGCGCAACATGGCTATCAACCACCGACGCCCATTACCAAACTGTATTATGTGCTGAAGGCCAGCGGCTCTGCTAAGCTCGAGACATTGCCTGCATGGCGACAAGGCCAGACATGAACATGTGTGTTCCTGACAGGCACATGGACTCGCTAACGCTGGGTAATGCGCCTTATTAGACCCTTTTTACTTGGGATTCCACGCGCAAATGTAGCCTACAGGTCATATACAGTCAGGCAGACTGACTGGTGGACAAGTTGCAATATGAACGCTGTTCGATAGCGGGCGGCACGGATCTCAAGGTGCTTCCTCAAGTCGGACTCTGACATATGCATTAGGTTTTTCGACGCAGGCCTTTTCACGGAGCTGCCTTGGGTAAGAAGATTGAAACATGGTTCAATACCGATTGGCTATAATAAAAGAACCTTGTTGCCTAATGGAATCGTGAGAGCGCCTTGACGCCCCCATGCACAGCAGAGAAGAAGAATTGATGTACAATCATGTGTAGTTCATCAGCTTTGCCTGTGATATTCTCGCTTCGATATTCAATGTTGTGCCAGAGCCACCTTACTTGCGATTCCTATACATAAACGCATGCTTGTAGCTTTTGTAAAAGGTGCAAACAACATCTAGAGGTCGAATTTGCTAGCTGCGACTTGTCTGGGCCGACACGGATGCCTACAGTGGTTCCCATCAAAATCGATTGATACATTGACACGGAAGAAAAGCGCAAAGATAAATGAAAGTATTATGATTATTTCTTTTATAACAACATCCTATCTTACACGCTTGCTCCGCGCACCTCCAAAAACAACAAGATTGACAGGCAAAGTCGGCATCAGTTTTTCGTGGCAATAAATAAACATTACGTTAGCCTATTATTTTTTCAATTGTTTAGAAATTCAATCGCAACATTTATTCGAAGTGCAAGGGATCGCATGCGTCTGCGACTTGTACATATTACAGGTTAAGCAGTGCTGCCGAGTCAAGAGATACAGGTACGCCACCTATTATGGCAGCGGGACAGCAACCTTAGCTAGAAAATTCTCAAGACAATGGCTGCAGAGCCCCTGGGGTTCCTGCATATCTTGGAGATGGTGTAGATTAAGACAAACAGACCAAAAATGCGACCGGTGAAAGTCTACAGATGGGTGACCAGGCGCCTGGTAGGTTTGGTGCGGCGCTGCTTTGGAGCAGAGCACGTTGATGGTCCCCAACTGGAAGCCATGAGGATTGACTGGCTCAGAGGCTCCACTAAAAATCTTCGTGCGCTCCAACTTGAGACTGCTCAGCGTACCTAAACTACCTAGGTACCTAACCTTACCTCAAGTCCCAACACCATCATTTCTGAAGTGTAGTAGGTAGCACGTGTGCTTGTCCTCCTCATTTGGCCTACCTACCCTGCTGGAAACTTCGTAACCAACACTCGTCGGTTCCAGGTCTCATTATGGAGAAGAAGAAGCTGGTATTCCAGCTTGACACTCCCTATTCCGTCGCCTCATGGTCTGTTTCGCCATTCTCCAACGCCGTTCTTCGTTCTTGATGACTAACAATTCGCGAATTGTAGGCCCCAGATTACACAGGAAGACCAAGATACAATCCTGGAGCTTCTCTGCGCGTAAGTCAAGGCTTGTCTGGGAGGGAGAGGTGGACATCCGGGTACTGTCATGTTCTTGTCCCAAAGACATGTGCTGGTGGCGCGACCTGTCCGCGCGTTGTAAATGTGGTTGAGCATTGACATGTGTGCATGATGCTGACAACACGTTGGCAGTCTGCTTGCACCAATTGGGAACCACCGGTTGGAGCATATAAAGCCGTCCAGAGGCAAGAAAGAGAAGAAGAGAAAGCTCCGGGAAGCCGAATCGTCGACGGCGGATCCACCTGCAGTCATTCCACCGGCTCCCGAGATAGCTTCTTTCGTCGACGTGGGCCTCACAACTGTTACTCGGTCTCTGGAATGCTCTGCCGCCATCCAGCTCAATGAAAGCACAACGGTCGAGGAGCCAAAGACCGACGAGACCCATCAACACAAAAGAGCAAGCCAGGTTTCCTATGCTGCTGTATTTGTTGCTCGTTCCGGCCAACCGAGCGTCCTGAACAGTCATCTCCCTCAAATGGTGGCAGCCGCGTCTCTCAAAGATTCTTCAGCCGAGCCCATACGACTCGTTGGTCTCTCCAAAGCCTGCCAGGATCGCTTGTCAATGGCTTTGGGCATACCGCGGGTCTCGGTCATTGGAATTCGCAAAGACGCACCAAACTCCAAGGCGCTTGTCGACTTTGCGCGCCAACACGTACCACTAACAGAGGTTCCTTGGCTCAAAGAGGCTCCAGACGCCCAGTTTCGAGATACCAAGATCAACACGATCAATACATTCGTAGGGCAGAGACAGAAGGGCAAACGAGGTTTTGGAGTATCGGAGAAACCATAAATATAATCCATAGCTCCCGTGCCACGGACCGGGCGGCTCTTCTCCATTCATCGAGTCCTGGACATTGCCAAGCCATTTTGTACACAATGAGCCAATACATGCAAGTACTGAGTTGATCTGGATACAGCTTGACCCCTGGGATGTTAGTGATTAGTCCGGGCATTGTTTTCCATGATGAGGTGTGGTTCTTCCAGCGCTAATCAAAGTAGCATTCATACCGGCCAGTTCTGATGAAAATGTCGGAAATATCGGCAGAACTATATTCAAAGTACCGCCATCACGAATAATAATCATCTGGAAACACTAGACCAAATCTGAATATGTCCTGGGCTGTGTCTCTATTAGCTTGCCAACGAGATATCAATGGGCTGCGAGGAAAGGGGCCCATCAGCCCAATTGATAGGACAAAGAAAAAATTCGCTTCAAATTCTATTCCCAGAAAATAGCGTGGTGGTGGACCTCAATCTGGACTTGTACACAATCATCAAATCCTCTTCTCATTTCTGTTTATTTAGCAAAATCTCTGTCTTCCATTTTCCTCCCTTTACATTTGTTAGCCCAGCAGAGCGACTTTCAGTTCCAGAGATTCATGATACAGGCATATATCGCCCTGCGATCTGCTGACACGGATAGTAGAACGGTAAGAGATTCTATCTATCTACGCTGGGTTCGCCCTCGACTACATCTATCAAGGTGTCGGTTTCTAGCTCCACTGTGCTGTTTCAGCTGGTCAACGAGAACAACAACACCAGGTTGACGAAGCGCAAACCCGACGACGTGTTCCGGTGATCTCTTCTCTGTCACGGCTTCGCTTCAATGTAGTACCTCGACGATGATGGAACACTGGTCGATGCCGCAATGGGCTGGTTACCAACGCTCCGGTTGTCTCTGGCTCGTCCCAGCTGGACAGGGAAAAGCAGCCGCTCTTCTCCGGGACTGGAGATAGGACCATTCGGTTCTGGTGAAATTCGATACCATATATGCGCAAAATGTTCTAGAGCGTCTTTCCTGCAACGGCAAACAGTTTTGTGATGCTTCCGTGGGCCATGGATTCTTGTGTAACATCGAAACGGGACCTTAGGGATCCTCTTCTTTTGTAGAATTCCCGGCCGGCAATCAAAGATGAAGCATATTTCTTGATACTAGTTTTGAGCTGAGCTAATATTTACTATAGAAAGGCTTTGATGGCTCTCAGCCAAATCTCTCTTCTCAGTGAGTTGTGTCTGAAAAAGGAGTGCCATGGGTACCCGTGGAGGATATGTAAGCAACGCATGTTTAGTCTTCGGGTATCTGCATTCCATCATATCCCAGATACTTTCGAGTCCGTTTTCTGAACAAGAAACCAGAAACTCAAGAATATGGAGTTGCATCAGTATTAGTCACAAAGATGGTTGGTGTTACTCCAATATGCAGGCTAAGTTTCACTCCTCTTTTCTGCATCAAGTTTCGGTCTATCATTGCAAACAACAAATGAATTAGTCCTTGGATGTCTGCCAGTTTCACTCTACATGGCCACCGCATATCTACCACGAAGAAGATTCTCCCGTGAAACAGTTCTCAAAAGTGAAATATGAGCAGCTGCCTCGAGCAGAATTCATATGCCCAGCAGTCCCATTGTCCCCATCAGGGTATATCTCCCCCTATGATCGCCGAATATAATACTTCGTCTTCGACCGAAGCGTTTGTCTTTCCGTGTCTCTACCTTGACTACCTGTGCATACAGCTCACTGTTTGGATCCCACCGCTTTACATTTTTCCTTGGCCATCGCCCAGTTCAGAATTTCGAAGCCAAGCTTGTCACCAGCCATCGCCCGGTTGCTCTTTCCATTGTCTGCAGCAACCAAAGGCAGGCGTGGGCCTGGTCTCTGTCTGCCGAGACTTTCTAATCAGTCTAGTCCCACGATTTCTGATAAATTCGAAATCCATTTCTGCCTGACTCGACCCCTCCGAGGCCTTCCCTCTCAACAACCACCAACCCTCCTGGGCTGTGATCTCTTCTTCCTCACCAGAGCAGGAGAACTCTATCAGCCGCCTTCGCAGGTAAAGCTCAAGGTAAAATGCTCTTCTGATTCGAATTCTGGTATTAATTTCCGTTTGCTGACTGCTGCGTGTCTCGGCTTGTTCCAGCGCGAGTCCCGATCCCAGGCAGACCAAGTCCCGCTCGGCCACGTTCCACACTGTCAACCAAGTAGTAAGTTCTCATCAAAGGCTATCCTGTCAACATCATCAGCCTGTGTCTATTCATTCATCACTTCTCCTGGATGGAATTGCTGACTTTGTATCGCCTCCAGACCAGGTTACTGTCCAACGCCTTGATCATGTCTCGTCAGACCACCCAGAACGGAGGCGCCGATGCCTTCAGCGAGACTTTCCGCTTGGCCAAAGAGGCCGAGGATCGTCGCTTGGCCAAGGAGAGAGCTGATCATGCCGCCCAGGTCGCCGAGGCCAGAGCGATGCATAATGGCTTCACCAAAGGTGGCCGCAAGGGTTCCGGCAGCGTTCGTGGCCGTGGTTCTCGCGGTCGCCCTGGCAGTTCTCCTATCCCTATCCCTCGCAAGGTCGATATCCCCTCCAGAGTTCCTCAGGAGTTCACCAGCTCAGACTTCACTTCTCGCACGGGTGTCAACACTGAGTACCCCGGCCGTGGAGGTTTCTCTACTGCTCTCGGAGGAATGATCTCGTCGACCAATCGCGAGCGAGAGAATCAGGGTTGGGTGAGCCAGCAAGACCAGCGAGTTGGCAATCACCAAGTTGCTGGTTTCCAGCAGCGAGAGGCTGAGCGTTTCATGGGCCATCAGACCCGTCAGGCAGTCAACAACCAGGCTACTGGTTTTCATACTGGTTTCCAGCAGCAGGAGAATCAGCGTTTCATGAACCATCAGACCCGTCAGGCCGCCAACAACCAGGCTACTGGTGTCCAGCAGCAAGAGTCTCAGCATCGCATGGGCCACCAGACTCAGCAAGCCGCCACTCATCAAGTTACTGGTGCTCAGCAGCAGGGTGACCAGCGTCTCATGGACCACCAGGCTGCTCAGTCCATTGGCAACCAGATTGCCGGTCTCAAGCAGCATGGTAACCAGCGTCCCATGGGCTACCAGACTCAGCAAGCCGCTACTCATCAAGTTGCTGGTGCTCAGCAGAAGGAGAACCAGCGTCTCATGGGCGAACAGACTCACCAGCCTGTCAACAATCAGCTTACTGGTGTTCAGCAGAAGGAGAATCAGCGTCTCACGGACCACCAGGCTATTCAGTCCGTTGACAAGCAGGTTGCCGACCATTATACCGAGGCCATGTCTACGGGAGGTGACGTTGAGATGACCGATGGAGAGGCCGACAGAGGCAGCCGCAAGACCGGCATGTATCCCAGAGCCTCAAAGAATGGTGGCATGAAGGATTCCATATGGGCCAACGCTGATGAGCAAGATATTTACCCTTCTACCGCTTATTCTCCTACCGTGTCCAGCCGTGACTCCAAGCGTATGACCTCTACGTCTACTCAGAGATTCGCCGAAGGTGATGATCGCTGGACCCCGGCTCGTATTGCTGAGTAAGTATTTATCTCTTAAACCTTCCCCCATCCTTATTCCAAGGACATTCATTTCTAGCTGAGTTTGGTATATTCATCTTTTCCTACTCATCGATGGGTATAAACATATTTACTAAGCCTCAAATCTCCTCAGTCCCACCGCCACGCCGGCTCATCTGGTTCAGCAGCCCCAGACTAGAGGCGGCAGCACCACATCGAATGGCGCAGCTTCCCCTCTTCGAGTCAACTCTGCTCCTCGCGTGCAAGCCTCGTCGGCTGGATCTCGCCCGTCCACCGGCCCCAGAAAGGGTCTGGCAAGCTCGCAGTGGGCATAGGTAACTGAGCAGCCGGGTTTCTGTCGTTTTTGGCAACGATTTCGTATTTTATGGAATCGGCTTTTCTGGGCACGTATTTTGACGCTTGGACTTGGTCAATGCCATGGAAGCGAGGCTGTAAAGGCTCAGCTTTCATCCCATTGAGAGAAGAATCCCGGTGTCGTAAAGAGGTCGCATTTGCCTTTTGCGTTGGAGACTTTTCCCCGTATACCCTTGTGGCTTTTTGCATGTGGCTTTCCACATGTATGTAGTTTAGATCAATCCAGCGCAGACTGGACACCATAGAGATGAACATACAAGCAATGTAAATGGTTCATCACACAAAGACTAGGTGGACGCAATTTCCATGAGATTGGGTCACGACAGGCACCAAGAGAAAAGAGAACAACCCTCGGGTGGCTGGTCAGCATGTGAACAAATTGTGTTGTATATGTCCTTGGAGTAAATGGTGAATACATGTCATATTCTACATCTTGTGACAGCAAAGATGGGCTTGGATGTTCATTTCATCAAATCGAATCAAGGCCGGATGACTCGCATTGGTACACTCACTTGGCGCGCAATCACACTTGAAATTTTTAGCCGAGCAATATCTGATCGCAAATAACATGCATTACTTGATTCTTCTATGACTTTTGTCTACTTGATGGTATTGGCGAACCGATGGGGAAAAATAAAATCACAAAACGACACCGGCGACGCCCTTACCGGCCGCTGCTCGCAAACGTCTTTTCGACGATGCGCACGCCCTCGCGGACCTTGGGGCAGTAGTGCCGCCGGAGGATCTCGCCCTCCCAGACGGTGCTGGCAAAGGGGTTGGCGCCCTCGACGCTGGCCGACAGCGGGTTGTACGTGCCGTCGCCCTTGCGCTCCTCCGTGTTCCACAGCGCGGCGACCTTTTTGCCGTGCGTGCCGCCGACGTCGGCGAGCAGCGCCAGGATGGCCTGGGTCGAGCGCTCGGGCGTGTGCAGCGCCGACGTCATGAGCTGCTTGGTGAAGGAGGCCAGGCGCAGCGGCGGCACGCTGCGGATGTTCCACGGCGGCAGCAGGATCGACGTCAGGCACCGCACCAGCAGCACCGTCGTCGTCTGCAGGTTGACCTTGTTGCGCGACGTGTTGGGTTTGGCGGCTTGAGGTGCATTCGGGTCCGGCAGGTGCAGCGACTTGGCGCCCAGCTCGAGGTCCGGGTGCACCGACAGCGGGAGCAGCGTCTGGTACAGGTGCGTCGTGAAGAAGGACAGGTCCAGGTGCAGGGCGGACTGGGCGTCGTGGGCGTCCTGGCCCGCGAGCAGGGCGAACGCGGTCACGGTGCACAGGAGGGCCTCGCGCGTGGTGTCGCGGCTCGGGGGCGGGGGCGCCTCGTCGTCCTCGGCCTGTTCGTCCTCTTCCGCCGCCGCGTCGCTGTGCCGGATCAGATCCTTGAGCGCCTCGAGCAGGTCTCCGAAGAAGTCCTGGTTGATGAGGTGTGCGTATTTGGCCAGACCCTCGAGGACGGCACCCATGAGGTGCGCCACGCGGGCCTTGAGGATGCGAAAGTAGGAGGCGAAGACCAGTTTGAGCGTATCTGATTGCATGCGATCCCGTTCCTCGTGGCTGACCAGCGCATCAGCCGTCGCCATGTCCTTTTCAAGAGCCTTTACTTCGCGCATGGCCTTTTTCTGCTTTTTCGTCCGGAACTCCTTCTTGTACTTTTGTTTCTTGCTGACAGGCGCCTCATCGCGGTTGTACTCGACTTCGTCCTTGGACGCCTTGCCAGAGAACTCGGACAACAGCCGGAGGTGGAGGAAGAGATTGACGACGCCCTCGTCAACGTGGTACTCGCGTGCCCTCATCATTTTTGACAGGAGGGAGGCTGCCTCCATGGCGGGTCGGCCCTCCTCATCCTCTCGAAAGAGAGTCTCGATGGCCTTGAGACACTTTTCAAAGTCCTCATCTACTCTGCGGGTGCTGAGCTTCCCCACGAGGATCTTGAGCAGATCGCCGCGGAAGTTGAAGTGTGGTACCGAAGTCAATAGAGTGCAAGCACACGTGATGGCGATGTTGGCGACGCTCTGGCCCTTGGTCGGCTCCTGATTTCTGCCGGCCTTGGCGTGCTTCGCCAGCTCCCTCACATATCCTTGGTAGCCGGCGACTAAAGCCTGCTCGTATGATCGCAAACTCCTGACGTCTTTGGATAGCTTTTCTGCCGGGGCGTCCTCGTCGGCCTGTCTGATTCTGTACCCCGGGATGACGTCCTTGTAGACGGCAAGCTGTGTGGCTAATGAGAGTTTTACAATAGCCACGATCTTGGACTGGTTGAATTTGGCAAGCGTTTTGAAAGCGCCCACGTTCTCTTCTGGGTTCTCGTTCATGGCCATGGCAGTTTTGGCCAGCTCTTCTTTTGCTTCCAAGATCTGCTGTGCCACTGGGATTTGCGGTTCCTCTTTTTGCACGGGCTCGTCCTCCTCGAGCTCAATGTCGGACAAGTCCTTGCCCTCCAGCCAGTCCTCATCGTCGATGGAGGCGGCATCGTCCTCCTGGGCTGCCTGGACATGCTGCAGACGGCCATCGGCCAGCTTCACGGGCAGGCGAGTGCTCTCCTTGTCCTTCTTCTTGCCCTTCCTGGCCTTGGTCTCATAGTCCTGTTCCAGGTCCCAGCTTGATGCGCTCTTGAAGAACTGCTTTTGCACCTTGGCGTTGGACTTGTGAGAAGACTCCTCGTCATCTGACGGAGGCGTGAGTCTCCTCTTCTTCATGGGTCTGGAAGCCATTGCAATGAAATTGAGGCTGGGACACCGGAGAATGCTGGCGTTGATGTTTTGTGTTGTCTTCTCGGCTCTTGTGATTTTTCTGGGCGACTGGATGAGACCGTAAAACAACTGGAACTAAAATTTCATGAAGGCTGCAGGGATCTGCAGTGGAACCCCCACATCGTTTCTTTCCCACTGGGGCGGGACCAAGGCCGCCTGGCTTATCGATAAAGGGAGCTCCGCCAAAATTTTGGCAAAACTCGAAGCATCTGGAGCGGGACGAGACTTCATTTTGCGACTAACGATCGAACAGCGTTGAGAAAAGAGTTTCCCCGTCACAGCCAGTCCACAGCTCCCAAGATGCGCCCTCTTACCGAAGAAGAGACCAAGACTCTCTTTGCCAAATTGGCCAACTACACCGGCGCCTCGCTCAACAACCTCATTGCGCCCCTCGACGATGGCGACCGCTACGTCTTCCGCATGCAGCGCGACCGTGTGTACTACACTCTCCTGTCGATAGCAAACATGGCGACTTCGATAAGCAGAGACAAGCTCCTTTCTGTCGGCACATGTCTAGGTTCGTCGCTCCCTGTTCCATTGGGACTTTATGTACCCGAATTTCCACAGCGGCGCATCAGAGCTAACTTCCCCCCTTCTGCTTTCTAGGCAAGTTCAGCAAGAGCGGCAAGTTTCGCCTGCACATCACCAGCCTTCCCGTCCTAGCCGAGCACGCCCGCTACAAGATCTGGATCCGGCCGAACGGCACCATGCCGTTCCTGTACGGCGGCAACATCGTCAAGGCGCACGTCGGCCGCTGGTCCGACGACTGCCCGGAGCACCAGGGCGTCGTGGTCTACGACATGAACGACACGCCGCTCGGGTTCGGCGTCACGGCGAGGTCGACGGCCGAGGCCAGGAGACTGGATCCCACCGGTGTCGTGTGCTTCCGACAGGCCGACTGCGGAGAGTTCTTGAGAGACGAGGATACCCTTTTCGCCAGTTAAAGGACGGATTTTTGTTTTTGGTTCAACTATTTAATGGGGGGGAGGAGAGGGGCGGCCGAGTCAAGAAAGAGAGCAGAGGTGGATTCAGCATTGAAATGGCGTTCAAGGAGTTGGCTTTGTCAAAAAAGTTAGACACTACCCGGTGGTATCGACACCCGAATGCGAGTATCGTTCACCAAAAACTGTTCTGGATGGGACTGGCTTTCGAGCTTCAGGGGAGATCGCCAACCACATGTGCGAGTTGAAGATGAGGTCAGCACGATCGAGAAAATATATTCCTCACGATACAGCACCCTGGTGGACTGGAGAGGAAAGCCAACGGAAGTGACTGCAAGCGGCTGCTCTGCAAACTTCGACCTGATGAATCGACAAGGACTGTATTATCGGGACTTGGCTTTTTCAGTAGGTACAGGGTACGGATATTCTACAGATGCCAAATCACGGTCAAATTTGTCAATGAAGGCAACAATATATCTGTATCTTCCAAGACGATTTCTGATATCGGCGTGCTGAAGATGATACCCGTATATGTTCTGATTACTGGTCTTGAGAAGCGGAGTGGTCTTCGATTTTGCAATTGTTGGACACAAACCATTTGATGTGCAGGATTTATGCCTTTATCGCATGAGCTGGGATTGTATATTCCTTCATTCCTGGGAGGCATCCACCGAAATGACCAGAATTGAACGAGTCAAAATTACCACTTCGTCATCAAGTAATCATGCGAATTTGAAAAGGATCTTTTTGGAAGCATGAATGCGCACCGAGATATGTGTGTATATCTTCAAGTCGTGATAAACATTCAAGGTTGCAGCTACAATACATATATCAAATGGATAGCGGGCCCCCTGAACAATGGCCGTCTTCTAAAAATGGCCTATCGAATGTACCTAGAATGGGGCTTGTTGGGGGCTACGGCGCCTCTCGCGGGAATTAGAGGGCCCAGCAAAGGGACAAGGGCCTACGTCAGTCAATCATTTGCTAATTTCGTGTTGGCGCCTGGTCGCATCGTCGACTCTTCATTTCTCCCATCTTTATCTTCAATCTAGCCCCCCACGCATCAACATACCGAACTTTCAAAGTCAAAAGTTAAAGACACTGCAACCTTTTCGCACTCGAAGACCCCCCACGAAATCGCGCGAGAGCTCGACGAACTCAGATACTCGCTGGCGAAGACGGCTGCGCAATCTTTATTGCCGCGCGTGGACAACAACGGGAATCACCCACCGAACGGCAAGGTCGGGCGCCCTTTGAAGTGGATGGACAGCCCAACAGTCTCAAGATGGCGGATTTAACACTGAACACGGCGTCCGCCTCTGCCGCCGGGTCCGAGGCCTTTGCCGGCGTTGCACTCCTGGTGTTTTCCTTCATCGTCCTCATGATCTTGCGATACTATCTTCCACTACGGACTACGCCCGCGTATATTCTGGTCCCGATTTTCTTCGCTCTATGGCTCCCGGCCTTCATCGTCCTGCTCGTCCCGATCGACCTGGCATCCAGCGCTGCGACAGACGATGAGGCCGCAAGGGGCATTTGGTTCCCGGCACGGTTGTTGTTGGTATCGTGGCGGATCACATACTGGCTTACCTTTGTGTTGACATGGTACGAACTATACACCATAACGGACCAGGAGGTCTGAAGCCATTGTCTTGCTAACGAGGAATCATAGGTTCATCCTCCCTATTCTTGCCGAGTACTCCGACGCTGGATATCGCGACCCGAAAGAACGACTGATGTACTCCCTGCGTGCGAATGCGCAGTACCATTTGATTGTCGTCGGCTCGGGTATACTAGGCCTCATTTATGTTATCATCTCATACGGGCTATCACTGCATTCGTTGAAGGGTCTGGTGATGGCTTTGGCGTACTGCTGGGGCCTGGTCCTCGCGATTTATCTCATGGGCCACGGGCTTGTTTCGATACCCAGGAAACTGATCAGAAATGCCAGCCTCCCGGGTCGGCTGCGGCGCATACAGTCTCATGCGCCCAAGGTGCACGAACACATGGAGGACGCCATCGCAAATCTAGAGGAGATTGAGAATCAGGTCGCGGAGCTCAGCAAGCGCAAGACGGGAAGTGCAAGAGACTTCCAGGACTGGATCGAAGACCTTGCCGACATGTGCAGCGTCCCAGAGTCACGACCTAGCAGCACCATGTCGCGCATTCCTACCGAGAGAAGAAGTTTGCCTACCGTCATTACCGAGAAATACTTGGCCGACTTGACCCGTCAGCTCGACCGAGCTCGCCACAGCAGGTCACGATATGTCGACGAGTGGAACCGGCTGTTGCAAGATGCTGCGCGAACACAAGCCATCCTCGACTCGGCCGCACCGAAGAAGCTCGATTTTGGCACAGCAACTCCAGGATCTTCGCTTCTCGAAAAGACCAACTTGCTCACCCCCTACACGCGCTTTCTTCTTCACTTTCACGTTGCACCAGCAGCTCGAATTGTGCTGGGAGGGTTCTTCGCCATGGCATCAGCTTGTGTTATCTGGTCGGAACTGATCAAGGCTGCCTTTCCCAGCCTGTCTGTCATTCGCCTTACCGTGGTCCACCACTGGACAGGTGACAAGGGTCAGGTCGGCTTTGCCGGCCAAGTTATCGCAGCATTCTGGATCTTGTACATGTGCGCCGCTGCCCTCGTCTCAGTGACTGAAGTCAAGGTCTGGAGAGGTCGTGCCTTGGTACGACGCAATACGGCCTATGAATCTGCCTTTTGGTATGCGGGTCAAGTAGCCAGACTGAGCGTTCCTCTATCTTACAACTTCTTGACCTTCCTCTCTTTTGATATTTACGAGAAGACGACATTCTACAAGTTCCTTGGATCGCTCATCAACCTGACGCCGCTGGGAACGTGGTTTGATTACCTTTTCCCCATCTTTGTACTGGTGCCTGTATTGGCTACAATGTTTGGACTCTACGGTAAAGCCAAGCGCATGTTTGGTCTCGACATGGATATGGGTGGTGACGAGGAGGATGAGGCCGGCTTTGGATCGGGATGGCGCGACGGAAGAGCTTTGATCGAGCGCGAGCTGAACGGGACCTCGATTAGCCGGAGAGAAGCTCTCGCTGGAAGAGGCTCCCGAGGGGCGCCAGTCTTGTCAGTCCCGGCAGCGCGATCGGAGCGGGCGCAGACGCCATTCGCCACATCGCCGTCGTACCACGATGATCCTACCACACGGGCAGGCCCGTCCTCGAGATCAGCAAGGGCCGATGCACCACCCGATGACGACGACTTTTTCGCGAGCTTGGGACACCGGTTCAAGAACACGATAGACACCATCGACACGCCGAAATGGCTGCAAGAGCTCGGAGATGGCATCAAGAAGCCCAAGTGGTTTGGCGGAGATGATAGCAACATAAGACTTTGAATGTGACGAACGACTATAGACCACAACATACACATAGACAGTAGATAATTTTTAATTGCAATACAAGACATATCAAGAAATATGACACAGCTGGAATAGATTCATGTATACTTCCTCATGAGACGTTCAGCTCCATGCCCCTTTTACGTAATCGCGCGCGGAATAAAAGATGGGCGCTCAATATGGAATGCGACCAGGGCTCGCAGGGCATCATGGAAGCTTATTTCAAGACAAGCAATTCAAGTTATGCAAACTATTATAGGTGGGGGGCCTACGGAAAATCCGTAGATGGATAATGATCTGTGAAGATCGATCGGTCAAAACGTCTGCTAATACTACTACATACCTAATGTACTCGGCAAATTCGCAATAGCGCTCGGGTGAAATGCGAAGCGGCATATGGTCGAAACGTGCAACGTGGAATGGAATGCGACTGTGACTCAGCTGCAGCAGCATATTCGTACAACATACATACATCTGTCGGACTGTCAAACATTTCGGGCCCGAACTGGTTCCCGTTGGAATTGGTGGGGAAGAGGGAGCGGCGAGGGTTTCGGAGAGGGCTGATGGTGTGCGGGTTCGTATGTATGCACAAATCGGGAACGGCCTACCTAATAAGGACCACATACTTGTTCCTCTGTAGGTAATAAAGAAGGAGTCTACGAATCTATCATTCTCATCAGATCGAATTGCAACGGGACTGCGAGAAAAAAAGATGGGGCTGGCGGCGATTTGCTGTCCGAATTGGATGTTCCTTAGCGAATGGCAGCAGATGAGACTTGGGCAAGACCTACCAGCATCTCGGCGTCTTGAGGACCCCGAGCCCCGAACTTGTTTGGACGGGGTTCGGGTGCGTCCGAGTGCCTGGCCCCCCAGTTCAAGTTCCAGTGGACGGGGTGCACTGCGCCTGGCTTTTCTAGAAGCTGGATGCGCGTTCGTTGAAGACAGTCCCCACTGCGATGCGCATCGCAACGCAACCTGTCAACGCCGCAAAGGGGTCTGGGTACGTACGAAATGTCGTATGCCTAGGATCAGTGTCGTTTGTCGTAGGGGAGAAAAAAGATGCTGGATCTCGTTTGACGATATGAAATGGAGTATACTCTGTGCGAAATATGTTTCTTCATATCCAATATCGCATCGCAATATTTGCCCAGTCAGAGAGAATATAAGCGAAGCGAGACGCACGTGAAACCCGTACCCATCCATCGCTAATCTTTTCCAATATGATGGGCTTTTTCGAATTGGGAGATGGGGGTCTCGGTGCTCTAGCCATGTGCGTACCCTGGTCGGCCGGCCCGCTCCCTGAAGGAATGAACTGAGGTGCGCAATTGAGCATGTCCCATCTGGCATCCTTGTCCAGATTGTAGGCGTTCGCATCTTGTCATCAGTGGTCCTCGGCGGCCTGCACATGTTGTACCACAATGGCCAGGCTGCTGTGTTGTTATGGTATATTGTAGGAGTTGGCGAGGAGGGCCATGATAAGATTGATGGTGATGAATCAGAGTGAGTGAATAGAGGATCAGATTGACGAGGATCCTCACAGCGATGGATCAGAATGATTTAACAGAGAATCATCCTCGCGGTCTCAATGTGTGTTGCATTCGAAGGACGGGTGAATTGATAGCGTAGGTAAGCATGCAGAATACTAATAGGTATGAGGATGATGGTGAGGTTTCGGTGGGGGTGATGCTGACAACAAGAGACATCTACGCCGCTGCTGATTCGTGAGGTGTGCAACACCATCTGCGGCGAGGAGTCATTACCGCAACAGATCACCGCCACGGGCTTTGGAGATTGGTCTGCGAAAGATGTCCTAGTATGTGCTACACATCGGGAGCATGGTCGCGGCAAGGCTGATCCGGAAGATAGGTAGTTGAATGCTGTATCATCACTGCCATCGCGTCTGGTAGTGCCGTCTTACCATCCGCCGTAGTGGTTGGCCAACGTAGAGTCGTATCCGTATGTCGCTTTCGCAAAAGATCATGATGTTTTCTCCACAGAGCCAGAGCAAAAACCCGAGCTTCTGGCCTCCAGGGGATCCTGGCTGCTGCACATTAGGCCCGCTAGCTACCGGTTAGTGGAAATCGACAGCGGGGCACATCGCTACAAAAGACTGGAGTGGCCTGCACATGTTCGGTGGACGGATCCCCTGTTCTCCGTGTGTGCAAGAGATATGCAAATCTAGTTGCCCCGGACGCCTTTTTTCAATCGGCCGCTCCAGTCCATCGTGGCCATGGAACTTGCTCAAATAAGACGCCCATCCCGTCCTCGCGTGTGGCCAATTCCGGGTGATTCAGTTCCCTCTGGGTGCATGCCAGACCTATTGATTGATTGATTGTCCTTGTGTTCTTGTTCTACTATTTTTATTTATCTGTTATTCATCTTTCTACAGAGTGGCTGCCTGTTCAACGTCGTTGCTAACAGACAACGATTGTACCACCTATTAATCACATCTATTCCTCTTCCAAATATATAAGACACATACCGTACCTAACCCACGGTTCCTACTTGCCTCGGCACGGATTCCCCCCACATTATATTTCTCAGACACCCCAGGATCGATCGCAAGACAACAAAAAATAACAAAGTGGTGGAAAAAGGACAACCACTTCGATAAGGGGGACCAGCTTCATATTAATTGTAGCCAGCCCCTTTGCGCAAGTCGGCAAGAGGTTTCGCGCAACTCTCACACGGCCTGCCGCCGGCCGCTTTCATCGTCGCATTCCTAGATACGATCGATCGATCGATCACACCATGGCCGAGGAAATCTCAGAAAAGGTCAACATTGGCCCGTCGAGGGCTTCAAGTCGCAATGAGTCGACTACGGATACCGACCCTACGGAGAAGCCAGCGGAGGCGCCACTGGCCAAGCTGGACTCCAAGGTTGTGCAGGCAGTAAAGGACGACAATGACGATCCATTCCGGAACCTGCCCACGGCAGAGGCCGATATCCTCAAGCGCCAGGTCGTCACACCCGAAGTCAAGGTCGGCATCGCCTTGCTGTACCGGTATGCGTCGCGAAACGATCTCCTCATCATGTTCGTCAGCGCCATCTGCGCCATTGCTGGAGGTGCTGCCCTGCCTCTGATGACCGTCATCTTCGGTAACCTGCAAGGTACTTTTCAGAATTATTTCCAGCAAAAGTCGACCTATGATGATTTCACCGGTGAAATGGGCCACCTCGTCCTCTACTTTGTCTACCTAGCCATCGGAGAGTTTGTCACCATCTACATTGCTACTGTTGGTTTCATCTATACCGGCGAACACATTAGTGCCAAGATCCGAGAGCACTATCTGGAGAGCTGTATGCGCCAGAATATTGGCTTTTTCGACAAGTTGGGCGCGGGAGAGGTGACGACACGAATCACAGCCGACACCAACCTGATCCAAGACGGTATCTCCGAAAAGGTCGGTTTGACACTCACGGCTGTCGCCACGTTTATCTCGGCTTTCGTCATTGGCTTTGTTGAGTACTGGAAGCTCACCTTGATCCTTCTGTCGACTGTCGTGGCCATTACCCTTCTCATGGGCAGTGCTTCTCAATTCATGATCAAGTTCAACAAGAGTTCCATCGAGGCTTACGCGCAAGGAGGTACGGTGGCTGAAGAGGTCATCTCCTCCATCAGAAATGCTGTCGCTTTCGGAACCCAGGATCGCCTCGCAAAGCAATACGACGTGCACCTGACCAAGGCCGAGAAGTATGGTTTCAAGGTCAAGGCTACCATTGGCTTCATGGTCGCGGGCATGATGCTCATTGTCTACCTGAACTACGGTCTCTCTTTCTGGATGGGTTCCAAGTACCTGATTGACGGCACTATCCCTCTCTCCAAGGTCTTGACCATCATGATGGCCGTCATGATCGGAGCCTTCAACCTTGGAAACGTGGCGCCCAACATTCAAGCCTTTGGTACCGCTATTGCCGCTGCTGCCAAGATCTTCAACACCATTGATCGCCAATCTCCTCTGGACCCGACCAACGAAAGCGGCGAGAAGCCCGAGCATGTCGATGGAACTATCCGCCTCGAGAATGTCAAGCACATTTACCCCTCCCGTCCCGATGTTGTCGTCATGAGAGACGTTTCCCTCGAGATCCCTGCCGGAAAGACAACCGCGCTGGTCGGTGCATCGGGCTCTGGAAAGTCAACAATCGTTGGTCTTGTCGAGCGTTTCTACGATCCGGTTGGTGGCAAGGTCTATCTTGATGGCCGTGATATCAGCACTTTGAACCTGCGCTGGCTCCGACAGCATATCTCTCTTGTCAGCCAGGAGCCCACCCTGTTTGGTACCACTATTTTCGGCAACATCAAGTACGGTCTCATCGGCACTGCTGGCGAGAACGAGAGCGAGGAGAAGCAGCGTGAGCTCGTCATTGAGGCTGCCAAGAAGGCAAACGCCCACGACTTCATCTCTGCTCTCCCTGAAGGATACGAGACCAATGTCGGCGAGCGTGGTTTCCTGCTGTCTGGTGGACAAAAGCAGCGTATCGCTATTGCCCGAGCTATTGTTTCTGACCCCAAGATCCTCCTGCTTGATGAAGCCACCAGTGCGCTCGACACCAAGTCTGAAGGTGTTGTCCAAGCCGCTCTCGAGGTCGCCTCTGCTGGCCGTACCACAATCACCATTGCTCACCGTCTGTCCACTATCAGGGATGCTCACAACATTGTCGTCATGTCCCAGGGCTCCATTGTCGAACAAGGAACTCACGATCAGTTGCTTGAGAAGCGCGGCGCCTACTACAAACTCGTCACTGCTCAGAACATTGCTGCCATTAATGAATTGACCCCGGAAGAACAGGAGGCAAACGATGTCGAGGAGGAGAAGCTCATCAAGCAGGTCAGCGCCAAGGATGGTGCGCCAGCCTACATCGAGGACCCCAACGACGATATCCATGCCAACCTCAAGCGTTCCACCACTCAGGGTTCCGCCTCGAGCAAAGCACTCCAGGGACGCAAGCCCGAGGAACAGCAAAAGTACAGCCTCATGACTCTCATCAAACTGATTGCGTCGTTCAACCGAGACGAGTGGAAACTCATGGTCTGGGGTCTTTTCTGGTCTGTCATCTGTGGTGGCGGTAACCCCACTCAGGCTGTGTTCTTTGCCAAGCAGATCATGGTAAGTTATCAAGTCCCTGTTTGTTCTTCCATCATTGCTAACATCAGACCTAGACTCTCAGTGTCAACTTGACGCCAGCCAACGAACACCAGGTCAAGAAAGACAGCGACTTCTGGAGCGCCATGTACCTGATGCTTGCCTGGGTTCAATTCGTTGCCTACATCCTGCAGGGTCTGGCCTTTGCCAGATGTTCCGAGAGACTGATTCACCGTGTCCGAGACCGTGCTTTCCGAAGCATGCTTCGACAGGATGTCGCATTCTTTGACAGAGACGAGAACACTGCCGGCGCTCTCACCTCGTTCCTCTCGACCGAGACCACGCACGTGGCAGGTATTAGCGGTGTCACTCTGGGTACATTGCTCCTGGTCACCACGACTCTGATCTCGGCCCTGGTTCTTGCCTTGGCCGTCGGCTGGAAGCTGTCCCTGGTCTGTATCTCGACGATTCCCATCTTGCTGGGCTGCGGTTTCTTCCGGTTCTACATGCTTGCACATTTCCAGCGTCGCTCCAAGCGAGCCTACGAGCAGTCTGCCACCTTTGCATCCGAGGCCATCTCTGCCATTAGAACTGTTGCCTCTCTCACTCGTGAGACGGACGTTCTCAAGCAGTACCAGACCGCGCTTGCTGCTCAGCAGCGATCCAGTCTGATCTCCGTCCTCAAGTCTAGTTTGCTGTATGCCGCCTCGCAGTCGTTCCTCTTCCTGGCCTTTGCTCTCGGTTTCTGGTACGGAGGTACTTTGATCGCCAAGCTCGAGTACAGCATGTTCCAGTTCTTCCTCTGCTTCTCGTCCATCATCTTTGGTGCCCAGTCTGCCGGAACAGTCTTCTCCTTTGCTCCCGACATGGGCAAGGCGCACCACGCCGCCGCCGAGCTCAAGACTCTCTTTGACCGCAAGCCCGTTGTTGACTCTTGGTCAGAAGACGGAGAGCGCCTCGAGGCCGTCGATGGCACAATCGAGTTCCGTGACGTCCACTTCCGCTACCCGACCCGGCCCGAGCAGCCCGTGCTGCGAGGCCTGAACTTGACTGTCCGCCCTGGTCAGTACGTGGCCCTCGTCGGCGCGTCTGGCTGCGGCAAGTCTACCACCATCGCCCTCCTGGAGCGATTCTACGATCCTCTCGTCGGCGGTGTCTACATTGACGGCAAGGAAATCAGCTCGCTGAATGTCAACGACTACCGGTCCTACATTGCCCTCGTGTCGCAAGAGCCCACGCTCTACCAGGGCAGCATCAAGGAGAACATTCTGCTGGGCGCGCCGCACGAGGTCAGCGACGAGGCCATCGAGTACGCGTGCAAGGAGGCCAACATCCACGAGTTCATCATGTCGCTGCCCGACGGCTTCAACACGGTCGTGGGCAGCAAGGGCGCGCTGCTCTCGGGCGGCCAGAAGCAGCGCATCGCCATCGCCCGCGCCCTGATCCGCGACCCCAAGATCCTGCTCCTGGACGAGGCCACGTCGGCCCTCGACTCCGAGTCCGAGCACGTCGTCCAGGCCGCCCTGGACAAGGCCGCCAAGGGCCGCACCACCATTGCCGTCGCCCACCGCCTCAGCACCATCCAGCGCGCCGACATCATCTACGTCTTCGACCAGGGCCGCATCGTCGAGGAGGGCACGCACACGGAGCTGATGCGCAAGAACGGCCGGTACGCCGAGCTGGTGAACCTGCAGAGCCTGGAGAAGCACGGATAGATGAGAGATGATCACGCCGAGAGGGGCGTGATATAAGCGAACGCGGTCGAAATGTGCCGCGGGAGGAAAGGGCTGTGTTGATTTCAGAAAGAAAAAAAGATTCCCCCGGGGCCTCGGCATACCACGTTATAGTACATGGGCATGCTGATGTATATTCCCCTCTGCATTGGTTTGGCGTTATTAGAGGTACAGAGCAAAGATCATCCATATCATCATAGCTTTTGGGTCAGACTCCTCATCATGCATATAATACACATTTATTGCATTTACTTTTTTGTACTCATCGTGAGCCATGGTTGTGGTGAAATGTGAAAATAAACTTTTGATACATGTTCGATCATCTTGACTCCCACGTCAATGATCATTCTCGGGCGTAGCTAATTTTGATCACCAGGGCCCGTCAATCTGGAGCCAATATTCCCAGGAACGTATCGCGGTGCTTCAAAGTGCCTTTCGCTGACGAGAGAGAAAAAAAAAAGAATCATGAGAAGACTTGGAACTCCTTGATTTCTGACCTGTCACGTCCATGTCTTAGTATTTTCGTCAAAGTGCTCGTACGACGTCAAAGGAAAAGGGACCGTGCGGAAGCAAAGTAAATACTCGCTACGAGCAACCGAGGATGCGCACGAGAAGATACCGTGGACATAGGATCGACTATGACCATTTTCTTCGTCTACTCTGATTTACTTTGCAGGCAGGAAAATGCTGCATGGACACGTGTATATGTGCACTCTATATCTTCACATAACTAAAGGTAGAATAAGAAATAGTCGTTCGGTTCGGGCCCGAATTCCGGATAGTGTTTCTTTAGAGTTTATTCGATCTTTTCTTTTCACGACCCGAGTTTGAGGTTGATGGGTCCCGGCGTTATCTAGCTGCTTTCTTCCTCGTGGTCACTTTTCTTCTTTTTATTCGAGTGTATATGGATATATAATTTTTTTTGATTGGTGGGACATATGCCCGAGAGCGAATTCTGATCTGCTCTCTTGCTTTTGTGAAAATGTATATACTCGGTGAGGACTCTCGCTTCACCGGCACGCGGATACCCGGTTGTATATTGTTCTAGACCCAACTTCCCTCCCCCCCGAGCCGCCTTTGCTTTGCATACATGTCTTCGTCGACACGTGCCCGTCACTGGATTTTCCTTTTCCCTTGCTTTGCGTCTGCCGCTTCGGCCCGCTTCCCGAGCCCTTGGATGATCGTCTCCCCAAAGAATGTAGATTTTTCAAAAGTATAGACAATAGAAATAAAAAATAGTAAAAATGTTTTGACAACTTCTGGTAGTGAAGCTTGGTGAAATATATGAAAATCAGTCCTCGGTATAAAAAGCCGCTGAAAGGACAGTTTTCCAGATGGGGGTATCAGTAATAATAAAAAATAAAAGAAGCGCCGCGTCATAATGAAATGACGAAAGTCCGGGAAAGAGAATATGTGCAATCGTAAAAGTAGTTTCCAGAGACCCGGGAATTCCCCTCCCGTTTTTGTGTCTCTCCCGCCTGACTCGGGCCCGTAAGTGAGAGACAGACACGTGAGGCTCATGGATGATGTGACGTGGTGTCGAGGTGGTTTTGGACATATGCACAACACTAGAGCAGCCACTGCGATAATACGGCGACCATGAGCGAGAAGAGCAGCAGCGACGGGGTCTGCATGGTCGTCAACGGCGCAGAGCTGCTGACTTGGGCCTCGGGCAGGGTGGCGTTGACAAAGGTGGCGCCGCACTGGGCGTTGACGGCGTCGGCGGCGTCGGCGTACGTGTTGGCGATGGCGGAGCTCCGGTCGGCGGTGGCGGCCTGGAAGATGCCCAGGACGTTCTGGGAGCAGGCGTTGCAGTCCGGGGTGGTGGTGTTGGGGTAGCTGATGTTGAGCGGGAGATAATACAGGTACGTGTCGGCGATGGCGCTCGAGTTGGTCACGGCGTTGGCGAAGCAGTAGGCCGACGTGTCCGGGTCCTGCAGGCAGCTGGCGCTGTACAGCGGCTGGTACGCCTTGAGCCCCAGGTACGCCTGCACCACGGCCGAGTTCTGCTGCTCGTAGTCGTCGGCGCAGTTGGCCGCCTCGGTCAGGTTGCTGGCCATCTTGTCCAGGTAGTCGGCGCAGAACGTGACGTTGGCGGCGCACGTCGCGTCCAGCACCTGCGTTATGCTGAAGAGCGACTTCTCGGCATTGAACATGGAGAGCGAGCCCTGAAAGATGAAAAAGAGGCGTCAGCGACATGTTCTCATTGGGCGCAGCCGAGTCCCAAGCGAAGTGAGTGTGGTCTTACCTGCACGAGCATGGAAAAAGGGTAGCATGACTTGAAAGTCGAGTCGGACAGCATGTCGGTAATGAAATTTTGGCAGTCGCCATTGCCGGTGAAGTTGGATGCGATCGCATTGTCCAATGGGCTGGGCAGCGGACTGGATGCAGCTGTTGTCGTCGATCGCGTCGTCGTTGTCTTGGTCGAGGAGGAAGCGCCATCGGTGGCCGTCGCCGTGCCCGTGGTCACGCTGATGGATATAGTCGTCGCAGAGGAGTCATCTCCGGTGGCGGTCGCAGTCGGATACGACCGGGCTTCTAATACGTCTGCTGCTTCTGTGTTTTCCGTGTCTTCTTTTGCTTCCCTCCTGCGCTCCAGAAAGCGTTGGTGGTCCTCCCGAGACATCATGACCCAGTTGTCCTCGATGAGAACTGGGACTCGCGTGTCGACGATCAGCGTCTCAAAGGGATGTGGGGGAGCGACGACTGAAAAGGCCTCGGTCGTGGAGACCATGAGAGACCCCCAGCAGAGGATCGCTAACGAGGTGAAAATCATTGCCTTAAATATTCTGGGTCCTGCTCGGACCTGAAACGACAGGGAGCCACGGTCCAGGCCCAGTTATATATTGGCCTGTATTAGTATGTAGCACGGATACTACAGAGTACTGCTGCGGTTGGGCTCGTTGCGCTGCTGTGCTTATGTTACAACAGCTAGAGGCAACAGTAGATAGAGAGACCGGGTCTCAAAAGAGTGAGAGGAAAATAAAAGGATCGCCGTCTTGGCTTGTTTAAAGAACGGCAGGTTACCGATCTACGAAACGTCCAAACATCACTCCCAAACTGCCCGGCCACGCAGATCTGCCAGTTTTTGTCGGTCCCTGAGATCCGAGATTCTGAGCTAAAAACAGCAGGAGCCGGATGGGTGCCGTAGCAGATGACAGGTGATGAGATGGGATGAAAGACAATCAAGAGAAAAGTGTCGGTCCAATCTAGTCGGGGAGGATGATGATGTTGTTTTTAGAGCCGATCCAAGAAGAGAGTAATGACAGCCCTAGAGAGCTGCAACGTTCCTTTTCTTTCGCTTCTTGGGTTTTCCTTTGTTGTGCAGGCCAGGGCCGATCTGATATTAAATGCTGGCCGCTCGTTATGCGGCTGCGCGGGTAAAAAGGCGAGTCAGTTCGGCCAATGTGCTGATACCTCGTGGGAAAGCAAAGCCATAACAAAAGTGTATCCGTGTATTCGTGGGTATGTATCTGCGTGTCGTGTCTGTGACGAGGCCGTCTCTCTGTCCTCCTTCCTGTATGCAGTGTGCTTGTGCAACGGCCAGGTCGATAGGCAAGTAAAGTAAATCCACAGGCGGTCCTTGGGGTCGAGCAGTTTTGATTACAATATTAGTTTCGTGAGAGACGTCGCACGTAGTTGTAATAAGCGTAACCAGTATAAGTCGTCTCAATCATGAAAATACCCGGGAGCAAACAGTAAAGAGCTCGGGAGGAGTAACGAAAGAATGGGCTGGCACACACGCACAGTGGGCAGACGACAATCTTTGCGGGGATAATGGTGAATATGAATGATAAATGGTCAGGTCATTGTATGGATGCATCTGTGTATGGATCGGGGGCATGTACACGCCAGCGGCCCTGTCTACCGTTACCCACCTGGTGAGTCGGAGGAGGTCTAGAGCCTTCCGTCCCCAATGTAGGCACAGTCAATTTAATGATTCGAGCAAAGTCGAGTAGAGCGCCCTTGTCTTTTTCTCTGCGCGACGAACCATGGCTTTGCCTGTGCCCCATAGGCGGCGGCCGGGGGTGGAAATACAGAGTACATAACAGGCGCCTGTCCATCTACCTCGCGAGGGACAGCAGGAGAGAGAAAAAGAGCAGGGTAAAAAGCTGTCATGCTACTGTACTAACGTTAGTCAAGAGCAGCAGCGCCCTTGCTCATCTCCCGCAACTCAACTAAGAACCTAGGCTGGTGGGCAGCAATAGGAAGAACTCTGGTTCGTTCTTCTTTGGCCTGTCCGTCGGTCGGGCTGCCCATTGCTAAAAGGTAGGTAAGCCTAGGTAAGCCACGCGGCCCCGTCAGCGGAGAGGTGCTCAATATTGGCTGGGCCAGACCATAAACAGACTAGAGTGGACCTGCAGGTGCGCGGACGACGTTGGCGATGGTGGTGGTATGTAGGTACCTACCTAGGAGAGGGGTTCTTTCGAAAGTGTGGTGGGCTGGCTGGCTGGCCTGTTCGCAAGCAGGCACATGTCTGTAGTATGTACGGTATGTTACCTACGGGCGTAATGTAAGGTGCTGGCTATACAATGTACCATGTAGGTAATTCCGCGTGGCCCTTGGAGATCGATATCGAATTCCCGGGAGCCCAATCAGGCAATTGGGGGCTGTATATATGTCTCTCTTGATGGCCTGACAGATTGGGAGAAGAACCATGCCGTGCCGATGCCAGTTGGAGCAGTCAGATTCGATGACTGATAATCAGGCTGCTTTTGCGCAATATTGACAACTCCTCTTGGCATTTCAGCCACGTTACCGGGAGCTTGGTGCGAAGGGAAAGTAACCGAGTCTCGACTCTGCCAGCGGCGCCTGGCCTGATACCAACACCATGGTTGTAATCTCGGGAGCAAGCCCAGAACAAAAGACTAACCAGCTGTAGATACCTCGGACAAGCAGAGGAAGGAGTCGAGCGCTTTCTGACGGTGACAGCGGCAGAAAGATCTCATCCTACATACTAATACGATCATTGAGAGACAAAATGTAGAGAGCAGTTCGTGTCCATGCGAGGGTGAGACAGAGAGCCTTGTTCATAGCGCATGTGCGTGCCCGCGCCGTGCCCTTGCCGCGAGAGGCGCTTAGCTGCAATTTCTCATCGTTTTCCCTTGCATCAGGCGCGAGGATCGAGCGTTGGAGGGCGCCGTTAATCGATTTTGCCAGAGAGACGCGAAGCGTCTATGTTGACCCCCATCTCATCAGTAGCGACGATTAAGGAGGTAATCGTATTGCTACCTCATAAGTCTCTCAACTACCCAGATGCTACCTATAATGACCTCTGTAAGGGTCCCCACCTCACGAGTAACATTAACGCTGAACCAGCTCTCGGTAGCGAGCGTGGGACTGGACGGCGGACTAAATACAAGACTTGCCTGCGCTAGGAGGGAGACGCCGCGGCCTGTACCTACATTAGGCCTTTCTCGTTGATCTGATCCGAGGATGCATGAACTCGAGCTTCCTTCTGGAATGAATATATCGGACGACGAGAGCAAGAAAAAGAAAAGACGGACACGAGTATACGGGCCCGGGTCAATGGATACTGGGGCGCAAGGTCCCGAGGAATCAGATGCCAAGCCTGCCTGTCTCGAGCTTTTTGTTCCCTCTCTTTTTGCCGAAGAACTTTGGTTTCTTGCCGGGGGGGCCAAACTGTCAGTGTAAAGGTCATCCTCAAGGTCAAGGTCAAGATCCCCCTTGCGTGTCTTTACTTTCTTTCATTCATTTATCCGTTCTGAAAACAGCTGCGTACATGATTCATGCTTACACATTGTACATGCTAATAACGGAGATTTTTCGTCTTCTTCTTTCTTTCCTTGGCTGCTTCCCTTCCCCGGAACTGATATTCCACAGAATAAGGCTTAGCCGATGCAAAGCCGATCAGAACTATTGGTTTGCCTGCATGATTACTAGCATATGGTCAAGATTCCGCGGCTGCTATTGTCTGTCTGTCCGTCTGTCTACCTGTCTATGAATCCTTCTCAATTGTCCTCTATTGCTCTCTCTCTCTCTCCACACACCTTCTATTTCGCTCGATAGCTGGGATGACGACTCCCTTGGCCCTTTTTGCGTTATTGTAGCTCCCTCCCTTCTCCCCCCAGGTCACAATCAATGGCCGGTTGGTGGTGGGAGGGGCTCAGTGTTATCCCACTGTGGCTTTGCACCGGAGCACAGCTGTTCATCTGAAACCACGTCGACCGAGTGTGACCAGACAGAATACGAGGTTGAGTGGTGGCTATACCGATGGAGACGCGAGCAGCGCGACCTGAAGCGCGCTCATTAAATGATTAAAAGTCCAGGTTGAGTACGTGGTGCAAGTACACAGGTAACCAAGTTTTAGTGTACCGTAGTGTACGGAATACCTACAGCCCCCCGCCGCCTAATCGCCCTAGGAGAAAAAGAGAGAGAAGTCGATGATCCGGCTTCCCACGACCGGATCATCAGGACAAACGTGAGGGAAACGGCTCAAACGGGGAGAACAGGAATGCACGCAAACTCCTGCAAGGCACTGACTAGAATAACCCTCTCCTGCGTTCTTTGTCGATCGCTGCCGTGCAGGATAGAGCTTTCCCCTCAGTTCGCGACTCGAATACCGAAGCCGCCAGACTCATGAGCCTCTCTCCGGGCAGCTCATTCGTCCAGCCCAGTTGTCCAATCAGCCCGCGAGACTCCAACGGTCGAGGCTCGCACCTAACTCATGTAACTTCCGAGTCGGGGACACCCTCCGCTAAACCCCCCTTGCCCTGAGTTATTACTCGTCAACCCGATAGAAGGCTTTACATGTAGGATATGTCTATCGAAAAGACAGCTTCTCCTTGTAGCCCGCCGCTCTTAAATGTCGTTATTGTAGCCGCCGGTTTTTGTCTGTAATCAAATAGTTTGCGGTTCTTTATTTATAATTAGTATTATTGCCGCCGCCGGCGACCAGAAAAAAACGAGTCCGGCTCAGGGAGCGAGAGGATAGCGTGTGTACTCTGTAATCTCAAAAAAAAAAAAAAACGTCTCGCAGCCTCATACGTCAAGTCTTATTTGACGTTTGTGCTAGTGAGTTCTGCGATCCTTCGCGAGCGCCTCTACCTACCAACTCGACTATTTGTGTTCCTGCAGCCCTAGGATGGACGCTATCCAGGACGGCTGCGCAAAGACTTTGTTGTTGCTGGCCTGATGTTTGCTTTATTACCGCGCCTCTCGAATATCTTGGCTACACCTGACCCGGCCTCTTGGGAGTTTTCGCAGGATGAGAGAGAGAGAATCCTTGACCGTAGAGCAAAGCAAGGAGGATGAGATTGGATGCGGCGCTGCAAGCCTCCTTGCCCAACGAGACGGTACTCATTTGCCTTCGCATGCACGAGGGAGTCCAAATTCGTACGTGAGAATGCCGAAAGCAGGACGAGGCTGATCCTGGTAAATTCCCGATGCGGATCTGATTGCTTTCAGAACAGTCCAGAACCCGCAGATCTTTTCTCTTTTTTTTTCCTTCCTCCCTGTTCCAGAGCAAAGGGTTTCTCGGCATGCGGTGGCCAAATGTGCAACCGAATTGTTGGACAAAGGATAGCAAGATGTATTCGAGGAAAGAAACCCCCGTCCCCCAACAGCAACCATGTTACCTAGTTGCCTTTCCAGTTCACCGGATACCCCGGGCTTTGCTCAAGAACCAAGAGATGTTGTTGAGAGCCTACGTAGAGAAGAGGTTGGATCTCAAAAATAATAATACTTACTGCTACAACATTGCCTGACTGCCTAGAATTGTTTCTGTTGTTGCTTTGTTCTCTGATCGGCAAATATAGTATCTAGGGATCAACCTATATGTATGTGCAACGGTGGAAAGAAAACGTCTACCAGCCTCCGTACGAGACTGCGAATATCTACTCGAACCTGGAGCAGCAACCGCCCAGCCTTGACTTACCCGTTGAGCCCCTGTTGCTAACGTGTATGAACATCGCGTCTCCGTGTTCTCTCCCCGACACACCAAAGGCGAGCCTCAAGCTCCTCCAGAATTCCCTTCTTGTCCGGCATTCCTCTCCTTCTCGCTCTGAAAGTCCGATTCGAGGCGCAAGGTGACGTGACGTTGCCAACGCGTGCTTCAGTGTTTTTGGTTTCGAAAACCATGAAGCATGAAGTAGGTATACATGCTTGCCTTGGATGACCGTTCGGTTATGCATTGGTTCCACCAAAGATCTGCCAGTCTGTTTAAACCACATGTTGTTACCATGTGATAAATTAGTCAGAGGATCGCCATTCTTTCTCATATACATGTGTCTCTGCAGTCTATATCGTAGAGTTGTAGTATTCTTCGACAGTCTCTTTTTCAAAGACATATCGTACGCACAACGTCACATAGCTCCCCAATCAGCTGATGAGAAATACTGGGATCTTGCCCTCGATACTTAATATCGTTGGAATGGAAGCAAAGGACTATTGTCCCCAAGGAAAATTCATGTAGATGTGATCCCATTTTTGTTTTGTCTATTGCCGAGTCTATGCTACATCGATGTCCGGTCCATCGAGTCCAACGCCCCTGTGGCGTGGCCACCTAGGTGGCCTATTGTCGTTCCCGCCCCTAATAACGACACTTTATCCTTACAACATTTTATACACATGATCATTGATCTTGGTAGGACAAAAAGAACAACTATTCTGCCCAGCCAAAGACCTCGCTGATAGACAGCGTGTTTGTCCTCACACCAGTCAACGTCACGGCGATGCCGACCAGATCGACGACGATCAGCAGTGCAGCAGCCATCATGAATCTCGGGCTAAAGACCCGGTAAAGCATCAAGTGGCGCCGCAGGTAACCAGCCCAAGCCATCGTGGCCAAGCTTTCCACAGCATAGTATGCAACGAAAACACCCAGTGCCCTCGTGGTGCTTTCCAGCACTGCTCTGCGCTTGGGGTTCGTCTTCCACAGCACAAGGAGCGGCACAGCCACACAAGCAAGGATCTGACCGGCAAAGGTATTCAGTGCCACCACAATAGGGGACCAAGGATACCGCACCGTCTTGAGCGGGATGAATGCAGTGTCCCACTGAAGAGAAGACAGGGCAGCTTGGTGACCAGTCTTGAAGTAATGAAAGTTTCCAAGCAGAGCAAGCGTGATGGGACCAATCGACTCAGAGGTCAAAGCATTCAAGTCGACAATCTCGACGAGCGACAGAATCTGCCACAACATGAGAGCCAGTGCGCCAGCTCCCATCGGCTTGGAGAGCAAAATGCAGGCTCCTGCGAAATTAAGGACAAGGAACAAGTAACGTGCGCCATTGGCATTGCCGTAACCCAATACCGTGACCTGGGCGCGGCGCGCATTGCTGGCAGCTGTCGTGATGATTGACACACAAGGAGGTGCCCAAACGAATGCCGTCGTGCCGGCTATGAATGCGAGTGCCAGTGCTGTCTGGGCCACAAGAACCTGAATTGTCTTGAAAGTCTCTTCGGTGATGGTAGGGAACCATTGGGCATTACTGGCAGCATCCAGTGACCAATACACCGCCGCGAGGAAGAGACCACCACGGAAAACGTATTGAATCCAAACGGGCGCAAGGCCTTCGTAGGAACGAGACGGCATGAGATATCCCTTGACGACCGTGGGTAGGATGAGAAGCACAGCGAATGGCACTACAAGTTGCCATGCTGCAGGAGTCGAAGAATTGGCAGACGCGTAGTAGGTTGAAGTGCAGTATGGCATCTGTTCCTCACGGCACAGTTTGGAAAACGAGGCGAGACGCCCGAGAACAACAAAGATAACAGAGTGATAGATGCCCAGAGACCGCTCTACAATCGTGGGACGCCGGAGAGCCGAGACTGCTGCTGCCAAACCAAAGGTGGACAGAAAGAACAGAGAGATGGAGTCTTCCCAGATGGTGTAAGAGTTTGCGGCGAATCCAATCGACTGGCTGACGGTGAAAACGACCGAGAGCAAACTCCAGAACGAAGTAGGAAGGATATTGACTATGCTCTTGCCCAGTCCGAAGAGCGAAATGATGACTGCAACAATGCTGCCACAAGCAAAGCCAGCGGCTGCGACTGGCCAGTCTTGCGAGCCCATGAGAACAACGTATCCAATTCCTGAGCCAGTTCCAAGCAATGCTCCCAGAGAGCCTGCCTTCACGAGGCTCTTCTCAAGGCTCTGCTCAGCCGCAGCAGAGCCATTCTGCTCGTTCATCAGCTCAAGACTCTTTTCGGCAAAATCAAGCTCCATATCGTCAACAACAGCAAATTCGTCATCGTCATCCTTGGAGACGTAGACTACGAGGACCAAGACGCCAAGAGCCATGACCGCAATGCCCATGATCATCTTCGGAACATCGAAGCGTGCCCATAGGTCCTTGCACAGTCTCAATGTTTCCTCTTGAAACTGTACAAATGCATAGTAGGTTGCCTCGGATACCTTCTGCCCCTTTTGAGAACTGGCGTCAGCCGTTTCCCATAGCTCAGCAGGGCTGCCTGCCTTTGAGCTCTGTTCAATGCCACGAGCAGCAAAGTAAGAAGCCTGGTATCTTTTGATGCCGGCAGAGGCCATTCTCGTGACTGCAGCCAGGTTGTTCCAAGAGTTACCCTTCTTCCCGGCAAAAGCCTCTTCAATCGGCCGACCCAGATTGTTGTAAGGAATAGGAATTCCCAGCAAGAGGGATAAGGTAGGAACAAGGTCGATTTGGTTGACCGGCCGAATCTTGGCAGTTGCCGGAGGGATCACATGTTCAGGTTTTGTACGACCAAACACTGGCTTTTTTGAGTACATCCACAATGCGGCCTCAACCTCATCGTCGCTCTCGCCGCCATGATCACCCTTGCCGTCCATACCATGGTCTCCCATGACTACCAGCAGGGTATCATCGTCAATCTTGTTCACGAGGTCTTGCACGAATTGGTCCATCTGCTGGAGTTTTGCAGTCATGGCAGCATGACTGGGACCGTACCGATGGCCGGCATGGTCGACACCGAGGAGATGGCCAATCAGCACATCCCATTCGCCCTTCTTGTCCGACTCCAAGAGAGGGAATATGTGCTCCAGGACGCCATTATCGACAGTGTGCAGATCCCAGACGTTGAAGCTGTCATAGGCTCTGCTGATGTTTGACTCAAAGTACCCAGGAAATAATGCAGTCCATGTGTCGTCTCCAAGGTGGGCAATCCTCTTGCCAAGACCCCTGAGCTGCTTCAGGATGTTGTCTTCCTCAATTGCAGTTCCGCCGAAACTGCTTCCAATATCGATGAACGTGGGCAGCGTCCCGGTTGTCAGCCCCTTGAGTCTTTGCAAGGTAGCTGTCGGCGGGTCGGCAATGAAAGGAAGCAGGACCGCATTGTTGGGGGATTTCTTGGAGGTCTCGTACAAAAAGGGGAATGCATTGTGATAGACCTCGGCCTTGGTACTGTCCTCCACCGGGACGGTGAAGTCATACTTGAGGGCATCTATCACAACGACCACAGCCTTGTCGAAGGTTTTGGGGTGCCAGCAGCCTCCTTCCACGGTGCCTTGGCCCTTCCAGCTGGTCAGGGGCTCGACGGGGGGCGTGGCGCACTCTGATTGCTCCTCCAGGACCAGACGAGCAAGGAGGAACCCGCTTGTGAACAGGTAGATGCCGACTGCATGGATGCATAGCATCCACACCCAGAACCCAAGGGTCCAATTGAAGCGCCTCCCATAGGCGGCCTTGCGGCGAGCTTCGAGGGCAAGACGCTGCTTCTCGGCTTCCGTGTTGCGCGCCTTTCCGGAGGAGGCGGAATTATCCCGCTTCTGAGCATTCTCGAGCTCCTTCAGCCTCTTTGCTCTTGCATATTGAGCAGCAATTGCTTTGTATTCGGCGGGTGGCTCTTTTGGGCGCGAATCACGGGTCGGCATGGTGGACAGGAGGTGGTGGTGTTGAGAGGAAATCGGCGTCAGGGTATGCGAGACCAGTCGCAGCCATTGATTGGCTCGGGGCGGGATGTTTTGGTTTCAATGATACAAGAAGATTATCGCGGCATGTCATGAACGCAAGAGAGAAGCAAGGGGGAAAAATTGTATCGACGTCGTCGCGATGACGCTTTTCGCGAGCACTTCAACTTGCAGCCAGTTTGGGGACTTCGAGGATCTGACACAATTCCAAAGCTTGGCCAGCTCGAGGCTTGTCCAACAGCAGCAGCTCCATTGGCGGGGTGCTAGTCTAAGGTAGAGCTAGCTTGGTGTTAGGTAATCCGGCTTAGCTAATAAAACTCGCATAGGTCGGTCACGCTTACCTCGCACCGACATAAGGCACGAGATAGACCGAGCACAGTACGGATAGCGAAGTTAAGAGATGAGACATGAGGTAAGCAGGCATTTGGGGTCATTTGGGGTCGCTTAACTGCCGCTGTGCCACGTGCCGGCCAGCTGCTGCAGCCGCGGGAAGGATCGATCATCATCACCTCTGTGCTGATTTGCTGCCCAGGAAGAAGAAGCAGCCAGACAGGCATCAACCATCAACGGCAGGCATTTCCAAACAAGTGAATATGTAAGGTACCTGAAAGGCCAACATACACCTTTCCCAGGTCGTGCTCTAGTATGGGGTATGAAATTACCCAGCCCAACTTATTTTAATTAATTATGGACATCGTTCAGATTGTTTTGAAGCGTCATGAGATTGTGCACCGCGTTGCCCATCACCAATAGTCGTATGTCCCTCTCTAGTGATGGGCCTAGCCACCTTCTCTTCTGGTTCGATTCATCCTGGAGATCGAGTATACTTGCCCGCGGGTGAGAATCATTCAGCCTGCCATCGAGCTCGATCCTTCTTCGTTTTCGGGCTTTCATCATATATCAAAACCCCGTACATACCTAGCTGCACATGCAGCTCCTGACATGAGGATCATGTACGTCGGGTGCTATAGATAGTATTCCGTACATGGCCTGCCTGTCACTTTGGGCTTGGCGCAGGCCGTATAGACATGGCCTACGTAGACTTACAACGACAACACTGCCTTTCGGGAGAGCATCCGGATCTCTAGGCGAATAACAACGTGATTCCGATCAAGCTGGGGTCAGCCCTGGGTAATGCGTGACGAGCTGGGATGTCTCGTCTTGGGGATTGCCCATCCGTAACAGTGCCAACCATTATATTGCCTGCGAGGCCATGACTCATGCAAGTATCCTCTCGCCCAGGACTGCGCTGCAAACTGCTGAGTTGCTAGGGGGGGGCGCCCTTATGGCGGGGCCAAGGACTGGGCAAGGCAGATTGCCTCATTGTGCGGTATCGTGTAAGTTCTTCCAAAGTTCACATGGGTCCAACTGCCGGTGTGCTGTCTCCCGTAGTAAAAGCGAACACGGGGTGGTGGGGGCCCTCATGATCTACATGGGTAGACAGCCTCGGCGAGAGCCGGATAGTACACCGAGAAGAGAAAGCAAAGAATTTCCTCCCTTTTTTTCTCCTCCAGTCTCTCGTCTCGTGGAGACCGAAACTGATTGTTGGGTTGCGGAGTTGTTGTCTCCCGTCGGTGAGTATTGCAGATCGGTATGAAGAAGAGGGGAAATATTATACTACTGTTGGGTAAAGTGTTCAATATCCAATTTTGTTTCACACAGTCTACCGAGTATAGCTAGCCGCCAGCCGCCAGAGAGGGCATGCGCAGCCGCCAAAGAGTATACTCGTTCTTTAGTAGTCGTGGTACGACATGAGTGGTATGAGCGGACTTGATACTACGTCGATGGACCGTTTTCTCCAACGACAGCCTCGAGGCTTGGATGACAAGCGATCCCACGAACTGCATACGATAAACGTGCAAGGCACATGGAATGGTGTTATTAGCTCAGCGGCTACTTGGTCTCGCTCGACCCGGAAACGGAAAATAAAAGATTCCAGATAGGTGAGCAGGGTGGCTAGGTAGGTTAGATGGACGGAACCACCGCCCAAGGAAGTTGAACTTTCCACCCCAGGGCGGAGCGGAAAACAACATCAAGCCACTGGACGATATCAGGCCACTGCACGGGCACTACATTACCTCTAGGCCAGTCCGCTAACCTAGTGTAGAGCGGATGCCACTGAGAATAGCGGATCATGGCACAGCAAATCTTGTCTTTGGAGGTGATGGTCGGTAGTCCAAGTAGGGAATACCTAACCCAGTCAACCGTCTAAGCAGCGGACAAGACCCCGGTCCCATGATCCCAGCCAATGATCTCGCGATCCGGAGGCTTCGTCAAGATCTGAAATAAAAGAGCCCCTCCCCCTTCCTGGGCAAGTGTCGGCAGGGTGCGACTGGTGGCCAGTGAGGGTAAGAGAGATAGGGTGACGATGGGACCTGGACCATCCCGGGAGAACTAATAAGTCTCTCAGCTAAGGTAGTGTAGGCTGGGTGGGCATACTACAATGTACATACATTACGGTAGACAGACAGGTCAAGAAATAGGCGGCGCCAAGGGACGCGCAGTATAGGTACCCAGTTCGGTAATGTAGAAGGTCGTAGCAGTGAGCGAAAATGGGTTGGTGCAGAAATCAAGACTGGGGCGGTTTGACAATGCTGCAGGCCTGAGTTAGCTGAACCTTATTTTTTCGTCCCTCTCTCGCTCATTCAGGGCTTTCGATGCAGCGGCGCTGGATTCGGGGACTTGGGATTTTGATCAATGGGGACGGGATGATTCCAACGAGAACAAGCCCGCGGGGTCCCTTTTTTTTTTCTCAGTTGCTTGTCGTCTCCTCCGTCCTGGTCGCCTGGGTCGTGAAAGCACCAATCCAATCACCCAGTCCAGGTATAGCCCCCCTACCCTACATTGCCTGCCTGAACCTTATGAAGTACTTCGTACATGGCAACATGCAGTCACTCTCTCCCAGTCAGACGGACGGACGGGTAGGGTCGGTAGGGTTCTCCTCTATTTTGGCATTGGCAAGGAAGGGAAAGCAGCGGGAGGTTGTGATGCTCAAACCTGCAACATGGGCATCGATGTCTTCGTCTTCTTGGCCGCTCCCCGATCGCCGTCCTCTCCTGGACTCTGCCCTGCTGCCCGCCCCCTCCACCCACGTTCCGGAGTAGCAGTGCCAGACTTCCCATGACCAGGAGGGCCCTTCCATTTTTCCTGCATCGCCGCGGGTAGCTCATCAACAGCGCGGAGCTGGTGCAGGTCTACCCAGCATTCAACTTGCTACGACGGTAGATGCCAGGACGAAGAAAAAACCGATGACATGATACGATCATCGTCATCAACACGACCCTACAGCCTGCCTGCTGCTGCATGGCCATAGCTGGCGGCAGCAGACACCAAGAAACAAACCCCTGGTAGGTTCTTGCCATGCTTGCTCGCCATGCTTCCATGTCTCCCATGCTCAGCCAGCCTTGGGGTGGGGTGGGTAGGTAGTTTTTTTTCTACTGTGCGTTCGTTCGCGTGTGCAAGGTAATCAATCAACCTCTCTGCCTACATTTGCCCATCTGCCATTGGCATTATTAGCTTCAACGGCTTGGGTCGTGATGGGACCGGGCACCACCTGCGCAGCCCAGGTAGGCTTGGGGTGCTTCCACTACCCCCAGGCTGGTCCTTGGAGCCCTGGCCCAGCGTGTCCATCTCAACTCCTTTCAGACTGGCTCGCCGCTGGGTCCCTACTAGGCCGGGGTCGTGCCAAATTCCGTCGCGAGTCAACTCCCATGTCTGACAACTCTCATAATAATAATAAGTCTCTCGCAGAGACGACTTCACTCTCTCCTGCTTGCTTTACATACGACTACATGCCCGCGCCTACAAGATCGTGTCAAGGTGTCAAAACATGACATGTGCGACTCTCTGCTCTGCCCGCACACTGCAGAAGCGCGGAGAGAATGAAGCGAGCAAAGACCCTGACGCCCAGCGACGCTGCGCCTGACAAGTCGGCGTCCCCCTCTTCAGGATCCTCCACCACTACGAACACCTCCGGCACTCCTTCGACTTCGGCAGCAGCAGCCACCATTGCTGTGACCAAGAGGCGTCGCAACAACCCCGACGAGTGCTGTGTTACTTGCAAGCTGAGAAAGGTCAGATACACCGACTGCTGCTTGGCCCCTTCATCCTTTATACATATTTTTTTTCCTTTGCTTTCTTTTTCTCCTCTCAACCCCCCACGCACCAAACAGGAGGCTGACCTGTCCATTTCAGGTAAAATGTAGTGGTAAATCGGGCGACGACCCATGTGACAACTGCAGCAGATTGAAGCTCAAGTGCAGCTTTGTCCACACCGTTGACGGAACCAAAACCTTCGGTATATACTGATGCCGCTTCCATGTTACATCTGTGTGACACTTGCTGATTAAATTTCCAAACCTTAAGACAAGGTTGCCAGAATTACACCAAATGGCACGGTGACCGAGGCCGGAACCTTGCGAAAGCGTGCGCAGAGAGGTGAGTTTCCATCAATCTGCACTCACTTGACAGTCCCGTCAATTCGGGACAATGACGTCTGACCTGGGAATCAATACAAAACAGCCTGCCAACAGTGCCATGCTCATAAAACAAAATGCAGCGGCGATCTGCCCAGGTGTGCACGATGCCAGCTCAATGAGCTGCCCTGCGAATATACACCCTCCAAGAGGAAATTCGCAAATTTGCCTGGCCAATCTAGTAGTGCCTCCACTACTCCGACGACTCCACATGTAGTCGCTACAGCTTCAAGCGACGATGGTGTCTCGAGGGACATGCTCAGCGGCCAAACCCCCACGGCCATGGAGCATCCTCTCGTCCCGAGCCCGACTGCCCAGTAAGCCGCCTGATCCGGGGTGGGATTCCTGCCACCTTGACCACGCGCTGACAATGCATTAGAGATCAATTGCTCAAGAGGGACGTCTTGTTGAAGCATGTCGATGTCTACTTTGAACAGCTCTTCCATATGCCCTGCATGGGGTTTCTCCATCCCGGCACTATTTATCGGTTGATCGAGCAGGACAAGCTGCCTCCACCTCTCGCTGCTGGAATATGTTCCATCACGGCCGACTTCGTCTCCCCTGGGGCTGCCGGGCGGGCCTTTGCCCTTCAGTGCAACGAGCAGCTGGAATTCTTTGTGCTTCGCAACTGCGCTTTCATGAGTCGAGACTATCTCGTCTACCATCTCTTTGCCGTCTTATACAACTGGGTTTCAGGCCCCTTGGCCAAGGTCTGGATGTGGACGGCGACTGCCAGCAGACTGATCAAATGCCTGCAACTCAACTACGAGCCTGACCTGCGATCCTCACAGGAGACCTATGCAGAGCGAGAGATTCAGAGGCGCAGCGTCTGGCAGATATATATCATTGACCATTTCCTATCAGGTGGACACGATGAGCATCTGCTCTTGCCGTCCTCGACGATACATATCCGGCTGCCATGTTCTGATCAGGCTTTCAGGGACGAGCTGCCTTCTACCATGGATACCCTCGACAAGGTTCCGCCCATACCCGCCATAATTGGTGACAACAGCCTCGATGCTTGTCATGTCAGGTTGCTCACGATACGAAGCCAAGTCTTGCGGTAAGATTTCTTTCACCCTTTTTAAAATCTGCTTACACGATTGTCAAAAGCGTTGCTAACTAACTCCTTTCTAGCGCCACCAAGCGTTTCACGGACTCATCGCAAGCTCATTTGCTGGATACGATGCGTCCCGAGCAGTTCATGGAGCACGTCAACCAGTATCAAACAGCCTTGTATCGGTTTTCCGACTCGCTTCCGGAACATCTGAAGTTATCAGTGGCCAATGTAGATGCGCACATCCTCCGACCCAACCGCCCAAGCTTTACCATGCTGCACACATGGTACTGCCAAACGCACATCGAGCTCTATTCCTTTTCACTGCACGCGCTCAAGAGGTCAAATGGTCAAGATCATGTGCCATGGGACTTTTTCCTGCGCTCTAACCAAGACTTCCTCCTACGTTCACAGCAACAGGCTGTGTCCTACGCCATTTGTCTCGCTCAGACTTGGGAATATAGTCTTCAAAACATCAAAAGGTGTCCATCAGCTACTCTCAGGAGCGGTCTGGTGACAGTCGATTGGATGGTGGGAGCGTGCGCCGTGGATGTTGTGGAAGTTCTTCTGACGGCGAGGAAATACAAACTTTACAACAACCTTCGCGGCAATACCAGTGCTCAGATGGTAAGTCGCCCACGCAAAGCTAGGGGATCGAGATGCTAATTACCGTTCAGTGTTATTTGAAGCCCATCGACGATAGTTTGCTGTCAGGACTCATCTCGAATATAGTCTCACTGGTAAACGACTTGGCCATGTACCTGCCCCGGGTCGAGCACTATGTAAGCGCCACTTTCAACAAATGTGGTAACATGGCTAACTCCATCAGGGAAACGTCATACACGACAAAATCAAGGAGTTTGAGGAGGACATTGCTAACGGAAACCACCCAAATACCATGAAGCCGGAAGAGCACGGGGCGACTCCCAGTCCAACCAGTTTGCCCGGGATGGACAACATGATACCTCAAACACAAGTGGAGGTGGATGTGTCACCAAAGAGCTTGTCAGACTCGGCATCGATTTCGGACAAGTACTTGCGCAAGAAGTCGGCTTCGTTCGAAAAGCCAATGAATTATGGCGGCGTTTCCCATATTGCCGATCTGCCAGTCCTGCCTTACTGTCTCCGACAAGCTCAAGATACATCGTTGGATGGACCCTTTGCTCCGCCTACCACTGGAAACTTCAACGCTGCCATCAATTCTGCCCACCTGATGGATCATTCGGCACAGCAATCGTATGGCCCAAGTTTAGCACCTAACCTAGGACCAGTATTTGAGGCGGCTTTCAGGACCACCATGCCAGTGGACGCCGCCATGCATGGAGCAATGACTTATAGTCAGATCCCAGTCACAGAAGGGCCCCAAAGCGACATGTCGACACCAATGCAACCATATCATACCGACGAAAATATGTATGTTGCACAAGGAACACCTTACGGATTTCCGAATGAGCAACATCACCAAACCCCGTGGGTGCAACACGCAATCAGAGATCCAAATGCCTACAGTTGACATGAGGCTCCCACGAATTTCGAGCTGCGGTGAGGAGGAGAGAAACGGGGCCTCAGGTGCGCCCTTTATCAGACTGCGGAATCGCCATCGGCGAAAGCTATTAGGCTAGCAGCAAGGGCGCCCATGAGTTCCGCTCGGCCCTGAAAGACGATTGGGTGTTGCGCAATGTGCACAACGTCATCGTTCTGGTGTTTCGAGCGGGGTGAACCACACGATGCGAATGTGTGAACCGGAGCGTCTTTTGATCGACGGCTCTGGACAGCAGCTGGAAGCTGTGGGGATAAGCACGGATGAAAAATCCGTGCCGTCAATATCGAGCAGCAGGTATGAGAGCTGGAGAACTCATGACCGCATTCCGATCGTTGAATACACGACGAACGAGCAACGATCAACGATCAACGAGCACGTTTTGCAACGACCTGACGATCTCGATTCTTCGATATTCTCAGCGACGAGTTGATTTCTCGACAGTCTTTTCCTTTAGCGCGACTATTTGGAGTCGTTATACCACGACACAATCCTACCGACCTTTTGGTTCGGGGACTTTGGATGCAGCCTTGAGCGGCCATCTATCTACCAGGGGAAATCGACTGCGCCGATACCCTGCATATTCATTCCATGTACAACAACAAAAGACATTTAAAAAGCATGCACTGCAGCCACTGCTTTGTTTATATATAGCTAGACGCGCCCCCAATTTTTCATACCCCCCAATTGTGTTTTTATTTTTTCCAATAGAGAACATAGATATATCTTTGATCCGAGCGACTTAGCGCAGCGCAGCACTTATTAGAGAGCCATCAAATTCTTATTCTAAGACCGTTGAAAATACATTATTCCCATTTTTTGAAGCTTGCTGGTGAACTCTATCAGTCCGAGCAGGTAGGTATGCAGGGACTTTGCAAATCCGCTGTCGCGTGGAAAATCCAGACAAGCAGAACTGCAAGGTCTCACTCAACTTTGTTTCTCTCTCAACGGTTCGTGTATGCATACTCTTCTTCTAGGTTAGTCTACCGGCTTTTCTTTCCCTGGTTTCAAAAAAGCGTAATAAGGTCAAGGTTTCTCCCGCAAATGTCTCTCAGGCAGTCTCACATGTGGTCTCACACTATATTGCAAAGTCTTGGTCTATATACTTTTCATGGCTTACCTTTCCGTCAAACATGAACGTTGGAATTTCCCACGTGGCTCTGAGAACTGGATAATGCTATGTTCGGAGAAAGAAAGAGAAAAAGAGTCAATTTGCTCGCAGCAAACAAAAAGGTTAAAAAATGCTATCTTTTCCAGAACGAATCTCAAATTGGGTGGGCTTTTTTTTTTTTTGGTCAATTTTTTTTATCTTGAAACATTATGTAATACAAGTATAGAATATACAGGGTGCACTATTACGTCCTTGCCGCCGGCTTATTCGATCGTTTCGAGAGAGAGAGAGTTCCTCCTGCTTGACATGTGTGACAACCGAAAAGAGGCATGTCGCGCGGGTGAAAGGAGAATATATGTACGTAGGGTGTCGGAGTCGGTCTGTGTTTCTGTTTGTCTGCCCAATGTATACCCAGAAGTTGTGTGTGGTGGTTTGGCGGGAGCGCCACCGGTTGCCCGTGGCTACTAGCCCGACATTGCCGTCGGGGGATGTGAGAACCAGCTCCCGTCAAAAAGATAAGCGCGCCTTGGTCCAGAGGCGATTAGAAAATTAGCCATAAAAGCACTCGCTGCCGGAAAGGTTTATGGGGGTATCCCGTGATTCATGCGTGATTTGTGTAAAGAAGTCGTCGTCCAGGACTCGGTCCGGGTTGTGTGTTGTGTGTTAGTGAGAGTCGAGCCACCAGAGGCAGCAAGGCGTTGCAATGGAACGAGACGGCAGTCCGGTCCATCGTCGCCTTCCAGCTGTGCAGGACACACAGATTGTGATTCAAGTCGGGGTGAGATGAGCGGGAGGCAGTTTACTGGAACTGCGAGCGGTCCTTCTCCTTGAGGCCACCGATCTGGTCCATATCAATGGAGTAGAAACCGTGGCTGCTCTCCTTCTCGTATGCGGGCAGCTGCTCCTCACGAACAGGCTCCATGCCGACGGTGGTCTCGCCTACTCTGACAACCATGACACGTCCGTCCTGCTTGCGGCCCTGGTCGTCGTGCTCGTCAGGGAACGTGATGTGGATCTCGGGGATGTTCTTGGGCGAGTAAGGCGGCGCATTGGGGTCAGCCAGCATGGGGCGGTTGTTATTGAGGACGACCACGCTAGACCGGCCGTCTGCGGTTGTTATAGTCAGGCGGCGGGAGCCATCGGGAAGCTTGCACTCATGCTGGATGTCGTTGTACTGGGGAAGACCCTCGTCCTTCATCCTCTGCTTCTGGAGGCGCTTTCTCCGCATCATGATCAAGATGGCTGCAAGGATCAGGGCCACGAAGGCGAGGCCCAAGAAAGTGATCATGAGGTTCATGACGTTCTCCGAGTCGCCGGCATCGCGGGCCATGATGGTGTTGATGGGAGACATGATGCAATACTAGTCCAATTGTCCGGAGTACTGCACAAGAAAAGTAAAAATGGTGACGAGTCCCAAAAAGATAAAAGATCGTCTTGACTGGTCCCAGAATCCTGCGTCAAAGGATGGCTGTGTGCTGTGTTGCGTATGTCTGAAGGTTGTATCGAATGAATGTCGCAGTTGCTATACTAGATGCTCCTTGTCAGCAATGTTTCACGATAAAGTGGCGCGGGATCTTGGTATGGTGTTTCAACGGCAGCGTGCACATGGCAATCAAACCGCCACAACACCCATCCCAAATTGATCACCGTCCAAAAAGGGAATTCGCATACCTGGATGAGCGGGATAGTCTTGACCAGGCCGGGGCTATACCAAAATACAAAAATCTGAGTGTTTTTGATTTGGCGGTAAGTCTCACGGCGACTAGGAAAAGAAAAGATCGGACGGAAACAACTGAGTGAATGGAGTTGATTCCTGGGTAAAGAGCGGGAAGGAGCGGCAGCGAGGGAAAAGAGTGACCTCGAAGCCTGTGATGTTCTGGATAGAACCTTCGGTTAGTTTTTTTCGAATGACGGACGACAACGGCAGCAACGACGATGGGATCGTGAAAAACAGGACAAGAAGAGAAGAGAAAGAACAAGAGAATCGAGCCGGGACTCTAGGACGGGCTACAGTGGACTGAAGAGAGAGGAGAAACGCCGAGTTGCGTGCATGGGGGAGCCAGGCCAGACTGAGCAAGGCTCCGGGGTGCTATGGCCGCGTTGTTGCGCTGCGCCGCCCAGCTAAGTAAATTGTGTGTAGGTAGGTACATTATGTAGGTAGATTTAGGACCGCCCACTCCACGTTATTGGAGGTCCGGTTGGCGCCCTGGACCATGGTCACATCGGATGGCACACTGAGGAGATTGGCCAATCGCGCTAGCTCAGGAACCAGGAACCAGCTAGTGTAGAGATGCTCGAGGAATGGATGGGATGCCATCGAAGGGTTTGAAGTGCCATCGAGCAGCGAGGATGGTGCACAGGCGCATCTTGCGCTATCAACGTCTAGTGTCGTAGTGTAGTAAGACCTGGTAAGCGACCAATCCAAACACCACCCAGGGGGGGTCCTTTTGGTGCCTTTGCTGGCCCTCTAGCAGGTCTAGCCATCCATCGGCTTAGGATGCCCCATGCTGCGATGGCCCCCAAAGGCACCGCAAATGCAGGGGAATTATGCGGGCAGTCGACAGGCACCGCGCTCCTATTCGGCGAAGCATCTGCACCTCCGCCGATGGAGCCGCTGCCAATTTCCTCGCCCGCCCAATCACATTTCCCTCGACATTGCGAATAGCGGAGACGCAATCTGAGGAACATGACGAGAAGTTCAAGGCGGCTCCCTTTTCTCAAGCTCTTTTCGAGCTCTTCGAGGGAAATGCACAATCCACGCAGAGTGGACGGACGGGGCACGCCATGGTCGCCGCTGTGGAAATTCATTCTCTATGCCGTGGGTTTTATCGATTGTCTTCAGATGAGCCCTTCGATTACAAGTTTAAATATAGCTGTCAAAAAAAGGGACTCGAAATACGTTCGCGGGGATAAGCTTGTCGGTCATAAGGCTTTAGGAAGGGAAAAAAAAAAAAAAAGGGTTCGGATGCGTCATTTGCTTGTTTGTTTACCTACCTCATTACCGTCGGGCCCTCGTAATGGTCGCAATAGACGACCTTGAAGCTTGAAGTTTTCGACAGCTGCTCACGACTCTGGAAATATCAGAGTTCCTCACCATTTGCTTTCCTCAACGAGACGATCGAATCCCGCGCGCCTGCTTCGACATCAGCTGACGACTGCTTCCTGGTGCCGATCCATCTTGAGCCTCAGATCAGACCAGACGCTACGCGCAGCAGATGGGGCGGTGACAGACTTCTCCAGGTCGCGAGCCGGCTAATGCTTGCTTTGCAAGATCGTGAGCCGCAAACGTTACGAATCGCTTTTCTTCAAGTCCCACAAGGCCGATGTCCTGAGGTTCGACGTTGTCCGCCTGTCGTGGATTTGCGCTATCAAAAGTTCCTCGATCTCTGCAGGGCCATCTTGTGGAATCTCTCGACTGGGAAGACGGGAGCAAAAGCATCAAACGAGGAGCCATGGCAAAATTGCTGCATTTTACCGAGACATCGTAGCTCCGGGCACGCGCAAATTTCCAATGTCGACCGGCGCCGACGACCGCGCGGGACCAGCCACTGTGCACTCTTTTCCTTCCCAAGTCAAGCCAATATGGCTACAGGCTGGCTCATCTTTCACACGAGACGATGTGTTGAGGACGCACTTGGTTATTTGCACTCGGTATAGTCGGAATTGCTGGAGCTAGGCTCCGAGCTACAGCAATATATGCCGACATCAATTGGTCCGCGCTACCGTGTCTCGCTTGCTTCGACTCGGTCACGCCCAGGCCATTGGGCATACGAGGAATACGAGCACCCGCAGGAACTCGATCGAGTTTTCAGGCTGTCAGGGACAAGCTGGCTTGCGGAGGAAAAGCAATGATATTGCTGCAGTCAATGATCGATGGAATCTCATCATAATTGATAGAGGAAAAGCAGCGACGAGATGCGCCATGGCGTGCGCCAGGGCCATACTGGCGGCGGCCGCTTGCAGGAACAAAGCAATCCCTACTCCGCGCCCTTGAACTGTACCACCAGTACTAGATGGAAAACCGCCACGATTATCACTGAGCAGGCAACATCAGACCATGGGTTTCCTGAGCTCTCGGGTCAGCATAGGTTCTGCTCCATCCAGTTCGTTCTTTGCATATGACTTCATATCACTCAAACAGCCTACATCTGCCTGGTATCTTTGACGGCAAGGTAGGTCGTGCAGATGGCAAGTCAAAGATGTTTCGGCAGGCCACCGCTCTGTCGTGTTGCGGCCCGTCATACATAGATCAAGTCCACCACGCCGGCCAGCCACTGCAAGACCGAGATTCCACTTGGAGCGATCATGACGTGCCCACAATTCGCCGTGGTCGAGTGCTATTACGCCTTGCTTCAAGATGTGAGATTTCCGCCAAAAGTCTAGACTGCCCGTAAGTGTTTATCATGAGTTTGGCTCATGATTTCAATGTCAAGATGAATGCATCAGCATACTTGACCTGCCTGCCAATGAACCAACCATTTCTGGTCAGAGGCGAATGATCATGTTGTGGAACCATTATTTAGGTCGCAATACACGCAGAGAGGAGCCTCAGATCACTGTTCTTTTTTTTTTTTTTTTTTTTGGCCGAGCTACATGAACGAGATCGCCAGCAAGGGGCTTACCTCATCTATCAATGGCTTGTGTTTCCTGTTTCAGATGCAAGTGTCCTGGGACATTGACTAGCATTCCTTCATGTAAGGCATCGTGTGAAAGTACTGAAACAACATTGTGATATGGTCCACGATCATGAAATGAGCTGTGTTCTTAGGAATTTCGTGGATGACCATGATCTAGAGGCCCAGGGATGGTCACTCGACCACTCATTGTATTATTGCCATTTGCTTGTACTTAAACTCGTAGACTTCTGAGCATAGCAAAGGAAACAGCTGTGATAGTTTCTGAATTCATCGCCAATTAAGAATTCATGTTTCTGCGCCCAATAATCAAGTCTAACCGCACCTCTGGCAGATTATCTGAGCATATGTGTAACCGGGAACGACACTTCAGACGATGGCACCCTTGAGTCACGCTCACTTGGTATCCGACTGTGACAAACATGTAGATGTGGAGTCGACTTGCCATCTGAACATCCCGTGTTGCTACATCTCATTTGCTTCGTGCTTCTGCCACGGCTGCTAGTCGGCTGGCTAGTGGGCATCAAAAAGGCTTTATTCACCCTCCCGTTCACGTTCTCCTCCCTCTCATTGATTTTTCCGTCTCTGATGCCTGCTAGTCCATCGCCAGTCTTACCCTTTGCTAGAAGGGATGACTGGAGAGTGCCATTTGGGCGTGTATGATAAAACCCACTGCTGATATATTTCACCGTCATACAGAACGATCGTACATTCCTCAATTTTCTCTCTGTTTGGCATCTTTCGCAGACTTTCCCATTCGTACCACTTCATTCGAGCTCGTTTATACATCCTCTAGAACATATACGCACCGACCAAATACCGCCGTCGAGTGTATATCACATAGTTTCCAATACAATACCCGGCGACAGTATATTCTTTGCCCAATCAAAAGCCACCGGCGGACAACGAACAAGAACTACACGTTCGCCAAAACGGGAAACACCGAGGCACAATACTGGCTTGGGGAAGATACAGGCACCAGTCACCTCTTATCAAGCTTTCACTTCAGCAAGCCCCGAAGCCACCCGGTGCAAGAGACCGGAGCTTACATAATTTTCGGCGTACATGTCAAGTTTCCATCTCGGCCCTGACGTTTAGACTTACGGACTAGGTATTTGCTCTCGGTCGAAGCGTCCAAGAAGAATTTTCCCACAAGCCACACAAGGATAAAAGGAGAAATTCGCATCCACCCCAGGGCAGAACTTGGATTTCCTTCCTCGCTACCTCGAACCGACACCAAATACACTGTCGATTTGCACATTACGTCCACATACTTGTATCATCAAGTCCAATAGCGAAGCAGATTCACATCTTTGGAGGTACGTACATGCTACTATTCTCTTGTCTGCACGTTGAGCAGCGATTTGGGCCCACGGCATGAAAATCACGGCGACTATTGAGAATTCCCGCGTGGGCAGGTTGAGACATACCAATAAGCAGTCGGCCAAAAAGAAACAATTCCTCACCCCACCAAGATCTACAGTTGAAGTTTGATGCTGACCCGCAAGCAGCGCCACGAAAGAAAGCAAGTCAACATAAGTAAACGAGCCCATCAGCCAGTAAGCCTGTCGAATCTGTCCGTCGATCCCCCTCCAGAGTCCACGAACGTCGATCACTAACGCAGGCAAAGGCAGCAGCCCTGGATACGACGGCTCTCGAGCAGATTCGAGGCTTTACCTACATTATCTACACTATCACTGTCATCGTCTTAGGGTAGTGCAAACCTAGTTGGCATTCTGACCTACAGATCTACCTACATACATTTACCCAGGTACGTTGTCGGCACCCCGGCAAATCGTCAACCCACCTCGAAAGGCGACCCACGATTAGACGGCTCACAGCAACCAAGCAATCACCCCTTCTGGCTGGCTCAATTTTACGGCCCCCTCACCCTTTGCGCCATCTACACCATCTTGACTCTTTGTAAGTGTGCAACTTCTCTTCAGCTCGACTATAATAGGTGTTTCCAAGCTGGCAGTGCCTGCCACGAACGGAACAAGGCCGAGTAGCCTCAAAGAGGGGGCCCCTAGACTAGGATCCTCAAACCTGCCAATTGGCCGGCGCTCTGGGTCCCCGTTGGAAACAAGCTCAGGCTCAAGATCCGCCCCATCCACACGAACTCTTTTAGCACCAGATCCCCTCGAGCCCCTGGAACTGGGGTAGCATCAATTTGGTAGCGCGCCCCCTCGGTACATACCTAGGCAGGCCTGCCTTTGCGCTAAGCCCGTTAAACGAAGGGACTTGCTCGCATCAGAGTTTCAAAATTCAGTTGACAGGCCCCCCTCGACCTAACCGTCGACAAACCTCCGAAAGCGTGTGCCTGAGTCTCGACCCTCACCCTCTCTGCTGCATGGGGCACGGAGCACCCTGAAACTTATTTCTCTTTCTTACTCTTATTCTTAATTCTTATTCTTCTCTTCTTTGTCGACTCCAGCTAATTGACAGTCTGTCGGTTCCGTCAGAGCCAAACCGGGCTACCAGCTGAAGCGATCCCCGAGTCGAGGCAGCCGAACACGACCATACGCAACCGAAAAGCCCTTTGTGCAGGCTGACGACATTGTGAGTAGGTACTTTGTGCAGTATGCAACTTCATGTCACGCAGTCCCAAATTTGGAGTCTTTTCCCACCCCCCCTTGCCGTCCAAGCACAGCCATTCCCCAATTATCACCCAGTCCGGGAGCCCAGAGCCACAGGCAATGTGGCCAGGGCCGTTCCCGTAGCCCCACGGGCAGAGAAAGAGCCCCGAAAGTATGGAAGATGACAACCCCATTGCTCTCTCGTCTGAAGCACATGGATCCTGGCCAGCCCAGTCAGTCCCCAACGGTGGTGAAGAAGCCAGCCAGGCCTGCCGGACACAAGTGTACGTTCTGTGCAGGCCAGACAGACTGCATGTTTTCTCAACAGTCGACTGCGCACCGATCCAGATGCATCAGATACGACGAGCAAACAGGCTCGAAATTCGGGGTGGGCAAGCGAGCCGCACAAAAATTCAATACCCCACGCGCGGGTAACTTAACTCACTCGTCTCGTCATGTCATGCATGCACACACACACCTCTGTCTTGTATTGTATTTTTATGCTCAGATGTCGAGTGTCCCGCTCGTGCTCAAGGGCCGAAAAACAAAAAGAAGGGGTGAGAAAGTTTAGAGGGCATTACTCACACATACATTAACACCCACGCACGCACACGGATGCTGCAACGCTGTGTTGTGGGCATAACCGACCCTGAGTGACCCTGGACCAGGCTCTTTGAAAGTGCAAACCCTGGCCTCATTAACCAACACGGCACCTCTCGTGGCCGGATGGGCAATCTCTTGTCTGGCATTTTGCTTTCCATTCTGCATGCGCTCTAGTATGAGGCAGACGAAGGTTTGAGCTAACATTTTGGAAGGGAAGGAAATAAAGAAGAAAACGTTCAGGTCTGTCAGGGACCTCACGCTGATAATCCTCTCTCTCTCCCCTCGGATCCCGACTTCTCGTTCCTACCTCCCGACCTCACCTCACCTGCGTGGTTTGGCCACTTCTCCATTGTCACAGTCAGTGCCTGCTCTGTGCATCAGATAAGTCGAGGTTGTGCCACTACCGCCTAAACACACTACCGACCACAACGTCCACCCGGCCCACGTTTGCTAGACGGCGCTACTCGAGCCAGAAACGGAATACCCACACAGCACGTTAGCTGCTAAAAAGGTAATGTAGGTGTCCCATCCCTACAGTACCTACGTGTAGCGCACCTCCTCATCGTCCAACATACTACATGCAATACACCTGGACTTGAATCGTCCAACAAATCAAACCGGCAAAGCTGCCAGCGACACAAGAGGTCCCACGGACACCTGACTCTATCCTCGATCCAGCCCCCATACCTACCAACAGAGAGGAAGTGCCAGTTGCGTACTAACATCGAGTCCAGCCAGGCCATACCGAGCAGAGCAAGGCGTCCCCGGCGCACACTAGTCGACAGCCCTGGTGGGAGTACATACCTACCTAACCTATTTTCTACACGTCTGGTTATTAAGGCAGAAGAGCATCTACCAAAACCGACTGGCGCGACCGAGCCCACCCACTTGACTGCCAACCGAACATACACCTAACCTACCTAGTCCGCAAACAACCGTCTTGCTCACATCTTTTTTTGGCCTTCCCCCATCTCGTCTTTTCGTCATTCCTCCCCCCCGTACAAAAGAAAGAGGCAGGACTCCGTGGATGATCGTTTGTTTCCTTCGCCTTCCTTTCCTTGGCCCTCTTGTGCGCCCTTCTCTTCTACTGTTATATTCTTGTGTGCGTGTGCTTCTCGACAAGAGGTCGCAAAACCCACTCGACGTTGGTCAAAACTTCTTCGCAACCTGGTCCCACGATCGACTGCCTCGCAACGAAATACCATCCATCCTCCGGCACCGATTGTGCCTACCACGAACTCCCGCTCTTGCGCACATTGCCGACACAGATTCCGCAATCGTACATTTACCCTTCGACTTGGCCGCGCCGGTCTCTTTGTCCGATATTTGCGCTTCATTCGCCGAGCGCTCGTTCCATCACCACTGGGCTCGACCTACCAAAACACCCCAGACGATATAATTCGACCGCTGCTGTCCTCTCTCGGTCTCCCCATCGTTTGTGTAATAAAAGCAGTTATACATAGGCTATATTTTTTGCTGTAGCCTCTACAGCCCAGTCCAAACCAGCGCAGGTACGCCGATCAACTCTTTCCTGATTGCCCTCGAGTCCACATGCACAGGGTCTGGGTCACCTCTTCCTCCATCCTCCCTCTGTTCCTCCCTTTCTTACACAGCCTCGATGCAACCATCAAGTTCGTCAGTCTGGCGCATTGAATTCCTCTGCTGACAAGTTTCGTCTGGCTGCAGTCTGGTCTGTGAACGAACAGATATCCTTCGCACGACGATACTATATCATATCGAATTCTACATTTCCGATTATTATAGATTACTCTTAATTCAGCGTATGTCAACATTTCCTCCACCCCCCAACGATCGGCACTCTAGCCTATCTACCTCTCACGTTTCCCCTCTATACGTCACATGCGTTTCAAGAAGGCACAGTGGAAAGATCATGGCCATGGAAACGCATATGGACACTTGCGCCTAAACGCGGTTACTGCATGTTCTGCACTCCGCTGTGGCTTGTGCAGAACAAGACAACCGTGGTTGACATCGTTGGCTGCGAGCGACGCCATTTCAAGTTGAATAGGCTGGATAGTATACTGGGAGCCTGCCTTCCGCAAGTTGCGACTGCAGCATGTGCATCCATCAAGTGATACCAAAGCATGGCTTTTGTTGAGGTTCAGGCTATCATTTTGTGATCATGTCAGAGCTGACCCAATTTCCAGGATTCCGCGACCTCATAATTATCATCCAAGCATAGCTATCTCCCCAGACAAGCCACGACAAACCAGAAAGAATGGCTTCACCATGGGGCCAGAAGAATATCTGGTCTGAAAACGCCAAGAATGTCATCGGAGGCGGACTCTCATCCCAAAGAGAGCTCCTGGGCTCAAGAGGTAAGGATGGCCTGCCATCGTGCATCGGAAAACGGAAACACTAAACATCAACGTGTAGGATCTGATGCAGCGTCTCCCAAGGCTGTTTCCGGTTCGGCGCAGCTCAATCACCAGTCTGAAGCAGAAATACCTCGGGCGTGGTCCCAGAAGACAATCTGGACCAACCAAGACAGCACAGGTCAACGACGCTCAGGTTCCGGGACTGCTTCCCCAAGTCAGGCTCGAGACGTCCTGGGTCAGCAGACTATTCCGAAGAAGTCCTTTGGCCAGAACGGCAGTGGGCTCGACGGCAATGTACTCAATGGCAATGGTCTCAACGGCAATGGCATTGGCAACCGCTTTGCCAGTGACTACAGTCAGCTTGCTCAACATGTTCCTGCGCTTCCGAGTGTGCGAAAGCAGATGGAATCGCAGACTTTCCCCAAGGGTATGATGAACTTTTCTGGGTACCCTGGGTATAACAATTACAACCCACAGCCGGCTCCTGTTTCGACAAGGCAAGATCTATCACGAAACTTGTTTGACAGCGGCTCCAGAGGCTCCATCTCGCGGCCGTCAGGCCCTCATCAGTCGGCTTCTTTCCCCTCGAGCAATGGCGCCCCAAACCGCTACTCCCCCACCAACCAGGCAACATTTGACGAACAGCTTTCATCGCTTGTCAATCGCAATCTGGATCTGGGTGGTGAGAGCATTGGCTCTGATCGTGCTGGCGCAGCTTTTCTCAACCCTGCAACGCAACCATTCCAGCACGAACCGTCTTCGCAGACTTGGGATGGCGAGTCGGGAATCAACCAGGCAGCATTTTCTCAACAATACCAGCCAAACCAGATGAACGCTGCTTATGCTGACTCGCACCGTCCTTCTTATCCTGACTTGAGGCGCGGGTCAACGGACAGAGCATCCCCCAGCAGCCTGAACTTTCCCCGCAACAGTCCTCGCTACACATCTGTTCATTCCAATCCTCGGGTGGATTCTTGGCCCCAAGCCCGATCGATATCTCGAAGTTCGTCGGTGGCGCATGATTTCGAACGATCAGCACAGTACGCGTCACTTCACAACAACAACAATCCCATGGACATGGCATATTATCAGAATCTCTATTCTCAATATTCCGGCCACGCTCCGTCTTTTGATCCCTATGCTCAAGCGGTTAATTTGAGGAGCCAACAACAATCCGTCAACCAATACAACATGGCCAACCAGTATCTGCCCTATAACGTGACCCACGGGCAACAAGGCCGGCTCGGGGAGAGGGGTATACGAAGCGAGGTGCTGGACAACTACCGGGCGAGTAACTCCAACAGCCGCTCCAACAGCAGCAGCAGGCGTTGGGAGCTGAAGGTAAGCAAAACCTGCCATCTAGACCCGTTCCAAAGTCATGACTAATGTTCTGCATAGAATATATATAACCATGTCGTGGAATTCTGTGGCGACCAGTATGGATCTCGCTTCATTCAGGACAGAATGGTGAGCGCCAACAGCGACGAAAAGGATAACCTCTTCAACGAGATAATCCCCAACGCCTTGCAACTCACCAAGGATGTATTCGGCAATTACGTGATTCAGAAGTTCTTTGAGCATGGCAGCCAAGTCCAAAAGACCGCCCTGGCGAGAGTCATGCAAGGCAGCATCCCGGACTTGTCAATCAACATGTACGCGTGCCGCGTGGTCCAAAAGGTACGCCAGTTGAATGTTTCTCGTGCTCGAGCTCCAGCTAACCCATCGTCAGGCTCTCGAGCATGTGCTCGTTGATCAGCAAGCGGAAATTGTGGCAGAGTTGCTGCAGACCGATGAGACCCTTCGCATGCTGATCGAGAATCAGAATGGCAATCATGTCATCCAGAAGATCATCTTGCAGGTCCCCGAGATGTGCATGCCTCAACTCACAAACTACTGTCAAGGCGAGGTTGCCAGGTTGAGCCCACACAAATTCGGCTGTCGCGTCATCCAACGTATGCTCGAGAAGGGAACCGCAGAGCAAAAGAGCGTGCTGATGCGCGAGATCGATGAGTGTGCCACTAGTCTCATCTCGAACGAGTTTGGAAACTATGTGGCCCAGCACGTCATCTTGCATGGCGACGAAGTCGATCGGCGCAGATTCATCAAGCTCGCCATCGACAGGCTGCTTGAGTACTCATGCCACAAGTATGCTTCGAACGTGGTGGAGAAATGCATCACACACTCGACAGCCGCAGAGCGCCGGGAGATTCTCAAGATACTCATCACGCCAGATGCGTCCTCTCGACACCAACTCGACAAAGTCATGCTCGATCAGTTTGGCAACTATGTGATTCGTAAGTCAAGATCCATTGATGACACCCCGCAATGATAGCTAACTCTTAGAAAGAATCGCTCGGCGGTTGCCTCACGGGCCAAGACCGGCGCGAGTTCGTGGATGAGGTGGAGGCACGAATCGCCGTCTTGTCGAAGAAGCCCACAAGCATCAAGCCCAGCAACAACGGTTACCTGGAGCGTGTGTTGAAGTGCCTTCATGAAAAGGCGCCGAAAAGCAATGTGCCTGCCCCGCTTGTCATTGACTCGACGAGTCCTACGCCCGCTCTCACCTCGGAGAATTGCAGCCCGAAGACGACCAGTTCGCCCAGTACGAAATCTGGGGATGATGCCGTCCCAGAGCCCGAGAAACTGTCGATTGAGCCAAACCTTGGCGTAGCTCCCAAGGTCGTGGTCGATGACGGGGCTGAGAACTGAATCCGCCGCCGCTGCCAAGAAGGGTTCAAGCAGCTTGTCGGGGTCTCGTTCGGCTAGCACAAGTTTGATTTCTGCAATGACGACCGCCCATCGAGCTCGTGTTTATCGCAGCAAAACACGACATTGAATGCATCTTTTTCGATCAAAGCACACGATATGGAATTTAATTATACCCTGGTATTCTTACGGCAGCAATAGGCTTTACAGGTTCTGTTTATGAGGGTCATGTTATTTCTGCATGGGACCTCTCATGCTCGGCGCATATGGCACACGTCTGAAATTTAGTGGAAACAGTTCATGCCAGACTGGGAGAACGGGAGCCGAACAAGGATGCAAATGGGGACGGGTAATTCTTTGTCCTGGGCATTTGGCGTTCAGATAAAGCATTGCAAGCGTGCGCAGCTATTGGCGACTGGTGATTATATCGGGATTCTAGGGCATGGGTATAATCTGTGCCTCTTACATAGCGGGCAAGAAAAAGCGATTGCGTTTGATGTGTCATGGGACTGGATATTGATTGGCGTTTTGAATACTTTTAATCTATTGCATGACATGGTGGACTCGAGTCGAGCTGATACTTGCAGCGGCGGACAGAAAATGCATTCGGGTTTAGAATCCATGAACAAGATATGGTGTTTACAAAGTTTTTGCAGTACTGAGTTTGATGATCAATTGCTCGACGTGAAGGACAACCAAGTATTTTGTACGTTTATTCACATCGGGACTCTTTTGTTGTCAAGTCAGCTTATTGTGTGTGTGAGTCAAGAGGATAGAAAAGACCTGAAAAAGAGTCGACTTTAAAGACGAGAAATGGCAAAAAGCACCAACCCTTATCATGAACCTGTCATTAACCTGTACAATGTTCTGTTTACGCCGCGCTAGTATGTTTGTTGGTCAAAACAGTGTTTCTATCCGAAAGGATTGTATTTTGCGTTGACCGCAATATATTGTCTGTCCAACATGCCAAAGATCAGGTAATGGGGATGTAAATGCAGCTGCCAACTGATCAATACGATCATATGGGCGCCGTTCTTGATCAGGACTACGTCACCGCGGGGCCGAGGCAAAGTACACAGATACTCTGCAATAGGTACTTGAACGGCGAGCAACATTGAAAGCTGTGACCGGGTTGTTCTCGCTGACCGTGGCCTCATTATCGTAACGCTGTGGCTGCTTCCTTGATGGGAGCTTGATTGGCGGATGGCAGGCACTCTAATGTACACCCCGGGCATGCTGCGGAGAGAACATTTGGAATGGATCGATCTCATGGAAACTTCGAAAAAGTCCTCAGATAGTCTTCCTTGGCTTGACCAACTCACCTCATCCTTTCTTTCTGGGTTATTCCGGACTTCACACGAATTTGACCGATCATTCTGTTCACCTTGTTCAATTCCATTGGAATCAACCTCAAACGCCCCCGAGGCCGGCAAATGCCTCGAAGCCACGTTGCTCTACACCTTGCATAGTACGGAATTTGGAGTGCACACACTTATCACTTGGGTAGGCGCAAGGTCGCGATCTTGCAATGCTATTGGATAGAGTGCTCATGATGCCAGGATCGCCCGCATCGAGTGGCTTGCTTGAGCTTTCACAGGTCTCGAGCTGTCACCCCCGCAAGCAAATTCACCCCCATCTCGCACAGCCTCGTTGGGCAGACTGACAGCGATGTTCGACTTGCGACGCCTTCAACCACTGCCTGATGCTCTCCCACAAATGTGTTTCTTTTCCTTTCATCATCCCTCGTGATAGTGTCAAGCCGCACATCTCCTCACGCACATGAGACTATGGATCCGCTGTCTATACTGTCATTGGCAGGCAGTGTCATTCAGCTCATTGATTTCTCTAGCAAGTTGGTGTCAAAAGGTTACAAGATTTATAATTCTGCGAACGGTCTGCTGATTGATTACGCCGACTTATCCTCCGCGGCTACGCATCTGTTGAGACTGAATGAGCAATTGAAGCAATCGGTGGCAGGAAATAGCCGTATCCGCAATCCAGACCCTACCCACACGACATTAATCGAAGTCTGCGATAGCTGTACATTGGTCGCCAGACAACTCATCACTGCGATCGACCAGCTGCGGGTCCGGGGAAGGCGGACGAGATGGAAGAGTGTACGGCAAGCTTTCAAGAGCATATACGGTCAACATGTGATCAACGAGATGAAAGCGAAACTCGAATCGCATCGAAAAGTTCTTGATACGTGCTTGCTCCTTGCTCTCAAGTAAGTCAACCAAGCGTCTTGCGGATAGTCCATTTCTAAAGCACTCTAGGCAGCGTTCCGATCGTGAAGATCGGGATAACCCCAAACCAGCTCGAAAGCGTGCTGACAGAGCCTCGTTTGACGACGTGCTCAAAACTGTCGACAGCATCACGTTACCCGCCAATGAAAACCCTGCGCCAGAAGATGTGCAAAAGTTTTCGGAAACCCTGACAACATTGTTTGATCGCACTGAGCAGGACCTGGTCGCGGAACGTATTGTCCAGAGCCTGTTATTTCAAGACAAATATGAGCGCGAGTTTCGTATATGTAAGGCACATAGGGAGACTTTCTCATGGGCCTACGGAGAGTCCCTGGAGGATGGTCCGGGGACATGGTCGAACATGACTCAATGGCTGGAAAGCGACGATAAACTCTACTGGGTCACTGGCAAACCCGGCTCCGGAAAATCGACCTTTGTCAAGTTTCTCAGCACGAACCCGAGGACCATTCGGTGTCTACAAAAATGGTCTGGAGCCTTACCTCTGGTTGTGGCAAAGTTCTACTTCTGGAATTCTGGAAGCGTGGAACAGATGTCCCAGGAAGGATTGCTTCAATCATTGCTTCTGGATATCCTCTCGCATGGTCTACACCATCTGGTACCAAAGATTTTCCCACAAAGGTGGCGCGTTGCGACAATACTTGGTCAAGATACACGGCGCTGGACTTTGTCAGAGCTCCGAGAGGGCTTTGAGGGCATCCTCGCGCACAGCCAGTCTTTCAAGCTTTGCCTATTCGTTGATGGGTTGGACGAATTCGAAGGTAACCACAACGAATTGGTGAGCCTGTTGCGAAACGTGGTCCTACGCCCCAATATCAAGGCTTGTCTGGCCAGCCGACCGTGGAACATCTTCGAGGATGCGTTCAGCCAACAGCCAAACCTTCAACTCCACCACTTGACATACTTCGACGTGGTTCGATTTACCTCTTCTCTTCTACGTGCAAATCGGTTCTTTCTTGAAATGGAGCAGCATGATCCAGACCGAAGTAAAGAACTGATAGACTCTGTTGCTTCCCGTGCCCTTGGTGTGTTTCTTTGGGTAGACCTGGCTGTGGCTTCGCTCCTCTCGGGACTGAGCAACTGCGACCGCATGGTGGACCTTCAAAAGCGGCTCGACGCAATCCCTCAAGCACTAGAAGATTTCTATGACAAGATGTTCGACTCCATTGAGGATTTCTACTATGAGCACGCTTGTCAGCTGTTCCAGATCGTCAGCCAAAGCAAAGGGAGAGTGACAGTCCTGGGATTATCGTTTGCGGATGAAGAGGATCCCAAACTTCTCTTGTCACAGCCCACAAGACCACTGTCTCAACAGGAAGTTTTACAACGATTCAACATGACCAAGAGGCGGCTGAATAGCTGTTGTCAAGGTTTCTTGGAAATTCCAACACCACTCACCCAGATGTATGTTCGACCGAGCCCTGACGGCCCACGCTCCCAGGACCACACGGAGATTCCTGGAAGGAAGTTTGGACAGTTCGTGAATGGCCGTCCCATCGATATACCTGAGCTTGCCCTCAATAGGACTGGCTATACACGCGGGCAGCTATCGCCACCTGAGTCATTAGTCCCCTATTCAGATTCTGGGGGTGATCTGAAAATATCCTACTTGCACAGAACTGCGAGAGATTTTTTGCACAGCAAAAAAATACTGCAACAGATCCAACAAGGTTGTGGTACATCATTTGATGCGGCAACTGTATTGTTCTACTCGAGCATTTTGACACTGAAGACGTTCCAAGGCCCAGTCGACTTCAACAACAAAACTGATCTATGGGATATTATAGATAAGACCATGAAGTACGCAGCCAAATCTGAGCGCAGTACCGGGAGACCGCAGACCAGGCTGCTTGAAGAAGTTGACGCACTTGTGACAGAATTGACTAGTTGCAGACCAGAAGAGACTGGAAGACACAGTAACGCAGCAACAATTTTGGCGGCTGAGCAGCACTGGTCTTCAACCAGCAGAGTTGGGAGGGGTGCAAATCAATTCATGGACCTCGCAGCAGAGTACAACTTGCCATTGTACATGCTGCAGGCGATACGTCTCGCACTACCGGAACAAGCTGGGGATTGCCCGGACGTGAACACTTGTCTCTTCCACGTCGTCAAAGACTATAGAGGCCAACCCGGCCTCTGTGAATGGGTCGGGTGCAAGATACCGCGCGTCTCTTTCATCAATTCCCTCCTGGGGATGGGAGCCGACCCGAACCACTCTTATAACGGCGTCACGTCGTTTGAGCTAGTGCTTTCAGAAGCCGTGGACGTCTCCCACGACGAGTCGATTGCTGACAAGAAACGGTCACTTGAGTCCTGGGCCTCTATCATTGAGATGTTCATACAACACGACGCCAATCCTCGAGCCAACGCGAATTCTGCCATGGGATCTCTCATTCGGGAGGCCCTGGCAGAGCAACTGCCTGAAACTGCAAGGCGGCTGGAAAGAATGATACGAAAGTCCAGGTCTAGGTGGGATGCCGTTGGAAAGTTCCTCACTCGACCATTTACGGCCCGCGACGAAGCGACATCTACAAGAACATCATCAGATTCGGTGGATGGAAGACAACGAGTGGCACTAGACGCTTGGCCAATGCCCGAAAGATATGACGATGCGTACCGAGAATATAACTTCTGGGCCGTTCATAGGCGATTCGTCGACCACAGATTCGAACTAGATATCAGTAACGTCCCACCCTGCCCCGGTGTGATTCCTCTGGCAGCCCCAGAGGTTTCAGAACAAACGCCACCCGTTTCTCGGCCGATAATATTGCCTACGCAAAGTCCTTATTCATCACATATTCGGCGGGAATCTGTCATGAGGAATACGATTCATTCTGGAAGACTTGACCCAAGAACGCCTGAACCTGGACTTCCAACTACGGACCTCTCACATCTGACACTATCGGAATCTATGAACAGTGATCATGAGCCGAGACCTTCTTACAACGATCGAGCTCTTCGACGGCAGAAAGGCCAGCGGTATCTCAGGAATTGAGTAGAACGAGGCTCCTGGTCGGTTTCAATCTTCCCTGGGTACAGATACAAGAGCCCTGATGATAGATGTAAGACGGAAAACCACTTTACGCAGTTTCTGGAAGTCAAAGTAGAGATGTTGAGAATTTATGGTAGTAGTTGAGCCGAAATTGGATCTGCCACTTCACACATGGATGGACCGTACTAACTCCAGGAAAACGCCTTTGATCATCAGATGCTACGACATGTGGAGAACAGCCATCGCAATGAAGATGCTTTGCATTCATGGGTTTGTATTTTGCGTCAACGGCAATTGATTATCTGTCCAAGCTGCCAAAGATCAAAGAAGCGGACAGTAAATCGCTGGTTGGGGAAGTCTTTCGTAGATATATATCAAGATTTATAGGTTTTGCCTCCTCACTCCAGTGGATGGAAGAGGGGAGTCCAGGCTCCTTACGCCAGAGTTGATATAACGCAAGGTTGAAAGAAAACCCATGGCATAGCTTATCGCGCCACCGATAAGCTGGCAGCTAGGTACAGTAGCTTTCCCGGTGATGCCAGCCAAGGTGGCATAGTATTCCATGCCACAAGCTAATTCCCGTACCAAACTGCCACCCTTCTTCTCATCACGTCAGTCAACATGGCCGACCATCCCCTAGCCCGAGAGAATATTTCGACCCTAAAGGCTCTGCAGGCCGAAGGACAGCAAGTGGGCAGCCGTGGCCATCACATGCAATTGAGCGGATTCTTCCACTGGGGCTTCGTCGTGTACCGCTGTGACTACACCGATGACGAGCTTTGGGCCCGCTTCATAGCCCGGCTACGCCACGAGGTCGATGCCTACATGGGCAGAAATCATGAGGACCGCACTACAGGCCCGTACCTGGAATGGACCGTCGTCGAGGACCGGGAGGGCTTGGACGGGGCCACTCTGGAGCAAGTTCGGGAGCTGTTCAGGACCTGGCGGAGAGGCTTGTCCGTGGAGCGGGATGGGCCGGGCGCGGAGAACCCGTTGACAGCTGGTCTGCCGCGCTTCGAATATTGTGTGCACATTGGAGGCGACAGTCTCTCCAGTCTGCTGGACTGGGAACAGTACAGAGCGGGCGGAGGGCGCGGGCGTGGACCGCCGGTCAAGTGCGCCCTGGTGTCGGTGCCCGCGGAACATGCCTCCGGCGCCCTACCGGCATCGACTCTGGAAGACGAAGGCGGCGAGAGTGACGAGAGCGGCGAGGACTTGAGTGGTGGACATGATGTTGGGTGGATGTATATACCCCTCGACTCCTGGGGAATTGCCTACGAAGAATTGCACGTTGCTCATGGCTGGGACTTGATTTATAAACGACCTCCTGAGGTAGGCTACTGGTGAATTTCATCACACATGTGGCTCAATTATGGTCGTGGAAACCGTCGCAGCTGTATCATGTCTTTGTCAGTATAAAATACTATTGGGATATGGCTGGTGACTAGTTCTTACTGGGACTTCCCGTCTGCTGAATGCAATATCTATACCCGGCCTGTAATTTACAATCACCGGCCGACAGACTCCGGTTCCATGCAATCAAATTGTAGCTTGTCACTTCGTATCGACTAGCCACAGAAGAACAGCTGTTCAGAGATTTTTCGTCTACAGACGCTCTGGATGCAGACCGTCTAGCGCAGAATGTCAAGTGCCGTACCATCGTGCCTACTGAAGATCCAAACCTTTCACTCGTGTGGAATCGCGACAAGATCTATGTCAAGCCTGTGCCCGCAATTTTGCTCAAACATGACTTCTGGCTGGTGTATTTACAAGATACCAGCCGGGGTCCAGTTTCATATATCACTTGCTCAAAACTACCATGTTGGACAACTACGTCTCTACCTGTAGTACCGGCATTGCTGAACATAGGCGGGGTAGGCGGCGCCGGTAATCTGTACTACAAGGAGGTATGGAAATGGTTACATATACGTGTACCAGCTTCAGCTTTGCAACAACCAATCGATGTGAATTTCCTACAGCAATACATATAATCCGCAGCTTGGTAAATTATTACCGCCAGCTTGGACGTGTAGCTGACCGCGAATGTCCTTAGTCCATGCTCAACACCATCGATTCCGTATTCCTGCCACAACGTATCGTGCCGGTGGTTTTTACACTTTGTGAACACGTGAGGCAGTGCCTCGACAAAATAAGCCGAGCCAATGGTAAAGACCGAGTGCATGTACGAGGTAGCACAAGTGGATATTATCCCAGGCAAGAGAATCATGAACTGCTGTGAAAAAGTATTTTTGCATTAAAATTGTATAGCTTTTGTGGAGAAAGTTGATCACTATAATGATAAATACCGTTCGTTGCTACCGTCCATCAGCGCTGTAAACCCTTCCCCGCACTTACTCATAATATGCCCTTTGTGACACCGTTGCTCTTAGAGTTGTTTTGCATGATCCACGGTGACTTCGAGATCTACCGTAAGTATAATGCCGCTTTGCACATCATGCAACGCTGTGGAGTTCGATTATCATGTCGCACGATGGACTTGGCAACTGAAGAACTCGACGGGCATGTCGAAGTCTGCTACCGACGGTGGCTGTGAAGGATGCCAATTCTTTCTTGCTTTGATCGAGCATCACTTCGCCAAGCGTCACCCTAACACCCCTCAACTATTCCAAGATTTCGTGGAACAAGCCAAACCTGTTTATATACAAAAGTCGGTTTTCAATAAACAGAAATACCTCGCGTTCGACGAGCGTCGCGCATCCGACAACAATCAAAGCCGTGTCGAGATTGAGCTATGCGAAGCGATTGGTAAGTCTCATGAGTATGCTTTAATAGACACCACGAACTGTATTGACTGATGAGACTTGATTAGAAAATAAGTTCGATCCCCAAAAAGAAGACAGATGGCGGCCATTGCCTCTCGACCCAGATACCTCTCAAGTGTTCGAACTTGCCCGACTGTGGCTGGACTGCTGTTCAAAGCATAAATCTTGCCAAGATCAAGAAAAGACACCACTTCCTACGAGGCTTATCGAGGTGCCTAGTGATCCCAAACTCACTCTGCATATCATTGATACCGAAGAGGATTGGCGCGACAAGTATGTGGCTCTTAGTCACTGTTGGGGCGGAGAAGTACCTTCCAAAACCATCTCTAAGAATATAAAGAGCCGCCAGACTCAAGGATTCGAGACAGATTCTCTGCCTAAATCTTTCCAAGATGCAGTTACCTTGACCCGAGAGCTTGGCTTTAGGTATTTGTGGATTGACGCACTCTGCATAATCCAGGACAACAACGATGACTGGGCCAAAGAATCTGCGTTGATGACACAGGTCTATCACAACGCCATCCTGATGATCTCGGCAAGCGCATCGCCGAGTAGTTCCTCTGGTATACTCAAGCGGATGAATTACTTTCAGTCATCCAGATTTGGCAGCGAGAAAAACTATTTTTGGCAGTCACCATCCACAATCCAAAGCCTAGAGGCAATAGATAAGGACGAGCCTCTTGGACGCAGGGCTTGGACTTACCAGGAGAAAGTCATGGCGAAAAGGATTCTGTACTTTCAGGAGCAGCAAATGGCCTGGGGGTGTAGTCATTGTATCTACACAGAATCATGGGGCATTACTCCATGGCGCGACCCTACGGATATTTCTCGCAATGCGTGGAGGGGTGAGGTTCTGCACGCCGCGCGCGACATTCACACACTCATGCGTCGTACATCGCCAGATATAACACCGGACGATCCGGAATGGAATCCTCTGGAACCCCGCTTAGCTTGTTGGTACCGATGTGTGCAAGAGTATGCACATCGCGACTTGACATATGAATCCGACAAGCTTCCGGCTCTATCAGGACTTGCTCACGGTCTCTGCATCCCTGAACTCGGAGAATATCTTGCAGGGCTCTGGAAAGCTGACATTTTTCGCGGTTTAAGCTGGACATATATCGACAGAGATAAAACCGCCGTGGAAGAGTATAAACATTATGTGGCGCCGTCGTGGAGCTGTATGGCCGCACGAGGAAAAGTCAATTTCTACGACGATCTGTCTTATTATGAACCTTTCCCGGAAACTCGTCGGGAACGGGAATGGAAACCACGACTTATCTCTCACCATGTCGAGCTTGAGACCTTAGATCCTTATGGGAAAATCACGAACGGATACATTCTCATTGAAGCATACTGTCGCAAGATTCTTGTGCACCAACATCTGGGATGGAAGGAATCTCCATGGATTAATGATGGTACCCTAAAGTATGACAAACGGGAAGGAGGTTTTCTATGGAGATTTGATACAACAGATGGATATCTCCACCGACGTTTCGGCTTGGCAAACAGACCCGAGGAATGGTGGCGAGATGATGGTGGTAGTGTAGTTGAGGAGTATGTCGCCGTCCAGATTCACAACTATCCGGATGGCAACGGCTTTGGTGAGGAGCTTGTTTTGCTAATTCTCGACCAAGTTGATCAAGATGGCGGAAACAAGGTCTACCAGCGCGTGGGTAGTTTGTCTGCCATCTTGAAGGACAAGCAGAAGTATCACGATAGATGGAAGCGCCAAGACTTTAAAATAATTTGAAGCAACTCCTGGTCAACGACAACAAATTTGTTCATGAGATGGACGTCAAATTTGTATGCAAGTGTGGCATGTCTACAAAGTCCAGCAAGAAGTTAGGAGTATCAAAATAGATCTAGTTTGTGCGTTACTGATTGATAAATTAGGCGATTGATAGAAGTTGAAGCACGCACGACCTGTAGTCGAATAGAATTACGCGTCAATCCATATTGGCGCGCACGAAGCTCGTCACGCAAGAGGCTTGACCTTGATGCCAATACATGGAAGCTGCACGGACCGAACCCGTTGTGACATGACACAGTAGCTCAAATGCAATATGAAATCAGAGTATAGTGCTGTGGACGACTACACAAGCGAATAGCAGACAATGCCAAGATCATCGCGGGAAACCAACAAATGGCATTTTCAAACGTCCAGCACCACTCGTAGAAATGTTGGTAGGCAACGAACGTTATAGTTGTTCAGCACAACCACGACGTCCTTAAGGGGATTGGCCAATTAACCATTTTATTGAATTATCATTCTACGATCAATTTGGCTGACAGCCATTATATACTTGAAAGCCTACAGTCACCAGGAATTAATGGTGCAGAAGTGAGGTACACGCATCGGTGGCAGATGCAGTCGCGCAAGCATTATAATCACGTATTGATGCTTGAACCTTCACATACGACCATAGGCACTAGAAAACCCGGCATCCTAGCATCAAATGTTGGAAGGGAAAAAAATAGACAATAATTTCTTTTTGCTCGACTACTGGACTAGCCTCCAACGAGAATGGCACTGTCATAGTTGGAGGAAGTGCCACTCCCATAAGGTATGCCGCTCAAGAGAATGCATGTTGTAGTTGGACGTATGTAATCGACGGCAATGCAGTTATTGGTGGCAGCGCAAGCGTCGATACAGGCGCCGAGATCCGTCGTCACGCTTGATGAAATGCCGTTGGCAGCGTACGAGTAGGAGTAGAAATAGTTGCAGCGCGCCGTGAACCGCTTCCCATTGCTCGCATCAATATATCCCTGGCTGCTTGCCTGGGCGCATGTGGTAGGTGCAGCCACAAAAGTGGTACTTGTGGTTGTTGACGTGGTCGTGACTGTGGTGGTTTCCGTCGCTGTGGAAATGATTGTGTCGGTAGCAGTCGTCACAACAGTGTCGATATCAGTAACTGTGTTCGTGACCGGGACCTCGGTCGCAATCGTTACCGTAATGGTTGATGTCGTGGTTTCAGGAGTTTCAATACATGAGCAAAATGCCGAAGCGATAGACGGGGCTGCGGTCATGAAGCTGGATAGAAGATCTCCAGAGCTGGTCATGGTAGCGCTCGAAATATCTCCAGAGCTGGTCATCGTAGCGCTTGATGCATCGTCAGAGCTCGTGATGGTAGCGCTTGATATATCTGCAGAGCTCGTGATGGTAGCGCTTGATGTATCGTCAGAGCTCGTGATAGCGCTTGATGCATCGTCGGAGCTGGTCATGGTAGCGCTTGATATATGATCAGAGCTCGTGATGGTAGCGCTTGAAATATCGTCAGAGCTCGTGATGGTAGCGCTTGATATATCTCCAGAGCTGGTCATGGTAGAGCTTGACGCGGACGACGCTGTAGCATAGACACTCGACTGCAGAGCAGAGACAGCCGAAGAAGTAGAGACCGCATGGCATCGCTTTTTGGTACGTTTGACCTTGGCAGCAGTCACCCTTGCGGTGGAAGTAGAAACCACAGTTGATATTATAGTAACCGTATCCGTCTCGGTCGTCGTGACAGGCATAGTGACGGTTTCTGTAGTAGCTGAGGTAGAGGCTGAAAGCTCAGTAACTAAAACGGTACTCGTTGCACCAAATATCGACGTAACAGTAGCCGTGGTCGTAATTGCTGGCACAGGATAGTTCGCGGAACAAAGGCTCTGGACAGAGGGCACTGTTGACAAGGGCCCAAAATATTGGATCTCAGCATTATCGCATACAGAGCCGGTGCGTGGTAGTACTACGGCAGCAGCATTGGCGACAGCAAGGCCGGCGAGCCCGACAGCAGCAGAGGCTGCGCGCATGTTTGCTGAATGAACGTATTGGTAACGAATGACAGAGGGGAGAAAGATTTGGCGTAATTGTCCAAGGAGAAAGAGGAAAAAGATTCCTTGGAGAACTGTGCCATGCAGATCACATATTTCTATAGCAATGGCTGTTGTCAATGGCACTAGGTTAGTTATGATCATTCCCAGAACGAAGCTAATCCGGGGAAACAGGCACGGGAGCTTTGAGGAGCGATCTGTGACTAGAAAGGCCAGAGACACTTCCATGAAATGACATATCTCCACTGTGGCCATCTTGTGTTGTTGCAATTGGAGGGTTAGGGGCCAGAACTAGTGCCAAGGGAACAAGTGAGGTGCAGCTGAGGTATAGCGCATATGGCTGAATGAGCTATTGAGTCCCTAGGCTCGTCTTCCAGCTGCTCACTATCCTCGTCACCGAGATTGTCTGGAATAAGGCAAAGCTGGTAGGCGGGACCCAGGGCGCAGATTTCGGTGAGAATTACAACGTGTGTGATGGCGACTCGGAACCGGAGGATAACCCGCCGGGAGCCTGTCCTGCCTGACCCTAGTTATGACCTGATCTCATCATGGAAGCGCATATCAAGCCAATCAGATAAAATAACTGTATGAAGCTTATTAGAACCTTGTCTGTCGGTTACAATAAGAACAACGACTTACACTTATGCACATGAACGGCAGACCTGTCCATGGATCTTGTAGGCCAATGCTCACGCCGAGCAAGTTCTGGATCAATGGTTCCCCTACAAGCATACCAATTTGCTCAACGAGAAAGACGGCACTATACAGAGTGCTGGCACGGTTGGGATCGATCCAGGATGTGATGAGTGACAGCGTCGTTGAGCGGGCACCAAATCCAAAACCATAAATCATCATCGCTGCATTGTATCAGAAAGAGGCCCGAGACCAGACGACTGGAGTGTACTCGCCTGCAACCAAAAAGGCCGAGTTTGTTGCGAATGCAATAAGTAGGGATCCTGTGAAGAGCAGAGATAAACTGGCCTGGACAATGCCGAGGCTCAGTGAATGGTTTGCAGGCCCCAAACGTTTGCTGATCGTGCGGACTAGAGCTGGCATGACGAAGAAGAATAGAGCAAGATTGACTAGGGCCACCTCGCTGATCAGCGCGTTCGTCTGTATCAAAAATTAACACAAAGTTCAGGTCAACGAAAGTGGTCAACTTGCTCTTGAAAATTTCCAACCAAATCGAGCGGACGTGTACTGTATGAGAGCGCGCAAAGAGATGCCTCGAAACGTGCCAACGAGAAAAATGACAACAGCTAGTCGCATGTTGCGTCCCAGGAACATGAACTTGAGGGTTTGGTATTGATCGATCGAGGCACGAAGGAGTGTGCGAAGAGTGCTGGGTCGGGCTGCTGGACTATTTCCGCTCCCACCATCTTCATCGTGCCCGGAATTCGTGGGCGTCGATGTTGAAGCTGCATGGACTTTTGGCATGACTGCGAGAAGGGGGAAAGTGAGCAGCAGCAGAATGTAACTGACGAGAAAGGGGAGCCAGGGTGAGAACTCGGCTGTGGCAGACGCTATCGCAGGGCCTATGAGCTCGCTGAAGATGAAGCATGAATAAAAGTAATACAAGCCACGAGTTCTGTTGACGTGAGTGTGAATTGTTAGTTTCTTCATACCTAGGCACGAGTAATAACTGATGATCGCACCTGGTCTCTTCTTCCTTACATGCCTTGGCAATCATGGCAGCAAGAAGCATTTCGGCAGCATATCTTCCGCCTCCTACGAGCAAAAAGATGGATGATGCCCATACCAGCTTGATCGGTATCACAGGATTTGCCACTGGCCATGGAGTCAGCTTTTGTGCCATTCAAGTGTTTGAAAATACTGACCGACGATCAAAGTCCATGTCAGACTCAGCAGAATGCCCAGCACAATGACCATGAATACTTTTCTTTGGTCTCGATAATCGGCAATACGGCCTATAGGGAGCGCTACTGCGATGGCTGCCAGGGAATCAATACCAGATTGGAGCAAGCTTGGATATATCTCTTACCCGCCAAGGTTTCGAACGAGGCTGTCCAGCCGCGCACTTCTGATAAACTCCGTTGGATGGGCGCGATTTTGCAGACATCAGGCGTTGAGATGTCCCCGCCGTAATAGCGAGTACAAATAGCCTGCTCCAGAATTGACACCATTGGTACGGTGATGATCATCATGGCAAGCTCGCACAGGAGCTCGAGCCCAATGTAATACTTGAAGGTTGGGGGAAAGCCCGACCAGACATCCAAGATCGAGGAAAGCTTCCGCTTATCTCGAACCTGGTCGGCAGTCTGAGCCGATGGCAGAAGAGGCGCCGATTCTGGTTCCATGGTGGGAGAATCGGAATCAGAATCAGCAGGGGGAATGGCGATGGACGTGCAGCTTCGAAAAGATCGAGGGTGAAGGTTGAAACGTGTTGGGTCGTAGTCTGCACAGAATTGATGGATTCGCTCCAATGCTCACAATGAGCAACTCGTGATCTCTATCGTCCAGGATTTGGTGGGATTGTTGTGATGGCTGGGGGCCGGCTGATTGATGACTGCCTTGGGCCCTGGGGTCCTGCGCGGGTTGACATTTCCCCCACCTTGCTGTCTTGTCTCTGCCCTCCCGCACCCCAAACTTGGCTACAGCCCCGGGAGCGGCTGAACAGGCAATGCCAAAGCCTCCTTATGGCGCGCAACTTTTTACTACCAATCCTCCCTTTTATGAACACGCGCATTTGAAACCGTGTCAAAAGTTTTTGAAATAATCTGTGCAGGCTCCGCCAACTTTTCAACATAGAGACCATGCCTGACGCAAAAAGAAATCATTAACACTTTGTCAAGGTGTTCCATACCTACGTAAGTACATCACGGATACTGCAGCGAAGGAAAAGCAATACATTATTACATGGCGCCCAGCCTCGTGCGCTTGCTAACCAATATGGAAAACAAGGGGGGCAGACACGCCACTTGCTTTCTGCCATCGAACATGGGGACCCTGATGATTACCTGCATGTACCTGGGTCCGATTCTGCCAGGTTTCGTCAGGCGCCGCTCCCGAGTCCTACTACTGTGTACTGTGTCTGATTTCCAATCTTTGCAGCCTTATGTTCGGTAACGACAGAAGTGGGGCGGCGACGGAGGAGACTTCCCAGTTGCTCATGGGTATGACCGTGAATGAGGCATCTGATGAGGCAATTCATTACGCCCTCAGCATGTGCTGGTCGTGGCTCAATTGCTTGGCACGTCCAGGCTACATCTTGACCGGTACGCGCTCAAGACGTAATGATGTACGGGTACATCCCTTATACCAAAGGAAAAGCGTAGTGCTGTATGTCATCTAGACACAGCCCTCGCTGCAGGATCCTTTACAGGTCATCACCTTGCCGCCAAGGAGCAGCTCTCGGCTCGTCACATTTAGGCGGCTTCGTCGCTGGCTCAACTTGAGGCTCTCAGGCGCCTGCCCTATCATCCTCATTTGAGATTTAAAGGTACAGATTTTTCCATCCTGACCTGGGCGAGAATACGGACCTACAAGAATGGAACGATTACCCGGGGCATGCATCAATCTACATATCATGTACGACAATCGTTCATTCAACACAACACAAATGTTGCAGAGCCATGACACACTGGCGCCGAACCGACTCACAGCCGACTCCACACCAGATCTACCTCGATCGGATTCGAGCATGCTATCAAAATGACCCAGAAGCCTTCAGCTACTATGAAACGCTGGTTGACTACATTGAGAAGGGAGCAAAGAGACATTACGGCTTGGGCGAGGAGAAGCCACTGGTCTTCGAGGCCCGATCTGCCATGTCCTCGAATGCTTATCCAGCTCCATTTCCTTTCGATCCTATTGAATGGTCTGCTGCCTCGGAGAGACCGCGCGTGGTCATGCTGGAAGGATTTCCGTCTCCTGGTGCTGTACTCCAGCTGGCTCAAAGATGGAACCTTCGGCCAGAGCTGTTGATCGAACACATCTTCGGTAGCCAGACCACACAGCGTGGCTTTTACAGCCTTCCGACGGTGCCCTCCAGACAAGAAAACATCATACGCATCCACTTCATCAGCCTGGTCAAGTCTCTCGTCGAAGGACCAGGTCTGGCCTCGTACTTGGAGAAGAGATCGGAAGTTGAAGAAGCCTGTCGAGATTATGAAAAGCGTCTCTTCGCTGGTACCCAGTATGGCGTCACTCGGTATCGAGAAATCAATCAGCACGATGCCTATTATTGTAGTGTCGAGCAGACTATATCCTTCACGGTCGTCGCCAACAAATCGCCCTGGGTCGGTAAGTTCACCTGCCCATTATTTTGACAGGTCTCGCATCAGAGTTTTGACGCATCTTTTACCACAGCCGTCTACCTCACCGATCAAGGCGATCACATCCTTGAAGATGAACGCCTACCCTGGACGAACTACCAGATGGGCGCCACCAGTCTCAAGGGCGGCACTGCTGTGGGCACTGTACCACTTGTTCCGTACAACGCTCCGACGACTTCGGGACCTCTGGATTACCGTGCAGTCTCGCGGTTGCAGGCCGGCCAGTATTCCAACCCCAACGACAATAACAGCAACGGCAGCAACAGCGATCGTAGGGGGGCCGATCCCTCCACATTGTCCTGTGGCCAGCTGCATCCACCGCGGAACATTGTTGTCCAGGACGAAACTGACTTGCGGTTTCTGTCCGAGGACCCATTCTTCCTCTTGGGCAGCCTGTTGACTACCTCTGCCCTGTCTTTCGTCCAGCTGCTCAACTATCTGTCTGTATGCATCGATGAAGACCGAAGCACTGAGATTGCTCTGCTCAACGTCAAGCTCGAGCGTTTGGGTCGCTGCGTCAAAATCATTTCCCGAGTCGAGTCTGCTCTCGCCGAGAACATGCACTGGATAGTGCAGGGAGGTTGCCACGGATGGCCACGGGTTTCTCCCGGCTCGGATACATCTGCCAGAAAGGAGGCGCTGCAGACCCGATTGCGAGTCGACCACGAGGCCCTACAGCGACGTTGCGTCATCATGAGGCAGGACTGTGAGTCGGCCATGGTATTCTTGGTAAGCTACTCACAGTTGCTCTGCGGCGAACAAGGTATTGCGCAGGCGGGCGAGGTGAATCGGTTGACAAGGCTGGCATCATTTTTTGTTCCCATAGCATTCGTTACCTCGGGGTTTGGGATGAATGTAAGAGAGATACAAGACAACTTTCCAGGGTTGGTATGGTTTTTTGTCGTGGCAATTGTGGTCTCGGCAGCAACGTATGGGTTCATGTTTTGGTCTGCGATTTGGAATTGGGTGGGCAAAAAGCGGGAAATCTTTTGGTCAACGAGAAGAAGTCATGGCTGAGCAAGGAATAGGGCCACAGCAAGTGCCACGCCTGGATGATGAATTCTGCTCCTTGAATCACGGCCACCCCAGGTCATTCTACCAGAAATAAATCCATCTTCAGTGAGCCAGCTACGGTGACACTATTGATGTCTTCTTGGACCTCTTGCAGCGCCTTTCGCCTCATCTCATACGTGATGGAGTCTTTACTGGCTGCTCCGTCCACATTTCTTGAGTTGTTCGCCGGTGGATACATGAAGCGGCCGGTCTGAATACTGGTTGGCCACGAAGCCTTCTGGAATGCCGCACTTGCAAGCTTGATGAGCATTAGATCGCTCCCTGACTGCGGTCAATCACTATCACACAGGGACCTATTGTGAAATCTTACCCTTCGCGCCAATCAAGGTGCTGGCCATGGGTCGCAACTCGTCCCGTCCACTGATTCTTGAGTGGTATGGCATTTGCGCGACTATCCATGAATCAGCATCGTTCTGACACCAATCTGGGTATCAATAGATTTTACATGGCAATACTAGTTGAGGAGCATGGAGGATGGGCGATATAAACTTTCCCGCAATGGTAGGAAAAGTCCCAGCAGGTCTGCCGATATTAGCGTACGAAACAAAATGCGCCAAGATTTTCTTACGGGCTCGCATCGTCGCGGTACTCAGGGTCAGGTTCTCCATAAGGCATGACGAGGACGGCGTTGGATAGACTCTCCGAGTCTGGGCCCATGAGTCGATCGCTAAACCAGTTTCTGAAGACTTCAAGTTGCTTCAAATACGTCTCATACTCTTCATTTGTCACGTCTTTGCCGACACCCCTGCGGAATCCATTAGTTGACATGTTGGCACAAGACACCCGGTGAACTGACCATCGGAAGCGCACAACCGAGCTGACGAAGACGTCTTTGCCGAATTTCGCCTTGTATTCGTCCCGGAACTGGTCAAAGCCATGATAGTAATCATAGCATAGTGCCCAGAATGCGCTCTACTTCATCACTCAGTGGCGAAGCAGGAATAAATTGGGAGTCTTACCTTTTCAGTGTACTTTAACAATGGTACACCGGCGGCATCGGGCGGAGGATTCTTCTCCCACTCCTCTACGAAGCTGAATGGAGTTCTTTTTACTCCCAAAAAGTCTTCAAGGATGCAGATGAACTCTTCTGTCAGTGCTTGCTGTGTTTGGTTTGGAAGTGGGTAGAACTCGGCAGGATAAAGTATCTTTGAGGGAAACTGAGAGAAGGTCTGATGAATGTTTTCGAATGTGTGCGATGTAATGTAGTGTAGATCGTCGAGACTGCGACCGAACTGGCCGACAGTGTCAAACTTTCTGCCTCGGATGTTAGTTGAAGATGACAACACGGTTCGCGGGGTACGTGCGGCGAATTAGGTGGTATTCCCTTCATCGAGGTAGAGTCGAAGCTAGGTCGTAGAGAAAAGAGTCCGCTACAGGGTGCGGGCGCTCGAACGCTCCCAGCAGCTAATTGGAACATAATCAGTACGCAATGACAGAAAGTTGGGCAAGTTGGCCGTACAGTCTCCGGCAATCGAAAAGTCCAACCAGTCGTAGCCAGCCAAAGAAGTACCAGCACCAGTCGAACTGCTTGACGGACTTTGGTAGCGATCCCCGCGCGGGTTCACCGGGCAATGGAAATCAACCCATTGGTCCGTTGGCTCCTCAGGGCTTGCAAATGAGGTCATCTTGGTCTTTCCCACGATGACTGCCCCGAGCTCGATCAGAGTCTTGGTATAGTCGGCGCTTTCTTCGTCCGGACCGTAGAGCTCTGTCCAGGGCCTACTCATCATGGTCAACTTGGTACCTTCGAGACGAAAGATGTCCTTTATGCCCATTCGTGAGCCTGCAAGAGGTTTCTCTGTGATGACCTTGGCGTAAAGGCGACTAGGAACGGCAATTTGTCTCCAAAGACCATTTGAGGCAAGCAAATTGAGAACGAGGTACCTTGAATCGTCAGAACAAGCTCAAGGTGGGTGTTAGGATAAGGTGGGCATTGGTACTTTTTGGGGTTTAGAACATTTTCGGGAATCACTCCGAAAATGAAGCTGTCCAATTCGTCTTCATACAAACGCCATGCTTGATGAACACTGCCCCGCAGAAGAAAATATGGTCCAGCTGGAAGAGCACTGGACTCTGGGCTTGAGACTGTGTGATAAACGCCCGAGAAACGACCAGAGATCTCGAATCCAGTGAGGGTTTCAGCGAACGCCTGACCCGTCCAAGATTGTAGAACAACCGTGCGGGCAAACGAGTCACTGAAAATATCGTCGACCTGGGCGAAACGACTGATTATCCTTGGAAATTCATCAATCAAGCATATCGTATCGTCAAGAGGCGGCAGAACGACAACGGGAATCGGATCCGAGCAATCATCACACGCCCCAACGATCTTGGTCTTGAGTTTGAGAGTTTTAGTTGTAGACTTATTCCATCTTTGTTTATGGAGTCAGCAACGTACCAGGGGTTGCGGGTGCACCAGGTAGGAGATGCCGTCTATGGTTGGTGACAAGAGATTGCCGACCGCCATGATGATGGTGGTTGCTGCTGAATGGACGATAAGATTGACATCTAGGTTGGAGATTGGAGATTGGAGGGGCAAGTGTGGCTTATGTTAGATGCAATCGGTCAGTCTTCGAGATCGGGCGTCCAGGTAGACACATTCGGCCTGTCTCATGCATTCTTGCAGATGCTTTGACACGTCATCCCGTGTACTGCAGGGTTATCTAGGTAGGCAGGTTACCTAGCAGCGGTAAGAGAAACGTCAGGCTGGGGAACAGAAGTTATGGAACTGCCTGGTGCTAACCAGATCAAGGGTAGCTTTCCAAGAATTTTTTTAGATGTACTTGTATGGCCATTGTATCCTGTCACAACATAATATCATGTCTTGATTGCCTACTTAACATTCCAGATTTTTTTTCTTCTTAGAAAGCTTTCGGTTTGCCCCAACGCGACATGGAAAAAGAACCACGGAAGCATGGCAGGCCATAAGCACTCGAATGATTCTGACCAGGCGGCTAGGCAGCATCAATGGTGTAAGGTAGGTGAGGCATAATTATACTCTGAGTGCTATAGATGTATGGGGACCTCTTGTAGCTTTACTGTTTCGGGTTAGCACAATCATATGATTTCTGTCTCTATCATCAGTCCGGTATGTCCGGCTACCGTCAAACTGCCTGCTAGTGAAGCACCTTGCCCCTCCTCTGGCTCCCACCCGTTCTCTGTAGAATGATGATCAACTGTGTGGGACAATTCCCTAACACTGTGTAAGCATCTTAATGACGGAGGAGTGTATCCGATTACTTTGGACCAATGTCACTGCGAATGCACGTACTAGGTCATAGGTTACCTACCTACCTCCTGTCTTCTTTCAGGGTTCACAAAGACCCCGCCTGTCGAAATTTGTTCCCACTCATCGACCGCTACTGCCTCTAGTCTCGTCGTATAATCAAGCATATCACTTTTATTGTGAATTAAGATCATTCCAACACCAAGACGCGTCTAACTTCTTCCAGGGTTAGCATAATTCTGAATCTGGCATCTTGAAGTTACGGTGTGGAACTGGCAGACATTCTAGCACGACAGAGACCGCCCCGTGCTAGAGATGAGTCCATTACCAGTTGTCTATGATGGAGTTCAACAGCCAGAGCTAGAGTGAGTTTACCAGCACGAGACTGCCATTCGTAAGTTACTACCTGCTGACAAGTCGTTCCACTGCAGCATTGTTTCCATCCCAGCTCTTCCGATTCTCGCACCACATTACAAGCCCAGAGACCACAATCAATGGCTTCGTCAAGTTCTCAGCCATCAGATTCCGCGTGCTCGCATAATGGCATTCGAATATGGCTTAGCCAGCGAAGCACAAGATAGCAAAGACAGCCCATCATCATGGAACACGCTGCTGGAACACGCAATAGTCTTGTTAATGGGCCTCACGGTGCGACGAGAAGGGGTTGAGCAAAGACCAATCGTCTTCGTTTGTCATAGTTTTGGCGCTGTCATACTAAAAAAGGTAGGCGTGCTTCTCGTTTTCTTCTTCCTCCGACTAACTTACTTGGCTGACTTGCAAGTAGGCTCTGCTCATTGCGAAGGAAAACCACCAGTTCCGCTATATTCTAGAAAGTACAGGTGGCATCATCTTCCTGGGTTGCCTACACGATGAAAGCAATCCACGTTTCGAAGATCTTTGCATCAAATGCGCTGCCGTGGAATTTGGGACCATGAAGAAGACAGAATTGCTGAAAAAAGCGGGTGATTGGCATGCCATAAAGGAGGTCATGGAACGATTTCGTACCTTGAGCGCACCCTTTTATATTCGGGGCTTTTTCGAGCTCAAACCAACCATGTATCAGGTTGGCCGATTCTCCGTCGTGAGGAGATCCGAATGTGTCAGTGTTCATGTCGCGAAACTGCAAGACCACGCCTTGTACTGACCATGGATCAAAGTTATGTCCGAAGCACGTTGCATCGTTGGGCTGGGACAATGAGAAGATCATCGGAGTTGATGCTGATCATGAACAGATAATCACATATCCCCATAGGGGCGATGAGCAATACTTTGACGTGTTCATGAACACTTTGGAGGATTTAGTTGACAACGTCTGCCCAGCCTCCACCCAACCTGCCTTTGTCAGCTCTGAAGAACCATCCGACCTCTCTGAGCCCTGGCAGGTATTCCAGAATCTCAGTGCAAGCGCATCCCGCTTGAGTATACTTGCAGGTCATTACACTATACCTATTCAATGATGGCTTTGGCACGGTTCTGACACGGCCACAGACGTACAGATCCAAGAATCACTTCTGGGGCATGGCAAGAAAACTCCAGCCAAATCCAAAGCAACAATCCCTTGCTATGTCATGACTCCTTACGAAGAGAATCCTGATTTCATTGGCAGAGGTGATGTACTTGACGAGATACACCTTGCGCTTGCGCCAAACGACGATGAGGGATCAAAGTCAAAAACATTCGTCCTAGCTGGCCTGGGCGGTATGGGTAAGACTCAGATTGCCATCGAGTATGCGTTCCGTCATCGCGATACGTACCAGGTTGTTCTATGGGCACACGCAGATGGGGAGGCGAAACTGGCTGAAAGCTACTCCAACTTTGCCGATGAGCTTGGACTTGCGAATAATGAGAAGCTGAGCCCGGAAGCCGCGAAACAGGCTGTCAAGGAATGCCTCGCTGCCCTTGGTAAAATACTTCTTCCTTTCGTGTTTTTGTTTTCTCTTTCAAGTTGAATTTTAGATCGATTCTAACACATCGACAGACGAGAACTGGCTGATGATCATTGACAACGCAGATGGGGATGATAAGGAAGATTTGCTGAAAGAGTACCTCCCTGAAGGCCCGCGTGGATCTGTGCTCATTACTTCCCGCGACTTCCGCCTGATCGCGCAGAAGGGCGGCATCGAGCTCACAGTCTTAGATGAAGACAGCGCTGTCAACCTCTTGATGATCATGTCGCGTTTCAATGGCGATAAGCTTGATGAAGAGGAACGAAATGAGGAGCACGGAGCGGGGCGCGACATCGTCAACAGGATTGGATGCTTGCCGTTGGGCATCACGCATGCTGCAAATATCATCCTCTCAGATTCTTGCACCTTTTCCGAGTTCTTTGAGGCATATAGCAATCGTGAGCTCATCCAGGACTGCGAGGAGGTACGCTTGATCAATCAGGCCAATGGTGGGACCTACCGCTATTCACTCCGGACCGTGTGGAACATGAATTTTGATCGACTGGATCCAGATGCGCAAAGTCTCATAAACCTTCTTTCCTACTTGGATCCTGATCGAATCCGACTGCGTCATCTCAGTGAAGGCGTAGATAAAGCGAAGGACCCGTCACTCCGCTTCATGGACAATGCTTACAAGAGGAACAAGTTGAAAACTCAGCTCTTGCGCAGCTCACTAGCGACCCAAAGCGAGAAACATAAGGAGCTCCGGATGCACAGGCTAGTGCAGGCATCATGCCACTTGCGTATGGATATTGCCGAATGTCGTCAGAGCTTTCACAATGCGATCAAGATCGTCAGGAACTGCTGGCCAATTCCGCCGCGAGCAGCAATCTACGACCCAGCCCTCTGGGACGCACAGCAAGCTCTTCTACCACACGTACAATCGCTTTGCGCACAATACGTTGCCTCTTGCAAAGAGGGAAAACCACTGATTCCCCACGACACGGTGAACTGGGACTTTGCAGTCATTCTTTATGAGGCTGGTTGGTAGGTGCTTCCGTCGTCGCTGAACTCGTGTATACATGTGTTAAATTGTCCCAGGTATTGTTATGAAAGGTCGCTTCTTAACCTGATCAACGATCTCCTTCTACCTGCGGAGGAATATTGCCTGCGTCATCTCGCAAAGGGCGGTGGTTATCGCTTGCTAGCCGATGTCTATGGCGGCTTGGGGTCGCTTCACACCGAGTCAAACATGTTCCAAGACGCCTACGAAAGCTTTCAGAAAGAATGGAACTATACGAAACTTGCCTTTGAAACTGGCGAGCTTGAGCGTCCAAGTCTCTGGGAAGTCTTTGGACTTGCTCGCCTCGGCAACGGGCTACACGGGCTGAACCGATATCAAGAAGCTGAGAAGTATTACATTGAGGCTCTGAAGGCTTGGGATGGTCTTCCCGGAAATCGTACAGTGTATACGACAAACCTTGCAATCTGTTTGTGGTTGCAAGGACGACTGGGCGATGCGGAGAAGAGGCTTGAACCGCTCGTGGCGGATCGAGAGGATGCGACCAATTTCAGGTATTGTTTTCAGAAAGAACGTCAGATGAATATGTGCAACTAACAATCCCCAGAACAGGATATGCACTCCTAGCTCTGGGAAATGTACAGACCAGTCAGGCTGTTGCACTTACCAGAGAAGGCAAGAAAAGGGAATCCGAGGCCAAGTTCAAGGAAGCCATGGAGACCCACCTCCAATCCTTGAAGCTGTATAGCCTCACGATCGGGCCCAAACATCATCGGACGGCAGACACCTACTACAAAGTGGCCTGGCATTTGCACCTGTGGGGCAATTACGCTGCAGCTTTGTGAGTTCAGCAGAATCCCGCAAATGGTCGGTCCACGCTAACAATTCAGCAGGTCGATGCTTGAGAAAGCATTTGATATCTATGCGATGCATCCCGAGCATCTTAAAAATGAGATTGCGAGGACTAGGTACAAGAGAGGTTGTATCTACCAGGATATGGGAGAACGACAGCGTGGCCTGGAAGAGATCCGCGAAGCAGAGAAGATGAGAAGAGAGATCATTGGCTCAGAAAACTGGCAGCCGGCAGGAGGAGAGGAGGACTTTGACGCGATAGTGCAGTTCTGGAGTCGATAAAGCTCTGTTATTCCCTGTGTATCCCAAGTAAATCGCAACGTCGCATTTGTCGCGTGGGCCCAAGATTACTATCATTCCGTCGGACTATATAGTATTACGACAGTGCGGCAGTCGGCTCGTAGCGCTCGCCGCCAGGGCGGAACGCTACAACACGTAGCTCGAGACTGTGTCGAGGACTGGACATCTTGACTCCAGTGTCGAACGCTGCATGAAAAGCAGCTGACCCAGCCCATTAGCGTTTTCCGCGAAATTCTTTTGTGCTATAGAATTGCACGAACCTGAGCGTTGTCCTCTGGAGGATGAATTTCGAAATATGATAAGATCATCCACGTTTTGAGAGCTGAGATAGTACCATTTGTGCTTGGGGTTCTTAAACAAAAGGATGTTTTCTCCCACGGACTGCTCATGTAGCACGTCGCAAGCGATAGTATCCTGCTCCATATCGACCGTTTTGTAGTCACATACAGCCAAGGGCCAGTCGTTGTTTGGTCCATCAAGAACTCGCCAGACACTGCAATGAATCAGTTACAACTCAAGACGGGCCGCAAAGGCGCGACATACTTGATCATATCAAAGTCCCTGTGTTCAAAGAACCTCTCCTGTCCGGGAAAGAATTGCGACATTGCCAGAAAGCTGCCGCGGCCGCTGAAGTCGGAGTGTGGCAAAGCGGCTGGCTGAGCATGGTTAGTCACCTCCCCGGGTTTCTCTGGGAATGAGGCATCCCGTTTGCGAACCTGTCTCATCAGTTATGGGAACCATACCGAGTTTATACTGGACGCTTACTAGGTGATCCAAGTAGTCTATACGCTCATAACCGGGCAAAGTCTGGTGCAGTACTTTTTCCACCTCAGCAAAATAGACATCTTTCACATACTGGTCGTCGTCTGCAAGGTTTGGAGAAACACTTGTCTTGGCTTTGATAAAGCAGAAGCCATTGTTCTCGAGATTGAACCGCGTGCCATCGTCCTTTGCGTCTGCGATACAGAGGTTCTCATAGTCGAAGCGATGATTGCTGAAGGCTGCACCTGGAATATGATCTACAGCAAAATCAGTTGTGTATGGCTTTTCCAAGTCATAAAGTTCATCCTTCTTGAGATATGGAAGCTTCACTGGTACCCCCATAGTGCCTAGCATGGATTTTCGGGAGACCTGTTATGATCACACTGAAGAGCGATTCCGGGTGAGATAGCGAATCGTCAACGACCATGATGGGATGACAAGAAGCCTATCTACCATGCCGTGGAAGACCACATCCCGCAATGCTCGGTAGGCGCATGTTGAAGGAGACCGGCGAAGGTTACATGCGTGGTACAGAGCCAATCACATAATATGGCCGACATTTGGCGTCGGGGGCGGGAAACCGTCATTTCCCGGGTCCCCACTACAGAGTTCGCTGCACTGTGTGATCAGACCTACCATACCTGGGTAATCCAGCGAACATCACCTCACATGTCCTATCAGCAAATCGAATCTCCTGGCGACAACATTCCGTGGATTGATAGGCCTCCATGAAGGCGGGGCAATATGTACGATGGAGCGGGGTAACACGACAAATCCGTGAGGCTGGATCCAGGCTACCTTGTCGGCGGTATTAATTCAGCAGGCTGCAGGCTGTTACAGTTACCAGTTCGCCCGGTCGGTAGTGCACAGCCTCGTGAACATCAGATCAGTCTTCTGAAGACATCCAATTGCAAGGTCTATCACTATCTCGAATGCAACGATCAACGATGAGGTACAGACTGCACAAGATATTGGCTAGGCTATCTTCCTATAAGAGTAGGTGATAGCCGTAACCTGCAGCCATGTCGCCAGGATCGGAGTCCTTTGACCGCACATTTACAAGCATTTATCTGTCGTGTAGCTCTGACAACCCTGGGGAATGCATCCAGCCTGATCACCATGATTTCTCCTCCTTTGTCTTTCTCTTGCTCATGTTTGTTATGCCGGTCTGACCAGCTAATCCTCAGCCCGAGTCTCTTGAGGCTTGGGCTTGGGCTGGCTCAGATCGCTTCGTCCTCCGGAAACCTGCTGTGGCGACACATTGCCAGCAGCCATGACGGGAACGACATGGTGAATAGGTTTTTCATATTCTTCGTTTGGTTTATACCATTTCTTCCAAGGCTGGAGGAGGGAGATGGTCGTCCTATTTCAAATCAGCGATTGTCTCTTCAATACCAGAGGACTATGTACTTCTCTGCTTGGTTCTGCATTATTCATCAAACTTGGATTCTTCGAGTTGTGTAGCGTGAAGTTGCAAGGTCTGGGAGATGTTGGAAAACAGTCGCAAGAGTTGGTATGATCTTGCTTCTTTATAGACTTCCCAATGGTCACTTTGAATCCAATGCACAGTGGGCATAATATAATGACGTGTATCCCCTTCTGCATTCTATTCTTTTCTCTTTTCCAATGCAGCACGGTTATCAATACTACCCGCGTTACCCCACCTTAAAGTATCATCCATCGACATAATATCACGCAGCCTTACCATTAATAGCCAACAGATAAACACACAAGACGCTTGGCAAAAGACAGAACAGCCAGTCGTGAACAACAACAACAACTACTACAACCACCACCACCACCGCCATCATGATGAAAGCAATATCCACAGCAATCTTCTTAGTTCTGCAAGCTAGCTTCGGAGTTTCCTCGCCGATAATTTTGACCCCGGCAGCTCCTGTATTAGCCATTCGTGAAGTAGGCCAGTACAATGCAAGCCGGCCCAACATCACAATCTTTGCCACGGGGGGTACTATTGCCGGTAGCGCCAGCTCAAGCGATCAAACTACCGGGTATCAACCCGGCGCTGAGGGCATCGACATCCTCATCAATGCAGTTCCTCAGCTATGGAACATTTCGAATCCCGAGGGCGTACAAGTCGCCAATGTCAATTCGGATTTTATCACACCTGCAATCCTGCTCAACTTGACTAAACAAGTCCAAGAGAAGCTGGATAGCCCCTATTGTCAGGGTGTAGTTATCACCCACGGCACCGACACGCTGGAGGAGTCGGCTTTCTTCCTCGATTTGACAATCCGGTCCGAGAAACCGGTCGTGCTGGTCGGCGCTATGCGGCCAGCAACGGCCATCAGTGCAGACGGTCCCATCAACCTCCTAGAAGCAGTAACACTAGCCGCAAGCCCATCGGCACGTGGACGGGGTACTATGATCGTGTTGAACGATCGAATCGCGAGTGCTTATTATGCAACCAAGAGCAATGCGAACTCTTTAGATACATTCAAAGCGGTCGAGCAGGGGTACTTGGGAGTTTTCATCGACATCAAACCCATATTCTACTTTGCTCCATCGCTTCCAGTCGGCAGGCCTTATTTCAATGTTTTGAATACAACCTCGTTGCCGGTAGTAGATATCTTGTATGGATATCAAGCCCTGAACCCGAACCTCGCGTCTGCAGCGGTGGCATACGGGGCCAAAGGTCTTGTCCTTGCGGGATTGGGTGCTGGTTTTTGGACACAGGAGGGCTACGATGTTTTGAACGAACTCGTCGAAGCTAGCGGTGTAGCCGTTGTTGCTTCCCACAGGACGATGGATGGATTTGTTGAGGATCAGACTTCCATAGGCACTTATGGAGCGGGATTCCTGAATCCTCAGAAAGCTCGGATTATGCTGCAGCTTGCATTGAATTCGGGATATAGTGACGCTCAAAGGAGGTCCCTGTTTGAGTTGTACTACTTCTAAGAACTCCTCGATAAGGCTCGGATCATAGCGAAAAGTTTAGCACAACAGAAAGGACCATGAGTCATTGCTTAGGAAAGATGGATTGAGAACAAATATGCTGACTTGGCATATGACGTAGGTTAAATACTAATGGCTGCTAGGTAAATGGTGTGGGATGAAACCTGTCATACTTCACGATTTACATATTGTGGCGTAAGCATTGTCGTTATCTGCTGGAGGCAACTTCTTGAGCGTGTGTCATGAGACTGGCGTTCCATCTGACGGCAGTGTTACCTTTATATCAATGGGTTTTGGGAGCGTAGCTGGCACTTCTGGCATATCCGGCGTTGAGGGCACTCTGTCTGGACCCTCAACCACTGCTGATGTTGATAAGTCGGGGGTCGGGCAGACGGAAGGAGCCAGAGGTCGTTATTTGGATGTTTCTTAAGTACACGATACGGGAACATGATTGGCCTTTCGCGATGAATAAAAACAATGGGTCATACCTTCATGAACCGAATATTGGCATATACGACCATAGGCGTCAGAAAACTCGGCATCCCGTCCGCTCTGCCTTAGATAAACGGGTGACCTTTGGATTAGTATTTAGGTGGGTGACCATTAGGGAATCCCCGATGTTGTATGTTTGTTTTTTGGGCTTGCTTTTCCGAGCGCTTTAATATTTTGCGGTCTGCCACGAGTAATCGCGTTGTCAAGGGGTGTGCTATATAACACACTGTAGAACTCCACGTAACTAAACAAAATAAAAACAAATCGCTCAAGAAGCGAAATGACTTGCTACTAAACATGCCGCCTCCTTGCCCACGTGGTAAGCAACTCACGTCCCGCTAATCGATATGTGTCACTCTCAACATATGACCCATTTTGGAGTGAACTCTGAATAACCAAATTGAGCCCGTCGTCGCTTTCGTTGTACTTTGGCCAAGCAGGCAATGCATCCCCATTGGGATCTCCGGAGTACGCAAAGTTGATCCATTGTAAGCTCATCTGACGACTCAGAGCCTGATATGCTGGCCACGGCCCGACATATTGGGGGTTCGCAAACACAAACGCGACCTCGCTAAAGTGCGACACGCCCTTGTATGCCGGCGCCAACTTGCCCGAGTAATCGACATAAGTCGCGTTGGTCGAGTTGACGAAATCGCGCGTGTTGAAGCGGTAGGAATAGGTCGGCGCATGGGCTGCATAGCGCTGCGTGTCGTGGCGCCGCGGCGCGTGGTAGAACACGTCGCCCAGGATGGCCGCGATGCGCTTGTACTGCCAGCCGTACTCGGCAAAGCGCTCACTACCAGTGTTGAGAGGAATGCCCTGCGCGGGATCATCGGGATACAGCTCCATGATCTCATCGACGACTGAGTCTGGAAAGTCAAAGCCTAGTCCGTCCCGGAGGTAGGTGCGGATGTCTTCGTCCGTGTTCATCGTACCGACTGGTGCGTTGTCCGTTCCCTCGTCCGATACTGTGCCGTGGATGTGCGGGACGTGAGCAAAGTGACCCATGGCCATGAGAGTGCTGGGATAGTTGGGCATAATGTCTCCATCCTAATAAATCGTTCAGCGAAATCTGATGTACCAAACAAGAAAGCCTTTGCGTGGGCTACTTACGACAGTTGGGTAGAAACCAGGACCGTCGTATTGAGAAGACCCCATGATAGGATAGAGAACATCATAGTCGATAGTACGTAAGCAAGACAAAGTGTCAGGTACGTCGCTGCAATTAACCTGATTGACAATCTTGTTGTAGATTGGCTGATACCAGTCCGAACCATTGTACCAAGCCTGGAAAAAGTCAGCATTAAACCCGTGGTATTTAAATGGTGGCAGAAATCATTCTTACTGTCGTTGCTGAGCCGCTCTCTTGAATTGAGCGGTGAAACAATCCATCTGAACGACCACCATAACTGAGTAGTAATTGGCCCTACACTGCGTCAATCAATCAAACTTCAAGCTAATGAACTTCCGACTCACGATTGCGAATGAGCCTGCGGATTGCCCCCATATTGTGACTCGAGATGGATCGCCTCCGAAGAACTTGATGTTCTCCTGAATCCATGCAAGGCTTTTACGCATATCTCGCAACGACAAATTCGTGTTTCCCGATCCCTGGATAGAGGTTGGCAAGCGATCTCTTGGTTGGCGATTGTGAACTTACTTGAACTTCAATCGAGTACAGCATTCCCCATGCACCTTTCCGATAGTTGATGCTGACTCCTACTATAGGCTTCCCAACGTCCACAGATCTCTGGATGATATAGGACAGATTATAATACGGCAATCCACTCGTGCCTTCTTGGTAGCTAAGATGATTTCGAGTCAGATCGGAGCGTGCACCAGGTGTGACAAGGACAATCGACTTGCCTTCCGCCGTGGATCCAGACCATGACAGGAACGTTGGCCGTCGCATTGATGCCTGTGGGCCGCACGACATTGATACTTAGACAGTTCTCGCTCATGCCGTAGACTGCATCTGCCGCCAAGTTCTCGTCCGGACATGCATTTCCGTACTGCTTCGCGCTACGGATATCTTGCCAAGATTCATTCAGGGCCTGCGGGATCCGGAAGCGGTTCTCGCCGCCAGTGTCTTGGGCGTACGGCATGCCCAGGAACAAATCTTGTTGAAAGGCAGGCGAATGCAGTCCAGCGTAAGTGCCATTCAGAACAGTGACATGCGGGTCCAGGCATTCTACTGCCCTTGCCAGCAGGAACACTATGACGCCAAGGATCAAATCACCAGGTCTGAGCGTCATGGTTGCGATGGCGATATGTCCCGGGCCAACTGTTGTTGTTTTAGTCGTGGACTAAAAGATGTCAAGAAACATGGACTCCTTTGACCAGAGATCTTAAGCATATTTACATGCATCTGCAATGACCGTAAAGCAGATGCGGGGGGATTTCGGCAAGTAAGTAACATTTCTTATCACCAAGATACGCTCTATAAAATGGGTTCCACATGATCCGACTCTCCGACTCTCCTCATTTTGTGTCGGATCCCAGCGGATTGCTTATCAATAGACATGCAACCCGCGTCATGGTCGGCATCGAGAAGCGGGAGCCGGGCGAGATAAGATAGACAGCTATATGTAGGTATCCTTGAGTCCCGAACGACTGTCAACGATGATGACGGCAGTCAGTGAAAGAGCAGATGGTTCCTAGATGAACTTATAATGGACAGCTATAGTGGGACTAGTCCCCTGGAATTGCCCATATTGGAGGATCCCGCCCCCACAACCTCTTCTGTATTTGGCTCCAGGCTCACGCCCATTTGCCCTTCCTTTTTCCTTTCTTTCTCCATCTTGGAATTATACTGACAATATCATGAACACAACAGATTGCACGTTTCTATATTCTTTGCTGCCTCGTGTTGAGTACCCAAAGAATATAAAAATTAAATTAAGAGGTAGTTAGGGCGACGCACCGTCAAAGCACTTGAATCGCACTTGATCTTCAGGCATTCCTCGCATGCGCGCCTCCTCCTTTTCATCCTGTCAGCCGCCTGTGTTTGGAAACATAAGTCGGAATCTAGGCCAAGCAGAACAACATGAGTACTTTCATTCTTTCGATTTCCCGTTGATATCGTTGTAGTCACCACTGCCAACAAGATGCAAACTCTCGTGTACCACGGGCTTGGCATAATCGCTCGAAGTCAGTGTTCTGTTAGTAAACGTCATATTCTGGTATAGGAAATTTGCCTGTACCGGCTTTTTCTCAACAAAGATAACAAAACAGAATGAAACCATTATTCCTCATCTACCGGTTGTGATCCAGTGCCGTTTGCATCCTTTGCGGCGCCATTCTTGAAGTTATTGAACTCGTTCTCGACCTGCCTGCTCAGCCCAGTTGCCTTAATCGTTACCATGGCTGACTGGAAATGTCTCAATGCCAGAATACGCTCCGATGTGTCGATCTCCTGCTCACTGATGCATTCCGTTGCCGCTGCGACGCACATGTTCTTCAAATCAGATCCCGTGTAACGCGGGGTCATTTTTGCCAGCCTCTGGACCGTAACGTCATGAGCGAGCCGCTCGTTTTTGAGGTAGAGCTTCAGAATACCGCAGCGGTGCGCCAAGTTCGGGACGTCAAGAAGAATACGCACAGGCGCTCGGCGCAAAACAGCCGGATCGAGATCGAAAGGTCGATTCGTCGCCAACAAAATGAATGGGGAGTCAGCACCGCTGGTCAGGCCGTCCCACTCCATCAGGAACTGGTTCAGCATTGCACGTATGTGTCTCTTTTCGCCGGCTTTGCGATTTCCCAGCATGGCGTCCGCCTCGTCGATGAAGACAATGCAAGGGTGAAGCTTCCGCGCCATAGAGAACAACGCCTTGATGACTTTCTCATCATCACCATGGCATTTCTGCCACAGCTCTGCCGTGGATGCTAGGATCATGTTGAAGCCTGATTCTCTAGCTGTAGCTTTTGCGAGCAGACTTTTTCCCGTGCCTGGCGGTCCGTACAATACTCCCCCAGTGACTTTATTGCCCGCAAGAACCCCATGACTATATGCTTTCGGCCGAGTGAGTGACATTTTGGTCACTCTTTCCAATTTTCTGATGGTTTCCCTGTCGATGTGAATGTCCTCGTAATTTGGGCGGATGTTATCTATGAGGACAAAAGGTTCAGCTCTGCACATCGTTCTGCTAGACTATTCTGCTCACCTATATTGACGATGCAGTCGAGCAACATTCGTTCAAATCTGCTCCGCGCCAATGCCTTGTATTTCCTCATTTTTCTCCTATGATTCTGAGCAGCTTTTCTCTCATCTGACGTATCCGACTCGAGGTCACTGTCATAAACCTCCGGTTTCTGGGATGCCCAGTACCCTTCACCATCGCTACCGTCGTCACCCGACGAACCACTGTTGCCGTTGGGCCGCGAGCGTCGATGTCTCCTGCCAGATACATGCTGATCTCCCTTCTCGGACTTGGACAGTGATCGGCTGTCGGGGCGGTAGTAATCATCCAGGCCACTCATTTCGGCCTCGGAAGTGTACTCATCGTCAACAGTCTGTGGCACACGTAAGTGCACCTCTTTCAGCTCCGATGGCCCACTGGAATCTGAACGGGATGCGCGCTTGTTTTGAGTCGAGCTCGCTATGTCATGGCGATGAGGCTTCCGCCTGCGGCGAGGTAAACTTTCATCTCTCTCTGAGTCTGATGGCATCAAATCATTACTATGAACACTGGTGCGATGCCGTTCCGGGTAAGTCGAGCGCCTCAGTGGACGTGACTTGGCTCTTCCATCGTCGACCACGTGGGTAGCCATCGCTGCTGGAGCTGGGGTCATCGAATCAGTCACTTGATCGAGGATCGAACCAAGGTCACTGCTGATGGGAACTGGCATTGGATTCTCCTTGGGCACACCATTATTGTTGACATCTCTTGATGCTCGAGGTGATGTCGGAAAGCGGTGCTGCCCTTTTCTGCTTGAAAAGTCCGTCTCGGCAACATCTGGGCGACCAAGCCTGGGATCAATGAGTCTCAAGTAGTCAGCGTAGCCGCAAGATTCGCCTATTGCCGCCTGTTGATCGTCGGATTTGGCCATATCTCGCAAGAGGAATCCTCGGTGTTAGGTGTTGCAGAGGGGAAGAGTGATGGTCTAGACGCCCAAGCGCAGCCTCATCCGACCGCTTTTCCGCCCCCAACTAACTACACATAATTCTATCAAATGGGTAGGTAGATATTCAATGAGGCTCCCTCCCCTGCCTCACGCACGCGCATCCATTGCTCAGCTACCCCGCCCACACTCGCAAATTCTTCCCAAAACTTTTCATTCAGCTGCAACCACATCGATGTTGCATGAATGCGTAGTACAATGCCTGTGTTGTTCACGCACTGTGGAGAATTCGGACTTGAAGATTGGAACGCTCGTTGTCAGCGCAATTGCTTTTCATTCAGCCCTTTACATTTGATTTTCTACGAAGTACGTCAACACCTAAAAGCAACATAGAACAACAAATTGTGCGTGACCTTATCCCCATTCATTCCTATCTTTTTGCTTGCCCAGAACTCATTCAATCAACGTTTACGAGGTATTGGGTATTGATCAGCAGTCAACTCTCGTTTTGGTCTCTTACAACCACGGTATCACCATGTCCTGTTCCGAAAAAGAGACCACGCCTCTGGACACAGATCCTCGTCCCTCGCTTGAAAGGGATGAGGCAACAGGAATCGCCAAAGCTCCCGGGTATCCGAAACCGCGCAGTCGAACTGCTACACAGACGCGCCAGCCGCCCATGACCTCTTATCATATGACATTATCCTCAGCGACTCAGGGTCTTGGACGAACCATACGCAAGCCATTCGATCGCATGAGAGGCCGTGGCAAGAGCCATCCTGTACATCCTGCGATACCTAGTATTCATCAAAGCGACACACTACCGACCGAGACTCGAGTGGAAAGTTCTGTAGATGAAATCCTATGCGCAGACGAGCCAACGACCGATCCTTCACTCGCGTATCCCCAGTTCGACAGCATCGAGGCGTACGTAATTACTGAACATGAGGCTGTTTCGAAGCAGCTATGGACTAAGGAGGCTTCACGGATACTCCATTACATCGAGAACCCGAATTTAGTCGTCAAGTTCGAGAATCGCGATTACTTTGGAACAGGAAACGAGGATGGACACAAAGCCCTCTCTACATTGGCGGAACGAATACTGACCGCTATTTCCCTGTGCATATTGGATAACGAGTGCATCAATGTTCGGTGCAGCCCGAGAGCCTCGAATCGTAGCAGGCTGAAAAAGTTGATACAGCAGGCCCAAGTCGCTACCGCAGCCCAAAAAAACAGCGATGAACACGATTCTACCATGCGTGAGCGTGAACAAGCGGCCTTATTTGGCCTCATCGACTACGTATCCGTGATTTTCGCGAGGCTCATCGATCAGATTGGCTCCGGGCACTACTGGCAGGCGACCGTCCTGTGCACCCTCGTCAAGCGGGTAGCAAAGGTCAAGGTCCTTTTGCTTGATCTCGCGGCAAATGCTCAACTGGCAGCTGAGGACGGCGAGCACGTCTTTGACCGAAGTCGAGATAACGGAATAGTTGCGGCTGGGATCATCGCTGAAGAGGAAGAGTGCGAAGAGGTGTTAAGGCTCATTGCTGCAGATACCAAAGAGGGTCTCACGTCTATCGAGGACGCTCAAATAGAGTCCTATTGCGTCCAGCAGAATAGAGTCCGCGCAGGAACAGATTCTCTATTACGGGCCATCTTCATGTCTCTGAGGTTGGGGGTCAATAGCTCCGGTCTCTCCAAAACCAGCTATGAGATCTGCGGGCTGGTCCATGAGACGGGCTTCCAAGGCTTCAAGGTTCGTCACTTATGCTCGCTAGTGTATTGGCAGCCGGGGCTAACAATTGCAATTCTCTAGACACTTCTTTTTCAAGGACGGGATTTGGAATACGCCGCGACTTCGGATCTGGGAAATCTAAACACAGCCGACTCAGCTTTTCGCATATTGAAACAGACCGTGGAACACTTGAAGCAGTATCGGAAGTCGGGTGACCCGTCTGACGCAGTCACGTCATGCCGACTCAAGACTGTCATTGAATGGGAGTACAGAGTGGCGGAATCTGACCCGCACAAGTCACCACGGACTCGAAATGAGAAGAAGCTTGACGCACTGGCTCTGGAATATATGGAGGATATCATCACAGTCATGGTTCCTCTTGCGATGGTTAATCCAAGGATCCTGAACGATATGAACACGTTCCGCAGTGTTATGCTGCTCAGTAAAGAGAACGAAACTCTCGTGCACTCACACCAGGAAACGAAATTCACCGCTTTCTTTCGCATGTACACCAATGCATTCGAAAGCACCCACTGGCCTCAGAGTACTTTACGCCTCAAAGAAGCGTTTGAAGACAGCACTTTCGAAAGATGTCGCCTTATTGATCCCGACAACGAGAACATTACTTCGCAGACCAAAACGTTTGAGCAACGTGCCCGGATTATGGAGAACGACTTTGTCATGGACGAATGTTCTGTTATTGTTCCATGTCCTACATACGTCCTGTCCGTCATGACTATTGCCATCCTTTTTGCGGCAGGCGGCCTCGTCGTTGCCTTTATGGTGGGAAGCCGCATTGATGGAGTGGACCCTTTCAACATAGCGACATACACCTGGGTCCTGTCCGCTTTTTTTATCCTGATTTGCAAGAGCATGCTGGTGAGAGAGTGGGCCTGGACTGACTTTCTACACTTCCGCGTGCGATGTCGCTCCGTGTCCGAACTACAAGCCGTCACGGGAATCAGCGCTCAAATGATCATTGCAAAGCTACTCCATGACGAGAGTGGCGGCGGCATTCTGGTGACCCGAGGCCCGTATAACTCTGTTTTCCGCCGTAGATCGAACGAGGGGTTTTCGATCGATCGACCCATTAGCCCGACCACGATGCTCATGAGCGGGCTTACACCTTTGAAGGTCCTTACGCCCAAAGGCCAAGCCCTGGTTTGCTTGGACGCTCGGCGTGGAACAAGTCTGCGGATAGTTGGCCACCAAGCCGATCCTAAGGAGCAGTATCTTGTGTGCGAGCATGTGGATCGATTGCATAGATTGGCAACAGAAGCCGACAATAAGGGGAAGGACATGAAGTTGCAGCTTCTTCGATCCCATGATATTAGATGGAAGTGTGTCCTGGGCGTATACAACGCCAGGAAAGTGGAAAACGCCCCGGAAGTCGTATTTGTGTAGTGTAATTAATCGTTCCTTCGTGCCGGAGCAGAAATGAAATGCAGTATTGACATATCCCTCTTGTGTGTATGTACGCAGGTAGTTAAACATACAAGATATGTCTGTTATTAGGTCGTGTTCCATTCATATCTATGAAAGGTCAGACAGCATCGAGCACTTCACGTCTATGATGCGAGTGGTCAAATGTGATGTTCATCTCTTGGTGTCGACACAGGGACTCATCTATCTGTTCACTGCGCGACAACCAATTTGGCTCATTCACAATCTTCGGCGCTTCTATGCTTTCATTTGGTGCCCTAGCAGTCCTGATAGGCATATAATCGAAATACAGTACACTTAAAGGAGTCTGCGGTTCGTACTGTGTGCAGCGCAGCCAAGTATCGGATACTGTGTTGTATGCAGTCTCCAAAGACAGTACACGTCAGCATACTACATACATGCCTACCTAGGTACCTAGAACGGCTCAGATTGTCCGGAGTCAGCCAGCTCATACTTTAGACTGCTTGACCGCGCCCAATGATTCTTGGGTGCCGTCGAGGAGGGCCTGCATGAATGGCCCGAATTGGGTCTTGGCACTGGTCAGGAGACAGGGATGATAATTTGGACGGTGGAAATGGTCTCTATGTGGTGGCAGGGCTCGGCCAAGGTCAGAGCCTTACCCACGACCGTTCTCTCCAGAAATTTCACGTCGCCAGAACACATTCTCCCAGAAGTTGTAAGAACAGGAAAGCCGACATGGCCGACCACGAGAACAGCCTGAAGGAAGGCCCCGGTGGCAACCCCGGATTTGTTGAAATGACATCACGGCAGGGGAAAACTGTGTCCTCAGGAGAGGATGGTCCAACGGATGGCAAATGTGATGAGCGCTCTGCATCAAAGACAGACAAGCCGATTTCTTTGGCAGAGCAATCATCTCAAGAGGCAACACCGAAAGCAGATAACCAAGTTGGACATGCCGGAGTCCTCAACAGCAACAATCACATCGTATCGTCGACCGCTCCTACTGAAAAAGTCAAAGTCTTTGACCCGTCAGAATCAAGTTTTTCACAGTCGCTAAGTCAGCTCGAAATAGATGCGGCTGTGCCTGGCGAACTAAGCCAAGACTCAAGTGAACAACGGGTTCTTGAGGTCCAAAGTGTCAGCCACCACTACAAGCTTGAAGATTCTGCTCCATCTCCAAGCCCACCAGAGGTGATTGGCGAAAATCGAATTCAGGGCGAATTGCCCACACCATCAGAAGACCAGGGAACTGAAGCAGATGATTCAAAGACTCACGCAGACCAAGCCCAAGATGCACCCGAGTTGGGGGAAGGTGAGGCCCAAGAAGATTCATTTCAGTCATGTGCTACCACGAAAAAAGACGCAGCGACTCAGACTGAGGAAAAGGAAGTCGATCCTGAAGAATCGGCAGAAAATGAAATTGGTAGATCTGAGGAGGTACTTTCAGAAACCACATCAGAGACGTCTTCAGCTTCCAGTTCCGACACTGAGAGCGAAACGTCTTTGGAAGAGAACCCCGAAGATATACAGGACGAGTCTCCGAGTCGCCTGGAATGGATCCGACAAAAGCAAGAGGAAGGCGCAGTCAACAGAGAGATCGATAAAATGATGTGTCTGATCGGACGCGAGAACGTAAAAGCAGAGCTTTTACATAGCAAGGCCGTAATTGAAGGTCGGCAAAGGCGTGATGAAGATCTGTGCCAAGATGCTTGTTACTGGCAGTTCACAGGAAATGGAGGCTCAGGTACGCAATCCAAAGAAGCTTTTACTGTTCTTGAAGCAATAAGTACACCGAAACAGACTTAATTCTTACAATAGGCAAACATACCATCCAGAAGATTTTTAGAAAATTCGAGAGGACGATGCTTCCCAACCAGGATGATTCCAAATGGCCAGGAGCTCTTCGACACCTTATACTGGACGATGTCTCAGATGAAGAAATCGCTTCCTTTCTGAGCAGACTACTTAAGCAGAGATCACTAAAAGTTGAGGGTGGTTCTGGTGGTCTCTACATCGGCCTCCTCGCGCAGAGGATAGGGAAAAACCGAGGGACGAGTTCCTTTGAGAACTTTTCGACCGTTCGGTCTGAGTTCTCTGCCGTGGTTGAGCGACAAGCTCAAAGAATTCAGCGGGAAAGGGTTCTCTGGAAGAAGACTGGTCAGCAAGGTGACGCCCCCAGCGACTGGTATCTTACGAAAGAGGATCTCCTTGGTGACCCACCCAAGGATATCCGACGTGAAAGTCAAGCTTATAAAGAGCTCCAAGCCATGGTGGGGCTGGGTCACATCAAGATGGCTGTGGAAGAGCTCATTGACCTCGCCAGAGTGAACTATGATCTTGAGATACATGGAAAGGTGCCCATTCATGCCAAGCTGAATCGAGTGTTCCTCGGACCACCTGGGACAGGCAAAACCACGGTTGCGAAACTGTTTGGTCAGATTGTTGACGACTTAGGACTCTTATCGAAACATGGAGTGGTTATAACGGACGCCAGTGACTTCATTTCAGATAAAGTTCACCGGGGCACAGTGAACACGCGCCGTATCATGGATGAAACATTAGGGAAGGTACTCATCATAGATGACATGTCTCAGCTGTGTCCCCAGCACAGCGCCAAAAAATCCACATCGATTGTGGACAGGGCATTGCACGACATCATCGACACAATTGTGGCCAGGACGTCCTCGGAGCCTGGTCAGAACCGCTGTATCATTCTCATGGGCTACAAGGACGAAATACAAGACATGTTTGACAAAGTCAATCCGGGACTGCGAAGCAGGTTCCCACTTGAGGATGCCTTTGAATTCCAAGACTATGACCTGCCGGAGCTCTTGGACATTATGGATGGAGGTTTAGCAAAGGCTGGAGTTGATACAACGGTGCAGGCAAGAGAGGTTGCTTCGCAAGTGCTGGGGCGGATTCGCGATCGACCAAACTTCGGGAATGGGAGAGACGTGAATAGTCTGATCGACCGGGCCAGAAGTTCACACAATAGACGTCTCAAGATCAAGCTGGACGCTGCTCGGGATGGTGGTGACGACGCAGAGGTGGAGTCTCCTGGTCCAAAGCACGCCTCGTGGCTCAGTCAGCACGTCACACTCGAGCCTGAAGACTTCGATCCAGAGTGGAATCGAGGATCGATCGGCAGTGTGATGGAGGACATGTTCCAAGCCTTTGTTGGCTTTGAAAGCATTGTCGAGCAATTCCGAAGGCTCCAGCATATTGTGGCTGGGATAAGAAAGCATGGCAAGGATCCTCGTCCTCACATTCCTTTCACGTTCGTCTTCAAGGGACCTCCAGGAACAGGAAAGACGTCAACAGCTCGGAAGCTGGGTCAAATATTCTATGATATGGGCTTTCTCTCTAAAGCCGAGGTCATCGAGTGTTCAGCAACGGATCTCATTGGCCAGTACCTGGGCCATACAGGTCCAATTGTACGGGCAATGCTGGATAGGGCGCTTGGAAAGGTGCTCTTCATTGATGAAGCGTATCGTCTTGGCGTAAGACATCGCGGGACTTCTGGCTCGTCTTTCGAAGAAGAGGCTGTCGGCGAACTCGTTGATAGCTTGACCAAACTGCGATACGCCCGAAAAATCGTAGTCATTCTTGCTGGGTACAGCGAGGACATGGACGAGTTGATGAAGTCTAACCGCGGGCTTCGGGGACGTTTTGCGACGGAGGTCATCTTTTCGCAGCTCAATTCGCAGCAATGTCTTCTTTTCCTGGGGCAGCTGGTTGGAAAAATGGACATTGTCATTAGGGACAAGACTGTGCCGAGGCCAGAAGTGAAAGAAAAAGTCCACCGACTATTCAATAAGCTCAGCACCACTCGGGATTGGTCGAATGGGCGGGATATTGAAACCCTTTCTCAGCTTGTCATCGGGGAGGTATTTCGAAAGGAAGGCAGCAAGCAAACGAAATCTCATCGGTTGCAGATTTCCACGGATGAGCTTGTCGTATTCCTGCAAGATATGCTCAGAGCTAGGCTGGCTGGAGAACTTCAGGACCGTGATTCGATGGAGTAATTTAGCATAGATATTTTTTCCCGCTTGGGACAATATTCAAAGTCACTATGTCAAATTCTCAGGTATTCATCGTCATCTTCGATTTTCTCTGACTACCGGCCACCACTGCCTGATTCTGGCTGATTACCTGACCTACATGCACAAGTGCCCATGAAAGTATCATAATACATATCGTCGCATTTGACTCTTTTCTGAGTTTGGACTTGACGATACATGCACGTAATTTAAGAGGCCTTCTCCGTTCACTGATGTGCTTGTGAGATAAAATTTCGTTGGGGCTTTATGTACTTATATCGGGGCATGGTTTAGTGGACGCATACGCAAAGTCCTACTTAGGACTCAGGAGTGCCGAGTCGATGGCGCGGCCGTTTATTACCTAGCAGACTAATAAGGGGTCAAAAAACGCTGCAGATTTCTTCCCTCACGACTATTATTTACGATTTTTATGAATACCGCCCAACTTCACACTTTATCGGCAGTATATGATGGCTAAAGCTTTAGATTCTAATTGAATTAAGTAGTCCGACAGGGAACGACCTTTCGTAGCTTGCGTAGGCTCTTAGCTCACTAGGTAGGCGGCGCGTGGAGCGGGGCAGCGGCAACGGCCTCGAGTGCGTGCCAGCAGCATTACATCTTTAGCGCGACCGTACCCGAGACCTCGAAGTCGAAGTTTTAGACCTAAAAAATGCATTAAAGGACCAGAGTGGTCGCATAACGCTGATTAATACGCCTGAGGGTACGCCTGGGGGGAGGCCTGGAGGCCGACAAGATTTATATTGTCGTTCCTGGACACTTGCATTCCGCTGCACAAACAACAAAAGCTTCTTTTTTTTTTCTCTACAGACAGCAAGGGGAGGCCGCACGGCCGATTCTCCATCTTTCTACTAACCTAGGCCAGCTCCGCGCAAAGTCACCGATCTTGCTCCTTTCCGTACTGGTGTATACCTTCATGCGGGATGTCCTAGGCATCGCCACAAAAGCGCACGATGAGCTCGTATAGGAAACGATGCATCTTCTGGGTGAAGAAGTGATTGGAAGGGGACAAAGAGTAGATGGCAACCAAATGGTGCCATCCGATACAACTGTACTCTTTTTGGATGCCATTGCTCTTTTTTTATCTACTTTTATATATATGCCAAGTCATCTGGCGCAGCCGAAGACGAACGCAGTACTTGCACAAGTTTGCACCATGAGCCGTCTTAATTTGCGATGGTTGCGTGGTATGTAGTGTACGGGTAATCTTATCTACAAGATGTCTCCGTACCTATACCCCTGTCAGCATTCTGCGGATTCAGATCCTTGCTGTTCGGCCAGCCAATTGCCAGATGCTCCAGCAGACAGAAGCCCATTCTGAAATGACGAAGGGACCGGAACGGGCGTCTTCTGTCCACTTCCCATGTATTTTGGACTACCGTGAATAACAAACTGTGTCCGGCTTTTGCAATAATCATGTAAACAATAGCTACAATTACAGCGGTTGTACTCGTTATGCCATGAAATATCAGTTTTGTACACTATTGCTTCGAGACAGCATATATCTGAGGAAGTCAATGGGGCTATCTATTGGTCTGAAGATTTACTCATGTGTAAAGTAGTCCTAGTACCCAACTGGCTTCGCCGGGCTGGGCAATGCGAGCCTGGCCCCGATGAGGCGCTCGAACATATCTGCATACCCACCCGTCTCCTTGGGGTCGTCGCCGATAAAGTTCATGGGGAAGCCCAGATCAAAGGGCTTGACGCCCTCGAGGCGGCGGACCTGGTCGTCGGTCAGGCGGATGCTCAGCGCCTGGATGTTGTCCTCGAGGTGCGACGGCTTGCGGCACCCGACCAGCGGGAAGACGTTGCGGGCCTTGCGCATCACGTACGCCAGGGCGATCTGCTGGACGCTGTCGGTCCCGTGCTCGGCGGCCACCTCGGCCAGCGCCTCGCTGACCTTGACGGCGTACTCGCTCTGCTCCTTGACCCGGGCGCTGTCGCCCTCGCGGCGGCGGGCCTCGAGCTGCGCCTTGCTCTTGAGCGCGCCTCCTCCCAGCACACTCCAGGGGCACAGCGCCATGCCGAAATGCCGCGCCATGGGGATGATGTCTCTCTCAAAGTCGCGATCCATGACGTTCCACCGGCCTTGGTAGACGGAGAACGGCGTCTTGCCGTGTGTCTTGGCATAGGTATTCGCGGTAGCCACAACCCAGGCGGGCGTATCCGAGATGCCTAGATACAGGACCTTGCCCTGTTCAACCAAGATGTGGAGCGAGTCCATCAGCTCCTCGATAGAGGTAGTCCAGTCCCACCAGTGGACGTAGAGGAGGTCGATATATGTCGTTTGCAGTTTTTGCAGAGAGGCGGTGACCGACAGCATAAGCGACTTTTTGTGGTTGCCGCCGTAGTTGACAGTCCTGCCGGTACCCAGCTCGTGGGTGCGGAACGCGTTGGTGAATTTTGTGGCGAGGAAGAGCATATCGCGGTTGCCCCGGGAAGACGCCCACTCGCCGAGGATCGTCTCGGACTCTTCGTTCTGGTAATTGTTGGCCGTGTCGATGAAGTTGCCGCCCAACTCGACGAAGCTGTCCAGCAGCTTGAACGAGTCCTCCTTGGTGACGGCACCCAACGCATCGGCCCATTCGGTCCCTAGAGACATGGCCCCCAGGCACAGGGGAGAGACGCGCACACCGGCATTGCTGGCGAGGATGCGGTAGCGACCAAGTTCTGTCTTGGGTTCTTCAACGGCTCTGAACACCATGGTGAATAGATTGGGTGTTTCTTTTCAGTTTGAAATTGACTGACGCGGATATATCAGAAGCCAGAAGACATTTTTCATTCAATCCGGATAAAGCCCTTTATAGGCGCTGACGCTAAGATCCACAAATGCTGAGTACAGATTATACTCCGTAGTATTCCCAAGGGTGGACGTATCGGTCTTAACGGGGCTAAGAGCAAACTTCCGAAGTATATAAGGTGGACAGCACATTAGTGCCTAGGCGATTGGTTGAGCCAGCCAAAGTCCGATGAAGATCGTAAGTTGCGCTATGGCAATGTCGTTACCTCAAAATACGTCACCGCCAAAATGTGTGCTCCAGTTTCGTGGACTTGCAAGTGGGCTTTTAGCTTGGGCTGTCGGAGTGCCTGGAGCGTGCGCAGCTCTAATCTGTAGACGTATTACTTCTGGCAGTATCTGCCTTACCCGTTACATTGCGGGAACTACAATCGCATGTTATACCTAATTCCAGTTAAATACTCTCATCTACGGAATCAATCAACCCGAAAGAGTGATAGGCTTCCTAGTATAAGATCTTCGTGGGATGGGATTGATGAGTTGATAACTAGCTAGGTTAAAGTAGTTTGCGGCACAACAAAAAGTATTGAGTCTGGCCAATAGGCTTTTGTGGTTATAGCTTACATATAAGTGGTTGATTTTCCTTATAGATTGTGACTGCCAAAGTACTCTGGCAACAGGACTATCACCTTGAATTTCAGCTTTACATTCCCGTGAGATGATATGGTGTACCAAAGCATATTCATACCGGCAGACCTCATGCTTCAGATCTTTACATGCCCGGAATAAGGCTTTCAGATTTCTGGTGTCAATCACATGGTTCATTGGGCATAAGATGCATCGACTGCGGACTGATTAACGGGCACACCTAAGCCCGCGGTATATGTACAATATTTTGCACGGGTAGGCTTACTTTCACCAATTTGGACGTGTCCGACAACTCAATAATCGTTAATTAGCTTACAATCGCCATGTCTTCTAGCCATAAAATCTAGCGTTGAGATGATACAGGTGCTCTGAACCTTGATCCTCTACAATGTGACGCTGCACCGACTTGAAGGCCACCCGAAGACCATTGTAATGAATTTCGGGAAGATTTGCCTGTGTTTATATGCTATCATCGCTAAAAATTAATTGCCAAGCTTCAAAAATGATTGACGCCACCGGTCTTCGGAATCATGCAAGCACGCCAAGCGGTAGTGAACGAGCGCAAGCCACGAGTCTGAGCAACAATCAACTCACATCCAGCTCTAGAGCTGCGCAGTCATTGTTGTCAGTGCAGAGCAAAACTCAAACATGGTAAAGAATAGTCCAGCTACTAGGTTCTGTGAACTTCTAAGTAGCAATTATAATGAGTTTCAAACACTTCTCTCAAAGCACAGGGTGCTTACGACCGATCATCTTGGTATTTATGATGAGCTGCAACAGTACCTACCTTGGGGAAAACATGCGCCAGTGTGGCGCAGGACACAGTACCTCATGAGCTCCCAGATGCCGCCTTTCAATTGTTTACGCGAAGTCACACTTCTTTGCTTTTCAATCTTCCTCCTTCTCTTCAGCTGTTCGGCGCGTTTTCCTTGCCGACCAAGTAATAGACACCATCCCCATTGCACGGTACCTGCACATCGACCAGCATCAGCTTGTCGTGGATATGGCGTTCAATGAGCAAGAACAAGCCGTTCTGCACCGGCAGATCCACGGTCTGGTCTCTGAGCATACGGAAAGGAGGAATCTGCTCAAGTACTCTACGTTGCTTGACAAGGTTATCCTCTCCATCAGTTTCATGTGTGCTGTGCTTGGTGGCGTCTTGAACCCCATAATTTCGGTATTGCGTTGCTGCCGCACACCGTTGCGACACAGAGCATTAATCATATGCAGGTCATCTACGGTCAAACAGTAGGCATCTTCGGGGACTACACCAAATCCGCGATTCCCTCCTCGGACGCGCACCAGCAACTTGTCAAATACTCGCTGTACTGGGTATATCTATCGGTTGCCATATTCGTTCTGATATACGTAGCCACAGTCGGCTTCTATTACGTGGGCGAACGCACTGCACGAGCTTTGCGCAATGCGTATGTGAAAGCCATCATTCGGCAAAATATGGCCTTTTTCGATGTCCACGAAACTGGACAGGTTTCCGCGCGCATCATGTCCGATATGACGCACATTCAAGAAGGAATTACAAGCAAGGTCTCCATCGCCCTGACAGCAATATCGTCATTCGCTTCTTCCTTCATCATTGCCTTGATTGTGCACTGGAAGACGGCTCTGGTGCTGAGCCCGGTGTTCGTCATGATGGTCGTTGTCAACACAGTGTGCGGCCCTCGCATCGTCAAGTATCATCAAAAAGCCAAGGTCGCCAATGAAAAGGCCTCGGGCCTAGCTCAGGAGGCAATTTTATCCATACGGCATGTCTATGCTCTTGGACTTCAGCACCATCTCATGGGTAAATACGAATCCTTTTTGAAAACTGCCGGGCAGCCCAATCGTAGGGCCCTCTACGTCGTCGCAATCATCATCGCTTGGTCGAATACCGTTCCCATCTTGATTCATGCCCTCACCTTCTGGGCGGGCTCTCAGTTTCTAGTCCAGGGAACAGCTTCCGTAGCTCAGATTACGACGATCGCCTTAGTCGTCGTGATTGGCGCCTTTGCTATTGTCAGGATCGCGCCTGCAGCCCAGGCGCTCGCTGCTACGGTGTCCAGTACCAGCGTCGTTCTGAACGAAATGGCCCGACGCTCGCCGCAAGACCCGTTTGACATGTCTGGCGAGACTATCAACGACTTCCAGGGCGATATTGAGCTCCGCGGTATCAGCCTTCGGTACCCGCAAAGACCGGACGCCCAAGTTCTGAAGGACGTTTCTTTTACATGCCCCTCCATGAAGACGACTGCAATCGTCGGAGCTTCAGGAAGCGGGAAGAGTAGCATTATTAATCTTCTTGAACGGTTCTATGAGCCGACAGGTGGGGAGATATGTGAGTGCTCGGCGGTCTTCAAGATGGGACTCAATTGCTGCTAATGATTATTGATAATGTATCAAGACATGGACAATGTCGACATCCAGAAGCTCAACCTGCATTGGCTACGCTGCCAGATGGGTTTGGTCAGACAACAACCCGTGCTCTTTGATACGACGATCTTCGAAAATATACGCTACGGTCTCATCGGAAGCTCCTCGATCCAACCCTCGGGCGAAGCACTTGACCAGAAGATCATCTCGGCGGCCAAAATAGCCAATGCGCACGAGTTTATCGAGTCTTTGCCTCAAGGGTATCAAACCATGGTAGGCGAAAATGCCATACAACTTTCGGGAGGCCAGAAACAACGAATTGCAATCGCGCGGGCCTTGATCAAGGATCCTAGGGTTCTGCTTCTTGACGAAGCCACCTCGGCCCTAGATGCAACGTCGGAATCGGCAGTACAGACAGCTCTGAACAAGGCGGCCAAGGACAGAACGACCATCGTTATTGCCCACCGCCTCAGCACTATCCGCCACGCAGATAACATAGTGGTCATGTCGAAAGGCCTCGTGGTGGAGCAGGGTACCCATGACGATCTGATTGCCCTCGATGGCCACTATGCCCGTCAGGTTCGCGCCCAGCAGGTAGCAAGCCGTGAGCGGGGCAAAGGTGGCGATATGGACATTGAAAACGTCGAGAAACCTGTGGCTGACAACGTCCACGACGATAAGGTGATCTCAGACTTGGATGCGGGGCTTCGACTTGGAAATGATCCTGCTGAGAGCTCAGAATCTCATGACAAGATTGACAAGCCAAAGACATGGGGCTTGGGCAACACCTTGGCACTTATTGTTCGTTTGACCACGAAGAAACAGTGGCTACTCTATTTGGGCTTGCTTTGCTCCTTACTTGCTGGCTTGGAGCTACCAGGGTAAGTAGTTCCTGTGCTCTTTTCTGAGGGTCCCTCTTGGAGTATGATTGAACGGCTGACAAGGTAGGCGATCTGTTGTTTTCGCGAAAACTCTCGAAGCTTTATCTCTGGCTCCTTCTGATTATAACGCGCTTCAAAATCAAGTGAACATTCTGGCTGGCATTTTCCTCGCCCTCGCTGTCGCAACTTGTATCTTATGGCTTGGAGTTGGATACTCATTCGGATATGCCACCGAGACGCTCTCTCAAGGCGTGAGAGATGGTTGTTTCCGATCAATCATGGCACAAGATGTGGAGTTCTTCGACACGCGCTCGACAGGATCTCTTCTATCGATTTTAACAACCAGCGCCGATTCTCTCATTGGTCTAGGCGGGCCCGTAATTGGAGGCACCTTGACCTTTATATGCACTATTTTTGGTGGCATCATCCTCTCGGTGGCACTCGGGTGGAAGTTGGCCCTGGTTTGCACAGCTACCATCCCGCTTGTCGTGGCGTGCGGCTGGGTTCGTCTGCAGATGCTTGCTATATTTGACTCGAATACCAGGCAAAACGGAATAGATGCTGCGTCATATGCGACCGAGATCGTCAAGTCAGTCGGTACTGTTGCAAGCCTTGGCCTGGAAGACTTTGTTCTCGAACGATACGATGGCTTCTTGGCCAAGCAATCCGAGAAATCACTGCGCTCTATCCTGGGCGCGTCCAGCCTCTATGCCGGATCCCAATCGGTGGTCTACCTCGCGAGCGCCTTGGCCTTCTGGTACGGCGGAACACTCCTTCTCAAGTCGGAATACACCCTCTTCCAGATTTACATATGCTACAATGCTTTGATATCAGGCGCACAGATTGCCGGGTCAATCTTCTCATTTGCCCCTGATGCAAGCAAGGCGATCCATGCCAGCTGGGCCATCAATGAGATGTTGGAACATAAACAAACTAGTCACTCGAGAGAGCGCCCGCACAGCGGCGACGAAAAGCATCATGGAGAGGGTCACATACAGTTCAAAAACGTTAGTTTTTCCTACCCATCACGACCTGGGCAGCTCGCCATCGACAATTTCAGTCTGACTGTCGGCACCGGTAAGTTCGTCGCCCTCGTGGGCTCAAGCGGCTGTGGCAAGAGTACAATTTTGTCACTGATTGAGCGTTTCTATACGCCGAGTGCCGGATCAATCTTTGTTGGGGGCCAGGACCTGTCCACGATCGACGTAGAGAAGCACCGTAGGTCAATGTCGCTCGTCAGTCAAGAGTCCATGCTGTTCTCCACGTCTATCAGAGAGAATATTGCCATGGGCGTGCCGGGGCAAGACGTTTCCGACGAGGCCATCTGGGCCGTATGCCGACAGGCCAATATAGACAGCTTCATCGCCTCTCTCCCGTCAGCCCCCTTCCATCCAGACATTTCCTGCATCCTCTTACTGATCTTTAGAACAGGGACGGCCTTTCTACGTTCGTCGGGCCCGGGGGCAATACTCTCAGCGGCGGACAAAAGCAACGAATCGAGATCGCCCGGGCCCTGCTGCGAAACCCAAGCATCTTACTTCTCGACGAGGCCACGTCAGCACTGGACACGGAATCCGAGGCGCTCGTCCAGGAAGCGCTGGAATTTGCGTCGAGGCATCGGACCACCATTGCGGTGGCGCACCGGCTGAGCACTATTCAAAAGGCGGACCTGATCTGTGTGCTCGACCATGGGCAGCTGGTGGAGTCGGGCACACACCAGGAGCTCGTCAAGAAAAAGGGAGCATATTGGGAACTTTTAAAGCTGCAGGATTTGCAGTAGTATTTGGCCGATGGGGGTTAAAAGTAGAAAAACCGTTGATAGTTTGATCAAAGATGATAAGAACAAAAAAAGACAAAAGCATTGACACCGGATCTAAGGGTTCCTGCTAGGTGGACCAATCTATGAGCGAGGCCAGCTCTGTCTTTTGTTGGTTGTTTGCTAAGATCTGATTTTGAATTTAATGCGAAGGTGTAAAGGGGCCTTATAGATTTAGGGCTGCATGGCGCGCCGCGATTTTAATCACGTACTAGAATAAGACTGCAAGCGATGGAAACGGTCATTTTTTACCTCTCTCTTCGTCTTGCAACTTGACCACGGGGGAAAAAAAAAATAGAAAGCAAGAACTTCTCGTAATTGAGGCATGCCCATAGCGAGTCAGTGCAAGCCGCGTCAGAAAATACACGTACGGTGAAGAACAAAAGTCATTCGTGCTCGGCAGATGACTTTCAAGTTTGTTGATTGGCAGCTGGGACCTAGGGGACCCCCAGGTACCTTTGCAGCACTAATAATTCAATAAGGTTCTGGAAACTCCCAACTGGGAAGGGTGTCCTTTCCCCGCAATAGCATCACCAAGGGATGCTGGCACAGCTGGTTAGCTAAGTCTGGGGAAGTGGAGGCAGGTGTCTTTAGCGGCGGGGTAACGACGACTAGGTCGCATCTGGGCAGCTAATCTTGCTATTTCTGACCTGAGCCAATACAAAGGGGGAGATGTGATCGTGAACGTCACAAAGAAGTTTGAGTTGATCCTGTAGAGCTGCAAGAAGGAGGGAGAGAGGTGCTGAAGAGCTACCTGATATACCAAAGCAGGTGATCTGCGGTGGGCACCCACGTCAGTGCCACACTATTACTACCACTGTCCAATGTGCCTACCTTATTCTATACAGTCAGCTACTGAGTACGTACATGTATACGAACTAACCTAGCAGCTTCTGGATCCCGGGGCCGGCGACGAACCCGACGCAGAGGCTTGGACCTTGGCTATCAAGGACCAGTGAGTGTGCTGGCTAGCATCTGCCCCGACCCTCTTTTAGCATCTGTTTCAGCAATGCAACATTTGCCAACCAACTCCTCTGGATATCACAACAACTCTTGCTGTGCCCGTTAATCATGTCACCACAGTCAGAGTCTACCCGTATCAGAGGCACGAGCCATGCGGCTGTGGCCTTGCGCAAAGCCAAGAAAAGAGAGGCAGATCGGAAATCACAGCAGGCGGCTCGGGAGCGGACGAAAAATCGAATGGCATTCCTCGAAGCCTTGGTCCTCGACTTTGAGCAACAAGACCCCACCAAAAACGCCAAAGAACATCTCCGGCAGCTCGACCAAGTACGTGCTGAGCGCGATTCGCTCGAGCAAGCTCTGAGCGCAATCGAGCGCATCGTCAAGGGTAGGACGAGACCCGGCACCGCCGATTCACTGCCGTGCGAAAACCAGTCGTCCTCGCCACCCGACAATGCCGATAATAGCAGTGGCTTCGGTGATATTGCAGACTTGTAAATATCCCCAGATGCCCCCATTAAGCATTCTATACAACAGAGTCTAACGACATTAGATCGCCGTGCGCAACAGTCAACGAGGTCAACAGTGAAAAGACAGAAAATAGTGCGCATATACCGAGCGAGACTTCGGCACTGGTCCTCGATCAAAACTTGGTCCCCGAGTCAGACTTCATCATGGATGATTTTGTACCAATGGGTGAGATGCTCACCTGCGTTCCTCCAGATCCAATCATACCCTCGGCGGTAATGGCCAAGTGTGATTGCGCTCTCCGCTCCTCCCCAAAAGCTAGAAATGATGGAGTCAATTTGTGGAGGTTCGCAAACGAAGTCCTTAGTGAGCCTACACCCTGGTGCCCTCAAGCGAGCGCCGAAGAAACAATACTGGAGGACGATACCCCCGTCCGGGCTGTCATTTACGGATGGGACGCTGTCGAGAGGCGCGCCGGTGGACGCCTGCCATCATCATGGCGAAAACTACGACAGATTGACGAAATGATATTCTCATCCTGCCAAAAGGTGGAGAGGCTTGCCGTTCTACGATTGATGCACACCTTGCTACGGTTTCATCAAGAGGGAAGCCAGCAAAAACGCGAGGCGGTGCCCGCGTGGTATCTAGCAAGGTTTGTATTCCTGCTCTTCCATTACAGCCACGATCAGAATCGCTGAATGCTCTTAGGCCATCGCAGTCGCTTGCACACTCTTACGCAATTGACTTTTTCGCCTGGTATGAATAAGATCTCCAATCTTCCCTTTCTCCTGTGAGCTATAAGAGCTGCTCACTGACTTTATGCCGTGTCCAAGGCCGGGTCTGCGCGAACGCTTCGTGTTTCAGCAACATCAGTACTGCTCCAACATGTTCTGGCGGCTGCTCTGTTCCGGTCTTAATGTACTCTGGCCATTCGAGTTCCGGGATTGCTACTTTCGGAATACTGACACGCAGGAGTTCAAGATCTCCCCTACCTTCGATGAGCGTATCAAGGATATCAATGCTTGGACGATGTCGGGGGACATTTTCAAGATGTGGCCCGAGTTCTTGTCCGACATGCCCAGATCCAACCGAGGCCCGGGCCGAGAGCTCATTCCACAGCTTTCCAATAATAGTATCATCGATGGCGAAGAGCAGTGCAGCACAGAAGAAGAGCCGAATGAAACGGGCGAAGCAAGCTTGAATATTGGCTACGTAACAGAATGGGCAGATCGGCACGGGAGCAACCAACAGCGAAGCCTTGGTCTCATTGCAAACTTTGATCAATAAGAAAAAGGGCCTCATTCAATTGAGAATATAAATATAAATTACCAATTGAAATCAAGAGGCATGAAGATTCCAAGAAGGCTCAAACGTATGCTTGATCTACAAAGGACGAGAAATAGGCGCCATTTCTCGCCATCTTCTTTCCAAACTATCATATCTGTCAGCAGTTTGATTGGGCGCCTTCATCCAATCAGAAAAAGCACTCAGCCAGTTATACTGGTTGCATAAGGTTCAAGTATGTAAGCATGATCTGACAGTTATCCATCTTACATTTACCCATATAACTCGGTTCAACGAAGATCCAGAACTATTCTTCCATTGATTTGACCTGCTTCCATCTCCTCGAAGATCTAGGCCAGGTGATTAGCTCAAATAAAACACGTAAAATGGCCAGTAGTACTCACGGCCGTGAGATCTTCCATTGGCCTTAACTCGTAATGAGTCTTGACTAGTCCCCGCGCTGCAATGTCCAGACATTCCTTTGCTTCAATTCGATTTCCTGATTTATTCGCTGTGGCCATCTACTTGTCAGCCCATGACCCATCATCAAAGGAGGAAGAGCATGTTGAGAGAAAGAGGCAGGGAGGGAGGCCTTGAATAGCAACCCACCAAATATTGTCAGTTCCAGCCCAATAAGATCCGCGACCTTAGCTCCCGCGATCGGCAGCTGCGGTCCTTCCGGAACACCCAAGCACACCAAGGTGCCGCGAAACCCCAGGAAGGAAATCGCCTGACTGTACGCCCGGTTGCTGGACGAGCACATGAGCACGACCTTGGCGCTTTCTTTCGTGACGGCCCTGACCGCCGCCGCGAGCTGCGCGTCCGTGTCGTACTTGCTGAAATCGATAAAGGCATCCGCCTTGAAGCCCAGGCAAAACTCCTCCTTGGATCCCGCGTCCAGCGCCAAGACTCGGGCGCCCAGCACCTTGGCGTACTGGATCGCGAGGTGGCCGAGCCCGCCGCCGGCGCCGGAGATCACGACCCACTGTCCGTGTCGCACTTTGGCTCGCTTCAGGCCCGCGTACACCGAGATGCCGCCGCACATCAGCGGCGCCGCGCCGCCAAGGTCAATGTCGTCGGGCATCGGGGTGACGTATATCGCGGGGCTGAGACAGTACTGCTGGAACGTCCCGGGGGTGAGATAGCCGGAGATGGTGCCTGAGCTGCAGGTCGTCTCGCCTCCTTCTAGGCAGTGATCTGGAGAGACCGCGTGGGCAATGTCAGAGCTTTTGGTCATTGGGAAATGGGTTTTAGAATGAGGATAGCCAATGTGTACTGTTACTGACCGCAGTTGAGACAGGCGCTGGCTGCGTACTTGATCCCGACCATGGAGCCGATCGGTGGCTGCTTGACGCCATCGCCATGAGCAACAATTTTGCCTACGCCTTTCTTCAAATTTTAGAAACGTGAATGTTGTAAGAGCCATGGGAGCGTTTACCTTCGTGGCCTCCAATTTGCCCTTGTAGCCCAAGTGTCAGTGTCCAGTATGGGAACAGCGTCTGATGTGGGAAAAGTGTTTCTCTCACCCTTGGGTGTTGGAAGCGGCAGCGTTTCGAAGCCATTTGTGCAGAAGCCGTAATCTGTGTGACATACACCGGAGAAGAGCCTTGATGAAAGTAATTGTTCAGTTTGGAGGAAAAGGAACACGTCGGAAATCAACGTACAATCGAACAAGCACTTCACCAGGCCCGGGCTTGGGAATTGGCAGTTCAATAACTTCCGTTTTGATGCTCGGGGGGTCAGAGTAGATGACGGCTTTGTTGATACCTTCGACGGCCATGTTATCGAGAATCATCTCTTTGTGTTTTTATGTCCTTGTGTTTTTCTTCGCTGCGATTGTCAGTGGCGTATTAATGTCGATGTATTCGCAGGTAAATATAATCTGGTACAAGTTTGTCAGAGCCATGTTTTACTGGAAAGATCAATCAAACCATTGGTTGGTCAAATGTAAGTAATTTGTTGGTAAATACTTTGTATTGGTCAGTCTATCTCGTGCCGGAGAGCTATAACCACTTTAGCTAATTTTGTGTCACATGCGAGATAGTTCTGAGTCAGTATTGTTCGACTCGGATCCAAATGCCTGGGAATTCGTTTATTCAATATTTCAATTATAACTTCGTCCATGATTTCAACCCCTTGTTCCTATACCCTTGATCGCAGGATCCATGTCCGCGGAGGGCAAGTGAAGTGGAGGCCAAGACAGTCGTGCGGGGAAAAGGTAGCTGTGTACTTCGGACTCGTACTACCTATTGGGAAAAGGCCGCTGACTCGACTATGTCGAGTCAGAATACTATACCCTCCCTGGTCGGTTGCAGGACAAATAGTCGAAGCTTTATTGGCCGAGGTAGAATCGCATAGGCAAAGCCACGTCAGTCGTAGGTCGATCAAAATGTGTGAAACCCATTTATATTCACAATAACACCGCTCAGACGCCCGTGACCGATTCTCAAATGCTATCTTCAATCCAAAATGAACTCTATCGACATCGACACTAGGAACTTGGAAGGCAGCACCGCCCAGCTTGCGGCAGTCGCAGTTGGAATCGTTGCGCATTTGTTTGTTTTCCGCATTGGCGAATGGGATCTTACAACCACAACTCTCGTCGTCTCTTTTTTCGGCCTTCAGTTCATCTCTGCTGCAGCGCTGTCGCACCTCGTCTCCGATCATGTCTCGTTGCATGATTCTCTCGTTCTTGTCTCGCGCCTGGCATTCCTCGCATTAGGTGGTCTTTTCTCCAGTATGATTGTTTATCGTGCCTTTTTCCATCGACTTTCCAAGTTTCCAGGTCCCTTTTGGGCTCGTATATCCAACCTCTACATCACTGTTCTATCGGCCAAAAAGATGCACCTGTACGAAGAGGTTCAGGAGCTCCACAAACAGTATGGCGACATTGTGCGTCTAGGTGAGCATCCTGTCCGAGCGATTGATGGAATGTTGAAGAATCTTATCTGATTTACTCAGGTCCTTCCGAATTATCCATCAACAGCAAACACGCTGTCGCCGCAATCCACGGGGCTCAAACACCCTGCACCAAAGGGCCATGGTACAACATTCTGCATCCCATGGTTTCGCTGCAATTGATTCGCAACAAACCAGAGCATACCAAGCGTAGACGCGTTTGGGACCGTGGATTCAGTGCAAGCGGTGCGACACCTCATGCAATATATCTTCGAGGGGCTATACTAATATGCCTGGTCTAGCTCTGCGCAACTATGAGCCAAGAGTTCAAGCTTACACAGATCAGCTGATGCAGCAACTCTCAAAACGGGAGAATGCGCCCGTCAATGTCACGGATTGGTTCAATTTCTACAGTTTCGATGTCATGGGAGATATGGCTTGGGGGAAATCCTTCAACATGCTCCGAGACGGGATCAAGCACTACTTCATGACGTCTCTCCATGCCGACATGAGCAGTGTTGGTCTTTTCAGCCATTTGGTCTGGCTGTTCCCAATCTTCAAAGCGACGCCTATCCTCAATAAAGAAAGCAAGAAGTTTTGGAGATGGGTCAACAGCCAGGTTGACGAAAGGAAAAGGGTGAATGCTTCTTTGCAACGGCAGCACGAATTCCAGCTGACCTCCTTTCCAGATGAAGCCAAGCCATCAAGATGTTTTCTCGTCTCTCTTGGAACATCACGAGAGTCTAGGAAAGCCTAGCCATCAGGATGAACTCAATCTCGCCGGAGATGCTTATCTGATTGCGGTTGCGGGAAGGTGAGTCCGTACTGGGCAACAGCCTTGGGAAGAAAGCTGACCACAGTCTAGCGATACGACGGCAGCATCACTGACCTGCATGTTTTTTGAGCTATCGCAAAACCCAAAGGCTCTCCAAGCGCTCCAGAAAGAGGTCGACGACCTCTATGCGACTACGGAGAACATTGATGCAATCACTCTTTCGAAATTGCGATACATGGACGCAGTGATCAATGAAACACTCCGCCTCCACCCTCCAGTTCCGTCGGGTCTGCAAAGGATGACGCCTCCGGAAGGTCTCCAGATTGACGAAACTTTTATCCCGGGGAATACCATTCTTCAGATTCCGTCGTACACCATGTATCGGGGTATGTAATTCGCCACTTGACAAGGCCGATTCCGTTGTACTAACCACAATAGACGAACGTTTCTTTTCTCGGCCAGATGAGTTCATTCCAACCAGGTGGACGACTGAAAAGGAGTTGAATGTGGATGATTCTGTTTTCCACCCTTTTTCCACAGGTGAGGCTCCAGTCCCCTTCTCTTGCTAAGGATACTGCTGACGATATTCCAAGGTCGCACCTCTTGCATCGGCAAGCAATTGGGCTTGATGGAGCTCAGAGCGGTCGCGTCGCACATTGTTCGCAAATATGATGTCGGTCTTGCGCCGGGCCAAGATCCTCAGGCTTTTCTGGACGGTAGAAGAGATACCTTCACGCTGGCGCTCGGTCCTCTTCATCTCGTGTTTAAGCCGAGATCACAGAAAGAGTGAATATCTTGTTGGACTCATGTAGTTGCTTCCCACAGCATATTATCTGTTGGGGTATATAAGATGGATTTTGGACGCCTTTTCTTGAGGCCCGTCCGGATCAATTCAGATACCTTCCACATGCTTCTTGAATCACGTCTCCCCTTCTTGTTGAGCCAAATGAGAAAGAGCTACTCACAGACCAGCATAAATTATTTGTCCGTGCGTGTTCATGGAATGTATTGTAGAATTTCGGTCACCATGACGTCTTTGCATACTTGGCCCGTGGCTTGATATATTCGATCTCAAAGATAGCCCACGCCGCAGACGTGGCCTGTCTGTATATCACGGCGTCGTTTGCGATGTTCATGTACCCTTTCTGAGTAGTATCAAGCCCACAGGCAAGCATGTGCACATCTGATATACAGGCATCCGTTAATTGCGCCTGGAGTGCTTTGGGATGTCGGCCGGGATGGAAACTCTATAGAATATGTTTCACTTGCCGTCCCAGGTGCAAGATAACTTTAAAATACCATCGTTCAAGTGATTTGCTAAGATATTCCGCTCCGGTGATAAGAATGATGAGAATCTTTAGTTCAATGGCTGATCGGCTGGGAGTTCGCTGGTGGTCCCGCACTTGTCCTATGCCGCAAGCCAAATTCGATCGATTCTGCATATTCCCGGGTCATGAGATCGAATCTTGACAATCCTTTTCCCGTTTGCGGCTCATAGCTGAAATCATGATAAACCCCACGCAAGCCGTTATGTTCCAATTAGAACCTTAATATAAACTTCAAGCCAATGACGTGGATTATTCATCCAGTCTCTCAACATTTGATCTCGAGTATAGATCTGTTGTGAGCGGCTCAAGGCCAGAGACAATATTGCCGCTGTAAGCTGCAGCATGGTGGCGTGGTAGTCGGTGCCGACTCCCGTGGAGTTCAACTGCCGGAAGAGCCCAACACCTCTATCAGATCAGAAGCGCCCCAACGTCTCTCAGAAATCCACGGGAAAGAATAATTATCTAGCAAAGTCGCACTCACAACCGCAGCAGGCTTCCTAGGTCAAGAGCGTCTGGTCGATCCAACAATGTAGTCAAGGAAAGTCGGCAAAATACATCCGTGACTTTGGGAAAGGGATTGGCTCCAAGGGCTGGGTACATTAGGCCTTTGGTGGACGGCTCGGGAGCAGATCGCCATTCCATTAGCTGAGCAGCCGGCCGGCGACTTTCAGCACCTGGGCGAGCTGGGCTCTTAAGTTTTCAGGCCGTGTCTGGACGCCTCCGGATAGAGCTTGAGCCGTCTCAGCTCAGAATACCATCTCGAGTAGTTCAGTGGAGCAGACGTTATTTCCCGCCCTAAATACTTATAAAACAGACTGAGTCGGCGGCATTATTCATCCTGAAAATTAAAGGAACAGGTCTCTATCTATCACTTGTAATATCCATACAAGTAGTTTTGACAATTTTCATAATGCTTATTCACTCGTTTCTAACCTTGGGCTCCGCTGTCCTTGTGGCAGCACAGGGTGGTCGTGGTGGCGGCGGCTTTGGCGGCGGTCGAGGCGGAGGCGGTGGTGGTGGAGGTCGCGGTGGTGGAGGCGGCGGCGGCGGTTTTGGTGGAGGTGGATTTGGTGGTGGTGGTAACGGAGGCGGGCGCCCAGGCGGCGGCGGTGGCGGTGGAGGAGTCATCGTTCCTGTCCCCGTTCCCACTCCCGCTCCCGTTGATCCGTGCTTGTCCAACCCTTACTACCCGTGGATTATCGCCATGGAGGCGGACGCATCTGGCGAGGAATACTGCAACGAACTATACCCGAACCCGGGACAGCACACCTATTGGTATACGAGGACCCAGAACGGAGCTGTCTTTGTCACCACAAGCACCGTCGCAACTACCACGAGCACCAGGACCAGAACTTTCGAATCAACGTGAGAGACCCCATACTTTATTTCATAACGTCTTGCTAATTTAAATTTGAAATCAGGACCACTGTTACAAAATTTAATGCCCTGATCAACAAGCGAGCCTCTTTCAGCGGCTTCTTGGCGCAAGGTAACACGGTGGTCAACCAGGTGGTAAGTACATCTCAGATGCTGTGGATGTCGTCGACATAGAGCTCGGGTAGTCTGGGGAATTCCAGCTCGAATCGTTTTGATTGCGTCCTGTAATGTTACAAGATGAAAGGATGCTGATATCGCCCGAATAGTGCAAATGTATGGCTCAGCGGAAGAAACCTTATACCTTCACACATACCAGGACCGTGGGCGCTGCAGGTCGAACAAGTACAGTTCGAGTAACTGCAACACGATACGCCACGACATCTACGACTTCCGTGACTACCACAACCGTCACCCGTAAGTATATTTTCACAAGCCTTCCGAGCTCTTGAAAGCCTCGAAAGAAACAGTGGCTAACGATTCGCCTCGTGCCAAAGGTCGCGCGCCCGGCCCAGTGATCATCTCGACCACAACTCCGACCCCGACCCAACCACCTCCGAGACCAAGACCAGGTGCTGCGCAATGCGATTACAGCGATGTCCCAGGCGGTCAGAACGCTGGAGGCTGCACAAATGGTTGCTTCTGCGATATTGACGCCGACGGAGTTTATGCCTACTGCGACACGGCGGTATCAGGCGACGGACTGAAGCCTTGCACCACCGACGCCCAGTGCGCGCCAGCCCAGGCCTGCATGGATTTCTTGAGGGACGGAAATTACAAGTGCTACACGGTCAACACCTGTAGGAGCACTTTTATTCCTCCGCTGAAGCGCAATGAGAACTAGCAGACCGCGTCATATTTGGCAGCTTGGAGGAGCTTCTCAAATGTCGTGGATTAGTAGTTGAGAAGGCGGCCAAGCTTGAAGTACAGGATAGACACTTGTGTTACAGTACGCAATGACAGGATGACTGCCATGGCATGCTGGTTGCTATTACGGGCACTGCCAATTTCAATCCAACGTCTGATGATCATTCAATCTATTGACGACTAGTGATGCTCTTGTTCAAAGTCATGCTATTCTTCTCAAGCCGACCCTCGAAAAAATAGTTTCATCTGGCGATCAAGGCGGATGTCTACAGGAATGCAGACACACGTCCCAATCGTCCGACTTACCCGTGTTCTTGCGTTGGCTCTACTCCCATGACTTCACAACACGGACTATGCAACAACATATATTCAGAGAAAGCACATTTTTTTTTCTCTTCAAGCTTCGTGGTTACCTTGATGCTCATATTGCCTGAATATCAACGAAAAGCTTGGCAAAGTTTGCCGTTTTCCTGCTTGAACCATGCTTCACTTCCCACACATCTTTGGCACCATAATGAGTGCACAGGGTCATACTTTGATTTAATCTGCTTCAGTGTTGTACATACGATGTAGACCATCGAGCTAGGTACCTAGGCGTGTGTATTAATGTTACCTAGGTAGTAGACCTCGCAATTGTTACTGGTGGAAGAGCCCCGTCTCTGATACACCCATCTCAACGTGGCTACATGTGCGATACTATCTGATCCTAAACCTCCTCAGTGTCGCCCAGACTCTCGTATTGACAAACAATTCTTAGATATCTCCTGATGGGGTACTTCCCAGCTGTGTTTGTGACTTGCAGCAAGAGGTGGAAGTCGGTGAGAAGGCCGGTATACGGATTGGTCCATGGCGCTGGCGCAGTGACCTGAGCGTCTTTCCCTGACACAGCAAACTCGAAACCCGCGTCATTCACGACAGAGGCATTGCCTGTGGATGAATCGGCTGCTTGGAGTTGGACATCGAGATAACTCGGGATGAACCTGGTTGGCTCGGGATATACAACCCAAAGAAAACTTAACTTGCTGTTGTCCGTAGGATGGTCGGGGTCGTATGTCAAGTTGGCGCTGAAAGTATAGGTCTGATTTGCTTTGACAGTGACATACAAAGGGTCTGGCCCTTGATACCCGTTGACATTCAGAACAGGTGGGTGTCCTGCCTGGGTGAAGTTCGGGGTCAGAGTCCACTGCATGCGAGCTGCAAAATCGTCCTGATACGCTGCTCGCCAACGCCAGATCGACGCTTGATGGGTTGCCCAAGTATTCCCGTCTAGACCAATGGCACTGTCAATCGTGTTGGCAAAGAGTTTGGGAGAGCTTTATTCCGAAAAGTCAACAGGAGCCTGTGCCAGATTATATCGGCCTCCCCAAGTCCCCCAGTCAATACGATCGCGACACACGAGACCGTTCTGAACAAGCCATAAGAAGCTTGGATTATCTCCCTCCATGCCGAACTCTATTTGAGGATAGGCCTGACCGAGGGGTCCAAGTCTGATGTTTGTATCGAGCCACGGGTTCAGGACAGTCTCGTTTGATACACAGGCACAATCCGCCACGTTGATGCCGGGCCATGTAGCGGCGGGGTACTCGTTGAATGCGTGTACGGAAACGATGTAGAACATATCTGGGTACCGGGCTCGCATCCAAGCCCCGGTATCATCCTGGTCAGATATTGCGTAGAGCCTGATTCGCGACCGCAACTTTCTTGCCTCGGCGACTGACATCGTATTGTCCATATGGTGAAGGGCTTGTGCCAGTGTGTTGGTACCTCCCCAAGCAGATATGAAGAGGGGCTCCTCAGACTCTTGAAGTGCTGATATAATGCGTGCCGCGCCATCGCTCAATGTCTGGTTGAGTGCCGCAAGTCCTAGTGTCTAAAGGAGTGATCAGCTACCAGAGTTTGACTGCTAGAAGTCTGGAGTGGTTTGTCGTATCTGCGCCACTCTACCACTGCTAATAGATCGCCGAAAGGAACGGAGAAAAGGGAAACAAAAGCATGAAAGAAGCCGCCCAGCAGATGTAGCGAAAGAAAACCCACCGTTGGACCAGTTGTAACCAGCTCAAGAAGATCGTCCGCAGTCTGATATTTGGCCGTAGGATGAACATGTTGATTCAGGTTATTGACGACTTCTCCGTAAGCCTGAACAATAGTTCTCATCTCCTCGGGGTGGGTCGTGTTTTTGAGCCACCATGATGTTGTAGCACAAAGCCCCTTGGTTTCAAATTCGTTCGAGTACAGTAGGTATCGCACAAGTGACATGGAGTCGTCCGGCTCGTTTAGAATATCCGACAGAATAAACACTCTGGGTTTCCAGTCATATGACTGTAGTGTATCCTGCGCCGAGACGTTCCCATTGCTTATCAGAACGTTTCCGTTGGTCACTTCGAAAGCTAAGCACATGCTTAGAAGGCACGTGAAGACCTTGAAAAGGGCCATGATCGTCGATAATGAAGGCTGTTGTTTGGAACATAAGATTGGCCAGGTGTCTCAAAACAAAAGTATAAACGCTTGTACATGAATTATATATGTGCTGCAAGCGCTTTAATATGGCAACCAGCAAGTGGGAATGCGATCGCCCAAATCAGCTAGGTATACCGATCTGACAAACTATGAAGTCATGCGGGCCCATGATCGTAGGCCATTTGACGAGTTGGGCGCTCCTCACATTGGTTCTTGATGCAAGGTTGGCAGACAGGCAGGCTTTGCCTGCTGACATTGTTCAGATACCCCAGAGGATCGTAAAACCCCGAAATTACATGCAGGAACCTCATACTAATGGTTTGGCCACGGCCTATGTGGCGAGTGGAGGCGGCCCAATAGAATGTGCATCCGCATGAAATCAAGGTACGTGTGTCACCGAGTCAGGAATCTTTTGCTATAGGTAATGCGAGGTAGTGCAAATTCAAGCGGAGCCCCGCTGGCCATTATAGCCAATGATATGTTTTTCGCATCGTATACGAGTTCAATTTGTGGTATTTTTCGCATAGTGTACGAGCCGCATTTTTGCTGTATTTTTCGCAATTTGTACGATTTGAATCTCGCTGAAACGCATTAGAAGTAAAAAGCCTTGGTCCTTGGCCTTGAATAGCCTCTTTCGTCACTTTCCAACAATTTTTTTTTTTTTCGTTTTTCTATCTTTCTCTCTCACAAGATCTATAACTACCCTCATTACCATTCTTTGCCGTGTGTTTGTGACTCTTTTTTTTTTTATTTTTTTGGTTCAAATTGCAACTTCTATCTCCTTTATTCAGTCTCTGGCCATGTCGAACTCAACAAATTCAACTGCGGGCTACGCCCCTTTCGATCTTTACCCCTACAATCCTTCACAGCCTCCTGCGTATGCCTTCTTGGGCCTGTTCGGCCTCGCCGCCGTCGTACATCTTGTGCTCATGATTCCATATCGAGCATGGTTCCCTCTCCCAATGGTGCTCGGCTGTGCGAGTGAGTGTATTTCAGGAGCAGTGCACTCTGGATCGGTAAAGCTAATAATACAACAGTGGAGGCCGCGGGTTATTATTTCCGGTCTGTCGCACACAACAACGAGCGTCAAATCGGTGCATATATCATTCAGTATCTCATGATTTTCGTTGCGCCGCCCATGATAGCTGCCATGATTTATATGTCGCCTGGCCGAATCCTGCGCGCACTCCAAGCCGAGGACTGTTCCATCTTTAGCCCACGGTGGCAGACGAAATTATTCGTGCTCATCGATACCGTCTGCTTTGCCACGCAGTTCGCAGGTGCCATCATGTCGGGCAGTGAAGACGCGAATGAGGCCAGTCAGGGCTTGACAACAATCCTTACTGGCTTGATCGTCCAAGTTGCAGCCTTTACGTTATTTATCGTGTCGCTCCTCATTTCCCACGCGCGTCTCAACAATCGATTCAAGTCGCTTTCGAAAGCACCCGATGTGCATTGGAGGCGATATTATGGAGGCTTATATGCCGTTAGTGGCTTGTTTTTGGTCCGTAACACTGTTCGTATTATCGAACAAAGGCAAGGTAGCAGCGGGACCATTGCTAGCACAGAGGCTTACCTTTACGCCTTTGATGCATTATTCATGTTTGTCGTTGTGGCGACTATGATCCTTCTCCACCCTGGCAGGCTGATCCGCAAGGCCGTCAAAGCATCCAAGGTCGAGCATTTTGAGAATGGACTAGCAATGGAGTGATTCTGTCAAAAGTTCGGGCTTTTGTGGTGGGAATTGGAAGACGATGACTCGACGATATCTTTACAGTTATCGTAGCTACGTGGACGCAAAGACCTGCGTTAGATAGCCCTCTTTTACCATTTAAACTCAAGCACACCTTCCTCGGCACATTGTGAGCCATCGTCATCGTTCAAAGTCCATCCATTGATGGCCAAGCCCAAGTATAGTGGCTGCGACCGCACAAAAGACACTGTCGCAACTGCCAGGGAACCTGTGCCAGCATCGTGAGCGCCATTTGACTACAGCACACACAGAGCCAACGCTCTAGGGTGGTGCTTGACCACATTCGACCTTGTTATTTATTCTTTCCTAGTCTGCTGTTGCCATCCAAGACCAGTATGGGTATGGCGCTGTCTGCCGCCTGTTGGGATCCTAGGACGAGGCTCGACGTGGAGCAGTCCGTCAGCGTGTAAGTTTGATTTCCATGCGAGGTATAGTTGATTTTGGTGCGATTTCTATTTCACGTCAGCATTTCGAAACTCTCAACGAGGCATTCTCTGCTTCCAAGCGCAACATGCGCAAGAAGTCGTGTAAGGCCGCTACCAATGGAAGCCCTGGTCGTATTGAAGTCGTCGAGCCTCGGGCTCACAGGCAGGCTGGTATTGTCAGTGCTTTGATTGGGGTCTTCTTCTTCGACTTATACTTCGGCTCTGGTCGTCTTGTATGCGGTCTGTAGAGGCTTGGCATATGGGTCCTGGTCTCGGCCGCTGGACCCCTGGTTCAAAATGGTCCGTTGGCTGGCTTGGTTGCGGTCATACTGTGGACGGGAGTCATGGTAGAACAGGATAAAACACAGAGATACAGAATGCCCAAGGAGATGCGATTGGTTGTGAATATTCTTCAGGGAGGACAGGACCTGGTACCATCTATTTACGAAGACCACGATTACCGCGAATCTCGCTCTGAGCCTGTACAAAAGAAGACGGCATTGCCTAAGGCTTAAGAGCCACTCTTAGAGGCTAATGAAGAGTAATGTTACCCACTTCAGGCATTTCAATGCATGCAGATTCGAAAGTAGGACTATTTTTGATCATGTTCAGTTAGTTTTTGTACATATAGCAACTATGCAGCTACGCAGAATGCTGGTAGATTTTGGCATCTCTAAGTGATTGCGAGGCAAGCCACCCATAAGTCATGATAAAGATCGGTCTTTCTCTCTCATGTTATTAATCCGCGTGTTTTGACATGCTGACCACAATGCTCGTAAGCCTGTCCAGAATTGAAATGCAACGGTCACCTACCAAACTGCATGCGCGCCATGAGGAATTTCTTTCTGCTTCTTGCCTGGATTTCGAAGCGGATGTCCTCTTTTAGTCCTTAGCTTACGATGATCCTTTTTAGAACACGCCAAGATCAGGCAACACCGGGTCTCGCACAGTTGGTTCTGGCCGTTGGGGTTGGAAGATGCGATCCTGGCGCTTAAATGCAGTACAGAAACACGGCAGTGGCCAGCCAACCGACCCCACGCACCGCACTATAAACCTAAGGTTAGGTTATGAATAAATACCTTATTTACCGACACTTCACATCAATCCAAGCAGCCGCAAACTCCAAACCTCCCACATCTTTGTGTGAGCTGCCTTCTGCGAGCGCTGTTCTGTTCAATCTGCTTGAGGCTGAACAACAAAAGCTTTGGGGCATTGCCCACAGCTTCAAACAACATGTCTGGCATCAAACGCCCGCACGAGTCTGACGCCATTAGTGGAGAGGAGAGAGCTCCAAAGGCATCCAAGCCAGAGTCCAACAGTGCCCCCGCCGCTGAGGCAATTGTTCGAGATGCCGCCAAAGGGCAAGTTCTCTATATCGTGCGAGAACCGGCACATGAATATGATGAGGACGATGAGGATTTCGATGAGGATTTCGATGACGAAGAAGATAAACGGTGGCTGGAAAGCATCGACTGTACAGCTCTAAGCGCCCAACCGTCGTCGAGGCACAGCGAGATCGGATCCTGTCAAGCAAAACTTATTAGACGAGATCAGATGCGTGCATCGTTTTGGACTGAAATGGAAGAGCCTACAAATGACACTTCAGACCTCGCATTCGAGCTCTTTGATAGGTATGGACGTCTTCAACGTGATTACTACAATCATGACGTCCTGAAAGGCACCGGCGTCTGGGGCAAGGAGCTCAACCACGGTGATCTTCTTCTCTTTGAAGAAATGAAGATCGATCGACAATGGCGACGACAAGGTATAGCAAGTCAGCTCGTCAAAAAGATCTTGGAGAAGACAAGAGCAAAGGTGGCCCCACACGTGGGCTTCTTTGCGCTGGTCAAGCCGGGCTATCTGAATTCGGAAGTCAGAAGCTCAGGGGAATCGCCGGAGAAGCACGAGGCGAACGCTCGCTCTTTCTGGAAATCCCTAGGATTTCGAAGAGTTGGTACGTCGCCTTGGCTCGCATTCACGGATTCAATTGAGCATCCATCCCGTCAATTGGAGCCTGGGCAGGACCAAGAGCCACAGGGGAGACCCGAGGACAATGTCACTCCACTCATTCTGGAAGAGTTGTACCAAAAATTGGACGACCCAGAAACAGAGGAACAGGACTGCATCAGTAACGTACAAGCAGCATTATCCAACGGCCTCGAGAGTCACAGGAGCGGCCTAGATGACAACACCCTGCTTCATTTTGCTGCATTGTGCCGTAAACCAGAGCTGGTCAAATTGATCCTAGCCGAAGCCCCTCAGGCAGCCACCTTGAGAAACAGCAAAGGCTACACGCCGGTCGAAGCGCTTCAGAGAGATCTGGATGACCTGAGGACCAGACGAAGGATCATGCAGATGACTGTCGTAGTCTCTGACGACTTCACCGGCTACGATGCCTCGGCTATTGCCTGCATAGCTGCGTTTCAGCAGTTGTCAGCGTTTGGCCTCTCGATTCTTTCACCTCAGGACATCGAGGCAGCAGTGGCAGTCAGGCCAGAACAGGTCCAAGGAGCTGATGGACTCGATATTCCAGCAATACGGAAGACACTGCAACTCAAGTATGGCTGTACATGTGGAGCTTGCATCGGTGGCTTCATTAGTCCTCGCACGAAGTTTGCCCTTCTTTACGTTGCTGAAGTTCAATACGACTTGATGCGCGACGAGATCGGGCAATATCCCGGGCCAGAATGGGTGAGGTGGAACGGGAATCGTCTTTCGCACCTACCTTCTATCGTCCGAGATAATCTGGAAACGAACAAAGCGATGCGGCAAGGCTTCGTAAACATTTTCGACCACTTCGCCGAGTGTCTCCGACGAGACAGGGTTCCTTCAGAGCGCGAGGTTTTGTCGGTTTTGCGTACTTGTCGATCCGAATGGCCTCCTGTCACTCAAACTTTCCTGCAACGTGGAGGATCAGTCGCATCGGTGGTAACTCAAATCTTTCAGATAGCGCTGACCCAAGATGAGTGGAGCGGCGATGGAGAATGCGGGGAAATCAACTCTGACCAGATCAACTCCCTCCCATCTTGCAGGAACGATCACGAGTTCAATTTCGTGAAAAGCACATGCGGGTACAAGAGAGTCCAGGCTGTCCAGCATGATAGCATTCGATGGATCATGTGAAGCGGTTTAAGGGATCCAGTTGACGTATTTAGCTAGTTTCGAAAACACAGTGTAGCTAATTTGCTTAAGAAGAATTAGGTAGGAATTTGTACCCCAGATTTCATTTGCACGCAAGGGGCGTGAACATGAAGAATCCTCTTACCCGTAAATCATCATGATGGCAGTGGTGCCAGGGACTCCTAGAGTACACACTATCCCCCAGACGCCAGTCATTTCTTGCCCACAAGAAGTCGAGCAGGCCCTTCTTGCGCCATCTCATAAAGATATATTTTCAAGCTAGTTCGGTTGTATAAGTGTTGTATAGAATTGAAGCCATTCAAAAGTCTTGGATATCGGAAGCACAATCTCTCCATGCCCATCTGGCCCATCGCAATCCGCGTTGATGTTTATAGACAAGGTGTCATACCAAGAACCAGGATGATTGCCAGGGTTCTCTGTGAGAAAGATGGTGGTCTTGATGACAACACTGTTCAAGGCGACCTCGTCGGCGACCAAGCAGCAGGTAGTGGCGATGCCCTCGGGAATTCCGGCATGGTCGCACGTAGCCTTGAATCGAGCATGCAGCACTTCGGCATCGAGGCCGTCAAGCGACAGAAAACACACATACTGGCTCGAATTGGTGCTTTAGATTTGTCGCCCTCATCCAGTGGAGCTTCCTAAGATTGTGAGGTCTGACAAGAATTGGCAACGCGCGGTCTTATGGCTAGGGCGCATACGAGGATCACGTTTCTTTTCTTTTTTTTTTTTTTATCGAAGCAGCTCAGATGCTCTGTTTAATGCCAGCTGCATGATTACAAACAAGCTTCCAAAGCAAAGCTGACCTTTTGTATTGACACTTGTCTGTATGGTGCATCTGTAGCAATATTTACCGTTCACCATAATGAACCCCGTGAATGGGTTGTAGCCCACATATGGCTTATCGTGTGGTGGTAGCTCTTGGGCGTCTGCGACAAGTGTCCTTGGCTTGAAGCTATTGTCGCTTCCCCACGGCGCTATCATTACAGCAGACATGGGGAAGCCCTACAGGCACTTGGCACCACGGAGTTTTCCTGTGATCGTGAGGCTCGCGCAGATCATTCAGGGGGGACGAGAAGGTGGCAGGTGGGAGTCCACCGCCCACATGCAAGGCGCATATTTGATTATAACAATGCGATGATGGCTACAACCAAGACAATCCATCCGCATCGCCGCGCTACTAAGGACGTTAGCTATGCCCAGCTATGCCAAGGGTCTTTGGCGAGTCGAGGAACCGAACGACCGCGGCGGAATTTCCACAGCTGGCGGCGAAGCATCTCGTAATCGTTTACACTTCGCGTAGAACCTTTCAAGTACCGGCACTACCTGCGCACTACGTGAGCATATAGCCAAACGACATTGTACCTCGCCTACTTTGTAAGCAGACATCATAAACTACGGTACGATCACAAGAACTACTGCACGTTGGAGATGAGCAGCTCGGATCGAATGAAACTATGTAGCCGTTGGACTACGTTTTTCGCGCTCGTTTGCCCCGACACTACTCTGTACTATTCGGAAAGCCCATCGCGGCAACGGAAAGTGGGGTATGAGACCGGGGGGAAACTGGTTATGAGTTCGTTTCCTAGCTGTGATGGGATGGACTATTGTGTCGTAGGGTGTTCTGGTGGTGCCCCGAAGGAAGTCTATCCTCTTTTCGGACCGCGGATTCGAACAGCGCTGAAGCTTATCACCCTCCATCTTTCCATCTCTCATGAGACGATGGGACGACGTGAGAGTTGCCTAGCCTGGACTCTGGGGTAAAAAAAGGCAAGTTTTTGAGTTGGGTTAGTAAGAACACTGCCTCCAAGGTCTGTCTCTCGATGTGAAACTCGAATGCATAAAATTGCACCCTCTAGGGAGTACTCGTATGCATGCACTCTCTACCTGCAGTCACCCAAGACAAGACAGTTCGCGATATCTATCTGGATCTGGGGTATGCCATTTCCCCCATGGGCCCCTTTCCCTATCTAATCTCAACCCCAGCTGCACGCTTATTCCCGGCCGAGTTCGACCTCAGCTCGCAGGGTCACAACCTTGGTATATGGATCTACTCCCCGGGATCGTGACTCGCGCCCGCTATTGACCAGCTACACTGTACTATATGTGACAGGGCAGTATCCAGCCTGGGGGTCGAGCTGCATCGTATGATATTCGACGCCGGCAGGTTGAAAGACGTCGCAACCGAGTATGCGCGCACAAGCAGTCTTTACCTCGGGGTGGTTTTCCGTTTTCCTACTACGCGCGGCATATGAAAAGGGCAATCTAGAATTTGAATTCGCCGGACTCAGTGCGAGGCTTTCCGCCGGGGCTGTGGGATAATGTCACACTCACCAGATCATGACACAATGGAAGGGAAGCAAGATCCAAGGGTCAAACTAACCCGTGGGCCTAAACCGCCTAGCTGGACTTTCACTAGAGTGTCGTCGGCGTCCTGTCTCATCAATCTTTTCTCATGCGGGTATCCAGTTCCGAAGGCTGCCGACTTTAGCACGCAACAAGCTTTGCTCATGCATAAGACATGTGTTCCTGACTATAGACTGCTAGGCTTGGGATGGCTTGAGATGGCTTGGCTAGCCTCTCTGAAAGCTGGAACGAGGATCGTTTGCCTAGCGTCTTTTTGACTGGTCAGTCATAAATGTCTTCTCCAAGTCGCGTTTGATTCATGCCTGATCCCACCATCCATCTTTCAATGGCGCCTCGGGGAATTCTCCGACCGAGAGACAAGAGACTCAGAGAGCTTGTGTCTGTGTGTTTGTGTAGGCTGTGATGAGAATTCGAATTGCCTGGATATAACGCCAAGCCGTCTCTTCCTTTGCCTACACGAAAACCAATGACCGCCAAACATTTCCTTTCCAGTGCTTCACCTGCTCGCAGATGAACGCATCTTGGCAGCACCCACTATCAACGACCTCACGATGACCGACACGGTGGATTCCAGGTCGCCTGCCGTCGCGATCATCGTCGCTGTCGGCACTGTTCTGTCTACGGCAGCGTTATTATTACGAATATACTCACGCCATGTGCTATTGCGGTCGTTTGGGAAAGATGATGCTGTCATGGTTGCTGGTTGGGTAAGTCGGGGCCGATTATCAGGAGTATAGAGGAGCCACTAACATGACATTTCAACCCAGGTATTCCTGATCGCTACGGCAATTGCTGTAGGCCTTGGTACGAGAGCCCTTGATATCTTGTTGTTTCCAAGATTCTAATTGCAGTACAGAATACTACTACGGCATGGGAAAACATCGAGTCGACGTCTCATACGAAAACTATATTTCGTACATGAAAGTAAGGGTGGCTCACGCCTGCGACTATATGACTTTACTGACATTGTCTCTAGGCCTTTTTGACCTCGACGGTGGTTTACAGCGTTTCGATGTATCTCATCAAGATATCCATCATCTTGCAATACTGCCGGATTTTCAAGGACACTCGCTTTTACCGATTTTATTTTGCCGTCATGGTGGTCCTCGCCGTCTGGACCGTCGTCATGTCTTTTTGCTTGATCTTCATATGCGTCCCCGTCCGCAAGTTCTGGGACACCGACGCCCCGGGCAAGTGCATGAACTTTATGGCCCTCTGGCTGTCCGTCGCCGTCATCAACATGATCACCGACATCACCTGCTTCCTCATACCGATACCGCCTCTCCTCCAGCTGCAGATGCCCAGGAATCACAAGATACTTCTGGCCGGAATCTTTGCGCTGGCACTTTGGTATAAACTCCTCCTCCTCCTCCTCCTCCTCCTCCTCCTCCCGACGTCTTTTCACAGTACCCCATCTAACCTCGACCGAATGTAGCCCCTGCGCCATCTCCGCCTACCGCGTCAAGACGCTCATCGCCGTCGCGGGCTCCAACGACCTGACGTGGGAGAACAACAACACGGCGCTGTTCACCTTCCTCGAGCTGTCGACCGGCGCCGTCGCCGCCTGCCTGCCGACCATCCGCCCGGTGCTCGCCAAGGTCATGCCGCGCCTGTTCACCCTGTCGACGCAGCTGCGCTCGGCGGGCGCCAGCGTCGACCTGCAGCGCCAGCGCACCCACGATCTCGAGCACCGAAACAATTCCTCGTCCGCGCCGCCATCGACGGCGAGCGGCGATCGCGCCAAGGGTTCGATCAGGGGCAAGTCCGACTGGGGGAGCACGCGGGAACTCAATTTGGCAGATACCGACCTCGAGAGTCTATAGGATCAAATTCAAGGGACCAGTACTTATTATAATCATCTTCGCTACCACACTCTTCGTGCTGCCCATGTGTTGTCTCCGTCAAGTCTCAAGAGAACCTAGTGCTTGTTCAACGTCGGACCTGTAATACTCTCCCCTGGGAGTGAACGCGAGATTCGGACCATCGTGGTTCGCAACGGCATGATCAAACAGCTGATACTCATCCACCCTGTGTCTCCCGTCTCGATCCCCCGGCCGACCGCCGCCGAGCTCGCCGGCTTCGCCCGGCGCCCGTTCAAAGTCAAAGTACCACAGGGTCTTGGCGACGACGAGGCTCATCTCGTGGTACGCCATGGCCTTGCCCAGACACCCCGTCTCCCCAAAGGCGAACGGCGCAAACGCCGCTCGCATGGCGGCTCTGTCGTCCGCTTTCTCGTCCTCGCCGTCGCCATGACCCAGCCACCGCTCGGGCCGGAATGCAAAGGGCTCCGGGAAGTACTCCTCATTGTGCATGACGCAGTACGGGTTGACGCCGACCACGGTCCCGCGCGGCACGGCGTGCCCGTCCACGACAAAAGGAGCGCCGTGGTCGGGAAACGGTTCGCGCCAAAAGGTGCCCGTGAACGGCGGGGCGACCCTAAGGGTCTCGTCGAGGGTCGCGCGCAGATACGCACAGCCGGACAGCCGCGGGCCCATCTTGATGTCGCGGCCTGATGCGAAGCATGTGCGGATCTCGGCCGCCAGAGTAGCGTAGGCGCCCGGGTGGCGCGACAGGTAGAAGAAGACGGCCGATATGGCCGCGGCGAGGGTGGTGCCGCCTGTGGATTTTCTGGAGTCTCAGCTTTGCGGCTATCTTAGAGCAGGATGAGGTTCTGTTGCTTACCGGCGGGGAGGAAGAAGATGGCCTCGGCCCATAGTTCGGTGCTCTTCAGGCTTTCCTCGAGAGAGTCGGCGTCCGTGGGCACGAGGGAGAAGAAATCGTGCCTGGCGTCCTTGGGGAGCGCCTTGCGCTTGTTCACTATGCTTCTGATGGCTTGCGAAAAGGCCAGGCCGTTTTTCTTGTTGAACCGGCGGAGCAGCGGCCACGCCTTTTTGAGAATGGGCCAGGACACTACATATATGATTAGTTCTAGCTGCGCAGGCCTCTTGTGTTGTCTCGGCAAAAGCAGGAGGGCATACTAAAGATATTCACAATGGCATTCATAGACACCATAGCTCGCGGAAATATCCGATTGGCCTCCTCCGTCTGCGTCTTGAGCGGCTGCCCAAACGCCAGCTGGCCCGCGACGTCGGCGGTGAGGTGCCGGCACAGCGGCGACACGTTGACCGCCCGCGCCGCGCTCCGCATCAGCTGGCCCAGGAACACGTCGACCTCGCGGGCCATGCAGGGCTCAAAGGCGCGCAGGGAGCGCTCCGAGAGCACGTTGCCGTAGATTTTTCGCTTCTGCCGGTGGCGCTCCCGGTCCAGCTCTCCGAATATGTTGGTGTGCACGTCGAACTGCGTGTGTTTGTAGATTTGCGCCTTGCCAACGCCTGGGTTCAGGTATATGTCTGCCAGAGTCAGCGGTGTTGACGATGGCGAACTTCTCGAGACTTACCACGCAAAGCAGCTGATGTATTAAACACTAGGCGGTTCGGTGCTTGTCGGTAGACTGGTCCTATAAATATCAAGAGTGAATCAGCGATTCTCCTTTCTTCGCAATTACAAGCTATTTCGAGGGCAGAGAAGCATCTTTACCATATTTGAGATGATCGCGATACGTCACAAGATGCAACCGCTTCTTGATAGCAAAATAACCCGCATAACCATCGGTAAACTTGGCCACAAGAGGACCAGGATAATTCTTCAACGGATGTAATAATATCTTGTAGCCGAGAAGACAAAGACCCTACATCGCACGAAAGAACCAAACCATCAGCCGGATCATCAGGGTTATCGGGAAGATGTGATCACATACCAGCGACAGAAGAGCACCCAGTATAGCCGGCATAAGCCCAATAACTGTTGCGAATGCGCTCATTATCGTCTGAAATCTGAAGCGTGGCGATAGTAGCGGTTTATATAAGAATCATGTGTTCTAGACTTGAGAGGATATGCTTTGAACATTATCACCAGTGTGCGAGAGTCAAAATGTCGCAACATCTCAAAGAACCTGAGAGGAGTTTGTTGGCATGGATCATGTCCAACCATCTGCAAGTCGTTCGTTGGTGGAAGCAATGGATCTAGCTGACCAGGGGCAAGGGAACAGCCATCAACCCACTTTTGCGTTACTCTCAGGAAACAGTTTCATCTGAATCTCATCAAAGTAAGCTTGAGAAAGGAAGAAAATTACGAAAGGAAGCGCATTTAGTAGCTATACGATTAAGACACTTTTTGTGTAATTAATCGAGATGTAACAGTAATTGGTCCTGGACAGGAAATTGTTCGCTTGACAGAGGCATCTTCACAGATCTCATTGAATCCAAGCTGAGCGCCAAAGTACTTCACGGTATCACTGGCGTCGCCAGCAGTATGTGAATATGCAAATTCGTTGAGTCGGACATCCACTGCCTCATCAGTCATGGCAGCTGCGTAGTCGATCTTGTCCGAAGAGCCAAGACCTTCAACATGTGGAGTCGGCGAGCCGCTTTCGTGTGGCGTGTTAGATCCTTCGGCCGGATGTTTGCAATACTTGAAGGCTCTGACTCCGCCATACAACGCGAAGCCGGTCAGTCCAACCCAAAGGACAGAAGGATTGAGCCTGTCCATCGTGGACTTTGTAGAGAATGGCGCTGGTCTTGTGAGACAGGTCTGGCGCAACAAAACTGGCCGTGGCCGAAGATGGCAACTCGGAGCGCGCCGCTTCCACATAATAGGCGATTCGAACTGTGCTGCACTGGGTAGAAGAAGAAATGTTCTCTCTAAGTCAACTTGATAAAGCGGGATCTGGATCGAGTTGTTGATATTTGGGCGTGCAAAAGGCTTCCGTTCATAATGTTGATGGGGTTTCGGAAAGAGGAAATTTGCTCTTGGGCACGGTCTGCGGGTAATCTGGGTCGGTCAGCAGTCACAACTTCCTCACATTCTGTATCATGACGCAAAACTCGTGTTGTTTTGAAATTTCACATATCTGATTCGCGACTTCTTGCTTTTACCCCAACACTCAACAGTCCCTCGCCTATTCCTTTTCTCATATTGCTGCCATGCTCGCGATTACTTCCTAGGTTCCGCTAGGATCCCACACAGAAGCTGGTTGTCTGCCAATGCGTAATGTGGCTTTGTGGAATTGATGCAACACCGTGCTTGAAACTTCGGGACGACTCCAATATACAGAACACAAGAGACGCAGTAGTGGAAATCGACCGTCCGACAATTCAGAGGACTATTCAGTGACAATTCATGCAGTTCGATCAAGTGCCGGCAGAGGTAGTCCTCTGACGATCTTGGTCCTTGGGGAGGAGTGCAGATAAGATAAGCTTATCGCCTATCTCATGAAAGTGACGTAACCGGTCATTGAGACGACATCGGATCTCTTGAACAACTTGAGGACCAGCCAACATCTTTTTCTACAAAGATTTATCAGGCAATCGGTTCCCGTGAGTGGCATTCCTCAAATATCGGTATCGAGGAAAAGGCGCTTGTCATGGACGCTTATCTACGGTAAGATGAGAGTCCTCGTGGCCTGCCTTGCCGTGTATGACCGGCATCAGCTGATCTCGAAGCTTGCCGCGCCATGCCCTCTAGTCTGTCTGGTCTGGCTGGCTTGTTGGGCTGGGCTGTGTTTGGGCAGGCTGGCAGGCGGGCAGGCAGGCAAGAGAACAGGGTCCTTGGCTAGAACCCAGATATGCCAGAACGTGCAACCAAGAAGCGATGGGAAGCGCATAATAGAGTTTTGACCATCTCTGGAGGGCGGGTTATTAATGGGAGCTGCTCACCGATCTCGTAAAAGCTTGAGTTGCGTGCTGCGGAGGACCCTTTCCCGTCTCACTGGGGCGATCTTGGTGTGGTTCATGTCTATATTAATATCCTGTGACTACTAGGACATGGTAGACGCGAACACCAGCCAACGTCGCGGTGCCTGCATTTCTGGGCTGCAAATCCTCCAGGGGAATCCCATAGAAGGGGCAGACAAGTAGATGCCCGGAGTGGTCAGTGGACAAAAACAGATGACGCAGCCGAGGCCATGTCGTTTGGGAACGTGAGGTTCCTGCGTGGTCTCACCTGGATTCGGTAGGGTCGGACGCTGTCATTGTCACACCCGTCGAGTTCTGGACGCCCAAAGCCAGAACGTGCCAGCCGCAACCCGCTTGTGTGGGAGCGGAGCGTTTGTTCGATCTGCGTCATGGGCCTCCAAACGCTCGTTGAAGCTGTCGGTATGTAATACAGGGTACAGGTATGTACATTCGGCCACTGAAGCGGCACTGGAACCGGACTGGTGCGGGGAGTTTCTTTCCCATCGTCGCTGCACAATCTCCCCCCGCTACAATGCGGTCAACTTTCATGTTTATTACCCATGGATCAATTACCATTGGCATCCGCTAGCAACTTGATAGTTGAGATCGCCCCCAATTAGCAGTAGCCAGCTCCAGCGATTAAAGCTCCATCTCCACCCCTTTCCCTGGCCCAAGGGCGCCTCGCCATCTCTCTTTTATGCAGGGCCACAAGGCACCGGAAAGCATATACCGCGCTGACCTTGAACTTTCATTGTTGTATGGCTCACGTCTGCCGGCTCAAAGGCCTCCAGTAATCATGTCTTGGTACTGGCCGCTCGCTCAGCTGCCGGAGCTCTTGGTCGGCGAAAGAGGGTGGCAGGGAATGTATCTTACATTATCCAGGACTACATTAATTGCAATAATGTATACAGGCGTGTACATGGCACTCCGAAAGCAATTACAGCACACGCCACGTACCTGAATGTACAAGGATGAACAGCGGCAACCCGATTGCAGACCTCCAGTCCAGTCGAGAGTCAACCCCCATTCCTTGGCCCCATGCACAGCTGCTTGCTGACCCTGGTTTCGGCATGACCCATCTGCCCCGCGCCTGTCCACGTCCCACCTGGGTCATCATAGTAGGTACTATCTCGCCCTGCCTGTCCGAGTCGCCGATCCTGGGTCCTGACCTCCGGTCTGATCTCGTCTCGTCTCGTCTTGTTGCTGCTCTGCCTTTGCGATCCCTTCCGGTCTGTCTATTCTCCAAAACAAACAACACTCCAGATATACTCGTACGCTTCTACATTGCGGACAGACACCACTTCTCTGCAGCCAAAAGTGACAACTCCCCGTGTGCCAGGCAGCCTCCTTGTACATAGTCATTGTGTTCGCCTCGGCTGGGATCATCCACTCCTTTATCTCCAGCTTCCCCTCCCCCGCCGCTCTCGACCAACAGGCGCGTAAACTTGCGCTCGTTGTTGTCCGTTTCTTCCTCACAACACGTCCCCCCGGACTCGATCAGAACGATAGTATACCGAATACCATCTATAACCAGAAATCGACGCGATCTTCGTTCCTGATCCTCGGCGTGTCGAACTGCACCCGCTTTGCGATCTATCCCCGAGTTAGGCTCCCGCCAGGGCCGCTCTGCTGGTGAGCAGGAAACTGCCTCCAGCATTCTGGTGAAGCTATTTGAATGCCTGGTACGTTCTCTACTGGAGTTTGGTGTTTCGATCTGCTCCTCGGAAGAAGGGGGTCTCACGCGAAAACACAAGCTTACCAAGTGATTCCGGTCGTGTAGGTTCCAAGAAGAAGGACAAGAATGCGAAAGATAGCGGAGGAGTCGTCGCAGCGGTGACCAAACATGGGGCCAAGTTTCCGTAAGTCTTGTTCGACTTTCTAGGATGACTCAACATGATTGTACATGGCGACGCTGACACTCGAACGTCTCGCAGAAACGGTGCCCCTGTCAAAGAGGTAGTCTCCATGCCGGAATCTCCTCCCAGTCCAATTCAGACACCCGAACTGAAGCCATCGGCACCGGCCGCCATTCCTACCAACGGAAATTCGACTGCAGTGTCTCCAGTGTTGGATGGAGTGACTGGGACGTCTCTTGCTACCAGCACGGCTCCCAGTATGGGTGAATGGACAAAGAACCATGGTGCGCTTGCCGGCTCGCCTCACCTGATTAGCATCATGGGCGAGTCACCGCCCACTCAGCCGTCGTCATATGAGGATAGCAAACCTCATCCTGCCTGGATACAACAGAGGGCAGCTGCTAATAATTATGCTGTCTCTGTGTCTCCCCCGACTGGTGGAGGACGTCGGCCTTTGAGCTTTCAGATGGACAACCACTTCCAGGCCCACGATCTCCGTTCGCAAGCTTCTTCGCCTCCCGGAATCAGGCGAAGCTCCATGAACTCTCCGTTTTCTCAGCCACGCATGGCTAATAAACCACCTTTGCCGCATCAAGCACAGGCCCACTTCTATGGGGCTCCTGAGATCGACCTCGATCTGGGTCCCAAAGATGGCCTCAAGCCAGGCGAGCGCGGTTACTATTTTGGTTTCGATACCTGTCCTACCTCAAATCTCGGTCATGGTATCACGAGCAACAATGTCGTCTTGGCTGGATACGAAGGTGGCTTGGACGTGTACACTGTGTCAAAGCGAGGTGTAGAGCCGCTTGCAAGCCTCAAAGGGCTTCGTGGCGGCGTCTACAATGCCAAAATCCTCCCCTGGACGAGTAGTGGAGATGATAACGAAATATATCCTCTTGTAGCTGTCGTCGTCCATGGACCACTTTTGGCCCAGCAGGTTCCGGACATAGTCGAGACACGTTACGATGCCATGGGTAGTCCCAAGCTAGAGGGTATTGACACGCCTCAATCAGAGACAGGCCAGCGCCCGATCAGTGTTGGAAAATCACTGCCAACGATCGAGGCCTATCAGACCACGGTGGAGATCTACTCTCTAAGGACCAACGCTCTGGTTGGCACGCTCTTGCAAGCCCCTCGGATTCCAATCAAATCCTCCGTTCAGAATCCAATGTTCCGATGCCCACCACCGACTGGTGCCCTCCAGATCCGGGCTGACGGTGGTAGTATTGTTGTCTCTTCAGGTACTACTGGCGAATGTTGGATCTTCCGGGATTACAAGACAACTGAAAAGGCCAGAGTCGAGTTTAGATGTGTCGGCAAGCTGTGGACAAGCCTTCAACAAGCCTTGAAGGGCGATGCAACTCCTGAAGAGAACAGAAGTCACAGTCCCGTCCCGCCCCGGCAGAACCCTCAGATGCCCATCGTCGGCATCTCCGGCAGATGGATAGCTTACTGTCCTCCGGCTCCTTCTTCTCAGATAGCTCTCAATGCTACCATTGGTGTGGCCATTGACGGCAGGGCTCCTGGACTCAGCACCTTGACTTCGCCAGTTCTGCCTAGCGAAAGTGCTGATGTTGACCAGCCGTCATCAAATGGTGTCATGAACAAGATCATGAGAGAGACCACTCAAGAAGTGATACAGGGCGCACGCTGGGTTGGAAAGCAAGGAATGTCCCTCTGGAACAATTATTGGAAGCAGCCGAACCCCCAGTCTCAAAGTCGTTCTCCATCCGTAGGATCACCTCCGTGGACTGGGCAATTTTCTGGCAGGACAGATGCGGCACAATTTCCTCCGACTTATGGCGTCTCTGGTCAGGCAGTCACGAAGGATCCAGGCCTGGTATCCATTCTCGACATGGAGAGCCTCGCCAACTCATCCTCGATCCACCATCTCACCACTTTCAAGGTGCCTTTCGGATGCAGCTTTCTGTCATTTTCGCCGACGGGCTTGTCGCTTTTCACCGCTAGCACAAAGGGAGACGTGCAGACGGTGTGGGATTTGATGCGAATTCAACACAGCAAATCATCAGCCCTCCAGAATACAACAACGCCCGCAGGTGGACATGCGGCTCGTGTCAGACAGATTGCCCAGTTTTCACGAATGACGGTGGCTCGGATCGTGGACGTGGCCTGGACGAAGCCGAATGGCGAGCGCGCTGCAATGGTCACTGAGAGAGGTACTGTTCATTTGCTTGACATGCCTCCAAGCGCCTATGTTTGGCCGCCTCCTCGACGTAGAACGAAGCCTGAGGAGCCAGCTTCGGCAGCACCAGAGAGTACCTCGGCTGTGAGCATGGCGTCCAATGTGCTCACCTCTGCATACGGCGCCGCCAAGCCATTGATCGATCATCGTCGTCGAAGTAGTTCCAACGCGCACACGGCATCTAGCCTCATGGGCCACGCTGGGTATGGCGGCAAAGTGTTGGCTGCTGGAATTAGTCACTCCCTTGGCAACACTGCCACGGCAATCAACCAAATGCGCCAGAGTGCCGAGAACCGTGTCAGTCTTCCGATGAGCAGCATTGTCCCGAGCAATTCGTGTGTCTGTTGGATATCAGGTCGGAAGTACCCCACACTATTCGTTGCGGGCGACGGTCTAGTGAGAATGTTCCCTAGTAAAACTCGTCAGACCAAGACCAGGAGCTCGCGGGGCAACCGATACAAGGACTTCAAGCTCAGAGGCTTGCCCAGTGATATTCTTGCGCCTATTGTGAAGCGCTCTATAGAGCCAGAAGAAGACTTGGACTTCGACAACCCAGATTATGACGGAGCGCACACTCTTGTGTTGAACCCTCGTCCTCGCCCAAGCAATTCCGACCTGAACCCAGAGTCATCTATTCCGCAAGCAGAAATCGAGACGAGTGCGCCATACCAACCCTTCCACACGGACCGGCGGGTTGCTCTCTTTGAGCTAAGCCAGGAATCTGGGCAGTCGCAGCTCGCAGCTGTCACACAATTGTTGGATGCCACGACATTGGATGACGCTCCGGCGCCATCGCGCAAGTCAAAGAAGAAGCACCAGCAACAAGGAGAGAGATCTGAGGCGAGACCGACCGCATGGGCCTTTGGTCAGAGCATGGCCGCCACTCAGGTTGACCTCGGCATGGGCATCGCGATGGAGGAGGATCTCACCCACAGCACCATGGATGCGCATCGCGCCCTGCCGGCCTATGCTATGGAACGAGTCATGCAAGTTGGCGACAACGATGAGCAAATCGTCATCACCACTCGGCGCCGTAGGGGTGGCAACCGAATGTCGGATGCTGACGAAGATGGGTTCTTTGAGGATGACTGCGAGGTGCTCGATTTTGCCGACCAGAGAGTATGAGGTTAAACCCTTACTTATCTGACGCTGAACAATTGTGAGCGGCACACGAGTCTCGTGGAAATCAGGGACATTGCATACATAGACGCATTGAGGGATCATTTAGGACATTGCATCACATCACGTCTCCGTTTGGAGATGTGACCAGAGCGGTTTTTGGTTTGTCTGTATTTTCTGGCACGTTATCATCATAAAACTTATTATTGCATGGCCGGTAGGCCGCCGACGTTCTTTTGGTTTTATTAGACGAGGCGGCATATGGTATATCCCTGTTGGAGTAAAGGAGTAAAACGTGTATCCTCACAGTAACTCATCAGAATAGATAACAATAACCACACATTTCAAAGACTCCATCAAACTGATTCGTTTGTAATTCGAGATTATTATTTTACGACTTTTTTCGGTATTTGCGAATTCGTACATGAGTCCATTTACCATTGATCTTGTTGTCCCGCGGAGTTGCAATGACGTTGTGTAGATAGGTTTTCATGAAGATCTGATATGGCCTGGCGATTTAACATCTTATTTGGTATATGCGCGGCCCAAGAGATATCCATTTCGTTTGTGCTCTTGGCTGGACATGCTTTCTTTCTCGAGAACATACGAAAGCTTAAGCCTTCTTCTTGGCAGCGGCGGCCTTGGCCTTTGCGGCCTTCTTACGGTTGCTGCGGATCATAACGACGCTGAGGAAGGAGCCCACGACGGCGGAACCGAGAAGGACCAGGATGACGGGGATGCGGATGGCCCAGACGCGCGGCGGGAAGATGCTGTGGAGGGGGTGGTCGGCATCGACGAAGGGCTGTCGGATGGGATGCGGATTAGCAGAGCGAACCACCACGAGGCTCGGATGGAGTGACGTACCATGGCCAGCGTCCAGATGGTGTAGTAGATGAAGACGACGGAGGCGGCCACCAACATGGTGAGACCGACGAGTTTGTCAAGCTGCGAGCAGAGAAGAACAAGAGTTAGTCGTTGTGCGGAACATGATTATCGGGGGCGTGCAAGGGATGCGCGTAGGGGTTGAGGACGTACCATTGTTAATTAGTAGAGAATGAAGGACGTTGCGCCTTCACAAGAAATGAGTGTGACGAAATGAAGAAGAGTGGCAACAAGAGAAAGGTAAGGAATCCGGCTTCGGTGATTCTGGAAGTGTTGTTTGTTCAAGGGTTCGAACGGAAAGCTTCTCTGGGGACGGCGACGGGATGGAGGATGAGCTGGCCAGAAATTAATTACCTACTGCTGTCCCTCCCCCTCTAGGCAAAGGCCACCCCTAAACTCGAGCAGCACGCAGAGCACAAAGTCGAGCTACGGGCGGCGCGCAGGCGCGACGTGGAGAGCTACGGGGTACGTACCTGGCTTAAACTGGGGGAGTTCTCCAGCTAGGTGGTCGCGTTGCACCAATTAAATCATGTGATTCCAAGCTCTCCGTCTCCACTCTTAGCCTCGTCCGTGTTTGTCCTGGCCCAGGCAGGGACGCCAAAAAGTTTAAGGTGACGATCCAGCATCAAGAAAGAAAGCTTTCAATTCCTCCCCTCCCCCCATCTCTCTCTCATCACTGCAAGCTGCCTGTCGCTGTTCCCGCGCTCGACCATCCGAACCCTTCGACGTCGAGGGAATTCGCGATTGAGTAGCACGACCAGCAGCTGCTTTTCTTTCTTTTTTTCTTCCTCTTGGGGGGATTCCCTCGCCTGCGAAGAGGTCGGACTGTGGAACCTTATTCTTTTGGTAAACAGCCATGTCTTCCCGGTCGCCCTCGCCTGAGCGCGAACCGGCCGATGCGCCGTCTAGACCTTCGCGATCCCCATCCCCCTCGCCTCCTCGCGAGCAGCGCGGCGGAGATAGACCGCGGCGCGCCCGCAATGGCGGCGACAGCTACCGGCCGGGCGGCGCACGAGACCGCGATGACGAACCACGACGGGCGCGCTCGCCGCCCGCGCCGCGGAGACCTGAGCCGGTGCCGCCGACGGAGGAGGAGAAGCAGGCGGCCGCCCGCGCCGAGTACGAGAAGCTGCTGACGATGCGGTCCGGAGGCACGTACATACCCCCGGCCCGGCTGCGCGCGCTGCAGGCCCAGATCACGGACAAGACGACCAAGGAGTACCAGCGCATGGCCTGGGAGGCGCTCAAGAAGTCCATCAACGGTCTCATCAACAAGGTCAACGTCGCCAACATCAAGCACATTGTCCCCGAGCTCTTCAACGAGAACCTGATCCGCGGCCGCGGCCTCTTCTGCCGCAGCATCATGAAGGCCCAGGCCGCCTCCCTGCCCTTTACCCCCATCTACGCCGCCTTCGCCGCCATCGTCAACACCAAGCTGCCGCAGGTCGGCGAGCTGCTCATCTCGAGGCTGGTCATGTCGTTCCGCAAGGGCTTCAAGAGAAATGACAAGGCCGTCTGCTTGTCCTCGGTCATGTTCATTGCGCATCTCGTCAACCAGCAGGTCGTTCACGAGATGCTCGTTGCCCAGATCCTGCTCCTGCTGTTGCAGAAACCAACAGACGACTCGGTCGAAATTGCGATTGCGCTGATCAAGGAGGTTGGTGCTCATCTGGAGGAGTTCTCGCCGGCCATCTCGAACGCCGTCTGGGACCAATTCAGAAATATCTTGCACGAGGCAGACATCGACAAGAGGGTCCAGTACATGATCGAGGTGGCCTTCCAGATCCGAAAGGACAAGTTCAAGGATAACCCTCCCATCAAGGAGGAGCTGGACCTGATTGAGGAAAGCGATCAAATCACACACCGAGTCGAATTGGACGCAGCTTTGAATGTGCAGGACGGGCTGAACATTTTCAAGTTCGACGAAAAATGGGAGGAGAACGAGGCAGCTTACAAACAGCTCAAGGCAGAAATTCTTGGAGAGGGCAGCGACTACGAGGATGATGACAGTGATGACGAGAGCTCGGACGAGGAAGATGAAGAGCAGAAGGCTATGGAAATCAAGGATCAGTCCAACACCGACTTGGTCAACCTGCGAAAGACGATCTACTTGACGATTCAGTCTGCGCTCGACCCGGAAGAAGCAGTCCACAAGCTCCTCAAGGTCCAACTGCCGGCTGGATACGAACATGAATTAATATCCATGGTGGTCGAATGTTGTTCGCAGGAGAAGACGTACACGAAATTCTTTGGGTTGATCGCGGAAAGGCTTGCCAAGATTAACCGAGAGAAGATGATGATGTTTGAGGACTCGTTCAAGACATACTACGAGACGTGCCATCGGTATGAAACCAACAGACTTCGCAACATTGCACGGCTGTTCGGTCATCTCTTTGGCAGCGACGCCATCGGCTGGTACAGTCTCGAGGCGATCCACCTGAACGAGGAGGAAACGACGAGTTCCTCGCGTATCTTCATCAAGATCATGTTCCAGGAGATTTCCGAGGAACTCGGCATGCCAAAACTGCAGGCCAGAATGAAGGATGATATCCTGCAACCGAACCTGGAGGGCTTGTTTCCGCGCGACAACCCTAAGAACATTCGGTTCTCCATCAACTACTTCACCAGCATTGGTATGGGTCCATTGACCGAGGATATGCGAGAACGCCTTGCCGCCATGCCGAAACCTACATTGCCCGCGCCGGCTGCCAGAGATGACTCGGACTCGGAATCTGTCTCGAGTTACTCGTCGTACACGGGCTCATCCTACTCGTCTAGATCGCGCTCGCGGACACCACCGCGTCGGGCCATTGACAAGAGAGGCCGTTCTCTTTCACGGTCGCCGCGTGGACGCGGCAGGTCGTACTCATATGAAAGTCGTGGCGAGAGCTACTCTAGGTCGCGGTCGCGGCCGCGATCACCGGCATTCAGTACATCTAGGAGCCCGCCGCGCAAGGTCGCGAGGAGAGACGATTCTTATTCGAGGAGCCCACCGCCACGCAGAGGTGGCCGTGATGCAAGTTACTCCCGATCCCGTAGTCCGGTGCGGAACAACGGCAGGGCGAGATCACGATCGTATAGCAGTCGGAGCCGTAGTTACAGCCGCTCACGGTCTCGCTCATACACGCCCTCGCGCTCGCGCACACCACCAAGAAGAGCGCCGGCACAAGGTGGCAGAGGCGGCTCATACTCTCGCAGTCCCTCGCCGCCTCCGAAACGCACGGCGCGCCGTGGCAGTAGCTATTCCCGTTCGCCATCCCCGCCAGCGCGACGCGGCAGGCCAGCCTCGAGGTCTATATCGAATAGTCCGCCACCCAGGAGGCGTAGAAATACCAGCAGCGTGAGCAGTGCGCCCCGAAAGCGGACGAGAAATAGCGTCAGCGGTTCCGATAGTGAAGGAGGAGGCGCACCGCTCAAGAAGAGGCGCTACAGCAGCGTGAGCCGCGGCAGTAGATAGTGCAAGACAAGATTGGGATATTGAAAGGGAAGCAGCAAGGCATTTAATACTGTAATCAATATTCTTCAACCCTGCATACAGAAATATACCATGTATTACCAGTCATGAGAACGGGAGGTAATGAAATTGAGTAAAAGTCTTGAATCTCTTTGTGTTTCGTGAGGTCCTGGGATCATCGATATTACAAGAAGAATGCCCAACCCAAGCCATCGACGCCTATCGACTGTCATCCCCGGGTGTCAATCTTGACATATGCCCGCGAGCAAATATCCTAATTCCCCCCAAACACTGGATCTCCCATTTCATAGTCAGTCTCGTAAGACATCATCTGAAGAGCCGTAACAGCAGCGTAATGATGCCGCCCACGATCGAAGCGACGAACTTGACAACGACGACGCGTGCCAAAGCTGCAACAGTTGAGTATCGATAAAGCGGCAATTGGCGCCTTATAGATCCTCCAGGCTTGTCTCGGATTCCTCATTCGACAGCACACTCAATCGCCATCCTCTAATTTCCTTCCTTCCCCTTCCTCCGTAACTCCCTCTCGGACTTCTGTTTCTTTTTCCTCCATCTTCGCCTCCCATAATGACCAGTACCGCCACAGCCTCAAACAGACCTCGTCCAAGACCTCGAACATGTCGACTGTTTCCTCCTCTCTCGAAAGAGTATCCTCCAGGACACTGCGCACTGTCTCCTCGCAGGGAGCAGCCGCTTCGGGATAACCTGGTGGCGGCGAAAAAAATGCATCACATTAGTTGCGGAAGACCGGGTCAAGAGAGGGTTACCATATATGGGAAAGCATATGCAAAAGTTGGGCGAGAAAGAAAGACATCAAGAATCTACCGGGATCACATACCCCTCCCAGGGAAAGAGCGAACAAGAACAGCCCCGAGAAGGTCAATAGTTCTTCTTGGGCGAATCGCGCAGCGTCGGCGTCTGATGATATCGGTATGCCATTATCCTGCCAAAGTTCTCGGGCGCATGGATCCTTGAAAGTGGACGCGCGATCTCTCCTGCTGGGCACAGACTGCCATGGTAACGAAGAGAGTTTGGGCGAGGAGGTGTTTGAACTTCATCTTGGCTCGACACTTGGTTTTCCGGTACTATTATGGTTATGATGTCTTACTTTAAAGATTGTTTGTGACCGAAGTAAAGAATAATGTTGAGGGAAAGCAATCCATCATCATTCGTTGTCTATACAACAGTTCGTCAAGGTGAAGAGAGGGAACTAGTTGGCAAACACATCTTCTGTCGGTGTTTCATCATTCCCAACAAGTACATGGCATTGTTGTCGAAAGAAAACCAGGAACTCATTTGTTTAAGCGTCTCCAGAGACCCGACACGTCTTTTTCTTTCTTTTCTTTTTTTTTTTTCAATCTATCATTATGGCATGAATAACCTAGACGCTTCGCATCATTGTTACCTGAGTAGAACTCTTGTCCGACATGTCTTTCCTGTTCTCTTACTCCCCCATGCCATCATCACGGCTACAATTTTTTGCCTTAGCCCTCCTTTTCCTCGTCCTTTCTTCTATCGCCATGAAACTTGCTTCCAGCCGCAAACCCCGCCGCAGCCCCCGCGGCCCCGGCCTGCCCAGCGGCATTTAGCACAGTGACACCATACCCACCCATCCCAGCGCTCTGCAGTGTGGCAAACAGCCCCCCTGCCGCGACGTTTCCTATAGTGCTCTGCACGCCCGCCGCCATGGACCCTGGGCAGAGAGTTTGGAATCAGCACCTACCCCCGGCACAAACGTGGTGACTTGACTTACCAGCAGCGATGCCCGCCGGACAAAATCCGGCCGCGGAGAGGGCGGGAAGCAGGGCCTGCACGATGGCGAGAGCGCCATGGCTGGCGGATAGGCCGACCGCAAAGAGTGCTGCGAGTCTCATAGTGGTTGGTGTTGGTGGGTTGATGCTGGTCCTGTTCTAATGTTGGTATTGTGTGTCGGAAGCTTTTGTAGATCAGATGTGGGATCTCAAGGTTGGACGAGTCTACTGTCAAGGCTACATATAAGCGACTGAGGACATGAGAAGACTGAGTCAGCCAACAAAGTGCTCGCTTCACTCGGGATCAAACGATCATATATTCTTCAGATAGTCAAAGAGCGGAGAAGAAAAGCAAAGAACGACACAACGGCAACAAAGCTGTTGGAGGCCCACCATGTCTTGCCTCGTCGGTTCGAAAAGTTACTCTCGATGGAAAAGCATAGCTTCCGCACTTTCAATGGCAGGTTGATCAAGGGCAGGCGAATCAGTCAAGAAGCAAGGGTGCATGAAGTGAGCCAGGTGATTATATGTTCTTAAAGACAAAGTTCGTATTCCGCTGTACAGTGGTACCAAAGTTATTATGGAGCCATCTAAATCATCCAAATACCAACTCCATTGCGCTTGGTTGCCTGCTGAAAGTGCCTCGCTGACACGACTAATAAATGAATGATCCTTGAGACGCTTGATCCAGCGTCAACTCCAATATGTGCGTCAAGTCTTGTACTCGTGATTCCCATGTACCCTGCCTACGGGATATGCGTCTGTCAACGAACGCCTTGCGTAAAGCTTCCAACACCGAGGGACAATCTTGTCCCCCTTGCAAACCAGATAAAAGTCAAAAATAAATATCAAAAGCCTCCCTTTCGCTCGAGGAAAAATCAAACCCTGAAATGAATACCGGCACGATGTATTATGCTGCTGAGCATCGTCGTTGAGTACTCGAGGCGCAGATCATGATTATTACCCCAAACAATAAACAAGAAGGCCGTGAGGCGCAGTGCCGAGCGTTGATCTATAAGCCTTTCGCTGCCCTGTACTCCAATCGCTGATGACTTTTCATGGTATAGTCGACGCCATGAACAGGAAAGAATGATGCAATAATCGTTCAGTTCGTAACTCGTCAAATGTCGCAGCGTGCCAATTGCACAAATTTTCCTCGCGAGCCAAGGCATCAGAAGTTGGTGGTGAAACTGCGGCCCAGCGGCGGCTTCGAGGTGCCAGCCGGAGCGGCCATTGGCTTGATACTGCCGATCCGGGCAAAGCCTCCGTTGAGAAGATCCAAGCCGGAGTTCTCGTCATTATCTCCAAAATCCACAACTGGATACATCTCCTCCAGAACGCCTTGCCATTGGCCGCCCTTGGAAGGCGAAGCAGCGGCCTGGATTGCAATGGGAGACTGCTGGAGATATTTGCTCGGGGAGCACGTGTCGTCGAGAATCTTGCTGGGAGTCTCGTAGTACAGGTCAAACGTGGTAAAGGCCGGCGCTGACAGCATGGCAGGGCGGTTGGATGCTGATCCAGTAATGTCGCCAAGAGTATTGGCTGACTGAGTCCTCTCCAGGCGTGCCTTCTTGGCTGAGCGCTTGATGGGCGAGCCGTTGTTGGCCGCATTGAAAAACGATTCCATCGTCTCTCCAATAGCCTCTCCGGTTTCCTCATCTTGAAAGATGTCAAAGTGAGCGTTCATAAAGTCATGACCAAACAAAGAAGGCTCGAAAAAGGTTGAAGGCAGGCTGTCTGGGTTGAAGTTGCTGGCACGGCGAACGGGTGATTCCAGCATGGCCTTCATATTGTTACGATGCAGGCCCAAGCTGGTATGGGGAGAAACCGAGGGAGGCGGCCGCATGAGGGCGGCTGCGCGCTTGTTCAGCGCCGGAGTGACTGGAGGCGGCATCTGAAGCGCATCACTGGCCTGGCGGCAGGGAGAAGACGAAGGCGGCATCATCCCATGAGAACGAGCCTTGGTAGGGCTGTCATATGAAGATGCTCGGAGCCTGGCAATCTCTTCCTCTGCGCGGCCCCGCTTAATTCGGGGACGATCTGCCTCCGAGCTAAGACGCTGGTTGGGCCGCATTGCCGAGGACTCGAGAGATGATATGTAGCCGCTGTCGTCCATAGATGCAAACTTACGCTTGTGGGTTCGTGCACCCGAAGATGCCGGAGCTCGCGACACTGGCGGAGGTGTGTTGCTGCGATTCACGTGACGCGGTACGGGAGGGGACGAGTGCATTTCCTCGGGGGAGTATGCGTTGTCCACTGGGCCCTCTGCGTCCGTCTTGACCAGTTGATCCTCGGGTGTGGCGTTATCAGACAACGGGATTGTGGCATCAGAAGAAACTTCAGGGACGGTGGCCGCCATGGATATGCTGGCAGGTAGCGACGGCTGGGGGTATCCCATGGAGTGGGCCGGGAGAATTGGTGTCGGGAACGAAGGCAGACCGTCCTGGGCGGGAAATTCCATGGGGGTGGCATCTGGGCGAGTAGTCATGATGATGGCACCATTCTGCGGCACTTTGCGTCCTGGCTTCTCCTTGAGGAACTGTCCCTCTTCACCCGCCTGGATGATCCAGTAATGGCCCTTGCCAGGGTCACCCTTTTGCCGTACTTCCTTCACGAATGACTTGTTGAGACTCAAGTTGTGACGAATGCTGTTTTGCCAGCCGGAGGCGTCCTGTTGTCGGAAGAAAGAGTAGGTGTCCTGGATCCACTTGTAAATTTGCGACAAGGTCAAGCGTCTGTCTTTGGATCGCATGATGGCCATGGCGATGAGAGTTGCGTAGCTGTGACCAGGCTTCAGACCATCGTCCACAATGGGCGGAAAGGAATCGTGAGGTGGTAGGACCATCTGAGGCAAGTCGGAATCCTTGTCTTCCTGGGACGACGAGCTCGATGGTCTCGACTTCTTAATCGGGGCGGCTTCCAGTAGAGTGCGCTTGGTTTGAGACTTTTGATAAGAGGGCTCAATGTTCATGTTCACTCTTGGGCCCGATGCTGGTTGTAATGCTGGGTGGACATTCTCTCTGCCATACTGGATGTTGGGGTCCATCGTTGGCTTCTGGTGGACCGGCTTGAATTTCGACATCATGGGCTGCTTTTTTTGCATCGAGTCCGTATGTTGCATTCCTCCCATTGGTGCGGGTCCGGGCTGCAGGCTCACGGCCTGGTTGATTCTATTCGCATGATCTCTGAGTGGCGTCAGAGGTGATATCGTCGCTCTGCCATTTGCCTCGAACGGCGACGGCTGTTTGCTATATCCTTGCGACATTTGAGAGGCGATGCTCGCGCCTCGGTTGTGATTTTGATACGACTTGCGCGGCGATAGTGGCGCGCCTACTGAAGGCATAGGAGCCCGGCTGATGGACATGGCAGTCGCCGGCATTCCGTAAAAACCGTTTTGAAAGTCTGTCGTTGTCGGGACGTCGACAAAATTGGGCATAGGATCGTGGTACATCTGCATCGGCTGCTGCTGCGGTAGCGCGCCAGACGCGATACGCGTCGACTTGGCCATCTGAGCCAGTGGTTGATGCGCAGAGGTGGTCTGGGTTTGGTGGAGTTGTTAGTAATTATAATTACTGGCAGCCGAAGAGTGGAATGGCTGTCTGGTGGTTCGTGATAGTCGTGGTATCGTATTATCCTGATGGGTAGGTGGTGTCACCAAACCATCCAAGGGCAGTTTCGGGCGGACGAGGCCCTGGTAAAGTACTGCTGGGCGGGCGATAGGCAGTGGGGAGACTTTGCCCGCACTTTCGTGGGTTGCATGACGGGAAGGAGATTTCGTGGGTAAGCGCACTCACCTTAGTCGGGGTGCCCAGTTTTAATGAGTAGGTGGAGCCTACAAGCAAGGGTGACTGTGGCGCCTCTGGATCGATGAGCCTCGTTTAGAAGGTCTCGGATGTGTCAATAGGTGCAAATGATGATGGGCGATGCCGTGTCTTGCGGGCGGGCAGTCAGTCAGTTCGGATTGCTGCGCTGCTCTGCTCTGATCTGGTCGTTCTGCGTTCTGTTCTGTCCGTACAAAAAATCGGTGCACAAAAATGTTGAAAGAAGGCAAGATGGATTCATGAGACGAAGAGAGGAGGGGAGGGGGAAGGCAGCGTGGATGTAACAGCGGCTATGGGGAAAACGCTTTCCTTGGCTGGCTGGGAGACCGGGAGCAAGCTTTCTGAGGGATGGTCTGGCTGGTGTGGGTGTGGGTGGTACCGACGGACCTTGGGGTGATCGATATGGGATGTATGGGATTGCCGGGTGCGCCTTTGGCGTCCTCGTTCGTTCGTTTGTCCACTCCGTTGGTTGAACTTGGTTCGTACTTCTTTTGCTTCTGGCGAGCCGCCAGTGTCAGTGCCTAAGCTACGTACTAACCAAACCTAGATTCCGAACAGCTCGAACTTCGAAATGGGCTCTGGGGCTATCCCGATTTGATTGCTCAATGTCTGGCGTTTCTGGGTGGGTAGGTAACCTAGATACCTGCTTGTCTCTGCTCCTCTTCTTCTTCTCTCACTGCCTGCTGATTATATGGACCATGTACCATGTCCGGTTGGGGCACTGGGGATGGAGTGAGAGAATGCTTGCAACTGGCAAGCTACACTACATGCACGCAGCTTGGTATTCGTGCTACATCAAGCCGCCAACTCAGCGGCGATCCACCAGGAGTGAGAGTATAGATCCTTGTATGCATGTGCAGCTATGTAGCAGACTTGGCAGAGGATTGACCTGCTGAAGTGACACGATGTGATGCAAGGTTTGGTTAGAGAACTGCTGAGAGGGAGGGAGGGAGGGAGCAGAGAACGGAAAAAAGTACGGAGGACGTAGCCCTGCTTGCATGGATTGAGGATTGATGGATGTGCTTGTGCTTGCTGCTGCTGCTGATGGATGGAACGGATGGATAGTCGGATGGCTTGGATGCTGATGGATGGCTGACGGATGGAGTACAGAGTATCGAATGGATGGAGCACCCAAGCTTCGAGCAGGGAGCAGGCTGAGCCGGGCGTGACCGATTATGGGCGGGGCTCTCAGCTTTTAGGCAGGTCTCCAGTATTCGTAGTTTGGTCACCTTGACCTTGGAAATGTCCCCAAAATCTTTTTTTGCACGCGGCTCTATTCCCAAGATGCGCTGCCGGCGTGAACAGTGAGTATGGCAAGTTAGAGATAGAGAGAGGGTACCACGAATGGGTGATCAAGGTCCGTGTGTCTGCGAAACACGCGGTGAAGGCCTTGGCTAGTTCTGATTTAGCGATTGCGCACAGCTGGGAGCTCGCCCAAGACCAGATGTGGTGTAGGTCCAGGCCTGGTGCCGTAAACTTGACGTGGGCGACTCTGGTAGTTTGAAACATACATACGGGCCCTTGTAGTACCTTTTTCTTCTTCTTCCCCTTCTCTTTTTCTAGCCTCGAGACCTGCAGCCAAAAAATAGTTGGGCGCCTGTATGATGCGATTCGATGCAACTTGATGGTGTCTTGCGTAACCTGGCAATGGTGGTTGTGCAAAGCGGCGATATGCTGAACGAGACGTGCATTAAGGTCGAGTATGTGGTGTTTAAGATTGATGAGCGGCCGCGAAGCGATTGGATCACAGCTGGGCGCGTGTGCAAAACGTTGGCCAAGCCGCGCTTCGCGACGCGACGGTTTGTTGACGCTCCGAAGCGCGTTTGACCAATCAGGTGGCCCAGGTTTGACTTCACCTCTTGGCGCGCTAGTCGCTTCCATGATCGCTCGCGAATTATCCATTCATAGTCACCCATGCCACCGAATTATGAACCCAATGAACCCAATGATCCGACCGTATCATATCGCATCCATCGTATCGTATCGTATCGTATCGCAAGTCTATCTTGATTCTTGCTGCTTGTTCGGGAACCAGGCCCACTCCTCCCTCCCCCAAGCCTGGCTGCTCCATCTTTTTCCTCTCGTCCCTCCGCCCTCAGCTCTGCTCAACTGCTGCCTTTTCCCAACTCAACCTCACCTCATCCTCAGCAGAAGACTAGTACTAAATAGTCGTGTATGGAGTCCCGACTAGCCGGTCTCGAAACGTAGAAAGGCCACAAAATATACCAGGACTGGCAGGACATTCCATAGATTCCAGTTGATACCCACTGGCGCACTGAAGCTTGGACTCTCATGTTCTTACCATCCAGCCCAACATCTGCCTGACCACAACTGAAAAGTGCCCTAGTGGCTACTGGACCTTGTCGAGATAGATCTCGATCTGAGTTTGGCTCTGGCTCAAGGAGGGGGCGGCCGGCCGTCTCTGGTGGCCCGATTTCTTTTCCGTTCCAAGACAGTCCATGCCAGAGGTCAATTTTGCTTCATCTCGCAAGATGCGAATGATGGTGTGGGAAGAAGCAAAGGAATGAAGCATGTTCGGGGCGAACGACAGCTCTAGCGCCCCAAATCACTATACAGCATAAAACTAATTCCCATCAGCATATGTCCGAAATAAATGCGAATCGTATAGAATTACTATACAAGTTACGAATCTCGCATCCCGCCGAGTGCACTACTGCTTGGCTAGTTGCCCTACCCAAAACCCAGCGATCCAGGCGGCCACTCCCAGTTAAGAGCTGTGGGAAACGCCCACCCCGCCCGGCAAAGCAGCGCCATAACGCCAGGCGCTGCAAGTGGCCTGACCCTCTCTGCGTCTCGCCTAGGCCGAAGCAGCAGCAGTGACATCACAGATGCGATCGTCGGATCTTCGATGCGTTTTGTGTCTAATTTCGAGCAGTCCACATTCTAAGGTTTTTTTTCCATTCCGGCGGTCTCAGACATTGATCTGTGCTTTTCTCTCGCTCGCACCATACCATGGAAGATCCCATCCACATCCCACCGCCCAAGACTCTGGACGCTGCTAAAAAAGTTCTTTTGCACGTGCCCGTGAAGAACCAGCTACGGCCACCATCCAACTCCGTCTGCCATTGCCAGGACTGCCCGGCTTGCCAAACGGACGACAAGCAGAGGAGACGAATGCTCATTTGACCATCCTCTCCGTCTCAATGCGCTAGAAGCTGCCAACTCATCATGACTGTCGGGCTATCATGGCTCTAGAAGACCGTTGGGCCTGGGGATGTTCGTGCTGCCCGTTGAAGCATCGACAATCTGCTTGCACTCTTGACTGCCTCTGGCTAGGCCCGCGGTTGCCCGATGCGGGTATCTCTCCATTTCCGTCGCAACTCGACGCCGCTTGGCTTGCTGCTGCTTCTGGCTTGCTGGCTTCTGGCTTCGTTCTTCTGGATTTCCCTTGCCGAGATTTTCGCTAGTCCCAACTTTGGTCCACTTGCCGAAGCTTGCACCTTAGCCGGGTCGCTCATCGTTTACGTGGCTCATGTCTGCCCGGCATGTTGGTAGGCAGGGTACTTCGTACATCCATACCAGCATGCCTGGGTTATTAATCCGGCAGTGTGTGTGCGCTTTCAAGAGAGAGCGAGAACGAGAGAAAGTTTGGGTCCAAACGGTCTGGATTCCTTCTTCTTGCCAAGCAGCAGCGAGCCATAGAGTTTCATTCTCTTCCTCTGAAATTTCACCGCTTCCATCCTTGTACTAAGATAATATACATCCATATTTTAAGACCGCAACGGGAAAGTTGACCGCCGACGAACAGATGCAAAGTCCGGTCTATTTCATGATCCCGACCAGGATCATTGCCCGGCAGATGAGTGGCAGCAAGGCTGCATTGGGTGAGCACTAGGTTTCGAGATCGACCTGCATGAGAGGTGGTAATAGGCCATGTACGCTTCACATGCTGCATTGGTTCGCCCTCTCCGCTCCGATGCTGCTGCTGCTGCTGCTGCTGTGGCTAGTGCTCTGCTCTAGCGGCCGTTATTCCCAAGGGCTTTTCTCCTCTTGTCTTGACTTCACCACTTTTTTTTGCTTCCCCCCAATTCGGAGACATGAGAGAGTCATGACACGCCCAATCCGGCCACTTTCCCACTCGATTTAGTGTTCAGACTTCAGGCACAGGTCTCGGAGACCCTACATGAGAGAAAAAAACGGCGCGCCGGTTGGAAACTATATGGTTGAGCACTAACGGTTACCAACCACTTTTGACAGTTTAGACTTTTGTGTTGAGCGATACATGCAGCCGTTGATAACGTCGTCGGCCTCGCCAACCATTTTATTATATGCCAGTGTATCATGACTCGGTAACCGCACGATTCGAGTCCCAAGAGACCATATCTAGATAACAGGTTACACATGGCTGGGGATCCAACGTCGCTTCTGTGGACAGGGTAATCATAGCATTGCATACCACATCGCGCAACAGGTAGCTTTGGAAATCGGATTAATAATCGAAAATATATATAACTCTGGGCCCAAGTACTCTTAGATAATACATCTGTCGATTCGCATTGCAGTATCTATCAAAGTATATCATTGGCTTGATTCTTATGTAGTTTTGTGCGTCTCGCACTGAGCGAGAAGACATCTTTTAACGTAGTATACCGACACCCAATTTGACGGAGATGGACCAGCTATATTATCTTCCACGTAGAATATGAAATAAGAAACAGCCAGATATACTCTCAAAGAATGAGTCCCAGTGTAAGCAGTATTTGCATTAGTCGACTTGGACTTCGCAGGCGCAGATATCATCCCAGCTTGGCTTTTCGACGTCTGAGCTGCCGGCCCATGTTGAAAATACACGAAGGTATTGGCAGACAGCTCACAGGACTGAGCAGTAATACCTCTGGTTCACACGACCTCTTTATTGAAAGAAATGCTGTGGGCTCACATGCTCGGGGCCATGTGTGTTGACGCCCAGGGAAGAGTACACCCAACAACCAGTCGCGACGAGACACATCTCCCGAGCAATCCAGGGCGGCTCCAGATAAGTGCTCAGTCCCGTGATGTCTTTTTTAAGTCGAAGCAGGGCTGCTACTCTCGTCCCGCTCCACTGCGGCAAGCACGCGCGTGAGATACGTCTCGACGTCCTCGAGATCCTCTTCGATCGCGAAATTGAGAGTCTTGGTCACGTCCCAAGAGACGCCGACGCCCTGGGCAAAGACGTTCTGGTACTTGACCATGTTGTTGTCCGGGTCGGCCTGATATCATGAAATATACGTCAGTGAAGGACTCTCCTTTTTCCTTAGTCGCATACCTAAGTAGCCATGCAGCCAGACAAATTCGTCGCATGTCCGGAAAGAATATCCTCAAAGAAGTCAACAGACACCAGTTACTCACCTCTAGCTTCTTGCGCAAAAACTCTTGATCCCAGAGTTCTCTGGTCCAGTGTCCGCCCACCTTGGCCTCGACCAGATCCGCCAGTTGGCGGTAAGTAAGGGTGTCGCCCGCCAGGTAAACGATCCAGCGCCCGATTTTGACTTGGTCGCAGGCGATCATGGCGACCATCCTGCCAATATCCCGCGCCGTGGTGGTCGTGATGGGCGTGTCCCAGCTGCCTAGAGCTCTGAGGACTATTCGAGGAGAAGGCGCAAGAATTAGCCAACTTGTAAAATATTTCACGATATTTTTTTTTTTCAATAAGACAGGAAGTACCTACCGCGCTTCTCGCAGTCGACGGGCCCGAACCCGGCCTCGAACAAAAAGGACGTGAAGACGCCAGTGCTGACGATGCACCAGTCCGTGGGTGCGCACGCGGGCGACCGACGGAGCAGCGCCCGCACCTCGAGCTGCTCATCGAAGAGGTCCTGCTGGCTGCCGGCGCCGATGGCGTCGTAGTCGAGGCCGTACTGCCAGGGGAAGAAGCGGCCCACGCCGACGGCGAGGGCGAGCTGCGCGATCCGGAGCTGGAACCCGGGCTTCATGTACACTGTTCGAGACAGGAGTTAGGAAAGACGACGACCGGTATATTTCATGTCTGAGCTCTCGATGTTCATAATGTTTCGCTCCAGAGCAGGGAAGGATAGAGTCCGAGTTTTCTGGTTATAAAATGTGGACTACTTACTGCCAGTACACGAGATGATGGTATCGTACTGCTTGAACATCTCGACGATCACGGCGTCCGACGCATTCTCCATGTCGCACTTCTCGACCTTGACCTCGAGGGCGGAAAGCCTACTATCGCGATCGGTGTTGCTGCCGCGGACGACTGCGGTGATGGTGGTCGTGGCGAAGCGGGTGTGCAGTCGGCGATTGGTGGCGACGAGGGCGTCGATGACGGCCATGCCGAGCTCGCCCGCGCCGAGGACGAGGGTAGGATGCTCCTGGTTGCCACACGAACACGCCATTTTGATTCGCTTACTGAGTTCTTCTCGAAATATGTGTGGAGGAACTGACGATTTTATCAAGGATGGAGAAGAATAGAGATGGCAAACTTCTGCAAGCCATCAGAAGTGCGAGACGCATGGGTTTTTATTTTCAAAGCAGGGCACAGATCCAACGACACCACCGGGCCAAGTCGCACCCCCCATGACGAGCTCTGCAAGGTCGTGCTTAGAAATCCGAAAGGAATGATCATGCTTTCGGGGCGGCACTAAGAGCGGGGTGACAGTCGAGCCAAGAGGCGCGCGCGCCGGGGTTGGCGATGGTAGGTACTTATTCCGGTTTCGACACCGGCCGGCGAGCGATGACACCAGGTGTCCCGGACGGAGATGTGGGTCGGCCGGCCAAGTGATGACGGAGGACCCACTGTTCCAGCTGACAGTCTGACATAGGATGAGATTCCCCCCTCTTGGTCGAGCAAAACGAATTCATAAGTAAAGCGTAGAGTTTTCTGTTAGATATTTCTACCGGCCAGTTCCTCGGCTTTGAATGGGAAAAGGTTTGAACACACTGTTGAGTTGTACTGTTCTGCAAAGTGGCTGATGCACCTGGCATGCGGATGGGATATGTCGAGTGCTAGCTCCGGATCATCAAATCAGCTTGATACATTCTTTTTTTTCCCTCAAGAAAAATGGGTGTCCCTAGTATCGTAGACGGGGTATATTGAGTACCATATGAAAGTACCGGCTGTACGGCTTTGTGGCTTGCAGCTCACGAACGCTTCTCTTCCAAGAGGCCAATGGCATTCATTATTGGATAAGCCACGCCTTGACCAGAACTTCCACGTCGGAGCAAGAGGCCCATTCTGTACATTTAATGAGTGATAAAGTTCTCCTACAGCGGTAAACAATTTTAGTTACTGCATAGTAAACGAGATAAAAGAGGCAGCCTACACAGTTGCTGTGACCCAAATGTCAAGTATCTGTACGGGGTGTTCACAAGTGCTGGTAGGAAATCTATATTGTTGTCGGACCATTTTCATATATGGATACATTAGAAGGTGATTATTTGAAGTGTTTATTCGTAAATTATCCAAGTGTCCTCTTGTCCTGCTTGGCTAGTCTCTGGAATGACTCTATTTCGAATCTGTTCATCAGACGGTGGTTCTTTCAGCACGTTGTAGACAAAGACTTTGTTGCAGAGATCGTCCAGCTATATTTGCCTCACGATCTACGACTCTTCATCTCGAATCATTGAGCTCTGGCAGCTCATTTCTCTCTTGCCTCCAGTCCTTTACCACCCGAGTTTTCATAATAGCTTTGCTTGGCTTGGCCTACAATCAATATTTGTTATGTCCCGGAACTGTTTAGTCCCGGAGATGAGTGCTTTGAGTTGCTTTGATGTAGTCTTTGATAGTAAATCGAGGCTATGCACGCTCAAATATAAACAATGGTTCTTTATCCCTATGGCAGGTCATATTCGAGGATTTCCTTATGGATAGGCATGGTCTCGAGTGTTACTCACCACCCTTGGCCACATATGCCTTTAGTCATTTTCTAATCATCATCATCTGTATCATAAAGCACGAAAAAAAAAATGTTAACGAAATCATACGGCCTGTATGCGACACTAAACGTCGTCGCTCAGGTAGCTGGCGCCCAATATTCGGTTATTCCTCCACCATCTTCGGCAGCCGAGTCATCGGCAGAGGTTACGCCAACTTCCAGTTTTGCCGCAAAAGGCGGATTTGATCCTTCTTCGACCGATGCGAGCACCCTCCAGACGTCCGTCGTACCTCTGTCATTGCTAGGGGAAGATAACGGGGCCATCACTTACAATGCAAGCCCCCTGCCTTCTTCAGACACGGTTGAGTCTGCTTCGGCCTCTGCAACATCTTCAAGCTTGACCTCTGCCGAAAGCTCCATCCTCTCAGGCTCAAACACGTCTTCTCTATCAAGCACCCTCGATTCCACGGTTCCTGGTAGCAGCAGCTCACCGACATCGACCGGTGGCATTTTGAGCAGTATAAGCTCATATATCATGGGAACGCCACCGTCCTCGGGATCTGGATCCGCAAGTTCGACAGGACTTTCAACCTCTTTGGATGCGTCTGCAACCTTTTCCACCGCCAACGTGTCCACGGATGCCTCGAGCTTGGCTTCCAGCTCCGCTGCCGCCAGCACCGGTTCTAGCCTTACGGACTTGTCAACCTTTGCAACGGCCACTGCCAGCAACTCATCAGGTGTATCAGCAACAAGTGTCGAGGCTGCATCTGGCAGCGAGAGCGCTAGTGTCACTGAGTTGACAACATCCACCATCTTTTCGACAAATGTCTACACAATCACCTCGTGTGCCCCGACCGTCAAGGACTGCCCCGGTAAGCTAGGAGCAGTCACTACAGAATTGGTTTCCATCGGAACGACCATCTGCCCCGTGACGGCAGCAGAGGCAGCAGAGACAAAGTCCGAGTCGTCCATCATTGCCTCGTCGACCCAAGCTTCGACCTTTGTCACCAGTGTTCCGACTTCGCAAAGTTCTGGCAATGCCACGACCGGCATTTCTAGTGCAGCTTCGGCCATATCGTCTTCTTTCAGCTCGGCGATTTCTGAAATGAGCTCAGTCGTCTCCTCTCTTAATGCATCGGTGCCCTCGATTGCGAAGAGCAACGGCACCATTATCGCCACCACGCCGATTGTCTCGTCGGAGGTGATGCCTACCACGTTCAGCGTGAGCAGCGAAATTACCACATCGACACTTTCCACTGTATTCTCGACGAGCATCTACACCATCACCTCGTGTGCACCCGAAGTAAAGGACTGCCCCGCCAAGAAGGGCAGCGTCACGACGGAATTGGTTTCCTTGTACACAACCATCTGTCCGGTTACCAAGACAGTCTTGGATGGAGTGACCTATACTCCCCGTATCAGTGCAGTCAATGCTGCTCAAGAACTACCGAGCTCGACGCCTCTGGTGACCAGCAGCGGATCTAGTATCATCACTTCTTCTGGCACCGTACCATTGGTTACAAGCTCGGCCAACGCAACCACCAGCTTCACTCCAGTGGCGAACAGCTCAGTCGTCTCCTCGAGCATCATTTCATCAGACTCCAGCACGCTTCCAATTTCTTCGGCCACTTTTCCGCTTACCAACCTGACATCGACCCTCGCTTCTGCCAACTCGACAGTTTCATCTGCGGCACCCACCACACCTGTCCAGTTGACTACTAGCACTGTATACTCCACCAATATCTACACCATCACATCCTGCGCACCAGAAGTCACGGATTGTCCAGCCAGGAAAGGTCAGGTCACGACTGAACTGATTTCCTTGTACACCACCGTCTGTCCCGTGAGCCAGACAGCCACAAGTGAAATCAACACAGCCAGCACCGCTCCTATCCCGGTCTCTTCGTCCCAAATAGCTCCAACGAGTGAAGCAGGCGTCACTTCGGTGCTTTCGACAAGCTCGACACCGCTATCTGTGCCCGAAACCGCCGTCGCCAATAACGCAGTCTCGGAATCCAGCGTGGAGCTCACGACGTCTACCGTCTACTCCACCAATGTCTACACAATCACTTCCTGCGCACCAGACGTCACGGACTGTCCTGCGAAGAAGGGTCAGGTCACGACCGAGACCATTGCGCTATACACGACCATCTGCCCCGTGACAGCCGTACAGAACGCCGCAGAGACCACTCCAGTCGCAGAGAACGTCGCAGAGACGATTCCAATCCCGGGGTCATCAAGTGTTGTACCAACTACCAGCGAGATCAGCGCACCTGTCGGGTCTTCTGTTGTACCCTCCGAGACTGCGACCGCGACCGAGCCCCTTCCGTCGCCTCAGAATCTGGCCTCGAGTATAGCCGCCGTGCCTACAATCACGACTCCCGAGCTTCCACTGTCCAGGACCTCGACGGTCTACTCAACCAATTACTTCACCATCACGTCGTGCGCCCCCGAAGTCACAAACTGCCCGGCCAGCGCCGGCACCCCTGCGGTCGTCACGTCTATAGTAGCGCTTTCGACCACGGTCTGCCCGATCACGTACTCGACGCAAGCCGTGACGCTCAACAACACGATCGGCTCGTCGGCGGTGCTGGTCACGACGACCATCACCTACGAGGACGCCCCGGCGCCCACCTCGTCGACGCCGCCAGACACTACCGCCGCCGCCACGGCCGCCGAGGGCGCGCAGCCCGAGTCGACGCCGACCAAGCCCTGCACGACGCTGACGCTCGGCAACTACTTCACCACCGTCATCGAGTACGGATCCCTGACTTCCGCCGAGAACCCTCCGCCTCCTGCCACGCCCGAGTCTTTCGCCGCCGCCGCTCCCACCACCGTGGTGCTCGGTTCCAGCGTTCCATATGCCGCGGGTACTCAGCCCCTGGTGACGCAGACCAAGGTTCTATCGTCGGTAGCGCAAGTGAGCGCATCGTACAGGTTAGCCTCCCCATTTTCTTTTCTTTCCTCGCGACTTGTCGCTTTCTTCTCATGAATCCTGAAAGCTGATTATCTTTCATTATACTCAGCGCCCCCCTGGACGCCGTCAACAACGCGGCGCAGTCCCAAGACGCGCCTGGCACGGTCACCCGCATGACGAGCACCGTGGTCGACTACGCGACGGTGACGTCGGTCAAGCCGTCCGATATACCCTTCTGTGACCCGCCCATCACCAGCTACATCACGGTGACGGCGGACGCCGTGACCGTGACCGTCGACCCGCCGTTCCCGTCGGCCTACGGGACCGGCAGCAGCGGCGCATATTATGGTACCGGAGCGAGTATGGGCTTCGTCGGCGGCACCGGCAGCTTCAGCATGGACGCGGATCCGGCTGTGGAGACGGGCGATGGGAGTTCGTCGTCGTATGTTGGTCCGTATCGGCGGTGGTTTAGGAGGAATGCGCAGGGGCATGTCCATGGGATGGGGAGGAGAAATCATCGCCATCCGTGAAGGGTGAAAGGGGACGTTTTCGGTTTGGTTTCGGGGCTATTGGAATAGCATTGCATTTGTTCTCGTTTAGGTCCACGGCATAGAACCTCCTTTTTTGCTTTCATTGTGTATAATAGTATTGGTTTTGTTCAGAGGACGCTTTCTAAAATTGAAAAATTTGCCATTTTTGTAATTTGTACGTCCCATGCACAAACAAAACTACGTAAAATTTGGCCATCTTTAATTCATAGTGCCTCTTCACTTCCAAGCCAATGCTAATTAATTAATTAATGGTATACCCTCCATCTACGACCAACGCATGCCCCTGCACAAACGACGCCTCGGGCGAGCACAAGAACAAGACGGCATGGGCGACCTCCTCGGGCGTGCCCATGCGGCGCATCGGGGCGATATCAATTGCAGGCCGAAGCGCCTCCCTCATCTCGTCGGAGCTCATGGTCATGGGCGTCTCAATGACGCCGGGGCAGACGCAGTTGACGCGGATGCCGTCGGCGCTGTAGTCGACGGCGTCGGCGCGCGTCATGTTGATCACGGCGGCCTTGGACGCGCAGTACGCCGCCGCGGCCGGGCGGGCCACGATGCCGAGCTGGCTGGCGATGTTGACGACGGCGCCCCGTGTGGTGTTCCCGACGAGGGGCTCCTGCTTGAGCATCTCGGTGATCGTCGCCCGCGACGACAGCCACGTACCCCGGTAGTTGACGTTGTTGACCGCGTCGAAGACGGACGCGGGCGTCTCGGTGGACCGCTGCGGCGGGGTCAGGATGCCGGCGCAGTGGACGGCGTAGTCGAGGCGGGAGAAGGTCTTGGCTACGCTCGCCACGAAGGAAGTCTACGATGAGTGAGTATATACGATTACAGTTCGATTTGGCGGATGAACAGAAAGTAAGAGCACATCAAGGTTTCAAGTAGTGACCATCTCCGGCCCCTAATACCTATACGTGATGGCAGAATATTAGTAAACACTTACAACGAATGACTCATCCGATATGTCGCCATCTAGAGCAAAGACCTCGGCCTTTGGGTTGATTTTCATTACGGCATCTCGTGTAGCTCCGAGAGAGTCTCTGTTGAGGTCCGTAATGGCGATCCGGGAGCATCCAGATCGTGCAAATCCCCTCGCAACGGCGGCTCCGATACCTATCCGATTCTGTTAGAATGAGGATTATTTTTACTTTCTTCTTTGTTGATTCTCGTTGATGATGCTACAGTCTTGAGATGCATCTTACCGGTACCACCTGCACCAGTGATGAGTGCCACGCCTGGGAGCTTGAAGATGGTCGATGATGCCATGGCTGGTCCGGAATCCCTGATAGCCGCTGCAGTTGCGCTCGCAAAGAGACTAGCGTGCGTGCAAGTTGAGAGAGGGCTTTACAAGAAGAAATGGCTAATTGTCCAAAAGCAGAGTATCTTGCATTCAAAGGTAAATGTGTATGTAGTTCCGTATTGCACTCAAGGATATCAATGTACTGCTTATCTGCGATATGCGGACATTCGACTGCTATCAATCCTCTTTTTGCCATGACCTTTTCGGCGGTCCACTGTATACTCCCCGACACCTCTCAGCGCCGATAACGCTAAATAGTGGAGGTGCCGTAGGCAAACAGACGACATAAACCAGTAACGGACAATTATACATACGAAAGGAGTGCCAAGACACGAATGAATGCACATACTAGCTAAATAGGACTGAGCATTTAAAGATTAGCGCAAAGTCGGCATGGAAACATGCAAGCCGGCGCTTCTTGTGGTATGAAAGTATGCAGATCCGTCGTTGATTGAGTTTACACATTGGACCCTTGTTGCCTCGCAGCTTAGAAGTGGCTTTCCAACCTTTCATCTTGGTCAAAATGAGACGAGTAGGTATTTAGTATTGGATGAAATGTGACTCTTTCTTTAGCAGACGGGGCCCTTGCTGGCCAAAATCACCACCCACATTAGGGCAGAGAATCGGATTTTCATGCCACTCTGCCAACTAACGGCCGGGCCCAAGCAACTAACCCAGGCAGTGGCCCAGCCTCCCCCGGACTCCAGACCCAGAGAAATTGAAAATGGAAAGGTCAGGGCAGGCACGGGCTAAAATAACGGCTGGTTCCGGGGTTCAATGGACCGCGATGGCCTGGCTAGCATCAAGGAGCTCCAGTCTCTCACTCGACTTCTCCTCAGTGCAGCGCAGAGCAATCGAATGGTGCGTGCCCCTTCTTTTCCCCTCCGCATTCTCCTCCTCCGCCCTTTCCCTGTTTCTCTCTTGGTCGCTTCTTGGTCAGCTTTTTTTGATTGAGAGCGGCCAACCGAATGAGTCCGGTCAGAAAAGGCTCGGGTCGCTTGCTGGTCAGTACGGTAGTAGTGTATACTAGGCCTGAGGTCTGGCCCCCTCTTTATTCCCAGCGTGTCCCCATATTCCCAGGCCATTTCTCCACACTCGATTCTTTACCCCATCTTTTGCCACTGGGAACATAAATCAATGTAGGCCTACCATTGATTACTTGCGACTGCTACCACAGTTTGTTACTACCATCTCCGAACCGAGGACTAACTGAGCTGCTGTCTCGTGCAAAAAATAGGTTGGTCGATTGACTGACTGACGTTTTCATCCCGACGCGCCATCCAGGCACCTCAAAAACGCGCCCGCAGCTCAAACCCAAGTTTGTTTGTCACGGTCCCCACGGCAAGACATTGGAAGACAGCAGCAACTCGGCAAGCTCCTCAAACGAGACGACAACAAAACGCAGAAACCGCTTCTTCCCAGGCCACAAAACAGGCACAAAAGCTCAGCCTGCAACCGCCAGAAATGGACATGCCCGTCTTGACCCCATTCGAGGCGTCTCGCGATCCCAGGCCACCCGGATTCCTCGCGGATGCTGATGTGCTGCTGGCCTACGGGTCACTCCCGTCCGATGCTGATGTTGATGTCCCGATGAACATGCAGACCTTCTCACCCGTCGAGGCCGAGGCGCACAGGCGACGCAGATCCTCGGGAGACCGCAACGTGCAATCGTCGGACGTTGTTGACATGCCCATGACTTCTCAGCAGCAGCAACAACAGCAACACCCGCTGGCCGCGGCCGCCGTGCAAAAGCGACGCAAGTCCTCGGGAGCAGACCAAGCCTCCTCGAGCTCGAAGCAACCCTCCGGAGCCAAGCCTCACAAATGTCCCTATTGTAGCCGCGGATTCGCTCGCTCTGAGCACAAGGAGCGACACATTCGAACTCGTAAGTTGAGCCTACACATCAGCGCGACTTCCCGCCCGCCCTCTTTATTATTATAACTATTGCAATCGTCTATCTTCTCCAACCAGCGCTCTCCATATCATTCTCTCTCTGTATCTGCCCGTCCGTACTCCAAAAGCCAACCGCTGCCGCGGGGACAAACGAGAGAGGGTCCCAGCACCTCCTCTTCTCCATTTTCTATATCTACCCCTTGTCCATGTCGTGTCTGGCTACATTGGCGCCCGCGGTTCTGTGCCCAGACATTGGCAATATCGAGGCAGCAACCCCAGAGAGTGCCCGCCCCTTGTCTGCCTACCTGTCTGCCATCCATCCATCCATCCATTCACTCAGTCATCTATTATTCATCTACCTCGACCTCGCCTGCGCAGAGGCTCTTCTCGCGGCAACCCCTCGCCGTTGCACCTGCTCAGCGCCTAGCCCTGCCCGGAAAGTCCGCAGAGCAAAAGAGGTTGGGGTTTCCGTATATACATACCCATCCGAGACACAACGTTCCCCACCTTTTGCACCCATCCCAACGTTGCTTTTTATTTCCCAATGCATGCAATGACACAAGACTACTGCGTCTCGGCATATGAATCGTCGTGGATATCAGGCTTGTTCCTCATTGGCCTGTCCAACTCCCATGGGCGTTGATCCCTCCGCAGAAACGCGCAATCTAGCCCTCCGGATATCTCTCCCCGGTCCGCCCCAGTTCCGTCCATAGGCGTCCGTCTAACAAATCACAGACACCAAGGAGAAGCCCTTCATCTGCCACTGCGGCCATGGCTTTAGTAGACGCGATCTTCTTACCCGCCATGAGCGCCTCACCACCCACCACGAGCAGCTTCCGCAGAATGGGCAAGCCGCTACGTCAAAGCGGGCCCGGTCAAGAAGAAGCCCGCGCCCTCTGACTGCTGCCGACAGCGTTGTCCAGCTCCAGACCCCCGTCTCACCTCGGGACGGTGCGTACCCATGGGATCAGCAAGCCGCTCCAAATAATGGTGAGAGCCCCGTCTCGACTCCGGACATGACGGCGTATGCATGGGATCAACAGGTTCCGGAAGCCCCTCCAAGCAACGGTGGCAGTCCCGTGTCAAGTCCAGACATGCCCTTTGGATGGGAGCAGTACGGCAATGGTGGTGGCCCGCCGGACTATGAATGGCCTGCATCTCAAGTAGGGGGCGGTGTTCAGGCAGGAAATTCATTCCTGGAGCACCAGCAGATGCTGCATTCCCCGCACAGCAATGCCGGTCCACCAGAATTCCTTTGGTCCACATCGCAAGCGGGTGCCGGTGCTCCGGCCGGCAATCAATTGCTGGACGACCACACGCGAGCCGCTCTCCCTTATCAAGATTATCATCAAGGTAAGTCGATGCACCTAACCAGAGGTCTCCGTCACTCGTCACTCCTTCTTTCTTGTTTTCTTCTCATTGGTTCTATATTTATTGATGCCAAAAAAAGGTCATGATGGACTGCCCATGTCTTCATATGCAGATTTTAGAGTTGTTGAGCCTCAGAACAGTGGTCTGCCTGCAGGCTGGGGAACTGCCAACCCGGCATACTTTCACAATTCGAACCGAAATGAAGAGTTCGTGGACCCTCAGCTGCAGGAGAGCGCCGGAATTGTTACTCAATCGCAGGAGAATACCATCAGAATTCGCATCTGATCTCAACCACGTCAAGAACAGACTTGTTCACCGACCCTCGCATCTGCACAAGCTGCGAGATGACAGGTGTGTACCATGGACTGCTTTGGTATTTTCCCCTCTTGTCAATCCTTGAATGCTTGAGGCATCTTCGTCGCCTCTCAAAAGGCTGGCGATATAGGATGACAAAGTTTTCGAAAAAGCCAGAGACCAATCGTTTCTCTGTGAGGATCAAGATTCAGAGGCCACCACCCACCCCTATTGGCCTTCTCACAGTAAACCCGCCTTTGTGTATTTTCCTTCTTTGCGGTTGACTTGCTTTGGGCTTTCTATGATACCACGAGTTGCGGAGTTAATCAGTAACGTATCCGGCGATCCTTCCATGGATCAGATTTATTGGGCAGTCTTTCTTCTTCTTAATTCACGACGGTGGAAAGAATGATGGCAAAAATAAGTCCTTCTCGGACATGGCTCGAATACCCACACAGCATAGCGAATCGCGTGTATATAAATCCTTGCGGTCCGTGTTGACTTATAATTATTATGAATACATACTCGTAATACATAATATACACCGCAGTGAAGAATGGAAATCGTACCAGCTTGATGACAGTAGTTGGAGGGAGTCGTTCTAAGTAGTTCGATGCTGTTGATATTTCTCCCAAGCAATCTCATGATTGCCAAGTACTTGAGATTCATGACAAGTTTCGGCGCATCAAGTGATATGGAAATAGCGTCCGCGACATGAAAGGCTCACAGCCAAGAATGAACAGTATCAATTATATGAGTAATGCCTTGTACCAAGTGGAATGAGTTTGCTTGTTATACACAACCATAAACTCAAACCTTATCAAACTTTATTTACCATGGGTTCCTCCAGAGTATAAAGTTATAAAAGCTATGGAGCCACGCGATTCAAGGAGTACTTATATTTATCCAAAATAAACAGTTATTCGAATTTCAAAAGATTCGAGGTTTCACATATATATATGTATCTCATAGTCACCCGTCTCGTGTATGAGCTTATTGATCGAAGCTTTTATAAGTATGTAATTCTTCGACATTGCCGTGTGGCTGATTCTCTGATTGACGCTTCCTTGAGCTGATCCGAGTAACACAGAAGAGCTGTTTTATACGGTCCGATCTGCCGCACTTTCAGTTAGGATCCCTTCTCTTGAATGGATGATACAACACGTGATATAAGCTCAATGACGGACGCAGACTGCAACGCAGGCATGTCTGGGCGAGCTTCACGCCTAGGAAGGGCTATGATCGGCTTCCTTCTGTCAATCTTGACCCCTCTCAATGTTACCGAGGAGTCGGTTGCAAGGGGGTTGAAGTTGGTGCTGTGCCACATGCGAACGGCTGGTTGGTTGGATCGGGAAGTATTACGCTATGCGGTACCCGTCAACTGTCCGATTCGGATCCAATATCATGTCGCTTATTATCATAGACGCGATTATATAAAAAGCCGTTCAAGTCTTTCTGGTTGTATTTTCTACTTGGCATGTATTGGGGGTGAAAGTGAAAAAGTATCATATACAAAACAACAATCGTCTTGAGCTATCTAGTACAAACTCCAGCTATGCAAGACGTGAACAGGGCGTATGATGATGCCGTCGCATCCGGCCTCCTTCCTGGCTACTCTCTCACGGCAGCGGACCGAGAAGGTAAGTTGCTTGTTGCCAGCAGCATCTGTCTTCCTATATTCCTTGCCCTTCATCGCGCCGGCCTCATTATACCTGGAGATGGCCGCAGAAGAAACGCCAAGCAAGTTCGAGAGCAACTCGGCTAACACTTGAGACGGAACAGGAAATATCATCTACTCTAGATCCGCAGGCAGGGCCTCCCTCAAGGAAAACGACGAGCGGCCATTCACGTCGTCGACGGTCTGCGCCATCGCCTCCATGACCAAGCTCGTGACGTCGGTCGCCGTGCTGCAGGCCGTGGAAGACGGGCTCCTGGACCTCGACGCCGACGTGCGGCCGCTGGTGCCGCGGATGGGCGAGCACGGCATCATTACGGGCTTTTCAGAGGATGACGACGACGGGAAGCCGCTGCTAACCCCCGACGACTCGCCCATCTCGCTGCGCATGCTGCTCGCGCACACCTCAGGCCACGAGTACGACTGGTTCAACCCTTTGCTGGGCCGCTGGCGCGCGTCGCGCGGCGAGGAGCCGTTTACCGGCCCCACGGTCGAGGACAAGTCGGCGCTGCCGCTCGTGTTTAAGCCCGGCACGTCGTTTGCCTACGGCGCCGGGCACGACTGGGCGGGCCGGCTGGTCGAGATCGCCGCGGGCATGTCGCTCGACGAGTTCATGCGCCGGCGCATCTTCGCCCCGCTGGGCATCCCGGAGGCCGATATTGGGTTCTACCCGGATCGGGCTCAGACGGCGGGCATCGCGACGCTGGACGAGGCGACGGGCGCGCCGCCGGCCGCCGACGCGCCCGCGTTCGATATCCTCTTCGGGGCCACCGAGTGTCTCGGCGGCGCCGGCCTGTTCGCCACGAGCGGCGCGTACCAGACGTTCCTCTCCGCGCTGCTGCGGCGCGACCCGGTTCTCCTGACGCCGGCGTCGTACGCGGAGCTGTTCCGGCCGCAGCTGGACGGCGCGCTCGAGACGGCGTTCAACGACTACGTGTCGGCGTCGCCGATGCACGCGCAGCTGTTCGGGCTGGGCATCCCGGCGGGCGTGCGCAAGAACTGGAGCCTGGCGGGGCTCGTGCTGCCGACGGAGGGGGTCGGGGGTCGGTGTACGGCCGGGACGAGCATGTGGGCGGGGGTGTGTAGTACGGTCTGGTTCATTGACCATGGGGCCGGCGTCTGCGGGACGGCGCTGTGTCAGGTCATTCCGCCGCTGCATCCGTCTGTTATGGGTTTGCATGAGAAGTTTCAGAGGGGCGTGTTTGAGGAGGTTCAGGGGAGGGAGAAGGATAAGTTGCCAAATTAGGATTTTGTAATTTTTCATGATTCTGAATCATGTCGATTTTCATCAAACGCATGTAAACCCCATGGCGTGTGGGCGTAACTGGCCGTATCCTGTAGTGTCGAACGAAGTTGCAATAAGTATATACTCTCAAAAGTATCTAGCCCTCTCCACCAACAAAGTCCTTAGTCCTATCCTCGCACCACTCTCTATACTCGCCCGCCCTGCCCGAGCCGCCCTCGCCGACGGACCGGAGCGCCAGGAGCAGATCTTCCCGCTGTCCGGGATGCCACCTGCCGTCGCAGATGGCATAGCGACCCGCCACGCTCTCCTCAATCGTGACAGACGGGTCGAACGCCATCCACAGATATGTATTTGCTCCGTGGATAGGATCTCGGAGTATAGGCCAGAGGATGTAGTACAGCAGGCTGGGCGTGTGACGCCAGATATTGGTGTTATACTGGCCCGGGTTCCCGGCTATGTGCACAACGCCTTCTCCCTTGGCCTGGCGGCGCGCCAGCTCCGACACCAGGAACCAGTTGCCCGTCTTGGACGAGCTGTACAGCTCGTTCTCATCCTGGACCGTTGTGGCGTCCTGCAGAAACTTTTTCCGAATACCCTCTTGCGGGGACATCATCTCGACCAGGATCGACGCCGGCCAGATGACTCGCACGCTATCCTTGGGTTGCGACTGGGCCGTTCGGGTCAAGATGGGCGTAAGAAGCCGTGTCAGAAGGTACGGGCCAAGCGAGTTGATGGTGAAGTGGTACTCATGCCCCTGACGACTGGGCGGCGCATTCTTCAGGGCGCCTGTGCCTGCGTTGTTGAACAAGACATCGAGCCTCCCATTGGGTCCTTCCATCTCCAAGAACTTGTGCGCGGCCGCCCGGACCGTGGCAAAGTCCAGCAAGTCCATGTGCAGGAACACTAAGCTTCCCAGTTTTAGTTTCCCGGCGCCAGAGTAATGTGCTTCAATTTTGGCCATGGCTTCTTTGGCATGTTCCTCTGAGCGCGTCAGGAGGTAGACTTTACCGCCGGCACCATAAAGGACACGCGAAATCTCATAACCAAGACCCGAGGAGCCGCCGGTGACGATGAAGACTCTGCCAGCCTGACTAGGCAGATTCGATTCAGTAAGTGGAGCGCTGTTGCGCGGCGGGAAGAACTGTGTCCAAATGGCACTGAAAGACATGTTTGTCGATGTGATTTCTATCTACTTGCGCCAGAGGGGCGTGGTGGTTCGAAGATAGAATAAGGCTCTTCTGCAGTTGCTGGATCTTCCAAGTAAATAGTGAAGATGAACTGGAAGGGACGGCAGAGACAGGTAATCAGATGTAGGGTAACGGATGCCCCCAGTCCAGACACTCCATACATTCATGTTGGCCCTAGACTGCCTAGCTTGTAGGTATAGTATTGTCCCTGGCAAGATTGTATTATATATAAACCCCACAGTGGGGAACTGCATAGATGTGGTTGGTGACAAGTTACATACATCCCAACTATTATCCATTTGCAACGACTGTGAGCAGTCCCACCGTCGCGGCACATTACTGGGTAGAGCCAACCTCAATTTTGCTTAACCGCTCGGAATGCACGCCTGCCTTTTATGCCGGCTTAATCACTTGTCACAACAGACATATTGTGATATAGCCCAGCCTGGAATCACTTCACAGGGATAGAAGTGCCCGATTCTATAAAGCTGTCGATTCAGATAGCTATTTTTATGCTGGGCAAGGAAGCATGCACCATGCGCGTAGGTAGCACCTGGATGCGCGACATGCCGTCTCGGACCAACATCCGCCTGACTGCAGACGAAGATCGAGGCTGGCCGGAAATCGGTGTTCTTGAAGAATCCTTTCAACTATGCGACGTGTGTTATGTGGTTTTGTATGGTCCACTCCTTCGCTCTACACCAAGTTTTCTGTTGCGGTTTATTTGACGTTCCTGGCTGATCGGTAATCATTTTTCAGCTGGTTCCTCCATCCCCTTTCTTTGGTTTCCATCTACCGACTTACACTTTCCTCGCCCGCGTCGCGATTCAGAATTCATCGGGGACCTTTCACCATCGTTACTCGGCAATCAGACATATTGAACAAAAAAGAAGAGAGAAGAGCCTCTCTACCCGACCCTTGCCATGGATCTGACGGCTGACAAAGGCCCGACCATCATCGGTATCGCCATGATGTTTGAGGTCTTTGCAGTCATTGCCCTGGTGCTTCGGGTCTGGTCTCAAAAGATCCTCAGGCGCAAATTCTTTGCTCATGACGTTTTAGTGCTAATCGGTTTTGTAAGTTTCTTGTTCTGATGTCTTCATAATGTGTTTGCTAACGACGGAACCAGACTTTGGCCACAGCAGTCACAACCTGTCTTATCATCAGTGTGGCTCATGGAGGCCTTGGGAAACATACAATCGCGCTCGCCAGCGAGCCTTGGAGACTCGTCCTCTTCGGGAAAGTGGGTAGCCAGACGCAATTCTGTGGTGCAGCGAGAGACTAATTCTTTCCAAGCTTCTCATCGTCATCCAGATTCTGTGGGCTTTCGGCATGACCTGTATTCGAGTTTCCATACTCAGTCTGTATGTGCACATCTTCTCCGCCCAGAAAACATTCCGCCATGCCTGTTACGTTGCCATGGTCATCTGCGTTCTTTGGTTGATCGCCGATACTTGTATCGTGTTTCTTCTGTGCCGGCCGCTGGCCTATCTCTGGGACAAGTCCACCCCGGGCGGGCACTGCGGCAACATCACCTCGGTATACCTGGCAGCAAACGGTAGCAACTTTGGAATCGACTCGACCATAGCCTTGTTGCCGATCTACCCTCTCTGGCAATTGCAGCTGCCAGTGAAGAAGAAGCTGGGGATTATTGCCATGTTTTCGCTGGGAGCTTTGTAAGAACAAGCTCATAAGCCCCCTGGGAAAATCTGCAACAAGGAACACAACGCTGACCAATCTCTTTCTTACTATTTTAGAGTCTGCTCCATCTCCATGGCTCGGGTCATCATGTACCAACAGGCGCTCGGTTATGACCAGTCGGATTTCACCTATTCCGGCTCGACACTCTACGTATTCACCGTGATCGAACCACTCCTATCCTGCTCGATTGCATGCCTGCCGCTCTTGAGGCCAGCTGCGGAAAGGGTTTCTGAGGCCGGCAAAATCTCATGGCTCAACTCTTTCGGCTCTCGTGATTCGAAGCACGACACATCCCATGCTGCGGCCGGGAAATCGTCCTTTGGCAATGCCATCGCCCGGACCGATGAGGACAGCGTGGGCCATCAAGAGACAACAGGCGCGTACAGGCAATGGCAACGAATCAGTAACAGAAGCGACAAAGACGAGGCTGAGTCCGACTATCATCAGCACCACTACGAGATGGCACAGAATGTATAAAGCGTGGGTGATGGTTTGTGGAATTAACAGGCCCTGGGAGTCTTTTCAATTTATGCTTAGCAAAGCATGCTCGGCAGTTTCTTGGAGTTCGATTGATGCGGCATAGTGTGGCTGCTGAGCATAAATACCGTCAGGTTTTGCCTATATCAAAGGTCGTCAAGACTGTCTTATTGAAATGAAATCCAAAGTGCAGCCGGCTGTTGAAGCTGATGTTTGTGTTGAGTGCGGAAAAGACTTCCCAATTTCGCAGCCACTTTGTCCAGCTAGATCCATCCTGTTTATGTCAAATTGTCATCTCTTTGTTGGCATAGATTCTACAAGCTTGCGTCCATCATCATGACTCTAATCACTAGGAACGAGATGATGATATCCAGAAATTCATTTGGCAATCAAATGTTTATTCTTCTATAATCACAGATAGTCGAGTTCTGACTATCCCGTTGAAACACTGACGCCTTATACTGCACTTCGAACCCAACTCGAATAAAGGTCTGCCATCAAGAAAAGTAGACCTATTCTACATGCTTTGTTGTACACGGCAGCTGGGTCCAAGAAAGGACCTAATCTGCTGCCGTCTCCACAAACGCAATGCAGAATTCCATGCCTTCCGTCGATTCTAGCTTTGATATGCGACTTCCGGATGGTAAACAGTTGGTCCTTGTGCCTTCTCCATTTCTCCCGGGTTGGAGTGAGCGAATATTCCAATGCCTTGCCGCGCGTGACCACCAGGACGATGTGAGTTCTTCGTTGCGAAAGCAATGAACCGTCAGCTGTCAGCTGCGATACCCACTCGCTTGGTGCCATGTCGCCTCTAATCAGCCCTTGTCATGCACCGCCAACCCCTTGGACGATCATATTTCTCTTTTTCATGCTTATAAATGATGCTGAAATCCCATCTCGTCGGGAAGATAAAAAAGATATGCGTCGAATGTAAATGGGGGAGAAAAGAAGAGAAAAAATAAAATCATAAAATGAGGGAACACCGCAACTCCTGTGCTAAAGCATGTAGACCCCTTTCAACCATTCAAGCAAGACGCTTAGCTCTGATGTATGTCCGAGTGCGAGTGCCCGAAATGCTGCAAATGTGGAACTGGGTAAATGTCGTGTCCGAGCCCATCTGGATGGTGGGTGTACAGCAGAAACGGCCATAACTGATGTTTGTGTGCTTTCTGCAAATCGGCTTCGATGATCGTCGATTCCCTGCGAGTGCATCTTCACTCGACTATAGACCTTCCTCGCCAGCCTTGCAGAGCTTGATCTCGCGGCCCCATTCTGACTTGAGAACCTGGGAGGCCGTGATACGGCGCGAGGGATTGGGATCCAGGATCGAGTAGATGACGTTGCGACACCGAGCCTGGGAAGAATTGTCAGAATGCTTTTCACGTGAATACGGGCACTGGAGAACTTACACGGTGCAGCGACTCTATGGGACCGTACCCCTCCTCGTCGCGACGGCCCTCGAGATAACGCTCATAAAACTCGTCTTCGTCCTTCTTGGCGACACGCCACAAGTGTCGACCAGTGCGCATGGCCATGTAGATAACACCGCACGCCCAAACGTCGACAGCGCGGGCATCAAACTCCTTGTCAATATACTCCTCGGGAGCAATGTAAGGCGCGGAACCGCAAAGACCGGACACCATGTGGGGATCCTCCTCCCAAGCCATGCGGAAGCATTCGCCGTTGCCAAAGTCGGTAATCTTGAGAGCACCGTGAGACGTCAAGAGAAGGTTTTCGGGCTTCATATCCCGGTGAGCAACGCCCATCTCGTGCATGTACTCGACACCGCGCATCATTTGCTTGAAGTAGCAATCCGCCTCCTGAACCTCGAGCTTGCCAGCAGCCAGCACAAGTGTATACAGGTCTCCACCCGAGCAGAATTCCATGACTTCGCAGTAGTCGCCCTTGGAATCTTTTAACAGATCCAGAGTGTGAATAACGTTCGGATGCCGCAGGGATGAAGAGATGCAGAACTCGGCTGTCAGTCGTTTGCTGTACTTCTTTTCCGTCTCTTCGGGTCTGCGTCTGAACTCCTTGACGGCGAACAGCTTCTCGCCATTGTCGACCTTCTTGTGGGATATCCTGACGATACCAAATGCACCACGACCGACGACTTCTTGGCATTTGCCGTACTTTTCGATCAGAGTAGATGTGGCCTGGGGGCCGCCCTTTCTGTCACCTGCGAGTGCCTCCTTCTCCTGCTTGAGCGTGTCTACCCAGTTGGACACGAGCGAGAGGTCTGCTTCCGGTGCTTGCTCGTGCTTTCTTCCGAGCAGGGTTTTCCACATGTCGGAAAGCTTTTCTTGGCGCTTGCTACCCTTGAGGTGGTGCTCGTGGCCACCCTGGACATTGGCGTTCAAAATGTATCTTTGCGACTGACCGTTCTTGGTCGACGCATTGGTCGAGGTGCCATTCTTGGTAGAGGTGGCGGCTGCGGCGGCGGCGCCCTCGGCGGCCTTGGTGGTCATGGACTGTTTCCGTACCGGAGGTGCCCTGGCAGCGGCTGCAGCGCTCGGAGCAGAGGTCGTCGAGGCACTGGACGCATCGCCATTGAGAGATGCCGACTTGGGGATGTCGCCCTTGTTGGAGAACATGCGGGTCAATCGGTCCTTGACGGAAGCCTTTTCGGGTTGCTTCGGCAGACCCTCGGCATTGAGGGGCGCAACCGGCTGGCCATTCTGAGGCTTGATCTTGGGGGAACGGGTAGAGAGATCCACGGATCTGATGGAGGACGGTTGGGAGACTGGAGGAGTCGACTTTTCCGAAGCGCTCGTCATTATAGAGGAACTGGACATTGTCATGAGGAAAGCGGTCCGACGTAGGTTGGTTGACTGTGTGTCTGTCTCTGACCTTGGTACCAAGAAACCAAGGGTTCTGCCGGGGTGCTTGGCCGTGGGGTCAAGGTCAAAAAGCCGACTGGGGGTGCGGTAGAGAAAATGCGACGGACGCGTCCTTTCTTTCGCAGATGGGTGGTGGAAGAGAGACCCAAAAGACGACCGGCTTGTGCTACAGACGATGACAGAGGTGGCGGGCGGGAATTCGCCTTTGGAGGGGGTGGGCTGAGCCCGAGAGAGGTGCTGTCGACACAAAACGTGAAGAGCAAAACAACGTGCTGCTTCCCAACAGCGGAAGGTTTTTTTTTTTTTTTTCTGCTTTTACGCTTTTTTTTTTCTCTCACACTCTCTTCTACCCTGGCCAAAGAAATAGGAAGAGAGGGAGGAGATCGGAAAAGCGGGTTACCCTCGAATTTGTAGGGTGCCGACTGACTGAACGCACCGAAATGGTCCGGTGCGCTACACGGTGCTGACCGGCGCTCTGGCTCTAGTGCTTTTTGGGTGCTGGTGCAGGTGCTAGAAGGTGGATGCTTGGGGGGGCTTCTCCTGCTAGCGAGGCGAGTCTTGTAGTGCGCTGTAGAAGGGGCCACTGCCACTGAACTCCTCGGGCGGGGGATGAAGGGGGAGAGGGAAAAATTTAATCGAAAAAAAAAAATCGACAGCTTGGGGACCCAGGGTCAATTCAATCAGGACTAGGTATTGTCCGCAGGCTAGGGATTCAATCAGTCGCAAGCCCCCTCTGTTCTGTGGGGTGACCGATGGCTCTCTCTTTATTGTTACTCTTTAGCTCAGTTTCCAGGGCAAGTGCCACTAAAAACAGGTTCAAAGTGAGGCGCTTGTCGTAGGTTTTGTCAGCACCTTGGAATGTGAGAGACTGATTGATTTTCTCTGCTCTTTCTCGTGCGCCGCCGCCAGCTGCTGAGGATGATGCTGGCTAGTTTAGCTGGGAGGTCGTTTCGGGCGTGTTGCGCACACAAAAGGAGGTTGAGGGTCGGTTTCTGGGAACTGTCGAACCAAATTGGTTTCCCTCACTCTTCTCTCTCGCTCTTGTGACTCGTGAGATCAAAATGTCAAATGTACTGTGTAAAAAAAGTCACACCCAAACGAGTAATAAGTCAGGGCAGCGGCACTCTGAGTGGTGGGCTACGTGTCTAGCGGATGTCGGTTGTGTTGATCTGGTAGCTTGGCGGGAGGAACCTACGACTGGTTCCTACAAGTGTCAGAGGACGAGCAATGGGAACAACTCAAAATGACTGCTGTATGTCGAGATGTGGGCGATCATGATTAAATGTCAAGAACAAGCGGGTATGGATGGATGTATAGATAGATAGCGGCGTCGGTCGCTCATTCGCGTTTTTGCGCGACACTTGTTTGTTGCAGCAGTAGTAGTATGTAGTATTTGTAGCTGCCCGGGCTTCTGACGACACGTTCTCTTCTGATGAAAGAATCGGGACGGATCAGATGCCAGTCTTGGTGGAATAACAGGCAAAGAAAGACCTGTGGATTGTGGAGCAGCAAAAATAGAGAAGAGAGCCCTTGCTCAGGTGTAAGAGTAATGTCGGTAGAAAGGTACCGGTGACACCTTGGAGGATGGGGGGGCCGTCGTCGGTGGTGGTAATAGTGGCCAATGTATGGGGATCCGATGTATATATGCGCCTGTGTGTTGGTGTGTGGTGACCTGACAGTCTGAACTAGGTCGGGTTATGGAGCGAAGAGAGTTGTCGCAGGCAGAGTACTGCTACCTGTGCATCAATGACGGTTCTTATTATGGAGAAGGAGGACCTGGTTGCTAGGGCTGCTGGGGTGGTTGAAAGTGGCGGCGAGGAAGCCAACAAGGCGCCGAAGGAAGCAGGAGAGCTTGCGACCTAGGTCACCTTGTAGGGAGAGCGTACGGAGTACTCCGTACCCTGAGGTAGGGCAGATAGGTCTCGGTAGGCCAGTAATTAACAACGGGCAGGGCTTTTGTAATGCGTAGGTTCCGTAGGTAAATGTTGCTATTGTTGCAAGTCAACAACACAATCTCGAAATGTAGGAATCAATACCCAGCACCCTATGATGTGGTGTGAAGTAATTGCGACAAGAACTACAGACACATGTAGACGAGCAAGAAGACAAGGAGGGCGATTGAGAGGCCTCCCTTCCCCTCTCTCTCTTTTGAAGAGTGAACAGGTGCTTGCTGCAAAGAGTATTAATAAGAGAGACAAAGAATGTACCGAACATAGTCGGAACCCCATTCACAGAATCAGGTATCGCTCCGGTTGGCGCAAAAGCGTCCTTGACCTACACTGACCTCTGATCTGGGACTTCTCTTCTCTGCAGCTTGCCTTGCCCTGCAGCTTGGTGAGGGGATGGATTAAGCACACACATATTGGACCCATGATGAGATCTTGGCGTGGGATAAGCCGCTGACTCCATGTCACTAATATCTCTCTCGTGTGCATCTTGGATTCCCACTCCTACAGCATCATACGGAAGGCCGAATGAGCTCGAAGCGGATTCGATTTCGACTGGGAGGTGCTCCGCCTGAGATAGGAGCCGCGGGCGCTGATACGGCCAGGGCCTTGCGAGCGAGCTTCTCTCGGCTACCGAGTATTTATTTAATCTGATGTGCGAAGTACCGCATAATGCCCACGGCATCGCATCACTGCTAGTGGCTGCAGAACTGACTGACTTGAAACGAAACATTCAACAAGACCAAGGCCGCTGGAGCGGCTCGAAGATCGAGACTTGGATCATCGAAGGGCCTGTCCTTGCTAGGTCTGCATACTGGCCATGCACTTGTGGCACCTCCAACATCCTCCACAGCGCGTGCTATGCCATACCTGCATACAAAATGGCAATAGGTGCGTTACCGAGGCTCCGGAAATGCAGACAGCAACTCGGCTACTGTAGCTGTGTATGCGAGGTAATAATAAAATATTGATGAAGATGAAAGAGTGCAGGAGGGCATTTGCACAGTAAACGGCGGCAACGGGGCTTCCATTTCAAGATTGGCATTATACAACGTGGAAAAGAGTTGTGGCGGCAGATCAAAGTGCCTGTCACTGCTTTATGGTTGACGTTGACGAAGCCCTTATTGGAAACCTCTCGTATAATTTTCCGCCAATTTCACCGTTACATGGCTACAAATGATCCATTTGCTATAGAGAGCACGGTTGGCAGCCATTCTGGTAACTTTGATTAGTGGTGACATTTGCTCACTATCGATTGGTGGCGGGTGAAGATTTTTTTTTTTCTTCCTCCCATGTGCTATTACGGCGCCACTCGTCGGCTCATATCAGCAATTCAGCTGATATTCCGTAATGGTTCTCATCATGTAGTCAGAGTTGCTTTAGGCTCTGACTCCTTGGTCTTGCCATAGGCAAGGACTGAAAGAAGTCATCTCGACCGAGAAAGGCCAGCCGCCTAACCTAGTATCATATGATTGAGAGCACAAAGAACATAAGTGTCATATGGAGAGGATTCCCTTTTTGTGGTTGCTTGCCACGTGCTTTTCTGAAAAGGACAAACGAGCACCACCTGGCGCAATCATTCAAGCAACATGCGGCATAGAATCATCGGGCATGAAATAGCAATCGCACCGCAAGCAGGTAGAATGATTCAAGCATGTAGAATGGACCAACCGCGACGGACTTGAAGACTGCCCTAGTTTAGAAGCAAATACATCGTACGCAAGAAGCAATAATTTGATATGCGGCTGCTCGATCTCTCGGCTAGCATTCGGGTCTAGAACAACTTTGGCCTTCTGGAATGCATGCCGCCCATTAGGATGACATTGACCTGGGAAGACTACGAAGCACTAGAACAGGTCGGTCATCTCTCATTCAGAGACGAAGCCAGAGTTTATTCCTTCTCAAGTCGTAACAACTGGCACCAGTGCTGTTTTCCAACCGAACCCAGTTTTCCTCTTGTTTGATTCCGAGTGACAACGCGGAACGTGATCGCAATCTCCACTATATGGGATCCGTAAATTATAGACAGTATAACGTGGTAGGAGGGGGAGCGACCGGACGGATATGGGTCCTCTCATCATCTCCATCGGAACGTCTGCTAGTGTAGGTAGCTCCAGTGGACGAACGCTTCCGGCAAGATGCCGACCTTTTTTCTTACTCTGGGTTCTCTCTCCTTGCCGGGCTGGCTGGCTCATCACACAACCCGCTGCATGATTTGCATTGGAAATCAAAGACTTTTGTATGAGGCATTTCCCATCCCATCCCGATAGATTGGATGATTATTGTTGCCATGTTGTCTCGAAGCGGCTCCCCGCGTCTAGAGAGAGAGCAAAGTCACCAATGCTTTTACTTTCCGGCATGTCACATCTGCCAGAGCCATGTCTCTTTGCCCGTTGGAGCAGCACACTAGAGAAGCAATGTAACTTTCACCGCTCCCAGAAAGCTCTCTTTGGCCGATGCTCTTCTCCTCACCCCCAGACTGTATACTATTCATACCTACGCACCCTGGACCTACATACTGCTCGTACATATAGATCCATGCCTCTTGTCCTGCACGGTAAACAACGGTGGCCCAGGTTCCTAGGTAAGTTTGGTAAGATGCTACCCAGGTTAAGCAAGAAAGATACGAGACGGGTCTTGCGCAGAGAGCTCTTATTTCAATGTTTGGATTGGCAATATGTGGTGATCTGGCACTGCGTCTCGGATCTGTATGGAGCCACTTCCCCGTACCACACACGTTTCTTTCATACGATTTGATTTGAAGACACGCCCTCTCAACAAATGCGTATTCCGGTAACCCTCACACATCGCCGGGCCTTGGCACGTCTGCCATGCAAAGCTTAGTTGCGGCTTTTCGAGAGAAATTGCCCATAAAGAACAAGAGCCGCTCGCTCCTCAGCCCGAACCCCCGGCCCCATGTTCTTCGTATGCACCCTAAAGAAAGAAGAGCCCACCTCCATCCCATCTGCTGGCAAAATGGTCTTCCTCCTTGCAGATGGTAGATATTCCTAGCTCGAATGACCGCCAGAATGTCAGATTGGTCAGCCAATCTCACTTCTTACTTACAGTGCATACCACAGTACACCACCTAGGTTAGGTGGGCGACGGGGTAGGCACGCGAGGCACTTCATCTCAACTCGAACTGAAACCCACCCGTCTGCAGCTTGCAGCTCTCCCTGTACAGGGTAAGCCGGTAGGTGATTGCGGGACCTTTTTTTTCGGTGCTCGGTTCGTTGACCCGCCTGATGTATACCCGCGGCCTGCGCCAATGGAAGTGCCCTTTGAGGATACCATGCGACAGGAAAGTCAAAAAAGAGGTCAACATACATCTGTCGACGGGCTTGCTACCGACTGCACACCGCAATCGCGGTACGTTATAGCCCGATAGACTCCTCTTCTTACTAACTAACCTATTACAAAATCCAGCGAGGCCTCCAACAGAAAAGTCGCTCTCCTCACTCTCCATTCTTCTCACCAGACGAGACACGTCGCCCATCACAGATGCACAGTCGGCGCGCACTACTGCATGCATATTCCGATTCCATCTGCCAACTGCTAATCTAGCTAGCTAGGTTGCTGCTAGATACAGACAGACATGTCACATACCCAGGTTGTTAGCTCATGGGGTTCTCCCGAGGTATTCCTTCCAGTGACGGGCTCTCGGGGTTCTGAGGAATATCTGGATACTTTTTTAGTACAACCCGCAGCCGGCTATGACCTCAACCATTGAAGATCAGTCCTTACGTGATGAGCAAACCCGCATCTTACATGAGGCTTGACAAATCTGTGCGACGGGCTCCTCAAAGCTCAGCCCAAGCATCTCATAGGATTTGCGCTTTGCCGGATCCCCCCATTGCCCGTCAGGTAGATATGACGCTATCGGGCATTCCTGGGTACAGAAAAAAAAACACAACTATCTGCTATTCGTTGCCGACAATACATCATTCAGGCCGCCAGGATCTTCCTCTCCATGGATCCCGTCGGTTTCACGTCAGGGTCCAACAAGGGGCAGATCTCGCGGATCTGACGTCACAATTCTGCCGAGCACATCCATAATTAAAGAATTTTGACCTTGTTCACTTGCTGCAGTGATTCTAAAGATAACATATCTCTATCGGCACTTTTAATGCTGCGATATCTATTCATTTATGCCAGCAGGCAAGGGCTCAAACTGCCCTGCGCCAATCGACAGCCTCGTGTCCGAGGTCTTGGAAACCAATGGCCAGTTCTTTCCTTAGGGAACCATCCCATCTTGACCGTCTCTTGATGCGTGCGGCGCTGACCGCCTAGAGGTGACATGGTCACACCAAACGTCAGCCGCGTACTTTTGATATATCTACACATATCACAAAAAGTTAGACACTGCACCCGCGGCTGCGTGCTACCGTAACTGTGACATTGATGCACACAATCAAAGACTTGAGGTGTTTGTTCACAACCAGGGGACGATTCAATGCAACGTCCGACAACTCGCCAGCATGTCTCTCTCTCCCTTGCAGCATGACGAACTCTCATGCCTCTGACGATTATAAGCTCATATGCAAAACCCGGGAGATCCCGAGATGAACAGAAAAGAAAACAGCTCCCGTGCACGGCGCATGAATTGCAGCTCTGTAATGATGTACCATACATGCAGTGGCAGCCAATCACTTTCCACGATAGCTACAGAATATAACAGCTAGCTGGGTACGATGGTACAGCGGCTTGTTTCTCGAAACAAGTATAGAAGAAAAGCAACAACTCCCAAGTGACGCTCGAGGCGTTGAAAAAAAAAAAAAAAAAAAAAAGTGTGTGACGTCGCACACGATCCGACCCACACTGCGGCACGGCGAGGCTGTTACCACCTCCATGTCGCAACGACACCTACGTACATGGAAGTTTCAAAAAAGTACGTAGACGACCTATGTATAGCAGCCAAACATGGCACGGCAACTCGGGCCCAATCATGTCCTGCGTTGCCGGCGTGCTCTTATCCTCCATTTTATTGGTTCAAAGGGAGTTCTTGTCGTCTATGCGTGGGACGACCATGAGATGCCGGTGCACGCATCACGCAATTTGATCACTTCTTTCCTGCTCTTATATACACACAAACATGCCATGCTTACTATCCAAAGTGCCGTCGCGCCAAGTCTTTTCGATACTACGTTGCAATCAGCAAAGGCATATAAAAAAGACCCTTATGGTTGGCGGGTGCACGGGTTTGTTATATTGTATCGCCGCAGAAAGCTTATCTGATATACCGATACCTCATGGCTGCAAACACATGCCGGGAGAAAGAGATCAATTGTCTCGAGATCGAAATTTCGTCTGACATCTGGCAGGAGATGATCTGATCAGAAACCCGGCCAGATACAGGAAAATTTGCACGGTATATGATTACAGCGCGACCATACCTTGACTTGGACGTTCCCCGGGCCGTCTAGCTCGTGCTCTCACCACCATGAGAGCTCCTGGCCGGGGATATTACTCTCGCTTTGTTCTTTCAGAGAAAGCCAGAAATGAGAATGCAAAGCGGTCAAGAATTTGCAATGGAGGTTGTATTGTAGCCATCCGCCCAGAAACACACTTCCTGGCCCATTATGCTTGTCCGCAAATCTTACCATTTCGTGGATGACGGCCTTGCCGAGCGTGCAAGGTGAGTCTGTTCCGGCACAACCCGGCGCACAAGTATCTGTGCTTGACTATATGTCATAGAACTCACTTACGCGGGCGCGGAGTCTCGGTGCTGGTATCATACATATGGACGTCAACCGCCTCACGTAAACACCTGTATGAGCCTACAGATCAACCCTCGGCTTCGCTGTATTTCGGCGCGGGGCCTATGAATGAGTATAGCACTTTGATTGAGTTTCCTGGAATTCTGTATGTACTGATCTTCGATAAAACGTGAGTCATGACGGGTAGTATTGAATTTCTGTACACAGTCGTTCCGTGATGAGCCACGTCGGACGAAATTTTGTCCTTTGGGCTCTGGTGCACAAGCAAGACAATGTCGCGGATGAGAACATACAATTGTTCGAATAGATATCAATATAATATAAATGACATCAATCCGCAGTATCTGACCAAAGTATTCAAAGCTGTGAGCTAGATTTCTCTTTTTCACGAGTATCAATGTAAACTCTCTAGGTGATCCTTTTTTAACATACCTGCTTTAAAATCTTTGTCGCCATTTAGGCACAACCCATGGACACAAGAAGTAGTGATAATCAATCTCTTCATCACTTATTAATATCATATCTAGATTCTTGGACGTTTTCGCAATTTCTCTAATAAAAGAAAACCATGCTAAAATGCTTAAGCTCTGCTATTTTGGAATTCAAGTGGCTAAAGATAATAACTAACAATAAAAAACCGGTCATATCCTTATTCCGCGATCATTCTTACTGCAGCAACAAGTCTTTGGGCAACACAAGGTGTTATGCAAGAATGTCAAGTCAACTTACTTGAGTCGAGACTCTTCTTCTCTGACTATTGATAGGGATGTGTTTTCAATGAAGATGGCACCTCGCCGGACGAGATGGTTCAACCAAGAGAGCCTACAATATCTAATATAGTTTTGTAAGCTATGGGAAAATGCCGGCAACAAGGCGGCTATTCCCTTTAGCTTAGCTAACAAGCCGACGGAATACAAACGCTTTTCCACATGTTTTTAAAAAGATGAATACAACAAAAGTTGGCGCTGGCAAATGCTTACCATCAAACCACGGCCCCCTAAAACCGGGCATACGCAACGAAAGAAAACCTCAGCAGTGTCTCTTGCGCGCCTTGGTTGAAACACAAAAAAGGCTTATGGCGACGACTTCGCGAAAACACTCATTTGAGCGTTAAGGACTTATTATAATTCTTTCGAAGACGGGTCTAAAGAGCAGCCTTTAGCAAAAGTCTTTATCATATGCCATATAAACTCACATTTCCATTTCTATATCCACCACCTCGCCGATTATAGATATATTCGAACGATGACAGCTGGTCTGGGTAGAATAGTGTGATTGTTTTGGTCTTAGAATCAGGAACAACCCATGGTCAGTCACGGCTCTGAACTTGATCAAACTGACAAAATTCTGTATTCGGACAATGGCTGCGTACAGATCATCTACAACGTCGGCACTACCTAATCTATACCGTACCCATATGTCAACGTTCGGCCCGAGCAGGTATAATTGACTGCTTATATTATCTTTGCCACGCCTGTATATTATACTCGGGAAAGACACCACATGGCGAGAGGTTTGACAAGACATAAGTAGAATAATATTGGCTATTGGAAGCTCTTATATAGAGTAATCTCCGAATTATGTATGAACCATCTCCTTGAACTCCATCCATTCTTCCTGCTGGCAGCCTTCCCGTAGTAACGGCCGCATATCCCAGGGTAAAAACCACAAACGCCATACGCGACTTGCCCTTTCAGAACTCTTGTGTATCGAGTCCATCCGAAAGTCAGCGCATAGTCACCAAAACATGATGACGTAAATACCCGGCATTCCCCAGGCTCATCCCATCCTCATCCCGTGAACCTCATGGCGAAACCCAGTTATGAAAGCTTCCACAGGCGATGTTGCCTCTTTGTGAAATTCCAATGGCTCCGCCAAATACCTGATAATGGATGACTTGACTGTCGTCCTACCGAGCCAACCCCACACGAATCGGCGCAGAAAAGCCGCCCGAGTCTTGGACCATTACCCATTGCATTGCAAGGGTTAAACTATAATTATGTATCAGATGCATTACATCCTTGGCCGCAGCTCCATCCGATTGCAGAAGCGTTTGGCTCGATTTGTGGACATGGGAGCGTGACTCCATCGACTGGTGAGATAGCGGCAGCGCATTCTGTGTGCTGCTGAAATGTTGTAATATCGCCGTGGCCTGGAAGCCAACCCGTCCCGTATAGATAGATAGGTGAAACGTGGTCTCGTGTCACTCGCATCCATGTCATGAGCTAATTGTACAGAGAGACTTGCTGATGAGACTCATGGCACTGTTCAAGAGTGGAAAAGATCCCAAGCTCTCTCGCAGATGCGAAGGAACTCTTCCCGCTTGGCACGCTGCGTCTCGGGACTGTCGCGGCCGCTGCCGAATGGTCCGGTCCGCCTGGTAGCAGAGGGCCCATGACCCAGGGGTGGGCTGGCACCCTCTTCGTAGTCTGCTCGGCGCCGCTTGCTGGCGCTGCGGCTCTGGTCCTGATGGGGAAGAGCTCCAGTCCTCGGGGAGGGGGGAGTTGGTGGCTGATGAGCGGTGTAATGAACAAGCTTGGGCAAGAGCTCTGCCCGGCCACCGGCCAGTTCGTGTTGGGCTTCCTCGGCAGATCTGTACTCGCGAGGTCGGCTGGACAGTGGCGCCTGAGCGTGCTGAGGAGCCTGGCCTGGCGAAGCAGGAGGACCGTGGCTCGATGTAGGATACAGACCGTTGCGCGCACTGGCTTCGTGGTGGGAGATACCGGACCCAAACACGTCTGCAATCGGAGGCAGCCTGTTGGCCGTCTGCTGCGCGGGTACATGGTGGATGTGCGATGTGCTCGAAAGATTCGAGGGCTGGTTGGTGATGTGCCTGGTGAGCGGGTGAGGGTCGTGTCTGCCGGTGAAGGTCTGGCCAAGAGGAGCAGACTGAATGACACGCTCATTGGCAAAGTTTTCGTGGGACGGTGCCACGATGCTCAGTCCCGGAGGCGCCTTGTTGCGTCTCGACATGCCGGGCGTCTTTGCGGCGAACTGGTCCACTCCCTTGTCCTTGCCGGTATCTGGTCGGTCACCCTTTGCCGACTGTTGCTGCAGACGAGCCTCAATGATTTGGCGCTGCTGCTCCCGCACGCTCAAACTGCGCTGCAATTGCTCCTTCATGGCGGGGTCCTGTGTGACGAAGCCTGGAGACAAACAGGCGAGGCCAACCTCCATGATTCCGAGTCCGTCTCTTTCGCCCGGAAGTCTAGCCGTCTGTGCTCCCGAGCCGGCCAGACCACCCTTGGAGAGATCGAGCTTTCGAGGTCTGTGGCGGGGAGGAGGGATCACTGGAGAACCCGGTTCCTTCTTGACGACGATCCTGGGGGCAGTGGAGCTGGATACATTTCGACTGAAACATTCTCCGACGTTAGAATTTGTGCCACGAAACGTATTCAAAACAAGACTTTGGTGGTGGGCAACTTACGCGGTAGGGGAGGACTTGTTCTGCTGGCCTGCTGCTCTGGTCGGGCTGCCGCTGCCTGTGCGCGTCACATTTGGTGTTGACGAGGTGGCCGCAGGACGAGTTGCGGCAGGCGACGTTGATGGCGGAGGCGCCAGAGCGACGGCTGGCGGTGCGCTCGCCGTAGTAGCGGGTGCGAGGTCAGCGTAAGCTGGCCTGTCGTGTGGTGCCGGAGAAGGAGCCATTGCGATTGCTGCGCTCATTGTGAGAAGAAAACGAGTAATATGTTAAGGAGATCCTGAGGTTGGTCGTGATGTTGGCGTTTCGCTTCGCCAACTTTTGTCCACAAAAAGTGTGGTCCGAAGTCCTGATAAATCCGGCGGATATCGATCTGCCCAGATGGTCTTCGAAAAATTATCGAGTTTCAACGTATTGCTGCAATGCGCTGTACGTGCGAACACGTAAAAAATGCAGTGTAGAAAGCAGTCAAGATTGACTCGATTTCCGCAACGTCTGCTTTGCTTTTGGCAGAACTAGACGTTGTCCAGATTTGCTACACGAAGGCTGTACCTCGGGAGCCCGGGCGCGGTGCTATTGCGTTTCGTGGGAGATGTTGCCGAGGCGTAGGCTGATCTTTTTCTTCGAGTCCTCTTTCTTTCGTCGAATTTGAGAACGAGCGGCTTTCCTCCTGTGTATCCGAAAGACTGACTTCTTTCACCACAAAGTTATTGAGCGGTGTGAAGGGTAAAAAGTCTCCGGGGGGTTGCTGCAAGCACGAACGTTGCACAGAGAGATGGGCGAGTCGCCGAGGCGGGAATGTCTCTGGTATAATAGGCAGATGCCGATGGTGGCTGAATTTAAGCGGACCTGAAGCGAGTCGCTGATTTGCGCGTGACGACAGGGACTCAAATCTGCTGCTGCTGCTGCTGGACGAGGCCGATTCGATTTCGAGCGGCTGCAGTGGGATGTACAATACCAAATAGAGAATGGTCGGGAAGTTTCGTCGATGGAAAGTTCTCTCTTATTGCGCAATCATACAAAAAATGGATCAACACGCACAGGAGGCTTTTCTCTTCTTCTTCGACTGGCCTTGACGAAAAAGGAAAGCGTACAAAAAAGCAGAAGCGAAAGACTCGAGCACACGACCGTGGTGTGGGTGTGTTGAGAGAAGGAAGAGAGGGGAGGAAGGAGAGGAGAGAAGGAAGAGAGTGAGAAAAAAAAGAAAAAGAAAAGGGAAAGTGTTTCCTGTTACGCGAAGGGGTCTGGGCGGGCGCGCAGTACAAGTAGGATGTGTGTATGTAAGTCGAGCAAGAAAATTGAATGGGAAGAACGAAAGAGGAAACGAAAAGATCGAGTTTGATGCAGTTTCGGGGATTTCGCTGTTCCCAAAACTCCCCTGCAACTACTACTACTGCTACTGCTACTACGTACGGCTTGGTAGTTTAGTAGAGTCTAGTCTGTATTCTGTACGAAGTACCTTTCACCACAGCCAGCCAGAGTCGAGTGTGTAATGTAATGTGGTAGGTAATAAAAGGTAGGCATACATACAGGCAGGGCCCAGGCAAATAATAGCAGTAGTACTGTAGTACATACATGGAAGACGAGAATTGGCATTGCAGCACCGCACGCACGTTCTCACACACACTACCTACCTTATCCTTCCCAACCCCACCTGCTCATACCCAATGCAACGGATGAGGTTGATGTACCATAGCGTATGGGATCGATGGGGCCGCCGGCTCCCAGGGCGAGGCCAAGCAAGCAGTACGTGTTGAACGTTTCTGGCTGGTGTCTGGCTGGTATCAATCCGTGGTACTCCGCTGCGCTGCGGTGACAAAAAGACGATCCATCCGCCCTTCAGCAGCAGCAGCAGAAATGGGAGGGATTGGAAAGTCGCACACACACACGACGAAGAGACTCCACTCGCAAGGCCAAGGCTAAGAGGGCAGCTATGATTCCCAGGGCCCTACCTTCGATATTATGGCCGGCCCCCCTACGCGTGTGGGCGATTATGATTGATGAAAGGGGAGACGGAATAAGGAGTGACACAGCTTTGTGTGTGAGAAGAGTGGATTCTGACTGGCGCAGCGCCTGGGACTGGGGACTCGAGGCACCGGGACCCCCTGTCCGCTCAGGTGTATTCGGCGGGAAGCCCAGCAAAAAAGAGCCCAGCGTCTGTCTGTCTGTGTGGTCGAACTCGACGTTGATGATGCCAGTGCGCACGGCCGAATACACACATACCACAGATCTCCGTCCGTACATGTACTATGAGTACCGTCAGAACCATCAGTTGATATAGTTCTCAACACATGAGAAGTCTCTAGACAAGTGGGTGACAGTATATAGCAGACATCTTCGTCTATACGTGTATATTGCTCGCGGAAAACAAAGATATAGTCCACTTGCGAGGGGAGGAACAAGACACGCTGAAAGAGGATCGGCCCCCAATTGCATGTACACAGTAAGTAGTTTCGTGTTTCGTTGGTAGCGTCCCTGGAATTCTAGATGCGCCCTAGCGGTCGTGGAGGCACACGACAAGCCGATCAGCAACCTCTCGTATCAGAAGTCTCCTAGCGCGTACACCGGCGACGCAACTCTGGGGAGGTAGGTCCATCTCTGGCGAACCACACAAATACGTAACCTAGGTATGTACACCACAGCGAAGCTAGGTTGGTACGGTAGTGTTGGATCTCGGCGGGATTCCGAGCGAAAGCATGCGTGGATCGAGCCAAGTGTGTGTATGTATTGTGTGAGAGATGGGTAGAGCAAGCCATGTGGTGTTTCCAACTACCGGTACAAACTTTTGTGCTGGGCTCTGACACTATTCAACCTCCAAAGATGAGACGAGATGTCGACTAACTGGAACTCTTCTGCTCTTGCGATGTAGTATTGAGTGTAGGACATGAGCCCCGACTCAGGCCGGCTTCTGACACAGTCCCGTTGTCTTTGTCTCTATTGTGCTCTTGTGTGTACGTGGTTGCGGCCCCGCCAACAAGTATAATTCGGAAGGGCATGTGATGCCAGCGGAGGAAGCGGCGGAAACGAGACATTGGATCGTGACCACTCGAAGCCAAGCCAGGGTTCCCAACCAAAGATTGCGCCTGTCCGGCAGAAACAAAACCAGTCATCTATGATCTCGACATGTCAACCCTTTTCCCCATCACGAACATTGTATGGCTGATGGGCTCAGGACCATCCTGGCACACGCTGTATTGATTGGCAAGCCGGATTCCTATGACTGCTCTCTCTCGAACTATTTCCGAGTACTACAGGATTACTTGCAGATCTCTGAACTCCATCCAGCCCAGCCCGACCCAGGTCGAGCGGGCGCCGGTGGAAGAGTTCGTGGTGGATCATGAGCGATTGGCCGCGGGCGGCCCAAGAGGCAAGATTATACTAGGCTCGTAGCAGTGTAGCGTTCCCTAATGTGGTATATAAGTGGGAGAGCCCATAGCGGACTGGAGAAGGAGCCGTTCATCGTCTGTCTCCGTAATCCGTAGGCGTGTTTTACATTGATGCTAAAAAACGCCCGTCAGAGCCTGCGAGCCTACGAGAGCCCACGAAAAGGTACCTGCCTACCTACCAAAGGAGCCAGGAGCAGAGAGAGGCCAACCGAACCTGTGGTGGCCACGAGTGATGAGCGAGAGGAACGAACGAGATGGAGACCCGTGCGACAGCGGTGCAGCTGCCAGCCGTGCATATCCCCCTCCTGCTATGTAGCCTGTTCTGATTGGACACCGCTGCACCAACCTGAAAAAAGAAAAGGAAAAAAAGATCGATCCCAACCTTGCGATTCCGTCAGATGCGACATACGGTTGAAGGGGGAATATCAAATACAGGTAGGCTGGACCGCTGGGATCCGACCTTTGGTAGCCTTTCACCACCCTCCCTCCCATCCGCCCTGTTAGGTACCTACTGTCTATAGGTAGGTGTGTAGTAGACGTATGGAGTACACAAGGAGGGACGGAAACGCATTGCAACACCACGGCCTTGAACCTCGACCTCGCTCGCTCCGACCGACTCAAGGCGAGGCAAACAAGGCCCATGGCAGCAGAACGTGAGAGGCGCGGACGGGGAACGGGATGTCCAGAGGTAACGCTGCTCTCGGCGGAGCATCTGAATCCCGGCTCCTGGTCCGCACTATTGGTCCCCAATCCGCTGTCCATCGTACACACAGCGATGTACGACAAGAGCCAGTCTTCCATGTGGTATGTTTGTTATACATACGTGGGGTACAGTGTAGATGAGCGAGGCACTCAGGATTTGTGCTCATCATCAGGATTTTCAATTTCCGTACCTACACAAGAAACAAGAACTGAAAATGGCACTGGGGGATGGATCGCGGTCGTTCGAGTTTCCTCTGCTGCCAAGCGCGAATGCTTGCTACCTCAAACCGCTAGTCGCATGCTATTTAGAGTTTCTCAGGTGATGGTGGACAGTAAAATAGCCCTTCCCAGGGGTGCGTTGACGGCGACTAGTGGCCCGCCCCTGTCAATCAAATAGAGGAGCAGCCGGGAAGGATGGGAGCAGCGCAACCACCAAACGTGGCCCAAGGTTCTCTGCTCGCAGCATGGCCCAAGAGCCTCTCCCTCCTCTCTGCCCAAGCCTCGGATTCAGCTGACATCTGGGGGGACGATGCGGGCGTTCGGCAGTTCCATTCGTGTCGGCCGTCGTAATAGTGGTACTCGATGGACATGTTGTCGTCACTTTGTAAAACCCAGTCTCTCGATCGTTATATGATTTCAGGAAAAGACCCACGGAGTCAGTCAGCCCAGTCCAATCTGGGACGAGTTCAGATGAAATATCTCCCGGACCCCCCCGATCCAGGTCGAGCAAACTAATGAGCTGCGTATATTACAGGCGAGTGAGTAATGTTGCAGTCAATCAATCAATGGTTGGGAGTCATTCAGTCAGCCTGAGAGAGGTACCTGGCAGCTACTTGAGAATAGAACTGAACAAACTGCTAACATGCCACCACTCTTGACACGCATAACAAGCCTTTCCTGGGCCCCATCTCGGTTCAAGAACTGGTGTGTTTCTCCTGCTTTAGCGCTGTTCGAGCTTTTCGGGGGGTGGCTTCTTCAATGTCGACCCAGGCAAGCTAGGTTCGCAGCAGCTCTGCTTGGAAGCCAGAAGCCAGCCAGAACTTGCAAATGTTCCCCGCCATATGAGGCTGCTGTTAAGCATCGCCCGACAGGGGAGCCAGACCTGCTAGAGTTGCATTCGATTCGCCGCGTCCTGGGTATTGTAACAGATATGTAGGAACCGCAGCGCAAAGAATATCCGCAATATATTGCCTTTGCCTACGTTCGGACGCGCGGGAAACGCTCTCTTGTTGATTGTTGACCATGATGACCAAGCAGAGACCCCCATACATGGTATGAGCCCCGGGAAAATACTCTGTACAAGGCGTTTTATTGCGCACTGCCTCGTGACAAGAATTTCCATACCCCGTACTATACACGGCACACATCGTGAGTATGCAATCTAGGCTCAACTCATCAGCCGACAACTCTTTCCGCCATGGCCCAGCGGCCAAACAGCCAGCAGTTTGTTATCTCTATCAACCGGGATTGCTTGAGCAATGACTGGCGATACGAACGAGACTGAAAAAAGAGAGAAGAAGAAAAGACCATTGCTGAACCGCCAGAAGCGTGGATCGTCGCATTGCATGCATGTTTCTGTACACTATGCACCAGCTACCTAGCCACTGCTAGGGACTATGCGGTTTGTGAGTACTTCGTAGGCATGTAAGCACGGTGCTCGCGAACGTGCGCATTTAGCACAGACGGGAATGCTTGGAAATCTTCACTATACTCTCTGCAGTCGCATGTAGGCGTTTAATTCCTTGTGATGACTGCCAGCAGCCAGTTCAGATAGATGCTGTTGCGCAGCTTTCGGACAGAGCTTGACGAAAAAAAAAGAAGCTTGGGGGGATAGCAACCTGGGATGCCTGACCCTGACGATCCCCGGCTATCTTCACCTTGAAGATGCGGGACCTTGTTGTAATCATCCCTGCACAAGAACTCGACTTAAAACACAAAGGTGGGAGCAGGCCGGAGCACAGCATGAATATTGAAGGACACGAGCTGCGCGGTCAGGACGGCGTGTTCCTGTCAGACAGTAAGTAGGTAACGGACAGCACTTGATAGATATGGGCAGTGACGGTTGAATTGTTACTGCTGTCTAGAGAAGACGGGTTTGCCGACTTTTGGTGAATCTCTACTCCTGTCTTCGCCTACCCCGGAATTGAATTGGATCACCATGAAGCACCCGAGGACCGTCAGATGATCATGCCTGTTGCATGTCGCCTCGCCGTTTCCGTCTGAAGATCCGAGGCTGGAGAGGTTTCTTCAAATCATGCCTGATGCTCACCGTCAATTCAAAGAGCCAAGGGACCGGAGTTTTATGGGTCGGTCCAATGTACCGTCGGAACTTCCTTCTTCGAACTCATTGAAGATCCAGATATGGGAAAAAAAGAAAGCACGAACGATAATTACCGTGTAAGTTATACCAAAGTGGCTTCAGTACGAGTATTTGGTATTCAAAAGAAGCCCACCAAATCTGTCAGCATAGGTCGCAGTCGCACAGGCCACGACATTCGTGACCAGGGCTGTCTTTTAATTCTTTCTTTGCACATGCTATCGCCGGGAAGATCGCGTGCAAAGCGGTATTATACTCCGTACCCTAAGCAATTAATCTATAGGACCCCCCAGGATCTTTCTCGCTTCTGTCCCTCGATTCTTGCCGAGTTCGATTGAACGAGCCGGCCTGCCGAAGAAGAGCTACGTTTTTTTTTCTCCACTGGGAGGAGGGAAGCGGTGGCAATCCCACCACCCCTCTGCTGCATTGGGCTGACATCGCCAGTGTTTGAGAGAGTCACATCGCCAATCAGAGCCGCAGCTGACCGGGGTATATTGAATATTGAAACAAAGTGTTCCTTGGTCTGGGCCAATGGGTGGGCACCTCGACTCGTCCATGATGGATTCTTCTGGCGGTGGCTACCACGAGATATGTATTCCATCTCATTTCTATCCCCTCCTCGCCTCGGAACCCAAACAAAAGAGGTATTGGTCTTTCCCCGACGGTGAAATGGTCGGGCAAGCAAAAAGCTCGTCATTTGGAATTGGGGACTGCTCTTCCGGCTGCATGTCTCACTCGCTCTGCACCAACACGGGCGATCGTGTTCGAATGCTTGCGGTCCTGCAATGAAAATCCACGGAAATCCGCAAAGAGCCAATGAGTTGACTTGCCTGGTCGCGTATCACCTCACCAGACTGAATTGAACAAGAGAGGGCTTTTGATAAATTCCCGGGAATGCCAAGATCTTTCTCTGGGAAGGCGACGCTTGACCCTCCCCCGAAAAGTCAAAGCACGGTCGATCCCACGGAAAGGTGACCGGGCAAAAAGATTCGTCTTATCGGCCATTCGAGAGACAGACAGACAGAGAGATGGCACTCGTATTAGTATTCCGCATCGTATATTCGCCCAGAAATGAAAGACGGCAGAAGTCTAATGTATGTAGTGCATCTCGATACTCCCTGCGTGTAGCCGCGCGGTAGTGGGACCCTTTTTCCACTGCCGTGCCACCCCTCTGCCTTCTGCCCCCCAGTGCTCTAGGACAAGCCATGATGATGATGCTTGCTCGGCCAGTAGAATGTTTTTCTTTTTGGCGCATTGTTGGCAGATTCTCATCGTACAGCCTAATAAGCTGATGCCAACATTTGAATTTCAGGTGAAGCTACAAATGCAAGTGAGATGCACCACGCTCCAAAAAGACGATGACAATTGACCTATCAGCCCGCTCCAGTCGCTCTCATGATCGGCAGATACATGTGTGATACTATAGCAGTGAGTCACTGGATTATCTACCAGCCAGTGCGAGATCAGGAAATCGAAACCCAAAACACGATCCCAATCTTGGGTTGTCCCGGGACATGGATTTATGCTTGACTGTAAACAGCATGTAGTAAGCAGATTGATTATAAATTTCTGACGACCTGAATAGTGGTTCCTGTCGTGGAGAAAGGCCGATGCGGAGACTTGAATGGACGCAACCGAGGCACGAATACTCGTTCACCACTGCTTGTCTCAATCATTGTGGTCTCTTTGAGCCAAGCTAGCTCACTTGGAGAGGACTTCAGAACGTTCGGTATCACAAGGCTACGATGTTGTCTTCTTTTAGGATAGACAGTAGAATGCGAATGGTATAGGATGAATATCAAATATGACCAAGTTGGACGAGTATAACATGTGATTGGAGGTGCAGCCAATCCGCAGCCAGCTGGCGAAGTCTTGATTGCCAGCTGTGAAGATTTTTCTTGCCAGTATCGCAACCGATAAGGCGCAAAGCTCCCAAAAAAGCCCCGCCAAAACTTTTGAGCAGCAACGGCCGCCAGAGTCCAGTTCACGACAACCTGTGTGCGATTGCGTTACAAGTCGCTCCCTTTGCCCTGCGAATCTAAATCTAGCAGACCCGTACCATTGTTCGGCAGAGATGGCCCCCCGCGCGAAGAAGGCAGAGGTGTCCGAGGACACCAGCATGGAGGACGCTCCTCCGTCGGCGCAGCAGACCCAGGACGCCGGCGACGACATGCAGGAGGATCCTGTCGAGGAGGAAGAGGAGGAGGAGGATGGCAGGGCCGAGGAGGAAGAGGAGGTCGTCCAGCGCGTCAGAATTGTGAGGCACCCTGCACTGTACCGAAGCAAAGAAAATGCGCCTCACAAATACTGACGTCGCATCTTTTTTTAGCTGCCCGGGTCTTCCGCGACCGCCGCGTCTTTCGAATTCCTCGAGGAGGGACACACACTTGGCAACGCCTTGCGATACATCATCATGAAGAAGTTGGTAGCCCATGTACCACAGCAGTGAGAGTATCATGCTGACTAGAATCCCAGCCCGGACGTCGAGTTCTGCGCCTACGCCATTCCTCACCCTTCAGAGGCCAAGATGAACATCCGCATTCAAACATACGGTAAGGACCTTCTAATCGACCAATTGCTTTCGAGGACCAGATACTGATTTGCCGTAGACACAACGACAGCAACCGCCGCCTTGGCTAAGGGCCTCAAGGACCTGGAGGATCTCTGCGACGTCGTGGAGGACAAGTTCTGGGCTGCCCGCAACGAATTCGTGGCAGCGCAATGAACCAGCTTCTGGAACTAGGGAGTCTTCTTGTTGTTGGATTCAGCGGCAGTGATCAACGGCATCACAGTGGCATTCTGCGGCGTTTGGGTGCATCTTAGACGGGGACGTCAAAAAAGGGACATGTGATTTCTTCTTTCGGATTGCTCTATGTACACAAGGAATGATACCCCCATTTCCTTTCTAATTGCGACCCTACAAATGTGATTGTCAGTATTCAATTTGGAAGTGACAAGTTGCGTGAACTCGCGTGAACGTACCTCCAGGAATGCGTTCATGAAGTTCTTGGGTAATCTCTCGTGGCCGCGGAAGTTCTCCTCGGGGAAATACGACATGATGTGTGTAGTCTGCTTCCAGAAGTTCATGGTTTCCTAATAAGATACCGCGTATTAGCTGAGGAACTGCCCCGGAATGTCTGATGTATCTGGTATTGCAACGTCGGGGACGCCTCCCCCGTACAAATACTCCCGTTAAAAGGAAGCCTCCCGACTATGCCTCCACGAAACCCCCCATTTGGGCAGAGGACCACTGACCTGGTACTCGGCATTGTTCTGCATGATGAGAACATCCACGACGGGCAGCTTGTTCACGTATCGGTGTCGCTCGAACTCTTGTCGCATCCGTGTTCTAATGACCGAAACGGGGAACGGGACGGAGTACATGGTCTGGATCTCGGGCGCCTGGTTCGCGTCTATGTCAGCACCCGGATCATCGCGTTGCCGGTTCACGAGCCGTCGCCGGAGGTGTGCGCGAGGAAGGCGCCTCCTCCTGGCATTGGTCACAGTCTCTTGGACGTACAGCTCGAATCCATTCTCGGTATGCCGAAAGCACTCGTCGCTGCGCATCAGCCCAGTTGGCAGCTGTGTAGTCCTCGGGTCAGCGGCGCACTTTGAGCATTGGGGGACGACAACATACACTGGGCCGTCTTCTTGGCGAATTGGGTCGGTGTTACCGCCATTGCGACTGTCTTTCTCTGAGCAATTGGGGTGTGCTTGGATTGCCGGCTCTCAGCGTATCTGCATGTTTGAGCTTCACGGAGTCTGGGAGAGGTGTGGAGCGGAATGCACAGCCACAGACAGCCAATCGCAGTCCCGCGCCACAGAAAGCTTACAGATTACAATCGGTCGGTTCCTGTTGGCCTAAGGCAGGGGTGGCGTCATAAGACCGCCCTAAAACTCTCCAGACGGGAAGGCTTCCAGCTAAAGCTTCCCGTTTCTCAGCCTCGCCCCACTACAGAATCGCGGTTCCGTACAATTGTACAGGCCAATCTTTATTTCTTTCCATCACTGCTGCTCAGCCCGACGCGCAACGCCTTCCCCAGTCTCGTATCGCAGCACGACAAGAACACGATGCCTCCCGTACGCTCGCACAACTCGAGGCAGAGGAAACCGCCGGCCGGTTTCGAGGACATCCGGGACAACCTCGAGGTGTTCAACATCAAGATGAAGGACGCGCAGAACACGCCGACGGCCAACATCCCCAAGCACCAGGCGCAGTGGCCCGTGTTCCAGATCCACCACCAGCGCAGCCGGTACATTTACGAGCTCTACTACGAGAAGGAGGCCATCAGCCGAGAGCTGTACGACTGGCTGCTGAAGAACGGCCACGCCGACGCCAAGCTCATCGCCAAGTGGAAGAAGCAGGGCTACGAAAAGGTATGCGATCTGTGTACTCTTGTTTTTGCCTCCACGAAAATGTAATGGATGCTAATGCTGTGTCTAGTTGTGCTGCCTTAGATGCGTACAGACCAAGGAGACCAACTTCAACTCGACGTGTATATGTCGCGTGCCCAAGGCACAGATGAAGGACGAGACGAGCGAGGTGCAATGTGTCAGCTGCGGCTGCAGAGGTTGTGCTTCCAGCGATTGAAAAGGGAGTCGGAGGTACAGCAAGTCACGACATTTCGCATTCTACGGGCGTTGGCAACTGGACGGCGTTTGGGGGGACAAAGCGTTATTTTGAGGCTGTCATTTTATACTCAGCCACTGCAGGTTTCCAAAAACCAATGTGATACGAATAGGCAGGCTGTCGGCAAAAGCAGCATTCTGCCCCAGAATATTATGTACTATGATCAGCTGAATAGGCTGACTCATCCATACACATAGGCCCTATTACTGGTATATCTTCCTCTCCTGTTGCATGTGATCTCCCTAGAGTTGTACAGAGGTTTCAATCCAATGCGCCTGCTCAATTGCATTGAATTCTATCTTCTCGCAAATCCTGTCCTGGCTTTCCCTCGCCCGAACCGCACGCTGGTGGGCACAAACTGTAAGGTGGACATGGCACTGGATAGATCAGCCATGGCAGTGTCGACGGTCTCTTCAGCCGCCGGCGTCGTACTTGTGCTCGGTATCTCTTGCGGGCTCTTTCCAGTCTCTCGGTCCTCTATAGTCGACTGAGCTTCTGATGTCTTGGCTTGTCGAGCGCGTTGTCCATTGGATGCCGTTTGATGTCCGCTCGGCTGGCCACCAGACGCAGAGGACCTGCGGCGACGATGGCCGCTCTCCAACAGCAACGAGCTCCTCCCATCAATGCCCTCTTTTGTCACGGCAAAAAAGAAGTTCTTGGGGTACATGTGCTTATCTATCAAATGCATGCGCCTCTTCTGTGGCGTGCGACATTTCCGGTCGCAAGTCTCCACGAAACAAGAATACTTGGAGAACCGGAAAGTTAGTAATGAGCCTGGGCCAAGATCCGAGATGATGAAAGGACTGGTTCGAGGCGCTTACCGTATGCTCGCCCTTTTCCCTCAGGACGGCAGCGAACGAGTCATGACATTCCTCGATGTGAACATTGAGGAGATGGTCAGAAGGGAAGTTCTTCCGGCACTCGCTGCACCGGTTGGTGTGCGCCTTGATGTAGTGCGCCTCGTACTCGGTGTAAGTCCTGAACGAGAGCAATTCCCTGTGGCCCGGCAGCGAGCAGCTCATGGCAGCCGCCGATGCGATTGAGTCATCGACGGCGGACTCATCCAGCTCTGTAATCTTCGATACACGGACTTCTGCCGCCGGAGAGGCTGCATCGTCATTGTCATCCGTGTGGCTGGACTGCGCAGAATAGTCTGCCTGGGCCTCTTCTTCAGGCTCGCGTAAGCGCTTCATCTTTTTGACTTGCGAGCTTGGAAGGATATATTACATTTCAAGCCATAGGAAGCCGCATCCGCATAGGATGGATGCTACGCAGTAACCGAAGTACTGCAGTAGTGAATACTCCTAGCAATGAATGATGCTCAATTCGTGGCTTGTTCACGCCAGCGTGGCGAGCTCGTATGTGTAGGAGTATTATGCAACTTCCGGTTATAAACTTGCGTTCATCTGACGAGGCTGTTGCCAAGACTGGCCGAAGTGCGAATATGAAGCTTATGGATTTGAGTGGTCAATCGCTTTCTCGGAGCTATTCTAGAAAACAAAAAAAGAAGAGCTCAAGGTAGAGCTTCGAAGCTCTGGAAGGTGGAAAGTTTCCATAGCTTCAAGATAGATATGATCTGAGCAAGGGTCGGGGCCGCTTAACGGTCATTAACCAGTTCAAGACCCCTAACTTTGATGCCTACCTTGGGTAAAGAGCCACTGTGACTGGCTGGAGATGACGGCCCAAAAGCTGTGGCGGCGGGGCGAGCTTTTTGGTTCACTTGCAGGGTCCGTTGATCGGTACCTAAGGTAAAAGGTTAGGTGGTTTTGGTTACTTAGGTAGGCAAGGTAGCGCGCTGGCCGGGCCTCCAGGAATGGAATTATTGCTGCTGCTCTTTATCGTCGAGAGGAACCCCAAGGCCGCATGCAGTCAGTCATTTTTGTTTCCCGCAGCCGCCACAGAAACATCGTCGGCCTCGACATCCCACTCTACGTCGGCGTCGCATTCATCAGGAAACGCCATCGCCGCGCCTCTTTTTGTCCTGGCAGGACTTGCCCCAAAGTCTAAACTTGTCCAAGTTGTTGCCAATGTTCCCGCTACCCTGCGCCAAACAAGCCCTCGCTGCCACGACCTGCGCCCGCCTTCGCGCCCTCTCGCCTTTCGAAACCCACGACGTTGGCCTCCCAAGCTATGGCAATCGACCTCTCTACCCTTCGAATAACGATTCCATGTGAGCGCGAGCCTTGACCGTCACCTCACCAAACTTCCACCCCGCCCGATCCTGCTACGACATCGATCCGGCCTCCCAACCTGCCCCGGACCTCCCAAGTCCAATTACAAGCAGACAAATCCTGTCACGACTCTGATACTACGCCCTCGCGGTGCGGTGCGGTGTGGTGCGGTCTGCCGCGGTATAGTGAGATCGCCTCCTGTCCGTCATGGAGCAGCAGAAGCTTCGCGACGCTGCCAGGGTTAGCTACAAGTGAGTAGATGGGTGATTTGCGCGCATGAAGCGGCCAGGCCGTGGAGAAGTCCGCCTCGGTCGTCTCTGGGTGTAGCTGCTCACGAGAATCACTGTTCTCTTTGCGAGGCCGGTGTGTAGAATGGAGAGACTGATGCCGCCACAGCAAATCGGTCCAAGCCCGCAAAGCCATCCTCGAAAAGGTCGAGGAGCTCAGAAGCAGCCTGAACGATTCGCAGTCGCAGAAAAACAAAAATGCGAATTTGACCGCGCGCCTGGAGGAGGTTGAAACCCTCCTGAAAGAGTGCGTACCTGAGAAAAAGCAAGTCGTTTCGACTCGCAAGCTAACCTTGGTTCAGACTTCGCCTGGCCTGCATGGAAGTCATCTTTTACGACTTTGAGTATGCCCAAGAAAAGGATGTGGAAGGCTCGCTTTGGCAAACCCATGTGGTTGTAAACACCGAATACCGACGCGCGATCAGCCATGTCAACACTCTCAACCAAGTCGTCCTGAAGCGCAAGGTGGACAAGCTCTACCGCGACTTCTTGAAGACGTCCCAGTTCTTCTACCGCGCGTACATCCAGCGACTCTCCAGCCAATTCGACATCCCGGAGCTGCGACAGGTCGCCACAGACTTGAAAGTCGACCCATTCGATGTTTCTCAACAGCAACCAGCTCCTCTGGCCTCGCTTCGGTCAAAGCTCGTGAGCTCGTGCTATCTTACGCTGGTACGCATGGGCGATCTGGCGAGATACCGATGCCAAAACACCGAGAAGCCCCCCAAAGCCAGTCTTGACATTGCCTTGACATACTATGGCCTTGCCCGTATGCTGAACCCAGACGACGGTGCGTCGTATCATCAGACCGCCGTGCTGTTTCAGCCGACTACCAACAACTTCGAGATCATCTACCATTTTCTTCGATCTGTTTGCGTTGCAAAGCCTCACAAGCTGGGTGCTACCAATTTGGAAAGAGCCTTCAAGGGATTGCTGGGCAGCCAGGCCAGCTCCAAGGGCAATTCTCGACAGTCGGCTAGCAAAGGACCATCGGATGCCCTGACAACTTGGTTTCTGAAACTCCACGCGCACTATGCTCAGGGTGTGACCTTCTCGGCCCGTGAAGAGCTCGAGAAAGAGGTGCTGCATCGTTTGGAGGTTTGCCTCAAGGCTGAGAACAATGAGCAGTTGGCGCTCAGAATTCTCTTGGCCAATATTGCCGCATGTGACCTTGCTTTCGAGAATATCAAAGGTCAGTAGGCGAATGCCGTGTGTTCAAGGTCTCGCAGAGAGACATATGCTAATGCGGAATACAGAATCCAAGGATTGGACCATAGAGAGGTCCAAGTCCTGCCAGTATCTATTGCTCTTCCAAGTGAGGATCGCAGTGGTGCTATTCCGCGCTTTCCAGCCAGTCCTCGAAGACGAACGCAATGCCGACATTAGCGACAATCCGAAGGCACGCAACGACCCCTACAACACCGCTGGAATGTCCGCGACCCTGAAGCGCTTCTTACCCTTGATACGCATTTATGTCGCATGGGTCTATGTCTCAAGAGAGAACCTGAATCTTTATCAGGAATGGCTTGAGCCTTTCATTCGAGACTTGTACAGCTTGCTTGCCGACATATTGACCATGCTACTCCCCTACGCAATTTCGAACCCCAAAGTCGTCGACTCCAAGTATCTGCTTCCCGAGGACATTGAAGCACGGGGCTTGAAGCCTTTTGCCGACCGAAAGCTGCCCCTTTTCCTGGATGTCCAGATTGTTCCAGAGTACAATCCACCGAAGCGCCGTAAAACGGTGAAACCTCGCAAGGAGAATGTCAAACTCGATTGTCGTCCCGAGGATGAGGACATTTGGCGCATCCGTGACATTCTCTGTTGCGGAATTTACCTGGCCGGCAGCGCAAAATCCCCATTGACCATCATGACCACGACTCAAAACGTCGATACTTGGGTGTACCTTAAGGATGGACCTCTCAAGTCTATCGATGAGATGAGCATGACACGAATGTTTGCTCAGGTCAAGATGGCAGCGCACAACAAGCTCATTGCCACAGCAGATGAGCGTGTCAGGCGTAGCGTCTCTGATGCTCCTCTTGCGCAAGCTGCACTGCCTCGGGACACAACCATGCAGCCGCCTGTGCAACATCGACGAGAGCCAAGTGTAGCAGCTCCCCAGCCCATAGGAACGAAGCCGGGCCAAGCAGAGTATGCCTATTCGAACCTCTCGCTAGACGAGGATATGCGCGCAGATGCCAACATGGCCGGCATGGTCGACAAACTCTTGGACGGAACTGATGATGACCTGTATGCCCAGTCAAGCAATACTCACGGCGATACGAGCTACGGCATGAACTCATCAGTAGCCAATGAGGTCTTCGGAAATCTGATGCCCAGCCCTGTATCGAGGGGTCCCCGGCCGACTTTGACGCCGTCGGCGATGACACCAAGCGCAGCTAGTAGGCCAATTCCTAATCTGCCTTGGAATTATTTCTATAGTCCTACACCTGCCATTGACTCTGGTGCGAATCAGGTGGCTGGAGATGGCTTCAATGTCCCCAGAAGCGTGACAGCTCAGACTACAACTGCCTCTATGGGTCCCGGCCAGAAGAGCCCCAATACTGCCAACTATAACGATGCCTTGAATCCCTTCCCCATGTATGGTGGGCAGTACGGATCCCGAACTGAAATGGCACAGACAACTTCCATTCCTGCACGAGGTCCCTCAGCAGCTCCAGCCATGGACAGTCCTACTTACTCGGCAGATCAGCGGGCTGCAGCTCTTGATAATCTCAAGTCTGCGTTGCTCGCTCAATATGGAACACCCGCGGTTGGCAACTCGTATTCGCCCACTTACGCCTACGGACAACCAGTCTATTCCGACCGCACCGACGGCGTGCGTTCCAAGCAGGGCCACCGCAGCAAGACTTCAATCTCTTCGCCATTGGCAAGTATGGCCAACTCTACCGGCATGAGACACGGAAGGCATTCAATCTCTCAAGGATTCACAAACCTTCAACTTGGCGAAAGTCAGAATGGAGCGGTCAACGAAGGCCATAGCAACTCGATCGCTGCAAGGAACGGAGCACAGCTTCAAGGCCAGAGTCCGAACCCTATGTCTTCTGGTTTTCCTCACCTGGATAGCCAGCAAGCGCATACTTACAACAACTTTGCAAGGTCTCCAGCCTTTGGCGACTCGACCTTTGCCCAGCAGTTGTCGTCGGTTTCCGGAAATGAGACGTCGCTCGGATTCTCCAGCCCAAGCGGTGTCTGGGCCAGTACGCCGGCGGCAGTAGGAGCTCCTCGTGGTACTGTTGCCTGCAATGGCAACAATTTCGATGCCACTACCGCTTTTGGCCGAAACGGAAATGTCAACAATCGCGAAGATCCCACCCACTTCCGCAATAGACTCGAGGCGTTGGGCGCTGGTGTTGGAGAGTCGATTGCGGCATATGATAGGGCAGTACTGGAAGCCGCAATGACTGATTCCGACAGAAAGCGATCCCTTCATCAGTGAATGAGCGTTCAAGACACAAACCTAATTGCCGACGCTGTCAACGGCCAGAAAGAATCTCAACAGGCATTGCCGAGTAGTCCTACGGAGAGGACCAAAGCCTGCTGAGATAAAGCCTTCGACGAATAGTCTCCAGCTTCTTTGCTCCGCTCGTGCGTCGAGGGCTTGGTTTCTCCTCGTGCCTTGTTGCCATCAATCGGCGATTGCACCTCATTCTCAGCTCCGCAGCTGTCAGTGCCTTCGAATCTATAACAATGCTCCACACGAGCATGAGACCTGTGCTGTCCAGCACCGATCCCGAATACCGATCCCTTCGACTTCGATACATGCGAGCCGGTTGCAAAGGTCTACTTCGATCAACTTTTGTAGTGGACGATCAACCCGCGCACGCGCTTAGTCTCGCACGATGATTTCTGGCCGAGTAGATCAGTTCTGAACGTCTTTCATGATGCCACATCCGGGGTGGCATTGCATCATTTCCTGTGTCACTGCTAGCTGACAGCTTGTTGAGCGGTTTCTGTGCACTGCTCTCCTTCAAATACAGGCCGGCAATGGCGACACTGAGAGCAGGACAGCAATAATGAAAAGTAAAAAGGAATGTTTCTTCTTACTGGCCCATCTGAGATGCTTGTTCGGTCGTTTAATTGAGGATGAAAGAGGAAGAGCAGCATTCATTTTCAGAACGATGAGGAGGATGAGGAAGAGAAATGCTGTTTTATGCTATGGTAAATATAATGTCTAGGCTGACGCCGAAAGCCTGTTGTCTGATCGGAGGACGAGGTCTGTTGTCGTCTGCGGCATCACAGATCATGAACAATCAACTCGGTCCCTAAGCACAACCGTGGATGGTCATGCGCATTTCTACCACAAGTAGCAGGTAGTCTCTGAATTAGTCATGTTCGTGCTTGCTTTTTCTTGAAGTGGACATATGAATATGCGTACAAGCGCCGATAATAAGTGAGGCCAAGGTAGACACAATAATAGTGCACAAAAACTATTCCTGCTCGCAGCCAGTAATAGGCCAGTAACAGGCGTGTATATTCTTTTCGTATCGTGTGACATGGTTAGTGTCATATGTTTTCAAAAGCCACAACATCTATGAACCCCTCTCCCGTCAAAAATTAAAATAAAAAACAAAATGCTCGTTGAAAATGCCCTGTTGTTGAAACCCATTTTGTATCTCGGAACGCCAAACACTCGTGACTCAATCAAGGCAATCAGGCTCTATCGCTGTGTTGAAAATAGTCTCTAGTTGACCGCGTAGCAGGTGCCTCGGAACACCAACCAAATTTGCGCCTCGAGCCTCGAGCTTTTTTCCCCTTGAACCTCTGCTGAGTAGTAATGCAAAGCAGATCATCAGAATATCCTCCGAGACCCTGAAGACGCCGTTGTTGCACAGAATACATCAGGCTGTTTATGCCTTGGCGTAAGTCTGCTTGGGGAAGGGGTAACTACAGATCATGTATTAGCATTTCGGCCCTTGGCGAATAAGCATGGGCTTTACTTACGAGGGACCCAACTCCTGGATGCTGAGACGAGCCAACCACTGACCCATGTCAACGGACTCGTCCAGAGTCTTGCCCTGGACGAGGCCAGCGACGAAACCACCGGCAAAGGCATCGCCGGCACCGTTGGTGTCGTTGATCTGCTCCTTGCTGATGGCGTGGACGGGGAAGGACTTGACGTCATCGGAACCCTGCTGGGCCACGACGGTGGGCTCAGTGCCGTGGGTGATGACGGCGATACGGGGGCGCTTGGTGTTCTCCTTGGGCAGGTTGGCCAGGTGCTTGGCGATGGCGGCAATGTCAGTAGGGGCGACCTTGAGGCCGTGAGACTCGGCGTAGGCGGCGGCCTCGGTCTCGTTGCAGATGACGTAGTCCCAGTACTTGGCCGACTCGTCGAGGGGGTCCTTGAAGAACTGGGCGATGAAGGGGGCAGCAAGGTTGACGATGAAGACCTTGTTGTTGGCGGCGGCCTCCTCACCGAGGGTCTGGATGGCGGCCGGGCAGACTGGTTCGTCTTGTCAGCATTGCGACTTTGATAATTCCTCCCTGAATCCACAGGGATCTCGACTTACCAGTGAAGTGGTAACCACCGACGTAGTAGTACTCGGCGCCCTTGACCAGCTTCCAGATGTCCTCCCTCTTCAAGTGCTCCAGGTCGTAGTGGTTGGCAGCACCCAGGTCGGTGCAGAGACTGCGGTTGTGGCCGGTGATGACGACACCGCAGCGTCCAGTGGGAACCTTGGGGTCGATGCGGTACTCGACGCGGAGGCCGACCTGCTTGACGGCGTCGCGGAGGGTGGCGGCGTACTTGTCGTCGCCGACACCGCCGAGGTAGACGACGCTGTTGGAGGGCAGGATGTACTGGGCGCCGCGGGCGGTGTTCTGGGCGGCACCACCAGCAATCAGCTTGGCGTCGTAGTTGTTCAGCAGGTCCTCGAAGATGGGGGCGTGCTTCTCCTCGGACAGGATGGCGTCGTTGTCCTTGAGGCCATACTTCTCGAGGAGAGCCTTGTCACCGACTGCCTGAATATCTGGAGGACATGTTAGAATTGTACTTGGAGAAATCGCCTGCTGCTTCTATATATCCATGTGGCCTCAAGAGATAGACTGGTGATTGTCGGTAGATTCTTTGCAGAGGAGGAAGGACTTCGGAGGGTTGCCCTTCATCGTAGTCGGGGACCCTCCAATGCCCCTCACTCATAGAAATGAGGGGCCCGAGGAATGACTGGGAGGACCATTGCAGCGAGAGGGAATCATCTTACCAAGCAGAGGGTTCTCCAGGCACAGGAGAGAGAATTCCTTGGTGGCGGCCATTGTAAAGTTGGATCTGAAGGGATACAAGATGCGGGTTGTGGTGGTGGTCGGAGGTAATGAGCTGCGATGATGATGGCGGGGTGAGAATTTATGAGGGATGAGGGTGGTGGGGTTCGTTTTCGGGGTCCTACCAGAGGTCGACAAGGTAAAGGTACTTTCGGTCGTGCTCAGTTCGGTGGGGCGGCGCCCGAGTGTCGCTGTACCAATAGTAGTGGTAGCAAATGTAGCTGCTGCTGCGACCGACCTTGAGGTCCGATAGTATTGCTGCTGCTGCCCATGTGGTGCAAGACGATGGATCGTCCCCAACGTCCTCCAGACATTTCGGGCCATTGCTCCTGGATTTGCCATGGCGATGATTGACTTGAAGACGTGTCTGTGTCACTAGAGGTTTATGATGAGTGTCTGGGACAAGGACAAAGTCTGTACTCCAAACCACAACACCTGTATTTCTACTAATACACGGCTCGAGATTACGTCAAATTGAGTCGGCATCTCATGATAGTCACGCGCCGGACAAGATATGCAATTCGGCAGCCAGGTCAATTACATACCATGCATAAAACAACATCGTCTCTAGATCATAATTACCGTACCCACCCATGTTGTTGCAGTTCAACAATAGTTGGTATTCTGCTCTTTTGGCATTGGCAATGTCATGTTCTGGTATAGATGGAAGCATCTTGCTGCTCGGGTTTCAATTACCATCTCTCCCATTCATGACGATGCCTTCAAATCACCGCACTTTGCATGATGCCAGCGCGCACCCTTGGAATGCAATACTGACCAGAACTCATTTTACCAAGATATTCATCACCATCGATGGGAACCATTGGGGGAAATTAGAATAGGTAGTCATTCATCATCTCGAGGCTCCTCTTCAACACATTTGCCCGGCAGGCAGGCTTTCCCAGAAAAAAGTTTCACACACAAGGATCGAAGAATCAAGGTCGCATAAATCATCAGAAATTTGTCTTGACCGGGTACATCCCATTGAGCCTTTTTTTTCACCTAGTGCTCAACCTGTACCTACAGATGCAAAGAAGTAACGAAGCAAACTCCGAACCCATTGTGATTGTCGTCGAACCACCAAATGTGCATGCCCTGGAGACTTCCTTACTCCTTCGTCTTCTGAGTACCACGCAGAAGACCAGTTCTTCTGGCAGCAATGAGACCCGCCTTTTGACCCTGGGCGGCGTACCTCGAGATAGTCGAGGCCTTACCAATGTGCTGGTGGTTACCCTGTTCATGTGTGTCAGCATCGATTCTGTGATTCCAATTTGTGGCGGGGGAAAACGTACACCACCGTGAGGGTGATCAACGGGGTTCATGGCAACACCACGAGTCTTGGGCCAGCTGTTGCGCTTGACAGCGAACTTGTGCTTGGCACGCGAGGCCTTCAGGAGGGGCTTGTCGGTTCTGCCACCACCAGCGACGATACCGACCATACCACGGGCGGAGCTGGAGATGACCTTCTTGGCGCCAGAGGGGAGCTTGACACGGGTCTTGCCCTCGTCGGGGTTGTGGCCGACGATGGTGATGTAGTTGCCGGAGGTGCGGCCCAGAGCGCCACGGTCACCGGGCTTCTCCTCGACGTTGGAGATGACGGTACCCTCGGGCATGGAGCCCAGGGGCAGGACGTTACCGACGGTCAGAGCAGCGTTCTTTCCGGCGTAGACGAACTGGCCAGTGTACATGCCCTCGTTGGCGATGAAGGTCTCGGTCACCTGCTTGAACTTGTACTGGGAGCGGAACATGACCTTGGCGAGGGGAGCACCTCGGCCGGGGTCGTGGACGATCTCCTTCACGATACCGCGGACGTATCCATGACGCTCGGCGTAGTCGAGGGATCTGAACTTGGCAGGAGCCTTGCGCAAGTGGGAGTTGGAGGCTGTGAGAGTGAAAAATTAGTGACCTGTATCACCTGGTAAAGCGCAATTGCTGCTGCTCTCTGTTTCCGCGATCGATTCCGACGTCGTGTGCTGGTAGGCCGATAGCTTCCATCTCTTGCAGTTCGATTCCTCCTCTTAGCTGTTGCCAATAATTTCTCCCCCAGCCTTGTCCTTGCTTCCCAGTGCTCCGCGAGTTGTTTCGGATCGAGTGGTAGAAGTAGAAGAGCAGCGTCGAATTGCGTGGTGCATCGAGATGGATGCAAAACTTGTGCGTTTGCAGTCGTCACTTACTGAAGATGCCTCCCTGACCCTTTCTCTGGTTACGAATCTGGCGAAATTGTTAGCATGAAGCAAGTAATCAAGAATTATTGCCGTCGAGTACATACCACGCGACCCATCTTGCCGGTCTATCTGGGCGTGATTTGTCGTGGTGGTTGAGATGCGTGGTGAATGATGGGAAGGGAAGATTTCAAGGCCTCAAATCTTAACCCACCCGAAAATTGCGGATTTTCCCAAGTGCAGTTCGAGTTTGTGGGAAGTGGCTCCCTTGCCGCTGATTGGCACTGGATAAGTGGGGTCTGTTCTTTTCCAGCGACCCTAGCGGCCTGAGGCACACAATTTTTGTTGGAGAAATTGGGCAAGCCACAGATTGACCTTCCGAGCCACACTTGTCTAGCGCAAGTTCGTGGAGTCTGGCGCAGATGTGGCCGTGCCCATCTGTTCCCTTATGTAAGAAGACAATGTAACTTTGTACCCCCCGTCGGTAGCTCGGATTCTTCCCCTTCCCTTCCTTCACTTGACAATCCCTGGACGACGCGCTAGTCGACTCGTCACCCAGCTGAACCTTTCAAGAAGAAGCTCGAGTGGGACCTGATAATGGCGCGCCGCTGCTAATCTGTAGACTCTAATAAGCATTTGGACCCCGTCAAGTCAGCCAAGGGGACCAACATACAACTTCTTTTACAGATCCTCAGCCTCGTTGTACTCGTCGTTCCCTACTCACACTACAGTCGGAAGCAAACCACTGAGACCTTCTTCTTTCTTTGTTTCCCACGCTGTCCGAGCATTGATTTATACAAGACTTTTGCTTGCTGCTCTTGTTTGGCTTGCCGGCCCTGTCAGTAATCCATCTCGCCCAAGGGAGGGAGAGAAAAATACGATCTGTCACCTGTTACCTGCTTTCCAAGGACGACGGAAACACCCTCAACATCCTCTCAAGATGGCGAAAATCGCAACCGATTTTAACAAGATCATCAATGCAGGTATGCCAGAACCGCGATGGCGCAGACAGAATCGATCGCATCTCCATCCTCCTCACAGACGAAGCGCGCGACACTGACCAACCATGACCACACTTACCAGGCCGCGAGCGCAAGAAGAACGAAGACCTGGCCGCCAAGATCTTCGGCACCAAGGGCAACCGCCGCGCCAGCGCCCCGGGCAAGGCCAGCGGCGCCGGAGCAGGATCCCTCGCGAGCAGGGTCGGCGTGAAGAAAGCAGGGGCCCGTGGAGCTGCCGCCGCTGCTCCCGTGCCCGCCGGGAACATCAATGGCGAGTGGACGCACGACCTGCATGGCGCGCGCTCGACCCCGAACCTGAGAGCCCGGGGCCAACAGCAACAACAGAAGCAACAGGCTGGTGGAGCGCTGGCCGCCAGGATACACGCCCCCGGCACCAAGCCGGCCGCCGCCAAGGGAGTTCCGACGGGGCCCCGTAATAATGCCAACAACCGCGCCGCCAAGCTCGCCAACGCCGTATCGCGGACGCCCGGCGCCCAGATGAACATTGCACACACTTCGTCGGCACCCTCCCGGGGCCTGTCGATCCGGGGATTGGCCGGGCCTTACGCCATCATGGCTCAGAACTTTGCGCCAGGAACCACGGCGGCGGATATCGAGAGCGCAATGACGCCCATTGGCGGAATCATACAGAGCTGCCGCCTGCTCAAGGTTCAGCCCATCGTGATCGCAGAGGTCACTTTTGAAAGCAAAGAGGGAGCCGACAGGGTGATTGAGACGTTCAATAACCAGACGGTAGGTCCAGATACTGTGTGAACTACCTATCATTCTTATACTGACCAACCATTCCAGGCCGACGGTCGCATGCTCCACGTCTACCACAAGCCCGCCGGCGACCCCAACTACAACCCTCCATCCGCCCCCCGGGCCCAGCGATCCAACGAGTCCAGGACCGGCAGTGGCGTCGTGGTCGACGGCTCCAACGGCTTCGATGAGCCGATGGACATGAACTACAACAGCGACAGCGGCCTGTACAGCGACCGGCTCGTCAACAGCAACAGGCCCGACGCGAGCCGCAGGGGACGAGGCTTCCAAAACCGAGGCCGCGGCCGGTAGGACTGGCACGACGGCCCGGAGACGGGCTATGAATGGTGATATACCATATTTGTCTCCTGCAGCGTCCTGATCTAGATGATTAAGAGGTAGATAGCGCCGATGGTTTTTGTCTGTGCTCGGAACATTGATCAACCAACAAAAACATGGCAATCGAGTACGATAGGGAGGGGCGCGGAAAAAGAAAAGGGAGTATGGCGTTTCTGGTTACGATGATATTGGGCGGGTAGCGGAACAAGCAGCTCCTTATATTGCATGACCTTGCATAATATGAATTTCTCAGACAGACAGACATCCAGATTCTGATGCATGAACGGCGTTTTCCTTGACGTGATGCCACATGTGCACTTGCTTCAGTTTCAACCAATAATATCTATGCGGCGACGGGCACCACCAAATGATATTCTACTCGTGTACTTTATGAGCACAAGTCTCCACACGGTGGCCGATTCTCACCATTTAAAAAAAAAAAAAAAAAAAAAAACTCTATCTAGCTACACCCAGAACTGCTACAAAAATACAAAGACGACTTCTTTGATAATTCAATTGCCTTGGAAGTCTTGCACCAAGCTTGTGAACGATATAATTATTCATGTGTGCTGTTGTTGTACGCTATTGTGGTCAGGTAATTCAAGTTCTCTGCCAGATTTCTATATAAATGTTGTACACAGACTTTTGCTCGGTTAGAACAGTGGAGCGGATTGCAGCAAGGACGGAGAGTAACATTTGGCCTCACGAGATTTCCCAGAAATTATTTCACCAGAGGAAGAGGCCGAGACAGAAATTCTAATCGAGTCCTTGTATTGCTAAATTCTAGCATCTTTTACCCAAGCTCACGATTCTTGATCTCTTCGAGTGAGCTTCAGTGGCACGGACATATTTTTCTACCCCTTCTCAATTCAAGGGATCACCCAGCATCACCAGCTCCCAATGCCGTCATAAATAATATACCAGTGGCATGATGCAACGACTTCTCTCTTCCCCCGATGCTATTTCCAATGGAGCAGTTATGACCTCCCACTTCCACCTCGGTGCCAGTCGGTCTGCCTGCCTCAGCACTACTGAGATAGGCCCACGTGGATGACCCGGTGCTACTGCAATTGAATATAAATATATTGTACATCCTGATCACCCGGGCGATTACAATCTTTTGCCACAGGGTACTTGGACTCGGCTTCCCCTCATCTTGGCCGTGTCACGGCATCTGGCTGGCTCGAGCAACAGTAGTGGCCTGTGGTAGCAACCATTCCTTGCCATTCCCACGTCCCTCCCAGACATACTATAAGAGTCGCCATTGATGATCGAATTATGGCGCCCTGCTAAGCCCTTGGAGTGCTTGGTCTACAAACTGCTTGTCGTGGGGCGATCTCGTCCTGATGATGCTGGTGTATCAGGGGCGGCAAGCTTTGGAAGACTTGACAAAGAACAAAAAATAGGGCAGAAAAAGAGATGGCAACGCTGGTTGGGACTGATCCGCTGCGCATGCTATCCTAGTTCTGTGTCATGAAGCTCCCGCGTCGCGCCAAAGATAGCAAACAGCCCGCTCAACATGATGTAAGAGCGAGCAAAACATTTTGCTCCCAAAAATTCGATGTTTCGTCCATCAGGACGCTGCTTCAATGCCATGGGCTCTGTCCGCTTCCCATGAATCCTTCCTCCAAGGTTCTCTCCTCCAGATTGCGAATGAGGTTGCCTCTATTGCCACTTCGCTGCGCCCGGCTGTCTCTCCTTCCAGTGATCCTGCCGGCACCAGGGTCAGGCAGGCCGATACCGTCTGCCGGTGGAGGGTAGTAGGCTGGACTGGGCTGCAGTCGGATAGGCTGGCTCGGGTCAAGATGACTGGCAACTCGTTGAATCGTGGCCGGAATACCATTCTGCTGCTGATCCATAGTCGAAGCTCGCTGTCGACCGGCACGAACAGTTGCCTGCTGGTAGAGGTTTGGTTGTGGCTGAACACCAGCGTAATTAGCTGGTGGCATCTGTGCAGGGACTTGACCCATGGGCATCTGCGCGTAGGGGCTCGGCTGAGCCGCAGCGTAAGGCGCCCCTGCGTGAGAACCACCTGGTGAGTACACATTGTTGTTGGGATACATGGCTGGTTGTCCGTGAGGCGACTGAGGGTAGCCCGGTGTTTGCTGCATGGCATAAGCGCCCTGTACTGCAGCCTGTGCCTGTGCTTGTGCAGCCTGTGCTCGCTGCTTGCTCAATTCGGCAGCTTGCTGCTGCTGTTGCGTGCCCGGAGCTGGTGTGCGGTTCAAAGAGCTGGCTTTGAGGTTCATCGGCGGCACAAAGGGCCCAGTGAACTTCTGCTGCGTGATGAACGGGTGAAGCTTGGCCTGCTGCGGCGACCATCTCTCGAGAGGGCTGATGGTCAACAAGCCTCTCACGAAATCGATAAACGCAATGCGATTGTTCATCTCTGCAAAGGAAATCGTTAGCTCATGAATTCTGCTTCTCGTGTGTTACCACATACCTCGGTCGATTTCGCTCTGCTTCATGTTCTTCCGTGGCATCGGATAAGACTTGATAATTTCCGGTAGGGTATTGGCCTGGAAATACTTCTTGCTGGGCTGCTCCTTCGTCCCACGCTCTCGCGCATATTGCTCCATACTCTTCAGGTGGTAGGTCTTGCGGCCAAACTCATCCTGGCGCTTCTCAAAGAAATCGCCCGCCTGCTTGCCGACCTCGATCATCCAGTTTGGTGGGGTACCAAGCATCTCGACTATTCTGGAGACCTGGTTGTACTCGGAGGAACCAGGGAACAAGGGCAAGCCAAGGAACAGCTCGACTACGATACAGCCGAGCGACCACATGTCGATTGCCGACGAATAGGGAAGGCCCAAAAGAACCTCTGGCGATCTGTAGAATCGAGACTGGATGTAGGTGTACACTGTCTGACGCTCGTCGCAGGCCGATCCAAAATCAATTATCTTGATGATCGGGCTTTCGAGGTTCTTCAGCAGGATGTTCTCCGGTTTCAAATCGCAGTGGATGAGGCGGGCCTTGTTGAGCAAGGCCAAGCCGTTGAGCAGCTGCTGAGCAAACACACGCACCAAGGTGGTGCTAAGGCCTCGGAACTGGTTTTGCTTGATCAGTTCGTACAAGTTGACGCTAAGGAGTTCGAAAACCAAGCAGAGATGCTGGCGATGGATGAAGGTATCCTTCAATCGCAGCAGATGGTGGTCGTCGTTCTTATCCAATTTCGTATTCAGGAGATCAAGCACGGAGACCTCCATCATACTCTGGTTGAAATAGGCCGTCCTGTTCTTGATTACTTTGACGGCCACGACCTCTTGCGTCTTGAGGTTCTGGCATTTGACAACCTGCCCAAAGGTACCTTGACCGAGCACGTCAAGGATCAGATAACGATTCCTATGTGCTACGCGTTAGTGATCATGCATGGGAACCATAGAGTGTACGTGCACCTACTTGTGTCCTGCTTCCTCGGATCCCAGGATATCGTTGACATATAGAATGTAATCGCTATCATCGTTGTCGTACCCGTCATTCTTACTTCCCTTGCTAGGCTTGGTAAGTACTCGGCGGGGGTTTCGAGAAGATTCGTATTTGAAGCTCGGGTTGCAAATTCGATAGGTTCCTGGGAGCTGCGTCGTGAGAGCTTTCAAAGGCTACAGTCATGAAAGCATGGGTCAGTCGTGGCCATGTCAGATCGGCAGCAGGATAGCTTACGCTGATGAACCCTCCCTCGGGGTTGGCTCTGCGGAACGGCGGTTGCGCATTCACTACAGGCCTCAAGTCGGAGACAGCCCGGAGCTTCTTGAACTCGGGCACCGGCTTCTTCTCTTGCGTTCGCCTCGGCTTGAGGTCGTTCGCGCCATCGTATGGAGCAGCAGAGCCCGGCTGACTGTCTTGGCCATTATTGCCGTACGACGCCAATGTGGGCAGCTGCGAGCTTTGCCTGCTGGGATAGTAAGGGCTTGACGAGTAGTCGCTGTTGGCGCGCGTGGGAGACTGGCGATGAGGTGAGAATTGGCCGCTAGCAGGCTTGGGTGGGTACGGCGAGGTTGGCGACAGCACCTCCATGGGAGAGTAGCGTTGTGCAGCAGCCGAGGGCTCGGCGGAGTGCAGAGCCATGGCGGAAGGACGAGCACTGCCAGAGAGGTGAGTCTGGTGATGCGGGCGCATTGGGTACTTCATGGCACCATAGGCATCGTGGGCGTCAGACATGGCGACGTCGCCGTTGTTATCGCGCAGCTGCGGGGTGGACATGGGCGAGGTTGCGCTACTCTGCGACACGTTTCCGTATTGATCGTATCTGAGAGGACCCGGCGACTGCTGATGTTGGCTATTCTGCTGGGGATAATCCCGCTGGCTGGTGCCGTTGTATCTTCGCTGCGAGCCGGCAGCAGCGTCCGAGTAGCCCTGCCATTGATCCATGGTCGCAGAGGCCGATGGACAATGGGCGAGGGGGGTGGGTTGTTCGCGGGTGTGTACTAGGAACGCAGGTAGGAGGATGTGGTTGGGCTCTGGAATGAGTTGCGGAGTTGGTAGAGGTTCGAAACCGGACGTAATGAGTCGGTTAGCCGGATGGGCCTTGGGGGTGGGAGGAAGAATGGATTGCGGTCTCCCAGTCTGTCTTGTGTTGTCTATTGTCTGTCTGCTACTCACTCTTGTGTCAGTCAGACGCGCGTTAAGGCCCAACCAAGGTTGGCAAGCAGCAGAGTGTGAGCGAGTGAATGTATGTGGTGAGTGAGCGCAGCGCAGCAGCAGGCGGTTTGGCCGGTCTCTGGGTCGGCCGGCCAGGCTGGGACCAGCTGCAAGTGCAACAACAACCTTACCTAGTTGGACCGGGTCGGTCGAGACGAGTAGCACCTCAACGCAGTCAAGCAGGACAGAGCACCAACGGAGGGAAAAGAAAATAAAGAGAGGAAGGAATGAATACAAGGCTGGACCAGAGGATAACAGATCCAAACCAAATAACTTTTGGGGGGAGAGGGTATCTGGTGTGTACTCGAAAATTATTAGGATGTCATGATCGGGAAAGAAACCGAATGCAATGCCGCACCTGTGGTGGTAAAGCGATGCCTGTTTCAAGAAAGAGCAGAGAGGAAAAAAAAAAGGTTGCGCCGCGCTGCAGTGTCGTGTCTGCTTCTGTTGTTCCCGCCCAAGAGAGATCAATGCTTGGTGATTGATTGTCAGGCTCGGTACCCTGGCTCTTCTGGCCTGGCTTCTACGTCAGGCTCTGGTCGGGGGGGTTTCTGGTTCTGGTGGTGGGTGAGTGGGTTGCTGCTTGCCCACCAAGGCAGATGATGGGATGGGCTTTTGGGAGGAGGCAGTGACCCTGCAACTTGGGCTCCCTTGCACGGCTCAGGTCAATTGGAGGATAGGCCGGCTTTTAGTGTGTGCGGGCTTGAATTGGAGCTGCTCAATCGTCGTAGGTACCACCACAGACCTCACAGCCAAAAAGCCACCCAGCCACGGCCCCGGCGGCAGACAAATGGAGGGGAATTTGGAGCCGTCGGTCCAGCGATGAACTGTGGGGATTGGATTTGATCATGATGCCTTATGGTCACGTCAGGTACCCAAACCATACATACAGTAATTCTATTCATGTACGGTAGATGGCATGCATGTAGGTAGGTAGACCGTTTTCACCAAAATGTGCTTAGCATCGTGAATAATCTGTTCGAACCGATGAATTCGAAAACTTAAACAAGAGACTCCTTCTATTGTTGCGATTGCCAAGAGAGATTACGAGCCCCCAGTGACATGCATGCTTGCAGCCCAGAAGCGGCACTTCGTACCAGCGTGTGACTGACGATCCGGCTGAGGCCTGGTGTAGGAAGTGCATAGGAAACAACGGCGGATTCTGGTACTAGAACAAATAAGTAGGACGCCCAACATGAAGCTTGTCACAAGTTCGAAAGCAAAAGTGCCTCTGGAAACAACGGCAACTACGAATTGCCTTGATCTAAACCATCATTGTTTGCTGCTGCTACTACTCTGTACTTTGATGTAACGCTGAGGGACTAGCAAGTAGCAGGAACCACTCGCAACGGGCAGATGTGTAAGCAGCCCAATGTCAACTCAAAACTAGATTGTCCCAACTTCCCCGACAATCATGTGCTTTTCCTGCGGTATGCATTTCCACGCTTGAAGTTTTTCTTCTTGTGAATGAACACAAGCCTACATGCAAGATAAATAACAAAGGATTCTACCACGGAGACCCGTGAATAGCGCAAAGCGTCGAGGGTGCCGCTTGTTCTGCCGCTGACTCGACTGATCTCTGAATGAATAGTGACCCGTCATGTATGTCCCGAGACAGTACATTTTGGGCTAGCCACGGAGATCCCATCCGCGGTAGGTAAGGACCTGAATCAAGACACCCATTGTCAAAGCACAACAAGGCGCTTACTTGTCTAATGTCACATCGACACACTTGATATGTTCTTATCTCGAGTTCTGCATCTCTACACAGAGCAGAGGGTCTCTCAGACTTCTATGCATGTGATGTACTGTAATATGCACTTTTGATGCCAGAATCCAACTTGGCATCATTTGTGAACAACTGGCATGGTCACATGTAGTAATACACCCACAATTGCGTATGATCACGCCTTGAGAGTGCAACTGCATTCTGGGACAAGCACAGACACCTGGAACAGGATATTGTATTTCTCTTTCTTTTCCTCCCATTCTCCTGTGAGGCTCCAGCCAACGACTGTCCTTCTTTTTCGGGGCCCATCTTCAAGTTTCCCATCATTCCCATTGATATTGAACCCTCAAATCTTCGTAAATGCTCGACCAATATCATCGAGGCCATCGCTCTGCGCATTCGCTGCCACCAAGAGCATATATCCGCTCATTTCCAGCATATCTGGAGGGAACAATGCAGAACATAGAAGAAATATCGGCGTAACATCGTATCATCTGTAAATCCCACACGTGCGGAGTGGTATCGTATCAAGAAAAGGAATATGAAAGCCAAGATTTTTGTTTCGAAAATACAGCCCGCCAAGCATTCGCAATGTTGACAGTACTGCTTTCAAAAAGACAGAAAAATGCAAAATCAGAGAATGAAATACGAAACTAGAAAAAAAGAAGAAGGAAAAACAGATCCTCCCAAGTCTGACCTATCTTTCCATCTCGGTCCTCTGCAGAAATGCTTTTTTGACGAAACATGAAAAAAACAGTCAAGGATATCATGAGCACATAAGAACATCATGTTTCAGGCCTTTCCTCCTCCTCCTAGAAACCTAATTCTCGAGTCCATGCGCACAGGTGTGGAAATAGACCGATATTGAAGACCTTCTAGTTGTCGTAGGCTCCTAGCCCTGGTACCCTTGGAAACCATTGTTGAAATTCTGAGCCGGAGGCGGAGAGGACCATTGCTGGTTAGGACCTTGCTGGCCACGGCCGTAGCCACCAGCACTGGGAGGGCCACCGTAGCCCATGGGCTGGTTGTTGTAGCCTGCAGGAGACTGCGCGGGAGCTCCGCCATATGGCTGCTGCTGAGCTACGGGCGTGCCATATTGACCTGGTCGTTGTTAAAAGATTGAAAGAATGGGAATAGAAGTTACAATTGACTCACCACCATACTGGGGGAAGTAGGTAGAAGGCGTTCCGGGGTAGCCACCAGAAGCATGAGCACTCTGAGGACTGTAGGCCTGCTGGGATGGGTCGAAAGAAGCAGTTGCCGAGTTGGGAGTCTTGTCCTTACCCCACTACTTGTTGTCAGTAATTGTCTTGCCGGGCTAGAGTAATTGAGATAAACTTACGCTGCACTTCAAGGGACGTCCATTGACCTGATATCCGTTCAGCTGGCAGATGGCCATGGCGGCATTCTCATGCGAGTCCATCTTGATGAACGCAAATCCACGGTCCGACTGCATTCTCGACTCTGCCACATAACCAAAGTTCGAAAAGAGAGGGACGAGATCGTTCTGAGTCGTGTAGGGGGTCAAGTTTCCTACGTAACAAGTGGTCTGCCAGGCAGGGGTCTGGCCCACGATCATATCGTAGCTCTGGATACCGTGCGTGGGGAAGTGGTGGTGTCCATAGGGAGTCGTGGGTGTCATTCCCATGGCAGCCATGGCCTGCTGCTGAGCGATCGAGGGCTGTCCCTTCTGGTTCGCCCAGTTGCAGCGAATGGCTCGAGAACCGAGCCACTCTCCGTCCATGGAACTCAGGGCCTTCTCGGCATCAGCACGGTCGCGGAAAGCAACGAATCCGTAGCCGCGAGAACGACCGGTCTTCATGTCCCACATAACACGGGCCTCGGAGATGGTACCGAACGCGGAGAAAGCCTGAAGAAGGACTTCATCGTTGACTTCGTTGGAGAGATCGCCAACAAAGATGTGAAAGTGGCCAGACGTATCCTCCTTGCTGGTCGTGTTTGACTGGTAGGCCCAGTTGACGCGGATTTCCTAGAGTAGAAATTTGAGCACATTGGACGGGCGAGGGTAATGGGCAGGAGCACAAGACTTACAGCTTGGTGGACGCGGCGGCCATTCAGAGTCTGCAGAGCACGCTCAGCAGAACCAGGGTCATCGTACTCAATGAATCCATAGTTGAAGCCCTTTTGCTATTCTCCATTAGCTCAGAATCGCAAGCATGTGCACAGCAAGGGAAGTGCAGCTGTTCCAGGTCGACACGAGGGGGTGGCAACTCACGTTCTTGTCAGGGATGATCTTCACGTTCTGAACATGACCAGTAGTCTCAAAGATCTGGCGAAGAACATCCTCTGTAACACGGGGGTCGAGCCCACCGACATAGAGCGCTCGCTTATTAGGCTCGGGTGCCATGCGGCGGGCGAAAGCACTGGCGCTGGTGGGCGACATCATGCCGCTTTGGTCGCCGGACATGGGAGAGGTGATGGCGGTCGGGATGGGGTTCGTGTTCTGCGGAATGTGCAGCGGCGGAGGGGGCATGTGTGCCGGGTTGGACTGGCCATTCTGGCCATTCTCGAAGCCAGGAGCGCCAGCATTGGGCTGAGGCGGAGGCGGCAGCTGGCTCGAGGTCGGGGGCGGTCCGTTCTCAGCCATCTTGTCGGGAGATGCGATTTCGTGGAGTTGCGATGTGGTGTTGAGTATGTGACACGGGATTATTCCTTTGGGCGGTTCAGCGTTGCTGGAAACCCGACAGCTCAGCGCGCAAAGCAAGGTTGGCGGGTGAAGGTGGGAGGCGGTGGGCCAATGAGAATCCGAAGTCGCAAACGGTTGTCGCGACCTGAAATTCGCTGGGGTGAACAATCAGGCAGATTGCTCCAAACCACGATTTCGCTTTGTGAGATAGAGACAGTGACGAATTGCAGCTTCTGCAACCAATTCAGACCTAGGCTCGCGGCGGGGCTCCAGGAGATTGAATTAATCTAATGAAGAGCGACGCAACAACAAGAGTCCTTGGTTGGCAGCCAAATTGCTCGATCGCAAATGTGGTTCTGGTGCAGACACTCTTAGAATTCGAAGCCTCGGGAATGACAGCGGTGAGCCCAAGTGACAGGTAAAGCGCTTACGCTGGGATGTCGACGAAGATTGGATATGATGCGAGCCCGAAGAAAAGGGAAGTGTCAAATGCTGCTGTTCGAAGTAATCGAAGAGGACGCCAACGCCGAAACGATGCGATACGATGCGATGCGGTACGATCTGATCTGCTTTCTAGGAGAACTGAGGACACAACAACAATGGTAGGAGAGCAGCGGCTGGACAGCAGGCCCAGTGGTGAATTTTACCGAGTCAAACGGCGGATTGACAAGGGAAAGTGAAGCAGCAGCAGAGTAAATCGACGAGCGACGGCGACGACGGAGGCAACCACGCGAGTATTTTAGTGGAGGCGCCTTGCTAATGTAGTAACAGGCGGCGGCGACGGCGAAGAAGGGAGATGACCAAAAAAGGGACAATGAGAGGGAACAGAGAAGAAAGGAAAACTGCCTTGGAGGAGTCCCCCGGGTTTTGACACACAAATCACCGGGTACGCGAGTTTTCTCTGCCGGTTTGGACGATGGGAAGGAGAGGAGAAGAGAGGCAAACGGAACGTCTTGTCACGCAGGACGGCGGGTGAGCTTTGGGTTTCTTGGGGGATTGACGCCGGGCGGGTAGGCAGAGGAGCCACAAATTGGTCCCTGGGTTTCCCTTTCTAGGACACCTAGCCAGGAGCTTGGGCTGGGTAGGAGGAGAGTTGAGATGCTTCCCCTCCAAACCCTCCGCCCGTCTAGCGAGGGGCTTGCGTAGTAGGCGACAAAATATGGAGACATGATTCTAAGCTGACACCAGGGGTGTGCAAGTGGGCAATTACTTCAGAGATACCAGAGAACGGACGAACACTATATATGAACAGTGCCTGTAGTATGATCATGATCAGAGAGTTGTGGTATAGTTGTCTGTATAGCTCTTAGTCTTGTAGTTTCTACTTACTATAATTTCGCCCTTGCTATTCGCATCACTTTCCATATTGATGGTATAATAATCCTGGGGGCAAACCCTGTTGAGTGCGTGCCATGTCTATCACTAGGAACACGGATTCATGCATCAAGCATCATGCCTCCCAATTGCCAGGTATGCCAGATAACTAAAGATATGAACATACTCAAGATACATGTAGAAAGTCTCTCTTTCTAAAGGGAAAGTAAGTGTATGGCATGGTCACTTGAAATACAATCGCTTGGTATAGACTGACGATGGACATCTGCCAACAAGTCGACTGATAAGGTTCATTTATAGGTGTGGGGTGGTTAGAGCAGAGAGAGATCCAGAGGCTTGGTTCGGTACATTCCCGCCGAACGGTCAGAAATACATTAACTAATGTCACCTCATGGTTCCCATAATCCCAATATCTGAGCTGTAGATGATAGATTATATGATTCGTGGATACATTTCAGGGACAATGGCTTGTTGAAGCATTTTCACATTCAATCAGAGAAGAGGCACTTTCCTTGAGGACAGCTCACATCTACATCGCTCGCCAGAACCCTTGTCTCCCAGACCAATCCTTGCAGAGTGCTACAACAGATGCCATAGCAACATATCTGAGCGTACGGCACATTCCATGGACGATTGCGAGTCTGGCTCTCACGGATCTTGCATAACTGGCGAGGCAGGAGGTTCCGCTGCGGCACCAACGGCGACCCTTCATCTTGTTTTACGGGGTGCTTGCGTATCAAGCGCCCAGGTGTTTTGTCCTCTGTATTGCGACCGACAGACAAACTGTCCATTGCAGCGCCCGTGGCTCTACAGCAAACCAGCATGAGGTCTCCCCGACGGACGGGTGTCGTCGTCTCTTTCCAGAAGTGTTCTGGATGGATTTGGCGCTGAGAGATGCAGAGGACGTGTCCCTATCCATATTCGGCCCTCTTCCCCATTGTACCGCGACCATGAAATGTTCAGATGACAGTTGGCGGCTACCCAGGCACGGTTTGGAATTAGCCTTGACCATCCCCACGGCGATCTGGTGGAATTCAGGGTCAGGTACAAGCAATAGACGTGGGGCCGACCCCGTCCCAAGTCGCACACGTTTCTCTGTAGCGTGACATTTAGCGATCGTGCTAAAATCGGGTCTCCCGCACAGGCGCTCTCTAACTTTATTCTTAACTTCACTCCATCCGGTTCTTTGCCTGTGTCGCGTTGGTCCCCTGCACTCCAGACCTTGCCCACGCCCTTGCAGGTCACTCTGTAACTGCGTACGTAATCCAGGCCAACTCTCTTCACTTCTTCTCTTGCTCGATCAACAGCTCCTCCGATACTTGAAGAGACACCGGCTTTTTCCTTCTCCTTTTCGCCTGGCGCGCAGGCGCGTCGATCATCCGCCATGGCGGCACCACCAGCCAAAGATCCTCTGGATGTCCTCCAGGCCATGTTCAACGAAGTGGTATGTATTCTACAGAGACTGTTGGGCAGTATCTTGCTAACATGAACGATTGTAGTTGGTCCAGACTGGTAAGGCCGTCAAGGCCTCACAAGTAGACGGGCCTAGGAATGGGGCTATTGCGGGTGCTGCGTTGCGGACTAAGATGCCCGAGACGATGAAGACATATCACTATGCTCTAGACGACCTGGAGAGTGAAATCGTGCGTGATTCGACCCCAGTTCCAGGGTGCGTCATGTGATTAACGAATGATGGCAGACAAGAGCAAAAGCGGTTCTCCTACGGGATCTGCAAAAGTTGCAAGCAGCTCGGGCTCCTGTCGTCCCCCCGTCGCCCGTCGCTCCGCCTGCTCCCATGGCACCGGAGCCCCAACAGCCGGCAGCGCTGATGATGAACATGCCCTCGGCGGCTGCTCATACAGTCAATACCAACATCAACTTCCAGCCCGCCCGTGAGGAGACCAAGAGAGCTCCATTCCCTGACATGGGCATGGGCTTCTCCGCAGATGTGCCGGATCTTTCGACAGACATGAAACCTCCTACTCCTTCACCACGTCCTGCTTCAGCTGCTTCCGGGAAGAATTCTGGAGCAGCGAAGCCGACGCCTCCCATCAAGCAGTCCCCGAAGCCCCCGCACGTGAACAGAGTTACGCCCGTGCCACCACCGCAAATACCCCAGGCGTCAATGATGGCGCCAGCCGTGCAAAAGGCGGTGGTATCTCCACCACAACCTGTTGTCACCCAGGCTGCTCAGGATGCTTCTCTTGACGCAATGCTTGCCCTGCCTCCGACCGGAGGTGCTGCGACTGCCGGCATGACTGGTGGTGAGCTCAACTTTACAAACATGGAGTTTACGCTTGCGCCTCCGGCCGACGGGCAATCGCAAATTGCACCACCTGCTCCAATGCAAGAGTTTGATATGTCTGCATTCACAAACCAGAACTTGGGAGGTGACCCAACAGCGACGGATAAAAACAACAATATCAATAGCAGTTCGATAAATGCTGCTCCGGCCAATGCCGCGGGTCCGACGCAGGTAAAACCCGCGGAAAACGCACCTCCGGCAGGGAACCAAGACTCCATGTATGATTTGAGTAATATCGACGGCGGAAATGCTGATCAGATGGACTTGGACTTGAGCCTTGGGGGAGGTGGCGAGGTCAACGACAGCACTTTCAATGATTTATTCTTCGAAGAGGCTGATGGCGGTATGGGACAGTTCGATGATGCATTCTTCGGCCTAGAGTAAAATATATTCGTGACATTGGATGATTGCCACGAACAACACGAACCTGAATTAGAAGATTCTATAAGCAACCTAAAATAACATCGTGGTAATAAAGTAGACGCTTTACGACATTATGTTATCTGATAAACGGACTGATAAATCGTTGTTGAATCGTTTTGCTTGGCCTTTCTACAAGCTATTGCGAAGACCACTCGTTCTTGGAATAGATGCATTTACAACGTGTTGTTCTTGCATCTTTGGCACTGCATAGATAGGAAACCAGCATAATGGGTTGTGCAAAATCGCGCTTTGAGGGTGCGTAAGCGGCCCCTACTGGTTCTGTGAATCATACTTCAACATGCCTCGACAAATTATTAAATTGTCGGGGCTGCCTAGCCAGGAAGTCAAGATGTTGCAGCCGTTTGCGAGGTATATGTACATATTTGCAGAAAGGAGGTCTATCAGATTTGAGATAAGCATGCCTTCAATGCAGTCCTAACAGGCTAGTAGGTATATAAAGGAAATTTGCCCATGATACATTGTGATATTATAATTTCACGTAATTATATTCTGGTCAAGTAGAATGAACCGCTTGCAGGATGTTGATTACCAAAATTACTCTCAAATAAGAACAGAAAGGTCTTTTGAATTAGAATAATGGCTAAGGTAAAGATTGACGCAGTTACATCTTTCTGCTGAAATCGTCTTGCCATGAACAAAGAAAAGAAGATCTGATGGCACCAGCCTTATCTTAAATCTTCTCCCACCACTAAATATGTATACGCACCATAGTGGCTTTTTAAAGTGCCCAATGGAATGGATTTACTCTGTAGATCCATGCACAGGGCAATCCATAGCCACGTCGGGCGAGGTGACTTGCATATCAAGCATCCAGCATTTGACCGATGTTTCTCAAGGTCAGATAAAAGACTTATATAAAACATTCACTTCGCCTTCATGTGGTCGAGAAATACTTATTACTCAACTCTCGAGTATCTCTGACATTGTTCTCCTCAAACTTGTATTTGTGCCTTAAGACATACATTGCCACTTGTTCATTATATACTCTTCTTAAAATGAAAATTTGAGGCCATGGCTGCATTTGAGCGACGCAGCCCCCCTACCACCAATGCCCACTGCATCACCACCTGTGCCTCTGTCCTGGTTGCAAGTGTTCTCACATCCTTGATCGGAACTGCTTCCGCTGTTCCCGCCCTTCTCGCCCCAAGACAAGAAGTGCCTGCAGCACAGCTACAGATACCGGGCATGACGGCCCCCGCTTCCTCTACAAGCACGCAGACAGCAACTGCAACAATTATCTCCAGCACTATTGCCAGCTGTCAGTCTGTTATACTGGTGATTTGGTCCACATGTCGCACGTACCATCTCAATATCGCCGTGTGGTCCATTTGCATTGCTCTCTTGGTTGTCTCTTGTGTTCTTGAGCAAGAATACAATCCGATGAGACTTTGGCTGTGAGTATTCCGGTCCTGAATGGAAAGCTACATCTCTATACAGATCGAAAAACTTACACATGTGCCCAGCGCAATTTGCCTTGTGGTATCCTGGCTCATCCTAATCAGCTTGCAACTCCACAAACTCATCCGCAGATTCCAGAGCCTTGGACGTGCCGAGTCGTATGTCACTTTCGTTTGCTCTATCGATTCTTTCCTCCCATTGGCTAAAATCTAACTAATTTGTATTTCTTACAGCTTTATCGTCGCGACAGCGATGTTGTCCTTTGCTTTCATCAAAGCGTTCGCCGTGTCAAGTGGCTACAACGTGGTGGCTCTTATACGGGTCCCGCCGTGTCTTACTATAGCGATCTGGATTACAAGCCACTGGTGCAACTTCGATGCAACGCCGGATATCAGCATTAATACCTAAATATTTCCGAGATCTTGCGGTGTTGTGTCATGCAGCACGATGCTTAACAGCTGCGCTCTCCTCGTCGTTTTGCTGAATCACATTTTAGTTCTCAAGGATTTGTATGTGCTCGATTCCAATGAGGCAAGGTGTGAGAACGGTTGCACACTTGAGACTACCTTACCTATAGATGATACATATTTCAACTCTTTGTATGTTCTATTCGCCATCTGGTGCGAAGACTTCCTTTAAAACATGAAACTTCCATCTGGAGGAAACGACAGCACTTTCAACGATTTGTTCTCCGAAGATGCCGATGGCGGAACGAGTCAGTTCGGTGATGTATTCGTTGGACTCAAATAAACGATATAAGTTCCAGAACGGTACACACCTGAACAGATGGCTTTGTGGATTGCCAGGACGGACAACCATCCCGCCGTTATCTGCAAGTCTATTAAACGCGAATGTCAGCTGTACATAAAGTCCCTTGGAGGGTATAGCTAGGGTCATTTCGTGTATTCAACCAACATGGTCGGTGATGAAACTATATAACTTACCTATTCAACAACATGTAATGGCGACCAGCCGTATCCGTCCGCCGGGACTCGAGCCGAACTTGCCATCAGCCTCCATACGACTTTGTCCTCCATTTTTTTTTTCAGAGATGATACAGCATGGTTGATAAAATGCGATCTCAATGGCCAATACACCCCAAATGTCCCGGCTTCTTTATTTGCAGCACTCATAATCGGTACTAGCCTACATAGGCTTACTGATCGTGTTCAAGCTTATAATCAAACATTACTTAGGGTGAGAACCAGCTGTCAAATTAATTCGAAGGGATTGCATTTGTTTTATTTATTATATAGAGTCGATTGGCCCTTCGTCGTGAAGGTCCTTATGTGCAAGTTCAACAATTTAACGATGGCTAACCTATAAGCGACAGTTCGAGTCTGACGTGTCACCTAAAGCCAGGCGGGCGAAGGGCCAACATAGTCGGATCTTCCCAGGGCCAAATTGGACGGATCTTCCTAGCATGTCTGGCCGTGTCGGTGTCTGATCTTTGAATGGCTGGAACCACAGATCGCTGAAGCAGAATAACTCGGTCCCCTGCAAAGCCGCGGCGCCCCTCGAGCTCCAGACCTGATTCAACCAATAGAACAACACCTCGGGGCTCTGGAATCGTCCGCGTCCTAGGTAGGTACGCCGGCAGGATAAGGTGTGGTGCGAGGAGTCTGACAAGGGTGAGACCGGGACGACGATTGGCAGTAGAGAAGGGAAAGGAAGAGTGGGTATGAGAGTGGATTCCAGTACTTCTGGGGCGTCCAGTAAAGTGGCAAGGATGCGCAGCCTGGACATGGGCCAAGATTTCGCTGTGACGCTTTCTATGACGAAGTACAGGTAAGTGATCGCAACGATCAGAAGTGCCAGATCAATCATCATACAGCCAATGCCAAGCAGTCAGCTACCAGGGGAGAGTCGTGGGCCAATGCAGCCTCAATTGGTCTCGCTGTGAACGTTGTCCTCAAAAGGCGAGGATGCATGATAGTGTAACGACAAATGAGTACATACCTAGACACGGAATCGATCATGCTATTGCTGACGTTGATCGACGCTACCTCCAAGTGGATGGGCATTGATAGCTCCCGAAAGTCAAAAACTCAACGTTACTTATATATATGCCTCGGTGTTCCTAAAATTTCTATCGCGCTATTATCATTTTCCTATCACTGTTCTGTTGAAATATTGATTTCTACTATCTGACACCAACAATTGGTCGTTTCTACGACGATATTCGGCTCTGCCAAATTCATTTTGCTTGACCATACTCGGTTAAGCAGGCTAGCCTTCGTCGCTGTGTTGGTTTTCTCCATATCCTTGGTCAATCCGGCTCATGCCACGGCACCAGAGATGCCTCCAGCCATTCAACAAACTCCTGGAACAGATTTATCTACGGCCGCAGACACACCTAGTGTTATAACGAAATGGATTTCTCATATATGTCTTATTGAAAACATCGCTGGCCGCACTGTCCCCACCGTGTCTCACATAGCATCAACTATATCGGCAATCTGCCGAGCGCGACCGCTCAACATAATCCTCTGCGCAATTTGTATCTCTCTTATGGTTATTTCTTTCGTTGTCGAACAAGAACCCAGTCCAATAAGGATTTGGATGTAAGTCATCCTTGGCCTTGCTTCCAATATTTCAATATATGGTACATACACTGACACCATCACGAGCCAGTGCCATATGCCTCGCATTCTCCTGGCTGGTACCGATCAGTTTACATCTCCATAAACTTTGGAGGAAGTTTCAAACCCGCGGAAGGGCTGACACGTATGTCAATTGTTTATCTTTCCTGTATTAAGACATAAGAGTGACTTGATCCTGATACTGTACGATACAGCTTCATCGTCACTACAGCGATGCTGTCCTTCGTCTTCATTAAGGCGTTCGCCATCCTTGGCGGGTATAGCTTGGTGGCACTTATCAGGGTGCCGCCATGCTTCACATTGGCAGCGTGGATCGCGAGTCACTGGTGCAATTTCAGTGCAGCACCGGGGGTTCCTATGGGTGGTGTAGAGTCACTTCTGACTCGACTATTCTCTCAAGCGCTTTCTGGACAAGGGCTTTTGGATGTTCCGGCTCAACCGGAGGATGGAGACAGTGGTGTGCTAGAGATGGTGTAAAAGGAAATATTGCAATATAGTTGGCGTATGGTGGGATGTCCCATGGGGAAGCTATACCCGCATTTCGGCCGTGATATTGAAAAGGCATACATGGCTGGGAGTTCAAGATGTATGAGCAATTTATGGATCGGTGGCGGAAGTGGGGATGATTCAAGTCTATGGCGAAGTGATTCTCAACATTAAGAACAAGGTGAGTTCTGAGCAACACAAACATTATGGTCAATTAACTACTTAAGAATAGATGGAAAGGTAAACGACAGCGCTTCAGATAGTCTGTTCTTCAAATAAGCCGACTGTAATATAGTCCAGGTTGACGATGCACTAAGCAGTCGTAATATATATATATATATATATATATATACATACATATCTAAAAGAACATTATATGAACGTGGGGGAGATAGTATTTGTGTAGTGTTGGAGCGTGGGACGGATGTCCTCATCCCCATCTAAAGTCTGTTCCCACTACGAGTGTCAGTCGGATATAGATTCTACGTGAATGAAGAACAGATCACAGGTATGATACTACGATTTCAGGCATCAAGTGCTTTGAATTTTGTGATCTCAAAAAACCATGTACCAGTTCTGAGTGAGCTTATGAGTCGAGGTCTTCTTTCTAATGCAGCAGTCTACAATGTAGCGTGGATGCCGTGTGACCCTTACAATTGGGACTATGCTTCCATGTATATGCGCCTCGATTGATGACTACCATTGGAACTCAGATATGTCTCTAACACATGCACGTTTATTGGAATCGTCTCGATGGTCTCTGCTATGTTCATATATGGCGGCTCCGCCGTGACGTTTCTGAAGGCGGTCATGACAATAAAGTGGCTGAGATCTCGAGCAGTGATTGGTTATTGGCTGAAGGCGCGTCCGTGGGATCCTGGAATTTGTAGGTAGAGACCACGAGGAGCGCTGCTTGCACTTGTAGAATGTAATGTATGCTATTGGTGAAAATATCAGTGTGCTCCTGCAGGCCTCACCCATCGTTCGGGGGCCAGAAGATGCTGACATGGCTGAAGTTTGAATCGGGCGAAATTTGTTTTCGAAGTGAGCTGGGAGACTGCCAAGACTTCGGCAGAACGCATTGCGCATGCTGCGGTCAAGCCTGTTTCTAACTCCGCTCCCCACTATCGTCGTCTACGAGGCCTGAAGGTGGTACGGGGACAACCCGACAATGTTTTGGTGCCAGTATTTTTCTAACAGCAGAATTATCTTCCATCCACGCGGTCCCAGAGCAATTCTCTTTCTTATTCTCACTTACTGAATTGTTTTCTCCTCCTTGCTAATTACTTCTTGACTGGTCAAAATTTTCTCTGCTGTCTAACAAGCCTTTCAACCCACAGGCTACAGCCATGGTCGGTTCTGCTACTCCTATATCTCTTGGGCCAAATAGCTTTTGCAGCATTGCCCGCGTCGCTGCATTCATTTTCTTCATGTCCTTGGTGACTATTTGTCATGCCACCGAGTCAGACATGTCTGCATCTATCCGTCAACCTCATGAAGCACATTTGCAACCGTCGAATAACGCTGCAGATACTCTTGCTGCTGCAACATGGATGATCTCGCGCACATACTCGACGACGAACCCCAATCGCAATGCGTTTTCCTCACGGCATTTAGCAACATGTGTATGGACTATGCTCCGAACACACCTCATAAAAATCACGCTTTGGTCTCTATGCATCTCCCTTATGGTCGTGTCTTGTGTTGTCGAGCAAGAACCCAGTCCAATGAGAATTTGGCTGTAAGTCGACGATCTTTACTATAGCCAAGCCGGCCCCACTCTTGCGCGACTATTATACTAGAACATACACTCACACATACCGCCATCTAGCGCTCTGTGCCTCGCATTCTCCTGGCTCGTCCCGATCAGCCTCCATCTCCACAAACTCATCCGAAAATTCCAGCGCCGAAGACGGGTCGATTCGTACGTTATCATGCCTATTCGAATAGTTCCGTTCTGACTCCATACAACATAGCTTTATCGTAACGACGGCCATGCTATCCTTCGTCTTCATCAAGGCCTTCGCTATCCTAGGCGGATACAGCGTGGCCGCACTTATACGAGTACCTCCCTGCTTCACATTGGCAGCTTGGGTCGCAAGCCGTTGGTGCAAGTTCGATGCGAACCCGGAAATACGCTTCGGCGCGTGAAGCCGACGATATATAGGAGCAAGGAGTTGACGGACGTTGGGATATCTTTGCAGAGACCCTCGTTGCATGGTGATGGATTGATCATTACGGACAGCATTCACATTGGACATCTCTTCAACATCTTTCATTATCATTTTTATATAGATATGATTATTTACTACGAAATTATTTGTCTCTGACCTGGTATCATGAAAATATTTAAGCGCAGAATAGAAAAGAGGCCATCGCTCTCGGGACAATCAAGATAGCCTCCTGGTATCAACCCAACCGCAACGATCCCTGGCAGTCTCACGGGCCCTGCGTAACCTTGAACAAATCCGCCATGGACGCCGTAAAATTCTCATTCCGCAGGCCCGTCCAGTCCTTGTCCATGAACCCCCACGTCTCCTCGACATCCGTCGCGCCGTCGCGGGCATAGTACGAGCCCTGGACGGCCCACAGCGCCCAGTCCATATCGTTGCCCGTCATGTACGTCTTAATACACTCATAAAACGTGCTGCCGGCGCTCGTGAGGCCGTACTCGCCGCCGGCGCCGCCGCTCAGCTGCACGCCGAACTCGGACAGGAACAGCGGCGCCGTGTACGCCTCGCCCTGGACGAGGACGAAGCCGTCAAACAGCCCGTACAGCCCCTGCTTGGCGTCGCAGTCGCCGCCGGCGGCCGCGTACGTCACGCTGAACTCGTACGCGTGCATCTCCCAGACGTGCTTGCCGGCCCAGGCCGAGTAGTCGAGGTTCTTGGCCTTGAGGAAGGCCAGGTCCTGCGTCGACTGCGTCCCGCCCACGAGCACCAGCACGTCCGGGTTGGCCTCGTGCACGCGCTCGCCGCCCTGCTGCATGAAGTTGTACCACGCGCCGTGCCCGTCGAAGACGTCCTGCAGCACCGGGTACGGCCGCGGCTCGTTGCGCAGCGACATGCCGACGACGCCCGGGTGGCCCGTCGCAAAGGTCGCCATGGCCGCCAGGCCGTCGAGCCAGTTCTGCGTGTTGAAGAAGCGGCTGTTGGCCGCGACGTAGGCCTCGGCCTCGTCCCACCACCCGTTGCCATCGTTGAGATCGCCTTTTGCATACGTGTGAGCGACATGATCATGAAGAGAGAAACCAGAAATGAAAAATACATACAGCACCAGCTAGCCTTGCTGACGTGGTTGTCGAGGATGGTCATGACCTTTCTGTCCCAGAGGGCATCAATGACGGCGGCAAAGACGTCTTGGGTTGTGGCGTTGGCCACAAAGGGGTTCTTGTCGAGGACCTGAGCGTAGATCTCGGCAAAGGCATCGTCCGAGACGTTGGCATTGGCGGCGCCGGCGGCAAACGACTCCTGGACGAGCACGCCCGGGTCCAGCGCGTGGTCGATCGAGTACGTGAGCCGCACGCAGTTGAAGCCCTGCTGCTGGATGAAGTCGGCGATGAAGTCGATGGGCTGCTTGTTCAGGCCCTCGGGGATGTTGGCCTCCATGTGCCCCGGCCAGTTGATGCATCGGAGCTTGACCCGGTCGCCCGCGTCGTCGAGGATCCATCGGCTGTCCGTCTTCAGCGGGAGCTGCTGGGCCGCCGCCCCGAGCACGAGGCTCGAAACTCCGACTATGGGAGCAAACCTCATGTTTCCTTTGTCTTCAGTGTTGATTTTTGGGTGAAATTAATTTTGAGGGGTATCGGAGTGGTGATTTCAGTTGGTAAACCTTGAGAGAAATATGCTTGCGCTGTGCCAAAGTATAAAGGAGGCCTGTGGCTCATGCAGTGAAATGAAGGGATCTTGTGATCATCACAGACTCTCCACCAATGTTCCCTCTCATGACATGGGAGGAGGAAAGCAGCTGGGGGGTTATGATATAGACCCGTAAAGAGAAAGCTGGAAATAAAGACGGCTTCGTTTTATTTTCTGGGGAAGGTCAGGTTTCCGTTATAACATGGCAAGCACGCAGGCACGAGGAGCCAAGACTCTCGACACCAATCCCGGGCTATAGAGGGTTTGAATGGACGATAGCTGCTTGCCTTGGGCGCGTGGCAAAGAAACAGGTTGCAGCTATAAGGAGACAGCCAACCATGTAGAAAACGTGAGACCGGGTGACACGAGGCTCAAGAGGCTGAAGGAGGCTCAGGCGGGACAGGAACGAACGTCGGGGACGTTGGGAGATTTTAATACATGACCTTGTTTTTGCCTTCTCGGAGGAGGAGGGGGGTAGTCAAGTGCGCTATACAAACCATGGAATATGCGATGTGGTAGTATAATCCAGTCCAAGCCCGTACCAAAGCGGACAACCTCCAACGCAGCACCCGACCTGTCCCCCAGGGTTCGGCATACGATAGGCGACGGAACGAGCATGCAGAAATCAAGAAGAGGCGGCAGAAACTGGACGACGGCGAACCAGTCGATCGCATAGATGGCGATCCGACCAGGAACGCTGTCCTGCTCAGGGGTGACACCTGCCCAGAACTGATAATGAGCAAGGCCGGCTCTTGGGCCATGTCGCGCTCTCATTCGCGGCCGCGCAGATGAGAGAGTGGTCTTGGGCTCCGGAGCTAGCGTCGAAATGTATGTACGATATCCTACCCTTGCTGCATATCAACATTACCGGAGGCGCATTACCTACGCGCATTGCTGTAGAGGCGAATAACGAGCAGAAGCAGGATTTCCAACGTCTGCTTGGTTTGCTTGGAGGGTCGAGAAGGAGGGGATCGAGGTGCAGATGCATGACAAAGGCATGTGATTGGAGCATTTCACACGGGACCTGGCCTTAGCAACAACATAGGCTGTGTGATGGTGTTGGAGCTTTGTTGGGTGGTGGTCCGAATTTGATGGTGGTCACTGGTGGCCTGGTGGGTGGGTGTGACCCTCACTCAAATCAGGTCCTGCGGCCCCCGGGTTGTATTATTAAAGTGTATGGGGAAAATCCAGCGGGAAGTTTCTTTTTGGACCTTGGCCCTTGGCCCTTGGCAGCACACCATCACTTTTGCTTCTGCCGCATGTTCTTGTGGGGTAAATGATGCGCCACAGCCGTTTGCCCAGCGCAGCGTCATTGTTTCATTTGTTTAACCAGACAGGCAATTCTGGCTCATGATATTATATAGGTGCTGACTGTGTGCACACATTCTGCTATATCTGGCTGCCATGCTTGTATAACGTCAATATTAAGCGGCAGACCCAAAGAAAGGACCAGCCTGTTTGTATTAGTAGTATCTACGGTAATGCATGTATTTACATCTATGCTTCGAATTCGTAATGATCATCATAATCCACGAGCAAAGAGCCAATGTAGGCTCTACACTCTCCCTCCCAAAACTACTCCGTATCAAAGACTTTCCAGAGCCTACAACGCAGATGCTTCCACGCGTTACTCTCACTAAACTCCTGGGTATCATGTTTGTTGTCGAAATCGAATGAGACGTCTCGCGATGGAGGTCACACTCATGAAGCTCCGCCGCTGCTTCCAGTCGTCGCCGTCTGTCGGGCTTCTCGGGCTTCCAGATCTCGTCTTCTCGAGAGCAAGCTCTTGAATGCCCCGAGGCACTTGACAAGCGTCTCCTCGTCTTGCGTGCTGAATCGATAGCTCTTCTCGTCCGTGATGATTTGCATGCAGTACGGCTTGTTCTTGGCGAGCGCGTCAATATCCACCGTGTTGACGACAGTGGATAGCGGCATGATGAAGGCGGCCGTATACTCGGCCTCGTCCTTGTACAGGATCAGGTTGCGAGGCCGAAGCACGGCCCAGCAGTTCTTCCACTGCCTGACGCCGCGCTTGTGCTTGAGAAGTTGCAGCCAGCCCTGCCAAACGACCCTGTCGGGATCATTCTCAACGTTGATACCACTCAGCTGGCTCAGGTTCCTCCCACCCATTACAGGTCGCAACTGCCCTGCTGAATTCGATATTGATCGCGATGGACGGGGCGCTTCGCAGTCGGAGAAGTCCGAATGAGACACAAGCTCATTGCCCGAAAAGCCAGATGATTCATATGTATGCGAGGGCCTCCTCGTCGACGAGGACAGAGGCTTGGGCGGCAGTATATCGGTTGGTTCGGGGGAAGATGAAATGTTTCGATCATGCTCGACCGACGTTTCTTTCTGGGCGCCCGATGCGCTGTTGCCCAGCACGTCCACGGCAGCATAGGATTGGCGGCGCACGATCGGGCTGGCCAGAAACATTTCCTCTTCTTCCTCTTCTATCCTCGCATCGCGGCGAATGAGCTCTATCCAGTCCTTCGCATCCTCCGCGGTCGACGCCTCAAAGTGATAGTTCTTGGCAGGAGAGAAGAGACCAAACAAGTTATGGCGCTTCTGCTTGGGATCCTTGAGAAGGGTGGCTGCAGACAATTCGGACAGGTAGACCTTGTGGCGGAGCTTGCTCTCCTTGTCCGACTTATACAAGGAGAGGGTGTTTGGTCGCAATACCAGAAAGACCGGCTTCCATGCCTAAACAGTCCAGAGTCAGTAAAGAAGCAAGTGTACGATCGTCACAGGTGCCTCGCCTACCTTGGTCTTCTGTGTGCGTTTCTGAACATAACCAGACTTGATGACCCGGTCGAACTCGAAGCTGCCGTTCTGGTTGACGGGACTGGGCGAGTTCAGACCCAACTGATTCCGCAGCCGGCTCGTGACGGTCGAAGTCAAGTTTACAGCCGCGGCAGGTATCGTGAGTTTTGCGCCGCGTCCTGGCAGTTTCGGAGAGGACGGGGACATGTCCGTCGCGGACGATTGACTAATGGTTTCCGCCATTTTGTGGAATTACCGGAACGTTGAAGACAAGTGGCTATGCTGAGGATATGTCACCCTTATGGCTTGCGCATTAGATATTATTGGTCGTCGGTTTTGGTAGAGTTTGTGTATGTCGGAGGGATCGTTTCGGCTCGACAGTACGCAGCAGTGGGAGAAGGCTGGAGGCTTTTCGAAAAACCGCGGATGGACAAGTTGACAAAGTCGATGTGCCGAGCCAGTCTATCTGCTTAGTGGGACCTTTGACATCCGGGATACTGCGGCAAAATAACGTAGTCTTGCATGAATGATGCGGTCGAACGATCGAGCTTGTTCCCAGCGGGGGCCCTTGGGTCGGGGGTTCGTGCTTGGGGGGTTCGCTAGGAAGGTGTCGTTCCTGACGGCAGATGGCTCCGGGGATAGTCGAACCTAAAAGCGACTTGGGATCGATCGACACAAATTCGCAATCGGCAGTCAACCGGCGGTCGGCCGCGCCGTAGGTAGCTTTCACACAGTGCCGACTGTGTTTTCGATGGCTGCCGAAGCGCTGCCCCTGGCGGGCGAAAAGAATTGGTGTTGGAGGAGCGAAACAATGGAAAGGAAAAGTTGGGGAACCGATTGTGGCTCTTAGGACAAAAGTCGCAATAAAAAAAAGAGAGAAAGATAAAGAAAAATTTGGTAAAGAGCAAGGGGTGCAGGTCCAGCGCACACGGAGAAAGGAGAGGCTCGCGGGGAGCAAGGGGTGCGAGGGAATGCGCGTGTGGTTGATGGGGGGTTTGTTGTTTGGTTTGGCCGGTCTTGAGTGCGACAGACCGAGAGCCAAGGCGGAAGGAGGTCAAAAACAACGACCTGCAGATCATGTACTACAGTGTGTGTGTACCGTAGCTACCGGTATGCTATGTCCTACAGAATAGTAGATCTCAGATGTGTCTTGTGCTTGGCCGTGGAGTAGTGTACGGTATGTCGATGCAACAAAACCCCAAGAAACCGACCGGCTGTTGAGCTCGAGCTGCAGATCAGGGCAGTTGGCTTGTCGCAGGATTGTCGGCCGCGGCCCAGGGGCTGATCTGATGCGTGCAATGAATGAATGCACTGTGGTGTGTTGTAGTGTAGCGTAGGCTGGGTAGGGTAGTACTCAGCCCGGCGTTAAGCAAAAGTAGGCACTGTCTGTAGTAAGTACCTCGTAGGAAGGATAAAAGAGGGTAAGAATTACTCGGATGAGAGCTGCAAGCGATATATTATTATGTCATGTAAATGTAAAAATTAATGGGCAGCAGACGAATAGCAGGAGCCGAAACTCAAAGGGAACAACGCCGAACGATCCAAGGGGCGCCTCTCCTAGCATGGCGTTTTGCATATGCAATTTCACCTCCTCGACGGACCGGGAACAAGTCTCAAGTGGCAGATGGTTCTAACTTCTTCTTTTAGATCTATCTTTTTAGCTTTTATGCCAGCCAGCCAAACCTAGAAAGTGATCTTCTGGGACCCAGGACCTCTTCTGCTTCGACAAAAGTTCTGCTGATCAGTTGCTGGCCAGTGCCATCCCCCCCCAAAATCCCCAATTCCTTTTACACCATCATGTTACCCAAAGAATTGATTCATTTGTTTCACGCCAAAAAGTCGATAGTGGGCGGTACAAGCTTTATTATGGCTGGCCCATGGAGCCTCACCTGTGCACGCTATGCCTTCACGCACCGCAGATAAAGCCAAAACCGTGGCGGCGGCTATTCTTTATGCGATTTCCAATTCCGCCATCAAGCGCTTCAATGCCATGTGCCACTCGGTGCTATCTAGGGCTAGGGGTCTCGCAAGTCCCCTCCCTACAGATATGTCCGGCGCCAAAATGACGCTCTTCTCTCTTCTGGGCGGCTTCTCAGCTCGTCACTAGCGACGGAAGGGAAATGGAAGCTTGGGAGAGGGCATCCGATCACAAGTCAGCCCGTGCCACGCTACGACCGACTCATGATTCAAGCTCGCTGTCCTAGGTTAGCCAATTCCACCATCTGCTCTTGCTGCGTGGTGGTACCAGGTAAACAGAAAATCTGATCATATGGACCAACTCTATGTAGTGTAGCCCCAAGCTAATAAAAGTGCGTCTGTCGATTTGTCCCATTGCCATAAGGCTGGATCGACATTTTTTGGATTTCGTTGGAACAACAGCGATCTTCTCAGAATGGGCCATAGGGAAGTTCCCAGTTGCCGGTCGCCAAAGATCACGGACGATGGGTAACGAGGTCCACAGGCGACCTTAATTTGGTTTTGCGAGCTTTTAGTCATCGTGCAAGCCTTGTCGAGACGAGGCCACGACAGGACCACAGCGGCGGCCAGACCGTGATGTCAACACTGGAAAAGGGGGGAAATATCGTTGGCCGGGACACGACTGGTCAACTCGAAGCAAAATGCCAACAGCTCGACAGGGTGTTGTTCCATGATCATGTTCAGATGCTACACATGTGCAGCAATTAGTAATGACTTGCTAGGCGACCTCTGATTCGCCTGTCATGCTCAGAAGGCTCGATCATGAGACATCTGATAGTATCTCTTCACATCAGTTCATTTTTTGCAACCTTTGAGCTAAAAGTCGATAATGTTCTTGAATCATATAGCCCAAGTAAGTCAGGCGATCTAGACTGATGCTCTGATTATTTTCATTTGTGGCTTAAGTACAACGCTATATTTTCCACGGTTCTTTGTGGTCCGTGAGCACCAACATCTTCGTCATAGTCATCAAAGTTTTGGCGCGGCCTTGCCCCCGAGCGCACCGCTCATCATGTATTCTTCTTGCTTGTCATGAACTCTCGGAGCGTTCAAAAGAACCATTTCCCGTCCGCCTCCCGTTCCCCACCAGGCGACACCAATGGCAGCTCTCTCAACGTCCATCTCACCACTGACGAGCACATCCCAAAATCTCTTTCTAGCAACCTCGCGCATGCCAGCATCAGCAATGGTGTTCATGGCCTCGGCGGTACGCGAAAGCCACTCGTCTACTATTTGCAGAGGCAAGAAGGGAAGCGAGTCGATCAAGGCTAGCACGAGCGTTGACTGTTCTGACAATGGCGGCTGCTGAACCTGATTTTCTGGTGGCTGTTGCGATGCCATTGGTGAAGGAGACGTGGGTGCAGCTTCTGGCGCAAGAGGCAGCACATTGGCCGAGACCGAACGGAAGTGCAACGTCTCAAGGAGTATCTCGGACAGGTTCGGATGTGTTGCTGATATGGGGAAAGGCGGCGACACAATTTGCATGACCGTCTTGAAGGCAAGGCGGAACTGCCGCGAGGAAATCCGACTTGGGAAAGACTGTAGCAGTATATCGACATAGAACGGTATCGCGGACACGGTAAGCTCTGCGTGCTGCGGGCAGGACATCACAGAGAGAATTGCGGAATGGGAAGCCTCGAAAAGAGGCATGGTCAGGGAATTTGATGGCACAGTCTCAGTAGTGGAGATGGCAAAAGACAGTTGAGCTGTCGCTGGTGCGAGGATCAGGCTCTCTGCGGCCGGTGTCGTGAGTGAAAGCGGGAGGTGTTCCGCGAGGTTGAGGTAGAATAAAGTGAGTGCCTGGTCCAGCGCGGCCGGAGGCACGCTGCCTGACTGCGGCGTCGTAGGTATAGTCGCTTGCAAGAATCCGATACAAGCTTCGGGAAAACGGGAGATGACATCAATGGATGTAAGGTATGTAAACGTGTATACTTGAAATGCATCCGCACCATCTCGAGATGAAATGAAGTAGAGATCGTGCAAGATGTGAAGCGTTTTTGACGCCACAGTCGGTGCGACAGCATCATTTCTCAGATGCGGATCAAGGAGGCAACGGCCTATCATCGGCTGCGCAGTCGCAACGATAGCATACATGGCCTTTTTCAGAAGTTGCCATAATACAGCCCATGGACCTTGTTGTATTTCAGGGTCCAAGATGGCAGACTCAACCGACACGTCGATTGCCGAGAACGGGCATTGTCGCCATTTCTCCAGCAAGTCGCTTGACAGAGCCAACAAGTGGTCTTGAGCCTGCAAAATGGCTCTCGCGTCGGATGCGTGCTCAACGGCAAAAGCTGCTACTCGTGATAAGGGCCCCATGTTCTGGACCAATGGTCGGCTCGCAACTTGTTGAACAACGGCAAAAGAGTCGAGAGACGCCCTATAGAATGGTTCGTGGCCGGCGACATTTCCTGCAGATATGGTGCGAAGAAAGTCCCCTCCTTGGAAGCCATCCGGGCCAGTCATGACGCGCAGAGTAGCCGGCAACAACAAGTCACAATTGAGGGCACTCTTGTTCCACTCCGACATGACCGGGAAAGCATATGTTAAGGACAGCACAAGGGCGCTGCTTCCGAACTCCTGTGTCTGTACCACATCTCCCAGTGCCATGTTCGCTGCTGTTACCACAGCTTGTTCCAAGGTCGACTTGAGACCAGACGAAAGGGTCCTCCTGTCGTCGCTCTCCATACCGAGAAGTATACCTGTCAGAACTAGGAGGTGCTTCCATCTCGCCGAGCGCTCGTCGGCGCCCTTTGCGACTGCGCGCGCCCAGGCTTCGGGACGCAGGCCACTACCCGTGGGCTTCTGGCCCCATACCAGCTTGGCATTGTCCTCCTCATTCTGTATTACGTGCTTTGCAGCGGTGTTGAATACGCTGATAATTCGGAGGCAAGTGCGCAGTCCGTCTGGTTGTTCCCATATCGCTCGTGAAGTCAGGAGATGTGATGTGAGGAGAGATATGTTCAGCGGGTTGTTTAGGTTGGACAACAAGGTCGTTGTCGTCGCAAATATCTTGTTGATTTCGGCATTATTGGGTGGTTCCTGAAATGCGCGCAGCGCTACAGTCAATAACCTGTCGACCGACATGTTGACAGGCTGCCGCGTCCGATTTTACATGCTGATATATTCGTTGAGGTGGAGGAGACGAATGGTTGAAAGAACCAAGTCGGACGAAGGCTGACTGATGAACTGAGCTGGAGCTCGGGTGGTTGTTCGGCGGTTGACTGCCCACATTTTGCCGAGGCACCCACCGCACCTGCTGCACCTGCAAGGCAAGACGACGTCGATCAGCAGCTGCGACCCGACCCCGGCCAATGCGCCAGGGCCAAGACACGGGCCAAATGCACGCTGCCATAAGCCCCTAACCTAGGTTAGGTACCTACAGCGACCGACCTTACCTTGAACGATCCACCCTCAATTCAACTCAACCTACAAAACACAAACAGAGACGAGGCCTATCGCGTGTTCGCGATGGGACAGCAAGTGTAAGTAATTGAAGCCTCGTTCGACTCACTCTGGTACTGACTTGGTACAGCTCGACCAGCGCAGAGGGCTGCCAGGCACATCGGCCATCCTTCCCTTCCCTCTACTGGCCCACGGACACCTGTGAAGATGCCATCTACTATCTGAGGGATTCCTGGCGGTTCACTCTGCTGTGGACTCTCATTCTATATGCCATATTCCACTTGGGAGCAGCCGCTGTAGCCCTCTTCGTACAGGTTGGGAAGCATAGGTCGACATGGAAATACCTATGGACGGTCCCCATTATTTATGCCGTCACCGCTGCAGTCGAAGCAGTCGTCGCAGGCAGTATTGTTGGCGTGCTGTAAGTTCTCACTTGCAAAAAAAGACCAGAAGAATAGCTAACAACTTTCTAGTATTGGTGCCGTCTACTTTACTGGCAAGTTTCAAATGTCAACCTGGATACCTTTCATCTGGGGTTGGATCAATGTCTTGATGCTCATCGTATCCTCGTTCACCATCCAAGGCGGCCTCTAAAGTTATGGCATAGTCCTGCTACAACACCTTTCACCAGAACTCAGTTCGGCCCAGAAGACCCAGGAAGAGCATGAGGCACGACTGATGGCTCAATGCTTCTGATGACCTTGGCCGGATTGCCCGCAACCACATGGTACGGAGGAACATCTTTCGTCACGACGCTACCGGCTCCCACGACGACTCCTTTGCCAATTATCACTCCGGGAAGGACAATGCAGTTACCACCGAACCAACAGTCCTCACCAATTGTGACTGGCATACCGATCTCCGGACCTTTGGTTCCATTGCGGATGGTGGGATCTACTGGGTGTGTGCCTGAGTAGAAGGAGCAGTTTGGGCCGATCAAAGTCCGAGCCCCAACACTGATCAAGCACGTATCGATCCAAGTGCTGCCGCTGTTGACGTAAACATTGTCACCAAACCTGGCATGTCAGTATTTGGATGGACAGAAGTCGAGAACGACTGACTTTACGTTATGGCCGTAATCCATCTTGATGGGCGCGTCGCACCATACTTCCTCGCCGAACAAGTCTTCGTCGTCTTCAGAGGTTGCCGCAACAGGAGGCAGAGGAGTCTTGTCATCTTGGATCCTGGTCACGAGCCGAGTGTCAGCTACTTTGCACAGCAAAAAGGAGAGAGCAACTCTCACAATTTGAAGAGTTCAACCAGTCTACGGCGCGACACGTCACCGGCTCTGTTGTAAGCCTCACAAGCCAGTCGGCATCGTTTTCGATCAGCAACAAGATCTGGAGTAAAGGCGTAGTACAGCTGCCCTTCTCTCATCAAACGCTTGTTCTCCTCGAGGTCGAGGTTACGAAGGGGGTCCATGGCTAATCACGAGCAATGATTTGGATGTAACGGCACTTTAATGGGGAGTGATAAAGAAGACAAGTATCTCAAGCCAGGAACAGACGACTGCGTGGACCTGAGATCTATGTGGACAAGCCTAATCCCCCGCCAAGCCCCCCACACAGAAGTCGACTTGGATGCCAACATGACTGGCCTGTGAGCATGTTGTTATCCTGAAGCCACTCATAAATCTCAATATAGCACTTGTACGTTCATTCTTGATCGAGCATCACAGTCCTATTTGAAGATTGCAATACTGATCAGATTCTGCTAAAGTTAGTGGCTCTTGCCCATGTATGGTCCGTTCATCAGGAGCTGGACGTCGTACCGAGCTGTGACGTGACAACCGTTTCCGTCTGCTGCGCATGGGGACCCCGCAGCAAGCCGCTAATCAAGCAGCAGTGTCTTTAGCGGGCGACCCTGGACGTCCCATGTTTGCTGGAGCTCGAGACAAGGCTGCTGCACACCAGGGATTTCAGTGATTGAATCCTCCCTTCCCGTCTTCACGACCCAAACAAAAGAAAACAGCCCCGGCTATGACAGCAACTGTCGGAGGGCAACAAAGAAGCGCAACATCCTCTCCTTTGTCTCAGTTTGCGCGCATGCTCTCGAGGTAGAAAGACCTCGTCACACACAATGGCGAGCCCCCCAGATAGGTGAGTGACGTGCCGTCTTTCTTTGCGAAAAAAATGGATGTGATGCGACGCCGCCCTCTTCTTCGCGATTGGTATTTCTTCGACCGCCGTTTCGACTTCAGTGTACGCCTGTCTTGACAACTACACTTGTATCGACATGTCCGAGTCACCAGATACCGCTACACCGCCCACGCCGCCGCCCAAGGCTTCTCCTCTATCTCTGTCTCCTCCCAATGCGCCGCGAAAGGAAGAGCCTCCGGTCGGTTTTCACTACTTGGTGAATGACGAGATCCCTTCGACACCGACTTGGAGGACATCCTTTGGGCCGATCGAGAAGGTTGAAGAAGACAAGGCTTGGACAAGCAGCGCTGCGCCGCCCCTAAAGAGCGAAGAACACAAGCGGCCTCTGTGGGCCAACAAGAAGAAGGAACGGCGCATCTCGCTGCAGTTGCCTACTATTAAACATACATCTGAGGAGAAGGATGCTGACGAACTGCTTCCGATTGCCAGCCCCCTGAGCGCGCGCCCGTCTCCCGACAAGTTGTACTTCTCTGGCAAGGCCAAGTCCCTGGAGGGTATCGCCCTTCGCGCATTTTGCCTCGGCATCTCATTCGCTTTCTCAATTGTGGCCATTGCCGCCATTATACTCTTCTCGTCCTCTCCGCTATGGCGGGTGCCCTTCTTCTTCGCCGCCCTCTCGCTGTTCCACTTTCTCGAATTTTGGACCACGGCAAAATATAACACTCAGGAAGCCAAGGTCGACTCATTCCTCCTGACTGCGAACTGGCCAATGTACTTTATTGCACACTCGGCCGCGACGATCGAATGCTTCTTTACAAAGCTTCTATGGCCGAATCGCTCATGGGCACCCTTATATACCGGTCACATTTTACTCTTGATTGGCCTCATAATGGTTTTTATAGGCCAGTTCGTTCGAGCGACTGCCATGATGCAGCTCGGTACCAACTTCAACCACATCGTCCAAGATAAGAAGAAGACGGGCCACGAGCTCGTGACTTCGGGCATTTACGGAGTCATGAGACACCCATCCTATTTCGGCTTCTTCTACTGGGGAATTGGCACACAAATAGTCCTCGGCAATCCGATATGCTTTGTCGCATATCTCGCTGTTCTGTGGCGGTTCTTTTCCACGAGGATCAAGGCCGAAGAGGCACACATGGGACGCTTCTTTGGTGAAAACTTCATCGAGTACCAGAAGCGCGTTCCTACCATGATTCCTTTCATTCGTTAATGGGGTCATGGCTCATTATGGCCAGGCAGGTATGAATGGCTACAATAGAAATGGCATTGTGGCGTTTCGGATTTCAGTTGAATGGTTTTTGGAATGCATCTGGGCTCGAGGTTGCATTGGCATGGTCTCAGGTAGTGCGAGTGGAAAGTGAGGTGTGTCATCAACGGCAGGCCATCAGATTCCTGTTCGAGGGAAATTCATGTATCAACAATATTTTAGAGAAAAACACAATAAAAGGATGTACACTACGTCGAGACTAGTGTTATCTCCATCTCATGTGGTTGCTCGTAGACTAAGAATCTTGACATGTTCCTCACAAGTCCATAACGAGATAGTCGCCAGGCATTGACAACATTTCCGAGCTGTCTATGAAACTTGATTTTTCATCCTCCAGGATACAAGGAAGGACTAAGGTAAGGACGTTGGCATAACTCGGTCATCTTTGTTTGAAGAGTGAGGATTGACTAGTGGACTCTCTAGAAGGAAAATAAGGCTTCCGTATACCAAAATCCCTGCTCGTCAACGACCACAAATATGTATCATGATGACAAGCAATTTTCTCACATACGACCATAGGTACTAGAAAACTCGGCATCCCGTCCGCTCTGCCCTAGATAAACTAGTAACCGCTGGATTAGTACTCAGGTGGGTGACCACTGGGGAATACCTGGTGTTGTATGTTTTTTATTTTATTTTTTTTAATCCCTATAGCTTCTTGCCTTTCCGCTCGTCCCCCTTGTGCTATTTTTGCATTCTGTCCTCGCGAGTTCCGGAAAAGCGATTGGCAGGTGCCGATCATGTACTGACCTCACAACGTTGCATTGCGGTCAACAGACGACGTACTCGCCTTTTCGCAGGAGATATCCTGCTCTGACTCCATCAGTGGGCTTGTTTCGCCTACCAGGCATACGTCCTCTGGTTGCTGTGCAAAAAAACATTATTCCTAACTCCTCCGCCCAGTAGCCGTAGGGAACTGACTAGAAAGATAGACCCCCTTGGACATCCGTGCTCACCCTCCTCCCCTTCCTGACACGCATCACCTTGACAGAAAAATTTGGTTCACGACCTTGTCCAAGAAAATGAAGTTTTGATTCCCTTGCTTCGACTGATCCAATATGCTGTTCACGATGGCGTATCGAGAACCTTTTGCTGTTCCCGACTCGTACTTTCTGGCTGGGTTTGACAAGCGGTCGAGAGTCAAAATCAAAGAACAAAGCCCAGCAGCGATTGCTGTGGCCACAGAGCTTCCAGAGATGGTCTTTTCTGAGTCGAGAAAGGGGACAGCACCAGCCACGACGTCTTTGCCCGGTATCCGATAATGATAACTGGAATCCTCGCAGTCTCGGAGCAACCTTCCGTACTCATCGCTAGCAGCCAAAACGAACAGTGATGTCACGTCTGATTTGAACTTGGCTGGCGCCGCGTTCTCGATTCTCGCGCCCTCGTCATGAGCACTGCAGGTCATCACAATACCCTTTTCGGAGGCTGTGGTGATTTGTTTCGTAAGCGCCCCGTCGTCTCGCCCTGTAGCATTTTCCCCTATGGTGAAGCTCATCGAAATGATGTCCACATCTTTACTGATGGCCCAGGCAAGAGCCTACCCACCACAGAATTCAAACTCATCGTTAGCGAGTCTACGTCAACAAGGCGATAGTGCCACACAAACGAATGTGAAACATACTTGTGCTACCCTTTTGGGTGTTATACCCTTCCTCCCCTCCGTAACTTTAGCAATATACAGGTCGCAGGAGGGGTCGATAGAACAAATCAGATTGGCCATTTGTGTCCCGTGAGGATCGGAGGCAAAAAGCCAGGAGCGCTGTATAGCGCCTTCATCCACGAATGACCGGCCTTCTTTAATACGATCCAAGAGGCCTCTCTTGCTGATATGAATATTTGGAGGGGTCTGGGCTGTGTTTCCGACGTTGTCCAGATCGTCTGCATTGCGAGAAGACTGTGGGAAGACGTCCAGAACACCATTATCCAGGATTGCTACTCTGGTACTTCTAAAGAGATTGTGTGGGCGGTCCATCTTGTGGTAGAGATCGGGCAGGAAGGCTCCAAGTCTTGGTGATAGTCGATTTCCGCTATTTTAAACCTCAAGGTCAGTGACTATATTCGATGTGTCTTCATCTGTCTGTCGGACCAGAACCCTGACCTCCTCTGACGTCGTGTCACTTACATTTCTGTCAAATCTGCGACTTTCTGTGCAGGGAACCAAGAGACTGCAGCGGGGGGCTCGATAGAGAGCTTCGTAGATCCTTTCGGAGATGCTTTCTCTAGGGAAGCAAGCAGTTCTTCGCGTCTCCGATCTATCTCTTTGCGTATGTACTTCAAGCGCTTCGAAGTACATGTCTCCTGGTGTTTATCATCAGTACTTCTAGCCTAGCTGAGGAGTCGCCATGGACAAACATACGCGTACAACTTTGATCTCAAGTCGTTCAAGCTATTCCAGATCAAAGTCAGCCGGATACTTGTAACCAGTCACAGCCTACTTACATTTTTCAGCGAGGGAATGCCACTGGGGCCGAACCAATGCTCTATCACACCAAGATTACCGCTGGAGTAGAGGTAGAGCCCTCTTATTCTTGTCTTTGTTTCTTTCCCAAAAGCGGATATGGATAGATCGAGGACCTTCCACTCAAGAATTTCGACCTTGAATTTCTCCAGTTGTTTTGCCATTTCTTCATCGTCGTGAGGATTGATCAGCCTGTCCGGTATCTTCAACTTGATGATTCTCTTGACTTTGTTTTTGGCGAGCCAATCTAGGATCTTGAACACCTCTTCATGCATGTGTTCGAGGTGGGTGCCACTTTTGTAGCATTCTCGCTCCTCTGGAGACATGTCCAGCTGGGGGAATGCAGCGTATCGCAGAGTCTCCTCGTAGCGAAGAATGTGCTTTCCCCATCGAGGATTGGTTAAGGACAGCACGAAATCTGTCATGCGATAGCTAGTGGATTTGAGGCCGGAAATATCGAAGCAGAGTTCACCGACTATGGAAGATGTCAGCACCCCATGAATGCGACTAAGCACAATTGTAAGAGGTAGTAACACGATTGAAAGAAATTGTGTTTCCATGCAGAAGGTGGACCAGAATGCACCGCCTACCTTGCTCTGAGTAAAGACAGATGTTAGCTATTATGACCAATAATGACAAATTGTACTCAATTCAAGACGTACCGTCAGAGTGATACAGAATGTCTGTGAGGGTTTCCTTTCCTGGAACTCCTGGCCGGATCTCAGTTGTCGACGCATCGTAGATCAATTTGTTGACTATCTTGTTGCGGATCGATGTGTTGCGAGAACTGTCTCCGACACGCCTGTTGATGGATCGATTGTTATACCAGAGAGGGTATTTTTCATCCTCTTCGTGGTCCTTCGAGAGTTTGAACTTTTTCATCGCAAGGCCAGGATCCGTCGTGAGAAACTCATTCACGAACTCAGGCTGTTGATGCCACACCGCTAGATGGAGAAGCGAGTTTTTTATATCCGTTGTCAACATATCCTTGGGTATCTTACTCCATATCTTAGTCTGGCCTGTGGATATGATCTTCTCGATCACCTCTCTGTTCAACATGTCCGGTTTCGTGACTCGGGAGACCAAAGTGATAATGATTTTCAGGCGCTGGTTGGGTTCTCCCGATCCTTCTGCTCTCTTTCCCTGGTCTGGCGTGTTGTTTTTGATACTTACCGATTTCTGCTTCTGAGCTTCTCGGATCTTGAATATGTCCAACGCATACTTGATGTATTTGGTGGTGACAAAGGTTTCAACCAGTAGCCGATGAGAGGCAAACTGCTCTACTACCATGGCCAGCCCTTTCTTGATCGCGTATCGTAATGAATTAGTGTCGTCGTCGTCATCATCGGGACTTCCTTCTGCAGTGGCCGCAATGTCATCAGAAACGAGGAGCGCTTTCAAGGTTTCAACAGCTGTCTTCTCATCCTTGTGCTTCACAGCAAGCATCAATGCTCCCTCGCCATCAATACTCCGCCTCAAAACATCTGAAAAAGACTTCTGCTGTTGGACTCCGGGGGAAATGCTCGTAGAAGCAATGTCCGATACCTGGTAGATGCTTTCGCCACATGAGATCATAGTTTTGATGATTTCAGAGTGTCCGCTTTTGGCTGCTCTCAGAAATGGCGTATCATTGATCTTGGAGTCTTTGTGATTCAGGTCGATACATTTGCCCTTGTGAGTAGACTCCCCCATGGAAATGTTCTCAAATGCCAGGTAGGGTCTCGGCTTGAGGATGATTTCGCTCAACTGGGTTCGAGGACTTTTGCCTGCCTTACTGAATCTATCCTCACTCAGATTGACAGCCTTTAGAAGCAGATGCCATCGGATGCAATCATCCATATTCGAATCCTTGGATGATGGGTCGTTGAGGAATTTATCAACCCCTTCCAACGCTCGTTTGTTGCCAGTGCCCAATTCCGCCAGTGCGTATGATAGAATTGCGGGGATAAGACCATCGAGAATTTTATTCTGACTGGAATGGTCGCACAGCTTCAGGTACGTCTCATTCTTTCCCAGTTTTTGTTGAGGCCGATCCACTTTGCTTTCTCGCCTCTCGATCGGTTTCGGGTCGACGTCCTCGATGCCTCTACTGGAAGGTTCTTGGCCGCGATATTGCACGGAACCGTTGAGTTTGCCAGACATTCTGGCGGTTTGGTTTCTCGAGGAGCTTGCCGAATTCAGGAAACCAACCAATGCAATAACACAGGCGGCAGAGATGACCCCGGTCTGATTTGTTGAGAAAATGAAACAATCGGTCCTGTCGTGTAGGAGAGGAAAGGCAGTCTGCTAGGTTGACGGTTCGTTCCAACACTTCTTCCAGAGAAGCTTGCCACAAGATAGATATTGATGACATGAATATGCAAAATCTGGGGGTTTGTACGAATTCGTAAAAGGGAGAGGAAGCGGTTGAGAACATTGAAAGTGGGGTGTTAACACGATCAACACTCCATGCACAATGTAATCCTATACTACGAGTTACCTGGATCGGCAAATAGGTCCCCACCTACCTAATTAATATAAGTGAAAGTGGGACCTGGGCAGCATGTCATGCGTTCACAGCCATTGCATAAAGCTGAAGACAATATTGATCATGTTCGCTAAGTCTGGACAACAAAAGCCTGCAGTACAGAGTACGAAGTACGTAAGTGATATCAAAGCGTTTACCGCCCTAATTGGTTGGTTGGTTGTTGCGCTTGCGAGGTAATCTATGGTGTGTGCGTGGCATCGTTACATATACCAATACCTTCATCCTGCAAGAGTACGAATCAAGTAGTATTTATGCGGGGACAAGCATTCAGGCTGCCAGGCAAGCCGGTCAGATTTGTACGACACCGTCTCAGTCAGAAGAAACTGCACATTCATTTCCACCCCTCTGAAAGCTCAGCTGTGATCTATTCGTATATACTCGACCACCGCCCAAAGGTCAGGCTGACGGATTACGGGCTACGAGCTGGGCCAATCTCGCCACCTCCTGCCGGAGAGTGAAGATCAGGTCTCCTTGGTCTAAAAGACGGCTTTCGGCATGAGCCATTCGCGCTTCTAGTGCGACGAGCCTACTATAGCCGCCATAATCGTCATCCAAGGCTGAGACAACGAAGCTCGATCTCGGGTGATTTTTGCCTTTGGGAGTCTGGGAGCTTTGATTTTGTAGTTCATTCTCCGAGATCAGGCTTTGGGAAAATCGGCGAGCAGTACTGCGTTGTGGGTGCGGTGGCTGACCACGATCAGAGCCAGCGACAGCCTTGGCAGCTACAGACGTAACCTCGATGTTGCCTGCACTGTCTTGTTGTGCCAGCGAACGTACAGCTGCTTCAGACTGTGGGTGGTCAGACCGATATGTTTGCAGCCAATCGTGACCTAGATCGGTTATGTCGTTATCATCTAACAGTTTGCCGAGATTGTTTGCGTCGATGGAGTCAACAATTCTCCGCCCCTCGTCGAAGCAAAGGTCTTTGCTGCCTGGGTTTGGTGTCCAGCGCCATTCTACGTCTTTGCCGCCGCGCATGCCCAGAAACTTTTGGCCTTTGTCCCAAATAGCATCCAGACTGCCGATGTGTGTTGCGATGCGAAGTGTAGCTCGGCAAGGCGCCGTAGACAGTTGTCTCGAGATGAGTACAGCGAGACGTATTTCAGGAGAGATGCCGTCCTTATAATGCTGATTTTCTCGCAATTGCCAAAGCACACCGTTCACGTAGCCACGTGGACCAAACTCTTTCCTTGACGATCCTCGATCGAAGTCGACTTGTTCCCAGGACTTCTGCTTCCCGCGCGAACCTTTGACGCCGAGTCCTTGACCAGCTACATCTGCAGAGATTGAAGCTTCGGCGTTAGAGCTGTTTGTGTTTTGTGATGTCGAAAGGTTCCACTTCTTTTCGTGGCGGAAAGGACCCCATGCTATGACTTTTGGATCTTCACCATCGGCTTTATCAGACTGAAATCTGAGTTCCACTTCGGAAAAGCCAATTGTATTATCTGCTCGACTCCGTCTTGTGTTGAAAGCCAATCCTAAGACCACGAGAGTCATTGGTTCTTCGGTACTTCCATCCATGGAATCTCCAGTCGCTCCACGGAATCCATCCATCCAAACGAGTCGTTCGACGGTAATGGAGTGCCCAGATCTGATCTGGCTGACGATCAACTGATCGGATTCACCACCTTTGGTGCTGCTCTTGAGGGAGCCACCTTGTTCATTCGACTCTTCATAGAGGTCGATGACAACGGATGGGCGCTCATTTGGTTCAAGATCTTCCGGATCATCGTGCTCATACGTCCCGTTTTGGTCAAATCGCCCGAGAATAGGCTGAGGAGCTGGAAGTGTGGGGTCAAACGGGCTGGCCATGTCAACGTAGGTAGGTCGAATTTTTGTCTTGGACTTTATGTTCCTGAGGGAATAGATGTGCAGTAATGATGTATCAAATGGTGATGTCTTCAAATTGAATGCGCTTTGTGGCCAGTATATGAATGCGTTTTTAAGCTACTCCGGGCTATCGTAATTTGCTGTCGTTTGGTATCAATAACTTGCACCATGACATACTCGAGGAAAACGGCACGGACAAGCGTAAGGAATCGCTGGACCCAGGGTCACACATGCCCGGTCTTACGACATTAAACCAATCTGTACTGCTTACACCGGTGTGAATCCTAGTGCATGATAAGGTAGCAGTGCATGCCACAGCTGAGGTCTGTGTTGATGGCGGTTTGACATTGGCCAAGATCAAAAGACGGCACAAATACACAGCTCGTCTCGTCTTTCCATTTCGCTTGACCTGCGCCACCCGTTATTATCATTTTTAGTTGACGTGTCCGAGATCTACATTTGGGGACCGCCGAGGGTTCCGGACACCGAGTATTGCATGTTTGCTCGTAATGATCAAAGCAGAATGATTCTTGTTTGCGACATGGTTAGACTGTTTCCATATGTGGATTATAGCCAACTACTGAAATACTGCCGTATGCCCAAATGCTGAATACATCCTTCAACGACCTGCTCAAACACTTCGTGTCTTGCCACACCGCTGGAAGCCTCTCATCACAATGTCCAACTTCAGGCGCAGATTGACACCGGGTAATATCATCCAGAAACTTCGCTCGCAACTACAGCCTGGCTCAGGCGCGACGGATGCATCTGCAATGCCGCCCGCAGAACGAGATCAGTCTCCTCCGACGGCGAAAACGTTGGCTGCCCCGAGCGTCACCACGGGCGGCATCGAAGGCGCTACGAGGGACAGCGCTACCTGCAGCACTGAGGATGTTCAGGAGCAACGACAACCAATAACCCGAGCTTCGAGCGTCCATCCACTTCAACCGTGTGATGATCAGCAGGAAGACCAACTTTATGACGCAAAAGTCGGTTCGCGTGATACGATACAAGAACAGTTGGATGCCAATATAGTCAGCGTCTCAATACAACCTTTGACGACGCCTGAAGAACGAATCGAGTTTCTGTTGGATACGGCATACGATATTCAGAAGGAGAGGTCGCCAGAGATGGTACAACAGTTCGAGCGTGCTGTCTATGAATACATTGAGACTAAGGGTTCGGTTTCTTATGACTATTTCGAGCACAGTTCGAGAGACAGCCACACCTCAACGGACAGTCTTCCGCAAAAGCCACATTTAAAGCTTTTCAGCACTGTCTGCAACATCTTCTTGAAGTCTTCCTCCAACAGATCCTCTCAGAGCGATCACGAACCGAGTGAAGACAGCGACTTGTTCAACGAGATCGATACAAACCACGGCGATGAAGAAGGTCGAGCCGAGAGAGAAGAGCTCAAGCTTTTGAGATCTCAATTGAGAGGAGGCATTCGGAGGTTCCGTCACGCATCCACAGTGTGGGGAGTATCTTGCTTTGCCTTTGAGGTCAGATAAATTTCAATGCTCATTCTTGATGGACCTCTGCGCCCCTGAACACGAAACTTATCAGATTAAGCCACAGACTTTACGCCAGGTCCACCTTACGCAAGACATGACACGCCAAGTAACTCTTGTACTGGCCAGCATGGATTCATACATCGAACTCTGGGATTCCTTACGAGAATACACTCCCGCCGGAATCGATGTGTACATCAGAGGACACCCCTCAAGCCCCTCGGAACTTATGCTTCTCAGTCTCTATGAATCCGTCATGAAGTACTTGATTCACTTTGTATGTGGTCCTTGGAGACCCAGAATAAGTTCAGAAACGAACATTGTCGAGCCTGTTGACTTCAATGAGCTCCACAACAATATACTTGCGAGGTGGGACGCATTGACGAGCATCTATGGGAGATGCTCCCCGATCATGGCTGATGTAGGTCAGAGCAGTGATGAGAAATATGAAGAAGACATCAGCAACATTTCCAATGCTCCACCAGCCTCATCAGTGGGAAGTGAAGGATTTGACTTCGGGGTCCCCACGGCAGGAAAGCTCTCATACACACCATCACTCACCAACGAATGGTCACAAACAAGAGCGACCGAAATTGAATTGGCAATAGAGAGGGAGCAAGCTCTATTGAATTTCTTCAACGTTCTTGCCCAGCCAGAAGACTTTGAGGGACTTGCCATTGGATCCACGTTTGAGTTGCTCCATGCATGGATGCACCAAACAACAGCATATCAGACGCTAATTGACCATAATGCCTGCAAGAACAAACGCGTGCTCTGGCTCAGCGGTGGTCCTGGTTCTGGCAAAACCGAAATTCTGCAAGCTACTGCGGCCAGGTCACAGGCCGCCGAAAAGATCAATGACTCCTTTGCGGTTGAAACCGTATCCTTTCACTTCTGCGGAAGTTGCAGAGCCCCAAATAACACTTCACTTTGCGCCATCAAAATGCTCATCTATCACGTACTGGAGAATCAACCTCAATTGCGCCATCGCCTTCGCCTCCACAATAATCACATAGAAAAAAGACGCCACAAGGCCTTCGGAAACTCGAACGAGGTTTTCACACTGTCCAGAATCTTTTACGATTTACTGGAAGACGAAGAATTTCAGCCAACACTCTTCATTGTGGACTCTATCGAAGAGCTAGTCTCCCCAGACGGCAATTATGTAGAACTTGACGACCTTCTTACCTTGATATCTACCTCGACAGATATTTCCAGCAAGATACGATGGCTGGTTTCATTCGACAAGGACGGTTGCGGTGCTAGCCAACAGCTGAGTGAAAGGGATTCTGATCTGAACCTTGTCATCAGTCCTGAGGTGGAAGTGATCCCTCTGGCTGTCCAGCAATATGCAGCTGTGAAGATTGCGGAAGTCGCAAAATCGGCAAGCTACAGTGAGTTGTTGCAGAAGGAAATGACACGCGCCATTCAGGATATACCATCGAATTTTCTGTGGGTGGACATGGTACTCGACAGTATCAGGACGTCAGTCACTCCCTGGAACGGGGTGAACATGATAAACGACATGTCGGCGCATAGACCGAACATACAACTGGTCTATGCTGAGAAGCTCGGCAGGCTCCAGAAACTGGGAAACACAGACTGGGAATACTGTCGGAATGTTCTTTCCACGACTGCATTAGCTTTCCGACCCCTCAAGGTTTCGGAACTCGAGGTCATCCTCGGACTACCACAAGAGGTTGATCTGATCGTTCTGATAAAGAATCTTCTGACTACTTTCGTGGAGCTTTGCGAAACTGAAGTCCCCGAGACCTACGAAGTACATTTCAGTCGCTGCACTGCCAAGTGGTTCGTGACGCAGGAATCGGGATCATGTTCACTAGATGCAATGCATTCTCATATTGCTGATGGATGTCTGCGTGTTTTGCTTCGTCATTTTCGCAACGAGCAAAAACCCACGCAAGAGGCTACGAAGCAACCAATCTGTGACTATGCTACCATATTCTGGCTCAAGCATTTGTCTCATATACATATCGAAGGAGGTCCAATACTCGACATGGCGAGGACTGTTCTCACAGATCACTTGTTGGACTGGCTGGAGATTGTTGAGTCGCAGAATCTGCTGCCACAAGTGCTCGTCATGATTGCTGAACTCAACGTGGCCCTTAAGGCAAAGGTATGTGAGAAGACCCTGGAGGACAAGAAGGTGCTAAAGCATGGATCTAACGTCTGGAAATCTCTACAGGCCCGACAGGGGAATGGTCTGGACATTGAGCCCCTGCGGGAGATCATCCTGGATGTCATGGGATTCTTGAAAGCGCACCAGCGCTGGAAAACAACATCAGTGGAGAATCACTCGGAATTTTTTGGGAACTTGGAAAACTGTCGCGAGTTTCTCCAGAATAGCGTCTTATTCCACGAGAGCCCAATCACCACGAGGCTGAGGGAGCTTTTTCCTGACTTTCCACAATTGACTGTAGCCTCAGCCACGGACAATGGGGGCGGGACGTTCAGAAACTTTCAAGTAATTCGCCATCCAGACTGGGTACGAGGATGTACGTTTTCATTTGATGGAGGGATTGTTGCATCGGCATCAGACGACCGTTATGTGCGTCTTTGGGATACCAGAACCGGCAGGTTTCTGCAGATGATCGGAGGTATGTCTGGCTTTGCTGACTTGGTCTATGCTGTGTGCATTTCGCAAACTGGGCCCAATGACCGGGCCATCATGGCCGCATGCACGTCCGATTGCATTAAAATTTGGGAGTTGGATACCGGAAGGGAGGTGGCAACGATCGATTCCCAAGAAGAGGGATACGATGTAGCCATTACCGAACCGGACAACAATGATGCAGAAATCGGCGGTGAAGTCAATGAGGACGGTGATCAGAAGCCATCTACGGATGAGGTACAGGGCGAAACAAATGATGAAGACAGGAATGGCCCAGATGAAGTGGTCGAGGGCTCCGACGACCAGAATGAATCCATCAAGCTCTCACATGTACTCGACATCGACACCATCTCGCTCACGTCGAGTGGCGATAAGCTGGCTGCAGCCGCGGGTTTCAAGATCACTGTTTGGGATGTTTCCTCTTTGGAAGCCAAGGCATGGAAAGACCAAGAACGACCGCGTGCGTACATAAACTGCATCGTCTTTTCACCTAGTGCCCAGCTCTTGGCTTCCAGTGCCAATCGAGAAATAACCATTTGGGACGCGACAACCGGCAGAGTTAAGTTCAGGCTTCCAGATTTCGAAATGAATCAGCTGGAAGATAGGTCACAGAATGTCACTCGCGAGGATCCCAAAATACATCAAGAAGGCCTGCCTGATTATGAAGCGCCGTCTAAGCAGGAACAATACAGCGACATAAGCACTGAACAGGAAGGCAGAAGCCCAAGTCGAGATGAGTCAATGGAGACACAGGAGTCTGATATTGCCGGTCATGTTGACAGCATATATGGACTTGCCTTTTCCCCAGATGATCGAACACTGGTGTCTGGCTCGGACGATAGTCACGTCTGCATCTGGGATCTTGTAACACGCAAGATGCTCGCAAAATTACAATACCATGGTGATGAAGCCAATAGCGTGGCATTTTCCCCTGATGGTACCTATCTGGCGACGGGATCCAAGGACAAAACCATTGCCATCTGGAAACGGCCCGAATCCGGCCATTGGGGCCAAGGCAACTCACCTTTGGTGCCAGCTCAAGTGCTCAGGACTGGCAGCTCTGTTTTGTCAGTGAGCTTTTCACCATGTGGGAACTTCCTCGCATCCACAGAAAGTAATGGCGAATTGAAAGTCTGGGCTTCAGACGATGAATTTGTCGGAGGCTCCGTACAGACTCGTGTTCGTCCGCACAGGGGTGAACATGGATCTTCGAAATCACTGGATTCCACACAAGGACACACAGAACAAGTGGAATCCGTGGCAATATCACAGAAAGGCGATATAGTTGCGTCAGCCGATTCTGATGGTACCATATGCTTATGGAGTGGTGAAACCGGCGCCTGGCTACATACCATGAAAGGTTACCACACCCACACTGTTACGGCATTGGTCTTCTCAGAAACAGGATTGCTTCTGGTTTCGACTTCAAAGGATACGACTGCCCGTGTATGGGATGTTGCGACAGCAGGTCCGGCGCATTTGCTGAGTGAACATGAAGACTGGGTTCGAGGTGCAGCCATATCGCCGAATGAGAAACTTGTAGCGACGGCATCAGATGACAAGGCTCTTAGGCTTTGGAATATCGATGGCAACGAACGCCCAATCCCCCACAGAACATTCAGAGGGCACCATGATTGGGTTCATCAAGTGGCGTTTTCGCCCGACGGTTCCTACCTGGCCTCTGCCAGTGACGACGGCCAAATCATGATTTGGAACGTCGACGGGGAAGGAGATTCGGAAAAACCTGCTTGGGTGGAAGACATGAGAGAGGCCTGCGAATTCGGCTTCATTCGTGGTCTAACATTTTCCAAAGACGGCTCCACGGTGATAGCGGTTGACTGGAATGGGCCAATGGCTTTGTGGAAGTTCAGTGCCTCTGGCGGTCGGCCTTCCCTGCTGGAAGTGGATGATAATTCCCGCATGCGGATTGAACATATGCGTTTCGATGAGCGCGATTCAAACATTTTGTGGACTGAGTACGGATTGTGGCCATTCTATTTCGATGAAGCAGCAATGAAGAAGACAAAGAACGGCCAATTACAACCTACACCATTGCCGAAGGAGCTTACGGAGGCGTCGCTGCGAATCACCGACAATGAAAAGGAGATATGGCGGGGTTCCTGCAGGAAGGTTTTTCTTCCAAAGGAATTTCGACCTGCGTGGACAAATTCTTCGTTCCTAGTCTATAGATCCATGGTTGTTATCGGTTGCGAGTCGGGACAGGTCCTATTCTTCAGGTTTCCCTAGGACGCATGCATTGAGTAGGAAGGTACTTTACTAGTACTAGGTACAATGTTCTCGGGTGAGTGACCACTGGGGAATTTCGGGTGTTGTGTGTTTTTGTTTAATGTTTTCCTTGTTTTTGTGACTTGTAGGGAGGGTATCAAGCAGACTGCCGTTGCTTACTCGAAACTAGGGAAAAGGGATGACCCAGCGCAATTCTTCGCGCTACAGGCTTGTTTTAATGGACCAGGCTGATCGCTAATCCCCGGGAAACCTAATTGAGCGTCCTAGAATATATTATAAAGTTGCTGTATTTTGGATGCTATATATGCCAGAGGTCTCTTGTCACAAAAGCTACACAGCGAATGTCTTGCAAGAGATTGTGTCATTGGCTATTCTGACGAGTATCACGTCAAGGCCTGGGATACTAGCGGTGCCTTCAATGTCTGGGATAACGGTGACTGGAGCGACTGCAACGACTGTAAGTTGAAATACCCTCCAACAGAGATAGTGTGAAGATGGTGTGAAGAACATAGAGTGCTGATGGAGGACAACTGCGTGAAGACTCATTCGAGAACCAAGGAAGCAGAAAGCAGCAGGTTCCAAGACCGCCGGGCAAGAAGTCTGTATACGACCGCTACGTTGTGGAACACGTCTTGTCCCCTGGCAGTACATCGCAGACGCCTTTCCTTACAAAGCAGCGACGGATAATGGGAAAGCGTATCAAGCAAACCACGAGGACGAGTTTGTCTATGTCCTCGAGCCGATCAACATTGTCAAGGAATTCGCTTTCAAGAACAACGAGGCACTTCCTGGGAATGGCGAAATGACCAAAGCTGTAGCCTCGGAACAGACGGTCGACAATGCCATCCGCACAATGAAGAACATTCTTCTGACTTACAAGTACATGACGGATCCCACAATCCAGGCCACACTTGTCACTCAGGCCCAGCGTGTCGCCGACCGAATGTCCGAAGTGGAAGATATCCTGGCGAACAATGAAGCATTCACGTCGGAGATCCAGGGTCTCAGCACTCTCTGGCTCACATTTGTCAAGGGTCGTACGGAGCTGGCCGCAAGCAAATTGGTCACGTTCCTCACCAACTGGATGCCAAAGATAGAGAGAGTGCTGGACGGGACGGATCCGGCGCAAGACGCCCAGAATCCAGGGCAGGCCACGCGCAGAGAGAAGATTAGCAAATTGAAGGAGGCAGTCGAGGGAAGAGGCCGGTGGACAAACCCACTGGGGTACGCTTGGTAGACATCTAGATAAGAAAGTTGGGAACATGACAAATTGAATACCTACGCCCAAAGACACACAGATGCAGCTGTTGCATTATTGGGAAGTGCATCGTGTACTCTATGTGCATGGGATGGGCCATACCCAGAGTTTGCCAAGAAAAACACGCCTGTTGTTGGCTGGGTTACGTACAAGACGAGACTGACACTGGCACGGTCTAGACTTTGGCCAAGTCCAGCTTGCAGAATACATAGGTACATAAATAGATACCTATCGACACCCACATAGTGTTCATTTTCTTGACCGCCCACCCACTAATTTCATGCTTGCGCATCAGAAAGAGGCAACATCCGACCATGCTCTACTGGGTGGCCTGGCTGCTCGTACCTCTGTGAGTTGTGTCGTAATACTTCCCTTCACCCTTTCAGAGATGCTGTACTGATCCGATTCTCAGAAATAATGGCAACTTCGGACACGCTCGATTTTGTCTCCTCTGTGGGCGTAGGAAAGATGTCCACGGTAGCTCAAAGTCGTATTGATTCGAGGATCTTCTCTGCCATCCGCACGAACAGCAGTGCCGAGTCTCTGAGACAGTTTGAGCAAGCATTTGCTCGCACCGATCTGCGTAGTCTGGTCAGGCGAATTGAATTTGATGTGATCCTTCCGCCCGTCAGCGAGAAACGCCTCGAGAACAAGTTTCAAGGCAGCCTGGAGGCTAAAGCTAATTCCACGGCCTTTTCACGCGCCGTACTGGACCTCTTTGCTCGTTTATCCTCGTGGGACTCGAAGGGCATTGCCTTGAGGGTGACCGCCACATCGCCTTCTGATGACGAGACAATGCGCGCCACAGGTCGCAGCATTTCTGTAAGACCACGCCGAAACGACTTTCGATACATTGGCGCCGATCTTGCCGCGATCCCAGAAACAGGTCTCCCCAAGGTCTACAGCGTGTCGTCCCTTGACATGGAGAAGCTAGACTGTAATTCCGGCAACCCTTCTGGCAGGAGGTTACATCCGGACCTCCTCCAAGTCATGATGCTCTCTTTGCCTATGCTGGAGAGCGTTAAATGGGAATTCTTTATGCCACCGCGTTCGAGAGGCCAGCGGCGGCAGGAGTTCCGTGCGGCTCTGGCCGCTGCGCTCGATCGTTCCTCATTCTCCAGTCTGCAGAGTCTTTGCATTACTCTCCATGACGTCGACCCACGCAATGAGGATGCCGAGTTGGAGAGCTTTGTCGGCGATACGGGAGTCGATGACTTGAGCGCCGCCGTCCAGGGGATATGCAACAGCCCAACCCTGACGACGTTACGGCTGTGTGGCAAATGGAGCTTGTCGAGCACAGCATTTGAAAGAGGATTCGGCCCATCGGTCTCATCTGTCTACATCGATTTCTCTTCCATCTCTCCCTCCGGTAACTGGTTATTTGACAGTATTCCTCACCTCGCCGATGAGGACGAAACTTGCGACGATTACAACGACAACGACAGTGATGATGAAGCGTCGACTGGGGGCGACCTCTACGACTTCAACTCTGCAGACTCGGACGAGATGGATTATCTCGACTCAGAAGCTGAAGATAGGACCAATTTCTTCCTGCCGGCGCAGCAGACTCGCGGGAGACCAAATGCCGACAATTTTGTGCCTCTCTTTGTCTCCGTGACCACAGCGGCCGCGAAATCATTCAATTCCCTCGCGCACCTAGAGACTCACCTGATGGGAGGGGTGTCTCAGGTGCATCTCGGCTATTTTGGTTGTAGAGGTGGTCAAGGAAGGGAAACAGCTGAGTTCTCGGTCGACTGGCCTCACCCGTGGATACGAAAACGCCACCCTGGAGAGGAGTTGGACAAGCCAACTTGGTATCTGGCTACATGGGGCGCAGTTGACCCTGACGACTGGAAGATTCCAGGGACCCTGAGAGCGGCCATGGAGAGTTGCCCAACAGAGGTTTCTATCATGACACATTCAAACATCAAAGCGTTGGAGTTTGAATAAAGAGCAACGAAAGCGGCTGTACATTGTAGTTTCCGTTCTGTTACGGGCGGGTCAGCTGCTATACTAGAGTTTAGGCTGCTATGATAATCGCTGGCCAAGGCCGGGGCTGTCTCGCGCGGATCAATCAGCCAAATCTTTACAATCAATCGACTGCGCAGGGGTTACTCTACAGTGGAAGGTGTAGAAATGATCCCAAAGGGCACATTTACAACGGGCTAAATCCGTAAAAGATCTCGGACACGTGGATACTTGCATTATAAATCGTCCTAAGAAAGAAAAGGTTTCAACCTTTATGAAAGTTCTTCGCGTTTGTTAAGCCCGTGCTGTATTTTGGATGCTATGTATGCCAGAGGTCTCTTGTCACCAAAGCTACACAGCGAAATGTCTTGCAAGAGATTTGTGTTATTCGGCTATTCTGACAAGTATACTAACATGGCGATCTATAGTGTTTGTATTCTTGCTAATGTCGTCGTCCTCATTCCAATACATATAGCATATCTCTTTCAAGTTTATTATCGAGTAAGTTTTGGTCAAATACAAGTCAGTACTGCTGTCTCATTTTCCGCCATTACTAACAGCCGTTGGGGCCAATCTGGGCACCATCGATAACCACAAACGTAGTTCTGTGGTCCACACCGGAGTTATACAGTTCCTAGCCTCGTCAGAATGTACCACAGGCGTGACATCATCTGCGAGAAGCTCTACAGTCCGCCGCGGCAGAACGGTAAAGACAAAGCTCGTTTGAGGTCGGCTCGGACGAAAGTAGGTGCTTAGTCATGACGTGAAATGAAGGGGCATCGCGTCCGCTGAAGAAGACCATAAAATGACGCTCGGGAGCTAAGCACGACTATAAAAGCAAATGCCGACATGAGTATTGTACACGATACTGGACCAAGTCCAACATGACGACGACTGTGGAGGTCCTGCTCTTCCCTAGGTTGCAAAGAGGATACTTTTCCGCCTCGACCACCGAGGAGTCTCAGCAATGCAATCAATGCAATGCACATCTTCAATCCGTCAAACAGCAAACGCAGCTACAGACTTCAAAGCGACATCTCCGAGCGGCGTTAAAGGTGGCGCCCCTAAAAGGGGCCGAAGTGGGACAAATATCCTCACCATCAGCCTAAGCCTCGTAAATCAGTACTACGTACTGTTAGTAAGTTGGGCGTGGAGGTAAGTACTCTATATGGCTAAAATTCTGTTATGTATGTGTATATATTGAGCTTGGCGCCTTGGCGGGCTTGCTATACTTGAACTTATACAACCATTCTCTCGTTTGAATCCCTTCTTTTTGGCAATACAACATTGATTGCCGTTTCCATCATGCGTCGCAATACCTCTTTGTTGCTGGCGGCTGCCGCGGTGACTGCTCAGGCCTCCACGCTGCAAGACATCTGCAGTGTCAGCTACATTCAAGGTGCCCTTCCCGCGGTAGATGCCTTTCCCGGCATTACCATCGATGCATCGTCAGTCTCTACGGCCTTGACTGTCAACTCTTCCCTGGCCGAATCCGATTGGAACAACGCTGCCACGATTAGCTACTGCAACGTAACTTTTGCCTATTCGCATAATGGCATACCGGATGATGTCGTCCACGTCAGTTACTGGGTACCCAGCCCGAGCGAATTCGAAAACCGCTATCTGTCTACTGGTGGAGGTGGCCTTGCCATCAACTCTGGATCCACCTACATTCCCATTGGCATCCTCAATGGCGCCGTCTCTGGTATGACTGACGGCGGGTTCGGATCATTCAACGACCAGTGGGATAGCGTTTTCCTCCTAGCCAACAACACGATCAACTGGCAGTCAGTCTATATGTTTGGCTATCAGGCTCACCATGAGCTTGCCTCTATCGGCAAGCAGTTGGCGGCGAACCTGTATAACGTCTCGGATGACGAGACTGTCTATTCTTACTACCTCGGCTGCTCCGAGGGTGGCAGGGAGGGATGGAGCCAGGTCCAGCGCTTCGCTGACCAGTTCGACGGCGCCGTGATCGGTGCACCTGCCTTCCGGTACGGCCAGCAGCAGGTGAACCATCTTACCAGCAACGTCGTTGAGCAGACGCTCGGCTATTACCCCCCGACTTGCGAGCTGGACGCCATCATGAACCTGACCATCGCGGCTTGCGACCCTCTCGACGGGCAGACCGATGGCGTTGTTGCACGCTCCGACCTTTGCATGCTCAGCTTCAACGTCTCGAGCACGGTTGGCACGGCCTACTCATGTGCTGCTACTGCCGCTCAAGTTATGGGCGGTATTACTATTGGCGCTGCCAGCCCTGCCCAGAGCGGCACCATTACGCCTGAGGGTGCGGCAGTGGCTCAAACGATTCTCGATGGCTTACATGACTCGGACGGCAAGTTTGTGTACATGAGCTACCAGCCTGGCGCATCGTTTGCGGACGCCGCCACAGCATACGACAACGCTACCGGTACTTGGGGCCTGGACATTAGCTCTCTTGGTGGCGAGTGGGTTGCCCGGTATCTAGAGCTGCAAGATGCCAGTACGCTTGCTACGCTGGCCAACTATACCTACGACACGCTCCGCGACCTCATGATCGAGGGCCAGACGCGATACGGCGATTCTCTCCAGACCACCCAGCCCGACCTCACGGCACTGCGCTCTGCTGGGGCCAAGGTGATCCATGTCCATGGCGAGCAGGATAACTCGATCCCTACTGGCTCGTCGGTGCACTATTACGAGTCGGTGCGCTCTGTCATGTATGGCAACATGACTTACAACAGCAGTATTGCCGCCATGGACGACTTCTATCGTCTTTTCCTTGTCCCTGGCGGTGCCCACTGTGGCACAAACTCGGACCAGCCCAACGGCCAGTGGCCCCAAACGACCTTGGAGACCTTGATCAGCTGGGTCGAATCTGCCGAGTCCCCTGATACTTTGGATACTACCGGCACGATCAACTCTATTTGCCGCTGGCCCCTGCGCCCTCTATGGTCCAACAATGCCACTTCTCCGGATTGCGTTTATGACCAAGCTTCTATCAATACTTGGATGTATAACTTTGATGCTTATAGCACCCCGTTGTATTAAACGCCTCCTTCTTTTGCAGGTAACGGCGTTTAAAAAGAGTCAAGCGTGGGAACATAGAGGCAATCCAACAAGCCGAAACGCATAGAGGCGGCCCAGAGTCAATCATGAAGAGGCCATGTATATATAGACTACCCGTCTCGGTCTGTCAATAAGTGTAGAATAGCCTGTATAATTTCGATATAGAAGCACATAAGCACAATGGTGACATTTCCCTGACATACGATGTTGGTCCACGATTGGTCAGATCTGCTTAAGGCATAGTCATACTTCGAGTATACGTCGGCGCTCAAAAAGGCATTTTGCGGGACTGGCTCTTGGAGCTATATCTGTACCTAGTTCAGCCACTGCTGCCAAACGGTACCAGGCGACTACAGGACAAAAGACCAAATGCAAATATCGCACCCGCTCTAGTGATCAAACACGGAAGACTTCTTTAATATTCCAGGCTTGGTGTTTATCTGTGTTCGAAATGCCAAGTTGCATGTTAGCTGGGGGCTTTGGCCTATGCTGTGGCACTATTTCGACGTGCATCAAGGGCCATTTACTATTGGTGTGCGAGACGGCCACGTTCTCGAATTGAATTAGAGTATAGTAAAGCTTAATTAGCTTCAGCGAGCGGGTGGGTGACCACTGGGGAAACCCCGGTATTGTATGTTTTTGCCTGATGTTTTTTTCTTGTGACTCGTAGGGTAATCATATATCGCGTATAACAATCGTATATTATATTTGGACATTACTACTTGAATTGAAAACTACTTCTTGTTCAACCTGGCCTGAGCCGCCGAGTGAGACTCCAGGTCTCGAAGCTCAGAAGTCTTCGCACCAACCACCCGGTCCACATTGCCGATATAGTCGGAAGCCGAGAGCTCGGAATCCCAAGAGTCTTGCTTGGCGACGTGCCGTGAGAAGACATCAGCCGGCTTGATGACATACTCGGGGATCGTAGTGTTTCCATCTGTCCAGATGAAACCTTCGGAGCCGGACTGCTTGCGGTCAAAACCTTTCAACGCTGGCGGATCGTAGTGCTGGCGCTGCTTCTCTTTTCGATAGCCCACCGAGGGGTGTATCATCTCGTTCGTGGGGCCCAATTTGACGGCTTTATTGCCGGCGGTGTCCTGCCCGTAGTAGCGGCCGGGGGTTCTGTGCTCGGACCCGGCTGCCATCATGGCGCCGGTGAAGCTGTCGACGATGGGGCCGGTGGCCCAGCCGTTGACCGCATCATTGGCAACTTTCTTGAGCTGTGCCGTGTGTATCTTGGTGTAGTCAAGGGCCGCCCAGGCTTTGCTCCATATCCAGTGAGAGCCGTAATCCTTGTCGCCCCGGGCGACCGAGGCCAACGCTGGACGGATCAAGTTCACTCGATCCTCGACCGTGTCCGTGGCAAGTGTCAGTAGGTCACCTCCTCTCAGCTGGAGATACGGCGCGATTTGTTCGCACATCCAAGCGAACGAGACCAGGGCAATTTCTATGACCGTCAGCGAAGCCTTTTGGGAGAACTCGCGTGTCTACTCACGTTCGAAGTCGCCCTTCCAATCTTTGAGGAGATCATCGCTACCCCCTCCGATGTTGATGTGAACTCCTGGGAACCAAACTTGTAGCAGTTCTGAATCGGTACCCTTTAGCTCTTCGTACATTTCGCAGTCGATCAAAGATCTCCAAGCGGCCTTGACTTGCTCTATGGGAGTACTTGGTGTGATATTCCACCACTCTTGAATTAGCTGATCATGGGTCTTGGCAGGTTTCTTCAGACGCAATTCCTCATCAGCCGGGAACTGCCATAGCGTAGGCGAGAACGGCCTTCTGCGCTCATCGACAGCCAACGCATGAAATGCATGCCGGATATCTGCCTGAGTGTCAGCTCTGACTGCTGTGGAAGGATTTGAGGGTTCTTACATGGACTCAGTGCCACATTATGGAAACCGGGCTGGGGAATGCCCACGACCTTTTCGAGGAACTTCAAGTTCCATTTCGTCCACGTCATGTCTGGGATGCCGAGGCTCCCCACGGTATCGAACACGCCCACGACTTGAACCACTCTGGACGACTCGGGCGCGTCACCATGGGGCGGCTTATCATATACAGCTGGCTCTTGGTATCCGCCCTCGGCCCTCGGAGGTTGTTCAGCAGCTAGGACGCCATGAGCCCACTCGCGGTAGACGGTAGATTTCCGGAACGTAAAACTGTCGTCGTGTTTCTGGTACAGCGCATACAAGTCGGGAAAGTCCTGCATGGCCTTTGGCGAGATGACTCCGATGTCGTTGATAAGACCTGCCACGGCGCGCGCAGTGTAGGCGCCCCGGGAGAAGCCGAAGCAGAAAATCTGGTCGCCGGGTTGGTAGTTGAGAACGATGAAGTTGTACGCCTCGATCACGTTGCCCACGAACCCAATGCCGAAGCCGCCTTGTCGGTCCTTTTCTCCCTTGCTGAGCTCTCCGGTACCAATGCCCGAGTCGTAGAAGACAATCTGCTGCCAGACTCTGCCATCGGCATCCTTGCCGCTGCCGGCGATGGAGCGCGCAAGCCTGGTCACGTTGGAAGGGATGTTCTTGAGTCCAGATACCGACGATTGCCAAGTGCCATCGCAACAGACAATCAGTCGCTTGGGTGCCACCGGGATGCTTGTATTAATGAAGCCCCCTTGAGTAAAGCCTCCCTGGGAGGGGGTCTCATCCTGGACAACGGTTTCTGGGTTGCTGTTCATAGTAGCTGCAAATGAAAGCCGGCAGAGTGATTGATTTTCTTTCTTGGCTACAGGAGCTCGGACGGCTTGAGCAGCGTTCCTACAGACTTTATATAGAGGCTTGCCGTCTCAGCATCAGAGCAGCTATCGTAGCCATCTTCAGCGGCTCTGCTGCTGGAATACGCCCTCATCCTCGTTCTCAGCTGAAAACAGCTTTGTAGGCTTCCGAGTTGGGTTCGAGCTGAAACTCTGCTGCGGCGCTATCACCTGCCAGCAGCGCACTATAGAGCCAGCTGCGATCAACTTCCCCAAAATGGGCGATACCAGGGTCAAGAACAGAGAGCCTATACAATTCCAGACCGTTTTTAAACTCCAATGGGATGTTCCCAGCTGTACCTGTTCAGTACTAGGTTCTCACGATATCCAACTCAGGTCTAGATTTTGTTGCACCCTTGGATAGCTGACTTGTACATAACTAGCGGCGAATCTCAGCCGGCGAAGAGCGGCGTGATGGACAACCCCAGTCAAGCTGCGCGGGGAGAGCCTACCGCTTTGGTAGAGCTTTGTGGAATGACATACAATCTATAAGAATATTCTGTAAATTACGTGCGTGTCTAGAGTACTCGTAAGAGAGCAATCCCACGATCTCTCATTCCCACCGCGGCCTCACCGTGCCCAAACTACGCAGCTTCTTGTATGTCCAGGTTCTTCTTTCTTTTTTTTTTTTTTTCTTATCAACGGGCCCCTGCAATCCCCTTGTGTAGACAGTCGTCACTATTATTATAAAGAATTAGGTATCAAGGGAAAAACATTAATTACCCAAGCGAGATCGCTCTGGCTTTATAAGGCAGAAAAGATAGAGCATAGAATTATAGATATTTTTGGCATTATAATATAAATCTTATTATTTTGGAAACAATATGTCTGGGAAGTAGAGAGTATACCTCTTGTCCCTGATACGCCCCACCGGGCCCACTTCCTAATACTGGAGGTAAGGGACGCGTTAAATGAGTTATTGTTATCTTCCGACAGCGTGGCACTGCTTCTCAACCTTTTTTTTCTGACTTCGACACCTGCCATTGTGCCATTGGCGATGCGACGCGCGAGACATGTTTTGGACCGAGCCCCTCACCTTCGTAGCACCGTGACCTGGTCCGTCAGAGTAGTGCCAAGTCCATTTCGAGGGAGGACTCCCTATGGCCCACATCAAGCACCTCTCCGCCGACAACATGTCCGGCCATTCTCACATCAAAGGCCTCTCATGATGGAAGATGAGCAAGATGGACGAGGCATCGAGTGGGGTCTTCGCAATTATCAGCACGACAAGTGGGGCTGGGTCATCTACCGCACGGCATACGGCAACGACGCGGCATGGGAACGATTCAAGCAGTTCGTGGTGGACAACTCGACCAAGTATATCGCCGAGTCGAAGTTTCCTGGGATCGCGCGTAATCTCGAGTGGACCTTTGTGAGCGATCAGGAGGCCCTCGACGGCGCATCTACGGCGCAGCTTCGCGCCCGCTTCCGAAGCTGGGCTGCCGAGGCCATCAGGACGGAAAACCCGCGGGCGACCGAGGACAGTCTTTCGTCGGAGTTGAGAATTCAACGCTACTCGTATTTCATGGCGGTCAATGAGGAGACGCTACGGTGCGTGGCGGATGTGAAGCATTCATGGGACTGGCAGCTGGTCTGGGTCAAGTTCGTGAAGGCGGATTGGGAGTCCGACCCGGACGAGGACGACGGAAGCCACGATTTGATTGACGGCACCACAGAGGAAGACGTTGGATGGATGCTGGTCATGTCGGACACCATTGGAGCGTGGTTCTACGATGGCATGGGGGACAATGGGATGGGCTGGTACATTTACTACGCACGCCCGCCAAGCTGCTGCTGTCCCTGACATGCTAGTTATGTAAATATGTAATATAGAGGTCTCAGTGAGAACAGGCTGCCGGCGCAAGGTCCCATAGGTAAGTTTTGGGCGACAATATACGGAGGTGCTCCAACCTCATCAAGCCCTGAGTATCCACGCCGCGCCTTGTGTTGATGACAGGGTCTTTCTATGACATGGCGAGCCTGCTATTTACACTATATGTACTACGAGGTAGGTGATGTAATGTTGGCGTTGGCATATTTCGCAGTGACTTGGTACCAGTGCGAATTTTTCTCGTCTAGCCGGAGGACAAGGAATTCCTTGACTAAAAGAATGTGCCGACTTTTGATGATTTTCGTTGCGTCTTCATCGATCATAGTTCTTGTGAAGTGTCGGGCAGATCTGAAGCACGTAGTCGTGTCCCTGAAATCAACAATAGCGGCAACCTGGGCGGTACTGAGTGGTTCCACTGGCACGGCAAGCCACATCGTGATTTACGGCACGTAAGTTGTCTTGTCGTCGTTGCCGAAGCCAAGTGTTTGACAATATGCTGGTCCGAGATTCTGAGAAATACTGACATGGCTCCCTTGAGATCTTTAACATTGGAATGTTAAGAAAGGTGCTGAATTATTTCCTCCCATCATTTCGGGTGTTCACTTGCCTTTTGTCTTATCGCAAGCGCTTTATAAGATCTGGCTCTGGATGGATTTGGGCCAAAATGCCGTACGAGGCTCGTCGAGTACGAGGTTCACGTGTCTCCTAACTTCACCTTTGATTGATTGTCCAATATCAAAGTCACACCCGGCAGTAGTCCGAAGAGTATTTCGGGCATCTTGTTCTGGTGATCTTGTGAGAATTATATGTGGATTTGAATATCTTTCTCTTAATCTATCGAATATACTCAATCGTCAATTTAGAGCCACATAAGTCCCTTCCTCCAAAAGCATGCTTTCAGTCTGCCCCTCGATACCTCTCGATATGTAGTCTGCCAGATGAATCTTTCCATCAGGGGCAGCAGTAGTGGTCTGGGTGCGCTTCACTTCGCCCACTGGTATATACAACAAGAGCTCTTTCATATAGGCGGCCGCCGTGGCAGCAGCGTACGGCTGCCATGTGTTATTCTTGTGAGAGTCAGCATAGTTGCTAACGCCCCGGATGACTAGGCACGGAAACACTTCCATAAGACCCGCTGCCTCCATTTCCACACACAGTATTCCTATATTGCGCAGCTCGTCCTGTTTCTGTGTATCCTTGACGACGGCATTGGATGAACCGATCGTTCCGTAATGGATTCGGGGGCCCGGTGGCTTCCGTTGATTACGCTTGACCGTCCGCGAGACGTCGCACTTCTTGCAGGTCTTGCCGCCTTGGTGGTTATAGCTGGCTTCGAAAAGACAATCACAGTCTGCGGGCAGAGGGATGTACTTTTCTTTCATTCCGGGATGTTTGAGCAGCACTTCGTTGAGACATCGAGATATGCTGTTGCCGTGGAGGTTGTGGACAGCTCTCAGCATCTCCACGTTGGCAGCTAGCACGTGCGGAGGTCTGCTCTGAGGCCCCGTCTTCACGAACCCCTTGGTGGTAATTTTTCCGCGATCGAATTGTACGACGCCCCCGGAGCCCCCGCGCGAGTGGCTCACTACGACGTCGCCCAGGCGTATGTCGTTGAGTTCGTCATCCTCGTAGTCCTCGTCAGGAACACCTCCACCGGTGCCTACCAGCAATCCGAAGCGTATCCGACCGAAGTCGTTGAGAAGTTGTGTCATCACCATGGCTGATGCGTTATTTCCAATATCTGGCATGCCAACAACCACGACATTATGTTGGCCGATCCTCCCAAGCTTGTACGCATTCTGGTCGCGTCTCGTGCTCAGGTTCTCGTGCACGTCATCAAGCAAGGCGATGACAAAGCTCAACTCGTCCGCCAAAGGGCAGATGATAGCAACAGTGTAGTCATCATGTTGGAGTATTCTCGGCATCTCCTGACTAACTTTAGCGAATTTGTCGGGTCTTGGGACGTTATTGACTATTGGAACCCAACGGCTTTTATGCGAAGCTGTCGGTATGATGTAGTATATAATTGGTGAGGGTTATTACGAGAGAAACAGAGGCCAAGTATGACAAATTCTTCCGCACAGGCTCTCCCTTATATTCTCCAGCCAAAAGGTCGCGACGGGGCTGTGCGCAACTTCACTTGTCTGTAAGCGCCGAGCCTTACCAAAGGTTGCATTAAGCGCCTGGGGGGTCCACAACCTACACACGCAGAAGACAAAGTTTAACGTACTTACACTTGAATGGCTGGAAACCAACATGGTATCTCGAAAGCGCCCCATTTGAGACAGACTTGGCCTTCAAAGGAGGACGTGGGCAAGCTGTGCTGGGAGAACCTTTTGTATTGACGTGCATCCCATCAGAGTATTTGCATATACCTGCATACCTCCAAAGCCTCGCCCTCTCGATATCGACTTATGTTGTTTCTTAGCGTAAAAGGCTATCAGCCGAGTTTGGATACTTTGGTGATCTCGGTGCTCTTCATGGCTATACAATTATCCAACATGAAATCTTCAGAATGGAGGACACCAGGTACTCGTAAGAGAGCAATCCCACGATTTCTCATTCCCAACGCGGCCTGAACGCGCCCAAAATTCACGGCTGTCCAATATAGGTAGGCTTTTCTTTCTTCTGTTTTTCATTCCTCTCGTCGCCGGGGCCCTTGCAATCACCGTATATAGATAATCGTCACTAATGCCATAAACAATAAGCTAGCATATCAAGAACATGAACCGCTCAAGCGAGATCACTTAGGCTTCACGAGTCAGAACGAGATGTGGTTTAGATTTTTCGTCTTTTTTTCTGAACCTCCTAGATTTCAGGTTCAACAGCACTCACCCCTCGGGATAAGGTCTCCGGGTGTGGTGAGAGTATCATATCCTTGGAAACGATACATCTGGCAGGCATAATCGATAGAATCTATCGAGATCCATGCCATCATATACTTGGAATTGTGTATGGATAACCAATCAAATAACCATAAACTTACATGAAAGCTTTCTTGAAGAAGATTTAGAGTCGCCGGAGCATACTGTGAGACAGCTCTTCTGAGAACCAAGTAGAACATAGAAATGGCAAGTCCTGTGCAGTGTATCTTCAAGTGCGCAGTCCGTCGCAAAACGCACGCTCAACTTCATTAGAAAGGCAATTCAGCTTCAAGTCTAAATTTTCGATAAAAAACCTACACCCTACCATTGCATAATATATATGTCGGGTTTATGGCATAAACCGCGAATTGACACCAGGCTCATACTTACGGAAATTGCTCACCATGGCATGAGCTCTGTGGTGACTAAAGGGATTATAGCAATCCATCGCCAGCAGCGCCAGTCTTCTCGCCTTGAAATACGTATAAAAATTACACAACCGCTGAAATCTTGCAGCATCGTGGATCAAACAACTAGCTCTTCTTATCTTGTTGCTTGCTCGTTCACAAGTGGCAAGAGTTTATTCAAAAGAAAAGGATTAACAATCGCTCTTAATGAGAGCTCTTGATGAGAATCCAACAAGAGACTCGAGTTTTCATGTTGCTCAGTTTCACCAGGTCCCAGTATTTGTGCAGCATAATACAAATTGAACTCTTCATTATCATCCTTGAATAAATGGATATCTGATCATCTTGCTACCAGTGATTCGGAGGAGGCTCAAATAGATACACGCTTGATGTTGTATATAAATGAGCTCGAAAAGAATGAACACTATTTTGCTTTTATGGCTCGTTCTTATCCTCAGTAAAATACTCATCATAGAAGCACTCAGATCTTGCTCTTTCTATTATTGATACCCAACACGTCAAAGGCTGGGTCTCTGTAAAAACCGAAGCCATCCCAAAGTTGTGATTTTGGTGCCTCTGATATTTGCAGAAAAGAAATGGCAGCCATCGACTTAGCATGAGTCTTTACATAACTGCGACCTCCATAAGTGAAGTGAATCTCAGCTGTTCAGAGTCGAAGCACGTCCAAGAGCTATGCCTTAAGGGCTATCGACAACCGATACTACTAGTCCTGTGGTTGGGAAGATATATGCAAGAACGCCACGACATTCTAAAATAAACACACGCCTTCTTCAGTCACCCCAGTACAAGGAACGGCTTTCCAGAAACAGGACATCTCTGTTCATACACCAACAAAATCATAACAACAACAAGCAGCATCGGTCGCCGAGACACAACACCACCTAAGATCTCAGCCCACCCGAGCAACATCAGATCGGAAATGCAACCCAACCCAACGGGATCAGCCCATCGTCCTCTCCTGCCACCATCCCTCCCCAGCGAAGCCGGCCGAGTGAAACCATCTTCACCATCCCCCCGCCCCGCCCGGCAAGCGCGTTACCCGCTCCTCGACCGACTACCGAGCAACACCGAGCAAAGCATAACTTGCCTATTCCCTTTCCTGGCTTTTCGTCGTCTAGGCCCTCATCTATCTCGCATAGGCGAGGACGATATACAGCAGCGTCGGCATAAGCGAACAAACATGCGCGCGGGGGCGTGCTGCCCTCGGTGTACGATGTAATATCTCTCATACATATCCAGTATAAACAACCTTCTTTGAGGTGAGGGGACAGAGGCAGATACCTGAACTGGTTACTTAGGCGACAGTCCCGGGCCCGGAGCCGGGATACACCTTTTCCGATATAGTCGGTTTGCTCCCAGTATGGCTTTCCCCATCATGCACGACGAGTAGCAACGGTCTATAACAGAGGACTGATATACCAGAGAGACCCGACGCGAGCAAGGAGAACTGGGAAAAGGGAAGAGGCGCAGCTTGTGAGAGAGAGTCTGGTTCGGGTTATCCGATGGGAGCGTCGCCGGAGCGCTGATGCCAAGCCGCCGTGCTCGGCCGACGAGAGGAGGAGGAGGCTGGATCGCGGCTGGCTGGCCTTGTACTACCTGCCTTTGCATCGGTTGGAAGAAGGAGAGACAAGTTTTTGAGTGGTTTGCTCGGCTGCGGCGGCTTATTGCGCGCTCCATGTGGCATATACAGATGAGACCAATCAAATAAAGAAGACACGGGATACTCTTTTGTCTTCTCATGGCAATATGATATTGGTCCGGTGCTGGACGGGACACTTTCCCCAGTCGGCAGCGTTATACTGTATAAAATCTTTCTGTGTATCACCTAGGCTCGGATATCGCAGTATGCACCTCCAGGGCGAAGAGTAGTTCTGTCTCGCCTGTACGTACGCGACATCTTAAAAAAAGAAGATCTCCATGGAGGGCAAGCTCGCGTTTCTCTCGGGTCTAGTAGTTCCATCTAGTTCCATCTCATCTCCAGTCTGCCAATCAGCTAGGTTAGCCCGGGGTGTTATAGGGAAACTGGAACTTGCCGTGTGTGTGCGTAGGGAGCCAATAGGCAATCCGGAATGGCTCATCCAGCTTCCCGAATTAGGAAACACACACACACCCGAGAACCAAAAAACCGCACGACGGGGGGAAGCATGTCCAGGCGTGGCTGTTTGGCAGCTGCCTATTCCGGCCAAAACACACATTCCCCTTCTGTTTGAGGACATGTGCGATCTTTCGGCCAATTCCCGGCTTGGCGTGTTCAGACGAGGGCTATACTATTTGGGGGTCCCACACCAAACCAGCCGTCGGAATCTTCTTAGTTGTACAAAGATGTGGCCTATGATTTGAGTACGTAGTCAGGGGTTAAGAGAGGTGGGCAGTCTCGAGGTGGGCGCCAAACCATAGCTAACAATAGTCTGATAGCACTGGTGTAAGGGAAGGGATGCGATGGGACGATGAGGCGGCATTGAGGCTGTTCCGCAAGTGCCGGGCTATACTGTTACTCTGCCTGCCGCTTGCATTCGGTGTATTTTGTGCAATATGTAGCGCTGCGGGGTCCTGTGAGGCGAAACTGTTACGAAGGGTGCGTGTTGCTGCATGACACCAGGCCATTGCATTTCGACAGTGTCTCGGTAGCAATTACTAAGCTGGTGGTGTTGCTCTAGTCGAACATGTTTCGAGGCTTCTTCTTCTTCTTCTTTCGAACCATCCGGAGCTCCGGTGGATGGTGTTGCTGTCTGTTCTGCAGCAGCCCACACATTATTCCCGTCTATCTTGTCGCCGATTCGTTTACAGATCAGCATCTTGGTGAGCTAAAAGCTGCAAGTGTCTTGTGATTGACAGGGCGGTTTCTTCAATGAATGACGAGGCTCGGTGACGAATACCCGGCTCGTCTTCATGCGGGACTAGGGTTCGAGAATATTCGCCTACGTATTCGGGCCATGTGGAAGAACAAATAGCTAGGTTGACTCTAAGCGGCTCATGATCGATATGGTCATGATCTCTACTACAAGATATGCCCCTGGCATATTCTCATTGTGGCCTCAAATGGCTGGACTCACCATCCGCAGTTCAAGGCCACTGATGTTATAGATGCCTCGGTCGCTCAGTCTCGGTCGCTGGAGGTTTCAGACATAACACACCAGGCAGTCAAAAGTTCCGGATTACGAGGCCCCGAGGAAACAGTGGTCCTGTCATTCGAGTTTGTTGTCACTGGCAAGTCGTTGTCGGACATAAGTCATCTGAAGATGTCGAGTGGCACGTTCAAAAAGCATGAAGCTTGCCATCGAGCTTATCTGACACCCTGTGAAGGTGTATGTACGTAGTACTCCGTAGGGTGGCGCGGGTGGACGATGGCCGTCAGATCAAAGTTAGAAAATCCGGGGACTGCTCCGAGCACGGTCGTCTTGCCGATGGGCCCAGCAGGCGCGGGCCCTGCCGACTATTCGATTGCTCGGAAGTCGAAGCCGTTTTGGGGGTGTCATGGCCGCTGCCTTGCGGAGCGAAGGGCGTTGTGCGCATTGATGTTTTGCAGAACTCGTCCCCAAGAACCGATCAGAACCTTGCTATTCTGCTCAGGCGAAAGCAGATCCCCGGTCAATAGATTCAAAGCAAGACAAGCTTCAATCGACAGGGTGTGCAGATCTGGAGGAGGAGTGCCACGTCCGCGAAAAGGTATAACTCGATTCGAAGTAATAAATCAAGAAACCGATTCGGCTCTATCTAGTGGACGTGGTGTTGACCGATGAAGCAATCGTTCTTGATGATCCCGTCTGGCTTCTTCCTCGAATCCGAGGCCTAGAAGAGAGCCCAGGATCGCAAATGTGCTGCCTTGGCACCAAAGGCTGCAAATACATTTGTAGGCCGTACGTGGTTTCGAGAATCAAGTCCAGCCGCGGCATCCTGTGGTCCTGTGCCAATGCAGATGCAAAACCTCCGCAAACGGCCAGGATGATCCGTAGCAACGGAAGTGCCAAGATATATTCATAGATAAGGATGTCGGCTAGTCATCCCAATTGGGCGGAGACGGGGCCGTTTATATGAATCAAGACGATTGTCGCTGAAAGGGCTGGGCTGGTTGGTGGCTGGATGGAGAATCCGGGGTGATCCCGTACAGAAAGAAGCATTCTTCGAACGCCGGGAGAGACGGCGAACGATATGTTCACTTCAGGTGGGCCGGGCAGATAAGTTGTTGTACCACCACTGAAGGGGAGGGGGTCTGTGAGTCGGGGGTGTGGGACTGCCGTATGTAACAGCCAGAAGGTGTAGTAATTAGAAAAGTACGTACGAAGCACGCACAATTGGTGATGAATATTGGTCATCACATCCTGGAAACGCACTTGCGCCCATCTTGCTCATGTTCGGTGTTTGATGAGCTGCTGCACAACCGCAGGCAGGCAGGCAGGGGGTCGTCAAGTTCATCGTGCTGTTACGTGGCCCAGCTCCAACAAAGGGTAGTCAACCGCAGCGACGATCAGGGGCGAAGAAATTCTTGCAGGCGGCGATGTGACAGTGCTTGGGAGGCTCAAATAGTGTCACTCATGCGCCCGCGCATGCATGACTGACAAACCGCACATGCCTCGATCCATGGGTCAACGCCTCAGGGTTGCAAAGCTGTAGGTAGGCACCGAGTAAAATAAATGTTGGCATCTCCAGATCTCGGCGCTGGAGGGGAATGGCAGCAGATGCATAGAAGCTTTTCCCGGGATGGCGAGTGCAGTGAAGAGAGAGGAAGGTACATAGGCATGGTATCCGTAGCTTGTCGGCAGTGGCTTTGCACGCTCAAGACTCACAACCTTGCCGAACAGATTAAAATCTGTATCGGTATTCCTGTGGCTCGAGGACCAATGCTGTATGTTGTGCTATCGCTGGATGCTATTCTCAAGCAGATCCATTCCTCTTTCGCTTCTTTTGTTGATCAGCAATGGATTCGACGTCCTATATTGGCTCGGCCAGTCCCAGGGGATTTATCGTCCGAATATAGAAGGTCCCAGGACTATAGCATCAGCTTACTTAGTAGGCTAAATAGCATCAAATGCCTAGGTTAGGCGACCAGCGGAGAACTTGCAACGCGTGCGCTTTGGTAGGGAACACTGCAGCTGTGAAGCCACATTCTACACGATCTGCTTGGTGTATGTACGGTTCAGTATGGATGAAACCAGTAACATCTGCATCTCTCTCAGAATTCAGGACATTCCATATATCGGATAAATTGTAGCATAGTTTGCCGTCGTTTATAGTCTGGTGCAAGATGAACCCTACCACTTGGCTGGCGACAGACGAAGAGGCTTCCAGGTTTCTGTGCGAGTACATTGCTGAATGCGGAAGGTCAGAACTGGAGGGGTAAAAGACCCCCGTTTCAAGCTTGATGAACATGCTCGCAGTGCTGCTGTGGCATGGTAGGCTATCTAAAGAAACAACCGAACACAATCAGGTTGGATGCTTTGATCGCAAAGGGTGAGCAAAAAAAAGCTGCAGTGTATGGTGGCTTTGGTAAGGCCAAATGCGAAGCTTGCCACAACTATGTGACATCTTGGGGTGATCGACAATGGTAGGCCCTATCAACATCAACCTCCCATTCGGTCAGGATGATTCGACGGCCAGAGGGATGTGGCATCCCTGTCTTGGAGATGAGAGGTGAAACACAAATGCACAGCTGACAGGTGGTCAGGTAGACATCGTTGCTGAAAGGACTCACTGAAATGCAACAACCAGATATCGCACGTGCGCGTGGAATGATGAAGGGCGCTGCGAATGGGCCGCTTCATTCTCACCCTTGGATTGTTCCTTCGGCAGGGCCAACGGTGCTAAGCAGCAAATGCCTGCGATGCATCCACCCAGCTGAGGATCTTCGTGGTGGTAAGCGATACATGCTCGACATGGAATTCTTCGAGATCTGTATGAGTGAGGACCATTTGTTCTAGCTTTGTTTGTTGTTCTCTTGCATCTCTGGGCTTTTGATATCAACGTGATTGCTGCTCAGATGGTTACGTGACCCGTGATAGGCAGTTGTTAGTCGAGGACGCGAGGTCCAGCAATAGGCCTAAATAAATTGTTGCCTCGTTGAGAGGCGCTGACTGGCTGGAGGAGCCGAGGCTGTGCCGTCTAGTTCTGCCCTCACTCGATAAGCAGCGAACCTGGCAAGTTCGGTCGACCTGGGCGTAGCTGGGTATAGCGACGGGCACTCCGAGATTGACAAACGTACATGCTAACCTTAGGTAAGGAATGAGTTGGGATGGGATCAGTAGAGTAGTTGGTTGTTAGTAGGCGACTCCCCGAGGACTAGTATGTAGCGACCAAGCTGAGATGGGAGTTTAGCGTCGTGGTAGCATGGTCGATTCAGCCAGCAAATAGGACAACGTTTTTGAGGTATTGCTGGTTTTTCGTGATGCGAGACTGGGATGATGGAAGTCAGCAACGGCAAGACCGCTCCGTCTTTGAGGAAATTCGTGTTGCTCATGGGTACGACGTGGAAAAAGTCGAGAATGCGAACACGTTTTTGTGCAAGCATCAATGGGCAATTCCAGCGTACGGGCATGTCGGAGATTCCAATGCCAGCAACCACGTTCTGTCCCGATTTTTTGTCCCCACGTGTCCCAAGGCTGGTTTGTTTTCGCAATATGTTTGATGTTTATTTGGTCGCTAGGTGTTTCGGATAGTAGTCGTCGCCTTTCTTTGCTGAAGCGGAATGGCTCCGGCAGACAGGCACGCAGATTGTCAGCCGGCGCACCCTTGAGGTTCCGATGGCCACGAGACTTTGGGGGCTAGGGAGGTGACTACGGGATAGAGGTGGTGAATAGTGCAGGCGCCGTTGGGCAGCAGTTCCTCGCCAACAGTGCTCTCTCGCCTGTAGTGTACAGAGTACCGTACGTGTCGCGTGGACGGACCAGCTCTTGGACATTACCTACATGTGGTAACACAAGAGGTATGTAATAATTCGACGGGCAAGCAGAGACAGGCAGCAGATAGCCAAAGACAGGTACCCGACGGGGGCAGTCTCTTGTGTGATCCAGTGTGTGACGCCATCCCCTCCTGCGATCGACATGGGCGCGATGATGGGAGGGCAGCGGGATTTGGGATCTGTTGGACTGATTGGAGGCGGGCTCCAGACGAAGCCGCCGCCGCCGCCTGCTGCTGTGGGTGTCAAGCTCTCCAAGGTGTGGGTGGGTGGAGAGAAGCAGCAGCCAGTGCAGCGTGTGCTCAGGCTTCCATCGTTCTAGCCCCAGGGCAGATTAGCGGCCTCCTAGTTAGTGCTCAGGTCCGAGGTAGGCAGGCATCTCGACTTTTCTTGGGAACACCCCGGCCGATCCACAGCCCGTCCTTCTTCGCGTCTTCCTGAGCTTCCACGAGTTTTTCTAGAAGCCGGCCAGAAGCAGACGAGGCTCGGTAGCGCAAAACGCGGCGCATGGGTACTGCGGCCCACCGGCAGGGAAGCTCTCGTAGTGTAGCGTAGCGTAGCGTAGCGCGTGCTGTAGTACTAGCCCAGCGGGCGTTCAGTCGAATCGGCCCCAATGCTGACCATCCCCCACCCACAGTTGGACTCTTCGCTAGGTATGTATCCAGACGGCCCTCTCCCTCTCCAGAAAATTGGTGGAAGAAGGGGCAAGCTCCTATGCGAGCAACAAAGGAAACGAGCCTCAAATGGTTTAGATTCCAACGCGTAGGGCAGAGGCCATGTGTATCGGAAGAAGTGACCAGGTGGCATATCTAGATGATTAATGTAGAAACTTGTGCGCGATTGGAAACAAAAAATGCCCGACCAAAGTACCCCAACCTGGTAAGGATTACGTTGCAAGTCATTGGAATGCAATCAAGACACACGCGACGTTGTCCATCTTGCTTTTTCCCAATTGAATTTTTCCCTTGGCAACTATAAGAAGCTTTTGTCAGTGGGTTGATTGATGTATGTACACGATGCCATCATCTCATGGTTCTTTTTCCCCCTTCTCCGTCACCCCTTCTCTGCTGCTTGCTGACCCCCTGACGGGAATGTAGGCGAGAGGTTCTTTTTTGGGCAATGTAATACGAACCGGGATGGATACTTTGCGAGGAGCGAGCACAATCTCGCCAGCCAGCGGGCAGATGGGGCTTTACAGGGCGGCACGGAATACGTGCAGCTACGTGCCCGTCACTTTGTGGGAACACTTTATTTCGCCTTGGGACAAAATCATGATGATATGCTACGTCAAATTACAAAACCCATACTATCGCCTGCATGGCAGCAGAGATGCCGTCCAAAGCAGTAAACCAGGGACGAGACCGCATACCACTTACTGTATCATGAATCGATTGAGCAGCAGAATAAATGCATCCGCATGTGCCTTGTCTCGTTCGACAACCCGAGCCCCCCATCCCCCCGAAAAACTCTTGCGTGCCTCAAGGACTCAAGTGTCCATTCTGTGATGACTTGATCCACTCCCACGCTTCCTCCCCATTTCAACGCTGCAGCTCGACCCCGGTCGCCCTGTATCAGGGTCACAGCGGACTTGCAGCGTGCTGTGCACGACCTGTTCCAGTCTGCCGTGCCACTAAGAAAGACCCGTTGTATGCACTCCCAATCAACACTCGGCAGCTGAACCTGAACCTTCCTGAGAGTGTCCCCCCCTCCCGTAATGTATGTATGTAGGTAGATACGTTTCTGGGCATCCGGCAGCCAGTCAATTGCTGCTATCTTGCAAAAAAGATACCTGTCAAATACATTGCCTTGCCCGGCCTCAATGCTTGACGGGTATCGATCCTGCTGGGATCGTAGGTAGAGGTTGCAAATAGTGAGCTTCAAATCTGGGCCTCAGAAACCTCAACGGTCCCAATTTGTTGCCTACCGGTCCTCAGTCCAAGCCTAGTACTTTTAGCTGGTTTTACCATCGTCTCTTTCCCATCCGGATTTATTTCCTTCACGACCTTTATAATCCCCATTCTATTCTTCTGCATGCACTGACCTACAGTCGGTAGGGCAGGTTCATCTGGTTTGGAGGTGGTGCTCGATCTCTCATCGGGAGCCCAGCCAGATCACACACACGGTGCGCGCCCACGTTTTGAACCATTTCTTATACAGGAAAAAAGCAAAGAATAGAAGCGAACAAGAAAAGTCCCGACGGTATGTAGATAGGCATTTGTCATTTTTTTTTTTTTTTTCCTTCTTCCTCTTGATCGCCCGGATGAGTTTATCTCGTCTTCTTCATCTTCTTCTCTCCTGTCTGCCCTATCTGCCGCATGTAGTCTCAGTAGTAGCTGGGCGTTGTTCATGTACCTACCTACTACCCTGCCTTATTAACCTACCTACCCAAGCTAATGGGGAGAAGTTGATATCTGGAGGCGCTCCGGTCACCTTCCCTCCAGTCCAGTCCAGTCCCAGTTTCTCCCCCCTCCCCACCAGCCCAGACAATAATAGAATGGCCATTTGCCTGTTCCCACCAGGAATCAGGGCTCATCCGCATTCGATCCACCCCCAGTCATTGCGCCGAGGCAGCTGCTGCAGACTGCAGTCTTCCTCTCGCTTTCTTCAATCTTTCTCTCCCTCTCCACTACTGGCGAATCGAGGACCGTCCGTCTCGTCGACTGGTATCCTCCCATCCCATTGAACCTGTCTGTCCGTCCTGCCTGTACCAGAGTTGTACCTGACCAACCTGCTACTACTGCATACCACCACCAGCAGACCACCATCGAGGCGCGCCTCAGTCGTCCCTCTCCTCGCTATTATTCTTTTCGACCACTCACTCGCTCTCGCTCATTTTACTGCTTGCTACCTACTACTTACTTACTCTTTCGCTGCTTCCCCCAGCCACTTGCATCGCATATCGCATCGCAATCGCATCCATCCCTCAACCTTTGCTTTGCGTTACTGCAGCCATATTTGCGCTATCCTACCCCGACCTGCGCGTCCGACAACTTTGACTTCGATTTTCTCGACTCCCACCTGTCCACGCCGCTCCCTCGGACTTGGACTTGACTTCCCGTCCTGCCAGGAACCACACGCCCCAAACTGACATTCCCGGCACCCGACCTACTACACCCACTACAACCACCACCAACCACCACTACTGCTGCTGCTATCACGACCGCATGCAAACCTACCTCTTCCCCTCCTCTGTTATTAGCATATGGTGAACCACTCTTGCGACTCCGACACGCGCGATCGCCTTCACTTCGCCTTGACCAATTCTTAGATACGACACGTGCTTTCGACCCCATTGCGATACTCTCGTGTGTCGCTTTCCTCGACAGCCTCGCCTAGTGTCGTCCACCATTCAATTGAAGGAGGCGAGGGAGAACAGCCTCTAGCAGCCAACTTGACCCTTGGCTGCAATCATTGCGCTGCCGGCATCAACGACGAATCCTCCCTTGGTCGTTATCGTCTCATGTCGCCGATCCGCTCTCGTCCCCAATCTGGATTTCTCTCGACTTCACTGGTTTTCAGGGTCGACTTCTTCCTATGATCACTTCACTCCAGCTGTATGTACCAGGACGCGGACGAATGGTCGACGACACCACGAACCAGACGACAGTCTGCACCACCTAGCCACAGCACCACGCCGACCGAGATATCATCGCAATCGCATACGCTCAGCGAAAGTGCACCAGTCATTCGACTGGCTGCCGGCACTTCGCCATCATGGATAGCGCAACTTGCAACGTCATATACGTTGATCGCAACGTGCGCACTACGACCCTGTTGACCACGGACTCAACGACGCCAGACTTGGAAGCGATATTGGGCGAATCGCTTTCGCTTCGCTCAAACGTCGCTCTGCTAATAGATGCCTTTCGCGAGAGTACGTCTGCCATGGTGCAAGATCGCATTTTTTAAGCTCTGCTAACTTAAACGCTGCTCTAGTCCACGTGTGTGCCACTGGGGAAGACTGTATAGAAACGCTCCTCGATTTACACGACACATCCAGCGTCGAGCTGAAACCCACCCTTGTACTAATAGATACCCCCCACGACGAACAGATAAGACCGGCCGAGCCGTCTTCGCGAGATCATTCGCCCTATTCGAGAGCATCATCGGGCGCAGATGGAGATGGCGCGAGCCACGAATTTTACGGGCTGAAATTGCTTGACAAGGTTGTGTACGAGCTGCACTCGAGAAACTTGTCAAAGCTCGTTGTGCCCATCTCTGTTGTCACCTATCCTTTGTTACAAAGCCCACCCCCGTCGGACGGCTCAAACGACGAGACCGGCGAAGCATCTTACGCAGAATACCTCACCGAGGAGACCGACCCCCACAGCAATTCGTTGGCAAGCAGAGACCTCCTGCGGAAATGCCTGGACTCTGGAGCTATTGACGTTCTGGCTAGTCCACTTCATGTGAAAACATTGACAACGCTTGAGGTTCATGCCTACAGAGCACATAAGGAGGCTGAGAAGGAACAGGAAGCGCTCATGGAAATCAGAAGAGGACGAAAGCGCTCGTGGGTTGGCGTTAGCGAGGAACAGCCCTTTTCTTACCTTCGGGAAGCCATGGTTTCGGGTCTCATGGGTGGCATCTGCCGATCTGGAGACGAGGGCGATGTCGTGATTGGCAGTGTCAGGATTTCAGTATCCTCCGAGGCCAGAGCTGCCGTCATGCGCGCCATCGGAAAATGGAATTTCTGCGCCCATGACTTCGACGAGGACCAACTCCTGATTGCCGCGAGTCTCATGTTCAAGCATGCTCTCACCATGCCTGAGCTAGAACAATGGCGGATACCAACAGGTAAGTCGCGATCAAAGCCACAGCTTGGCTGACGCACTCTGCGTCTTTCCGTACAAGTACACCAGGCTGACGTTTGCACAGACCATCTGATAACTTTTCTGGTTGCTTGTCGGGCGGCTTACAATACTTTTGTACCATACCACAACTTCCGTCACGCCGTGGACGTCCTGCAAGCTACGTTCCACTTTCTCTTGTCAGTTGGTGCTCTACCGCCGTATCCTCTGGAGTCAGGAGAAGATGCGCGACCGATTCCCAAGACGCCAATCGCGGAGCTGCTGAGGCCATTCGAGACATTGACGTTACTCGTCAGCGCCATTGGCCACGACGTTGGACACCCTGGCGTCAACAACGGCTTTCTGGTAACACTCAACGCGCCGCTGGCGCAACTGTACAACGACCGCTCTGTCCTAGAATCGTTTCACTGCGCCGCATTCTCCCAGATCCTGCGCAGGTATTGGCCTAAGGTATTCGAGAACACGAAAATGAGGAACCTCATGATCAGCTCGATTCTCGCAACGGATATGGGTCTCCACTTTGACTACATGGCCAAGCTCGGCACGCTGCAGGAAAAGCTGCGTGCAAATAATTCTACCGATACGTGGAATGAGAAGACCACGGAGGTCGAGACGGCCTTGATATGTGCACTGCTGATAAAGTGCGCCGATATCAGCAACGTGGTAAGTGGCGCGGCCTGTTATAACTTTGTCGTTCAGAACTAATAGGCGGCTTGCAGGCACGGCACTATAATGCTGCTTTACAGTGGATGCATATCCTTTGTGACGAATTCTCACGACAAGCCTCGATGGAAAACCAAATTGGTATCCCGTCATCTCTGATCTCAGAACCAAAGAAGGATTTTCTCGCGCTCGCCAAGGCCCAGCTCGGTTTCATGAATCTGTTCGCAATCCCACTTTTCCAGGGTGTTGCCGACGTCCTCCCGTGCATGAAATACACGGTCGAGGCATTGGACGGAAACAGGACGACATTCGAGAAGGCCATTGAAGAGTTTCCGGCTCTGGATGAGGCCAAGAAGAAGGTATTGCAAAATAGTACAGGTTCGACGCGCACGGTAGAAATTGTCCTTCCCCTGGAAGACTCACCGGACTCGTCGTCTGGTACGACTCTGGAGGCATCTTATCAGACTATTCCAGAGAACCATGCCGATATGAAAAAGGCTGGATCCTCCCCACCTGGACAGCCGCAGCAAATTCCCAATGTGCCTGGTGAATACAAGGAGGTCAACGACATTTCCGGCGACTTTGACGAAGTCGCCCATTTCGCCGCCAGCGACCCTTTCAACGTCACAGACGACGAACACAGCGTTGTTGGACGCAACGCCAAACAGCGCTGCAGCGAGACGACAGAGGGCAGTACTACGGGCCCCTATTCAGGAGACTGGGCATCGCAGGCCACCAGTGCCACAACAGGAAAAATGCCGCTCTCGCCTAGCACTCAAGGCACCAGCATCAGAAGCCAGGAATCGCTGGAACGGCCCAGCTCGAGTCTTCCGGCCACGACTGTCACAGCACCAGACGTCAACTGCGCACCAATCCTGAACTTTGCACCAGAGGCCCACTATCAACCGCATTTTCTGGATATCGAAGCACCGCAATCGGAGGTCATCAGCTCGGCCGAGGAGCATTCTAATGGCAGTACCCTCAAGCTGGACAGCTCGCCCGACAGGTCGCCAAGCGCGGACAAGTCACTTAAGAAGAAACCTAGCCGCTTCAGGATGAATGCGCTGAAGTTATTCAGACGTGACAAGGGCAGCACTTCGCCTGCATCGAGTGAGACGGCAGGATGAAGATGTAAAAAGAGAAAAACAAGGAAGAAAGAAGAACAAAAAAAATTGTCGACGCATCTGCAACGACTTGCAACGAACACCATCGGAATGAGACGATATGAAAGCGCAAATACCACGCCAAGAAAAGGCGGCGCGGACGATCAACGACTGTGACGGAATTACCCCTTGGGATAAGACACGGAAAGTGGGCGGCCTTCTTCCCGAGGTATATAGTGTATAGTATGGCTGTTGTGACAACTGCATATTTTCATTGTATGCTCTGTACACTGCGGCCCTGTATTGTTAGCGACAGAGACGGCTAGAAGGAGCCAGAACCAGCCGCGGATATCATCACATCAGAGGTTTTAACAGGAAAACGGTGGTCGGCTGGGATGCCCGGGAGGGTTTTTTTACTTCTGCAAAAGGCAGAAATGTATACCAACTAGTTGAAGTTGCAGAGGCACGACATGTCAGTTCCTAAGGGCTCGCAAGGCCATGGAACAAACAATAAAGAATATTCGTCGTCCAGACATGGTTTCACAACTTTACCAAAAGGAGAGATGGAAAGACATGCGTCATGTGCTTGCTACGTACTTCCGCCAGATGCGGACTCGAGACTGTTTGTTCTCATGTTCACGTATCTCTTGTGATGCCCTTGTTCATGCCCGAGAGCAAGGCCGCTCTCTCCTGATGAGATGCAAGTGCCGGGACAAGTGTAGATAACATATCTCGGTGCCCCGTTGCGCGATTGATGAGATCTTCAAGCCCGGAAATTTGCCCAAGAAAATCCATGTCTGCCAAGGCTACCAGCCAGAATTGGTTAAGATTGCAGAGAGGAGCTCAGTATAGATTAGCAACCGGTCGAAGAGCCAAATTCATACTGGCGCTCCGGTCCGGAAAAAAAGAGAGACCTGGCCGGGGAACTTGTCTCCTAGTACTAGTTTGTGGGACGGATCTTTTTTCTACTGTAGTCTTTGCTAGAAGCTGGGAGTCGGACTGCAGACTGCTGGATTTTGGACAAACGTCATCGCGATTCACTCCAACGCTGTCCCACAAAATTTTTCATGCCCAACAAGAATCGAGCAGGTGCACAATTAATTATTAGCCCCCTACCACAAAAACATAAACCCGTGCCCAAAGGCTGTAAGTAATATCGCTTCCAGCTGCACAGGGCATCGTGTACTCGAGCCGGCTGAGAGAACATTGTCTCTGTTAAAGCCGTGATCCTCCCTTCAGTCCCCCAGTCTTTCAAATTGTTTGTTTCTTGAACAATATTGAATAGGCGGTCTGTCATCATGAATCAGAGATATTGCACTTCCTTCTTCCCTTCTCATGACCTATCCAGAAAAGACATTGTAAATATCAATCACAAGACAATATTGACCTGAAATTTGGATCATCTGGGGAGCCCCGGAGAGCGGCCGGCCATGTCCACGGCTCGCCAGTGCCTGCGTGTTCAACTCAACACGAGAGCGCCAGCTGCTGCTCCCTCTTCTCCAGAGGTCGAAAACAAGAACCCGGCGCTGCCAACGTCTCATCCGGCCCCGGAATCGACACAATGCGGTCCTCAGCCCCCGTACTTTCGTGTCATCGGCCGAGGGACCTGCGGCACCGTCTACGAACACTCGGGCCTCCCGGCCGAAATCGCCATCAAGGTGGGTTCGGACCGAATCGCCCTCAAGCGGGACTTTAACCACGCCCTGCGGGCCTTTAATGCGTCCAGGGCGCCGAGAGCGCCGCTCGCGTCTCCGTTCTGTGGCGCCGGCACTGCTCCCGATGTCCCAGAAGACGAGGCCGCCACCTTCGCCATCCCCCGGCCCCTGGTGCCCCGGCCCCGCAAGATGCTCGACGACCACGACCTGGGCCGGCTGGGGCGGCGGGGCCTGCGCCTCGAGGCCGTCGACGATGAGCTCTTCGACGCCGGGCCCGAGGACTGCGAGGACTTTGCCGGCGCCGAGATCCCCGCCGCCTGGGAGGCCGAGCGCATCGGCGCCGTCGCGCCCGACGCCCGGGCCGCCCTCGTCGACCTGTTCGTGGCGCCCGCGCTGCGCGCCGCCGTGCATGCCGACGACGAGAGCAGGGACTGCCTGGTGCGCGTCTACCTGGGCGCCGAGTCGCCCGATAGCGGCAGCAGCAGCGTGCGCGGGGACGGGGCCAGGCAGAGGAAAGGGGGGAGATGGCACCTCGACGACGGTCTGCGGAACGCCCCGCTGTACCTCGACCAGATGCGCGACGTGGGGCTGGACGCGCGCGCGCTGGCCGAGGAGGTCGCCGTGGGCATGGCGACGTGCCACTGGGGCGCGTGCCTAGACGGCATGGACGTCGAGTTCGTGCTGGGCGCGCCGCGGCTCCCGCGGTACCGGGACCGGGCGGACCTCCACGCCGCTCCTCACGGACAACAACCCGCGGCCCGCGTCTGGATGCTCGACTTTGACAAGACGGCGCTGCTCCCGTTCCAGGCGCGCGGCAGCTGCTGCCCGACCGCCGACGACCTGGTCGAGCGGTTCGCCGTCGCGCTGCACGGCAACGACCCGTATTTCCCGCGGCCGAGCCTCGACCGCGCGCTGTGGGACCGGTTCGCCGAGGTGTACAGCTCGGCGGGCCGGGCGGCGCTGCGCCGGCTCAAGATCTCGCCGACCTCGCGGCTCCAGACGCTGCTGGCCCTCCCCGCGGCCGTCGTGGCCCGGCTCGCCGAGCTGTACGACGAGGAGGAGCAGTGGCAGCGCGACGCCGACGAGCTCGTGGGGTTCGAGGATATCACTATCGAAACGGACGATGAGGAGGGGAGAGAGGGACTGCGGGGCTGGGGCAGCGACGACGATGTTTCTTCCGCCAGCGAGGAGGACGAGGGCGGGTCGCCGGGATGAGAGCAAGGGATAGAGAAGACGAGAGGGGAAAGAAGCAGGTGTCGACGACGTGTGATGCGCGAGACCGCTCGTCGCTTAGTAGTTCTACTCGTGCGGCGTGCCTCGCTCCCCGTTGCCGGGACGCAGCGGCCACAAAACGACGCCGTGGTTTGGCCGAATCATCACGTAGCGCCGAGCTGCTGCGCAACAAGGCCAGAATATATCGAGCCGATGGAGCCCCGCGTCGTCCACGACGCAGAAGATGGAACCACGATACATCCTTCATCGCTACTAGGGGCCATTGAAGGAGCAAAATAATAGTACGTTCTGGGATTAGACTCGAGCATCGCGAGCGGACAGGATCTTAGGAATCAAAGGCATCTATCGTATGGGATCACGATCTTGATGTCGAATCGATCAGCGTTATATCCCTGAGATACACTTCCAGAGACAACGCACTGTCGGAAGAATTACGAACCATTCAAGTTAAGCGGAGAGACGATGGATGTCCCAAAAGGATGAGAAGAAGAAGAAGGTTGTTGGAGCTGGTCTAGGGCCCTACCAAGCTGAGATGGGATCATGATTGCTATTATTTTATCATGTCAGCCTTCGCCAGATTTGCACACATCACCGAGATAATATTTGAATATAATTGCTTATGGTTTCAAAATTTATTTTCGCTTTATTTTCGCTTTATTTTCGCTTTATTTTCGCTTTATAGTAATGTTGGCGCTTCTAAGGAGGCTTGGAGCGTCATTTGATCTTGTGTATTGCGAGTATTTTCCTTCTCGACTTCGAACTCCCTGCAGAAATTGCCCTTGTCTTTGAAAAACAATGCGACCAAAATTCCAGCCTGATTTCATGTCCGTAAATATTTATACCGATCCGCAAAGGACTCGGCCTCGAGCGGTGCCAGATCGTCCCATCCGGTGTTTAGTAGGTGACCATGGCGAGTGCAGTCTGCGATGGCTGCAAGTGTGCTAAGGGAAAGGGGTATCAAAACAAGCACCCTGCTATAACCATCGCGACCAGAATATGCTGGCTTGGCATGAGCGCCCAACAGTTTAGTGTTGGCTGGCATTATGCCGTGACCGCAGCACCACCAACATCGGCATCATCGATGAGCATTTCTTCGGTCTCTTCTTCCTGTTGGGTCGATCCTGGGTCTCCGCCGCTGCTAGACTTTTTCTTGGCAGGCTCGTCGTCCAACAGACCAAGATCTCGCCGCTCCTGTCTTCTGGCCTCAAGCTCCTTCTCCTGCTCCTTCCGAATCGACTCCTGCTCAGCGCGGAACTTATCCGGCGTGATCCAGTTGTCGTCGTGGGGACGGGTGGCTTTGTATTCGTCAATGTCAATGGCAACTCTCTTCTCGCCACGCGCCATGATCGCAGCGTTGATGCGGTTCGGGCGATGCTTTTCTTCCCTAGTGAATTTCAACTTGATCTGTCGTCGATTTCTTCCGGGAAACATGTGGCTGATTGTTTCAAAGTCGGTGCCGAACATTTTCAAATATTTGTAGAACTTTTCAGTGTCTACATCGTCCCACTGGTTCGATCCCATGGCACGCGATGGTCGCAGATACGAAGCGGAGGTAGTCAAGTGTGTGAACTCGTCTTCTTCGACGGTTTCAAGCTGAACGTCGCCCTCTGCCGCATGTTGATTGATGACAAGGGAATTCTGGTTGATCATGATCTGGCCATCGATGATGTCAAAGTCAATACCCGGGCCAGAGCTGGGCTTTGCTGCTGCGCCATCATCTGCTGCAGGGGTACCGGCTTGCGAATCGTCCTTCTGACTGTTGTTCGGAATCAAACCCATTGCGATCTTCTGTTTCTCGAGTTTGCGCATTTTGGCGTCATGCCGAGCTTGCCGCTGGCGCTCCACGATGAGATCGGCGTGCTTGAATTTCTTGCCAATACCCAGATCCCTCGTTAGATCGCCAATCTTGGTTGTTGTATGATCTGGCCTGCCATCTGCAGGTATATCCTCGGGGTTTGGAGTGATCTGGCGCCGCCGCAGGCGCTTGGGTGCTGCTGGCTCAGCGGGTGCTGCTTCTCCCTCGGCAGCCGGCTGGCCATCCTGTCCCGCATCAGCAGTCGCGGCTTTCTTCTTCCTCTGTCTTTTTGGCTTGGGAGGAGCTGCCCCATCTTCTCCAGTCGCCGCTGCTTGCCCCTCAGCAGGCTTGCGTTTTCGGTACTGTCGCTTCTTCTTTGGCGCTTCGGCTTGGGGATCAGCTGTGGCTGGGTCATTTGCCGGAGGCGGAGCTGGGTTGGCATTGGCATCAGCAGATGCGGGAATCGGATTCGGCGATAGTGACGGAAGAGCTGTATCAGCAGGTACTGAAGACGGACCAGTGGTAGAGACGGCAGTACTGCGTACACTAGCATTCGATACAGGCGGTGTGGGTACACTCGAAGTGTCTCTAGCAACTTCTGTTGATGTAGCTGGTGTATTTGTTGACTGGGAACTTGAGCCGTGTGCTTCTGTACCTGTAGGTGTGGACCTCGAGGGCACAGCAGCAGATGACGATGCTCCAGACACAGGCTTGTCGAGGTTTGCTGGTCCAGTTTTCGGATGATTGGGTGGCGCAGTCTCTGTATTCTGAGAGATGGCAGGAGTCGGAAGTGGATCGCTCGTAGCATTGTTGCTTCCAGAATTGTCATTAGGAGTGATTGCTGTCTGGTTCGATGAAGTAGCGGCTGGAGGATTGGGCGGCGCCTCTTTGGCCTGGGACGCGGCGGACTCGACGGGTTTTGAAGGTGGAGGTGTCGGCACAGCGGAAGGCTCCTCTGCGATTGCGGCCGTGACGTCGCTCTGCTTGGAAGTCGAGGTGCCTTCTTCGGTGTTTGACGAGGCATTAGGGGCTGCAGTAGGAGTCGGTGTTGGAGTTGGGGCGGGCGTTTGCGAAAGCTCTGTAGTCGGGGCTCTCGTTGTGCTTTGTGAAGCAGACGTAGAAGCAGCTCCGGGGCGACGGCCGGCCTTGGGCTTGAAAGCCAGGCCGCCGGTCTTCTTCAGCATGGAACTCATCTTTTCGGAGGTGGGTAGGAGTCAAAGAGATGCGGGTTCAATCCGCTGCTGAGTCACGATCAATGAAACCGCATGTTGAAGGGGGAGCAGTCCTTGGCTGTAGGAGTCGAGAAACAACGCAATCTGGAGTCGAGGATCCCGGACAATAGGCGGATTCTATCAATTGCACCGTGGAGCCGGAGTCGTAGGTAGTGAGGATATGTGATTCTCGTCGGGTCGCAGGAGTGGTCGCGCAGGATAAAGGAATCACGAGTTTGGTCGCGCAAACGGGGGACTGGAAGTAAGGTATGGAGGATCAATCACGGCCAGCAGCCGGCTGCTTTTTTTCGAAGGGGAGGGGCAGAAGGGGAGGGCGTGCACAGACCATTTTGCAGCTGATAGGCCATGATAAGAAAGCCTGGGAAAGCCGCTAATCTGCAGTGATACTAGGCCCACAAGCAGCCCGGCATTCTGTGCTAAGCTGGCTGCGGGTTAGCGCGAATTCTTGCTCGCGCGTTGGGAGACGAGACGAGACGGGACGGGCGACGGACTGGGCTTGGAGAGTCCAAGTTTTCATTCAACCTCGACCTCCTTGGGGGAACAACCTCTGCACACACGCACCCAACTCCTGGATCTTTCTCCCGTTTCCATCGTCGCGTCGTCCGAGTCCGCGGCATTGGGGGATCCCATTCATGACTGTCCGACGAACCTGATCCGCACGACCTGGTAGCTGGTCTTCAAACCGCATCTCTCCTCGTTCGGCTGCTGCAGTGGCCAGTCACGGGGGCAGCGCCAGCTTACCTGACTCTAACGTCGTCCATCGCCTCGCCCGCCTCCCACAGCGTCGTTCTCCGTCGTCGTCGTCGCCGCCACCACCTCGCGCCAGCCTTCCGGACATTCACTCAGCTCTGCGAGTTTTTCTTCTTGTGTTCGCCATCAAGCGGGACTCACTTTCTAATCCGACCCTTTCTAATTGACCCGGCACCTGGGCTCGTTCAGCGTTCTTTCCATGCCTTTATCCACAACCAAGTCCTCGGCGCCACTGTCCCCCCTCGTCAACATGGAGGACCGCAAGAGACCCGCCCTCAGTACCACCGACGACATTGCTCCTCCCAGCAAGCGTCAGCAAATCAATGGCGGTTCCAATGTCGCCAAAGATGACGATGCGAAGGAGGATGTCTGGATCGATGTAGGTATCTGTCTGCCTCACCCCTAATCCCTCCTTCTTCTTTCCACCACAAGTCCCGCTTCACCATCGCACCTCTCAAGACACCGTGGCCTGCACCCTTTTGATGCATCACCCGACGCTCTCCGGACGGCTGGACATTCCCGCCTCTGCCTCGCGTCGCTGCTTCTCTCGCTGGTTCATACTCACCATCCCAGTGATGATGCTCAGCCTCAACCTCACTGCCTGCAAAATCTTCTTCGTCAATTGTACTGAAGAAGTGCTATCCTCCTACCATTTTCGTCGAAACCACTTCGCTACCACACCACGTACCTCACAAAGATGGGAATGGGAGTTATTGAGGTGAAACAGAATCACTGACAGACATGGCTTGGTTAGGAGTACACAAAGGGTTCCATCTACCGACAGATGCAAGAATACAAGCGCACATGCAGCACTTTGGAAACCAGATTGGAGGAGATGGAGCGCCGCTCTACACACCACGATGATCACCTGAGGGTTGTAGATGCATGGTGGATCCAGGTGAGATAACTAGACTGTCGCATCGGGTCGACCAGAATGCTGATGATCCCTCAGTTACTCCAAGAGCTCAAGCTTCTCGCCGAGAAGACGATTCCATTCCAGGCCGGATCCGAGAAGGAGGCATTTCCCACAGGCACGACATTCAAGGACGTGGCAGAGTTAGAATCTCATCTTTCGGAGAAGGCATCCATCATCCGAGAGATGACCGATACCATTTTTGCTCGCATGACGGCCAACCGGGATACCGAGCCCGATGTCACCGCTCTAGAATCGCAAGTCAACAGCCTCTTGGCCGCGCAAAAGGACTTGCTTGTCAAGGTCAACCGCCTGTCTTCGGAGAAGGAAGGCGTGTCTGCAGAACTCGATACTGCCACCTTGCGATACATGAAAGCTGAGCGTAAGATGGACAGACTCAGGAGCACGCAGGTACAAAAGCTCGAGCAAAAGGCTCTGGCAAGTTCGACCGCCAAGCCGACCGGAGGCGACCAAGATAATGGAGTTGTGGAGGCCAACGGAAACAGTGCAGAGCTTCAACTAAAGCTCAAGGAAGCCACTGCTGTCGGCAACAAGCAGAAGCAGCATTTGGAGACGGCTTTGGCAGAAAGCAAGAAACTGCAAGAAGAACTCACTACTCTGCAGACCAAGCTCACGGGTCTCACGGATGATGATTACGTCCGCACAGAAGCTTTCAAATCATTCAAGGGTCGCCAAGACGACCTGATCAAGAAGATCAACAGCCTCGAGGTCCAGAACAAGAAGATGACGGAGGCCAACGTGAAGCTCGAAAGCGAACGCACAGCATATAAGAAGAGACTTGAAAGCGAAGCCCAACAGTTCACATCGGAGCTCGAGGAGCAGCTACAGCAGTCCGATGCTAATCTAGTACGGGTTCGCGCTATGCGCGATGAGGTCGTCCAAGAAGTGCAAAAGCTGCAAACCAGCAAGGAACTGGAACGTACCGCCTTGGAGGAGATGAAGTCTCTTGTCAGCGCAAACGAGGACTGTATACGGCAACTGGAATCTCAGGTACAGCGATTGGCACCCAGCGAGGACACCGACATGACGCCGCGGCCCGATATCGACAGTCTCTCGTCTGATGAACTTCGTGAGAAGTACAAGAAGCTTCAAACAGACTTTGAGAGCATTAATAATGAGCTCCCTGCGATGGCAGCGGCTGTCAAGAAGTATCAGATTGCCGCCAACAAGAAGGTGCACGATGTGGTCGCCGTCGAAGAGCGCATCAACATTGCGCTTGCGGAGAAGGCCAAGGCTAACCAGAAGTACTTCGACGCTCGCCGGAACCACGACGCCCTTACTGAGGAACTGAAGAAAGTACGGTTGCACAACTTGAAGAACTCGGAAGTCATCTCGCAACTCAAAGAGAATGAGATTCAGAGTCGCACTATGGCTGCCAACTTGGAGAAGCAGATCGCCGATTTAAAGCAGGCCAATGCCAGCACGATTTCAGAGAATAAGCGCACCGAATCGAATAACACGGAAATCTTGAAGCGCTACGAGGCGCTCAAGTCCCAGATAGCAGAGCTCAACAGCCTAGCGAAGTCAAAGGACACGGCTTCAGCCACAGCAAAGGAGCGTGCCTCGATTCTCGAAACAGAGAACGAAAAGCTCAAGGTTCGTCTTGAGAGTATGTCCAAGGATCGGGACAAGTGGAAGACAAAGTCACTTAGCAACTCTTCCGAGGAAGAAGAGATGCTTCGAGTAAGTTTGCCTCGTATACGCACATATTTGGCTCGTGCCGTGCTAACACCCTTTAGAAACTTGCCACTTGTTCTGTGTGCCACAACAACTTCAAGAACACGGCTATCAAGACCTGCGGCCACATCTTCTGCCGCAACTGTATCAATGACCGAATCAACAACCGAATGAGGAAGTGCCCCAACTGCAGCAAGATGTTCGACAAGCTGGACATTATGACTGTTCACCTTTAGATGATATAGACGGACATCGGCGATGGGCATATGAAAGATTGCCTATTACCGCTATCGAGTCTTCACAAACGATTGAAAATTCACGACCTACCGAGACGTGCGAGTTTCGATTCAAGTCCGCTGCCTGCCTCAAAGCTTCTGCGCCGGAAGAAATTGATCATTACAAGACTGGAATTTCAGCCAGAGCAGTCTTTCTCTGTTCGCCGGGGATCAACAAAGAAAGCAATCTACTCATGGGTGCTCACGCATGTCAAGAGTGTATAGTACGGGGGAATGTCTTGCACGTCAAGAGATAATTGTATGGACTGTAAGAGTTTTGTAACTTTAGGCGATGCCATGGACAGCCGGAAGACAAGGATGGGCAAGATCACTGATGTGCAAAGGACCTTGTTGCCCTCTTGGTTCATCCTCTGGGCAACATTCAGAGTTCGGCGATCAGTGACAGCGACATCGAGGCACAGGAAGCAGGAGCCCATCCCGTTTCACCTGCATCGAACTTCCTCCCCCTTCTGAAGGTGGCATGCGAGCCAACCCAACAACGGCATGCAGTTGATCATGGTTTCAAAACGCTCTGGGGCGCGGACTTGCAATGGACCCTGGACGGGCTTGGATGTCTTGCTGCCTACCACTGCAGCCTCCATGTTTTGGTTGTCTCGGCGTGGACAGGATAAAAACAAGGCAAGGCGCCTCTGGTGGGATGGTGTGATCTAAGTCATCGCCGTAGCAGATATGATCTGAAAATGAAAATTCAATCCAAAATACTTGAAAGTGTGCGGATGTTGATAGCTGATGTGATATGGGAGACTGTGACCCGGAACAAATGACACATGAAAGCTGGTGTTTTACTTTGCAATCGGTGTGTCTTGACTTTCTGGGAAACAGCCATCAACATTGCAGCCACGACTGACCAAATTGTGACAACCAGTCGAATTTGATTCTAGTAGACTGATACGCTGAAGCTGCTTAAGGAACTCCAAGGCTCAGCGCCGACTCGTACTGCCAAAACCTGTAGACTCGTAGCGAGCACTGCTGCTCGAGCTAGATTCGTTGTTTGTAGACGACGAGGACGATCCACCGAACCAACTGCTGCCACCAGCATTACTTTGTTCCTGCCGCCGATTCGCACGACTTCCCGCATAGTAGCCCGCCGCAGCGCCCGTAGCCGCACCAGAGAAGAACCCAGGCTGCCATCCGCCCTGCGAAGATGAGCCGCTCGGCTTGTATGGCGGCGGCGGATCGTCGTCGTCTCCCCAGCCACCTCCGCCGAATCCACCGCCGCCACCTCCGGGACCCCATCCCCCGCCGTGGCCGCCGCCGCGATGCCTCGGCTGCCTCCTCGTGCCGTTGTTGGCCTGCTGGCCCGCGTTCACGCACGCCGAGTAGATCATCCAGAACAAGATGCCGACAAAGGCGATGGAGAAGAGGACGCCGTCCCAGCCCATCTTCTGCTTGTCCTTGCCGCTGCCAGTCGATTTTCCGTTACTGCTGCTGCTGCTGCTGCTGCTGCTGCTCTTGGAGCCTCCTCCCCACCATCCGCCGCCGCCCCCGCCGCCCTTGAGGAGGTGCGGGTACCGCTTCTCGCCCTCGTCGGTCAGGACGAGGCGGTACTCGACGCCGCAGCTGCCCTTGAGCACGTACTCGTCGTCGGACGAGGCGTAGCCCTCGCAGATGACGTCGGTGCTGCCCAGCTTGAGCGTGGGCGGGAGGTTTGCGGTGCAAGACCACTTTTTTCCCCCAAAACTCGTCAGTACATTACTCCCAATATCAATCTGGTGGAGAAGGGGAAAAACATACCTGTATGTCCTGGTCCGAGTACCCGGACCCCTGGTTGGTGCAGCGCATCAGGTCGACGTCGTGCAGCCGGCAGACGTCGCGGTGCGAGAGGCACTTGAGCTGGGGCGCGGCGGCGACGCGGCGGTGCGCCGTCTGGGCGCCGCCGCCGCGCAGGGTCAGGGACTGCACCTCGGACAGCAGGATGGCGTTCTTGGGCTTGGTGGCGGCCAGCGACGGCGCGGCCAGGAGCGACAGGACGGCCACGAGGAGGGAGGTGAGGGAAGAGGAGTGGCGTGGGCTGCCCATGTTTGGGAGGGTTGGCGGAACACTCAAGAGAGAGTGCCCTTTGTTTTCGGAATTGGTTGTTTCTAGATGTTTTGATACCAGGAGTGAAGAATTGTAGGTGGTTGATTATACGTAGAGGAAAAGAGGTCCTGCCAAGGCTGAGAAAGTCTAACACGATGACGTCTCGCGGGGCGCGCTGGGGTGGAGGGGTCCAGGGTTGTGATTGTGCTGTCGTGTTTCTTTGGCGATGAATGGGTAGTTGCCAATTTGAATTGTCTCCCCAACTAAGAGTATTTACTTCTGAATGAAAATACGGGTGGGGGAAAACAAAGAATGCTGGCCAAAAAGGACAGTTTGCCATGTAGCCAAAAGAGTCCAATTAGAAGGTACGCTATGGCGTCGTTGCCTGGTTTGACCAAGATTCCATAAGGCTGAATGAAAGAACGTTGACAAAATCGCCACTAGAAGGGCCAAGAGTAAGAAAAAAAGTTACACAAAACTTGCATAAACATTTATGATGTTTCGTGTATTCAATAATACCAGATGCCTGGTACAATTTGCCCCTATAACGGCTAACCAATGATATTCCCAGTTCCCAATTGTTATTAGGTGGCGCTGATTCCTTGTCGACAGTTGCAGCAAGCAAGGGCTCTATTTTCAAATTACCATTATGGGTAGGTAGTGGTTATGATATGGTATAGAATCTGCGGCGTAGCAGTTCAGTGTGTTGGTTGGCGTTGAAATATTCAACGAGTTAGGTCAAGGATGGTAATCCAGAATGAGTTGCAATACTATCGACGGACTTGGCATCTGACATGGAACAGACTTCTGGACTCTTGACGCTTGAGCAACATTTTCTAAGCAGTCAGCTTGACCCTACCTACATACCGAACGTGGCAATTGAGAATACAACTTGGTTGAACGGATCTTGGCACTGGATCACTTAAGCTGTTTGTTATAGCGTTTCTAGTGCATCGAGCCGTTACAGCACAGCACTGCCTGCATGCCGGCAGTAGCGCAGTATGGAGTCAAAGTATCATGTAGTAGTAGTATTCCTCGGGGTGTCGATGGCTACCGAAACTCCGGTCGACGGGAAGAATAGTCCTTCTTTCTTTTTAACTTGATCGTTCCATCACCATTGACTTGTACACCAGTCTTGCCAGCGCTTGACACGTAAGATACTTGACTCGGCCGCGCGACACAAGTGCTTACACTGACAAGCGCTCCCCGGCCTGTTGAGTGGTCAGCAATTGGTCCACTAGGCGGGTGCTGAAGCCTGGAGCACTGAAAATGACATGGCCTCGAATCCATGGCGCGCTGTAATCTGTACGTATCGCGGCAAGGAACTAGGTTACAGAGTACATACTTGCCAAACCATGTATCCTCCAGATATGATTATGCTTAAGGCTGTCGAGATAGATGGAGATCCATGGTACAATACAATAGGTAGAAACTAGAGACGAGATCCGGGAACTGCACAACCGAGTCGGACCACCCACCCACCACACCCGAGTACGAGCGAGAGGTACGACGAAGCGAGCAAAGCAGTCAACCGAAGCGAGCAACGAGCAAGCGGGCAAGCGAGAAAGGGACTCGGCAGATTTATTACATGGCAACCCTTCGCTACCGCTACAGTACGGAAACAAAGCTACCCGCTGCAATAATATTCTCCGCAGCACACTAATAATAAGAAAGCAGCAGAGTACCGTACGAATACGCGCATACGGCCCAGAGTGAATGGATTTCCCCCCAGAAGATCGGGTTTAAATTAGTAGTCCCCAAAAGGTGCCGTACTTTGGTCTAATCTCGAATGAGTAAGATGGGCATGAAACAGTCAATGACAAGACCCCAGTGATCGGCAGAGATACATAGTCCATTGGAGCACCCCTGCCTGGAACTACCTGTAGTATTCCCAGTACTGTGTAGAATCCTCGCACCGTCAGCCGAGAACAGCTTTAATTCAAATGCGCTGATGGGTAGTGGGTAAAAGTGCGAGCCAACAAGTCCCATTTAAGCGTTCCCCCTTGCGTCGCTACAGCTAGGAAGTGTACGTGTGGTGGTGGACTTTTTTTTTATCTTTCATAGGATTTTAGCGTCTTCCATAGCCCTCCAACCACGGACCGCCTAGGAGGTTTCGCATAGTAGTCCAGATACTACCCGAACAGCAAGCACCTCTTGGCTGGCCTAGCATTCGTCTCTCTGTCTATCCTAAGCGAGTTAGAAAAGGGAACCTTGTTGTCAGATCGGGGTCAGTCGCTGGTATTACCTGCCGCGTCTACCTCGTACAGGGTATAGTATAAAAGTTCCCGTCCCCCAGGCATACATCAACTCTGGGTCTCCCGCCTCTTGGTTGATCACCACACCCGTTTTTTATGTCAAGAAGCATCAACTGCTTACAAGAGACACACATCATGGACCAAGTAACACAGCTGGTGTCGGACCGGACTCCCGTCTTCGTCTCCGTCGCCTTGCTGCTTGGCACCGCCTTCTTGTTCTCGATACTCAAGTCGTTCAGCGGCGGCGCCGACAAGATCCCCCTGGTCGGAAAGGAGATTGGAAACGTCGAGCAGCGCAGGAAAGCCTACATCGCCAACGCCAAGGACCTGTACCAGCAGGGCTACAAGCTCTTCAAGAACTCAACCTTTAGACTGACCGACACCGATGGTGCGTTTATATGGGCCCGGCATGGACAACCTCATGCCCTTGCGAGGACGCGAATGTATGACCAAACCGGCTAAAACGTGATATTAGGAGAGAAGATTGTGCTTCCTCGCGCGCTCCTCGATGAGGCTCGGCGCCTGTCCGACGACTACCTGAACATCTCCAAGGCATTCGAAAAGGTATGGATGGTCATGGACTTTTAGTCATGTCGCATAAAACTTACTTTTCCCTAGATGAATGAGCAAAAGTACACGGGACTCGGAGGCAACCACGTTCACGGTGAATTTCTCATTCATCTCATTCGAAGTGATCTCACTCACAACCTGAGTACGTGCCATTTATCAATGCATCACATCAAGGCCGTTGCGCTGACAGGATGAGCAGACCGCATCAATGGCCGCCTGACCGAGGAGGCTGCCAGGGCTGTTTCCGAAGAAATTGGCCCTTGCGAGGACTGGACGGCCGAGGTGGTCTACTCTAAGCTCCTGAGGATCGTCGCCATTGTGAGCGGCAACATCTTCCTGGGCCCCGAGCTCTGCCGCCGCGAGGAGTGGGTCAACAGCGCCATCACCTACACTGTCGACATGTTCACGGCCATTGGCAAGCTCAAGCAGTGGTCTCCGTGGACGCGATTCATCGGCCAGTACTACGTCCCCGAGCTCAAGAGCGTCAGCGAGCACCGCCGCAAGTGCCGAGAGTTCCTCGCGCCCGTCATCGCCGAGAGGAGACAGCAAATGAAGAAGGGCGCCCAGATGCCGGATGATATGCTGCAGTGGATGATGAACAAGAGTGCCGACTTCAAGCTCGCCGATGACGAGCTGAGCCTGATCATCCTGAACCTCAGTCTGGCTGCGATCCACACGACGACCTTGACCACGACGCTCGCGTAAGTGCTCCCCTCGAGTGTGGATGATTGTCGTATATTATGTGACAATGAGCTAACCAGGTCCTCGTAGGCTCTACGATCTGGTCGTCCGTCCCGACCTCGTGCAAGAGCTGCGCAAGGAGATAACCGCTTGCCTGGAACAGAGCGGCGGCGTTCTCACGACCCACTCCCTCTACGATATGAAGCTTCTGGATAGTGTCATGAAGGAGTCGCAGCGAACCAACCCGGGCAGCCTGGTGCGTTTCCAACGTTATGTCGACAAGGCCGTCACCCTGAGCGACGGCACGCGCCTGCCGGCTGGAGCCATGGTCGAGGCAGCCCATGCAAACATTGTCAACGACCCTCAGCTGTACTCGAACCCCGAGGTAAGTTTGCCACAGTCCAGAAGTTGTGCATCGGCAGGGCTGACTTGGTGGAAACCCCAGACATTCGATGCGCACAGATTTATGAACCTGCGCAAGGGTACCGTTGAAGATCCCCTAGCATACAAGAACAGGGAACAGTACCAGTTCGTGACAGTGACCAAGGACTTTATGGCGTTTGGATATGGTCGCCATGCTTGGTATGTCGGAAATGATCTCTGCACAGAACTGACGAACTCTTGCTCACTGTGATACAGCCCCGGTCGCTTCTTCGCCGCCAATGAAATCAAGCTGATGCTGTCCCGCATCCTCCTGGACTACGACATCAAGATGCCCAACGGCCTCACTGAGCGCTACGCCAACCTGACCATGGGACTCGACGCACTCCCAGACCCGACAAAGGAGATTTTGCTGAAGAGGGTCAAAGCGAGCGCCTAAGGAATTGCTGGCATGGTGCAGACCATATCAAAGATATTGCTTAGAGAATGACATGGAAAGTCCGGTTTAGAAACTGTCGATTGATCTCTGCTTGTGCTTTTGCCCACCGCATCTGTCGTGTTCATAATCAATACCCCATAATGATCAATACACAATACTGAACTTTTGCATGAAAGATGATGAAACTAGATGGGCCTTCACCGATACATTAAAGACCTGAGATCTAGTGGCAACCAAAAACGTGGGGAACATGATGGTCAAGGTTCATAGATCAATAGTAGTGCTTGGCTGACGTCTCTGGGCCAACGGCGGAGAACCCATAGTATAATAAATCTGTCGATGTGCCGGATGTTGGCGGTGGACAGCAAATATGAATGCCACTGTCGAGAGAATGCATCAATGACCACGAAAATTGCAGCGATTGAATATTGACGGCAACAGGTACAATTTGATGTGCAGAAAAGAAATCAAACGAAAATGAAAAGCGGGAGGGCAATTTGATCGTCGCATGGTTGAGATTCAGAAACTGGGGGATGCGGGATCGGTGGTTGCCGTGGTGACGAGCTCCCCTTTAGCTCCAAAACATTAACCCTCCCACTGATACCTGAGCGCCACACAATTGCTGGTTTGACGACTTTAGATACTTCGTACCTCCATTCAAATCTCCCAGGTCCCGCTCCTCCCTCTTCCACCTACCTATTCAATTCTTGCACACGCACACATCCGAACAACCAATTCACACATTCAGTCTTGGCCTCTTCGATACACCGTTCACCAGCAGGAACTCACACGCACAAGGTGCAATGGCAAGCAGGACGTTGGAATCGCGCTTCGAGCGCATGTCGGTCAACGACGAGAACAGCGTCGCCGACTCCAACAACAAGCTCTACCAGAAGGCCAAGGTGAGCAGACTCGCAGCCGCAGCCCTTCACCTTGGAGGCACGAAGCCGAACGGCAATACTGACTCGACTTCTCAACTCCAGGCCACTGTCACCAGCACGCAGATCGCCCGCAGCAACAGCATAAGCAGACCCAACACATACAAGGTGGCACTGCAAACACAAAACACCAATACCGTCACATCTGTCACTCTCCCCTCGCAACAAGCAGCACAACGCAAGGGCTCGCAACCGGCATCTCCCCAGAGAAAGGCACTTCCCAGCAGCAGCAGCAGCAGCGCCCGGACATCTGCCGCCGAGGTCGCCCCCGTCCCGGTGCTCATCGAGCAGCCGACCATCAAGCTGATGCACCTGGGCATGTTCGAGATCGGCCGGCCGCTAGGCAAGGGCAAGTTCGGTCGCGTGTACCTGGCACGGGAGCGTACCAACGGCTACATCTGCGCCCTGAAGGTCCTGCACAAGAACGAGCTGCAGCAGGGTCGGGTCGAGAAGCAGGTGCGCCGCGAGATCGAGATCCAGAGCAACCTGCGCCACCCCAACATCCTGCAGCTGTACGGACACTTCCACGACTCCAAGCGCGTCTTCCTCATCCTCGAGTTCGCCTGCAAGGGCGAGCTGTACAAGCACCTGCGCAAGGAGAGCCGCTTCCCCGAGTGGAAGGCTGCCCAGTACATTGCCCAGATGGCCTCGGCCCTGCGCTACCTGCACCGCAAGCACGTCATCCACCGCGACATCAAGCCCGAGAACATCCTCGTCGGCATCCACGGCGAGCTCAAGATCTCCGACTTTGGCTGGAGCGTCCACGCCCCCAACAACCGCCGCAAGACCATGTGCGGCACCCTCGACTACCTGCCCCCGGAGATGCTCAAGTCGGGCAGCCAGGACAACTACTACAACGAAAAGGTCGACCTGTGGTCGCTCGGTGTGTTGGCCTACGAGTTTCTGGTGGGCGAGGCTCCGTTTGAGGACTCGCCCGTCATGACACAGAGGAGGATTGCGAGGGCCGACATGACGATTCCCTCGTTTGTCAGCGCAGAGGCCAAGGACTTGATCAAGAGGGTAAGTCAAGAAAGCGCCGTACAAATTTCTCTTGGAATACGATCACTAACAATCCACTAGTTGCTTGTGCTCGACCCCGAGAAGAGGATACCGCTGGACCAGGTTCAGCAGCACCCTTGGATCATCAAGCACTGCCTCAAGGGCGAGCGTGCCCACAACCGTGAGAAGAGCACATGAGCACCATGACGAGATCCATAATATTTGCATTTTCGGCAGGAGTTTAGGGACTGCGTAATATTGTATTTTTCCACATCACCACAGGCAGGCGTTTTTTTCAGGGTGGCAAACGGCGTTGCATGGCGAAACATATGGCCAAAGGAGGCGCATCTTGCATCACAAGGGGAGCTTGGTATTTTCCATTCCGTTCCCGATTTAAATACATTAAACATTTACATTTCATTCCTTGACGTGTTGTCCGTCGTGTAACTCCATAAACGCCTCCTCTCTTGCATAATGGGTGTGTTTTTCTCAAGTGTTGTACAATCATTGCCATCCGAAGGGAAGCATGGTCTCTACCTGTAAATCTCGTCAAAGGGCCTGTGATCCGAAAAGCACGAGTCCCAGACCTGGTTCACCACCTTGACAGCCTGCACGTCGTCCTTGACGTTGGGCCTGGCCATGAGGGACTTGACGGCCCTCCGCCGCACGCAGTTTTGGAACTGCTGCGTCAGGTTCCAGTTGCCGTTGATCATGGTCTCTCGCGTCCACCGGCACTCGCCGCTGAGCATGGAAGCGCGGATCTGTTTATAATCTGTCAGAATCTCTCCTCGTTACAGGATCCAGACACCTAGGGGAGTAAGTAGTAACTCACCTCGGAGCACGCCGCGTGCTTCAGGTCGCCCTGCCAGTCGACCTTCCAGCGCAGGTGGTCCCAGGCGTGGACCATCTCGTGGCTGAGCGTGTCCTCGAGGTGCTTGCGGTCGCGCACCTCGTTGGCGCACAGCAGGATGCCGCGGCCCGGGTTGAACCCGCCGCCCTGGCGGTGCACCTGGCCGTCCTCGGTGAGCCGGGCGGGACACCGGCGGCACACGACGTTGGACGCGTCCAGGTGCCCGTTCAGGCTGCCAACCTGCTCCCGCAGGAAGCGCACCGTGGGGCTGTGCGCGAAGGCCCAGTCCCGGAACTGCTCGCACCGCTGGCAGTCGGCTTCTTCGTTGACGCGGTACCGCTGCTCCCGGTAGTGGAACATGCCCTCGGACGTCATGTCGCCCGTCAGGATCTTGAAGTAGTTGACCCACCACTTGGTCTGCGGGTCGAAGCCGGTGCGCGCCGGGTCGTTCTTGACGATGGGCGGGAGGTCGGCGTTGGCGTTGGCGGCGGCTGGGGTTGCTGCTGGTGCTGCTGCTCCCGTCGCCGCGGGAGGCGTCGCTGTCGATTCCGGTGGTGTCGAGGCCATGATCGCGGATGGAACAAGAGGTCTCGGGGCCGTCGTATGTGTCTGGAAGAGCTGTGCAATCGTCGGTCTGGATATCTAATGCGGCGATGTTTGGAAAGCTTCGATAGCTATCTGGAAACAATAGCTGTACAAGGCCACACCGCCCGGCAGATCAGAGCGCTAGAGTGGTGATGTTGATGTTGGTGACGACGGTACGTGTATGTGGTGACTTTTTTCTTATCCGCAATCCATCAATTGATTCTCTCCGGGCGCTCCCCGGTTTGTTAGTTGGAGTCCCCCGTCTGAAAATAATTATATGGACCCCGCGCCCAATCAGCAGCTCTCCCGCACATGGAATTCTTTTCTGGGGGGGATCTTTTTGCCATTTTCGGGGGACTTTCTTCCAAGGACAGCCTGGACCAGTGGAGCAAGAATTCCCCATTCGATTGCCGAATTTCCACTGCCCATTGAACAACGCAGCCAAACGAATTGGACCCTCCATTCCGAATTGGTAGAACAGAAGCATTTTCTCTCCTTGCAAGTGGCATGTGCTTGCCCCAGTACCAGGACCAGTACCCATCGAGCCAAGCCCAACCCGAACGAACGCCGCGCCCTTGTCGACCATTGCCATGTCCGACGCCGGTGACGCAGCGCCCTGTATGACTTTCCTGTTCCATATCAACAAGACGAATCGCATGAACTACGCTGCACATGTCGCAAGCCGCTGTTGTGTTTTTGTCATTTTCACTTTTTTCCTCTTTTGTTTTCTCCCGTTCAATTTTTCCTTGATTGCTCCTTGACATATCCTGCGTTGGGCATTTTACTACACGAAAAATTAAAATAAACGGGGTTGTGCTGATTCGTCGGCCGGTTTTTGCAGCAAATATGAAGGTTTTCAAGCCACTTACAGTGGTTATAAAACTGGGTGAGTTTGTCATATATTCTCCTAGGGGGTCCAATGCTTGGCCGCCTCCAGTCCTAGCAACAGCGAGTTGGAATTGTCTCACTCACACGTATGTCCAGGCACAAGTTCCATCGTCGATGAAAAGACGCACGAGCCGCTGCTGCCCATTCTCAGTCTCATAGTGGCCACGGCCGTCAAGTTACGGAAAGATGGCCACCGCGTCGTCATCGTGTCCTCTGGCGCCATCGGCGTCGGCCTCCAGCGCATGAACGTCGAGAAGAGACCAAAGCACCTCGCCCAGCTGCAGGCCCTGGCCGCCATCGGCCAGTGCCGTCTCATCAGCTTGTGGGATCAGCTCTTTGGCTACTACAGCCAGCCGGTGGCTCAGATTCTCCTGACCAGAAACGATATTGCGGACGTGAGTATTTTCCCTTGACGATCCGTCATTTGGTGCAGTCTGACTCGTTGCAGCGGCAAAGATATCTGAACGCCCAGACCACGGTGAACGAGCTTCTCGAGATGGGCGTCATCCCCATCGTCAACGAGAACGATACCCTGGCTGTGGCTGAGATCAAGTTTGGCGATAATGATACCCTCTCGGCCATTACGGCAGCCATGGCTCACGCCGATTTCCTCTTCTTGATGACGGACGTGGACTGTTTATATGATAAGAACCCCCGCACAAATCCGGACGCACAGCCCATACAGGTCATTGACGATATTGACTCTGTTCGTGCGGATGGTGAGTCTACAGATATATAAAAATCTAGTACAGGCATACTAAAATTATGAACAGTATCGAGCGCCGGATCTGCTCTGGGAACGGGTGGAATGGGCACCAAGATCGTTGCCGCTAAGCTCGCAACATCGGCCGGCGTCACAACAGTCATCACCAAGTCCGACAAGCCAGACAACATCCACAGGATAGTGCGCTACGTCCAGGCGACGAGGGCCCTGCCCCAGCAGCCGGAAGACCCTACCGAGGATCCCCTGGCGGCGTCCACGGCCTCGCTGGCCCTCGACATCGCCGAGCCGCCCCTGCACACGCGCTTCCTGCCCCTGGCGCACCCGATCCGGGACCGGTACTTCTGGGTCTCGCACGGCCTGGCGCCCCACGGCACCATCTACATCGACGAGGGGGCGCACAGGGCGCTGGCCGACAAGGCGGGCCTGCTGCCGATCGGCGTCGTCGACGTCGAGGGCCCCTTTGGCCAGCACGAGGCGGTGCGCCTGGTGGTGGTGGAGCGCCGGTCGACGCCCGGGCCCGACGGCAAGATGTGGGAGGGCGCGCCGACCGAGGTCGGCCGGGCCCTCGTCAACTATGCCATGCCCGAGATCGCGCGCATCAAGGGCCACCGCAGCAGCAAGATCGAGAGCCTGCTGGGCTACGCCGACAGCCAGTACGTCGCGGACCGGGACTACATTAGTCTCTTCCGCACCGAGAGCCGGCCCGTCACGCCCACGCCCGACATCACCGGCCTCGCCTCGTACGAGCAGGGCTCGGCGCTCTGAGATAGATGTCCCATTATAGACGGTCGGCTCGGGAGTCTGGCGTTTTTTCTATTTAGGGAAGAGACCGAGAATAGATAAAAAGAAGAAGTCATGTGTAGAAGAGCACCCAAGATTTATGAGATGCTCACCTACCTACAGCTATTTACCTAGGTACAGAACAAGAAAGAAGAAACTAGATTTATTCTATACGTTGCGTCTCGTCTTACTTACAGTCGAACTTCTTTCATTTTGTATACCCGAGTAATGTTTGCTTGCTTGCTTGTCTGCGCGTTACCCTTGTCGTGGGAACATCATCGCCCTTTCCATTCGTGACCAACCTCAAACACTTCCTCCCGAAAACACATTTGTAAACTTATTCAGAAGCCACACACAAATCATCTCCACCCCTCCCATTCCACGAGTCAAACCCAATGGCTGCAAAAAACTTTTACCACCGTCCAGAGGAGTCATGAGTGGGTCGGCGGCACTACAAAACCAAATGAAAATGAGGGTAGGGCTGGCTAGATCATAATGGCTATTACGTAGCCAACCTCTCAACAATAAGCAAAGATCTTCAATATCCGATATGGTGTAGTGGCTAACATATGACGCTCTCATTCTAATGATCCGTCATGCCCGGGGTTCGATTCCCCGTGTCGGAGATGTAATTCCAATACGATCTTTTCTTTTTGCTGTTTTTATGCTTTTGATCTTTTTAAAGCGACCATGGGGATCGCAGGTTTTGGCAGACTATAAAATTTTTTTGTAGCCCTAGTCCGGATCAGGGCGGGGTAGCGATAAGTCAAGAGAAGCACCAGTGCAGGCTTTGGGCATCAATGGCTAGTTTTGCCGGTCTGCAGTGCAGCACCGTTGGTCGTGAACTTAGAAAAGAAAAAGTCACTGGCAGCAAACTCCATCTGCACAGTGATGAGGAGGGAAAAAGTGCAAAAAGATTGGTCTCAGATTGAATCTGAGGGAAGTGATGAGAGTGGGACTTGAACCCACGCACGTTTCCGTACCAGGAAGTAGGTGTTAAGGTAGACCTTAACCTGGCGCCATAACCAACTCGGCCATCTCACCGTGGTTGTTGTTGAAGGATTTGTGCTTAACCCAGTCTAAGATGCTAGCTGTATAAGCTGCCCGTTGGTGCGGTCCAGAATATGCAGAACACGGAATACTTTGGTCGGAAACGAATAGAATCGATGGTGTGGGTAAAGATTTTTGTGTCTTGGGGACGACCTTTTTGAGTGGAAGGTGCCGAGTTCGGGTGCGGAGATAGGCGGGGAAAGGATCATACAATCGAAGCAAATCAAACTTCATGCTGTATTCGAACGACCAATGCTGCCAATTTTCCTTCGACGCGACAATAAGACGTACTGCAGCTGCTTATCAGATGCTTGTACATTCCTTGTTGTTCAAATTAGTGTAATTTACATTCAACAAAGCTTCTCGAAATATGTTCAGAGTAACAGTATACTCCGTTGAGCTTGGAGCATAGATGTGATGTATAACATTCGAGAGCCCCTTCGTGGAGGTTAAAATTGCAGTGAAGCTACCTCCACGCAGCGCCGAGCCGCTTTCTGCAGACTGTTTAGGAAAAGATCGCGGTGATTTCAGCTGAGGCAGAGCTCTGCCGGCGGTTCATTAATTTCTCAGGACATACGCAAAGGCAAAGCTTTGCTTAATGAGCCTAGTTATAATTTATATTCAGATGGGGGCAGTTTCGTCTGTCATTCGTGGTGTAGAAGTATCAAGCAAACCAGCAAGACTGAATTATCATGTATCTTCACATTTTCGATAACTGAAGAATGGGGCTTTGATACAATCAATCATGCTTTGTCATTAATTATTTTCAGCATATTACTTTGCTGCAACTACGAGCTTCCCAAGTCCAGCTTGATTTAAAAGTCGTTGCCGGCCTGGTCACGCTTCATGCGACCCTTCTGCTCGAGGTTGTCGTTACCGAGCATGTTTCCAGCCTTCTGCATGAGCTTGCCTGCCGTAGAGTCCTTGTTGCTGTTGCCGCCACTATTATATATTAGCACATGGACAAAGCACCCATCTAGGTTGGAGGAGAGGTGAAGACATACGAGCCGTAGCTGTCGTTGCCGCCAGAGCCGTAGCTGTCGTTGCCACTGCTGCCCAAGCCACCAGAGCTGCCGTAGGAGTCGTCGCCACGAGTGCCTCGGCCAGAAGAGCCGTAGCTGTCGTTTCCACTGCCACCAAGACCACCGGAGCTGCCGTAAGAGTCGTCACCGCGGGTACCTCTGCCGGAGGAACCGTAGCTATCATTGCCGCTGCCGCCCAAGCCGCCAGAGCTGCCGTAGGAGTCATCACCGCGGGTGCCTCGGCCAGAGGAGCCGTAGCTGTCGCCGCCGGCACCACCAGAGCCGTAGCCAGCCGCGCCGCCGGAGCCGAGCGAGCTGTCGCCGCCGAGACCAGAAGATCCGTATGAATCGTCGCCCCGACCACCGGAGCTGCCGTAGGAGTCACCACCCCGGTTGCCGGAGGATCCGTACGAGTCACCGCCGCTGCCGCCGAGGCCACCTGAGCTGCCGTATGAGTCGCCGCCGCGGCCGCCGGAGCTACCAAAGCCCGTGTCATCGCCTTGGTTCAGCCCCGATGATCCGTAGCCTCCCTGGCCGGAGGAGCCGTAGGAGTCATTTCCCCGGTTGCCACCAGAGCCCTGCAACCGTTGTAAGTGACATGAAGAGATTGAGAGGAGTTGAGGTCTAAGCATACGTAGCTGCCAGTGTTACCACTGCCGTAGGACTGCAAATGGGCGAACTTATTAGTGCCATGACCTTCATCATAGATTGGAGGCTCTTACATCGTCGTCGTTGTTACCGTAGCCAGACATGATGTATGAGGTGGTGGAAAGCTTATTTGTGGAATGGAGAAAAGATATTGTGTGTTTGTGATGGTTGTATAATACTGGGCAATATCATAGGAGCCAACGTTGAGCTCTTATACTTGGAAGAGTGCGAGCTATGCCGTCCAATGGGTTGGCTGCCTCTGCCGGGTGAGGGGAAGCTTGTGCTTGAGTTCATGGAAGCTTGATCTCGTACCCTGGACATGAGCTGTGGCGACGTCACTATTGGGACCGGGAGGTGGACATCGTTGGCAGAGGGAGCCGACCTGTCTCACCACAGGAATCCAGCCATTGGCCTATGAAGCATGTGCTAGGGGGTGGGAAGCAGACACGATCTATCAGCTCGAATCGACAAGCTGTCAACGTAGAGATTGTCAATGGAGTGCGGTAGACCAGGATTGTGATCGACTGCGGCTGTACGGCGGCAAGATACCAAGGGCCCTTAGCAAAAGGCACTAGTGAGACTATTGACATCTACCTGATCGGCAAGTACTCTGAGGATCTGAGCCGCAGTGTTGCCTTTTTGGAGGTAAAGCTCGTCATTGCTTTGGGAATGGGGGCCAAACCAAGTTGGAGCTGAGGGTTGTCTGTTCCTAGGCAACTCGATTGCTTGTTTCGCATTGGCTTTCCGGCAAAGACGGGGCAGGTAGCTTGTTTTCCATGATGCCATGCTTTCCGACGATCTGAACTCAAGCTCCGACATGCTTTTCCCCAATTGTCTCGCTCACAAGCTAGAGTTTTATGATCGGGGGATCGCAGTGTTTCGAGGCAGAGGAACATGGCAGTGGCGTCATTGAGCATCGAGATAGCAACCTTGGGATGCTCGGAACATGTTTGATGGGACGGCCATGACGGCCAGGCCTGGGGATTGATACAACACAACCTCGAAGAAGTTATCAAGGTTGCGCTAGAGGCCGCCTGCTCATTGGCCAGGGCAGCTCCCAGGAGCCAAATAAGGTAACAAGCTAATGCTGGCAAAGCCAAGGAAAAATCCAGGCCTCCAGCCCCTGCTTCCAGTCGAGATTGGCTCGGAGATCGGGTGGTTTCTTTCTTCATTCTCTGAGATGCACGGATTCCGGAACAAGCCAGCATGGTTTTTTTCCGCATGTAGAGTGCACAACTTGTGCCACGATGGTGGATGAACGCTTGTCCATCCCCCCAGTCTGTTCCCTTTGTTTCGTTTCCGAGCCGTTCTCGTTCCACATCCCTCGAGGTTACCCCAGCTGAAAAGAAGAGGGCGATGCAAGACGATCCTAGCCGGCATGTTCCAGACTTCAGATGTCCCTCCCGTGCTGTGCTCCGTAAAAACGCACGTTTTACCCCGCTTACGTCAAAAGAAAACACGGTACGTACTTCAACGATCAAGGAGGGGTAAGAAACATGATCAGTCCTGTTCAGACTCGGTTGCTGGCCAGTCATCTGTAGTTGCTCAGGACACATGTCTGTTTCTTTCGACACGAGTGAGCAAGAATCTGTCTCCCGACATACAAGTTGCCGTCGCTGTTTAGGCTATGTTCACAAGTACCGGAAGGTACCTCGTGCAGGACAATGGCTGTGGTCAGGACAGATGGATGCCTTGAATATAGGCAACTCGCTTGGTCGTGGGTTGAGGAAGCTTCATGCTGCTGTGTCCCTGCTGGTCTTGACTTCAGCCCACGCGTAACCATGCTCGGTCGGTCATGATATTGTCCTTGTGCGGCGGAGGAACCCGACTCTCGGCTCAGTGCGCGATGCGTTAGACTGCCGCTTGCTTATGAGCGGTGGCTAATCTTGCATGTTGGGCGAACCCAATCAGCACGTTCCGATATGGAGAGGACATCTTTTGACATGCTGATTATACTGTATATTTGTGTACTTGTCTTGGAGAAGCGATTCCAGTCGAAAAAGCCATTCCAAAACTTCAAGGTTGACCTAATGCACGGTCGGTGTATCGAATATCTTCCCAACTCCTGCTGAAAATCCAGAATGTTGATACCGTGAGTTCCGTAGTTGTCTTCTTTCGCAACCACGAGTGATATGCGGACCAACGCCAGATCTCTCGGATGATCGTCTAAACAGGACTCAACTCGACTCGGCTCACCCAGTGTCCAAGCACAAGGTGATCTAGGGTATCATATGCATGGGCACGCAATGCAAAAAATCAGGTCGCGGCACTCCCAGCTAGTGTAGCCCTTCCTCACAACTTCTTTCGTACCTCGTATAGCCGCTTGCGACTGCAAGACGGATGCGTCTGTTCTTACGAGAGCGTTGCCTCGACACCGCTGGCCTTCACGACACCGTCCTTGCCGTTCTGGGCAGGCATGGCGATGGCACGCCCTTGAGCCTTCTCGGTCAGGGAAACAAGCTCCTCCAGCATGCGATCGCGAGTCGTCCGCACGAGTTCATCGACGTCGGCAGCCGTCAGGCCGGTGGTCGGGATCGGGTCGAGCACTAGGCTGCGTTAGCAAATCGGAGCAAGACGATGGGGACCAGCAGTCGGACTATACCTTTGCAGGGGATTTTGCCCGACTTGAACGTAAAGTCTTTCAGGTAGAGGACATGCGAGTAGTTGGCCACAACGACTGGCACAATGGGCACACCAGCCTGCACGGCCAGGTGGAAAGCACCCTTCTTGAAGGGCAAGAGGGTAGGGTCCTTGGCGTAGCTACGGGTGCCCTCGGGAAACATGTAGACACTCTGCTTGCGAGATCTGATCTCCTCGGCGGCACCGCTCATGGCTTGCCTGGCGTCCTTGGAGTTCTTGCGGTCAATGAAGACGGTTCCGCTCAGAGACATGAACCAGCCTAGGAAGGGCCAGTTCTTGAGCGACTTCTTGGCTGTTACGCTGCAGTACTTGGGGAACATGCAGCCGAGCATGAGAACGTCGAGTTCGGTCTGGTGGTTGCCGATGAAGACGGCAGGGCGCACTGTATCCAGGTGGTGGCCGGGGTCGCTGATCTCGAAGGTGATGCCGGTAGTAGCGGCCATGACATACTTGAATGCGCGCGCGGTGGTCCATTGCGCGATCTGCTGCATGCCGACGAGGCGCAGTGCTATCGAGGCCAGCACTCCGTAGAGGGCGACGGCCACGAGGGACATGTACGAGGCCAACGAGCGGGCCACGAAGCCCGCCTTGGGCACGGCGAGGGACAGCATGTAGAAGGCGATGGTGAGGGCGACCTGACCGCCGATGAAGTATGCGAGAATGTTGAGCAGTGCCATCTTGTCGAGTCTCGTCCGGGAGGTTGACTGTCGTTTGTTCTGGGCGATATAAGAAAGGAAAAAGGCACGCGACGTTGAGGGCTCAGGCGAGTTGCATGTGAGAGAGCTGGTGTGGCTTGGTCGCTGGTTCGGTTGGTGGACGGCGGCTGCAAGGTGCTCGCTGTGTGGTCGGCGAGGAGGTGATAAGTAATGTAGGTGTTGAACTACTGCTTATTGCCGGTACTTTGCGCAGCCTTTCTGGGCGAACGAGTACATAGAATGCGGTGAGGCGGCTTGACGCTTGGGAGGGCGGAGAAGCAGAAACAGAAGAAGTTGAAATGTTTCGATCCAGCATTTTCCCTTCCCACCCCCCACACTGTTCCCGATCGCCCTCACCGACCGCGGCATCGGTTCTGATTTGTTGAGGGGCTGGCAGACGGTGGGAAGCGAACGCGGGTCATTGGGTCGGCTTGGCATCCCGCTGACAGGGACAATGTGACCCACTGCAGCAACTCTAAAAAAGATGTTCGTTAGCACTCTCTAGTGACTATCGGCAGGGTCCAACCCGCTGCCAAGATCCACATATAACCTTACATGTTACAACTTACAGCCTGAAATTACTTGACAACGGTAGACCTTGGCCTCCATTTACATCCAAGAGGTATTTTGACACTTTAATCTCTGTAATATCTATAACTAAAATCGCTGGAAGACATATATCACAGGATTATTGTACCGTCTAGGCTTGGAGGCTGTCTAGGTCCCGTTCTGCGTTCGTGCTACAATTTGCATGTGAAAATGCCAAACTCATATGCTGGCCAAGATGTATTCTAGACATGTTCCTGCTTCCCTTTTGTTGGTGACTTACTTCAACCCAGAAGACCACGTTGCAAAACACACAGGTACTCCATGCTCCAGTCCTGCACATTATAATTCATGTACACGTTTTCTCGGCCGCGTGGTAGTCAGTGCCACCAAGGCGGGCCGAAGACGACATTGCCGGCGGCTACCAAAAAACAACCATAATTCATCGTCGTTGTACTTCTGTGCAAGGACTTGGGCCGAATCATATTATACTAAAGGTTCCTTTTTCTTTCTCAGGGCTGACGGAAACAATGCCAAATGATCAAAAAGAGCATTCCCGGCCCAAGCCAGCCTGCACGGCGGATGACCAACGACAAATTATATAATAACCTCATTACAGCAAAAGGAACATACAAATTCGCAAGCCCCGGGGTAATTCACAGTGAGAAGCCGAGGCAGAGGCAAGGTTGCTGCTACGTATATGTTCAACTTAGGGGCAAATGTATATTGCTTCCTGTATATTTTACCATCGGGAATGATTTGTAGGCAACTGAGAAAGTAGTAAACATGTCAGTACCGACTCGATATAAGTATGGTTACATCATAGTTCCCACGCTTGGTGGCTGCCCTTTAGGCATCGATCTCGATCGAGTACCTACTCGGCAGGCGCAATCGATTTTTAGGTGTTCAGAACTGCGTCGGTGCAATCTTGTCCTGCGTGGCTGTGAATGTGGTAGTCGCGACGATACTAGCACACGTCAAGGTTAACAACGACTGTAGAAACTATCTTGGCAGGAGACCTAGGGCCGACACTCGTCGAATATCTTTTATCATGCTGTCGGAGAGGCGACACTGTCTAGACAAAATTCTTTCCCCATCACTTTGTCCATCAACATCTGTAACGACTAGGAACATTTCTACTAGTCAACACTTATACATCGATACCCCTTTTTCACACACCAGTACTTGAAAGAAACATCCTAGCCCCCGCCAAAATGTGTGGTGTAGACTCATGGGTACTCGTTTGTAACCACTGCAACCGGAGCTGGGGAACCAAATGGCAAGATATAGGAACCGTCTTTCCATACAACTACCAAGATGGGAAGTTAGTCCCCTGCCGCGCGCTGAGGAACGGCACGGTAAGCTGTTTCGCGAAATGGAGACGCAGGGACGACAACACCTGTGGCGCCGACCCGACAAAATTCTTCGTCAAAACATGCGATAAGGATGAGTGCCAAAAGGCAGATCGAAGGGTCACGAAAGAGATGGAAAGTATCAAGGCTTCACAGGAGGCTCGCCGAGAACGAAAAGAATCCGTGGCTTACTTGTCACGGGTCAGAGAACTGGTAGAAGGGGCAGCGGCCGAGGACGAGGACCTGTCTCGGAGATACAGATCGAGGACTCCGGAGGCACGGTTCCGCATGCAGCAACGAAAACATCGAGAAGGGATGGCATTCTTGGCAGACTCCGCCGATCAGTTCACTCTTCATTCGGGTTGGGTCAAGCCTGCTCTTCTTCACTTGGATAGAGACATGGGAGAGTGGGACAGAGCACGCCAGCAGCGAAGAAGAGATCGACAGGCTCAGGAGCAGCAACTTCAGCAGCAAAAGACCATGGGAGATGGCCATTCCGGGAATTCCGATGACCAGCACGATACTGAGAACGATCGACTCGAGGCGATTCTTCAGCTGGAGGAGGACATGGAAAGGAACCGGAGAATAGACGAGTACATCTGGTCGCATCGACAGCAGCAGCCTCGAAACAACTTCCAGACTAATGAGCCTCATGATGAAAGTCAGTTCGAGGAGTCTATTGATCTAGGACCGCCCTCTAAAAAGATGAAAACAAGCCATAGTCAGTCATCACAGGAGGTGAACGGAAACAAGACTGTGGATAGTAGAGAAACAAATTGAAAAAGGAAAAGAAAAGAAAACGGCGACAGGATGAATCAAAGCCAGCTAGAAAATCAGCGGAGCGATCACAGAAATTAGAAATGTTGTTAGGATAAGCTGTATTCGAGCAGAATGTGGGAAACCATGATTCAATTTTGATCGAAAGCCAAACCTCAAATGAATTGTGCAAAGAGAAGGGTTCGAAAGGACAATCACAGTCTCAAGACCAAATGAGGTGAGAAGATGCGGTGCAGCATCACGACTATAATGATCCCGCAGTCATTAGACCTGAGTGAATCACTTTCTATACGGGTATGGTGGCTGCTATAAATATTCCTCAGTTGAACCAAATCTGTAGGTTCAATTCTCATCTTCACTCACTACGCAGCAACACTCATTCTACGCAGCGACACTCATTCTACCTAGCAACACTTCTTCGAGCAACACTTCTACATAGCCGTATCTCTGTACAGCAATATCTCTGTACACAAGAGCCTCGTCACACAAACTTTCTACAACGCCTGAACTTCTGAACTCTGCGCAACATGTCCGGTTATGGAAGAAGTCAGCCTCAGCAGGCAGAAGACCCGGAGACTTTCCAGCAGGAGCAAGATCGATTGGCCTGGCAACAAATGATTACGGAGCAGCGACACATGTTAGCAGATTTGCAGGCATCTCAGTGGTCGAATCAGGACCAGTTGCACGACGCCAGACGCGCAAATGAAGAGTCATGTGAGGAAGCACGACAGCGCGAAACCCAACGCCAGCAGGATTCGCGCAACATCGCTGAACAGGCTATGGCCTATAATCAACACCAGCAGCACGGGCAGGACGGCCACCAATACTCGCAGCAAGATTCTCAGCCACAGTATGCGCCGGCGCACCAGCAATACCTGTACAGACAGCACATGTTGATGCGGGAGAACAGAGAGAGAATGAGAGCAGAGCAGAATTTACGCCAACATCAGGGACAGCAAGCCCAACAGCAGCAACCGCAGTGGACACACGATCCGCACCAATATGCTGCTGCACAGGATCAATACCATCAACAGGGCGATTACTATGAGGATGAAGGCTATGAGGATGATGGCCATGGTGGCGGCTATGCGGGGTATGGACAGGCATCGCCTCAACAGCACCAGCGTGACGCAGACTGGTATGCTCGTCGTCATGTTAATCAAGGCCGTTACTAGGATACGCTTGAAGTGCTCCTAAAGCCCCAATATGGGAACCGTTTGGCTTGGGGTTTTTGAAAGGAGGAGGGGAGAGACTTTAAAGAGCGGAGGAGGAGAAGTCACAGAAGAAGCAACAAGTCAGAATGTCTGAAGACTCGCTTCAGCAGAATTTAATGCTTAATGAAACAATAAACAAAAAAGGCTTCTACTCCTGCGTTGTCGTACCAAACCAAATGCTAAGGTATATTATACTTACAAAAGCTTCCGTACGGACTACGGAATGTGCTTTGTCTAAAGGTCGCAAATCTACCGCCCAAGTAAAAGATATTGAATTCGAATGAATCTTGAGAGCATAAAAGTTCTTCCAAAATCTTTTGTGCTATGTCTGCAAAATGGTTCCATTTTTCTGTATTGACGTAAAAAGAAAAAACGTCTCGTCGACGCGGCCTAGGTAATAAAGACTTTTGTAAGATCATTGTATCATAGATCCCAGAATATGGGAAACCATAATTCGACTTTGACGGAAAGCCCACCCCCAAATGAGTTGTGCAAAGAGAAGCTGGAACGGGTAATCACATTTTCACGGCCAAATAAGCTAGGAAGATGTGGTGCAGCATCACTGAAACAGTGATCCCGCAGTCGTCTCCAGACATTAGTGAATCACGTTGCACACAGGTAGGACAATTATCATAAATATCACTGAGGTGACGCAAAATCGTAGGTTCAAATCTTATCTTCACCCACTACGCAGCAACACTTCTTCTACGTGGCAACACTTCTACGAGCAGCACTTCTACGAGCAGCACTTCTACGAGCAGCACTTCTACGAGCAGCACTTCTACGAGCAGCACTTCTACGAGCAGCACTTCTACGAGCAGCACTTCTACGAGCAGCACTTCACACAACAACATCTCTACACACGAGAGCCTGAATACATCGAAACGATCTACGACTGAACTTCTGGAATTCCCTCAAGATGTCCTTCTACATCCCAGAGCAGAGAGATCAAAGTCAAGCTTCGTACCTAAATGCATTGGCGGTATTTACGCGTCTCCAGGCGCAGGTCCTAGCCAGGGATGAGGCGCGACGATTAGCCAGAGAGGGAAATTTGGAAGGGCAGCAAGAGGCACCAACCCCGGGTCTACATCAGCTGGACGATTATCACGCCCAACTGAACGTGCGGCAAGAGCCCCAGCCACAATATCAGCCGTCGCCGTACCAGCAGAACTCGTACCAACAGGACGAGTCTGTTTGGCAGGAACTACCAGAGCCCGACGCTGTTTCATCACCGGAGGCGGAGAGCCAGTGGCAGGAATCGCAAGCCCGGGAGGAGGGACCGCACTTGACTGACGGCCCGAACGAATATGCTCCTGTGAAGGATCGGTATTATCAACAAGACGATGATTCCGAGGACGACGGCCATGAGGTCGACCACCACGAGGTCAATTACTATGCGGGCGATGACTCTGAGGACGATGACTATGAGAACGGTCACTATGAGGGCGAACACTCTGAGGACGACTCTGAGGGGTATGGACAGTACCAGCCGCACCATCAGCAGCAGCATCATCAGCAGTACCCGGAGCAGCAGTACCCGGAGCAGCAGTACCCGGAGCAGCAGTACCCGGAGCAGCAGTACCCGGAGCAGCAGTACACGCAGCAGTATCCAGAGCGCCAGTACACGGAGCAAGAGTACCCGGAGCAGCAGTACACGCAGCAACAGCAGCATGATACATACTATCAGGGTGATCAACACCATCGAGGAGGCTATTACTAAGATACGGAAGTGCTCGAAACCCTTATATGCGAACAATTTGGCCCTGATTTTCTTTTGACAAGTCTAGACAAGAGGCAAAACATGAAGACCACATGTTCCAACAGACAAACATCAAGGAGGCGCTGTTCTGCGAATGGTCAAGAGAGGAGAAGAGGAGACTCGTAATGGGGCATAGAGCATAGGAGGAGAAGTCGCAGGAGAAGCATTAGATCAGAACAGCTGAGGACTTGCTCGAACAGAGCTTAAAGCTTAACAGAACAATTAACAAGGCTTTGATTCCCGTGTTATCGTACCAAACCAATTGTTGAGGTATCATACACCTATGTTAAATGTGTGAAGTCGTTATTCATGTTGTCTTAAGATTCTTTTGTTTGCAGCCCTGTGGTGCCGGTGCGCTTCTTGCACGATACTCAGCATGCCCAGTCCATTGAGACGCTATGATTAAGTGACTTGTCGATGGTGTTCAGTTGATAGGATACATCACACATCCGAAAGTGAGTAGACCATTTGGAATACATGAATGTGGTTGGAATTCAATGATACCCGTTCTGTTACTCATATCCGCCTTCTTATACCATATTGTGAGTTGTTAATTACAGCCCCAGTGGTAATATTCAAGAGTATAAAATATTTATTCCAGGTTGACCAGAAAGAGAAGATTCTTGTAGTCAACCTCAGCTTTACTTATCAACACTTCACTGCACAAGCACCCCTATTCGCCCATCGACATCTCAACTCACGCAATTTTCAGCTTGAACATATCTACGACGACCAAAACTTCAACTCTCTCAGCATGTGCGGAGTCATTGGCTATTTATGTTACTGCCATTGTGGCAAAAGAACTGGGGTATACACTATGCCGACAGGTGCCTGGCCGTACAATTACGATGAGTGGGGACAAGCCGTGCCTTGTAATGCCTACACCGATGTAGGATCGCGTGACTGCCCAAAGAAGTGGTTTCGTAAAGATAACAAAACGCGGGGCTTTGAGAGAGAGGTCGAGTTTCCATGTTCCTCATGCGAGTACATAAGGATTCGAGGAGTACAGCAGCAATTGTGTGAGCAACGATATCACGAAAGGGAAAGACGACGCCAGGAGAGAGCTGCAGTCGAAGATCAAACGCTCGAGAGAGAACAGACTCAGGATCGCGAAGATGCCGAACATCACCTACAATGGCAACGACAAAGGAGTCGAAGTGGTCAGGAGGAGGAGGCTGTCGTGGAGGATTACCAGCAACGGCTCATGGCCTTGGACGCACAGTACAAAACCAAGTGGGAGCAACACCAACAGGTGCAGCAGCAGCAACAATTGGCCATTCTGCAGGCCCACGACGATGAGAAGCAGCATGAGGTTGCCGCGGCACAACAAGAACTCCAAGAGCATAGAAAGAAAAGCGCCAGCCCGCCGGCCGCGACTGCTGCGGAAGTTCCTATACGTGAAGTTCTACTCCACAACGACGACGAGTGGGACAAATTGCTGGCGCAAAATTCACCCGACAATGTAGGGGACATAGTTTGGGCCCATATGGAAGCAATGTACCAGAGTACATTGACAACAAACACGTTCCAGCAGGAAACCTTCCAGTATGAAATGGGCGACGAGGAGACGGATTTGGAGGAGGATGAGGAGGAGATGGACCAACAGCAGATGCACGGGTACGTGAACCAGTGGCAATAGAGGCGTCGAGGAAGGCGCAATTCAGAACCGCTGCCGTCATTCATGCAAATTCGTTTCTGACGTTCGCTCATTCCTCTACATCATAGCCCTTGGAGTGAAATAAACATGCAATTACGAGTCCGATTTCGAGACCATGGAATCGAGGGTCCGATGCCACCTCTGGACACATGCCAACAATCACTCTTACCATTACTTATCAAGACCATTCTTGCCAGAGTAGTCATATCAAAATGTGCGGCATCATTATGTACAATTTATTCTGTCCGGACTGCAAAACGGCAACGGGTGCAGAACCTCTCACGACTAGTGTTCACGACAGCATGCTTTTGTATTCTAAGTTCGCGAAGGCGCATCCCAACCTGCCCCCACTCACCGCGCCGTGCACCTCGGACCTGGATAGAGGCACTATACATTGTAAGTTGTGGTGGGCTCGAAGGCCGTCGAATGGGTATCCTGGTGTGGACCCGGACCGGGTGGCCGACCAGAGGTGCGGCGTCTGCCACGCCAACTACATGTGGAACCGCCGGCGGCAGCTCGCGCAGGAGAAGAAGGAGAGATTACAAGAGAAGCGAGCCGCGGAGGAGCGCGAGCGGCGAGAGCGAGAAGCGGCGCTGAAGCAGCAGCAGGGAAAAGCCGAACCGTGGTTGCGGGTGAAACGCGGTCTGCAGCAGGAGCGTGAGCGGCGAATGCAGTATCGACTTGGGGAGCAACGATTGCAGCAGCAGGAATCGATGCTCGACACCCCCGAAGAAGTCGCAGACCAAGATGAAGCCGGACGGGCCCCAGGACCAGAACAAGGTGGCCCCGTATACAACCCAGAGAATCCCTGGGGGGATCAACGGCAATCTATTGAACCGGCAGAGTTGCTCGTGCCAGTCGGTGGAGAAAAAATCAACGAAGAACACCAAAGAGCGGAAGACGAGACTCTACCGGCACACGAGACTCTACCGACAGATGAGACTCTACCGGCACACGAGAATCTACCGACAGATGAGACTCTACCGGCACACGAGACTCTACCAACAGGTGAGACTCTACCGGCACACGAGAATCTACCGACAGATGAGACTCTACCGGCACACGAGACTCTACCAACAGGTGAGACTCTACCGACAGATGGGACTCTATCGACAGAAGGGACTCTACCGACAGACGAGACTCTACCCAAAGACGAGACTCTGAAAAGGCCGCACAAAAAGGAGCTATCATTTTATTCCGAAGACGATGATGAAGACGACGATGAAGAGACTGACGAATTCGAAGAAGAAGATACTGATGAAGAGGATTATGAAGATTATTATGATGACAATAAAGGAGTAGACGAAGAAGAAGAAGAATATTATAAAGACTTTGATGAAGGACTTCGAGCGGCAAAAAACAGGAACGCAAAAAGAAAGCACATCGAGAATACAGACTCGGGTATTGGAACGGAAGTCAGTGAGGCCTGTGAAGCGCCACGAGACGAGAATGAAACTATCCTCCCTTCTATCGAAACAGACGATTACGAGAATGAAAATATCATGCCTTCCATCGAGACAGACGATGGAGGAGACGAAGCCGAGGCAGACAATTAGTGGAACAAAACTATTGATACTCAGAGTGAATGGCCTTGGTTTGGGCCAGTCAATGGCATAGTTTTTAATATATTCTTATGAACCAGTGGTTTTGCAGTCTGTCGCGAGAAAAAAGTTGCATACACAAATAACCAAATGATTGCATTCCTATATGACTTGTTTTTGTGTGGAAAGTGTTTATGTATATTGGTTCTGAAGAATGCTGGAAAGCCTCCAGATCGGCAGTAGTTTGCTTTCCGAATCATACATGTTATTCAGTTGATCATCTGGTATCTGAAATTTCATCGATCCAGCTCGGACTAGAAATGTGTATTTGTAGTAGCCACCGAATCGTCATGCGAATAAAATGAAGAAGCGTCATACGCATAGGCTCGGGGATCCTGTCTCATGACGTACTGCGTCGTCCTGTCGTGCGGTTTCGCCGTGCTCTGGGAGCGGCCGTCGCTCCCAGACCGGCTGGAACCGTGGTGCTGCTTGTTCTTCCGGGGCTTCGATTTCCCGGCGCTGGGACGGGACAGTTGCTTGTGGTTCCCGTGCTTGTCGACCTTTTCCAGCCAGACCCTCGTCGAACCCTTCTTGCGAACGTAGTAGAGACCGGGCTTGCGGTCTGTTTTTGTGCTCCGGACCGCCGTTTGTGTTCGGAGCGTAGGCTGGTAATAGGTTGTGTCGGCGTACGAGCTTTTCCAATCGCCGCCTGCTTCCGATGCTGGGAACCCAGTTGTGTTGTTTTCTCTAGACATGCGGCGTTTGAGGATGATCTTGGCGAGCGCGGCCCGCAGCGTGTTGATGACCTTCATGGCTGCTTTGGTGGTTATGATGCTAATATAAGTCGATATACGTGTGTTTTGGAGTAAAAGAATTGTTATGTGCTGTTAGTGCAAACGACAGCTATGGAAATAAGAGCCCTCTCGAAGCCAGGATTCAAGACAACTGCACGCGAAGACCCTGTCAATTTTAAATGTTCCTGAGGGTTCAGACAAGGGCCTTGTCATTTTGACACAGAGGGTCAACTCTTTGTCTGGGAGCTTTTTGAGGCGATCAATGAATGCATTGAGTAGTATTGAACTAGGCATCGCAGTGTAAAAGTATCAAAGGAGGTACATCGTGGGCCAACGCAATTTCATTGGCAGCCCAGTCGACCTGTGTTGATAGAAAAGATAAAAAAGTCAAAACCGGCCCTTGCCACAATCTTTGCTCGAACAGATAAACCATGAAAACAGATAGACCCAATAGCAATACCAAACTCCGCTGGTGAGGCTCTGATTCAGATATCTCAACCATTCCCAAGACATACAAGTCGTAATAGACCCTTCTCTCAAACGTTGCTTCAACAAATAAACATGAAAACATATAAACTCCAAAAGCAATACCAAAGTACACCAGTGAGGCTCTCAATCAGATATCTCAACCGTTCCCTCCGGCTCGTAATGAGTTTCCTCAAGTTCAGGGAAAGTGGGCCAAGTGTTCTGAAAGCGACTTTCCATCGGAGGTGTATGTGCTGATGTAAAGAACAAACTCTTTACCTCGTGCGGAAGCGCGAAGCACCGTCGAATCGCCTGCCGTTTTTATTGCGCTTCGAGTGTTTCTCGACCTGCTTCTGACGGCGGGTGTGGTTTCGTCTCTTCCGGGGTTTGGGGACTCGTTGGGCGATCTCGATTGGAGTTTCGTCGTCTTCTTCCGGGCTGGCATCGCGTTCGGGCACGTAGAATAGAAACTCAAGTAGTGCAAGCTCCTCGTCAGAGAAGTCATTAGGGCGCACGTGCATGCGCGTCTCGCAATTATGCCAGTCCTCAACAGAGGTCTCGAGAGCTGTCAAGTCAATGCAAAGTTCATCGAGAGCTGTCAATTCAATGCAAAGTTCATCGAGAGCGCGACGTGCAATGCGAGGTTCGTCGTATCCCAGGCTGGCGTCGTCGCGGTCCGTGGAGAGGGCATACTCAAGTAGCTCGGAGCCCTCGTCAAAGTGGTCATCGCGGCGCATGAATGAATCCATGATATTAGAGAGTAAGACCTCGAGAAGAGAAGTGTTAAAAGGTGACAGGCAAGTTTCGTCGTCCTCGGAGGGAGTTGTGTCGTCTTCTAGGCTGGTCTCGTGGCCGCCCCGGGGTGGGGAGACGACGCGCTCAAGCAGCTCAATGGCCTTGCGAGCGGCGGAATTGCAGCGCATGCACGGGCACGGGCGCTTGACGACGACATGACAGAGCCAGTCCAAGTTGTCGAGATCAGTACTGTCGCAAAGTGCGAGGAGAGTTTCTTCGTCCTCGTAGGGGATTGTATCTTCTCCCGGGCTGGCCTCGTCGCTGGCCAGGGAGTGGACAGCCCGAGCCTGCTTAATGACCTCGCGATAGCGATGAACGCGGCACATGAGAGAATCAGGATCGAGCGAGTCTTGGAGAAGAGGGTTGAGAGGTGCAGGTGGAGTTGTGTCGTTATTGGGGGGAGTTGTGGTGTTGGCATGTTCGGAAACCTCCTGCTCCTCTCGCGATGGTGAGGCAGGGGACTCGACGGGGTCCTCAACATGCGACAACCACTCTCTTACTTGTCGGTTCACCGGCGCCCTACGGGTTCCCGGCATGGACCAGAATGGCAACGTGGCACTCAAGCCGATCATCGAAGCTACGTTTGCCATTGCTACGGACGATTAGAGAGATGGAATGTGTATTGAGTTTGAGGAGTTGCAGATGATTGGTGTTCGAGGTGATTGGCGTTGGAACAAGAAAGTTGGTAATTGGGATGCCTGGTTCTCATTCATCAAGAGGATTCTTTCGGGGAAGTAGGTGATCATTATATACGAAACGACGCAGGCTCTTCATCGGTCAAGATTCCGCAATACGATTCGAAAACCTAAACTTGTTCACAAACAATGTAAGTTTTGAATTGTTCAAAGCCACGCCAAAACTTTGGGGGAGTGGCGCCGAATAAATTGAAGAAACCTCCCTATTTTGGGCGGAATTGATTGAGGCGGAACGCCTCGATATCACAAACATAAGTCTTTTCTCTCTTTTACAGACCTGGAGAACTGCGAATAAGGAAATGTCGAATCAGTCCCAGAGTGGAAATGGCCTCCTTTGAACAGTATCATTCAGTAGCCTCTTTCTCACTACCCGAGTTTGATTCAATCTGGCAATGGGGCGCACTCTGCGTCAAGGTCTGTGCAGTATTATTGTTATTGCAGTAGAGTTATTGTTTTTGAAAGCCTATACTGATAGAGATTTTCTTATCGTCCTCTTTGGACTCACTTGCAATCTGTACCTAGATATCATTTTTTATGGTTGCCCCGAAGCTTCTCAGTACTTTCTGCAAGTTTAAGATGAAATATTTTGACAATGCCAAGTTTAGTTGAAATCTTGCATTCTATCGGTCGAGTCGCGCCAATGTGAATACATCTGCCCCTAAGTACTTAGGCTCTATCGAGCGATGTGAGTTGAGGGTATTTTGAGCAGCTGAGAGACCCTGAGGTTACAATATTTATGTAAGCTGCGGAGTTAAGCACAAAGATGAATGGATGAGTAGCTGAGCGCATCAGCAGCTGGTGGGTCCGTGCATCCCCGGGAAACCGTCGTCATCGCTGGGCTGGGGCTTGGGTTGGGTGGGCTGGCTAGGTAGGTAAGCTCCAATCCACCTCAAGGCTTCCAATCTTGAGCTTCCAGCCCGACCTCAGCCATTTTTTTTGCGACAAGAGATAACACAGACGACCATCAAGACTCGGCTTGCTGCTTCAGCTCGACGATCCGATTCCACTAGGAGGATGCGACACCAATAATCACTCTCTTCTCTCTCATACTCGATTCCACTGCCGATAACTCGTGTGACCGCGACCCGACCTCTTCCCCTCCCCCGCCTTCATCCGGCTTCGCCGTCCGTCACGCTGCTCTTGTCGGCGACCTCTGCGATCTTTGACCGGTCGTGACTTGATTCACTCTGAGTCCCCGTTGCAGACAGTCATTGTTCGCCCATCGGCGCATCAACCAGGTGCTCATCTGAAGCACCCATCGTCGGCAACATGTGGAACGACGAGGAAGACAACAACCCGTACGGCACCAGCTTTGACCGTCGGGACTCCATCACCTCTTCCTCTGCCAATCCCACATCTCCCGTCTCGCGAGAGTGTAAGTTGGCCCTATCTACTCCCCATGCGCGCATATCTACTTTGTTCGTCTTTTTTTCGGGTTGAGGATTCATAATGTGGCAATCAATAGCGTTGGATGACTCGCCGGATGAAGCTGATCCCGAGTGGGAATTTCTAGATCCCCGATACGACGCACCGCACACTCCCTCGACCACCAGCGAGGAGGCGCCACCCCAGCGACCTTTCGCCCAGGAGGAGCCCAGCGATGTCGACAGCGATGAGGAGTATGCCGCCCAGGCGAGGAGCCAGGTACCTAGGAGGAAGCCTGGTGGTTACGACAGCCGCATAGAGCAGATCCTCTACGAGAACCCGGACCTGCCCATCATCATCACCGACGCCGGAAAGAGCTTGGAGAATGGAGGCAAATACATTGTCTACACGATCCGGACCGGGGTGAGTCTTCGCATCCATCGCCATGCGCCCAACACCGGCCGACCAAAACTAACATTCACCAGGATCTCGAGGTGCGCCGACGGTACTCCGAGTTCGCCTCTTTACGAGATGCCCTCACGAGGCTTCATCCCACGCTCGTCATTCCTCCGATTCCAGAGAAGCACACCATGGCTGACTACGCCGCGAACCCTACGAATGCAAAGCAGGACCAGCAGATCATCGATTTGCGGAAGCGCATGTTGGCAGTCTTCTTGAATCGGTGCCGGCGCATGGAGCAAGTGAGGAACGATGGTGTTTGGTGGAGATTTCTCGATCCCAACGCGAGCTGGAGCGAAGTGCTGCACACACATCCGGTTGCCTCCATTCCTAAGCAGGTGCTGAAAGCCCCGCCTTTGGACACTGCCAACCCGTCGGCAGCACACTCCTATCTTCCAGTTCCTGCTGCTTCTGCCAAGCTCCGGACGGGTTCATCATCAGGGTTTGACGGCTCGGCCAGCGTCAGCGGATCTCAGGTCGTTCGACGCTTCCCTCCCGACACTCATGATTTGAGCGAGCAGGAGCTGGACCCATACTTTATCAGTTTCGAGACATCAATTAAAGAGCTGGAGAAGCTTCTGATGGGACCCATGGAGAAGGTCAACCGGCGCACGTTGAACCATCTAACATCGCTATCGACTGATCTCTCTGATCTGGGCGCCAAGTACAATGCGTTTGCCCTCTCGGAGCCCTCCCAGACGCTCGGTGCTGCTATTGAACGCATCGGACAAGCTACGGATACATCGTACATTGCGACTGAAGAGTTGGCGGGTTCATTAGGCGCAAGTTTTGCAGAGCCCATGCGAGAGAATGCGCAGTTCGCAAGTGTTGTGCGCAGTGTACTGCAATATCGTCTTTCGAAACGGGTACAGCAGGAGATGACGAATGATGAGCTTCAGAAGAAGCGCGCTCTTCTCGACCAGCTGGAGCGCAGTGAGGCCGAGGCGCAGAGAATCGAGCAGTATCTGAGTAGCTCACAACAAATCAGCGGCAACCGACAAGTGCAGGCTCCTAGAAGGTCGTCAAGCATGAGAGAGACCTCGACACAGCACCATAGAGAGGGCAGTGGCGAGGACACCGCATCCATCGACTCGGACTTTCCACCCACGCACGGAGATTTTTCGTCAGCACCTTCAGCCAGAGTCGGAGCACCAGAGCACTCGAGTCCTGCTCCTACCCACAAGAAGGCCCCGAGCAGTAACTCGATTACGAACAAGATCTTCGGCCCTATCCGACATGCCATTCAGGGTGTGGCAGATGTCGACCCCGAGAGAACACGACGCGACACGATTGGCAAGACCAAGGAAAGCATTGAGCAACTTGAGCAGGCCCAGGTTGTCTCGGCCCAAGATGTCAAGGATGCCAGCTCCAGTATTCTGAAAGACCTGAAGAGGTTCCAGGGCGAAAAGGAAGATGACATGAAGCGGTATATGGTGAGTACATTATCTAAAGCCAACTTGCGACATTTTCTGACGACATCTAGCTTGCCTATGCAAAGAGCCAGATCGAATGGGCACGCAAGTGCAAGGAGACCTGGGAGGAGGCGAAGGCCGAAGTTGACAAGATCGACGACGAGTCATAGATACCCGATAATCGTCTCAAAAATTTGGTTCATGAGTTGGCGTTTTATAATTCTGGTGGCAGGCAGCAAGCGTCAACATTGCAATGACGTTACATACATAGTACGATTGAGGAGGTGCATAATTCACATGACTGGCCATGGTCTTTTGCCCAGGCAACATGCATTCATCGCATTGCCAGGCGAATGCTAGGCTCAATCAAGCTATAGAGGTTTGAGGATATTCTGTAATAAAGCAAGTAAACAGTCCAGTTCCTGTACGCGAATCATTTTCATATTGCTACTTGGCTTGATTTGTTTCCATAAATGCCTTCAATTCTGCGCTGGGAGGTTGAGCAAGGTCTTTCAGCAGTGTTGGGCGAGTTCAGTCCTCTTCTGTCATTTCTATACCTGCCAAACTAGCCACCACTGGCCGAATAAAAGAAGGCCGCTGTGCGAATGCAATGACGACGGCCCGGGCGAACATGTATTTAAGCGATATGCGCGCGGAGTTATTTCATTCCTCTTTGCGCAGGTGGACGTGAATCCTTTGGGGCACTCGTGGTAAATCGTTGACTAAAAGGTAAAGACGCCATTGTCGGCCAGTTGCCAACACGGGGAGAAACCTGCTCACCCGGGGAGACAGGTCTCTCCTCTGATAGGTTCCCCGGAAGGCCGGTGGGCGAAAGGGGAAAGATCATATATAGCATCTGCCAAGTAATGTAGTATACATTACCGTGACAGCGTCCCGCGAACCCCCCTCGGGAGCCGGGATTGGTTTATTGGTTTACCTTACCCCGAGGCCCGAGGCCGAGGTCAAGAAGTCGGAGATAGATTGATTTCTTTTTTGTAAAATCGGCGAGGAGGCAATAGCAGTACGCAATCATTTGTTGAAATTATCATCCAGTTTCCCGCGATGGAAGTTTCCTCGCATCGCGTGTTCGTGCGGTGTATTGAGCACATTTATCATCTTCCAACTGACCAAGTTTAAAGAGTATTATAGGGTGCAGCACGACGTTGTCAATGTAGGTATGCGACCAATATTGAAAGTGGCTTTTCTTGAGTCTGGGGGACCGTTGGAAAACTTGCCTCCGACAAACAGACATGGTCCGGTCATTGGATCGTATATACTCGCTTGCGCGTAATTCATTATTACCTGCCACACCCACGACCGAACCCTCCACGACTATGTACCGGACTTGCAGAGTCTCATTCGCAGATTGGAAGTCGATCTCGGCTCGGGGGTTGTGCAGTGGTGGGTGTCATGACTTTCAGCAATATATTTAGAGAGGCGTCTCTGCTCATGCAGAGAAAACCGGTATATACACACAATAAAAGCTGCGTGACCTGGCTGATGGTACGATTAATCATTTCACTTACACTGCCTGGGATACCTCGCACTTGTCAAAAGTCTCGCGCAGTATTGTCCATCTTGACTGCGTCTGTGTTGACTGTTCATATGGATGGAGAGTGGAACATTTGCAAATACGACGCTATTCCGTACTTTCGCTCTGCTCCGTTGTCTCCAGGGTCTACGAATAACCATGGATTTGAGCTTTTTCTCCCCTCTGATTTGACGAGATTACACGTGGGCGAGTGAAGGATGGGCGGGAGGGGGATGTAATCGACCATGCATATGGTAGTTATTAATTGATCAAGCGATTGCGCGTGTGTTTCACCCGGGAGCGCAGTGATGTTTCACAGGGCGCTCTCTTCCAAGGAAGAGAAAAAAGATGCACGCTCCCCTTGTTATTGAGATGGCCCTAAACCCATATGGCGATTGACAAGCGGAGATTCTCAAGAGGACAAAGCAAGGGCAACTGCACATCTTGCACATCGACATGGGAGACGACGACGATGACAATCCCACTGCCCATTGGAGGGGAACGAGCTTGGCAAAGGTCTGATCGGAGGGCAGAGGGTCGGGGGTGCAAATGTGTGTGTCATGCACTGGGAATTCCAGGGAAGGGGTTGAACTTGATGGGGGGTGGCCAGTTGAGGCTCCGTGCGCCTGGCCAATCGCTGGGAGCTATTTGGGGAACGGAGAGAAAGTGCCGCGCCCACATTGCCGCTCCAGCTAGTGTAGTGGGATTGCGACACCAGATGCATCGCCTCTTCATCCTTCTCTCTCTCTCTCACAGCCCACAGTCGTGTCTTCCACCAGGTGACAACCCCAGCCTGTCTAGTGTAGCTGAAGCGAAATGTCGAAACCCAATGAGGTCTGCAGTTTGCCCTCTTCCGAGAGCCCGGTCGCCCTTTTTGCGCGGCCCATCTCTGTCGCTACTACACAATTCGCCGCACATTACGACGTCGTTGGGCTGATTAAGATGGTCAGTCAGCCTCAATAAGCCATGGTCAATCCCCGAATCAGAAATGTCTCGGGTGGGTATCGCAGACAGAACAGACAACAGAGGCTGAATGGGAGGCTCCGCCCGCCATCAGACGCTCGGCAACGGCGACCGAAGGCGAACTGATGACTCTCTTTCTCGCCGTGTTCTATCCGGGATTTCAGTTCTGCCACTCACTGCCCGACCAGCGAAAGGCAGTGCACCGTGGATTCGCGCCTACTTTTTCTCCATGTGGCATATGATCAGTCCAGCCCAAGCCAGTGCATTTGCGATGCCCATCTTTAGCATCTGGACAGCAGATATGCCGGTCGCACGTTTGTCTGTCAGCTGTATGGGCAGCTCTTGAAGCATCACAGCATCTCCCGCCCCTGACACATCCAAACGTCTCACAGCCCTGCAACACACATAACACACACAGACACACCCCCGGGAGTTCCGCTCGGGGGCCCGGCAGCCAGGAGACGCTTGGCTGCTGCTTGGCTGGACCTTGGTCCTTGGCTCTCTCGCCCTCTGCGCCAGACTGAGTGTCCCAGCGAACGAACCATGCTGCCGGGATGGGCAAACATGTTGTCTGTTTCCGGCCGTGGCTTGTGGGGTTCGACACCCTGGAGTCGACGTTGCTGGCCGCGCGTCAGATGCGCCAAGTCTTCCCACTATGGTGGATTGGCCCCACCAAACCCGATGGGTGTGAGCCAGCCTCAATGTGTCTGTCTGTCTGGTGTCTGGTCAAATGTCTCTCCCATGCAAATCGCCAATGTGTGTAACCCTTCCGAGTCCCAGCGCCAGTCTGTCCGTCTGTCAGTCCAGTCCCAAGGTGACTCTGTATCCATACCATTACTGTAGCAGCAGGGCCCCGTCCCATCTTTGAATCTTCTCACTTGGATCGTATCTCTTGAGACTTCCAAGCTGGCTTGGCGGGTCTCTTCCTCAGATCTCGCATTGTGTTCCTACACTACATACTCACTACCTCGACGAACCCATGCGAAAGGAAGCGACCCCCGTGGACTCTTTTTTCTCACACGGGGCTGACGACAACGTAAACAGACGGACGACGACGTGGACGACGACGACGCCAACAGGCGCATGCCACTGCTTCTGCGTCTTACAAACCATTATACTGCCACCATCCAAAGCCAGTCAGCTAGCCATAAGCGCCCCGTGGCCGTGCCCATGACTGACAACTTCTGGCTTGATCCTTATTTTTTATACACTTGTTTCGCCCAGCTCACCAACCCCGGCCCCCCTTCGGCTCCCTTCGCTCTGCTTTTAGACTTCTGGCTGCAGCTATTTTCAAACTAAGCCCCAGGGGGACGCGCACGAGTTTCCACCTTTACGTCTTTAGTGCCTCGAGTGGACTCGTCCCTACAGTTTCATAAAACCGAAAGGGTCTGCGGTCACTTAACTTTACCTTGATTCTACATTACTCGATGTTGGTATTATAGCAATTCACTTTCACCTTGAATTATCGACGAGGGTCTGGAGGATCATTGGGAACCGGCACGGGACGAAAGAAGAAGTGATTCAGAGAGGAACGTACAACAACGGTTCGATCAAAATGAAGTCCACATCCGTAGCCGCCCTAGTGGCTGGCGTATTATCGACATCGGCGGATGCTCTCGCTATTCGTGACAGCAAAACGGCATCGTCAGGAGTTGTCGCCATGGACGTACAGAGGAGGCACGTTGCCGACCCAGTAAAACGAGACAGCATAAGAAGGAGGTCTGGCTCCGTTGAGGCGTCGTTGGACAACGAGGTGGGTGGTATACTATGATCAAAGTTGTGGGCGGCACCGCTAAACGCCTATACAGGAAACTTTATATTTCGTCAATGCCTCAATAGGAACGCCAGCTCAGTCATTACGACTACACTTGGATACCGGCAGCAGTGATCTCTGGGTGAACTCTGCCAGCTCATCATTATGTCTCGGAAAGTCGAAACCATGCTCTTACGCGGGCACCTACGACGCCAACTCATCGTCAACATACGGCTATGTCGGCAGCTGGTTCAACATTTCTTACGTGGACGGATCAGGGGCCAGTGGTGATTACGTGACGGACACAGTGACCATTGGAGGCACGACGGTGGATGATCTTCAATTCGGTGTCGGCTACACGAGTTCATCGGCGCAGGGCATTTTGGGTGTTGGCTATCCAGTCAACGAGGTTCAGGTTGGCAGAGCCAAGAAGGATGCTTACGACAACCTGCCTGCCAAGATGGCATCCGATGGCACAATAGCCTCCAACGCCTACAGCTTGTGGCTGAACGACCTCGACGCAAGCACTGGCAGCATCCTGTTTGGCGGCGTGGACACGGCTCAGTACACTGGAAGCCTGGAGACGCTGCCCATTCAGGCCTCGAGCGGCACTTACTCGGAATTCTTGATTACCCTGACGAGCGTCGTGCTCGACAATGTTACCATCGCCGAGGACCAGGCATTGGCGGTTCTGCTGGACTCTGGCTCATCGCTCACCTATCTGCCCGACACCTGGGTCGAGCAGATCTACACGGAAACTGGCGCTCAGTACGATTCGAATGAGGGCGCTGCCTACGTTCCATGCTCCCTCGCCGATGACACCCGAACGCTCGACTTCACTTTTACCTCGCCCACGATCAAGGTGGACATGAACGAGCTGGTCCTGGACCTCGTCACGACCAGTGGCAAGCGCCCGACCTTTACCAACGGAGTCACGGCGTGCCTTTTCGGCATCGCCCCAGCTGGATCAAGCACCAACGTCCTGGGCGACACCTTTTTGCGCTCAGCCTACGTCGTCTACGACATTGACAACAATGAGATTTCGATTGCGCAGACCAACTTCAACGCCACCGACAGCAACGTAAAGGCTATTGGCACCGGTACCAGCGCCGTTCCGGATGCTGTCGCCGTTGCCAATGCGGCTACGGCCACTGCCGGCATCTCATCGAGCACCACCAGCGCGCTCGGCCTCGACGACTCCAGCACTGCCAGCCAGATCCTTGCCAGGTCCTCGGCAGTGCTGTCCCTCCTCATCGGAGTGGGCGCATCGCTCATTCTATTGTAAATACACAGCGTGCTGGGCATAATGATGGAACCATCTGTTTTTTCCTTTCTGGATTGCATTTCGAAAAAGAGCATTGCAAGGCGTTCAGGTCACGATCATTTGATTTTCTATGGAAGACTTGGGTGGAAGTGGGTGGGGGGTATATCGGGAAATGCATTGCATGCATCAACGGCGAATCTACACTATGTTTTCAGACAAGCATATGGGAGGAAGCGAATCACAGCGGCTGTAGAAGGAAAACCAGGAGACCCTCTCGGGCCTTTTTTAGAAATTGGTTGCTCTGGCCATGCCATTGAGAAAAAAACAACCAGAGAAAAAAAGAAAGAAATTCAGCAGCGCGCACTTTACTCGTGCATTGCGCTATTCACAAACTATTGAACTTCAAAAGATGCTCAGACAGTGAATGGTTCCATATCTGCTCATACTCTCCATTCGGCCTGCTTCCGAGGCGGCTGCTCTCGGGTCTGTCTCCCACATCGCGAAGGCAGGTGAGGTAGTATTCCGCGCCCTGGCTTATCGACTTGACTTCAGCCCTTCAAAACGTCCAGAAGAGTGCAAAATCGGGCATAGTCTTATGCCCGGACCCTCCCCGGGTTCCTGAGTGGTGGACAAAAACCAGGGGTGTCTTCGGCAGCGGTAGCGAACTACGTTCCTGGGCCATGGCCGTTTTTGTTCAGCATGAGAAAGGGTCCCACCGCGTCGAAACTGAAATTGCGTACGCAGCACCTCTCAACAACAACGTTTGCGTATTGTTGTGTGTGAATACCGGGCGGCGCTTGTGATATTCTCGGGCGCTTGCGTCACGGTCGGGCAGAGCCTCGTACATACGAAGTACATAATTCCGGATGACCCTGCTGCGCCGGCGCATGGGGTATGAAAGGGACTGAGAGCAATGCATCCTTTTCGAAAACAGAATCTAGAATGGCATGACCTCTGCAGCGGAAAATCCGACCAGATAGATGTCGTGTTGTTATCGCAGTATTCGTATTCTCGGGGAGATAGGCACGATCTCGTGTGAGGAATTGGTGGTGGTCGTCGCCCATGGAACTAGGCCTCGGCCGTCTGCCGAGAGCTACCTTACCTCGCCGTCCCATGCTCATGCCGGCCGAAATCACGGGCATGAAATAGATGCCAGAGCTTAGGGAATTACATGTGTATGTACACCGTAGATAGGTTGATGCATTGTCAGCGGCTCTTTAGGTGATACGAGCGGCGGTGGATTCCGCCGGCCGCTATGACGGTGGACTTTCATGCCCGCTGGCGAAGGGCGGATTGAGTAGAACGATAATGTGTTCAAACTTGCGGAATTCTGAATAGGTCTGTCACTCGCTGGAGTGCATGTACTATTTCCCACGAGTCTAGACATGATTTTGTTCCACAGTCACAGAATGGAATCTACTTGATCAACGTCAATAGAAGAAGAAAAAGAAGAAGAAGAAAAGATCACGAAATGCTGGGTGCTTGGATCGACTGTTGTGCGACATAAGGTCGCCCTTTCCTTTCTTCATCGTAACATGGTGGCCAGACTAAGTATGTGGAAGAGAAAGACCAAACTATACCAATTTTGTTGTGGGAGGGCCCGACGCGACTTTCCAACTTATTCTTATTTTGAGAATATTCCTACAAAACGAGCAAACATCTTGCAATTTCATCGAAATAGGATAGTTTCCTAGTATCATCCCATCTTTTATATCGGGCACCATTGTACTCTGTTTAACATTCTTTTATCATTTCCATAATCTGCTGTATAATTGACATAATAGCTGACTTCCCCAGGGCCCAATCTGATGTATGTATGTAAAAACCCTTTTGACGCTTTGATGGAGAGCAAATTTGTTAGAGGCGAGGCTCCGTCCCGAATCCATGGTTGCGACTTTAGGCACTCTTCTAACATTCTGATCAACCACTCAACGCTTCCATTGCGCGAGACTGCATGAATGATTTGAACGTCACTGGCTCAACGTGAGGGTATCGGGAATTGTCCAGATCCTGCTTCAGGTACGTCTGACCATTCGTGCAATAGTATTGGTAGAACCTGGGCCATAATTAGTTCCTCTGAGCGTTGTGCCTGAAACGTAAAACCCGTGCGACTTACAATGCAATATACGCGTAAACATTGGTCGGATCTTTCTGGTATACTGCTTGCATGGTGTTGTACAGATCCTCAAGGGAGCCTCGGCGTTCCAGAACCGGTCGTATACCATAGACGTCGGCGAACTCGTCCGCAATCTGGTGAATGGACTTGCGATCTCCCAGGACTGTAAAGGTGAACTCACGTCAGCCACGAATTTTAAATCATATTGTCATGTATACAAGAATACTTACAGTGAAGCAATCCAGTGGCCTCTCGATCCATTGCGATAAAGGCTACATATTCGGCCGCCGTCTCGTAGGTGGTCGACTCCCAAACCTCGTCGCCAGTGCCATAAAAGGACAGCTTGCACTCCTTGGCATCAAAGACGCCAAAGTACCGGCTCCAGAAAGTCTCCATGAAGGCGCCAATGAGGACGTGGACGCCTCGCACGTTCTTCTTGGTGTCCAGGTGGTCCTTGACGTGCTTCATCGGGTCCTTGGCGGGGTGCTGGCCGTACTCGAGCTTGGTGAAGTCGAGGCAGTAGTCGCTGGCGGCGTAGCGGGCCACGTTCTCGGCGTCGCAGGCGTCGACCAGGAGCTTCTGGCCGTCGGTCATGAGAGTATTGTCGCCCAGGTAGCAGCAGACGACGACGTCGCAGCCTTTCGCGAACTGGCGCAGCTTGTCCATGTCGGTGGCGTCGCCCTCGACGATGGCGACGTTTGGGGAAGTGCGCAGATCGCTGGGTAGTTTGCTGACATTGCGACAGAACCCGCGGATCTGAACGTCTGGTACCGCGAGAAGATGTTTTACTACCAGTCCGGCAAATTTGCCGGTGATACCAGCGATGCCCACAGTGATGGCCATTTTGGACTGATGCGAGATGATGGTGGTGGTGGTCTTAGAGTGTTATAGGTAATTGGAGAGCCTTGAAAGATATGGTTGGATAAAATCCAGGAGATGGTCGAAGTCGACAATCACATTTATACAAAACGAAGCAAGCGCTCCAAGCCGCCACAATGAAGTATTTTGATACCTTGCAAATGAAGTCACTATTGGTAAAAGATGCAACTGTACCCACCTTTTCCAAGGTGTAGGCTATAGTCACTATAATGCCCTTAGTCAGACCCATTCTCCGCTGGCTGATCGACGAGACGCTATTGTCATCTGGACTTTTGTCTATTGGCCGAAGTGCCGATGAATGTTTAAAAAAAAGATGAATGACTAAGTAAATAGACGAATTTGATCAAAACATTTCGTTTACAACTTTTCCTAGCGGTCATGGAACGTCAATGAGGCGACAACGACAATTGCAGCATGACGGCGCAATCGCATATCTTTTCTATGCTATATCTAACTCCATTCTCATTGTTTTCACTTCGTATTCAAAGACTGGCATGAGTATACGTAAGACAATTATAAATATACAACATTGACATGTTCATCAAGTGTCTGCTGTTGATTGTTCTATCCACTCCATGCAATTGAGTGCGATGCAACCATCTTGATCTGAATTGTGTAATTCTTCTGGCATTGTTCCAACCTGTACCTGATGCATGTCTTGCATATTTGTCGGCGCTTGACTGACCGAGGCTCCATTCGCGACAGCAACGTCGAGAGGGTTTGAAATATTGCGATGAGCCGCGGCCTTCATTTTCATGTGTTCCCGGAGGAGCGCCGCAAAGTCTCTGCCCAAAAGCTCACATTTCTTCTCCGCTTCCTGTAACCGAGACTCCAGTTCCTTGTTGCGCTGATCCTTCCCCTCCGCTTCCTGTAATTGGGATTCGAGTTCCTTGATGCGTTGATCCTTCTTCTCCCGAAATGTCTGTTGTGAGACACGGTTCTGTTCTCGCCGCCGCTAATGAACATGTGGTATTGAGTGATGTGATTTTCAGAGAGAGGCAATATGGTTGTCTTCTTACACTGAGAGTCGAGGGTGAGGCGTTCCTGTAGCGATTCCTCCGATCCCTTTTCTTTGGGCGAGGTTTGGAAGGGAGATCTTCAGCTGCTGCAGCAGCAGCTTTGGGCATGGTTGTGCTGTCGAAAGCTTCTGCTCAATCATGAACAATCAAAGGATCGGACATGCTGATGATTCCACATTCAGTTTTCAACTTTCTTTGGTCCGTCTCCATTCAAATATACATACATGTCTTCATGGCCATGATCATGCGCTTGATTCATTCGCATGCCTAGTCCCGACTAGCTGCTAAAAGACTAGTCTCGGTAAGGTATAGGAGGACTTTTTCTCCTTTCGGTCAGTTAGAAATACCACGGACCTCTCGCGGTTTGGAAAAGGCGAACGAAATATGGAGCTGACAAATCGGTATAGGCGGTTGCCAAGACCGCGGAATGATTAGACATGCCAAGACGCGCTCACGTCAGAACATATCGAATTATCCCTGGTCCGTCGTATGGACCTCATATTTGTCTCTGACAATGTAAATAAGAGCGGGATGACTATCTGTATTATTTCCAGGCCGTAAAAACCTTCATTTGATCGCACTTACACAATCTTTTGACCTTTCCTGTCTTATTGCTACCGACCTCTTTCTTTCACCAAAAATCTGCAACAAAACGACAAAATGTCAAAGCTTACCGCGCCCCTTCGATTAGGTCGCGCTGCCCTCAAACATCGCATAGCCCTGGCCCCAATGACTCGCCTCCGGGCAGACGATAGGCACGTCCCGTTGCCCTCGGTGAAGGAATATTATGGCCAGCGTGCTTCTGTCCCCGGTACACTTCTCATCACTGAGGCCACAGTCATTAGCCCCCAACACGGCGGATATCAAAACGTACCAGGAATCTACAACGATTCGCAAATTGCGGCATGGAAGGAGGTCACGAAAGCCGTTCACGACAAGGGTTCTTCCATATTCCTGCAGCTCTGGGCCCTCGGCCGAGCTGCGAATCCGGATGTTTTAGCGCAGGACGGCCATCAACTTGTCTCGAGCAGCGATGTTCCCATGAAGAGTGCCTACAGTGACAAAATGCATCACCCCGTGCCCCTGTCCGAGCAGGGGATCCGGGATGCCATATCAGCATTCTCAGGCGCCGCCGAAAATGCCGTGGCGGCGGGCTTCGACGGCGTCGAGATCCACGGTGCCAATGGATACCTGGTAGACCAGTTCATCCAGGACGTCTCCAACAAGCGAGACGATGACTGGGGCGGTAGCATTGAGAAGCGGTCCAGATTCGCCCTCGAAGTGACACGCGCGGTCGCGAATGCCGTGGGCAGCGATCGCACTGCTATACGCCTGAGTCCTTGGGGAACATACCAGGGCATGGGCATGGCCGACCCGCTACCGCAGTTCACGTACATCGCGGAAGAGCTTGCAAAGCTCAAGCTGGCCTACCTGCACGCCGTCGAGGCCGAGCCGAGGGATGGCCCCAGCCTGGCCTTTCTGCTCAAAGCCTACGGCGATGCCAGTCCTGTTGTTGTGGCCAGCGGTTTCGATGCCCATTCGGCGAAGAAGGCCGTGGATGTGGATTACAAAGACCATGATGTGGTTGTGGCATTTGGGCGCCCTTATATTTCGAACCCAGATCTCCCGCACAAGGTCACGAAAGGCATTGCTTTCGAGTCTTCGGATCCTACGACTTATTACGGCCAGACGCCGAAGGGCTATACAGACTACAAATTCAGCCCTTAGTTTGTGACTGCTTAGGTCAAGCGTTTAGTGTTTATGAGAAAGCGTTTATGAGAAAGGGTTTATGAGAAAGCGGGAAAAATGTTCAATGAACTCTCAACATTGTGTATAGCATCTAGATCAGAGTACCCCATGTTTCAGTCGTATAAATGTCAGATTAGGACGCTTGCCTGAAGTCGCACTTTGTTTCTTTTCACAGTACATTCCTTATTCAAGCAGCCACTTGGAATCCCCCGGGGCATTAGGTTCGTAGTAGTTGCTGTGGCTTTGCACTGAATCATCAATCCCGTCGACACACCAAGTATCTCATCGCGCTCTCAAGCGCTGCTGTTATGAGTTTGACAGCAGAATCTCGCCTAGTTTCTGGCTTCCGAAAGATCTCCTCGCCCCGAGTGCAGCGTCGTGCGGGACTAAGAAAAGCTCGGAAGGAATCTTGTCCAGGGCGTCGATTCGTAGACCCCAATGGGAACATCCCTCAAAGAGGTAAAGAGCAAGACGAGAATAGCGAGGCGGACGGTGGTAAAGAGAATGCCACTAATGATCGCAAGTACCCTGGACGCCTGATCGGTGAGTTTCGTTCGTTTTTCCTTCTTTGCCTTGAACTTCTCCATCGTTGACATGATATGGCCGGCACACGTAGGGCCTCCAGGTGTGAATCCAACTTTTTTCTGGACGTAGGACTTCTCGTATTCCTCCCAGATCTCTAGTACATCTCTCCAATCATACCAAAATATCCCAATTCGGGGATCGAATATCTCGAGTCTGCTTCTGACAAAGCCGTTGCGTTTTCGAGATTGAAAGTCGCCCCAGGCATTGAGAAATTTGCGCAAGTTAACATGCCAACTTGCCATGAAATGTGCTTCCCAGCTGTATCGGTGCCAGGCTTCTTCCTTTCTCTTTGATTTATCCTGCATATGCTTTTCAGGCGGAATCTCGAAATTGTGCTGTCCCGGTTTTTGGGCGAAAAAAGCTACTCTTTCATCCCATTCCCATTCTGTCATAAAGGCAGGTTGTTTGAGCATGTTTATATATTCCTCGCTGTACTTCGGCAAAGGCCCAAGTTCTTTTGTAAGATACTTATCGAGAGAACCGGTGGCGAGGTAATTCAGCCAAACGCTCACGCCGAGAGAAATGAATGGGATTATTGCAGATCCGATACTAGCAACCCTCCATAAAATCATTTCGGTTCCTGATGGGAAGGGAAAGTTCCAGGAGAGACAATGCAAACCCCCAAAAACGAATCCTGCTACTGCCATCAATGGGGTCAACAGTGGGACGTTCCCTTCCATATCGACTATATCGTTCTGAACGCGGAGCCTTTTTGTTCGTCTCTTTTCCATTTCTTCCCTGTTGTCGGCTGGGGATAACAGGCGGGACATAAATGATTGCGTCCATTCAAAAACATGTAAGTCAGGATCGATGTCTTGTAAGAGTTTTTCACCGCGGTGGAGTATTTGCGCTGAACACACTATCCGTATTGGCGTGGAAATGTCTTTGGGCTTCCACCAATTGGCTATAAACGTGGCAATGGCGAAAAGGGAAAATGCTAATGTCCGTATTTCGAGCTGTGTTAATGGGAGCTCCAAGATGAACCTTGCAATCACGGTAAGAATAAGCCAGGAAATTTGCATAATTGAAAGTGTTTTGAGAAGCCAGTCTGCTTTGCTTCGATCTTTGATATCATTTTCGCTCAGGACAAGGCTTTGTAACGGATGTTGACCGCTCGACCATTCATAGCGACGGCTGAGGTTGGCACCTGTGAGGATGCCGTCTTCAAGATCATCTGTATAAAGCTGCAATTTGGCGTACGTCAGACCACCCATGTTGGCCAAGTATGAGTGCGTAATTGTCCAGTCTTGAGATCGTGTGATTATAGGTTTGGATGTTCCGGCCCCTCTGGGCGCATGGCTGCTTGTGGTTCCAGACTGGTCTCTGCTGCTGTCCCTTGCGGCGACATCGCTGCTACCGTGACCCTCAACCGTTGCGTCAGCAATGCCACCGCTATGTGGTGGACTGGGGCGAGGCAAGCCCATCAAAGGATAAATAAGGTCGATGACACGACCTCGCGGAATCTTTGCTTTCCAGCTCCAGACAATTTCAGAGTATTCCACAGATGGCGGTGGAACCCTGCACTTTATACCGTCTTTATACTCGTTTCTGAGTGTTTTGTCGAACTCCAAGAGATCGCAAAGAGCAGATCGTAATTCACAAATAGCCTTGGCGAAAATGAACTCAGGAAACAAGATGGTGATGGCCATCCACCTTGCCTTTCTGAGCCCTCGTTTCCATGGCCCGTCTTTGATCGCAGGGACGTTGAGGTGAAGAACAGTCCAGGTACAGGTGATGACTGTAGCAAGGCAACTGTAGACCAGCGTCAAAGTGCCTCGTTCCGTTGGTCCGGCATACCATCCGACTCTTGTCTCGGCAGTGCCGGAGTCTGTCGTCGTGGTAACTTGGGTGTTACCGGCAAGAGTCACAGCAAAAAGAAGCGGGAAGGCCAGCCATAAGGCTGTGAATTAGTTAAGCATGATGGCCCGGTTGACAGCTCAAGATCACTGAAATAATTGACGTATCTCAGGCTGGGCAGCGAAGTGTGAGAGTCATGCAAATTGAGTGGGGTCAAGTAATCGATGGAGCAAAGTTGGCGGGACGCAGAAGGACTTCGACAATTGGAACCAAAAGCTGGAGACTTCTCCGTGGAGGTGCTACGCTGACATGGTTCCACGAAAATCTCCTCCTCGGAATACTGATTGGGTGGAGAGATAAGCGAGGAATGTCTGCGGTGTCCGCAGCCACGCACCTGCAACAGAGTGAATCAGCGAATGACCAGTCACTAAATAGCAGATCATGCAGTAGCTGGGTAGGTAGATATATTGGCTTATCCCATTGTTGCCAATAGAAATCAGCAGCATCTCAGAGCCTTACTGAGTGGCCACGCATTTTGTTTTTGCAAATTATGATGGGATGCGGAGCGAGCATATAATCGATTACTGATTATTTGTTTCTTAACCTAAATCATCACGTAATCAGTCGCTATATTCAGTTCACGTCTGTATAGGAGAAATCGAAATTTCAGACAAGCCTATGCCGGAAAGAATGGTTCTTAACGAACCGAGCAATTTTTTCGATTGTATCAATATATATGTACAATCGCCACATTTGCACAAGCATCTTTCGAGCATATCTTAACATACAATAGCACTCGCCATCGAAGATATTGCTAGATGTGGGAAATTTCTTTCGGCATTTAATTCTTGAAAGACTACGGCGACTTGCGCATTTCGCTGCTTACCTACTTAGGTAGGTCCAAAGGAACATGGCACCATCTATTGCTTTGTCCATCCAAGCACATGGCTCGAGTTCCTCTTGGAGGATCCAGGGCCCCACGATCTCGCGGAGAAGGTAATTGGGAACTCAAGCGTATACGAGCATCTCATCTTCAACGCTATATTGGCTCTTTCCGACGTGAGCTACCACCATGCACTACGACACCACTGCAAGCTGTGGTATCGTACGGTGGGATGAGCTGCCCAGCTTGGCCATTCTTTGTCATGGCCGGTTATATAGCAAGGATAGCTTCACTTTCTTTCCAGTGGTGCTATGGAACATACGGCGATGTATCGGAATGCCACATGCTACATAATGCGAGCATATGGCTACCTTACTCCTTCCAAGGTATACGCAAATTGCTGGCAAGCAGAATCGTGTGGCCGCAGTGACTGTCCAAACTCGAAATTTGCTAATCCTCAGTCAATATAACAACAAATATCGGATTGGCACGAAATTGCGAGAGAACAGAGTAATAGTACAGAGAAATGCGTACTCTCATAAGAGATTTGCCGTCAATCAGTTATTCGAGTACTAATACGGTGTTCAAAGAGTTGATTCACCTGCTGAATGCGGTTATATTTGGGCCAATTTACATTCAGGTAGGCACATAGCAACTACCAATCATTACACAAAAGCATAATTCTTCAATAGGGGAGATGTTTGAGGAACCATGTCTATCCAGACTGTATGAAGAGTCACAGTGCTGCTATGGAACCATTCGAACCTGCTCGGCAGCCTACATCGCGTCAGCAAACACTGGAGACGTCTGCATTGACCCACAATACCCAGAACGCGGACGAAAACCATATGCAGTGAGAGCGGGCTGGCGGAGAGCATTGTATAAGCATTAGCCACGAACTTGCGTCAAGTGGAACCAGACAAGCTGTATTATGGGCCTGTATATACCGCTATATGGCGGGTGTGAAGCCATCAAGACTTGCTTCACAGCCCGCGTCGTGTCGAGAAACAGCGGAGATGTCTGGAATGACCCATAATGTCTAGAGAATACAAACGAAAATCACACGATGGCTGAGAAGATGCTCTAAGCATTATATGGGACTACCACAATTTGCTGACACATTTGAAGGCTGCCTTCCAAGAAGAACCGTCGATCGTTTCCAAACTCAACTTCAATATGACATCTCAGCTCGCGCAGTATTGCAAGTTGCCAGACCACTCGATCATGGACAACACAGAACGGCTCGCCCTGGAGGACATGACAATACATATAAATATGGTGTTCAACTCCTGGCATGAAATATTCTGCTACTCACTCATCCACACACTTCAACGGCCATCAAGCACTCATCAAACACCAAATTTCAGACATTCAAACATTTCCCCAACACTTAAAACTCATCAAAAATGAAGTTCTTCTACAGCCTCTCAATCCTCGCCATTGGCGCCACTCTGGGCCTCGCAGCACCATCCTCCGAGCCTGGTCTTGCCACCCGCAACCTCGGAAAGCGCCAGTGCGACTCGCAGAATGCTGATTGCGGTGTAAGTAAATTATACCTTGGCTTCTGCAACAATATAATGATGCTTACATGAATCAAACCTAGACCTGCAATGGAACCTCTTGCAAGGTTGGGCTCTATAACTACGACTGTAGCGAGGGCAGTTGCACTTCCCAGTCCGGAGCGTAAGTCAAGGACCCCGTACCTGCTTTATTCGGTGTACTTATCTGGATTCATGACTGACTCATCTATACAACAGCGGCGACGGATCTCCTTGCGACCGATCCAACACGGGCTATGTCCGATGCCCTGGTCGATAGATGCCAGGAGTAAAATCTCACTGTACATTACAGCGATCACACTGGCAACAAGTCGTACATGGCCTTTCTTTGATGCTTGGTATCAGTTCCAAGTCAAACGAAAGCAGAAGTTGTCTTGCGTGGTATTGTTCTCGACTGCCGCGATGATCTGATTGGGCATCGAGGCACAGTCCTGCGACTCATGTACTGTATCATTGAAGGACACAATAGCTAGATACGAGGATTTATGCAGAATTTCACCTTTTCTTCTTCAATCTGGCATCAAGAGATCTTCTTACGGGTGGGTCAAAAATCTAACAAAAATGGCAAAACAGTTCGGGCTCAGGTTCGACCCGGGGGGCTACGGGGGTCGAACACTGAACCTTAGTCTGCTTGCTGCCGGGGCAGAGTTGAACACGCTCACTGGTTTTGAAACCTCGCGCTCTGCCAACTCTGGCACAGGGTGCCTGCCCTCTTCCCCCGACTGCGGTGGAAGAACTTATCTTTTTGGGACCTAAGTAGTCTCTGCGGCTATCTGAAACCGCCGGAACAAGTTTCCTTTGTTCTCCGTTTGTTGGCTGCTGCGTGTGTGGCGGCGTTTGCGCGTCTGCCTCTCAAGCGTGACGGTAGATAGATTGGTTGGCCACGGGAGTTGCCTGGCCAGCAGTAGACGGTCTGCGTAAAATCTATGTTAGGAGATGTCCCCAGCTCCTTATTTCTTCAGGACTTTGCATATTTGCCCCGGCGAAACGACAATGTGCTCTTCTATTAGCTCATGGTCTGATAGGTAGATAAGTTGTTCACCACGTTTTCTTCTACGCAGAAAAGGCAAGGCCGCTTTGAAAGGATACAATAGACACATAGTTCTCTAAATATACGTGACATTCTATAGCCTTGCTTACAATGTGTAGGATTTAGAAATAGCACGTACTCAAGATTCTGGACCTCGAGGAGGCGAAAGAGAGTCTATCCGTCGCACGAAGGATCTTCCTTCAGTCGAAGATCGAATCAACATATTTGACTGCCCCGGAACCTGGCTCTTTACATGCCATGAGCCGAGATGGAGGCGGGCTGATGCTGAATCTTGGTATCAAGTACTTGAGATGCTGGTGGATTTTTACCATAGCCAACGCCGAAGGACTGAAATGGAGACCCAAGCGAGTGATTGTAACTTTGACGAGAACTCGTATTAATATCATATCATGCTCTTCATGTATGGGACATTGGTCCCTGTTGCCTTCAAAGTATCAGGTCATGCTTAATGAAAAGTTTATTTTGCTCTCGATAGTATCATATCATATCCTGCTTGAAGTGGCATCGTCGAACGGGTCTGTCCGTACTCGCTGACGGTCCTCCTGCCGCGCCTGGCTAGTGTACGGCCCAGCAAATATACTATTGGCGGACCCGCATAACAGACTTAACATAACGGCCCGCTAGGTCCAACGCCCGCCACTCCGATGGGCTCATTATAGAGTCCCTGCAGAACTCGGCTCGCCGGAGTTCGCTTCCTCTCTTTTCACCATACCTCCGGCCAAGACCATGGGCCTGTGGGGCGGAAAACCTCGCTTCTGGTGAGCAATACGCGAAGCTTTCTGTGTACCTATAGCCCCGGGGATGCGAAATGTTCGGCATCAGCTTTGGGGTTTACTCGAAACACATGTCGCGAAAGGTTGTTCTGTCCATTTTATACATACGCTCCTCGAGTGTTCTGTATAATGAATTATTGTAGTCAGGTTTGCGATGATTGTCAAACTCCTAAGCGGTGGCCAAAATAATACATTCAGTCTTGTGGCTTTCTCCGGGCTTGTCAAGTATTCAAGTATCAAGTCCACGAGGTTCACGATTGTAAATAAACACATCGCTAATGACAGAAATGGAACTAGTGATCCTGACAGACAGAACAAGAAAGAGAAAGTGGATACAACTTTTGGCAATCATGATATGATATGATATTTCACGATCAAGGGTTCAATACTCTCGGTCAGTCGTGCGATGTTTGCCTCGTCAGTATAAGCATAAAAGGCCGTGTAATCCCGCAGATCCTTTATTCTCTCAGCATCTCAAGCATCCTCACTGAACCCGCCTATACCTCCTTACCATCAAAGCTACAACCTCTCGTCAAGATGCGCTTCTCTCTGTCTCTCCTCCTTCCCCTGGTTGTGGCGCCCTTCGCCGCAGCCCTCACCATCCCCGAGGATGCCAGTGAGGGTTTCTTCGTTGCCTACTACGACGCCGACGGCCAGCAGGTTCACGTCAAGAACCCAACCCAGGATGAGATCGCCGACATGGCCACCAAGGCGTACCCTCCCCCGGGGACCAACACGACCTCTGCCGAGACCACGTCGGTCGAAATCTCCAAGAGGGCCCAGCGAACCTGGTGTGGTTGCGGATACAACAGTACGTACTTACAAGACCCACCTCCAAGTGAAAGACCATATCCAACAGAAGACTGACCCTCGACTTCCCAGTGGACCACGGCAACTGCGACGCCGCCGTCGACGGCCTCAAGTCGCAGCTCGGCAACGGCGCCTCGATCGGCGCGTACCTCTCGTACTACGTCATCTCGGGGTCCGTGGTCGCGTTCGCGTGCAACTCGGAGTGGTACGGGTCCAGCTCGACCACCGCCAGCAACTACGCCGCTTGGTTGGTGGAAATTACGGACGCGTGCGGCTGGTACGTCGCCGGCACCTTCAACGGCTGGGGCTACCTGAACTCGGGCTACATGAACTGGTACAGCGGCCTGGACTTCTGCGGGGCCGCTCTTGGCTCCAGCAAGAGTTCTTGCTAGTAAACTGCTGATTGCCCGGGTGTGGGCGAGGAAGAGGAGGCTGCTTTACATACGCGTGGGCAAATGTAGGAAGGCAACATAGGCCGGAAGATCGAGTATAGGGACGGAGAATCGATGGCCAAACCCAGGGGTTTTATTATCTAGCATCACCATCGCTTTCGTGAGTAACAAAGTCCTATGCCCGAAATAGTTCTGAGTCCAATATACATGTGAGATCTTCGAGTAGTCCAAAACTGTGTAAAGTTTGAGCAATATCCATGTAAGTCTCTTGGTTAAAGTAAGCTTTGATCATCTTTGACGCACAACCAATCGGGTCATTCATGCTTGGCGCAGACTGACCAATCATACCATTTTATGTTATAATTGGTGAATCACATGATGCTCGTTTCTTCTTGATTCTTTCAGTTGAACTCATCGTGAGATGAATGGTCTGGGCAAACCTCTAATTATCCGCTTTCGAAACGAATCATCAAGTATCTCGTCGAGCAATAAAATATCCATTAATTCTGTGACAACATGTTTCCAGACTTAAACAATCATCTAGAATCTCGCTCCAGCCACCTGACCATGTCTTCACAGACCACATGCGGCAAGTCATGCTCGATATGATTCCAAAAGTCCCATCCCTTCGGCTGCCCCATCGCGTTGCTCCGTTTCATCTTCTCCTCGTACTCCTCCCGGCTCTTGACGGCGTAGTGGTGCAGACTGACGCGATCGCGCGTGATGGGCTGGCGCCAGGCGTGCGACTGGACCGACGCCCCGTCCTCGCCGACCGTCACCTTGCCGGGGGCGAGGTGGAACATGTGCGGCGTGACGGGCCCGCCGTAGTCGCGCGCCCGCACGATGCTCTTGACGTGCCGGTTGTCGGAGCGCTCGCCGCCGCCCTGCGGGTCGTCGTAGATGCAGTGCGTGTACGCCCAGCGCGCCGAGGCCGGGCGCTTGAGCAGGCCGTTGGACGTGTGGACCTGCCAGTTGACGGCCAGGGCGCCGGCGTCGTCGCGCGTCGTCTCGAGCTCCCGCAGTATGTCCACCAGGGACTCGCCGCTGGGGGTGTCGAGGAACTCGTCGGCGTCGATGAAGGCCAGCCAGGTGTGCTGGCGCTTCTTGGCGTGTACTTTTGCGCAGTCGTTGTACATCTTGTACTGCATCTGGGAGACATGGTGCGCCTCGTCGTAGTAGACAAAGGTCAGGGCGTCGGCCGGAACGCCGTATGTCTCCTTGGCATCACGCAGCGGCGGGGATGAGCCGTCGTCCATGATGTAAAAGTGGCCGACGCCCATATTGAAGTAGTGGTGCTTCAGGAACTCGGGCAGGTCGCGTGACTGGTCGCGGACAGCCAAGCAGATTGCCAGGTAGTTTTTATCGTGGACATCCGGCTGCTCTGGGTCCTTGGTATTGCCATCTCCCCACGAGCCGTACGATTTTAGGCCAGCGACGAGTCCTGAGCCAACCTCATGGGTATAATCGAGGGACGGCTTCCCGTAAAAGGTGAAGGCTGGTATCAGGAAGCACAGCAGTATACAGACGACTAGCAGGCCGCCGTTTGGCCGGGATAAGGTTATTGTAGCCATGAGATTGATTCGCCTCAGGCGGGAGGACTGTATGTTCACATAGTTGTAGCTATACGGAGACTCGAGAAAATGAAGAAGAAGAAAAACGTAGCGACGAAGCAAAAGGGTCGAACAGGGAAGTGAATGCGCAATGGGGTTGTGGCTTGGTGGGCTAGACACACTGCTGACGACTACCGGACCCACCAATCAATCTATTTCGAAGTAGTAGTGGTCAGCATGCTGTTGTGCGAGTTGGTTCGAGAAGAGGACAAGTTGTGCCTCGCCATACATTTATAAGACCTTGCGATACCCAGTCATTCGGCCGAGGGAGGGAAGAGATGATTCGTGAGTGCCCTGGTGTAGAGGCTGATCGAGAAAGAGTATACTCGCCTAGCCCTTCTTGGCACTGCTGTCAACTTTATCATATTATGACTCTCACACAAGAGTGGAGAACCGGCCGGCAGACTCAAGCGCGCACATTATTTCTCCGTTCGCTGGACGATATCGCGGTGTCAGTGTAGTTTACCGCTGTCACTACAGAAAGTCTCGGGGTGATCGTGTGCAAATCAAGACCAAGCGAGGCAAGTGACACGCGTCGCCCCCAGGCATGCCTGTACAGAGTACTGCACTACTTGGTGTGCTCCGTATTTGAAGCTGATAACGCCACACGACACTATCGGTATCTCCATGTGTACGCCGAAGCCTACCTCTCCAGGGCGCAATGTCTTGGTCGTAAGCAATGTAATACACTGGGCAATTACTGTTGCGAAACGTCCCGACAGTGTCGAATATGGTCGTGGACTAATGAGAAGAGAAAGGTGTCTTTGCCAGAAGTGCCCACTTCGACACTATCTTAGATCTATCCTTTGGCGGGGCTTTCAACGATAGGCCGCGCGTGGGCAGCCGGGATTAAGCTACACAGTAGAGCTATCTACATTACATAACCGCTGCATATCCTCTGGGAGATTCGAGGTAATACATATGTCCAGTGACCGATCAAATAAGGTCGTGCATTCTTGAGGCTGAATGTGGCTTGCTGCGTTTCTCGCTGCCGCAGTGAAAATCACATCCAGATATATTAGGTTTTCACAAATTAGGGTGCATACTCTGGACATCAACCTAACAAGTAACAACGAAGGATCATATACATCTGCAGCATTCGGCTGTGTGGGCAGCAGTATCAATGTTTGCAGCCAATAGGCGATTCCTGGCGATGTATTTTATTCGTCCGGTGCCTATCACGTACAAAGCAGAATGGAATATCGGCAAATAGGTTCTAGGCCAGCCGGGCCGTACAACTTGGCAAGAGCATTGATGCATGTAGAGCAGGTTTGGGATTGGGGGAAGCCTCGATCAGCCTCGCCCATATTCGCAATTACCATAACTGTGACGGATGAGCCTCACAATATGGAAGTTGCGTCCCACGAGATAGAATGAGAAGCCTGGCCTAGATCAACACAGAACCTTGAGGGCAAACTTCAATTTGCCAAACAACCCCAGAACCCCAAAATGTTCAGTCAAGTTCTCCTTGAAAATTCGTCCCATCTCAACTTCAGTTGATATTCACATCCCCAGAATCAAGACGATTTCTTTCGATCAATACTTCCGAAGCGTTTCCACCAAGTTGCCGCTCACTCCGACGGTCCTTGTGGATTCATCTGAACGCGAAATCACCGGACTCTTGAAGCGTGCCAAGATCACGCAGAAGCAAGCCGACAGCATCCGCATCCCGAAGTTCCTGGTCATCGGCCCCGTTCGTAAGCCACTGAAGATGGCACCGCCAGTCGATTACCCGACACCGTTCCAAACCCATCCCGATCCAAAAGGCTACAATTTATTATAACTCGCAGAGCGTTGTCCATCGGATCAACTTCTACATCAACCATTCCTCGGAAGCACTTCGGAAGGTGACAAACGCCAAGGACCAGGCTATAATCAAAAGTGTCATCAAGGGGGTCAAGAAGCTATCAAGCCACAGCCACGAGGTTTCGATATCTTTCGCCAGTCTATAAGATGAGATTGGACGAAAAGGAGAAAACAATGGCAAGACAAAAAGTCGGGAAAGTGTGGGCAAGTCGTCGTCTACACGAAAGCCGCGCTAGCACCTCGTCAGGGGAGCAAGGTGTTGATTCAAGAACCTAGACCTGCAAACCGCCATCGACCCTTGAACGCCATTGGGACGCGAAACACTCGGAGGCCGGATCAGAGGCAGAACGCCGGCACATTGCGCGCCTTGAGCAAGGACGTTCCAAGTGAGAGGCACTCTGGAGAGACGAGACGGACACGGGAGTCTGTACTGCAGCAATGTCGACAAGAGATTAAATCCGACCACCTAACGCCTGCGGTTTCGTCAGATGTTTGACGATGCCGTAGAGTGCCAGAAGATCTGCGTACTGTAAGTTCACGATCCGATCGCATCTGCAAGTTTGACGAGTTCGGGGTTTAACCTTCGTTCCAGGGTGATTGTTCGACGACGGGAGAATCAAGCCTTGTATGGAGACAACGACCCAGGTCACGAGCTTGCCGTGCAGTGGTGGATCAACAAGTCAGCAGTCCTGTTGTCCGAAGGGAGAAATAGTCCGAATTCAAGACGGAATTCTACTCCGAAATATAGAGAAAAAACATTGTATTTGTTTTAGACTTGCTGTCTCAACGAGATTGATCAGAAGCCTAAGTATGGATTGCCCAATGGGTTACATGCCCCAAGGAACTTGGAAGATATTGTATGCTCATCACTGCCTACAAACAACAAGTTTAGTTTCCAGTGTTTGGAGCCTGTTGGCGTGATGGGAACAGCGTTTAGTCTGACTTTTTACGACCAGAACAGTTCATATTGCGTAGCTCAAGTTCAATTTGTTCATCTAGCCCAGCCTCAATGGATCGCGATGTCGAGCAGGATTAGTCCATTGTCTAATCAAAGGGATGCCATAACACAACTATATATTCCAGAGGCGTGTCAGTCAAGTGAACTGAGTTGACTTGGAGGGTTTCTCGACGGACTGGTTGTAACGGTAGACTGAATATCAGGACAGGACGGTTTGTCTGGCTGCAGAATGCGCCGAGACTCGGCTTTTGTCACCGCAAGAATTGCGCCAACTGGATGTATTTCGTATGGATACAGCACTTTCGATGAACGCCAACGCAAGATTCACTTGTGAACAGGACAGTCTCCTTGGCGGTACCATATGAGTTTCAACGCTGAATCAATTCATCAACATGTAGGCTCTGCAAGTCGTTGGTATTGCTGTAGTTTGCCTTCTGGAAAGCCACGCATGGCTACTAATAGACTTGCTCAAACCCCAAAGTCTCGATATCTACGAGACAGACAGAAACAAGCATGCTCGGTGGGGGCGATGCCCATATTTCCGGCGGGTATGTGAACAGGGGAGAAAAACGCCATAAACTCCTAAATTCGACAATGAACTCCCATTGCTTGCGATCAAGCCTTGGCGCCGCCACGCGCATTGTGTCGTATCATCACAATCGAGTATCTGTCGTCGTTAGCATATCAGATTTTTGCCTTGGGACTTGTATTTGGACTCACGCAATGATGCCTCCGATGGCGACGAACACACCCAGGACAGACTTGTCTCCGACTGATCGACCGGACGTGGCCCAGCCGAGTGCAACAATGGTACACGTCTTCAAGTGGCCCACCACGGTGCTCGTCACTGGACCGGTCTTGGCAATGATGAAGAATTGAGAAATGTTGATCAGAGAGGCAAACACGCCAGACTGCGCAAGGTTAGATATTTGATAGAGGCCAGGGCCTTTTGACAAGGACTCACCATGAGAATCATGATCCATCGGTTGACTGGTACTTCGGTCCAGACGGGAAACGTGTCGACAAACGGGATGACGTAGAGCAGCAGTACGGCCGAGACCGGGGCCTGGTTGAAAAGAAGCTGCATGCTTGTCATTTGCAGCTTTCGGTGGTAGCTGGCGATCCAGACGGTATACAGAGAGGAAGCGAAGATGCCGGCAAAGGCAAAGGCAACACCCAGTCCCGATGTCGTCTTGACGCTGGCATCGCTAGTGGGGAGAGAGTCGTAGTAGGAGACCATGCCGACGCCGACGCATGCCGGGACGAGGGCAAAGAGGGCGGGTCTGGGCACAGTGGCCTTGTAGAGGACGTAGTTCATGAGCGCAACCGTGGGCGTGAGCAGGATGCGCGCAACCTGGTAGAAAGTCACACTGGAGAAGGCGAGCGACAGGTTCGGGAGGATGACGTTCAGAGACATGGAGATGGCCAGCGGGATGATCTCGCGGATGGTGGTCCGGCGCGGGGCGAAGAAGGCGAGCTGGGGTCGCGACAGGACGAAGAGCGTCAACCATGTGATGGCGAAGTGGAAGGCAGCGAAGCTGAGCTGTGCGAGCTTCAGAGAAGGATCCGAGAAGATGGCCTTGTTGGTGAAGACGATGCCGATGGTGGCAAGAGTGTTGATGACCATCCAGATGGCGGCCTTGGTCATACCTCCGCTCTTCTTGTCGGGCACCTGAACAGACTGCATGACTTCGTCCTTTTCCAGCAGTCCTTCCTCCTCGTGTACATCGCGGTCCTCAACGGCAGTGTGTTGCGACGCGAGGTCGTTGTCGGATCCCTCGTAGCTGCTCCTGTACTTTTCGTTCTCCTCGTGTGCTTCAGCGGCGGCCGAGGAAGAAACCGATGCCGGTGGGCTGTTGTAGGCATGCGAAGATGCCATGACGTGTGTGGGCGTGTGTGATCGGAGCGTTCAAGGGTTTCAAGCCTAACGAGCGAGCTAGATACTCTAGATTGCCGACGCTTGCGAATAGGTGGAAGGGGGCTGGCGTTGGTGATATGGGCTAGAGCATCGAGAAGGCGATAAGCTGAAGCAAATGCAACGATGGGCCAGCCCTTGGGTTAAAGGGAAGAAAAGGAAAAGACGAACGCGGGACAAGGTCGACAATGCGATTGATGATGATTCAGAGACAACAAATTTGGCGATGGGGGTTGAGTGCGTGTTTGGACGTGAACTTGAGACTTGGCCTGGAATCTGGGACGGACGGATGCAAAGCCCCGCTCTAGCGTGGTTTAGCTGCACAGTTGGCGTAGGAGCCTACGGGAGCCAGAGGATCTTTGGCCTTGGTGGCGCAAATTAGGGTGACATAGGGTGGGAGGCTTGGCCGGGGGGGCCTGATTCCCTCTTTTCCTCTTTCTTTTAGGGACGTCCCCTCACTGTTGGGGAGGCCTGCTGACAAGTCAAGGTTCGCGATGCATACAGGCATACATCATTTTACATTAGTACCTAGTTCCCGCTAAAGGCATTCTCGAGGTCATGTCACGGCTGAATCCGAATGCTTGCTGCGATGATGGGTGCCTGCTGTTCCGCCTCGTCAGCTGCCACGACACAAACTCTGAATCAACTCAGTCCTCCCTTAAAGGGCATTGCCTTAAGTGTGATGTCTCAGAGGAAACTCACGATCTGCAGTCGATACCAATAGGCCGACTGGCTGCCTTCCGCTCGTTCCTTTACCCCAGCTCCAGGGCCCCCACCGCATTCCTGAAACAGATCCAACCACTCATTTCATCGAGGGATCTTTCTGTGTAATGCGCCTACGGCTGACGGACATATTTTGGCTCCTCGCTCGTATATACGCAGTCAGCGTCAGAAAATGTTGTGAAATCCTACCGACCCTGTCAGCCTCCAGCAGCTGGGCGTCGTCGGTTCCGGGGCTACGGATACTGACATACATACACCGTATGGCCAGTTGACAATTCCCCACGTATATCAGCGTGGGGGCTTAGGTATAGTGCCATCAAGTTCAGAGGATCGCCTAGCAACACATTACTTCTTCGAGGTGAGACAACATACAGCTGTCATTCGGCTCGGAATGTGGCTCGGTCTCTTACGAAAAGAAAACCTGTCCTCTTCTTTGGAAATAAATTCGACATGTCTTACCCTCAATCAATCTTGTCTCTTTAGCCAGAGGGGTAATTAATCGATCTCGAGTATCCTGGTGTGATGGTTCTATAGCAAAGCAATATTGCTATTGTTCCACAGCACCGACTAACACGTTCTGTCCATCCTGATGGGTTTACCAATCAGACGCTTACACTGGAGTCATACGTCGATTGGAAGTACGGTACCAAACGACGTGAACTACATGTGTGTTCCAGGCCGTCTGGTCCCTTGGACACGAACTTCAGGGCACGGCCTCGCTGAGACAGCAGCATGTGCTACGCTCCGTGTACACCAAGGCGGCCGGCACTCTTTTGCCGTCGGTGTTTCGACGCAGCAAGGAGCAGTGTTACAGAACTCTGGAATGCCCATTCATAATGTCTTGTGGTTCAATTAGCTGAATGGCCCAAAACATGTTTATATCAGTGTCAGCTGACCTGGTGTCTGATGAGTATCGCCTTGGAGGAAGTGCCAAGAAATAGCCACAAATTACCTGTACTGATCTCCATTGCGTTTTCCGGGTACAGCCGATCACTGCAATATTCACAATCTCACGACGCCAGCCTCAAACGACTTGTACGCGTAAGAAACGGGCGATACGCTCAAGCCGTGCAGGACACTGTCATAGAACTCTATTCGCCAGCTTCCACGTGCCGCGAAGTATTCTTCAGCGGCCACACACTGAAACGCGAGTCGCTCAACATCTTCGGCTGACATTGCCTCCTTCATGTGGTCTCCATCTCAGTATTCCGTACAGCCAGATGGACTTTGTGTACATGGCCTCTTTCCTGGGCAGCTGAAGGTATAAGCCGTGCCCAAGACCTTCCATACTCAGGTATCATGGCGCAGTAAGTCGCCACTGCTCGAACATTGTGCAACAGGAGATAACAATTGCCTGTCCAGCCGAAGAGGGAAACCTCTAGGTATCTTCCAAAAGTATGAATAAAAGTTGGTAAGATAAGGCTGTTTCTGGTGGGCATACAGAGGTAGGATTGGAGGCTTACGTGATGCGAAGATAGTGGCGCTGAGACCTCTGCTTTCTTTCTCATGGCGGCGGCATCATGAAAAAGGAAACAAGATGAAGTATAGGACTTCAGCTGCAGGAAGCGTCTGGCTGAAAAGAACCCTGCCCCGACCAATACCCTTAGACGTCAGTTGTCATCCGAGATCATGACCACAATACTTCGGGTTCGAGGCCCCTCGTCCGCTGCCGACTTGGCATTGCCGGCCGAGAATCTGCACCTAGAATCTGGACACCTATCACACTTTTGCAGGGTACATCACCTACATATGCACGACGCTGCAACTGTGTCTTGAGGGCCGCTAGGCAATATATCAAGGTATGATGTGAATATATTATGATTTGGGGAATTGTAGGAATAGTAGGCAACAGGATGCCTCGCCTGCTCCTCTGAATGGCCATGTTCTTAAGATAATAATCCTCGTTTACAAGGGGCGTCCTGCCGTCGAGAAAATGGAGGTGGCTTGACCTTGTGCCTGGGCGCGGTTCCTAGCGGCCGCGCATCTTTTTTGCCGGCGCCCTCTTTTTGATCAAGAGCACATGCAGCCATAACTAGGTTAAACAATTCTTGTTTGTACAGAGTCCAGACACGAACCTGCCGATCCACCGCCCAAAAAAAGAACAGCAAGACCGTATCGAATCGAGCAACCAGGAAAAGGGCTGACTTTTGCCTCGAGGTACCCATCCAACTAAGCCAGGCGCGCAGATCCATTTTAGATCCGGCCGCCCTCACCAGTTTGTCCCGCGTTTGCTACTCTGCTGTCTGCTGGTGACTGGAGAGCTACCTGTAACCTACCATACATACCTACGGTAGCTGCTAGCTTCACTTCTGCTAACCGGCTACTTTGACTCTTTCTCAGCTCAGCCGCACACAACCCCTTTGGTGTTACTGATTCATACCAGTCCTGTCAGACTTCAAGTGAGACCGAAGAAGAAGAAAAAATCCCCAAGGCGAAGGAGAGGCAAAGCGGGCGCTTCCTGCGCGTCGTCTGCCATAAGCTCAGAACCCACCTTCAAATCAGACGTCACATCCAAATAAGACAGACATCCGCCTCATACGCCAATCCTTGCCCTTCCTTTAAACTGCGTCGGACCCTGCGCCGTGCATCACATCAATCCAAGACAGGAAAATCTCCCACTCATTCGACGGTTGCGACTGAGAGAACACGCTCGTTCTTTGACTTTCCACTCCGATTGGAGGAACCATCTCACCAGAGGATCACTCACTTCCCGACATTCTCAGAGTGTCCGCCCTGGGCAGAAAGGAACACCTCTTTTTCATCGCCTCGCGCCCATTTTCGACATCGCTCTTCTCGCCCCTCCTCTGCATTCGGTCACCAAGCTAAAGTAGTGCCAACAACACAAAATATTGACATTGCGCGGCTGAGCAAGATGACCGCAAGCCATCACAACAATACCAATGGCCACCATCCCGGTAAGTCCAGCATAACGAAAGCAGTGTCTTGCCACAGTAGCTGACCCGACTCGTCTTACCCAACAGCCGCCGCAAGCGGGAACGGGTACACCTACGGCACCGCAGACGTCTGGCAAAATGCACCGGTGCTGACGGGCACCACCAAGTTCGAGCCACTGCCAGATGTCAAGAACATCATGATCACGGGCGGAGCTGGCTTCATGTAAGTCTAGTCTGGAGTTCCAGGGCTTCATTTTTTGGTGATCGGGCCACTAATTGGCTGCTCCGAGGTACACAGCGCTTGTTGGTTGGTCCGGCATTTGACTTTGACCTACCCAGATGCGTACAACATTGTGTCTTTCGACAAGCTGGACTACTGTTCGTCACTCAACAACACGCGCATGCTCAACAACAAGCGCAACTTCACCTTCTACCATGGTGACATCACAAAACCCGAGGAGGTCCTCGATTGCATGGAGCGCTACAACATCGACACCGTCTTTCACTTTGCAGCGCAATCACACGTCGACCTGAGTTTCGGTAACTCGTATGGTTTCACCCACACCAATGTCTACGGCACGCATGTCATGCTGGAGAGCGCCAAGAAGATTGGCATCGGACGATTCATTCACATCTCAACCGATGAGGTCTATGGCGAGGTCAAGGACGATGACGATGACTTGCTGGAGACTAGTATCCTGGCACCAACCAACCCCTACGCTGCCAGCAAGGCTGCTGCTGAAATGCTTGTCAACTCGTACATGAAGAGCTTCAAGCTGCCGGTCATCATTGTGCGAAGCAACAACGTCTATGGACCTCATCAATACCCCGAGAGTAGGTTTACTTCCGGCCCATTTTCATAGTCCATCTCACTGACGCGAAAACAGAAATCATCCCCAAGTTCACTGCACTGCTGAACCGTGGACAACCTGTTGTCCTGCACGGTGACGGAAGCCCTACGCGCAGATACCTGTTCGCCGGGGACGCGGCAGACGCCTTCGACACGATCCTGCACAAGGGCACGCTGGGACACATTTACAACGTCGGGTCGTACGATGAGATCTCCAACATGGACCTGTGCGTCAGGTTGCTGAAGGAGATGGGCCTTCCGAACGACGGCAAGGCTGACTTCGACAAGTGGGTCAAGTACACTCACGACAGACCTTTCAATGACCACCGCTATGCCGTCGACGGAACCAAGCTCCGCAAGCTGGGCTGGGACCAGAAGACGCCTTTCGAGGCTGGTCTCAAGATCACGGTGAACTGGTACAGACAATTTGGAGAGAAGTGGTGGGGCGATATTGGCAATGTGCTCAGCCCCTTCCCGATTGTCAAGAGAGAAGGCGACGTCAGCAGGGTCGAGAAGGATACCAACGCAGAGATATCCGAGCAGCCCCAGTCCGTCAAGAAGCGAAAGGTCAGCGAGGCCAACGGAACATTCGAGGCTGTCGCTGCTTGATGGATCTTGAACATTGTGTACGAATATAATGACATCACTTGCTTGAACAAGGAAAGGAGTTATGGGCGTCGACCCGAAATGCAAAAGGGCGATGAATTGAAGGGATCAGTCTACAAAGTAAACTGCTTTGCACCTAGGAAACTGCACCACAGCATCAATATTTCATGAATTCAACTAAATCAGTCTGGAATCTGTGTTGGCATCGCAAAAAGTAATATTCCTCTTGTCCGCAAACTTGAATTACGTGCATGGTTGCCGAAGAGGGGTCACGAAAAACGCCTTGGATTCAATCCCTTGAATGTACGGAGTACACAGGCACTCGCCGACCTGCAGGTCCGGTAGGTGTAGAAGGATATATGCAAAGCAAATCGAATCATTTCAGAAATATGGGCCCAGTCATATTCCTATTTCGGAGAGGGACACCCTTTCTGCCTTGGGATCATGCAAGCTGATTGATTACCTAAGTCGCCATGTCTCCGTTATGCTGCATCATGGAGAATGATCTGATGGTTGGCTAGGCTGTGAACGGCTCTCGGTTCTCAGCCCATCGAGTCTTGGGGGGTAGACTGAGAGTAGATATAAGCTTTTCTTGTCTCTTCTACTTCTTTAGTCGCGAGGTTTGAGCCGCCAGGGTGTTTCATCCGCGATGGCTAACGTCAAGCCACATACATCTCGGCAGTCCACGACCTGCAGCAGGTCAGCACCATGAGGGAGACCACCCGGTCTAGACAGACAGCCTCTGCAATCTGCAATCTGGCAATGCATCTCTCCTTCTCGTGGATACATACATGATTAGGCGAGTCCAGTCCAGCCTGGTCCCCAATAGTCGGAGCTCGGAGTGAGTACCCAGGCGGCGGGCTGCAGCATGCTGAAGGAACCCTGGAAACCGTTTAAACAAGCCAACCACTGGGCGATCCTGGGCGCGCGGGACCCATCCAGTAACGAGCCTAGCGGGGAATCACTGGAGATGGCTCCCCGCAAACAGGCCGGGGGGACGGCCAAGTTGCACGGGTCAGCCTGGAGAGCGGCCGCTGATAGGGCAGGCTCTCAACTGGTCCCGGGGTACCACCGTGCCATCCTGGGAGCCCTGGAGGATCTGGGTAGTGGTAGCTGGCCGTCTGTCAGCCATGGTGCGCCTAGGCTTAGCACGAACGGCCTCGAACGAATCGACTCTCTCAACCAACTTCCCCGAACCTTCTTTTTCCTCCCAAAGCCTCGAAACTCCCATTCATTCTCTTGACTCACACCCTCTTTTTTTATTCTTCCTTCTCGCCCATCTACCTTTGGTGCCCCGTCGCGAGTAAGGTCTCCTACGGCCGTGTCGCCGCATCCCACTCGCACCCCAAGCTGAGTGAGTGCACACGGACGGAGGCAACAAAGTTGTGCGCCTTTGGGGTACCAAGTCCGTGTCTCGATTCGCCAGGCCAAGGTCAACAGATCGCATGCGACACACTGGTCGAGTTGCGAAACAGCCACATGCGACTCACCTAGGTCAGACATAGATGAAGGAGATATTGTCTGTATGACGACCCACCACACCCAGCAATTCTAGACGTCCACCTCCATCGTGCTCTCTCAGAATTCCCTCTATACGAGGTCACCGGTGAAGAATATTTGTGTCGAAAGCGCGACTTTGCAACACTAGATTTGGTGATAATGAACACCAGCCTAAAAAGTGACGGCAACACCTTTTTATAGTACTTCCTTCAGTGCATCGCGAGTACGGTCCACGTGTATCCAAGACACGAGAGACGACAAGCAGACAATCCGTGCAGTGATGGGCTCTGGCGCCGACGCGGAATGCTCCTTGTCCGAGTACGACCACGAGCCGATCCTAGACGCGCCTAGATCTGGTGACGACATGTCTATTGATGACCACTCTAGCGAGCAGCCGAGCACCGACACTGCGAGTCCCATCTTAACAGATCTAGAGCTGGGTAAGGGCTGCAGAACCACAGACAGCTACGGCGACGATGCAACGTCAATGTATGCGCGCAGTCATTTTCCTGGATCCGTGAACCGTGGGGTTCACAGAGCGTTTGATGACGGTGCTACCGTGTAAGCTATCTGTCTTGGTGTCCTTCTCTGGCACCTTATCGCTGCTAATTTCATTTACCTGAAGGAATTCCAATCGCTCCATCGCCCCTGCTGATGTGGAATACGTCTGGGAAAATGGGAGGCGTTATACGGGCTCATACTTTATGCCCAATGACAAGGCGGAACAGACGCGGCTTCTGCTGGTCAACGAGTGCTACAAGAGCGCTTTCGGCGACATACCGACAACTGTCTCCTTGGAGAACCCGACAGCCATACTGGATATTGGTACCGGAACTGGAGAATGGGCCATGGACATGGCGGACCGATATCCTGACTGTGAGGTCACTGGCACCGACATTGCAGACATCTTTCCCAAGTATGCCGGGCAAAATCTGTTTTGGGAGATTGACAATGCTGAGCTGGAATGGCTCCGCCCTCCCAATTTCTATGACCTGATTCACTTTCGAAACATGGATGGCGCCTTTAGAGATTGGCCATTCGTGTACGAACAAGCGTTCAAGGTCTGCAAACCTGGAGGCTGGATCGAGGTCATGGACTGGGATCTCTGGAATTCGGAAAACTATTTGGCCCATGTCCCTCCCGAGTCGGGCGTCCACCGTTGCGCAAGGGATTGGAAAGCGGCGGCCATGGAGTCGGGCTACTTGATCGAGAACGCTCACCTCAAATCGCACCTACTCACGGACGCAGGCTTCGAGGATGTCAAAGTGTGGGACAGCGACATGCCCATCAACCCAAAGTCGCTGTCCAGTGGTCACCTGCTCATGAAAGCGATCTTGGACGGCCTCGAGGCGCATGCTCTAAGGCTACTGACTTCGAGGAAGGGATATACGGCCGAGGAGCTCCGGTGGGAGATCAAGGAGTTTCGCAAAGTGTTCACCAACATCGCGCTGGACAGCGAAAAGTCCAGGAGCTTTAATATGAGGATGAAAGTCATGAAGGGAAGGAAGCCATTGGACTCGGACCGGTCGAGGTCATCAGCCCACCCGGAAGACATGTCCGACATGTTGACTGCCGAATCGCAGGGCTCCGTCGCATCTCCTGTGAGCAACACAATAACGCCAACTGCGATATGAGAGCGCGGCTGCGATATTGATACACAAACAACAACTCACGATTCTTGATAATACTGGATAGACGGGTTGAGTCGGTAGACTAAGAGAACAAGAGACGGATGGCGTCAGACCTCTAGAAGATACCCGAGACTTGCCAGATGAGCAGATTATGTGCATTGTGCGGCAAGAACGCACCTTTCCAAGGTACCGCAAATCTGCTTGGGAAAGGATGACGGATGACCTAGATCTGATGATTGGCAATGGTTTTTTCTCCTTTTTTTTTTTTTTTTTTTTTTTGCGGCGTCAAGTCGTTGACTGCAAAATGACTTTTTCAAAACTCAAAGACATCCATGGTCTTGTTGGATACCATGAAGGTAGTTACAAACGGAGAACTTTGTTGGAACTGGATATGGAGACTCGGGAAAACGAAAGCACCTGGGAGGGACGATGCAGCTAGAAGCCCAGAACTCAAGAATGGACTCCGACCGACTGGATATTATCGCCGTTCGTCGTCTCACCATGGAAACCAGGCGGTCCGTCCGCCCGAGAGTTCATCGCTTCACCCCGAGAACAGGTATTATTTCAGAATCTCCAATGGTGTATTCGAAGCTACCCATCAGTCAGGACTCAGGAGGTTTTTTTGCTTGTTTGGCGGCCATGATATCCTCTTTCTTTAGTCACATATGGTTACTCGCTATGAACTGAGAGTTTAATGAAGTCTTCAACAAAATTTGTCACAAATTTTTCACTCATAATTCCAAACAATACTTGATTCACAGATCAGCGTTGAGAAGGCAATATTTATAATGTATTATTGTATAACTCCTTACAGACTAGAAGTGGCCTCACAACTTACAGGCATCTGTAAACAGCGACGTCATTGATCATACCTCGGTATGTGCATATACCCCGGTTATCCACTCCTGGCTTGGAGACTACGACAGTATGACCCCGGCCCAACAGTGGGAGCTGCTCAACTCCAACAGCTCAAAGCTTCCCCAGACACGCCAGCCCCCCAGCTGTTCAGCGCGCGTGCTGTCCTCGAGGAAGGATCTCTGCCGATACATTAACGTAGTGGACTGCCGCTATGCACAGATGAAAGAATAGAGAACCATGGCTTTCGACGGCACTGACGGCTTCTCAGCCGTCACCAATGGCGTCGCTGGCCTGTCGCTCGACGACGGCGCTGGCGGCGGCCTGCCCATCTTCGACATCGAGCCGGTGCAGCTGCAGTTCAGCATCGCCGCCGACTTTGTGGCCGCCCAGGTCGCCAACAATGTGCTGGTGCTGGCCCTCTCCAACGGCCGCATACTGCGCATCGACCTCAACCGCCCCGAGGACATTGACGACATCGATCTGCCCAAGCGTCCGTCCGAGGTCGGCGTCATCCGCCACATGTTTCTCGACCCGACGGCCTCGCACCTGCTCGTCTGCACCAGCCTCGGCGAGAACTACTACCTCCACTCGCAGAGCCGGCAGCCCCGGCCTCTGACTCGCCTGCGCGGCGTCACCATCGAGAGCGTCGCGTGGAATCCCAGCTTGCCCACCGCTTCAACTAGGGAGATGCTGCTCGGCGCCAGCGACGGAAACATATACGAGACGTTCATCGAGAGCACGAATGAGTTTTATAGAAAAGAGGAAAAGTACCTCAAGGTGCTGCAGAAGCTGCCCGACGGCCCCGTCACGGGACTATGGGTTGATAATCTCGGCGGAAGGTCCGACATGAGGAGGGTGCTCATCAGCACGCAGAGCCGCCTATTTCACTTGGTGGGCAAAGTTGGCCGAAGTCACAGCGAGGGCAGCGGCTCGATATATACCAAGCTCTTTGACGCTGAGCAGCCCACCATCCACGAACTGTCGAGAGTTTCTGGCTCTGCGCCGTCCACCCTGGCCGTGTCGCCCGACTCGCCGAATGCCAACGCCTACGACGACGTGTCTCTCGAGAGGGCGTTTGCCTGGCTCTCTTCGCACGGTGTATACCATGGCAAACTCCTATCAGCGCCGGTCACCTCGGAGCTAGGCCCCAAGATTTACAGCGAGTCAAAGCTGCTGCCTAGAGCCCAGATAGTGTCCTCTGACGCCTCAGGTCGCAAGAAGACTTCGTCAGAATTCATCGATGCCACCATTTTGACGCAATGGCACGTTGTCAGTCTAGTCGGCGGACGGGTTGTGGCTGCTAATCGTTTGACGGGGACTACTGTATATGACCAAGTCATCCTGGAGCAGGGACAAAAGGCCTTGGGTCTCTATGTGGATCAGCAGAAGAACACGTTCTGGCTCTTCACAGCCCAAGAGATTTTCGAGATTGTCGTCCGGGACGAAGACAGAGACATTTGGCGGATTATGCTCGAGAGTCAACAGTTCGACGAAGCCTTGCAGCATGCACACACGGCCTCGCAGAAAGATGCCATTGCCATGGCTTCTGGAGATTACCTCATCTCCAAGGGACAATACGTGGAAGCCGCTGGAGTGTATGGCAAGAGCAGCAAATCTTTCGAAGAGGTTGCGCTTACTTTTATCGACCACAACCAAAACGATGCCTTGCGAAAGTATTTGTTGACAAAGTTGACGACATACAAGAAGGCACAGGTCATGCAGCGGATGATGATTGCCACCTGGCTGGTTGAGATCTTCATGGCAAAACTCAATTCCTTGGAGGACACAATCAAGACTGAGGCTGAGCTGGTCGAGAACCTCAACACGGATCAGTCAAAAGAACAATTGAGCACGATTCGCGAGGAGTTCCAGAGCTTTGTAAATAAGCACAAGTCGGATCTGGACCGCAAGACTATATACGACGTGATCAGCAGTCATGCGCGCGAAGAAGAATTGCTCTACTTTGCCAACGCGACCAACGATTACAACTACGTCCTCTCCTACTGGGTACAAAGAGAGAGATGGGCTGAGGCATTGAATGTGCTCAAGAAACAGACGGATCCCGAAGTCTTCTACCGGTATAGCAGTGTCCTCATGACACAAGTTGGGCACGAACTCGTCGAGATCATGATGAGGCACCCCAGCCTCAAGCCGCGAAACATAATACCGGCTCTGTTGGACTACGACCGCAACTTTACCGGTTCCCTTTTACAAAACCAAGCCGTCCGATATCTGCAATATGTCATTAACCAGCTCAACTCCACAGATGCCGCGGTTCACAACACTTTGGTGTCCATATATGCATCCCACCCCAGCAAGGACGAGTCGGGTCTTCTGAGCTACCTCGAGTCGGAGGGTGATGAGCCGCGATTCGATCCCGACTTTGCGTTGCGACTGTGTATCCAGCACAAGCGAACGCTGGCTTGTGTTCACATTTACACAAACATGGGACAGTATGTCCAGGCCGTCGATCTTGCTCTTTCGCACAACGAAACAGAGTATGCTGCCATTATCGCCGACAGACCTATGAACAATCCAGCACTTCGCAAGAAATTATGGCTTGCAGTAGCGAAGAAGGTCATCTCGCAGTCCAACGGAATCAAGACAGCCATTGAATTTCTCAAGAGATGCGACTTGCTCAAAATTGAGGACTTGATTCCATTCTTCCCCGACTTTGTCGTGATAGATGATTTCAAAGACGAGATTTGCAATGCGCTCGAGGACTATAGCCGCAACATTGATGGGCTCAAGCAGGAAATGGATGAGAGTTCGCAAACGGCTACAAACATCAAGATTGACATTGCGGCTCTCGATCACCGTTACGCCATTGTTGAGCCAGGAGAGAAATGCTACGTCTGTACCCTGCCTCTGTTGAGCAGACAGTTCTTTGTCTTCCCCTGCCAACACGCCTTCCACTCAGACTGCCTAGGAAAGGAAGTACTCAAGCAGGCAGGTGTTGCGAAAAGTAAGAGGATAAAAGAATGCCAAGTACAGATTAGCAAGGGCCTCGTCAGCGGCTCCAAGAAGGATGCAATGGTCGCAGAGCTGGACGCACTCGTTGCTTCGGCATGGTAAGTCTACAGACCAAGAATCCGCTTCAACAAATTTCACAATACTGACGATGCTTGTAGTATCTTATGCAGCGAGTATGCGATCAAGCGCATCGACGAGCCCTTTATCACGGCGGATGACGACAAGAACGAGTGGGCATTATAGGCACTTGCTGCTCGGCTAAAATAGCCAATTCGCTCTGAGGTCTGAGATAATTGCTGGGTGGTGACTGTACACCGTTTTCTCAATGCGGAAATCATGAGTACTTATTCAAAGTAGAGATAGCGTTGGGCGTTTTGATACCCAGAAACAAGTCATTTGAAACATGTAACCCAGATTCACTTGTCTGTGTATCTTCTTGAGGCAGCTGGGACACTCAGCGTGCGCTCATGTGTCTTGGAGCACGTTGAGAATAGACGTCTTCGTGTTCCGTACCACCCACTTGCCTTGAGCTTGAGCTAGACACTTTGACACTTGCGGGATGACATGTCAAGAACAGGCACGCGGACGATGTTAAGACTAGCCGAAGTGTCAAATCTTAGAGTTTCTACTTGTCCTGACTAATGGACTGGTTCGTCACTTGGGGACTAAATTTTGAGCCCAGAGCTTTGAGTGAGTATACTGTTTGATGAGAATAGAATTGCGGTCTGCCCAACATCCATCCTGGCCAAGAGGAAATCTCTCAAGCAGAACTCACTCTCGTCAATAAAACTTTCCTTTGCCATCTATAGAAGCGTTCGACTCAACTCAAGAACGCAGAAAGGGCAGGACTACACGGACCTCGTAGCCTGATAACGCAGATTCGCACATAACACCCCATGGTGACCGAGACATTCCCATCTACCCCAGCATCAGCCCATTGTACCACCGTGGCCAACGTCTTCCTCCTTCTGACTTGCTCATAAACGGCGGGCGCATGAGCTGGGGCTGTCACGGGCAGGCAAAAGTTCTCGCCGTGGGCATTCTGGTCGAATGTCTTAGACCTTTTCTAACCGGGCTCGGTGTTCGTGCTCGGGAGGTTTTCGATCTCTCGAGGGCACCGATCTTGGAAACACCGGGGAGAGCAGACGCCCTCACGGTGGATGCACGAGGGAGATGGGTTGCGTGGACGAGCCTCGGGGAAGTGATGGGCGTCACAAGGGGGAGATGACTGGCTGTCCACGTCTTTAAGCCACGATGTCTACCTACGTTTGTGCCATCTTCGTTTAACAAGCCGGGCTTTCTCCTGATTTCCATCGTAGTGTGGCAACGGTGTTATCTTGACGCTCTTTCTTCCTTGGTTCCATCTTCACTGTATTAGATGACTTCTTTTCCACTTCTTTTCAGCTCGCCACATTACATCTCTCGAACTGGATCAGGACCCTGAAGCTGAAAACCGACAAGAGATCGTGGCTTCGCCTCACCCCACGTCGTGTAAAATTACATGTTTCTCACAAGCCAAAAAAAAAAATACCAAGCAACCTCTTTCATTGCTGTTTTGGTAATCTGCGCTTGTTTGTCCCCCATCCCCTTTTTCTTTTGCCCTTTGATACTTAACAGAACGCGCATTCCGCGCCAGCGATCGAGAGACTGCGTGATCAATCGCCCCCCGGCAATGTACGGGTATCGCCAAACTCTATCGTCGCCCGCGTCCTCGAGCGTGCCCGGCTCCTCGGTAAATCTGAGCAGGCCCGCGCTGTGCAAGGCCGTGTCTCTGCTCGTCTTGTTCTGGGTGCTCGCTGCTGTCTCTCGTTTCTCGGTAAGTTGAGGGTGAAAGCATTTTTCCTGTTTTTGCCACTCGGGGGATGGTTTGTGGGGGTGGCTTTCTTATATTGCCGGGATCATCCTTTATCTCTTTCTGAGGACTTGTTGATTTCGCAAAGGGCGTCTATGGACTTATCGATTCTGCCAATATAGATCGGCCGCGACGATGGCATGCGCGAGGTATACGAACAGGACAACCAGAAGACGATGTGGCGCGTCCTCGGCCCTGAAGATGATTCCAACGACGCGGCCGCAGACCAGGGCGCTGGTAATAACATTGCAAATACACAGCTGTCTGCCCAAGAAGAGGAAGCACCAAGCAATACACCACCACCGGCAACACTGAGGCGGCACACAGACCGCGTAGCCGTGACCATGGAAACCCGGCCGCTGGCGAACCTGATCCCGGTGATCCTGCACTTCCACAGCGTCCTGGGGCCCGCGTGGCCGCTCGTCTTATACACGACGGCTCCCACATCCACCAACCTGACATCCACCTCGGCGGCGTTCGCCCGCGCCGTGGACGCCGGCCACGTCGAGATCCGGCACCTGCCCGCGTCCGCGGCGCTCGACAGCCACCGCGCCGTATCTCTCTTCCTAGCGGACCCGTGGCTGTGGCGGGACCTGGCGCCTTACCAGCACGTGCTGCTGTTCCAGGCCGACAGCATCCTGTGCGCCAACTCGGCGCAAAACGTCGACGACTTTCTCGGCTGGGACCTCGTCGGCGCGCCCATCGACGCGGCGTTCGGCCGCGGGTACAACGGCGGCTTGTCCCTCCGGAACCGGGCGCGGACGCTGGATGTCGTGTCGCGATACAGCTTCGCGGATGACAGCAGCGCCGAGGATGCGACCGGACACTTTCAGTTCGAGGACCAGTGGCTGTACACGCGCATGGCGGAGACGATGGGAGGAGAAGGGGCCAGGCTGCCCCCGGAGGACGTCGCGCGCTCGTTTGCCGTCGAGACCATCTGGCAGGACCGGCCGCTGGGCTTCCACCAGCCGTCCCGGTGGCAGAAGGACAGGATGCCCGAGATCATGGAGTACTGCCCCGAGGTCGGCATGATCAGCGGTGCAGCATTTTTCTAAACAAAAGAAAAGAATGAGTGCTTGGTGGTCGGTTGGCCCGATTCAAGTATATAATCCGAAGAAAGACGGCAATCATGTGTAATGAGTATAGCTAATTACTGGAAGAGGAAACTGACCTTTAAGGTCTTTTGTCAATCAGTGACAAGTTTGGACTTGCACAGTTGTCGGTCACTTAACAAATGACGGAGATGTTGCACATTTTACCATCTTCTTCCGCCTCCGATTTCGAATCAAGAAATATCGCCATGTTCCTTCTCTTGCAGAACTATTGTAGTCAACGATTGGGCAGTTCCCATTTCTAGAGCTTGCAAAATCTCATCGCGCCTACGAGATTGATAAAGAGCTGGAAAGACAGGAGTAGGAATGCTATAACACGTTACCCAGGATATATCATGCATACCGGATAAGTCTTGCCTGTATTCAAAAGAATAAATACACGATGATCCTCTCCTAGAGTATGGGACCTGCAGGACATGCGACTTGTCTCGTAAGCAGGAATATGGGGCAGCCCGCTCGCTTCTCGGAGGACGAAGATCACATGCGGCTGCAAGGGAACAAATACGTCAAGGCGAATCCCCATTCGAGTATTGTGAGCCGGTTCGACTTAAGCTTAACATTGTCCCCGGGCCGATGCAGGCAGGGTTGTTGTCTGATGTCAAAGCACTCTCTTGACTCCCGTAGAATGACTAAACAAGACGATATGAACTCGAATTGATTCATGCATTGTTGGAAGGGAGTCTCCATCCTCTTGCGCCTGCCTTGTGAAACGAGCCAAATACAGAAGAATAATAGCTGGCAGCTGGGCAATCTTTCCAAACTCTTCAATCATCAGCCGGCAGCCATTTTTCGCTTGACTGAGTGATCCTTCAGGTCTCGAATTGGCCATCAGCCATGCGGCATAGGCAGACGAGCTGGGGCTGTTTCACGCGACGTCACTGGCTGACGACATGCCATGTCCTTGCCAAGAAGCCAGAAAATGCATACTGTGCAGAGGATACGGGATGCTGGCTCCGATCTAGACGAGAATAGCTGACACCAGGAGGATAAATATAGCCTGGCCATCTTTTTCAGGGAATTCTCAACAGCCCGTGTGGATCTCGCCTTGACAGCAGATTTCCCGCATGGGATAAAGGTGACGTGCCGAACTTTGGTTGCGAATAACGGATTACTACTGGTGTGCTATAGTGTTAGACTTTAATGTGACAGGCACTGGCAGCGGAGCCACGGGCCAGAATGAACAAACTGCCAAAGACTGCCCGGTGATTCCTGTGAACAAACCTTCTTTGGTAGCGGGCAGTATACAGCGCGCCTAGGAATTCTCTGGAGATCATCTGGATGGCTTCTTAGCTTTCCACCTCCATATAGAATTCATCGCATGAGCTAGGTAGCACTCCAAAAGAGCTTGCTGGCTTGGTCAGGCCGCTGCCAGTATCAGCCGGCTGGTTTGTATGTATGCCGAGAGCTAGATTGTATTGTACGTACCTACATAGTGATAAGCGGGCATATCGCAGCGCATATCTGTGGTGTTTCAGATTCTTCATATCCCGGTTACTCTGTCGTCTGACCTTTTGATTGGTCTGGCTTCATTCCGAAAGCACCACTCCAGGGCAGGGAAGAGACCGGGGATCGTCGCAATCCGGAGCCACCTTTACCTACCACCATCCCATCTGTCCCTGGTCGAATCGTCTCTTGCGCACTCCAATACGTAGACGACGGTATCTTGTGTGCAATACATTGTCACTGGTTCGTATGTTGAGGACAGCTAGCATGATAAGTCGACTGGAGCGAGGGCCTTTTCTTCGTAATCATCAATGGTCGTCACCTTGCGTGGCAGTTCAGGTAAAAGCTCGTACCTGGCATGAACATTATACTCCGTACCCACAGCTGGAGCGGTTTTCGTCTATGTACTGCAAGAGGCCAATATTATTGTCCGCCAGCGGTCTCTCTTTGCTCCCCAAAGTGCTGTATCAAGACAGACGCAGGTGATGGACCTACCAATTGACGGGTGCTTGACTGATGGCAGTTCATGAATTCCTCTGCGCGCCAGTTTAGAATCATGGCTTCGTGTTCCTTGGGCATTACACAGCCTCGGCGTTTCAACGGGCATCTAATCCGGACTGTCCAATCTATTCGCTTCAATGGTCTTCAGTGCTCGGGCACAGTGATGTGTCTCCTGCCGGGAGATGGGGAGATGGACATTGTTGCACTGCATTATCGAACGAGGGCCAAGACAGCTGGAGCAGCAGGACGGTACTCCGGTTGGGGATAATGGAAGCCGGGCCCATCATCCAACTAGTTAGCAAGATATCGTCGCATATTCTGCACGTCTTCGAGAACGTTTTATACTGCCGAATCGAATCTAGCGCATCCTAGGCGATGCTACTTTTAAATTCACCCAAGAGGGCAAAATAAGGGTGTGCCTCGTCGTCTATATGAAGCTGTGTGCCGCCTGAAGGGTCCACCTAGGTCAATGCTGTTTTGCAGCAATGAGAGGGAAAAAGACGTGTAGAGTCAAAAATAGCACACGCGTTGGGACCCCCGAGTCAATTTTCTGGAACGAGCGCGGGGCACGAGGCAAGACGTTGCAATCCCTCCTATGTCTGTATGAATGGCTCCTGATGAGATGCGACACCAACTTGACAGCTGAAATAGAAGGTAATAAGCATGCCTCGAGAGTGCGCTGTGCGCTTGTGTATTGGCATGTCTGTATGAAGTATGCAATGATCCGCAGGATCTACTTGACTCCCGCTGGCGCAACGATTTCGGTTGGGTTGGGGTGGGTGGGAATCTTTGGGGTTGACATGGCCTGGGCAATGCGCTACCGTGATACAATACCGATCGGACTGTTTTTTGGCGAACGGTAGTTTCGGATGACTAGCGTAGCCATGAACGTGATGACTAGGGCCCTCCGTAGCTTGTAACATCACGATGTGAATGCTGATGTGAAATGAGTGCTTGCCCTGACAGTATGTAGAGCGCCCAAAAGGGCTACCTTGTCCTCGCTGCGCCCGGCAGCACGTATCAATCCACATAGATGAGCGGCCCGCTGACGTGGAGAAGCTCGGAGCGAAGAAGACAAGAATATCGAATTGGTATGCGGAAACTGACACATGACGAGGGTGTTGACTGTGGAGGTGTGCCCCGGGAGGTTCAGCGAGGAGAGCTCGGTAGCTGTCCAGGTACCGTAGGCCGTATATCCTGGTCAAGGCGTGCCGACCTCGTTCTTCCCTTTTCATCATCGTGACAGAAACCAGTTCGGGAAGGATGCATCGTCATCAGCCTTTGACGTGGCTTTTTATGCGTTTCTGACAAGCGGCCCATGATCGAGTATGGTGAGAGGGCCTTGAGACAGACGCAGCACTGAAGAAACAGAAAGATCATTCATTCGGCACCTGCGATTTAGCATGCGGCCATCATGTAGACAAGGCTCCGAAGATGAAGAGGATACTGAGAATAGCGTCTAAAAAAGAAACGTATACCACGGCCTAGGCCTTTGACTTGCTCAATGATTTCCAGGAAGGTCCAAGTGGAAGCCCGGTTCCATGTTCAGTCGTCGCTTCCTACCCATCTTAGTTAAAGGTGCAATGGCCTGATGATATAAGTTTCGATTCAGAGGTAGAAGGAAGGAGAGAGCCGGAGACTTTGATATCACTGTCACCTGAGAGAAGGACATCAACTGAGCACTTGGCTCTTGGGTCTAGAACTTCACAAGGACAATTTGACAACTCTATTGCATTGATTCCCAGGTGGCGCCCTCGAGTCCAACCGTATAACCCACCCCAGTTGACGCCAGACTACTACATGGCGGTACGACAGTTGCGATCCCTCTCCTTCTTATCTAGTTGGCGACAGAGAAACACAAAAGTTTGTTTGTCTGCTTTACCAACGTGCTCAATTGATCGAGGCCTGCGTCAGATGCATCAAATGGTAATAAGGGGGTTGATTTGCAATGCAGCTGGCTCCATGGGTAATGTAGGTGGTACGGAGTACATGCCTGCACTGTCTAGGTAGGTAGATGACGGATCAATTGTGTAGCTAGCCCCCCTTCTCCTCCCCTAAATCGAGAAAGCATTCGTGTTTCATCTCTTCCCCAAACCGCCGCTATTCTGTTCTGGTAGTCGGGTGTCACCGTACGTCCTAACGCCTCACTTGATGCGGCCCCCAGGGCTCGAGCTGTGAGTGGTCGGTAGCGCAAAGTATGCCCCCCAAGCAGCTGCTGCGCCCAGCCCAGTGGGTGCCAGACCTCCAGTCCCCTCATCTACACTACTACTTGATCTCTAGGCAGGTATCCAGGTACATTCTGACCTAACTCGTACTGCTGAGCGCTGCAGTTCGTCGCCAGTTCTCTCCAATTGATCCCCGTCCCCTGAACCCCTGCCTCACATCACGCCAATTGCCAGTTCTCTTTTCTCTTCTCTAGGTGCATGTACGGAGTACATTTGTTTTGCCGGAGCGGTGCTTCGAACCCCCCTAAAAAGTTACTACTACACCGTACCTACAGGTGGAATACATGCACCTTGACCTGACCTTTACGTATGCGTACCGACCTACAACAGTCCGGCCGCTGGTTTGTTGATGCTGTAGGGAGCTGCTGCTGCCACTGATGCTACGGTGCCGGTACTGCTGCTCCAGTTCTTCCTCACCAAGAAAGGCTTTTTTCTCTCTCTCTCCTCTGTTGGACCTGGTCGTGAGATCCAGCCAAGGACACATCTATCCACCACATCCACCACATCCACTCCTCCCCGTCTCCCATTCCCATGATCCATTTCTATACGCACACATCTGCCTCTCCAACCTTTCTTCCCTTTTTCTCTCTCTTCCCCGATCCTCTAGATCTGATCTCTCTCCCTTCTCCAGGCCTTTTCCACCTCCATTTCTCCAACCACCCATTGGACGCCATCTAATGCAGCCTGTATATTGATCCGTCGGTTTGGTCTCTTTTTTTCATTTTTTACTTTCCGCACTCACGAAGCGACCTCGCCCGAGCCCGCACAAGCTCCCGGAAATCTCTTCTGCCCTCCTCGTGCTCGAGTCACCTTGTCTCGCTTGCTCGGGGCATCGTCGAGTACGTTTTATCGATACTTGAGAGACTTTCCAGCCAGTCTGGGAGACGATTGAGCTTAAAAGAGCCAATTGCCTTGGGAACGCCAATCGCCCGCTATCGTATCCTCCTAAGCTGGGATCTTTTGAACTTTCCGCACCGCCAGCTCGCCCGCCCAACGGAAAGGCCAAAGGCAAAGAGGCAGATCGACCCCCAAACTCTCTTCCAGAGCAACTCGACGATAGTCTGCGACCGCTTCATTCGCATCACTTTTTTTTTTCCTCTTCCGAGATCAACCGCCCCAATACGGCTGACCAGTCCCGTGGACTTCAAGACAGCGTCCTGACCTGCCGTATCTTGTAATAACCCATCTTCCCTTGGGATTACTATCTTCGATATTGTCACTCCTTTGATTTCTCCTTGGTCCTCGGCCGGCGACATAATCTGCAATCAGTCGATCTCATCGAGACCTTTCGAGTACACGACAAGCCCCACATAGACCTTCTTGACATCGTATTGTCACCGAGCTCCAGCAGCATCCACGTACGACGCACGTACCCACGACTACTGACGTCTTGGCCCCAACCTGCTGCCAGACAGTGGCTAATATTCACCACCCTTCGACCAACATTTCACGTGAAGCAACCCATTATATAGAGGTGGCATCCACTGAATGAGGGTCGGACGAATAATCGATAATGTCAAGTGCTAGACCAGAACAATTCAACTTGGGCTTCCCAGCTACCAGCCAGGGTCGCTCAGCTTCACCCACCACGACCACCTCAGCTAGATCTCAATCTCCCATCGAGTCATCAGGCGCATCCGCCGTCAGATCCCCCTTCGGCATGTCTGGCACATTGAACCCCGCCGGCAATAAAATGGCAGGAACCACGCGATCTGGAGCTGGTTCTCCTTCGCACGATTTATCCGGGTCCGGCAGGCTGTTCTCCAAGAGGTAAGCTTCCAGCAATGTGCTACCCTGCCTTCTTTGAATTGGCAGTTTTGTTTCAGGTCGAACTAACCACGTCTGCGCAGGGCACGAGAAATCCAGGCCCAGGAAGGACTACCATTGAACCCTTGGGGCGGCCCGCCCACCAGCGGAAACTCGACTCCGCTTCGCGAGAACATCCCAGAATCGCCGACCGACGGGTTTCCCGATTTTGCTCAGTTGCCCACACCGGACAGCGGATCATCGGGCGGGCGACGTGCTCGTGCTGGTACCGTTCCGTCCCGGTTCCCCGGGGCACCTGTTGGCAACGGACTGTTGAGCATTCCCACACTGAACGCCCAGTCTTCGCGTGTCAGCCCCTCCCAGAGCCCCTTCAACAAGTCACCCTCTCCTGGCCTGGGTGAATCCTCCGAGCCGCCCAGATCCGGATCGCTTTTGTCAAGACTGCGAGCTGGTTCTATGCCGCAGCGAAGCCCGTACAATAACATTCCCGGCACAAGTTCACCGTTTGGACCAACTCTCTTCAGCGGTAGTTGGAACCCATCTGGTCGCGAGCGAGGAAACACCCTCGCCAGTATCGCCAGCGTTGGATCGACCAATGGCCCAAGCTCGCCCGCGCAGTCTGCCTTCTCTAAGGAAGGAAGTGGCGAGAACGATGTGCACATGAGGACTCTCGACTACCTAGGACTTGCCGAGACTCCTCAGCCCGCTCGTGCGCAGCTGGCCGCTCCATACTTGCCTGGCCTGGCTGACTTCACCAAGCAAGCTAACCGCTTCCGTTCGTACTCGGTGAACAACAAGGACAAGTATGCCGATGAGGACGATGATGATTACGACGATTTGAACCCCGAGAACCAGTACGCCGCCTCGTACCTTCAAGACCAGCTGGCTGCTACCCAGGCTGCTATTCACAACCATAACATGGCCGTCCAGAATTTGCAGAACTTGGCCGCGCAGTCCATTCGACCTAGGGCAAGAACTGTCGGAGGCCTTGATCTAACTGCCGCTGGTTCCCGAGGCCTTCGCAACTTTTACCACACCCCATCGCGTTTGGACAGCTCCATGACAGCCACCGAAATTCGATTGCCAGACGAGAACGATTTCGAGGATTTGCCTCAGGCTGTTGCTGCCATGAACTTGGGTCGATCCAACAGCCGCAACAACGGCTTGCTGTCTGCCGAGGAAGGACTTGAGGGTCCCACGAGTGCCTTGTGGCTTGGCAGCATTCCCACCTCCACCACAACCTCGACACTGACGGAAATGTTCAAGCAATACGGCCCCATCTCCTCGGTCAGAGTGCTGACGCACAAGAACTGCGGCTTCGTTAACTATGAACGCGTGGACAGTGCAATCTCAGCCAAGACCGCCATGAACGGCAAGGAGATCTTCCCCGGCGCAGGCCCAGTCCGCATTAACTTTGCGAAGCCGCCCTCGGCATCCAATACTCCGGGCCATGATGGCGTCTTTCCCTCCCCGAGCCCCGACCCCTTTGCCAAGGGAGGAGACAACGCAAGCTCAAACGCCGCTGCTGCTGCAAGTGATGGAGCGGCCATTACGACTCAAGCGAACGCTGCCCCTGTTATACCTCCTCTGCATGAGATCACGGCAGACATTGTGCAGATTGTCAAGTCGTTTGGCGCTACTGAGGAGGACACTTACAGAATTTCTCTCAGCCTGAACTCTGCTGTTGGATTCACCAACTTCCTTGACGAGATCCCTCCCGTCAGAGAGCCTACACACACACGTGTCCATGACGCACCAAAGCTTCGAGACATTCGCAAACGAATTGACAACCAGAGCCTGGCTCAGCCCGAAATCGAGGGCATTGCCGTTGACATGCTTCCCGAGATTGCGGAGCTGGCTTCAGACTATCTTGGAAACACGGTAGTCCAGAAGCTGTTTGAGCACTGTTCTGATCCCATTCGCGATCTCATGCTGAACGAGATCGCGCCTCACCTGGCCGAGATTGGTGTACACAAGAACGGTACCTGGGCTGCGCAGAAGATCATCGACGTGTGCAAGACACCTCAGCAAATGTCGCTCATCGTGGATCATATTCGACCGTACACGGTTCCCTTGTTCTTGGATCAGTACGGCAACTACGTGCTTCAGGGCTGCCTGAAATTCGGCACTCCCTTCAACGACTTCATCTTTGAAACTATGCTGAGCAAGATGTGGGACATTGGCCAGGGCAGGTATGGCGCCAGGGCTATGCGGGCTTGCCTCGAGAGCCATCACGCAAGCAAGGACCAGCAGCGAATGCTGGCTGGTGCCATTGCTCTGAACAGCGTCCAACTTGCCACCAACGCAAACGGTGCTCTGCTGCTGACCTGGTTCCTTGATACCTGCACATTCCCCCAGCGTCGCAGTGTGCTGGCACCCCAGCTTGTGCCATACCTCGTCCACCTCTGCACACACAAGGTCGCCTACCTCACGGTACTCAAGGTGATCAACCAAAAGGCCGAGGCTGATGCTCGTGATACAATCCTCAAGGCTCTGTTCTTCACACCCAAGGATCACGTTCTTGAAGCAATTCTTAGTGACCATGCATGCGGTGCGACTCTGATCTTCAAGGTGCTGACGACTCCCTTCTTTGACGAGAGCATCCGAAGCCAGGTCGTGGAGAATGTCAAGAATGTGCTCATTCGCATCAAGGCTCAGCCCAACCAAGGTTACAAGCGACTCATGGACGAAGTCGGTCTCTCTACCCGCAACGGCGGAGGATCGCGGGACCACTCCATCAGCACGACCGAGCGCCAGCGTCCTGCTTCGAGACAGGCACAAGCACATGCACAGGCAAATGCTGCTGCCATTCAGCAAAATGCGCAGTATGGCAACCAGTACATGAATCCTCTCAATGCAGCCAGCACGCCTGGAGGCTACGACATGGGCTTCGGGGCCCCGAGAAGCGAGGCTGGCGATTCTGCCATGCCTCAGTTCCCACAATATGGACAGCAGAATGCCATGTACAATGGCACAAACCCTGCCATGGTGCCCAACATGCAGCAGATGCAGTACCAACAGAACATGCTGCAACGTGGTAACCCGTCCATGAATGGCTTCTTCCCGCCGATGCCAGCTGGATTCAACGGCTACAACAGTTCGACGCCTCCGATGGACCAGTACCGTGGTCAGAACCTGGCCAACAGTAGCCCGATTCAGCCTCCTGGCGCTCCGGCAGGCTACGGCCCTCCTGGTTTCAACATGCCTATGGGAATGGGTGGCTATGGCTACAACAGCATGGGAGGCATGCAGAATATGCCTTACGTGCAGGAACAGCCTATCAACACGCGACGTGGACGCGTAGGTCAACCCTCCCATCGAGGCCGAAAGTCGCCTCGTCCCTAAGTGCCTTAGCTAACCACGTTGGCGCAGAGGTGAATTTCCCATTCTCTTTGGCATATTCCTGGGTAGACAAAAGCATATTCTCGTGTGCCTGTTGGGCGTGGTCAATTGGGTGATTGCAGAGTTCTACGATTCTCGATGACGGAGTTTTTCTTTTTCTCATCTTCCGGGACTCGGCCAGCCTACCCATTGATCGTTGGGCGACCATCATTTACGGCACACTTGTTTTGACACTTTTCAAATGTGGGGAGAGCGAGTCAAAAGGGCTGTTGCGCCGGCGTGGTGACACCACACCGCTGTAAAAGCTTTTGCATGTGTCGATTTATTGTTCAGACACAATGACATGGATCATGGCTTTCCAGACTCTGGAACATTGTGAAAGCTTCTGGATCGAGGAATGCCTCGACTTCGAGACGGGATACAATCACTGATTGCATCAGCCTAGACGAGCTGCAAAGGAGAGGAGTGGAACCGTGAATTGGAATTCGCAACTTCAAGGGCATGATAGAGAGATTTCGCAGTGGAGGAGCCTCTCACAGCAACCTGAACATGATTGAACGAGGCAAATCTGGGAGATTGTCTCATCAGTCAAGTCCAGTATGACTCGAGTGTATATTTTATTGACGATTGAATTGAAAGTTAGAGCGAACATTTCGGACCAATGCGAGTGATGTTGTCAAGTGAATCTCTTAAGGAAGAAAAGACAAGCCATTCTTTCCACTATTGACATGTTCCAAGTGTTTTCCAGTCAAGTCACTAATGGAAGCTGGCTGGCAGTCATAGGACAAAGTGGACAGTGCTCCTAGTCATGACCCAGGTCGACCGCGCCATGGGCAGGAAGTGGGCAGTGGACTCTGTGGCTTGATCGGACGCCGTCGATCGGTTCGTCATTGTGTGGGAAAAGGGAAAAACTCGGGAGGTTGGGAGGGGGAAGACCCATCGCCGAGTGATTTTATTGCTACCGCGCCCGCGAGCTCCGAAGTCTCACGATTTCACGCATGTGTGAGTGAAAAAAGGCGCCCCATTTTGAACACTATGGGTCGGTCACTAGTTAGTACCAAGTACCGAGGAGACTGGATTTCGTACCAATGGGCTCGAGGTATGGTATGGCTTTGATCAACTGGAGTCAGTTCGTCACGAGTGCGGGCGGTGATGGTCATGCAAGGGAGACACAGAGAAGCAGAAATATATCGCTTGATCAATATCGTATTGATGCTCATCTTTTTCATGAGACTATTTACATTCCTCTCTCGCTGATGGCTGTGCAACCATCGTGGAGTGTTGCCTGAGACTATGATCTGCTGGAGATCACCTCGGCCGAAACACATGCTTACTTCCCTTTTCCTTCTTCCTTCCATGCGCAGGTCCTCCTTTGCATTCGCTATTCTTTCCCCTATCTTGTGCCCTTGCAGGCCAGGCGAGGAAAGTCGAAAAAAGCATACCAAACCAGAAAAAAGCATAGCTGCCGCACATCGGACTATCAGTGCTGATGTCGGCCTGAACAAAGTATGTCTAGAGAATCGTTGTTGCGAGCCTTTCGTACGCCAAAGCATCCCCAAAGGAAAACGTTGGAAGACCAAAGTACCAATTTGATCCTAGAATTACAGAATAGTGGTATCATGGAGAAAGAGCTCAACCGTGGAAAGCTCGGCCTCTCCACTAGGCCTGTTTCTGCTTCCGTGTTGATGTAGGAAGCCGAAAGACAAAGACTTCTTGGTGAAAGCTTCGTGCCTATGAAAAGCATGAGAATGGCGTGTAGTATGTTTTGTGCTTGCTTAATTCGGGGAATAATCGTTTTGTGGCGTGCTCGTGAACTGTGAATCACATCGCCTGTACCAGATGGCTATGTGGCACAATCATGGTGAGGAGCGATCCCAGGAGCGATCCTAGTCGATCGACATGGTGGAATCATCTCCCTTCTCGCTCTTCTGAGGCGTTGCCTCCTGAGCTTGAGCAGCTGGTCTTGCGAGCTGATTGGTGATGTTGCTTCGCATCGCGTCTAGATGTGCGAGCATCACTTGAAGAGAGTTGTGGTCAACTTGGCTCAGATCAGCGGTGCCCATGGCAGTGGCGCTACCGGCTGCAATCAGTGACACAGCAGCGGGAGGAGCGTTGGTCTATTGAGATGAGCGGGTTAGCAAGCTATTCGATAGATGAAAGCCTCTCTATCTACCCAAGCTGGCGATGCCATGGCGGAGTAGAGAGAGAGAGCGATGAGAGGGAGGAAAAAACACTCACAATCAAGGCGTCGACGAGTTGCTGTACGCCATTAGCGTTACCACGGTGGAGCCGAGATAGGTTAAGAGCAGCTTGTTGCTCTTCGACTGTGCGGGAGGGGACGGGCAGAGCGGGGTTGGAGGAGCGTAAGGTTGCTCCTCCTGAAATGCGCTGCTGCTTCTGCTCCTTTTCCTTGGCTCGGTTCTCATGCACACTGTGACAAGATTAGCGTCTTAGCGAGATTGGCTCGCATCCATTGGCACTTACCGAGCAAGAAAGTCGAGCTTGATGCCCTTCTCCGGCAGTCTGTATACTCGTCCAAAGTCTCTGCGAGTTGCCGTCCATGCGTCCTCTCCCTCGTCGTCATCCTCTTCGACCTCGATCCAGCCGTTGTTGCGCATGCCTCGGCTGTATGCCTGCTCAATGACCGGTGCGTTCTTGATCTTGCGGTACTTGTGGGCTGGGCCCAGGCAGGACATGATTGGGTCCTCCATATGGCAGGGGCAACGCCAGTTGCGTAGGACCGGGGGTACGGCGAGGGGAGGATCCAGGCACTCGAGATGCCAGTTGAGACCGCAGACAGAGCAAGGAATGATGGGTCTGCTGTTTGTGGAACCCATGTGGCAATTGTGGCATAGCACAGCATTGCCCTCAGCGTCACGAATGCGGAACCAGTCAAAGTCCTCCACAACGCCCTTCTTGCTAGGCCTGGGTTGAGGTAATGTGGTTAGCTGACGAGCAGGGGAATCAATCTGTGTAAATATGGGACAAACTTACTTGGGTCGGGTACTGGTGACCTCCTCATACTCTCCGTCGGCGCCAGTCTTGACGCCCTCAAAGGCATCACGTACGTCCTGCGGCAGTCGGAAGGCATTGGGATTCTTCCTGTCCAAGGCGTCGAGCAGTGTTCCGAAAGCACCACGGTGGCCCGTCAGCTTCTCCGGGAAATACTTGAACGTGCATTCGTGACAGTACCATTCGTCTGGCATGACATCCTCGTCGATAGGAGGATCGATGCAGAGAAAGTGAAACGAATAATTGCACCCATCACAGCATACGAGTTCTCCACTGCCGTTGCACGTGAAGCACGAGTCGTCATTGTCATCCTAATAGATCTTGGTCAGCATAATGGACGTGGGAAAAGACAAGGTAGGTAAAGTAAGGCTTCTGCCTCAGACTCCGGCAAAAGCGGGAACCACGGCTGTCGGTCGCCACTGCGGACAAGTGTTCGCAATCGTTCGTGCACAGCCTGTGTTTCACCACAAATGGCACCCCAAGTCGCCTGTCCCAATCGGCGCACGAATGCACCTCGCCGGGAGCGAGACATGAGATCCGATTCCATGTCTTCTCAGGAAGAAGCGTTGCTTTCCGTACAAGCGGGAGAAATCAAAGGGCTGCGGCTTTCTTACCTTATCGTGCTGGGGAACTCCACCATACACCGGACCTCCAAGCACGGGGCTGGGCCGTGAACTGCCACGAGGGATACCCGCTGCGCTTCCCTTCTTCTTCATGGGCCTAGATGAGCGAGACAAAGATTAGCATTTGAGCAAGGTAGAGCAAAACAATTGATGGCATGGAGACAAGGCCTCTTTGATGACACAAGGACACTGAGCCGCACTGCTGCGGGCATTGCCAGCCACACACACGGACCTTGCCAAACGGGGCCCCGTGGCTTCCACAGAGCGGCCATGCAAAATGCGTAAAATCATTCTTGGGGGTTCACTTACGAAGTCTTGACCCGCAGTCCGCCCCTCGGCTTCTTTGCAGTGCGCGGATTCGATGGGGTAGCTGCTCTGGAACTGCGCGCCGATGAAGGGGGCTCAAAGTCGGAGCGGAGAGCGACAGTGGGCGAGGTGGCCTCATCCGCACCCTCATTGTGTCTCTTCTTGGCACGAGCCGCGCGCAGGGACAAGGCCGGAAGAACTGGAGTTCTCGCGGAGCGCGACGGCAGCGGAGCCGGCAGCTCCTCCTCCAGCGGTTCCGACAGCAGAGGGATGCGAGAGAAACTGTTGGCCACGATGTCCTTGGTAAGGTCATGTGTCTCGTTCCTGGCCGTCACCTTCTTCTGGATGAGGAGGCGGGCATGGGCATCATCGGAACCCTCGACAGTCTTGATGACGGTCTTAGTGGCCTTGCCAGCAGACTTTGGAACACGCTTGGAATTATTGCTGGGTTTGCCGTTGACCGCAATAACGGCGGGCATGTCAGAATCCGGCTGCTGCTTCTTGTTGTTCTTGCGCTGATGCTGATGGGTGGTGTCCGAGGAGGAATCAGGAAGATCGGGGCTTTGGGTCTCCTTCTTCTTTTTGGCCGCAGCTTTGTTTTGGCGGCCTTTGATTGGCTGGGCCGCCTTGGTAGGCGCTGGCACGTCGTTTGGCTCGGCTGTACTGGGGCGTGACACGATGCCCATCTCCTCATCTACCTGGTCCATGAACTCTTCATAATCCGTCAAGGCGTCGTCTGGAACACTCGATAGGGACGAGTCGCTACTAACGGATTGCGATCGAGTGACGCGGTTCTTGCGCTTGCCAGGCGACTTGAAGGCGGATTTGTGCGGAGATTTGTGAGGTGATTTGTGGGCCTTAGCTCCGTTCAGTCCGCCGGCGACATTGCTGGTGCCGTTTGCTGCCTTGACTCCATTCTCCAGGGCAGCGACACCTCGTCCAGCTGCTGCTGATCCAGTAGACATCTTTGCTGCCTAGTGTGCCAAAAATGTGTCAGCTTTTCGTCTTCTTGATAGAGGTAGAGAAGGTTCCCAGAACACGCGATGGACTTGCGGCCTGGAGGTGAGGATTTCGGACAAGAGGGGTGGGTTGGTCCAAATAGTTTCGTCCAAAACCTCACGAGACAGAGAAAGAAAGATAGAGAGAGGAGTGAAATCAAGCCTATTGGGAATTTGCAAGTTACTCACCGGAGTAGGAGTCGTCTCCCTGTCTGCCATTCGATCACCAGGTGTGGCAGGCACGCCACCATGAACAGCGAATGAAAGTGCGTCGTCCATCTCAACATCTCCCTGATCGTCGAGATCAGGCTTCTCGTCGCTCTGGTCATCGATCTTCAACTTCTTGTGAATATGCTGATCAGGCTCAAAATCCTCGGCCTTGGTCCTGGTCTTAGCCGGAGTGAGGTCCATGGTGAGAAGAGCACTGTACGGTGCAGGCTGGGGTGCGGGCGGCTTGACTTTGTTCCAAGTGCCAGGCGTAACAACCCAGTAGTAAAAGGCTTTGTCGCCAAACTTCCCGTCTCTCTTGTGTGCTTCTAATAGTCGATTAAACTCGGCCAGAGCCTCAATGTCAGCTCTTTGATGGAAGACGTCCTCGAACATGGAGACAAAGTGTGGATCCAAGTGATATTGATCATAGATGATTTGCAGGGCGTAGGCGGTAGGGTATCGGTGATGTGCCAGAGCCTCTTGGATGGCCACATCAACGATCTTGTCGACGGCCTCCTTGTTCTCGGGCTCCCGCTGCACTGAAGCGGGAGCCTTGAAGGGAGCCAAGTCATCCGTAAACGGATTCGGCTCACGCTTACGAGGCATGTCGGCGACGTCAGGCTCGTGCCCAGGGAAGAGTTCTGACTTGGGTACCAGTTGGTGTGTTTGGGAGTCGCGGTCAAGTCTCTGTGTTTTTTGACCGATTGTTGTTTGGGTTTGGATTGAAGGAGATTTAGTGGGAAGGTCAGAAAGGTCAGGAGTGCTGGCGGCAAGTTCATGGGTGGGGTGCGAATGGGTTGATGGTGAAGAGCTCTTTGCAAGGGCCGCGTTGCTGCGTCGACTGGGTCGCCCAGTCCGAGCTGCACCACCGCCAGCATTTGCTGCTGCTGCCACTGGCCCGACCGAGGGGCGACGACTCTTTGCACCTTTCTTCGGCACGGGCGTGTAGTCGTCGTCGTCCTCATCATCCATTCCATTTATCGGATACACCGGACGCGTGGGCGAGAACGGTTCCTCCTTGCCCGGCGACTCAATCGTTGGGACGGCAACAGCCTCCTCCACGGGCGACACCCTCGCGGCCGTCGCGGGTTTCTTCAGCACAATCTTCCTCACGGTCGGAGCAGGAGTGGGAGCTGGCGATCCCTCTCCCCCGACCGGCGTCTGCTGCTTCTTCGCATGCTTGGGCAGCGTCCCCAGCGGAGCCATGTTTTCCACCACGCCCCCTCGCATCAGCCCTGCCTCCTGGAAACTGGCCTTGTTCTGCACGGGTGGTTCCAGCCAGCGCTGCAAGAACTTCCTCTGCCCATCGGTCGTGACGCCCTTGTTATGGCTCGCGGGCGAGCTCGAGAGGTGGAGCGGGCTCGAGAACCGCGAGCGTGCGGACTTGGAAGTCGACGGCATCATAGCTGCTTTCGCTTCTTCGCGCGCGTAACGGGCGTTTTGCCCCCTATCGTTCCAAGCACAACAGTCATGCAGTCGTCGTTCTCTTCGCGCCTTTGCACACAACTTTAGTTTTTCGCGATCTTGCTACAGGACTAGACAAAGGTTCACCTACCGCCCCGAACGATAGCCGTTTCGACCGAGTGTCGGCGCGTCTTGACGTTGCTTGCGCGCGGTGAAGGATGGGATGGTTTGGGAGTGCCAAAATCTCGGAGTGCCACACGGAGAGACGCTAGGACATGGGGGCTCACTTCATTCCAAGGAGGGTCCGCAACCTCGCGACCCCCGTCTCACCACAAGAAAAAAAAACGCGACAGTCTCGCGTCTTGGTTTTTTGGAAATCAGGTGGCTTTGGAAGAATAAAATATTATCGGTTCTCGAGTCTATGTTGGGGGTGGATTTCGTCTGTTATGGTATATTTCACTCGTGTGCAGAGAGTGCTGGTTTGGTGTGGGCGTTGCGCGCGGCCCAGCAAGATTTTGTTCGTTTGTATGGACGGCTGCCGGTCGAACAAGACCTGTCACCCGAGGCGTCCGCGTGGATCATGCAACCGCCTTACCTGAGCACTGACGAGGTGGCCAACCACGACCAGCGTTGAAAATATGTGCGCAATATATTTTTGCCTGCCCTTTTCATCCTTCTTTTCCACGTCGTGACCACTCGCAGTGTACCGCTCCATCCGGAAAAACAGACAGGCGGGATGGAGATCGCGGTGTCGTCGTTCTTTCCATCCGGCTCGGGTGAAGATATGTGGGAAACTGCCCAAAGATCAAACCATCGGTCCAGTCGGACATCGTAGTCATGGAATCGATTAAGATGACGAGATTATACCAGATCCATCGCACGTCTCCTTGGCCGTGAACGCCTCTTGAATATCTCCTGGCTCACGCAAAGCTGACCACCACACCCATACATCACTACTCCGCTGTCACAGGTTAAAAAGCTGAATGCTTTTACTTTCATCATTTTTTGGCTGTAGTACTCTATCTGGGCTGAAAGTTGGGTATGAGGCCGAAGGCCCCTCAACGCAGCATCAGCGTTTGCAAAAGCCAAGAAAGCACTCGTGTCGGCGAGAGAGAAATGCCTATCAAGTGGGGCCGTTGATGATCCGACGATGCAGAGCCGATCTTGCTCGAGTAGTTTTTGGATATATACAGCTTGAATCAAGATCACATTCTGAAAGAGGCGCGTAGTTTTTCAGGGCACATGAATGAGACCTTTACTCGTCGTCGCTCTCCTCCTCGCTCTCCTCGTCCTTCTTGGCAGTCTTCTTGGCGGGCTTCTTCTTCTTCTTGTTCTGCTTCTTGCCCTTGTTTCTTGCCAGGGGCTGCTCAAGAATCTTGAGGACTTCCTCGTCGGTGATCTTCTTGTCCGACTGGAACTTGCTCAGGTCCAGAGCAGGGGGGCCACCAAGCTTGGTGATACCATTCTTGGTGATGGCTTGAAGGAGGTTAGTCTCGATGTTGTACTTTGACCATGTGTTATGCTGCATTCAACTTACCGACAGTAGTCAGGAGACGGGCCACGGGGGCGTTCTCCTTGTCACCAACAACCTCGTACTCACGGAGGAAACCGCTGCGAGTGCACTCCATAGCACCGAGCTTGGCGTCACGCTCGCTCTCAAGCTGCCTCAAGCTGAAGGGGAACTTGTGGAACTTGGTCTTGACGTCGTACATCAGCTTCTTGGACGAAGGGCGCTTGGCGATACCGCTCTCGTTGGCGAGACGGTGCAGGGTCGTCCTGTTCTCGAACTTCTTGACCTTGCCGGAGCCCAGACTGACACCGATCTCAACACCCCAGACCTCGCCCAGCTCAGGGACACCATCGCCGCGGGTACCCTCGCTAGGGGCAAGGACGATCTTCTTCTTGTCCTCGATCTCGTTGCGACCAAACAACCACGAAGTGGTGCTCTCAACCAGGTTGCAGTCGTAGGTCTTGACAATCTTCTCCAGGAGGGCGGTGATTCTGGCCTGGGTAGGGGCCTTCTCCTTGGCAGCCTTGGCCTTCTCCTCGTCGGTGCCGGCGGACAAGGTTCCGGGAGGGAGCATCACGCGCAGGAGAAGCTCGTTCGCGTAGTGTGTTGCGAGGATGAGATCGGCCTCGCGTCCAGAGACAACCTCGGACTCCTTGCCCTTCTCCTGGGCGAGGACGGTTCCACAGACAATTGTTCCGAAACCATCTACCTGAGCACCCAGCTGGATCTTGACGGGCTCGCCAGCCTGAATGGTAACGTTGGCCTCGGCTTCATCGGAAGAGAGAGGAGTGTAGGGCGTGACAAAAGCGGCAGGAGAGACAGTCGTCGGGTGGGCAAAACCTGGAGGAAGCACGTGAGCTGGAGGACCACCTGGAGAGGCCGCGCGATCGAGCCGCTGGCATTCGAGGAGACTGACCCTTGAACTTGGTCTTGGCGTAGACCTTGGAGACCTCCTCCTCGAGGAGCTTGTCACCCTTCTCGCAGATGGTGACGATCTTCTCGCCGGGCACAATGAGCTTGGAGACCTCGGCCAGCACCTTCTCGGAGATGGTACCAGCGGTCTTGTACTTGGTGAGGGTGTCTGGGTTGTTCAGACTGTAGTCTAGAGACGGGCAGAAGGGGTTAGCTCTCGCGGTCCATTGTGTCGTCGCTAGAAACCGACTCGTGTCATGCCATTCAGGCCAGCAAGCAGCGTCGAAGAATGTGATTCAATGGCGGGGTAGTTTTCGTAGTTTCTCGAGCTATGCCAAGGTGGGGTGAAGGGCAGGAGCGCAGAGATGCGGCAGCAGTCTCTGGGCAGGATGGTGGTTACTGACCGATGACTTCCTTGTCGGCCATTTTGGCGGCTGTGGTCTTTCAAACAAGTGAGTGAATTGGGTTGGGTGTGATTGTTCGATATGACGAGTCAACGAGGGGTGAATGAGAGAAGAGGCCCAAAGGTCTGGTCGAAGGTGGCCCAGGTATGGATTTTGGTTTTGCATTGGCATTGTTGCTTTATTTTGCCCCGCAATTTGTGTGGGAGCTTTTAGTTCCGTGACCTGCGTGCGGCTTTCGGTTTGGGCTTTGATGACATCCATCCATCCATTGAAGCGCTTGAGGCCCAGATCAGTCAGGGACCGCCCAGGTTCCGGCCGAAGCAATTGCACCCATTATTATTGCGCGGAACTGGTGACGTCTGCCTACTGCAAGGGAGTCGAGAGAGTTCCACTCCATTCAGCTCTGGCCCGTCGGCTGATCTGGGATTTTTGGACCGTCACTCATCAACCTGGAGGATACAGAATTGGCAAATACTGTATGTATCTGGGCGAATTGGAACAACATGAGTATCAGCTCAGTACTACTGCTATATAATAGCACAGTTGATTCTCTCGCTCGTCTCTTTATAAGAGGGAAAGAAGCCATTGGTTGAAGACAATTGATCATCGCACTTGATTTTGATACGTCGGTCTACTCCTTGAGAAAACTCAAGATGGTCTTTATGCCCGCTGGGTGCTTCGAGTGCCACTGTTGATTGCTGCAGGCTTGACTCACTCTAACTTCCAAGCAAATACAATCTTTGTGGAATTTGTGTGCTTACCTCAAGCCTATTGAAACTGCAACACAGCTGTTCACCAGCATTTATCTCGCCCAATGGATCAAGTGCTTGTTGGAATTACAGCAGGTACCTCCCCGTTTCCTCGACGACTGTTTTAATTGTCCCCGGTTTGCCAGAATTGTCAAGCTTGGGAATATCTATTTGCAGTGCGTACAAAGCATAGCAATCCGTACACTATTTCTGAGGACTTGGGAGCGTGAGCCAGCCATGCTTCTGGCTCTGTTCAAGAACTACCAGGAATGTGTCCTTGCAATTGGAGAGAATCAATCTGTTACCATGCTATTATGTCAATTCTTAATTCCATGTTATGGAAAGTGCACTGGTCTTGCGATGCAGAGCCAAAGCAGACAAAAGTGAGGGTGGGCTAACAAGAGTGATATCAACTGCAAACTTCTGTCATTGTGGCCTGGGGAAACGATATTCAAATGTCCCTGTACGATGTACGGAGTATCATTTAATTTTATTCAACGCGAAAGATGTATTGCATCAATTCTTGACTCACACTTTTCCGTCTAGTATAGTAGATTATATACCAGAACTGAGTCGAAACTAATATAGTAGTTGCCAAAAGTCTCTTCTTTGGTCTGCTTGGTTTCAAATCCCAAGTCTGGTGCTTGCTCTGATAGGTACCAGCTGCTAGGTATGTACCATAGGCATCTTAAACTAGCGCACGTCCCCCTTTTTCCTCAGTTTGGGGTACTTGCCTTTTTGCAGCAGCGACGGCCTTGCAAACAAGTACTAACCTCGAAATAGGCAAGGCCCGGCGCGAATCGCGTTGTGGGCAGAGTGAAGGTTCAAGCAGAGACGGGAGCTGCTTGTTCATTCGACAGCCCGGCCGCCTCTTTTTCCAATCCCATCGCGACCACCCAAAAATCCATCGGCCAAAGTCACGCCCCAACCCCAAACCCAATCATCGCCAGCGTCGCCGTCGTCTTCCCCAGCCAACACAATCCCCCGCCCTGCGCATTTTGCTTGCTGTCCATCGTCGCATCCTTGGCACAAGTCGCCCGTCCACCGCGGTCGCTGTATGTGATCCGCGACGCCGCCGCCCCAGTGTTGAGTCTCATGGCGACCAAGCAGGACTCCGAGATGGCCTCTGCTGTCACGGCCGGCAGTGCAGCTGCCTCATCCTCGGCGTCTGCTGCCAAGTCGGAACGCTCGTCCACCTCGACCCCCAACGGCAAGCCAGATGCGCCCGATGCGAATTCGACGGCTATGCCTGTCCGCGACAAGGACTCGTTCAAGCAGACCCTGATAAACCAGTACATCACCCGGGACCACCTGCACGCCGCCGCTATCGTCGACGACCAGACCCGTCTCAACAACCACAACAAGGATAGCTACAAGAAGATTGCCGACTACAAGCTTGTGCGCAATGAATACCGCCCGTGGTTTCCCCCCAGTCGGCTGTACGGCGAGGGCTACAGCGGCTACGGCAATGGCAAGACGGAGCTTGGAGGACCGGCGCGACTGCTCTACCCCCAGCAAAAAATCCGGCCCGGCAAGCGCACAACGCCGGCCTTGAAATGGAAACGGAAGGACATGAAGCAACAGGCAGAGCAACATGAAGAGCTCGTTCCCGTGCGCGTGGATGTTGATATGGACAAGATCCGCCTGCGCGATACGTTTACCTGGAACCTTCACGAGCGCCTCGCCGCACCAGAGCTTTTCGCCATGCAGCTGATCGAAGATATGGGGCTCAAGCAGCCAGTCGCTCAGACTGTCTACGAACAGGTCATCGTGCAGGTCAAGGAGCAGCTCAACGACTTCTTCCCGTTCGTCTTTTCCGACGAGGATGCACTGGACCCAGAGCTCCCTTACTCGGCTTGGAAAAACGATGAGATGCGCGTCTTGATCAAACTTAACATCACAATCGGCCAACTCACACTTGTAGACCAATTCGAGTGGGACATTAACAACCCCCTCAATTCGCCCGAGGACTTTGCTGTGAGCATGGCAAAGGAGATGTCGCTGAGCGGAGAATTCATCACGGCCATTGCGCATTGCATTCGCGAGCAGATTCAGCTCTTCACCCGCAGCTTATACAGCATTGGCCATCCATTTGATGGCCGCCCCATCGAGGACCCCGATCTGGTAGCCGCATTCCTTCCTTCGCCATTGCCCAACGTCTTCAGACCACAGCAGCAGGCCAAGGATTATTCGCCGTACCTCTATGAGCTCTCTGAGCAAGAATTGGAGAAGAATGAAGTGATCTTCCAACGGGAGCAACGACGACAGAAGCGCGCAACCGTGAACAGGAGAGGAGGCCCGTCCTTGCCCGATCTGAGGGAGCGCCAGAGGACCATCCGCACATTGGTAGTATCTTCGGTACTACCCGGGGCCGCCACCGATGTTGATGACAGCACTTTGTACAAGAAAGTTGCCGGTGCAGCTCCAGGACGCAAAGGACGTGGGGCTCGGGATGATCTCTCAGATTCGGAAGATAGTGAAGATTCGTCGCCTGACTCACCAGCAGCGTCACAATTACAAGGAACGGCGAGAACGAGAGGCATGCGTGGAGCTGCTTCAGCTGCCGTCTCTCGCATGGCCAACCTCGGACGGTCGGAAACGCCAGAGGCGACACAACATCACCACGAAACGAGAACGTCCCGTAGATTTGGTCGTGAACTTACTAGGGAAATGACCGAGGAGCCACAGCAGATGATCGTTGTATTGAAGGTTGGGAAAGAGAAGCTTCGAAAGCTGGTCCGCGATCAGAAAGCAAAACACAGCACCCCATCCGGAGCCCAGACACCCTCGATGGCTCACGCCAGAGCCCCCAGTGCTGCCGCTTCAAGCAGCATGCCACCACCATCTACACCCAAGACTTCGAATACCGCTGCACCAACTCCAACAAAATCTTCTGCTGACGCTGTGCCCCCTGGACAAATCAGCCGCGTGGAAGCTCCTCCGCCCACGACGGCACTCCCCTCACCCCCTGCTGTAAGACCCCTTGCTCAGTTTTCAGGCCGCCTGAAGACTCCCCAATTTCGATTTCATAGTAGTCGCTATGATTTGTAAAGTGAATGCCCCATTGGGCACACCCCATTGAAACCCTTCTCCCCCAGCCATGCACATCTGAACGGACACTTACAACCAGCCAATAGCCCCCAACTCCAGCCTGGCTTGACCAAGCACTCAATGCGTGGAAAGCCACGGAGACGTATGCAAATGACAAATTCGAGGGTTTGATGCGTTATACTGCCGTCGATGCCACAACGAACATTCCAGTTACCCCCATGCCTCAAGCTGGCAGCCCAATACCGCCCAACGTCAAGTTTTACTTCCTGCCGCGCATCAGATGTCTCGACTGTCCTGGCAAGCTCTACACTCCAGGACCTGACATGACGGCCATCAACTTTGAGGTCCACCTCAAGAACAAGGGCCACCGGGACAAGGTGAACGCGCGCTTGCGCGGAAGTCAGGAGGGCGAGCAGTAAATGATCTTTTAATCATAAATGAACAGGGCCGGCGAGTACTATATTTGTATCCACGGGCAATGATCTTGAAGCAACATTGTCAGTTGTAAATAATATGAGCGGGACGATGCTTCCATTGGCCGTGGCCATACGGGTTGGGCGGGGACAGGCCTTGTCGACTGGATAGGTCACAGAGGATGATTTGAAGATACGGGCGAATTGCGTATGGGATGGGAGACCACTGGAGTTCAGGTGCAATATGGAAGCGATGGACCTGTTTGCCGGGTCCAAATTGTATATGTGTTTGCGTGTGACAATTGAAGAAAACCATACATCTCTACTGGCGCTATAGCCGTGCGAACATGTACATCAAAAGAAGGAGAAGCACTTTTTGAATGAGCCTGGAAGTATTCGTTCGGATGTCTGAAACTTGGCCATTTCCGTCCGTACAAGTCTACTGGCCTACATCTTAGCATTTCTCACAGCTTCGCCTTGCCTTCGGCGCTATTCATCCTCTTGCCCTCGTCGTCCTGCTCCGCCACAGCGAGCGACGGCAGCTCCCGGGGCATGATGCGCCTGGGCGTCGCCCCGGGCACGACGGCGTACTTGCTGAAATCCGTCACCCCGGCGTCGGTCCGCAAGAAATCCTCGTCCAGCTCCAGCCGGCCATTGACAGACCGCGCGGGCGCGCTGAGCACGGCGAGCACGGCGTCGGAGAAGATGGTCGCCTTGCGCAGGTCTCGGGCCTCCTCGGGATCGCGCTGCGTCAGGGCGCGCGTGGCGCCGCTCTCAATGGCCGCGGCGGGCCAGAGGCTCGTGATGGCCATTTTGTCGTCGAGCCCCTGCCTCGCCCAGTCCATGGCCAGGCCCTTTGTGAGCACGCTCATGCCGACCTTGCCGACGGCGTAGGCCGTCTTGCCGCGGAAGAAGCGGGAGTAGATCGGGGGGCTGACGACGACGACGCGGCCGCCTACGGCAGACTTCTTGAGGTGCGGCAGGGCCTCCTGGACGACGGCGTACAGGCCCTCGATGTTGACGCGCTGCATCAGCTGAAACCGCGCGAGGGGCGTGTCCTCGACGGCGGCCCACCAGATGGCGCCCGAGTTGTAGACGACGGCGTCGAGGCGGCCGCCGTGGCGCGCGAGGGTGGCGGCGACGAGAGCCTGGATGCTCGCCGGGTCCCGCGTGTCCACGGGCACGGCCAAGGCGTCGCCCGAGGCCTCGAGGATCTCCCGCGCCACGGTGGATATGGTGGACGATGGCGAGTTGGGGTCCGGCGGGAAGGGGTGAGTCTGGGAGGCGTCGCTGGTGGATTTTGCGGCGACGACGACTGGAGTTTGTGAGCATTTGTGTATATATATATATATTCATTCCTTTCACGGTATAGTAAGAGCAACTTACCTGCATAACCGTTCTTGGCGAGATCAATGGCAATCTGGCGCCCGATGCCTCTGGACGCGCCGACGACGAGGGCGACCTTTTTGGAATCCATGATTATCTTTGACTTCTATATACCAAATTTGTAATTCAATATTTGGTTATGAGAGCTACATGGTCTTTCACAACATGCCTGGAGCAATGTATCGCCGCCCCTGACAGTCTCGAATCACCTTTTGGCTTGATACCCTTTGCAAATCGGCTCAGTATATTGAATATCCCCCGTCGGCGTTGATGGATTAAGGATCACTAATCGACGCTGCCGGCCGGTGCTTGTGCTCGTGTGGGGCCGCCACGCCGGCAGCCGAGGTTCCCCATGGGACAGACAGACACCTGGACATATGGTATAGGACAGGGGTGACAGGGCTCCTACCATTCCAAAACATTGCAGCGGTATTTGACTTTGGGGACCTCACCTCACATCGCTAATCAAAACTCCATACTGTATTGCGTGCTCATCCACGACATACATACCTATTTGCTGGAACAGCTGAAGAAGTGTGGCCCCACAGGCGCCGAGAGTTGATTTACTACCTATCCGATCACAAATCATCAAGAGTCTTGGGTTTCTCATAATGCCTGGTCGCATCGAAGTGTACCTCGACGTTGGTAAGTCAGATAGAGGTAGACTCATTCGATACGTTCTCTGAAAACTAATCCTTGTCCGACAGTGTCGTTCTACAGTTATATAGCGTTCAAGCAGTTGATCGACACCCAGTCGACTCTCGAGGCGCATGGCGTGGAGATAGAGTATGAAACCCAAGGGAGGCAGAGAGAGGTCTGATATCAAACAAAATCACTGACAACACACAGTATCAAGCCCGTCCTTCTGGGCGCCATTAATGCCGCGACCGGTAAGTAGACGCCATTCTCAGTCCAACTCGCGTAGTTCATCCCCCGCCCTCTGTATCATCATCTGCTCGGGTGGAATGAGAACACCGCTTACTGGCCCCCGTCACAGGCAACAAGCCGCCGTTCTCCGTCCCCGCCAAGGGCAAGTACGGCGTGTACGACGGCGACCGCAGCAAGAAGGCGGCCGGCCTAGCCGAGATCACCTTCCCCGAGGACCTGCTCGCCGTGGCGCGCACACAAATCCCCCTGCGCGCGCTACACTACATCCGGGCCACGTTTTCCCCGGCTACCTACTGGTCCGCCTGGCACTACCTCCTGCACGCGCTCTGGAGCCCGGCCAAGCACAACGTCAGCGACGCCGGGGTGCTGGCCGGGGTGCTGGCCGAAGCTCCCGCGGGGTTCCGGGGGCCTAACGGGACGGGCGACCAGAGCGGCCAGAAGTTGTTTTCGCAGGCCGAGGTCCAGGCCATCATGGCCGCGGCCGCCGACGACGAGTGGAAGGGCGCGCTCAAGGCCAGCGTCGAGGAGGCGCTCGGGCGCGGCGCGTTCGGCGCGCCCTGGCTCTGGGTTACCAACGAGCAGGGGCTGGGCGAGCCGTTTTTTGGCAGTGACCGGTACGTCTTGATTTTTTTTGTGTCTTGGTCTTGTTGTGGTTGTGGCTGACAGGAGTTCTATCTAGATGGCAGCATGTCTACGAGTTCCTGGGGCTACCTCACCAGAAGCTGAAGCTTCTCGGGCCCGGTGGCGGAGCAAAGCTATAGTCTCATATTTTGTATACCATAACAGATACTCATTTTCCCTCATGGATATTGACCTCGTGATGGCTCGCTCGCTTCCTCACGGCGACAGCAAGCCAGATAGATCTCTTTGCATTCATAGCATTCATCTTCGGTTCCCGACTGGTTGCAATACACTCTTACCACAAGACACAATCAAAAGAATGAAGCAAAGATCGTACAAATCCTTTCCCAAATTAATCCCATATGTACCTAAATGTGCGTACCCAGCTTATATACTTGTATGTAGGTAGATAGCCTCTATCTTATCAGATTGTCGTGCAAGTTTCGTGCCATGTGATGATAGAAAAAGTCGTCGCGTCATAAGGTCTGATACACAAACACACTTGCCCCCATTGATAATCCGACACTCTCCATCTCGTATCGTCCATTTCCTCTCTGATCGTTCGCAGAAAAGAAATCAAGACCAAGCTCGATCATCTTGCTGCCATGTACTCAGATTTGCCATCATCTCAGTATTCCCGCCACGTCAGCCCGTCTTTTCCTTGCGCGTGAGCTGGAAGCTCGGCGTGTTGTTGCCGCTGTTCCACGTCGTGGCCTTCTTCATCGTCTTCTTGCGCATGATGGCCATGATCTCCGTCTCCATGCGCTCGATGCCCTTTTCGATGTCGGCGTCCTCGAGCGCGTACTGGTGCTCGCGCCGCTTGTCCAGCCAGTACCACGAGCCCACAATGGCCAGCGTCAGCGGGATCGTCACCACAAAGTACACCCAGACCCACTGCGAGACGGCGGCGCCGGCCCCTCCGCCCGAGCCGTCGCTGAAGTCGAAAAAGGTCATGGAGAAGATGGAGGACAGGAATGTGCCTGGGAGAAAGAGGGCGCCCAGGAGCGACAGAGTCTTCATCGCCGTGCTATCGCGCTTGGATGCGTGTGCTAGACGACGCTGCTGAGCGGCCATCTCGAGGTTGAGCTTGGATTCCTTTTGGGCAATGATGTTGTAAAGCTGGAAAGAGTCAGGATCTCCGGTATATCATGATGATCAAAAGTAGTCTGCAAAGAAAGCTATACTCACAGCCTGTCGCTGAATGTTCAGCCTCTCCAACGTCGTATGCGCATAATTTTCCACGCCCAACAGTTTGATCCGGTAAAAGTCCAGACGGCTCTTCATGCTGTTGTGGAGGGCTGCCGTCTCGCCGCGATGTACCTTTTCAGGTGCCGAACTTGACCAGAAGCCGTCCATGGCGAGTTTCATCTCGTCGATGATGCTCTTGTATGCCTGCGGCCGCTTCCAGAGCACCTGACTGTGACACTCGACGAGATCCCTGTTAAGGACTTCAAGGTCCAGATCCCGGTAGCTCTCTCCTTCCTCGATCTCATCTCGCATGGTCACGGCATGCTCGAGGCGGCGCAGCCAGTCTCGAGCGTCGCGCTGCTTCTGGTCCGTCTTCCAGGACAGATCGTGCGACAAGATGATGACGGGCAAGAGCATTGGGTGCGCGACCTGCGCGGCGCACGACACCAGATGCTCGATCGAAGTGACAATATCAGAAGACGGCGTTCCCTTCACGAAGCCAGTCGTGATGGCCGTCGTGAAGGAGTGGGAGAGCATGATCTCCCAGCCACGGGTTTTGCCCTTTTTCCGCACATCTGATTTGCGGAAGATGATCTCTGTGTGATGATCAATGTCAGCTCCCCAATGTATATATATATATAGTATCCAGAATTATCAGCGGGATATAGACAGGAGCGGAGTATTACTTACGCAAGTGCGGATCACTTGCATCTTGGTCAAAGGCGGCCCAGAAGAAAGGACCGACGACGCTCGTCCCTTCGATGGCCCGGAAGGGAAGCCGCATGGTTCTGACCATTTGCTCATACTGATCAGGCGTCAGGGATATGTAATTTGGCGAGAATGTCTCATTCTGCTTGGCATTCTTTTGAAGACTACCATGTTGGTTTAGTATATGATTGTCAGATTTCCTGGGGGAAAGGCATGTGTAACAACTTACACTAGGCGGATACCGTCTCTCAGCTTCACATCTTCGGGCAATTTTGGCGGTTCGAATGCTCCCTAGCCGGGACTAAATGTCAGCCAAAAGATATAAAAAGTGACATGACGGGTCCCGAGCGTCCGGTAACAGAGGGCTGAAGGCTGAGGAAAGGTGATGAGTGTGAAATAGGCCCGGGTCACGGCAAAGGTCCCCTTCCCATTCCCCGCTCGGCGCACCAAAACTCCACACAGAAGCCCGTCCGGGAAGACGGCACTTAGATCCAGGGGATGGGGGGCCAAGCATGGAAGGCGGCGCAAGCAGCTCTTGAAAAGGAAATATAAAGCAACCTATGCGACAGCTCATTGGGGCAATACTTACTCGGCGATGTAGATAGTTTTCAAACTCATCGGGTGTAAGTGGGTGCTCCTCGATTGAGTTATGAACTGGATCCTGCAATTCGGGGAGCCGCACAGATTAGCTTCGTTCCGTCTGACGATATGGGTTACGATGTGAGGGAGCTCCTCCTCCTTCCCGCCCGGTCGGCGGTGACCTGACAGACCACCCCCCGACACACCGAGACGGCTATAAGCATTAGACGGCAGTGCAGCACAATATACTCGTCAATCCTTCCTCTGCCCGTCAATTCTATACTGAACAGGTTCTCCATAGGTACCGACTGCCTAGCTCGCTAATTGGGGGGAATGCAGTCCCAGGGTGAGGCAGAGCATTGGGAGAACCGAAAAAGCACATACCGAGTAATTGAATATCTCCAGGTAACTTGTATTTTCTGGCACGTATTTGCAGTTGTGCACATAACGGCGAAACATATAATCGTCCATCTTCGCGCTCGCCTCGGAAACTCAAAAGGAGATGATAACAAAATGCAGGGACATCAATTACGGTGGCAGAAGGAGAGATTTCCACCAGGGGACAGACAAATAAAGATGAAAAGATGAGCGTCTAGAACTTCCACAGCATCACACACGTATTTCCAACCACCATACATATGCTGCTGTTGCTGCAAGTAGAGAAAAAGGCAAACTGGGGGCCGCGGGAAGCACAAGTAAATTCAAAAAGTCTCATGCAGTAGTAGCGGCAGCGGCAGCGGCAGCAGCAGAAAGAGAGCGATTGATTCCCTTTACTCACCGCGACTTTCCCTCCCCTCGGTACCAGAAAAAATTATCCTAACTGATTGGAGACTGGCCATGGGATAGGCCAACGAGCGAGACCGACCCAAAACGGCCCGGATTCGTCCAGAAAATGCGCGAGGCGGGTTCTGGAGCTAATCTATTTAGAATTGTACATACGAGATACAGATTACCGTATTGGTAGGGGCTCGGTGAGGGGGTCTAATGTATGTAGTATGAATTGGCAAGTCACTAAAAAATGTGTACAAAGCACGAGCGGGGAAAGGCAACCAACCATTCAGCAATTGTGGCGGCTTATACCAAGCAAAATGTGCATAATTGAAAGTTGGGGGCCCCCTTTTCTTCTCCATACTATCCACAAGGCTGTTTCACAAACATGTACAACATGTATACATACAATACAACAACAAGTACCACACATGGTCGTCAATCAATTTTGTTGGTCTTATATCGACGACAACGCTGTTCAACTATCAAGACTGGTTTTTCGAGTTCGGCTTCGGAAGCAGGTTCTATTTTCTCTGCTGGACAAGCCCAGCCTGTAGGTCAGATCGGTATCAACCATTGCGTCTTGGATGACCCTCTTGCCAGCCTGTCGTGGTGGTGATTCTCAACTTTAGCACGACACCTCCAGTCCTTTGCTTATTTATATTCGATAATGCGATACCAATTCGGAAAAAGTTACCATGGCTGTTGCCCTCGCCATCCTCGTTACCCCAGTTGCCAAACCCCCAGCCTTGGCCCCAATCCCATAATAATGTCCAATGCTATTGCGCAGACTCAATTGTTTCCCGTTTTGCCGTCTACTCCTCCTGGTTGTGCGGCATTTGCCCTTCTGTCCGGCGGATCACTCAAAAGTCCACAAACATGTGCCCAAATCTGAATCATGTTAGCGACATGGCAACGAGAGGAAACCAGCGTGTGGACTCACTCATCATGGCCACTCTGGCCGTACTTTTCTGTTTCTTCGGGGTATTTGTCGAACTGACTGGCGTCACCAGAACCAGCCTTGACAGGTGGCGTATACGGGGCATCGATGTCTTTTCTCGATAATCGATCCCACGTCACTTCCGCAAACCAAGGGTGGTTCTTGACGTCCTGCGGTCCGCCATACAGGTTGCCCAGCCGCTTGGTCAGATCCGGTGTGATGAGCCGTTCCAAAAGGTTATGCGCATCCGGGTGGATGTATTGCGGATATTTGACCTTTCCCTTCAGAATGTTTTCATAGATCTTCATCGGCGACCCGCTGTCCCAGAACGGCGTGTACCCGCACAACATTTCGTAGATCAGGATGCCTAGCGACCACCTTTGCAACATGTCAGTCAGTCTCGTCACCTCACTTCTTATCTCGCGCGACTTACCAATCCACTGATTTGTTATAGCCCTTGTTGCTGACGACTTCCGGGGCCAGGTAGTCGGGAGTACCGCACAAGGTCCAGGTCTTGTCTGGTACGCGCTTTGCAAAACCAAAATCTGTTATCTTGAGGTGGCCGTGGCGGTCCAGAAGTAAGTTTTCGGGCTTCAAGTCTCTGTATATGATGTGCTTTTCGTGCAGGTACTCCAGCGCCAGGGTCACTTCGGCCGCGTAGAACTTTGCCACCGGGTTCGGGAATCGCTGCCGTCTATTAGTTCCATGTATTTCAGGGTATTGAGCATGGGGCAAAGACATACGCCAGATTTCCTCAGCAACGAGAAGAGCTCTCCACCCTCGACAAAGTCCATGACCATGTACAAGTTCCTCGAATCCTGAAAGGTTCCCCACAAGGTGATGAGGAAAGGATGTTTCACTTCTCCAAGCATCCGCCGCTCATCATTCGTGTGCTCGACTTGCTTCATCTTGACCACTTGCGCCTTCTTCAGTACCTTGACTGCGTAGTATCGCTGGTTGTGCTTCGACTGCACCAGATGCACACGTCCGAAGCTGCCCGTACCCAGGGTCCGTTGAATTTCAAAGTCTGCCAACGAATACTTGCCCTTCGTCACCCTCGAGTCTGTCGATGGCGGCGAGAACTGTGACTGCTGATGTTGGTGCTGGGACTGTGGTGGTTGCCCTCCATTCTGAGCAGCACCTCCGGCTCCTGCGCAATCGTCAGTATGAGCCGACACGTGGTTCAGGGATTCCTGCGGCTTTGTCGTACCGTCATTCTGCGGCATATTGATTATGTTGTTGATGCTGGGCAAACTTGATGGTGTTCCAGCGTGTCCCGGACTAGGAGAAGGCTGAATGCCATACGGTTGGTGCTGCTGGCTTTGGTGTCCTTGAACAACGTTCATTTGTTGTCCAACACCAGCCGAAGCAGGCTTTTGTACCTCGTAGGATGCGTTTCGTTGCTGAGAAGATGGTTTCCTCGTGTGCGAGGCAGAGCTGCCAGGTGTCGTTCGCGCCGTGGACTGCGTGTGCTGGCTCTCGAAACTGTGGGAAATGGTTGGGGTGACTGGCGTCACTGGGCTGTTCGGCTGGCTGGAGGAGGGATCGGCCTTGTCGTCCCTCGTCCGCTTTTTCTTGAGGAAGCCTAGACTCGGCATATGATATAGCTGTAGGAAGTTGAAGGGGCCGGACCCTTGGGAAGGCAGTCGAAGATGTAGATGTGTGTTGAAGACGCACACGAATCCAAGGGAGCGATAATATCAATTGATAGCAATTGAATTAGCTCTTCGAAACGGTAGACAGCGCGCGTCGGTGGATTCGGCGGATCGACGATGGGAGTCGGGGCGACGAACGAAGCAAAGCTAGTTAGAGACAGCGCATTCCAAGTGACAGGATCGTGCTGCAGTTTGCTTGCTGCTGGCGGCGGCCCCGGATGTTTAGAGGCGAATTAATCTGCGACGCCAGAGAGAGACGCGAGCTAGATCAGACCAGAAAGCTGAGCGTAGGGCTCAATTGAGGCAGCTAAGAACCGCGCGAAATGAGATCTAGGTATGAGATTTTGAGCTGGACGTCACGTTCGGCAGTGCAAGCAATTGGGATTTTTCGCAGGCCGGGCTTCTTCTGAGCAACAAGAGCAAGAGCTGCACGGAGGAGGAAAAAAAGAGGATCAGCTGATGGACACAAAAAACAAGGCGTAAATAGAGGTGAGATAGATCGGTTTTAGGCGGCTGCAGTTATGAATGCTCCCTTCTTTGATCAAGGCGGAAGAAAATATGAGAACAGGGGAATGACTTACGTAGCTCAAAGGAGGGGTGATGGTTGTGTAAGTTTGTGAAGCTAGACACTGGCGTAAGTCAAGCTGGTGTTGACGTCGGTGGGGGTAATAAGACCGAGTGGGTGAGGATAAATTACAGCGGCTGGATGCGGTGAGAGGTCACGATTGGGGGGTGGATATTGCCTTCAACCGGGAAGCGATGCGATCTGGAGCTGCAAATACTGTCACGAGAAGATGAAGCCGGAGGTTGGAGGAAGAGGAAGAGCTGGTCGTCCCGGTCCAGGTAAGTAGGTAGGAATGCTCTTTGGAGCGGAGTTGCAGAGATGGATGGATTAGGTGTTGCTGAGAGAGCTCGAATAAGGTTCCCTAGCCTCTGAGTCTCAATGGCGCCAAAACTGGGGTAAGGAAGGAATGGTCAGGGTATGAATAGGTAGGCAGGTCTTCAAGGGCTTGAAAGACGGGCCAGGTTTACTGTACTCGGCACAGCAAGCCACCAGGCATTGATTGACAGCTATCAATCAGACTAGCCGCCAGTCGTGGTACAGTACCGTACGATAGCTGTGCCGGATCGACAGGACAGAGCCCACGTTGATAATGAACAAGGGAGTAAAATAAAGAAAGATTTGGCAGCGTGGGCGAACTGACTGACTTTATTGAGCCCGTCCCAATAATGTTTCTTTGCCTTGCTTTGCCTGGCCCCTGGCTTTGATGTGCTCCCCAGAACGCAGAGCACAATACCTCCGATAGGTAGATCCTCTCTGGCTGCAATTTGGGTCGGCAAGGGCTACCTATGCGCCGGGGCTTTCAGGTAACATCATCAGGTATGTAACTTGGAAGGCGTGGGCCCTGGATTGCGCTGGGGATCGATGGACTGATGAGGAGGAGAGAAAGGCCTCATTCAGCAGCAGGGGAAGAAGAGAATAAACAGAACAAAGGGATTCTGTGCTGCTTGCTTGGCCCCAGCGAGAGAGTGCTGCGCGCAATAATTCTTCTTCATTGATGGGACAAGAGCCGCGGGGTTACAAAGAAGAGACATTTTCTCTTGTTGGCGCAGACAGCCTACCGCAAGCCATGCCGAACCTTAGGTGCCCCGTCCCCCGGCCAGCCATGCCCATGTTACCCGCGCAGACGCCCACGACATCCACCGCAAACCAACATGAAGTGCATCGGGTGCTAGGTACAGACTACAGACGCTCGACCAGTGCTGTGGTGCAATGCAACCGCGAGGTCTACGTACATTAGACAGGGGCCGAGATTCTGAGGTATCACAAATAGTACTTCGAGGTATATGACTTTCTCCAAGAGAAGAAGGCGCAGCATTTGAAACGAACGACTGTCGCCGAGGCCAAAATCCTTCTGCTACCCGGACTTGCTATATCCAGTCGGTAACAATAGGTCCTGCTATTTACGGGGATACTCGAGTTTTCTCTTTCCGGGTCTAAATCTATCATATTTTATGCTGTACAATTGGATGACTACTGCTTACTCTTTAGTGCTCAGCTCTTTGTTGTATGATGGTCAGTGGACATTTGAAGCCGGCATCCGGGTTCGCCTTGAATCATGTAGGCAAAGGCCAAAAAGTGACTGCTCAAAGTCTCTTGCCCAAGACCTCCCAATTTAGGCGCACCTCGAAGTCATGAAGCAATCAATGATGGCCTCGGTGCCCTACACCACAGTTGACGGACCGCGATGTGTGTTACTTGTTACTTACCGTGGAGTGTGGGGTAGCGCACCCCCGCCAGCCTTTCCCAGGATTCGGACGTCATAGCCTCTTCATTGGACAATTGACGGTTCGCTTAGTGCTGAACCCTTTTCTCAGTCATGCCAGCGCCCGGCTGATAAAAGAGTGCCCAAATAAGCCGACTAACAACAAGTTGGTGGCCCGATGAGTGAGCTGCTCGGCAAGCTGCAGGCTTGATTTATCATGGAATGGATTCCAGTATGATTAGATAGATCTGATTGTTACTGCCGAGTTCCATACAACGAAACCGAGACTCGCGTGCACAGTCAAGAGCTTCTGTCGCAGGATATTGCATCGAAACTAATGTATAATTCCACGTGGACTTTGCCGCAAGTCTCGGGAGCTGTTGCGTTTAGATGTAAGCACGTATCTGTCCCAGGATCAACGCGGCCAGTCGGGATAAATGTAGTAAAGTTAAAGACACATGGACCGACTGCACATCAAAGCATAGCGAGATCGTCACAAGCACAGCCCTCACATGGCACAAAGCACATTGCTGTCGTCGACTTAACCCGATGGAAAAAGATGACCCCATTCCGGGTCTGCCATGCGAGTATGTTGGTAGACATGAGGATTGGTTGCTGGAGCTGGAGCTGCCATCTTCAAAGCGACATGCTCCAATCGAATCATCACACTTGACAACAACCAGGTTACTACTATCACGTTGTTTGAAACTGCCATTCAATCCTTGTAGCACCCCGACCATTACGCCTGATCTGATCAAGGGCCAAGCAGAGCAAGACCACAAGTCTCAGAATAAAATCACATACAAATAAACTTTCGCGTTTGATGCTGGTGGTATAGACAATTCACCTCCCCTTTTGGTTGTCCCCGCGAATGCGATAGATATCACAAATTCCAAATTTTATCCGCAGGCCTCTCTCGAGTTTCCTTAGAATCTGTGTGTCCTCTGCTTGCTGGTACGGTAAGCAGTCCAGCCAACATAGCCGCCGGCCACGACCATGCCAAAGGCCAAGAACTTGAAGAGGAACCATCCCCAGCCGCCACCGCTCTTCTTGGGGCCACCAGCGCTCTTGTTCCTGTTGCGCTGGCCGCCGCTGCCTGGTGACGACTTGCCAGACGAGCCACCGGGGGTGTAGAGGTTCTTAGCCTTGACCGCGATGATATCGTGGTTGTCGCTGAGTTCGCCAGTCTCGGCGCTGAAGCCGAGGTAGGTGACAGAGGGAATGGCCGGAGGCTCGTTGGTCTCGAAGCAGAGCGCCCACTCGTCTTCCTTCTTGTACTGCAGCTCCAGCTTCAAGGACTTGTCCTGGAAGTAGGTCAACCGGAGCTTGGTGGGTACGCTGGCGTGTCGGATGCCGCGAGCAGAGCATCCCGCAAACTCGGCGTCCTTTCCGTCATTGTTCTTGTTGTAGCTGGTCTTGCCGTCGCCGACCATGGCCATGACGTAGGGAAACACAACACCCGGGCGGTTGTTCTTGTACGTGTCCACAAAGACGCCCAATCCCTCGAATTCGTCAGAGTGTCCAAACACCGGGCCGAGCTTCCCGCGCTCTTTCGTCAGCCACATGGCGAAGCCATCGCCGTACAGCTGGTTCTTGCCGTGAATCTTGAACTCGACCTCGATTTCCCAGTTCGTGGCGGTCAGGGGCACTCGAGAGAACAGCCAGCCGTTTTGCGAGGGTTGATTCGAAGTTAAGCGAATGTATCTGCGTTTCGTCTGTGTCAGTCCCGTTTGCAACTAGGAAGTCCCTCCGCTAGTGTGTTCGCGTGACATACGAGTCTGTTCGGACAATGGCGTCGCCTCCAAAGTCGTACCACCGACTGGCCATGTCCGAGTCGAGGTAGGGCTGCTGTAGCGTGTGCGTTCGCAGCTATCGAATGTCAGCACAAGTTGGCAGTCAAGCAATCTGCTCCCAGACGCCTTACCGAAATGCTTCGGACGTTGCCATCGTCGTCGTGGCTAACGGCTGCTTTTGCTGCGGTCGCAGCCAGCCACATGGCCGAAAGTGAAGTAAGCCACTTCATCTTTCAGCTGTGACAAGAGAAGAGAAATACTGGGTCAAGGAAAGGTAGAAATGAGAATTGAATGTAAGGTGGAACGGGTTCGAAGAAGAGGCGAAAAGAAAATTATCGTCTGGACAAGTGTCGGCGCAAATGGCCTGAGAGAATGCGCAATCAAGCTGGTTCGTTTGAATTCGTGGACGGCGTGAGTGTAACGTAGCTGGCCTTCTTCATTGTAAGTGGGAAGATGGCGGACGGTAAGTTGCATTTATCCCTGTTAGCATCTAATCGGACACGAACCACGATTTGAGCAGGCCAATCAGCATTAATACGTAGCACAAAGTCATTCGAAAGTATCTCTATTGATCCTGAATATTCTTGGTCTGTACGATCAATTGTGTGCAGGTTCTATTCAGTGGAACATATCTCGGCACAGTATATCTCAAAGATCTACATTAACCTTTACATTTGCCTGCTGTATTCGAATCTCTGTCAGGCTCGCTTTGGGCCATATTCACTTAAACAGGGCAAACCCCTACTCCAAAAAGTTCAAAGTGGCCAGCTTGCGAGCTTTCGTCTCACCAAGAGCTACCCCTGTCCCTCGGGATGGGGTTAGCGCTTCTGATCCGGGGCCTGTGCTTCATGTTCGCTGGTCCTATGCCTATTTTACAGGTACTGCGGTACCCTGACGCAGCAGCGGTGCGCTTTTGCGGCTGCTAGGTAAGCCTTGCGCTAAGGAAATATCTTAGCCTTGACATCAATGACAGCTTCAACTCTGGATAACTCTTGTTGTACAACCAAAGTCTCTTGATTCTTGAACTATTGCCGATCTCACATAGAATATTGGGACAACAGTCACATCTGATTCGAATTACACGTCGTCTCCTCCGCTCAAACCCGAATCCAAACCTACCATCCGCCAAAATGGAGACGTCGGAAAGCGTCAAGCAAGAAGTCATCAAGCAGGTCCGCGCACAATACGCCATGACCAATGCCAAAGAATTGATCGAAGTACGAATGATACAGACTACCTCTTTCCTAGTGGATGCGTTGACTGACTCCCCCATAGAAAATCAACGGCCACTGCTTCGAGAAGTGCGTTCCCAAGCCCGGATCCTCTTTATCGAGCGGCGAGAGCACCTGCTTCACCCAGTGCATGGAGAAGTACATGTCGGCATGGAACCAGGTCAGCTCGACATACATCAGCAGGATACAGCAAAGAGACTAGATGCAACAGAGCAATGACGCCAAAATGGGGAAACCGAATCCAGCATCTCCGTTCCTATATATGCACTTTCCCGACTCCGACTGAACCAATGTACAATATTTTGTGTATAAGATATAAATGGCGAAGATGACGCCATATAGGAATGGCATCCATAGAGGGTCGAGGAATAGAGTGTATTATCACCAATATCGAAGGCTACCTTCCCACGGTACAGCCATAGCAACCAGTACAAGGCATTGGCAAACGTCACTGCGAAGGTTTGGGCGGACTCGGCAGTGGTTGTGATTTGACATTGGTTGACTAGGAACCATTCTTTTTCGCTTCTTCGGCGGCTTTCTTTCGAGCCAAGTATCTCTCTTTGGCACTCGAGATATCGGTTTCCGTTTTTCGACTCTTTGCGGCCCGCTCGACCTTTTGTCTTTCTTCCTCTTCCTGTTCGAGGGATCTCTTGAGCGCTTGTTCCAGCTGCGCCTCCATCATTCGCGATTGTCTTTCACGCATGGCATTCTTGCCACCGCCGAGATTACTCCTCGAGTTGCGGTCGTCTCTTTGCTCTGTTCTCCTCTCGGCTTGGCGAACTTCTGGTTTCTTCTTGGCTCCAAGGTTCAGACCACCTTTGAGAAGTTCTCGCTTGTCGACAACGTCGCCATCTTCGTTGATCGCGATCGAGCCGCCCTTTTCGTTGAGCTCCCGTGCTCTGTCCGTAGCGGTTGCGGGCTTTTCCTCTGCTGGTGTCTCTTCGGGCTCTTGTGGTCCGCTCTTCGCCCTCTCTTCGGCAGCCTTCATCATCTCGGCATGTCGTTGGTCGCCCTTATTCAGCAAGTCCTTGTAAAATGCCGTCATACCACCTCCCTTGTTTTTGCGCGCCTCTTCCTCCTCCCTCCTCTTTTCTTCCTCTTCAATTTTCCGGTTCTCTTCTTGTTGCTGTTTGTAGGCCTCGGTAACGAATTTCTCCTTGTCTGCGAACTCCTCGCCCTCGGCCTCGCGCTCTCGTGCAATTTTCTTCTCCTCGGCTATAAGAGCATCGCGTTTCCTGACTGCTGCCGAGGCGAGAAGGTTCTTCATGTATTTCGGTCGGCGCTCCGCATCCTCTTGTGTCGTCTTCTTCTCTGGCTTTATAGAATCATACACGCCGTCGTAGTCGTATATGGACGGGTCAAGCTCTTCGGCTGCCTCTGCATTCCTTTTCGATTCCAGCGCCGACGAAAGATCGCCGTACATGGACATCTGGGGTTTCTTGGACTTGGGCGGCGCGGTGGGCGGTGCACCGGGTCGGGCTTTGGACTTGTTGGCGGATTTGGCAAATACGTTCGCCTGAGGCTCATCGTGATCGGATTCCGACTCATCTCCGCCGCCGAATATACCGCCTGGTTTCGCCTTGGGGGGTTGTGCCTTTGCGCCGGGCTTCTTGGTCAAATTGAGACCGTAAGACAGACCTGGCTTGTTCATGACGTCGACTTTGTCCTGGTCGTGCTCCAGGAATTATAGAGAAATGATTCGTGATCGCGAAGAGCCCTTTTCAGCGAATCCAAAGCGTAGCGCCAACTTGTAGCGTTGTATACGGTGAATTGGTACGAATATGCCTAGGCAGTTCGGTGTTTGTAGATGAATAGATGCTTGTTTGCGATGCCCAAGCTTCTGGTGTTCATCACCAACCATTTGCACGAGCTAGCAGCACCTCAGGGAGCGGCCCCACTAAGCGGCAGGCAGGCACAATCGATAAGCCTTATCACAGATCTCCAGGGTCCCGCCATTCATCCAACCAACGTCATTTCAAGGTCTCGTTCTCAACAATCAAATCTACCTAGGCACAGTTTTCCAGAACGCGCAACCTGGATCATACGAACATGCTACTACCGCCATGACAGCAGAGCCGTCGTCGCCTAGGAGGCGACATATTCTAGCTTCTATCAATCATGAAGAGCGACCTCTGCCATCGACAAAGGAGCGGGACCATGCTTCGCCTACAGAAAATGCGACACCCGAAACATCGGATCTGAAGACAGGCGAAGAGGCTGCACCAGAATACAGCAAGCGCAAATCTTCTTCAAGGTTTCGATTCAAGTCAAAGAGACGGTCTCATCGATCTTCGCGACACCGAGAACGAGACTACAGGGATGAAGACGAGGCTGATTCGCGGCATCGTTCGACGCGACATCGCGATGAAGACGTGGATACCGCCGAACAAGAAAACGGTCAGGAAAGCTCCCGCCGCCATAGGCGCCACCGACATCATCACCGACACAAGCGACAGCGGGAGCGCTCTCGAACTCGCTCGCCTACGCCCCCGAACCCCCATGGTCCGCCACCGCTGAGTCCCGAGACTGCCTTTCGGGAATCTCTCTTTGACGCCATGGCCGATGACGAGGGGGCCGACTATTGGGAAGGCGTTTACGGTCAACCTGTCCATGTATACTCGAACCAGAAGTCCGGTCCACAGGGAGAACTCGAGCAAATGGACGACGATGAGTATGCGGCATACGTGCGACAGAAAATGTGGGAGAAGACGCACCAAGGGCTCCTGGAAGAGAGGGCAAGGCGAGAAGAGCTGAAGAAGCAAAAGGATGAGAAAGAAAAAGAAGCACGCAGACTCACCAAGGAAATGGAGGAGAGCCTACGGCGCGGCGAGGAAAGAAGAAAGCGGAAGAGCTGGAAAGTCAAGTTTGACGAGTATGCTCAGGCATGGGCGAACTGGAACGGCACAGTCGAATGCATGAGCTGGCCGGTTCTGGATGGTAGCCCATCCAGTATAAACAGCGAAAACGTTCGAGATTTCTTCGTCAACGGGCTCGATCCCCACGAGATTGGTGAAAAGGAGTTCCTGGCCCGGCTGAAAGACGAAAGAGTTCGCTGGCATCCAGACAAGATGCAACAGAAGTTGGGCGCGTCCTTTGACGAATCAATCAGTCGAAGTGTCACGGCAGTCTTCCAGATCATCGATAAGCTATGGTCCGATACCCGGCCGAGGTAGAAGAAGCATTTCAGGGGGGTTAGTTTGTGCTTGAAGTTCACGAGACTTTTGTATTCTTTTCCATATTCAGCAAGATACCCGCTCATCAAGAGACAAGACTATAACATGCGAACTCCGCTATGCCTACCTCAGCCGCAAGAGAGATAAAATGCAGGAAACCATGAAAAACACAATATAATACAAAGTATTCAACGCAGGCTGCCAGCAACGTATACTTGTGTAATACCTCCTGACACGAAATACATGTCTTCATAATCATACTTCTTCATGCAATCGTCAAACCAGCTTGCAAAAGAAACAGAAAACAATCTTTGCCATATGCGTTTGGCCTATTCTTCTCCGCTGCTGACGTCGCCACTCTCATCTTTAGCATCCTCCTCCTCGACAGTGTCTTTTACTAGTTTGACCTAAATTACGGCCAGAGTCAGCGTCACTGAGCACAACAGGAGAAGAAACGTGGTTTTGTCTTACCCAGGGTCCGTGGATGGCCCCCGTGCCGGCACCGATCAAGATACCCAGTCCCGTCGTTGGTATCGCCGCGATCCCTCCCACGATGCTACCGACCACGGTGCCCAGACCGCCAGCTATACCGGCGCCGATGCCCGCACCCGCCGCGCCGCCCTGGAAGGCGCCATTTTGCACTTGTATAAAGATCAGCTCCTGATTCCACGAGAGAAGGATGATAGGATTTCATCTTTTGACTGGTGGGTATGGAGGTAAAACTCACTCCGCCGCGCCACCTTGATCAGCTTCTTGGCCTTGGCCTCGAGCTCGCCGGCCTCGGCGCGCAGCTTCTCGGCCTCCTCGGGGTTCTCCTCGGCGAGCTGGTCGGCCTTCTCGCGCAGCTTGACGGCCTGCTCCTCGGCGTTCTTGGACTCCTCGAGCTTGGCCGTCAGGTCCTTGATCAGCTTCTCCTTGGTCCCGAAGCGCGACTTGCCCTCGGCCGAGAGCTCCTGGCCCTCGACGGCCTCCTTGACGGCCTCCTGCTCCGACATGACTGGCGATGTATAATTTGGGTGGGAAAATAAGTTCCGGGGTGGTTATAGGCTTGGGTGAAAGTGTACAGGGTTCAGCGATACGACCTTGGTGATTTGTTTGTGCGCAATACTAGATCGGACGTATCTTCTCGAATCAGTATAAACCTGGAAGTAGGTAAAAATAAAATGTTTACTGCAACCATTCCAGGGGAAAACGGGGTCAACGCCGTTGATGACCGTCTGAACTATCGAGACCCTGTTTCTAGCAACCACGGCTTTCTGTGGGGCGCGCGTATGACGTACATCTTGGATAGTCTACTGCACGTCTACCTAGTTCGCGGGCGACATTTGGCAAGTGTGTAACATGACCTGTTACTATTTCTTATTGGCTCGTGACAATGCAGGTTGCTGGTTATAAAGTGTTGGCCCGTACGAGTAACGGTGGACTCGAAAAGCTAGCATCTGTTCAACAATAAAGGAACATCTCTATAGCGTCGAGAGATTGGGTACCGTCGAAGCATTTCTGTGGATACATAATGTTCCAAATATAATAATGCATGCTCCCAATTTGATGCCCCTTGGAACAACGAACGATACATGAAAAGAGGTGCATCTCGTGTTCATTCATATTTTTTTCTCTTAATATATCTTGTGTGTACCCAGGAATATATGTTTGTAACTCAGAGACCACTTTGAAGTGAATAATTATGATGTATACACCTAGATCTACCTGATGCCACGGAGCGATGGGGGTTCTTTTACCAGGCATAAATTTTGCAGTCTCATTCAATAGTTAGCACAAGATTGGATCAAGCCAGGAGTCGAAGGTCAACACAGACAGAGACTTGGGTTACCAGCACTAGAATGAGGAGGTCGTCAGCAGGATTCGAATCAGACTGTCTCTCTGGTTCAAGTACCTCATGGCAATATGGGCTTAGTACATGATGGCACCTGGAAAATTTGATTAAAAAAAACATCAAACAATTCAAGACTTCTCTACCACAGCCAGCTCATTATGGCAGCCTAACCCACGCTTCACCCGTGCAATCACGGAGAGGCTTGCTTGATACCTTCGACATCAAGACTGAAAGACAAGCACCAGCAGGCTCTGTGGTAGTGTCGATGCCGTTGATTACCTTGGACCCGACAAATATGCTTTAATTCCACTCCGTGTGGCTTACAGTACAGTCGTGGCGATACTTTGGGTGCCTTCGTGTATATGTACTTGGTGGATTCCTTGCCTTTTCTCTCCATGTTCTTTCCACCTGTTTTTGCACTCCTGTTCACTCGGGCTGAGGCAGCATGAGAAGACATTGGTAGTGACTGCCCTGTAAAAAGTATCGACCAGAGCAAGCACCTTCCTTCAACATATCATGACATGGTCTGAACTTTTCCAGCTACGAGGTTGCTCTTTCCAGCTGCACCAGAAGCCAGGCGGGTTCGCTTACGCCTTCCGAGTGCCTGCGTTCATGTACTTCCTACATTATGAGAAAATCCCACAATTTGGCATGACTGCCTAGTTTCGAAGTACCTCCTTCCTTGACAAAAGTCTGAAGAGCCAAGAACAGGCAAATTTCGTGACTAATAAATTGTTCTTGCAGCAGAACAGAAGATTCTACAATCATTTCGACGTGCAAAGTAGTTTGATTGTTGCCGTTTGGGAAAGCACATTCGAGTCATCTCATTGGCCTTTACATAATCTCACCAGCTTTTTTTTTTTTTTTTTCCGTCCCCGAGAAGACATCTGGATTAAGCTGGTGGGTTTCAATTCTTTTTTGACACAATCGTGACCTGCTGTTGTTTCAGAATACCATAGGCCTCCACGGTATTCATCGATTTCTCCGGCCGATTGTTGACCTCAGTCCTGTCTACCTCTCTATTAAATCCCTCTCGTCCTCGTGCAATATCTGCCACTATCATTCTACTTCATCAACCTCAGCATATCGGCCAGGATCATCTTCTGCACACCTCCATCCATCTACACATCCAATCCAGCCTTTCCCACCGTTTCCTGTACACTCCAAAACCTCAATTTGAAGTGGCATTCTGTGGAAGCTTTTCGAAATCCCTGTTTGTCTTTGTCCAAAAGTTCGTGGAGTTTGGCACTCCAAAACAGCCACAATGTCCAATCCTGCTGAAGACACCACCGGGGCAAACCCATGTCAATTTGATCAGCTCAGCGCATCGATGTCTGAACTCAGTTTAGATGACATCGAGAGCCATGTTCGCATTGCATTCAAGTGCATTGACAAGCTGGGTGTTGCCCTTGCGCCCAATGCTGTGACTGTCGGTGATTCGGAAACAGATGAACATCGATGGGTGAAGTCTTTGTCAGACTTGAAGGCCGAGAACACTCCTTCCAAAGTCATCATCGGTGTTGTCGGCAACACTGGAGCTGGCAAGAGCTCTGTCATCAATGCGATACTCGACGAGGAGCGAATAGTGCCGACCAACTGCTTCCGAGCATGCACAGCAGTCATCACGGAGCTGTCATACAATCACTCGGAACTCCCAGAAGAGCTCTACCGAGGTGAGATCGAGTTCGTCACTCTTGACGACTGGCACAAGGAGCTCTCACATCTCAAGGACGATCTCCTTGACTCCAGAGGTCAACTCTCCAAAGATGCTTCCAAAGCAGACACCGATGCAGGCGTGGCCTGGGCCAAGATCAAAGCCGTCTACCCCAAGTTGACTCAGGAAGAGTTTGTTCGCACTGACCCGGAGAACTTGATGAATGAAGTTCGGGAATTTCTCGGCACTACGAAGAAGGTATCCGCCAGCTCTGTGGAAGCATTCTACCCCCAGCTTCAACAATACGTCGACAGTACACAAGGCAAATCCTCGAAAAAGGGCAAACGCAAGAAGGGCGAACCCAAGCTCGAGAAGAAGCCCGAAAAGAATCCTGAATACTGGCCCATGGTCAAAGTGGTCAGAGTGTACACAAAGGCTCGCGCTCTTTCAACTAGTGCACGAATTGTTGACTTGGTAAGAGTACCTATCAAACCATTCTGATTGGCTTCGGCTAACAAAACATAGCCTGGCGTACAAGATTCGAATGCAGCCAGAGCAGCTGTTGCTGACCGATACCTTCAAAATTGCACTGGTCTTTGGATCGTGGCACCCATTGCTCGAGCTGTCTCGGACAAGACTGCTCAGCACCTTTTGGGTGAGAGGTTCAAGCTTCAGGTCAAGTACGACAATTCGTACTCGGCCATTACTTTCATTGCCTCGAAGGCAGATGACATCAGTATCTCGGAAGCCCTGCGAGACTTTGATCTCTCCGAAGAAACAGAAGAGGTCACGGAGCTTTTCGATCGGTTCGAAGAGGTGGCCGAGGATTTGGATGTCAAGACACAGGAGCTTGATGAGTTGCAACCGGCATTTGCAGCTGCTCAAGAGTCTCTCTCCGAGATCCAAACCAAGCTTGATCTGTGGCAGAAGTTAGCAGCCCAACAGGAAGCTGGCAAGACCGTATTCTCACCTCAGTCTACTCCCCAGAAGCGGTACTTGCGTGGTTCATCACCGACACCAATGAGGAAGAGAGGTTCATTGGAGTCTTACTACCCTGTCATCAGAAAGCCCTCCAAGATATACACGGTCGACTCCGAGGAGAGCGAAGATGACAGTGGATCCAACTCCGGAGACGAAAGGAAGCCACTCACTCAAGAAAAACTCCAATCCAGCTTGAACGACTGCAAGAGATCGCATGTCGATGCACTACAGCTCTTTGAGGAATGCCAGTCTCATTTCTTGCCAGTCCAGGAAGCACATCGCGCTTTGGAGGAGGAACTTTCGAGACTCCAGCCTATCGTCAAGGCAGTTTGTGTTCGCACAAGAAACGATCATTCACGCCGGGCTATACGAGAAGACTTTGCCCGTGGTATCAAGGAGTATGTTCCTTTTTCTGTCCTGTTTCAAGCAACAACGCGCTAACCTAGGTTTTTCTCCTCAGACTGGATCAATACGGCATGAATGACGCTGAATTGGATCCCGAAGATGACGCCAGAGATTACGACGATGTTGCAGTCTCTTTGCCAGTCTTTTGTACGAGTTCCATCGCATACCAAACCCTGAGCGGCCGTTTCCGACAAGATGGCAACACCCCAGGCTTCTCAAACTTGCAAGAGACCGAGATTCCTCAACTGCAAGACCATGCCATCTTTCTGACGAGAGCAGCCCGCTCTGACACTGCAAGGAGATTTCTCGAGCTTTTCTTCCAGCAGTTGAATTCACTATCCATTTGGGCAGTCAGCAAGACAACACAAGATCAACTGTCAGCATCCGAGAAACAAGCAGAAGCATCCCACCTGCAAGCAGTCCTGGGAAATCTGCGTCAAGACCTTGACCTTTTGGCTGGTAAAATCGTCATAGAGTGCAAGGATAGCTTGAAGAAGAGCCTTTTCAAGGTCTTTGATGTCTCATCAGCACAGGCAGAAGCCGCCGCAATTACCATTGCGGAAGGTTGGAGCAACAAGTCAACGGAAGGAGGCATGCATTTCCAAACGTATAGGGCTACCTGTCGTCGAGAGTAAGTCTTTGTCTTTTCGGAGCTTTGTTGGAAGTGGAAAACTAAACGCAAATAGGGGTGCGTTTTCTGGAAGCAAAGGATACAGAAATCTGAACGAGGAGCTACTTCATCCTCTCAAGGTTTCTCTGGCCAAAGCCTGGGATCGATCATTCACAAAAGTTGTGCCCAGGACGTTGGAGAAGTTCTCCGTGGACAGCCGAGAAATTCTGGGCGAATTTCACTCGACCTACAATACTCGCATGGACTCAAGACTCAATGATCTTGACATGAACCTGCTGCAATCTCAGATCCAAATCCGACAACAGGCTTTCAAGGACCTGACTGAAGTGTTCAAGGCCAAGGTCGAGACGTTTCAAAAGGATGCGAACAGGCAGTTCACCCCTGTCATCATGAGAACGCTTGCTCAGGCATACAGTGATGTTCGGCAAGAAACCGGTAAGTACATTCTCTTGTTCATGTGTCGCCTCGGACCTCATTGCCCAGATCTAGCGCATCCCAGCATGTAACTTGATGAGACATCGGGTTGACTGACCCATTGCGACAGGCATAGGCAGCTTCATTCGCATGAAAGAAGCAATGCTCCGTCACATTACCGTACAGAAAGACAGCATGTTCCAGGCATCTTGCCGCAATGTCCAAAATAGCATTCTGCGTCTCTGCAATGAGATGAAGCAAGAGATGACATCGAAGATCAATGAGACTGTTGATACAATGTCTGCCGATTACCTGCAGACAATCATGGGACGAGAAGTATCGCCAGCCTCGAAGATCGTGCGATCAAATATACAACGGCTACTGTCGCAAGTACACCACAGCTTAGAGAGTGGCCAGGTCGATCCCTTTTTTGACGAAGTCGTTCCTGTTAAGGAGGAGGACAGTCCCGTCGAAGGCATCAACGTCAAGAAGGAGAACAGTCTCGTCGAAGGCATCAACATCAAGCAAGAGAACAGTCCCGTCGAAGGCATTACCATCAAGCAAGAGAACAACTAGACGTGAAAGCTGTCTGGACACAACACCGACCATCTTCTGGCACCGCTCATCTTCTGGTTTGAATCAACATCTGGCAGCCATGGAGATATGTTGCACTGCAGAAACCCATCTTGGTTGGCCTCAAGAGAAGCTTCATAGCCTGAAGCTGGTGCTGTTATTGTGGATGTTTGAGAACTTGATGGACTGTGCTGGTACTACAATGACTGTATTACAGTATGTCGGCTTGATGTCTAGCCCAAAAGACCTTGCTGTCGTGGAAGGATTGCAACTGTGGAACGATTGCAATTGCTGTGGTTCGAACTTTGCAGAGGGGGGTTTTGGTATTGCTGGCATCTGGCATTCATGCAAACCGTGTGCGTTTGTGTTGTGAGGTATAGGGCTAACACCGCTGTGAGCCGTTGCCCAGTGTATAGTAAAGTCGCGCTTCCAACGTAGATGAAGATAGCAAACAAAGCGCTGTGCTGTTAGGGAGACTGGTGTGAGCATTGCAAGTGATCATTTCGCAGACCATCCGAGAGTCAGGCTGTGCCTGTAATAGCATTGAGATTGTGCCGTGCCGAGATTTTGTTCGTGGTGCCTCACACGCGGTCATTTGTGTTAGAGGTCAGGCCTCTTGTCGCTTTGTGTATGTGAACCTTGGTAGAATGATCTTATCCGTAAGGACATAGCTGTAGGACTGCTGATCAACACTAGACGGTGCAAAGCAAGTGACATAGGAGAGCACTTGGTCCCTACGATTGATGCGAACGAGCCCATATGTCATACATTTCAGCATGAGTATGGCACTTCTTGTTGTCAGGTCGGAATAATGATTCGGGGTCAAGTGTGTAATAGTATGTTGACACTTCCTGCCGATCAAGACTAGTTAATTGGTTCATGAATGATGTTGCCGAGATTATTCAGCATGTTGTTGAATGAAATATGAGTTCGTAGAAAGCCATTGCGATCCGATCGCCAGTCCAAGCGTTGGCGTTGGTTGTTGAACACACAAAGTACAAGCACCCCCTGGTCATTTCTCTCCAGCGACATGTGACAGTCTTGGCGGGGGACGGGACAGTGGTTTGGCATGTGAAATCCCGTCTGACCCAGAAACCGAGGGCTCGCGGCTCCCAATATAACCAGATTTGGGCATATGGCCCGGTTTGTTGAGATTTGGGCTTTTTTTGATGATTTCTTTCTGGAACAATTCTAGAGCCGCAAGGAACCGACTGGCTGGTGCCAAATGTTCGGATGACGGGTTTACGAGAACCTTTATTGAATTCTCCCTCTGCGCGCCCATTCGTGACATGACGGCATGTGTCTTACCTGCTTGCTACTGGCGCCGGGCACGCTCCATGCGCACACTCAAAAAACCCCTGGGGGAATCTTCAGTGGGTAACACGTTTACGTGCGTGGCTGTCTACGCGGAGAATAATCCAAGGGCAAGGGATGTAGGTAGCTTCAGGCACAGGATATCTAAGTTAGGCCCTAACTTCTAAGAGGTGAAGAAGCCGGCACGGGTATAGCGGGAGGTCTAGTTGAGTTGAATCTTGATGCAAGCACTTTGGCAGCTGTGCCCGCAGATAACGAGACTGCTGAGAGTTTGTGAATGTCAATTGATGGTGAGACACGAAGTCGTCATTGGCTACCGTTAATCTTTGACACTGGCGGTGACAAGTGAGCCGTGTCTTGGTACATATGGTTTGCTTTGCTTCTTTTTTGGACAAGGACCTCAACGGCACGGTCGGCGTGTTGCAACTTTCCGCCGCGGCGCAATAGACGAGCACATTCTCCGCCCACTGCGCAACCCCAGAAAGATCAGAGAAAGGGAGCCAGAGAGCGACCGAGGCTCATGTACGGAGAAGGGGCAGAAGAATGGCGATCTATCAATCAATGTTGGTCGATGCTTTCAATGTCGGCAAGCGAACCGGGGGAGAGGGTCGCAGCATTATCGATGCGCGTTGCAACTCTTGCGGCTAAGACAAGAAATCTCAATGCGCGTGGGCGCACCCGCGTTTTCTTCCCCAACAAAAATTTTGAGAGATGCGATGAAAAGGCAGAGGAGAGGAAAAAAACTTTATGACTGCCCCGCAATCCCAATTATTTCTCCAAGGGTCCAGTCTCCATTTTAATGCAAGGGAGGCGACAGGTACGTACTCTCTGTCAGAGGTTTTGTATTTTATTTTGAGATTCGAAGTTATCGCGTGTCGCATTGGCAAATAGCCACGGAATTAGATATTAGAATTACTGGACTGGACGGAATATCTATCACGTACGAGGCCAGACTGGAGTATGATTCTTTCAAGGTTTCTTTGATATAATATGGCCAGATCTGCGGCGAGCTGGCCAACAGTGACAGAACTTGATGCAATGCGCTCTGATGCAATGAAAGACCTTGAAAGAATAAAATACGGTCAGATCTGTGTAAATCTGTTCCAAAATGGCCCCCATTCATTATTCATACCTATTCAGTCTTTTGCTTCTAGTCGAGCTGCAGGTCCTTAAGCATCGCACAAAATGATTGGCCAGGATCGACATGTGTCTAAACGTCATACCCACCCAAGTCGCGTGTCCAAGACACTAAGAGATCATTATAATCCCAACAGAATCGGCTTCGCGACACGCCTGAAATTCTGCTGCTGCTCTCAAAGCTCTGGCCCAGCCAAAAACCATCCATTGGAACCAGAACCCGGGCACCTTTCCACCTATGGCAACCCGCTCGAAGCTTTTTGCTGGGCCCTGGATCCCGAAACCCCCATAATGCGCATCTTTCGGGAGGCGATCGTTGAGTTACCCGTTCTCGAGAGAAGAGACACGGACGCCTTTTGGCCTAGGCAATCCGTACAGGTGGTAGTAGTCGTACCCTTGCTTAGACTTGGGGGTACACAGACGTCGTTTCCAAAATAATTCATCAACACGCTCCTTGCTCGGTGCTGTCGTCTCCCTGATAATACTTTCTTCTCTCCTTGCTTCCCCGGAAAAGGATTTCGTCTTTTGTTCTTTCATGTGATCGGATCTCTGTTCGTGTCTGTTGTTGACGAGAACTCCATCTTCATAGCTCCATCCTTGTCTGAGCTCCCCATCTCTTATACTACCTCTTTCCGCACGAACCCACTTGTCTTGTACCCAAACGTTATCGGAGGGTCCTCACCAAAAAAAATCACGGCTCGGAACCCTTCTTCTTCTCGAGCACGTCAGGTCTTTCCCATCTGTCACCTCTCGAGGCGCAAAACAGTGAATTGTTCCTTCTCGAGCTGGTCAAACCACCTGCTGCGCATCACCATCACCACTATTCACAAACCGGCAGCCACAATGGCGTCCTCACCTTCGGTGTTCTTCGAGGCGCCTTCCTCGTCCCTCTTCAACTTCCCTCCGCCCACGGAACCGCAAGCCATCCCGCCGCCGCACTTTGACCTCCCCTTTGCCATCCCCGATCACATCTTCACGGCCGCATTGGACCCCAAGGTCCCCATCACCATTGCCGCCGCCTACGCCATCACGGCCAAGCTGCTGAACAAGTACAACACCTCGACCGGCAAGAAGCCCTGGGCCATCAGCAAGACTGCGCCCTTCCGCCTGTTTGTCGTGCTCCACAATGTCTTCCTGGCCGTCTACTCGGCATGGACCTTTGTTGGCATGCTGGGAGCTCTGAGGAGGTCGATCGTCAGCCCCAGCGGTCCCAATGGCTTGGCCGGCACCGTTGACAGCTTCTGCAAGCTCAACGGTCCCGCCGGTTTTGGCAATGCCGCCACCTACATCCAACAGGATAATGCTTGGGAGACCTCGCCCAGCCGCGTGGACGTCGGCAGACTGTGGAACGAGGGCTTGGCCTTTTACGGCTGGATCTTCTACCTGAGCAAGTTCTACGAGGTCCTCGACACCTTTATCATCCTGGCCAAGGGCAAGCTCAGCTCTACCCTGCAGACATACCACCACGCCGGCGCCATGATGTGCATGTGGGCCGGTATGCGCTACATGTCGGCACCCATCTGGATGTTCGCCTTTGTCAACTCTGGTATCCATGCCATGATGGTGAGATTTCCCACAGTCTTGTTCGATCAGCTGTGAGATCATATTAAAAGCTAACTTCTGCGCCAGTACACCTACTACACCGTGACCGCCTTCAACATCCGCGTGCCTACCGCCATTAAGCGCACCCTGACCACCCTGCAAATCACCCAGTTCCTCATCGGCGCATCCTATGCCATGCTCCACTCGTTCGTCTACTACACCATTCCGGTTCAGGTGCCCGTGTCCAAGCCCGTGGCCTCCGTCTCCAGCGCCATTGCCGCGGCGACCGAGTCGGTCCAGGCTGCCGGATTCCTCGACGGTCTTAAGCAGGCCGTCTTTGGTGCCGCCGAGGCCGCCAACCCCGCCGCCATCGTCACGTCGGAGCCGGCTGAGAGCATCTTCTACGAGACGCAGTACCAAGCGACCCCCTGCATCACGACTACCGGCCAGACCTTTGCCATCTGGCTCAATGTCCTGTACCTGGCGCCCCTGACCTACCTCTTTGTCTCCTTCTTCATCACCAGCTACCTCAAGCGCACCAACGCCGAGACGGAGCGTACCCGTGCCCAGAAAAAGGCTGGCACCGCTGACCGCCGCGTCAGCAACGCCATGATCACTGCCGAGAAGGCCGGCTGGGATGCCGCCAAGGGTATCGAGAGGGAGGTTTACGGACAGGACAGCGAGAGCGCCGTCGTCGAGGAGGACGAGCCTGCCGCCAATGGCCGTGCCCTGCGAAGCCGCAAGGCCAACGGCAAGAACTAAATTCTTGCTCTGTTGACATGAAGCATTGCCCTGAACAACACCCTGGCGGGTGTTTACTCTGACTCGGCTGGATAAGCCCGGCATCTCATGGAGCTACAAGTGCTACCTTGGATGAGAACGACGAATCTTATACAAAAGATAGATAAGACTCTAGATTCTGCGAGAATACTTTGGAAAAGGTATGGACGATGCGACTCAAGATTCGAGCCGCGCCAAGCATGATCTCTCATTACAACAAAGAAGATCATGTATGTATATAGAGGGAATCGGGCAGGCGTTTTGGAAGGGGTTGTCTGTCTTGCGCATATTAGCCAAACAAGTTAAAAAGCATTGAAATTTCTGATCATCACTGCTGCCGTGGCACTAGAATGTCCTACTGGTTTCTCTCGTGATGTGAATATATGCAGTATGTAACAATGCTTTCGATATATGCTTGACTACGATCTTGCCTGGCTAAATTGCTGGCCAGAAGCAGAACTCGAGTCCTTCATGTCCAGTATCATCATGATAGATCTCTGGAGATATGACTGCTCTTTCAAGCCACAGACATGAGGGGGACTTGAGAATACGGGGTACTCGGGAGATCAATGTTGTGTTTTGCTGCCAGATCCGGAGCCAGGTTTGATTTCTTCCAAATCTCATAGGAGTGCCCCCGTCCCGACTCGAAAAAGATCTACTGCATACGCACCTACGTGTAAGCTTCCCAAAGTCAAGTCCTGTGTCCAAGATCAACATCGGAATCCCCTTGCCGTACCCCCCCCCCCCCCCCCCCCCCCCCTTGTGTCGATTTGGGGGAGAAGAAGAAGAAGAAGAAGAGGGAGGAAGGAAATTGGCCAGGCATGAGTGAAGCCGGCCAGGCCGGTCGGTCATGACAACATCCCGTCTTGAAGCTGTGTCGATCTACAACTTGACTGTCCAAACAGACATGAGGAGAGAGGTCACTCTTGTTGTCCTACTTCAAGAAAATATTATGACCCGATGATATTACATACCAGGGGGAGAGCATTGGAATCAACATCGCACGTTTACAATAGTCACATCACCAGAAACGAGGAGTTGGTCTTGTATGAAATTATGATGTCTCATTATTTGCTCATTAGCCAATGATTGGAGGGAGATGCGATGGGAACAAGCTCCTCATCGAAGCAGGCTTTTAGTGTGTGTATCTTTGAAACTCGGGTGTTCGTTTCGTCTCTTCATTACTTTGGAGGGTGTGGCAACTACATCGCTGGAAGCCTGGTATACTGTGGGAAAAAACAACAAATGTACCTCGGAAAAGAGGATACAAACAAACTGCCCCAACGCCTTGCCTGAAAATCAAAAGTCTCTCAACCCTGTCTGTCCCAGGGGATTCTGTTCCGTAACAAAACACCAAGCGGTGCTTGCGAAAAAAATGACATAAGTGGTAATCCCTCTTGTATGCCGGTCTATAATTGTCCATCACTCTGGAGCAACTGAATCCTTCGCGGATCTCTTTTCTTGTTGCCCCGCCAGTCTCAACGCACGATGACGTTCCCATCTTCGTCTGTCTTGAGCATCCACACAAGCGCGGTGCGCAGTAGTGTAGCTCGATCGTGTTCCTCCTCCACTAAGGGAAAAAAAACGGCCTTGGGTATCATGTCGAAATCATGGAAAGCGCTGAAAAGGAAGCCAAGGAGAATCCCGACCTCGTCGTATAGTGATGGGGGGGGGTGTCCTTGCGAGGCTGGTCGCCCCCCCTAGTGAGCCATCTATAGCAGTCGTAGTCCGGTCTGCCGTTCTGCTCTGTTCTGTTCTCTAAGATCTATAGTTCCTCGCTCGATCTTCGGCCGTTTAATTCGTGTCGCGTGGGTCGCCTCGGCTGCAAGTGGATATTGGCTCCACAGTTGCTGACTTCCGGCGAGTGTCCTGGGAATGCTATCCACCTGTCGTGGCTGGCATGTTCCGAATAATTATGGGGATTAAGTGTAATCAGAGGGAAGCCGGGAGGCAACCTCAAAAAGTGCTCCAGTTCCAGTCGCGCGGGACGCTCGCGGCCACTTCAGCCTTGTTCCGGCCCATCCGGCCGGGGCCACCCACGGCGGTCGGTGTGCCAGATGCGGTGATGGGGCTGGCAGGAGCCGTGCCGGAAGTGCTAGAGGAGCCGTCGTCGCTGGAGGCTGCACTGTTTGTACGGCTGCACCAGACCTCGAACTCGGTGTGGCAGTGAGAGCACGCGCGGCTGGGTGTGCCTCGGGGGTTGTAGTTGGCATCCTGGTCGAGCGGCACGTCGTAGTTGGAGTGACTGTCACAAAAGATGTTGCCACACTTGCGACAGTGGTGTCGTCGCGTCCAGTAGTTGAAGTGGCGCCTACAGGAAGGCTCGTCGCAGATGGTGGCATCGTTGTCGTCCTACCAGAAGTATGTGTTAGTCCGATGTTCATCCAAGGACACGTGCTCGTGGATCATGTCATTGTCACATGTCACGTCGTACACCATAAGGCTATAGATGAGACATGACCAGAGTCCAGGGCGAACGGAGCGTTGAAGTACAAAAGTATAAAAGCTCACCTTCCAGTGCGTGCGAGTCGGCTCAGCAGTGGGCTTGGGAAACATGTCCATGTCCAGCTCTCCGTTCAAGCACTTGCCGCTGTCGCCAGTACCACGTCGCGCCAATCGGCCGAATGCGCCGAGGCCAGTAAGGCTGCTCCAGCTGCTGCTGGCCTTGAGGCTGTCGTCGTCATCGTCGGTCTTCTTGACGGTGGGCGTCTTCTTGGCCGGGTAATCCGTCGGGCGCAGGACGGCGGGAATGTAGAGCGGTCGCAGCTGGCGAGTGTGGTATGACTTGGGAGAGGTGGGCGAGGTGCTGTTGGAAGTGCTCAGAGGAGAGATCTGGCGGCTGCTGGCGGCGGAGCTCATTTGTTGTTGTTGCAGCTGGAACTGAGCCTGAGCCTGGGATTGCGCAGCGGCGATTGTCGACCGTTGCTGCTGCTGAGACACGTGTGGGTTGGGCATGTAGAAGTGGCCGCCGTATGGCTGCTGCTGCTGATCAGGCAGCCGGGGCATTATGAAGTCGGTAGCCATTTTTCCTTGTGGTGGATTATTGAACCCTGCAACTGCGACGTATCACTCCGGGTTGCTTTGTTCCTCGAGTGACAGGAACAAGAAGATGCAGAGAATAAAAAAGACTGGGCGCGACCAGAGAAATGGGTGTTCGTCGTACCGCTCTGTCGGGTTGGTGAGGCGGTAGGTAGGCGGTAGGTAGGCGTATGTAGACAGGGGGAAAGTTCGCAGCGCGTGCGGCGAAACCTCCACTGGTTCGACGAGTCGATGGTGAGACTGGGGGGTTGGTTGGTTGGATGGATGGCTGGATGGTGACGATGATAAGGAACCTTCCGAAAGAATTCCTTATGATACGGGAGGATGGATTAAAAGATGGAGTGGGTGAATGCAGACTGGTCACAAGTCGTGTTGTGAAAAATAATTAGAAACCCTCAAGTAGGATAGCGAGGAAGAGGGTGCATATGTGTATTGTAGTATTCGGGGGGGGGAGGATGGGGATTGTACGCATGTAAGTATGTTATGGGATTGGACTGCAGCGGACTGGAACGGGTACGTGGGCGAGCCGGGGGGGAACTCAAGTGCTCTCAGTGCAGTGCAGTGTAGGTACCTTCATGGGTCCGGTACCAATGTGTAAGGCGATGGCCCATTGGCTACACATATTACATGGGTAGTGTAATGTAATGGAGGCGGGCAGCGAGCGCTAGGTACTAGCACTAGTCTACTTTCCTCTCGGCGGCGCTAGCTACTGGGATTTAACCTGGGCGCAGGTAATACCTACCTTAACCTGCTAGGACGAGGAATAAGAGCAAGTACCTAGCGGCATGCAGTCCACTGTTCATAGTGGTTTAGCAGCAGCAGAGCTCCATCAGATCGATGGAGACATTTTACAGCACAGACGCTGAGCAGACACACAAAGAGACAGACAAGCCTCATGGCGGTTGAGAGATGGAGACGGGATGACAGACAGAGCGCGACACAATGGATGGAGGGATGGATGGGGTGGTGGGAAGACCAGTTCCTCTGATCGGAATAGGTGGGTATGGGTATTGTCGGAAATCTGCGCACGTCGATTGGGTCGAGTCGCTGCCTCTGGGGACCACAAAAAATGCGCAAGCCAATACCGCTCACTCCAAAAGTCGGCTGCTGGGTTGGTTGATGGGCAGTGTCGGGGGTGAACCCTTGATGAGATCGGATTTACAGACTGACTGATGTGAGAGCTGACCAGATTCCAGTGACCTCAGAGTCATCAAGTGAATGACTAACTATTTTGACGTGTCCCTCTCGAAAGCAACAAGCGACCGAGCTGTTATCCCGTTGTCTGTTCCCCCTCCACTCATGTCCCATCCTGCTGTCACTGCTGTCTGCTGCCTTTGCTTTGGGGGACACGCGAGAGGACAGAAAACAGAGTTGAGGTGGACACTCTCGAGCCCACTAAACCGTTCTCTGCAGTCCCATCCCAGGATCAACTGCAGCGAGTGTGTCCCACTGATTTGACCTATCCACTGTATGGATCTCTCTTTTTCCCATCGGCGCCGCCATCCATGTACTCTTGGCGTGCTCGCCCCCGGCCGGCCCGCATGAATGCGAGTACTTACTTACTTGGGTTACGAGATAAAGACGCTGCAACAGGGTTGACTCGTGTAAGTTTCCACACCGACAATAAGCTTTCGACTGCTGGGACGAGTGAGAGGCTCGCGATAGCCAGAGAACCACCGGTGAGTATGGATGAGTAAGGGTATGTTGACGTTCAGTATGATCATTCACGGCCGTGATGAAGGAAGGTTCAGGGTATGCACGGCTCTCGTTCTGCCTCTATCGCCCTTTGTTTTCTTGTTGTTACCGTTGATGCGTGTGTCCCCCGGCAGGTTCGTTGGCGAACGAACGCTCTATGATCCGAGCAGCCGCAGCGAACCGATAAACATCCCTCTATCACCACTGATATGACCGGCAATGATGTAAGGTTTCTGCCAATCGCCTAGCTCACAGCATACAACCAGGCTACCATATCTAGCAACAAACCATATACAACATATACGATCCTATAGCTTGACGGTATGAAAGTCTGAAAAGCAAGATGAGGAGATGCCATAACGTTCCATCATTCGACCTCTATCCAATAGGCAGCACAACACTGCTATGACCTACATTACTCTCTCGTCGTCTCGGCGCGCATCACAACCCCTCGTCCTTGGCAACCAATGGCGGCGGTCTTGATCATCGGACGGATGCAGCGCGGAAATGCTCGTGTCGGCTTCTTTTGCCCAGGTGCTCAAATGTTGCTGCTGCTGCTGCTTTTGCTGCATCGCAATTAATAGGCAGCATACTGTATTGTACTGTAGGTCAGCCTGCTTGCCAGGATGAATAGGTATGAGGTTGATCAACTCGGGTAGACCAGACCCTTTGCAATCTCGTGTCTACATTACTCCGTCCGTCTCGCCGGCTCTTAGGTAGATTGGGCCGTCGATCAACCACTTTTTGCTCGCGTGCCTCCCCTCCGCTCGGCAGCTTGTGGACTTTTTCGGCTTCCGTCTTCTTTTTTTTTTTTGGACTTTGGAATGCTTTGGCGCCCTGCCTGGGAGGGATCATCCTGCTGTTACTTTTGGATCTTATTAGCTGTACAACCTAATAAACTTTCCAGCTCGAGGTGACACGGCTATGCGCTACGGTTTTCCTTCAGCGCTTCTTAGACTCCTGTCAAGTGCAAGCCTGGGCGCTACCTGAGAAAAAGCACACCTTTTTCCCAGAGAGCTGGCTGCATGCTTACAGCCCATCATCCATGTGTGACGAGAAGCTGCATGTGCCATGTACTCTGTACAGTTGCCCATGGCTACATTGCTTCTCCATTAGTCTATCTAGGTTACACACTTATCCATCCGAGCCATCTGGATTACTAGTCGAGTATATGGAGAGAAAGTGGACGATACTTTCGATACATTGATCCCAACTCTCTCCATTCTGGTTCCTGGCCGCAGGGAGAGACGTGCGACGTCGGAAGTATTTCTGGAGGGCGAGAAGACCCTGTCCGCCCCATGCGAGGAGGTTGAGAAATGGAGTTCGCAACTCGACCATATGGGCAGCGTTGTGTTTTGGGCGGATTTGCCTGAGACGGACAATGTCCAGATCCAGAACTAGCCTACCGGTACACGGACTGGACTATACTGATACGTAACTCGATTGTAAGCGACCCCGACTATACACTTGCGCCTTGTCTCGCAGGGTAAGGTATGTAAGTCATAATAATAATCCATCGTCTCGGCCGGTCGTTATTTGCCTCCCTATGATCAATGGTCTCTTGGACTATTCGACTATTCGGTATCGATTCGGGATTACTCGTCAGTGGCCAGCCAGCCAGCCCACCCACCGGAATAGTGTATGTAGCAGTAGAGATGCTAAGAGGCGGGTGCTGGCCTCTCTCGACCCATGCCCGCCAAAAAAGAGCCCGGCGCCGTCGGTTGTCGGAGCGAGTTGAGCACACAGGAAACCCTCGCAAGCAAGGGTCTGGGCCGCGGAGTAGTGTACGGTAGCTACAGCATGTACGGAGTATGGACAAAGTGGTAGGGGTAGTTTATTGCCGCTCTCTACAATCGCAGCAGCATTATTTTCCCTCGCGACACTCGGAGTGCCTCATGGCTGATGGGCGGCGGCGACTTCTCAACGTCAGCCTCCAAGGTTTCGACATGCGTAGCGAGGCCAACCTAAACATCGCTTCCGGGGTTGCGGTTTAGAGAGTAGCAGCCATGCTTTTCACCGCGGATCGTCAATATACTTTTTGATTGCTTCTGTCTCAGAGTTCTGCCTATCTTGCCCATCTCTGGGTCGTGGATCGTGGAAGGCGAGAGGGGTTTTCATTCCTGCGTGCAGTAGAAGACGGACGAGGCCAAGATGGCCAGCAGCAGTGCCAGCTGGGATTCTGGGATCCTCGGGGCGGGGAAGGGAAAGAAGAAGAGGATCTCTCTGAATCTGCGCATCTCGTCCCGTCCATTCTTCGCCAACCAAAATGTCTGGACCGGGTGTTGTATGCAACTCCAGGTAGCATCACAGGCCGTCCAAGCCGTCTGCCGTGCAGCGGTGCGGGCCAGGCGGGCGAGGAAATTGAGGGGTGGCGCCTGAAGAGCGGAACCTCGCAGGGCAAGCCTGCCAAAAACGGCCATCCCCAAAAAAGCCAGAGGGATGGGACTCCATAGACGGACGAGCATCTTTGCCAGATACTCCACGCACGCGGCTTTCACGATGCCCTCAGACTATACTAAACTTGCCTCGCCTGCTAAACTGGAAATGAAGCAGAGCGACTGGTGCCCGCCGCCCGCATCGCCGCATCTCAAGTGCTCCTCAGATCGTCGCGTGCTAGGTTCGGGCCTGGGCCCCATGCCAGGCTTGCCTGCCCTCTTGAGAGCCACTGGAGCGGGCTGATGATGAATGGCGCAGCTCTGCACGCGACACTTTTTTCAGGTCGCCCGTCCTAGGGCCGAAAACGAATGGATTCTGTTGGTAACAGCAACCTCGAAGCAGGTGTGCAGAGCTCCACCCTTTGCAACCAGAGCCTCGGGCAAGGAGCAAGAAAATGTCTCTCCCTCTGGATTCCTTGCTGCAAGTGGCTGCCGCCCAACGGGGAGAGAGGCTTTTCCTGAATTCAATGATTCAAGTCCCAATCTCCGGGCTCCTCTTCAAGAGTCAAACCGACGGGTTCTAAACCTTTTTCACTCGGACAATTACGTCCGCCTTTCCCAGTCGACAATTGAACATATCCACGCACACGAGAAGATCATCGCTGTCAACCTGCCATGTTTGTTTGGTTGCCAAGTTGCCATGCTGCGACTGGAGACTCTGTTGTCTAGTTGTCAATCGGCTGCAGTCTGTAGTGTAAGTGTAGGAACGGGACGGGTACGGAATACGGAATAATCACAGCCAAAAGAATTTGCCACGCCAGAATTAGTATACTATTACCTGCATTCCCTTTACCCGCTGGCGCCGCATCCGCTCCCCAGCAAACGAGCCACTCACGATGCCCTCGTCGGCGCTTTGCCGGTGCGGGAACCGCCACATGACAAGAGTGCAGCAACAGAAACACTGGTCCAGGCGAGCAGCAGAGCAGAGCAGCAGGTCGATGCCCCTCTCTTTTCGCCTCCTTCTCTCTCCCCTACGAATGCTACGTACCTCGCACACAGTCTCACCCTCTCTCTCGTCTCAACTTCCCCAGCGTGGAATTTCCGACACGGTGTTTTGCTTACATAGCATTCCCCAGTCCCCAGGATGCATGGTTACACGCAAGATGAGTGTCGGAGCTTCGTCCGCCTGGCAAGCACAGGAGACACCGAACTGTCGCCGCTCAACACTGACCAGTGGCCACAACAAACTGTGGGTCGCATCTCGGAGAACCGTGGAGTACGCGTCTGGTGTATCTGGAGTCTTATTTTCCCATTGCCGCTTTTTCTCATCTGGTGCATCGGTCCTTGACCACCCATGGAGAAGAGCCGGATCTAGAGATGCATCTGAGATTTGCAGTGATCTCGCAAAGCTTCAGGTGGTATGGATTATATCGACCATCTAGCCGTGATGCCGAAATCACAGGCCGCGATTCCCATTTTGGCCGCTGAAGAATTGACCAACTAGCCGATTAAGGTTCTCTAAGTTGCAGAAGTGACGAAGCGGTAATCAAAAGCAGAGCCACAGCAATCGATAGCCAGGCGGCGTCGTGCTTCTTGATCATATCGAGGCTGCTCTTCTCGCCGAGCAAGCACAACAACGACCGAGCTTTCTGCATGTGCTATACATACTACAGATTACTTCGCTTAAGAAACGGTGTCTGCATGACTACCACTGACTGCTGTGCGCTCCCGTTAGCACAACTTGACAACCACTATATCTGGTTCCGAGGTGGTGTGCTGTCAAAGCTGCCAGACTCACAGCTCTGCAGTCAGTCAGCCTTCTCGTTCTCGTGACATGATAACACGGACCAGAACCTATGTTTAGTTTTCTGGTTCCGATCTCTCTTCTGCTCGCCCTTCTACCTTCTGGACCCTGCATTCCCTTGCTTGAATGTACTCTGTAACATGTAGACATTAGACAACGCATCAACAAGTGGATGCTTTGTCTTTCAGTCCAAAAAGTAGGGGTCCAAGATGGTTACGCATCTGCAAGTTCCTCTGCCGCCCCAACTTTGGGTCTTTTTCGGAAACAGAGCACGGCAACGCCAAGAAAAACCCAACGGTCTGCAGAAAATAGTGTTGTATATGCGGGTACGTACTTTGTTACCTCACCTCTTCTCTTTCAGTGGTTGCCGCGCCTTACACCCGCCCAAGCCAGGACTTGCCAGGCCTGTCCTGGGCTCATTCCGTCAGCAAGGGCCATCCCAGCAGCATGGCACTTGTCTCGTTCCCGCTCTTTTTCAGGGTCCAATTAGTGGATGCGCTTAGTGGAACGAACTGCGCACTTCTTATCGCCCCGTCGTGATTGGCGAGTCGCGTCCTCGGTGCCCAAAACGGAAATTCCACCCTGGGGTCTTTCCTGCCCTTTCTCCGGCTTGCTGCTGCTGGGCTTCAGTGAGTGAGCGGTCCACTGCCCAGCCAGTTTTACCTTTTGCGCCCAGTCCGACACCCGCCCGCCACCAGATACGCCGAGCCTTGAGGTTCCCTCCCCTCACCACCCAGACGATGAGCAGAGAAGAAGCCCGAGGATCTTGTTCCTACAGTGAAACCCTACCAATGGCCACGATTCCGCGCTCCTGAGGCCAATAGAAGACGCCTTGAGGCTTGAACCCGGCATCTTTCCTGGGGTCCGTCCGAGACCAGGGATAATCAAAAAGTCAATTCGGCCTTTCCGGCATGAGGCGGCTGTTGGCTCTGGCGATCATTATCCTTCTTTTCAGTCTTCGAGAAATCTGAGCCAGCCCAACGAAGACGGCCAAACGTCAGAGGAGCCTCCACAGGCCAGCGCCAAGGGATACCGTAAGGCAGCGAAGAATTGTCCGACTGGACAGCTTGCCATATTCACCGAAGCAGTTCCTGAAGCCAGAAGCATGGCGAGGACAGCTATTGACTACTAGTCGGCGAAAAGGTCGAGTCGTGGTGTTGGCCTTTCTGCTTTTCGACACCGAGACCATACTGCATAGTACTCACACAAGCAAGGTACGGCAAGCTAAGCGATCCTGATCCTATTGCTTCCCATGTCCCGAAGCACACTGCATGTCATGGCTTTCTGGCAATCGAGACCCTCTGGCCGTTCCGGCGGTGTGATGTCTGAATACATCATAATATCTACTATACCTACTATATTGGGAAAACAGGTAAAAATATCTTACCTCTTGATCAACAGGCTTGCAGCTCGGCGGGCATGGTGCTTGAATCATGTGAGTTTTAGACAAGTAGGTTTATGGTGATAATCATATTGCCGGCAGGGCATAGCAGGGCAGTCCGCCGCCGTGTTTAGGAGCTCGCAAAGGTCGGGTCGAGAGCTGAGCGAGCCATGGCGGAAAGCTTCCCGAGCTAAAAAAAAAAAAAAAAAAGGTTATCGGGGCATGCTCCAGGGCTCCTCCAACGCTGCAAGAGTCCCAGAGTCGAGTCCAGTCCCAGCAGATCACTCACTGCAACTTCTTATCGCGATGGGGTATCCGATCTGACAGTTTGCGATTCCGGTGAGGGGTTCTCAATGCATATGCTGAGACTAACCTGCTGCTGTATACTACTATTCAGGGAAGTTCAGCAAGCGAGCAAAAGGGATGATGATCTAATTGGCAAAGCCGACAACGTGCACTAGGTAGGTGTAAATCATGGGAAGATCATGCACCGGCTCGCGCGCCCGTGGTCGTAGTCCGCCGTAGATATTCCTCTCCCCTCCTATCTCTCCTCCGTATCGAGATGGCTGGCCCCCTCTGACGTAGAGGCTCCGTGCCAAAACGGCACCAAATCGACGATTGGCCATGGAGCACCAGGCCCGATTCAGCCAGCGCCAGCCCATCGAGATGCCGATTTTCATCAACTCCGGAGAGGAGAGCCTGGCCCGCAGCAGTATGCATTATGGAGTTGGTAGAGCCCGAATAAGTCTCAGCAATAATGAGAAGGAGAGTGAGAGTCGGTGGGGTTGAATACGTGCGTTCCAAGGTTCATGAGTCGTTCCATCATGATGCTATTTCCACGCGATTCCTTCAATACTAGCATCTAGAGGAGCTCTTGCTTGAGATAAGACCCGTACAGCAGAGTCGATAAGAGGAGAATCATGAAAGTTTCTCTAGATTCATGCATGCTCGCGGCAAAGGGACTGATTTATCATGTTGAAAGACCATGTGCAATGCCCGGGCGTTCCGTTGTCTGTCTCTGTATGCAAGTCCCGATGGTATGAGGAGATGAAGCTTGCTCGAGCAGCATTGGGCCCAGCGATAGCCGGATTCTGGGGCCTCCCGACCCGGGTAGTGAATGAACAAATATGATTTCCGCCAAGAAGTGTGCATACCTAGAATGGAATGGAAAAGAAACTTTGTGATCGCAGGGCAAGCAGCATCGTACGGTCGTCAGGCATGCATGTGCTCGGAATCGTATCGAGGTGACATGTCATTCAAGTGGTACAGGGGCAGAGATAAGACTATAGCTTCCTTTGGCTATAGAAACTTTACTTGAGGTCTGTTATGTCTCAATGTTTTCTTGGACTATGTTGGTGGTTTTCTGGCAATGGTTGAGCTTCTATAGAGTAGGCATGGATAACATACAGAGTACATGTATGAATGGATTGTGATAAAGCGCGACGTTTATATGGTTGCGGGAAGATCAAGTTGATACGTCTCATATCTCGATGGTGATTTATTCGATATGAACTACATAGACCATGTTGCCAAGTAGCTGTGAGACTGGTTGCATGTCTCTTCAATCATCCTCTTCCCAGACTACCAGTTGTGCCTGTTTTCGTGCAGATAGTACCGCGCCGTACCCCAAAATTGCCACAATTATTCCAAACACAGTAGCCATTTCCAAAAAAAATCTAAGACCTTCGAAGCGGTCTTCAGGTTCGTCCTCGATCCGTCTGCCATTCCTGCCACCTTCCGAGTCGTCCTGTGAAACGCCCTCGACCCAGGTGCCACTCTTGCCGCCTTCTTTCATGACGACCTTCAGGCCCCCGATGACCATGCCCTTGTCCACCGCCTTGCACATGTCGTAGACAGTCAGCGCGGCCGCCGACGCCGCCGTGAGGGCCTCCATCTCGACGCCCGTCTTGCCCTCGCATGACACCGTGGCCTCGATGTCGACCCTGCCGCCGATGGAATCGCCGTCGTCGTCTTCCACATCCACGACGACCAGGTCCACGGCGACTTTGGATATGGTGATGGGGTGGCACAGCGGGATCAGATTCGGGGTGCTCTTGGCCGCCATGATGCCTGCGATCCGCGCCACGCCCAGGACGTCGCCCTTCTTGAGCGCATTCTCGCGGATCAGATCCGTCGTGACATTAGAGCTGAACTGTATGCTGCAGACGGCCTTGGCGGTGCGGGCTGTCGGCTGCTTGGAAGAGATGGACACCATGTGGGCTTCTCCCGAGGCCGACACGTGTGTCAGCTTGGGCTGCTGTGGTGTGTCATCGTTGTTGGCGGAGGAGAGACGTCGGGCAGTTGAGAATAGTCGTGCCTGCCCGATCATTGACGAAGTCTCATGTAGCAGATGAAGCGGTACTCGACTGGAAGTTGACTGCGAGAAGCGAATAGAAGAGCTCATATCCCATGGATGGCGGCTTGGTGTCGATGAAGCTGATGTAAGATTTGGGTGAGTATGATCTGCGCATTGCAATTCAGTCTTGAATGTTCGTAGATGGTTGTTCCGTTCAATGACATCGAAGCAGACCTTGCGCATTCGAACGAGTGGTGTTCCGAATATAAAGGCCCAAGTATGATAGTGATGAGATTCTTCACCCACCTATCAAGATCATCGGCCTGTTCTTCATGTGCTCAAGCTCACCGATGCCCGCGTGCTTCTCCTTCTTCCGCTTGACGGCCATTCCAATGACGTCTAGGAGCTCACGCTCGTTGGGAGCTAGGCCCAGGGGCTTGGAAGAATCGCCAAGACCTTGCCTCCTGTCCATTTCGATCTTCTTCATGGCCTCGAATGCTTCCTCTTCTATCGGCTCTCCGTTGTTGGACTTTCTCAGAATATCCCGTACAGACACCTCGGCATTGCCAAACAAGCAGACCTTGAGGTTTCCGTCGCTCGTGATGCGGAGTCGATTGCAGGTGCCGCAGAAGTTGTGAGTCATGCTGGTGATGAACCCAATGCGTCCAACGAATCCGGGTATCTTCCAGGTCTTGCTCGTGTCGTTCTTGTGATCCCGGACCTTTTCCAAACTTGGATACGTCTCGCGGATAAGATCCAGCATCTCGTTGTAGCTGTACATCTTTCCCTTGTTCCACTTGTTCCCGTCAAATGGCATGTACTCGATGAACCTGATCTCGATATCTTGCTCCCGAGTCATTTCAATAAAAGGAACGATTTCGCGGTCATTGACTCCACGCATGACAACGCAGTTGATTTTCAGCTTGATGCCGGCTCCATGGCGGTTGAGCTCGAGGACCTTGTCGATGCTCTTCATGACGGCGTCGAAGCCCTTGCGCCGCGTCATGATCTGAAACTGCCACGGGTCGAGGGTGTCGAGGCTCAGGTTCACGCCCGTCAAGCCGGCCTCGACCATGCCGTCGAGCTTGCGGTGCAGGGCCAGGCCGTTGGTGGTGAGGCACAGCTCGCGCAGCCCGTGGCTCCGGAGCGCGCCAATCTGCTGCATCAGCGGCAGGATGTCCTTGCGGACGGTGGGCTCGCCCCCAGTCAGTCGGATCTTGTTGACGCCCTGCGCAACGAAGACGGAGGACAGCATGACGATCTCGGGGGTGGTCAGGAGCTCCCGCTGCGGGGACAGCGGAACGCCCTCCTCGGGCATGCAGTAGACGCAGCGCAGGTTGCACCGCTCCGTGAGCGAGATGCGCAGATAGTCGTGCTGGCGCTGGTACGTGTCCGTGAGGAAGTCGGAAAACGGCCGGGCCTCCTTCAGCCTGCTGCGCCGGCTGAGAGTCGCCTGCGATATCTCATCCGGCGACGTTGGGTGTACCTCCCGCGCTGCCTCCGCCGCCGAGGCTATGCCTCTGGTCACTTGGAAAGGTAGCGGCCTCGCATTTCGGGCATATTGCCAGACCGGCCTTGTCGGCCTAAGCGATAGTGAGATTGCCGACATGGTCGAGAGAGGCAAGATGTCGGCGAGGTTTCTCAGCGGATATTACACATGGCTTCGACGGTTCCAGCCGAGATCATTATTGTTGATGAATTTTGTCAAAAGTTGCTTATTCTCAAAACAGGGCAAGTCTCGTCGTTTATTTTAATTTGCCACAACTCTCTGGAAGGGCGCGGAGATACTGGTGGGGTAAATAAATAGGTGTGTCAGCAGACTTAGGAATCCGGCGCTGATACTGGCCGGGCCCGACCTTTGGAATTGTCCACAGGCCGAATGAAAATCCCGTCTCGACATGATTTCCGATTCTGGTTGGCCCATGATATTGGAGACAAGTCTTGAGAGAGATTTGTACTGCGAAAACATTGAGATGGTGGATAAGAAGAATTATGATATTCAGGGCATGTACGAAGTACGGTATAATTGACAGAATGACAGTGACAGGGTAAGCTCGCCTCAAGCTGTAAGTTGTACCTGGAAGCCTTGACACTAATAACCTGACCAACGCCCTGAAAGAACTACGTTAAGTACATTAGGCACCATGAGATAAGCCACCCAAGTGCCGGAATTGGACGAGCATGTTCACGATTTTCGCATGCGCTCAATTAATTGACCTTTGAAAAGTTCATTTGCGAATAACTTCAGTAATGATTGGAGAACGAGGAGATGAAGACGATTCCAATTTGACCGACAATAAATTGGACGCCGAGGTACAATCAAGTGGGAATATCTACCAAACAAGTTTTCGCGTAATTCGTCAATCGTCACCATCTTACTCACTACCGTCGACTTCCCACAACATAAACAAACGGAGAAAACAAATCGCAAGCTGTCGCAACAACGGCCAGCCGCACTCATCCCGTTGAGCCTCACCTGCATGCTCTGTTAGCTTTGAACAGCTGATGGCCTGCATATATTGCGCCGTACTACATACATACATGACTGGCCCTCGTTCTCAGAAAGAGGCAGTCGCGTCACCATAAAAGACGGAAGGCTAGATGACGGCACACACGGCCACGCTCTTTCCCGCGCAGCTTCACCGGTTGACCATAACCTGAATCGTATTCACCTAAGGTGTCACGCGGATCTATTCATCTATTCAGGCGGCATAGCCAGGGTCTTCATAATGCACTTCTCTCCCGTCTTAAAATGTACGCATGCCCCGGGCCCCATAGCCAAAGAAAGCTCTTCTTCGTCGAACAAGAACCGCCTATGGCTCTCCACCTCCTGTCGTTATTGTACCACGACCGAATAGAGCCGCATGCTAATCCCAGCGGACAGCTTCGCCGCACAGCCTACCAAGTCCCGATGGCAGGTTCATTGCAACACTGTTGCCAGCTCAGATCCGGATCAGGGCAGTCCAGACCTTGGCCGTGGAGCGGTCTATCAAGCTGTCCGCCCAAGTAGCCGCGAGCACCACCTCGTTTGTCTGGTCTCCCAATGCGCAGAGGCTTCTTTTGTCTGCAGGCGACGAGATACACGTCCTGTCCGTCACCGATGATGCCTTTCAGGCGACTATACGCAACCCTACCTCGTCCGTGGCCAAGTCGACCTTTGTCGATTTTGGTGCCACCGACAGAGAGATCTGCGTCTGCTCTGCCCATGGCATCAAGCTGTCGCTGTTCAATCTCGCTTCGGCCAAGGCCGTTGAAATAAGCAATCCCAAGTTCTACTCGGCGTCAACAGCTGCCCACGGCATCTCATACCGCCCCCTGACGCATCACTTAGCGCTGCTCACCAGGTCTGCTGGCAAGGATTTCGTGAGCATTCACACTGCCGAGTCGAGAGAGGTGCAGCGTTCCTGGAGCCCAGACGTCGTGGACGCACAAGGCCTCTCCTGGACGCCGGATGGGAAATGGTTAGTCATCTGGGAGTCGGCCGCACAAGGCCACAGAGTGCTTTTTTTCACCCCCGACGGTCACAAGTATCGGGATTGGTGCGGAACAGCCCTCCGCCCTGGCGAGACGCACGACCGCTGGGGTGCGGGTGTCAAGCTTGTCACCTTCAGCTCCGACAGCCAGTACGTAGCAATCGGGGACTACGGCCGATCCGTATTTGTGTTACCCACGGCAAATCTGTCCCACGAATTGCGGCTCTGCCATCCTGTGACGCTCGAGCCCAAGGATACTCTCCAGGTATGTCCAATCTGCCCCCTTTTCACCGTCTCAAACAAACTCACCATCTCCAGATATGGCAAGAGCATCTTGACTTATCCGACGGGCAAGATCCTGTCCATCGATTTGCCAGGGCTTCCCAACCAGTTGCTCCAGTGGCTCGGACAGCACAGAGCGGACAGGAACTGAAGACGGGGCCTCTTTTCATGGCGTTCGATCAGTCTGCGACCTTGTTGGCCATAACTCTGGAAGATGCCCCGAGCACTCTTTGGATCTGGGATGTAGCAGTGTCTGAACTACGTGCAGCCCTCATGTTTCACGCCGACATCTCCCGTATCGAATGGCACCCAACACAATCGGAACTGTTGCTTGTCAGATGCGAAGGTCAAGACCATTCCGGGCTCGTATTTGTCTGGGACCCCCTCAGTGATGGACCAACTACGGTAGACTTTCGATCTCAACTATCGGAAGGTCAAATATGCGGGAAGCCGTCTGCATGTTGGCTGCGAGCCGCATCAGGTTCACCGGCTGTGTTCTTTACGGACGCGAAATCCTACCTGCTCGGATCTGTGGCAGACTCGGACGACGAGGACCAAGTGCCGTGGCAGACGCCATCCATGGTCGACGATAGCCAAGCTGCATCATTCTCGTTGGGGTCCGTTGAAGAAGGCAGCAGAGAAGACAGCGACATGGGGGACGACGAAAGCCAGCCAGACGACACTTTTCATTTCAAAAAGTTTGGGGTCGAATAATAGATGCAGTGCCGCCCCTCGGGCTGCTGCGCGTTTTAAGTATGACAAATGACAAGTAACAAACGACCCGGGTCCGCGGATATTCACCCTGGGCTAGTTCCCCGGGGGACTTCTGGTCACGTCCGGATGCTGCAATAATGCATCTGGCTGTCGCCGCCACCTCACCTGGCGATATTGCTAGAGTTGCAATCAACGAGAACCCACCTGGATTGAGTAAATGAGTTGCGAGAAGCTGCATGCAAAAGAATAACTCCTTGGTCTCGGCAGGTCCCCGCCCTCTTGTGAAGTAGCCATCAGTGGAGGTGAAAACGAAAGAGCGGAAAGAAACATCAAGAGCTTCGTCCTCACCGGCAGGATGCAATAATCGACTTCTTCCGAAACGTACTTTTACGTTGCCCTCTATGTATGTGATTCCGGCATCATGAACGTCGGTTGAGTCGACCGTGGGGCCACGAGCAGCATGTGGAGCGCTGCAGAAGCAAGAAGAAGCACTTGGCTGGCGGTTGGCACCTGCAACCCCATCTCCAACCATGTCATCCATCCTTGTGGCTTTTACTTGGGACTTACAAATGCTCTCTCTTTATGCACGTCGATCAACTGGGAAAGCTCCATTACAGCGAGGGCGCAAGCGCAGCCGACGTCAAAAAGGGTTTTTATTTCGCTGTTTGCTCGACCACCCTTGGCTGCGTCGGCTCGGCCAACAAGGACAATGGGGAGGGGGGCCATGATCTGGACAATTCTTTTGGTCCTTTTGTGAGACTCACCGTCGTTTACTTTACGAGGCCGCCCTACGTGTGCCAACAATCCAACGACGCCTTGCAACCATGGTTGCACTCTCTCACTTGTCGAGTCTCTCGTATCATATTCGGATGTTTCTGTAGCATGTGGACGGACCAGCGCTCTCACGAACCGATTGGTTATAGTGCCAGCGGCAATGCAGGTGGTTCCGCGACAGCACGTTTAGTACGGCTGTGCCCCATGTTGACAGTTGGGTCGTGTTACCACATCGGAACGTTGTGCGTCCCCATTCAACCTGCTCTGGACCGCGCAACCCCCAATATGACGCTGCTCTGTGACTCTGTCAGATTCCGGCCCCGAGTCTTGTGGCTGAAGGGGCCCCCACGAAGAAAGCTGCTACTGCCTACAGCCTGCCTGCCTACCATCCGATCTCCTGACCATGTGAGCGACAGCTACTGTACGCACACGCAATAATCGATCCGATAACCAGGAATTGACACAACGCATCTTCAGCTACCTAGATTCGTAGTATTCTCCCAGATCACAACCGGACTCTATTAAACCCTCGTCAACGGCTTAAGCGCTCGGCTCCATGCATCGATGTACTGGGCCTATCACAAAGATGTTTTTCCTCCTCCTTGCCTCGTATGGGGGCCGTTTTGCAACAATGTTACCGTCCAACATCTCTAGTCACGCCTTATTCGTTACCGAATGGACATGTATCCCAGTCCGGCCCGTTGGTTGTGCCTAGAAGGACGATTGTCACCAACTGGATTTCATTCAGTCGAATCACCAACTATTAGGACATAGACACAGCTGTTGCCGGGCGCAGCCTCTACGTTCATGGGTCTCACCTTGACAATTGTATTATCAACTTGATTGCTTTTCATCTGGGTGAACATGCAGCCGGTGTCATCCGCTGCAGGCCTGCCAAGATACCATTGGACTATGAGATAGCATACTGCGCATATACAGCGGGCTTGAGATGTCGGTTTCTATAACACACCTCCCTGATTGGCGTTTGTTTTGTCTACTTCTGGGGTCGCAAGACCCTGGAACCTGTACGTACATCGAGCAAGCATCTTAGATTGCGCATTCGACAAGGAAGAATCGTCCGCCGGCCCTTCTCCAACAGCAGATATCCGCTGAAGATCGTGTTTCTATCCAAGCTCGACCCCCAAGACAGCACGCCCTCGTGCGACGAGATATAAAGACTCGTCAACGGGCCGTCCCATTTCCATTTGTCTCACACCCTCTCACAGTAGTCAAGGGTGGTCCTTGCGCCGTCGTCAAAAGAAAGCATTGTTTCTTTCAATGCAGCCGCCCGTATACAATGTCGAGCAATACCATGATCCGTCAAGTCCCCATCAACAACACCATACAGGTGAATGTTGGACCCGGTAACCAGACGGGTCTGTACTACATCCTTCTTTCTAATGTAAGTGTGGATGCTTCATGAATGTTGAGCAAACCTAGACTGACTCGATGCTATTCAAGTTGCCATGGCAGACCTCGTGGAAACAGATGAAGGACCATGTGCGGACGGTCTGTTCAGCAGTTGAGAGGGTCGAGATCTTCAATGAAAGCACGTCTGGATGGGTATGCGTTCGTGGCCGTGAAAACTTTCGTGCTGCCATGCGTGCGTAACATACCTACTCAAACCGCCGATTGCATTCGCTGACGACAGATTCAGGTCATCTGTCAAGAACACCCTTTCAAGATAGGCCGATATTTATAGACGGGAGGAATGCAAAGGAGGAGATTCCCATCAAAAGACTTGTAGGAGGTGCAGAGCGGCCTATGGCGACTCCACGATCACCTCGCACTCCGAGGACAGCACCGCAAATGATGCCATATCCGGTGACCACTCCACCATTGATGTCGCCGACAGCATCGAGCCATGGTCAGGTGAGCGGCCCTCTGCGTGATCAAAAGTATCTCTATGAATGTGTAACTGAAACCAACAGTGGCCCTCACCAAGCACAATGTCAGTCATGTCTAGTCCAACAGTCTACGGGATGCCGCCCATGGGTCCAACGATGAGTGGCGACTATCGAGATAACAACTACTGGTACCAATCTTATGACAACAACTACGTGGAGAATGCCCCCATGGTGCTTGGCCAGATTCCTGCATATCAGGCAGAGCTGTCGTATCAGTATTCACAACCCAGCGAGCCGTACAACAACCACTACTCTACCATGCCGGATATTTCCCAGGCTCCGGTCCAGACCCATATCCAATCTTCCCCAGCGGTCATCGAGACAGAGTACCGCAAGATCATCATCAAAAACTTGTCGAGGTGGGCGCAAAGCGATCAGATCAAGTCGCTTCTTCGCTCGCGGTGTGGCTTTGGTGGTGGCGAGGTCAACAGTATCAAGATCCCGAGGTCCAGAGAAGGAGGAAACCGAAGACACGCCATGATCACTTTCGAAAAAGGGGAGCACGCGGCGCGAGCGGTCCAGAGGCTGCACGATTTCAGATTTGAAGGTCACCAGCTCGATGTAAAGATTACGAATGAGGGCGTCTCGCAAAACGAGGAAAGGAAACCGAAACGCCAGCCGGCAGAGAACCACAGCCCATGTGCTTCGGTCCAAGAGAAGAAGGAGAAACCAATCAAAAAGGGCGTCGTGGTTGCGAATGGCTCCTCGATTAGACCGACGACTAAGTCGAGTGAGACGCGGAGCAAGAGGTAGCCGGCAATAGTCGCCGAGACCCGTCGTTGCAAAAGTATGGCTGAAAATCGTGTGGATAGTGTATTTTTCTTGGCGTCTAGAATCATTTTTCAGCGATCGAATCACTCGGTTCGTGGCGTACCAAGGGATGGAATAGGATGGGATAGGCGCAGGATGTCATCAAGTTCTTGGTAGTCTATCCCTAGTATCTCAGGTAGAGCCAGCCTTTTTTGGAAATTCTAAAAGTTGTCGGAGTCAAAAAGTCTGGGATCTCGGAAGATCAGTATACTCTTTTGAGACAAACCGTGGTCTCACGGACTTAGCCTCATGCTGTTCGCCGTCTATGGGTTCGCATGACGCAAACGACATCGCACTCCACGCCCTGAACTACGGGCTGATCCATGAGATCTGTCACATTTTTCTTTCCCCCATCGAACAATAGATAAGCCCAACCTAGATGCTGGATCCCGTCGGGTGCGCAGAAAGATTGGATCGTGCATAATAGATATGTGAGAAGAGAGAGTCCAAATGTACGCTGCCGCCATGTTCATCATCCGCCGAGTGGGGGTGAGCGAACTCGACGTGTCTTTTTTTCTTCCTCATTTTTTGGAATTCGTTGTGTGGGTGTATTGTTTCTGCGGGTTTCCGGTATAGAAAAGCGGCGTGGGCCGTCCCGTGAACCTTGTTTTGCGCTGTCTTTTGGGTGTATCCTATGTTTTTTAGGGAATCGGTGGACTTAATTTTGTAAGCTGACGTTTGTATTCTGTTAGGGTTGTGTAGTGATTTAGCTTAGTATATTCGAATGGAGATCATGTTACATTTAAAATCTGGGAAACGGAGGTCATAAAGTCGCGGAATTCTCTATGAGACATTGCAGCATCATGATATTCATTATTTTCAAATAACCTACCGCTGTTTTCTGCGTAAGCCCATGTCTTTTTTGAAAATGCAGTATTGGATCACAAACAGTGTTGGCAAGTTAGCAACTGTAGTACGTCTTCGACTCGAGAACGAACAATGAACCATGTTAAGAAAGCAAACAGTCCAAGCCTTATACATATTTTCTCCGTATGTAACTCGTAGTAGCCGCGCGCTCCGTTAATTTTCTTTATAGAACGATTCGGGCACACCTGAAAAGGAGGGACGGCCGTGCAGAAACCCTGTGCGCCAGCATTTTCCCATGCAGCCTTCCGGCGGGGTTCAGAGGAAAACGATTTACATAGCCGAACCCCCGACCAACGTGGGAGCAGCAGGAAACGGGGAGGAGAGTCCGGGGACACACATTATTATTATCCGCACTGCATATTGACATGGGGCTACAAACGGGAACCGCCGGTGTATATGTCAAGTCTACTGATCTTTTCTTCTTTTCTCTGGTCATGATTCATCGTACTTGAGATCCACGAAACTGGTTGGTTGTGGTTGTATTGGGTGTTGGGATTTCTTTTGTTGTGATCCTTGTAATGTCCTGTTTGATTTCAACCGGTGTTGACGAGAAAGGTTGCTGTAGCCTTATGGAAGAGCACGTGTTTCTGGCAAATAATCCAAGGGTAGGTATCTGTGATGGGGGACAACTTGATTGGTTGTAGTGGCAACACAATCCCACTTTGCTTTGGAATGTCTTTCGTCTATAGACGCAACAGCCTCATTGAAATAATTCATACTTGACCGTAGAGTGTATAGCTTATGTGAGGTCAAGTCTTTGAGACAATCTCGTGGTAAGGCGAATCAAGGATCTAAGATCGTCGTGACACCCGATTTCTCCTGCATCGGCTGCACGCTTTGCATCTCTCGTACGCAAGCACTTCCATTCTCTACATGTTGGACTGCTTGCCACGAGTAAACGTCATCTTGCAAGTAAGTATTTTCATATTGAACGACTTTTTTTTTTTATATTTTTATTAGTGTAAAGCCTCGATAGGAAGCTCTATCAAAGTCTAAGGCCTTGGTCATCATGTTTTCCAGTCCTGCTCATTTCCAGTCCTGCTCATTCCAGTCCTGCTCATTCCAGTCGTGAGATCGTTGTCCTGCGCGTTCGTAGACTATTGCTTTCTGTCCAGATGTTCATTTCTTCGCGTGTCTCAGAGACAATCCATGATGGCTTCAGAAGAAAGACCAGTCCTCTGGGCAAGTACAGGGCATTTATTTCGATGCCTCCCCAAGCATTGATTCCATAGCAACAAGACAGAAGAAGATGATTCGTCCCGGGAACTTTGCTTCCAGAGTCTCATAACTTTCATCAATTTAGTCCAGGACGATTGCATCTTGTGTCTCGAAAAGTCCGTCGACCTTGGACAAGATTTTGCCCATCTCGTTTCGCGCAGTTTTGGAAGCCTGCTCTAGATTGCTGCCAATGATGCCGTCCTCGAAATCGAATGTGATATCCTTGATGGACTGTGTGACTTGTGCATCAAGCTCTGATGCAAGCTCGTCGCAAATTGCCTCCAGCTGAACACGGACTTCGTCAGTGGCCGTCTGAAACATAGTTCTGCGGTTCATCTGGACATGAAGAATCATGTTGTTCTTGATACGCTGAAACATCCCCCGGCCTAGAAATTGATTAGAATCTGCCATGCCACCGTACTTGGGTGTCTCTTACCGCTTTCCGCCCGTGCTGCTTGATACGTCTCAGCCATGCTTCTCGCAACGGCAGGAGTGAAACCTCTGTTGGCCTCATGCTGCAGAGTATTCAAACTACCTTGGAATCTTTCAAAGATATCCTCGTAGTTGACAATCTGATTCAACGAGCGGTAAAGAAGGTCATGATCCTCGGCAGGGATGCGATCCTTCACTTTCTGATGGAAAGTCTCGGTGATATTGTGAGACACCGAAGGGAAACTGGCGATAGCATGCGGGATGCGATTGGAGAAAGTTCTCTCCCAAGTGTTTGCCAAAACCTGCTTGAGAGGAGTCACGAGCTCTTCGTTCAAATCGCGATATCCATAAGCCCTGGTGTGGTGCGCGCCGCTATTTTGACTTTAGATTTGTTACATGAAAAGCTGAGATACGACTAAACTTACTCGCGAATGCAGATTGACTTCATGGTATTCCAGGGAATTCCACCAGATTTTCGTGGCATGAACCACCACTCTACTGTCGAAACGGCAGCATCAGCGGCAGACTTGATCGCATCTTCGAATTTGTCGTATATGTAGGCGGCCAAGATGTTGCGGCATTGCTCAACGACAACAGTGGCAGCTCGCCTCAAGTCCTGTGAGAGATAATATTAGTACCATAAGAATCATTGGTACTGGAATCGATAACAACAATACGTACCGCTTCAAGACCTTGTAAGTCCTTCTTGAATATTTCGACTCGGCCGCGCTTCTCGCTCTCGGTTAGAGCGGATCTGCCCCCGTGATCTTCAGCCCAAAGATGGAGGGTCTTGACAATTTGCGTGAAGTTCTTGATATATCTTCGATATATTTCTCGACGGGAATTCAGTGTCAGCTTCTTTGCATGGCCCTGCAGCTGAGGGATACCCGTGTCTTTCAAGGCGGGAAATCCAATCATCTTCTCATCATCGAGTAGACGCCCCTCTGCCTTTTGGTAGGCTCTCGAAGAGACGCAGAAGACAGGAAACGATGAGGCGATTGCATCGTAATTCCTGATGTCATGTCGAGGATCGAACAGTTCCTCATTCTCGCGCATGGAGAACTCTTGATCTGACCTGCAAAACGTTAGGTTCGGAAACACAGATCTTAACCACACAAAAATACATACTCTTTCAAGCCACGTGCGAAATCAAGCTGGATCGCGCTCTTGGAATATCTGTTTCTGCCCTTGATACATAAGGATTTGAGTTCAGCGCGTAGTGCTGACAGAGCGGCCTTGTGTTTTCTGCTCGCCTCATAGGCTTCGTCGCCCTGAGAATCGAGCCTATTGAGTTGTTCGCATGTCGCCCACATCTCGGTTTGTAGTCTCTGGAGCTGACTCTGAACAAACTCAGCTGTCAAAGATTGTTCTTCCAAAGAATCCTCTGGGATTGGCTCTCGCTTGACCTTGACGTCGCGATCCTCGTCAGAAGATGACAGGCCATCATCATCGTCGCCATCTAGATCGCGTCGTCTGTTCTTAATGGCCCTAGATGATCGCGCTGCATTTCTTCTCTTCTGAGGCACTGCACGATATGCGCGAGCCGCGATACCCATTCCGAGATTGTCAACTTGCGTTTGCCAGTGCGCGATCTGAGAAACGAGTTCATCGCGCACAGCTCCGACTCTAGCTCTCTCATCGTCGAAATCTTGAGATTTTTTCCAGCTTTGCATGTGTACTTCGCGGGCGTGGTCCACTTTCTGCTTACAGTTTGTCACAACTTCTTCGAGCTTGAAACTTTTCGTGGCCTCCACGACGGAGATCTCGTCCGTCTTCGAACAGATAAACGTGAGGTAGTCGTATTTGCAGTCAAGTTTAAGCTGAAGCTTGAAGGAGTCACCCATGAGCTTATAAGCTGTCTTGTCGTCTACCGCTCGTGTGATGGGTGCGACAATCCAGACAGATTGGCAGGTCTCGATATACTTCTCAGCTATAGCCGCACGGGCGGCATTGGAGTCGCGGACACCAGGCTGTAATGAGATAGTCAGTCTTGTCCACGGAGAGACTTGGAGAGAAAAATGTCGGATGTACTCACCAAGTCAACAATGATAGCGCCGGTGGAGAGAACATCCGCCTTGACATAGATGCGGACAACCTTGATCAAAGGCCAGTATTCAAATGGCTTCTCCTGACCTGCATTCCTGATGTTCTCTTTATCATTACTGTCGATGAAGTGTCGCATCTTCTCACAGAAGCTCTCCGAGTCTGGTCCAGCGACATGCTCTGTCTTTCCGAGCACCGCTTGTACCTGGGGTGCATCGACAAGTATGTCAACACTGGTTCTCATCAGAGATTCCTTGGTCTGGTGTGGATATACAGCTTGAATCTTGGCCCACGAAACGCCAGCCTCTGTCTCTGCGTCCGCGACATCTCCAGAGACTTCGCCGATGGGGTCGATGATATCACCGAAGAGCTGCGAGAGCTCCCTCCTCCAGTCGTCATTGGAGATGAACTCGACTTCCGCACGGTAGCGATAAGCTTTGTCGCGTGCGTAGTTGTAGGACAACTCGGTAATGACAGAGGTGCAGGCACGCATGCAATTTGTCGGCAACAGCATCTCCTCATTCAACAGGGCGTTGATGATGGAGCTCTTTCCGGAACCAGTGTCACCGACCACACCTATAACGGTTCTGGCGTGCTTGTTCTGCGAGTTTACACGATTGACAACACCCAGAAGTCGGGACGCATCTTGGGCCAATGTCGCCTTCGCCAATGCGCCCTGAATGCTCTTGATGACTTTATACGCTGCCTTGGCATGAGCCTCAAGCTTTGACACGGAGTTTTCGTGAGCGCACTTGTCGAGAAACGGAAATGTTGCCGACATGATGTCTTGCTTGAGGTTGACTCCTCCCGTGCCCACATTCTCTGCGCCGTCTTGTGCACCAGCTGGCTCCCAGCCGAACAGCGGCGACGTTCTGACCTTCTTTGAGGACTTGCCGGTTTTGGAGGTTGACTTGAGTGGTTTACCGAAGGAACCGCCGCTATCAAACTCGCCCCAAAATGAACTAGACATTGTAGGCAAGCTTTGAAGGACCGAATGTCATACCAGAAGTACGTTGCTTGAAAGGCGGCATGCCAAAGGCTCCTGGAAGATCAAATGGAAGGCGCGCGTGTGTGTGGTGGGGTGTAACGTCGAGCTGGATTGTTTGAAGAGGAGAAGAAAGAAATTTCCGGTGATTGGAAAGGACTTGATCTAGCAGACTTGACGTTCCTGCTGTAAATATGTGTCAAGGCAGAGCCGACGCTGAAGTATCCGAGCCGGAAGATGCTCAGAGATGTTGAAAGTGGAAGGTTCGTGGACGAAAGTAAGGTGTGGTGTGAGATGTGTTGAACAGGTTGGGGAGTTGGAAACGCGGGTGTAGAAATGGAGAGGTGCCCAGAAGAGAACAATCGACCTTGAAATTATTGAGAAAAATGTCTCGCCATGTCGGATTCAGTCTGACAATGGGTCGAGTTGAAACCAAGCCCGTCTATGACTTTAGTTTGGATTGTTGCTCCTGCCCATGTAGTGTCTTTGCACGAACACAAGGACAGACGACACCGAGGACTGAATATGCTGTTGGAGGTAGGTGAAAGAACTGTTGGTTGAAGTTGAATGGATGGGATCTGATTTTGACGACAAACCAAGTTTGAGATTCTTGTCTTTCTCGAGTGGGAGGATTGTTCTGCAAGATCGTTGGGTTGAATAGTGTTGTGCTAGATCGGCAACATCGGCCAAGGATTGTTTGCTCCTTCCTGTGTAAGTTCCCTGCGAATTTCAGGCGACACTTGATTGAATGATCCTTTACTGATTCTGCTAAAAAGCCTGTCGGGAAAAGAAACAATTGGATAGCTGCACACGGCATTTCAATATACTGCTCGCTGCATGGAGGGCATAGATATCGACCAGAAAGTAGACATATGGCGAGATGGCTGTACATGTCAACGGCCTGACATGGCATCAATACGTATTGAATACAATGGAAGTTCAGATTGATTCACTTGATCGGATGCCCTACTTTATGCTGTTTTGAGAAGAAAATATACAACTCAATCGAAAATTGATTGTATATTTGGTATCTGAGATGGAACTGTTGATTAGTATATTTCCCTGGCATGCATGTGTCGCGTAAACCAGTAAAGAGTGGCGATCACTTTGCTAAATTACCCAATATTCATCATGTTGCAACCCAAAATCGGGATTCCATCCATTTGTTTTCTAGCCACTTGCGTTGTTGTATTGTTTGTGGCGGGTGAGTATAGGAAAGCGCACAGGTGTCCGTGCGGCGGCGGCTCTAGGCGCCGCGTGGAGCCCCGTTGGTCGGCCGGAGCTCTGCCAATCCACCACCTAAGCTCAGCTCAGGGAATCATCAGGGATAGCTCCGTGAGACAAACTGCCAGCGTTACTCTGCCTGAAACATTTCAGCTTTTACTTGACAACCCGGCACCAACATATTCTCGGACAGCTCGACACTAGAATACGGCAAACAACAGAGTGTAATACAGCTATTCGACCGACAACCAAGCGCGAAGGAGCAAGGTGCAGCTGGCGCCTCGAGTGCACACGAGAGCTCTAACGAACGAGTTACCCGCGTGGTGAAGCTACAGTGACGAGACCCCGGAACGCGGAGCCGGCGACATTGACGCGCTTCAGCGAGAAGCAATTGGCCTTTTCGCAGACGACACACATCCACAGGCCCCGGCGCCATGTCGACAGTCACAGCAACTGCCCTTCAATCGGGCCACCCGCCCATCATCCCACTCGAGTTCAACGGGAACCAACCCAAGACCATCCGCCTATACCCGCTGTCCAACTACACATTCGGCGTCAAGGAGACCCAGCCCGAGGAGGACCCGTCAGTAATAGCCCGCCTGAAGCGCCTCGAGGAGCACTACTCAGAGCATGGCATGCGGAGGACCTGCGAGGGCATCCTCGTCTGCCACGAGCACAACCACCCACATATTCTGATGCTGCAGATCGCCAATGCATTCTTCAAACTGCCGGGCGACTACCTGCGACCGGAGGACGACGAGGTCGAGGGCTTCAAGTCGCGGCTGGACGAGCGTCTGGCGCCCGTGGGCAGACTGGGCGAGGGCGTGGAGCCTGGCAACTGGCAGGTCGGCGACTGTCTCGCGCAGTGGTGGAGGCCAAACTTTGAGACGTTCATGTACCCCTTCATCCCGGCCCATGTAACGCGGCCAAAGGAGTGCAAGAAGCTCTATTTCATTGAGCTACCCGAGTCGAGTACGTCTACCATGGCCACCAAAGGAAGAAAACACAACTCTGTGACCTTTACTAATACCTGTCTACAGAAGTCCTGAGTGTACCCAAGAATATGAAGCTTTTGGCTGTACCTCTGTTCGAGCTTTACGACAACACTGCTAGATATGGCCCCCAACTCTCGGCGATTCCTCATTTGCTTAGTCGGTACAACTTTGAATTCGTCGACGAAGGTGGCAATGTCGTTGCTGCCACGCCTGGCACCGGCCCCGAAGGATTTGTTCCCCAGACACGTGTCCTCGCTGGTGGTGACGAGGACATGCGAGATGTCAAGGACGAGAATGGCGGTAGCTGAAAAGCCAATCTACACTCATGATCGAGACAAAAGAGCAGAGACCATGCGAGAATCACGACGTTGGTTCGCGTCAAGATGGAGACCACTGTATAGACAGTCCATAATTACCTGGTAGCTTCAGCAGAGCTCAGGCGGTATGAGCAGGGGACTCAAAGCCAACATTTCCCCTGTAGAGTTCAAACTGTGTAAAGCAGAGCGCTGATGCAGAGGAGAGCCTACCTCGAGAGATAGTTGCCTACAATACCTAGGCAAGTCTGAGGGTTATGATAGGAGCAACAAGCTGCAGCTCATGTCTGAAGGCTCACGACGGGCATTGTGACAATACAGATATGACCACCTTTTTTAGTGTGCATTTGGAGTCAAATCGGCTTGCAAGTTGGTATTCTATATTTTAATTGTTAAAGCGTCGCAGTGGTCTTAGGAATTCATGCCTTTTGGCCCTGGATCGTCGCCACCACCCTTCTTGTGTGCTTGACCGCCCGGAACTCGAGATACCAGATACCTTGCCATGTGCCAGTAGCCTGCAATATATATCATCAGTATAAATGTCACTTGGTCTCGCAGTGCAGCAGAGAAAACCCACCAGCTTTCCGTCTCTGATGGGGATGGTGACGCTGGCGCCAATGAGGGCGCTCTTGATGTGCGCGGGCATGTCGTCCGGGCCCTCGGCGCTGTGGCGGTAGAGCTCCTGGCCCTTGGGCCCCTCCTCGGGGGCGATGCGGTCGAGGGCGTCCGACATGTCGGCGCGCACGTCGTCGTCCCAGTTCTCGTTGAGGCTGAGGGCGCACGACGTGTGCTGCACGAACAGGTTGAGCAGGCCGACCTTGTAGTCCTTGATCTCGGGCAGCGCGTCCCGGACGTGGTCGGTCACCAGGTACGAGCCGCGCGACCGCGGCGGGAGGGAGAACTGCTTCTGCGACCAGGACATGATGTCGGCGGGCGACGACGGCGGGGTGCTGGTGGTCTTGGGAGGAGGTGGTGGCGGGGACGGGGGGAAGACGAGTGTCCAGGGCAGGAATATGAGGTAGTTGAAGAGTCCGGGGAAGAAGCCTACGAAGAAGACGACGAGCAGTAGAAAACTGAACCAGTTGTAGTGCGCAGAGGGTCTTGCGCTGGTGGATGACGGCATAGTCGCGAAATAAATGTTGGAGCAATGAGGTGCAGGCAATTGGCGATTACATAGCATGGTGGGGCAGATTTCCGGGTAGGTCGAGCTGTAGCTGGAGCTTTTTATGTACTGGCAGCAAGATGTCGTATGTAATAATTCATGTGCAACAAAGCAGCAAGGATTGGGGGAAAGAGAAATCCTATCCTTCTCATCTTACCGTGCCACATAGTAGGAATGCAATAATTCGTTCATTGACAACAAAGAATCCCCTTTGGTATCACCAGTTGGACGATTGATGGTTGTTCATCTTTTTTTATGATTGTGGTCGCAAGTATGTACAAAACGAGCAGCATCTCGCTGCTTGTCGATCATTCGTCTACCTTTGCCATTCCGAACTCCTGATTTGGTACAAAAGCATCATCTGCTCATCTATGCGAGAGGGTATGAGGTCTCGGGTAACGCTTCGAGGTGCTCGCGGTGGTGCTCGTTGGCCTGTGGTCCTATTAGTTCGCAGTCCAGTGGGAATCATACAGTTTCTATGCCTAGCAATATCTTGGACGTGAGGACGTACGTATGGCAGACCGCAGTATCCGCATGGGGTGATCTCGGCCTTGTCGGTGTTGATAAAGACTCTGGGGTGTCCAGCCGGGCCACCGCCGCCGTCGCATGCGACAACCTTGTCGTGTGTCCACCGAACGGGCTGCCTGTGAATGAGCTCAATGGCGGCTTGCGATTGAGGCTTTGCGCATGTTAGTCTTTCTGTCATGGCCTCAAGTAGGAGCCGCTGTTGCCCACCTGGAGGTCAAAGTCCGTCTGCTCGAATCGGGGTCCGGACATGGCCTGAGCCCTGGGCTTCTGGCTTCTCGACCAGATTCCGGCTCGGTTCGGTGCCTGCTGAAGTCCTCTCTCCTCGTTCTCTGCGACGCCCAGGGAGTCGGCCTCGCTCTGCGCCTGAGGTGTGGTCTCGGCCTTGTTGTGTAGGAGGGCCTCCTTGGCCTCGACGAGTCTCGGGGACGAAGCGGCGAAGCCTCTCTGGGCGACACTGGCCCTTTGCGCCAGGCGCAGCGATGTCCGGGCGGTCAATCGGGACAGCATTGTGTCGGTGGTGAGTTGTGAGGATGAATTGGCTCGTCTCCAACGAGTTTGGCTCGGCTGGAGTTCGTCAACGTCTCTGTCGCAGCAGGGCCAATTCCGGCAGCCCAGTCCCGTCGTTGGAAGCTCGGGCCATCAACTGCGCTAAGAGTTGTGGATCAACTTTATTCCCTTATCGCGGGGCGTGCATCTATCGCGTTAATGCTTTGGCTCGGCGCTTTAATAAATTCTTGGGCGCGACTGCAAAGTGCATCATAGGCCTGCGCCTGCATCCACGAAGCGATTGATTGCCGGAACATCAATTTCACAACACTGCATAGCGACGGACTCTGGAAGCTTTTGCCAGTTGCTCGCCGTTTGATCTCTGGAAATTTCGGTTCTTGGTCCATTAATTGAAGCAATCTCGAAGCTTTCGCCAAAGATTTCTCTCACTGGAGGCTCTTTCAACCTTGAACAAGACCTGCCCCGCGAAAATCTTAGGCTTTCTTTTAAGATTCACTGCGACCTGCCCAATCTAGGATCTGGGAGACATCCCGTATTCCCATATCATCTTCACATTTGCCCACCCTCATCACAGTAACATCGCGTTCCGAGTAGCCTCAGCAATCATCGACAGGATGGCGGCGCAGACAACTCCAAAGGGCATGTCCTCGAGACTGCTAACTATGAAGTTTATGCAGAGAGCAGCAGTGTCTTCCTCGCCAGCCTCGACCCCGAGCACACCCGCATCCGACGACTCCTCCAAGCGACGCAAGATCTCGCATAAACGCCCCGACAACGATGAGGTCGAGATCCAGGTGGACCGCAAGGCTATCCAGGCTGCCATAGACGAGGACGAGCGCAAGCGGGAGGACGCACTGGTCAAGCGTGCCGAAGAGCTTGGCGACGCTAGATGGGTGCTCAATGTCCCGAATCAGTCGAGCTCTGGTGCTGCTGCCCAAAAACCTCTGCAGGTGGTTCAGGTTGGATATGCCCAGATCGACTCCCCTGATGCTTCAGACGACGACACGCAGCAACAACCTATTCGCCGATACAACATGAGTAAAAAGAAGGTATGTACATTCTCTACTGCTGGCCATGCTATCTAGGATCGCATATTAATGTAACATGGTAACAGGCTGCTACTGAGGCAAGTGACTCCGAGGACGACAGCAACTCCGATCCCTCTAACGATTCTGATGCATCCGGTATGAGCTCTTCCGATGATGAAGACGACTCTGGAGTCAAGACCCCTTCCACGAAGCCCAGAGGTGGCGATCGCAAGAACATCTATGCAGCAGAGAGAAGAAGTGCCGAGCAAGCCAGAGCCAAGGAATTCGCGGACAAGAGGAGAAAGAAGGAGGTCAAGCTAAACAACGCCAGACCCAAGCCCACTGGTGGCTTGTCATCCATCTCCTCTGGGGGTGGCCTATCGCTGTCATCTGGAGGCCGTCCCATGCAGCAGCGGCAGAATGGCCCTGCCTCTTTCAATTGCTACAATTGTGGTGAACCCGGCCATAGAGTCGCCGACTGTAAGAAGTCCAAGAAGCGTTCGCGATGAGATGCCTGCAAGAAGGCCCGTCTCGGGACTCGCCACTATAGGCACAATGCCAGCCATGAGCCAAAGGCCGTGGCTGCCCACTTGATACCCCCGCCGCCTGACTACTCAGGCCAGTGCAATTCTTATCAAAATTACGGATGTAGTATATTTCCACGCCTGATCTCTGGAGTCCTAATCTCGTAGGGATCTAGTTTTCTTTCTTGTTAGAAAGAATCAGTGGTCTACATCAGGCAACTGAGTGAATCGGCAAAAAGGTCAGGCTCATAATACACGTTCCCACTCGGGAAGGTTGTCGTACAAATCAACTCCAATTAATAATGGAGTAGAAGCGAGCAATCAGGTATTTAAATGACCGCTTCAAGAACTCTTGACGCGTGACAGATCACCAAATGGTAGATCCGAGGGCCTCTGAGTCCCTCAGTACGATGTATGTTTTCAGGGAGAACTGAGAACCTATTTGCCGTGAATGGCCATGATCAGTCCATAGACAGCAATAAAGACTTGTATATTCTCACCGGTATGGCCGTGAAATCCTAGTAATAGACGAATCCGGGAATCGAAGAGTGACCGTTTCGCATTTCCCCTGATATTGTCCCGGGAAAAGGGTACAGCTAGGGTCGTTCCGCATATCCAACCGACATGGCGGGTGATGAAACTCTGTGATCTATTCAGCACCCTGCAATGGCAACCGGCCGCATCCGTCCGTCCGGACTCTAGCCGAACTTACCATCAGCCTCCATACGACTTCATCCATCTTTAAACCACGTCACATTGGTGTCATGAGACTTGGAAAACTTCTTGCCAGTCTGCCTTTTTCTATGAGGTGATGTGGTGCCGTCATAAGCATGCGAGGCGGCATTGCCCTATTCAGGGGACATAGTCCGCTTGTAGTATAACCTGTTGGACCCCCACGATCCAGCCACGATATCGATGAAGATTCAGAAGCTCTAGAGATGCTATCAATTACACGGTACCAAGAGAAGCGGGCTGTCGTACCAAGGTGATGATACCTTCTGATCTAGTATCGACTGAATGTCCCAAGAACATCATCTCTCGACACAATTCCAAAGTTTTGATAAAACCAACATATTCCACATGCCCAATTGGATGAACAATATTTCGCCTAAAGAATGAATACACCTTTATTATCCTTAATGATATGAAGCCATGGCTTTGCTTTCGACACGACGCTAGATATGCAGTTTAATCTGGCAGCCGTTTTCTTATATAATACTTTCCGGCTATAGGGCGCCATATTACCTGCTTCGGTAGCCACCAGAATATCGTTCCTGCAGCATGCCCGGCTGCAGACTGCAGGCTGCGGCTCGGCTTTCATGGTACCGTACAGTCAAACTGGTGTAGCCAGTTATGGTAGCTGAATGGATCAAACTGACATGTTTCGGCCATCTGCGACTGAGTCCAATACAGACATTGAATGGAGACTACTCGAAGAAATGCCGAAACAATGATGATATCAAGCTTGGCCGTCAATATCAAGAGGCGAGAGACTATCGGGGGATCCCTGTTAATATCATTCACCATTGGACTCTTGTATAGACTCGGCTCCGACGGGATAGAAAGACAACGAATGTTTTGTGAGTCATGTAGTAGAATTGTTGAGCAAGGCTTGCTAGGTATAAAATGGCTCATCACAACAGCCAAGGCTACAAGAAACACCTTGGAATTGCAGTTGCACCATGACAACATTTTCCCGATGATACTGTTGCATTCGGTCTTAATAGTCCTGCTGAAGATCTGGAGTAAAAGAGTGGAACGAGGATCTGCAGACTGCAAGCCAGTCGTCCAGCCTAGGTACCCGGGTAGACCTTCAACGTCGCAGTGCATGCCTAGGTATTGCCCTACTGAGCAGTACATGTTTCCGGATATGGGTTGTGTTGGAAGAATTGAGCTCCAAGATGTGATGTAACCGCATCACAGACAAGTCCCGAAGCGGCCAGCGCAGGAGACGCACCCCAGTATTTCTTTCCACCCCACGGGAAAGCCGGAGTGTGCTTCGGTATAGGATCTGGAAAGTCCAAGGTGATCTCAACAGACGGAGTATGACCTCGGCAGTCTGGAGCTTTCTTCCGATGCTAATATCAACCCAGAAATATAATAATGCCAGTGCTACGATGTAATCCAGGTCGTTATCATGGCAAGATGAATGTAGGTTTAACTTGATATAGCAAGCATGATTGGGGTGGAGACGCTATAGGACATGTTAGCTTTATGACCACTTATCAACGAACAAATACAACACAGCAAATATAAAATCGGACACTGCTCAATCAATACATCCACAAATAAGAAAAACGAGAAATAATGATAAACTTTTAGCCTACCCATGTAGAGCAAGTAGAAATGCAAATGGGCTAACTGATTTGGCGTGTGGTGCTCGCCATACAAAGCAGCAAGGTGAGATGCCAAGACGGGCACGGTAACCAAAGCAGTGTAGCGGTTGTGTTAGTGGTGCCCGTGGCCGCCTGAATAACTCTATTACTCCATGAGTATTCTGTTACAAAATACCATCAAGTCTTATAAACTTGACATCTTACACGGAACATTCAAATCTCGGGATTGCAAATGAATCAATGCTTGAATTGTATTGTATACAGAGCTGTGTCAAGACGCAAATGCCCAGCGGCTTCCCTCGCAAGACCCTGCTTTTCTTGACGAATTGAGTTAGACGGCGCCGCGGATGAAGCTGTTCCAGCCAGAGTCTAGCGTCACTCGGTGTGTATCAGTATAGAACATTCCGAGTAGTTATACATTCATGCAGCTACTTGGTAGCTCGAGTCAACCCATGAAGAATGCGGTATCGCTTCGTTGCCGACGGCTCGGGGTTTGAAAGCTTGCCGAGTCCTCTGTGCTCGCAAGGCTGGACGGATCGTCCCAACTCTTGTCGTTTTCCGTTCTCATCCCATCTTTTCCCGTCGAGCCCTATGGGATCGTCCCCCGCCGACCGGCTGAACCGCATATCTTTTTGCATGATCTCACAGACCGCTATAGGCGTTTCGTGGATCCCAGTGCTGTGAGAAACCGGTTGTGCAATTCGGTCACGCCCTGGCGCCACGTTGTGACGACAGCACATCATACAAAATTATCCCAGATCAACAAATTCTTGGTAATATTGTTCAACCGTCCGACTTGTCCCCGGATTTACGTAAGTTGCCGCCTATGCGGAACGTTTGGGGTCGCGTGTACTGTAAAGATCTCTCTAACCGGAGGGAGTACTATCGACAATTGGCCAATCAATCTCCAAATTCCGTAACCTTGCTACCTCGAAATTACACGCGCAACTGCTTACTATATAATGTGTATGTACCTATTCGTACTTCTGTGCTTGATTGTCTTTTCTTCTCGCCGGAAAACCCGCCCAATGATTTTTCTGTCGTTTCTTCCCCGGTCTCATGACCACCAAATAGAAATGTCCTTGGTTCATGTACCGAACCGAGAATCGCCTCCTTTCGTTAATAGCAGGCGTGATATATTATAATTGCTAGCATTATGTTAACATGTCCGAGTCGATCACTTTTTGCGATTGCATGAACCGAACCCTACCCATCGCCCCGCCTCGGCTGATACTCCCTGTCGACTCATAATTCATTCATATATAGTCCTTCTAGAACCTGCCGAGAACATACCCGAGCAACCAGATATCGACTAAAGAGTACCTATACTACCTACTGTTACATTTTGCGGTATGCTGGCCGCCGAGATTGGTGGATGGCATATGATAACAGGAGAGACAAGGGGCGCCTTTTCCCATGTATTGCAGACGGCGGCTCTGTCTACACCCTAAGCTTCGTGTTGTCCTCCCGAGACATGCTATATGGTGCTCAGGTCTTGATATAGTTGCAAATTTCCCGCGAAAGGAGGTTCCTCTTCATGCAACAACTTTTCCTTCTGCAGATCTCCCACAAATCGCAGGCCATCTTGACAGGCTTGTTTTACGCATACGTCTCCTGACAACTCAGTCAGCGCGTAGCAGTGGAGTCTCAAGACCCAAAGGACAACGAACTCACTCGTCACCAATTGCGGACAGAGTGGTACGGCTCATTGAGCAACCGGCCAGCGCTTGGTGAGACGTCAAAGGGCCAACCATGACCCAAAGCGAGGCCTGATACCTCATACCGACATCACAAGCCAGGACAAGAGTTACATATATACGGTGGCCTGAACCCAGCACCCCGAGGCATCGCATACGTGTAAGACACAGGGTGCAGGCAACCTCGACAACGCAAGCAACAACTCTCTGACTGACTCGCCGTCTAGAGACAGTCAAATGATAATACTCGATCAACTAGGAATCCAAGTTCATCTAAACAACAGCCAACTTGGGAAGGCCTGTTCTGTAATTCCTGCTGGACCAGACCACGGAATTCGACCGACTTCCCTCCGTGAACTCCCACGTCAGGCCCAACGGCATATAAACCCATCATAATCATTCGGTTTTCTTCTTTTCTCGATTGATACCCTTGGCCTACATGAGATATCCTGCAAATACTTCTGGAGCCTGCATCAGCAGCCATCAGCCGACTTGTACAATATTGCCCACCTGCCTTAGCGCCACTCCACCCACATAATACGGCACGGACCCCAACTTGTTCAGCTGCAGGTCGCCGAGTAATTATTGGACTGGACGTACTTTATTACCGTGCTACTCACTGACTAAACCCAGCCTACAAGGTACTTCTCATCTGAACCTTCCCTAGCTAAATACTACGGTACCCTGCCCACCTTCTAGCGCCCAGAGTGCTCCGTAGCAGTTGAGACTCGAGAGCCTCGACATTCTGTAACCAGGTTCGTCATCCCCCCCACCACCACCGCCTTACCTTTATACCGTACATCTAACCTCTACCCACGTACCTAACCTAACGGCAGACCCGCCCACCTGCGCTCTCTACTCTCGACGTCTTTTTGGAAAAGCCTCTCACCCTCCTTTGAATTCTCAAATCATTGCTAGGACGAGCATCGAAAGAGACTGCTTGAACACAGGCCCAGAGATATCCTTCACCATGCCGCCCGCCGCGACAGTGCCCGATGGCACAGAAGCCACCCTGCCAGTGCGGAACAAGCAGCCGCCCTCGGTCGAGAAGGTGACGGACAAGCTCGAGACCCCTTCGCTGGACGACCGATCTTACCGCGTGATACGCCTCTCCAACCAGCTCGAGGTCCTCCTGGTTCACGATGCTGAGACCGACAAGGCTAGCGCTGCCATGGACGTCAACGTGGGGAGCTTTAGTGACGAGGACGACATGCCCGGCATGGCTCACGCCGTAGAACATGTAAGCAGACATAACCTACCATAACACCCCTCAATTTACGCAGGACTGACCAGGCAATTTCTGTAGCTCTTATTCATGGGCACCAAGAAATACCCCGTCGAGAACGCATACAACCAATACCTCTCCGCCCACTCTGGTTACTCGAATGCATACACTGGCGGGACCTCGACGAATTACTTTTTCGAGCTCGGTGCAAAGTCCACAGACGAGGGAGAGCTCAACGAGAACAATTCGCCCCTATACGGTGCTCTCGATCGATTTGCACAATTCTTCATTGAACCCCTCTTTCTCGACTCGACTCTGGACCGTGAGCTCAAGGCTGTGGACTCGGAGAACAAGAAGAACCTGCAGAGCGACCAATGGCGGCTGAACCAGCTGTCCAAGTCCCTTTCGAACCCCAAGCACCCGTACTGCCATTTCTCGACTGGCAACTATGAGGTTCTCAAGACTCTGCCCGAGTCCCGAGGCATTGACGTGCGGGCCAAGTTCATCGAGTTCCACGGCAAGCACTACTCGGCCAACAGAATGAAGCTGTGTGTTTTGGGACGCGAGCCATTGGACTTGTTGGAGAAGTGGGTTGTCGAGTTCTTCTCGGACGTGCATGACAAGAACCTCCCTCAAAACCGATGGGAAACGGAACAGCCGTACCCCAAGGAGTATCTCGGCACGCAGAGCTTTGCCAAGCCCGTAATGGACTCTAGAGAGCTGAACCTGTTCTTCCCCTTCCTGGACGAAGAGTTTCTTTACGAGTCGCAGCCAAGTCGTTACATTAGCCATTTGATTGGACATGAGGGACCCGGAAGCATCATGTCATACATCAAATCCAAGGGCTGGGCCAACTCATTGAGCGCAGGAGCATACCCAATTTGCCCTGGAACTGGCGGTATTTTTGATTGTCAAATTCGCTTGACGAAAGAAGTATGTATTCCAAACCAATCACATGATCGCATCTTGCTAACAGAACGAAATAGGGACTGAAGAACTACAAGGAGATTGTCATGGTCTTCTTCCAATACGTTGCACTCCTCAAGGAATCGCCGCCACTGGACTGGATCTTTGAAGAGCAAAAGGGTATGGCCGATGTAGACTTCAAGTTCAAGCAAAAGACTCCTGCCAGCCGCTTCACGAGCAAGATTGTCTCCGTAATGCAGAAGCCGCTTCCCCGGGAGTGGTTGCTCAGTGGACAAAGCAGACTTCGAAAATTCGAGCCGTCGCTAATCACCAAGGGCCTGGAATGTCTGCGTGCCGACAACTTTAGCATGTCGATAGTCTCGCAAGACTTTCCTGGAGGTTGGGACCAAAAGGAAAAGTGGTACGGAACGGAGTACAAGTCGGAAAAGATTCCAGCCGAGTTCCTGGAGGAGATTTCCAAGGCTGCCAGCAGTTCCGCAAGCCAACGGTTGTCCGAGCTTCACCTACCGCACCAGAACCAGTTCATTCCCACCAAGCTCGAGGTTGAGAAGAAGGAGGTGGAGAAGCCAGCTGTTGCTCCTCGCCTGCTCCGAAATGACGACTCTGCAAGGACCTGGTTCAAGAAGGACGACACATTCTGGGTCCCCAAGGCCAACCTCATTATCAGTCTCAGGAACCCCATTGTCTACGCATCGGCAGAAAACGCTGTCAAGGCCAAGCTCTTTACCGACCTTGTGCGAGATGCGCTTGAGGAATACTCGTACGATGCCGAGTTGGCTGGATTGCAGTACAACGTCACACTCGACTCCCGCGGGCTGTTTGTGGAAGTCGCAGGCTACAATGACAAGCTATCTGTTCTGCTCGAGCAGGTCCTCATCACGATGAGAGATCTTGACATTAGAGACGACCGATTCGACATTGTCAAGGAGAGGCTGACGCGTGGTTACCGCAACTGGGAACTGCAGCAGCCGTTTTCCCAAGTCGGAGACTATGTCTCTTGGCTCACTTCCGAACACGATTACGTTGTGGATCAGCTCGAGTCCGAGTTGCCCGCCATTACCGTCGATGCCGCTCGACAGTTCCACAAGCAGCTCATGTCCAAGATGCACATTGAGGCATATGCCCATGGCAACATCTACAAGGAGGATGCTCTGAAGCTTACCGCCATGGTTGAGAAGATCCTCAAGCCCAGGCCTCTCCCGAAGGATCAGCTTCCGATTCAGCGATCTATGATATTCCCTCCTGGCTCCAACTTCCTGTACCAGAAGACGTTGCGCGACCCCGCCAATGTCAACCACTGTCTCGAGTATTATCTCCATGTTGGTGACAAGGGAGACCGCAAGATCCGCGCAAAGACGCAGCTGCTTGACCAGATCCTTCACGAACCTGCCTTTGACCAGCTCCGAACCAAGGAACAACTTGGCTACATTGTTTTCAGCGGCCTTCGAGGTTGTTCCACCACTTACGGTTTCCGTTTCATCATTCAAAGCGAGCGCAAATCCGAGTACCTAGAGTCTCGCATTGATTCGTTCCTGACCCAGCAACTCGCTGCGCTCCAGGAACTGACAGACGCCGATTTTGAAAGCCACAAGAGAAGTGTCATCATCAAGCGTTTGGAGAAACTCAAGAACCTTGACCAAGAGAGCGGCAGACACTGGTCGCAAATCACTGGCGAGTACTATGATTTCGAGGCCGGTAAGTGATCATGTTCCACCCCTGCGAAAGAAAGTTACTGACACAACAAACAGCCCAGGAAGATGCCGCCGCCGTCAAGAGTCTCACCAAGGCTGAAATGGTCGAGTTCTACACGACATACATCATCCCGACGTCTTCTCAGCGGGCAAAGCTGGCTGTACACCTTGTTGCGCAGGGCGTCAGCAAAAAGACTGAGGAAGCTGCCGCCACTGACGGCGAGAATGAAAAGATTCCTGGAAACGGAACGGAACCGTACCTGATTGAAAATGTCAGAGACTTCAAGGCTGGGCTTGTGGCAAGCGCAGGTGCACGCCCCATCAAAGAACTCAGTGAGTTTGAGGACTTTGATGCAAAGCTATGAAGAAGTTGAGGCGGAATGGCAGTTGACATAAACCTGTCATGCTCTTTCCATAAGTTGGCTACACATGGCGTCGGCGTTGGGAAGAGAGTTGGGAGCATGAAGCATTTACTGAGGCATGGACAGGCGTGTGTGTGTGTATTCGCGCAATTGTGTTGAAGCTTTTAGGTTTACGCAGTATAAGACCATTGGGAAAAGAGAGGTCTCTTGTGTTCAAGGTTGGCTCAAAATTTGTCACGGCAGGTTGGGTATACTAGAGGAGGAATTGCTAGGAGAAGTTGCATACAAATCGAGGCGGCATACCCTACCTAGAGACTGCAAAAGCGATGGGTCTGGATGCTGGTGATGAGCCTTCATTCGTAGAAGTTGACGAGTTTAGATCGAGGGCAGCTGTGGCTAGAAATGCCATGAATTTTCCTCGAGGCACGAAATAGAAAGAGAATGAATAATACTGTAGCTGCTGACACTTGATGCATGATACTTCTGATCTATAACGATAGTCTGATGTGACTTGATTCTTATGTCTTACGTTCAAGTAAACACCAAGGTTTCCAGGGCGATCTTCAGTAGGAGCAGAAGAGATAACGACGTAAACACAGTGTCTTCTGCAGGGAGAGAGGCTCATTTAGGATATGTCCATGCTTATCGCAGCCAACGGTTGCAGTCAGCCGTGTATCACCACCCTGGTGGGCTTTGATTCACAATTTATGGCAAGCTCTTGAGATCGCCTTTATTGTTCATCGTCCAGTGACGTGAATGACGACCGTTTTCTTGTGAACGCTATTCATAATTTAGGGGCGTGAATGACGATTGTCCCGTCGACATTGATGATAACAGGGACGTGAATAAAATCGCGTTCCGGTCGAAATTATTCACGAAAAATTGTCTCCCGAGTATATAACGTCGAGCATTCTGGGATTTCTGAGCTGGCAATCTAACTGACCCTCGCCTTCACCTTCACATGGACACCTAGCGCAACTCGGAGAAAACAACAACAGTCTTCGCTTTCCCCTACTACGACAAAGTCACGATGAGGAAATCCACGATCCTGTACGGCCTCTCCGGCCTCTCCTTGGTAACCGCCCTCGGAAACGTCGCGGCCTTCGATTACCCTGATTCTGTTGAGCTACCGACACAACGACGAGAACAAGATCCTGATTCCCTAGGAGCTACACCATCGGCGTCCTTTGCTTCGGTCGGAGCCAGGGACTCTTCGGCATCAGCAGTCCCAGTGACTAGTGGAGAACAGTATAATGCCATATTATTCAAGAAGTTCGAGATCATGATCGATTTTGAGCAAAAGTTCCAGCAATTCGTTAGTGGAAACTCGACAAATCCTACACAAGCAGACCTTGTTACCGAAGCACTCAAAAACCTAAACGAGACGCTGATGGATGACGAACTCAGATACGTCAACGGAGACATGAACCGTAATACGTTCAACAATATGGCAGAAAACTGGCTCTACCTGCGCGAAAACTCAACGATGCTGGACACCTCCTTCGCTCCCAATCTGACAAATCTACATGCAGACCTCTGCGCCAACCTCAGATCCATGGCAGTCAATTTTGGACTGTTTCACTTCGTCACTCTTGACGACAGGAGCTCACTCCAGCTAGTCCTGGAGGCCAACGGAAATGGGCCGCCGCCCGAGTGGATTAACTGGAACTCAACCCAGACCAACCATACAAACTGGATTCTCGGTAACATCAACCGTGCTATAAATCGCTGCCATGACTACGTCAACACTACGGTTGTACAGAATGAGACGGCGCCTACCGGCCAATCTCTCGACCCGATAATAGATACAGTGTTCAAACTGCTATTTACGTTTGAACAAAAATATCATATATTCATGGAAGGTCACCACGATACGCATGGCCAAGCAGAGACCGTTGCCTTCAAGGCACGGGACCTGGTGGAGGGATTGGGTACCGCGGCATCCTCAGTCAAGACATTCACTGGAAACGTCAGCAACGACGACCTCACCCACCTGGAGAAGAGCTACAACGATGCTTCGGGAGACACAAAGACCTATCTGAACGACACCGACTACATCACACTGCCGAAATTCTTAACACAGCGCGTCTGCAATCGCGTCCAAGATAGCGGGTCCAAATTCAACGATTTCGCCTCCGCCGTGGGCGCCATGCTGAATGAAGCCGTCAAGAATGCCACATCCGACACCGACAACCTGCAGCTGACCGTCGACCGCATCATGGGCCGATCAGATGCCATCATTGGTGGCCTCAACCACGCCGCATCCAAATGCTACGGCCTCCTGAACACGAACGTGACGACCTCGGCGCCGGCAACTACAAACAGCACCGCGGCGAGCACCACCACGATGGCCGGGAACATACCCGGCGAGATCATAGTGAGCGTGCACAACACAGTCACGGGGCCGTGCTCCTGCGGCCGGGGCCTGACCCCGCGCACCGCCACCGCCAACAACGACAACGACCCCGCCGACCCCGTAACCAGTACATGGTTCAACCCGAACCCGATGACGAGCGCCGCCCCCGACGCGTCCATGGTCACGATCCGGATCAGCGACACGGTCACGGTGCCGTGCGTCTGCGAGACGGCGACGGTGCATCACCACGGCCACCACGGCGACGAAGAAACGACGACCACGACTAGGCACCACTCGACTACCGTCACGGCGTCGCCCACGTCTACGGGGAGCGCGGCCGTGGTCAATGTCGACGGGCCTTCGCTGTGGCTGGTGGTTGCGCAGTTCGTGTTTCTGATCTGTCTGCCTAGTGTCTGGGCGTGGGCTGTCTTGAGGAGGTTTGGATTTTGATTTCTATTGGGGGCAGGAGCGGTGGTTTGTGTCAATCTCCTCGTTGGACGCGAGATCACACAGGATACGAGGACTGTGGCTAACTATTTTTTTTGCGAAAGTCGCTTTCGATAGCACGATACGCCTAATATAATGTCTTGAAATGGAGTATATTCATGAACCGGACCTCGCAAACAGAATGGATCTTCTGTGAAGTAACTATTGTAATCACATGGAAATAGCCAAAGTCCTACAGATTCGCCTTTATCCCCAACACGGGATACGCAGCAATACTGGTCGTCGTCACCTGGGGACAATACGGCGCCGAGTACGTGGGAGTAGGTCCACCCCACGGATAGCATCTGTGAAGAATTGTAAGCCTACACACATAGTGGCCTTTTCCCTTGGATCGTGATGACTAGAACAATGAAAAACTTACCCGCCCCAGGTCAGCACGTATGTACTAGTAAACGAGGTGCATGTGGTAAAGTAATCCACACATATGGACGTGACGGCCGTCGTCGGCGTTGGGGTGGTCGTGATATCGACCGGAGTCGAGGTGACGGTCACGGTGATGACGGGATCGTCGGACGTGAACACGGGATCCACGGCGCCGGCAGTCGACGTGGTGGTCTCTGCGGTGGCGGTGGCGGTGGTGGTGTTGCTCGCCGGGCAGGGCGGCGGCGTAAACGTCGGCCACGGCGTGCAGGCCGAGAAGCACCCGCCGTACGTCTGGCCGCACGAGTTGATGTAGTCGGCACAGACGGTCTGAGTGGAACAGTCGGTGGTGCTCGGCATAGTGATGACGCTCGGGGGTGGTGCTATGGTGGTGGTGGCGAGCGTTGGTGTCACCAGGACTGGCAGGCTGGATGTGTTTGTGCTGGGGCAGGGCGGCTTGGAGAATGTTGGCCACGGTGTACACTAGAGGAAGAGTCAGAATGAAAATATGAGTTGGGCACCCGGACATGATTGATCGCATTTACTGGCGGAGTGAACCGTGAACAGCCATGCCACTGCTGTCCATAATGAGAGGAATATGAGGAGTGATTATAAAATGAAAGTCACAGAAGAGAAGATCGCTCTCTTACATCCGCAAAGCACCCGCCATACCAGATGCCGCACTCATTCACGTAGTCTGCACAAACACTGCGTGTGCTGCAGTTATCCGCAGAGATCGGGGCGCTCGATGTCTGCAGCAGAGCCGACGAGTACGAGGCCGGGCACGGGGGCGGCGTGGGCCGAATACCCGGGTTCCGGTCGCAGCGGTCGTAGCAGGAGCCGAACTTGACGCCGCAGGGGCTGACCCCGTCGACGCAGATGGTATCGGGGCACTTGGGAGCTTCGGCCGGGGCCGCCAGAGCGCTCGCCACGATGGCCGCCAGCGGGAGAGCTTGGTAGAGCATTACGAGTATTGGAATTCTTGGGTAATATGGTTGGATGCAGGGAGTCTTTGACTTTGTCCAGTCTGTTCGTACCATGTGCAATGATCTGATTACTTGTGTATTTTATATATGCATTCATCGGCTCGTCTAACATGGTGCTTTTGTAATGTAACGTGGGAGACGGCACTCGACAGGCAAGCTCGGCAAACATTCTTGTCCTTTTTGAGTTTGGCTTACCGTTGGAGCTGAGTGCTTGATCCAAGCTTGACGCTTTCCGAGATCTTGGCTCTTTTCTTTCGTATGATATCCATGGTACAAGAGGTGGAATCCAGAGACACATTGTGCAACGGGTGATCCAGCCGAGGATTGGTCATGCCTGGAGATACAACATCGAAAGCAAATCGTAGCCTTACCAATAGAGAGGCACTATAAGCGAATCCCGCCTCGGAATGGGATCCGGGAATGTTCAATACACAAGAAAAGCCTACCAAATACCGAGCCGAGAGGAATAGGCAATGCGAGCAGGGTGCTTTTTTCTCTCGTATCGACTGAAACAATCAGTTTGCCAAGAAACGCCGCGTCTTGGAACTGGATGGACGAGCGGAATGGAGGTCATATTGTTGCGCCGAAGCTGTTGATTTAACCTTTTGGGGTTCGCCCTGCTTGACAGGTTGGATCAATGCGACGGGAACTTTTGGCAGATTGCGGGGAAATGGGTCTCTTTGATGAAATCATTCGTGTTCTTGCATGTCTTTATGGACTGGACCACGGACCGACAACCGAGGGAGCTACGGCTATATTGACGTTGTCTTGGCTTGAACACTCATGATTATACGAGCTATACAGCTCCGTCATACCCAAAACCTTGAATCCCACCCACACAAGAACTCCTCGTCGGACGTGCGCACGGAAAAGAATATGCCTCAGACTCAGTAAGAAAACATACCTGGAATTCTTCTTTTGTGCCTTAGTCGTCGTCTTGCATATGAAGGGTCTCAATCATACCAAAACTTTTCTTTTGTCTGTTACCTTGGAAATATTCCTTCGACACGGACAATCAGTTTCAATATGATCAGAATACTATGCAGTCAATGTATCTCACGATTGTTCGGTAGATTTCTGGCAGAATTGATTTTGGAAAGCCGATGCCTTGTCATTAAGCAAACCTCCGAATGGAACACAATGCTCTCTGTATCAAGACACACTGATCATGTTCGCCGACGGGAAATATGATGCACGCGAGTAACAAGTCGTCTAGAAATCGTCGAACTGAAATGACTAGATCCTAATGAGAGTCAGATGACACAATGCGACAACGCGATACGACTTGTCCTGTTTCCACTGCTGGGCCTGATCCAACGGGTCAAGACATGTGCGACATGGTAAGCTCCTATAATGTATTGCTCTGGAGTATTGATTGTAGTGGCACATGGCATTGCCCGGGGAGTTATACTACAGTTTTGCACTTTTTCTTTTGACCATTTTGGATTCATCTTCCTTTCTCTAAGGGTTCACAGATTGTGGCGGTTATCTCCTCGACAGTATCCCGGGAATGCCTCTCTAGATCCGTCCGTGACACGGTCCGAAAAACGTCGGCAACACCAGCAAACAGCTCAGAGCCCCAACCGCCGTGGCTCTGAAAAGTCTTCTGGATCTCCTCCATCTCCTTGATCCAGCGATACGCCTTCCGCTGCGAGCCGTTCATGCTGCTCTCGTGGATGGTGGCTACGCTCGGGAAATACTCTGCCAGGTGTTTGCGCAGGGGCTCCAGGACACCCATCTGGTGCGCCGTGGTGTAGGCTTGTATAACAATGGCGGCGTGGCCCTTGTAGATTGCCCCGAAACACATTTTCAGCCCGCTCGCGTCGCCCACTGCGCTGCCGACGTGTCGGAAATTCAGGAGCGACTGGAGCTGGCGTGTCCAGGGCTCGACGAGCTCCGGACCTGCGATGGTGATTGACGGTCGAAACCAGGTCTGGTCCTCGAGCATCTTGGGCGGAAACCCAATGATGGCACCATCGATAAAGTTGATTCGACTCGGGGCAAGCGTGCTGTGAATCTCCTTGCACAAGTCTGGTGAGATGGCGTTCATGTCCACATATTGCAGCGGCGCTCCCGACCGACTTCTCGAAGGAGCGTACGCGTCGGCGACTTTCCTGGCCAGAGGCAGCGCTTCCGCGGGCGGAACAATGGAGAGGAAAATGGACGCCGCCTCTAGCATCTCGGCAAACGTCAGCACCTTGACATTGAGCGATCTTGCCCTCTCCCGCGTCTTGTCGCTGCGGCCCTCTAGATTCGTGACCACGGGATAGGAATACAGCGTCAGGAGCGATGCGATGCCGGCTCCCATCTCGCCAAAAGACATGATGGCTATGGTCGGCTTTGGCGTGCTAGAGCTTTCGTCATCGTCGTCGAGAGGCGGCAACGGACTCGTCTCAACGCCGATAAACGTCTGGTCGTGGGCCGTCATGTCTAGGACCTTTGCGGCAATTGGAATAAGACGGGCAATCTCTAGGAGACGAGTGGTCGGAGCTCAGTAATGGCACTGGGATGGCAGGTCATTCGATACCGTAGTGGCATCAAGACCGCAATCTAGAAACTTAGCAGTTGCCTTTCCACCTATATACATTTTCCCGAACAGATCAGTCTAAAGCTTCCGAGTGAAGGATGAACACAAAAGCACTGTATATCCCCAGTCCATCTGTATTGTATGTCTGCAATCATCTTTACAATGCTACAGGAGTGATCATCAGTCGGAAAGGCAAGCCGACATAAGAATTGGACTATGTGCTGATCCCTCTTGGCAATAATTTTTCGTAGAGAAACGCAATCCAGATGGCGCCCATGAAGCATTGGGCTGACTATCCCAAGCAGTCCTGCTGTTCGAGACGGACATGTGCCCTTGCTCCGGCTCACGTCCGATGGGATCCTATTAGCCAAAGATATGGCCGCAGATGAGCAAGAATATATGACTGAGTATTCTTTTCGTCTCGCCAATCGACTGTATCTTGTCTGGATCATGCTGCGACCATCTCTGCACCAGATATGCAAGTTTATCTTGTATCGCGCATGCTCGTTTCTATCCACGGAAAACCTTTCCTGGTCGTCGGCTCCGCCATTAACGGCGATATTTATACTTTATCAAGGCAAGCTCATGTTTACCGCTCCTCATATATCCGCTCCGGTACCGGCAACAGTATGAATCGATGCCATCTGCGTAGTGTCAGCAGGATTGCTCGTCGAAAGAGGGGACAGGGCGCTTGCATCTAACCTATGAAAACAGTGCACATGCGCTCGAGATGTATCCAGCAAGTACTACGAAATATAATAGTGCTCCAATAGGCGCATACAATCCGGGTTCCATGTATGACGCCGCAGAATCGGAGGCGGAGATTAATTCCGAGAGTTATCTATCTCCACCCACCTCTCGGGATCCGGCCCCGGGAGATCGTCTTACCGTACTTTATGCAAGCTAATCTGGGCCTCACGCTTTCTTATCGAATCGAAAGTGTATACTCTATCAGAAGCTATATCAATTACGATAAGAATGATTAGAAGAGGGGTGACGTAGGAAGGGTTGTCGTATAGTGGTTCGCGAGTTCCGATGCCATGATCTTTATGGCGTATAAGCCGACTGCTTTTGCCAGAGTCGTTCGTTGCCTACCTAGGCTGCAGATCTGATTTCCAATGACCATTGTAATCATCGGAAACCACTTGCCAGAGATTAGAAGCTATGGCTTGCAATCTGGTTCGCCGTGTGCCTCTCCAGGGCCTTGCTAACGCGCCGGGCATGTCGCCAACAAGGTCAATTGCTGCCCGTTGGGGCAAGGACCACTACAGACGAGGAAGTGTTCGAAGTCTGAACACGACGTCGAAAACATCACCACCGCTGTCCATTATGCCCATGTCGCTGCTCCTTCGCTCCTACTTTCTAACCTCTGTTCTTGCGTCCCCACGAATCCTCAAGTTATGTTTGCCGTTGATGAACAAGATGGCCAACTCGAAATCCGCTTTCCTCAATCCTGATCGGAACCCGCTGCTGCATCTCCTGGTGAGGAAATTCTGTTTCGATCACTTCACCGCCGGCGCCACGGAGACCGAGGTCAGACAGACTATCGACCGGGTAAAGAGTCTCGGGTTTAAAGGCGTGATTCTTGGTTATGCCAAAGAGGTCAACGTCACTGGCGGCGAGACTGACCTTGGCGTATCAAAGTCTGTCGACAAGGACTTTGATGCTGAATGTGTCAGGGCATGGAGAGACGGGACAAGGAATACCTTGAGCCTGATTGGACCGGGAGACTTTTTGGCTGTCAAGTGAGTAGTACCATTTCATCTCTCCTTCTTTTTCTCCTTGGCCACCCTATGTTCCATGCCATGTATCTGTTCAAGACTGAAACTTTCCGGTGAACAGATTCTCGGGCGCCAGCAAAGCCACACTAGACGCACTGGCACACGGCGCCGAGCCGCCGCAGAACATGTGGGAGGCCATGCTAGAAATCTGCGACGCGACTGCAAAGCGAGGCAGCCGGCTCTGGATCGACGCCGAGCAGCAGGACCTCCAGCCCACCATCGACGAGTGGACGCAGCAGCTGATGCGGAGGTACAACCGGGGCGACAAGGCCCTGGTCTACGCGACCATGCAGGCCTACCTGAAGCGCACCGAGGACAACATCGGCCGGCACCTCGCGCTGGCCCAGGCCGAGGGCTGGATCTTTGGTGTCAAGCTCGTGCGCGGCGCCTACATCGCGACGGAGCAGCGCGGCCTGATCCACGACACGATTGAGGATACGCACGCCGCGTATGACAGGATCGTCGGGAACATCCTCCGGCGGGAGTACCCCGGGGTGCTCACCAACAAGCCGTACCCGCGCTCCGAGCTATTCCTCGCCACGCACAACGACGACAGCATCAGGCAGGCGTGGTCCCTGCAGCAGTCGCGCCTGCGCGCCGGCAGGCCGACCGTCGAGCTCGGCTTCGGCCAGCTCCAGGGCATGGCCGACGAGGTTGGCTGCAGCCTGGTCCAGCTGTGCCGGGAGGGCAGGACCGCCGAGCGCGACGGGACCCGGGCTCTGCAGGCCGCCACGCAGTCGCTCGCCGCGCCGAACGTGTTCAAGTGTCTCACGTGGGGGACCACGCGCGAGTGTCTGCAGTACCTTCTGCGGCGGATGCGCGAGAACGCGGATGCGTTGGGGCGGACCAAATACTGGGCTATGAGTTTTCGAAACGAGATTCTGCGGCGGCTGGCGAGTCCCTTTGCTCCGAGGGCCAAGGAGAGCTCACGACGGGCCATTAGTAGATAGATAGCGTATAGAAAACAGAATACACGACGAGTCTGTCGACCTATACACTAGGCACGTCCTGCTGACTGCCTCGTTGCTATTCGTTTTCCAGTTTTCTATAGTCTTTCGAATACATTCTGCTGCATCTTATAGTGTGAAGTCTAGAATGATTTTGATTAGTGCTCTAAGTCTAATTAAATTTTGTTGCCGATAAACTTCTGTAGACCCTTTTCTTCATTCTTCAACTCGTTGGCCAGCGAAGGGCGAGGAAGCTCGAACGTCTCTCGTACCCGAGCATACGATATGCCCCCGAGCTGCACAACAGGGCGCAAGACCCCGAGGTCCACGTTTTCATGAGCCTCGTCCAATGCGTCCTCCCGAATCCAGAATCTCTTGGCCTCGATGATGGCCAGCGCGCCGGCTGGTTTGCCCTGCTCCGCATGGCCGTGATAGTCCAAGCTCTTCATCTCGAGCAGCTTTCCCTCGATGGAAAATATGGCCTCCTGGACTCTCTTCGGGGCCACGGTGGATGAATCCCGAGGCGTTAGACCAGAGAGCTCCCACTCGGAAGTGCCGTGAGGGACGTCGAGGGAGGTGGCGTTGGCGGCCTCGACGAAATGGTCCGACAGGATGTTGATGACGCACTCCCCCGTCTCAACCAAGTTCTTTTGCGTGTCTTTTGGTCGGTCCGGGCGCGCGGAGAACCCGATGACGAGGATAACGGGGTCGTGGTCGACAACCTGGAAGTAACTAAATGGTGCCAGATTTGGGACTCCGTCCTTGGATAGCGTGCTGACGAAGCTGACTGGCCGCGGGATGGCAGAGACCAGAAATTTGTAATTTGCAATCATTGATCGACCATCTGCTGCCGGATCTACTTCAATATGGGCTTTGTTCGCAGACGAGGCATCCGTCGAGCCTTCGCCATATCTCCAGTCCGGGCTTGGGGTTTGGGTGACGACAATGTCCGATTTGGGGTCAAATTTCTCCCGGGTTGCCTCGATTTTTCGGAATTGCTCCAAGGTCGGTACAAGCACGAAAGGATTTGCAGCAGGTGCCTTGGTGCTCTGCATTCGTGAGGCTGAGAAGGGTGACGGCGGACTGCTGTGTGTAAATTGTTTCCGGAACGTGGCTGCAGAGTTGGGCTTGGCTCGGAAGCTTTTCATCGTGGCAAGATCCCGAAGAATTGTTGATGGAAGGGAGAAGGAGAGAGAAAAAAATCAGAGGCTGTGCCTCACGCTGAAATGCAGCAATTGGGTATGTGGTATCCGAGGACTGATGAGTCTATGAACTGTTGTTCATGTTCATCTTGGCCCGATTCCGCTTCGGGATCTCTGATCACGCAAGTTTTAGCGCCCCTGTGCGTTGACTCGGAGCGAGATCTCGGGATGGCGTTCCGAGCGAGCGGATCATAGTAGCAAAACTACTCGCGGTCGTCACCCCACACCCACGCGAACGGGTCCAGTTCAGAGGGGGGCAGATAGTCGGGAAAGCTGCAGTTGAGGAATTCCAGAGCCGACTCGAATACGACATGTTGCTCCGAGACGGGCCCGCCATTGATATCGTGTCTGGCAACGCCCGCTGTCGTGGACGCAGGGCCATACGGGCCAGCTGGCGCATCCGTCTCTTCATGTACGTTGGCGACAGCACGCACACGTTGTCGGAAGTTGTCAATTTCGACCAGGTCCTGCTTGTAGGGACCAACGATGATGCATTCCCTCAGAGCCATGTCATCCATGATCTTGAAAGTCTTGCTCGGGTCCCAGGGTTGACCGCTGGGGAGGAGCACGTCCACGAGGATAAGCACAACTGCGCTCGCAAATAGTGCATCTAAGTCGAATGGGAGAAGGAGATCTGGGACTGTTCAGCTGGATAGATCAAGGCAGTCACGGGAGCATGGCATCATGACGCTCACCTATGATTTTGTGCTCACTCAGTTGATGAACGATTGCTTGAACATTCAAGGCGGCCTCGGTGCACAAGCTGAGGAGATGGCGAACTGCGTCAGATACGTTGCTGTTATGGCCATGTCCAACTTTCTGTTCGAATATAAAAAATAAGACGGGGCGGATAGTCATGACAGTGCACTGCAGAATGATCAGTTATCGGCCATCACACCAAGGACTAGGGCCAATAAAGAGTATTTACCAAATTGTGTAGCACGTGTAGTGAGGCCACGGCTCTAGTTTCATGCATGACAAATGTTGAAAAGTTCAGCTTGAGCTTCTCTTGCAACATCTTGTAGCCTTCTGATTGTCGTTTCAATACGGATTGCATAGCATGAACAAATTTGGATCCCAGCTGTCGCGCAGCTCCCGGGCCATAAATGACTAATTCAAACGTCAGTGTCGCGGCCCTACCAAGAATCGGGAGACAAACCTTGCAAGATATCACCAAGCTGTGAAGACAAGTCAATGTGAAAAGCCATAATGACCTCGGATGTATTCGTCGCCGATGCGAGGGATGGCCTAAGCAGCCCGATGTCTTCGTCGTGTAGTCTTGGGGGCACCCCAATGAGGCTGGACAGTTTGCGGTCCAACACATAGGCAGTCCAGAAGAGCTTGGATCGGTGTTCGAACTCGGCATGGCTGATCCTCGATGCGTCATGTTTTCGGTTGAGACCCAGCGCGAGGCACATGCCAATGGCATCTCCCAGCTACGACAATTAGCACTTTGCATATGCGAATAATCTAATTTTGGCCAAGACGAACATATCCATAAGCAGCCCGTCGCATATCCATCATTTGGAGAAACAAGGCCGATGCGCATAGTATCTCAATCGAGAGTATCGGTTCCTCGTAGAGAAAATAGATGCTCGGAATAGCTTGGACCGCACGGGCAAAATAAACGTGCCCTGATGGCCCTGATGGACCGGGTTCGCGACTAGCAAGAGACTTCCCAAGGCCTAAGACGATCAGCATCTGAATCAGCCAAGGGTCAGTCGATACAGATGCCTCAGTATCCCGGTTCTTAGAGAAATCCCGAAACTTTTTAAGAAACTCAGTCTTGTCGTATAGGTAGTACATGGAGCCAAGAGAATAAGAGATTGTGCTCAACAGATATTCGGCATATTCCACTGACGGTATATCGACGTTGTTGAGATCCACCGGCAATCGTTTCAACGGAACACCGTAGGCGCCGTCTCTGATGATGGATCGGTCATGCAGTTCCGGGCCGTTCCCAGTGTCCCTTATGAGCTCCCGCACGCGGCGGCTAAACGACCAGGAAGAGCTGTGACCCAGTTGTCCTAACGGTCCATCAGTCACAATGTCAGTAAGATGGGTCCCAAGGCGTCAAACACACTGTATTCATCTGCAGCGGTGACTTGAGAGTCGAGACCTGCTGATTCAAAGTCGGACTGAAGACCTTGATTCGGGGGTGGAAGTTCGTCTGCGCTTCCGAGCTGTCCTGTGACGGCTTGCGAGCGACTCACTCGGCCGCCAGAATGAGCAATGGAGAGCGTCGAATTGGCAGAGCCCGAGGGACGCTCAGATGTCCTTGAAGGCGTTCTGTGCTGGGAGGTTTGCCTGGGCGACACTTGATTTTCGAGTTCACGAAGATATCTGCCAAAGATTTAGCTATCCAGCCGCTTTCATCGCATGTTCTGATGTAATATCCATCCAATCATCTATGCTTACTCCTCCGAAATGGTTACTTTCTTGACTTTTGCCTCGAACGTACAGCTCATGTCCTTTGAAAGACACCTCTGGCACGGATGATCCCCGCTGCATTTGAGCTTGTGCTGTCTGCAATTCATGCAGCTATGTGCGTTCGAGCATTAGCTACGAATGCGTTGGCGCAGGGTGCACTGTAAATACAGAGTAGATGGTACGGACGCGTTCATAGTCTTCCTCCTCTTCCGGGAAGAGCCCAAATCAGGATCGTCGCTCATGTTGTCACCGATAGTTGCTTGACCAAGAGAAAGTAGTGGACCAGTCAAAATCGCAAGACGTGGTTGACCCCCGGAAGGGTATATGTCGTTGAAGTAGAGAAGTCAAGGAGGGTCCGCATGGAGCTCAGGTATTTAAAGTAAATAGAACCATCAGCTGGCAATCAGCCGAACCAGCTGCCATCTTTTGATCACCACTCGGCAGACATGCCCGGCGATACTTAAATTGAAATGCTTCAAATTCAATAACTTTGTGCAATCTTCCATGAATATTTTCTTAAAACTACTCAATGATGCACGGGCCGGCCTCGAATAAGTGAATTGTGCGCACACCCTTTATCTAAGCTTCATTGCTTGGATATTTGTAGTCCGGTGTCCCCTCGAAATCCTCCTTGATCGCACGGATACTCGTGAACCGGCTCAGCACATTGATAGACCCGACCTTGTCATTTGTACCACTGCCGCGCATGCCTCCAAACGGCTGCTGTCCCACGACCGAACCAGTGCTCTTGGTATTGATGTAGAAGTTACCCGCAGAGTTGCGAAGCTTATCTTCCGCGTACCGGATAGCTGCGGCATCGCGGGCGAAGATGCTTCCCGTCAGCGCGTACGGCGCCGTCGAGTCGATGACCTGTGCGATATCGGCCCATTCGCTGTCGGGATAGACGTAGACGCCCATCAGCGGGCCAAAAAGCTCCTTTTGCATGATCTCGTGGTGCGGGTCGCTCGTCTGGTAAATGGTGGGCTGTACAAAGTATCCCGTCTCCTTGGAAGCCTCTCCTCCATGTAGCAGCGTGAGTTTGGGATCCGTCTTGGCCTTTTCGATCACTCCCGCGAGCTTGTCGAAAGATTGTTCGTGAATGACGGGGTTCACAAAATTGGTCACGTCCTCTGGACTGCCGACCTTGACGGTCGCCATCTTGGCCAACAGGTTCTCCTTGAAAGCTGGCCAGAGGGATTCGGGAACATATAGTCTCGATGCGGCAGAGCATTTCTGCCCCTGGAACTCGAATGCGCTGCGGATTGTGCAGTTGACGGCGTTGTCAATGTCGGCGGATTTATGCACGAGGTGGAAGTTCTTTCCTCCCGTCTCACCCACGATCCTCGGGAAATTCAAGAACTTGTCCTCACCCGTGGCCTGGCCGATGCGCGCCGTCAGCTGCTTAAAGACGGCGCTCGATCCGGTAAAGTTCAATCCCGCAAAGGCTCGGTTCTCAAGCACCGTCGAGGTAATGGCTTCCGCGTCTCCCGCAACAAACTGGAGGACATTCTCGGGCAGGCCTGCCTCGATCATGATCTGATAAAGCAGCCAGGAGCTGTGGAAGGCCGATGGGGATGGCTTCCAGATGACGACGTTGCCCATGAGTAACGGTCCACAGGCGAGCGTTGCCGCTAGCGCTGTGAAGTTGAATGGCGAGATGGCGTAGACGAAGCCCTCCAACGGTCGATACTCGAGACGGTTCCACTGTGGCAGGTGAATTTAGTGAGAAAAGGCGAACCGAATGGGCGGATGAGGTAACGTACCATGCCGCTGGGATTCACAGCAGGCTGTTGTTTGAACAGATCCATGGCGCATTGGACATTGAACCGGAGGAGATCGCACGTCTCAGCGGCAACATCGATTTCGGCTTGCCATATATTCTTGCCCTGGCCGACCATGGTGGAGGCCATGAGGGCGTGTCTATACTTGCCCGCAACGAGGGCGGCTGCGCGCATGAAAATGGCGGCACGGTCTTCGAATGGCGTGTTTTCCCATGCAGATTTTGCTTTCAGAGCATTTTCTATCGCATTTTGCACATCGACAGGAGTGCTAGGAACGTAGTCGGCCACCACCTGCTTGTGGTTTGCAGGATTCACTTGTTGGACGGACTTGGTGCCAGAATTCTCGATCGGAGTCAATATGATGGCAGGTATAGTTACAAACTTGCTCCGGGACCAACTTTACCTTGCTACTGTATTGTAGGGAAACGTTCACAGGGAGAGATGATAACAGGTCCCCGTAAGCTTTCATGACATCGCGACGACTGGACGATCCCTTCTCGTAGTTTGGCTATAGCGAGTCGTGTTAGTGGCTCCGTTTCTTTCCAAAACCAGACAGGTAAGTCTCAGTCTACTACTCACACTGGGCTCATTCTGAAAGAAAGGTTTGGCATAACTCGACAAGGCTTTTCTGGAGTTCAATAATATCCTTCCGGGTTGGAGTCGTGTATGCTTGAATACCGAAGAAATTGCCATGACGATCGAGGCAGGTGGTCTTTGTCCACGACAGAGCCGTATATTGAAGTTCGGTTTGCCTTGAAATACAAAAGTGAGTATGGCGAATTGAGATGGGACGATTGAGTTGAGTTAAAGCTTCAGAGAAACTTCTCATATTATCATTGTGGTAAAGCTTTATCAAATACATACCTGCACTGGATGCACACATATCAAGATATGGGTACCCTCTCCTTGGAGATCATATTTCCGACTGGGCCTATTGGATGTTGGCGCAAATCCGTGGGGGAGACCATGCTCGGGATCTAGATAACTTGCGGCTTGGGATCCCGAGTCCCGCTCGGAAAGTCGATCCGCCCGTTATCATCAAACGCCGAATTGAGCACCGACACATGGGATTTGGCCAAGGTAAAATATGACAACCAAACACTGTTGATGCATCAAGCGTGAGTTCGCTTATCAGCAAAATTGCACATCTCAGCGTTCAGTTCAGCCATATCCATTTTCAACCTCCGGGACGAGATCGCGATACTCGCCCTGGACGAGACCCAGGTAGCGTTGCTAATTACTGCGACGTCGCGGATTTTGAATCGTCGACAAAATCGTGCTCACCCCTTCGATCAATCTGAATAGACTCATAATCTGCAGCTTTGCAACCATGTTTACACGTGCCAATACGTCGCTTGTCCGTTGTACGAGGCAAATGGTATCGTCGTTTACTGCGCAAAGCAGGGCAGCACTACGGACCAGGAGCATCGCATCACAGATTCTACCGCTCAGGATGCATTCCACCGTTCGAACTATACTCACCAACAAGAGCTATGCGCGTAGGTCTACAAACTTTACCATCAATGAGCTGTGCCCACTTCATCTTGTGCTAGGCTGACCTCACCCTTCACTACAGCCATCGGCCATTACGTACGTTGATCTCGCGTGGCATGTCCTCCTTTTACATACGAGCAGTCTGGTTGACATGTATTCGCCTTACTCTAGTCGCAGGCATTTGCTGCCAACGGCCAAGTCTGGGTGGCCGGACAGGTAGCCGCTGATCCGGAAGGCAACCTAGTCAAAGGCTCCGTGACCGAGCAGGCGCACCAGATCTGCAAAAACATAAGCGAGATACTCAAGGAAGCCAACTCGAGCCTCGAAAAAGTCGTCAAAGTCACGGTAAGCAACGAATGTGTCGAAAGGCATCCCCTCCCCAGATCCAAGGGTGACTGTGTGCCCCTCCACCAGGGCGCATGGCTAGAGCAACGCATGTTCTCACACAATACCGGCGTACTGATCTTCATTACGAACATACACAGGTATACGTCAGTGACTTTTCGATTCTCCCAGAGTTCAACAGTGTATACAACGACTACTTCCCGCAAAAGCCCCCGCGTACGTCCATGGAGGTCTCCAGGCTGCCGCTCGATGTGCAAATCGAGGTCGACGTTAATGCCATCATTTAGAATAGTGCAGATCGAATAAATATTATGGACGCTACAAGCACAAGTGAAGAGGCATGTTCAGATGAAATCCATGTCAAGGACGGCATAGGGCTTCAAGTATCACGGATTTGGGATCAGATATATCACTGGAATAAACGAATGACGGTTACACCATGCTTCACATCCTTTTTGGCGCTGTAAACCAAAATTTCGCGCCCATTTGGACCGATTATTCCTTGTCAAGGCCGTTATCCTACTGATCACAGCACAAGCATGTTCGTCATATGGGACTCGATTCGAATATGGCATCACGTTGGTAAGTGTTGCGCAGCTCTGGCCATCTGAATAATCAGTTGATTCGGCAAGTGGAGTATCAACTTTATCTCAACTACACGGTTCATAGTCATACACAGGTGATCTGTCTGCCCACCTCCCCAGGTCTGAAGGCGAATAGCGCCCGTGGCTAACCGACGTCTCCAGTGCATACGCGCATAGATCCACCCGTAGGCGAATATAATGCTCGCCAATCATTATTTTCGGGATACCAACACCACATCGAATTCTGACCATTACCGAAATCACTTGTAGCCCATCTTATTTTCTACGTAATGGCGACAAGAAACGAACCAAAGCGCATTGGCATACTCGGCGCAGGCATTGTGGGGCTTTCGTGCGCCTTGAGACTTGTCGATGCCGGATACAATGTCACCATCGTGGCCAGAGATCTCCCGGGTGATGCTTCCCAAGATTGGGCAAGTCCCTGGTATGTGCTGCCTGCCCTTTCGTGTCAAACTAATACTGGTTGTGACGATACCGGTACCGTGATTCTTGCTTCAGGCATGAGCCAGCGCTGAGCTGACTGCCAGTTTGACTGACTGACACTACCCAGGGCGGGTGCATTGCTCGCTCCGTATCCCGGAGGTGACCATCAGATGCAAGAAAAGTCTCTCGGCTTCTACAAACGCCATCTGGGCGTGGAAGGCACCGGAATCAGTGTGAGCATGCCCTCGCCCGCCGAGCCCTCGATACTGAAGAGCCGCAATCTCACAACAAAGGCGCAGGAATTGAAGATAACCGAGTACTACGATGATCGCGATACAGATGAGTCAATATGGTATAAGCATCTGTTCCCGGATTTCGCATGGATACCAAAGTCGTCTCTGCCTTCACATGCAAAGATTGGATTTTCTTACACGGGCCTGTCGGTTGATCCCACGTTCCTGCTACCGTGGATCGTGCAGAGGCTGCGACGGAGCCAAGTCGAGTTCCAGCGGTGCACGGTCAAGACACTTGGCGAGGTTCGCCGGTTGACGGGTGCCGAGTTGATCATCAACGCTTCGGGCCTCGGAGCCGGACGCCTGGCTCGCGACGGCTTGGTCGAGCCGATTCGTGGGCAGACCATGTTCGTGAGCATCCCGCCTGAGCGATCGAGTCTCTACGACCAGGCCGTCATCTTTCAGGGATCCGAATACACGTACGCGATACCGCGTCGTCCCAGTGGGGGGATGATTCTCGGCGGCGTGTCTCAGCCCGGCTCCGAGGACCGGAGGGTACAAGCGGGCCTCCGCAGTGATATTCACCAGCGCGTCAATGCCGTGTCTAACCAGGCTTTCGCTTGGCTGGACGTGGAAGCCTCCGACGCTGCCATCAAGGATATTGTTGGGTTTCGGCCGGGACGCAAGGGCGGCTTACGGGTGGAACGAGAAGAGAACACCATTCACGCGTACGGCGCTGGTGGCCTGGGATACGTGTATGCGTTTGGAATCGCTGAACGGGTGGCCGATTTAGTGAAAGAGATCAGACCCAAGTTGTAGCAAGTCTGCCAGTGTATCAACCTAGTGTAGACCAAAACACATTCCGATTGACGCGAGACCATCTATAGCGGCCCGTCACTGGCGTGTCCAGTCAGTCTGTCGACGGGTCTACAGAGGATCTGCTATGGATGGACTGCCTCCATTGCTAGAAAACTGCAATACGCCCAAGATTAGATATCGGAACAGCAGTCCGACTCAATCATTTTCCGAGTTTCGATCGCCCCATTATTATACTCCTAGCAGCCTATGTTGACACAGGTCAACGTGCTTCTCCCAATCACTCGACGGGTTGGGTGCGTCAATCTTTCATGTAAATCTGTTACAAAAGTATGGGCAACTTGGAAATACCACGTGGGTACGTTTCCAATACGTGTTCGAGGCGGCGGACAGCTGATCTCCAAATTGAGAACATACTGTGATCCTATTTGCGTGTTTGGTGCGGACGTGTTGATAGTATCCCCAGTTTGTGCCATACTACTCATCACGCAGTCTGTCTATGGCTCAATATAATTGCCGTTTCCGTGTTTGGAGAAGCCGAGTCCTGGTTTGCGTCGATCAGAAGTCTCACTATAATGAGCCTCACCGTACTCGGTATCGTCTTATTCTTCGGCGGTGGGCCTGATCACGATCCTTTGGCTGGTCCACCTCCGAAGCCTTCAACACGTACATCGTTGGGCGGCGAGACGGGGGCGGTTTCGCAGCGTCTGGCGTGCTACGATTGGAGCGGAAAATACCCTCATTGGACGACTTGCAGGTCGTAGAATGTAACCTGCGTTCGCGAATCAGACGGGAGCCGCTGGGTTTAACCTGTTTGGTGAGACCCCTGCTCGATATGATCGATCAAAGCTTCCAAAATCGGACGGGACGTTTTGACAGATTGCGGGGAAATGGGTCTTGTTCATATTAATCGTTCGTGTTGAGGCATATCTTCATGAGCTGAAGGTGAGGCCTGGAGCTGTGTATGAATGAGGCATGTTCGTTCAGCCTCGAGAAAGCGAATCGCTGCCGTCTCTCAGGGACTTGTTCAGAAAATCAATGTCTCAAACCATTCAGACGAATAGTCTACAAGGCATCACATGATCTTCAGCAGAACACGGCTCGTGTGATTATGATCTATTCGCTACGCCTGTGAAAGCCGACAACCGGATCCGAGCGGGGGAACCATTGTAGCCAAGGCGGCAGAAAAACACAATGTCTTTTCAATTTTCCGAGTAATCGCGATTTCTTTTCGACTTGCCGTCTTCTTGTGTTTCTTTTCGACATGTTGAACATCTTATCATACGACGTCTCGTGTTTCGGGGTTGATTACGAAAGCCTTCCCCGATCTTCCGAAGTGAGACGGATGAGTCATTCGTCAATCTGGGCCAAACATGATCACGCATGTCCGTGGCACTGCGCAGCTGCGTTACGAGTGCCTGCGTTGAGCTCATGTGCGATGAAGCAGTGATTGAAACGGTGCGTGACTGCAGCCGACCCCAGGCAGCTGGCAGAAAGTCTCCCACAGGAGAGAGAAGAGATGATTGCCAACGATCGGGCTGTGTTGAGCATACCACTGGCAGCCTCACTCAGCTACGAACATTTCTTCTCATCACCCTGCATGGGCATCTTGCATCCTCTGGTCGACTCGATATTGGCTCACTCCGACAGAAAATCATCGTCGCTTTCTGCCAAGTGCTGCTGTGTTGGCACGAGCGAATTTGGGTATGAGATCATGCGGGGTGGGAGAGCGTCGAGATTATACCCAGCAGAGCGGCGACCTGCGACATGGTGAGATCCGGCAAAAGGTTAATAAGTGGAAGAGTAGGACGAAAGAGGTAAGTCGGCCCAATATCACCAACCTGGTATACCCGGTGCCACCCGCCGCGATGCCATAGGCCGGTGCAAACTGCTGTGGGACAGGCCTCCAGGCAATCAGCGGTACCCAAGACATCCCAAAACCCCCCGACTGACATCACCGGTGCGCTGCGAGCCGCCATAAGCCTCTGCAAGCGCACCTGAGCTGCCGCGACGCTTCGTACGCACTCGAGGCACTTTCCCAGCGACAGTCATCGGTCATTCGCTACACCGCAAATGATCGCTGCCGACCCATGCGGTTTCTGTCACCCGTTCCGGCCAGTCTAGCCATTCTCCAGCATTCGCATACCCTCGAACCCATGCAGCATTTACGTCGTGATGCATCGGGGTCATCCATGCGCCATCTCTTTCGGTAAAGCCTGGGCTGGACCCTTATTTGCTTGTCTGTTCTGTCTGTCATGTCGCCTCTCACTTTAATACAGTCCGGCCCAGGCTGTGTAGAGTCTAAACTTGTCAAATGTCTCAAAAACAAACAAACCTGCACCTTATTCTCACTCTGACACGCGACCACACACACAAAAGCTTGCACTAAAGCCAAAAACTATACCACGCGATAGAAGCGGCCTCCCAGTTACATACATTAGCTGCCTGTGCTGTTGGGGGCGATTTACCTAACCTAGCACCAACGGCTTATTCTCACCTCTTCCCCTCATCCTGTGCTTGGCGATCTTTTGCTCTGCACCAAAACAACAACATACATCTTCCCATCGACTACCAGTATACTTATTAGTAGTCCACCATGGGTTCCCGGTCTTCCCGATCTCGACCCGAATATGACGACCCTTATATCTCGAGGCAGGCCTATCCAGATCCTCACGTCGGCGTAAACGACGGCGGCTACGAATACGTCGGCACCGATGAAATGCCGGACGACGAGCCTCGCTCTTCCCGCCGCCACAGCCCATCGCGGAGGCACAAGTCAAGCAGATCGACTACTCTGCCGCCAAAGTATTCCGAATACCCGTCGCCACCGAGATCCAAGCGCGCCGAATCCCCTGTTCGTGCTTCGCGCCACTCGGACTCGCCTCCGCGGCACCGGCGCTCAAGGCATGACACATCGCCCCAGCCAAGGCGATCCAAAGGGGATGTCGCGGCAGATGCACAATCAGGAAAGATGAAGGACAAGTACGGCCGCTGGATGGAGAGACCTGCCGTCAAGAACATGAAGACGTATGGAACAAAGGGCTTGAAGACGGTTGGCGATATTGTAGAGGCTTACGCGGCTGCGCAAGCAGGAGGTGCCGTGTCTGGCGGAGGTCGATCGGAGGCTCGCGGTCGAGAACGCTACGACGACTATTATGACGATCCATATGAGAAGCCGTCTCGTCGCAGCAGGCGCCACTATTCTCCGACGCCATCGCCATCGCCGCCGCGCAGGAGAGGAGGTGGCCGAAGCGACGGGCGGAGCGATCGTCGGCGATCCACAGCCAACGCCAAGGAGAGGTCATTCAGTACCTCCCCTCCGCCCCGAGGCAGAGGCTACAACTCGGACGAGGACAGCCGCCGCCACAGGCGCAGTCGTCGGTACTCGCCTAGCTCCAGCCCTTCTCCGTCGCCACGAAGGCGCCGTGCTCGATCCCACGCGGACGACAAAGTTCGTTCGTCCAAGTCTCGCGCGGATAAACACCCGCACATGCAGCATTACAAGGACGAGATGAAGTCGCCGAGCCCAGAGATTGCGCACCGGTGGCAGTTGGCCGCCCGTGCCGCACTGGAAGCTGGCGGCGTGACGGCGTTTCGCTTGCGCAAGGAGCCCGGATCTTGGACCGGCGCAAAGGGTGCCAAGGTCGTAACGGCTGCTCTCGGTGCCGCCGCGATAGATTCCTTTGTCGACAAGGATCCCCGACGAACGAAACCCGGCGGCGTCAAGGGCATGGCTGAGAGTGTTGTCGGAGGTATGCTTGCGAGCAAGCTCATGGGCGTACCGTCCAACAGCACGCGATCGGGCAAGCCGAGGAAGTGGTAGGGAATTTCTACAGATCGACAGATACTGCTACCGATGAGCAGACTATTTTCAACTCCTCTCCATCTTTCCAGGGTCGAGGACGGATGAATATCTGGTATTATACAGGCAGACGCGCTGACATTTCGATTTTCATGATTCATGTATTTAACGACGGTTTACGATTTATGTCTTTTATTTCTTGATATAGGTACATATTAGCAGCATATACTCGCGGGTCATAGCGAATGGTTTCCAAAAGGGAATATAGATTGATACGCAGGTACACGACCCGAGCCTAAGGGCAAATATAGATTATGTAGTACATCAATGTAATCGAATTGATAAGTCGTCTTTGTGCCATGGGTCCGCAGCGGCTAGTATGTCGGCTACATCATTCCTATCATTACAGTGTGCGTGTGAATAGAGTGGTCGAGACCATCAAGAATCAGCATCGAGGCAATCGTATCATCTTGGTTCAGTCCTGCCCGATCTCGATAGATCTCAAAAGGTGGACCGAGATCTGTGGATTATTCGATGGCAAGGTGGGCCGTCTATACAACGATAACACCGTCACAGATCTGTCCACCCAGGTAATGTCATTGCTGTTGTTGACCACCATATCACGGACTTCTATGAGAGATGCAACTTCCGTATGAGTTTCATTATCAGCGTTGGCAGTAACCTCTCTGTTTTTTGGCTCGTGCCGTCATAATCAACATCTTCGGTAAAGCCACGACTTGCTCAAGTCGCTGCAGGAGCGATGTGTAACTTCAAAACATTGTTAGTCGCTACTGGAAACCACTCGTACTTGCTTCTGTATTCATTGGTAATGATTTCTGAGTGAAGTCCTCGCCTTGCCTCTTGGGCCAAATGCTTCACTTGTACAAAAATATATTGCTCAGCAGTAGACGTCGAATATCATCTCCAGCACTACACGCTAAATCGCTACATTTGAGCAGTCCTGGCAGATATCATCGTGATAACCCCGGCATCCGCCACAGACTACGCCATGTCTTCGGACCGCCAACAGTCCAGATCAGCAGCCAATGTCAGATTATTTTTTCAGCAATTTGTGCAAGCACACGAGGGGCGGACGATTATTTTCACCAGCGACAAGACCTCGGCTCCTTGCCACTATCGCATTGGCCGCGAATATCTGCACATGGAGCCCTTGTTTGACCACGGAGTGAACATAGCCCTCGCATTCGACAGTCAGAGATTTAGGCTCGCAATAGAAACGCACGCAGCTCAACCCGGAAGACAAGCAGTCCGTTTTGCTATTTTCAATATTGCTCGGCGGCAACATACACACAATCATGGTAAGCCGCAATAACGCCCCCTTCCCCTCTGTTTCATGCAAACATTTTCTGACTGTGAAATCAGCGCAAGGGAATTATACATGGAGTTTCGGCATCATAGACACATGTGCTGATTGCAGCAGATGGCGGCCCGAATACAACCATTCGCAATTTATCGCGATTTCCAATATGCGCCTCGTCGAGGCTTCTCTTGGTGATCATCTGGTGTCAGGATTCAGATTCATCAACATGAGAAATGGTCAAATACCGTGGGATTTGAAGGAACCAGCAGACTTTAACTCCCGGAATAGCGATTATCGTAAATGGTGCGCGGGAAAATTGGCGTCGAGTGACCTCATTCGTCCAGTTCCAGAGAATAACCATTAAGTACTTAATAGAAAGCTACGCTTGCCGTGGTATCATGACAAATCTGCATCATGCAACCCCCCAGTCTATAATAGTCGAATCGTGACCCTGAAGAACCTGTCTATCCCAACGCCATACTCCCATCAAGACCCATCAGGTCCTACAAAAATCGATGAAACTTTCTGTCATTACACTCAGGTGTCGATTCTCAAGCTGGAGAATCGTTTTCTTTCTCTTTGCTGTCATCATTGTTGGTGCCGATACGGTTCAAGACCTGGCGCCCCTTTTCGCCGATTTGTCGTTTGCTCTCCTCAATCTTTTTCTTAATGGTCGGGGGATACCGGTAGTTGACAGGACTCTCGGAGCCGACAAAGACAAACGTGTCGTAGATGATGCACCCGATGACGGACCCGACCATGGTCGCGGCCCACGGGCCGTAGACCCACCATCCGGTCTTGAAGACGGTGTCCTGCTGGTAGCCGACGGCGTAGGCGATGAGTCTCGGGCCAAAGTCGGATGCCGGGTTCAGGGCGGATCCAATGTTGAATCCGAGGGCCATTTTCAAGGTTGAGACGAGCAGGCCGAGGACTGGTGGACAGTTAGTACTCGGTCAGAGGTATTTTCAGAACAGGGTTAAGAACATACCGAAAGCGTGCATTCCAGCACCGGGGGGGGTTATTCTGGTCGTCACCCAAGGCGAAAACCACAATGACCATGATGGCGGAGCCGACGGACTGGTTAAGAAACGCGTTGCCGGCCGAGACCCAGGACTGGGGCGTGGAGATGAAGGCCTTGGAGGTGCTCTCGAGCGACGGATCCATGTAGCGGATGGTGTCGGCGTAGCAGCCGTAGGCGAGGGCGCCGGCGACGATGGCGGCGACGAACTGGACGACGACGTAGACGGCGCACTGGCGCCAGGGGAAGCCGCGGAACAGCGACAGGCTGATGGACAGCGCCGGGTTCATGTGCGCGCCCGACACGCCGCCGCCCAGGTACACGCCGAACATCCACGCGAAGCCCCACGCCCAGCACGACGTCTCGTAGGATCCGTAGGGTGAGGATTCGTTCTGGGAGAGCTGCACCGATAGGGTCCCGGCTAGGCCGAGGAAGATGGCCACTAGGGTCTGTGAAAATGTGTTAGTAAAACATTCTTGGAGAATGAGTGTCGTATGTGGAAAACTCACGGCAAGAAACTCGGCAAGAGGCTCCGGGTGTTTCGCCCTCACACGCGCCCACCAGTTGCGCAGCTCGTCCAGCTCCCGCTCGCCGTTTTCGTAGTCTTCGTGCTCGCGCGGGCCGAGGGGCTCGCCGTCGATCTTGTACTCGGGGTCGTTGTCGCCGTGGTCATCGTCGGCCCCGGGAGAGTTGTCCTCTTGCTCGTGTGGGTTCCCCGGCGTGTAGTTGAACACGGGCTGGCCGGCGTAGTTCCGCCGGTCGTTGTGCGCCGTGCCCGTGCCCGTGTGCTCGGGCTTCTGCGAGCCCCGCGTGTTCTGCGACGAGAGGCCGTGGCCCTGGCCGCCGCCGGACCCGCTGCCGAACTGCCGCGACTCGGTCGTCTCGAGGCCCGGCGTCATGGGCGTCGGCGTCGCCAGTTCTAACTCGCCGCGCTCCGCGAGTTCTTCAAGAGGCCGGCTCTTGTTCTCGACGTCCTTCTTGACCCGGACCTTCTTCTTGCCGCGCCCGCGCACCAGCCGCGGCAGTGGCTGGCCCAGACTGAACAGAGGCTTGCGCCGGGACTGGTTGTGCCACGGGTTGCGCTGCAGATACTCATCGTCGATCCACTGGGCGCGCTCGAAAGCGGGCGTCTGCTGGGTCATGGCGGCCGTCGTCGTCGTCGGCGCGATCGAGGCGTTGTCTCCCAGATCCGGCCGCCCCGCCGTGAAGGCGCCCTTGACCGACGAGCCGCCGTAATTGGTGCCGCGGTGCGGGTTTATCGGCGGCCGCGTGTGCGGGTGGTGCGTGTGGAAGTAGCTGCCTCCTCCTGGTGCATGCTGGGATCCCGCCGTGCCTGGCCGCGCCGAGGTCTCGCCCGGCGCGTAGCTCCCATCGCGGGTTAGAGTCCTATGGGACTGCATTTCTTGAGATTGCGAGAGGGAGTGTGTGTGTGAGTAGTGAGGGAGATATGCTGGAAGAGCAGAGACGTATCACTTTATTAAAATGTCTTTTCCATCGACGATTCCACCATAATCTATGATCGTCGGTTTGCGTGGAACCCATCACGGCCGGCCTTGGTAAGATATGACCGGGCGAACTGCGAGATGGTAGGGGGATCCATTGTTCCTGTCAAGGGTCTCCATATATTACGGATCAATCCTCCCGCAGATGAGTTTTTTCAAGGAGGTTTTCTTCCTCTGTGTTGGTCATGAATGAGAAAAGGGATCAACCGAATTTTTTTCTTCTCTTTCAGGCGACTCTGAGTCGTAGTAGTTTGGAATAATTGGATCAGGGCCCTATAGGAACGGCGCCACGCTTGTCGTCGGGTATGGGTGATTAGTGCGTGTAAGGATGTGAGGACCCCGATAGTCATTGACTGCTCCATTCTGGGAATTGAGGCAAGCAATCCATGTTTTAGGAGCAGCACTGTTTTTTATCAAAAACGGGTCTCTGATTATGTCGTAAGAAACAATGCAAACAGACGGTGGATCGCCCGGCCTGCACTAGAAAGAAGGTATGAAAAGATAGAAAAAATGCGTCACTAGACTCGTCTAAAATGTCCCCGTACTGGCCGGACTGAAAGGTCCGGCTTCTCGAACACTAGGAGAGTATTGACCTGGGGAAACTCTTGCAGATTGCCACGTTTTGCGAATTTCTTCATCATGGTAATATCAACTGAAACATCAAGGTGACATAAGTCATTTGGTCGATCCTTCTCAACAAAAGCAACACGAATACTATAACCTCACGGTTGCTGAGCTGAAAGGATCACAAGCTCCGGCCGACATCAAGGTAGATATCAGGAGGCAAAGATACAAGGGTGATGGAAATGCGGCTCGACGCTGCAGATGCACGGCGGCTGAAATGCTCAGTTGGTATACCGAATCCGAATTCACCAAGCATCACGCAAATCACCCAGCTCAAAACAGACAGATCAAGGATGCCAGGCTGCTTTGGGCTCAGCGTGTCATCATTTCGTGAAAACTTTCCGCCGCCCGCATGTCATGTCCAGTCATCGTGGCAGACATCGCATCCAGGGGAATCTGCGAGGATTTCTTCTGTATGATAGGAGTGTATGCAGGTTTCAGTCTCGTACATATTTCTCAAAACAGATGTCCCCCGAGAAAGTACGACATATCATCGATGCCACAGCCCTACGAGTAGATCAGCAGCTTATACTTTTAGTGGTCAGTTTGTGCTATTCCCTATTTGTGAAAGCAGAAAGGTACAGTCCATTCGGAGATAGACATCCCTTGCAAGACGTTGAGAACAGAGTAGCAGATTTTTTTCTTCCCGTAGTTCAGATTCCAGATCAAGTATGATCTCGTCGGCAGCAACCGAGACACTAGCCTAGAGCCCAGCTTGTCGGGGCGAAACAACGTCAGTATTGCATCATCAAGGAGAGCTGGCGTGGGGCTCCCGGGGCTCTCTGTCCGGTACGAAAGTGTTTGCTTAAAACGTGTTGAATTATTGGGCTGCGGACCTGCGCGGTTCGCGTTGCGCAACATAATTGAAGCGTTGGGCGCCGTGTGCCACGATGTAATCCCGTTGGTCCACAAACGCCGGCAGTCGCCAAATTCGGATTTCTAATGCCAAGGACTTTGTCCAGTATGTCCTTGACAGCATGTCCCCACGACATGGTACTTACATAGTACACGACACGGCACTGAACTCGGGAATACACCCAGCAACATCCCACGATTGCCGTTCCAAGAATATTTCTGCACAAGCCGGATTCAATATCAGGGACAACTGAATCAAAATATAATGATGGTGCTAAGGCATATACCATTTGGAAACTGCACTAAGGGGCAGCAACGTTGTGATCCACTTACACCCGTAAATGCCGATCTAGACCGGGAGACACCAGCGGCCAGCAAACGGAACAATGGTTCAGGGTTTATGGCGAGAAAAGTGACAGGAGGTAACCCGGGTATACCTACGCTTGTAGTATTATTGATCCAATTCAACTTCATGAGCACTTATCTGGCCTCTTCTTCGATCATGTTATATGAAAGAGATCTACATCAAGATCATAGATGATATTTGGAAGAACCATGCTAAATATGATGGAACTTGGAGGCCGCGACAGGATTATTGTCGCAAGCTCCAAGATAATTCAAAATTTGAATCACTAACCCGCTGACCAGGACCCCTTTGCTTACCTGAATTAATAATGCCAATGCTGCGGACATTCAAGTAGTCGACCTCATATATGGTGCTTAGGCCAGTAAGCTATCAGCTTACACAAACTGAAAGAACTATACGACGTTAGATAACAAAATTTTCAATGTAAAAGGGAAGCTGAACATGTTGCATTAAAATTCCAAATGAGAGCATCCGATAGGCTGACGATGCCATGCCAACCTGTGTGACTGTAGCTACCAGCCAGTCAGAAGAGTAAACCGATGCTTCACTGCAAAACTAATCTTCGTCGAGGGCTTTCACTGCATAATAAACTCCCCAAAGGAAATGGTTATACGGCATCTTATTATCGCGCTTACTGTTCACTGATTTCGGTTTGAACGATGTACAGATGTCATGGCTTCTGTAGCCAGACACTATGCTCCTTCGACTTAGGACGATGCGTATCATTATTGCATCGCGCCGCTGAAATCTAGGTGCGGAAACGTTCACTCTAGATTCTGAATCGCTGGTACGATAACTCAATGTCTACATTATACGCTTTATACACGAGTGCGCGGCTATTCCGAAAATGTAAACCTGCTGAGGATACCATTTCTGGTACTCATTGGGTTTGAAATTGCTGCGAAAATGTTGCAAATGCTCAAGACGCGTGCCAATTCTTGACTACAAAATCATGTTATTTGACGTGCACGCCAATAAATCTATACAAGGACACGGCAAAACAGCGTGTATTGCTGAGATCTGCACCTGATGGCAGCGCTTCTTCAATGGCTGAAATCAGCACATCAGCTCGAGTTCGGCGTGTTGGGCTGGCTTCTCTCGAGACCAGCGATCGGTGATGGTCAGTCTTCACTGCCAAATAGGATTGCGCACAGGGTATTTCACTGCATAATCGAGTCATTACGGGGAGAATGTAGGTTGGGGTCTGGGCAGCGTTTCTATTGGTAGAGGTTTCTGTATCGATTCTGGTGCCGCCATCCTATGATTTGTTCTCACAGAAATGTATTTTTTTTTGGGTCAGACGCGTAGCTTGTGCAGCAACGATGGATTGATGCAAGTTGCCTTTCCTTTTATCTTTCCTCCCAACGGCGATTTTGTAGGCGATTTCATGCTTGTCTAAATTTGAGAATTGGTCCAATGCAACAGTGTCATATCAGTTCTTGAGACTGAATGCAACAATGTTTATACCATGATATTGCATTTGTGTCCAAATCAACATCGTTCTATCGAACAATCACTCTGTATCAAGTGGCCGGCCATCAAAACGTTCTATAGTGACTCCTTCAATACCGTGTGAGATTTCAGCCTGTTCAGTCTTGTTCCTGAAGCTATAATAGAAACCCAGCCTAATAACTCTCAATATTTCAAAATTTGTGCTAGAGACATACAACATTTACAAACAAAATCAGAGCGACTGCGTATAGCGAGACGTAAGCAGGCTTCTATAAATCCAAGCCATATACCATCGTTTGTAGAGTTGCTGGATGTAATGTAGAGCAATGGTGCATCATAGAATTGATCAAATAGTCAAACACTCAAGGGCTCTTAGTAGTATTGTGCAGACGACAAGGCATATCTGATTCCCCATACTCACCATGCCTACCTACATACAAAGAAATGATGTTCTCATCCTCGACACAAAAAGCAGGGCATAAAATCGAGGCGGAATGCTAGTCTTCTTAATTGGCATTCAGTTTTTGGAGAGGAGAGAAGAGGCATTGAATCGAGAGAGATGCGCTAAATTAGATCGATCTCGGCAGTGAGACAACCCATCTCGACGTCGCCGGGCCGATGCGGCGCCATCCAATATCATCGTGGCCGAAGTCATGACCGATTCAGTCCGTCACACACACAAGTTATCGTGATAGGTGCCCTCAGCGGTGTGACGCGATATGCACTACATGATTCAATTGAATATTCCGAGCCATAGCTAGGAACAATGGTTCTGCCAAGGTAATTTGCCTTGCCATCTCGTTGCTGTGAACTCGTTGTCCAGCGTGAGTATCCATATTCTCCGCAGTCCCCTTTCGAGCTACATATCTCAACCAAATCGTGCAGTACATGTTGAGAAGCGACTGATACACCAGTCCCAAGACAATCAGCAGTGCTTTGAGGCTTACTGAGATATTCATTAAACATCAGCAAAGCAGGCAGTCAATGGGCACTGATTATAGGGCTCCTTCTTGAGGCTTGCATCAACTGAGCCTCTGATGGTGGTAAGACCATCGTATCACCAAGCTTGCAAGTATTTGGCCGGAACCTGAAGCGCGATTATATAACAGGGTCGGTGTGTAGGGTGTCGGCCAATTAGATGCTCCAAGTGATTTGGCTTATTCAACCAGAGGCCTGGAAATTCACACACCGCCAGGTGAAACATGTGTGCCGAGGCGCTTGCGTTATCTTGCCGCTATCTAAGCGTAGCGCTTAACCTAGTATAGTATAACGCATACGTCGAGGGGCAGGAGGGGCTTAGCTCTCAAGCACAGAGCCAGGGGCCCCATAGCTACAGATCGCTCTCCAACGCATGTGTTGAGGGATTGAGAGAGGCTGGACCTGCAGTGGACTTGGAGGCTGGAAAAAAAAAAGCAGGTCGAGCCTTCAAGGTCCCTGAAAGATTGGAACTCCATCCCAGGTTTACCAATCAGTTTATCGGCGTCGCGGGATCGCATAATCTTTTGACCAGGTAGCGTAGCCGGACAGGTGTCGTGTCCATTGAATTGCTTTCCAAGTCGAGATACTCCTACTCCTGCTTTCTCCTGCTGGCCCGAGATAGTAGCCAATTCTCTTCTCCTCATCCCACTCTCCCACCCGCGTCTCCCACCCCAACGACTGTCTCGTCGGCCAATTGACGCGTCAGCCCATCATGGCATCTCCAGCGAAAGATGGCCCGCATCTGGAGGGCGACATGACCTTTATCAAGACCCCTCCTGCCGTGCCCTCAAAGTTCAAGCCCACCGACTGTGGTGTTGCAACGACAAATGTACGTCTTTCTTGTCTCTGGTACCTGCATTGACATCTCAATGCCCGCCCACTTGACATCTACTGACACGCTTTCCACTTGCAGGCTGCCGCCATCCCGAACGCCCCCCTCCCTGCCGAGGGTCCTGGCAATGATTCCTTCCCGCTCATGACGCTGGGCGGTCTCCTCGCCGGTGTCCCGGTCGCTCTCGCCTGGTTCCTTGGCGGTGGCTTCTGGACCTCGCTGTTCTTCTTCGTTGTGCTCTTCGTCCCGATCCTGGTGAGCGTCTGGTATGTCACCTCGCGCAACTCTCCCAGAATCGACAACAAGGCCAAGCTGCCCGGTCGACCCATTGAGGAGTACCTCACCTTCAAGAAGAGCGAGGACAAGGCGCGCTACAACACCTCTTCCACCAAGATCCCCATGGAGGATTTCATTGAGAAGTACCTCGACGGTGAGGTCGACTTCAACGGCGACGCTCTTGACATTCTCGAGTACCGTCATGACTGGGCCTCGTGGGCTTTCACCTGGAACCTGTTCAAGTTCATTTTCGCTGGCTTCGGAAAGAGCGTCTTGTTCCACACTCGTGAGCAGGATGACGAGCAGATCCGCCCTACCTACGACGCTGGCAACGACCACTACAGCTACTTCCTGGGACCTCGCATGGTCTACACTAGCGGTATCATCTCTGACCCCTCCAAGGAGGAGACCCTCGAGGAGATGCAGGACAACAAGATGGCCGTCGTTTGCGAGAAGCTCGACCTCAAGCAGGGCGAGACCATGCTCGACATTGGCTGTGGCTGGGGTTCCTTGGCTCGCTTCGCTGCTGCCAACTACGGTGCCAACGTTACTGGTGTGACTATTGCTCCCAACCAGGCTGCCTGGGGTAACGATGGTCTTCGCCGATCTGGTGTTCCCGAGAGCCAGGGTCGTATCCTGTGCTCCGACTACCGCGACATTCCCAAGCAAAAGTTCAACAAGATTTCTCAAATCGAGATGGGCGAGCACGTTGGTATCAAGAAGTTGACTGGTTTCTTCCGTCAGTGCTCTGACATGCTGGCTGATGACGGTGCCATGTATGTCCAGCTGTCTGGTCTGCGCCGCGCCTGGCAGTACGAGGATCTCGTCTGGGGTCTGTACTTGAACAAGTTCATCTTCCCTGGTGCCGATGCTTCTACTCCTCTTTGGTACTACGTCAGCTGTCTCGAGAGCGCCGGTTTTGAGGTCAAGAGGTGAGTAGTGATCTTACAGATATTTCCATTCATTGTACTAACATGATTCTCAGCATCGATACTGTCGGAGTTCACTATTCCGGTACTCTGTGGCGCTGGTACCGCAACTGGGTTGGCAACGCCGAGACAGTCCGGGCCAAGTTTGGAGAGCGCTGGTACCGTATTTGGGAGCTGTTCCTGGCCTGGTCCACGATTGCCTCCCGCCAGGGTTCTGCCACTTGCTTCCAGTTTGTCGTGGTCAAGAACCTGAACGCTACCCACCGTGTTGATGGTCTCCTCTCCCAGCATGGCATCCGTGGCGCACTCGCCGCTGCGCAAGCCAAGGGCCGATCTTTCTTCCCCAAGATCTAAGCTGCTGGTTTGGATGGAACAAAAGGTCTGCGCAACTCAATTCTGAGTAGCCATGTGGGCCACCATGACAATGATCGACACTCGCGAGGATCCACAGTAACAACTTGGATCACTATGCGACTATCACGATCCGGAATCATCCCTGGTCACGACATACAGGGTCACCATGTTTATTGGTGTAAATTTCTACTACCAATTCAGACGATTAACGCATCACGAGCTGGTAGCGATGCAAAATCTCAGCAAAAGGGTTTGTGTGCAATGTTTATGAGATACGTGTCCAGCAAAGCAAGATACCAAAACTATATACAGGAGGGGTCAAGCCTCGAGGCGGCTTGTGTGAAGCAATGGCTACCTAGGTTCGCGAGGTAGTATTTCCACCAGGAGATGACCCATACGAAGAATGAAGAGATACAAAGTATGAACACTGAAGACAAGTGACTTGAGTGAATGCAAGCCAGAGAACTATATACAGTCGTGATTTGGGGGTCCTTCGTGTTTGCTAATGTTAAGAGCAGACGATGGGGTCAATGAGGACGCCGGATTGGGGGAAAGGATCCAGAGGACCCCAGATGTTGCCGAACTCGTCGACACCAACGCCTCGAACAAGCCAGGGCATCTGAGAAAAGTCGTTGCCAGGCGGAGGCGTGCCCGGGATTAGCTGCTCAGCCTGGACCCAAACGTTGACCGGCTGTACATAGGCACCAGCGACGAGACCCTGCTTGGTGAGGCGAGTCTTGGGTACACCGTCGATCTGTGCTATGGCGCGGTAGTCCCGGGCATAGCCAGTGGTGATGTCGGCACGGTACTCGAACCTGTTTTGCTCGTTGCGACCATTTCTCAGCGCCACGGAAGCGATCAAGCGGTCCGTAACGTTTCCAGTGCATGGGTCATAGTCCATGGCATACAGATTCGCAGTGGCCCGGGCATTGGAGACGAAACCGATGAACTAGCTGGTCAGTATACTGCGATTTGATAATCGTGTAGCAGACGAAGACTTACACGAGACTCCCGCAGCTCCGTGTTTGTGTTGAAGTTGTCGATGCCTAGCAGCGCCAACTCCATGCGGAGGTAGACGAGGTCAACGGTCGTGGTGATTTGCACGTTCTGGGCAACGATGCTGAAGCAAATCATCTCGTCGCCTCTGCGGATTCCCTGCCAGGTGATGAAATCTCCCGGGAGAAAGGGAGCCATGCTCAGAGGATCCGGAGCAGCACTACCACAGAGTCAGCGGCTGTGCGGCCGTATCCGGAAAACTCGATAGTCACTCGATGACAACTCACAATGTGCCAGACCCCTGAAAGGGCCGGTTGGCGGCCGGGCAGAGCGGATCGGTCGCGTTACGGGGAATGCACATGGGGAAGCCGGAGAAGGAGCTAATACTAGGACTTTCGTCGTCGGCGGTGAAGAAGGGGGCGTCGGCGTAGCCGACAGAAAACACGGCGTTGGGGTCGCTGATACGCAGGGTCGGCCCCCCGCGGATCTTCATGCTGCCGTCGGCAAAGTCGACCGACTCGACGAAGCCGCTCGACAGGCCCTCGAAGAACTCGTACGCGATGATCTGAGCGGCAGTGGGCACGTTGTTGACAAAGTTGCCAATGACCTGGAAAGAGGGCGCGGCCGAATGGTTCAGTCAAAGGTTCCCAAATCCCGGTTCCAAGCACACAGTGATACGTTCTTTCTTTCCTCCAAGTCCTCCATGATGTTGATAAGGGTGAACCGCACTGGGAGATCGCACTGGGAATATTCGCACTGGGAAAAGCCGGCTCGTGGACATCTCGGCTGGTGGTATTTTTTCTCTTCTTCGCACTTGTGTGAATGTATATCCGCACCCTAACTCACATTGACCTCGTATCCGAGCAGGCTGTCGACCTCGGCGGCAAAGTCCTTCCAGGGGACGTAGGCGGCCGGGAATTGGACCAGCATGTTCTTTGGCACGACCATGTCGAAGCCGTTGATGGAGATGGTGCCGCCCGTGTTGTACGCGTCGTCGGTGGCGGCGGCGCCCTCGAGGCCGCCCTGGATGAACAGGGGCGCGTCCTGCGCGGCGGCGAAGGGCAGCATGTTGAGGATCTGGGCACCCAAGAAGAAAGCCCAGAGGAGAGAGGAAGACTTGAACATCTTCACAGCTTTGGTGTGATGAAGGACTAGGTGAGGGGACTTGGGATGGGGACGGGATGAGATGAGCGAGTAAGGAATCATGAGTTGATGGGGCTCATACTGCTTTATATATCTGATTTTTCGAGATACATTGCATCTGTCGGTCTTATATCCGAGTCGAGGCTCTCGGGGATATCACTCGAGGAGACTGGTCCCGTTGGAACATGTGCCTAGGCCTTTCTTTGCTAAATCTCATCTATCGTCCACCGGGCGATTGCAGATGCATTGCGAGATTGCGCGCGGAGTAGATCCACATGTCGTGAGGTCTTGTGATCCTTTTCGTGCAGTTTGTAAGCGCCGGTCGCGCCTTTTTCTGATTCCGGTGAGCATTTACAATCCCGATCTGGGTATTGAAACTTTTCCGCTTGCTTACCATTGGGAGTATATCAAGTTGTTTGTAATGATTACAATAACCTGGCCGAGTTGACCGTGAACCTCTTGGCATATAGACAATATGTCGTACTATGTGATGCCGGATGTCACCCATGACAGGGTCGTCGGATCGAGGAGGAGGAGTTGATGTGAATACTCGCAGGATTCAAACTCTCTTATTCCCTAGCGACGTCCGAAGCATGTGTTGTGTGCTCAGTCCGTGGAGTTGTTGTCGCTGCGGCCCAGAACATCGTGGCGACATGGCGGACAGGGGGCGAAAGTCGCTGAGGGAATGCATTTATTGATCAGATGGGATTTCTTACATTCTCGTATCTTTCAGGGGCACCCGGTTTGAATCTGAAATCAAGCAAATGAGGACTTGTGCTTGAGCAAACGATGTGCGTCGCCAAGTATTATAGCCAAGAGTATCGCTCCCAGGATCCGCTCGCGTGGTGGTTGTGAAAGTCGGAGAATATCCCTGCATGATCTTCTCGTGAGCCGCTGAACGTGTTTTCTTAGAGATACTTCAGCCACCGAGGGTTATAGTCAGGAGAACTGCATCGCTTCAGGGGTTCCCTCTCGCGTGGGTGTGTAAATGTAGGTATTGGAGTCGGAGAGTAAGCTTGGCAGCGCGTCTGTCTGTATAAGCCGCTGAATATTCTGTTTTCGCTTAGGGTGCTTCGGGCGGCTTTTCCGCGGTGGAAGGATCCGTCAGCAGGTAGGGCTGTGTTTTTCTTTACGCCCAGCTGCAAAATAGGCAGAAGCAAGCCACCGATTCTTGTATACAAACGAGGAAAGTAACTGACAGTGCTGAATCTCGAATGAGGCGGCTCTCGACTCGACCCACGATGTGTTATCAGTATACTACCAACCCCTCCAAGGGTATAGTCAGGCAACTTGGCTCTCATCGAGTCCAGGAATCAGCGTTGCAACGGACCAAAAACGCAACGCGGCTCCACCCGCTATGCCGTGGAATGCTACTATACGCTTTCCCGGACACTGGGGTAGCGAATCACAAGAACCCGCGATCAAGGGTTTCGCAACCGCGGGTGCGTCCGCAATGCAATCGCACACCTGGACTCTTGATCTCCTAGGCACCTACATACATATAACCCCCGACGTGATGGTACCCCAGATTCACAGATGCCCACCCCCCGACGGCGGCGGCCCGCTGGTCTCGAAACCTGATCTATTTGTACTGCCAAGTTCAATATATGCAGCCAATCACTTGGCCCTCGTCTTGGCGGAGCCTTGGACTTTTCCTTCGACGACGCCCAGCCCGTTGTGACCGTTAGCTGTAGGTCATCGTTTGTGTGTGTAATGTGAATCCAGCCGTAATCATTCGGGGCGTCTGTGTGTCATCATTGGTAGCTTTGGCCCGTCGGGAACAATACCAAGAGGGAGCCTCCTTTACCAAGCGAAGTCTTGGCCATCTCTTGCGAGCTGAGGCATGTACTGGGATCTTTACATGTTTTATTGAAAGCGTGCCTATGTCGGTAATTCCTCTTGTTATGCAGGAACGGGGCTTTCGCTTGCGTTTTCAGCATCGCCAAAATTTATGCATGAGTAGAAGTCTATTCTTCATGGGACGGGAACATGGTATTTGAAAACGGAAATAAAAGTGACGATCACTGTTGTCAAGAATAGCACACATGTCGTTATAATTTATCCTCGCTATCTCCTCGACCCGTCTCTAACCCCTCTCTCATCACAGTCGGTGCATTTCAATGTCCGATTCTGCAGACGATGATACCTTGATTGCATGGACTTGATCATTTATCGTAACTTTGACCGACGGTACCCTCGTCGACCGATGAGTCAGTAGGTCATTGTGGGACGGAGGGGAGGTGGAATACAATCACAAAGCCAGACCGTGTCTAAAGATTGATCAGGGGATTGTGGCTGAGATCCCAAAGCTCGGCAAAGCATACTCACACGATAATGAACAAGACGAGAGGTTCTGCCTGATAGACGAATGTGTACCAAGAGTGGCGTCTCGTTCAGCTCACGTGGGATTGGGAAAAGTGACAAATGCTTATGGAGCTGTGGAAATTGCATAATCCTCACCAGCCGCACATTGCCACTGAGGAAAAGACTGAGGATCCTGTATACAACTGGTATTGCCTTTGATCATCGAGAATTAGACCGGGCGAGGAGGTTCGGCATCCCAAGGAGCTCGAATAATGAGTCCTCGGATGACACCCGAATATCCAGGACATATTCGATTTGTAACAGCTGACAAGTTTGCAATATTGTTGAAGCTCTGTAGGTGAATAGTGTGAGTGGGCATACCCCGTTTGCCAGGATCCGACTTCACTTCGCCCGGACTCAATGGAAAGTGTGTGTGAACGATAGCCGGCCTGAGAGTCGTTTTCCCAAAACGATACTCGACCTCTAAGCGAAGTCCACGGAGCAGTCGAGAACGAAATGTTGCCGACCTCACCGGGTCCTCGTGGGAAAGCCTCGGTCAGAAGGGGGCGAGGTTTCGACTTGAATCAAGAGGACAGGTCATTCATCACGATCATGCTCGAGTAGTTGGAATACCTCTTGACTTCTACAAAGCCTCCATCTCTTCTCACGATCAAGTCGGTTTTATTTTTCTCCAGGTTCATCACAGACAATCACCAGCACATTTATTCTTCTCATTCCCTCATTCATCATGGCTAAACGGCTTACCTTGTTTGCTCTGGCTTCCTGTCTCTTATCACTCTCTTGTGGACAAACTTACGAGTCCAACATTCCCCCTGAGGAGGCCGCGGCCCTTTCCCAGATTGTTGAAGACGATCCCAATGATGTTTTCCGGATTCAGAAAGATGGAGAAAGTCCGGCCTATCCTCTGATCTATGCTGTTCCCCTTCCCATCCCTCCGGTCAAACAGCCAAAGAAGTACGTTTAGGTCCAGAGTGTATTCATTTCCCAGTGCGATCCAATTCTAGTGCGAACTTCCTTGGTGCGAATCTTCATGTTGTGTGGCTCTCTTGTATCTGAGAATGGTATTCTCTTGTGCGTCTCTTATCATTGTGCATAATGACTTGCGTGTATTTCACTCGCAGCATCTAGACACTGTAAAGTAGAGCTAACAACACTAGGGTCATTACCAATCCCGTGACTGGCAATGATATCTGGTACTACGAGGTCGAGATCAAGCCCTTCGAGCAGCAGGTGTTTCCCAACTTGAAGCCTGCCCAGCTCGTTGGCTACGACGGCATCTCTCCTGGCCCAACCTTTGTGATCCCGAGAGGAACAGAGTCCGTCGTGAGGTTCATCAACCAGGCCGAGCGCGAGAACTCTGTCCATCTCCACGGATCTCCGTCCCGCGCACCCTTTGACGGTTGGGCCGAGGACGTGACGTTCCCTGGACAGTACAAGGACTACTACTATCCCAACTTTCAGTCGGCTCGTCTGCTCTGGTAAGTCGGCCGATACCATATGGAAATTTGGTCGGAACACATTGCTGACTCGAGAATCTACCAGGTACCACGACCATGCTCTAGGCATCGTGAGTTTGATCTGATCCGTATGATGATGAAAATTCTAACCCCACATAGACGGCTGAAAATGCCTACTTTGGTCAGGCTGGAGCCTACATTGTCACTGATGAAGCTGAAGACGCTCTCGGTCTGCCTTCTGGTTACGGCGAATACGACATTCCCTTGATCCTTTCATCCAAGTTCTACAACCAGGACGGCACTCTTCAGTCGACTGCGGATGAGCGTGAGAGTACCTGGGGTGACATGATCCACGTCAACGGACAACCCTGGCCCTTCCTCAACGTGGAGCCCAGAAAGTACCGATTCCGATTCTTAAACTCTGCCATTTCTCGCAGCTTTGCCTTGTACTTTGCTACTGGCGGAAACCTGAACACTAGACTTCCCTTTCAAGTCATTGCTTCTGATTCCGGTCTTTTGGAGCGTCCTGGTAAGAAACTTGTCCTCATTCAACATGTTTGTTTACATCTGACTGACCATACCTCACAGTCAGCGTAGATGAGCTGTACATTTCCATTGCCGAGCGCTACGAGATCGTCTTTGACTTTACCAACTTTGCCGGACAATCCATTGAGATGCGCAACGAGGAACAGGCGGGTGGTATTGGTGTTGATGACGATTATGAGAACACGGACAAGGTCATGCGCTTTGTCGTCGGCTCCAATCCCGTCGAAGACCCATCCACCGTGCCCGCGGCCCTTCGCGATGTCCCCTTCCCACCGTCCACCTCGGGCATCGACCACTCGTTCCGCTTCCACCGAAGCAACGGCGAATGGCTGATCAACAATATCGGGTTTGAGGATGTGGACAATCGCGTGCTGGCCAAGGTCCCGCGCGGCACCGTCGAGATCTGGGAGCTCGAGAACCGGTCCGGCGGCTGGAGCCACCCGATCCACGTGCACCTGGTGGACTTCCGCGTGCTCCAGCGCACGGGCAGCGACCGCGGCGTGATGCCGTACGAGGCGGCGGGCCTCAAGGACGTGGTCTGGCTCGGCCGCGGCGAGACGGTGCTGGTCGAGGCGCACTACTCGCCCTGGAACGGCGTCTACATGTTCCACTGCCACAACCTGATCCACGAGGACCACGACATGATGGCCGCCTTCAACGTGACGCAGCTCGAGAACTTTGGCTACAACGAGACGACCGACTTTGGCGACCCCATGGACCCGCGCTGGCGGGCCGTCGACTACAGCGCCGCCGACTTTTCGGTGCGCGGCGGCGTCTTTACCGACGACGCCATCGTTGAAAAGGTCCAGCGGCTCGCCCTCGAGCAGCCCTACAGCGAGCTCGACCAGGTCGAGGACGCCCTCACCCAGTTCTGGACCGAGAACGGCGCAGGCAACCCCAACAGCCCCATCAAGGTCAAGAGACACTTGGGCGTCCCCATCCCCCGGTACCGCCGGACCGGCCAGCACCACTCGCCGGCCGTTCCCGTCGTCGAGGCTCCGGCTTAGAAAAATAAGTGAGGCGGGAATCTGCTTGCGCATCTACTTCTCATCGTGCATATACTTTTTTGAGTACGATTTTGTGCTTTTGGCACTGTCAGTCATTACCGGAGTTGGCCCGCTACGTTCCTTTTTTGTGTTTTTGGATCGCCGTTCGCATATTCGACCCGTAAATATTTATTCTTGTATATAAATAGTCTAGTATATATCACTCATTTTGGACGCGAAACCTTTCAAGATCTTGCTGTGCAGATACCTGACTGGGATAAACCACAATACTTTCCTCCGCTGAGGGGTTTATAGTAGCAAACATGCGTGATAGCAGGGATTCCAGCCAAAGTGGATCAGTAACATGATCGTTGAACCAACAGCAACTCTGCAGGTACTGCCGATCTCTCATGTATATAACATATCGAGGTGCCAGACTCGAAGAGCCTGTTTCCATCTGCGTATTGACACATGATTCAACAGAGACGTGAAAATGGCGGAAATTCCAACCTCGGAAGGACACATCCCTTTTGATATCCCGGGCAAGAGTGGTACGCCCGGCTCGACTTACTACAAAGTCTTTGGGGATCTTGCCTGCGGTGTGCCGCCTTTGATTACGCTTCACGGAGGACCCGGTGGTGCCCATGAGTACTTGCTGCCCTTTGCAAAGCTCTGGCCGCAGTACGGAATTCCGGTCATCTTCTATGACCAAATCGGCTGTGGCCGTTCGACTCACCTCCGAGACATGGCAGGAAACCAAAAATTCTGGCAGGAGTCCTTATTTGTCGCCGAGTTGAACAACCTGATCGACCATCTGAAGCTGCGCGACGGTCCCGGCTTCCATCTGCTGGGTCAGAGCTGGGGAGGAATGCTCGGAGCGGCCTTTGCCTCCTCCCGCCCTCGCGGCTTACAGAAGTTGGTCCTGGCCAGCGGGCTCTCCAGTATGGAACTCTCCAGCAGAGGCATCCAGTTGTGTAAAGAGGCCATGCCGCTCTACGTGCAGAAAGTAATGGACTGGGGCCGGGAGACGGGGGATAGGGAGGATCCGGCTGTCAAGGAGGCCAACGCGGCTTTCAACAAGACCTTCATCAGCCGTGCAGAGACCATGGCGCCTGAACTTCTCGCAGCTTTCAAGACCATGAGCGAGGATACTACAGTTTACGACACCATGTAAGTCATGCAGAGATGGCGGCTTTCCGTCAAATCGCCTCCCAGATTGCCTTATGGTTCTCTTTCCGGGAAGCCCTCTGCCATTCTAACTGCTAATGATCCGTGACCACAGGTATGGGCCTTCCATGTTCGACTGCATCGGTACGCTCCACGACTGGACAGCCATACCGCGCCTGCCGCAGATCATCGCTGATACTCTGGTCTACAACGGAGAGTATGATACGTCCCACGATATAGCCCAGGAGCCGTTCTTCGAGCTCATTCCCCGCGTGCGCTGGATTACTTTCCCCAACTCGGGTCATTTCTGCCACCTCGACGACGGCGGCCTGAGGGAACGGGTCCTGAAGGTGGTGGGCAAATTTCTCGCAAAGCGGGAAGCAGGTGACAAGGCGGATGTATAATGCCAACCTATACAAGTTCAATGATTCTAGTAATTTACCGACAATGAAACCATTACCAATTGCATTAAAATTCAGAAGTTTATGTATGCACAAACGATGCAGCATGTGGCGCATCCCGCAAATAGGCGAGGAACCCGGCTGACATCCCTCGCTTGCTGTTCAGATGCACTGTATCCTCAGGGGGAGTATTGGGATCTGCACCTTGGACTGAGGTTGCATCGCATGGCTGTATGTGTAAATTCTCCTGGCGAGAACAACTCCAACGCCAAATACGACGCCCCCCGAATCCGCACGGGCTTCATGGTTTCACTCGGTACTCGTGCACACGCGGCTTCTCATTCGTCCGATTCGAGTCGCCATCTTGTGCCGTCTGTTATCCCAAAGTAGATGTTGTGTTCTCCATTCGGGACAATATCCGAGCCGCCTGGCCTTTCGTACACCATAATGATGTCTCTCTGGGTTGCTGGCCGATCTATTCCCACTAGCGAGACCATACATGTCTGGTATAGTGGGTTGTATATTATATTCTGTCAATTTCTCTTTGAGGAAAATCTGGTCCAGAGGCAATCATCACGTGCAGTGTGAAATGGAAATGAGCGAAGGACATAAATTCGGAGATCCGTAATCTTTCGCCGAGATCAATACTCATTCAATATTCATGACACATTCCGTGTTGAAGTCATTTCACATTGGCTTGACAAAATGAGTACAAGATGTGACCCTCAACGGGAGGAGGCATTCAATATTACCCCGATCAAGTGTTCACCACAAGGCCTTTTCCAATTTCTTATTGATAGATTTGCTTTCCAGTCCGCACGAGCCGTAAGGAAATCTCATTCTATCAGCCTGTCACGCATAACAAAATGTGTAGATTTTTAATCCAAACAACTCACAAATGCCAAGGGTATGGAGTCACAGACAAGTTTGGCTCTGTGTAAATTCTCATAGTTGACTGCTGTAATTCCCGGAATACGAAGCCATTGCAGTCTTTCTCGGAGAGGAAACTCAGTGTATATGGATCATCCAAAACCATGTTTCTGTCTCGCGGTATGCCGAACCTCCATTATCCAGGAACTATGCTGTTTTGACGGCATGGACTACAAAAGTCACCTGTGTATTGGTGGTGCATTGCTCGCCAGTCGTGAGTACTAAGCACCGTGTCTAATATTTGCCTTGAAATTTACCGGATGTATGATCGGATGAAAATCTCCTCTGATATTACAGACGTCCATGTGATTCTACTCGAAATGCCTGGTTGATCCTGCGTATTTCACTGCCATCAAGTGAGCCCATCGATGGCAGACGGAGAACACTGCGCTGAGATGGAATATTGTGCTTAATCATGAGACGAGTGTCTTGGAATGACTGATTCTGTCTATATTCAAAGGCTTATGGTGTCTTGAGCGCCGAGTGTCGAGAATTGGCAAGCTCAGCGCATGGGAGCGAAATCTATCGACGAAGCGGCACCTCAAAGATCTGTCGATGGACGATATCGCTACTGTACCGAAGCCTGTGGAATTATCAGATCAATGCATGCAAGACGAAGCAGGAAATTGACCAGTATGTCGCGGTAGTCTGTCGTGAGGTTGGCTGTCTGCGACTTATACGCGTGTCAATACACGCCAGTGGCGCCACATACGTGATTTTCAACAGTGGCTTTCACTACCCCTTTCTTGACCACGATGATCTTGGAACGGAGCAGATGCCACGATATAACGGCTATTGTCCTGCTCTGCGTCATGGACTCAAGAGCCGCTTGTCAAACCAGGAACCCGTTTCCCAACGGCTGAGCGCTACCTAAATTAGAGTCAAAATGACGTCACAATTGACCAGCGACGCGCATTCCACTTACAGAGACGAAGTTATAAAACATGGGGCGAGCCCAGCCCGATAATCAAACACGAAAAGAAGCGTCCGCTCACTGGCATTTTGAATTGCACATACAATCATCACTTACCACTCACCAACCAACTTCACACCACAAGTCAACATGTTCCTGCAACTCCTCCACCTCGCACAGGCCGGCCTGGCTGGCTACGGCGCACAGCAGTCCTACATCGCCATCACCAACCTGCAGACGTACGAGGAGACGTCGGAGAAGCTGGCCAAGTTCTCCAACGAGGCGGAGCGGCAGCTGCACAAGACGCGCACGACGCAGACGTCGGGGGCTCTGGCCATTGCCGCGTCGCTACTGGCCGCGCTGTACCTGTTCTTCAAGGGCGGCTCGGGCGGCGCCCTGTTCCGCCTGATCGCGTCCCCCGTCATGGGCGCCGGCATCTTCTTCGCCCGCAACCACATCCAGGGCTTCTGGGCCGGCGGCAAGAGGGTCCCGCTGCCCAAGATGGAGGACTACAACGAGGCGCAGCGACGCACGGAGGAGCTTCTTAAGGTCCTCGACTGGTTGGTCCTGAGCTGGGTCGCTACCAGTCTCGTAGCCGTGTTCAAGGGATATTAGAAAGGGAGGATGGAAGGCAATGGATTTCATGATAATGAGGCATGATTATGTACAATAGGCGCGAGGAGTCTGGGCAACATGACGTCGGTCTGCGTCGGGATGGTATATCACTTTTGCATGAGCATTACACGGCAATTAAAAAACGTTCTCACGATCGCACGATCAAAAGACTCACATCTATGATAAGCTCGTGCTTTCGATCTCAAGTACATCCTCGCGGCCCGAGATGCCCGGTACCGCGGATAGACACTGAAACCATGAAAAGGGCATGTTCGGCAAAAATCATGACCAGGTACGAAACCTGATACGAGTCTCTGTATGGCTCAATACGAGTATCCCGAACAAGCTAATAATTAGGCTGCCGAATAAAGTTGCAGATGATGGCGTAGCATTGCGTGTCGCTGCCGCATACCAGGTCCGGAGTCGGGCTCCGCGGGGTCCTGGTGATCGTACCATGACAACGTGCTTGGATTGAAAACAAGAGGCACAGCTCGTGAACGAGATGGGTATCATGGAATTGGCGCAACTGCAACTACTTGATCAAGTCTAATCCACTCTTTCATGATTCTTCACAAGTTACACAGGCTTAGGAATGGGTCATCATAATCGTCATTTCGCGGGCGATGCCAACGCGCACACAGGGATATGGGGGAGCCCAACGAGCGCAGCCAAGTAGGCAACAAGACAGCTACACGAAAGATCTACAGAACTGACTGTATTCTTGGTATAGCTTTTGCGAAGAGGACTATGCCATCACAAGATTCGTTGCAGAGTTCGTGAATACACTATCCAACCTTGCCTATGGTACGTCCACAACCACTCCAACACACTCCAATGGCATCGACGCAGCTGAACGATGTGCCGGGGGATAGTCTACTTTGCTTTCAAATACCCTGGACGTTGCACTCACGGGAGACCGGCGCTGGACTCGCTGTCATGGAGTATGCTGCTTCTAGGTGTGACATCGACGGCATTCCACGCCACCCTGCGCCAGGAAGCACAGCTGTCCGACGACCTGTCAATGCTCTTGCTGGTCGGCACGTTAATGCAGCACCTCTATTGTCTCGGCCAGCCACGTGTCCGATCGCGCCTCGTCGCCGCCACAATATGGGCGAGCATATCCGGCGTGTCGTTCATCTACGCGCGCTCGGGCGATCTGCTCATCCACGTCTCCGCGTTCGCCGTCTCGGTGACCCTGGTCGGGCTGAAACTGGTCCAGCTCATATACCGGGGGCAGCAGGAGTCTTCAGCTGAGCTCGCGCCCCGATTCTGGAAGGGGTGCGCCTACCTCGCCGTGGCCTTTGCCCTCTGGAACGTGGATCTCGAGCTGTGTCTGCAGCTGCGGGCGTGGAGGCAGCATGTCGGGCTACCATTGTCCTGGCTCATAGAGCTACACGCCTGGTGGCATATTCTCACGGCCGCCGGCGCTGCGCAGTTCATCCGGCTGGTCAGGTGTCTGTGTGATTCTGATCAAGCTGAAGGGAAATCTCAGGGAGGGAACATTGCCAGAGGAAAGAACCCCTCGCCGTCGGCAGCCCTACATCGGGGTATGCCCCAGGCTTCCAAAGCTGATCTTGACCGGATTGGATCTTCTAGGTGATGGAGGGAGTAAGCTGCAAAAATTCAGGGCGACTTATCTTGAGCTAGAAGCCATGTTTCTGATGATGCCGAGGTTGGGCAGCAGCAGCTTCCCGATATGATATGGTCAATGAGCGCTGAACGACGAAAACAGAGAGATGAAAAAGGCAGCGACGATGTAGACTGATAGAAAGCAAGAGATCCCTGGGTACAATGTTCTGGTACACCAATCTGTTTTCCAAGACCATGTCAAAGGACAGGAGAGTTCTCACGATACTTGGAAAAACCTCGGGGACCTTTCGGGCTTCCGCATTTCCTCCGACTGTGCGACGTGTCGTGACAACAATAACACCCACTCGGCATTCTGGTCCATGCGAATCCATGCATGCAATCAGCCGGCTCGTGTGTTTCGTCGAGCTTACACAGACGCAAGTCCCGTACAGCATTTTTCCCGCGAGAGTGGTTCAAGACGTGCATAGTGCCGAAACTTGCAGGCACCAGAAGTGCGCGCGCGCATTAACACGAAAAAAAAGTACCCGATTGCTTTTTCTCTCTCTCTCTCTCTCTCTCTCGTTCTTCTTCCCTTGTGCGTGAAGAAATTCACGCTCAGCGCACTGTGCGTACTTTGTGTGTTCAGCTTTTTGCTTTTGACAGGTGAATTTCGCTGTAGATCTGTCCATCATCATGGGCTTTCTTTTCTTTTCTTCTGTTCCAATTGGACAATGTACGGTATCCGGGTGAATGGTTGAGCAAGGGGAGGCCCCACTGAAAAATGTCAATAGTAGAAAAGAAGCTCATCCATCTCAATGCCGATCATAGAAGAAGCAAACCTGTATGGGCGGAGAGGCTTACTGTTTGCAAAGAGAGAGACTACTCCACCTGCCATGATCGGACAAGACGAAATCCTTGTGCCTGGAAAGAATTTTCCGAATGGATGGAAATCAAATTAGCAGAGAATCATTTTTGGACGTTTCAGCCGGCAAAAAAAAAAAAAGCACTGGGCAGCCCTGATTTCTGGGGGAGATGGAGCTGAAAGACCGCCGTAATATGGTGCGCGTCCGGGATGATGCATGGGCTACGGGCTGAGGCCATCTCTAGTTCCACAAGCCCATCGGTTCTACTGTAGGCCGGGTAGCCTCGATCTGGACAAGCGTTGGAACAAGTCCCCGAATGATTGCAGGGCGGATTGGGCCGGTGATACCACTTGGCAGAGATCGGTTGAGGCGTTTCGCTTCGTGGTGTACAATCGTATTCATCTTGTTCATGTCGCTTGCCATGAAAAATGATTGCTTTTCGGCTGCTGGCTGTATGCAGCCGCCTTCATTACTGGTATCCGCATCGAACAAGTGTATGCTCGTTCGATTACCACACCGACGAAAGCAAGTCTCCATTGCTGTGGTTTGCTGCGTGAAATCTAGGTTAAATGAGAGATGCCAGATCTGGCAAGTTCATTACTGAAGATGAGGGAACCTTATTGCTGGGACAGGTTCGTGATGGACGTGGACATGCATTCCCAGCTGCAGTAGTATAACAAAAAAGAAAACATGTTCGCTCACATTCCCTGTTGAAGATCTCGGTTATGTCAATGTCAGGCACATTGCTTGCAGACGATCAGTAACAGATTGAGACTTTTTTCTAGCACAATCAAAACGTACATGCAGATGAATACAGTATCATGAACCCATCGTTCTCCATGGGACAGGCAGCGGCCCAATCATTTTACAAAGACTTGACAGTGATGGTTCCAAGCTGAAATAGTGTCTGCATGATACGCCGGCTTCGTCTGATTCGCCCCTTGCCCTCTGGAAGTAGCCGGCAATCGCGACATCTAGTCTCCATCCCATGCCAGTTCAGGGTCTAGGGAATTGGCCTGGTAACCCTCGCCCAAGATCCAGGAACGGCATCTCGGGCCCATCTACGAAAGCCCTGCTCACCTGATCTTTTTGAAACCATGACAATTATATGACTGCAGTCCACGAGATCTTGCATCGTCATTCGGCTTCTTTTTTTTTCTCTGCCCTTTCGCACCGGTGTTCCCATTGGTGTGAGGGATCTCTCGGCATGGCGATCCGATCCATCAGTGACCAAGTTTAGAAGCAACCCAGAATGCGCTGTAATCTAGCGCGCCGACAGACCCGAACGCGGCGGGAAATGCCAGCGCAGGCTGAGCTGTTTCAGACTTTTCCCACGCATTCGGAGCAAACTCTCAGCCCCGCCAAGAAGACGCAATCCAGAATGGATGGATCATGGCGCTGTCCCCAGAAGAGGCATCCTGTCTCTGATGTTCACGGCTTCCATTGGCTCAGGCACCATGCATCTACTTCGTCGATAGCGCTACTAAGCGATGCAGTTCATAGCTCTGAATTCGTCACGCAGGTTTTGGCTGTAGCTCGCTGCGGCCGTCCAATACTTGGCATGCGTTTCGATATCTTGTGACCACACCCCCAAAGATCTACGACTGACCAGGGGGGATGCACATGTAATCATTGGTTGGACCTGGAACGACCTCTCAGCCGTCAGCTCTTGAATATCCCGAATTCCTGACCTGGCAGCACCCGATCTGCACGGACGTGAGAGTTGGCCGGGGGTGCATTCAATGCTTGGTACAGTAACTCGTACGCAGGCCATGACTGGTATCATCTCTTGTGACGGCATGCATGCGTGCATACATACATACATTGATGCGGCGTGGCATGACAAGCAAGATATGCTCGCCGGGAACGTCACGAATGATTGGGGCATGTCGTCGGGGAAAAGTATGATCGTGTTGCATTCATCGTCATTCCCACGAATATTGTTTTGGGCAGCAGCGAATGAGTGCAGAGACTACACGGTCACGAACCAACAAGTCGTGGCAAGAGCGAACGTCCTCGCGACTTGCCCGAGTCTTTCTTGTTACACGGCCGATTAATTCGTGCAATACTGCTTCTCGTCTGTCGTCATTCCTTTTCTTGCCCTGCCTGCTGGACCAGACATGATAAACCCCGGGTATCCCAATATCCCAAGGCTGGTTTGACCGGGGCCGAATCATTGCTTACTTGCTTTTGCTTGCTTTTCTCTTGACAGCTTCATTCTCCACGAGCCGGTGCCCGAGCATACACCGACTGGAAGCAGGAAAAGAAGAAGAAATCGCGATCCCACACTGACAATGGAGATCTCACAACTGGCAAAAAACCAAGATCTCTGATATTCCGCAGGGCAGAACCACAGTTTATGAAATGAGATCGATCCACCGGCGCTGCAAAAGAAGAGAGAAAAGCATCAGTAGCCAATCGACTTCTCACGCCATTGACAACTTTCAGCTGATGAGGCTCCATGGGCAACCAATCCGACACCTCAGACGAGCCCCATTGCAATATTAGGGCCATGTTTTAGAAGCTTCCCTAGCCCGCCGTTGAGCAGCTCAGCCCAGGCTATTGGATCCTAGCTGGGTGCACCGACATCTTTTTCACGCCTACATCCTCCTCACATGGAGTTTAAATATTGATTTGTATCAAGTCCCGGCTCTGATTAGTTTCGAAGCCTGTCTTGGGTTTTGTATGTAATAAGCTGAGCTCAGCTGGCTTCCCGTCGTTTCTTTTTCTCTCGCCCTTCTACCCGATCTCTTTTCATTGACTTTTGGGGAGAGAAAAAGGTCAGACAAAGCCAAACTTTGCTTTACCCAAACGGCATTTGTTCGCTTGACGCATCCAATTTCCCGTCTCGAAACGAGACATTGTTGCGCATTATTATTATCAAATCTTTTTTTCTTCTTGTCGCACAGCCATTCCAACCCAGCAACGGGTTTGGCGCCGTCCCACCGTCTCGGGCCTCTGCTCGTTCTGCACTGGACTGTTGTAGACGGACGAACGAACCAACCCCTGAACAGTTTACTGCCGTGGGAGAAAACAGCCCGGCAGTCAGGCGATCGATTTCGGGTTTTTCATTCGCCCAAGGACCCCCCTGGGCGCCAGGACCATTAAGCGCCCGACGAGCCCGGCCGCCTGCTTGGAACGTCATCTCGGCGCTTCCGCCCTCAAATCACCACTTATACGGAATACAGCCCAAGCGTCTCATTGGTCAAACCGCTCCATCAAACCGTTTTCGACCTGGGGGAAAGACCGCAAAGAGGTGTTATTCTGGGGGGTGATTTGCATTCGCTGCGACTGTTGAAACATGACAACACGCCAGGGGAGTCGGTCTCAGTTTATCTAAAGAAGGAAGCAGAGATAGACAGCGCGGCTATTTGCTGCTGCTATTCGTGTGTGTTCAGAACGAACAGTGCACACTGCACACCAACTGGCACGCTCGCTGGCAGTGTACAGGGATTCCGCTGCCGCATACTGGCCCATACTGGCCCATACCCTCCCTCTCCTTGTCTGTCACAGAAACCATATATGGACAAACCTTCTGCCGTCATGGCTTCGAGACAATCCCGGGACCTGGTTTTGGACCCGGCCACGACTCTCTTTACTTTTCTTCTGTGAGTCTCAAACCATCATTTTGCTCGCTCACTTTGCTTTACATTCGTGATATTACCAAGAATTCGTTCTTCTTCCACGAGCCCGGTGCTTTCCACTCGTTTCTTGCATTCCATTCCAATTCATTCCCTTGTTGGGCTATACGTCCATGATCCCTGTGTCTTAACAGTGGCCTCTATTCATTACACCTCGGCTTTCTTTTTCATGCAACCACATCTTTGAGCGTCGCTCTTCATCTTTGAACGAGTCTGCGCCTCCTTGGTCATTACTTTGCAAATATCTCCCGGAAACCTTATCTGGGGCTTCATTACCAATTGCAGTCGTTGCTCAAGCATAAGCAACGTCGCAAAAGGTCTTACATCCCCAAGCGGGAAAGCTGCGCCAAGGTTCGAACTCACCCATATCCATGCTTCTGGAATTTCTTTCCCCTTCATTCCAGTTGTTACCCCTGCCCAGCCCTGCCACACCGCGAGACACTCTATCGCCTAGTCACTGGTGATGCACCCAGCTGGCTGCGCGTGTGACCAAGTGACCCCCATGGGCCATGGCTCATCGGCCGTAGCCCAAAGGGAGTGGAAAAAGAAAGGCTGTTGGTTCCATGTCACCCAGAACTTTGGGCCCTGTCGATCCCCTTGCTTCTTTTTCCCATTGTCAGCTCCGGGTCATTTCATATTGCCTTTACGGTGATTACCGCATAGTCGAGCTCGGGGCATGTTTCTTTTTTAGATGGCATTCCTACTACCTACTTCCCAGTCGATTCCCATTCTCTTTTGGACCCTGGAAAACATAAGACTGACTCGCTGGCCTCTCTAGTCGAACAGACCCTTCTGTCAATTCGGTCCAGCTTTTGGGTTCTTGGGATAACTTTCAAAAGTGTTACAAGATGGAACGCGACAGCAGACGCGATCGCGGTCAGTGGCGTGGCTGCCACACATTCCAAGACATGATCAGTCCCGGCATCGTACAGAAGCGCAGCGGTGGCCTCACCATGGGAGAGACTTATTATTACTACTACGAGGTCGACGGATCGACAGAGGTCCATGATCCCTCCAAGCCTTTCACTAGCGTCTGTCCCTACCTTCCAGGTCAAACGGTCAACACTCTCGACGTTCCTATCGAGTACTCCGCCAAGAGATTGAGGAGTGCATCCATGAACTCATTACGTCCAACCGACTTCAAGACCATGGATCCTCGGGACAAGTTTACTACACCAAGGCCTGCTCCAGCAGCTCCATTCACTCTAGGTCCGAGACGAGGCACCTCCTCTGGCATTCGGCTCAGTCACAAGTCGTCCACTCGCTCACTATCACCTGCACCCGGATCGGGCTGGACTGGCAAGGCCAAACGCATCTTTGGTCTCCGACCATCGAGCCGATCCAGTGATCGCAGTTGGACCCCAGAGAATGTTGAAACAGAGGACTTTGGATCTTCCATCGGCAGCACCATTACAGAGAGGCCGGATGAACGTACACGAAGCACTACGCCATCCGAAGGCATTCGCTCTCGTGACTTGTCGCCCGAGTCGCTTCGTCGATTCCTATCAGACAACAAGCCGCTGGTACAGACTCCGGTTCCTCACACACAGAAACTTATTATCCCCGAGGAGATTGCCGAGGAGAATGAAGATGACGACAACTTTGCTACTTCTGCCACTTCCGAGACGGCACCGCCCTTTAACCCATTATCGCCACCACCTTTCAAGCGAACACAGTCCTCGCCCTCAATGGCGGGCATGAGAAACATGTCCATGAGGACCAACATTCCAGATGCCATTGCCGAGTTTTCCAAGCTTCAGTGCAGAGATGACTCGGCACTGGAGGATCTGCGACGGGGATCCATCACCAGCGTCAAGCTTTCGATCCCAAAGCCTCGCGCTTCTTGCTCGACACTATCGTCGGCAGCGCCCTCACCAATCTCGACACAGTCGATGGATTCTCCCAGCAACAACAACTTTTCCTTTTTCGAAGACATGACTCCGGTCGACCACGGTTTCTCATTCTTCGACGACCGAACCGACGATGAGAAAAGAATCTCGGGTGTACCTGAGCAGCGGTTCCGCAAACCTTCGTGGACCCCTTACAGTCTTCCGCACTCCTCTGTCACAGATCAAAAGGAGCTTCCCGTCGGCGCCACTGGCCGCCCATTTGGCTCACCAAGCCTGGTCTCTGGCGACGGAAACGATATGCCCATTGAGACAACTTCCCTTCTCGGAATGAAGGGCATGGACGCGGGACTCGACGATCTCGTGAGCGAACTCAGCTGGATTGCCAGGGCAATCTGAGCTCAGCCTCTCAAACTTCTTTCACTTCACTTCTTGGCTTGACCACGACATTTCAACCTAATAATTTTATTTCATCATCGCTACTGGATATAGACTTGGAGGATCAGGAAAAGAATGCTTCCGGCCAACACACCTCGTTGGCCTTGGGTTTCGGAGCATGATTAGCATTTACACGGCGCATGGCATGTTTCTTTTGCATAAAGGAGCGCAGTTGTTCAATCGATGCAACATCAAAAGATGGTTGCCTGGGAAGCGAACATTTTTTTGGAATATATATACCCTTTCTTTTGTTTGGGTGAAGCGCCTGTGAGAGGCTGCTAAAGGACGGATCTGGAAAAGTTGATCATCTGATGTGGTGGATGATCTCACCAAAAATAGTCTGATGATCCACGAGTCGATACGTTGAATGAAAACAAATCTCAATCACAATATGCTTTCAATTTGGTGACATGATTGCTTGTGAATGATCCTGACGGGCTTTACAGTACTTACCTAGATATCTACGCTCACAGCTGAGTGGATCGCGAAGGCGGTCTTTGGGACGGAACCAAGAACATTGCCAAGCATTTGATCGAGCTCGAATGAATATGCTATGCAAGCTCTTCGAATGAATAGGCGATGTAACGATTGAAAAGGGGCAGCACAATGTCAATTGACCAAGGAGAATATCTAGGTAGGCTTGGTCTCATGTTATGCACTTGTTGTTGCATCCCCTGCCAAGCCTGCTATACTCCGATTTAGACCCCACTAAATAGAGTGGGATGTCGGGGAGTATAAACAATCTGGACTCGGCACCCAGTAGACCTCGCCGCGACGCAAAAGTAGAATACCTTTCACGGCAAAAGGTTAGCTGCGCAAATTCATTTTCTATATAAGCAGAGGCTTCAGTTGAGTGTATCTTCTTCAAGTTTTTCGACGTTTCTGCCGCTTAAGCCTCGTGCCGCGCCCAGGATTTTATCGATCCTCGGTGCTGCGCCAATCCAGCTGCGACACATCTGATACCGCCCATCCTTTTGTTTCAACTACCCCGCCCTTCAACGCCCTTTTCTCAACGCTGTTCGTGCTCGAAGCCAAAGCGTGCGATTACTAGGGACTATAGAGAAGCATCTCAATTCGATTGAGCACCAACCCATCTGGTATGCCGCGGCTGAGTTCTCGGCGCATCAATCTTTGAAACGGGACATGGGTGGAAAAGAAGATTTAAACACCCTGGGGCAGGATAAGGTTGGTTGGGTAGCTTCCGAGGTTCCCTGTTCGGGATCAATTCACATTTATCCTAAACTGACCTTGCTTTTCGGGGATGAAATATTTATTGATGCGTGACCGGTTCGTTCATTTTCACTCATTTTTATCAAATGAGACTTCTAGTCCAATAGAACGTCAACTATGAAAGAAGGGCGGACTACTTGAAAATGAGGACATTTCAAGTCTTGGCATTGTATGCCGTTGGCGGCACATGGGCCAGAGACCACGTCGTCGCAGATCTCGACAAGGACTTGGGAGCCGTCGCGGCCGAGGATCTGTTGTCGGGAGGCGGGCTCGATCTCAAGCTTGGAAACGGCCATGACCACGATGTACATGAGCTCGGCGACGACCACGAACATGATAAGTACGGGCATGGTGGCGTTTCAGAAGGCCACGACACAACGTCCCAGGAGCAGGAAGCGTACGACGAAGATGCAGCCAGGGAGGCGGCTCGGCTGTGGCCCATATCGACGCCATGCGCGCGCAACGGCACGCGCGAGTACTGCGTCTACTCGAACCCGAGGTTCGCGTCGGGGCGGGGAATCAGCATCATAACATCAGCCAGCCGCGCCGTGTCCATCGCGAAATCAGCCGCCTTTTCCTCGTCTTCCACCACCGCCGACGACCAAGACTTGCCCCTCAACGACGCCGCCGCCCACCCGCCCTGGCGCGTCGACGACGTGCCGGGCAAGGGCAAGGGCCTGACGGCGACGCGCAACCTCGAGCTGGGCGACCACATCATGAGCACGACGGCGTCGGTCATGATCGACTACAACGTCTTTTACGACGTGACGATGGCCGAGGAGCTGCGGGCCTTGCAGGTCGCGGCCGTGGGGGCTTTACCGGCAGACCACCGCGAGGGCGTTTTCATGGGCCTGTCGACGCACGACGGCGCCGCGGACCACGCCGAGCGCGTGTCCAAGATCATCCTGACCAATTCGTTTGATATCCAGATCAGCGGTGTCGTGGCCAAGAGGCACGACGAGGACGAGGAGAATTTTTATACCGTGTTTCCTGAAAGTGAGTGTTTTTTGCCGGGGGTATGAGATTGGCATGTGTTGACTAACATATTATAGTATCACGTATGAACCATGACTGCCGGCCAAACGCCGATTACTATTTCGACCCAGCAACGCTGGCGCAGCATATCCACGCATCGCGCCCGATCGCCGCTGGGGAGGAGATTACCATATCTTATATAGAGTAAGTCAAATTATTCAAACACACAGGAAGCTTGGCATGGAAACATACTGATTACCATTTCTAGTGCCGTCCAGACGCGGCAAGACCGACTCGACCGACTTGACCACTCATGGCATTTTCCATGCTCGGTAAGCACACGATTCGAGAGGCATTATCCGGAAAAGAATACTAACCCAACCCTTACAGTGCAGCGCGTGCACCCAGAACAAGTACATGACAGCCGCCTCGGACGCGCGGATCCAGCAGATCCAAGAGATTCGAAAACAGCTGCGCGAGTGGGAACCCGGGTCACAGGCGACGCCGGCCCTCGCCGAGCTCCTGGTCTCGCTGTACGAGCAGGAGCGGCTGTGGACCATGCTGTACGAGGCCTATACGTACGCAGCCATCGAGTACAATGGCGTCGGCGAGCCCTGGACGGCCTCGCGGTACGCCCGTCTCGCCGTCCAACGCGGCTTGGCCTCGGGCGGGGCGGGCCACTCTGACGTTGCCGAGATGGAAGCCCTCGCCCGCAATCCGTGGGAACATTGGAGCTGGATGCTGAGAATGAAGAAGCGAATGAATTGGCAGCCTCACGCTCCTGTTTAGGTTTTGGGGCCGGACACATGAGAAATAGAGGCGAGATCGTGCGGAATCGCATCATTTCAACGTTTATCGCATTCAAACTATTTTACATGCTTTTTGAGGATCGACATATACTCCGCCTGCGAAATCATCGAGCCCGAGATGGACCGACGGCGATCAAGTATTCACGTTTCTCGAGCTCTGTTTCTTCCTCCTCTGTTGACCTGTAAGTCACATACCATTGTTTCTCCTGATTGGCCCAAGGAGAATAATTCCAATACTTGGGGACATATAGTCGACTGGGTGGTATATCGTACCATATCGCTCGATGTTCTGGACTCTTGCGCTCCATGAACTGAGGATAGCCACGTACACCCTGAATGATCAAGTCTTGCCACGTGTGTTTCCTGGCCACGGCGCTCCAGAGCTCAATGACCTTGGGACTAGGGTTGTAGGTCTCAGCCTCGGCCCAACTCAACATGCCACGCCCATCGATAACCTTGTAGAAGATGCAATGCGAGTATCCAGGTACTGTAATCCAGCGTTTCGCACACACAAGGAGGTGTCGTAGTTGCGGCATGTTCATCGCAGCTCTGGCTGCCATGGCGTACATCTGATCCAGATTCTCGTAGTTCAGACCCCAACCCCTACCCGTGGTTAGAAACAAGGGTTTCTCTTCTTTGATTGTGTCGGGTGATATTGTGGTGTAATCATAGCAAAACGTGAGGCGCTCCATGCGCGGCCAGTAGAGGTCTTGTCCGTCGGCAAAGAAGGCGTCCCAACGCAGGCCATTGACCCAAAGATGTGAGAGCTGCTGCGAGAATCGAGCCAATTCGGTCGAGACGGTACGTCTTCTCTCAGCAAAGTCGTCACAGACCCAACGGCTAATTATTTCAGAGGCTGATAACTCGACCCTGCGAAGGGACTCGGGCCATGAAGTCAAGGCATTCACCATTGCTAATGCCAAATTAGCGCATTATTAACCACGTAGAATAAAAAATGCTGTCATACAATACCAAGTGTCCGGTCTGGTTCCGATAGCCGTGGAGGCAAAGGTATGAAGACGAGGTAACCGGGAAGTCAAGCGCATGACCTCCTGGACAAGGTTGAGCTCGCTTTCCAGGACCCAAAAACCATTCCCGGCCCAACTTTGTTCAGGACGCCCCAGCTTTAGTGTTCCCACAATCGATACGGGGGAGTCAGAGATGTCAAGAGGCCTTGACATGGAATCCGAAACCTCACACGAGTTATCGTCCAGGACCAGGCACAGACCTTTTCCATGACCTATATCTCCTTCTTTCCATTGACCCAGGTCATCGAGGAGGGTGTGTAGAATAGCGAGCAGACGGTCCCAGGTCTCAATCAAGGACTCGTGTGTTACCGTTATCTGTCGAAGATGCTTGCGCCTGCCTCCATGGAAAAGTCGATGGAAGTCGTCAACGCGACTTGCTGTGACCACGATTTCTGAAAAAGCGTAGGTCTCGGCTAGAGGTTGCCATTGACGTGATACTGCAGCACAGGCTGCATGACTGTCAAGGTGATCGAATATGAGATAAGTCAACTCTGGGTATAGAGGCCATCCACCCATTTTCTCGATCTCACAAGGCTGATGGCCGTGGATCGTTGTTGGGCAGAGATCGGGTGCCACGACTTGTGGGCAGGTGTTCGTGTCAGATATGACTGAGGGTCGGCGCGCTCAATGTCGATGGAAACGTCCAGCTAGGACGCGACTGTGATCGATTTCTTGATTGATGGTGATGAATGCAGTGTGGGATTGATGAGTCGGTTTGATGTTTGGTGGTTCGGGGGTTCGAGTTTCTGGCAGACTGGGCGTTATTTGTTGACACAATCCTCGTGGTTCGCACCTTCCCCAGCGGCGCACTTGTTCAAGGATTCTTTGACGCAATTGCTCCATGCAATTTTTCTCAGTCTCGAGTGCTGACAGTAATGTGATTAATCTTTGATCATTTGGGAATAATTGGACTGCTTTTCTGAGATGACAGGATAGGTCAATTTGAGTAAAGCTTTGCCAACCGGTGTTGAGGCCTCGACACAATACAGGCTACATATGTGGGTTGCAAAGTTTTGACAAACGTGAAACAGGGCCACTTGATTCCTTAGATTCGATTAACAATTACTGCTCACTGTGATCTCTCTTGGTTGACAGCTCCAGAAGCAAAATGTGCCTTAAGTGCGTCCTTCTGAGTTTTGAACATCAGTACATTAGATCGCACCTACCCTTCGCATCTGGTTAAACGCAACTCTTCTCGTGGCTTCCCAAATCTTCCCCTGTCCATCAAAACGGGTATACGCATAGCCAACGGCAAGACCAGCCAGGTGTACAGAATGTCCCCAACGGAGAAAGGGAATGCCAAAGATCAACCCATATGTTTCAACTGCTGCAATCAAGCCCAAAGCAATCTCTGCATCGACAGATCCCGGAACAAACATGATGCTTATCTGCGCATGAGGGAAGGATACCGCAAAGACGCCAATCAATGCCATGATGGCACCGCTGGCACCTTGACCACCCCGGAAACGACGCGAAGGCACTTTCGCCTCTAACTGGGCTGCCATGCTGGATAGAATACCAGCGGAGAGGTAAAAGGCCGCAATATGAGGTGCACTGTTGCTGAATGTTGCAGTACGAGATAGAGCTGGCCCGAAATTCTGCGAGATTTGGGTAAGTTTGTCATGTCCAGAGTAAAGAAACGGCCTAGCATATACAACTTACATATAAACAGTACATGTTAAATAAAAGGTGTAGGCCTGAAACATGACCAAACATTGAAGTCATCATAGTATAGCTGCGATTCATGACGGGCATGTGGGTAGTGTAGAGCGCGGCTTTTGATCCGGGTATGGAACTGGCGGCGAATATGCCAGTATTCACGGCAATATTGCCGTATAGGAGTTTTTCGGTCTCTGAGAGCCTCGACCATATATCGAGTGGAGAGCCGGTGGCTGCGGTGCCATGATAGTGAGGCCGCTGCCTGCCGTAGCTCGCGCCGACCAAGTCGTTATACGATTCCGGAGTTGACCTGAAGCCATACTTGGTGTAGTTTTTGACGTCGCGTCGGACCTCAAAGGCGGCAAGTCCAAAGTATATGGTACCAATGGCAGTTACACAGAATAGGGCTGGCTTGAGGAGTGGTACTGATGGAAGTTGCCTGTACGCTTGCTGGGCCTGGAAGTGCGTTCCCATTGAACGCCTAGGAACGCGAGGTGCTCGCAACGTCGGACGGAGCAGTGCCCGGCGGCCGAGATGCGAGGAAAGGAATGTCATCTTGACTTGTGCGCTCTGATCCACGGATCAGTGTGCCATGCTCTGCGTGCGAGCGAGTGCTGGTGGACACGGCAAATGACGGGGCGAATTGTGTTGCAAGCACCAGGATTGAAGTCACACCAACGCTTGCAGTTTGTGCATGTGGCTTGGCGGTCACCCATGTAGGCGGTTTCTCACAAGCTCCACGACTGCTACCTACTCTACCCGGTACAGAAGATATGGCTGTGCTGCAAAAATGGGATCTCATGGCCAGCACATTTCCAGCTTGTTCGATCATCTCCTTTCTACGGAATCCAATAACAAACCAAACCAAACTGATATAAAAATGTTCTTGCCATGGGATTCAGTTGTGAGTGTGGCGGATAAGGTACAGCGGATTGACGTACGCTAAGGCTTAGACCGAGTCTCGAGCTACACCCAAGGCAGGTAAGCTACAGGGACTTTACTTCGCTACCTGACCTGTAAACGTACATCAAAACTCACCAGATCTCAACACACTGCATACGAGTTACCTGAGGACTTCTCATCTCGAATACTCGCATTCGAAGGTGCTTGTTCGTCAAAACCAGCAATCGAGTAAACGGATTCAAAGCCGCCGGCTGATCCGGAGCACGATTTTGTGCCAGTCAGACAAATGAACCTCGACCAATAACAAATGATCCGTCTCTTGTTCCACGGTTCACGGCGGCATACCTTGTTCCGACTTGCTCACTCCATCCCGTCAGCACGTGTGGTAGGACTGGAAACAGCTCTCGTCATCACAAGCTCAAGAGTGCGAAAAGATGGAATATATCTCCAACGTATCCACCAGCGACAATGACCAACTCTGAGGCGTCCATATTGACCTTTATCTTTGACAGCTGTAGGCCAAGACTATGCACATGGGTCGACTCTTCAAAACGGAAGTCGTGAATAGAGCTGTGTGGTCCGAACCGGGTTAGGCCGCCATCATGCAGCTCCTCTTGTGGTTGAACAACCTGGTACCGATTGCCCATCTGAGACTGCAACTGTTTGATCCCCTTGGCGCAACGCCAATGATGTGGTGGATCTGCCCACTGAGTGTGCTACAACAGCACACCCACATTGTCAGAGTGAGCCGACCATGGCATTCGTGGTCAACCGGGGAATCCAAATCTTTTTTCTCTTGCTCGACGAGAATCTCATGTATACCGCCAGCACTGCAAGACGCTTTTTGCAGCATCTGGAGCCTATTTGACATTTCACCTCCCTTTCTGGTGTAAGTCGATATGCTATCCAGTATGTTCTGAGAAAACATATAGCCTCTTGTTTTATTTACCTTTACATTCGTTCTATTCGTTTTCTCGTTTTTAGGCTACACCATCAACCATGTTGCTCCACAGTCTAGTCATTTTCGCTTCTATACCACTCGCCTTTGCTAGAGTCCAATTTCTGGGCGTCGCAATCGCCGGCGGAGATTTCGGATGCCAGACCGACGGGACATGTCCAACTTCATCCGTTCAATTTGCCGGGGATGCCGCCGATCAGATCAGCCATTTTGTCGGCGAGGGCATGAACTTGATGAGGATCCGTGGGTCTCGACTGTGTGACGAATGAAGAAATGCTCGCACTGACCTTGCAATATAGCAACATCGTGGCAGTTTCTTGTTAACAAGCAGTTGGGAGGAAACCTGGACAGCAGCAACTTGGCCAAGTATGATCAACTTATCCAAGCCTGTCTAGCCACTGGATCTTATTGCATGATCGATATACACAATTTTGCACGATGGAACGGCGGAATCATTGGCCAAGGTGGGCCGTCAGACGATCAGTTTGTAAGCCTATGGGCGCAGCTGGCCTCCAAATACGCCGCAGATGACAAGATTGTATTCGAAGTCATGAACGAGCCGCACGACCTCGATATCGATTTATGGGCGCAGACCTGTCAAAAAGTTGTGACGGCGATTAGGAACAGCGGAGCGACTTCACAGATGATACTTCTACCGGGAACGAACTTTGACAGTGCTGCAACATTGGTATCAAGTGGCTCGGCGGATAAGATGATGGCGATTACGAATCCGGATGGCAGCACCGACGGTCTCGTTCTCGATATACACAAGTACCTGGACGAAGACAACTCTGGTACTCATGAAGAATGTGTCACGGACAATGTGGACGCATTCACTGACCTGGCCCAATACCTGAGAGATAACGGCAGGCAAGGTCTCATCAGCGAGAGCGGAGCGTCTAGCGATGCCTCGTGTTTGACGAACTTTTGCTCGCAGAACGCTTTTATCAACCAAAACTCGGATGTGTTTGTTGGGTTTGTGGCATGGGCAGCAGGGAGTTTTTCAACCTCATACGTCCTCAGCTTGACGCCATCGAAACAAAATGGACAGTACGTCGACAACACTTTGATGACGCAATGCGTATTCGGTCCATGGCTCAGTTCAAGCAACACATCCATTCCATCGACTACAAGCACAAGCCAGGTCGTATCCTCCACAATAACGACATTGTCATCGTCGTCATCGCCGTCTTCATCCTCTACTGGCGTTGCCTCCATCATTCTATCAGGAGCAAGTGTTGTAGTGCCATCGACATGGTCACTCCTCACGGTCACCTCGTTGCTGATCGATACCGAACCGCCTACCATGTTGCCGAGTGGTACCGCTTACGGTGGTATGACTCTCATTACTGCAGAGACCACCACATCAAGCAGCTCTTCAGTATCTGCCACGAGTGCATCGAGTACGTCTCCTGTGCCCACTTCTGGGTCTGCTTCTGGATCGGCACTAGTACAATCGGTCGTGGCCAGGCTGTTTGTCTGCGGTTTGCTTGTATTGTGCTTTCTGTGAAGCATGATTACACTATTGATGCTGCCAATCGGCAGTAGTCGAGCCTTGATGGCTACAAAGATTGTGTGCGTTCTCATGGTTTTGGCTCTTTGCGATTCAAAGTCGCCCATCAATTTGCCTTTCATTTTCAAATTGGCACTGGGGAACAAGATACTTGGCGAGCTGAAGTTGTCCCAGGCCGGAGACACAGCCTGCAAATTTGCAAGATTATCGAGGCTCATGGTTTGATCTCAGCCACTTTGCGCCGTTGCATTCGCGACATTGGTGGCCTGAAAAGGTCATCGTGTGTCAGAGCTTCTTCAAACAAGGTTACATTGCTCTTCCATTTGGGAGAGGGGCAGAGAGCTTGAGACGCTTGCGCCGGATTATTCTTGCCGTCCGGACATCATGATATGTAGGAACGGCGAAGGTATTATAGAAGGAGATGGTGCGTTAACGAGGCGTAACATTGAACTTTTAGTGATGCACTCCTGCTATACTCGGCCCACAGGTGGAACTTGAAGAGTCCGGTTTAGCACATTGGGCCCGCCAAATGTGCAGGTTTCCGAGCGCACTTCGTATGGTTATAAAAGTTAGAGTCCGCATACTCCCGAGTCTCTGGGTCTTACGGTAGAGTGATACACATCACAAAGTAGAACAATGCATTTTACGTAGAACTAAAAATCAACTGGAATGTCGTCAGTGTTCAACTTGATGCAGGTCACCTAGGTACGGCAGAGCTAGTACGAATATGGTTGGCCGCGGGTGGGCCATAGCTCGCATTGGCTCCTGCCGCGAGCTCGGCGGTTCGCAGGGGAGGTACCTGCTGCTGCTAACCCACGAATTTCTAGACGTTCAGCCTCATTGACCTCTGGAACATTTGATCCAAAGCTTCGCGCCAGAGCATCAACCAGTCACCACTTTGTTGTGCGCGTAGCTGCAGCACCGGAAAGACACGAGGATCCGCAGAGCCTCGAGCATTTGCGCCGACCACCTTTACACCCACCAGCGACGCCTTGTCCATTTGAGATGACTGCGTTGTCCTGATCACGATCATCCCGTTCCCAACGCGACAACGCGCCTCCCACGCCGACCATCCTCATCGTCCTTGAACCACGATCCATCAAAGACGCACTTCCAACATGGCGGCAACCGAAAATGGCCACCTCAATGGTGTGCCACTTAGCAAGCGATTCTCGGACATCCCCGCCAGTGTCGATGTCCCCTTCCAGGGTGGACAGGAAGATGAAGCCATTGAAATCAGTCTGGGCGCCCTTGCCGACGACCCTACCGAGCTTTGCGAAATGCTCGAGAACGAAAGCGCCGCCCGAACCTACTGGATGACTGTAGCCATTGCCTACGCCAAACACAACAACATCGACAATGCCATTGAGATGGTGATTCGAGGCGGCAACGCCATGCAAAACAGCAACCCCAAGGAGAAGCTCAGCATGGTCAGCGCTCTGTGCTGGATGTATCTCTGGAAGAGTCGAGAGGCACCCCGTGTCGCCCCCGAGGGTACATTGTCCGAGGCCAAGACGAAGGAATACTACCTGAACCAGGCCACTCAATCTCTCAACGAGGCACTGCGCATCAACCCGGCGTTCCCCCCGCTGTTCCTCGCAAGAGGTGTCATTTATCTGTTGAGGGCCTCGCTAGTATCACCGTCCAAGTCATCGGGCCCCACGGCCATTGACCCCGAAAAGGCGGATCTCCTGCGACTCGCGCTCAAGTGCTTTGATGATGCCATCAAGGTTTCCCACAACAAGAATGTCCTGGCTTTGATGGGCAAGGCAAGAGCTCTGTTCTCTTTAGCCAAGTATGCCGAAGCTTGCACTCTGTACCAAGAAGTGCTACGGAAAATGCCCGACATGGTCGACCCTGATCCTCGAATTGGTATCGGCTGTTGCTTCTGGCAGCTGGGCTTCAAGGATGACGCCAAACAAGCCTGGGAGCGAAGCCTGGAGATCAATCCCAAATCCAAGATTGCGAACATTTTGCTTGGTCTCTACTACCTCGATTCGAGCGCCAAGGTGCCTACAAACAGCCCCGACTTTATCCGTCTCTACAAGAAGGCCATGACGGAATTCACTCAAAAGTCTTTCAAGATGGACAAGAACCAACCTTTGACATGCGCCACCTTTGCCCAATACTTCTTGTCGAGAAAGCAGCTGTCCAATGTCGAGTCTCTTTCCAACAAGGCTCTGCAGTACACCGACGTCAACAACATTGCCAGTGACAGTTGGTATCACCTGGCTCGCAAGGAGCACGTAGAAGGCAACATTGATAAAGCAACCGACTACTATCGACGTGCTGACGAAGCCAGAGGTGGTCTGGAGAGGGGATATCTGCCCGCCAAGTTTGGTGTCGCACAATTGTCTGTCCTCAACAACGACTTGGGTGAGGCCAAGCTGCGATTGGAGAAGATGATTCAGCAGTCCAAGAACTACGAGGCCATGGTGCTGATGGGTACCTTGTATGCCGAGGAAGTTTTTGCCAACCAGTACGCTGCTTCCAAGGAGGACAAGACCACGGAGATGAACAAGGCCATCCAATATTTGGAGAATGTTCGGAGCGCTTGGAAGGATCCTAAGAGGAACCAGCTACCAGACGCCTCAGTGCTTTTGAACCTTGCACGACTCTACGAGAATGATCATTCCGGCAAGGCCCTCGAGTGTCTGCAACAGGTCGAGCAGCTCGAGCTTGATCAGATTCCAACCTCGGAATATCCGGCAGATGTGGAAGACCCTGCGGCGATCAAGAGTGCCTTGCGCAAGAACCTGCCGCCACAGCTTTTGAACAACATTGGCTGCTTCTACTCGCAAGCTGGAAAGCATGAGTTGGCTGGCGAAATGTTCGAGGCTGCCCTTGGAGCTTGTATGCGAATCAGCGAAAAGGGCGACGAAATGGACACTGATGCATTGGTTACCACGATCAGCTTCAATCTCGGACGGAGCTACGAGTCCCAAGGCCGCACAGATGAAGCAGTCGAGGTTTACGAGCGATTGGTCTCCCGCCACAGTGATTACACCGAAGCCCAGGCTCGCCTGGCTTACATCAAGCTTCGTCGCAACCCGAACAAGGAAGGACCTGATGCCGTGGCCAAATTGTACCAGGAGAACCCGTCGGATCTGGAAGTTCGTGCTCTCTACGGTTGGTACCAGGGCAAGGTGCAATCACGAAAGAGACCTGCCAGCGTTAATGACGACCCCGAGCTTCGGCATTACAAGCACACGCTGCAGCAGTATGACAAGCACGATCGATATGCACTGGTGGGCATGGGCAATCTGTACATGATGGCAGCCAGAGAGATGCGTCGCGAGACAGACTCGGAAAAGCAAAAGCGATCTGCCATGTACAGCCGCGCCGTTGAGTTCTTTGAAAAGGCTCTGCAACTAGACCCGAAGAATGCCTATGCCGCCCAGGGTATTGCCATTGCTTTGGTCGAAGACAAGAAGGATATGCAGTCGGCTCTGCCGATCTTCCTCAAGGTTCGCGACACGATCAAAGATGCCAATGTCTTCATCAATCTTGGCCACATTTATGCCGAGCTTCGTCAGTTCTCCAAGGCCATCGAAAGCTACGAGGCCGCCCTGGTCAGGGATAATAAAGCCAATGACACTAGCATCATTGCATGTCTTGGTCGCACATGGTTGAACAAGGCCAGACTGGACAAGGATATGGACGCCTACAGGACGGCGCTGGATTTCGCTAAGAAGGTAAGTCTTGGTTTCAGTGGTATATATACAGCTCGCTAACGTAAAAACAGGCTCTCAGCATCTCTCCTGATCAGGTGCACTTCAAGTTCAATGTCGCCTTTGTACAAATCCAGACAGTCCAGGCCATTTCCAAGGTTCCCGAGGTTCAGCGTACATCTGCCGACCTGGAGGAAGCACTCGAGGAGCTCAAGTCTGCCATCAAGGCGCTTGAGGAAATCGCCAGTCACCCACAACCTCCATACCCCAAGTCGGATCTGGAGCAGCGTGCAAGTTTTGCCAAGACTCAGCGAAATCAACTATCGCGTGAGATTGAGAAGCAGAAGGAGTATGAAGAGAAGAACAAGGAGAAGCTCGCAGCTGCCATGCAACAGAGGCAGGCTGAGTTGAAGCGACGCGAGGCCGAGCGCGAAAAGGCTCTCGCCGCAGAACGTGAGCGCCAGGAGAAGCTTCGCAAGGAGCGTGAGGAGATTGCCGCCAAGGATTTGGAGACGATCAAGCAGCGCATCGAGGATGAAAAGGCGCGTCAAGAAGCCGACATGACGACAGACAGTGAGACTGGTGAAAAGATCAAGCGCAAGAAGAAGACCAAGCCCCGTGCCGAACGCGGTGAAGGCCAGCCCCGAAAGAGCCGGCCTCGAAAGAAGAAGGCCGACGACGATGAGAGCGGAACAGAGGGAGAAGAGCAACCCAAGAAGAAGCGCCGCCTCACCAAGAAGGAAACCAAGGCCAACAGCAAGTACAAGTCGGCCGAAATCATCGTCGACAGTGATGACAGTGGCGATGATGATTTGGAGCGCGCCGAGCGGGCCATGAGCGCTGTATCCGAGCGCTCGGAAACTGCCGGCAAGGGCGGCGCAGACAGCGATCAGGATCAGATGGACGTCGACAATGCCGGCGGTGACGATGATGACGAAGAGGCTGCCGGTACAACGAGACGTCGCGCTCGAAGGGGCAGGGTCTTGGAGGACAGCGACGAGGATGAGGACGGCGGCGACGCGGAGCCGAGCGGACCCAAGTCCGACGACGATGCCGAGCCGGCCAAGGCAGCTGATACCAGCATGGCGGATGACGATGACGAGTAGTAGACTCGATCTCGTAGCTTTGCATTTTCGGGAGTCATGGTGTCATATTGTATAGTGTGTCCTCGTCCCTGGGGATTGGGATGTGTGTTGCAAAAGCTAGATGCCATAGTGGCAGGTAGCATTCTCAGGTTTAGGAATTAGGAAAATTGACAGACGTTGCTGTTGAAATGAACTTGCATGCATTTTGTTACATGGTGATTGAATCTTGGTGATGAGTACTTTTGGTTTGACGAGGATTTATTGCAGAAATGATGTCAACTATTCATCATTGCCTGTCTTGTATTGAGATCTCACTTTGCGCTATCGCTCATGATCCCGAGCATCCTCTCAAATGAAGCCCACCGCCTCGATTATCTCAGGCAGAGTCAAATGCCAATGATTCCAATGGAACGGCAAAATCGGGCAAAATTGTAAGGCATTCCCCAACCTCAATATTTACTCATGGCCTTGAATCTCCTTGGGCTGGTAGAGCTCCTCCAGATACTTTTCCTCCTCTTCAGTCAAGACCTTGCCTCTAGCGCTGATGGCCTCGTCGATGCGCTCAACATTCGAGAATCCGATAATGGGACTGGAGACGCGCTTGTTGAGCCAGGCGAGGGCGACGTGGCTCATTGGCCAGCCTCGGCGTTTTGCAATCTCGATCACTCGATCGATAATGGAAAGATCGGGCTCGACAGTGCCGTGGGAGTTTGGGTCCGCGTCCTTCTCCAATCGACTTCGGTCCGTGGTGCCAAAGTCGGCAGGGGGCCTGGCCAGGTGGCCTCGGCAGAGCGGTGCCCAGGGAATCAGTCCCACGCCCGTGTCGTTACAGAAGCGAATCATCTCTCGCTCCTCCTCTCGGTAGAGAAGATTGTAGTGATTTTGCATCGAGATGAACTTGGTCCCTGTGAGTTCTTTGTGTTAGTAAGGGAAAGAATGCCGAGGTAGTGAATCAATACTCACATCCATTCTTCTCAGCTGTGAACTGCAGTCGGGCGAAGTTGACTGCCCACATGGACGAAGCGCCAATGTAGCGAACCTTGCCGGACTCGACGAGATCGTGCAGAGCCTTCATAGTCTCCTCGAGGGGCGTGTCATAGTCGAAGCGGTGAATCTGCAGCAGATCGATGTAATCGGTGCCCAGGCGGCGCAAGGAGGCGTGGACCTGGTTGAAGATGGCGGTGCGCGAGAGCTTGAACTGGTTGATGTAGTCCTTGCAGGTCTCAAAGTCGGCTCTATCGACGTAGTGACGCACCTCGGGCTGCTCGGCGACGCCCCAGAAGCACTTGGTCATGATGACTACCTTCTCGCGGGGGATCTTGTACTCGCGGAGGGCCTTGCCCACAATGGTCTCGCTGTCACCATTGGAGTAGACGTTGGCCGTGTCCCACGTGTTGAGACCGCGGTCGTAGGCGGCCTTGAGGATGGGGAGGGCCTGTTGAGGAATACTCGTGAGCCGTGATCGATTGAATGGGGGATCGGCGACTTACCTGCTCCTCAGTTTCGGCCCATTTCTGAGTCACTGGGTTTCCAAAGCTCATGCAACCAAGGATGGGAACCGAGATTCTCAATCCGCTCTTGCCCAGTTGTCGATACTCGCACTTGGAGTTCGCAACCGACTCCTTGAAGGCGGCCTGCGGATCGGAAGCCATGATGGTTGGATTCCGATGGTGGTTGTTGACCCGGAGTTGGTTGCTCAATTGGTGTGTCGGTCGCCGAGATGAATTTCAGGTTGGGTCAAAGATGCAAATAGTCAATAATGAATGAAATACCCCTCCATGACCCAAACACTGTAGGTCAACGCGGGGCATGGAGAAATGCCATAGCATCTGGTGTTTTCTGCTGCCATGAACAAACTGCATGTTACCTAAGGTGAGGGTACCTTGGATAGAGGGGTATCAACACCCGACAATCTGGGTAACGGTATCACTGCAGGTACTACCTACCTACCTACCCAGCGGCTAAACTCTGACTGTCGAATTGGTTAGATCAACCATGGATGCACTGAACAGTGAATGGATACACGCAAGATCTGATATAAAGTCGAGATGAATCAAGAAATGTATGATACAAGGCTATACTTATAGAGCTAGGTTAGGTCATCATTCAACCTCGTGCAGCGAGGCTCAAGTCGGTCATATAATGTCATTGGTCCCCTTTACCACAGACATTCACTATCTCTTCGAAGTGGGAGCTTTCTATTATACAACTTATCTAAACTCAGTTTCCTATTCATATGCCACTTGAATCAACAAAAGATGGCATGCGTCAAGACAAGGCAACAATGTGCCAAGTATTTGGCCGTTGGACAATGTCGAGAATCAGCCACAACCGTGCCGCATGCCCAGCATAAATCAATACGAGCACTCCCAATCATCCTTACATTCGAGTCCACCTGGCCCCAAGATCTCTTGGTTCAGCTGCTGATCAGACTCAGGTTAGCGGCAACAGCACAGCCCATGAACAACCCATGATCGGCCCACTTGTTGGGCTTAGTCTGTAAGAAACCTTATAATCGGGCAAACGATTTACTATAAGCATTACCCAAGACGGTAATGCTCTTGGAAAAGCAGCCAATCATATGAACCTACGGGGAAGGGTTCGAGATCCTGTATTCAATTTACAGCCAACTTTAAACCACCCCCAGAAACCAGAATCCTTTCACAGCCCGGCATGGGAATCCCTGGGCCGCCATAATGCTCTCTCTTGTTGTGTCAGCAAATCAGCAAATCTTGATCGCGAAATCCTTTTCGTTATTTCGTGTTGGGGCGTTACGCAAATGACATTTTTAGGAGGCAGGAATGCTTGTGCCCACGTCGTGCATGCGTAGCTACCTTGGCAGAAGGAGGCACGGCAGATAAATGAATGGATTGTACGTCACAGCCAAGCTGACCCTGCCCTTCTATTTCTGAACTGAAGAATCCTGTGATTCCGCGCCTGATCCTGCCACTATCTCACTTCTTTTCAGCCTGCCTGCCTAATCTTTCTTTGCTTCCACTTTCTTCTCTCTCAACCACGAACAATATACCCAACGCAAGTACAACACTTTCCACTCTCGCACTGATACATCACCGCCAACTCGAGCGAGAAACGGAGATCATCTACGACGACAAGATGGGCCAAGCATCAGACCTCCACCCGGCGCCCGAGCAGCACAACGCCGCCGCACCAACACCACCACAGCCGGCCCACACGGCCTCGGAACAGCACAATGGCCACGACCAGCAGCCCAAGCCGGCCTCGCACCCCCTCCAGCCGACCGGCCAGCCCAACTACACCCCCTACGCCGCATCCCGAGCGCACGCCGACCCCAACGCCGTCGTCACGCCGCTGCACCTCCTCGGCCCGGCACCCGCGTGCATCGACTGTCCCTACTGCTCGCGGCGGGGGCTCACGCGCGTCGACGAGTCGGACTCGGGCATGACGTTTGTCGCGGGCATCGGGCTCGGCGTCATTTGCATCTGCCTCGCCTGCCTGCCCTGCTGCCTGCACTGGTTCCAGGACCGCGACCACTTTTGCGCGCACTGCGGCCGGCGCGTCGCCCACGTGCCGCAGGGCAGCGGCGTCGCGCAGGTCATGGCGCCGCCGCCCGGGCAACAGCAGCAGCAGGGGTATCAGATGACGCCGCAGCCCAAGTATGCGGCGCAGCAGCAGCAGACGCAGACGCAGACGCATCAGCAGCCCGATCAGCAGAAGCAGCTGCCCCAAGAACCACCGCAGCAGCAACAGCAGCAGCAGGGTGTACAAGAACAGCATGACTATCACCAGGGACAAACGCAGCAGGAGCAACACCAGCGACCGGCGACGCCGCCTCCATCATACATTTAGATGGTATACAGTTGGCTGGGCTGAAGTTTGACGCAATGAATATTACGAGCATGTCTTGATTCTCGTTTTCTGATGTTTTATTACAGCGGTTGTGATTTGGGAAGTGTAGTCATGAGAATATACAAGCCACGGCTTGATACTCAGGTGTATAGAAGACATAATGAAAGGAAAATGGCTGCCATTGCAATCAATTAATTCTGTACAACAGCAATGCGACCATTTATAGACCGAATCCATTGCAGCTTCGGTCATTGTTTCATGACTCCTGACACTTATAGTCGCAGTCATTTTCGTCTGATCAAAGATTCCCCTCCCCTTGCGATTGCTCGCTCGAAAACAGCCAGAAACAAGACGACCAGACTCCATAAACACCCCATCGCTTCCATGAAAACAAGCCCTGCCATGACGAACATTCGTCTTTTTATAATACGTCGATCTTAATTGCAGATCTAAAAATGCTTCCCTGGCCAATGACATGGCACAGAAAGCAGAAAAGCCAATGACATGGCTAAGAAAGCAGAAAAACTAATGGCATCAGTCGTCCATGGCTGAATGGATATTCCATTACTCCCTGCCTCATCTAAATGTGGAGGTCGTCGCCGGCAGCATCCTATAACTGCACTCTTGAGCAAGCCCAGGCAAGTGTTGTAGATGAAAGCAGACCACCCTCGCAGCTCATAGCTTGACACCTCGACTAGTCACTTCTCCACGTCCGCCAATATTAAGGAGCACCCGGCAATCAGGGCAGTACCACTTTGTAGTCCGAGCAGGAATCTCGGTGAGTCCCACGCACTCGAGATGGAACCACTCTTGCTTGCAATTCTGCGTGGGATGTTTGGTCAGTATAGAGCCGTGCGACTTACTTTTATCATTCTTTTTGACAGAAGACGCAGAAGAAGCACTAGACTTTCCACCCGAGCCACTTGAACGGGGTTTGCGAGTTTGGACAAGGTTGGATTCAGAGGTGTCTCCTTGTTTGCTCACATCAACGTTGTCGCATTGGATCATGGTGCCAAAGCTGACTCCATTGCAAAGACAGTAGCGAGGCTCATCTGGATCAATGATGTTGCCCTCGTCGTCGACCTCGACCTCGGGTTCCTGCTCAGTTTGCGTGCCCTTCTTGACGCGTTGTCGCTTGCGTGGCGCCGCCGAGCGCTTTCCTATGGCGCTCGTGCCGCCCGTCGAAGTCTTGTTGACAACGCCAGGTGCTGGCCTCTTGATCCGCTTGCTAGGTTGTCGGATCTCAGGAGCTGGTGTGTTTCGAGCGGTGCTAGCGCGTCTAGGTCTGTCAGCCGCAAGAGTGGTCGGAGGTTCGACACTGCTGCCTTGGCCGCGAGATGATGGTCGGCGAAGGTTCATGGAAGGTTGATCGGGACCAGGCGTGGTGACGGGTGTGTTTTGTCGAGGTGTGCTCGGCTGTTTCGTGTTAGTTGCGATGGGCTGAATGTTCTTTTGCGCGTCTTTTCTGGTCTCCCTCTTCGTCAGGTTGTTAGCAGGCGGAAGGATAGGGGTAGTAGAAATCTTGGGCGGCAGTATTGGTGTCATGGCCGGTGGTTTTGTCGGCACCGTAGTGGTAGTGGCGACCGTTGATGGGAATGCGGGCGCAGGACTGGAGCCAGTGGAGGGTGATGCCGTTGGTCTCTCGGGCAGTACCGATGTCAGCGGAATTGGCTGGGAAGTCTGTGTGGCTTGCGATGGCTCTTGGGCGGCTGGCTGTTCTGGAACCTCTGCAGCCTGCGACGAGGCTTGTGACGGGACTTGCGGCGTCACTTGCGGCGTCGGTTGTGGTGTCACTTGAGGCGTCACTTGTGCGGTCACTTGCGATGTCGGCGGCATGGGAACAGGCACAGGAGTTGTCGATGTGACCTGAACAGTAGGCTGCGAAATCTGGGGAGGGGGCACATGCGTCGCTACCACAGGGGGAACCGAAGTTGGCCGAGGCGTCAACTGCGGCGGCGGCACTGGTGTCTCTGTCTTGGTGCGCTTGATTGGTGGCTTGACTGGTTGTGCTGGCGTCGACTCCCTATTCTCCTGACTCTCAGTCTTGATCTCGGGGATCGCAGTCTCGGTGACAGAATCACGCTTTCGCTTCTTAGGCTGAGGTTTGCTCACGCTCTGTGCCTGCGATGGCGTTTGAGCAGGGGTCTGAGCGGGTTGAGCAGGTTGAGCAGGCTGGGCAGGCTGAGCAGGCTGGGGATTAGTTGCGCCTGCCGCGCTTCCCCCGATAGACGGACTGCCTTCGTAGTTCTTAATCTTGTCAGCCATGGCTTTCATTTTCCTGGCTGATTCCTCTGCCTCATCAGCAGCCTGCTTGGCCATCTGCTCGCGCTTAAGCTTCTTAGCCTCGTTGAGCTTCATGCCACGGTTGCTGAGTTTGACCTCATCGGCACCGAGGGCGTCGGTGGATATGGCACCAACTGGAGGATGCTGAGCTCCCGAAGTATCTGTGACCAGAGTTGGCAGCGCAGCATCAAACGGCTTGCCCTCATCCTTGGCCTTTTGTTGGGCTTGCTTGTACGCCTCGACTCCTCTTCCCACGGATTTGAGTTCCCGGGCAATCATGGTATCACTGGGACTCCAAACGGCATTCTTCTTCATCCGCTTCCTCAACTTAGCGAGTTCATACGGAGTGAGTTGAAGCCATGGTAGATGAACTCCACCGATGACGGCGTCCTCCGGAGGCGGCTTGAGCTTGGCAAGGGCCGAGCTCGTGGATGGAATGGGCAGACCATCATTGAGTGGTTGCCTCGATGGTCTGGGTGGTTTGGGGATCTTTTGTTTTGGGACCTTGTTGCCCTTGACAAGCTTGATGCGGGGCGCAGGCGTACTTCTGGTTGGAGACAAATATTCCTCCTCTTCGGAGCTCTCCTCGCTCGACGAGCTATACGCATTGAAATCCACATCATATGGAGCCAGAACTTCTCCAGGAACCGTAATTCTAGGCGGCCTCCGGATTCTGTTCCCATCCTTATCGACAGGCAGCGTCACCTTCGGCGTCCTGGTCAACTGTGGAGATCGAGTCTGTATTGGGCTCTTTTGTTCCTCTGTGGGATAATTGTCATGCATATGATGCAATTTTGCCAGTATAGTCTTTACTCTATTGAAATGTCTATTGACATATTCCGACATGCGCTGGGCCTCGGCATGGCTGGAGATGCGCGCGTTGACGGCCTGGGTGAGGTTGCGAGAAATCTCGGCACGCAGCTCGGCGGGGACAGGGCGTTGATCGGATGGAAGCGATGGAAGCTTGCCCCAGGTCGTGGTCAGCTCGTGGACCAGCGCCGAGGCATCAATATAGGTCTGGTCGAGCTTGCCGATGAGCGTCAAGCTGCGGTTGACATCGGCTGGGAGGTACTCGGTGAAGTCGAGGTAATCGGTTACGGTAGCTTGCGCATCAGGATCGGCGCGCATGTTGAGAGATTCGAGGGCGCTACTCGGAGGCAAGCCGACAGCCAAAGCAGTCTTGGTCGTGGGGGAGACGGGAATGTCTTCGACGACAGAGCCGCCCGCGTCGGCGTCACCATTCGTTTCCACATCCATCACCACTGTATTGCGCTCAAGAGTTCACGGGGCGGAACAAGGGGTGATGTTCATGGTAACTAAAGGAAAGCTTCCACCATGCAGTTGCGAGTCGAGAATTGTTGATGCGACAACAGTCAAATGCAGAAACAATGATGAAAGATTTGGTGGTTGCCGATGGATTGGGAGCTCGAGGCAGCGACGCGATGATTGGGGGTCGCGTTGGCTTGCGGCTCGCCAAATTCAGGTGGGGACCCGGGGGACTAGTTAGCTCTGCTTAGACTGTGGACGTGCTTTGGAAAGCTCTCAAGGTTGGGTTAGTCAGGTCCAGATCTCGCGCGGCCGGCGGCTAATTCGCGGTAGATCTCATCCGATGGTCTGGTGGTGCTAGAGTGTGTTAATCACGGCTGACCAAGGTTACGCATCAATTTAAACATGAAAACGGTCATGTAAACATGTCTTCTTTTAATGGTAGTGGCCGATACTTGATTGTTGTGTGTGATGCACAGCAAGGTTGAGTACACCTCCCCAAGGATTAAGAAGGTTAGCTGGGTACATCTCCAGTTTTCAATGAAAATCAGTACTCTATCACCCGTTTTCTATGGCGCAACTACTGATTGGCATACGAGTAGAAAATCTGGATCTGGGTACCAAACTAACCTTTTTAATCCTTGTGAAGTGTACTCGTCTGTTCGTTGAAGTGGCCGATCTCTTATATCCCCAGACCTCTAGGCCCAGTATTGTCTAGGGACATTCGTAGAGTGCCTCGCTCCTATTCTAAAGACATGGACTTTTCATCGTATGACAATGTTTAGCAAGTATAATTATTGTAGCCCTGAGTTCGATTGCAAAGCCCAAGTGGATTATCATCAAGGTCACTCCATTCATCAAAATGTAGAGGTCTGTACACAGAAAAAAGATGGTTTACGCCTCCTATATTTCGTCGTACTCCACGAGAATACCAAGTCAAATGCCTAATCCTCCATTTCCAACGCCATTTGAATCCTACTGTACAATGATTGGCTGCATCGCGATGGCTCATGACGATTATCACGCTCCTTTATCATCTGGCTCCAATCGCGCGAGTCGGTGATATTTCTCAAAGTGACGACGCGTATGTCCACCTCACTCACTGCCAACAGCACCCAGACTTGCACCTGTAATAAAAGCTGCCACAACCCAGGGGCTAGCCCATGCAACAGCTCCCAGAGGCTCCGCTCCTGCGACGGTCAGGGCAGTCTGCATCGAAGTGCTTACACCAGTAACCAGCATCAACGTGAGTGTGCGACGGATGATGGTCTTGCTCCTGTTGCTCCATCCCCAAAGGTTCCATGATACAGTCTCTTGCAGAGAGGCGTTGGCGGGATCAAAGTCTCTGGGTGGAGCTTCGGGCTCTGCTTCGGCAGGCGTGAAAATGAAGTTGGTGGCAGCAAATCCAAGCGCGAGGGTGACTGGAAGCAGGTTGACATATGTCGACTCGTGGGCTGCCTGAATGGAAGGTAGGCTGTCGTAGTGAACGATCAGCATGGTGGGGAGGTAAGTCGCATAGGCGGCAAAGAGCGTCACGGTGTAGATGGCACCCGAGAGGAGTGTGGTCAACACGGTGATGGGCTTGTCGGTCAGCAGCTCGGCATTCGGTGCATGCGCTGGGTCTCTGTGGGCCTTTGAGAGGCCGCGCAGGAGTCGGAAAGGAAGGTAAGTGGCAAAGGTCTCGATGGCGAGCGTCAACACCAGCGCAGAAGCCGGCACCTTGTAAAAGGCATGGAGGAGGTAGAGCTAATGGCATGGCAGTTAGAAATGTGCTAGAGGCGCAAAGATATTCGGGGAATCATCACTCACCGGAGGGCCATGCGACAGCAGGTTCAGCGCCGCAAGATCATAGCTGTCGTAGTTGCCAAACCATCCAAGCGCAAGTTCAAAGCTATTGTTGACATTAGTATACCGACTTGATGGTCTTTCCCGAGACGACTCACGTTCGCCAGCCCATGAGAGCCGCATATTCGCCCCAGGTATCAAGACTTCGCGCGTGTACAGCAATAGCCGCCTTGGTGAAAGGGTATGTGAGAGAGTACCCCACAGAAGACACCGCGAGGCTCAGAATGATGACCAGAGGGAACTGGATCAGCGTCGGAATCTTGGACTTCTTCTCAGCAGTCTTGTTCGCGATGGACCGGACGATTGGCGCGTCAATCTGGCTGACCGAGAGGATTCGGGGCGACGTGGACAGGCTCGACTCTGAAGGGGCAGAGGCGGTCTCAGCCCCGGCGTCGATTTTATCTTGTCGCCGGGTGCGCATCTTGAGCTGTCAAACGCGGTCGCGTAGTGTGTCGTACTGAGGAAAGAGATGCCTATGCGTGATGCGCAAGACGAATGCGCAGGAGAGTTCGATTTCTTGTGCAAGAGCGAAAGAGAGAAGAAGGATATCAGACCTGAAGAGCCTGCAGGGAATTATGTCACGACAATAGTCGTGGGAATAGACGGTGGAGTTTTCGAGGTGAGGAACCCGCGTGGGGGATGTCAAAGAAGCTCCTATGGATCCAAGGGCGCTAACTTGGGTGCTAGGTTAGGTAGTAGTAAACAGATGGAGCTTGGTGACGTCTTAACCGCCAGATGGTCCATGGGCTTTCGCTCAAGGCAGAAAGGGCGACTTGCTCCGGCAGGGACCAGCGCCAGCGCTCTGGTTCGACGTGATCACCAAGTGGCTTTTTGCAATGCAGGAAACTTGGGGTCTTCGACTTTCTAAGATGATTTTTTAGAATCCATCCATACAGACAAGTCTACAGTGAGACTTTCCTGAGCTGTTGTCCATCGACTTGTTCCCAAGGACCCCTCTTTGGCACTACTCGAGCTATCCCTGTGCCAACATGAACTCTTCTCTCAAAAATCCCCACGCAACAGAGCACAAAGATCGTCCCGATTCTTACTATTAAGAGTATATTATCCAGACCAATTGACGTTACCTGTCGTCTAGCTAGTCGGTTTCATTTTGATCTCTTGTGACGTCCTTTTCTACTCGAGATCGTCGATGGAGGGGTTGGCCAGCATTATGGCAGTCTTCAAAAGCCCATGATGCCCAGGCCGCATTTCCCCATCACTGTCCTGTGTCCATTCATCTTTTGCGTTTGCTTCCAAGTCATTCTTGAAAAGTGTCAATATCAAGCCCAATGGCCTCGAGCATCATCAAGAGGAATCTCCCATTGTTATAACTCAATCATCATTGATGGATCCATGGCAATATTTCTTATTACTCCTGGCGTTTGTTCTCCCCAGAGCCAGGGCATGAAATGGCCAGTCGAGTCACGAAAAAAGTCCATCATCACGTGTGCATTTCTCTTCTCAGTTGGTTCATTGATTTCATTGATTCATACAAGGGCAAAAGGAGTGTCTGTATCCTCCGATTCGACCTCCTACTCTGATGCCAGACCAAAAAAAGAATCCTCCATTGGGATTGGGTTGAAAATATGCTTATTCGATTCGGGTGTTCGCTCGACGCTTCTAATCCGATCCTCACTTTAACCTCGTGGCATATTCTTGGAGTCAAGTTGTCCACTCTTCGGTGCTGAGGTTTCGGCAGCGGAGCCAAACCACCACATTTACAAAATGGTATAGGTTTGCGGCTTACAAAAATAAAGGGGGAAAACATCAGATGCCAATGGTAGGTGTCATAACGGTCGTCTCGGGTCATTTGCTGCCGTGATTGGCAAGCGGCGTGCAAGGCGCGCCGACTTCCGACGGGGTGCTTATTCCTCCATACGGCCAAACACACCGTCGTCGTCGTCTTCGCTGCGGACTCGGGACCGTCTGTCATCATCGTCATCATCCATCTCGCTGTCTTCCATCTTCACATCCTCGGTGAGAGGGTATTGACCGCGGGTGAAGCTCTCGGGCATCTTTGGCGCCGAGTAGCTGTTGAAGAAGCTAGTGCTGGTGTATGCGGCGTGATCGAGGTACTGCGCCGGCAGTGGGGGCACCGGTGGCGCGTCCTGGGGAAGTCGGGCATCTCGAGAAGCACCGTTGCTGTTGAAGCTGCAACTAAGAAGTTCAACAGCAGCGGCGAGATCTTTGTCTTCTTGGCCGGAGCTGCCGAGTCCAGATGACGTCGGGCGGCGGTCTGTGCTACCGTGGCGGTGGTGGCCGAACCCGGAGCTGTTCATGACGCTGCCGGCCAAGAAGCCATTGGAAGTGGCCGACTGGTATGATCGAGCATACGTACTGCCGTTGCTCGACCTCTTGGCGTTGCGGAAGCTGAAGCCCCCGTGGTAAGGATCGCTCGTGGGCGGGGGAGTCGTGTCTGCCGAGCTTCGGCCGTCGTGCATGTCGGAGTAGACAGAGGCGGCTGGTGACGCGGCGGATTCGGGTTCGCTGCCAAAGTCGCGAGCGGAATCCGGTGGTGTAGTGGCCTCGTCCTGCTTCACGTTCATCGCCACAAGCACCGAGGCGGCTTCCAGGAGCTGTACCTGCTGGTGCTTGGAGATGAGGAGCTTGGACGTGAGCGACCACTCGGGAGTATGTTCCCACCTAACCAGCTAAACGTCAACATGATATTCTCCTCGAGTCTTGTCCGAACGGAATGGAGGGAGTGGGCCCGGGGAGCGTGGTCCGGGACATCTTGCGAGCATCTTGCCATCGACTATCCAGCGGCTGCGACCAGGGAGCTTGGGGAGAGTAGGGTGGGAAAGAAAATGGGCACAAACAAATGCTTGGTCAAGCAACTGCTGTGCTTGTATGTCTTTCCACACTTTTCGCAGTGAAGCTCGATACGGTTGCTCTTCTTGCCGTCCTTTGTCAGAGGCTGGCCGTCACTAGCACGTCGGACGCGAGCCTTTTGGATCCCGTCCTCGCCTTCCTCAGCAGACATCTCGTTGGAGTCATCGTCGATCGCGCTGCCTTGTTCTTCCGGCTTACCCGTCATGCCAAACTTGTGGGTCGGCAGACTCGCAGGCGGCGAGGGAAGGCTGCCGGCGACGGAGGATCGGGGGACCGCAGACTTGGGAACGGTGCTGGTACCGCGACGACCATTGATGGTCATGGGGAGAGGGGTCATCTTGTCTCCGGCCTCGGTCAGGGCAGCCGCCACAGCGGCCACATTGGCGCCGGAATTGGTTATGCTCTTGCGTCGGTGGACGCGGTGGGCAGCGTTCAGAGCACCAGATAGAGCAGAGTGGGAGTGGGAGTTGTTGCGCGAGTGGGAAGGTAAGCGAGTGGCAGCGAGGGGGTTCGTGGAGCCGGTTATCGAGGAGCGGTGCGTGGACAATGGAGGCCTCGTCGTAGCCGTGGACATTTCCTGTAGGAACAACCAATTGGTTAGCGAGCGATTCTCGTGAAGAAGGAGACACGACAGAGCAAATCGCAAGGTGAGCGAATAGATGACTACCTTTGTAGAAGCCATTCCCAGAGATTCGAACGTAAGCCGACTACCTGTCCGGGACAGAAGAGCAAACTGGTACAAGAATTCGCGGCGCTCAAAGCAGACGCAAATAGCTCGGACGTTTATGAAAAGCAAATTGTAGCAAGTTGTATGTTGGAAGAGCAATTCGGAGGGCAAAAGTCGTGGTGGGCTCACTTCATGCGGATCGGGGGTGGTGTGACGAGGAGGTGCGGGCAAGTTGGCGGCTATCGGGGTGTAAGTGGGAGGGAGGGAGGGCGAGCGAGAGTAGAGGAAGCCAGCAATTGAGTCGAGTCTGTCAAGAGAGAGGCTGTTCAATATACAGGATTGGATTATTTACGTGTATGGTGAGAAGGGGAGGAGGAGGTGGTTTTTTTTTTTTCCTTGTCAGGTTTGGAAAACAAAATAATTATTTTTCTGAGAAGCTGTCTGACTGATCGACTGGAACTTTAGTTTCTGGGGGGGAAGGAATTTGGGAACAAAGGTAAAAAGGTCAAGTGGCCGGCTGCGCCTTCAGGCTCACTCACTCCCTCCCCCCCAGGCGGGCGGGTGGGCGTTGGAGGTCTTGTCGCTTTCTCAGGCCCCCCCGAGCTCATGTCTGGGCAAATACCTGACCTACCTTACCTTAGGTACCCTACCTACCATGTACCAGGCAGGCAAGCGCAGAGGGACATGGACAAGCGAAGGAGGAGCAGCGAAGTGGATGGGAGGAGGGGCAGGGCCATCCCAGGGGAGGGGGTGGGCCGATGGAAGGGGGAAGAGAGGAGAGGGGGGTTGATTTGAAGTGAGTGAATGCTGCTGACAAGGTAGGTGGTAGGTACTTGCATCGGTAGGTACACTTTTGGCAGCAAAGAGGAGCCCGAGCCCGCCCATTGATCACTGGAAAGACACGCAACATGACCTTGGCTTGGGCAGTGCGGGTAGGCAGTTTTAGCGGATCTGGCAAGTTCGGGCATTGATTGATTGATCCAAGGTTGCTTTGATGATTCTATTCCCAGTTAAAAGAAGACACCCAGGCAAGGTACCTCGCTCTCAACCCCACCAGACAGTCGACTCCATATTCAGCTTCTTCTACTATTTATTATCATGTCCGTTCCCGACACGTTCCAGGACAGCAAGATATCCAACAAAGTCTAGTCGCCTGGGTCTGTCAGCTGAAATGTGCCCCTGACTCCATCTTTTCTTGCTCCTTCGTGTCCTGTGTACTGTCATCATAACACGTAGTAGTAGTAGGAAAGGCAGGCAGAATTCCCCGGGTGCACCGCCAGGCGACATAAGTCGGGCTTTTGGACCTACATTGTATTCCTACTCCCATGTCTTGCGTCTCTGCTCTAGCACGACCGCCAAGGTACCTTCAGCCTACGCTGGCCGAATAAGTACACCAGGCATCGGACCGGCGCCAGGAACAGGGGGAAACCCACCAGCGACCGCCGACACGCTGACAGATGATAGGGGAGGATTCAAGCGCCTGGCAGCCTGGCCGGAGACCGTGGAAGGTGAGAGAAGCGCGCCTTTTGAGTTTCCGTAACTTTTCGTGTCTCTCGTGATCCGGCTAGCACGCCGACTTGCAGCGTCCATCCTGAATACGTTGTTAGTTTAGAGGCCAGAGGCTTAACACAGTCACTACATATCTAGACACCACTGGTAGGTGTAAGACTCCCCAGATAGCAATTCTTCCTTTGTATTAGTATGATACAGAGGGCTAGCCATGTCAGATTAGGGCTTTCTTTTGTTCAAAGTGAGGGTTCCAAGTGAGGATATTGGCTCTGCCGCCATCTGCCTGCCTTGTGTCGTCGTTATCTCTTGGTGGATGCCGATGCCCTTGCCCCAGATTCCCGCAGCTCTTAGAGTGGCCGCTAGATCTGCCCTACCATACCCCCATTACGTTGTATAGATTAGAGATCACTTGCCCTAATCAGCTGCAGAGTTGTTATTACTGCAGATGTGGCCGGCCATTCAGAGCATACCAGCTGCAGATGGAAGCATTGAGCAAGCCGGAATAGATGCAAGGACATGTTTGAGACGATCAATGTTTGAACTGCAAGCCCACTAGTCGTAGTAATAACAGTCAGAAATAACAAGTTGCGAGTATTCCTTATTCCTTAGCATGTAATGAGATTGCCGGAGAGCAGGGAGAGACATCCATCCAACGGCATACTAATACTGTAGTTCCATCATTACTCCGTATATTCTTACCCCGGATCTTTTCATTATTGTTTCTTCCATTTAGTTCCTTGTCCTTGTTCACGAATTTATAACTCATGCACAAAAGCGTCGAATGTTTCTGTGGAAATGAATCGAGATCGGGCAATGATAGCCGCCCCCAAAGATGAAACTGGAAGGATACAGTAACCCCCTACCGGCAATAGACCTATCCAGCTTCAACTTATTTGGACCCAGACAACCCGCAGATTGGCAAACCCATCTGAGCAAATCCATTCACGTTACTCTTTCGGATTCGGGGGGCGTCCACTAACAAGCAGTAATTATGGATTTTGCCCCTTATAATCGACAGACACGCGACTAGAATAGGGAGTCGTATTGTATTGCATATTATGGAGACAATGTCTGGCACGGTTGTCGACCACGTACGGCCTGCTGGCCTGAGCGAGCCAGTCGGGCCAGTGGTGGCCATCGGTACTGGCGAGTTGGCAGGACCAGAACAACCAGCCAGATGGAGACAAGCAACAAGAGACCACCTGGACAGCGGACAAGGGCCGGACTGAGATAGTGCCAAACCTCGAGCCTCTGGCACTGTCCCGGTGTCGGCATCTCGGACAACCATTCGCTGGCGGCCGCCGGAAATGGGCGTCCCTCCATCAACTCCCCAAGTCAGGACGAACCCCCCGTGGTTGGAAAGAACCAATGAATCGACCCACCCAACAAGCCAACCATGAACCCAATCCAATCAACACGGGGTGGTCACTTGTTATTGGACTGCTCATTCTATGCGCAGACATGCACGCATATATACAGCTACATACATACATACATTACCTACCGCGATGATTTACATCTCAACAGACGACAGAATGAACGGCAAAAGCAGAGGTTGACGTTGACTGAGGGCACTCTTTGCACTGAGCCTTGTCATTCCTCTCGCCTCGTTGTCTCGAATGGTTCAGCAATTTACCTACCTACCCAAGCTACCTTACCTTTGCTCGGTCCCAACAGCTAGCCGCCTGCTGACCTTGAAATAATTATGGCGACATGACCGCGACACGGCTAACCAGCACCCCGTGGTCCAGACCTTTTCCTGTGTCTACAGTTACACCCCTTTGGACACTACTACTATTCCATACGCTACATACTTCGTACACTCAACTACTACTTATACAATCCTTCCCCTGTTATTTGTACTTGCCGCAAAGCATCGAGCGACAGTGGCCTGCCCACCTGATGTTGCCAATCTATTAGGCGCGTCTCGTTAGCGACGTGCCTCCGAGACAACGACACTCGATTGGGAAACTTTCCATTGCCCTGTTTCTCGTTTTACACACGAGTACATATCCAGCTTGTTTTGTTGTTGTTATTGTCCCCCAAGTCAACCCAAGTCAACAGCCAGTATGGCCAGTTCTTAGTGACCTCTCTTGGACAACATCATATACCAGCCAAGCCAGCCCTCTGCCATGAAACGAGCACAATCAATCTCAATTCTCATTTCGCAGAATCAAGGTAAAAGAGAAGCATCGAGACCGCGACTCTTGAACGAGTGTCAAATGTCCATGGATTGAGGGAGGGGTAGCAGAAGCGGAGCATGGGTTTTCTGATGCGACTTTGCCTCAAATTCGTGCGACGATAGCTCTCCCCACAAGTCCAAACCACCGCCGTGGATCTTTACGATATGGGGATCTTCCCATAGTGTAGTTTGAAGATAACCCTGGCTCGGATCCCAATTCGTCCAAATGGCTTCGGCATTCGACTCGCAATGTGCTCGAGAAAGGTGGGCAAGATCTTCAGGGCGACTATAGTCATGATCACGTTCCAAGAGGTCCACGATATTTGTCAAATCGACAACAGCGACTGCATCTTTTCAGTATCCATCGGCAACATCTGAGAGAGGAAGAAAAAAAAAATATTAGCTGAGCTCCAAGCTGCGCGCGGGAACATGTCAACCAACCTGTCTCCACGATTATGTATCAGCAGATCATTTGACCATTCCAGATGCAGGTACTCTTGCATTACACGCCGCCTCTAAACCGCATACGGGGAGAATTGAGAACCGTGAATCCAGTAGTCGTACAGACTTGAGCACGAAAAAGCTACGCATACCCCCTTTCAGTCGTCGCCCATGTTCCGACCTCATTGGATACCTACAAGAGGGGCTCGTCTTCTAGTCATATCAATGGCGCAAGCTTGGCTGCTCTCCAACTGCGAAACCCAGGAACAATCGTCGTAATAGTTCTTTGTTCCGCATGCGAGAGTAATCCAGGTGGACTATATGCGAGTATGACAAGCTTATTGGCAGGGGAGTATTGCCCTAGTTCATCATCAACGTCTTTTGTTCAACATTAGGGTTATCGTCGCGAGGTTGAGAGACCATGTCATGTTTGCCGACGAATTCCCGCCGGTATTGTCAAGCCGGCCTGCTTTGGAAGGACCGCAGAGTCTCTCTAAATGGACATCAAAAGAGGCAGCTCTACCTAATATCTCTTCGGACTGATCTGGACCAAGAGATCGTCGCTCCCAATGTGCCACAAAACAGAGTTGCACACCATCATGTCTTCCCATGACTGGCATTAAATCACGCGGCCGTCCCGTGGCTTACCACTGTCCCGGTAATCCTTGGAATGCCTCGCCAAACAGCCACACTCGTACACACAGAGGGGCCTGCCTCGCCTGCTTCTTGTCTACACTTGATCACCTCTTCTGGTTGCCTAGGCCTCTTTCCGATATTTTTCTTGCGTGCCCGAGTGTGCCGTTTGTTTGCCCTTGTCGCAAACTCTAATCACTTCTGATGCAAATGGAGTCGATCCAACTCAAACAGTCTACTCCGTACGACTCAAGGAAGCAATTCCGATCTAAAAAAAAAAGTAGTCCGCACCCGCTCAGTCTGTCTCTCCGTCTCTTGTTTGGCCACGGGTCCTGCCGAGTAGTAACAAGATGACCTTTACGATTCAACGGCTTGTACTCCAATACCGTATTCTCTTGGTTCGGAACACCATGCGGCTTGCCCTATAAGCTAGCCCCAGCACCCAATCAGAGACCTCGGACACACTTGGATCTCTCCCACCAGCAACTATATCGTCCGCGTTGTGTATCCTACTGGCTCGAAGTCTGTCATGGGAATTCCCCACGACGCTATGGTGCGGTGAACAAGATGGTCTCGAGACCGATCCGCTAGGTTAGGTCGAAGCAGAAGACTCCGTACCTTAATCGGAAGCTCGAGTTTCTCGGTGGATTTAGCGAGTTCCCGCTGACGTCATCGTTGACAGAGCTCTGTCGCGAATTTTTGGTATCGTGAGCTCGAACTCCGGAAAGGTAGGCAACCAATATTGCACAAACATCCGAGTCGGTCTGTCGGGTATACATATTATTCAGCTCTGCAACCGCAACTCGAACGGCTGAGCCACCTTCCACGCAATAAGTCGGCGACAGGCAAGAGTGTCCTTCTTGGCATAGGATCCATGGCGCGCGCCATCAGCAATTGTCAGACCGAGCGTGCCGGATTGTCGTCCTCCAACACAGGCCGTTTCTTTAAATCTGGATCCGCCATGGGACCGGCTATATCAGTGATATCTTTTCCATCTCGACCACTCACGACCAGCGGTGAAGTTCCGAGTGATATGGAAATGTTTTTTTTATATAATTGTACAGCGCAAAGAGCGGGTGCCTCTGGATAAGCAAGTCAACAAGTTGGTTCTGGTTCCTGAGCTACCGTGGCATGCTGACTACTCCGTACGATGATCGACACTGCCCTATCCGCGGCCTGCAAAGAAATTCCCCGCTTCCCATCTGCAAGACGACTGGCATCTTTCTGACGAAAACGAAGAGTCGCATCCATGTATCTCGAATGTACAGCTTCAGGTACCTCCGTCGGCCTGTAGTAAGCCGCCAGCTGTTCGTCTGCGATGTCCTTCTTTCTCCGCTCGATCGCCAACATTCTTGAGCTTCGACTACCAGAAATGCTTCCAGTGGTGATTCTCCTCTCTCGATCCTACCAGGCTATGAATAAGGTTGTGCTACTCGCCAGGTGGTCGACACATTCCTGCAGGTACGGATCTCACCCGAAGTGTATTGAAGCCAACGTACCTGGGCAAATGTTCTGGGATGGGTCTGCCAGCAGCGTACCACGGACGGTTTTGGTTTGAATCCTCCTTCTTACACCACATGCAACTGCACCCACTAGCCCGGTGCAGCAGTATTACTTACATACCGTGTGCATATATACTGTGAGTCTATAGCTTGACTTCTTTACGTCTGCATGTCTTGGAATTTGCACTACATTGCCTTTTGTTGAGGTTTTCTTTTTTTTTTTTCTCTCTTCTCTTCGCTCCCACTTCATTAATGGTGTGGAAAACATGTGATTCTACAGAGTAAAGATTGATAGCAAAAGAAGGGAGAGCCCTGCCGTGCAACCTGGGTCGAACCACTTAAAAGCAGCAGCTATTTGGGTATCATAATTCATAAACCCACCCGTCGTTGGAAGCCTTGTTTCCATAATAATTTTGTTTAGATAATAGTCAATCTGATACCCAGCCTCTCCCTTTCCCGATACCAACATCTTTTCGTGATCTGAGATGGTGGAAAACTAATGGATGACTCACTCTCGTGGCCTACCTAGATAATACCTGCACGCCCCCTTTCGAGAACGATATGAGGGCAATACCGTAACCAAAGCTCACGATCACGAAAAGATCATCTTTCACTTTACCAGAACTTGTCCAGAAGCGGTGGGCAGATTGACTTGAACCAGGGCATCGGGCTAGGGCATCCCCGAGAGACATTTCCTCCGTTGTAGTAGCTCACTGCATGTAGCGTACACTGTAGGTACACGGGCTTATGTTGGCTTGGGTTATTTGCTTTTCCCACGCCCCCCAGTTTGTGGCCCGCCCAAAACATTCTCACGATCTCCACTTTCTCACAGTGGAGAGGTTGAAACGCGAAGCAACAAGCAGGCAAGCACAAGAAAAAGAAGACGGGGGGCCCCTCAATGACGTATTGTATTGTCACGATGCGAATGCGGATGCATGTCTCGGCGCTCCGATGCCATGCCCGTTTATTGACTCTTTTTTTTTTTGTTCGACGGGAACGCGGGAGCGCGGCTGCGGGTAGGTAACTTGAAGCAGTAGGTAGGCAAGGTCGGTATCGAGGTTTTTTGATCGTGTTTGAAAAATAATATCTCACTTGAGCTTTGCTTTTTGTTTCATCCTTCCATATTCCGACTGCTCTCAAGTGTGGACATGAACTCTTTGGTGGGGGATATGTGTTATGATACATAACTTCAAGCGAAAAAGAGGCAACACATACAAAGAGATGAAAAGTATATGCCAGTAACCTCTATCTGTTTCTGTTTTCCTCTATCCTTTGAACTGGCATTGATCTACGCTCTGATGAGTCCAAATGCCGAGCTGAAGTTGGAAGGGAACAAATGGAAGGAAGGTGGGTTGGGACTTGCTTGCCCCGCGATCTGGTCTTGGCGATTGGGCGACTTCGCGACTTCAGCTCTGGTTTGGGATTGCCTCCTTTGGCCTTTTTTGGCCTCTTTTCCCACCCGCACCGCGCATGAACGCTCATCAGACGAGACGAAACCAAGTCAATCTTCTATGCATAATCCTCCTACCTAGTGATCTCAGTCCTCTTCCAGAAATTCAAGCAGGCGTATCTACCCTAGTAGACTTTTATTCCTAGGGCAAGAAGAAGAAACGAAAACTAAATAGCACAGCATCACTTGTTCTTGATCATCACTTTTTTTCGCCGCCCTTCTTCTCGTGACACACAAGGTTTATTCAGCCCCAGATTAGCGATACCATACCCCCGTGACCCAAGACCTGAAAAAAGAAAAAAAGGAATCAAACATCTCGGGCGATTCGAGAAGCAACAGAAAAGAAAGGAGCTTTCCTGCCCGACCCCTCCCGTTCGTGTGCGCTTCACTCGTCATCGTTTTGCCGCAGGACCGACCTCTTTTCTTTCCGTCCAGCTTTCTTTCCCTCCCACACATGTCAGACGTATACCGCAAAGTCGGCCGCGGCGGCGCCGGCAATTTTTACTCGCAAAAGGATGTAGAGGAGCACATGGCGCAAGCATCGTCGTCGTCAGGCGGCGACGGCGACCTCGAGGCGCAAAAGCCCGCCCCCGCCGACGACGTCCCGTCCGACCCGGCCATCGAGCAGCACCAGCAGCCGCCGTTGACGACTTCTTCGACGAGTGCCGGCGGCAGCAGCAGCGGCGACGCCCCCGCGTACGGCGTCAGGACGGGCCGCGGCGGCGCGGGAAACTTCATCGACCCCCTGACAGCCTCGTCGTCGTCGGAGCCCACGGTCCGACAGCACGCCCAGCCGCGGCCGCCGGCCGTCCACACGACGGGGAACCAGTCGTTCTTTCTCAAGCAGCAGCAGAAGGAGGCCGAGAACAGCGCCGCGCCGCCGCGCCTGAGCGGGCGGGGCGGCGCGGGCAACTGGGGCGGCGGGCCGAGCGAGGCCGAGCGCAGGACCATCGACGAGGAGCAGGAGCGCAAGAGGCGGGAGGCGATCGACAAGGGCATCTTTGACGACGTCAGGGCTGGGCTGCAGGAGCCGGGGAGGGCGCACACTCGCGTTCAGCCGCATGGGCGCGGCGCGGGCATGAGAGGGTTCGAGGAGTCTTGATTCCACGAGATGGGTTAAAGGCGTCCATGAAGGTCGATCTGGGTAGGACGTCTGAAAAATAATGTGCCAGTACAGAACAGACACCGTTGACCCAAGGATCCGGGGCAGTATTTCTGCTGATTGGCACAGGCAACCTGACCCGAGTATCGAAGCTGTGCGCACTCTTCAGACGTCTATATGCGCCATACTCGGGCTTCGTATCTTTATCGGGTACGACTATACAAGCACTTCGAGTACGGTAGCTCAAGTGAACGTGGTTGCCCCCTGTTCACCATAACAATTACACCAAACGAAATATAAACATTTTATGTCCTGCTAAGGGCCGGTTCTCGTCAGGACGTGGTTACAACTTTTGGCTGGATCATTGGAAGGTGTCATGCTTGGGGAGCTTGGAGATTATACAGATTGCCATCGTGATCATTTCTCCGTTCAGGGTCGATGGAGTTTCAAAATGACGAGGAACCACAGCAAACACACAACACTCGGAGTTGGACATGCTGAATTTGGATAATCGAGCCCTCATTCGAGGCAGTGTATCATTATGAATTCACTTTTCTTTTTACTTTGACCATATATCTGGTTACGCAAATAAATTATCCCCACCCTGAACGCCATGAGAATGCCGAAAGACCAATCAAAGCAGATCCGTAGAACGCCAATTTTCTCATCCACCGCGAACATGTCCAGAAGCAGCCCTCGGGCCGTGTCGGTGGTGCTCCTCCAGAAAAGAGTCCTAGCTCCCACAGATGGGACGTCGTCGCTTTGCCTTCCTCTCCCATCGCCTCCTCGTCTACTCGGAGTCGTCGTCGACCTCCATGGTCTCGTCGGCCTCCTCGGGGGCGAACTCGACGCCGCCGTCGGTCCGGACCTTCTGGCGCATCTTCTCCTTGCCGAACAGCTTGGTGGGCTCGCCGGGCAGGATGTTCTGCTCCTCGAGGCGGGCGATCTCCTCCTGGCTGAGGCCCTGCTCCAGCGCCAGCCTCCTCTTCTCGCTGCCGCGCAGCCGGGGCAGCAGGTGGCTGTGGGTCTGGACCAGCTTGCGGGCGTCGGCGAGCTCCCGGGCGCGCTTGCCGGCCATGCGCTTGCGGTAGAAGACCCTCTCGCGCTTGCTCCTGATCTCCTGGATGCGCTCCATGGCCTTGAGGGTCCTGTTTGTAGATATAAGTCAGCGAATTGTCCAGTGAACGCGATATGATGGGACAGGTGACTGTGCCCGCCAAATCATAAGAGAAACGTACTTTTGGACCAGGTCGCGGTTGTACCGCACGGGAACGTTGCGGCGCTGGGCGAACTGCAGGGTCGAGTCGACGGTCATCTCCTTGCCGGCGGCCTTGCGGAACGCCTTTGTCCACGCCAGCTTGCGCGGGTTGCGCTTCATCTTGAAGTTCTTGTGGCATTTCGAGCGGCAGAAGCGGAACTGCTTGGCGTCGTTTCGAATGAATGTGATGCCCTGCAAAGTGAAAAGTTTCGTGTCAGCCGGGCTGGATTCTCTCTCGACGCCCTCCATCGCGCTCTCATCTCCTCCAAGATCATATCCAAAAGGTTGGGAAGAATCCTCACCTTGCCGGGGTACGCCGGTCGGCTACAAAAGTAGCAAGTCTCGATTCTGACCATTGTCGCGACTTGTTCCTACAAATCAATACCTGTCGAAAAGAGTCGGCTTGTGCTGCCGGGTGTTCGTGCAAAGAGAACTGGAATTGGCTGGAGGCTTTGCACTTTTTTTCTTCCCGGGACCAAAAGTTTATCGGTTATCCAACAGAGACAGACCAAAATTTTTGGAGGAGACCCCTTCCCACTTTCCCAATCGATAGCTGGGAAGGCGTGGGGCAAAGGCGCCAGGTGGGCTGGGCGCAGGAGCAATACCTTTGGCCCCGTCTCATTGGCCGGCGGAAAAACTCAACTGTCCGTTCCTCGCCATCCATTCGTAAGGCCCGTGCGTCAAGAAATTCATCGGTCCTTGCAGAGCGCCGTCCGTCCATTGTGAAAGTCCACCAGATCCCCAGATCCCCGATATCGTGATAGAGGCATCTCTTTTCGAGTATACACCCAAACAACCATGGCCTCAACACTAGCTATCGGAGCCGGCGTGGCAGTCGCCGCCTTCCTCGTGCGTAACTCCCGATTAAAACAACGCGCGCAAGACCAACAACTGACCCGGGACGTGAACAGGGCCGAGCCGGAGTCGTCGCATGGAGGCGATCGCGCGGCGGCGTGAGCGCCATGGGCAAGGCTTTCTACAAGGGCGGATTCGAGCCCAAGATGAACAAGCGCGAGGCTTCCCTCATCCTGTCTCTCAAGTACGGCATTCCCTATTTGCCCACGAAATCATGACGAGGGAATAGACAGACTAACACCCCATCGGCAGTGAACGAGCCATCACAAAGGAAAAGCTTCGCAAGCAACACAGAGTTCTCATGCTTCTCAACCACCCCGATCGAGGCGGCAGCCCGTACTTGGCGACAAAGGTCAACGAAGCCAAGGAGTTTCTCGAAAAGAATCCATGATAGTGGCGTGCGGGATACAGAACAAATATCACGATTGATCTTTCAGCAGAGAGTCGTGAGGACGAACTATATGTAAATATTTTGTACAACAACAACGACAACCAGGGTTGGCATGTACAAAGCGACGGCGTTCACGGAAGACTTTGGGGTTATATTGCATGGTAAATGGGTGTTTATGGTTCATAAGCATGTCTTTACATTCTCTGTCTAGAATTCTCTATTGCCCAGATGAAAGGGCGGAATCTCTTCTCAAAACAAGAACAAAAACGAATCATGTCCAACTTGACAATGACTCTGAGCTGGTCTATCATACACTGGACCATGTTGACAACGCTGCATGGTATGTTATACATGAAATAGCGATAAACCGAAAGTCGAAGATGCCGCAGATAGTCCATGCTCGTATCAGGTTTTCTCAAAAATCTGTCGCGAAGACATCACTGCTGACTTGGGGATGGTTTACCGGCTGGGGATGACAAGAAGGCTAGGATTGGTCTTGCAACTGGGGGAACGGAAGACCTCCGTCGTCCATCTCGCCGTCGCTCCATTCCTTGGGACTACAAATAGTTAGTCTCTTTAGTTCCAGAGAATCATCACAAGACTTTGACTTACTCTCCCTCGGGCTCCCAGCCATCTCTCTCGGAATTAGAGACCTTTTCACCAGCCGCCTTTCGCAGAACCATGACAAGCAGGCACAGCATGGTGTAGGCAGCATCATTGCCAGCGTTGTGGAAATAGTTTGCCGGGGACACACTCAGCTCCCGGCAGAGAAACGAGAGTGATCGGACGTCGTTGGTTCGCTGGGTATGGCGGAAGATGTCCTTGGTGTCAATCTCGTCGTGATATCCGGCCAGCTTGCGTACCTCGAGACCAAAACTCTCGAGATATTTGACATCGCTGCCGAGGTCGTGGCCGACGAGCACAAACTTTCCTTCGCCAATCAGGTCTTTGAGCCGACTGACCACGTCTACTCTAGAGACAAATTCGCTGGTACTGTTGCTTGGATTAGTAAAGGTTTCTCTCCGACTCGATCTATAACATGACCTACCCGAATTGGAACTTGTCGGGACATCCATGAACGTAGACTCTGTTGACGATGTGTCTGTGCTCCTTGATGCGAAGGTGATGCGTCTCGAGAAACTCGTTCCAACCATCAAAGGATGAGCCGGGAGAAATGTCCTGAAGTCGCTTTGTGTCCAAGATGGTTATACCAATCTCTGTAATTGTGAAACGGTTCATCTCATCGGCCTCGACATCCAAGCAGATGAACCGGACATTCTCTTCCATCTCGTGGGGCACACAGCTCTTGGGATCCCACTGCGATTCTGTACGAGCTGTACAAGATTCGTTAGCGATTGAGTCGATCAGACACTCCTTTGTAAATCACTCACAAGTATGGGAGGCAAGGGAGTCCCTCTCGACGCGGAGGCCCAGGTAGCGCTGTGCTCGCTTGAGGTCCCGGCCCCAAGTCTTCTGTCGACGAATGGCCTTGATGCGCTTTGCCTGCTTCTTCAAGACCTTGTCGGTTGCCTTGAGAACACTGTAGATGCACTTCGTTGTTTCGCCGTACTTGCGCAGGCTGTCCTTGTCGAAACAGTCGAATGACTCTGGGGCCACCGGGAGATCGTTCACGTCCTCAATGGCTTCCTTGAGAAACTGTCCGCTGGTGGCGATGCGCAGGAAGCGAGGCAAGATGGGTTCATTGAAGACATTGCGGAAACCATCAACGGGGCGGTCGGGAAGCTTGAGGTCGAGACCCAGCTCAGAGTTTACCTTGCCAACCAGGTCAACAAACAACGTCCAGGGCGCCAAGAGCAACGGCTGTTTCTTGCCCTCGGGATCGAGCATAAAGTAACTGTGGAAAGAAGAGGTGTCAGCGCCTGCATGCTCCACAGTCCACGGGTATGTAAAAGAGACACCCGATGGAAGAGGTTAGTTGGTTGCAAATAAGTTCAAAAGCAACTCACAGATCCCATGCTCGCGACTCGAACATGTTGGCTTTGAAGAAGTCGGAGACCTGAGTCGAGTTAGTACTACATTCGACCATGAAGACTGAATTACTCACCTTGTCGGCATCGGCTCCTGCATATCGCTGAGGGTATGTGTGGACGAGCTTGAGTGGGCACAAGACCAGCTGACTGGGAGACGATTGCTGTGCTGTTGTATCGCCTCATCGCATTAGTATTATGGGTTGTCGTTTTTCAATATTGTTGGCGTGTTGTTGTATTTGTCTTGTTGGGTTGTTACTCACCGGGTGTAATGATGGAGCTCTGTGGTGCCCGGACTCCATCGTTGATAGTGAGATCACCAAAGGTAATCATGTCCGAATCAGAGTAGTCATCATAGCTATTAGAAGCATGATTGCCGTGGTGTGCCATCGTGCCGTCGTCGGTAGGCTCAGTCGAGCCCTCAGTGATGTCTTTGGCGAAAACCGCGCTGAAAGACTCAAGGAGGTTCTGAGTGGTGTTCCTAATAGAGTTAGGCTGGAAAGTATACTCATCGGTCGCTTCGGTGGAGTCCTCGGCGATATCCTCAGTGGTAGGCTGGTCAGTATACTCCTGGGAAGGCTCAGTGATGGGCTGGCGTCGAGAATTCTGCCGGTTCAAACCGTGCAGGGCCAGGATAGTGGCTGTGTTGTGGCGGACCTCGCTGACGTCACTGGTCAAGTTCTCATACAGTTGAGAGAGAAATTGATCTGACGGACTGTGGTTGTGGGCATTGTTGAGCGCCGAGGGAAGGCTCGAGAAGGGAACCATGGTGGCGGCAAGCAGAAGGAGTGGCAGATTTTATTTGGTGAGATGGAAAGAGCGCGGGAAGGAAGGCTGCAACACGCGAATGCTGAATCCACAATATGCAGATTAAGGAAAGAACGGCTGTTTGCAGGACAAACGGAGAGGAAGATGTTCGGGGACGCCCACAGATCATGAAGAAGAGAAGACTGGATCACTCTGCAGATTCACGAAGTCAAATGGTCGGCGACAAAAACAAAAGTCTGCTTCGTTGTCAGGTCGGGCACAAACATCAAGTGTGTTGCCCGGGGAAGTTAGCACCAGGCCACCAGTCAGGTAGACATAGGTACCAGTTGGCCCGCAAACGAAAGAACCTCAGTGATTGTGCATGAAATGCGCAGTAGCCTTGAAGTGACAATAGTTCCTCAAAGAAGGGAAGCCTCAGTCGTCAAGATCCCGCGTGCAAACGGTGAGTTACCAGAAAGAGATATGTGCATGCCCCGGGAATCTGCCGCTGCCGAAATCATCAATTTGTACCATCACGCAAACGACATCTTCAGTTCCTCTCTTGGTGATGGCCGTGAAATTTCACCAGAGACTGCACGAAAGAACCATGCAGTATCATTACTTGACATGAAGCTGGTTTCCGGCTTGCTTCTCAAGGATCATGTCTCCCAATAACTCATTGTCATGGCAGTCAATCGCCTTCTGTAACTTGATGATGCAGAAAACGCCCATCGAGAGCCATGTATATCTCATTTAATGTGTTCTATTCATTGCACATTATGGAAGCCGTTGCTCGCGAAAGCCATGTCCATAGGCGGACCGAATCCCCTGTAGAGTCCAGACATCTATTTTACATCTACAATTAACAGCACGCTGCCCACTCCAAACATTCATACACATCAGCACATTGATCTATTTGAAATTGGGCTTCAAAAACTGTTTCATGTTAGCACGGAACAAGGTCACGCAAGGAACCAACTACTCACCTCTGAGGCCTCTTCTGGCGTAATTTTCGAGACATCGGATTCGGCAGAATCGATCAGCCCAAGCCTGGGTCTCCTCACATTGGTGAACCAAAATTCTCTCCTGTCTCCGCCAAGTGTACCGCTGAATAACCTTTTCTTGAAATCCTTCAAAAAGTCATTGTACAGCTGAGGCTCTTCAAAATTGACCATGTACTGGCGGAAGACACCCAGGTTTTCAGTTGCTCGATCAAAGTTGAGATCGCCAAAGCTTTCATTAACCAGCTCGCGAATCACCTCTCCAATCTGCTTTGCTGCTTCAGAAAAGACAGATTCGTCCTCGGAAGTGTCCATCATCTGCTTGAAAGATGGAATGACATTATCTGGGTCAACCTTGGTGCGCTTGTTGCCTGGCTCCCGAAGAAGGGCATCAACATCCAAGCCAGATATAGGCTTTCTTGTGTTTTGTTCTCCCTTGACACGTCTCCCCTTGGCTTTTGGTGGAACTGAAAACATCATTAGTCAAGTGACTGCACATCTCTTCAAAATCAGCATACCTTTCTTTAGTTCAGCCGTGGCGATCAAGTCGTCGAGTCTCGACTGGGCATTTTTTACCAGGTCATGGTCTGGGAAGGCATACTTGCCCAGAATAGTTGGCATGGGCGGAACCGGCTTATCAGCATGAATTGCCCTGTGGCGAATAGCTTGGTTGATACGGTGGAGCGGAGGACAAAAGGTGTCATCCACTGCAGCGTATTCCATCGTCCTGTCGCCCTCGTCGTCCAAAGCATATGTCGAAATATCCATGGCATCCACGTACTCGTCCATGGCCTCGAGCAGATCCTCGGATGGCAGAAACCGATGCTTGGTAAGAACATTGTTTTGGACAGTCACCACCTTGTCGATCGGTGGAAAGGGGTATTGGCGCACGTCTTCGGCAAATGGCATTGGAATATCGTAAAGACATTCAAAGTCGACGTCGATGTGAGGCGCCAGCAATACCAATGCGGGATCCTTGCCGTCCTTGACAACGATTCGTGCCAAGGCGTACGACTCGTTCTCGTGGAGGGAATGTACGAGGGACGAGAGCTTCAAAGCATCAGCGTCGCTGTTCTTTTGGGCCACAATGACACCGCTCTCGCCAAATTTCAGAAACGGCTCGAATTTGTCCTGTTGGATAAAACCGAGAATGGAGAAACTCTTGACCGTTTCTAGTTTTGTTATGTTGAAGTCGGACTCGCTGATGTGAACTGCAGTCTGCCCATACGCGTATCCTTTTGCCAGTGACTCGAAATCGACGTCTCTTTTTCCACCCGGTCCATCTGGATCATTGATCTTGTAGCTTCGAGCCATTTTCACGGCGGTAAACTCGCCCCCATTGCTGGATTCCACGCCTTCCATCTCGTCATCGTCGAGAGTCTGAGTTGATTGGGTCCCACCGTTGTTGCTATGGGTGACGGTGCTGGCAGAAGGAGGTGCTGCCCTCTTTGTCTTGAAATACCGCTCGACATGGATACGCAGAGCTCTGGGGTCTACCTTGGGATCGCCCAGGACTAGGTCGCCATCATACGTCTTGTAAGGTTTGGTTTGCTTGAGTCTCGGCATGTCTAGCTCGTCGACGGCCTCTGCAATGGTGCCAAAAGTTCCCAGATCTTCGCCAACAGCATCGATCAGGCTCTTCAACAGGCTTTCGTTTGCCCTTTTTTGCTCCGTCTTGTCTTCTTCCTTGAATCCAAACTCTGCATCGTCAAAGTCGACGCCCCTAGGTATATTGTTAGCGCCAAGCAAATGCCACTGGTGATGTAGAGGATATCGGCATACAAGATGGTCAATTGGATGTTGTGCTCGCGGAGTCTGTCCGCAATGTCGGTAATATCGTCCGTGTCCAAAGGAGCCTCGCCCGATGTGACCATGAAGATCTTGCGGTTGAACTTGAGCCTCTGTGGCGCAACCTTGTCGATCATGCCAATGGCGGGGACGAGGGCAGAGATGCAATCGCCGGTCTCACTATTACTCGGCTTGATCTTTGCATGCAGGGCTCTCATCTTGGCCAGATCCATGGGCTGGAGTTCTTGGAGGATGGCAATGTTCTCGTAACCGCCCTCTTCCTCGAATTCCGTGTTGGACTCGTCCGTCCTCACGCCAATGACACCGACATTCCACGTTTTCCTCGAGGCGGCGACCGTGGTGGAAATCTTGTCCCATATCCAGCGCATGGAAAAGTCGAGATCTGATTCCGTCCTGCCATTATGACAATCTGCCATGGACGATCCGAGATCGACAATGTAAATGACGGCTTCCTTGTCGGCCATGGTGGATGCAATGAATTGAGATGAATTTATCAAGTGAGTGTCAGGGCCGTCAAATGAATGTCATGGCTTGCAGTTGGAAGAGAGTCTACAATTTTGTTTACGAGGTTCGTCCTCAATATGAAGGCCCGTCTCATGCCATTCAACGCCCGGGCATCTCTTAGGAAATTAGGCAAACGCGGGCAGAGAGATGGTTGTTGGCTGGCTTCCAAGCGCGTCGAGGCCCGTCACAGGGAGGATCAATGTGGGGACCCTTGCGACGCGAAGAAAGAACGAGGTCACACTTTTTCTAGGCAGCTACTCCACTGTTTAGCTCCCGCCCAGCTCTCCGGAATGGCCCAAGCTCCTTGCATAAAGCCCGGGGTTTAGCGCTAGCTTACAGTGGCTCCACTGAAGAACAGTGCTGTTGTTCCATTCCGCCATTGAAACCGTCATTGATTGACGTCCTGATCGAACGTTCCATGTCTGGTCGGGTGTGGGCCGAGGTTCGATCATGACATATGTAGATCTGGGATGCCCAATCAATTTCAGCATATTTCCAACTTTTCACTTCTTGATATTCGACCACCGATAACTGATCTAACCATCTAATCACCCATCAATCTTCAACACCTCACTGTTGCATTCGTATACTCCAAGACAAGATGTCGGCGGGATCACAGTTCTTCACGCCTGGTCCATACCACATTCTATCGTACGCCATGACAGCACGCCGTACTTGAACAACCGTCACTGACATGTACTCTAGCTATGGAACTCTCCTAGGAACTCAGGTATTCCATGTAAGCATCTCTGTTCCCTTTTCAGTCCTCTCGCCTCTTTGCGCCTGGTGCTCATGACTGCTCGCACCCGCAGACCTTTATCAATGCCACCGCCGCATTCAAGACCCTCGAGCGACCGCAATTCGCCGTCCTGCAGCGCGCCCTCTTCCCAGCCTACTTTGGCATGCAGACGATCCTGCCGGTGGCAATGGCATTGACGTATCCAGGCGGTCTGATCGCTACGGGCGGTATCAAGGGTGCGCTGCTGGACGAGGCGAACCGTTGGAACGTGACTGTCCCGCTGGTCACCATGTTTGTCACTGGACTCGTCAACTGGGTATACTGTCTCCCGGTCACAAACTCGATTACGGCAAAGAGACGGGCGCAAGGTATGTTGATCCGGTTTCTGTTGGACAAGCTCCAGGAATGCAGACTGACCCGGCCTGGTAACAGAAAAGAAGGATGGCAAGCAGAGTTGGGATCCCGCGCCACACTCGCAGGAGATGCAATCTCTGAACAAGCAGTTTGGAAAGATTCACGGCATCTCTTCTCTGCTCAACCTGGTCACATTGATTGCAACCATCACATATGGTTTCAACCTGTCTTCCAGAATCATTTAAGCTTACCATTGTACAATTGCTCGTTGCTTGGTCACAGAACACGAGATGCGGATTGTCGACTATAATTGGATAATCCATGTTATTTAGCCTCCAACAATACTGTATACCACATCCGAGGTGTCTCGGAGACCTATAGTCAGTCGTTATTGAGTGCATGGTCGACCCTGCTTCTCAAACTCGCTCCAATTCAACCCGTCTCCATTTTTAATCCTCTCGACAATTTAGAGCAAAACGCTGAAAGCAAAAAATCCGATGCGCCTTTTGCCATCTCCTTCTGGCGGGGGGGTATAATGCGGGACCTGAAACCAGGCGCCCTGAAATAATGAACAGTCGCCGTGCTGAAGCAGATTCATTGCTGACGTGGACCTGCAGTATCGGGACCCGCGACTGGGAAGCGAAGAAAAATCAAGTCGGAAAGGAAAAAAAGGTCCGAATGAAAGGTCCGAATGGAAAGGGAAAAGGTGGAACCCTTAGGCCTTTCCAGCGAGCGCCAACAGCTCGGCCTTTGCTGCTGCCATCTTCTTGGCCTTGGTTTCGGCATCCTCGATGGCAACGATGCGGTCGTTGGTAGCAGCTCTTCGGAGAGAGTCGTGCAGCGAGTGCTTGGGAGGGGCGAGGGCCAACTGTCTTGCGACGTCAATGTCTTGGACGGGTCGCGGGTACTGGCGCATCATGGTGTCGAGCGGGTTGCTACCAGTCTGCGAGCGGACCAGCTTCGGGGCGACGGGGACGGGGACGGAAACCGCCTCGTCGGGGACGGTCGACGTGGAAGAGAGGGACGATCTTCGGGTGGCGGAAACGGGAAAGTAGCTCTCGCTGGCCTCGACGGGCTTCTTGGGTTGGCCGACCATTTGCGAGTCGGAGGATGGCGTCTCGGTTGCCATTGGTGGAGTGAAGAAGCCAGTGATGTAGGAAAAGGCTTGTGTGATGGCCGACATTTCGCAATCGGCGGGTTGTACAGAATAGATCTGGGATGATATAGTCGGCGGGAATAGCGTCGAGTGCTAGGCAATTGAGAAGCTGACGGTTGGATATTTCTGACAAATACAGTGACAGGAAGCTGTGATTTGTGTAGACGCCCACGCACGATCTGGAAGGAGGAAGAGAATAGAAAAAAAGATCAGAGCCTGGGGCGAGAAACGGAGATAAAAAAAAAGAACTTTGGTGGTCAGACCGGGAAGGATAAATAAGTTTTTATTTCTGGGTACCGGGTTTTACAGCTTGCTCCAGAGGTTGTGTCCACTCACGATGCCCTCAGAACTTTGGAACGAAGTGGGACGCTGCCTTACATTAGTACGAAAAGGAAGGGAAAAAATGTAAAAGACGACCCCACCATTCCGATCTTTCCATTTTATTAGATACCTACTCTGGACAGGCAACCCTGTCTCTTGTCTATTGTTCTTTCCATTATTAAGGAAATGGGCCATTACCCGCAAGACCGGCTTCTTTTCCATGACCATGACCATGACTGTGTGCTATCTGATCCGCGCTTGCGTGTCTAGCTTACTCGAGCACACATTGGATGACGGGCAGACCGCTGTATCAGTTGTATGCAACTACGCTTCCAGTTTCAGAAAAAGAGCTGCCATCTGTTTCTTCTTGGTGATACATACATCCTATCAGTAACGTAACGCCACTGCCTGTTGGCTATTCGTCGTTGACCGCAAATCCGCCTCTCTGCAAGAGCCTCTGCAAGAGCCATCGTTGACTGCTGTATCAATGTCAAGAAGGAGCATGGGCATGGCATGGCATTGCGTCTCCTAATTCTATTCCTGGTCAGCTGGCCACCCGCGTGTACTCTAATAATATGAGGTGAGCAGAGACCTGGGGGTTCTCCGACCGTCAGTGAACGCCTCCCCTGGAACTATAGCTGGGGTTTTGATTCGTCGTGCTGCAGAAAGGGTCCTGAACTTTCCTTCCAGAAGGGCTCCGCTATCGCTAAGCAATCGCTAATGCACTATGAGATTTCAGATTTGGGCGGGGCCGCGGCGCTTGCTAGTGTGATGCACAGCCTAAAGCTTTATTGTTTCCCCCACGGAAAGGAGCCTCCTTCTTTTGGTCGGGGTCCGAAGACCTTTCATTATGGTAAAGAGATGCAAGAGTTCTCTGCAGATGCCCGTACCGGTACGACGAAACCCAAACGGGTGCAAAAGTAAGATACGTTGGAAACTCAAGCGCCAGGTGGATGACCACAATGTTACAGCGCTCTCAACGGTAACGCCACCCTGACGGCAAGGACAGAGATCGCCGTGAACCTGTCTGAGCGGCATCACTTACAAGATTGGATCATATCATGAATCGTCAAAGACCTAGAGCGACACAACAGACACACTTTTCTTTCAGCCGTTCCTCTTGTAACCCGTTGAAACTATATGACCACGACATTTACAATTAGTCTTTGCAGCACACCATCTCGGGGCCTTTACCGTCGGTCAGTTGACGCACCCAGAAGACGCAGTCCGCGGACGCTAGAACATGATATTTAGAGCTCAATCGCACAGCCTTAAGTAGTGGCACGCAGCGCCTAGCCGATGGGTGGCTTGGGGGCGCATAAAGTTGACCCAGAGATGCTGACAACCGCTTACCTGGGCTCGGGTCGGGACTGAACCGATGCAATTCTCCATCATGATCAACGAGATATCTCGACCGGTATGGTTGTAATCGCCGCCTCCCGATGAAAAGGATTTACAGTCCACAGGAAAAGAAAAATCGGATTCGGGACAATGAATTTGTTAGGTCGCACCGAGCCTGGGCCGCTCTGATCACAACATGATTCGACCTGCATAAAGCCATGAGTCGCCGCCTTTGATCCTCAAACAGCGGTCCGACGAGGTTAGTATCGTATACCTAGCTGAGCGGACACGGCACCGCATACATATGTATGATAAAAGATGCGGGGTTTATCCGATTGGGTATAACTGCAAAGGACTTCAATGCTGTATCACGAACATACATGTCTGACAATATGACGTCTATTGTCCTATAGATCTACCTTGTCAACAAATTCCCCTCTTTTGAAGCAATGCCGAAGGCGGGAGGCCATTATCACCTCATTGTTGCCTTGTGTAAACTCCGTCGATATGTCCGAATATGGGCAACTGGTATATGATTGCCTGTGCTGCGTCATGATGTGTCTTACGTCTAGAAGCATGGCCTTCATCGCAAGAGATTGCAACAAACCATTTCGCCCAAGAAATCTATTGCAGATCGGCAGTAGATGGCCTACGTTTGCTTGCCGGCCTTGTCTTTCTGCGCCTGTCGCTTCTCCAGCTCGCTCGTACGTATGACCTTGGGTGCGGGCCTCTTGTACGGGGTCAAACTGGGAATGGTCATACCGACTTGGCGCTGGTAATGTTTGTAATCAGGATACTTTCCTGCCGTGATCAGCTCGGTGAGCCACGTAGAGCCCTGAAACAGCATGAGCAAGCTCATGGCACCTAATCCAGTCCAACTGTAGAGCACCTTGGTCGAGTAACAGCTCCAGTGGTAGAGCACCAGCCAAATCGTTTGCTCGGCAGTAAAGTTTGGGTGTCTGCAGTATGCCCAAAGACCGGAAGTGTTGAAGCCTTGGTCCAGATCCTCACGAGTGTAAGGTGAGTTCCGAGGTACTTTTGCCGTCGCCTGGTATTCCCTCTTGCTGTTTTGATAGTCTAAAGAATAGTCAGCTACATGTGCATGTCTTTCGGCAAAGTGGTCACGTACTCCACTGTTGACCATCGCTGAACCATTCGGTTAGCACCAGTCCAAGCTGTATCGCTGTGAACATGACATCCGCCCCGGAAACTTCCTTTTCATACTGAGAAGCAAGCAGGATGGCGTAGGTAGGAGCGGAGAGAAGGAACAAGAGAACGCTCTGGATGAATGAGATGAAGGTAATGTTGAGGAGGAAAAACGGGACTGAGCCGATGTGCTTCTTGACGAGTTCCCTGTTTTATATGAGTTTGTGTCGGCATTTAAAGTCATGTATTATGCTACTCACCATCTATAGTCCTCGGAACCAATCTGGTATCCTCCCCTTCGCCAGTAGTTGAACGTCAAGCGAGCCTTGGTATCCGAGTCAGTCTGATTCAGACGCAGCAACTGTCGGACCACTTACACTCCAGACGACACTCCACAAAAGTATCAAATTAAGTCTTGGGCTTGACACATTGTTCAACTCGGCCCAGACCTTGTAGTGAACATTGTAGATGGTGGGCAGCAGACTCCACATGCGATCTACCTGAGAGTAGTTGCGGTTGGCCTCGGAAACGACCAGGAAGACGACGCCCGCGAACAGGGAGAAGGCGAAACCGGATACCAGTGGGTTCGTCTGCTTGTACAGCTCGAGAAGGTCATGAGGGCTTGTGATATGATCCAATACCCGGTACGGTAGCTCATACAGCTGCGGGAGGAAGGGCTCGACAGTCTTGGACCAGTCGGCGCAATCCTCCAACTTGAGGAAGTGTGGGAGGGCCATGGTGTTTATCTTGTGACTATGCTCTTCAACAAGAAGAATTGTAGTCTTGATCAAATGTGTTTATAAACGCGGAATGCTCATAAAAAGTTGATTCATATACTGCGGCCCGGCACGGTACTTGAACAAAGGAGCCAAAGGACGTCATGACTTCATATGCAAGTGACAGACAAGAAGTCGCGTTAGCGCCCGTGGCTAGCGTGGTTGGTGCCTGTGGGCCCCGCTGCCTGCTGTGCCTGCCTGTGGCTCAATTTTGTAGTGGGGCGCCACGCCGAGTCTCTTGTTGACTTTGCATACAGGACCGTCTCAATTTTATCACCCAGACGCGTATCGAGACATGTCAGCCCAGAAGCACAACGAATTCACCTTGACGAGGTCGATAAAGATGAAATGATATCAGATAATGCTCAAGTCTACGAAAACTTTTCGACCATTATCATTTCCAGTTGCATAGAGGTCGCGGTCCTCGTAGCAGAGGAAAATCTCGTTATGGAGCAAAATTCTGCTTTTCACCCACAGCTCTCGTCACGCGACTTTCTGCGCTGACACCGATGTACCGACCAATTGCGACTTCAAGACATCTTCTCCTTTGTTCACGACGGTCTATAGATTGGAGGAAGCCAGTTTCGTTCGCCATTCGTTGCAAATCCAAGATGAGGATTCTCTGCGTCGCAGAAAAGCCATCGATAGCCAAGGCCGTTGCCGGACATCTCTCTGGTGGGGAGCAGCACACAGTCGGTGACCCTCCAGAACTTGCATCAGCCAAAAGAAAGCGTACTGACTCTTCTCAGCGAAACACTCCCAACAAGTACATCAAAAACTACACGTTTGATTATGACTTTGGTCAAGGATGGGGCAATTGCAACGTGACCATGACCGCCGTGCTGGGTCACATCACCACCACTCAGTTCCCTGCCGAGTACAAGGACTGGAGATTTCCGCCTCCGGACAGCCTGTTCAACGCCCCTGTGGTGACTTCTGTTGCCGAGGTAAGAGGAAACGATGAAAACTTTCATGGCTTGGCTGACTTGGGATAACCAGGACAAACAAGAGGTGGTCGGCAACATCGAGAACCAAGCCAAGTTCTGTCAAGGCTTATGCATCTGGACCGATTGTGATCGAGAAGGAGAGCATATCGGCCACGAGATTGTCGAGGCAGCCAAGAGAGGAAACAGCCGGATTCAAATCAAAAGAGCCAAGTTTAGCAACATTGAAAGAGCGTAAGTGATCCTTATTGGAACGCGAAAGAATTCAAACTCACCCTTCATAGTCACGTTCTCAATGCGGCAAGGCATCTTGTCATGCTGGACGAAAAACAAGTCAATGCTGTTTCTGCACGTATCGAACTCGATCTGCGCATTGGATATGCATTCACCAGATTCCTGTCAAACAATCTCAAGCCCATGGGTGAACCTCTCACTGGCATGACGCTGAGTTATGGTAAGTACATCCGTATGGAAAACATTTCCCATGGCTGACATTCTAGGTTCTTGCCAATTTCCCACATTGGGATTTGTCGTTGACAGGTATTTTCGAGTCCGGAACTTCAAGCCAGAGCCCTTTTGGAGTATCAAGGTTATGCACAAGAGAGAAGGAATCGACGTCAACTTTACCTGGTCGAGAGGACGATTGTTTGACCGAGCTTCGGTCGTCATTCTTTACGAAAGATGCCTCGCTGCCAAAATGGCACAAGTCACCAAGGTCCAAGAAAAGCCGACCAAGAAGTGGAAACCTCTTCCACTCACAACCGTCGAGCTTCAAAAGCTGGCTACTCGATTCCTACGCATGTCCGGTCAAGAGGCCATGACCGCAGCAGAGAACCTGTACAACAAGGGATTCATCAGCTACCCCAGGACAGAGACTGACCGTTTCGACTCGGGCATGAACCTCCGAGCTCTGGTTCAGAAGCAGACGCCTGACAATCGCTGGGGAGGGTTTGCACAAAACCTCGTGGATGGTGCTTACAATGATCCAAGAAAGGGACGCAACGACGATAAAGCACATCCCCCCATCCACCCCATCACTTATGCAGCACCTTCTGTCCTGCAGAGCGAGAATGAGAAGAAGATCTATGAACTGGTCGTTCGTCGCTTTCTCGCCTGTTGCTCCGATGATGCCAAGGGCATGGCCACAGATATCGATATCATATACGGCGAAGAAGCGTTTCATGCACACGGAGTTGTTGTGCTGGAAAGGAATTACCTCGATGTCTATGTCTACGATAAATGGACAGGCAGTGTACAATTGCCCAAGTTCACAGTGGGCGAACGATTCGAGCCTTTCGAAGCGCTCATGACCGAGGGCAAGACTGCAGCGCCAAGTTACCTTACGGAAGCCGACTTGATTGCCCTCATGGATGCCAACGGTATCGGCACAGACGCTACAATGGCGGAACACATTCAAAAGATTCAAGACAGGCAATACGTCAGTGTCGTGCCTCGGTCAGGCCGCCAGGCAGCTGACGGGGAGGAAGATGAAGACGACCATCCTGTACCTGCTCGAGGAGGGCGAGGCGGGCGCGGAGCTCGCGGAGGCGGTCGTGGGCGTGGCGGCCGTGGAGGATCCAATGCTGGAGGTGGCAGAGGCAGCGTGATGGAGTTCATTCCCACCAAGCTTGGGGTTTCCTTGATCCAAGGCTTTGACGGGATGAATTTCGACACCAGTCTGGGCAAACCTTTTCTACGCAAAGAGATGGAGCTCAAGATGAAGGCCATATGCGACGGTAGGACGACGCGTCAGGCCGTTCTCAATGAGAGCATCAACCAGTACCGGCAAGTGTACAATCAGTCTCAAGAGAAGCTTCATGTTCTCAAGGCGGTAAGTTCAGATGGTCTTCTTCCAACCCATTCAATCACAACTCTACATGATGAGAACAATTGGTCCGTGTTTCCGAGGAGCTTAAGACCCTCCAAATGGCGACAGACACAATAGCACTCTGTGCAACTCTGATTTACTATTCCTAAACACCATTCAAGAATATTCAGGGTTGATTCATGGCTAACTCATCCCAGGCTTGCAGACAATACCTTTTTTCGAATGGTGTTTAGTGTCAATGACAACACATCTTGAGTCATTTCAGTATCCGAATGCGGAGAAACATGAAGCTGTCGGAAGAGGCAAAAATACTGTACCTTGAGTTTAAGTGCATTACCCTTCTTTTCCTGCCCTGAATGTGCGCCACTTCTGCACCATTCTGTTTCAAGGCTGAACCTGCACGAGCGGGCGGAGCCCTATGCAACGAATATCCTCCCTCGGCAGTGGGCTTGTTGGGATCAATGCTCAAAGTGTTCGCAGGTAAAAGACGTTCGCATCACAGGCATGTAGGTATGAAGCAAAAAGGGAAGAAAAAGCAATGCTCTCGCGTATTCCAGCGAGGAAGGTTGCACAGTCGGCCACTCGCCCACCAAGTCACATGGCCAAGAAGGAAAGCCGGGTCGATACGGAACAGGATCCAACGAGATGGCTGGCCCAAAGCCAGTCCGCATCTCCGAACGCCTGCGGACAATTCTTGAAGAAAATGACGCGGCGTATAATTCGCACTTGTGGGCACACCTCGTATCATACATCCGTCAACTTGAACTCGCTATAGCATTTCACCTGCATCCAACGGCAGTATACTTTGTAAAGACGGTTCGTATGCAGACTCGTCCAAACCAGAACAAACCCCACGAGGTGGCTGGTCTTTTTCAGCATGAAAGCCAATGTTATTTCTGTTGGGTGGTTCGTCTCATCGCAGCATTTCACAACGTGGGGGAAATCTCCAAGGAGAATGAATGATGTGAATTGACCTTTGGGCGCATGCATGCATCGGACTGGGTCCGTCCATCGGCGGGGTTGTTGTTCAGATGAAGATGCAGCTCTCCCGGGATCCTTGATAGCGTACGTTTGTGCATTTCAAAGTTGAGCTGCACATGACGACGAGTACACACATGCCTCTGTTGTCTCTGCACGATAGGCAGGACGGGCGACCCCTCATTCTCCCTCGGTCATCTACTTGTTAGACAAATCAATGTCACCACAATGTATTTTGCAGGAAACAGATTGGGCTTTGCCGTCAAACAGGGTCGCAACGCCACCTGCTTCTGGTATAATGTAGGGTACAACCCTGGTACCATCACCTCTGCCTTGGCTGAACAGGGAGGTCGGGGAATTTTTACTGGTTTCTATCCAATCTGCCCCTCAGCTGTGCTGCCAGGAGACGCAATCCCGGCACGAGCAGCAGCAGCTATCTTGACGATATATCCCCGGAGCGGGGTTCCCTCTCCCTCCCTCACTCACACATCTCTCATCGGAGGAAAGGTGCGAATAGCATTTCACCTCATATCAGATGACGGACGGCCGTTCGGGAGTGACGATCCCCTCCCCCCAAAAACCAAAAAGTCGGGGCTCTCCTCACATTAGCTCGACCTCGGACGACTTTATTAGCGAGACCCCGACCAATGAGAGCCGAGAGCGAGTGAAACGTGAGTGTAGGGAAAGGCATGTCTCTGGGTTCCATGGAAACACGTTCTTCAATATGTCTCTGCCGTCGGTAGTTGTTACAGCTCGTGTTCTTTAGACTTGCAAATCAGTCTCCAGGGCCTCCAGGTCTCCAGGAGAGAAACAACATATTTGCGAGTCATTCTACAGTGGCGGTTCAGCGGCAGGGCACACCCCCATCAAACATGTAAGTAGGGGTGGCCGGGGGGCGAGCGATCGATGGATTCGTACCTCCAATGTAGGTACGCGGAACTGTATTGCGATAGACTCGCCGTGGTCGCCCATAGTCCCGTACTGGTTGACTGGCCCCTACAGTAGATCAGGACGCGAACGGAATATGATGGTGTGAAGGTCATATTTGCGGATTTCAGGGTCCAGAAGCCCTCTTTCGTCCTTCTCCATGACTGTAGTTGATTTATTATTCTCTGAGGGTATGTATTTCCTTCTCTACACTATTCTTAGCTTGGGGGATCGTCGCGAAGGGTGTATGGTGGAGACGATTTGCCTGTCGCGATCTGACCGTTGGCTTAAATGACAGTTGAGCGCGTCTCCTTGAACATGGGGCTTGTTAGTGTGTTGCCGTGTAAATTGAAACTGTCGCAGCCGGTATTCCTGGGAAACGACAATTCATGTAAAGATTACGAAAGCACAGTCAGGTCAGGTCAGCTCTCTCAGGTCAGCTCTCAGCTCGGCCGCAATTCAATATTTCCCTCGTCAGCTGAACTTGCATACGCGATAGTATTGTGATGAGTATATACTATGCGCATTCAAAACACCCCTTTCCCAATTTTGCACAATCCATCTCCTTTTTTTCATTCTTGACACTTTCGTGGGCAAGGCCAGCGCGACACGCTACGAGCTTCCGGGCTGATCGTGGCCGAACTCTAATTACCCCCTTCTCCAGAAGACTCGTGTCATTCCGGGTTGCTCAGGGCACCAGAGGATCAATGATGGATGACATTTGAGAGGGGGTGTGAACCCAGTCCAAAGCCTGGATTGAAAGCTTGGAAGTTGTCTGTCAGAGAAAGCCACCGTACCGTAAGCAATCTACGGGCACACCCGAGCCATTTTGTTCTCTGGCCGGTTCGAAATAGTGTTTCTTTCCCCATTTAATTTTTCCGGGTGGTCGCTGGCGGTCACAGTGGCCGCCCCAGCAGTAGCGACCGCTTCAGCCCGCTAGGGAATCCAGCACTGGGACCGGTGATCTGGCGCTTGCCAGTGCCATCGCGATCACCAGGGGATGCCGAACCAGGCAAGGAGAGGGATTGCGCGCGCGCACACACACACAAAAAGAAGCGGGAATTTGAAAGGAAACCGGACCTTCGGAACGGCGACGTTGCAGAATGAATGACCATGCTGTTTTGTTTCATGCGTTCCCCATTTCTATTTCCTTTTTCCTCTGCCTAGGTATGACTTGCATGGTGGTTCTTTGAGGCTTCTTGGGATCTCTCAAACGTCGTCTGCCTTGTCCCTGCTAAGGAAACCAGCCCTACGTCATCGTAACGAGCTTGCATTTCGGTCGCCGACTTTGTGTAGGTAGGTACCCTCATGCAGGAGGATCCCCCGGGAGTAGCAGCAGCAACAGCAGCAAGAGGCCCCGTCTCCAGAAGCTGTAAGTAGCAACACTATCCATTATCGTGTCCACAGGAGCTCTCTCCAGACCGGAACGGCATCCGCTTCTACGGGGCAAAACGAGTCACTTTATTCCTCTCGAGCACCGCTAGTTTGGCTACACTAGACTATATGGAAATGGGGAATGGGGAATTGATTGCCAGTCGGTCAGAAAAAGGGCAATCCATACAGTATGGCGCACACAATTTGGAAATCAAACAAAACAATTGAACAAGAAAAGCAAAATACCAATGCAGCAAATAGACACAAGCCGGCATGCAGTGAGGCTGGCTGCTTACAGTAGCATTTCATTGTTTCTTTTATTCTGTTGACCGAGGATTCTTCTAGAACCGGTTCTTTGCCAGTACTCTGTAAGCTTTCATATACCTATGAACCAAGACAGCAGGAGTCAATAAGGAGCCAATATCAGACAGCAGAGTAGAACGCAACCCAGCAATCTCCATGGAATTCCATCCACCCCTCCCCCTTGCATAGACCGTATGAAGTGGAAATCGCACAGTCATTCAACTGATAAGACCACCATGCGACACGACCCCCAAAATGTCAAGTTGTAATACAAGAGGATCAATCCCCATAACACACACACACAAAAGGAGAAAGAGGCAAAAATTGGGAAAAGCAAGGACGCGAAAACAAGAGGTAAATAATTATGACGAAATGAACGCGGCAGTGGATAATGCAGAGTCGGTAGTTTTCAGGTACGAAACTGGAAAGACAGTTGAAGCCATGATGCTAGCTGTATGTACTATGGTCGACCGTCGTTCCCTGAGAACCATCACTCTGGGCCAATTCATCGAGGCACGAGGTCGGTCGGCGTGTCGATAGAATCACTGCAGCGACTCCATTGATTCCCAAAAGTGACACGCTCGATACCTGCTGAATCACTTACACACCCCTGTCAGACAGCCCGACCCGATCATACCATCACATTACCTACCTGGTACTTGTATCTTGGAGTGCTGATTGATTACTGACTGACTGAATGACTGGTGACTCTGAGCCGAACCCGGGTCTTGGGGGAACTCTCACGCCCAGCGCCAAATCCTAGGCAGTCAATCAAATCCCATCTTTCTTAGGAATCCAGCCCAGCCCAGTCCAATCCGATTCCAAGCCCGTCACATCCCCCTCCATCCTGTCGACAGTCGCATGGCAGAGCCCAGGCCGCCGGTTGGCACAATGTGTACTGGGCTTTTGGGGGGTACTTGGGCACTACTTGCATTAAACTTGGACGCATCTATGACTTGACCACTGGCGTGTGCGCTCCTGGGTGTAAGCAGTGACTTGATTGTTGGTGTGTGTGTGTGTGTGTGACTGTATGTATGTATTTCAGGTGTGGTGTGTTATCTAAGGCCCAATCTATCAGCTAGGTAGTAGCTAAGGTATTGCCTGCCCATATGCCTGTAGGGTATGTAAGTCGCCCGTGTCGCTCCTTTCCTGCTTCGGGGGATCCTCTCCTTCCTTTCAAGCAACATCAACAAAGACAACAACGACCACGCATCTTTTGCACCCCCCTCACAGTCATCTTCTTGTCACAGTTTTCCGGTCATCGCGTCAGCACTGCCATTTGAGATTCATTCTGCTCTTTTCTCTTTGAGATCAACTATTGCTCTTAAGACTCAAGAACCCAGTTGCTAGTATTTCTGAACTGCACCGCCTACTTTCGGAGCCCTGTTCTTGTAAGTCGCGCGCACACCTACACCCTCCCTATCTCTGACTCAACCCTCTCGCCTCACTTGCACAGCACCGACGCGTCATACCTGTCGCACAACTCGTCGCTCTCTTCCGATATATACTAACATGCCGTCTTCTTTCCAGAACCAAACTCGTTCCTGAAAGTCATTCAGAAATCCTGCTCAACATGGCATCCCTGGCAACCAGTGCTGCTGCTGTTCGCGATATCGCAAAGACCTCCCTCGGCCGAGACAACTTCACTGCTGTAGCGGCCGCCCGGAGCGTCCCTGTGACACGATCCCACCCCCTCCCGACTCCTCCCAACTCCATATCTCCTGCCCTGCCGCCTCACGGCCTCAAGGCTCAGCTGCAAAAGGCCTCCAAGCTGGAGCCCATCGACTCGGATCTCGACTTGCACGACAGCACCGACAATGACTCGGTCGGCTCGGCCTCGTTCGAGTCCACCGGCGCCATCTCCCCGGCTCTGCTGTCCAAGTATCACCTCCCCGAGATCCTGCTGAACCATGGCCCCATGCCCATCCGCTACATCATGGGCTACCTGACGACATCAGTCCCTGGCTTTGCCGGTATACCACCACCAAAGGCCAGGAGGCTCGTGGTCGCGGCGCTGGAAGGACGTGGACAAGGAAGTGGCGCAGAGGGCGGAGGGATCAATGGTGACGTGATTTTCGAAAAGATTGGCTGGGGAAGATGGGACGCGAAGCGACGCGGCCACCCGAACCGTGACGCCTCGTCGCGCAGGTCGCCCGAAGCTGCCGCTGCTCCCTACCCGGCCGGTATTCCCATTATCAAGGGCCCCCGCGGCCTCGACCGCGCCAGGCTGGGCGCCCGCCCCTCTAGCTTTGGCAACTCGGCCGCCTTTTCGCATGACGATCGCGACGTGAGCATGCTCGAGAACGAGGCCGATAAGATGTCCCTCGACTCTCTCGATGGACCCGGCTCGGCATCGTGCTCGGAAGCTCCCGATGATGATGACGACATGATCATGAATGACGACCCCGAGGATGCCACCGACGATGAGGACTGGGCTGCCGTCGGAGCTGCCGCCTTGCGCGCAGAGTCCTACTCCAGCCCTGCCGAAGCCCGCCACGGCTTCTCCCCCGTATATAACTCTGGCAACTTTCGCTCCTTTTCTGGAGCCGGCATGCTCCGGGAGCCTCGACTCGACAATATCGATCTTGCTGCCTTGGCCGCCTCTCCCAACACCCAGGAGCGCGAGGCCATTCAGGCACTCTTGCAACTCGGTTCTGTATAATAATCTTTTTGCATTGGCGGCGTTTTTCATTTCCATCTTGGCAAGGGCGAAGCGATAGTGGCTTGATTTCAAGCGTCATACATGATGGAGGCGGTGTTCCTCTACATCATGACTAGCATCTTCATCAACACGGCGCCTCTGACATAATACGATCTGGAGGATATTTTTGGGGCTTGGTCAAGGTATGACTTGGCATACGTGAAACCCAGGAGGTTCATTCTACAGACACATTACTCCCGTTGTAGCGGGCCTCACGGAGTCGGCATTGTTTTATTCCCCCTCTCCTCATACGACCACGACCTCACGACCCTTTTACTCGTACACGAATCTGGAACGGATTCCATATACGATACCCCCAACAATTAGGACAGGAACCACTGGGTAAACCTCGAGACCTTGCGTGCTCGGTTTCCTCGATACCCTCCTGTCACATTTTTATCAAATTCAACTTATACCCCTATCGCACATATGTTTTCTATTTATTCACGGATATTATTTTCCGCTGGCAGAAAATATACCTACCCACTTCAACATTGTGGGCGATATCTCGATTGGGGACTACTCCCCTGTGAGATGAACACCATCTCGATGACGCTGTATTGCGTTTCGCATTTATACAACTTAATTTTACGCAAGTACAGAACATTGATTCGTACTTGGCAATTGGGCTCCAGCATTTATATCTGGATAGGACCCAAACATCAATACATCAACCTCGTTGGACCTCGACAAACTCCCAGGAAACTGGTAGAGTGAAGCAAAGGCAGAGAAGAGTGGAAACCATCTTGGTAGTGACACATTATACCAAGGACAATGTCATCACTTTTCGACTTGGAATCGAGGTGAACTGATGGGAAGAAAAAGAGAAGAAATAAAAACTCCCCACTTCTTTTTTTGGGCGTTGGATTGGCATGATTAGTAGACGTTTCTAGTTATGGTGTTGCGGCTTTGCCCATGCTCATTACAGAATGATATATTGATCGTCTTCCTCCCTCATACCGTTCTTGAATCATGATGCATGTGATGCTACTCGACAATGATGTGTACTTGTCTTGATTGGTATGGTCTGCGCCGGGAGAATACATGATGATTTCGCCAGACCAAAATATCCAAGCAAAGGACATGCGATAAGAAAGTTTAGTATAACGACCAATATCAAGGAGATCTTTCTTTTACAGTCACGAAAAGACCATCCTTGATCCCCTACATACCAGCAGCACGTCAGTATTTCTCGATAGATATCCGAAAATACAAAACATACCATGTTCAAGGCTGCAAGCGGCTCGTAAGACTTCTTGTCGTCGACCAGAGCGACATCGAATCGCTGGAGAATGGCCGTACTGATGGCCAGACCCTCGTATGTAGCGAGCGCACGTCCAAGGCAGCTACGTGGCCCGGCATTCCAAGAATGATATTCTGTGAATCAAGTGTTGGAACATCCTCATCAGTAATGTCAATTTAGAGATGGAGTTGCTTACTGAAGGGGCTGTAGGAGATACTCTCTCCATTCTCCTTGAACCATCGAGCAGGATCAAAGACGGTTGCGTCATGTCCCCAGACCTCGGGCATTCGTGATAGGACGTAATTTTGATAGCTGACAATGTCGCCTCTGTTAAATGGGTCAGTATCAGCCCGTGAAGTTCAAGTACAGAGAACGAATTGTACTTTTTTACGTGACGGGCCGGCATATTCAGCTCCGGGACTGCGGGGAGGATATCATCGTCTGCTGCTTCCATCTGACCGGCGGGTGATACCGTGTTCAGTCTCGCAGTTTCATCCCACATGGCATTCGCGAATCGCATTCTCTGGAGGCGAGTCAGTATCCAAACGTGAATGATCAGAGACGGTAGTATTATCGCAAACCGGCGCATCTTCATAGGAGAGGTAGGAATTGGCGAGTCCAATTTGCTCGGCCTCTTTTCGAATCTTCTCTACAGCGTCCAGATGTTGATTATCATGGTGCAGTATCTCCTTCATGAGCCATGAAATGCTGTACGCGGTTGTGTCGCCTGGGAACGATATCAGGATGACACTCATTGTCTGCGTTGGTGGAAAACCCACGGCCAGCGGATAGAAATGCAAACACCATTCCTCCAAGTGCATACCGGTCATGTGTCGACTCCATGAACATGTCCAAGAGGTCCACGCCTGCGTCGGCACTCGGTTTGTAGCCATTTTCAATCATTTCAAACCGTTTCGCGACGAGAGCATCGATCTGTGCGTAAAAGAGATTTAAAGCTTTCTGCGAAATCTTGTCCTCTCCAGATAGCTTCTCCGTGAGTCGCCACAGCGGGTCACGTCTTCGTCGGTCAAATACTGCGCACAGGTTTCAGACTGATTGATTATCATATGGGGGAAGGGAGACGCACAGTGGAGGGCTCTGTCAAATGCTTCGACGTAGGGTGGTATCGATTCGAGGCTCTTTGGATCCTCGGACAAGATGTCCAAGGCCAGCTCGTCCTCGTGAAAGGCGATGCGCAGGAACAGGCAAAACATCAATCTGGCCATCAATGCTTGAAAGTCGAACGGTCTGCCCTCCTTGGCCAGGTTGGAAAAGAGCCGCACCAAGATATCGAGCCAGTGGTGAAGGGAACCCGTAATGTGCGTTTCAAAATTCTTCTTGCTGAAGGCTCGCGTGGCCGCCTTGCGCTGGACCTGCCACTCCTTACCGTCGGCGACGAATATGCCCGTCCTGTGAAGCTGGCCAAACCTGCTTCGAGTAAATGCGCCGCGAATGTAGTTCTTGCTGTTGTGCTTTTGAATGTGCTCCAGATACGTCGGGTGGTTGATGATGTGCAGACGGGAGAAGGGAATGGTCATCTCGTAGGCAGGTCCGTACCGTTGGTATAACGAATACCATGCTTTGCAGCTGGCGGCGCCTCGAGTTTGGAGTTCATGGGCACTGCCTGTAAAAGGTTTGCCCTTGAGGATGGGGACCGCATTCGAGTTGCGAGGGGAAGATGACCAGAAGCCCCTGTTGCGATATGTCCATAGAGTCGCTGGATCCATTAAGAAGATACACAATCATTCGAGGGTATTTTCAATGAAATACCTGTGAATAAAAGGACAAGCCATAATGCAGCGAGCTCAAATCCTGCTGCCAACGAAAGCCGCCGAATGTGTAAAGAGGACTCGAACAGAGTGCACATCTTCGTCGATTCAACAGAGGTCTATTGATCAACACAGTCATACAAGTCATTCAAGATGTATTGCTGGTCCGTCTCATTGATATTATCGCGATCATCCAGGCTGCCATGCGCTGGGGACCACCGAAGATCAGCTTTGGAGTAGGTACGACACTGGATTTGAGTTTGTACCCCGCCAACACCCAAGCTGAGGTCGCGATTGCCAAGTTGCTCTCAAAGACAGTGCTTAAACTGGACGTAGCCGCAAGATAGAAAATACGGCACGGTAAGTGCTAGCTAGACACGGGAATCGAAAGATGATCAATCTGATTGCGAAAGGGAGAGACAGCTGTTTTCGCCCTCAACAACGGGTGAACATCTTTCTATATTGATGCCGCCGACCCCTCAAGCACCCGATGCCTTTTCCGAGTACGACCGCGATTGGCTCATATCACTTTGTCTATCCTCTTGCGCAGACGGTCCCTCTCGATAGCCCCCACACGCTCCGATCGCGATCCCCGACGCCGACGCCGCCTCCGTGATTTCATTTGTGGAGATGCCCGATCAAGATTCAACTGCAGAAATACGGACCGCGTCACTGAGAGCCGAGGGATCATCCCAACGCCATGTTCATATCCGACTGCAGTCTTTCGATCCAATTTATATCGCCAACCCGTCGGTAGAGCATTCAATACGCTTTGTTGACGTGATGAGAATGGAGCGGAGGCATGAAAGAGTCTGTACAGAAGGGATCTACTCTGTTCCGTTTGGCCGCCTTGGCGTTTTGTTCAATATGGCTGTTCAGATCAAGGCGTTTTGACTATCGCCAATCAGGATTCAAGATGTTGGTGCTTTGGGTCGTACAAGTTGGAGAATCAGTACCACTTTTGGCACCACCGCAACCCCTTGGTAGGCTTCAATGTCGGAAATGTACCTCTTCGAAATGAAATACAGCATGCAGTCAGCAATATTGGAAATGCTGCCTAAGATGTATTGAACATTCAACCAAGCCTTCTTGGCAAGGCTCTTCTGGACCACGAAAAAGAGGCACAGAGCTACCGTGGGCAAAGTCAACCAATCAATCTAAATTAGATGACAACAACATCGTCTGATGGAGCTCATGAGAACTCTTACACTCATGTGAGATGTTTTATTGCTGATTTTTTCGTATTTCTTTCGCTTGCGCCTCACGCCCACAGTACGGCAGAGCCAAATATTGTTTTCCGACATCAGAGGTCAGCGGCGGCCGAGGACGACTATAAGATGTGAATATTTTCCTCCTGTATGACCATTATTCCGCGCATTTCAGTTCACTTCACAAGTTCGTTTCAACTAATCAATCCTCTCAAGATGTACCCAAGTCGTCTTCTCGCCGCTGGGCTGATCGCAGGATTGGCCACTGTCACAAGTGCCCTTGAGCGGCGTGCTGTCACTAGCGAGCCGGCTTCTACGACCTCGGTCCCATCGACCATGAGCACCACGCTCAAGACGTCGATCACTCCGACTTCTGCCAGCGGTAGCGCTACTACCGGGACAACGTCTGGTTCCGCCACCTCTATCACGACCTCTACTGCCCCAAGTGTGTCCCCAACGATGCCTGGGCTTGCGGCAGACTGCGACGGGTTTTACAAGGTTGTTTCCGGAGACCAGTGCAATACCATTGCCGCAAAGTATGGTGTCAGTACAGCTCAGTTCTTGAGCTGGAACAGCGAAGTCAATAGTGGTACGTTTGTCTCTTCATCCGCTACAAGGGATGAAACCTTTCAGAGTCAGTCTTCTAACTCGTCGGGCACTGTAGAATGCACAAACATCTGGCTCGGCTACTATGTCTGCGTTCACGTCGCCGGCGCGACCACTACGCCGGCGCCAGCGCCCACTGGCCCAACGCCGCAAATGCCGGGCATCATTGCGGGCTGCAAGTCCTTCCACCTCGTCCAGTCTGGTGACAGCTGCTGGTCCATCTACACCGCTGCCGGCATCTCGTATGACCAGTTCCTCGCGTGGAACACGGCCGTCGACTCGGGCTGCAGCAACCTGTGGCTGGGCTATTACGTCTGTACAGGTATTTGAGCCCGGGGAAGTTCAAGTAGATGGATCTTCATCTTGTTTACGGAGGGGACTACGAAGCAGATAGCCGCCTTATGCCACCATGTTATGATTGGTTGTCAAGGCACTACCAGTATCCATTGAGAGTTTCCATTGCTTGGCTTCGTCCTCGTGGATTGAAACGAAAAGCTGGTTCTTGCTCATCTGGGCAGCTTCCCATAATGCTCGCATTGGCAACTTGTCCCCATGCCAACGTCGTGCTTCGTAAAAGTTTTTGACCAGCTGTTGCATACGCACGCGCAGATACCCTTGATAGCGTTCCGATCCGCCCTCCCCTCCTGTATCGGAAAGCGACGCATCATCGTTGGGCTCAAAATCTGGATCTACCGCCCACACCCACGCATCGTCGACGCCAGCGCCGGGCACAGTGAACAGCGCTGGGCGGCCTGGCTGTGCCTCTTTTACACAGGTAGGTTTCCATTTGGAAAGATGAGAGTTGGCCGCATCCTGGTCGATCACCAAAAAGACATTTCGGAGCAGATTATCATTAATCCCAGGGCCCGGCTGCCATACATGTTTCTTAGGCGCAGCCCGAGCAGATTTAAAGGCCTCGCGTAGTTTCTGAAAGGTCGCACCGAGATTTGGCTGCCTTTCCGCAGCAGTAGCCAGATCCGCCGGCCATTCGAGTCGCTGTTGACTGAAGCGAGACTCGATGACGCTTCCGCAACGTATCGCCCAATTTGCCCACTGCAAGACGCCATCCGCGCGGGCTAAATAATCGTCGTAGCGCTCTTCGCCCATCTCGGCCTTGATCGCCGGATCGTAGAAGACAGTATAGCCCCAGCGTACCTCGGGCCGGTCCTGTAGGTCCTCTACCCACAGACGTTGGATCCACGGGGCGGCGTTGCGCATTGCCCGCTCCATCTCGGCTGCTTCTCTCGCCCTGCTGTCGGCCGTGATGCGCCACGTCCATTCCTTGGGCGCATTCTGCAAGGCCTCGAGCTCGTTCTTTTCATACAGTGGCGCCCGGGCCCGGGCCAGCTGGTCGGCGAGGGTTTCCCACTGGCCGCGAGAATACGCGTGCGCCCCCGGATCCAGTGCTTCGCGGGCCACGCTGGCGGCACGACCCTCGGCGTCCGTCACATCGCGCCAGTACCGCTCTAGCAGCAGACTGATCTCGGCGTCCGTCAGGGCGTCGCGCGATGTGGCGGCCCGCTCGAGGAGCTGTGCTTTGCTCAATTCCGTGACGGCAGCCAAGTTGGCGTTTTCCGTATCTTGGTCAGGGATATCCAGCAGGCGGCGCCGGTCCTGGTCGCTGAGGGCGGCGGGGTCGGAGAGCGCCAAGCGCTCCAGCTCGGGATACCGCGCGATCAGGACGTCTGCGTCGTCGAGGTGACGCTGCACCCGCATAAAGGTTTTGATGATGTTTTCCATGGCAGCATAGTTTTGATGAGTGTTGGATAAATGAAATAAAAAGACAAAGAGAGAGGAGACAGCGAGCATGGATTGGTTGTTTACGAGCGTAAGGCAGCAGCAGCAGGCAGGCCGGCCACTTCCGGATGGATACCTTGCCATTCCAACTTCACATCCACCACACATTTGCAAAGTTATGAATCGTCACTGATCCGAATTCAAATCGGGCTGAACTAGGGCAGAGCGGACGAAAAGCCGAGTTTTCTGGTGTCTATGGTCATATGTACTACACAGTCTCTGCAATTACATCATGGTGTGCTTAACAATACGTGATGCTTCTGGCTATTATACAGTGGCGGGATTCGAAGACTATCATAATCACTGTATCGTATAACCAGAGCGCATACCTACAAGATATCGGATGATATTTCTGAACTATCAGATGACTTCCTTGACCGAGACCTTGATGCCTTGCACCGACGCCGGACAAACCATGACAAAGTGTTCCGACACATACTCGAGATCCTCGACCGGCGTCAAAACATCCATCTTGACCCTCCGGACAAAGGTAGCCAGCCCGAGGTAGAGCTCAGCCAGCGCTAGGTCCTGGCCAAGGCAGATACGAGATCCCTTGGAAAAGGAAGCAATAAAGGACCCGAGGGGCTTTCCATCAATGGGAGACACCGGATCCCCCAGCCACCGCTCAGGCCGGAACGCCTTGGGCTCTGGGAAGAGGGTGTCGGAAAAGTTCATGAACAGGTTGCTCATGGAGAAGGGCGTCCCCGGTGGGATCTCCCACGCCTTGGTGGCGGCATCGACGTTTGGCGCTTTCGCATAGGCGGACGGCTGATAGGTAAAAGGCCGAGAGGGCAGAACTCGCGCAAGTCTGGTGCCGACTCCAGGCTGAAGACGAAGAGCTGTACAGCGTTAGTCTGGATTCAAAAGGGGTCCTATCTATTTCGTCCCTCTGAGCTTACCTTCTTTTATCACGGCGTCGATATATTCGAGTTTTTCCAGCTCTGCCACCGAGGGCATGTCGTGCGGGTCTGGTATGGCTCGTACAATTCTTCGTAGAGCTTGTCGTAAACGTCTTTGCGGGAATATATGTAGAAGCAAGCCAGGCACAGCGCCCATTTTGTCGTTTCGAGGCCGGCCGCCAAGATCGTCAGGAATTCGTCGGCGACCCGGTCAGGCTGTGCTTGTTCGGGTTGGAAGGAGTTGATGAGATCCCGACTCAGGATTTCTCGGCAGAGTCATCGGGTTTCTGGCTCGACACGATATCTCTGACCGTGTCCTTGATACGCTTTTGAAAACAGTCAGCCGGCTTGTGCCGCAAAAAAACAAAGGTGAAGCCATACCTGATTGAACTCCTCCGAGGTTTTGACGCCCGGGGCGAGTCGATGGCGCAAGAACTCGGGCAGTTTGCCAATGAGAGTCAACAGGAACGGAAAGTGCGTCAAAATGTGTATCATGGCCATTCCGTCCGAGATGGCCTGGTCAATGGGAGTCGCAAAGTCGGGCCCGTGAATCGTATCGTAGGACCATGCGAAGCAGTATTTCGTGATCGTGTCGCAAGTATAGCTGACCCACATGGCATTGAGGTTGAGCACTTTCCCGTGTCCGGCAGAGTACGAGTTCATGTACTCGCTCCTCAGGCGAGTCAACACATCTTCCAAGTGCCCCTTCATCTGCGGTGCCAAGTCGGCAATCGCACGCTTGGAAAAGTATGGATTGAGGGGAGCTCTGCGCAGTCGGTGGATAGAATGGGAGGCAGTGGATTCGGTCGATGTTTGGGAAGGCGACCAATTGAGATGAGGCTGATATTTGTCGAAACGAACAGTATTGGTGTAAATATCGTTGAAAACGCCTTCGTCACGGATCGAAATCTCATTGGGATTGATGCGCACAATGGGGCCTGTTTGTGTTGTCAAAATCTGTCATTGCAAAACTGCACCCATAAAAAGTATACCGTCTTCGTCATGCAGCTTTATGATCTGGAATGCAAATTGTCCAGAGAGCCAAATGTTGTAATATTGCTCGTATAAGAATGTGACCGCAGCCAGTTTCGGTCCAGGGAAATTGGCGATGGGGCTCAGCCATAGTCGATATATCGATACATAGCAAAAGCATGAGAAGAGAACAAATGCAGCAAGCAGAGGGAGGTTCAGTTTTGCTGTCGCGATGGCGTCCAAGACCGTGTTCAAAGCCATTGTTGTGATTTTGCACGTACCATAAACATAAAATACGATTAGAGATGATCGGACAATAATACGTAGAATATAAAGGGCAGTAACAACAACAATTAGATCATTTTATCATCCCTATAAATTGCTTATGATCATTTTTACTACTCTTGATCTTTCGACAAGAAGCTATTCACGGATTCGGGTTATTCTCATTTGACCCCGGACCGAGCTTAACTTCCGTCCGTTTTATATTATAGTCAGATTTGTCCAATTGTGATCGGATCCGAGCCATAGCGGGTCGCTGGGTGCTGCACGTCCTCATGCGTCATGGATCGGCAGGTACATTCTTGAAGACATAATCCATGTTAGCATTTTTTGCTAGGATGGCCGCACGGGAATACAGAGCGTCAAAGTGCAGCCAAAATAGCCATGATCTAACATTAGACGCGTAGTATAGGCCACCCGCTGGCCCTGCGGGTTGTATTGTCTAGAAAAAGCCCGGGAGCAAGCCAAGCTTGAATATAATTCGACCTTGAACCAGTCTGGCGCGTTTAGGCCAAGGCGAATTCTCCGGAAGCTTAATCGCAGGCTTGCCCGAGAAGAGGTTGTCGATCAATATACATCCGGCCAGGCGGAAAGCGGCAGCGATTGGAGCTTTTTGCCAGACTTGATCAAAGTATCAATCACATATCTCAAAGGAACAAGTGTATAACATAAACAAGCAAATATTATTATGCGCCTTATAATGCAACCTCCAAATGCTAAATGACATAACTGTACATGATCTTACAATCCAGCAATAAAAACACTAAACATCAATACAATAATTACTTCAGCAAACAGTCTCAAGCCTGAGATGACCACTGAAGACCCCAACCTTCCGGGGTGGCGTCCTGCTTCTCCTCGGGAGGGGCCGTCTTGTTCCAGGCGCCCACCTCCGAGGGGAAGGCCTTGAACGCACCGGGGGCCACGGGGGCGAACTCGTCCACCACGTAGCGGACCAGCTCCTCGCCGTTGGTCTCCCACTCGCCCTCGGCCCAGCCGCCGTTGCGCGCGTACACGTTCTGGACGCGGCGGAGCTGCTCCAGTGCGAGCTGAGCGGCGCGGCCGTCCGTGATCTTCTCCTGCTTGCGCTGCTTGCCCAGTGCCGCCGACATGAGCGACATGGACGAAGCAAAAGGTTGGCTGTTCTCGTCCTCGCTGTCGTCGGCATCGGCGTTGCGCTCCAGGAGGGCCTGCAGGACCTCGCCGTGCACGTCCAAAGCCTCGGCGTACTGGGAGTCGCCGGACAAGAGGTCGGCCAGGAGGTTGGCCATGGCCACGGTCGTCGAGTCCAGGGGACCCCAGGTGCGGCGCAAGTTGTACACGATGCTCTCGGCCAGGTGAACGGCCTGCTCGCGCTTGCCGCGGACCTGGTAGACCTGTACGAGACGGCGACCGACTCCCACCACGGTGAGGGCGTCCCACGACTTTTGCACCACACGGCTGAGCCAGAGCTGCTCCAGGAGCCACTCCAGGTCCGCGTAGTTGCGCTGCTCCCCCATGAGGCGGACCAGGTTGTCCAGCTCGGTGGGCTGGAGGGACACAAGGTTGATGTTGCTGGTGCGGCAGGCCGAGAGGGTCTCGCGGAGGACAGTGGTCGAGAGCTCGAGCATCTGGGTGTGGAGGGTAGCCTCGGGGTTGGAGCCCTTGACACCAAGACCGGCCAAATACAGAGACAGCTTGAAGGCATAGGGGATGACCTGGGGGTTGGCAAAGGCCTTTTGTGCCGAGAGGAACTGGTACAGAACCTTGGACAGGTCGTAGGCACCAGCAGCGTCGCCGGCCTCGAGGAGGACGCGGGCCTTGGCCGTAATAGCCCAGCAAGCGACAAGAACCATGTCCTCGTGGTGGCGCAGCTGGCCGAGCTCGATAAGGACGGCGGCGAAGAAAGTGCGCGTAACGACGAGCTGCGACTTGAGCGAGCCGCCGTACTTGTCAAAGAAGAGCTTGAACAGAGCCTCCTCAATGACACGGAGCTGCTCGACGTGCTGCTCGGCATCGTTGGTCTTGAGGAAGGCGTACAGGCGGGCACCGTCAAACAGCTTCTGCTCGACAGAAATGTCGGCGGAAGAGACGGACAGGTTGTAGCGGTCATACAAGATACCCTCGGTCAGCATGTCGGTCATGATGTCCGAGAAGGTCGTCTTGACAACCTTGTTGGTCTCCTGCTGCTCGCGAAGAGTCTCCTCGAAAGCAGCGATGAAGACCAAGGAGCGGCGGTCGACACCCTCGGGCAGCTCAATGGCATTCTTGGAGGTCTCTCCAGAAATCTTGCCCCATCCAATGATCTGGAAGCGGAGCTGTCTCAGCAGCAGCCAAGCCTCGATGGACATGTTGCTCGAGAGGTACGTCTTGGCCAGGGAGACGGCCGAGGCGTGCAGCTTGGTCGAGTCCGTAGCGCCAGCACCAGCACTGCAGGACTCGCCCAGGACATCGACGACGGTACCACGGAGCTGCTGCTGTGCCTGAGTGCGCAGCTCGGGCTTGCCGGAACGGGCCCACATGCCGACCAGGGAGGACAGACTGGCGAGGGTAGCCTTGTGCGAGATACCGTACTGCTTCTTGTTGATATCGAGCTGCTCCTTCCACAGAGTGACGGCCTTTTCATTGGTCTCGGCGCTGGCGGCCTTGTCAGTAGAGGCCGCAGTCTGGCTGGCGTACAGGGAAGCGAGGTTGCGCTTGGCGCTGGCCAGGAGAGACAGCTCCCAGCTGCTCTTGGTCTTGACCTTGCCGTCGGCAGCGGGCTTGTCAGCCTGGGCGACGACCTCCTCGCAGATCTTGATGGCCTCGGCTTGGTGCTCGGCCTTGGGACTTCTGCGGCAGACATCGGCGAGGGCCAGGCCGGCAGAGGCAGTGATTTGCGCATTGGCACCGTAGGTCTTGGTGCAAGTGTCACGGTACTGCAGGGTAATGGTACGGAGAGTCTCGAGGTCGACCTTGAGGTGAGTCTCAAGCACAGTGGTGTAGCGCTTGTAAATGGACTGGACCATCTCGGTCGACATGTTGTACTCCTTGGCCTTGGCGGCAAAGGTGGCCCAGAGGCTGGCGTAGACCTCGCGAGTCTGCTCCCAGCGCTTCTGCTCGTAGTAGACCTTTTGCAGGGCGAGGGCGGCACGCATAGAGGACTGGCTCAGAACACCATCGGAACCCTTCTCGGCCTTGAACACCTCGAGGTAGTAGGTCTCGGCACCGCGCAGCTTGTACTGAGCGCACAAGTCGCCCATGGTGTAGAAGAGCTGAACAGTGAGGGGGTTGCGAGCGCCGAGGGAGGTGCGGTAGTTCTCGAGAAGCTGCTGGTAGACAGCCAGAGCCTTGCTGTACTGCTGGGTGCGCTTGTGGAACTCGATGAGCTGGTTGCTGGACTCGGTGACAATGGCCTCCTGGACGCGGAAACCGGAGCGGAGGGAAGACTGGAAGATGGCAGTGTAGATCTTCTCAGCCTGCTCCGTCTGGTTGGCCTTGGCGTAACACCATGCGAGGCGGCGAGAAAAGGTAATGACGGCAGCGCGGTGGGCCTTGGGGAAGCCAGCCTTGCCGGCAACAGCCATATCGGGCCAGATCTCCTTGAGAAGCTTGGCGCAGATGTTGATGGCCTCGGTGTAACGTCCCTTGGAGATGTAGAACTGGGACAGAGTCTCGCAAGTCTGGATGGAACCCTCCACGGTGACCTTGGCGGCGACGGCAGCGTAGGTGGGACCCTGGGCGGCGGGAGCAGCAGGAGCGGGAGCGGAGACAGCCGCCTCGGCAACCTCGTCCAAAATCTTGTCGGCCTCGTCATCGTCCTCTTCGTCATCGCTGTCGTCGGCAGTCGAGCCTTCGACCTTGGGGGCGGCCTTCTTCTCGGCCTTTTGCTCAGCCTTCTTCTCGGCCTTTTCTTGAACTGCACCCATGAGGGCGACAGCGGTACCAACGGCGGCAGTCGAGGTCTGCTCACCGGCACCCTTGAAGTAGCCCCATACGGACTTGAAGACGGCAATGGCAGTGTCGAGAATACCCATGGCCTTGAGTTCCTCACCAACAACGTTGAGCTGCTTGACAAGGGCGCTAGACTTGTTCTCGCGGTGCTGGTAGTCGAGCCAGATTCCGTGAAGGATGTTCTGGGCCTCGGCATCGCGACCCTGGCGGCGGAGGAAGCGAGCATAGGCGACGCTGATCTGGATCTTGCGCTCGTGGGCCTCGTTGATCTGGGCGGCAGAGGCAGACGTGTTGGCGGCAGTCTTGCGGCAGTACTCGGTCAGACCGCGCCAGAGAGAAATGTACAGCTCCTCGGCGTGGGATACATCGCTCTTCTTTTCGTAGGTCTCAGCCATGCGCATGGTGATCTCGACACGACGAATGTCGAAAATGTCCAGGTTGCGCTGGGCAGACTCGAAAATGGGAGCAGTGTACTGGACAACATCCTCGTGCTTGGCCTCCTTGTAGAGGACGGCCTGCAGCTTCTCGGCGGCGGCAGAAGCCTCCTGGGAGAACTCGCCGTTTTGAGCGACCGAGGACTTGTAGACGTCACGGTAGATGGCCTCGGCCTTGTCATTCTCCTTGATGTCGCTGTACAGCTCAGCGAGCTGGTTGCTGTACTTGCTGGCGAGGCGGCTGTTGGCGCCGTAGCGGTCCTTTTCATTCTCGAGAAGGAACTTGAGCGTCTCCTCGCGCTGGGTGACGGCCTCGTCGCGGGCAGTGGCCTTGCCAGTGACCTTGCTAGCACAGTCGAGGGAAGCGGTGGCGCAGGCAACTGCGAGATCATTGGAGCGGCCGAGGATCGACTGTCCAACCTTGGCGGCCTGGTAAAAGTACTTGCTGGCATCGGCATCGGCGGACAGCTTCTTGAAGGACATGGCCACGTTGATGCATCCCTGGAGGACGGACGGGGCAGTGTCACCGACAACCTGTCTGCGAATATCGAGAGCAGCGAGGTGCATCTCGTTGGCCTTGGTGATGAGGGCGGACTTTTCCCAGCAGCGACGCTCGAGGTTGGCCAAGAGAGTAGACGTGGGGAAGATGGCCTTGAGCTCGGGAGCAAACGAGGCCTGGAACTTGCCGTCGATCATGTAGGACGAACGCTGGAAGTGAGCCAGCCAGTTGCGGGCGGCGTACTCGAGGAGAGAGTGAGAGCGGAAGAGGGTCTCGGCCTCGCCGCTGCCAATCTCACCCATGCTGGGCTCGGTGTTGCGAGAGACGGAGGTCTTGATGTAGAGGATGAGTCTAGCACCAAAGTCCTTGTGGGCCTCGGCGGTGGGCAGAAGCAGCTTCTGGTCCTTGTTCTTGCTCATCTCCAGGAGGTGCAGGCGGATCGACTCGTTGCGGAAGCGAACCGTCTTGTCCTGGATGACGACGAGGGAGCCACAAGTCTTTTGGATCTCCTCGACAATGTTGATGGAGAGGGGCTCGCGGGAACCCTTTTGCAGGTTGAGCTCCAGGAGAGCCTGAATCTCATTGACGGCCAGAGGACGCTCACTGACGAGCAGCCAGCTGAGGAAGAAGCGGGCGTTGCTCGTGACATCAATGGTACTGACCTGGGCGTTGATGACCTCCGAAAGGGTGCTGGGGAGAGTCTTGGCGGAAGCCTGAACCTCGGTCAAGGTGTTGGCCTTGGACAGGAGCTGCACGGCCAGGTCGGCCCAGGCGAGGGAGCCCTTGCTGCGGACGGCGAGCTCTTGGGCGACCTTGTCGGCCTCGGGCTTGGTGGCAATGCCGCGCGACAGCAGATAGGCGCGGATGATGTGCCTGACATCAATGGTGGAGTGGGCGGCGTCAATGGCGACGGCACGAACAGGCTTGGGCCAGCCCTTGGGGAAGGGACGGCTGAGGATGATGACCTTGACCTGGGGGTTCTTGGTGGCAATGCCGTGGAGGTGCTCAAAGGCGTCGCGCAGCTCGTCCTCGGTACCCTCGAGGGCGTCGAGGCCGTCAATGACGAGCATGACGTTGCGGAGACCCTTGAGGGCGGTGTCGAGGGTGTACCACAGGGCATCCTCGGCATCCTGAACGTTGGCGGTGTTGGCGCTCAGCTCGGTGACATTGGCCAGGGCGCGGAACAGTTCGACGTTTCCGACATTCTGTTCCAGCAGCTGCAGCAGCAGCGTCTTGACCAAGGCCGTCTGGGTAGACTGGGTACGGGTCTGGGTGTCGATGGAGGCGTGGACAGCAGACCACTCCCTGAGGCCGACGCGGCGTTGAAGGCGCTCAAGGATCCAGCCGTAGAGGAAGCTCTTGCCGGCGCCAGCGTCGGCCGAGACGACTAGCACCTTGTCCCGGCTGCGGGAGAAGTCGATCAGCGGGCGGTCGAACCACTCACAGGTGAATTCGGCCCGGACGGCGCCAGGTGCACGGACCAGAGTGCGCTGCTGCAGGGAATGGTCCTGCGGCAGGAGCCACTGGCGCAACGTCTCAATTGTCACATGCACGTCTGTCAATTTTATTTCAACGTCAGCCTTTACTCTTGTCATCCATCGTTGGTCATCATCATCATCACCGACTTACCCGATGTCTCGGCCGACTTTTGCAACTGCCACGACCACATCAACTCTGCGATGCGGTCCTTGCGGCTAGAAAAGGAAGCCATGCGCGATCCAAACGTCACATTAAAGTCCACCGTCACGCTGGTCGTGCGCATGGCACGGGCGCTCTTGCGGTAAAAGACGGCCACCTCGACGGCGAATCCGACCATGTCAGTCAGGGCCAAACCCAGCTGACGGATGGCCTCGGGTATCGAATCGAGGACCTTGGTGTTGCGGCTGTAGAATTGAAAGGTGAGGCCGTACTCGTGGCACACGGAAAAGGCACGCTCCAGAGCCTCGCCCTGCTTGGGGCCGAGCAGGAGGAGGGCCTGCAGGCATGCAAAGATGAGCTCGGTTGCCTGGCTGCAGCCCGAGATATCCTCACGGTAGCCATGCTCGAAGATGGCAATCTTGGTAGCAAAGTCTTCGGCCCACTTGAGCAGCTTGTCCCAACGACTGCCCTTGGCGGGCATGAGCCTCAGACGCTCATCGGCAATGAAGCCGAGGAAGCTGTCGCGGCTGATGCCAGCAATGAGATCAGCCTCCTTGGTACCCTTGAGCTCCTCCTCGAGCTGGCTACGGAAGCTCCGCACTGCGTCGCTAACCCCGTTGCTGCTCTTGTGGCCAGACGGGCTGGGAGACCGCGAACGACCAGTGATGGCGTCCTTGGCCTTGCTCAGGAAGCTGTTGTGTCTGTGCTCCTTGTTCACGGGCTCCTGGTTGAGAGTCGAGGAGTCGGTAATGCTCGAGGCATCAGACATCCTGCGGCTGGTGTTTCGAGCGACCTGGGGAACGGGCAGAGTCACGGCTCCGACAATGGGCACCGCTTGTGGCCTCGTCGGCGGCTCGCGGGCCTCTCGCTCCGTCTTGCTCTTGCGGAGAGCGCTGAGAATCGACATGTCGTCTGGTTTCTTGGCTTCTTCGACCTTTGTTTGTGTCTTTGACTCGGCTGGGTGCAGCACGATCGGTGGCGGGGGTGATGGATCGCGAGAGGACGTTCGACTAATCTGAGAGTCTTGTTGGTGTCAGTATTGGAATTCATGGCTTCCATCTTCCATCTCTCTACATACCTGTGTCGTCGTCTCTAATACCAAGAGCTCCTAGTGTACCGCCGAGGGCTTCTGAAAGACCCTTGCTTACGCGGTTCTTCTTGCTGCGCTTTGGCCACGACAAATGAGGCTGTTTGAGATGCATATCAGTAAAGGGGGGCTTATTGAAGCCGTGAGAGAATGAGTGTATGAAGTTAAGAAACAAAAACAAGATGAGAGAGCTGGTAAATGAGCGTACGGTAGCAAATGTCGACAGACAGACTGGAGTTTGTCAAAAGGTAGGATTATAGGGTCTCCAGACGAAATGAGGAAGATCCTCGCGGTATTGAACGAAAAAAGAAGAGGGCTTATTTATAGCACGAAATACATGGACCGAAGAGAGCACAGGGACTCAGTCAAGGCGTTAGGAGGCGGATCACGAGATTCATATACAGATGGAGTCCTCTGCAGATGGTCGACTATTCCGGACTATTCAGTCGTGTTGGTCCAGATATAGATCGGCGCGCTCAAGCCTTGTCAGTCTGAAGCCCACCAGGTAAGATGACAGTCTCGTATTGATATAGCATCCACGGGTGGGCGACGACAACGGTAGCCGAGTTGTCGTGAACATGGCCCGCCAAAACGTGAATTCGAGATCTCTGCCCTCGAGAATATCCAGAAGTGAAAGCCACGATGGAGCCATGTCAACGCACTTCGCCCCCTGGCCATGCTAGGCCATGCTCAGGGGTGTTGACGAGGCTAGACTATAACGGACCGGGACCCCTCCCATTCGCCACGGCAGAACCAGTGGTTTGTGAAGCGAGACCCGCCGATGTGGGGATAGCTGATGAGTTTTTGACGGACCCGGAGGACCCTGAGAGACGTCGTCCACCATACGTTTTTCTGCGGACGGGACACCCGGCGGTCATGTTCACGAACCCCCGGTGGATACACCCCGTGAATGTTTCGGTGAGGAATGAGAAAGTCTGGGTCTAGGTCCCTGAAGTACGGTGGGAGAAGACGGGGGCCCAGAAGACGAGCGAAAAAAAGGAGCTCAGCTCAGCAGATGAGCTCTACAGTACGCGGCTCAACCGCATCCCCAGACTCTCACAGACTCCTCAAAGTCAAACATGTGGCTTGCTGGACCATGTCAGTATGATGAGATTCACCGCCGGCCGGTCGAGACGGAGGAACCAAGTGGTCACTTTTCGGGCGGCCACTTTTCAGGGTCGCTTTTTCAGCTGGCTCGAGGAAACAAAGTTTGCGACCCAAAGGTTCAACGCCCCAGCAAAAACGTCGCACGATATCGGTGAGGCTGATCGTCCATTGGATTGCTGCAGTCCTAAAAGATCTTCGAGTCAGAATGATGTGCTGGGCCCGATGTGCTGGCATCTCTGGGTTGGCGAGATAACTTTTTTTTTCTATCCAACACTCAAACTATCGAATCAACAACAACACGTCTCCATTTCTTAGTTCCAGCAGTGGATGCACCCTTCTCTCCTGAGGAGGGCCTCGTGCTTGCGTGCCTGGACAGCCGCTCTCCCGGGTTAGCAAACACATCATGCATGTGAAGAATTTGGGCTTCGAAATACTTCTAGCTCGAGATTCAGCTGCCGACTCTGGATCCGCCCAAATGCTGGTCGTTCTTTTCCCGTCGAGAATATCAACAAACCCATCTGCATTGTATTCCCTCGGGATCCAGCCAACCAACTGGTTGGGGCCGGCCGGAATTCCATCCAAGGTAACCTTATCTCGATCGGTGAAGGCGAACACAAACCTCATCATCCACTGAATGGATCAGCAATATGGAGAACATGTATGTATGGTACTCTGACGCAGTCTCAGGGAACTCGCAACTCCGGCGGCCCTGAGACGACAGGGCAAAATCTACCCTCCTGATCACCCGGGGATCCGTCAGAGATGTCGTATGTTTGAGATATGTTGAGTGCGAGCGAGCTGGGTTGCCAGTCAAATGTATAACTAAGCATTATGGTTTATACTCTCTTTCTTTTCCGAAATAAGTTACTGTCCGACGGAGAATAAATGCGTGATTGCCCGCTAGCCAGTTCATGTTGGCTAACGATAGTAGTGAGCTTCAGCTCCAGCTCTCGGAATTAAGAAAATATCTATCAAGTGGGAATATGATTCTAGAAGAATCCCGCCATTGCATGCTCCGAGATAACGGTAAAGCAGCGGTAAAGAAACACAAGACCCCAGTCTTGTCTGCCGAATCTTCTTCTCCACAGGCATCCCTGCAACTGTTTGCGCACCATAAACATGGGTCTCTGCTCTGTTGTGGGGTTGACGAAAAAAAAGGACAGACTGTATGTCCCATAATTTCCGTCAACATTTTAGTTTCCGTTTGACTTGATCATATCGATCGGTTTGTTGGTTTTTACGCCAGCAGACGAGTGAATGTCGGGTTGGAAGATGAGCAATGAACACCAGGCATAGTATGTAGATGGACGAGCCGGAAAGCATGGTGAATTGAGCCATTCTGCGTGTTGCACCGAGGCCACACAGAGAAATGAAAGCTTCCCATAATGATGCCCATCGATTTTCGCCTCTCCATGAATATGCCATTCATTTATGTCACACTTCCATCACGATTCACCACTTCCATACCGGCCCCATACCCGACGCAAGCCGCCAGTGAACTTTTGAGCCCTTTCGGAGTTTATATGCGGATCTTTTTACAAGATCCACCTCGTGATTTAAGATGTCAAATGTTAAACACGACATGGATACAGGCTTGAGAGTTTCTGACGCCCTCGGGGGACTTGGACGTCTCGACTTCGCCATGGTGGCAACTGCCGATCTCTAGCATAGCCATGAGCTCGAAGGCGAGGCTGTAACCAAGGTGTTCATGTTGATTTCCACTGACATGTTGAGTCTCTGTCATTTCTCGTGTTTGCTGGGCTCCTGGTAGACATGTTCAATCGCCCAACCTACAAAAACTTGACTGGCATCCCCTCAAACACACATACACGCCTTTATCAAGACCCCAAACGATATAAATAGTATTCCACGAACAAGCAAGACGTCCCTCAACTAAGCATAACAGGGGCTACACGTGGCTCCGAGCGGATTCTCAACCCATGGGGTCGGAGCACACAAGGATTTCCGTAAGCAAAAAGCCTCATGCACGGAATACTCCGTAAGCACGCGGTGAATCCACTCGTAGCTGGAGAGCCGCCCAAAATGGAAGCTTCTGCGGCCGCTGGGTGGCAAAGGCCACTGAGATCGAGTTCATGTCGGGGCAGCGGAGACTTGGTCGTCACTCAAGCGAATCATGACCATGTAGATAGATTGTTGAATGGCCAGTCAGGAGTTCCGTGGTCATTGGATGGAAAACTCACTTCTTTCAGACCAAAACATATTTCCGTCTCAAGTTTTGGAAGAAATCTATCCGATGTCTATACATCTATATGAAACATCTAAATCGTTCGACGAAAGAAATAGCAATGTTATGAGCTTGATACTTTTCTGTCCATATCGTCCGAAAAAAAAAATCAAATGGAGTATCTCAATCGAAATCTATTCTTTCAAATGGTTTTAACCCCGTCCCGAGTATGGGCATCTTTGTCGGGCATCACTCCTTCCAAACATAGAGACCACGGCGAGATGGACGAAGGCGCGCCTTTGAGCTCTACAAACATGTCCCAAGCAGTACGACCCTTGGAGTCACGTAACTGAGCATCGGCTCCGGAAGCCAACAGCAAACGAGTCAGATCATCGGTAGTGTTTCGGGACAGCTCCCCCCGACCTGCTGCTGCCACCATCACCATCAGAGGCGTCATATCTAGGCTGGGTGACACGTAATTGATGTCGGCAGTCGCGCCGTGGCGGAGCAAAAGCCGGGTGGCAGAAAGTATTCCAAGTTCATGGGACTGAAGTGCCAGATGTAGAGGTGTATCTTCTCCAGGTCCATCGGCCGATTGGTGGGTTCGCGCTCGCACGTCAGCGCCAGCGCGTATGAGCATTGCTAGAGCCCTTGTCTTGCTCGTTGCTAACCATGGCGTCTCGAAATCAACGCGTTGGCGATGTAACGGACTATATCTCGCCTCGAGCAGCAAGTGAAGTGGTGTCCGCCCAGACTCGTTATAAGCATTCACATCATCCACACCAAGGGCCCCTCTGTCGCCGCCACGGTTCAACAGCAACTGGAGGCGAAAGCAGGGTTCGTGATGGTATGGATCTGCCGGTTCGCCGGTCGCAAGGTGTAGCACATTGCAGCCTCGCTTGTCAACGGCCTTGAAGTCAATGTTACGATTCCGCACGAGATGATGGATCAAAATGGCAGTTAGGACGGTGGGTGGATGATGACATAGGAGCATCAGAGGAGTCCTACCCAGGGCGTCTTTTGTATTGGGGTCGGCGCCCCGATCCACGAACCCGTCGATGACTGAGGAGAAAGGTGACGGCCGGATCATCTGATGGTAATCAGGCATGAAAGATAGTCTCCCACCATTTTGATATTGCTGGAGATAGGACCCGCACAGAAGATGAAAGGCGCCATTGCCCTCGGAATCGACACGAGTGACATCAGCGCCAACTTCGATCAGGGTCTGGATAATATTCAAGGCCTCATACGCCTGTGAGCGTTCCCGACGCAGACAGTACTGAAGAAGCGTGTCGTTGTGTATTTTTGTGTCAACATCGGCCCCGTATTGTACCAGAAGCTTCAATTTCTGGATACCATCGGTGTCAGGCAATCCATGTACATTATCGATCAGAGCAGCGACGAGGTTGCCGACAAGCGATCTAGCATAAACACGACTGAGCCCGAGGAGTCTCGTGTTAGCATAGAACTCGTTCCTGTACTCGGTAAATGGCGCGTGCGGATCAGCGCCTTTCTCCAGGAGCAGCTGTACCAAGTCCGCCGAAGAGTGTATCATGACGGCCATGAACAAGATCGGTGTATGACATGGCTCGGACCTTTCTTGGTCGTAGGCGGTCAAGTACATGCCGCTGTCTGGAGATGCTCCTCGATCCAACAGCGCGGCAGCCATGGCGTGAGCTACTTGAACACTATGATCTCTCACCCCAAGATATATGGCTTGGTACAGAAGGGGCTCGCCACTTGGAAGAGTGCTATTCGCATCAACGCCGGAGTCGAGGAGGATGCGGAGTGTTTCGGCGCTGCCGTGTATGATGGCGGCTCCGGCAGCCGTTGTGCCGTCTTGGGCGACATGGTTTGGATCCGCCCCTAGCTGAACAAGTGCAGTGACAGCACTGGGATCGCACATATGAGAGATGCTGATGGTCAAAGCCGAAACTGCGGACGGAGTGGTATCATGTTCGAGCCGGCCGCCACGGTCAGCAAGAAGCTGGACCACCTCACCTGTCTTGGCCAGGTGCATGGGAAGGAGGCCGTCGGTAGTACTGGCATTGACATCCGCGCCCTTTTGCAACAAGTAGTCGATGACAGAGGCTTGTCCACAAAGGGAAGCTTGGTGGATGGGTGTCAACTCGAGGCCGGCTGCAGTTGTAGTCACAACATTATTGAGGCATGCCGAAATGTCCTCGACCTCGTCGATATTCTTCAAGGTACAGACTTTCCCATGCTCAATTGCCCACAGTAAAACGTCTTTTCGTGTAAACTCGTCAGAGTCCGAGGTATCCGTCCCAATTGGCAGCAGCCTGAGATACAGAACGGGCGAGAGACGACGCTGATGCCGTCGGTCTATCAGAATCCATCGAATATGATCGTCGAAGGGTAAATATTGAGTGAGTCGAAGAAGAAGCTCCGTAGGAAGGTCGCAGATGTCGCGTGCTGCGGAGCGCGACATGCCGAGTTGATAGGAATGGAATACAAAAGGTAGCCAATCAGAGGTAACAAGAATCGAGCAAATCTGTAATTACTCTACCGGCAATGTACGCGCAAAGTCCGAATTTGGGTGGAGGCGAAAGTGAGGGACACCATGGCGCTGCTGCCTGCTTCGGGATCCTATGACCAAAGTGTTGACATCCAATGAGGTCCAGGGAGATCCCACAGAATGATGTTACCAGAGGTGTTGCATTCCGAAGATGGTGTAACAATTTATTAGAAACATCTTGCAACAGGACTCATGGAGTCTGGGAGACCTGCAGTGTTGGTATTATGTTTGCAAGTCATGGCCCAGTTGACGTCACAGGTGCTGAAGCTAGGCGTTACTAGCCTGGCCAGTCGCAACTTCAGCATTGGGGCAATGGCACCAACAAACGACGATAGCATAAGCTATTCATCAAATGTATCTGGAGTAATCAGAAATGTGACAGTAGATTCCACCCATGATAGTCTGTGCTCGCAATAGAAAAGTGTGTAGATGTGGTAGATTGTCTATGAAAAAGTTCATTGAGACCCAGACGATCGGGAATGCAATGTTGGAAGAGGCCAGTCGTCCCGCCTGTGCTGTAGGTTCTGAAGCTCAATACTGCTTCTCGGCTTCGACGCGCTCTCCGTACTGACACTCTCTTGATGATCCCTCGGATCCGACTGGACGGCGACCGTGTCAATCTTGACGATTTTCCTCCGTCCTTCATGTGTCGGCGGTGGAAGTGAAATTCGATCTCTTCGGCTAGATTCCGCTCCTGAATGGCGGCCTCGCGCGCCGCTCGTGCACTTTGTAGTGCATCCCGTGTCATCAGATTCGATGCGGAGACTTTTGAGAAATGTGCCATCGGCGGCCGAACAACGATATGAGTTGAGACTCCCGCCACTGGCCGGCCCTGGTCGCACCGTGACCATTCTTCGGAGGAAAACGCGGAGGACGGGGATGGAAGCTGCCATGATGGTTGTGCAAATTTCGGCTACTGTCCAAATTCCCACCTCGGCAGAGAGATAGGTGGTATCGTGGGATATGAGGAGGGGAATCTTGATGCAGCGGACAATGGAAGTCATTCCAGCCCTATAAATGTCCAGCGGTTAGTGATGATACTTGGGCGTATCGATAGTATGGAATTCTGCCACTTACAAGAACCCTAAACTCATACAGACGGCAATCCCAATCTTTTCTTTCGTCTTGATATTCAATTTCATGATGACCGACCACGGTATCAAAGCCAGAATCCAGTCCATCGCGGCCGAGTAAGCAGCGGCGAATACACTAAAGTGAATGGATATCCGAATATCGAAACATCTTCCTCCTGCATGCGGGTTCCATGCTTGCTCGGCCGGGTAGCATCGTGCATATGGTACTATCGCATTTGCACACAAGACGGAACTCATTGTGATGATGATGAACCATACCAAGGCCTTGAGCCATCCGGTTGTGAGTCGTAAAAGTGAGAGCGCAAACGAGGTCTTGGAACACGCCGCGGCCACCAAAGTCAGGGCGCTCGTTATGTCGGTCAATTTGACGAGTATCCAAATATGATCCATAGAGACGACCGCGATATGTTTACCGAAACCAAGTGTCACGGCGTAACTTGATACACCAACACCTGTCACCAGCAGCAGCTACAAAGTGTTAGATTTGGTATACTTTAGCTGTTGAAGTTGATGGAGGTGCTTACCCACGATATCAAGAGAAGATAATCATCCCACCATAGTTTGCTCTGTGTCACCTTGACATAGAGTCGAACCCCCAAGAATATGGCCGTGATGGCAGTCAATGACCAGCAAACGCCATCAATCTTTGGCCCGACATCATCAAATTGGTGGCTCGCATCAATGGGAGTGGCATTGGCCATGGCCATGTCTGATAGAGGCTATCACCCGGATGTAGCGTCGACGCCACCTGAGCCTTAAAAAAAAACTGAAGCCGACCGACAAGGAATTACGAAGAGAATGAATTCTAATTCACATGCGAGAGCGATCTATAATATGGGAGCCATGCGACCCATAAAGATGGTCACAGACAGTGGATCAAAGCCCGATTTCGTGTTCAGGGTCCCTGCCAGCCTTTCTCGGGCGTGTGTCATATTATGGGACCATGGCTTCTCCGAGGATCATACTTGTGCCTGGACAACTGGGTCAATTTGTGTATGGGTTGGTGTCTCAAAAGAAATCCAAAGAATGCATTGCCCATGAAAATATTTCCGAGTCGAAATGGTTTCGTAAAGCCCGGCGTGTACGTAACAACCTCAAGGTTGAGGCTTTTATTCGTGAGAAACCAAACAAATGAACCCACAGTTTCTGTCACGAGAGAAAGAAGTTAGAATCCACCCCGATATCGAGGACCACTGCCGTGCCTGGCATGGATACTCCGAGACTAACAGTCATACCGCCCATTCCAGTGAAAGGTGTTGTGGAATCGTTTTCCAACTATATCACACAGACCACAGCTTATATGGTAGGTTCCGGTCAAGACGGAAATGACTGCAGAGATCAGCTCCGAGCAAAGTGGTCAAAGTTGGCCGCGATCGGGACGCGCTCTGTGCGTGGTTGGTGAGGATCTAGCAATCTCCTGGCTCGCGCCATTGAGCTTGATAACGAAGAAGTATCTTGATATGGATCGAAGAGTATTGCCCGGATGTGATGGAAAATACTAGGATGGAATGAGTGTAGACGATGGGAGGGGGTGAGCATCATTGGTATGGGGGACCACCTCGTGGCATGAAGGCGACGCTGGTACCGTATTCGGACGATTCTAGTCATGAATTCGAGTGGAAAATCCGAGAGTACAAGCAAGCGCATTGTAATTTTGTTGCCCATTTTGGTCTATGGTGAAGAGATTCGACGCACAAAACTCGAGGTGGCCATTGAACAACGAGGTTCAACATGGATGATTGATCTTATCATGTGGAGCGCTTCAACAAAGTCGGGTCTTTAATCCAGCCGCTCGGTTTATCTGATCCTGCAAGAATGAAGATCTTAGCAAATGGCTTCAACTAGTTTCAACAGCACCCGCAGTTAGCGCTTTCGATCGTGAACGATCTCGTCAAGTCTCATCAATGGCAGGAAGGATGCCAGGAAGAAATGTCTGTGAATCAATTGTTGACAAGGATGGGCTGGCCAACGACAATGTGGTGCTGCCGCGTGTCGCAGGGAAGTTTGGGTGTATTTATTGCTGATCTTTCGGTAGAGGTCAATTTTAGGCCCCAAGGGCTCATGTCGATCAGTGAAAACCAAGTGGAACAGAATGCAAATTTTGGTTGTGGCAGTCAAGGAATGCTACGTACTTTTCAAGCAAGAAAAATGCGTCGGGTATTTATATCGGTTCCGAATACGATGGGAGGAGTGTTCAAATATCGCCGAAGATCTTGAAATTGAGTCTGGACAGTCTTTTTGCGGAGCTCGACAAGACCTGGGCTCCAAGGTCATCTCATGGCTCACTATTCAGCCGGCAACTTCATCGCATTCGTCGTCCAATTTTGTCCATGTACTGTCGAGCGTGATGCAGTAATCTGGACCAAAGAGGATCGACTGCGTCCCCGTGATCTTCCGGGAAGGTGGCAGCAGACGTCCTTAGTGAGGCCGACGAAGCAGTGGGTGGTAGTGGCGATAGCTACTTGGCAGAGTCCTTTCCAGGTGATGGAAACAACATGTGCACCGTTGCAAGAGAAGACCTCTACGGGGCAGTTCCATCGGCCCGTAGGTTATCCCTGTAAAAAGAGTCAAACTCCGATGGCTTCACGCAAGACAAAGATCTGCAGCTCTCCTTCCTCAAGCTTTTGGCATCAAGCCCTTCCAAAGTAGCTGCGGATAATTCATTGATAACAATCGTTTCTGCTGTCCTGCTTACTCTTGTGGTCACTGCTGCACTTGCTCGCTCCTGTATATGTAAATACAAACACATCGAAACAGAAACGGATCGACCGACTCTATCTTCCCATCAAATCGAGATGCCTGTCATCGCCAATTCATCCTCGACACCTTCCCTCGGCCTAAACAACAGACACGGGCCGTCATGCGCTGCGGAAAGAACGTCATAGATCTGGTACTCGTTCGGAAGGTGGCGACCATTGTTGCTCCCCGGTCTCCCGCCCCCGACCTTGCCCAATGGCCCTTCCGGCAGTTCAAAATCAAAATACCATATTGTTTTGGCCATGATCAGGCTAGTCTCCAGATAAGCCATGGGTTTCCCAGTGCATCCGCGTGTGCCGATTGAAAAAGGTGCAAAAGCATCGCGCATCGCTTTCAGTTGCTGCTCCGGTGTCTCAGAAGCCAGCCAGCGCTCGGGAATAAAGTCATACGGGTTGGTGAAGTATTCCTCGTTGTGATGAATGGCATACGTGTTGACACCGATCTGAGTTCCGGGTTGAATGACGTGTCCATCCACGACCAGAGGCTGTCCATGGCCGGGATCAACCTCCCGCCACAACGTCCCAGGTATAGGCGGTGCAATGCGCAAGGCTTCGTCGATACATGCTCGGAGATAGTGACAGCTCGCTAGCTGTTGGCCACTCCTGATATCGGCCAGAGTCTTGAAATTTGAGCGAATCTCTTTCTGCAGTTTCACGGTGCGCACCTTGTCCCGCGACAGGTAGAAGAACAAGGCACTCGTAGCTGTAGAGACGGAAAATGCACCTAGTCCAAGAGTCATTAGCATCTAAGGATACATTGCTGCACACAATACATACCAGCAGGAAAGAATACCACCGCCTCGGACCATATCTCACTCATGCGGAGACTTTCTCCCGGTTTGCTTGCATCGTCGTTGGCGCGAGACGCAACTGCATACAGATCATGAGTCGAATGGTCGACATCGGCGATTCGTCTTGTAATCATTTTCTCGAGCAGTCTTTTGTATCTTTCGCGAAGGGCACTGTTGAGATGATGGAGGATCGCCCCAAGCTTCAATTGATACAATCGAAAATATTGCATACGAGTGTTGCTGACGTAATTTCCATAATACATGCCTTTCATCATGAAGCGGTTTTCAGATTCCGTTTGAAGCCGAAGATGGTACCCAAATGAGAGTAAACCGACAATGTCGCAAGATAGATAATCAAGATGCGTGGACATGTTTACTGGTTCATTCTTATCGCAAGAAGAACGCAGCAGTTTGAGGAAAATGTCGATTTGCTCAATCATTATGGGTTCAAAGGTTCGCATTCCGCCCTCGTTGATGACTTGGCCAACGATCTTGCGCTTCACCCGATGAGCTTGCGGATCAATGACGTTGAACGAGTTGAAAACGCCTGGAGACTGCACAGTGGTGGTATATACGTGTGACTTGAGCACTCCATCACCATCATATATATCTTCTTCGCGTTAGAATGGCCGACAATGCCAGATTGGTTGGTGCTCACCATGCAAAGCCTTGACGGTGTTGAATAATAGCTTATTAGGTCCATGTCGAATAACCGGGCCAAACTTGAGATGATCTTGTCGACTGATTAAATGCAGACTCCGTAGCAGGGCATAATAACCATTTCGACTATCGGTGAGTTTTGCTATAAATGGTCCAGGGTATCTGCTCAGTGGATGGAGGAGAAGGCGGTAGCTGAGGACAGCTGCAATCTAGAATCTACGACTTAGGAGGATGTAAAATAAAGGGCTTCATATATCGATATACCTACGTAAATGATTAAAGCGCCCCCGAAATATGCGGCGGTTCGCTGGAGGATCTCAAAAGGCTCCATGGCAATTGCTGGGGTACTGGTGGGAATAGTGGCAACACAGTGACTATGGGGCCCTGCACGAACTGTAAGATCCGAAGGCGAACCCGGGCGCATTAAAACATGCGTAAATCTGGGGCAAAAAGCTTCAAAATCTTTTCATTTGGCCGATGATCTCTTCGTCAAATTTATGTACAATAGAAAATGTTGCAATGACCCAGTAAAAATCAGACCAACTACCAACAACAATGCTGCATAATAGCACAATGCAGGCTAGGTTAGTACGTTGCAACGCTCGCCTTCCCTGGAAGCCCCTCCATTTTGAGCGAAAGAGCATCACCAAAAGAGAATTACTGAGACGGATTAAATACAACAGCTGGCTCTGCGCGCAACGGATTCTAGAAATGCGGAATTCGATGTGGAAGTGACTCTGGAGAAATCGCTCGAAGTATCCGTATTGCGACTGGTCGCGGGTAAGCTTCGAGGGGTGCCAATCGGCGAAAAAATTAGATTGAGTGGCGACATCGTTGAAATGAATGAAGAATCTGAATACTACTCCAAAAACTGATCAGACCTCACGGCACTCCTTGCCAAACATCATCTCTCGAGGATGCACGTCCTCCCTCTCCTCGAGCTCAACCCACCACGGCAAGCTACGAAACCTCGAATACCACTCCGCCAACGGACGTAGCTCTTCCTTTTCAAAGATGTCCCACCCATAAGTCAACTCCAGATACCGTCTGGCCGCGGCAAGGTTCGCGTCTACCAGGCCGGGCCCCTCGATGCCGGGCGTCAGCCAGCCCGTCGTCTTCAGACTCCCCTCGGCCCACTGCTGGAGCCGCATGAGACCTTTGACCATGAATGCTTGGCCGTTGAGGGCCGCCGCGTGGCTGCGTTCTTCGTTCTTCAGCATGGACCACATGCTCGTCTGCGGTACCGCATGTTTGAGGTAGGTACCACCATCTGCAATGGCCAGGTTGACGACGCCAACGAGATCATCGACCAGGGCGGCCCCGAGAGGATCGAAAGGTGCCAGAGCCGGGCCGTAATCAGAGTATGTCTTTTCGAGATACGACAAGATGGCTGAGCTTTCGTGGATGTAGTGGCTGGCGTTGGTGGCGGTGTTGGTGACGCGGAGGCACGACGTGCTTGCACCCTTGGGCGCCGGGTCTTCGGCGTCGACATACACGAACCCCTTGGCCATGTCGAGTTGGATTATGCTGATGCGCAGATTCTCTTGTCTGGTGACGCCCGCTTTGATGTCGGAGGAACATGTCACTAGGCCCTTCATCATAAGCCAGTATGTGACACGACGAGGGTACATGCCCTCTGGCCACAACCAAAGAGTGTGCTGAAGCTGGTCAGTCATGATTGCACTGATGGAAATAAAACTCTGATGAGGAATTGTTGAGTTGTATTATTTGCTTCTGGGCCTGCCTTTATTGGATTCCAAAAGTCGCCGCAGAACTCGAGATGTTTCCGAACAGCTGACTTGTTCATTGAAAAGTCTCCGGTACCAGAATCCATAATCACAGTTCGTGGTAATTGTATTGTATAATTCGTCTCGGAAATATAATAGCCAACGTTCATTTCTTAAGCTTCCTCCTGTGAAAGTCTCCGATAGCCCAGTATAAATACCTAGCCAAGTACAAATCTGGCCATCAAGACTGAACACAGAAAAAAAAAAGAATCACCGGTGGCCTTAGTGGTATATTCTTTCCTGTGTATATATTTGTTGAAAGTCAATTGCACCTGTACCCGCCATTCGTGAGGCTCGGCGACTTTTCCAATTGTATACAAATTCTCCTCTACTATGGATATCGACAAAGAGATACACTACGCCGATTTCCCTTAGGAGCCTCGCAATGGGGAGCCTCGCAATTGATGACTTTTCCCATAGCCTGGCCAATGCTTGCCTCCACCTTCTTGGTGACCAAATATACAATGGAGATATGGAGAGATCGAGAGACTGATCCCTTTGGGGAGTTCGATTTTGGCTTTTTTTCGGGCCGCCGAGGCTTTTGACGGGTTGGATTGGCTTTCGATATCGATGTACGCGTGCACGTTTATAATATATAACGGATTGCAATAAAATGGAGTCTTTATAAAGTTGGCAGTGGAGTAAACATGAATATAGGGCCTGCTACAGTAGTATCAGGCGCCCAAAGCGGAACTGCCGCCATGGCCAGTGCACTGGCACTGACCCGTATAAGGGCCCATAGGCTGTATACGCTACCTAGATAGCACCTGGGCAGCACGATATCCTTTTTGCGTGTGCTGTTTGACGCATGTACACAATAGCAGACAATATTTCCCTCGAAGAGATTATCTTCCTGTGCCGAGCCTGAATGCTTGTAGCAACTTTCAACGCCACGTTTTGCGTGTCAATAAGTGTATGATTTCTGCCCCGTAGTGCCTGTGGATACCCGTCAGTGCCCGCGCACTCACCTGGGCGCTGCACTAGGCCACTAATTGATAGCCCGGCCAGTATCTTGGCACCCGAGATGCCCCCACGCCCGTTTGTATAATTTCCGTAGCTCGTTAACACCCAGGCACGTTTCCTGTGTAAAGCAAAGGTCAACAATGCTTCTTGGCCATTTATAGTCGATATATGATGTCTCCGGATAGATTATGATTGCTAGACACTCAAGTTGTGTCCATGATTTCCTTGCGGGTATACAGAATGGTCTCAATTGATTGGGGTGCTCCTTGTCCTTCTATTTCCCTGCGCATGCCTTGGAAGTATTGAACATGGAGTTTATCAAAGAGCAATGCATTCATTATCTAAGGTATATTTTGTCGGACGCGAGATCAAAGATTCGGAATCTCTTCTCCAAGAAGATAACCCAGGTATCTTTACATATGATGGTTGACTTTCGAGTCCAACTCTCGACTTTCCTTTCGAATTGCCTTGTCTACGTCAATGATCTCGTCATGCTATCGTCTAGGTGTTGACTTTGAAATTCAATGATCGAGCTCCAATGTGTTCTCGCTTGAGACTCGACTTTCGAGGTCCCACACTCGGCTCTATCTCATCCACGCCAATAATCTCGTCATGGTCTCGCTTCAGTGCTGGCTGTCTCTTTGCCGCAAGCTCCCTGCCATGGCGCATCAGAATTGGTATTCTGGAAAGTCGTTAGATGACAGAGCGACCGTTGGTATGGTATGAGTTGGATGGTACTCGCTTCCATGATCGATTTCACATTCCGAGCCTGCGGCTCAGAGGACAACAAAGGCGACATGCATAAGTTAGACACTACAATCACTTGACCTGGAAATGCGAGATGTGACGTCGAGGGAATGCCTCTACGTCAAATTGCTTTTGCAAACTGTGCTATATTGATCCAAATGTCCTAGTAGCTGATACAGAGCGTGGTTTGTTTGGCAGATGCAAATGACTGGACCCAAACTGCCTTGACCTTGTTTGCGAGAAGCACCTCGATGATGGCCTCATCCGTAAACGATTTTCCTGTACCAGGAGGACCCTGGATAAGGAGAGGTGACGCCACAGTCTGATTAGAACCGTATTCGTCTGACATCTTTGGTCTGGATCTATGCTGTTGATGAGCTCCAATCGTAGCCTTCTTAGCTGATCTGGGATGTTCATGTTAGCATATTCCTCGGGTATATCTGACAATGGGAACAATCACCTGTAGCATCGAACTCTGCTGAAACCGAAGATGATGACACCACGTTGACGGAAAGCAACTCAATGACTCTCGACGAGTCTGTCTCCGCGGGCGCGATCCAAAGTCCTCTGGACCATGTATCTCAAGTAGAGATAGAACCAACCGCAGGGCTCTTCTGTCTTGCTTCGGTGCAGCGACGTCGCAGCCCACGACCTTTCATCGAGAGTTGAATTTGTACACAGGGCCTCCGTAACAGGCTTATGTCGCACAGAGTATGAAAGACTGCTGTGGTTCTTGGTCAAAGGACGCAAGTCGAACTCAAAGTTGTTCATCGAGAGTTGAATTTGTACACAGGGCCTCCGTAACAGGCTTATGTCGCACAGAGTATGAAAGACTGCTGTGGTTCTTGGTCAAAGGACGCAAGTCGAACTCAAAGTTGTTTATTGCATAAGTCGGCGGAGAAATGTGTTCGATGGCGTGATTGTGGTCGGGTTGAGTGATATTGCACGCCACGTACTCGCTCATGGGCGCGTTTCCGGCGGCGTGTATCTCTTGGAGTGCTGACAACATTGGCTGGAATAAGGCCAAGATCGGGTTGAGTGTTATTGCGCACCAAGTACTCGCTCATGGGCGCGTTTCCGGCGGCGTGTATCTCTTGGAGTGCTGACAGTATTGGCTGGAATAAGGCAAGAAGAACTGTTGGGAATTCCACGAGGCGCACTCCTTCCTGTGCATTTCCTCGAGTTCCCAGGATAAAGTGATGGTTTGAACGAGGTCAGATGGCTGAAAAGAGGCCAGAAGGACTGTTGGGAATTCCACGAGGTGCACTTCCTCGAGTGTCCAGGATGAAGTGATGGCTGGAATGAGGCCAGAAGGACTGTGGGGAACTCCACGGGGCGCTCCCCTTCTTCTCTAGGATGAAGTAATAGCTGGAACGAGGCCAGATGACTGAAACGAGGCCAGAAGAACTGTTGGGAAATCCACGACGCTCACCCCTTCCATTGCATTTCCTCGAATATCCAGCGTGGCCGCAGCGGCTGGTACAGGGTCAACCAGATGAAGAACAAGATGCGCATAGGTACTCGAAGAGGACGCTGTCTTCTGAGGATTGTAGGCCCGACCTCACCGAGACGAATGATGTGCACTAGGAGGTCCTTGGATAAGAGCCAGGCGATGTCGTAGGGTGTTCAGAACCGCAATGGCCTGATCGAGAGAAGAGAAAGGCGACGCCGCAACTTCAAACCAACGTCCTCGGGGACGAGGATGTCCCGGGTAGCTGCAACAGCGTCGTCGCGTAGCCTCATCTCAGTAAAGGGTTACAGAGCACCGGATGGGATCACCAGATGGAATCACCAGATGGGATCGGATCACTAGATGGGAATCTTCGGCCATCCTACAAACAAACATGGATGAGCCGCTGATCAGCCACAAAATGAGAGTTGACACTTACTCTTTGTTCGTCTGACCTCCTTCATTCTCATCCCGACGTCGCATGGTCCCATCCACTGAAGATGTCCCTGATAGCCGAAGAGGTTGGCTTGCATCATGTCCCTCGTTCCCTCCAGACACATCCGAGGTGACTTCGATAATTTCCGTCTTCCTAGGGCGTCCCGGGGGCCGTTTAGGTGCCGTGGGGTCCGGTGAAGGGTTGATTTGTGGACTTCCTCGCTGGGGTTTTCTCAGAACGTTTGACTTGGACCCGTATCGCCCATCGTCTGGTCCCGTTGGTACTTTTGTAGAGACAGGCGATGCCCTCTGGCCACAACCAAAGAGTGTGCTGAAGTTGATCGGTCATGATCTCAATGATGGAAATAGAGCTACGATGAGGAGGTATTGATGATGTGTTGGTAATGAATCGTACCGCTTGCCTCTTGGTCTGCCTTTATTGGATTTCAAAAGTCGCCGCGGGACCCCGAGATGTTTCCGAACAGTTGACACATTAATCAGAAAAGTTTCCGGAACCACAGTGAGAAGTCGCCATCTGTGATCATCATTTTGTGCAGCTCATCTCGGACATATAACAGCCGAAGTAAATTTTCCGGGTCTGTTCTCGCGAAAGTCTTCGGCAACAAGGTATAAATATACAGCAAGTGCAAATACGGCTATTAAGAGTAAGCACAAGAGTAAAAAGTTACCGGTGGTTGTCTTGATGTAATACATCTCGCAAATATATCTTTCGAAAATAAATTGTGCTTGCAGTTGTCTTCCCTGAGGCCCGGCGACTTTCTTGACTGTGTAGAAGCCTTCCTTTGATGTGAAGAGCAACGAATTGACATGACCATTGTCTTTGGGGTTTGGTGTAGAAGTCAATCGAATAATCTCAAAACAGCGGACTGAGGGTTATGCTATTCTAGTTTTAGATAATAGAATATTACCGTTTGTCAAAAATAAGAGCGACGACACTCTGTTACTATACACCATAGCAATCAATTATACCCTGGCCAATGTCTGCCTGTGCAAGCTTGAGCTGCTGTGTCTTGTAGCCCACTCTGGTGCACTAAAAGAGAGGAGTATCGGCCCTGAGGCTTTTGGAAACGGCATCCCTGGCTTCTGATTGGCCCTGGATTGTTTTGTCCTGGAAGGTGCAACAAGTCCAGCCCACGCACCCACTAAACCTCTTGCAATTTTCCCTTCTTCCCTCTCTCTCTCTCTTCTTCTTCCTTCCTCATCATCAACATTCGTCACTGCGCCGCCTCCAACTCGTCGCAAAAATGGATGTTCACGAACATCAACGCGCCCGCTGGGCAAAAATCAAAGAAAAAGCCGCCGCTGAAGGCAAAAATGTCTCCCTTGCGGAGACTGTGAAGGATGTTGCGGGCTACGTGGTCGGCTTAGGCCACAGGCAGCAACTAGACAATGTCAGCATCCAATGGGCAAGTACAGACGACTTGGGACTGGCTCTATACTGCTCTATTTTCTGGAAGCTAATCACTTGTTTTGTGGATAGTTGACCTACAAATTGCTCAGCGTCACTACAAAGGAGGCCCTGGGTGTATTGATGCCAACTCGCGAGGAAGTCGGCGAAAGGCGCGCTTTGCGCGACAATGATGTTGCCGACCTGGCAGCGATGAGTCATGCCTTGGAGCACAACCAACAAATGTCGATGGACCAGTACTTCCACTTGCTGTCGACTGGTGGCAAGCAGGGACTAAGTGTGCCTCGAAATCTTCAGTCCACCACTGCATCAATGGGGACTGCCAATACCACCGTTCAGAATGCGACATCGGAAAACGGGACGGTAGTGTTGCCCTCCCGTCCGAAGCAAAGTGAACAGCAACAGCAGTCCTCCACAATGGTCTCGTCCGGCCTCTTCAATAATGGACAGCAGCAGCAGCAGTCATCGAAAATGGCTACGCGAGACGTGGTCCTTTGGTCGAATGGCTACAACGATGGGGCTTCGTCGCCGCGAGCCTGGGACACACTCTCCTCCATAGTGTCGGCTCCTGCAGATCCAGGGCCAATGGGCCCGTCAAAATCTCCTGGGACGCCGCTCGACACAAGCTTGCCTCCAGCAGACATGGCGATCTGGGCCCAGCCAGCTTCTCAGACTGCTCCAACCGGCTTCAAACCGCCAGTCATGGAGGGCTCATCTTACCAACTGAACCTGCCCTCAATGATCAGATACAATGAGCATATCGCTCCCATCAAAATGGAACTTCAATCGATGCTGGGCGTCAGGATCAACAGATTTGGGAAGAATACGCTTGAGATCGCACTCTACGAAGATCAGGGCATCAGGCTCAACCCAATGTCTTCCAAGTTCAGACAATACGATAACTTGTGGAAAGCTTACGAATTGCTCCTTCTCTACTTCCAGAACATATTAGACACTGGAGAGATCGACGACCTATGCACCTTTCTGCAAAATCAGATGGCGCTCGAGCAAAAGGAGCGAGCTGAATGGTGCAAGGAAAATGCGCGCCGGATTCTCGACCCGTTCGACGATGCTCAAAATTCACGCATGCTGCAGCTCAAGCCTCATCCCAGCATCTCGAGGGATCATCCATACCTCACGCCTAGCAACTCCAGGGAGCGTCGAGAAGAACGCGAATGGGGCCCAATTCGGCGCAGGAGAACTCGCCGGTGAAGTGGAAGTCGGCGCCGCCATCGCCGTTCGTGACAATCGTTGCTCCACGGTTCATCGCGCGACAGGCAGTTCTGAGGCTCAACCTGGGAACAAGGGCTCGACACAACAAGTCCCCCACATCCTAGGTGTTGGTGTCGACACCTAGGAAAACACGATCATCATTCTCCCATCAATCTCAATGGCCATAGGCAGGTCGTCGGTGTCGATCATTTCTTGTATCATTGAGTCCAAGCAGTGTGGGCTTACTATAGACAATGGAAATATTTCCGCATTCAATTGGTCCAGCAAAATTAATTTCTCGCGTCTCGAGCACCTAATTCTCCGTGTTGCTGACAGCGATCACCTCCGTTAACTAGAATTTTGGGACTTTGGATGAATATATATGGTAACAGCATGAAATGCTTGGTGCATGCGTGTCTAGTGTAAAATGAATTCCTGCCATCTCCTCGTAGCTTTCTGTGGTTTGGTTGCATATGGTTCTTGTAGATCCTAGGCTCCTGTATGCCTTAGCTGTAACATCAACTCAGAATACTTGATGGCAATAAAACAATCGAGCCATGTCATGAGACATGGAATGGAGTAATCAACTTTGGAATAACGCCTCGAATACAACAAGCTCCCAAGTGGCTTTTCATTGGCCGAACGCCGTTTGTATGCGCAGAAGGTATGCCGAGCAGAAGCTAGCTATTCTGAATTTCATCCTCCAGCTTTGGAAAAATTCCTCTCTTCTTCCTCACATTTGGCACATCATTTGCGTCCCGTCAATAACAACGCAATTATGCCTCGCGAGCGCCCCGAAGGCAAACACGGCTCATTGCAGCCTCAAAACAATCATAGACAACAACGACCACAGCAATACGAATTCCGAGGTCGGAGCGAGAACCAAGCACGCCCTCAGAACCACGCCCATAGCCGCAATGAGGGGAGCTACTACGACCAGTAAGATATTTTTCTTCCTTTTTCATATTTGCCTCGCGAATCACCAATGTAATCACAATATCAATTCTCCATACGCTGACATGGTCCAATTTTACAGGCTACGGCAAGAAAACCTAGCACATGGTCATCAGATCCGAACAAGCAGCCGCAACGAAGGTAGCTACTACGACCAGTAAGACATGTCTCTCCTTCCTTCATCTTGGCTTCGCAAATGAGGAAGGTTTTCGCAATGCAAATTTCCCAACCGCTGACATTGTTCGATTGTTCAGATCATGGCAAGATCATCGTGGTCGTGGCCGAGAATTCCGCGGACGGGCACGTGCGCGTAGCCGCTCACGAAGTCGAGGTCACCGACGCCATCGTTCACGAAGCCACAGTCACAGTCGTCATCGTACGCGCAGTCGCAGTAGCCGTCGTCACCGCTCGCGTAGCCACAGTCGACGCCGCTACCGCTCGCCTAGTCGCAGCCATCGGTCCTACCGATCACGCAGCCGCCATCACAGTCCTGAGCCATACCGTCCGGCAACGTACGGTGTCGGTACGGTCCAGCAAGGCAACATCAATCATCTCAGATCACAACGAGCGACCACAGTTCTGATGACCAGAACTAGACGAGGCCAGTGGCCATCAACCGTAGAAGTCCACGACAAACCCCCGCCCGGATCGTGGGCAGCCCTCCCAAGACAGGACATGATTCGACTCATGAACGAGGGACGCCCGATCGTGCCGGTGCCCGTCAACCGCAGCACCATCTTCCACGCTGTCTGCGGACAAGTCCACGCACCCGAAGAGTGCCGCGGTCCCTTGGACCGGGGTGTCTTGAGAGGTTGCTTGTACTGTGGAGGCCCGGACCACACCACAGACTACTGTCCATACATGGACCTCATGCCGCAAAACCAAGACGAAAAGCTTCGGTACTACCTACACGTATACTCCAGGCAAGGACTACCACCAGCAGGAAGCAGTATCTCGTTTGAAAACTTCCCTATTGGTCAAGACCACAAATGCATAGTTCCAGTACTGTCACGCTTCGCGGCTCACAAATACGAAACAGCACAAAAGAGCATGGATATCCTCGCCGGCAGACAACCGTATTGGAAGACTTTCGACTATTCGCGAATAGACCAAATCAACGAGCTGTCGAGGCTTCCTGGGCCCGACAACAGTCTCCGCCATTGGGCCAACCGAGGTCCCCTGCCCAATCGAAAACCTTTAACGGGAGTGATCGAGCAGCACTATGATCGCGTAGACTATGGCACTTCAGAAGACGCACTCGAATATGACCAATGGTGGTCACTATTTGCCAATGACCACATTCCGGGCCCTCTTCCGCCGAGAGTCGTCACGCTGCCATCGTGGGTCACGTCCCATTTTGGGCCGCCCGATGGTATGATCAAGCCACACTGCAGGGACCCTCTTCCAAGAGAGCAGAGGGGGGCACTTTCATCATCACAGTATGACCCAGATCCCGAGAGATCGGATCATAGGCCAGAGCCACGTCCAGTACCGAACATGCCAGCCCCTTCAAGCCACGGGTTCAACATCAGAGGGGCAGCTAGTCAGGCACCAAGTGCTCTTGCTCATTTCGATGCGATCCACAACTTCGGCACATTCAATGATGAACGACCGCACAATTTCGTTACCGGACGTGTTTTGAAAGACGAAAGTCCGGAACGTAGATTGAAGGAAGAAAGTCTTAGACTTGTACTGAAGGAAGAAAGCCCGGACTGCTGAGAGAACCAGGAAACTGGCCAGGTTTGGAGTCACAATACCTTTTCCGAGCCAGAGGGGTCGAGAGAACAGCTCGGTGGCTAAGGATAGAAAATGAGTCGACATGGAGGAAACGGGCGCTGATCTCCACATGGAGTGATGCAGATGATTGATATACCTTGAATTCGTACGAGGCCAGGTCACAGTCTCGCTCTCATCGCGACTGGTCTTTGTAGAAGATCAGTCCATGATGTTTTACATTGCTGTTCGTCTTTGTACGAGATGTTCGCAATGTCTCGATTACAACTTATCTCCGTAGGAGATGGTTGTAAAGCTCAGTCCAACTGATCTCCGTAGGACACTGTTGCGGCTCAAGTTCCAATGTCACTGTAAGTTGCATTCGTCTTCGATACCATCAATAACCGACCAGACTCCACACACCCCCCCCCCCCCCCCCCCCCCCCCCAACTTCATCACTAGCTTTGTACATGAATATACTTTGTGGTTCAATGTGCCCTCGTAAATGACCCGAGTCCCTGACCCCACTGCAATGTGACTTGAACAGCTTGTGTTACTAGATTTAGAGAAAAGAAAAAGATCTTGGAAGGTTGCTGGAAGATTCACGTTGCCGATTATTTAGACCAAGACGGTCCGATATTTCCTCCTCGAGTCAGAAGGTGAACACTTTACGCCCAATCAGTTACTTTCTGTGTCCATGAGCCGACAAAATGAAATGCAGGTAGTAAACAGGTAGCAATTCCCCCTATGTTGTGTGGCTCTTTCGATACCCATCTGTTTTTAAGTCATGGGTCAGTTCTGCGGGTAGAGGTGACGAAAGTTTCATGCGCACGTTCTGAAATTGATCTGCGCCAGCTTTGCGGCCAAGGAGGTGGTCCTTTCCATCCAATTGTCCGACAGACAGTCATTTATTTATCAGTGGAAATCGGCACATTTGATGGCGACTGTTCAAGTTGTGGCTCAAGGAAATTAAATGCTACAACTTCGAATACTATAAACAATTGGTATTTAGATCTATTCTCTTCCGAAAAAAAAAAGGAATTACTAGCAAAACACAGATATGAAAATGATTTGGACTTAAATCTCGGGATAACGTCTGATTATACAACTGATTATTCCACTATCTACCCGGAGAGCCCAGCTTTCTACACCCACACTTTGGGCCAAATTCGTTTTTTGTTCCTTCAAAAATTTTCAAACTTACAATCTTCCACAAAATTCAGGCGAAATTACCTGAAGTGTAATATTGTACAATGCCACCAAAAAAGAAAGACGGGTCTATTGACCGCAGATTCGGCCCAAAACCAAACGAGAACCGGGGCAGGCCACCCCAAGCACAACCGGAGAGACAATCTCTCGTTCCAGCACAAGCCCCAGTGCAAGTCCCAGCCCCTAGGCCCCGTGGCAGGCCACGAAAGCACCCACGCCCTGAGCCAGAGCCAAGTCCTGAAGGTCCGAAGCGTCCTCGCGGGCGACCGAAGAGGGTTCCCGAATTGGACCACATCGACCTGACTTTGGAAGAGCATGGGGAGCAGTCGGAGGATGGGACTCCAGAGCCGCGTATGCGGGCTGGGGATGTTGTCGATGTAGTTGAGCAAGAGCATGCAGAGCCGCGTAGCCGGTCTGATGTTGCCGATGTAGTTGAGCAAGAACATGCAGAGCCGCGTAGCTGGTCTGATGTTGTCAGTATATTTGAAGGAGAATATGAAGAGCCGCATAGTCAGTCACATGTCGCCCAATCCAGACGACGAGACGAAGATTGTAAGTATTTGACCTTGTTTCCAGGCTGTCCATGCCATTAACTCTTGCTGTTTTGTAGTGCCTGCACCTCCCAATGGTCAATTCGTAGACGAGACCGATTTCGAAAAGACACAGTACACTGGGATGGAGATTCAGTCAGGCCCTCTCGACCAAAGAGCTGCAACGCTCCTTAGTCAAAAGGCTGGATCAACCGCATGGCACTGTCTCTGGAGGCTCACACTCCACAAGTTCGGCAAGACTCCATACGATCTCTTTACATGGGGACTTCAAGAGCCAAATAGTCTAGATGTTCCGCTATTGCAAGCACTATGCTCCTTGATACCGCACCCGTTCTGGAAAAGCAACATGGGAAGACTACGATACGCTCTACAAAAGGCCATCACTTACCGTGTTTACGGTCACGTTGAACCGCTCGGTCCACTCTCCGAAGGTCTAGCAGACATGGTCTTGAGGATATCCGAGCCTGGACGACCAGAATTTGCGCTGGGTCTATGGAACAAGACTAAGATGGAGACAGAAGACCTTGGTGGTCAGTTCATCGAGTTCCTCAAGCAACATGTTCAGAAAGAGCCAGTCATCCAGCAGAGCCAAGATGAGTACAACGACGTCTTTTTCTACCTTCAAGTTCGAGACGTGTTCGCCATCCAGTCGGTTCTCGACCAAATGTCGACCAAAAGGCCAACCTCACTCGACCTTTTTTACTTCACGGTGGACGAACACCACCGCAGATTCAAGGAGGCAGTCCAAAGTCGATGGGACCTCATGGCCCCACACAACCAAGGGACGTTCGAGCGCTGGGATCTGTGGGAAACCAAAGAACGCCTCAGGAGTCGCGAAAATCTGGAAGCAGACTTCCCCAGGGACGAGCGGAACATGTACATGTCCATTGCTTACTGGAGTGTCTTCTGCGACAATCGGTTCGAGAAGAGCATCTTTCCGCACCTCTTGGACGACAGAGATCTTTACAACTGGTCTCTCCAGCATGCGACAACAGATATACGACACTGAAAACGATTCTTTACATGGCCATCATTGGCGGGGGGTATGGCGTGGTTTCCGAGGGGCGTACGCCCGACGACCAAAGCCGTGGAAGCAGCTCAGCTGCTGGAGGGGACGCTCATTATGGCATCCGTAGGATTAATGATGTGTATAAAGCAAAAGATCAGATCCGTATGGATGGATCTTGTGTTACAAGTCAAGAGTTAGATCCGTAGGATGACTCTTGACTTTGTGGCTGATCTCACCGTATGGTGATATCAGTCACGGGCTGTTACCGGTCTCCTGGGACCACTGTGTCATCAAATCAAAAAACCCAAACACTAGAAACACACACACATACAGCAAGCTTTGGTAACTTCAATTGATTTCTGGTCAAACCATGTAATGTCTCTTGTGAAAATTTTAAAGTTGATTGAACTCAAACTTGTGGCAATCAAGAAAGTTGCGGTGCTGCACGGCTTTGACTCCCAAGCGCCCGTCGTGGTTCAGTCCAATAAATGCCAATGTAAAAAACGTCAAGGAAATTTGACAAGATTTGACTTATTCTGATACCGACCCCTACCGCCTTCCTAAGATCCACATATATATGATCTTTCCAGTGTCGGCAACAATCTGTGTGATACCATTGCACCATTCCTTCGAGACCTAAAGCGAAGTTCACCATACACAATAGAAACCTCAGACTTATTCTATATGCCAGCTGCATGGCCACCCTCTGTCCATATGGACTCCAAGGCTGCGAATCCTGAAGCAATTGCAAACTGCGACCCAGGCTCCTGATTGGCCATAAATTGTTGCGTCCTGGAAGGTGCAACAACTCCAACCCACGCGCCTGCCAAACCTTTTGATATTTCCTCTTCTCTAGGGCTTCACCACCGGCATCTCCTTGAATGCAAATTTGACCATTTGCAAACAACAAGAAACGGGGGTTTGGTGCAATGGTAAGCGCGCTGACCTGCGAGCCGTCTGCCTGGCTTCAATCGGTGGTCACCAAAACGGGCATGATCACCCTTGAGAAGGGAAACACAGGCAGGGACATACCTCGATGTTCTGTGTGTTATCGTCTTGGAGTTATATGTCCTAAAAGCTTGCATGACAGAGATCCGGGTTCAAATCCCGAGACCCCAACGTTTTTTTTTGTTTTTTTTTTGTGAATATCAGGTATATAATATGCTGGGAGGCTTCCGTATCTTGTCTTTTACTACTTCACGAGAGTTTTGTCTTGATAGCACGTACAAGCCATGTTTCTCCTTACGTCATGTCAACTAGAATAAACAATCATGCTGGAATAATCACAATAGTCACAAGTGATGCACTGCCCAAATTCTGATTCGCGGCCAGGCTGTTATACTCTGAGAAGCTGCCACAGGCTGAAGCTACATGAAAACTTCCACCCACAACTTTTGCAAAATTTTGTTCCTTCTTCCTCACTTTTCCAACGCCACATTTGCGAACATCAACAACCGCAAATATGGCACCTCGCGATAGACCTCGCGATGGCGCACCTGCGCCCCCCACTCACGATTCCAATTACAATAATAGTTATCACTACGATCAAATGCATCGTGACAGCAATGCAGGCCGTGAAGAGCCTCGCTAGTAAGTTAACCACTCCTGAATCCCGATGACGGACTGTGGCATGCATTTTCGGAATACAGACGAGCTGACTTGTCCTTCTCAGTACCAATGGTCGTTACGACCAGCGACGCAGTCGCAGTCCCGAGCCATACCACTCGGCACCCAATGCGGGCAATTACCGCTCTACGCCCGACACGCGCCACTATCCGCGCAACTATCGCAGTCCTGAGCGCTACCGCTCTGCATCTGACACGCGCCCCTTTGCACAAGACAGCTCAAATAGATCATCCGGCTATGGGGATGATTATCTAAGAAGAAATGGCATTTACTTGACCATCAACAATGCCCACGACCGTGGCCGTACGGGATACGAGGACAGACCCCGTCGCAATCAGGAGAGTGTTCTCCGTGATTCGCCTAGACGACGGTCTGCCTCTCGGAACCCCTCCAATGACCATGGGTCTACAAATCCTGACCAACAATCTTCTTCCACGATCTTCAGCATGGAGACACGTAGAGGAGAATGGCCTTCGACTGTCCAAGTCCATGATCAGCCTCCTCCAGGTTCTTGGGCATGTCTTCCGAAGAAGGAAATTCGTCGGCTTCTGGACACGAACCCAGATGCTGTTCCACGGCTTCCTCATGATCGGAGCACCATCTACCACTACGTTTGTGGTCATGTACACGCTCCTGAACAATGCCGCGGTCCTCTCGATAGAGGTGCCTTGAACGGCTGTGTCTACTGCGGTCAGAAGGATCACATCACTGACGACTGCCAATACTTCGAATTCGTCCCGAAAGGCCAGCGCGAGCTTCTTCGCTACTATCTGCACGTGGTTGCCAGACAGGGATTGCCGCCGGTTGCGAGTACCATCTCCTTCCACAAGTTCGACGTCGGCCCAAATTCGAGAAGCACAATCCCGGTGCTGCCTCGCCGTATTGCTGCTCATTACAGTAGACAGCAACAAGACATGGACAAGGAAGCTGGTCGACCACCGTGGTGGAAGACTTTCGACTACTCGCGCATCGACCTGTCGAGTCATACCTCCAGGCTGCCGGGACCGTCCCGTGCGCTGGGGCGCTGGTCAAGAAACGGCCCACTACCCAATCGTAAGTCGGCAGCCGAGATGCTGTTTGACTTGGAAGAATATGGCCCCAAAGAGGATGCGCCTTACTATAACAAATGGTGGACACTGTTCGTCAATGACCACATTCCTGGTCCCCTTCCACCTTCCCAGGTCACAATTCCTGACTGGGTCACAAATCATCATGGCCAAGCTCGAGGTCTCCTCAAGGCACATGTGGTTCGACAACCCAGTCCGGCCTTCTTACTCCCTGTGCACCCCTACAATGAGCCGGCTGCATCCAATAATAATGGCGGCACGCCCAAGCGCGAGAATGCCGACGTCAAGATGGAAGACTTGGTCTCGCATCTCCCAAATCTCCAGCCGAGGGATGAGGCCAAGATGACCATCAAGCGCGAGCCAGAGTAGATGCAGAAGAGAATTTCATCTTAGTGTTGAGATGAATGTTTAAATCAATGCAAAATGTCGCTCGCTATTGCATTAATCTCAGTGTTGAGATGGTGCAAGGAAGAAAAAAAAAGCTCAGTTACCAAATTCATCTCAACGTTGAGATGACACCAAAGCAACTACTATCGCATCATCCTCAGTGTTGAGATGATGCAAATACACAACCTTTATCGCATAGATCTTAGTGTTGAGATTATGCACGACCACCACCACGACCACCATGGCATAGATCTCAGTGTTGAGATGATGCCCGACCACGACTATAATGGCTTCGATCTTAGTGTTGAGATGATGCCGAACCACGACCACCATGGTATTGATCTCAGTGTTGATTTCATGCCGACACGACCACAACCATCATGGCATAGATCTTAGTGTTGAGACTATGCACGACCACAACTATACTGGCATCGATCTTAGTGTTGAGATGATGCCGAACCACGACCCTCGCCACGACTACCATGGCATTGATCTCAGTGTTGACTTCATGCCGATACTACCACGACCATCATGGCATAGATCTTAGTGTTGAGACTATGCACGACCACAACTATACTGGTATTGATCTCAGTGTTGACCTCATGCCAAAAAAAAAAAAAAAAACGGTGCAACATTGGCAACGAGTTTCTGAGTTTTGATAGACAAATAAATCACTTCTTTGGGCCCACTTATGCTTTCTCACATGTACAGTAAATAGTGATGTAGACTCGATGCCGTTTCCATCCGGTGCATGGCAGTCCAAAATTGCTGACTGTGCGACGCAGTGTCAACAACCATTGGAGCCTGTCACTTAATCGTTTAAACTGACATTGATCATGATACAGGATCTTCTTCAATTTGTGTGACGTAGGCAGAGGGCTGACTTGTCGAAGGGACTGTGCAGAAACGAGCTCAGAAACACATCAAGGAAAGTTCTTGGCGAGCTCGGATGCAATAAGTTTCTCCTCATTTTGAATTATTTGCCTTGGGCATGCATCTAGCAACTATCAAAATGCAAATATCAGACTACACGTCGCCGCGAAAGTAGGACTACGCGAAAGTCTGCAGACACAAATGCAAATGACTGCCAGATTATGAGGAGAAAACCTCACATTGTGAAGGAGAAAGCCTCAAGATCTGGTGATTGTATTTTGACCATCACGCTACACGTAAACTTCCATTGTTCCGGCAGTCCATAGCAAATGGCATCATCTCTTCTCTACTTCCTCCGCATCCTGCGCTTGTTTGCAAGACCCTGTGGCGAATCCCCGAACTCTCCAAAATTGGTGCTGGTTGGCGCCGCCCTCTTTGCGGGCGTAAAACCCCATGATGACTTCTCCATGTTCTCGGATGGCTTAGTTGAATTGTCGGAGACGGGAGGCGACTGTGAGGTTCTGTTCCTCAAAGAGGTGGGCTGAAGCGTGGAAGCTGCTCTGGAGATGGCAGTTCTTGCCAGAGTCGGAGTCTGTGTGACGGCGGAAGCATTCAAAGCCTCGTTGACCTTGGACGCAATTATCTCGTCCAGATTCTCGAGCTTCGCATCCAAGCATTCCAGTTTCAGCTCGACTTCTTGTGCCTTTTGACTCAACTCTCTATTCTTCCTAGTGAGAGTATTGTTTTCTTGCTGTAGGAATTGCACTCGTGCGGCCAATGCCTCGTTGGTGTGACCGTCGTCCACATCGTCGATGACCTCTCTAATCTTGTCGGCAAGCTCCTCGCTGAGCATAAGTTCTTGGAGTGCCTCCGTAATAAGCTTGCGAAAGCCTGTGGTCGGTCCATCATTGGCGGTCTTGTTCTTGGAAATGCTCTCCGCGATGGTGGTAACTTTGCTCGCCAGTTCCTCGCTTCCTGCGAATTCGTCCAGTCCCTCCTTAATGGATCGTTGGATGAACTTGTGCAGTGACTCTTCGTGGTCGACTTGAGCGTCCTCGACTTCCTCGAACTCGGTTTGGTCATCCTCGTCGCTTTGGTCAACATATTCCGAACCTTGGTCAACACATTCCGAACCTTGGTAGCCCCAAAAAGCTTCCTTCTTGTTCTCAAAAAGCTCCTCGTCCCGGGGGTCCTTGTCTTCGATAAAGTGGGTGAAGTACTGTTGCCAAAACGATGGAATCTTGCGGTCCCTAGGATCCACGCATTGCCACTGGAGGCCGGTTGCGTTCAGCATCTTCACGATCGATTGCGGCAGCTCTCCGAATCCTCCTCCCGCGCTTCCATAGATTCGCAAAGCTTCCAACTTGGCGGGTGTCGGTAGCATCACGTCAGCCAGGCCTTCCCAATCCTGGTAATCACCATCTCGCTGGATTTCTTCGATCTGTTGAAGGGACTTCCAGACCTGTCGATAAATGACCGAACCACTAGGTGGCTCGTCTGGTAAGATCGTCATCAGGTACTTGGCGATTTGTCGGGCCAGTGCTTCGGTAGTCCAAAGGCGATTGGGAGAGATGGCCACGACTTTGTTCCAGTAGGGTCGTCCTTCCAGATTTCCAACTGCGAGATAGTCGTTGTGGTGAAAAGTGCTCTTTCGTTCGTAGATTCTGCCTTTTGAGAAACGATATGGATGCTTGGGAAGGGTATCCGCGATGCTGGCATTCATGACGTTGAGATGATTTCCGTGCTGCTTCATGACGGTCATCTCACAAACCGTGGGATTTGGTTTGCCGCCATAATCGAATTCCACAAAGGGATTAATGTCGGCGCTCATGGTGAATTTTCGGCTGTCTCGGCGTCGGCGTTGGGTCTGTTTCGGGGGAAGTTGTACCACGTCGGCGGCGAGTTGCACCAGCGAGGCCGCCAAACACAAAGCTGAAGCGATCGAGGGTGAATTTTTTTCTTTGGGCGTGTGGGAAAGCTTGAGTCCAGTTCCAAGAGTAGCTCCAGGGTGTACCTTCCCAAAGCTCCAGACATTGGCCCTGCTGCCATTGACAGACAGAGTCTTAGTCTCCTATTGATTGGCCGACCACTTTTGGTTTTCCCCAGGGAGCTGGCAGACTGGCACTGTACCTTTTGGAGCTTTGTTTCGCAAATCTAGTGTACAGGTACGGAGACTTTTGTTCGATCATTATACCCATATGTCTCACGCCGATCAATGTAGGTGCTACGGCGATGGCCCTGGTGTCCTAGCAAGCGAGTAACAAAAAAAGTGAGATTTCGTGTATACTCAAACATTACACCCTTACGCAAATCGTTTTGATTATGCGACAAAAACTGAATATTCTTATTCTTGATTGAATTTCATTTCTAATTCTATAAATTTTATTTTATCCCAACATGAATCATAAAGACCAGATGATGTGTTAGGGTAACGTATAATAACTACATATTCTATTTTTACTTTATTTTGCTCTCGCCTGCCTAGACAATTAGTAGGGTAAAGTTGATATCGAGAATAATGACCTTTAAAGTTGGCGGTTATAGTCACAACACAATCTGGGTGGAGACACTTCTATACAACGTCACTGACCTAGCATCACCTGCCTGGGCAGATACACTCTGGCTTATACATCGATACATGTACTGCTTTTGGTTAAATGTGAGCTTGCCCAGTAAATTTTTTTTTCGAGTACATTGCGAACTGTAATTAATTCTGCGCATTGTATCCAGCAATTAAAATCGTGGTGCATTTGCATAAGGCTGATGTACAGCTTGATGCAGACTTGGGCAAGTGCCACACTTATCGATAAAGCTCTCGCCAACCGCGTTCCAGTGTTTGTCGTTACCGACTGGCATGACCATTTGTTCCATTAACATCACCCACCCTCGATACCCGACATTGCGCATCCAATGCGACGAAAGCCCATTCGAATGCAGATCGCTCAGTGACGCTGCCATCGACTTGCGACCAGTGACCAGGCCATGATCGAGTCGTAAATCAACCCACTTTACGCGTCAGCCATGCACCTTTGCGACAACCACGATGGCCGACGACAACATGGACATTGCCAAGAGGCTTGATGCAGCGGTGCCGATCGCACAACTAGGTCCCGACGCACCTCGCGACAGTGCAGTCCATGGCATGGTTACTATCGTGTGGCCATTCAACAAGGTCAACAACTCTGTCGCGTTCATCCTCGCCGAACCCGAGGCTCGTTTGCGCTTGGCCAAGGGTCAGATACGCGTCAACTGCGTCGGAGCGAGTGCCAAGGCAATCTCGGAATGTGGTCTAGGCAGCGGCGACAAGGTGCGATTGAGCTTGGAAGGTGTCGAGTTTGTGGCCAACGATGCCAAGGCGCGCATGCCCGGGACCGAGTCGGAGTGGCAGCTCAGCTTCTCCAAGCGTTTGGTGCTAGGAGCAAAGGTCGGGTATACTGAGGAGACGAAAACAATCGACGTCGATGCATCTTCGGAGCCAGAAGTGGAACCCCCGGCACCTCCTACGCCTGTACCAGAACCCGAGATCGAGCTCGAGCTCGACATTCCCGTGTTGCCCAGTGCGACTCCCGCCAAGAATACTTCTCTGCAGTTGAAAGATGGAGAGTTTGAATCGCCAGCTTTTGTCAAGAGGGCAAGAATATCCTATGGTGGTTTGTTCGAGGGCGATCCATTCGAGGATGATGGGGGCGTCAAGGGAAAGGGCCGAAAGAGGACACGATTCTCGCTTGACCCGAGAGCTTGGAGGTATACCAGTCGATCGCCCAGTCCGGAAGAGTCACAAGAAGAAGAGGAGGCAAAGGAGATTCCACGCCCTCAGATGGCCGATGGAGAATGTCAGACAATGGAGCTCGACTTTCCGGAACCACTTCCCGAGGTGGTCGCGAAGCCTCAAGGAGTGACCATTCCCACGTCAAGCACTACCACGGATCAAGGACATCAGACCGTTTCGCAGGGTACTTGGACGACATTGGAACCGCAAGAGCAGTTTACTGGTGCCATCTTGTCTCCATCGAAGGCTGCTTTCGACGATCCAAATCTTCATGCGGGAGAGCATGTCGAGTGGAACGAACAACCTCTGCCTTATCCTGGATTCTCTCACGCTGCACCAGAGAATCCTTTTGCAAGTCTTGATCGATCATTCGAGTCGCAAATACCCAACGGTTTTGGCAGTGACTTGTTGCCCCAACATGACTCTTTTGTACACCCAAATCCATTCGCATATGGAGATGGTATCGGCCCGGAAATTCATGGAAACCAGAGCCACGAGCGAACTGTATACCCGGATCCCGATCATTACGATTCAACCAAGTCGTCTGGCCATGTTCCCACGGGTTCTCCATTTGCTGAACCAGGCGTCCCTCTCGCAGAAGCTACAGTAACGGTCCCTGCTGATCCGTACGCTCGGGAGACTAGTGCACCATCCGAGCGTGCAGCTTTCAACGCAGGTACGTCTACCTGGGCCGCAGTCAACCAAAGGGACAATCGTTCCATGTCGAGACCGGTATCCAGCCGACATAGTGGCGACGGTCAAACTCCACAATCTGCCATGGTTATTGACGAGAGCGATTCTGAAGAGGAAGCTCCGCTTGAGGATACCCACTATGGTAGTCTAGGAGACGCTCCCGTATCACATCCAGACCATGTAGCAGGTGCACTCGAGCAGGCTGCCCGCAATCCTTTGATCGAAGGGCCACCACCTGGTCACGATGTTACCGAGGAAGACTGGGAGGAGGAAGTTCATGCATACACCGATCACGCCCCGGATCGATACGACGACGAGTATGATGAGGATGAAGAAGGCGGAGACTATGATACCAGTAATTATCTCGCGCCACAAGATGATGAGGATGATGGGGACGATATGGATCTTCGACAGCATCGACTGGAACCCGAATTCAATGATGGAGAAGGGGAGACCTCTTTTGATGAGGAAGAATACGACGAAGAGGAGGATTACGATGAGGAGGAAGAGGAAGAGGTCGAAGCAGAAATCAATCGGATGGCACCCCCGCAACGACCAGCCCAACGACCAGCTTCATCTGCCCCGGTTGTCATTGATCTATTATCCGATTCTGACGATGATGAACCGCCGCCGCCTCGTCCGCCACCCAGTACCGTGCCTGCCAGGCCGCAATTGTCCATGGAAGCAGCAGTTTCGCCTGATTACGGTCCTGACAGTGAAGAGAGTGAGGTCGAAGAGGAGGAAGACGACGAGGAAGAGGGTGGGGAAGAAGATGAGGAGGAGGAGGAGGAAGAGGAAGAGGAAGAGAGCGTGGGAGAGTCGGAGGAAGTGCCAACCGCGGGTGCAGATTTCGACAGTGACCAGGAAGATTCGGGTATTGAATCTGAAGACGCTGCCGGTGAAGCTGATGAGATGCTGGAAAACGAAGAGCGAGCAGTCACACCGGATGTCCAAAGCAGTCCTATCCAAGTCACTCCCAGCGCACGAGCAGTTCCGCTTCGGATTGCTTCAGAACCTACCGAGATTGGCCCAGACACGAAAGGTCCGAGCATGGACGAATCTCAAACGACCAGGCAAGATGAGCAACCAGATTCCATTCAGCAAGATCCAGCCAACGTCTTCGAGCAGCCGTCGATACAACAAGACAACGCCTTTGAGCCACCGTCAATAGAACCAGCTCGCCAAGAAGACTTCCAGACAATAGAGCCGGAAAGTGTCCCGACAAAAGTCAAACCAGAGCCCATGATCGAAGTACCATCATCTCCACCACTCACCCAGTCTTTTTCATCGCCAATTTCCAAAGTTCAGGACGTTATCATGGAAGAGGCTGTTGGTGAGACCTTGGCTCCAGAAGAACCTCTGCCTACTCCAGCAGACACTCAGTCGAGAGACTTTCAGCCGATAGGGACGGACATGGAGATGGCCGATGTTGCGGAGCCTCATCCAGCGGAAGCCCTTGCAGACGTGGTGGACTCCACTACGACTATCGTGAAAGAGGCCGTCGTTGTACTTGAAAGTACTTCTGAGCAAGCTAGTAGCCCTCGGGTTCAGCCAGAGGCAGTTGCAGATGCTTTGGAGGCTGTTTCGGAAGTCGACGCCATCGAGGAGGTAGCAGACGAAATCATGGAAGATGCCATCGCCGTCAAAGAGGCCGTGGAGGAAGCCATGGATAATGAACAACTTCCGCCTACAGCAGCCGATTCTGATCTGGCTTTCGAGACTCAAGAAGGAGGACGAGATGCACTTCAAACTGCACTTGCTGCCGATGCCCAACCCATCACGCAGGCCCCTGCGACTTTGGATCATGATTTTGACGATGTTGTCTCCTTGGCGTCTCAATTGAGCGGCGACGATGCACTGCAAGCTGCCCTGAGAGAGGAAAACTCGAGGTACTATGATTCGGATGAGAATGAGACCATGGCAATGGAAGTGTCGCAAGATCTGGACGACGAGGCAGCAAAGTCGGAGGAATCACCCGAGGAACATGCTACAGTGTTATCGCCGGCTGTTGCGCAAGATCAGGATATGCTGGAAGAACAAGCCACTCCCGAGGTCGATGCGCAAGATGAGCCGGTTCCTGCTTCATCGCCTGCACTGCCTGGATCGCCCAATGTTGAATTTCAAGCCGAGATTCAGCCAGATGACCAGCCAGAGGACGAGCCAGAGGACGAGCAAGAAATCCAGCCAGAGATCCAGGTAGAGATCCAGCCAAAGCCTCTGGAAGAAATCCAACCAGAGGCCTACGAATCATCTCCCGACATTGATGTAGACGAGCACGTCAATGAAGCTGGTATCCCCATGGGCAGCCCCGAATGGACAGTCAAGGAAAGGCATGAGCATGAAGAACCCAGTGTACGGGCATCTCCAACTGCATCACGCGCTACCCCTGTTACTCACAAGAATGAGGTTGGTCTCACTGTCGGCAGCCCTGAACGTGCTGCTATTGAACGTCATCAGGAGGAAGACGTTCCTGATGATTCAAACCCCACACCTGAAGTCGAGATGGAATCTTTTATTGGAAGTCCTGAACGCGCAGCCATGGAACGACACCAACACGAGCGAAGTGTGCCAGATGAACAAAAATCAAAGCAGAAAACCGAAACGGAATCCTTCATTGGAAGCCCCGAACGTGCTGCGATGGAACGGCATCAGGAACATGCGCAGACCCAAGAAGAGGCAGCCCCAGAAGCTCCTGACGCCCCGGACGCCCCGGAAACAACACCTGTGCAGCAAAAAGTCGAAGAATTCTTCATTGGCAGTCCAGAGAAGACAGCAAAGCGAAGATCACAACAAAAAGATCAAGACCCCGATGATTTCACCTCGGATCCCAGTTTACGACTAGCAAGAGCTGCAATCGCCTCGAGAAATGGACACCGCGTATCACCTGCGAATAGTCGACCTCAGACGAGATCTAAGAGTTTCCAGAAAAGTCCGACTCCAGAACTTCCAGACAATAGTGTCCAAATCGCCAGAGCATCTCTTCATACCCCATCCAAAACTGGTCGCTATGAAGCACCTGTGGCCAGTTCGCCTGCCTCATCTAAGGTGGAGGAAGAGGCGAGCTCTCTGACAGCTTCCAAGCTCAAGCTGGTCCGCCATCTTCGAGATCAATTATCCGAATGCACCACGCTCAAAGTCCTTCGTCAACACACTGGCAAGTCTGTCGAAGTCATGGCCGTTGCCATGATGATGCCTCCGACGCCTGTTCGAGCCAAGGGTGGGCCACGAGAGTACATGATGTCGTTCACCATGACCGATCATAGCATCAGTCCCAGTGGTGTCTCTGAAGTGCAACTTTACCGTCCACATAAGGAGTCTTTGCCTCAAGTTAAACACGGAGATGTTGTGCTTTTGCGCAACTTTACAGTGGTTGCTTTGAAAGGCAAGGGGTACGGTCTCCGCACGAATGAAGGCTCGAGCTGGGCTGTCTTTGACAAGGAAGATGAACCACCTCAGATCAAGGGTCCACCAGTCGAGTATGGTGAAGCCGAAACGACATTTGCAGCTTATTTGAGAGAATGGTATGGACTGCTGGATGACAAGGCAAAAGAAAAGCTTGAAAAGGCAAATCAAAAGATGATCGAGGCGGGAAAGGCAAAGTGAGAGGATTATTTGGCATGCCATGTTCATCAGTCATGGACGGATCAGATGTGATAACAAGGGAGCATAATGAGCATATTACCCAAGAAACAATTAGCGCATAGATAGCCTAAGATGCAATGAATCAGTATTTACCACAAGTGAGGTGATTCATGGTTGATTTGGAGAGCGGCCGATAATCGAAGGTGGCTTGCGATCCGTGACTCTACTCGTTCTCGGTCGAAATCGCGGGTAGAAGCCGATAGACAGTGATTCAAAATACAACAGAGCAGAATGTTGTCCTGCCATTGTCGCGTATGACATTGTAGAAATCTATGCTCTTGATACTATACAGCTCATTCCTCGCCTTCGGGCGTCCTCGGTACCTCTTCACAGCCTCCTCGTTGTCTAATATGTACAATGCCCCTTGTAATAGTACAGCGAGCTCTCTTTTTGGTTCTTGACTCTAGCCCTCCCTCGTCGGAGGCTCACGTCGTCGATCCGAGTTCGTCTTTCGCCGTACGGGGCTCTCTTTCTCGCCCCATCTTCGACCACTGTTGTCTTCCAACTCAGACGTAATCTAGTTGGACAGAATGTGCCTGCTCTTGGTCCGCCGGTGCTGCAGCGTCCTGCGCCCCGTCCTCGTCCGGACCCGGCTGAGGAACCCGTGTCTGCGCTTGCGCACCAGCCGGCTCGACCGCGCCATCGTGGGCCGAGGGCCGCAGCGGATCTGGGTGGCGCCAAAGATGGGGCTGGACGAGATGGCCGTCTGGGGGACAATGTCTGCGACGGCGGTCTCGGAAGACGAGGGCGCCAGGGACAGGCTCGGCGTCGAGGTGCGGAAGACGGTGCCCGTGGGCCGGGCGAGGGTCGGGCGCAGCGTCGGGAGGGATGTGAATGTCCTGGGGTCGAGAGGTTAGCTGAGAGGTGGAAGATGTGGAGGAGGTGTGTCGTACCTCCTGCCCGCGAGGCATTGGCTCTGCGATGCTGCTCTCGCCGCCCGGGACAGAGCTGTGATGGGGGTCGTGAAGGACCGCATTGTGTCGGTGAGGTCGCGACGGCCTTGGATCTGAGTGACCGAAAGACGAGACCAGCAGTTTCGGGGTATTCCTGCTCTCAAGTCTTGCCGATGCGACGTCTACTGTGCTGGCGTCGTTTCCTCGAATTTCGGCACGCGCAGTTCGGAGCTTGGAGAGAGCTTCGGTCCCCAAAATTTCAATGGGACACACGGCCCGGCAGATTCCGGTGGCACCTGCCAGGCTAGCAATGGCAGCGCGACTGACGATGGCAACGAATTGAAGATGATAATATCTTGGAGAATTGGTGATATTAATTAAAGTAATTACAATATTCAAGCTTGAGGTTCTCTACGGCTACAATCAATTTGGAGTTTTGCGTTGTTCGTGAGCTGGTACAGGTAGGAGCACCTCCCAGGCAGAGCTTCTGGCCATGCACATCTGGGCACATCACATCCAACAGATCACGACGTAGCATGGGAATCATAAATAGAGATTCCAGAATACAGAAAACAGCAGAAATAGCTGCAATTTGAAGACCGCAAGTAGAATGAAGCCACCACCATCGAATGTGCCAAGCTCTCCTTTGATGGCCGGCTTCTCCCTTGGAATTAGAACATCGTGGACCATCACGTCGAGCGAGCATCACTGTAAAAGCAAGACGCGCTGACCGATTTCCCGTTAGATCGCTGTTTGACGCGATGGTTGTCGAAGCTCCTGATACAAAGGCACAAGCAGCTGCCACGCGACGAGGCTGAGCTTCGCAGGGCAGTACCACGATGCATTAACATCTCGAGCGCTTTCCAACAAATCCCCAGGCACGGCATTGGCAGCATCACGGCACTCAGTCACATATCCAAGCAGCAGTCAAATTCATCTTCCTCATGACGATGCGCAAGGCAATCGTACACAACGAAAAAGAAGGTTGGAAATCAAAAATTGCCCCATCTACGACCCCGAAGGATAGTAGAGAAGGCGGAATACCACGCTGTGCAATGCAGATTCCACCCACTAAAAGACCTCATGCTTGATCGAAGCCTTTTACGAGAAGGTAAGTATGAAGAAGAAAGGAAGAAAAGCAGGTAAAAGCTGGGAGGCAGGCGACAACTTTATAGTAGGAATTGTGGGGCCACTGAGCGGTTGGCTGATTGCGCGCGGCTGCCTTACTGGGCTGAGGCAGGCGGTTGGGGGCGGCAGAATGGTGGTTGCCTGGAGGCGCGCCGGGAAGGTACCGAAGTACTTGTTGCCTGCCATTGTATTTGATGGAACGGGAACATCAACTTCAGTGTTTGATACTGAGGCAGATGCCATGTATGCACATGATGATATGACATAGGTATATTGATCATGACGGGACTACACAGCTATGTGGGCGACTATTCGGATGCATTTCCAAGTGGCGGACGTCTCCCTTACTTAGGAATCTGGTGACGACCATTGCATGCCACAACTCAATGTATGATATTCCGCATGCTATAATACAAAATACTATAAATTCGATTCAATGGCTGTTTCCCGAGTTTGGTATTCTTCATTTTGGGGGAAAAAAGTGACTTGATGATTCCAGCTGCTAGTCGAAATGGCATCATGAATATCATGACAAAAGCAAACACACGCCGCACGGAAAACTTCCAAGGACAATCAATAGGTATCTCTGCTTTAGTAATCATATGCTATTTGTTCGAATCAAGTGTTGCTCGCAAACTTCCACAACTTCCCTATCGCGCATCCCGCATATTCGCCTTGACCCTCTCCAGCAGCTGTTCCCTCGTATCACCACTCTGCGGGTGCAAGTTTCGCTGCACAGATCAGCACTCTACAGCTTCAATAATCTGGGTGAACACCACTTACAGCAGCCAGCCATCTCCTCATCTCCTCTCTGGTCCATCCCTCTGGGTTGCCGGTCGGGTCTGTGGCGGCCGGGAACATGTCCGTCCCCCAAATGGCCCAGGCAGCAGCAGCTGTCACGATGCCTGCGAAGCCTGGTTACGGGGTGGTATTAGTATGCTATTCGTATACTTCAAAGTATAGCAGTATCAAACTTACCGAGAACGGCATTCTGTATGTCTGTCAGTTGATCATATTCCTCACAGCTAGAAAAGGCGGGACGTACCTTGGAGCGTAGCGCATTGTCAATCGGCGTCGGCATTGTGATCTTCTCAACGGGCTGTCTTTCAATCTGTAATTGGCGACTAATCTCCGGGACAAACGTCTTCGATATATGTAGGTCTTTTTAAACTAGTAATTGTAGGTTTCGCAAAAGAGGCCACCGGTGCAGTCATGAAGTGGAATCCCGGTGGCGACTTTTGCTTTGGTGGTTCGAGTGCTGAGAGGACACCATTGCCCCTCCACTACCGTGATGTGTCTGCCTGAAGCCGCGCAAGCACCGACCTTCGACCACGTTTGAAAAGCACATGCAACCGAGTCAGAGATATTCGCCAGATATGTTGTATAAATCTAGTTTTTTGTATCTTGGGGCATTTATTCAAAGATTTTGGTATGCTGTAATGTGCAGAAACATGATACAGCGGAGTATGGTGGACAAGAAAGCGTCTACGAGTTAGTCTGTAGCATTAAAAGACCATCCTGCCCGTGATATAAAGACTTGACTTTTCTTATTGCAGCCGGCTCCCATGATAGGAATTGCAAGACATGCAGGTGGCTATGATGCAGAGTCAGGACCTTCCAAAGATCCTCCATGATCGTCTACGCATCGACTATTGGGGAGCCAACTTTGATCGATCAAATGGCAATTCCCGGTAGTCCTCGACCTCCAAAACACCCCCCTCGCCATTAAAATTCTTGAGCACCAGCTCAATCTCTCCAAAGTAGTTGACCTCGCCCCTCTGCTCGAACCCGAGACCCTTGAACAGCGCCTTGCTGCCCTCGTTGGACGCATTGATGCGCACGAGGAGCTCCTTCATCTCCAGCGAGCCTTTGGCGTCTCCGGTGCTGGCTGCGTACTCGGTCAGGATCGCGGCGACGTTCTTCTTGATGAACCACAGAAACGTCGACACGGCGGCCTTGCCCATGCCCCTTCCGCGGTCCGAGGCCGCCGCGATCATAATGTCGACCTCGCCGATGCAGTACTTTTGCTCCAAAGGCGTCTTGTCCTGAGCGTGATCCTCGGGATCCTGGTCATCGTCCTCCCATGGCGTCAGGAACAGGTTGATATCGCCCACCATGCGCTCGTTGCCATCTGCCGTGCCCGCGACTACGGCGTCCCCTGGCGTATCGCTCAAAGGGTTGCAGACGATGAACGTCAATTTGTCCGCAGACGTTCGCCACGAGATTTGATTCTCGTATTCCTCCTCCAAGGTCAACCTGTCCGATGCAGTGGCCTCACGGATTGCCTGTCTCGTGTTAGCAGACATCCAAAGCAGACGCTGTAGAAACAACTTGCGGCATCTTCCATCCACTCATGGTATCGCGGAACGTGATGCGCATCGTATGGAACGAGCAACACCTTGGATGTTGATATTGCTAAACATGTTAGCTGGGCATTACATGTGAGCGTCTGTCGTACCGATATGCTCGTTGAACTTCATTTTTAGTCGAAAGGTCGAATTGTGTTGTGTCTTGAATTGACGCTTTTACGCTGTCCAGAAATTTCGTCTGCGATTTCGCAGCCCCATCCTGCGCCACCCAAAGATATACTACAATTGCGTCTACACCTGGACTCTAATCTACAATACTGTACACTTCTACAGACCATATTCATTACATTTCATAGATCATCCCTCCCATGGAATCGGTGGGAATACACTGGTGGCTGCTCCTTCACCCAATTGCACCTTGGAAACGCCATACGTTGCATCGGCATGCACCTTGGCGTATTCAAAAGTCCTGCTGCTCGAATCTACACCAAGTCTGTCAAGCATCTCTGTGGCCTTTTCGGGAATGATTGGCTGCAGCAGGATTGCGGCGATTCGTATCGACTCTGCACCGAGATAGACGACTTGATGAAGTTGGGTTCGATGGCTTTCACCTTTGGTGGCAAGATTCCAAGGAGCGGCATCGGAAATGTACCGGTTAGACTGCGATTGTTAGTTGGCTTCCTGAGCAAAAGAAAAGAAACTTACCTCGATCAAGAACTGCATAATCTTGTGTAGAGCAGACTTGGGGGACCCCTCGTCAAAGTCTTCCCCAACGGATCCAGCCAAAGACTCCAGCAATTGCAAATGTTCCTTGGTCATGGTTCCAAGCGACACCTCTTCAACCGACTCTCCAATGGCAAAACGCAAACCTCCATTGTGCATTTCTTCCACGGCCTGGCGTACATTCCACTTCTTGGAGCGCGTGATTCTGTTCAAAAAGTTGCCGACAGTACCCTGCAGACCCTTTTTGTACTTTTCCACAATGAATTCATTGCTGTAGTTGGAATCCGATTCCATGGCTGCGCTGTGGATCAAAAAGTATCGCATGGTATCGACTCCCCAGCGATCAATGGCAAAAAAGGGATTGACGACATTGCCAATAGACTTGGACATTTTCCTCGCATCCATCAGCCAGTGTCCGTGGGTGAGGATTCGCTTCGGCAGCGGGAGATCCAATGCCATGAGGAGTGCTGGCCAGTAGATGCAGTGAAACCGTACAATGTCCTTGCCAATGACGTGAACATCGGCAGGCCATCCACCGACGTGCTCGGATCCAGGGGTCCAACGAGGGTACCCGGCGTATGTAATGTAGTTGACGAGGGCGTCCACCCATACATAAATGGTCTGACTTGGATCATCAGGCACTGGTATACCCCACTGTAGACGACTGGCTGGACGCGACACGGACAAGTCCTCCAGGTTGTTCTCGACCCAGCTGACCACCTCACGCATTCGAGTCGCAGGCGTTACCCATTCTGGGTTCTCGCGGTAGAACTCCAACAGTCTCTCCTTCAATGCCGTCATTCGAAAGTGGTAATTCTTCTCTTCTGTCCACTCGACAGCATTGCCCGTCTCGGTCGAGGCCATGAACGTCTTGCCCGTGTGAGGATGCACCTGCTTGGTGACCATTTCTTCCGGGTAAAAGGTCTCGTCGCTGACGCAGTACCATCCTTCATGTTTCGTCTCGTAAATGTACCCGTTCTGCTCGAGGCGCTTCCAAAAGTATTCCACCGCTTCTCTGTGCTCGGGATCGGTCGTTCGGATAAAGTGGTCATTCGCAATGTTGGCTTTCCGTGCAAGATCCTTGAAGATTTCCGAATTGCTGTCGCAAAGCTGTTTGGGCGGTACGTCTTGAAGATCTGCGGCCTGTTGCACCTTCATACCGTGCTCGTCGGTGCCGGTGCAGAGTAGAGCTGGTCGTTCGTTCTTGAGTACTTCCCAGCGCTTGAGGACGTCCGCGAGGACCATGGTAAAGAGGTGGCCGACATGAGGAGCTAAACAGGTCAATGATTGAATGCAAATCGAAAGGAGTATACCTACAGGCATTCACATAAAAGATGGGCGTGGTAATGTAGTATGGTTTGGTCTCGGCAGCTCTTTGCAGAGTGCTACTGAAGCTCCTCGAGCTCTGGTAGCTCTTGCCGAGACGAGGCGCAAACCGATTGTGTTGACATGACGAGCAGACCCATCCAGTTCGAGGGATTACATTGTGTCGCAAACTCGAGAGCCTCCTTGTCGAGTTGGCTATTAGTCCTTGCATTGGGAAATGCATGGCCAGTCGAATTGAGCATGTCTTGGTAGAGCTCCAAGCTGTTGTAAATTTGTCGGCATATCATCCCACTTGGCCGATAGGCGGCACAGTTGGTAGTACCAATCGACACTGTACGTGTATATGCCTGGTCAACACCACCACCAAGAACATTCCATCATCCACTTCCGCTGCCAGCGCATATCATCGGCCTTCTAATTCCGCACTGAGTGAGTCAATATGAACCTCGGTGAATGTTATCAGACTGGCGACCTCGTCATGGGCGGCTGAAGCTCCAACTATCGGAGACCGCCGATCTTACGCCCAGCTACTTAGAAAGCTGTTTGCGCTAGAACCCCTAGAAGCTTGGAAAGAAGATCGACTTGCTTGAATTGGAAAGCTGCATACTCTTTTTGATCGGCATGCATGAGCTCTACGGCAATTATAATCTGGGATATGATCAAGAAACGTCATTATGGTCACCCGCCTGGAAGCACTGCCGCCCCGGTGCCGGACATACTTGAGCCTCGGTGTGCTGATTTGGTTTCGAGATGCCCACGTGGGATGCTGAATAATTATACAATTGTATCGATAGGGTTGCTTCACATGATAAGGATAGCCGAATGTTATTATATGCCTAGTTATATGTGTAGGACTTTGATGGAAGTCCAAGTAACTCAGCCGCAGGTGGAACCCCGTCAGTGTGTGAGGTGCGGATGTTTCCTGAATCAAGATTTGATGGTGTGTAGGAGAGACGAGTATAAAGGTAGCTGTCCAGTATGATGTTTCTTTTACGTATTTATGGTCTAATCAAATGAATTTGGCTGGCATTTTCATGTTTGATTGCCTTTTATACTCTTCTATTGATCTATTATAGGTCCTAAATCATATTGTCCACGATTATACTATACATTTTTGAGCGAATACTTGTACTATTGGCCATTATAGTTACACAATGTCCAAATCACACTACGAAGACCTTCTCAAGAGAGTCGAAGAACAACATGCTCGATATATACAAAGTCTTCGAGAGCTACATGAATCCATGGCCGAACGCACCGAAGACCGAACCCCAATCGCCGCCACACCTCCATTGAAACCTCTCTCCGTGACCTCGACTTTCCTCAGCGACATGCCTTCCATTTCAGATGGTAAACGCCAATCCCGTCGACTGACGAATGACTTTGGTGACAGAAGAGCACTTTTACCAAAGAATACACCTGCGTCACTGCTGAGTCTGGATCTGGATGTGAGCGATGACGAGGACTTTTCCCATGTACCTCTGGCGCAAACGGGACCAGAGTCCAATGACGACAAAACATGTGTCCATCGACCTTTATTGGGGTACACATACCAAGACGACGAGTTGTACATTCACATCAAGGAATCGTCGTTCACTGAAGCCACCCAAATTGCCCTCGGTGATGTCTATCGGAGACGAGAGGAGCTCGAACTTCAAACCTTGTTTCAATTGTTCAATGATCAGCACGACAAGCTCTATGATAGTGCGGCTTACCAGGTCTTTGATGTTGGGAAGGACGCCTTGGCCAGACCGAGACACTCGGCTGCCAATAAGGACTCTGACACGATACTCGATGCCAAAACTGTGTGGGATACTGTCAAGGTAGGAATACTCGCTACAATCGATAGACAGGATGAAACTGACATGAAAAGTGTATAAATGGCGGTGATGCTGTTGGAAGAATGACGTGAGTACCTTGAACTTGATCCCTCTTGTCGGAACATTCATTAAACTCCCTCTAGATCACTGATGGACCCCTCGCCTCTCATGCTTGGCGCACTTCACTTGAGCATGCAGACTCTTTTTGATATGGACGAGCTATTCCAGCATCTCGTGACGAGAGAGGGAAACAAGGGCAAGACCAAGGTGAGTATTTCCCAATTTGCAATAACTTGACTAACACATCCAGGCGTACATGGATCGCGCATTCGAATCGACCGACATTCGACAGAGAAGCTGCTTCTTCGTCTTCAAATATTATACGGTCGTCGGGGAGAACCTCACACCGGCTCCATGGCAGCACTATGACCATAGACCTGCAGACAAGAGAGCCGCTGATCATATCGACATTTGCGAGTGCAGTTCCATCTTGGCCCTGTCTCTAGCCGGCGATCCGGTCCGCACGTTTGAGCGCAAAAGGAGAAAGACCAAGGCCGAGCAAGGCAACATTTATGATCCGTTCGCGCCATGGCAGCTCCTCAATATCCAATGCTTCCCGGACGATATTCATGTCATGCGAAGCGAGGACTCTCAGCATACTTTCTGCAGCGGTCCATTGGCATTTCTCGACTCTCTCGTCATGGAATATCGTGATGCGGTCAAGAGGAATATCGACTTGAATGATGTCATTACCAAGCTGATTACGCCGCCGGTAAGATGGCCGATATTCCATAATCAGATCAAGACTAACTTTCCAGGTGACATTCATGTTTGACGACCGCCTGCGAGACAAGCTCCTCTTCGAGGACAAGCACTTTACCTACTCGAGACGATATTTCTGGGCATACAATACGCTGGCAGTGATCAACGACGGCATCAAGTCCATGATCAATGCGTACACGGATACTTTTACCAAGGAGTTCTGGGCAGGAAAACACCCGACACTCTTCCCACACCCAGACGCCGCCCAGAGTTCACCCGAGTACCACGCATACCTTGCAAAGCTGCGCCCTCTGAGGCACGAACTCGAGGCGGCCGTCTCGCTGCTGCACCAGGTCCACGCCAAGAACGAGGCGACGCGGCAGGAGATCAAGAGCCTACGAGACCAGCTCTTCTCGGGCAGCAGCGTCAAGGAGAGCCGGCGGGCGATCGAGCAGGGGGACAACATCAAGGTGTTGACGAGCCTCAGCATGATCTTCTATCCACTGACTTTTGTCACGAGCGTCTGGAGCATGACGGGCTTCCCATTGGACGTCGACGACTGGCAGTTCCCCGTCACCATGATCTGCGCGTGCGTGCCCTTCATCGTGTTTATCCTCTTGGTCCAGACGAGGACGGGCATGGAGTTCCTCACGAGTCACATTGAGCGTCTAGACGAAAGATTCAAGATCATGGGTACGCAGTGGAGAATGAGGCGAGATGCGGCAGTCAAGGCCGAAGCCGTAGAGCCGAGACCGAGACGGAGGAGGTTCCCGAGAGAGAAGCGAGTAGAAGAGGTGGACTTGCCTCCCAAGACATTGCCTAAAAGATGGCTCTGGTGGAGGAAAGCTGTTGTCCCGGAGAGTATAGTCTAACGATATTCTGATTCTAGATTGTAAATAGAATACAGCATGTATACATTGCGTAAATATCAGAATGCTGAGAAGATGACCGAGGTCTGTACTGTGTAGGATTAATCTCGATATCGAATCAATTTCTGCTGGATTTGTCAGTCAAGGCCCCTGCAAGGAACTATTGAATCACACGACCCGGATTGCTGCTGCCGCCATCCGTTTTATCATTAACTATCCTTTATTTCGTGTATCTAACTGATTCAAATTGAGCACTTGCAATCTCAATCAGTATCACAGTCATTGGAATTATTCATAGCCATGCCAAGCAGCTGGGCTGAGTATCATCAGCTGAGACGTCAGAAATGCACATCGCCAAAGCATAATACCTACCAATTATAATAGGACCTCGGGCTTTACCGACGACGTGCTGGGGAAGCATCGGGCAATCGGGGAAGGGCTTAGACGAGGGGGCCGTTGTCGAATACCGGTGGCTTGCTGAAAAGGCGAATAACAAATACCTTGTACTACCCTGCAGCAGCACTGTTTTAGGTACCTGGTTTCCAATTGGGCGGTCATGAGTGGCCCGCTGTAGACCTGTCCCGCAGCGTCGGATCCCGCTTTTGTACCTGTTGGTCGAGGCGCTACAGCAGGGACAGAGAGGTCACGGGCAGGCTAACGGCCCCTCCTAATAATTTGCCAGCTTTTTCTGGCCCTCCCAAAAGAGCTTCCACGGGTTGGGGCCAAGTTTGGGGGAGATGGGAAAAAAGGGGCAAAGCTGGAGATTAAATGATACCCTGAGTTTACAGTGGACAGAATGACGGGCCATGCGCTATCTAGGTGATATCAGTGGAAACAAATCGACTGCCAACGTCAGAGAAACATATGCACGATAGCTACTCAGGTGGAAGCAAACAAAGGTGGCCTCGGAGTTTCTATACGCGGTGCAGTACCTGCTGACCACCGCTCGCTCCTCTCGGTCCTCTCGTTTCTCCAGGCCACAGCCAAACTACGGAGGGCGGCTTACATCCTTCAGAGAATACTCGGGGCTTTCTTGAACGGGAATATACCGTACCCAACATTGGCGGCGGGCAGATTTACACTACAGCACGGTACCAATATATGCACCAGCATCTCCCTGCGCGACACCGACTAGGCAGACCTACCTCACCTACCTAGACCCCCAACAACTCATCTGCAGCTGCATATTGTCGTGTCCCTGCGCCCCCATACGCGTACCGTACTTTTTTTTTTTTGTACATATGCCCAGGCAGTCAACTTTGATCTGGCCCTCGTTTTTTCTTAAGAAATTACCAGTATAATCCTCTGAAACGAGAATCAAGTCAATTGTCTACACAGACTACAACAAGGTTCAGTAGTGACCTCAGCGGGCGCGCATCGGCCACCCCTGCATCCGGTCCCCGACCAACTGAATCAACGACGTCTTTCAACTGCTTTGCGCCTGCCTCTGGCATTCCACCTACACAGCAGATACCACGACTTTCAACATGTCGTCTGTGTCGAGCAGCTCCGAGGAGAGCCTGGTGCTACCACACGTCAACGGGAATGGGCTCAGCAACGGCATCAATGGCACGAGGAGTACCAACGGCAACGGTCATGTAAACGGGCGAGCTTCACCAGACCACCCAAGAGCAGGAATGTATCGCAAAAAGTCCAACGCCATGATGCCCCCGTTCATGGTCTCAGCCCCGGGCAAGGTCATTGTGTCGGGAGAGCACGCCGTCGTTTATGGCAAGGTATGTTTCTGGGAGCGCGTATCTCGACTCTGCTAATACTCTCGTCTGCAGCCCGCGATTGCCGCTTCCATCTCCTTGAGATCCTATCTACACGTCACCACCCTCTCCAAGTCGAAGCGTACCCTCAGTTTGCGATTCACCGATATCGATCTCGAACATACCTGGAACATTGACGATCTGCCCTGGGCCATATTTCAACAGCCCGACAAGAAAAAGTCCTACTATAGCCATGTCACCTCCCTCGACCCCGACCTGATGGAGGCACTGCAGCCGCACCTGCAAGATATATCACCTCACAAGTCCGAGGTCGAGCGCAAGATTCACAAGAACTCGGCAAGCTCTTTCCTATATCTGTTCCTCTCCCTCGGGTCGCCCAAGTTCCCGGGATGTCTATACACCCTGCGCTCGACGATACCCATTGGCGCCGGCCTTGGCAGCAGCGCGTCGATTGCTGTATGCATGTCTTCAGCCTTGCTCCTGCAACTTCGAACGTTATCCGGACCCCACCCCGATCAGCCTCCGGATGAGGCGCGCCTGCAGGTCGCAAGAATCAACAGCTGGGCTTTTGTTGCGGAAATGTGTATACACGGGAATCCTTCTGGTGTGGACAACACGGTCGCCACGCAGGGAAAGGCCGTGGTATATCTCAAGGGTGACGGGGAGAAGCCGCCGACGGTGAAACCACTATGGGATTTCCCAGAGCTTCCATTGTTGCTCGTCGACACGCGACAGCCCAAGTCTACAGCACACGAGGTGGCCAAGGTCGCCAAGCTGAGGAATACACACCCGAAACTGGTCGGTCCCATCCTGGATGCGATCGACAAGTGTGTTCATACCATGAACGACTTGATTGCCGAAGACGACTTTGACAAGGACGAGGTGGAGAGCCTTAGGAAGGTGGGAGAAATCATGACGATAAATCATGGCTTGCTCAACGCATTGGGTGTATCACATCCTCGTCTCGAGCGGGTACGGGAATTGGTTGACCACGAAGGACTGGGGTGGACCAAGCTCACTGGAGCCGGCGGCGGTGGCTGTTCGATAACATTGATGCGGCCAGATGTGTCCAGGGATAGATGGGATCGTCTGGAACAACAGCTCGACCTGGAAGGATACCAAAAGTTCGAGACCACTCTCGGTGGTGATGGTATAGGTGTGCTCTGGCCTGCCGTCTTGAAGAATGGAATGGACGAGGACGAGGAGGGAGGTATGGAAATCGATCTGGAAAAGTTCCTGAATGCTCCCGGTAATGAAGGTGTGGAAAGACTGGTGGGAGTACACAGTGGGGGAGCTGAAAGAGAAGGTTGGAAGTTTTGGCGTGTCGAAAGTAGGTAACACCGACTTGTATCAATGTCCTAATGATTACCTTGTATGTATATAATTTTAGTATACTTGACAGACCAGTTCTTGGAAAGTCTAGAATCCTCAAGGATATATCTTTCAGTATGTTTTCCGATATGGTCTATTATGCCTTGTATGCTGGAAAGGATGATCAAGTGATGTCAGAGCCTAACATCGTAACAGGTTCATGATATTAAAAGTTGCATCGAATAATAAAGACGATGAATATAATAAAACAAAACATTACGACAAGGTATCCCATTCACTTCTAATTGTGGATCATCTTTCTATCCAGGGTCCCTACTACGTCGACGTGGGGTTGAGCAACAAAGTCGCCAAACCTCCAGAGAACCCCACCATGGATTGACCTTCTCGGAGCTCTCCAAATATCGCCATGCCACCCAAAGGTAAAGCAGCGCCCAAGGCGAACACAGCCAACAGTAAGTACGGATCAGAATCGATCTTATCCATGGTTCCCATTCTGCTTTCATTCTCGGTTCCACTTGCAGAACAGCTAACTTTTGCCAGCCAAACCAGAACCCAAGACCGTCTTTGAGCGCGCCTATCAACTGTACGAGCTCACCAACCCGTACGAAGAAACCCGTCAAAAGGTCGGTCTACAAGGGCTCTCGACAGTCGAGCGCACGGCCTACCTCAACCAGCAATACCTCGACAAGGGCGAGGTCCATCTCCTCGGCAAAAAGGCACAAAAGGATCTCTGGAAGCAGGTCAACGAGGCCAGCACGCCGGCGCGGAAGTTCCCCAAGCCGACTATCAACGACTGGGGCAAGGACAAGTACGGCCGGCCCCTGGGCGAGTACTCGATCGAGCAGTACGACGAGAGGGTCGAGAAGCGAGCACGCCACCTTTCCCTGCTGAGGCAGAGCAAACACTTTCGAGAAAGGAGAGTCCGGGCTCAGCGCAGGCGCGGCGGCGAGATCCAGGTCAAGTTTACACCAGAGGAGACCAAGGAGATCGAGGAGGAACGCGCCAGGAGACAGGAAATGGCTACCCTCGGAAATGAGCTTTACGGCGAGAAGATGGGATCGTATGCCACGGATCCTGACTGGGATGATGTGATACCCGTGCCCCAGACGGAACCAGAGGGAGCTCTGGCTTCTATAGCATATCCCGACGATTATGCCGAGTGTAAGTCCCATGGAATATGGTGACGAGACCTCACTGACATCCTCCAGCAACCGCATACCTCCGCGCCGTCATGATCGCCAAGGAATACTCGCCGCGCTGCCTCAAACTCACCGAGCACATCATCTCCATGAACCCGGCACACTACACGGTCTGGCTGTACCGGTTCTCCATCGTGCAGGCGCTCGACATTCCCCTGCTGGACGAGGTGGCCTGGCTCAACGAGGTGGCCCTCGAGCACCAGAAGAACTACCAGATCTGGCACCACCGGCAGCTGCTGCTGGACCACTACTACCCGCAGATCCGGGACAGCCCCGACGAGGTGCGGCGGTTCGGCCGGGCCGAGCGCGACTTCATGATGGACATGTTCGCCGAGGACGCCAAGAACTACCACGTCTGGACGTACCGGCAGTACGCCGTCCGCAAGCTGGGCATGTGGGCCGACGCCGACGGCGGCGAGCTCGAGAGCATCGAGGGCATGGTCGACCAGGACGTGCGCAACAACTCGGCCTGGTCCCACCGCTTCTTCCTCGTCTTCTCGGACCCGGCGCACACCACCCCGGGCTCGCACGCCACCGAGCACGACCCGGCCGTGCCCGGCGACGTCATCGACCGCGAGGTCCGCTACGCCGAGGCCAAGATCCAGCTGGCGCCCCAGAACCAGAGCCCCTGGAACTACCTCCGGGGCGTCCTGGTCAAGGGCGGCCGCAAGCTCGGCAGCGTCCGGGAGTCCACCGAGCAGTACGTGCACGACCTCGGGGGCGACGGCGAACAGGTCCGCAGCACGTACGCCCTGGAGCTCATGGTCGACATTCTTGCCGAGGCCGGCGACAAGGACCAGGCCGACCTTTGTCTGAGGAGGCTGGGCGAGAAGTGGGATCGCATACGCCTGGGATACTGGGAGTGGAAGCGTATGCAACTCAATGCTTCGTAGAATATTATGAAAAATGACGTGGCAGAGTTTGAGTATGCGGGCAATCGTAGACATGGATGCTCTGAGTCGAGATATGGGCGTAAAAACACATTAGTGTATGATCAATACATCAATAGTGTTTGATGCTCGTCTTGGTCATTTGGAGACAGCCAAACTTTGGGATCATTCCCTTGATTCACACATCAAACATGTCGCAATTGATTGTTTTGCGACTGGTTGTCGTGCAATCTTAGCACTTTCTCACGCAATAGCAACACTGCAAGATATCAAGACAAATCTGGTTTTTTCTGGCTGTACGTAATGCCTCAATGGGCAGAGGATGCGTCCTCTATATACCGAACTCCTTGCAACGCCTACTCGCCAGTGCCAAGATTCATGCTCTCATTCATCGTATTATAGCAACTCTGTGTTGATGCTCCCAAAAAAAAAACTTTCCCTGCGCTCAAAACCTAGTGTTGTCATTCCGTATGACAACCAACGTGCCGCATTCCGTATGACAGCCTACGTGCTGCCACTTTCGTATGACAACGAACGATCATCATTTCGTTGATGATCAACGTGTTGCTTCTGTTGAAACAACTCAGATCCACCATGGATCAACCCTTGAACAAGAACTGGAGATCCTCTGGAGACAAGGACTCCATGGCAGCATCGTCCGAGTTGATGGTCGAATTGATCATCGAGGTCTTCTTCTCTTGAAGCTGAACGATTCGACTCTCAACGGAGTCTTCAATGCAAAGACGGGTAATGGTACAAGGACGGGTCTGTCCAATGCGGTGGCAGCGATCTGCGGATTGCCACTCAGCGGCAGGGTTCCACCAACTAGACATGTTAGTATTTATAGATCGTTCCAGGACAGGCTGAGAACTTACGGATCGACAATGAAGACGCGCGAGGCCTCTGTCAGATTCAGAGCCACACCGCCAGCCTTCAAGGAAACCAGAAAACACTCGACGTCGATATTGTTCATAAAGTGGTCAATGGATGCCGCTCGCTGAGCAGGTGTCATGCTGCCATCAAGCATGACCGTCGTGATGCCAGCTCGGCGCAAACGCCACTCGATGAGCTGAAGCATCGTCGTGAATTGCGAGAATATGATGGACTTGTGCGATGCACTGTCTGATCGCAGCTGGTGCAATTCATGAACGAGAAGTTCAATCTTGGAGGATGAAGTCCAATGCTCCATATTGATTCGATTAATAATCGAAGACTTCTTGACAGCAGCCTCTTCCTGCTCCATCTCTGGCTGTTCGAGATCAATGGAGAGAGGAATGTGGCAGTTTGGACAATCCGGCTGGTCCTGAGAATTGAGATAACTCTTGGCACAAGAACGGCAAAAGTCGTGTCGGCACTTGGATCGAATTGCCTCCTCGGCAACCTCGTCACAAATGCAACATTGCAGGACATTTTGTCCTCCTTCTCCAGACTTCTTGAGGATCAAATCTGGGTGATCAGATACCTGTCGCATCTGCATGATGAGGCCAAAAATGTTGGCATAGTTGTTCAGCATGACACCTTGAGCAACATAGGTGTCAAACTCGCGCTGCTTCTCGTTTGTCAAACTGGTGGCGAAATCGTGCTCTGCCTCACCAAAGAATTGGCGGGCGACGTAAATCTCCTTGACGGGAAGCTCCATCGAGTTGGTGTGATCCTTCTTCAGACGACGGAGCATGATGCGTCCAGTCATGAGCCGCAGCTTCTTGAAGGCTTCGGCGCCAGGACCCTTGTTGTTGAACCTCTGGATCGGATTGAGAAGTTCCTGGTTGAACACTGACACGTGTCTCATAGACGCGTGGTTACCTAGATCCTGTTAGCAACACTCTTACGGCTTCTTGGACGGAGGAACTCACAGTGCTTGCATCGACCTTGCTCATTCATATCCCACTCCAGGGTAGAGCACGGGCACGATCTGCAAAAATACGAGGCAAATGGTGCCATGTTCAAGAAACGAATCAACGAGAAGAATTCGCCGATTCGGTTCTGCAAAGGGGTACCCGTCAGGCACCAGCGGTATGTCGTCTTCAAGGCAAAGCAAGCCTTGGCCGTTGCGGTTGTGCGAGTCTGGTTCTTGTAAGCTTAGTTTCATGCGAAAGAGAGAGGCAATCTTACCTTGATGGAATGGGCTTCATCGAGAATGACTCGGTGGAAATCGATAGCATGTATAGGACTCTTGGCCTTGTACATGCTCTCCTTGCGTTTGAATCCCTTCTCCTGACGTTGGTACATTGACTGCAAGGTGTTGTACGACATCATGATGACATCGAACTGCTTCAGCTCCTTTGCAGTCATACTCTTGGCTTGAGTATTCGTGCCGTGGAATACGACCACCTTGAGCGTACCATCAGTGTATGACTCGATCTCTGACTTCCACTGCATCAAGGCGACAGGAGGGACCAGAACGAGACTGGGCTTCTTGGCAGGGTAGTCTGACATTATCAGAGAAACCGCCTGGATGGTCTTGCCTAGACCCATCTCATCACCAAGGATTCCTCCCTTCCACTCGAGTTGTTCCATCGCCTTCATCCAGGCGAGTCCTTCAAGTTGGAATGTCTTGAGTGTTCGGTTGATGCTGGTGGGCTGATCAGCAGCACCAGCCTGCAATGTGCCCTTGTCCTCCAAATCCTTCCACATGGTCTTGAGCTCGGGATGGTAGAATTCCAAGCGCAGTCGATCCTTGGTGGCGCGTTTCTTGGAGGCGATTGCTCCAAAGCCACGACGGGCACGTCCAATGCGTCCCATCTGACCAACGGCCTCTATTTCATCCTCTGAGAAGGCCCAGTCCGAGAAGTCGGACGGCGTCTCAAAGCCGGGACAGTCAGCATCCGGGTCGTCGGGGTCTGGTGTGTACTCCAAGGGTGGTGATGCCACCTTCTTGGACTTCTTCTTGGACTTCTCCTTGGCTACTTTGGCCTTCTTGGGAGGTGGAGCAGAGAAGTCGGTGTTGTCGTCAGAAGAGATGTACTCTGCTTCCTCTTCATCCTGTCTCTCGGTCTTCGGAGCCGTGATTGCCTCTTTCGACTTGGCCGTTCTAGTGCTTCGGCGAAGAGAGGCCTCTGTGGTTGGCAGAGGAGAAGCTGCGGTAGTAGCCTTGGCGTCCTCCTCTCGCTGAAGCTGTCGGGCAAGAATGGCGTCGGGCGTATCGTCAATCTCGTAATCCATGCCATTGTCCTCAGAGTCATCGACGGTGTACGACGTCGGTCGAAGAGATCGACGTGCCTTTCTAGCGCGCGCCGATGCAGACTGATGGGCTGCAATACCAGACAGCTCATCGTCGTCGTCGTCAGCAAGATGAGCCGGCAGCTCAATGACAATGCGGCTCATCGTCTTCTTCTCGGCAGTCGCGCCGTTGTTGGTTGATACTGCTGGAGTCACAGCATTACTAGTAGCCGGCGTCGAAAATTCGCCTGCATCTGAGATGGACAGTGCGGGAGACGCATTCGAGGAAGTAGCAGTAGAAGGTACTGCGACCTTCGAGGGTCTGCCTCGCTTCTTGGGGTTGGCAGAGGGCACCACCGGATCGGCGGTAGGTTGGGTGGCAGCAGCATCGGCATTGCCAGCGCCATTGGCCTCTGGAGCTTTGCGCGTTCGCGGCGCCATGGTGACAATGCACCGACAAGTCGATGAATTGATGATGAACCAGTGAGTGATTGGATCAAGAAGATGGTGTGAAGGAAGAGGTGTTGACGGATTGACACCGAGGTGGTGAATGTGAGATGGGCAACCACTGTCTAGTGCTTGGATGGAAAATGAAGTTGGAGAGCCAGCACTTGGGCTATCGGTGAGTTGCTGGTTGAGAAAGAAGACCACAAAGGAAACAACAAGGTGAAGAAGGTACTAGTGGGGCTCCAAGTGATGATGCAGTTGGAATAAAAAAGGCCCCAGGAAACAATCAATCGCGGTGCACAATGCAACTGGAAAGGCGCCGAGTGTCTGGTGTCTGGCTCACCTGGGTGTCAGGCACAAACAAGCTAGCTGGATTGTGCCAATGCAGCTGACAATGACTACCATTGGTCGCAGCTTGGACAATCTACAAAAAAAAGTCAAAGGCGGCAAGATGCAGGTGGCGACAGCTTCGTTCGCCGCCGACACGACTTGCACGCCGAAACACGTGAGCTATCGGGTCGCTGCTGCAACCACTTTAGCTGGATGCCCCACTTGATTGTCTGTTCTAGGCAGCGACTGTGGGTTCCTTCCTCTACTCGGGAGCCCGTGCCTGGCCGCCAGCGCCGGTTAGCACGCTGTGGACCTCCCGATTGGGCCAACTACCCCGCCAAAATCAATTAAAGTCTTAGGCACCGCACCCCTGCCTCGACGCGATTCAGATGCTAGCTTCGATGATGAGCTGTATGTAGGCACGGTAGCCTGTGGCAACAATCGCGTTTGCATTTGGCATCCATGGAGCGGGCATTGATGATTCCAGTGGTCAAGTAAAAATTTCACTGGCTTCCAGCCTTTGTCAGCGCAACTCTTTGTTGCAAACCGCAGGCCTGGCAAGGACAACAGTCCATCAGCAAGAACCTTTTCTGTTTCCCGGCCAAGATCACCGTGAACTTGCGTTCCCATCCGTTCCCATCCGTCTCGGCTTGTTCCACTGCAGCAAGACAAGATGTTCGTACACCCAGCACACATGCTTATTGTACACAATTGCTGACTTTGGACAGGAGCTCGAACCGACCAACGCGCAATAACACGCGCAATGCCATTCGCGGACCGTGAGCAGTACTCTTGCCAGTGGCTAGATTGATTACTGACCATTTCTAGGCGATCGGCGCTCACAGACTATCTGGCAGTATGTTTCCTCCTCGAAATCCATTCCATTTTCCCTTTGCACAACTAACCAAATCGTATTACAGCTCAACAATGCCAGAGGTGCCCTAGCAAGTGCAGAAGCACGACGCTCTGCAGCCGTCGCTGCAGCCGCCGCCGAGCAGAGTGCCAGCAATGCCTCGTCAAACACCCCCGAAGCAGCCGATTCTCAAATCGACGGAGATGACGACGAGGAGGAAGAGACCACAGCTCCGACCACATCAGCCAGTCGACGGGCTCAAGCCGCTCAAGCCGCAAAGCGCAAGAAGGAGGCCGAAGCCATTGGAAAGATCAAAAAGTCCAAGGCTTTTCAGAAGCGCAAGAAGGATGCCGATGCATCAGATTCCGACGATTTGGCTGCTGAGATGCTTAGAGAGAAGCCCGGCCCAGTTCCAGGACAGATTGCCAACTGTGAAGAGTGCGGCAAGCGCTTCACGGTCACACCATACACCCGTGCTGGCCCAGATGGTGGACTGCTATGTCCCAAGTGTGTAAAGGAACTCGCCAAGGATGACCCCGCCTCGAAGAAGAGAAAGAGGCCCGCAGGTCAGGGTGCTGCTCGTCGAAAGGTCCAAAGCCGAATTCTCGACGGCACCTATTCGGTTGGAGCCAAGCCGCTCTTGACTCTCTGCGTCGAGTTGCTGGTGAAGAACATCGATCTCGCCGACGACTTGGGTGAACTTCCTCCCATAGTCATTGACAAGATCGCCCGTCACCTTTCCAAGCGCCGACTCATTAATCCACAAACCCTAGATCTCTTCTTGAAGCCTCACCATGATCAGGTCAAGATTTACGACGGCGCAAACCTCTCGTCTGATGACTACATGCGCATATTCCAGCAGGTACCGTATCTCAGGGCTATCAAGATCCGAAATGGCATCCATTTCAAGGACAACGTCATGCAGTACCTGACGACCCGCAACATCAATCTCGAGGGCATCTCGATACACGGCGCCAATCTTCTTTCCGAGGACACTTGGTTGGCTTATCTCAAGGCCAAGGGCTCACACCTCAAGAGCCTCCAGATATACTACACTGACAAGCATGTCGGCGACGACATGATGGAACGTCTTCATGATCTGTGCCCTAATCTCGAACGACTCAAGATCTCCGGAAATCAAAAGGTGACCGACCAAGGCGTCGAGCATCTTGCCAAGCTGAAGGGTCTACGACATCTCTCACTTGACCTCAGATCTTATACCAAGACCGAGTCCTACGTCAAGGTGATCAAGAGCATCGGCAGCACCTTGGAGACCTTCTCGGTCAAGGAAGTTCCCGACGTGGATGATCGTCTTCTCGATGCCATTCATCAAGAGTGTCGATCTCTGAGCAAGCTTCGCATCACCGCGAGCGAGGTCATGACTGATGCGGGCTTTGCCAGACTTTTCACAGACTGGAAGAACAAGCCTTTGAGCTTCGTCGATTTTCGCAAGGCTCGATTCCTCGACGCCAACACCCCCCGAGGCAATCCACACCAGGTCGGCTTTTGTTCAGAGGCTTTGCGTGCTCTCATGCTCCATTCCGCAAAGTCTATCCGTCACGTCAACGTCCACGGATGTCGACACATCAGCAAGGAGACATTTGAGGATGTATTCTCCGCAGAGAAGGAATACACTGAAATGAAGAAGATGGAAATCAGCTTCTGTGTCGAGGTGACCGACTTTATTGTGGGCAGCATCTTTCGCAGTTGCCCCAATCTCCGAGAGCTCAATGTTTTCGGATGCATGAAGGTCGCCGAGGTTCGAGTACCTCGCAACAAGATTCTCGTTGGCGTTCCGAATGCTCACGGCATGATCATTGAGGGCTCTGGAGATTGATATGATCGTGGGCGAACCCTGACATGACTTCCAAGCAGGAAGTACGGTGTGTCTTGGTTTGCAGTTGACTGTGGAGTTTGTACGTCATGTTGTTTTCGATTGGCAAAGGCCAACTCAAAAGGTGTTTGTTAAGCTATTGTAATGATGCTGTATGTGTTGCATGCACATGTTGCAGGGTGTTGAGGCGTAACTTTTCAAGCACATCCGGAGTCTAAGAGTATATGGTATTTGGGTGCATAGACATACCCCTTTCATGAAGCACGCATCCGAATTAGGTCCGGACGCAATAGATCATGTAATCCTAAAGATGTATGTAAGCTGCATTAGTCAAGGATTGAACGTCAAGTTGAATGTTTACCTTGAACCAGTAATGTGATGCGCCAGAATATTCACCACGTTGCCGTTCCAATTTCATCATTCGAGAAACAGAAATCAGACAGTGCTTCTTGGTTTGACATTAAATATTATTTGCATCAACCAGTCCACGGAAGACTGGTATCTCGTGCGGAAAAGGTACATTACTCGATCATTGACTTGACAAACCTCTACATCAAGCCTTCTTGCCTCGTGTCGCCGCCAGATACTTTTGACGAAGCGCGTACATGCCAGTCATGTAGCCAATGACCAAATCACGTATCGAGTCCCAGCCAAACTTGACACCCAGGTAGCCGATCAAGGTCTGTCCACCAATCCAGTAGGTCGTCGTCGGCCAGCTGCTCAAGACGTTACTCACGACCTTGCGCGCATACGTCTCTGGGGTCATGGTCTGCAGGGAGCTTGCTGTATGGCCCGCCACGGCCTTTTCAATGTCTGCCGCAATGGGCGTGTACACGCTGCCCTCTGGAAGCTTCTGGCCGGCGCTGTTGCCGTAGAACTTGGTCGAAACGCCGCCGGTAATGACGTGCAGAACGCCGACGCCGAGCGGCCGGAGCTCCATTCGCAGGGCATCGTTGAGTGTGGACAATGCTCCCTTGGATGCGTTGTCTGTGCATGTCAGCTTCCCATGTCCTATTCGAGACCTTTCGGGATTCAACGTACATAATGCACCCCACGGCACATTGACCCTGGATACGATGGAGCCGATATTGACGACACGCGGCTTGCCTCCTTTGGCAGCCGTTTCAACGAGCAGCGGAGCGAAAGCCTGGGTCACGGCCAATAGGCCCCAGATGTTAACCTCGAACAGTTTGCGCCCCTCGTCGAGGTCGGCGTCAAGCAGGGGGCACTGGTATCCGGCTCCGGCATTGTTGACAAGGTAGTCGAGGCGACCGCCGGTCAGCTTGGCGACCTCATCGGCGGCGGCGCGGACCGAGGCCTTGTCGGCGACGTCGAGCTGGATGATCTCGACGCCCGCGAGAGCGCGCAGGTGCTCGGCCTTGGACAGGTTCCGGGCCGTCGCAAAGACGCGGAGGCCCCTCTTGTGAAACTCCTGGGCGAGGGCGAAGCCGATGCCGCCCTCGCTGCAGCCGGTGATGAGCACGGTGCGCTGTTGTTTCGTGTCCGTCGTCATGATTCGGTTATAAAGTTGTCGGTATAGAAATCAAGGGTCCTCCGCCCCGGATCGAAGGAGGGAACATGTTCGTCGGTGACCCCCTTTGTCGCCCATTGCATGCACCCATAATCAGATCATAGAACATCTTGCGATGCGATTGCCGAAGCTGGTCACCCTGTCGGCGGGGCGGCGTACCCTTTTTGGGCAAGGAGACCTCGATTCGGATGGGTTTGCATGCTGCCGGGGCAGTCTATTGCCTCTCTGGAGATCATATCCGTTATTTAATGGAGCGACAAGGGACCTTATTTGGGGGGAAAATCCATCGTGGAGAGGAGAACGAATGCGATCGGGTTGCGGCATGCGCATGGATGCACTGGACTAGTAGGGATTTGTTTGCGTCTTAAGGGATTGGTTCGAGACGGTTTCCGCGCTTTCGGGACTCGGAATCATTCAATTTGTTGGCGTCGTTTGGCTAGAATGTGTGGATGAGTACGATATCGCACAGGGTTCTACTACAGCGTCCACTGTAATGTTACAGGATACGGTCTGCTTGACATTCCACGGACAGCCTGATGGCCGACAAGGAAATTGCAATTATCCAGTCGTTACAATGTACCTGTATGCCCTCCAACGTCCATGCGACTTCCCAAGCCCGCGCTTAGGGGTACCTGACTGTAGATGCAGGTCCAACTCAAGCCCCAACGGCGGAAGCCACAGCCGACTTGACTCTAAAGTCGCTGTAGGTATCACATGCAATTGGTTTCGAACAGGTTTCTTCCAGAACCACTGTCTCGGTTCGTCGTCATGGGTTTTATTCTGGTATTCACTCTGCTCATTACCTTCACCTTGCAACTGTCATGGAATCCCTGCCATGCCCATGGAAACAAATTCAACCTTGAAAAACAAAATGTGACTCAAAAGTAAGGTTAATGCCTTCTTAAGCGCCAAAGACAGCGGCCCGTAGGAACCAATCCCCAGTCAGAACTCGCATCTACCCCTAACGTGGATTTCATATCTGACTCGATCTCAGATCTAGTGCTGTAGTATACCAGATTGAAAAACATGTTCTCGACCCCCAAGATATTCGCCCGCGGGCTGCCTCCTTCTCGGAACAACACATCTCTTTCTCAGTTCCATCTCCTCGTTGGTCCATCATCACACAGCAGATGCGACTCGCCAGTCGAGGACCAAGCAAGCCACAGATACGACAGGGTATCTCGCGAGACCCTTGAAGATCATCTCCGGACAGAGCAACTCTAGCAGGGATTCAACGTCGTCAGCACCGCCACTCGACCCAGGGTCCAGGCCTGCCAAGCCGGGTACAGGACGTCCAAACCTTGGATCTCTGCCCAGTTTCTGGCTCTTCGCTGCTGGATTTGTACTCGCCACACCTGCAATTCTGGCGCCCGTCAAGCCACATATCATCCTTAATACCCAGAGATAATCTATTATTCACGGCACCATAACAGTGGATGCGCTGACGAGTTTTTGGGGTGGTATTTTTTTTGGTCATTCCCCCTGACGTGTGTTTTCTCTCTCGTCTCTCGTCTCGCGCGTCTTCTCTTCTTTCTCCTCCAGTTTTGTCGCAGATAGATCATTGAATCGGGTGGAAGAAGGACGGCCTCAAAGATGGCTGCCAATTCTGCTGGGGAAACACCCGCCGGTGGTGCTACTACTCCCGGTGAACAAGTCAAACCATACCAAATTCATGTGAGTCCCGCCAAGCCCCCATCCACCGTTTCGATAGATTCAACGTCGATCTTTTTTCCCGCGCTTGTGGCTTACGCGCCGCCTTTTCATTACAGGTCTCTTCACGATATCTCGATCTCACCAAGGAGAAATTGGAAATCACTAGACTGCCTCATGAGCTGTCCAAGCCAAAATCGGATGACTGGTGGGAGCCAAAACCTCAAGTCGAGCCACTGATTGACTTTTGGTAAGTCTGGCGGGATCCAATGGTGAATCGCATATCCACTAACAAAGACAGGCTCGAGGAGTATTCGTGGCGGGCAAGAGAGGAAGAACTAAACGCCCAGCTGCCACAGTTCCGTACTGGATTCACAATTCCCCAGAGCGAAGCGCCCATCAGGTTGCACTTTGTTCACATTCGTTCTCCTCATTCTAATGCTTTACCTCTTCTCATGATACCCCCTTTTCCTTTTACAAACCTCTCATTTGGTCATATTACACAAGTCTTTACGGATCCCGAGGATGCAGCAAATAATCAACCATTTCACCTGGTCATTCCGTCATTGCCAGGTCTCGGCTTTAGCGATGCGCTCCCCAACAATACGCCCGTAATTTCCACGACGGGAGAGATGCTTAATTCATTAATGGACAGACTGGAGTATCCTCATTATCTGACGACCAACCTTGGATCGGGATCAGCTTCGCCTGCCGAGATTGACTGGCAACTGGTCAACTATCTGGCGACTGAGCATATGGACTCTTGTCTTGGAGCCCACTTCATCTCGCCGCCACTGGCCCAGCCAAAACTAAAGGAGGCTCCCGTGGAATGGGCGAAATGGTCACTAGCCAGTCTGTTCAAGATGCCAATGCTCGGATACGTCAAGGAGGACTTTTCGGCTCTCGAGAGGAGTCGCCCGGACAAGAAGAGCGCTAAATCTGTAACGACACAGTTTGGGTTGAATCAGATGGGCTTTCGAGAGCCCAATACTCTGGCATACGCCCTGTGCGATTCGCCAACCGGACTGCTCGTCTTTGCGCTCAAAAGCCTGCAGACGCTGGGACCAAAGAGGGAGTTTACGCCTGCAGAAATCATCACCTTTACGCAGCTGGCTTGGTTACCGGGTCCCGAGGCGGCCATGAGATTCTGGGCATACTGTCTACAGCATCCAGAGACGTTGACGAAAAAGGCACCACCACGACCAAAGATTGGCATCACCGTGTTTCTTGGCGATGAGGCGGAGCAGGTCGAGGCTCCAGCAGATGCGCAGACAGACACGCAAGCTGAAACTCGGGAACCTCCAAATGAAGATGCGGAAGCACAGAAGCTAGCCGACGTGCAAGCAAAAGAAGCATATTCATGCCCAAGCTGGGCGAACGCCAGATATCACGTCCTCTACGCGCATAGAGCCAATGGAAAATCCGGACTCCTAGCTTGGGAACGACCTGAACTCATTCTCAACGGTGTCAAAGGCTTGGCAAAGGAGGTGTTGAAGCTGGATTCGAGATTCAAACCTCAGACACAAGAAACTGTTCCACTTCAACAAGTAGTTGCAGGAGATGATGGAGCGGCAGGACCCGGTACGGAAAGCGGTCAGGCCAAGGACACAGCGAACGAGGTCAACCCTCAGCCTGCCACTTTGACGCCAGAAGCATTCCTACAGCCCAAGATCAACACGATTGACGGGTTGCTAGCTCCCATTCCCGAAGAAAGGGGTCAACCGCACCGAGAGATCAGCGAGGAGACGAGAGTAGCATCAGATGCAGAAGAGCAGGAAGCAAAGCTCACGGCCAAGAGCGACGATACACTGGCCGGTTTGAGCCCGGCAGCGAAGCCAGTCGAGTCACCTTTGAGTTCTTGATCGGACATTGAACATACAGCCACAACACTGTCTTTTGATAGTCAGACTTGCATATACGATACCCACTCATGATAATGTAATGCTATTTCATAGAATACAAGGCTGCGAGTAGTTGGACGAGTTGGAATGCAAACCCCCAATGTGATACATTCCAGACGTTCTGGGAGTAGACTCCCTATACCGGCGCACTAGCCGTCCGATACCTACCGCAAACGAACGGCGACGCAAGTCCTTTGTCTTACACCAAGCAACAAATGGTTATTGAATATACCATACCGGGATACTGCAGCTACCAGGCCATCAACCACCTCTCCTACGATCGAGCCTGGTTACCAGTGTTGTCCTATTTCCTGCTTGCCAGGTCTTCTGACGACTAAAAGTTGCACATCATAACTTTCATCATGGCACTCTTAGCACACCGTAATGCTGTCAAGCTGGACAATTGGCTGTTTTATAATTACAGGAAACAAGATTTCCCAGTACATGATAGTGACAGCATTGGGACACAGCTTGCACAAGCTGCGACGGATCCCGATTACAATGGGAGAGGGTTCAACTTTATACCCCCTACCACACGTTCGAATGTGTTCGAGCCCATTGCGGTGCAGCAAGTGCGGCCGACTTATGCCGCTGCACCTCCAAGGGCCAACTTGTTGTACTCTGTGCCCAGTGGCACCCCAAAGGTCCGGAACCAACAAATGCGTATCCATAGACTCACTCAATATTTTGACTCCAGAGCTCCAAGTTGGGTGCCGCAAAAAGTATTGGCAAGAGGAGGCCAGGGCATGGCCGTGCACTACAAGTACGACACCGGCAACGATGATTACGACATTGTTGTCAAGATGGGTCTCGATGGCAATAACCTGAGAGACCTCCTCGCTGAGAAACGAGCCACCTACGCAAGTCTGCCTCGACAAATACATGCCGAGAGCTCCATTCACTGACCATGACCAACAGAGACAAAACCGGGCCGCCCACTCGATCCAGATGATTGACGCCCCGGGCCTTCCAGCCAAACCCCGACACCCGCCGGAACCTGTAGAGTGGGATTCCTCCGACGATGAACTCACCGATTACGACGATGACGGCGCCGGAGACCCGCGGCCTCGTGATGAGCGGGCCCCTCGGGCACAGTGGACAGAAGCCTACAGAAAGAAGAGAACACGGGCGTGGATCAAAAGGAGTGATGAATGGGACGAATGGGGGCATGAATACTTACGGGGGGCCGACCGCGATCATTATATACTCCTTGAGTACATGGAGAATGGCAGCCTCGCTGGACTCATGAAGAGACGACTGGAAAGAAATGATCAAGACAACCCACCTCCCAACAGAGTGTTGTGGGCGTTTTGGCTGTGCTGTAAGTCACTGATGCAAATGTACATTTTGTTTTGTTTCCAAAACCAACACCTTTGTGTAGTGGTTAGGGGAGTCGTGGGCCTCGAATATCCGCCAAACAAGTTCGATCCGACACGCAGACGAAAACGGCCTGTCATTAGTGAATGGGACCCAGAGAGGAGGGAGAAGAAGCGAAGGAGAAGTCGCAGGCTGATGGGCTCAGACCCGACTCCAGTATTGCAGGACAACGCCGGAAACATGCCCTTGAAGCGTGAGGTCAAAAACTTGGGGATTCCTGTGTGGACACAGGCGCAATTTGATACAGCAAGTAATGAATTCGACCGTTTCGGAGCAGATCTAAATGAAGAAGTGCCGACCAATCCCGTGGCTGCCAGGCATGGTGAGTCCGTGGTCCATTTCGATCTTGACCCCAACAATGGTAAGCAGCAGCCCATCTCCCCTTGTTGGATTCCTGCTGACTTCAAGGACCAAAGTGCTCATCGATGGCTTCGAACTTGATGCAACCGGTGTCCAGGACTGGCAAACGCGCCTCCAAGGTCTTGTCAACACCACGAGCAAACGTCCTGTTGGTCCAACGTCGGGCATACCGTGGAAGAGACCTCAAAAAGGCCGTCAAGACAAAGAGCACGCACTCATTCCACGACTCAAAGTGAGCTAATATTTCTGCCTCATCTCGGTCATTGCTTTGCGACGATTTGTACTGACCAACCTTCAGCTGGCTGACTTTGGTCTCGCGCAAAGAATTAAATCAAATAAGCGAAAGTAAGTTCACAGCATGGATATAAGTTCAAGCGATTCCCTTTCTAATCCCAGGTGACAGTGAATATTATCTAAGTTACAGAAAGGATGGTAAACAGAGAATCCTAGCACCTGTAAGTATTCCACTGTGAAGATGTGAATTTCAATACTAACAATTCTGACCAAGGAACAATTTGGCGCCGATTGGGAGTACGTTCACACTAGATCTATGTTTCGAGGTGAACATTACTGACGCTCAAGGGAACAGGAGGATTGCAGATGCCGGAGCGGTCAATGGTGACGGGATAGGACTTGACCCAGTCGCTGGAAGTTACAGCCACAAGACAAATATATGGCAGATTGCTTTGGTATGTACAAACATCCTCTCGGTTATTTCGGCCAGTCTCGATGGCACTGCGCTGACACTGGGGTTCACGATACCAGGTCATGTTCTCAATGATCACCATGTACTCTCCGCCCATGCCTCCTTATCCCGTACCTCCCCCCAACTTCGCGCACGTTCCAAGGCACCAGCTCGATCAGGCTCTCCGCAACGCCAAATACAAGGGTCCGATATCCTACTGTCCACTGTTGTGCGATGGCATACACAATAACCAGCCAGACCGCTACCCCGGCGTGGACCGGGATCTCAGGGAGACCATTTACGAGTGCCTGTATCACAGACCTTCTGACCGTCCGGACCTGAAGACACTTCTCGCGGAAGCCAAAGCCAAGGTCGCTGATGGTGTGTTTCCCAACGAGAGCGATGCCATGGTTGCGGATTGGGTCAAGGATTGGTTTTATAACGCTCCTCCACCACCAAATGTTCCGGGACCAGGAGGGCCAGGAGGAGGCGGAGGCGGAGGCGGAGGTGGTGGTGGTGGTGGTGGTGGAGGAGGAGGAGGAGGAGGAGGAGGAGGAGGAGGAGGAGGAGGAGGAGGAGGAGGAGGAGGAGGAGGAGGAGGAGGAACACCACCAGGACCGCCACCAGCAGGAGAAAATCCATATCCTACGCAGGATCGAATCCAATATAACCATCGCTTTCCACATTTACATGACGAAATCCCAATCACCGGCACACCGGCGCAATCTGGACGTGAGTACAAGCCCTTTCCTTATTGAATGTCATATATACGCAAATCTAATCATGTCATAGTCGAAGCATTGATAGATAGCCTGCGAGAACAACTACCCGAAATTGGTGTTGAAGATGAACGTGTGGATGAAGAAGCCGATATACCGACCCTGGAGGATCTTCAGGAGATTGTCCAACAATGCGAGGACGATGGCCTTTTTGATGATGTGGATGACGTGGGTACCGTCGCCAACGGTAACTACGGCGCAGAACAATTGTCGATTGTTCTGACCTGGTGGGCTTTTGCGAATCAAGTCAACAGGACCGACGGCCACACGAATCTGCATCTTGTAATCGTGATGCCGAACGGTGAAAACCCCCGCTTTTTGACACCATTTCCAGAGGACGAATCCCATGCTATATACATATTCAACGACAATAGGGGAGCGAACAACCATGGAGGGTCACATGTTCCACAAAACGATCGTTACCAAGGCATGAGTCTCAGAGATGGCTCGGAACTAGACGATGACAGTCTTGCATCGTCTGATGATGAATTGTCAGATGATGAACTGTCAGTTTAAACAGTACTTCTTGATTTCTTATCTGGAATTGTTGGGTTTCTTGAAAGATGTTTAATGTCATGTAGAAGAGGCAACTAGGCCACGATTATTCAGTATACCTACACTCAACCTTGTTCCTCTTATTCTCGAAATGAGAAACCATGGTGTGTCCGTTCACACCGATTCATGACATTCTTATTGTGAAATAATGACCGTTAACGGTCCCCTAGCATCTAGAAGTGAACAGATTGACACGATCTTGACTGTAAGAAGGTTCTATAGCCACTTTCCGCAATTGGTCACGCCATAACACTCGTCTTATTTTTTGCCTTCATACAAAGAACTAGCACTAAGACGTTGAAAACACAGCAAGTGACCCGTCTTCAAGTTGGGCGACGAGAGTGGAGATCATGGATGCGAACTCTCTTCGTGTCGTTCGTCGCCGCACCCCGTATTCTCCGCAGCTGCTGCGCCCACCGCCGACATAGCGCACCATAAGAAGCCGAACTCCCAATCCAGACCGGACCATTAGCTCAGTGGTAGAGCATCTGATTCCAGTGTAATTTCTCTCGGGACATCCAGAAGGTCGTCCGTTCAAGTCGGGCATGGTTCAAATCCATCCGGTCGAAACCGATTTTTTGGTCAATTTTGGTTATTTTTAGGCTGTGATACAAGTTGCTTTTGGTGTGGGCTGGCTTGGGGGTTATCTTTTGTTTGCAGTGGACCTATGCAAACTTCAAAATCTATTTGTATGGGTTTGATTCTGTAATTTATTATGGCAACTCTGTGTGTTGTTGCCTGGCTGATTTGTTGTATAACTCGACTATAAATACGGACAGGACCTGCTTTGCTCTGGAAACCATACAAAACAGTTTTTTTTTTTCTCGGTTGCTACAAAGCTACATGTTATATCTCTGCAGTAGACGAAGAAAGGTCAAGAAGCTCGAGGATTTGAACGGAGCATTAAAAATGCCTAAATAATATTTACGCCCAAGAAATCCAAAGAGATGGATTTGTATATAAATATAAAAGCAGATTTGTACCAAGAACTAGGCTGCACTTGCCCAAATTCATGTCATTCAAGTGTTGTTGGAAAACACCTGTCCGAAATGAACCTTGCTTTGAACTTTTTGCAAAAGCATCAGCCAGGCAGAAGAGTCACGACATTATCATAAAAAAGACTTACTCGCATTCAAAAGCTTTGAAATCTACGGCTGGATCAAAAAACTTAGTACTTGAGCTATTCATTGTGCAAGTCGAAATCACCTGGTCACGTGGCTGAAACAACAACAGCAAGAGCAATCACAACAAACCCAAGATGCCACTTCCGAGCGTGGAAACCCAAGTCAAGGTCGCGAGCGAGGGCAAGTACAGCAATTGCATTCCCATTCACGAATACATACTAACACTCATACAGCCGCCGACCGCTTCGTAGAATACTACTACGACACGCTGAACAGACCCCACCGCAGCAGCTCGGCCACGCAGGGCCTGTCCCAATTCTACACGTCAACGTCGGCCCGGCTGACGGGCGCCGGCGTGGTCCCGGACATCAGCGTCAACGGGCACGTCTGCTCGGCCACGTCCCCCGCCGGCCCCGTCGCCGAGCTGCGCGAGCTGCTGGATAAGCAGGGCGCGCCCGTCCATTTCGACGTGCACAGCGTCGACGCGCACCCCGTCAACCCGCACTACGTCCTCGGCAGCGTGGACCCCGACGTCCAGTCCGACAAGGGCGACAAGCTGAGCCTCTCGCTGCAGGTCTCGGGGACCGTCCGTTTCGGCAAGGGCGATACGGCTGTTGTCCGTGGTTTCAACGATGCCTTTGTGTTGGTCCCCCACTGGGAGGCACAGGGTAGGAACGCGCCGAGGGGTCTGAGGGGGTGGCTCGCTGTCAGTCAGAATCTGAGGTATCTGTGAGGCGACACCGGGGGATCGGGTCTCGAATAGGATCGGGCGGCGGGAAAAGAAAGCATCACGTCTAAGGTATGTCGGCAGTCACGATTGACCCCCTCTGATGGGATATTCAAGCTGACCATGGCCATCGCGGCTGGCAACAGGAGATACACTTCATCACAAACCGGATAGAGAATACCGCACGGGCAGACCCGGGATGCAGACAGCAATAAAAAGCAATACACCAACCATGCAAGCCGTATACCACTTGCCAACATGATCATAAAGATGCAACCTCTTCACGAACCGTTCCGATAATGCAAACCTCAATCTCCCGAAGATATGGTGCCAAACCTGAAATACTTGGACTGCCATTCATTCTTGTACGTAAACCGGTGTACAATACAGGCCAATTGTTCCAGCATTCGCCTTCTCATGATCATATCACTCGTCATCAGCCATTCGGCATGATCATCCCCTACTGCGAGTATAGGGTAATCGTAGGGTAATGGAATCAACTGCTGCGATGTTCGAAACTCAAAAACACCTGCCTCAACAGAGCTTCATTCTAGTGTGTACGGCTTGTATCGGCAAGTAGCGGAGTGATGATTCCAAGTGTTCAAGAATCAATGATGGAAATCTGAATACATGGTTCTATACAGATGTTGCTTGGCATGGGAATACATGGAACTGCTATACGGAGTGACTCCGAATCTCTCAAGGGTGTGATTATGCATGACTGGTGTGTCTCCGTATTATCGGCCATTATCTTCTGCCGCTTTCTTGCGCCCTTCTGTCGCTTTTAGCGCTACGGTCCACTTAATTATGTGACTACTTGCAAGAATAACTCGAGACTATAAACTGTTGACTCGTTCCTATCTCTTCTCGATTTTTTCTTTCATTTCTCGAATCGTCTTTATTTTTTGGTGGGTAAAAGCTCTGTTTTTCGTCAAGACTTGTCCTATTGCGATATCGGACACCCGGTTACGTCTTTCTGTTAGATATAGACGGCCTATATCTTTCTCGCTGGTCACATACCCTCGTCAAGGAACCGACAAAGCTATAACAAACACACATCATGGGTTCATACACTCCCGACCGCCCAGCGGAGAAGCTCTGGATAGAGACGCCTCTGATCCCGTCGACAGCAATGTCGCGGGCAGCCGGCTGGTCAGTTCCACCTCGTAAAACTCCAAACTCACCCCGGCTCACACATTCCACAGCAACATCTTCCTCAAGCTAGAAAACCTGCAGCCGTCGGGCTCCTTCAAGCAGCGCGGCGTAGGCAACATGATGCTGCGGGCGACGCGCGCGTCCAAGGCGGCAGGCGGCACCGGCGACGTGCACTTTTACTGCTCCTCGGGCGGCAACGCGGGCCTGGCGTGCGCGACGGCGGCCGCGGCGCTGGGGCGGAAATGCACCATTGTCGTGCCGACGCTCATCTCCGAGTTCATGATGGGCAAGCTCCGGCTGCTGGGCGCCGAGGTCATCCGGACCGGCGCGCACTGGGCCGAGGCCGACGCGTACCTGCGGGGCGAGCTCCTGGCGAAAGATCCCACGGGCGTCTACGTCCCGCCCTTTGACCACCCGCACCTCTGGGAGGGCGCGTCGACCATCGTCGAGGAGCTGGCGCCGCAGCTGGCTACGCTGGGCGTGCCGCAGGGCCCCGACGGCATCGTGTGCAACTGCGGCGGCGGCGGTCTGCTCAGCGGGATCATGGACGGCGTGGAGCGGGTATCAGCACAGAGCTGGTCGTCCCGCGCAAAGCCCGAGGTCTTAGTCGTCGAGACCGTGGGCGCCGAGAGCCTGCACGCCAGCGTCCAGGCGGGGGAGCTGGTCACGCTGCCGGCCATCACGAGCATCGCGACGAGCCTGGGCGCCCCGACCGTGGCCCGCCAGGCGTACGAGTGGTCCAAGCAGGAGCACCTGACGAGCATCGTGGTGACCGACGCCGAGGCCGTCATGGGGTCTGTCAAGCTCGCCAACGATGCCCTGCTGCTGGTCGAGGCCGCCTGCGGTGCCACCATTGCTCCCGTCTACAATGGCGACTTGCGGAAATGGCTGGGCAAAGAGCTTTCGGATGAGGAATGGAGTAAGAAGAATGTGGTCTTGATTGTATGCGGCGGTGCAAACATTTCTTTGGGGATCTTGCGAGGATACCAAGAAAAGTACGGCGTCGAGTAAATCAGCAACTGTCGAACCATGCAATATCACTAATAATAAGCGAATACTTTGGCAGTAATATGATATATGTACAATGTGCAACAATGCTTTGGTAATTCTATTCAACCACATCTATGGCTGTTGAGTATTACCCGTACTACCCGCAACGGGTCCTCCTCTCAGGTTCATGGCTCCGATTCTTGATACAATATTACTTCCCACGGCATCTACAGCTCCACGTGGCGAGGTCAATGTTGGTCCTTCGGCTGCCGTCTCTTGTACCTTGAACAACTTGATTGCAGTTCCGTTCCAAATACCCACTGTACCCTTGGCAATTTGCATCTCGCTGGCAAAGACAAAGCTCCAAACCAGCGATTCGTACCAACCAAGTGCCATGGGCGTCCATTCAAATGAGTGAACACGAACTGCTGATGGTTCAATGCCAACCAGGTCCGCATCGCGAATCGACTTGAGCGTTGCATTGGATGGACTCTCGGTGCTCAGACCTTGTCGTGTTATGAGAGCAGTCAATTGTTGAATGAGGGTAAGTATCGTGTGAAGCGGCAACTCTGGCAGCCAGCTCTCGATCCAGTGTGCCGAAGGTTCGAATCCGCCAGTGGTGGATTGCCCTGCCATGGAGTAGCTACCCAGGCTGGTGACACTGTTCTGCCGAGAAAAGGAAGCAATGCCGGCCGGCATTTTACCCCTGGCCTTTTCTGACATGCCTCTGAGCTGCGTGGGAACGGCGTCGTCGGTGCTCACTACAGAGGACGCCCGAGATGGGTTCTCGCTAGGGCTCGACTGCGCGGGCGTAGGTCGTTCTTCCTCTTCGTCGCTGTCGTCCTCGTCATCACCAATGGCAAAGGTGCCGTCTTCTTCTGGTACATGGCTGAGGGTGGGAGTTCGTGATTGTGCGGTCGTGGGACTGCGGATGCTGTCGACCGAGTTTCTGCTCATGTCAAATGGATCGGCGATTTGACCATCTTCCTTTCTTCTCCGATTGCGCCTCTCAATCTCTTCTTGTCCACTCTCGAGTGTGAACGAGCGCAGAGCCTCGAATCGCTTCTTGTTCTTCAAGATGGAGTAGACCAAGTATGGGTTGGCTAGAAAGTCAGCTATGCACATGTTATGAAGTAAGGAAACATACCCTTGTATTGATGTTCAATAATGGTGTTCATGGATTCTAGTAATGAACTCAACAAGTCATGGTTGCTGTCATTGGCCAGTAGAAAGGAAGGCGATGACATGGACGAGAATAGCTGCAACAGTTTCGTACATGTCGTCATGTTGATTCCCTCGAGATATGCAGATATGTTGTTGATTACTGCGAGCAACGCCGGGTAAATGGCAGAGAGCTTTCCTTGGCTTGTAGTGATGAGACCATAAATGGACTGTGACATGTTAGTAGTGTACCGCCAAGAATTCTGTCAACTTACCTGAACCAGAAAGTCGGCATAGGTTCCCCTGAATCCAGGAATTTTGATCACTGTAGGCAAAAGATCTTGCCCGTCAAAAGCCTTGTTCAGGTTGATTCCGAATTTCGGTTCCACACTCAGCGTTTGCAGCAAGAATGCACACATTCGAACGACACCTTGTTTGGAGGCATCCGTCTTGTATTCCGTCGCGTAGTAGAGGATCAGAATGACAAAGTCATGCGCTCTTTCAGTATCAATCATGTACGCTCTGAAACGCTTATTGCATTGCGTAATCTCCCAAAAGAGCATGATGATCTCTGGGGAGAACTTTGTCGCAGAAGGTGTTCCAGGAATGTACGAGTTGTTGGCTTGAAAGGGTTGGTTCAGAATCCTCGTCATGCCATCGACAATGAATTGAAAATCCTGTGGTCTATGCAGTCGTCCGAGAAAGTGACGATAGTAGTTCTTTGGTGTTGATCCACCAACCTGCTCGGGGATCGGGTAGAGAAGAATCACGAGCAAGAATTGCAGAGTATACGTGACAAGGATCTGCTTCTCGTCTTTGAATACGAGCGTATTATATGGCACCTTCCACGTCGCAGGATTATACTTGAGGGTCTATACAATGTCAGAATGAGAATAGACTGCTGGTAGTTCAGGCAACATACCGTGTTCAACAAGGAGCAGAGCACCGACAAGACCACTTGCTTGTCAGGACAGGTACAAATATATGTCAATGACCTCGTCCCTTTTGTAGGCAACACGTTGGGCGACATGTACATGCTCTGGCTCGTGAGAGTTAGGAGGAGCCGCAGGATTTCACAACGGTTGCTCTCGTGTTCCTTGGTCGTAGGTACCGTCGTGTTACAGCCGACACCGCTCTGCCATATCGCGTACGTAACCTTGGGCTTGCCGTGTGGTTGTCTAGGAACGGTAAAGTCGGAAAAGAAGAGGAGGTCGATCAGGGTATCGATCAATTCTTCGGCCAGAGGTTTTGCCTCTTCGAACTCGGTAACGGGCGCCTTGACCTCGGCGTCTTCTCCTTGAGCTTCATCGAAAAGCACCTCATTCTGAATGGCGGCTCGTCTCGTCCGTTTCCGCCTCGTGCCCCAAAAGAACTGCTCCTCCCATGATTGCAAATGTTCGGCCTCGTAGAGGTACGGTACGATACGGTTCAGGACACGTACGCAGTTGAGCGCATCTCTCTCGGGCGCGAGTTCGGGGTCGGGGAACGAGGGATGGTGCCGGAGAATGAACAATCGTGATGTGACGGCCAATATCAGCGTTTCTAGATTCTCGAGCGCATTATCTCGAGTCCGTCGCACATCGGCAGCAGAGAACAAGCTGAAAATGTCCTCGGATGCTTCAGGGAGTTCCCAAAACTGGAGGCAAGTAAGCAAGACCACTCTGGAAAGTCAGCCGGCGAGGCTACACATACCGAGGTCCAATATGAATCGTCGGCAGGTATGTGGCGCTCCTCTGATAACCTGAAGATGCCCTTCTTGAACACTAGCTTGGAGTCACTGGCACCCATCGTGTCCACTTCATCGCGTGGCGTGACAGAGATGGGAGGGGATGTCGTGTAGACCTGAAAACGTAAAAGGTTGAACGTTTAGTTGGCCTGTCTGTAGTGCCCGTGATACGGGCGACTTCCAGTTGGGTAGGTTAGGTAGGTGGCCTTGGGAATTGATACGAGCCCAATTGGCTAATCGATCGGGTGCACGTAGCTGATAAGGATTGACAATGAGAGAAAGTGATTCAGCTCGGCAAAAAGACTGGAATTATTTCCTATTATCCTCCAATAAGTCTATCTTGAAGAGTTGCACGTTGTTATATCACTACCGGACGTGACGAACTGAATCAGGTTGTAGCTCTGATGGTGCTCCGTACAGCGCTCGTTGACCCCCAAGCGCGGCGATGGTCCCTTGAAGCTTCAGTGCAGTTGGATGCGACTGCCTGGGTTAGGTACCTACTTAGCCAAGTGGGGTGGGGTGCGGCCGGAGCGGAAAATTGTTTCGCACTAGGTAAGTCAGAGTGGGTCCCCACTTGTTTCCAGCTACAAAATGAAATCTCGCGAATTTGTCGGCCATCTTTCTCTTGACCTTTTCTCCCCATCTTAGTGCACGGGCGTTACGCATGTCAGTGAGGATTCGTCCGAGACTGCGTTTTTGCTAGTTGAAAACTATAACTATGACCACTCCTATTTGGCTTCGGCTGGGTAGGGAATTTTTGGCACACTACACGACCTCTTGTCGAGGGAGAAATTTGTTTTCTTTCATTGCTTGCGATCCCTTGTGGACCGAGGTGAGGAAGGAGGGTGGAAGGAAGGGATTTTGGGCCGGGAAACTCGAGAGGAGTCTGAAGGTCGGCATCGTCTACGGCGTCATGCGCGTCTCGGCCAGGACTGATGACCACCTCGCATACCATTTAGAAAAGATCACGATAATTCCATAGTTGTTTTCTGAGGCTTCTGAGTACCTTCCCTCGGAGGTGATGCATGTGACGGTCCAACGCTGGGGGGGCAACTGCCATGGAAGCCACGGCCAAGGCAACGATCAGCCTGATGCTGCGTTTGTACCAAGAGTGAAGACACCACAGCATCAATATCGACAACCCAGAGCGGTATCCTCCATGGCCATCCGACGAACACATTGCTAGATCCAGGATCGATTCATGCACGGCCACCGACGATTCTCCGGTCATCAATTCCACGGGGATCACGGCCCGCCGATCAGCATACGCGATAGTCTCACCCGACGTTCTACCGAAGCACTATGACACCCATGATCTGGATCATATACATAAAAGAGGGAGACATTCCTGGGGTTTCTGTCGAATTTGGACCTCGAGATGCAGTTCCTGTGCTGTATTCATCTTGTTGGTCTCGAAAATGACAACTACGCAAACCATTGTCGCTGAGCCTCAGCAGATCCCCTTGACCCAGCTCAACGACAGGCCAAAGCACACAGACATTGAGGCTTCTGCACCTACACAAGAGGCACCCATCGATGCCGTCGACGCTCAAACCAGAGCTCCGATTTTCAAGCTGGTTGTTGCCGGCTTCTCCTTCTTTTGTGCTGGTGTCAATGATGGCACCTTGGGTCCTTTGATACCATACATACTCAAAACGTTTGGTATCGGCACTGGAGATGTTGCCATCATGTAAGATGTTGCCCTCTTGACATCCCCCAATATCATTACCATGACTAACATTTATGCCACAGCTATGGTACAACCTTTGCCGGATGGCTACTCGCCGCAATAACAAACCCAGTGTTGACAGCCAATCTGACGATCGGGCAGCTCCTAGGCGTAGGAGCGGCATTACAACTGTTGGCACAGTGCCTTCGGCCATTCGGCGGATTCCCTCAGTTCTGCGCAACGTTCCTCATTCAGGCCTTGGGCATGGCCTACCAAGATAGCCACTCGAATGCGTTTGTCGGCGGACTCCAAAACGTCCCGCACCGATGGCTCGGCTTCATTCACGCCTGCTACGCCCTCGGCACCTTTATTGGACCTCTAACCGCTACGGGTGTCGCCAATCGAGCTCCAGGTATCTACAGTGGTATCAATGGCTGGCGGCTTGTGTACTTTGGCCTCGTGGGCATCGGCGCGCTCAACTTGGCCGGCGTCATGACAGCATTTGGCGACACATTCTGGAGTAAACACAGGGCAGCAACTACAACCGAGGAGCAGCCTCAAACAGGCAAAACCAAGGTCGCCATGAAGGAAATGGGCCAGCTCCTCCGGCCCAAAGTCGTCTGGCTTCTCAGTCTATTCTACTTTTTTGAGCTCGGTGCGTGGATGACAGCAAGCGGCTGGGTCGTCGAGTTCCTTACGACTTCACGTGGCGGCGACCTTGCACAGATGGGATACGTGCCCGCGGGTTACTCTGCTGGAACGTTCCTGGGCCGAATCCTGCTGGCAGAACCGACCTTTCGCTTTGGTGAGCAGAGAATGCTGCTTATTTACAGCGTCGTCTGTGCCGCCCTGCAGCTCGTCTTCTGGCTGCAACCCAATGTCATTGCCAGTGCGACCGTCCTCAGTTTGATGGGTTTCTTATTTGGACCCTTCTTCGCCACAGGCATGTCGGTCGCTTCCAAGCTCCTCCCCAAGAGCTCCCAGGCAGCGGCCCTAGGCTTTATATTCGTCATGGCTCAGGCTGGAGGTGCCATATTTCCTTCTATTACTGGTGCCATTGCCACAAGAGCTGGTGTTGCTGTGCTACAGCCCATTGTATTGGCATTGATTATCGCCGGTGGTATCTGTTGGTGGTTGGTTCCAAAGATTCCTGACCGGAGCGAATAAATGATGGAACTCGTGATATCATGGTCAACATTGTCGACAGAATATTATCATGCGAACGTTGTATACACAATATCTTATGGAGATAAAGCACTGTTGTAATCCAAGTTCGAAGAAAGTTGATGTACTGTTTCCATGCAAGCGGCATGCAAATAAATGCAGTTTACGCAAACCGATATCCGTTCAAATATCATATCAGAGCCACAAACTTTGTAGACTAAGCCATCTTTACCACAACAACAAGAAGTCAATATCACAAACATAGCATACGAGCCGCCATCATACAACACAAATTTGAACTGACGCACAAGCAAATTGACCATGACCAAACTCATCTGCGTCGGTGCTTGTTACCTAGACACCATCCTAAGGCACGTATCGCGCCCCCAACATCACCCCACAAACGCAATACATGTGGCTACCTGGAGAGAATCACGACCGGCTTACGGAAAACACATGACAGCGTCCCCTTCTTCCCGGGCGAGGACACCAAGCTACGCGCGTCCAGCCTGGCGGTGCGCCGAGGCGGCAACTGCGCCAACACGCTCGAGGTGCTACAGCAGCTTCTCCTCCTGGGGGAAAAGCAGCACGACGTGGCGCCGTATCTGATCACGGCGCTGCCGTCCAGGGACTCGCCGGGCGCGGCCAAGGTCAGGGAGTCGTTTGGCAGCCGCTCGCTCGTCGACCTGACGAGATGCGTCTATCAGGAGGGCTACGCCGAGCCGGCGAGCAGTTACATCATACGGAGCGAGGCTACAGATTCGCGGACCCTGGTCAGCTACAACGACCTGCCGGACGTGACGGTGGACGACTTCAAGTCGGCGGCGAGCGGTCTGCTACGATCAGGCGGCAAGACGTGGTGGCATTTCGAGGTAAGCCTGTTTTTGGTTTTCCATCAAGAATGTCCAGCATTAAAAACTGTTTGCACCAACAGGGACGACTCCCGGAGACGACTCTAGAATGCATCAGGTATCTGCGCCAGTCCGACCCAGAGGCTAGAATTAGTGTGGAAGTAGAAAAACCGGGCCGCCAAGGACTGCAGGAACTCGCGGCTGAAGCAGACGTCGTCTTTTACTCGAAAAGCTGGGCAGAGGTCTGTTGCGAGTAGAGTACATTATCTGGCCAGGTAATAAAGAAAAGCTGACGCCTCGCAGGATCAAGGATATCAGACAGCCCAGGAGTGTCTCGAGGCGCAAAGTCAAGTGGCTCGCAAAGCGTAAGGGTGACTGACGAAGAACATGTGTGTGGCGTGTTGCTGATGCATGACAGGTCTCTACTCTTCTGTACCTGGGGTTCCGACGGAGCATCGTGTTTGTCACTCCCGAGTGGGCGTTGTTTGTCCTGCGCCGCGTCGCCTGAAGGACAAGAGATTCAAGTGGTTGAGTACGTCGGCAGTGTACCTGGAATAGCCGAGCCCACCTTTTTGAAAGAGGCAAAACTAACATATCTGACCTGTAGCACGGTAGGGGCAGGTGACACGTTCATCGCCGGGATACTGTTCGGTCTCTTGATTTACGATTCGGACTGGGCTCTGCAGCGCAAACTCCAGTTCGCCGTGCAGCTTGCTACATGCAAGGTGCAAAGGGAGGGCTTCCAAGGTCTTGGCCAGTATGTTACCATATAGTAAGATGAGATGATAGAGGCATAGCTTCCGTGTAAGCAGACGACAGGCTTGCAAGCCTAGAACTCGCAACGTCTAGACAGACCTAGCTTGGCCAACGGACGTGGTTTTCTGGAAAGCCGCTCATGGGATGGCTGCAGGCAGCAGATTGCAATACGATAAACGATAGGCTTGCATGTCATGGTTTTTTTCCCCCAAGGTAACAGAGAGATCAACGGGACTCCTCCCAAGCGGAGCACATGAAAGGAGGCACTTGCGGCTTTATTGTGAGGACCGAAAATGTAAACAGGCGGCGGACGACATCTCCCGCTTTGCTGCCCAGGAGTGGAATGCCTGAATGCATGCTTCGGATGTGGTCCCGTCGCTTTTGTGTTGGAGCGGATGCCCATGAAGAGAAACTAGCAATGGATCGGACGCAAGTTTGTACGTATGCGAGGGAGAGTGGAAAAAAGTAGAGACCTTTTCTCTTTAGAAAATAGGAGCGGAAAAAGGAGCGGTGAAGTAGACTGGTGGATCCATCCTACGGTCATTACTGTAGCGTACGGTAGGAATTACTGAATGGATGTGTGAGCCCAACGAGCGAAAGAAGGTCATGGTCGACAAGCCATGCGAGCCATGGAAAAAGGTAATGATGAGACGGCTGCTAGGGTTTGCCTCAACCGGCTGGAAGGAATGAGTTTTGGTCAGTGGCCTGTCGAGGCGCTAATGTTCCATCCCCCTTCGCTCATGCATATATTCCGAAGCAGAGGAAGCACTTGGGCAGGTGATGCGATTCCCCGAAGCCGCGATGCGACGCCAGTTTGTTGTTGTATCGTGGGCTATAGTGGGTGGGTACCGTACAAGCCAAGAGCCAAAGGGCAGCAATGGAAAGAGTCGATTACTGACCCGCCATGGAAGTCGGAGTCTGGAAGCATGGCTCTCTCATGGCTTGTCGTGGCTTGTCATGGCTATTGGCTCCCGGTGGATTGCGTGTCAGATGTCGCTTAGATTCGTGGCAGCATCAGTGACTAAGGTGCGCAGTTGTAGAATAGGCTGGCGGACAAGACGGATGGATCGCCTCACAGGTTGTGATGATACGAGGAGCGATTCTGATTGGGACGGCCAGCCCTCAGTCAGTGTGTCCATCCATCCCCTGGGAATAACATCCTCCATGTCAATCTCGCCCGAGGGTTGTGCTTATTAACGTTCAGATGACGCATAGTTCATCATGCAACTCGACCTTGAGAAGTAATAGGCATGGGCAAGGGCTCCATTGATGCGCAGACAGGCAGCTCAAGCAGCCAAGCAAGCAGCAGGGCTTCTAATCGCCAAATGTCTCATTAGCGGCCTTCTTCCGCTGCGTGTCGAGGCCCTGTGAAATGTATGTGATTGGTGCTTATTAGTGAGGCCATAGTACGACGTATGTATGTATGTACCGTCCAAGCACTACACACCATTAGGAGAGAGTATATCGTCGCCTATTTTGCCTGCCAAGTGCAGGCAATACTATGTAGAAGCTAGCGACGCGCAAGCCGTCTTTTCTTGTTGACCGAGCCCACGTTTCGTGGAAAAGAGGGCGTGCCGGAGCCACTGTAGTTTTAGTCTCCGGGTGTGTGTGTGTGTGTGTCTGGTGTGTGCGTGTGTTGCAGCGAGCGGGCGACATCAGATGATGCCACAGCCATCACCTCCGCAGCGGTATACACATGGGCTCGGCCTTGTTAGTACGGCAGGCGGCGTAATATGTAATGGGGAAAGTGGTTGGACCCCGAAGCAACATGACCGGGAAGGGTAAAAAAAGAAGACAGAAAAGTCATCAAGAAGATTACCTCATTTGCAGATCGCGGCGTGAACGTGAATTCGGATAGGATGAACTGTGTTGGCGTCCCACAACAGCATGTAATACGTACTGGGTGAGACTTCCTTCTATGTACTGCGATCCTAACACTTTACCGGCATAGGTACCTAATAAAGTGCTCGGTGGAGGGCGGTCCCGGTCTTGCTGGCGTTTGGACAAGACCGAGACGAGTCAAAAAGATGTGCACTTGGGTGTTGGCTCGGCGCTTGTCAGCTCAGGTTGTGCTCCGTAAAACTATGTACTCTGCTCCGTAGTGGCTTTGGTTAATGAATAGCAGCTCCGTTGCTCCGTGCCAGCGTCCATGGGGGCCGGGCAAGACACAGGCTTGCCATTCTTGTCCCACGTAGGGATGCGCCATCATTCTGTAGCTTGCAAAACTGCATTGGTGCCACAAGAGGCTGGAAGCGAATCCGCTATTATAACCTGGCATGTACACTTGTAGAACATTGGCTCTCGTGCCATGGATCAAGGAGTGCGCCGCCTGCTCACTCATCTGATGTTATCATAAAAGCCACTTTTCCGTAGGCAAACAGCTGGACAAGCCGACAAGATGGGCAGGTAGCCGATCTCATCCGTCGGTGAGATTTGGTTTCAAAATGGTCTTCATGATTGATCAACAAACCGGCCAGTTGGTTGACCACAAGGGGCATGTTGTAACCCACTTGAATGTCGTACCTTGCTCTGCCAGGGGAAAGCCGTGCTGATTTGCCGGACCGCTTTTTGCACAACCATTTGCCATGTCTCATGAAAAGCCGGACGAGAATGTGAGGATATCATAATTGCGAGGCAATAGTTGATCGTGCCACTTTGACTCGTAACCATGTACATGCTGCGGTCCCGTTTAATGCTTCTATGAATGGATCGCCGCCAACAATGGCTTACCGTCTAGTACTGGATGGAATTTCTGCTGTACCGACTAGTGAACAGTAGTATAGTCTGCACAGATCATCAAACTTGGAGAGGGTGTGGTGTTTGAAAGTACCCGCTTGATAGTCCGACCTGAGCCGTGGCTCTCCGTTGGCGGCTCGCACGTAGCATTTGGCCAAGCATGCTTCCTGCTCCGTAAATATGGTGCATGCAGGTATCGATCAAGATGCGGAAGTTGTAAGCAGGCAAAACTTGAAGCATGAGGTCTGCCCATCACAAAGGAAGGTGTGAAAAGGGTACATGTGTGTCGCATCTCGTCGTTTGTTCTCCAGCCTTCGATCGTGTGGGTCCATCGCCCGCATGGCCACGCCGAGTACGTACTTGGTTCCGCGGGTTGGAACCGCGCCAACAGACCCTTGGGGAACAAGGATTATGCAGATTTTCAGGTCACTTGCGTTGGCGAACGCTGTGATGGACACCTGCAAATGCTGTGGGGGTTGACTCCAGCTCAGCCTTGCTCGCAGGGATCAGATAAATCTCAGGCCGCATAAAGGCCACCGAGTGTGCTCAGTCTTTGGAGTGACGAAGCGCTAGGACGCTACGTGCCTTGACCCCTGGCGACTGGTCTCGCGAGTCAGAAACGTTCGGCAAGGTTCAAGGCTGCTTCTGGAGTTTAATCAAAAGGTGTGTGTGTGAGGACTTCCAGAAAATTTGCCGATTTCCTTGGACCGGGATATGCAAGGTATGATAAAACCGATATAGATGACGCCTTGTCGTGTTATCCCCCGGCAGTGGTTGGCGCCAGTCGATACACCAGTTGATACCTTGATTCGAGGTGACGCCTATTTCCGTGACTGCGGAGAGATAAAATCGTTGCTGAATCTTGATGAGTGTTCCAAAATCAAACTGCAAGAGTCAAAAGAGACCCCGTACGAGTAGTACGTGATACCTACTGTGTAGCTTGTTGTCACCGGCAGGCTGGACGGGGGTCCTAAAGATCATCACGGCCGAGTGATGACTAGGGTCGATTTCTGCGCCGGGTCGTGGATCATTGACATGTACGTACTCTTTTTCCTCTTTGCAGACCAGGGCCGAAAAAAGAAAAGAGGAATGCTCCGAAAAGTCAGTTCCAGCATTGGATCCATGCTTTTCGAGCAGTGCCTCGAACGCCACTTGAACGGCCATGACAGACAAGGATAGGGCCTCACCCAGGGTACCGGTTGAGCATGGTGACGGGACCCTCCCGTGGGTAGCACGACAGGGTGCGATGGGAAAAAGGCTGCGAGGAAGAAATCATCTCCGAACCAATCCTAGAAGCCACAAGGTACGGTACGTACTCGTTCCCACTCTGCCCAAGCCGAGATGCGAAGGGGAAAGAAAAGTCAAGTGCTGGGCACCATACTTTCCACCAAGTACACTATAATTGATTGCCATGGTGACCTTGTGCTGAGTATCCGTATCGGTTTTCCCTTTGCCACTCCACTATGAAGCCCCCTCCAGAGCTACATATTGCTGCTACTGTACAGGTTATGCACGTTCGGTTCTCGTGTCGGTCAGAGTACCAAGCCATCGTACCGAGCCAGTCATCCGCGAGCGATGCACGACACAGTACTCGATCATGGCAAGCAGCGATGCATAAGAGATCATGAGGCGTCTCGCGTGTCATTCCCTTAGGATCTTAGTGTCGCTTCTTTATTGATCAACGTGGACGGTTGGATTTTTCAACGACATGTCTGCCCTCATCAAAGTCGGTTAGACGTTGCGTAGGTAGTCGAGCTGAGATTAGGAGCCCTGCTGAGCTAGGGAGTCGATTCCATCTGCAGAATTCCATTTTTGCTTCAGGGTATGCCGATCTTCCATCATCGTTTTTCTGTTTCAATCTTGTTTGGCCATGGTCGAAAATTCCGTTGCCGAAGAGAGGAGACAGTCGAAAATGTGTTCCTGGGAGAGGAGGAGCCATTGGACCCGTGTCACATGGTGTACCATTGTACCGTTGTTCTCAGACGACGACAACCATGCATAGCCGCTTACGTTGCTTCGAAATAGTGGTCTCACCGAGACTCTCCCGGTAGGTGATGCGGAGCGAATAAAGCAAGGTGCATTTTGTGAGTCGCGCCGTGACTGGGGGGCCAGGAAGAAGGAGGACGGCTACCGCAGGTAACCACAAGGGTCTCGAGCTTTGAATGGAACGTGCAGACCAGCAGAGTCCGCTGTCGAAGTGGTAACGGGGACTGCGGAGTGCAGGGACGAAAAAAAAGTTTGAAACGAAGATTGCAATCTTGGTGGTGTACAGGTTTTGGTGGAGACACACAGCAAAGATCAATGGTTGATTGATTGACCTGCCGGGCTGGGGGGCAGCAGGTAGGTACCTTGCCTTGCACTATGTTGGTGGGAAAGCCAGTGAAAGGGAAGAAGGAGCCAGCAGGGCCTCATGCCAGCTATGGGGTTTCTGGGTTCCTCCTACCTGCACTACACTATTTCAAGGTTCTATTGAGGGGCTGGGTCACCTTGGAAGCCTGTAGCCTGTAAGGTAGCCTGTAGCCTGCACCTGAAGCCAGTAGCCAGTCAACCAGTAGGTAGCCTCCAGGCAGCTAAAGGTAATGTAATAATTGTTGTCAATTCAGTGCCCCAGAAAGAAGATCCGGCGGGCGCGAGCACGTAAGAGGAAAGCCAATGGGGAAAGACCTTTTTCTTTACATACTCGGTACTATTGCATAGTAGTTTCTATTCCGCTTCGCGCCTGATCGTCATCCTTTCATCCATGATCTGAGCGGCTTTCCCATGGTTCATGGTCATGGTTCTGGTCATGGTCATGATCCAAGGGGTAAAGGCAATTATTGTCTGTCTGCTGTGGCCTGTAGTGCAGTCGCCAGGTCTCGGCGCCCCGGGAAATGTTGTCTGTGGGAAAAGCATGGCTCAGGCCGAGTGCATCGCCAACCTTGATCATTCCATCAAGTTGTGGGCGAGAATGGGAAACGATATTGGGGCGAACGCTACCATTCATAAGAAAGTCGCACTCAATTCGGTGCCACCGATCATCCGTCTCTTGCCCGCATATTCTCACCAACACCTTAATACATTTCAGTTCAAGTTTGGCCAGGCTCAGGGCGGCGGTAGCGCATGCTGCAGATGATTGAAACGCGCTGCACGTAGTGGGCCTCATCCCGATCCTGCCTGTGAATGTCACTCCATCAATCATTCACTGCACCGGGATTTCATCTTCATAGCATTCCCATTCCAAAGAGGAACGCACTGGACGCAGGTCAGACGGTCAGGATCAAGGATCCGTTGAATGATTTGAGCAATACTTCCGATACTCCAGCGCGGATCAGCCTCACACGCACACGCACACACACATGCGCCCGGATCGCTTCCTTTTTCTTTCATGATTGCTTTTTCGTTACGCCCGTCAAGCATGGAAGGTTTCATTGTGATTGTGCAGGTAGGATGGACGTGTCGTAGATTTTGGTCTTGGTCTGGCTTGTCATGCACCTGATTAGGTGTTATATCAATTACGGTCTCGGAGCTTACCGTCGCACAAACACACGCACAAAGGTCGCTGGAGCAGCAAGCCTGGGTCGCTCAAATCTGATCCAAAGAGGCTTCATGCATCTGCCCTTCTTTTTTCCCCTGTTGAACTTGACGAGAATGACTCCCCTAGATGCAATTTCCTATCAGGCGCCATGAAAAATAAGAGTCCAGAACAGCCACTGGAGGAATCAATCATCAGGTCATACACTACCGATATCCTCCACTTGACGGCCATTCGGGCCCCTGAGGAGGCTTGAAATGGCAAGTCCAATACAATTCAACAGGGCGGCCGAGCATACCTAAATGGCCCATACGTATCGTACCTCGTACTTTGTTGGGCGGTTCGTCAGGTCCATAATGGTGCCGTGCTGATGGGAACGCTGGCTTGCAGCTTGGAGGGAAGGGCGGAGTGCTCAGCATGAAAGTGGCAACTGGCGCGAGCGGGTGCCCGGTAGTACTCGACTGTGTAGGTGCAAAACGTCAGTAGGGTTGGGTAGGCATCCTGGAAGCTTTTCCACCTGAGCGCCAGTGAACAAGATGATCGACCACCCCCCCTTGACCGAAGCGGAGTGTGACAAGTACCCGACGGACCAATTTCAGGTGGACAAGTACTTCGTACATGTGCTTATTTTGTGAAGCTTGGCCGCGCTCCGGCCAGAATTCAATCTGCGATGGGACCTGTCGTTGCGTTGTACCCATTCATCCATGGGACTTGCCGGCGGGGGGCAGGTAAGCAATATCAGTCAGGGTAAGGAGAACAACGGCGTCTGCATTGGACCAGTACCGTTGATCAGCTTTGTCTCTGCTGGAAGGAAATGAAACCGATCTGGGCTGTGGTGCCGCTTTCGATATGCATCTAGGATTCTAGGTTGCTACATGATTAATAGTCGACCGGGCGCCTTTTTTTGTTTTCAGGGTTGAGAGAGGGAGTGGTAAGTGGACGCGGGCGATGCCTCGAAATGAAAACGATCTTCAACCCAAGACCACAAAGAACCTGGAGATGATGGAAATGACGCTGTCATCCACTCCGGTGAGACTGGCCGCCCGGGCTAGACTCTATGGTGGTGGCCTTTGGCGGCCCTTTGGGTCGTCTCGCTCCTTGCAGCTGACCCTTGGAATGAAATGCTGAATGCTAGCCTAGCACATACTCTGCACAGGCTCCGGGCTCTAGAAGCACACAGCGGCACAAACACAGGCATACACAGGGAGAGCGCGCACTATGGAAGCTGCCTGATTCGTCTGGTGTCGACTTCCGGTTGGCTAATGTATGTGTATGTGCGAGTGTGTGTGTGTGTTGAACTTGATCGAGAGGGGTTACAGCTCTGGCACCATCGGGTAATCAGTTGGTGGCTGTGATCACTGAAAGAAGACTGTGATGATACAGAAGTAGAGGCCGATTTCCTGAGCGGAGATCCAATGAACCCTGCCTTGCAGTAAGGAAAGCCAGTCGCTTACAGCACAGAACAGCAAGCATACAGCACATTTCACCCACCATCCATCTTCCGTAAAAAGTGGTGATGAGATTCCAGGTCAATGTGCCTCAATGTGCCAACCTAACCTCGGCCGCGTGAGATGGATAGGAGCAGCGGCCTTGTTACTTTCCCCCCATCATTTGAGGGTTATTTTTGTTTCCTCATCTAACCAGACGAACTTGGTTTGACCTTGATCGAAAGCCGGCAGTGTCGAGGTCTGTCGGAGAGAAAAGTATACATGTACCAATTGGTATGCCTTTCCTTTCTAGTGGATCCATTTTAACCCTATTTTGAGTGTGCCGCCGTGCTTACAAGATGTAGGTATGTAACCTGTATGGAAGTACGGTATGTGCGTCCATACATACATATATGATGTAGGCAGTCACCGACGATTTTCAAAAGGGCTGGTCTCACATTGATAGTGCAGATTGTTTTGAAAGGAGACCATTGCAGATAAATACGTATATGCAACGCCACTTCCCATGTGAGAGTAGGTAGTAGACATACGACGCTCTATCAGGTGGATGGAAAGTTTCCTTTTTGGCTGCTGTAGTTGCCACATAATAGTAAGCCGGTCGCAGATTTGCCTTGGAAGAAAGTCCAAGTAGCGCTGTCTACGAGGGAAGGGGGTAGGATGACCAGTACTGTAGTATAGCGAAATGTATTATGCTTGAGTGACCACTTCATGATGAGGCGGCCACACGGAGAGGGAAAAACACGAGACACTAATATGGTCACAAAAATGGAACCCCACGGTATGCCCATTGCATCTCTGGCGTGCTGGGTTGCCAAAACAGAGCCTGGATCTCCGTTGGGTTGATCGATGCCGACTCGCGTCGACGACCCTCCATTCCAGGCGCGAGACCGAATTGCATTGGAAAAAAAAAGACCTTCACTCGCCCGTTTCAATGACGATCTCCGCGCGCAAGCAACACGACGCTCGCAAGCGGGTAATCTTGCATCCTCCCCTCCACGATGAGGGTCATGGTCATGCATAGAATTGGGTAACGGGGGCCTTGTCCAACGCAGACAAGACGGACAGACTTCTATGGTAGCAATCCCCTCTCCGGGATATATGGAACTGTTTGTGGATGCGGATTGGATCTTGCTGGTCCTACCTCAGGGGCGAGAGTCAAGGGATATTCGGCAAATCAGAGCTGTTTAGGAGAGACAACTCCTGGGGTGGATCGATCAAACGGCAACTGAGCTTTCCCTTCCTTGACAAGACCAACCCAGAAGTCGGTTGCAGACCAGACAGGGACGACAGGGACGAAGAGGCTACTCAGCCGAATATGGTAAGCGACTGGTCCATTGATCTAGTCTCGGATTCCCATGTAGTGTGGGCGCTACCCAGCCGACGGTACCGCCATGGTTAGTTTACTTTCAGGTTGGGTAGGGGACTCAAATTCTCGTTCGTTGGTTGTCTTGACTCTTGTTGAATCTTGACTCTTGGGCCTCCAAACAAGGTGGAGAGAGTGTAGAGAGCCGCTGCTTGACCTGGAAAGTCTTGGACTTGCTTCATCATGTATATACCTAGCCACCAAGATAGTCTAGTATGTAGTCGTAGCAGTAGTAGAGCAGCAAGGTTCAACATTCTCTTCTTTCGCGCCTTTTCCTTCCTGCCCTTGCTGCGCCGACACCACCCCTTGCCCTGCCTCGACCCCTGAAAGCCAGAGTAGCCATGACAAAAGCAAATCAAAAGACTGCACAGGAGGAACCACATTCCGGGACAAGATTACGCACACCCCTTTGGTAAAGCCCCGAGGAGCCCATCAAAAAAACATGTCTTTGCAGTTGCCTCGTTCACCCCTCCCCCTCCCTTTCATCCATTGGATTGGTCCAAGGGGGGCGTTCCGCCGTCGAACTGCATACGGAAAAGGCAAGACGATGCTCATGGGTATCAAGAGAACGCCTTGGGTCCTCGACCGAGCCCCTTGAACCTTTTCGAAACCCGTTTCTTTGACCGCCCGACCAGAAGCGGGACATGCTGTATGGAGTACCTTGTACCATGAGCTCCCCAGACAGCCAGAAAAGACATTGCCTTGCCCGCGTGCAGAAGGGAGCCACTGCCACAAGCACAGCACCAGTACCAGCACCAGATCCGGTGGCTTTCTGCTACTCGGCGCACTTATTTTACACTACCTATGGTACGCACACCATGACCTGGGTTGTGTTCCATAGTACATGCTGCATACTAGTGAAAAGTGCCACCATCACCATCCCGCCCCGTCCCCCTGGTCCGGCCCTTGGTATCGCGAATCCTCTTTTACTATTTCTTTTCTCCCACATCCCTGCCGGTCCCATATGACGCAGAGCTACGCTACGAGCCGCTGCTTGTCTTACAGATGGAGCTAGGTACACGCGCGGTCACACACTCTAGGCTTGCATACACATGCCAAACCAGACAGTGATTCCCTCCCCAGTAGTGTGTTTCTCGGCTCCAACGACTAATATAATCCATATGCCAGCCAGTCTGACCACACCATGTTAGGTTTGATCGATCCTTATTTGGAGAATCTCCTTGATTCTAAGCCAATACTATTGAGCATTCCTTGGCCTTGTATACTTTCAAGGTGGATCCCCATCGTCTTTTCCATACATACATACAAAACTCCCAGGTCCCTTCACTCATACATCTCTTGTGATGAATTAATCAACACAACTCTCAACCTTTTCAACCAAGACCTCTACGAATTATCAAGTCAACATGATGCAGTCCATGCCCATGGTGGGCATGCCCGATCATGCTGTACAGGCGTTTCCCGTGATGCCCGTCTACGACGATTTCTCTCAACAACAACAGCACACACCCTCCGAATCCGCCAGAAGGATATCTCGTGGTTCGTGTAGTGGTTACAAGCCAAACAACTCGATGCGTGTCGTCAAGCCCAGCAGTGCCAGTAACAGCCCCCAGACCATGGCATCGAGGAGGAGGACAATGATGAACGATGGTAACTTGGCAAGGCGGCGGCAATATGCACTGGACCAGGCCATTCTCGCCCAGCAGCTCCAATCCGCAGCACCGGCCACTTGCGATACATACCAAGAACCAGTCAAGAGGACGACGAGACCCATGAGCTGGCACCCTTCCACACAAGTACAACAACAACAACCATTTCAAATGCATATCCAACAAATGCCACAGTTTGATGTGTCACAATATATGCTACCCAACACTACGCCTTCAGAAATGGACTTTTATTCCGGATATCAACAATTCCCTCCTACACCCGCCATATATTCCGGCCAAACCTCACCAGCATCCACCTTCTCGCCCCTGTCTCTGCCGTTTGCGGCATCTGCTCAACCTCAGCTGCCCATGCAACCACAGATGGAATCCTGGGATACCATGTCTTACATGAACTCGGTACCAATGTCATCGAGTGGAAGCCCTGGCGAGACGGAGGCCTTCCCAGCATACACTTCCCAGAGCGCCATGGAGTGGGATGCCTTTGCCTCCAACGGTTTCCACTCTAGCACTGCACCACCCACACCAGACATGTACCAACAGGTTGACCAGCCAGAGCCCGTCCTCCCGGCTGAGGAGTCCATCCCTTACCAAGCACTGGATGAACCTGAAGAGGAAGGAGAGATTTTGGTCGGTATGGGACTCTATGATGCCCCAGACAAGATCGACACGGACCCCGAGCTGGACTACTACCGGACTTCCACGTCAAACCTTCTTGGTTCGACGTACAGAAAGGGAGCCGGTCTCAAGTTGGAGGAAGCCTGGGAGCCGCCCAAGGAAGACGAGTCTTCTAGTGACGATGAGGAGGAAGAAGAGGACGCAGAGGACGACTCCTAGGTCGATGATGAACAAGCAAATCCTGCCCAGGTGGCTGAGATCCTGTTCAACGACTTAATATTATGATACCCAACGCATCTCCCCAACATGGGTCGAGAGATGTACAACAACAAACATGGCCAGGCACTTGCTTGCCTTGGACCACAAATGCCTCGCATCACGATACCCGAGCGCATAATTAAAATAGTAAAATTGTATATAAAAAACCTTGGTCGAAAATCATTCACCAAAAGGACAAAAAAATAATCAAGATATCCCGCCTCAAAATCTGTCTTCTACTCAGTCTGCCTTGTGATAATCGTCCTTTCTACTCGTTCAAATCCAGTATCACACAAAAGACATGTCTTCAACATGATCATAGTCCGCCATAATCAGAGTCAGAGTTGAGCAGACAAAATGGCGAGGGTACGTACTTTTCCAATACATGGCAAGTGACGAAATGCCGTGCGTCTGCATTTGCAGATACATTGAAGCGTAGTGTGTCTAGGTACGTACCCCTTCTACAGAAGTAGAACAGCACTAGCGAAACAACAACGGAGCACGGCGCCAGTCAGCAACCCTCACTCACCTCCAGCCTCCCAGCCTCGGTTCCAGCCCAAAGGGTCAAAGGTGGAAGAGAGAGAAAACCAAGACGGCCCCACCCCTGCTTGCTCTGCGCACAGTTCAAAGTGTGCTCCGTCTTTCCATGGAGGGCCCGTCTTTGGACTGCTTGCCTGTTGCTTGGTTCGGGTTCTTTGGTTTGGCTCCTCACTCAGCTCACAAGGTACGGAGGTACACGATACGCTCGGCAGAGGGCCCCACGGGTGGGATGGGTGGAACATCCGGGCTCTCCCCACAAGTCGACACACTGAAAAGCCCGCCCGAGCTAGCGTACCTTGAACTGCTAGGTAGCTGAGCAGGGGGGGCACCGACAGGACGTAATACAGGGTTACAGGGGGTTAGAAGCGAACAAGGATTAGAGCGTTTCCTCCTCCCTGGAAAGACTAAAGTTAGCGTCAACGTGGGACGACAGGGGTCAGCTCCATATCTCTTTCCATCTTTTTCTGCTGCCTCGAAAAAAGAACTTGAATCGTCCTGGATCCCCCCGCCCCAGCCAATCGGAGGAAGCCAACTTCTTTTTTGTGCTTAACTATGGGTCCTCCCCCAGCTCAGTCCAGATCAGATCAGTGCCCCCGGACCGTTCAGGTGTGCAAATGTACATGTGCCAACTGCAACGTCGACTGCGGAATACATAATGCGCAGTTAGCCTCTTTTCTTCTTCCTGGTTCATCTCTCTCACACACGGCCAGCAGTCTCGATTTTGGACCAGCCCCTGGTAACGGGGTCTTTTTGGGGACCGTATATTATTCGAGGGAGGGGGAATATAACCAAGCCAGCCGATTACTCCCTCTCTCCGCAACACGGTCTTACCGACGAAGTACAGTGATATATCCGCATCTGACACGACTGACCTGTCTACTTCTACTTACTACGTATGACCTGAAACCAATAAACATGTCCAATCAACCATCATCAGTATGCAAGCCAGCAGCCGCAGGATCTTGAGCAGCAGGTAAGGTAGGCAGGACAGGAGGAAAAGAAATCCACCACGACGTAACTCGTACTATTCTTACGCTTCCCGTTTCGAGGCATTGATGCTGCTGATCAAAGTACGAACGAAGATTTCAATCTTACCGAGAGCGCCCCTCCGACACGGGATGCGTGCCCCGCGATCTTCAAATCATTTTATTTTTTTTCTCTCTCGGGCAGGCATGCTTTTCATTCGTAATACCTTGACGTCTCTACTTTTCCATCAACGTTACACCATGTACCTGCTCTGTCGGGGTCGGGTGCTTGGGCAAAGACCACAGGCTTGACACTGCCGAACCTGCGATCTTCATTAACTAGGTAACGAACCAGTTCCGATAGCCGTGACTACTACACTATTTAATATACACGATCTAAGGCAGCACAACTGCCCGGCATGCCCGGCGCTGCTACTCTATTCGGCAGCATTCTTCTAGTCTCGCAATGCACAATAAAGACACTAGAGAGAATATTCTCAACAGTCTGCAGTGTGGGTGAAGACGAGAACGGTCATCACATCCCAACTCGACCATGCATCGACGCGAGCTGAGAATGACTTCATCGCCTGAGAAGGAGCGACGCTACTCTTCTAGCAGACCAACCCTACTTGCAAGATAAAAGTAGCTTGTAGCGGATAGATGAACATGCTTTGATCGACACCTGCAGGCAGAGGAGCGCTACGAGAAAAATGTAAAGAAAAGATAGTGTTTTCTCTCGAAAAGTCTTTACTCGGGAGTATGCGCACCTAGTCGCCGGCCTGAGTCAAACCATGGCGACTGCTCTGCCGTCATCGGACGCAACCCCACCTTCGAGAAATTTGAGCTTCAGCGACCCCTCCGATGGGAAAAAAGCGTCAATGGTAGGTTGAGGCTGTACCGCATACCAGTAGAGAAAACACATCAAACAATAGTGTATTTCCCCCCGTCCGCCATAGAATTTGCGTGGACCATCTTTTGAAAAAGTATACCAACAAAGCTACACACATTTGTGTTCACAATGGCGTCCCACAAGTAAGAGACTCTTTTCCGCCGACCGCTGTCCCGACCGAAGCTGCCCCGCATCGCCGCTCTTGGGTATACGGGTGTACGGGTGTGTCTGTTTGATTATGCTGACCATGGTTCCCTATGTAGGGTGTTGATGCTCGGCGCTGGTTTCGTCACGAGACCTACGCTCGATATCCTGTCCGAGGCAGGCATTCCCGTGACCGTCGGTAAGCAATCTCTACCCCTTCGTAGGACGTCTCTTGGGCGTCTCTCGTGTGACATATCGCTAATATGAGACTTCCACAGCTTGCAGAACTCTCGAGTCGGCCAAGTCGCTCTCCGCCGGTGTCAAGAATGCTACCCCCATCTCCCTCGACGTGACCAACGACCAGGCCTTGGACGCCGAGGTGGCCAAGCACGACCTTGTTATCAGCTTGATTCCCTACACCTTCCACGCCACCGTCATCAAGTCGGCCATCCGCCAGAAGAAGCATGTCGTCACCACCAGCTACGTCTCCCCGGCCATGATGGAGCTGGACCAGCAGTGCAAGGACGCTGGTATCACGGTCATGAACGAGATTGGTCTTGACCCCGGTCTGGACCACCTGTACGCCGTCAAGACCATTGACGAGGTTCACCAGGCCGGCGGAAAGATCAAGAGCTTCCTCAGCTACTGCGGTGGCCTTCCCGCCCCCGAGGCTTCGGATAACCCCCTGGGCTACAAGTTCTCCTGGTCGCCCCGTGGTGTCCTGTTGGCGCTGAGAAACGCCGCCAAGTACTGGCAGGACGGCAAGGTCGTCGAGGTCGCCGGCCCCGAGCTGATGGCTACTGCCAAGCCCTACTTCATCTACCCCGGCTACGCCTTTGTTGCCTACCCCAACAGAGATTCTACTCCCTACAAGGAGAGGTGAGCACAAAGGGATCATTTGGGATATTTCACGTGCTAATGCAAGACAGATACTCCATCCCCGAGTCCGACACCATCATCCGTGGCACTCTGAGATACCAGGGTTTCCCCGAGTTCATCAAGACCCTCGTCGACATTGGTTTCCTCGAGGACTCTGAGCGTGACATTCTCAAGCAGCCCGTCTCCTGGAAGGAGGCTACCCAGGCTGTTCTGGGCGTCTCTTCTTCCAGCCAGGCCGATCTGGAGACTGCTCTCCTGTCCAAGGCTTCTTTCACCTCGGCTGAGGAGAAGCAGAGAATTCTGGGCGGGCTTCGGTGGATCGGAATCTTCTCGGACGAGAAGATCATCCCCCGCGGTAACCCGCTCGACACTCTCTGCGCCACCCTGGAGAAGAAGATGCAGTTTGAGGAGAACGAGCGCGACCTTGTCATGCTGCAGCACAGGTTCGAGATTGAGCACAAGGACGGCAGCCTGGAGACCAGGACATCTACTCTCTGCGAGTACGGTGAGCCCAAGGGCTACTCTGCCATGGCCAAGCTTGTCGGTGTGCCGTGCGCCGTCGCCGTTCAGCAGGTCTTGAACGGCACCCTTTCCGAGAAGGGTGTTCTGGCCCCCATGACCCCCAAGATCAACGACCCCTTGATGAAGGAGCTCAAGGAAAAGTACGGCATCTACCTGGTCGAGAAGACCATCTCGTAGGTTGGTGGCTTGCTACCTTGTCCGGTACATATCGAGGGATCGTGTGCAATCTGAAAAGTTTATGGCTAGGGATCACAAAATGATAGAGTAGACAAAAAAGGTAGACAAAAATACTCGAGACCAAAAATGATTCAAAAGAAAAGAAAAGAAATATCTACACTGCTTTTGCCAACCTTGTTGAAGAGTGATGCTGCAGGTACTTTTGCGGCTGTTCAGGGTCCAGCCTATGTAGGGACTTTTTAGCGGGACAAGCCGTTCCCGATTTTACTAGGCGAAAACCCGTCTACATTTCCACTTCCTTCATGATCAGTCAGCCAGCATCTTGATATTGGAAAGGAAAATATTCACTTCTTATTTCTCGTTTCAATGGTCCAGTACATTCACACACCGTGGCGGGACCGGGCAGAACTGCTCAAGGTCCGCCAACAATTTTATCCTGCGCCGCCCGACGCCAAGACCATCGCCTTGGTAGTGGGATCGTCGACTACATCATCCACCTCGCCGGCAGCGACGATAGTAAATTTCACAGACACGCCCAAGACGAGGACAGAGACGGACCAGCGGCGACATGCCGTCTCGCGCGTCGCCATGTGGGTACAGCGAGGCAGCTGCCCTCACATGGTCGAGTCGACGGGCCTGCTGATGGCCGCCATCTTGGACGACCTCTTGGTGCACGAGGCCCGGAGCGGTACCGCTGGGACCGGTAGCACGTCTGCCGTTAGGCTGGCTTATTCAGCTGCCTTTAGTCGGTGAGTGCTCTTCTTTCCCTGTCTCATCTGCGCTGTTTTGGGATGGCATCACTTCCTCTTTTGGGTACATGTCTTTTCGTTGTCTCAGGCGGGACTCCTGTTCCTGGGCCCGTCCGCGTGAGGCGTTGGGATGGCGAAATTAAGCTTTGGGATCTCTCGATCGTGTCCGAGAATGGGCAGCGGGATGGGGAGTGAGACAGTCGGGACCGATACACTGGCTCTGGAATTGGTATCTTGCTTTTCCTCTCTCATGTCTTACGGGTTGGGAGTCAACCTTTCAAAATACCATCCGGTGTACGGCCAACGAGACATGGACATGAGATATTTCAGCCCTCGTCAACTTTGTGGGGGGTGTTGCAATGTCTTGTTCATGGCATCCTGTTGTGCCGCACATTCTTGTTTTTCTTCTTTTTTTCGCCTTCTTCATCACGCACAAGCACGGCTTCGCACCCTTCTTTGGTCATGTCACTAATATTCCATCGCACACCGCAGGTTCGTCACGGGGCTGCTGGATAGTCACCAGGATAAGCAAATGAAGCAGAGCATGTATTCGATAGCCAAAACTATCGGCCTGCCCGCTACGTTCGTCGAGCTCAGACACCAGTGCACACACGAGCAGCTGCCCTCCCTGCTCAAGCTCAGATCAGCGGCCCAGAAGTCCTTGATCTGGATATGGGACTACTATTGGAGGCACCTCAGCGACGATGACTCTGGGGCCGCCGCTCCCGCTGGTGGTCATGCTGCCGTGGGTGAGTCGGGCAGCGGAAACTCGTGCAGAGAAGCGCTCTCGGCATACCTCCTGGCGGACGATGCTGCGAGGAAAAGCCTCGAGAAGCGGCTTCAGCAGTGGGATGAGTCGACTCTGCTTCGGACACTAGACGAGATTGGTGAGTCTGCAGAGGATCCACGGTTGATGCTCCGGTCCTTGCAGTTCTCACAGGAGATTCTCGATGGCAAACTTGAAAAGTTGGGCTCGTCCAAGGGTGGCAAAGAACATAGCATGGCCACGAGAGATGTCGACATGGCTCAGGAGGATATCGTGGAGTCGAATAGTGGTTTGCAGAGTTCTCAGTCTATACCACAAAGTAAAGGCTGGTCGAGGTATGAAGGAACTTGGAAAGCCAAGCCAATTGGAATAGTATAGATGATTCAAATCAAGGAATAATACTACATGATGTTGCTTGTGGATAGCCGTGACGATGTTCTATATCACTATAGCATTTCCCCCTCCAGCTGCCCACACCTGCATTGCTACTCCCCATTGGCCGACAAAGCCGGTAAGTCCGGGGTTTGCACGTCATCGCTAATCATGCGAGGACAATTACCAACCATACATTTGGAGAGCTCCCAAAGGGAATATCAAACCGACTCGACACCGAACCGTGATTCAAATCCAAATGAATCGCCTCATGAGACCCAGATTATCACCATTGACAAGAGCAAGCACATACACAGCCGCCGTGAGTCCGCACTTGGCAAAATCCCCAGCTTACATTAGTGCCATGACGGCCCGCCGGCCAGTCGGCCTCCCATCAAGGTGTATTATGCTGATGTCCAATCACGACAGCTCGCATTCTCCCGCGCCATGCATATCCAGTCGATTCCCATGTGTAAGCTTGTCTATATTGTATCCATGAGCACGAAGCTGAGAGTCTGTTCTTTCCAGGGGTGGGCAGTAGTGACAACTACGCCTATCTGGTGGTCGACGACAAGTCCAAGGATGCCGTCATTATCGATCCTGCCAATCCCGACGAGTATGTTCTTCTTTACTTGTTTCCATCAAGTATATAGTTTTGTTGACTTTTTTTCATCTGCAGGGTCGCTCCCGTCTTGAAGAAGGCTATACAAGATGGCAAGATCAACCTGACAGCTATCGTCAACACCCACCAGTGAGATACTCATCCTGTTTGCGTTCCCTTTGGATGTCATACTGACCTGGGACAGTCACTGGGATCACGCGGGAGGAAACAAGCGAATGGTAAGGCCAGACACGAGCCTCTCAACTTTGTGTAGCTGACCATTTCCCGTTCCTAGCTCTCGGAGCTCGGCAACGAGAAGCTCCCCATCATCGGCGGGAAAGAGTGCGACGGCGTGACGCAGACGCCGCCCAACGGAGACGGCTTCAAGCTGGGGAGCATCTCCGTCAAGGGCCTGTATACGCCATGCCACACCCAGGACAGCATCTGCTGGTTCATGCAGGACGGCGACGACAAGGTCGTCTTTACGGGCGATACGCTGTTCCACGGCGGTGCGTTGTTGATGGAATCCTTTTCCATGTGAGATGCAGGAAACTGACGAATTGCCAGGCTGCGGCAGGTTCTTCGAGGGCAGCGCCTCGGAGATGCACAAGGCTCTGAACAAGACGCTGGCCTCGTTACCCGACGACACCAAGGTCTATGTAAGTTCTTTTTCCTCGTCCAGGCAGGGAAACCGGGCACTGATGACAAGGACAGCCCGGTCACGAATATACCAAGGCCAACGTCAAGTTTGGCGTCTCGGTCCTCCAGAACGAGGCCATCAAGAAGCTGCAGTCGTACGCCGAGAACAACAAGGAGACGCAGGGCAAATTCACCATTGGCGAGGAAAAGGTGACCAACCAGAAACCTCAATACTGTAGTCAAATGTCGATTGCTAATAAATATTCTCCCCAGGAACACAACGTCTTTATGCGCGTCGAGGTATGTCTTTCCAACGCCATTTACTTCCCGCAGCCTCACCATGGTCGACTAATGAACAAGCAACAGGACCCCGAGATCCAAAAGGCTACCGGCGAGACGGATCCCGTCTCGGTCATGGCCAAGCTCCGCGAAATGAAGAACAACTTCAAGTGAGCAAGTACGCAGACAGCGGGTGGAGTTTCTCGACTACAATTATGCTGACCTTGCTAGGCCACCTACCCAAAGTAAAATCTAGGTGTCCTTGAAAAGATAATCATGATAGACTCCATCAGATAAATAAAATCGAAATTTGCTGATAGTCATGCTGAAATCCCCCGTGAATCGCACAGAAGTCACTAAAAGACTAGAATCTTCCTTTCAATCATTCATTAGGGGTATATACCATCATTCCCGTCCTTCTCGTTCAAATCATTTCTCAGTCGCCACTAATCTTTGCGTGCCTGAAATACTTCATGCCCACCCACGCCGTGACGACCCAGACCCAAGCCATGATACACGTGAGAATCATCAGACTTGGGTAGTATCCCGTTATGGGCAATGTCGGATCGTCTTCGAGCTCTGGTGGTGCATACGGAGTCGTTCCCACGTCCCAGGCCCAGTTCCACACGCCAAAGACACTGCCCATGCCAATGACAAATACTATCCAAGTAACTATCAGTATCACCCATCCCCACCATTCTGTCTCGGAATAGTCAAACTCTTCGGGTTGCGCTGGGAGCGGCGATGCCGTAAGACCGGACAGGGAAAGCGGCGACTTTGTATGCTTGACGGAGCGTCGTCGTTGTAGAGATAGCGAGGGCGCACGGGCGGGCTTGAAATAGGATTCGGACCCCGAGGAGTGTGTGGTCAAGCCTGGGCGCAATGGCGACGGGGCATATTGTTTGATGGATATTACATCTTCTTCGTCCTCGGTCGAGGTGTAGGATATGGTCGGGCTCGTGGCTTGCGGTTCTGGCTCTGGTCGAGGAAGCGGTCGTTGCGCAGGTATATCGGCTCGCCGGACGAAGCCGTCCACAGAGGCGCGCGGCGTGTCATCCGAGATGCCCAGGCCGATGCCTACAGACTCCATGGAGACGGGACTGGAGACGATCTCTGCCGCGGCGGCTGTGCCGTCCGTGTTGACGCCGAGCACTGGGGCGGCTCCGATATGGGACGAGGTGTTGTCTACTACGGGGATCGGTTTGAGCTCCCTCCTCTCCCTCTGCATGCCGCGGCCGAGGAGCGCAACTTTCCTCAGAGAGCCTCTCCGGCGCCGGGTCTTGGCCTGCTGGTGGCCATTTTCGGACGAGGGCGGCAGGGCGCGCGGCGGCCTCTGCAGGGCGTCCTCGGCGATGTCGACGTGTCGCGACTCTTTAAGGTTTGACTTGCTTTCCGTGGTGCGCATGAAGGGAAACCGGGACAAGATCCCACCGCCGGAACCGCTTCTCTTCCTGCTCTGAGGTGGTGAGGGCGCGACGACAGTTCCCAAACCGCTGGTCCCGGCGGATGTTGGTCTCGGTGGAGCGCTCTCCATGGCGGTTTAGCTGGCCTGGGTAGTAGCTGGGCTGGCTGTCAATTATGTGGATTAGGGAGGTGGTCCGGCGCCCATCGTGATTTGCGAGCATGTACGTAGCGTGGGTCGTTTGGACGGGTTGCGCTCGATGAATTACACCCAGCGTTTCCTGTCGTGCCAGACGGTGGGAGATCAAGGCTACCGCTCAGCAGGAACTGAATCGTCACCAGAAATTAGAACAATCAGGAAAAGCCATGGCTCACAAAGATGCAAACCAGCAAACGTCCTCGAGCAATGGAACGCTGATGGAGTTGTGCGACTCAACCCCCTGTACGTATATGGTTCGGTTTTAGCGTTTCGACAGGTAGGTTCTGGCCGTGTGGAGGGAGCCACAGGGGGGAGCCGCACGCCCAAAAATCCACTGCCGCCATTGGTTCTAGGCTCTGATGCACAATGTCTGGTGGAAAGTCAATGCCTGTGGTTCTGGGAAGGGATGGAATGTACCACCGGCTTGTGCCGCTGACGCTATCGCTCATCAGCCAGCAGCCCACTCGCAGTCGCGATTGAGACACGACCGTGCTGGAGCTACTGCTACTACTACACATTCAACCACCAAATCCCCATGACAGCACACCTGGAGCTCCAAGACAAGAGACGAAACAGATTTCATCGCGGATAGACAATTGCCATTGGCCGCCTTCTCCATTCGTGCTGAGCGCACACTTCCGAGATTACCAGTGACCATCTGCATTCGGCTAAGCGCCAGGTACAAGTTCAGCGTGACATATCGCTAAATCCTAGCCTAAAGATACTACCAAGCACACCGCGTACCGACTACGCAGTGGTCCCTGTCCACTCTTTGCGCCCACAAGAGGAGGATCTTCCATGACCTCCTCGACCGCGATAGATCAATGGCTCCTGACGGCCATCGTCCCCCTCCCATCCCCATACCTGACGTCTCCCCTAGCATAGAACTGCTGCCATCATCCCCCGAGCGGCCAGACGACAGTCCTGGCACTGGCTTCCGTAGTGGCCACAAGAGCAACACCAGCGCGCTACTCTTGCACGTCCCAGACGGACCCTCGGGGCATGATAACGCATCCCAGCGTCATCAAGATCTCTTCTACGACCCAAATCGTCTCTCGCCTGTAGCGCCGACCTTTCAGCATAGCCCAGGCTTCTTGTCTCCCAACGTCTCGCCGGACATGGCGTACAATGGCTCAGCAGGTCTCGGTGCCTCCTTTGGCAAGGAGAACACGCCTCCGATAGAGATCCCTACCGCGGCGCCCAATCCGTTCAACTTCCAGACGCAAGTTATATCGACATCACCGGTCAAGCCCAATGTTGGCCAGCGTCGAGGCCACAGATACAAGCACAGTTCCATCTCCACGCAGCACCAAATCTTTCTCGAACCACCCCCTCGAGCGCCGCTGGCATTGCCGCGAGACCTGCCGATACCTACATTCAAGGAGGCATGGAAATCCATGTCGGTTGATCAGCGACGCCGGCTCTACTGGTGTTGCTGTCACTTGTTGGTGGCATGTACCATATTCTTGTCGGCACACAACTCCCTGGCCATGACTGCTCTCTCGCATCTGGTCTTTTTCGATGTCGGCAGCGCCTTGATTGGCGTATCCGTGGACGTGTTGGGTAACTTTGAGGTCTGGAAGCGAAGCAGCATTCGTCATCCTTTTGGTTTGGAGCGCGCCGAGGTGCTGGCCGGCTTTGCCACGAGCGTCTTTTTGGTCTTTGGTGGCTTCGACCTGGTGAGCCATAACCTCAAGCATGTGTTGGAAGGGTTGGGCGAACACGAGTCGCACCATCCAGATCCTCACAACCACGGGCCACGAGTCCAGCCGGGACATTTGGATATAACCAGCTTGGTGGCCATTGCCGCCACGCTCGTCAGTGCCTATGGCTTGAAGAATCATGGAAGGATCAGCAGGATCATGCGTACAAGCTATCTGGCCAGCCTGCCGAGCATCTTGTCGAACCCCTTTCATTTCTTGACCCTGTCGACGGCATTCCTCTTGCTACTGCTGCCTCTGCTTCATATTCCGATTTATACATGGCTGGACAGCAGTGTCTGTGGATTGGTCGCCATTTCCATGTTTGGTCTTGGCACGAGGCTTGCCACTGCGCAGGGCCTCATGCTGCTCATGTCGTACGGCGGGCGAACCAGTGCCTCTGGAAAGCACATTGACATTGGCGTGGCTGATGTGGTCAGCGAGATTGAGACGGAGCCGAGCGTCAGCCGAGTCGAAGAGGCTCAATTCTGGCAGGTACACTATGGTGTTTGCATGGCCAATCTCAAGGTCTGTGTACCAAAGGGGTGTGATGATGGTGCCCTGAGCAAACTACGGACCCGCATATCGAATCTGGTGCAAAACAGATTGGGAGAAGGTTACGGAAAGGGCAACAGCTTGCGGTGGGAAGTGAGTCTACAGACAAGGACTGACAAGTAGTCGGTTGATTCTGCTCATGGTGATGATGGGTGATATGATACATGACGGAGGGAACTCAACGATTGCAGTATTTACAACGGTCTATCCATAGTAACAATCAAGTACATAAACTATTATTTGTACATATTGTCTTGATTTCGTAATAATATGGTCGATACAAGGTGCGGCGCCGAGACCTACATGTACTGTCTACATCGGCTGCTGCACTGTCTCACACACAGTACGTGCCCGTCTTGGTCCACTTTTTATGTGACCTCAAAAATTTGACGCCAAATTTCTGACCACATCCTTTCTCTTTCTGTTTCAACACAAAATCAAGACCTCCAGGTTTCTTGTGATCTCACACACACAGGCAATCCGCTCGATATGGCGATCATGTTGTCTTTTCACAAGGTTTGTTCTGCTTCGGACGACTCGCGCTACAATGTCGCTCCTGACTCGACGATGGAAATCTGTCAGCGTCCCAGCCTCTTGCCGCCGAAATGTCCAGCACCAAAACACTTGGCGACTCTTGATGTTTCTCTTCTGCACCGTGAAATTCTTCCTTTCCGATCCTTTTTGGGGGATCCGCTTCTACAAATGCTAGAGCTTGCCGTCTCGAACTGTCATCACAGCGAGCAAGTGTGGACAATGAAGCAATAGCAAACAAACGGCTTCGAAAATATCGACTCTTCAATCGAATTTTCGGGGTTCCCGCGGGTGCCCGACTTGGCGTTCTGCTTCCTCGTCTGAAGATGGGGCGACGTCTTGTGCTCGTGGGGGACATTTCCTTGCAGACTGTTATTTTATTTTGATTGTATGCAGTGCTGGTGATGTGTCGGGACCGTAGTATCTCGTGCGTGTGCTTGGCGTGATGTGATCAGGTCCTTGTAAATCACCTTGGTGACTCTGCAATCGGGGTCAACCCATTCGGCATGGCGGCCTTGAATTTGGTTATGTTCTCCTCTCAAGTCGGTAGATTATTCAAAGCCTTGCATGTGATTCTTCCCAGATATCCAACGGCGTATTCTCGCGGTCGCCCTGTGTATAGCACCTCTCGTGAGTATCTGGCGCTGCCTCTGAAACCCATTCATCTGCACTTTGAGGATGAGCATCCCCGTCCGTGGTAAATGGATGCTTGCCATAGTCGGTCAACAGCTCACACACTTGGTCGTTGACGTGACAGCCGCAACAATGTACTGTCGACAGACGTTCTGAAGTCGATAACCATTGGTGTTGGCTAGGTAGAGGGCCAGGAGTCTGGGCCAACGTATTATCGTCAAGGTCTTGGAAGGTTCTCTGCCCGATCTGACACGAACATGGCCGCTGGGACTCGGTCTCTGCATTCGTTGTGTCTTGACGTTCTCGAGGAACTATGAGTAGGTTCATTCCATTCATGGAAATTGATCTTGACCGGAAGCCGGATTGTGACAGTCGTATCTTCTATGCATCGAGTACACTCGGCGCAGAGACACCATGACTCCAGGATGTGCAAAATCTTATAGGATGAAGTTTGTATGATCTCTTTTCTTGGGCTGCCTGTTATCTCTTGATAACTGTCTCATCGTATGTTCCACGACCCAGAAAGTTGATGACAAGGCTGGCGAAAGCATGCAATCTGTCGGACGTATGATCACATGCAGCCGCAGAACAACATGATCTTGTAGCTTGATTTGAATCTGCGTCCACCAGATAGATCGCTGTCGACTCTCCCGTAAATTCCAAATTCAATGGTAGGCAGCTTGAAAACGACCAGCAAGCTCATAAACCACAAGTCAGGTTGCAACGAATAAGTGACTGGAGGAAGACCAAGAGTGTTATAGGGCACACATCAACTGGCGATATCCTATATTTATGAATTCGCTATAATACATGTAGAAAACACGAAACCATGAAAAGATGTCTTTGGGATCTTGTGTTTACCTGACTGCTCTCAAAAACAAAGTGATATGTAACGAAATACATCACATATTTAATGAATCAGTGTATGGCGGATCAATACCGCAATCATCACAGGAGTATAGACTACATGATAGACAGTAAAGACATGACTGACCGAGTCGAGCATACCATTACCTTCCTGTATCACGCATGAATGTCAAAATTTATCCTCATCAAAGAATATCAATTGCGGAACCTGTTACCCTTGACTTGAACGCTTAAACTAGAGTGCTTTGATATTATATTCATACCCGAGCTCCAATGCCTGTCACTTTATTGTACAGGACAAGGCAAGGTGCGCAATGACCTTTTACCCTCGGACGTCTGCAACTGTCGACAAGGTTCTCTCACCCGGGAATTCGTTAACCCTTCCACTCGAAGCCAGCCGACTCCCGGATTCCAAGTTCGGGCACCCTTACCACCGCGCGGGGGGCCAGAGACAGGGCAGGGTCGCATCTGTCCCATCACGGACCGTTTCGATTGCATGAGGCATCGCGGGGGCGTCTTCTCTTCGAGCGAATAGACGGCAGGGAGTTATAACTGCGATCAACCTCTGTGGGCATGGGAAAAATACCGCTCGAGAATTCGAGATGCGTACTCCACGATAGGTAGCTAGCACTTGCATATGCCAACATTTCCGACATCGCAGCGATCCTGAGACGGGTCCTGTTTCAATATACCAAAAGGAACATTGCGCTTGTTAGTATATATCGCATCTTTTTAGCGGAACGAGTTCCATATTTCGCTATGGCCACGGAATAGATCGATACGCTGTAGTCTTGAGAAATGGTTGAATGCAAGTAAAACGATTGGAATTGTATCTTTATTACACTATGTCGAAGCAACCAATACTCACGTATCAAGAACTTCGGTGAATACTGAATGAATATACTTAGGTGAGCACGTCCCACGGAATACCAAACGGGTTGAGCCTCCTGTCGATTTACATAGTAGGTCCCCCACCTTCCCACCCGACCTTGGGACTTGGACCAGCCCCCATCTCATGCCGGAAGGGCACCACACAGACGCAACAACCCAGAGAAGCAGCTGGGCGGGTCCCCCGGGTTTCCAAGTCCAGTTCGGCTCGGTGGTGCCGCCCGCCCGCCGGAGCGAAAGAGACGAGGGGACACGACTTTTGTGCACGGGTTGTACAGATGAAATGCACGACATTTTTTTCCAAAACCTCGACGTCAATCATCCGTGCGGCCGCAGAACATTAAATCTCTATTTCTCCGGAAGACAGACCATGTTTTTGAAAAAAAGAGTTCATTTTGCTTCGCTCCAAACATGTCAGACCCCCCTCTCAGACCGCCAGTTGCTTGAAATAGGTGGTTGGCGCTAGTGCCATGTGCAAGAAATGCCAAAAGGTTAAAAACTTGACTTGACTTGTAAGCGCCCTGCGCCCGCGTGTGCCGTGGCGGCAACAGGTATTGTATTGTATTCTCCCAAGGATGTGCGGGCCTGCCCCGAGGCAGTCTTTTAATGGAAGCTTCTGTTGTTGCTATGTATCCAAATTTGGACACGACGGAAAAAGATCATCGCGTCTTTGAGGCATTCGAAGCGTTTAGTCGACCATTAACAAGTCGACCGCTTATTGACAACCATTTGCTCACGACTGCGGGCTGATGAGACCGGAAAGGTTGGGATGGATGATGCCGTAGCTGGATCAGGGGGCATAGCCGCGTGATGGATTGTTCGCGTCGGCAAACACGCCTCTGATTTACCTTGGTGGTTTCGAATCCGTGCAAGTCTTGACAAATGGGGAAACGCCTACTAGATATACAAGTATATGGAATGGACATCTTTTTGATAAATCGTCATACTGTATCAAAGAGGCGATTGTATCAGCAAATAATACCCGGCTTCCCAGTATCAAATCACATCGGAATGAATTACTGCCAAGATGTGAATGCTCGACTAGACATTGCCATGATCAGTGCACAGTAAACAGAACATGCGAAATTCAATCAATAGAGTCTGGACAATACCGAGCTCCAAGAACGATAACTAGGGCGACCAGTTACAGTCCAGCATTGAGTGCACGCAGTAGCCAGAACGCATCTTTTATGCAATCCAAGAACCATCCAAGAGGGCATCTGTCTCGGCATCAATTCGAGGCCAGGCCAGGGGCGGTGGTGCAAAGGTGGCGATCTTGACAGCACACACAACTAAAAAAGCATGCAAGACCTAAATGGAGTTACATCGACAAGAAATTGATAGGGCGAGGAGACCTCAAGCTGGCCATAACATTGACCAATATCGGAGTGTTATAGTCCAAAAAAGCAACAGAGCTGAAAGGCGGGGTTGACGCCTTTCCAATGTTGTAACTTGTTGGTGCCTCAGATTGATATCCCGTGGCTGGGTGCTCAAGATCCAACGGGATCAAAATTGAGCGCTTACGATAGACGCCGTCTGATGGACGGATAGTTACGAGCGGAACATGGCAAACCGCAGTCTTGGTTCTTGGTTCCTGGTCTGGCAGATACCTGGTATGAACTTGGCCCGGCAGTGGTCTCAGTGCTGCTGTGGTGTTGTGGCGGTATTGGCAGGCAGTCTTGTCGAGTGCGAGAACAGACACGCCTCTTTCTAATCCACGAGATCCATGTTTTGTGTGACAAGACGTCAAAGCCCAATGTGGGTGACCTCTTGATCGAGAAAGGCTGGCGAATTGGATCAGAGAGCAACACTTGGTGGAGTGGAGAGAGTGAGCAGCCAACGAGACAAGACACAAGAAAGAAGAAAGAGTATCACAGATTCCGACCCCGCGAAAAGAGCTCTGGCACCTGACTTTTTGGAGAAGAGATGCCGGGTCGGAATGGGCTGCTTCTGTGCTGTAACGCTGATCCCATCGAGACCCGAATCGACTGTTGGATCTGACCTCTTGGCCCAACACACGTCGGCGCTTTTGTGTGTCTACCTTGATTCGCCTCCCTATTGTTCTGGAAACACTCTGGAGCATGGACTTGAGTCGTGATTTTTGACTTTTGTTCCAAGAAGAGTGTGGACCCCCGTCTGGAACATTGAAGCTAGAAGAACGCCCTTGCCGGCGACGTGCTGGATTTTAACTTTCAGGGTCCTTTTAGGCTTCTCCTTGTTAGACCATTTACTGAAAAGTGACACGGGTGGAATTGACGTATACAGGTACCTGTATCTGGTATAAAAGAAAACATCAGAGCTGTCACGAGAAATGGAATGGCTGGAGGAAGGAGGGGGTTGCTGGCTATAAGCAGCTGTCAACTCGAGCAACCACACCTGAGATAATGGACCGATTGTCAATACTGCAGCAGCGTTGCACGAGTTGGAGGTTACCTACCCTAGGTAGGTACATGACTGCCGCGTCTGCTACAACGAGCTAATCGAAGCCCTGGAATCACTTTGTTCTTGGCGTAAAATCGAAACACGGCCACCCGTAGTTCCCCGAATGATGTGGCGGGACTGCCCAGCAGCAGATACTGTTCATCGAAAACCCGCTCGAGGTTGTCTATCATCTTGATGGAAATAGGCATCACAAAGATTGTCATGTCCTCCTCACGTGAGGATGATCAATGGACCTCTCCCAAGCCCGTGCTCAAAAAGTCCGAGCGCAAGCTATTATGTCGTCGAACAAGGGCAGCTGTTTTTCGATTAAAGTCCTGCAAGGTAATAATCAACAGGTGGGTAGACGTACATGCCTACGGTGAGGCTCAATTATAAACACGAACCAATACAATGGCACGATCTTGAAAACCTCTCTGCCCTCCAAGGTCCTCAACGGGGTGAATGAAAACTCTTCTACATATGAGAAATGAGTTTTCGAGCGGACACGGCGGCTCGAAATCTATAAAGACAAAGAAAGTATAATAGACGTCATCTATCAGTATACTCCGTAAGTAAAGACCTTTTCTTTACAGTGGATAAGCAGCCACAAACTGGTGGCCAAGGCGCCCTTGTATCATGCTTTGATGCGACAGGCGACAGGTGGAAATCTCGTGCTCGCCGATTGACGTGTTCGTCACAGCTTACTTACATGCCTGGGGTCGGCTCGGCTCCGTACACAAACAACTCCAAACTCAACTGTCAAACTGTAGATGAAAAAGTACCCGACTTGATGCATGTCTAATAAGAGCACACGAGATCTCTTGCCATTGCTGGAACTGCACGGCTGTCTTCGTCATGAGAAGATCTCCAGGCCCGTGCAGTGGAATGGTTCAATATTATTATCATTAGGTATCTATTCCCAGTAATTTCTCTACAGTGGGATTGCGTATGTTGATCGGGGGTAATTTCACGATGCCGAGCTAGTAGTCCTTCAGTAGCCGATGCCGCCAGCTTGTGTGTAATGCATCCAGCGGGCAGCGCCGGTTACAGAGGTTTGCTCCTGAAATGTGCCACTCCTTCCCAGTGCTGCAGGCGCTGGAGGGAGGAGCTACTGCACTGAAGATGAAAAAACCAGGGGCCATGGCTTCAAATCCACTAAAAGAGACCGCCCCGCCCAAAGCCCAACCAGTGCGGCCAGTAGGCGCTGACAGAGCACCCATCTCGGACCCGCCAGAAGGGAAAGACACGCCACGCCTCCTTTGGTTGATGCTGGCCCCCCGGACCCAGTCGCTCGCTGGTCGCTTGGGTGCTGGTGTCTGGTGTCAGGCCTTACCAGCCGACGACATTAAGGTTCTTCTGGGCTGCCGGGCCTGCGTGCACGCTGCAAAAAAGCCTCCCGCCTGCCTACCACTTACCTGGGGCCGCGCTAGACAAACTGCCTGTTCGTTTGCTCACCCGCTGGAACTGCCTGATCTGATTTCCAACCAAGCGCCTGGTCTCCAGTCAATCAATCCCATTCAATCAATCTTCCACCTCCCCCCCAAAACCACACGACGATAACCCTTCCTAAACTCAATCTTCCCAATCGTCCTCCCTCTCTTTTATTGTCCTGCATCCAGCCGAGGCTTTTGGATGGAGCAGTGTCTTCGCAACTGACAGTCTGCGTGGAGTTGGAGATTTCTCGGGTTTCTTGTCTCTTCCCGGGTCTCTCGAGTACACTGTTTCCACTCACAAAAAGGACTTACTTCAGAAAGCGGCGGTCTGAGGTATTTGGTTGAAGGATTCAGCTCCCATATCGACGGCAACCCCATCACGAGTCGATTGCGAACGTCTGGATTGTCTTCTTGACGAGACTTGCCATCACCATCACCATACGAATCGCCAACAATCAGCTCCTGCTGCTGACGCATCCACAACCCGAAAAACAGCGACCCAATATTGTTTTTTGCCTCCCATTTTCCCGTTTTTTCGCATCACGACGCATTAGACAACCATCATATCGACCGAGACGGAAGCGAAGAAAAAGTTACATCTTTCACCCGATCATCTCTGCAATTCAACACATATTCCCAAGAAAAGATCAAAAGTGGCGACATTTTTTTTTTTGCCCTTCTGGTGTTTTTTCGAGGCCCAATCCACTGAGGGTCATTTTGTCAACCATCGGAGAGCTTGCCCGCCTGCATTAACGACTCCGCATTGATCCTCAAACGCGTTCATCTCAATCAAGCAACTCGCAATACACCAGGGGTCCGTGGACCTTTTCCTTCCTTTCCATTATATACTATAACGATCTCATCCGATCGTCTTGTTCAATCTCGGAGCCGCACTCACAGCCTTGCGCCTTTCCGTGGATTTCACCTTCTCGAGTCATCTGCCGGGGAAACCCTCAGCCATCGACATTTTGTCTTAGCTGACCCGGCCTCGGTCTTCTTTTTCTAGCTGCATCGTCAGCCCAAAACCCACCCACCACCTTCCATTTTGCAACACAACCAAACCCATCCGCCAAGATGAGGGAGGTCAATTTCAGCATTCCGAATGTCAACAAGGCTTCGGTCGGTATCACCACCGCCCTCTACGACCGTCGGGCACTCGACTGCACATCGACTCTGCCGCTCATCAATTCTCTAAACCACCTCGCATACCTTACGACATCCTCTGCTCGAATCCGAGACATTCTGACCGTCGATGGAGGCATCGAGCGCCTCGTCTGCATTCTGAAGCAGGGAAGGAGCAAGGACATGATGGACATGTGGAAGTGGAACCTCGCCTTCCAGTGCGTCGTCAACATAGGAGTTCGTGGCACCGAAGGAGTTCGCACGCGCGTGGTCGAGGCAGACATGGTTCCCGTCATCGCCACCATCCTCGACAACTACATCAAGGTGGTCGAGAAGTGCCGCGAGAAGGCTGAGGAGGCCAAGCAGAAGCATATCTCCGAGCATCACCACCGTCATCGCAACCACTCGCACCGAGATGCCGCGGCCAAGTCGACCTCTTTCACCAACCGCACAACCCGTGGCGAGATTGAGCAACGTTCTTTCCGTCGTCAGGCTCCGCCTCCTTCGATTGATGTGTCGGCCGCCAGCTTTGCCGGTCCTTCGAGCACCGCTACTACCGATGGCTCGTCCGACCATGGCAACCTCGATGCCACCCCGACTGGACCCTCATTCCCGGTCACTTCTCCTCCCGACCGGTCCACCTTTACTGGCCACAGACATCACCACCACCATCATCACCACCACGGCCACCGACACGAGTCTCGACAGACTGCAGCTCCTGCACGCCCCGTCGTGCAGCCTTTGGCTAGTGCTGGTCCTAGTGGTGATGCTGGCGCTGATGGCTTCATCCGCCCAGTTCGTGACGTCGATAGACTCCCCTCCATGATCCCCGTCTTTCCTCACCCTGGATTGAACACATCGCAGCCTGCTTCGCCAACGACCCCGCTGCCGCCTCCTCAGGCTAGATCCCCGACTGTGCGACCAGCCTCGGCTCTTGGTCCCAATGCACGCACTCGCAGACGTCCCTCTATTAGACATCAGAACTCTACTGCCGATGCCAACGTCGATTCGGATGATCTGCAAGCCGAGAGCGTCCAGTCGGACGAGTCCCAGGATGCCGACATGTCTGGCACCAACGAGATGCAACCCGCAGTTGGCTTCCAGGACATTGCCATGGAGGAGGGCGACAGCACTCTGGTCGGATCCGCTCTGGAGCTCAACACACCGACCGTCTCCGAGGTTCCTGATGCCGGTACTTTTAACATTACGCACCGCGCACCCGTTGACGGCAGCATCCAGACTGGTACCACTCCGCCCGTGCCCACCATTGGTCTTTCTCCCAACCGACCCATCGTTCCCACTACTCAGCCCACGCTGCCTACACACACTGGCACCGTGCCTCGCTACCTGCTGGACCGACCTCTGCCCAACTCCAACCCGCAGATGCTCGCAGCCATGCCGAGAGAGGAGGACGTTCTCATGTCGCTACAGCTTCTCGCATACGTCTCCAAGTACTGCAACCTGCGTTCCTACTTCCAGAACAGCCATCTCGTGCCCAAGCTCAAGATTGGCAGCGAGCTGCAGCTGCTCGATGGCGACAATGTCAAGCCCGAGCCGTTGGCCGAGGAAGAGGACGAGGAGGAATATCTCCTTCCCAACGACTTCAACATTTTCCCACTGGTCGAAAAGTTCACGGTTCGATACCACAGCACGGACATGCAATACTGGGCCGGAGTTGTTATGCGAAACCTGTGCCGCAAGGACGATACCCGAGGTGGCATTCGCCAGTGTGCCTACTACCAGTGCGGCAAGTGGGAGGAGTTTACACGACAGTTTGCCAAGTGTCGCCGATGCCGCCGGACCAAGTACTGCAGCAAGGAGTGTCAGAAGAGCGCCTGGGCCTTCCATCGCCACTGGTGTGTCCAGGCCTCTCAATGACCCTAACGACTCTCATGATCTTGCCAACTTTTCATCATTCCGTCCGGCGTTGTTCCAGCATAATGTCTATTTCCACATCTGATCGATTTCTTCATCGATTGCAATTGCATGGCGAAGCAAGCATCTCACGAAACACGGCGTCTTCTGCGTTCTGATACCACTGCTATTCCTTCTTGCATCAGGGGTTTTTCTTTTGTCAACTTGATTTCTGGGTTTTTCGTCTTCACACACACGTTTCGTGTGGATGGTGAAGCTTTTCCGCGGGCTTTTTACTCGCCCGTCATCTTAAATGGGTGACCGTCTTGTACGCCCGATTGGGCATTGGTTTCCAAATACGCATCGGAGGAGAGGAAACAGAGGGACACTGGGGACCATTTCAATGGTTGTGGTCATCAAGGACCAAGCACAATTGGGTCTTTTTATCCGCAGAGGCAACTTGGTATCCGTCACCTTCTGCGAAGCTGGTGGTTATCCGTCTACCACCAATTGGGGCAAACTCGGGGATCCAATACTTTCCCTTTACATCTCTGCCTTTGTCAACAGGCCTCCTCTCTTTTTTCCTCGACTCATCGTCTTCCACGGGCGAATCTCGATGAAACCCGCCATTGAAGGCTGAATATGGCCGATAGACATTGGGCATGAACTGGTAGAAAAGGATTCCTGCCAGCTATGGACTTTTTGCTTTGTTTTTGGGGCCATGGGACAAGATCCCGTAATAGGAAGAATGATGGCGACTGAGCGCTGATCATTACTGGGCAATGTTGTACCCATCATGCTGATAAGGAGTTTGGGGTTCGAGGCTCAGGTATACAAGCATGGTCGTGGAGGGGGTTGTGGCTTTGCGAAACTCGTCATGCTCGAGTTTCCGCCTACTACCTATTGTGACCCACGAATGTTTTGTATCTCTATCGTCATTATAGAGAAAAGAAAAGCCGATTCAGTAATTTGTACCCGTGTCTGGTGACCTTGCCATGTGAATGCCTGTACTGCTTTATGATTGCCATGATGCTCAGTATTGTCAAGATTCTACCCATCCTGTCCCATCTTGAATATATATCGATGGGCAAATCTAAAGTTGCAACGTCGCGTGCTGAGAGGAAAAAATAAACTCAAGGTTAATGACAAAACATGTCAAAATCTAGCTTCCGTCCTGCCACAAAGTCAAAAGCCACATTCTAGAAGTAACCGTTGACAAGGTCTTAATTGAAATACTCGACGAGGGATATCCATGACAAGCCACTTGAGCCACTTGCCATGGGGAATACTTTATTTATAGAAGGCCTTCACAATCCATGTAAATCAAACAGGTGGAATAACTATCATGTAAACATAGGAAATCGATACTGCCTGAAGGAATTCTCGACGTCTTGTTTGTAGTCTTGATCGAGCAGACGTTGTTCCGGTCCAAGAGACTCAACTGTTCAGCATCCGCAAGAGAGCAGGGGACCCAGGATCAAGTTTTCTGGACTGTCCAGAAATGATCCCATCGGTCACTAGAAAGGAAGCATGCAGTTCTTAACTGTACCTCACAAATGCATTATTCAAATGATTCGGGACATGGTTGGTATTATTCGTCCTTCTGGAGATGGTAACAGAGCAGAGCGGAGAGCGCTTGTTAGAACACAAGTATTGTACTGCATGCCATGACGGATGAAGTAAACGGTCAATACCACTGATATACCAATCAACAATCAGTCTTTGACGTTCCATATCGAGCCAAGATGCAACAGAAACATGAAAAGTGTGGTGGATTGGATTGGGGGTCGGTGGGGCTGATATAATCCATCCATGGCTCGGACCCAGACGTGAAGTCGATGGTTCAATGTATATATGTTACCAAAACTATCCTGGAGACACAAAGCGCCATGCCACAGGCAACATATTGCTTATTTGAGCATATAGTCAGCTTCTGGCTTACAAAATATTGAGACTGTATCATCCCATCGTCTGCTGCTATTTCCTGGAGTATCTCATTCCCGTCAATACAAAATGAAAGCAGGACTAGTATTCGACGATGCAACCAGATGTAACACTGACAGTGACCCACGGCGACCCTTTACCAAAGTTGCACCGCCGATCGCTAACGAATGGGGGGTCGCACGACAGGCGATTCCAGATCCAAAGCCTGGCTGGGCTCCGGTCCGGTTCGCTACCTACCGGAACATCCACCAGCCAGGCCTAACAGCAGGAAAATAGGGCCGCGGTCCTTGCCCTGAGGACTTGATTCGAAGGATCTACTGTAGCGCAGCATCTAGCAGCGGTGGTTCAGGCCGTACCTATATGCCCCCCCTGAGCGCGGGGTCTTGGGGCCCGAGGGGGCAGCGTTCCAGGGCAAGCCGGAACAGATTCCAGCGAGTGAGTTGGCCGATCAGGTGCGGTAGGCATCGTTTCAGCTACCCACCCCCCCAATCCCATCCAGTGGGCATCGATGCACTGAAACGTGTGATACATGACCTGTATCCGTACCACGGTCAACCTATTACTTTCTTCATCACATTGGTCAACTATCTACTGCTTCCTTTGGGTGTCAGGTTGGCTTTGTCTTTGTTTCTTCCTTCTACCTTCTACCCTCTTTCTTAGCTGTCTACCAGAGAAGCCCCCCTTTTCTCTCTTCTTGTCGACCCCTCTTTCAGTCAGCCCGTCCCCTGGTGGAGAGAGATTAGGTACCCCTCGATCAACGACAACCGTCCTGTTGGTACTGCATCACCTTGATTAACAGCCCGATATACCTTGACATTACTCGAAGCCACTGCCGCCACGTCTGCAAGGTCCAACAACCTGCAGCGTACCATTCAAGAGGATCACCAGAAATTACACAACAGCCTTGTCCAGGCGGGAATATATCAAGCCAAGAGGCTCGGCAACAGCAACCTACCGATTCCCATAAGCTATATCACCTCGGGTCTACTTCACTGTTGTACTCGAACATTCAAGCAACGACAAGACAGAAGAGCAAGACGGAAACAGACACACACAAGATGGCAGCACCAGGAAGACCAAGGCTGGGCATGTTCACCAGCGGACTGTCCTCCATGTCCCAGAGTGCCAGCGCCAGCGACCCCAGCTCGCCCAACGTCAGCTCCCCGGCCGAGCAGCGAGCAGGCGCAAAGGCCACCATGTTCCAGACGATGCGCCTGCCGACGCAGCACGTCTGGGTGTGCTTCTTCGACAAGTGAGCAGACAGCCAGCCCGCCAGCCCTTGATTCTGGTGAATATACTCGCCCGCTAACACGTCATGTTTCTTCTCTCTCCAGGCAGGCCAAGGACCAGAAAAAGCCCGAAGACGGCGACTACCATGCCACGCTCGAGCAGCTCGACACCGAGATCAAGTCCGTGGCCGACTTTTGGCGGTACGAGAACAACATCCCCATTGAGCAGATCAAGATGCGCGAGTCCATCTACCTCTTCAAGGAGGGATACAAGCCCATCTGGGAGGACCGCCGCAACATCCTGGGTGGTTCCTGGACCTTTCGCGTGCCCAAGAGCTCTGGCCGCGAGTTCTGGAAGTGGATTCAGCTCATGGCCATCAGTGAATCGCTCGAGGGCGCTCTCGACGAGGGTAAGCCCAATGTTCACCTTGGGAGTATATAATCAGTCAGAAGAACAAACTGCTAACATGTGCTTCTTGAATAGGCGACCAAATATGTGGCGTTGGCCTCTCGGTGCGCTTCAACTCGCACCTCATCTCCATCTGGCACCGAGACGGCTCGAAACAAAAGTCGATTGATGGCCTGCTGGAAGTTGTCCTGACGTCTCTTCCCGAAGAGCTCCGACCAAAGGGACCCGACAACTATTTCTACAAGAAGCACTCAGAGCACGCCGGCTTCAAGGCGCCGCCCGAGCTGCAGGCCGTAGTAGACTCGCAGAAGAGGGCACAAGAGGCCGCCGCCGCCAATGCCAAGGTCGAAGTCCCAGCACCTACTGAGACGGAAGCGAGCGAGTCTTGAGAGTGTGTACATTCAGCCAAAACAAATATCTGGACAAGAAGAACACCAAGAGCAACAGAAACAGTATCTCGAGGTACAAAGCTAGACAGCCATCTGTACGGATCTGTACGGGCCATGTAGTCCAGCATATTCTGGCATTTGGGACGAATCTGTAGAGAAAAGAGCATGTCTTGGGGAAAATAACACATCCCCATGATGGTCAAATTAAATATACCCAGTAGTCCAGGTACCTCAATCCACAATGATTACATGTGACTTGACCACTCCAAAATGATGCCCAGCTTCCTCTGTGCCCGTCCTGATCAGCACTTAGTGATCATGACCACTTTCCTGTGTCATTCTCGCCTTCGAACTCGGTCGTGTTTCTTCTTGACCTGGCTTGAGATATGGGGTGTATAGCCGTGGTCAAGTGCCAAATCCCACTATCCCGTGCTGCGATACATCACGACCTCGGCTCAGTGAATCCGTCTGTCGTGATCAGGGCATCATGCTCCTTCCGATGGAACAGATGGGACATCGCCAGGCCGGCGGGGAGGTTGTGTCTCCCTAACCCCCTTCAAGGAGCCCTCTCTTCGTCTCCCCTGTTTGGGAATCTCCGATTCAAACATTTGTCCTCCCTAACTCACTTCCACACGCCCGCCCTCCGCATAACCTCCTCAAACTCCCTCCTGCCGACGCCCTTGCCCACGCCCGCGCCGTGGTTGGCCTCGAGGATCATGTCGCGCAGCAGGTCCTCGGGGACGTCCTGCTTGAGCGTCATGGCGACGCGGCGGAGATGGGCTACGGTCAAAAGCGTTTCTTGTCCTCCCGACTGCTGCCCGCCCGTGAACAGGTCAAACGCCTCCCGGACCTCGGCGTCGTGGGCCTCGTCGCCAGAGTTATCGTCGCGCTGGTGTAGTTTGAGCGCGCAGATGGCCACGAACGGCTCGTACGACGCGTGCCCCTCCTCGTCCGGGTCCAGGATCTCGAGGAATTCTCTGAGCTCGGCTTTGGTGGGCGGGATGTTGAGGGCGCTTTTGAAGTCAGCTTCTAGTTCAGCGATTTCCCCCCTAGCAAGTAAGACAAGAGAGAAAAAACATACACCATGGCCCTCCTCACGTCATCGATAGGTATGACGCCGTCCTTCTCCCCGTCCAGGGGCTCCGCGAAGAGCGCAAACGCCTCCTTGATCTCGGCCTCCTCCCGCGCCGTGATGTTGTGCTCCTTGGCGAGCTTGGACTGACGCTCCTTGGGCGCCGAGGAAGGCGGTGCCTTGCGCTTTGGTGGCTTGTAGTTCTCTGGTCAGCTGGAAATCCCATCTTGTTTGACCTGGAGAAACGTACCATCCTAGTGCTGTTTCTTGTTCTTTCTCCGTGGAATAATGATCCCTCTGAGCCAGTCGATACCAAGTCCAGGCGTACGATGAATACCAGATTAATGACGTGAGGTAACACCAGTCCCCCACCAACGCGGGTAACGAGGAAGTTACATTAGGCTTGACGCCTGATCACGTGAAATACTATACCGTCTATGCATTCGTTCAACATTCACAATCGTCATCATCGAGGCATGTCACTGTCAAGAAAGTTACATATAAAGAACAATGAGTTTTTTTGTATTTAGTCGGGAGTTCTCAGTCCATTGTGGTAGCATCCTATGCCTTTACAACCACAGCACAAGGGCCGATACCATCTCAACCGTCCTATGCAGAATGCCTGCCAAGTCCTCGACGATTCATCTTCTCTGTAGAAGAATCCTAATGAGCTTTGCAGCCACCTCCTGCTCGCCAGACGCCTGATATTCGTGTCCATTAAGCCTCGAGAACAATTACCATTGTCTATGTTCATGAGCCCTCTATGGGTTCCCTCCTGCAGCGGGCTCACCACCAATGTGAGCTTACCAACCAGAAGAACCGAGAAATCCACTTTTGTCTATGTTGAGTATGCCATTAACAGATCGATCGGGTCGCAATGCAGCGAACAGACCCCGTTCTATGTGTCATGAGAACGATCTTCTTTTTTTTTGTTGTCTTGACGCCTCCCTCCATCCTCATCACAAGGCCGAAAACAAGTACATCATAGCTGAAATAGACTTCATCGTGTCGTAAAAAGGCGTAGGCGTGACTTTTCATCCCAGGACATCCTTCCTCCTGCAGTCCTCTGTCGAAAAAGTCTCGCCCCTCGCCTCATGCAGCTGCCGTTTTCGCAAGTCGTCCTATCGTAAAGGACGTCTATGGGTATCATGCGTTACTGTGTTGTGTGCAGCCGAAACAAAAGACGAATGCTGTCTATCGTATGCCGGAGTCCTTATGCCGCGGAACTCGTTCCCGCCAGTGTTGGACGGAGTCAAGTCTGCGTCCACCAGAAGAAGGGAGGAGGTCGCTTGTGTTGCGCTCGAAAATGCCAATAACCGGAAAGTGCATCATGAAAAAAGCAGAAACAAAAATTGCAAAACGTGCTGCCTGATGCAGCTGATGGAGCCATCCTCATATCGGAAACTCAAAGGGCCGAGAGAATGGTTGTGCCAGGTGGTATGATTTACCACCAGGAGGCCTGGCCACCACCACCAGTGGGGTTGCCATAGCCGCCGCCGCCGTAGCCGCCACCACCACCGTAGCCGCCACCGCCGCCGCCGTAACCTCCACCAGGAGCGCCGCCGCCGTAGCCACCGCTACCGCCGCCAAAGCCGCCGCCGCTGGGGGGAGGACCACCAAAGCCACCGCCGGAGCCGCCGAAGCCGCCACCACCGCCACCTCCGCCGAACTTACGGAAGTCACGGTTGGCACCCTGGCCACGACCGCCGCCGGAGCGACCGCCACGGCCACCACGGCCGCCAAAGGAGCTCTCGCGGGCAATAGTCTCCAGGAACTGGGGAACCTCCTGGTTGGCCTCCTTGAGGAGGTCAATCAGCTCGCGGACAACACCACGGTTGCCACGGTTGAAGAAGGCAGTCGAGTGACCAGTGTTTCCGGCACGACCGGTACGACCGATACGGTGGACGTAGTCGTCAATGTCGGTGGGCAGATCGTAGTTGACAACGTGGGTGACGTTGGGAATATCGAGACCACGGGCAGCGACAGCAGTGGCGACGAGGATGGGGCAACGAGCGTTGCGGAACATCTCGAGGGCACGCTCACGCTCACGCTGGGTACGGTCACCGTGAATGGAGGTGGCAGGGAAGTTCTGGTTGATGAGGAAGTCCGACAGAGAGTCGGCCATGCGCTTGGTCTCAACGAAGATCAGGGTGAGACCGGCACCGTGAGTGTGGAGAATGTCCAGCAGAACGGAGCGCTTGTCAACGTCCTCGACGTACTCGACCTTCTGAGTGATGTTCTCAGAAGTGGAACCAACACGACCGACGGACAAGAAGATGTAGTCCTTCAAGAAGTCGCGGGCCAGCATCTGGATGTCTCGGGGGAAGGTGGCCGAGAACATGAGAGTCTGACGGTTCTGGACGGTAGGCATGTCCTCACCCTCGACAATGCGGCGGATCTGAGGCTCGAAACCCATGTCCAACATGCGATCAGCCTCGTCGAGAACCAGGTACTTGATGTTCTGGAGAGAAATGCGACCACGCTCTATGAGATCGACAAGACGACCAGGGGTGGCGACGAGAAGATCGCAACCACGCTCAATCTGGCGGAGCTGGGAGCCAATGTCGGCACCACCGTAGACGACGCAAGGGCGAACCCAGGATCGGTAGGCAAACTTGCGCGACTCCTCGTAGATCTGAGAAACCAGCTCACGAGTGGGAGCCAGGATCAGGGAGGTGGGGTAAGCCTTGCGCTGACGACCGTAGCCACCACCGGCAGTAGGGGTGGCAGCAGGGCCAGTCTGGAAAGCCTGAGACAGGATGGGGAAAAGGAAACCACCAGTCTTTCCGGAACCAGTCTGGGCACAAGCCATGAGATCGCGACCGCCCATGACGATGGGGATGGAGTACTTCTGGACGGGGGTGGGGATCTTGTAACGAGACAGCTCGATGTTGCGGATCAAGTGGTCATCCAGAGGAGGGTTGGAGAAGCTCAGGACGGGCTCGGGGCAGTCGTGACCAGAGGCCTCGACGGGAATGTCATCGTACTTCTCGAAGTTGATACCGGTGTGCTGCTTGGAAGGGTCGTCGGCAGTACCGAAGAGCTCGCGCTCGACGCGAGGGTTGGCAGGACCAGCAATGTGCTTGCCGTCTCTCCACTGACCGTCACCAGAGCCGCGGGCGTGGCCACCGCCACCACCAGCGCCAGGGTTGCCGTAAGCGTTGCGATCGAAGCCAGGGCGGTTGTTACCGTAGCCGGGGCCACGACCTTGCTGCTGAGGAGGAGGGAAGTCGGCGGGGCCACCGGGGGCGGGACCACCAGGGGCGGGGCCAGCCCAGCCGGGAGCAGGACGAGCGTCATAGGTGTTGTTACTAATGAGTTAGATGTTAGCCTCGAGATCTCGTGATGGAATTTGAGATGGGACAGAGCTGGGTGCGGCAAACGAGTGTACCCGATTGCAGTCTGTTCCATCCGTGCGAACAAAACATGAAGAAAAAAAACTTACCCAGCCCAGGCGCTGTTGTTGAGACCACCGTTGATGGCAGGGCCGGCACCGGGAGGAGGACCAGCAGGACCAGGACCGCCACCGACGCGACCTCTCATATGAGGAGGGATGTAGGAGCGAGGCTGCTGCTGGTCGGCCAAGCTGAGACCGCCCATGTTGATTTGATCAGCCATGATGGATGATGTGGGTTCTTGCTTTGGGAGTTGGTGGTTTGCAAAAATCCGGAGTGGAAGGTGTCGTTTGTTGGATGGAAAATTTTTCGTTCCAGCCGATGAAATAGGTCTCTCGAAAAAGAACGATTGTTCCTGAGACGAGAAATGAGGGCAGTCAGGTACTTGAAAGTAGTTCCTGACGCTTTCCTGGATTGTTGTTGCGGTCGTGGAAATGGACGGCGACAACAAGGGAAAGAAAAAAAGAGAGTGGATGGAAACGAGGAAAAAAAAAGGCTTCCAGACACAGGGTTCTCTATGTGGGTATTATGTGTAGTACTGTGCGATGGGACTTTTCCGGGCAGCTTGCGAAAAACTGCTCTAAAAAATCACGTCTAATGAAGGTCTTCGAGATCCTCTGAACGAAAAAAGAAAACCGATCTTTTTCTCAAAGGAAAGGAAGACAACCAAATGCAGAAACTGTGTATCGTGTGATTCTCGTGAGAGAGAGGGGGGTTGAGGTGATGGTGGAAGAGAGAAGGTTGGAATGTGAGATGGGGAGAGGCCAGAAAGATTTTGTATCTCTGTGGCTTCTGGAGAGTTCCAAGGTTGGGTGCAAACGCTAGGGGGACTTTGGTTTCTCAGCCTCTTTGCTGCAGGGAGGCAAGTACCTAGCAGCCTGGGTACGTACTGCGGCGGCCTTGGGGTCTGGTTGTTTTTTTTGGCGGGCTGGCGGCTGGGCTTAGTGGGCTCTCCGCCAAGTTCGAGAATTCCAGCGGCTTGACAAAATTGTTAGCTCGCTTTTGGGGCTTTTGGAGGGGGAACAACCCGGCGGGCCTACCTAGGGTGCTTGCTGTCGGCCGTCCCAATTGGTTACTGGGGGCGGAAAGTGTGCTCTAAATTCTATCGCCTCCCTCGTGTGCATGTGCGTGCGCGTGGGTTTTGTGTCTGTAGTCTCTCTGCTGTCTGTCTCTTGATGCAGATCGGGTAAAGAGCCAGAAAATTATGACTACAACCTGCAGTAGTGAGATAAAATCTGACTGGCTTGAACGACGGCGACGTAGGAATTTTTTTTGGCCACCCTCTTTCTTCTTGTGGGGATCGACTCTCGTGCCTCTCCAGCCTTCTGCCACCCACGCGAGCCACGCAGCCCACGTACCGCTATAGACGCGGACGAATAGTGATTTTAGTGGGAGCTGATTGGCAAACAGCCTCTAGGGTACTTCTACCCGTATGGGGATTGTCTTCGTGGAGGCATACAAGCAGGTACCCTGGCTCCAGAACATGAACACTGAGATAGTAATCGGAGTCTCCTTCAACTCAAAGCACGACCGTTTGTGTTGGCGTGATGTAGCCAATGTGGCAATATGTCGGGACCTGATGGGTACCTACCTTGCGTATCGCATGGTTTATAGCATGTCCAACCTCCAGTACTGCCACGGTTGTCTGGATGCTAGCAATGACGGCATCAACCAGGCTGATACCACTGGCCATCCACCGTTGCAACATAGGGAAGGCATAGGCATCGGCCATGGCAAAAGACTTTCGTAGACGGTACTTTTAGAACACAATTCGTCAGATTTCCTCATGTAGATCTCCTACTGCCTTCCGCCGAGAATACTACACCAGGCACATTTATCTGCAAACACGGTAATCATCATCGTTGCGAGGTTTCAAATGATAGCATTGGGTTGAACTCATGCATATCATGGGCAGCCTGGCAGCGAATATCGTCACCCGTCTAGACCCCCAAGACCCTGGGGGACTGCTAGGTCGCTAAATGGCCCCTGCAGTTTAGGGTTCCCTGCCAATGGGATGCTTTCCCAGGTGCATTAGACATGACTTGTTTGAGCAGTCACTGGCTGAGAACCTCTCACCGCCGGGAGAGAACCATGAGATTACACTCTCAATCTGGAGGTTGGGCCAAAATTGTTGTAGAACAAGCATGCTTGTTTGTCTTTTCACCGATGACGCGAGAGAGCATGGCTTTGGTTGCAGTATTATCATGTCGGCTAACATCTTACCTAGTTTACTGATCCTGTGATAATGTTACACCCTAATAGACAACTAAGCACTTATTTAGGTTATTAGGTAGTAGATATTCGCATACTACATGCACTTGATATTTGACTATCATGGAATGACAAACTGGTTGCTATATATGCCAGCCCTTTTCCTTGGACCTGTTTTGGATTCTTCCAATATCACATCTTCTTGACCATGGGCGGACTACGTGTGGCCTCATCTGGACGATGCTGCCATAGGCCTGTAGAAGGTAAATGCTGTCCGTTGGTGGCGTCCACCTCATCTGCTCGCTCAATAAGTTATCTGGCCCATATACAATTGTGCACATTTAAAGGCAATTCCGAGAAGTGACACTCATTGATTATGTCGCAGCAAAGAGCCTACACTCAATTACCATGCCACACATCCGTTTCTGTTGTCTCGTACACCTTCATGTGTTATACCGAAGAGTAGAAAGTTACATGCGAACATTAATATGGTCATGGTCATTTTCAATCATCATAATTGGGGTTCAGAGCCCAGTACTAGAGCATATACCCAAATGAGGATCGGTTCCGGAAACAGCTCTGATGCTCCGTGTCTGCTCTCGGTATAATACACTCGACTAGATAGTCTCTCGTTCCCTGCTTAAGCGGCCTTGACTATCTTGTCATCGTTGAACTCGATATCCACAATGCCATCCTTGGTGACAGCCTTTACCACCATTCCCTTGAAGTCAATAGGCATTCTCCTCTTCAGCTCATCCGTGCAGAGCTCAAGAAGCTTGATACCTTGACCAAGGCTGATATCTGGGTGGTGGTGCTTGTCGAGGATGGACAAGCAGTAGTACTGTGCATAACCGTGGGCTGCGTACGGCACGGGTGCCAGCGAAGCGAGGTAGTCCAACCAGAACAGACTTGGCTTGAGGGTGATCGGGTCTACACCACCGAGCAGGAGGTTGACGTTGTACGGTTTTCGCGATCGCAAGCTCTGGGCAAGCTCGCCACGGACGTAGTGTGCAAGGGCGGTCGGCGAGAGGTCGCTCTCATTGCGCATCGAGTAGAGCTGTGCATTGGCTTGGATGTACTCGGCGAATTGCACCGTATCGCCGGCCTCTCCGGAGAATGCCACCAGGGTGTGCTTGTTGAGCTGTCTGGTCTTGTCGTCTGAAGCCTTGAGGACGGTAGCTCCACGCATGGCAGCTTTGGAAGCTGCAATCAGCGTAAAGTCCTTGCCGGTGATACCTAGAAGAACTTCCCTTTAGAGATGGTCAGTAAATGTATCGCAAACTCCATCACAGCAAGGACACTCACATCTTGAGGAACCGTCAAAGGGCTACGGAAGTCGGTCGGTGGGTATCGTGGTAAGCAGCTTGGGGTGAGTGCACCAAGCTTCGAGCTTCAAGTTTCGCGGAACTCGATTATGGAAGATGAAATACGGTCCTGCCTTGATGTATTTGATCGTCGGATGCACCTTGTTTGCCAAGGGAATGATCTCGTGGTTGGAGAGTTGGTGCGTGTGTGTTGAATGGGGATGATGTTTGGCGAGCTCCAGCCTTCCGAGCTTAATGCACGTACGCTACGTCGATTGCTCGACGCGCAGCAGCTTCAGCCTGGTAAAGGAAGGCAAGCACGATTGGAGCTCCCCCAGAACCTTAGCAGCCAACAGCACTGCTGAGGGCCCAGCTGCGCATGAGTCGGGGGTCGGAGGTTGAGCCACAGCGGGTCGCTGCGCTAGCCGTCTAGCAAGCCACAACCTACCAAGAGCCGCCGCATCGGTGGAAGCAAAAAAAGAATGGACCCCTGTCAACCGGTCCCGCTATCGTTATCGGTAATTTTTTCCTTGGGAGTCGATCCAAACTTTTTTCTGGTAGCACTTTTTGCTGCATAGACTTGGGCTCGACCGCGGCAGAAGAGAGAAGAGGGCGCAAAGGATCGCCCACGACAATTGTTGTTCAGCATGTCGTCCTTCTTCACGGTGCCCGGGGCGCAGAAGAAGCGCAAACAGGCTCCCACCGCTGCAGATGGTCCCAAGAAACGATTTGCAGGCACGGGCAAGCCCTCGGGCAAGGCAACCAAAGCTCCGCCAAAGGCCGCACCACAAAACAGGCGACAAGAACGCGACGACGAGTCAATCTCAGGTAGCGATTCCGAGGACGACGATGTTGTGGCAGACGATGACGAGGCCCAAGAGTCCGGGTCCGACTCGGAAAAGGAGGGCGAAACCGCCGCAGAGAAGCGGTTACGTCTTGCCGAGAGATATCTAGAGCGGGTACGGCAGCAAGAGGAGATGACCGTAGGCTTCGATGCCACCGACGTTGATCGCGATATAATTGCCGACCGCCTGAAGGAGGATGTTGCCGTGTCCAAGGGCAAGGTTTTCCGCCAGCTTGCCGACGAATTGGCCACGGACAAGGCATCGCATTGCCTCTTCCGAGCCGACACTCTCACGACCACCAACATCGCCACATGCGCCCCCTTCTGCTATACAGCCTCCAAGGACCGAACCATAATCAAGTGGAGGATACAAGATCTTCCCAAATATCAATATCCTCAAAAGACCAAGAAAAAGCCCAAGAAGCAAGCGCCTCCCAGGAAACGGCCGGAGAAGGTTGCCGTCATCAAGCCCAGCAAATCAAAGGACAAGGACTTTCAGGGACATGTGGCCGGCGAGATTCTATGCATTGCTGCTTCACAGGACGGAAAATTTCTGGTCACGGGTGGTACAGATCGCCGCCTGTGTATCTACGATGCCAATACTATGAAGCCACTCAAGGCATGGACGCACCACCGCGACGCTGTCACAGCCCTGGTGTTTCGAAGAGGATCAAACCAGCTCTACTCGGCATCGAAAGACAGAACCATCAAAGTATGGAGTCTCGACGACATGGCATACGTGGAAACGCTATTCGGTCATGCTGATCAAGTCGTGAACCTCGACGCCCTTGCCCTCGAACGCTGTATTTCCGTTGGTGCTCGTGATCGAACAGCCAGATTGTGGAAAGTGGTGGAAGAGACACAGCTCGTGTTCCGAGGCGGTGGTGCCGTCGACAAGAGGCGGTTACCAAACATAGATCCTCGATCTTTGGCAGTTGAGGGCAGCATGGACTGTGTTTCCATGATTGATGAAGAGTTGTTTGTCACTGGATCCGACAATGGCAGCATGTAAGTGATGTGCCCAAGTGTTTTGCTCAATATGGCAACTGACTCCTCTACCCAGTGCGCTTTGGAGTTTGACAAAGAAGAAGCCGCTTTACATCATGCCACAAGCACATGGCCTTGATCCGGCGTTGAAACCAGAAGAGATCTCTGCAGAGGAAGTTCCAGATGCCAGTATTGTACCGCCTCCTCAGCCACGTTGGATTACTGCACTGCGGGCTGTTCCCTACTCGGATGTCGTTTTCTCTGGGTCTTGGGATGGCATCGTCAAAGTCTGGAAGCTGAGCGAGGACAAGAAGTCGCTACAGCCTGTCGGAACACTATGTGAGCCTAGCTCGAGAGATTCCCCAGAGTTCAACGGTGTTTCCGAGGACTCGGATGACCAAAAGAAGACCAACGGTCACCAGATTGGCCGTGAGCCCTGGGTGACAAAGGGAGTCATAAACGACTTGTCCGTGTTTGAACGGGGTGATCGTGGTAAAGACGGCTTATGTGTCGTAGCAGCCTTGGGCAAAGACCACAGGTTAGGCAAGTGGAAAAAGGTGCAAGGAGGAAAAAATGGTGCTGTGGTCTTTGAAATCCCCAAGCTAGGGAAGTCGGTTGTGACGAACGGCGACAAGGCTTCACAGTGATGTATGTCTTTTTGACGATATGGGAGCCCCCTGAACATAAACGGCTCCGACTATAATCACTCGAGTGGTGCTCGTGTCACAGCTTATACCCAATTACAAGTCAAATATTTGTTCAAAATCTTCCATGTCCCTCTCGCACATCAATGTTTACGAACACAATAGTTGAAGCGCATGTCACTCTATTCGAGGACTTCATACAGGACAACGACATACACGACCAAGCACCTACCAGGCCGCAGGTGTAGATTCGACGGGTCCGAGCCTCTTGCAACCTCTCGACGACCAACCGACTCACGAAGCATGGGCCGCATATCCCCAGCCAGTGTGTTACGAGTCAGAACACTGCAGGCAAAAACACGCTTTGGCTTGATATTGGCTGAATCTGATTCACGACATATCAACCTTTTGGTCTGCATGCTGTCTCATCTGTCTATTATAAGCAGTGAGAAACTTTTGTCTGCTGTATACTTTGGAACCACATGGGTCCTTTGTCTCGGGTTCTGCTATTCTTGGCCGGGGCACGGGATCCAACGGGTTGGTGCCGGCATCCTTCTGGCACTGGTATACCTGTCCGTCCCAGGCAAGGGTAACCTCCCAGGTATACGCGGAAAAATGGAGTGAGACGGATGGACGGCCATGAATCCGGCTTGTCAATATGGAGGCATACACCATATTGGTTGTCAAAGTCGATCGCACACCCCGACGTATTCACACACAAGGACTTGTCTCTATTGCTTTCACCCCTTTGACAGCAACGTCAGCAATATGAGGTGATTTCAACTTGATCCTTGACGACCTGATTGGTGGCACGTTTTAAGACCGCTGATCTACGGGCGATCCGACCTGATGGATATGGGCTAGCCACGGTATGGAACACAATACTTTAGGTGATACTCAAGGGAGAATATGATGACTTGGCGAGTTGAATAGTCAGCATGATGGGAAAACATGTGCCAATACACGTCCATGTATGTATACTTGAAGGTTCAGTGATGCTGCGGCATCAATGCTTGAATGCTGCTTATCGATAGTGTATGTAGGTCGGCTTGACCGTGTAATGAGACTGACTGACTGAACAACACGAACGGCTTACAGTACACTACTGCAAAAAGCATGCAACAGTATGCGGTGTACTTTGTAAGCCGGTGAAAACGGCCGATGGCTTGGGTCAAGTTTTCCTTCTTCCTTCTTCTTTCTCCCACATTAGTAGTCCCACAAACGGGCGCACCGCTGGGCACTTAACATGCGCCTAGATTCCAGGGAGGAGAAGAGTCCCTCTCCAACGTGGGCTGTCCAGGCTTTCAAAGCCAGTGAGTGAGTGGACTTTCAGGTCAGGTGCCATAGCACAGATTTGGTCTCTGTATCCACTCGACTACCTAAATGGGATCAAGAGTTTCAGCACTGTTGTGTGTGAGTGGTTGTCATGATAATAAGCAAAGGCAGTCTGAGTCGCTGGCGAGGAAAGGGAAAAAAAAAGAAGTGAACAAAAACGACGAGCTTTGCAGGAACAAGATCTTGTGTAATAGCCTAAACGGACAAGCGCCCCTTTCCTCCCTCACACAGCCCATACCATTCAGTTTAATCAATCTTTCCCGCAGTTCGATCACTGATTATCTTTCCCTACGTCATATTCTCATATTAATTCGAGTCCTGTCCGTCTGTCCTTGTTGACGCACGACTCCAGAGAAAAAAGAGGTCCCGCTGAAGCTCCCCGCAGCCTATTTGATACATTACATACACACCTGCTGCTGCTCGTGCGTTTATCTTTATTTTCCTGTGCATACGAATCCATCCGTCTCCGACTTGTACCACGGCCAGACGCCCTACCAACAAACTCCCACATCCTCTCACCTACATACTTATTTCCTTCCCCCCCGATCTTTAAATGCCTGCGCCTTCGAAGCAGAGAAAGGTCGCCATCGTCGGCAGTCGATCAGTCGGTCAGTAAACACAGCAGCAAAAAAAAAAAACTACATGCACCTTCTACAGCACCACGCGACCATGTCTCAAGTGTGCAAACACTCAATCGCCAGTGCGCGCCCGACATTGCCAATGCTGACCTTGAGTCCTTGACAACAGGCAAATCCTCCCTCGCGGTCCAATTCGTCGACGGCCACTTTGTCGAGAGCTACTACCCGACCATCGAGAACACCTTTAGTAAAGTGATCCGGTTTAGGAGCCAGGACTACGCCACGGAGATTGTCGATACCGCTGGACAGGTACGTCAAGGTTCTCCTTACAGGATACTTTGTTCGCTCAAAGCTGACCACGTGCCTTCTTCCAGGATGAATACAGTATTCTAAACTCGAAGCACTTTATCGGCATTCATGGCTACATGCTCGTCTACTCGGTTGCCTCCCTGCCCTCTTTTGAGATGGTACAGGTGATCCGGGAGAAGATTTTGAACCACCTCGGCACCGACTGGGTACCCATCGTCATCGTGGGCAACAAGAGCGATCTGCGACCCGAGCAGCGACAGGTCTCGGCCGAAGACGGTCGCAAGCTGGCTGAGAAGTACAACTGCGGCTGGACCGAGGCCAGCGCGCGCTACAACGAGAACGTCGGCAAGGGCTTTGAGCTGCTCATTGCACAGATTGAGAAGAGCGCCAACCCCGGTGAGGCGCCGGCTGGTGGAAAGTGCCAGTTGATGTGAGAAGGGTGCACTCTTCCAGGACATAGAGGATCAAGAAAGACAGCCCAGAGGAGAGAACAAACCAGAGGAGGGGGAGCAATCACGAAGAATCAGAAGGTCATAGACGTGGATGAATATTTTTTATGGGCACATGGATACCGGTGTTCAACGGAAGGGGTCAGGCTACTTTTGCTTTTGCTTTTGCTCTGGACTTCTTGTGTTCCCATTTTTGTTTCTGTTTAGTTTAGTGTTTTAGAAAGGTCCAAGACTGATCACTGTCTGCCTGTATATACTGTGGTTTCAAGGGTCCGTATTGTCTGGCTTTTTCTAGAGAGACCAACAATGCCGAGCTCTGTGATGATATCGACACTGTCAAGTCTGGATTCTCGTGAATTATCATGTGCTCAATAACACAATAACAGCCCAATTTGCGAATCACAAGTCCTGATCTCTTGCAGATATTGCCATCGTATAACTCGCCCTCGGCAGTAAAGACACAATACGAGCGAAGCCATCCTAGATCGCAAGATAACTTTCCACAACGGCCTGACTCAAGGTTGGCATTGGAGTGACTCAGGTGTAATCAAGCTGCGCCTCTATAAGAGGTCACTGAGAGTTGGGGATGATTTGCCCCGCCAATACCCAAAGCCCCTCCATCCCAGGCTGTTTTTTGCTGCCCATCCAATCGAGTCCCCACTAACTTTTTCCGCCCAGAGTGTCCCAAATTTCAGGTACAGGCGACATTTGACTTTGATCGACTTGGGCTTGGGAAAGCGATAGCGACTCAATTGCCCCTCCTGCAGCACAGCGCGGCCAACCCCTCGTTCGGTTGCGAGGAGAAATCAACCCCACCAAAATTTCCCCTTGTTTGTGAACTTTGAGGCCCGTGATATATACATACTTGTACTTTGTTTGGGTACAAGACACTTTTCATACCGCCCACGAACGTCGACCCCATTTGTCAGCGATTCTCTGTCGACAAACTCCGAAACGGTGTCGCCTGTTTTCTTCCCAACAAACATATTCGACCCGCCGACAAGATGCTCGACGTGACTGATTTCATCAAGGAGAGGGGCGGCGACCCGGAGAAGATCCGCGAGTCCCAGCGCCGCCGCTATGCCAAGGTCGAGGTCGTGGACGAGGTCATCACCATGTTCGAGGACCACCGCCGCACCAACTACGAGGCCATGCAGCTGAACACCAAGATCAACGAGGTGCAGAAGCAGATTGGCGCCAAGAAGAAGGTCAGGGAGCTCTCTGAGTCACAAGCACGTGGGGAGGCGCGAGACTAATATGGAATGTCGTTCTAGGCAAAGGAGGACGCCTCCGAGTTCTTGGCCCAGAAGGTCGCTTACGAAAAGGAGAAGAAGTCTCTGCTGGATCTGGCCGCCGAGAAGGATGTGGCTCTGAAGAAGCTGGTCAAGACCATTGGCAACTATGTCCACGACAGGTACGCTTGCCGCCAGATATTACAGGAAACCTGCAAGGAAACATGCTGATCATTTCGCAGCGTCCCCGTCAGCGACAACGAAGACAACAACGCCGTCCTCAAGACATGGGCCCCCGAGGGCGTCACACCGGAGAAGAAGGACGTCCTCAGCCACCACGAGGTCCTGACGAGACTAGACGGTTACGACCCTGAGCGTGGTGTCAAGGTTGTTGGCCACAGAGGTTACTTCCTGAAGCAGTGGGGTGTATTCTTGAACCAGGCCTTGATCAACTATGGCCTGCAGTTCCTCGCCGAGAAGGGCTACACGCCGCTGCAGTGCCCACAGTTCATGCTCAAAGACCTCATGGGCAAGACGGCACAGCTCGACGCCTTTGACGATGAGCTGTACAAGGTTGTCGACGGCGACTCGCAAAACGACAAGTACCTCATTGCCACCTCCGAGCAACCCATCTCTGCCTTCCACTCGGACGAGTGGCTCCAGGCCAAGGAGCTGCCCATCCAATATGCTGGGTACTCCAGCTGCTACCGACGAGAGGCCGGTGCCCACGGCCGCGATGCCTGGGGTATCTTCCGTGTCCACCAGTTTGAGAAGATTGAGCAGTTCTGCCTGACGGACCCGGAGAAGTCTTGGGATATGTTTGAGACCATGTTCACCAACTCGGAGGAGTTCTACAAGAGCCTTGGCCTGCCTTACCGTGTCGTTGCCATTGTCTCTGGAGCTCTGAACAACGCCGCCTCCAAGAAGTACGATCTCGAGGCCTGGTTCCCCTTCCAGGGCGAGTACAAGGAGCTGGTCTCGTGCTCAAACTGTACCGACTACCAGTCCCGTGGCCTCGAGATTCGATTCGGTACCAAGCAACAGACGGACACCAAGAAGAAGTACGTCCACGCTCTCAACTCGACCCTGTGCGCCACCGAGAGAGCGCTGTGCTGTATTCTTGAGAACTACCAGACTGAAGAGGTAAGTCGGTTCGTATCCTTGGCAACGTATAAACTAATGGCGAATAGGGTTTCAACGTTCCCGAGGTCCTGCGAAAGTACCTCCCTGGTGCTCCCGAGTTTATCCCCTTCAGCAAGGAGCTTCCCAAGGACACGACCTCTGCCAAGGTCAAGGCCAAGGCGGACAAGAGTGCAAAGGGCAAGGTGGCGGCCGCCGTTGAGCAGGCCGGCGAGAAGCTCAAGAACGTGACTGTGTAGGCGAGAATATGAAGAGACAATTTGATCCAGCAAGGAGTACCTCGTAGGATTTGATGTCGTTGCAGTGACAGAAACCCATAGATGAGACATGATACAGAAGACATGTTGCCAGTCACCAATGAATATGATCATACATACTCCGGTATTGGGGCTTGGCATATGATACCTAGCATTCACATGTGCAGGTCCACACCAGACGGCATAAATTATGAACAATTTGAAAGAAAGACGATCCAGATCCTCTTTTTACGGATTTCCAGGGTCCTCCACTAAGCAAGCTAGCCCCGGGTACCGGCACAGTGGCTAGCAATATGCAAATAAGCATAGAAACGCTAGCTGCCAAGAAGATGAATAGGCGCTGCATGGACATTACATAAATGGACCTTACCGCTCCCGGTATCTGACACAAGACGAGACAACATTCCTGGGGGCAACAAGAAAGACAAGCGATAACCGAGAACGGCGAAATCTGGATGAAAGGTCATCGCATTTCTCGTGATAATATCGGCTGCTCTGAAAGCTCCAGATACTAGTAACAGGTGCAATGGGGTGTGCACTGCCCAACTAACGAACGACAAGACCAGCCCCGGTAACATCTCTTGCACGTTGATACTCGCGGGCCGTTATTTTAGTTGTCACGTTGTTGTGACTAGGTTGAAATCACATAGCCTCAGTCCGGCGTGGTGCCTTCCCCTTCCCACTTTCAGCACTGCCGGGGTCCAGAACAAAGAGGCCCCCGACAACCCAGAAAATCGCCGACCTAGGTAGAACGTTGTCGATTTCTTCTAGAGGCCGTTGAACATTTGATCTGCCAGCCAGCCCACTGATTCTGTGCACGCAGCCGAGGGTTGTCTCTGCGGCCCTTGTTGTCGTCACTGACCGAGCAGCAAGAAAGGCGGTTGCTTTGGGCTACCTCTTGAACAAGCGGGGACCGACTTTGGAAGACGATTATTTTATTTCTAGAGGAACCACGTACCTGCAGTTTCCTGGGATTTCTTCGGCGCAAGATCCCAGGTCTCTTCAGTCTTGTTCCGACGAACTTTCATCGCAGGTCAAACGGCTCGCTTGTGGAATCGGCATGCCAAGACCTTCTCCCGCCATCTCCACGACATGACTGCTCCCAGCGCCGGTCCCTTGCCCAGAGGCGAGGCGGTCGAGGATTGCCCTTTTTGCGGGTTCCATCCGCAGGGCGAGTATCATCTCAGACTGGTGAGCTCCCATTGCCACTCTATCGGATCAGGTCACACACTAATGTCTCTTCACAGCACATGGAGGAACAACATTCCGAAGATGGGCCCTCGCCATTTATAGCCCAGGATCAGCCAAGCTCTGCTAGTCAGCACTCATCAGAGGAGCAGTGGTCGCAGTGTCCTATATGTGAAGAGATACTTGCATTCATGGAAATGGACGATCACATGGAGCTTCACGATGCCGAACAAGATGGACAAGGGCCCGACGTCAGCTCGGACTCCATCCCCGACGGTCAGCACAAAGCTAAAGCTCCTTCGCACACGACCAGGGAATACAAGTCGCCCTATGGAGGAAGCAAGGACGGTCAAGTCGACATTCGGCGCTATGGGCACGCATCGGCGGATGAGAATGAAAGCCGGAGCCGTCATTCAGGCACAAGGGAACACTTTAGGAAATTCCTCGAATTGCCATCGACCATATCGAGGAAGCGCGCCATGTCTCACCCTGGATCTAATGAACGCCAGTCAAGGAAGCGACTTGGAGTAAGTTTTTCATTATAAACTGTAGGGAAGGCCGCGTCTCACTGATTCACCTTTACAGAAAGCAGACCTTGGACGATTTGCCAATGAGGATGCCATGCCCGACTGGCTCATCACACTGCTCCGTGAAAAGGGCGAAATCATGCAGGGTGGTATGTCTACCGACTAGACCTTTTGACTTGTGCATTCTGACACCCCTTTAGACATGATTCCGGTCCTTGCGAGGCTTTTCAAGTCAAGCCGCGACACTCAATACGCCTACCTGTGTCACCCAGCAGTCGACCACATATCCAAGCTTAAGAGAGAAGGTACGTTTCTACTACAAGCCCTTCCTACGCTTGCTCATATGCTTACAAATATGTGATAGGCGGCTTCTGCGGATACCGAAATATCCAGATGCTTTCGTCATACATCATTGGTGCCCGAGCGGAGGGTGCTCACATCTTCAATGGCAGATTGCCCAGTATTTTTGATATCCAGGAGTATATTGAGACAGCATGGGACCGAGGCATCAACTCGGCAGGTCGGACCGAGACTGGTGGCGTGCGAGGAACCCGAAAGTACATCGGAACGCCAGAGGTAGGAATTCTCACGGAATCTTGAAAGAAATAGGCTGACACGTTCCAAAGGCTCAGGCTATGTTCCTTAGCCTCGAAATCCCGTAAGTTTCCTTTCTTCGCGTCAATCATGTGTCTCTGACCGATATATCACAGATGTGATGCTCAAGGCTTCAAGGACCAAGGCCCTGGTAATGCTGAGGCCCGCCTCCTTCAGAATATCGAGCAATATTTCCAAGAGGAGCGCTTTGACCCAAGCACCAAAGTCCGATGCACGAGACTGCCCCCAATCTACTTTCAGCATCGCGGACATTCCATGACCATCGTTGGATTCGAGAGGAAAATCAATGGCTCGAAGCAGCTGATTGTTTTTGATCCCATGTTTCATGATTCCGAATCGGCCGTGAAACTGCGAGGCAGGCGCCACTCACGCACTTCATCGGTTAATAATCTTTTGAAGCAGTACCGCCGCGGCAGCAATTACCTCAAAAAGTATCACGAATTCGAGATTCTCAAGTAAGTCACTGGTTCATGAGACAGAGGTCCATCTACAGACCCCATGTGCTGATCATGATTCCACTACACAGGCTCGCATCTCGACTACCTGGTGCTCAAACTTCAGAAGACGCCACCATGGGCAACTACTCCCCTTCGGGAAGACTCAAGGTCCAGTCTGGAATCCTCCCGTCCTGAGAAAGTCGATTTCGGAGATATCAAGGCGTTTGGGTGCTCAATGATTGAGAAGTGCGTCGGGGATCATATCAAGGCACGAGGCGCGTTGGTAAATTTCGAGGAGCATAGGTCTCGGTGTTTTGGAGGGCCATATTTTCATGTTTTTCAGACATCGTCCCCTCGAGCGATTGCATTGCGCCGGATGGGTTTGTGTTGCAATTTAGAGAGCAAGGAGTCTGCGTTTGGGAAAGATTTAGACGTACCAGCATGTCTAAAGGTTGTTTAGAGAGACTGAGCCTTGAGGACAAGGGGACAAGCACACAGATAGATGACAGATGAGTCTGAACGACATAAGCACGAGAAGATCGTGACCAGCCCTGGATGGTGGATTTGTATGTCTTTGGTTTTGTGCATCTACCGGCATCTATTCACCCTTCATGCCATTCTCCACCCAGACTCGCAACTTCTCCAGCGCCTTGTAGCGGTGCGAGATCTTGTTCTTCTCTACCGGGTCCATCTCGGCATATGTCTGGCCCTGGTACTCAAAGATGGGATCCCAACCAAAGTTGGCCGGGCCTCTTGCCGGCACGACCTTGCCCTGGAGGACGGTTAATGAGAGGAATATACTGGAGGAAAGCTCGACTTACCTCTGTGATGCCCTGGAACAGGATGGGCTCGTGGCCGGGGCCCTTGGAGAAGCCAAAGGTGCAGACGGCCTTGGCCGACTTGTCCTCGTACGCCACGAGGAGGTTGTTCAGGCCCTCGTGGCCGATGGACTTCATGAACCACTTGCTATAAATTATTGTGTTATTAACCGCTGTCCCCTTCCCTTTCCTTGCCTCTTCGGTGAATGGAAAATATTCAGAGAAAGTAAAAAAACTCACATGTACGGCCCCGGAAGCCCGCCGAGCGCGTCAAAGCACAGACAGGTATCCTCGACGAGGACGGGCCCGCCGACCTGCTGGGCGGCGACGCGGCATTTCTCTAGAGTCACCTCCTCGACGGTGCCCTGCAGCTCGGGCAGGTCGACGCTCTGCGAGTCGACCGTGATGGCCGGCTCCAGGATGTGCTTGACCTCGCGCAGCTTGTTGGCGTTGCCCGTGATGAAGTTGACGACTGGTGGGGATGCCATTTTTTGCTTCCTGTGACTTTTCTTTTCGCGGGAGGGAGCTGTTTGTTGCGAGGTTCTAGATGAAGAGATGGAGATGGCCTGCTGTGAGAATTAAGGGCGGCAGTTTTGTGTATCAAAAGCCGTGTAGTCTAGGACGAGAGATGAAATGCAAGAAGGCGCTGTGAGCTGTGAGCAGGTGCGAATAAGGCTTGTTGAATAGTGCTGTGGGTATTTTCTACCGTGTGGGGCCTTGGTATGATGTATTCCGACGCGGATCTTGGAATTTCTGATATTTTGGGGAAACAAACATACTTATACTCATAAAGTCTGTTATGATAGTATAATGTTCTCCGTATTTGTTTGTTTGTTCAGCTGAAATGTCGATATCATGCTCCGATCGGCCGAGTATTGGAGTTGCGTGAATGACACATCCGGCCAAATTGTTTGGGCGGTCTTGGCGGTTTGTCGGACCCTCCAATTGCATGTCGTCTATTCTGCATTTCAGCGCCTTCCGATATTGCGCCTCTTCTCAGCTGGTATCCCAAGCAAAGAATTAGATGAGATAGACGTGCTCTGAAATCGCAGAATTGCACTTGATAACCATGATTATAATGCAACAAAATTCCACCTCTTGCCGAACTAATGGTCGTGCCCGCTGTAGGCAGTGGCATCAATCATATCGTATTCTATTCTGGCTGCGAGGATAGACGAAGTCTTTCTCTCACAGTACCGATTTGATGGGTTTTCAACAGGCACTAGATCATGAAACGTGATAGGCGGTCATTTACTCATTTGTATCTACTAATGTCCTGGGGGAAACTCATCATTGCCCACCTCTCCCTCACGAGCTGCCGTCATGACCGTCGGGGTGGTCCTCCTTCCACTGCTTGACCCAGGCCTCGATGCGGTCAATGTTGGACTCCATCTGGTCCGAGTCGTCGCTCCGGAGCTCGACGACGATCTCCTCGCTGTACGAGTCCCGCGCCTCCTGCAGCAGCACCTCCATGATCTCGCTGTCGAGGTTCTCCTGCAGCTTGGCCTCGGGGTAGTTTCTGTAGATGGAAAAGTCAGTCCCCCCGCGAATGAACTTGTCGTGTCCGCTTTTTCATCTGCTTACCTCGTCTTCAGCCGGTCGTAGAGCACCGTCGAGTCCGTCCGCAGCACCACGACCAGGTCGACCCAGCGCTCAGGGAACAGGTCGCAGGCGTGCCAGTCTAGAATGCAGCCGCCCTTGGAGACGTCGTCCTCCATGGCGTCGAGCAGCTAATGAAAAGAAAAAAGTACTTGGTCAGCCCACCAGCAATCCCCGAAACATCCCGGGTTCACCCTACCTTGTCCTCGTCCACGACCCAGCTCTGGAACTCGTCGTCGTAGCCCTCGTGCGCCTCCTTGTCCTTGACGATCTGGTTGATGCTCAGGTGCCTCAGACCCGTGCGCTCGGCCAGGACCTCGCAGTGCGTCGTCTTGCCGACGCCCGGCGTGCCGGTGATGACAATGTTGGGTTCCGTACGGCCCATTTTGCTTTGTTTTCTTCTTTTACTTGTCCCTTTTCGAATTCAAATTTCCCTGAGTTTTTTTTTTCTCAATTCCTGTTGATCCCGGGGGCTCGAAAAATAAAATCGGGCCCTCTGCGGAAAGAACAAGGTTTGACAAGAACGATGAGTTTGTCCTACCAAGCGGTCAATTATGGCTGAAATAGTGAGGAAATATACAAAAACACGAAATACCTGGATCAAGAGAAAATAAGAACAAGAATTGCGCAAATCTTTTCGTGGTTGAGTCAATAGTCGTTTGGGCTAGTTGGAATAATGGAAATTTTCCCTCCAACACTGGATGAATATTTCTGCCAATGTCTGATTGGTCACGTGGGTCCTTGCCGCCTGCACAAGCATTTTGACGTTGACTTACACACAAACGACCACGGAATGCGAATCAGCCTGCAATTCTCAATGTACCGCAACATCTAATCATTATTATTTCAAGTCATTCTCTTTTTATGTATTCATGTCAACAGTTGTCACATGATCCAACCTTTCTTTCATAACATACCGCACTCTATAACACACTGTCTCTTCCACCTTGGCGACGACTTTTGCCTTTCAAAATCACAGTGCCAAAATACAATGCTCAGAAACAACATTACTTCCTTGAACGCTCCCTATCAGTCGATAACGTTACGTTTCATGTACATATCGAATCATACAACGTCCAGCCATACACAGATGCTACATGACCCTCTTTTGATACACTTCTCCCATCTTTGTCTTTCGTCTTGCTCGTCTCAAATATACCCATCATGATCATCTGGTACCCTCCAAAAAAAGGCTGGGCTCAGTATCCCTCTCAAGTGGTGCCTTCCCGAGGTCCTCGTCTAATTCAATTCCTTGGTATCCATGAAGCATCGGTTGCGGTTCTCTCGCGCCGCTTGTACACGGGCGCTATGCCCTCCCGCTCGTCTCGAGCCCCAGGAAAATTGCAATGGAGGACCGTGGCCTGCATCGTCATTCATGTTCCATGCTCGAGACCGCGGGTCTGTCTATCATTCCGTGCTGGCGATTAAGCAGCCACCTCATCCTCCAGGGGCTCCTCGCCCTCGGGGATGCCCTCTTCACCAAACTCGTCTTCGTACTTTTCCTGCTGGGCAATTGCCTGGGCCGATACTATCTCAGCCAGACGCTTCAATCTGGGTGTTTGCAGCCCTGTTGAAAGTATTAGCTTGCGATGCACATATAACATGAATTGGAGTCAACTTACAGGATGGGGTATAGGTTTCCAGGGCTGTGATCACACGGGGCTCGGCAATCTCGTATGGGCCACTGTCGTCCATATCGACAGCCTGCAGAAGGAGAACATCGCTCTTCTCCGAGACCCTGGAGGCGACGGCCTTCATGATCTCGCCGTTGATGGGCTGTTCGTAGTCGGCAACCAGGTACTGGTTGAGCAACTTCTGGATCTGGTTGGGGGACAGCATCCAGCAAATGTCCTGAATGATTTCGATATCGTTCAAAGTAGCCTTCTTGAGCTGCAACAACTTAGTGGCTTGCATCAAGTGCTCCAGCTGGAGGGTACCCTCGGGCATGTCGTGGCTCTTGCACCATTCCTCGATACGGGTGATGTTGTAGTTGATCTGAAGACCACGCTTCCAGGAAAGGAAGTTGCGGCGCATGAGGAGATCGTTGAAGGCTGTGACACCGACAAGGCGCAACAGCTCAGTGACGGCCTGGGTGATGATGGAGTCCTCCAGGTAGTACGCCTTCATGGCACGGAAGACATTGTTCAGCAGGCTGAGCAGGTTGTCCATGCTGTAGGCCGGAGCCGAGTTCGACTGCAGCAGCTTGCCGAGGAATCTGTTATTTTCATTCGTGACAAAACCGGGCAGGGACTGCGACTCGATGATGGCGGGGATGATCATCTTCTGGAGCTTCTTCTTCAAGACCTTCATCCAGGTGTGGTAAATGTTGAACTCGAGACTCTCCAAGTCGTGCTTGACAATCTCAAGAAGGCGGTCGTACTCATAGTTGTCCGTCTTCTGTGCCTCATACCAGTCTTCGGCAAGGAAGACGAAGGAGAGCATCTCGTGCACGTTGGAAAGCCAGAACGCTCCAGGGTTGATGGCCTCGTCTCCGTCGTGTTGCATGACTTCCTGCTGGATCGACTGCATGACGTTGGCCAGGAATCTCTCCGACTCCTTGACGAAGCCATTGTTCCACATCTCGGACGTGACCAGGTTAATGAGATAAGATGGGAAGAGGACCTCCTTGTCCGAGGGAGGAGGGGTCTGGTTGGGGGAAGGAATCTTGAGGTTGCGGATGAGACCAATGGTGACCTCCTCGTTCAGGCCATCCTCGTCGGCAAGGAGGCTCTCCAGCTCCATCTCGATGCTGTCCACACCCGGAACGAAGCCAGACGTGGGCGGCAAAGCTCGCTGGGCGCCATTGGTGACTGCCATGGAGACAGGGCGAGGGTTGAAGGCAGCAGAGAAACGGTCCATGCCTCGGGTGTCCTCGCCGGCGCTGCGGCGCTTGGCAAGGTTCTTCTTGGAAGAGACCAAGTTGATAAGACCACTGGGAGCGGTGGGGGCGGCGGCGTGGCCGTTGGTGAGCTCGCCGTTGATGGGACCGCTGCGCCTGGCCAGCTCGAGCTGGTCGGCGAGATCGGCGAGCTGCTGCTTGAGGCCATTGACCGTGTTCAAGGAAGCGGTGCTCTCCTTCTTGACGTCCTCGAGCTCGGCCTCGGTCGAGCGAAGCTTCTCCTTGAGGTCGCGCTCCTCCTCTTGCATCCTCTTGACGTTGGAGTTGGACTCGTCGTAGTTGACCTGGAGCTTCTTCATATCCTCCTCCATGGCCTGGAGTTTGGCAACGGCGATACCGGCCTGGTTGGCCTCGGCCTGCAGCTCCTTTGTCCGTGTCTCCAGGGCATTGTGTCTGTTCTTCCACGACTTGATCTGGCCTTCGTAATTTTCGACTTGGGTGACGAGGTTCTTGTTGTTGGACTTCATGGTTCCCAAAGCCTGAGTAAGCTCGACGACCTTGTTTTCGAGCTTGTACGAGATTTGCTTCAAGTCGCGTGCTTCCTCGCGGACCTTCTTGTAACCCTTTCTTGCCGCCTTTCCACGCCACAAGCTCTGGACCAAGGTGACCTTCTTGCGGTAGCTCCTCCACTGGCGTACCTGTCTCCTCGACCGCCACACGCGCTGGATCAGGAGCACGGCATTGCCCACGCGGGTCTCCATAATCTCCTTTCGGCGCAGGTAACCCTTGGCGGCGGCTTGAGCAAGAACAAGATCGGCACGGATCTTGAGGAAAGCTCTTCGCTGCTTGTATCCTCTCCAGTGCTTCTGGATAGTGGTGGCAGCCTTGATCGTCCTCCACTCCTCGGCCTTTCTGCGGATCATGAAGGCTCTGGCAAGAGACTGGAAATCGAGAATGGCAGCGCGTGCTTCCAGGTAGCGGGCGCGGTAGTACTTGGCCCTAAGGTTCTTCTGGATCATGACGGCAGCCGAGTTGAGGCGCTCGGTACGGAGGTTCTCCATGAAAGCAAGCATACCGGCACGGAAGAAGATCTTGGTCAGACCCAGCTGGTACTTGTCCTGGCCCTGCTCACCAGTGCTCTCGCCAAGGGCCTTGGACAGGATGGCATTGGCCATTTCACGGATCTCGGCCGTCCACTGCGACGAAGGCACCAACATGTAGTATCGGAGAGCAAACTCCTCGTACGTCCATCTTGTTGGGTAGCCAGCACAGCTAATGCGGACTGTCTCCAAGACACCACAAGCTCTGAGCTGACTCAGAACCATGGGTCCTTCAAATTTCCAGGCCTCCTTGGCCTCGTTGGGCTTGATACAACGAATGTAGTGCACATCCGTGTTGTTGATCGTGCTCATGAGCTCAATCAGCGACGAGCGGAAGATTCCACCAAGAGTCGGCTTGCGGTTAACAGCGACTCCAATCCTCCTGCCGCCGCCGGGCTTGGCCACGGCCGACGATGAGGCAGCCACGTCCTTTTCACGGACCGCCAGAGCGGCAGCCAAGACCTGGCCGAGGAAGGGGTTGGAGCTGGCCTTGAGGACCTCCATGTGCTCATCGGGCACAGTATCTCTGTTCTTCTCAATGAAGCCGTCGGACTCGTACGTCACGTCTACAGCATAATGACAGACAGTGAAGGCAGACTTGCCGAAACGGGGCTTCTTGAAGAACTTGTTCTTCTCTTGAGTAGCAAAGTTGTGGTGCAGCTTGGTAACAAACTGCTCGTCAGAACCCATGGGAAGGCGAGATTCCTCGTCCAAGAGAGACAGAATACCCATCTTGTTCTCAATGAGATCGATACAGGGCTGGTTGTCGGAAAAGTCGATAAAGGTCCAGTCAATCTGTTCCCTGACGTACTCCTCCTGCTCAAGCTTGAACACATGCTGGTTGAACTCCTGCTGGAGCTTCTCATTGGCGTAGTTGATACAGAACTGTTCGAACGAGTTCTTGGCGAAATGTTCGAAACCGTAGATATCGAGAACACCAATGAAAGACTGGACACGGCTCAAGACTTCATCCGTGGCCAGACTGTAGTTGATGATCTCGACAAGCCAATCGAACAAACTCGAATAAATGTACTTGGCGACCGAGTCTCGCACAACAATGGCTTGCTGCTGCGTCAGGTTGGAAGTAATCTTCTCGCCACGAGTGATGAGCTGCTTCTTGACGATCCACTTGGCGAACTCTGTAGCGTCAATTCCAAGGATGGAACAGGCCTTGAGCAGGGCGGGCTCGTCAGGGGGCAGAACACTGTCGTTTCGAGAGGCAGTAATCTTGACGTTGCCCAGGTGCAGCAGACCAGCCAAAAGTCTGAAGATGCCCATCTGTTGCGTCTCGTCGACACCAATGGTCGTGAGCGACTTCTTGGTAGCCTCGAACTCGGCCTTGTCGTCCACTCCATCAATGACGGGGGCGGCGCCTTGGTTCATGTAGTCGTACTGCTCAACTGGCAAGAGGCTGAGCTCCTTGCGTTGCGCATCGTTGGCACCGGCAAGCAGCTGGTAGAAGATGTGGTAATTCCTCTCCTTGAGGGGCTGGAACACCAATCTCGACCGCTCGAGCAGGTATGTGCGAATCTTGGCTCCAATGATATTGGTCTCGGTATCAAACATGATCTCGATATACTTTCCGAATCGGGACGAGTTATCGTTTCGAGTCGTCTTCGCGTTACCAAAGGCCTCCATGATGGGGTTCGTCGCGAGAATCTGTTCTTCCGTTTCGCTCATAGCGTCGGCGCCCTTCTTCGATCGGCCGCCCGGGTTGTCGGGCGATTCTCTCGTAGCAAAGTATCGCATAATGTATTTGGCACTGACCGTCTTTCCAGCACCAGACTCTCCCGAGACCACAATGGTCTGGTTCTTCTTGTCTCGCAACATATCGCTACACGTTTGTCAGCTTCTGATACCTCCTCTGCCCGCCGGTGACAATCTTACGCAAAGGCTTCTTCAGCAATGGCAAACAGATGCGGCGCTTGCGTCGCTCTCTGCCTGCCGGCGTATACCTGTACCATGCCCGGGACATAGAGAGAATCGACTCGGGCAAAAGGATTCGTAGCTATTAGCACAATACCCGAGTATGTGTAGATTTCCTTTTGCATGTATCTCAGGCGGATTGCTTGCAAGACTGTATAATTGGTATGGTTAGCAGGCCTCTTTCCAAAGTGATGGGACATGCCAGGACAAGCCGAGTCCGCACGCGGGTTGTAGGAAGCATACCGGCAGGCTCGTTTAAATGGGAGAGATTAGTCAAGTCATCGCTGGCCTCGAGCATGGTCGGGTTCATCAGAGGTGGTAACGATGGGTCGTTTCCAGTCTCCAATGCCTCGAGCGAGAGCTCGACTTTTTTGATCTGGTAGAGAAGAGTGCCATGTTAGCATTGAATGCAATGGTGCCCCGAACCGAATGCTCCTGTTGCGCGGCGGGAGATGGATCTCGCGAGACTTACCTCTTCATTTTCGAGCTTGAACTCCAAGATGACCTTGTTACCATCTACCGACTTCTTGACAACCTCTGAAGCCACCCAGCCCTCGGTGGCATCGGGCTGCCATGCTCTCGTTCCGACATCGTAGCTCTGCGACATGGGGACGGAAGCCTCTCGGTCATGTATTGTAACGAATTAAGGGGTTCGAGGTGTCCGAAGCTCCGGAGCAAGTTGGCAGGATCGCGGGTAATGTTGAAAGTCGTCGCGTCGTCAGGAGCGGTATCAGTGCTCGATGTCGTCGGGGAGGGAAATGGAAAAGAAAGGTAGCTGAGGTGTTGTCTTTTGCTAAGGGGCAGGAGCAGCCAGAGCAGAATACATTCGAACAGGCCAAGTTGTACAGAAGTAAATATCTACTAGGATGGGCAAAATAACGGTTCTGCTATCCACACCAGTGATGTGTGATTGCGGACCAGGAGAACGAACAGAGAAGGCCGTCGATGTGGACTGGATGCAGCTTCACGGACTGGAAGGCACAACAACCAAGATCCGTTTGAAGAATTTCGTCTTCCTTGGCTTTCTTCTTCTTCTTCTCTTCTCTTTCGGAGCAACGCAAGAAAGGAAAAAAAAAGGATGGGGTGGGAGTTGAGCAGTCAGATTTCGGACGTCTTTGGACTCGTTTGTAGGAGGATTCGCCAGCTAGCTAGCATCAAAATGTAAGGTAAGGGTACCTCCTTTAGTCGGTACCTACCTACCAGCCAGACACACCTTGGGGCCCTGTCTGATTCAACTACTACGGGACGCCGACGCTATTCTACATGTTGTCAATGCCAGCCAGCCTGGGGCTTTTCGGGGGGGATCCAGGAGCCCAGCCAGGTAACCATTTTAGTAGCTAGCAACTGCCCCAAGTGGTTTCTGGAAAGCCAGCGAACCAACCAAACTACATGGTGCAGTACCCATAGCTTAGGCTGGCTAGCAAGTATGCATCAATCAGCCTGGCCGAGTCCAATTAATCGCTCCCCATTGATTCTACAGAGGGCGCTATCTTCCAACCAAAGCAGCAGAGAGGAGAGGGAGGAGAAAAAAGGACAGGACCCTGACAGCCGGCAAGCAAGTAAGCATCCATGCATTTTTGGAGTGAGAGGGCAAAAGGGGTTCACAGCGGTCGGTCGCGGTCGCGGTCTCTCTTTTTTTTTTTTTCTGCCTGTCCTCTATCTCGCCAAGGACATGTTGCTACCCTTTGAGAAAGTATCCGTTACTCCAAGTCGGCCCCCTCCCTGCCCGATGATCTGCGTCGTGTTGTCTGTTTCTTCAAGTCACCTATACCAGTGGAACCAGACAGACAGCCGGGAACCCCCAACCACCAGCAAGCAACCCCTGCCTCTCTCCCCATGACGCCCGGTCCGCACGAACAACTGGACTTTTTTTCTGACTTGCTCTCCCGCCTGCACGGGCTCCAGATGAATGGTCCACTGCGAATAGACGCTTCTTTCTCCTCCCCATCTTTTTCTCTCGCATGAACAACAATGGGGTGTATCATCAATGCGATGTAATGAGCACAGTGATGGTAGAATAGTAGTTGGGGAGATAAAACAAAAATAAGCTCATCCGTAGCCTACTCATTGTCTTGAAAACGGTTTTCCTTTCCCTCGGCCCCTGAAACTTTACCCGATGCCCAGGACGAAATCAACGTGCCGAACTTTACACCAGGTAACAGATCAGAATTCGCGGTGTAGAAAGATGCGTCCAGGGGGGTCCGTCTTGAGTCTCCATCCATTCCACCTCCCACCTAACAAGCAGAAACTCCCAACATACATACTCCAGTCGAGCGCAGAGAGACGGGCGAATAGCCCTCGAAGGCTGGATTGAGCAATAGTTATCATTACTACACGGAAAAGGTCGGGTCCATCTGCCAGGCGGTGGCTGGATTATGGAATGATTTCTTGTCTCTCTTGTTTCAACCACGTTACTTGGGCCTTTTCTTTCGCGACAACTGAGTACTGGGTATAGCTGGGTGTTATACGGAGTAGGTATACATACCAACATTGGAGAGGCTCACTATGCAAAGCTTACAGCATCTCCAATCCTCTCAGGGAGTTTCTTTACGGTACCACACTGCAGAGCCATGACAGGACCAGACCAGACACGTCTGCTGCATGCTTGACCTACATTAGGCCGTTTTGAGACCACATGAAAGCTCAACGCTTGACCTCTTGCGGCCAAGCTTGTGACACCTCTCCACGTTCCCCTAAACTTTTTTTCTCTGCTACTCTGTACCTTAGGTACTGCTGGCCACTGGGTAGAAAGGCGTGATGCTGTTGGCCGGTTTCCCAGAAGGGGACTTGAACAAACACGAGCTAGTTTTGTCCCGTCCGCTTCTTCGTCTTCCACGCCGTGCCCCTGGGAACCTCCTTGGAAGCCCGTTTTCAACTTGGGGCTGCCATTGATCTTGTGAACCGGAAATGGCATCATGTCGGCTTTTGCCTGACTTGGGTTTTTCTAACAACTCATGTATTGGTGTCGTTATGGTCTGCAACAGTTCCCCCACGAGGACCAACACCTGCTGGCTTACCTACCGTAGATGGTGAAATCTAGCACTGCCGATCGCTCCCTCAGGGTTCCCTGTCACTCGGTACGGGCGCCGCCCGGTAGAGGCTCACCAGGTGCATATGCAGTTTCGAAACATGCATTTATTAGGCCAAAGCTGGCGCAATGGTCCCTTTTCTGTGATGCCACGGAGTATATTCAAACAACATGGGGCGCACGTGGAAGGCGAGAAAGAAAGAAAGAATCGTGTCGTCCACTTCGGCATATGCTACTGCATCAATGACAACTCGTTCAATGGCCTGCAACAAACTCTCGGCATGGCATATTCATCCCCAGATATCAGGTTCAAGGAACAGCCCGGGCGAGACCCTGGTCGGGACTATTATGCAGACTTTCCTGGTCACCATGTCATGAGTTGACATGTTTCCATGCTCTTCTTTTTCGCGTTGCCATGGCGAGATACTGATACCAAATAAACCATGAACGCGAGGCTAACGTTGAACTCGAGGCTGAGTCGAGGCCTTGCAATGCATCTTTTACGCTTTTTTTTATAATGACGTTCTGTGCTCTCTATGTTGAACCGACAGCGTATCGCCAGTCTATGTGTAGTATATCTTAGGATGCGAGTATAATATACTCACTTTTTGTAAGGATCCCGCGCTCATGCCCTTGTTGAATGTTACATGACAGTAACGCCGTTTCTTTTTGATTTTCCCATCCCATTTTCCGACCCAAAACCAACTGGACTAGTTCATGTCTCCAAGCTGGTGTCTTGATGAATTACTGTGCGATCATTTTTCTCTCTCTTTAGTACAGGACGCGGACCAAGATCTTGGAGTTGAGAGCCTCCAGAGACTCGGAAATGTCCTTGATGTCAGCAATGCTAACGTCGCTGACATCAGCCATCATGTAGGCAATGTCACCCTTGCTGTCACTGATCTGCTTGCTGACGTTGTGGTTGCCAAGGATCTCGTTGACGCGGCGCAGGACACCAGGAATGTTCTGGTGAATGTAGATGACTCTGGCGTGGCCAGTCTCGTCCTGGGTCAAGGAACGCAGGTTGCACTCGGGCAGGTTGACACTACCCAGAGTGATACCCTGGTTGATGTAGCGGACTAGTGCATCACCGACTATAATATCTAGGTTAGCATGTAGTTTCTTTTTCCGCTTCCATTGACAAGACTCACCCTCGACACCAATGGCTCTCTGGGCCTCCTCGGTGCTGCCACCAATGTGAGGCGAAAGGATAATGTTCTTGACGCTGCGCAGGTCCTCGCCCCAGGTGTTGAGGTCGTTGGTGAAGTAGTCACCGTTGGCAGCAGGCTCGTTGGGGTACACATCGAGCGCGGCACCAGCGATCTTGCCGCTGCGCATGGAGTTGACGAGGGCGGGAATGTCGACGACGGTTCCACGGCTGGCGTTGATGAGGTAGGAGCCCTCCTTCATCTGGTCCAGCTGAGCGGTAGAGATCATGTTCTTGGTCTCGGGCAGCTCAGGGACGTGCAGTGTTACAAAGTCGGCCTGGTTGAGGAGGTCGTTGAGGGTAGGGACCTGTCTGGAAGTTCCGAGACCCATCAAGCTGATGACATCGTAGTAGATGACGGTCATACCCATGGCTTCTGCCAGCACAGACAATTGCGAGCCAATGTGACCATATCCAACAATACCTTGGCAGTGTTAGCGACGGCCTTGAACACTACGACTGGAAAGTCGACTTACCCAACGTCTTGCCACGGATCTCCCAGCACTTGCTGCTGACCTTGTTCCAGGTACCACGGTGCATCTCATTTGAGCGGTCACCCAGCTGACGGGCGAGCATGATGATCTCGCCAATCACCAGCTCGGCCACACTGCGGGAGTTGGCAAAGGGGGAGTTGAAGACGGCAATACCGTTCTTGGCGGCAAAGTCGAGGTCGACCTGGTTTGTACCGATACAGAAGCAACCAATGACCAGCAAGTTCTTGGCCTCACGGAGAACCTTTTCGCTCAGCTTTGTCTTGGAGCGAATACCAATGACGTGGACTTGGCTGAAATATGGTCAGTTTCACATTATTCTGAGTTGCAACGACCATGGACTTGAATATCCAGGACTACTTACCGGATCTTCTCAATGAGCTGGTCCTCTGGCAGAGAAGTCTTGAGAGCCTCGACCTGGTAGCCTTGGCCGGTCAGAATGTCTCTTCCGCTCTGGTTGACATTCTCAAGCAGCAAGATCTTAATGTCCTGCGTGTTGAAGGGCTTCAGCTGCTTGGGTGCGGCGTGCTGAGCGAGAGCCCCGCCAAAGCTGTTTGGCGGGGAGTGGAAAGTGGCTGTAGGTGACGTCGAAACGCTCAGCCTGTGGGCAAACTCCGGCTTGGGGATTGAAGTGTTAATGTCTTGCGGTGCTGCCATGGTGACTGACTGATGGTAGGATACTCTAGGTTATGAATGACGAAACAATATTTGTTTTTTTGAAAGCAGAGAAACTGCTTATATATCGGATGGCGGTTGAGTCAGAAGTCGGTAAGGGGAGCGCAGACACCAGCAATTATCCGTACTCTCTCCGAAATTTTTACAAGTCAGTCAGTCGACACCATCAACGACCCCGCGGTCCTCTTTTGGTACCTTGCTTTTATGTAAGCCGTGGCTTGCACCAATCTTGCATAAATCAGCTCAACGGGAGTGTTCTCAGCCCTGATTGGACGGCCGCCCGCCAAAGGGTCCAGATTCGGCGTCCGGGCTCGGGCTATGGCTGGTTTAGCCGGCGTCTGAGGAATTTTTTTCAGTCAATCCGTCTGGCGCCATACCCTCCGGCCATCGGATTACGACATCACAGAGGAAGTGAGGCTTGCATAGTTGTCATGGGAAACAGAGACGATCAACTTCCATCATTCAGAAGGTCAAGCAAGGGAAGGGGAGACGTATTTGTCATGGAAGACCAATTTGTCATTTGTGCAGCACCACATGCCTGAATCGAGAATAAAGTAACTCAACGCAACCCTATGCATGCAGGTAGGTGGACATAACTCATACATGTCGATGCAAGTCCAGTGAAACGCGGATCCTCATGTCAACTACCACCATACATCTAGGTACATGTGCGCAAAGTAATGCAATTATCCACAGCCTGCAGTCTGTCATTTCATATGCCTCGCCACTACTTTTTCCAAGAAGCCGGGTTTGCATCTGCTGTTACCTATTTCACAGGTCTGGGGGATCATCGTCCAAAAAAATTCCAGCTGTCTCTATGGATCATTTGCTCGCATCATTGCAAAACAAAAAAACACACTGCCATCTTCCATCAGACTCGCCATGTGCTTAATTAAAACAGTAACAATTTCCGGCCCTTACGCAGAATGAGACCCCAAAGTCAACCTATAACCTATGAAGAATGCCAGTCTATTTTGGGGAGGGTATGCCCGCTCCTCGACACTGACCATGTCCGCGGCATGGTGAGGGCCGTGTGGGGGGCGCGAGTGTGGTGTGCTCGACTTGTCTGCCGGGGTTGTAACGTAGGAAGGTGCCTCTTGAAGCAGAGGACGGCATGCTGCAAGTCGACCTGGGCAGACGTGAGTATCCCGCGGTGGATACAACGGTAGGATCAGTGACAAATACAAGAAGTAGCTCATGCGTTTTAAGCCGTCTAGCTTTGCTTGCACTCAGCGGCCTCCTTGTTGGGCTTGGCACCGTCATCCTAGAAGCAAGCAGGTCAGTATATATAAGTCGGTAGTGGGGGTCAGTGGTAACGCACATCTTCCTCGGACTCCTCCTCGTCCTCGTCACGATCGTCACTATAGTCGTCACCGTCCTCGTCGTCGTCCTCATCAATGTCGCCATCCTCGTAGTCATCGATCTCCTCAAAAGCCAGAGCCTCGCCGGTAAACCAGTCAATGGCGCGAGGGATCAGCTTCTCCTTGATGTCCTCACCAAGCTGGTAGTCCAGCTCGAGGCGCTCCTCAATGTCGGAGGCGGCGTCGTCCTCCTCAGTGGGAACGGCGGGAGGCGAGAAGAAATTGAAGAAGGACTCGGTGGGGACAGTCTTCTTAACGATGCGAGTCTGCTTGGTGTCTATTGCCATGTCAGTATGCTGCTGGAGAGGTGTTAATGAGAAGTGAAAGCTTACTCTTGTTGCGCTGCTTCTTGCTCTCGACGCGGACGGTGAGGTCCTTACCCTCCTTCCAGTCGATCTTGTCACCCTCGGCGTGGTCGTAGATGAAGTCACCGCCGTAGCCGTTCTCGTTCTGGTAGTAGTAGGTCTTGGTGATGGTCTTGTTGGTGAAGAACTCGTTCTCGGCAAAGTCGAAGATCAGACGGAAACCGGGCTTGTCGAGGTACTCCATGCGAATGTCGACGAGGTGCTTCAGGGCAGCCTCATCGCGGTCGGTGATCATCTCGGCGAGAGAGATCTGGTTCTTCATGGCAGACAGCCAGAACTCGGGGATACCAGAGACGTTCTCCTCGGCCTCCTCAGTGGGCTTCTCCTCGGTCTTGGCAGCCTTGTCGGCCTCGTCGGCCTCCTCATCCTCATCGTCCTCCTCGTTCTTGCCGGCCTCGACCTCCTCGGCGGTAGGCTCAGCACCGCCGTTGACGATCTCGGCACGCTTCTGGTAGAGCGGGGTGAACTTGGCAAAGTACTTCTTCTCGAGCTGGAGAACCTCCTCCTGGAACTCGGCCTCGAGTTTCGAGTGCTCCTTCTGGATACCCTTGAGACCGGCGACACGGCGCTGAACGATAGAGGGAAGGCCCTCGATGTAGCCGGAAGAACGGCCGACCAGGGAACCGAGACGGCCCTGGATCATGGAGACCAGGTGAGGGTTCTGGGCAAAGAGAGAGACTTGCTCGGCCAGGTCATCTGCGGATAAATTATTAGCGCGATCACTTGGGCGCTTGACAGGTCGCGAACGATGCACTTACCCTCCTTGATACTGGAGACACCGGGCTGCTGTGCGTGCGAAGAGATGGGAGCGTTGTTGGCCGGTGTGTTTTGCGGGGTGCTGCGGTGCGAGTGTTAGTGCATTCTGTGCGATAATGATGGTATCCCGTGTTTGTCGGGCAAGTCTTGACTTACGGCGCAACGACGTCCCGCTTGTTCTTGATGGGCTCAGCCATTGTGAATGTGATGTGACGAGTTACTGAACAAGAGTCGTGGTTGAGGGTTCAGAGACTGCGAAAAAGTGCAGCAGTGAAGAGATGCTCGGAGGCGGAGAAAAAAAGATATGGAGAAGGTGGCGGGGACCTAGTTTGCTTTCACCTATCGAGTCGCGTCAGTCGGGCCTAGCACGTATTGGGCCGAACAGAGAGCAGGGCCTACCTTGTGGCTCTGCGGCGACAGAGAGATGAAATGTCTTGGGGGAACGACGGGAAAAGACGGTGCCCAACTGACAGTGGAAAAGCTGAAAGTCGAGAGAGGAACAGTTGACAAACGAGGTCAAGCTGGATGGGTGTTCTGGGTGGGATCAATGGGGGGGAGAGGTGGGAAAGTGGGCGAGAATTTAGTGAGAAGATGAAAGACTCGTAGAAGGGCTGCTGCCGGGTCGCTCACTTGCTCGCTCGCTCGCTTACTTGCTTGCTTGCTGCTTGGGAATGGATGGCAGAGAAGTGATTTGAGTGAGGGAAGGGAAAAGCAGAGAGCTGTTTGCGTTGAACTGGACCTAAACTAAGCCCTGATGGGTTGGTTGTTGGTGAATTTCCGTGCCTGTGCTTTGAACTCTGCTGGAGGGGAATGAGAATTTTTGGAGGGGAAAATGCTTGAAAAGAGAGCTAAACTGGACCGCCGCCTTTCCTTGTTACCCCACCTCTAATCGCTTGGTTCGCAAGCTCGGCCGGCTAAGAAGAAAAGACGAAGGGCAGAAAAACTTGTTGGGCAGCGCTAAGCCGGCCTTTCTCGGGGGCCCTCTAGCCATTTCAGGCACATTTTGTTGGACGCCTTGCGCGTTGCCCAGCACCTCCAAGACTCCATCAGAGAGTTCAGTTCCGCTGGGTCAATGACCATTTCCGGCGGTGAACAGCAGTGAAAGGGCCCCTTCTCCCCTTCCCAGTCCACGCCCGTCGGGGCCACGGATATTACAGTGAGCTATATGCAGGCTTGGTGGTTATGGGGCGTCTGTTTTGCCCTTTTTCTCAGTAACAACACATAGTACATGGAAGATTTATGCTGTCTGCAACGTGCCATGATCTCATTGTTCCAGCTCGAGAACGTTAATGTATGCACCACAACGCAACGTGGGGGCTCACTTTCGCGGGGAATTAGTGGTGCCCTATCTTGTCAGAAAAAAGTCTTACACAAGTTCTACTCGCATATGGTGACTTGTTGCACGAGACGTGCCCAACGTGATAGGCGACCAGATCATCTTCTGTTGTCAAGAATCTTCTTGTTTTCTAGGTGATCATAACAAGACAGTCAAGGCGTCATATAAAGACATTGGCAACCAAACCACCACCAATTCAATGTAGCCGTAGTGATAGCACGTGGCCGATAGCGAGGCTCCACTTACGATCTAATGCACGTACCTACCTCGAATCCTTTGGTTCAGATCAAGTCGATAAGAATGTAAATGTTCCTCGGTCAGTAGCAATTCACAATGGTGACAGAATCAAAGGGATAGAGTATGCTTTTCTACACACAGAGATGGTCAGTCAAGACTGGGTTGTAGGTATATATCCAGGTAGGCCTCAGTTCAGCTGCCGTGTTGGAAAAAAGTAAACCAACCTCAACATTCAATGTTCTATTTAGCACACTGCACGTTAATTCATGGTTTGATTTCATGATGACAGGAAATATGGCTTCTTTTGTTCTGTTCTACTGCTTGCCCAACTTGCCTTGTTACCCGAGAATTTAGCAGTCTGATACCTACCTAGGTATTCAGATTACTTTCATTTGACTATAACCACTCCACCACCACTTATTACAATTAGATTGTATGGTCTTGGGTCGGCGTGGTTATCGATAAGAGCGATCGGTGGATCCTCAGGCACAAGCTTCTCCAGCGGCGTCATTGGCCGGCCTGTGGAATTGACCTGGACCCGGAAACTACTCTCGTGATCTTCTCACCCGAACATCGTCACTGCCTTTTCCGAGCAAAACCACAGCTTTTTACCACTCCCCATGTCGGCTTTCGGTGCTTGAGATCGGCCCCGGGGACTCTTTGTCCATAGAATGCATCGCAGCCGCCTCGAGACACAGTTATCCAACTTTGCACCATGGACGGCTACAATGAGCGCCGGAACCAGTCCCGATCCCGGTCGCGGTCGCGTCCCGCGAATGGGCGCATGACGCTGTACCGCATGAGCTCAAATCACAGCAGCCAGAGCGTCTTTGAAGATGTCGAGATGGCACAGGACGAGCTCTTCTCCGGTCCCGTCGCCGAGAGTCTTCCGACGAGCGTATCGGCCTTTGCGCATCGCCGAGGCCGTGCCGACTCCACTGCCAGCTTCACATATTTCAACGAGGAAGAGGAAGAGCCACAGATTTACGATGAAGATGGTCGCCCCATGTACGAAGACGACGGTTCCGTTGCTGTGGATCTGGATGATATCCCCTTTGGCGTTGAAACAATCGACGAAGACGAAGACGCAACGGCAGGGTTGGAAAATGGCCACTCCCACGACGATTACTCTAGCCACAGAAGATCCTCGACCATTTCTCGGAGCTCCATCCATGCTAGACTCCTTCGAACGGACAGTGGTCGGACCGATGCGAGCGGACATGGCACCTCTGGTCGCATAAGTCAGAAGCTGTACATGGTCAATGAAGATCTCACCATTGTCATTGCTGGTTTCCGGACGAGTCGCATCGGATTTGCTGTCTACCTGTTCCTGTGCGTCGCCACGCTGGGCGTAGCATACCTTTTGCTGCGATGGCTTCCACGCTGGCAGGTCAAGCTCATAGGACAGCCTTGCCCTCTGCACGACTGCGAGTGGGTTGTCCTCGAGAACCAATGGGGCGAGATGTCGATACTTCCCGTCTCCTCCCAAGCTTACGATCGACCCATGTCGACCGTATTTGGAGCACCCGAGAAGCTATTTGCTCAGATGTTCGAAGAAGACGCCGATCCGATCCTGTCAGAACTCCGCGTGCTCAACTACCGATATGTGCGATTGTACTTTCATCCACACAAGGACAAGTTTGTGATCTGCAGCGGCTGGAAAGATCCAAACTGGACTCATGTGCGCACACTGCGTGCTGGAATAGATGGCGACGAAAAGGAACAGCGAGAATATGTCTTTGGTTCCAACTTGATCGATATCGAGCAGAAGTCAACGTTCCAGCTCCTTGTCGACGAGGTATTCCACCCATTCTACGTGTTTCAAATTGCCAGTCTGGTTCTCTGGTCAATGGACGAATACTACTACTATGCGGTTTGCATCTTTGTCATGTCTGCCGGTAGTATCATAGCCACCCTCATCGAAACGCGCTCCACGATGAAGCGACTACGCGAAATCTCCCGCTTCGAGTGCGACGTACGTGTCTTGCGCAACGGATTCTGGGCCAACGTTTCTTCGAGCGATCTTGTCCCTGGCGACGTCTACGAGATCAGCGACCCGAATCTTTCACAATTCCCTAGCGACAGTCTGCTATTGAGCGGAGACGCCATCGTGAATGAGAGCATGTTGACTGGCGAGTCTGTACCCGTCTCCAAGGTTCCTGCTACAGATGAGGTCCTCGACGACATGAATCTAGGGGCTGCGTCTGTCTCCCCCGAGGCAGCGCGTCATTTCTTGTTCTGCGGTACCAAGATCATCCGAGCCAGGCGGCCTCAAGACAACGGAGAGGATGAGGGAGTGGCACTGGCCATGGTGGTCAGGACCGGCTTCAACACCACAAAGGGCTCCCTGGTACGATCCATGCTGTTCCCCAAGCCATCTGGGTTCAAATTCTATCGCGACTCCTTTCGGTACATTGCTGTCATGGGATGTATCGCGTTGCTTGGTTTCGTCGTGTCATTTATCAACTTCATTCGTCTGGGACTGGCCTGGCACCTGATTGTGGTTCGAGCGCTCGATTTGATCACCATCGTCGTCCCTCCCGCACTCCCGGCAACTCTTACCATTGGTACAAACTTTGCGTTAAGTCGGCTCCGGAAGAAGCAGATATTCTGCATCAGTCCGCAGAGGGTCAACGTGGGTGGCAAGCTCGATGTCATGTGCTTTGACAAGACTGGCACCTTGACCGAAGAAGGCCTGGATGTCCTGGGAGTACGGCTAGTCTCCCGCTCGACAAAGCGATTTGAGGACCTGGTAGCAAAGGCGGCTTCTCTTGTGAGGCCATCCAATTACGAGACAACACCAGATAATCTCAAAGACACCAGCCGTGCTGCGCTTTTCGCAATGGCAACATGTCATTCACTCAGATCAGTCGACGGAGAACTTGTGGGAGATCCGCTGGACCTCAAAATGTTCGAGTTTACCGGCTGGTCCTTCGAAGAGGGCAGACAAGAGGGTTCTGGCGAGCAGGAAAACGAAGAGCAAGGCGGTCTGTCACCTTCCGTAGCCCGCCCACCTCCCGTGGCACTCTATGATACGGATCAGTTTGGGTCTTCCCGAGGCCGCAACACTTCTGTTGAACTTGGCGTCTTGAAGTCGTTCGAGTTTGTGTCCCAATTGCGTCGCGCAAGCGTTCTTGTGCGCGCATTCGGCCAGCAGAGTGTTGATATTTATGTCAAAGGCGCCCCAGAGTGTATGCGAGAGATCTGTCGAGCGGACTCGTTTCCCGAAGATTACGATGAGCTTCTTTCGTACTATACTCACAAGGGATATCGTGTCATTGCCTGCGCGACCAAGCACCTCAAGAAGTTGTCTTGGGTGAAGAGTCAAAAGATGAAGCGTCAAGATGTCGAGTCTGACCTCGACTTTGTTGGGTTCATTGTGTTCGAGAACAAGCTCAAGCCCACCACGGCAGGCGTTCTCAAGGAGCTTACGCAGTCCAATATTGGCTCCGTCATGGTGACTGGAGACAACATCCTCACAGCCATTAGCGTTTCTCGAAACTGTGGGCTCATCGACAAGAACGCGCACTGTTTCGTGCCGCACTTTACCGAAGGACATTTTCAGGATCCCAATGCTGATCTTCAGTGGGAAAGTATAGACGCTCCCGACCTCAAGCTGGATAAGCGGACTCTTCTTCCCCTGCCTGTTCCTGCCGAGCGAGACGCATCATTGCCCTACGACATCACCAACCTGAGCAACTATTCTCTCGCCGTGACGGGAGACGTGTTCCGTTGGGTTGTCGACTATGCCCCAACAGAGACGCTGCACCGCATGCTAATCAAGGGGCGCATCTTTGCACGCATGTCACCCGACGAGAAGCACGAGTTGGTCGAAAAGCTTCAAAGCATTGGGTACTGTGCCGGCTTCTGTGGTGATGGCGCCAACGACTGCGGTGCTCTCAAGGCAGCCGACGTCGGCATCTCTCTGTCCGAGGCTGAAGCGTCCGTGGCGGCGCCCTTCACGTCGCGCGTCTTTGACATTCGCTGCGTACCGGATGTCATTCGCGAAGGACGAGCCGCTCTCGTCACCAGTTTCAGCTGCTTCAAGTTCATGTCGCTCTACTCGGCCATTCAGTTCACATCTGTCAGCTTCTTGTACGCCTCGGCGTCGAATCTTGGCGACTTCCAGTTTCTCTTCATTGACGTCCTGCTCATCCTCCCCATAGCCATCTTTATGGGATGGTCTGGCCCCTACCCGGTCCTGAGCCGCAAGAGACCTACCGCCGATCTCGTTTCTCGAAAAGTCTTGACGCCCCTGCTGGGCCAGATTCTCATCTGCATCTTGGTGCAGGCAGCTGCTTTTCTGCTCGTCAGGGAGCAGGACTGGTTCATTCCGCCGCACGTCAACCCAAACAAGTCCAACATTAAGAACTCAGAAAACACGGCTCTGTTCCTCGTCTCGTGCTTTGAGTACACGCTTATCGGCGTCGTTCTCTCCGCCGGTAAGCCCTTCCGGCAGCCCATGTGGCAGAACTATCCGTTCGTGGCCACCATCATAGCCGCCCTGGCCATCAACATGTACATGGTCCTGGCGCCGTCGCACGGCATCAAGCACTTGATGCAGCTCACCGACATCTCCCCGAGCTTCAAGGTGACCCTGCTCGTGCTGGGCCTGGCCTACTTTGTGCTCTCGTGGACCGCCGAGGTCTACGTGCTCCAGGCCCTGGCGAGGTGGCTCGGCAAGGCCAAGCTGAGGATCACCAAGACGCCAAAGCAGAGAAAGGAGTACAAGGTCATTGCGGAGAGGATGAGGACTTAGTAATTTCTCTGGCGTGATAGAAATAATGATTGTAAAAATACATACATCAATGCACCATAGACTAGAATACGCAATTGCATAATTGAAAAGTTTTGAATTTTGAACATGTTCGAGTCTTGAGAGTTTGCTTCTTCGTTGATTCATGTCGGTATTTTGATCGGTACTCGAGGTAACGCGGATTTCGTGATTCTATCTGAGATCGAATACCGTAGTACCGGTAACATCGCGAGTGCCTATTCTATTATGGGTATAATGCCGTGCCAATCCATTTGAAAACCATTGCCAGCCTTTTGTTTTATCCATCAAGTATTGTCTCGTCAACATGTACTCCAAACACGTACGCCATCTCCGTCGAAAAGATGAGTGCCATCTATGCATGCTTGAAGAGCATAAAGCGTTGCAAAAGGTTGCAAGAATGAGACGTCAAAAGCCGCGTAACAAACAAGCAGAATTTGCAAATGGTAAGGTGCCATTGGATTCGGAGACCGTTTTGCTGCGCTTTCAATGCCACTGCCTTGCTGCTTGTGTAAATGCCCATTCGAGTTCATAAAACAAACCGATTCGTGGAGCCAGATTCATCATCAGTCGTGAGCAGCACTTGCATCGAGTTGATCTACAAGCCCTTGCAGCCTCTCCGTGTACCCGCCATGGGCACGTGGATCCTCTACGCCGGCATCGAGAAGACTTGCTTCCATGGCTCTGTGGTGCGAGATGAACTCTTGAATCGAGTCGACCAGGGGTCCCATGCTTTTGGCAGACTGGCATGATCTGAAGACCTGGCGGATGGGTTTGTAGAGGCACAAATAGCCAAGAAGTACTGTCAAGTAACCAAACGCGACATTCAGTTGACTTTTTGCTTCCGAATCCGCCTGTAAACAATGTCAATTATGATACGCCTGCACATCTTGAACGGACAACTTACCTCGGCTGTGGTTCGATGATTTGCCAAGAATAATTGAATCATCTCTTTTATTGGAGAACCGCCGTCAGGATTGCGGCAATCGTGAACCGCTGCCTTGACAGACTCGCTCTGCTCGGCAAAGTTGATGAGAATGCCCAACCTGAGAACGAGTCCATTGAGGAGTTCTTCGGTCCATTCCACACCACCAGCAACGACTGATACCGCCTGCTTGAAGCTCACGCAGATGGATGTTGACAATGGCAGGATCAAGTCTCTTCCAATAAAGATGTCTGGCGCTGCGATGCTTGAGTTGGTCATGTTGAGCACCAGTTTGAGAAGCAGACTCTGCAAATCTCCGTGGCTCGGAGGTCTTTGCAGGGCGGCACCGAACGCATCCGCAACAGACGGGAGATACTTGGTGGTCAGCTGCTCGCTATTCTGAGCCTCCATGGCTTTGACTGCATGGAATTCGAGGACGGACAAGGCACAAGACACGTCAAATATGCCGTCAGTGGTTCCCTCGTCCCAGAAGTCCGCCTCCGAAGCGTCTGACAAAGCGTTAAATAGTCCTTCCGTGACTGCTGGAGGAAACAAGGCGTCATCACTACCCAGATGGGCATCTTGAGCGACCATCATATCGAGGCATTTCAAAGCCATCGTCCTCGGTGAGATGAACGAAGGTTTGACTGGTTGCCAAATCGGCATGCTCAACAGCGTCGACTGGACTTCAAGGACTAAACTTTGATGGCGTTTTGATAGATTGCTCTTGCGATCTCGAACCAATTTCTTCACGTCGTCGTCTAGTCGCAACAGCCTTCCAAAGAGATGTCCGGCATCCTCGGTTTGGAGTGTTTGGGTAATGTGCGGTGCCGCAGAGCTGGCAAGAACTTGAATGAGAAAGGCGACGATGAGATAACCCGAAATGGGATCGGTTTCCTCTCCAATCTTCTGGAGAATCATGGTGTCCAATCCATGGTCACGCAAGCGATACCTAAAGTCCTTGTTCTTTGCTTGGTCGGCAACATCCAACAATGCTGCTCTTCGCTGAGAAGAAGGCTTCGCGGAGGGCTGCCCCAGACGAGACGAAAGATCAAACATCTCATCCGCGACTCGACTATTGGCTCCAGCCTGCCTCAGTTCGTGGATATCTCTGATCTTGCGTGGCGTCGTACTGGGGTTGCCTTCGTCGTCCGACTCATCGTTGGGCTTGGACAGCTTCTTGGGCGTCAACTCCAAGCGCCTCCGGGCGGAGAAGGGCGTCTCCTCGGGCATGACCAGCGATTCGAGAATATTGTCCTCCTGAAGCAGGGTAACATTTGACGAGCCGTACGTACGTTTGAGAGAGCTCCCTGAGCTGCCGGCGCGGCTAAATGTCCTGGGCGCGGTGCTACCGTATGTCCTCCGAGATCCTGACGTCTGACTTGGCGAGGCATATGACTCCTGACTCTGTGTGGGCTGACCGAATACTCCAACAGAATCAGCCCAGCTCACTTGGGTTGCTTGACTGCTCGCTTTCTCCTCTTCCGGAGCATCGTCCGAGTCGTCCATCTGTTCGACAAGCGCATCGATCAACTTCTTTCGAGGTCTCTTGGCGGCCTGCGTGGTCACTGGAGCGGGAGTTGCAGGCTGCTTAGGAGCCTGCTCCATCTTTCGTAATGCGCTGGGAGCCGTACTGGAAGTGGATGGCTTGAGCCTCGGTCGGACTGGAATGTGTTGTTGCCGGCTTTTCCCGTCGCCAACCTTCATATTACCAAACAAGTTCATCGTGTTTGGCGAGAACGGGAGCTCTTCCTTTGGTACGCTCTTTCCATTTAATCTTCCGTCTTTCGGCGTCGGCGGTGGACTCGACATGATGCCGTCGGGTCCGTCAACAGCCATCTCCACCGAATGCGAGCGAACCTGCCGCGCTCTGCCGTAGGTCTTTCCTTTGGGGGCCGCCGCATTTTCCGTAGGCGACGGTACCCGCGAGCGCTGCTTTGGCTTGGGGGCAACGGGCGGCTTGTCTTCGTTCGACGATCCACGACCCTGGGTGTTAGCCGGGTAGACCTGCGCGATCTTCCTCTTGCGCTCAATGGGTGCTTGCGCGCCGATGTTGACCTTTGGCTCGGGCTTCTTCCTGGCAGTCAGGAGCGGGCGCGCAGGCGAGGCATCGTCAGCCGGGAAAGACCAAGGGTCGTATTCATCGGGCTTGGTCGCGGCGGGGGCGTCGGAGGCAGATCTTGCGAGAGCTGCGCGACTGTTTTCTGATGCCTTCCCAGGCTGTCGCGTCGAGGTCGAAGTCGAGGTCGTCTTCTTGGTACCCTTTCCATACTGCTTGAGCTGGGGTCGCGCTTTGACAGAGGCCATTTTGGCAGTGGTCTATCTCCAAATAGCAGATCTTGTTGATCAGATGACGGGCATTCGCGTAATCATCGTCAAACGAAGGCAATTTTCTGGAAAGGACGGACTGCCCTCGGTCTGTTCAGGTAGGGCTTGGATATATTTCCAGTGTTTCGAGGCAGAGTATTGGCGCAGACGGCTGTTGATAGTGAGAGGAATAAATGACCGATATCGAGGTAGGTGGTAGAATAAGAAGAATAGAGGCGCAATCGGAAGTTGGGTGGAAGTTGCGACGGATCCTGCGCTGGCAACTACGAAAGTCCGTCACTAGAATGACGCGCGCGAAAAGAAGGAAGGCGCAGAAGCTTTCGGGATGAGATGATAACGGCACTTTTGAATATTCGTACCTCGTATTAATGGATGGATAAGTAGAGAGCAGTTGTATCGATCTGGGTGGGAAGCACCAAAGAATCGCAACGATCAAACGAAGCAGTTTGGGTCAATGTATGTTCTAGGCTGAATATGTGCATGTGCGTATAGCCATTGTTGATTGTGTCTAAGTTATGGCCGCCCACCTCTGCCCGACCAGGTACAGTAGGTTCGTTCGTTGGATACAATCAATCACCTCTAGCCTGAATCGGGCTGTGACGAAAGCGGTCTTGGGGTCACTGTTTTCTCCTCCCATTATCAGTTCTGCGCACAAATTGGCTGGTGGATTGTTTAGCGTCAACGTTTCTGAAACAAGCACTCACGGGGCGCTTTGTTGACCGCCCACCAGCAACATGCTGGCAGATGCTAGCAGGTCGACATGCAACCAGAGTGGTAGAGTGGGAGAACAATCAATCAATGGCTACCTAGGTAGAGAGGGACTTTCAGGGCTCTATGTGACCGCTACGTGACCACTACCTACCTGACCTGCTACCCGTGCCCGCACTTTGTCACTAAGCAAGACCCTGGTCGACTGGAAGAAGAAAGTGTAGATTAGGGTTGCCGTCTGGGATTATTCGCATTATGCAGAGAGCCAAAATTCGTGCATTTTTGCTGCACAAAGATTCTCCGTGCGACACACTAGCCATAACTAAGCCATACTTGATGTACTGCGCCATAGAAATTGGGTGAGGTGGAACATCTTTATGTGGCTGAGGGGGATTAGTGGGGCAATTACATTTTTTATGCCCCTCAAAAATAACCTTCAAGATACCGCGTATAATACTAGTCACTAGTCTATTCGGGCATGATTATTCTGCATTATTCACTATTCATGAATTATGGGCATTCTGTCATGAATACGGCATCCCTAGTGTAGATGGAGATCTCGGTCCATGTTTAACGAACCCTTAGCTTGAGGGACTGAGGAGACTTGGCAGTGGACATCGTCGGCTTGATACTTACAGGTACGTATTCACAAAACGAAGCATTCCAGAAACTACATATATATGGTATAGCTTCATATATACTAGTGCTGCACCCACGCTGCAAATACGACATATCGCGGACCCTGCCGTGTGATCACATATCTTCGTTTATAATTGCTCGACTTATCCCCTGCGATCTCCGACTCTCGTCCAGACATTGTTGACTTTGGCCGTGTCTGACGTCTTGCTTCCAGGTTGCTACGAAATATATACAAACGATTCTCTAGGTTGTTGTACTGCCTACAAAACTTTGTTACTCTCTTTCGGCCCCGTCTTCACTGATCTGGAACACTACCTTATTCTGCCACGCAACTCGGCGCTGCCCGTTACTATTCTCCCTCGTCTCCTGGACTGTACCAATCTCTTCTCTCGTCTTCTGGCCAAGATCAGCTCTTTCTGTATCAATTGTCGGCTGTCTGGCTAGTTACTGCGCCCGATACTTTACCCAGATCATCGTCTCAGCTTCTACATCGATCCCATCATGTCGGCACAGACAACAGAAGTTGGTCCTACCAAGTGCGTAGGACCAGATTATCGATCTGAAAGCCAAAAGCCGACGGCTACAGTCTCGACTCAGGTGAAATATGACAATGTTGTCACTCTGCCCCAGACGCCGCAGTTGATTGCGTTGCTCACGTGAGTAGTTCCCCCAATCGGTTGTTCGCCATCAAGAATTGGCCTTTTTGGGGTCTCTTATATCCCTCGCCACCAATGTTTCCAGTCATGCCTTTCATGAGCATGTTATCCCAGCAAGAGACTGACTGGAGACTAGTATGATCCGGGACAAGAACACGGAGCGGGCAGACTTTATCTTCTACTCGAACCGAATCATTCGGCTGCTGGTTGAAGAGGGCTTGAACCACCTTCCCATTGTCGAACAGACAGTGACCACTCCCGTCGGACGTTCCTATGCCGGACTTCAATTCCAAGGCAAGATCTGTGGCGTCTCCATCATGAGGGCCGGCGAGTCCATGGAGCAGGGCCTCCGAGACTGTTGCCGTTCCGTCAGAATCGGCAAGATCCTCATCCAGCGTGATGAAGAGACGGCCAAGCCCAAGCTTTTCTACGACAAGCTGCCAGAGGATATTGCCAGCAGATGGGTGCTCCTTCTCGACCCCATGTTTGCTACCGGTATGACCAATCTCTGGAGACCTACTGAGTAGTGCTAACTCGTAACAGGCGGTTCTGCCATCATGGCTGTCGACGTCTTAAAGTCTCGGGGCGTTCCCGAGGAGCGCATCCTATTCCTCAATCTGATTGCCAGCCCCGAGGGTATCCAAAACTTTGCGACCAAGTTCCCCAAGCTGCGCGTGGTTACAGCCTTTGTGGACGCAGGACTTGATGAGAAGAAGTATGTTATCTTTCCATTTGATGACAAAACTTTACTGACATGACATAAGCTACATCATCCCGGGACTTGGAGACTTTGGTGACAGATACTACACCATGTAATCACGGGTACATGTCATGAAAACATGCAGGTATGAAATACACAAAAGAGAAGCATTTATTTGGCTACGGAGCTTTCCGTGTTGCGCTTTCTCTCGACCATGCTGCTCTGAAATGAGCAAACAACAAAACATGCTTGAACCTGTCCTTGCTTGACTAAACGCAAATTATCATGCCTGAAAACCCCTGACCGTGTTGATGAGACTGGTGTCGGCCTCGGTGCCTAGTAATACAAAAATCAAGAAAGGCCTGTCCCAGATCGCATTCGACTCGTGCTTCAGTATTCCTCATCATCTTCAACAATGCCTTCACCACTGTATCGTCGGTCGTCCTCATCGTCGTCGAGCCTTTCGGCTTGCCTCGATCGCGAGGCTGCTGCTTGAGATCCTCTCGGCGCACTTCCGGCCTCTTCCTTGGCGACGGCGTCTGTGGGTGTCGCGTGTTAGCAAAGAAGTGCTCGCGCGCGCCATAGGCGAGAGGGAACAAAGGTTTTCTTACCAGCAGCGTCCACCCATTCACTGTAGATATCAATGGGTGCGCTCAGATAATTGGCGCCGCACTGGAAACTCTGGGCGCAAACACTGCACGATAGCGAACCCACGCCGGCCTTCTTGTCGACTTTGACGGACACGGACTTCTCGTGGTTGCAGAATAGGCAGGTGAATGTGGTCGCCAGAACGGCGCGCTTCTTCGGGCCCTGAGGCTTGCTGGAGGACTTGCGCTTGCCCATGTTGTATGTGTCGTGTGTGGAAGATGTGCGTTGGACGAGATGCGATGGGTGCGCCTCCGCGGTCTCGTGCGATCAAGATGTTTGCGCTCGGCTCCAAAGTGATGGATGTGGTTGTTTTTGTTCAGAAGAGGGTTCCAGAGCGCGAGATGATCGATGATCGATGGGCGTCAAGCGCAAAATCAGGGGTGGTTCTGTTGTTGTCTGGTTTTTTTCTCCTGGGTGGTTTTTGCAGGTTCACGGTTTCAACAAAGCCTTGCGGTATCGATATCCATTCAAGGCAGGCATAGGCACACTGCTGAAATCCATTGAAGCTTGACGTCGCTGGTGCGAGGCTAGCGCCCCACCATTCAGCCACAGGGTAGTGAGGTTAGGTAACTTGACCAACCTTAACCGCTTATCACCTCAATTGACCTCTATCGAGCGAGGTGGGGATAGCGGGGTAGTTTTATTCACCTATCGAGGCTCCATTGTAGTGATGGAGCACTATTCCCAGGCTTTCAGTATCTGTACTATAAACCCCTCCGATATCTTGTCCCTCGCAAACGTTATCCAAGCATGGCTGATTGAGCCAATGATATTTGTCATTTTATTCTTTCATGTTGCATTGGAGCCATCTGTTGATTTTGTGTATACTCGGTTACCTCTCTTGACAATGCATTTATATTCCTTCAGTCTGTAAAAAGGTCCTGTTCGGACGTACCTTTAGGCTTGCCCTCAGCCAGGAACCGGGGAGTTCCCCGCGACAAGAGGGGCTCCCTCGTGATCGCCTTCCGGACCCCTACTACGACTGTTATATTATGCAGGTTCCTAGCGACAACAACAACTGCTAGCTCTAGTTCAGCCCGACGGATTCAGGCGGCTGATACCGGTGTCGTCCATATCTCTCTATCGAGGATCCCGTGCTGGATGTTCATCTTAGTCAACATAATAAGCTCTGCTGCAGCTATCTATTCTGATCTAGATTAGAGAGAGGCAGGACAAGTCGGAAGCTTGCCGTGGGCCATGCAATGCTTGCTTGCTGTACCGTCCGTACCTACCTACGTGTAACCGCCGCCGCCAGCCTCCGATCGACTCTGTCGACTGCTCTACCTTGTCGTTAGGACCTGGGACGGACTGACTACCTACCTGCCTTGACCTACCCAATCATGCAGTCTTGACCTAGCTTCATCCCGTGACACCTCGTCTTCCTCTGTGTGTCTTTTAAACTGTGACATCTCTCCCCCAAATCCTTCCGGTCTTCCGTCTTTCAGTTCAACCTACCTACTCGTCACCGTTGTTGTTGACCGACATCTGCATCTGTGAACTTTTATTCGCTGTTATTGCACTGTCGTCTGCTTCCTTGGCTTTGCCCGTCATCCCGTCCCTTGTGTGTCTAGCTGGCTGTTGACGCCACTCTCTGCCTTTATCTCTTGTTTTTGTTGTTCTTGTCATCAGGGCCTTGATTGATTTCCAGATCTGATCGATATTACCTCAATACATCGGCTACCTATTCATCTCCCAACCAAAATTGTCATCCAATACAATCTACCCTCTATCCTTACAAGATATTCTTCAACATGGCGAGCGAGGATATGTCGGCCGTCCTCCAGGCGCTCAAGGCAATTCAAGATAACCAGTCTGTTCTTTCCACTGGCTTGTTGAATGTGACAAAGAGACTTGATCAGATTGCACCTGAGGATCAAGCCAAGTCCACGGCATCAAAGAGCGGCAGCAGCAGCGGCTTGGGTCTCAGCTCAAGTCCCATTCCCAACACACCTGGCTCTCCTCCCAGCTTGGCAGAAAAGGAGAACGCTGCGGCCCAGGCACAAAAGTCGGGATTCACCTCACGAATCATTCTAACGTAAGCTTACCAATCAAGTCGTTTTTGTCATTCAAGCACTGACAGAAATCGCAGTACATACCCCAAGCAGATCGGTATTGATCCTCTCCCGATGAAATGGGGTGCGGAAGAGCCCCAAGAGAGAGGTCCGGTTGTTGTCTCACGCTCTTCTTCCACCATTGGCAAGCGTAATGCTATTGGCGCCCACGGAGGTTCTTACAGCATTTACTTTGCGCTGGCACTGGCTAGCAAGCAGCTGGACATCAACCACCGCCCCGACTTTACCAACACGGAGCCTGCGGCCACCATTGGACCTTTCCCGCAATGGGGAGACCCAAAGAAGATTGTTGCCATGGATCCTTGGGGTCACTTGGGTCCCTGGTTGTTCAAGGATACCATTGAATCACAGAACGTGGACATCCGGCCCACCATTGCCATCACCAAGGCGCACATGAAGCTCCCGGAACTCGAGGAGAGTGTAAGAAATGGGCGCCTAGTCCCGGACGGTAAGGTCTGCTTGAACAAGGCTGGCGAGCTGGCCGTGACCAAATTCGCCGTGGAACCAGTATGGTATCTTCCAGGTGTTGCAGAGAGATTCGGCATTGACGAGGGCGTCCTCCGACGCTCGCTCTTTGAGCACACGGGCGGTAGTTACCCGGAGCTGATTACACGTAATGACATCAAAGTCTTCCTCCCGCCCATTGGTGGTTTGACCGTGTACTGCTTCGGCGATCCGGCCAAGATGTCTGACGAAAAGGTTCGGCTAGCTCTCAGAATCCATGATGAATGTAATGGCAGCGACGTTTTCGGTTCCGATATTTGTACCTGCAGACCGTATCTCATCTTCGGTATTGAGGAGGCTGTCAAGGAAGCGCAAAACGGCGGAAGCGGTGTCGTAATTTACTTCAGAAAGGAGGGCAGAGCTCTCGGTGAGGTGACAAAGGTATGCTATCATCAACATGTGATAATTCTCGGTCAAAGATACTAACAAGGTTATAGTACCGTATGTCCAATCAGACGCCACCAATCGAGTTGAATACTCGGACTATAGCATTTACTGACTGACATCACTAGTCGTATACAACGCCAGGAAACGAGGCGAGGACCGTGCCTCGGACTACTTCAAGAGAACCGAGAACATTGCCGGAGTCAAGGACATGAGATTCCAGGCTCTGATGCCAGACATTCTACACTGGCTCGGCATCAAGAAGATTGACCGCATGCTCAGCATGAGCAAGTAAGTTCATCGCAATATCCTGAATATTCACGAGAAAGACGGTGTGCTAAGCAAACACCAAATAGTATGAAGCACGATGCCATCGTCGGACAAGGGTAAGAACGCAGATCCAGTAAGAACGCAAGGAAAAGTCACAAGTATTCTGATCCAGGCACAGCATCCCGATTCACGAGCGAGTGGAGCTCCCGGAGGAACTCATCCCTGACGACTCGCGGGTCGAGATTGATGCTAAAATCACGGCTGGTATGTCCACAGACTTTTTTTTTTTCTTTTTCTTTCACATTGCTGTGACGGGCCAACGGCCAGGGAAGACGTCCTCACTCCACGTGGGGGCCCCATATCGAATAGAGGTGCATGATCACTGACCAAGACCGTTGAACACAGGCTACTTCACGACCGGTCACCGCATGACGGAGGATGAGCTGAAAGCCGTCCAGGGCCGTATGTGGGAAGAGTAAGTTGCTGCCACGCCATGACTGTCGCCAAAGGAATGGTGAAGAGAACGTGGCACAATTGCTAACAAGAACACAGTATCGACCACTAGAGATGTCCCGGTAGGGTTTTGACGGGAGTTGATGGCACGTGTGAGATGACGGCAGAAGAAGAATGACGAGGATGATGATACAACAGAGAACAGACCTGGGTGCATATTGCGCCAGTCGGTATGCCAAGCAATATACTAGGTAGGGTCTGCATATTGGCTTGCGCACCAATACTCTGTAGTTTTACCACATGTAGTAGACAAGAGAGAAGAAAAAGAAGACACTGAGCAGTCAGCGACCACCACGACTTCCCTTTGCGATAACCGGAAATGCAAACACCAATGACATGCACGGCCACTTCGGCTGCCGCGACGTACAAGACACAAATGGCCGATAGAGCCAAAGGGGCTACCTACCATTTCTGGGTCGGGAGATGTCTGATTGGTGGGCGTTCGGACTTTGAAGCGCCATGCTGCCATGAGCTGTCCACTTACGCCGCACCATGTATCGGTTTCGATGGGGCATCAAGTTGCGGTAAGTAAGCAGGAGGCAGCAGGCAGACAGGCCGATAGGTTCGTTCATCAGGTTAGGCAGAGCAGCAGCGCAGGCTGGCAAGGAGTCATAGGCTCTTGCCTTTCAAGAACCAGACATTCCAAGAAAGTCCAGGCAGTCCAGAGAGTCCAGACAATCCAGAATCCCAGATCGCGTGCTCCTTCTCTGACATTTATGACAACGTGATGAAAGCCGGACGAATCATGGAGAAATCTCGCAAAACGGGACTGGCAAAACCAGCCTGTCATACCCCCTCGGTTAATTGGGAGTGGTATACGAATTATACGCAGAACATTTTACTCGCTGGTTTCCCGATAACCACTTGGGGAACGGCGGCATTTACGCCTGTTGGTCCGTTGCCGTCTGTGACTTTTGGAGACCACTTTCGAGGACATGGAACGAATAGCGGCCAGTTCGTTCTCTTTTACAGCAGCCAACGAAGGGGCCCTTCCACCCCCCGAAAGGCCAGCAGCAGCAGCAGCAGCAGTAGCCCACCGGACGGGCTTATTCATTACCAACGTGCGTACGTATTCAGTATGTAATACCGTACCGGACCGGTGTGCATGTGGTAAGGTGACAACAGCAGGTCTCTTCGCTGTTCGTTCCGGTTTCCCAGTGGCTCGTTCGTGTTGGTCGGACGGGGTCTCCAACTCCTTCCCCCCTCCCCATCTGTCCCATCCATCCACTCCCCGCTTGCCCTGAGAATGGCAAGCAGCACAGAGAGCAGACGGCAGACAAGAGAAGGAAAAAAAAGGAGACAGACGGGTGATGGTGGACTGGGCTGCCGAACTTTGGTCACGGGCAGAGGAGGATCTGGCCCAAGAAGGCATTGAGATGCGCTGGGTGCCCATAGTGACTAGTCTGTAAACTGGCTTCATGATCCGCTTTCTCTCTCTCTCTCGTCTTTTGGTGTCTGTGTGTGTTCCTGACCGACATTACTAGCCACTTGGGCACTTTTTTTCTTCACTCTAGAATGTTTTCTAGAATGAAAAGAGAACAAAAAGTACAAAAGTACAACCAGAGAGATGGGACCGCTGGCTTGCTGGATTCAGATGCCATCGTCCGCGAGAGGCGGTGGGCGCGGAAGGCAGTCCGTGGTGTTAGCCTCTAACTGGAAAAACGGTAGTACGGGTTCGCTAAGGGTGTGATCGGCATGTTGCTTACAGGGCGATGGCTTACAGGTCCTGCTACAAAATGGCAGTATAAAAAATATGGAGACAGGTGATTTGTACCGTGGCAGAATTGTAGGGTGCGCGGGTGCTTAGGTAATCGGGGACCTGTAAGCCAATGGCGCTGTAAGAGCAATTCTGTAAGCACCACCTTTTAGATGGTCGCTGCAGGACGGGCTCTTACAGCGCTCGGGAGGGTGCGCTAAACTAGGTACGGTAGGCGGTGTAGCTTTCCCGGGGTCTGGTAGCCCCCTGTAAAAAAGATACAATCCATATTTTGCATAACTGGAGGGCGCTGTAAGGACTGGTCTTACAGCGCTTTTTAGTGCTTGTTTAGGTATCGCGCTGTCTTGGCGGGGAATATCTTTTATCTCTAGCGCCAAATCAGAGGACCTGTAAGCCCCTGTCGCCCTGTAAGCACCTCAAAAAATTCCAGCCGATCACACCCTAAGCAGTATTCAGTCTACGAAATGGTCAGCCCTCCGGGGGCCCATTCATCATGTGTGTAGCGGAACGAAGAGAGACGGAGACCCGTTGCGTGCTCTCTGATTGATGAGTTAGAGTCGGTCCTTGGTAAGATGTATAGTGGGAACCCGCGCAGGTATGGCAATGGAGCTCGGCTGCATGAGTATAGGTATAGCTTCGTTCGTGTCTTCCCCCCGTCGGCGGCCCCTCCCCATCATCCTGCTGGCCCCCCGTTTTCCCGGGATCATGACAGGTAAAAACACACATGGAAGAAGAATGGAAGAAGACGGAAGGAAGGAATGGGACGCAGAAAAAAGGGGAGACCGGGTCTTTGCTGTCGCCGGCGATGATGGCATCATGTTTTCCTTCTTTCTTGGGGAATGGGCGCAGAGGAAATAGTGGACAGTATGGACGGGTGACCTTGTTTATTACGGATGTCTTGCCCGCTGAATTGCCCAGTGCTCAGCTCATGCGAATGCCACTCGGGCCTCTATCGACCTCTAGCGTTCTCTTGTTTGCCCTCTTTTTCTCGCCTTTGGCCAGTGACAAGATGGAAAGACGGGGTCTCTCTCTCAGATGTTCCTCTGATCTCCCCTCCACTGCCTGCACATGCCTCACGGAACCAATTCAAGTTACCATGGTTCCATGGGCCGCCTACGCAGAGACGTGCTAGTTTGAAAGCTTTGGCCCGACCATCACGACACCAAGACGGCCGAGATCTTTCTTTTTTACCGTGTGTTCTACTCTGGCCCCACCCCGAGCCTCGACCCTTCGCCTGTATTCGTCCCCTTCTATGGCTTGGGTTGCGGGGGGTGCGCCGCCAAATTCTTGAAGTGGTAAAGGCAGGAAAAATAATATGGGTTGGGCAGCGAGGCAAATATCAAGGACAAATGCAAGGCCGTCCCCTCGTCGTCACCGATTTGCCGTCGTCAGCGAGCAGGGCAGTGTTCGAGAGACTACATGTACACCGTATGTGACTTTTGGGGGGAAACCGAAAGACCTAGACCCAACGGCAAGCAACCACACTCGTTCTGTACGGTTGGGAAGCAAAGCAACGATGAGCAGCGTCCAGCCCAGGAACCAAAACCCGGCGATGGGAATGAGTGGATGAGATAGATGGGTGAGAATGATGGTGGTGGTGTCTACTAGGTAGGTAGGGGTGTTCCAGAAAAGCTACGGTAACCTATTCCCATTTTCGAATTCACTGTGAAGTTTTGACCAACCCACCCCCATGTTTATGTGTGTAATGTATGTATGTACGCCCGACATGCTGGATGCCCACCACACAACATTGTACACGACAGCGCAGAGGTTGCTTGCTTTCGCTCTACGGGACGGACTATTGGGACGTCTCCCCCCTGGCCATGGCTCCCCATTCCACACCCCCCTCGCGCCGCACCGCCGTCTATTGGACATTGCCATGTGGCACCATGCCATCTCCTGCCCCGGGAACCGTCGAGACATGAGATGGACTGGGCTCTGGCTCTCTCTGCCGGATGTTCAAGGTCGTGGTATGTTTTGTTTTAGCGTGACGACAGAGGTATGGGTATCAATGCTAACCCATATTGAGGTGGTGGTCGCTGGCGCCTCTTTTTCGGGCGGGTACCTGGCCGCCGCTTCTCCCTTGGCGGGGTGGTCTCCGGATACCCAGGATCAATGGATGACAGGACAAGCACCAGGAAAAGTAAAGTACCTACCTACATACATACATACGTCCCATACCTTAACCCTCGTTCATAAACCTTGGGTCATGGCAGCCTCGAACGCACGCATGGAAACCTTTTCCTCGCATCTTTCTTACAGTCGCTTTTTTTGCATATACTTGAGGGAGAGAGTTTGAGACTCTTTTATCTTCCTGTCTACAACAACTTATTTGTCTCGGAACTAGCCACACGTCCATCAACATTAAAGCCTATTAATCTGTTCTCGTATCGCCACTTGTGTTAGACAGAGATCAGATCAGATCGATACTTCGATACTACTACTACCCAACGCCAAGAGCTGTCATATACAAGAAAGGCACCTCACCCAGTTTTTATAAACTTCACCACAACTTGCCAGTCGATGCCTTCGCAGACACACAGACAAAGAATGTCGTCACTCAGAGACTCCCGCTGTCTTACGCGGAGGGATTCATCACCCAGGCCTTCATCACCTAGGCCGACTGCGAGGAGCAGCAGTAGGCGACGTCCTCAACTGCTTCGGGCCTGTGCCACGGAGCCTTCCATCACAACTTCGAGCGCCTACAGAGGGGTACTGGCGACTCCCAACTCCAGCCGGAGGGCGACGGAAATCCTCAGCCGCGTGGCCGTCTCCAACGCCGCCGTCTTGAGTTCCTCGCCAAACTCGACCCGGAGCTTCGCATCTTCCGACTTTGAGACGGCCGGGCTGACCGAGGCGGAGAAGAGGGAATTGCTCAGGAGCAACAGCAGCCCATGTAGGTTCCCAGCCTAGAACAGTCCCAAAAGTTTGCATACTGATCGTATATCTCTAGATGCTGCGTGCTACTTTAGCTTCCCAAACTTCGATGCTTGGGATGAGGAACAACAAGAGGACGGAAAGGAAGTCCCTTGAGCGACTTCGACATGAAGGAGGGATATCGTATACTTCACACACCACACTTTTTTTTTCTTTACCCCACCCCGGAGTCACCCGCCATCGAAGTATACATACTTCTTCCGTCTTCACTTGAAGCTTTGCTCGTGATGCGAGGGCGGGAGACGACCGATATAAGCCGATGCTCGTAACGATGAACCACAACGGACGATCATACGGCGACAACGGCGGCGGAGGCTGTTTATTAGCGACATCATTGCTGGAGTTTCGGATGGTTATATGGGAAGCGATTTATTATTGCATAGTTTGTGGCGTTCAACACAACAACCTTGGGCAGTCGGGCCCAGAGGATTCGAGATACCAATTTCGACTTTTGGTATATACAGGGAGGCAGCATGGTAGCTGCTGTGCAACACCATACATACATACGCGCAGCACGGCATGCGAGGATGTAATATCACTGTATGGATGTGATTTGGAAGTGGTTATAGGCAGAGCAGACCAGGACCATGACATCTTGGGGTCTGAAGAAACAGGAAAGGACAAGAGCCACGCATTCGAACTGCCAATCCCTGGTCGTCACACCAAGCCATAACGACCAGATGGATATGGCCGTCTTTCAAGTCATCATCCTAAGTATAGATAGCAGGACATACTTTTTTTTTAACAAAAAAAAACAAGTAAATATGTAAAGAGAAAAAAACATAATAAAAGATTATACAATACTTTTGACTTGCTTGGTCTCGATGATATTTGTATGTTTCATCGTAGCTTTGAGTTGCCAAGCACTAGCGACAGATTTCTTGGAAATGAAAAACGAAAACAGTCATACCTTGGACGCTTGAATGTGTGATCATGATGTGTGGCGGCTTGACCTCCATGACATTCTTGGTGGTTGGCGCCAGCCAGCTATGTGTCCAAAAGGAAGCAGACTGAAGCCTCGACAATAAGGTTTGATGCACCAGTCTGGGATGCATACAAGGATGATTTACAAGTTGATACTTTTCAGTTGAGCCGCAGTCGATCATTCAAGAGATCTTCAAGCGTTGCACCTTTGCAGGTTGGTCGTCATTGGTCATGGTCACTGAGGCAAATGTACAGACTGTCACTAATGATGCTAGTGTGCAAGCCCAGCAATTCTCGCGTGGTCGGTTGGAGCCCGGCCGACAGGCAGCTGGCGGGAAGTGGCAGGAACCCGCCGCGCTGTGGAAGAAAAAAAAGTTGGCTGGCACGTGCGGCTAAACCCCGGCCCTGATCAATCTGGTTCACCTAAGCCTAGCCCACAGAGCGCCCGCCCAAAGAAAATTCACAATTTCGACTTGGCCTTGAGATTTGACTTGACCCTCCTTCGAAAAGTCAACCACCACCAACCGGCTTTCCTCAACCATCTCGACTTCTCCATTGCGCGGCTATACGACTGCTCGCAATCATGGCTGTTGGAAAGTGAGTACACGATTGATTTCGAGCAGACTGCACAGAACAGGACGGCGGGCGAACTCGACATTATTTCTTCCATGGCGTCTTTGGTACCGATATCGCGATCTCGCAGAAAAACAGAAGAAGAAGAAGAAGAGCCATGGGGCGCGATCACAAACAAACGAGCCATTACGATCCATCTGACGTCGTCCCGTCCATGTCGCCCGCTGTCCTCTCGCCGCTGTTTCCTCTTTTCGTGGATTGGGAAAAATAAAAACTCGGATGCTAATTACTGGCATCAAATAGGAACAAGAGATTGTCCAAGGGCAAGAAGGGTCTCAAGAAGAAGACCCAGGACCCCTTCGCCCGCAAGGACTGGTACTCCCTGAAGGCCCCGGCCCCTTTCAACATCCGAGAGTATGTCCGCCCCTCCCTCGAGAAAGCCCAGAACGGGAATATCTATGTGCAGAACAACTTCTCTAACACGACATTCTACTAGTGTTGGCAAGACCCTGGTCAACCGTACCACCGGTCTCAAGAACGCCAACGATGCTCTGAAGGGCCGCATCGTTGAGGTCTCTCTGGCCGACCTCCAGAAGGACGAGGACCACGCTTTCCGCAAGATCAAGCTCCGCGTCGACGAGGTCCAGGGCAAGAACTGCCTGACCAACTTCCACGGTCTCGACTTTACCTCGGACAAGCTGCGATCGCTCGTCCGCAAGTGGCAATCTCTGATTGAGGCCAACATCACCATCAAGACCTCTGACGAGTACCTCCTCCGTCTCTTCGCCATCGCTTTCACCAAGCGCCGCCCCAACCAGATCCGCAAGACTACCTACGCTGCATCATCTCAAATCCGTGCCATCCGCAAGAAGATGCACGAGATCATCCAGCGTGAGGCTGCTAGCTGCACCCTCCAGCAGCTGGTCTCCAAGCTCATCCCTGAGGTCATTGGTCGCGAGATCGAGAAGGCCACCCAGGGCATCTACCCCCTCCAGAACGTGCGTTACACCCCGAATCTCCTGCGATCGTTCGACTTGATGGGAATCATTTGGCTAACACATCTAATTTAGGTCCACATCCGCAAGGTCAAGCTCCTGAAGTCGCCCAAGTTCGACCTCGGTGGCCTCCTGGCCCTGCACGGCGAGTCGACGACGAACGAGGATGGTCAGAAGATTGAGCGGGAGTTCAAGGAGCGCGTGCTCGAGGAGGTCTAAATGTGACAACGAGAATGAGTACTCTGGACATGGAACGGCGTGTGGTTTCTTCCCGCAATGGCATATTAGGTCTCACTTCTGCTTGCATTTGGCGTGGCTATGGGTAAGCCGCGATATTTAAGAGCGGCCTCTCATGAAAGAGAAAAAAATGGGAAAGTCTGCTTTTACGAGATCATGACCTTTGGCCTTTTGCCGGTGAAGATGCGATACGCTTGCGGATGCCGAATACCACCTCGCCCTTTCGACACAACAAGAATCATGGGATACGACCTGAAAAGATCTAATGGTACGGCCATAGTGGTGAAGACAAAAATATTCTGCCAACATTCCTTCTCTGTAGAACTGTGACCACATGAGTATCCCATCTCGAATGCCAGGTTTCTCAGCCGACTTTGTGATTGTCTTTTTATCAAGTTGAGATCACACAACGTATGTAGGTAAGCTGGACGATTGTCTCTGCAAATTGGCAGATGTGTCGGTCAGCCAAAGAAACGATGACGATGTCCGTCGAGTATTGTCATGTCCCACAGTTTTGCAGCAAATCCATGGTGTATCTTATCACCATATCATACTCGTACAACAAAACCACCGATGCTATTCGCTAGGAGATCTCCGTGTATGGAGACCATCGTTTCTCGTGACGGATCAGCCTTATCAGCGCACGCGACCAGCGCGTTAAGCACTCCCTAGACCCGCGTGACTTTTGCCCTAGACGTCACCAAGGTAACAGAGTTTCGTCGTTTGGATCTACATGGTGCTCTCTCATGCCGATTTACTAAAAACATGCATGTTTCATCAAGTTCAGGCGGACCACTTCTTTGATTTTTCGTCGAGGAAGGGATTCCCCAAAGTCTTTAGGCACCGTTGAAATAGGCGAAGCATTGACTGCGGCAGGGTCCCTCTCTAACCTAGCGCCTTGCTTGTTCGGCCATCCCACCCACACCGTCGGGTGCGCATGTGGCATAGGCATAGGCATAGCAACACAAAGAAACAAGGCGGACGGTTTCCCAACTAAAACTCAGCCTCCTACGTCCGTTCCCTTCTACCTAAATATTTTTCTATATACCCGATCTTCACGAAAAGAAAATCTCCCTCGTCCGCATCACATGATAGAGAGATCTACCAGATTGTACACGACATACAACACAGCCCTCTTTGCCGTTTCGAGCTCGTGGCGTCGGCCCTCCGATAATACATACGCAGTATGGCCTCGGACGAGGCGCTGCCCGTGCTGAAGGTCCTCATTATTGGGCCTTCGGGCGCTGGCAAGAGCGCACGTGAGTCGTTCCATCTTGTACTGCCGGTCTGTGGGGGAAAGGACTCGCCACAGTTCGGACCCAGACCGCCTCGTCCGTGGTACTACGTCCCTGTTGCTGACGAGTGATGTGTGCGTAGTGTTGATGAGGTACTGTGAGGATACCTTTGATCCAGAGTCTTCTACTGCCACCATAGGGATCGACTTCAAGGTGGGGATTATCATGCCGCAGTCAAACAAACAAGACCGGAAGTAGTAGCTTACTTACGTATTGCCACAGACCAAAAGATTATCCGTCAGAGGGAAAGCATACAGATTAAATGTCTTTGACACGGTGAGTTGTGCCTCTTCTCCGGACAGTCCGTACAATATGCGCCCCAACTATTTGCTGATCTCTCGAGAGGAAGGCCGGCCAAGAACGTTTCCGTACCTTGTCTACTAGCTACTATAGAGGAGCTCATGGCGTGATCATCGTCTACGACATCTCGAGCAGGTCTAGTTTCGCGGCCATGGACAAGTGGATCGAAGAGGCAAGGAACAATGCCAATCCGGATGCCGTGCTCTATATTGTGCGTCTCTGCCCACCTCACTTGCGGAAAGGAACCAGGCTAATATCGACGGCACAGGTTGGCTGTAAGCTGGACAAGGACGCCTCTGGAGGACGTGTGGTCTCGCGCGAGCAAGGCCAGGCCTATGCCGATGCGCAAGGGGCAGGCTTCTGCGAGGTCAGCAGCAAGACCCGGGAGAACGTGCGGCGGCCCTTTATCGAGGTGGTCGACCGCATCGCCCAGAAGCCGGAGCTGATCAAGCCTCCCAACGCCAACAATGGCACCCTCAACATCGGCAACCTCAGCTCGGACTACTCCTCGGCTTGCCCCTGCTGATGAGCGGGAGCCAGACGTGACCCGGCGGAGCTAGGACGAGAAAATGAACTGCCACGAAGCATATGAAAGGAGTTTTTGAGTTTTGCTGGGGAGGCTTTGAGCCACTTGTATATGACCTGTTGTTTTTTTGTTCATCGCGGCTGATATCCCTGGACCCGCGCGAGCGTCTATGTTTCTATATATGTCTATGGTTGTTGGGTATCTCTCTTATTATAAATTGCTGCATCCGTACCTCTACACTCTTATTCCTTTGGCGTCAAAAATTCGATCACAGCTGCAATGTCCACGTGTTAGTGACTTGTACCAAATTTCAACAGGAGAGGGTGTTCATTATCTGACGCACCTTTCAAGAACGGCTCGGGCTTCTCCGAGATGACCCAGTGTCCGGCGTCAATGTCGACCATCTGGAACCGGGGGAAGAACCTGCCGATAAGGGGGATGGCCTCGTCGGGCACGTACTTGCTCTTGGTGCCGCGGACGAACAGGGCGGGCTTCTCGAACCGGGCCTGCTCGGGGTCCCGGAAGGGGAAGTCGCCCATGTTGTCGAGCTCCTTGGAGATGATGCCCAGAGGGACCTTGAACTTTTGCTGCGTCGAGCCCTGGGGGCGGTGCAGGTTGCCGAGCAGGAACTGGCGGACGGGCAGGTCCTTTTCGTACTCGGCCAGGATCTTGTCGGCCTCGCTCTGCTTGGTCACGCCGGCCGCGTCGATGCGCTTCATGCCCTGGATGTACTTGCCAAAGTCGCTGCCGAGCTGGGCGTCGAGGGGCGCGTTGTCGACGCTGACAAAGTCGCGGACCAGGGCGGGCTCGGCCAGGGCCAGGGCCATGGCCGTCTTGGCGCCCATGCTGTGGCCGACGAGGGTCGGGTCGCGCAGGCCGTGGCGGTCGAGAAACGCGGCCACGTCGCCCGCCATGGCCGCGTAGGTGTGCTCCGGGTCGTGCGGCGAGTCGCCGTGGTTGCGCAGGTCCACCGTGTACACGTGCCGGCCCAGCTCGCGCGCCAGCACCTTGGACACGGTCCGGTTGTTCTTGCGGCTGCCGAACAGCCCGTGCATGAAGACGATGGGCGCCGAAGTCGCCGAGAACTCGGAGCGCTCCCGGCCCGCCTCGGGCGCGTGGTGGTCAAAGGCCAGGTCGACCGTCCGCTGGGTCGAGAAGAGGCAGGCGGCGGCGGCGCGGGGAGCACCAGAAGGAGTCGCGGCTCGCGAGAGCTGGCGCAGTGCCCGCAGGGGCTGGACGGCCCGGGAGGGTGCCATGGTGTCAATTGGAATGAGGTCGAGAGTTCGTCGGTTGCGGAGAGTGGTGAAGCTATCGTGGAATTTGGTGGCAGCGCTCCCCTTACATTAAATTTTTCTGGAGCCCCCAGCGATCGCGGAGCCCGTTCTGTATAATCTTGAAATGCGCTAAAGATTACTGGTTGGCCGACGTCATTTACCACTATCCTGGGTCCAGTATAGTGCATATTCGCTATCAATTCAGTGCTCATTTGGTCGTATTGTTGGGTCTGATCACTTGGTAATGTGGTGACCATGATTGTAGAATAGTAGGTATATTCTCACTTGACTTGGAATAAAACATCATCACTGTTCTTCTCCAAACAATTTTCAAAATATGTATATCGATCCGTGTCCGGTTTGAATCTTTGCAACGTGGCCATGTACCTACCTTTACGAAGCACCTGCACTCTGAAGTCCGTCTAAAATAAGACAGGCCCAGCCAGTACTCTGTAGATGTAAACTTGCTCTGCGAATAAGTTTCTTTGAATCCTGACATTATGCGGTTGTCCCATGCAATCCTCGACCATAAAATACAGCGTCTTGATTATATTTCGGGATCCCGACTGCCCTTTCTGGATTTGCATCCTATTAGAAGAACATACCCAAGTGCAAGATAAGGTTTGAGGATTTAACGCAAACCCCGTCATAGCTACGGGATTCGTCACGGCCCCGACGGCCAAATCCGTATGACCCGGATTTCAGACGTGGGATGAGCCAAACCCGTCAGCTCTCTTCCCTTCTCTTTGGACATTGCCTATGAATGATTCCCGAACCAATCTCGCCATTATTCCACTGGGTCGTACGGTTAGTCTCCATCGAATCTGTTCCCCGGCCATTGGTACTTCATCTTCATATCACGCCAAGTCGTCGGGATTGAGGAGCAAACCACGGGCGCGCTCGTTCGTCGGCTTTGGAGGCTTGGATCCCTACTCTATGTGACCACCACTTGCCCTGTTCGGGATATATTCAGCAAGGCATGGAGCGAAGTAAAGGTCCCACACCTTCTGCCACATCTGCACCGTATGGTCATGCTTGCAGCGGTTGCTCAAAGGCAAAGACTCGGTGCATTCCTCGGTCGGCAGGAAGCTGTGAAAGGTATGTCAGAGGCTTCTCTATACGGTTGCCATGAACCTCACGTTCGACCCACGACGGGTGTAAGGGCTGCCATGTATTCACTTATACAAGAAAAGATCAAAAGTGTGATGCCATGATGTAAATTTAATTTTCGGTCAAACACCATTCCTACAGCAGCAAGAAGAATCACGAGTCTACCCATCAAAAACTCTTATTGACTTGTCAATGTTTAGATGTCATCGACTCCAGAAAGAATGTACACCGTCGGTTGCTGTACGCAAACGACAGGCCCCCAAGGCGGCGCCGTCCTCTTCTTCCAAGCGAGCGAGACTGGAGGACCGATTGGAGGACCTAGTCGCACTGCTGCAGACACACAATGCTCAAAAATCTCAAGAACCAGCCCCGGCCGAGTCTCCTCGCGAGCCTGAAAGACAGCACCCGTGGATCCCCAACGTCTGGCGTAGGGACGCATCAAGAAAACCAGAGACAGGCCCAAGGCCCTTCAATGACATGACACCCAATGTTGTCGGCCCTTCGACAAGCAACCCGGGCTGGCAAGAGATGGTTGTGACGCCGGCTACTACCGCCAACTCGACATGCAGTCCACTGACACCTTCATCTCGGTTGCCCGACCTGCCTCCGGCCATGGCAGAGGCAGTACTACATGAATTCCGGACCGTATATACCAAGAACAATCCATTTCTGTACATTCACCCTTCTGTGACGGTTCAGGAAATGCAGCAAGAGCGTCCCTTTCTCTGGTTGGTCATCCGGGCGCTGTGCACGAAATCATATGCAGAGCACCACGAGCTCGGCAGGTTGATTCGTGAAGTGCTTTCAAATCAATTACTAGTATGTACCAGAATGACTGTTTCATCGTTGCGAGGGAGTGGCCCTCCTCATGCTTGAACGATGAAGCAAAATACTAATATGGAGCAGGTCGAGTGCGAGAGAAATCTTGATCTTCTTTTATGTCTCCTGACTTACATGGGATGGTGAGGAGAATCTCCCGCCTGCCTTTTCAAATCTCGTATTAATCATGCGACGATAGGACTGTACACTGGCTGGTTGGAAGACCATTCATGTGTGTCCTGTCCAGTTTGGCCTCGGCACTGGTATTGGACCTCCGTCTTGACAGAAAATCGCGAGAAGACGTTTTGTCGAATCCGAATCTGAGCTGTTTCAAACAATACCCGTTCCCACGGCCCGGCCAAGCTGCCAGTAACAAAGCCCGTACCAATGAAGAAAGACGGGCAGTTCTGGGCTGCTATTTTACCTCATCCATGTAAGCAACCTCGAAACTCCCATCATTGCTGTCGTCCAAAAGCTGACTTGGCGTCCCCATAGTGCTTCTATTTACATGAAGTACGAGGCTGCCCGCTGGAAACCACATATTGAAAAGTACATGGACCACTTGTGGGAGGAATCAGAGGCCCCCACCGACAGGACACTCGTCGCCCTCATTCGAATAACGAATATTGGAGACGAGAGCACCCAGCTCACGATGAGGTCCGAGGATTCCGATGCCAGCAGCGCGTCCATGTTTCATATCAAGGGTCTGCTAGCATCGTTGGATCAAGTCAAGAGCACATTCACTCCGGAGGTGTTGAATCATTGTAAGTTGAACGTCGCAATGCCATGCTGCCAGTTGGACTGACACAGTAAAGCTCTGGTCAAGCTCCATATCTACAGCACCGAGGTCGTGATTTACGAGCCGGCTATATTCCAGCAAGCATCGACACCGCCATTCAAACCGCTAGATTTCAGGCGACGTGGTTATCTACAAGCATGTCTGGAATCAACCAAGAATTTCCTGGACTGTTTTATTTCCTTGGATGCCGCAGAGTATGTCGGTCTATCCTTTTGGTGTCTGGTAAGTGTCGTGGCCCTGAATTATGAGCCTCATTGACCAAAGAGATGGTCATAACGCCCATCCATCTTTTTTATAAGCACGGTGCTAACTTTACTGAATAGATCGAGTTTGCGTACTGCACCCAGGCTCTATACCGCCTCTCCCTGCTCGACGACCCGGGTTGGGACCGCGCCGCCACCAGACAGACGGCCGATATCATATACTACCTCGAGGAGACGGCCAAGCTCTTTGACAGGATGCACAACGTCGCGCGGACCGGCCTCGAGACACCCGATGAGGATGATATATTCTCCAAGGCCGCCTGGTCCCTGCGGACCACGATCCCTTCGTGGGCCAGCACGCTGGAACAGGTAGGCGCCGTGACGGCCACGCCCAGTAACGCTGCTACCACTACTGCCGCGCCGGCGATGGGGACGAATACAGAGGCGGTCGATCCCATGCTCATGGATTTCACCGACGACTTCTGGCTGGCGGACATGTTTACTTCCTGGGGAGGTGCGCCAGGATTGTAGTAACGACGTGACGTTGTATGTTAGTTTTGTGGATAGAGACTTGTACATCATCGAGCTAGCCCTCCAAGTGACTACACAAGCAGCGTAAAAGAGCAATGTGACCCGTTTAGCATTGCTATTTTTTGCACCGGATTATGGACTGTAGTCCACCCACACGTAAATGTAAACAGTTTGCCTGAAATAACATTGTTTTCTTTTGCTCAAACACACCTATGTACATCAATATTGCCGAACACCCGTCAATCCCTATTTCTTCGGAATATCATGCCACCGTCTTACTTTTTCTCCCAACACGGCCCCCAAACATCGCACTCGGTAAATAGCCTGATCTGCGGCCTACGCGCGTTTCCAATCCCGGGCCACGGGGCCCACGGCCGTAGGATTCCCATCTGACAAGTTTCCCTCTCTTGCTGCGCCGCGGACTTCGGGGTTCACGTCCGGGGCCAAACCAAACATGGCACACTCCCACCACGAGAAAGCCGGACATGATTTGTACTTCAAAAAGTGGCGAGCCCCGGATGCCTCGTTCTTGTGCCCCCCGAGAGCGAGGTCTCGGTTCGGTCGCACATGGATGAAATGAATTGTCTCACATTTTTGAACAACAACGAGAGACAGAAAAGTTTTTAGCTCGGTAGAGAAAGCTGCCAAAATCTCTAAACTTATTGCCGCTGCACACCACGCCCACACACACACGATATGGACGACGATTCCGCCCCGGCACGGGCGCAGAGCCTGGAACCCGCCGCCGCCGCCTCCGACGCCGCTGCCGCCGTGGCGCCCGCCAATAATGCGGCTGATACAAAGCAAGACCACGATGACAATGCGTCTACACAGTCGCATACGACATCGCATAAAAAAAATGTGTCCAGTGGAGATCACGTGGTGCAACAAAAACAACCGCAGTCGAATCAGTCGAACAGAAATGATGATAGGAAAACACAATCCGAGAGCGCGGCAGGCGACGAAAATACCGACTACATCACCGGGATCAAATTGTACGTCGTCATGGCCAGTGTGGCGCTCACTTGTTTTGTAATGCTTCTGGACACGAGTATCATTTCGACTGTAGGTATTCGAAGCCGACATGTAGCAGGATAGGTGAAGCTAACTTATACAGGCCGTTCCGTATATCACGAGCGAGTTCAATTCACTGTCAGATATTGGATGGTATACGGCTGCGTACCAACTAGCTAGGTAAAACAACTAGAGTTTCTTCTAAATTTTAGTCGAAATCCCGTATTGACTGTCTTTGCAGTGCATCATTACAGCCTCTCACGGGAAAGTTTTACACATACTTCAAAGCAAAAGTGCGTCATCAGCAACGACAGACATACCCACGAGACTGACGGTTGTATAGTGGATATATCTGTTCTTCTTGTTCATATTCGAGGTCGGCTCGCTCATATGCGGCCTGGCTAGCTCGTCTCCCATGTTCATCGGCGGTCGAGCCATTGCTGGTCTCGGGGGTTCGGGACTCATGAACGGTGGTATGACCATCATTTCGGGAATAGTTCCTCTCGAAAAACGTGCTCGTGAGTTTGAAGATTGCTATTGATTTAGAAGCGTCCTGGAAAAAAGCTGATCGCATCGAGCATAGTATATACTGGACTACTGCTAGGTATTGGTCAGATGGGCATCGTCTGCGGGCCATTGGTTGGAGGCGCTCTCACTGAATATGTCACTTGGCGATGGTGTCAGTATTGATCTTTCCCCTGAGTTCTTGAGTTGGAGACTTACGGTCCGGCACAGGTTTCTATATCAACCTCCCGATTGGAGGCGCTCTTGGTGTCATCTTGATGTTCTTGGCCATACCCGATCTCACAATCAAGGAACCCTTTTCGGTCGCCCTGGTCCGAAAAACAATCCCGGAGCTTGACCTTGTCGGCTTTGGTCTATTCGCACCGGCGGCCATCATGTTCTTACTGGCGTTACAATGGGGCGGCAATGCGTACCCATGGAACAGTTCAGTCGTGATCGGCCTCTTCGTTGGCGCCGGCATCACGGCGATCATTTTTGCCTTTTGGGAACGCCGCCGAGGCGATCGAGCCATGGTTCCCGGCCCTGTTGTCAGCCACCGCGTCGTATGGATAAGCGGCATCAACGGCATGGCCTTGATGGGTATCATATTGACTGCGGCCCAGTACATGCCCTTGTACTTCCAGGGTGTTCGAGGGGAGGCTCCAGCCATGAGCGGTGTCGACATGCTGCCCAGCATCTTAAGCCAGTTGTTTGGTGTCGTCATGTCGGGTGGACTTGTTCAGCGGATAGGCTACTATCTGCCTTTCTCCGTGGGGAGTGGTATGGTCAGCGCCATTGGTAACGGACTCGTCTCGACATACCGTCCTTGGACAGCCACGGCATACTGGGCTGGCATTCAGGTCCTGCTGGGTTTGGGGCGAGGTATCGGCATGCAAATGGTACGTATTCTTCTCCCGTGTCAGCCTCCTTTTCTTTTACGGAGAGAACAAACTGACTTTGCGGCGTTTTAGGGCATGATTGCCGTACAAAATGTTTTGACCGCCCACCAGATTCCGGTCGGTGTGGCGTTTCTCATCTTTTGTCAAAACTTTTCCGGCGCCGTCTTCGTCGTCGTGGCAACGGTAATATTCACACAGGACCTCGTCTCCGAGCTGGCCATGCGCGCGCCCTCGGTCTCGTCTGACGCAGCGCTGGCGGCGGGCGCGAGTGCTGATGCGGTTCGCACTCTCGTGCCGGCAGGAAGTCCCGAGCTCGACGGTCTGCTCCTGGCCTACTCGCTGGCCATCAGCAAGGTGTTCTACCTGCTCGTTGCTCTTTCCCTGGTGGGCATGGTCACGGGGTTTGGTATGGGGTGGGTCAATATCAAGAAAAAGGTGACCAAGCAGACAGAAAAGGCAGACGAGGCTTGATTGTAAAGTGCGTCGTATGCGTATCTAGAGTACGAATAAAAAGAATTGTCGTATTTTTTCTCCGGAGTTTGGATAATCTTCTTTCCATGATTTGTCGCTAGCTCTGATGTTTTGATGATCACGGGGGCGCCACTTTCACCTGTCCAGGTTCCCAAAGTGCACGGCACAAACTTTTCAATATCGTCAGAAGTGTATGGACTCTATCGTTTTGTTATTTTCATCATCACAATCAGTAAATCGTACCTTTTTCCCGCCTAATTGGGCGAACCGACAATCATCAACATACCTAGTATATACCTGTGGCTTGAAGTTCTACCCGAACTAGAAAAATAAAAGGTTAAAGAAAATCCAATAATGCCCTCGGCCTCAAAACAAAAAAATATACCAAGCCACCAGATAATAATATTTTTCACAGCAGAATCACCTCTTAGTAGGAGACCTCAAAAGGTATAAATAAATGCCCACTTTCCCCATATTCCAGAAACTCTTCCCAGATAACCATCCAACTACCATACTCAATTCTCGAGCAGCTCTTTCAGACGACTTTCCAAACGACAACTCGATACCAACGCACAACACATCGGACCACTCCTCAACTCCATACATCTATCCGATCCAAGATAGCACAAATCCCAGACCGAACCCAACCCACCCCAGAACTACTTTGCGTCTATAGCAGAGCCAGGCAAGACTGTACTCCTCTCTCTAGTTTCTTCTCTTCTCGCTGTCGCCCACGTACTCGGCACACATCGGACCACAAATTCATCCCAACCCCTCAACTTCTATAGCAGAGCCAGGCAAGACTGCTCTCCTCTCTCCTCTACTTTCTTCTCTTCTCGCTGTCGCTGTCGCCCAACATACTCGGCACACATCGGACCATAGATTCATCTCAACCACTTAACTATCAACAACGAACCCCTCAACCAACAACCACGAACCACGCAAAGATGCCTGGAAGTAGTTTCCCCGACAACATGGTTGCTGCCTTTCCCAAAATCACCCTCAGAAACAATCGTCCGGTTTTCCGGGAAGATGTGCCCTCCTTGGCATCATCGCAAGCCATCCAGGCCTTAATCAGCCTCGAAACTGGCCATTTCCAGCCATCCATCACTGGCCACAATCCGAAGATGTCTGCCCAAGCACGAGTCTCATCAGAGCGCCCAGGAAGGGTTACCTGCGAGATGTCAAATAACTTGGGATCGATACTGCACAGGATGCCAGAGGAACTCCTCATCATGGTCGTCGAGCACCTTCGCCCCGTCGGCCAGGAGCTTCTCAAACGGACATGCCGTAAGATGCTTCGCATTTGCAGCGACCGCATCGTCCGCGAAAAGCAATTGTCGGAACACTGGCAGTCTCGCTTGAGAAACGCCAGAAACGCCGGAGTTGATTCCAGAGAATACCACCTCTTCCTGGACGATCGGGAGGCCACAATGCTCCGCGACATCCTGATGCGAGACTCGCTGTGCTCGCCGTGCAAAGCGTTCCGCAGCGATACGACGAAATTCCGCCGAGCAATGGAGATGGCCACCGGGCCCAAGAAATGCTCAGCATGCAGGGTCAAGCACCCAGCTTTGTTCTTTAGCAAAGAGGAACTCCTCAAGAACGATCGAGTCTGCATTGGCCAGCAGGGGCATGTCTCAGTCTGCGAACACAACAAGACTAGCTGGCTGGACATTTGCTGCCGGGTACAAAATCCTCATTGCTATGTGATCGGTACTTACACCAAAGACTGCGCCGAGTCTCCAGCGAAACAATTCAAAGATGGTCCATATCCACCATCCGACACGTTTCCCAAGCTTCCTGTTCCCAAGGAACTGCACCATTCCGAGAGCTTCAGCTTCTGCCAAGGCCCAACTCCGGCCGAGTACTTCGAGTCTTATTCGTCCGAAATCGTTTCCAAAACCCGCGAGAAACAAATTGTTCGGGCCGCGCTTTCCCGCAGCCGGCATGGATCCACGGCGGTTGTTTTGAGCACAACTCCCAAGTTCAATTTTGACGACACTTTTACAACACACCCGGAAAAGCATGACGAATACTTTGTCCAAGGCGACGACTTGGAAATTTCCACCCAATTCGCCTTTACCCTGAAAGGACTCACCAACGAAAACGTCAGGTCAGAGGTGATCAAGAGTCTGCTCTCGTTCGACGAGGAGAATGACAGTATTTACTGCCCACACTTATCACGGGGCAACGGCCCGGGAGCTCAGATCGTCTTATCGATGATCCGTGGTCACTGTACCTGCTTTCCGGGAACCGCAGAGAATCCTAAAGGACGATGTCCCGTACATGTGAACAAGCACGGCGAGGCCACAGGCGTCCAGATTTGTGCCGAACGCAGCTGCGGCTGTTTTCTCAATTTCCAGACCGACTGGAGGCCACAGACGCGACAAAACCGAAGACGCAAATTGCCTCCGCAGCAGGAGTTCAACATCTGGATCCGTGTCGGAAAATACATCAAGACCAACACGCCGGAATCCGCCGAGTGGATGTCGGCACTCGACCCAGAGTCCTACCAGTCCAGAGACGAACTCACACGCGGGATCACTTGGTGTGATGATCCAAAGTGCCCGACCTCCCACAGAAACATTGCTCGATCCCGCGCCTTCCAGTGGGCGGCGCTGCGTTACACGCGCCGCGGAGAGGACGGCCTGATGGAATTTGAGCCCTACAAACACTTGTTCGAGGAGACCGGCAGTGACCCGCGCAAGCATTTCTCGTACTGGGATGCGTACGACAAGAGAATGGCCTTTTACTCCAGCATTGACGCCCACTTGTCGCCAAATGACCTGCAATGGAAACCTCCAGCCATTGAAGCTGGAGATACGCAGGTTGAAGATGAGTGGGAGGATGTGTCTGATGATGACGATGAAGAGACAGACGAGTCGGATGATGAAGAAGAGACAGACACAGACGAGTCGGATGATGACGATGAATCAGACACACAGTCTATAGATATGTGGGAAGAGGTGTCGGAATACGAGTTGTCGGATGAAGACTAAAAAGATTGGATGAGGTCATGGGTTTGGGAGGAGGAGGCATTGTATGGAGTATACTCTGTTCCACTCTATGCTGGTTTCTGGGTGAGCATCATTTTGGTCGGGGGACGGACAAAACATGGCATGGGGCATTGTGGGTTCAGATTGAATTGATATCATGGGATTATTTCAGGATATGAAAATTGAACATATCTTGAACACAACGCTTTGTTTGCTTTTTTGTCTTCTTTTCCTTGTGAACAACTGGTTGTTTCAAATTGACGGGTTTAATTGGGTGTGGCGACATATGGCCGCTACTAGACAACTAACAGACAGCGAAGCTCTTTCCCGACTTGGCGCTGCGCCGCCGTTACTGGGTTGGCCTTCAACCTCTGTCAGTACGCTGTAGGTCGTCAATCGATCATCCTCCACCTCCAACTGAAACCCAGGAATGCGCATCACAACTGCAGACCTCCATCACCCCTGATAGATGTAGTCCACAATTGCCCGCAGAATCGCCAAAGAGAGACAGAGATAGAGACAGAGTCAAGAGGCTCAACCACCCCGCGATGATGCTGCCACCGAGCTTGACAAGAAAGCACGTGGTCCTCCTGCTCAGCGGCGCCAGCTTTAGCCTTTTACTGATTGGTGAGTAAACCTCCCTTCCTCTCTAGCAAACCGCCCGTCTCCCTTCCGCCTACGTGCCCGCCCGGCCAGCACTATCGCTAACCTCGTCGCCCGCCGGCGCCTCCAATAGCTTTGTCCCTGTCCGACTCTATTAGTCTCAGCAGCCAACGTCTGTACGACTACTACGGCGGCAGCAGCAGCGCCGCCGACACGTCTATTGCCAATGGCGTCCCTCTGCGCATCATGACCCTCGGCGCATCCGTCTGCCGCGGCGATGTTTCCAACGGCACCTTGGGCTTCCGAAAGCCGCTGCGCGACAAGCTCGTGGCCAACGGCAACATGGTCAACATGGTGGGATCGGTTCGGGTCGGCGAGTTTCTCGACAACGACGTCGAGGCGCACGGCGGCAACCGGGTCGACCAAGTGCACGACTGGGCGTCGTACAGCGTCCCGCTGACGAAGCCGAACCTGTTTCTCATCAACGTCGGCTCCAACGACTGCCTGCAGAAATGGGACACGCCCAACTACCACGTGCGCCTCAACGACTTTGTCTCTTTCCTACTCGAGCAGTCGCCCAACGGCACCGTCGTCTTGTCGACGCTCCTGACCAACACCGTGCCGGGTACGGAGCCGTGCATCTTCGATATCAACGAGCAGATCAGGGCCCTGTACGCGCGCATGAGGGAGCAGGGCATGCGCGTCGTCATGGCCGAGATGCACGACCAGTTCGTACCCGAGGGCGACACGCTCGAGAGGCCGCACCCGGGCAACATCACCCCAGATGGAACGCATCCGGACGACGCCGGCTACGCCATGATGGCCAAGATCTTCTACCAGACCATCCTCGAGGCTGATCGCAACGGCTTCATCACTCGTGCTGAAGACAATGGCGTGGCAGTAGATGGCGAGGCCGGGCGAGATGCCATTAGGGAAGAAGAGCGCCTACCTGGCCAGGTCGAAGGCCTCACAGAGACGGCCTAACAGAAGCGGCCCGTAAGGTTTGAGAATCCCCGGACGTTCAAGACATTGTACATTTGGCGTTCAGGAGGTCCGAGGCGTTCTTTCTGCTTTTTATCCCGCATGGGGAAGAATCTCGCATGAAGAATTATAGAGTAGAAGAGAAGAGGTTGCGCATTTCCGGGCTCATCAGCATTATATCATATTTCACGCTTGCAATGCAAGATTTAATTAGGAACAAGAGGTCAGACTACTCTGTAGATCCAGACTTCTGAAATATACTCTCAGCACCATGCTAAGCCCATCCCCTGCGATCACTTTGACCAGGAAGTATCTGTGCATGGAAGTCGACTGATAATAGTTCCAAAGGACTGGTCGGCTGTATACCTATATAAACTAGACATTTTCTCCACAACACTACATTGCTATACGAGGTACTTTGGGACCATAATTCTTCATATAGCTCGTGTGACCATAAGAGGAGTTTTACTTCTTACCTTTGGTGCCCTGGACTCACCTCCATCGGAATTTAGCCAGAAAGATTCTTTCCGTAGAACTTGCTTATGGAAGTCCTAGTTGAGCAATTTGATCCCGGGGCTTTCGCAAAGGCCTTATCACCCGGGTTCCGACCCTTTCATCTTCCGGGGAGATCTAGCCGATCTTTAGACAGCACTGTTGTCTAGGTGGGAGCTGCCGAACACCCGCCAGTATTGCGATATTGTCACGCGAGGCAAGGTCCAGCGCAAGACACCAACGCGTGGAACCCTCCAATTGCATCGCAATGACTTGCCTAGCGGTTGCCTTTATCTCAGGCTTTGACAGCTGACGGGATGCCGATCGCACCATGCTGTTGGCTGCCAATTGGACCGGTATAGCGTGCTGGTGAGTGAGCACTATAATGATTCCCGGTTTACACATCTTGGCAGCCTTTGGGCCATGTCCGATGACGATGTTCTTCTGATACATCGTGCCTGGCGCTGCCCACGGAATGCTCAGCGTTATCCATCAGCAGAGCCTCAGCACAGCGTTGATCGCCGGCCGCTTCAGCGGGATTCCGCCTTCCTAACGTAAGGAATTCGTCGACCTGGTCCACCAGAATGCGGAGTCAGCATAGGTAGAGAAGAACTTGTCGGCACCGGGTACACCCTGGAGGAGAGAGAATCCCATGAACAGAAGAAGCTGTAAGGCTGCCCAAGTCTGACTGACTTTAGACTTTGTGCCCTGGCGATGTATGATGATGCATTCGCCGCTGTGTGTTTTATGTCGTCAGCTCGATTCCTTCCTTCTGAGGATCTCTGTTTCGAAGTCGCCTTGCTTCGAGGGTTTTTTGTGCTTGTCGGCGCCCCAAGACAAGAATGCCGACGCGAAGGAAGCCGATACCCCGGGGCACGTCATAAATGGGGTCTTTTGGTGCGGCACAGCCCTTTGCCAAGTCGAACATGACAGAACACCTACCAACATTGTCCGCTCCGTCTTGGAGTCATCGGGATTCCATCTCCTCGTCGTCAATCGCGCGACTCATCGCCCATCTCGCAGGTCGAGTCACCAGTATTCGCCAGAGGCCCGTGTTGGAACATGCGCGATTGATGCTATTCCCAACGGTCGCTTACTTGTGGCGACACACCTGAGCTTTTCCAGCACACGCCGTGGACGCGAAATTTAAATGAAGCTCGGCTCTAGGCTTTTCACGAGCGGCGCCTTGGCGGGAAGAAATAAGTCCTGGCTAGCAGGTCCCCTGGACCATCAACCCCGGAAAGCAGCCTATCACCATCCGACCCTCGGCCACGGCCTCCATCTCAGTCGACCCCAGAGCCATGTTATTAGCAGAAATCTCCCAGACTCGTCCGTCAACCCCGTACCATCGCAGCGGCCCTGGCCGGGGTCTTTTCGCATCGCGCCTCTCCAGGCTTGTGATTGCCTCGGGGGCAATTGGCTCGCTTAGCCTTTTGGCTGTCATCACGAACCAGCACCTTCGATAGCCATAACCCAATTGGGGGTGGCAGTGTCCAAGGGCATTGATGGCCTGGCCTGGCTTTGTACCTACACTACACCATGTAGGATCGCAGGCAGTGGAGTCTCTGCGGCTTGATGTCACCTGCGAAGAGGATATTTTCAGTTTGGCAATTCTTTTTGGTAGACGCCGCGGATCAATCAATCTCGCTGCGTGGTGGTTCGCCGTGGTATTGCCAATCTCCTTGGTTTTCTTGCGCGTCCACCTCTCTCTCCCCATAACGCCCTTGCTCCTTTTTTCCTTTCCCGCCTTTTTGCCCAGTCTCGACTCTTCCCCCAGAGATTTGCAACCCTTCCAATTGCTACTCGCAAAGGATTATCCTTTTTTTAGGGTTCAGATTTCAGAGATCCATCTTTTCTCGAAAGAGAGCACTGCCTGTTTGTTGATTGCCTTTTGCATTACCAAACCTAGCGGCTCAAGTTCCCGCTTCTTTTTTTGACTGGATCTGTCTACCCTTACCGTTTCCCTCCAGTATCCTTTCTGGAAATAGGGCACCGCCAACAACCCAGCCTACACTACATTGGAACGAGTCACTTTCATCGCCATCGTGTTATGATCTGACATGCAGTGCTCGTGGGGAAATAGTCGCAGCTGAAACCCCAATGGGAGACCGACAAAAATCCTCCTGCTAATACAGTCTCTCCCCCCTGACTCCCCGTCCTCGTCTGCCTGTTGTTAGCCAGCCAGAGTCAGAGATCAGTCAATCCCCTTCCTCGTGAGGCTGAATCGGTCGGTTTTCTTCTCCAAAACCTACTCCTGTTCCCTCCTCCTTTGGAACAAGCCACCGAGGCATTATCGCCGGTCCTCCTCTGCTCTGAGCTTTTTTCTCATCCCACTGGCTCACTGTCGGCCCACTCCTGCGATCTGCATTGGCACTTACACCGCGCTTGTTGCTTCCTCCCGGCTGCTAAGATAGAGATCTTTGCTGCCTTTTTATTCCTGCTGGGCGCACCCCTGGTACTCATACCTCGTACATAATTACCCAGGCTTCCCAGTCACCCACGCGTGCGCGCGCTCCGTCCACTTTGCTCCATAATCTCTAATCAAAGGAATCGCCAATCCCACCAAAAGGTACCGAAAAGGTAGACCAAATTGAGACATTTTACCTCTGCGCAAAAGACCCCCCGACGAGTCAGCTTGGGTTGGGCAAGTCGTCACAGGATCCGGTTTACACGCAATCAACAATACGAACTGGAAACAATCTGAGTGGCTCATCAGCAATACTATTGGGCATACAGAAGAGAGGTCGTCAGTCGGCGCGAGTGCCTCCATCACCATGTCTACCGCTTCGCTCAGCTCGGACTCACAAAACAACCGCCGCGTCGGTGCGCACATCTCGCGGCGCGACTCGGGTTGCTATTCGGACAGCTGCTACTCGGAGCAGTACCCATACGATGCCTTCTACAAGGAGAAGCCGACGCCAGACTATCTCAGCAGCCAAGCCGCCGAACAGCAAGTATCCGGCTGGGCAATAGTACAGATTGGCCTGCGCATAATATCGCTCTTCCTCTCTGGCATGGTCGCCGGCTGCAGCATCAGGGGCTATCTTTCCGGCTTGATATTGTGGCTTCCGCTTGTCATCGTCATTGTGCTCTGGGAGTGCGCCGAGCTCTTGACATTCGCCGTACAACGGACACACGGCCTGCCGCGGACAGCACACGTTATTGTCGAGTTCCTCATTGCGCTCGGTGCGCTCGCCTACACGGGACTGTCGGTCTGGGAGGTGTTTGTATTCCGGGGCTACCGGAGCATTGTCGAGTTCGCAGTGGTAACAGGACTTTGCGCCGTGATATCGTGAGTCACCCGCCTCGCCCTGCAAAGGGACACTTTCTCCAGCCAAATTTTGGAAAGCTAACCAATATTTACAGTCTGTGTCACTCAATACTGTTCGCCCGCGCATTGGTAGACCACGATTCGAAACGGAAGAGAGAGGACGGCTACCCGATTTACTTGGATTGAATGTGCGCAAATAGCCACATGCGTCAGAAAACACGGGGGCTGGATATGTTATTTTTGCATTATTTTCTTTTGTCTCAACAGCACCAAGTATATTCCCATTTTGAAGGGGTGATGGCTGCATTTCCAAGCGACGGCGTTTTTACGGGCGGATCACAATTTTTTCGACATTTCCAGAGCGGATACCCTGACGGAATAGACAGCGCAAATGCACTGATAATTTTTGCGGCATCTTGAGAAAAAAAAATAACACTGACCATTTGCCATCATGAAAATATCCTGCCTTGGATTGTGTTGTCTTCCGTATCAATAATATTTTGTTATGTTGACGCTGCTGTCGAAGAAGATCAGACGGCTGACTGATCGCAAAACATAATTTTTAACCTTATTCTTAACTCTAGGCGGATTCTCCACGTTTTCTTGCATGTCATCCCCGCGCCCGTCAACCGTTAGGTCTGTTCGAGCGCTGCAGTGCGCTAAAAAGATCTAGCGAGCAACAAGTTCCCTGCTGCTGGGAACACTCGAACCGCTTTTTTTTTTTTTTGTTCCTCAATCTCAAAAGCAAGGCCCAATGAGAGAGGCATGACGTAGGAAGGCCGAGACTGCACCCTCTGATACGAAGAGACTATTCACATACACCACTAGACGCCCGCTATGGAAGGTCACTCGACAGAACAAAGTGGAGTTACTAGGTGGGAGAAATGCCAAATAGGCGCCAAAGTTTTTTTACGGCGAGGTTTTGTAGCCGCCGTATGCGCTGTAGGTAAGCAATTCGGCTGCTAGATGTTGTCAAGTGAGTCCATTATCTAGTCCCCGGCGAAAATGACTCGGTTTGCCTGGAAATATGGTATGGCAAGCCGCAAGGTCCATATTCTGTTACAACTTACTGGGGGATTTTGGTAGGATTTTAATAGGGGGCTGATCATGCGTCGAAATCTATATTTATATAACCTTTTTTGTGAAACGTCAGCACTTGGATCCCAGATGGTGTTGCATACGAAGCCACGATGACCAGGCTACGCTAAGACTTGTCATATCTGTTCATACACTGCGAATTGGTGGTTCCCTACTTGGAGTGGCTCTTTATTATAGTTCTAAACATGATGCTTGGCAACTTCCACTCTCCAAGAGCACATATATTGCGTCGACTGCTTCTGCTGCTGGCGAGCACGAGATGTATTCATCTTTCAAAGGGGTCGCGCAAGCGAGCCTTGTCATGAATCATGATCTATCAACTTTGTGAGCGCATCCGAAATTGAAATAGCCCAGGTAAGGGTTGATCAGAGCATGATTTGATGATATGATCTGGACAAGGTTCTTGTTGAATTTCGGTCGCTTGTGAGGCAGTTGATATTGTAACCGCGAAGCATTTGTTGCAAAGCAGCAATTGATGTTGCCAAGGAGTATATGCAGCACCATTATTTACAAAGACCTTTAGGGCAATATCAGTGGAATTATAAGATTAATAGCACAACGTTAATCATTACATATTTACACAATCTACCATGATCAATGACAACCCCATATTTATAAGACTCATCACAGAGCTTATGTTCCAGAGTATTTTATGCCGGCCCAGTTTGGTCCACCAGGAACCAAACTGGTTCTAGACCTGGCAAAGAGCTTGATTAATAGACCGACACCATAACTCATTACTGTGTGGCCATGAGGCCTCGAGAGTTGCTAAAGGCAGATATCTATCTACCAGCTCTGCTCAATTAGGAATTGATATTTGTCTTTTCGCTGGGCAGAATTTATTAGGCATCTTTCTGCAATCTGTCATTTGAAGTACAGTCAAAACATAGATTAGAACTTGTGCTAATGGAAGACTTCGAAAATTTCGACATGCTGGAGTTTTGTCAAAGAGTTGTCTGCCCTCGAAATATGATATGTACTTGTTTATAGACTGTTGCGTCTCTTACCTATAGGATTTATCTTTGCAAGCCTTGCTCGAAAACTTGGAATAGGGCACGGTGCAATTCGGAACAAGAATTTACTTGACACAATATGATGCTGCTCAATAAATACATATCTTGATATATTATTTCATAAAAGCGCCAAATCCAGACGATGAACTTTCTTGACATACTGCAAGAACCAAGAGATGCTGGTAAGGCTCAAGCTCGCGTTGGCACAATTCTGAGCCACTTCTTGCCAGTCCGCTTGAGGACTCAGGAACCTTTTGCCGAGTTCGATCATTTCCGTCAATGATCGAGTCTGCGTCACTCTCGAGCCACCTCATAGACGCGTGGAAGAACGTCGGACTTCTATACCTCATATCCAGTCGACCGATTCTGTCAAGTGGCTTTCTGGTATTATCACAATATTTCGAGCGGAGTGGAGTCCTTCGTACCCCATGTCAAAAACCGCCTTTAGGGAAACTGTCAATAAAAGACATTTATCCTGAGGCTACTGCCGGTCACGTCAGTCGTCCATGAGTTGGATTCTGGATGAGCAAAAGTCAAATCGCAAGCAAGTCTGCTCAGTGTTCATGTGGTCTAGTTGCGTCAAGAGGCTGAGTTTAGGGTCTCGAATTCCGCGTCGTGTCTTGAAAAGGTCTCGACTCTTGAATATGAAAGCCGTAACATTTCAGCTTCCACCACGATGAGCAGACCCACGTATCAAGAGAAATTGCTGGAAAATCCCAGTCAGACGTCATAAGAAAATCAGTCGGTCGAGTGGAGCGGGTCGCGAGCTCTGTAATATCAGCATCAAATAAGACAATATTGATCGCATAAACAGCTGCGCAGAGGAAGAGTTGACAGTGACTATACAGAGAGTCTCAACGGCGGCAAGATGAAATAAAAAAGTCATTCTGATTCATTTCTACAGTAGTGTGCAGCAGAATTGTCATGCGCATACATACACAGTGCATTGGGCCGCATACTATTCCCTGACGTCAGACTGTACGGTCCGGCCCCAGTGGATCATAATTGGTGCCTGAAACTGGTGGACGGAGGCAGCGAGCCAATAAGAGAATTTCCTTATCGCAGTTATCAGAGTTTTTGCGCGGGCGAAAAAAAAATCTTACCCCACCAACCATACAGCCCACCAAGAGCAGAGACAGTGGTTGCGTTGCTGGTCGCCCGCCGCCGCTGCTTTCAGCCCACCATTCGCCCCCCCTTCCCTCGTCGAGTAACAGGGCAGGTTTATCAATTTTTCTCCCTCCCGCCTCAGAAATTTGGTATTTTGTTTTTACACAATATACCTCGTGTCTGTTTTCGTGATACAGTCATTTTTCTTGATTTACATTCCCTTCGTTGGCATCGAACGGTCACATTGATTTGTGGTTCCTTCCGCTGACGCTACTACTACCTCTGCACACACAAAGCGGGGTAAACATTTTCTGAATTAATTACCTGTGCCAAAGGCGGATCTTTGTCCATTCCTTTGCACCCAACCTCACTCCCAGTCGCAACCTCGACACCTCCCCCAAAGGCAACAACACATCCCCTCAGTCAAGATGGTTTCCGCCTCCAAGGAGAAGAGACTCGCAGCCAAGGCTGCCGCTGGCGGCGACAAGAAGGAGAAGAAGACTCTCGCTTCTCGCTCCAAGGCCAGCTCCAAGGCCGCCTCCCAGAATGTCAGCGCCAACGGCTCGGAGGCCGGCGACGACGAAGAGGTCGAAGAAGTCGCCACCGACGGCAAGAAGATGGAAAAGGTCAAGCGCCTCGCCGACCAGATGGACAAGTTTGGCCTGACTGACCGTGTCACCACTGGTGTCCTCGCCTCCACCAAGGCCAGCAAGGACGTCAAGATCATCAGTACCAGTTTGACCTTCCACGGTAGAGAGCTGATCAAGGACAGCACTCTCGAGCTTACCATGGGCCGAAGATACGGTCTGCTCGGTGAGAACGGTTGCGGTAAATCCACTCTCCTCAAGGCTATTGCCGCTCGCGAATACCCCGTCCCTGAGCACATCGACATCTACCTTCTGAACGAGGGTGCCCCGCCATCCGACTATGGTGCCCTCGACTGGGTGCTCAACGAGGCAGAGAACGAGATGAAGCGCCTGGACGAGCTCGCCGAGAAGATGCTGGAGGAGGAAGGCCCCGAGTCTCCCGTCCTGATGGATCTCTACGACCACATGGACAAGATGGACCCCTCCACCTTTGCTACCCGTGCCTCTCTCATCCTGACGGGTCTGGGTTTCAACAAGGTCACCATCAACAAGAAGACCAAGGACATGTCTGGTGGTTGGCGTATGCGTGTCGCTCTTGCCAAGGCTCTGTTCGTCAAGCCCTCGCTGCTGCTGCTCGACGACCCCACTGCCCATTTGGATCTCGAGGCCTGTGTGTGGCTGGAGGAGTACATGAAGAAGTGGGAGCGCACGCTCGTCCTGGTTTCTCACTCTGAGGATTTCTTGAACGGTGTGTGTACCACCATGATTGACATGCGCGAGAAGAAGCTCCTCTACTACGGAGGTAACTACGACTCGTATGACAAGACCCGCCGGGAACAGGAGGTCAACCAGCTCAAGGCCTACGAGAAGCAGCAGGCCGAAATTGCCCACATTGACAAGTTCATTGCCAGTGCTGGTACTTACGCCAACTTGGTCAGACAGGCCAAGTCTCGTGAGAAGCAAAAGGAGAAGATCCTGGAGAACCTTGTCGAGAAGCCCAAGGTCGACAGAGAGTTCAAGTTCAGATTCGGTGATGCCGACAAGCTTCCCCCGCCCGTGCTCGCCTTTGACGAGGTTACCTTCTCGTACTCTGGCGACGCCAAGGATGACTTGTACCGCCACATTGACCTCGGTTTCGACATGGACTCGCGTTCCTGCTTGGTCGGACCCAACGGTGTTGGAAAGTCTACTCTGCTGCGCCTGATGACCGGCAAGCTCAGCCCCACTGACGGTTCGGTCCGTCGTCACACTCACTTGAAGCTGGGCATGTACTCGCAACACAGTGCTGAGCAGCTCGACTTGACCAAGAGCGCTTTGGACTTTGTCCGCGACAAGTACAGAGAGAAGTCCCAGGACATCGCCTACTGGCGCCAGCAGCTCGGCAGATACGGTGTCTCTGGAAACACCCAGACGGCACTGATGGGTACTCTGTCCGAGGGTCAGAAGTCTCGTATCGTGTTCGCACTCTTGGCCATTGACGGTCCCAACATGCTTCTGCTCGACGAGCCTACCAACGGTCTGGATATCCCTACCATTGACGCCCTCGCCGACGCCATCAAGGAGTTCAACGGTGGTGTTATTGTCGTCTCTCACGACTTCAGGTAAGCAGCATTCTCACGTGTTTCAGTAACATGATGCTAACAAATTCTCAGATTGCTCGACAAGATCGCAAAGGAGATTCTGGTGTGCGAGAACAAGACCATCACCAGGTGGGACGGTACCATCGGAGAGTACAAGAACTCTCTGCGGAAGAAGATGATTGCCAACGGCGCCGTCTAAACGAAAAGTTTATGGAGTTGATCATGAATGCGGTTGAATTTGTACTCGGTGGACTTGGCATATCTGGGAAGACACTCTACTAGACGCATGCCGAGGACCTGTTTTTAGGACGGCTTTTAGATTGTGCATCAGATGAGCCGTCTCTAGGCTCGTAGAGGCTTTTCAATGGCCTTCGGATAGTAAAATGCATTTGCAATAGACATGATTTTGATAACATCTTTCTCGACACGCATTCATCACTGCAATAGGGTATTTCTGGACAACATCAAATCACCTTGCACATCTGTAAGCAGAGATCACCGACCTCTTACATGTAATGTTCATTACTATACACTTATTCCATACGAGAACACGAAAAGCTAGATACTTGGCGGAGCTGAATGGAGAATAGCTGCTGGGACGCTCTGGAGATGCACTTTAAAAATATTTCCTATCAAATAGCCATCAGAAACACCGCGACTCGGGGATTTAGGAAGAAGGCCTTTCAAGTTGAATTGTCGAGGGTGGTTTAGCAGGCTGGTCTTGGCAGCTGGCAGAAATGAAGCTGTCACGGCCCAAGGACGTTTAGAATTTACGCCGTCGTCATTGAGAGGTGGTTTTCAAAAAGTGGAACCATGTCTTGTCAGAGTGCACGAACCATCCTACAGTCAGTGCGCTAACACAACGCGACGTGCCTGTCAGGGGGATTGAGTGAATCCAATTATGCCGAATGCGGCATGGTGGCCAGTGTCGCTCTTTGTGACGGGAACGGCTTGTTCAGTCGAAACAATTGGATTTTGGGCAAGCAGCGGCAGCTCGAGAGAAATAAAATCAGTCCACCCTATGCAGTGATGTGCATATCGTATCATTCCCCAAATTCTTATGAGTGAATTGAAATCGATTTGTTACTTTCTCCGCGGAGACATTTTTCAGATGGTCCTAGCTAACGAACCACAAAAAGCAGTGTACAGATCATGATGAGTGTGCAATGAGTGTGACGAGCGACGATGGTGATTTTTGGTGGTGACCTTCTGTTCACTGCTAGCACCAACCTTCTGGACGGGCTGGTTGGAAAGCTTTACGTCTAGGCCCGGGGCATTCGGGTGCAAGCGCGTTCAAGAGGTTTGATTGGACGAAAAGAGCCGGGGTTATGGAGTTGATCGATCTGCACCCATGCGGGTACGTACCTTGCACTACAGGACGGCTCGAACCTCCAGCAGCGCCCAGACAGCTTGAGAATACTATTGTGTCTCTGTCTGGGTGGCAGGTTATAGTGGCATCACAGGTTAGGTACAGAGGAGGGGGACGACATGGGACATCAAATAAATGAATGAATGGAATAATAGCAATAATATTATACAATGCTGCCTGGCTTTTTCATGTTGCGGTGACTGTACAATCGGACTTGGACCCAAAAGCTCAATTGCAACAAGCACGGCTGTGTGTTCGTCCATTTCACCACACAAAAAACATCACCACATTGCGAACCCCAGCATCTGGGAAATCCAACGCAATGACCGGCAAGCCCAAGGATCGGCTCACTGGGGCACAAGACTCAGAGGTAAAGTATTTCTTTCTTGAATCTATCTCTTCATTTTCTTTTTTTTCCTCATCTTTTTTTCCTCATCTTTTTTTCCTTGCATGGAGCGCGTCAAATTCGGCGACGGTCTCTGCACACACCCTTTACTCCAGATGCGCTTCGGGCCTGGAACCGGTCCCCACGCACAATCACTTGGGCCTCGCCGAGTGCGCATATGGTATTGATGAATTCACCTGGCAAGATCTGAGTTTGGTTGAAGATCACCACTTGGCCATCATTTACCGTCATTTATATTTTTCTTCGCTTTTCCCCCAAGAAGAGACCCGAGCTGGTGCGACACGATACAGATGCGAATCGGCGCACGAGTGTCACGTTTTCTGTACCAGTTGCGCATCATCCCAGGCTTGCCACTATCCCTGGCGCCGACTTGGGGCGAGGCATCCGGGTTTTAGCGCGGCGGGCCCTACAGCGCCGACAAGTGCCACAGGACAGGCACTTGGAGATACGGATACCATCCCAGACAGACAGACAGCATCGACGCAGTTATTGAGTTTCCCATAATCGCCAGCTACTAACATTTTTCGCCAGACCGAGCCTGGCCACCACGCCAGCTTGTCCCATCCATCGCAAGCTGCACCATCAAATCCATCAACTCCTCCACCCCCCATCACTCTAGACTCTGCGACATCAGCAACTCCGTCGCAGCATTTGCATCCAGACCACACGGCCCAGTCCTCGTACCACGACAGCACCTCCTATGCGTTGACATCTAATCAGCACGCGGCAGCAGTCCAATCACCCGCAACTGGGTCAGCGGCGCCAGAAAACCCGCGTTCAACGTCGACGAGAATTGCCAGTGAAGTAAGGCCTACAACAAACCAGTCGCCGGATTCATCAGCAGATCCGCCCCCGACCAGCAAGCCTGTCGCAACAGACGGTTCCGCAGGAGTCCATCCCGCACCCACAGAGCCACAGGCTCGCGTTCCCACCCGTCCTCGTCGTCGCGCGGCGGCGCCCACGCAAGCGCCGGCTAACTGGGACGAGCTCTCTCGTTACCTCATTAATGCTCGATCAGCAATCCGAGGAGTGAGGAGAGCAACTATGGCTTCTCATGGCTCGAACGGGGTGAATGCACCTCACCATGCATCGCCGACGCAGCAGCAGCAGCCGTCGCATCCAGCGGCACCGCGGGCCTCGAGTCGCCTCTCTACCTCGTCGGACCAAAACCCACCAGCCAGGGAGAAGACGTCGGGAAGCTTCTACGATCCCTTGACGGACACAACAAGAGAGAGAAGACCATCAGACTCGTGGTCGAGCAGCAGGCCGGTAAGATCAAAACTTTCTCTTTCCTTTCCCACATTGTCACTGCCAAAAACACCAAGATACGATCATGACCCCGTGTCTTGTATGCACGCGTGGCTGCGACATACATCTCGCGTCTCTTGTTCTTTTAGTCACTTGAGTCACTTGAAGAATTCGCGTCGACTTTTTTTTTCCCCTGCCAGTTCCATTGTTTTAGCATCCGTGTTCCCGGACCGCGTTGATTGGAAATGCCACTTTCGGTGTTGCGAAGACGCTTGTCGCACGAAAGGTTTGCTCAGCACCATAAGCTTAGCTAGATCGGCACGCCCAAAACGAGGCAACAACCAAAGACATCTTCCCATCATCTTGCCAATTGAACACGCAACCCAACTACCCTCCCCATCCACTCAAACTTTTCCCCCTTGCCTTTTTCATCATCCCGTTTGCAGACCCTCCACGACCGACCCATCGATATTGACTTTTCCATCACAGTCTCGATTGAATGAACATCCCTATTCTTCGACGCAGAACCAACGCAACGGACATGAATCACCGTCTTCCCCTGTGAAGAGGGAGTCCGCCCCGCGAAGTCGAAGCCCGCTGTCGCACTCGCACCCAAAGAGCTCAAACGGCTACAGTGCCGATCCGGCCAGCCCAACAAACAAAGCTCTTAATCTAAAGTCGTCTCCCTCGCGGTCGCGCCCTGCACCAGAAGCCCCGGCACGAGAAGTATCATCAAAACCAGCCGTCTCTTCAATGTCGTCAATCTTGAACCCAGAGCCAGCAGCTGCTCCCGCTTCTGCACCAGCAGCTTCCAGCGTAAGTCGCCCAATTTCAAACCACCAGTTTTTGATGCATTTTGATGTCCATTTGCACCGACCGTGCTACACGCGGTGCTTAACGCCGGAATCTCCGATGCCTTTGAACTGTTCCCAACATAACGCCGCATTCAACAACCTGTGACCTCATGCTAACAGTTGGTTCTACAGACGCCCAGCCGTGCTGCCGAACTCATGTCCTTCTCTAATATTCTGTCGAGCGCTGAGCCTCTCCCGAAGCCCAACCGGCCAGTCATCATGACCGAGGAGAAGAAGAAGCCTGCGCGCAAGAGCAAAGGTCGTGAATCACACCTCCGAAATACCGAGACCAAGAAAGTCTCACGCCGATCTTCCAGTGGTCCAAATGATGTTGCCAGCCGAGGAGCCAAGCGACAGTCTAACGGCACTGTCAAGCCCAAGCAACTATCTGCCGAAAAGGAGAAGAAGATTGAGAAGTTCATGGAGCAGCTTGAGGCGCAAGCCGATGATGTCGACTTGTCCGAGCTCGAGATCGAGAAGGAACTACACGATGATCGCAGCAAGCGGCGCAAGGTCGACTTGGAGCAGATCGAAGCCAACGATAACAAGCTCCGTCGCGGCGAGTTTTCAATCTATACTAGCAAGAAGCTCTCTTCTCAAGCTGTATTCGGCAAGAGGCGCTACGACGATCTGCACTATGAAGAGGCAATGAGCGAGGTTCGAGAGCGCGAGGTCCACGCCGAGAAGGAGCGAAAGAAGGACATGCAGCGCAAGCGTCGTCGTGAGAAGTCTATGCAGGTCACGATTGAGCAGAAGGAAGCTGCCCTTGCGAGAGCCTTGGCCGCCGAAGACGAAAGCGAGCGCCAGAAGCATCTCCGCGAGGCCGAACGTGCTAGCAAGAAAGCTCAACAGACTAAGCTCATCCTGCAGAAGGGCATCAAAGGACCGGCTCGCAATATTGCATCATCTGACATCAACCTCGAGGGCGGCACTCAGTCGGTCTTCCTTCTGGGTAGCGACGCAGAACCGAGCACCAAGAGTAAGAGCAAGCGCAATGGCACACGTCCCAAGAAGTCCAAGGAACAGAAGCAAGCTGAAAAGGATGCTGCTGAGGCCGCGCAAGCCGCCATCGATGCTGGCGAGGAACTTCCCCCAGCCCGCGAGGAGCAAAAGATCCGCATCAAGCTCAGCAAGAGCTCTTCCAACCTCAAAGAGGCGAGAGACAAGGACAGAGACTCTGAAGATACCAGGGAGGCCAAGGAAAAGGTTGTCGAGGAACCAGTCAACCCCTTGGAGACCAAGTTTCAGTCCAAGGGTTACAACCAGATTTACGACCAAATTTGGCGTGATCTTGCACGCAAGGATGTCTCTAGGACATACAAGCTTGCCGTCGACTCGTACGCAACAAAGGCATCCAACCTTAAGAAAACAGCCATTCTTGCTTCCAAAGAGGCCAAGCGCTGGCAGCTGCGCACCAACAAGGGCACCAAGGATCTTCAGGCACGCGCGAAGCGTTGTATGCGAGACATGATGAGTTTCTGGAAGCGCAACGAGCGTGAAGAGAGAGATCTTCGCAAGGCCGCTGAGCGTCAAGAGATTGAGAATGCTCGCAAGGAGGAAGCCGAACGTGAAGCAGCTCGCCAGAAGAGAAAGCTCAACTTCTTGATCTCGCAGACTGAGCTCTACTCTCACTTTATCGGTAAGAAGATCAAGACGGATGAGGTCGAGCGAAGTACCGACAATCCCGAAATCGCACCGGCCGCTGAGAATGACTCGGTTGAGAAGAAGGACGTGGCAGAGCCGACGGGTCCTGTCGGTGCCAAGGTCACAAACTTTGACAACCTCACTTTCGAAGAGGAAGACGAGGAGAAGCTTCAGGCTGCCGCCGTGGCAAATGCTCAGAATGCCATTGCCGAAGCTCAACAAAAGGCACGTGCCTTCAACAAGAAGGATACCGACATGGACGAGGACGGCGAGATGAACTTCCAGAACCCGACTGGTATGGGTGACGTTGAAATCGAGCAACCTAAGATGCTGAACTGCCAGCTCAAGGAGTACCAGATCAAAGGTCTCAACTGGCTTGCCAATCTTTACGAGCAAGGTATCAACGGCATCCTTGCAGACGAGATGGGTCTCGGCAAGACTGTCCAGTCTATATCAGTCATGGCCTACCTGGCCGAGGTTCACGACATATGGGGTCCGTTCTTGGTCGTTGCGCCTGCGTCGACTCTACACAACTGGCAGCAGGAAATTGCCAGGTTCGTCCCCGACTTGAAATGTCTTCCATACTGGGGTACTGCAGGTGATCGAAAGATTCTCCGCAAGTTCTGGGATCGCAAGCACAACACATACAGAAAGGATTCACCGTTCCACGTCTTGGTGACTTCGTACCAGATGGTGGTCTCCGATGTTGCCTATTTCCAGAAGATGCGTTGGCAATACATGATTCTGGACGAGGCTCAAGCCATCAAGAGTTCTCAGAGTTCGCGTTGGAAGTGTCTCTTGAGCTTCCACTGCCGAAACCGCCTGCTCCTGACGGGTACTCCCATCCAGAACAACATGCAAGAACTTTGGGCTTTGCTGCATTTCATCATGCCATCGCTCTTTGACTCTCACGATGAGTTCAGCGAGTGGTTCTCAAAGGACATTGAATCGCACGCGCAAAGCAACACAACGCTCAACGAGGACCAGCTTAAGCGGCTGCACATGATCCTCAAGCCGTTCATGTTGCGTCGTGTGAAGAAGCATGTGCAGAAGGAGCTCGGCGACAAGATTGAGCTGGACGTGTATTGCGACCTGACATACCGCCAACGGGCCTACTACCGCAATCTCCGCAACCAGATCAGCTTCATGGATCTCATCGAGAAGGCTACACTTGGTGACGATCAAGACTCTGGAACTCTGATGAACCTCGTCATGCAGTTCCGTAAGGTCTGTAACCATCCGGACCTGTTTGAAAGAGCAGACACCACGAGTCCTCTGTTCTCCGGCTACTTTGCCGAGACAGCCAGCTTCCTTCGCGAGGGAACCAACATCCCGGTTGGATATTCTACGCGCAGTCTCATCGAGTACAAGCTGCCGCGGTTGGTGGGAACCGATGGCGGAAGACTGTACAAAGCTGGCAAGGACAACGAAAAGGCAGGATTCAGGAACAAGTATCTGAATCACCTCATGAACATCTGGACGCCAGAGAATATCCGCGACAGCACGAGCGGCAGAGATGCCTTTTCCTTCCTGCGCTTTGCCGATACCAGCGCACAGGAAGCTCACAAGGCCAGCCAGCGTGATGTATATGCTCGCGCAGTCGACATGGTCAAGAAGGAACGTCGTCTCGGTCACATGAACGTCATCTATGACGACTCCGAGGACCAGAACTTCACACCGGCGCATGCACTCTTCCAGATCAGAGCTCGGGCCGACCGACAGCCGCTTGCTGACATGACCAAGGAGGGAATTCTTGGCAAGCTCATGAACATTACCAAGACCGACAGGCAATTCTCAGGCTTGAGCCGACTTGAGCAGGCTGCCCTGCCAGGCGCTACTGCTGCTCCTATTCAGATCTCCTGTGACGGTACCCGTGCGCCTATGATGGAATGCGAAGACACACTATTCAACGTGCCTATGCGCAAAGCCTTGTACGGACCCAACCCGTTGGAGGAGAAGGCACTGGTCACTCAGAACTATCCTCTGGAGCGATACCCGACCGCAAAGATGCTCCCGCCGCCGGACAACGAGAAGAGGCGCTTTACCAACATCACGGTGCCCAGCATGCGCCGCTTCGTCACGGACAGTGGCAAGCTCGCGAAGCTCGACGCTCTGCTCTTCAAGCTCAAGGAAGAAGGCCACCGTGTTCTGCTCTACTTCCAGATGACTCGAATGATCGACTTGATGGAAGAGTACCTGACCTATCGAAACTACAAGTACTGCCGACTGGATGGTTCCACCAAGCTAGAAGATCGTCGAGACACAGTCACGGATTTCCAAACGCGGCCCGAAATCTTCATCTTCTTGCTGTCCACCCGCGCTGGTGGTCTTGGTATCAACCTGACGTCTGCTGACACTGTCATCTTCTATGACAGTGATTGGAATCCCACCATCGATTCGCAGGCCATGGACCGAGCCCATCGTCTGGGTCAAACTCGACAGGTCACAGTCTATCGTCTCATCACCCGCGGCACCATCGAGGAGCGTATCCGAAAGCGTGCCATGCAGAAGGAAGAGGTGCAGCGAGTCGTCATTTCGGGCGGTGGTGCTCGTGGTGTCGACTTCAGCGGCCGTCGTCCTGCTGAGAACAGGAACAAGGACATTGCTCTGTGGCTGGCTGACGACGAGCAAGCTGAGATGATTGAGCGCAGGGAGAAGGAGCTTCGTGAAAGCGGAGAGCTGGAGAAGCAGACCAAGAAGCGCGGAGGCGGCAAGAGAAAGAGAGAGGCCGTCAGTTTGGATGACATGTACCATGAAGGTAAGTTTCGGATGTACTCTGGAGACGACACTGGACTAGAACGGGTTTACTAACATGACTTTTTCAGGCGAGGGTCATTTCGATGACGGAAACAAGCCGTCGGGCACAGCTACACCTGCCGAAGCAGACACTCCTGCTGCTCCAGCGGCCAAGAAGCGACGTGCCGGCGGCAAGAAGGCAAAGACAGCAAAGCAGCGACTTGCCATCGCTGACGGAGAGATCGACATGTAATCTTTTACGCTTCGAAAAGCAATTGCGTGTATGTCAAAAGACGGATGGAAATAAAATAACCTTATGAGGCGAAATAGGGATGATATTTGTCAAGGGCGAAAGGGATTGGCCCAGAAGAGAAAGAACAAGAAAAGCCAAAAAAGAAAAGAGGAAGAAGATGGGGTACAGGCGCGAACGGCGAATATCCTATTCCGTGTATAATTGTACAGAACCGAGATTCAAGCATTCAGGGAAGAATTGCGACCGTGGGTGCGGTCTGCCGAGGCGCGTTTTTACAGCTGCATTGCATGCATTATTTTCTTCCTACTTTACACAGACTAGAGAGGCCGACCAGATTTCTTCCTCGGACGGTACAAAATGGATTCCTGACTAATAGTTATACTTGACCTCTTTTCTGGTGTAAATGATGCGTGCAGACATATGTGGAAGGTATGTCCACGTTTACATGACTATTGCGTGCGAGACTGTACATGTACCGATTCGAAAATTGATTACAAAAACAGAAAAAAATGTATCATATTCAGTTCGTTGCTGATCCTGATGTTTTTCAAGTTTAACCTATCTAAAGACCCCTTTTCATCCAGTCCCCGTTCGTTCGACCATTACCTGACCACACCAAAAGACCCCGACGAAAAGGAAAGAAGATTACAAAAGCCTGAGAAATACACCGAGGAGAAGTACATGTGAAAAACAAACCTCTTTCCTGAGAAGAAGGCAAGTGACGAGTCCATTTGAGAATGAAAAGGGGGAAGATTAAGGAAAGACGAAGAAGTGTATGTTCTGAACTTGTGTGAGTGATCCAAGATTTCCCTGTAAATGTCTTTTGGTTGCATGATTTGTATGTCCCACCGGTGATGTGTCCTAAAAGATCTTTTTGTACGACCACTTTTCTACCTCACTTGTTCAATCTTTCCCAATGGGAGATCAAGCCTGCCAGATTAATTGTGCCCGGGTTGGCCATCTGCGTGCTCAGGCCTGTTGGTCTGGAACTTGCCTCCCACGGGGTTCATAAAGGCCCAAACAGGAGGGCGGTCGGGGGTCTCTGGGGTACCTTGGGGCTGGTCGGGAGTTCCAGTGGCACTCGGGTAGACGGTCACGGGGTAGCAAGTGTGCGAACCATAGCCCTTGGCCACACACGTGGTAGAAACAATGGGCGTGGCAGAAGTCAATGCAGATGTGGACGACGTGGCAGAGGTTGAAGTCGAAGGCGGAGGGTTGGTGATGGCATCATTGGAGGACGTGACGCGAACCGTGGAGAAGGACGTTGCCGTCGTCCAAGTGAAGCTGTCAGTGATGATGGTGGCAGTCGTGGACAGTGTCTCAGTGGACTCTGTTGGGGTTGCCGTCTGGGTGTAGCAGCTGTATGAGCCCGGAGGTCCGCCATAGGTCGTGCTCATCAAGATACAGGTCACGCCCGAGCTGAGGGTCAAGGTCTCGGTGGGAGTGCTGGTGATGGTCTCAGTAGACGTTACTGACAGAGTGTTAGAGGCAGTAGTCGTGCCAATGGCGTCGTTGCTGGACGAGGTAAGCCCGGTTGAGGTAGACCATGTGCTGGGCGGCGGTGGCAAGACGGTGTAGCTCGTGGGTACATCCCCCGTCGTTGTGGGCACGGTAGCGGAACTATCAGTCGACGAGCCCGTGGTCGAAGATGAAGAGCTGCTGCTTTCAGTCTCAGTCAACGTTGTGCCCGTGGTAGACAGCGTTGAAGATGTCAGGGTGATGGTCAGGGTTGTTGACTCCGTAGTCGGGACGCTGCTGCTGGATCCCGAGCTGTAGGTGGTGGTAGTGCCAGGTGTTGTCGAAGATCCGGAGCCCGTCGAGGAAGTGCTGTCGCTTGGAATGGGGGACACTCCATACGTGCTTGTAGATGTGATCGTGTCAGTCGTCTGGGTCACGGTGGACGACGAGGCTGTACCAGACGATTCAGTCACGGTGGATGACGACGCTGTACCAGATGATTCAGTCCCGGTAGACGACGACGATGAGCCGCTTGAAGTTTCCGACGAGGACGTTGACAAAGTGTTTGTGGTGGCCAGGGTCGAGGAGCTCATGGTCACTGTAATGGTTGAAGTGCTCCCGGAAGAAGAAGCAGTGCCGGATGATTCACTGCTGGTGGAGGAGAGGCTGATGGTTGTGAAGGACCACGAGGAAGTCGGTGGGGGCGGGATGACCGAGTACGTTGAGATGTACGATGACGACGACGACGTGCTGGGGATGTCGCTGCTGCCGGTGCTGCTGCCGGTGCCAGTGCTAGAAGTTCCCCAAGTGCTGGATGTCGACACAGGCGTACTGCTCGACCCTGACTGGGAAGACGAGCTTCCGGTATTGGACGAAGTGCTCAACGTCGGCCAGCTCCAGGACGACGACTCACTTGAAGTCCTTGTTGTAGCATCAGTACTGGAAGTGCCAATGATGCTGGTCGAGTTCCATGAGTACGAAGTGTGAGTGATTGTGGTGGTGCTGTCCGTGGTTACAATGGTAGAGGTAAGCGTCGCCGTAGTCTCGCTAGACGTCGTCAGGGATCCAGTCGTTGTTATGCCAGTCACGCTTGTGGTGGAGTTGTTCCACGGAATAGACGATGAGTCGGTGGAAGAGACGGTACTGCTGGCAGGAGATGTGGTGGTAGGGCCAGTCTCGGAGCTCCAGATGGTCGTTGAAGAACCGGTCGAGGTGGAAGGCCCGGGACTGGTCTCGGAATGATCCGTGGTGCTATAAATACATGTCAGTGCAATGAAACCATGAATTCAGATCGAGTCTTACCACGTAGTGTCAGTCGAGCTCGAGACACCTGTTCCTGTGGTTGCAGAGTTGCTACTGGTAGTCACTCCCGTGGAAGTTGTCAAAGACCCGGAGCTGTCCGTGTCGGTGCCTGTGGTCAAAGTGGCAGTGGAACTCGAGGTTGACGGGAAGACCGTAATGACGCTAGTAGAGGTGATCTTGGACGTCAATGTCAAAGAAGTGTCGGTGGTTGAGCTCTGTGACTGAGACGACAGAGTGCTAGAGTCAGTCGACGATGAAACGGTCGTCACGGGCACCGAGGATGTCTCTGAGCAGCCAGTGTAGACGGTAAGCGTGGACGTGATGACCGAGGCGCAACCAGTACCACAAACGGTAACAGTCAATGGGTCTGGTATCTGAGGACGAGCAGCAGCCAGGACGGAACTATATGACGAGTCAGTCCATCATGACATGGTCCTTGGGATATGAATTCTTCTTACCCGAGGCCGAGGAGGCCAAAACGAGTGGTGGTGTGCATTGCGGCAATCTGGATAGGATCTGTGCAAGGAAAACGAGTGTGAGTGTCCCGAGATGGCAGTGAACCGAAAAGAGTCCTGTCAAGAGCCGGATGAGAAAAGAGCGACTGTTTGAACGTGGTGAGTACGCCCTCTTTATATTCCAGATCTGAGTCCGATCGCGTCTTTCATCGGACTGTTTGCATCGGCACACAGCAGTTTGTACCTGCAAGAAACCCTCCGTGGCTCTGTCACGACGGACACATGCTAGGTGCCAGGAATCGAGCCCTCACTCGAAGTGTTTTGGTTTCCTCAGCGTCCATCTGGGATGCACCATCCCGTATAGCTCGAGATCTCTTGCCATGGCTCTAGCCAGATTGCCCTTGGTTCAGGTTGAGTGAAAGTGGCGCCTGGTTCCGTATTCCTCGTCTCTTGCAGAAGCTGTGGTTGCTCAAAGTTTGGTGCACCGTCACTCAGCATGGCCAACTCTTTTGAAACATTTTCGATTCTTTGGACGATATCCTAGCCATGTTGTCATTGAACGGCAAACGAGAAGAGTTATCTTTTCTTGTCTCAAAGGGACTTTTCCGTTGTCTCAATCATGCCATGATTCAGACCTTGGCATGTATGTATTCCGGGGCACACACAGAAAGATACACACCATGCTCACTCAACGTGGAGGGCACATGGCAGCTGACGGGTGAGGCCAGTACTCGGATAACGTAGCTCGGTGACTTGTTGACTTTCTTGTGGGTAGGCGCACAGGAATTACAGATCCTGGGCCGATTCGCGGAAGCAAATTTTGGACGGAAGGGGATGCCTGCATCGTCGATACGATTCCAGGCCAGCAGCCAGCAAACAAGAGCTCGAAGAAAGCAGTTTTTGGCGGGATTCTAGGAGTAAAAGTCAGTCGTCGCTGGTGCTTTGATTCTTTTTGGCCTGAATCTCCCCGCTCCTGGTGTAAATGAGGATAGATTACAACCATCAGCCTCATGATTGTGGACAATTGGGCAGACATCTGGGGGATGCTTTAATCGAGACTCTGAATAAACAAGGCTGGTGACCACTCATGTGCCATTCCGTCGCAACAAGCCGACTTGCGTGCTGCTGTCAGATTCTGTCATAATATGTCCAGCTAGGTATCATCTCTCTCTGATGGGCAAGGTCTGTAGGTTCTGTCAGTCCAATTTCGGGATCCTTCTCTGATGGAAACAACAAACTATGTTTCCTGAATAGCACCGAAGTTTTCCATACGCCGAGCATAGTGCCAATACCCGTCGTCTGGTTTTCATCCCAATACGCTGCAATCCCAGATATTTTTGACATGCAGGGGCGCTGTTTGTACCTTGCAGGGTGCTGAAGCTGCGAGAACCCGAATGTGCCCGTCACACGACGTGACCAGCCCTCGGTGTGCGAGGTCAGGAGCCAAGGGGCAGGCAGCAGCACCAACGAACAAGCGGCAAGCAACAACACCGAGTCGGAAGGGAAAGTACGAGGTAGGTGAGAAGAGGCCATGACACACTACTGCAAATGACTACCCAAAGCCGAGGCTGGAGGCAGCCTGCATTTTGGTGTCAATGCTTGCTGCTTGAGCCTAGCATGTTGTATCCCCTCCCAGTTTAATGACTCTTTCCCGGCTCGTGCACCCGCGGACGATCTGACATATTCCGAAGCCTGGCTCCTTATCCTCTGCTCTTGAAGCTGATGTTGCCCAACGAGGGATTGTACTACATGAAGATGCAACATAGCAGGGGTCATGATATTGTCGACTATTGCCTTGGAATCTCAATTATCAAACATTACATAAACAAGCTTGCTCTCAGCGCACCGGGATCTCGATATTGATACAGGAGAGACTTGCATGATATCTTCTGGATATGCTCGTCATCGACAAACGAGCCTTTTCTACGGCAGTCGAATCAGGATCTCTACACCGTATACCTTGGCATATGTGTCTTGATTTCTCATTTGGAAAGCCGCAGCTGACCAATGAATGGGAAACACGGTGCGACTGACGTTCAGCCCAGAACTATTGATTCGGCCCCGTTCCTTCGCGGCTCATCCTGCTCTTATCACGGGAGGGCGCAACCGATCCCCTCATGCTGTCTGGGAGTCTTTGCTGCGTTAGCTGTCATCGGTGTAAAGCACGACATACAAATGGCGGCCAGTGATCGGGTGCTGGAATGGAGGTGGCGGCGGCGGATCGTCAGGTTTAATATCCAGACCTCGCCGCTTCACAGAGAACTCCTTTATCCTGTGCGCAGCGGCGCCGGATGTTGGTTGCTCGGCATGGCAGAGATTGATATCATCGTCATCGCTTCAAGTTACTCCAAACCAGAGTCATCTATCCCATAGATGGCGAATGTAAATCAACAGCAACTTCTCATCTCAGGGGGGTGCGCCTCGTGGATGGGCGGCCAACTAAGCCACCTCCCCAGCCACCTAGCAACCAACGACAATTTGAAATCTGGAGGTCCAAAAAGTTTGGGTAATACATATAATCCCTAATTGACCCGTAATTTTCAACAATTCCCCCAGCTCTCTGAGCTGAGCCTGGGACAGGTACCTGGTACTTGTTTCCCAGCGGGATGACAAAGAGACCATGTATCCCTATACCATACAGGGGGTCACTTTGGGGGACAGAGAGTGCCCCGAGCCCGAATTTGAGGCCTGCACTCCGTTCTCTGACCGGCGTCAGCTGCTCCATATAGTGGGCAGGGCGCCAGGGTCGAGGCACCCTTTTTTGCCATTTTGTGTTGTGGTGATGCTGCAGTGAGGTTCTGGCGATGCAGGTACCAGTGACTTGGTGAGCCTCGTTGCGGCGTTGCGGCTGGGCAACGAAAAGGGGCTGTTTGCTCTGGCAACATAGTGCAGTGGTTTATTGCGCACCTTACATGCAATCTCGGGTTCGAACCCAGGTGGTGCGTTCAAAAATGCTTTTTGTCCTCGGTTTTACAATTTTACGGGTGCAGAATATTAAAAGAGTGACTCAAGTTGGATTTTCTAGCTAACACCACCACTAACTCCTTAATGCACATGAAGCATCAACATCATCTCCTCATCAACAGCAACCCAGTGGCCTGAGCATCTCCCGTGATAACTTCGCGATTCCATAATGATCCTGTACTGCGTGACATGGATGGATAATCGTATGAAAGCGAATGCTATCAGAGATCCGAAGCCATGCGTATCTACAGCAGGGGAACAGCGACGCAGGGAAGCTGGGCGTTGATTAGACCCTGCTGGGGAGCGCCACCAGAGTGCTGGCAGCAAGCCACCGACTGCTTGCACTGCTGATTGAGGAGGTCAGTGAGACCAAGGCCAGCAACAGCCCCTATTTGTAGTTGTGGGTCAGCCAACGTCCCTCATGTGCAGGGGAACTGTCTTACCAAGGCCGAGGTCGAGCTTGGAGCAGCCATCAAAGAGGGCAGCGCCCTTGAGAAGGTCGCCGGCAATGTCGAGGCCGGAGAGGAGACCGCTGGCAACGTCGGTCGAGTGGTCGTCGGTGTCACCCTTGTTGCAGCAGCTCAGCTCGAGGTCCTGGCCGCAGACGCTACATGGACGGTCATGGAATTAGCACTTTGGGAATTCCCAAGCTCTAGAAAGAGGAAATCGGAGATCGCTTCAGACTTACTCGCCTGCGGATCCGACAGTCACATCGCCATTGTTGCCACCACCGACCTGGGGAGCGGCGACTGCGAAAGCAGCGAGGGCAGAGACGACGAAGAGCTTGAACTGCATTTTTAAAGGTGAAATTCCGGGTTGGCCGTAAAGCTGAGGCTTCTGAATTTTTGGGTGATGATTGAAGGGAATATGGCAGCGATGTAGTTAATGTGTGCTTTGTGATGCTGATGGCGAGAGAAAAGTTGACTTGATGGCCAGTGACCAACTCCATATTATATACTTGAATGCCCTCTAAGCATGACAACACTCAGCATATCTTCCACTATTCAAAATGTCCGTGATACATCTCGAGATGGAATGCCTCGATGACGATCTGCAATCAAGGAGTTTTTGAAAATGCCCTGTCTCATCACTCGCCGCCATCTTCCATCTCGGGGACCTGCCATCTCAGTGACCGCAGCGTACTATACGCATCAACCGCCCCCACAAAAACAGGCAGTCGGGTAATGTCTCAGGGAGAGCTCAGAGCCTCAAACCCAGCCCAAGGACTTGGAATGGTGGTATTAGTGCCGAGTGGTCTCAAGACCGACTACATTGGCTGCTGGTACATATCCCTGGCAATAGTACTGTGGCTTGTGTCCATTCACATTGCGATCAACACCGGACATATTGCTGCTTCATATTTATTTCAGAATAATGCTCGTGTCTATTATTCCGGACATTGTTGACGGCGCCTCGTTTTGCTTTTCTCGGACTGACATGCGATCGGGCGCTCTCTAGGCACGCTTGGTGAGACAAGACCACATACTGGGGACTAGACTCCCTGAAGATCACATCAAGCCAAAGACAACCAGCAGAAATGGAAAGAGAGACCCATATTCTTACCATTTCCTACCTTTCTGATGAATTTCGGCACCCAAGGTGAATTCAGTCGTCGATAAATCTATCTTCGATAGACAATCATACCGCGCTGCCTATGGTGATCACGGCCCGCTGTACATTGCATGGTCCTTGGACTCCTCGAAACCAAACGCATAGGTCTCGGGCATGAGCGACTCCGGAACCAAGGGGCCGTACCGCTGGGCGAGGTCCCACGGGATCTCGAGAACGCGAGCCAGTGCCACCGAGGTGTCATAGTCCTTGTTCTTCATGTTGCTCATCCAGTTCTGTGCAATGTACATCGGGCTCGTCGCTTGGTCGAGGAGATCTAGTGCAGCCTAGATAAGTAGTCAGTACGGGGCCTAGAAGTGTGCTAGAGCTAAGTGCTCACCTGTGCCTGGTCTCGGTTCTCACTTGAGCAGTCGGTACCGGCCGGCTTGACCACACCTCGAGTGATGAAAGTCATCGCCGAGCATGCAGTGACGATTTTGCTAATGTCAAACCCGTTCTCCTTGATGATCAATTCGAGGCACCCCACGAATACTTCCATGGCCCAGAGGTACCCTGACGCTGCTGGTCCGCTGGGCCGAGCCAAGGTGATGGAGAACAGAGTGATGTGAGCCGAAACGAAATAGCTCAAGAAGGACCTTGCAAGTCAGCATCAAGTCTGGAATGCTGGGAGGCGGACGACTCACCACAATGACATGAAGGGAAGCGAATAGAAATGGCCAAGCAACAGTAACGTCTCCTGGGCTGCGTCTGCGCACTTGCTTGTCGAAACAGCTCCCACGAACTGCGTACTGCCGTAAGATTCGCTGCCTTCAGTATCCGGAATCTGTCGCGCCGGCCAGTACAACATCAATATAGTGCTGTAATGGGCTAGATACAGGTCGTTGACGTGGATTAATATGGAAGTCTCGAGCTCATTGATCGCTGATTCGTTGGCAGCTGGGGGAACGACCAGATGCATTTCCGAACCCCATTCCTGAAGAATGCCGCGGAGCCTGTGTATTTCTAGAACGAGTTGGTTATTCTCCAGGTCTGGTCTTTTGCTCGAATACAGCGCCTCGTTGATATGTGACTGGACCATGGCCAGACTGGTGCGCTTGCGAAACAGCTCTGCCATTGGCATGTTGAGAATTTCCTGACTTTCGAGGTCTCTCGGGATCTTCCAGGGAATATCAAGAGTGGAGGACAATCCATGCTTGAATACTAATTCCTGATCCATCGAGTACAGGGCCAAGAGGAGGCGAGTCTGTTGTTGGCTCTCTGGAGCATCACGAGCCAAGCTGGATGGCCTGCTGTTGCGCAGATTGATCATATGATATAGATGACTCGCAGAAGAGACCAAGAACGACAAGTTCTGCGCGTCTGGCGAGCCCCGCAAGAACATGGCCATGGCTACTATCGCCTCGACGGCTCCGAGGTCAGTGAACTGCGCCATGAGTTGGGGGAATAGAGCAAAGGCAGTCTTGAAGTACGCCCACGCGTCGCCCTGAATCTCTTCGAATGCCGTGTTCGCCGCCCGGAAGCACGCCGTTATCGATATGATGGCATATTCACATGCCCGCCAAGCAGGATCGTGGCAGGAATGGCTGCCCTTCAATTTGGCATCGACACTTGCCCAGTCGAGGAATGGAAACGGCGCCATGATCTCGTCAAACACATGGCCAATAAAGACCCGGTTTGGCTCGCCGGTGAATAGTGGTGCAAATACCTGCTGCTGGAATTTGTCGAATCGAGTGTTGGCCCGGATGGCTCTTCTCCGCGCCGCGATGCCTCGCCAGTACCCCAAGTCCATCCCGGGAAAGATGCGCTTTACCGGCGGCGGTGCGGCGTCTTGGGAGCTTCTACGGTCCGACCGAGGAGAGTTTGTCTCATCGCGAGGGGAATTCGTCGAGGCTTCTTCATTTTGAGGAGACGCCTCCTCGCTGAGTGTCTTGTCCTTTGGAAGCCCAGACCGCCGCAGATCGTCTTCGATGGTAGCCAAGCGGCTCTCCAGATTCTCAATGTGCTTCTTGCTGTTCGACCAGTTAATACTTCTTTCTACCTGCTGTCTGCAATATGGCCTTGAAACCTTTTACCCGGTCCCCGCCTCCTCTGGGACTGTGCGTAGGCACATTCGAAATTTAACCTTGAGCAGGATGTGCAGGAGGGCCGTTTCCCATCGCATCGCACTTTCTTTTCCTTGCAGCGAGAACAGGCCTGAGAAACGTGAGTACACTTTCTATCGTGGAGGTTGGAATTCATGGCGCGTCGCTCCCGCCTACCTGTGCTGTTCTCGCACTGCTGCGCTGTCGCTGGGCTGATTTATCGACCATTGCTGACATGTCGCCTGCCGGCTCAATCTGTATGTATGTAATCACGAAACGAAAAAATTACGAATGTTGCTATGAATTTTGTGTATAGTCCGCCACAAACTGTCGATGTTGCAAAATGTTGACAAGTTTATATCGGTGCTTACTTACACATGCCGTCTCGGATGTAATTTGCTTCCGAGGTGTGGGGTCCATACTGCAATCATGCTTGAGCGCTTAGATCAGCAACATGACTATAGTATTCATGTGCCGTCGCTGTTCTTCCGAGTTCCTGGGATCATGGTAAACCTTAAAATGATAGTGCAAGCGGTACTTGGATCATATTTGTATGAAGTCTGGCGAAGACAGTAAAATACAATTCTCGCAAGCTGGATTCATTCTACCTATATACTATGATTATATCTATGCAAAATACAAATGGAACTCGTAGCGCATCTTTCTGTCATCATGAAATTCGTAGCCAGGCCGGAAGATGGCCACAAGCTTTGCCCAATTCAAATGGTATCATATACTTAGCCAAACGCCTTGATCATGAAAGCATCCCCTCCCCTTCTCCAGGCTTATCTCTACGAATAAGCCATCATCACAGCCACCGCCTTGCGGTCACCGCCCCGACCGCCAGCGTCTCTATTCGCCCGGCGTAGAGCCTCATGACGTGGCAGACGGGGTCGCCCCAGACGACGTTTCTCAGCTGCTCGTCGGTCGCGACCTGTGCGAGCACGCCCTCGTTCAGCCGCTCCTCGACCGTCTTTCTGCCCTTTGTCTTGTTGGCCTTGGCGTCCCCCGATCGCAGGATCACGATGCGGCCCGCGTTGCTCAGGGAGCTAGAGGGTAGCTTCCATACGGGTTTGGCTACCTTGGGCGGCTGCGTCGGTGCCTGCGTTGGCCTTAACGTGGCTTTCGATTTCTTGGTGGTCGGGCCGGTCTTGGGCTTCTTGTCCTTGGTTTTGCCGAGTTTGGTGGGCGGACTCGATGGCGGGCTCGACACGTTGTCGGCCTGGCTTGGTACAGGACTGGTAAAAAGCTCCAGCAGACTCCTGACGTAGGCCTTGTCGGCGCGTGCCACGGGGTCGCCTTCGTTGATGAAGCTCAGAAAGAGGGACTTTCTGAGCTCGAACCGATCAGGCGTACGCAGAGGCACACGCGATACGGGTGGAGTACCAAAAGTGATGCAGTGGACTCTCTTGAAGCAGCCCGTCAGGGTATTGAGCTCAGATGACGCGGCCTTGGTCTTCGCGAGCATGTGCGAGTAGAGCAGGGATGCTACGGCGCCGCCGGCCGAGTGGCCGGTGATGAGGAGAGAGTACGATGAGCGATCCGGGTTCTCTTCCAGCAGTTGGCGAAGCCTCGAGGCGACGGGCTTGATCATCTTTCGCGCCGCCGAGAGAAATCCTGCATGACAAAAGTTGCTCACGTCGTCCTGCGGAGGTGGTCAGTCATCACAAAGCTGAATATATGAAGCTCTGAAATACCACTCACCAGGAAACCTGTGGGAGCTGTTGGCGCAGTGTTCAAATTGACAGCCCAATCCATAAAAGTCGCTGTGCCACGGATGGCAAAAACGATAGTATGCATGTGATCCATGGGGACAGATTTGATACACATTGCTTTCGTCCCTGTACGCCAGTCTGCATCGACATAAGCGTCGCGCTCAGTGCCTCGAGATTTCTCATAGACTCGCTCAGAGTACTGGGCAGCCAAACATATGAGTGGCCATGTTGGGATATAGCTGTATGACATGTCAGCAAGTTGAGTAGGTATATGCCTTGGCCTGATGGCCCGTGGACTTACAGTCGCAGTGGAGGGAGATCGTCGGGCAGCCGGGAATTGGCGTATAAATCCACCTTGGCAAAGTAGCCTCCGGAAGCCAGTGAAGTTACGACTGCCGTGGTCTGCCCCTTGGGGTTGTCTTTCTTCGAGACCTTCTTCGTCCGGCCCTTGTCAGGCACCGTGGCGGGTGCTTGAGCAGGCGCCGGCTGATAGTGAAATAGATCTCCTTCGTGACCGGAAAAGCGTTCGCAGTCAATGGAAGTCATCACCTCGTTGAACTTTGTCTGTATCTGATCATAGAGCGCGGCGCTCTGGTTCAGCAGTTGTGAGGCGGGGCAGTGCCATCTTGGCAAACCATCATCGATGACCTGATGGACGACCTCGCGCGGCATAACCTTGCTGGCGAGATCTACCATGGACGATCCAAGATTGTGTAAACCAAGAGGGTTCGATGAGCATGTTGAAGGAGCCGCATAGGAAGGACCGGGAGTGAGGTAGTAGTGCTGATTCACAATGATGGGACCGTATGGTCTTGGCTCTTGGTATGGTGGAGGCTGAACAGCATACGATGGATTAGTGGGAGGAGATGCCGGGTGACCTGCTTGCTGGTGTGTCTGATTCTTGCTCCTCGTCTTGGGTGAATGCTGCCCTTGAGAGCCCTGAACAGGTCGAGATAGTCCAACCGGATACCCCAGATGATCACACTTGAGCGTGGGCGAAGACGACGATTGTCGATGCCTGTTGGACCCGAATAACCCCATCGCGAGAAACTACCACCACTGAACCCTGCATGAAAGCGCTGGGATTCCGGGGCAAGGCGTAATTGATAGTAGATGAATTATGTCTTGGAACTTGAGAAAGGAGAGACCTGTAATACGACACACGGCACGAGGTGGAACAAATACGGCAAACTTGTGATGTTCCTAAAAACAAAAAAGCGGCTCCCGGTACTGGCAACATCCACGAAAGAAAATGGGCGAAGCACCGGCGACCTAGTATCGTCATGGTGGCCCTGATCGTCTTTAAGAAATATGGGCACACCACATGGCTACGCCCGCGAGCCCGCCACTAAACCACTTCTTCTATGTACACACTATCGGAAGCGCTGGAGCTGCTGCAAGAGCACAACCGGCGCCGCGGGTATGCCTTGCCTGTTGCAGACGCGGATCCCTGGTAGACGACATGTTTACGTTGTGATTCGCTCCAAGCCGCACAGCTCCGCCCCAATCAGTCGCCCGGCCGTGTCAGGGGTCGATCGTCACCCTGAACGACCTGTACCACGATGGGACGAACCAGCGCAGGAGCACAGATTGGGAAACCTTCACTTTGCATGCAGCCAGGTATATCAATAGGGCAATCGTCTGCTCAATGGTCGTCGAGGCTAGGCGTCCTGCATGCAGCTACAGAAAGCTACCACCTGATTGTAATAACCGAGAAACCCTATTGTGGTATAGCGTTTTCAATCTCGACCACTTTGTTTTCCTGATAGTCGCTGGTAGCTGCAGCTGCAGTGTCTGGCCATTGCCTATAAAATAGTGCGGGGTTGGTGAGTTGTAAGACAGTTTCTTGCAGATTTTTATATTAAATGCATCTCTATGTTCTGCTTCACACAGGAAAGGCGACGATCTATGGGTACGGTATGCCATGGAAACGAGCAGTCACAAGAAAAAAGAATGTCGTGTCGTTGGCATCTGTCACATACTCGAATCTGCTGAGTATCGCCTATAACCAACTCACCTTTGACTTGAGTTAATAAGCACTACTGCAGGACCTGCCGGTGGACCATATTGCATAGGCTCCCTTCACCAGCGGCTACACTATTATAGTCTGTGTAGTGTATATAATTCTGGCTGCCGCGCTCCCAGAAAATCAAGTCGAGGTCTAGGCTTAAGGCCTGACGACTCACGCGAGCTAGATATAATCATGACCAAACGTCAACAGAGCTAGAGATGAATGTTTACGAAACATGACGACCGGTTGGTGTCAACGAAAATTGCAGTCTCGTAATCGCAAATTTAGATTGTCTGACACGGGGTAGATTGCTTCAGGTGGACGATGTCTAATTGAGTCTAGGAACGTCTTGTGTCCTACCCAGCCCATGCCGACGATTCTCAAACGTCAGATGGTGAGATCAATTGCCTAGTAAAGCAGTTGGAGGCGATGAAGATGTAATGAGATGTGCTTGCTCTGTACAAATCCGGAGCAAAACTTGAAGAATAGGAGCATCTAGTTGCCAGGTATACTAGAACGGAAGCGCACACATGAAAGGTTTCTACCAGAGTCTGGCATGTTTACCTAGTCAAGAATTAAATCATCCCATGGGACATACTCAGCCTTCTAATCAAGGTCAATTTCGTCTATAGTTTCTTTACTCTAACATGGTCAGTCGAAGAACAAGAAACCCAGAACGTGCCTTCTCACAATTTCTACTCACGGAGACAGAACAAAATATTATTTTCTTCCAGCAGCGTACATGTTGTCGCTCCTGCCATCGATGGCATATATATGGCCTAGAGATCGGCAAAACTGGGAAAAACAGATGTATCATAATATTCCATACAGTCTAAGATATACCTTTATCAAATTCATAAGTGCTTACCACTGGCTCAGACAATAACAGAAAGGTACATTTCGAAGCAAACATACAATTTAAGATCCCAACATCTCAGCTTGCATGTGAACATGTATCGCTGACATGAACGCGACCATGCTGCGAGATTCTCGGTTCTACCTCTCCTCTGATCTTGTCTCATTACTTGCACAAGTATTGTGGACTCGAAACTGGCAGAGCATTCCGAACATTGCAAAATTCCATCACCAACATCAACCGATTCTCATCAGGGAGAGACATCTCTGTCCATTGATGCAATACAGGTTGATCATTGCGTCGTAATGGTGGCAACACAACTCCAACATCTAAAAACGCTAGTTTATAGGACTGCTTTGGCCCATTTGTTTCTGAGGGCTGGTTTAGATGGCCGAGGCATACACGCACTCGACGCACCACTTGGCACCCATCGACAATTCGATTATGCATACCTACATAATCTTTTGGCCGGAACATATTTGCTTTGGCTGCACAACGCCACTGTCGCTATAGCTCTGAAACGAAAATATGTGGATGCATCACGGATGAAAACAGGCTGTCTCGGCTGTGACGTCCATGAGGGCGCAGAAACCTCGTATGAGGGGGGCATTGACATGGCCCGGGCAGAGGGCATGATCGTAATTAAAGGATTAGCAATTTCCAGATGCGTGGAGAGTCATTGAGAGTAGAATACAACGCGAGACTGCTGATCGACTAAAATATCTCAGTGAGACCGTTACTGAAAAGTAGTTGTTTACGGAGAAAAGTAAATATGATGCTTCGATTGCACTGCAAGTCCATGTGATGTCAGGAATAAAGATGCCATCTATTTTTATACTGCATTTAGATAGGGGCCCAGCCCAGTGAACCCCTGGACTAGAAGGCGACCTCCAGGCTTTGGGGGAGCTTGTCGAGCTTGTTTGGGGGTCTCTCGGCAGTATTGGCACGAGCCAACGAGCGCTGCTGCAGACACTTTCAAGCTGTCACAAATGGCGCTAGAGTCCCGCCCGGCAGCCACTTTGGCCGTCGTTGCATTGGGTCTCGGACAGGGGGCCCGGCTAATCAATCTACGGCATTCTGGACCTCAGACAAGCTGATTTCAATGCGAAATGGAGCTTGACACGCCTCTGTTCTGAGCAGTGTTTCCTCATCAACCATTGCGAGCAATGACGCCGGCGCCGTCATGGACTTTGTGAGTGACTCTGGCATCCCAACGACGCGCTCAAATGTGCCAAATACTCATTCTATCTCCAGTGGTCGCGCCTCATAGCCCCGTTGGCCTCGGTGGGCTCTAGCAAGGATGCTGCTAGAGACCCGATGCGACGAAGGCAACGCTTCGAGAAAGAATATAGCCAACTCCTGGTGAGTAATGACGGGATTCCGAGCTCTCGCCGCTCAAGTTTCTCTGTCATGCTGACACGAGCATCAAGCATATCTGGAGGAACACCTCAAACATCGCCCGAGATGTCGATGCCGCCGAGAACCTCGAGATCCGACTTCAGGAGCTTTCCAACATCCTCGCCGACGAGTCTCGCCGACCCCTCCCGCACCCGTGCATTACCTTTTCGGCCAACAAACAGATCTATGTCCCCATCGCCAAGATCGCGACCACTTCGTACAATGAATGGATCATCAAGGAGGCCGTCACCTTCTTTGCAACCCTGATCGAGAGCGAGGAGGAGGCTTTTGTCGAGAACGAGGCCTTCTCCGCAAGCTTGACAAACCTATTGATACGCATCACGGGTGCCAACAGCATACGACTGGGTGCAGAAACCGAGGTCAGAGTGGTTGAAATAGCATTCAACATCACTACAAAGATCCGGTTGGAACCGCACATCTTGCCTGCCTGGTTCAGGGCACACCATCATGAGTCCGGCCATGAGGACAAACCCAAGGATCAAAGGGAGAAATTCGCTGGAAAGACGCAGAAGCAGGACTTCCCTCTCTTTTATCTTCTCATGGACTACATTCACCACGAGGGCAAAGTGGGAGATTTTGCCCGTACTGGTCTGCTGTACATTATTGAATCCGCCTCCAATTCAGCCGAGCTGGAACAATGGATCGTGGAGAGCGATCTCTCGACCCTGATGGCGACTGGTCTTGGCGCCCTGTACAGCCAACTGAGCCGGAAATTGGTCATTGATCACCCACCACAGGATCTCCCGCCAGTCCTAGCCCTGTCCGACTATCAACACCCGTCCTCGACCTTTGAAATCGTCAGCTCCTGTTCGCCAGACTTCAAGCTCCACCTTGATACCTTCCTCGCCCACCTCCTGTTCTGGCAAGATGTGCTCAACCATTGCAGATCGACCGAGGTCAAGTCTACGCTCTTGGAGCATTTCCAGGTCATTTTCCTGCAGCAGTTATTGTGAGTGCTGCTAACGCCCTGCCTCGGTCCAGGCTTCATGGCTAACTAGTCCCAGGTACCCGTCGCTGCTGGAGTCGTCAGATGTCGATGGTGGCTCTTCAGTCGCCGTCTTGACTTACTTGAGGCGGATCCTGGAGGCGCTTGATCATCCTGACATGATCAATCTCATTCTTCACTACCTCTTGGCTTTGCCCGATGCGGATACTCCCAAGCCATCGAAACCAGAAGCTGCCGTCAGTGCTGCTCGCAAGCGAAAGTCTATGGATCTCGCAACCATGATGGCGGCCTCCAAAATCGCCTCAGAGTACACTCCGCTGCTGTTCAACCTGGTTGATCTCATCCACTCGTGTCTCAAATCCAAGAACGCGCAGACAGTATGTGTTACGCTGCAATTGTTGGCCGTGATCCTTAAGAGGCATCACCGATACGCCATCGTTACCCTGCTGCACACGGAAGGCGTTCATGGAAGTAGTAGCCAGCGCACTCGTGGGGCTCACGAACAAGAAGTTGAATATTTGACCGTTCTTGCTGGTTCAATCGGCGGCCAGGACAACTTTGACGAAATCTACGACAACATTGTCAAGGACACAATGACGCGGCTCGAGGCTCACCCCTGCTCCCTCAAGCTGGTGGCTCCAAAGGTGTCACTCAATAACCACAAGCTTCCGGCCATTCCTGACAGCCTGCCCGGGGCGCCCCGAGATGTTCCGCACCATTCATTGAGTCCTGAGGATCCACTGCTGAACTCCTTGCTGGATCTACTGGAAACGTTCTTCATCAACCCGGTGGAGACAAACTTGTGTCTGACCGAGACCATTGTCGACATGGCCGTGTGTGGCTACATCACCATGGAGGGCTGGCTTTTGCGTAACCCTCAGAAATACTCATTTGGCGAGGATGAAGACCTGATCCCTGAGCCAACTCTGGATCCTTCTTCAGAGTCGTTTACAGAGGACCAAAAGTTGAAGGCAATCGAGAGATGCCGAAGAAGGCCGCTATGGCAAGCATCATCGCTTCCTCGCTCCTTGACGATCCTCGAGGACTTGGCGGACCAGGTTGCCTCGTTCAAGGGCTCGATCCCGCGATTTGAAGAATTGTTGCAACAGCGTCGGGAAGCTTTCCAGACCGCCGACGCCATTGTGCAAAATCCAGTCCCTGTGCGACCAGCTACTGCGACTGCTACACCCGTGAGCGAACGCTCAAGTTTCGATAGGTCATCTAGGCCCACTTCTCCAGCACGCCCTGGCGGGTTGGAAAGCTTTGCTCAGCGTCTCTTGTCTGAACTCAGTACCCCTACTAGAAGTAGCAATACTCGTGGTCGAAAGAATAGCCGTGCTACCAGTTCTGGTACACCGGGAGGAACACCATCAGCCAAGCCCGAAGTGCCACCCAAGCAGTTCCCCATGAACCACCAGAGCCCATCGAGGGGCGCTCCGTCTCGAGACGGCCAACAACAAGAATCTTCTGGTGCAAGTGGACGTCAAGGTGCTGTGGCTAGCCAGGCAGCAGCCTTTGCGGCCGTTGATCAGAGCATTCTGCTGCGCAAGGTCAATCTCCCTGCCAAAGAGTCAGAGGAGGTGCCGTCCATTCCTCTCGACTTTGACAAGAAACCTACTAGCGCCGAGGCATCCGCAGACACAGCCCCTGGAGATGAGAGCCAGGAGCCATCCCAAAAGGTTGGGGAACAGCAAGGAGAAAATGAAAGCGAAAGCTCGGCTCAGATACCGACAGAGACTGCTACGCCTGATGAGAAGGAAGCTTCCGTATCCCATGTCCTCACAAATACCATCGTGTTTCAGTCATTCTTGCTGGAGCTGGCGGCATTGGTACAAGTCAGGGCTGGCATGTTTAGCGAAGTTCGTTTTATATGATAGATCATTCCCAACATCGCTTTCATTGCTGTCGTGTCGGATCAAGGCTTGCGTTGATACCCTTGGTAGTGGTTTTCGTCCGTACAAATTTCACAGTCTTCTTCAAAGCATAGCTGGTAAATCACTCATGGCGCTGGAGGTCTTTTTGTCATTGCCTCATTTCACGAATCAAGAAGTATAGCTATTTGTAGGTTACCTATTCAACCATGGTACCAATACGAATATGTTCAAAACATTTTGGTGCACGAATAATGGCCTCAAGGTCGAACCAGTACTTTGCAAATGAACTCTGAAATCTTTCATAAACTGAAGTATTTTTCATGCCTCGCTGAATATGCGCCCAACACCAAACACCAATCATGCCTTTCCCAGTGCAAAGCCTCTGCCGTGAAAATGCCCAAGTGAAAGAAGGAAAAATGCCCACAAAAAGCAAGCTCGCCAACCGGATGCGCCCGCCCCCAAATGACCCATCTAGGTTAATCAATTGAACCCAACAATCCCTTCAGCAACCCTCACGCCCCGCCCGTTACCAAAGTCCCTCCACACCGAGACCTTGCGGCCAATGATGCCGTCGCCGCCGACGCCAATCTCCAGCGGCTCGTCGAGAAGCAGCCCGGCCGACGAGCGGGCCCTGCCGAACAGCGACGTCCGAAAGTCCAGCCGGTGCAGGAGGTCGTCGTGCCCCGTCATCGTCCGCATGTCCCCGGTGCTGTGGATGCCGACGACGCATCCGTCGAGGGGATGCTCGTCGGAGGCGGAGGTGCAGGAAGGCGTGTAGGTCATGTGCGTCGCCATGGTCGTTGGTGATGCTGAGGGTCCGGGCAGGGTGTGGAAGATCATGTGGCCTGATAGGGCTGCACCGGGAGAGGAGGAGGAGGAGGGTGATGGCGAGGGCGCGTTCAAGACCGCGAGGGCGCCGCCTAGAGGTTGCGAGGGGCGGGGAGTTTGGGGTCCGCACATTGTTGTGTTGTGTGTGATTTCGTATGAGGCTGTGCAGTCTTTGATTTCTGTGGTAGAACAGAGTAGGATGGTGTGCCTTAGATGTGTGTCCTGTTACCAGTGATGAAAGAGACAGTCGTATCGTCTTTGAGTTGGTGTATATGTTGGTGTGTATGTACAATAAAGGTGACTATAATTCCGTTTCCAGAAGAGGCGAATAAAACAGGTCTGGATGGCTTTATCAAGAAGATATATCTGCCATATATATCATCTCCCTTTTGAATACTGGACCTCGTCGATTTCATGCTCATACCCGCTCACGCAGACCCAGACTTACTTGGCCTCAAACTGCCCTTTCTCCATGTTCGAGACCTCTGATTCATGACAAAGTCACCACGTGAACCGTATGAATTCCCATTGTTTGACAGGCCAGGGGTCGCGACAATGGTCATTCGGGGCCCGACCAATCACGTTGGCGTCCTTGTCCGTTTTGAGCAAGTTTGCGGGGGTTGAGAGGGTTTGCGAGGAAAATGGGCCTACATAGTATTGACTTTTGGTAGCTCCGAAACGCAGCAGCAAATAGGGTTGACACGGACGAGGCAATATAATGAGTAAGGTACTGGAAAGGGGGAATTTAGACGATGAAAATGTTTTCTTATATAAAGTATTGGATTTCGTTGTTGTCAATACTCGTCAGAGTCTTGACTTCATTGTCCTACGTCGAGATATGTTGGCTGAGGTAGCGCCGGGACCATAGACGGCAGTATACGCACACACCAACACCTGGCTACTGTAGATTGGCATTTGCAGCATTTTGGAAGTAATTCTTGCTTTACAGGCATGAATTAAAACAGAACGTTACACAATGAAAGCCTCAAGTTCAATATCGAAAAGCATGTGAGGACATTATCTATCCTGTTCGCTGGGCGCTGATTGCCACTGCAAATCCGTTATAAACACAACCTATGAACGCCGCGCAATGCAATGTAGTAGTATACAGTCCAAATTCAAACATGCCGAAAGGTCCCAGTTCAGAGCCTTCCTTCATCCCAGTCAGACCAGCGCTTGACGATCTCGTCGACCATCTCGATGCCCTTGCGCGACGCCTCGACCTCGAACCACTCCCGATGGGACTTGCCACAGTTATCGCAGGTGCCCTTGTCGCTGACCCGAAGCCCGGCGCCGGCGAGCTCCAGGTGGATCAGGCGCTCGACCTTGTGGCTGTGCGGCATCTTGCGCGGCGTCGAGGGCGCGTTGGCCGAGACGTAGGGGTAGTACCGGATGAGCGAGATGTTGTAGCCGCACTGCCGCGTCCACTCGTTGAGCCGCCGCTGCACGTTGGACGCGCGCCCGATCTTGAGCAGGATCGTCTTGGACGGCTTGTTGCCCTTCCGCGCGGCGTACGACTGGAGCACGTCGCTCGTGCGTCGCTGGCGGCCCCCTGGCCCGCGGGGCGGCGGTGCGAGCAGGTCCCGCGCGGCGTCGACGGGCGGCGCCTTGGGCTGCGACTCGGGCGTCAGCCAGAATATGTATATGTACCCGGCCTCGTCCTGCTGGGAGATTGGCTTCGCGAGCTCCGCCATGAGCTGAGAGGCTGTCTGGGGCGACGCAGACGGCGGGATCAATTGGAGATACTGCGATGTCTGCGAAGCGTTTGAGTTGGCGGAGCTGCGCCGGGGGGTCTTGCCGCCGCTGCCGCCGGGTCGTGCCTGGGCTGAAGACGGCGATAGATACTGATTGGACGGCGGTTTCGAAGAACCACCTGCCGCAGCCGCCGGCCTAGGTGGTTGGACCGGTTTTGGTTTCGGCCTGGCCGGCAGCTCCTCCTCCTCATATGTCCCTATCGTGAAGCAGCAGCAGAACGTCTTTGTCTTCTTCTTGATCCTGGGTTTCTGCTGCACGGGCGGCTTCTCGACATTTACCGGCGCGGCCTGTGTAATCCTGCCGCCCGAGTTCTTTCCAGCATTTGCCGGCCTCTTCTTCTTCTGCTGCGCCTCCACGATACCAAGCCTGTCAATGAGCGTATCCAGGCTCTCGCGCTGCTCCAGAATGGGCGTTGTTTCGCGCCCAGGGCCGGGGCTGGATTTGGCCGACAGGCTCGCCTGGTCCTTGTGCTGCCAGCAGTACAGATCGGGATCGGCGGGGTCGTCGACGCGGAGATTGTTCTTCTTGCCCTTGCTCTTGGGCACCTTGGTGCGCGAGCCGCCGGGGGAGCCTGAAGGAGAGGCGCCGAGCGGGCGCCTACACGGGCGACCGCTGGAGGTTATACCTCTACATGTCGAGTCCGGGTTTAGAGAGTCGGAGCGACCTATGAGGGACTCCGGTGTGTTCGGTATAAAGGGCATTCTTTGCAAGCGCGAGGCAGAAATCTATCCCTGGAGTCTCCCTTCAACCGTAGAAATGTGGCACGATCTTCCTATAGAGAGCGAATGTTTGAAAAGCGAACGTCGACGGCGGCGAGGATAGCGAGAGGATGGGTGAACAACTAAGTAGTCCTGTCTCTGGTGGAGCCCCTCTATTCCAAGGGTCAAGACCAAGAATGCAGGAACAGCAAGTCGTTTTGTAGGAACGATGGAGCCGGCATCGTCACGGCCGGTACAAAGTGAGTGGTAGTGACTTCGGGGGGTGGAGGCATCCACACTCATCCACAGCCAAGGTGAGTCCTTGCTGCGTGTCGGATCGCGAGTTGACTCTCGACGTCACGCGCGCCATGACGCCCTGGTTAGGTTCGTGTTAATTGGAGGGGGCTGGCCGTCGATGGCCCAGCAGCAGCCAGGTCATGGGCGGCCTGGGCCGGATAGTCGGCGTCAAGGCCAGTCAAGTCAGCCCTAGGTTCAGCCAGCTTCAACGGCGGCAGGGTTGGGGGTGTCATTGGTCAAGAGGTGTGGCTGTGCATGGATCAGAATGTGGCTGAAGCAGGAAAGCCACAAATGGTAGAGGCCTCGACAGTGCACAGTCTTCAATATGGGGTCTGGAGTCTGGAGTACGAAGCGCTGGAGGCGGTAGATGCCGTTGGGACAACACATAGCACAGCTGTCAGCGCGCAAGGGACTCACCCCCTGAGTTGTCCACCCCTTACATCGACGGATCTCAATGGCTATCCGCCCGTCGACTATACTCCGTACTTGACCCTTTTCGACCTTTAGTATGGAGTATACTCCTGAGACCCGGCAGATGCACTATCATGTAGTACGGGCTGGGGCATCACAGCACCGGAGCCAATCAAGGGATTGTTGAATTATGAGTTCTTTCCCGTCACTTCTTTCACAAACATCTTGATCGAATTCTTCATGATTGGAAAATGTCATTTCTCGTACACATTATTATAGTCTAAACCTTAGCTGGGTATCATGCTCCAATCCTACAATGCTGACGAAAATCAACGCCTATGCTTTTGAGCCAATGCAACAGACAAACTCTATATCTAACCCCGAGACACCGTTCTATGCGACGCGTCCTTATACTCTGGACGCCCTCGAGTGCGGTCTGCTCGGCCCTCTCACAAACGAGTCCTTGGTGTTGACTCTGTCGATGTCGTAGGGGTTTCCCTCGTATGTAGCCTTGCGGCGCAGACCGTGGCTTCCAACACGCGCAAGCGAGGATCTCCTCGTGGCGCGGCTGGCTCCAGTGTGAGTCTGCGTCAATGTGTTGACCGAGTCGGCCTCCTCCTCCTCTTCCGTGTCGGGAGTCTGGGGCTCGTCCTCCATCGCGGCCGCCTCATCCTGCTGTCGCTTCAACTTCCTCATAAACTCTTCAGATTCGGCGGCAAAGTTGCAGCGCTTTCGAATGACGTGTCCGTACTTGTAGAAGAGGAAGGGGAACGGAACACAGGCGAGTGCGAGGAACGCGGGAACAGTCGAAGCCCAGTGGATTCCAAGGTTCTGGTACATGTAGGTGGTGAACAGGGGGAACGCGGCACCGAAGAGCGATCGGAGCACAGCGTTGGCGGCCAGGACAGATGCGGCGAAGATCGTGTACGCATCAATGAGGTAGTTGAGGATGCCAAGGAAGACCAGAACCATACCGAATCCGAATGGCACACCAGCCGCGATACTAGCCATCCAGTGAATGGAGGGATAGTTGGTCCAGGCGAACCAGAACAAGCCGATGGGGAGGGCGATGGATCCGATCATGGCAGGCGGCAGACGGGCCTCGGGTGGCGCGTAGCCATCGTTCTTGGCCTCGGTCTTGATATAGCGCTTGTTGTCGGGAATGTTGTATGCCACAGCGAAGAGCATTCCCACCATGATTCCCAAGAAAGCCAGACCGCCGATGCCCTGGCTCCAGCCTCGGTTCTGCTGGTAGACAATGGGATAGGCGGCGAACAACATGTAGAGCGTTCCGTAGATGATGGCCATGTAGATGGACAGCAGCAGGACGATGGGCTCCCTGAAGAGGAGAATCCAGGGTCGCGACAGAGCAGTCTTGAGCGACTGTCCCAGGGTGACTTTTCCGCGGTCGGCGTCGATCTGACTGACGTATACCTTGCCGGTCATCTTGCTCATTGTCGCGGCACGCCTGCGCAGAAGCACGGGCGAGTAGGTCTCGGGCACGAGGAACGAGCCGAGAATCCAGAACAGTCCGGAGAAGGCGGCGAGGAATCCCATGACCCATCGCCATCCGGCACTCTCACCAAGGAAACCGCCGATGATAGGTCCCAACACGGGTCCGAGGAAAGGCGCAGCGGCGAACAGACTCGTCGCCAGTCCACGCTGAGCGGCCGGAAACATGTCGGCAATGACACCACCGGCATTGGTCAGAGGCGAGGAACCGAAAGCACCGGCGAAGAAGCGCAGGATGATCAGAGAGTACGAGTTGGTGGCACCCGCACAACCGGCGTTGAATGCAGTCAGAGCGGCATATGTGATAAAGAAGAGGACCTGGCGACCAAAGATTTCGCTAAGAGGAGCCCAGAGCAGCGGGCCGACGGCGAAACCGACAACGAACAGCGACACACCAAGCGTTGCCAATTCCTGGCTGATGCCGAATTCAAGAATAATTTGCTTCAGTCCGCCAGTGTATGCGGATGACACCAGGGCGACTGCAAGAGTGGCCAAGGCGACGATCAGGGTGATGAACCATTTCGTCTTTGTGCTGAAGCCCATGGGGTTTCTGGGATCGTTTGGTATCCATTGCACTTGGTATGGATCTTCTTCCGTTCCTGAGCCTGCATACGGATGGTTGAGAACAGCGTCGGTCACGCCAGCTTGGTCGAAGACAATTCTCCAATAGGGAATCTTGGTTGTGTGAGGAGCTTCGATCTTCTCCTTCTCAGGGTTGTGTCCCGCCATGGCGAGTTGTGTTCGGGGGTCAGTGCTGAAAACGCCGACGGTGTCTGTGCCAATTAGATAATCTCCTTTCGAGAGAGGTGACGAGAATTAATGGGAGCCGGGCACGATGCGGCTAATAACAGGTTGAATGTTTTGGTTTTCTACAAGATGGCAAGAGCAAGACGATTTCCAGATCCGGATTCCCAGGGGGGCCCGGGTGGAATAATATAGCTACAGCGACGGCATCTTTTGCAGCGTTTCCCTCCCGCTCGGCATGCACAAAATCTGCAGCCTAGGTAACGAGACAGACTACTTTACGAATTTGTAAGATTTCGGCTCGGCTACCGACCCTCGTTGGCCGCTCAGCCCGCCAGGAATGGATCAGAAACACGATGCGCCGACCCTCCTGAGCGGCCAGAACAGCCAAAAGCAGCCAAAAAAGGTGGTCATGACGGCTTCCGGGGTTAGGAATTGGGAAATCTCGACTCATCTTGCTACGAAAAGTCCGGCGCCAGCGTCATAATCCCGGCTCTCTGGCCCTTCCGATGCAAATTTATGAAAAATCAACACGGATTAGCTCGACCCTTATCTCTTAGCAGGCACTAGCGGTGACAGCTAGACAAAATGGTGCCGAGGCACGCGGATGCGCTTGATGGGACGCCCCTCGTAAGGCCGAAAACAGAGGATATTAAAAAAGAAGAAGAAAAAGTTTTTGAATCATGTCATCCCTGGAAGGACCCACGGTCCTGATTAATCATTTGTTTTCTTCTCAATCCAGGTGTCTACCATTCTTCCGTCCATTCAACTCCAATTTTGGCCAACACTCTCCAGAATATGAATTGATCAAGAGCCTCCATGAGTATCTTGATGATGATGTCAAAGGCGTTCGCTTGTTGCCGAAGCTCTAATCTTCGGCTTTTACACACAGACAGGCCCGGGAACCAGGACAGGGGGTCGTCTGTGTGCATCCTACACGCACACTCAAACGCTAGAAGAGCACTAGAAATGAATCTCAGGTAGCCCAATGACACGCTCTAGGCCAACGAGCGCACGGGATTCAGACTATGCACGAGTCCGAAAGCCCGTCCCCCGTGCTAAATATGATGAATCGCTGACTCGGCCGCGGCGTCTTCCTCAATTGCGTTGGCGAATCCGACAGACTGGGACCTATTATTTCTAATGTCTTCCTGCGGGCAGGCAATCTGATTAGTGATTACGCAGCATATTATGCCACGCGGAAATAGTATCGTGAGGTTCGTTATGCAAATTCCCACATGGCTTTGGCTTACATACATCCTGCAAGGGTCTTCGTTCTCGCACACCTCGCACACGGTTGCCCCGATTTCTCTACCTACATGTAGGGGCTTTACGCGGTTTGAGATCAGGCTGTTGAAATATGGGAATTTTATCAAATTTATCATTTAGCGTTACCAGACTGGTCCCGGCGGGAAAAGCATAGAATCTTTGTATTCGATAATTTTCCCTGCTATCGGTCAACGATCATATTGATCTGGCCTGCCTGTCTACCGTATTTGTTATGTTACTCGAACACTCTGTTGATCTAGTCAGATTGATTCTGCTTTTTTAGAATGGCAAGCACGATCCATTCTGGTCCTGCCAAAACATTTTCGTACAAAAGCGTAGAATCTCGATGTTGGCAATAATGCCTGTTTACCGGACTAGCCTTTTAGGGTAAAAACACGATGCGGACAGCCAGAGGACAGAATGAACTCAAATCTACTAAACCCCCTATATGTAGTTTTGGCAGTCAGCGGCCCATTGCAGATCAACGGGTGCCAGCTTCTATCCGCCCACCGTGTCGGTGTCGGGCCCAAGAAGTTGCAAACGCCGTTTATTAATAATTCCCGATTCGCAATCCTCACAGAACATTCGGTCTGAGTCTGACTGGGTCATCCTGTCATCCTGTCATCGTATCCTACACAACCACCCGTATGAATGACCCGCCGGCACCGAGCTTATATGTTTCTGCTCTCATCTGACACTGAGCCAAGAGCACGTCTGTTCAGTCAACTCGAGGGGCCCGGAGGCGTCGTCAAGATTCGTAAAACTGCCCCATACATTGGCGGTCACCCGGGTCCATGGTCCACTATAGTAGAGTGTCTAGGCACAATCTGCATGCCTACAGTATCCGCCAATATCCGTGAACACTCCATAATCTAGAATCTCCACTGCCCGTTCAGGCAATTGTGCGAATCGGTGTAAAGAACCGGGCCTTGTGTTGTGTAAGATGGGCAGGACTGGTGATGGGCTCGAAGAGGAGTAGTCGGCAAACTCTAATACCCATGGAAAGTCTCCGACTCGAGGTCATAAACGGCAACCTCATGACGATCTACAGTCGACTCAAAAGACGCAGTAGATCGAGTTTGTCACCATCTGCTCTGTCACCAACATGCCAGCGCGATATGACAAGCCTGGGGCAAACCTGGGGCAATGATAGGAAAATAAGCTATCGTTCTCCGCAAACCCCTTTCATCAACAATCTTTGGTTGCGACCGCTACTTGGGCCCAGATCTCAATAGAGAATAAACATATCGAGTATAATCTATGATCTACTGGCGCTGGTCGGTATAACGAAATATTGACGTCATATTCAACAACATTCGCGGAATATTTCACTTGCGCATACAAGCAGCAAATCATTTCTTAGTCTACTGTGTATGGCGGCCTGAACACAGGCTAGGATATACCGGATGTCCTAGGAGGGCTGATGAGTCCAAATACACTCGTCTCTGAGCATCGAGACCACGGGCCTAGCCCAATGTCAGCTAGAATATGCGGTGATATAGTATCTCCCGATCTTGGTAGATGGGAGTTTTGCTTGTAGTGTATGAAGAACGATGACGAAGTTCAACTCGATTACAGCTCTCCTCTCCAAATGCCATGGATAGATTACAATGGTTGCCAAGGCTTGTGCCAATTCCCGTATCTGCAAGCCTGGGATTCACAGCATCCTTCATCCCAGTAACAACAGGCGACGAAAAACGACTCACGCAGGCGGTAGGTATCTGACAGCAGTTGAAGTTATCTCAAGTTACCACAGTATTTGTCCTCCCGCGTGCACTGAACAGGTGATGATTGGTCTTAGATGAAGACACAGACTTTGAGACTTGCCGCCGCCTTCCAAATTTCGTTGCACCGGTTCACAGATCTCCATTGTACGATCGCGCACAACATACCTACTTGACCTAGGCTGCTTGGAAAGCTTTAAGAAGCTGTGAAAGCCAACGTCTCTTCGATGGACCGAAATCAAATAATGTGGCGAAATACCAAGAGCCCTTCCTGCAGCCGAGACTTTACTGTATCTGCCTGGAGATGGCAAGGCAACAATAAAGGCAAAAGACACTGTCCAGACTCGGTAACGACTTGAGAGTCAGTGGCATCATGAGTGGTGATTACAAGGCAGGTAACCTGTACTGAGTGTAATGTAGCATCGCGGGGTGTCTTTGGAGGGCCAAAAGCGTTGCGGCTTAGCGGCAAGACCCCTCGTTTCTCCCCGGCATATATGACTTCCCGCTGCAAATCCTTGACTGGAGTGCCGAAGGTGCATGTACCGAGACTAACACAAATCTCTGTACTTTGTGTCCAACTTACTTTCTACTCAGTACTGTACCTCGACTTCTTTCGTCCGAACAAATTTGAGCCTCTGTACTAATGTGTTCTGTTGAAAATGTTTCACGTCTTGTTTTTGGAGCCACTTGATCTCAGATTAAGATGAAGATATATCAAAAACACGAAATAGAGTATTCCCGCATACCCAGTGCTACTGTACCTGTACGGCCCGGACCTGCCTTGCCAGCGATCACCTCATTAGCATCCCACTTTGACCTTCCCTCTTCTACCTAGCTCCGCCGTCGCTGCAGACATGGATGACTTCAGAGCCCTGGTGCTGTAGCCTGTTCGCGCCTTCCTTGGGCAACCTCCCCGACCATTTGATTTGCACGCACCGTCCAGATCCTCTCACATCACCAAACCTGTCGCCCGCGGATTGATACCTGCGATTCACGGCAAGCAGCAGCGCGGCGCGGGAAAAGCTTGGCGTGGAAGGTGTGTTGCATCAAACCTGCAGAGAGCTCGCAAACTCGCAAACAGCGTATCTCTAGCGTCGAGCGGTCGCTTGATAAGGTGCCAGTCTCCCTCTGGCTCGAATAGGTACGTTCTGTTGCGTTTGCTAGTGTTACTGACCTTGGATTTCACCGCCCGCCTGGCTTGATTCGGAGACGTGGAAGCATCAGTTCATATTATACGATATCATCATGGTTCGTGGCGGTCTTGCGGCGTGCCTCGCCTCGCTCCCGTGGCTGGCTCATGCTGCTCAGCCATATCTGGGATCGGGAACCTTGCCCGTCAATCAGCTGCGGCAACAGGTAAGTCGCCTTTTGGTTGCTGAAAGACGGCACAAGTAAGTTGGCGGGGTCTAATTCTTTCTAGGCCGAACAGCCCGGCGACCTGGCCGTAGCTGCGGCCGCGGCCGCGACATATCCCGTGTACAACTTCTCCGTGCCGGTCGACCACTTCCACAACGAAAGCAAATATGAGCCCCACTCAGATGACTTCTTCAACTTGCGGTACTGGTTCGATGCGAGATATTACAAGCCTGGCGGACCAGTAATCGTGCTGGCTGCGGGAGAGACCTCGGGTGTTGGTCGTCTGCCGTATATCCAGAAGGGAGTGGTGGCACAGATTGCCAACGCCACCAATGGCATCAGCGTCGTTCTAGAGCATCGCTACTATGGCGGCAGTTGGCCCGTCTCGAACTTGAGCACCGAGAGTATGCGATTCCTCACCACCGACCAAGCACTCGCAGATACCGCATACTTTGCGCAGAATATTGTATTCCCAGGTCTCGAGCAGTACGATCTCACAAGCAACTCTACAGCCTTTTATGCATATGGCGGATCGTACGCAGGGGCCTTCGTGGCATTCTTGCGACAGCTGTATCCCGACGTTTACCACGGGACCATTTCCTCCTCTGGCGTGACTGAAGCCATCTGGGATTACTGGCAATACTTTGAAGCCGCTCGCATTTATGGACCCCAGGCTGGTATCGAAGCCACTCTGAAGCTCACCAATGTGGTTGACAACATCCTCATTGGGAAGAACGGCACCGAGTATCCTCAGAAGCTCAAGACACTTTTTGGCCTGGGTAATGTCTCCAAGGATGCGGATTTTGCCAGCGCTATTGCAAATGGTATCTATGCTCTACAGAGCCTGAACTGGGATCCCACGCAAAGTTCAGACGAGTTCTTCGTGTACAATGCGATTGTGGGGAATGATTCAGTTGTCTACAATAGCACTGAAGCTTATAGAGACACTGCGGAAGAGCTCATCAAGGTTGGCGGCTGGGCAAACGAGACAGACACACTTTCGAACAAGTTTCTCAACTGGGTCGGATATATTCGTCAGTCTGTAGCCGCCGAATGTTCTGTAGCAGATCAGGACGAATGCTTCGGTACCGACGATCCAACCTTCTATGCTCAGGACGACATTACGCAGACATGGAGATCGTGGCCATACCAGTATTGCACGGAGTGAGTTCCCTCGTCAAACCAGTCTGGTAATTGTTGTTGAGAACATGTTTACTAACCTTTTTCTTAGATGGGGCTATCTCCAGACTGGTAGCGGTACGCCCGCCGACCAATTGTCCTTGATCTCGCGAACCATTGATATTCCATACAACCAAGCCATTTGCATCGAGGCCTTTAACATTACTGAGCCTGCTGATGTCGAGATCATCAACAAGCATGGCGGCTTCAACTTTAGCTACCCTCGCGTGGCAATTGTCGATGGAGAATGGGACCCCTGGCGTCAAGCCACGCCTCATGCCATTGGACTGCCTGACAGACCCGACACCATTGAGGATCCGTTTTGGTTGATTCCCAAAGCTGTTCACCATTGGGACGAGAATGGACTGTTTGCGAATGAGACAACAGCAGAACTGCCACCACAAAGCATCATCGACATCCAGGCTTACGAAGTCAAGTTCGTCTCGGAGTGGTTCAAAGAGTGGCAGGCCGAGAAGAGTACGAACTATACAACAGGATGACCCTTTTGAGCACGTAGTTGAGATGTAAATGATTGAACTAACCATAGGTCTTTTAGGTATTGTTAAGGATCAGGCGCACGGGTTGGAATATAGCCTCTACAAGCAGTATTAAAGTACAGATCGTAAATACACACCGACTCCCCATGGATCTCTAAGCACCCACCGTTTGAACCCTGACGACACGTGGTCACTGCCGTTGCACAGCATCATGAAAAGTTCTCTGACTGCCGATGTATGATGTTATGGCGGTGGGCTGGATCGGTGCTGACAAGAGTGCGACCTGCCGCCTTTACGAACCCGTGTGGCGGACTCTCCGCTGCACGAACGACTACCGAGAGTGCCACTAATAAGCCATGCCAGAGCAGCACCAGACAGTCTTTCTAGATGTTTCAGTGAGTGTCCGTCATTCCGATCTGTGGCATCATCCATCGTGTGAAGAAAGGTCTGCCAACCTCCATGTAAGCGGATGGATTCTGATGGCTGTCAAGGCTTGCATGTCTCCGATCTGATGTCATTGGGCGGTTGACTGATCCCAGCTGATCCTACGGATTTTGGAGCTCGACAAGAACCCGAGGCGCCGCGCCCAGCACATGGCAACGACTCTAGCGCAGATCTTCTTCAGCGTTGCTCTGATGGGAGTATCCGAGACCCACTAAATTACTGGTATTTCCATCTTGTAGGACCATGACCACGGAACATGCAGATTGCGGGACCGTCGACGGGCTTTATACAAGTCCACATTCCATTATACCCAAAAACATGTATGATGCGCTTTGCTTCCCTCGCGCCAATCAGCACTGCGCCGAAGATTCCTTTTCGGAAACTTTTCGTCGGGGCGCTGCAAGGCCCCGAGCGCCGCCTATACACAGCTTCCAGTTACACAATGTAAGCCGCCTCGCTGGGGTGGAGGATGACTGCGCTCGACTGTGCTGCCGCACACGCGCGGAGGCCGATTCTGATCTGATTACAGATGATTCATACGGGCACTTCGGTGCTATCTTTGGAGTGGCTTCGAAATGGATTTGTGTCCATGTACTTATTATGGGAATCTTCCCGCCTCGAGTTCGGATGCAAATTCAAAACATGATTATTCCTTACGTCGGGTTTATAAAGGACTGACTATATATCAGTCTATATAATCACACATATTACAGCATAGTAAAACTTAATCAATATTTTCCACCAACAACTGGCCGAGGGGGGAATATTATCAGAAATTATTCACGATGCGTCCGAGGTTGAGCTTCGAGAGGCTCAGCTTCGACACCTCTACCGAACGAGATGACGACAGCTCGACCGACTACGACAGCCATGACGATCTGCCCAGAGTCAGGTCAATAATCACAGACATTGACAGAGAAGAGATTGAAAGAATAGCCAACACGCTTTCGTGGCGGCAGTCGGCGGCAGTAGATACTAGCCTGCGCAGAATCTCGACTTTCGCAGACCAGAACCAAAAACTAGACCCTGCCAACAAGGACTTTGAGCTCGGAAAATGGCTCAGAAAGACGCTGCAAGAGCTTCAATCCCAAGGTGTCTCGATCAAGCGGACGGGCATCGCCTACTCCAATCTCAACGTCTCTGGCACAGCTCCCGCCTTGCAACTTCAAGACACCGTAAGTAGCATGGCCGCGGCACCGTTCCGGCCCGAGACATGGAGTTTTGGAAAGAAAGAACACAAGCAAATCCTACGCAACTTTGATGGTCTGGTCCGGAGCGGAGAGCTCCTCATTGTCCTCGGCCGTCCGGGCAGTGGTTGTTCCACACTGCTCAAGACCATGACTGGACAGCTCCATGGACTCGAGGTGGACGAAGCATCGACTATTAGCTACAATGGTATCTCGCAAAAGACCATGATGAAGGAGTTCAAGGGCGAGACGCCTTACAACCAAGAGGTTGACAAGCACTTTCCGCACTTGACCGTCGGCCAGACCATGGAGTTTGCGGCGTCTGCTAGGATGCCATCCAATGGCCGCGGTGACATGACACGAAATGAGCGGGCCAAGCTCCTTGCTGAAGTCATCATGGCAGTCTGCGGTTTGAGTCATACATACAACACAAAAGTGGGCAACGACTTTGTCCGTGGTGTGTCGGGGGGTGAGCGCAAGCGAGTCAGTATCGCAGAGATGATCCTGGCCGGATCACCTCTTGGTGCATGGGACAACAGGTATGCACATTCCTCTCCAAATCATGAGTGTCTCACCGCTAACAGTTATCAGTACTCGTGGTCTTGATGCTGCCACCGCCCTGAAGTTTGTCGAAACGTTACGGCTCTCCGCCGACTTGACCGACACGACCTCGGTCGTCGCCATCTACCAGGCCAGCCAGGCCATTTATGATCTCTTCGACAAGGCCACGGTCCTCTATGAGGGACGGCAGGTCTACTTTGGCCCGGCCAACCAAGCAAGGTCCTATTTCGAAAACCAAGGATGGTACTGCCCCCCTCGCCAGACGACCGGTGATTTTCTCACGGCCGTCACGAATGCTTCAGAGCGACGGGCGCGCCCGGGAATGGAGGACCAGGTGCCGCGGACTGCAGAAGAGTTTGAACACTACTGGCGCCACTCCCCGGAATATATACACTTGCACAAGGAGCTGCAACAGTACCACATAAGGCATCCCATGGTTGAGAACAGCGAGAGTCTGGCAGTTCTCCGCCGACAAAAGGTTGAAAGCCAGGCCAAGCACGTCCGCGAAAAATCGCCGTACCTGATCAGCATACCCATGCAGGTCCGACTCAACACCAAGCGAGCTTATCAGCGACTCTGGGGTGACCGTGCTGCCATCATGACAACCATATTCTCACAAGTCATCATCTCTCTGATTGTCGGTTCCGTCTTTTACGGCACGCCAGATTCGTCAGCCGGTTTCCAGTCGAAGGCGTCGGCCATATTCTTGGCCATTCTGATGAATGGTTTGACCAGTCTGTCGGAAATTCCCAGTCTGTATGCTCAACGGCCCATCATCGAGAAGCAAGTCTCCTACGCCTTTTATCATCCCTCCACAGAAGCGATAGCCGGTATCATGGCCGATTTGCCGATCAAATTCTTGCTGGGAGTCGTTTTCAACATCATCTTCTACTTTATGGTTGGTCTCAGGCGAACACCGGGTCAATTCTTCATGTTCTTCCTCATCACATACGTGTCCACCTTTGCCATGGCCGGTATCTTTAGGACGATGGCCGCCGTTACAAAAACGGCCTCGCAGGCTCTTTCCATCTCGGGTGTTTTGATTCTTGCTCTGGTCATCTATACTGGTTTCACCATTTCTGTACCCTTGATGCACCCCTGGTTCTCGTGGCTCCGCTATATCAATCCGCTGTACTGGGCTTTTGAGATTCTCATGGCCAGCGAGTTTCACAATGGAGAGTTCACATGTTCCGTCATCGTCCCTGGCTACACTCCCCTGATTGGAGACTCCTGGATCTGCTCCGCCGTCGGCGCGGTGGCGGGACGTGCAACCATCAACGGAGACGCGTATATCGCTGCGAACTACGGGTACTATTGGTCCCACGCCTGGCGAAACTTTGGCATTCTCATTGGCTTTCTCATCTTCTTTATGGCCACGTACTTTGTCGCTTCAGAGTTCAGTAGCAGCACCACCAACACTGCTGAGGCTCTGGTGTTCCAAAGAGGCAGCGTCCCTGCTCACCTGCTCAAGGGCAATGCCCCATACGATGAGGAAATGGTGGCTGTTCCGGGATCCAAGCATGAAGAGAGCAGTGGCGACATGAATGCGATCGAGCCGCAGAGGGATATCTTCACCTGGCAGGACGTGGTCTATGACATTGAGATCAAGGGCGAACCACGCCGACTCTTGGATCACGTCGCCGGATGGGTCAAGCCCGGCACCTTGACTGCGCTCATGGGCGTGAGTGGTGCCGGTAAGACGACCTTGCTCGACGTACTAGCTCAGAGAACTACCATGGGCGTCATCACCGGGGGCATGTTTGTCAATGGAAAGCCCCTGGACGCGGGATTCCAGCGCAGCACGGGATACGTACAACAGCAGGATTTGCACCTGGAGACGGCCACGGTCCGCGAGAGTCTGCGCTTCAGCGCCATGCTCCGCCAGCCCAAGTCGGTCAGCAAGCAGGAAAAGTTTGACTACGTCGAGGAGGTCATCAAGCTTCTCAACATGCAGTCGTTTGCCAATGCGGTCGTCGGTGTACCCGGCGAGGGCTTGAACGTAGAACAGCGCAAGCTCCTGACTATTGGCGTGGAGCTGGCCGCCAAGCCCAAGCTGCTTCTCTTCCTCGACGAGCCGACGAGTGGTCTCGACTCGCAGAGTTCGTGGGCCATCGTGGCGTTCCTCCGAAAACTCGCCGACGCCGGTCAGGCTGTCCTCTGTACCGTGCATCAGCCCAGTGCTCTCCTATTCCAGCAGTTCGATCGCCTGCTGTTCTTGGCCAAGGGCGGAAAGACTGTCTACTTTGGCGAGATCGGACAGAACTCGAGAACGCTCCTCGACTACTTCGAGAGCAACGGCGCCAGGCTGTGCGAGGATGACGAGAACCCTGCCGAGTACATGCTAGACGTTGTCAACAACTCGTGGGACGGCCGCGGCAACGACTGGCATACCGCCTGGAATGAGAGCCAGGAGAACGTCGCCGTCCAGCGAGAGGTCGGCAGGATTCATGCCGAGATGCAGAGTATTCCCATCGCCGGCGGAGCTGGAAAGGAGGTCAACACCGAATTTGCCATGCCCTTCTCCACGCAGTTCGCCGAGGTCTCGACCCGCGTTTTCCAGCAGTACTGGAGGACGCCCAGCTACATTGCTGCCAAGCTCGTCCTCGCCATCGCCGCCGGCCTGTTCATCGGCTTCTCCTTCTACGACGCCAGCACCAGCCTGGCGGGCATGCAGTCCATCGTGTTCGCGGCCTTTATGCTGACGACGACGTTCAACTCGGTCGTGCAGGCCATCCAGCCCATGTTCGTCACGCAGCGCGCGCTCTACGAGGTCCGCGAGCGCCCCTCCAAGGCGTACTCGTGGCAGGTCTTCCTGCTGGCCAACATCCTCGTCGAGATCCCCTACTCCCTGATCATGGGCGTCCTGGCCTACGCGTGCTTCTCGTACCCCGTCTTCGGCATCCAGGACTCGGAGCGGCAAGGGCTCACCTTCCTCTTCTGCATCCAGCTCTTCCTGTACGCGTCCACGTTTGCCCAGATGACGGTGGCCGCGCTGCCCGACGCGCAGACGGCGGGCGCCATCGTCACGCTGCTGGTCATGATGAGCCTGACGTTCTGCGGCGCGCTGCAGGGCCCGTCGGCGCTGCCCGGGTTCTGGATCTTCATGTACCGCGTGTCGCCGTTCACGTACTGGATCGACGGCATGATCTCGACGCAGCTGCACGACCGGCCGGTGGTGTGCTCGGCGAGCGAGACGTCGGTCTTCAGCCCGCCCAACCCGGGGCAGACGTGCCAGGACTACCTGGCGGCGTACTTTGAGGGCGGGGCGCTGGGCCGCCTACAAAACCCCGACGACACGGCCGACTGCCGGTACTGCTCCATTTCGGTGGCGGACCAGTTCCTCGCGGGCGACAACATGTCGTGGGACCACCGCTGGCGCAACTCGGGCATCATGTGGGCGTTCATGGTCTTCAACATCTTCATCGCCGTCGGCACCTACTGGGCGTTCCGCGTGCACAAGTGGAACTTTGGGTCCAAGAAGAAGACGGCTTAAACATAAATGATTGCGATGTTTTTTTTTCTTTTTCTTCAACAGAGAATGATATCTAGTTGGATGTTGTATGGTTAAGCGTTACGCATTGGTTAGGTATGGATGGATGGTGTTGAAATTATGAAATAAGCCTATAGAACGGGGTCATGATGTTACGATATTACCTTTATAGAACAATCTTTTGAAATATTCCGAGTATAATTCATGCTTGAGTGCATCCTCTGCAAAGCAGCTGTACTTGCATACAGTGTGCATCCAATCCATGAAGTATTCGCTCGTCACCAAGAAGCGCCAGGTTCCTCCGTGCTTCGTGTCTTGTTGGCATTGGCCCAACTGCAAATTGTTATGGTCGTACAGCATGATCATGCATGCGGTTCTTCGGCTGTATGCTGTCAAAAACATGTATGAACTTGCAATTTGAATCAAATTTGCACGATAATCCGTCATGTTCACTCACAAAACGGCGGTGTAAAAAGGTTCAATTCAAAATCGGTCACAGACCGGCCCCATCAGTGACATTCGATAGACTTTCACAGTGCTTCGTACGTACAAAGTGCATATGTATGTATACAAAGTACGGACTACAATGCAGTAGTGCCTGATGAGGCGCCCCCGCTCCCCATTTTCGGCGATCCATTCGGTGATGGGTAGGGGGGCCAACCGGAGATAAGATGCGATTGATAAAAATGCTTGAGAGTCAATCCCGGCTCGCTTCCTATAGCGAACCCCGCCTACTCGCCTCTCATGGACCGGGGGAGGGGGTTGGCTTGTCTAGACCTGTCTGCCGCCGAAGAGGTTCCGATGCTCTCTTAGCTTCTTGTCTTTTACTCTGTGCTTTTCTGAGCGACAGTATAGTGAATCATCGCCTGGGCCATTATCTATCATTCGTTTATTCTTTTTGGATCTCCTCGGGTCGTTTGCTGGAACACGAGCTCCATGATCCGGGAGAAGGTCTTGGAGTGATCAATTGAGCTATCCTGTTGTCCAAGCCGGTTCACTCCGCACAGCTTGAAAAATGCCAGTAAGTCAGATGAGCTGCGGACAATACTGTTCGACCTGCTTGAGACGTCGAGGATGTAGCAACTGACTGCGACAGTATAGCCGCCAAAACGCTTTTCTAGCTTCTTCGAGCTGCTCTTCTATGCGAACCCGACATGGATCGACTTTGGCCTCATGGCCCTGGGCGTCCTCTGCGCTATAGGCGCCGGCGTGCCTTTTCCGCTGATGGGCATCCTATACGGTAATCTGGTCGACAACATGAACGATGCCACATGCCAGGCCACGTCCAACGGCACAAGCGAGGAATACAGCGGTCAGATCAACGCAAAGGTGCTCCAGCTCGTGTACCTCGGCATCGGAGCCTTCTTCCTCGTCTACGGATATCTCCTCTTCTGGAGCCTGGCGAGCCAGAGGCTGTCGCAGCGGATCCAGGCCAAATACTTCTCAGTCCTGATTCGGCAGGACGCCGAATTCTTCGACCTGCGCAGCGCCGGCGAGATCTCGTCCCGCCTAAGCGGTGCCATTCAGGCGATACAGGCCGGCACTTCGGAGAAGGTCGGCATCCTCATCTCGTCCATCTCCTTCCTCATCACGGCCTATGCCGTCGGCTTTTACAAGTACACCAAGCTTACGGCGATGCTCACGTACCTGATCCCAACTATGCTCGGCAGCTCTTACCTCTGCAGCTACCTATCGCAAAAATACGGCAGCCAGATGTCGGACGCCATCGATGCCGCCTCGTCCACCGCGTCCGAGGCGTTGAATCATGTCGCTGTTGTCCATGCCTTTGGAGCGGAGAAGCCACTGGGGCAAAAGTTTGCTGACAACATGACCAATGCCAAGAGATGGGGAATAAAAAAGAGCGTCTATGTCGGCGCTCAGTCCGGTTTTCTGTATCTGCTGGCATTCACGGCGAATGCGCTGGCTTTCTGGCAAGGAACAAAAGCCATCGCGGCGGCCTATCAACAGAACGGATCAGCAGTGACGGTTGGTGCTGTTTATACAGTGGTACTTCTGGTAGTTGATGGTAAGTCTTCTTCGTTGATTGCGTTGATACATGTGAAAGAGTGTCTATTCTGACGTGAACTCGACCAGCCTGTACCATGATTGGACAAGTCGCGCCTCTTTTACCTATTCTGGCAACGGCAACCACTTCGTTTTCCAAGCTCAAGCAGGACATGGAAATTATTCCCAAGATTGATGCGCCTGACCAAAAGGGAGAGTGCTTGGAGCACACGGCCGATCCCCGGATGGAGTTCCAAAGCGTTTCTTTCCGTTACCCATCGCGGCCAGATGTCGAGGTGCTCAAGGACGTCAGCCTTTCGTTTCCGGCCAATTCCCACACCGCGTGCGTGGGACTTTCGGGCAGTGGCAAGTCGACGGTCGCGGCGCTCCTGTGCCGATTGTATGATCCGGAGAAGGGCCAGGTACTGCTGGCGGGTCGTCCGATCCACACACTCGACGTTGCAAATCTTCGCGGGTTCATAAGCTTGGTGCCTCAGGAGCCGTCCTTGTTTGACATGTCTATACTGGAGAATATCGCTCTTGGCCTGTCCAGTGCCATCATCCCCGAGCTTCGCGATCTCAGGGAAGCACTCCTGAGTCCTTCCTTGTCTCGACTCGCCGCGGATCTCCGTCAAGGAACGTCCTTGCCCACAGCTTCCGAAGCGTACGGCCCGGAGATTTCCAAGATCGTTCGTCTGGTCATAGAGGCTGCAGAGCTGGCCGACGTGACGAGCTTTACTCAACGGCAAGAGTACGGTTTTGGTACAATAGTCGGACAAGGCGGCAAGCTCGTCAGTGGTGGACAGAGGCAGCGCATTGCACTGGCCAGGGCACTGATCAAAGATCCCAGAATTCTGATTTTGGACGAGGCCACAGCGGCCCTGGACTCCGCCAGCGAGAGACGTGTCCAGGCTGCCCTTGACCGAGCGGCCACCGGTAGGACGGTTATCACTATTGCCCACCGCCTGTCCTTGGTCAAAAATGCAGACAACATCATCGTGATGAAGGACGGGAGCGTGATCGAGCAGGGAAACCACGCCGAACTCATGGAAGCAAGTGGTCAATATGCACGTCTAGTCAGCCTTCAGAATCTCGCGACGGAGACAGCGAGGCCTCGCCTCCCAAGAGGGTCAATCGACAGCCGAGCCTCATATGAGAGCTCCACCATCGAGACGCTCTATACAGATACAGCATCAGAAAAGGAGGCTCCCATCAAGAAGCAGGCCAACGAAGAGAGCGAGACAGAAGAATCATCCAAGGACGAGACACCAAAGCGAACAGTGTTCAGGACCATGGCACGAATCTTGAGGCCACACCTACTATGGCTCGCGCTGGCCTTTTTCGCAGCGTTCATTGTCGGCTGTACGTACGTAGCCTCGGGTATCATCTTTGGCAACACTATCGGCATCGCCAGTCCGTGTACGGAACCAGGAATCGTATCTTCCAAAGGTAGATTCTTTGCGCTCATGTACGTCATACTCGCCTTGGCCGAGGGTGCCGCCAACCTCGCGAGCTGGTCGGCGTTTGGACACGTGGCGGAGAGTCTGGTCTGCTCAACGCGTATCAAGATGTTTCAGTCATTGTTTCGTCAGTCTCTATCTTGGCACGAGACGGGCAGCCGAAATCCGTCGACGCTCCTGTCCCTCATCACGAAGGACGCCTCCGCATTGGGCAGTCTCAGCGGATCTATCATCGGAACTTGCATGGCCGTGATTGTCAACGTCATTGTCTCGATCATCGTCTCGCACATTGTGGCCTGGAAGATTGCCGTCGTATGCGTTGCCATCTGTCCCATCTTCCTCGCGGCCGGATGGATGCAGCTCCGGACGCTGTCGAAATTCGAGAAGAAGCACGATGACGCCTATGCTCAGGCCATTGGTGTCGCCGTGGCCACGGTCAACTCGATCAAGACGATCGCCGCGCTTTCGATTGAGGAGGAGACGTTCGAGAGGTACAAGAGGATTCTGAAGGGACCGAACAGGGACGTCATGAAAGTCAGCACGCTGTCCAACCTGTGGCTCGCCCTCGGCTTCAGCACCGGCAACTTTCTCTACTCTTTTACATACTGGTGGGGCTCCAATCTGATCATCAAGGGAGAGTATTCTCAGACACAGTTTCTCATCGTCCTGGTCTCTATACTCGTCGGGGCGCAGATGTGGGGACAGTTGCTTGTTCTCATTCCAGAGGTATCCAGAGCCTGGTCAGCCGCACGGAGAATCTTCAATATCCTAGACTTTCAAGATTCGTGGGATACAACACACCAAGACGGCCTCGAGGCATCTGAAGGAGCAAGAGACTCACCTGATGATGAAAAGCTCGTCGGCTCAAGAAGCTCAGCCAAACCATCAAATCGCGGTATGGCCATCAAGTTCAAGGATGTATGTTTCTCGTATGCTGGAAGACCCGACGTCCAAGTCTTGCACGACATTGGTTTCGAAGTGACTGCCGGGCAATTCTGTGGTCTGGTCGGGCCTTCGGGGAGTGGAAAGTCTTCGATCCTCCGACTATTGCAGAAGCTCTACGAACCGACGAGCGGCAGCATCGAAGTCGACGGCAGGACCATCACCGAGTCTGACAATACCAATTTCCGCCAGGGCGTATCACTGGTCCCGCAGGACTGTGCGCTATTCGACGGCAGCGTGCGGTTCAACGTGGCCCTGGGCGCCCGGCGAGACCAGAACCTGACGGACTCGGACATCGAGGAGGCGTGCCGCACGGCCAATATCCACGAAACCATCATGGCGCTGCCGAAGGGCTACGACACCGAGTGCGGCGCCAACGGAACGCACTTCTCGGGCGGGCAGCGGCAGCGGATCGCGATCGCACGGGCTCTCATCCGCAAGCCACAGCTCCTCCTTCTCGACGAGAGCTCGAGCGCGCTCGACGCTGAGAGCGAGAGGGCGCTGCAGATCAGTCTGCGGCGTGCGGCCGAGCGGACCACGGTCATCGCCGTCGCGCACAGGCTGCAGACGGTCAAGATGGCCGATGTCATCTTCATCGTCGACGAGGGCAGAATCGCGGGCCGCGGCAAGCACGAAGAGCTGATGCAGACTAGCGAGACGTATAGGGAGAATGCTTTACATCAAATGATTGGGTAGGTAGATGCTAAGCATATAGATTGTCGATGGAATTCTGCTGGTATACATGGTTTTGTCAAGTTTCCAATTACAAGTCTTCACACAGAAGTTGTTTCCCAGCGGGAGACACTGCGCATATTCGCACTTGTAACAAAAGTAAAATGAAGTATTTACTTAACATAATCTTGGTCATCTTGATCACTGGACTCTAGCAATTTACCACAAAATATTCCACTCTCTCTACTACGAAGCTACTTCGATAATCGTATCCGCGAGCTCTTGCGCATGATTCAAGTACGGAGCATGTCCACTCTCCGGCAGCCTAACGGCTCTCAGTCCGGCGTCCGCCACGACCTTCTCCTGCGTCTCGGGGAGAATGATGTTGTCCTTGCCGCAGACGACAAACGTCTGCGGGACGGACAGCTCCGACGGCTCGCCCGGCGACGGAATGCCGAAGATGTCGGGACACATGGGCTCGAGCTTGCCCATCACCTCGTCGACGTCCTCCTTGGACGCCGGCAGCAGAAAGTACCGCCTGGCGGCCTCGCCGTCCTTGAGTGTCACCGAGGCCTGGAAAGAGAACGATCAGCTTTGTTATTTCCCGCCGTGTCTCGTTAGACTTTGAAAGACGTACCTGCTCGCCCACCATGTGGATGGCGAACGTGGCGTCGAAATCGGGCGGTTGGGCGCTCGACGGGTTGCACGCATCGTTGCACGTGGCGCCCTTGGCCTTGAAGGCGGCGCTGATGTACACGACGTGCTTTGGGGGTCTGGACAGCTTATTGACCGTGTTGATGGTGACGAAGCCGCCGTACGAGTGCGCGACCAGGACGATCTCCTTGCCGGCGGCCAGGAGCGCCTCGGCGGCCGTCCGGACCGCCGCGACGTCGTCGTCCAGCGTCTTGCCGACTACCCCCTCGCCCAGCGAGGCGAGCCGCGGCGTGACGACTTCCAGGCCCGCGGTTTCCAGCTTCTGGATCAGCCGGGTGTAGCACGACGGCGGGTGATAGGCGCCGTGCTGGCATATCTCGTGGTTAGCATTTCTTATGTAAGTGCGGAGATCCGGAGTATTCGCTTACAATGAAGAGTACGACTGGCTTCGTGGAGGACATGGTTACAGGTATCAAGTGAAGTATCAAATGTACTATGATTTCAAATGCTGTGCGACGTGACTACTGTTCAATTTATCGATTTTGTATTCACTGTAGCCGTAGGATCTTGTCCCCTGACTTGGATGGCCCAACAACCAAGATGCATCCATCAACTAACCTAGCGCTTACTTACCGTTGAATGTGCCTCGCGTGCCTGTCACGAAGTTCGGACTGCTACCGATTTCACGACCCGGCCAATAAGAACATCGAGTTTTCGACCCGGAATGCTCAGCTCACATTAGTGCATCCTTATTCGGACTGTTTGCTCGGAATTGATCCTCGGTCAATTCGTCAACGATGCAGACGGTCTATGAGTTACTTATCGGGCAACGGAGCACACGATAATATGTGCATATATGTATGTATATATAGATCGCACTGAAGTCATCAATCTTGCGCAAGTAGACTGCTTCATACAGCCGTCTGGAGAACCAGAACTAGAGATCTGGTGTCGCAGGGGTCCTTTCGTTGTCTGTTCAGTGTGTATGCCGTCAATGACGTATACATGCACCATATTCGGCAGACATGGACCCCCTGAGCCCTGCAGGCACAATAAACGTCGAATGAAAAGCTGGCCATGGCAGGAAACGACGACAGCGGCATCACACAGGAACTGGTCTCACTTTCCATGCTGATGTGAGTCAAGTCAACATCCATGACTGCCGAATCGTCAGATCCTGTGGAGACACAAGCAGAGCTCTTCCAAGCACATATAACACATATCGTGCATTGTATGATAAGAAGCCATGCAACGTTGATCAAGAGCAACGTCGATCTTCCTTGTCGATTTTGCTGTGCATGACGAATGGCGAAGAAAATTTGTTGTCTTTTCAGCCACGCCCCAACACGAGCAAATGCTGGTTTGGCTGGCTGGTTTCCGGTGGCACGAAAGGCGAATTGTGTGAGTTGGCAATGGCAATATTATTTTTTTTTCAGCTCTCGCGGCAACGGCGGTTGGTCCACAGGGCCTCTCTCGGGGGATAATCCCCTAGCTCATGCCCTTTAGCGGTTGGTGTCATGCTAAGTTAGTTGGTCCCCTAGACGTATAACGCCCGAGGTGCTAGCTTGAGAGTCAGAGTCCAGGCTGCCTTTGAGTCCACTGCGGACTATATCCCGATTCCCTGGATTATAACTTCGAGGGCTGGATCCCCAAGGTCTAGTCCCAACACAGCACTGGCTGGACAGTTGGTCACAGAGGGAGGCCGCTCTCGCGCAGGTCATTGGCCTGTAAATCGGCCAATGGGAAAATTCCAAGCCCCGGCCAGCCTCTTCACGATCAATGCGACCTCCGGGGGCGACGGCGAATGGCGGCAGCGCGACCGGGGTGCGGAAGCTTAGGGACCTCGCCTGTGGGGAGCCTTTACCGCCACTAATGGGGGCCGCACCCCTGTAATTGCTGCACTGCCGCCCGTGGTTGGCTCCCTCTACTATGTGATACCCTTGGTGTTAGTCCAAAGCCGTCCGGGAATGGACGCTTATACGACCAACTACAAGCATATTCGACGTCTTTTTCTTGGTGATACTTGCTACTGGCAGATGGGATTGTGCTGTACTCCGTATTGGGGGCAAGACACAGAAAATGGCAGAAGGCTTGTTTAAAAGAATGGCCAAGGCCGTTGACTCCTACCCTCAAAATGGGACCCTCCATCTTCCCGAGGCTTGAAGTAACACAGCATCACGATATTTTCTTTTGCGACCAACCTTACGGCTCGTATACGATCATGACCTATTAACCGCCATCGCCACGTTGTAAAGGGTCGACAAGATGATGGGACCTCACAGGACCTGAGTGCAACACAACGGACTTTGAGAACAAAAGGGATATATACATATACTGGGCTGGGGAATGTTCAACGTGTACGGCAACATGGTGGAAGATCGAGGAGTACAGCTCGAGGCGGTAGCGGTTGCTTTGCTGGCGCTGTGCTGGTTATCTGTCTTGTTGCGCTGCTATACCATGGGCTTTCTGCTCAGGCGCTTTTATCCGGAAGACTGGCTGGCGATTCTCACACTGGTATGTCGGTGGTGATCTTGAGGACCATGGACCTGACTAACTCATCACCGCGCAGCTGATATATACTGCCTACTCGACCTTCTGCCTCCTCGGAGTCCAACACGGGCTCGGCGCCCACGTCGCCGACGTCCCGCTCGACGAGCGACCCAAGGCGCTCTTCTACAAGTGGGCGGGCCAGGTGTCGTACGTAGTCGTCGCGCTGCTGGTCAAGCTCATCGTCGGGCTGCTGCTGCTGCGGCTCTGCGCGGGCGGCCGGCGGTGGCAGCGCGTCACGCTGTGGACGCTGCTCGTCGTCTCGACCCTGTTCACCATCTTCTACGTCTTCGTCGTCGTCTACCAGTGCCAGCCGGTCCAGTTCTACTGGTACCGGTACGACCCTGCCGCACCCGTCGCGGGCACGTGCAACGGCAAGGCCCTCGCGACCATCCCGACGTACATCTCCTTTGTCATCAGCGTCGTCTCGGACTGGGTCCTGGCCCTGCTGCCCATCTCCATCGTCTGGAACGCAAAGATGGACCGCCGCTCCAAGATCTCGGTCGCGTGCGTCTTGGCGCTGGGATCCATGTAAGTCGGATACAGAACTCTCCCTCAGATCGAGTACTGACACAGAGCCGCAGTGCCTCCATGGCCACAGTCGTGCGCATCCCCTACGCCAAACAACTCCTGTCGGACCCCGACTACCTGTACAACTTTACCGACCTGGCCATCTGGAGCACCATCGAGATCGGCCTCGGGCTCACGGCGTCGTCGCTGGCGACGCTGAAGCCGCTCTTCCGCAAGCTCAAGATCCTCGTCGTCACCAAGAGCAGCACGAGCCTGCCCTATTACCACCGCCACAATAGCCACAGCCGGCCGAGCCGCCACTCGCGCGGCCGCAGCGGCTCCATCTTCACCAAGCGCGCCGAGGCCAAGAAGCTGCAGAAATCCCCTACCGTCGGCAACCACGCCGGCTGGAAGGCCCTCGGCGACAAGCCCGCCGCGGCGCGGGATGCGCCCTACGAGTTGTCTTTGGCCGGCGAGACCAACAGCGTGCGGACGACCATCACGGCGAACCACACCAATAACAACAGCCCTTCGCTAGACGGGGGCGGCAACAACAGGCTCAGTCCGCCGCCGCCGACGTACCAGGACTCGTTCCGGCGGACGTCCGTGTCCTACCGGCTCTCCTCGCCCCGCCAGGAAGAGCACGGGGGCATGATCTAGATTATACATGTATAGAACATCCTTTTAGCGAACAGATACCTACCTATGATTTTACGATGATACCACTTAACAAATTCTTTGTACATTAGACCCATATTCGAGGAGTGTATTGTATTTGTTACGGTACTTGAAGGCACGATCCGACACAGAATACAAAGGGGCATGCGCCTCTACACTTTCCGACTGAACCACGACGTATTGAGGTTTGGTAAGACATGCCCATAGAGCCGACATAGTGACGGCAAACCTCAAGATCATCACAAAGGCCCGAGTTGTCATGGAATGATTCTAGTAGCGTATCAGACCCCTCTACTCTTCCGACTCATCGGAATCATATGAGCCATCCGACCCATCTGAACCATCCTCGTCGTCTTCGTCGTCGTCTTCCTCGCCATCCTCTTCGTCAGCCTCGAGACCATAAGCCTCGTGGTAGTCTGCGAGTTGCTTGACTTGTGTCTTGTAGCCCATGTCCTGCAGATCCTTTTGGAGTGTCTAAACATCCCGTTAGTACTTGAGCCAACGCACACCGGGAACTTTGTATGACTTACATCAAGCATGATTGGCGCACAGCAAACCACGACGTTACTCTTGCCGGGCTCGAAGAGAGGGAGCAGGTATTCGGTCATGGCATGTCTGATTTGGTCCTCGGTCACATCTCGGACCTTGGCCAGCAGCTTCGTGCTGAAGTCTGGCTCCAGACCTCGGACAGCACCAATGATGTAGTTTTGAGTCGCAGCAGAAGCCATGGTCGCTTGCTCATCTGCCATGGTCATGACGATCTGGCTGATAGCACCCTCGATCATGGGCTTCTCAAAGGGAACGGTACCATTTGCCAAGCCGGCAATGGCGTCTCGGGCTGCGGTAATGGCCTTTGAGGCCATGGGTGAGCGGTACACCTTGAAGTGCACGTAGCCGCCATCGACCTCCTTGGCAAAGTATACGCCGTAGGCCAGACCGTTGCCTCGAACAGCAGTCCATAGGGGGCCCTCGACCGTTTCGAGGTACTGGGCTGCCACGAGAAGTGATGGCACCATGGGATCCGAGAACGATGTGATACCTTTGCTTGAGCTTACTGAGAACGAAGAGTCGATGGTGGTCATGGGGATAATGATTGCTCCAACGTTGCCCGGGTTCTTGCCCTCCTCGCTGAGGAGAGTGTGTGGCTTGACGATAGGCTTGATAGTGTCTGCCTTTGTGTCCAACGCATCTGCCAGCTTGTCCCATGTCTTGACAGGGTCTGGAAGCTTTGCATTGGCAACATCGGCTGTCACAAGAACACGGATGTTGGCAAAGGTGAAGAGAGACTTCCGCACTTCTTCGAACCAAGAAACAACTGTGTCGGGGTCTTTCTCGAGAAGTTTCTTCAGGCGCTTGAAGTAGACTGCCCTTACAAGCGTGCGCTTGGCCACAAGTAGAGCCGAAGGGTCATTGTGGATAGCCATCTCAACCTCATTGGCCATTGTACGGCCGTCTCTCTTGGCCTCGGGAATGTCTGCAATCTGCTTGCTGATGGAAGCCTTGAGACGGGTCACATCAAAGACGCTGTCAAACATCATAGTCTTGAGCCAGTTTACAGCGGTTGCGTATTTCTCGGGCTCAACTTGCATCCGCAGTGTGATGCTCTCGGTGTCGCCAAGACGGTTTCCAGATTCAATGCTGTACTGGATCGTGTCCTTCTCAAGCTCCATGACAACTTGTTCGAAGTCGACACGCTTTCCATCTCGGTTGATGGGCGTGTTGAAAAAGTTGTCGCTGAATAGCGGCATGAGCGGCTTGTATTTCAGTGGAATGTCCGAGGTTCCAATGTGCAGCGTAATGTGCACAAAATTGGATGGCACACTTTCGAATTGCACAAACAAGGGAGCACCTGGTGCAGCATCGTCAATGGCCTTTTGTGCCGAGTTTGAGGCGAGGCCGAGGCTTCGAGCTAGACCAGATCTTGCTGTGAGGGACTCGATGAAATGAATCGAATCGGTGCCTGGGACGGGCCATTTCTCCAAGACGGCGTCAGGAATCTCAACGTCGTTCTGCTTCTTGGCCTCGTCCAGCTCCTTCCGGCGCTTTTCCAATCCTTCGGGCCCAAGTTCCTGCTTTCTCTTTTCGATTCTTGCAACCTCCTTGGCCTTGAGATCATCAGCAAGCTTTTGCGAGGGCTTGCCCAGAACGGAGATATGATGCGCATCGACGAGCCACTTCCTCAGGAACTCTTTCCATTGATCTTCCGTCCATTTCTCTAGCGTGTCGTATTCACCAAGACTTCCCAGGTCCTTCAAGGTTGACCCGGCACGATCTCCAAAGAGGTAGGAAGTGATGATGTTGTTTGACCAGTACGATTCGGAGCCTTCTCCCTGGGCCTTGACCTGCAGCCTCTCGCGCTGGATACAGTCCATGAGGTACTTGAGATCGAGCGGCTTGTCGAGGACCTCCTTGATCAGGGTAATCAAGCGCTGCTCAACAAATGCGAGCTTGTCGGTAGCAACACCGGTAGGCTGGAACCAAATGACGCTGTCGGGCCGTGAATCCCACCAGTATCCTACCGAACTGGCTAGGGCCTCCTTCTCCACCAACACATTCTCCAGTACGGATACCGAAGATCCACAGAGGTAGGTCAGAACGATGTTGAGCGCAGTAGACTGCAGAGTGTCGGAGCAGTCCGGACCGAAGAAACCAATGATGATGTCTCCGATCGACTCATCCTCTTCGGGGAACTCGACTGTCTCGACAACTGTCTCTTTGAGAGCCGGGGGTTGCGCCGAATCAATCCAGGGGCGTCTGAAGGGTGCATCGAAAGCTGGGATATCATCTTTCACACTCTCCTCAAATTCATCAAGGATGTGGAGAAGGTTGTCATGGTCGACTTCACCGACGATGATGATGCACATGTTCCGTGGTTGGTACATTTCCTTGTGGAAGTCGCGAATTCGCTTGGGAGTCAGAACACGCAAAGCGTCCATCATGCCACCAGTCTCGTAGCGAAATCCAACATTTTCGGGATAGAGTAGGTGACGTGCTTTGATATCCATAAGCTCCGTGCTGGTATACTGAACACCCTGCATCTCGGAGTACACAACACCGGCATCGTTGCCTTCTCCGTCGATGTGATGCACCTCTGTGAGGCATGCAGCATCGGTCATGGTTGGCACAATCAAGTGCTCAAGGTACACGGGTAGGGTCTGAGCAAATCCTTCCCATCCAGCTGTCTCTAGAGTGTAGGCGGTGTGGTCCGTGGCCGTCCACGCATTGGTTGTGCCGTAAGCTCTCGAGGCAAGCTTGTCGAGAAGTCCCTTATACTGATAGCTTCTGGAGCCCATGAAAACCAGGTGCTCTAACGTGTGAGGTGCTCCTGAGTCATCGAAGATCTCGGTAGCCAAGGTGAAATAGCCATTCACCTTAGGTCCCTTGCGATCAACCACAATGACTTGCATACCACTTCTCTCCGACTCATACTGAGTGATGCTGGTTGGTGCATAGTCGGCATCAAAGCGTTGAAGCTTTCGGAATTGCGGAGAAGGTTGTGACCCCATCGTGTGCTGATACCGGCTGAAGATGGACTCCCGAAAGGTTCTGATATGTGTTAGTGTACTGTATAAGAAACCGCCAGTAGTGTATGAAAATCAAATCAATGCAGGACCCGGTCACCACCCAACACTGTTTCACCAGGGATGACTAGGTGGGAGGTTTGCGACAACAAACTTGATCTATCACGGAAGGAAAAGAGTTCCGACTCAATGCTGACTTCGGGCTACAGCAAGCAAGCAAGAAGCACTTCTCTAGAGACAGAGAAACGAGACCAAACAGTTCCGCACGTACTCTAGACAGCCCGGGTTTTGCTGGTACAAGATACCCAAGATGACAGCCCAACCACCCACGAGCGCTGCGAGGATCAGGCGACTCTGCAGAGTCATGAACAAGTGGCTACACGTGGTGATTCCAGACTTGTTTGAATTTCATGCTTGGTGAGACCGGAGTTGATGCTGTATGGCGACACAACGGGGGCACGGCAGGGAAGGGAGAAGTGTCGGGTTTAGAGAAATGCTCGCTCGGGGTATTTCACCTGATGACAAGCTTACATACCGTATCTGATGTCGACACACTGCAGCAGGCGACTTGGCCCAGTGTACCGTAGTCCGCAGAGAGCTCAGCCTGCTTCTGGCGGCACGAAGTGAAATGGGCGACACTTTGACCGAGATTGGCGGTTGTTTGATTGGGCTGGGTGAAGAATGGTGGAGGGGCCTTTTGAGGTTTTCAAGCTTTACGCAGCATTTGCCTAGGCCTGGACGAAGTTGGCGGGACTGATGCCGATCAAAAGGCCTTTATATCTGAAGGAGAAGTGAGACAAACGGACAGGGCGATGGAGCACGATCCAATCGGACAGTTTCTTTAGGATGATATCGTCAATGCCAATTAAATATGCCAAACAAAAGGGTAAGACTGTTCTTGACTGATGATGAGCTATCTACCTAGACTAGGTGATGAGTACGTACGTTATGTGACCCCTCCATCTGGTTGTTGTCGTGACTCTTTGTGGCAGCCCACCAATTGGATCCACACAAGAAACCCAACGAGACACCCGATTGGCCACAGTGGAGACAAGCATGTCATCAGCCTTGCATCTTACCTACCAGGTACAGGCGCTAGCGCACCAAGCACATGCGAAGTGTAGCGCAAGAGCGCACTGCTAAGACGCTGGACCGGCCCCTTGGAGCTTTCAACGTGGCAGCTATTTACAGCGGTCGATCTAAGCTCGATTCTTCGCAGCGATACCAGGTCTGCTAGAGGCACGCAGCATTACACGACAAGAATCCGATATTTGCGCGCTCGGAAGCACCTTCGATATAATCCTGTTTTCTGAGGCTACGGAGTCACATCGCTACAGCTCTGGAGTATGCTGGACTTGGTCATCTAGCACTCCAGCTCCAAGCTGTCTACGAGATACTCTGCGAATCTTCAGGCCATCGTTGTCAAACTGCCGATCGCGCACCCTCGCGCCTCCCCATACCAGTATCTACTTCTTCGTGAATCATTCGGGGTGTATTGAAAGCGCCAGTGAAAGCAAATGGCAAGTTCGGATACTGCTGCGGTCGGCCGCTCTCTTGTCGAGTTCGCCTTGCAAGGGAGCTTCCCCGAGGAAGACATCTCTTCACGTCATGTTGGCGCACAAGACTTCGGCCCAGCTCTCGAGTCTCTCGCAGCCGCCAAGTCAAAGTTGGAGGTAGGCATCAGCACCCTCTTGCTGTATATGTTCTACGCCCTCTGACTAGTTACAGTCTGAAATACACACCATCAACGAGGAAACATCGTCCGACGTGCAATCATGGGTAGCCAACGCAAAGACCGTGGAAGACGACATCAATCGTTCACGAAGCTTAGCCAACGAGATAACACGACGAGCCGAGGCGCCAGAAGTATCAGGCCAGACCATAATAGAAGCAGAGGAAAAGGTCGAATTCCTCCAACGCGAGACAGTCTATAATCGCCAGGTCTACGACGCACTGACAAGCATTCGCCGTGTGAATCAGCTCCTCGACCAGGTTGAGAATACAAGGAATGAGCGCAGAGTCCTCGAATCCCTGCATTTGTTAGAAAAGTCGTGGTCCGCCATAGATGAAATCCCGGCCAGCAAGTCATGTCGCGTCATGAGGATATTGAATATGCGTGCCTTCGAGCTCAAATCGGCCGTCCATGATGTTTTCAACCATGTTTGGAACTCCCTTGTTCGGGTTGATGTGGAAAAAGGACAGATTACAATACAGCAGACTCAGCAAGGTGCGAAAAACAACCTCTCTCCAATACCCACCCGCTAACATGGCGTAGACGAGCCTATGAACTTGGATGAAGCCTTGATTGGCCTGAAAGCATACAAGGAAGTCGACCAGAGAATGGCTCTTCTATGGCACAGTATAGATGATGCCATTGTTGGTCCACGGACGAATCTCCAAAGCTCCGCATTGCCGGCCATCGAGATTCAGGATGTAAGTAAACGAAAGCAAACCTACGCTCGAACCCACACTCACCTGTATAGTCTTCTTTATCTCTCAAAGGGCAGGCGGGCCGCAGTATTGCCGCGCTATTTTCCGACCTCGAACAAGTCATGGGCTTTCTGTCCAATCGACTCCCTGACGAGTTGGTTCAAGCACTTTCCAATGTCATGATGCCTGATCTTGTCCCTCGCATCAAGTCGGTCTGGCTTGCTTCCGTGGTCCCGGCATCACTCAAAGAGATAGACGAGTTCCAAGCTATACTTGGAACAGTAAGAACATTCTGCGGTATTCTCGGGAAATTAAACTACACTGGCTATGACGAGCTTCAGGATTGGATCGACAGTGCGCCGCGAGTTTGGCTTACCAAGCGCAGGGAAACAGCCCTCGACACGGTGAGGGAGAAGCTCGCCAATGGTCTCGGCGATCCCAAGGAGGTCGAACGTGTAGAGACTCAGACAGTCTCACGCACAGAGGGCGCAGAGATTGCGGCAAACGGTGCTCCAGCCGCAGTAGACGATGATGATTGGGGCGCTGCGTGGGACGACGATACGGGCAATCAACAAAAAGACACAGGACACAATGCCTCGAACAATGCCGATCAAGGTGGTGGCAATGACGAGGACGAAGGGGCGGATGCATGGGGATGGGGCGATGATGGTGCTGCGGAACCCGAGTCAACGCCGGCGCCTGCACCTCCGGCTCCAGAAGCACCAACGGATGACGATGGGGATGACTGGGGTGCTTGGGGTGATGATGCAGCTGAGCAACCTCCTGCACAGCCTGCAACACAAACGCAACAGCAACAAGTCACCGAGAACAGGACTCGTGAGATGACCTTGAGAGAAACCTACAAGATATCGGCCATGCCCGAGCCCGTCCTTGCCTTGATATCAACAATACTGGAGGACGGTGCATTCTTGGTCTGGTACGTTTTCTTGTCTTGATATGGATTCAGGCAACGCTAATATGATTACAGCTCGGAAGGCAACCCAGTTGCGGCGGCTGCGGCGGGACTCTATGGACTGCCTACCTTTGTTCTGGCCATGTTCCGGGCCGTCTCGCCGTATTATTACGCACTCGATGCATCTGGAGGCGGCAACATGTTTCTATACAATGATGCGACTTATCTATCCGAACGCCTAGCCGAGGCAGCTGCTGCATGGAAATCTCGCGAGGATCTCTCAGCACGTGCCATCAACATGCTGCGGCTGGACAATGACATCAAAACGTTGAAGTCGTTTGCCGCCCGCGCCTATTCTACTGAGATGACGACTCAACGCACAATAGTACGAGACCTGCTTGGCGGAGTACAAAACGTTCTTCAACAAGATGGGGATCCTTCCGACTTGATCATGCAAGTCGAGGCAGCGACTTCAAGAATCCGAACCGTTGCTGCTATTTGGTCCGAGATTCTATCGAAATCGGCATGGTGTCAAGCCGTTGGATCCCTGGTGGATAGCCTGGCGGGCAAGATTATAGCGGACGTGATGGATCTATCTGGCATCGGACAAGACGAAGCATTCAATATTGCGAATTTGATCGCCAAGATCACGGAATTGGACGATTTATTCATTCCTTCGGGCGCCGGCACCGATGTGGTACCAACGACGAGTCAATACGCAGAGAGCTGGCTGCGCCTGAAGTTCCTATCCGAGTTCCTACAGAGCAATCTTAACGAAGTCAAGTACCTTTGGATGGAGAGCGATCTGAGTCTCTACTTCACAGTGGACGAGGTAATTGACTTGATCGGCCTCAGCTTCGCGGATAGCCCAAGGACGCGAGATGTCACCAGAGAGATAACACACAATCCACAGCCCAGAGCGTAAAAGCTTAAAGACAAGGATCGTTCAGATAATCGACTAAATCATAATGAATATTCAGAAAGCATAGCATTAAGTCGAGCTGAAGGGACAAACAGCTTTGTGAACTTGGTGCGGTCTTTGTGTCTACCTTTTGGTCTTTTTTCGGTGCCATTGTTGCTGCTGACCCTCGAACAATGACATTCTTGAGGCATGCGTTGGATAAATAAGCGTCGGCTGATTCTTCCGCGAGCTATATATACGAATCGCAGCTCCCAACAGCTATTCATCATTGGAATATTCTATCAACATCTACGTAAACTGCTACCTTGATCATAGACAGCCAAGATTGAATTCATGGCAGCACCTCAGACTAAACACTTTCGCATCACTTCGGTCGTTGGTAGTGGGAAAATCGTCGGAAGGACGCCACCGATCAAGATGCCTTCGGACACCATCAATTGGTCAAAGGCAACAAAAGTCGAGCAGCCAGTCGACCTTGAGTCTGGGGGATCATCTCCCGGTACTATCCGCGTTTGGACGGGGTTCGGTATCGGCCTGGACAAGCAACCAGAAGATCCTAACCGCACAACAGCAGCCACTATTCTCGACAACGGCCACATTATAGGCCATCTTCCCCCAACGGCCGTCGCCCTGGCATGTGGCCATGTTGTCGGCGAAGACATCGCGAGGGCCACCCCACTGGGGGTTCCACCAGGTATTTGTCCCATTTGTTTCCTGGACCTCACATGTTCGCGATGTAGCCGGTATATCAAGCCAGCCGGACTGCCCCCTGTCGAGTGGCCGCCGACGGCGACGAGCTTTGACCCCTTTGACGAGACACGCCAGCACGTCCCGCTGACGATGATGGAGAAGTCGGGTGCCTCCCGTGCGCTCTGCTTTGGCTGCTTCCAAAAAGAGCTATTGGAGAAAATTTGGCCCTGGGTAACCAAATTCCCGGGCGGCAACTCAGCAGCATACAAGCAAGCGTACTCGGAGAGCTTGCCGGCCATTGTCGAGATGGCAATCCCGACTCTCGAGCACTACCGGTCCGAGTTCCAGAAGAAGACGATGCAGGACCTCCAGTGGGCGTTCTTCAGGGAGTTGTCCAGCGGCCTGTTCTATATGCTGAGCGATACCTACTGGGACATCCACTGGGCCGACTGGGAGGTGGCCGACGACTCCCCAGCTCGGCTGACTGAGCTGAAAGCTGATTGCCAGAAGTACTTGACACTCCTCTTGACCCGAGTCAGAGGACTCCACGCGTGGAAGGCGTACTAAATCATTCGCACACATCAGGACAAGGGTGAATGCTGCTGAGTGAGACTCGGTCTATAGGCTTATGTAGAATAGTCTGGTACGTATTCTTAATAGTGGTTCCGAGCATTTTGTCTGGAATTATATACAGATGGTAGGTATCAAAATAGAGAGTTTCATACTGGAAATAAAACGCTGGGATAACAAATTTGAAATTTCAAGATTATATGACATGTGACACAATAGCCAACAAACGCATTGTCGCTGTGTTCCAATATGGCCGTGTTATTTATGGGTACGCAGTGGCTCCCAGGGCGTTACTCATCTTCCGAATGGTCCTCATTATTCGCCTCCACCACAAACTCGGAATCATTGTCAAAGTCCGACTCAACGATCGGTTTCGACAGCTCCTCGGTCTTCTTCTTCTTCGGCCCGGGTTTCTTGGCCCCGGGCTTTGGCCCACGCTTCTTCTTCTCGGTGGCGACCTTGGGTTCCTTGGCGACCTTTGATGCTCCGCGCGGCTTCTTGGGCTCCCGCTTTTTCACGGCCAGGGCCTTGTCGTCGGAGGCGTCTGAAGCGGTAGCGGCTTCGTGGGCCTCTTCTTCCTGTTCTTCGCGGCTGCGCTTCTTGCTCGTCTTGGCCGCCGCCTTCTTGGCCTTGGGCTTGTCGTCAGGCTGCGGCCGGGCTATCCTGCTCTTCTTGGGCCAATTTTCGGGATCCGACTCGTAGAAATAGTCGTAAATGCCGAGTTTTCTCTTCCTGGGCGCTTTGGGCGCGGGTCTGGCCTTTTGAGGTCTGTTGAGCAGTGGGCCGGTAGGCAGTGGCTTGCGCGCTCTTGGCTTTGGGGTTTCTTCCTGTCGTTGTTCCGGAGATGCTTGTTCTGGAGTGGGAGACATATCTACTGGCTGGGGCTCATTTTCCCGTACTGGGGACTCGCCGTCAAGTTCTGACTTTGCGGGCGGCTCTGGGCTGTCAGGTGTTTCCTCGTCTTTCACTTCTCGTGGTGGAGATTCAACCTTTAGCCGTGGGGATCGGTATTCTGGTATCGCCGACTTCTCTTCATCCACTTCTTGTTTCGGGGATGGTTCTTGGTCATCTTGTGTCTGCTCAGTAACTTCTTGTCTAGTGACTGGGTCCGAAGCAACCTCCAGTGTACTCTGTCGCGACTCGGCCTCTCCGTCTGCGTAGTCCTCTGAAGGCTGACTGCCAATTTGGCTGACAATCTCCGTGCTCTCCGTAACTGATATCGGTGATGAATTTTTGATCGGCTCCCAGTGGGGTATTTCCTCTGTCTGACTTTGGTCATGATCCGGTGGAGTCAGGGGCTCGATCTCCCGATTGATATCTTGATCTGGATTTTCCTCAAAAGACAGTTCCATATGTGCTACGGGAACCTTGCTTCCGACCTCCGGTTCTTGGGAATTGCTTTGCCTGGCATCCGATTTTGACTGGTCAATCGGTTCCTCAATCTCTTCTTGAGAAGCTTGGTCGTGGTCATCGCTAACACTTTCTACCTGAGGACCAAGTTGAGCCTCTTCGTTCGGTAGAGTGGAAACTTGTGAAGCAACTGAACTGATCTGTAGATTTTCTTCATGTTCCTCTGTTGTTTCCCTATTTTGGATGGTCGTACTATCTGATTGCTCGTTGAGCTCTGGCTGAGTCCCTGCTGCCCGGTTCTCGACGGAAGTGACAGACACAGCCGGGCTGGGCGGCAGAGGGGCTGTCTGATCGTCACTGTTGCCTCCATTGGTATTCACATCCGTATTGGACTCATGTGGCGTGCTGGGCTGCCGCACAAACAGTTCATCAGAGGACTCTGCCTGTGATGTTCCACTCTGGTTTGGGCTCTCATCCAGCTGGCTCTCGTAATCATCGTAGACATCGAACAGCGCATCCACGGAATTGTCTTGCGACTGAGGGACTGGTGTTTCTGCGGTCGCTGCAAAGTCTACGACAGCGATGGCCACTGGTTCCTCCGAATCTTCAATCTCGTGAACCTGTGATGTTGGTGCTTCCAATACCTCTGCCTGTGTAGGAGGCGTCCCTGCTTCGTTGTGCTCTGATGCGCGGGTTTCCGGCCCAGGAAAGACGTGCTGCGATGGCAAGTGGTCGTTTCCGTCTTCTTCCTCGTCGCTTACTGTTGGGGACTTGTACGATACTGATTGTACACTTCCAATGCCAAGATCGCTCGACTTCTCTTCGCTGTTCTGAGTTTCTTGGTCCGTATTGGGCAGCGAGGCCATATCAAGCGCGGCTTGTGCTATAGACTGCAGGTCGAAAGACATGGTGTTGCATCTCAACTTGTCGGGATTCTCTGAGTAAATGCTCTCGATGTACGCGACTTTACGACGCAACAGATCAGATCGTCTATGGGGCTGTTGGCAACCCGAAGTCATTTCGCGCAGGTCTCACTCCTGTAACCCAACGCCATTGGTGAGCAGTTCTTTGACAGGCCGCAAACGGTGTTTCCAGGCCAACTTTTTTTTCGACGCCCAACAAAGAATAGGTACTTGGTGACCGCGCCCACCCAAACATCTGCCACCTCCGGTTGCCGTCCCTTTGTTGAACCGACAACCCAAGTAAAGGTCATAATATCTAATTGATGCAGAATCTCCCAGCAAGACGGGTGCCTGACTGGCTCACCTGTTAGCAACGTAAGTTCTGTCTGAGCTGCGCGCAGGTTGGGTGTTCGAACCCCGTCATTGCTTATCTGGAGTGTTGGGCACCATTTGTTGGAACCAGGTGGGAGGGCCCTCCCGCCGCACTCCCTTTTTCTTTTTTCTTCTTCTTTTTTTTTGAAAGTCTTTTTGAAGAGTCTTGTAATGTATCCCTAGCTCCCGAGTACCTTCTTCCACCGAACTTACATCTCGTATGGAAAATTGATTTGCCATTTCACTTGTCTGCATGATTTCAGTAGAGTCAATAGAGGAATGGCTATTGTTGTCTATGTCTCAGTGAACAAAGGACTGATCGCGATGGACGACCAACACTGTGCTCAACTTCCGAGAAAGAAGCCGTCGTGGATACCAATACTCGAGGTTTTTGGATGACCAACATTTTGATTGCAAGGAACACTGTTGTGCTACAATTTTTTATCTTCTTTTCATCCTTAGTTACGCAGACTTTGCGAATATGGCTCATATTAGTTTCATTTTGTAAACATTCTGCGTCCAGATCAATCTTGGCTGCAGTTGTTCTACGCCCATCATCATGCAAAGCTCGAAGGGATTTGCTACCTCTCAGTACATGTTGGCCCAGATACTATGGATCGCCGTAATACTACAGAATACACACAGTTGAGATAAATATCTCCTGCAAATCGGACGAGCAATAAGGTGTAACATGATGTCCAGTCTACTGCGCGGTTGGGGCGAGAGCCTCCCACTCCTTGACACCGACACCTCCATACTGACTCCCACTCCCCGAAGCTACCAGCGTGACCCGAAGCGCCGTCGTGTCCACCTGCTCAAAGCCAACCTCACTCGGATCATCCGTGACATCTGTGAAATAAGCTGTGGCCGCACTAACCGCAGACCAGTCACCACTGGAGTCTAGATACTCGAGACTCCAGCTCGCCGGCGGAGGCACGCCGATATTGGAGCCGGCGGGCTGATCGGCAAAGAACACCATCCGCGTCCCGTTCAACATCACGGTCTCGTTCCAGGTCAAGACGAGCTGGCTCGTCGCGGGCGACGCCGTCCCGTCGTACGAGCACCAGTAGTCCGGCGGCAGCGGGTTCACGGGTACCTTGCCGTCGTTGGCCGAGGCGATCCAGTACTGGATGGGCGTCTCGTTGACGGAGCTAGCCGCAGCGCTCAGCGCCACGTTGCGCGTTGGCTCTGTGTCGCCCGCCGGGCGGTGCGTCTGTACGACCTTGTTGATCAGCGGCGGCGACTGGCTGTCGTCAAAGGTCATCTCGTCAAAGGCGACGCTGCGGCGGAAGTGGCCGCCATCAACGGCGTCGGCGGTGTGGTAAACGAGATAATACGTATCGTCCATCGAAAAGACGCCTGGGTGCGACGTCGTCGAGGAGACGATACCGAGAACGACGTTCTGGAACGTCCAGGGGCCGAGGGGCGAGGCGGCGGTGCCGTAGGCGATGCAGGCGTGGTACGAGGTCGGCGTGCACGGCGGGTCCGCGCCGGCGTTGTTGGCGGCATAGAGCATGTAGTACGTGCCCTCGCGCTTCATGAGCCACGGCGCCTCAAAGTAGCCGGTGAGCGAGGTCACCGTCGTGGCGGACGAGTTGATGGTTACCATGTCGTCTGCGAGCTCGAATCCCCGGAGCTGGCCGAACGTGCCCTCGTACAGATAGACTCTGCCATCGTCGTCTATGAAGACGGTAGGATCAATGTTTTGGATCGTGTTCCCGGGCGATGGGACCGACTGCGAGATGATGGGGCCATCGGGATGAGCATCGACAAAGGGACCGAGAGGACTGTCCGCAACGGCCACACCAATGGCGAATGTATCTGAATTGGTCGAGTCGGCCTGTGTCACCGGGGCGTACATGTAGAACTTTCCATCTGCGCCCTGGACTATCTGGGCTGCGTAGGCTGTCCCCTCGGCCGCCCAAGCAAACACGGACGCAGGCCGTGCAATGTCCGAGTACAGTTGCCAATCGCCTCCGGCAGGATTCGGATCCGAACTGACAAACATCTGCCATTCGTTCATGATGAAATTGTTTTCGCCGATAGCAGCTTCATCGCGGCCGGCGAGGATATACAATGTGTCGTTCACGACCAGAGGCGCGGGATCGGCCGAGTATACTGATCCATCGGACAGAATGGGATTGCCGTCCGAGTGAAACGAGGTCTGGGCCGCGGCCAGGAGGCTCTGGAACAGCACCAGGCCACGACGATGCATAGCGAATGATGGGGGAAATGAATAGAGAACGAAGTGAAGCGCAAAGTTTGGCTTGATTATTAGCAAACCTCTATAGAATCGATTATTTTGTGCTAAACATATATTCTATCGTGGTCGACTTCAATCTGGCAGCACGGATCGGGTGCATTCTCTGTGATTCGGTGAAATTAGTGCTTCGCTTAGAGATTGCCCGTATTTCCGAACAGGTAGTATACTTGAATCAATGGCATTCTTTTACACGTCAATCATAATTCCCCAATTTTTCGTTTGGGTCAAATAAATTATGGGGACTGGAAACTGATTTGCAAGTCCGGAACGACAGCCTCCGCAGAGAGATGTGGAAGCTCTATAATAAATACGACGTTGCGACGTCGCTGAATACGTGCAACTCTGAGAATCTCTTACCACAGTCTCAAGCTAATTCTCTAGAAATCTTTGTTGGCTCGAACATGCTTATTGATAATAGACGAGCGGTTGGAGCTATTACCATCGTCTCACACGAACAGGAAATCTTGGTAGAGAGATAAGGTCTTTACATGACTCGAAGAGTACTTTTTTTTTTTTTTTTGGAACTTCTTGGACACCAATTGTGTTATTTAGCAGCGCAAAATTTCGGAATTGTCCTTGTGCACCATTGACCAAATAAGCAAGAGAGTCTTCTTTTCCTCCTTTTTTTTTTTTCAAACTATCCGCGGAGGTAAGCTTGGTTTGCAATGGAGTCTGTGAATTCCGGGGGCGTTCCTGGGCTCGAATGCGAGAACCTCTTCACCCATCGTGGTTCTTGGTATTTCTGACGCCTACTGGCAACCTGGAAGGAATAATTGCGCTTTTCTTGCAAGGCCAAGGAACTCATTCCAGAGATCAGGGTCAAAGTGCTGGACTGCTGTGGGACCGACGAGGCTGGTGCCTTGCGTCCGACTGAAGCCCACGTCTTGCTGTCGTTCACAGTTTCGAGCCACTTGACCAAGCTGTCGCGGCAAGCAAGGGAGGGACTCAAGTGGTTAGGAGAATTAAGTAATGTGTCATGGCGAAGGAACGATTGGACGGGAGAATATCTGAGGCAGCAAAAGCCAATCTTTCCACGAGAGAGGGCGTCGACCTCTCCGACCATGAAGTACGTCTTGCAGAGCTGGTCGAAATTGGCAGTGCAAGTGAACGGGCCAGGTCCTGCGCCGCCGAGAAACTCTGTACCTATTGGAAGGTATAATAAGGCCGCACCTTGGTGCCTCTCAGTTGAGTCGCGGTTATTCTTTCTAGTCTGGCTCGGCCAAAAAAAGAAGAAAAAAGTCGTTTCATGCATCGAAGAAATTATTACTCAACAAGCATCGACTTGGTCGATTCCCATCGATTCCCACTGCGCGTCTTCTGGAAGTCAACGAGGTCAACTGGCTCGTTGTACGTTGTGTATCGTCACGATGCAGCAATGATGCTTATGAAATGTCAAATCATATTTCATTTATTGGTGGGATACTGTGAATTTGGAGGCTTTGAAGAACTTTGATCTGGTATATAGTGATAGTTGAGTGTATAAAATATGAATGCTCCATTTTTGGCTGCCATCAAGAATGATATAAACTTGATGTGCGCATGAAAGTCTATTTTAGAGACTGCCTTGGTCTAATCATTTATGTTGATTTGATTTCTTTCTTCGCTGGAAATTGTCAACTATAAATACAGAGTACTGCCTGTCTTGCTGGGAAAGAGTCATTTTTTCAGTTTCTCTTATTTGTGGTTTGTATCTATTCGGGTAGTCTTGTCATAAAATGTTGCTCCTGGTAAGCAAGTAAGTATAGTAAAGCGATGAATGATGATTCATCGGTCCATGCTTGTCTGGTCGTATTCTTGGCGATCCAATACGCATGCTCAATTCCACTCTCATACCTACTTATTTTTCACAATTGACTGTGCTAATAATTCAAACTTAATGTTTGCAATCATTTGCGATGAAGAATAATTTGACAATCAAGAGAAAATTAGAGATACTTTACTAGCAATACCATCAGCTTGTACTGAAATGGCAGACGAGTACAAGATATGGCCACCACTGGTGCCCCTCTCGGCGGGGTACACACCACGACGATGAATTCTATGAGCATCGAGCAATCTTTCGGATTCTCATGAAATACCGAAAACTATAAAATTAATGATATAAGTTCCAGATTCAAAAAATTTAACATCAAGCATTTAGCCACCGCCATGTCATCCCCTACCGCAGATCCCAAAACCCTACACCTCGTCGGCGTGGGCGTCATGCACTCGCCCGCGCCGCCCATGCACGACCACATCGCCCGGACGCTCGGCCTGCCGTGGACCTTTACCAACGCCGAGTGCCCGACGGTCGAGGACGCCGCGGCCCTGGCCCGCTCGCCCGGCGTCGCGGGCCTCGTCGTCACCATGCCGTACAAGCACGCCATCGTGGCGGCGGCGGACCTGAGCCTGGACGAGCGGGCCGCCGCCATCGGCGCGTGCAATAATGTCGCCCGAGACCCGCAGAACGGCACGACATTGGTCGGCGGCAACACGGACTGGGCCGGGATCAAAGGCAGTCTACTCGAGGCCGCCGCTGCCGCGCAGGAAAGGTCGCGGGACAAGTCGGCATCTGGGACCGCACACCTCCTGGTGGGCGCCGGGGGAGCCAGCCGCGCGGCGGTGTACGCGCTCGCGGTACATTTAGACTGTTCCGAAATCTACGTGCTGAACCGGGACGCGGGCGAAGTCGCAGACCTGGCGCGCGACGCCCAAAAAATAAAACCCAGCCCCGGCATCACTCACATCAAATCTCTTGAACAAGCCCGCGATCTCGATACCCCGTACTACATCGTGAGCTGTGTCCCAGATGCCGCGCCCGAGAGCGAGGCCGAGCACGCAGTCGCCGCGATACTGCAGTACCTGCTCTCGCGCTCGGACAAGGGCGTGCTGCTGGACATGTGCTACAAGCCCCGGAGGACGCGGATCATCCGGCAGGCGCAGGAGCTGGGCTGGACTACTGTCGACGGCACGCACGTCATCGGACATCAGATGGAAGAGCAGTGGAAGCTTTGGGTCGGGCCGGAAAAGGCGGCGAAGCTCGACACACGAGGTGCGTGGGATATCCTGATGAAGGAGGCAGATGCCAGCTCGGCAATCAACTTCTGATATTCGATCGTTGGCCTGCCGGAAAGTTCCATCTCACACGGGCTTGAGTCATTCTCAAAGTATTGTTCGACACAGTCCAATTTTTTATTGCGACTAATTTTCAAGAAGTCCTTGGCCTTCCCCTTCATTATGAGTAGCGGTACCTATTCCATCTCACGTTACCGTACCGTACGTCGGCTCTCGCCCGCTAGCCACAAGAGGGCCTTCACTCGCTTCTACGCCCTCGTACTCTTCGTCATCATCCTCAATCTCCACAATGGTAGTTTCAAACTGCCTCGTGGGCGTTCCTCTGGCAAACAGCCAGTCCAATTCCTCGAACGTCCTGTTCTTGGTCTCTGGCAGCCGAAAGAAAGCCCAGAGCCAGGTCAGGAACGCGGTGGTGCCCCAAAAGAAACCAGTATACCCCTTCATATTCCATTGTGTAGGGTTCATGAAGAAGGGCTGCAGCGTCTGGGCCATGACGAAGGCGAGGTAGTAGGTGTTGCGCGCCAGACAAACTGTCCGCTGCCTCAGCCTCGTAGATCCGACCTCGGCGGGTAGAGCCCAACCCAGCTGTCCGATGGAGAGCTGGAACACAAACGTCCAAACCAAGGTCATGACAGCCTGGGTCATGGCGACGGCGTCATTGTCTGTCCAAATGTTCAAGAATCCGATGGCGTACTGGATCAAAAACAGCGTAAACATGCCAGTCAGAAAGATGCGCCGCCGACCATAATAAGGCATGAGTGTAAACCAGGAAACGACAGTGCCCGCGAGTGCCATGCCGGTTCCTCCTATGTTGAGCCTGTATGTCTGACTCGGCGTCAGCCCAACCTGCTGAAAGAAGTAGGTCGAGTTGTATGCGAACGCCAGACCCGAGAACATCTGTCCGGCAAACGCCATGCATGCAATTTCGGTCCTTCTTCGCTCAACGCCCCGGAAGCAGTCCCAATAGCTCGTGCCAGCCGTAATCTTCTTCTCCAGATTGTCTGTGCGGATGATGGTTTTCAAGGTCGCTTGGACTTCACTCTTGTCCACAAGGTCGGATCTCCTAAGGCGCAAGAGTGACTGCTCTGCTTTTTTGTGGTCGCCTTTCCGGACAAGATGCCACGGCGACTCGGGCGCGAAGCAGAGCAGTGGGATCAAGAAAGCAGGCCAGATCCACTGGATTGCGAATGGAATACGAAATGCCCACTCGTCCGTGCGAGACACCAGCGTTGCCAGCACACCTGCGGCAATCAGTTGACCAATGATAAAACACATGTTGGTCCAGCTTGTCAGATAAACCCGGAGGCTCAACGGCAGGACCTCGCTCGCGTACGCAGGGGCAGAAGACGCGAACACGCCCCATGGCAGGCCACACAAGAACTCACCAGCAGCGAGTACCTGGATAGTGGGCGCGAAGAAGGTGAAGAAAATACAGCAGGACAAGACACAGAGGGCGCCAATAATAACGCGTTTTTGGCCAAAGCGATCAACGAGATGTCCGTTGATGAGAACACCAAAGAAGGACCCGATTCCGGCCATGTTGGACAACGCGGCCTGCCACGGTGCTGATAGTTGGTGGTGGCCGTGTCTGTCTATCCTTGAGCCGTACTTTTCCGCAAACGTCGGGTACGCAAAGAAGTTGCCGATCCTGAACAGAAACGATCATGATAAGCAAAATCCATCTGAGATGAAACATCTCTGGCTTCAAAACTCACAGAATCGTGTCATACTGTGAACCCAACGAAGTTAGCAACACTGACGGCAAAAATAGTCACACCGCGGTTTCATGCAGTTTCACGGAGGGCAGTAGAACATACGCCTTCCATGATGACTGTCATAGAGACAGCCAGCGTCCAGAATATGGCCATTGGATAGGCCTTGATGGCCTCTCGAGGCTTGACGGCGTGCTCATCGCTTTTGCTCTTGCGGCCGCCTCCCTTGCTTCCGTCGTCGGCATAGGCACTGCTGTCCGTCGCCGCCAGCAGGCTACTCCCTTCTTGCGGGTCTGCTTCCATACTGGGTCGTGGTCTCTAACAAGCCCGGTCCGAGTATTGGCACATGGATGTGTTGAGAATTCAAACGAGAGGAAGAGGAGGAGAAAGAAGAAGAAGACAAGAAAGAGAGTCAGTCTCATGTGGTCCAAGGTCGGGACATGATAGGCAGGACAGGGCGGTCACGTTTGCGGTAGCGGCCGATGACCCCACCCCACATGCACCTGATGGCCTGTCAACTCAACCTTGCTTGCTGATAGGCGTCTCAGACAGCTCGAGTTGTACCAAAACTTATTTTTGCCTATATTCAGTACACTTGGCGCGCCCATCCTCCAAAGACACTATGCATCAGGTCCATCCCAAGCAGTGAGATGCATTATATATGCGCCTCTCCATGGTTAAAGTCGCACACAGAAGGTGGCCAGTCTATGTACTCAGTACAGGGACAATCACTAGCTTCATACGGGATTCATGCTCCACAAGCTTGTATGAGTACCTGGAATGGAGAATAATTATGACATTCGAAATGATTTTATATCAGTTTGCCATTAACTCATCTCCAATTGAGACGCCGACGTTTTGAATTACTTCTTGCTATCTTACAGAACAGTAGAGCGACCATCGCCAAATGTACATTAAAACGCCATATGTGCAATGCATAACACGGCCGTGTCGCCATGTTCCAGTGGTCCGTCCATTGATCCACGTAGTTCCGTCCAACTCCAACCAGAAGATCCTCGGACCATACCAAACAAAACAGCAAAATGCAAGCGCAAATTTTACACAAATATTAAACAAACGCCGCCGCGACATGCAATTGTCATATGCTGAAGGATATCCAGCTGATTCAGCCAGCCAGCCAGCCAACTGACCTCCTTTGACACCACCCTGAAGTCGTTGGCGGCCGATGTACTGAACAAGCTCGTGGCACTTCCGAAACGGATTGTGTAGGTCTAGCCTATGCAAATCCATTCCGCAAACACGCACCACTTTGCGGTCCGGTCGGCCAGGACTAGACCTCGCCAGACTCCTCGCTCGGAGCACTTGATAATGGTCTCCCAGCTGCCTCCATCGCTGGGTTCCTCCTCGCCTCCGAGCCTGCTTCCCGCGCCTATTCCTCGGCGCTCCTCCTTGCGCATTAAGCGAAGAATCTTGCCGCCAGGTGTCTGAATGGCCAGCTTGGCTGGCTTCTTTCCATTGATCGGGCCCCCGCCATAACCGCTGCTACTGGCATTACTAGGGAGCGAACTCGCCATGCTCATGGCACTTCCCGGTCTCATAAAGGGGATAGGACTAGTACCACCTGGATTGCTGGAAGGCGAGCCGGCAGCAGTCGAAGGATGCTGGCGGATGGCAAAGACAAACGTGTTGTTCAGCGCGAGCTTTTGACATTGTGGCTGAACAACATAAATGTCGTGCCTCTGAGCATGGGGTGTCGGGTGTCGAGTAACAAATTCGTACGGAGGGTTCTCGCCCGTGTGGATGATGGGAAGGGCAAACGCCAAAGGATGGGGAATATCCTTGATGCTGTGCATCAGACCGCGTTTGCCAGCATAAATCTTCAAAACACCCGCGCCTTCATCTCCCGGGAGCAAGGCCTTGACCGTGTAGCGCTTGTCTCCATTAAACCACTCTGCTTGAGCTAGGGCTCGCTTCTTGATCACATCGCCTGACTCGAAATAGTCCCCGTCGTTGTCGCGGGAATACGCGCGGACTTCAACCTCGGCTGCGACTTCGACGTCCGCAGGCACATTGAACTTGATGTGCACCATTTCGAGGTCCTCGATGCGAGTCAGTGCTGTATTGAAATCAACCATGGCCAAGTTGTTTTTGAAATACGGCGGACAAGCGCCAGGAAGGTTGAGAAGGACGTCGTGCGGCACTGGCGGGCAAATGTGTTGCTGAGCGTGGTGCTCAGGAACGTGAGTCCAGCAAATCTCCGTTGGTCGCGCGAGAAACCACCAACCGTCGGCGTTGGTGTTGTGAGAACTCGAGTACAATGCGCGGCGCGGGTTTGATGCGGATGCGAGACAACAGTCGATGATGCGCCATTCGTCGTCAACGAGTACTGCATTCCACCAGTGGTTGGGGCGCGGCATGATCGTTGTCTCAGGGACCTCTCCAGGGGTCTTGAGGTAGCCTCGGACGACCTCCGAGTGAATGCCTACAGCAGCACACATTTCGTGGACGAGAGCGGCATACTCCTCTGCGCATCCTCTCTTGGCGCTGATGACTGTCCTCGTGTCCACCTCCCCTTCAAAGTCTTCCTCCCAGTTGATCATTTCGGCCACCCAGACGAATATGGCCCGAAGTCGTTGGACCTCACTTCGGTATGGCCGGCAGACATAGGTTGTAGCAAGAGTGATAGCCGTTGTCGCGTGGGGCAAACTCTTGATGAAGCGAGAGTTCTTGTCAACCTGACTCCAGTTGATGCCCTGGTAGTCTGTGGGATTGCGTACTGGCAGTCCCTCTGCATCCTCGTCGCCCTCAATACTTTCGTAAAGTTCTTCAACGGGATCAATCGCAGGGTAATCTAGCATTTGGCAACGATCTCTTCGCTCCATACGCTCATTCTTGCTTAAAGTGTTTGAGCGATTGACGTCCCGGCGTACCTGAACCCAGTCAACGCCAGCTGACATTCCCATGTCCCGCGCTGCCATGTCTCTCGACAAATTCGTGCTGCTGGGACCTCCTGAAATCGCTGTCATCACACTGGGCCGCACTGGAGAGGATGACGCCGAGGTAGACACTCCAGCAATTGTGCTGCGACCGCTGGCGACGCCCGTCTTTGTTGCCTCAAGGATTCTCTTGATGAAATTCGACTTCTTTGGCTTGGCGGCAGAAGGCGAGACAAGACCACCAATAGACGCAATCCCGTCATCGTGAAAACCAGCTTGTGATTGCGAGCGGAATTGACTAGTCGAGTGACTTGGATGGTACGATACGCCAGAGAAGGGTGTCGTAGGGCGCTCTTCTGGAATGAGCGCTTCATCGGCCGTACGGAATCCGAGAGCGCTCTGGGCACGGTTACGATTCTTACGGGCTAAACTGCCTGCACTGGTCGCGCTGATTCCACCGGCTGAAACGCCGCTCATGAGGCTGTGGTTGGTGCTCTGGGTATTGCTGCTGCTGTTGGTAGCCTCGGTCGAAGTTGTCTTTGTAGTGGCAGTTCGGTTGAGGGCTTGACGGCTCATGTCATATGTGGACTTGGGCTTCCGCACTCTTCTCTCGCTCTCGTCCATCGCAGACCTGGGTCGGTCAAACCCGTTCTTCTTAGGCGGCGGTGGAGGACCCATGTCATGACTATCCTCAAGCACACTCATGCTGGAGCTGTGTTGATGCATTTTCTTCAATCTTGTCTCCATCCTCTCAACATAATTGCTCAGTTGCGGGAGCTGCTGGCGGTCATCACGATAACTACTGCTGTGAAAGGTATTCTCTGCCGACGAACCGCCGCTGCGCGTTTCGTACCCTTCGTCCTGTAGTGCAACGCCCATCGAGGTCTGAGGTCTCATCTGAGTCTGAGTTTTCCGCTTTGAGCGATGGTGAATCATGTCAAAGGACTCTGGTGACCACGGATCCAATGGTGTCTCGGGAGATTGGCTCTCATGGTTGATTCCAAGTGCATCAAGCTGCTCCATGACCCCATCCATGGCTTCCCTGAGCGGCGAAGGGGTGAAACCATCGCCGCCGGGCGAGGGTGGCGCGGGCGATGGTGCCCTCGGTGTGTGTGGTCGAGCATCATATGAGGAGTCGGACGGGCCCCGACTCAGAGGAGCCTGATGGCGATGCGGGGGTGGAGCTGGCGGTGGAGGTGAATCGTGTGCGCGTTCCGCACCCGGACGATAAGGTGTGAAGCTAAGTGACGGGGCGGGCGACGGGGCTCTTGACCCATATTGCATCGGTGAAGGCGGTGGTTGTGGAGATGCCGCTCGCCCTCCAAAAAATGACATTTGCAACGGCGGCGCAGGTGAAGGAGCTCTCATGGAATATGCGTGAGGGAACACAGATGGAGCGGGCGAGTATCCTCGCTGTGCGTAGGCCTGGCCATAGGACATGGAGGGCGCTGGCGATGGAGCTCTGGAGCCATACTCGTGCATCTCAGGCGCTGACGGTCTCCGGGAGATTTCGTCGATGACATTACTTTGCTGGTAGATCGCGGCATGAGAATTTTGGCGGTGTGTTCTCGACGGTGGCTCCTGGAAAGAGTTGCGGGAGTTATGGCGCTGAGACTCCTGGAAAGAGTTGCGAGAATTATGGCGCTGAGACTCCTGGAAAGAATTGCGTGAGCTCTGGCGCTCGGGCTCCTGGAATGATGTGTGGGAGTTCTGGCGCTGTGGCATGTCTCGAATGACCTCGGGCTGTTTGGCGGTCGTGTAATGAGGCGCCTTTGCATATGCCTCGAACGGTTTCCGAAATGGTTTCGACTTGGTCTTTTGCGGCGTGCTCGCACTCGGACTCGGCGTATTGCTAGACGTCAAGGGACTCGTTGATCTGCTGACTGGTCGGAAGTTCTCTGGTAGGACCTCGACAAAGTTCGAGGGAAATATGCCGACCGTCTTGTTTCGCCTGAGCCTTCCCGTCCACCATGAGCCGTCTCCCGCATTCAGGCATTCTATCAGATCGCCCTCGACGAAGCCGAGATCTCGCTGCGACTAGAGGAGCACAACAATGTCAGTACTCGGAGTTCTGCATGGCGCTGCGAACAGCAAACTTACCTCTCCTCCCCACGAATACACTGCCCTGCACCAGCAGGGAAACCGCATGGGAAGTGGCGGCACCGCAGGCATCTTCGCGTGGTGGTATTCCAACGCGTCTCAGTACGATTTGCGTGTTCTACGCCAGTTTGGACGTGTCGTGCGCTGCGATGCGTGGGCGGGTCAATATTAGAGAGTAATCAATAGCGGCTCTTTGCAGACGCGCTGGGAAAGAAGTGGAAATCGCAGGTATCGTCGTCCGCCAGACGTCACAAGCCCAGGAACGAGCGGTCAGATTGGGCTTCCGGGACGAGCCTCAAGCGGTGAAGAGCAAAAGATTAAACGTGCAACGTCGAATCAAGTAGTTGGCGACTGGGGGTGGATCACACGAGCTAGCACTAGGTAGGTGCAATAGTGCGTGGCCTGTGTTGTTGTGAGCAGCGAACTGGGCGACTGGCTGCGAGTGATGAGTTGCTCGCTGGTTGAGTGAGTGAGTGAGTGAACCGTGCCAATTGTTGTTATAAAAAGATTAACCGCGATCGATCGCGAAGGGCGATAAGATTGGCAACCTTGGAAAGATTGGGGATTTGCCGTGGATTTGATTTGCGTTGGCAGTGGAGGGGAGGGGGGGAGGAGACGCTGGGATCGCAGAGTGCTAGTAGTGCTAGATGTTATCGCGATTGATGCGGCTCGTACCTAGCTGGCCGCTGGGTGGCCCTGGACTTGTACCCGAACCGAATTTTGAGATGCTACGATGCCCCTCCTGTTTACTTGGGGCGGTTGCTGGGTGACGCCTGTAAGACAGCTCCGATCGAGGCGTCGCACCCTTGCAGAGAGCCACAAACTGGAGTTTGACCGGGCCCCCCGGGACTAGGCTCAGCTAGGCAAAGTTGTTTTGCAGCGGGAGTGACGTCGCGGTCTCCAAAATACTAGGTACCGTACTGCCCGTTGCAACGGGGTTTGGCAACTCTAATTGACACGATCCGAGACATTCAGTCGCAGAGTTCTTTTTGTTTGAGCAGAGCACGCAAACAGAGATAGATCAATAAAAGATAGTTCATTTTTATATTGCCTGTGGGTGTTAGGTTTGTGCGCAGGGGCTTTACGAGTTTTGTCCTTATGGAAATACGTTTGGGCACAGCTGAGCTGAGCCTGTCAGAGACTCTGTACAAGTCTGCCAAGCCTGCGCTGAGTGCGCCCAAAACGGATACTGCGAGCCCTCCTCTGCCAATGAAATTTTTCTCTGGGCTCCCCATGTCCGCCTAGGCCGCCCTATCTCTTCGCGGGGTGGACACTGGGGAGTCCACTTCTGGCCGTCAGATCGATTGATGCCGGATTTGCTCATGTAGGGACCCTTGCAACGGCTGTGCGCTAGGTTGTTTTCTGGGCGAGGCACCATCCGTCGCTACCTACCTTGTGCCACACCACTGACCACTGGCATGTAAGACAACATTCATCCAGAGCGCTTTTGTCTCGCAAGAAAATGTGTACATATGCCCTTTAATAGTCACGTAGGCGCCGTAACGTGGCCTGCCCAGCTGTGCAATAGACTCGCATCAGACAACCAACATGAGAACCATCGTGGGACTGCCAAAGAACAGTCGTTTTGCCTCTTCGTTTTCTCGTCGCAAACGGGCAAGCTGATTGCAATATCGCTAGTTGCGACCCGACCCAACGGGATTACACTAATGTCACTTTATTACTGGCCAAAGCTTTTTACCGCGTCCGTACGGGCACCATATTTATCGTCCTAGCAACGCAAGCTCGCCCGCTGCCCCCGTCCAAGCACGAAATATCAATTCAACTCGGCCGGAGCTGCACCTCGAGCTGCACAACACCACTTCTGAAACAAAATATCTTTTTTTGCTTCTGCTGTTGGAGACGGTGTGCCTGTGTGTCTTTTTTCTCCGTTCGCGCCTGCTCCCTGGCTGCCACTGCGTTCGAAACCGAGTCATCGTTGTCACTCATCCCCCCGACCTCTCTGTTGTGCTTTTTCTGGTAAACAACAACAGCGCCCAGCGCCCACACTCTCGACAACATGGCGGACGAAGCTATCGCAGGTCACTACCAAGTTCTGGAGGAACTTGGCCGTAAGTAGAGACCGCTTGCGACCATTCGCAAGACCACGATTATCGCGATCAGCTCACTAATAATTTGGCAGGTGGCAGCTTTGGAGTAGTGTATAAAGGCATCGAAAAGGCCACCGGCGAAGTTGTTGCCATCAAACACGTATGGCGCCCGTTTCCCACAACACCTTTCTCGGCAACTAACAAAGTACACCTAGATTGATCTCGAGTCCACCGACGACGATATCCAAGATATCCAAGCCGAAATCTCAGTATTGAGCACATGCGCCAGCTCCCATGTGACACAGTACAAGGCCAGCTTCCTGCGCGGCAGCAAGCTATGGATTGTAATGGAGTTTTTGGGCGGAGGGTCCTGCTTAGACTTGGTATATTTCCAATAGTCTCATCACCGCCGGCGCTGGTCTTATGCTAACCAAACTTTACTCTCTAGCTCAAACCTGAACCCTCCTGCTTCAGCGAAACACACATTGCCATCATCTGCCGCGAACTCCTCACGGGTCTCGAGTACCTTCATGCCGAAGGCAAGATTCATCGCGACATCAAAGCCGCCAATGTGCTCCTCTCAGAATCCGGCAAGGTCAAGCTGGCCGACTTTGGTGTCGCAGCACAGCTGACCAACATCAAGTCGCAACGCAACACATTTGTGGGCACTCCCTTCTGGATGGCACCAGAGGTCATTCAACAAGCCGGCTATGATTTCAAGGCGGACATCTGGTCGCTGGGCATTACAGCCATTGAAATGGCCCTGGGAGAGCCGCCTCATGCCGATTTGCATCCCATGAAGGCCCTCTTCCAGATCCCCAAGAATCCTCCCCCGCGACTGGAGGGCAACTATTCCAAAGACTTCAAGGACTTCATATCGAGGTGCTTGGTCAAGGATCCCGACTACCGACCATCGGCCAAAGACATGCTCAAGCATCGTTTCATCAGATACGCCGGAAAGGTTGAAGCGCTGCAAGAGCTCGTCGAGCGCCGCAGAGCATACGACGCGACCAAGAACAAGCGAAACCGAGCCATGTATCAAGAAACACTGCGCAGCATCTCGCCGCGAGATGATGAGGATGATTGGGTCTTTGATACGGTCAGGTCGGTCGCACCTAGGAAGGCGACTGCTGCTAAGACCAGGAAGCCTTCGTCCATATTCTCGACAGATGAGGCATTGCGCAGGCTCGACATCAAAGATGCCCCTCTTCAGCCAGCATCACCAGCAACGCCGTCAACCGTCAGAAAAGCTACAACTCGCAGACGCCCCTCGTTGGCACAGAATACTGGTGTGGGTTCTATGAGAGCTCCTCCAGGACCAGCACTTAGAAAGCCGCTGCAGCCCGATATGTCTTTCGGAAATTCTGGTTCATCACAGCGCCTCTTCAAGAGAGTTCCATCGGACAGTTCCACCTCAGGTCATAGTATTTCCTGGCCGGATGAGGACGATGTGTTCTCTGATGAGAACAAGATGTCAGATACTAGACACTCGAAAACGACGGAAGCCAACAGCAAGGAAGCCATTCTTGGGCGCCGTCTCTACACCAAGGCAGTGGAGCCTACTCTTGCCGAACTGCATGCCCAGACCTCGTCCATGTCCAAGAGGGAGGCTCTCGCAAAATTTTCAGATGCATTTGCGGGACTCAACGCCGTCGACCCAGAGGGTGCATACCACATGATGCAGGGCTTGGTGGCATCCATGTCTCAAGATACCAAGCTCGCCAGCACCTTTCTTCCGAAGACAACTTCCGATATGAGATCGACTGTTAGCTCGTTCGATAGCGAGACGCCGGCAGGTACTGTCATCATTCGAAACACTCCTACTACCGATCGCAGCCAGATGCAAATGCAGCCTCAGCAGAGCCCTTCCAGACTTGTTCTCGCAAACAACAACCCGCACCTCAAATCACACCGAAGACGCCAGGGCAGCGTCATATCGGATGCTAGCAGTGCTGGAGCCGAAAAGGCGGCTGACAAGGAGAAGGCAGCCATGAGCGAAAAGTATCCTGGACGCGATCCGCAGCCAGGCATGGAGCATTGCCGGCAGCTCTCGGATGTGCTTTACAGCCGCTGGGCCGATGGTCTCAGAATTCGATGGCCCAATATGTGACTGCATCGGATTGAGGTTGAGAAGAAGGTTCCTTCATGGGGATCGTGGATTCGTGGTGTAGGATATAAAATGTGGTCGTGGTAAGAGGATCCACGGCCGAGACTTGTACAAAAAAGGAGGACGACTCATTTGTGTTGATCACAGGATTTCCGCGCATACATATCGAGACTTGGAGTAGGAGGAGGAAGGGACAGCGGTTTGCACGTGAGACAGCATTGCTTGCATTCTCGCGGCGTTGAGCATCGGAAATTTGCATTTAGGCGTCTCCATGGTTCATTATGACTCCCTCTCTCTTTTGTTTTAGTTTCAGCTCTGGGCATGGCAAAGGGTCGTTTTCGTGTAAGATTGTTTATAACACACATCTGGGCCGGGCGTTCTAGATAGATAATGTTCAATATACCACTGCATTGCATCGCACTATACCTCTTCACTATTTTCGTTGGACACTTGGACGTAAATCAGAGAAGTACCAACAGCACTTGATGAGCTTGTAGACAAGTGCCGAGCGTTTATCAGGCGGTTCATAAGCTTATAGTTGGGAGCGCGAGAGAAGAAGTCCGCTAATGCAACGATCCCGCCGGTTAACCATCCGTTTCTCGATCCGGTCTTTCTGTGCCACGTGGAGGACCCGGAGAAGACGAATGTGGCAAAATTCCGTATCGCTGGAAATAGAAGCTTTCGGATTTGATTCCGTCTCATCATTTCCGTTTGTCTTTGGGCGATGTTGCTCGGGAGAGGCGCAATTCGCCAAAAACAAGCTAATATATATCGTCCATGAGCGCGCAAGCAACAAGTATCTGCTTGATCGAAGGGATATAGAATCGATTCATCTTCTTTATATAGTGAGAGTCGTTGAATCAACAGTTACATGTTCATCAGTCAAATAGAGTTGAAATGTTTTTCGGACTTAGTTATATATCTCTGTCGGAATCTATTTACTCCGGCTTCTTGCATAAAAGGGCATTTCACACCAGGTGTGGTGTCTAGTATAATAAAACCACGACTCCGCAAAAAGTTGATTATTTTGAGGCATATTCGCATAATGGTCGTTGAAACATCTAACAACACCAACCATGTCCTGACAGGGCCGTAGAGGACTCTGATACGAAAAATATTACATAGAGCATCAGGCAACCTTGAGTTTATTTCTGGCAGCTTACCGCTATTGAAAAAGCATGGGTGTGACACGCAAACTTCTAAATTGATGGAGCGAAGGTATATCGAGCATCTCCAAAGTCAATCAGACATTTCGAGGAGTCTTGTCAATTCCAATGAATGTATAGACCCAAAAACCACAATCAACGAACATCGACAAGCCCCTGAATCCGGTGCAAACGTACTGCTGCTTTTAGGCTAGGTGCGTTGCTGTCTTAATAAGAAGCAACGGGGTCGTCGGCGAAACCAAACAGGTACCAGGGCACTGCTAAAAAGAACACCGTCTCCACTAAGCAGCAGGAACAGCCAACGAGAAAGATGCATGCAGCATAGCAGCATGACCCCAAAGCCTCGAGCTCATCCACCATCGTCCAACAACCCTGTCATGTTGCGCCGCGTCTCCTTTTTGGGGATCCGGACCGGCGACTTTTTTTGGGTGACGAGAAGAGAAGAGTAAGAGAAGAAGAAAAAAGTTGCGAAAGATCCGCGATCCACCCCGTCTCAATTCCGCATTCCAGTCCCTGGGCCTCTTTTTAACCTACCTCTAGCGATCTTCCAGAACGCCGGTGAGATTGAATTAGGGACCACGTTTTTCTCTCGTCAACCTCGGACTTTCATCTCTCCTATTGCCCCGGCGTCTGCCCTAAGCGTCGCGTCTCTTCTTTTTCCGCCCAGGTGGTCAATCTTCATATGGAGCTCGCGTAACCTACGACGGCATCTCTACCTTCTCTACGATACTTCTTCTCTCTGCGACAAAACACGTCTGTCTCCACAAGCCCGACTCCGCCGGATCCGAAGCTTCCAAGACGCCGACAACAGCTGTCCCCGAACCTCGACGATGCCGTTCTTCCAAACGTTGGCCGGCATAGCCGCGCCCGTCTTCCTCATCTCCTCGCCCATTATATCATACACGGACCAGGCGATGTCGATGCACAAGAAGCGGTCCAGCGCTGGCTTCTCGCTCGACATCCCCCTGATCATGCTGGTCGCATGTATATTCAGGTAGGCAGCCCTGGCGAAGCCGTTCTGATTATGCGCCGGAGGGTTCTGACACAAAAGAAACAGGGTGTTCTACTGGTTTGGTGCCAGGTACGACAATGCGTTGCTGATCCAGGCCTTTGTCAACATCTTCATGCAGGTCATCCTGCTCAAGATTGCTCTGGAGACCCGGCCGCCGCCTTCGACTAGAGGCGGAGATTCCAACTTCCTCCTTGCCGGCGCCAAGGAAGGATTCATGGAGTGGAAGAGACCGTACAACTTCTGGCAGTGGCGATCCCCGAAGCCGTACGTAGCTCCCCATGGGATCATGCGACGAGATCATCACCGCTGACATTATTCACAGTTACTGGCAGTTTCTGCTGTACCTCTTCATCGGCCTGACCGTCCTCGAGCTGATCGTTGCGCCGATGGAGTCGCTCTACCCTACGTACTGGTCTCTGCTCGGAATCATTGGTCTCGGGGTCGAGGCGACTCTGCCCTTGCCCCAGCTACTTGCCAACTACCGATCCAAGTCGAGCCGGGGATTCCGCGTGTCCCTGCTGGCCAGCTGGATCCTGGGTGATGCGCTCAAGATGTACTGGTTCTTCACCTCGACCACCGAGATCCCCTGGTCCTTCAAGATTTGCGGCATGTTCCAGGCTGCGTGCGACCTGGGTCTGGGCGTCCAGTACATGATCTACGGAGACAACGAGCCCGAGGAGATTGCTCGGCGATGGCCATATGCCGGCTTGAAGCCCCACCAGATGAGCGTCAACAGCGGCCGGTCGACGCCTTCGGGCTGGAAGTCCCCCACTAGTGAGAAGACATTCTAGAATACGTACGATATGGATAGACGAATAGACGAATAGAGATGATTTTTCTTTTTTTATCATGAGATCCATGTTTGTCATGACGATATGGAAGATTGCAATGGCAGTACTTATTGGTGGACAATGGAGCAGTTCCCTTCGGCAGTTTTCAATTCTGCAAGTGAGAGGAGACGATGAGTTGGAAATGCCTGCATATCATGCCTCATCGGGATCCGTGCCGCGGGTATGATAGTATGAGAGCATTGCTTTTCGCAGTCACAATTTCACACGACTGGGAAACTGTTGGGTTCTAGCAGTGGTGTTCAGAGAGTTAAGACGCGGTAGTGCGCGACAAGTACGTTCAACCTGACAATCATTGAAAGAGACTCCATCAATTGAATTACGTGAACAAAAGTAATTTGAGAGTGCGATGAAAAATGGGACAAAGTTTCCAATGTCTTACCATATTCACACGAACGGCTTTGTAAGTCAGATCACTCTGTAAGCCTGGGCATTAGAGGTCGCCCCATAACAGCTCTGCACCAAAGCTGCACCACCCTTCACTGGGATATATGGGGCACTCTCTGGGCAGTTGGCCTATCAACGCCTAGCCACCCCTTTGCCGAAAACCCTTATGTGTAGAGCAACTCAGCGGAACCCTGCCTTGTGTCTGCCGCTCCTTCTCGATTTTGCATGAACCGCTCGAGCGGCTTGGATATATACCATCTTCTCATGTTCGACGATATAAGGATGCCTCGAGCGCTGCTGTTCGGTTCCAATTGATCGCTCAATCTCGAGGTCGACGGTAAGTAAACAATGTCTCGGTTCATGCCCCACTATTCAAAACAATTTCGGAATCAAAAGGTTCATACTGGATTCAGAAGAACATGCTGAGCTGATGTATTGCTATAGTACATGAGCACTGCCAAGACGTTGCGGGATCAACAGATTCTCCATTAAAAGGCACCAGGCGCTCAGAAGAGCATCTCGTCGGGCTTGGACGTACCGCACTTCATCATCTGCGAGCTGAGTTGTCTGTCTCCAAGGCAACCAACTACTTGTCCTAGAGTCAAGTTTATACTCATGTAAGTATACCATTTTGATATGCTTCTTTCTCCAGCGCTGCTTAGCCGCTGCTCATATTTCCTCTCTTCGATACCCTCTTCGGCTAAGCTGGCTTTGTACTTGTTGTTGTTTTTTCTTATCGACTTCTTGTCCATGAAAAGTCAGCATGGAATATTGAGCCACAAATATCAAGACTTGCCGTCACTCATTGACATCGATGGGCCAATTCTATCATATCTCTTATGAGTATGTAAATGATGGGTCAGCTTTACTGAGATTCCTCGGGAAACTTGTCCGCATGATGTTACTCTACATGTATCCGATTACTTGTCTTGTGCCCCCTGAACTATTGTTCACCCATTCCTTCAAAGAATGACTACACAGTATAGTCTATATTCTCAAAGTTGGTCTTGATATCGCCGAGTACCCACAGTATATGGTATTGGTCAGTGAGCACGGTCTCTCACCACAAGCTTCATGAACGTCGAGATCAAGGCACGTTCACAATTACACTTATTACATTTTGCTGTATCCACGACATGAGGCGCAGTGAACTTCGAAGTTTTCCATTTCGACCACACTGCTGAGATAGCACGGTGGGCAAGTGCCCACCAACATGTTGTTATTCTTTGAATCAGTTCACATTTATACCGTGCCCAAATATGCATTGACATGGCTGACCAGTTCTTGCCCGACAATCAGGTTTCTGTGATATATACTTGATCTACCTTCCGAAGTCGATCATATATGACTCGGCGTCGCTGGATCGACTATATATCCCGGTACTTGGGATTAAAATTGCGGATTATCAGTCACACGGCTTGTGTCCCTTTTCCATCCGAACATTTTATGCCATTACATCGGCCGAACATATACAAGCTACCAAGGCTGCGGAGCTCGACATCGTCAACCACGTCGGCGCCACCGACAAACACAAGCCCCCAGAGCAGAGACTCTCGGTTCTTGCCCTTTTATCCGCCAAACACATACAAGCTACTAAGGTTGCGGAGCTCGACATCGTCAACCACGTCGGCGCCACCGAAACATACGCGGACAGAACAGAGACTCTCGGTTCTTGCCTTCTCACCCGCCTTCCCTCCAAAGCGCAGGAGCAAAACCCAGAAGGTACCCGCCTTGCCCCTCGCCAAGTCTGGTTCTGCTGCCTGCATCGTGACTACAAATGTGAGTTCTTGCAAACCTCGAAACCAAAACCTCATTCTCCCCATCACACTCTTCCTTCCCATTTGGCCGCCTCCATCACAGCCTTTCGACAATCCATCACCTTCGAGCCATCAAGTCCGTCTAAGCCTCTCAACTCTTTTCACCAGAGTTCCCTCTGAAGCGCAAGAGTAAGCACCAAAAAGCACCCGCCTTGTCTCCCAACGAGTCTGTTTGTGCCGTTTGCAGCCTGACTACAAATGTGAGTTTCCTTTTGTCAATCACAAAACCAAGACCGCATCCTTCCTGCTACATCTGTTCCCTTCTGTCAACTCCATCGCGGCCTTCCGACGATTTAGTCGCTCGAGGCTCTGGACTCTAGACTCCATCTTGTCATATCCGCTACCTTGTGACTCCCCATTACTTTCCAAACACCACCTCTGTCCAAGACAGTCGATTCTATTTCACCACATCCGCCGAAATTTTCGTTCCTTGGTCCTGCACAAACAGAGATCTATCTCACTCATTCCCTCTCCTTCGTCATCGACCGAGACAGCCCCCCCCCCCCCCCCAGCACCTCCCAATTTCACTCGAGCCTTTGAAGGTCCAACACTTTCCGGGCTCCTACTTCCGTTCGAGGTGCTTGTTGTCTCCCAAATTGTCACAGCCATAACCCCCCTGCTTTCACTTCGGTCCAGAGCACTCGACTCTCTGTCGTTGATTCTGCCAACTTGTGACAGCCTATCTTTTCCCACAATTTCACTTCCGGATAGAGAATTCGGCGAAACAAGGTCAAACCTGCCCTTGTAACAACTTATCACTTTCCTGTTTTCACTCTCGGATGGAGAATTCGGCGAAACGAAGTCAAATCTGCCAGCCTATCACTTTCTGCGCCTTCCTCTCCGTCCGGAGCATTCGACGAAGTTCGGCCGAATCTGCCGACCGGTGATATCTCATCACTTTCTGTGCTTTCCTTTTTGTCCGGGGCACTGACTCTACTCTGTTCCATCCGCCGAATTTTCTGTTCCATTCGCCGGACTGTAACAGTTTCCCCACTTCCCCAGCTACCGCTTCCATCCGGGCCACTTGACTTTATTCCAAAACATCCGCCAGCATTTTGTAGCTTGGTCTGCACAACCAAACATCCACATCATTTCTTTTCTCTCTCTCCTCACTGACCAAGACAACCCACACCTTCAACACCTCACAACTTCACTTGAGCCCTCCAAGCTCCACCGCTCATTACTAACCTTCACTTCAAGCAACACTTTCGGAGCACTTGCCCGCCAGGTTTCATCAAGCAAGTACCTGCCATTTCCTAAATGTGTCTCGTCTGGACCTTGTGAAGCAGTCCTTTCTCATGATTAACACACTCACACACCTTCACCGTCCCAACCCCATCGTCCCAACTCCATCGTCTAAACTCCATCGTCTAAACTCCATCGTCTAAACTCCATCGTCTAGACTCCATCGTCTAAACTCCAACTTTCCCAGCTCCAATTTCCCAACCTGACTGTCTAAAGCTGACGGTCCCAACCTCATCTTCTTTACCTCATCTTCCTCACCTCACCTTCCCGATCTGACCGTCCCAACCTTCACCGTCCAAAGCTAACTCTCCAAAGCCGACCGTACAAGCCTCACCGTCCCATCTCCATCGTCCCAACTCCCATCGTCACAACTTCGACTTCCTATCCACAATGTCTGCCAAGTCGACCACCAACTTCCGCAGCTACGAGGCTCAGGCCCGCCTGCTCGCTGCCGTCATCGCCACAGCCAAGCCCAAGCTTGACTACAAGGGTAAGCTCCTTCTCGTTCTCGTATTATCACTCCCCATCGCCCTCTTTCCTATCTGTCTGTTCCATCATCCTCTTGCCCGTTCTCCATTTTCTCACCTTCCATGAGGTCTCTCATGTCTTGCTGTCGAGATGCTGCCAACAAGGTCGACGCGTGGAAGGACTCCGTAGACTGACGATCTTTTTCAGAGATCGCAAAGTACATGGGCACAGACGCCACCCCTTCGGCTGTCGACCACCGTCTCCGCCCCATCAAGCAGTTGGCCAAGCTCCAGATAAGCTGCCTCAAGCAGGGCGGCGACCCCAAGGACCTCCCCGTTGAGAAGACCGGTATGGGGATTTTTTTCGCGTCGCTTGCCTCTTCACATATCCACGAAAGCTATTCAGTTTTGGGACAGTACACTGACATTTGGACTACCTGAACAGAGATCCAGAAGCTCTTTGGCGAGTCCACTCCCCAGGGCCTGGAGTTTCATTTCCGCCAGGTCAAGGCCATCGGCAAGGCCCAGCAGGAGGCCGCCGACAGCGGCGGCGATCCCACCGGCGTCGTCGTCGGCGCCGCCGCCAGAGGTAAGGGTAAGGGCGTCCAGAGATCGCTGCCCTCGACCCCGGCCACCTCCCGCAAGCGCGCCACTCCCGCCTCTGGCCTCGCCACCACCGGCGGCCGCGGTCGCAAGCAGGTCAAGACCGAGGCCAGCCTCGACGACGCCAGCCTCGACGGCGACGTCAAGAGCGACGTCGACTCTCCCGAGGACGACTACGACGGCCTCGACATCGCCACCCCCAGCAAGCCCCGTCCCCGCTCCGAGCGCAATCCCGCCTATACTGTTAACAACAGTACTAGCAACTCGGACATGAGCTCTCCCGCCGTCCTGCAGACTTACGCCCAGACTCAGGCCCAGATCCAGGCCCGCGCTCGTCAGGACCCCCAGAACCAGGACTTCTTCGGCCAGCAGCCCGCCCCCGAGCAGCAGCGCCAGTCCATCTTCGGCGGCCCTACCCCCAACGGCACCGCCGTCGCCCCCTCCGTCGAGAAGAGCGAGGACGAGCTCATGGAGATCGACGGCGCCCAGTTCTCCTCGGCCCGCAAGCCCGCCAAGGGCAAGGGTGTCTCCGCCGCCGCTGCTGCTAAGAAGAAGACGACGAAGACCGCCAAGGAGCCCGTCATCAAGAACGACCCCACGGCCGGCTCTGCCGACAGCATGTTCGAGGCCGACGGTCTCTCCTCCGTCCCCTCGCTGTATTCCACCAGCGATAACTACGCCTTCAGCTTCGGCGACGGTGGCGACGACTACGCCGACGGCGAGGTCTGAACACGGAAAACTTCTCCTACTCATGAAGCCGTACACATACATCTTCGGCGGTGCTCAGAGAGAACAGCAATGCCCTTTTCTCTTCTCAGCAATGGTCTGCAGACAGCAGACTTGATACAACGAACCAGCAATGCCTTTCTTCTTCACGGGACTTCTGTTCTTCTCTCTTCTTTCACCCCCTCGGCGGCTTAATTCTTCATCACGGCAATGCGGTTTCACGATATACGAAAAAAGAAAATCCTCACAAAAAAAAAAGAGAGAGCAAGGGCGTTTGCGCCGGAATTCCTCGAGATCACGGGATCGATAGACATTGGTGGGATGGGTCGCTCTGGTACTTTACACACGCATGGTCGTTCTCTCAACGAGTCAGTTTCTGTTTTTGCCCGCCGCGGTGCCAAGTCCTTTTTCCTCGATACTAGGTAGAGGGAAGTAATGAAAAACTCTTGATCTAACAGTGTAGTTTTTCCGAATCGGTGATTTGCGTCGTGTACATGCGTGTCCCACGCTGGCAAAACTGTGAAAAAAAGCCCTCATCTGCAAGTGTGTCAACCAACGGTTTCGTAACAGGTGCAACTCCACGCACGCGATAACAAATAAACTTTCGTTAAAAGGATCCCTACCGCCGCCGCTGAAGCGACTTTTCGGCAATTCGGCAACGTGGTTACACTGCTTCAGCCTAATTATCAATTAGTACGGCCGAAGCCAGTCGTCATGGCACGTATCAAGGTCGGAAGAGAACTGGTGATCATTGTGTATTGTATATAGAAGAATTCGTGCATCCCATCCTGATATAACTTCTCAATCGTGATCGCGTTGTGTCGATGCTCCTATCATAGTCCACCCATTACATCTCACGTAGCCACCCAATCATGACCGGAAATGACTCCGCCATAAAGACAACTTGATCTGGTGAGTACAAATATATCTGTGGTATCTTTACACAATCTTAACATCCCATCGGGCTACTCAGATTGACCATTCCATTGCCCTCTAGTGTACTGGCCGCGCCTGGAGCATCCGACAGGATCTCTTCCAGCTCCTTGACCTTCTTGATGCGCCAGAACTGCTGCACACCGGCGACGAAGCGCTCAGAGCATCGGTCAATGTTCTCCTCGGACTCGGCCGCGAAGCAGAGTCTGAAGTAGGCCCAACCTCTCTTCTCCCGGAGCTCGGGCGTGGCGCTGAACATCAGGCCGGGGCTGACCAGCACCAGATATGGCTTGCGAGTCAGAAAGATCATGAGCGCAGTCGACAGGGCCACGCCGTTGATGACGTTGCCCGCGGAGCCAGCAGCCTTCCATAGCGGGTGCGTCTCGTAGCGCATGTGCAGCCACAAGAACATGCCGCCCTGGGGCCAGTCAAAGTCATAGAGTTGAGTCTTGGTGATGACGCCCCAGTCCGAGTCCGAGTCTCTGGAAGGAGTGCTCTGCTTCAGCTGGTATGAGCCCTCTTCTAGGATAGAGCTCATGCGTTGCATGCGACGCTCGTACATGCCGCGAAGCCCTTCGAGCCAGCGAACCCAACCGCCGACCTGCCAGCCGGTGAATGCATTCTGATCTTTGGCCGAGTGGAAGCGCGCTGTGGCCTCTGGCTGATGACCGATCAACACTTCGGCGAGCATGGACTGGACAAAGCCTGATGGGCCCTGAGTGCCCGTTTCGCCGATACGAACGATGCGCTCGCAAATCTCGGGAGCCGCAGTGATGTATCCTACACGGCAACCGGGGGCGACGGTCTTGGAAAAGGTGTCAAGACGGACGACGCGACCATCGACATCAACGTTGAGGAAAGACGGGGCCAGCGAGTCGAGGTACGGGAATCCAGACTTCTTCTCCAGCGTGTTGGCCACCTCGCGCTTGGGAGTCGGGAGACCCCGTGCCTTGGCTTGCTCAAGTGCGGCGGAAGGGTACTGCAGGTACCAGTATGGGTCGTCCTCGATGATGACCACGTCATATTTGCTACAGGCGGCGTAGATTTCCTTCCGGCGCTCCAAGGATAGCACACCACTGGTTGGGTTGTGGCCCATACTGTTGGAGGTGTTAGTATGCTCATGCACGAGATATATGAAATAACATGACGAAAGCAACACTCACGTTACGGTGTACATGAGATGCGGCCTCTTTCCCTTGGCGGGATCCCAGTTGCCCAGGACATCTTCGAGGCCTCCCGGGCCGTCCACAGCCATGCCCCCCTCATCCATCTCTACAGGCACGACTTGTACGCCACGTGGCTGCGCCTGATTGAGGATCTGGGGGTACATGAAGACCTCACTCAGGAGACCTGGGCGCTCGCTGATGTCATCCTTGCCCTCATTCCAGATATTTGTGAACAGCTCCAGCGACTTGGACATACCGTCCGTCGCGCCGACCGTGAGGACCAGCTCCGGCCCGTTGCGATAAGGCACATTGGGGTGCAGATTCTCGCGGGCGAACTGTCGGAGGAAGGAAACAAGAGGCGGGTAGCCGTTGGCCTGGCCGTACTGCAGGGCCGTTGCCAAGTCGATCTTCTTGAGCGGGTCGGATGGGTTGGTGAGCGCCGGAACGGTAATGTGCGACGCAGCGGAAGGATCGGACTTCTTGCTCGAGATCGACGAAGACTCCAAGCGCGACGAGAGTGTGTCTTCTACCGTCGGATTGTTCGGTGTGGGCGTCCATCTCTCAGGTTTCGCTGCCTGCGCCTCGAGTGTGTCGTAGGGGAAGAAGCTCCGGTGCGGAAGGCCTGGAGGAGTGCGGGCGGCGATATCAGCATTGAGGGTCTTACGGATGCCGAGATGGGAGCGATAAGAAAGCGCCTACCTCCGGCGAGCTGTCCGATGCCCGGAATTTGAAAGTACTTGTAGTACTCCTTCATCTTACTCGGCGAGCGCCGCTTGGAGATCTCGGAGTAGTGGTGGCTCATGTCCTTGGGCATCGGTTTCGCCTCCTCGCGCCTGGCGAGCTGCTCGATCCATCGTGCCTCCTCCATTATGGCTGCCGATGATCAGTTGATGGAGATGGAAAGGTATACGCAGATGATGTCAAGGAAGATGGATGGACACGTCTTCGGCGAGATGGATCAAGATGCGGGTGGCACAGTAGTACTAGAATATCTCATCAATCAATGGAGGACAGGATCAGATCTGTAGATAGAATGTAAAATCCCGGGGATGGAGCTTCTCCATTCGGAGGCGCATCCCGTCTCCCGGAAGGGGCGATGCGAATGTATCATGACCCTTGGGGTGGGTGTTGCCTTCCTACAGGCTGACGGCTTACAAATAGGATACGAATGGCGCCTTATCTCCAGCGACTTTCTAGTCTCGGACGAGCAAGGGATCATTCAAACGGTGTGCAACTAGGCGTGGCTAGTCGCGATGCAAGATAGCTCTGGGGTCCGGGCCAATCAGCGAGGGGACGTCTGGAATTATATATTCATCCCAAGTAGATCGGCATCAGCCATTCTATACTCTTTGGCATTTTGACCCTTCCAATGGCTCCAAGATGCAAACATTGGATATAGTATATGCCATCTTTCCGTCGTCGTCACCGAATATACTTGCTTTGAATATTGACCAAGATCAATGTCGCAAATGCCCCCTCTTTGGTGGTGGGCATTCATCGACCTCATCACGACTTATTGCGAAATTCTGCATCTTGCTTTGTCTATCAGTCTTGTCTCATCCTCGGCACTGAGTTGGTCATTGGACGATGAACTGTCCCGTCAACTTCTCCAGAATGCCCCATTCCCAAGAATGTTACACCAAAACGGCTTTGAGTGACACTGCAGCAAATAAGCGACGCCTCACCATGCGCCAAAGCGGTCCCTGAAGCTGTCAATGCTCCTGTCTGCACGGCTTGGAATCCACTGCCGCATGTAGTATGTACGCAAGGTAGGGCTGGGGGCGATTGATGGAGCTCTGGTGCCATGTTCCAAAGTCTAAATTGAATAAAGCTGGATATAATGTCTGGATCCTGAAGCCAAGAGACCTTAATGTGAGACCTCGAATATATAGCTTATTCAGTTACAACTGCCGCTGATCGTGTATTATATTCTTGCCAAGCAGGTAACAGGTATCAATGGTCGCGCCAAACAAGGGACCCGGCATCTGTTCTGCTACATACCGACGGCCCAGGGCTTCAATGATGGCCGGCGCGCGGTTTGTGGCGGCCGATTACGCCGGTAGCGGGGCAATTTTCTGGAGCGATGGGATTCGTCTGGTCCAAGCTAATAACACCCCAAGCCCCGTTGCACAATGACGACGGGCTGAGATTTTTCTACATAGATCTTGCCGGATACTGTCACGCGGGATTCTATCTTTTCAATCGCTACTGATATTGCAGGATCAGTTCTGCGTCTGCTCATCCATCTGCTTGCCTTGATCGAGCTGTAGCCGGTGTCGGCGTGACTGATTATCGGCTGTCGAATTGCGCCGCCAGGAGAAGAGAATACGATACTACCGACGCTTTTACTTGGAACCCCCCCATCTACACGCCTCAAATCAGTTTCTTGTCAATTCCAAGACTCGATTCAAACCGACAAGATGGAGAAGATTACCGACAAGATCGCCGCCCTGCCGGACGATGCCAACTACTTCTCGCTCGAGTTCTTCCCGCCCAAGACGGCAATGGGCTTTTCCAACCTCCGCGACCGTCTCGACCGCATGGCGCGCGCCCTCCGACCGCTGTTCGTGAACGTGACCTGGGGCGCCGGTGGATCGACCGCCAGCAAGTCCCTCGAGCTCGCCGAGATATGCCAGCGCGAACTGAACCTGACGACCTGCCTGCACCTGACGTGTACCAACATGAGCCGAAAGCAGATCGACGGCGCTCTCGAGGATGCCAAGGCCCTGGGAATCCGCAACATTCTGGCTCTGAGAGGCGACCCGCCCCGAGCCGCCGAGTATCAAGACCCGAACGAGGACCCGGAGAACGCTATCGACGAGGGGTTCGTGTGGGCCATTGATCTGGTGAGATACATCAAGAAGAACTACGGCGACTACTTCTGCATCGGTGTCGCCGCCTACCCCGAGGGCCACGCGGATGAGAGCCACCCTATGGGCCAGAGCCTGGAGCATGATCTCCCCTACCTGGTCGAGAAGGTGCAGGCCGGCGCCGACTTTGTCATGACCCAGCTCTTCTTCGACACGGGCGCCTATGAAAACTTTGAGCGCACTCTCAGAGAGCACCCCAGCGGCGCCTTTGACAAGGTCCCGATCCTGCCCGGTCTGATGCCAATTCAGAGCTACCAGATGATCAAGCGGACGACCAAGCTGAGCCACGCCAAGATCCCCGACCACCTGATGGCGCGCCTAGACGCGGTCAAGAAGGACGACGAAAAGGTCAAGAGCGTTGGTGTGGACATTGTCAGCGAGATCATTGAAAAGGTCAAGGAGATCAAGAGTAAAACCCCAGGCCCCCGAGGCTTTCATTTCTACACTCTGAACCTCGAGAAGGCTGTCTCTTTCATCATCGAGAAGAGCAATCTCATCCCGCCCGCGTCCGCGGACGATCTCGAGGAGGAGGCGGTGGTGGATGATCTCATCTCTGTGCCGACTCTCCAGGTCAACGGAGGTGCTCACGATTCGGCTCACTCGTCGACTATTGCTTCGCTCCGACGAAGCTCGCGACGACACTCCTCCATTGGCTCTGACCCGCGCAACCGGGTCATTGTCAGCGACCGACCGCTATCGCATCCCGAGTACGAGGCCAGCGCGATAGACGCCAGCATACCCGCCGAAGCGATCAACACGCGCGCCAACACTCTCGCCATCTCCGAAGGGGAGGGAGTTCTGGGGCGGGAGGCGACATGGGACGACTTCCCCAACGGTAGATGGGGTGACGCCAGATCGCCGGCCTACGGAGAGATCGACGGATACGGCCCGACCCTGCACGTCACCAACGCGCAGGCGCTCAAGCTCTGGGGCCACCCGACGAAGAGGGAAGACATCAGCGACCTATTCGTGAAACACCTCAAGGGCGAGCTCGAGGCGATACCGTGGAGCGAGGAGGACCTCAACGCCGAGACCAACACCATCGCGCCGCAGCTCCTCAAGCTCAACTCCAAGGGCTGGTGGACGGTGGCGTCGCAGCCGGCCATCAACGGCCTGCCGTCGAGCGACCCGACGTTCGGGTGGGGCCCCGCCCAGGGCTTCGTCTTCCAGAAGGGCTTCGTCGAGTTCTTCGTCCCGTCGGCCGAGTGGAAGGTCCTGTACGAGAAGCTGCAGAGCTCCGAGGTGCAGGACACGGTCTGCTTCTACGCCGCCAACGCCCAGGGCGACTTTGTCTCGTCGGACATGACGGGCGGGCTCGACGGCGGCGCCCAGCAGGTCCGCCAGGCCAGCACCAACGCCGTCACCTGGGGCGTCTTCCCCGGCAAGGAGATCGTCACCCCCACCATCATCGAGGAGGTCAGCTTCCGCGCCTGGAGCGAGGAGGCCTTTGGCATCTTTGCCGAGTGGGCCAAGGTCTACGGCAAGGAGTCGGACAGCGCCCGGCTGCTCGAGGGCGCCCTGCGCGACACCTGGCTCGTCAACATCATCCACCACGACTACGTCGACAAGGAGGCCCTTTGGAACCTGCTGAGCTAGATGAGTCGGAAAGTATAGGTCTTATCTGGCCCTCTACGTAGAGTGAGAGCACATCAGATGAATACGAATAATAAATTCAAACCTAGGTGCTCGAAAGTGATGTTGACAAGAATCCAAACGTTGACAGCCATGGCAATCCCTGCCCGACGTGCATGTTCATCATTGACAAATATTCTAGGCAAGTTTACATATGTCACAAGAGTTATGATGGCCTCGAAGCCTAGGTGTAGTAGAAAAAGCGACCAACCACAATGGGTGGCAAACATCATCGACCCCGTCTAGAACGCCCAGCCTGTGCTTTTTTGAACAACGACAACGCAATCCATTGCATGGGATATCAAACATTGTGGGAACCTTCTTCTTTTCGTGTCCGTATCATCATTTAGAGTCGCTGTCCTTCTTTTCAGGCTCTTCGCTGTTGCCCTTTTCATCCGCCTTAGTGCCATTTGCATCCGAGCCGGCGTCCTTCTCCGGCACAGCTGGGGGCGGGGAGTCTACTTTCTTTGAATTGACAATGTTGAGGAGATATTCGCCCGTATCGCCGAAGCCATCGATCTTAGAGAGGCGGGTGATCAGGTAGTTAATGTCAGATTGCATGCTTTTGAAACAATTAGCTTTGAACAATGCTTCACAGGCTGAGAAAGACGACTTACCGCTTGACACCGTTCTCCCCCTTGACCTCAAGCCCCTGCAGTGCCCTACCCAGCTGAGTCTTGTAGCTCTCAAAAACGGGGACCATGATCAGGCGCACTGTTCCCTCTGGCAGATGCTTGGTGAGTACCCGGTGCAGAGTGACGGTCTCCTTGGCCAATGTTTCGACGTAAGCGTTGACACCGACCTGGCCGTCATCCTTGGGAGGACCATCCCACTCGACTGCCTTCATGCTCTTGGTGTGCGCCGACGCACGACCGCTCATGATTTCGACGAGTTTGTCATAAAGGCTGTTCTGGTGCTCTTGGTATAAACGCTTCACCTTGTCAAACTCGCCCATCAAGGCAGCAACAGAAGCATTATTGACGTTGGGTCCAGAGCCAGCATGCCGCCGCACGAATTCTCGGACATGAGGGATCAAAGTTGATACAAATGCAAACGCTTGTGCTGCGAGGGCTAGATGTTTGGTAGTGATGTTCTTCAAGCCTGCAGAGCGAGTGGCTCCGGCGCCGAGGATGAGCTGAGTACACCTGCTATTGAATAATTGCAGGTAGGCAATCAGAGATGATGAAATATCCGGGGCCATCGAGGGAATACCCGCAAGCAGGTGCAAGAAGTGTGACATGCCCTGGAGACAGAGGATGGCCGAGTTGGGCAGAATAAATGTTTCTTCCTCGATAATTGCACTTCGAGTCTTCTCCTTTGCTGCCACGCCGTTCGACTCTGAGCGTGCCCGTCCATTTGTTGCGTTGGCTGGATCTGTGTACGGATCCCAGATATCTTTGCCTTCCGACCATGCCTCGGCATCTTTGGTGCTGGACTCGAGAATGCGTTCGAGGAGGACAGTATCCTTTTCAGCGAAATCCTTGGCGCTCCATTGATCAATGTCCATTCCTTGTGCGAGACTCTGCTTTTCCGAGTCTCCATGGTATTGGATAAAATCCTTAATTTGTGTGTTGACCACTGTCTTGAGTGAAGTGCCGCTGCGGCCGGATAAAGATTCGCATTCATTGGCGAAGTAGAGATTCAAGGTGAAGTACCTCAAGAACCAGACAAGTGGCAAGTGTGTGCTCTGCTCGGCCCTGACACGTAGCACCTTGACAATCTTTTCTTGCGCAATGTCTACAGCCTGGCCAAGAAGATTTGCCATATCCATGGTCAGGTGAATATCTTCTTGTAGTTCGCGATTTGCGCTGTTGAGAGGCGGTGATTTCAAAGGTGGTGGCGAGCGTAAGCCAAACATTGGATCTAGATCTGGTGTTTGCCCCATGGAACTGGCGACGTCGAAAAGGACCTTAACCTGTGTCGTCAGCCGCCGTAGCGTTTCGGTAACACTAATATAAATCTTTTGGTAAAGCTCTTCAGCATCCTGAGGATCCAGGGCTCTCAAGTTTCGTGCCAGAATGGACGACTTTTCTTGCTGAGAGAGCCTGCTGACGCTTGCGGTAGACGTCGAATTGATGGTCATGTTGTCATCGTCGTTTGAGCTCGGTAGTGGTCGCCGGATCAGGCTTCGAATTTCGCGCAGGACGACTTCGCGGTACGAGGCTATGGCCGTAGTAACGTGCTTGGACTGGTGCAAGCCAGATAACACGGGCATCAGGTCAGCACGCAGTTTATCGACCGAGCTCAAGTAAGCCGGGGGTTTCGACGCATCCCCCTTAGGACCAACACGAGACCGATTTGCCGAAGAGCTCCACCGAAGCAGAACCTCGTGCTTGGAGACGGTGTCAATGTGGTTCCTCAAGTCTCCAAGCAGTATGTCTATAAACTTAGACTCGAATGCTTTTCCTATTCGGTATCGCAGGGTTGACATGTCGCCCGAGACTCCATGGAGGGCAGTTGCTTCCCTCAGGTCCATCAAAGGCAGACCTGTATCTTGCTTTGGCCCAAGGGTGCCCGGCCTGCTCCGTCCTGCCATCAGGTTTTCTACGCCCTCGATGCTTTCGAGTGCTTTTTCCACCTCGCCCGCGTCGACTTGAGACTCACACACTGCGACGGCCTCCACAATTTCGCGGAGCTGTTGGACAGCATTGTTCAGTTGCTGTAGGTTTTCTCTCCGCCGGCGCTTTTGTACAATGTCCAGGCCGCTCGTGGCGATTTCGTGATCCAATGCTTCCAACTCTTGTCGCAACGTCTTGATTCTGTCGACTGAATCCGCTGCCTCCGAATGAAGTTCCCTCAAGGAACCAAGCGCGGTGAAAAAAGTGGTAGAAGCAGTTGAGATGGAGTTGATCAGGTGCATCTCGATCGTGTCCATATACCACGACAACTTTTCTTGCAGAATCGCATTGGTCGCGAGAGCCTTCCGAGGAGCGGGAGTATTGTTGTTAGAAACGGCCTTGTCGTCTGCCGCCCCCGGTGCTTGTCGGACCACCTCGGATCTCTCGCTCACAACGTCAAAAGTTCGGGGATTCTCCAAATGAAAGTCCTCCTCAAAGTAGACATTCGGGATCGTGTTCAGCGGGGGTGGTCCCTGTACAGTCTTTCGTCCGAATCCTGAGCTAGATCGACGTCGCATCTGGGGCGTTTCCATTGGCGACATGGATGTTAACGACGCAGTTGATGCCTTGCGAGAACTCGTCGGGCGACCGCGACTTGTCCCAGGGGCAAGATGTCCATCGTCTGCGAGATTTGCGAAGTCCGGTTTCCGCCGGAATACCAGATCTGACCCATCCTCCTCGCTTTCCTTGACTCGTCGTAATTGCTCGTACAGGGCTCCCACTTGCGACAGATATGGCTTGAACTCGGAGGCGTCAATGCGTGGTATGTTGGTCAAAGTGACGGGAGGGATATCTCGCGCCGTCGGAGGCTTATGCGCGCTGGAAGCTGGAGCGGTCGTATGTGGTATCAAGCCAGTTCGGACAATAGGGGGTTGCAAGAGGGTAGATATGGCATTCTGGCCACTCTCGGCGAGTGGTTCGCCCCAGCTACTCGCAGTATCGAGATGGCCACCTATCGAGTGTATGGAGCTCGCATTCGAACCTCGTCTGCCGGCGGTGTACGATGAGACGGAGCCGTGCCGGTGGAAGGGGAACTCGCCGCGGCCTTTGGGCGACGATAGGGGGGACGACAAGCTGTCCACGGACATGCGGGCCTCGCGATTGGAAAACATGGCTCACGGGTCGGAAAGGAGCCCAGAAGGTGTATGCCGCTCTAGATGAATGTGTAGGCCGAATGGCTGGTCGACAATCTAGCCTTTGGGGACTACCGGGAGATCATAGCTGTTTCGGAGTGCGACTGAGCGACCAAAGCAGTCGCCGCAAAGAGCGATCGACGCTGAGCGAACGTTGCGTTGGGAGATACGGAGATGAGGGCTGTTGTCTTTGATCCGGATACAATGGCGACGAGGAAAAGGGCGTGTGTTACCTGTTGTCTAAGGTAATCCGAGGATATACGTCTAAGCTGCTGCTACTACTCTACAAGCCACCTTGTGAGCTACGAGTGCCAGCCCCAGCTCACCTCAGACCTGTACGAATGCACATGTATCGCAGGGTCCCTGTGCTGCTCCTGTCCGATTGGGTAGGTACCTAGGTACTTACCACGTAGCACTAGTCGACCGTTTCTGGACTAGACTCATGCGACCACTTAAAGTGCTTTACGCGTGTCGCGTTCAGCGCTAAAGACGCGGTTTTTGCGATTGACACTGATTCCCATCCATCCCAGCGTCTTCCCGCCCTTCGATTGCCCCTCCTGCGCCTACAACTTCATCGGTTCCAGTCTTTCGCAACACGAACACAGATCCAGTCTCTCACCAAATCGAGACACGAATCTGAGTTGGAAAGCTCTTCACATCTCCAACATGGATCGCCAATCTGCATTTTCCGTCTCGGTCTTTAGTTCTGCCACCCAGAACGAAGACACGAGACTGCAGATCCAAGAGCAGCTTGTCAACTTCATCCTCACCTTCAGACTGGACAACAAGTTCATATACAGGCAGGTCGCAATCCAACATGAGCTTATCCTTTGCAAAGCTCTGGCTACTAACAGGGAAACAGAGACCAACTGAAAGATAATGCGCTGCTCAAGAAGTATTACTGCGATATCGACATTGGCGATCTGATCAAGTACAATGACGAGCTTGCACACCGCATGGTCTCTGAGCCGGCTGAACTCATACCACTGGTGAGCAATCCGTTGTTTACAACCCTTGTGGCATTTCTAACTCTGTTCCAGTTTGAAGCTGCACTTAGAAAGTGTACTCACCGCATTCTCTTCCCCCATGATTCCAAAGCCGTAATCCCCGAACACCAACTTTTGCTACACTCGACTGCCGAAGATGTCTCGATACGTAACCTAGACTCCATGACTATCGCCAGACTGGTTAGAGTCCCTGGTATAGTCATTGGTGCGTCGGTCATGTCGTCCAAGGCCACCGAGTTACATATTCAGTGCCGAAGCTGCATGCATAACTCGGTCGTTCCAGTCCTGGGCGGCTTCACAGGCGCCACCCTGCCTAGACAATGCGGTCGTCAACGAGCGGCTGGCGACCCTGCCGAGAAGTGTCCCCTCGATCCGTACTTTGTGGTACACGAGAAATCAGTATTCGTCGACCAGCAGGTCATCAAACTCCAGGAAGCCCCCGATCAGGTTCCAGTCGGTGAACTGCCGCGCCACGTCCTCATCTCGGCCGATCGATACCTTACAAACAGAGTCGTTCCAGGTTCGAGATGTACAGTCATGGGCATCTTCTCCATCTACCAGAACAAGGCCTCCAAGGGCTCTTCTGGTGGTGGTGCTGTAGCAATCCGAACTCCATATCTCCGCGCTGTCGGTATCCAGACCGATGTTGATTCAACAGCCAAGGGTCTCTCCATCTTCAGCGAGGAGGAAGAACAAGAGTTTCTGGAGCTGAGCAGGCGGCCAGACCTTTACAATGCCATGGCCGATTCAATCGCGCCCTCCATTTACGGAAGCCGAGACATTAAGAAGGCTATTCTATGTCTACTGCTGGGTGGTTCCAAGAAGATCCTCCCTGATGGCATGAAGCTCAGAGGTGATATCAATGTGCTCATGCTGGGTGATCCCGGTACTGCCAAGTCTCAGCTTCTGAAGTTTGTGGAAAAGGCGGCTCCCATTTCTATTTACACGTCAGGAAAGGGTTCGTCTGCCGCTGGTCTTACGGCATCCGTCCAAAGAGATCATTCCACTCGAGAGTTCTACCTCGAGGGTGGTGCCATGGTGTTGGCCGACGGTGGTGTTGTCTGTATTGATGAGTTTGACAAGATGCGTGACGAGGATCGTGTTGCCATTCACGAAGCTATGGAGCAGCAGACGATTTCCATTGCAAAGGCCGGTATCACGACGATTCTGAATGCCCGTACGTCGGTGCTTGCAGCTGCCAACCCGATCTTTGGTCGGTACGATGACATGAAGACCCCTGGAGAGAACATCGACTTCCAAACGACCATCTTGTCTCGTTTCGACATGATCTTCATCGTCAAGGATGAGCACACGCGAGAGAAGGATGAGCGCATTGCCAAGCACGTCATGGGCATTCACATGGGCGGCCGTGGCCTGGAAGAGCCCGTTGAGGGTGAGATCTCGGTTGAGAAGATGAAGCGTTATCTTTCATACTGCAAATCGTAAGTTGAACAGGGTTGATCCAGCAAAAGCGTTCATGGCAGCTAACTTGCTTCACAGTCGTTGCGCACCTCGTCTTTCGCCCGAGGCAGCAGAGAAGCTATCGTCGCACTTTGTGTCTATCCGGAAACAGGTCCACGCTTCTGAGATGGAAGCCAACACTCGCTCCAGTATTCCCATTACAGTCCGTCAGCTGGAGGCCATTGTCCGTATCACGGAGTCTCTTGCAAAACTGACTCTTTCCCCCGTGGCGACGGAGCAACATGTCGATGAGGCGATCCGCCTGTTCTTGTGCTCTACCATGGATGCTGTCAACCAAGGCAGCAACCAGGGTAGCCGCGAGCTGAACGAGGAAGTCAACCGCATCGAGGCTGAGCTCAAGAGACGCTTGCCTATTGGATGGAGCACGAGCTTGGCGACCCTCCGACGAGAAATGGTCGAGGGCAAGGGGTTCAGCGAACAGGCTCTCAACAGAGCTCTCATGATCCTTCAAAGGAGGGATACGATCATGTTCCGGAATCAGGGCGCACAGGTGTATAGGAATGGTGCATAAGTTGGTCGGGGATATCCCGCAGCAAGGAGTAATGTTTTGTACATGATGACGGGTGTATGGAGTTTCGGATTCGGATATCATTTCTCAGCTATTGGAGAGTACGTGAGTCGGCCACATACTCTGAGCTGGGTGTCTTTGAGCAGCGATAAATATGCTGGACCCGTTTATACAATGAAACAAATGTTTTACGATCTCAAATCATGTTTTCATGTCCCGCCTGCACTAAAATATCAGGCAGTGTGTTTTTGGTACAATCAATCATTTAATTTAATTCGCTATGCAGCAGTTTTCTTTCTTTTCCTTTTTCAGCTTCCGAATTCCCCTACACCTTCTTTTCGTCCTTCTTCTTGATGGCCGGCAGGCTAAAGGCCTTGCTCAGACCGCCGCTGACGGCCTTCCAGAGGCCGTAGTCCCGGCCCTGGTTCCAGGTCAGGAGGCCGACCCAGGGCTGGACGTTGTAGTGGACCTTGAGGACGACGTCGTCGGTCTCGGCGATCTTGCCGCCGGGGTGCGTGATCTGGTACTTGGGCTTCTGGTTCTTGAGGTGGAGCAGGCCGCGGCTGCGGTCGACGGGCTTGCCGGCGGCGCTCTTGCGCAGCTTCTTCAATGTCGCGGGCCCGATGTTGGCCAGGTGGTCCGACGACGGCGCCGTGATGATCGTGTCCCAGATGACGGCGCTGTTGGACTGGTTGTTCTTGGGGGTGTCCCACTCGGCCGTCACGTAGACGAACAGCTGCTTCGTGTTCCACGTGAACAGCGACGACAGGTCCGCGTCGAGCGAGAACTTGATGATGGCGTACTCCTCCTTCTTGGTCGAGTAGTAGTGCGGCCTTCCTTTTACTCTGTTTGGGGTGGGAGCAGCGTTAGCGAGACATGACTCTCAATTGACGATCGCAGAATAGAGCAGGATATGCCATGTATGTAGGGTTGTGCCTTTGTGAAGCAAGCTGCGAATAGCATTTGAAGCTGTGCAGAGGCGAGGGAGAGCTTTTGGGAACAGAAGAGAAACGTACACCTGAACATTCGTCGCCTTGATGTCCGCGCTCGGCGTCCTGGGCACGCCAAAGTCGGAGGCGGCAATGATGGCAGCTACCACGAATGCGACGGTCGTGAAGAAGCCGAAGACATTCTGGAGGCGCGTGAGGGAGTTGTACATGGCTGTGGTATGCTGTCGGATCTTTCCAGCTGTACTTTCACAGTTTCTTGGTCCCGAAGACTTCGCAAGTTCTTCGGTTCGTGGATGCCGCTTTGGTTGTATTGACAAAGACGAAAGACGGTGCGTGCCAGTTCGTTGCTGTCATTAAATCCTTGCGTCGCGCGAGGTAATCGTGTAAGTCAAGGTAAGGCCACCTTTGATTTTGGGGGAGCTGTTGCAGGTACCTAGCCTCGCTGTGTCCATGCAGCCCCACCCAGGACCTTAAGTACCTGAAGGTAAGAAACCCAGAGCTCCTAATAAGGTAATTAAAGCTACCGGGGTACTGTACCTACATGGAGGTTATCTACATTTGCATTGATCAAGCCATCGTAAAAAAATTGTAGGTTATAATCGTTTTTATTCGCGTAGTCTTGCCCAATTTGCGGTTGGGGTCATTTGTTTCTTAAAAGACGACTCGGCGTTACCGTTGCTTGATGCTTCAAGCAGTCCTACTCTCATGTCTTTCATGAATATTGCATACGTCGAGATGTCAACGCTATGCTTTGGATATGCTCTGATCAAGGGTGATTCCCTGAAATTGTGCATCAGATCAGGTCTTGCTCGCAGCGCTCTGCCCTGCCCTATCAATGCGTCTTGGTCTTGCAGCAGATGCTGTTGGTGCATGCTGCTTGAGAGCTTTATATCATCCTTGTGCCCCGGCCTGTGCATTGCCCGGTATTTATGAATCCATCCAAGACCCCTTATGATCAGTTTGCCCATGCGCTTCCTGAGCCTCTTCTGCCCCGCTCATATAACCACTTGTTGTTGAGTGAAACGCTGCTTCTCTTTCCGTTCAGTGGACTCGGGCTATCCGGAGGGGCACCGCCGAAAATTGATGTGCTTGCACCGAAGTTCGTGCTTGCTCCGAAGTTTGTGCTGGCTGTGCTGGCTCCAAAGTTTGTGCTTGCGCCGAAGCTCTTCGCAAATGGACTTGGTGATCCCATGGATCCTATCGACGACCTCCGCGCGGGGTTCAGAGCCTTCTGAGCGAGATGACTTCCCGAAGGAGACCAGGTCGACTCCTTGCCACCAAAACCCCCGCTGTTGCCCTCGGTAGGGCTACGATACGCCGACGGGCTGTCCAGACCCGAGAAACTCCTCTTTCCAGTTGATCCCGATGGTGTGCGGGAGTAGCGAGGAGGCGTACTATACACAGATCCCGGTGTAGGAGGGGCTGAAGAAGGTGCGAGACCCAGGAGTTTCCGTTGACCGGGGGTCAAGGGTATATCGGATAGATCATCTTTTGGTCGGATGAGGGGCAGTAGAGCCACGCCGATATTGAAGAGCGGTACTAATACGAAGAGCTTGTGCACCCACCCGAGAAAGTGAGAAAACCCGCCGTCCGGTCTGCTTGGAAGTTAGCGAAAGCGAACTTCTGGGTATTCGGAAGATCCAGTCTCGACTTACGAGATGGAAAACCATCTATGGAGGGCCGCGTAAAAGGTAGTAGCGACTGCTATCGCGGCAACGTTCCAAGCAATCTTCTTCACATTCTTGTCGCTAAAGGTGCTGGCATTCTGCCTCTTGATGATCTCACGGAGGCGCGGGTGTTTCCAGTTGCCCGGGCTTTCTGCAGAGGGAGATGCTGCTGCCTTGGTGGGTGTAGATACTGTCTTTTGCAAGGTGGACATGCTTGCTGATTTCCTGGGGAAAGCTCAAGTAATGAGCAGCCGGGATGATTCGTGTGCTGGAGACTCTCGACAAGGTGGGTTTGTGAGCTCGCGCTTTGGAGGCAGGAAGGAATGCCTTGGGTCGCAGGACGGAAAATCAGAGATTTGCGACGGTCGGTTCTTGTAGCTGTCAATTGTACCTGTCGTGTTAGTAGCTGTCTTGTGTTAGTAAAAAGGCGCGCATCAAGGGCGAGCCGCCGTTGTGCTGGACGTCTGTGGTTGTCGCCGGTGAGAATGTTGTTTTCTTTCCTTTCCTAGCTGGAGGAGGTCGCAAAAACAATCACCATGGAGAGACGGGCCAAGCTAAGGACCATTGAGGCAGGGATCAGTTTCAGCACGGGCCACAATGACGGGCGATTGGAAGCCGACGCGTTGCTCCAGCTTTTGGTAGAAGCTGCAGGGCGTTGGTTGGGCACACTAGGTACCTAGAACTCATCTCAGTGGTGCATATGGTGGAATGCCGCGGAAACTCCTCCCCAATTGTGTCAATTTAGGTACATCTTGGACGCTCTGCCGGTCCGCGTCAGTGCGTGCAATAAGGTACCTAATGATTAGCTTAGTACACCCGCTGTGCCGTTCATGAAAGACCCCCAAAACTGCATCACTCGGACCCCACTTGGATCCCGCCTTGCCGTAAGCCAACTGCATCAATAAAGTAAGCTCTCTCTCATCACTCTTGCTGGCGTTTCGGTTTCCGAGGCCAAACTTCTTCATTTTCCGCTTCGCATAGCACATGGCCGACTCGGATTTGACGGGCCAAAATCACGTTGAATTGTTACATCTTTCTTGTCCCTCCGACTCCTGCCCCTCGGCAGACCTCAACTCATCATGGGTCTCGGCAGCGCATTGAGCCAGCTCGATGCGGCTCTGAGCGACCTCGTCGGCCAGTGGAATGGGTATTCCACCGGCATCGCTACGCTTCTTGTTCTGATCATCTCGTACTCCATCATGGCTCGGGTAGAGCCTGATATTCATCCCATGTTGCTCGCCCGCCAGGCGCAAGGTTCGCCCGTGCGAAATGAGGGCGAATCCCCCGTCTATCGTGGCAACTCTGCTCCTCACGGCATGCCTCTCAACAGTGGTCTGAATGTCAAGCCTCCCGGCGCCTCAAAGTGGTCGCAGGGAAGAGATGGAGATCTGAGAGATGTCTGGAGAAAAGTGCTTGCTGGTGCCGACGAAGGCTCTGCCAAGGGTCGCATCCTCACTGTTCAAGGCCGCGAGAAGGTCATTGAGCACAAGCTGAGTATGAAAGCCCCACTACAGCGTAGCAGAGGTGCGCGTGAGTGTCTAATTGAACCACCACAGGCGAAATCACTCGAGCTATCAACCTGATCGGACAGCATGTTTCCCAGCAGGGAGGCAAGAAGGTGGCCATTTACTTGCCCAACTCTGTGGAGTTGGTGGCAGCTCTCTTTGCTTGTAGCTTCTACAACCTGACTGCCATTATTCTTCCCTTTGATGAGACTCCAGATGCTATTGTTTCCATGCTCCGCCAGTCTACTGCCGATACTGTCATTACCCTCTCTGGAAGCTTCCCTCTGGATGGTGTCATCAAGAGCTATCCGTCTCTGAAGCAGCTGATCTGGGTTGTCGAGCAAGGCAGCAGCCACCTCGACTGGAATGAGGTTCCCGAAGGCTTTGGTGGAAAGGTCAACGTCTCGACATGGCAAGACATCTTGCACGAAAGCCCCGTGACTGCAGGATCCGAATTGCCCGAGGCCACCGATGCCAACGGCACCAGCGGTGTCGTCTTCTTCTGGAAATCAAAGGCCGGCACTCAGGAGGAAATGGTCGAGTTCACCCAAAAGAACTTGGCCTCGGCCATCTCTGCTCAGCTGACTGCCATCCCGACCACACAGCGCCTCTCGCCAGCCGACCTCTTCCTCTCCGCCGCTCCTCTATCGGCGTCTTTCCCTCTGGTCCTTACTCTCGCCGCTCTGTACTCCAACGCATCAGTCGCTTTCAACTCTGTCGCTGGCTCCGTTGCCGACATTGTCCTGGCTACTGGTGGCATTGCGCCGACCGTCATTGTCGCGACTCCGCAGACACTCGAGAAGATGCATGCAGAGACTTCGAGCAAGATCACGTCTTTCCTCACCTCGGCATCGCACTGGGTTCAGGCACGAAGTCTCGTACAGAACGGCGCCATGCCGGTTGCCTCTTTCCTCAGCTCCTACAACGACAGCATCAAGCCGCTCATTGGCACGACGCCTGGTAAGCTGCGCCTCGTCTACGTTGCCGAGTCGGCCGGTGCTGGTACGCCTGTTTTGAGCGAGCGAACAATCTCCAACTCGCGCATCTTCTTTGGAGCCCGTGTCATCTACGCCCTTACGGCCGCCCGGGTCGCCGGTGCTGTGACTCAGACTCAATTCAACGACTACCGCATGCATGGGGATGGTACCGGATGCCAATTCGGTCCTCCCTTGAGCAGCATAGAGCTTGTTCTGAAGGATTCCGGTAGCCACAAGACGACTGATGACGGACAAAAGATTGAAGGAGAAATCAACGTTCGTGGACCCGCCGTTGCTGGCGGTGCAACTTCCTTGGGCGTCGTGGGCAAGATCAGGGACGACAACACCCTGGCTTACCCTTGAAATTCCTCGATGTATAGACATGTGCTATAAGCCGGTATAATGGCAACGGACAGTATATGAGACAAGGTAGAGATTTATAAAAGGTGCTATGCTTATCCTTGTTTTAGCCAAAATAATATGAAGTGCAAAAAATACCCATGATTGCAGGTTGTCACCCGTGTAGACGATCATGTGCTGTCAGCCACTCATTAGGTAGGCCGTTTTTCCAGATTCCATCCCGTTCAGTCAAAAACCAAGTTGTATAGCGCGGGGCCTATTGGATCGGTTTCCGGAGTCGACTGCCAAGGTACCCCAGGTTCAGCTGTGACTTACAAGTAGGCAGTATGGCAGTGCAACCACTGTCCTCGTTGTCACAGCCTCGCCCCAGCCCCATGTGTTGCACACCACACACCGTATGTTGCTTGTTTCCCTGCAGGTAGAAGCGTGCCCCTCCTGTAGGCGGATGAGAGCCTTAAGCCGCGACTGCCCGCCTCTTGTGACTGACTTTCTCGCTCTCTCTTTTCCACAGCTGAGCAGGTCCAATCGCGGTTCTGCTACAACAGATAACGACAATGGGTCTCAAATATGAACCTCTCGACCTATCTTCGAGGCAGATCCGATTGCTCACTCTATTGCCAGTGTCCGACACATTAAACGACCCGGTCTCTGCCACTCTGCGAATAGCTTCCCTCGACGATGAACCGGAATTTGATTCCCTCTCTTACGTTTGGGGCGACGAGGAAGATACGAGAGACATCATCGTCAATGGCCACACAACAAAGGTTACGAAGAATTTGGAGGCAGCGCTTCGGCGGCTGCGAGAGTCCACACCCCGCGTGCTGTGGGTAGACGCCCTGTGCATCAATCAGAAAGACATCGCGGAAAAGAATCACCAGGTTCCCTTCATGGCACAACTGTATACCACATGTCAGCGGACGATAATTCGGCTTGGTGAGGGAAACAATCGCATCGAAGAACTGTTTCGATGGCTCAATTCCACGCGCTTCGAGGAGCCCGCCGACAACGAGACCTCTTCAGTGACGACCGCATGCAAACGACCCAGTAATGAGACGGCATACTTGGGGTACTTGGACGTTTTCGAGTTGCCATACTGGCAGCGCATGTGGACTTATCAGGAGATGATACTACCAGTCAATGATCCGATTTGTGTTTACGGCAGCCATCGCAGTCCTTTTTCGGTGATTATGGAAGGCCAAACTCTTCTTGACCTGCTTACAGGCTGCGATACAAACTTGCTAGCTATCGAACTAGCAAAGTCAGGTCTGGCAACAGTGGATAAATTCGTCGAACATATGAACGGAAGCGTCAAGATCCTGAAAAATGCCATTCTTCGCAACCACATGAAAAACAGCACGAATATCCCCCTGGGGGTCCACCTTGTTTCTTCTATTGGACGTGCGAGCAAAGACCCCCGGGATCGCATTTACGCGTTGTATGGACTACATCCGAAAATACAACGCATGTATCCAGCCGATTATAACGATCACTTTCGGCCTTTAGATCGAGTACTCATTGAGGCTACTGTATATCTTGTGATGGGCGACCCTAGCTTCATGTGGTTACTCCAACAGTTTCAAATGCGCCCAAACAGATTCTTCGACGCAACATTGCCATCTTGGGTTCCTGATTATGATGTAGCAGCCGGGGCGTTCCTTGCTAGTTGGGTATGTGCAAAGAATTTGCAGCGACGGTCAGTCGGCTGTTCTATGCCTGCAACACGGAAGCAAGACACAGCCGCGATGGTTGGGATTCCTGGCGTTCATGTGCGAAGTCGTCAAGAGCCCGTTTCCGCAGCAGTGCCAGCAGACTTGTGTATGTATGGCGAGATACTGGAATCGATGGCACCAGAAGAACAGAAAAACGATTCCGTATCGTTTCCTGTGGAAAGCACTGAAGTTGTTCTGCTTCCTGGCGCCAAGCATAATCTTGACAAAGTGGCAGAGGCAGCCAGTCTCGAAGTCCCAGTTGGTAAAGAATTCCATTGGGGTGTGCTCATTCAAGGTCTCCTAGGCGATAAGCCCACCTTACGCTTTGCTGGCCGATATATTGGAACTTGCGTCAACACACACACCTTCGAAGCAGACAAGGCCTTGAACGCCGCGATTTTGCATGGTAGATTCAAGAAAGTGTTCCCACCACAGGGTCAATCAAGTCGTTTGGGTTTGATGCTCGTGGAGTTGATGCGGATTTACGGGTCGAAGGGTATGGGCTTTTCCACCATTGAAGACATTCGCGCAGCTTGTGAGGTGGCCATGTCTCCAGCGTCGTCGAGCAACAACAAATTCGTCGAGTCGCTCAAGAAAGTATTTCGGCGAAACAAAAAGCGGGAAACATCCTATTCGGAATTAGATGAGAAGGAGCGCATGACGGACTTATTCTTTTACAATATCCTTCGGGACTCTTCTTCCGGAACTATCACCAAGAAGCTGTTCGCATTGAGTGGAGAACCAGCGTTGGTTGGCATTGGAGGAGAAGACATTCAAGACGGAGATACTCTCATTGTGCCTATAGACAAGAATGAGTGGGGTATTCCATTGCTTCTTCGGAAAGTACGGTCCAGCGATTCAATTACGGCCAGGACCCGGGAGCCATTGCACAGTCGGCAAGCACATAGGGACGGAGATGGCACCGTTTACTACAAACTGGTGGGACCTGTGATAATACCTGCATTATCAGAAGAGACGGAACTAGTATCTCGACTCGCGCAGTCGCCCGTGGAAGATTTCTTTATCCAGTAATTCTCATTCATGTAATAACTGTACTCTGTATAGCATTTTTGAGTTCACGCCAATACTCATCTCGGGTGGTATGTTTATAATCATGATCTTGCCAGCCCCACATTGGCAGATGAATTAGTAGCTCTATACTCTATCTGAGATGATGCCATCGCTTGTCCGGTCCATGTCTGGTCAGACATGTGTCTTAAGCAATATAAATCAGGAGTAACATGCCAGCTTGATATTGTAATCACGCCCTGCACGTATAGTTCCGTATCACATCTCTCACAATGGATTTCAAAGCAACAGTATCTGCTTGAGTATATACTTGACGTCTATACTGTCCACTGGTCCGCAATTGACTCATTTCTGTATTTATGATTATTGAATGAGTCGTGCCTAGATCAGAAATCTTCCAAATTATGCCTTCAACCAAGTCAATCTACCTCGAAGAAACCGGCGAGCTATCTGTTCGCGAGATCACCGAGACGTACGTCCCGACCGGCGCGCAGTCTCTCGTCTCGGTGAAATACTCTGCCATCAACCCAGCTGATCTGCGTCACTACTACATCGGATTCCACTCCTATGTCGCTGGGTATGAGGTATGTGATTCTATTCGGAAAACTGAGGTTTGATCATTGCTAGATGTCTCCATGACCCCCATAAGAGTTTTTTCTTCATCCCAGCCAAACGGCGTCAAATGCTTACACAAGCTTCTTCGAATCGCAACAGTACATCGGGCCAGTCGTCGCCACGGGTCCCGCCTCGCCCTTCCGCGTCGGCGACGTCCTCTTCGGCATCGCGCAGATCGGCCACAAGCGCCCTCTGCATGCCGGCGCGCACCAAGACTTTATTCTAGCCGAGCCGTCCATGACGTACAAGATCCCCGAGTATCTGCGGGCAGACGAGAAAGAGTGGCCCCGCATCGTTGGATGGCCTGTGGCCATTAGGACGGCCGTGGATGCCTTGTTCAACTGCATGGGCTTTGGACTGCCCGGGCTCGGCGATGAGGACTGGGTACTAGATGGAGAGGATCCGAGGGGAAGGGCCTTGCTCATTGTAAGTCTCACCGCCCTCAACCATAACGACTGGAACGTATTATGAGAATCAAAACTGATACATGTCCCAACAGTGGGGAGCCTCGAGCTCCGTCGGCCTCGCGGCCCTCCAAATCGCCCGCGCCGCCGGCTTCTCCCCGATCTTCGCCACGGCGTCGGCGCACAACCACGCCGCCCTGACCGACCTCGGCGCCACGGCCTGCTTTGACCACCGATCGCCCTCTGTGGTCTCCGAAATCCGGGCCGCGACACTCAAGTCCGGAAAGCCGCTTTCAGCTGTCTTTGATGCCGTGACCGTTGGCACCGGCTGGGCCGAGCCCGCGGGTTCGTCCGAGGTGGACCTGACAAAGTCCAGTCCCGCGGTCGCAAAGCAGTGTCTGAGCGATGGTGTTTCTGGAAAAGACGCAAAGTTGTGCGCCAGCCTGCTCGTCGAATTCGATCGGGACTGGACGTTTTGTCTGTGCTACCGCGACAAGAGTGAAGAGGCCTCGTTCCATGACCGGCTGGAGGTGGCCACCCCGTGGCTGTTTGCGCACGCGCAGGACATTGGGTATACGGTGCCGAAAGTGAGGGTCGTGAAGGGTGCCGAGGAGGGCGTCAAGATGATCAAGGATGTTTTCGGTGGGAAAATGAGCATGGAGAAGGTTGTTATTGAGCATCCCATGTGAATGGTATCATACTAGTGAGTGTTATTGGGATGTCTAGATCCGGGTACAAATTTCTTCAGATCAGGCTCTCGTTGAGTAGAATAGTAAAGGTTTTTATTCTTGCTCCTATTAAATAGAATCACTGCTAGCTGATCCTTTCCATCTATCAATCATTCTTGAAACAATCATAAAATTACTAGAGAAATGGTATTAAAGCTGACCAAAAGCTATTTCTTTTTCGGATGCTTTCATCATCATGCAGTCTATCTCATTACCAGGTCATCAAGAATTTCTTTTACTGAACTTGCTGCACCTTTGATTTTGACGCCTTCTGCTGCAAGAGCGCCTCCACCCACTTGTCGGCCTCGTCGACGGCCTTGAGCGGGTGCTTCTTGCGCTTGAGCAGGTACCCCTGGATCTCGGCGGGCGAGAACTTGCCGTCGGGGATCTTGTCGGCGAACCGCCTGGCCACGGCGGGCAGCTCCTCGACCGAGATGTCGAGCTCGCCCGACTTGAGCGCGCTGTCCGTCTCTGGCGCCACGACGTGCCCGTTCGTGCTGCCGTTGGCGGTACCCTTGGCGTGCCCGTTGGTCGCCGCCGCCGGGGGCTGCTGCTGGCGCCGGCCCTGGTCGGCCTCGTACATCCGAATAAAAAGCTCCTCGACCTGGGTGTGCGTGGCGTTGGTGAAGCCGACCTGGAGGTCGACGCGGCCGGGGCGGATGAGGGCCTCGTCGAGGGACTCGGGGACGTTGGTGGTCATGATGAGGACGCGGCCCTCGTGCGAGGCGACGCCGTCGATGGCGTTGAGCAGCCCCGACAGCGAGATGCCCTTCTTCTCGTCGCTGCCCTCCTTCTTGAGCGCCTTGGCCAGGTCGTGCACCGCCTTCCAGTCGCTGCCCCCGCCGCCAGAGCCCTCTCCTCCCTCCTTCTTTCTTCCTCCTCCGCCCCGCTTCTTCTTCCCGTCGCTACCCTCTTCGCCTTCGTTCTCGTCTTTGCTGGTGTCGGTCCTGTCGCTCTTGCTGACCTCGTCGTCCGGCCGCTTCAGGCCCGCCGTGTCGATGTCCTCGAGCAGAACGATGCACCGCCGCGGGAGACTCGTAAACAGGGCGCCGAGGTCCTCCTCGGTCAGGGACGGCTCCAGGAGCGAGATGACATAGATATCCAGGCCAAAGACGCCGGCGAGGGCAAACGACAGCGACGTCTTGCCGGTGCCGGGCGGGCCGTAAAACAGGTAGCCACGGCGCAGGGGGATACCCCGATTCGCGTACCAGCGCGGCGTCGCCGGGTGCAGGTACTCGTTGATGTCGCCGAGGACGCTGGCCTTCTGCTGGCTGTCGAGGACGACGGTGCGCATGTCGCGGATCGGCCGGTCCGCGACCTGCTGCCAGCAGTGGCGCGAGCTGAACCGCCGCATGTTCTGCGGGCTCGGCCGCTTGACGATGGTCCGCGCGTGGTGGCTGTCGTAGTACGACTCCTTGACGTGTCGCAGGAGGCCCTTGATGGGTTCTGGGCATGTTCTCGTCAGTTCACGTGGACCTCGGGCTGATCGTTTGTTCTTGGTCTGTACTCACCGGGACTGCGGCCAAAGCATGAAACAATCAGGTCCTCCTTATCTTTGAACGACAAGCCGTTGCTAGCGCCGTCATCGAAGATGGATTCCTGTTTGCGATGGAGACCATATCGGGTTCCATTCCAGCGGAAGTTATGTATACCTATCGCAGGTATGAAGCGAGGCGGCTTTGGCCATGTTAGACTTGTTTCGATAATACTACGATGTTTCTTTAGAAAAATAACTTACAGCTCTGGCTTCCTGGTTGGAAAAGTTGAGATAGTTGCCGGTCTGATCCCGCGAGACGTTCGTAGCGTCCTCGTCCTCCCACGCCGTCTTGCTGACCGTCTCGGCCGTGAGAGACCTCGAGTTGGTCAGGCGGGGCTGCTGGGCGAGCCATATCATCAAGTGAAAGTAAATGTCGTCGGTGCTGCTGATGTGGATGTTGCTCATCAGGTTCTCGGTGACGAAGCCGTAGATGGTGTGGTACACCTGGCGGCCGAGCTTGTTGAGCGCCCATACGAGACCGAAGCAGGTCAGGATCCAGGTCACGTCTAGGCCCAGTGAGTTGCCGACGAAGCTGTACACCGGCACCAGGGCGCGGAGGCCCAGGAGTGGAAGCAGTGTCTCAACCACTTTCAGATCCCCTTGCATCTGCCCGGCGTCCGATGCGTTCTTTCCTATAGCAGTCGCATTCTCGGCCATGTTCGGGAGGACCCCTCGGAGCACCGAGTTGATATCCATCCGTGCGCTCTTGCTCGGTTTTAATGACTGCTCCGCTCAAGTATCACGAGCGAATGAAATCTTACCAAAAATTTGCAAGTGCTCAAAGGCGCAAGATGAGCGAGAAATTCTGCCCCGTCGTGATCCAAGGAATGTTTGTTTACCTTTATATGTTGTGCCTTACCGGGAGGCAGCCTCGTGCAGATCGATGGAGAGGCCGGGTGCTTGACGTGTACACCCTCCTCGTGTGGAGAATAAATAGGCAACCAGGCGAGCCAGGCAGGCGACTGGTCCAAAGTGGCGAACTGTGAGTTGAAGAACAATCATCAGAATGTACTGCACAGCTATACTCCCTGTGTGTGAGACACTGGGCAGATTTTACTGGTAATCCACGGTGGCTCCTTTGTGAAGAAAAGAGTCATGACACATGAAAGTCGCAGTTCAGGCCCATGTCTCGTTCAGTATGTGTCTTTCTGCATAATTCCTGTGCCAGACTTTCAGACGTGTCAGAACTATCGTCCAAAATGGTCGCAAATCTAGGTAGGCAATCTGCCTATTCTGTAAAAATGACGTGGTCACTGGTCAGCTAAAAGAACGAGCTAATAGTGGGTTGGCTTATTGGTTGTCGACTATAACCTGGCGCTCGGAACCAGCGATTTTGAGTTTCTAGCCGTGGTCCTGTACAAGGGTCGGCAACACATCTACATGATAGGTGGTTTATACGTCTTTCCAGAGATGAACCAAACAGATTTGTCCAGTCTAGCATCGATGTGGAATGTTACAGAGTGGCAGCAGCATGCTTCGGGTGACTCATGTGGTGTGCAGCAGGGGCAGGGATACCCATATGGACCCTCCAGTGCTGCACGTAAGCATGCAACTCTACATGATAGGTATGGAGAAGCTCTCTGGTAGCATACATCCATCGGAGGAAATATAAGGGACTGATGATGATTTACCAAGAAGAGACAACGCAGCTGGAACGGCACCCGAGGCAACAGCTCTTGTGGTATGCCGTATATGATGCACATGACTCCATGAGGAAAATGGCGGGGTACCTACCTACACCGTATAATGTGTTTAATGGCCTCACTATAGGTACACACGAAGCACTATAGTGACCTGCCAAGCTGCCATACCCAACTCCAGCCACATCAGCCCAAGATCTATGGTGGTGGCCTCCCTCAACTGTGGCGAGTTGCTGCCTGGAAAAGTCTGCCTCGTCTGGTACCAGTTGTGACAAGGAGACTTTCAGATAATCTGGAGTTCAATCAACCCGCTCCGCTGGCCAAGTCCGAGCGGCTGCTGCTGCCGGCATCTCGGCCGTGTTTCCAGAGCATGAAAGCAAGGACATCTGTGATATCAAGTCACAAGCACAGAACGAAAAGAAACACGACGCTGCTATTCAATGGACTGAAGCAGGCATCCGAGTATTGCTTGGCCTCATCCATGTTGTGTCACTCGAGTTGTGACTGGGCGGACCGGAATTGGTCCACATCAGGACCAGGCCCCCAAAACCAGTGGCTATTGATCATCGTCGCCCATGATTGGCAGATGGATACCATGAGTCGCCTCAAGCTGGCACCGCCATGGAAACAACCTCTTTGGCCTTCACGATATAAACAAGCACGTCATGGCAATTCGTAAACAATCGTTTCGAGCAAATTTCTCATCAACAGTCTCGGCTACGTCTCTAGCTTCTTCTATGCGCGATACATATCGTCCTACATAGAATGGGTATTCTTCTGCTCGCCGATGCTCCCTTCTCGCTTACTCCCTTCCACCTCGAAAACACAGAACCAAACACCGATCAATGCACGCGAGTCGGGGTCTGCATGCATGAGCCAAAATGTACGGCCACTCGTCGAGTCCAGTCCTCTTCTCGGCCCCCTCAGCAGCGCCCGTGCCACGAAGCACAGTTTATCCCATACCCGGCCTCACGCGACTTTTGGTTGGGCGCGAAGCACCTCCGATCTCCGGCTTGGGTTTTTTTTCTGGCCAAAGACCTCGCAGTACCCTGGCGTCACCGCATCCGATGCAACATGTACAGACCACGGCGGCTGCAGCTGAGTATGACAAGGTAGATGGGAGCGCGCGCAGATCGCCAATGGAAGATACTGATAACCGGTGTCTTTACTACTCCAGTCCTATCCACTCGTCCTCGGAGACGGCTTCTTCCTGCTGCAAGATGTCCGCCAGAGTCTCTCCGCCCGCAGGCATCAGAAGGTTGGTAGCGCCGTCAGATCCACCAGCAATGGACATCTGAGCCTTCACATCTTCGCTCTTGTCCTTGGCTTGGCCTAGCAGGTAGTCCACCATGTAAACGTTCTCATCCGCCAGCCTTCGAATGTCGTCCCTCATCTTGGTGATGGCCCTCGCCACAACGCGCAGCTCGACGTCCACCTTGCTGCGGTTGGCTACAAGCCACTTTCCGTGCTTGTCCATGAGAGCCTTGATCCACAGGAGACAGAACTCCATGTGGGGAGACTCTTCCGTCTGAGCAGCCACAAATCGCAATAATCTAGAAACGTAGACTGACGGGAACTGCTCGACAACGAGAGGAATTTCGGTGTAAGGGATGGCCTGGAAAACCCTCTTAATCAAGCCGGCTTCGTTGAGACGGAATGCCATGACGAGAGCCTTCAGATAGTCCTGGTCGTTTTCGAGGACGGCCAGTGTGGAGGCAGGCGTGATTTCAATGTTCAGATCAAATGGATCGAACTGGAGGTTGTTGTCGAGGCTGTAGATCAAGAGACCTTCTGTCGAGGCTGCGCAGAACGACGTTCCAGCCGGCGAGAAGCCCACACCGGTGACCTTGACCTCGGGGTTCTTTTTCCTGGCCGACGGGTCACCACGCTTCGATCCAGGTAGCAAAGTGTCCTTTCGTGCCTCTCGATCCGAGTTTTCGCCTTCGTCGTCAAGGAGCCCTTCGGGCCCGGCCTCGGTGAGAAGTTTGCTGTTGAGAAATTCCTGCGTTCCCGAAAGAGACAGGTTGACACTGACTGTGTACTTCTTGAGAAGCACCATTGTGTTTACCGAGTATAAACAGATATACTTGCTCGTTCCAGCGGCCAGTAGACAGCTGCCGTCCGTGCTATACCTGATTGTGTCAAAGCTCTTGTTGCCAGAAACGTTAGCAGCAGTCCTGCGATCTGTGATCTTTCGGCCTCCCGAGACGTCTCGCCGTCCGTCGAGACCTGACACCTGTTCCGCCTCTGATATGGACCAGAATGTGAGCTGTCCGTCGAGAGTCGATATCGCTAGCTGTTCCGAATCAGGCCTGATGGCAATGTCGAGAACGTCTGACTGTAGCTGCAACGGCTCGCTGGTTTGTGTGCGGTCAAAGATGGACCAAATTCTGGCCGTCTTGTCCCAACTACCACTGACCAGCAGACTGCCGTTGGGAGCAAAGGCAAGCGAGGAAACGGGGCCCTCATGTCCGGACATTTGGTCGAGCAGCTGTCCCGTCTGCACAGACCAGATGTGGATATCAAAAGAGTCGCGGGATCCGGCTGCGACAACTTCGCCGCTGGGGTCCACAGCCATGCAATCCCACTGGAGTCTCGTCGGCGCAGTAAACGTCCTGAAGTTTCGGTACCTGATTAAATCCCACGCTCGTACGGATCCGTCGAAACTCGAAGTGAAGAGCACATTTCCCTTCTTGGCAAACTCGCAGGCAGTGACGCCGCTAGTGTGCTCTGTGAAAGTGACAATACAGAAACCCGAGTCGACATCCCAGACTTTGATCTTTCCATCGTCGGCGGTCGTGATGATTCGCTGTCCGTCGGGCGAGTACACGAGCGAGTTGATCGAGTCAAAATGCCCTTGCTGCTTGAGAATATACGACTCGGACTGCCATTCCCACACGAGGAGCTGGCCGAGTTTTGACGCTCCAAAAGCCAGCCACTCGCCGCTCTGGTTGATCGTGACGAAGTCGATATCGTTTTGAGAGATGCTGAGGGTATGTATCATGTTGAACTCGGGCATCTCGTAGAGACCAAAGATACCGTTGGAGAAGCCTGCCACCAGCAGATTCGAGGGGGCGTGGTAGGACGCGCACCGTACGGTCGCGCTTCCTTGCTGAAAATAATGCTTGTTGACTATCCTCCACTGCATATCGCTCTCGTCCTCCATTTCGTCGTCCGAATCTTCTGGTGGCGGAGCATTCGGGCTGCGTGTATACTGCCAGTCGAATACGGCACCGTCCTTGCTGACAGTGTAGATGGTCTCTTGGTTCTTGGAAAACCAAGCGCCAATCACTGCCTGCTTGTGGCCCGACAGAACTGTAGGGGTGAAGCCCTCTTCCGCGTTCAAGCTCCATATCCTCGCGGTCAAATCCTTTGATGCAGTGAGGAAGAACCTCGAGTCGGGCGACCACTCAATGTGTCGGACGTCGTCAAAGTGGCCCGTGTGTGTATGGTGGCGCACGAATGGCGCAAATTCGAGCTCGCCCTCGGCATTGGCATCTGGAGTAGACGGCACCTGCCATACTTCAATTTTGCGACCGAGTCCGACGGCGAAGTGGCGACCAGAGGGTGAAAAGGCGAGGGCTGTCACCTTGGATCGGAAGGAGAAGTGATAGATCGGGACCCGGCGAGGCACGTTGGTCAGGATGGCTTGCCCATCGTCGTCGACGGAGAGGAGGAGGTTGCCCTGCGGCGTGAGACCGATGCGGGCAATGTTCTTGCGGTGGGCAAAGGGCAAAGTGTGGGACTTGTTCCTGGGCCATGTTAGAAGGACAAGCTCGTGGGCAAGCCTGATACCCGGCAGAAAACTCACTCGACGAGGTTGAAGACGGTGACGCGATTCGATACTGGGGAGAACAGGCAGGTACCGTCGGGGCTGTAGACCAGGTTACCTTGGCAGTAAACCGTGCCTAGAAGGTTTGAGAACTAGAGTCAAGAGAATGTCAGCTGAGAATTTCCAGTATGCATAGCCTGTGCAGTCAGCAATTACCTTGAAATCCGTCTTCATTTTTACGATCTCTCCATGTCCACCTTCAAATGGAAGCTGGCGCAAAGCGTCGACTGAATGCGCCGGCCTGATCACCTCCAACTTTTTTTTCTTATCGCTTATCGCCAACGGGAACAGAGGTGGGTTGGGGAGTGGGGCACTCAAGCTAACCAGCTAACCATGCGCCTGAGGTGGATAAAAATAAACACAAGTGGCCAAAAGCGGTAATGTTTAAACTTGAGTATACTTTTACCGGTTGCCAGTGACTTATGACTTTTTATGATTGATCATTACTTTCTCAGTGGGCAAAAGAATTGCAACTCTTTTTGGAGCATCTCGTTGAGCCAAGTTGGCTACATTAAAGACTAGAAATGACTAGATGGGCAGGTCATCCACCCCTTCTTATTCACCCTCAAACGTTGGTCCTTTCTCCTCTATCTTGGTGACCAGATCATGCTGGACTCTAAGGTATTGACTACTCGATAGCGCTCTCGCAACCGTAGTCTCGTTCTTTTCTACAACCATTCTCCTCAACGCCCTCACCAAGAAGCCGGCAACCAAGTCTACACTCCAGGTATCGGGAATCAAACTCAAAACCTCGTCCACGTCAAACCACCCACCGAACCGCTCGAGCATCATTCCTGTCTGCTCTACACGGTCGCTGACATCTTCGATTTCGAGGAACTCACCGAGCAGAGCCCGGAACAGACGTGCCTGCTCGTTTTCTGTCGGGGGCGCACTCTCTCTTCTTTTTGGCGCCTTTGTGCTGTCTGGTGCTGTCGGATGTGGGGACGGTGGTGTAGTTTGATATATGCTGTATATACTGGAGCCTCCACGGAGGCAGTAGGCAACCGCGGTGTCATAATCCCCCAGATGATGTACAAGTAGGCGCAATGCGTCTTCATGTTTGCGCTCTCGTCCGTCCAGAATGATGGTTTCGGGAACGAGGAGGTCGGGCGCAGTAGCCTCCAGGCTGGCAATGCGACTTCTAATCGCAGCCGAATCGTAGTCATACTGCCCGCCAAGCAGCTGCAGTAGACGAAGGCGGCTTTGCCAGACCTCGTCATCCTCGGGCGCATTCTCCGTAAGAAATTGCCGATAAGTAGGCTTCAGAGGGCGCAACGCTCGATAGGCAGCATATGTTGCGACAAAGACGTCGCGTGCTTCTGACGAGGCTTCGAGGTGACCAATAACAATATCCAGGTAATACGTGATCAACTCGTTCACGTGAATGGTCTGTCCTTGGCCGAAAACCAGATACTCCAAGTAGTATTTGACAGCATCTGGTGCTTCCGCCCGGAGGATCTCGACGACCTGTGTAGGTTCAAACCTTGGTGCACGCCCCTTTTCTTCTGCAAAGACTTGGACGCCAAGTTTCGGATTGCGATTGGCAAGCCAGAGACCATACTCACGGACCAAGGCTTGGTTGCTGATCTTGCTCAGGTATTCGCGGATGCGTTGTTCTCCATCACGGAATTCACCACCGACGTCTTCTTCTCCTTCGACGATTCGACGCCATGTAGTGAGCACCTCTTCAGCCATCCGGCGACTTTGGTATAGGCGACTAAGCACGAAAAGTCGATGATATGATTCTATCAACGTTTCGGCCCGCTCGAAACAGTCCACTCCGTTGTCTACCAACTCGTACAGCTCCGAACGTGTGGACTTGCCTCTTGCCAGACCTGGTGGCGAGTGCTGGTCGAGTTCCAAAAGTACGGCAAGGAGTGCGGCATCGACAGTTCGGAAGACCTCATTCTCGTCGGGAATGCTGCCGAATCCCTTCTTTTTCCTCCATGCTGCAAGGAAACGCTTCAAGAATTGCAATGTTGAGGGTGGCAGGACATCGACTCCGGATCTGCCTTTGTCAAATGCGTCGGTGGCGATGTAGTCATCGGCTTCCTTTTTCACGCCGCCGAAAACCCAAATGCCCCTTCGTGTCTCTATTACTTCGTTGCGAACGCCAGGTATCAGTGACAGCACAACCCGTGGATCCAGAAGACTATCGACAAGGACTTCCTCGAGCGCCCGAAGCTCCGGTTCGCCGAAAGGCTCCTTTTCAGATTGTAGGAAGCTTGTCAGCAGCAGAATGCCGGTCCTCTGTCTCACATAATTGAAAGTGAGGAATTCCAGTTCGGATTTCGCATCGCGGCCACGAAAAGAGTTTAGTATACTGAATAATTCTCGTCGTCCAGCAACTGTGTTGATGGAAGATTTTGATGCACTTTTGAGTTGCGCATCCAGCTGTAGAATTAGAGGGTTGCGCAGAGCCCACCAGATGTGACCTCCCGACCAGACGGCAAGTCGAGCGGTTGTGCCGGCCAATCGTCGCGCAAACTCTTTCTCCTCGTTCATACGATTGGTTTCCCACCCTGCTGGTAAGGATCCATCGTCAGGAGAGTCATTGTCCCTTTCAAAGAGCTCCTTTTCCTTTGACACACGCTCCATGGTCAAAGCAGTTCTAGAGTCCAAGCTACCAAGCGACATGGTAGATGCCTCTAGACCTTCTGAAAATGGCTTGAATCTCTGCTGCGAAAGTTTGTCGACAATCTCTTGAAAATAAGTCTCGTTGAATCCGCGGAGTGAGCGGATTCCTATCGCCTGAGATGGTATCACAATGGGCGAGCTTGTTCGTGGCGGCTCAAGCCAGTACTTTGTCGCCTCTGATTCTGATCCGTCGCTGTCCCACCTCTGAATCTCCAGACCATTGTGTAAGCCATCCTCAAATTCTCGTCCCATTGAGGCAAGCACATATCCTTCGTCGTCTTCGCCCATGTTGGGCCCAGAAGTCGACAGATCCGAAACGCCGCCGTCAACAACTATCTCCTGAGGATAGCGGTCAAATTCGACAGTAGGCCTCGTAGGATCTCCATCCAGGTTGACGAACATGCCAATACCCGGTTCCAGAGGGCTGGTTCCTGTGACGAGAAGGAACTCCTCTGGTGTTGGCGAGACTATGTGTGGCTTCAACAAAACGTCTCGTAGTCTTGTAGTCTGTCCTGGTCGAGGCAGCCCCTCGGCTTGGGGTTGTGGTGTCCCATCCCTACTCTGTGCCTGTTCGATCGGTGGAGAGGCGCCTCGAGATTCGGGCGGCTCTTGAAAGACGGGCTCTTCTTGATCAGCTTGAGGCTGTTCCTGCCTCCTGTTCCCACTTATGAGATTGCCCAAACTAGTGCCTCTGCGGTGTTGGTGGGATTCCTGTTGACCAGACTGCGGGCGGCTAGCCGATGACGCACTGCGAGTTATGCCGGCGCCCTCGGGACCACCGGAGACATCTTGCGTTTGTCCTGCAGCAGGCTGCGCATCATCGAGAGACGAAATGGACATGAGAGGGATCTTGAGTTGACGCTCGATTTCCAGCAGGGAATAGTTGCGAGAGTCCGCCACGCAAGCAATTGTATCGCGCCTGACGGTGAGCGAGGTTCCTGGAATATCGATCCTCCTAATGCCTCGAGCATCCTCGCCTATCTTGACTATTTGTATGCGGCGGTTCAGAGAAAGCAGGATCGTCACTCCTACGCCCTGAGGATTTTCGTGTTCATCTTGGAGTTCGTTCAAGTCAATGCCGCCTATCCAATTGCAGTTCTTGACTTGTGTATTGTTGAATACTGGGCTCAATTCAGGGAGTGAATAAAAGGTCACCGTCCCGTTGCACAATATGCATGCCTTGCCTACTCGAGGCAGGAGAAGGATTTGCTGTATGCCAGGCTTCGGATTACCGGACGAGCTCGGCGTTTCTGCATAAGCTGGCTGGAGTCTTGCGGCTTGAACAAAGACGGGCGTCGCAGATTCATCAGAGGGATCAGCAGGGATCTGAACAAAGTGTATAAGCTCCGAAGAGGAGGTGCCGACGTAGAGGTTGCCATCTATTCACTCTTGGCATTAGCTTTCGATTCGTTCGTATGAAGCGTTTGGTGCTCTGGCAGTCTGCGCGCACCTAGATATTCCACGCAGTTGATCTTGACATCGTCATCCTCGGCGCCATCCCCAGAAAGCGGGACATCCTTGAGTAGTGTACGTAGGACGAAGGGGCCTGTCTCGAGGTCGGATTGCTCGCTTTCCTCCCGAGTTCGCTCGTCATCTTGCGCATCGGAAGCCATGGTAGTGTTGCAACACCATCATGAAAGCAACAGTGGTCGAGAAGGTAGGTAGAGAGTCGCCGGCTGGGCAAAGGAACAGCTTCAGGAGTTGAACTGCTATGATAGCAGCCTGGTTCCGCGACTGGAGCGAGGCTGGGCGGCTATCATGCCACTAAAAGCCCGCTGGAGAGGAGCTACGGCACAGTGACGCTGGTCAACACCCTTGAATTGACGTTATCTTATCGCCGAACAGGTACCTAAGGGAACAGCTCAAGCTCCAAAGCTCAGGTACCAGCCATTACGTACCCCCACCAGAGCTTCACTCAACACCAAGACTTTCAAACAAACATCGACAAAAAGTTCACCGCCTGCGACCTCGGCGGAAATCAATTCCTCGGAATCAGACACTCGCAAATTGCAAGCAGTATCATACAAGTCGAGTTTTCGCATACCACATACCGCCAATACTGCCAACGTTTCCTCTCAGCAAACCTGCAATACCGCAGTGATGAGTGGCGGTTGGAACACAAGTTAGTCTTGTCGCAATCCGAATATCCATGTATTTGTTCTTGTGCTAACCTTTCTGCTAGTCGAGTCTGACGCCGTACGCTCAGCATTTCCTCCAAGATATATCACACAGTCGCTGACACATAGTTTAGGGTGTCTTCACCTACCTGCTCGATAATCTTGGCGTCAAGGATGTACAATTCGAAGAGCTCCTGACCCTCGAGCCTGATGCGCTTGCCTCCCTCTACCCCGTCTACGGTGTCATCTTCCTCTTCAAATACCCGACCGACCGACCATACACGACAACAGAGAAGCCTCTGGACGGCGACTTTGACCACGATGCTTCTGAGCGCCTGTTTTTCGCAGCCCAGACCATTCAGAATGCCTGCGGTACGCAAGCGCTGCTATCCTGCCTTTTAAACAAGGAGGGCGACGTAGAAATCGGCTCGTCGCTCAAGGACTTCAAGGAGTTCACCATGATGCTTCCGCCCGAGTTCCGTGGCGAGGCTCTGAGCAACTCGGAGCTCATTCGCGACGTGCACAACAGCTTCGCCAAGAGCAGCCCATTCGTGGACGAGACACAACGCACAGGTGGCGAAACCGAGGACGCCTTCCACTTTGTTGCCTACACGCCCATAAACGGTACCTTGTACGAGCTCGACGGTCTGCAGCCTGCGCCCATAACACATGGCGCATGTACATCCGACGAGTTCCCTACCAAGGTCATGGAAGTGCTCCAGAAGCGAATCAACCGCTACGATATTACCGAGATCCGCTTCAACCTCATGGCAATGGTGCGCGACCTGAGGATAAAGGCACGAGAGATTGGAGATATGGACATGCTGGAGAGGGAAGAGCGGAAGCGCCGGGACTGGCAATTTGAGAATGCCCTGCGCCGACACAACTTTGTCGGCTTTGCCGGCGCCGTGCTCAAGGGCGTCGTGGAGCAGAAGCTCAACCAAGGAGGTGGTGCCTATGAGAAGTGGGTGGATGAGGCCAAGGAGACAACCAAGAAGCGCCTTGAGGGCAGAAGGAGGGGTGGCGGCGAAGACGTCGAGATGGAAGGATGATATCACAGAGGGAGCCTGGAAGAAGGTATGGGCTTTTGTTCTTGTGTTCAGCTTCACACAAGTCAGAGCAACTTCTCGAGCCTCAGCACCATGCTACGTATGTCCTTCACTCACCATGCGAAAGGCTGGTCCTCGGGGTCACATGACTAGAGCATGACAAGATCTACGCAAAGAGATGATAGAGGCATCGACACCCCTGGATCTCATCGCATTGTACAAAATTTGCCCGCTGTAAGACGATCAGTCGATAGACTAATTAGTCCATCAGCGATGTAATTTGGCCTGTATTATTGACAAGCGCGCGTTAGATCAGATATGCCAAACCAACGCGCTTCTTGATAGAGAGAACAAAGGTTGGTGTGTATTTACGCCATGACCAGTATAGAATCCCTCTATGCACGCCAGGATTGTTTCATCCGTACAGCTGGGTCGAAAGTAAGCATTGGAGAAGGTCGCACTGAGGAGCCTCTAGATCAGGTCAGTATAATGTTTATGATCCTGGTATTTCTAAATGATGAGCAGAATCGAGACACTCGCGCACAGACTTGGGTGTGGTAATGATTAAAAGTCCGTAAGCGATAGCCATGACACAGAAGACAGAGTGCTAGGAATCTGGGGGCGCATATACAAGTGTTTGTCATGTCGCGAGGTATGTAAGCTGCAAGGGCTCCCCTCCTGCAGAAGATCAAACGGTCCAGCTATTTAGCTGCGCACATTGGCTCAGTGTTTCCACGTTTCAGCTCCTTCGATATGCCAGGGGTCACCGAACGTGACGGAAGGATGGCAGAAACACTTGAAGGAGTTTGCAAAAGTAAGGGATATGGGAGAAAAGCTTTCACGCTTCATGAGAGTTGAAGGAGTCAAATGCTACCCAAAAGCCAAACTGTCTCGACTCTCGATGGTTGTGCGATAGCAGTTCCGAGGATCTACGAGGTACCTGCTCATATTACAAGACCATTTCAGAACTGGAGCTGCCTACAGAGTAAGATGAGATACTTACCATCATCAAGACAGATAAATAAAAGTCTCAAACCTCCGACCATTTATCAGAATGTTGTATGCAAAAAGCTAGAACAGCGACAGCCACGGCTGATCAAAGTCGGCCCTTATCCTACGCAGCCGATGTGAACCGGACCGGTTAACTAACATACGGGGAAGAGGTGGATCACAAATCCTCTGCCGGAGAAGGATTGCCCTTATCCTTCGCGTAGATCTGTGATGAGTTCGGACGATGTTTTGAGTCTCCTCCCTGCATATTATGGTTAAATAAGCAGCGAGATCCTTCGGTGAAACTTTCTCGTGTATAGGTGGATTAGTGTTGAAGGACTTCAGGGCCCCCATCCATCCATCGATCAACGCTACCTTCCGCTAACCTAGGGCTCTGCTATACTAAGCTCCACAATCCTACCTTCTATAATCCCGAGACTTTTCAAATCATCCGTGCAATGGCGTGAGGGCACCAACATCTACAAATCGGCATGTTTGCTAAGGCAAGTAGTTTCATCTTTCTCGGTGATCATTGCTTCATGTGTCAGCCCGGGTCAGTGCGCTGCCCAGACAGTCGGGACGGAAAGACATCGCCTTCGCGAGGGAACACGGCGGGCAGCTCAGCCTTTACACATACATTTGGCGAATGCAGGCTGCAGTGGTAATCATTGAGAATCGCGTTTCAGGTGCGATCGTCCAGGGAGACTTCGAGGTTCCGGCGTGCAAAAAAAGACGTTGCGCTCGCCGCGTTACCGAACGTTCGGCAAGCCGAAAAGATTATCATAAGGCAGGGAAATCTTCTGCGAGCTGTGATGTCTCGGGCTGCCGTGCAGCTCAGACGTGACGAGATAGCGCAGGTATATCGTACCCCTAGCTAGCCCAAGACCCCAACCTCCCTTGCCAACCACGGCTTCTATACACATCGTGTGCACGACGAACATTGAAGTGCTTCTCGGATGGCATGTAAATCAGGCGAATGGCAAGAGTAGGTGAGAGTAACAGTGACCAGGAGAAAAAAAAAACTTTCTACTGCAATGACAACTCCCTGTGCCTCGATCTCAGAGGAGCCCTATTGATTCCCGATGGAAGGATTCCATCAACCAGTCCAGTCGCAAAGTCTTCCCAACGTCGCAATGCAGGCTTTCATGCACGTCAGACCTCAAAACCATATAATCGTCCTGTATTATATCCCACATCTCAAAGGGAGCCCGCGCCGCACAAGGCTAGTGGTAGGGGGCCGTTATGCTTCCTCCCAAGCAAGAGAAGGGTTGCATTCTTTCTTCGAAAAATGCCCTAAACCAGAGGGGTTCCCCCCAAATGCAACCCTTGCGCAATTGATCTGTCCGGCGAAAAGATCTAGCTGGGAGGCGCAGGGAGTAGATGGAACGGGGAAGCTTGTAATCCATACGCGTTTCAGAGGCGAGGCTTGAGGATTGCCTTTTGGTCTTGGAACCAACGACTATCGCGCATGGTTCCTTGGATACACTAGGTAGCCTTACCAAGAGAGTGGCTTGAATATGGAGACCGTTATTCGGTGGGTAGTCGTGAGAAGGCTCAGGGAGAAGCAGACGGAAAACTTATGATTGAGAGAGTACTATCTGGAAGAGGGGGAAAAACGTCAAAAACGATATGAACAAGAGAATAATTCGGGGTATTTTTTGATGTTTTTATTTATTTTTCGAGTACGGTCCTGAACACACCACACACTATATATCGAACTTGAGCGTCATCGGAAACTAGCTAGCTAGAGACAGAGATGGCAGTACCGGTCTTGTATAGAAAAAGAGTAAAATAATTATATCTTTCGAAAGTGTCCGTCGTCGGAAAGAAAAACCTCAACGCCTGGAACGCCAGGCATATGTGTGTTGAGAAAGTATGGTATAGAATGTTTTGGTTGTTGGGTGCATCACACTTGTGCACAGGTATTTGTGTCCCTCCTCCGTGGTATCATACATCATCGTCAAGAGCATTGTTTATGCTCTGCCTCATCCTCCTACCGCAAACATGTTTCAAGACGTGTGCTCGCCAGCGTAGAAGAAGTATCTGTTTTATTTGTTAGCGACTGAGTAAGTGAGTTGAGTATTTGAGAAGGTTGACTTACTGTGCCGAGTATTGCACCTCGAAAGAGGCATCCATGCCCGCACAGGTCGCCGGCGCGCTGCCTCCCGCCGTCTGGACGCGGTAGACCTCTTGCAGGTTGCCGGTGGCGCCCTCGCGGGTGGACAGCTTGAGCCACGGGACCGCTGCCGAACCGTTGGGGCCCTTGGTGGCATCCGCAGGGGCATTGGTCGCGTTGAGCTTCTGGCAGGGCGCCTCGCCCAGCTCCAGGTTGGGCCGGTCCATGTTGAAGAAGGGCGTCGTGGCGTTGGTGAAGAAGTGCTGGCCCGAGATGGCGAGGTTGCTCGGCCCCAGCCGCGTCTCCTCGGCCGACAGGTCAAACTGCAGCGCCAGACGGGTGACCATGTTGGTCAGGTCCGGATAGGTCGAGATGATGCAGCTGGCGTTGAACAGGGTCGCCATGGCGCCGATTTGCACGGGAGCGGCGGTGGCGTTGGTCGTGTCGCAAGTGTAGTTCTGGGTGCCGCGACCCACGGCAACGTGCTTCAATGTCAAGCCTGCGCTCACTGCTGGTAGAGGTGTAGGAGCTGTAGAGAATTGTTAGATAGCTGAACATAATGGTTGGACGATGTGAGAGTCTGCATACCGACAGGCAGTTCCACAGTTGAGAGATCACACACTGGGGCGACGGCCATCTGCTTGCTCTCCTGGACCTTTGTTGCCAACATGTTGAAGTACTCGGAGACGGTCTCCGAAGAGCCTGGCTCTGCTGCGTGGACGTTGAGGCTCGGGTATGTGGGAGCGGCCATGGCGGTCATGGCACCGAGTGCCGCCGTCAATAATATCGAGGAGTGCATTCTGAATTTGAAAATCGTAGGGCTACGATGATTGGTTTTATGTGATATCGAGGTGATTCGACAATCTTGACTGTGTCGAAATTGATGTGTGATGCCAACCCGTTGTAGTCGTGGTTCTTGCCTATTTTTTTCGAGTATAGTCGATGGACCCTCCAAGCAGCCTGTACACAAGGGCTTTTATGTGATGACGAAGAAGAAAAAACCGGAAATAGAAAGACGAATTCAAAACCCCCAGGAAAGAGTAAAGGAAAATGATTCACCGTTGGTGATATATATGGTGAATCGAGCAATGATGCAGCCTTAAAAGGACACACAGATGAGGGTGGGATTGATATTCCTATTATACAGACTGCCCGCGAGAGAAATGCCCATAGAGTATGCGCCCGGCGGTAGAGCAAGCAGCGCGAGACTGTCGACCCCTGCAAGAACATAATTAGTCGCACAGCAGGGTATATCCGTCGTAGGGGGAGGAAGAAGAAAAGGGCATTTCCATGTGGGCCATGTACCTCGGAGGGCTGCCGGCGGTGCTGGAGATACATGGCCTCGAGCAGCAAAGCTCCAATCTTCCGCAACCGCCCTGGGCAACGTCGCCGTGGAAGGGCAAGCCGGGGGAGACGAGGTGGGAAGGAAGAAGTGAAAGTGATTGGCCGGCTGCAATTAGACTGCCCCTGCCGACGGAGAACGGGTAGAGGACATGGGTTGATGTATGGAACAGCCAAGCGATCTGCAGCTAGGGGTCTCGTCGACATGGGCTTGAGCTCGAGCGGCCATCTGACTCGTCCGAGGACGCGGCCCAACCTCGTCGATGCAAGCGCCCTTGGGGGGCCGACTTGCCATCGGCCAGACCACACACTCTATTTCGTACCACTCCATTCCCTCATGGCGGGCGTACGAGATGCAATCTTTGCTTTCCTTGCTGGCCCATGTGTAGCTGACAATCTCGAATTGGAGGGGTGGACAGCGGCAAAACACTTGGTGTTTTACACGCTGCCAGTCTCTGATTGTCAGGTAGTATAGTATTGTAGGTATACCATGGAGGCCGACTTCCAGATGCCCTATTGGGAAGACTGCTTGCTGCTCGGGTGACCGTCTACAAACCTACCCACTCAAACAATGGTGTACTACCCAAGGCGAGGATGGAGGGAAGGCGAGCATCAGGTCATGTTGACACTGAATTGTTGCAGTAGCCTCGAGAGACTGCATTGCAGTAGCTCTCCAGCAGAGCAGAGGCACAATGGGCCTTTCTAACGTCTCGGGTAGACCAGGCAGAATCCGACTTGTGGTGTTCTTGGTCGGGCCAGCAGCCAGCAGCCAGCTCACTCATTCCACTGTTGCACTCATGGCTGACGTGCATATCGAGAAGTATCGATATGAGGACCAGTCAAGCCAAGCCAGTCCCGTTCGCTGGCGGCGGGAGAGCCCACACACAATCGCTGCATGCTGCCGATAGGTCGGACCAAGAGAGTCTTGCTGCCTCGAGTCCACGAGCGAATAATGGTCTGATTTTTTGAGAGGGGAACACAATAAGAAAGAAGCATTCTGCCTAGTACAGACCAATGAGACGCGCGGGAGCAAGGATTGCCCACAGGACAATGTTCCACTCGCCGAGATCTTTACATCTGAGCAGAGATGCAAAGGTGGGCTAATCTCGAGCCTGCAGGGTTGCAGAGTCCAAATTTGCCCGATATAATCTGCGGGGAGGTGGAGCAAGAAAGCAAGCAGAGACGTTGGGCCGGGCGCTTAAGTGCAAATCTATTTCGAGAAACAAGCGCACAAGAGACCAAAATAAATCAGAGACTATCGCAGCCATACCCAATCCGGCGAATTTGCCCAGTTTCCCAGTCTGGTCCAATAAACAGGGTCACTGAGCGTCTATGTACGAGTGTCTTGATGGAGCCTTGTTTTTGGTTCCCGGATCTCCAGAAGAGCCATAGAAGGCGCAACCTCCGATATTATCTCCATATTGAATTGCCAAAAAGGAACAAAATATCTCTCTCCAGGCGCCCGTGTAACTCTTCTCTTGCTGTGACGGCCACGCTCGATATATTGAGTGCATCAATGGAATGGTCCTTTCAGCCAGAATACTCTGGCCGACCACTTCTCAGTGTAGCCCGGCCGTTTGAGCTTCAGTTCGTCGACGGGTGCAACTTGTTCCAGCTGTCGGCCACCAGCGTCCGAGACGGCAGCCACTCAGGTAGATTCAATCTATGTAGTTGTGTCATCCAAAATCCTGATTCTTGTCTTATGTGTGTGTGTTGACTGCTCGAACCAAAGCAGACCAACCTGAAGGTCGCCGCGTCAAGGAAAAGCATGCCGCGTGGCAATCTGGGGTGAAGTGGAATGCAACTCGCGGTTCACCACGGTGCGCCCAGAGCCAATCGCTTGCCTGCTAGGCCTTCGGATATTGCAGCAGGTCAAGTTCTAAGCGCTCTCTCGATTACATTGCATACATGAAGAAAACACTTGTGGGTGTGCGGGAGCATTGTTCGCTCCATTTTTAGGGTCATCGATGCTATTGCCGTTCTCTTCTCGGTTTCTTCTGATCCCGCGGCCACGGCCAATGACCCATACAATCTCAAATATACTTGAACCTGACAAGGAAGAAGACATCACTTGAGCATACCGATTCAGATCAATCATGCCGTTTAAGGCCAGGAGCTTGCCAGGTATGCTGTACAGTGTCGCTATAAAACTTTCGTAAATGGTAGCCCCAAGAGGCTACAAGTTGTACAGTTCCCCCATCTAGGCATTGATCATCTTAAAAGCCAGAGTCCTCCTTCCACTCTCCGTGACTTGATCCGGTCCCTCCCTTGCCCGCTGACCCGGCCAACGCTGCAGCTCCGGCAACACCTGAGCTCAGATGGCTTGCGTGTTGCTCGGCATCCGACGCGCCCATCCAGTATAGCGAAAGGAAGACCAACAAGTGTAGCGCTACACAGTATGTTGCAAACAGATTTCTACTCGTCCTCGAGGCGAGCACCATCCGCGTCACTGAGTAGACAACGCGCTCGGGTAAGCTCATGCGTTTGTAAGCCCGCGCCGATTCCCGCCCCCTAAACGCCGCAAAAGGTGAAATATTTGATTCGTATGCTTGGCGATACCTGTCCAGAGAAACACCAGGGTTTCCAGAGGCTCCCATCGCTATTGTCGAGGGGTTCGGGTTGTTCGAGTAGGCAGAGGACGAGGATGCCGTGCCCCGGTTGTACGTTGATACATATCTTGTCTTTTCGTAAAGTTGCAGATTGTCCTTCTGCAACGCGGCCGTCTCTGACCGCAGCTGAGATATCGTACGATGAGAGTCGGACAATTCATTTTCGAGTTGTGTTATCCTCTTCTTGAAGCGGTCACGCTGAGCAGTAATCATTGGCAACATGCCAGAACCACCGCCGTGTGCTTCACCGCTGCCGCCATCTCGAGGATTGAAGCCAGAGATGATGGAAGATGTGGGCGAGGTCCTGCCTCCCCGCCTGCCAGGCGCGATCGAGGGAGCGTACCGAGCATAGGTACCAGCCACAGAAGCTCCCGATGGGAACGCATTCTGTCCCTCTGCTTGCAGATTTGCCAAGTCGTTCTCAAGCTGCGTGTTGAGATTCTGGGATCTCTCCAGATCAGCATTAGTCCTTGACATATCTTCTTGCAGGTTCTCCAGTCTGCTCTGAAGATCCTGATGCGAAACCCGCAATATGGTAAGCTCATCGCTGAGCTTCTTGTTGCGCGCGAGCAGGAGCTGCTCCAGCGTGTCGCCCTTGCTCTTTCCAGCACTGCCGTTCGAGTCGGCCTCGGTTATCAAGGCATCATCGTCGTCCCCAGTAGCAAACTCAATGCTCTTGAGAACTTCCAGCTCCTGCTTGACATCATCATAATCGTGCCACTTTTGCACCTTGGCCTTGAGGTTATCGCGGTCTTCCTTGAGCAGGCCGACTTCTCTCTCCAAGCCTCTGAGCTTCGTGTCAATGTCGCGCTTGAAGCCCTCCTTCTCCAACCTAGCCGAGTCGAGTTTCCGAATCAGGGATGAGTTCTCGGATCGCATGCGCATGTAGCTGGGGTCGTCTTCGAGCGAAGGTGCTTGAGTAGTCACTTGCGATTTCGACTGTGCCAGCTCCAGGCGCAGCTGTTCGTTGCGAGCTTCCACCTCGGCGAGTCGTGTGCTCGTCCGTTCGAGGTCAGAATGGACCATTTCCAGCTCGGCGCTCGTGACATGCGCTCCTTGCCCCTCGGCCTCGGCGTCCCCTGTGCCCTTGAGACGCTGGTTGACTTCGTAGCTTGCCTTGATCTCGGTCATCAACCTCTCCTGGTTCTCCACCTTTTCTTCCAAGGCCTTCTCCTTGGCCTCCCAGTTGTCCTTCTTCTCTTCCAGAACAGCGGTCCATGACGTCTCGACTTCCTTCACTTTTTCGTCGAGGTTGGACTCTAGTTGCTTCCGAGCGGCGCTTTCTGATTCTAGTTTCGACTCGGTCTCTTCCAGCTGCGAGGTCAGCTTTGCGATGTTGGTCTGCAAGTGTTGGTTCTCCTCCGTCAGCTTTGGTAGTGTGTCTTCAGACACGAGCATAGAGTCTACTGATGCTTCGAGCAGGGGGTATGGATCGGGAGCATCTGACAAGGCCGAGTACACCTGGAGGAATGCCGAGTTGGTCGATTTAGAGTGGTTGGTCAGAAGATCGATGAAAGTCTGGTATGCTACGAGGCAGTCGCATTTCAGCTCAAGTTCTCAAAATACATAGACGCATGTGGGAACATGAAGGACTACTGACCCTTGAGCAACCCCTTGATTTCAGTCAACTTGGTCGCATCGTCCAGCTTTCGAAAGTCCTTGGTCTTCTGGGCAAGATCCTTTCGCTGGACGGTCGAGTCTCGCTGATAGGCGACAATGTCCGATGCCGTATTGTCCAATGTCGAGACCAAGGAGGTCAAATCGATGTCTAGGGTCTGTCAGATCCCGCTCAAGCCCCGTGTACCCCGGATGTATCATGTGTTCTTACTTCGCCATGCGGAGATGGCATGCTGGAACTTGTTGGTAGCCTCAGCAGCGGCAGCAGACGGGGCCGAGGGCTTGTCGGCAGCCGCTGCCTCTGGCATGTCGAGGGCCGTGTATTCGGACACGTCGGCCATTGTGGTGGTAGTTCGTAGCTACGGCAGAGGTCGCTGCCTCGATGACGGCTGCATGAGCAAGCGAATGAAGCTCTGCGCGGATCTGGGCCTAGAGATCTGAAAGATACGGAAGTGCGATCACCTGGAGAATTGCTTCGTGTCCAGGGGTGTGTTTGTTTGCTTGGGAAATGCAGCAACATGGGATTTGCGTCAGCTCGTTGCCGTCGGGATGGTCGAACGTGTTCGCTAGCGACGCCGTGCCAAGAGACACATGCAGGGGTCCTCCAGAGCTAGGTATGCTGAAAAAGAGTGGGGACACCAGGCAAAACACCCAGAAACACCAGTCAAAAGCCCCCAGTGACCACAATAATCATCACAAATGGTCTCACATTCACTCACAGTATGAAATGCTCGCCATCATAGTCTTGAGTTCATGAATTTTCTGCTGTCTGCTACGGGAAATCTTTTCCTCCATTTCCTTCCAAAACACTTCCTTGCGTACGAGGCAGCTTAGATGCTCGAGCCTTCAAACGATTTTCTTATTTACCATACAGCAACAAATACAATACTCGCTCCATGAGTCGAGCATGCCCAAAGATGCTTGCCAATGTACAAGAATTCCGCATACCTTAAATCAAAGACAGAACAGACCATTCATCCATCGTCCCATATGTACTTTCCCGTTCGACGACGAGCTTTTGGAACAGGGTGTGAGAGAACATGAAAGCTAGCCTCGATGGCGGATGCCGGTGAAAGCAGCCACCGTCTTGACAAACCACAAGCTCCCCAGTGCAGAGCAGAAATTCCCCACTGACCCGGATGCAATGCAGCGCAGGCGAGGGAGATCTTTCGTCGGCACAGATGCGCGAGCGACCCGGATCAGATGAAACGGTTGATCTGGGCACGAAGGTCGGCGGGGATATCGACGATCGAGACGTTAGTAGCACCACGACCCTCGCGATAAGGGTTGTTGCGGACAGCCATCTCAATACCTTCCTTAGGGGGGTTGAGACCTTGCTGCTGGCGGCGGCGCCAACCGAGGTGATAGCGGAGCTCGTAGAACCAGTCGATGAGCTTGCGCATCCAGGCCGGCAGGTCCTCCTCGCCGAGGTTCCAGCGGTGGACTTCCTTCTCGTAGTAGCCCTCGGGAGGGCTGCGCACGACTTGCAAGACCAGCCAGATCGTGGTGTTGAGGACGACGTAGGTGAACATGCCCCTGCAGTAGTGAGTGGTTAGTATTCATGTCAATGACGGGAGCGGGATCCCCTGGGAGCTTGACTTACGCAATCAGGCCATAGGCGACGCTGTAGGTGAGCGGCATCATGACGAACGTGACAAAGGACGGAATGGCATCGCCGTGATACTTCCAGTTGATCTCCTTGATCTGACTAATCATGGTGCAACCAATCTGAAATCCAGGATTGATTAGTCTGGTGGACAACAAGAGAATGAAGATGCCGTTACTTACCAGTATGAGGACAGAACCAGTGGCCCAGGGGGGAATGGACGCAAAGATGGGGGTGAAGAAGGATGCCACCAGAAAGCAGACACCAGCCGACATGGCAGTGATTCCAGTTCGACCACCCGACATGATTCCAGCAGCGCTCTCAATAAAAGCGGTAACAGGAGCGCAGCCGAAGAAGGTACCGATGGAGATGAAAGTGGCATCCGTGCAGTAGGCAGCGGTCGAGCGCGGAAAGTTGCCGTCTTCGTCAGAGGTGCTGGACAGTCTTGCCATGGCGGCCAGGGTGGCAGTACAGTCGACGATGTCAACGTACAGGAAGGTGAACAGGGCCAGGCAGAAATGGGTGCCAGCAGCGCCGGTGATGTTCCAGTCGTGGGCGAAGGCGAGGTTGTTGACGGGACGGAAAGCCACGACCTGCTTGAAGAAGTCGAATCGCTCATCTCCCTCGGGGGTGGCAGGGAAATAAGTGATGCTGGTACCACGACTACAAGAAGATGAGTGAGCACAGTTTGAGATGATCAAGGAATGGGGAAGAGGGGGTGAGAGAAAACTTACGGCCAGGAGACGATGGTAACGAGGGCAATGCCGATCACGAGTGCGAACTTGCACCTGTATGCCATCATGACAGCGACGAAAATGCCGCCAAGGAGGAAACCAAGCCACATCTAATTCATTCCAGTCAGACGACGATCTTCCAAGACCTGAGAAGGCTGGGTGACTTACAGTAGGGTTTGTCATGATGCCCGTGGTACAGACGCCGTCGACTAGGTTCTCGGGAGGACAACCAGCGAGGGCAAGCGGCGTATTCTTTCCACCAGTAATGGCACCAATACCAACCGAGTACGACAGGCCGACGATCGTGAGGAACATGCCGATACCGACGCCCGAGGCGACCTTGATGGTAGTCGGGATGGCCTTCATCAGCCACTGTCTCATGCCGAGGAAAGACAAGAGCAGAAAGATCAAGCCTTCGACGAAGACGGCAGTGAGGGCCAGAGAGTACGAGACGTTACCGGTTCCATGCCAGCCAACGACTTGGTAGGCGAAGTAGGCGTTGACGCCCATGCCCGGACTGTGGAAATTCTCCATTAGAAGCTGTGCTGATACATTGGGTAGGTAGTCAAGAGATATGTGTACTTACGCCAAGGCAACGGGCATGTTGGTGAACAAACCAAAGGCAATAGAGGAGAAACCGGCGAGGAGAGCAGTAGATTGAATCAGGTCATGCTTGAAATCTGCATCAATCAAAGTCAGCCGCGGAACCTCGCGCTGCAGTCCATGGATACTTACCAGTCTTACAAGCGGCGTAGACCAGGTCGTTGCGGCAGTGGTCGATCATGTCGTCACAGACGCAATTGCCGCCGGTCTCGGCGAGGACGGAAGACTGCGCAGCTTCCAGTTAGTATCGCGCGTCGCACGAATTTCTCAAAGCAGACACCTGGACGATGGGCTTACATTGACAGCGATGATATATGCCATCGTGGCGAAGGTGATCAAGCCGGCACGGATCTCCTTGGTGATGGTGGTGCCGGGGATCTCATCTTCCTGTTGGATGTCAGCAGCAGGCCATGTTACTCCGGGTAGATGCCCAAGATGGCGGCAAACGGAGCGAACACTCAGACAAAAGTAACAATCGAGCAAAAGCGTGGGAGGAAACAGAGAAAAGACTGGAGCGATGAGATAGAAGATGGGAGTTTGTTTGACTTACGTGACCAGACTTATCGATGCGGAAGTATTTACCGACGAAAGAGCCGGTGACGCGATCCTGGGCGCGGCAGTGCAAACCGCGGATGATGGCGTCCATGAGGGTGAGCCATCGATAGACCTTTGCGGCCTGTCGGTAGAGGGCGCCCATCGTGAACCGCTGCGATGGGATGGAAGCGGTGATGATGTTGTAGACACCAGACGAAAATTGTAGAATTTGCGAGAGAAAAGAAAACGGGAGAGAGAAATGGTGTTGTGAACAAGAAGAAGAATTCGTCCCAAGATTTGGTGCTTGAGAGAAAATGTTTGGGTGGAAGCTTGGTTGAGTAGAGGAAGAACCAAGACCAGACGAAAAGGTAGTACCAGATTGTTGTCAGGTCTCAAGCTAAGGGCCCGTCAAATTTCTCTCTCCACTGGCTGCTTTTTTGCTCTGGCTGCAAACAAACAGAGGGAAAATCGTGGGTCAAGGGCAGCTTCTGTTTGCGGGCAGCCCAGGCCGTCAGATAGCTGGAGGCCAGGCAGCGACGGGCAGGTGGGGGGCCAGCCCGCCTCTCGCCAGGCTTTGAGAGGCGCCGACAAGGTTGACGATCCGAGGAAGGTGGTGAAAACGGGGGGTTATGCGTTTGTGCGCACCCAGGCAGTCTAGGTGATCGAGGCAAGAAGGAAGCAAAATGACGCTCGAGGTAAGCACGCGCGCCGTCCAGCTTGCTAGAAATCAAGAGATGTGGGAAGGTGAGGAAACTGCCGTTAGAGGTAAGAGAGCGCGTCGTTGAGCTTGCGGGATGTGGATGATCCTGGACGAATAGTGGGAAAGTAAGGGAAAGTCGCTCGAGGTAAGCACGCGCGCCGTTGAGTAATCGTGGGAAGGTAAGGAACTGTCGTTCTTGGTAAGAGCGCGCGCCTTTCGACTTTAGAGATAGGAATAAATAAAGCAGAAAGACCGCTTCAGGTAAGCACACGCGCCTTTGACTTGAAAGGCTCAAGAACTATGACAGGGTGGGAAAATGTCGTTCTAGGTAGACGCGCGCGCCGTTGAAGAACTTGAACGATGGCAGCGAAGTTTGGCGAACGTTAGGAAGGCGGACAAAAGTCGCTCGTGGTAAGCACGCGCGCCGTTCAGCTTAAGAGAACGGGATGGGCCTGAACAAGCAAAGGGAAGGCGGGAAAATTTTCGTTCGGGGGAAGCACGTACGTCGTCGACTTGAAAGACGACAGCAATGTTTAGCAAACCGGCGAGGGTAAATATAAAATTCGTTCGAGGTAGGCACGCGCGTCATTCAACTTGAGAGATAAAAGTTGAATTTCAAAGGGCAGAAGGTAAGAGCCGTTCGAGGTAAGCATGCGCACCGTTGGGCTTAAGGAAGACTATGTACAACAAGAGGAAGGTGTGGAAAGTCGCTCCAGATGACCACGCGTATCGTTAAGCTTGACGCCCATGGCCCTCAAAGAAGTGAGAAAGAGCTCTTGCCTTAGATACCCAAAGGGAGCCTGACCTACGAGAGCTTCTCAGATATTTCTTCAAGAGATCAAGATGACATAGTGATCTCTACACACTTATACATCACGGGTGTATACTCTTGCAACAACCGACTGATCATATTCCGCGTCCGCAATAAGGATCTGGACAACTGCATGACAGCCGTCACGGGATGCTCTGAGCCGAACGGCAGAACAAAGAATCGAGACCAGTGGTGCTGACAACCCAAGAGGTATATATCAGAGAGTATAAAGTTCTCCAGCACAGACAGAAGAATTCACTACTCATCTTTTATCGTGGCAAACCACTCACAAGCTCTTGAAGTCATAGATCTCCATACAACGTCGAATATGAATGTGTCAAAGACTGACGAGACTAGTGTTGTAAGTAAGCATCCGAGAGACCCTTTGCAATGATCTTGTACTGCAATGGTTTTGTTGTTCTAAATTGACTTCATGTTCAAGTACCATTTGCCGTCCTTCGAAATTACGCAGCACCTCGAACTAGGCCTTGGTGGAGATTCGTACTAGATATGCGGCCAAGCATACTTCATGTCGGTTGCCGAGCCGCAGAAAGAGCTTGTAAAAACGTGTGGTAGCCGCATACACTAGATCAGGGGAAAGGCCCACGCGAGATCAATTTCCATCTTATATGCAAGTGATAGATGGAGTCCAGGCTGGACAGGGAATAAATGTGCGATGTTGTCATGTACAAGCCGTCTGTGGCGTCCGTCACTTTCACAAACCATTCACGTTGGTGGAAGGAGTAGGTGAGATGCGGCCCCCCTGAAGTGATTTTACATTCTCATGTTATGCTCGTCCTCGAGTGGTCATTTCTGGAGATACGAAGGAGTTCACTCCAGTGGATTAGAATGCTTCTTGGTTTGGTAGCCACTTGAGACAGGTCACACAACTGATCGGCTACGGCATCTTGAAGTCGCACCCGGTAAAATGGCCCAGGGAGTCATGGATGGGTAGATTAGACGACTTATTGGGTACCACGACATGTTCTTGGTGTAACCCGGCTCGTGTATGCTGTGCGCGATAGGTCTCGGAATTTGTGTTCTTGCGGAGATGACTAGCTTGGTGTTGTGCTGTCATCGGTGTCTTGTTTAAAACCCTTTGTCTCTGGATCATGTCGCCCAAGCTCTGATGTCTTTCTTTTATACTTGGGCTCATATCTTTCAATGACCTTAGTGAGCCTCAGCAAGTATGTATGTATTTACGATCAAAGTGTATTTAGGTCTATGAAATATCCCAACTCAAATAGTCTGAGCCCCAATCAGTTTAGAACTCCTGGCCAAAGACAGGAGCATTACGGCAACTTGATGATCTTGAATGCTTTGATATGATATCAATCACACCCAGTTTGGACGACCTCAATATTTTGTGAGCAGACTGCTCAGATTTTTATCAGCTCGCCAGGGTAGTTCTACGCGGGAGAAGCAGCGACATGAGATCTCTCGCATGGTCAACGGGTGTTTTTGTATGGTTCTTTATTTTTTCTTGGTATCATGAAAACGATGCAAATTGTTGCTGCATCCACAAAAATGCAGATCTAATCATGACCTACCGAAAGGATAACATCTCCAACCGAAGAAGCACAAATTTCACTTAAGCCAATTAAATTACCAAATCGATATGCCGGCCTGGATAACATAGACCACATTGATTCTCTATTCCAGCTGTAAAAATTGATTGGATTATTGTACTACCTGCTGCCCCTCTCCCTGTATCCATCGACCTCAGGGGTAGCCTGTGGAAACTAAGCAAACAATATCTGTTCCGACAAGCTCCAACCTCTCCATACGTCAGATGATCATTGTAAAGCAGAGTCATACTGGGAGTCCCGCATATTCGGCACGATTCACAGACAATGGATGCCGAGCCAATGAAACGGAACCGTGAGTCGTCCTGCCTCCGATTAGAGACAAGCATATCCAGAAAGCTTGTCCTGTACACATACAGAAAACAAGCCATCGACCACTCATAGAGCCATTCTCGCACTAAAAACAGGCTCTTCATGGATTTGTACTTCTTTCTAGGTTTTTTGACCACCTGAGAATGGCCGCGTACTAGCCGAGCACTCCAGAGATTGACCAGCGTTGATCTCAGCCTCGCTGCTCCATGCTGCTGGTCCTGCCAACCATTCTGCAATTAAGCCCAAGGATAATCGCATGAGCTGACGCAGGGGCCGCAGTCTTTTCATTCACTCGTTCAGTCATCAAGGTCGCAGGCTGGGTGTTTCCTTTCCTAGTGCTTGTTTCCTTCTGACAAAGGGGTTCGAGACCAGATCACGTCTCCTCTCCATGAGGTGAAGTGACGTCAATCATTAGTGAGTGATGGCCACTTGCATTTCTGGTCAATAGGAGGAGGCTGTTGCTGTATCCAAGTTTCCCACCCAATAACACTAATTTTTTGGGAGCCCACGTCTTCAATTCGTTCCTGCCAGCAGAAGCTTGTGATACAAACTCTCGAGCTAAGCTTGATGGCTCTTGCTTTCTAGAACGCCACTCATCATTAACGCCCTCGCATGACAATCTGTCGGTATCTACCACGGGATAGGCGTCCAAGGGCAACCTTTTGCAACATATTTTCTACTCTTCTACCCTGCATGTCCGTGCTGGTTCATGAGCTCGAGCTACCAGTTGAAAACAGCAATTAGCTATTGCTAGTTATCCATTACCCACAATCTACAAAGACATACATGAGATACCCTCTTTCTGATAGCAGACCTCAAAGATGAACATGCTCTCATGCGTGCTTCAGTGGTTCGTTTAGTCCTATCAGACCCAGATCTGTATTTTCTGTACTCGAGCAAGTGACTGATTGACTTATGGCTTTGCAGATATGTTTCGCGACCACGAGGCATGACAGTCAGCAAGTACGGGGAGATCGGTAACCGTCTGCACGTGATTGTTAGCATACAGTTTGGCTGGTCATCCAAAGTTGAACAGCGGCAACGGGAAGCTGCCTAAGCTCTATCACCTGCTTCGCTCGTCTATTTTCAACATCCTCTCAAGTTCCGCGCTCTTCTGCAGCTTCCCATGGACTCGAAGCTTGACCCAGCATACCAGATCTGTCTCATCCTCCTCACGACTTCTAGGTGCTCAGGGACTCATTTTTCTTTGTTAGCTCTGTAGCTGGTGAACACCTCCGTTTGTCGTCCGATTTATAGACGGGTTGGCCACGTCGCTCCCACTTGGCCAGAGAGATCAGTGAATAATCGCCCGGGCAACGCGCGCTGGCAGCTTGATCAAAACAGCTGCCCCTCATCACGCAGCTTTGCAGCTAGCTCTGTGGTTTTCCTGCTGCATTGTAGAAGCTGTCCTCGACTGGTTATCTGAATCACATCCTCGCCATCTGGTGGCTGTTCTGATTCTTCTCGAAGCCACCGCGCACTGCCACCAGTTTTCCGGACCATAAATAGGCTGCTTCCTCGCCTTTCCACGAAACCAAATTCGAACCCATCCCAGCACGATCGATCAGCTCAGCTCTGGAAGCAGAAATACTGCTTGACGCGAGCACGCACGAGAGAAACCGCGAATCCACGCTGTTCTTCTTGTTCACGGAGACATCAATCATCAATCACCACATCGCCCTGAGCTAAGTAGGCTGTTGCGCAGCGCAGCAGCGACCATCAATCCGCAATCATGTGGGAAATTTCTTTCGCCGACCCGAACGTGGAGCACGTTGGAGAGCGCAACGTCCGTAAGCAATGGGAGAGACGCGAAAGAGAGGCGGCAGCAAGGGAAGGAAGAGAGGATCCAACTAGAGTCATCCAGAGTTACAAGAGCTACAAAGCCCAAAGGGACGCCCAGCGCAAGTTGGAGGACAAGCGCAACTCACAGGTCTCCAGCTCGACCGGAGGTTCAGTTCGCAGCAGCGAGAGTCGATTCGGATTTCTATCGAAGAGGGGACGCAACAAGTCCATGAGTGAGGCCGCATCCAATGCTGGCGATTCCGTTGTGGAGCCCAAGTCTCCTACAGGCGCCTCTGACCCGGGACCGGTCGGATTGTCTGAGCTGGTCAAGATCTTGGAGGCAGGAGCAGGCGGCGGCGGCGACGCAAACGCCGAGAACACCCCTTTGCTCCAGACAACTAGCGAGCAGTCCTCGATTGCAGCATCCAGAGGTAACTCAAGCGTCCCTCTCTTGAACGCATTTGATTCTGCATACTTACACTCGCTCCCCATCACAGAGTCTGCAACGCCTTCCTTTGCCACGGCTAGTACACTGGCAAGCGACTCGCCCCGCGACTCGCGCAATTCACGATCCATGACAGACCCGCACAATGTGGGAGACGGCAAGCTGATCCAGTCGGAGCATCACCTCCAGGAACTGGGCAAGTCCTCATTCGTCGCCAGAGACAAGGAGACCATTGTCTCTCCCCGATCTCCAGATGACGGTCGCAGTGATGTGACTTCCGAGGTTCGCATCTCGTCTGATGGCGACAAGGTTGTTAGAGCCCCCTTGAAGGCACGCAAGCTCGGGTAAGTGCCTCCCAGTGAAACTGTATTCCACCAAGACGCTGACTTGCTTATCCTGATAAGTGTTCCTCAATTCTTCGACGACACCGACGACTCGCTGATGCTTTCGTTCCAAGAACTGGACTTTAAGAAGAAGGTCGCAGCTGACGATCAGCGCGGAAAGAATGGACACCTCCCTGCCGTCGTGCCTAGCACAAAAGCACGCAATGATGCAGCAAAGCAGAAGCCTTCACGAGTCACAGATATCTTGACCGCCATGCTGCCTCCGCCTCGACCTCAGAGATCACAGGTTCCCCCCAGAATCAATCCGCCCCCCGTGGAGAACCTGCCTCCTACCCAGGGACCTCCTCCGATGATGCCTCCCCCTTCCCCTTTCATGCGAGATGTCCATACAAACTCCATGTATGCTGATTCGGAGGTCGCCCCGCCGATTCCCCCCAAGGCTAGAGGACGAGGACGTAAGGAAGTTCCAGGTCCGGCCGACCCCACGCCTCCCGGCCAAGGTGTCAAGGTCAGAGAGCCTGCCTATTGGCTCCACAGCAACTTGACCTCCTTGCGCCGAGATATCGTCATGATGGCCACAGCTGCTCCCGAGATTATGCTAGCCAATCTCAAGGCGAAGCTGCCCATTCTCGGAGACTCGAGAATGTATCAAGAGTGGGAGGCAATCCAGAAGAGATGGATGTTCTCTTTTCTCAATCAAGAAGAGGGATACGCCAAGGATCTTCAGCAGATCAGCTACAGCCTGGATACCAAACCGCATATTCTTGCTTTATACGACGACACATGTAAGTAATGTCCTTTCACAATATTGCCTTGCCGTAAGCATTCTTTTATTCCTTTACTGATGACTGACATTATGTTGTAGCCTCCGCAACCTTTGTCGCAGCAGCCTTGCAAGAGGGCGTCAAGCTCACACACGTTGCAAGTGTTCCCATGGACCGAACGTTCTTCCCCAACGTCACCGCGGTGGACGCCCCCACGGTCAAGGCCAGACTCGGCTACGTCGAGTTCAAGTTGAACCAAAAGATCAAGGAGCGCATTGCCGCTGTGACCTGCCTTCGCATGGGATCCGTGCTCGAGGAGCGCGACATTTCCGTTTTCCTCACGGAGATTCACTACACCCTCGCCGGCGGAGGCTTCCTATACGTCACGTTGATGGACGCGTGCCCCTCGGAGGAGAGCAGCTTCGGCCCGCTGCTGCGCAAGTGGATGAAGGACCACCTGCTCCTCGAGCTCGAGAAGCACGGCCGCTCGACCGTGCCCAGCCGCTCTATCCCGGCCAAGATGCGAATCGCCGGCCTCCTCGGACCCGGCAGTCGATTTACTGAGTGCCGCGCACCCGTTGCCCTGGAGGGTTACGGAGGTGCTGACGAGATCGCTGGCCACGGCGGACCCGTCCTGGCCGAGGCCCGCTGCATTGCCATGCACATGCTCTGGCAGGAGATCTGGGGCAAGCTCGTCGTCGGCGCCAGGAGCTGGTGGTGGGAGGACGAGGACATTCTCAAGGAGTGCATCGAGTACAAGACTCACTTCTCCTACTTCTTTGTCAAGGGCGTCAAGAGACCCGACGTGGTCAAGAACTGATGTGAGAATCTGGGAGTGGTCTGCTGAACAAAGCCCTGTAAGTGCAATTGGGAAGGCAGTCTTTCTGCATTTTGATTCTCGAACTTGGCTCGACAAAGCACGACGACAAGATGATACGGCGACTGGCATTGATGGGAGAGAGAACGTTTTCATGATTTCACAAGTGGTAAAAGGGTTTGTTCTATGGGGTCCAGTCTGCCGCAGTCATTCCGAACAGACTTGGGGGTATATAGGGAGCTGGGTGAGCCGATTCACAATCACGCACGGGATGGACGATGGGACACAGTGCTTGGTATTGAGGAACGAATGTAAATAAGGCTTCGATAGACTCTGGAAAGGTTGAAACCTGACCTATATAGTGATCAAAGTATCAGTAATAATTGTGTTCATGCTGTGACAGTTCCTCATCATAACGGAGCAGCTCCCTTCTCACTCTGCCACTGAGTTTGATGAACAAAGCTGTGTTTAGTCTACTGACCTCGACATCTAGCCGAACGTCCAATAATTATTGCCATGAGCCTCGACCACGATGAATGACTGATCGTGCCAAGCTGGAGAGCAGGTCGGTACTGTAGCATCAAGAATGGCAGTCGAGCACGTGCATAATCCCCCGACTATGCCCTGTCGACATGGTCTACGAAGTGGCAATCTCTCCATCTACACTAATATTGTTGGCAGGTATCGACATCCCAGGGTTGGTGACGAATCTACCAGGAAAAGAAGATCGCTCGGACGGTATTGAGGCTGAGACTGATCTTAGCAGTTACCACTATAGCGTCGACCAAGAAACAGATGGAGCCCGTAGATCTCGGAGGATGTTGCATCAGAATTCCACAGTTGGCATCGAGTTCGTCTGCAAGTTTGATGCTTGTTGCTGCCTCCCATGCAAGCAGCAAGCCTCTGTCACTCTTTAGACCCGGCTGTCGCTGCCAACAGCACGACTGTTCACGTTCAATCGGGTATGGCCTCTAACACTACAGTGCCGGCAAGGTCTAGTCTTTGCCAAAATGACACCACCAGCCTAGGCTTGACAGGCCTCGACAGCATCCCAGGGTCTTTTTTGCTTGTTCAGGCACCAAACTTTAAGCAGCGAGCTAGCTAGCAGCTAGATGTCCAGGGTTGTTTTCGAAACGGGGATGAAAAGTGATATGAGCGTGTTCCATGCATTAGCGAGCTGCAAAAAAAGGCTTCAAGGGCAAAATCGTCTCTTCTTTCCTATCCTTGGCGCAAGCCAGCTTCCGCTGCAAGTATGCTGACTCGGGCCGAGATCCAATTGGCTGTGGTGGTTTCTTGTCTGAGATTGGGATCGCCTTTTTTACTGCGAATTATATGCGCATAGTAGATGCGCATATGCTGTATCGTACTCGATAGTGTCAATTACTAATAGAGAGGTCGGCAGATATTTGAGTGTCTGCCCTTTCTTCATAGTAGTGTCGACAGTCAAGTTTTCTTTCTTCATCCATCTCTCAGTCATCGGGGCCCACCGCGAGAGCAGCAAAAGATGTGAAAGAAAAAGAGAGGGGCATATCCACCGGGGATGCTGTCCGGAGAATATCCACAAGGCCCATGGATCGAAAGCAAAAGCGGCAGCAGGGTTTACCAGTGGGAAAATGCGGGGAAAGAGACACAGCTGGGCCACACACTGTCGAGAGAGAAAAAAGGTACAAACACTTCTCCAAGAGTACTTCGTCCAAAGTATTCCGTCCCAGACTCTCGTCTCCCAGAAAGACGCGGAATTCCCGTCGCGCGCCCAGCAGAATATCGAAAATCTGTCCCGGCGGTGTGGATCTTTCACCGGCCGTTGGAACGACCACATGGCAGAGGCCGGGGCGGCGGCGCGCATCGTAAGCTGGCTGAGTGGCGGCGGCTTGGGGATGCCGACCGACGAGCCTCTCTCGACGCCATTGCTGATATTATTGCTGGTATTGTGCGGCCGCAATGGAAGAAGCCACAATCTCGAAATATATCTTCAAAAGTACGCTCGAGAATCAGCGCTATTGTTCAGCCTGATCCTCTCCTAAACGCCATGACAGGACTGGCGCAGCAATACGTTGGGCATAGTGAATGCCATCGCGTAAGCGCTGCTTAAGCGCTGCTCTGGAGGCTGTCCATTTCCCTAATTCTTCTCTATTTCGGTCTTCCATCGTTGATCACCACATCTACCTCGCCATGCAAACGACCTCGGCATCGAGAACGCATGAAGCCAAAGAAATATATCGCATCTGAGGAGATTCGTCCACGATACGGACGCATTCGATCCGCCTACAGCCTTGTAGGGTCAGCTTTGCGAGATCTAAACATTGAACGCTTATTTTTCATGTTTCAATTTCAGCTCCATTCACCGAATAATCCCGAATTGGTGTTGTGTCGCGACACTTCAGCCGCTTTCAATGAAAAGCTGGTCTGCCGTCATATATCAAATCTTATCTGATCATCATCTTACCGAGGCATAAATGATTGCCTGCTGTGGATTACTACTATTGCCTCTTCGACCGAGGCTTGACAGTCAAAGCCTCGGACAACTGTATTGTAAAATAGATGATTACTCTGCCATCGATTCATTTGTATAGCATGTCAAGTAGATTAGATTCTTCTTTTAATCAGGCTTTCGCCGCCCATATTAAATATCATCCAAATGTAATTGAGACATATCATATAATCTCACTTTTAATCTGATACTCGACTTGGCATGAGGTCCACAAGTCATTCTAAGTGTCACGGCGCTTGGACGGTGCCTGCTGTCGAAGCGATAGTATTGCGACACATCATGATGTCCATCCGAGTGCAACTTCTTCAGTACTGCGAAACCATACAATATGAAATGTTTACGATGAGGATGATTTGATAATTCGGCATTTTGCTATAGACTCTATCAAGCTTCTCGCGAATCGAGTTTTAATATGACCTCTTGTGGCTTTGGCGTTGTCGACGCCACATCCTCAATTCTATGACTTGATCCGATTTGCTAACCCCTTTTCGATAAATTCTGATTGGCTTACCGTAAAACGATATCATCGCCAACGCGGCATCATCTGTAGCTGTCAGTCTCTCTTTTGGACACTATAAATGTGGGGTCCATCGGGATTCCCCTATAAGGGAGGAGCTCAAATAGTCGAGCAGCCACGGGACCAGGCGCGAGCACCAATCAACAAGAGTATAATAGTAACTGAGCGCTGGGAGTCGCTCGGCTGAGGCTGCAGGTCCTTCGATATCCGCAATGGCAGCCGTCTTGGGAAAGCTTAACGAAAAAAGACGGCAAGACGCGCTAGATCTCTGTAGATGCTGCATATTCTGGGGTCGCACACACGTGTAGAACCGCCTCGAACCGCCGATTGGATCTTCCGTTCTTCCGCTGTTGAGGACCATGATATTGCTTATACACACCCAATGCAACCGGCCATCTGCTGTCGTCGACTTAGCGATTGGGCGACCGCAACCGAACGTCGTAGTAGGGCCCCTTTCAGATGCCAAAACAAGATACCTCGGCGCCGGCGGCAATGCGCGCTTTGAAATGCCAAGAGAGAGGGATTGCCATCCTGCTGTGCGACAGAGGCATCTAGATGAAGGTAGAGCACTCGCTACCGTGAGGAGAACATGGAATATTTGCGTCGATGTTTGAATAGGGAAGTCAAGATATAAGTCGGCCTGCTCGACGGAGTAGATCCAACCAGACTGTCCACTGTTCCTCCAGCATCAGCAAAGCAGAAAGAAACTCAAGATGAAGCCCACATCTCTTCTCGTCTCGCTCAGCGCTGTCGCGACAGTGTTCGCTCTGCCCGAATATCTCAAGAGAGACGGCAACGACACTTGGGTCCCTCAGGAATGGATCGCACCTGGCCCGGACGACGGTAAGTTGTCCTGAGGACGTAGGGGAGGGAGAAGGCAAGAATACTGATCATGAGCCGACAACTCACAGCTCGCGGACCATGCCCGGGACTCAACACGCTGGCCAACCACGGCTACCTCCCGCGCAACGGCAAGAACATCACGCTCGACATCCTCCGGGACGCCATGCTCAACGGGTTCAATATTGCCCACACCGACGCCGAGGGCCTGTTCCCGCTGGCCCTCCGGACGGCGCCCGACTACCCCAACACGGACAACTTTGACCTGTACAACCTAGGGCGCCACGATATCCTCGAGCACGACATCAGTCTCAGGTAGGCGATTCCTGCTCCCCGCATTTTCTTTCGAGTCCTTCTTGACCCAAGAAACTAACCCTCTGACGTCAAAGCCGCTCCGACGCGTTCTTCGCCAACCAGGACCCGTTCAACGAGACGGTCTGGGCCGAGACGGCGTCGTACTTCACGACCGACTTCATCACGGTGCAGCAGCTCGCCGACGCGCGCATGGGCCGCCTCGCGACGTCGCAGGCCACCAACCCCAACTTCACCCTCTCGAGCCTGGCCGACGGCTTCAGCTGGGGCGAGTGCGCCACCTTCTTCGAGATCCTGGCCGACGGCACCACGGGCACCGTCAACAAGACCTTTATCGAGTACTGGTTCCGTAAGTTTTTGTCTGCTCGATGCCATCATGCTTGAATAGGGAATGACTTTGTGCTGATGAATCTCTTCTTTGCCATAGGCAACGAGCGCATGCCCACCGAGATCGGTTGGTCTCGCCGCCCGACGGTCATGCAGTCGTCTGAGCGAGAGTACTATACCATGTTGCTCATGCAGGCCGGCGGCGTCTTGAAGTTGCACTAGGAACTTGCACATGTGTGGGAGGCTCGGGAGGGTAGATCCATCATCCGATAGCAATCTACTTCGTATACCCGAAATATTTCCATCATGTTGTAACGGAGTAGTGATTCTCCTAAAAAGGGTAGATGAGCAATTGTCATACACAGTACATGCCACGGCATTACATACCTCTGTCCTGGTGAAAGGGAGGGGTGGTATCTGTTACAAGACGTTCCCCATGTTCTAGACATGGCGACACGGTCTTGCAGTGAAATTCTACATCAAACGAACATGTCTCAGGAAAATCTTAACCCCCCGCGCATCGCGTTCATCATTCCATAAAGAGCACGAAAAATAAATGGAGGTGTGGCCATTCCTCAAACAGACACAAAAAAAGCAACTCTGTCGGCACTTGAGGAAGGGGAAGGGTTGCAGCACAACTGATGACGTGGATCTCCGGTGGATTTCTTTCGGGGGGATGCTCAAGATCTCTACAGAAATGCCCCACTCAACCCAAGATTCTCAAGATCTTTGTTTGAATTGCCGATCTTATGCGTCCTTTGCATTGATTGACCTTGATGACCCGGAAAATATAGGGATACGCAATTGGAGTCGAATATTCTGTGTATCGCTAGCCTATCGCAACTTTTTTCTTCCGCGACGAGGACGAATCTACCACACAGGACGACGCCGTTCCCCAAGGAAAAGGGTTTAATTGCCGATCAACACCGAATACCGAGGCTCTGGAGTCTGGCCGATACCATGACGCTGCTTTGAAGCCCTGACATATTAAAAGGCCTGTCATCGCAAGAGATACAGACAGGCCCTGACGACCTCTGGATGAATTCGCAGTGTTTTCTGAAATTGCCCGCATTGATGTGTGGTGGAGAAGGCCTCGACTTGCACAGGGGTCCCGGCCGAAGAGGAACAGGGTAGAACACCGAGTCAGGACTCCTCAGCTACCCCGGATTCAGAGTTGCTCCACCTGGCTGGCAAAAGCAGAGTTTATACTCGAAGCGGGCTCCAAGGTTGACACCAGTGACTAAAAGAAGACAAACCCTGGATGATTGGGAAATCTCGCAACCCCCCAATATCGCAGCTGTCATTTGCCGTGCCTCTATCAGTACAGGGCCGCGATTCGTGAGCGGATGGTTAGCGTGACGTGCGAAATCGATAGTTGTGCCGTTCATAATTCTACAAAATCATATGAGATGTAGTACATGCAGCATGCTCTGTCGACTAGAACAAATTTTCTTTTCGGCAGATGTCCACCGCGACCGTTTTCCGTCCCTGAGTCTTGGGCTGAAAGAACTGTGGTGGATGGCACGGCTCGGAGCCGTTACCTCGAAAGAGTATAGAATCTGGATATGGGTCCGTTCCATATGGGCGTAGCAGCGACGACGCCCCCGAGTCGACGACCCGCACTGGAAGCAACCCCGCGGCCCAGCCTGGGGTATGGAAGACAAGCAATGACATTTCACTTGGCGTCAGCTTCGGAGGCTTGGCCCAGTCGGCTACCCTCGTACCAAGCTTTCGACTTGGGGTTTCGTGGCTAGCCAACCGTCTTCGATATTCCGCGCAGGGTTGAGAAATGATAGAACATGACAAACCGGTACCGATCTTCTCGAGCCTTAGACCGACGGCCTTGGCCAGCCTATAGCCAGCTCTGGCGGGCGCCACTCATGTTCGTTGGGAACCAGTCACGGGTGACACAACTTGCTTCCCTATAACAAGAGACTGAAGATGGTGACAATGGGTAAACGCGCTTTGTGATAGATGCACATGAGAGGCACGCTCTTGAGATATCAATTGAAATTGCCAGTCAAAGTACTCGTAGAGCCATGAGAGCGCAAGTGAGGTACCGCACACGGCCTCGGTGATGATCAAGTCCTTATGGATCTTTAGGCAGGGCAGGGCAATCTTGTAGCAAAATTTTCACACGTTTGCAAGCAGGTAAGGGGCGACGAGGCGAATCTAGATCAGGGCTTCGATATTTTCACCAACGGTGATGCTCGGCCGATTCATCGTATGTGACGGTTACGATACAAGCATTGCAGCACGCTCTCGTGTGACGAATTGCCAGGGTCGCAAACTTTGGTACCCGTCGTGACAGCCAGCTTGCTTTGAAGGGGAAAGCGGCGGTTGTAAAGACCCTTGTGCTGACACTAACCCATGCAATAGTGGCGTTTTTCTCTCTCAAGTCTGAAGTTTGGTCTCCTTGATTGTGTTGACATTGAACTAGCACATGGCAGTGCTGCTTTGTGGTGACATGTATTTGGTAGATCCAGCGGCTTGGGATTTCTAGAGCTCGCTTGGACACGGCCGTCACGGTTTGCTCTACGCGTAATGGAGCGATGTTACCTTGGGTGGTGACATCGCCGGCCGTCTTGCATGTCGCCCTTATGCAAGGGGTGAGGAGAGACCGAGGTGTCTCCTCGTACTTTACAGACTGTATCATTTGCAATTCTCTCGATAGCCTGCCTAAAGATGATGAAATGGGTATCTTTCAAACCAAAGTGTGAACATTGTATGCAAGAGAGCTCCTGTAGAGGTGATGATGTAGAATTTTCAACATAAAAAATTAACAATAATTGCCATGTGACTATACGGCTGTCGTAGACACCGTCCTACTCAATTGGCTTTTTATCAATAGAACCGATCCAAGAATAGTAGTCGATCACTACATCTGTGACTTCGACTCTTCATCCGAATGCTGTCTAGATGAGTTGGCCAGCTCCGTCATGCTTTCCGTATCATATAGTTGTTTCGACCTGCGGCTAGGTCGTTTGTAGCCAGGATTCCTCCCAGCGATGCCTCCAGTAGAAGTGGCTGTCGTGCGTTCCGAGGGCTTCGAACGGTGGCTAATTTCGGAGAAGAAATACTTGCAAGCCGACCACGATGTCGATATGTAAATGACGGCGTTCCAGAAGCCCTGCAGTGGCAGCACAATGGCGCTCATGAACTCCAGCGGGATAGAAGCTTCCCCTGGGTGCACGACACTGAACACGCGGTTTGCCGAGGATGGAATCCAAGTAACGAGAATTGCGGTAAAGAATAGAATGGCGCAACGAGCGTAAGACCAAGCGGCCGTGTTGGCTTCAAAGGCCGCCCTCCGCCGGGTCCGCGGTCGAGCCGACGAGGGTTCACGGATCTGTAGGTTTCCTTGGGTAGGCGTCTTGAATTCTGGGCGCGATAGGCGATTGGCCGGTATCTCGGAAGAGATGGTCACTGAATAGGCAGCACTGGGGCCGGCACCATGAGAAGAGCCCACGTTTTCCCCATCGCGTCCGAGTGTCGCAAGGTCGATGCTGTCACTGCTCTCAACAGCATCTTCGGTAGTAACCATGACCTCGGTCGTCTTGTGTGAAAAGGGATCGTCCATCGTGAGAAGATCTGGATCATGGCTGCTGTTGAAGTATCGAAGTTGTCTGCGCTTGTCATAAATATCACGCCCTGCCCGAAGGTAAATGGCAAAAGTAGCAATGATCACGAGCCTATGATAAGTGTCAGAAGTAATGTATAGCCAAGACGAACCAGCATGGAAAGCTTACCAGACGGGTCCATAGAAAGTGGCGATGCGAAAGACGTCCCATTCCTGCGCAACCCAGCACCAAAGTGCGGCATCTCCGTACATTCGACCTCGTTGATCCGAGACAAAGATGAAGGCGATTGCGGGTACGAATGGTATACCATAACAAAACAAAAAATACCAAAGCTCCACCTTTCGTAGTCGCTCAGCGTCAAATTTGTAGTAAAAGGTCAGATACACATTGACAGCCATAGCCAAGGTCCATAATGCGTCGGCCGGAAGGAACCTGTGGCAACAAGTAAGTCAAACCGCATCATATGAAGAGACGAGATGGTTCGTACATTTGAATAAGAAAGGCTTGGAATTGGCAGCCTGCAGAGTCGGGCGTATCGACAAACTCTCGAGCCATGAGAGTCGCAATATTGGTCATCATGTTACCGAATGAGGCGTAGAAGACCAATCTGTTGATCGGCTTATGGAAAGCTTTCGATATCGAAAAGGTGACGATGATGAATATGCATCCTATCACTGATAGAATAGACCCAGACCGTTCGATTGCATTGATGGATATCTTCTGCTCCAGACTCAGCGCGCCGGAATTTATCGTCGACATGGTGGCCACCTCTGATTAAGCTTTCCCACAATGGTAAGTTGATAGCAACTGGATCCTTCACGGGAAGGATTTAGGAGTGCGTGATAAGACGGAAAGTCGCCTGAGAACCCCGATCTATGGTCGAAGAAGTGCTGATTTCATCTGGTAAGAATCAAGGAAGAACCGTGATCTTCTTGATCGATGAGTCAGTTGGAAGAAATCGGCCGGGACAATACGCAGACGTCCGGATTGATTTGCTGTTGCAGTGGAGTGAGCTGCTCGAGAAAAGATGAGGTGAAGAACTTCGAGGCAGGACACCGGTGCTGTCAGGGCAATTTCACTTATCCCAAGTGATTTGGTTTGACTCTTCTCCTTGCAAGGGCGGCCTGTGAGTATAAGAGCACACTGGTTGGAATTTGAATACGAGTAGCCCACAATAGCGTCAAGGCAAACAGACGGGAAACAGTAGAAAGGGCCAAGGGCAGTTTCCAAAGGCGAGGAGGCTCAGAAGAACAGTCAAAGCACCGACTGTACGGTACCATAAGTAGCCTACGGTTAACTACTAAGAACATCTCCCAAGTCGATCAAGTCCATGTTGGCAACAAGGGTTGTATGTATGGTGCTCAGAGCCTAGAGGGACGATGAAATATGCAGAAGGCGACCCCAGTATCTTGACCGGGGGAATCTTTAGATTCAGGCGATCCAGGTGGGGAGAAATGTTCGAGAGCTCGAGGGTCTCGGGGCAGGGGGCACTTCATACTGTAGTGTAGTCTGTCCGGTCTGGCAGAGTCTGTCTGGCTACTGCACCGTTTACGGATACGTGTGCTGACTGCTGCCATGGCTATTCCGTGTCATCAGCGTGGCTACTCCCAGGATACACTGGGCGACGTAGTCCGTGGTACCCTCGGGTCAGGAGGAGTACTTTGAATGTCCGCTCGGACAACGCCTCGAGACAGGGGTTGGGCAACGCGGGGGACAGAACAGGTGAGTGGTGTGAGAAACAGTCTTTGCTCAGCGCTGTTTGGTTAATGGGCTCGTCGCTCGTCATTACTTGAGCCAGGATCACGGCTGGGTAGAATTGAGACCCAGCTGCAGGGAAGGGAACGAACAGATGCATCCTACCCCAGCTTGGCATATCGGGGGAAAAGGTTACAAACCCTTGTCCGGCAACGCACAATTGGGCAGAGAATGCATATCTCGGTTGCGCCCAATGGGACTTCATCCGACTACATACTCCAACAGAGTTCGTGTCGGAATACTGTCAAGCGAGATCAGTCGCAGGCATGGCTGTCGCGTGGGCGGCCGTCTTTTTGGATTTCGTCGATACAGGGAGTGAACGATGGCTACTGTGACGCGTCGCATGGACCGGTATGGCTTTGGGGAAAGCGTGTCTGGCGATTGCTGAGACGTTAGGAATGGCGAGTCAAGGTATCGAGACTAGCAGCAGCTGCAAAACGATGCATATCCTTCATATCCGTAGGGCCAAAAGCTGCACTGCACTGCAATGGTGCTGCAGCGCTTCATCCCGAGGCCGATACCGTAGCGCGGCAGGACGGTGAACTGACTGACTGTGCTTTGGTTTGGGTGCTTGTGATTGTCGCACCGACCTCTCGCAGCGGCTCGCCTAATTCGCGCCGCAACTTTAGCAAATTCTAGTGGTCGCTCTTGAATGGGCTTGTCTTGGACGGCACGTCAAGTGCGCTCTTGTTTCAACGGTGGTGTGAGACCTTTTTAGGGTGACGGTTGACAAAAGAAACGACAGCGTTGGTCGCCGAAACGGGGTCCAAGTCGTTCAATATTTCGATATTTGGCCTAGGCAGAGATGCGCCTTCCCGCCCTTGCACAATCGGCGCAGCCAGCCGTTGGCGCATGGCAAAACTTTAAGCTTTTTTCCTTTCTTTTTCTTTTCTCAACCGTCGGGCAGCGCCTGCCTCTGCTTGCGGCGACATTTCCTTTCAGCTCGTCAATGCTGCCGGGTAGCTCTTTCCCAGTGACGAAATGACAGTTTCGGAATGACTGGAAAATTAGACAGGGAGAAATCCCATATCACGATGAATCATTCTCCCGCTGTCAAGAGGGAAGAAAGGGATCAAAAGGCCAATTCCGCCGTAACACTCAAGCTCGTGCGAGTATTGATCGTGCCCATTCTCGTGCCAGCGGAATCGTGATCGGGACCATCGGGTGTTCAGCAGTCAAGCTGCACGCGCCCTTTCATCTTGAGTCCGGCCCGATCTAGCTCGGGCTCTGTTCTGTATGACCTTGCCGCATCGATGTCCGAGCTGACATGCTTTGGAGTGGAACTTCGCACATACATCATGGAACATCACATATTTTAGAACGGACATTGAACTCGGGATCAGTTGGACGAGGACACTGTCCATAGGGACCGGCCACCTGGGCCGATCCAAGTTCAGCAGCACATGGCATGGTGGGTGGACAATGATGCTGCGATTACGGATTCGTGTAAGGAAGCACGACGCCAAGCAACACCGCGATACCGAATGACGTTTGCTTGCTTTGGCAAGTCCTGCAGCCTCCCATGAGGCTCACAAAAGGTTGGAGCACACGCGCCGTCTGTAGCGATCATCTTGAGGCTGCCAAAGACCTCATCCCTGGAATTGGATTTGCGCTGTAACTGATAATACATGTTTGTAGTCCATGTTATGACTACCAATAGTAGGAACTAGGGTTTGTTTAACGATTTATCGCCTAATTTATGATATGGGTGTATGGCGTATCACAAATCGAAAATTCAGGTTTGTCGGACTTATCAGCTAGACAATGGCAAAGTTCTTGTTGGGACCGTCGTCGAATATTGTGTCTGCATATTGTGACCCATGTAACAATGGTCCTTGTCCACTATACGTGGATGCCGAGGACCAAAAATGCTGCTACGACCATATATTTGGCTCGGCTACTCTGTAAAACTCATGAGACATGCGCTCGTAGATCAGTATGTGTGCCTCAACATAGGGTGGCCTAAAAAAAACCCTTCATAGAAGCAGTTCCACTTGTCAGCCTCGCGGGTGCCTGCTTTGATCAAGAGCAGTGTATTCTAGTCGAGCACTGTATATGTTTTGGATTTGTACGCTTCTTTTGCTGCCCATTGGTTGCCTTTGTTCATAACCGAACACGCTGAGTAGTGGCCTCAAAGCCTCATGATTTCATCAAGGAGCTGCATGGGCTATTGACAAAGGGCCGTCAAGACCTTTCAGATCAGGCCAAAGAATATTTATTATCTTTACCCCCTCTCTCACGTCGGCTTCAAGTCTACCGTCGAGGATGGAGAGGCCAAGTTGATGTTCCTCAGGAATATCATTCACACAATGAAGTTTGTCCTCCTTAGTGACCCTAAGTCACTCGCGGCCATTATGTCACCCAATATCCAACAAGACCCAACTTTCATTTTGCCATGCCTAATTCTTCAGGAATACCATCTTTCATGATACGGTATCATCATGGGAGCCTGGCAGAATATCTCTTTCAGCTATGGGCGATGCAAAACCCACAGGGCCCCTCGTTCACTCCGCATGTCGCATAGGCAACAATGCGGCTCAAAGACATCGCGATGCATGTTCTTTCGGACAAGTGAGATGTGCCAGAACCAAGACTTGGATGTTGCAAAGCCCAAGTGGCTGCACATATATACATGTTGAAACCATATTCCACCAGAGTTCTAGAACATTTCTTCTGCTTCCTGGGAGCCCGGTGTGCTCAACTCATTTACATAAACCTTTAACAGAACCACAAGTAAATCGAGGCACGAACAGAAACACATATAAAATTTTGAGCGCTGAGCCCAATGGTCCGAAAATGGCAAACGTGACAACTCATGACAGAATCACATATTCATAATAACATCAATCCGAGTCAACAAGGATGGCTCGAAACAGGGGCAACAGGAGCAGAAATCGGAACCACGGGCGGAGTGGAAGCGAAGGGAACGGCGTCCGCGACAACAACCACAGCAACAACCGTTGGGCTCGAGGCGGCCACACCAGCGTGCAGCACGGAACCAAACACAGACAGTATGGGCGGCACGACAGTCAGAATAGCCATCATCACCAGAACCACCATCTTCACCACGCTTATCGCCACCAAGGTCACCAGCGGTGGAACTGGCAGCACGATCTCGACAGCGAGGAAACTGACACGACGGATAGCTCGGAATCGGACATGTCAGATGCCGGATTCGTCGACCCGAGTCGATTTCCCCCAGCCCAGAATGACGTCTTCTCCATGCTTCGTCCCACAGCCTTGCAGAATGGCCACTTCGTGTGCCTCCGAGCCGACTGTGGCCAAACCAAGAAGAGCCTGGACTGGATCAGAAAGAGGGACCGGCGACTTCGTCGCGTGTTGACCATGGCCTTGGAACAGATCGGGCCTAGCATTGTCGCGTTCCTGATGGAAGAGGACGAAGAAGACGACGAGGAGGAAGAATATGACTCCGACTCAATGGACTGGACGCCCGAGCCCACCGTCAACCTGGTCATGAACGTGACGCCCAGCCTTGAAGCCCTCAGTCCTCCGAATCCCGGCCTCGGAATATTCAACAGCACTTCGCCATACCAGCCCCATCTTCCGCTGGAACCAAACCCATCATCAGGGCAGCTCGTTCTACCTCTGGGACGGGCACCGGTGGCCACTCCTCCACAGCAGCAACAGCAAACTTTCGATCTGCAGCACCAACAACCGCTACCACCATTCTATCCACCATATCAACAGAGCCAACAGTCATACGAACAGCAGCAACAGTACTTTCAACAGCACTTTCAGCAGCTGCATACACAGGGGCAGGATCAGCCCGTGTACACGTCTCGGGCAAGAAATCTTACATCCGATCCCTATTAGTAATGGAGGCTGTCTGAATGGTCAGACTAGGCAGATATGGTGTTTACAATACATGTGCGTTCGCTGTGCGGGATTCTTGTGACATATTGGATGTGTCAATCTCTGGAATCGCGATGAATGTTTTCGATAGAAGGTTTGAGGCGTTGGGTTCCAGGGATTACTTGACTGAAAGCAATCGTATTTTGCATACGTCTATTGACGTCGATTCGTAGGTGCTGCATGTATTATACCTTAATTATGCGTACGGACTACCAATGTATCATGCCTAAAGCAGAGGAGCTGGCTGCCAAATTGGTTGTTACGCAAGGACTCCCAGAGATGGTCACGAAAAGCTCAAGGCTGGGACTCGGTGGGTGGTATCAAAGCCGTTTTTATACGCCTTGCCAATGAGAAAATGCATAGAACTAAGCAAAAAATTTGACCTGTTTTCCCCAACGCCCATTGCGCCGATGCCTGTGAAGATAGGCGCCAACCACAGAACCCTTGCAGGAGTATTCACACATTAACAAATCATTGTTCCAATCGCCTTGCCGGGGGAAACGCCTATTTGGCCTCCTGGTATTGACCGATGACGATACAGTGATCTCTGTTTGGGCATTAGCATGATGGTAGCAGTTTGATTCATGGACGGGGACTGACCTCTCGTAAGGCTCCAGGGTAAGCTGCTCTTGGGGCTTGATGCGCTCTGCCCTCAGCTTCTGGACCTCTTGTGCGAAAACAGCCTCAGCGGGAGCCGTGCTGTCGATACAGTTTGCCTTGATGGAGATAACGACACCACCGCCAACCTTCAGGAACATGTGGGCGTTGAGAGCGACGATACGGGCCTGGTCGGGCTGGGCAACGTCGGCGAAAATACAGTCGACCATGGGGACGAGCATTCTGTATCGGAGAGGGTGGCGGGCATCCTCGACAATGGGGATGACGTTGGTACGGTTCTGAGCCATGTTGACAAGGTCACGGCCAGATCGGTGGGAGAACTCGACACCGTAGACGTTTCCGGTAGGGCCGACGAGATCGGCGACGTGACTGACGGAGGTACCCGAGGCAGCACCAAGGTAGAGGACCTTGGCACCAGGGTGCATGTAAATCTTCTCAATACCACCTGTTCACCATCACATTAGCGCATGTCGCAACCGGACGAGAGCTCTTGTGCAGTGCGCGGCAATGCGACAAGAGAAGCTTGATCACTTACCAATGATACCAGCAGCCAACTTGCTGCGGAAAGGGTTCCAGACACGGTACTCGACCTTGGTAGAGACGGGGGCACCATCCTCGCCCTTCTCGGAGTTCTCGACAGTGATGCGCTTCTCGCCATAGACCTCAAGGCCCGGAGCCAAGCTGCGGGTCAACAACTGTGACAAGGTCAGTAGATTTTCGGTGCGACAGTGACTGCGCTTCTTACGTGATCCTCCTTTCCTCGCGAAACAAAGACACCAGCGTGACGGTGAGGCTCCTGTGAACAATCCTGTTAGTCTCCAGTCTGTGAGGAATTTGAACCCAAGTTGCAACTTACGACAACGACCTTGGCGCCGCCGCGGGCACCACCACGAGCACCACCACGACCACCGCCACGAGGAGCACCGCGGCCTCCACGAGGAGCACCACGTCCACCACGGCCGCCGAAACCACCACGGTCACCGCCGCCACGGCCACCTCTGAAACCACCGCCGCCTCTGGGAGCACCACCGCGGCCACCACGATCGCCGCCGCCGCCACGGCCTCCTCTGAAGCCGCCGCCACCTCGGGGAGCACCTCTAGGCTGGAAACCCATTGTGATTATGTGTAATTGAGTTGCTCGGTTGCGATTATCGTCGTTTCGAAGGGAGGCAGAGACGAAAAAGTCGCGATTGAATGGTGGGGCAATTGGTGAAGAAAAAAAATCCCAAACGACTTTTTCTGCCTTTACCTTAGAGCAAGCAGTACCTTCAGCAAAGCTTGACGAAAAAAAAAGTTTCCGGGAGCTACGACTCGGTCGATAAGATAATCCGCGGTGGGGGACGCGATAAGCTATCTGTGGGCCTCGACCCAATCACAGCGGGGCGGGGCCCTGCGGCTAGCTTAGCAAAAGTTCGTAGGGTTGTCACAGAAAGCTCGGGTAAACCACGGCCACCAAAATTTCAGCGGGAAAACTTCAATTCTCTGTTTGGGTATCGCTCCGTCGAATTGCCTTCACCTCCAGACCCGAACACTTTCGATCGACGACCAACCCTCGACACCATCTCTTACTAACAACAACAGCAAAGATGGTATGTGCATCTCGAATTTTCCGAATCGATTGGCAAGAGGAGGAATGGAGCTTGCGCCGCCCGTCAAGAGCTTCTTGTTGGAATGCGCAGCTCCGCTGGGAAACCTTGGGATATCTGAGGATGGGCACAACTTGGCGAAATGCGGAGGGCTGACCGATGGATTTTCCTCTTTCACAGGTTCGATACGCCGCCACAGAGATCGCTCCCGCGAAGTCGGCTCGCGCCCGCGGTGCCTACCTCCGTGTTTCTTTCAAGAACACCCGCGAGACCGCCCAGGCCATCAACGGCTGGAAGTTGACTCGCGCCGTCAAGTTCCTCGAGAACGTCCAGACCAAGACCGAGGCCGTCCCCATGCGCCGCTACGCCGGCTCTACCGGTCGCACTGCCCAAGGTACGACCCGAAAACGAGCACCAGAATCCTCATGGAGGCACGCCATGTGCATGAAGCATTTTTATTCTTGCGACAATGCAATGGCGGGGCAGCAAGATCGAGGACGAGGAGGAGGAGGAGCGACCGATGCACATGCTGCCGAACCTTTCACTAACGAGCATTTCCCACACAGGCAAGCAGTTCGGTGTCTCCCGCGCCCGCTGGCCCGTCAAGTCTGCCGAGTTCCTGCTCGGTCTCCTGAAGAACGCCGAGTCCAACGCTGACGCCAAGGGTCTCGACACCTCCAACCTTATCGTCAAGCACATCCAGGTCAACCAGGCCCCCAAGCAGCGCAGACGTACTTACCGTGCCCACGGTCGTGTATGTTGAAAACTCCAGCTCCGCAGCAGGCGAGGAGAAAAACCTTTACTGATCCAATGTTTAGATCAACCCCTACATGTCGAACCCTTGCCACATCGAGCTTATCCTGACCGAGGGTGAGGAGGTTATCCAGAAGTCCGAGTCCGTCGTTTCCCGCGAGAACGCCCACCTGAGCTCGAGACAGCGTGGTGCTCTCCGCCGCAAGGCCATCACTGCCGCATAAATATGCCGGCGGAAGGATTTTTAGGTGACGGTTGCATCGGCGAAGGTCTCGTTTGAGGGTTGTATTGCTTTCACGGCTGGTGTCAAGGCGGTCAATCGTAAAGCATGGGTTTGGTTCAGGCATTGCGATTTGCGAAAATGGTATATCGCAAAAATTCCCAAAATAAAAGAGAACTTCTGAACATCTGCGGATGAGGGTACGATTACACAAAAAAGGGCAATTGCTACATGTGACGAGTCTTATGGCAGCCAATCAAGACAACGAATCTAACGAACATGGCGATGTTATCGATGGCACGGGCATGTACTACTAACATTCCACTGATTAGCAGCTGTAGGCCCCACGATACCAACAACAGAACGTATCGACGGCCGGACCCCGAGGAATCGCCAAGTCTACAGGATCAGCATTGGAAACGCCCTGGAGAGCATGAAGCAAAATGCACCCCCCACGGCACCAGAGACAAATTATCACTGCACGAATGTCTAGAGGTCCCTGACGAACGAAGTGCCCCCACGACGACATACTTTTACTGGCCTCATCATGATCCATAACGACTGATCTGGAGGAGACTGAATCACTTCCCCTCTGGCTTCCACATCTAGCAGGATCGACTCTCCACAGCTAGGGCTTCTGGGTGTACACCTGGGTCTTTCAGATTGTGGCATTCACGACCGCGTCCGAACCAGATATCCCGGCGCGCGTCCCCTTCTTGAATGGAATAGTGCGCCCGGAGTGATGCTGGACTGCCATGAAGCCGGGCGCGTATTTTTGGCCCCCAAACCGAGAGGCACGCTCTCGACACCGCGGGCGGGCGAAGGCAAGTGCAGTTTTGATTAGCAATGCCCGCGCCTCACCCTCGCCCAGCAACGCGGACCGAACCGCCCTTCTCTCGTGTTCTTTTTGCATTTAGTTCAGCCCAGATTCCCAGCAGTCTGGAGACTTTTGATCTTCCCGGTTGTGCCTTGCATGTGACATGTCGTCCTGCATGAACGTGTTGATGTTGCACTTGGATCGCGAGTACGTACGTAAGTGGAAGTCTAGTTGGCATCGTTGGATCAACATGGTGTGATGTGGATCGTTGAACGACATCAAAGGAAGAATTCTACGTTCAGCACAAACTAAAGTGGTGATATGGCAAGCAGACTACTCTCTGAATGGCGACGAGATCATTTGCAACAGCCCTCCTCTTCGTCCCGCCGGGGGACATCGTCCCGACCCGAGCGTTCTTGGTTGACCTTCGGGCTGCAAGAATCCCAATGGGCAAGATAATGCGAAGCAGAGCCGCATGGAAGACGCTGGGCCCTTTGATGTTGCACAGTCCTCGAATCTGCCAACCACGTGGAAGCTGTCTGCAAGTCTGCAAATCTGACATCGATACGACGAGCACCTAGGCAGGCCGGTATCTCGAGTCCTAGACTGAAAGGCCGCATTGGGCTTGACCGGTCGATCAGCCTCTCCTTCCAGAATATCTTTTACCGACGTAGTCGCGGGCTGCTTTCGCCCAAAAAGGACAAAAACAGAGGAAGCTGACAACCCTCCCTCCAGTAGGCGACGATATCGACAGTAGGCCCGGACCGAGCGAGGAAGGGAGGCGGCGTCGGGGTCGCCCGGGTCCTCACTCCATCATCGCTGATCAGCCATTCAGCAGCCGTTCCAAGGCATCGGGGACATTGACCCCATCAGGCTGCATATCTTGTCAAAGCTGCTGCCTTCGCGCTGAAGACGGCCGTCGATTGGCGCGATCCGCTCCGAGGACACCAAATCCCCGCGGATTGGCTGCCACGTCGCTGGCGCTGGGTCAAGACGTACATGAGCGTACATGAGAAAGTGCAAAAACGAGATGCGACGCTGCATCATGGTGTGGATTGTATAGGGTACAAGAGAGGACATTGGCGATATCGATAACACGACAACGTGGCTTCTTCTTCATCGGCTTCCTATTTCTGACGTCTCCTTCTATGGAGTCGGTCGGCGGAATGACCGCATAAGGCTCTCGGCAAGCGCTCCTGATCCTACGCGGGGCCAATCATGGACGTGGGAGAAAGATTTCAATCAGGCTGAGTCTGACTGATAAACACTTTCTTGTGGGGGTTCGACGGTGGTGTGTCATAACTTCAGCCCTGGCGAACCATGATTGTCTCTTCATGCTATTCTCTTTCCCGTTTTGTTTCCTTTTCTTTTGTTGTCCGCTAGCGGAGACTGTCTTTGGGCATCACCGCGATCACGATGACCACGATGCATGATTGGAGTTCTTGGATATGGAAAGTTTACCTTCAGTGAGTATGGGACTTTTGGCACTGCATATATATGATCACTAGCACCAATGATAATTGTCCTCCTTTTTCTCACATGCCGTCGGCCCGAAAGTGATAAAAGTGATATCATATTTTTATTGTTTCTATGTTTGGTGTGTATTATCTGTACAGTATGGTCAAACTGCCGCTACTGGTGGAAATATGATGTGGCTTCAATGTCCTGCAGGCTGCCAACACTCGGTTTCCGCTCGGCCTCTAATATCTCGTCGTCGAACCAGAACGCCAGGACCGCATGCTGCCATTTGTCTTCATCCCGTAGGCTGAAGTACGAGCTGGAGGCAGTCCAAAGGATGTCGACCTCCATTGGGGACAGACGCAGCCTCTGCAGGAGCCAGCAGTCGAGGAAGTTGTCCTTGTCCTTTGACGATGAGAGCATGTGTTCTATTTGCACCTCTTTCTCGGCATCTTCAACGAAATTGTTCTTTAGCTTGACAGCGGGAGGAAGTGAAGACGCCATCCGAAAAGAGCCGAGTGCTGTTATCGGCATCATTTGACTCAAGAGATGTTTTGGATTTGAGAGCAAATGTGTATATCTTGGATCACAAAGTGTCTGCGGTACATTGAGGTCCAGGCTTTGGGCCGTTGTATCCAAATAAATATCATCTGCTTGGTGCGAGTTTCTCCAGTACCCCTCTTGTTGGTAAGGGGACCCTTCTGGAATGACGCCTTCGTTTCTACACTCTCGCTCAAGCCTAGATGATAGATTTATCCAAAAATTGATGCGTTTATCTGCCTCGTTGGAGAAAATCCAATAATTTCTGAGGAAATCTTCGTCATCTTCTGTCAAGTCTGTCGGTTCCAAACTTTTTAAAAACTTCTCTTTGTCTTGGAGACTGGTCTTCCACTCCTCCTGGTTCTGAATCTCCAGCACGGCATTTTTGAATCTTTCGAATAGCGGATGAACAAGGTCCGGCCTCACTCCAGAGATGCCTCTGAGGGAGGCTGATGAATTTGGGCGAGATATTGACTCATTCGTGAAAAAGCGCCGCTCCTCTAACTCGACTTGTAGCTCTCGTTCTTGGTGCTCATCGATGACATCGTCAAAATTTGCTTCCTCGTCTTGGAGAAGGAGGTCCAGGCGTTTGGCTTTTTGAAACAATTTGCCCAGTCGATGGTGTTCTCCCAGGATTTTCGATACTTCCAGGTTGACCTTCCTGTATGCTTCATCTTTTCGTTGCCGAATGTCGTGAATATTTCCGCGCTGTAGATAAATTCGTTTCCATCCCGACCTCAGTTCGGTTCGCTGTTCCTGCAGCTTCCTGAACGTGTTGATAAAGCGAGAGACTTCGTGATCTTGACTGGACAAGTTACTTTCCTCATCAGATCCCGAAGACTCGGAATCGTCAGAAATTTGTAGTTCTGTTTCATGATCATGGTCCGCAAATGGCTGTGCCCTCCCTTCGTCACTGGCCGGTGAGGTCGAGATTGAGTTCATTTGCACCGGTCCGAAGACGGATTTCCTGCTGCGATTGTCGCCGTTGGTTGTCCACAGACGTCGCTCAGCGGGGCGATTGAATCTCCGTCTATCGAAGCTCTTGTTTGGCTCGGATGCGGTCTTGGTAGGACTCGCGAGCTCCTGGTGACCCTGATATACTTGTCCTCCCACAGATTCTGTTGTTGTGGAATTCCGATTTTGTACTGCGAGAGCATTTCCCCACTTCTTTGCAATCCTAATTATGTCGGAGGAAGAATCTGCAGACGGGAGTAATGGAGCATGATTGTGACCCGCGAAGACCGAAGCAGTAGTGTCAGAACGCGTACTGCGAGGTCTCGCGGGCGCCTGCAGTCCTCTGACACCTGTTCTGTCAACCGCGAGACTGCTGTCGCTCCCCATGCCTGGAGTTGCTTTTTGGAGGGTGGCCGCTATTATCAAAGCTTCACATGGCTGGTATTGACGTGGCCGTTGGACTTTGTGGCTGAGAGTGCCAGCTCAGCTTGCAGTAAACGCATTTAAGTGAGCATCTGGGAGTCATGTTTACTCCAGTTCTTTGAAGGTCAGAAGAAGTTCGGAACCAGCGTTGGTCAGGCTGTGGGGATCCGCGTGGGATTGGTTTCATTCCATCCAGATTCCATCATTCATTAATCCCGTGGCGTCGTAAGCACGGACGGGCTGTCCCATCGGTCCTTGTTTTTTGGTACTCCGATGGCGAATGGTTGCATTCCAACAAGGCTGCCCAGGCGAGCCAGGGCTGCGTCACACGGCAATTGCCTTTGTACGCTCAATATTGGTGGTAGATTAGCAGACCGGTCCATCGGTCAGATAGCCCTGTAATCTCTAATTTGCGGTTATTGGTCAACCAATACACGGTTCGCTTCCTTCTTTCGCAACCTTCTTACCCCAACCCCGAAATTGTCCGCACCGGTGTATCATTTCCTTTTCGCAATGTACCTGGTACAAACGCAGAGCCTCATCACGGAACATTGAATATCGCCACCCCTTCCATGGTACTTCCGTTCAGGGTTTCTAGCCGAAGAACGATAGAAAGATAATCAGGGTCCAATATTATCTTGCCTTGTAAACCAGATGCAGTGTTTTTCTTCTCTGGGTCTAACATATTTCCGATAGCAACTAAGTTTGTATATTTCGGATTTGTAATTGTTATACGGCTTGTGCAATCATTTCGTAAGAGCCGTGTCAATACGAAAGAAGGCAAATTGCAGCGTTTGACAACATGGTTATGCTATGTTAACGACTCAAATTCAATTCCTTATCTGCCTCGGTATCTCTTTCTCTTAACACTAAATTAGGAAAAATGAAAAAGTCCCACCAACACATCGGGTCTAAGTGCATGCTGAAAGAAGCACGACACTCCGGGGGATCTGCGATCAACATACCCGTTTAGCAAACCAATAAAGATCAAGGAATACTTGATCATCAGACACCAAAGATCCCAGTAACGATGCTTGGGTGTCCTGCACTGCAGTATAGACCCAATCAGATTGATTCGTTTTACCCTTTTCGTATGAGCCGAAGGTGCACACACTATGCAGCTCCCCATGCGGTCTGTTTCGTCAAATGCATCAGTATGAGGAAAGTTCCGGAGGAATGGAAGTCGTAGAAAGAGCCGCATCATACCCAACCTTCATTCGACAATGATGAGGAATGCGAGACGTGTCCAATATCTAGGCGCCAAACACAGCGATCCATATCTGCTCTATAAGAAGTCGAGCATCTTCCCCGCTCGCATCCTGCTGACAGGAGTGGATTTGCTCTTCAAGCTCTGACAGTCACATTGTCACCATGCCGAAACATTGGGATGGCCCTTACTGGCATAAGGAATATGGATTGTGGTATAAACAAAGGACAGACAGACACGGTAAGCAATTTTAGTCTAGTACTTCCAAGTGCAGTTCTAACTGGAACCAGGTGTCATCCAGTACGAGTGGATAGGCAGAGAGCTGCCCGGTCAGCAACAAGCAGACCCTGAGACTCCCCGCAGTCAAGTTGCCGATATCAGTAGCGGCTTGGAAAACTTGGACATCGGCAAAAGCAGTACTTATGACGCTTCTGGAGCTTGTAAATCTGCCCTCTGAATCTCTGAAACATGGTGTTCTGATATTCATATCTGCAGCTCTGCCGGAAAAACAACCAGAATACACCTGGAAAGATTCTGATCCGTTGGTCGAAGGCACAGGCAAAGGGCTTGAGGATACATCATTTTCCACGGACTCATATGAAGACCCTTACAATAGTGGTTCTTATGACATTTCTGGAGCTCGTAAGGCTACCGTCCACTATTGAGCTCTTGCTGGCAATGTGACATTTACATTTATAGCTCTAGAGGCGCCACAGACTGACTACACCTATCCTGAGCCTTCGACCAAAGGCAAAGGCAAAGGGCTAGAGGATACCCTATTTCTTACGGGAGGATATGAAGATTCCTACAATGCCATTGAGAGTGGCTACGACCCCACTGGTATGTGCCTCGAGCATTCACTCTGCTTTTGTACTAGACACTAATCTGGAGGAAATAAAGTCACGTACGACTCCTATGATGTATCTGGAGGCTCCGCGCAGGATACCTCTCGCGAAAGCGAACAAGCGGCAGAGCGCTTTCAACGGCAGGCGGGCCCTTCCAGCACTGCGCCAGTTCTTGACGTCCCGCTCCGTAAGCATAACTATTAACTTAGATCCCTATCGCACAGGCAATTACAGAATTGTACAGAGGTCCTAACGGAATAAATAGTTGGCGGTAGTTCAAAACACACCATTCCAGTGGCTCCTCGGCGAGGTGACAGTGAGTCTCCCATGTTACCAAGCAATCAGTAGCTCAAGCTGCTAATAAGACCATGTAGACTACCAAGTGGAGCATTCTTCTAGATGGAGGAAAGGTGAAGTAAGCAAACTTTACATCCAATATGCCCGTCTTGCCATCTCCGCTTACAGAAGAAGGTCATCAAATGCTGGCACGCAGAGCCTCGCGGCTACCAGGATAATAAAAAAGATCCCACTCTGACCCACAAGGAGGAGCGCCGTCCGCAAAACTCAATGGAGAGATTCTACGTTGGCCCTCGGCGTTTTATCATCGTGAAGACGGGTCACGGACGTAGCACCTGCGTGTAAGTCGCCTTCCCGATACTGCCTGCTGATCACCCCGACTTCGTGCTGACTCCGCCGTACATCAGGCCAATAAGCACATACAGTGGGCACGGCCTCCACAAGTTCGGGATCACGCCTGAGTCTCATAGCATCGTACACAGCTCGACAACTGAACCACGACTTCTCGCTGGAGAACCAGAGCCCGGTTATCCGCCCATCCCGGTCGATATGACGCCTGATGAGTTGTTGACCATGGACTCAAGGGTGGACTATTCCAACCTCAAGGTGAGTGAGCACGGTGTTGATATTATTCTTATTTTCATTTCGATTTTTGTCCTCTCTAGAATGCACGACTGATACCAAAAACCCCCTTATAGACTTTTGAGCACAACGTCCCAGTGATCTTCATTGGCACTGTTCCTGAGTTCGCGCATAACATCGTCGCCAACGCCGTCAACGAGTGTTGGGAAGACGAACAACAAGCGGCGGCGAGCTCTTCAAAGTCCAAGTCCAAGTCCAAGGGAAAGTCAAAAAAGAGGCGTTGAGCGGTGTCTAGCTCAAGCCGTTCATGGCCATACCGAATTGATTGCAGAGCGAACACTCTCAAATCATTTGGAGTCATCGCCACTTAGGCCAAGCTGGAACCCATTCTGGCGGGCCTGAACCTATATTACGTTATTGGGGAAGTCTCGATGAAGCATGCCATTGCATTTCATCTCTGAGACGAAGAGCTGGACCATTTCCTTTTTTCAATTTCTCTTGATGCGGTGGGAATGGATTTCCACAATCTTTCTTTCTATGTAGTTTTCCAGGGCACAATATCACTATGGAAAACGGCGTATCAAGCTAGGTGGCACACAGGTGAAGGATGTTTGATGGGTCACGGGGTTTCCCGTTGGGGCACATTTACCTTACTGGAAGGCTTACGAATGTACGACACGAATGATATGATGATTACTTGAATTGATGCAATCTACATTCACACTCTTGCCACGCGAGTTCAATTTCTTTCTCAGTCATTAGAAGATCAATCGCAGCCAGTTGATCCCGGAGCTCCAGTTGTTATGACAGGCAAAGAAAGATAGGTCATGGAGTCACGGGTAAACCACGCAAACCCAGAGCTGACATCAAAAGTATTGTCAATTCCACCCACCTTCGGTACAAAATTAGGTAAGGAATGTGTGCGGAGACTTTTGTCAGCCTAGACTTAGTACACTACAAAGCTTCATGCAAGACCCATACAGAGCGCTCGACCCCAGATTCCTCGGCTTCCCCTTCTGTCGATATCTCTATGATCTCAGCTGAAATACCGTCTGCCGCAACATCCCGGATCAGATCAACTTCCTCCAAGCCCTCAGGATCTGTCTCATCATCGCCAGCCATTATCGCCCCATTCAAATATTGTTCCGTCTTCATTCGGCCCAATCCGCTGTACCATATCTTGGTCGCGCGATACGCAAGCACAAAATCACCAGCATCTTCGACCTGGGTCGAGCTTGAGTTTGCCACGAAGTTGTTGATTTTGGGACCAAATTCGACCACGCCGGCCAAGGGATCCGGCAAGCTCAAGCCCAATGCGACATTGTATCCTTTGGTCGTGGACGACTGCCATGTTGCCCCCCGAGCAATCTTGAGCCCCGTGATCATGTACACGGGGTGCTTCTTCCGCGTGATCTGCAAGTACGTCTTAAGACGTGGTCGCTGCAGCGCGGTGGATATGTATTCGATCGAAGGAAAGAAGTAACTCGTCTCAAGCTGCCGCACGTAGACGTTGGTCTTGACATTGTTTTGTCGTCCACCACTGACCTCGGCGCCAAAACTGGCAGGCGTGAATATCTTTGCCCAGAAACCTAGGTCAAGGCCATGATCGCTCGATATGGTCGTCTGAAAGCCCTTTGACTCGTTCTTGTACAGGCCATCAGACGAAATCGGAGGTATGTCTCTGCCATTGATTGATTCGAGCTGCTTGAGGTCCAGTACGATCGTTCCGAGCTGGACATGCCCGTCAGGTGGAATCGAAAAGTTCGGCGCGCGATGATACGTCGGTATTTCCATCCTGATGGTCTGGTGCCTTGATTTACTTTTGGTCTGCGAGGTCACGGAGTAAGGAACTAGAAATCGAAGCGGGGGTGACGCAGCCTCGCCTGCTCCTGCTTTTTGCGACAAGCCCGATCGGGCTCTGTTGAGAAGGCGCAGCCGACAAGGGCCCAAGTAATCTCACAACAGCGACTGTACGAAGTGTGCGCCTCGTTTTTGAGAGGGAGCAGAAAGTCATATGCGCTACTCTACCCGCTACTCTTTTCCTTTTCTTTTCTTTTTTACTCCGCTAAATTGAAACTGAGATGGAAGGATTTACAAAGACAAGCATCAACAATTAAGAGACTTATCTATTCCATATTTTCCGATTTTTTTCGATCGAACCTTCCATTTGCCAAAAGTGAATTTGCGAGGGTTTAATCCAAATAAGGGGATACCGAGACTTTTACATGTATATTGTACGCAAGATCCGTACATTCTTTTGCACCCTTGATAAATTCTATCTCCTTCTCTTCGGCTTTGTCTTTGACTACCTTGCTGGCGGCATCTCTTCTTCCCAAACATCACTAACAGCCTGAGTAATGATCGATTGTGCCCGCCTGGGAATGGAGCCGATAAAAATAACTGGAACGCCGTGCTCAATAGTCTGCTCCGTCTTTAGTCACTTTTCTGCATTTAAGACAAACACAACGAGATTGATGCCAAAAAGATTAAAGTTGTATGATGATCCACTCACCTTTAGGTTAGAGTAATCCACTCTTGACATCATATTGAGGGTCTCGTCGTCTATCATATCGACCGGAATAGGCGGATACCCAGGCTTTGGCTCTCCATCGAGAATTCGCGGTTTAGAGTGGCTGCTGTGTACAATGCTGTGGGTCTCGGGTCTTATTCCTGACTTTTTGAGACCATGTCCACTATACGTGCTTATCGGTCTATTTTACAAGTAAGTCAGTTAATTGTAAGTATAATCCCGTGTCCATAGCGCAACTTACACGCAGTTACTGCGTCCGCTACCCGTCTTCACGATAATAAAACGCCGAGGACCAACATAGAATCTCTCGAGAGAGTCTGGTGGGTGGCGCTCCGTCTTTTCCGTCAGAGGTTGTTCATGATTCTGACCACCTCGAGGCTCTGCATGCCAGCATTTGATAACCTTCGCGCGTGAGCGGAGAAAATGAGAAAGAGAGAGACATTAGATATGAGCTTTGCATACCTCACCAATTTTCCACTTGGATGAATGCTCTACCCGGTAGCCTGTATAGAATGAGTCAGCAGATTGAATGAATATTGATAGAGATGCCAAATACGCACGATCACCGGGTCTAGGAACAATCGGAATGGTGTTTTCTGAACTCCCGCCAACTACTGTGTTGTTAGCGCCTATAGATGACTTCACAATAAACACGATTGAAACGGCTTCTTAATCAACAATTATACTTACGAAGCGGAACATCGAGAACAGGAACCGAAGCTTCTTCACCAGCATTAAAAGGACCTGGCTGCTGATGCGCTGCCAGTTGACTTTCGCGATAGATGTCTTCTTTTGGGACTGTTGACACAATGCAGCGTCAGTGCTGATTTACAGTACTGCTAAAGGTGCTGTAGACACGTACCAATGGAGGCGTACGGGTCCTCGACGTCATCATAAGAGGAGCTCACGTATGCATCTGACAAGCCTTTACCCTTGTCGGGGTGTTCCTGATCCATAGCCGTGTCTAGACAGACGTTAATTCCACGCCGTGGATCAAGGAGGCCAGAGTCGGCAGCCGGACGGGGATGATTGTTACCGTGATCATGGGGATGAGGAGAGTCTATGTCGACATCAACTACCTGGTTTTGCAGATGGTCTGGAATCTCGGGTCCTAGCCACTCATAGCTGAACCCATCCGGCTCTGGAGAGTCTACAATCAGTATCATGTGATGGATGAACTGGCCTTGTGTAACTTACGACTTTTGTCTCGCCTTCTACGATAGTACAACTGATAATCTTCATGCCAGGAAGGGCTTTCCCAATCTGCCTCGTTCTCATGTCTTGGCGGAGTATCGAGTTGAGGTATATTTTCCTCCTATATTTCATTATTAGACGTTTTCAGTAGTGTTCATTTTGCTTGTTCGTAGCACTGCGTCAAGAACACGGATGAAAGCCCTCGTCAATAAGGATGACGATGGGTAAAAAATGTATCCCGGGGGGGGGGGGGGGGGGGGGGGGGGGGGGGGGGGGGGGACGGACCTCAGCAATACTTGGATCAATGGTTGCGTTGGCCGTAGATATCGAGGAAAAACCATCTGGTTTAATTTTCCACAGGTCTTCGTCGTCGTCCTTCAACGAGAACGAAATGTCGAAATCAGCAGCTCCAAACGTCGCTATCCCGCACCATTCGTCCAATCCGTCTGATAGATTAGATCTGCTGTCCACACCGGTATCTGTACTGTTACTCAATATCTTGTTAGATGCCATATCGTCTTCGGATGATGAGCTGTCTATCTGCCGCTCATCCAAAAGCAAAAGCCGCAAGGCGAAGAAAGCAAGGCTTTGCAGATGCTCCGCCACGTGTTTTGCTGTCCGATTCCGCAGCTCTGCTTCAGATGGTTTGTGCCAAAAGAGCTCATAGTCATTTATACCCGCAAAATCAATGTCGGATGCAGGCTCTGATGGCGATTGTGGCGGAGAAGCGTCAAACCTCACCCGTTTCCCTTTGAACTCCTGATTCTTTGAAGACTGTTCCAAAATAGAAACGGAGACATCTTCATCAGCAATATCTATTTCGGAGAAACCACGAGCTGTGGCCTTGTCGTCTTTTTGAATATCGAAACTGCAGATCGGGCATTCACCAACTTTTCGAGACCGATGAACTACATTCCGTTTGACAATGGCCGATATTTGAGCGTCGGTGAACATATCGCTATGCTCTTGGTGCATGTGTCTCTCCGCAGACTCATGACTCCGAAACAATTCTGGCTCTGCATGGTCAATATCACAGATCCAAACCATAGCATGGACTATTTCTGCCCATTTGGAGGAGTGGTCATTCATATGGTTCTTCCACTGCTCGAAATTGCCAAAATGCTGCGCGCTGCTTATACAATCCTCGAAGATGCATACAAAGGGGACGAGGTCGTGTTGAACATGGCGTCTGCACGACTTGATTAACATTTGACAAAATAGCAGTGAAATTGGCATGGCTTACCTCCACCACCGTGTATCATCGAATTGTGAAGTTTGATAGTTATCAAAACACCATTCACAGGTTTTCCATCCTCTAGCGAACTCTTCTTTCGGGGGTTTAGGATAATGCACGCCACTTAGCATTATGGAAGAGGCCGCACTACTTGTTGGAGGATTTTGAGAAAGATTGTTTAAGGTAGATGGATCGGTGCCTGAGAGTTCCTCGGGAGTGCCGGGCGTCGAATCGATATGCTCCATCGTCTGGTTGTGCTCTTCAGTGTCAATACCACCCACAGCGTCGGGGCGCGTGATGGGCTGTACAGCCTCTTCTATGATCTCTGCGGGCTCAGGGACATTCTCAAGCGGGCCGACTTCAAGGTCAGGGACGCGAGGCCGATGGACTTGCAGCTTCTTTTGGTGTACCCTTTTGTACTTCAGTCGTGTATAAGTGAGGAATATGGTTCGTCCAAGAAAATTGATCAATGACGGTGGTGCATCCGGATACATGCTTTGCACGACCAATATGGACAGCTCTCCAATTGAGGTGTTGGCTTTTTTCTCTGCGAATCGCTCCACTCGGCGCTGGAGGCCTGCTGTCGATGATCGCCGAATCGTCTGACCCAGTCGCTCGAGCCGGTCAATGACTTTTTCAGCAGACTCATAGACGAGGTGTTGAGTCTCAACATGGTCTGATGACAGCCATTCCGTGTCCAGCCTGGTTCTACCAGCCTTAGTGTCTGGTGGCTTCTCAACCACTAGATTGATAAGCATTCAGAAGGTTTGTAGGTCATCCTTTTGACAACTCACGAAGCTGGAGATTATTGTGCAACTGAGCCAGATTTTGTACAATTAGCTCCTTGACACTTGAAGCATTCTGCAGTCGGCGGTCTAGAGAAGCCGATTCGACAGCAAAAGCTCCCAAGTAGTTCCCCCAGGCATTTAGCCGGTGATATAATGACTCCAATAAACGTTGGAAGTTTGTCTGGATGTGAGTTGACTTTTGCGCTTGGAAGTCCCTGAGGATATCATGGCAGGCCACTGCAAGCGAGTATATATCGCCGTCCTCGTCCGCCATGCCTCATTCAATTCCTTTTCTGTGCCTAGTTGGTCTATAACATGTGAGAAGATGTGGAACCAGTGCCATTTGAAAGGGATTCTGGGTGGAACGGATTGACACACCGCGTAACGCGGCACAAATCTGAACGTTAGTCGATCTGAGAGTATCGTCGAGTGTTAGGCTTGTGTGGCAAACTACCGCTTACAGTCCTGAAGATACCCGTCGGCATAGTAGAAAGTGCGGGGTTTTACATGATGCTGGAGTGTTTTATCACGTGAGTGTGATATGCATCTGCTTACTGGCCAGCCTCGCGACATGTTCCCCTCAGAACCTAGTCCATTTGCCCAGCCACGGAAGACCAACTCTTTACATTCAAAGAAACTCGCTTCTTCAACTCAATGACTGATAGTTCAGCATCCAATCGAGGTATATCTCATGATGAGGAAGTGAGGCTACATGATGCAGCTCCAAGAACTCGAAGAATGGCAAGCCATTCAGACCGTCCAGCCGTTCATAAATCGCAGCCTGGAAATAGCATCGAGGGAGCTAGGCTTTACATATTCCAGCCATGTCTACTCCAACAGTCTGGAAAACCTGCGCCTGGAGCTCGGCAATATTCCGCTTCTTCCTTCAACACAAATATTGTCTAGTGAGGGTATTGTAGAAGAGTCCAGGTCCCACCTAAAGAGTGTCTTGGCACTTTTAGAGGAACTTGTGAATGAGTATTCAGTGTTGCAGGTATCTTCGGGCTCACCCAATCCTCCCTACGAGCAATACGCCTCGTCGTCAGAAGGGGTCTTTGGCGACTATCCGACACTGAAACGACTGGCCGGCCTCGCCCCGACCTCCGAAGCCAATCCTATTCTTGTCCGAATCGGAAATTCAGAATCAGGAAGTAAATTCTGCGAAGGAGCTGCTCAAGCTATCAAAGAGGTCAACATATTTTTCGAGTCGAAATCGCCACTATCATACATTCCCATGGATATCGACCACGTCGAGACAATGGCACAGCCAATCCACGTCGAGGTCGACGACCGAATTCACAACCTTACCAGCATAGTACTGAGTGATATACAACAGCAGCTATCTGAATGTGAAAGTCAATTTCCTCACGTCACGTTGTTTACTCTTCCGGAGCGGAAAGACCATAATTCTATGGTCTCTGATCTACAAGTAGGCCTCCTTCTAAGGTCTTGTGCAGGGCGAACCAGTGGACGTGAGATATGGCAGGATGCTACTTGTCATTACATACAGCCCTCGTAAGTTGTCAAAGTTCTATATCTTGTTGCCATTGGATTAAAGATACCACAGTACAACACTGGTCAACTCGGAACATAAAACATCGAAAATTCGAACAAACCTGTGCAAGACAATAGAGGAAAAATATTTGGAGTTCAACGAGCACCTACACCTGAAACTCGAGAATCAAAGAATTGATTACTATACACGTCCTGGCGGAAAGGCGGGCCTGAGTGAAACTACAGTATGTAGATCGTTCGAGTATCTGCTTGAAAAGGACCATTTCCGACCAATGGGCCTAGCCGCCCCTGATCGCTTTTCAACATGGCAAAAGAGAACTTTGGCATTACAGCTAAGCCACATCTTTCTTCACACGTATGACTGCAAATGGACGAAAGATCAATGGACGGTAGCCGACCTACAGTTTGCAGAGAGGGGCCCTGGAAATATATTGATATCGTCGCCTTATATCAAGTGCAACAACGATTGCAGGAACTTGCACGAAGGCAAAAGCTCCGCGTTCGTCGCGCTTGCCAAGATCCTGGTTGAAGTTGAGATCGGCGAGGAGATCAGAGGGCAACTCCTCCAATACAACAAACTCAACAAGCCCGAGATGGTCCTCACACTATCGATGATACTAGACTCGGGGATCATGTCAAACACACGCTACTACAGCGAAGCCGTGGAACAATGCCTTAGACTTGCCAAAGGACACGAAGAACCAGAATCAATAAGGAACTATATTCTCAACAAGATTGTGAGAAATCTGGAGATCGAGTTGGCTCTGATGAGAAAACCCCAGGCAGGAACTCCATTGCGATCCGACGAAAAAGCCATGAATGCTATTCATGATGCTACTGCCTCAAGGGACTTCATATCTGATCCTACAAGCCCAAGACAAGACTATGAGTTCAACAATCTGGGTCATGCGGCAGTCGAGTATTCTACACAGAGGGGTTCATCTGTTCAACCCGTCACCCGAAAGCCCAGTACAATAGTTCCACAAGTGCGCGATGCCCGTTCGTCAATATCCAAACAGCACCGCAATGCTCAATTGTCTGGTCGCCATGCCACTTCCTCAGGAATACCAAACAGGAAAAAGCAGAAGCCAGCCAAACAGAAACGACTATCTCATGTCAAGGGCTCAAAGGACGCCCCAGACCATGGATATCATTTGAATATCCGTGAGACTAGTGATGCACCGCTTCGACTTTTTGAAGACCACGATGCTCACATCTCAAATGAGCCGTGAGTGATGGTAATAATTCTGACTGTCGGACTTTGCTTATCAGTTTATAGCAAGGAGACATCAGCCAAAGAATTTTTCGATCTTTACGAAAGATTCCAACAAACCGTGTTCGGTACAGAAAATTCAAGTCTGATGCCGTTTCGTGGTGGCCAATTCCCCAAGATTCGGGTATGCGTCATCGACACGGGAATTGATACGAACCACACGGCGATATTTACTGGAATCAAAACTGGTGCGATCAAGGAATACCGCAGCTGGATAGGCCATCCCGATGATGTACATGATAATTACGGTCATGGCACACACATGGTGGAGCTCATTCTCAAATCATCAGAGAACGTGGAGATATATGTCGCCAAGATCGCCAATAAAGCTAAGGTCCCTGGAAAAGATATCGAACTTATTGCTGATGTGAGTATTTGCATTCCTTTATATTGGCTGAGCAGAAGAATTGATCGTTCCCAAGGCGATTAACCATGCTGTCAAACACTGGAACGTGGATATCATCACAATGTCATTTGGCTTCAAGAAGCGCAGTGCAGCAGTCGAAACGGCTATTAAGGAAGCGGCTCACCGCGGAATTATCATGTTTGCCGCTGCTTCGAATGGTGGAAACAACAACGACAGGACGTATCCGGCTCGGTGCAGAAATGTCATTTGCATCAGCGCTTCTGATGGCAAGGGAAAAGATGGAGGAATCAGTCCGGCCGCTGTAGGCAACGACGATAATTTCATGACTCTCGGAATGTCGGTGCGGTTGCTCTGGAAGAAAGATTGGGTTTTCCGGACGGGAACCTCCTTTGCTACCCCAATAGCCGTGGGGTTCGCTGTCAATGTGCTAGAGATTTGCAATTTCACGCGTGGGTCAAGATTGGTAAAGGACGGCGATGATATGAGGCGTGTGCTGAAGCTGTTGTCGGTCAGAGATGGAGACCACGATTACATAGCACCTTGGGTCTTCTTGAACAAGTGCAAGGATTTCCGGTACATGGTAGATAGCATTGAGAACGTACTTCAGCTATAGAACACGCATTGTAATACCACATGGCAAGCTCCCGAAACATGACATTGACATTTTTTTTCATAAATTCCAGCAAATGTCCACGTTCCTGCATTAGCATCGCCAAATTGACTTTTCCAGCCGTCCACGCTGTTGCGTCGCAACCAAGGCGATGACGTCGTACATCAGAGTCGTTCGACGTCATTCTACGCAACAGTCATCATCATACTCCAAACTATAGGATGTTACTATATGTTGCTCCACCTACACTACAGCCATTACCACGATCCTTGTGACAAATTCACACCACTTTATCATTTTCGGGTCACTTTGAGACACTTTGCGACCAGACAGATTCAGCCGCTGTACAAATCCTACCACCTTTCCTACGTTTCCGAATATTGCAAACCTCTACACATCAATTATTCACCATGCCTCCCTCCGGAACCGAACAGGCCAAGCAGAAGTTCAACGAGGGCATCGCCAAGACTCGCGAGGCCGCTGACCGTACGTCATTCTTTTGCTCTGTACCTACATCCTCTATACATCGTCTCATACCCTCCAAACGATTGACAACATGACAACATTAGCTAACGCTTCCGACAGCACAAAGCGGCCCAACAGGCACAAATCCCAAAATGGGCAACTTTGTCTCGAAACTCGCCAAGGGCGAGACCGAGGCGTCGACATACACAGCAAAGGGAGGACCGAGCGGGACCGACAGGACCAAGGAGCCAGGTGGCTTGTAGTGGACTCTAGGATTTTGTAAATTGTTTATTTCAATTTGACAGTCTTGCAGTGACCAGAGACTGTCTTCTGGATACTCTATCTCGTTTCACCGAAACCTGCCTGTATACTAAAAATACCAGAAAAAAACGTTTGTGTACATTATGTTCGCTTGACCCTCGAAAAGCAGAAAAAGTGCAAAGTGAACGCCAACAATTCGTACCGGGACCTATTTCATGCATAACGCTGACGCGCCTTCGTCTTGTTTTTCCCTCCTTCATCCTGGTCTTCTCAACGTTGTCATTCGTAACTCGTCGTTGACACATTTAGAAAGTCCTGCCCTACCAACAAAAGATGCTTAGCGCTCCCTGCGGTAGCCATTACCTCTCCTCTTCCGCCTCTCGTCGGCGTAGTCGACCACATCGGTGCCGCCGGCCTGGCTGTTCGACGAGATGCCGGGGATGACGTGGTGGTACGACTTGGTGCCCAGGTCGCTCTCCTCCTCCTCGGCGATCAGGTAGCTGCTGCTCGTGACCTCGCTGCGGGCGCTGCGGCCGACGCTCTCCTCCACGATGGAGTCGCCGCGGCGGAAGCTAAAGTCGCGGCCGGGCCGGCTGGCGGCGCGGCCCTTCTCCTGGAGGCGGCGGGCCTCGGCGCGAATGCGCTCCTGCTCGCGGGCGGCGTTGCGGTCGGCGACGCTGTAGACCTTGCGGATGCCGGCCGACGACTTCTTGTCCGGGGTGCTGGTCGGGGTGCTCTGGCGGTCGCTCAGCAGGGTCGAGCCGGCCGTGGACTCGCTGGGGTTGGTCGAGCCGTCCCACTGGCTGCCCTCGGACTCCTTGTTGAGGCCGCCGACGCGGGCGGCCCGCTCGTGGCGGTACTGGCGCATGGCGTCCTTGGCCTCGGCCTCGGCCATCTCGTCGACCAGGGCGCCGTCCTCGCCGACCTTGCGCGACTTGCGGTCCTTCTTCTTCTCCTTCTCGCGCTCGCGCCTCTCCTTGTCCTGCCGCCTCCTCTCCTTCTTCATGGCGCGCTTCTCCCGGGCGCCAATGTCGCTGGGTCCGGCCGTGATGCCCGACAGAGTGGATCCCGTATCGCCGCTCATCTGGGTCAGGCCGCCGGTGTACTCGGTCGCGCCGTCGTCAACGTCCTTGTAGATGCTGCCACCGCCGAGCTTGGTGCTCTTGGTCGCGTTGCTGAGGATGGTGCCGTTGGGCCCCGTGCGCCGGAGCACCGTGGACTTGTAGTCGTCCCAGTCGTCCTCCTTAAAGTAGAAGCCGCCGTTCTTGGCCCAGAAGAAGAACCAGATGCCTACGACGACAAAGGCGACGCCGATGATGGCGAACAGGGCAAACATGGCGTTGTTGTTGATATTGTGCGGGTCAATGACGCCGTGGGACGGGTCTACGTTCGTCGAAGAGGCGTCATCGCGGGCGAGCAGGACCGAACGTGCCTGGAGTGGTCCGAGATGGTTGACTGTAGAGCGCTCATCCAGCTTTTCGCTTGAGCTGGTGATGGCACGTGTGAGCAGGGTGCGGGCACCAGCTGCGATTGTTGGTAGCAGCGGTGCCATTTTGTTCCTCGAGATGTCGAACCAACACGAAGCAGAGTAGTTAGAATGGCAAAGAAATGAGTGACTTGACTCGTAGAAAGATGCGACTCTACTGGCGGATGCTGATGAATACCAGCCGAGTTGTCAAATGTCAAAAAGTGCTGCTGGCCGATTATCGACAAGCGCGCTGTACAAAAGTCGCCTGGCGCTTTCAAAGGGTAAATGAAAGACGGCACGGTTGTCAGAATTCGCAAATGGTGTTTGCCGTTTGTTGACACAAACCTTGCATGAAGAAAAACGAAGAAGAGCTGGTCGAGCAACAGGTTTCCTGTATGGAAATCTGCATAATGCACGGGGCTGGGCTTGTTAGGCTGAAGCGACTGGTAGACGCCAAATATCCGGGAGGTTGGGTGAATCAGGTGTCGGAGCCGGGGTGGGACGTCATGGAGTAAACAACGACCCCACCGTTGCCAGGCAACTGGGGCTATCCTGAGTCCTTGCCCCCAGGCACAGCGGGCGATCCGCTGTCGCTGGGGTTTCAGAGGGGCCAATGCACTGGGAGAAAGCCGCCAGAGTGCTTGCGTTAGCGCTGCCACCGCCGCCAGTCCAGACTCCACCTCCGCATTTTCGACTCCCGCCTTCTAGGCGGAGGCCCACGATTCTCCATCGGGATCTACCAGAGCATCACTTACTTTAATGGAACGACACGACGGCCTTTCCATTCACCAACTAGTATTTCAGACTTGGGTCAACATAAACATACTTCCACAGTCTACGTTTTATGATCTTTTGATTCCTGCCACTTGCACATAATCGAGTACAAAGTACCGTCGTCGAGCTTACTATGTGTTGTTTGCGTTAGCATATACTTTATCTTAATTCTGGCTATCCTCGAAACATGGATGCTATAAATAACAATCACATTCCTGGCTGCTGCTAATAAATATTGCCATGTGATGATTATAAACACAAATTGTCTTGTATACCTAGTTTTTCTTAATACCTGCGATCTTCGAATCGAAATAGTTTGAACACATGTTGGTTGTAGATTCCCACACTACGAGTAGATACAAATATCTAGGATCCGTATTTTGTTTCACCAAGAAATAAGAAGATCATGTAAGCCCGTAACCACCAGATTTTGATTAAATAAAAAAGGGATTTGCTCCATGGCCATCTTGTATATACTGATCATGCCGTATGTCACCGGGAAAGCTGCCATCTCGACGCTGCACTGACCATACCCACACAACTATAACAGATCTTCTTTCTGCATGATCACCTCTTTCCAGTTGCAGCCGATGCCATCGACAGACAATCAGAAATTCTCTGATCCCATCTCGTCGAAGCCACCCATTCCCATCCATTATATCAAACTCCCAGCCTTGAAATGGCCTTTTCCCAACGAAGAACAAAAGCCACAATCAGTTCGAGACGGCTTTCTTGGTCGTGGTACAATATCCCTGCCAGTAGAAGTGTGAACTTCAAATGCCCTCCCAGTCTATCAGTCCCCAAAAAATAAATAAAAGCTGTACGCCATGAAAATGCGAATAACTTGGCTGCAAAGCACAGGGTATCGCAAGAAACAACATGGCACAGCCATCTCTCCTGTAGAAGAATCTCAAAGAAAACAAGAAAACCCAAACACGAGCGGATGAACTGGAAAGAAAAGACATCCCGGGCAAGCTCTGCTCCCCAAGACCCAGAGTCCCCAAAAACATGAGCCATCCGCAGCAATCAAATAGGCTTCTTCGTGGCCATCTCCACGGCCAATCTCATCATAAGCAATCATCTCATCAGTCGTTTCTCGTATACACAAAACCAGTCGCATTAGATCCTTCCAAACAAGAGCAAGAAGAAAGGGATTGTCCACATGACAATCAGCAATTGAAAAACAGGGGAAATGGCGCCGAGTAGAAATGGGTGAAAGTCGTGCTGCATGTGCTCGAAGCATTCGTCAGTCGAAGAACACAGACGCTCGACTCGCCGACTAATAGTGACGGTCGTAAATGTGGTCGTCGTCCCAGTCGCCGAAACTAGAAGCCGGATAGGGAGCATACGTCGGGGCAACGCCATAGTACCCTGGGTTGTCGGGATAGTCCGCTGCGTGGTCGTGGGGGTTCGGTGACATGATTGCACGCGGGCGACGGTTGTGTACAGACTGAGAGCTCGCTCGAGGTCTGGCAGATCTCTCGGTCCTGCGTGCGTGACTTCTGAGGTCATCGTCAAAGACAGTCCCCCGATCGCTGCCACCGCCTCTCCCAACGGTCAGCTCCCCGCCATTGGCACATCTGATCTTGGCACCGCCGTACTCGACCACGGCCCCGCTGGGCACCTTGATGGTAATGTCATCATCATTGCTGCCAGACCTCGTCGTCTTGGTCGTCTCGGACTGCCGGAAGCTGCTCTCGTCGCGACTCGCACTGCTGCGAGTCGAACGGCTGCTGGCGCTATTCTTGACTCGGCGCAGGTTGTCTGGAGTTAGCGGCGCGGGCGCAGGAGCGGTGCCTGTCACAGCATTCTGATACCGGCTGGCATTCTGTATCTTGTCCTCGATGCTGTAGGACACCGACCGACGGTCTTGCCGCCGAGCCTTGGGCCGAGCAGGCTCTATCGCAGCATAATCGTCGATTGGATACTCCAGCCCAAGGCTTTGACGTCTAACGGCCCCTTGGCTTGGACGCCTACTTCTGATGGGCATTTCCTTGAGGAAGTCAACTGTCGCGCCTCGCGGTATATCATCATAGATGTCAGTTCCGACATCTGAATCGTCCTCGTCAAAATTGACCGACTTCCTGTGTGACTGTGATGGAGGTGGTTTGAAATGCTGGCGAGCTCCGACGGTCTGAGGTCGTGGGGGAGGTGGCATAGTTCTTCGGTCCTCGCTGTCCTTGGCAGCCCTCTTGGACAAAGAAGGCTTGCGGTGAACTGAGTCCTGCCTCGCATGGGGCGACGGCGCTTCAAAGTCATATCGATCCTCAAAAGACGTTCCATAATTGCCCATCGAGGACCTCGGCCGCGATTCAAACCTCGAGGCCAACCGATCGCCGTTACCGCCAGCGTATTCAGCTCTTCCGCCAAAGTAGTCGCTCGGGTGGCCCATGGGTGATGTCCCAAAGGGCGAAGTACCCAGCGGCGGGCCGCCTCCCCATTGAGGAGAGACGCCGTATGATAGAGGGCTCGCCTGGTGGGGATAATAGGCCGACTGCGACAGCGGTGGGACATTGTAATAGCTTTGCGGCCGAGAATGGGCCCGCGGCCGTCCCGAAGTGGACGTGGCTGTGATCGAACGATGAGGTATGCCATAGTGAGCAGGATCGTCAGAAGGAATATTTCTTGGAACGGCGGCTGGCGTCGTTTGTGAGGTCCGTATGCGCGGCCGATCGGGCGCCACTACCTCCTTGCCTTTTCGGCTCGATCTCTTCTCCTTGCTCTTGTGGCGACTCGAGGAGGAGGATGCTTGTTCCGTCGAATCAGACTCGTTGGGCGACACTGTCGGTGGAAGCCTCTGAGCTGACGACGACGACGACTTCTTTCGACTGGTGTTGGACTGTTGCTTGGGGCTCCCCGTGCGAGTAGCGATGGTAGCTCTGGCACTTCGTCGGGATCCGTTGGGGTTGACATTGCCCTCTTCGTCGGCATCTTCGACCATGGCGGGTCTGCCGGTGGACTTGGGGCCAGCCATTTTTTCTGTTTCGAGACGACTTGTGCTATCGCATCTACATCAGAGCGGGAGGAAGGCCGACAATGTACACGGTGGTAAACCTCTCGAGGGGGTGTCGAAGAAACGTAACAGGTCGCAACGAGTCGCTTCGAGAGAAGTAGCAGCAGCAGAGGACGACGAAGAATCGTGCGTCAACTGTGCGCTCCTGGGAGGACGTTGGCGAGTATTGGGAGCAGCTTCTCGAATGGGCATAAAATGAAAGCTGAAGCCAATTGACGGCGGGGCAGCGACGCTGTTTTAGCGCAGCGGCTTGCGATGAGTTGAGTGTAAATCAATCAATCAGTCAGATAAGCGGCGTATCGTTGGGTAGAGCGGGGCGGATCTGGTAGGTAAAGTATTTGTGGGATCGCCAGGGCGGGCGGATATAATAGCAGCAGTAAGCAGAAAGTTTTGGCGGCAAGTCGGACGAAATTTGTCTGGGATGAGTTTTTTTTTTTTTTTTTTTTTTTGGTTGTTATCTTCCTTTTTTCTTCTTTTCTGGGGCTTTCGCTTCCGGGGGTTAGGATGAAATGAGTGAGTGATTGGTGTGGTGTGGGAGCAGGAGTAATACGGAGGGACGGCCTCTGGTCTCTGGTCTCTGCTGCAGCAGCGGGTTGCCAGGTCAGGTATGTAAGGCAAAGGCAGGTAGGGAACGGCGGCAGCAGACTTATCGCTTGCTGGTCCGGCCGTCTGTCCAATGCTAGGTTGGGTAGGTATATACAGTATGTATGCTGTGACACAACCCGTCCCAAAAGAGGGGAGACGGGAGTGTGACAGGAGGCGGAATGAGCGCAACTCTGACCGAATAGCGGAACGCTCAAGCACAGAGCAGTGAGCAAAAGGGCAGTCGGCTCTCTCGATTGTATCCTGGGGCAGGGTCCGGAGAGACAGGGGGACCGTTTTTCTTTCACTCTCTTCTGTGTAGATATTATCGATAATAGTGGTCGCAAACCGCAATAGGAACCTGGGGATCCTTGGTGATCGACTCTTTAGGGACCGATGTCACCCCAAAAGCGAGAGCCAATTTTTTGTAGTATGCCAAAAAGTCTTTCCATGCGGGACAGCGGATCGGCGGGTTAGCAGCCACGGTAGCTACCCAAAGGTGGATCGGACTCCGGGCCTGGCTAGTATATTCTGCCCACAAAAAAAAAGAGAAGAGAGACAAGAAAAAAAGAAGGAGAAGAAGAAAATAGTGATGTTGGCAGTCTCTTGCAGGGAATGTCTTTTTGGGTTTCCCTGGAAGAACCTCGTTTGAGATAATTTCTTTTGGTTGCACACTTGAAAGGCCTCTGATACGAGAATCAAAAGGATATTCTCTGGTGTTGCTAAAGAGTCAACAGCTGGAGACCCTTTGTGGAGTGGAGTGGGATTGAGACCACCCCTGTAGGAAGTGACGATAGTATAAGCGGGCGAGTATAGTACTGACAGTTGGTTGATACAGTTGACATTTGCCAGCCGATCTGATACAAGACACTCAGCCGCGACGTTGGCTTTAGCGTCGAGTCAATTGCCTATCCTCTGCGCTGGTTGTGTTCGCCGATGCTGAACCCTGTTTGTTGGGTACGCCTTGGGCTTTGGGTTCAGTATAGAAAGGCACCCCCAGAGTGTCGGACGGTCCTCTAGAGTTCTAGAAGCCAGAAAGTGAATGGGTGCGGGTCGAGGAAGAAAGCAGACGAAGCGGCGGCGAGTATAGAAAAGACGCCGGTCCTTGGGTTTCGCGACGGGACGAAGCCGGGGAGAGGGGGAACGAACACTGAAAGGTCTCAAGCTGGTCTGGGTCTGGGTCTGGGGTCGGTTTCCCCTTTGGCGCACTCGGACGCTGGGCCGAAAGGTGGATGCCCGACTTGCGAACTTTTGGATCCTTGGGTACCAATTCCAGTCACAGCGCTTGAGGAGTGACTTGAAAACCGACCAACGGCGTGTCGGAAGCCGACTTCGTGGGATTGATGAGCGGCAACGGCAGGTCCAGCGAGGATGTCTACGTCAAGATGCTGCTGCCTCTGGGTGGTGCAAAAAGGTGGAAAAAGAAGATACGGGCCGTCTCGAGGAAAAGAAGAGAGCATCTACCTTAACCTGATGCGAGCCACGACAGACGTGGCCGGCCAGCAGCAAAGGGAATACCCGGGAAGATTTGGGCGGTCCAATTCGTCGACTTGTGCTGAGACTGCAGCTTCAAGGCGGGAGAGCCATGAGATCCCATTTGCTAGGAGAAAGGCACGGTTTGTTAGGTACCTAGGCAAGTAGGTAGGTAGGTAGCCAAGGTACGTTGTAGGCAGAACAGCAGGTAGGCAGGTAGACAGGTAGGCAGGTACATTAGCGATGCCAGCTCATTGACGCCCTCCATCGCGTGGAAATCAGTCATCGTCGCCTCTGCCTGTCGCATCTGTACTCCCAGCTGTGGGATGCCAACGTGGATGGCCAATGTGCAACTGGGTGACATTTTTGGGTGTAGGTTTGCAGCAATCGTGCATAAACCGTGGCCGCCCGCCTGTGTCTTGCTGCCGTGGTATTGGGCCGTGTGTCCAACGTCAATCGCGGGGTCGACTAAAACAGTAAAACATCATCGTCGGGGATCTTCGAAGCGCACCTACCTAGACAGCAGCAGCAGCGGCAGCAAGAATACGTCAGAGATGCACACAAGTCTTTCGTATGCCATTGTGCGTCGTGCTCGGCTTTTCGAATGTGTCAAATCTTGGTCCAGTATACTGATGGCATCTGATCTTGATATGGCGCAAACGTCTGGTTGTGTCTTTTTTGCAGCTGCTCTTGATTCGCAATAGGTGTCGCTGTCCATTCTGTCAACAGCCTTTGGTTTTGAGAGAGATGGGCACAAAACGGCACCAAATAGCCCCCAAGTATTAAAGAACATGCATGTTTCTTCCGGTTCCTAATACGAGAAAGTAGTACTTCGAATAAATCACCACAACAATGTTTCAAATGTTTGCAATGCAGGGCATTATTTCCCTGGCCACTCTAGCTGCGGTATATAATTAGATTGTTTATGAAACGAAAAGTCTTAGATAATGGGGGTCGTTAAAAAAAAGCCAGCGCCAGACAAGGCAAACGGGTTTGTGATGATTTGCATTTGCTACATTCTGCAGAACATCCCGGTATCTGCAGATTGATTGGCCTGCAACACACGCCCACAACTTTTCTGTGCCTCGCACACATGGCAGTCGTCATGTCAGTGTGGGCGTGAGCCTGTCGATCAAGGAGCCACTCTCGGTTGTCTGTCTTGTGTCTCCTTAGATTTGGCATACGGAGATGATTCGGATTTTTTCAAATCTCCCATTCATCTTTTGAGCAGTCCAGAATATTGTCATGAGCCGATGAGTCAGACTCTTTCTAGACCTCACAAATACATACACACAATTTACACCATAGGGCAAATGCGAAAATGGCTGTCTGTGCAGACGAAGGAAGGTAGCTGCATATAAAGCATTGACGCAAATGCAGACTTCCGAATGCAGCTTGGGTCAAGTGATAGTCTCTATCGCCTCCCGAGCCAATTGTATAGAGAATTTTTCAATATGACCGTCGGCACATCCAAGAAACAAGCCTGGCAGGTGGGTCTGTATGATCGAGTGAGAGAAGTCGCGCGCTGATTATGACCATAAAAGGCGGCGCTTAAGGAGCACGCAATAAAAAGAAACGAAATTTGACGCTGCAGCTGTTTTCAAGTCAATCGGGGAGTAGATATCTCAAGGTCTCTCACGATGCTTCGCCTTTTCGAAGCTGGACAGCAGAATAGGCAGATGCTTCTAGATTGTGTTTTGTCCGGCCCGGATTAAAAATGTTTGATCTCGGTTGACTAAGCTGTACTCGCGAGGAGGGAAAACAGTCCTGGAGAGAAATGAAGAAACGAAAGCGGTGAGACTTAGTATTGGTGTTGAGTGCACTCTGAAAGCTGACATGATTTTTTCCCGCAGCCACTCGTGCCGACGCCCCCACCCCCCAATGCGGACTTATCAGCTGCTGTACGACCCTAGAGTGTCCATCGACCATATATAGGTGGTGAAATTCCGGGCAAGTGGCACGGGAAACACATACGTGTTCGATCCGTTATCCTGTCCCATTGCTGTGGCGAAAAAAAAAATAGATCCTTCCGTTTTCGCGCGGGTGGTTCGAGACCTTTCTCGGCTATGAGAAAGCAACGGGTAGACAGACCGACAACGACTCCTCATTCGACCGCCCCCGATAAGATTCGACCTGTCTCCGACAACGCTCTTAGGCTTTTCACCGTACAGGCTCTTGCTGCACGCAGCACGATCGAAACGTCCAGACAACGAAGAACACTGTACCGCTCAGGCGAGACTATCGCGAGGAGCAGTTCTGGTACAACTTATCCGAGACAGGAGGTCTAGAATCTGACTTTGCTGGTGTAAAACAGGCACAATTAGTTGATCACCGAGCCGAGTTATAATTCATCTGGTTTGCCTTGCATTTCCCAGAAACAAGGACAGTTGAAACGAAAAATTAGTGTCATTGCAACTTGATCCCGCTGTTGAAGGTGTTTCTCAACATGAGGGTTCATCAGCGAGCAGAGGCTGCAGTCGATGAGTGTAGCACTTGTCAAACTTGTGTTTGCCGATCCAGGACGAGTCAGGCTTCAACTATGGAGACATATTCAGAAGACTATAAGCCATTCGCTCTGGAAATGTTCCGGTGTGATGGATCGCAAGATCAAGATCTTGACACTGACTGCATTCTGCATGCTGTCACGAGACATCTATGTATATTGCAAGTCATATTAGTACACACATTCAAATGCTAAACTCTTTATTTCCCAGGGAAAGGTCGAGGACTGTACTGCTAAAGGTCTCTGTGTGTTGTGATCCAAACCATACTGTTGCTAGCTCCCAACGGTATAGCACTGATTGAGATTATTCAAATACGTACATGTAAGACTAGGCCCCGGCCAGTCCATCATCCAACAAGAACATTCTTCACCCGCTTAAAAAATCCAGCGCCTGAAGATTCTTCGTCCACGCCACCGAGCCATTCTCTTCTGCCGCTGGCCATGTCTGCTTCACGGGAGTCGACCCACTTCGTTCCTGGACGAGCAAGTCAGCAAGTTGACACAAATTCGTTATCAATAACGGCCAAATATACATACCATGGTAAAGCTTCCATCCAATGTACAGAATAATAAAGATCGGGATGACCAAATAGGAGAAAATGAACCCCTTCAGGTCAAATGGCGTCAATAGAGTTGTGTATCCGGAAATGAAGACGAGAAAGATATTCCCGACAAATAAGATCCAGGGCACATAAGGGTAACCAAAGGCCTGGAACGGCAGTGATGAGACCGGGATGTTCTGTGCCTTCAAGGCAGCGCGAAATCGTAGATGAGTAAGCCCGATGAACGCCCATGCAATGAACGCAGCCGAGCCCGAGATGTCAAGAAGATATGTGAAGACGTTGCCGGCGTTTTCGGAAATATTCAGGAGCGATATCAGCCCAAATAAGTTTGTGAGCACAATAGCATTGACAGGCACGCCCTTTTCGGTGGTTTTGGCGAGGAAGCGTGGCGCACGCCCAGCCTTGGCTTGTGCAAATATGCAGCGACTTGCAATGTAGATGGCCGAGTTGATTGACGATAAAAGCGTCACAATGATGATGGCATTGATCAAATTCCCAGCACCCGCCCAGCCAGCCTTATTCAGGGCAACGGTAAAAGGCGAAGCGGCAGACTTGGACGTTGCGTTGAGGAGAGCGTCCGAATTGGAGGGGACGATCAGACCGGTAAAGAAGACCATACCAACGTAAACAATGAGGATACGCCAGAATGTCTGCTTCAGTGCTTTGGGTATGTCCTTTCGCGGATTGCGAGACTCGCCGCCCGTGATGGCGACTGCTTCGGTGCCAGAGTACATGACCGCGGCAAGGACCAAGACTTTGCCGAAACCATTGATACCATTGGCAAAAGGTCCGGGATCTTTCCAGTAGGAGAACCCGATGTACTCGCCTCCGATGGCACCAGTATCAAGCAAGCTAGAAAGTTCCTGTCAGCTTTTACTGCTTCAAATTTGCCGAAAGTAGGTCGTCTGCGAAAAACTCACATGGCCACGAGGTAAAGAATGATGACTATGACAAATTTAAAGGAAGCCAGCCAAAACTCCATCTCGCCGTATACCAAGACCCCGAGAAGAGATGTGAACATGAAGAACGCCCAGCAGATTAGGATCCATGCGTAATTCGGTAATTTGTCAGTCCAAAATGTCAGTATCAGAGCGGCGCCGTTATATTCGTTGGCAAGAATCGTGCCCTTTTTTCGGCTCCAAACATTAGTTGATTGCTCCATGTATCGACGCTTCGTCATCATTGTAGACTCACCCACATATACCAGTAATTCCACCCAAGCGCAAACGAGAGGGCGGGATCCACGAAACGCCCCGCAAACTCGTTGAAAGAGCCTGTCGTCGGGAATAGTGTTGCCATTTCTCCCAGGGACTGCGTGACGAAGAAGACATCGACGCCGAGTATGATGTAACCAATGAGTGCGCCCACCGGGCCGGAATACTGCAGCGCATAGCCGGTCGCGTAGAAAGTGCCGGGCCCAATGACACCACCGAGGGCAATCATTTGTAAATGTCTCGACTTGAGCGCACGTCGGACGCCATCGTCGATCAAGGTGTCGCCGGCGTCAATGACTTCGCCGGCATCTGGCTCCTGGGCGTCCGCCGTGGCGACGTTCTTCTTGTCAGTTTCCGCCATTTTTCGCGGATACCTTGACTTGGATGTCTGGACGAGGGCTGTATCATCGTTGGAGGAATGCTTCTTGGTTATGAAGTCTAGTATCTGTTGCCCTATCATGATAAGCTTGTTCGCCAAGATCAGGGACAAGGATGAGTGGGGTAAAGTATGCCATCGGGATACAAGTGCGACGGCATCGGAATGGTTCCGTTGACCAATCATGGTTCATATCGTGGACGAGTCTCCTTGAAAGAGGTATTGGGTCGAGCCCAGTCTGATTACACAGTACCATTGACTCAGTTACATGGGAAATTCATCAAAGACTCGCATGGTATCCACCAATGGTCCATTCGGCCAATCTTGAAAAGGCCCGCGGTCATGGAAGACGCTCATTCATTCCTTCCCTCGGCGTTTATGATAATATGGAGGCTATAGCAAGTTTTGAAGCTCTATCTATAGATTCATTCCATAACACATAAGAGCCCACAGCAATGATAGTAGAAAGGAATTTCCAATATCATTTCTGTCTACGTAAGGAATATACTCCTAGAATGCAATGGCTTCAAGTTTCAAGGAGAGAGTCCTCAAAGCTTGGGTTTGCAACATCCCACGGCATCATCCAGTGACGCCTTGGCTGCATTCTGCTGGTTCTGAGTATACAGTGTACTCTTGTTGACGCCCTGAGTGCTCTGCGGTACATCCAAGGCGGGGTTCTGCTCAAAGAAACCGCTGGGCTTGAGACTGACGGTCATGGACTCGCACGGCATGACGGGATAATCCTCGGGGCGCGGGTTGTGCGTCAAGCTGATGGAATGCCACACTACAATGTCCTCGCTGTCCACCTTGTCCCGTCGGCCGGCCCAGGTGGCAACGTCGCCCCGGCCAGGGCTGACGCTTCCCACGGGTGCGTCCTCCTCGGGTAGGGACTGATAGGTGTAGTCACCTGCAGCGTAGAGCTCACTGTCATGGTGAGTTGTGACCCAATAAGGCTGGAGAGCATACTTGGCGCGTTTCCCGTGCCATGATTGGGGGTGTGCCAAGAGCATCTGTTTTACTGGGCTGTGTATCGCGTATCCGACAGGTCTACCCGTGACTCGGTTGAGGATCGAAGGGTTGATGATCTTGTGCACACGGTTTGGTTTTGCCTCGGAGTGCCGAGAGGTGGCCATGATCCTCTTCTCCGTGATGTATCCGACGCCGACCGGATTGTTTTCATCAAATGGCATGGGCACGGAATCTTCCTCGACAAAACTGTTCCTATCTCCATCCAGTGCTGGGTCAATGCGCAGGGAGAAGACATGCTGGTGGTACGGCGCCATGACCCCGTCATTGACATTGGTCCCCCATGGGACTTGGACACCAGGGGCAATCGGCACAGTCGAGAGAATACCAGTGGCTTGGATCCGATAGTGTAGAGCAGCGGCCTGGTCAAAATGCCACATAAAAATGTACTCATAGTTCCCAACAGTGATGATGGTCTGGAGGACGAGCACTCGCGATCTCACAATGGAGACTTGTCGAGTTGCGCCATCCGTGTGCTTCCAGCCGATGCCGTCGTCGATCTCATGCATACAAATGGCGTTTGGCTTTTCCACTGGCTCCCCATTTGAGTTGCTGAGCGTGAATGAGAAGTACTAGCACATCGATCAGTATACAAATTATAGAATCCTCGCGAAATGATCTCCAAACAGGAGTCACGCACCTTGATAAGTCCTAGACAGTCACAGCCCAATGCCAGGTTATTGGCAGCAACTCCAGCGCCGATATCACCAACATCAAACACGCTCTTTCTTGAATACGGAGTTCTGGGGTCACCGTACGGCACAAACATCTCGCTCAGGCTGAGGCGATGGAATAACTGCCGCCCGGCATAGGTCACATCGTGCAGCACCATACCTTCGCGCCAGTTGAATCCAACCCTAAATCGCCACTTTTGCCAGTTCACCAAGTGCCCGTCCACTGTAAAGGAAGCGCCCAACGGTTGGTGAACCGTGAGTGGCTTGACATCAGTCCTCGGCGGCTCAGAGTGAAGATCATGATGCCATTCCTTGGGCTTGTGTGGGATGTACTTGAAATCTGGTGTTACGCTGTGATCTGCTCCGACGGGAAGCTCGATGATGGTGATCAGCTCCTTGGTGGTGTAGTCAATGACGGGAGAGAACGGGAGCGGGTGGTCATAAGCGTTGGCTCCGGGGTGAGAGCCATTCTTGGCATAAAGATAGCACTACCCGCGGATCAATATCTGCATATTTGCCCAAACAAGGCACATTCATGGCGTTGAGGCTTACCTGCGAGAGTCTCCTACCCATCTCGGCCGAATCGCGCCCATATGGCCATGTATCACACGTCACGACGAAGCTCTCCGGCAGCCCATAGTTGCGTATCCGCTCAGTCACTTTAGGATGACTCAAGCACGCTTCGCGAACCTCCATGGCTTCATCGATATCAGCTTGCCCAAAGTATCGAGAATTCAGCTGCTCTGTGCCTTCCACTCTGCCCAAGTCCAAATCAATCGTCGTGTGGAAAAGATCTGCAGTGCCGCGATGATAGTACAAAGAGGACACTCGCCGAGCGGGCAAAGGCGCAGTTGTTCCATTTCTCTCGGCGGCAAGGAATTTTCTCAATTTTTCCTTTGGTGGCTCAATAAGCGTGATGTTTTTGAAATGGATGCTCTGATCCTTGCTGATGCTTTTGACGATTTTGGCAGCAACGGCTATCTCGGCCGGTGTCAGGGGATCGAGAGGATGCATATTGGCTCATAAGATCAGATGAATTCCTTGTCTTCTGAACATACAAGATAAAAAAACAATGTTGTAACGTGTCGAAGGGCAGATATCGTGGCCAGAGGGGATGAAATCACTGTCAGAACTACGGAGGTATATCTCGTCGTTGATCTCATTGCCACTACCGGTACGTAAGCAATGCATGTGCTAAAGGCTCGGAGTGCTGCGCCGGGTGGGGGTAATAAGCCATCCCGATCGTTCGTTCTGTCGGAGTCTTGTCCGCTAAACCGTCGGGTATAAAATGGCCGACGCGCGGAGATGTGAAGGCAATGATAAGCTGGCCCACATTTACTCGGGTGTTTCCATCTCGGCCGAAACATTAGGATAGCCATTCCTGAAATAAATGAATTGCCTCGAAATACTAGAAGACTGCTACGAATCATGGGTCGAAAGTGCACAAAAGCTCATCTACGTGACCCGAAGCGTTAGATAGGAATCTCTGTTGCCAACCTGGTCATAAGTTAGGCAGTCCTTCACGTTGGCGTTGTTCAGAGGAGAATGATATGGAGCGTTTACACCAATAATATCCGATATTGATTCACACGACATACATAATAGGGAGGGGCGGGATGAGCCCCGAGCCGTATCGGAGGTCATATTCTACTGCCCCCACTCCAGGCGACGAATGAGGACGTGGTATTTACATGTGTGCAAAGGACTCATGTACGACTTCTTCGAGTGCAATTTCTCCATGCGCCTGACGCGGAAAACAATCGTCCTAGCAGTATACGAGACGGGCGAAAGGCGACCATGGAGTCTAGGCAGCGGGGACACGCTCCAGCTGGGTTTGCCTATAGTCCTCAGCTGGATGCCCACGTTCAGCCCCGGATTGGCGACAATTCCGAATTCCCTCACGTACGCGGTGGCCTTGTATGAGGACTGAAAGTCGCGAAAGTCACGGTCAAGAGCACATGCCAAGGCGGATTATCAGTGCTCGGCATCTCAGCAGGAGGGCGATGTCAGTCAGAGGCATTGGTGGATCGAGGTCGACAACCACGATGCACATCACCTGGGCTGGGAGGCCTGGGGGACGCTCAGATGGCTCAGAATACCCCATCCAGCTCCTCGAACCAAGATCAATCATGTTGAGCCGGAATTATGAAGTTTTCTAGGTGAGTCCTCGAAGGCAAAAGAGCAGAAGTAATGGGCACGACCCACTTGAGCTGCATGTTGCGAGTACCCCCCAAAAGAATATGAGATCAACTGCTTCGTAAATTCTTGCGGCATTCGATATCCTTTGTTTAGAAACTGTCACTCAAATAAGGTGACGTCATCATGGTCCTTGGTTATACGGATGGTCATGTGCGAGACTCTGGGTCTGGCAGTGGCAGCTGAGATGGACACAAATTAGCGATGTATAATATTGCACGTGCGGGTATGTAAACGAGCCCTAGCGGAGAGTTGATTTGGACCTCGTGCGGGCATCTACTAGATTGAATTGCGAGCTGCCGAGTTGGAAGTATTTGATCCGGTCTTGAGATGAGTATGAGATGCGTCTGAGAGACACTCGAGACTGTGGTCGCAATTTGTGGGAAAGAAGCATTTTCAGCTTGACAAAATGAGTCTTATTGCTGGGCATCGAAAGAGGTATCCACTTGGTCTCAACTCAGCCCTACATACAAACTCTTCTTTTCCTCAGCTCCAACCAGATCCGTGCATCTCGGTCCTCTAGGTTAGTGTCTGATTTTGAGTTTCGACTGTCAGAGGCGGTCTACCTGTCGGACCCAAGCTGCTGGAAAGCTGCCGAGCGGAGGCCAAGGCCCAAGCTTTTTGAAGGACTATCTTGGTTTCCAGAAGGACTTCTTTGCCAGGCTCATCCCCGGATTTCTCTTGTGCACTTGGTACCGGTTCGTTCAGCATGGGACTGCCGTTGGAAAAGCTTGCGCCGGCATATGCTGGCGGTGTCGGGCAATCTGGTGGTTCACCCAACCCCTTCGCCTTTTTTTGCACCAAAGTCATACCGCCGTTGACCCCGGACCCGTTTCCAGGGAACTCGAGCCCGGGAATGCCCAGGACAAGACAACGGAAGATGTCGTGCCGAAGCCAGAGCTCTGCGAGTTATCAGCTGGGGTCCAAGATGACGGACAATCAATAAAATCAGTCTGGAGAGAGCAAACCCCGGATTCGGTGGCGCACACCATGTGCTTGGCTCGCAATCAACGTCTGTCGTGATGTGCCTGCCTTGATTGCTTAACCCTGAGGTAAAATCCGAGTTGGGTATAAGCCGCGCCTCATTGTAGATGAATACGGAACCTTGGAGCGCCAGGACGCCGATAGTATATTGGTTCTCCAGATAATAACCTTTTGGCTGAGAATCCATAGCTCTGACTGCTCACCGTCGTGTGGATGAGCCTTGTTCAGCCATCTATCTATCTATCTGCCCCGTTGGCTGTGAATCTCTCACCATCTTGGCGGCGGCCGCTCCGCTAGGTGAAAAGAGGCCTGGGGCCCGAGGCCTTAGCTGAGCCCGCTGAGCACTGTCCTACCTGAGCACAGTGGGTTTCCTGTCAGTCACCGACTCCAGAACATGGAGACCTTGCCTACCTAGCCAGATAGATTATTTCCGATCGCTAACAAGGTTGGCGATCAAGATCTCCTCCCGCGTTTTCCCACAGGGCGCTGGGCTAAGCCAAGGCGCGGTCCGCTGACGGGGTCATGAAAAAAAGATACGACGTTGTATTGTATGTATGCAGTTCTTTGGGGCTCCACTGTGCGCGCACTTACAGGCTTGTATGGACAACTGCCTTGGCTGCTAGTTCGACACGAACCCACCTCTACTCGCGATATATTTTCCAGAGAAGCGGTGTTGGCGACGCGCCATTCCGGGAATTTGTCTTCCTCCACGGATATTCTCAGTAGTGTATGGCAGAATTGAGACATACTCCACATTGGAATGTGCATCGTTACTCGTCAGGTCGCCTTGTGCATGGATGATGGGGATTGTCAAATGGCATCCTCGCTGCACCGCAAGGGCAAACGGGCCGCCATGATTCGTGACCCCCCCCCCCGAATTTGGCCCTGATCTCCAAGAGATAAGGAACTCGGCAGCAATCATCTGATCTATCTGGCCTGGCAACCAGCAGCCAGAGAGGGAGGGAGCCCTCAACACGAACCGTTCCAACCCTAATAGCGAAATCTACAGCAGCAAACAGGCCCTTGGGTGTGGGATGGGATGGGATCTATCAGATAGACTATATGCGTATCACCCCCCACCCCGCACGAGGTTGCTGTGAGTCTGTGACGGGTCTGGTGGCATACCTGGTGGTATCTGTGCACGCCGTCTCCTGGCGAATAAGCGGTCGCCCTCAGCCTCCAGCCATCGAGCGCCCATCCAACTAGAGCGCTGCTAGTCACCGTGAATCTCTCTATTCTGGGAGCAGGCTACCTTTTAGTGAGCCGAGCTACCAAGGTTTCCAAGGTTGATAGCTCACAGTCGAGCATTACGAATCTGCGGTGGCTGGTGTAACGCACATCCATTCACATTCTTGAACAGCAAAAGAGAGCGAAAGCGAAAAAACAAGGCTCCAGCCTACCATTATTCAGAGGATGAGGAGGGGGAAAAATGACTCCCTCGTCAGAAAGGCTAAAGGTCATCTCTTTCATTCGAGGCGGTACAGCCCGACGGCAGAAAAGATTCTGATGTCCTTCTCGCCCAATACCAACCTGCCTACAGGCTACAGGCACTGGCCCTTGCTGCCTCTGATCAATCATGAGGCCTGTCTGCTTGAGTTTTCCCTTGCTGCAAGAGATCGTGCATCCGCTGTCCGCCGCGCGGGGGAGGGACGGCAAGGCAATGCAAGGTACGCTGCATAACCAAACCATCCTCCGTACATACGCGGTTTGTTTTCTGTCGATCGCCCTCAGACTCCATACCAGATATCAAACATACGAGTGCTTCTGTCGACCATGAACCACTTCCGAACCCTTGTAAACTCCGGGCATGACTTGTCCTTTTGAGCCTCGTGCATGCAAGTGTAACAATCACTAAGCACCCGTGTGCGCGGCAGCTTCGGAGGCTGAGGGTCTGCGAGTGTGTGCGACTCGGTCATCTGGCCATCCTGAGGGTGGCCTCGATGTCTTACCTTGGTGGCCCTGGTGCCCGTCGTGAAATCGAGCTACCCTGGTAGCTACTTGACTATAAGCCCATCTTGCCAACTAGATAGGTTAGGTAGATAATGTAGATGCACCGTATAATCGACCCGCCCGATATCCACTCGGTTCTTTTTCTTACCCACCCTGCTGGACGCGTGATTCCGTTTCTGGCAATCCGCACCAAGGAAACCGGCAAGACAAGCGCTCACCTTGTCACCCTTTGGCACAGACTCACCCATTCCTTCTGCTTTCCTCGCCATCAAAGTCAAGTTAGTCAGTCAGTCGGTCACCACAACCTCGAGGTGACCACACCCTGGTCCCAGTGTGGGGATCCTCCCAATGCCGCAACGAGGCGGGATGACCGCCCAATAATCAGGCTGCCTACTCACAAGGCAACCTGTTCATATTGGGCAATGACTGACTGAGGACCAGGGATTTCCATTCACGTCTCACCGGGATTAGGTTGTCCATGGGCTAGGAAGGGGCAGGGGTGTATTAGTCTTTTTCTCTTCTGCCTACCCAGAGGTAGTCATGATATAGATATAAGGATGCCGCCACCGCCTCTGTCTTGCTTGCTGAGACGACTTTTGTTTCTTCCGATTCCATCACCACTTTCGACGTCTGAGATTTCGTCAACGGTTTTCCCAACAGTTTACCGTTCTTACCCTGGACACAACAGCTTGAGCCGGCTGAAGCCCGGCGGCGTTTGTTAGATTGCGGTCAACACGAATCATCGCAACATTCATACAAGAAGAAGAAAGACAAGGATAGAATTTGAGTTATTGATCGGAATGGTATAACGCCCACCTGACTCACTCCACATCACCAAGTTCCGTTGAAGAACTTGACAACTCCAAACACAAAATTATAAAACAATAACCAGAGCCATGCCTTACTTCCCAGTCGGCACGCTCTCGCCACTGCGGCCAGGCTCCTGGCCGGCCTCGCCCGGGCGGCCCACCACTCCCCAGCTCGAGGATGACGAGTACACGGACGAGGACGACCTCGACATGCCTCTACTGCAGCGGGACCCCCTGAGGTACTTTCTCACCCCGGCCACGCCCGAGGATGAGGACCTCGAGTTCCAGTTCGACTTCGACGCCGGTATCGAGGACGCCAACAAGCCGCAAGAAATCATCCGCAGCGTGAGCCCGTCCACCCTCGACGGTCTCAAGTCGTACAAGCCCAAGGGCAAGTTCAGCGGTAGCAAGAACAACAAGAACAACGCCGGTGCCAGCACCGACTGTGCCATCATCGATAGCGACTCGGACGATGACGAGAGTTACACTTACTTCCGGCCCAGCAAGTCGTCGCCTCTCGGTCTTCCCGACCTGGGCATCGACAGGCCCCGGTCCGCCGGCAGCGTCGAGTCGATGCTGTCGCCCGACTCGTTCCACGTGGGCTCGCTGCGCGGGCGGCCGGTCAAGAGGTTCGCGCCTCCGCCGCCCCTGCCCCTGCCGCTGTCGCCCTCGTCGCTCACCTCGCCCACCCACCACGCCGGCGCCAACAGTAGGCGCTCGCTCGGCCACGCCCGCTCGCGGAGCGCGCCCCTGCTGCGGCGGCACTCGTGGCGCGAGCCCAGCCCCGACGTCTGGTCCATCGAGGAGGAGCCCGAGAAAGAGACGCTGAGCGAGAGGGGCCTCAGCACCGAGGACCTCGAGGCCTACTTCCACCAGGAGGGCCGGTCAGCCCCGATGCAGATCCCCGTCGCGGCCAACGGCAAGCCGATCAAGAAGGTTCGCTTCGTGCTTCCGGGCGTCGAGTCCTACCACTAAATTTACCCAACTCAAAACCTCGAAACTAAATCATCACCTTTTCCTATCAAGACAGACAAATATACGGGCAGATCGATCAAGGATACCGAGCGGAGGAATACTCGCATTGGGAGAGTTTCATTTTCTTTTCTTCTCATCTGCATTTACATGGCGTCCATTTCCTTTCCATCTTTTTCTTGCTGGCAAGCTCTTATATCATATTGCATACTGCATTTGCACTGGTTTATACAGGCACAAGGATACCATGGTCGCGAGTTTTTGAATATTTACCAATTTGGAATTTAGAACCAGCAGAATGGCAAAGACTGGGAGAGGCGGGTCGAATGGCAACATTCACCAAAGGACACATTGCATCAAACAAATTCTCTTAATAGTCATAGCTCACACAGCAAATATACCACACTGATTTTCTTTTCTTACATTCAGATGTACTGCTCATGATAACCTGACCACATGTTAATGACCTGCATCCTGTTCGCTTTCACTCCGTCAAGATTCTACCATTGCTGGGTTCTATCGAGAGACGTTGCTCATTCCGACATATGACTTGTCAGCCATCACAAACCACGTAATCCTCAATCGCGGCGCGTCGAGTCGCCTTTTTGCTCGACGCCGACTCGGCCGCAGTGGCTTTCTAAACCCGAGATCAGCAGCGCGCAGCCGAGACACGCCAAGTTCGCCTCTCCTTCTGTGCCGCGCAATAAGCCTCGCGGCCGTTTTCGGATATCACGGTACAGATACAGCTGCGCATGCCAGATTGGGGACGACCACCCCAACTCCTCCCGTCCCCCGGCTAAGCACAGCCTTTATTTCTTTGCAGCACATGCTCAGTCATCTCAACACCCCACTCCCACTTCGCATTATCACCTTTTTTTTTTCCCCTCTTCGTGACGAGACCTAAAAAGCGAGTGAACGCCAATGACCAACCAAGAGAATATGGTGGTCAGAGGTCGCACAAGATGAGGTGATACAAGGCGTGCCCAGCTTACTCGATCCGGAAAGGAGGGTCGTGGGGTCTCGTGTTGGAGCGGACGGCGCACAATATTTCGTTCCATAGAATGCGATCAAACACGTTCCTCTTGCTCCCGTCACCCAAACTAACCAAGCAGCCTTGGCCGTATGTAGAAGAAGGAATCACATGATAGCCGTGCGATGCGCGCTTACAATTTGATATATCAAGATTTGTTATACCCAAACAAGAGCCCTTGGCTTCCAGCCCGCTCTTTCTTGTCTCGCATCCCTCTAGTTCACTGACTGTTCGCTCCCGAGGTCCACGAGAGAATCTCACGGGCCGGGCGCTCTCGTGCTAAAATAAGTGGCTGGCTGGCTGATTATTTTAGCAGTTAGTATATCTGACCCAGCTCCTCGGGTCGCTGCGCCCTTGCCTGCCTGCACTGCACTGGGCCCCGACTAGCACGAGTTAATCTATGGGCTGGCCGATGAGTAAGATTCAAATAGTCTAGATAAGTCTCTCGTCGCTCACATGTTTTCGCCATATGTTGGTGGCGCCACACTACGACTATTTCTTCTTGTTTCCTCTCAGCCTTGGAGACTGGTCATTTTTTGATGATGATTCTTCCGCGCTGATAAGAAAGTTCATCCTCTTCTGATCTTCGGTCTTTGCGGCAAGATTCGGAGCGCCGTCTACCCAGGCTCCAATCAAACACCACAAAAAGCGCGTTGGCGATGGTAAGGGCTTACTTGTACAGAGGCTTTTCGCTTCGCCGCCGCGGTGCTAAGAGCTATACCTGAACTCTGAATGTGACTTTAACGAAAGCGGCGCGTTATCCGCGTCTCCGCGCCTCTCTTTCGAAAAGGAGACCTGACCGAGGAACATAATGATCGTCATTACAAAGACGCCATTACAGAGTTTCCCAAATGGAACGCGTCATTCAGCCTCTTGTAAACTGTCATCAGCCTGTGAACTAACATCATTGCCTTGTAGAAAGGAACGAGGCTTAGCATGTATAATGACTGTCGATCGCTGAGGCCACGGCGAATACGCTTGTGGTGTTGTTGTATGAATTATTCCGCCAGAAACGGCCAGCAGCGATTTAAATAGTAACAAATAGTCAACATCATACGCTTTGCTCTAAATAGAATATGCACCCTCCGCTTTGCGCCTTTCCCTTTGTTCTGTCAGACTGAGCAATTGCAGCAGCGCAGTATTTTACACAATGAGGCGAGGTTTCTGAGAAAGTGCATCTTAGTATTATGTGCACCCGTAGAGTAGCTTCGTTACCCGTTGACTTTCATCTTTTTGATCAAGTAGATAGTGGTACCCAAAATGTTCCAACTCTGTTCCACTTCTCTGCTACTGTGAAGTGCATCATGACACGTACCATTTATGCAATACGAGCCATGATGTATAGCATTACGTCCTCTAATGAGCATACAGTCCCAAATGATCCATACCTCTCGTAGCGAGCATATATCACTCACTGCCCTTGATGGGCAAGTCTCAAAACACGGTATCAAGTGACATGGGCGAACATGAGGGTCACGGCGCGGGACTTCATCCTTATATTGTAGATTTCCATTGCTTAATTAGGAGAAACCAAGTCCTTGATGTTGAACCAGACGCTACGATTGGGAAAATTGAAAACACCACCAACGCCTTGCCATATGCATTACCATAGGTCGATATGGTGATTCTCGGAAAGTTGAGTTTTTGGGTCTATCATACACAACGGTACAGGGGTATCAACTTATTCATCTGCATCTTCTGCGTCTTCCACGGTGACTGCCTTTGCCTTGCCCTTGTCATCGGCGGCATCGGCATTATCATGCTCCCCGTGTGCCTGACTGTTATCGAGGCTATCCGAAGAGGACTCGGCTGCAGGCGCAGATGTAGTGCTGACGCCTCCATTGGAAAAAAGCTGGGCAGCACCACCCCAGTTGGGCAGTCTTGGTGTAGGCGCAGCCACCTGCGGAGACTCACGCTCAGGCTCCCTCTGTGTTTCTGAGTCCCTGTTAGTCGCGCTTGGAACCTCGGGCACCGTCTCAACGTGGGGAGAACTCTGTGCTGGGCCTGCAGAGCCTGTGGTGGCCTCCTGGCCAAAAGGGTGATGAACCTGTGGTTGTTGCTGGGCACCGTCAACCACAGGACCGTTCGGATGCGCAAACTGATGTGTTGGGCCATCCATTCGCTGCAGTGGCATCAGACTCCAACCCGGGGGGATCACAACGCCTTCTGGTAAATCTGGGCTGCCAGCAGGAATGGCGGCAGTATTTGAAGAGGCGATGTGCCGGCTAAGCGTGGGAGTTTGAGCGCGCGGAGGAAAGCTGGGAGGAAACGATGCCATGGTTGGCGGCATTGCTGGGAAAGGATTCGGTTGTTGACCTGGGAAGTGCTGTGGCTGCAGGCCTTGGCCATGAACTGCAGGAATACCTTGCGCAGGCATTCCCAGGGCGCCATTAACGACTTGTTGGTGTTGCTGGTACAGGCGCAAGCGCTGGAGTTCAGCCATGAGTGCATACGTGGTTTGCAACTCAGCCTGAGTGACTTGCATGGCCATGATTTCTTGTTGCAAACGCTGCTGCAACTCATGAAGCTGTACACCAATGTCATTAACGCTGGTGACACCGCTGCTTGCAGGCGCCGGATGAGTCGGCTGCGCTGCCACTCCAGGTTGAGGTGCAGCCAGAGGTGCGGGAGCGCCATCGAGACCAACATTGAGACGCTGGTGGATGAGTTCTTGCACCCTCTGCGGGTTTCCTTGGGCAAAGCCGAGGCGCAACGGTCCAAACTGGAACATTCGCATGCCGCCTCCTTGCCGTCCTTGCTCACCCTGGTTACCATTGGCATCTGCATTTCCAGCACCATGTGCGCCAGGAGCTGGTGCCTGACCATTCGCAGCATTGGGCCGAGCTCCGTCATTGCCGTTGGGTGCCGCTCCATCAATAACAACGGACCGTCGGCAGGTCGGGCATACTTGCTGTCGTTCCAGCCATCCCTTCAAGCATCCGAAGTGGAGAATATGACCACACGGGAGCTTCTTTGGGCGAGATCGCTCTACAGCTCCTGGGTTCGCTGGATCCCAAGGTCTCATCTCTTCTCTGCAAATAATACAAGTGTCCTCGCGTTCAAGTTCTTCCTGAGTGGCATCGGGATATTTGTTCATATCCGCCAGTGCCTTGCGGTACTTGACCAATGCTCCCAGGCGCTTGAGGAAAGAGCGCGTAGTCAGGAACAAATCTCGCATGATGTGAATAGGCAGACCATAGAACATCATGAGAACAGCAAAGAAACCGACGTATACGCCGAGCTTGACGAAATCTGAGAGTTGTTAGATATGTGGCGCTTCCGGGGCCCACTGCGCGTGCTTGACTTACCTGCGAAGAGATCCAGGCTCAACACCCACTGTCCCTTGGTCTCCCAGCCTGGTACTTCAATATCCATCTCATCAACCTCTTCGTCGGGAAGCTCCTCCTGGTTGGCGGCCTCAGACTCGGCGGCGTCACCTGATTCTCGGCGTCGAAGTATGTCTGCGCGCTGCTCGCGCACCTCTTTGCGACGTTCCTCCAGTCTGGTGCGGGTCTGCTTGCTGACAATGTTCATCTCGACGAGCGACAAAACGTAACGGAGTCCAGTCCGGAACGAGCAGGTATTCAGAATGGCGAACTCGAACAAAAACATGACCATCATGTTGGGGCGCGCCTGCTGGATGACCGTATGTACCGTGTACGAGAAAAGCCACGCGTCGTAGATGATGCTAAGAAGCAGCGAAATGCTGAGTCGTGTGTGGAACAATCGTGGATTTGCCGGGGGCTGTTGCTCGAGAACTTCGACCCTTCCCTCGCCTATCCACTCCCACACCTTGCCCGTCACCAGGGCCGTGAACATGACGAGGAACCATGCTCCGACCTCCTCCCGGAAGATCGTCATGGCCAGGCATGTTTCCGTCACGGCAAACCATGCCTTTTCGTAGAGCTGCTCGATTTCGACGGGTCGGAGCCGGCCATAACACAGCCTTTGGAGGCCATAAACAAATGTACCATATACGAGGAGGATGAGATTGATGAGTATCTAAGCCAGAGAGCGTCAGTCAGCCAAAGCGGTCCTTCCGGGAAGCACGTGGAGGGATAGGGGTGGGGGTTCATCGGCAATGCTCACCATGAGACTGATATTATTTTGGGAGAGGTACACCATGGCCGAGTAGAAGTTGGCCCTCTGATTAAAGGCGTACGTGACGACGCCCACGGCGAGGGCGGCCGAAGACTGTTCATGATGCTCTGGTTAGCTCTGAAGCTCTGGCGTACCATAGCTACCCACACAGCTGCAGCGCAGGGAGGATCGTCAAGAGCTTACCCCGGCGTACCACAGCAGCCTCATCTTTGCGACGCAGCTGGAGGTAAGGCAGTGCACCGAATTGAACAGGAAGTAACTGGTGAATGATGAGACTCAAGTGTCCACCATTTTGATGTAGACTGCCGTTGTGATGAACAATGCGTTGCTTGTCACTGGGTGGTCTTTGGTTGGGATGGATGATTGACCGTGAAGTGGCTGACTGGCGGCGCAAGGTGGTTAGTGGTTAGCAGCGCTTGCGTTAATGCCACGTTTTGGAGCTGGAGCCAGACTGAGGTAAGACCCCAGAGCTCGACTGGACAGGCGCGACCCGCGGAATAACGCACCCGGTAGCCTGGCCGAAGGAGCTGTCTGGCAGCTGTCCACGTGACCGCTATCTCGGGCTCATTTACGGCGAAGTGGACCGCCGATTTTCTAGTCTACGGAGACCCGAGGTCCATTGGGCCGGCCATTTCTTTTTGTCCGTTGCTAAAGATCGTGTTTCCCGAAGCTTTAAAGGGCAGTGAAAAATCGAGTAGCATGAGTTGGGACTCAAAGTTGCAGTATTCATTCATTGAGGCGGTTTGGATATGAAAGATGGCGATGCCTACTACTTCGCTTGCTGCCGTCATGACACCGACGCTCTTGTCGACGCTCCGAAACCACCCCGTCTTACCGCAGCATAGCTGGTATATCATCGCGGCTTCGGCATTGACGATACTGAATCGGCCGGAGGAGATAGCAAAAGTCTACTCGTTTGCCATCGAGCACGGCAGCCATGGCGCGGAAGCTGCGCCAAGCCCAGAAGATCGGCTGGCAATCTCCAGGAGGATCAGAGAGGCCCTGATCAAGACCTCTGCGGTCGGCGGGCTGCCCAAGGTACTACCTACTAGCTGGCTCTTGACGCCATGAATCCCTACCTCCCTAGCACTGTGTGTTCCTCGCGTGCCATCTACCTCTTAGTCGCTGGAGATAAGCGCCTGCTCACAAGTGGCATACGCGACAGACCATCAACGCCCTCCTGTCTCTGAAGCAGGTCACGCCAGCCGAGCTCATCGACGAGCCAGGCTCGTCCTCCTCACCGACGGGCAGACTAGGCGACATCCATGATGTGCCGTCTTCCGAGATCCTCGAGAGAGGGCGCGTCTTTTTCGACAAGATCTACGGCAAGATAGCCAAGCGCGTCATGGGGCAGATGGACAGGTCGGGTACCGAGGACCTTGGCCTGCTCGCCCGGCTCGAGTACGGGCATGTCCTGAGCAACACCAGGGTCCTCTCGCCTACCGAGACCTCATTCGTCTTGATCGCGGGTCTGATTCCGCAGGATGTGAGTATTTCTATTTTGACCTCTGGGGCTGAGAAGACATGAAGACACACCACGAGAGTGTGAGCGTGTGAGTGTACAAGCAGTACATTGCTCTTTTGATTTCAGGGTCCTGCGGATAACTGACGGGGCCACGTTGTTTCCCTTTGGCGCAAAGTAGGTAAATCCTCAGCTCAAGGGTCACCTCCGAGGTGCATTGAACGGAGGCGCGACCGTTGAGCAGGTACGAGCAGTTCGGGAAGTCACCATGATGATCAGCCACGCCACGGGCATGAAGCGGCTGGCTGAAGACGCCGTCGGAGGGTGGGGATGGCGGAGTGAGGTCGCCAACGTCTAGCCACTTGCAGAGCTTCGTTGTGCCTATCCATCTTCTATCTCTGCCTACTAGGTAGGGGTTCGCATATTTTGGTGTGTTCAAGCCGTCTCACGAGTCCACACAAGGGAAGGAATGTCGTTGAGTGGGCGCCGCTTGAGACTTTTGGCTTGCAGCACAACGTAGTATGTATGGATCAAGAGCCATGTCTGTCAATATGTTTGTGTCTATTCTGCGCGCTCGAATAGGCAGTCGAAGGGAAGGGCCCGCGTTCAGGCGCCTCGAGACAGTCGCCAGAGGATCAGAGCTATAGATTTTTTTTTTTTTCTCAGTGTACATTGTAGGTACAAGGTCGTGAGCGCGCAACAAGGCAAGGCACAGGCAGGCCGCGGATAGCCAGTCTGCTGCTCTGCATCTCGGATGTAGGGGGTCTTGCAGGCGAACCTCAAAAATACTATTCCAGCTCATGTCAAGCATGCCTCCTCGCAACCCCATGCCATCGTCAGTCGATGCGGCTCAACAGCTTTCATGTTCAGGTCGGCCAGGATCCCGAAACAAGTCCTGATCTTACTAATGCGAATTCCAATAGACCTATCGTGTGTATACTCCATCCATCATACCAACCCTCGCTGGCCTGGGGTCGGGGGCGCACGACGCAATTTCCAAGCGTGGGCAGTCGGCAGCGTAGCAGCAGCTGCGCAGTGCGGCAGCTCCATATTCTCCAAGGACGACAAGCCGCAGTGCAAGGCCAGCAGTTGGTGCATTTACGGGAGCAAGGGATATGGGATGGGGGGGTGGTCGATGGCTTACGGCCGTTAAGCAGAAGCAGACCATGTCCTCCTCCCCCACGGGCGGCATATTGCCACGAGGCAACCTTACCACGACCACCATGCAATCACACACAATAATGTATGATCGGGCCACCCACCACGGCGAATAGGGTAATACCGCCCATCACGGAGCGGCAAGTCCAGCACCGTCTTTTCTTTGTTTTATTTTGAGCCCGGGGTCTGTCTCCATACACTATCTAATTTCGTCAACGTCACGAATACATGTCCAATGCGGATACACGTAGCCCACACCCCTCCCTCCCATGACGAACCGGACGCAAGAAGAGGAGACAGCCCTTCTTCGATATGATCTCAGAAGCGACGTTTGGGTCATTGTATACTTGGGGTGGGGCGGAGAGGAGACAAGAGAACGAGGGTGGACGGACGGGGAATAAAAAAAAAAAAAGTTGGCCAAAGAGTAAACAAATCTTGGCACTTAGTAAAATATCGATCGGTGGGCAAAATGCAACTCGACAATCTCGGAACGCAGAGGCTCCGGGTCAAATAGTGTGCGAGTGTGTCAAGATGCATTGCAGATCCAAAAACCGATGCTGTAGAACGAATAGTTCACGCTTCTCGCTGTAGAAATGGCAAAAGAAAACAAGTCGGAAAAGAAAATAGATGATGCTCGCCCCGCGGTACTGTGTCTGCCACGACTCCTCCCGTGGATCCAAAAGAAAACGAGGAAGACATTCTGGGCCCCCCGGAAGGGAACGGGGAGGGTGTGGGAGGAACCGCTGCGAGATGCGTGAAACAAGATCCCATCCTATTGCCCACCCCCGGGGAGAACGCGTGTGTGTTCTGTATATGCCATCGTGACCAAGTGACCAATGTATGCGGGTCGGTAGGAACGGCGCGCTCTGCGTGTCTGAATATTACACCAAGTCAGCCAGTCGGTCAGTCATTTGGGGTGGATGGGAAGGGTCTGCTGTAAGTGAGCAGCGGCAACGGCAGCACAAGCCAGCAATACATGCTACATGGAGGGAACCTGGCAAGTGTTGAATGTACTCTGTAGATGGCAGCGTCCTGCCGCTTTGGCTGCCCGCGCCCTCCCCCTTCAGAGCAAGAGAGCGGCCGATTAAGGTTCTGGACTATACTGGGACGGGAGAAGTTAAGCGTGCAGAGTAGCATTAGAGCCGGGGGTGGGAGACCTGTCGCGGAGCGGCGCGTAGCCCAACCAACCCCTCGGGACTGATGGACTGTTTCTTCTGTGGACAGGCCAGATGGGCGTCTGTTCCCCTACAGGCTACAGAGTACATACCTGGCCCGGCCAGTCTCTTGCCAGCCGGGGCCTCTGTTCCCCCGTCCAGGGCATTTCCCTCCCTCGTCGCCCATTAGCGGACTGGTCAGTGATGACACACCAAGCAAGCGCTGAGGTCCGTGGTGAGAGTTGGAGTGTAGTATTGAATCAGACACCCCGTTCCAGGCCCAATGAACGGAGGATTGATCGCTGGTGCGCAGGCCCTGGCTTGTCATCAACCCTTGGTCAGCGCTGGAGCGTCCAGCGCACATGAGTTCAACGGTCTAGTACACGTATAGTAGTCGCGGTGGGGTTTTCCAGAGTTCTTCTCTGCACGTCGAGATGCTCACAATCTCTCTTGCGACATGAGCCCCCAGCTCCAGTCGGACTCCAGTAAAAAATAATTCGTCGCAAGCCATGCTCTTTTGGTCGGATGGAAATTTCATCTGCTTTGCTGCATGCAAGATAAGGTACCTACAGGAAAACAAAATTCAAAAGATGCGGTGACACTGGAACTGCTGGGGGGCTGGGCCGGCTTCTGTCCTTCTGTAGGACAAGAAGAGAAGACGACGAAGAAGCAAAAAAGCAACGGGTCGTGTTTGAAAACCACCAAGGGTTCAAATTACGGAAAATGCAGAGAACAAAAAAAGCAACACCATGGAATCCTGCGCGATGAGCAGTCACAAAATTCAAGAAAATAATAGAGATTATTATTTTCATTTTCGTGTTCGCCTCGTCGCTAATCTGATGTTACTCCGTGCTTATTTCTTATTCTCTTTTCCTGTGCTCTTGTCCCCTTTCTTTTCGTCTGGGGCAAGGATCGTTTTTGGTGGCTTCCCGAACCATTCAGTTGGGACGACCTAAAAACTATACGGCACTCCCGGGTTCGTCCCCCCCTTCCCTAGCTCCAACGCCCTACCTTGATGATCCCGAAAAGATGGGACAGGAACATGATCCATCTATCATCCATCTGCCCTGGGCGGCTGAAGAGATGATGAGAAACTCTTGAATTTCGACTATTTCCCCAAGGATCTTCGCAAGATTCCGGACCGGGGTTGGGATCCCAGTGCATGTTCCCTGGTTTATACCGACTGTTATTTAATTGTCCTTCATGATGACGAAGAACTATTGCTTCTCGCAAGGAATCTCTACGTCCATGTACTGTACATTGATATTTTCGTTGGCAACAATCAAATAGATAAAATAAATATCAAGATACAAAGCAGGGGTTCTCTCGTCTTTCCCTAGGCGCATGTCATTTATTATGCTACGTACGTGCAGTCATGTGGTCGGTGCCAATGATGCCAATATGCAGGTCAAGTCGGCGACCACTTTCTTGGTCTTGAGCAACATGGAACGGTCCCGGGTAAGAAAAAAAAAGAAGCATTTGTGAGACTTTGGCACTAATGATTAAATTGTAATCACTTTCTCTCTACTCCAACTCACCGACCCAACCGGTCGGTATATCTTGGATCTAGAGATTTGGACCCTGTCCGCATCAAAGAATGGGATGGGTGGACAAGATCTCGGGATGCCGCCCCAAATAGACTTTTCTTCTTGTGCAATATGCTACAGACAGGCACAGAATGCTACATCACCGCCACAGAGGCGCCTCTCTTGCCGCGTGCCAACGTCGTGTCGACGGCGTAGATGTGTGTGCTGCTTATCCCGGGATGTATTTGAAATTTCGTCAATCAATCGTGTGTGCTGCATGCAAGAATAAGAATAACAGCACTATTCTGTGATTGGGCTGAGCTGAACTGAGTGTATGCATATCATATCATAGCATATCTGATAGGATCGATAGAGTTTGGCCGTGTAAGAACCTCGCTACTATTGTCGATCATAAGCTGCGGCACATTGCCGTACTCATTTTGGTCCAGGTCGGTATCGTGCCCCTCGACAAATACTTTTATCTGGTAGGACGAGCAAGTTGAAGCACGCTTGAGCCGGTACATACAGTACCTAGTCAATTCCATATTGGTGGTGTGGTCGGCGATGTCCAACCCGTTTTTAGCCTCACATATTGTCCTTTGAGTTTTGATTTTATTGTAGTGCAACATGTGCAGTCCAGGTGGTGATGTGATGTGATTGATGTGACTGATGTCGGGGGAGGGGAAAGACGCGATTGATGTGATGTGCGTGAGATCTCAATAACCATTCCACCGGCACTCGCGCTAGGATCGGTACCGGCGGGGTGGGATTGCGCTGATGGGCACTTGCATGATGAGGCAGGACCCGACAGGATGGTCCAGATTCCGACAGGACGGCAATCAAGAATCTTGTTACAAAGATGGAGGGGGGCAAATCGCCCTGTCTGGGCTGGACAACGTGCCTGGGGTAGAGCTATGTACGTACACGTATGGATTACTTGTCTGACAACTCTCTATTATTACAAGCTTCCATGTATAGTAAGTATGTGATACACTGCAGGGCTATTCATGCAGCGGTCGGGCAGCTCACTAAATTAGATCTCATGACCCAATGGTTCGATAATTCGTGACAAGGGCCACGACTGAGCGAGATAGTGACCAAGAGGGGAGGGGAGAAGAGAGAGGAGACACCGGCAATTACATGCTCAATGTTCGAAATGTCCGTATTGTCCGGAGCCTTGTCGCAGAGAAGAGACCAGACCACTCACTGCCAAATCTACCGTACATACCACTAGTGATTCCCTACTCTGGGGGATGCGACTCCTTGTTGGTGATGCCAGATGCCCACATACCGTGTAATCTGTGCACAGCAAACTTGATTTTCCCATACAAATCGTGTTTCGCATACCGGGTATTATCATTCATCATCATGATGATGATCATAACCACGATGAGAGGATGGGAGCATCTCGCATCTCGCATATGGGGACTTGCCAAAGTGGGGCGAGTCCGAGGTGATCGCCACAGTCCCTTGCAATTCAGCAAGCATTTGGATCCTTCGTGTATATCAGTGAGATATCATCGCATGTAGTTTTATCAACCAAGCAGCAACAAAAGGCGGTAAATTCCAGTGAAGGGTAGCAGTGTATCTGTTTCAACGGGGGTTGGCCTGGACCGGGAGGTTCCAGTCAACATGTTCCAATCTTGGGTGCAGAAGTGACGGGGATTGTCAACAGCGATAAGAGAAACGAACGAGCACTGGGTTCTCTCGACAGTCAATGCTTTCGATGAATAGTAATCATTTCTGGTGTCTCTTTTCTTTCTCCCTGGTCGTCAACGCATTCGCTCCCTTGTCCCTACCATGGGTGGTTTACCGAACGAACCATTGCCCTCTACCCATGCGGTTCCCAGCAGTCGGGTCAGATCATACGGAGGATTTCAATATGCGCGTGTGGGTTTTGTGTTTCCAACCTCGATCTCCTGCTCCCCTTCGGTCCCGAAGGTGGGTATTGGGCCAATGGTCAATCTAAAATCTGACAGGTGCATCCTAGGCATGAAGAAGCATTGGTGTCAAGGTCGCAATGGGGGGGTGTTAGTGAGAGTCGAAACATGGGCACTATCAAGGGGAGAATCAAACAGGAAAAAAAGCATGGGCGCCCCGTTCGGTTCCTACGCTTGGATAACGCACTACTCAGCGGCACAGCGTTGCGTATGTACCACCCACAGGCCTCAAGTGCTCACACTAAGGTAGCAATTAATAACGTCGTCTCAAGGCCCAGGAATACGGATACGGTTGCAGGGAAGAGCACAGATATCCAGCCCAATGGACTGAGAGATGGATGGCAATTACATTACATACAACAAGTCTCTTCTGTTGCACATACAGTCATGTACCGTGGGTAGAGACTCTGGGTAATTCTTTTTTTATTATTTACTACTAGCCCTCACCTTCCCCAACCCCATCATCATCCCCGTCACCCCCCTCTTTCGGCAACACAAGCCTCTCGTGATAGGCCACGATCCCGGTTGGCCCTAGGTTTACCGAGCTCTCGGGACTTGGGCGTTCCGTCCGATTGTCACCACCCAGAACCCTGGGCGGCCCATTTCCATTGGGCACGTCTGCTGCGGTTTGGAAAATGAAGCCTACCACAAGTATGAACTTTTGAACAAAGAAGGTAAAAGCAAAAAAAGACGGACAGCCACGACACCCGCCCTGCAAGTAGGTCCCGCCCGTTCGTAGTCACCACACTACAGAGGATCAAGAAAGAGTCCAGATTCATCTCATCAGGCCATTGTTCAGGTACACATGACTACAAAGTGGATGTGCCGGATTGGCCTACTCTCGGCTTGCGAGTGCGAGAAGCGTTAGGCGAACCGTCTCTCTACTGCGTACTAGCAAGTAGTATCCAGAGTAGGGGCCAGGCTCTAAGAGTTGTTCCGGCATCAAATAGCAGAGAGAAAAGTGTTGAAGCTTCAGATCAAATGTCGGTTTGTCATGCTAGCGGCTGCTGGGCCAAGAACTACAGTGCACCGGGCAGGTGGCTTGCGGCAGTTGAGCTGCGACCACGTATCAGCGTATTTCCTTTAGAGTTCCAGGCTTGTTGCTTGCATCCACTCAACGCGTGTAGACTTGCCCACGAATAACGGTCATGAAACTAATAGCCTTACCACCGGCTTTTTCGCTTACATGTTGGCTGATTGGTAAAGTATTGGTAAATTGTCAAAACTGCTGGTGTTGACTCGTAAGGGTTGTCTGGATAGAGACCTCCCAACAACATTCTCACGGCTCTGGGGGGTCCCAGAATCGAGTTCCAAATTTAGACGGCGCGGTATGTAATTGGGTGCCCCAGATGTGGTAAGAAGCAAACACGAGATTGAGTCGCTACGGCAGCAAGTATACACTGCACTGCAGCACGACACTCATCCTCTTTTTTCTGTATGGTCAATGCTGCTTATTCCAAGGGGGTGGGTTGTGTGGATGGCCAGGCGGCCAATCAGCGCCAGTGCTACAATCTGGGAGGTCTAGGACTCTCGCCTTTCCCTGAGCCGGATCCCTGGTCTTACTCGAAGATCCTATATTTCCTCCAGACGAATAGGCTTCAGGGATTCCGGACTGGGGTGTACTCTCCGAACACCTGCCAAGCTTTGCCGACTATGGGCAGACGCATTGAAGGATTCCATCCCCAGCTCTGTTTTTGCTTCCTTTTCGTTACAGGTCTATTGCGCGTAGCTTCATGTGTGTTGTATCCAACAGCCTGCTTGCTTGCTGCTCTGCTTACTTACATCGCAAACTGAACCCTGGAAAGCACATATCGAGATGAGTTTGTGGGGACCAACCGGGAAAAAAAGATGAGCATACAAGCATCATCCTGACTAGATCTTACCTTACATTGAAGGATCTCCCTATGCGTTGTCGTCGTGTATGTATGTACGTACATGGATACATGGAGGAGAAAGGCTATTCGAACAATTTGATGTGCACCCTGAATGAGATAGATGTACAGATTATTGGGCGGGCAGGGCAACTTGACGTCGGAACTCGGGTGACGGGGCCGCGGATCATTTGGACTAGAGCGCAGGCAAGATGATATCGATCAGACTGTGCGTATGATAGTGGTCGTGATGAATAACCGTGCACCATATCTGTTTCTCAACTGATGAGATGAGATGAAAGGGCAAGAAGTCTGCCAGGCCCGAAGCCAAACTCGGTCATTGACCTATCAAGGCTGATTCCACAGGGCCCAAGTAGGTAATCATTCGTGATAAGGCAGAGAGAGTGACATTGTCTCAGACCCTGTACCGAAAGAGAGTGCTCTTTCGATGGTGTCTGGACGGTTGGCTGGCTCCGGCACTCGAAGCGTCTCTCAGGGTTATTGTCGCAGCTGTAGTCTCGGCACGTCGAACTGGAATGTCTGTCTGCCTTGCTACCTAGGTAGGGATTTTTGATCTTCGGCATCGTTTAGGATGGGTAGATAGGTAGTTGATACATTTGTATCGGCCATGTACCGGCCGACATCTCTGGCGGCTTGTCGTGTCGTGTAGTGAGAGGTCCACCTGATAGAATGTGTCTTGGCCGTTTGTTAATCCTGGGCTGTGAAGCTTTGGAGCCAATTGCCGGATCGGTCACCGTGGGATGGCTGTGAACATTAGGCAAGACTGCGGACGGAGTATACTCTTCAGGACGCCACCAAGAAGGCACTATACCGCGTTTGAGGGTTTGGCGTCGCTTCGCAAGATATGGATCAAGGCGTTCTTTCTTGCAGCGACTTCGGGACGGGCATTCCATTGAATGAGGGAAGATATTTGCAGATGGGCTTCTGCAAGGCGTAGATGAGCGGGCAGAGGGCACAGATGCGACTAGAGTATAGCTATGGCGCCATGCCGCGTCTGGATGGAGGATGTGGAGAAATTCGTCTAATTTTCCCAGATCCGGGCAAGCTCGCGGCTGGGACCCCCGGCAGCCTTGCAGTGTGATCTGCCTCTGCCCCTGACCTTGAGGCCCTTGACAGGCTCGTACATACTTCGTACATACCGTGGGATGGGACGGGGATGGGAATGGATATGTACAAACTTTACCTGGTCATGATCCCGTCTCTGCATTTGCGTATTGCGTCCTGCGTATCTGCTCTGCGACTACGGCCGGGCGAAGGGGCAGGCAGGCAGGCATGGGCAGGATTTGGGTACATGGACGTCTATCTGGGCACGGGAGTCCATGACGACGTTGATCGTCTCCTGTAGAGCAAGTGCTGTAGTCGCTTGTCTGGGCGTCAATCATTCCAAACCCCGGCTCTTCAGGTGACGTCCATGAGAGACGGTGATCTTGGGCCGGGAGAGGGTCCGCGGCGGGGCGGAATAAAGTGATCTTCTGCCTGCCAGCTGCTACAGTCCTGGAACAGCACGCGCTGGTTCCCGTTTTCGGCAGAGGCTCTGCGGCGATCGATGAAGAGATATGGCCTATACGCTGTAGTAGCCTGTATCGAAAGTGCGACTCGCAAGAGCCATAGAAGACGTGCTGCTTCTGCTGCTCCACCCCGAGCCACGACCACAGTGAGTCTCTAGTTTCTCTGCATTTCCCGACCGTTGGGGGCATGTCTTGGCCTGGGCCATGGAACATTGAAAGTCTCCGGCCATGTCCAATGGTTTTACCTACTCCCTACCTTAGCAGCAGCGACCATCTCTCACCCTTGACCTCTTGTAGCCTACCTCTGAGATTCCAGGGTCTGCCGGTGGCTGAGCTTGGGGAAACTCTAAGTGAACAATAAACAGAGGCAGCATTCGACTGCCACGTGTGACCTTGGGCGGTCCCAAGCGAGAGGGTTGGCAGGCCTAGGATGGTTTTCTTTCGGGCGGCGCCTCCCTGGTCCTGATGCTAGATCCCAAATAGGACTCGGGCGGGCCGTCTTGGCAACTCTAATCGAGAGAGACGCATATGTATCTTGCTGCCCAATATGGTAAGATCATGGCTCATATTACCGACAACCCCCCGAGTGGAGTCTCCTTTTTTTTTTCGGTTGTCATCGTGGTGCACTGCACTATTATTATAGTGTCCGTTGAAGACCGGATTTCATTCTCCATTCGTCATAGGTGCAATAGTTTCAACGACAAAAACGTCAACGGTCGACTGCGCTATCCGAAATGCCCATAATCGACCGGTTGACGTGATTTTTCGTGGGGAATTGGATATCTTAGCAGTATCCAGTGTGCCATGTGCAGAGCAGAAACTGTTGGACTTGGACCCTCACTGGCTGTTGACATCCGGCACTGCTGGCTGGCTTGTATAACCTTGTATGGCTTTGCTGACTGCTGCAACGCTCCCCCGGTTCTTGTGCACGTGTTTCGTGCGAGTATAATCTGACTTGTGCCGAGGACGACGCCAACCAGAGGCACAAAATGCATGCAACCCCTTTCCCCTCATGTACATACATGCTCTAGTCTCCGATGTCAGCACCTTACTCTCATTCCTTTTGATGCTATTATTATTCCCCTTCTGCCTGTCGGTTGACCAAGAATGGAAATAGTGGTGAACGAATACGAAGAAGCAAAATATCACCACTGATGACGCCTAGACTGTGCATTGCCGTGTGTCAATATACTTACGGTGACCCTCTCCATACGATCAAGATAACTTCCCCTGCGTCTAATGCAGCGCAGAGAAAGCCTTACGGCCGACAGGTGTAATTAGTTCGAGAAAATACAATAAAAAATAAAAAGATGCCCTGTCAATGGTAGCCTGAGGCTTGGCGCCGTGTTTCTTGTAGGTGACATGGCTCGCGTCAACGTCGCAATCATCCTTCCTCCCCACGCGCACGCCCTACATCCTCTGCCCTTGCGCTTACTACCTCAGACGCATGGTCTGGCTTTTGCTTGCGAGTGAGAAATACAATGATGCATACAATTCTGGCGCGGCTGCGGCTCTGGGGTCTCCGTTCGCGTAACGCCCGATGCTACACAAGAAGGAGGGCTTGCACATAAGCTCTCTCTTTTGACGTCTTTGCTGTGTGTGGTGTTCGCGAAATAGAAATTCATGCCCACCCCTATTTCGCCAGCAGGGTTCCGGCCGACCAATTGGCTCACAGATCTACCGGCTCAAGCGGCCGACTAGTCGCGCTGCTCGCGGCTGTCTCCCTTTGGGCCAAGGCATGAATAAAGGATCAATAGGCGCAACGGCCACTAATAGGATCTGTCTTTTAACAATCCTCCCCTCCGCTTGGTGGCGGCAGGCAAGGACAGCCGAAGCTGCAACCCACGACGTCGCATAAGGATCGCGTGTGCATCAGAACAAGATGGGCAGCAAAGAGGCTTTCTCCAGGTAGGCAAGAGATCGCACCGGTAGATGTGCATCCTCCCTCCAACGTACACGTGGATGATGGGATTGATGTGCGAGTGTGTGTGCCTCGATCCTCTGCCTGGGGTTTGATAGACGCCTCACCTACCAATAATGCCAAGGGTCGACAAGCAAGAAATCCTTCCTTCAGGCGGGCAGGCTTGCCGTTCGGAATCTTCATTCCATCCCCTGGACGAGGCCAGCCCAGCCCGGCCAGCCCTGAGGGCAAGAGAGCACGAAGTAGCCCTGTTCAATCGTGGTAGGGCTGAAAGCTCCAATACTACTGTTCCTTCTCCTGAACAAAACGCCACTATATAAAAAACACGCGAGATGAAATCAGTCCCTCGCTGGAGGTGAGGCATGATTGTGCGTGTCAGCTGGTCTGAATGGCAACCCTGTTGTGCATATGCTCGCAGCACGAGACTTTATGGCTGATTTCATGCTGTGCGACATAAACCATATGGGCATATGCGGCAAGGTAACATCCCATCTCATCCGGCAATTCGGACAATGATGCTGCCTACCTACCTACCACTGCTACGCAGTCCTGCGCCCCCATCAATCGGCCATGACGATGCAAGTCTACCGTGGACAACTAGGAGGAGACGCAGCAATAGGACGGCGGAAGCGCGCGGAATGACCATATCAAAACATTGATCCGTCCTGGGGGAATAAAAGTATGATCCACGTACATGGCTACGATGTACATGGGCTTACAAGTGCCCTGCATTGCAGAACACTATTGAGAAGACGGTAGGTACGGCTTCTCCTGCTCTGTCGTCGGAGTGACATGAAATTTGGCTTATTGTATCATAGAGTGGCCGTGCTTCTCGGTGGTTGGATTTGGCAATTTGTTTCTTCTTCGTCGCTTGTATATATGATTATTAATGCGGCTACACAACGAGTGGCTTCGTGACCAAGCATTACCAGGGCCGGGTCAAAAGATCGACACGGCAGAGACACCTTGACAGGCTGCTGATTATCTAGTGTAAAAGCTTCAATTATTTTTTATTTACACGTCCAGCGAGCAAAGGATCCACCAAGAAGAGAGATCACGATCCCGTAATGATAGCCGCCAACAAACAACTAATAATTTATGCCAGATGACGTCGATGAGTTGACGAACAGATGATGGCAGAACTGGCAAAGAATCTCACACGTTGCAGCATCAAGACCAGCATCACATAGGCAATCATGTCTCGTTGCGTTGGTATCCAAACCACTCGCGGCAGGCTTGTGATCAGAAACTACAACAATTTGAGTTGCCAGAGAAATGGCTCGTTCCAATGTCAGAAGTCAAAAGCATGCCACTATGAAACGATACACTGGCCTACCCAACTTACATAAAATAGCATCTTGGCATGGGCCGGTTCACGGGTCAAGACGAACAAATGAGAGAGCGGCAGACTTATGCAAAAAGAGTTTCCCACCATGTTGCACAACCGAGGATAAATAAAGGATGGTGGGTTTGTGAACATGATCGTCCCCAGCCAGTGGAGTCGCTCGGCCCCCGGGTTGCAATTTGATATGCAAACTGTTTTGTTCTATCTTTGGAAAAGCAACAGGGACCAACGAGATCTGTCCCATCCCATCCTCAACCGTATTCTGGCCAATGAAAAGCGTCCCAGCTTGGTCCCCGAGTCGGCGAGCTAATATAGCGCCGAGCCACTCGCTATACCCAATGCGGCTTAATGTCATGAATTGCTCAGAGCTGTTCGACTCTAGTTCAGTGCACTGGCACTTGTGTGTTTCCTCCCTGCTGCTCACTGTGGTAGCAGACCGATAGGGGTTTTACTCACTGTATGGACCCCACGTTGGAGCTGTTGAAACTTTATTCCCCGCCCAAGCAGCAGAGCAGACAGAGGGTCAAACTCGAGAAAGAGCGCTAGAGCCAGTGGAAAGAGGCCCCCAACTTGGCCGATTCAGCGAGCAAGAGCCCCCGACCACGAAAACAGTCCCGCTATTATGATCTCAACATCGCTGTCGACCCGCAGACACCCTGTAGATGAGGGAAAACCGGTGCCCACGAGACCGAATTTTTGCAAAATACCGTGCCCAGTTTTCGCGACGACCCTCAAACAGGCTTTTGTGAGATTTCCATCATCGCCATGATCCGTAGATTGTGTACCTACATATGCCACTGGGAATAGCAGCAAGGAATACACAAGTACGTCCCCACAGAGAGGCACTCCCAGAGATCGTGATTCCACAATCACCCCCTTTTTCCCCCACGATCATAGAGAAGAAAAGGAAACTTTCACGAGACAGTAGTACGTATCTACGCCTGGTATTTACCAAGCTCATGTTAGTCGCTTCTAATTAGACTTTGATATCGCAGTGTCTCAACGATGGGAGCGCCACTGGGCTTGAGTCTGCATTAGACCGCCAGGAACGGTCTGTCTAGCAGCAGTCGTAAGGCGGACGGGGTGCATTTCCTCTCTGTGATTCATGAGTCTCAACGTCGACAAAAAAGCAGTGACCCTGAAGACGAAAACTAAAAAAGCCAACCTAGCAGTATACGTATAATGGTCCCCATGATGATCTCGCTGGTGGGTGTAGACAGGGAAGGAGAGCGAAAAATAAACCAGATGCGCGCCCCTCTTTTTCACTTTTCCGCCGGGCAGCAGAGAAAGATCTGTAGGCAATAGGATACTGCCAGGGAATCAGAATGCGGGAATGAAGATCTTCAGCAGCATGATCTCCATCGTGATCTTGCAAACAGGGTCGATGCCCACCTGCGATCTGTTCTGTATTATGTCATCGACCCAGTCGTATCTTTCGGACGAAAACTTGTGCCGTCCTGTCGGATCCGGGGTCGTTTCGTTTCCCTCCCCCATCCCATGCCAATGCCAAACCTTGAGCGTCCCTTTGGTCAGCGGTGTCGGTGTGACTCCTCTGCCGTGCCCTCTCTGTCTGACCCTCACTGCCCTGGGGGCAGGCAAAAGGTTGGGTCTCTCCACACATGCCAACAATAACGTAACTTATTTTTTGCGTTTGTATTTGCGTGACCCGAGAAAATAATAATACAAAGACAAAAAGAAATTGTCCAAACGAGCCAATTACATAACTTGATAAGCCATTGAGTGGAGGAGGCTCATTTACATTTGGCATCATTAGTGAGCAACCGGCAACAGACAATAATGTTGCTTTGTAAGTTTGACCACGGCGAACGTTGAACAACCTCTCCCCGCGAAAATGGGCAAGGCGCAAAGAAACTCAATTGGAGTGCAGTGAGTGGACGGAATACGGCCTGGTTGTAAAATTAACATAGCAGCACTCGCCCCAAATTAGGAGAGTTTCTCACTCATAAGACACAACCGAGATGATACACCACGCTGCTATAGAGGAATGTCTGACTGGGTGCTTTCCCAGCGTGAGTGACACACACACGCACACACACCACAACGCATACATGTTGCATGGCTTCCGGGCTATCTATTTTAGACATGGACCGATTGACCGCTTTCACCACCTGCATGGGGGAGCGAGCGCTGCAATTCGACTCATGCTGCCCTTCGAGCTGCCTCCTGTATCGTTTTGGGCCACACGCGACCATTGTATGGACGATAATGGGCCCATGGCAAGCTGGAAATCGACCCTTTTTGGCAATGCCGCTGTTCGTGAATTGCTTACCTACATACCAATGAATGCACTTGTATTATACACATCTTACCAGGGGCACAGACTGATGCCAACGACAACTTTTTAAATTGAAAGGGCAGCGCTCACCCTGTTATAAGCCAATGAGACACCCCGGCCATGTCATCTCTAGTGGTGCAGTATAACGCACAGCAAGCAACAAGTCTCAATTTTAATAACAATAGACAACATTCCCAAACATGTATCCGCCGTGTAAGCCAACGCCCAAATAGGAAAATGGTGCTGCCATGCACAACCTTTGATAATTAAGATTCCATACTTGGCCAAACGATGTTCGTCTGCATATTTCGGCCTCTCCCGTTAGACGTGGAATGGGTTTCACACAGAACGAGTGTGCTTTTGCTTTGCGCCGACGCCTCTGTTGCAGCTCTATTGGGCCAAACTCGTGGGCGCAAGGCTGTGCACAAAGCAGAGCCATGAAGAGGTTTCCCGACTATTCGAGCTTTTATGCAGAGCTACTGCGGGCGCAGGTGCTGCTCCCCTTTTTCAACTCTCTGAACCACCAGAAATATACTCCCATTAATAACACTGCAGTTTCATTTGTCGCCTGACTTTTCTCTCTGTCTCTCTCAAGGTTCGAGAAGATCGTGCGACTAGGTCACCTGGCATATCTGGACTACATGGCCAAAAGGTAAGCGGTAACGGAGAGGCATGGTAAGTCACATCTCGATATCCCCGGATTGCCGGATAGATTTTGATAGATTCTCGCCGCTCTCCGCGAAGACATGAAAACCAACATGGCGCGACCCGGAAGAAAACTCCTCTGCAGGCATCGAAGCAGGCCGCTTGCCCACCACATGCCGAAGACCAAGCCCTGCCATCTCTTTTTGACACAAGGATGGGGGCGGCATGTCTGCAAAGGGAAAGAAACGAAGCCATTCCGTTTTGAATAGCAGCAGACTCCAACTAGTGGTGTGTTGTTGCTCTCCTCTGGCCTTGGGGGATGGTTCGAGACCTCGACCTAGCGGCGCATCTCTCTCGTCTGGTTTTACTCAATTCAGAAAACCCCCGAGCTCGAGGGAAGAAAAAAAAGCGGCCGGGTCTGCCTTACCAAACGTCTATAGCCGTTTTGCCCACGGGGGAAAGACCCCGAGGGGAAAGCGAGAGGAGAGAAAAACTTTTTTGACAGGAGCTTGCTTGCTTGCGTGTACCCAAGGGGGCCCTATCGTGAACTACAGAATCTACTTGTTCAGAGCTTCCGCCGTTTCGAGACAAGTCCCGGCTTGTGCAGGTGGTCTAGATTCGCAAAGTCGTTTGGCGGAGGAGGAGCCCGGCGAAGGGCTCTGCTCTCTGTCTGGCCTTAGCCCAACTGGCGTTAGGGAAAGAAAGAAAAACAAAAAGCCTACCATCCTTCTTTGCGCTAGCTACTACGAAACCCTATCCACGAGTCCGCCTCTTTTCTTCGTCTTCTCTGTGTGTCGTGCTATTAGCAGTTGTGCATGAGTCTGAATCAATAGAACACGAGTTGTACGATGGGGAGGAAATCCTCTAGGACGTTCAAGCTCTTGGACTGCAGAACCCGGTCTCTGGGGGGCGGTGATACAGGAGGAGGAGCCGGCGCCAGTCCAAGCTGGCCAAGCCAAAAGAATCATGTCGCCCGTCCACACCCACCACCGCTCAATTGATTATACAGAGTACACACATACATGGGGGAAACGAACCTCACTTCTGGGCCATATTGGACCCTTGGGATTATTGAGTCTCATGATCATGACCCCCAGAGGAACATAGCCTGCACAATCTGCACAGGGTTTTGTGTTCTAGCGTGGTACCTGGAGGCCCTCGTGAATGTGGGCAGAAAAAGAAAAGCGAAAAGCAATAAGGATAGCGAGAGCCTGAGCATGCAGGCCTCATGCTAAGCAAGACAGAAAGGCAGGGTACATGCCTCGATGGCATATCGCTCTACATACTACCTATTCACTGCCTCTCGGGAGCCATCGACGGTAGGCTGTCGCTAGCACGAAACAGACGCGGAAAAACGATATCTATGTTACTGGACTACAGACTACAGTTGATGGAGGTATGGTAGGATGTCGTTAGTATGTTGTTGTAGTAGTAGTCGTAGTAATGTTGTAGGCATGTAGGTCAAAAGAGAGTTTCCTGACCCCAAATTTCCCGCCGGGTTATGCCATGCACACCTCTCTCAGTCAATCCATCCTACCAGCTTGAGACCTGTCGCATAGTGTCCAGTCCTGCCCAAAGCTTACGGGATGGAAGCACTGATCAATAATTGGCCTCCCCCCAATGGCTTGCCTGCCCGTCAAAGGCTCAAAGCCCGTCCGTCTGCGATCCTACGTGGTGTGTGGGTGTGTGTTTCTCTGCAAGTGTGAATTATATTGCGGGCTCATTTAGACATGGTGACGGTCACGTATCGTGGCGTCGGGCCCAGAAGGTAAAACGTAGCAGAGGTCGGCCGGTGTGTAGTAGGAAGTAGTGCGCCCATGTATCTATCGTTCGTTGTGTATGTGTGTGTCTGTGCAGAGCAGTAAAACTACCGCCCACTTATGACTTGCCTGCCGAGCGGCCTCGACGGTGTCAGTCAAGTTCCTCCTCAGTCAGTCATCATTCCGCCGCGTCGCTGCGCCGGCGGAACGGACACATACAAGACAAGTGAGCCTCTCGGTCAGGGGAGGGGGTAGCAGACACTTGGACCCTTGCTTGCGAAGGCATGTTGCTAGTTGCTGTAGCTGCCATATCATAGCCCAAGGATAGATACATCACACTTGTAGCCAGAGCCTAGCCTGACAAGATGCAGAGAAGATTCAACAGACGGCTCCCTCCACAATGCTCGAACTTGAGATCGGGGGAACGAGCTTGGGGGAGGTACCGAAACTTGGCAACCTGGGAAGAAAAGAGAGCAATACGGGTGGGCATTCGCAAGCCCGTCGTGCATCGGTTGTTAGCAAGCTCCGTATTGGCCTCCTTCTCCATACATTAGACCGGTAGTAGGTAGAGGCGCTACGGCCGTCAGTGATGTAGGTAGTAGCGTATCAATCGTAGGGAATGGAATGTGCAAAGTAGTGGTGAGGTAACTCGAGGAAAGCACGACCCACGTTCCCTACCTGGCCTCTACCTGCAAGATATTCTCGGCTTCCTCGCTCTTTCTCTCTCTACCTACACAGTATTCCATTCGTTCATTAATTCAGCAGGGACCAGGGAGGACTGAATTGGAAAAAGATGCAAGTGCTCCTCTTCCTTGGGCGGAATGGAGACAGAGTACCCGTGCCGGCCTTGTATTTTCTCTGACTTGTGGTGTAGGTACGTGAAATGAGACGACGATTTTTTGCTTTCCTCGTTTCTGTAGAGTACATGACGCTGCTTGGGGTACGCCAGGAGGTACATGCCTCACTGCCCTGATTGATGAATGATGGCAAGTTGCGAGGAGGAAAGGAAGCAGCCAACAGGGGGTCGTAGTGCCCAAATTGGGGAATGGTGGAGAGACTTATCCTCGCGCTGGGCCGGACAGGCCAAGCGGGTACAGTAGGTAGATACGTACCCAGACCCCAGCACCCTTGATGATTGATTCTAGACGCCAAAATTAATGCTGGTCGGTATCGTCGGACCCGAACGGGTTAGAAGAGGAAAAGATACAAGAGCAGCAGAAAAAGAAACGAGACCCATGTATTGATGACACCCTTGTCCGCCCACATGGCCGAGAGGGCCCAGGTACTTGGGTACGGCTGCGGACTTTTGTCTGGTCTGCCTGTAGACTGGAAGGACCCCTGGTCGCTGCATGGGTCACTGCCACTCTTCTCTCGAGCCCTACGGTACAGACAGAGACAAGATTCGATTCCCAAGATCCAGTCTTTCCCTTCTCGCGCCGCCTACTATGGGAGGACCCTATATCAATCCTGGAAGCCCCCCCGATAGCCCTTCCGAACGTGTTTCTGGCCCCCTCCATAAGATCCGATCCAAGGACGAAAGCTTCTACTACTTCAAGAGACCAAAGACCACCAGCTTTGCTTTTGCACAATCATAATAATCTCACGATCGTTTCTTCTGTTCTCATAGTTGTGGACAGACCAGAAGCCGGCCCTCACCCAAACCCTCGCTCGCTACTTGTGACAGAAAGACGGCCAGCCTTGCAACCAACGTACATACTCCCCCGGCTCTTCACCAAACCCATAATCTCGGACTGCCCGCCTATAAGACGATCAGCCCTCTGGAGAAGAAGAAGCGAGACAAGGCCAAGAAGAAGGAAAAAAGAAACTCATTGGCTTCAGATCCAGTGATTTCATCGTTCTCGTCGCTCATCCACCTGAGCCTCACGACCTGCTTATAATAAGCCTGCCCGCGCCCTCACCTTGGAGCCAAGACAACCTCACACACTCCAACATAGTATCAGACATCCAGTCTCATCGCATCAGATACTTCGGCCTCTCTGGTATGAGATAAATCCACCGGCCATCACACCAAACCCTCACCACTCTTCTGACAGCAGAGGCACCTAGCGCAAGCTCCGTGGCTTTGCTCGCGAGAGACCGGATCCACCCCAGGTCCAGTCTTACAACCACCAACCTCACTTACACACATCACATCCCTCGCAATGGCATCGATAGCCGAGCAGACATCATATAACATGTTCCCCCGGCCCACGGAACACCAAGACTTCTTGCTCTACTCGGAGCAACAAGCAGGAGCCGGATACGCCTCACCACCAATGGACCACCAATATAGCCCAGAGGCCTTTGGCTTCCCTCACACAGCCGGCTTCGAAGTCAGCCCATTATACACAGATCTCGCCCACATGACATATGATGGAAGGACGTCGCCTGGCGCATACGCAGAGGATGCTGAGCTCCGGGTCCCGTCTTCGAATATGTCCACAACATCGGCGTCGTCGTCCAATATGGGCTCTCCCCACTCCCACAACGGCCAACTAGCCTACGTGCCAGAATACAGCCACAACGCGCTCGGCGTCAACCCGAGCATCGTGAGCCATGACAACTACTTCACCGGCACCGAGTACACCACATACATGCCCCAGCCCATGGAGGGCTACGACATGACCTACACCACCGCCGACAGCAAGCCTGGATTTGTTGGTAAGTCGACACAGATTCCTCGAAGTCTCCCGCAACTAGATTCCTCTTCTTCCCTGGATGCACTTGACACGGCGATGCCGCCGAGTGCGATATCTTCCTTTTCTTCTCCCGGCTCAACGCCAATGTCTACACCGACCAGCGCAGCCATGTTTTCTCCCGTGTCTTCGGCACCTTCTGTGACCTCTCCTGTGGTGAACGCCGCGACGCAGTGGAGTAGCCCAATCAGTCCTGTAACGCCAGCCAATTCTTCTTCTTCATCGCGATTTTCTTTCTTTTCTCAGAGCAGTGGTCATTTCGTGGCTCCTCTTGGCTCTTATTGTCGGTTTTCCTCTGTCTGATTCCGCAATTTTTGTTTGTTTGTGACGACGACTTGAACGAAAGCGCTGACTCACCCGCGTGGCTTAGATCCCTCCCTTATCCATCCTGAAATACGCGGACCCATGGGGCCACCCATGCAGGGTTACGACAACACCTTTTCTCAAAGCCACCCATATCCCAACTCACCCGCACTTTCAGGAGCGACGTCACCCGTTCCCGGCATTAGAAATGGCAGCGCTTCGCCCTATGTTCCCGGCTTCCAGTACAGCCCTTTCGCAGTTCCCCAACATCACGGCAGGCGGCCCAGCATGTCATCGTTCCAATCGCCCCAGGAGTATTCGTACAGCGGCGATGAGTCCAAGGAGAAACAGAGATGCCCGCACCCCGACTGTGGTAAGACCTTCAAGGACCTGAAGGCACACATGTTGACGCACCAGACCGAGCGCCCTGAAAAGTGCCCGATCCAGACGTGCGACTACCACATCAAGGGATTTGCGCGCAAGTACGACAAGAACCGCCACACATTGACTCACTACAAGGGGACAATGGTGTGCGGTTTCTGCCCCGGATCCGGCTCGGCGGCTGAGAAGTCGTTCAACCGAGCCGACGTCTTCAAGAGGCATCTTACGGCCGTTCACGGTGTTGAGCAGACGCCGCCCAACAGCCGCAAGAAGTCTTCCGGATCCGCCAACAGCGGCAAGAAGCTGACCGGATACGCATCGGACGCCACTGGCAAGTGTTCGACCTGTAGCGTCACCTTCTCCAACGCCCAGGACTTTTACGAGCACTTGGACGACTGTGTGCTGCGCATTGTGCAGCAGGAGGACCCCGCAGAGGCCGTCAACGCGAGGCGGCTGGCCGAGGTCGAGAACGACAGCGACGTCCACCAGACGCTGGAGAAGAATTCTCTTCCCCTCACTACCCAGACGGCCAGCCTGTCTGACGAGGACGACGACGAGGAGATGGGCGACGAAGACTCGGACGAGGACTTCAAGGGCCGCAAGGCCTCGCCCAAGTCCAGGAAGGGCAACCCGGCCAATGGTGTGCAAAAGTCGCGCGGCATGACGCACTCGCGCGGTGGTGTGCCGACCGTGACCAAGTCCAAGAGCAGGAAGAACCGACGGGACTACCCTTCATCGTGGGGCTTTGACAAGGGCCAGATGACCATGAAGAAGCGCGTCATGACCGTCTTTGACGGCCCGCGGCGGCTGGCCAAGGACGACATGATGCTCTCGACCGAGCGCGAAGTGCGCATCAAGCTCGCTGACGGCAAATCGTACGTCACGGATCTTGATGTGCAGACCATGAAGCGCGCCCAGGGCTTCCTCGACGCCACGGCCGAGGAGAAGGGCATGTGGATCTCGGATGATCCGACCGAGGAGGACATGCGCAAGATGCTCGAACTCGCAGGACAGCAATAAATCTACGTTGCATTCACTCCGCCCACAACATCACACCTCATTTTATACATATCCCCTCTGGCTCAGCCACGTATATACTTGTTATATCACCACCTACTTCTACCGTACACAGAGACGACTACCGAAAAGGAACAAAACAGAGAAGGGTTTGGAGCATAGCAGGCGCAGACATTGGATCGTGTTTACCTTGTATTTGGTGGGACTAATGATCACACATTTCCGGGTTCTTATTTTCTTTCTTCTTACTGGTTGGGAAAAACCATTCAAAAAGAGCGACTGGGGATTATTACACTGTATTGCTGCCGCTGGAATTTTGGGCGCAATCTTACTATATCAAACATGCATGAGGGATATCTGGAGCTTGGAATCTTCTTGTCATATGAAAGGGAAAGCGAAAGCCTCATATTTGCGCCATATTGGGAAACTTTATGGATTTGTCTCAGACTTGTATTTACATCAAATCACCTAGGAGCGTGGTGACGATACCCTGTTCATTAGCTATATCTCTACATTATACGAACTCTCACATACACAAGATGTCCTTGCCCTCGTGAAACGATGCCTGGTGATGATTAATCAAAGAAGCCAGAGGTGCCATTCGGGGAATACTTGGCAATGACACGGACGCGCATCACCACACAAGCTGCCAGTGGGACCGGTATCTACTATTGCAAGATCTGGACCTCAATTGGGTGGACGTATTCATTGATGCATATCTATTACTTCCGGATCAGAAGACCCGAAAGCCGGCATGTAGACAGAATATGTTTTCCCTGTCTCATCGCTTACGTACATAATACAGACAGAGAGGAAAAGGAAACAAAGGTAACATGTCAAATCGGGCTTCAATGTAACAGCTTTACAAGTTCCATCAGACGACGAGGCTGCGGGAGGTATGTGGTAGAAGGCACGGGATATACAGTACCCGGCCGCTCTCCCACCCATACATACATGCACCATACACACCCGTGGGAACAAGACCGACCCCCTTCGATCCCCAAATCTCGCAAGTATGACATGTCTGATTGGACCAGCAACGAGATCGACCGTTCAAACCAGGGTTATCGTTCATATGAATTGCTTCTTTTCTTCTCACCCACTCACAGATATAGGCGCGCATATATGATCGTCTTGCTTTTATTCATTCCTGGATCTCCACCTGGAAGGGCCAGAAGGGGGACTCTTTGGAAAAGGTTAAAGCGTTTTGTGGGGGATCTTCCCTCCTCGCAGTGCTTCCTCCCAGGGTAGACCCATGTATTGGAAGATCTTACCGACAGACCTTCGATTCTCTCCATGCTTTGCTTGTACACACGTACCTGTTGTGTTGTGTCCTTGTTTCTTCAAGAAACCAGCACTGCGGGCAGCATGACAAATAGAAAATTGTAAAAAGGGATAAACAAGGCTTGTAAAAGAAACGAAACAACTACAGCGAAGCGTGCATACCTACCCACCCGGCAACAGACACTGAATTGTCACATTACAAATGGGGCGGTCCTCAAGTCTCGAAACATCCAAGCAAAAAAGGTTCCTCAAAAATTCCATACATGCGCCCAGCCTTAAGTCGGCGCCTGCCGTCTGACCAGACGTGAACAAATCAATCGCTCTGACCAAAAACATTCGACGTCTGCCTATTGAGGACAATTGTAAGCGTAGAGGATTGGATACCTCCCAAAAGCCAGAGGGGCCTCAAAAAAGCAGATGAGATAAAAAAAAATTATCGTCATGCACATGTAATGACACAGCCTACCACCATACAGATTACATACGTGTTCAAGTACATCATGTATGCAGTCGTTGTTTGGTGGGGAGGGAATGGGACACACCAAGGTCCCCACTGCGCCGCTATAACGATGCATCGCATCGCCCGCGCCCACCGGCCTCACCCGAGGATGCAATGCGATGCGATTGGAGATTTTTTTTTCTGGGCGAGACGCGGAAAGAACATGGAAAGCATAACTGAAGATAATAACATCGATAATAACATTTTCCTGCAGTATATCTGCTTCCCCGGGAAAAGGATGCAAGAGACCATTTCCCCAAAGCGGTGAAGAATAGCGAAAGACGGCACGCGAAGAAAAAGAAGACTCGATACGGCCACTACTATTACTACCTATAGACACAACCCTCCCGACTGCCGTATCTATCAATGGCTGGATAGGAGCACCGCCCCCGTCGCTTGCGGCCTTCTCTGCTTTCTCTGCTGCTGCACCCTCCGCTGCGCCTCCCCTTGGGCAGCACCCGACAATTTGGGTGATGGGGAATGACGCATGCAACGGCGGGACGGTAGTACATACCTCACTCACCCTGTACGTATTATGTATTTGCTTTTGAATCTCTCGTCAATCTAGCAATCGCACACGTACATCTGTCTCTGGTCCGATCGGATCCGTCCGAGAAGTTTTCTTTTCTCTTTTGTATCTCGCCTCGAAGCCTCGAAGGCCGGGGTATGTTTCACTCGAAAGAAGGCATGGAAGGATGTGGTATTCGATGCCCAAGACATGCAAGGGCGATCCAGTGGAGCGATGAAAGAAAAAAGAAATAATCATTCCTGCCGGGTTCGAATGGGAAAAAGAAAAAGCAAAGGCGGCAAAACGAGGCTGCTGTTGTGCTATGCTCGGACTTTCTTCAGGCTAGCACTACCTACTCTATAGCATCCATCGGAACGGGCCGCTGTCCCCTTCGTTCGTCCGAAATGTCGCGGCCTTGCTGAGTCGAAATCCTCATTGCTGTTTGCTTTTTCTGTCCGTACAGTCGGCTGCTTAATGTGCCGCGTCCGGATTCTCCGTTCTCCGGCATCGTGAATCCCGGGACGCCGTGATTTTTTAAGTTTGCAGCAGCGGTGGCGGTAGGCCCCCGGCTTTCCTTGTATTCAGCAAAGATATCCATTTGATCCGATAGTCTTCCCTCTCTTTACAGTGCGGGGCCCTACTATTTTGGACCATGACGTCAAATCCTAGTCCCAGTCAGGTGTGGGTAAAACAGCCGGCCTTTTTTTTCTCTCCTTGTCTTCGGAGCCGGCTTCAACTCCGCCTATATACGGAACTTTAACCAGGTGATAACTCGCTGCCGGGCGGCCCCGGGGGTATTGAAGTAGCAGCCAGCCAGTCAGCCAGCAATACGGAGCAAAACTTTGACGCTCGCCCGCCATGTCCCTCACGAGCCGCATCACGACCGTGACCGCCTCGACGGACCCGCTGGACCTGCTGGGCGAGTCCCTCGGCGTCATCTTCCCCGACGACGTCGTGGCCTCGCACGGCGACGCCACCGACGCCCTGCGCTACACGTCGCCGCACCTGCCCAAGCCCCTGCACATCCGCCTCGCCGACCCGGACTCGGAGGCCCAGCGCCTCCTCTTCAGTCACCACCTGTGGAACGCGTCGCTCCTCATGGCCGAGTTCGTCGAGGCCGGGTCTCTAGGCTTGAAACTCGAGAAGCCCCTGGGCTGCGGCGGCGGCGAGGATGACGGTCAGGTCTTGAAGCCGGGACGCCGCCCCGAGAGCACCTTTGACGTCCGCGGCCTCTCGACCATCGAGCTGGGCAGCGGCACCGCTCTGCCAAGCATCCTGGGCGCGCTCCTGGGTGCCGCCCGCGTGGTCGCGACCGACTACCCGGCGCCGCCCATCATGGAGATCCTGCGGACCAACGTGGCGCACAACACGCAGGCCGAGTTCGCGCCGGCGGGCAAGACCACGACGCCCGCAGCAGCCGAGGTGGCCGTGGAGGGCCACGCCTGGGGCGAGACGTCGTCGGAGGCGTTCGCGGCTGCGAACCGGGGCCGCTTCGACCGCGTCATCGCGTGCGACTGCTTCTGGATGCCGTGGCAGCACGACAACCTGCGGCGGTCGATCGCGTGGTTCCTGCGCGACGACGACGACGGAGATGCGCGCGCCTGGCTCGTCGCCGGCTTCCACACGGGCCGCCATAACATGGTCGGCTTCTTCGACGCCGACAAGCTGGGGGCCGCCGGCCTCGAGCTCGAGAGCATCTGGGAGCGCGACGTCGAGGGCCAGGAGCGGGACTGGGCGACCGAGCGCCGCGACGACGGCGACAAGAAGCGCTGGCTCGCCGTCGCGACGCTCAAGAAGTTGCGCGGGCTGCAGTCGTGATGGGCAAAAGGGGCCGTGAAGCATGCATGTGCCGTCGAACCTGTGCTCCGTATCGCTTGACAAGGAGCTCGTGCGAAGTGCGCATAGCATACATGACACGAAGGGGTAGCACCAGGTGTCGACTTTGGTCTGCCTTTTCTGCCTTTCAGCTGTCGTCGCGGTACAAGGACATCTTGGCGCGACATATCTTTCCTGGTGTCGGCTGGCAAGACGCGCTCTCAGCACTCTTGGCCCGGATATTGAGATCCCCTTCCTTTGGCCATGCACGCACACTGGCAGGTAGCTACCGTAGCGCCTAGGAGCACACATGAGCCTTTGCCGGTACTACCATCTGATGGACAAAACTTGACGTCCTTGGCCATCTTTGCTGAATATCGCCCCATGTCACAGGCTTTTTCCAGCCGACTCCGCAATGACTCGATCAGTAGAATGACCCCCTAATTTCGTAATGCTTATTGAATTCCTCGATTTCTCCTCCAAGTATGCTGAATTATCGCTATTGACCAGTAACAAAGTATGTACTGTGGCAGTAGAAACCCGCAAAACCACACCAGCCTGCCTCGTCGCTCTTCATGTACCTCGTAGCGTTTCCAACAACCCGCGCCTGGGTATAGTACACATAATTACACACAAAACATGGCGTCCAACCATGCATAACAAATCCCTCAGTCACTAGTGATCATCATTAGCAGTGGAAGCCTGTTGCGCTTCCTCATGTCTCGAGCACGTCTCGCTCATCTTCGGTAGGTGGTAGTGGCGTCGAGTGTTTGGCAAAGTCCTCCCCCTTCTCGAACTGAGCTCCAGATCCGCCATAACTCGGGGCCGGAATCGAACCAGATGCGGCTTTGGCGGCTGCATCGTCCTCGGAAACCATGCCGCGCACCATGCTCGAGCTTGCGCTCCCTTTTACCGGTTGCGGGCTCAGCACTTGAGGAGATTGTGCCACGTAGGTGGGCGAGGTGAGTTCTTCAGAACCAAATGGTACAGCTCTTGGCGGCAGGTCGCTGCTGTCGCGAGAAGCGCCTCCCAGCTTCTGCAGCAGTATTTCAGACTGTTGCTTAGCCAGCTTCTGAAGCTGGACCACAGGATCCTTGTGGAAACGCGGAACGTTAGTCAGGTCGCAAAGGCAGTCCGCTGGTCTCCAAGCTCGCCCATGCGCACATACCCATTCGACTTGTCCAGGCACGCCCGCAGCAACGGGTAATAAAGGATTGACATCCTCTTCGTCGGCAGCGCCGTGACCACCATCATCGCCACCACCCCAGAACTTGGGCCGGCGGATTGGTGCGGGAGTGACTGGAAGACTTGGGCGCTCGGTTTCCGACGGGAAGTCGGTCACCTTGGAACCGCGTCGAGCAAAGTCACGCTCGTCAATACCGCTTGGGCTGGGAAGATCTATCTTGCCAGGGGACTTTAGACTCCTCGTACGTCGGTGCTTCTGCATCTTGTCGACGTAGCGCTCTATTTCAGGCACTTCGTCCCATGCATTGGTCCGAGTAAAAGCAGTCCAAGGATCCGATGACGTGATTTGGATGGTGGGGGTGATGGGGGTGACTGGCACTGACTCGACGGCATTGCGTCCTGTCATAGAAGTCTCAGTCGACCATTGGTTGCCAGAAGAAGAGGCCCAAGGCTCACCCGTGGGCGTCGACGGCTTGTCACTCGCGGTGTCTAGGGGCGGTTGGTCGGCGAACACGCGAGTGGGCCGTGGTTGAGTATTCTCCCATGGGAAGATCGACTTGGGTTTCTCGGTGCGGTATGCCGGAGCTTTCTCCGGCACTTTGTACCACATATCTTTCGGCGGACTAGGGTATCGTGCGGGCGGGATGAAAGGAGCAGTTTCTTTCGACATTTCGTACACGGTGGCAGGGAAGTTTGCGGCTTCGGGTTTCGAGTCTGCCGGTGGGGGATGTCTGTTTGCGCCATTAGAATTGGATTTTCACAGCAGAATATCATCTCGGGGAGTAGCTCACCTTTGAGCGTCCCATTGGTTGAACGTGACGGGAGGTCGCTCAACCTTCTTCTGCTCTGGTGGAGGCGGAACCTGCTCTTCACGAGCCTCAGCTTTGGTTCCCTCAAGAGAAGCGCTAGGAAATTGCTGTTGCGACTCGACATGGCCAGATTGCTGTCCATCATCATGTTCGGTCGAGGATTGCGGTCCAGCTCCCGAAGACCCATGTTGGTGGTCTTCACTATAAGGCTCACCAGTTCGTTCGACGTGCTCGGCATAGGAGGTTCGAGGCGCCGGTGGCTGGTATTCGCCCTTGGTCAGATACTGTACCAATTCAGTCTTTGGCGTGGCCATGGGAGACTAGAAATACGTTAGCATTGAAGGACTCCTAGCAGGAGTTCGACCTACCTCGACTCTGTAATGTCTGTCGTAGACTGCCCACCACCTGCCAATCATCTCATCATAAGGACCACCTCCACTGCTAGCATGTCTGCCTTGGAACCAAGGTTTGTCGGTTCCAATGAAGTGAACCATGTTAATGCTTGACTGAAAGTGGCGGTAGGCAGGGACATATTGGTAATGTCCAGACGGCGTAACGTTGTAGGTAAAGCTCAGGCGATTGTAACTATTCTTGAAATGCATGTTGAGGAGTCCCTGGTCGGCTCCATCAAAGGATATTCCACGCTCAGCCAAAGCCGCAAGCGCATAGTATTCACCCATGCCGGGGGTCAAGACCATGACACCCGTGTTGAAGATGTCCGGCCAACCAATATCTGGCGCTGCAGAGAAGGCATGGGGGAGATCAAAGAGCTCGTCGGGCGCTCGGTATGCGACCACGTCGGCGTCGATGTAGACAATCTTGCGAAAGTTGGTCTGCTTCCACAGGTTGATCTTGGTAAAGGCCGAGGCCAGATCGGTTCGGTTCATGAGAGACAAATTGGCAGGGAACTCGTTCTTGATGCGCGGCACGGGGATGACATAGTCGTATACTGTCTGCAGGCATGGTCAATGTGTGTATATCTTGACAACTATTGCCCGGGGAGCTTACCTTGAGCTCTGTTATAGCTTCGGCGGCGACCGAGTCCAAGGTGACTAGCACGCCCAGCTTCTTTGTGGTGCCACCATCTCGCAACGAATGCGCCAGAACCAGCGCGCCTGCGTAATGGTTAAAATCGGACGAAATTATACATGATATCGATGGCGGGCGATCAAGGCAAGCTTACCAGGCAAGTACGTATCAGTCAACAGCAGCTATAGTGAGCAATTGTTAGGGACATTCTTCGTGGGGGTCCACAGCAGCGAGGGAAGCTCTCACGGTAAGGTAAACATCCTCCGCTCCTGGCACAGCCATTGTGTGTGCAGGAATCGCGACGAGATCACGCCAGGCCGAAATCCAAATCGCTCTCGAGGAAAAGTCCAAATGCAAGAAGCAGAACGCAAGCGGCCAAGTGACAGCGGTAGCAGAGAGTTGGCTGCAGCAGTAAAGTGCGGGTTAAAACAGCGCGTGGGAGCAGCAGAGTGTCGCAAGAGCAGCAAGCAGGTGGGAGGAAACAAATGAGGTCAGTAATCAAGCTAAAAGTAGTGCCTGGCTTGCTGTAGCTGTAGCTTTAGCTGTTGCTGCCGTTACTGCCGCGTCAATTGGACGACAAGAGGGTTTGTACTGCGGCAGACGAAGGAAGGGAAACAAGGCCAAACCCAGAAAATCAGATTGGAAAAAACGACTGAGGAAAAAAAAACACCGCGGGACTCGAGACCCTTGCTCTGGTGATTTTCCAAAACCTAGCGAGCTGCGAGAAAGAGAGCGAGCGAGACCTTGATCCTCCTCTTTCCTCTCTTCTCAGCAAAACAATCAACGAACCTGGACCTGGTGGAGCTTTGGGCTGGAGTCTCGATGATCGCAGGGCCCATGGGGTTTGTCGTATATGGCCTAGCGCCTGGCGTGTCAAGCTGGGGATCGGGTGGACGCTCCGCTTCTCTGAGGGGAATTCGAGAGACTGGCGGCACCGTAGCGCCTGTGACTGGCTGAAGCTGTCACGAACTTTTGTGTTAGCTCATAGGTTGTGTAACCAACGGCTCTTTGCGTTTGAAGTCCTTTGCAGCAGACCCAAGAGAACTGGAAGAGAACATTTGAAGTTCAGATGGATGAGAGACAAATAACCAAGGTTTGATTCGACTGCAAAGCATAGTACATACCCCGGTTAGGTACTACAAACCTGGCCTCGCCAAAAGCTGCTTCGGCGAGAAATGGGGCAAGGTCACTCGATCTGAAAGGTGGATACATGCGACTTTCAGCATCCCCATGGGATTTGTGCACAACATAAAAATGAAAGTGGGACTGACTGGGTTAGCTCCCGCTCTTTTGCCCGATGTACAGAGAGAGTATAATTCTGATATCTTTCTCAGGGTTTGAAAGGAGAACTCTCTGGACGACAGTTTGTACCGACTTCAGTATTTTTTCTTTCAGCAATGTGCACTATAATCAAACCAGCAACAACGTCCGCGGGCAGTGTCGACTTTTAGTGCTGGTGCTGGTGCTGGTGCTAGCAGCGTCGATCCTGTCCACTGAGACCCTCGCTGCAGGATATTTCATCATAGTGCAGTTTAGCAGCCACAGACGGTTGGGAATTGAAGCGCACGTGGTGTTTTTCAAGATACATTGCATCTGCACCCCTCAATCCAAGATGCCTGTAAGTTTATTACTCATGTTCATGTTGGGAGGAGTTCTGGGGTCTGTCAATCAACTTCCATGCTGATGTGCGGAAAAGAAAGAATGTGAAATATGGTGGATGGCCTTTTCAACAAAGACTACGGAGTACTTGTAGCAGACCTCTACTGTGTCCATCAATTCTTGGAGTGGGAAATGTCGTCTTTGCAAAGCTGACAGATAACGGGTATCATCGTACGAGGGATTGAGATTATGGCAGGGTTTCTTATAATACAGCAGCACACCGCATCTGCAACATGCTGCAAACCGAAATGACTTATTCTAATTGCCCTGCCTCGCTGTAACATGCCTTGAATCACACACCACTACATATCTCATCTTCCTGTATTATTGGCACTTGCTTCATGTATGTAAAGAAGCGTACATATATTCATCCTTTCCCAGCTATGTCAGAATGACGGACTTCAAAGTTGTCCGTACATATCATCCAGAGCATCCCCTCTCCTGTACAAAGCTCGTCTTGGAGATCCCCCGCATTCTCTCGACCAACCACAATCCGAGGCGACCTCCCAGGCTTCCCCAGTTAGGCAATATCTACAAAGTATCTACAAAGCGGATTACTCTCAAGTATAGGGCCGTAGATGGACGATCCATTGCTGGTGATCCATTGCTGGTGATCCATTGCTCTGGTTGTATCAAATTCCGCACAAGGTCTCGAGCATACCTGCCTTTTTGTTCTGTCGATCATCATTGAATCGCACTCGCTACTACACAGTGAATACTGACGACCGTGGCATTCGGTATACTCTGGGCGCTTAAAGGGCTTTCGAAACCGTTGCTAGAAGTGAATTGAACCATATGATAGAGCATTGAAACTGATATGTTTCCCTCCATGATACAGTCGCTCCGCAATCTTGCTGTTAGTATCAGGTATGCATGAGTGAAGTGCTGCACTCTGTTTATGCATTTTTTAGGGGCTCGTCATCTCCAAACCAGTCTTGCGTGCCTGCCTGCCAATACACTTTGGGGTCGCATCAACGCCCGACCAGTAGCACTTTCCCAACCAGCAAACTTGGGCACCTCCGGCGCAACCAAAAGATGCTCCAATCCACCGAGCTTGATTACAGGCAGGAGGTAGCCGGCAAATGAGGGGAAATACCATTGCCAGCCAACCGCATCATCATCAATGTCTTTCGCTTATCATCATCAACATCACTTTCCATTCAGCCACCTATCGAGACGCATCTGTATCTGTGGTGACTCCCTCACGATCTTCCGGCCAGATACGACCTTAGCAGGCCGCGCTTAATCCGCAGACGTCGGGACGTATAAATCATCCTCGGTGTCCTAGCGTAACAAGCACAAAATGGGTCCTTCTCCAGGAGTGAAGAAGGCTGGTCTGCAGCGTCGTGCCGCTCCATCCAAGCCGGCGATCGTGGGGGTTGCGAAGAGATCGACAAGCACGAGTTCTGATTCGACGATACATTCTGAGCCTGATCAGGTGAGCATTTTCCATGTCTGCACTCTGTACCCTCTCTGGCCCAAAATACATTTGTTGCCACTCGCATACTCTTCTCATTGGCATGAGTAAAGAAGTTGAGAAGCAAGGTCTCAAGGACGGCTTGTGCCTGTGAACACACCCTCCTTGACCAGCCACACGAAGCTGGTCTGATATAGCAATATCTCTCTCGGCCTCTGAGCCCGGAACAGTGTTCTCAAACCTCGCTTGGCCAATAGTATCCCATTTGATTAGGGAAACCAAATACACCACCTCACGGGCCGGCAGCAGTCAAGCCTCCGAGTCGTTGCTCATAGCAAGTCAAGCGACGCATATATGAATTTCACCAACCCAAGACTCATTTTGTACGAGCGAGGCGTATGATCGTTGTGTTTGCCTATTCAAGCAAATATGATATCTGCATGATTTCTTCACAGATGCCCACATGTTTAAACGCCTGTGCACACCTTGCTAAATTATTGGTAGCCTCAACAGCCGTGTCATCTGCTGGAAAATCTCCCTCTAGAGTTACGATTCATGATCTACGACATTCTTCTCCTGTCCCCAGAGGCGATTCCGATTTCGCGGACGCGTCGGCTACAATCGACTCGTGGACAACCAACTCATGGAAAACCAGCGCATGGGGAATCGACTCATGAAGAATCAACTCATGGCCACACCCCTTCAGACTCGTTGGAGAAATGTACCCCTCGATGGAAGCCCGAAACAGCCATACTACGGACATGCAAACAGATCGACTATGAAGCAACACGCATTCTTTACAGCAAGAATGAGTTTCATGTCAGCTGTAAGTCATATCAGTGCACTACTCCCAGTCCGCTACGTAGAAACCATAGTTTATTCACCGATTCTCATCATAGGCCCCCTGTACGTATTCATGCCAGTCACCAAGTTCTTTCTCTACGACCTACGTCAGTCGACACTCTCCTATCTGAGGCATTTGACCTTTCGTGCCGGCTGTTGTTGTCCCAGATGGGTGGACGTAAGCCAGATAGAGTGGAAAACCACCGGCGAAGACCTCCGCAAGATACTCTTTCCACATTGCTCTCAAAGAACGTTACGTCCTTCACCAAAGAGAGCGCAACAGGTTGAACTGCTGGTCAAGGCACACTTGTGGAGTCGCAAGTCGGGGTACAATGCTTGTCTAAGATGTTCAGGAAGATACACTGCTTGGTATTGAGACGGGACAGATCGAGCGTACATGAGTGTAAGATTCAGCGTTAAAAAGGTGAGGATTATTTGTAGATACCAATGTTACGGTACAAGCGAACATGTTTCCACTATGCTTCATTCTAATGATTTTGCGACATTTGTTTTCTCTCTATTAGAATCATGATCAACTAAACGCAGCATGTATTGCGGTAAGACACTCGGGCGCCCGTAATGACTGTCTGTCTATGAAATCGTGATTCATGTTCAGGAAATGACTGTTTTCTTCTTCTCTATTTATGCGCCTTTCCATGCTTCCCCATATCGTTCTGGCCGCTTTACCCACGCATTCATCGCATATTCGAAAGCCGACTGAACCATTTTGGCGTATTGCCACGTCACTGAAAACAAAACCGAAAACAAGAACGACATTGACGGACAGCACGCTACGAAAAAAGGACTACCTCTAGACGTCCTTTTTGAAAAAGTGCTCGGGCTTGTGCGTAGTCTCGTAGTCGACGTGGACGTAGGCGCGCTCAATGTCGGGCAGGTTCTCGAGCTTGAACTGGAGCTCCTCGGCGACGTCGTGGGTGGCGCGCAGGGTGGCGTCGGGGTCCATGACGATGTCGACCTCGGCGATGAGGCGGGGGCCCGAGTGGTAGCACCTCACCGTGTCGATGCCGCGGACCAGGTCGCTGTGGGTGACGCAGACGTACGTGATGAGGCGCTGCATCTCGACCGAGGCGACGACGCCGACGAGCAGCATGAACTCCTGGAACGCGGTGCGCAGCCAGATGCCCGAGATGAGCACCGACAGGATGATGGCGCCCATGGGGTCGATCCACCACGCCAGCTTGGACCCGCCGACCGACGTCAGGATACCGAAGCCGTTGATGAGCAGGTCGTTGCGGTGGTCCTGCCACAAAATGTCCACCTGGCTGTACTTGTCCTTGATGCCCCAGCAGTAGAAGAAGAGGGTGAGCTTGGTCAGGAAGGCAATGGCCACGGCGACGATGGACGGCAGGTGGAAGCTGTTAAGCTCGTGGTGGTCCGTCTCGGCGAGCTCCTGCGCCGAGAAGGCGATGAGGATCATGGACACGGCCGTCATCATGAAGCAGAAGAAGATGTTGCCGACCGTCTCGAGGCGGGCCTTGCCGCTGGGGAAGCGGTTCGGGTCCACCCGCTTGACGGCGCGGTGCGACAGGATCAGGAGCGCGTTGCTCAGCGGGTCGAAGATGGAGTCCGCCATGGTCGTGAACAGCGAGAGCGAGCCCGACGAGATGGCGCCGTACATCTGGAGGATGGACAGGATCACGTTGGCCGCGAAGCTGCCGTAGACGGCAATCTGGTGGCGCAGGTGGTCATCGCCTTGCGTCTGCTGCGCCTCGGCCCGGTGCTCCTCGACGGACTTGAGCAGCCGCTCAATCATCTCGTTCTGCTGCTTGTAGAAGCCCTCGACCTTGCGGGCCCTCAGCTTGTCCTGGCCGGGCACGCAGCCGCGCAGGCCCGACTTGGCAGGCCCGGACCCCGTCGTCCGCTTGCGCGAGGTGTTGGCCTTGATCTCGCTGAGCTCCGCCTCGGTCTTGAAAGCCGACTGTAGATTGTACGGATCGCTGTCCGAGTAGCGACGGATGTTCTGCATCTCGACGTCGGGACCAGGCATGGAGGCGGGGTGTCGCGCCAGAGGCTGCTCCGCCTCCTCGGTATCCGCCTCTACGCCGGTGCTGGTGCCATTTCCGTGGTGAGGTGACGGAGAGTGCGGCACGAGCCTGGGAGTCGAGGAGCGAGAGTGGTGGCTCGGAGTATCGTGGTGAAGCTGGAAGGGCCGGGGGTGCATCGTAATACTGGCCGAAAGATCTGGCTCCATCTTGTCTTGCAGCAGATGAGAAGAGAAGATGCCGATTTCGCTCTCGCTATTCGCAGTCTTCGTTGTTGAATGTGCTGCCAGATAAGTAGATTCTTCAAAGGACTCCCCGCGAAATAGAAGGGAAGGTGTTCGTGTAAAATAGACTACGACAAGGCACAGGGCTGCGCAGAGCTGGCAGATCTTGCTCCCCTTCACAAATAGACTTCGTAACGAGCCTTGGGAGTAGCCAATATACGAAGCAGTGGGGATTGGCGAAATGCCACCGTGGAATGAGAAGGCCTTGGCTGCTTGGCTCAGGTGGTGCTGAGTGAGCTCGTAGCAGGCAAATGATAAGATATTTACCTCAAAGGTGTGCGTCGGCGGTGACTAGGTGATCAGCCAGAGGCAATAAGAGTATTTCTTGGCAGAGGACCGCATTCCTAGATGAGTTGGGAAACACGACTTCTCTTTCCGAGGTTGAAGCGGTGTGCTCCTTTGCTGCAACAAAGCTGCCATTGCCTTATCAAGGCAACAGGAAGACTGCAAACCTACAATTCTAGCTCTAGCTCGCAGCGAGAATCAACCTTCCGTATGCGGTGTCTCACTCCCCAACGGTAAAGGTTGACTTTGGCAGCATCTCTCCCTCTCTGCGTGGGGCAGCTATGGGGGATAAAGAGTTGCCCACGAGGACAGAAGCTCCCAGGTCATTGGCCCAAATTGCCGTTGGGGGCACGCGCGAGGTTGCTCCATTGGTGAGCATAGGAAAGCTCAGACAAAACACACTTTGGACAAGAATGGCCAAGGTCCAAGGAGGAGAACCAAGACCCCGCCAAGTCTGACAGCCAGTTGAAGAGCTGTATCCGTCATAGTCGCAGCGGGTGCTGGGCGGTGAAATGAGGGGCAATGGCATCAACGGCCAGGCGGCCTCGGTCTGCCTCAGTCAATGGGAGGCATAGAAGCAGTACCTACACCATGAATTCGATCAAAGGTGGAAGGTTGACGGAACAGAAATTCAGGGTCCAGCTGGAACGGGGGTGCACCGGAGCTTAAATTTATATTTCACATCAGAGCCGCAGACAAGTCCAGAAGTCGGATCGTCCCGCTGGGGCTTTCCCAAGCGTTTCACTTTCGGTCAAAATCGGGAACGTGGGCCTGTGGTTTGGTCCCATCATAGCCGAACCACAGCCAATGTCAGTTTACAGCAGTTGCCGCGAACCGAGAACCTTGATAGCGATGCAAGGACGATTCTTGTGGCTGTGCTCTGGGCATACATACGAATGGGTTGCAATTCTTGGGCAACTTACACAGTATAATAAGAAACCCTGCCACTAATATATCGAATATGGAACGTGTATGTAGTGGAACTGCATAAATGGGTTGGTTCCCTACTGTATATTGCTCATCCACAGCTCATGACCCAACTATACTCTTTACACCAATATCACGTCGATACCCGTTCTATTGGGGTTCATCTATATACCTTTGTGAGGACACACACTTTTCATTTTTATACCACATTCCAGATGATGCTGTGAAAAATGCATGGGTATCGCAAAAAAAGACCAAAACAACTTTCCCCATATCATAGCGGGAGGGTCATTACTCGGCATCTAGACGCCGGAGGGGATGCGCTTCCGTGTTGAGCACCCACTTATCCAAGTCCACAACCTCCCACTCGCTGAACACGAGGTAGAAGTACTTGAGCGTCTCCGCGAGCCAGAAGCTCTCCATGCTGTCGATCTGGGCCGGCTTCGCCTTGGTCACGTCGTCCAGCGACGCCGCCGCCACCGTCGTCTGCGTGTGCTTCTCGATGGCGATGAACATGTCCCACGCCTTGTCCATCCACGACGCGTCTCCCGTCATGCGGTACATGAGGAAGACCGACTCGATGGCCTCCGGGCGCAGAATGTACTTTCTGTCGTTGACGTCCAGCATTCCCTTTGGCAGCTTGCGCCCGTCGACAATGTCCTTGAGCGTCTGGTCCGACACCTCCTTCTGGCCTTTGCGCCAGTGCATCCTCAGGCTGTCCAGCCAGCGCCTCTCCGACCACTGGCAGTCATCTTTGCTGGGGTCGGGATCGCAGGGAACGTAATTGAAGATCTCTGGGCCGAGACCCGAAGGAGTTGCAAAGTACGACCAAACACACCCGTTCGTGAGTTGTATGGCGACATCCATATCAGCCGGGCGACTAAAGACCTTGGCTGCCAGTCCCACCATTCCACCCGCAAAGCATGTCAAGTGCTGCGCACGAGGCGTGCGGATGATTTGTTGCATCGCCGGGTCCGGGCCGGTTTTCACTCTGGCATCTCCGGGAAAGAGGATCGGTAGGTTGTCGGGGTTCAGGGCGCGGCGGAATAGATGCTCCTTGGCGACATCGATGAAACCCTCGTACAGCCTCCGCGGCTGTTCTGTCATGCCGCCGAGCAAGGCGTATTGCTTGGGAAAATACTCGTAGAGCGAATCGGACATGCCGCCCAATGTGAAGGTGTCACCGGTGAACACAATTGGCGACTTGGAGGCGTCAATCACTACGGGCCACATGCCTGGCAACTTGGTCTTGCTCTGGCCCAACTCGATCTGGTCAGATATCCGCTGGGCAGCATCGTGATATATCATGTTGCCTGTCAGCTCCGAGAGCTTGGCAAACTCCAAGGTGAAGGAGCCAATCTCGGAGACGAGCATTGACAGTGGCGCCTTTTGCTCGGTGCCCTGGACATATTTGCGCCAGTCCCACCGGGATACCGGCATGCGATTCGGGGTATCGAAAGCGCCCATGAGCAACTCTCCCACCTCTTGTGCCTTCTCCAACAGGATCGGGTACTGCTTGCCACTCAGCTCGTACGCCGCCAGGAAACCACCGAGATATCGAATCGTCGTCTCAAAGACATTGATGTCCTTGGTCAAAGTCGTCGAGAAATCGATAAAGTTGCACGCCTTGACGGCCAGATTGAAGTCTGTTTCCAGACCCATGATCCAGAGCGTGTCTAGCGAGTCCACGAGCGTGGCCGCCCACCCGCCGAAGGGGTTCTTGTAGTTCCCAGTGATGGGCGTGACCTCGTCCTTGCGCCACGCATACTTCTTGTAGCCCGTCCAGCTGTGCTGGAAGCTGGCCTTGACAGCAGCAAGGCGCTTGTGGCGCTTGTTCCTGGCCGCCTCATCCTCGCTGGGCTTCGCTGCCTGGACTTTTGGTATGCGCGTGCTCGGGAGCTTGGTCGGGAGGGGCGTCGGCTTCTTCACGGGGAAGCGAGGCGACGGCTTGTTCCATCGTATGATCTCGAGGTCCTGCACACCACCGAAAGACACGGAGCCATCGCGTTGGTCCGAAAATGGGGACGAAGATGGCGGGCCCTGACCCGGCGCCCAGATGTAGTACCACGACGCGAATATCCAGAGAACTGCGACAGCAATGAGGATGCGCAGGCGGCGAAACCCCATCATGTGAGTAAAAGACTATTGTGACAAAGAGTTTCAGCTTATTATTCAAAGTGCTGACATTGGAGCTTCCCGCAAGGCGTCTCGGCCCGCCGAGGTTTGTCTCCGTGTGACGTAAGAGCGGCCCAAACGAAGAGGTGAAGGGGACACCAAGAGCTCAGATGAACTATGCCGAGTAAGGATTGCAACCAGAAACGAGAGACACAATGGGTATAGAGAAAAAGGACTTTCTCTCAGAACCAAGTTAGACTGGGAGAGAAAAAAAGTGATGGCAATGGAGACAGAAAAGAGTGTACAGGTAGAGTCGAGCAGCTACTACTGAAACGCATGAAAATGCACCGAGAGAGGCTGGCAGTGGATAGGAGGTTGCAGATAGAGGAACCTTTGGAGCCATTTAACCTTGATCGAATGCCTAAAAAGTCGTGTGGGGTGAATGAACCACTGGGAAGCTTCATTATTACGACTTACATTTGCATCCTTGGAAGCCCCTGGGTCCTGTGGCCTTTGTGGCCCTGGGGAGCCAAGCAGCCCGCCTGGGCAACGGTCTTCCGCCCTGCGAGCGGCTCCTGTGACGAGCTCGACGAGCAGCGAGAGGGCAGAGAGGGCAGAGAATCCATTTCTCGTTTCGCTGGAACTTGGCGTCACCCGCACAGGGTCAGTCTTGTGGGGATCGGCAGTCTTGGCACTCCCGGGATCATCGACCGTGTCAGAGCCATCAATGGCCGATTCTCGTCTTGGCCTGGGTCCGTGAGTTCGGTCTTCTGCTCCCGTCGTCGTATCGCCGAACGCGGGCGCACGCATCTGGGTGACATTTTACTGAACTTCAAGACGAAATAAGCGATTGGACGCGCGTCGGCGTATACTCGTGCGGCTCACGGCATGGTTTCCAGTTTGCGGGGATGTTGATTAAATAGGTAGATATTCGACGACTGGCGCGCCTAGGCTGTGTCGGTTTGCGCGAATCAATTGCTCGTCACCAGCATCACATACTACTCGATGGAGCAGGGTATATGATATCTACTATCAAGCTATCGTTCCTTATTATATGGATAATAATCGAGAGTGGGGTATGTGATTGTGTCTGTTCTCTCAGCTGAAAAAGGCAAAGAGGGGAATATATCTCCCGTGCCCATCTTGCTTCGAAATACATGAGAGCTGGCATAAACACAGAATGGAAGTTGGAAGGGTTCATCAACTTTCGATCCCTCGAATTGTGAGTCAAGTACCAATCCTATCTACTGACTGCGTCTTCCATTTGGATACATCCTCCAATTACGGGCCATTATCTTCTCAATGCATGGGCCGACTATGAGAGCAGCTAAGCTTGCTATAGAGCTTCTAGAATGTGGCACAGGGCATTTCAAGTATACAACCCAGCTACTCCAGAGTCCAGAACCAACGTTGTCCATTATACCGACCAACATGCCAAACATGCCCACTTACCTAGATACTCACCTATGTCACCTAGGTTAAGAAGCAGCTTGATGTGTCTAGGTAGGATGTCCCAAGATACGTATGAGAAGACTGATGAATTATCATTCTCGCCAAGCTGGAAACACTTCGCCAATGGTGCCACTGCAGATCAAGGGCATACAGCATGTAAAAGGTACCAAGAAGAAAGGCCCACGTGCATGCCAAGATAATTGGACTATATGATTCACGTGGCACTGTACCGAAGTAGACATCTTGGCCATCTGGTTCGTATGAGTTATACGAAGTAGATAGGCAGTGGAATGATACTGCTAGGCCGCAAACTGGGGCATCAAGATCATAGTATCATAGCGTCACTGGTAGTATCCGCTTGAGAACGCATAAATTTGATCGGCTTCATAAAGGACACATGGCTCAAGGCATGAAATGGCTCCGCTTCAGTGGATGCGTACGAGGATAACGCATCGGCCCACCAAGAGCGATTGGATGAGAGGTCCCTGGAAACGAGGGAAAATAGAAAATATTTTTGGTTGTCACCGTGCAGAGCATGCCAAAGGGTCGAACTGTACACCGCAGCACAATGCATCGTTTGCTGCCAATCGATAGCTGGGCAAGACAAGAGAGACTTAATTGTCAAGGGTAATTGAATGCAAGCTAAAACGATTCGTGATAGACATCATTTCTATTGGCATTGCCGAGCAACTGCCCAGCCCTGTAAATTCCTGAATCGAACGAACTTGCTGCGCTGACTCAGTGAGCCTGGCGCCCTAGGTCTGTCCCGTCCCATCACAGAAAGAAACGCGGAAGCTTCGTAACGGCGTGAGAAAGGGTATAGCGAAAGATGTACGCAACAAGGCAGATGCTGGCACTTTTTACTTCTGCATCATGAGCTGGACGAACTCGTTGTCTATAAAGTAGTTTGTCAGTACCAGAGTTCGCACGAGTCAAGCATTGAGGGGAAGGGGGCTGTCGACATACAGTCAATACGTCCATCACCGTCTTGGTCAGCCTCGCGGATCATCTCGTCGACCTCGTCGTCGGTCAACTTCTCACCGATCGAGGTCATGACGTGGCGGAGCTCAGCAGCCGAGATAAAACCGTTGTTGTCGCGGTCAAAGACCTGGTAGCATGGTCAGCTGGAAAAGTTCCAAAGCGTTATAGTAGTATGGAGCTCGAACCTTGAAAGCTTCTCTGATTTCCTCCTCGGAGTCGGTATCCTTCATCTTGCGGGCCATCATGGTCAGGAATTCTGTACTTGGCGATTAGTGTGGCGTTCCAGCGGCGCACATGAGTATGCGACCTTACCAGGGAAGTCGATCGTGCCGTTGTTGTCGGCATCGACCTCGTTGATCATGTCTTGCAGCTCAGACTCGGAAGGGTTCTGGCCGAGGGATCGCATGACGGTGCCCAGCTCCTTTGTGGTGATTTGACCTGTTCGAGAGATGCCTCAGTACTGTGTTGCTTTTCACATCGAGGGGGAGGAAACCGGGGCGATCTCGGCGGCCGCGTCTATTTCTCGCGGGGAGAAAGATCGAGGAAGGAGGTCATTCAGAATCCGGCGCGATTGTACTCACCATCGCCATCCTTGTCCTGTAGGTGAGGGTTAGCCGTGTGTCAAGAAAGCAGCAACGGGCGGACCGCGGCAGCAGCAGCCAGAGCGCTGCGCCGTGATAGCAGAGAGGGTCAGACTTACAAACAGGGAGAACGCTTCCTTGAATTCGGAAACCTGTTCCTCGGTAAGAGAGTCGGCCTGTTGGCGATAGCCTCACGTTAGCATAATGAGCATATTGATCAGGCTGTCGGTGGGTGGCCACTATCTGTTGTGGGCGAGCCGCGGGGTAGGAAATGGCGGGGAGGAAGCTGGTGAGCTTCACTTGCGTCGACCGCGAGGGGACGGGCAGGGAGAGTACGCACCATGTTGGAAGCTTGGTACTGGGGGATCTGGGGAGAGCGATCGTAGGAGGTTTGCAGTTGTTTGGTGTTAGCAGAAAGGAGCGTCGTCGATTGCTGCTATGGGGAGTTTGGACCAGTTGGTCTTTGTGTTGTCGGGACGCCTCTCAATGGTCTGGATGGGACTGGTGTATGGTAACTAGTCGGACCTGGCTGATTAGGGGAAGGAGAAGTTTAAAGCCCCCCTCCAAGGAATGTGATGGACGTACGGTACCCGCCCGCGACGCTTGACTGGGACTGGGAGGGAGACGACAAGAGCAGCACAGTGGAAGTGGGGGTGACTTGGAACTGGCCTGGTTGCTTGGGGTCAGGACTTGCCAGGGGACCCAGTGGTTGAGAGCAGGTTGAGTGGCTGCTTCCCCCCAGTGAAGAGTGCTGTAACTTGTTGCAGCCTGGACCATTGACGTTCCTGGACGAATGACAGGCCGTGGACGACGAGCCATCGGCGGGTCGAGGCTCGAGCGTCAGGCTGAATCGGATTGACACAATTGAGCAAAAGTGACGAGCGGCAGATCTTTCTCATGGAAATGAAAGGGAACCCCCCTTATCCTTTTTGTCATCATCCATGATCATTTCTAATAAAGACTGGATACCATGTCTATGCAGGCACCGAGTGCTTGGCTGCACGCGGCATCATGGACCAGTGTGTGTCATATGGGGGAGATGGACAGTTGCAGCAGTGAAACTTCCAGCAATTGACCGCGTCTAGAATCGAGGCCACTTGCACTGTGACCGGGAGAAACATGCGCAACCCGGTACACTATTCGGCTCTCCCTCCAGCATTGTTCTAGACTCGTAGGGGCATAGCGCACACTGCCCACGACTTGCAGCTACGTCAGCCTCATTGATTACCTGGGTACACTAAGTTCCTACATGCGTACAACCACTTGTCTGTCTCTGAACCGAACCGGCCATCTCCAAAATCACCAACCACATGCTGCGGAAGGCTAGCTGCTGATCTGCTGCTGTACTGTACAACATGTCCTATTAGCCCATCGCCGAAACACCACCACCACTTCCACGACACCACCCATCCAGTCTCTGGTGCTCTCGATAGCGACCTTGATCATTCCCGCGCCGAACCGTATCATCGACTCTGAAGGACTTTGATCCTATACCCGGCGGCCGCCATGTGGCGCGACCGCACCAATCTGTACGGCTTATATCCTGTCCAGTCCCAGACCCAACCCGGGGCCCTCCCTTTCCCGGGTCTTGCACGTACGCAGCGCTGACATCGCCTGAAGCTACATCTCATATCGCCAGTCATATGCGCACCACCCGGCCAAGAAGACAAAGTACTCGGGCCCCAGCGGCAATGGCTTCTCAGACTTTGGTCGCGGCAGCGCGGCGGCCTCGGAGGACCAGCAAGGCCTCCTGTCGGGCGCCGACTATGACGACGGCGATGCGGTGATTGAGATGGACCTACTCCCTCCGCGGTGGGCCGACATCTCAGACGAAGTGACGGACCTCTTGACCGAGATCGCGAAGAAGTCGCAGACATTAGAAAGATTACACCAGAAGCACGTCCTACCCGGTTTCAACGACGAGGAGGCGAAGAAGGCCGAGGAGGACGAGATCGAACGATTGACCCAGACCATCACAAGGAGTTTCCACGATTGTCATCGATGCATACAGCGGGTGGAGCAGATGGTTCACGAGGGCAACATGACCAGAGCCGAGGAGACAATGGCCAAGAACATTCAAGTCAGCCTGGCAACTCGGGTCCAAGAAGCTAGCGCAGGATTCAGGAAGAAGCAGAGCGCCTACCTGAAGAGTAGGTTTTGGCCCGTGTCCTCAAGTTCATGGTATACAAGATACTAACCTGGCTCGCAGAACTGCGCGGCATGTCTGGGCTAGGAACGGCCTCCCCCGGCGAAAGGTCTTCGACACCAATGGCATCTAATTATGCTGCCGACCCATCTTTGCTCGAGTCAGATGCCGACAGATCATACTCGCAATCCGCCCTGCAGGCAACCACTCACCAGAAGATGCTCAAGAGCAATGACGCGGCCATCGCCCAACGCGAGAAGGAGATCGAGGATATAGCTCAGGGTATCATTGAGCTGTCGGACCTATTCAGGGACTTACAGAACATGGTGATCGATCAAGGGACGATGCTCGATCGAATAGACTACAATGTCGAGCGCATGAACACGGATCTGAAGGGAGCCGAAAAGGAACTTGTTGTAGCTTCTGGTTATCAGAAGAAGACAACAAAGCGGAAAATCATACTGCTACTGGCACTGGTTATCGTGGGGATGATTATCCTCCTGGTGATCAAACCAAAGAAGAGTGGCTACTCTGCTCCATCAGAACCAGTTGAGGCTCCCATCGGAGAGCCTGAAGGCGGCGAACCGATATAGGTGCCACAGCATTCCCACCGACTTCCAGAATGCGACACGAAAGGATCTCCGGACAGATCCTGATTGATATATACACATTTAGCGGTAATTCTGAGGCCTAGCAGTCGAGATCACGACGTTGCGCAGGCTTTGTAACAATACAGATTTTTGAAGGGCTTCAGACGCCCGAACCCAACATTGACTCCTCGTCATATCACGTTTGCAATTTTCCGTGTCTAGTATTTTCGCATGATCACATGTCTTCTGCCTTTGCATTTTCCCATTGGCGAGTACAAGATAGATGGCTCAGCGAAGGCGTCAAAATCTTGCGTTTCTGGCACAGCACAGCAAAGGCTTCGCATGAGATATCGTGACGAATACCAATTGGTCTCGTTAATTAATTGGCAGTATCAATTGTGCTCCACGGCTTTTGCCTCTATATGTAGATCTTAAGCTGCAAAAGAGGCCCAGAGTGTCGGCCATCTACCTAGGTTCGCGAGAATGGCCAAATACCCAGCATGACAACCACATTGTAGCCATGCTCATTAAAGAGCTGCCAATTTCCTCCTGCCGCGTCCATCTGGTAGAATCTTACTCTCATATCCTGCTCATCCACCCCGTTGCGCTGCGCATTGACCTTGGAGACGAGGTGGTCGACGCAGGCGGACAACGGGTTCTTCTGGGTGAACTTGACCTTGCCCATGCGCATGCCGTCACGGGCATAACCGGGCCAGTGGCTCCATTCTAGTTCCCACTCGAAAAAGATGGCCGCCTGGACGAAGGGATTGAGAATGTCGGGGAAGATGATGCGCTGCAGCTGGCTCGGGTCGCCGCCCGCGGCCTCGTAGTTGGCGATGATCATCTCGTGTAGCCGCATATTGGTTTGTCTGCGGTTTTTGTCGGTTGGGTTCTCCGGGTCCGCCAGGTTGGCCGTGGACACGACGTAGGCGCCCTTGGCGACGGAGACGCTGTAGTCGTGCAGAGGCGTGAAGTCTCCCTTGGCGGTCTTGCCGACGATGCGGTAATGGCGGAGGGTCTCGTCGTCGTTTCTCAGTAGGCCGACGGTGAGGGAATTAAGGTCGGGCTTGATCTTGTTGGGTGGCTCGTCGTAGTTGACGATTCGGGTCAGACCAAAGTCTTCGATTGTTGGGTGTGGCGACATGGTGATTGAGGGTACTGGTTTTTGGGCTCTGGGGTTGATTTGTTGTTGCGAAAGTTGATACTGGCGATATCTCGGCTGAGTCTGGGTTAGGTGCGTTGGTTGTTGTCGTTACGGTTTGTTTAAATTGAAGCTGGGTTCCCTTCACTTTTATAGATTTCTGGGACTAGAGACGTCAGCCGTCAATGATCGTGGAATTGATGTTATGCTCGGTCGACCTGGTGCCCGAATGTCTTTGTGATGAATCACTTGGGTTTACGAAGTATGTGGACGATGCTATCATTCGCGGCAGGGACTGATATTCAATGATCAATTCGCATTCTCTCCATTGGCATCAGAACCATTTCTTCAGCGAGCATAGAAATGGTTTCCCGATGGTCTAACGATTCACCTAAACCTATCGCTCGGCTCACTTGTATACGACCAGTTCTATCTGCTGCCTTACTGTACTCGGCACCATTTTCAGGGGACTTTATGTCTTCGACTCAGTAGCCACAGTAAAGTAATATTCAGGGTTTTGCAATGTTGCGTTCATGTACCACAAGTCTCTTCTGACCAGTCCCGTTTCAAATAATGGCATGATGATGATTGAATTGCCCCTCCCGGTTCTGCTCGTTGTTCGCTTCGTGTTTTCCCGTCATGTCGGTATGCATACTTTTTCGTTTCCTGTTGGTGTCGGATTATGATTGTACATAGCCAGAACTTAGGATCCATCTAAGCTATCCACCAGCTGTTGCAAAGGGCACACAACGTTGCTGTAGACTGCGCTTTGAAGTTCGGGCTTGCTCAAGTCCTGCCCAAAACCAAATTGGCATTGCATGCACCTCCGAACAATATCACCATATCTTCGACCAAACATAGCTCTTTCCTGTGCCACTCTAAGCGCAGTGGCGATCTCGTCGCGTTCGCCGTCCAATCGCATTTGCGAAATGGGAGCCCAGTGGCCTATCTCAAGCAGTGCAATTCCCAAGCTGAACAGAGTCATATTGCCGATATCATAGGCGCTTTCAGGGCTGGTCAATGGCGCAGCCGAGCCTCTGAACTTTCCCTTGTCTTCGGACTCGAAGTTTCCACGTTTGTGTGGCAGCTCGGTATTGCTTCGGTCTACGAAGCGAGATCTCAGGAACAGTACAAGGTCGAGTTCTTGTTGATTTGAACTCAATTGCTCGAATAATAGATCCGAGATGTTCCAAGCGTACCCGAGCCATGGTGTTGAGTGACCTTGTAGTACTGCAATCACCAGTTGAATAGCCAACCTGAACCGACCAGCCATCGAAACCTGGTTGGTACGGTCGCTCTTCAAAAGGTTTTGCAAGCTTTCCTTCTGATAGTGTGGATCTCGCGGATGACTTATGTTGCTTTTACTAATGTAGAATGAATGCTGGCAAGGTGGATTTTCGTAGAGATAAGCCAGGTAGCCTGTATTGTTTCGAGTGGAATGCAGTAGATACGCGCATGCGTTATTTATTGACGAGAGGCTGGCCAAATTTTCATTATTTGGGATATTCGAAACCAATTTATCGTTATCAGATTCAGGTCCTGTGAATCGCACTCGCTTCGGGGGTTGCAGGTTGTACGTTGTTATTGTATTCATCATCCATTCTGGATGTGGACGACATGTGTGAAGAATCAACCCGAGGAATGTTTCTTTTTCGCAACTATTGTCCAAGTGAGCAAATGAAGACCTTGAAGATCATAATGGTCATACTTGGTGCCCTGGCGATGGACTATTGCAAACTCGAGACGCGTCCCTTGTCGACCCCCGCCTCTGACGCCCGTCTCGAGCGCCACATAGTGATCAGTATGCTTGTCATCCTGACACGAAAACGCCATGTTTAGCGTCTCATACGCATCTCTGAATATCTCACGGGCTGATGTGATCCAATTTGGAAGTGAAGCAGGGCCTGGTAGTGCCGGCGCCGTAACATGAGAGTGTCTCGTCTTTCTCAGGTCCTTCAACTGTGATCGTAGACCGGTGATCTCATAGTTGAAGCGACTGATTTGGCTCAACTTCTGTTGATACGAGTCGATGTTGAATCCAAACTGTATTCTCAAGCGTTTGAAGGCGCTCCTTAGCGGTTCGTGCTGGTGGCTCGTGAGTAGGATGAAGATAAGTCAATGGAGGTAAGTGAACTTGTGATTATTCGAATCACATACCTTTTGCTTCTCATTGCGGATACTATCGAATATGCTCAATTTTGTTTCAAGCAGTCCTTGTGACTCACGCATCGATTTGATGAGTCCAAAGAACTGTTCATAACTTCCAGACATACATGACTGAATGCGGTCTTCGAGAGCAACGTCGTGCCAGAGAGGACTATCCGGATCATCTGTCATACGACGGGCAAGTCGCTCATCTGACGATATCATCTGCAATATAAGTTCGCATTCGTTGAGAAACCGTCGTTCTTGAACCCTCAGTGCTGCATAAATGTCTTCGAGGTGTTTAGCGCACGACTTCACGGTCTCTACTACCCGACATAAAGTGCGAAAGCCTTTGACAACCTCGACCGCAATAGGAAGCAAGCCGAGGGCTGCCGAGGCGATACCCAATGCTTCCGCCATGAGGTTTCGTGGTCGAGGACCTTGCGACTTTCGAGGTGGGGAAGTAAGATGATTTCTTTGAGCTTTGTCGACGACAACTCACCCTACCTAGGTATCTATGTAAGAATGCATATCTCACGTGCTGCACAAAGCGGGGTAAGCATGAGAAGCCCCCCGAGCCCAGCTGAAGCACAGGGAAAATAAATATGTTCTCATGACTTTGATCAGGGACGATGCATTGCACCTTAGCTAATTTATTCTGGTGTAGTTTGCCGAGCAAGAAACATATCCTTCGAAGCGGAGATGTCGGCACATCACATGAAAATACTCGGTGATGTTGGAATCGTGGCTCGCCTCTTTCAAGCCTGTATCAACACCATCAAACTGATCATCACAGAAGGAGTCGACGATGAATCATTTGGAACGCAAGCCACAAAACTCAAACAAGTCCACCACAGCCTAGTCCTTTGGAATATTGATCACACAGTAGAAGATGGTAATCTTGACAGCATCTTACAAAAAGCACGGGGACTACAGAAGGCAACATTGATCCCACTAAGATCTATTGCCCGTATCGTAGCGTTTGGTCTGGATACCTTCCTTTATGTCGCCAGTCATTCTATTCTGACTCAACTTTAGATCTGCTGCGATATGTCCCATGGAGAGCTCGGGAAGCAGTACGTAAACAGCATTATGAGTTTCAATCACTCCTCGATGAGTCAAAATTCTCTCTTGTTCAGGACGACGAGCTTGCCGAAGAGATCAATGAATCCGATTCCGATGAAGATACCGCTGCGACAACGGACAGCGAGGATTATGGAGTTGACGCAACCCTGCAGAGGCTGTCATTTTTGGTTCAATGTCTCTTCGATTTGGGTGATGCCCTGGATAGTCCTGCAAGAGACCCAGAGTACTTGGATAAACCAGGAACGGGCAGCTCGTCGATGATCATCGCTCCTCATCAAGCATACGCACAAAAAATACGAGACAGATTCCCTGCAGCACCAATAGCTGTCGTTGAGCACCTTGGTCAAGCGAATTTTCGAAGGTATCAGCAAATTATCAAGCGCATCAAAGAGGAAGAAGCAGCAGCACAGGCAAGGGTTGCCACGAAACAAGAAGCCACAATCGACGTACCAGCACGTTCCGCTACTGAGTTCAAAGACTCTGGGTTAGGAAGTTCCATCCCAACCACGCTTGTCAACTCCAAGTCAGCCCAGAGCGAAGCTTCTTCAGTGATGTCGATTATGGCAGAAGAGGCTTGGAAGGCCTTCCCTCAATTGACGAGGGATGCGAAGGCCGGCGAACCATTTCAATGTGACGCCTGCGGTCGCACGATCATATTCACAAGAACAGGACCCTGGAAGTGAGTCTCAATGTCCATGTCAGATAATATCTCCCTCTCAACTACCTGAACTGATATTCGGAAGGAAACATCTCATAAATGACCTACTTCCATACAGCTGCATTGCTCCTGGCTGTGAGTTTAATAATCATTCTTTCCCAAATAGATCTTCATGGGCACATCACATGTTGTTGGATCATGGGACGTCCGAGTCGTTTGCAGGCGAAAGATGCTTGTTTTGCGACAAGGCTGTACCGGGTGGCATTGAAACGTTACTACACCACATAAGTCGACATCTCGAGGAAATTTCGGCAGCGGCACTGCCACGAAATATCACTTCGAACACGGGAGATGATACCGAGTCGGAGGCATCAGAATCAAATAGTTCAATGCAATCGGAGCCCAAAGAAGATTTAGGCAATCCGGATAACAAAACCATCAGCCACAATTTGGAGAACATCGGCGTCGATTACGACACAGAGGATGAAATTGCCATAGGCCAGATCCGGAAAGCATTGAAAGAAGCAAAGGGGTCCAAGCCGCCAATTACGCGCCTGTATGAGTTTACCGAACTCGTAAGGGAAAGTTACCTTACCCCAAGGGTCTACAAGAAGTATATGGGCACTGTTGTTGACATGTGGACCGAGTATCACAATGCACCCCCCGAATTGGCCATTCGCTCAAGGTCTGTTTCTAAAGGCAGCGAGGTCCCTTGGGATCCCTTGAACCGCCTCCCAGTACTAGACCCAGAGGTAAGAAAAGCACAGATGGGAGAGTCTTTCAAGTCTTCTGACTGAGTGATCGCAGTCCGAGCCCGATACTTTGGTCATCATGCCACAAACATCCAATTCGAAGTTGGCATACGCCTCATACAAGCGATGCAGTACGCCTGGGAGCTACATACAAGCCGATGCGGTACGAGACAATAGTTTGAGAGCTAGAGAAGATGGTCTGGTCGAGGTCCAATGGATGTTCGTCGAAGGCAGACGACTTTCCGCTGATCGCCGTATCTCGCACACGGCCTTTAGCGTCGTCGACAAGGAGGAAGCTGAGAGTATGAATATGGATGTTGATACAGTTCTTGGGACGGATTGCCAGAATGAACTGGAACTTCAAGTCCTCGTTGCTGAAGCACGCAGGGCTTCGGAACGACTTGCCAGCGTTGTGGAAGGAGAAGAGCATCAGGTCTTGGTGATGCCGGCGGCAGGTGGGCCTGGGTCGACGCAAATGCCCAGCACTGCTAAGCCCGAAGCATTCCCACTTCCGACGTCGTTTACATTCGATGGCCCTGCATCGATTCACCTCTCTGGACCCGATGTTTCATCAGGTGCCAGCAGCCTCCAGGACACGATAGCAACGGAGCGCCGCCCTGCTGCTGGCGCGCCCGGAAATATCGCTTTCGGGCCGCGCGTCGTGCCTGCAATAGATGGCTCCAGAACCCCAAAAGGACCTCGAACTAAACGCAAGGCGAATGATGAACACGACTCACGGTCTAGAAACAGGAGAGAGAGGCTTCATGATTGACGGATTGTGGCACTATCAGCTGCCGCGCACTTAGCGTCTGCCAAGCCGCAAGACTGCTTGATGGAAACGCTTCAGTCAGATGTTACGATGGCTCGATTTATCGTTTTGTACATGCTTTATTGCATTTGCTTTGATGAAGTAATTATCGATGCTGGAGGGAACGAATATCGCTCAGCAGGACGGAGGACGCGGAAATCTCGGAGATAGGGTTGCAAGGGCAATCGTGGCCCTGGCGAAGGGTCGGAAGGTATTCTATATGTCATAGAAGCAGAGGCCAAGGCGTTCAAAGCATTATAGCTCAAGGAGAGGGCTGATGCACGGCTATGTTTATGGCTGACAGATGCGTCGCTGCCCAACCAGGCCCATCTGGAGAGTGTATGGCCTATCGACAGAAATAGAACGCAAACGAAGGCGTTTCGATAAGGAAGCTGGGCCTAATATAGCGAACAGCTTGGACAGTATTGAAAAACGAATTGAATTTCGTGTAACATCTCGCTCCATGTCGTCAAGCTAGCTTGTGATTGCAGGCTGTTTGCACCAAAAGACAACTCGAGGATCCATATTCTTGTTGTCAATGATGTAGTGACAAATGGTAGAGAAGCCTGGGTCCATGATCATATAGTCATCCTTCTCAGGGGGAGATAAGGCGACTGTCTACATCAGCGACTAGCGAATGAATACCTACTCAAATATTATTGGAGTGTTGAGTCGAAAAAGGAACAAGACGCTGTTACATCCGAGGACCATGGCGAAAGCTGAATAGGAAATAAGTGGGTTGGAGGCTTTTGGCGAGGCTTTGGGATGCTTGATGTCGCAGAAGAATCCGACGAAGATGAATGAGGTAACTAAAAGCCTAAGGGCTGATGAGGGGCGCGGGAACATCAACCGAGTATCTGAACGGCTAGACAATGGCAGGTAAGAATACCGTTGACGACTTTTCAGTTGCATCTGCAATGTTTTGATTTATTGATGATTTTGACTCTACGGCTTTACTCCTTGATCAAGACTCGACTCCAGATTTTGTTGCCAGTTTCGGAGCGCAGGTTGGAAGGCGCAGCTTGTGAGTCACGTCGAAATCCCAGGTATAGTGGCGCAGTCAATTCTGGTATAGCCTTTTCAGTCACAACCACTTTCATATAGATAAGTAACCATCATCTACTCAAATGCAAGATAGCTTTGTATACCTGTCAGATAATTGCTTCTTGTGTTCGCTTGATTGGTATTTTCACGCCTCGAGACCTAAAAATGCCTGCACCGCTCGTATGGATCAACGGCTTTCCAGGCACGGGAAAGTTCACCATCGCCAAAGCGCTTCAAAAGATGAACCAGACTATCGTTCTTATCGACAACCACCAATTGATCGACCCGGTTGAGGCGAAATTCTCCCGAAGCCATCCAGACTACCAAAGACAACGGCAGATTCAGCGCCAGGCCGCATTTGAGCAGCACGTTTGCTCACCTAGTTCGCTGTCTCGGCCAGTCGTCTTCACGGGTAGGTGCACACCGTTTTGATGTATCCCTGGTGTCAAGATATTGTATGTTGACCTCAGATTATATACAGACTTCCAATCTACCAGCGAGCCAGGTCCAAGTGTGGCGAAGGAGTATCAGACAGCAGCAAAGGAAGCCGGGCGACCGTTCCTCCCAATATACCTGACCTGCGACGAGCAGGAAAACATCGAGCGCGTATCGAGCCAAGAGCGTCTCAGCAGCGGAACGACCAAGCTCATAAGCCGCGAGCTACTTCGGAGCTTCCGATCGACGACGAGCTTGCACCAATTTGACGGCTTGGGCTTGAGCATCGATGTCACGAGTATCACGCCTGATGAGGCTGCGTCTCGGATCGCCGAGCATATGCTCGTCCATGGGACCGATTGATGTGGTCGCAAGGCTGTAGTTTGTCTTCCGGAAGTAATCATGCAAAGACCCGCTACTTGATAATCGTCCAGGAATATTCAGCTGATAGTGGTTCGGATACCTCAGCCATATATCGCTTGGTCTTTTGAAATGGTCCACTCGGTCCTACCATCACTACCATTCTTGGCAGATCAAAGTTGGAAGCTGCTGATCAAGGGAAGCGCTCAACATGGTCGTTTTTCGTTCGCAATATGATCCCCAAAATGTTGCAAGGGCCTTGAAAAATGGTAGAAGATTGATTCTCTACAATGAGAGACATAGTATTGGACAGAAGCTATTGATAAAGAAGCTCGTGGGTTGGTTGTTATGTTGCAGACAGCCCGATAGAGTGGTAATTCACCAACCAACAAGACACATGCATGACCAGGTTCATGTGCCGCAAAGCTGGGTCCAACAGAATGGCGACAGTGGCTCGAGAAATATTACTTTGGCAACAACACTGCCAACGTATCGAGAAACTCTGGCATTTGACTTGACACCTCTCTCTCAACTTTTTAAAATACGCACACCTCTTCTCTTCCTCATTATACCAAAAATTGTCGTTACGTTGATGGGTTACACCACCTTCTCCGCCCTTGCTGGGCTCGTGCTGCTCATATTATGGCTTCGGCGGCGTTCTGAGACGGCTTCGGCTACCAAAAGTCATGGCTGCGAGCCTGCAGTGACGCACTACTCAAAAGATCCTTTCCTGAGTATGGACTTTCAAGTCAAACTATTCACGCAGATCCCATTTCCATATTCACTTCACAAGCGACACGGACATACCTTCCAAGCGCATGGCTGGGCATCGAAGCTGCCGACAATCTGCACGATGAGTCCCCAGAATATTCGGGCAATCAATTCATCGAAGGACTATGGCGTCGAGCCGACGCGACTGCCCGGGATGGAATACTTTTGTGGCAAAGGATTTATCACTACTGACGGCGATACGTGGAGCCAGTCCCGAAAATTGCTCAAACCATCATTTGACTACAATAACATCAAGGATCTCACAATCCTCCAGGAAGAAGTCGAAAAGCTGATCAAGCAGCTACCAAAAGATGGCGCTACCATAGACTTTCAGCCTCTCTTCTACGTCATGGTAAGTGACACCCACAATCCTCGTCTGATACTACTAACAAATTCTGTCCTCAGTTTCTCAACTCGGCGTTGTACTTCGTGTTAGGTGTTCATCCCTCGGATCAACTGACTGGCGCCCCGTTGACAGCAAACGAATTCATTCAATACTTTCACAAATCCCTGGTCTACAGCATGTTTCGAACAATGCTCGGTCGAGCTTGGAGTCTCGTACCACAAGGTGGATACAAGAGGACCTGTGCCATAGCCCACAACTTCTTGGATTACTGCATCGCGCAAGCAGAGGAGAAGTCTCTAAGAAGTCGAAGTCTCATACAAGGGCTTCTCGCATACACCGATGACCCAACTTACATCCGCAGCCAGGTCATCCAGTCAATGATGGCGGCACAGGATACTACATCGGAGTGTCTCACGAATGCACTGTTTCTTCTGGCACGTCACCCACAATACTGGCAACAGCTTCGCAATGAGTTTCTCAACAAGCCAGAGAGCGCTCTATCTGCAGAGAGCTTACTGCGCTCCAAATGTCTCCACAACATCTTGCATGAGAGTAGGTGACCAGTCGATCATCCTCGTGAAAGCTTTATGCTGATGGTAAAGGAAAAGGCTTGCGCCTTTACCCAATCTTCCCTCTTGTAAGCCGTGAAGCTCTGCGCGATACGCAACTACCCACTGGAGGCGGTCCGAATCACGACCGGCCCATCTTTGTCCCGCAAGGATCAATGGTCGTCATGACCTACTATGCACGGCACCGCGACCCCGACGTGTTTGGCGAGGATGTCGAGGCCTTCAGGCCCGAGCGCTGGAATGAAATCAAGCCGACGCAGTGGGAATTTCTCGGGTTCGGCGGCGGCAATCGTGCATGCCTCGGGCAGCAAAAGGCCGTCATTGAAGCATCGTACGTTCTCGCCCGGCTTTCTCAGGTGATCGCGAGACTGGAGCCGAGAGATGAGCGGCCGTGGGAAGGGAAGTTGAAAATGACTTGCAAAAGTGCCAATGGGTGTAAAGTATCAGTTTCATGAGGCCTAAAGCCCTTCGATACCGATAGTAGGCAAATGAGATGCATCGAGGTTGGGAACTAGACATGTGGAATGTTCATGGACAATTACCAGCGCGTAAATTTCAATCTGTAGTTCACACTACAGGGGACCGAATTGTATTGTCCAAAGACGAGCGATTCTCATCATCCATGGCAGTCGGGGAAGCGAAAAGTACAGAGTATTAGTGGGCCAGTTTAGCGTGCCCATGTCACTGGTGTCCTTGCCGTATTCACTGTATTTAGACTACAGGGCCGAAAAAGACGTATGCAGGAGCACTGTTGGTGATCGGCACCGGTGGGTATCTCATAGTGAACGACACCATCAAAACACTTCATCCTTTTGCTCAGCTTCCATGTCTCTCGCGCATTTTGTTTCTGATTTTACTCTATCTCTTACAATATCAAGTAAGCAGTCCACGCAGCCGCTATTGTTATTGAAAACTCCGAATAAAACAACATGAGCCCGACTCGTACCACCAACAAGCTGAAAGGCACCATCGTTCTAACTGGAGCAAATGGTGGGCTGGGCAATGCCGTGGTCCGCAGAATCTTGTCTCAGCCCGAGCTTCGTTCCTATCATGGAGTCTACGCAGTCCGCGATGCATCAACTGCCACGGCTCTACATTCGATTCTGGAGAACGATCAAATAGACGATCGCGAACATCAATTAGATCATACAAACGATGTTATTTCGCTGGATCTAGCACGATTGCATAGCGTCCGTCGGACCGCTGCAGTCATTAATGAGCGAGTCAAATCCGGCGAACTCCCACCTATCCGTGCATTAATCCTCAACGCTGCTTATTTGGAATTTGAGCAGCAGACTTGGACCGACGATGGATTCGATACAGCGTTTGCAGTGGCATATCTCGGTCATTGGTTGTTGGCAATGCTACTTTTGGAGAGTCTTGACCGAGACCACGGCCGCATCGTTGTCATCGGCAGCTCGGCCCATGAGTAGGAATCTACCTATTCACGCAGTTGCACACCCGCTGATATCACTTCAAGTACAAAGGATACGCGCAACAACGCAGGCGCCCAATACATAGATGAGCGTTGGCACACCATCTTCCACGACAGCGCGGAGCCAATTGCAAAAGGCACCTGGAGTACGACAAAGGATGACCTATCGTTCAGAGGAGGCTACAGACGTTATGGCGCTGCTAAGCTATGCCAAGTGATGATGATGTGAGTCGTTCTCTCAATCATTTGGTGTTATAGTTCTAACACCTTTCTACATGGCAGTCCTGAATTGCAGAGGCGGATTGACAAAGACCCAGTCCTCCGTAACATCTCTGTTGTCGGTATTGACCCCGGGTCAACTCCAACCACGCTTGTGCGACGCGGAGACTGGAGAATTCGTGGGTTGTGGACGTATATCATGCCTTGGCTCGTGGTCATTCTAACTTGGTTGTGGCCCAACGGGACCAATCGCACAACGGCCAAGTCTTCGAGAGATATTCTCGCAGCCGCCTTGGATAACAGCCCAGTCTGGGGCGAGAAGCCAAGAAGTATATACCTGGACGGCGAAATTCCAAAAGATATTGCTGCCGAGGCACGAGATCCTAAAAAGAGAGAGCAATTGTGGCAAGACACTCTCAAGTACACTGGCCTGTCAGGAGGGGAGACGGTCCTCGCCAATTGGGAGTAATGGCTTGCTACGAAAGCGACAATGAAAACATGGCAATAATCGCCGAGATAACGTATACCTGGATGCGAGCGATCTATCCAAGCGGAAACTACTGCTTATTCTATTTTTGAAACAATGTTCAAGTCTTCTGCGCAAAGCAGTACAGAAACTGCCCGTTGTAATCATACCATTCCGACATAGTCTTCCCTGATCTCGACCATCTGGATAGTCGATCAGCTAAGTATGCAAAGCCAATTAGTATCCACTGTCGTCCACGCCATTTTCCTCATACAGCTCCAAACTATACTTGGCAAATTGGCTCCTTGCTCTGATCCGCTCTCCGTACTTGTTGAATAGCTTCGGAACGATGCAAAAGACCGTCCCCAGAGCGGCTATCACAGACATGGCGACATTGGCGCTCAGCTGTTCAAACATGCGCGGCGCAAATAACGGGAACGTCGCCGACAAGATGGAGCGGAGCAGGGCCACGGCCGCGAATCCGCTGGCAGAATAGCTCAGGTAGCTATCCGCCACGTATCCGACGAGGACAGTGTCGAACTCGTTGAGCGCGTAGCCGATGAAGACCAAGGCCAGGGTGGGCACAATCCAGGGGAGATTAGGCACGCGCGGCGGAATGGTCCACGCGAACCACCATAGCCCAATGGCGAGGGCCGGAGCACCGATGGAGAAGCCGAGCAGCTTGTCCTCTGGCGCGAGGACGCGCCCCTGCCGCTTGATGCGCGCCACGATCCGGTCGTCCAGGAACCGCGTGAAGACGCTGAGGATGATGCCCAGCCCGATCGCGAGAAAGGGCAGGGAAGCAGCTTCGGTGGAGAACCCGAGGTCCTCGTACACAGCCGGGAGGGACACAGTGAAGAGGTAGATGATGGCGGCAGCCACGGCGCTGATGACTGCAACCATGAAGATTATGGGTTCCGTGAACAAGAGCCGAGCGGGACGGCCCAAAGCCAGGCGGACGAAGGCGCGGACATCGGGTGTGAAGTCGGGATCGAGAGCCTTGAGATCGTCTAGCCCGGAGCTGTCTCGGATCATGGCCACTTCGCGGGCGAGGAGTAAGGTAGGTCGAGACTCCCGGAGCGTGAAGAGGAAACCTGTCGTGGTTGCGGAAATAATAGCAGCGATATAGAATACCCATCGCCTAGAAGCATTCGTCAATGAAATGGACACTAATAGTAATGGTATGCTGGACTTACCAGTCGAGCGCCACTATGATATACGCGCTCATGATTGGCCCTAGAGCCATTCCAAAGTTGGATATCATGGCCCAAAAGAAAATGCACCATATCCGGTCTTTGGCGTTGGACAAGTCCTCGATACTCCCTGGGGTGATGGTGGTCGGGATCCCGGAGAGAACACCGGTCATGAAACGACCAATGACGATGCCCGCCACCGATGGAACGACTGCGGTAAAGACACAGAAAATACTGTAGAGCCCCGTGCTCCAAATGTACAGTTTCTTCCGCCCAAAGGATTCGGAGTACGGAGGGAAGATGACTCCGCCGACGCCTTGTCCCAAAAGGTAGCTTGTCACGTCAGAATGAATTCCGGTCGTCTGATCAGAGAGCATTGCGGCGATACGTACAGTGTAACGAAGATGAATACCGACAGGGTCGTCGAAATGCCAAATTCATGTTGGGAATTGCTAGCAGCAGCAGCCTGTACAGCAAATCAAATCAGCTAGTGATACCGGGAACGAAAATACTTGAACTTACGCCTGCGCTGTTGATCGCGGTGCTGGAAGTATGTCAGTTTTCTTGATCTCCTTGCTACTAGGAGAGGGTGAAGCGGGTCATACGTGTAGACATCCACCCAGATGATCAAGCCTAGATCCCAGATTTTACGCGCTTTGCTCCAGTTGCGAGGATGACGTGGATTTGATCGCGACCAACGCACATATTGGCCGTCCGCCGTGAATTCCAAGCCGTGTTCCTGGAGGATAGAAAGACGAGACGATGCGGGGACAGCGTCGAGACTGACAGCTGGCGCCTTGGATTGGTCCATGCCGAAAGAATTTGAATAGCAGTCTGTGACACGGAAGTAAATGGGAAATTCACGCTCTTGACAAACTTGGGGAGATCGCAACGATGGCGAAAGGGTGTACGGGAGATGGATAGGTTGTACAGAGTAGCTGGCCAATGGATGAAAAAAGAATTTTTCTTTTTACGAGTTTCATCTGAGTGCTGTCAACGCTACTACATCTGTGTTAGTGCAATGCAGGAGAAGGGAAAATGAGAGTTTGTGTTCAGATGAGTATCCGCCGGCACTCGTGACTCAGCAGACTGTCTAATCCTTGTCAGGCATATACTAAGCCCTCAGTCCCCTGTTTCTGATGTACTGTCATGGATGTGTACTGCAGGTACATAAGAGGCATAAGCTGACTTTGCAGAGATCGTAGCCGCACAACTCTGCGTTTGTGTGCACGTTTGCGTGTCTTTCTGGGGAGGCTGATGCTCCTTCCGTAGACGACGATCGAGACACCACAGAGATAGGTGACTGAAGTATTATGGTCGCCATGAGAGTCTCAAAATGGATATTAAAGAACGTGAAATTGCGCTCGCATTCGGCACAAACTTCTTTTATCCATCAAATCTCTCACGTCTAGTCTATCAATATTCTCGACCTCTTCATCTCAATTGACTACTTGGTAAACACCATAAAGCAACACAATGTCTCCTCTTCCTCTCATTGACTTCTCGGTCGCCTACAATGGCACCGCGGCTGAGCGCGCCGAATTGGCTGCAACCATCACTGAACAGCTCAGAAAACATGGTGCCATGCGCCTTATCAACACTTCGATCAAGACAGAGACCATACAGGAAGGGTTCAAATGGGTAAGATTGAACTTTACCGATTTCTCAAAATTTACAACCACTGATCGATGTTCGATACAGGGAAAGAAGTTCTTTTCGCTGCCCACTCATGTAAAGGAAGCCATTCCCAACGAACGCAATGCGGATCCTCAGCGAGGTTGGAGTTATGTTGGGTCAGAGAACACCTCGAAGCTCGACATGACCGAGAACGAGGGTCTGGAAGACGAAAAGGTCAGCTCAATTACCCCATGACTGGTACTTGAAGAAGAAACCACTGACATTCTCTCTCGCCTCATAGGAACACTTTGATCACAGCTCTGCGGGTGATACTCAGTACCCAAGCAAGTGGCCGGCCGAGTCCAGCATTCCAGGGTATCGCCAGTTCATGGAAGACTTGTTGGAGAAGTGCCACGTCGTAGGCTGGGAAGTGCTGGAGCTCTTGGAGCAAGGTCTCAAGCTCCCCAAGGGCGAGCTGATGCAGCGCTGCTGCCCGTCCCCCATCATCGACGAACTGCGCATGAACTATTACGCCCCCATCTCCACGGAGAAGCTCGCCACGGGCAAGTACCGTCGAGCCTGGCCGCACACGGACTTTGGCATGATCACGCTCCTCATCCAGGACGACGCGGGCGGCCTCGAAGTGCAGGACCGCTACAGCTCCAAGCCGGACGCTTTCATCCCTATCGTGCACGAGCACCCCACCGAGGTCAATGTGTACGTGAGCAACAGTCTCGAGTACATGACCAACAACTACCTCAAGGCTGGACTGCACCAGGTTGCCACCCCGATTGGAATGCAGGACGTGGCCAAGGGCACCCTACCAGAGCGTCAATCCCTGGCATGTTTCATCAAGCCCAGACGTGAGGTCAACGTTGGCCCGATGAAGCAGTTCATCACGGCGGAGAACCCTAGGGCCTACGAGGACTTGACTGGACTGGAGCTTCACAGGGTCAGAGTTGGAAAGCTGTACGGAGCGCCCGTTGAGGCATACTGAGGCCGGCACCTATCATTGTGCACCCGATGTTACCGGGGACCGATTAGCACGACCAGTGATCGATGAAGCCTTCCATTCTTTTGTTTCTCTCACTCACCTTTTGGTCTGCCAGGTTTCGTTTCTAGCTCTTGTGCCTGTATCGTTCACGACTCTTCAGGGCAGAGCTCTCATGTATGTAGCGTCGCAGGGAATGCTAGGCAGCTCCAGCTTCTCAGCACGTTTAGTCTGTTGTTCACTGGAATGAATTGAAGTCTTTTCTTTAGCTCGTGACCATTTCGCCTGGACACTCCGTTGTCGTGCTTTGAACACAGTTGCTCCAGTCAGTACCCTCAACGAGGCAATTCCCAGCCAAAACTCAAGATCTACGTGCCAAGGCAAGGCAGCTGAATAGCAGGTCCTTTCCTCCTCCCTCCGCGTTCAACTTGATGATCCTCTTGATGCCCAAGTCCAGAGCTCGCGGACTGAGAACGTCCTCGTCGTCGGCAAGACTCCCCCTCTCTAAAGGACCCATCCTCGACCCTTCGAGCTCCCAGAGCTTGCCGCCGGTCTTGACAAAACTCACAAAGTGCCCGCCGTCGCGGTCATCCGTCGGATCCGCATCGCTGTCACCGGCTTGCTCGACCGACTTGTGCGCACGCTCAAAGGGCTCGCTGTTGTACAGCATCTCTGCGCGCTTGTCCATGGTCAAGGGAATGGCGAGGTTCCGGATCGCCGCCAGGTCCGACTCAGGCTGGATAAAGTCGACGGCGGGTCCGTTGATCACGCTATGGAGCAGGCCGATGGAGCCGCAGGCGTGGCCGATGGTCTGCTTGAACCAGATGACAGGCTCGTCCGGGCCGGAGCCGGCATAGGGTTTCTCGTCGGCGTCTTCGGCCTCGCGGTTTCGGCCCCAAGCCGGAGTGAATGGGATGATGACCAGCAGAGCCAGAACAGGCCGAGGGATGTGTGCGAGCAGCTCGGGCTCGTCTAGAGAATAGACGTCGTAGAATTGGAGCTCGGACGATAATCCCAACTTTTTTGCCAATTGATTCATGACATCGGGGTTGTTCTCTGCCATCTGCCATGAGCTCGGAATACATGGTCTGCGAGGGCTTAGGTCCCCTTACCAAGCATCTTCCATGTTTTACCCGCCATTTTGGGAAACCAACAGGCCAAGGACGTCAAACGTGTAAGTATTGCGTCGTGGGGTGATCAAAGATTTGGGGAGGTGTTGTTCTTAGAAGCTGGATGTCATGATACAGGTGGGGAATCAACCTTGCTTGTGGGGGGATATTTATTTGTACGTGCCCATCTCTGCCTCGATTTCATGAGACAGGTAAGACCTCTAGGTTAGGCACCTACCCCCTACGCAATCAACTCCAGCGCCCATGTAAATAAACGGGGAAGCATTAGAAATCAGCGGTACCTGAACAGCCTGTAAATGTATCTTTGAACCTTAAAGCGCCCTGAGATTTAGTGCCCGCTGGATCTCGGTTTTAGAGGATTTCCCCACGTTTACATAAGAGACCCTTGCCCTTTGTCCCGCGCCCGTCTCTGTTTTCGGCATTGACTTCCCTTTCGGCTGACTGAGCTGACAGTACATACTACAGATGGCGATCATGTGGGGGTATACGATTCACTTTTGACAAGCCTAGACGGAATAAGGCCACTGTATTCGGAGTCCTTGATTCTCGCTATCTACACCGATGAACTTTAGACCCCGTTCTTCACATGCGCTCGTACTACACGATCCAGGACCTTGACAAAGGTTTCGACATCCTGGAGGTTGTTGTAGTGAACCAGGCTCACTCGAATTACACCTTCATCATCCAGTCCAAGCACATCGTGCACCGGTCGGAGGGAATAGGCGCTTCCTGCCAAGATGCGACACGGAGACGTCTCGTGAATGGTCTTGGCAATCAACTTGGAGGACACTCCGTTGACAGTGAACGAAACCAGAGATACCCGTAGCTCCGGATCGGACGACTTTTCGCCGTAGATAGTGAACCATTCTGGGTGATCGTTCAAGTAGTCGAGCAGAGGCTGGACAATGACTACCTCGTGAGCAATGATGTTGTCCCACCCAATGCGCCGAATGTACCGTACGATCTCAAGTACTCCGTCCTCATACTCGAAGCAGTTGGTGCCCAGGCGTACCTTCACGTCGAGGGGTGTGGGATCGATATGATAGTGATTCAGGCTCGTCATGTGGCGTTGCTGGACGGAGCTGCGGGCGTACATTTGTGCAAAGTGCGGCCCAAACAGCTTGTACCAGCTGAAGAAGTAAAAGTCCGCATCCATCGCCTTGACATCAATGGGCCGGTGGGGAGCCCATGCCACTCCGTCGACCGAGAGCATGGCATTGGGAACGGTGTGCACGACATCTGCAATTGCGCGAATGTCGTGTATCGTGCCAAAGATGTTGGAAACATGGCCACAAGCGACAAGTCTAGTCTTGGGCGAAAGCAGCGGCTTGAGAGTTTCTATGCTGTCTTTGGCATTGGTATTGCCTTTGCCACCAGGCGGTGACCACCACTTGATTTCGATGCCCAGAGATCGTGCGAGAGCCACCCATGATGTACAGCCGGCCTCGTGGCACAATGTCGAAACGATCATTTCCGAGTCCGAATTGAGCAACGGCCGCAAGGAGGTAGTCACATTACGAATAAGGCCACTGGTCGAAGGTCCGAAGGCTGCACTCGATTGTCAGATAAAGATTCGGACACGCAGTGTAATGTTGCGTTGTTAATGCTGGGAATTTACCAATTTCATTAGGCTCAGCGTTCATGAATGCCGCAAGTTCAGCGTACTTTAGATTTCTTTCGTCAATCGTACGCTGGCTGACTTGATCGCCACCGATGAAGTCAAGTTGATAGGTTGACATGGCGTTTGCAATTCTGGCTGGATAATTAACTCTAGCCCTGTCGACTATTTGTCCCAAATAAGGAATAATCAACACTTACGCCTTCACAGCTCCATCGTATACCAAGCTTCCCGTGGCATTATTGAGAGGAATTCTTTCCCCGCGCAACGCTGGAAAGTGTTGTCGGATTTGCTCGACCTCGTAGGGGCCTGTTGTTCCGTTTGTTTTGCGAACATCCTCATGGCTGGAGATAGTAGACGGCATGTTGGCGAAGCTCTCTTTCTGACGAAGAGAAGAAGGACGAAAATAAGTGCACTTTGTAAAGCCCTTCCGGAAATGCACGGTGATTATATAGGTCTGAAGAAAGTGAAGTGCCAAGTAATGGGATGATATCGCCAGACTATAGCGCTCGAGAATGGGTTTCAGGCGAGATCCGCCAGAATTCTAGCCAGGGCGGTCCGTCAGCACGCGACATCCGGGCGGCGACTGTGCGTTGGCGTTTGTCTCTTCAAAAACCTGCGTGTGGTGTAAGCTGACTTTCAGGAACGAGTGTCTAAGCTGACTTGGCTAAAACCACCGGATCATTTTAGCTGACTTTGCAGAAAATTGTATAAGCACATCTTGCCATGAAGCGCTACCCTCCATACCATGAATTTGCTCATAGTCCAGCTAGTTTCTGGATGGTCATAATTCGTCCTCATCCAAACAACAGTCAGGCGTGACTCTTGACTCATCCTCATTCTAATAGACAACCGTGATGTACTGTATCGTATCTGCTATAATAACTTAATGTGGTGTCAAAGGCGCGATGTACCCATCTTGCTATGATTATCTGTCCACCTCAACTCAGATTGGCACTTGCACCCTATTCTGCCGAACTATAGGGATCAAGACGTGAATTTAATGCCTACTGTATTTTTGCATTTTGCCGTGCAGCCAGAATATCGAAACGACCATGGCTCTCTCAGAGGCCATCCCGGTGACCTCGCAGAGTACACTGGAGGTCTTCTGCTCGAATCACCAAGTCCCACCGAGATCGGTGCTTAAATTGGTGTTTGCCACACTGCTCCATCAATATTTTGATCTTCACGAGTTCACATTCACTGCAAGGCACCTAGAGGCCCACCATGAACACACGTGCGACCCAGCAACCAGGGACCAGCAGGTGCGATACGCCTCAGAGCTCGCCTCAACCACCTCGATCCGCGCAGCCTTCCACCTGGGCGAAACAGATCTACCGTCAGATGATGATCTGGCGCCGCTCCTGGTCAATCACACGACCACTGCTACACAGAGCGGCGGACTACATGCCAATAGGCTGACCGCGGGACTCGTCTTTGCCAATAAGGCTAACCCTCTTGCTTCACAGCATGTAAGCGACCTTCTGATGTCCAGTCACTCACACACTTTTTGCTGATCAAATCTATATAGAATGGGCTTGGCCTTGTCGTTTACTTTGACGAAGGCACATGGTCAGGACATGTGCTGTATGATATCGATCACGTCTCTGAATTTGTGGCCACAGGCTTCGTGGATGCATTCGCTGCGGCTCTCCAATGCATCGCTTCGAGCCCACTTGACACATTGATCGCGAGTTTAGATGTCTGCGGACCACACAGCCGAGCAAGCATATCCAAGTGGAACCAGTATTCCATAAGCGCCTCTAATAGATTGCTCCATGAATTGGTCGGACGTGGTTTCAAACACAAGCCCGACGCAATCGCCATTCTATCATGGGACGGGCAATTATCGTATTCGGAGCTGGATAAGCGCTCGTCCAGCCTCGCAGCATACCTAATGGAAACGTATGACGTGAAGCCGGGCAAAAAGGTCGCTTTGTGCTTTGAGAAAAGCATATGGGCGGTCGTTTCCATGCTTGCAGTACTCAAAGCTGGAGCGGCTTATTGCTGTCTGGATCCGAGCCACCCACACGCCCGTCACGAGTCGATCATTCAAACACTCGGCGCGCCCCTCATCCTCACATCGACTCTACACCAACACCGGTTCATTGAGCACAAGATATTGGTCCCGACTGTGGAGCTTGTCAGCCAGGAGCGCCAGTACCAGCCCACAAACGTACAACCGAGCGACACATGCATCGTAGCCTTCACTTCTGGCAGCACCGGAACTCCCAAAGGCATAGTGCACACGCACGACTCCCTGGTGACAGGCATCATTTCCAATGCCACGCCGCAGCGTCTAGACCGGGAGGGCGTCTCGACCTTCCAGTGGTCCAACTTCACCTTTGACGTCAGCATGGTGGAGATTTATGCGCCGCTGATCTTTGGCGGCCGCATCTGTATCCCCTCGGACGAGGAGCGCGTCAACAATGTGGAAGAGACCATGAACAGGATGGCCGTCAACTGGGCCTACTTCACCCCCTCGTTTGCGCGCTTGTTCGAGCAATATAGCATTCCTAGTCTGCAGACCTTGCTCATGGGCGGCGAGGTCGTCACTCCTGATGATATAAACGCGTGGTACAATCGTGTCAAGGTCATTCATTGTAAGTAAGAGCCGCAACACTTCTTGCCGTTTCCATTTCAAGGTCTTGAAGAACTAGAAAGATGCTATTTCCGTATTCAAAGAAATATCCTGCTAACCACTGGATTCAGCATACGGACCGGCCGAGTCGGCTACATTTTTCCTCTACGAGTTCAACGAACCCTGTTCCAAAATTGTACCTATTGGACCGGCTCCGAACACATATTCATGGATTGTGAACCCTGACAATCCCGAGATTCTGTCTCCTCTGGGCGCCATCGGCGAGATGCTTTATGAAGGACCCGGCCTATTGAAAGAATATCTCGGTATGCCCGAGAAGACGAAAGCAGTCTTGATCGACGCCCCGTCGTGGAGAAGGAGTCTTGACGCGCCAGCCCCGACGACCAAGCTTTACAGAAGTGGCGATCTCGTACGCTATCTGCCCGATGGAACCATGATGTATATTGGGAGGAAAGATACCATGGTCAAAGTGCGGGGCCAGAAGCTCGAGGTGGGAGAAGTAGAGTCGGTCATGCGAAAAAGCTTGGGCGGATCGACTCAAGTAGCTGTTGATTTGGTGGATCTGCACGGCGGCGGACCCAAGCTGGTAGCGTTCCTCCAGTGCTCAGAAGACCAAGGTCTTAATGGTAACACCAAGGGCACAGGTTCTAATGCTTCTGCATTAGATGGAATAGTGAAGCTCATCTCACAAATCCGCACTTGTCTCATGGATACTCTGCCAGACTATATGGTTCCTGGGATATTTATACCTCTTTCTTCGCTTCCAACCACGCCGAACGGAAAGCTCGACCGCACAAAGCTCAAGAAGCACGCTCAGAACCTTTCCATGAGCGAGCTATTGAAGTATACCAAGTCTGGCCCAAGCGAGCAAGTCCTGGCCGAGATACCCCAAGACGATGCCGTCGCGCTCGAGATCAGCGAGATACTCGAAAAGGTCCTGCATAGATCAGAGTCCAATGGGGATAATGCTCTCAAGGGAAAGAATGCCACATTAGAAGACTTGGGCCTCGACTCCTTGAGCCTCGTCTCCCTTGCGCGGGCCGTCAATGCTTTTTACGGCCTCAAAATTCCCATCAAGACTTTCAGGAGGGCCAATTTGAGTGTTCGGGATATCGCCGACATTGTGCGCAGCCAGGATAAGGTTGTATCGCAATCTGAGGAAGACGCCAGGACCGCGAATATCTTGCAGGACATTGAGGAGCTTGACAAGGGATTAGCGCAAGTGTGTCGCGAACAACAAGTATCACCAAAGAAGAGCGTACATACAGGTCAAAGTATGGTGTTCTTGACAGGGGCGACCGGTTTCCTCGGCAGCCAAATCCTTCGACAGCTACTGGCTCTCCCCAGTGTATCGAAAGTCATCGTCCTAGTCAGGGCAAAAGATGCCAGCACTGGCCTGCAACGGGTAGTTACTGCAGCCACCACAGCCAGATGGTGGTCATCTACCCTGGCGGATCGTGTTGAAGTCTGGCTGGGAGATCTTTCGCGCCCGCGGCTGGGCGTTTCCGCGGATCAATGGGCACGCCTCGAGGGAACCTGCGCCGAGGAGTCAGAGGCAGTCACGGACATCATCCACAATGGAGCCGTCGTCAACTGGTCCTCGAGCTACGAGCGGCTGCGCGCGACAAATGTTCTCAGCACAGTGCAACTTCTCGAGCTCGCGTTGGCCGGGACTGGGCCCCTACGTCACCTGACCTACGTCTCAGGTGGCGAAATGCACCTCACAGAAAGCGTCGTGGCAAAGGACCCCTTCCGTCTCTCCTCCGCAGACGGCTACTCGCAGTCCAAGTTTGCATCTGATGTTCTGGCTAAGCGGTGCGTAGCTCGCGCCTCTGCTGGCAGGCGTGTCAACATGGTCAAGCCTGGCATCATCATCGGCACGGCGACCGAGGGCATCTCCAACACGGACGACTACATCTGGCGGCTGGTCGCCGGAGCATGCGAGGCTGGGGCCTTCGTCGATGGCGAGGAGGATACCGTAGTCTGCCTCGCGGGTGCAGATCATGTCGCGCGACGCATTATTGATGCGTGCCTCGGAAACCATACCGACGGCAACAGCGCGCCCGATGCGGCTCTGAGAATGATGCAAGGCGTCCCCGTGCGAGACTTCTGGAGGATGGTTTCCGAGGGCACGGGTATCACGCTGCAGGCAATGGATTTCCAAGACTGGCTCCAAGTCGTGAATGCGAATGTGTCCCGCAAAGGACCATCGCATCTTCTCTGGCCGGTCATGGAATGGGTGGAGCAGCGCAAGGGCAGAATCGGCGATGCCCGCCTGGCGACCTGTAACGCCGACAGTTGTACTGGCCACTACCTTGGCCCGGATCTCGGGCCAGGCAAGCATGCACAAGTTGCGGAATGCACACAAGGTAAGGAAACCAGAGACGAGACTTTCCAGGCGTTGCGAAAAAGCGTGGACTATCTTTCAAGCCTGGGCTTTTTGCAGGGCGGGACCGTTCTGGATAGTGCCGGGCTGGACGTGTTCCGCAGGTCTGCAGTGAGTAGCTAGATGGACTTAGGTACCATTATCTGCATGGAATACGAAGGTTCCATAGTGCATGTATCTAGGTAATCACTGAAGAGAGATGGATCCAACGATGTCATCAGCGGTGGTCAGTAATTCAACATTCTTACCGCCCTCGTCCACGCTGCGTTTGATGTTATGTATTATTATGTCATTGATTTCCCGGATGGAAGCACAACTTCTCCAGCTCGGCCGGGATCCTGTATGTACATGGTGGAGCCAAGCTCCCGTTCGACTGCCTCTTGTTCTGAAGATGTCTCGCCCGGTAGAAGGAGAGATTTTGTACAAAAATGTCTATATCCTGAGCTGAGACCTTTCAAATGATGAGGTTCCGCTTATAAGTTCAGACACGACAGCAGATACAGTCTATGTTTTGTTTTGGCTCCCTTGACCGACCTAATCAGACTCACACAAGAAAACAATTTCATACTAAAAACCCAATTCGATGCTAACTTTTTCACAATAAAATTCTCTTATCCAGAAATCCATGACACTCGGCGGCCGAGGACATGTCCACGATATACATCATGGAGATGATATATGCTGTGAGTTGTGCTTGTAATCTTGGCCCATGCATCATCATGGACTTGTGCAACATTGCACTCACAAACAGCCAGATATTAGGGAGCTGCTATCGTTAGTGAAATCCGTTCGGCTCATATCGCAACATTCAAAACGCACCTTAACCTGTATAATACTTGCCATGTGTCTCCAATCTATCGACTGTGATCTGGAGCCGTACGACTTCAATGCATCCATGAAATCCGGACCGTCCGAGTCGGCAAACGCGCGAAGCTCGGAAAGCAGGACCTCTTCTGCCGAGTGAAGAATGTGATCCTTGCATCGATGAGCGTGATCGCCGGCCCAGTTCGGGGCCCCTGCACAAATTTCTTTGAGAAGTTCCGACAGCCCATGCCTGTCACTGGACTCTCGTGCTGCCGACCAAACAGGTCCGTCGGGTTTCGCTGTATAATATTGACGAATCGCCGTGTCGAAGTCTTTAAATCCCGCATCCTCTGAGCACTTCAAGAGGAATTCGATGCGCTGCTGGAGCGTCGCCGTGGCATTGGGACGGTCCCCGGGGCACCCCAGCGATGACCGATGCGCGCCTCCGGCATATTCAGACCACGAGGAGCTGCTGGCTGTCCGGGTGCCTCGGGCCGAGCCGGCGCTTGAATCCGCTCTTCCGACCTGCTCGAGAAAATTGGACTCCTCGTAGTTGTCCATTGTCCAATCGCCGGATGGTTGCTGATGAAAGTCCTTGCGACTCTTTTGGTGCGCTTCACGCTCTGAGGCCAACGTCAGCCGCTCGCTGCAGCAAGTCCAAGTTCCATGGATCTCTTTCTATAGATGTTGGGTGAAATACGTGCTTGTCTTACCAATAGTTTGATCGAATTGATTTGTTGCTGCGTGAGACGGTTCGATGGCAGTCTGCTCGTCGGGGTCACCTTGCAACATGACCTCCGCCTGGACTTGGAGATCTCGAGAAGGCGACCAGAACATTCCGGATTCCTCTGAAAACGGGGTTCTCAACGTTTCCTGTGCTATCATAAGGGCAGAATTATCCAATTCCTAGAGCAGGCTCCTTGTTAGGCTTGAAGAGATTATGAAAAGAGTCATGAGAAATACCTTCTGGGCAGTAGGCAATTGTGATCTAGGTTGTGTTTCCAGGTTGTCCTGGGAAGTTTTTGGGTCTTGTGATTGCCAGTCGATTGGTCTCCCTTCCGGTGTCCCTAGGACCGCGAGCATGCTTGTCTGAGTAGCAAGTTGATCCTCCAAGTCTCGAATCCTCTGCTTCATATTCCGACCTTGTTTGTATCAATATTGTGGGACGTCATGTTATATTAGTGAGAGCACTCACGGTAGTTCCTCTGCGCCAAACGATTCTGTGCTCTCCTCTTGTCTGCAAAATCGCTCATTATTCTCCAGTCGTCTTCGGGCGCTACTGTAGTTGGAGGTTCGTTTGGAGGAGTCATTGTGAAAACTAGTCAGAGTTGCTGCTGATATTAGATATTGTGTGTCATTGATGGGGCCTTTGACTCCAAATACATCTATAAAATCGTTCGACATGTGCCTCATTCGGCACATCAATCGTTGGCTCACGCTGTGGATAAAATATACCCCGGCCTTCTGCTAACAAGCTTTTGCGGATCTGCTTGTTGAAGATTTTGGAGGGCTGAGAAAGGTACCATCTCGGATGTCGCCGGAGGTTGGTGCGACTCTGTGTCATACCCCGGCCGAGAAGTTGGGCCAAGCAGTAGAAAGATCACGACGGCCCCACAACCCGCTTGCCAACGGGCTTCAGGACCTGGTACATGCAGTTCTTCATGACAGGATGATGATCCTACATATGCACAACCAGCGACTAGCTTAGGGTACTGGCTAGGAATGCAAACCGCGGGATCTCAACCCCATCGCTGGGCTCATGCGGCAATCTGTGTGCCTGTATGGATAGCTCTGAACTTTAATACCAAAGCAGGAAGCCGGGCGTGGGTTACCTCACCAGTAGGTTTTCTAGCTATTGCACGTGGCTCGGCTCGGACCTTGATCCTGTAGCCCGAAAAGGCAACATCCGACATGATGGAGATCTGGCGGGGACTCTAATAAGTACAGATTAAAGGCAGTTCTTTGGATGTTGATTGTGTTTGGTCCGGAGTACAGGCTGAGAGGTATCAAGGCCCAAAAGAGTGTACAGATCATCGTTTCAAAATTGCCGTTCCAGAAGAGGAAATGGCGCGATTATGATGCCAGATGTGAATGTGAAGAGAGAATGAAAGTTGGAAACCTTGTGGACTATAATAAAGGAAAGGTTTGTGCATCTATAATACGGGGAAGGGAAGGGATCGGCGCGCGGATCTGGATGTGGTTAACTGCGGACCTTTGACAGGGCGGGACCGGTCAGCGGGGGAAATTTATTGGTATTTGGGCACGTCAACAACGGACGCCAATGCTGACGCGGGACTAACCTTATGCTGCCCCCTCGCTACAAGCGTCCATGAATTAGTGAATCAGGCAGGTTAGTGAGAAGATGGAGAATAGAGGCAATTCCGCGGGAAGACGTTACCTGTGGCCATTCGACCGCAAATGAGCAATCGCGACCACGCGGCTCGGCATTTCATGTTTTCATCGTACTCCTCTCCTCGTGGTCTCGAACTTCACCTCCTGACCACAGGACTTTCAATATAGGCTCTCGCCAGAGCCACTGCAACACCATAGGCGCAAAGGTTTCATCACCTCGACAAGGTCAGCGATACCCTTAAAGAGGATCTCACGGGCGGCCATTCTGCAGTACCGTACTTGTGTACGGAAGTCGCTGACTCAAGTTGGGCTGACACATGCTGACGGTCAAGGTCGTCGCTGGTTCTCGACACATCGTATTCGCATCTTCAGTGACAAAACATACGGGGCTCTTGTTAGTCAGCGGTGGGAATTGTTCTCGACCAGCAACGGGATTCGCAGCTGTTAGGGCCAGTAACGGCAGGGCAGCGGTACTCAGGTACAACCTCAGCGGCAGAAAATAGATTTGAGCGACTTCCGTACTGCCTTGGTGATCACCATACACCGTGGCAGGAGAAGTCGACATGCCTGAAACTTCTCCCGACGCAAGCCATCGTGGCCCACTTGGAATCTTCAGCACATGCGGGGAATCATGGGCTTTATCGGAGGGCTCCAGATCTACAGAGTAATACACTGCCGCCCCAGATCAGGGAGCATTCGACATCGCGTGGATTGGCGCGAATCATTTGTCCTCATGGTTTGATCTGGACATATTACACAAGCACTCGATTGTGGCTGGTTCCTCTGGCTCTAGCGATCGGTTACACCACCAATTCCCTGGGAATCGCCATGAGTTCGATACCCACCCAATATTGGTAATTGGCCACTGACCGAAGTGTCGGTGAGGGTGTCGGAAAGCGTTCACAGCTCTGGTCGATGGTAGCGCTCGTTTCGACTTGATGTTTCCGGGAGCCAAGTATTTGCCATATCCCATGGGTATAGCGACAGTATGATATGCCACCTGGGGTCTTGTATATCCAGTCACAGTGCAACATCGTCGTAATACCTGGTCATTTACCGTAAGTGGACCGTTCATTTATCTTGGACTTTCAAAACCGACTTAATGGCGGCGTCAACAATGCCCGGCGGAACCCCAGACTCGTCAGCCAATTTGATCCCCTGATCGATCTGAGCAGAGAGGTCGAGCATGCATCTCGGGGTGGTAATGATAACGGCACCAGTCCAGAATGGAACTAGAAGACTAGACAGGCTGTTGAGTATAGACACTTCGGAAACTCCGGGCCAGGATCTTGGTCAGGGCTACTGCCGGAAGAGAAAAAAGCTTGGCTTACTGCCACATGCCGTCGTGGATGGTAGAAGCAATTACTCAGAGGAACGTCCCACCTCGCACGCCGGGAGACTGCGTTGATGCATGCGGCGAATAGAGCAGGACGTGTTAAAGCGCTGCCGGGGAAGCACGCGATCATGATTCACAGACGGATCTCTCTCTGGCAGGTGGAGATGCAGAGGTCCAAGACTCTACTCAAAAAGTGGGCGAGGAGTATCCGTGGAAGACGGTGAAAGAAGCCATTTCTGTAATCATGAGTTGAGCCAAAATGTCCGTGGAACTGTTTTCCGCAGAAGTTAACTTGCGTGACATTTGAAGCGAAGAGGTGCTTACCAGAGTAACCAGCGACCCTAGAACGAGCTTCGTCAGGATTGGATTTCAGCTTCCATACTGAAAGTCGCCATGTCGGCGTACAGATCAAATTTGAGCTTCTCCTCGACCTCGATACGGTCTTGAATCAGGCCTCTGAATCAATAGCGTCATGCTCTTCCTTCTTGGTAACAAACCCTATTGGTACAGGCTTGGTCAGTGTGATGAGGGTACTCACGTTGAAGGTAGCGGACTGGAAACTATCCCGCCAAGTTGCGAGGTCTGCAGCTGGGAAGGTCGAACGCGTCGCCATGACCTAATAGAAAGTCCTCTCGAAATGTCATACGACAGCGACCAATGTTATCAAATGCCAGATGAGGCGAAAGTTTCATGATGTGGGAAACTACTCTGTACAAATGACTGCGCATTGCATCAGGGTACTGTATCGAATCGTTGTCACCAAGGGGTCTGGCCTCGGTCACGGATTTGCTGTCAGAACGTTGGCAGCAAAAGAGCCTTTCGCGTCAGAGACATAGTACTATTATAAACACAAATTCACTGCCCGCATCAAAATTCAGGACGAAACCCTTTTGCATGTGTTGTGGAAAGTAGTGGGGATATTGAGGTACCTGTGTCTAGAGCATGCTGCCAAGAACCAGCCAAGGCGACCAGAAAATACACAAGGTGAACACTTGTGACAGCTTCACACGATCAAATCGCCGTCTTTTCGGTGAATAACTTGTGGTTGAATCTGTGTCGTTGCAGGTATCTGACAGCGCTGAGTGGCTATGATTTTCGGGTATATGCTGATGCTGGTCAATGACTCGCACAGGCCTCGAGTCGCGGTACAGGACCAGAGTCAACCACGAAACAGGCTTCGGACGCTCGGGCTTTACATCATGCCGCTGGACATCCGGATGTCCTTCACTCTCCTTCCGGTTGACTTCGATCGAACCACGAAGCAAAGTCCTCTGAACTGCCTCGATTTCTGCGGTGCCGACGCCAATATTTCTGCCCAGGAAGAAAAAAAAAGACCAACTTGCATACTTGTGACTTGTGCGAGAACGATGTCGTTTATGCACAACAATGAAGATTGATTGTGCACACATAGTTCGCATACTTATTCCATTAGCTGAGAAGCACTGTGTTTTGCTTTTGAAGCAGGTGTAGGCACAGCTATGCCACCAAGTTGAAGAGGGACAGACCGTTATATGCTTATGTCAGTCTATAGTCTTTCGCTTTTCTCAGTAGATTAGTATGATATGTCTAGTTTTATGGAAAAACACTATTTCAAGATTTAGCTCAAGATGTTCGACCGATCTATTATAGCATGTATTTGGCGTCCAGAGCACGGAAATTCCATACTATGCCGTAGCCCACAGCAGTGAGTCGCGCACTGAGTCGCCTGGTGGGTCTATAGTGAGTCGCCCGTGGGCCGCTGGTGAGTCGCCTAATATATCCTTCCCCGCTGAATAAGGGACTCGTCGTCAACGCCCAGACCAGAAATCTCGTGAAGGTGACATTAAACTTGTTTCATGGTGGAATGATGCGGAAGTTTCGAGGAAGGGTGGCAGTGTCATGGCGGCCGACGATGCCGCAGGCGCCGCATACATAAGAGCGCGACGATGCCGACGGGAGAGGAGCGAGAAACTGCATCTTCACTCAAGTCAGAACTCCGAAAATGGCAGGCAGTGATACCTTTCGAGTGGTCATCGTCGGCGGCGGCGTGGCCGGCCTGACGCTCGCCAATATGCTCGAGAAGTTCGACATTGACTACATCATCCTCGAATCCCACGGAGACATCGCCCCGGCGGTCGGAGCAAGCATCGGCCTGTTTCCCAACGGCCTGCGCATACTCGATCAGATCGACTGCTACGAGAGAGTCCTCGCCTTGCCCCAGCGGCCCATCACCATATCATACGAGCGGAACTCGCAAGGCAAACCCTTCTCCAAGCTTGCCAATGTCAGCGAGCAGCTGCAGCTAAGGTAAGCCGACGGTCACCGAAGAGTCGTGTTCGTTTGTCGGGAGATTCGCTTGCTGAAAGTCCATTTGTCATACCAGACACGGCTATCCGGTGCTCTTTTTTGATCGGCAATGGCTCCTGAAACTGCTGTACGAGAACTTACAGCACAAGAACCGAGTCGCCCTCGGCATGAAGGTCGCCAAGCTCCAACCGACCGACGGCGGCGTCCAAGTCATCACCAAGGACGGCCAGGTCGTCGAGGGCAGTATAGTCGTAGGTGCCGACGGCGTACACAGCACAATACGCGACGAGATGTTTCGACTGGGCAACAAGCTGCGTCCTGGCTACTTCCCCGCCGGCGAGCCCGACCGCGTCCCATGCTACTACAGATGCAGCTTTGGCATCGCACAGCACGTGCCTGGTTATGCGAATGGGGAGTTGAACAGAATCTGGGGCGAAGACTGGTCGGGGCTGACCATCTCGGGCCCAGAGGACCGGGTGTACTGGTTCATCTTCGACCGGCTCCCGGAGCCCAAGTATGGGTCGGATATTCCCAAGTATACCAAGGAGGATGAGGCGAAATTTGTAAGCCAGCCCTTCCCTTTTTCCTTTTCCGAAGAGGAGCGCTCCGCGGAGCATGACGCTCGTCCCGCGTGAGGCTTTACGGGATAGCCTTTGGTGTAGGTGCTAATAACTTCCAAAAGGCAAAGGAATTTTGGAATAAATCGATTACAGACAAGGTTACTTTCGGCCAGATCTACTCGAAGAAGTCGATATCGACTTTCACGCCGCTTCACGAGGTGGTCTGGAAGAAATGGTTCTTCGAACGCATCATACTTCTAGGGGACTCCGCGCACAAGGTGAGCAAACAGCTCAGTGACCAGTTAAATGAATTTGCCCGGCTGACTTTCTTTAGCCCAACCCAATCTCCGGTCAGGGTGGCAACGGTGCCATGGAGTCTGTCGCCGAGCTCGTCAACGCAATTGTTCGCATGAGAGACGCCAAGTCAGGTAGTCTGGCAGGTCTGGATGATGCGGATGTCGAAACGATATTGGCGCAGACCCAGTCCGCGAGGCATGAGCGTGAGCAGTATCTCATTGCTGCCGCCCACTATCAACAGTATCTCGGCGCTTATGAAAACAAGCTGATATCGAACTTGTTCACGAATGTTCTTGCGCCGCTGGGAGGAGACGAGATGTCGTTCTCGATCCTGGGAAAGCCATTCATCGACGCAGCCAGGATCGACAAGCTGCCAATTCCCTCGCGCGGTCGATTGGTTCCCTTCAATGATGAGCTTCCGGCGCGCCCTCTGAGCGCCGCGATGGGTCGGATTGCGACAGGCTGTTTCAGTGCCGGCATGCTCTCCCTGATATGGCTTGCGAGCAAATCAATGCGCCTCCCGGCGGCAGGTCTTGATGACTGGGCTGGACTGGCAGCCATCTTGCGTCCCTGGTCAGGTATCGGCGGGGGTCTCTTCAAGACCATCATGTCCGCCTTTTCCTACCCCTTGAAAGGACAACCACCTGCGAGTAGAGTGCAGCTGATCTATTTCATGACGCACCTTGCAGCGCCCATCTTGTCGTACACTATTGACGGCCATCGCCCGCGCAACCGACTCTACCCTCTCTCCTTGCCAAGCGTCTTCCTCGGCGTGATGCAAGTCCTCGGTATTGGCTATATTGCACCGACGCATGCTTTGCTCGAAGCGGCCCAGAGCGATACCTTGCCGACCACCCAGAGCGTCTCGCTGGAGACTAGCGAGGCCTTGCTGCCGGCACTGGCCTTGGGTTATGGACTTCCTACAGCCTTGATGCTGGCGCCCGGGTTCAGCAACCCGACCAAGCAGAATATTACTGCCATCTGGCAGTTCTCGCCGCTCTATGTGCCCGCGCTCACATCCTTGTGGCGACGTTACATGGGTAGACGGAGTTCGCAACCGCAGGCATCTGCGCCCGAGAAGGACAACGCATCGCCACCCCGAAAGGATGCCGCCAAAGCGACCCAAGCTCTGAAGAGGGTGTATCTATGTACTGCAGCCGTCCAGGCCGCCGTGCATCTGGCGACGATGGCATACGCGTATCTAGCCAAGGACATGTCTGTTGCCGACATTTTCTTCCGCGTACCGAGTCCTTTCGCGGCGACATGGAACTTGCCGGATACAGGCAGCCAAATTGCCACGTTCCTCAAGTACGATTTCGGCCTTGCAAGCTGTGCGTGGCTGATGAGTGGCCTATATTCGACCTGGGATCTTCGCCGTCGCGGGTACGTTACGACGACAGAGGGAGCAAAGGCTGCGGTAGGCATCTGTCTGGGCCAGTTCTTGGTTGGACCCGGAGCCACGTCAATGCTCTCGGCGTATTGGCAGGAGGTGGTCTTTGATCGGCTGAGGTCCCGAAAATAGTCCAGGATCACGGCACGGACACTGCCTGTGCGCCAGAAGGCAACCCCTTCCATCTGTAAAATTAGATACACATCGTATCACCTCTCATGTTAGATAGACAATAGATGCTCTTCAGGAACTAAGACGCCGTGATCCAGACCCTCGACGAGCTCCGGATGTTGGGCCCAGAACCTCCCTAGAATGCCCCAACCAGCTTCCTGGGTGAAACGACGGTAGAATGCATCGTCGAGTTGTGGCTCGCCATCGTTTTCACGGCTGATGAAGCTACTGTTGAAAGATCCGCGCACGCGCACGGTGCAGCTTAGCAATCCAAACACATCTTCGAGCGCGTATTTTCCCAAGTTTAGGATGAGTCGGTCCCGGAGGCGAGGCCAGATAATAGCAGCGATGTAGACTGGGTGCTCAATGCAGAGCTGGCAGGCGGTCGGTCGCATGTGCGGTGGGATAGCTGTGAAGGATTCCTCGGACGGGGCAATATACCAACGGAAGAAGACATAGATGAGCCAAGAAATGGCGAACCTTTCCGGCAGCAGGATGGGATAAGACGCCAGAACGGAGACGATGAGATTGGCGAGTTCATTGTGTGACCCGCCAAACAATAAATCAAGCACCTTTGGTGTTGGTGGCAGAGAGTCGGCAATGTTGGGGGTTGATTTTAGGCTCTCGATGACGGAGCTAAATCTGTCGTTTTGTAGTAGGAGTCTGGGCGGCGGAAGAGGAGAACGGGACATGACGGGGAGTCGCATCCAGGCTGGTGAGTTCAGTAGCTTGGTCAACGAATCTGGAGCGATGGCGATCATTGGCGTTTCCGTGCCCACATGACTTTGACTGGACTGTGCCCGGAGCGGCTCGGAATTGGACACGGGGGCTAGCGAGGCGGTCACGGCGTGGTCCAGGTTGTCCAGAGCGTCGGGTGATGCGAGATGGGCCGGTGTGTGATCCCGCGACCCGGCATCGCTTGCTTCTCGATTCAAGACATGCTCAAGGCGAGTCTGCCCCGGTAGGAAGCTTTCCGAGGGCGCCTGCGGAGGCGTGGGTGTGGCCAGCCGGAGGTCTTGCTCGAGACACCGAGCTCTATTCTCCAGAGCAGCAATGTACTCGCGCTCACGGCGCCTCTTGCTCCGTTGGTTGAGCTTGTCCCGTTCCCGCTTCCGCTGCGCTGCGCTTGGTTGCGCCAAGTTGTCATCCACGTCCTTTGATGCCATCGTTTGTGTGTTTTCGTAGTTGGGAGATGGATTCCAAAGTTGGCCGATGCCCAGTCCACGCTGGGAACTTTTCCGAAATGCCGGTATCCATTGCCAAACTCTAAATTGCGACACTGCCACGCTACCGAAGAACTAGCATCGCAATTTCAACGGCCGGTCCCGCAGCCCGTTATACGCCAGGACCTGGGTGTTTCAGTATTTGCCAGGGTTATACAAGCGCTTGTTGCGCACCGTCGAATCGTCGATGGTGTCACGGCAGAACCTATGTAGAATTGGGGGATCAGTGGCACGGGCCGTCATCAGCTGGCTTGCTCAGCAGTTGGCAGCTGCCCTGCGGGTCTTTTCGAATCGATTTCGAATCGATTTTGAGTTGCTGTTAGACGGCTGTCCTATGTGTCGATGGAATTGTCAATGTGCTTGAGGGTTCGGATATCGTGCCTGGCCATGTTTTGTCCCGGATCCCAAGATGGGAGTCACCGGTAGCCTTGTGATCGTGAAGTTGAGCTGACTCGCAATCGCCGTTTGACTTACTTACTGCTTTCTGGTGCTGTTCAGATGTGCCCTGACTATGGAGGACGTCGGCGCTGGGAGGGGTGACCGTTGTCATGGCGTATGCTATCATACACGTTCATGCACTATGACCCAACCACATTTCAGGGAGGGTTTAAAAAGGCCTGCTATTTCAGTAAGATAAAGTTACGAGCCGAATGTGGCCGTCCGGAATTGATCACCCCCGAGTCCTAATACTTACCATGTATGGACGTCAAACTGTGTGCCTGAGCAATCATTGAAATCACTCGACCGATTCAAGTCGAACCAAGAAATGTCCGACTAAGTGAATCCAGTGGGATTGAGACTTCTACTCCCACTTGGCAAGCACTGTCTCTTCGGGTTTCAGATCTGCCAGCTTGACCGTTTCTTTCCATACCAACTCCCTCGCTGTGGCGTTCTTGGACTCCTCGCTCGTCTCAAACGGCGTTCTTCCATTGAAATACTTGTCCTTGAATGCGTCTTCACCTTCACCTGTCGCGAATGTAGCCTCCAGGACGTCGCTGGCCGAGCGACTTGGCGCTCTGATCGTTCCGCCGTCTGGTTTGAAATACAGCACGAGTGGGTAGATGATCTGGAAAATGAGTACGCGGATAATCCAAGGTGCAAGCCTCTGCAAACCAGTGATCATTGTGCCTGGGTCGACTCCGACAAGGGAAATCTTGTGCAGCGCCGCGTCGGCGTTGAGCCGCGCCTGAAGCTCGTGTTGCATCATGATGAGGAAGAGCTTGGAAGCGCCGTATCGTCGATACCCGCTCCGCCAAGATGAGTCTTCCGCCGCCGAGCTCCATGTTCCCTTCGCGATGGCCTCAAAGGTGGCAGCGTCTAGGATGATTGTTTGGTATTTCGGATCGGCAAAGGCCTTGCTGCGGTCGTTCCGTGGATCCTTTGGACTAAGCAAGGTTGATGTCTGTCAGAACTGGCTAGGCTATTTGGAGATCTGGTCCTAGAGGCATGGGCCTCCTACAGCAGACATGAATACTTACTCGTGGCCTTGACTTCCAATCACCACAATACGCCCAGTCTCCTTGTCCAAACTTTGGAGGAGGAGAAGAGTAAGAAGCCAATGGCCGAGGTAATTTGCAGCAAACGTGGGATCGAGCCCGTCGTCTGTCCAAGACTGCATGCCAAAATCATGAAACCCTGCGTTTAAGATAATGGCGCGGAGTGGTGGAATTTCTCCAGAAGAAATACGAGTCTTGTATATACATAATCAGCATTGTACGTCTAAATGACTGGAGTAGGCACACATTGATCCTCTCTGCCACCAGGCGGACACGATCCAGCTTTGTCAAATCAAGCGCGACAACATCATGAGGATGCGATGCGCCGGATTTGAGAACTGCGTCGAGGGAGTAAGCTTTGCTTTGGTTGCGGACTGTGTATAATCCTTGGTATGTGGAGAATTCGGGCTTGGAAACGATTTGTTCGACGATGGCGCTACCGAGCCCTCCATTGGCGCCCGTAACGAGGATGGTCCCTTTGGCTGCGGTCATTTTGTCGTTGTGGGTTGCGAGTTTCCCTGCTAAAGAGAGCAAACTTCAAGGCAACTGAGAAGAAGAATAAAAGTGGATTGCTAGAAATTGACAGGGTGATTACGAATGCACTTTGGCAGGGTCGAGAGGACGGAGAGAAAAAAGACAAACAAAGATAAAAACACAGGCAGCGTCAGGAACCAACATTGAACAGGCACTGGTGTTAGTTCATAGGAGCCCTGGAGTTACAAAGCTTTTCCGCTTAAATCCGCGGTCCAGTCATGGATCAACCGTCAGCATCATTTGCCGAGCCATCCATGCATGCTTCTATGACGGACCGAACACCCACGAGCTTCAATATGCCACTGTATTAATGGTGCTAGTGATGCTCACATAGCTGGACCAGAACATACATTTTGGCCACACACTGATCAAATTTGACCCAGGGCTGCCGTCCGCTTTTTTTTGAAACTTTTGCTTGTCAAGTAAGATACGCAAGCGATTGCTCGCCAAGTATTTTTGCTCACCAAGGGACCTATCCGGGTACAAAAAGGAAATGCTGGTATCCCGCGACCAACAATAAACACGTTGGTAGCAAGTGAGCTTTTAAAAAATGGGATTGGTATCGATCTTCCTGCAAGTTGCCCCAGGATCTGATGACACTCACAGACCCGGCTAGGTGCTTGTAGCCTATAGGCAATGTGAGTGGCCCACAACGTAGCAATGCATCTGCAGTGAGTATGTTGGTATGCACCTGATGCTTGTCCGAAATACCCCGGCAATTGTGCAGCATAACGACTTGGGGAAATCAGGAGGGAAACTCGGGGAAGTAGGGCATGACCAAGGTCGTAACACCAAACCACCAATGATTTACATCGTACAGTAGGAAGGGTCTTAGAGACCCTCGATGCGATTGCATGGGAGTTTTAAATAGTCATATACATAGGCGCCGCAGCTTTACCCTTGTAGACAGAATGCACTGCGACTGAAATGAAGTAACTCCACCTCAAGTCTGACTTTTCGAACATTTCATCGTGCGTGCACTTTTAACAAAAGGTGAAAGTCCCACCCGTTCATATTTTGGGCATTCGAAAAAATCACCTCACGCCACGGATACAACTGTCGAGATTGAGGTCAGCCATGGCGACAATTGACCTCTGCAGGTACCCGGCAGGGAAATCGCCAGATGGCATATACAACTTTGTGGATCCACCGATTCTTGGCCCCGCGGTCGTCGGTGTCGGCGTCGCACTCGGCGTGGTCTCGACTTCGATCGCCGCTGGGAGATTGTATATTGACCGGAAACAGTGGCATCCAGCTGGCTGTAAGATACATGCCTCACCACCTCAACTCCCGCCAGTACTGACAGAATGATCGCAGACTTCACGTTGATGGCATGCTTGACCAACATAGCCTATACAAGTGTAATTTGTGCCAGTATGCAAATCTCCCGCCATTTCTCCCGTTGGAGTATATAACTTCACCGTAGATGCTGACCCAAAATGTGAATAGTGTACCCATTTCACCGCCATATATGGGATATTCCAGTATGTTGGTATACTGGAGCTGCCCTCAAGCTGCCATTTGCTCAGACAGTATTGTTCGCCCCAGCGCTCTTCTTTCCCAAGGCCGCGATTATGCTTCTCTACCGACAACTATTCGCAGTCCAACGTAGAACACGCATAGCTATCGATTTTGGCTTACTGATCACTCTGCTTGTCTACTTTGCTAACATTCCATTGGCCGCCGTGTACGCTGCACCGCGCATCGGCCAGTCTTGGGCATCGGTGTTGGAGAACTTGCAAGCAAATGCCCACCCGTTTGCACTGGCCGGCGTGGTGGGGGGCGCGATCACAACGTTTTTGGATTTCTACATATTTGTATTGCCCCTTCCGCTTCTTTATCGCCTTCAACTGCCGCTGCGGCGTCGTTTGCAGCTCGTGGGCATCTTCTCCTTCGCCGCACTGTAAGTCGTCAACTCCGGCTCGAAAGCACGGCGACAATCAGACTAACTCGGCGCAAAGTGGTGTAGGCGCCAGTATTGCATCTCTCGTCTGCAGAATTGAGCTTGCATGGTACTCGACTGACTCATCCTGGCTCGCCGCCATTACCGCCATGTGCTCGTGCGTGTCTACCAAAAATCATCTCCACCTATCAAGCCTGGCCGATGGAATGACCAACTAACAACTTTTCTTCTTTCCACATTAGTCTGATTGAAACCAATATCGCCATCATTGTCGGTTGCATGCCTGCCTTTGCGCAGATCGTGACGCGCCTCGTGGAAACCATCGGAGAATCCTCTATGTTCAAGGCGCTGAGTTCGAGGTTAGGAAGTACCCGCCGGAGGATGGACCTGGAAAAGTGTGCTCGGGAGACCCCCGAGCTGGCGGACCATGTCTGGCTAGAGCCACAGAACGATCCCTTTATGGAACGATCACCCCAGAAGGGCTTTGAGAAGCAGTACGGGCAGCTTCGCACTCTTGAGACAGAAGCACGTACTCCACGGCCACATGAGATAGCAAAACGATGATGATCGTATTACTTTGGCAGCATATGATATTTTGCACGAAGAAGTTATATAAATCTTGTTGGCGCTGTCAGATAGACCGTGAAGTAAGGATCGTTATCAGCTACTTAAGCAGCTAGCAGTTACTGTGCCAAATTGTCTGAGCTCCCATACCTGCTCCCATATCACGACGAGTAGCACCCTAACTTAGAAGATCACTCCATATCCCATGGGGATTCGACATCCAAGCATCAAGACCCGTGGCGCCTCATAGAGCTCCCATAAACGAATGTTTCGAGTTGGCAAAGGACTAACCTATATGAATATCAGCACTTGAATCAATCATTGCGACACTACTCCAGTCCCGGGTGTCTTTGCTCACATACTATGAGTTTTGCCATTCAAGCCCGGAAATGCGAACATCATTTCCTACTAGCAGCTCCAGCAGACAAGAAAGCCATTGATGCCTTGTATGTCTTCCTCGTCCCCAAGGGTGTCGCGCTGGCCGAGTTTGATGACGCGTGGGGCTCCAGCCATGAGCGGAGCGGCGATTCCGTACTGGAAAAGAAGCATTGCGGAAAATAGAGAAACGTTGAACTGCATATTGAATGACTGGTCAATTGAATGGATCTTTTTGAAGTTTGTGCTGTGTGGAACGTTCAAGATTCTGATGATATTGGAATCCTTTGAAAGGCTTTGGAGGGAGACGACTTCCTTGTTTTATATGTTGGATGACATCACAAAGTACACTTGCTTCATCGTCTCTGGGCATCCCGTCTCTCCCAGAAGATGTTATCAAAAAAGGGCCGCTTCTGATACAATCGTGATCGTATGCTGTGGTCCCCTGGTATCCGCCATGGTTGTGGGTAAGGACAACTTGCAAATCATTCATGCTCGCTCGACTTGAATCACTACCATCATATTGGTGCTTCCGTCCGATCAATGGAACGCCAGAGATTCGTACTTTTGTGTTTAGCAAGCACAAACTCTCTCAATGTCGGCGAAATAGACCTTCTTCTATCACATTTGCCACCTCCCTGGAGGTCGTTGGTGGATGCATGAATACCAAGTATTCATAACTTGTTCCGCAACGTGCAACACAGATAATCACCTTCCTTACCAACAATAGCCACTGATAGGCGCGATCTCTGCATGGGACTCTATTCCCTCACCTCCATTGTCCACTTAATATTGACGGAGTCGCACATCTCCCTTTCCCATATCCTATTCACGAAACCTCCGGAAGTGGCCCCATCAACTGCTGGTAGGCCATAGGGTAGACCAGTAAAGGGGCAGAAGAGTCCTCAGTGGAATTGAAAGCTTTCCGAGTCTTTAAAGTCGGGCCTGGTGTCACCTTCGGCAGAGATTAAGATCTATGCAAGGGGACTTAAGTGCGCAGCTCACCGCTATGACAGCTCCTAAATCCACTGCGTACCAGGCTGAAGTTTTTGCGTGCACTATAACGCCATTGTTATACGGTAAGTTAGCCGAAGACCTCCCTTACGGATGGTGGGTGTAATTAGGTAGGCCGCAAATCTGTCCAGAATAAGCACAAACGTACGAAATGAAACTCCAATGATTTAGTCAATCCGAGGTTGCTGTCCTGGCAATGGGGCAAGTCCTCCAGGCCTGACACCTGGTGATTTCCCTCCTCCTTTTCCGTAGCATTTGCGTAAGCTCATTTGCCTAAAGTATCATTCTTTGATCATGCGTCAGATGCCGCTCTCGGTTCTTGCCATCCGGATATTGCAAGCAGATTTTGCCATCATGTTGATATATCTTGAAGTGTTGCCTCCCACAATAAGACATCATGCAAAAGTCAACGCTTTCAAAGACGGTGTCATTCTGCGCAACACTTTCTTCGCCCATTTCGCGCATTCTGCTAAGCCACTCACGCCTTGTTGCGAAAACACTTATGATGAGCAACAAAACCCTCCCTTTAGAGGAAACTCCGTTTCTCCCCAATACTTTTGCAGAGCCCGTAGATGAGACTGCGCAGTTTTGGGTCAAGAATTCGCGCCCGGTGACAAAACGGTTCTTTATACTTCTCAATATTAGCACTGCAGCCCTCTGGATTCTTGCCTGCTTCTTACTGTACCTCACGAAGTCTGCATGTTCCTCCAAAAATGTGCAGACCCTCCCAGTCCAGCGTGATTAGCTCACCTATTGTAGGGTTTCAGGAAAACTACTTTCTGTAATCCATTGCTTGACCGTATGCTGACACAAGTTGATGAATCAAGCCCCGGCACAAGACGTGATCCGCTACAAGAAACAAGTCTTCACCAACGGTTTCACCGAGACATTGCGATACCAAGGCAAACCCTCGACAGAGCTCGACCGGGCTTGGTGGTCATTGTACACACACATGACGCGGATCCCACCCGAGGATGCCGCACGACTGGAAAACCTCACGGTGCCGATTCCGGGAGACCCGGATGGGTACTATGGTGTCATCTTTGACGTGTTCCACTCGTTGCACTGTCTCGATGAGCTGCGAAAGGGCCTTTGGCCTAGATACTATCGATCTTTTGCCGAGCGTTACCATCTCAGTCAAGAGATTGCTGATATGCACATGGGTAAGGCCGACCGCGTGCTCTTTCATGTTGAACCATCCAAATTGGCCGATAACCTGTACCGAAGATGAATCGTCACGGTTCAATTTCGCAGCCGGAACTCGGACCACATATTTACAGTCGCTAATTCATTGAACTAGACCACTGCGTCGATGCCATTCGACAGTCGCTCATGTGCAATGCCGACGTGAGCACCATTCCATTCTACTACGGCGGCCCTAACAACGACGACGAGACGGACCTCCACGTCTCTGGAGGTCATGTACACACGTGCCGTGACTGGGACGACATTGCGGCGTATGTTGCGGCTCACGAGTTTGTCACTCCCACACGTCCTAAGGAAGTCGATGTCACTGTCTTTGAGGGCGAAAGGATCAACTCAGGATGAAGCTGTCTTCTTTTTCTCAAGGTGAAAGTCAAATGTTTCGCGCAAAGCCAGTTGCCGGCGTGCGAGGTTTTTGTAATTCGCGGATGCTTTGGATTGGAATTGATTTTCATCATGCCTAGCCTCCAAATCTTACTCTTTTCTAACGGCAATGTACGGCCACAAAGCTTGGCGTGGCGCCGGCGGCCAATAAGATGCTTTCGTTTCGATTTTTCGAGGTCGATAGATTCTATTTACTCTAGTATTATGACTTTAGTTTATATTCGTTCGTGGATACACTTAGATTGCAGATTTCTATAGTTTTTAATTTCCAAATATTCAAAACGACGATCCGAACGGAGTCGAATTAGTGTTTTTATAACCTTCAACACGCGGACCGTCACTTTTGCGCACCCTTAGCCATACCACCGAAGGAGGTTTTGGCGTACGGTCTAAAATGCCAGCCGAGCCCATACAACTTCGGGAATCGGGACACATTAACTACCAAAGCTGCAAAGATACGTATCCGTTAACTGCCAAAGATACAAATTCGTTAATTTCTAAAGCTACTGGATTCTGACAGCATTTTCTAGGAGAATACGGACCCGTTAACTGCCCAAGATACGTATCCGTTGACTGCCAGAGATACGGGATCCGTTGACTGCCAGAGATACGGGATCCTGCAAGCGTAGGTGGTTGCGCGCGTTGCGCGCAACCACCGTCAGCTTGTAGCCAGATCGAGGCTGTTATAAGACACAGCGTATCGACGCAGAAAATATCTTACAATTGCAGCGTGCACTGCATTCATCGTTGGCCATTGTAGGTAAATGATAGTGGTTGAACATGAAAATTACATTGTAGGTCCTTTGCACATGGATAGCTCAGTGCCCATAGCATGAATATGGACTGGTTTGTATGACCCCAAGAGACATGCTACACCTCCCCAAGGATTAAGAAGGTTAGTTGGGTACATCTCCAGTTTTCAATGAAAATCAGTACTCTATCACCCGTCTTCTATGGCGCAACTACTGATTGGCATACGGGTAGAAAATCTGGATCTGGGTACCAAACTAACCTTTTTAATCCTTGTGAGGTGTATTATGTTACAGTACGAGTTACATGCCCCGCCTTGCAGCTCTCCCACCATGACTGGGTGACCCGCCGGTGTTTAACCGAGCCGCTAGTAGCCTACCAACGCGCCGGTATCGCTGGAGGTGTTTACTCTTTTTGAGAAACGGTTGGAGGGGTAGCTCCATTGTTGTCCTTACGTAACACTGCGTCGGCCACACAAACTTTTCCCAGGTATGACTGCGCTCAACTGATCCACCAACTTTCGTTCCTCAGCGTATCTGGCGAACTTCATTGCTCACGCCCTTGATCTCCAACACAATTGCGCTTCATATGCTGGATTGGTCTCTTCAATCCCACTGATCTCATCAGCCTTGAAAACGAAACGAGCGCAACGAGCGGCAACAATGGCTGAGAAGAAGGCGGACGCCCCGGCGGCTGGTATGCTCTGGGGAGGCAGGTTCACAGGTTCGAATGCCCCGCGATGCAAGCTTCGGATGCAGTATACTGACCTCACGGTGCACAGGTGCGATTGATCCTCTCATGCACAAGTACAATGCCTCCATCGGGTACGACAAGGCTCTGTACAAGGAAGATATCCTCGGATCGATTGCTTTTGCCCGGGCCAACTCCAAGGCCGGCATCATCAGCGAAGACGAATTCAAGGCGATTGAGCGTGGTCTGCTCCAAGTCATGGAAGAATGGAAGCAGGGCACTTTCGCTATCATGCCGAATGACGAAGATGTGCGACGCCACTCGATTCTATTCAACTCCTCGAGGCTAACACAATGGATCAGATTCACACGGCAAACGAGCGTCGCCTAGGAGAGGTCATCGGCAAGGACACCGCGGGTAAGCTGCACACAGGCCGCAGCCGCAACGAGCAAGTCGTCTGCGACATGCGGATGTGGTTGCGCGACCGCATCCGCGAAATTGACAGCCAACTGGTTGCATTTCTCAAGGTCATTGTCACACGTGCCGAGTCTGAACTGTAAGCCTCATCCTCCTCTGGCTAACAGTAACCCCCTGCTGACTGACACTTTCAGCGACTACATCATGCCTGGATACACCCATCTCCAGCGTGCTCAGCCAGTTCGGTGGTCTCAATGGCTGATGTCACACGCTGCCGCATTCAAGCAAGATCTCGAGCGGTTGCGCCAAGTCTTCGAAAGGGTCAATCTCAGCCCACTTGGTTGTGGCGCTTTGGCCGGCAACCCATTCCGAATCGACCGAAACATGATTGCTAAGGAGCTTGGATTCAGCGGAATCACATTGAACTCCATGAACACTTCGGCCGAACGCGACTTCCTCCTCGACTTCCTGGTCTGGAACTCGATTTTCACCAACCACATCAGCAGGTGGGCTGAGGACCTCATCATATATTCGACATCCGAGTTCAGTTTCATCCGACTGGCCGACGCCTACTCTACGGGTAGCTCTTTGATGCCCAACAAATTCAACGGAGACTCGTTGGAGCTTCTGCGCGGCAAGTCCGGGCGTGCTTTTGGCCAAATGGCTGGATTGATGATGGTGAGTCTTCATATGGACATCTCTGCTAGTCGCCTAGGTTTCGAGGGTGATTAGAAACGTATCGAGAATACCTGCTAACTATTCCATTCCAAGACTGTGAAAAGTTTGCCATCTTGCTACAACAAAGATCTCCAGGAAGGCTGGGAGCCTATGCTGGACTCGGTCCAGACCGTGTCGGACAGTCTAGGTATCGCCAATGGTGTCATTGCTACGTTGAAGGTGCGGCCAGAGCGGATGGAGGCTGCTTTGGACAAGACGATGCTGGCCACTGATGTCGCAGAGTGGCTGGTAAGGAAGGGATGTCCGTTCAGAGAGGCTCACCACATCTCTGGCCGCGTCGTTGCACAGTCTGAACAGCAGGAGATTTCGATGGACAAGCTGACACTTGAGCAACTGCAAGCCATTGACCCTCGCTTCACAGCAGACATTGTGGAGGCGTTCGAATATGAATCGAGTGTTGAGGCGAAATCGTCTCAAGGTGGTACTAGCCGATCTGCCGTGCTTGAGCAGATCCAGGTCCTCAGGGCCATGTTCGAGTAGGAGTTTGATAGGCTGATGCAAGATGCCGCTAGAGCAAGGGAATCTGGGATGGGCATTACGAATGGCACGCTTCATTCTGTAGAAAAAAAAAATGATGATCCAAGAGCGAGGGTCTAAGATGAACCAAAAAGTTCTAAAAATAAGCACAATGTTATTAGAGAACTCGAACAGGACCATCGCCAGGTGAGCCGGATATTAGAGGAGTCGTTGTTAATTAAGCGACGCTCAGTCCTCAAGGCATCTTCCTACAATTGGCTGAGTTCTTGAGAATCGGCAGTTAAGATGCTGATTTGCTGCCAATAGGGGGCACGCAATAATGTTTACGAAGCCGCTCCGACTGTAAAGAGTTTGCGACTAATGCATGGGGGGCCTTCTGCAGAACAAGGGTGGTGGAAAAGTGACTCAGAGGTGACTCTTAAGTGCTTAGCTGGGTCTCATCCTGTGATCCTAGCCCGATGGATCTGTATGCCTTGAGGGATTGGCTGTCCATAGCTGATTCTGGTTGGCCAATATTCTTCTATTGGATGTTTATAAAGATCGATACAATTCAGTAGATGAGATCCACGAGGTACTAACCTAGCTGACTTGACAGTATATCGCACCCTTTCTGGGTCAAGATCCACTTTACGAGTATACCTTTCATTGCGATTCTGATTCCATCGAGAAACCGAGAAAGCGCAAAAAAGAAGGCGAGCAATTCAATCCTATTGTTCAATTCATCATTAGATCGCTTCCACCATGGAGGCGAGTGGTCAACCATCCTTGCTTGAGTCGGGCGGTGTAAGAGTTGCTATTCAAGGTTGCGTAAGTTTGACAACCATGCAGCGCTGGAGAGCTTGACAGCCCCGCTGTATCTGCGAATATCACTGCCCGGCCTTGTGTTCCCGAAATTTTGGGCCATATCATCGCTTTCGGATATAATTCTAACAAATTCTTTCAGGGACACGGTCATCTCGACTTAATCTACAAGTCAGTCCAGAATGCCGCGGACGCTCGAGGCTGGGACACTGTGGACCTTCTGATCATTGGGGGCGACTTTCAGGCGGTACGTAACGCAGCAGACCTGACGGTAATGTCTGTCCCCATAAAGTATCGGAAGCTTGGCGATTTCCCAGAATACTATAGCGGTCGCCGGAAAGCGCCGGTCCTCACCATCTTTATCGGAGGTAATCACGAAGCCATCTCACACTCGTGGGAATTGTACTATGGCGGCTGGGTTGCGCCCAATATCTATTATCTCGGCGCTGCCAACGTGCTTCGTTTTGGTCCGATTCGGATCGCCGGCGTAAGCGGAATTTGGAGCGAACCCGATTACAACAAAACCCACATGGAACGTCTCCCTTTCAACCACAAGGATAACAAGACTTTCTATCATATTCGGGAGCTCGATATACGCAAACTCCTGCAAGTGAGAGAGCTGGTGGATGTTGGGCTTAGTCACGATTGGCCTCGAGGCATCGAGCGAGATGGCAACGAAGAGGCGTTCTGGCGGCTGAAGCCATTCCTCAAACGGGCAGGCCTGGATGATACACTTGGGAATCCCGCAGCCACCACCGTCTTGGACCGATTACGGCCGTTGCATTGGTTCTCGGCTCATTTGCACTGTCATTTCACGGCACTGAGACGACACGACGCCATTGCGACAGACCCGTGGAGTGCAGAACCGGAGACAACGCCACTGTCTACTCGACCGCAGTCCACTACGCTGCCGGAGCAGACCGCCAAATCGGGCAGCACTGATGTGAATGTGGACGGCGAGGAGACACAAGCTGCACGACTGCTTCAAGCGACTGCTGTCAATGAAGATTTGCCTGTCGAGTTGAGAGTCCAGCCATCCACAGCTTCTATTTTCAACACCGAAACACGATTTCTGGCCTTGGGTAAGTGCGCGCCTGGCCAAAAGCACTTGGAGCTGTGCTATATCAAGCCAGCTACGGTCGCTCCAAAGCCAACCTCTACGGCCTTCAGATTGGAGTACGATCCCGAGTGGCTCGCAATAACACGTGTTTTTCATCAATACCTTGCCATTGGGGACCGCAACGCGAAGCCACCAGTCGACGAAGGCGAAGAGGTGTACGCAGAGATGATTGACAAGGAACGCGTCTGGGTAGACGAGCACATTGTGGCTCAAGGCAAGCTTGCAATTCCTGGGAACTTCACGTTGACTGCTCCTCCACATAACCCTGGAGATCCCGAGGCAGTGAGTTGGCAGCCTGAAGAGTATACAAATCCCCAGACAGCGGCGTTCTGCGAGCTTCTTCAAATCAAGAACCTCTGGGTCGCGACGTCCCAGGAAAGGAAAGCCAGGAAACGAGACGCTCAGCCAAGACATGGAAACCGTGATGGCCAAGGAAGCGGAGAAGATAATCATCGCAGGAGGGGAGCGTGAGAGAGAAGAAGGTAGAACTATGGTATGACGATTGAATAAAAGTCTCTGTACCCAAACTTGTGCATCTGCGAAAATATGCTTTTTCCCCCTCATTACTTTTGGGCAATAGATTGGCCAAGTGCAGGCAAAAGAAAATGTGTGGAGGCTTTGGCGAGCATCTTAGTGACTGTCGCTCAAGCATCATGAGTGGGCCATTATGGAGGAGGACGGAGACTGGAAAGATATGGTGCTTAAGAATTGAGCATATGCTTTGTTTTTCAGCGCCTCCAAGGAACGCTCTTGACAATAGTCTGGGCAATGCGACGTTGTTTTGACCCCGCCTCCCACGCATGACGCAATGCTAGATTAAAAGGTCTGGTGAGGTAAGGACGCCGCAGACATGCGTCGATTTGAAATCTCGCTTGTAGCCGTAAATTCGATTTGGTAGGCTGTAATGGAACGCTCAACCGTTCCAGCTGTCCTGCCTCGTTGCACAGGGTACAGACGAAATTGGCCTGATCCCAACAGGCCGTCCTCCCGACGCCGCGCAAAAGGCTTCTCAGGCGAATGTGGTCTACATCTAAATGACGTCGCGCACGACCTCCATAAGCAGCACACTGCTTTTCCACCTGCTCGCGGACGACCAGCCATTCGGATTTGTACAACTACGCAACACTTTCACAGTCCAGCTTAATGTTATCGAAATCAGATCGGGGAGCATTGTTGCACCCCTATAGACTGTAAATATGAAGTTCTTCAACGCCCTTTCAATCGCAGTGAGATATCAGTGCTTCGCATTGGCCGTCACTGTCCCACAAGTACCTCTTGGCCACGAGCTCAATGATGCGAAATATCAGAACAGCCCCCTGAGTCATGGGTTGGACCAGTACATCCAGGAAACCATCAAGGAGTGGCACGCCCCGGGACTGGCAGTTGCTGTCATCCGCGGAAATGATACCTGGGCAAAGGTAGGATAAGTCTGGTCCCTAAAAGCATCTGCATTGATGCACCTTATCCATCCCAAAGAGCACGTTGGAATGTAGTGGCAGATATCTTGTTCAACCCTCAATCGGTCAACGGTCACCAGAAGTATTGAGCGCCGACGCTGATGTACATTCAGGGTTATGGCTATGCATCGTGGCCCTCGACTCCTGTGACTCCACATACGCTATTTTTGACCGGCAGTACGACCAAATCCTTTACGGCCGCCGCCATATCCTTGCTGGTAGACAATTCATCTCAATACTCTTCAATAACATGGACTACGCCTATGCATCAACTTCTTCCCGGTGAATTTATCCTAAGTGACGAATGGGCGACGAACCACGTCACCTTGGAGGATGCACTCAGCCATCGAACCGGATGTGCTCGGCATGATTTGTCCTTGGCAAAAGATCCCCAAGACGCTTTACGCAGACTAGAGCATCTTCCCATGGCCACGGAGCCGCGCGTCAAGTTCCACTACAGTAATATGATGTATGCCGTCGCAGGGTATCTTGTCGAGAAGCTCGCCGGCATGACGCTGTCAACCTTTTTCCACAAGTACCTCTGGGAGCCGATGCATCTTAACGAGACATTCTTGGGACTATACGACCCAGCATTGAACACGTCCGGCCTGCTGGTGGCAGACGAGTATTATTACAATAGACTCACCGACGATTACATGCGTGTTGACCATCCAGACGTTTCGCCGGATGAGGGCGCTGGGGCTGTCGTGTCGAATGTGTTGGACTATGCCAAGTATCTTCGGGTGATGATGGACGAAGGTGCGCCTTTGTCCAAGGCGGGACATCGTGAGCTCAAGACTCCACGAAGCTTCTATCAACCTAGTGGCCCTCCCTTCGTCGGCCCAATGACTTACACACTTGGATGGATGAGCGGAATCTTCCAGGGCGAACAGATTTGGCTTCACTCTGGTCAGGTCAACATGTTCACGACGTGGATGTTGATGGTACCGTCCAGAGGCTTCGGTATCACCGTGATGACCAATTCGGCATCGAAAGCCATGACGCTAGTTCTGTATCGAATTCTCTACGACTTGTTTGATGTCGAGGAAAAGGACAGATTTGACTTTGCATCAAAGTATGGCCGTCCTTCCCAAGGCAAGATAATTTAAGCTTACATTTTCTAGGTTCACAAATGACGAGCATGAGCAAGACCGTTATTTTGCCACGTGCTCTGAGCGCCTCTATCCGCATCTGCCCTCGCCGCCGCTCGCGCCCACGGTGCCACTCGCAAACCATACCGGCTTATTCTACGATGCAGGCTATGGCGAGGTCGTGGTGTTTGATACCTGTGACACTGCTGCAATGAACTCAGAGGAATTCTCATCTGCGGACAATGCTTGCCAATTACGCCTGCGAAAGGGCGATGGGCACTCAACTGAGTACACGTTACTTTTGGAGCACAAATCAGGGGATCACTGGCTGGCACGAGGCGAACTATGGGACTTTGGCGTGACCGTTTTCTGTGCCGAGGCTGAATTCAGGGTGGACGCGGCAGGTGTAGTTGTACAGGTCGGTCTGAATGTTCGACTGGAAGATGAAGTACCTTTGATCTGGTTCACGAGAGTAGAATAGAGCATGTCAGTACTCAGGTGCCTCAAGTCACTGACTGAACAACTGCTGCGCACGTGGCGGCGCTGGGAATAGCTCGTGGACGTTTCCAAGAAAACAACATGTCATTAATTCTGAACTCCCCGTGCGGTGCTGTCAATTTTGGGCACCTAGATTACGTACACAAGTGTAAGTGGGTGAAATAAACTTCCATCTACTAAACAACCCTAAAGGCCGAACCTCTGCTACATGCTAGTTTAAGGTTCTCGGACCCCTTTTTCGGTGGCTGCCACTCTTTTCCGGCGTGGCCGTCGTCCGTAAAGGCGTCATCTGTAAAGCCACGATACACCGTTCTTTGGTTTTAATTTTGACTAATCGATTCCAGAAAAGAATGCCTGATCCCCTGCCCGATCCCATCCCCTCTTCACTTCGCCGGGTCCATCGAGTGGGTGCAGCAGCCGCGCACGGAACACGGTGGGTGGAGGTATTGGCTTCGAGAATGTTTGCCATTTCCAATCCAGAGGGTCTCGGCCGTTGCCTAGCTGATGATAGGCAGTAATCCTGATCGTCCACGCCTCGTCTCTCCATCCATGCCGCATGATGGTTGTTGTACAGTCTGTCAAACAGTCTTCGCACCAATCAAGTTCGTGGTCGCGTTCGGAAATGGTACCTTGGAAATCCAACTTAGCTGATGGCTCCAGTGATTTGATCCTTCTGCTTAGCAAATCTTTGAATCTAGACTTGTCCACCGGCCGGTTAGTCGAAAGGTGGTGGCATATACTGTGTTCACAAAATTCGAGGACGCGACGATTAGCCTTAGGTGTTCCTCGTAAGGTGAGCGTATGCGTCATCCTGACAATCAACTCGCCATCCACAATTTTCGCGGAGGATGCGATTGCCCAAAGTCCATTCTTGTCCTTCATGTCAATGTCGAGCTTCGCGAGGTCGAGGCCGAGGCTCCTGCCATTCCCGTGGCCGAGAAATGAAGCATTCGTCGCCAGGCGCACATGGTGGAATGCAATGTGGGCATCCCCAAAGCTCGTGTGTTGTGGACCACACGGAGCTTGTCGGTAGCTTTCAAACTTATTGCCGACCGCCCATGACGAGGAATACCGATGGAGTTGGTTGCAGTAGTGGCAGTAGTAGAAGGAATGCCCAAGATCCTTCTCGAGTAGTTCAAGTAGAGCTGCACGTCTCGCGCTGTTCAGTTTCTGCAGTGAGCCAGGAAATAACCGGAGAGTCGTTTTGCAAGTCAGTGACAGCGCAGCCACCGAACTTGGAGCGAGGAAGTCGGAGATCATCCAGAAAAGATCGATTGGCAAACAGAGTAATTCTGATTGTGATTGATGATAAATTCGCTCTGGGAGGTCAACGGCTAGGTCACGGTCATTGAGCCTTCCGATGTCGAGATGTCTGAAGAAAACGTATGTTTTCAAGCCAGTCATGAAATTGTGAAGTGGTTGAATAGACGCCATTGGTACTCGATGATTGCTTTGTATGCCTCGAATGGCTTCGCGTACCTGTATCGATCAGAGTGGACAATGGTGAGGACGGTCTTTGGTTCTAGAAAATAGTTGCGAGAAGCTCAAACTAAATAGTAAAAGGTAAGGCAGGCAGCCACGGCGATACACTGCCAAAGTCAAATTCTTTGACCGAGGTTCGGGTGGCGTCCGCGACCTTAAACAGAATAGAATTTTCTTCGAATTGATTTAACCCAAAATGCATTGTACTTCCTGTGACTGATCCCCACTACGCAAACCCAACTCACAAGCTATCCTCAAAGAATTTGAAGCTGAACCCAGTGTTATTCTCATCCCCTGGCACACCAGACCGATGATAGGTTGCATCACTCCACCAGACGTAGGTACCCGAAAACCAAGCGCGATTAGCCCAGCTGTACTCGGTACCTTTTTGGACACCGTGGAAAACGAAAGGGATATGAGCTACTCCGCCGGGGCTCTGGCTGAGGTCTCCATTAGTCAGCATGAACGTATGGTGGCCGGGTCCATCAATGTAAAGAGTCGCATCCCAGCCCGTCAACATCCTATCCTGATGCGACCCAAAGAGGCATCCGTTGGACTTGTACCAGTCCCAAACATAGGTCGGATCGCCACCTTTGCGAAGTCGAAGGTCGGCAAGACAGTATTTGCTGTTCCAGCTGCCGTTGGCGGAGTATACGATGTGGAGTTGTCCGTTGGGGTCGACCACAGCTTCAGGGCCCTCGTTTATCGTGGGAGAATCGCCTAGCTCCCATGATTCTCGAGGCTGCGAGATAATATACCGGCTCCCTGTCGGCTCGGTAGGGCTCTTCATACGGCAGATATACAACGACTGCTCGCCGTTCACTGCTCCAGCCCAACCAGACCAGACAAACCAGCGCTGCCCCTCAAAAATGAACGCGGTGCCATCGATGGCCCACGCGTCATCGGGCAGTGCCAGCTTCTGCTCTGTCGAGTACGTCGCCAGTGGTGTTGCGGCACTGATCACATACATACGATGAGCTGCACCGGTACCAGCTGAGAAGTAGATGTACGTCTTGCCGCCGTCCGTGGTCATCTCTGGAGCCCAAACCTCTCCTCTGCCAGCAGTATCAGACCATACTTTGGTAGCAGTTGCAGAGCCAAGTCCCTGGATGGAGGATGCCTTGCGAACCCAGATGGACCCGTTGCTGGAGTCGGCGGAGTAGTACGAGTCCCCGTATTTTATGATGGTAGGGTCTGAACCACTTCTGATCTTTGACCCCATTGCTAATGAGCTCAACATCAAGAAGATGGTAAACATGGCCACCAAAGCTAGGCGTATAGGTGCCCGGGCCGGGCAGTATAACATCATTTTCGATATAAATTTGCAAATATTCAAATGGTAAAACTGGTCAAGTGCTGTATTTCTTTGTTTTCTTCCCTTCATAGTATGTGACGGGCGTCTGGATATATACGGGATACGTCTTTTCAAGTGTCCATTTCTGCCGTCTTTGTTCGGATAAAAGGCAGCACCTGATCATTACGTTGACTGACATCAAAAAGCTCGGAAATGCCCTGATATCGTGGCTCAGATGATCCTTTGTCCTATTTCTGCCCTTTATGACGAGATGAGTGCTGATATGGACAGGCAATAACGTGCGTAAGCTGCAGATCCAACAGAAATGTCCATGATCATTTACTGGATGCTGGGTCATGGCCGACCATGGTGGCTCCAATAGATCCGATCAACTGCCCGATGTTTCGGGCTTGGCAGGCTGATTGGAGACGGGATCAATCACATTCCACCACCATCAGCTAGGTAGCAGCCACTCATCGCCGTGCCGCTCAAGCGGCAACAAGCAATATTGAGCCCCTCTTCCTCCTCCTGAATAATGACATCGTCTCACTCCTGACTTGAAGTATGGCCATATCCCGCGATTCCGTTGCTGCAAGTAATGCTTGGCTGTGCTCACATACGGGTACCGCGTCTGCCCCCCTGAGAAGATCAAAACGGGAAATTCCAACGTCAGCAATGTGTCCCCAAAAAGAGAACAAAAATGCTTCCGCATTGAAATTTGGAGCCACATTTGTCGTGAAAACCGAATGCAGAAATAAACCAGACTATAGTACCCCATAATTCACCAGAATGGTAATACCAACACAACGCGAGACCTGAGTATTTCCTTTTCTGCCTTGGCACTTCACCAAAAGCTGGAATACCCACTTAAGTCAAGTCCGCAAATTCAACCTTGCATGTTGTAAATCCGTATTTTGAGTGGTGAATAAGTTATGGAAAATGATGACCAAATCTAAAATAAGACACGCCCGTACAACGCGACCAAAGCTTGACGAGAAGAATTGCTGACCGTTTCGTATTCGAGCACTATATTGGAATGCTTTTGCTTCGAGTTTAATGACGTTTATATTTGTTTCGGTCCTAGCCAACGCAATCGAAAACCTTATTTTTGCGGAACTGCCTTTCTGAACCATAATTTGCTTGTCCGCGAAAGATACAAGCGACTGATCACGTCAGAACTTATGAGGATCTTGCAATCGTAAAACTTTTGTTTGCTAACCGATATAATTGTGTGAGATTCGAAAATGCAGTCTTCAAGTGATTAAACCATACGTCCTTGTCAATGTAGACGATGTAGCCTAAACCATGTTGTCGCGTGGTAATGTAGCCCGTATTCACGGCGGTAACATTGAATACCATTTACTGCGACGGCATTATGCGTCATCTGCTTCCAGGGCCAGGCTGCTCAGTTCGTATAACTTATAAGTGGCAGTCCTGTGATTGATCATTCATTTTGCCTTTTAGCCTGAAGTAGAACGCCTCTAGGAGTCTGACTGTAAAGAATTATGTGAAATGTAATGTTGTGCTACTTTGCGTCTCGGGTGTGGGAATGGGACAACCTTGTTATTCTCTGCTTCATGTTGAAGTTTTCCCCATCACATCAGATGCTTAGAGATCAGATAAAACTATACATAGATAGAATGATTCTTGTCAAAATCTTCACTGAGTAGGTATGTATTCACTCTTGTACCATTTCATTAGCCATTAATAAATCATACTTACTTGGTCGTTGTTTGATGGTTACGAATCGATATACCTACAGGCAAACCTAGATAGATATGACATAAATTTAAGCAAGTTAAGAGATGCCATTTTCGTGTAGCGGATAAGGTTATGCTGTTGGTGCGTATGATCTGGAAATAAACACATTTCGTTTAAGCCACCCAACAGTAAAACAACAGCTATCGGCTATAATCAGCGCGGCTAACGTCCGAAACAAGAACCTTTGTAAATAAGCCGTTGGTTATGATATGATGCCAAGTGGTGCAGGGAAACTTCCGCAACGTCACTTTTGTCACCCGCCAGGAAACGATAAGCATGACAGTCACTTTGACGTGGCTCAAGCCTTCGCTGTTGTAATGTCGGTAGGAATATACGAGAGCAGAGACTCCAGGGATCATGGGAAGGAAATGAAATAAGTCTGCCATAAGATCGTATAATTGATGTGGCATTGCTTCATCGGAATCCGATGAACAACGTATTTTCGACCTGACGGAAAACTATATAAAGGCTAGTAACGACAGTTCAGTGAGAGGATCTGCATCTCATCATCTGCAAAATCACATTTCACTCATACCCCCATATCTAAAACAAAATAAATCCCTCAAAATGAAGTTCTTTGCCATCCAAGCCATTGCCCTCCTCGCCACTGGCGTCCTCTCCGTACCAACTGAGGGCGAGCCTCACAACATTGAGGCCCGCGTCAATTGCGGACAAATCCTGCCAGCCTGCAATGGCGGCCATGTCACTGGGCAAACAAACTGCCGCTGCAGTGGCCAGAAGGAGACCTGCGATGTCTGGTCCTGCCCTGGAACTGGTTCAAACACCGTCATGGTTTGTGGCCAGGCCGGCACTGGATGCGTCTGGATCTAAGCTATAAGCAAGCGATCGTAATAGGTCATCAAAGGTATTCCTCCTAGTCACTACAGTGACAAATGGTTGCTCACATTCTCGCAGCCCTTCGAATCATTCCGGAAATTCTCATGCTGAGAGCTCCGACATTTGTTCCATTTTCTATCGGCTGCACTGCACTTGTGGTGCTTCAACAAGTATTCATATATCTATGATATATAGTCACTCATTACCATAATACAAAACTATCCCGGGCAAACCTCGAGATTCTTATCTGTCGTGAATGAGATTGTGTTTTGCTTGCTAGTATGCCTCAAGACTCCTCAGCTACGTGTTGTTTCACATTTCTTCTCCTGGCGGAGGTGTTCGGTGGACCCAGATCAGTGCCAGCCGTGGAGGCCAATCATTACGTGCACTTGTTTTGTGTGTTGTCTTTCTGCTGTTGCAATACAGGATTTGATTACGGAACGAAGTCTTAGCCTCAACTTATGGGTAGTTCACCTGTTTTTAAAAACTCCACCGCAGTCTCCTTCCCATTATTCTCCGAGGCAATGTCAAATGTTGTGCTCAGGCTAGCTGCCTCAAGAACGATCTTGGCTTCGAAGTATTGGTATCCACCTTTCACCACGTCGGTGGTATTGCCAAATGAAATAGTCTCCAGCTGAAGTCTTGGTAGCATCACGCCAGTCTTAGGAATCTTGCGGTAGAGCCGCAAATCGGGCAACTCGTTGGCAGAGACCATTTCCTGCCGAAGAGCCGCAGTCACAGTCAACTCCCACGCCGTGCCATTACTAACTATGCCGGAGTCCGATTTTTGATACAGCAGATCAGACACCACAGGGAAGCCACCGGTACCTTCATTGTCAAGCAGCAGCACATCACCAGTGGAAGTGGTATTGAGTTGAATGTCAAAGCTGCTGATGGCCGTGTCGGCAGGCAGGGATGTAGAAAAGTCGAACCATGTAAAGACGTTTCCCCAAAAGCCATACGACTGCCCACCGCGCAACACTTCTCGGTTGGCCACGATCGTGTTTGGGACAAAGGCGCCGGAGCGATCGCGATACTGAAGTGACACTGTTAGATCGTCGCCGTCGAGCTTACGATCGGGATTATTCCGAACTCGGATTCGACCCTGGAACAAGATCGACCCATCATCTTGCATCTGAAGCGCATCGACATAGGGCTTCACGTCGACGATTTCCAAAGGCTCGCTCAGTGTGACCGTCGAAGGGACAGTGTCTATCATGCGCTCGAAGATCTCGACGCATTTGCTTTGAAATGTGGCAGGGTCGGCCAGAGTCGACATGGTCGAATTTCCGTCGGAAGCAAAGATACGTTTGTCCGAGTTCGTAGTGTCGTTGGTCCCGACCACTAGAGGATTCAGAGTGTCGTCGGCCAGGTACTCTGTGACGACGGCATTATCGAAGCTGGCAGGCGATGAGTCGAAATGCCCGACGTTTGCCGCGGTCGCCTCGCCCGATACAAGATCTGGGAAGTCCACGCTGTGAATGTTACCAAGACTATGCCCACACGCGACCATTGTGATCATCTCCTCTGCAATTCTCGTCAGTCGGCTTTTCGAGCCAGAGAGTTGTGAGATAAAAATCGCGTACCGTTCGTAAACCCCGCCTTTGAAAACGCAGCGTGATTACTGTCGAGATCATCCTCCGGCTTTGGCACGCCTGCTGGGCCAGCTTCTGTTGCATCGATGCGGCCTGCACGAAGCGGGACTCTGGGTCCATCACAAGCCGCCACAGCGGCGACAAGGCTGAGCGCAAGCATGTCGGAGACGGAAGACCTGGGCGTGATAAAGTCGTTCATGGCCCCAAAGGTATTGTTGAACGCCGATCCGGTATTCTCGGGCCTTTCGAGTTCAAACTGGAGAGACGCGTCAAGACCACCTGTGCCCGCCGATGCGTCGTGCGTAATCATATCGTGAAAGACGGATCGAACCCATTCTGCCGAATTTTGTTGTCCAGTCACTCCCGAACCAAAGCCACACGGCACAACCACTAATGATCCAATGATTAGCAGGCGGACAAAATCACGGCATGCGTCGGGGCGAAGAAATGGCCACATACAGTCGGAGAATCCGAACCTCGTGACCCCAGACTGTATAGCCAAGATATCCTCCAAAAAGTCGTACTGCGACGGCCAGACATAGGCGCCTGCAGCATGCCCTAAAAGGCCAAAGACTATCGTAGCTTGGTACATTTTGAAGTCAAACGAAGAACACAGCGCTACTCGATACCTCACAATCGTATAAGAGGCCGCGACCAAGCATCTTTATAAATGCAGCATCCCTAATTGGCTGGCATGAAAAGCTCCATCTGTCAGTATAATTAGATTTAATGCTCCCCTTTCCCCTCGTCTAGTTGGTAAGAGCACGGCCTCGACTTCATTCATACACGAGGTTTCGTGAGAACGGTCGCTCTGCAAGTGGGGCCAAAGCGATTAATACGAACAAATTTTAGAGTACCACCTTCCGGTCTACGATGCTGAAACCATGAAGACGAACAAAGCCTAACAGTTTATAGTGCGATGGCATTATTTGTCTAGGATGTTGGTGGTGCGCTCTTCTTGGCAGTGGCTCAGTCAGTGCTTGGCAGCAAAGTATTACCAAAGCTCAAAATGCTGTAACTCGACACAGAGACCTGGATTTGATGGACCCTGAATAAGCTTATTCTTCATCGGATACCGGCAGACAAGGGACCACCGAAGGACTGGAGAGGGCATTTGACAGCACCCTGTATACCGATGAGACTATATTTGTAGGTACCTACCTATCTATGGAACGGAGTACGAGGTACACCAAAGTATGGAAGGGTCCCATCGAGTACTCTGTATACGCCAAAATAGAAGATTTAATCAAGATGGAGTCCTCTGATTCAATGGCCGACTTTGACCTGTCGGTCAAACATGCATAAGTAGGTAGAGTTCGAGAGGCTATGTAGTAGCGGCTCGTCCCGTTACAGTCGATGACAAACTAAGTTCTCCTTGAAATTGTTCCGTATGCTGCCCAGAGCTGCCCAGAGTAGCAAATGTACCTATTGATTCGGGTGTCTGACAAGGGCTGTCTTTAGCGCTTCAATCCCCGCTGGCTGTCTGTTTACGCTGGACTGGCCGCCCCAAAAATGCCCGCTAATGAAAACCGACTATACTGCTCCTTTTGTTTGTGATAAATTTATATTGTATTCTTTTATTGGCTTCAAGATATGGAAGTTGAGATTTCCATGGTATCTAGAGATTTCTCTTTTGTGTTAACCGCCTGACATTTGTTTCTGCACAACATGGAGAGGCGGCATTTTGTCGAGCTATTCTCAAGTAAGGTCATGGGGGCGACAGCCTGTGGGCCTACGAAGGGGCCTTGGCACAAGAAGGAGAGACGGTTTTTTGTCGGGCTATCCTCAGGTTAGCCCATGACGAGGGGGAGATTTTGTCCAGCGGCACAGCCTGTGGACACCCCATAGTCTCCTGCAACAACCTCGTGGCTGGAAAGGTGAAATGCATTAAATCGGGGGCGGACAAGTTGCACAGTGCTACGAGTTGCGCCTAAAAAACCAGGCCTGCGATCCTTGATACTAATACAATGTAGCGATGGCTCTTCGTCGGCCCTTGAACAGCATGAAATACGGGATATCCAATACCGTCTCTATATACTACTCATTCCTTAAGTCGGCGCCACGAGAACATTGCCGTCAGAAATCATCAAGCCCTCAAGTACTCGGCGGAATAGCTCCAGCGACGCCTTTGGCTGGTAGTATGGAACCTCGTGGCCAGCCTCGTATATACGCGTGAAACTGAAGTTTCCAAATTGACGAGATAGCCCGAACTCGATGCCATCGACCACGAAAGGTGCATACTCAATTCTACGAAACTCTGGCGCTTGGGCGTAGTTGGCTGCAAGGGACACCGCTTCGCCGCCATACCAATTACAAATGTAGTCCTTGGTTTGGGTTAGAACTGACTTCAATCACAAGTAGGAGGTGGTCTAGGTAGAGGCTTACTGCGTCGCCGTAGACCAATGCCACGCGGATGCCGAGGTTCAGCAATGTTTCCAGGTCCTGTAAGCTATTTGGGTAAGCGTGGTCTCCAGTGGGATAGAACCCTTTGAGAACTTGAATGCTCTGGGAGCTGGTATAGTTTAAATCAACACCTAAAGCATTCTGGACGCTGGCCGTGTTGACGTAATGTACCCAGTGGTCGGTCGGCAGCCCGGTCCCTTTAGGGACGCGGATGTCGTAGACACTGCGACCGGCAAGTCGCTCGAACGGACCTTCGACGAGCTTCCGACAGAGTGCTGTAGCTTCATCACAAACCGACTGGCCCTGGCGGTCAGAACGATCGACTCTGGCGCACCAGTCAAGAGAGTCCAAGCAGCCTATATCGGGACAGTGGCATTTGGTCAGCCTTAACTCCGGGCGCCTGGTGATCTTCATACAGTACATACCTCCGGGAAGTGACAAGGCCATCTTTGTAAAGTTGTATATAGTCTTATTGATTCCTTCGATGCCGTACGTATTGTTGTAAGCAAACTCGGGGTACTGCGGCATTTGAATTCTTTCGCTGATAAGCCCGTTTATGATGCCCAGTGTGTGAGGCTCAATCTCAATGCCCTGGGCGCTCCCGTCCCGAATCAGGATATTTTGGTCGTAGAAGTACTTGAAAAAGGTCGGACCCCAGTGGCCGCCATAGCTCTCCGCCCAGAGGTTGAGACTCCGCGATTTAACATTTGGGTCAACTAAAGCACAAATTGTCAGAAGCTAGCTGCTAATGGACTAGAAAGGAGCTGCAGTGATAACGGTTGGGGCCACAGGCAACTATGCCCGCCGTTCGAAATCTCTAGGTATGCTTGGACTGATGATTCGGGGGGTTAATTTACTGGAGGGAAGGGTTTCGAGAAATGCTTGTAACACTTCCCAAGCCGTCACAGCCGCACGGTCAGTTGTATCGTATCTATAGGGGTCAGCATTGCCGTAGCGACCATCGGGTTGGTCAGAAGGCTGCGGGAGGCCCGTCGTCTGGTTCCGGATGCCAACGACCTTGTTCTGATAAGAAAAGCCTGTCCCGATTGGCTGCGACAGGAAAAGTAGATTGCTGACTTCGTTAAAAGAAAATGAATTGATGCGAGTTGTTCCATCAGCGAGAACTTGACACGGTCCGATTTCTGAGCTTCAAGTCAGATATTCCGAACGGTCTTTTGCCTAAGACGGGAACATGACGAAATACCTTCGAAAAGACCAATCAGAGAGTCAGCGCCAGGTCCGCCGTTCAGCCAGAGAGTGATCGGTGCCTCTTCTGGGCGAGTTCTGGCCTCGAAGAACCAAAAGAACATATGCGTATCGTCGTCCAAATCCACATATCCTGAGTAGCTCTTTACTCCAGATGATGTCTCACAAACGCCTTCACTTCCAGGCTCCTTGTAACGTATCGTAATGTTTTTCGAAGAGACCAGAGTCTTGACATCATTTGGTTGAACAGGCACGCCTTGTTGTTGGGTGGCCGGACTAGATAGTAAAGCAGCTCTCAAGGAAGCGAGAGCTAATGTCATGCACGGAAAAGCTTCCCATAACATGTTTAATGATTTTCGCGCCAATGCAGGCAATTGACTTGCTCGGTTTGTGAGACTCACAGATATCTTTTTTGTATTGTGATGCAGTTTACGCTTTTCTTTTCTCCGGTATGAATCATACAATATCAGTACCGAAACTCCGACGATGTTTAGGTATAGCAGCCACCACCCCCTGCAAGTGTGATGGCAATAGACATACCTAGTATTCTGTACAAGGCTCTTCGGGTCTCGGTACGAGAAGAGGGGGCTTGTGTCTCCGTAATATCCGACCATGCGACATTCCGAACCTCACCTTTTCGGCAGCTGCTATAACCGTCCTGCCGACTCGGCATCTTGGCCCGACGGTCCGACTATAGCTGATGCATGCCCGACGTTGTATTAACCAAAGAAGTCGTGGCGGCCTTGCGTCGTGCGACTAAGTACTCCTTATTTGCTTGAACCGGGCTAGCTTATCCCTGGATGAGTAGAAATAGGCCAACCCAGAAGGTTTATCACAAAGCTTTACGTGTTGTCTTGTCATTGAGAATCACACTCTAACAAACGATACCAATGTCTACGAACGAGGTGGCGCCCGCCATCAAACCTGGTCGGTTCGACCTGCCGGCCTGGCGCTTTAACGAGGACCCAATGCCAAAGGTCCCGCAGACTGGGGGGTGCCACTGCGGCACAGTACGCTTCCGTGTCCAGCACCCAGTTCTGACCAAGCAGCCAGGCTTTCACCATATAGTAAAAATGTGCAACTGCAGCATTTGTGGTCGCAACGGCTATCTGTTGATATACCCCGAGCGACACGAGCTTGAATGGCTCAGCGGGGAAGAAGCCCTAATCGACTACAAGTTCGCTACAGAAAAGAAAGCTCATCGATTTTGTGGACGCTGCGGGAGCAGCATGTGCATGGACCCCCAGGGATCTTGGAATTCATGGGCTGGTGATGTTGTGGGCTTGAATGTGAGTTATGACGCTATCAGGTTTCATCGCCAGCCCCCGGATCTTTGCTCACGCCAACTCAATCAGGTCCGAATGCTCGATGAATGGGACATAGCAGATTTTAACTTCCATGAAAAGGATGGCAAGAACTTTGTTCCTAAGTAATTGTACAATAGTCTGCGACGCTCGAGGCATCTGCGTGATTAGACACCTTCCAGATTCTTTACGCGGTCTTTCCGTGCCTATCGAGAAAGCTTTGAGCTACTCGGAGTAGGCTCACTGTAGCAGAGAATGATTCCGGAAATCTTGTAGCCAATTTTGCGAAGAATCCACATGCCATCCCCAAATAACGCAAGGCATCTTTGTCCGGACCGTTCACATCTTGTAGCAATGCAGCTAACTGGATGCAAGATTCTAGTGAGACTAACCCAGGCAAACTCCTGTTTACAAAGATACGTATAAGTCTCAATCCATCTAGAATTTGTTGGGACACTTGTGACTTACCGCATGGATAGGACTACAGCCGTAGGAAGCACACTCGCCGCTTCAAGGACCACTCGAGCAGAGCTCACAAGAGCAACACTACAGAACTCAACATCTCGCCCTATGTGCATCCGGAGGTTAGCCTCATGATACCGGCAGAACAGCCAGACCTTGCGACTGTCTGTAGTGATCTGATCGGGATGAGGCCGGTCGATGTCATGCAACTGGCTGGGTAGATTTCTCCGCCATATCTGCAATTCATTGATGATTGCAGCCATTTTCGGATCATCAGCTGGTGTATCCTCGATCTTGGACCGTATGTTAGTAATTTCAATGCGAATCTCCATCCATCTATATCTCAAATTCTCCTCGTCAGTCAATTCCAGGACTTCTTCGAGATCGTGGTGGCCTAGCCATCGCAGACCATCAGGCCGCAATGACTTCTGGTTTATGATATCAGTGCTTTTCTCAAAATCCAGAAACATGACTGAGCTAGCTATTACCTTGTTCTTTGGACCCAAACTCGCATAATAGTCGAGCTCAATGCAATATGCCGCAGCAATGGCTAGGATGAGATTGTGTCTGTTTGGATAGTCGCAGGACATGCCCTTGGTAGGCGTGTCCCGCGTGTACAATATCCGCGCGCATGCGCTTGCACTTAAAACCAAGTCTGTTGTACAAGCTCCGTTGCTGTTCGTCGAAACGGTGGCCTGCAAACTGTCAGAATTGTCATGGTAGCAAAAGGTAATCGTAGTGAGCGAAAGTGAGCCAACTTACTAATGTTGCTAGTGCCTACACCGGTGTTCTGGGTCAGCACACCAGGAGTTTGGAATGGTGATTGCGAATCACAACGTACTTGGAGTTTGAGTAGCGAGTTGTGACCAAGGAGAAAGGGCGCAACTCTGGTGCATGCTTCTCCTAAAAATTGCTCCGACTCGCGGGTCTGGTTCTGGGAAGTTGTGTCTTGGTTCTCAATGATTTGAAGCCCTGCAGCGACCACGCCCAGGACTAAAACCGTAGATAGCGAACCGCCTTGTGAACCATCGTGTGAAACGGTTCTAGCGAGGCTTACGATTTCTTGCTGGGAGAGAAAGTCACCCAGCCCAGTATAAGTCTCAAAAGCAGCTGTTTTCGATGTAAGCTCAGTGTCTGAGAATCTATTTCACGGCAGCACACTGGCCACACCACTTACTTTGGATAGTTTCATTTCTTCGCTCATCATTGTGGAACAAGTGCATTATATCCTGAGCTTGCGCTTCGGAGTATCGCTCTGGTGTACTCAGAAGGAGGCATCGACTCGCAACAGAATCGAAATCAGCGAAAGCGGCTACTACGTCCGTTCGCTCTTTCTCTGTTAAGCCTCTTTGTTGCATGATTTTATGTATTTGAGTGCGACAAAACCCGAGATTGCTTGGATCGTGGCCGAGGTCATAGGAGTCGGCTTTTATGGAAGTTTCAGCTGTCGAAGATGACCAGGGGTCAATCGTATCGAGTGGTGTGGCTGGCCAAAAATCACTATTGGTAACTGTGGCCTGGTATGTGCCAGAATCGCTTCCCGTAAGTATTATATCATCCCAATCAATACTCATGAAATCAAAGGCTGTCTTAGATACAAATGAACTAGTTAGCTGTCAGAAAATCTTGACCTGTGTATCAGTGAGCTCACGTGAGATAGTGCGTTCTCTGAAGTCCCAGCCGCTCCCTCTTGATGAAGAAAGTTCGGGTTCTTCTCTTCTGTTGGACTGGCAAGCCCGGCAAGATCGAAACTCGCGCTTGAGCTGGACGGTGGCGGCGGCTCTGATTGTTGCGATTGAAGACCGCATGTCGCAATGCCTGACGCTGAATTTAAACGACGTCGTCGAGTGGAAGCGGTGTATTGGCAATCGCGCTCGTATCTCTACCATTCTGACAGTCAACTCACTGAGCCACGTCAAGCATGTCACTCTAATTCAGACCTACCTCACAATGGTGGCATGGTGTCTTGCCGTCGCCTAAGCTTGGAATTAGAGGTTCTTCAAGGGTCTTCATTCTTGTCATGCAAGGGAATTGCAATACTCACATCGCACCTTGGACAGTTTGCAGCCCTCACATGCCCCCATTCGGCGCCTGAGAGGGCGAGGTTGGCTCTTTCGGTCTAACGAGGGCTCCATGTTACACAGTTTGGGAAAAGAGTAAACCTTGTGGTATAAGCCTATGATAAATGGAGGTCGGTTGCCACATTTCACAGCTCGTAAAAATGATAATAGCGATTGCAATAACATCAGCCAACATACAGCATACAGATGCAGTGTGAAAAGTAGGATCAACTTTATTTACTTGATTGGCCAATGATATCCCTGCTAAACAAGGTGCGTTATGCTGTTGGCCGGCAAAGGATCATAATCAGGTTTGAATGGCCAATACGGGGAGGGTTATTAGCGACTGACCGACGTCCCGGTACAAAAAAATAGAAAACTCCTCGGTCCGTATGTCTGGATCCTCCCCGATAGGGCCAAGATAATAGGTCCAGCCGGAATGCCCCTGTACGCGCATTGCATACAAGAGGGCAATACTATATACCAGGGTGCGTAATATTACTCCAATCAACATTCTCTTTCTTGCCAGGCAACTGCTAATACGGTCTACTGATATATCGCCACTAACATGATGTGACTTCGGGATCACCGGGAATATATCCTGACTACATTGTGCGGGAAGTATTATATTCAGAGAATTAAGGTTCATAATGACTCGTGACCCTGATATACATAAACGGCATCTGTGTATTACTACCTTAGATACTTATGCATAATCAATTTCGGGATACATGCGTCAAATTATGGGGGGCGCGTTCCGTTACTCTAAATGCTTTCCAACCCCTGAGATTGAGTGTGTTCTGATTTGGTGCCCGACTCTGGTGGTGATCTCGGGGGACATCCTTCACGGTGAGTGCAATCGCAATTGGTCTGCCGTCCACGTATTGGGTGAGATGTTGATCGCGACTGGGCCATATTCGCAAGCTGGATACTTGAGTGTCAGTTTGCTGGATACTCTGTCGTCAGGCCATGAATTGTTGAAATCTCGGATTATTTCCATGCAGTGCCTGACGTGGCCCCGCTCGACTGTCCAAGAATCCATTGGCATGCGCTCATTGGCTGCCTCAACGTATTTTCGCCAGATATGTAAACAGTGGCGGCGGTGCTGCAAAGTGTTTACCCACACCATCTGAATTTGCCCAGCGAAGGCCAATTCGTTTGGAATCCGCCCAACTCCATTCCAATTCTCGTCGTGCTGCTCCCAGAATTCTAGGTCGCTGGACCATGGTCCGCTCCGCCAGTCGTCTTCTTGCTCTGCATTGAAGCACAAGGGATGCTGCCAGGCGAAATTATTGGCCTCGAACATGCAACCTGCGGCTATAGCCTGTGCTGGAGAGCTGCCACAGAAGTCTGGCGGGATACGTGTTGAGATTGTGATCTGGGAAAGAGATGGCTTCCAGGTTCGGCTCAATACTACGCCGCCCATGATTATGACGACCAGCATGGTCACGAAGGGGATCACGATGAGTATCGCAAGCTTGGGGCTTTTTGCGATGACCGAGAATCCTCTCCGTAGAGTAACTCTATGGGGTGAATCATCTTCGTCTTGGCGCAGGAGCCTAAGTCGTGGAGAGTCTGATGACTCCGAGGAGATCTTTTCATAGGCGAAGTTGTTCTTGTTCATGACTGTAAATGACGGGGAATGATATGTATCCTGACGCAGAAGACAGTGGATTGTCAGGTGATGGTAGGAAGAATTACTGGCAAATATAGGTATGCTGGAAAAACCTTCAGCGGGTCTGGCTACGTGACATCAGCTTTCACAATCAATGCCACTTTCAGCTATAAATGTACGCAGGAATCCTTCTTTGAGTGTTCAAACTCGAATATATCCTGATAACCGGAACCGCAGCCGAAACCTGTGTTGCCAAAGTGCTTTTCCCTCCCTTGGGGCACAATTCTTCGGTACTTCTTCCTTAGGTACTTGATGCTCCGGGTATCGGGTTCTGAATCTGTGCCGCTGGCGAAACTTACTTACACGGTTATTCGGATGTTCACAAGCTACTTCCATCGGATCCGGAGAAACAATTCTATGCTGAATTGGGAGGATGCTGATTGGGCCCCAAAATCGAGGGCTACACCCTGACAAGTTTTAGCCGTCCGGTTGTGGAATACCATCGACGGCCGTGCTTTATGCAAAATAAATCACAGTGCAGAAGGGCTAATATGAAGCTTAGTGATTTATAGCTTTAAAATAATTGTAATTCATAATGTCTCGATGGGGGCAACACTAGGGTTTGCATAGGAAAACGAAGATACATCAAAGTCCTACAGCAGTTTATATTCCACTCCAGTGAGCCAGGTTCAACGTAAATGAAACATCGTCGAAAATGCTCTAGGAAATGGCTCGAAAATCAACATATCTATGTGCTTCCAGCCACTCAATACTTTGTGAATCGTCTCTGCATACATGCATTTGCCCCGAGCCATCAGCCACCCCTACGCCCTCTCCAGATCCCTCAAGAGTGGTGTCGAGGCCGCATAGTATAGCCTGGCGGATGTAGTTGAAGCAGTGACTGGTATGATATGAGTTGTGTGTCGGATCGATGAAGTACTCGCTACCGTCTGGACCGTGGTGGAGCACGCGGTGATACTCCCGCATGACCCAATAGACACAATGCAGCTGGTGAACCCATGCAGTGTTGAAGGCCTTTTCGTTGTTCACCAGACTTGTTGGGCGTGTCAGGTATGGAAAGTCCTGCCAATCTGGAACTTGTACCATGCCATTTCCCACTATCACGGACAAATCAGTCCAAAGCTGAAGGGCCACGAAAATGACTGACTTACCAGGAAGCATACTACTCCAGTTATCGAATATTGTGTCTGTGACATTCGGATCGTTCGGCCCCGGAACCCAATCGTCAGTTTTGAATTCGAATTTAACGAGCTTCGTTTTCACTTCAGCCTAGTCAGCAGCAATGACAACTCGTCGAAATCGACACTTGGGTCCGGGAAGATTATCCTACTAGGAGGGGCAATTCCATTGATCTCGTCGCCGCCGGCCAGTGTGTTGTCTGTCATTGAAGGCAAGAGCTGGATAGCTAGCATCCATCCAAGTACGTGAGCAGCTAGAGCGTACAAGATAGACATGGAAGGAATCCGTGTCCAACCTCTCCGAACTCTTGGCTTTTCCTCTTCAAGAATGGTGTTGTCCTCCATGAGAGGTTCAGAGACATCAAATTCATTCCCGTCTCGAAATTGTGGATCTTGTGCGTCCATCATCTTGCAAATATTTGTGAAGGTCGGAAAGGAAGGAAGCGTAGAATACCTAGGATTCGCGGTGATGTCTGTAGACAAGAAAGACAGATGGGAACACCGCGATGAATAGGAATGGGAAAAATCCTTATTGTTCTTCTTCTTTTCCAGTCATAGGCACGCACGCCCTCTATGCATGTCTGTAATTAATCATCACTGCATGTGACGGCTTCGAAAGGTTAGTAATCGACACTTTGATCAACTTCCGACATATCCTATTTCCGATGAACCGACTCCGCACAGCCGGCCAAACACAAGTTAAGATGTTTTGTTCGGAAATCACGGTTATGACATAACGCAACTTCGGATCCGGCTATTCATTTTCTATTGCGTACCTGTAGTATCGATTATCTTCCGGTGTAATTGATGCCTTGCGCTCCCGGTCTGTAATATTCAGTGAATTGATGTGGACATGGTTGAGAAGGTATCCCATCACATCAACTACTTAAACCATCTCTTTTGACCAAACTGCCAATCTGTCTAATCTAAATCATCAACTTAACATCAAGTTTGAAACGTTTTTCATCCTCGGCAGACACCTCGAAACAGCTCAGTCCATATCTCGCTTCTCCAAGAGCCGCCAAGATGAAGTTCATTGCCATTATTTCTGCGTTCCTCGCCTCTTCGCTTGTGGCGGCTGCCCCTGCACCAGTCGCTGCTTCCGCCGATGGCGACACCGTCATCCCCGCCCAATTGGGATACAAACGCTCGCCTGCCGACGATGAGGATCTTGGATACAAGCGAGATGTCGTTGCTGAGGCAATGCCTGCCGTTGCGGCTGCTAAGAAGGACAAGCGTCACTGCAGCGAGCCCTTGAAGAACAAGCATTAAATCGAACAATGCATGGATGTACGTTGTCTATCAATCTTCTCTTTTGATGAATTCTTTCCTAATCGCCCAACTAATTCAGTATAGGCGGTTCAAACACAGAGATCACATGAATTGCGGCGGTTGGACTTTCGTGGGATATATTATATGATGGCGAGAAACAGTGCGAACGGAGGACTTTCTCCGCTAGAGACTGACTTGTCTGTTACTATCACAAGTTGCGCGTTGTTTCCCTTCTTTCTCCAGGCTTTCTCTAGTAAACGAATCATGTTGGCTACAGAGTCCTACGGAAATCAATCAAAGAAGTTCCCCATCGAGTATATTATTACATGATGGATTTTGTCCGTGATATTCTACATGTCATCGGCTTTGACGGTAATTTACCTAACCTAGCCACTGAGACCAGCAACTTGGCCCGCCCCAGCAGCCGGCTTAGTGCGCCTGTCCCCACACGTTTGATATTCCTATTTTTCGACAGGTAACTCGGCTCCGACGTGGCGTGGCACACACAGGATAATAGCACAGCCGCCTCCTTGTTTCTATAGTAATAAAAGGGAAAAAGCGCTTCGTAAACTTACAAATCATACGATTCTGGAAAAACATGAGTGGCTCGAAGACCCTTGATGCCGGTCAATTGATCCTGAGCAATGATGCAATGCTCTATGAGATGACTTTTTCCGAATGCCGAAAGGCGAAATGTTGGGAATACAATGTTGAAGTTATAAATAGTGACGCAGACTCCTCCATTGCAGCAGACTCGTGAGCAACAAATCCCTTTTCAACACGTCCCTTCAATCAGTCGTTTGTAATCCTGACACGTTTTGTACACAATGTCCCGGGACGCACTTCGCGGGCGCTTAAAGCCCATGGTTATCATGGCAAGCATACTTGCCATCGTGGCGGTACTTGCTGGCTCATGGGCTCATGCACTCCCCCAACGGGGAAGTCCTGATTTCGACATTGATACAGTTTTCGATCTACCTCGGCCGCCCGTTCATCTGCCGTTTCCCAGATCAACAACATCATCTGTATGACCGCAATGACGCTGGTTGGACTGTCAGCGGTTGTACTAGGCGGACTCGATGCACGACGGACGCGCACGCTGCTTCCTCTGGTCCTGCCTCTCAGTGGCGCCATGATCGCGTTTCCCGAAACCTTCATCGACGTCTTGGGCTACATCTACTATCCATGGACAGACGAGAACGCCTCTTTCCACCTGCTTGGCCGGGAGATGCCTCCGTAGATTCCCATTTGGTTCGGCTATGGCTCCCTCATGCAGATCAACCTGCAGCTTCTCCACAAGAACACTGCGACGAAGAACCTTTGGTTTCTCCTGGCACTCATGATGGTTTCAGATCTCGTGGTGGAAGAAATCTTGTTGCCCATGGGAGTCTACCATTACTATGGCAATCAGCCACTTGTGGTCCTGAACATGTTCCCCTGGTGGTGGATGGCCCCCAACTCCATCGGCGTCTTCCTCGCCACTGCTCTGGCATACCGATATCGACGAATCCTCACTGGCTGGAAGGTGCTAGGTGTATTGTTCCTGACGCCAATGTCCGTGGGCGGTGTCTACGGCTTTATTTGCTTCCCTGTTTGGGTCGCTATAAATGGAGATTTTGGCTGGCTTGCCACGCAGCTACTGGGGCTTCTTACCATGGGCTTCGGCATGGTGGCCTTTTGCATCATCCTAGAAATGGTATTGGGCCGGTCGCCATTCCAATGGGATGGGAAATCAGGAGAAAGCGGGCATCTGATGGTGGATGAGTCCAACGCGCCTTTCCATGACGAGGAGAACTAAAAATGTGTACTCATATGAACCCTGGATACCTAATCTCATGTATGCTTTCATCGGCTTGAATGGCATTAAAGTTTTCATACTTTGTAATTATTCAACCTCGCGCGTTATCATACTCACAGCCTTTCAAATCGAGTCGGTCGCCAATTCAGAAGATGCACGAAGTGAAAGGTTGATGAAATCCACAGCCTGTTTGGCTTTGCATTGACAGGCCGTCACAGTCCTGGACGGCGGGGCGGTCGGACTGACTGGCTTGCACCCAATTCACTGCGCGATACGCCATAGATTTCGTGCCTGACCTCCGGGATGCCATCCATCTCGCTCCGTGGCTGACCATATTTCTCTTGTATGATTCCTTCTTGTGCGCCGGCCGTTTCCATGTTTTTTTTGTGGTCTTTTCCGCCTTTTCATTATGCAGAACAGTCCAAGGATGCCCAATAACACCACGATCGGAACGGCAACGCCAATAGCGATCTGGGCGGAAGTCGACAGGCCTGTCTGATGGCTGCCGCTATAGGCAATATTTGAAGGCGATGCGGAAGCGGAAGTGCTGGCTGTCGAGGTACTGTAAGGGACCGACGAAGTGGCAATTGAACTTGCACCCGAGGACAAGGTTGCCGTGATTGATGCGACGTCTGAGGCACGGTAGGCGATTTTCACGCTGTAGGCGTCCAGCCCATCAGTGCTAGTTACAGTGCGCGTGGTTGCGACGATGGTGTCCGAAACCGCCATCAAAACCGTGATCGGTCCCTCGGTCGCATCTGGACCAAAGTTCATCGTGCATCCAAGAGAAGAGTACCCTGTCGCACTGAGAGTCAGTCGCTCATTGTTCGGAATGGTGTTCTTCCTCCAGTTCGAGAGGCCCACGGTCGCGCGGCCACTTCAGACAGAAGGACACAGCTCTGGACCTGACTTACAGGGCATGACAGTGTCCGAATTCCACTGGAAGCTGGCGCCAGTGAAGCGCCCGATGCCTTCTAATCGAGGACAGCGGACTGCATGAGTCCCGGTCGCAGCGGCGCCCAGAGCAACCTCACTAGTGCAGGGCAGCAGATTTGCGCTTGAGGATGAATTGCAGATTGTTTCATGGGGCCGTCTTGCACACATCCATCTCTCCGGGAATATATTTACATCTGTTGGGGACAATTTCTCCCAGCGATAACTCGACTGGCTCATGTGCAAGTTACCTAGTCTATATGGCTTGCCGCGAAGTGCTTTGGAGGATATCATGAATGACCATACAGCATCCATACGCGAGGGTGCTGATTATCATATGACCGAGTTCAGGCTACGTTACAGACTATAATTTGATCATGTATACCATGTAGTGTAAAGCCTCAAGGTTTGAAATTAAACGTTTTGTTTCTGGCAAAACAAAAGAAAGTACTGCAGCCAAGAAACGAACTAGAATAAGAAGAGATCATAGCAAAGCAACATGCCAATCTTTTGCGCTGTATGTGCCTATAGCATGACTTACTACCTGGCAACTCAACCAGTGATAATAACCGACTGTATCCCAGGGTTGCTATGCAGCTGCAATTCCTTGACGACATTCACATGATTCATTTGTTCTGTAAACTGGCTGCCTCGGGACTCCGGCACCACTTACGGCTATCTGACAACTTGTCATTGACTATGGGAAAATATACGACTTCTTTGTCAAGAAGCAGTGTATGTTGTCTTATCGCAAACGACATGAAAGCCTGAGGCAGAAGGCACAACTAAGGCGGCTATTTGATCCTGGGAAAAGTTGCCTTGAAGAGACCAAGAAAGTCCTGGGTAGATAAAAGCTCCTCTTCGCTGCATTTCTTTTCTTTACAACTCATCCCACTACATTCCCTCTCAGCCATCATCTTCTCCATCTGACACCATCACACCCTGATCTCAACAATGTCCAGCCACAATGCTGATGCTTCGACGGGAGCTCAAAATGGCCAAGAGGAGACGGCCAGAGGCGATCTCAACCATGCTTCGAAGAACCACATTGAGCAGCAGCATGAGAACGAAGATACAAAGCAAGATGTTGGACAGGGTGGAAACGACCCAGCCGACTGCACACACCACCCCGCCTTCGTGAAAGCACGCATGGCTATTCGACTCTTCGTCCGCAGATCCGAAAAGCTTTACCAAGAGAGTCAGGACGAATACTTCATGCAGACCTACTCAATGGTTGAGGCCGACTTGGACAGAGTTGACGACATGCACAAGAAGGCCCTGACCATTGTGCGCAAGGCAATCGAGGTCGACAAGAAGGAGGGCGACAAACTCAAGGCGGACCTGCGGAAGAAGTGGCACGTACAGCGATGCCCCTTTGCAAGCAGGCTGTACCCCTTCGACTATGGTGAATCTGACTCTGATCTCAATCCCGAGTCAGATCTAGAGGAGGAATACTCGGACGAGTGAAGCACCTGCCCGACTCATGCAACATTGAGAAGCACGGAACGGCACGAAGAAGCATGAAGCAAACCAGTTTGGACCGAATGACATAGGAGTCTGCTAGATACCTACTTACTGAAGATCTGAATTTCGCGTGCGTCAGGCATCTACGCGCACTATTGGGACACACCAGACCATCTTGTGGCCATTAAGAATTGACTTTGTAAATGATCTTCAAATTACTGCCTGAGCGTGCAACACTGGTACCTCGCCACCGAATACCAAACAATTAGCCAGCGCTTCATCATTGATAAAGGCACCTTTCTAAAAGTTCAAGCTTAAAGATTGAAAACATCTCTAGGAAGAAACGTTTGATAGGTGGGAAGGAACCTTGACTTCAGGTTACTGCAATAATCAACGCCTAGGCTTACGCCCTATGGCAGTCACGATCTTCCCCTGATGAACTATGACACCTCGCTCCGTCTCCTTGACAGCCCTTGCATACAAGTCAATCCAAACTTCTCGAGTCATTGGCGACTGTGGTTCCTTGGCCTTCGGCGGGAAATATGTGGCCAGCTCTTCCCACACCATCAAGTAATTTTCGGTGAACCCTTTCAAATCCTGCTTCCTACTGTTGCTTGACTGTTCTCGGACCTCTTCAAATCCATGCTCCTCCATATGTCGGCCGAGGATATCCACCCAACCATTTCTATGCCCAGCTGCCTCTCCAAATGCGCTCAACGTCTTGACAATGGTGTCGCAAGCCTCTGTGGATGTCTCCGCGGAAGGAGCCTCCACCAACATCCGATCCGCTCGGCACTCCTCCCACTGCAGGAATCCTCCGGGTTTCAAGAGGCTCAAGGCGTTGGAGAGCACAGGCGTGACTTCAGAGTTTTTGATTACGCTCACAAATGCTCGAATGTGAACAATGTCGAAGACGCCAATCAGTGCCTCGGGCAGTGGCTTCGCCAGTATATCCAGTTTGGTAAACGACACGGACTCGGGCAGGAAGGCCGGGTCCGGAAAATTGGCCGGGTGGATATCGAACCCTTCCAGTTGAGCTACGATCCCGTTCCGTTCAAGCTGGGAATGTAGTTCAGTAAGCCATACGCCATTGCCACAAGCAAGATCGGCGATTCGAAGCTTTTGGGAACCGGCAATCTGACTCTCTATTTCCTTGTCTAGAAGAGGTCCAATTGTACCTTGAAACAGGTAATGCTGCAGGCGTAAACGAGCCGACGATCGAAAGTTCCTAGCTGGTGCAACCCAGTAGTCGGTCGTTGAATAGTCTTGAGGTTGTTGAGGTGGAGCCGAGGATTCTGGCATCTTGGGCGACACACAAGATCAGGGCGATCAACGCGGGCCACGATACGACAGGATGGAATGGAGAGGTTTTTTGCAATTACGAAGAAGTCAAACGTCGTTTTCCAGCCGCATTTGCGGAGATTCAAGTAAATAATCGCGCAACTGGGAGTTATGTCGTGACTGAGGAGGGAAATGCTTGGTAAGATAGCTAGGCTGGGAGCTGGGCCGTCGACCAACATGCATGATGAATGTTGGTGATGTGACTGCAATTGACTGTGTCGGGCTGGAGTCTGGCCCCACTGTTTTTTTATCGTGTGTTCTTGAAGATACCATGCATGAGTGGGCACACTTACAAGTCAAATTGTTTCGCATGCCGGAGGGGGTCACGGAGGATGAGAGGGATGCATTCGAGGAGTGCACACCGGAGGAATGCTTCGGGTGAAGAGAGGAAAAAGGGGGGAACAAGAAAAGCACAAAAACACGGGCAACCGCACGAGAGGGCTGTGCGAGCACAGCGACGACAACAAGATGCGAGGGCATCACGAAGACACAGATCACGCGCGCGCAGTCACTGCGCTCACGCAGATCACATTCACACTTGGCAACAAGGCACGGCAAGATGGGTTCGGGAAGTTGGAAGGTCGCAACCGATGGACCGTGGTAAGATGAGTTCACGAAACATAGAGTGGCTACTGTATAGAGGAAAAAGTGGACTGGATTACCCTGTACCTAAAAACTAGCTAGTCACGTCTCATACCCTTCGGGAGGTCGCGGCTGCTGCCAGATGGCAGCAGCTGCCCAGACGTTAAACAGAACAACAACAACAACAACAACAGCAGCTACCGAAAATTAAACAATTTGGCTGTTACGATCTTGACTGGGTATATCATCTTCTGCTAGGTTGTTACAAATGAGCAGACCTTGCCTCATGTGTTCCCCTGGTGGATGGAATCAAGAGGGAACGTACCCTGTCAACGTACCCCAATATCCACATGGTACAGTCGATTATGTACCTAGTTGTTGTTGAGGTTTGAAGCATCGCCAGCTGACTTGGATCGATCTGCAAATGTTGCATCTGGAATTGTACGCATCACTGGTCGGTCACCTGCGCGCGTTTGAATGGAGATCTAACGGCACGGACATAGTGGAAACTTTCTTTCCTTATCGGACATATGGCAAAAGCCTTCCAGAGATGCTACTAGATCGAGTCCTCCTGGATCGGGTCCTCCCAGGAGATAAGGAAACGCTGACATGCTACCTCCTGAGGTCTGGTAGTTTTGATTCATCGATTTTACTTCTCGAGCCCGTGTCCCTTTCCGACACATATCACAGGGTTGGGCTTATCGCAACAACTATGTATCTACCAGAGGGGACCGTTGAGCCTAACGCGATAATGGACCCTGAGGAAATACTTCCATGATTCTTGGTAGCTGAATGCTCTAAAATTGAAATCATCTAGACATCACCGTCCGCCGTCAAGAGACGAGACAAAGATGATGTGATTTATTTTATTATTGCATGTAGATAGCACCATTCTAGCCGACTAGCCAAATCAATGCAATAAAATGACAGCTGTAGTATTGTTAGGCGATAAGATAAGATGCAATTCAACTTCGTCTCATGATCGAGATACCAGTTCGCAAATGGCGAGGAGAAGGAGAATCGCATGTCACATGGCAGGGTCTTGGCCCGTCTAAGCTGGAAATGCTTTGTACAGAAGATATTATGTATACTGCGAAAAAATTAATCTCTTCTCACCATTACCAAGTAGACGTTTTAAAGTCTGTAGGCAGATTGGTTTTTACCTCGCCGATTGCCTCCATGGAGACATGCGATATGCGCTCGTCCTACAAAGCCGACCGTCGGCAGATCTCTCCCATTGTTCACTGCCGACAGCCGTTGGGCCCCAAAAGATATGGTCGGGATCATATCTGTTCTTGATAGACAGCAGCTTGGCGTAGTTGGTACCGTAGAAAGTTCTTTGCCAATCGGGCTGATTGATATCAGCTTCGTTAAGGTACGCGCCACCTCCCGGCGTGATGTCCTCCAGTGCTGGGTTCAGAACGGTAGTCATGAATTTCTGGCTCTCTATATTCGCGGTAAAATTGTATCGATCGTAGAACCTTTTGATATTAGATCCATTTTCGCATTTTGATATACATTTAGGAAAAAAACATACGTGGCCAAAAATGCGAGGAACAATGTTTCTCGCCAGAGTGGGTGAACCGAATTGGGGACAGTTGGCGGTTGACTAACATCCATCGAGAACCCCCCAACGATACCACCGTGGCTCGTTATGAACTTGATGGCCTCAACCAAGTCAGAGGTGGTCTCGTCGGCCGCAACGAGCGAGCGCGGAATGAGACGACCGCCAAGGGTGACTTCGTTAATGTTCATTTCGGGCATTAGCGTGGTGAAGGTGTCCTGGAAGCTAGGAAAATCTCGTGCGGACCAGGCTGTATAGGTACTGTTAGAATGCATTGTAGTCGCCTTGGATCAAGCATCGAGAACAATCAAACGCTACTGACCGTACTGTATTCCGCTGTGGTTTAGTGCCTCCAACGTAGGCTGCAGTAGACTCTCGAGATCTTTGGCCGTGCCTCCGAGGAAGTAGGATTGAGGCATAGCAAACCTGTTCCCCGGTAAGACCTGCCAATGGACGAAAGCACCGGAAGCCAGGACTTCAGGAAGATTTCTCAAAAATGTCTTGAAAATGTCCCAATAGGCATCCGAAGACTCGAAAAACTCCAGAGTAGCACCGGCGGTGGGCGCATCTCGGTGCAGCTGCACTGTCATTGAGAGGACGACACCATAAGTGCCGCCACCGCCTCCCGACAACGCCCAATACAGGTCCGAGTTCTTTCTTGGTGTTGCTGTCAAGACCTCACCTCGGGCTGTTACCAACTCCCACTCCAGCACCTGATCAGCTGCCATTCCGAACCGGGAGCCCAGCGGACTAGTGCCGCCACCCTGCGTATAACCGCCGGCGATACCGACCGTTGGGCAGCCTCCTACGACTACAACGTATCCTGCTGCTTTAGCTAGGACTTGAGCTTCGTCAGCCTGCACTCCGGCACCGAGTTTCATGGCCTTGCCCGTGTAGTGGTCGGAGTCGTAATCTAGAATTGTCTTATTCTTGATGTTATGGGTCCATATAGCGAGTACACCAGCTCCTGTCGATTTCCCCATGTAATCATGCCCGGTATTGCGAATAGCCAGTCGTATGTTTTTGTCCTGAGCGAAACGAATGGTCTGTTGGTAATCCAGAGCATTGCTGGCGTTGACCGCATAAGAGATATATGCTCCAACAGTGCACTGCGCATCCACGGCAGTGAAAGGGTCGCAGCTCTCATTGGCAAAAAATGCTGCCATCGGAGAATGCGTCGTCTGATCGTGAAGCTCAGGTCGTGCCCAATTGTCTCGAATATTGGCACATCTCTCGGCATCATATGCCACTCCAGGAAATGTGTCGTGACACGGACTAGCGATTGGGACTGTGGCTATCAATTTCCCGTCGACGGTCTGGTTGAAGGCGTCCCATTCGGCTGGTGACGGCCAAGCCTCGTTGCCTGGAACTGAGCGACATTGTGGCTGACCACGCGAGATGGCATTCCAAACCCCGCCAAGAAAAGCAAGGATGGAGGTGACGGCCGCAAACTGGATCTGAGTTAGTTCGGCTATTACCATATTGCAGCCTGCAGTTATATAATGCGGAGTACAAATTTCGCTTGGCAGCAATGAATCAATCAAGAATGCATAAGGAGGCCTTCGAAGCAAGAGATGCAAAATGCTCAAAAGGTAGAACAAATACAGTACGGATCATCGAACATGCATTACCTGCCAACATTGATATCCCCCACGTTGCACCGACAAGAGGCTATGACGCACGTCTTGCTGGCTACACATCTGACATATTTGTGATGAAAATGCCAGGCGTCTGATATCATAGCGCTGTGCCTCAGGCGTGCATATGCAACCTAGCCCATTTATACCTACATGCAGGAATGCCTCTCCCAGTACTATGCATTTCACATGAACAACTACCTACCTAGCCCGACGAACTCTTTATCGTGGATTTCATACAGGTGAAATTAAAAAGAAATCGTACTTATACATTGATTCATGAATTAAGATTATCCAACTTTGCGTATACAGTACACAGTTATGTACAGAATTTGAAAAGGTCTGGTAGAGTACACCGAATCATCACTGGGCTCGTCGCGGGTAGCAGTATTTACTTGAAGTCTCGTGAAAGGTTGGCGTTCGGTTCTAAAAGTTCGAGCCCGGTACGGGAACCAAATTGACAGTCACCTGTTCGCCATAGTTTTGGTCGCCTAGCTGAAGCAATGGGTCCCTGGGAGTGACCTGGAATATGGACTGCTGCATTGCGGTGCACGTCAACGTGTTGTCGGCGTTCATGCTGCAGATGTCGGCTTCCCAGTTGACGTTGACCAGCGCGCTTGCAGCCTGGATGCTCGGGAAGAAATACTGGTAGTGCAGGTTGGCGCTGCCGCCGATCATGGCCAGCAGACCGCCATCGGCCGTCTTGAAAGTGCAGTCGGGCTGGAAGCGGAACTGCTGCGCATTCTGTCGGTTGGCCGAGAAGCTCACCCGGTATCCGGATCCAAAGGCGCTTTGCAGCTGGGCGAAGTTGCCATCGACCACAAAGTCACCAGTACCAGAACCCTGTAGAACGTAGGAGCCTGTGACGGTCGCGCAGGGACCTGTTGCTGTCGCCGAAGTGGACGTCTCCGAGATTGTGCTGGATGATGTAGTTGTCGTCACATCGGCCGATGTGGTTGAAGAAGATGTGTCAGAAGTCACAGTGGAAGATTCAGTCGAAGTCGTAGAGGAGGATTCCGTTACTACCTCTGATGAAGTCGTTGATGTAGGTACATCAGATGTGGTGCTGGAAGATGTAGTTGGTACATCTGAGGTAGTGGTCACGTCTTGCGACGAAGTTGCTGAAGTAGAAGTCTCTGAAATTGTGCTGGAAGATGAGGTTGTCATTTCTGAAGAAGTCGTGGAGGTGGGAGTGTCCGAAATATCGCTGGAAGATTCGGTTGTTGTTACTTCTGAGGATGTCATAGTGGAAGATGCCTCAGAGACTGTGCTCGAGCTGGTTACTGACTGCTTGGTATTGTTAGCTTTACAGCTGAACATCAGGAGAATTCATTTGGGTCTCAAACCGAAGAAGTGATCGTTGCATCATCAGAAGAGCTAGTCTCAAAGGGAATCGAAGACGTGGATTCTGACACAGAAGACGACGTGCTTGTGCTTATAGGGGTCGCCGAAGAAGAGCTGAGAGTCGACGGTGCCACAGAAGATGCCATGTATGAGATCGATGCCGACGAATAAGAAAGAATGGGGGGTTTTCCTCCTTTGCATTTCCCCTTACGCACAGGTTTTGAGCGCAATTCGATAGGTGACGACGGGTTGACATTGGTAAAGACGCTCAGGGTATCGCGGCCTCCGCAGCTCTCGTGCGAATCACCAGAACATGGCAGAGTGCACTCAGCGTCAGCCAGTATGCTCAGGCCCGTACTTAGACTGTTCCAGCAGTGGCATGCGCTGCCATTAGAGACACCTGCTGCTGTGTAGTGCCTGTCTTGACAGTAGCGGACGCAAGTCTCGCGTGTCATTCCACCTTCGTCCACCATCGTGGCCCGTACAAATGACGGCAGCTCAGCACAGCCATGATACGCCCATCCTGCCGCCAGACTACGACCCACAGAAGCTTCCTTTCCAGTGATAACGAGACCCGAAGCAGATGAAAGGAATGTTGCACAGACGGCCGAGGCCGCCAGGAGGAAGTGCATAGTTGGCTATGATTCTGAAAAGAGTGTCGGTGGATGAAAGAGAAAGAATCTTCCTGGTCATCACGGCAACTCAGGGGGCTCAAGGGCTCTTTTGATAAATATCCAAAAGATGCCAAACGAGATAAGGGCTGGCAGGAGGCGCACAGCTAGTCTGGTTTGGAGACGGGGCTCCAGCCCGGAAATCAACCTTAAAGAGTACTATCAAGCTTAATTATAATTGCGCTCATCCTTAGCTCATCTATTTCTCTGCTTCCACGCTTCAGTGAGCCGAATTGGTATGGCTAAAAAGCACTTGCACCAAACTGGTGTACACGGTAGTTCCAATGTGGTTTGGCTCCCCATCTTAATCGTGGGGTCAAAGGGGTTTGGCACCGACTGTAGGATGGCGGAAATTAAGTTTGCAGAGCCATATGAATGCGCCGTCTGGCCCTTCTAGCGTCTTGAAGCAGGCGACATATTCCAGGGGATTCCGACTGCGATACCAGTTCCAGTAGTTTTGACCCATATACGACGTCAAAATAAGCGCTATGTTGGCCTTAAAAAACGAAGGCGTATGTTGAGATCAAGGCGTTGATGATTATACCCAGGGGCACTTTACAACGGGTTGCCCATTATAGAACCGTAAAGTTTCTGCAACTGCGAAGATCATGATAGAAACCATGCGTTCGTGTTAAGATCCAGCTTTCGACGTTCCGGTTTCAGGGAGACGTTTTCTTTTGCTGGCTGGGGCTGCTTTAATTCGCCCTTATTCGGAACAGGCTGTCCATCGGGTCTTGCATCGGCTGGGGCATCGGCTACATCGGTGACCCTTTTCAAAGGCGCAGCATTGCCTGTTCCCGGTGCTCGACTATCTCCAAACTTACTTAGTGAGCTCACATCAGTATCTCTGGCGCCGAGTTGTGTTCTTGCAGGCTTATTCGGGGTCTGCCCTATACTCTGATGTCGTTGATTAGCATAGAGGCTGCAGTTGGCACGAGTGGTTCTGTTTCGAAATGGACTGGGAAGTTGTTCGGGGGCTTAACTATTATTTTCAAGTCGACACCACACTTGGTCGTTTGTTTGGTCTAAAACTTGGTTGAGAGGACCTGTTTCAATTTCGAACACGTTCTACATCGCAGGAAGACACAAGGAGGTATACCTACCTAGCATGTCTGGATATAACCGATTGAATTGACTTGTTACCACTCTGCTAGGCACTCCGAAGACAGATAAGCTGGTCAAAGTGATGTATGCTGCGATTGTACAACATGAGGTGCATTCAAAGTAAGCTTTTGAGTAGTGCATTGCCCTAGTGACACAAGACAAAAGGTGTTCAAACTGTACAAGACTGCGAAAGATGAGACCAATTGTTAGGCTGACAACAATCGATCAAGCTTGTTATGGTCACGAGCACCTTTTCATACGAAGGAACGGCAAGGTGCTACTATACTGCGGTAAAGGTTTATGAGACCTCCAAAGCCCGAATCAGCCAATACTTGGTATCAAACAACTGAATCTTGATATGCTCTTGATTATTCAGTTGATAGTGAGGCCGCAACCCCGTTTCAATCAAGCATATGCTATTTATATGACTTTGTATGCAGACTGAGAACACATGTTGGTGCCGAACCAACAATTATGCAGTGAACCCACAGGGTACGGAACCAACAGCTGCATAATCAACCAACAGCAGATCAGCTTGCAGAGATCGGCATTTACATACAACGGCCGTCTTATTTCCCGCACGACATGCCGGTTATGACTTTGTAGCCGGAAGCTCTTGATTTGGCGCGTTGGAAATGTTAGCAGCAGGCGAGCGTTAATTTCTCACTTTTCGGTCTGACTTCGACCTCTATCCACCTGTTTCATCTCATCTCATCACAACGCAAAGTTCATCGGCATTGTTTTGTTAATTACCATTCGATCAATATAGGGTTTCGCTCAAATGGAATCCCCAGACTTCGTAATTGTCGGAGGTGGTCTGGCTGGCCTGGTTGTCGCGACTCGCCTGACGGAAGATCCAGAAACTATGGTCCTTGTGCTGGAAGCAGGCAAAGATCACAGCGCTGACCCTCGCATCCGTACACCAGCCTTCTGGATATCCCTTCTCGGGCAGGATGACTTTGACTGGGATTATCGAAGCACTGAGCAGGTGAGTTGCAATGATGACTGAACTCGTCTTGTGGCAAATGCTGATGTATGTGATCACGAATAGAAAGGCTTTGATGGCAAGATCGTTCCTCTCTCACAGGGAAAGATGCTTGGAGGATCCAGCGCCATCAATGGGGAGGCCTTTGTAGCCAACTCCAAGGTTGCTGTTGATGCCTGGGCTGAGTTTGGAAATCCGGGTTGGGACTGGGACACCCTCGGGCCATATTACAAAAAGTGTCACACCTTGACCCGACCGTCCTCTGGCGCCTTTGAGCATCTACGGCTGGACTATATCGATGACTCAATTCGAGGCACCGACGGTCCAATTCAAGCGAGCTTCCCAGAGGAAACCAATGATCCACTACCCACTGCTTGGGTCGATACTCTGGCGGCCCTGGGCTACCCAGCCCGCGGTGACCCCTTTAGTGGTCAGTTTAGCGGCGGATACATCAACGCGATGAACATTGATCCGGTGTCCAAGACTCGCAGCGATGTTGTTACAGGCTATCTGGAGCCGGCGAAGGGTCGTCCAAATCTTCAAATTGAACAGGGCGCTACCGTCGAGAAGCTGATGTTTGACACGTCAAGCGGCGCGCCAAAGGCCATTGGCGTTCAAGTGCGCAAGGACAACGTTCTGAAGACCATAACTCCAAGCAAAGAAATCATCCTGGCAGCGGGAGTTTTTGGTACTCCGAAAATCCTTGAGTTATCCGGCATTGGATCGCGAGAGCATCTCGAATCCCTCGGAATCACTGTAGTTGTTGACAATCCCCACGTTGGTGAGAATCTGCAGGATCACCCCAACACCAGCATGAGCTTCGAAGTCGTCGACGGTGTGAAAACATTGGACGCTCTAAGTCGTCAAGAACCAGACGCAGTTCAGGCTGCTATGCATCAGTACATGACTGAGAAGTCTGGACCATTTGCGACGAACGGAAATTTTGTAGGGTCTCTGCTGCCCTTGTCCGACTTCCAAGGCCCAGCTGGAAAGGCGACCTTGGACCATGTTCTGTCCACGACCACCAAAGATGCCACACCGGGACCATTCTCGCCTTTCCATTCATCCTTCGTACGACGAGTCCTCAGTGACTCTACAGAGGGTGTCGGTACTCTATTCACGTACCCATCACGCTGTAACGTGATACCAACAGGTGCCGGCGCTAGCATCATTCACCACGGCGACGATAGTGTTCCCGGCAACTTTCTTACCATCTGTGCAGCTATCCTCTACCCCTTGAGTCGTGGCAGCTCGCACATCAGTTCCACTGACCCTACTGCCAAGCCAGTCATCAATCCACGCTATCTGGAGCATCCACTGGATCTCGAAGTACTTGCGCGGTTCTTGCAATACGTCGAGAAGATTGCGCACTCGGCACCGCTGAACAGATACCTCAAGCCGGACGGGAGGCGCAACTACGGAGCGCCAATGGACCTCAGCGACTTGAATGTTGCGAAAGAGTACACAAAAAAGTCAGGATTGAGCTGCTGGCATCCGACAAGTACATGCGCAATGCTGCCCAGGGAACGGGGAGGTGTCGTCAGCCCTGAGCTGCTGGTCTACGGTGTCGAGGGGCTGAGGATCGTGGATTCTAGCGTGATTCCACTGGCAACCCGTGGGAATTGCCAGACGACGGTTTACGCGGTAGCGGAGCGTGCTGCCGATTTGATCAAGGACAGATACAAAGTTGCTTGAAGGCGTTGGACGTGAGGGCCCACTGAATACTCTATTTTCTTGTGTTTCCATATAGCCTCTTCATACAATCCATCGGATTTTGTTGTTTCTATCCCTGCCAAGTTGCCAACTCCAGCATTACCCCAATTGTGGCGTACGGGATACAGGGAACCCGGATAGTGGACGGGGCCCCCGCAGACCCGCTAACCCGTCCACCGCGGGGCTGCTAAAGATGGAGCTATAGAGGCGGGCATTGAAACGTCACCAGCGCTCCGGGAGACATGAAGGACCGCAATGCTGCTCTCGATCTCCGCTGAATAAATAGCGGCAGCATGCAATATCCAAAAAGTCATCATTTGCAAGGCTACGGGGTCCGACCAGATCCCGATAAGGCGACCTAAATGTGGCGCTATAGCTATTAGTGCACCGTAGACAAGGACGATGGAGTGAAGTCCAAGACGGTTCGTCTTGAGCTCGGATTTGGGAATTCTAGGAGCAGTACTAAGATGCTTCAAATGACAGCATTCAACTAATGACTAAGCGGAAGCGGGAACTCATCCAATGACGGTTGGGCGGGCGATTATGATATATAACAAGGTGTTGGTAGAGCATACAATCTTTTATGGAACGAACAAGCCACGGTTCAATCTTTCTGTCCCTGCAAAGTCTTGATCGATCAAAATTTATCTTTGGTTCTTCAGCCCAGAATATATTTGGAGAAAATGTCTTCAGGTCCATTCTGTCTCTACTATGCCACATATTCTATTTGTGCGACCATGGTCAGAACAACCTTCGCAATGCGAGGACCGCCCAAGCAAGGACTGCCCGACATGGACATGCGTTTTAAGCTTGTCAACATAAGCCCTGACAATCCAGAGCAGCTCAGCGAGCACTTCCTGTGCCATGTCAATCGGGAGGGCCAAGTTCCCGTGCTCACGAACAAACCTCTTTTGCCGGAGCCCATGCCCGAAAGTGTTGACATCTCCTATTACATTTGTGCTTGGTACCCTCGCCTCCTTCCAAGAGAGCACGAAGCGGTCATCAGGTCGCTAGTGCATGAGTTGCATGAAATCAATTATGGCGTTCTCACATTCGGTCCGGGGTCACAGCATCCAACTAGACTTGCCGCAAAGGTCGAAGAGCTGCTCCGCCAGCCCGAAATATCAGATGCATATCGCTATGCATTGGAGCATAAGGCACACATGTCAGTATTGATTTGCTTCCCGCCAATCCATCCACTTTCATATGATCATTAGACTGATCCTTCGGGCGATAGATTGCATGGAAGGCAGAAATTGTTGACCCTCAATGATCTTTACGAGCACGAAACAAGAACTAGAAACATCTGTTCCAAGATATCGAGACTGAAAAGGGAACATCAAGGCCTAAACTCGCACCCGAATGCCTACATCTTCGGGGACTCGCCGACTGTGCTCGACGGTCACGTGCTGCCATTTTTTTGTCGTCTGGTTGATGGAAAACGTTCGGATCTCATTGAATCTCACTTATTGGATTGGCTGGAGCAGTTTAAGCAGAGCGATCTTTGGGTTGAGGTCGGCACTACCCTCCCTCCGTACGCTTCTTGATTCTTATGACTCTGATGTACTTAGCATAACATATCAGGCCTCCATGAGAGGTAGTATGAGGGGGGCGAGCCCCAACTCCCAGCAACCACCATTACCAACAACGATCTTTTCAACCGTTTATCTATACGAATTGAAAGCTATAGGCAGACTTGAAAGTCTCGGGTGTGACCCAAAATGTGACCTTGAAACAGTTTTAGCGTCCGTCTCAGGGACCAAAATCGGAGAGACAAAAAGAGAGACCCGGGGTGATGACGGAACATACCTGATCATTGACGACTTGGTGCTCAACAATGCCAAGATCTACCGGCCCGTCCACCTCCACGCGCCAACTGGCATCATCGTACCGATACGTGTGAATGTTGACCGAATCCACTATTCCCAGCGAGGCGAGGCCAGTGACGGTGATGTCGTAAGTCTGGATCCCTGCGACCGGCCGGACGGCAGCGAGAATCCTGACCGAGTCGGCGCGGCCTTCGTGTGTAACAAAGACCTCGAACATGTCGTCGGTGGACGAGCTGGTGGCGACCTTTTGGCCCGTCATGTTGGTGGTGTAGTAGTTGTACACCTGCCAATCCCCGACGGGGACGTAGGCGCCCTCGCTGTTCTTGCCCAGGAGGTTGGAGAGATAGTCGTGCAGTTCGTATCCGCCGGCCCAGTTGGCGCGGAGGCCGGCAACATTGTGTCTTTCGAACTGGCCAATGTACCACGAGCTCCCCGCTGGCGTTTGTTCATCTTCCAGGCTCCCGTATTCGTTGACCACGACGGGCTTTTCCGGAAGCCCGTAAGTTTGTCGAAAGCCGGCGAGAACATCAAGAGTGGCGCGCAGATTGGCACTAGGGTCAAGGAGATGATAGCTGTATATGTCAGGTATGCAGCCTTGTTGGGAAATGAAGGCTGCGAAATTATGCCACCAGTCACTGTCTGCTGTTGGTGAAAAGGCAGTGGACGGTCCGACCAAGAGTACGTCGGGGAGGTCAGCGCTATAATGCATGATTAGCGTTCTACTGCTTTCTCTTAGGTATCATCATGTAACGATCGTGGATCAAGGGAATGAACATTGTTTCCACGGATAATGAGAGACTGCAGCTTACCGGAATCGTTGGTATGATCGTTCCCACATTGCTAGGTACTGATCTTGTGACGCGCCCCAGAAGTTGCCGCCATCGGGTTCATTCCAAATGTCAATGTCGAGGCCTGGGATCATACCATTGCTAATGATCTCGGCAACAAGTTGGTCCAGGAAGGCGTCGAAGAAGGACCAATCTCCGTCATCGCCAGGCCACACATAATCAGTTCCCTGGAGGCCGTCGGCGCCCCATAGGTCATGAACGAGCAGCTGGAAACGACCGCCGTAGGCCCGCGTAGTGCGGTAGTTGGAAAGAGTGGACAGAAATCGTCCCTGGGGACATCAGTTTCGTCCGCGCGAGTGTTTATCCTTGAATGCTTACTTCGAATTGGCCCGCAACCCAACCAAGGCTGGAGATCTGGGCCCCTCCAGCACGATTGTAGTTGAATCCCATGTCCCTGATCAATCGGTCGGGAATGCTGAAATTAGCTGAGCCATCCGCACTGTCTGGCAGCCCATAGATGAAACCAGAAGCGAGATGTGCTGGCGTACCCGAGGGGACAGCAAGACTGACTGTGGCGGTGCCAATTGCATCCCGAGGCGATACAAGCGATGCTGGTGTCGCGACAGACTTGACGACTTGCAGCGAGGCAATCATAATAATGGCACTGTCGAAAAACATCGTGAAGACCTGTGTAATTTGCATGAGGCTTTAGGAGATCGAAACTGAGTACTCTTACTAGGTACGGACAGAATCAGATCATCCAGCGACATTTCTCTTCTTAAATTCTTTCAGTTGCTCTCCGTCTCCTCGCGAATTGACATCGACGGACAGTGGTTTTTTTTTTTTTTTTTTTTCAACTTCCGGTGGGGGAATATTACAAATGCGGCCACTTTGCGTTCTCCGATGGGATACGAATCCACGTATGAGATCAATTCCAAGCCTTCAAGATCTCCCTCGGCGACGTCAAACTTTGGAGCATCCGATGGGGTAACTTGGCATATTGTCGCAAAACTTTCGCGGATGTGGTGGAAAAGAAGACGAGAAAAAAAAAAAGCACTCGTCGGCAAGCCAAAGCTGCGGCGATTGCCAATGTTGAACTGGTGAAGGCCATTGATGCGGCTAAATCGAGTATACGGAGTAAGAGTAAGACATAGCGGCGAATTATGGGGCTCGGCTCAGCCAGCGCTATACTCCCGCCTAGACATCCCTGCGGTAAAAGCGGGAAGAAGTCACGCCCTTGTCCTTCAACATAGGTCCTCATACCTTCTGATTCCGGGAGTCACTGATCTTACACTACAGAATAGGAGAACCAGTCTTTGAATGTTTTTATTTCAATCATTATGAATCTTCGTGGTACCTATGAAATAGTACACCCATGAAAGCAAGTGTAAATGCCACGGGGTGCGTGGTGCGAATTATTGCTCTAAATCCATCATTAGTAGCTTATACAAGCAATTGAAGTCTCGAATACGTGAATTAAATGCCAGAGTCGTCCTGGATAATGTCTTCCTCGGCGGTGTAGGCATCCCAGGCGGCGCAAGTAGAGTTCATCACATCCGCATCGATCAAGGCGCCAATCTCCGACTCGCGCTCCAGCACCTGCACAGCCAGACCTTCGGACGTGTGCCAGGCAATGTGGCAGTGCATCAACCAGACCTGAAGATAATTGGTTAGTCGTTGCAGTCATGTAAAGTGCAGAGATTTCATCTTACTCCAGGGTTGTCTGTGTAAAAGGCGATAACCACGTAGCCGGCTCCGGGGAGCTGCACAACGTCTCTTCGGGGCGGGTTCGTGTAGGTCAAGTTGGCGGTATCGGCATCATAAGTGCCAAGTCCCTGGCCAAGAATCCAGAAGTCGTGACCGTCTTTGCATTAGTGTTAGCCGAGGGCGCGATAGATATCTGAGAGCTAGTAATTACTTACGAAGATGCATGGGGTGCGGCTGGTTGTTCGTCGTCTGGATGACCCAGTACACCCATGTATCAGCGTCGGGAAAGGCGTAGACCTGCTGGGAGTCCGCCCATGTGTCGTTGCCCTCTTCGACCTGGAGCAGCGACGGGTAGTCCCACTGGTTCACGAACGACGAGGGGCCCATCTCCCAGAGCACACCATTGTCACCGACGACGATCTTGACGGAGAAGTCATCCTCGTAGTCGGCAGTGCTCGAAGCAGTGATGGGAACATAGGGCACAAGTTGAGAGATATCCTCGTCGTAGCAGGTGCCATCGGTAGTCGCATCGTCCCAAGCAGTCGAGGTCGGATCGTCTGTAGATGTACTGTCATATCGGATAATTCCTCTGACGTTGTCTGGGTTGGCATTGTCACTACAGGCAGTCTGTATGAGAGCTCGCATCCAGTAGTTGTCTGCTGTGGCGTTGGCAGTAACGATGACGTCGTAACGTTGGCCCATGGCAATAGAGACGACATCGGTCGTGTAAGGCTCGATGGGCACAAAGTCGGCGGCGATGACCTCCAGAGTATGGTTATCGATAGAGAAGTGGAAATGGGTGTCTGCAGCGGCATTCACAAGACGGAGCAGGTAACGCTTTCCGGCTTCAAAGGTAGTTTCATACCGCGATCCGGTTTCGTTGTAGACGTTGGTGCCGTTGATGAGTCCAGTATCGAGCGTCGGCGGACCAGAGGCCAGTGCTGCAAGCACTTCAACATCCGCTGTCAGGTGCGACCAGTCGTTCAAGAAGAGATTGCCAAGATCTTCGTCGTAGTTTGCAGTGGCTGGGCCGTTGATAAGGATGCCACCGAAAATGCCATCCCAAGCTTGCACGTAGAAATGAGAGTGGCTATAGTTGTAACAGATCAGTGAGTGACGCGTTCTTGTCATGATAACTTCAGGGATACATACTACCAGCTTGATCCGTACGAAGTAGCTCTCCAAGTGTAAGTGTATGAATCGCCTGGCGCAATGGGGCACTGCGTCAAACTTGGCACGCCATCGTTCTGGTTGGTATAATTTTGCCTGATGCCGTGGAAGTGAATACTAGATCCGTTGTTCTCCATCGAGTTGGTAACATGAACAACTGCACACTATTAATACCTCTTCCCGACTCGGTGTTGATGCCGTCACTTACCAACAGTATCACCCCAATCGGCAATGATGGTTGGGCCAGGAATCGAGCCATTGACGCTCAGAACAACACGCTCAACTCCATCAGGAGCAGCTGTAGTGTTCACGATGTTGAACCAATACTCGCGGGTGACTCCCGTGTCAGGAGCCTCCTCGTAGTAGTTGGTAGAGATATCATAGTCGCCCCAGCAGCTGCGATCGTCTGCAGAGTTTGTACATCTCTTTGACAACGAAGGGGCAGATGACTGCGGTGCCGCCGTCACCTTGGTTGCCAAGAACAAAGAACAAATAAAACTTGTGAAAAGCATTGCGCTTGGCTTGGTCAAAGAGTGATTGAACGAACGACAGAGGTAGAGAATGTGACAAAACCAGCGCCCTTCCCAGTTGCAACAGAAGGCTGTGTGAGGAGCTGTTTGATCACGGCTTGACGCAAACTTTGAGGCATCTTTATAATGTATCGAGATGTTATGACCTCTGTCAAAATGTGGACTTGGGATCGCCAACTAGCCAAACAGCTTACCCATCGTAAGATCAACCATGCAATGGCCATGCAACTTCAAGTCAGGACCACTCTTCTTGGCTTCATCTGAGCGTCGTGGCATCAAAACAGTATCAAAGCAGACCGTAAGCCGTTCTTGCATCAATATTTTCCAATAGTGCTCACGCGACAATGCAATGCGTATAATCCTGTGTCTTCTATCTTTGGCATCTTGACACGCGTCTCCTTGATGACTAGCATCGTGAGAACCACAGTCACTGCTACACTGCTAAGTTAGTACTGACTAGCAAGTCAAAGCGCAAGAAACCACTTTCGGAGTTACGAGCCTCCACGCGCCCGGCACCTTTGAACAAACATGAGAGCAGGAGATGATGAATGGGCTGCACAGTCAGTCCTCGGTTTCGCGTTCCTGGGATGACGATGGGCCATGGAATATCAGTGCAAAAAAACTGCAAGTAAGAACACCGATGTGTGCCTGCATTAGTCTACGATGATAAGCCTCAGGTGGTTGACAGTCCCGATAAAATGTGGAGCACGTTTTGTTTCGTGCCTTTACCGATTGGTGTTGGACTTAGACTTTTTTGCCAAGCTTTGTCGTCAAGGCTCAGGTTCCTGAGTGGCTTGTTGATCATGTTGCGCCTCCTATCTTGACCAAAGCAGCTCGGAGATGTCGGCGATTGGACGAGAGCTCGACCTTACGCAAGTCTATACGAATCAATAAGCAGTCTATGGTCGAGCTAGGCGGGGGCCCTTGAGCCTCATGACTCCCGTTTCGGAACATTATCCGCAGCTTAGCGCTCGAGTATAGGCTGGAATATACGTAAGCTTACGTTGTTGTCCTAGATCAGGAGACCATCCTGTCGCCCAAGGTATGCATAATGAAGTCAAGCCTTCGAACCTCCCACTACTCCACGCGGCGCGGGTCCACTTGCGATTCGATGTCACGACAGCTCCGAGTCCCGAGCCCTCCGCCGACCCATGCGTGCTAAGAATACCGCATCCGTGCTGCCGGGGTCGGAGCCTGCCTGGTCAGCCCCCACCAGCTTATTGGAGAGGACGCGTAAGTCCGCATATAACCACCTGGGAGGCAAAATCATCTCTTTTCGGGAACCGAGCTCAACTGTATACTCTTTATATCGACGACGACGGAGTCGAGCGCTTCCATATCATGGATGGGACGCCCAGTCTCGTTGATCTTGTGTCGCACTGATCCGAAAGTCACATCGTTTTGTTTCCGAACTCCATCACCGACCCAAGATCTTACTCTCTTTACTCAGACCGTTCGTTTGCACTCGTTTTCAAGATGATGAGGCAGAGCATTCTCTTTGTGCTCGGAGCTCTTGCAGCCGTCGGACTTGGGTCGCTCCACGAGAAGCGCAGCATCAAGACGGAGAAGACCATCTACGCCTATGGCATGAATGGCATAAATGGTTTTCCCGTCTACGCCGACGAGACAGGTAGCTGAGATCAATCGCTCTGTTTAGTTCCAGTTGACTAATAAAATCAGGACTTGCGGTCATCGCTGCCAACGGTACCAATACATCTAGCTTATACGACGTGAAGTGTGAGTAGTCTTGACTGGCATCCCTCGTGCACTTGTTCCATGGACTGATGGATCTTGCTTTCTCCAGGGACCATCGATACCACCGGCAAATCAGCCTGGAACGTCTCACTCAACTCCACCGAGGACGATGCGAGCTTCTACATTGTTCCCGACGGTGATGGCTATGTCCCTGCGGGCTTCACGATGAACGATACCGCCCCGGACGGTGCTGAGACCATTGGTTTCGTGCTGTACGGCTCCGATATCATGTTTGCGTCTGGCGATACGTATCTCTACCAGTTCTGGGCGTCCAACACTTCGACAACTGGGCTCTGGAATTTGACTTGGAACGTGGACGGAGATTCTTCGGATGGAAGCGTTGTGCCTGTGATGCTGAAGGCAAAGGCACCATCTTCAGACTCAAGGAGGTCGTCGGAATAGACACAAGTTCAGGCTTTGAAAAGTAAGCTATGCGATGAAATGATCGGGTGTGGCGCAGTGCTGACAATATACGAGCTCCAAAGAGACGGGGTGCCTCCAGGGACCGACCCCACCTGATTAGCTCAGACGAGGAAGATGGAAAACTTCGGTTATGTAATACAGCTTTGGCAGCTCTCTCTTCTTCTATTCTCTCACTTTTGGGACGATATATATACGCATCGACCCTTGAGATCTTTTTCCAACTTCAAATCTGTTCATTAACATGATGGTTCCACGCATTCCTCGCCATCATCGTCCTCTCTCTGAGTCTCACCAAAGCATACAAAGCTATGTGTGATACTGCTGAGGCGATGTGGCCAAGGTCGGTAGTTGTGATCATGGCGAAATGCATGATACATATGATCCGGTTTGATCGATTTGTTGTATTGATGATTAATTTGTTCAGCACTATCCCAAGATGCGTGGTTAAATGCAGGTACACCGTACCAAGGCCCGAAGTAAGAAGTGACCCACTAATTTCTATATTTGACAGTTTTGACATTTATTCTGGATACAAACTTTCTTAGTCTTCAGTCTTGGAGGGTCATGTGCAGTCTTCCCCGCTCGATATTTTGCCCAAAAACCTCTTGTTATGGAAACCGTTGCCAAGGATTAGAAATTGTCGTGTAGACTTTTACGATATCATACCCAGTGGTGTTGCTAGATTTGCTAGATTTGTCGGTTACACCCCGCTATTACGAGATCCGTCCTGCCATGGCCCCGCCTGTCAAGCGAGCCCGGGGTTCCATGCGCGAGAGTCAGAAAAGGATTAAGCCCCCATAAGATGACTGGTGAGACGAGACCTTTTCTTTTCGTCTCCTTCCTCTCGACTTGCTGTTGATTTCGGGCATTCACTATATCCTCTCGCCTTGTTTTTGACGCAGTCGTTTCGGAGTCGAATTAATAAGCGATGTTTCACTCTCGCGCTTCCGGCGCTGCTCTGCAGCCGGTATACCACACTCTTTTCGTTTTGATCTTGGCAGGCTTCTTCAGCGCAGCAGATGCAACAAACTGCTCCGCCTTTGCCACCAACGGTACTGCCGCCGCGCAGTACAATTACTATCGTTTTTATGACTTTCGAAACATTCCCGAGGATACATGGGACTCGGTGAAGAATGCAACAAGTCCGAACAATGCCTCGGCCGGTGCTTCGACCGCTGACATGGGATGGTCGCTGGACTGGCAGAGGAGGAGCGGCTTGCTGTACGCAGGCGAGGGTCAGAATCTGCTTCCCATTGACTATCAGATGGACAAGGCAGCCATGAGTAAGTGGAACATATCATGAATCGCCCATTTCGCATGCTAACACATTGCCTACTAAGGAAATCTTGACGCCGATGAGGCTGATGTCGGAGTGACTACTGCCCTGGGCCTGCTCAGCTCTCGGCAAGTCGCCGACCGTCACCAGTCTGCGGGTATTGACTTCAACGAGGACTCCATCCTTTACCTGTCTCTGCGCGTGAGAGCGCGCATGTCTGGTGCCGCCGGAGCCTGTACTGCATTCTTTACCTACGCCAATGATACCCAGGAGGCGGATATCGAACTCTTGTCTCGTGACGCGGACAACGTCGTCGGCTTCAATACGCAGCCCAGTATCGATATCCACGGCAACTACATCAACGCGACGCACTTCAACACTTCACTTCCCAACGACCTCAAGAGGGAGCAGTGGATCGACTACCGCATGGACTGGATCGAGGACCAGGTCGTCTGGTATATCGACGGAGAACACATGGGCAACACCACCACCAACGTGCCCGTCGAGCCCAGCCATCTTTACATCACAATGTGGGGTAAGTGAACAATTATACCACAGCTTTCTGTGCACAGGTAGACTGACTGAAGACATGAACACAGGCAACGGCGGCACTTGGACAGAGAACATGACCCTTGGAGACTCGGCACTGCTCGAGATCCAATGGATCGAGGTGGCATACAACCTCAGCGACGCCGAGCCCGTCGCCAACGCCAGCGCGCAGATCTGCAACCTGGACGAGGCCAAGGCGAGCAACACCTGGGAGCCGACATCGTTCCCGGAACCGCACGACTTTTCGACCTCGGCCGGCTACAAACTGGGCATGAGCACTTTCTTCATGGTCCTGGCCATAATATTTACACTTTAATGGTTAATAACTAATATGTAATGATTTAATAAAGATACCCCAATTTGCACACTGACTCGCACATATGGAGTAGGACGGCTAGTTGTATTCGCATTCGTACACGTGCAGGCGCCTTGATTCCCCAAATACCTTTTCTTCCAGTCATTCGCGAATTTCATGGTCATGATCCTAATCCATTCAATGCTACGTCGGCCATGAAGTCTGCCTACACGGATTGCTGCAAGCGACCCTTGGAATGTAGGCGGTGTTTCTCATGAGCGATGGAAGTCGCGCATTCAAAGTCAACAAAGTTCTCGGGTTTGAAAATATCCCGTCAGAGGTTCAACCTTGTTCGATTCCCACAGTTTCTGGGAAAAGGATTTCCAAGCTTACGAGCTAACTTTAAAGCGAACAAGGGTAGTGCATGATGACCCCATGGGCCCTTGCCAGAACCGCAATAGCGCTCAACGGGCACTGCCGCTTTGGGCTCTAGCTTAACGCACAGTGGATCATGGGCGGCCCCCTACCATCCCACTGGGCGACGAGCCAGTCAGAATGCTGCGGTTCCTGAGTTGGTGCTCGGGAGATCGGCTCTCTCCGACTTTGAGATTCCCATGCTCGTCCGAGATCGCGTTTTTCAACAGCAAAGTCCGGGCGTTTGATACAATGTGAGAATATCTACCTGTTGGATCAGCAGTCAGAGCCCTGAATGAAAACGTCGTACAATACACGCCCACCTAATATAATAATCCGTATTAAAAGGCGCTTTCGTATTGCCACCGAAGCTAGAGCCAGAAGTCAGACTAGTATCTCACCCGAGCCGGCGGGCACAGCAAGCGGCTGAAATTGGATACTTGCCATTGGTGGACATGGCTTTGGCTCATCGATAATTCCGACTCTCCACGGCACCGCTTCTCATGGTGGCTGCCCTACCGCGCCGGACCTATCTAGAACGCATCTTCCCGATGAAGACAGCCCAGCGGTGCTGCTCCAGATGTGCCTCGGGCGAGTCCGAGCCTGCTGTCTCGCGCTGTCGCTGTCATCCGCACATGCCGAGCCTCAGCGGCACTGCGCATTTTGTGCAAAGTTGGCTGGACACGCTCTGCTGGATTACCGTCACGTTTTATCAGTCAAGTATCGGCGCACAGGATTGCTGTTGAAATAGAGTCACAAGTGGAACTTGTACCGTCTTGCCAAGACTAAACATCCTATGGAGTGTCGATCTTTAATCCCATAAGGCTGATTGTTTGTTTGCGACTGTGCTCCGAAGTGTGGCTGGCGGTGTTTGAGTTGACTCTGGGAACTCGGCTATATCTATGATCAATCCATGCGAGCGGACTCGGAAAACATTATCAACAATGACTGACTTTTCATTCGTGTAGTGGACAAATTCCAAAGGTGATTATAACGATTGATTATTGTGTGTATTTGATTACAAGACTATTGATTATGTATTTGCTTTATATATAGCACAAGTTTAGTACACGGGAAGCTTGAAGGCCGGGAATGTGTACTCCCAGGTGTCAACACTCGCGGTATCGTTGACACAGTCAAAGGTGCTGTTGTCGCCGCTCTGCCACAGGGGGCGAAGCGGCCACTGGCACAGACCCTGCACCTCTCCGGCGTAGGGGCCAGAGTTGATGGTCGCGTTGAGCGCCTCGGGCGCGACTCCAAACTCGACCCAGTTGATGACGGCGTAGATGATACCGACAGGGTACGGGCCGTCGGGCTGGAGCGTGTTGCGCTTGCAGTGGTCCGCGCCGGGCACGAGGTAGAGGCGGTACCACTCGGACATGGCGGCCAGGGACTCCTCCTCCGACTCGTTGGGGTACATGATGGAGCGGACGGACTGCCAGTAGCGGACCGTCGAGGCTGTAGGGATGCTGGGATCGGATTCGCCGTGGTAGTTGATCATCTTGCCGCCGTGCGACTGGAACTTGGTCAGGTCGGGCAGACTGGTCTGCAAGCTGTCCTGGTATCTCTCGAATCCGGTGGTCATCCAGTCGACCATGGTGTCGTAGGTCACGTTGTCGAGGTTGGGCAGGTTGTTAATGTTGAGCAGCTCGACGAATTTGGCCACGTATTCGCCACCCTTTCGTGCAATGTTCAGGCCCCACGAGTTGGAATCCGAGTTGTAGAGCGTCGCGCCATCGCTGAAGGCGGAGCCGACTTGGTAGGAGACGTAAGCGCGGTCTCCTGAGGTGGTGTGAAGACCATCGTAGATTCCCTGGGCGACAGCAACAGCCTCTGCGCTGACGGTTCCTTGTACAGCCGGCGAGGAACCGTCCGACGCGGCAGCACATGAGTAAGACTCGCCGACAATTGAGGTCAGGTCAAAGTTGAGCATGCAAAGATCCGAGCGCGAAATGACTCCGTCGGTTCTGCCGTCGAGAGGATCACAGGCGGCAATGGTGGCATTGACAATCTTGTTGAACTCGCATGCCGAGGGGTAGTAGTCCAAGGTCTTCTCCACGAGGTTGGAGTAGAGGTGGCTCACTTGCAGCTGGCCATATCGAATCGCCGGTGCACCCAGAATGGCGCCGTCGTAGAGGTCACCATAACGCTGGACCTGGCTGAGACCCTGTCGTCCACCATCGGAGCATCCCTCGAAGTAGGTGTAGATCTTGTTGCTGGTAGCATAAAAGCCCTGCAGAAGAGGTTTCGCAACGGTGGTCAGCTCGCCCAGTGCCTGGTATGCGAACATGTACTAGAGCAGTATGCGTTAGCGTATTTGGTTTGAGCATGGGGCTCGCGCCGCTTACTGTATTGTCCCAGTTGATGCTGCCATTTCCCTTCAGCATAACGCTGGAGTATGAGGTTCCAGACAGTGCACCGTAGCCTCCGTCTGTACCACCAGTGGCAGCGCCATACACGAGAGATCCGAGGAAGTCAGTGTTCAGTTGGTAGGCGAAGCCGCCGGTGACGAGGAATCGGTTCAAGAAGACATCGGGGCTTGGCATGATATAGTTGAGCTTGACGCGGTCGTTTGCGCCAGTGTGTGTATAGCTGAGCGTCACATTGCAGTAGTCGTACAATTTCTCGGTTTCTTCAGCCACCGCCTGGTACACAATCGACGTGGACACCGAGGATGGAATCAGCTCGATGCCAAGCAGCGTCCCGTTGGCTGGAAGCGCGGCTTGCACGTTGGATACTGTACATAAATCCTCGATAGTTGCGGCTGTGGCTGCTGTTGCCGCCGCTAGGGCCGTGGCGGCCACATTTAGGGATCGGCGCATTTTGGGCAAATGATTCGTCTTTTCTGGATTAAATAAATATGGTAATGAAGGAATATGGAAATTAATAATTAATTTTATAATGAGTGTGATGATGAGTGAGCGTGTCGATAAACGAATGTGGTCAAGCAGAAAGCCGTAGAGAGAGGAATCTAGAACCTGTAAAGATCTGAGCAGCCCATGACTATATATAATGGGAGCAATCGGCACACAGAATATGCAAGTGCTCTTGGCATTACGGGGTGGTCTAAATAAGGATCTCAGCTCATCTAGATCCATCGGGAGCGTCACCTCGCGATCCCTTTCGGAGACGATTCGATCGTGTAATTGTACCGAAAGCTACCGAATACGACTTTTCAGGCAGTCTAGTACCTTGCAGCTGTATGCAGGTACTGACTAACTACGGTGGATGGGCTTATTCTTCGTGATTAAGGGGTGATTGTGTGCGTGTGTCATTGGCGCTACCGGAATTTCCGAGCGCTGTATCCATTCCGCACTGCAGGATTACTTCGTAAAGAAGCACACTAGTAGCAAAGAGCCGACGAGGTTTTTCAGCTAGAAAGCTAGTTTCTCGCTGTTCCCGTCATGTTCCTGATCTAAATGATGTAGTTTGCGCTTTGAACAGCACGGATTGCTTCGCGGCGCTTTCTAGTATTGTATAGCGGTGCTATATCCTGTTCTGAAGAGTCCTGGCGCCACGAGCCGCAGCACCACTAGCATGGTCAGCTCCACTACCACGGATCGTTCGTCCGGTAGCATCCATGTCGATCCGGCCATCCGATTGCGAGGACAAGGCCTAGACAATCGAACAAGCTAGACGGCCGGTATCCGAATGCAAGGCGCGATGCTCGCCAGGCCTTGCATCCAAGAAATATAGAAGAACATTTCTCTATTGGAATCCAGACCGACGGTCTAGTGCTTCAGCGAGTAATCCCAATCCAGTGCAGCGCCGATACTGGTTGTACACCACGTGGGCCTCAACAAGGTTGATTTTGAAAAAAAAAGCAACTTGCTGGTCAGGCCTCCGATCCTCGCCATTTTCCTTTCTCCTCGGCCAGCACCAATTCAGGTCGGAGTGCGGAAATGTGAAGTAAACTATGGTCTATCCTCATTTTCGACTTCAGGATTCTAAGTACCTAGGATCGTGCGTTAATCGTATTGTTCAGTTCCGATGCAGACATTGTAACTGAAGTTCACTTGAGTTTCACGATGCATCCCTTCTTCTCATCGTACATTCCCTGCCGCTACACTTTGCCAACGAGGAGAACCTCGGCTAACACCTGGAAACTCAACACAACGAGGCGGGCTCTAACCGGAGAGGCAGCAGTTGGCTCGTCTGGAGCAACGCGGTAAAGCACGCGCAGAGTTGATGCATCGTCATGGCCGGTTATAAATAATCCCACTATCACGAAATTCTTGGTGGATGTTGAAGTGTTGTGGCCTCGAAATGTTGTTGATGAGACGTCATATTAACAGATTTTCACCGTTTTCCATACTGTCGGTCTGGGCTAAACACATCTCGTGTCATTTTCGGCGATTCTCTCTCCAAAATGAGATCGTGACTTCCACTTCATGTCGCTCCTTCCTCTATACTCCCATCGATGGCTCTGAATCCGCAAATCTCCGATTCAATTTGACTCTCCCAATCTCTCGCATCTCCCACAATATCCTCCGTTTCCCCCTTTTCCTACGCCGTTAGCACCAACGCCGTCCGGCCACGTCCTGTTTCTCGTCCACACAAAGCATATTTCACTCTCGCACTTTTGTTTAGCTAAGAGAATAAGCACGAACGGCCAAAACGCCTTTTCGCAGCCAGAAGACGACGGTACGGAGCCTCGCCAATTCGACCCGAATGCGGGCACCAAGGCAAATCTTTTGCGAACACGCGGAACCTGAAAATATACATCAGAGATAAACACACTGAGAAGGACGTGCAGCACTGTTGCCCTGAGGATAGCTGTGAAGCAAACTACACCACACAGTGCTCACCGCGGGGAAAATCTGGAAGGAGCATGCCGTCGACGAGTCGAAAGAGCCACAAGTGCCGTCCCGGGGCTGATTGTAGCAAGGACTTCGCCAGCAAGGACTCAAAGCAGGATATCAAGGAGCTTGAGGCGGTCCGAAGACGTTTCTGATTCCGGAATCGGTGGACAGGGTATGGCATTGGCAGCCAATCGGGCAATTGGCCTAGCTGTGTCAGACCGTCAGGCGAAAAGCCCATTTTGATTCCGGGCTTCTCCGTCAACGGTACTCGTCACAGCGCTTGTATTGCCTCAGCGCGGTCACCACACTTTGCCGGACGGCCCGCAGCATCGCCAAGATCCCCGAAAGCTCGGGCAGCCTGCCTGCATAGCACTACGATATTGATGCATCACGCCAGGAACATTCTCTGCTCTGTTGCGCCGGGCCAGCCATCTTTTACTGTGAGCGCAGGCTTCTTGTGCTGGCCAGCAACTTTGACAGTGGATATATTCAACCCGTGCTCAATGCTCATGTCCTCGCGACGTAGTGACTGCACCATGTCAAACGAATGGTGTCGAAAAGCAGGGGGTATAGACGATGCGGTTGTTCTAACTGACAACGAACAAATATGCATTTCCTCAGGCCATCTACTCCGATAAAAACGCATGCATCACGGAACCAGTATCCGAATTGAGCGGCGGGCACTTGTTCATATTTTTGGATAGACCGCCAACCAAAGAGTCAGCGACTGCGAGGCTCAAGCGACTTGTGTGAAGATCTAGCCATCCCAATTGGATATTTACTAGGTGGCGACGCAGACGCATTTTGTTACCTAGCCTCAAGATGTCGGGGATTTATATCTGCCGCCTGAAACACATCAAATTGGGATAAAATGGGGTAACAAAATGCATGTCAGACGCATCCCCAGCGCAAGTCCAATCGATTTGCAGAGAGATATCTGGGCATCAATAATAGTGGATGCCACATGGGAGAATTTGGAGCATACCTAGGTATCTTCTGGATATCTTTAACATCTGATCTCTCAATCTTGGCCACCCCCGCTCCCTTCACACGGCATCTCAATCAAGATAGTCCCGCAGAACGCTGAGTTGTCCCTTGAAAGAGATAAAAAACGCAAAATGTCAACTGAGAGTCAGAATACCGAAGCTCGTGAGCACTTCAAAAAGCACGGCTGGGTCCGGATCCCTTCTCTTCTTTCCAAGGAGCAGGCCGACGATGTTCTCCAAAAGCTTTGGAAAGTGAAGGAGAAAGCCGAGGCAAGAGGAGAAGAATCCCATCTCTCCTTCCTCGATCCGAACCCCAGTAATGTTCGTATCTTCTATCTGATGGAGCTTGACAAGATCTTTCGGGACCTCATTTTTCATCCGACTGCACTGGAGATGGCAGGCACCGTGCTTGGGGACGGTTTCATCATCTCCAACTTCACAGCGAACATAGCGAGGCCCGGGTCACAGTCTATGGCTCTGCACTCGGATCAGAGTTTAGTGTTCGAGGAGCCCTGGAAGAAGGTGCAGGCAATGAATGTAATTTGGTAAGATAACCATGTTTCCGCACTTGGCAGCTCTTCCGCATTTGTCGCCGGACTGAGCAATAGTGATAGGTGCCTCACCGACGTGACCAAAGAGAACGGTGCGACTTTGTACATACCGGGATCCAACAAGATCGTCAATCGCGACGAACTTCCAGAGAATGCGCCTGAGCTACTCGTGCCCTTCGAGGCCAAGGCGGGCGACATCATTGCCATGGATGGCCGCGTCTGGCACACGAGCGGCTCAAACGTGACAAAAGACCAGGACCGGGCGCTGCTTTTCGGGTATTACACCTGCCCGCACATTCGACAACAGGTCAACTGGACGGCGAAGCTGCCCAAGGAGATTCAGGATACATTGAAGCCGGAGGAGAAGACGCTGCTAGGACTGGATCCAGTGGCTAATCTGGGCTTGGCAGGCGACCTGAAGTATCTGTCGCAGCAGTATCCTAATCATCAAGTCAAGTCGTCTGCATGAGATGAGTTGGCGACCTTGATGCGATCGGTCTGGAGCACAGGGATTGTGCGGGGAATAAATGAGCGCGGCTCTTATAATGGAATGGAAGATTATCAAGAGGGGACTGTCGCATCCAGCCATCTAGCTCTTGCAACATTAATATTTGTTTTTCTTATGAAGTCGATATCATTTGCCGGCGAATAGGCACCGCTCAAGTGATTTTTTTTTTGATTTTTTTTTTAATCTTGAAGCTAGCCCTGAGATTAATGTTATCCTGGCGTTGGTGCAGGCATGCGACCGCCAAGCCGAGCGCCAACAACAAGCCTGCAGCAATTCACAAAATACTTAACCTAGTGCGTTACCGTTATGCTGAGTCGAATTGAATCTCGACGGTTTCCCGACAATTTTAGAATTGAGAATTCAGTCAAACAATAAAATCTCACAAACCTTTTGGAATACAAAAACACATCGCCTACCAGAATACACATCCCAAGAATGTCGCGTCAGAACATTACCTTTTATCTGGCTGAACGACCAACATATTCTATCGTGCCGGGCCAAACATTTGAGCAAAAGTCAGAGCCAGCCCCGACAGCGGATGATGTGAAAGATGGGGAAGTTCTAGTCGAAGTCTTGTATTTATCACTCGACCCATACATGCGAGGAATGTTGAAAAGTAGCTGTCACCCTCGTTGCAGGCAAGATAGCGACTCGTACTGATTTCTTCGCAGGCACCAGATCATACGTCGCTCCCGTGGCGGTTGGCCAGAAGAGTAAGTCATTGGGTTTGGGTTGCGCTGATTGAAGTTATCCTCGCCTCGTCCACCTAGAAATGAACGCGCACTGGTGATCCTAACATCGATCTTATAGTGGTCGGCGGGGCGATCTCTCGTGTGCTGGCAAGCAAGTCAGCAAAGGCTGCGTCGGGAGACATAATCTATGCACTCACTGGCTGGACTGAAGTCGCGATTGTCCCGGAGCAGATGGTAGAGGCTATCAAGTTGCCCGAAGGTGTCAAATTGACCGACATGCTGACAGTCGCGTTCAGTCAGTAAAGTGATCCTCATTTGCATGGTCAGAGTATCACTAATCAGTGGTTTAGACGGACCCGCGACAGCTGCGTATGTTGGACTTAAGAACAAGGCCGACGTACAACCCGGTGATACAGTGGTCGTCTCCGCAGCCAGTGGTGCTACGGGACATATCGTTGGCCAGGTTGCAAAGATCCAAGGCGCTCGCGTAGTTGGCATCACCAGCTCCGACGAAAAATGCCGTTGGCTGTGCGAGGAGCTTGGCTTTGATGCCGCACTCAATTATCAGTCACCAGATTTCGTCGCGAAGCTCGAAGAGGCGACTCCGGATCTGATAGATGTGTATTGGGACAATATTGGTGGCTGGACCCTGGAAATTGCACTCTCCAGGGCTGCGAAATTTGCTCGATATGTGATCTGCGGCGGCATGGCCCAGTACAATCTGCCAGAGTCCGAACGACAAGGAGTCAAGAACATCATTGAGATCGCAAAACAGCGGGTACGTATGGAGGGATTCGTGGTCATGGACCACATCGAAGATGTACCGGAGGCGCGAGCAACTCTCTTACAATGGATCGCAGAAGGGAAACTCAAAACAAAGGAGACCATTGTCAAAGGTGGGATTGCTGTGGCCGATACAGCTTTTGAGAAATTGTTCACGGGCGACAAATTGGGCAAGCTCTATGTCGAGGTCAAGGGTCCTTGATTGATGTACTTGCTTTCCAGATTCTGCGAATTGAGGCTGGGTGATCCCACGCTTCAAATAACCATTTCCAGAGATGGAAAACCTTGGTCTGATTGTGGTCGGCCGTTGTAGAATGATTAAACCTCCATTTTCAAATATCACCACGCCCAAATTCGTTTGTGTAACAGCCATCACCGCAGCCGCTCCACCTCGACTGTGCTCTCGATCAAGCCAGGGATTCTAACCGTACAAACAAGGTTAATAAATAACAACGGTTTCATGCGCCAATGCCGGGGCGATCCCTTCCAGCATATCAATTGAGTTAGTCTCATTTCCCTCGCTCGCCACAGCGCATCGGATTTACAATCTAGTTCGGATCCACCCAGAGCGGCTGCTCTGCCGAAGTGTTTGGCTATACTCACGCGCTAAGACGCTTGGCAAATGCTGTTACCTTCCTCTCTCAAGACTAGCCTCTTGTCCCTGGGCAGATCTGAATACACTCTTGGCACGTATACTCTCGGTCGCGGTCGGACGTAGTCGGATTCGGAGTTATATAGATGAAGATAAATAGTATATGATCATGGCAGGATACACATGAGCATCCGTCTCCAGCCAGGTATTCCCTAGGACGCGACAAACCTTCGACTCGATCGGAGGACAACATTCCCTGCCAGATGCGTTTCTTCACCCTACTCGTGGCCGGCATAACTGCCGGCACTGGCTTGGCGACATGTCCCTACGCCGAACGCCAGGTAGCCCAGCGCGAGTGTCCCTACGCGTCCCAACTCTCCAAAGATGCAATTGAGGGAGACAGCGAGAAGACAATCAAGCGAACCCCTCCGCCCGCGGACAAGCTCGGTGTCATGTATATGAACCGCATCGGGCCCTCTGGCTCCGAACTGTGGATCGCCAATGCAGACGGAAGCAACGCCACCAAATTGTTGGGCGATCAGTCCGCGCCGTTCGAGTTCCATGCATCGTGGTCTGCCGACGGGGAGTGGATTGTCTTTAGCAGCGAAAGTCGGGCTGATGGACAGTCCGACGTGTATCGCGTCAAGCCAGATGGCACCGGTCTCGAGACACTCGTCTCTGGGGACTCATTCGAGGATGCAGGGACCTTGTCGCCGGACGGCACCAAGCTCGCCTATGTCTCTACCGCCATCAACTCGACTGCCAATGTGTTCGTGCTGAACATCGCCACGGGTATATCCACTAATGTGACAGGCAGCGACGAGACAGTTGGTGACTTCGCCAGTCCTCATGGCTTCTTCCGGCCATCCTGGTCCCCGGACGGCGAGTGGATCGCCCTGAGCTCCGATGCCAACACGGACTGGACGGGTCACAGCGATGGCGTCGGCTGGGAGCACACCCAGACTTTGTCACTGTATGTCGTCAGGCCGGATGGAACTGATTTCCGGAAGGTCATTGGGCAGCCCGGCTATTGTCTTGGTAGCCCTCAGTGGTCATCAGATGGAAGTCGCTTGGTCTACTATAACTTGACGACGGAGGACACTTACAATGCGCATGGCATATCTCGCGGCGGAAACACGGGCGTCGTCTCGCAACTGTTTAGCGTTGACGTTGCGACTGGTAGTGACGTTACACAACACACGTTCGGCAGCTCATTGGTTGTTTCTGGTCATTTCATTGGCAATACCACCAATGTTGGCCACAACGTCAAGTCTGGCGTAGAGCCTGGTGTCAACTACACCACGACTGATGCCACGCACGCCTTCTTCAATGGCACCCTGCGCAACCCGACATGGTCGCCAGACGGATCCAAGGTTGTGTACGAAGTCTACGACTGGACTCAGCGCTCTGCCGAGAAGCCGCTGTTCAGCTGGGATAACGAATGGGAGTACCGGTTCATGGACGTGTTCCCGCAATGGAACAATGCAACCCAGCGTCTCGCCACTACGCAGAAGCAGCTGCTGAATGCGTCTTCGTCTGTCGTCATTACTGACGCCGACTACAGCGACCTCGTGACGGCCTTTGACGTGCACGTCGTCGGCGGCGTGAGTACCGGCTTTGGCACAGGTGGCGCGTTCCAGCCGACGTGGAATAACGACGGAACGCAATTGGCTGTAGGGTACGGAACGTGGTTTGCCGGTCGTGCATCCAGTCCTGGTGCACTGTACCTGTTCCAGGCCGATGGCTCCGGATATGAAAACATCACCGACGACACGTATAATGCAGGCTTTCCCTCATTCTCCCCTGATGGCACGAAACTTGTTTTCCGACTCTGGGACGGCGAGAACGGGCCTCTCGGCCTCCATGTCATGGATATGGAGACGGGCAACACGACGCAGATCACAGACGGCTGGGACAACACCCCAGGCTGGTCACCTGATGGCGAACTCATTGTGTTTGCGCGCCAGACCAACTGGACATACGAGTACGGCAATCGCTGGTATGACGATCGTTATGACATTGCAACGATCAAGCCAGATGGCACGGACCTCACAATCCTTACCGAGTCGCACGCAAACGACGCTCATGCCGTGTGGGCCCCGGATGGCCGTATCATGTACAACAGCGGCATGCACGGCTTCCGCGATGAGAGCCCGTTGTATGACAATACCTTCCAGCCCTATGGTCAGATCATCATCATGAACGCGGATGGATCGAACAAGACGGTCCTCACGGACAGTATGTGGGAAGATTCCATGCCCCAGTATATACCGCGATCGTTCTTCGAGTAGATAGACCTTTTACATTCTAGTCAATATACATGTTTATTTACAATCAAAACCACATCCATCAGCATTGTAGAATCAGCAAGAACGTTTTGGCAATAACTAGAGCTGGGCGAGGCCTTAAGGGTATAATGAATGTACTAGACAACTCACTAAAAACCTCTGGCACCATGACTAATTACACTATCGCAACATTGAGGTTGAATTCATGTTCATGTCTAACTGGAAGGGAGGAAGTAGGTATGGCACAGACTGTCGCGGAATGAGATAGTCATGAGTAGCACGAAGCCCCCTTTGTTCACCACATCAAACATCACCGTCTCCATTCTGATCCTGTTTGATTGTCCCCAACAGAGCAGATTCTATCCATTCACCAGTCTTGTGATCTGCGTCTGTATAGACCACCTATCAATCTAGAGTCTAGACCAAGAAGGCTGCAATCAAGATTGCAACAGACAGCGTCAAGCTCGCAGTGGCAAAGAGAATGCCACCACCTGAAGTTGCAACGGCCGATGGCGTTTGTTCGGCGGTACTTGTCGTGGTAGCTGTCGCTGACGACAGTGCCGTCGCGACAGTAGCCACAGTCTCGAGTAGCACCGGCGTGGTGGTGTATGTCATGGCGTCGAAAGCAAAAGCGGTAGTCGAAAAGGGCAGGCTTGATACCGGAGACGCATCTGGGAAAGCGAGCCGCTCAGACGCTGGTGCTGTCGGCTCCAAAGATGCTCGATCAAAATCTCCCGGGCTCAGTACACTAGACGTGAGGAGAAAAGGTCAGCATGTTGCGTCAACTCAATGCATGGAAGAAACGACTGACCTGTCAATCACGTGAGCGATGCCATTGTACAAAATGGTGTTGGGAAACGTGATCTTGGCATTATTGACCCAGGCCGACCCGTCTGGCAATACGGTAAAGGTCAGATTCGTTCCTTGCAGACTGGGGACCGTAACGTTGCCAAGAGACGGTGAGAAAATGACATTGTTGGGAATGATATGGTAGCTCAAGACTTCCTGGAGCGTTTCTAAGTCGGCCGACTCGAGTACCGAGCCAATGGCTGTAAAGGCTGCGTCGGTGGGAACGAAGATCGTAAAGTCGGAAATGTTGGTCCCTTGAACGCCGTCTCCCGTCAGGCCTAGCGCAATGTTGAGTTGAGCAGCTTCGACTGCGGCATTCATGGCGCGATAGCCAGCTCGATACGTGAACAATTGGAAGGGGGCCCCAAAAGATAAAACAGTGTCAATCTTGTGAATAGTAATGCCTTCATCAAGAGTAATGTCCTATGTCTCTAATCAGTGCAAAATTCGCTATAGCCTAGGCCAATGTCAACACTAACAGCTTGAGTGACGGTAGAAACAGTCTGCTCGCCAGAAATGATGCACACATCATCCCCATTCTTCACAATACCATTGTAGGCACCGCCCGTGAAGTTGGAGAATGGCTGCTGCGCAGTGATGAACGAGTCGTCAAGTAAGGTCTGTGCGAAGATAGGGACATTGGTGACCACGTGCGACGGGTACACTCCTTTGAACACGTGATTTGAAAGTAGGGCCCCTATAGCGACGGTGTCATTGCGAAAATCAATGGCTGCGCCCTCGGGGATATCTCTTGGAACGTTGGCAAAGGCTTGGTTGGTCGGCGCGACGATGGTGATGTTTGAGGCCGAGGAGAGAGTCTCTGCCAGTCCGTCGACAAGACTCACGAGCTCGAGAAGTGTGCTGAGATCGTCCTGAGAGGCGAGGAGTGCGGCAAAGTCACCTTGCGCAGCGCAAGAGCCTGCAATCAACACGAGAGACCACAATGAAGCACGCATGACGAATGTTCTTTTTAAGAGACGGAGCGGCCAAAATAAATAAAGAAGTTGCTCGGAAAAAGAAGAGACTGATTATGCTACTGTGATGTTGCACACTGTTGGTTCTGAAAAGCGGAAGTTGCTCTGACTCTGCTCTTTATATATACGTCTGGCTTACCATGAAGCCTCAGTTCAACTATTCATACCTTCTAAAAGTCGGAAATTGAACGCTGACAAACGTGATGGCCGGCCAAGACCTGGTCGTAAGATCAATGCTGGTAGACTTGATTCCATGATCGAGAAATCGCTCGATAATCAACTGTTCTCCTCTCGACCTTGAAGTTGTAAGCATCATCGCGCCTTTGAAACCGAGAAATAGGATGTGCACAGCCTGTGCCCAGAAATATGACCACCAATCATCTGGTGTAGGTCACAGGCGGCCAAAATTCGCCGGCCCCACTACTGCAGGGCATGTGCACTGGAGCTATAGCACTGGGCCTATCATCAGAGGCCTAGAAATACATTACCGAAGCAGCCAAAATTCGCCGGCTTGTACGACCGGCTTGGTTCTTCTTTTCAAGAGAAATTAAGCTTAGATTCTATTGAATTATATACGAATGTTCCAGGCTCCACATCTGTCATTTTCAACATTTATTTACATACGCAGTGTGGAACAACACTCTATGGACACCCACTCCCCTCACTGATGATCGCGTCTCATTTCATATCGTTGAAGAATAGCCGTGTAATCAATATACCATCCTTCGAGCCATTCGGTCGCTTCAAACAGGTGGGTTGTATAACAACTCGAAGCAGGATCAAGCGCCTTGAGATTTGCTGTCAAGCTCCGCAACTTGATGCCGCACTGCTCGATGCCAAAGGTCTCCTTCGCTATACACTGTCCGTACGTGCTCGACGGGTCGGTAGCCGCCACGAATGCATTCACGAGTACAAAAAGAGCATATAGAACAGTCGGCGCAAAGGAGAACGTCGGAAGGCTGAGCACCAGCGCAGGGTCCATCTCTGCGACGATATCGATGACGGCATGACAGTGTTGGACGAGGTTCTGGATCGCTGTTCCCAGAGGAGGGATAATGTTGGCCGGCTTGGGAAAATCTCTGATGGCGATGCGGCCAGGGATAAACGGTGCTGCAAACGTCGCCTTGTTCGTAGGGGTATGTAGCACCACTTCATATGCATGGATCATGGCTACATGCTGCCAAACTCGGAGTGCTTGCCAAGACACGAGACCACGTGGAATCTGAGCTGCCCATGCATCAACGTTATCCCTGAGACATTCAATGGTAGCGTGAGTACGGTAGTCGTTACCATCCACAAAGGTAGTCAATTGGGCAAGACATTGCTGTTCTGAAATCTCTTGGATCAGCTGTTGAACTCGGACAATCTGACAAAGCAGAATATCAGATGGTCCACCGCTCCCTTCCAGGTGTGACAGGCAAGCCTGGTGGTGATCGTCCCAAGGAATTGGAATACGCCGTCGCGTAGACATGGCCGATGTCGAGAGTGCAACAAAGCAGGAAAGCCAAGTGCGACGGGCTTCAAGTGATGTTGGATCCTTATGACGAGAGAAGTAAGCGGCAGCAGACGGCTGAAGGGCATACCCACCGATGCCAAGGTCAATGGCCATGTCGGTGGCTACTTGGACGAGCTGAAAACAGCTTGCCTGTTGCCCTTTCCGCGAGGTTTTGTTCCAGAAAGCGGCTACGAGCAGCGCCTGCACGAGTTGAAGAGATTTTTGTCCCCTTCCCATCACCTCTGCGCTGAGAGTGTGCATCGTTTCCCATACGAGCTCATGATGCATGTCTACGCTGATGCCCTGGAGCTCCTGTGTGAAAGTATACACCAACACGGAGAGAAGTAGAAATGGGGACTTTGCGCGAACCTCGTTCAGGTCGTTAGGCATGCAGACTATCGGCCAGGCGACTTCCACTTTCTGCTTGAAGAGAAGGAGCAGATCCTGTTGCTTATGCGCCGGGATCCGAGCATCCAGGAACGACAACACGGCATCTTGGCGACTTTCCGGCATTCCCTGGCCCAGCGCCGCGCGGTGATTCTGGTCTGATAAGGCGCTTTTCAGATTCTGGATTTCAGCTTCGAGATCTCGGATGCGGTCGCGTTGGAGACGTGATGCTGCAGGCACACAATCGAGCCCGTTACCGGTACATCGCTCACATGAACCTCCTGGTGATGTGCTAAGATCGCACTTAATCTTGAGGCGATGACACTCCTCGCAAGCGCGCCTCCTCTTTTTCATCCTAAGTTATGGGGTTTGCAAACACCACAACGAACATTTGGGCTTCAAAATAGGGCGAGATGATTGCTATCTTTCGTTTCCCTCCTGGAAATCGTTGTCGTCACTATTGCTAATGTGATGCACCTCTCGTGTATTGTAGCCTTGGCGTAATCGCTTGTCGAAATGGCCAATCTTTAACTTGTTTTAGACTTCCCTGTCAGTCATATTTTCTCGGCTGACAGATCAATTCGAAATACATAGTGCTGAGAAGCACAAAATATTACTGCGTTTCTGATTCAGTGTTTGTACGAAACCCTTTTTTTATCGACATCCGGCCAGCTCAAATATATTTACAGGGAAAAATGAAAAAGATTTACAAAGCCTCACAACAACATCTTTCGTCAACAAATTCTCGCGCTTACTGGTACACAATGACGACGGTGTCACTAGTGACGGAAGAGGCAGTCAAGGCGGTACCATCCGAGTCCTCGATATCCAGAATCTGAGCATCGGTGATGGAGACACTGCCGCTCGAGCTGGTGCCGGCGGCGTCGGTGAAAGTGACGGTGCCAAAGTTGGCCAGCCCGTTCTCGCTGCCGTCGACAACCAGGTCCTCCATGATCCACTCGATGGCGGAGCCGCACAGCGCGGCGCTCGTGTCCGAGACCGTCTTGGTGAAGGACTTGCCGTTCGACTGGTTCTCCATGACGATGCTTCCCGTCGTGTAGTCGCCGGACGAAGAAGTCAGGTTGACCGTGATGACGTCGCCGGCCGCGATGTCGCCCAGGTCGACGACAACAGTGTCCTCGGGGTACCTGGCGACGAGGACTTATGTTAGACCTAAAAGAGCAGGAAAGAAATGAAGAGTAACACTTACCACTCGTACCAGGCGTAGAAGGAAGTGCCTTGGGAATCAATGGTGGCATCCACGCCAGCTTGCCAAAGGCCGCCATCGCAGTTCTGTTCAAGTCTTACGTTTAGCCAGCGATCCAAGACCAGTCCGTATTGGACAGAGAATTTGAAGAACTTACATATCCGTCCATTCCGATCCAGGTACTGGCGGTGTGCTCAGTGGCAGAGGTTTGTCCCGAGGTAGGAATAGCAGGGTCAGGCACCTCAAAGGAGGCCGAGACGCCCGTCATATCGCTGCCGGTAACCACGGCGCCGGCCCAAGATTCATTGTACTCGACATCCGCGGTGGAGTGTGCGGTCGACGTCTCTGACGACGAAGAAGACGACGCAGATGCTTGTTGAGCTGCGGCAGTAGCAGAGGGCCGCACGGAGGATGCATCCGACGACGGCCTTCCCGAGGGGACAGAAGGAGAAGAGGGCGATCCCGAGGGGGCAGAAGGAGAAGGGAATCCCGAAGGCAGGACAGATCCGGTAGGGGCCGCAGGCGATCGAGACAAGGATGAGCTTGCGCCAGAGCCTTCGTGGTGATGGCCCTGGCCTTGTCGGAAGCTCTTCGCGCCGCCTCGGCGAGCCTCAATGCGAGCCCTGGTGTTGGATCTTGGTGCTAGGCCCGGTGCTGGAGCCGCAAGCGCCGCGGCAAACAGGGCATTCAAAATGGCGATGGAGAGCTTCATGTTGAAAATGCGTAAGAGATACAATAGTTAGAAAGAATGATAGAAAGTAAATCGGAAGCCGGCTCCAAATGAATGTATAGTTTTGAAAAAAAGAAAGACAAATTGCAATGCGGCACGACAATTGTTGCGAGAGTTTGCTTCTTGGCAATGAGAGAGAGACGTAGACCTTTTATAATCGAGTCTTTCCCATTGATTGGATTGAATCATTGGCTTGAGCGCGTGTTTTTAATTACCAACAAACATGCTAAATCTTACAATAAAGTTACAAATACCTAATTCAATCTTCAGTGGATATAGCTTTGCCCAGGACATATAACCATGGCTCTCCATTGCTGCTTGTCCGAGGATGAAAATACAGAATGAAGGCCTTGGCGTGGGGTCGCTTGACTGGGGCATCAAATGACTCCACTGGCCAGAACTCACGATGTCGAAATCAGCGCTAGAGGTTGCGGCTCGCTTACAGAGACAAGGGTATATAGGCGAAGATATAGCGCAGAATAACGTTTCAAATTAATCCCATATTCCAGCCGACTGCCGGGATCAACAATGTCATCCCATTGATAGTACAAAACGAAGCCTACGTAGCCCAGGTGTCTCCTAAATTGCACACCTGTCTGTTTCAGTATGCGCATGGCATTCTGAACGCCACGGCGATCTGACTGCTAAAGCTTGACCCAAGAGTCATAATCCTTTTGACAATACTCATCAAGCTTTTGTCCAATATCCTACAAGACAGTCATCAGTGTAGACTTTGACGTACGTCGAAAGCTACTGGATTCTCAGCCAATGTCAAATGTGCCGTACTCGAGTCGGACGATTATTACTGGTGGATCCTGACGGACAAAGCCGTCAGTAAGATCCCCTGCATCCTCACCGAATACTCCGGTGTTGAAAGAGACGGCGGAGGTAGAATGCCGCTCATGTTCTTTTAGTAAAACGATACTGGCAGCTCCGACTTCACGAATGAGCTTTGCGTAATCTCCTCTGATATCGCGAACTGGAGGATTGGTAACGAAGGACCCGAGATCTTGCTGATGCTGTGATGCAATGAGGGAAAGGGTAGAAGGATCAAAAATCCGGAAGTCGACATTGTCGTGACCCAAAAGGTAGCACTGGTTCTGATGCGCCGAAACATCTCATCTAATCTGTCAATCGACGTATTTCCATTCTTCACGACCGCTGCGACGCGGTCTCCGAACCGCGAAACGCCTTTTCCAAGGACAGTCGTGCCCGGAATTCCTAGATTGTGTGACGTATCAGTCAGTGGCTGTGCATTCCGGGAAGCTTTACTCGTCTTATATATGTCTGATTGAAGCAGTTAAAATTGCATAAGATCGCGGGTGGCCTGGCATTGACAGCATCCACGGATGACTACGGCTAGAGATATAGTTCGTCAAGAGGAAGGGCGCTTTTGCTATAAATAATGTGGTGAATTAGAGTGTCTCTCTGGGAAACGATACACTGGTGGTTGCCAACTCAATGTCAAGCTTAGATCTCTGTTACACGCTCAAGGGCGGTGCAAATTACCTCGGGGTTGAGACCAAGTTTGTACACAGAATTATGGCAATATATTTACGACTTCATCGATGCGACTCTTGATCTCACCAATAATCAAGACCCTCGCATCGGTGTAGAATCCATCGTCTTGATAACGTACAACACCACCATGAAGTTTGTCACGGTGGTATTGCGAGATGTTCAGGAAGGTACGCAGTCGCATCCCTTTAGCTTTGAAAGATCTTACTAAATCCCGTCGATGCTGACTCAGAAATTTAAACAGAGACCCTTGGAATTCCATGACCAATTAGACACACCGGCATTATGTCTGTTAATGCTCCGCTTTTTCCCCTGTCCCTTTCTTTCTCTTCTTTCCTTTTTTACTTCATTTCGCAATACGACTTCAAGAGTCCCAATGAACCGCCTCGCTAATCACATGTACAGCGTGGTTGTAAGTTGATAGTATAATCTTAATGTATGTAGCATTCGAGTCAGCACTTTTGTCAATCTTACTAAGTGAAAATCCCCTAACTCGTACAATCATACGACATTTTTGGAGTGTCACTCGTCTTTCTTGTATGGAAATGCTGTAGCGTATCCGTCGTTTGTAAGTGGACTGCACGCTGTTCATTTAGGGTCTGGTCAGGGGCACGATTTAGGCTCTAGACCTTCTACAAACCAACTGTGGCCCACCCTGAACTTTACCCATAGATCGGCAGCGGCTCCAACTTGAATGCTCATCTGGCGCTGCCAAATTTTGTGGTAGGTTCATACTGAAACGCGCGATCATATACCGCTGATGTATTATTTCCGCTTCAGCCAAGTCATATTCTCAAATTGAAGTAGAGTCCTGACAGCTTACATGATGGCGACCACTTGACCCCGGCTTGCTTGTACAGCGTACTAGTGATCAGTGCAGAGGAAGGATTCAGGCTTCTGCTCCCGTTTGGCTACATGACAAATGCGATAGAGAACCAGAACATGGTCAACAGCAGACTAGTACTGGATCACTAGATATGGCACACTTGGAACTCATCATTCATTTCAGTTCCGACATCTTTGTCCCCGAATTCGACCAAGCCGTAAAGGAGCCTGCCACGAAATTGGTGTTGCAAACGGCTCTAAAGGCGCCATTTCTGATGCATGGAATCTTGGCCATATCTGCATGTCACTTGTCCATAACACGGCCTGACGACTCAGCAAGATATCGTAGCCAAGCCGTTCAGCTACAGACCAAGGCGATTGAGCTGTTCAACGTCTCGACTCGGCAGGCCGACCGAGACAATACATGTGCCCGGATACTGTTTTCTTCCATCTTGGGCCGCCACATTCTAGCCGACGCGCTCGACAACCATGGGCTGAGCTTTTCATCTTTCCTGGATCGATATGTTCAGGGCATTCGCATATATCGTAGCGTCCGGGCCGTGGTCGCAGAGGAAGATTGGAATGTGCTGATGGGCTCGGAGCTTGGCCCTCTCATGGATCGCGGCCGGCTGGGAGTTGCTACATATGACCGTCCTTACGAGGCTCTCAATGATACGCTTTGGCAGCTCATTTTTCATTCTCGGAACCTGAATGACGAGGAAAGATCATCGTGTGAGACAGCGCTCCGGTTGATCGAGACGGGTTTTGCGAACCTCCGGGATCCCGCGAGGTCCGAGGCTGGACAGCGCATGATATTTCTGTGGTCCATTATGCTTCCCGATCTCTTTATCGATCTACTGTTGCACCAAGTCTCGGAAGCGATCGCCGTATTCGGTCGCTATGCTATCTTGCTGCATTGCGGAAGGACGTTGTGGCAAGTTGGAGACGCCGGGCCGCGCCTGTTACATAGCATCAAGGCATTGCTGGGACCCGCATGGGACGAATGGCTTTCGTGGCCAAAGGACTTGCAGAACCCAACGCTCCTGCCTGTCGACACTTCTTTCATGTGATGGCTGGCTCACGAAAGGTTAATTCAAGTCATGTCGCCAGCTCTTCATCAAACAACTGCGGTACACAACGGCCACAAGGCGCGTAATCTGTGAGGCCCAAATAATCGTGTATCAGTACCTTTTGAAAAGGGAGGTATCTTGGGTATACTGTTTATTGCGGCGATAATTTCAGTGGCAGAAATTGAAGACCTTGTCCACGCTAAAATATCCTAGTCCCGATATTAGTTGTTCTTCTTTCTGTCGTCGTCTCGGTCTTTACCCCTTGTAAATTCTTTACGATTCTTAGTTCTTTCCCATCATTACTGTGAAAAAGTCAACCGCAATATGGCAAGACAACTGCCTGTAGGCTACATCAGTCACCCGGAACTTGGGATGCTGATGCCACCGGGCTCATGGAAGCTGGAGCATACCAAAGCTGAAATCGAGCTGGTGGCCAAGGCCATGCACCACCAAGCGGATTTGTCTGACGCCGATCGCGAGCAGCTGCTCCTGCTCTCGGGCCCGTTGATCGGCAAGGCGCTGGGCGCACCGTCTTCAATCACCGACGACGAGCGCCGGCAAATTATCGGCTGGCCGCCTACAGAGCAGTGCGCCGCTAATATAGCGGCAGTCGGCCTCGGGGACATGCGCCCGGAAGACATCGTCGCCGAGACTGTCAAAGACCTGAGCTGGCTGAGGACGCGTGAACAGGCGCATCTTGTTGCCAACCGCTTCAATCTTCGTCCGCTGGATGCGCCAAAAGTAAGTGGCCCCTAGAGCCATTGTACCCCCTCCCCCGGAGATAGGCGCGATATACAGCTAGGTCTGAAGGGTTCCGGAGTGAGATAAGACACGCTTTTCAACGTCATTTGTTAACGTCATCACAATAGCTGAAACGCCCGTCGGACTCGGATGGGTTCGCGGCCGAGTTCCTTGTGCGGACAGACGCCGAGTTCTTGGCCTACATCTTGGCAGAAGCGCAGTTCCTCACCCTCAGCGGCACGCACCCTACGCAGCTGGAAGAGAAGCGGAAGCGAGAAGAGGCCGAAAGGTTCAGAAAGGCGGAGCAGGAGTGGGAAGAGAAGCGAGCCGCCCTGAAGGCCCAGGAAGAGCGAGAAGCGGCTGATCCTGTCCACCAGGAGAGGCAACGGGCGGCCCGGCTATTGTCCCTCACCAAGTTCGCCGACGCGCTGCATGAGCGGGTGAAAGACATCGTCCGCGCGGAGCAGCCTTTTGGTTTCTGCATCTATCGGACCAACGAGATCGAACCTCTGCTGGCCGCGTTCAGGGCCAAGATTGTCATCCCCGACGACCCGGCTGTAGACTTTAGGCGGGACTTTGGCGAGTTCTGGGACCACTTCTTGCAGAACGCCGTGTTTGGCCGCGATGGTGAGCTGTTCCAGATCTGGCACAGGCGCCCGGGCACGTTCGACCCCCATCCGGCGCGCCCGTTCATGAGGTGGAGCTGCGGCGCGCTGGAGGCCGGCCCGGACGACGGTGCGGCCTACAGGGACGACTTTCGACTGCAGCGGGAGAAGTGGGCGGCCGACGGCATCAGCCAGCGGTACTTTCTCGTGGCCTCCAAGGAGGGCTTTCCGCCCGTGAAATGCGTCCAGTATACCAATCGCATCGCATACGCCTGGGTCTGGGTCTACGACGCAGAATGGGCGCCGCCCAGCGATGGAGACGGGGTGCGAGATCCGGACGGATACCAAGGTCGTCTCAAGGTCCGGTATGCCTACCACACCTACCTGGACTTCTATCCGCTCACACTGGAGGATGGGTTCGATCTGAAGAGACTATGGATGGAGCTCGCGGATAAAGAGGACGTATATCCATTCCCCGGGTCCAAGATCCGAAGGACAGTACCGGTCACTGTCCCTTGTAATAAAGACGGCCAGCCTGAGCAGCCATACGTGATGTTTCGTCACGTATTCGGTTTTGTCGAAAAGGAGGGCAGTTCCAACCCGTAGGTAATGAATCTATTCGTTGCGAAATTGGTTTTATACATATAAACAGTCGGCGAAGCTGCTTTATTCATCTACGCTGTTTCAATCGCTGACAACACAGCGTCCAACCTCACGCCTCGGCCAAGTTTCGACGTTGACAACATTTTCTTATAAATTCCTCCCGCCATTTCCAGTCTTCACTATTGGGACTTTTGTAGCGGGGTGCTGCCGTTAGCGAGGACAGTTCAGGTCTACCGTTGACGATGTTGCCAAACTCGATTATCACCACACCATACAGCGTAGCTATTTCAGGATCATTCTTTTCAGCTTGAGAAACCTTTCCAGCAACATTCTGGATCACATTCAATGTCTTCTCCGATCCTGTCGTATTTACTGATTGTCGCATTAAACTGAGCCGCTCCTCTCAGCAATAGATGGTGTTGCCACGGTCAAATACAGTTGTCAACCTTTAAGAAAATCTTCGGAATTCACAAGATGGGAGAAGAAGCCACGTGCGTGATGGGAAAAGACCCGTTGATCGTGTATCAATAACTTCTCCAAATGGAATTTGTGCTGCTCATTCCGGTGACGATCCCGGCCAATGAGATTTGAGTATTTGTCGGCACCATCATCCTACGCTTTGTTATCGAGACTGACAACGATCGCTGAGAGTTACCGACAGCAGAGAACTTCGATCTGGGCGCCACTATGCACAAGCCTAACCAGTACTTGAAGGTTGAGATTCGGCCTCGGTCTAGCAAGAAACCGATATCCAACAGTGCGACACCGACGCGGTGCTCGAGGCGGCCGCTGAGCATATGTCCGAGAAAGACGCACTGCAAGCCCGTGGGGCGAAGAAAAATACTGCTCTTGAGTCAAACTCAGCACAACACCATGTGAGGATGGCTCATCGGAAGTGGATCGTGTCGCAATAGCCATCAGGTTGTGGGTAGTGCCGAGCATATATCAGATGCGATTTTATTGATATCTTTTCCAAGGATGTTTCTTTTGTGTTCCTGCTAGGCTCAATCAATTCCTCCCATGCGTCCTTGCCATAAGTCGACTATACGGTAGCAGGCGGAACAGAGAAGTTTCTCGACTTTCTTGTTTCTCGTTCGGACTCTTCGATAAGTATGGTCCCGTTGCCGCTGGTCCCAGACGATGAGTGTGATCTCGATTCATCGTCAGGCAGCGTAACCCAGTGTATGATAATCGATGTGAAAATGACTTTGGTGGTTATTGGTCAGCCAAGACCAGAAACAGAAACGCACGCCGACGGATAGGAGTTCAGAATCGCTTACTGTCAACTGTACAACACGTCATGCAGAGCCAGACAACTTCACTTCGAAGAATCAAAAGCGCTGTCACGTTGCTAGGCAAGTGTTCAAACTTAGCGCACGTCCATAAGTCCTGAAAGTCTTGACTTACGCCATGCTGATACACAAAGTGCTCACACAACCAATGATGGTTCTGATGGCAAGCTTTCGTAATCGAGTATTGAGAGGTTTGACGTGCGGTAATGTTACACCTCCGCTCCCGCTCCCCATGGCTGGAGGTGGCGCTCCATTCCGGCGTATCGAGTAGGTCCCTGTCAACAAATGTTAGACGTTGACACAGGCACTGATCTGATCGATGTTCATATCGTACTCATCAGAGGGGCCAAGAAGAGTGCCGTCAGATAGATCTGCCCTGGTGTCAATACGCGCTTCATTTGGTCGGCTTGGGTTTTCACGGACATTTGCGAAACAGTCGAATGCGATCAAAGGAATCATGAGATGCCACTCGATGCCGAGAACGCATTGCCCGTCATATATATACGCGATGCGGCTGTTTCGTTAGCTGCTGTCATGAGGGTATCGTAGAGAGTTCAACTAACTAGACAAAATCAAGAACTCCGATGATTATATAGATCCCTGACCCATTGATTAGCATTGCCCCACACAGGAGAACATGAATTTGATACGCACCTAGCATTCCAAAAGTATTCCAAAGATACAATTTGGACTTTAAACGACTCTTCGTGGACCCGCTTACGATGTACTACGTATAAGTTAGACGTGTGTCATTGCAAACACTCTTCGAACGGAGGAACCTGCTGCTCTGTCTACCAGGAAAAGATAAATGAACTAGTAGATGTCAGTCACTTGCGGCTTGATAACCTTGGAAAATGTCCAAACGTACGACCTAAGAACAATTAGTATCGAATTCAAAGCCTCTTATCATCAGACACTTGCTTTAGTAAGTAAATATACGCCCAAACATAAGAATGAGCTGGCATTACAGGCGCGCATATTCATGCCCGTGTAGACGCCATGTTGAAGTATCATCAGGGATGATACGAATATCAGAGAAAACGAATATATCGCGAAGATGACTTGAGGTGGGTCAATTCCATTGCTCAACCCGGAGTAGCATGAACGATCGACTTACGCCAGATTAGCCACGGCAATTTCTGCCAGTGTCTCACAGTGGCATACTTGTATCCTGGGGTCCGTATAAGTAAAGTGAGAAGGGCATTTTCTCTCCCAAGAGACGACGCACCGAGAAGATTTGAAACCACTATCACTGCGACAACGCCGACCGTAACAGACGCGACTCTACCTCCCAACGGATCGCGAGATGGTCCCGATATGGATCCGGCAGCGGGCATAGCGAAGAACAGCAACTGACGACGCTGAAATGGCGTTCCGGCGCGAAGACCGTGGAGGATACATGGATGAAGCCTTTCCGAGGCCGTTCAGAATTATGGTGACTGAAAACAGTGATGTCGAGGTCGATGTCTTCTCCAAGTGAGATGGGATTTCAGGCAAATCTATCAACAAGACGAGTCGCAGAGGGTGGCGCAAAGGGGGTTTCCGAAGCCTTCCTGTCCATTTCGTAGTATGACGCGACATTTTGGCGCTATGAAACTGTAATATCAGACCGCTGAGGGGCCGACTCATGGTGTGGGACGATACAAGCTACCATTTTCAACTGTTCGTTGCCACTAATCGCTGCTCAACGGGACCTCTAACGGTCGCGAGGAAAGATATTCTGGGAATGGTGCCGGGAATCGCGTCGAGTTAAGTCACGAGATCGAACCATTGCAGAGTTGCAATCGCTTGAATTCAGGGACTGGACATTTGTGTTTGACTCTAGCTAGGATTGATGGAAGTGACACTCGGGCGATTTTGGGACCTTCACACGCGGAGCTTTATCCGACGCTAGAGATGTGCGGTGCGGAACATGTCACCACAGGTGGTGTTGGTGGTAGATCGTTTGCAAGTGCTTACCAGCGTTGGCAATGATCCTATCTGCTAGGCGCAAAGAGGACCCTTTCTGGAATCTACAAGGAAATGACGTTATGTTCTCCTTTCAAAGATCCAAAGCTCGTCTGACTACATGGAAGAGTAAAATAACCATCATCTGATTATTGACCAACCATAATCTGCTTTCTGCATTGTTGGCAAAACATCCTATGCGAGCGACAACTTTTTATACCACCGGATAGTTTCTGCAGCATTCCATAGATATCTCGATCGATAAATCCATCAGTCAGGATAAGACATGCCATGTCTGCGGCAAACAGCATTATCCGAATATGCCGACGTTGGGCAAATAGACAGCCCACATGGTGGGTGGAATTTGGAGAATCCGGGGCGCCGCGGCTAACTTTAAAACGTTGTAAAACGGGCCGTTAAGCGGAGTCGGCTCCGTAGAAAACTTCCAGGTTTCCATGATTCGCCGCGAGGTATAAGAAGCAGGAAATCCCAGGTTTGCTTCCAATGCATACAGATCATTTAACCTAGCCAAATCTTGTTTGCTTGCGGGCTAGTCCGACCGCACCTGTCCTGCTGCGGGTTTCTTGGCCGCGTGACAGTGGCCATATCTAAATAATAATTCAACATCAAGTGCACCAGTACAGATTGTATTTCAGAAAGATTTGCCCCGATCACCCCATGACTTCGTAGTTCCTTTGCCTTTGTCAACCCATTCGCAGTATCCCGGTGATTTCCTGCGTGGGCTTTGGGTAACTGCACAAGTCACGGAGGAAAAGCCAAAGCCCCGGCTTTTTTCGCATTGATGGAAACAGTCATATCTGCCGAACATGTAAGTTCGGGCTAGTACCATAAACACACCCAACGTAGGGCGCCCAGTGCGTAGCTTTGCATTTCGAACACGTGGGATCTAATACCGTCCACCATCTAAGTTTGTTCTATCGAGATTCGGCGCACCACGAATGGATTTTCGCCCATTTCGCATCATATGGCTTTCTTTCTCCTCGGGGGGACTCGGGTCCGATTGATCCCCACCCCTCCCGACGATTATGTGAAGTGCTCATGTCAGACTGAGAGTGGTTGACTCGGTACCCTGGTGAGTATTCTGACATTTAGTCTTTGACATCGTTACGAGAGAGAGAAACCAATTCATGCTTTTTGGCATCTCGCAAGTGGAATACTCGCCTGATTCATGTACGTCGGAAGAAATAAAGACCGTAACACACGACTAATCGTAAATGGTGTGCATCATTTCCATATTGTTGGTCACTACTGCCTGCTTTAAAGTAAATGGCTTCTGATTTGACAGGTCTTAAGGTTTGTTCGAAGCAAGGTACTCGGAGACTGTTCGTTTCGTCCCTGTCGTGCTGCATGATACAAGGAAGCTGTGTAGATCACCATATTGCGTTGCTCAAACGAGCATTGCACTCCATTGAATAGATACTTGCGTTTCTTGATCATCAATCCAGAATTTCATTGGCACCTAGTCTTTCTACCATTGCATACTCCAGCTTCATCACCAGCTTGGAGGAAGCCTACTCTGATGCGTCTATACAGTGGCGTACGAAGCGTTGCTATTGATAAATCCAGGAAGCTTTGGGTGGCACGATCGAGAAGCAATCACTTCAGCGCCAGGCATTGGCACTGAGCGCAATGTTTGACGCCAGCTTGTCTGCAATAGCTGTCTTGACTTTCTGCACTGGCATTTCTTCCAGTGATCGACTCGTCCAGTACTTGTCCTTTATCCTCACGTATTAGCGAATACGATTTCCATAGAAAAGAAAGGCCACCTACCTGCTCTAGAGCTTGCCAGATCATCATTTCGGTACCCGGAATGATTTGCCACCCTTCTTGCTTCGCAAGGGTATTGATCTGGGTCTTTGGGCTTGGGGCATAGCACATGTCAAGGAGAAAACCTTTGCTGTCCCGTCTTAGGAAGACCTCGAGAATCTCCCTGACCAGCTTCTCCTCAGGCGTCTGAGGGACGAAGTCTGGGATGCAAGATATGATGGAACCGGGGGATGGGAGTCCCTGTGCTTGAGCGACACTACTGACGTGTAGAAGGCTGTCGCTGTGGCCTGCATTCTTGCAATCGACGAACAGTGTCTTTATCTCAAGTTCGTCGCGGTTCACGAGGTAGATCTGAGTAGCGCGCATCCATTTTTGAGCAGCATAGATGGCGCTGCGTGCAGCTCCTCCGCCACCTATTATCATGACGGGCCGATTCTCAAAGGTCTTGTCTGGTTCGGCAACGTTGCGATAGAAAGCCTCCCTGACGCCAATGACGTCGGTATTCGTGCCGCAGAGCACGCGACGTCCCTCTTTCTCGGTGATGAAAATTGTGTTGCAGGCACCAACTTCTCGACAAATGTCTGTAAGCTGATCCAAGTGTTTCATTATCGTGATTTTATGCGGCATCGTTACTGCCGCGCCTGATTTCCATGTCAGTGATAAGACGACCCATGTCCTCGTGGAAAGATCTTCTGTACCGTAAAGACTTTCATCTTGTAAGCATTTGACCAGTAGGTCGACATCATCCGTGTCCACACGCTCATAGGTCCAGTCTAATCCGAGCCCCGCGAAGACCGTGTCATGTAGTAGAGGCGATAATGATTTTTGTATGTTCCGACCAAAGAGGAAGCCTCGCCTCTTACTGGCCTGTTGGATCTCCTGGTGAGCCATTGGTCGGAGCAGTGTAGACGACTTCGATGAAACATCACAACTAAAAGTTCAGAGCTCTTCGCGCTACTCAAGTTGGAAGATGAGGGGAGGGATTGGATGTGCCGGGTAAAGACATGGCCGCCAAAAGCCCCATCGTGCTGTACGGCGCGCTATACTCGCTAAAACCTGGCGATTTCTAGGGCACTGGCACTGTACCGTCATCCTAGCCCCACACGGCTAAATTCGTCCCCGTACCACATGGCAGGTCTAGGTAGAAGACTTCTAGAACATATTGTCGTAGGGATGTCGAAAAGCATTTCGCATCTTTTGTTGCTTCCTCAGCTCGATTGCCCCGGAGGCAACAATTGCTTATGAACTTTTTGTGTACAGGAAACGCCGGTTTGAAACAAGCTGTTTAGCCGTCATAGCGTCTGTATCGGCATATATTCCGTAATTCAAAATCGACACGCCCGCGCCCTTGTAATCCAGCTCTGTCGACAACAACCCAGGCGCAGAAGGTGTCTATCGCGGTGAACCACCTATCGGATTCCCGCAAGGGCTTTGGTGTTTGCTCTATGGTACGTGCTTAAACAGCCTGCCTGTACCAATTAGATGAATGATGGACTGTGGCCACAGACTACTGGCGGCGATCGAACCTCGGCACTCGGTTTGGTCGTGTCAAAGCCCAATTGGTGGGCGTTTCAGACTGGGTTGGCCGTAAACGTGTGTACTACCTATATCAACTGCGCCCACCTTGGCGTCGCAAACCAACAGCCAATCACCCTGCTGCATGTTTTACTCTTTTCAGAAAAAGATGCGAACGCCTTCTTCACGTGAATATACTCTAAAATCTGTCGCGAAATTGGTTTATCGCCTCACTTCGATTGAGAAGGGCTCTGTGCCATCAAGATGCTGTTTATAAAACCTTCGCTCTGTACTACGAACGTCGAGTATAATAAAGACATTTGGTTGAAGACTAGTAAAATCGCATCATTTCAAAATTATAAAATGATGCCAGTGGCCAGAAATCGAAGATGGTTTTTAATGCCTCCGGAAAGTGCAGTTCAGATTCTTATGCCTAGTGGCACAGCAAAATACAAGAATCGTATTTCTTACCGTATTTTCAAAACTTTACAAGTTGTTCGAAATGAAGCTCTTTGCGATTCCAGTCCTTGCCGCCTTGGCTTTTGCTTTTCCGTTTACAAAGGTTCCACACAGTAGTAGGATTAATCGCCAGACGTTGGATACAAAGACGGACTTGGAAAGTGGTAGCAGCAATAGCTGCCCTTAAGCCATCTTCATCTTCGCTCGTGCCTCCACTAAGACGGGCAATATCGTATGTCGTTCCTTGACTGGATATACAAAATAATCGCCGCATGTACGAAAACTTCGCCAAGATCTTTGACAACAACCAGGGCATCACCGCTGGTCCAGATGTTGCAGGTCAACTGGCTCAGAAGATGAAGGTCTGGGTTCAAGGTGTTGAGGGTCCGTACACCGCAGACCTGCAGTCCAACTTCCTGCCTGGTGGAACTAGCCAAGCAGCTATTAGCGAGGCTCAACGTCTCTTCACTCTTGCCAACACCAAGTGCCCGAACGCTCCTGTCGTGGCTGGCGGATACAGGCAAGTCTGGTTTTGCCAAATTCGATTCTCTTATTAACACAAGAAACCTTAGCCAAGGTACGGCAGTCATGTCCGGATCCATCTCGGGACTCAGCAGCAGCATTCAGGATCAAGTCAAGGGGGTCGTTCTTTTTGGATATACACAGAACCAGCAGAACAATGGCGGCATTCCCAACTTCCCCGCCGACAAACTCAAGGTTTATTGCGGCGCGACCGACGAAGTCTGCAAGGGTACTTTGTTCATCGCCCCCGACCACTTCAGCTACACCGACGACGCGCTCACTTCCGCGCCGAATTTCTTCGAGCAGCAAATAGCTGCGGCTACCTAGTTCAAAGTTGACCAGAAGCGCTCAAGTGAAGTTAGTCGTTACTTGCAAGGGTGTTGGTGGAAAGAGACTGGTACGGATGATATGGCTCATTGAGTTCACTGTTTGATTGGAACCCGTTAATTGGAGCACATGGCCTGTTCCGCCTTTTTGTACTCTTATGCCTCGTCCAGCGTGCCTCTTTTTCAGTATCTCAGCGTACCTCCGTCGATAATAAGTGGTGGAATTCAAGCTTATTGATTCAGCCGAAGCTCGTGAGCTCTCGAACTCGAAAGCCTCATGTCAACCCTGCGTGCGTCTGGGTGGTGTATGGAGATCTCTGGTCATCAAGAGAAGATCATCCTTGTTTGCATCCGAGAACAAAACTTCTTTCCGAGGAGTCCCTTGCCTAAAGAAGAATCGAATCAAGACATGTGCTTTTGTAATGAGTCACTCTCAACTTTGAATGACTCTGGTGACGAACCAAATAGAATCGTTGTCTGCCGCCACTCGTCATGACGACCATTAACGACGGCTATTGTTAGGGAAGGTCACTATCGGTTGCACTTCCACGATCTTGTTCTGTTCATACCTGGGGCTTTCCCTTTACCTCGGTCACACTACCAGAAGCTCCATCGGTTCGAACAAAAACACCGCATCGATCGGAAGAGCGGCACATCTTGGTATCGTCCTTGCAGGGACTGTCTATCTGCAACGGGTCTCACGGTCTTTTGCGCCACTACTACGGAAGTCTGCTGACCAGGCTCTGAGGTAGGGAGCCAGTCCGATGCAAGGCGACCGAGCCCTTACTTCTTGCCACAACACCAACAGCAGCGAGGCTAGCCATCTTCCGTGTTTGCAGATGTTGAGAACGCGACCAAAGAGTGGCAGGTGCAGCCCGGCTCTGCATATGTGATCACTACCTGTTTCCAATACTTCAAATAGTCTATAAGTCATAGGATGACTAAGACTCTTTTGGTAGTTGCCTCGAGCATTGAATACCACCCATGGTGGCTCAAAGGACGGTTAGAACCAGCGACTGTCCTCGCAAAGCTGTTTGCGCTGGCATATTCAGTATCGAGCCGAGGTCAAGAGAATAACAATGGGGTGTCCTGCATTATCCTCTATGCGCGAAGCCCATGGCTGTAGAGTATGCATCATTAGTCGCCCGTTGTGTCGCGAGCTCAACCAATCCAAGCAGAAAAAGACCGGCGCAGGATATACAATGTTGCATCACGTAGCTCCGCTTCTTATAATACATAAATTTGCAAACTTAGATTTGGAGAGCCTTATAATGCAAGTAAGCATGCATGCGCATGACTGCCAAAGAACGGATGAGAACCTGTCAAACTTGTGAGGCGTCAGTAGCGGAAGTCAAGATTCATAAATCAACTTCGGATACTCCACTCAGAAGTTCAGATCATTTGACTATACTACCATTTTCCCTATACAATTGGCACCGAGGTCCTCGGCTTGGTCAGTGCAAAAAGTGAGTGCCCCCGGTCGCAAGGTTGGCCCAAACGAGAAACACGGAACTTTGCCAAGACATCGTGTGGTTTTAAGCGTCTTAGTAAGGCGTCGCTGCAGGGACTATGCGAATCAAACTGTTTGCGACCACTAGCTCCAGGATGGTATATGGGCGACTATGTTTTGGAGTCAAACGCTTTGGGAAGTTTTTGCGATCCAAACATCAATGCGATCGACTCCCCCATACATTCCCCGCATTGAATTGGGTTATGGCTGCGATGGAGTCAACGCCAGGAGCAAAACCCATTCTCGACACGATTCAATCATCATCAGCACAGCCATGGACCGACGACGACCGACAAGTATATAAATCCCAAGAGGATCCGCTGGTTGTTTGGGTATCAGAACTTGCGACCACCAAGCAGCTCGAGCCGGATCTCCAACTTTGCCTACGCCTGTCTCCTCTGAGCATTTCTCGCCAATCGTCAAAATGAAGACCTCTTTCGTCGCCGTTCTCGCCAGCCTGGGCTTGGCCAACGCCATTCCTGTTGATCAGGTTCCTCCGGTTCACCAGCTTGATGCTCGACAGCTCGTTGTCTCCGACGAGCTGAAGAACGGACAATGCGCTGGGAGTGTCTTCATCTTTGCTCGCGGGTCGACCGAGACTGACAACATGGTATGTTGCATCGACGAAACGAAGCCACCACATACTGATCATACCAGGGAACTATTTGCGGCCCCCAGACTTGCTCGGCCTTGAAGACGGACCTCGGAGGCGATGCGATCTGCCAGGGAGTCGGCACCATCGATGGATACGCTGGCGATCTGCCGAGCAACTTTCTGCCCAAGAACACCAACGACGCGGCCATCGCCGGAGCGGTCAAGATGATCAACTTGGCCTCTTCCCAGTGTCCCGATGCCAACATCCTGCTGGGCGGGTACAGGTAAGCGGGAAATCCCTTGTGATCAAAACCTACCGAACCCAGAGTCACTAATGTCGCTTTCACCAACAGTCAGGGTACTGCGGTCATGGACAACGCCGTTCAGGCTCTCTCCGCCGACGTCAAGGCCAAGGTCAAGGGTGTCGTGCTCTTTGGATTCACTCGCAACGCCCAGGACAACGGCCAGATTCCCGGCTACGACGCGTCCAAGACCAAGGTCTTCTGCGCCGTCGGTGATCTGGTCTGCGACAACACGCTCACCATCACCGCTGCCCATCTCACCTACGGAGTCAACGCACCCGAGGCGGGTCAGTTCTTGGCCAATGCCTCCAAGTAGGCAAAGAGTGGTTCGGTCGTTTCAGCTGCTTGGCTAGGTGACCATTTGGAGAGAAATATGGCGATGTGTGGTCTCACACTGAGGAAAAAGTGTTGAAACTTATCTTGTACATTTCATTCTTTTGGTCGTGCACGACCCTGTTAGCTGGTAGTCATCCAGATTTTACAAATGTTTCTTTTGACTTGTAAACAATTTACCTCAAAGAAACCCGCTCGAATGCAACAGATAAAAGAAGAAACAAAGTAAGATATATTAAGGAACCACGGTCCCCGTCTCATCATATCCTCTCACAGACCCCATATGATAGTATCCATGAATCCACCAAAGGCTGGAACACTGTAAAGACAAAGGGTATACAAGTATCCAATGACACTGCCCTTGGGAAGTGGTTGATTTCCCTCTCCCACCGAATCCCAGCTTCGAACTTTCAGTAATACCATCTGAGCAAATAGAATAATAAAGGGACCCATATAGCTCATAGTCAGCCATGTCATTGTCCAAACCCTTTGATATAGTGAGCTCGAATTTGGGGCGAAATGGCTCATGGCTCCAATGATCGCGATAGGTACAACGATGTTGTAAGCAGACAAAATGACATGTTTACCCATGTTTGGTTGGAATCCGTTCTGAGGCTCGTCCCATCCAGTCGTGGTTGAATGTACCGATCTTTCCGCGCTCTGGTAGAAGCTCCTGTTCCAATGATAAGCTTCCCGCAAAATGTAATCCTCGGCTTTTGGTTTGATTGATTTTAGCAAATCCTCGGTTCGCTCATCAATTTTTCCGACTAAACCGTCAAAAAGGAACAAGTCCTGCCTGTCCTTCAGACGCTCCTTGAGGTCTTCAGATGTCTTGGATGCCACGAGAAAACAGCTTGGGTACTGAGGGCAAATGAGGCTGCCAATCAAATTGAGAAACGACATCCATGCATACATGGCGACCGTGAGTCCGAAAGCGGCGTATCCGAAAATCTCAATCTGGTTACCCTTAGTTCGATAAAGTGTACTACAAGCAAAGATAAGTTGCAATATAGACACAACTATTTTGACGATGTTGTAGCTGCAAGACAGGGAGGTTCTGGGATTGGGGTCTGGACGAGATGATCTGAAGTAACCGATAAATGAAGCCCAGAGCAGCTTGCTTGACCTAAAGAAAGACGGTTTGGGTCTTTTCGATTTCGGGTCAGAATGGACAAGTCTTGTATATAAGTTTGTCCGTACTTACTGGTCATCGATGTCATCGTTTTCAAAAGTTGAATCTTTGGGCAGACAACGAAGGACATACCATTTTGGCAGGCGGCAAAGACCGTGGATATTCAAGGCAAGAATGGGCGGGGGTTCTTATTTTAAGTCAGCGGCAGGATTTTATGAATATGGAAGTGTGCTCACCAATGGATGTGACCTCTGGAGCTTCAATTGCTTCATCAGACCCGGCAACGTTCTGCTTTTTGCGTCCCGAATCGCTTGATAAGTAGCGAAGCATTCGTTTATGCAATATCTTTTGGAGAGGAGTCTTCCGTTCTGGATTTACGTTGTTTTCCTCATCGCGTGGCCTAGAACTTTCTGTTCTTATCTTTTGGACAACAAACAAAGCCCCAGCTCTAGTGGCTCTTTGTAATTCAGTATCAGCGAAGATTGCTCGGCTCGTAATGGCTTGAAATGCTTTGAAGACGCCAGCTGAGGGAAAGAAAAGAGCCGTGAAGGAGAACAATATTGTCTCTAATACCGATTGGCCCGGACTTGAATGAATCGTCGCTACGTGTGCTACGTAGTTGCCCAAAAGGAACACGGCCACATCTGTCCATTTAGATGGTCGGCACAAGAGGTTCGGGTCACCACGGTTGGTAATTGAATCTCCGAAGTCGAAACAATCGGTGATATTTACCGGATGGCATCCACCAGTAGTATTTCTTGACATGATTGCTGCGGCTCGGCTATGGAAATTGGAAACGTATCGTGGAATGCGATATCTTTGTTCAAACAGAGTCTATACGATCAAGGTGACAATGATAATTACAAATGTGGTGAGGGCTTCAAGGCGGGGGACGACTGGAAGAGAGAGCCTTGAAATACTACAGAGTTACACAAGACAACCGAAGCCAGGCATGACTGCGCAGCTGCAAAGTGACCCTCAGACGAGGAAAAGGGAGCTCCACTCGCGGGCATGGGAGCTTGGCTTGCTTACAGCGTATACATGTGCCAGGGTATGTAAGCAACTCCGCAGGGCGGTTTTGAAAGGCAACAAATCATATGATGAGATCCGAAGATTGATCTTGTTAGCAGTGACAGTCGACATATCCGCTAAGCAAGGGTAAGGCCTGGTGCGGCGTAGCAATGTTAGGGTAGGGTAGACTCGGCCGACCCCCGCTTTTCTCCCATCTTGTTCTCAAAAACATACAGAGCCTTGTGTTTTGATTATTGAATGCCTACCTGGCGTTGACATTCTTGGGCAGACGTCTGCCGGACCGGGAATTTCTATAGACTTGACCGTTGCCGAGATGTTTTTACACACTCCTCTTAGGTCGGCGGCTTCGGAAATCAGGCTCCTGCGCTTCAGGCCTGATCACCGGTCTCCTAACTTGGGAGAGGGCCTGGTAATCGAGATGCAGCATGTTTCAATTCATCAAAGCATTTCTTATGCAGCCATTTCGTACGTGTGGGGAGACACTGCAGATACAGCCGCTATCCTGGTGAATGGAGCGCCACTCAGCATAAGCCGCAATCAGCCGCAATCTGCACGACGGCTTGCAACAGCTTTATGCCCGAGGCGTCCAATCTTGGATATGGGCTGACCAAATTTGCATCTGCCAATCCGACATGGAGGAGAAGCGACACCAAGTTAGCATGATGGGCAGAATCTTCGGGGATGCCGAACTTGTCTACTCATGGCTGGGACCAGGCTCTGAACTCGTCGACCAAGCAATGGATTGGATTACCATTGTCGGCTCAAAAGCTCCTGGCATATCGACGCGAGCGAACTATGGCGGAGATATCTCATTCTCACCAGCGGCTCGACGTGGTGCGATATACGACCATTTCGTGGCGCTCTGCTCACATACATCGAAGCCTGATATGGTTACGGCAGCATCAGAGGTTGCCTGTTTCTTGTTCGAACTAAGGGCGGAGATGCACAGACTGAACCCTGAAATCATTGATGGTCTGCAAGACATTCTCGCGAGAGATTACTGGCACCGTATATGGATGATCCAGGAGATTGCCCTTGCTCAGAAGGTCACCATATTGTGTGGCACAAAAGGCAGCTCGCATGACGATTTTGACAGAACCCATTGTGCTATCCAATACTGTACCCGTCACGGCCTGTTCGATGTTTCCGGGGATCCGAAAAGCTTCAAACACGTAATACGTGGTCAATATGAGATCAAAGCACTTGATGTACGTCGCCAGATATGCTCGGGCCGAGACGTTTTCCTTCGAGACATCCCCGTTATTCGGCGACGGACCCCCGAGATCTTGCATTCGCTCTCATCGGTGTTCTCACGACTCAAATAAAGAAGAAAATCATTGTTGATTACAACTCCACAATGGAACAAGTATTCACAATGCTTACCAAAGCCATGCTCGAGGAGTCCCAAGAACATTACGCAATGATTCCGTTTGGACTAGACTGGATTCCACCACGGCAAGACAACCTGGCGATGCCCAGCTGGGTTCCTGACTGGAGAACGATCGGTGGATACGGCTTGCCAGGTTTCCCGATAAACTTTGGTCGCCGACGCTATGATGCAGCAGCTGGCATGCGCACCCCGACCGTGCGTCCTGCAGATCGAGAACACGACGAGCTATTCCTCCGTTGCCATGGACATTTTGTTGCTTTAATAAATGATGTAATGGCTCTTCCGCCTTCGACGCATGATGAGGAATGGAAAAGGGCCAGAATTGCTACAGTATCTTGGCTTGAATCTATCCAGAGGTTCAGTGGCTTGACAACACAGTCAGCCCCAGCTGAGGACTACATCTGGCGTACCGTACTGAGAGATTATGAGATATTACAATGGAAGTACAAGGACCACGTCAAAATCATGAGCGCGGATGTTCTACATCTCATCCGCCAGCTGTTTCGTCGGGAGCCTATTGAGCCAGACTCACTTTCCGACAATCAGCTGTATTTCATCCGCAACGGTTCAATTCATCCCGACATCATGTCAGAGATGGAAGACATCAGGGAACAGGTTCGACTTGTGGAAAAGGAATGCACGGGACTGTGACGTATAATGAATCGTGCGAGGACGCTCTTCAAAACCAACAAGCTCATGCTTGGGCTTGGCCACGAATCGATCAAAGTCGGAGACATCGTGACCATACTTCAAGGCAACAAGACGCCAATCATCTTGCGGAGGCGGGGCTCCAGGAACGAATACACCTACTGCGGAGATGCCTATGTCGATCGAATAATGTATGGGGAGTTTATATCTACGGTGCCAAGCTTGGAAACTTTCGATATATACTAGTGTTTGGTAGAAGCGGTCATACGGGGACTGAATGGCCTGCACTGGATATGATATGTGACCGACCAAGCCAAAGTTGGTTACTATCAAGATTTGGGCATGACCGTGGCAATCTTGCCATTACCCTAAACTCAATTAGAGCTTAACTTGCCTTCTTGCATAAGCACTGAAAGAACATCGGCAAAGTCTTGTGAGTTCAGTCGTCGTGTGAGGTCACAAAGGCCGTCAAGTTGCATCCAGCCTTGGTTCCAATACCGAAATTGTCCGTATCCAACTCAAAGTCCCTCGCTGCGACATTCTTCATTGTGAAGTTGAATTTGCGCACTAGATCCGCAATGACAAGATGCATTTCAGCCCATGCCAGACTTGGACCATTTCTTAGTTCAATACGTTTCCATCCAGAGAGGCTGCTGAAAACTTACTGCATCCCGAGGCACGTCCTCGTCCCGCTTGAAAACGGGGCAAACACCGCATCAGAGTTTTGATTGGCCATAGGTTCCATCCACCGGTCGGGGTTGAAGCGCATCGGTTCGGTATACAGCTTTGGATCAGTGTGCAGGAGAATCGTAGTCATGCCAACTGGTGTTCCGGCAGGAATGCGCCAGTTGTTGTAGAATAGATCTTGATCAGTGATCCGAGCTATCCTCGAGGAGATACCGGGACTCAGCCGCAGACCTTCTTTGATGATCGATGTGAGGTATGGCAACTGTTCAAGTTGCTTGAGTGTAGCTGTTTCGGAAGGTTGGAGAGAAGAAAGCTCTTTTCTGAGCCTTCGAAGAATATCATCATTAGCGTAGATGTGGAAGAGAACCAGCCTCAAAACGTTGGCTGTTGTTTCGAATCCTGCACTTGTCACAGTGGCTACTTCCTCAAAAATATGATCAAAGGTCTTTTCAGAAGATGGAAGAGCAGAGTGAACCATCTCGTGGATCATAGAATTCCGGACCTGAGTGTCTGGGACAGAGGACTCTGCAGCAGCTAGCGTTTGTCGCGTGTCGCGTTCGGAGTTCTGTTGGAAGGAATCATTATTTTGACATCCACGCAGCAGTAGGAAGAAGACATGAATCCAATGCAAAGGGGTGCTCACCTGGATGTAACGAAGAAACGATTTGGTGCCGTCGTCTGCTATCTTCATTGCCCAATCAACGGGCATTGCCCTCATTGTAGGGCCAAACCAGCGTACATGCTTTGTTGTCCGCCAGAATACGCCGGCACCCTGAGACGCGATGGACAATGCGACACCAAAGTCTTCAAGGTCTATTTCGTTATAAGATTTGCCAATTACGTATTCGTTGACATTATCGCGCGTGAATGCGCTAATAGCTGCTCCCAAGTTGAAGCTGGTGCCAACGAGGCTCGTTATGCGAAGGGAAAGCTTTTCGACGTTTCGCCTAAGCAGATCTTGACGCGTAAGAACCTTTGTCTTCGCGAAGAAAGGTGCTATGGCACGGCGATGGATCTTATGGAGATCATGATCTGAGAACCATCCCGTCCGTTAGAGGCGGAGCTTCAACGGATTGATGTACACACCTGAACCAAAAACCGTGGAAGATTTGGCACCGAATGCATCGTACGTCCATGAGTACTTGTCCCAGCGGCCGTCCATGCGATATAATGTCCCGAAGAATGCCGGGTCATGGATATGAAGTTCGTGAGGGCTGATCCGGATGATTGGACCTTTAGAGATCGAGAGTTAGACGTGCTATCGCTATATTGAAATGTCTCGAGCATTTTAGACGAATGAATGCCATGCCATACCGTACGATCTGTGAAGGTCCGCAATCTTTCGTGTGTATTGTCCCTTTAGAATCACGTCGTAGTAGGCCTCGTACCAGCGTGAAATTGCAGCGAGTTTGGGACCTGGAAAGAGAGCCAAAGGATGAAAAAGTAAACGATAGAATACAAGCGATACATAACAGGTGACAATTGCAGATGCGAACACGGACAAAGCAATGTCGCGGTCCATCTTGGGTTATGACCAGTTACAGAGAGCAGCGACAACGGATGCGACCAGTACCTCGTATGAAATGTTTGAGTATCAGCAACGTGCAATCAATCTCGGGAGCATTCGCTAACAAAAAGCGACAAGCAATAATAAGTAGGTATATGGAGGATTGGCATACGCCGTTTGACGATCATTCAAGTTGAGGAATTTGTCTGGTTGACTCGGCCGATTGTGGTACGGTAGTCGAAGAATACAGGGAGGAATTCGGGGGAGTGTACCGCCCTTTTAGCGGGTGTGATACTTCGTTACGGCACCGCAAGTGCTACCCCACCACCATGTAGTTTTCTAGGCGTCGCAGTGCACCAGGGAGCTTTTTATTGAAGCATCGTGACATTTCTTAGACATCTATACATCGTGGGAGAGGAAATAGTGCGAATAGCCTGCTTCTGGGCGGGCTCCCGCCAGAGCTGCCGTTCTCTGTCTAATGTTGGTAGTAGAATGCAGTTGGTCAGTTGGTGCTGTTATGACCAACATCTCCCCACCATTACTTGGGCCATACACATAACCCAGCGACAGCCCGCAGCCCGCAGCCCGCAGCCCGCAGCCCTTGGCCAACACTTTTCACTTCCATCGTCTCAACCTTGGACAACGAAGGGGCAACGAAGTACCTGGTGCATCAATACGGCGAAAGACAAGTCGCACAAATCTCCATTCTGCGCCCACAAGCATGACCTGGGCCATTACTTTTGCTACTTTGACCCGAGTTCTGCATGTTTTACTGTTATTAAGCACGCAGCCATCTTTTGCATTCTCGCGTGCTAGAGGGGAGAAGGCCGGGGTCGCAGATCTGTCAACGTCGGAGAGAACGCTTCAAATCGTACCGGATTATGTGACTCGCCATGGTGAGAGCTCACCATGCCCCTCAATCGTTTGTCTGAATTCTACTGGGGACTGTCGATTCGGGCCTGATTGGAATTTAGTACTAACTTATACACTGTACAATACAGCACCGCTTGTGCGACTGCATTCGCAAGATCCATTTCGTCCATCTGACATAGCCCAACACGTGCAGCACACCACGCCCATGGTGAAGATGGCCACCGTAGCTGGTTTACCTGAGCTCGACCTTGATAACTTGGATTTGCTGAACGGGCTATCCGAGGGCGCTGATAAAGTTGCACTCACTGCCATTGATGATATTATAGATCTGCCGGACTGGCTAAAGGGGGAGACACCCGATGAAATGGGTGTACTGCATAACTCGACCGCTTGTGTGGTGATCCTCGTTGGATCCGAGAAGGATTCTAGCGACTTCGATGCATTCTACTTTTATTTCTATTCGTATAACCGGGGCCCTAATATCACCCAGGTGTTAGCACCTATCAAGGGCCTGATTGAGGACAGTCTGGAAGACGGCATGCATTTCGGAGATCACGTTGGGGACTGGTAAGTACATCACCGCCCTTGTGCTCACCCTTGGGCCACCGAAATTTGCTGATTATCTGTGCCCAGGGAGTATAATATGGTTCGCTTCCGCAAAAGGCGACCGACTGGACTCTACTTCAGTCAGCATTCCGATGGCTCGACATATGACTGGGACGATCCCACTCTCTCCAAAGATAACGGACGAGTACGTCTAGATCAAACTATCGCATCGAAATTGTCATTGAAAATTAACATACAGATAGCCTTTGGTATACAGCGCCTATGGGTCTCATGCCAATTATATATCTGCCGGGTAGGTCGCTTTCGCCCCACTGGTACATGTATTCCGACTAACACGTTTATGATTGTAGGAATCACGTCCACGATTCTGTACTAATCGACTACTGTGATGCAGGGGATTTATGGGATCCAGTTTCCTCGGCATACTTCTATCATCTGAACCCTGCCACTTTTGAACTAACTCGAATGTTCTTATTCGATCCACCGAAGGAGTCTAATCTCACGTCGTTCATCTACTTTTCCGGGCTCTGGGGCGATCTACAGTACACGGACAATGACACTCGCCAAAGCACAGTTCCATATTTTGGCTTAAAACGCTACGTTTCTGGTCCAACCGGTCCAATTACGAAGCAACTCGTACGAAAAGGACTTTTCCCTGATCAACGGCAGAAAAGGTTCTGGTTGCAATGGGGTATTGGCATTTTCATGTCACTATACCCTTGCTGCCTGCGTGGATGGAGAGCGTGGGTGTCGGGCACAATGGTCATCGTAATATTGATTATTATAATCATTGTGATTCGGTACGCTGCCAAACAGTCTCAGTTGAAGGGGCGAGGTTACAGAAAGATCGAAAGTACCGAGGACATACCACTCACCGACATTGAGAACAGTGGACAAAGGGCGACGTAATTGGCAGAAGTTGGATTGAAGACAATGTTAGGCATTAGAGGGTACGACGTAGTGAGCAAACCTATCTTAACAAGAAGAGAATGTCCTCTCACTTCTGCCACGAGCGATTACCATTCGGCAAAATAGGTGTTGCAGAAATCACATAACCATGCCCTTTGTAATATGGGGAATCACGCGTTCGAATTTGATCAGATGACTTTGACCACGGAGATGAGGACAGCATCAACACGACAGCCATGCCCAAGCCTAGGTTGGTGTTAATCATTCTCCATTGACATCATTCACTTACTGGTGGGTCAGCAGCTCAATAATACTGCATGAAAAGTGAAAGCGACTCAGTGTTTATTTGTGACATGCAAATTGGGAGAAATAGAGAATTGATGGACTTCTTGAAATTTAAGGCTATCGAGTTGGTAGGCGTTGGATGCTGTGAATATGCGAACAATATCATGACAGAAACCCGTGAAAAAATTGTTTTGGATGAGGGATTCCCCCTTTGGAGGTGCACTTCACATGCCTATTTTACTGAGGAGGGAATGATGGCGCTCCTGGAGGCAGACCAATGTTTGCTGAGTTGTCGGCCGTGGTGTTGACGCCAACGGTGATAAACGATAGGAGTCCGTCACTGATGCTGTCGCCGAGCCTGACGTAGTCCGTCAGGGGGTCACATGTCGCGGTTGCGGCATCGGGAGCGATAAGGTCCTCGACGTTTGTGGTCAGGTTGACCATATTCTGGACATATGGCTCTGTCTTCTCGACTTCTGAGATGAGACCTTGGTTAAATGAAGCCTGACCAATGTGTCTAGCTGTACCATTCAGATAAGCGTCATTATGTAGGAAGTAGACGTTCTCTGTGCCAGCAACGTGGATATGTTGGTGTGCCATGGTCTACACGTCTATCACGATAGCCTAGCTGCTATTGTGGAGCTTCACTTTTGGCACTGCTGGCGCAGTGGTAGACGTGATAGTTGGCTGCAACCCGAGTAGTGGCCAGGGAACGATATTTCATTGCCCTCATCCCATCAAGTCTATTCAGGAATACGCCCAAGGCCCGTCCTTGCTAGTTTCAACCGACACCTCAAATTACTTAGCACAAAAATTAATCGGCCGGACAAAATTCTAACAGAATATTCTTTCAAGTGAACCACGTTATATTTATGTAGAGATTAGTGTTTAAATGGATCAAACGCATTCAGAAAGATAAAATAAGATGGTTATTTTATACCACGGAGATCTGATGGGCATTGATTCTCAGCAGCTCCTTGACAGAGATAATACGCTCGTCTCCCTCGCACCCCGCCAGCTGGCCATCAACCAGACTCCGGACAACCGTCTTCATATTCTCGAGTGCTTGGCTCTCGGCTAGGGTGCGATACTCGCCAGCCTCCCTGCTCTCATCACCGGACAGGCTCCTCTCCAGCAGCCTGTTGAGCAAGCAACCGTAGTTCTGCACGTCGAGGCAGGCGCGGAGCTCGGCGTCCTGGGCGAACAGTTCCGGCTGCTTGCTCAGGAAGCTGTCGGTCAGTGGCGCGACGGCCTTGATCCTGGCGCGCATCAGGTGGTTGGCGTAGATGATGACGTTGGCACCGGCATCATATAGAGCAGTGCGCGTTGTCCTGGAATATGTCGTAGGGACCACAACTAGGGGTGTCGTGGCGTCACGGGCCCGGAAGGTTCGCAAAAACGTGAGAACCTCGTCGGGCTCCTTATCCTTGCTATGGATCATGATGGCGTCGGCACCACCGTCGCGGTAGATGGCAGCACGGTCCTGAGCGTCCTGTAGCGCCGCTGTGATGGAAGCTTCTTCCTTGGCTGGATCTTCCTGGCTGATTCGAGTGGTCAAGCTCTCGATTCGTGCTGTAATGAGTATGTCCCTGCCCTTCGAAGCATGCTTGAAGGCTTGCAGGGCCTTGGCAAACTCATGTGGGCTCGCCTGTGCCTGCGAACCTGATGTCTCTTTGAGGGAGTTGACTTTCTTTCCTGGTTCGGACACAGCCTTGTCCTCGATGATGATCATGGAGACTCCCTTGATATCCAGGATGGAAACTAGTGTTGGAATGTCACTTAATTCACCACCACTGTCAGCATCAAAGGCCGCGCACAAGGGGCGGTTGTCTTTCGAATGCAAGTAATCATGGAAATCGAACAGAGAAGCTCGTTTAAGGGGCGAAATGAGCTCGGTATCAGGGATACCAAGGTGAGTGGTCTGGGTAAGACCGCTTATCCAGAAGCCATGGAAGCTCTCGCCATCTTGGTTGACGGTCTTTCGGATGACCTCTTTCGAAGCTCGGTCATGGGCCTCCAGAAGGCGAATTCTGCCAGAATTCTTTGCCAGTAAGGATTTGACTGAGATCGACATGTCGGGATGCAAAGTTAAGGGTGGACCAAAGGAGAGTTGAAGAATTATTGTGTCTCTTTTAAATTGTGCTGATGTATTGCCTTCATGGAGAACACATTCAGAGACGTCTCAAGCACCTTTAAATACTAGCTGACACACCTTTTTTACTGACCTGCTATTACGACGTATAGGCTCTACGCAGCTCTACCAGGTGGTAAATTTCGCCGAACTTGTCCTTGTCTTTGCGATCTCAGCCACTTGCGTCACGGATCGTATGCATTCATCACTTCGAAACTTATCCGTTGCGTATTTGCAAGCCGTAATTCGTTCTCTATCACGCCATCGATAAAACTGTACAGGAAAGGACTGTATGCTTTCTCTCATCGGTGTGAGACGGTTCTCTCCGCTTCGAATTCTTGCTATCTTGCAGAGATGATTCTCGGATTTGACCCTATAGGACCATGATCTGTAAAAGTCAATGTAACATACAAAGTCAATGTTTCTATGGCGTGATGTGTCGCGTGACAACTTTCCTGTATTGGTAGTGGTTGTCCTTCAGGTTGTCTTATCATGCTTGACGCATGCATCTTATAGTCCTGCTTCTCCGTGACGTAGAAGGGAGTGCGCTTGTCAGATCCCCGGGCAAAACAGCAATGATAGCATGTTGGTGATGAAGGATTCGGCACATGCATACAAGGATCAAGTCTGATCTGCCCCTGTACATTGAGTCTTGAAACTATGATTTGCCCGGTATTCATTCCCCGGAAATCGTCAGCGAAGGAACCTTGTTAGTGTCTGACGTGAGATTCTCTATCTGGTATCTACGGGGAACAGGCTCTCACTACTATCAAAGTAGTACTTAAATAAATATTTCTCTATCGGAGGCTTCACAATTCCTCTCCTGGCTATTCGCAAATACTGGTGCAGAATTTTGGCCTCATGGTGATCAGCTCATGACTAAAACGCTTTTGCTAGTGACAAATGATTGTTCGGTTTGCTATATCAGACAACAATGCTTCTATAAAGCAAGTAGTGAAATCAGGCCATTTAGGACAGGATCGATGTCAATCTTGTGCCAATAGCGTCTAGGAACTCTTCAGTGTAGACAAAATCATTCTCTCTGCCAGACACCACAGCAAGATCCTTGGTGAGAATACCATCGACTTCAACAGTCTCAATACAAGCCCTCTCTAGATTGCCTGCAAACGCTACCACATCAGGCGTACCATCGATTGTTCCCCGTCTCTTCAAGCCCCGCGTCCACGCAAAAATGCTCGCAATCGGATTTGTAGACGTCGGGTTGCCCTTTTGATGCTCCCGGAAGTGTCTAGTGACAGTACCATGGGCGGCCTCGGCTTCAAATGCGTTATCGTCAGGTGTCGTCAGAACGCTTGTCATCAAGCCCAGGGAACCGAAGCCCTGGGCTACGATGTCAGACTGTACATCGCCATCGTAGTCTAGAAATCGAAGAGGTGTCAGAGAATCGGACTCAAAGGATCAAGTGATGGAAGAGAAAGCTAGACTTCAGGGCTACAAAGGCTTACTCTTGAGTGAGACGATGAATCCGCCATTGCTTTTGACCATGTAGGCAACCATGTCGTCAATCAGTCGATGGGAATAGGAAATTCCCGCTTCCTTGAATTTGCTTTCGTATTCAGCCTCGTAGATTTCCTGGAAGAGGTCACGAAAGCGACCGTCGTACTTCTTCATGACTGTATCCTTGGTGGCAAGATATAGTGGCAGACGCCTGCCCAGTGCATACTTGAAACTGACATGGGCAAAGTCGCGGATCGACGCATCAGTGTTTGGTTGGGCCTGGGCTATACCGCTACCTTTGTACTCAAACACCTTGATCTGCGTTGGGGTGCCCTCAGCTGGTGTATAGACCAGCTCCAGAGTTCCGGGTCCAGGAACGATGAAGTCTTGTCCTTTGTACTGGTCGCCGTAGGCATGGCGGCCAATGACTATGGGCTTTGTCCATCCGGACACATACGGCTTGATGGACGGTATGAGGATGGGTTCACGGAACACGGTGCCGCCAAAGTAGTTTCGGATGATGCCGTTCGCTGACGGCCAGCGTTGCTTCAAGTTGAATTCTTTGACTCTACCAGCATCGGGACTGATGGTGGCACATTTGACACCAACCCCGTGTTCTTTGATCGCAGCCGCGGCGTCATACACAACTTGGTCATCCGTATCGTTACGATTGGGGAGACCGAGATCAAAGTATTTCAGGTCCACGTCCAAGTAAGGGTGGATGAACCGCCGTTTGATCTCAGCCCAGATGACCCGGGTCATCTCGTCGCCGTTCATCTCGACGAGTGGTGTTTTGACCTGAGACGGAGATTAAAATTAGTCCATGCTCTGCTGTATTGCTAGAGGTGGCTTGCCGTAATCTTTGTGATGGTAGACATTTTTTTTTCTTTTTCTCACAGCTATAACAGTGATATGGGGTGTTATCTGGTGTAGGATGTTTTGGCAATCTTTTGAACTTGTCGTTTCTTCAATCACAGTTTCAACAATCATCACAAGTACAGACAAATAGAAATCCCGAACAAGACATGCTTTTATGGTCCTGATGAAACGGTATATCGAGTTTTATCTATATAGTCAACAAAGCGATAATGGCTTAGCGGAATGAGAAGGTAAACGAGGCCAAGACCCCTAGAAAAACAAGCATTGAAATAAGCATGGATCTGCAGCCGATTCGCTACATCCATTGTGCCGAAAATGGTAAGATAGCACGCGACACCAAGGCACTGCCCAATTTGTATTAACCAGGTAGTATCACATCTGCAGCCTGATCCTGCCAACGTGTGTTGCTTTCATCACATTATTTCATGTGCATAAAGACCCTCTACGAGTCGGACTTGATTGTACAATCGGGCGGAGAGGCCGATGGCGCAATAGATCCTCTATATGCGTTTCCCGCTCGAAGGCTTCCGCGCGGCAATAGACTAGATAGGCCATACGGTGAAATTTGAATATGGATCCCCGCTGTGCTCCGGGGCACCTGGGCCGGGCTCCGGCCTGGGATCAGGATCAGCTATCCCGCGACTAAAGAAACGATGCATACCTCGTATGACAGTGGGGATGGGCCAGCCAGGGGTAATATGAAGTCATCCGACGCTTCTTTTGCGCAATTCTCGATGTCCTGGGGAAGTAGACCTTGTTTTTTGTCACGTGATGGTGGGGCCCATACCTGATACCTGGCAGTACCCCCACCTTGACCACTATCACAGAAAGCTTGCTCTTCCTCTCTTTATCCCTTTTCCGTAGACTAGAGAGACTATATTGATTGATAGGATTGCCATTCGCCGTCCATCGGTCCCGTGGTCTATAGTCTGGAATATAGACATTGCATCCTTCTTTTCTCGCTTTCCCACTGCGTTCGTGTGTTCCGTGCCTGACAGTCTTATTGGCAACAGCCGACTCGACACTCCACTGCTCGAGAAGAGAGCAGTGACAGTCGAGCGATGGCGGGACTAGCCAGTATACCTGCTCATCATGAGCCAAACAACGATCAGCCACATTTATTATCTGATCAATGTATTGTTGCTCCTGGGTCTCATGACCCTGAAAAAGGGCCGCCGCCAGCAGCTTTCACGCCTAGTCCAGACCAGCAGGATCACACGGCTGGGGACACCGACGGCAAGCACACACTTGACGATCAGACGTCTCGGCTGCCATTTAGGCGCCTCATGACAGCCTACTTGTGCCTCGCCCTAATCTACTTCATCTCGACGCTTGACATCAACTCTGTGGCCACCGCGCTGCCGGCCATCTCCAGATCGCTGGATGCGGGAAGCAGCATCACGTGGGTCGGCACGGCTTACTTGATGGGCCAGACCAGCTTGCAGGCGCTGTACGGCCGGCTCTCCGACGTCTTTGGCCGCAAGCCCGTCCTGCTCGCATCTATCGGGTGCCTGATCGTGGGCGACATTCTGTGTGGCTTCGCCAAGAACGTCACCTGGCTGTATGTGTGCCGTGCACTCAGCGGCGTCGGCGGCGGTGGCATCAGCTCGCTCGTCCAGATTACAGTGAGCGATCTCGTTAGCCTCAAGGAGCGCGGCAAGTACCAGGGCATGTTGAGCGGCGCTATTGGGCTCGGTGCCGGAACCGGTCCGTTCCTTGCCGCTGCCTTCATAGACGGAGATAAGATCAACGGTGACCGCTGGCGGTGGATCTTCTGGGTGCCACCGATTTTGGCTGCTGTCTGCCTTGCCGTCATGTCTGTGGCCCTCCCATTAAAGCCGGTTACGGGTAGTTGGCGCGAGAAGCTCGCCAAGATCGACTGGTTTGGACTTTTCGCTGCTGTCACTGCTATAGTATTTGTTCTAGTCCCGATCAACTCTGGCGGCAGCATTTTCCCATGGAACAGCGCTCTAGTTATTGCGATGCTTTCGATAGGCGGCTTTTTCTTTATCGTCTTGGCTGTGATTGAGAAGAGGTTTGCCAAAATTCCCATCGTTCCGCTTCGGCTGTTTACCCAGAGATCCACAGCTGTGATCATGCTACAGAGCGCCCTCTACAATTCTGTGTGGCAGATTGATATTTACTTTTTGCCTATTTACTTTCAACAGGTCCGCGGCTACTCTGCTTTGCAAAGTGCCGCTCTCGTCCTTCCTTTATTGTTGCTTCAGAGCCTTGCTGGAGTTGCCTCCGGTCCAATTATGAGCAAGCTTGCCAGGTACGGACCAGTCTTGTACTTTGGTATGGCTTTATGGACCCTGGGCGCTGGCCTGAAGATCCTGTTCTCCCTACAGACTTCAGTGGCTGTGTATGTGGTTGTGCTCGCCATCGAAGGCATTGGAATTGGCTTCGTCTTGCAGCCAGCGCTCGTTGCGCTACAGGCATTATCGAGAAAGGAAGATCGCGCAGTGGCTACATCAGTCCGCAACCTGATGCGGATGCTTGGATCCGTCTTTGGCATGGCATCATCCACAGCCATCAAATACGCCGTGACCAAAGCAGCACTTCCTTCGGGAATGCCCATAACTCTTCAGTCAGCTGTTATGGATGGTACGTGGGACAGAGGGGACCCTGCTCTCAAACCATGGGAGCCGGCCATCCTGGATGCCGAGATGCGTGGTATCCGTGCCGTGTTCATTATGCTCGCTCCGTTGGTTTCGTTGTGTCTGCTTGGGTGTTGTTTCGTCCCTGACACCGTCTTGAAGGGGGATGAGAAGGTAAACAAGCCACAGCAAACTGACCAGAGCAAGAAGAATTCTGGATAAACGGATCAGGGCCTGAATGTAGTATTATGAGTCCACAAAACCTCGATGTCTATCTACTTCGATTCTGCAAGCCAAGTAAAGAATCATCAAAATACAGGTACACTATCTGTACTGCCATTAGCGAGAGCCTGGCCTTGCCATGTACAACTTATCATTAGAGCATTATCCATTGTGTGAAAGACATCTTTAGCCCACTGACTTTTAGACATCAGAGCAAGTGGTTCAGTATACCTTATTTTGTGATCCGGCTTCCTCGGATCAACCAGCGTTATTCATTTACAAGCCTAGGCAAGTGGTTCGTGTATATTTAGGACCAAGAGATTCACTCCAACACTAGGCCGCGAATATGTCTTTAAGACTAAAACGTAGCGTACATGGATCAACACTGCTCATGTCACATTCACAAGACTCGTTGAGTGATACTGATCGTACTACAGAGTTACTGAATAAAGTCTTGCTTTCGCAGAGTCGAGAATGGGCACTTCCTTCACGATCTAAAATGAAGCAATTCCTAGTCCTTTTCATTCGCCAAAAGGGCGAAATACTGGGTAGTCGTGTCGACGACCATGTCCTCGTACGTCCTGAACTTGAAACCCTTGATGTTCATCTCGGTCTGCGACGAGTCCCAGTCGACAGGAACCGTAGCTTGGCTCCCTTGAGACAGGAGTCCATCGCTGACAGCTTCGGGGAAATGTTTCTGGGCAATGGTCCAGGCGTCATTAAACACATGTGGTGCCGAGGCACCAATGTTGGACGGTGCATCGTCTTCGAGTCCCGCCAGGAAAAGGGTCGCAGCATCGTATACGTGCGTAGCGCCGGAAGGCATGGGCATCTTGGCACTCTGGCCGGTGATGACGGCGAGCAGGAGTCTGTTGGTTCCCGCAAACATGTCGCTCGTCTTCAGGGCGCGGTCGTCGGGGCCAAAGACGAACCCTGGGAATACATTGACGACCTTGAAGTCTAATGAGTCAATACAAGTTAGTACTCCGATGCTTTCCCGGTTCGAATTTTATTACTCACGTGGGTTCTTCTCCTTGACGAAGCTATCAGTGGCATTCAGAGCTGCAGCTTTTCCCATGCTGTAGGCAGCCATCATAGAGTCGAAAGGCCCAGGGAAATCGGGAACCCGAGACTGAGCAGTGATCTTGTCACCAGTGGGAGGGAAGGGACTGTTTGCAAAGACAGAGGATGCAATCACGACCTTCTTGACGGCAGGCTCTTGAAGTGCACTGTGCAAGATACTTGTAGCACTCTTGATAGTGGGTTCATAAATACCCGTTTGTGGGTCAAGGAAGGGCGATGGTAGAGGCGAAGCAAGGTGAATAACATTTTCAACGCCCTTGATAGCCTGTTCATACGCCTTGTCGTTGCAGATGTCGGGTACTTCGACAAACTCCAGTCGGTCTGCCGGTAACCCTAGAGCAGCGACTTTGGGGTGCTTGCCGATCGTGTCTTTTTGTGCGAGAGAGCGAACACAGGCTCGAACATGGTAACCAGCCTCGAGGGCGTCGAGCAGAACCTTGAAGCCGATAAAGCCAGTAACGCCAGTAATAAGGAGATTGGGATGAGACATGGTGATGGAAATATTCAGACTTGATCAGAAGGCCGCGCTTGGCCATCAATCAGGTTACTTTACTCCTAGGAAGAGTGTTGAAAAGAAAAGAAACGCCCGTTGTCAAACAGCCATGGGAAACCAAATCTTATAGCGATTCTTCTTCATTTGGAAAAAAAATCTGTACTTGTTTGCAAACATGATTGCTGATCAGCCTCGGCTTTGGTGTTGGGATAGTAATCAACGAGACTGGAGTTATGCTGTGTAACATGTACCTTTCTAGCTAGTGCAGGTATGTTAGTACAGCGAACTGGCGCAGAACCACGGATTTCCCGCATTGATGCTGGCACCCACCAGCAGCACAAAGGCCCTCGGAGCTATAGGCAAGGTAACAAAAGAACCAAAGTGAATAAACAGAGAAATATTCAAAACTGGTGATTTCCCAGTGTTCACCCACTTGAGTAGTCCAGCAGTCAGAATACTTGTGCAAGTGTTGAACGGCAAAAGCATAACATAGAACCCCCCACCTCTCACTGACAAGGGCCTGATCAGGTGCCCCATCTCATTATAAGGCTGAAAAGAGCTTAAGAAAAGAGCTTAAAAAACACAAGGTTCCGCCTTTTAATAACCCAGGGTATAATTAAACTCGCCATCGTCAATATACTCGACACAAATGGTATCACCCTCGAGGTCCATGACGTCGCCGACGGTGACGTTGGCGCGCAAATCGTGCGTATACAAAACGTGGCCGAGCGTCGTCGTGTTGCTGTCGCCGTCGCCGCTGTAGTCGGTCGTGAACTTGTTGGGCTACGACAGGCCCAGGTACGATACCATGGTGTCGAGTTCCGTGTTGCGCCCGCCCATGTCGTACAGCCGCGCGTCCTTGTCTTGGAGCTGCCATTTCCACCACGCCCGGTCGAGCCACGCGTGGTGTAGGAAGAAGAGCGGGTCACCTGTCGAGGTCACGGCGTTGGCCATCTGTGCCGGAAAAGTCTGGGTTAGTCGTCAAGTCTATCGGGGGAGAGTTTGTTTTTCTTTCGGGAGAGTCCTTACTAGGCCTTCTGTTCCGCCGACGGCAATGTGCCCGAGGCCGTGAATGTTGTTGCTGTTACATTCCCAGTATGTTGTATAGTTGGCATAATCTTTACACAAGTCCCAATTATCGGGTCCTGACGTGATAATTAGTTTTGTGGCTGCTTGGCATTTGGGATACAAGCCAGAAGAGCGGGAGAGTACATACCCAGGTCAAACCGAGTCTGGTTAAGTTGGCGCGAGAGTCAATCATGAGCAAAGTTGCTCGTCATGTTCATGACCAGCGTTATGTTGGAAAACGGCCCGTCAGAAATGCAGTATTTGTTGCCGGGGTCGCCATCACCACCAAAGCCCGTCACGGGGTCGAATACGGCAGACTCGTTGAGGGGTGCTGATGCTTGATCCTTGAGCTCGTCCCCTGTATATCATCCCAGGTCAGTTGAGTCTTCTCTTTCGCTTTCACCCCTTCAGATTTCGAAACGAGTTTACCGAACCCGCACACTTACAGTAAGGAAGAGCACCCTGATACCCACAATACTCCTGCAGGTCGAGCTCAAGCACCCTGATATACCATCGATGCCACGCCAAGAACTGACCCGAGTCGTGAATGTAATTCGCCATGCTGATGTGGACATAGCGGAACTCGTCCCAGCGGTTCTGGGCGTTCCAGATGGTACCGGTCCGTGGCGGAATCTCCATCAGGCACTTGTTGGCCCGGAGGAACTCTTGCCGCTCATCGTCGGTCAGGACGTTCCACGACTTCCTCTGGTTCAAGGATGTACAGGTTCCGTTGTGCTTCGCGAGCGGGCTTGCGTGGACTGCTGCCAGCAATCCCGTTAGTGTGGCCGCAAGCCGAGCGAATCGTAACGGCACCATGATATAGGTGCGGTTCTTGATGGTCTGCTGGAAATTGGCCGAGGTCCGATTTGAGGGAAAGGCATTTTCTCATATATATCGTGATGGCTCCCTTTTTCCTTCCTTAGACCCGTTTATACAGACGCGCGGCAGATGCCAAGATCGGAATGCGCAATGGTACGAGGCGAAGCCGTGAATAATTCCACCGTCTCTCCTGGAGCTCAGCGGCTGCTAGCATCGGCACTGACAACACTAGCTTGCTCCTCGGCAACCCTATGATTATAGTGTATATACAGCTTAGGTTGCCCCGGACTAAGAAATAAAGAGTGGATAACCACGACGCGTAAATTTCTATATTCGGTTAGGCGTGGATATGTAATCGGTGGCTTTGGAGTATGTCAGCAGTTTATACCCCGTGTAAATTCCCCTTGAAGTTCTCTTTGATTACGCGTCCCAATATTTGCACCGTTTTCTTTATGTGTATCTGCATGGATCGTGGCGTGCTAGACAGACCAATTATTTAACTTGTCTGGGTGCAGCAGTTTTCTTGATAGAGACCAGACGCGCTTGAGTACGAAATCTTGTCGGCCTCGGTTTTGGCATTGGAATAGTACCTAATCAACTAGATCCCGGTATTATATTGTGTAACATGTATCTTTCCAGCTAATTTAGGCATGTTAGTACCAGTGCTGAGCCAATGCTGACATGAGAGACAGCTTGAGGGTTGAGGCCCCATGCTCCAATTCGACACCTGAATGGTCAGTCATGTTAGGATGATTGGGAGGTCCTACTTGATCTACATCCATGGAGTGTACCTGCCTAAGACTTGGGGCAGGCACTTACACCATATCTTTGTCGACATACGATGTACCGCCAAATCATGTTGCGAGACTAGATTCAGCTACTGAGTGCTTCTTCATGTACCACGCAAAGTATAAAACAACTCGACAGCCCTTTAGACCCATGTCATACTGATAAACTCACAATAGATATTTACACAAATGGACATAATATTGATGCAGTCGCAAGGCGTAAGCATGTAGTATTGTTGCGCTCATGATGCCTACAGCAAGCGACACTCTGACCAATTTTTCAATTGCACTACAAAACCATTTCAAATATCCGCCATGACAAGATTCAGATGTACTGCTACTCGGTGTCGTTCGCCACGTCGACCACGTCGCTCTCGGATTCGAACTTGCCGTAAGACTTCGGGCAGTTTCATTCCCACGCTAGAACTCGTCATGGACTATATCGTTCAGTGCATATCGAAGCTGAAAAAAAAATTATACGGCTGAATAAAGCCCAAGTAAGTCTTGAAGAGAGAACGCGACCTACCTAGGTAGTCATCAGCGAGCTGAACACCTTGCAGGATGGAGGCACGCCGAGATTTCAACGACCAGGCCGACAAGTACTTTGACAGGACTATATTCACGCATAAGGCCAGTAGCTCAATGCCATCATTTGCTGCAATTCTGGCTGTTATCGCAGCGCAGATCTATTTTCAAAGTCGACCGGGACGAAGGGCGTGTCTCCGTCATATAGCCGGGGTCAGCCACGCACTATATGAAGGCTATGCAGAACCCACGATGGAAAAATCATCACTACAGCTTGCGACCGGAGGCTGAAGCCAAGCGCATGTCATGGTTAAGCAATGGATTGATCCTAGCACAGAAAGGCACGGGCGAGCGATCCGCCTTCTTCGACGACCTCGATGTGCCGCCTATCATCAATGTCGGGCCCAGGCCGGGGACGGAGCCACATATTGAAACTACAGCAGCCGCAAGAATTCACATGTGCGACATCAAGGCGATTGTGTCTCAGCTGCCAGCCTAATAGCCTACCGATAGGATGGAACTCTGACGTTCTGTCTCTGAGCTGTGGTGTAGGTATAAGCAGTTAGGTACAATCTACTATTGTTTTCTTCTAAGCATATACATAGCAGAAAGGTCCGTCAATCGTAGAGCTCAAATCTCCTATCGTCTTTGCGTCGGCCAAGAACCCCATATCGACTACGGTCTCCAAAGTGCCGTTGGCAGATGGGGGCACTACACAGAAGATTAGATGAAGTTTCGATTCGATAGTCTTGCTAACAAACTCACAATTTCTGATCGTCAGTGTATCCGAAACCTGCTTAGTCCTGACATCCTGATCCAGGCCTTGCCAGAGACTCCAGACTCTGTCAATCTGAGCGTGGTGAAAGAAGAAATACGGATCCTGCGAGCTGGCCCACAAGTCGTCCTGCAGGCCTCCGATGCCTTGATGGCCGCTGTCGTGCAAGCCACCGTACGTGGAACCTACGACGTTGCTGTAGCTCTGCAAGTCGGGCTGCACCATGGCGGTTGTGACATTGTCGTATGATAAATATTCTTGGAGGTACCAGTCGCGAAAGTCGCGCGTGAGACAACGCTCATTGAACTGCAGGCCGTCAGAAAGCGGGGCACCGTGCGGACCAAGCGTGACAGTGAAGTTGACAAATGGCCCAGATGTGAGGCAGCCACCGCCCGAGCCCGAGGGCAGCGTCGAGTTGATGACGTCGGGAGTGGGAAGGTAGATGATGGACGTATGGTTCGTCGGAGCGCCGTTGCCGGACATGGAAGTGGCAGTCCCGTCAAACAGTGGATGCTCGGCAATGGTGTTGGTCGAGGACCAGTCCCAGTATGGCTGCGTTCCGCTGTAGCCACATTCATCGCGCAGCGCACTTTCGTAGAGCCAGGTGTAGTACCGATGCCACGTGAAAAAGTAACTTGTCCAGTGAATCATGGAAGTCTTGTTCACGTGCAGAGCCCCAAAGTCGTCAAAACGGCTACGAACTCCCGGTGCGGCAGATAGAGGCGTAATGGGTTCTGTATTCATGAGACATTTGACAGCGTCGATGTATTCCAGTCTCTCGCCAGATGTAAGAGTTGCCCTAAATACAATGAGGTCAGTGCTGTCGAAGTGTGCCATGGCAGAGAAGTATATCGACGCCGTAGTGATGGACTGACCATTCTCTTCGCACGACAACGTTTTCGGATGTACAAGTGTTTGACACATTCCAGGATGATCTATCAGACAAGATGGATCGTATATTCTGTGTAGAACTCTGGACAAGTGCGTCTAACGTCCTGTTTGTGGACGCCAGAGTGGTTCCAAGAAGAATTGGACCAAGTACACAAGAAATGGGAATGATTGACTTCATTTTCGTGTAAATGTAAAGCGAATATCAACACCGCTTGGAGATGGTGTTGCAATTGAATGTCTGCACATTCCAAACTTCTTGTGGCGTGAGTCACGGATTATATATGCAGATGAAAATGGTCTGCCTCCGAGACTAGTACCGGGACAGAACTTGTTGGCTTTTGCACGTGGCTTCCATTGTTTGCCTGCGCGACAAGCGCCATCACGTTCTAAGGCATGATATCTGAAAAACAATGAGAGAAATGATAGTCCATGGTAGATAAGTCCCTCGAATATCCACATCTTCATGATCGAAAATAGAATTATACAGATTACACGTAACGGCTAAAGTGGTCGGGCCCCGTTTTCTGGGCCGTGATATCCCTCAAGCAATATGTTTGGTTGATACTGCCTCAGATGTAAGCGGCCATAGAGCAAGTTCGCCGCCACGTGCTATCAAGTTTCAACCGACGTTGCATCCTCTCGGGTCATGTGCCGAGAGCGGAACCGAGATTCAGGTACCAACCCTACGAGGCAGCTCATCTAGATCGAATACATAATTCTCCACTTATCGTCAATCTTGGCATTCGGAATTTCCGAACACATCTTGCGCGTCGTCTTCAACTTTCTGACGAAGGAACTTATGGTGGGATGTTGGCTTTTTGGAAGATAAAGTACAAAGTGAAAGGCTCGACATCTGGGTGAGAGCCTAAAACAGTATAATTCATGTTTTGTAAGTTAAGAATCGTAGCATAATGAGGACAGCCGCAATGCTGCACTGGTTCCAGTTGAGACAAGAGCATGGATCGTGACAGGAGCATGGATCTTTTGCAACGACCCGCTAGAAGGTGGTAGCACCACAGCAATTTTGAAATTCGTGCAGAACTCCCCTGTCGGCAAGAGGAAAGTTTGTTCCGGTCAAGGTTGAAAGCTGTCAGACAGGGCCGTAGACTTCGGTCAGTGGAAGAATGCGGCCAAGATCTTTGAGTCAATTGTTGAACTACAAGTAAGCTATGAAAAGTGCTATAATTACTTTTTGAGTATTTACTTAGGCACCAAAAGATAAAGAACTCCCACTGATGCAAACGAGCGCGGAACTCATGGCATGAAAGTCAATTAGGGCCAGAATACATTTGGGGGCAGGCTTCTGAGTGGAGCAGCTGACAGCGGTGTATGATTGGCACATATCTAAATAATTTAGCGATTGATGAATAGATAACCATAGGACTTCATTTTGTTGGCATTCTGATTGGTTGTTGTGAGCGATTCCCCCATTAGCTGGTAGGTACTTAATGTTTTCAGCATTGCCCTAAGCACAAAGCCTGGAATCTTTTTAACCCTAAACCCTCCATGCTGAAGTCCCTGAATATCACATGTCGACGAACATCATATATACCTGTATTATCTATTTACTTGCTGTAATCATCTATATTATCCAATTGATAATATTTTCTGGCATGAACCCTCCACAACGCGCTAATAAATGTGACAAGTCCGACCAGCACCACAGAGCAATAATTCATTTCTGATGCATCGACGGGAAGATAGTAGGGAAGACAGTAAAAGACGAAAGAAACCACACTCCATACCAGGACCACACAGTTGGCTAGTAGCCCAAAGCGGGCCTGCCAGAAGGGACCGTGCTCAAACTTTCCTCGTCCGAAACAGAGAAGCAGGACGATGGGGATAGAGTAGCTAAAGTATTGGCACAAAATGCCAACGGCAATAAAGGAGCTGAACGCTGTGATTGAGCCCAGGTAGATGCAACCGAGCGCGGCGGTGACACTGGCAGAAAACAGCATAGCGTAAATGGGAGTGTCAAATGGAGCCGGCGCCACACGGCTGAGGTGAGACGAAAATGACATTCCATTCTGGCGGGCAATGGTCCAAGCCAGGCGGGACTGCCATGTATGAATGGCCCAGACCGCGGCGATCGAGGACTCTACAGCAGCGCAACTTTCTCCGTATCAACAAACACGGCGACATGGGCAAAATGCGGCCCAAATGTAAAATCCACCGTGGTGCCATTCTTCAAGTAGATGAAATCGCCCTAGTTGAGCGTAGAGGTGTCAACCCCGTGCACCTCGAGCTCGCTCCGCCCACGCGTGACGTAGAAGAACTCGTCGCAGGGGTACGTCAGTGTCGCAGTCCCCGTCTCCGTGGCTGCGGCGGCCACGACCTTGCCGTCGGCGGAGCGGTAAATCGCGGACTCGGATCCGCCGTACTCGGGCAGGGGCTCCCAGGGAAAGGACTCCCTCGGACCATAGGGCACTGCGCCGGGTGCTTCTGATCCACGAGGATTGGGGACGGATGGTGCCATGGTGGAAGCCGGAACGTCAACGGAGCAGGGTGTTACAGCAGATGTCCTTTGCAGGTTGAAAGCGATGACTGGTAGCGCGAAACGTCTGCTGACACTATAAGGGGATAAAGGTGATAGGAGGCTGGTGGTGTATGTTTCTAGGTCCGGTGCACCTTGACCAACGTGATTCGGCCGAATAACAAGTCGAAAGCCTCCGAAATAAGTACAAATATGGTGACAATACGTTCTGTTTGTTGCACTCACCAGTGACCACATATTTCGCATTTCGCTGATCATCCTTACGGGGCGAGCCATGAAGATACTATTCGCGGTGTATACACACGCCATTCGCGTAGTTTGTTCTGACCTCGTTTGCGATCCCAAAACGGAAACTTGTCGCCTCCTGCCTTGGTGTCATTGGTACTGTGGATTGGAGAAGGGAGAATGTGGGTGGGTGGAACCCTATCATGGACATCGCTTTGACGCCGAATCGGGCATTTTGAGGGAGTACAGATTACAATCAAGAGTGGCGTGTGCCAATAGACTCGGATAAGTTTTCCGATTTCCAAAGCCAGGGACAAACTCGCGAAATGTCTCCTTCCAGAAGATCTTCGAGGTGGTGCGTACGGATTTGAGCATGATGTGGCAGAAATATATTATCAAGACGCCATGACATTTTCTTAGTGCCTGGTAATCTATAATACCTCCTACGCTACCTATCATTGCGCATTCTAGGTCGCTCAAGGTAAAAAGGTCGAGTTCATACATTCGTCTCTCCACCCTCGAAATGGCTCGCCCCACTGAACAATACCTATTGAAAATCCTTCCCAAAGAAGATGCGAGGCGAAGAAATCATTCATATATTGTTGTACCACTGGTACGCGGGGTCGGATAGTTGCTGCAAGCGGATCCCCGCCCCGCAAGACCACTCGGTTAAAAGATACATGCCTAGAGGCCGGGTCTATACTCCGGAATTGATTTCTCCTGCTATAACCGGAGCCACTCATAGGGCGCCGAGATTGATTATTTTCAAGACAACTTTACTCTCTGAGATCTTCTTCGCAACCCTCAGCTCTCATCTCCATCTCTGCAACTGTTGGGTTGTTATCATGGAGTCAATTAACATCGACAGTCTTGTGGTGGGCGCTGGGGTAGCAGGCATTTACTCCACGTATAAGCTCTCTCGCATGGGACTGTCTGTCAAATGCATCGACGTTGCGAGCGACGTTGGTGGCACATGGTACTGGAACAGGTATCCTGGTGCCATGAGCGACACGGAAAGTTACCTATACCGCTACTCGTGGGACAAGGAAGACCTGCAGACATATCCTTGGTCACACCACTACGTGTATCAGCCCGAAATTCTGAAATATCTACAGCACATCACGGACAAGCACGGACTCAGGCAATACATGCAGTTCGATACGGAAATGACAGCGGCCGTCTGGGATGACACGCTCGAGAGGTGGCAAGTCACTCTATCCACGGGTCAGGCCATCTCTGCACGATACTTAATCACCTGCCTGGGGCTGTTAGCCCAGCCAAATTGGCCTGACATTCCAGGCATCTCATCCTTTGCCGGTCAGCTCGTGCACACGTCACGATGGGATACCGAATTGGCTCTGGAGGACAAGCGGGTCGGCGTCATTGGCAATGGCTCGACTGGCGTCCAAGTGATGACCGCCATTGCTCCAATTGTCAAGGAGCTCAAATCATTCCAGAGACATCCCCAGTACTCGGTTCCCAGCGGACAGAGGCAAGTCCCGGACGGGTATCGGGACACCATTAACGCGAACTACGACAAGATCTACGACGGGGTATGGAGCTCCGCCGTGGGCTTTGGCGTCCCCGAATCGACCAGAAAAACCATGGAAGCCACACCCGAGGAACGCCGGGCAGCCTTTCAAGAGGTTTGGGATCAGGGCAATGGCTTCCGCTTCATGTTCAGCGCGTTCGGAGATCTCACAACGGACCGCCAGGCCAACGAGGAGGCCTGCGAGTTTATCCGCTCCAAGATCAGTGATATTGTCAAGGACCCTCGCAAGGCCGCCGCACTCAAGCCGTACGACCTCTACGCCCGCCGGCCCCTCTGCGACAGTGGGTACTACGATATCTTCAACCATGACCACGTTGATATCGTCCCGCTCTGGGAGACGCCCATCACGGATATCGTTCCCGCGGGGGTCCAGACGTCGGACGGCACCGTGCATGAGCTCGACGTGCTGGTGTGCGCCACGGGCTTTGACGCCATCCAAGGCAGTTACATGCGCCTGCGCATCGTCGGGCGCCGGGGGCGCACGATTCAGCAGCACTGGGAAAACGGCCCGACGGCCTTCGGGGGCATCGCCTGCGCCGGCTTCCCCAACATGTTCATGGTAGCCGGTCCTCAGGGGCCTTTTGCCAACTTTCCTCCCGTGATCGAGAGCGAAATCGATTTCATCATGTCCTGCATCGAGCACGCAGAGAAGGACACTACGTCCGCAGCTGCCGCCGGCCCTGGCGGCACCGCAGTGGATGGCGCCTCATCCCGCCAGGAGCGGACCATTATGGAGGTATCGTCAGAGGCTGAGAGGGCGTGGGGGGACCACTGTGACGAGCTGGTGGCCGGATCACTATTCAAGGAGACTTCAAGTTGGATCTTTGGCGTCAACGTGCCAGGACGACAGGCAAGCACCAATTTCTACTTTGGGGGCCTGAAAAAGTACCTCGATTGGGTCAAGGGGGAGATAAGAGGCGGTTTTGAAGCATTTCGCACTGGTTAATCATGAATTGGATGCCAGCATTTCTTTGTCTTTTTGGGGGTGCAGGTTGTGTCCTCCGAAGTACGTCGTGGTTGAATAGATTGTGCGAGACTGTTCTCTGTGCCACTGTTTCAGACTGCCCCCCGCGAACGCCAGTGAACTGACTCGTTGTTGCATTGGAAGCAAAGCTTGGAGATGACATTCGGTTCGTCCACTCTTCTGTTGGCTGTGCATTGAAGCAATTTCTTCCTAGTCAAATTGTTGGAATATCGAGTGCAATGTGTATGAATAGTAAATCTTGATGAATAGTGAAACTCCATTTCCCAGCCACCTTTTGGGCAGACTTTTTAAACCATCCGCATATGAAATTTATCTCTACCTTGGCCTATTTCATTGTAGGCATGCTTACACTTGCGCGAATATCTTCCGTTTTCTTCATTCTCCATAGGCTGGTCACTGTCTTGAGCTGTGTATAGAAATGCAATCCTGCTTTGCCGTAAAAGTAATTGATTCCATCTCCAGCGATGCTGTTCTTATTTCCAATACAAGAGAACATGGGAAGCGGAACCGGTATTGGTACATTGCTACCAACTTGTCCCGCCTCAACATTGTCCTAAAAATAATTTGCGACTCCTCCGTTTTGCGTAAAGACGGCCACGCCGTTGCCATACTCGTCGTTGTTGATCAGTTTGACTGCGTCCTCTACCGTATCGACTTCGAGGCAAACCAATACAGGGCCAAATGTTTCTTCCTTGTAGCACTTCATGTGTGGTTTGACTTCTGAGATGATGGTAGGGCCGACCTGGATGGTATCAGTGATTTAGTGCCTAGGAGAGGGAAGAAAACAATAACTCGACTTGGGCGGCATGATCGCTCACGAAATTGCCGTTGGGGAACTTTTCGGCTCGATATCCGCGACCGTCAAGCACAACTTTGGCTCCTTCGACTTCCGCACTTGGAATCAGGGCCTCGACCCTGCTCATGGCCTCCCTGCGGATGATAGGGCCAACATCAACGTTGGCCTCGAAACCACCATTGACATTCAAGTCTTGAGCACGTCGAATGAGATCCGGTAACCATTGGCGTGACTGCCCAACAAACACCAACGCGCTCAGTGCCATAGGACGCTACATGTTCTTCACCACCAACGTGGCTCAGGCCACAGTTTTCACGGTCAACCCGCTCACGGGCAACCTCCAGGACACCTCGACGGGCTACGACATCTACCTGACCAACTCCAACGCCGTCATTTCCGTGACGCAGGCGTACGACCCCGTGACGGCCGCGTCGAACCCGGTCAGCTACACCGGCTTCAAGTGCGTGCCCAACGCCAGCAAGAAGATCACGTGCGACAATGCCAACAACTTCAACGCGCTCTACAATTGCGGTGCATACTTGTATGCCGTTACGCCGACTTACAACTTTGCGCAGTGCCGCGCGGGTGCCGTTCCCTTTGCCGCCGTCGATGTCACCTTCTGAGGAGTAGCAAATGGGCTCGAGACCACTGCAAGATGGGATCGTGGACCATGGACTCCTCCGAGCCTTCAAAACTGTCATTATGCACAGCTCGGGACTTCGTAATAGCTTGATACTTTAATTCTTACTGCCCGACTGCCGGAATTTTACTTCATAGAACCACCATGCTTGTTCAACTCATACTGCTGGTACCTTTGTACCTCCCAATTAGTACTGGGTTACCAGGCTAATTTGAAAGCCGCCCGAAACGGGTGCCCAGAAGCGACACGCATCGCGTTCCATTGTTATTAGAGAATTGAATCATGCGATAAAGATAGAGGAACCCCTGATTCAAATATTTATGATCATACGTAAGGAACTCGACTGATTGATTGAACAACACTACTTTGTACAATTGGCTGGGTGAGTAGGCGTGGAGTACGGAGTATGGCGTATGGTGTATGGAGCCGCTAGAGGCTTCTGGGAGGGAAGCTCGAGGCGAGCTTAGTATAGTACTATCCCTCGGGCCCACGATTGGCTCAGGCCTTGGGTATAGACAGTCCAGCTTGGCGGTGGGAATTCCAGGTCTTGTATAAAGGAACATGATGCGATGCGGTCAGAATTCCTGTCTCAACCACCAAATACATTCATCTGATTTATATCACACTTTGACTTCCTTTTGCTACCACAATTGTCCTGACTTAGGCCCCACTCCCAGTGCTCTCTCAAACATGGCCACACTCGGCTGTCCAACACATTTGAACCTCGTAGAGGCAAGTATTCGAGAACTCCGACATGCTCTCGAAACGAGAGCTACAACAAGCGTGGAACTGGTCTCGCTATATCTCCATCGCATCGGAAGATTCGATTGTCGAGGGCCAATGCTCAATTCGGTCTGCGTTCTCAACCCAGATGTGTTTGACGAAGCGCAGAAGTCCGACGACTACCGCGCCTCGGGAAATCCACACAGACCGTTGGAAGGCATCCCATTTACTGTCAAGGATAGCTTCATGGTCAAGGATATGACCGTAGCGGCTGGATCTCCGGCATTCCACGATTTGGTATCCTCGGAAGATGCCGCAATTGTGGCCTTGTTGCGGGATGCCGGCGCCGTTGTTCTAGGAAAGACCAACATGCCGGCCATGGCGGACGGAGGTTGCCAGCGCGGGCTCTACGGCAGGGCGGACAGCCCGCACAACAAGACTTATTCGACCACGGCGTACGCGTCAGGTTCTTCCAACGGATGCGGCACGTCAACTGCTGCCAGCTTCGCGACTTTTGGATTCGCCGGTGAGACGGTCTCCTCGGGGCGGGCCCCTGCCTCTAACAATGCGTTGGTCGGCTATTCACCTTCTCGCGGCATTATACCAAACCGTGGGCAATGGCCGCTCTACCCGACGTGCGATGTGATCGTGCCCCACACGCGATCCATGCGCGACCTTTTCGATGTGCTCAATGTTATCGTGGCGGACGATGCGGACGCGGCAAGCGGCATCGACTTTTGGCGGAATCAGAAGATTATTCACATCCCCCGAGCATCAGAAGTGCGTCCCGCAGACTACCGCAGCCTGGAAGACTGTAAAGCGCTGTCAGGGAAACGGATCGGGGTGCCTCGGTGCTTCCTTGGCGACCCCAACGCAAAGCCATTTCACATGATACATGAAGATGTCCGCATCCTATGGCAGGAAGCGGCCGCCACCCTCGAATCACTTGGCGCCACCGTCGTCGAGACCGACTTCCCCCTTGTGGAGCAGTATACCCGACAAGACTTTCCCGGCCAGGCCTGCAACGTACCCGGAGTGTCGGAGGCCTGGATCGGCATCGAGCGCTGCCAAATGATCGCCACGGCCTGGGGCGACTTTTTGCGAAACAACCAGAGCGCCAAGTATCCCGACCTGACGGCTGCCAATCCCGACGCCATCCACCCACACATCGCGTCCATGGACGACCCGTCGCGGCGCACCGAGGCGCAGAACCAAGTCCGGTATCCCGAGATGATCGATTCAGTGAGAGACCGGAAGAACAAGACATTGTACAACTTTCCTGGTATTGAGCAAGCACTCCCCGCGCTCGAGGCTATGCGGCAAGAGGCCCTAGAGCTCTGGATGGATTCGCAAGGACTCGATCTCCTGGCGTTTCCGACGAACGGCGACGTCGGGTACGCCGATGCAGACGAGTCCTTCGAGTCTATGAAACACGCCTTACAGGACGGTATCAAGTATTCCAACGGTGGGCGGGCGTTGAAGCACCTCGGAGTGCCTTGCATCACCCTCCCGATGGGTTTGATGCGGAGCAAGCAGATGCCGGTGGGCATCACATTTGCCACCAAGGCATACGCCGATAACGATCTGCTGTGATACGCCTTTGCTTATGAGGCTGTCTCACGGAAGCGGACGGCACCGCCGTTGGCGCCGGCAATTCCTACGGATTTGATACCTCTGCATGAGAACTCATCTTCTCATGTGGCCAGCGAAAAGCCCATCTTGGACGTAACGTCCAAAGTGTGGAAAAAATCGGAAGCCATTGGTTGCGACATCCGTGATGTCTCACTTGAGGGTACGTTGTTGTCGACGAACCCGACCGTGGCCATCCGCTCATTGAAGGTATTTGTGAACGGAGAAGAACATCCCACACCAATAGTAAGAGACGGAGACAGCTGGAACTGGAGCGCTCAATCGTCCAGACTGAAAGTTGTGGATAGATACCCGACCATTGCAAAGGTACCCAAAGATCATTTTATGGTGGTTCTGGTCTCTGTACTGGAAAATGGAAGAGGTGCCGGGTCCATGCTATTGATAGATTGAGATGTCGACCTAGATTAGGAGGACATGCATATTCAATTCGTCCATTACCTGACTGCAACCTCGTCGAGTTTCATTCGGCATGCTCCAGCACTTCTCAAGGACCTCGAGCACCGCTGTGCTGTTGCCCAGCCTGCCCGAGGTTCGTATCATGCTCGTCAGCACATTACTAAAAATGGGTTGAGATACCTCATCTGCCATACTTCCGAGTACACAGATCGCCCACGTCAGGCCATTAAATGAACATTTTGGAGGGCCGTTTCGAAGAACCATACCCCCCTTCATCACAGTGTCTTTGATTTCTGGCAGGGCTGGTTGCGGGCCAGACATAATTGTATGGAGCAGCACGACGGCGGCAAGGGCAAAAACTCGTGACACTCAGTTAATCTGGGACTCCAAAGTTGCCTATTTGCGCGAGTCCTGGTTGTAAGCATGTGTAACAGAAAATTTGCGTAAGAAAGAAGTAATGGCGTACCTCGGTGGTCTCGCCCAGGATGTTAAGACCTTGTTCAAGACAATCTTCAATTTCTCGACCTCTCTCCACTAATTCCCGAACATTCAGGATTCCGCGCTGCATCTTATTTCTCTTCCAGTAGTTTAGCTCTGCCAAATTTCCAATCGAAAGTAAAACCCAATTGCTGCAGCCCATGACCTCAGCCGTCTGCAACTCCTGCATACCAAGCCAGGTACGATGGGGCAAATGAGGAGCTGTTCCAGTCGAGACACATGCCAGTATATCAAACCACAGCACATGGCCCAGCAGAAACTCGAGTCCGGTGCGAAGTTCCTGGTTTTGCTGATCTGAATCATCAAAGCTCATGATCTCAGCAGGGGTTTTGTTGCCGAAGATGGAAGTGATCCCAGCAAGGTGAGGCTGCCAGCCATGCCGTCCACCTTTCAGTACCTGTCAGAAGCATCGTCAGGGCTCAGCCTAGGATGTACGATTTCAAGAGGAACTGACCTCGAAGCTTATCAAAAACAATCCGCATGCGAGAAACTCGATCAAATTCGTCTTGTTTTCCAGCAGCTTGGTGCCGCCCTCGCGATGGCAAAAGTCGCACAGGCGCTGCAGTGCCCGCGAGTGGTGGTTGAGTATCCTATGATTCTGCCAGTACTCATCGTCATCGTCGGACCTGGCGCGGCGGTGGAGGGCAGCCAAACTCATGGCAGCATCGTGGAATGGACCCCATCCTCATCAAGAGCCACAGAATCCAGCCTCGTTGGCCGAGACGAAAGTTGGACGAAGAGTACGGAAATTGATATGGAAAGACGTGGTCGAGGTAGTACATGACAAGGCCAGCTTCCTGAGCGGACAGATCATCCGAACTTTGCGCATCAGCCAGTCGAGCCGACTTGAATTCCTCGTCATTGTCTATCTGCTCAAGAGCGGGGCATGAGTCGCGAATGGGGCTGCTGACATCAGGGGATGAGGTTATACTGGCTTCGTGGCTAGTCCGCCGCACTGGTGTGCAGATCCGGGAAGGATCTAAAGGAGAACTCTGCGGCAACGACGCCGAGAGTGTGGATTGACGGCCACTCGCCTTCCGGGCCTCGTTGTGCTGTACCCTGGTCTGCCGAAAGTTGCTCTTGACGGCCGCTTTGATTCGAGACCGTTCTCGAGCTTCGGCCGGGCCATCATCCATCCATGCAGGTTTGGATCCGTAGCCGTGACATTGGATGTTTCTGTCACTGCATTCGTTACAATGAGGAGCCTCCCGATCACACTTGCGGTGCCGCAACTGGCAAGTCCAGCAGCCACTGGAGGCTAGCGTCATCTCCGTAACGGTGCCCAGGCCAGGATATAGAGCGACATGTCACCTCGGATAGAAGACACGCTCATGCTCCCGAAACTCGTTGACGAGGTATTTGCAGTGAAAGAGCGGACGCCAGATGATTTGGCGGCCCCACCAAGTTGGTATCTGTTGGTGGCCGCCTGAGGGTTCTGGGAGGGAAGGCCGAACCGAGGCGCTAAACCCCAGCAACAGAGCCCAGTGGGACAGCGGCAGTGGAGGCCCCCAGTGACATTTACAGGCATCGTCGCTGGCGCCCTAAGTAGCGGCTCACCTTGCACACCTGGTATGTGTAATTTCTCTCGCTCCAATTCCTCTATCTTTGCTATGTTAACCCCGATCAATCGATAAACTTCAGACCATCTGTAATGTTTCCCCATTGAGAATGAATCCAGTCAGCTACCGGAGCGTCCCGAGGCCTCCAGGGCCCCATATCGCCGTGGGCCGGAAGTCTCGAGTCTGCTGCCACTCTGTAGGTCGACGTCAAATCCCACAGCCGTAGCTTCTTCATTTTGGCATCCTTTGGGACCTCCGGCACTGCAACAGAAATTCCGCCCTTCTCCATCTGTTTCATGAGACGGACCAGGATGGAGGCCGACTCATCGACGCCTAGGGTCCAAGAGTTGGTGGCATATCCAAGCATGAAGACCATGTTTGGCACTCCGCTCACCATGGCGCCGTTCCAGACGAATCTCTCATTCCAGGTCACCTCCTCACCATCAACTCGCACACGAATCCCGCCATCTATCTGCATCTGAAAGCCCGTAGCGGCCACAATCGTATCGGCCTCAACAGTCTTCCCGTCTTCCATTCTGATTCCTCGCTCGGTGATAGTGCCGACGTCGCCAGTAATGATCTCCACATTTGGGAGGGACAAACTCTTAAAGAACGCCGAGTCGGCGTCCACGCACATGCGCTGGTCCCAGGGCTTGTAACGTGGCTTGAAATGGACATCGTAATCAACTCGAGCCGGAAGGAATTTCTTTGCCTCGGTTCGAAGGATGTCGATCACCGCTTGAGGGTACTTCTTGCAGTAAAAGACGAAGAATTGCAACCTCATCGCACACCAGAGGCGCCGGCTCGCGTATACAAATGACAGCGGAAGATATTTATGTGCCCATGACGGACCATTATCCCACGTGGCCACATAGGTCGGGCTTCGTTGAATCATGGTGACCTGGGCAGCCTTCTCCGGCAACGCCGGTATCAAACTGACAGCAGTAGCACCGCTTCCAATGACGGCGACCCTTTCATTGCTCCAATCGTAATCTTGCGGCCAGAATTGGGGGTTGACGACTCTCCCTTTGTGCCAAGTCAGCTGAGGTACGTCTTCGTTGCAGGGTTGAACATCTTACCCTTGAATTGGTCAAGGCCAGGAATCTTGACATCTGGCGGGTTCTCAAAGTCCAGAAATCCTGCTGCTATCACGAAAAAGCGACAAGTAAAACGCTTGCGGTTCCCAGCATTGTCCGCCAAGATGTGCCAGCGTTGGGTCTCTCGAGACCAGTCAGCTTCGGAGACCTTGTGGTTCAGACGGATGAGCTCGTCAATCTTCGCTTCCGCTGAAGCCTGGCGCAGGTAGTCTTGTATCGCATCCCCGGAGACGATGGGGCGCGGAAAGGCAAAGTTGTGCCATGGGAAGGCAATTGTCGAAATCTCCGAGTCGCAACGAACGCCCGGATACTTCCACTGATCCCAAGTTCCACCAATGTCGCCGCGACTCTCTAGAATGAGAATCCTCACGTTTGGTATTTGGCTTTTCAAACGAAATGCGCAATTTATGCCCGAGATTCCGGCGCCGACAATGATGCAGTCGAAACTTTCGACCTCGGATGACCCGTCACCAGCAGTAGTCATGGTAATCAAACGGTCAGTATTTATGTTTAAAAGATTGTGTACTTGTGTGGAAGATGGACGTTACACGACTTCAAGTAAGTCGATTGTTCGAAAGAATCGAATGAAATGATTAGTGGTCCCGTTGGTCGGGTACCAGGAACATCAAGACCAACAGTACATCTGCATATGATATGACAACGGTACTCACACTTATACGTGGGATAATCTAGCAAGGGTCTGCGTACCGTTTATAAAAACAGACCGCCTGTTCATCCGATCCTCGCTGTACTAAATAATATTAAAGAAAGGATGTTGCGAACGCAGCACAAAGAACAAGTTTAAAAGATCTCTTTTATATTCTCAAAAAGAAATCCCTCTTATAAGCTGCAGATTTGCAAGATTCGTATAAAAAGCAAGACATAATAAATTCCGTAATGATACTTAAATAAAAAATGGGACATCAATACCACACCGGCTATGACTCCTATCGAATAACAAATGTCTGGAACTCGCTGGTCTTCTTCCGAGCGTCTCGTGTGAGATCTCCGAATGCGGATTTCATAATCCGACCTGTCCAAGAAACGGCCGGCATCCGTAGCGTCAACACACCAGATCGCAGATAAGTGCCATCTTCATTCCGCTCAAGAATCAATGCCGTAACGACCTGCGTCAGGTGCGAGCTTGCGCTGCCCAAAAGCACACACACCCAGTCCTTTCCGAGACGGAGCTGCATGAACGCTTCTTCCTCGCTCGCCGGCCCGCGCGACAGCCAGACCGTGGCCGGATAGCCGTACACCTTCCACTGCTTGGTCTTGCCGTCGTAGCTGAAGTCGGCGGGCTGGAGCACGCGCGACTGCAGGGTCAGGACGGGGTTGTTGGAAGACAGCACGCCGTGGTGCACCTGCTTCCGCGACGTCCACTTGGAGCCGTGCGCCGTGCCGTCCAGCGTCATCTGGGTGATCTTGTGAAAGTTGAGTATCTCGACGCTCTTGCCGAGGGCCTTCTCCTCCAGCGACTCGTCCTTGGTCGGGTAGATGATCTCGCCGGCCCAGCCCACCCAGGACCACGAGGGGAAGTCGGCTCTACGCCGCGGCTTCTTGGGGACATCGTCCCAGTGGTTGTACTTGTGTCGCCACGATAAGGCCTCGGCGAACGAATCGACGGGGTCTACCTTGTGCTTGGGGTCGGGGAACGGCACCGCCCAGCTCTGCAGAATCGGTTTTGGCAACTTCTCGAGTTTGTGTATGAGTCCCACGAACGCATTCATTGAGTCCATGTCCATGGTGAGGTCCCTTGCCGAGTACTGCTGCGACCAGATCAGATAGCTGTTGAACAGTGCCGAAAAGTCCATTTCCTCCACGCTGCGGACGCGCTGGCCCTCCACGGCCGAGGCGGTCCGTCGTCTGTGCGACTCGAACAGACCCGGGCGCATGAACGTAGCTGCCCTCGACTTGTCCTTCTGCGATAGATTTTCTAAAGAGCCGGAAACGCTCTCGAAGCAGTTCATCGCGTTGCATTCAAAGTAGACCTGGTCGTCGGTAAATATGAGGCGGCGGCGGCTCAGCAGTCCTTCCTGAAAAGTCCATCCTCGGGTGTACCACTTGGATGCCTGAATGACGCCCTGCGGGTCCTTGAGGGTAGATGTGATCTCGATGTTCTTGAACTTGACCGTCGACCCTCTCGAGCTGGCTCGCTCTTTGCCACCAACGCCGGTCAGGCCATGCTGCTGGGTCTCGCCGGCGGCTGCTATGATGGTGATCTCGGCCTTCTGATAGATTAAATCCATCTGCTGGATCTGTTTGAGCTTTATGGTCAAGTCGCTTTGATTGATGCAGTATTTGTCCACCCACAAGTAGCGGAACCCAAGATCCTTGGTAACGTTGATCGCATCCTCGATTACCGTCGGCAGCTTCTTGGGAAGGGGCACTTGGTCCGCTGTTTGGTCGCCGGGGTCATTGGAATCCCCGGGAGTGGGAGGGCCCCATACGTAGCTCAAGGCAACATACGGCTGCATGGAAAGTGCAGACTCGACGTTCCTCGTCTCACAATCGATCCATCTGAAGCCCTCGATGGTGATGGCGGCGGACGTTGCATCCTCCACACACAGGGTCGTGTGGTGTTCGGAGCAAAACTTCATCCATTCTAGTGCGACCGGCGGTTGGAAGAGAGGAGGCGTTGGGACGGCATTGACAATCGTCGGCTCGGACTCGGTGTTGTTTATAATAAGGCAGCCTTCCGACGCTATTCGCGCTTCCAATGCTTTTCGGTCGTCTTCGGAGTCGGCCGGAGAGAAGTTGGCCGGTACTACGGACAAGAATTTCATCTCGCCGAGCTTTTGCTCCCGAGAGCTCAATGGGTTGCTGCCTCTATGGTTGAAGAGAAAGTAGTCCTGCAGGGAAAAGACTTGCAGCTCGTCGCCATGATCGTCGGCCTCCCTGTTTCTTGTCTCGACTTTCGAGGCCAACAGTAGCCGGCACAAGGTGCAATCGGGGTCGATGGCTTCTCGAAATTGGGTTCCGAGCTCGGCGATGAAGATTCCCGTCTTGGAGCTGCCGCGGTAGTTTCGAACATTGTCGATTAGAGTGGTGGGATTGAGATTCGCAGCATACCGATCAGCGATGGCAGATGTGCTGAAGCGCCAATCCCATTCGGCCAAGTTTTGAGAGTCGCTCGATAGATCTGTCATGATCTGGACGCATTTTTCGCACAAATCGGGAGTGTCCCGTCCTTGGGAAACACTGTCATGGTCGCTTTGGCCGCTGTCGATCGAAGATGTGCCTTTGACGTCCATTGCGCCGTAGTAAAAAGCTGGTTTGGATATAATACCTTTACGAGGGAGAAAACTTCAGTGGTCTACATTATGATCGAGAAGCTCGTGGGCCGGGTGCTATAGGACCAGTTATGTGATTTGCGAACTGATGATAAGAGCCGCGTTCTATTGTTGTCAGATTTTAGAGCCTTCATCGTTGAATGCTGGCCAATGAACACGCTGCTGTGCCACGAAGGATTGCTGCATATCCTGTTCCTGCATATCAAAAGTCGTGGGGCAATGCTATTTATAGTGTTGCACATTATGCATTATAGTGTGAGAAAATCTATATCGCTTTCTGTTGTGCCAAATTCGCCAGCCCATCACGGGCGCCTTCGCAATCCGTTATATTGCATCAGCTTTGGCACTGCATTTGGAGCCATTCTCCGGCCGAGACTTGGATTTGACTTCGCGACTCACTGCACCGGTACTAAACGGTTCCAGAAACTCATAAATCATTCACGTAAGAAATGATATTTAAGCGCTTTGGTAGACATTCAACAATCGCGGTGGACGTGAAGCTGAAAAGAGATGCGAGACCCTCCATGACCGCTTACATGCTTGGCGTGTGCTGGCAGAACCCGGTGGGCTCACATGATGCCAACAATCTTCTTGCTCTGATCTAGGTGCAGGCGCAAGGAGACATCGTACTCAAAGCCACCCGTCCCATTACAGACGGGAATCGACTTTCTCGTAAATGCTATACTCAGTCGAACGCAACCTGAAGGATGGTTTTCATGATCTTCTACTTACATCATTAGATGAGGCTATTGATCATCGAGTCTGCATACAATGTCGTGCTGCCAGATGGCCGACCTTCCAACGCTATATACTACCAATATTGGACAGTACTTCGGCTTGTAGCAGGACACACATGCGGCGTTGGTATGGCCTTTGTCGACCAACTTTGTTGGAACAAGCGACAGCCACCCAATATGCCAGTTGAATGACTACCCATTTAGGTTGGTTAGCCAACTGGGATAATCAATTAATTGAATGCTGCGCTGCGGTCTCTTGGTCAGTGTTAAATCACTGGTTTTCAACGCAGTTTCAGGCTGCCTGGTCAAGTTGGTTGTGAGACATTGTCTTCACACAAAGCACTAGGTTCGATTCCCACTAAAATCCTGATCTTTGTGCGACACCTTCTCTTAAGGCTAGAGCTGGGCTGGGAACCATGTCGGTGCCGAATATGCACTGAAGCTGGGGTTACTATCCTGGGACTTTGCCAGTCTAATGTGTGCCGGTGGTTTGTGGGTTTGGCTGATGGGATCTGGGGGCACTTGACTTTTTTTTTTTTTTTTTTTTTTTTTTTCCTTCCTTAAAGCATACTCCAAATAATTGTGTTGGCGCAAGCCCGCAGGCTTACACATAACCTTACTTCTGATCTAGAAGGGTCCCTCGGCATATTAATAACCTGTCACTTTGTGTCTGGAGTTTGGACAATCGATAAGGCCCTGGCCAATCCTTGGAAATCATATGCTTTATGTTTTTCTGCATCTCTCTTGTCTATTATGGCGGCCGGTCGCGCTTGATGACTGATCTAATTTGACAACATCAACGCTTTGGCAGCCGCTTTACTAAACAACGACCTTTTGTGCCAGACGACCAGGCTGTTATGCAGCTGTTTAGATCGGGCTTGAGGTGAATGGCCGAAAGTTGGTAATAAGAGCCACTAAGTGCTTATGCGTCCTTGGTGGACTGAAATTGGAAGTTGTACGGATTATGGCTTATGTAGATATGCAGAGAGAAGAGCGGGCGCCATTCAAAACACATTGCTGATGCATTATTCAACCATTCTTTTTACTTCTCGTATTTTACTCCATAGGTTAATGTTTTTGTAACAAGGAAAGCAGCCAGAGAAACTTGGAAGAAGAAAAAAGGAACTCGAAAATACTCATCTTGTTTGTATCAAATTGTGCGTTACGTACGATGCACATCAAAAGTGCAAAGGCTTCGGGCCGAAGCCGCCAAGAACACTTCAGACCCGACCGACCGCTCCTATTTGTCAAGCGCGGTGCCGTCTTGCACCTTAACACATGAATCAAATGGAGGCAACAACTAAATGAACAGAGTGCGGCTGGTGATATACTGTGAGAGATGCACCTCTGGGTTTTGTGCCCTGGAGGCCCTTAACACTCAGCAGTAAGCACAGCTCTCAGCCAAGAAACGAAGTACATAAACTCCGAGGCCTGCCGCTTCGACACATACCCCCTTCTCACCTCAATATCACCCGCCCGCCACTTTTACACCTTCAGGAATTCCTTGGAGGCATACATTTTCTACCGCATCCGCGTCTTGTGTGGTCCAATCCCACGCGCTCCACAATGCTGTTCTCTTCCTACTTACTTATTACGCTCTATGGCATCTTGGGCTTCTTAATTGGTCTCATCGTCTCGATGGTCATTCGTGGGGATCTGCGCGGGGCCGGACAGTCAAGGCGATTACAGCACCACCCGTACCAGCCATTGCCAGATCAGCAGCAGGAAACCCAGCCGCAGCAAGACCAGACTACACCTCCCCAATCCAGTACCATCCAGGAAGGAGGACACATAGACTTGGAGATAAACAGCCAGTCATTACAATCCGACGTGGTAAAAGCCGAGAGGATTAGACGTTTTGCCTTCTTCACATGGCTTATTATGATTTTATGTTTTATCATATATGGGTTTTTTATGAGTTCTGGGAAAGAGTAATAATAATGAGTTTTAAATGGTTAGGACGGCATAGCATTGGCAATATTTCGCTAACATCGTCTTCAACTTGCTTTGTAGCCTGACTGTGAAACTCAATAACATTTCTTTGGTTTGTAATATCATTTTGTGCAGACCGGTGGTATAGGAAAGCATGGGGAACAGAATCATGCAACTGTCGCACTGCTATTTGCTATAGTCATCTGTGATGGGTTTCAAGACCATGTTTTCCGCCTTTACTCCGTGCCATGATCATGCTTCTGTAACCAAAACGCCTCCCAATGCAAATCCATGCCAATCGCTCGATGATATATGTCTGCCTTGCCGAGTATGCGGCAAACAGCTTTAAGATCAGTGTACATAGTTTATCCTCCAGGCTGCGCCTTCTTTTTACCGCGCCTCCAGCTTCTTGCCTACTGCCTGGACATCACTGAGTAGTGTCTGCATCTGTGCCAGCAGATCGGGCTCATTGCTGATAGAGGAGCCATTGCTCCTGACCCTCTTTCGGACATCAGCAGACGCTTCGCTCCTGTACGCAGCAAGGTCCTCATCCTCGATGTCACCCGCATGGTATGACGCCCGCTTCCGTTTCGACGATATATTAGATGCGACGGACGGTGAGGGACTGACGCGACTTCTTCCAAGCGCTCCCAGCATCAGAGATGGTCTATCCTCGAAGAGTTCGTCGTCGGCGATAGAACCGCAAGGCGATGCTGATGCTGACGGCGGTAATCCGTAATCGCCAAGTCCGGGAAATCGCTTGCCTTCTCGGAGCATGGGTAAAGCCAGCGACTCGTGGAGATACTCTCCGTTTGGCATCTGCACCAATCCATTGGCTTTGAGGCGCCAGTATGGGTCAGACACTCTGCTCTTCTTCGTTTTGGAAACTCTACTGCTGTTGAGGCCCAAACTCGACCTGTAGCTTGAGCTGATTGTCGAGTTCCGATAGCTTCCAGTCGACACTGACATGGTGTCTCTGCCGGTAAGTTGAGCCTTGAGTTTGGCTGTCTTGCTCCCTTCCTTGTGAATTCGAGGTTGCTGTAGTCGATTGAGGGGTGGCAAGCCATGTTTCTCCCGGCGCCTGGTTTCTTGCTTGTAGAGCATTTCCGATGGCGATAGCATCTTTCCAGTGTCATCGTCGTCTTCCATGGCAATTTGCCGCGCTGTCGTCTCAGGGTCCCGTAATCCGTTGAAAATTCCGCTTGCTAGCAAAGCATCCTCGACACTGGCTTGCGATCCAGTAGAACGGCGTAATTCGTTATCCTTTGCTGCCTGGCCTCTCGCCCTTTCCTGCAGTAATCCAACCACCGTCTCCCGCTTTCTCTTCTTGGCATCCTTCTCCGCTGCCTCTCGCTTCGCGACATTTTCCGGCGCGTTCCATCGACGGAATTTCTCCTTCTCCATTTTGATACGACTGATGGCTCGTCGCTTCCTGAAAACTTCCAGCCAGCGGTAGAAGTACGTGACTGATAGACTGTAGGATCGGAACCTCCGGGCTTCCTCCCAGGATTTCTCATCCTCCTCTTTCTGTCTCTTCTCCTCTTCCATTTTCACAAAGTTAGTCCAAACGTCTCGTAACATTGTCTCGACCGCCCATTCTTCTAAATCCTGCAGTAAGCCACGGTCGGCACAGACAAGCCATTCGGCGAACTTGTCGAGTCTCTGCTTCTTTGCATCTTGCTTTAGTGCCGCAGTTGGTACAAGTTCTACCGCCGGCGATATGCTTGGCGGGTTTGCAGCTGTAGAACTAGGTTGCAGAGTAGATGAGAATGGAGGTGCCATGGTTCCAGGTGTCGAGGTGAAGATGTTTGGACTGGTGGTAGTCTCAGAGCTTGCACCCGAGCCAAAAAGGGAAGAGGCTTGTGTGGATGGAGGAACGTCCGCAGTTCCTGCTGAAGTCTGAATGCCTGATGGGGATGAGGTACTTTGAGATTTGTCTCCAAACACGCTCGTACTGGCAAACTCATTGGGGGTGGGAAATTTGAAACCCGAACCTGCTGCTGCCTGTGACCCTGCAAAGATGGATTGACCATCTTTGTTCGCTGGTGCAGGAGCGGGGGTTGCCGCACCTGTGGGAAACCACGAAGACGTGCTTGTCTGTGGCGCTGTCGCTACAGGAGCGGCATTGCTGGAATTGTTGTCGAAGAAGTCGAAGACTCCCTTGACTGGGCTTTTCTCCTTGTCCCCGCGAGATTCAATGTACTTCACGGATGTCTCGCCGAACGTCACCTTCTTTCCAGAGTCTGAAGCTTCTTGTGTCTTTGTGAGGTCCGCCGCTCGGGAAGCTGGGTTGAAAAAGCTGGATTGGGCTGGTGTCGACATTGTGCTTGTTCCTGGCTGGCCAAAAGGCGTTGTTGAAGGAGAAGCTGGGGATGTCCCAGAATTTGAACTAGTCGCGGAGAACAAGGAAGTGGTGGCTGAGGCACCAAATGGGGGATGCTCGCGGTGCCCAGGGATTCCAAACGAGGTAGATGCGCCATGGTCCTGTGCAGGCGTATCCGCTGAGGTATCAGTATCCTCCAGATCTGACTGAGAAGCCATAGGGTCTGCAATCATGGTTGGCGACTGTTCCGGTGCCTCCACGAACAGACTATCTCCAGTGGTGTTGCTAGCTCGATTGGCCGCGCTGGTATCTTCGTAGATGGTTTCATGGATGATATCGGCAAAAGGCCGCTCATTCCGCTTGCGCTCGACAATCTCGTGGGAGAACGCCTGGGTCACACGTGGTCTTTTCAGTTGTGTTCGCGGCTCGACGAATAAATATCGTATCCCATTTTCTTCCCGGAATTCGAGTTCATGCAACTCGACGAAAGCGACAGCGTCATCTTCACTGTCGAAACGCAACTTTCGCCGGAGGAAATCGGCCGTGATATCCTTGGGTGCACCCTTTGGTCGCGAATAGGATCTGACAATGGTTCTCAGCATTGCTTGGCGAATCACACCGAAGTGGATCTCAGCTATGCAAGCCATAGTATAGGAGATCTCGGGTGATGCGATAATGCTGAAAAATATTGAAGCAGCGTTCAATGCGAGCTCGGTGGGCGATTCCGGTCTGAGAGGACCCTGGAGCATGGACGTGTTTTGCATGGCCTCGACAACACACATGGCTGTCTGAATAGCCTCCGTGCCATACAGCTCACTGCCCCAACTTTCGACGGTTTCTTTCAATGACGAATCCCATCCGAAGAAGACGATATAGTATGCCAAAAACTCGGCCTCATTCTCACAGACGATCCCCATATCTGAGCAGTCCTTGTACCGTTGCTTCAGGGTCATCAAGGCCTTGCTGAGCTGCTCAACTTCCTGCTGTTCCGAATAGTCCTTGTACGCAACCCAGGACCGCGCAAGCAAATGAGCAGACGTCGCATGAAACCGTACAACTGTTTCTAGACAGTAGATTTCGTCTTTGATCTCTTCCGGCGACATTGAAGGCGTTTGCATTGACAGATCGATACGGATTGCTCTTGATCGGTCCCAAGCAAAATGGTGATAAGTCGGTAATCGATCGTCCTGAGCTATGAGCTCGTCGACCAGATAATCCAAGGTTCGCCTGCAGGCTGCTGGTGACCGTACATCCATGGGCAGTGCTGCTTCCTGTCCAGCGGCAGAACGTGCCAAACGCTTGAGCATCTTGTCTGGGACGGGAACCCGAACTCCTTTGTCGTCATAGCCTTCAGGGCCCCAGAGGCCGCTCTCGACAATGCGCTGGATCTTCTCCCACTCTGGACACATTTCCTCGCATATGCCTTTGAAAGGTAATGCTTCATCCAAACGTCGTCGCTGATCGGGATCATCGATAAGGTTTGCCTTCATCAAAGATTTTCGTGCTTTTTCTCGGTATGCGCGGTGTGCCTGGCGAAGATCGTCCATTGTGCCCTTTTGTCGCACTGCGTCTGGATCCTTTGGCCATGCCGGGGCCTTGATTCCATCTTTGGCCAGTTGCCTGTAGATCCTGTTCGCAAATTCGCTTGGTGGTCCCCTTGGCTGTGTCTTCGGTCCGGCCTGCAAGAACCCATGATGTGCACCGTTTTGCGGCCCAGGGCGATTTGCACCACCAACATGGCCATTGTTGCGGGTTGATGCCGCCGGGGCGCCAAAAGGTGATGTCGTGGAGCCATTCGGCTGTTTCGGGCCTTTGGGGGGTTGGAATCCTCCAGTCTTTACGTGACTATTGCCGTTGACAGACGGCGCAGCTCCGAATGAGGTCTGGGGCTGATTTGGAGTATGATTCGAAAAGGGATTCAACTTGTTGGGTTGTGCAGCCGTGAATGGGTTGCTTCCCGTTGGTTGGGCGGCGGAATTGTTGGCAGGTTGCTGGAAAACGTTGTTGCCCGACTTTGGGGCAGGAGCAGACATATTTGCAAACGGGTTGAATGGTGTCTGGGTCTGCCCAAAGGAAGCAAAAGCTAAGGTGAAGAAGAAAAGTTAGTTGAGCATGAGTATTTGCCATACCTTCAGGGTCATCACGCATATCGATTATGAAGCAGTCTATGGCCTCGAGGAAACACAATCATTCTGGCGCTGTTGAGGCCTCGTGCAGTAACGGGGATGAGCCCGCAAGCTGTCGTGGCAGCCGAATCGCTTCCCATGCGATCAGATCCAGCAGTGATCTCTGGCGCGTCATCTATCCCTCCAGTCGAGAACGCATGTACTCTTCAATCTCGACCGTTCCACCGGTTCATTCGGCCGAATCCCACAGGACACGGGTGCTGCCGGGCGCATCGTCGAGGGGAGTCGCGTAATGTTTCGTGGGAAAAGCAAGCGACGTCGCCATCTGATCGGGTTGAAAGAGAGGCGTGGAACTCACGGTTGTTGGTCGCCATAGCTTCAGCTCAACGCCAGCAGCAGGGCTGCGGGTCAAGACTACAGAACAGCGATCCGCGTGGTCATTGATGTGTATGGCGTAGCGCGAACATGTGACTGATGTGGTACTCGAAGCGCTGCAGATGTCGCGTCGAGATGGCAAGTTGCGTGGGGGGCGTCGTCGTCGAGGTTCAAGTGTTGTTTGCGAAGAGGCTGGGAACCGTGATGGAAGCACTGCCAAACAGACAGGAGGGTGACGGTTGATGTAGTGACGTCGCGCTGTTGGAACGAGAGTGCGCAACGCCTCTGGTCAATCAGACGCGACTGTATCGGTTGTCGCTACAGTGGTCAGGGTCGGAGTATCATGAATCAGGGCGGCTTCTATTGTTCTTGTTGTGGAAGTTCAAGTTGGAGGGGATCACAAGGCGACGGCTCCCATTGAAGTTCCAATGGCGAGCTGGATGCGGAAGCTACAGCCAATCAAACGCCGTCTCTGCCGCTGGACTGGCGTGAAAGAGCCCCACTCTTGATTGCCGCATTTAGCTTGGAGGACTTTGGGCCTCCTGCCTCCCGATAAGTGATAAGTGCTCTCTCCGTACGACAACCCAGATTCGCTCACAACCTCTTTTTGGCAGCAGTGGTCCCTGGCAGGGAAGCGCATCTGATTGCAGCTCAACTGCTTTCTGCTTCTGATTAAGCTGCAGGTACAATCTGTCGTTGGGTTCAATAGACCATGAACGTCTGGCCCATGTCAACACCACGGAAATTGGTGGACAATTGAATGAGATGCACAGGAGAAGATGGGAGGCCAGAACTCGGAGTCATGTTCCAAGTCGAATACAATGAGTATGACTAGAGTTGTATTATCAGAATGGGTCAAGTCAAACAACAGGTTTGCATATGTTGTCTGCCATTTTCCCGCCGGTGAACTCGCGGTTCAAATCGCATTCTGTATTCTACCTACGTCTCGTGAACACCACGAAAGCCGGACAGAACCAATGCCCGTCAACTATTTTTAATCCGATATTATACCAGAATCGCTCCTACTGATGAAGTCATTGTGAGCCACCTTGACTAAAACATAACAAAACCTCACCATTACACTAGAAGAAAAAAGCGCCTTGTCGATAAGAGGGAAATAAGGTAATAAACATTGAATAAGGCTGTCGGTACATTGGCAGCTAGCTAGCTCGTGTGTAGCGGGATCGTTCCCTGGCTCTTCCGCCTGAACCCCTCCCATTTGAGTTGAGGTCACCGCTGGACAGCACAGCTGTTTTTGCGTCGCACCTCGACGGCACTTCATCCCGGCCCCAACTCTGCAAAAAGGCCTCCCAATGCCTCCCGCTCTCGTCGGATCTTCCAGTTGCGCAGATCACCCAGCATCAATGTTTGACCAACAAGTCGATTGATTCCTGCGCAGCTGACGGCAAACCCCAATCGAATTATTTGTGTCTGCATCGTCTGTTCGATGGGCACAGACTACGACGAGCGCCTCACTGTTAAGCACGACTGACCTTTCTGCTGACGGCCCATCATACAACCTCGAATACCTCAGTCAACTCCCGAGCAATTGCGAGCATCGTGCAGCGCATTTACACCGTATTGCGAGCGTGGCGGCGATCTTTCGAATACAATACTTGGGACTTTCCCAACTACGCGCCTCGAGAACCCGCAGAGCAGGCCGTCTGTGCAGCCATTGGTACCCGATCATATCGGAACACCGCAGCAATGGCTTTTCTTGAGGATCCGCGCCTGCGTCAGCGATGGAATCAAATCTCTCATACCACGGAAGCTGTCACTGAAAATGCCGCTGCGGGAATATGGAGCTTTGGCCATCAATACATAAATCCTTGCCTGTCGTCCGTCGGTTCGGCCTTCAAATCCTGTACTGTACCGTGTTGCGGAGATCTCGAGGAGCGAGCGCGCAGGAGACGAGCTGGCGAGCGAGCTGCCGCAGAGTACAGCTTTGACTTTTACGACGACTGGGACGAAGATCTTGCCGGCGACGAGAGCCAGGGCGGTTTTGGTGGATGGCGCGGCGAAAGCTGGGACCGTCTGATAGGAGGGTCTGGGGGAAGCAAGAGAGCCGCGACTGGAGAAGTGCACGAACAGCCGCACGGCCGGAAACGAGGAATGAGCTATGGAACGAGAGGAGGCAGGCGGAAATCCAGTGTGACCGTTGAGGATCCTACCATTATCCCAAGCACACAGCCCATCGGGTTCCTCGGAAAACTGCCCTTCAAGATTGGAGGGACTTTACGTTACAAGCCAAGTGCCGCAAACTTGCAAGAACACCCGGGTGCTTCAAGGCACCAGGACGGCGAGAATGAGCCACTATTAGGTCGGCATGACGACTACCATCCGCAAGAACCAGTACCGCAGAATAGGAAGCGCAGCAGTACGACTGGTAGCGGGGATACGAGCGACTCTTTCAGATCAAGAGGAGATCTGTTCCCAAGCGATGGCGAGGGAGAAGAAGACGCGATACCACTCGACGATGAGTTTGCCGTTGCACTGGATCGGGTGGATGACAGATCAAGTAACAGGACAAGAAGCAGCAAAGGAAAAAGGACGGAAAGCAACACCATACCAAGGAGCCTGTCGAGAGCCACGATGGACTCGTTCATGAATTCGCGACCAGGCTCACTACGTCAGGTACAAGACCCAATCATTGACGAAGACGAGGACGATGCCATGGAGGCATCGATATTATCACTAGAAGATCTACGACACGAAGAAGAGGAAATGCAACGCGAAGAAGAAGAGGAGATTGAACGTAGACGGGAGGCGGCAGCACAGTTAGCTGTCGAGCGAGGGCTAGGTCACGTCAGTGTGGACTACGGATTCGTCCCGGAGGCGAAGCCAGAGTTGGTCACCGTGGAAGACGTGCCAATGCCAGAGCAGGCAGTCTTGGATGATGTGCAAAACCTCTCGCCTCCGCCTCCATTGAGAACAAATGGCCCCGTCAGCTCATCTCAAGCTCAAGACTCTGGCTCGCCAACAGATGACGGGTTTGTGCCGGCGCGATTGCCTTACTTTAGGTGACCATGGCCAATGGATGAGTTTGACACCATGGCATCAAGGTGGGGGCCCTATGAACGAAATGTACGCTCGTAACGATTTGTATACCCATTGAAGTTTCAAGTAGCGTTATTTGAGCAAAATGTAATTCAAAGCCAAGGCGTTGGGTGTGATTAGAGTTTGGAATCATTGACCTTGGAGATGTCTCTATGCACTTTTGCTTCTGACCAACCACAGGCTCTATGGTACGTGTCTCGTTCGGGATTCATGTCTACCCCGAGCCCATGATAAGTGATCGCTTGCACACGTTCAGCTATGGCTCGAGAGCTTGGCAACAAAGATCGACTGCTCTAACTCGGCAAAATATGTTCTATTGTACTGAATAGGCTCGACAGGATCCCTCTTCGGCAAGCCGTAGCTCAAAGAAAGCTAACATGCCTCGGCACCTATCATCCCCCGCAAAATTTACCCCGGACGCCCCACCCGAGTTCTCCATATCGGGGATGCTGTGCGGACACCAGACCAGGTTGTGTCCGCAATGTCACGTCCATATTTGAAGTTGTCAGCCGCCAGTGCTGAAGCTGTCCATCTGTTTTTCGTGGAGAATTGGTTATTTCAGAGAATTGCTCATTTTGTCACATCTACAGAGCAGCGATCAGAGGCTCTATAATCTACCTACCGAACTAACTTGACCTTACCTGGTGCTACTTGCTTCCTACGACCGCTATATATCGAGCAACAATATAGCGGTATAATATATCAAAACAAACACTTTATATATTACAAAGCCCAGCCTCAAATAATTTACCGGCAAAATGACATCCACAAACCCTTCACTCACGCCAACGGGCCCCATCACGACGCCCCTCACGACGCTGCTGGGGATCCAACACCCGGTGGTGCTGGCGGGCATGGCGCGGACGTCGGGGGCGGCGCTGGCGGCGGCCGTGTCCAACGCGGGCGGGCTGGGCGTCATCGGCGGGTTCATGTACACGCCGGACCAGCTGCGGGAGATCGTGCGGGAGATGAAGACGCTGCTGCGGTCGCCGGACCTGCCGTTCGGCGTGGACCTGGCGCTGCCGCAGGTCGGCGGGAGCGCGCGCAAGACCAACCACGACTACACGGCCGGCAAGCTCGACGAGCTCATCGACATCACCATCGACAGCGGGGCCAAGCTTTTCATCAGCGCCGTCGGCGTGCCGCCCAAGCAGGTCATTGACCGCCTGCACAACGCCGGCATCCTCATCATGAACATGGTCGGCCACCCCAAGCACGCCGTCAAGGCCCTCGGCCTCGGCGTCGACCTCGTATGCGCCCAGGGCGGCGAGGGCGGCGGGCACACGGGCGACATTGCCAACTCGGTGCTGATCCCGGCCGTCGTGGACGTGGCGCGGCGGTACCGGCCCGCGGCGCTGAAGGGGTCGCCCGCGCTCGTCGTGGCCGCCGGCGGCATGTCGAGCGGGCGCAGCCTGGCCTCGAGCCTGATGCAGGGCGCCGCGGGCGTCTGGGTGGGGACGCGGTTCGTGGCGTCGGCCGAGGCGGGCTGCTCCGAGGAGCACAAGCGGGCCGTGGTGGAGTGCGGCTTCGACGAGACGGAGCGGACCCTCGTCGTCTCGGGCCGCCCCCTGCGCATGCGCACCAACGAGTACATCGCCAAGTGGCACGCGCAGCCCGGCCGGGTCAAGGAGCTCTGCGACCAGGGCGTCGTCCCCATCGAGTGGGACTTTGACCAGGGCAACGACGTCGACCCGCCGCACCTCATGGGCCAGGTCGCCGGCGCCATCACCAGCGTCCAGCCCGCCGCCGAGATCGTCCGGGACATTGTCCAGGAGGCCGTCGAGATGCTCAAGATAGGACAGGGATACCTCACGCCCGAGGGCAAGAGCAAATTGTAATCATGGGAGAGCTGGGGAATTCATGTTGCATGTAGTACCTTTTGCGCAGAAAAGAACTTCCGTTTCAGAGATTAGTCAGTGACACCTCGGGCAGATGGGTAATATACGATCAAAGAGTTTTCAGTCTCAAAGTCATGACGCGGTGATGTCACTCTTCCACGGCCAATCCATGATCTCACCGTATAACTGTACACTGCGTGCTTGTCCGAAGAAGAACAGACGACGAAGTCCGGCCAAGTCCGGCGGCGCGTTTTGCAAGTCAACAAAGTATTATAAAGTGGAGCACGGAGGGACGGCGACAATGAATTACGGTGCTATACTAGACGACCGGCCAAGTCGGCCACCGACTGGCCGATGATACGATATCTAACCTCCTAAGTTGCCGCATCTTGAAACAGCGGAACGGCCGTGGTTCGACCGTTTGACCCAACTGCACATTGGTTTCTCTTGTTTCTCCTGGAGGGATGTGGCTAAGGTTTTCCCATTCCTGTCTCGAGGGCGTTTCTCTTGGTCCAAATGGGGGACCACCAGAATAATATGGTTGGAGTGACGGCTAACAGTCAAAAGGCTATGGCAGTACAGTAGGTCCCTATGCACAGCGTTTTGCCTTTCGCTCTTTCGTGTCCATCGCGGGTTCAGCAGCCTCTTCCCGTTGCAGCATTATCAGTGGATCGCAAGATCCCCGTTTCGGAAGTGAGATGATCTTCCCTTCGGAGAACGGCTTGGGGATGTTGATCTCGGTATACTTCATCATATAGGGAATCCGAAATTCATGTATGTCGAAAGCATCAGCCACCGTGGTGTGACTGTGAAGCAATCCCCAGAGTTTGGCGCATCATTCCTCTCAGCCTGAGGTCTAGGAAAGAAAGACGTGAACGGGGAATTCCGTCAGCGCTCGCGAGGGACGACGTCAGATGTCTCGTGGCCCTTCTTCGTGGGGTGGAAACATCCGGTAGCGCACACAGGTGAGACCAATGATGCAAGCTATCTTGGCCTGTGAGAACAGAGTTGTCGCCGCTCTTCGAGGATGGCCCTTCCTTTTTTTTTTTTTTGCCCCTCTGGCGGGACGCGTGGTAAGTATGACTTAGCGCTGGGCGTAGAAGAAGAACCACGTTCTTTGATGAGACGGCTTCGCATCTTTTTCCGCGCTTGTCTTGTAGACCAGGAGGCCTAAACCATAAAATCGTTTTCCCCATGCCGCCATGTTGGCCTGCCACGAGATGGTGGTTTTGATTTGCACGCTTGTTTGACTTCCCTGGAGGCCTGCCAACCCTCTTGGACGAGTACCGGCATGACAGCGTGGATCCTGAAAGTTATGTGTCTTCTTCACCCGTTCGGAGTTCAAATAAAGTGATCGGCGGTCTGGTTGGGGCAGCGCCGGCATTGCGCCTGACAAGAATGAACTGATCTCATTGCGCGACCCCAAGGCAGATTCGGGGGGCATGGGAGATCTTGCCTAACCCTGTGCTGTATGTTCGATGATCATAACCCGTCGCGGCGGTCAGTATAGCCAGGTTGAGGCTGGCTCGCTGGGTACCACGCCTCGGTAGGGATTGCTAAGGCTGGTGTCGGCATATTGCGCATGTTGGGGCGCGCGGTATGATCAAATCATGCCGTATGTAGTACCTAGCTGCAGTGATCTTCACTATGCAGGGTTGTTCTAGGAAGAGTGGAGAGGGGTAGTAACGGTGAACCATAGAGTTTCGGCCATGGGGAACAGACACAACATTGTAGAAAACCCCACCATGTGATGTGTCCGAGTCGGTAGGAATTAGAAAGGACAAGTCTTTTCTTGTCGCGGATGGAAATGTCACGTATCCAGTGTCATGGACGGTCGCTCGGGAGGCAATTGGAATGCTTGGAAGGAGGTGATTGAATTCGTACAGTTAAAAACCATTGATCCTAAGTCAATGGTGGGTATCATCTAAGAAGTAGAATGTCTAATGTAGGTCGTACAAGTCGTGAATGAAGAAGCTCCGCCGCCGTGGTTGCAATTGCGACCGCAGCTTTAAGCGAATACTGCTGTCGAGATAATGGGCTCCTTTTCCCACGTCTTTGGCAGAACCATCATCAGAGTGTCCAGTTCTTCCCGTGCAGCCTGCATGCGCTGCTTCATCTCGCTCTCGGGCTGCGTCTCCTCTGTGGGCTCTGGTTCGGGAATTCGCTGCGCCTGCTCGATGCGCTCCATGAGCTCCTCGCCTTCGTCCTGTGTCTTGTCCTCCACAAGTTGCAGTGCAGGACCGAGCTTCAACTTTTCCGTGTCGTGAACAAAGGTGAGCTTCTGTAGCCTGTCAAAGTCGACCTTCTTCCACCGCAGTACCCGCCAAGCACCCTCGGGGACCACTGCGAGTCTCTCGATTTTCTCCATATCGTTGGTGTTGGACCATAGAGATGAGCATTCGGGCTTGAGCTCGGCATTGCCGAGAAAGATGGTGTCTCGTGTGAAGTCGACGTAGACTCTGGGCTGGTGCTGTTCGACGCCGAGGGCAAGCTGGTAGTGCTTCAAGGCCTCATGCCGCGATTCGGCGTTGACATGAAGCAGTACTGGAATTGGGGTGTTTGAGGTCCAAGTCTTGGTGGGGCTCTCGATCAATGCCTCTTCTAATGGCTGAGGGGCTTCGTCCTCCTTGTGAATGAGAGGTGACTTGACGACAACGGTCCTAGCCTCGGGCATTGCTGCTTGCCAGATCTTGATGCGCAGTTCTGGGGGCAGGTCGTTGAACTTGGAGAACGAGGGAGCCATTTGGCTCGCAATATGTTGTGTGGAACCCATGCTCGTTGTTGTGTGTGTGAGTTGTAAGTTGGTCGATGAGAGATTTGGATTGCTCGCAAGTCCGAAAAGCAGAAGATAGGAGCAATAAAAGGTATATAAAGATATGTGAAGTCAGGGGTTCTTTTCTAGAAGGTTGAAATCCTGAAAGTTTGTAAATGGGCGGTGCTCTTGGTATGATATAAGTGTGTACGCGGTCAGGCGGTGGCAATGTATTAGTGTACCGAGTTCCTCGACGTAGGTACTATAGTATACTAGTAGCAGCTGCTAGGTACGCCCCGTAAAAAAAAAAAAAAAATGAGAGTTGGCAAAGAGACACAGCAGACGCTAAAGTTAATTAGCACATGAGCCCAAGAAGATGGGCCGTTTATGATCGTGTCGTGTAGTACCAAGAGAAGACCAAAGTGCAGTGCCCACGTCGATCAAGGGCGTGGGAGCGGCTGTGTATATACGTGTCTGCTGAGCAGAGCAGAGCAGGCACTTGATTGTAATAGGAGATCCACGAAGGGGGCTCTTGAAGGAGGGGCTCCGAGGCTCACCAGCATCCCGGCTGATTTGTTAGATATGGGAGGGTCTCATCTCTTTCTCTATTATTATTGCTATTGTTTGCTAGGTACGATGTACCATAGATATGATACTAACCTAGCGCGATCAGCCAACGATCACAGAAGCTACCCCGGCAGCCCAGCTTTTTAGGGTAGCTCTCTGTCGAGACCAGACCTGCAGCCAGATCGGGAAGCGAGGATAGAAGGCTTCGGCCCCACCCCAGTCATGTGTAGTGGTGGTGGTTATGGTGTCGCCAGGGTGGCTCGGGTGGGTGAAATCTGTTCCATAGCGACGGGCACAGGCAAACTGGAACGTGGTTTGATCAGCCAGCGGGAGTACGTACATAGTAAGCCTTGGTAGCAATCAATTCAACCTAGGAACCAACAGACACAGGACATGCAGTGCAACTCCGAGGCAAGCAAAGGCGAACGCCGATTTGACCGTGACCACTTGACCATGGATGACTTGACATGCTGCTGCTTGTTTGCCTGCTTGCTGCGGCTGCCGAGGGGTGGGAGAGAAAAGGCAAGGGAACCCTACCACTAGCAGACATGGCCATCAAGGAGGGTGGGAGGGAGGTGTGTCGAGCCGGGACGTCGTAGACGCCGCGGACCGCTTTGACTGCAGCATCTCGCAAGCCTGTGAAAGCTCGAAAAAGCCCAACTGCTTCTGGTTGGCACCGCGAGCTACTCCAATTGCCAACCATTTATTCTGTCTCCAAACTCTGCATGACAAAAGAAGGGAGGGTTTCCTTGCAACGTATTCGCTGGCGTCGCCTTGCCCATCCAAGGACAACCCCGTCCAGCCCAACACTGACCACAGAGTGTGCGGTGCATCGCAGATGGATCTCAATAGATTGGCAAGAATGAAAGACGACATAAGCACTGGTGCGCCTTGGCGGTGGCCCTAGGTGCGGCATCGACCGCGTAACCATCTTTTTTGCGAAGCCGCAAGCATGGTCCGCGGGCATGGCCATTCTCGCTACCTTTTTAGTGTACTGCGAGCTCATCACCGTAGTCATGGCAGCCGTGGCATCGTGAGAAATCAAACCACGAGAGTAATGCAGTACATTGGTTGGGAAACGGCGGGGAATTGGCGTCAAGGTCTGGTCATCAATCCAATCGTACACGCGAGACCGTTTGTAAAGGCAGTTCTGTCACACAATAGACTCTGTCCATCTCACCAAGCGTGTGTAGTAAGGTTAGTACAGCAGACTGCAGTTACTGCATACTACTATTACGTGCCAGTATGGCCAGGTGCTCAGTGAAGAGAGAGAAAAAGCACCAATATTGGCCTCAGACCAACGTGGCTTGCGACGGGTAGCGAATCGTGACGCTGCATGGCCTCTGCAGACTATTCGACCCGGGCGACGATACTAAAAAGATAGTCTTGGGCGAAAGAGGAAAGAAAACCAGAGCTACTGTAAGTCTTTCCGCCAGAAACGGCAACTTGACTCAAGTCGGCATTCCCGGGTCCTCGATGCCGACAATTGGCTTCCTTTTCGCTGGTGGGATGAAGGGGTTGAAATGGGTGGAGGGGTCGGTAGGGCGGGTACACTGATGATCAACGCGCTGCTAGAGTCGATTATTTCTCTCTGTGCAAGTACTCCTCGGTCCCGGAGGTCAGTCGTAGGACTTTTCTTTGTCCATGACGATTCTTGCGCAATATATTTCATGACAGATTGGGTACTATTAATGATCACTGCGGATTGATTGCATATTGTGGCAATTCGCAACGAAATTGCTATGGAGGCAACTATAAACCAAAAAGTTGACCGACCACGGCATTATCCAAAAAGAGTCAAATTGCATATGCACTAACCAAGGAACATTGATATCAGTCACAGGGTAACAAAGGAAAACCTTGCAATGCCGTTGGAAAACTATACATTTCGTTTTATCGCCTGATGAGCCTATCAAGCAAGACGAAGGAATCGATCGTCTTGGATCTGCAAAGTAAACAAATCTGCGACACTACATAACCCAAGATTACGTCTATACTTGCCACTCCTCCAAGAATGGTGATGCATTCCAGTTCCAGGCCTTGTGGCTTGGTAGATTTCCCGGGATACGCTCTCTTGCTCTATGTTTGATCATTGCCTCGTCTTGCAACAACTGTCTCGACTTGCATCACTGTTTATAGATACGCGCAATGACTCGAGATTCAAGCAAGCAGCGGGTCACGGGAATGCGGCCGCGATGCCCGCGCGATGCATTCACCCCGTACCTACTCATCGCTCTGCCAAGGCGAGCTCACTTGGGACATGGACCTGAGCTCGACGCGAGACCCTCAATTCTTTCTTCAAGCTGTCGAGTTGCAGTCTGCATTCTGCACTGCGGTTCCTGGGTCATCCGTCAATGCATGCTTTTGAAACGATGGGCAGGAAACTCTAAAGCAGGCATCATGTACGAATGAAGACAGACTGGGATGCCCTGACTGTCAAACTGAGGCAAGCCCGGAGCCCTGGGACATATCGGAGCCGATCACCGACCTCTCCGTCCTCATCTCATCTTTTTCTTTTCTGTTCTCCACGCAAGAGGTTAAATCTCGTCATGGCTCCGCAGCATAACAAGATCATGAGGCAAGATCTGGACCCTTATTCTCATCTATCCGTGCTCCAGCTGATGCTGTCATCTTAAAAATCAAGACTTGCCCCAGCCCCGTAAATTCGTACACGATATACTAGCACGATCTTACCCACGATCGCGACCAGATTGCGCAGCATTGTTCATGTCACGAAATGCACGAGGTCACACGACGCCACAAACGCGTCGTCAACGGTGACTCAACCCACGACCCATGATGGGAAGATGCTTTTTGGCAGCGCCAACAGACGAAGTGAGGAACCTTCAGATGCAGTATTCGCCTGTTGGGCATGTTTATTGCTGGCAATTTCTAGCCGGGTTTCTAAGCAATGTCGACGGTGAGTATATCATGCAAGACTGTGGCAACTGAGATCTACCAATCCAATAAGACCCTGTCACCTTGAACGAGATTAACTCCAGCAACCAATTATTTTACCAGCTCGAGAGCAGCCCATCACCCCTCTCACTTTTCGAAATCATATTGCTGCAGGATTATGCTCGCTTAACTTGCCTCGCATCGTGTCAGATAAGTGGTCAAGTGACAGGACAATATGAGTATCGAATGGCCACGAAACAGGCAAGGTATGAAGCTGTTGCGTGACAGCTCCCACACCCCTGCCAGCGCAAGCTATTAATTGATTGCTTGTTGAGGGGGAGGTCTCTGTTCCCCCCGCATTCTTTTCTCCTGACGATCTGGTGATCAGGGTAGCATCCCGATCAGAGCCAAGAGGAGTGGATAGGGCCTCTGCTGTCCAATCGGAACCTCCCTGTGCGAGTTCTCTATTGCTTAATGCAGGCATTTCTTTACCTACCTCGCCTAGATATGTTTCTTACCATAAAGAAGCAACAGCCATTGGCATCTATCTGAAAAGGGTGAATATATTGGCTGAGCTGCACCAGTGACAACGCTCGGAATCGGGCTCGTCCCTCTTGAAAAACATATTGCTCGCACATATGCCGCGTCTGCACTGTCGAAAAGGCGCATCCATGCGTGCGTCCAGCCAATACACAGCCCATGCTGGAGATTCCGATGAAACGTCTTCAGTGAGAATTGCCAGTCTGGGCGGGTAAGTGAGGCGGGGCTTGGGGCTGACTCGGCTGGGTGTTCATCTCGTCTATGTGTTCCAGAGCGTAGTACAACACTTTTGCCAGTAAGCTCTCCTCCTTCTCCTTCTCGATCACATTGGCGGCCAGAATGCCGTCGGGAAATTCAAGACACCGGAATTCTTCACACGAATACATTCAGCCGGCATTCGTGGCGCATGTGTAAAACAACGCCCGCATGGCAGGACTATCTCGTGCTCACGATGTCTTCCCTCTAAGTGATTGCCCAATGGAGCTGCACCTGCTTGCACTATCGACCGCCGGTGTGCCTGCCTATCACTTACCTATCAGGGCATTTCTTAAGGCTGAAAGGATCTGGATCTCGGTTCCGATCTGAGAAAAGAGCAAACGGCCGCACGTCGAAACAAAGATCAAGCACCTACAACACCAAGATGCAAGGCCCAGCGTCCCTCGTCCCGGCTCTCTGGCCAGACCAGGCAGAAGGCCTCTTTCATCCCAGGTCTGCATCGTTCTCGATGCAAACTTGCGAAACGCCAATATGCAAAGACATTCTGTCGACGCGAGCAGCCAATGGCTCAGCCGCAGCACTCAAAAAGTCAGCCCTCGTGCTGTCGCCCAGAGGCCCAGGCTAGCGAGAGCCGGATCCCTCTCGGGGCCTCACTGGCTCTCGGGCATCGCCGCCCGCACGTGTGCGCATCCTATACTAGGTCCTCGAGATGCTATTCTGCAGTCTGCTATACTATAGGCACATAATACATGTGGCTGATGTGGCTCCAATGACTCGAATCTCTCTTCTGTCCTCCCTCCCGAATTTCCCGCCCCCCATCCGTCCCAGAGTGCTGGGACTGTGGGGACGGCCGTTTCGCTTCCATCCGCATGGGGGGTGCGCAGCGGTCTAGATCGCGAGAGACCGCTTCTCGAGATGGGAAATGCCATGTGCTTTGGTAGATGCATCCTGCAAGCCACTGCGCTGCCAAACCAGACAGACAAGGGGGCGCAGAAACCTGTTTCCTTTCATTGCTCTGCCTCTCACCGTGGTCACGCTCACAATCTCGCTCTCACACACCCCTCCCCTCTTGGAAGAAGCTGAGCGAGTGGGTGCCAAGGGTCGAAGCATGGCGGCAGGGCAAGGCAGGCTGGAAGGGAAAGAGGACGACCTGGGTCGAGGAAAAGATTACTGATGCTCACTGCCCACTCGGAGGATTTATCGCGGCTTGCCATTGCGCGACAACCATCGGTTCGCGAGACACGGCACGGCCATGCTCCTTTGGGTAATCATTTCATCGAGCTTTATCATGGGACACCATGAGAGAGCATATTGAAATCCGAGAAGAGCCTGGTTCCTGAAATGCGCCATATTCAGATACAGATACAGGCAGGCATCTTTCATTCGCCCCCCGCGCCTTCTTATCGCTGCGGGCAGATAAACATGAGGCCATATCGAATGTGCGGTGCGTGGGAGCGAGAGAGAGCGGTTAGCATGCCGAGAGGCCCTATCGCTTCCGCTCCTGCATCGAATCGATAGACGGTTTTTTTCGAAAGCGATAGAAGAAGCCCGGTGGGAGGCTATAGGTAGGGCCACAAGGAAAATACCGCTCTCCTGCAGACAAACACCAGCTTGGCGGATGGAATATTCCGCTTGTTCATCCTCCCACATGGCAAATGCCGCCCCAGCAAACCCAGCTGGACGCCTCGGCCGCTTGCGCGTGGCTGTCCCATGTCTTGCTTATTCGGCCGGGCCTGTCTGTCACTCGAGTAGTACAGGTTTCCCTTGTTCGTCCCGCGGGGCCATCACGACAGCCAGGCGAGCCCTTTTTTATTTTTGGGAGAGACGAGGAGGGGAAGCTGATTAACGGTCGACCTATCATGAGGCGGCAGCTTGACCTCGCGATGTTACCACAGTGGCGCCACGAAAGTAAACATCACCCCATTTTCTGGGAAAACGGCGTTCGCTGCCACCCGCGCAGTATATTTGCAGGCGGTCAGGCGAGCCAATCGTGTTGTAGGGACGTCTCCCAACTCTGGTGTTTTAGTCACTTGTGAATGATAAGTAATCACTCGTGTCTCGCAGTTGATACATGAAATATTGATTATTTGAGGCACAGCCGCATGATATGCTTTGATTGGGCACCGAGTTCTGTGCTTTGGTGGTAGGTAAGCCTGACAGGATCGTATTTCTGCTTATCTTTTCACAATATTAGAAGATTTGGATATTGGAAGTTGGAACGACACCGCCAGAAGCTTACTATGGCTTCCACCCCGCGAAACATTTGCATCTGGAGAGCATACTAGTGACACTGTCGTGTTAACCGTGCTGTGGTACCATGACCTATCATCACAACGACAATCGTTTCAGTGCTGCTGATGCATGATCAGCTATTATCAAATTGTGCCGGAGAACAGTATGGTGTATTACATCGTAGGTCCTAAGCTACTACGACAATTCGAATGTGCCATCGAGGAAAGAGTCCGGATCTCAAACAAACGTGGGTATATCTCGAATTCCCTTGCTTCATATATAATTATGGTTGTGTACATCCCCGAAGCCGGTGGATTTATGCCATAAGGTTTGGAACTTGGCTCTTGATGCGTGAATCGTAAAAGGTTTCCGTTCCGCGACGCAGATGTGGTTGTCCTTAATATCAACTATGCGCTGTCCTTGCGAAGCATCTCGGCAACATCTGTGTCGATACCGTCGTCAGCGCTGAGATCTGGAAAGTCTTCTCCAGAGTCCAAGCGACGCTTCTTTGAACCATTCATGGTAGTCGGCATGGAATTGTAATGAGATGCCAGGTTGGAAAGGAGCTCCATTCCCTGAGCAGGGCCTTGTTGGCTAGGCTTTTCGTCGGGCAGAACTTCCGAGGACCACTGGGCTTCCTCTGGATCTTCGGGTTCTTCGGGTCCGGCAGGAGGCGGGGTGAGAGCCTCGACTTCGGGTTGCTCTGGCTCAGGCGCGGACGACTCATGAGGACCGTTCGGAGCTGGCGACTCGGAATCAGAAAGACCTTGCATGATGGCGAACTCAACATCGCGTTTCTTTTCGTCCACCTCGATCTTGCGCTTCTTCAGGGTGGTGAGATGGTCCTCGTCTGCAGCCAAGGCAGCCTTGTTCGAATCAAGAATCTTTTGTAGCTCCCCAACCAGAGCTGTCCGAGCTTTAACGCATTGCTCAACTGCACCTTCGGCATTGGCAAGAGTCTTGAGCAGTCCGTTCAGTCTAGCAGCGTAGACTGGAGCAGAGGGAGGAGTGGCCGAAGGTCCCATCAGCTTATCGTAATCCTGGCTGGCACTGGTGGTAGCTGTCTTGGTGGAAAGTAGCAGCTTGGAGACGTTTTGCTGAGGGGTGGTCAATGAAGACAACTCGGATGGCATAGATGACGATGAACCAAATATGGCTCCACCAAAGCCAGACTTGGCGGTGCCCTTGGCCTTTTCGAGTTCTGCTCGATTGTAAGTATGGATACTAACAGATTCATCGCATATGGCTTACCTTCAAGTCGTGTCTCAATGGCAGTCTGAATGGGCTCTTCAAAGACATGACGCTCCTTCCAGACATCTACAACTCGGCGGATTCGTGTCTGGATATCCGATGGTGCACCCTTGTAGGCGGTTGCGGTGGCCTCTGCGATGACAGGCGAGAAGGCAACCAGGAAGTCCTCCTTGTGACGCACCTTGGACTGCTGGCACACCTCTACACATTTGCGACAGGTCAGTACAGGTTCCTCTGTAGTCGGCGATCTGAATAAAGAGCATGGGTCCTTACCATTGGCCAAATAGATGAGATTGAGCCTCTTGTGGCTGGATAAGTCCTTGAGACGCTGGTGCCAGATCTGTACCGTGCGGTCTGCATGGCGTCTGATGTAGACGGTCAGTCGATGAAAACAATGAGATGATGTTCGAAAACAACCCACCTGTGGAACATGATCCATTGGGCAACAGTGACTATGCTGTCTTGGGTTTCAGCAAGAGTCGAGAGCTTCGCCAGCACTGCATCGTCGGTGTACGACATCGTGATGGTATGGGACGGGATGGCTGGCTCTAGTGGAGGCGGGCTGGTAATGGCGGGCGGCGCGGATCACGACACAAGCCAACGGTGTGTGGTTTGTGAGAATGTGTGTCTCGGCGCGCATACGTCACAATAACAGGTAGAGCGGTGGCCGACGTGCTTGTGCCAGATACTGGTGCTCGACACTCAAGCTCGGCGGGCTGGTTGTTTACTCAAGATCACACAATCTCGTCTACGACAGTGGGGCAGCAACAATGTGAGCTGGAGCTAGGCACTATCAAAGGGTGCTAGTCAAGCTATTCCTGCATGTGCCGTTCAAGAGGCAACCCCTCCTGACAAGTGTAATAGTTGATGTTCGCCGCAGCGTAATCAGGATTGATTGTCAAGAAGGGTGTGAACTGAACTGATGTCTGGATGTGAAGTTGGATGTTGTTCTTCAAGGTACATCAAACACTGGAAAAGCTAGGTGGGTCCGAGCTGCCGGCAAAGCCCAGCTAGTGGACCGCGGATTTGTTTCCACAAGGCAGGCGCGCAACAAAGTAAAGCCGTCCCAACCCTGTCTCCTGTCCCCCAAGCATCGGATCTCCTTTGTTTGATTGGGCAGAAACAGAGCAGGTAGCCTGGCCATGACGCTAGGTACGAGGTACCTACACCCGCTGGAGCTTGCCTGAATGAGGCTCCAAAACGAGTTCTGGAAAGGAGGCCAGTGGACCAGCTACAGTGCAGCGGTACCTGCTTAGTGGCCTTGCGATAGCGCATCCAAGTAGTAACCAGATACTCCAATTAACAAGTTGCATTGCATTCGCAACGACGCAGGCGTTCCAGCACTCAAACACCACAATCCTTTTGCGCAAACACTCACGAGCTTTCCTTCTCGCACACTGCTCCTACGATCACGATACACTAAATCATCACCACACACAGCTCACCATGGCGGACCGCTTCCCGTCTTTGGACGACTTCGACTCTGGTGGTAAGACCTGTCACTTGCTCCTGGCCTGGCCTGGCCCGATATTGCATCACTTGTGATGGCTAACTTTGTACTTCCCAGCCCAGACAGATGTCAAGGACGTCTCTGCATCGGCAGATGACTTCCTCGCCCGCGAACAAGCTCTCCTCGGCGACGATGCCGCCCAGTTCACGACCGGCAATGACTCGGCTGCTTTCGTAGATACATCCGATGACCTCCTGGGTGGAGGCGAAGGCGGCGACGTTTCGCACCTCGAGCAGTCGCAGTTCCAGAACCAATTTCCCGACATTAACAGCGGCAACCAGGTACGAGCGCCTTCCTGTTTCTGTTCAAGTAAACATGTAAGGTTCATCTAACAATGTGAACAGCAAGTGGGACCTAGCGGTACCATCACCGGCCCATCAGTCAGCTACAACTCTGGCTTCCAGGCATCAGTCGACGAGGAGGAGGAGCCCGAGGTTATCAAGCTATGGCGCGAGAAGCGCGACCAGTCCAACGCCGAGCGGGCAGAGAAGTTCGCGCAGCAAAAGGCCGAGACCATCAAGGAGGCTCAGCAGAACATTGACGACTTCTACGAGAACTACAACAACAAGAAGGACAAGGGCATTGCGCAAACCCAGAAGGAGGCTGAGCAGTTCCTCGCAAGCCGTGAGGATACGGTTTCTGGCGGCACCAGCTGGGAGCGCATCGCCAAGCTTGTCGACATCAGCGGAAAGGGCCAGAAGGGTGGCGCTAATGGCTCTGGAAAGGAGCGTTTCCGCGAGCTCTTGATGAGCCTCCGCAAGGATGAGAAGGCTCCGGGTGCTGAGGGCATCTAAGATTCCGTGCTTGCATTCCAAACACGAGAATGCTCTGGGCATGCCTACTACCTAATCACACCAATCGATAGATTCAGGTTACCAGGAAAGCGCGCGGTGGTCTGTTTGATCAAGCACAATGTAATGTAGACCTTCGTTTGGGAACGAGATACCGCGAATGGCATTTCTGGCGGTACATGAAAATATGGGCTGGTTTGTTACTTGACTGTCTCGCTTCGAAGGCATAGATATGTGACTTAAAAAGCTATTGCGTTTTCTGATGACATAAGAAAGTTGTTCTTGTTCGTGTGAAATGCCTGTCTATTCAGTCACTCTATCGACACACCTGCCATGGATCTTGTCGCTCAAAGCTGTAATATTTACTTCCATGGCCCATTCATCTCCTTTAATGTCGTACATTTAGTCCTTGCCGAACCACGTGTTGTAACCACCAATCTTGCGGCCCATCATGTACAGGGAGGCTATAATCCCGCATTAGTATCTCATCCATCATGGTCAGGTTTCAGACGTACCGCTGAGCGATCCCCAGACGAGAACCTTGTAGGGAAGGAACAGGTAGTTGCTTCGGGGTCCCTGCGTTATATAACGTTAACCACATTGCTCCCCTCGATGGTTCGGTGATTCGCAATCATCTCGACGTACAATCTGCCACAGACGGGTGTGCTGGGCGTAGGCGGACTGGTAGAACTTCTGGTTGTGGGGAACCTTGTTGGGGGCGTCGACGAGACTGTAAGAGGGACTCTCATTAGCGACCGTATATCGAGGAGACGACGCTGGGTTTGCGCGTTGGATCGTATGATGATGCGGTTTTCGGGAGATCGCGGCGAGCCATTGAGCGCGGCGCCGTGCTCGCGGAGGTCCAATCGCGCCGGGTGGGAAGGCTTACCCCATCTTGACGGTAATTGAGCGGAGAGTTGGAAGTGTTGGCTGGGGAGAAAGTCTGGCGGTTGAGCTCTTGTGAAAGCTTTGGATGAAGCAATCCGAGGCTTCCAATTGACAATTGAGGTCCATCGAACCACGAGCCAGAGGGGACCCACTAAAATGACTAAGCTCCCGTTTTGCCGAGATTCTGCCCGAAACTTGGCTATCGCCGTCGAGCTTAAGCTTGGGGACTGGACGCATAACTTTTTTTTGGCCTTGTCTTTTGGTTCAAAAGCGTTGCGCTTCGAGAGAAGTTATTTCATCCGCCAATCCGTCTCAATGAGGTGACGCTGAATTTCGCATTCTGTTCGCGACACTGCTGCGATGTAACCGGCGCAGTAATGCGACTGGTGAATTGGACCATCCGAGATGTGAAGCCGGCACGTCTTGCTATCAACACACGTCTTCCCCTGAGATGTCAGTCCTTGCGACAACCGAAGCTGCAATGCAGTCGAAAATGTCTGGGTAGCGACTTGCGGTCGTACGCCACCAGCATCGAGCCCCATCCGGCCCTGGTCGCATCACACCATCTTCCCCGATCACTGCAGGCACTTGAGCTTGCCGAGAAACCAAAACCGCACAAGAGCTACATACAGGGAGCCTCCTCGTTCGGAAAATGGCAGTGGCTCCTGAACGATCCGAAACGACTCAGCCTCGAGACAGACTTTGATCGAAAAGGTCCTGCGAAGGGGGCACGGCCTCTACTTGTTGACCGTTGGGATAACCATGGCGATTTTGATCTCTGGATCTGCCTTTTGCACTACCTTCAAAGGATGGAGGGCGACAAAGGTGTACACAAGTTATGGCGTGCGTTCTGGGGCAGGAAATCTTTACACCAGCTCCAGGAGACACCGCAGGAGATGTTTTGGATCACTATTGTGGAAGCAGCTCTGAGGCTGGAGGATGAGAAGTTCTTGGACAGCGTCTACACGTACGCCGAGTACATGGTCGAGCTTCATGGTACACATTGGCCCGAATTGTACATGAACATCGTTACCTACTTTTTGCGCACTGGGCAACACGCAAAGGCCGTCAAATGGCACACTAGGCTCGTTGCCAACTTTTATCCTGGCTCTCAGGAGTTCATCGCCATGATCCGAGAATTCTCCACCGATGGAGAGTCGACTACCTCGTTCGCGCTACAAACTCTTTACATTACAAGCCCAGAACGAGGCTTCTACGATGCGATTGTGCCCTACCTCTATGGGCGCGGAAAGGCAGAGCTTGCGCGGACTTGGCGATTGACTTGCATCAAACGGGACGACGGGCCTCGTTTTCAAGCCCCATCGCGGCAGTTTCTCAGGTACCTGGTCAGCTACTTTTACCCACTCAGCTTGGATCAGAAAGAGGTTGCTATAATCACCGAAGACTTCCAGTCGCCGTCCAAACCGAGCGAGCAGCAAGTGGACATAAGTCGGGAGTTCATGAATCAAGTTCACGGCAAGACATTTGGGTTCAATCCCAAGACCTACAATGATCAACTTGGAGCTAGGTGGTTCGCGAGTTCTTGGGTCGGGTTGGATCTGGCAACGTCCGTCGTCGCCGCTCTCGGAGTCCAACAAATTGGACCCTTGTCTTTGCAGTCTATTTGCCTTCGAGAAGGCACTGCCAAAGGTGTCCTGGCCCGGCTGAAGAAACTTGAGGAAGCCGGCATCACGATTCCAACTTCGGGGTACCAAAGCACTATCCTACATCTCGCGAGGACTGGGGACGAAGAGCTCATGATGCGTCTCCTGCAATGCGACATACATCCAGAAGTCTTTGACGACATTGAATTGCAAGCCAGGCTCATGGCTTCAAGCGCAGCTGCGGGAGACATGTCAACTTACACTGTGCTCCTTGCGGCGAGATTGGCATCTGTCGCCGATGCAGCAAAAACAACGGCCAACACCATGATACGTCTACAATTGCAACAACGCAGATATGAGGCTGTTCTGCACATCATGGATGACTTGCGAAGTGTGGGCATTCCCCTCGAGGCCGAAACGTGCGATTTCTTAGTCCACTGGATCCAAGTCAAAGTCAAATGGCACAGGTCTCAACTCGGGTCTCAAACCAGACGACTCAAGTATGCTTTGGCCCTATGCCAACGACTCGCCGCCATGGACGTACCTGTGCCGATTGATACTTGGACGCTTGTCATATATGGCCTGGGTCGGGGCGGTTTCCTCGATGACCTTTACAATCTTGCTCTCGAATTGACGGACTTCTATACCACTCGGCGCTCGTCTCGTCCGGGCTTTGTGCCAATTCACAGAGCCGATGTCCCCCGCGAAATCAGGCAGCCGTTGAGTGAAGTGAAGGATCTGATCGGGCTTTTTATTCCGATGGACACTCCGGTCAATCTCCCACAGCACCCCCTGAACCGCATTTTCTCGCGAAAGTGGCAGAGCGATTTTCTTCAGTGGTCATTTCGCGGGAATTCTTGGCGTAGTGGACGTGGGAGTGAATCCCACCGGCCAGAGTTCCTGAGGGCAATTGACGTTCTGCGCAGGCTCAAGGAGCGTGGTCTGGCAGTTGATACTCTCAAGGTCCAGAAGGCTATTCACATTCGCCTTGCCGATCTTTATGGAAGGCACCCAGTGGCATCAAAGAGGCGGCAACTGGCGAGACGGACAAACCTGTTTTCGTTAAGCCAAGTCAAGTCCATGATTGACGAAGCCTGGGGGTCCGAGCTCCTCCCTCCGATCAACGAGCTCCAGACACAAATCAACAAGTTTGATGACAAGTCGTCCAAGACATACTATGGCTACTCGGTCAAAAATAAGGAGGCATGGCTACAAAAGTATCCAGACCAAGGTCTCGTGGAGGCGGAAAGCGCTCGGCGACGAAAACGTACAATACTGTAAAAGGAATGTGTATATATTTACGATACCCATATGACAAGATAGATCAGCAGTCGCGCCTCGTCCGCAATGTACAAAACAAGAATAAGAAACAAACATCTCATATCATGTGCTCAAGCTCACTTTTGCAGCCGACAAGGATTGGCTTGAAAGGCAAATGGTTCAAAGCGGGACTCAACATGACTTGAATGCGATCAGAAGACGATATCTTGGTCCGCATGCACTCCTCAATGTATTCTTTGGAACATGCTCACGCCCGACCTATCAAATGCCACCCAGGAAGTAGATGCATACATCTGGGCACGATATCAGACTTGCTTGACACTTTTGCACGTGTTTGTCGGTTGTTGTGAAGATGTTACCAACTTGCTGTTTGGAACGCCTTGATAGTATGATATGTGAATCTGTAGCCTCTCAACTGATTTGAGTTGTGTAGTGGTCATGCATCTGTCCCTACACGCTAAGAGGATAAGTGGAGTTCCACTCATGGCATTTGACATAATGGAATCAAGGCGAATTGAAGGCGAGAGGAATACCATGTAGTTTTTCACTGTCCGCTCAACCAATGCGTTTCACTCATGGAATACAACACATGATCATGATTTTACCGTCCCAACAAAGGTCTCCCTACACTTGTCGAAAAACTTCTCGCGATATCATGGCAAAGTAGCCTGAGATACTGCTAAGGGAAGGTAGAGATAATGGCAGTGTGTATCTTCTTTGTCGAGATGTCTAGCATCTAGGCGGGAATGGTTTCCGATGGCCATAGTACACAGCACGGGGAAACACAGTCGAATTGGACTTTCTCTTGCATGACAAACAACTATCGTTGAGAGTATATGAAAAAGCTGAAACATTTGTGATAATTATGATGATAGACTGTTCATGTGACATGAGGATATCCTAGAAACTACTGGAAAACAGTCCCAAGACCGAAAGAAGAGACATGATGAATGTAGATCCCAAACAACAGATGAATATAGGTAAAGTAGGTGCAATCATGAATGGACTGCGTTGGAGTAAGAGAGTCCCGTGAATCTTTGACTAAGTTGATGACGAGTTCGTTAGCATCGACATCTTCTGAATGGGGGAGAATAATGGCATGATAAAACACACCATGATATTTCTTACCCTCAAGCTGTAGGTTGCACGACTTGAAAGATGTCCATCACTTTGCTGTCGTGCCGTCGAAAGGTCTCATAATGTCTACTATCTTGGCTGCCATCTTGGACTCGGCATCTCGCGAGATGGTAATATCGGAGGACAAAACTTGGTGAGGGAGCATGACCAAGCGGTTCCCATCGGTAATTGGTTCTTGGGTGTAAGTGTCGAGGTGCTGTTCTCGAAGAAGTTCCTTCTGATTGGTGGCTTTGTGAGGAGAGGGTTGCTGATGGCCAGCGTCAGGGCGGCTTCTGTGTATAGATGTCTTTAGTAGCTGCCCAGAGATGTCATTGGGACAGAGAGGATAATACCCGGAGATATCAGAGCGCATAGTTTCTCTAAGCATCGTGGCGTTCGACTGACTGGAACATGCAGTATGGAATATAGACAGTCTGATTGACACGACTGACACGGGCCAGGGCCAATGTGTTCTAGTAATATATGGATGACAGAGACTCGAAAGAAGACGTGGAAGTTGGAAAGATGATAGAAAGATGTCAAGACATGAGGAATGTTCGGCGAGTCCTTAAGGATTTCGCAATGCTTATAAGTCTTTCATGAAAGCCCTTCGAAGACGACGAGGAATACTAGATGGTGAGAAAAATGTCAGGAAAAGAAGGAGAGTAGGTAGCTTTCCATGGTAGCCAAGCACTTCATTGGCCATTATCTAACCTATAGGAGCCCGCTGCTCAAGGCAAGAAGCAATGTACTGCACCAAGCAGTCAGGCGATATTTGAAAATCATATCCTCAAGATCCGAAGCAATAAATTTGATTATCACGTCCGCTTAAGCATATGATACGCTGGACGCAAAGCGCATACGACACCCCGGTCGGTCGTGTGCCAAGCCTTCGGTCAGTCAAATTCAGGGTCCAGGTACGTGGGGGAATCTTCAATATACTCCCCTCTTCTCCGTACGGCCATGGCGCATTGGGTACCCCAGTACCTGGGTAGGTACCCCCCGGTTCTGCTCCGCAGGTGTTTTCAAGGATTGGAGGTGCGCTGCAGTCCCACAACTACACTGTCTCGCGCAGTTCAAAGTAGCCTGGCCAAGCTGGCGTCCCTGGTAGCGAGGCTTGATGGATGCACCCTTCCATGCCCAGATACGTCACCTCTATTCTCCGGTTGCACTCGATCGGCCACGAGGTGAGGCCTGCATACTGCATACTGTACTCGATTCGGTGGAAAGGAGGCCTGGACTTTTCGGTCGAGGTCAGAAATGCGTCTTCCTTCGTCGAATTATTGTTGGCTCGCATCATATGGTGCAGGCATGATCACCGAATGCTACGAAGTACACATTGCTGGAGGTTTGCTGGACAAGCGGCGTCGCGTTGGCGACTGATAGACAGAGCGTCGCGTTGGCGACTGATAGACAGAGGAGGCAAGTCTCGGAAGATGAATCAGACACAGCTCTGTCCTCTCCCGCTTTTTTGACCTTATTTGCTCCCACGGCATTAACAAATGTACTACTCCTCGCCTTCCTCGCTCGCATCGATCTGCCGTCTCAGTCCCGTGTTGAGTCCATGCTTCGTGTTGAGATGGGTGACTCAGCACCACCAATGACTTCGAGAGTCTACTACAGTTACTCTCCGGCCACTACAGTAGGTTAATACTCCGGGTAATCAACCAAGTAAACAATCAACCTCCTCACTCAATTCCTTCATCTTACTATATCGCTTTCAAGATACGTGTTCCATGCTTCTATCCGTGCGGCTCATGAGTACTGTCAATACAGAGGCACCTTGGTGATGCATTTGCTAATGGCCTCAACTTTCACAAACATCGCGGATCAGTAAAGAACCCGTCCATCAGCGACATGGATGCGCTGTACTTCTCATTCAAATTACCTCTCAGTGCAACCTCGCCCGATGAATGCCTGTATTTGTAGTTTTGACTTGCTGCGAGTTGCTACTTGCAAGTATTCTTGACCGATTGCAGTCAAAGGGTACCAGAATTAGCGTCGCGACTCGTGATCAATAAAGATACCATCTACCTACACGGTAGCCCAGTAGCTGCAGCCGGCCAGACTGGGCCTGTGAAGCAAACAGCACAATTTGCCCATGCACGATTTCCCTCTTACATTACCCTGGCTCCCACTTGCATAGGCCCCCAAGTGCGGATTCCCAACCTAGGTAAGTGGATTGACCGCCGTGGACCTTTCCGAATGGGGTCGCGCCCTTCTTGGCCCTTCTTGGCAGCTTTTTCCTGCTGCTAGTTTACAGCACAGTAGGGTTCACCTTCTGGGTTGGTAAGCTTAAGCCAACCGGAGCCGCAGCGGATGGGCCATTGATGCCTGGTTGGCTGATTGGTTGGAGCATCAAGGCTCGGGGGAGGTCTTTTGCTCTGGGGCCGGGCTGGCTGCAGAGCACATAGACAATGAGCAGCAGTCGCTCGGCAGAGTTGGCCATTTGGAAATTGCCTCCGTTGTAACGAATGGCGTTCGATCCAGTCTTCGTTGTAACGAAGCACGTCCGCTTGAGTCTTCGTTTTCACGGAGGGCATGACTCGCTCTATTGTTCGCTACGCTTGAGGGATTCCAGTTATTTTCATTATGTTACTATTATCTGGCTATACACTTCAAGGCACGGACCTACGACTGCCCTTTCGAAAAGCTTGACATCCTTCGCAATGTCTTCGCCTGTCTTGCCTCCACTTTGGCCTGTACAGCCGAGACTAGACTCATACATTGTTTACTAAGGCGTATACTATATCGTCGTCGCTTCACCAGAACTCCTTTTTTATGCATCCTACGGCTTGAGACTTGCTTAGACAGTCTTTTCTTTATGGTAGTAAAGGTGGTAGACAACAGGCACTAATAACAGTAGAGCATGGAAATTAGAATATCATGTTGCGCTGGTCTAAGACTAACAGAAAGAGCCTCACGACATTATAAATAGCTTAGTTCTTTTCTTCTTCTTCTTTTTTTTTTAAAAAAAAACGGCCTATGCATTGGAAAGTATTACGGGACACTCTTACTATCATCGGGAAGCTGCTGCTTCACATCTACACTTAGGGGCTTGCTCAAGGTCTCCCCAGATGCTCAAGTAATTCCTCCCTACGGCAATGGATGTATGCGATGTTAGTGTCTCCAATCACATGAAATAAAGTGACATGGGGAGGACTTGGCCATCTTTAGCTGCATAGTGTTATCTTTTTGAATGCTCGGCGAGATTTTCGTGCTCAAGATTCTTACGTCGACTCGATACGTGCATCATGATATTGAGGGCAATCGACAGACTGTCCTTTGATAAGTATCGGGTATGGACCGATGTATCGTGAGAAGCCACAGCATGATCACCAATCTCTTTCAATTGTAAAATGAGAACGAGTTGCTATAGAGAATAAATGGCATGATCATTTAAAATGTACTAATCATCACGACACAGAGGCTGAAAGATTGTTCCATGATAGTACGCTAAGTAGTCAAGTATAGTGGTCCATTTTTGCTGTCATAGAATGCACGCGGGCTATACCTTGCGCGATTCAAACAACATATAACCAGAAGCAAACTACCACTAAAATGATGTTAGAACACACTCGAGATGAAGAAACGACACATGGCGCCTCACCGTCGACAAAAAGGTGTGTCGCAACCTCCCATTCCGATCGTCAACGGCATTACTTGGTATTTTCGAAAGGCCGCATTACAGTCTCTATCTTGGCAGCCATTTGCATCTTGGCCTCAGATGTGACATTCTTGCCAGGGTGCGAACTCAGCTGGTCCGGCAGCATCACCGAGCGGTTTCCGTCCAAGACTGACTCCTGGAGGAAAAAGTCTAGACGCTGGGCACGAAGGAATTCTTGATGGTTTGTGGTCGTGTGGTAGGTTGGTCGTTCATTGATAACGACTTGTTGATTACTACAGTAATCAATTGCTACAGTAATCTCATGTTAGTAAGTATTTCTAGAGGTTCGCTATTGAGAGAAGAGTTAGCAATACTTAGTAGTCACGGGTAACATGGTCATTTTGGCCATTTTCACCCTACACCAGCCGCAAAGTGTGACGAAGTCTGTAGTCGGGAAAATTACACCTCAAGAAGATGTATAAGAACAAAGATATGTGACGTTGTGCGATAAAAAAGGAATCCTGTAGAGTATTGGGATATAGAAGACAAAAAGTCAGATCGAAATAAGATGTTTCGTGAGGTTACTGGGATGGATAGAGGGAGCAATGGGCATTTGGGACAACATATATATATGGAATGTGGTCATCTTAGCACTGACTGAGAGAGAGCCATATGTCCTATCTAGCGAACCAATACCTGGCTGCTCATAATTCTAAGGTTTCTACGTGTGTTCGGCGACGATAAAAACTTGTATGTGCTACTTAATAGTACAAGTAAAATGCAGAATGTGTCTGCCGTACAATGGCAACAGCCCACGAGTCCAAAAGTCCCTTGAGGTCATTATCAGTACATGTTCGGGTCGTCGCAAGAGTGCGAGGCAAGATCAGGCAAGAACGCCCCGGCTTGAAGTGTGGAAGTAGGGAAGTGTAAAGGATCGTGCATTCTTGACGAGTTCGCAGACATCAAATGAGTGGTGACCATCAATGGCCATTCATCAATGCCAATTCCGCATCCGATCAGCCAATCCTGACTCCGGGGACTAGGGGGGCTATAATACGGGGACCAGGGAGGCTATAATACGGGTCCCATATCGAGCTCGGCAGCACCTGGGACGTGATACCGCGCCGTTGTTGCGGCTTAAAACGAACCTCTTTCAGGCAGCTCGCGCCGTGCGGTGTACATTAGTGTCCACAGTCACCATTCCGTAAGTTAGAGCTTACAGCCTACAGGTGCTACAATGTGCACTAGTCTGTCTCTCTGCAGGTGTGCTGCAGCGTGGCGTGGTCCCCTGGCGTCACGCTGTGTGCTCTTGCCATAGGTTGCGCTTGATGTGCTACAACATGGCCTGCAAGAATTTGGTACTTGTGAGAAACAAGAAGAGCAGCGCGAGCCTGCTGCAAAGCAAGAAACAACATCAACTACGTAGAGTTGGACAGATACAAGTGGTGGTGCACGCGGCAGTAAGTATCCATCTTTACCACGTTGAATATCTTGGATGTCATGATGATGTGCATGCTGTATAGATAGGTTGCAGCTATGATGAGACATGGATCACAGTCGGTCTTCCGAGCCAAACAATTATAATCTACTAACTCGTCGCACGTATTATTCAAGGTGCGGGCGTACTGTCTTGAGGCTAGAACTTGGATAGAAACACGATCTTCAGCGGATATTTGATGTTGGAGAAGGGCTGGCGGGCGATTTATTTTCTGTTCGAAGCGCCTACAGGTCCCAGGGTCTTGCGACCCCAGAAGTAGGCAAAACAAACGCCAATCAGGGAGGTCTGTCAGAGAAACCGACATCTCTAGCCCGTTGTATATGGGCAGTATGCTATCTCATAGTCCAATGGTATCTTGGCAGCTCGGCAGCGGATGACACCGGCTGCATGTTCACCTGTAGCCAATGACACCGGCTGCATGTTCGCTCAGATGAAAAGCAATTGTCAAAGCCACGACTGCCTTTCTCCCTCCTCGAAGCCGGGCACTCTTCGCATCGTCCTCGACTTTCTTGGGCCAACCATTACTTGAGCTCTATTCATTGGCTCTCAATTTGTCCACCATAGACTTGTTTGTTAAGCAATGCCCGTTGCTAGTGCGATGAGGTCTTTCGCATCGTGACTCAATGAGTACGACACTCATTCGGGAACAGGACGTGAGCCGCCATGTTTGTCTGGGTACTTCTTTCTATTGTCTCAGTCCGCCGACAGACATTGATGATGCCAGCGGGGGAAAGTGAAATCACTGCCTCGTGGAAACCCAGTTGACATGAGGACGAAGTTGATTCATTTCCCGCATCGTATAACAGAGTTCCAGAGGGAAGCAAGTGATGATGATGATTTGATGTGAATTTGTAACACTATTGTTTGATAGGTCACTGACTATCTGAGCCATCATGTCTACCAGTGCTTCTATAGGAATATCACTACATCATCGAGATCCTTCAGGGATGATCAAATAAACACCCATAAGACGCGGGAATAGTTGCCAGTGGATACCAGGAACCTATTCATGATAATGAAGTAGATGATGATAACGGGCATCTGGGTAGATAGAAGGAGCTCTGGTCCATGATGGAGTCTGGATAGGGGGCAATAACAAATCCTGAGAGCAGAACAGCGTGGTATTGTGCATGTTTAGGCTGAGGTATGTTGAGGCCACAGATTCTTAATGGTTACCGCCAGCTCCTTGAAAAGGCTTCATGACGCTTTCCATCTTGGTCTCCATGTCGGAACCAGCCATAGTCGCGGTATTCTGATAGGAGGCCGAGGTGGATGGGCTCGAAAGCATCACCAAGCGGTTTCCGTCTGACATTGGCTCTCCGAGGTACTGATGCAGGCGATGTTCTCGAAGCACCGTTTTGTGGGCGTTGGTATGGGTGGGCGAGGGAGATTGAGTCTCAACGATATTGGCGTCCCTGGAAAGATGAAGTGTCAGTAAGTGACCAAGGTAGGTTAAGAGAGTCATCAAGCGAGAAGCAGCTCATACTTAGCAGTGATAGATGGCATGGCTGCTGCTAAGGGTCTCAATTCTGAGATTCTGTCGGAAAGTAGGACAAAGGTGTTCAAGCCGCACAAGCTGACTGAATGAGAAAACGGAACAAAGTCGAAGAGCGGGAAATAAGAGTGAAAGTAAAGATGGTTTGCGGGGAGCTTGTAGATCTTTGGATAAGAAGACAGACTGAACAAGAGAAAGGAAAGACGGAAAGACGGAACACCATTTATACTCTGAGAGGCTTCGGCATCACAGCCAACCACCACCCAAGAGAACCAAACGAAGACCACTCCTTATATGCAAAGATTGGTGTGTTCGAAATGACATGTACATGCGTGATACTCGGACCTACCAAGGTCCTGTGTTTACAGGAGTCGGGAGATATCGCGAATCTGCCTGAGAGGGTACCCCCAGGTAGACACAGGGAAATCATAGAGTACACGGATGTGCGTACTGGGAAAAAAAAAAAAAAGAAAAAAAAGGAAAGGAAACCAAAAGACAAAAGTAGCCGTACTCCGGTGAGCTGGCAAAAGATTGGCAGCGCACCGTCCTAGTGCATCAATCCCATTGTGGTAGCCGGTGGTCGTGACCCTCTCTTTTCCTCTCTCTACATTGTTGGCCCTTTCTGTCGAGCCACCACTTCAAATTGTTTTGTGCCCTGGCGATCGACTGGCAGGGATCAAGTGGCAGGGATCAATTCTTAAGGATGCTGGCGTGCGGTGATCAGCACCCATGCTCTGCCTCTCTCTTCGCGGTTCAACCTTTGTGGCTTTGTTTGGCCGCGCCGTCGCAAGTGACAGCTCTGGCTCCTTTTGCCGCTTGATGAACGTAAAGCTGTCGTGCAGTGTGCCTTTTTAGATAGACCCTGTGCCAGCGCACAACTTCTGGCCGGCACCTCAGGATGTAACGCTTCACTTGACTGACACGGCCTTGCTCGGTATGTAATCAGATTAAGCACCAGAGCTTCTGCTTACCTTTCCTCAAATTGGGAAGTAAGTATTATATCCACCTACCCACACAAACGTTACCAACGCTACTGGAGTCTGGACTACCCTATTCTTTGCACAGCAGCTCTAGATTATATATAGCGAAGGAGGACAATGTTCTGAAAGTCAATCGCAAATTCAATAAGTATACTTGCATTTCGTATATAGAAAAAGTCACATCAAAAACGATTTGTAGGCGTCTAAGAAGTTATCTGGCCTCGACTAGAGGCTACCACGCAAGGACTGGGCTTTCCAAATTGAGCAGTCGGGGTAACTGTTGACAGTAGGTACGGATCTAAAGTCATTTGCCAGGGCATGTTCGGAATGTTCAACCGTGTTAGGTAGCATGGGTACCCTGGGCATATGGAGGAGAAGCATGACCGGACTTGTGAAGGGCAGCTCGGTACGTAGAAGGTGGCAGGCCTGACCGTCTGGTTCCCACTGCGAAGAGTTCTGTAATCACACAACAAATGCAAGCCTGGCTGCATGGGAGATGGCAGATAGCCGTCATCCATGATCCTAGGCGTGCGGTGCGGAGGAGGGGGTCTGGTTCTCTCGGCCGCCCGACGGAGATGGCCAGGGGCAAGGGCAAGGGGAACAAGGGAGCAGCATGATCTCGGATATCATATACGTACACACCAGCATACCGCTGCTCGATTGTATGGCGTGCGTCCCTCTTACTAACCTGCTCTCAGCTTGACTACCACTCCGGGTCTCACAAGGTCAAAGAAGTAATGCTGGGCCCTGCCAGGGCCGAACAGGCGGAATGGACCGCAGGACATACCCGGACCGGGCCACGAACGACATCCCCTCCACGACAGAGAGTAAATATGACATGCGTATTTGATATTCGTGATGAGCTTATATTTGATCATGTAGTACTTGGATTATACCAAAACTTTCTTTGTCTCACGTCTTCCACTGCGCTAGCAGTACCAAAAGTGAAGATCCAATACAATGGATAGTAGCTAGGGTATCGCCGTGGCTATGGACGGAATAAACTGTTGTCTACTTTTCAGCAATTGATCCAATTGTAGTTCTCACAAGGGCTAGGATTTTCAACATGCTCGGCAGCTACTCTTGTTGCTGGGCTCCTTGGAAGGTATAAGAAGTCTTGCTGCCAGCCATACGGGACGGGTGTGGGCAAGGTGTTAGTACAAACCATTGCCAAGCACAATCCCCTGCATTATTAGTGGGCTACCTAGGGTGCACTCCAGAATTCAAGCTCCGCATGACTATCTCAACCCATTCAATGTGGTTGCCCGGCATCGAAGGAGAGGAAGAAAGACTTTTCGGCCGGCACCATGGGGATTAAAAAAAGACTACTGACATGACCTTAGGCTAGCTCTCTCCAGCCTGCATGCACTGCATGAAACTGACCACCTTGAGCTTTGCAATTGCTCCGGCTGGGTCCAGTACCAGTGCAAGTCGTCATGCTTTTTGCCTCTGCTTGTCGGCGGCGGGCACACAACCCATGTTACATTGTCACAACCCTTCGGCATTCTATCGTCCAGCGCACATTTGGTGTGGTCCAGACCAGACGGGGCCCGCAAGGCGATCGTCCAAATTTACAATGTGGTTTGAACAAGGATTCTTCAGAATGGTGTTATGTCTCACAGCTCTGGTACATATGATTGGTAGGCCCTGCGTTCGACAGAACCATAATTACGACATAGCTGCCGGCCCTGCTGACTCGGACACTTTTGCCCCTGGAAACGGTGTTGTATACAATTCATGGCAACCATTGACAATTCATGTACGTGGATTCAACGATGATTAATGTTACAACCACCATCACGATGTATCGTCTATAGCAAAGCGGTAACTGACGACTCCGTCGGTCGCGCGCTGCTTCATACCATATCGCCCTGCTACGGAATATAGTCATATGCGTAAGCAATGTAGAAGAATCGTACGCAATTTTGTTTCGAAATACTCCGTCTTTTAGAAGCAGAAATCTTTACCATCGCATTCCCTTCATTGCCATGCCATGGAGTACTTGCATGTACATTACATGGGTAGGCACGCCATGAAAGCAAGTCATACAGCACAGGGACAATGACATTAAGAGGGGCCCGCTGCGGCGCTGCCGGGGTTGAGGATCGCCATGCTCAAGCTGCAACAAAGCCCCCCTGCTCGGAGACAAGAAGCCGAGTCGCCCGGCTTGTGAGTGTTCTGGAATTTAGAAGGTATCAAGTTTTCTTCCCTGATGACCGCAAAAGCGGAATAAAGGAAAAGGCAGGGGGTGAGGCAGAAAAAAAAAAGAGACACGCCTACGTGACTGGCTCCTGTGCTTCGAAGGTTGTTTCCATGTCCCTTCCACCCCAATCGAGTGCTGGTAAATCCGAGCGTGGGGTGGCTTTGCACTGGGATTGTGTACGTACCTAGGTAGGTACTACTAGATTCCCGGCGGAGACAAACTCGGCAACGGCAAGGGGCCCGGAAGAGTCAGAAGGCCAGAACCAAAGCACGTTGAAAATGAAAGAATAATGGCTTGCCTTTCGTTTCTCTCTAACCTGGCTCGCCTGGCCTGGCTTCAGACCCCTGACAGCCTGACAACCCAACTCTTGACCCTTTTAAAGTTTAAGCATTCTTGGTAGCCGGGGGGAGATGCTGCCTGTACCTAATCACCGCGCGAAGGCAAAATCCATCCTTGTCGCTTGCCAGCTCCCGCGATATCTCGCCCTGTGAAGCCTTGCCTTGCCCTGCCCAGTTTCGTTTCAACGCTCTGGGAACCAGGTCAGATAACATCACGTATACTCTCTCTTGTCTTTTGTTGTACCTCTAGGGCTCATCGCGCGCTACCGACCCATGTAATCGATTCCGTGTCCGTGCTTTACATTTCCGACTCAAAGCTGTTATTGACTGCGCAATGCGTATATCATCTGTCGTCGGAAACATCTAATAGAAGAAGTTAGTCGTTCCGACATCACCATTATAGTCATAGTATCTTTGGTGGCTCTCAGGGCTTCTGAGCGATTGAGTACTTGCATGTTGGGGTTACATGATTACACGTCGTACACTGCACCGCAGTCAGTATGATAAGCTCACAGCTTTATCCTTAAACTCAAAACCAAGATCTGAGAGGGCGGCATAAAGGAGGCAAGATCAATCTTATTTTTCACCCTCGAGTATAGATGCCTGCAGGCGCCACATCGCTGACGTGCAACTTCTTACACCACATGAGCACATCAATTCGGTGCCAAGGTGGCTCTCGCAACTCGCTCTTCCTGTGTAACCTGGACGGGCGCGGATTGAGAAGAAAAACGGCGTAGTAACTTGCCCCATCCTAGAAACCTCAAACCATGCGTACAAAGGTCGTACATCCCTGTGCCCAACGGCGGGAAAGACACAGGGGCCGATTGGGATCAGACGATGCGGCTTGGGCTTCACTTCGGCGGAGGTCATTAGAATTGAGCTTCACCTCAAGCCACCATCTACTACTTTAGGTATGTGCACTTACCAGTCATACAGGGGGCTGGCCGCCTATAGACGGCCAAGATGCCAGGGTCCCCAGCAGTCCAGCGAGTCCAGGTACAGCGAGAAAAGAAGCAGGGGGGGACTGGGCGGGAAAAAAGCAAAAGCAAGCCGCTGCGTCAATGAAGAATAAGTCAACGGTAAAGAAAAGCAAAAATCAGTAGTTCATGAGCCCGCCGGCCCGCGACTGTTGTGAGGGAAGAAAAAGAAAACACGCGCGCGCACACAAACACATACACATACACACAAGAAGGCGCACTGCCGCAGCGAGCATGGCTCTCTGAACCGCCCTTGTCTGTTCACTTATTTCCACAAGTGATGCTGGGTAGTGACAAAAGCCCGCCATGGCTTCTAAAGGCTTGGATGCACTGATTCTGTGACAAGAGAATATTTCCTGATGCCAAGTCCGCGCGGATGCATGACACGCCGCTTCAGTCTCTCAATATTCACGTAGATAGTAGAGATCGAGAACTTAGTTCCACCCTTCGGTGCATATGTGCCTTTACCTCCCTGCGCCGCCTGTCCTTTTACGCATCACCGCAGGACAACCGTAGTCTTCTGTTTCTCTGGCTGGCGTGTCGTCTTGCAGAGACACGCCGCAGATCCGACCTCTGCGATGCAACAGAGCCCCTGCCCACCGCTCACATGGGCACGTCAAAATGCGACAGGTCCGCCCGCGATGCATGTCGCTTTGGGCGAACTTGACGCTGTGGTCTTGGAGAAAACCAAAGTGAAGCATCTGTAGAACATTCACCGAGTTCATCGACAGGTGCGGACAGACCAGGTTGACATGGACAAATGAGCAAAGGTCGTCGAACTTAATATGAAGAGAGTACTATGAACATCTATGCAAAGAACTCAGATGTACATGATAAAGGCAATACGCCAAGAGGGCAAATACAGCGTGTATGGCTGGAGTCTGGCTGAAATTGGGTTCGCGGCAGTATGCTAGAACGGACGACGTGGGACTCGTCGATGGCTGTACTATCTTGCTGCTGATGTGGTGCAGAAAAAAAAAGTGAAAGGAGTTGATTGGGGTAGCTCGCACCTTCACACGCGGGGAGGACTGTACAATCTAGACAGACCAACGGTGGGAGAAACAACAACCTCCCGATATGGCACAAAAAGCTTGGAGGCTATCGTCATAGGAGACTAGACTGTTCAAAACCAACTACAGTATGGAGTTTGAGGCCCATACAATTGCGCGTCCTAGTCGACATTATCCGAAAGAAACAGCAGTATTACATTTGATGTTGAAACACCCAATCGTCCGACCCGTGATCACCTTCCTGCAAGTAATGTCAAGAGCATTAGAACTGCCAAAGACCCAAGAGACTTAATTGTTCGTCCCTTCCCGCCAGCAGCCTAGTCAGAAGCTCAGTGCTGCAGCATGGTCAACTTGTTTAGGTGAGCTCGGAGTCCTGAAACGTGGCCAACGACCCTGTATCCATGATTGGATAGGACCGATGCTGAATCGTTCGGTTCTCTTGATAGGCGATGGGGGCCAAATGACAGCTTACAAACCAGCTTGCTGTTGTACTACGCGACTAGGCGTTCACCTCATCTAATGGAACCCATCGAGGTAATTAACTCCTAGCTAGACCGGCACAAGGTGAGACTACCTGGGTTGGCAAACGTTCATACTCAAGTACTCACTACTGTTCCGGCAGTGCCAGCGACCAACGCTCGTAGCCAATCGGATACGTTGCTATCAGTCTTATTGCATGGTTAGGGTACCTCATCTTGCCAAGACTACTTCGTACTTGAAGGTCAAAGAAAATGATTTTGTGGGATGTCCTTGGTGCTTTGCGGTGTTGCATGCGAGCAGTTTCAATTTGCTTTCAAATGTGTCCACGCTGATTTGTTCATGTTGGTGAACTTCCATTTATCGATTCTAGTTTGTGGCTTGGGGCGGTATGCTCACATGGGGACGTTGTAATAAATAATAGACTTTTAGATGCCTCGAAATTTATCTGAAGTATTAGAACAAATCGTATATTCTCATATAATTGCAAATGATTGACGTTCAATAAGTCACAAGATGGCCCCTTGATTTTGACTGTGAGCTTTTTCGCAAGTCTAATTATTCACCCTCCTTGGCGTTATAAAAGGGCCTCATCATGTTGTGTATCTTAATAACCATGTTGGCTTTTGCGGCCGCCCTGGTTTGGCTGTCGGACTTGTGAGCCGTCTGCGTCAACAATTTCGCCAAGGGGTTCCCATCATGGGTGCTTTCCTCCAGGAAGGAATTCAGTCGCTCGTCACGGAGTACGGATTGTTCAGCAGCACCCTGAAGGCCAAAGGATTTCTGGGGGCTAATGACTTGGTGTGTTCTCAAGACGGTCAGTGTTAGCCTATATAGACGTTGCACGTTTGAAGAAGATTGAGAATTGAACAAGTGTTACTTATTATTAAGAGACGAAATCATTATAATAGCGATTTTGTCACTAGACTGGCCAGAAAGTATCAAGGCTTGGCACAAGCAATCGACCAGCAATCTTGTGGGATCCGGCTTATTTTCTCCGCTAGTTTATCAACTAAAAGAGAGGCATCTACTCGTACGACGGTAGCTTTCGCGGGAATGCCAAAAACAGATGCCCCTGTCAGCTGGATGCAAGGGTCCTGATCGCCGGCAGGCTCCGTTAGCAGTGGCTCATGCCGCTCATCTCACAGGCTTCCATTTACGGGGTATCGAGTACGATAAGCACCGCAAGCTCCTGATTGGGAAAGCTGTATTATCGAGCCTCAATTTAGATAGAACCACCCCCGCACGAGTGCAGTGGGTGGCACAAGCTTTTCTCTGCGTTTGATAGACGCGCAGGACGGATAGTGGAGGCACTTCCCCCTATACGAGGTAGCATGTATTGCATAAATAGAACTCGACGGAATACAGCCTACGCGTCCCAACTGGATACCTACATACCTAGGGTGACAATGACGACAAAATATAATGGAATCAAGTTACGGACAAAATAGGGAATGTTATACAAATATGAGCCAACATTGTCTTTAGTTAGGGAGTATTGGAGTTTTGGAGAACACCTGGGCAGGTATACGTAGAGTGTTGTAAGTTGTAACTAGGATAGCTTCTGTTTCCCGGCAGTTGCCGATCTATGAGGTGCACTACCAGCCAATCCGGTGGGTCGATTATAGAAGGCTGACCAGGATCGCCACATGGTACAGATATCCCGTGCCCGGTACATTGGCGCTATTCCTGCTCGACCCAGGCGTTCTCACTATTGTGCGCGGTCTGATCTTGCTGCTACCACTCACACATATTGAGGCAAGATTCCTGGTGATCCCAAAGCCTCTGGTCCTCGCTGCTGAAGAGACTGCTACAAAAGTTGCATCGTAGTCTTGAGAATAATATATGTATAGAGTCAATGTCATCAACGATTTCCGCGTAAGCAAATATTCCGCAAAATCCGAACCGGTAGCTTTAACTTAGTGTCTTCCATCTCATCAAAGGCGATGGCTGCTACACCCGTTATTAATGCCAAAGAAAGTCTGTTGAGCGACAACGAAGCGGATGCAAATGATGAATCAAGAGTGCGGACTCGTGATTGACAATAGATGGAGAGTAGTATGTATTAGACAGGTTGCTAACCCTATCTTGAAATCACCAGTTCACTCTCCGGTGAGCATACAGAAGATCCAGAAATGGAGGAAATAAGTGAGGAAAAAGCCCAAAAGACAGGGAAAGCTCCATATATTTTACCAGCATGGGTATGTAGGGGTTTCTTGGGAGGCCTTCTCGGCAAGCTATTGAAAGAGTCAGTATTCATAGATATTAAGCAAGGATGTAAAGTTTTACTCAAACAAATTGACATCCCGAAGCGCCGTTCAGTTCCAAGTCAATATATGATGAACTAAAGGGATGCTCTTCGATGTTCTTCGTTGTTCTTGAATGGTTTCATGATGTCAGTGATCTTGACTGCCATCTTGGATTCGGCCTCTCTGGATATGTTGTTGTGGGAAGTTGGAACAGGACGGTCACACATCGCGACTATGCGACTCCCGTATGAGATTGGATCGTCAAGGTAAGAGCTAAGTCTTTGTGCACGAAGTAGTTCCTTTTGGTTATTTGCTTTATCGCGAGGAGGCTGTGCCATGTCGTCAGGGTAATCCCTAAGAATATTCTACGTTAGCGAGTTTTCAAAGTGATCTCCAGAAGCAAAAACATGTAGAACTACCTAGGAGGCATGTTTGGTTCTAATTAGACTTTCGAGGAGATCCTTTGATACAGACTGACAGGATACAATGGAGGCGTCAGCTCTAAGACGTTTTTGAAATATGTATAATAATGGAAGGGAGTATCAGAGGCGGAGGGAAAGACAGGTTTCAAAGAAGTAAAAGCTTTCGTCCTTGGGTCGGATCTTATGGTGGGGGCCAGAAACACGTTCGGAAGGGCTATCGAGGGGGCTTCCAGGATTGATATAGGGTCCTCCATAATAGGCCGCGAGAAGGGAAAGACTGGATCTTGGGAATCGAATCTTGTCTCTGTCTGTACCGTAGGGCTCGAGAGAGAGTGGTAGTGACCCATGCAGCGAGGCAGACCAGACAAAAGTCCGCAGCCGTACCCAAGTACCTGGGTCCTCTCGGCCATGTGTGCAGGCAAGGGTGTCATCAATACATGGGTCTTCTTTCTTTCTTTCAGCTCTGCTTGCCTCCGTCTCCTGTATCTTTGCCTCTTCTAACCCGTTCGGGTCCGACTATACCGACCAGCATTAATTTTGGCGTCTAGAATCAATCATCATAGGTGCTGGGGTCTGGGTACGTATCTACCGACCTACTGTACCCGCTTGGCCTGTCCGGCCCAGCGCGAGGATAAGTCTCTCCACCATTCCCCAATTTGGGCACTACGACCCCCAGTTGGCTGTACTTGGTACCAAAGTGCCGCCAGTATTCAGCTCTGGCACTGACGTTCCTGATGGCATTTTCGAAGTCGGTCTTCACCGTACTAGACACTAATGCCTTGGACGACACTCTACATACGCCGCAGTGAGAGCCTCCTAAAGCTGAAGATTTCAAACCCAAATATCAAATAACGTTGCAATCTTAACACGCACGGAGCGGCACCTTCTGGTAGGATGCCCACGTCAGGCTTTGACACATCTGCGCACTCGCCAATACAGGGGTCTTGCAGCCCATGTTCGGTGTATCGATCCTGGGGGTGGTGTCGTGGTGGTCCGGTTACGTCGAAGTCTTCATTTTCTCGCGTTTGCGCTTCTCGGTAGTGGAAAAATGTCCAGTGTCTGGTTTGAACATGTCGGATTGTGATTAGCCTTCGACTGTTCGCCATCGATCCCTCTGCGGGCAGATCCAAGAGCAGCAGGAACGAGATGGGCGGCGCAGTGCATATACCGAGACTGACTAGGTCAGTCAGTCAATACCCCAGTTTCTTGCCTCTACTCCGTGCCTAAATACTGTAGTGGGGCATTGGCCACAGCTGGCCAGCCAGCACAAGTAGGGTGGAGGCTATCCGGCGACAGCAACCTTGAATAGATACGCGGGTATAATCTCGACGACGAAAATGTCTACATATACTGGAGGTCTCCTCGCCAAGAATATAACTATATACACATGTCATCTTTGTTTGAAATCACGCTTGTATGGTTTCGAATCGCCTCCAGTTCACTATTCTCTGTCATCAGTGTCCCGCATTGGCAAGTATTTCCATTTCACTTATCTGCCAGTGCCTATGCCCGTTCAATTCAAGGGAATTGCCGTCTCTTTCGATAAACAACGCCGGTTGGAGGAAACACAGATCTATGACGGGGAGTGGCCTGCCAACGAACCAACAGATTGGCGACGTCGAGGTAGCCTCGACTGAACTCGGAATAATCTATATGCCGGGCAAGCAAATTCAAGATGCGCACATATGATAGGACTAATTTACACATCTAGTCAATCTTTCCTATGCTGTTCCTAAAGCAAACGTGTATCGTAACGCAGGCCATATAAAAGGAGTTCTTTCAGAAATCTAGTGGGCAAAGACCTAAGTGGCACAAAATCCTATCATGTACTTTTCGGTACTACACGAAACCTTGTGTGTCAAAGAGCACAAATGTTATTGTATTCAGACCTGAGTCCATTCATACAAAATACAGAATATGTTTAAAGTAACCGGCAATTAAAGAAATAATGTTATTTGAAAGAAGCAGTCTCTCAGGGACGACATGACTGAATAGAGGACACTTGAAGAGCATTAGCACACTAATGGTATGGAGGGAAAGTAAGCAGCCATCTTACTGTTGCTCCGTCACAGTGTGGTGTTTTCTGAAGTAGAGAGTGCAGCGATTAAACTTTGCCGCCATTATAGAAAGGCCTCAAAACGCTATTTATTTTCTTCTCCATGCTTCGCAACGCCAAAGTATCATTTTGCTGGCCAGGAGTTGGTTTAGGATGATCCGAAATCATAATCAAGCGGTTTCCGTCCGAGACAGGTTCTTCGAGATACGAATCTAGGCGCTGTTGGTGAAGTAGCCTTTTGTGGGCGTTGGCGTCCCGCTGCGACGACTGTTGACTTTCGAGCATATGGTTGTTCCTGGGCATAGAGCATTAATACATGTTGGCCATGATGGTTGGGAGAGGAAACAGTAGTACTCCATAGTAATAGACTGCAAAGTTGCTTTGGTAATGACTAGTCTGGTTTCGGGAAGCACAAAAAAGGGCAGGAGTGTAAAGACAAGTTAAAGACAGGTCCAATGGCCAGAGTGTCAGCTCAAGTCTGATGGAGACGATTCAGATAGGCAACCGTTGGGACAAGTAATTCCAGAAAGAATAAAAGGGTCGTTACGGAGGAATGAAAGAACTCGAGAAAGAATGGGTATGTATTATACCCATCACCCCCACCATTGCAACGAGGCAATCATGCTGGGCATATCATCGGCGAGCCCAATCCCGACGGCCCATGTTGGTTTCATGGTAAGGCATGTTGTACATGATAGCCCTCGATACTCATAAGATGCAGAAGACCTGCAGGATGATGCATGTGCTGTTGTATGCCCTGTAGCACACGGGAGGCGGCCAATCGGCAACGAGATGTCATGTACGTAGGCTGGAGGAAGTTCAAAAGCAACCAGTCACATCTTGAGACACGACTTTTCTTCTATTTGTGAATGAGAATGGCTGGTGGTTCCTGCGTAGGTAGGTATTCAAGGGACCTCATCCTTGATGGGTTGACGGTAGATGAATGTTCACAAAGTAAGAGTTACCTCAGCGATCGACTCGCATCAAAAACCAGATTACCCAAGTATGAATCGACGCCCAGTGCTCTGCTCATGACAGTTCTGCCAACAACAAGTCGCTGCTAAGCCGTCAATCGCAAGGGCCATGTACATCTCGGTACCTACCTGGGTCCCCCATTCCCGATGCCTGGAAGTCGCGCTGTCACCTCACTTCCCTAGAGTGCATTGCAGCAACACCATCTTATGCTGCATATCTAGGGAGCCAATAGGCAGCCCGTGTCACGAGGCAGCATAGGACTTGGGCGTTCTGTGGCGGTTCCTCTGCTAGTGCCGCCGATGTGACAGGGGAGCATTTTGCAGCAAATTCCTAACAATTTTTAGCGTCGCCGAAAGGTATAACATAAAACTAACAGAAGCAAAGTATGATTGAATACAGCAATACGATTGTCGATCAATGGTGCCGCGAGCCACTTGCTTCATATTAACCAGGAAATCGCTTAGACAAGTACTTTCCTCTTTGGCATAAGTTGGACATATATTAATTGTTGATTCCAGTGCATTACTGGAAGGGGGAAAAAAAACAAGTGTCGCAAAGAAATACAATCAATCATAGATCGGTCGTGCAAGTCATATCTTTATTTATGGTGGACAATGGACTAAGTAAAGCGATATGTACTCATTTACCCAAGCTCTATCTCCATCTGTCCCTTTCAGAGGCAGTAAAGAGCCGAGGTCCTTTCAGATGCTTTGACGGTCATCAACACATCATGGGTGCCATGGAGAAAGTGTGAAATGCTGGTCTATCTGGCTCAGTAGTATGAAATGCGTGTAAGAACAATACGGCCTGCAAAGGGGCGTTCAATGAACGCCGGGATTCTCGGTGTGTGAGCTTTGGGGGAGTATGACAAATGCGTCTCAAAGCCGTATCATGTTTCTAATCCTGATTTGCATCCCACTCGGATCTTTCCCTCATCCAAGTGCGCGAGTTCTTTGCTTCTGTCTGAAGACTGACAAACTTTCGCGATGTATGCTTACTGATTGGTTTTGGTTTCAGAGGCTTTCATTTGCCAGTCTAATCCTCCGCAGCACTAAGGATTTGTATGGACTTGGGTACAAGCATTTGCATTGATGAAAATTGACGCATAAACACACGCGCACCCTTCTTACGAAATCACTGAGTTATGAAGCTCCTAGCCTCTTTGATGTGGTTTGCGCATCTGACTATGATGTGTTCATCGCTGCGCAACCTCAGATGACCTTACAGGAGCAGCAAGGCCACGAACTAATGACAGGTTGTTCTTTCATTGAATTTGAAAAGTATTATCTTATACAGGACACCTTTGCAGTATGTTGGATGCTCCGGTAGTCCAAAACACAACTTAATCCCGGCGATTAGGTGTTGAAGTGGCAGCGTGGGAAAAAAAAAAAAAAAAGGAAAAAGAAGAAGAGACGGTCAGGCTCGAAACAAGCTGTGACCTTTCGGGTAGGGTTTCCATAACAGAAGACTGCGTGCCATACACCTATAACTCATGGACTGCGATCATGTGGGACTCTTGATGCTAGAACAGCTCATGCTTGTACTGGATCCTGCCTGCACTTGGGACTGACGGACTATGGATCTTAAGAGCAAACTGCTTGGTTTTACATCATAGCAATGGAATAAAGGCCTTTACAAAATTGTTGCCGTCCAAATGTCAAACAAGTCGCAGTCACGAGGAGACAGTCCATGTCTCAACCGTATTGGTCGAGTTCGCTCGCCACGAATTTCCAAGCTCTCAGGTAATGTCAAGTGCATTAAGACGAGGTCCTTGAATAAGGTATTACAAAGCAGCTTGGGACACATTTCAGACCGCAAGTATCCGAATTACAGCCACATGAATACATCTGACCAATGATGTAAATACACGAATAAAAGTCAAAAGCATAATCACGTACTCGTGCGGTCGAGGTGCGACCGGTCGGAGCGTGTGAGTCTACCGAATTCCTGGAACCGACCAATGAGCATCGCGTATTAATCAAATAAATCTTCGATTATCATGCAATCGACCGTGGAATCTGCACGTATCCCTTTGGTGCACCCGAAGCTTGGGGGGCTTCGGCCGGGCGCTGGCGCTGCGGGAACCCGCCGAGTCGTCGTGTCGACCCGGAGTAAATGCCGGGCCTCGCTTAGAGAAAGATAGGACTTCCCAGGGTTCTTCCAGGAAGAATCGCGGGTTGATGCATGTCCGACGTCGCAAACAGAGAATCCTACGGACCTAAAAGAGATCACAACCGTGAGAGTGTTGCCGATCCTGGAGTCGAATCATTCCAGTCGCCCGATGTCCCTCTTTATCTCATGCCACAGTGCTGAGTTTCTGCGAGCTGACAGCAATAAAGAGAGATCGACATCGAACGCCGCCCATGTATCGCGCAGGAGCCAAATGGCATGCAATTGTTGTGCCACATCGTCTGGAGTTCAAGACGAACCACAAGCTTTCTGTTGTCGGACAAGACAATACGCGTAGAATTGAACCTCAAGCTATAGACCACCATTAAGAAAAGATAAGAGAAAAGGAACCGCCCCGCCAAATCAAGATATGCCCCCCAAAAGAATGGTACAAGAAAGTGTCTTCAGTCGTACAATATGTTACAGCTTCACAAACCCCACGCAAACCGAATGCTTCCCTGGTAGATAACGCCTAACGGCAACCTGAGCCGGATGCCATGTCGAGATCAAGGCATACGCTAATTTTTGGTGAATGGCTGCATTATGCCACCAATCTGCTGGGCCATGCTTTGCTGAGCCTGCTGGGTAGAGGCCGTGTTCGAGGTGGTCGTAGAAGACACGATCACACCTGTGGCGGCAGACGACTGGCAGTAGCAATCGACGCGCTGGGACGACAGAGCAGAAGAGCTGTCAGTGGACATGCTGGAGAAGACATGAGGTGACTTGGGTGGGCATTGACTGAAGACAGAAAATGTCAGTACTCTATTGATTACACAGGAGACTCGAGTTACTTACCCCGAGAACTGAGAGTTCGTGGAAGACATGGTGAATGATTTTTTTTTTTTTTTTTTGGTTTGCTTCTTGATGGCTTGGAAAGCTGTTCTTGAGGCGAGGGAATTGCTTAATGGTTGCAAAGAATCAATGACTGAAGTATGCAGGAATCTTGCTGATAGAGTTCATTGTCATGAGGTATCGTGCAGTCCATGATATATAGTCCGGGCCTGTGTTACCTGACACAGAACAGTGCAGTAGAAGCAAGTGAGCAGCCGGCTCCCAGCATCTGCATCGACATGAAGCATGGGTTCAGCACCCTCATGGCTCGGTGAGACCATCATTGAAGTTACATTACAATTATGTTTGGTGTATAAAATAGTTCATTACCATAAAATAATAGCTCTCCAGCTGCAGTCATGTGTACAGTCGAGTACGATAGCGAGCTATTTGGGGGCCCATAGCCCCAGTTGACAGTCTCACAAAACTGGTGAGTGTGCACACCCAGCCCACGCTGCGTTTTGCCAGGGCCTGGCAACAGAAATCGCAGTCGGTCTTTACTGGGGTCACAAAGGACAGTGCAGTCGAGCATTCTCTTATTGGTTGCCACGCCACCCGTTCGAGAGCAACATGCGGGGCCTGCCCGAGAAGGATCGCACACATACGGGGAAGAATCTCCAAAGCCGACGGCCTTCAAACGTCCCGCTGCCGGCAAGCCCATGTAGTCGAGAGCCTCATCCAGGAACCCGGCCGTTGATTGATTACTTTGCATATGGCACCCTTCTTTTCTTCTTTCTCCATCCTTCCTTCGGCACGGTTGAGGCTAAGCAGACAGATTCATCGCGTCTACTTACCAGTTGAAATGAAAGGGTGCTGTCAGCAGCATGCATAGACGCCAGAGCCGCGTCTACAAGCCAATGAGATCAAGGTCCCTCGCATATTTCAAATCATTTCCAGTGCATATATTCCCCAAATATCCGCGCCTCTGCTTCGTCCAGGCGTGAACCATTGCTGACATAGCCGACATAGCCCCGTTTTTCCTGGTCGGCCGTGAGGCTCGACAGACGCCGGAATGGTTACATCTGCTTCCAGATGTGGTCGGCTTACTCAGAAGGGGTGTAGGGCTCTGGCCTGTTTTGCGATGTGGACATGTCGTGGAACGCCCGATATGGACGAAGTTTCGTGGCTGTGAGCTGACATTGCGCTTGTTCCAGAGTTCTGGTTGGTACCACATCCACGGGACAGCTCGTGAGTAGTGCACGTAATTATGACCAGAGCGTCAGATACCACGCTGGTAGACGCAGCGCGTCTGCGCGGTGGGTCGTGCAACATTCTATGTCAGCATGGAGAGTTTCAGCTCAGTCCCAAATGCTAACGACGCGACGTCACAACGTAATGTAGCCGTCATTCACATGTGACTTGGATGTAACTCAATGCTGAGCAGCAAGGAGCCGCCGGCATGAGGCTGCTGATTCGAAACCGAGAACGATGAGGTATGGACTGTCAGCCGGAGCCGAGGCTGAAGGGACTTTGATGCGAATGATATGGTTTACATATCGGCCATCTATGATCTACACAAACGAGCATGTCTGACAAGACCATGTAGCCTTTGCATCCATTTTTGTAGATAATCGAATCTAATTACAGACTGAATCGACAGGCAGGGCACGGAAATCGGCAAATCATGTAAGACTATCTTCTCACGGCCTTACGATCTCACCCGTAATAAAGACACAATGCACAAGAATCACAAGAAGGAAATAACTGTACCGAGGAGAAGGCCTTGAGCCTGGCAAGCGTACCAGTCAGAAGATACCGTGTGGTTCATCCGGATCACGAATATCTAGGCAAATACTGACTTACAGCAGGTAGTCAGGCAAAAATATTTTAGTAAATACTGATAGACCGTCGAACTTGTGGTATTTGCGTGAATCCAGTTCATGAGTGGATATCATGGAATTCTCGCATATAGATGAATATATTCTGACCCTATTAACAGGTTTTCCAGAGCCTTGCTGATGTGTCAAAAGAATTTTTGCTTGAATTTGGTCTGTTTGTTCTAGTTCTCTTCATGTGTCATATAGGATGTAAATTTGATGCTTGGATTCATTTGGCTTACCTAGAGAGTGTGCTTGTTATATGCACTGATTGGTCAAACGTCTACCTTAACATAACTGGCATTGGATAAACATTGATGTGCAGTTTATGCAGACAATAGCCATTTCTTTATGTTTCGGTTCAAGTTCAAACCAACACTGTTTGTCTGTTTCACATGCAGGTGCGATGGCCATGGTCGGCCGGTCGTACTTTCCTTTCATCGTTGCCTGGGTGGTGCAGAAAACCAAATCCCTAAATCAAGTGGTCTGGAATCTCTGCTCCTTTCTTTTCTTTTTCTATCAGCATCACACCAAAGGACATCGGTCTGAGTTGATCCTCCAAGACTCTGCACTCTTGCAGCAAGCAGTCATCATGTCGAACCACCGCAATGGTTCTGCCGAGGGAGACGTCGCATCCTGGATTCCCGAGCATCTGCGTCAGTATCTCCCACCGGCTCAGGTAGCTCATGTTCCAAAGACTGGCCGAATCCTTTCCCAGCCTAAGCAGCAGTTCAAGTGCCCCAAGCCTGATTGTCGTCTGCCCTTTGACACTCAGGCCGATCTCCGCAAGCACCAGAAGACCAATTGTCACTGGAGATGTGACGAATGCAAGACCGATTATCTTGATGAAGAGGCTCTTACCGTCCATAATCAATCAGTAAGTACAGAAATCTCGCAATATTTTCCCTTCTCCAGAACCTCGAACGCGGAATCTGCGGACCACCTCTCCAAACAATCATCCGGCCCAATCACTCCAAATCATCAAACATCATAACAATTGCGCCGCAGCTAAAGCATCTTGACGTTTTAGGTCCATCGACAAGTTCAAGACCTTGAATGCCCCGGTTGCGAAGAGAAGTTCATAAGCGCTACTCACCTCGTCGGACACATCGAAGACAACCACTGCTCTCGTATCTTCCCCTCCACGCTGCACAAAAGCAGACAGAAGGTGATCCAAATCGAGAAGGCTAAACCTGACTACTTATCCTTGGCTGAGGCAATTGACATGGTAGGCCTAAACATGAAGGACGACGACAGTCTCAAGCCGAAACTTGAAGCAGACCCTCTCAAGTACCAGGTGTCTTCTCAACAGCACTTTCCCGAGCTTGGAAAGGAGTTGAAGGACTACCGCAATGGTTACTCCGCCCAGCCGGATCTGCTGACTGGTGAGCCTCTCAAGAAGCTGACAATCTCCCCAGCTGTAAAGGTTGAGAACCAGTGGGAGAAAGGCAAGGACCAAGCACTCTTCCCTAGTGCCGGCCCTGTCGTTCGTCCCTCGCCTGGTCAGCTGGAGCAGCTCACGGCAGGAGCTCCGTCTACTCAGGACATCTCCCCCAACAAGAAAGTGACTGATCCGGACGAGAATGGATTCAACTCGGCTGTCTTCTACCACTCAATTCTGAAGAAGTTCGTCTGTCCTCACGCACCCAAGTGCAAGTAAGTGAACATCTCACACTGGGTCGCCCAGGCACGTGTGTAGCCAATGCTGACTATCTCTCCAGGGCCAAGTTCCCGTCTGCGAAAGGCTTGGTCGCCCATCTCAAGTCAGCCGCCCACAGAGAAGCTATCGCATACAAGTGCCCTCGGTGCCTGCGCGACTACAAGACCATGGCATCAGCGATGGCCCACGCCGAGAACGCCACAAAGACGTGCAACATCCGTGAGACGGCCGACTTTGGCCAGTTCGTCACTCACATCACAGGTGGTATGCTCAACGGACTGAACGGTCCCAGGGATCGCCTGAGGGATGGATCTCCGCGTTATGTCATCCCGAAGAGATTCTACGAAAGCCTGCCCTTCCCAACTCGTCGCACCAAGCAGGAGCCGAAGGAGGCCAAGAAGTCCAAGAAGTCCGGACCCGTGCAGTAGTGAAAAAGGATGATTTGGGTGGTTTGCTGTGATCTGATGATCGATCATGCAACGCATCGTTGCGCTTATGTTTTCGTTATCATTTGATGGTCAATGATCAACGTACTGGGTTTGCTCTATGTGCTCTTCCGGCGGCTGGAGATAGGTAGATCCAGCAATGTACTAAACGTCGATGAAAATAAATTGACGAGAAAATTGCTGCCAAGCATGGCCTCGGCGTTCTGCTTTGGCGTGTGCAAGTAATGATTTCAACACCAGCGAAATTGCCAAGATCTTGTGGAAGACTGCGAGTCAGTCTCGGTATATCTGTCTGGCGCATCCTATGCCGTGGAACAGGGTAGGCCAATGTGCAGTATTTTCATTGACGGGCTCATGCTCAGACGGGGCCTTTTCTCGACACGTTCAACCACATCCACGATGCCAGCAACGCTGACACTGATGATTGAGGTGGGCTGAGTCGGATTACCAGAATACAAAGTCATCATTGCGAGCAGGTGTAACGCGATATCTATCTTCAACGGCTGAACATGAAAGAGAGCAAGATAGGCCTACCTTGACTGACTGACCGTGGCACGAAAATATCAATGTAGTGCGCTTGGTCGTCGGAGGCGCGACTACTACTTTTGCACAGGTCCAACAGCAGATGAAGGCCGCCGAAGCTGACTGCGTCTACAGGAAAAACACGAAGTTCAAGAGAAGAAATGTATCTTGCGTCAGGTCATCACCGCATCATGGGAAGCGCGCACATGGGGCCCTCGTGATGATGGTTTTAGGCAAGTGAATGTTGGTCAATCTCGACGCACACATCGGAGTCGGCAGCAGCGTGAGGAATCAAGTGCAGGCTGTCGATGATTTGAGTTGGTGGTCTTTGCATAATGAAGAAGAAAGGAAAGGAAGAAATCCGCGGCCTCGAAAAATTTCGGCGGCTTAAAAGAGGGGACCACAATTGGGAAGCAGCGCGCCCGCCCCCACCTAGGTACCTGCCGCCTGCCTACCTGCCCTGTAGGTAAGCAATTGGCCAGCCGCGCGCCAGCCGGGAGTTATTGGCCGGGCCGAAAAAAGAATTGAGGCGACGGGGCTCCAGTTCCAATCCAACCTCTGAGCAGGGCCAGCAAGCGGAGGATCATCTGATTTGATGGGGGGCTTTGGGTGGTTGATCTTTTCGGGAGCTCTCAGAAACCTGATGCCAGCCTCCAGTTATTTTTGGTACAGTGATTCATTTAGCAGTTGTTTGATTCTAAGTGTACTCTATATTTCAGCTGCATTGCTGGGTACTCAATTGCATTCCTAGATATATCATGAAAAATGGTAAATAGCAGACCGTTAATACGTTAATAAGAAGAGTTACGACAGATAGACGTTGTGCGGCCTTGTTTGGAGTGGGGCAGCTGCAAAGAAGCAACAATGGATGGGCCCCTAGAAAGAAAGAAAAAAAGACGAATCGTAGCGTCGGCGCTGCAGATTCTCAGCGCACTCACAGCCTATGACCGTCCGACCACTGGCCCGAGCTAGCCTGTCTCTTAGCCTTTAGGTACCCATCCATGGAGCGACTTGCCATTTACTGGGGCGCATATGCAAAACTTATCAGCACCTCGCTTGCCTTTCCGCACTGCCAAAATAACTAGACTACCTAGACTGCCACTGCTGCAACCCAAAGTCCCCAAACCGCTTCAAACGACACATTTTTTCCCTCCCACCATTCTCAAGACACCATTCCCGTTGTTCAACTCTACCTACAAAGCATACGTATCCTCCGAAATCTGCATTGCCATATCGAGGCCACCTCCCTAAGAACCATCCCATAGTCGTGTATCACGTTTTCTGCAATACCCAAAGGCGAAGCCCAGCAAAGACCCCCCAAAAAGCGATATCCAATCACCACTCATCCCGCCCTACATCCCTGACATCACCAACTCCTCCGTCGCCCTGTTTGTGTGTGTGCCTGCGCGTGCGCGTTGTGTGTTTTCCTCGTATACCCCGAACCGACAGTTCAACAGTCCAGTTTCCACTCGCCACGTTTTCACCTAGGCTCAACACCCGGCGCATCTTTTTTTCCCGTGGCGCATCAGATCGAACCACATCCCACCTTTGACCTAGATTTGGACGAAAGCAGCAAAGGCTCAGTGCGGAGCATACTCGTGGAGGAAGAGCATTGAAGCAGAGAAAGTCGTACTCGATCCCCGCCCCGGTCCCTCGTTCGAACGCCACCTATTCTCAATGGAGAACAAGAATACCATCTGGAGCCGCCGCCCCAAGTGAGTCCGAACCGCTCTACCCATCTCGAAAACTTTTTGCCTGCTTCTCCCCAGATATATGGACAACCCACTCTAACAGCTGATGTCTACAGCACCAGTAACTTGTCTCTGTCGACGAACCAGGAGGGAACCACCACTCAGGCAAGGGACTTCTCGTCTCTGTCCCGCCGCAATGGCGCCACATCGTCCCACGGCCGCGCGAACCCTTTCGCCGCAACGACGCCCAGCGGCGGCTTAGCATCGCCCATCGGCACCGGAGGCTCCAATGCCTTTGCACTGGGCTCCGGCGGTGCCTTTGCCTCCTTCGGCTCGGCCAAGACGCCCAAGTCCACCGGCAACCCCTTCGACATGGCCATGGGAACCGTTGGCAGCGGCCCCAAGACGCCCTCGGCAGAGAAGTCTGCAAGGGAAGCGTCGCGGTTCGCCGGCGACGACTCGACTACCGCTTCAGATGCCTCGCCACCTGTTCAGCAGGTAGGCTCGCACCTCCTGCCCGACAGCTGGGTGTTCTGGACTCGTCCGCCCATCGGTAAGGCCCATGGTTACATTGCGTACGAGAAGACACTGCACCCCATGGCAAAGTGCTCGTCGGCCGAGGAGTTCTTCGCCATCTACAAGTGCCTGAAGCCCCCCTCCAAGGTGCCGCTGATGACCGACTACCACCTCTTCAAGAATGGAATTCGGCCAATATGGGAGGACAAGGAAAACAAGGAGGGCGGCAAGTGGGTCTTGCGCTTGAAGAAGGGTGTGGCCGACCGATACTGGGACGAGATTCTCTTTGCCTGTATTGGCGGGCAGCTTTGCGACGACAGCTCTCAGATCAACGGTGTTGTGCTTAGTGTGCGCAACGGCGAGGACGTCATCTCTATCTGGACCGCTTCGACCGGAGGTAAGGTTCTCAAGATTAGGTACGTACACTTCCCGCTCTTCGAAATATCCTCGCGCCTTGTTCCAGAGACGCTAACCTGGTGACCCACAGAGAGTCGATGAAGTCCATTCTGAAGTGCCCGCCCAACACCCGTTTCGACTTCAAGAGTCACGACGAAAGTCTGACTCAACGCGCCACTATCGACGAGCAGCGACGCGAGCGCGCGGCCAACAACCACCATGGCGACAAGCGCCACAACAACAATAATAACAACAACAACGAGAACCGACAGTCGCATGAAGAGCAGAGGTCATAGGAGATATCTGCTGACAACTTGCGATCGCCGCTACCGTATCCGCGCATCCTTCCAATGAGAGTCTAGGAACTGTCACACGGGATGGGGCGAAGGAGAGAAGGGATTGATTCTTCCCGACACGAACAAGCACTCGAGTCCTAGCTGTAGAACGCAGGGCTTATGTGGGCTTATGATACACACGCATACACACTCAGAGGAATGCTCGTAGGAGGACATGGGGGCCAATGTGTGGGATGACATTGTGATCACGAGGCAAATGGGCTTTTATGTATTTTACGTGTGTAATACCATCAAGTGGGCCATTCTCATAGCGACCGGTTTTGGGATTTTCTTTTTCCAGCGAACAGGGGCGGATGGATGCTTGTTATGGCCATGAAAGGTAGAGCTGACTTGAGAGGAAATTGGACTACCTACGACTGGCCCGCGACATTGATGAGATCTCGGTTTCATTTTCGGCTTTAGCTTGTGCAGTATGTATTCTTGAGGACAGCGGTGGACAAGAAAGAGCACATGGCAGAGAGTTCCTGGGAACAGAGAATCTATCTACAAACCTGGTGCTCTATATGCTGACTTCAGACGGTGACTTTTCCCGATACACTCCGAATTTGTACTTGAGTTTGTTTCATAATCGAGCAATCACAGTGATACCAAGATTCATTGTTCACCACACGTTGTGGTATCATTAATTGTGTACCATTCTTATACATGATCATCATCATTTCTCAACACTGCTCTAGCGAGGTATTATGCATGACAGCAACTCCAAAAACGCCTTTCTCCGATCGATCATCCGTTGTCGATCTTTTGTCCCATGATCTCCCTGTTTTCCGAAAGTGTGTAGCAGAACGAAGCATAATGTCAACCAACAGTGCTATACCCGACAAGTCGTCCGTCGAGCTTCTCCCATGATCTAGTCCTTATCTAGAGCATGTTCCGACCGCAGAACCCAGACCTTTGCCGACTTCTTGGCGCCCGGAAGACTGGATCTTTCAGCTAAAAAGTCGAGCGTTGCTTTGACCTGATTCTTTGTCGCGGTCGAGAATTTCTTCGAAAGCATGTCTACTATGCCAACCTTCGTAAGGAAATTGTAATCAGTGCTGATTATTGCCCGCTTGAATTCCGGGAACATAGATTTTGGCACCATAGCACTCCAGTCTGGTTGTGACGATGAGGAAGGGTCTGCAGGCGATGATCCAGGGACAGGGGGAGGCGCCATGCCGGCCTGTATGTTGTGGTTGAGCGGCTTCAAGGCCTTGGATTGTTGCGAGCTTGTCGCTGCAGGCGCGACCTTTGGTTGCCAATACTCCGTTGAGAATGGGTCGATTGAGTGATGGTGATCCAATGATTCTACCTCTTGTTAGTATTGGTGGTTTTTGCAAAGAGCGCCGCCAGGAAGCAAGTCCCCAAAGGGAAGCTACCGCATCTGAAGAGAAAGTACTTACCCAACAGGAACTCCATCCTATACTTGTACACGGTTGGACAGACTTCGCCGGAGACATTGTGCGCCAGTCTCTTTCGGTTCTCGTAGCAGATACCCGTGCTTACCGGCTCGGCATCGCCCAAGAACGCGGGGCGGGCAGCGGAAACATCTTCGGCATCATCCAGGAAGTCGCCCATCTCCTCTTCTCCTTCGTGGTCCTCGTCTTCCAGGTCTTCTTCGTCCAGATCTTCACCCTCCTCTTCTTCCCACTCAGCTTCTGAGTCATAATCATAGTTGAGCTTGAGTAACCTTCCGGTGGGCTTTCTGGCCAGTTTGTATAGCTGGACTTGGGGCGTCGAGGTGACGGTTCCCACGTATGCGGGCCGCACATCCTCCCAGAATTTCAACACCTTGATGGGAATAGAATTCAGTTGGCCTTGCACACTCTTGACTCGTACTTGTTGTGAGTCGCTGTCCAACGAATCCCCAAAACCCTCAGCCATGATCTTTTTCACCGCAACCTGCGGCCTGCCTCGTGTCACTGGCAGGCCGCTCAGCTTGAAAGCGGACACCGGGTTGAACGGCTTCAGGTTCACCTCGCCACGGCCACCCTGAAGATACTCGTCCAGAATTTGCGACTTAGCCGCCATCGTCTCAGCATCCATGCCAGATGGGTTCCCAGCCATTCTCACGTCTGATTTGACGAAGAATGGCTGAAAGAGTTTCTCGTAGGCCGATTTCTCAGCCTTTGGCTCCTTGGTCGAGGGACTTGCCATCACTGGCGTGACGAGCTTCGCCCGGACAGGAGAAGTGTTCACAGTCTTCGTTGATGGCTGTTGGTTGGGAGAGACCTCTCCCAGGGCAGCCGGCTTGGATTTGAAGAATCCGAAGATGCTTGGCTGAGCCCGCTTCTTCCTGTCTTCCTCCTCTTTCTTCTTGCGTTCCTTCTCCTCCTTCTCTGCGGTCTTGGCGGCTTTGGCGGCTTCCTTGGCCTCCTTCTCCTTGGCCTTGACTGCCATCTCTTCTTCCTTCTCGGCAGCCTTTACGGCTTTGGCAGCCTCCTTGGCTTCCTTCTCCTTGGCCTTGGCAGCCATCTCCTCTTCCTTCTTGGCCTTCTTGAGAGCACGCTCCCGCTCTTCGGCCAACTTCTCTTCTGGCGTCTTTCGCTTCTGCTTCTTCTTGGCGGGTGCGGCAGTCGAGGAAGACATGGCCGGTTGCTGTGTTGTGTCGGTAGAACCCGGCACCATTGGCGAGGTGGACGGAGTTGGGTCGTCTCCCATGGGTGCTGGTGAGCTTCTCACTGAAGAGAGTTCCGACTCGGCAGTGGGGGCTGGGCTGCCGCTCTTTTCTCTCTTGACGTCGTGCTTCGTGACGGAAACCAGAGGAATGTCTACACATGAAGACGTCAGAAAACAAGCGTCAAAAAGAGCACCTTGTTGAATCATCTCACCTTGGAGAGCTCCGTTTATGGCTGAAGCATCTTCGGGTTTGATGGTTGGGGGGTTCTCGGCTGAGGTTGCCCCTTCCACGTTAAGGGTAGCTTCCGAGAATTGGTCGTGGCTTCTCTTTCTGGAAGACGACTCGGATTCCTGAATGTTTGGAGACATGTCGAACAAAGGCATTGGAATGTCGTGTGGAAAGAGCTCCAGGCTCTACACGCAAACAACGCCTTATAATTGTGAAAACCCCCAAGAATTGACTGTGAGCTGCAATTGTCTAATCATCAAGAAGCAAAGCGTCGACGTAGATGTGGACAGAATGGTTTCTGAAAAGTAGGTATCGACAATGATGATCTCGTATAGTGATGCGCAATGTGTCGTGGTTGGATCCTCCGAGTCCTGTATTGACAATGGGGTGGGCGTGTTGTAGTGGTCGGTCACGTTTTGGTGGGACAGGAGGCAGCTCGAGAAACGACGAGAAACGCGATTTCCACGCGTCGAGGAGGGAGAAAGGCAAAAGGTCGCGTTCAGGCCTAAAGTGGTCCGTGCTCCAGCTGGGGGATTAAGTGGTTATTTTAGGGGTCTCGCGCGTTGGCGTCGTGCCAAGACTGCTGGTATGAGGTCACACTATTAGTCTGACATGGCGGCCAACGACCAATAGAAGAACCCACATCTACCTCGTACAGTGTAGAGTTCAGGACTCAGGTCTTTAATTCCCATTCCAAAATTTGAAAGTATCTAACATGTTATACCTATTTGATCAGAGACTGGCAAATATAGGTATATATCAACTTGTCTGTTGCAACGTGAAGAAATATGGATCAGAGTTTGAATTGCACCTGTAGGCTGTCCCACGTGGTCCCATAATTATGCTTTGATCTGATTATACAACTGTTGTAATAGTTATACCACTTTCCACCACCAGACATTGTCCAAACCTCGACGACTGCTTAGCACCGCATCCTTCATGCAAGTGTTCCTGCCTGGAGCAAATGCAAAGCCGCCGCCGCTGCTGCCTAGCCAAAATTCTGCCTACCCCCACCGCCGCCAGCACCTCTCCCAATATCTATATAAACCTGCCCACCCGCCCAGCTTTCTCAAAATTTCTTCCTCCTTTCTTCTTCATACTTACCTTTTTGAGAGACTCCCATGATCAAGCATATGGGGTCTCAGTCGGTGGAACCTACATTGCACATCGTGGCGTTCTACCTTCTCTACTATCCTTCGGGGTCGTAGTCGGAGCAATTTTTGTTTTCGCCAACCTCTTTTTTCGTTGTGTACATGCGCCTTGCTGCGCGGTCATGAGGAAGAAGTTATCGACTTTGCCATTGTGTGCAGACTGTTGTGGGCGTTGACCTGTTTGGGCACAGAGCACCGTTGTTACCGTCATTGCAGTTTGGTGTGTTGTTGCTGCGCCGTGCTTAATGGTTGCCTGCTGATGATTGATCATGTCTGCATCACGGTGCTTTCGTTGCTGCCTAATAACGCTGCTTTGTCATTGTTTTCGTTCTTTCCGAAGCCATGGTGGAAATTTCAAAGGCTTTTTACAGCATATGCATCCACAAGCTGCATCGTAGTCGCTTCTCAATTTACACTGCATTAGTTGTCTGCCAGAGCCGCTGGCCCCGGCATGTGTCAATATTTTATCTAGACTTCAATCCCTTTTGTGAGTGCGATTTATGCTAGATGATGACCGTGCCTCGAAGTTATAAGATTGAGTTACCAAAAGGTGCAATGACTCTTCCTCAGTCTCAGCACCACAGTTTCGGCGCTCCCGCAATACATAGTTGACTACTCCACGGAAGTCTAGATACTTAGGTAAGTACCTAGGTACCTAGCTTTGGTGATGCATCCATGAATACCTTCAACTTGTACGTTTGACCATTGCCCATGATGTGGTGAAGTTGCGTTGACTCAAAGTCCTCGTTATGTTTACAAATTCCAACAACGGCTCAAGTGGTCTTGAGGTTGTATCAGAAACCTCGATCTACATTGTAAACCCACGCATCACCAACAAGTGCTGGTTCTTGCCCAGGTACGGTATGCCATAACAGCGTCTCAAAGTCCATGACCTCTGTGCTATTATATCTCGGCAAAAAATAACCGACAGTGATGCCTGCCTTCAAGTGGTCTGGGCCGATTCCCGCTCCATATAATGTGTCGTATGGATCATCGTTTCTCCTACAGAAGAAAATGCGCCTCGCACTGAAGAGGCGACACAGAAATGACCAGCATTCGGAACTGACTTGGAATTCAGATTCTCCAAGACTCAGGAGGTATAAATTCCTAGCGTTTTCTTTTATTTCTTTTACCGAATCGTCTGGGTCAAGTGGCCTGTTTCTCTGCCACCTTCCTCGCTTCAGGGTCATGAAAAGAAAAGCGCACCAGACACAATCGGTAAGCATCCTGTCATCGCTCAAGAGGAAGTTCTCTAAGAGCGAGTTCTCCTGGGTAAAGCGCCAAAGTTCCTTAGATCCACTTCGGGAGAACTGGTTCTGGGGGAATTGTGGCTGGTAATCCGTGAATCGGTCCCGCATTGTCTGTAGCCAATTCTTGACCTCGGCCATGTTTGGGTGCTCGGGGAAGGGCTCGAGAACAATTTGGACGACTGTCGATGAGTTTCCGGGCTGGCCTACTCTTTCCAAATCGCACAAATCCATATACATGCTAAAGCAGCGATTGTGATCATCAGCGCTATCCAGGAACTTAAATACCGGTTCTCTTTTCTTGGGCAAGCGCCAATCGGGTACCCAGAGTTTGGTATTTCGACTTGAACCATCACATCGCTCGACAACAGCACAAACTAGTTCCTGACGAATGTCGACAGCAGGTCCTCCTACTCCATAGGGTCCTCTGACATCCTCTGTGATCTCCTCGTAAAATTCTTCGAGTCTGAGAATTTGCTCGACAACCGATTGGTAAAGGCAATCTGCTGTCTGACTGTAGTCCACCAGAACCTCTATCTTGTTGATCCAGTCTTCGCCCTCTTCTTGGACGACTTCACAATCCCAGGCCAAGTTGCAGAGCGCATATATCCTGTCTAGATCGACCTGGCAATCCGACTCGTGAAACAGTAGTAGAAGCTCGAAGAGTCGCAAGCCACTGCCCGCGTTGGAATCGAAAACCCACGTTTTCCAGAGTCTCGAGATTGCCTCCAGCGGCTCAAGTGCGGGCTGAAGCTTCTTCTTGCGCAAGAAATCGCTCAGCACACGAAATAGGTGTATCAAAGATAACTCTTCGGGGCCGCACATTAGGGTGAAATCAGCAGCTAGCACGACTTCTTGGATGATCCATCTGCGCCCGAACCACGGCAGTGCTACCAAGTCGTTGAAAGAAATTTCCAGATTTGACAGGTGAGTCTCGATCCTTTGGCTTTCTTGGCTATTGAAACGCAGCGCCTTCTTGATATCCGTAAGAGCAATTTGTCCTTGAGGCGATGTCCCCAGCCAGACAAGAACATGAGACGCAGCGGAGAAAATACGTCCCATGGCTGGGATTTGCTTCTCCTTGTCGTAACTGTCCTTCTGGTTGATGCAGACCGCATCAACCCAGAGCAGGCGCTTCCGATCGCTCAATCTGACACGCTGTAGAGCGTCGCTCAGATTTGCTGTAATCTTAATAACGCTCGTCTTCTCCTCGTTGACATACAGAGTCTCTGTGAACTCGGGTTCGCCCCAGGTGTACGATAGAGCCTCGTACTCGACCAAGTCATCCGATGACAGGCATAGTTCTGCGATGTGGCATTGCAGTGGGGATGACGCATCGGGCGCCGGCTCCAACTCGATAAGGCGCGTGTCTGCTTCTGCCGAGAGCGGCTTGTAAGTGAAAGCCGTCTCGTCGGAGGAACTTGGCGATGGAAGGAGTGCAGACATCGCAGTACTCATGCTGACTCTCGTCAAAGAGAAAATGAGTGCTGTTGTTTAGGTCGAAATGCATTTCGGACTGGACTGGCAGAATTGCCTTGTTGCCTTGTTTCCAGGCTGTGCAATCACGTGTGGCAACGCCCGGCGGCAGTGTATGCATGCATAAGAAACAGTCAACGAATCAGAGAAGCAGGTCCCCAGCGGTAACATTTAGTTTCTCCCATGGCCAACATGCTTTCGAATTGTTTCTGATTTAGCGGTAAATATTTACCATTTATCTAGTACATGTTCAACAGCTATGAATGTACAAGAGTCTCTAATGCTCTTACTTCTTTTTTCGTACACACAATCATATCGCTGTCTACAGTTCTCTACCAGAAGCCTTCTCGGCCTCGGGCTTGTCCTCAGCGACCTTCTCGGATGGAACCCAGTCAAGAGCCTTGAGCCTCTCGGACAGAATGGGGTGCGAGAAGTGGTAGCTGGCGTACATCCAGTCTGCGTCCATGGTGCTCAGGTTCTGGATCTGGAGCTTGATCAGAGATGCAGCGAGCTCCTTCTTGTAGCCGAGGTTGCGAGCAAATTCATCAGCTTGGAACTCGAACTTGCGACTAATAATGTTCATTCCGAGCTTGATGATGAGGTCCATGGGTGCGAGCGCATCAGAGAACAGGAGGAAACCAATGATGATGGGGCGCTCCAGGACGAAACCAAAGTCGGCGTACAGAGATGCGTTGTTGATGAAGACCGAAAATAGCGTGAAAATGTAGAGCACATGAGCCTAGCAAAAGTTAGAAATGCGCATGGCGGATATAGACAGAAGAAAGAGCATACCTGAGAAATGCCAAAGAGACTAGTGGTGTGGCCAAGACTCCAGTGGCCGAGCTCGTGGGCCAAGACAGCCGTGACCTCTTCCTCCTTGCTCTTCTCGATCAAGGTATCGTAGATGACAATGTGCTTCTTCCAAGGGAGACCAAAGAAGTAGGCGTTGCTGTGTGCGCTGCGCTTGCTACCGTCGATGACGAACAGTTCGTGGAGGGGGAACTTGAGCTTCTTGGCCAGGCCTTCAACATTGTCCTTGAGCTTGCCCTCCTCGAGGGGAGAAAGCTTGTTGAACAGAGGGAGAATGGCGATCGGATAGACCGTAATCATGAAGACCTGGAGACCAGCGACAAAGACCCAGAGGTAGAAGAAGAACTGGTTTCCAGTCTTCTGGACGATGCTGAGGAACCCAGCCAGGATCGGAGGGGCGAGGACAAAGGTGAGAATGTTGGACTTGATCATGTCGGTGATGAACAGCTTGGGCGTCTGCTTATTGAATCCAAACTTCTCCTCGAGGACGAACGTGTGGTAGATCGAGGTCGGCAGGGACAGGACTTGCTGAATCATGATGAAGGACAGGATGAAGACGATGGAGTGCGAGATCTCGCCAGTGAACCGAGCAGGAGCAATGTTGAGCAGGAGCTGGCCGGTCCATGACCACAGCTTGGGGAGGACGTCGAAGTGGATGAATGCGATGTTCTGGATCTGACCGTAGATGCCTTTGATGAAACCAAACTTTGCCTTGGCGCGACCATATTCCTGACTCTTGTCGTACGTTTCCTGGGTGATTTCGGCTTCGAGGACCTTCGGGGGCTTTGACTTCTTGAGGACTTGGTACTGGCGGTAGGAGAGGAATTCTTCGAACAGATATTGGCCGAGGGAGAAGCCAATAATGACCTTCTTCCAAGGGAAGAGTGGGCGGTCGATGAACCGAGCAAGCCGCTGAAAAGGAACACCGCAGTCAGTATGTCATCCAGAGATGCAACGGCGCGCACAATACTTACCTGGAGGAAATCCATGGCTTCAAGCTGCGATTTCGATGGTGATGATGATGAGAAGGAGGAAAAGACAGAAGCGGCTCAGAGAAACGCGCTTACAAAGTTAAGTGGATGCCTTTTAGCTTCTGGCGCAGCCAGTTTAGAAACCGTGTCATCGCGGGGACGCCAATTGAAGCCGCTTGGCCGGGGGGTCCCGTTTTAAGTTGAACAGGGGCCGCGGGGGTTAGGTAAGCTCAGCTCAGCTACAAGCTCCAAGCCCCACGGTAGCTGTCCCCTGTAAGTTAATAATAGTAGTATAAGGTTCCAGTATACACAGCACAAGTGGTAGTAGATATGGCAGTCGATACAATCACATTCGCTTTTATATTCCTCATCTATGCGTCTAGACCGTCTAGCTCTATGAGTTTCGTAACCATTTTGATGACCTCGTTGTCCTGCACGCTCACCTGTGGGTCGTTCACCTTGAGCGCAATGACATTGTCCACCATGCCTCTGAGACGCGACACCAGCACTCCAATGCGTGCCCATCCGCGAAGTCTAGTTTACACGATTAGTACATCTATCATCATGACGGTGTTTCATGTCAGAATATTACATACCTCAGCCATCCATCGACGACTAGACCCCTTCCGAGTGTGTCCAGTTCGATGGCACCAGAGAACAGGAGCAGCGTAAAGGCATTGAATGCTAGAAACGACCAAGACGTGAGCTAGTTTATCAATTACTTACGTACGAAGGATAAACTTACGGGTCAGATCGCGAATAAAGATCTTGCTTGTCGCCATCATCGTAAAATACGACACGAAACTGGCGTTGCCCGAGAAGCCCTGGCTGTCAAACAACATACTGCTCGGATGGATAAATACCCTTCCATTCTCGTGCGTAAAGTACTTGATGGTCTTTGCCTCGGGATCCAGCTCCACAGCACCCGCCGCCGATGCAGCGAATTTCTTGTCTGGGAACTGTATGCGGGCGATCTGAGGGGTGAATGCAGACGCTGTCAACGCCCGCACTATAGCAGTGGACGCTGTGCTTTGGCCGGGGCGCCGGGCGTCGCTGAGGGCAGACGGAGGGACTATCCCAATCTCCGTCAGCGCCGCATAGTACTGTGTGCGCGTTGTTGCTATGTCCGAGAGGGTCTGGTACGACAAGAAGTTGTCGTCGCAAAAGTTCCGTATCTGTCGCTGAGGTACTCTGTCCTCCACCATCGAACTCCATTGCTGGACAGCGCGAAGGTCGGTGAGAAGATCTCCATCTCCATTAGTGAACTTCTTGCGTGCTTCCCTGGCGGCATCCCTCTTGTCTGGTGGAGACATGAACGGGCTCTTGGTACTGAGAATTGCAGCAATCAGGATTGACTCCTCCAGACATCCAAAGATGGCACCATATACCATGAGCTTTCCGCACCGCAGATCAGCTGGGATCATGGCTAGCTGTTGACCCAGAGCGGTGAGTTCGTCTCCATCTAGGGCACCCATCCTCTGCAGAAGCTTCATGGCGCCTTCAACCGCAGTCGACTCGGGAGGTGTAGGAGTTCTTCCAAGGAAACCAGCCACATCGCGAGTCCCCATGGCTCGGACCGATAGACAAAGCTGCTCCAGAGGCACCCGGCGGATCTCAGGGTCCGGTCGCTCAGCCATCTGCTGCTCCAGGTTGCGCGTGTAGAGCTTGTAACAGGTACCTGCTTGAACTCTGCCAGCTCGTCCCCTGCGCTGCTTGCAGGCGGCACGAGAAGCAAAAGTCTCCTCCAGCTTGCGCATATTGTTCTGCGGGTCGAAGCTAGTCTCCTTGACCTTTCCGGTATCAATGACGGCAACAATATCGTCAATGGTGATGGATGTCTCGGCGACATTGGTTGCAACCACAACTTTCCGCTTACCATGCGGCGGCTTGGCGAAAACACGCTTCTGATCCCGAGTATCCAGGGAAGCATGTAGAGGCAACACATGCAGTGACGAAACAAACTGAAGCTCTTTGACAGTTCGGTTGATCTCAGCAACACCGGGCAAGAAAATGAGAATTCCACCCTGCTTTTCGGCCAGTTCTGCATCAATGGCCTTGGCCGTCTCCACCAACAGAGAATAGTTGATCCTAGAACCGAGCTTCTGGATGATCTTGTTGACAGGGTCTTGGGAGGTTGTCTTTGAGTCATCCTCATAGTCATCGTAGTAGCCTCTGCTGCTGATAGTGAAATTCGTCATGTGGATGATATCGTCCAGGTAATAGTCCTCGACGGGGAACGTTCTACCAGCGATCTCTACCAGCCCAACTTGCAATCCCTCGGACGTGAAATAGTTCTTGAATGTTGCGGCATCTAGAGTGGCACTCATCAAAATCAACTTCAAATCCTTCCGACGCCGAAGGACGTCGCGGATGATGCTGAGGAGGAAGTCCGTATCCAAACTGCGCTCGTGGACTTCGTCGATAACGACATGACTGACGTCGGCCAGTGATGCCACGACATCTTCAGTTCTACCACCAGACGTTTGAAGTCGCCTCAGCAGAACACCAGTGGTCACGAAAGTGATCTTGGTCTGCTTGCTCACTTTGTTCTCGCCACGGATCGAGTATCCAACTTCGGTGCCGATCTTTGTGCATCGCTCATCACTCACGCGGTCGGCCAGACCGAGAGCGGAGATACGACGAGGTTGCGTACAGATAATATTGGCAGCCCGCCCATATCCTTTGCTGTAGAGATCATCCAGAATGAACTGGACTGATTGTGTCGACTTGCCGCTACCGGTCTCTCCAGCAATGATTGTCACTTGGTTCTGTGTGACAGTCTGTACCACGTTTTCCCTGACTTGCCAGGCCGGAAGCTTTTGGCGCTGCGAGAGCATTTGTTTCCAGGACGGGTCATTCTGTCTCGCTTGCCATTCTTCCTTGCTGCGGGAATCGACAATCCACTTCAGTGGTGCTGGATGTCTGGCTGTCTTTTTCATCTTGCCAATAACATTTCGCACCTCTGAAGCTGTCGATGTGACACCCGAGATATCCTTGAGTTTTCCTGGTCGTAATATGATATCGTTGATGTTTTGTTGTACCCAATCAACCAAGAAGTAGACCTTCATAGGCTCTCCCCCGAGTGATTCTTTCATGTAAGCAAGCGTCTTCTTGACGATGCTCAGCTTGATATATGAAGGCAGACCGGATTCTATCGAGACAATGACATCTGTGGGGTAGTCTGGAGACCTTCGAATTTGGATAAACGTCTCGATATCCTTCTTTGGTCCATTCGTGACGGAGTCGATGCGAATCTGGCAGATATCATTGGAGACTCGCTTGTAATGTTCCCCGAACACGGATTCCAGGCTCTCCGTCTCGTCAGTCCAACATTCTTCGGGAGTGCCAAGTATGAGTGGTTCTTCTGCACTGTCAGCTGCAACCTGGTCATCGCCACTGGTAAGGAGAATCTGTTGAAGAGCCACAGCAGTGAGTCCTTCGTCGCTACCCTTTTCGTCGTATACTTTTCGACAGAGCTCCACAGAGTAGCCCGACTGCGACAACCTCTTGATCGCAGCTTCTCGCTTGAGATCTGACGTCGCGGCTACAGAGACACCGGCGCTATAGCTCTCGGGTAGGGCCCATTTGGGTAGGTCATCTTCGGGGACGTGGATGAGAAGCCACTCCAAAGACTCTTCGCGATCCTTGCATTCGTCGACGGCTTCCTCGACGTGGCTCTTGCGAAATCCCGAATTGGTAAACTCCTTGATGATGGTGTGTTTCTGGAATTCTGACAACTGAACGCCATAGGGGTTCCACACCACTTCTCGGCGGAGCAAGTCTTCAAGCTGCGAGCGTGTCTTTCTGCCCATTTCGACCTTTGGGACCGTCGTCCAGCCCTTCATCGGGTTCGAACCTCCGCCGCCGCCGCCGCCTCCACCAGAACTGCTGGCTGCATTGCTTCGGAGAACCAAGCCAGCAGCCCCGGGCATGTTCTTTGCCTTTTCCTTGATGGCTTCTTGCTCTTTTCTCTTCTTCTCCGCGGCAACCTTGGCGTCCTCTCGCTCCTTCATCGTCGCAAAAGGGTCGGCGGCATAATGCCAAGCAAGACCGTTCTTGACATCTTCCTTCTTTAGAACTTCAAACTCCTTCCACAAGGACTTGTAGTCTGGCGGCAGCGTCGTGTGAATGTTCTTCATGCTGCAGACCCGGAATAGACCATACGTGGCTGCCGCGTGCCTTGCCTCGAGAGCTGTCGGCTTTGTGATGAGATGTTTATGACTAGCAGGAATCTTGAAAGGTGGCAGCGTCTGCATCTCCTGCGTTTTAGGATGCTTGGCCGCGAGCGTCACAAAGCAGCAGAAGCCCTCGGTCTCCTTGTCCTTGCGCATCTAAAAAGAAATCATTTCTATTAACTAGGTACATCTCGCTGTAGTCTCCAAGAAGGATTGCTCACATTGTCGTAGCTGGGCTTCTCCCACTTTTGTTTCTGGCAGTGCTCCGACAGCAGGTTCACCGGGAGCTTGCCCGTCCAGCTGGCGCCTCCGACGATCTGCTTGACCGTCGGCTTGGGGGGGCCTGGAGGACCCGCGTCGGCAGGACCAGCATTGCCCGATGCGCCGCCATTCTGCTTCCTCCTGGCCTTGGGCTCCTTGTCCGAGTTTGTGAAGACGATGAAGTCGTCCTCTTTGGGGGGCGCCTTTGGCTTTGATGACGATTTCTTAGACGAGCCCCCCGCTGTATTTGTCGTACCTGCACTAGGAGGTGCGGCGGCGGGTGCCTTCTCCTTTCCCTTCTTGGCCATGATCACAAATTATCGGTGAATGTCCAAAATATCTGCTGTATGTTGGAACATGACCTGTGACTGTACCAGCCTAGATCAAATGGGTTGACACTGAATGCGAACGCTGATGAGAGCGAGCTACGTTGAAATCTTTAACCGCACCTTCTCCACTCCTGCTCATACAGTGCTTAAAGGTACCCAGACTGTATCGCGCTAGGCACTTTTCAATCGCTATAGCGCCCACGTTGCTGAGACACCTCGCTGTATGCACAGTGCTTGTCAGTCTCCAGTGTCATCCCTCCAAATACAACTCATCAACGACGCTGCAGTTTCATTCTCGATCAACAGGACATACCTCACCTCAGAATTTCAACTTCATAAATTTGGGCAATAAGTAGATTAAGACATTTGCATCGCACAGAAGCATAGTAAACAGGTCCATCTTCGAACCTTCGGCAACAACCATGTCCACAACAGATTCAGACCATGAGGAGGCCATCACCAAAGACGAAATCGCAGGTGAAGCTCCGGCGCCACCTGCCACCAACGCCGGAGTGACCAAGACCACCACACAAAGCAATGCTTGTATGCCTCAGTCTACCTTAGATACCAATTTTCAAATACTAATAATTCTCCCAGTTGCGGAGCTCATGAGGCCAAAACCAAAAGCCCCCGTCCAACCAAAACAGTCATCGTCCAAGGCATCATCCGCCCCGGGCCGGTCATTCAAAAACAGGGCCGGGCTGGGCCTATACACACACGACCCGGCCTCCTTCCCGGCGAGCCGCGTCATCTATTATGACGACGACTTCGTCGTGATCAACGACCTGTACCCCAAGTCGGCCGTGCACACGCTGCTGCTGCCCCGGTCGCCCGCGCACAGCCAGCAGCACCCGTTCGACGCCTTCGAGGACGCCGCATTCCTGGCGCAGGTCCAGGCCGAGGCGCTCAAGCTGCGCAAGCTGGCGGCCAAGGAGCTGCAGCGGCGGTTCGGCAAGTACAGCGCGGCCGAGCAGCGGCGCGAGGCGGTCCTGAGCGGCGAGATGGAGCTGGGCCACGACGAGGAGCTGCCACCGGGCCGCGACTGGGAGCGCGAGATCAAGGTTGGCATTCATGCGCACCCGAGCATGAGTGACCTGCACATCCACGTAGTATCTTGTGACATGTCGTCCGAGTGCATGCGGCATCGTAAGCACTACAACTCGTTCAACACGCCGTTCCTGGTCGACGTGGCCGACTTCCCGCTCGCCGAGGACGACCCCAGGAGGCATCCGGGGCGAGCCGGCTATCTCAATGCCGACCTAATTTGTTGGCGGTGTGGGCAGAACTTTGGCAACAAGTTCAAGCAGCTCAAGGATCACTTGGCAGAGGAGTTTGAAGAGTGGAAGAGGGAGTAGATGGGTTATATATCAGGGGATGTGCCAGGAAAGATGTGAACGCATGACCTTTCTATGTCACTCGCCGGGTCCGAGATGGTATTATGTACCACACTCCAGCGCTCTCTGATATAATGATGTACCATGGTGCAGCCAGCAATACAAAATCTGAATGCAATGAATAGTATTGAGCAAACATGAATCATACTGTCATCCAGGTTACATAGGAGGCAAGACAAGAACAGGCACATACCAAAGCTGCAAAGCGCAATGCATAAACCAAATCATCATGTGTTGATACGCAAGACACTGGGGGCTTTTTTAACAAAGACCTAAGAGACACCCCAAACGTGTGCTGGTGATACTGACTGAAATCCTTTCCCCGACAGCACACACGGCCGTCTCTTCCAGCTTTTCGCAACGTAGGTATACATTCTCCGAACGAAACCCATCCGGAACGCAGAACAAATACAATACAACACGATACCGTCGACAGGTACGCATTTCAAAAGGAATAAAAGCCTCTCCTTGCGGCTATCTTCCGAAACGCGCTCAAGGCGAACCCTGCCACCGTGGCTTTTTTTACCCGGTGGGCTCGCTACTCGTCCTACAAAGGACTCTGATTAGAAAGCGGAAAGTGGTCTTACAGGCTGTGGCATTACCTCTGCGGCGTCATCGTCGTCCTCGGCGGCGGCGTCTTCCTCTTCTCCGTCCTCTCCCTCTACGTTCAGGACCTCTTCACCATCTAGAGCAGAACCCGCTTCGACATCAGCTTCGGCTCCCGTATCAATCCCAGCATCTGAGGGATGTGAGCTGTCACGTTGTTGTGACGAATCGCGCATCCAGTCGCGCGCAGCAACTGGATGCGCGGTCTTGGGGGATTTCATAACTCACCTTCCTCGTCCTCGGCAGGGCTCTCGGCGCCTGCTACGATCTCCTCGGCGCCGCTGTCCTCGGGCTCCTCGATGGGCTCGCTCTTGCGCGGCCTGCCACGCCTGCCACTGCCGGCGGGCTTGGTGGCAGAGGCTGCCTTCTTGGGGGTCGGGGCCGCGGCCTTCTTGGGAGTCTCGGCGGCATCGGACTTGCGGGGGCGACCACGGCGACCGGTGCCAGTGGTGGTGGCGGCGGCGGGAGCAGGCTTGGCCTTGGGCGTGGCCTTCTGCGAGGGGTCCTTCGGGGGGCGACCTCTGGGTCTGCCGGAGGGGACCTTGACGACCTTGCTCACGCCGTTCTTCGGGGGTCTGCCGCGACCGCGCTTGGGCTTTTCGCCGTCTGCAGGAGCGCCAGACTCGGCGGCGGTAATGGGCTCATCCTTCTTGGCGGCGGCGGCGCGCTGCTCACGACCCGCCGGCCTGCCGCGCGTGCGAGAGGGAGCCATTGCTGGGGGAATCCGATGTAATAATAAATCGAAAAAATCGAATACCGAGTCGCAATGACTTGACAATGAATGACCAAATTAATTGGAAATGGGTCGGGCTTGGTTGTTTTGATGGAAACGGTGGGAGAGAAGAGAATTTGAGGCGCACTGGAGGACGGACAAGTCGCGGGCAACACAAGAGCTTTCCCAAAACTGCCTCCAGGGGAGCTATGTAGGTACCATAGACACAGACGCGCCAGTGCTGGGGAAAGGCGCGTTTGTGTCTAAGGTACGTGAAAAATGGCCCGTGCTTAAATCTTCCGGTGCTAAACAGGCTAAAGGAACATTGATTGTTGCTGGTGAACACGGTATTAATTCTTCAACCTTTTTTTCTTTTATTTACTTCTTTTTTGATTTCATTCTTGCCTGTTCTCGTGTGATCAACAATATGGTTGGGGTCAGGGGCATTTATCAACTTGCTTTTGCATGGATTTATGCCCCATTGACCCCCTGGATCAGCGCACAAGAACAAAAAACAATCATGTTCATGACGTGAAGATACATGCGTCGTGTATCATTCTGCCCTGTACGCGGTGCGAACCTGGGTCGAAGTAACAACATTCGAGACTCGACATTTGAGACTCGATACGAGTTAACAAATGTGCAGCGTTCAGACATGATGATTGATCATGCTTTGTTCTGCTGAAAGTGATCATATATGTACATTGTGGTACACCATATGTGCAAGACCGAATACAAGATCCCCGGTTAGTTGGGCTCCTGATATCGCTGGCAACAGGTACATTCAAGGTCTGTATCGCTACTTACTCCGGAGCATGACATGGACTCCTCACGCCAGAAGATTTTAGACAGAACTGCACTATCAAGTCCCTTCACCCAAGACAATAAACATTCCAAGAACAAGAGAAGTATCACTCGATTAATAGTATGTGAGGCGGCCGCCTCCGTTGCTGATAAGATTCGGCATTTCGTGCCAAAAGATAGCTCGGGCTTGGTAGCCACCCAGGTCCTTCCCCACGCCGGAGCAGGCCGAGTAGGCCGGTCATTTCTGTATCTTTTCGCTGGTAAAGCGCATCCCGAACAAGGCGATTGGAAGATGGGACCTGATAGTGGGCGGCCGAAATGGTGGGGTCTCGCCGGAGATCATGGGCATATATAGTCCAAGAGAACATCGCCTTTACTACTTGCAAGTCACGGATTAAGTTCTTGTAGACCTGACAGCTCCATCTATATTACCATCTTACCTAGATAACTCTCATATCTTTTATTGGTTCAAGGTTGTTTACACTACAAGCAGGCCGGACAACATGGCTGACACCAAGTACTCTGACCGGAGCATTCCCAAGATCTCTCTCCACGACTTTGAGTCGAGGATAGATGAGATAACAGCTCAGCTCGTCGCAGCCGCCGAGACGGATGGGTTCTTTGCCATCGTCAACCACGGCATCCCGGTCGAGGAAGTAGAGGCACAGTTCGACGCCGCCGAGCGCTTCTTCTCCCTGCCGGACGACGTCAAGGCCACGGTCCCGTTCTCCCACAAGAACACGGGCTGGGAGAAGAAGGCCCAGATCCGGCCCAGCACGGGCGTGGCCGACCAGAAGGAGTCGTACCAGATGCAGTTCGGCGAGCTGATGGACGGCATGTGGCTGCCCGAGGACGCCATCCCCGGCTTCAAGGACCAGAGCCTGGCGTTCATGGCCAAGGTGCAAAAGGTCTCGGAGAAGCTCATGGTGTGCTTCGCCCGGGGCCTCGGGTTCCCCGACGACTATTTTATCAAGGTGCACGACATCTCCAGGCCCAATATTCAGACCGTCCTCCGCGCGCTGCACTACTTTGCGGTCGACCCGACGGTGCCGACGCCGGATGGGTACTGCCGCGCTGGTGCGCATGCCGACTGGGATTTTTTGACTCTGCTGTTCCAGCGGCCGGGCCAGAGCGGGTTGGAGATCTGTCCCGGTAGAGAAGCATTTACGGCTTTTGGGCTGGGTGACACTTGGACAAAGGTCGAGCCTGCCGCTGGCGAGATTGTTTGCAACATGTAAGTATTGCATTTAAATATCTTGGCTACGTTATGCTAATATGGACAAGTGGTGATCTATTGATGTCATGGAGTGATGACCGGTTCAAGTCGACTTTTCACCGTGTCAAGACGCCCACAAACCCAGAAGTGGACTATTACGGCCCCAGATACAGCATGGCGTATTTCAACCAGCCGAACACGGATTGTCAAATCCAGGGCCCTTCGAAGAAATATCCCATGGTTACTGGAACACAGTTCACCCAAGCGGCCATGAAACGAAACTTTGCGGCACTGGAGGCCAAGAAAGCGGCAAACAAGTTGGAAGAGATGAAGGGTGGATTGGCCCAAGCAGCATAGATGTTCGAAATTGACGTGACTGAAATTTTGCGCGGTGGGCAATCAAACAAGAATGATATTCTCCTCATCAATGTTCAACTCTTCTACCTCTCCGTTCATCATGCCATGAACATAGGATTCGCCAATGAGGTTGTATGTCTTGTCCCCAGCGTCTGGCGTTTGGCGTATGATGTGCGCCGTCATTGCGAAGCTGAAGATGCACACATGATCGCCCTGGCGTATGTTTGACGGGCCTAAACAAATCCGCCCTTCGGAACTTACAAAGATTCGTCTTTCTTTCGCTATGCATATCAACAAACACGTCGTCATCAGGTGATTAAAAAGACCCGGCAATTGTTCGAAGTTTGTGTAAACTTCGTACAAAGAGTCCGCCTTGATGCTATGTTCAGGTCAACACAGTCTTGGGCACACATTTTTGAGACAAATGCGTAAAAGGGAGAGAAATGGGGAACGAAAACAAATACCTATCAATTGTCTCAAGATTTTGTAATATTACGCAACGGTCCTCTTTGAACTGAGTCAGGGTCTCGTATGGGAACTCAGCAAATGCCAGACCGGCCTTGAGAGTCTTCCATAATGCTTCAGCGACTTCATTTCGGTCAGAATATATCCGCGCTTGGCCTTGTCGTGATGGCCGGTCTTCGAAAATAATCGTCTCTAGAGAGCTCTGCCAGCCATGGAAGGCAATGCTTTGATCGGCTCTCATCATGCCCGAAGTATCTGGGAACTCGGGAAGTACTGTTCTGATTGTGTCGATTATCTGTCCCTCTAAAAAGATCTTTTTACTTTGGGGGTCGTAAGTCACATCGAAGGTGCCCGCTCTTCTACTGGCTGAATGGTCCTGGCAATTCAAAGACCAATGGTCTTGGCCTTCAACGTCATGGAAATCTGGACACCAGCTAGGTAGGCCTTGGCGTTTGTTTGCTGATCTTGCTGAACGCAAGAGCATCCACCAGTAACTCGATGCAGGAGGGAGGATCGATAGCATGAAGAGCGCCAGCTGTGAGTACATGTCTTCGAGTGACGCATTCTCCTCAACCTGGAACGCGAAGAAGCCCGACATGGCGAAAACTCGATCTCTGGGTTCAAGGCAGTCGGCGTCCTGGGTGCAATTGATTATCGCGACAGCGTCCTCGCCGGTGACTGGCTTGCCCAGTGCTACAAGCCTTCGTATGATCTTCCGCGTGTCGAAAATGGTGCCAGTCCGTACAGCGGGTCTTTCAGGTCTCTTGCCGTCGGCCCCAACAAAATCCCAAAAAAGCGCTCTCTGAATCACTCTTTCCAACACGTTCCATTCTACCTCATGGCTTCCCAGTAACACCCGAAGCTCTCTGGCGAACGCCGCTTCTTGAAAAACCCACAGGCGGCTGTACCAACTATTGTTGACCAAGTCGTAAAACGTCGACCAGGTGTCGTCTGATGAAAGCCATGACATGACTCTGGGTCTGTTCGCAAACCATTGTGGACTGATTGTCGAATATATCTCCATGCCCGCCTCGAGTAGTTCCGGAAACTTTGCTATTACTTCTGCGCTCTGTCCGTTACCAGGCCCCAGCCACACCCAAACTCGTGTGGCTTCCTCAAAGATGCTCTTCATCATCTTAATTTGCCTCAACTTCTCCGCGTCGTTGCTCTGATCGATGCAGATAGCATCAATCCAGAGGGGCAATTGCGAGTCTCGGCGAGCGAGAAAAGGTAGCGCGCTGTTCAAATTCTGATGGACTTGGAATTCTTGATCATTACAAGTGATGGTGAAACTGGGTCTCTGCGAACAATCTCCCCAAGTGTAGGAAAGCGCATCGTAATCGAGGGTCGTGCGATTGCCAAGCTGATCCTGGAGGCACACCACTTTGAGCTGCCAAGAAATGTCTCCATTAGGTTGGATATCCGGGTACAAGAGACGAATCTCTCCCGGCTGTAGAGGCGCATAAACAAATGGTGCCATGAAGAAAGACGCGAGATGAAAATGATGGGGTGTAAGGGCAAGATGTGAATACAAGTCGAGAAGTAGGTACGTGGTGACTATTCCATGGTAACGGACTTCTTATGGAGCGAAGAAACTCTTGTGTGAAATCAGGCTACCATTCGTGTATGAAATCCCCTCATATTGTGTGGCTTGCATCTATCCCTCTTCGTACATTCAGCTCATCATGGGGGGCAGTGCACGAAGTCTACACTATCCTGGGAAAATGCTACGATTCGCCATTGTTGCCCCGCGCGGCTTCTGCTTGGAGGCGCGAGCATGAAAGCCTGATGAAGATAGCACATCGGCTCGCGATTTACCTAGGTATAATCTTACCAGTCTTCCGGCTTCAGTGAAGTACATCTGTGAATACTGGCAGGAACATGATGGCCAGACCTTTGTTCTGCTTGACGTCGAGTATAAGTGAAAGCCCAATATTGCGATCTCAAACTTTTGCATATTTCTATATTTGGATAAAATATTATTTACAATCCGTCGGCTGAATTAATGTTATGTCTGTTGGACCGATAAGCTCTGCCTGTCTTTGAATCTGTAAATACTGAGTACGAAGTACAAGGTTTCTGTATGTTTCCAATAAATAGAGGCTTGCGCCAAAAGTTTAAAACCAACACACCATCAGATGGAAAACGAAGCTAGTCCCAAACCGGAACCTTGTGTATGTATTTCTGTATGTTTACTCACCTTTTCCATTTTCTCTTCTCGTCTCTACAATTCATCGCACGAAGAAAGGCTACCTCATTGATTGACCACAAAAGATGATGTCGAGCTGGCACGGCTTGGAAATAGCTGCACTCTGATTCTACCAGCACGCAAAACAATCCTAGCGCAGATCAGGCTCTCGTCTCTCCCAGCTCCGGCCACTGGTCAATTCGCCTACCACGTCACACGCAGTAACAGCCCAAGCCCAGGCCAGGCCAACACCTTCCCCACACCGCTGCGAATTTACTGGCTCTGGGTACCCGTGGCAACCAAAGTCAACATATTATTATCGGACCCCACATGCGCAACGCAGCTGCTCGAGAGGTTGGATAGATGTACGGCACATTCCATCGACAAAGGTTCCGCGACGTTGTCGACGATATCTGCGAGACACTGACTGGAATCTGCGTAATTGATCTGAGTCGCCACTACCAACCCGCCCGAAACAACAGCCACCGCGACGTCGCCCTTTTCGATTCCTATACTACTCCTCCACCCAGTCCGACTGGATCCATGGCGTCGGTGGATTCGCGATCGAGCGTCATCCGCTCCTCTGCCTCCACGCCCTCCTTGCGATCGAGAGATGGCGCCCTGCCTTCGCATATGAAGATGGACGGGGCCGGAAATGTCAAGGTCGTCGTGAGAGTGCGGGCCTTTCTGCCCAGAGGTGCGCATCCATCTTTTTCCCCCGGAGAACCACATTGTCGGCTCCAATCACCGTGGGGCGCGTTTGACTAACACGACTATAGAGATCGAGAGGGGAGCGCAATGCCTCATCAGCATGGACCCCATCATGCAGTCGACGACCCTACACGTCCCAAATGACAGCGACCCGGCCAACGCCAAGGCGAGGACGCGCAAGGTGGTCGAGGAGAAGAACTTCACATTCGACAATTCCTTCTGGAGCCACGACACGGATGACAGGCACTATGCGCACCAAGAAGATGTCTACAATGTGTTGGGCGAGGAATTCTTGGACCACAACTTTGAGGGCTACCATACGTGCATTTTTGCCTATGGGCAGACCGGATCCGGCAAATCTTACACCATGATGGGAACGAATGACCAGCCGGGTCTTATTCCCCGGACCTGCGAGGACTTGTTCCAGCGCATCGAGTCTGCACAGCAGGAGACGCCCAACATTTCGTACCACGTGCGCGCGTCGTATTTCGAGGTCTACAATGAGCATGTGCGCGACTTGCTCGTACCCGTGGTGCCCGATCAAGCACCGTACTATCTCAAGATCCGGGAGTCACCGGCCGAAGGCCCATACGTGAAAGATTTAACCGAGGTCCCTGTTAGAAACTTGAACGAGATTTTACGGTATATGAAGATAGGCGACTCATCCCGGACGACGGCGAGCACCAAGATGAATGACACCAGTAGTCGCAGCCACGCGGTCTTCACCATCATGCTGAAGCAAATACACCACGACATGGAGACGGACGAGACCACGGAGCGCAGCTCTCGAATCCGGCTGGTCGATCTGGCGGGAAGCGAAAGAGCAAAGTCGACCGAGGCTACTGGTGCACGACTTCGAGAAGGTAGCAATATCAACAAGTCGCTGACCACCCTTGGCCGAGTCATTGCTGCTCTGGCGGATCCAAAGCACGGGCGTGGCAAGCGGAAGGGCGACATTGTCCCGTACCGAGACTCGATCTTGACCTGGCTCCTGAAGGACTCGTTGGGCGGCAACAGCAAAACAGCCATGATTGCTTGTATCGCCCCGTCCGACTACGAAGAGACACTGTCGACATTGCGTTACGCCGATCAGGCCAAGCGCATCCGCACCCGCGCCGTGGTCAACCAGGACCAGATCTCCACTGCCGAGCGAGATGCGCAGATCGCAGCAATGGCCGAAGAGATCCGACTTTTGCAGCTATCAGTCGCGGATACCCGGAGACGGGAGAAGGATCAGAAGGACAGCGAAGAGAAGCTCGAAGAATATCAGAATCGCGTCGCTGCAATGCAGCGCATGATGGAAGAGCGCAGTCTGGTCTCCGAGGGCAAGATACGCAGCTTACAGACGGAGAATGAAGCATTGCGATTACACCTTAAACTGGCACTCGACAGCTTGAAGAACCCTATCCCGGAAGTTGTTGTCAACAATACGGATCCAGCCAAGGAGCTTGGTGCTGACAAGGAAAATGCCACTCCTGATGAAGCAACCGATATCCACGCAGACTCGGAGACGAGCACAGAGCCGGACGAATATTACGACGAGGACGACGATGAGTACCTTCCTGAAGTCCACGAGGAACGCGCAAACGAGATGCAAGACTATATGCATGAGCTGCTCAAGGATCTTTCCTTGTTCAAGAGGAAGATTGGCGATGACAAGGGCAGGTTTGTGGAGGATAACATGAGAAACCCACTGGGCGTGCGCGTCAACTTCTAAAGCGCTACTCGAGAAGAACGATTCGAACGTTGGAAGAATTCATTGAAGGGCATTGGTGTTTGGAGCACGAAGCGGGCAACAGATCAAACTGAACTTTCAGAATCATGAATGTGTATTGCGATATCATAGATAGGACTATAATGAACAAGACTTACGACTCGATAAGTAGTAACAGCCTTACGCCTTACGTGACATGTCTCGGACAAACGATGTCAAGGGATACAGTGGTCCACTGAAGTCCATGTCGTACCTATATGAATCAGTATCATGTACAGCGGATCATCATGCATGAAGCAGGGCATACCAGTAGTTGACGGCTACACAAAGCCCTTCCTCTGAACAGGACTGTGATACCTTATGGTACCTTTTGACAGAAGTTAGCTGTAAACCTTCTGCAAGATGCCATGACTAACGAAGCTCACCACATGGCCGGAAGGTAAAGCATATCTCCCGGATCGAGCGTGACTCGCACGGGCTCTGCGAGATGAGAATACTTGGTCGCGTTGGCATGAATCCGATCTGGATCCCATACAGCAAAGGGGACGGTGGGCCCGTCCTCTTCCAGCTCGAGCCGCAGGTTGTCATCTCCGCCCCGGACGTAGACGGCCGGGCGCAGCTCCTGCTCGTTGATGCAGGGCTGGCACAGCGCCGGCAGCAGGACAAAGTGCTTCTGCCCGGCCACCTGCACGTAGACGTTCTCGTAGTTGTCGCGGTGCATGGCCGTCGTCGAGAGCGAGTTGCCCACCCACATGTTGATGGCGTCGGGCTCCTTGTCCAGGGCGATGCGGGCAAAGGGGATGGACCTCAGGGTTTCCGAGAACAGCGACGAGTACTCGTGACGGAGGTTGTCATTTTCTGTGGCGGAGGCGGCGTGAGATGAGTGTGTTTCGAGGATATACAGACGGCAGTAAAAAGACCCACGTGTTTGCGCATACCTCACTTCGCCGGGATCAGTGGAGGAATCTAGTTCCTGTTTTGTCAGGTAGTCGATGAACTCTTCGAAAGGCTGATCTTCCTCGTACGGCTTGGCGAAGACGGTGTTGCCGTCCGCATCGAGCGTCGGCGCATCGGCGTTCCTACGAGGCCGGTGAGCAAGAGATCGAGTTTTTGTTTTTTTCTTATTTGTCTAGGGCTGAAAGATGGGTGGTGTGGTGTAGTGTAGTTGTGTGTGACCTCCCTCCTTCCTCGGGTCCTATATAGTCATATACTCAAAGGGGAAGTCATACCCGTACGGCGTGATGGCAACATTGACGCGGTGGCCCCTCAGCGCCTCTCGCAGGTACTCGACGTTCCACTGCCTGGCGGCCGGCCAGTCCCTCGCGCCGCCGCGGACGACAAAGGGCGTGTTCTTGGCCACGAAGCGCATGAACTCGAGCGGGCTCGGCTCCTCGAAGAGCTCCTCGATGGCCGACGAGTTCAGCTCGTTGTAGCTCACGATGAGCTCCCGGACCTTGTCGTCATCGTCACCGCCCGCCGACATGTTTGTTTGATGTCTCTAAAATAACTAGGCGCTCGAATCAGGATATTCAGCAGAAGCGGGTGGCCCTGCCCTTGCAGCTTTGAATTTTGTTTATTTTAAGATAAATCTCAAGCTAGGATCTGCGGACGATCCCTTTTCGGCGGAGAATTTTAATAAGGCTGCCCAGCAAGATCTATCTCGGGAATCTCGGCCGAGCCCGCTTTCTTGGATTGCGCAAGTTGGTCTTGTGTGATAGAAATTTTGTCGTACGATCATGGACATACTCTGTCCATAGGGAGGGTAGGACAGAGAAAGCCGATGGTGAGATTCGTAGATAGCAGTGTAGCATGGAACATGTGGTTCGTCTATCTTGACTGAGGCTTTACGCGGTACATTATTTCCGCAAATTTGGTTGGTCGTCCGGGAAGAGCCCGTGGAATTTGGGAGAGGGAGGGTGCTCCATTTTCCTCGTGCCCCAACCAACCAATGGGAGAATTTGTGGATGGGCCTACCTTAATCACCAGCCAGACCTGTGCTCCAGCTGTAGTATTGCATGTAATTTTGGTTCCCGGGAGAAATGCCATTGTTTCGAAATTGCATGCGACACTGATGGAGAGCCGCAATGTTGAACGTCTGCGAGTCACGAAATGATCATTTGGACATGATTTATTTTAGACTCGTATGACAGCATGCAGTGTCCACGATCATGCTTCAGGCCGGAAAAGGTCACTTTTGTGTAATCAGAGACATTGTTGACACTACTACCTTGCGAGCCAGGTAGGCATGGTAGGATGGCGTCTATTGCATCGCGATCTGGTAACTGCTCGACTGCTGGTGGTGGGGCACCAGCACATCCGTTACGCCGAATATTTGCTTAGAATTACCTACTTGATATACTTACATATGTATGTGCGACCGAGCCCTATCATCCTATAACACAAATGATATTTTCATCTTGCAGCAAGTAGACCGACATTTCTGCCCACTATCACTACCAACGGCGGCTGTCGGGCAGCAATCAGCAGTTTGACACTGCCATTGACAGCCTTGTAGATTGATAACCTTGGAAAGCAGCCCTCACATCCATCCCAGGTTCCCAGCCAAACCAGCCAGGCGCAGGGTATGATCAGCAGCCACGAGTCAGGCTTGCACTACTACAGAACATAAAGCACCGAAAGTAACCTGTCTTGGATTTTATCTTTCAGCTAGGGACCCCAAGGCCGTGGGGGTGAGCTAGACCAGATGCATCCGTAGTGTATACTCCATTCAGGGAGAGCTTACGTCGAAGCTGCTCCAGATTGTCCAGGAGAAGTTGTTCTTGTGTTTTGGAATAGCCGGCAAAGCACTGGGCAAGAATCGTGATGAATGCACGCGCAGGAAAATCCTTTTGCATGCTTCCTTCCCATCATCAAGGTTCGACTGTGCATACCCGCCCTCGCTTCTCATTGACGCACTCTGCAGTTCGTAGCCTTTGGTGCTCCCCAGGAATGATGATCACCATGTAACGGAACGTGTTCCGTAGAAGGTGCTGAGAAGCAAATCAGAACGGGGACTGCTGCTTCCTGTAAGTATGTACCAGAGGATCGGCCACTCGGTACGCACGGGAGACAGGTCGCGCGGGAAGCGGGCAGCACCCCGCCAAGCCTACCAGAGGTGCCACGAGCATGGGCCCCCTAGCTTAGCACCGAGCGACCAAGTGTTGTGCTTGTTCAGCGACTGGCGCACCTCCCAGGGCCCCCTTGTTTTTAGCGACCTCCAGTTCGAGTTAATGGGCTGGTAGGGTTCTGACTCCGGGTCGTCAATGACATGAGCCTGGCCGCATTAGTGGATGTATTGTAGCGTAGTAGACGTCCTGTTTCCTACCTTATTCCCACAGTTCGAGAAAGACGCCCGCCCGCCCGAAAAGAAGCACCGTTGGCGCCCTCGTCTTACCTGTACTGCTGCTGCTACTTCCAGAGCGCGTGCTCAAATTCTTCTCGTCCGGACAGAAGAAGACGCCTTGGACAAAGGTCTGGTCCAATCCAAACCCGCCGATCGCCCTGCGTAGTCTCAAATCCTCCAAGCTGGTGGCGGTTGGCCTAAAACAACCTCGGATCCGACCAAGTGGTTTTTGGCTACCACCATTGGCGCTAACGACAATTGGTCCTTTCTTTTCCTCCACCAAAAGTCGAGCCTCTGTCTGTTCGTCCAGTGACTGCCTGTCTACCTGTCTACCTGCCTACCTTTTTATAACCTACACCCTTTCTGCTTTCGCCGACGAGAGACAGACAGTCGGAGAGGAGCAAAAGCACTTGATGAAGCTCGATTTGCGCCTCGGGTTTTAGCGGCGCTCTTTCTCGTCCTCAGCTCCTCAAGATCATGCCCCCTCTTGCTCTCGCGACGAACAGCCATATGTGGCGAAATCGATCACAACTACCATTCAGACATCACCAGCCATAGAAACAACCAGACCACCGACAAATGCGTCGAGAGAATGATTTGGTACCTGCTGTATCCTTTTAGAGGGTGCGTATGCTGCTTTGGATTGCTTCCCTTCTTCCGTAGCCTCGCCGCCCTGCTCTGTCTGACCAGCCCTGCGCTGCCTTCTCCCGCATCCCGCCAGAACTTTATTAATACATGTGAATCAGAACGACCGAAGCTCCTGTACTCAGTCCGACCCATCCTCTACGCGATGCCTTCACCCGATACGGCAGATATGCTGCCCGTCATGTCATCACCACCCTATTAATTTCAGTCACCGTCGCCTCTGTTCTGATCTATCCTTTTCCGTTTCTGTACACGACCGACTTCACTAATGGCGCCTCCAATCTACCTCACCATGTTTGGACCGACGCGCAGCCGCTCGAGGAGAAGGCCGGCATCGAGCCAGATATCATGATGCGCTACATCTGGGTCCATGGCGACTATATGAAGGCTCTCGATCGGGATGTACTGATGGGCGCTTTGGAACTGCAGAACGAATTGCTCGGGCCCACGGTTGACTTCAGTCCGCGCCAGCTTCCTCCGCCCCTCGAGACTGTTGACTTTTCGCACACGACCGCCCTCGATTTGAGCCCGCGCCAGCGCGATGCTTTTCACATCATCAACGGCCTGACCGACGAGTCGTGGTTCTTTCACTCCCCGCTACTCTACTGGTCATGCGACAAGCAAAAGCTTGAATCAGATGCCAATATCATGTCGACGGTGAACGACAAGAAAACTCAGCACACGTCGGTCAATGTCACCCTGCGCCATTCGATTGTGTTTAGTGGAAAGCGATTCGAAGATCGCAGGCTGGCTGCCGCTGATGCCCTCGTCATCACTCTGATTCATCGACGAAACTCACCCGTTGGCCGCATCTGGCAGGCGAAATCCGAAGAGCTCGCCCGCAAGATGGCTGACAAATGGGACGTGTATCCATCTGACGGGATGAGCTATCGCAGCCAGATCTACGAGTTTCAGTTCAGGCCCATGTCACTTCAAGATGGTCTTGCACTAGGCGCAGCATATCTTCTCACGGGCGCCTACTTTGTCGTCAGTCTCACCAAATTGCGAGCCGTCAAATCCAAGTTTGGGTTGGTCGTGACTGTATTGGCGCAGCTGGTCCTCTCGATCATGTCCAGTTTTACACTCTGCGCCATATTCAAAATTGATCTTTCAAAGATCCCGCAGCTGGCCTATCCAGTCGCCATTTTCTCCATGAGTTTGGAGAACATATTTCGCCTCATCAATGCCGTTATTCTCACTCCGGCGGAAAGCAATACCAGCAATCGAATTGGGCATGCATTCGGCACAACCGGGCACGTCGCGCTCGCCAGCGTTGGCCAGAACCTGCTCATCTTGTGGGGTCTGTCCCATGTGGTGTCGCCCGGTGTTCAAGCATTTTGCTCTTTTGCCGCAATAGCCATCATATTCGACTTCTTCTACCTATCGACATTCTTCCTATCTGTCCTCAGTGTGGATGTGCGGCGGACGGAGCTCAGCGATGCTCTAGCAAAGGCCTCTATTCGGAATCACCGGACGCCCGCCGAAGCCAAAGCGCGGCAGTCTTGGGTTGATGCCTTGCTGCAGGGCAAAATTGCCATGTCGACCCGAATCGCCGGCAGCATTGTCATGATTGGGTTTATACTGATTGCGCAATGGCACTTTTTCGAGAATGAGAGCTTACTAAGGACTCTGGGACGCATCACCATGATATCCCGGAAATACAAGGACGTTGCACCCAAGTCATCACTACTTATCGACGTTCATCAGGCCAGGAGCCCTACATCCTGGCTGCGACTACAAGATCACGAGACGGCTCGAGAGGTTATCAATGTGGTAAAACCAGAAGCCCATAGCTACGTCGCCAGGGTATTTGACCCCATCGTGTTCGTAAAAAAAGGAGCGGATCGAATGTTGACGACGAACGAGCCTCCATTTTTACCCGCTGTCTACGACTTTGTACGGCATCAAACTTTGCCTTTTCTTGCGACCGTCCTAGTCATTGGAGCTGCGGTGCGCATTCTCATGAACTATTTGCTGTTTGATGAGCTTGCCGAAACCACGGCATCCACGAACGCGGCGGAAGAGGAGCCTCTACTAACCGTCAAGACCCTGGGTAAAGGTCACTCGCTCGACATTGTGGCAATGTCCGCGTCATCTGACGGACACGTCGTGTCTGTCGGGCTAGACAGAATCATCCGTGTATGGGATGTGAAAGCTGGTGGCAGCTACCCTCTCCTCGGGAATGAACAATCCCAGGTTGCCTTTCCGATCCTCGCCATGTGCGTTGACGATGAGTCCCGGTGGCTTGCTCTGCTCATGACAAAAACTGTCCTCCTCTGGGATCTACAGGAGCGTACGTGGGGGCCGTCTATATCTGTGGACCCTTTTCGCCATCGACCTGAAGCTTTCTTCTTCGCTGCGCAAGAGGTTGAGGGGGTTCATCCGGTCATACTTCTCCGGCGCGATGGAATCATGACCGAAATCAAGCCCGAAAAGATGGAGACTGACAGTTATTTGATTTCCGATGGGGCTCTTGTATCCGTTGGTGCCCTGATTGAGAAAGGTAATTAACCCTTCTCTTGAGATGTTTATACATGTCATCATTCCTTACATGCTAACAAACTCAAAGCAAAAGCTACAACAAAAGTCATGACTTCTTTCCGTGATGGCCAGGTCCACTGCCTGAGTCAAGATGCATCGGGCTGGAACTGCAACACTGTTGACATTCCTCGGCCCAGGGACAAGGAGTTCATGTCGCTTGTGGCGCTACCAGAGCTTGGGTTCATTCTTGTGGTCAGAGTGCAATCAATTGATTTGGTTGACGCCACCTCGTACTGCGCCATACACTCTTTCAAGACTGATCCGATACAGCCGAAGACATTAAAATGCTTCCACTCGAAGAGAAGAACGATGCGATGCGGCTCAGTCGGTCTCAAGTACCTTACGTTTGCGTACCTGAATGCATTCACACGGGATCTCGTCATTCAAACATATACGCCTCAGGACGAAGGCGCGTCCATTTGTTTTCGCGAACCAGGGCAGCCAGTGAGCAAGACATGCTGCCGATGGCCCGAAACGAAAGAAATGCGAAGCGTCGTCAAGGACCCGGGTACATGGGAAGCGCTTCCATCAAGAATATTACTTGGCGTCAGGAAGAAGCTGTCACACAAAGCAAGGACAGAAAACGGAAATGCTCATCAAAATGGCAACGCGGGACTGCGGCGGCGGCGCCCGAGTCACACCCCGTCGCCAATGTCTTCCGTCAAAATGGAAGACATGTGGGAAATATGGATGCTATCTCAGGCGGGCAATGTAGAGACCTGGGATACACTACCACTTTGCCGGGAAGACGACGATGAACATCTATTCGTCAACGACACTGGGCCAATGGTCCGCGTTGGAAGAGGCAGCGTCGCGATCGGACTCAGCAACGTTATCAAGGTGATTTTAGTCGGCAACGAACGGTTCGAGGGTGGCGAAGAGAGCTCGGCATTAGAGGATGGTCTGGGAACCGTCATGAGTCGAAGACGTAATAAGCCGTCGACTCTGAGAGGTAGGCCCGCAGCCATGTTGAAATAATGCACTCGAAGATCTCATGCTACGGCGCTGTATATACTTATAAACTAATTCATATGGGTATGGATCATGGTTGGAAAAACATGGGTTTTGGGGGGTAATCACAATCGGCGTCGCACATACACGGGCATTTACTTCTTCGAATGGGATACCACTATATCACGATTCTATATAAACTCATGGGCTCCGGCGCTTTCACAAGGTTGGGTTCAATTTTACCTGGATATAATGAAAACCCTCTTTATAGGAAACACGACAGTAAAAGTATGCTAGCCCATATATGAATGGTAATAATGATTTTAGCTCCTGCACACTGAAGTATTCAAAAGTCTATCGTGGATCTGGAATCTAGCAACCTCATACCCGAAACGCCTTTTGTGTATACCCTTCTTGTCCTCGGGAACCCTTCTGTACTGTATGTATGTGTCTCATGAGCCAGCAATCGCACACACAAGAACCCAATTTCCACAAATCCGTACCAACACCCGCATACAAAGATGCCATGACAAGAAACCCCTAGTAACAAGAATAAAACTCCTAACCCCAAGCTCTAGAAAGAAAGAAGACACCCCCCGTCACTCCAAACACAAGATTTCGTAAGAAACAGCAACCTCCAAAAGCTCCATACAATAAAGAACAATAAGAACGCCTGTGCCTCACATCTATCCCACGCTAACCCGCATACCCAAAGCCTTGGAAGAAGGTGAAGAAGAATAGCAGAAAACTTCATCTTCGCATAACATGGTCTGTCGTCTGTTGTTGTTCATTGCTGTGTACGCCCTGCCGCGTGTGCGCCGAAAAAGAATTCTAAAAATGAAGAAAAGGAAATGATGGTGGTCTGAAGATCGTCCGTGTGGAATGTGACGCCTGCTGCTGTAGATCTAGCAGCTGCTTTCACAGAGAGGGCAATATGACGCGTCTGGTCAAGTGTCCATATCCATGACCCCCGACGAGAGAAAAGAGAGAGAGAGTGTGTATCTCTAGTAGGCATCAAAAAGGTCTCTGATGAGTCTACTCAAGACCTTCTCATTCTTGCGCCGACGCCGCCGGCGCGGCGGACCTTGACGACGGGCGGCGGCGCGCACTTTTCCGGGCACCAGACCTGGCACTCGTCGCAGGCCTCCTCGAGGCCGATGGTGTGCCAGATGGTGCGCTTGTCGCAGGGCGTCTGCGTGAACGAGGCCGGGTTGCAGAACCGCGCAAACGTGAAGGACATGTGCTTGCAGCTGAAGGCGTGGGCGTAGTATTTGCACATGGTGGGCTGTGTAGGTCTGTATGTAGTGGTTTGAAGACTTTTGTATGCTTGGTTTCTACACGTATACCCGTGTAGAAATGGAGATGTATGTTTGAGTTGCTGATGCCCGCCTGATGTGATGGTGATAGAGAGCGGTTGATATATGTCTTTTATGAAGTAAAGAGTGATTCGAGAGTTGTGGTGATTCGAATGGGTATCAGCGAAAGATTTATGAGCGAAAAAGAGAGAGAGAGAGAGAGACAGTTGAGTGAGAGCTCTTGGGTTCTAGATATCCGAATGAATGTCAAGTCTGGAGAAAAATAGTGAATGTCGGTGTGAACAAGTGAGTGTGATTCGAGTAAGTGAGTGAATGTGTTGTTGCTCCGAATTGTTTCTTCTTTCTTTCTGGCAAGGGAAGGGCGATGGATGGGTTGTTCTTATGGTCGCTTATATGCCAAGAAGCAAATCGGGTATACACCCAGTCAGTCGGAATGCAGCTCGGAAGGAAGACGTGTGTGGCGAGCCTTGTGTGCGTGTTTGCTTTTCCTGTTGGGCCGCAAGGTTGCGAATAAGGTTGTGTGGTGGTGATCCAGAGTCTAGATGGATGGAGTATCCGAGTCGTGGCCTCGTGCCAATCCAATCCGATCGACGTATTGTATGCAGGGCAGGGAGAGAGACTCGCTCTAAACCTCTAATAAACAGCAAAGTGGCCAAATTGGGGAATGCTGATCACGAATTACATGGGACAGCCAAAGCAAAAGTAGAGTTGACGGCTGCAACGTGCGAGTCATTCAGACGGTTCCGGGAAACGTTTCAAGCCAGAGGAGTATTCTCAAAGAGTAGGTAGTCGAGAATTGGTGCTATTCTTAAATACTACTACTGTCTTGTGTCTGACCCGTGTGGAGTTGCTTTGAACCAGCGAAACGGGACCTACGGAGTCGACACGCAGATATGGATACCTACCTGCCTACCAGGCATCCCTTTTCCATCTCACCTTGACTGGGTCTCGGATCAGTCAGCAGTCGAGCAATGCCTGGATGGGTATGACTCCCATCCCAGATTGATTATATTGTCAATCAAAAGGATCACCTATCCGGGGTTGTGTTTGTCGGTTTTTGGCAATGGGCCGTGATGTTGGGTCAGTTTACGCGAACCCGATTGGGACGACAGGCCCTTCGGGGGGGTCCAATGGTCATAATTTGGCAACGGCATTCGGTTGCGAGTAGCCTGTTTCAGCACGGCTGAGGTAAGTTCCACAACATGTGAAGATTAGACACTGGAGCGAATCATGAAGGCGCTATAGGACCCTTTGTCGGCCAGCAACACCTGTCCCTATTGCCTCAGACAGAAAGTCTTGGGCAGAAACCGTTTGGCTCTGTCTACGTCGAGCGAGATGTCCGGTCCGAGGAGTAGGGTAGTCGTCATGTCTGTACGTAGCCTCCTTCTCGCCCGGCCAGTATCAGGTCCGTGATCTGCAGATGATGTGCACGAAGCCTTTTGGGCACGGCCGCGGACGGACATGTGCTTTCTTTCCTCAATGGGGGAGAGAGACGAACGTGTTTGACGTGGAGCAATATAGACAAGAAGGTCTCGCTCCCGACGATATGATGAGATACGATCGTGGGTTGTGTGGGTGTGGGGATCTCGACCCTGATAGCTGTGTTTGACGCAGGTGTAAACCTGGGCTTGCATCTTGGGCTGACCCGGGTCGCATTATACTCCAGTGCCATTTTTTTGTTTTGTCCTGTATGTAGGTATGAACCCGGCGGGCGGAAGCGTGTCAATTGCGCCCGAAACCCTTGAACCCCAAGGGCTTGATGCTTCGTGGCAGCCATGTCATCTATGCACGAGTCATTCTTGTTTGACGGATGACAGCATGTCGACGTGAACATTTTCTTTTCGGGAGTTGACGTTCAATGAGAGAAGCGGTGGAGGAAAGATGGGAAAAGAAACAGGACACTGGTTGGTGTTTCTCAACTGCCTTTTGCGCTTACACAAGGTACACTCTCCGTATGTTGGGGGGAGCCATCCACGCCCGTCGGCCCACACTGCGAGACGGGGTTAGGTTTTGCGAGAAATCAAAGACTCGCTCAAGCCGTAACATTGAAGCAATGAGATACAATCGACGCTGTACAACGCCGCCAGGCCTTGATGGATACAAGAAAGTAGACCCGGGCAGCAAGCAGCACGTTCTGGTGTGAGCTGCTGGCTGTTGACTGGATCCGGGAGTGTACCGTAGTGTACGATGTATGTATGTATGTATGTATGTATGTACCTCGTATGTATGTATGTATGTATGTATGTAGGTCGGGCAGATTCAAGGTAGCATGAGCAAGATGCCGATATGCAAGCAACTTACTTGCAAGCACCAGTCAATCAGCAAGAGTGGCAATTTTGACGTTTGCGAGAGGTGCATACTCTCACCGCCAGTCCGGCATCATGTCTGCTGTATGTCTGCTCACGACATGACGATGGTAACAATGGAGGGAACCGGGTGGGTGAATTGATTGATGTATGTTCGATGGGAGCCAAATATAGCAGCAGCGCTCCATCTGAACGAGTTAGCGAGCCCCGGGCTTGGGGTTCCGGGTGCGACGGGCAGGTAGCAAATCGAGGATATTCTGCGAAATTTCAGTAATAACAAAAGAATCATCATGGAGGGGATGGCCGCATATTTCAAGGCCGGGTGCACAGGTGAAGGGACATGGATTCGACGTCCGCGGATGAGAGGTTTGTAAAGTTTCGCTCCGGGGGAGGGAAGGGACCTGCTTTCTTCTGGTGAGGTCATCCCGTGGCTTACGCCAGTGAGTTACTAGTTAGTGGCTTGATGTGCTGTCAAGAGCTGGTTGGGCCGCGGAAGCAATTCATGGAATGACCAATGGCCGTCATGATTGATGATGGCGGGCTTCGAGTATGTATCTAGGTAACAAAGTGCTATTCTTATCCGAGAATGTACTACTTAACTGTAGACGTGTACGAAGTACTACATAGGCAGGCCTCCATCACCAGCCCATCGAAGGTAGGAAAATAGAGCCAGGTCACCCAAAGGTTAGAGGAGTAAGGTAGAGTACCTGCCTCAAGGCGACCTGCTGGCCGACCTGGCCTTGCCCTCAGATCCCCTTGCTTAAGTTAGTTCCCGCTGTGGAAGAAAAATCGGGGAGGTTGGGAGCTTCGAATCCAAATGGACGGGCCCCCTACCGCCTACCCTGACCTAGCCTAGGGGTCAAAGTTCTTGGAGCAGCGGCACAGAAGCAACTGAACGTGGGGTAGGCGTAGGGTACATTAGGGGACTGGCGACAGGCACCGTGCTGGGCCTGCGAGGCCTGCAAGTGCTGTCTGGGCATCGTATGCGGTCATATGCGGGCAGAGTGTCTGACCTAACCTAGGCCCAGATCCCTGCGTCAAATGTCCAACTGGAGGCTATTTGGTATCTTCTCTTTTTGCGCGCGCCTCTCTCGTCTCTCGTCTGATGCGCATACAATTGCTGCACTGCGCTGTGCTGCACATCTTATGTGAGTCTGCATGTACCGGGAGATGACCTACCTACCGCACAATGCGTGTATGCAGCTGCGTCAGGGGTTCGAGAAATTGGGAAATTCAGACTGGACTGGACGGGGTCACTCCTCCTCGATATCATGAAACCCGATCGATCCAAGACCGGGGGCCCTGTGTCCAAGATACATGAGATATCCGCCCGTTGCATCCACAATGCATCATTCATTCATTGCGCCGGGCGGCCTGAGGCGTCACATACATACTGAAGGGTCCGTATTCCGCATGTTGGCATCCCTCGGGATCATCCTGTCAATGAGCTCAAGTCGACAAGCGGGAAGCGGGAAAGATGGTCGTGTCACTGCTCGAGTTTGTTACGCACAATTGGTTAGGTAGACACGAATAGCTGTGTAACGCGGGCAGGAATTGTCGTGCTGTGTTACCTGGCCACTCTCCAAAATCCCACATGATTTGACATTTCCCCCGTTCTAAGTATATCATCCAGCCGCGGCGGAACGCAGCACAAAGCTCACGCGGTGGGATCGCACATGCGCGAGTCTTCAAGGCCTTAGTTGGACTAACTTTGCCATGTCCCGTTCGATGACTGACGGTGACGGCGGTTTCCTATGATTTTTCTTCTGTCTCAGACTCTCAGACAAGTGTATGTTGCCCTCGTGGGGGAGAAGCACCAATGACACCCGGAGCGGGCGCCTATGTAGGAACAAAAGTCAATCCTGCGCAAGAGGCGCTGCGGTTGCCATGGAGAAGTCCAGGAAGCAGTCACTTGCGCGACCAATTTGAGTTTGCGCAAAAGATAAAAAAAGAGTTGATGTTTTCTTTCGAGAATGTGTCTGCCAAAATAATGACAACAGTAGCCCCGACTGTCAAAGCAGCAGGTGAGTGCGCGCTTGCATCTGACATCTGCAGAGACGGCAGGGTATTTGACTGAATGCAAGCTCTCGACATTCTGATTCATATTTTCATATACTTGGTACTGGAAGAGAAGACGGACACGTTGGAATCTGCTGTGTCGCGATATACGGCCAGCTACCTAGCGGGGACATCAACTGCGGCGCATTCAGCTGGGATAACCGTTTACCGGCGTCCAACGCAGCAGCTGCGAAATAGAAGTGACCGTTGGTACATACAAGCCTAAGCTCGGTCGGAGAGCCAATCAACTCATCCGCAAGACATGTTGAAATCTGGTAACAGACTGACCCAAATTCAACAGAGACGATTCTGAACCCTGTTTTTACTCAGCGCGAGGGTCATCGCAAACTTCACACTTGTTATCCAGCTCATTTATCACCGAGTCTTGGATCTCGAGGAGGAAAAGAAAAGGGACGTCGGCCCCGGACCGTCGAATTGGCCTGGCCTGGCCTGACTTGCCGACTCACTCACTCACTTACCATTCACTCACAAGCTGGGCCTGGCTAATAAAGGGTACATAAGCAGGCGGGATTGCTGGTTCCAATCAGCGCTCCACCTGGCCGCCTTTTTCGGCTCTCTCGATTCTCGTCTCTCGTCTCTCGTCCCTCCTCCTGGGACCTCGAGCCTCTTCCTGGTAGGGGGTTTGATTGGATTTTCCTTGGGACAACTCATCTTGCATCAACGCATCCGCACCAGAAAAACTCTCGAAAGGGCTTCTATTCGCTTGCCCTTTTGATTTCTATTCCCCGAGGCCCCCGATCTCTGACCTCTCGAGAACCCTCTCCAGCATCTACATACCACCTAGCAGGGGCCGCCTGTCTGTCCTTTTTTCTTGACCTTGACCTTGACTTCCCCTTGTTCGTTGACGTCTACCGCGGACCCCAAGCGTCAACTCCAAGTCACAGGGCCTGGTCAATCGCTCGCTCGCTCCGTCCCTGAGAGAGAGCCTGCCTGTCTTTTCCCGCGCCAACGCCTTCTAAGCCTTGGAACACTACCTAGGTACCGCTCCGACCGTTTTTTAGTCGCCCCGGCGTCCTTTTTTTGGACTACACTCACTTTTGGTTACAAACCCACTTGTGACCTCGTTTACCCGCCATTCGATTTCTCTCATCCATACCATACCGAGGACTTGGGTCGCCTATCCGTCCAGCTTTCGACCAAGCCCGGGTGAGAGAAGGAGAAAAGACACTTGAGTCTTCTTCTTCTCTGGCGCCAATCTATCTATCTGCACGACTCTCACCAAAAAACGACCCACTGTCGTTCATGCATTAGAAGCAACCTGCCACCCGCTCCTTGCAAAATACTACTAGCTCATACATAATAACCTGCGTACCCCCGGGACGCACATACATCCTCAAGCTAGTGACCCTACGTCTGTGGATTTATTCTTCGTCCATCAGTCCTTTTTCTCTGGTCTGGTCTGTTGCTCAAACATTGAGCATCTTCTTTTTGCAGACCTCAGGCCAGTCGGTTCAACTCACGGGTTGATCTCACCACAGCTGAGCCTCTCGACAGCCAGCTGCTCCACATAGTCAACCGTCGACTCAACTCGGGACTTACAAGATCCAAAATCAGCTCGGTGGACCGCACACCGCCTCTGGGAAACCAGAACCAGGCAGGCCTCCCGCCACCAGCAGCCAGGAAACCGTCCTTTAGCAGCGATCGCGGTATCAAGGAAGCCCCCGCCACGTGGCGATCATATATATACAGCCGCCTAATCTAGCGCCTGGGACCCCAATCATCGTCATAGGCCGTACGATTCGACGCCGAGATGCTTCATGACAGACGGGACTCAGCAACTCCATCCGCCGCTTCCTCCTCGTCACAGCCTCTTTCCCGCCCGACCCACTCCTCTTGACCTACTTCACTCCTTGACCCGAGTTTGTGGTATTTCTCTGTTCAGTAGGCGAATCGGTCCATCGGCGTTGCGGTTCTTTGGCTGTATCATATCGGTCAGTTGAATTCTTGGTCATCCCAATCAATCGTGGATGGTGACCCATATTATCTCAATGATCTTAAGCTGATGGCGAATATAGCTCCTCTTAATTTTCGGGGTTCTGTCTGATAGGGCTTAGTCCTTCTTTCACACGATACACGACGTCTTTGGTTGTACCTCTAAATCCAACGGCTGCCTCTCATTATAATCTTATGCAGGCGGCACGGCCAAAACCTTAAGACAACTAAATCGACATTTTGGAATTCAGTGTCATTCTTTTTGTTGGATCGACAGGACACTCTTTTCAACGACTCGAAATTGAGCTTCAGTATCATACTGAGCCTTCTGAACTCGACATTCTCTATTCAGTGTCCACACTGTCGGCGTGTGTTGGTCGACATTTATTCGACACGAAATCACCAATTACCTCCATCGCTCATTATATCGGCTCCCAAAAATTGGTATACATCCAATTGAGTCTCAGGAACTTGGTTGTAGGTATGGCATTACCACTTGCAACATTGTACTTCTGTCATTTTTTATTATCCATTTTCCCGCACAAATCGTGATCAAGCATACCATGGGTTACTTGTACATCATATTCACACCTGACAAGCCCTACTTCATTCCACACAATCACCCGATTCACATGATCTGCCGAGAGGTTGAGCTGACCATAGTCCAGGCGGGCGTAGCACAGTCCAATTCGGTCGCTTTCAATGGCATCCTCGGAGGTGGACCAAAAGTTTCTCGGCAGGCTTGCAAGGGCCGTCGAACCAAGCAATGCCCTCTTGGGTTCAATGCTGTACAAGATTCTCGGTCTGTCCATCAACTTATCAGGCCATCTGCTTAAGGCGCGGAAACAAAGACGTCTGGACACGAGTCGTATGACGCAGTCCCTCGACCTCTACCTACACATAATATGGCTTTCTCGGGAAGGCCTTGTCATGCTAGAGCAGTATGTCCTGCCAATGGTTGGAAATTATATCGAGCTTAGGGTGCTCGCATACAAGCTACGCGCCTCATTTTACCATATTTTCGTCCTGTTCCATAACAACCCTCCCGTCTCGAACATGACGCCCGAGGCGCTGACGGCGGCTGCCTTGTCAGCGCTGGGCTCAACACGACCAGACAAGGGCAAAGGTGTGGCTAGAGAAGACGACCTTCCCGAGACAGCCAGGTCATCTTTGCAGCCTACCCACGCTCTCGAGGGCGGTCCTGTTGGCCCACCGCCAGGTTTTGGTCCACCGCCACCCGAAGCGATCGCGTCCTTTTTGCTTCCGCACGTCGACTACTTACCCACGGCCCACAACTACTTCAGACAAGCCGTTGAGCTTGCCGATGCACACCTCTGGGGCTCTCACTCGTTGCGACTGTCGGTGAAGACGGAATATGCAGCGTTCCTGTACGAATGCGTGCACGATTTTGAAGGAAGCCGGCGGTTGGCTAAGAGAACGATAGCCGAGGTCTACGACGCGCAAGAAGGCATGGACGACGACATGTTCAACGACGCTTGCGAGCTCGTCACAGTTTTGGGTAAGATGATGAAACGAGGACTAGGCTCGAGCAACCCGTCCAGAAGTCGAGGCGCCAGCCCAGCAACAATTGCACCATCCCAATCCGACAGTGTGGCCACAGCGGTACCTCCTGTTGGCATGCAAAACCCGATCTGATCTTTATTCATCCGACTCATCGATGAACGAGCTTGGTCCTGTATCGATGACAGCAAGGCACTGCAAGTATGCGCCTGTTTTGCCCCCACCACCCAATCTCTGGTTATGGTTGTTGGTCAACATTGCATCTCGCTAGGAAGAGGGAAGAACTGTGTATAGAGATGACAGTAGATGTCGTCTACGCAGGAGCCATATTTTGTTTTCCAGAGTGGATTTGCATAGCCGGCCGGAGTTTTAAGGAGCATATGGTTTGCATCCATCTTGGCTTGTATTAATTATCACAAGCGAGATGAACATTCTGACCTGGAGGTCATATTATTGATAATGTTATTTATTCAGAAGCGCACAGTCATATCTTTTCGCCAGTGGGACATGATACTACTTAGACGCCTCACATCCATCCACAGGAACAGTCAAGTACAGCGATATCGACAAAATGAGGTCATAGTCTGCCTTCCCTACGATGACTTTTGCATCTTGTGCTTGATGATTTCCTCCGAGACCATACGGCCCGTCGCGTTGAAGAAGTCGGCCTGCATGCGCTTGTACTTGAGCGCCTCGTCCTTGGCCTCGATGACGGCCAGGACCTTGCAGTCGCCCTCGGTCCAGTGCCGGTCCGGCTTGTACGTCTTCTGCTTCGGGTACAGCTCGCTCCAGTATTCGTGGTACAGGAACCGCTTCTGCTCTGCCCGCTCGCCCTCGCTGTCGTCGCTGTCGCTGTCGCTACTGTCGTCTTCCGAGGAGGATGACGACGATGAGTCCGCCACCTCGGCGAAGCGGATGCCGTTCTTCTCGATCACGCGCCCCGAGAGCTTGATGGTGCCTGGTCTGGGGGAGTCTTGGACGACGACGGGGGAGGCGGTGGGTGCCTTGTGCGTTGTCTTGCTTCCTCCGCTTCCGGTGGGGGAGGGTTGCTTCTCGGCTTGTTTGACCTCTGCCTCTGCCTCCTTTTCCTGTTCTTCCTCCTCGACGATGCCCGCGAGACCCATCATCGGGAACTCCTGTTCCTCCTCCACCTCGGGCGCCGGGGTCGGCTTCTCGGGCGAAGACATGGGCTTCTCGGGCGACGGAAGGTCCTGGCCCTGGCGGCGCATGTCTTCGGCCCAGCTCTCGCCGATCTTGGCCGGGTCGAGGCCGGCGGCCTTGATCTGCGCCTCGAGAAACTTGTGTCGGTTTTTCACCAGGCCCTTGGTGCTGCCTATGGATTCCCCTATCTGGGCCCAGGTCTGCCCGTCCTTCTTGAGCTTGATTATCGCACCATCCTGGTTCGTCGTCCACTTGCTGTTGTCCTCGGCGATATTGGGCATGGTGGGCGGTGGGGTGGAAGGACAGATTAAGAGATGGATCGGTGTGATGGTGGAGTTGAGGGGTCCGGATGGATGAGAGTTGCGAATTAGTTTGAAGAGGTTGTAAATCAAACCAACTTGGTCGTGGCCTTGTTAACAACAATGTTGCAGCAGACCTTTTGTTGGTCGCGTCGTCTGAGAAGCACGTCTAGTCGTTTCACAATAGCCAGTTACTCGACGACTGGGAAGCTCTCATGTCGTTGACTGGGTGATCCTTGAGCTATCTGGTCGTCCATTGGTCACCCAGAGCTGAGCAGCAAGGTGGGTTCAGTCATATGCCACCTAGGCACAAGCAACAAGACTTGACTACCTCACAATCTGCTCTTGACCTTGGGGCGCCATTTGGCATACGGGTGGTCCTCGCCCGGAGGGATCAAGTGGTCGACGGCGCCAGTGTTTACAAGTCCTGGGTGAACTTGGTCGAGACTCGTGACGCCGCACATGCGCATCGTCGTCTCGAGTTCGTCGTTCAGGACTATTGATTCACGATTCAGCTCCAGATACGTTTTCTCCCTTCTTCAAGCATGGGGACAAAAGAGAAGACTTACTGTCGATGTATTTCTGGATACCCTCCTTGCCATAATTCAGACCGTACAAGATCCCCCGACCGATCCCAACGGCTTTGGCACCGAGGCACAGGGCCTTGAAGATGTCGGTGCCCCGCGATATACCCCCATCGACGTAGACCTCGAGGCGGTCAAACACCTCGGGGCAGCACTTCTGCAGCTCGAGCAGGACCAACACCGTCGCCGGCGCCGTGTCGAGGCTGCGGCCGCCGTGGTTCGACAGCAGGATGCCGTCGACGCCGGCGTGCATGGCCATCACGGCGTCGGCCGCCGTCTGCACGCCCTTGAGCACGACGGGCACGCCGGGGCCCACGCACTCCCGGATCCACGAAATGTCAGTCCACGTCGTCGACGGGTCGATGAAGCTGCCCATGATGCGGCCCAGCGCGCCGCCCTTGCTGTCGTTCTTGGCGCGCAGGCCCGTCATGGGCGACGCGACGCTCTCGTCGACCTTGATGCGCTCGTCGGCCTCGCGCTTGCCCGTGACGGGCGCGTCGACGGTCAGGAATATCGCCTTGGCGCCCCGCGCCGCCACCTCCTCGCAGCTGCGCCGCCGACTTGGCCCGGTCCTTGTTCATGTACAGCTGGAAGAAGAGGGGCGGCCTTTCGTTGGATCCCTCCTCCCCGTGCGCGTCGGCGATCTCGCCAAAGGAAAACGACGCGCTGGTCGATACCATCTGCGGGATCCCGAGACCGCAGCAGGCGCGCCCGATCTCCCGCTCGCCCTGCGGGTGGAACATCTTGCCCATGGACGTGGCGGAGCAGAAGAGCGGGCTTTTTGTGGTGTGGCCCAGCATGCTCGCGGACCGGTCGACGGCGCGCACGTCGCGCAGGACGCGCGGGCGCAGCCCGATGTCTTGGTACGCCAGGCGGTTCCGGTCCCGCGTCAGGCAGTCGTTGGCGGCCGACGAGGCGAACGCCCACGCCTTGGGCGTGAAGGCGCGCTCGGCCGCCTGCTCAAAGTCGCGGGCGCAGATCAGGCTGTCCAGCGGCGGTTTCGGCGTCTCCTCCTGCCGCGCGCTTGCCGGGTCTTGCTTCTCTGCGGCCCTTGTCCAGGATTCTGTTACGGCGCCCGTGTCGAGTCTTCCCACGTGGCACGACGGCGGCAGCGTCGTCTTGATCAGAGACGCCGAGTGCACCGCCGAATACGCCTCGGTGGCATCTCCGCCGGCGTACTGCAGGAGGATGTTGATGCCGCCCGGGTGCTCGGGCGCAAAGGCCGTGACATCGTAGACGATGTCGTCGACGACTAGCCACAAGTCGTCGGCTGATGAGTGTTTGGTGATCTCCTCGACGGAGATGAGACGTGGTTGCATGCTGTTTCTATCTCGAGTCTTGTGTCGACTCGCTCAATGTCTCGACTGAAACAAGCAAGAACTATAAGTAGCAAAGTCGTCCAAATCTGGCAATCGAAGGATTTAGGTACCGACACTTTTTGTCATGGAACACATTTTAGCAGTACTATTCCCGTGGCAATAACCGCCGTCCTTTCGGGCCAACTACAGTCGCTATAAGTTTGGTGCACATTGGTAGCCTCGGTCGAAAATAGACCGAGTCCTGAGGGGTAAGTTGAGAAGGAGAAACTGATTCAATTTTTCGCTGCTTTGGTTTTCCCTTGTCGAGGCGACGCAAAATTGGCAGTGGTCGTGCATGATCTCTGTTTCCTGGATCAGCCAGATTCGTCATAGGAAAAGTGTATACTGGATTCTTGATCCGACCAATTGCGTTCGACGCCTGTACACCTCTGTTCAATTAACACAAAAATACCCGTAGTCACCCATTATACATACCTACCTGTCAATTCCAATGTGCCTTATATTAGATTATAGATTCATATAGCCATCCTGATCCATCATCATCACTCATCCCGCCAGCGCCTTCCCAATCAAGCTCTGAGCCCTTTCGCTGTGCTGCATGCCGAGCGCGAGGTCGCGGCCCGGGGCGCTCATCTTGGCCCACGTCTTCCTCAGAATGCCAATAATCTTGTCCTCGTCGATCTCGTCCTTGCTCTCAAAGTCGTCGAACTGGTCGTCCAGGAAGACGAGACACGCCGTGTCCTCGAGCGCCTGCGTATCCTCGTCGCTCCGCAGGTTCTCCTTGCGGATCAGCGCCGCCACCCGGTCGATATCCTCCGCCGGGATGGCCGGCGCGATGGACGGCGACGAGCGCAGGAGCTCCGCGACCTGCGCCGCCGCCTGCGCCTTTTGCTTGGTGCGCCAGGTCAGGTAGCCCGGGCGCGTCATGGGGTACGAGCTCCTCGGGATCTCCCATCTTGAACATGTCACCAGTCAGCGGACGGCGGGAGAAAGACATGAGTGTTTCATGAGAATGCTGACCTCCTGAAATGCTGGGCCCGGCAGGCCAACTGCAGCGCCGGCGAGGCGTCCGGGCACCGCGCCGTCAGCCACCTGGTCATCTTGTGCGCATAGTGCAGCTCGTACGGGATCGTGCCGCCGTCCTCGCCGGCCGCGGTTCGGGGATCCTCGGCGTGGGCCTCGTCTATCAGCCTTAGGGCTGCTGCGTAGTTTTCCGGTAGGTCTTGGAGGGAAGCCATGTCTCTGGATTCGCCCTTACAGTAAAGCAATATTGTAAATGGCTTATCTCAGTTTCATGAATGAAGGAAAGATTCTGGATAAGAGTCTCTCTTTCTGGCATGTGGGGGATTACAAAGTCAATCGTGCCGATTGGGCAGTGCTATCTTTAACGCCTAGAGGCTAGGACAGACTGATTTTAGGGTGTTTTGGTTGCGACTGACTGGCAGATCAAAAGACGCAACGTCATCTTCGCGTGTTGGCTTCTTTTCCAGACAATGTTTTGCCATCTTCGAATTCATATGTCATCAGCATTCGTTGTGGTCTAATAATGTAAATTATAATTGATTTATCAATCCCTGAATCGGAGCCAGGTCAGGCTCCAAAACACGAACAGACACTAATCTCAACCACGAACCAACCGCTAGTTAGGGGGGAATCTTAACTCGTTCTAAAATTTGAAGCATTTCTTCGTCGGAGCCATGAACATTTCGCTGCAAATCAAATCATGTAGCCATCATGGAGTCTTCAAACCACACATCTCCCGCGACATTATACATGTCAGCAAATGCCGAGATCCTTCGAATTGCTGCGGACCGGACGCGGCGTCTCCTTCCATTACGCAAGCTCCCTCAACTCGCCGTCGGGCCTTGACGCCGGCAGCTCGGCAATGTGTCCCTGCTGCTGGTTATAATGCGCGTACTGCGCGCTGCCTTGCGCCGGGTGGTACGCCTGGTAGTCGCCCGTGGACGGCGTGTGCGCCATGGGCGGCGGGCTGCCGGCGGGACTGATGGGCCCCGTCGCCGCGTTGTCGTATTTCGGAGAGCCCGCGTGAGAGTAGTACGTCGAGGGGGCCATGCTGGCGCGCGGGTCGTACGCGGCTCCTCCCTGCGGCGGGTAGCCCCCGGCGAACTGCTGCTGCGACATTTGCGGACCGCCGGGTCCGTACACCGACGGGTCGTAGCCGGGGCCGGGGCTCGGCTGTCCCGGCGCCGCGTAGTAGGCGTTCTGGGCCGGAGGCGTCTGCTGCTGCTGCTGGGCTGCGTTGGCGCCCTTCTTCTTGTTGAGGTGGCGGACGAGGAAGAAGATGCCGAGCGCGATGAGGGCCAGGCCGGCGACACCTCCGACGACGCCTCCTACGATGGCGCCAGTGTTGTTTCCGGAAGATGAGGATGCTGCGGCTGCGGCGGTCGAGGTCGCGCCGCCAGTCTTGGTCGAAGATGACGATGCAGACGTGGAGCCCGCAACGCCATCGCCGCCGCCAGAGGTCGTCGTGGTTCTCGTCCGCGACGAGGTCTTTCTCGTCGAACCAGTGACGGCGCTCCCCAAAAATGGAGCGTAGTACTCGACCGCGTAGACGCCCTGTTCGACACCACACCCGAGCGCGCTGTATCCCGCGTACAATGGGTCGTACTGGTCATATGAGTATGTGACGCAGTTGGGATAGTCCGTCTCGGTGCTATTTGAAGTGTCAATTGTCATGCCATGGGTGTGCAATGTTGGAAAATTTACTTACCACAGAAGAGTGTAGTCGAAACCGGTCGCCGACACCACTGTCGAAACTTCTGTTGATCCGAGGCACGAGGTGTAAATCTGGCAAGCTCCCACATCGGCCGAACCGCAACATCCCATGGCGCTGTCATAGCTGTTAACTATACACTGTGCAGAGCCCTGGCAGACAACGGCAGCGGCTTTTTCGTTCGACTCTGGTCAGCAAAGAGTACAATTGCATTGTGGAGGGAGGCAGCAGGCAATAGTATCAGAAAACATACATGACGAGTATCCGGTGTAGTATCCGCAGGTACTGGTACCGTCTCTTCTGAGCAACTCCCTTGCGACTGCGCCAGAATCCGGAGCCGACGTTGGCCTTGGAGTCCAGCCTCTCGGGTCCATGGGCATGATGCCAATATCTGTTTGTCGCGCCGGCTCCCATCTCTCGGTCGTCTGGCTGCCGCGTTTGACGAATTGCGCGCTGGCGGCGGTGACGGCGCAACCGAGGACTGTCCACCTCGAAATCGAAGCCATTTTTTCGGGTCCCTCTCCAGGTCTGTCGACCTTTCCTCGCTTGTTTACGTTTATCTATTTGGCCTTTTGGAAAAAAGATCAATAACAGTCGAGACGAGGTGTTGCTGCCGAGGGAAGCAAGGCACACACACAGAGAGAGATGAAAGTAAGAATGAGAGTCCCAACGGAAAGCCAAGCGAATACCAATAGTGTGCCTTGCCGGAACTTTTTATTATCTGCCCACCAAGCTACATTGCCTCAAGGTAGGCAGACTCTGTGAGATTGCTGGCGATCCATAGTGCCTGTAGCTCGAGGGCCCGTTTGTCCGTTTTGCAACGACCTTGTCACGCCAGTCCACGGCTCCATGCCTCAGCCGAGATGCTGCTGCTCCACTGGGCACCTTTCGACGCGGCCGCGTTTAGTCGACTAGATTCAATCTATAGAAACCACTCTCTTCTATGGCACTTGATGGCAAAAGTTGGCTGACTCGTAGTCTGGTTTACCATCATCTAGACTGTCCCACTCATGTTCCCTACACATAAGTTTCTGCTTCTCTTCTCAAGAATAATCCTGTAGAAGAGAAGAACCAGAAGACGCAATCCCCAACACCTCCCCGTCCCCTTATTTCCACCGCTGAGAGGTCTCCCGTTTTCCCACGACTGTATCTCAAAATAGCCTTGGGGTGGAGCACGCGAACCTTTAACCTTACACAGTATACCTACTTATACCAAACTAAGCCATAACTAAGCTTGAAGCAGACAAGTCGTCAACCACAGCTGAAAAGGTCCAGTCTTGGCAACGACGTCGCTCTGCTGCTGATCAGCCTACGGACCAATGAGGAGCTCGTCTCGCTTGCAGCGAAGGGTTTAGCCATGTGGGTTGTTGGCGGAATGGCCCTGGGCTAGCAGGAAAATAAGGGCATCCTTCGCTTTTCTGGCAGATCGTCTGAATCCCGGAAATGGAAAAGGGTACCCAGGTAAGCTTTTAGTTTGACATGGCTTGGTGAATGGTCGTTGGGACTTGTCAGACCGAGAGGGCGAGATATTATGGGGAAATGTGATGACTCTTTACAGATCCATGTCGGTCGCTTTCTAACAGCGCGCCTTGTTGGTTAACTTGTCATTGCCGCTGCTGGTCGATTTATTAGGCCGGGTATTGTATATCGTGTCTCACACATTACGATTGACGATTAATTATACCTTTTGTCACGTCGCCAGCTGTAACGCTGGGTGGACTTTTTTTGGGTGGCCGGGAAAAGTCCTGGTAGCTTTCTGTAACGGAGAAAAGCAAATATCGCGGATCAAGGGCCGTGCAATAGTGATTACTCACAGGAATTCGGACAAGGGGCTTGTTGACACAAATACTATGCCAGCTTTTCAATACTCGTAACGCGGTATATGCATTGGTTTTTGAAAAAAAAAAAAAAAAAAACGTAAATATAGGAAATGTCGTGTCAAAACTTTTGGTCCTCGTCTCGCTTGTCTATTAATCACAGCAATCAGCACAAGTTTTTCAAGGGATTGTGTAGTCGCCCTCGAAGTGACCCGATTTACCTCGTGACGTATCAGATACACGTGTCAGACACTTTATCCAGTGCTCACGCAGACGTCTCTGGAAATCAGATGATTGCGGCGTCGTCCCTTGAAGCCAGCAGCATATCCGCAGGGAAGAGGGACTTTGGATGCATAGATGCACGAAATTACGATCCCACGTGTCGGAAAAGCATACACCGTAGAGCCCCGAGTGCAACCGTGTAAGCCCGTCGGTACCACCGCAGCATTTCTCTCCCCGCGCGGTGCTTTTGTCATGCATGTGTCTTACCGGTCGCTCAGGATTACTGCCGGGGTCGAGCAAAGGGGAAAAAAGAACAAAAAGAGCTCCGGCCGAGTCACCGGTCGCCAAATGTCGGAAGGCTTGCGAGGTTGCACCAGGCGGCCTTGAGGTGACTGACCACTCGCAATGTTCTCTTTCATCCCTGACGCAACCAGGCAGGACTTTGGGTCGAGAGAAAACATGCCTACCAGCTTACCATTGTGCTATCCCATCTCCGGGCTTACTGCACCTACTTCGGATCTGGTCTTCGGGCTGTGGCTGCGGCGGCGGCAGGAATGCGGGAAGATCTAGAGATATCCGAGACAAGGATTTGGGACATGGACGAACCCTTTACTTTGTCCTGCTTGTGCCACAAGGCTGCATAAAGACGCGCAGTATGGTGCTTTTCTTACGTGGGTCGTACGAAATAGTGCTCTACGCCCATACCAGTGTCTGAGCACTATCAAAACCGATGATCACTTGGGCAGTAAATGGTCACCAACAAACCTGTTGAAGCACGATTTTTTTTTTTTTGGAACCTCTCATTGGAAATGTGCGATAGGACAAATATGAGATCGGTTCGTCCCTCAAGCATTCCCGCTGATTGGCATCGACGGTTGGTGCTGACGGTTATGATCGAAAAGTAGAAAAGTAATCTGCCGTGATTGCTGCAAGGTCAGTACTGGCTATCGTCTCCTAGGTTTGACTATACGTCGTTATAATGTATTTTTAATGATTTCAAGGCTCTTATTACCCTTGAGTATCATTTACTGCATGGCGAGGATATGCGTATACCGTTCGGACATAAGTGCTGGCCAGACAGCTGAGGAAATATAGCATGGCCGGGAGGCCCGTTGGTTGGGTAACTGTCACTCGGTCTGGCCAAGTGAACCCAGCTCTGACTTGGAGGATTTGTTCGGCCGGGTGTATTTGTTCGAGTGATTGATATTGTTTCGTGACACTGAGCACCATGTCTCATATCAATAGGTCGCGCCTGTAAGAGTTGCCGCCATATCAAGTGTCTCAGACCGAGTTATCGGTATCCAGGGGTAATTCGAACTCATCCAGTCACGGTCCCGGGACCAGTTGTTGCCTCGCTGTACCTGACTGGGATCCTCACCACGTACCCGAGATCGGCGTCTGGATTGAAGACCCTATGTGGATCAGAAGATGGGCAATCATGCGATGGTATAGGCATGCCGCTACTTCCAATAGTTGTCCCCAGCGAGCGAGAGGCTGGACTCGCCTATCAGACCTTGCAGACGCCAAAATATGCGAGGACTCGAAGGGATTGCTCGCAGCTGAGATCCGGAGATCCATATATCCGCTGCAGAATATGTACTGTCGAGGCTTGAAAACGCCAACGACAACTACAAACACGTATACTGGCGAATCAGCCTGGCTGTTTTACTCGGCGAGAAAAGAAACCGATCCAGACTTTTTGCTCTTTGCTGGATGCTATCGAGACAGCGATCTGACTCAACAGCGGCTTATATGCACATGCTCATGGCTATCGGAGCACGACATGTATGTTCTCGGATTATCGAGAAAAGCTGGCCAATATGGATAGTCTGTGCTGACTCTCCGCGGCCTCATTGGTTTCGGCAGGAGGTCGAAGGATATTTCCATCAATGGGAGCTGATAGCGACCCTCGGCTGTTTCTTTGCTAACGCAAGAGTCTCCATCCATCACTCGGCCATCCTGGAAGCTAAAAACAACAAAAGAAATAGACTTCTGCTCACCGGTGGAGCAATAGAAGGAGGCTGAGGAATCGACGAAGCAGCCAAGCTGTAAAGTCCAGCTATGATTGGGATCTCGTGACTATCTGCATGGCCGAAATGCCCACACCGATTGCCGATTCTGCAGCCATGGTGGCATTTTTTATTGAAACTTATCGAAGCCGCGGCCGCCACATGTAATGCCTGCAACCGCATGAGGGTGAAAAGTCATAGTTCAAGCTGCGTAAACTTCTTCATTGGTTCAGTATTCGAGGGCGATACAGAGTTGCCGTGCGTTCGAAAAGTGACAAGACAGATCGCTAGCTTGCCGCTCACTGCGCGGCAAGGCCGACGAAAGAGACAAACTCTGATGCTTCTCGAATGAGGCTAACAGGCTTCTACAAGAGCGTTGCAGCCAAGGCCAAGTCGTATGTGACCCACGCCAATGTATCCAGGTGGTGTCTGTCGGTTTTTGAGCAACAAGGCAGTGCGGAATACGTACTTTTTCCCCAGCACGAGATGACTGATGTAACCATGATGGGTTCAGTGTCATGAGCGGATCGGTGTACAACGTCCATGCGAGATTGCCGAGATGTTAAACTGACGCGGTTTTGCAGACCCTTGTCTTTGACAGGTCTTTAAACTGAGGAGGGTGTCGTTGCTTTTTCTGCTCCTTCATGCTGTATGGCTGTCTTCTTTCTCGCCAACCTCGCTTGCACCCCGTTGCCAGCGAAACCTTATCGTATAGCCGCTACCCGATGCAGAGCGGCGAGGAACAAAACAAATCAGTAGTGAGGGACTGGGACGCGCGGCATCTGCCACAATTAGCTGGAAGGGCAGGAACCACGGCTCGGCCTGAGGCTCCCTCCGTGTGAAGATCACATCGTAAATCTTCCAGTATCTGGTGTCTGCGGATGCTGCCGAGTGTGGCTTGCATCAAAATTCGAAAAAGCCTAAGTCCGAAAAGCATGTCCGTATGCAGGCAGGTACGTACATACAATGCTCTGGATAGATCGGCCAGGGGTGGCTGAATGGGATGGGACCCCGGGAGGTAGCCGGGCCTCTCCTGCAGACGCAGCGGAACGCCCGAAGGAGGGAAGACACGGTTGATCAGGAACGGCTAGGCTTCGCCCACCTGGTGGTAGTGTCACCAGAGCGACGAACAGGTCCGGAATTGGACTTTTGTTCGTCTTGGTCAGTTCTATGATCCTTGACGTCGTCGTCAGAGCCACAATCACTGACAGAATGTGAAATGTGAGGAACGCTGATCATGTGCACATACCAGATGTATTTGGGGCCCACCAACCCGGAGGCATAGCTTGCAGTGTGCTCGTGCACTTTGATATTAGTATATGCCAGTCGTGTGGGCATTCCTCGACCATGATTGCCCATTGTAGCCCTATTGCCTGTGACAAGGATCCGACCCGGGAGGTCATGATATCCAGGAATCGCGGTTCTGATGCAGGTGAAGTGTCAAGGACTGGTGAAATCATCAATGGCTCGGCTGACCTCGGACATTTGCATGACATCGCCGCAACGTGACAGCCCGGTTTCCAGCTGGATGGAGTCCTCCAGACGACTGGAAGCGCCTTGAATGGCCCGAAGCCGTCGGCGGAGTGTGGGTGAAAACTGCGGGCGAGGCCGCCGGCAGACGTTGCAGATCACCCTTGAATTCCGTGTACCCCGAAGAGCTAGCTTCGTCTGTCTCGCTCATTTTGTGAACGAGCTGCAGCAAGGGCCTGGCCTTGCCTAGGTAAGTAGGCACACGAGTGCTGACATGCCCTGTCAAGCCTGTCGAAAATAAGTGGTTGCCATTGACTACTAGAAAATTCGTAAAAAGCCATTTCGACACAAGTTTGTTGCATGGGAGAAGGAGTATTCAGCGGAAAAATGTACAAGCACAATGCGCCAAGGGGGGGGGGGAACATGAAGGAGGGGCGCAGCTGTGCTTGTTTGAAAGAGCTTCGAGACGCTGCTACCTCACATACAGATGTACATGAGAGATTGTTTTTTTTTTTCCAGGGTCCAATCCAGCGCCCAACGCTTGCCGCTGCGCCTGGGGTAGGGTTGCGTTGCACCGGCTAGTCCCCAAAGGACAGCCTGTCGGACGCTGTGCCGTCATTTGTAGTGCTCCTTTTAGGCTAGGGTTAGTACCTATGTGATTTAGGTAGTCTGCGCGACCCTCATCTTACCTACCTGTAGCTCGGCCATGTATAATACAGTACTTCGTATGGAGCACAAACTGCAGTCATTGCTACACACTACACGCGAAACGAAGTGAAGGGCAAAGAAAAGAAAAGACAATATTCACCGAGTCGAACTTCGAGATGGGCCGCCGAAACAACCTGGAAGATGGAGCGTGCCATTGAGAAAATTTCCTATTCCTATCGTTCAGGGAGATTTGACCACGCACCCGGGCCTCTCAGCCCTAGGACCCTTCAACTCCAGGTTCGAGTGTCCAGGTCCTCCAATCTCAGGTTCCTCCAATGTGCAAAGCACATGTAAAGTAACTGGTCACGGCACGAGGGTCCTTGCTGACATCCGAACTCTGAAGTCTGAATTCAATAGATGCAATCCCGTCCCTGCCTACCTTACCTAGGTAAATATCTACATTATACTGAGTGCCAAGGCCGAGGACATATTGAGAGACACCTAGGTCAGGTAGTCCGATTGGCTTGGCCACCACTGGCGATGATGCGTTGACGCATCATGGACGGATTCTCTTTTTGCCAAAGACTCGCAACTCGCTCAATGGGAATCAATGGATACATTCGTTAGTCGGAAAGTGAATGGGAATAAGAAACATTTGAAAACTTCGCTACAGTACCTAGGCAGTCATCAGCCAACCTAACGGAATAGGCCATGCAGGGAGCTATCTAAGCGGCCGCGGAGACGATGGGCGCGCTAGGTGCGAAAGACCCCTCTGTGCAAAATGCATACTACTACAACATTCATGTCTCTTTTTTCTTTCCTTGGTGAGCAAACCCAACCGCAACGTCGCCTTCGCGCGCAGGAAAGAGAGAGGTCCCTGCAGGGCAGAACATATCTCCTTACCGCCGTACCGTACTTCGTACCCTGCCTCCATGCTCATAATTTCTCCGCAGCAGCAAAGCTGAGGCCGTCATGTTGCGCTTCACTGCCAGTCCTAGGAACAATTTGTTCCCTCCCTCCAGTGGCGTGACGCAGAATTGAAACCCAGACCGACGGGCGGCTCTTCCTCTCTTTCTCTTTCGTGCGCGCTCATCATTCAGCTGCTGGATTCCGGCCCTGGCACCCCTGGTCTCTCTTACCTCCATCCCCTCCCAAACGGTCACTTTTCGCTTTTCTTTCTACTACACATGGCAATGGGTGCATCCATTTGTCCTTACTTGAGGCTCAGTCGGATCTAGACTCAAAGAGGAATGAAAGCAAAAAAAAAAGAGGCCACCCCCCAGTCCACACTCACCCTGCTGCTCGGGGCCGGTTTTCTCAAGTTCCAAAAGGTATATATTGAACCATGCCAGAATCCATTGCTCTGACACCCGAGGCTCTGGTACACACCTATTGCTATGTCTACTACGACTCGGGACGGCTCCGGCAGTAGCAGACACTTCGGCCGGTGAATCTATCCCATGTGGCTCTAGGCGCAAAGAAAACCAACCTGGTAAGTATTAAACTACGTACTCGCTTGCTGGGCTGGCCGGTCCTGGTCCCTAACACCACCGAACCTACATATTTTTTGCTCCACTTCTCAACGGCTTTGACGTTTGTTCGTTCAGTCCCAAAACTAATAATACCCTTGGGTCTTACAAGTCCCCCTCTCTAGTGTTATTAGACACGTCGAGGTTGCCCGATATACGGCTTCGTCGGGCTGGACCAGAGATAGATCTCCTCTCTGCTCGTCGTAGGCAGAATCCAGCAGATCATCCTTGAGTCGATTTATGCACCAGGAACGCCAATCACGGATGGTAAACCCATGGCGTATCATCATCACCATCACGGCGGCGGCGGCGGCGGCGGCGGACCCTCTTCGTCGTCTTCCTTCCAAATGCCATTTGCGCCAGGCAGATCCCGTTCGTCGCCGCAGCCTTCTTCCTCGACGGCCCGCGGGCACGGAGGAGTACCAGACTTCAACCATTTCCAGCCAAGCCCGATGCTTGGTCTGCAGGATGGTCAATTTGATATCTTTGAGTGGTACCCCCAATTTCAGTCTTGTTTGAAGTACTTTTTGGACCACGCTCAGTATAGTGGCCCCGTCCAAGCCGTGGCCGCCTTTGTGAACATACAACTACCGTACCAGCGACCTCACAATCCTACGCTATCATCCAGGTCGGGCGGTTCTCCCTCGGCGATCCCTTCGCCGTCAACGCGGGCCAGTGGAGCCATACCATTATCGAGCTCTTCTTCTGCCTTTTCTTCTGGCTCTGGCAGCCTCGTGACTTTGACCCCGTACATCAGGCGTCTCGTGGCGACGGGCTTTGACTTTCCTGGGGTTCTCCATGGTTTCTTCGGGGACGACTGGGTGGCAGGAGTTGGGAAGTTACACGAGGTCGAGCGCCGCAACTATCTCTTCGCAGCCAAGAGCGCATGCTGGCTTGACGTCAAACGTCACTACGATGAAGGAGAGGGTCAGAGTGTTCCCTTTCTCCGCCCGCTGCAGCACTCCACCGAGGAAGAGATCGCGAATGCCGACTCGCAATGGAGCGAATGGCTGGCCATGCAGGACTGGCTTATAGGGCCAAGATCTCTGGACAATCTCGACGCCCCAAACACGTCCGCTTCGTCGCCACCACCACGTTTCAAACGAGAACCACCAGACGACAGGCACGGTATTTACCATGTCGTTGACTGATACTAGGAGGATATTTGCTTGTTTCTGCGGGTTGCAGGAGCCACCTTCTCACGCCGCTTAAGAAGAGGTCGACGCGCAGACTTGTCGAGGCTTTCTGGCGAAGACGACCCAGTACTGTCCGAGGCCGAGCCCTTATAATTGTAATATGCCGGTTGGGATGGGGCAAGAAGAATGGAAATGCACGAGCTGGCCACTGGAAATCAATGGCAGACACGATGCGTACTCCATCCAAATCCCCGAAACTGCATCTTGATTGCCCATGCCGGCTTTCGATGGCAAAGCCGCAGGCGGTCCAGGCTTTCACCGAGGAATACAAGAGGTCTTATTGAGCTTCAAGAAGTTGTGGTTCAGTCTATACGTGCTTTTGTCGGGACTATGACTAGCGTCTCTTTGTATTAGACCATTTGAGAATATAGTCTGAAGTTTTACAATCCACCGGCTCATGACGACATGCACTCGTAAAATATACCTGGGAATTTCACAAAACGTCCGTTGAATCTATTGCAACAGCACGACCTGACAGACGCTTCGTCGCTCGCAAAGGACGTCGGAGGTGCCATGAGCAACTCACTCCAGATCGATCAGAGTGAGGACTGCCGATGACGCCCGAGGCCAGCGGCGGCAGCGCTGAAGAAGAAGAATCTGGAAAGGAGCACAGCATACCAAACCATTACTGGAGTCTTGTCCGACCTGGCACGTTCCGGTACCTGCAACCTGCATGCGGTCTCAAACTCTAGTGATGCCATTCGCAAGGAAAACCAGGTCGTCGGCCCTCCATCCGCACCGATCAAGACCCCTAAAGACGCCACATGGACAGGGTAGTCCCAGCAGTTTTCTGATAGGTCTCTTTGGCCCTGCTCGGCCTTCTCGAGTCTCGGCTCTAGCGCATCTTCAATTCTAGGCCACCCTTCGGCTAGCACGCGCATTTGCAGCTCTTTGGGCCCTAGGCGCTACAGGCTAGGTATCCAGGTACTGACAATGCACCACTACCCACCCACCTTACCGAAATGTAGAGATACCAACACCACTGGACATGCGCAGGAGAAAGCTTGGTTCTAGCTACCTTAACCTGTATCCGCCTGCCCCAGCCACCAGCCGCCCGCCCACTACACTACGGAGTACCGTACTAACCTACCTCATGTATGCCGAACCGAACCAATTCTACTGCAGTTCCCAAAAATAATGTACCCCAAACACGCAGCTCGAAAGTAGCACGCGGCCAGCTTCCAGCACACTATCTGCTACACTACGACTGTTCTGCTTAGCTGCCAGCTTAATTGCTTTTCAGCCTCGCGAGGCTTTTGAGCTGTTCCAATCGATCTGCGTTGGATGCGCCTCAGACTTCTCTTTACTCATTCAGAGAGCTTTTCGTATCCGACCCTCGCCGCCCCGACTGCGGGTCAAATGGTTCTGGGGTAGCGCAGAATCCGATGCGGCGGTGATCAAAACGTCCGGCTACATACCGCGACGCAGTTGTCCGCCATGGAGATGGATATCGACACCGAGGCGAGCGCCAGCCTGGGCGGCGCCGGTCGGCTCGGCGATCAGAAGAATGCCGTCGACGAGTGGGACAGGTTCCTCGCCCAGTGTATACTCAAGCGCCTCGACCCGGAGCCCTTCGAGACCTACGTGCCCGTCTTGCACTCGAGGCACCCGCTTCCGCCCGCCGCCGTCGCCGACGTCTTCTTGAAGCCCCAGCCCATGAACCGCGAGAGCCTCGACCCGCGCGTGCCCCGATACGTACAAGTTCTGAGCGAGAAGAAGTTTATCGACACCCAGTCGATACTCAAGGCGCTGTACAAGCATTCGACATCGCATACCCAAGCACAGGCAGTCGGTCATGCCGATCCGGAGGTCGCGCAGGCCAGCCCCGAGACGAGATGGAGGAATTCTTACGGCCAGGAGGAGACGATCTTTTACCGCCTCACCAAGTCGGTCGCGCTCGGTACGGGTATCAAGTCGTCCGGGGACGCCACCGCCGTGTGCAAGGTCGTGGCCAAGTGGATGACTCTCTTCACGTCGGCCGCCGCGGCCTTTGCGCAAGACATCATGGGCCAGGCCCACAGTCTGCAGTCAAAGGAGGACATGGAGGCGTCGAGGGCCGCCTTTGTGATGCTACTTTTGGGCGTGTGCGAGAATCAGACGGTGCTCAAAGCCCTGAGCGGTCCGTTAGCTAGAGGTGAGATCACACCATGGATACATGGCGTATGGATGATCACGAACTAACATGTACATGCGATAGACGCGCGCAAGGCACTTTCGGAAAGCCTAGGAAGCTTCATACCATCCATCATGCAGAGCGGCGCGTCCCAGATTGCCGAACGGCTCGAGTCGTTTCGCACCGGCACGCTTGCAAGTTTTGAGCCCATGGACAAGAAGAACGAGGCCGCCAAGGCGCAATTCGACGATCTCATGGACGCGACATTGGGCCTCGACAACTTGGCTGTTCCCGAACTTCCAGTTATAAATACCCGTGCCGGTCTGTATATTTACCTGAATGCTGCGGTATGTGAATCAAATCTCGAGCTCGGGAATGTGGCTGACGTCATGTAGCTGGTTGGCCGCCCCCTTATTGACGACGCTTTTCTCTATGGCTATCTTCAAAATCGGTATAATGTGAGTTTCCAGTGTAAGATGTAGGCGAGTTGACGTGGTTATTGACTTTGACAGGGCGATTACCAAACCTGCTTTATTGATCTAATCTTGGCATCTTTTGATGTGCTGGCGAATGCCGTCTTCCGGGGCGAAGGATCGAGGACTGCTCATCTTTTGCGCTCATATTTGATCAACAAGCTCCCAGTGCTCCTGGCGAATTTGGCACAGTCATTATCAACGCTGTATCCTCCAGTGACGCCGCAATTCTGCATTACTACAGCATTGAGCCAGGTCGACACCAACGCATTCCCGACGCTCTCGGCCATGTTTGATATCTCAAGCAGTAACAGCAACAACACCTTTACCGACGGTGTTAGGCAAGAGTTCTGCTGGGCATGCTGTTTACACGGGCTTATACCCGAGTCCTCCATCGAAGGGCTTCTGGGCGAGATCACGTACCAGTCACTTCCCGAGGGAGGCAAGTGGGTCAAGGAAAAATTGGTGAATGAGTGCATGTCAGATTCTGAGAGGATACAAGGCCTCATTAGTGATGTCGAAAAGATGGACGGTAATGTCGGCGCCGTCTGCCAAGCCTTGACAGAGGTGAGTCTTGTGTATTGACCGCAGCTCCCTGGAGATTATGAACTGACTCGACTCGACAGGTGATTGCAAGGTTGTGTGCCACTAAGGAGACCATCACTCTCAAGCAACTCTGTAGCCAGCTCGCCAAGAAGCCCCTGTCTCTTGACGTGATCTTGCTCTTTGAGAAACCCGTTACCATCTTGCAGCCCCTTTGCGAGCTGCTCGATAATTGGAGATACGACGAGGAGCAAGGTGAATACCAACCAGTCTACGAAGAGTTTGGGTCAATTTTCTTGCTTGTTCTGGCGTTTGTGCACAGGTATAACCTCGACATTGCAGACTTGGGAACGAGAACTCCCGATTCTTTCACGGCCAAACTCCTGAGTAGCGGACATCTGCCACGGCAATACGAGGATCTGTCTGAACAGGAAAAAGGCCAACTAGGCGGTTGGATACAAGGGCTTTTTGATCCCGAAAGCGGAGGTCTTGGTGATGAGCTAATGTCTTCCTGCACGCCTCAGGATTTCCACCTTTTGATCTCTTCACTCTTCTACCAGACTGTCCTGGCTTTCAGTACAGACAGGCTGACGGAAGAGAGCCTGAAGAGCGGTGTCGAATGTAGGTTCCCATTTGTCATTAGACGACGAGGCTGCTTGCTGATTTTGAACAGATTTGGTCGACACATTCCTGCTGCCGTCTCTCGTTATGGCTCTAACCTTTTTGGCCAACCATCTGAGAACTAGTAGAGGAACGGAGCCAAAGGCGGTCATCAGGATCTTGCAGCTCATTCTGCTGACGAAGCAAGGCTCAAATGAAGCACAAACCATGTTGTCAGCTGTCATTACTATCGTGGCTCAACCCTTGGAACATGCATTGAGATCACACCAGCGACAGGATCCCAAAAGTCAGGATATCGAGCCGTTGCTCAAGGCCATCAGGGACAATACGCAAGTTCCTCCTAGGACCGCCGGGGCTGATCACAAAGAGCTCGAGGCGTGGACAAGTACAGCCAACGGGGGCATGGCTGCTTCTGTCCGCCACACGATTCAAGGCTTGATACAATGGAGCCTTCACCCCGGTGTGAATATCATGCCGACCTCTTATACACATCGCCAGATGATTGCTGCTCTCAAGATGCTGGGCCCTAAACAGCTGCTGAGATTGATTCTGGAAGAGGTCAAACAGAGTTATACAGAAGCCGGCAGTGCAAGCTACGCCTATGACGTCGCCATGGCTCTGGTGTGCGCTCCAGATGTTACGAATCAGCAGCCTGCGCCACCTCCGGCACTCATGAACGAACCTGAGCACCAAACTATCTCTTTGCAAAAACGTGTGGGGTTGCGCCAGATGCTGAAATGGGAGGCTGAGGATTGTAAGAAAATCCAAAAGGTCGACTCGGCCATGGCGGAACATGTCGTGCGGCTGCACCGAAAGGTTGAGGCACAGATGCACATTGTCATTCAGCCGCCGCCCGCCATGATGCAAACAGACCTGACACTCGGCCTGGACGAAAACGCGGCCGTATCACTCGACGATGCCATTGCTGCCGCCCAGGGCGATGTCATGATGCCCAACGACACGAGCATGGACCTAGATCTTGGACCCGACCCTCATGGGATGGACTTGGATATGAGCGGCGCCGATGGCGGGCTCGGAATGGGCGACGACGATATCTTTGGTTCTCTGGGACCCGTTGGTGGCGGATCCGACCTACTCGATGGCTGGGATGCCATGCTATAGTATCAAGAGCCAGGATTCTTTTGGCATGAGGGCAAGTATGATTCCTGCAATAGGCGTCACGGTTATGACAATGGATACCAAGGACTCAGGATTTGGAAGCTTACATAGTGGCGATCAGCGTTATGGCGATAGGATACTGTAGATTCAGGATCGGATACCATGTCATTAAGTCCAAGAGACAAATTAAAAATCAATATTTTGTTCCGAGGGGCAGGAACTCACCCTAATGCGATCAGCTTGAAGGCTTTTGATATCAGCCAAAGGTCCTCATTATGATTCATTGTCCCAGTGAATCAGGGCGGAATGTATGTGGATATATTATAGAAGGCACTGGATATCTGAACTAAACGATAATACAAATGGGCAATTCGACAGCTCTGCCCATCTATCAGGCTGCAGCCGGCGCTCGTCTAGAGGCATGAACATACATATCGGAGATAACCCAGAGTCCCATGAGACTGGCCGCTTTCCACGGCTTGTCGGGATTGACGAGACCCATGTCAAAGTTACGAGCCAGCTGAAAATTGTTGAAAAGTCGAGGTCAGCAATAATGCCCTCACCTGAGTCACGATGACAATGGGAATTCAAATAAAACTCACCTCGAATACCGTCTTGTGAATTTCGATCATGGCCACCGGCTTGCCCAGACACGTGTACTTGCCGTGGCCGAACATGAGATCGTTGGTCCGCCGCATGGCCCGCAGCCGGTCGCGGTCGGGCTGCTCGCTCTCGAGCCAGCGCTCGGGCCGGAACACGTCGGCGTCGTCGCCGTACAGGCCCCGGTCGCGGTGCATGGCCTTCCAGCTCGGGATGACGCTGGTGCCGCCGGGCAAAAAGATTTTTTGGTTGTTCACCACGACCTCGTCCCCCTCGGGCGGCACGTCCCGCGCGAACGGGTCCGTCAGCGGCGGCCACACCCGGATGCCCTCGCGCACGACGGCCGAGAGGTACGGCAGCGCCTTGGTCTGCGCGTACGATATGACCGCGCCCGAGGGCGGCGCGAGGCCGTCGCGGACTGCAGCGTCGGCCTCGTCCTGCAACTTGCGCCAGACCCGCGGGTGCGCCAACAAATAGATCAGGGTCCCCCGGAGGGCGCCGGCCGTGGTGTCGGAGCCGGCGACGATCTGCAGCAGGGCCTCGGTCTTGAGCTCCTGGCCGAGGAGGCCGTTGCGCATGAAGGACGCCAGCATGTCGGCCCTGTCGCCGGAGGACTTGTCAGACGACTTGTTGCTTCGGTGGAACTCGCGCTCCCGGCCCTCGACAATGTCGGTGCTCATGGCCAGCATCTTGTCGAAGCCGGTCGGCTTGCTCGGGTCCGCTGTCAGCGAGGCCCACAGCGACAGCAAGGCGTTGATCCAGGTGATACCGAGCCCCATGATCTGGTTGCAGCGCCTCAGGCCGAGCTCGGTCGAGCGTACTAGATTTTGCCGGCCTGGATCAGATTCTTGACTTTCACGCCAAACGACGAGAAGGGCACATCGGGATCAAGAAGGAACATTAGAGCAATACTTACCAAACTCGTCCGGGTCAGCATCCACGTCTAGCAGCCCAAAGGACTTGCCGAATCCCACGAGGCCAATGACATCGAGGGTCAGAAACTGAAGCTTGTTGGCCAGATCAAAGGCGCCCTTCTTGCCGCCATCTTCGGTATACGAACCGACGAGCTGGACCAGCTTGGCGACGCACGTGTCAATGTCGCCCTCGAGGGTGAGATTCTCCCTGCCGGAGTACTTTTATTCCAGACAACACTGCTTAGCAATTACAGGCCCGAAGAGGTCCGTTGGAGAAAGACTGCTTACCCCCGGCGCCATCATCTTCCTCTTGGCGTCGTGCTTGTCGACGTTGACCATGGTGAAGACGTTGTCGTGGCGCCAGTCGAAGCGCGCCGCCTTGTAGAACCACTGCGACCGCCTGTAGCCGGGCTTGGCATTGGCCGACTCCCAGAACTCGCCCGACGAAGTGAGGACCGTGTTGGGCCCGACGCGAACAAAGGGGCCTGAAGTTCAGCGGGGTGATCAGTCCTCTGTCTCTCTCCTTGATTTGATTTCTTGTTTGACGTGGCTCCCGGTTCTGGACTGACGAGACCTCGTTCTGCGCTCAGACTTACCATACGTATCGCTCAAGGAAGTATACCACTCGTAGCAGTTCTCGCTCAGAAAGGCGCGGGTATGGGAGAACTCGGAAAATCCGTTCCAGAACGGGCCAGGGATGTGCCTCAGCCGGAGATATGCTCTCACTGTGATGGCGGCATAGGCCAGCGCGGCGGCCGCGACCAAGACGGGCCACTTCTCTTGCACCGTCGTGATCAGATCGACAAACATGGTGAGGAAACGGCAGGTTTGCAGATATACTAAAATATTATTACAAAAAGAAACTTGAATAAAAGAAGAGCAGCGACCGTTCAAGACACTTTTATAAACAGAGATCCTCCGCACCTAGTCCTTGGTAGGCACACGGGGTAACACTATACTCATGCAGTACCTCCTTGGGTGTTATTCACCATCCACTTTTTCCTTGCTCACCCTACCCACCCTCGGCCTGTGAATGCCCATCTGAAATGCTGGATCGCAACAAACTGTGACGTTTGCCCTACATGCTGCATGTTGCAGCGTACGGACCGCGGCACCTTACTCCAGTGAAAGCTGCGGGATCGACCGAAACCCCATGCGGCTGCAGTGATACAGCATATTGTCACCTCATCTCTCAGTGGCATCTTCTTATATGGGAAGGGATACGCACCAATAGGGGCCGCCGAGTTTGGCATTATGCAGAGTTCCTTGGATGATGAATTATGTGTCTCTCTGTTGAGCTCCAGTTAGTTGCATGTCGGGTCAGTATCCGTATCTCACAGAGGATTACTATATCATATCTCCAGATGGTGCCCAGTTTAGTCTCCAAGGACAGCTGTATAACTCACTATGCAAGAATTTTGATGCTGTGCTCCACGTCTCTTCATACAACATACCGATGTGCGGTTGCACAAGAATTCTCACCTTGGAACGATTCATCTGTCGATGCCGAATCACTGTTTTCATATAGTAATCGGGCAAAACAGACCTGCATCAAGAGGGGTATTACGCGCGCCCAGCAGCTGGTGCCATCCAATGAACGAGAATACTATCTTCGCAAATCTTTTCCGAAACATATGCGATCGCAAAGAGCTGCAACCCTTCTTCGAGGGCCAAGGTTTTCACTTTTCCCATTTTCCCCCCTCCGAGCCCCCAGCTTTACTAAGTCGGACTTGCCGCTTCAAGGACTCGATTGGCAATGGCATCACATGATACACTCATTGGAAATGGTCATAAATCATTTGTTCGAGCAAGTCGACCGGGATAAAATGGCACCGTTGTGCAAAAAATCATCTCTGATAAATTTTCAACTGACAAGCGTTCACAATGGTCTTCCCCGTCGAGTAAGATTAATTCGTATCATACGCAACATTTATTCATATCTACATTTTATTTTATCATGACAATCGTTGGCTTTCATCAGTGAGATGACCCTTATTCACCAGATCCGCTGGCACGGTCAAAGCCCTCCCGTACAAAGACGCGATGCTCGCTCTCCATGGACAAGTGGCCCTTCATGTTCTTGGAGATCTGCTTGAGGTCATCCGAGTCCCGGAACCCGTGGGTATACTCGCTGCCCCAGCCCTCGAGGGTGTAGAACAGCAGCGGCATGCTATACGACTTCCAGGCTATAAGGAGAGAAAAGGCAAACAGTCAGTATACACGACAAGATAAATTTGGGAAGAAAACGGGGCAAAAGAGAGAAAAAAACTCACCTTCCACATGATGCGACGTGGAAATGACCATGACGGTGACGAGCAGCACAAACGAGAGCACCGAGACGGCAATGGGCAGCGCCAGCCACTTCCACTCGATGTGGATGTACGTCTGAAGGACGAGGGCGGTGCCGTCGAGCGTCGTGCTGTTGTCCTGGCGCGTCCGCATCGAGTTGGTCATGCTCTCGGCCACGTCGCGCACCATGGTCGTCAGGTTGTCAGCGTTGTACATGGCCAGGCCGAACGAGGGCGCCATCCGCCCGCCGTCGCCCGGCGCGAACGTGTACGTGTCGAGGTACACGCTGCTGTTGAGCACGTCCTCCATGTACTGCCCCAGGTTGAGGTGGTCCCACCAGTTCATCGTGTAGTTGGCGCCCGTGGGCTGCCCGTCGTCGTCGGTCGCGCGCATGGTAAAGTACGGGTTACCGGTCTCGGGCGGATCGAGGAACCATTGGTAGCTGGAGATGTCCATGATGGATTCGTTAATGGACGCGATCTTGGTCTCTCCATTGAGCACCTCGACGTCGTACGTCTTGAGGCAATAGGCGAGTAGGCACTGATTGATCGATGACGGACCGGAAGGGTCCTCGGTCAAGTTTGAGAAAAAATCCCGATCCAGCTTGAACGTCGTGAAAGCCGCGAGAATGGCAGGGTCGCCGAATCCAGTCATCAAGGTAGCCTGGCCGGGCGTCACGGACATGGTCGAGGAATTCCACATGTTGCTGTACATTCCAGCCGCGTCGGTTCTGAACCCCCATGTAAAGTTGCTCGCCGGGAGGAGCTGGTGCGGAACAGTGGTATTACACAGGGTGCCGTAGCTGTTCGGTCTCGTGTCTTCACCGCATGCGGTACTCGTGGCAGACGTTACATCCTAACATGAAATCTGGTCAGCTATATTCTCCAGGCTTTTACCTCGTCCGGCGCCGACCCTGAACATGACTTACCTCGCACGTGCTGCATATCCCGAGCGTGCTGATGGGTGGGTATGTACAGTTGGAAGTAGGACAAGTGATGTCGAATGCAGGATTAACACCAAAAGCCGCAGAGATGACGGCGCTCTGTAACTGGAACGGCGCATTTTGTGCTGCAGATGGACAAACTTTAGTACATACACAAGGTATCAATATCAAAGCGTTCTAACATACCGACGGGATACGGAACGCCATGGTTCGCCGTGACAGTCGTGTTGGCATCATAGACATTCGCAATCTGGAACGAGGCAGTCTGCGCCGAAGTCTCCGTCGGCCGCGTAGGAAAGCTGAATACCAGCTGCGCGAAGGGGTCAATCACGAGGGCGGCAATGGTCAATAGCGAGGCAAAAGAAGCCAGAAGCGCCGCCGACTTCATCCGGAACATGAGCCTTAGCGCACCCCACGGACCCCTTGAAGCTTTGTCGAACAACTGCGAACAAGAATTTCAGCACATATAACACAAAATGTCGGGCTGAAGCATGTTTGGCGGTGGTGACATGAAGGAGTATACGGTCATACATACATGGAGATCATTCAACACCCGCGGCGCGCCCGCAAAGTACACCCACCGGAGCTGCCCAATCACCTCGGCGAGCACGAGCAGGCAGGACGACTTGGCCAGCGTGGTAATAAAAGAGATGACGGCGTTGGGCCCGACCATGAGGGCCCAGCCGTCGAGCCGCCGGCCGTCCTCGTACTTGAGCACGATGACCACGACGGCGATGCACACGAAGCTGAACAGGGCGCCCAGGAGCTCCCACATCCAGAGGCGGAGGTTCCTCGCCTTCCTGCGCCGCTGCTTCTCGGCCGCGGCGCTCGAGGTCGCCGTGGGGTAGGACTTTGCGTCCTGGCCGTAGCCGTAGGCAGGCTCTTGAGAGTGGTCATAGACGGGGTCTTGAGAGTGGTCATAGACGGGCTCTTGAGAGTGGCCATAGATGGGTTCCTGCGAATGACCATAGGGGACAGGTTGCTCGGCGTGGCCACTGTGACCGTAGGTAGGCTCCTGTGCGTACCCGTAGGAGGGCTCTTGGCCGTAGCCATAATTGTGTAGTTGAACGTGATCGGTCATGTCTGATACATTGTCGTGGTCGTTGCGATGGTAATCATGGGCCGACGCGTGACCGCCGTCAACTGGCTGGTAGTTTGTAGACATCTCTACAGGGCGTGGCTTTCCAAGAACCACTCCTCGTCGTGTCTGCTTGTTCGACAAAGGTGTCGAGTTGTTTGTTTGACAAAACCAAGCAGGTCAGCGGATGGCGATGCTGATGCGCAGAAGCGTCCGCTTTTCTATCGCCAAAGCAGAATCGCTTACCAAGTGAACCATCCGCTAAAGAAATGCAGGCAGTAGCGGTTATAACAATTGTAGCAAAGTGCCATCGATCCATCAAATGCTTGTCTGGAACTGCCGAAAACCATCACCAGTCGGGTGCTGATTGGGTGTCACCTCAGCTGCGCCCACCTTATAGACGAGCCGTTTCCATTTTTAGTCTGCTAAAGCAAAGCTCGCAAAGCTGAGCGACAAATAGGTTGGGAAATCCCCATTGAAGGAATACCCCAGACCCTGTCTGTTACATGACCAGAGGGCTAGTGCTTACCGCCACACATGTCCCATGCAGCATTCGTATAACATCCCGGAGCACAGACGGGATACATATAGTACTCGCGCCAAAAGGGCTTGTTGTGGTAATACAGAGGTAACACCTCTTCAACTGGGATCCTTTACCATGGTTAGCAGGAGTAGTCGATCATAGATGTTGACGTTGACGTATGTATACATCCTTCACAAGACCCTCGTCGCCTAAAAAAGGTTTATCATCAAGCTTAAATTATGGATACTTTCATCGTAGTCTGAGGAGTCTCTCATACCTGTCTGTTTTTGAGGAACAGCATACCATCACACACATTTCTAAAGAGAACAAGCATCTCAAAAAGGTCCCAGAATCTTGTCTAGTCTAACTTCTCTCTAGAGCTGCTCCTCACGGCCCTTGCATACCACATGACTCCCCTTTCCGTCATCTGAATATACTGCATGTATGGCCCTGCAATGGTGAATACCCATCGTCACAGAGATCAACCAAGGAAAGAGTAACTCCCCATGTGGCTCGCTCTTCTCAAAAATTTAGCTACACAAGAACCGCTTTGACTCTGTCTCATATCTTTGGAACTGAGACTCGAAAATTGACAAAATAAAGATCGTAAAATACCCTGCCTTTCCTATGAACGCCGATTTGCCCATGCAAATATGAATCTCCTTTTTTCTTTCACAAATCTAGCATGGAAATGCCAGGTATACACTAACCCACAATGAGTCTTCGGGGTTGTATCTATCTCTCCAAGCCTCTAATGTAAAACACTCTATCGTCTAGAGGGCGGGCTGGATCTAATTTCTGTCATGAAAAAGATGGCTGTTTGATGACAATCGTCGAGTCTCGCCTTACGACGACTTGGCTCCTCCCAGGAAGGAGGGCACCTTCTTCCAGACCTTCTCGTCGGGAAGTCTGACGCGGCCAAAGTTCTCGTCAATGTCGAGAATGATCTTGAGAGCATTGCGGCTACGAGCGTGGGGAGAGGCAATGTCCTTCTCCTTTATAGAAGAGACCACCTCGGCAACGCCAGTGTGTACCTGCTCGGACTTCTTGCTGCCCGGGAAGGGGAAGACGCTCTGGAGGACTTCGTACGAAGCAAGAGTGAAACCGAACTGGGGTGACGAACGGAAGATACGAGCAGGGCCACCCTTGAAGAAGGCCTTGAAACCCTCTTCCTTCATAATGGTCTGGGCGGCGTGGCGGAGGCCGGTGTAGTTGGTGTCGCCCTTGCGGGCCTCGACTTGCAGACGGGTCTTGATGACATCGCAAGGGGTCGTCAGGTAAGCAGCAGGCATACCAGCAATGGCACCAGCAGTGAGCAGCTGGACGACTCCGAGCTTCTTGGTGGGCGACTCGCCAAAGAGGTCCTTCTTCAGGTGACTGTAGGTAGGGAAGTAAATGGCCGAGAAGGGGACATCTCGGAGCAGACAGGCACTAGCACCCTTGTAGAGACCTGCCAGTCCGAGGTTCTTAACAATCCACATGGCTGAGCGTCTCTCGGCACCAGCACTCTTGGCCACCTCTCCCTGGACCTGCAGACGAATCTTGACGATTTCAAGCGGGTTGGTAAAGACCTAGGATCAAAAGAATTAGACCACGTTTACATGACACAGCCGCGACAAGACAATACTTACAACTTGGCAAGCACCAGCTGTACCACCAGCCAGAACCTCGGAACCCCAGTAGATGGTGTTCGACTTCTTGTCCGTGAGAGCAGTGCGGACCAGATCGTTGACGGTCAGCTTGATGGCCTTCTCAGGTGCAACACCAACCAGCTGAGGCAGCACTCCCGAGTACAGGCCCTTGAAACCTTCATTGGCAATGACCTTCCTAAAGCAGTCGATGGAGTTGTTGTACAGACGCTGCCCAGGGTTGGCACCTCGCTGGTTCTGCATACGGGTCTTGACCAAATCGATGGGGTAGACCATGAAGGCTCCGAAAGCACCAGCAACACTACCAAGAAGGAAGTGGTAACCAGACTCGGCCACCTGTCGCAGGACGGCACCAGCGCCCGTCTGCGCCAGTGCTCCGGGTGCGCCATCTTCGAGGCCGCGGTTTCTCCAGGACGGGTCGAGGACCTTGGCAAAGTCGATCAAGCTGAGGCGGCCAGACGGCTCGTCAAGGCTGGCGAAATGGAACAGAATATCAGCCTCCATGGGCGTAAACAGGGAGAACCGGGTGATCTTGGCAGCCTCGTTCAAGAATTCAGCCTTAGTGATCTTGCCGTCGGTGCTCTTTTGGCACGCCTTGCGAATGATGAGCTCTACCAGATCCATCTCCTTAATCATGTTCTGGAAGGCTCTGACGTTGGCGTACGAGACTCGGCTGCCGAGGGAGATGTTGCAGAGAGTGCTCAGGTTCTCCAGCAGGTGGTCGGACAGCTTGTGCTTTGAGGTCTCACGAATGATGCGCTCAAAGTCCTCGGGCTCAATGTAGCCATCGGCATCCTTGTCAAAGCGCAGGAAAGCCTGTCGGATTCTCTCGCCCTGAAGGCCGCGGAGCATCTGAGAGAACTCATGGTATGTCAGGTTGTGGCGCCTGGTCTTGTCTCCAATGTAGAGCTTTGCCCACTGGCAATCCCAGTCAAAGGGAATGCTGTCGGCACCCTTGTTCAGCTCATAGAGTCGGCGGAAGTTGTCGTAAGTGACAGCGCCGGTACGGTCGACATCGAAGAGGCGGAAGGCAATCTCGTACTCGGCATCGGCCTTGAAAAGCAAGTTGTTGAATGTGGCCCAGTCGGCAATGCTGACCTTGCCCCTTCCCTTGCGATCGGCGACGTGGAAGAGGAGACCGTACTGCTCACGCTTGATCTTGCCCTGTCAAGGAGAAAGAAGAGGTCAATGTTAGCAGGTTGTCGCGCCAATGGTCGACAATGCCAAGTAGGTAAGTAGGTGCACGTACATAGTCCTCTTCGGCAGGTGCGACGGCATCAATGAACTGCTCCTCGGTCATGAACAGCTCGCCGGTCTCGGGATCCTTCTGGGCAAGGCTGATAAAGGTGGCCTTGTTCTTTGCGGAGAGGTTCGAAGGGTCCTCGCTGCCAAGGAGACTCTCCTTGACAGCCTCCTTGACGGTGGCCGGTGCCGACATGCTTGCGACTGATTGAAAACAGAGAGAGCAGACCCCAATGGTTCCAAAAGTGAAGGCAGTGAGTGCAAAGGGAGTGAGGAGCACGATCTGTGGGGTCGCGCCGATGGGCTTTTCTGGGATGGGAGGTGCCCCTTTGGTTGGTGCAACAAGACTTGTTGTTCTTTTAGTCTGACGACGATGTTTTCGAGCTACGCACGCACACTAGAAATGACTCGGCGGACGGGACGGGCGAAGGGACGGACGAACGAGATCGGTGGTCTCCGGAATCTGGGAAAAGCGCAGAAAGGAGAAATTGCAATGGCGGGGAAGTGGAAACGAGAGGACGTGCTAAAACCCCGTACAAGTCTTGTTGTGGATTGAGGTTGTCAACGACGACAATTCGCCGATCAGGTAGCCCGTAAATGGTGGGAAGGCCGGTCAGACAAGAGAGCTCGCGATTCTCGTTGCTGTGCTGTGCTGGGCTGCGCGCGCCTCTTCCCTAAAATTTTTGTGACAAACCAGCTGGCCCCAAAAAAGCTTCTTGGGTGCATGATCCCTCTCACTGGGGCGCTTGTTTCTCTGGCCTACGAGGTACAGCGCTCAGGCTCTTGTACCTTCCCTTCCTACCTTCCCGTCCAACAGCCGACCACGTGATGACCCGTTAGCGCGGGGTATAATAGGCTGACCGTTCAGCTCCCAAGCAAGTTTGGCAACCCAAGCAAGTTTGGCAACCCAAGCTCCAACAGCTCCAGCGACTTCGGCCCTCTGTCCCTGGTCCCTGGCTGGTTCCTTGTGCCTGGCTGGCAGATAACAGGGTAGCACTGATAAAAGGGCAACCCGCGGCGGTAATTGCCCCTTTCTGTGTCACTGGAAGTGTAGACAATGTGGACGTGACAACCACACAACACTTGTCGGTGACGGTGCTGAGCTCTTGATTAGAGATAGACATGATGAGCAAAGTAAATTCAAAAAGATCAAGGTGTCATTCTTGCCGTGGTTCAAGAAGGATCTTTATAAGACATTCGGGACTGAATAGGAATGGTCGCGTCTCGAGGCATCGGACTTACCCCGTGGTGCGGGTTTCCTGTCTTGGCCAAATACTGGACATTGACGTGCATCTTCGTTTATCCCTCAGGGACAAGACTCACGGTCGCAATGAGCTTGCATGTCACTGTTCATATGTCTCGACGGGAAATGGTCACTTTGGAGCTCAATCTCATTGAGCAACGGTGAAAGACCGCTTTTCACGAATAGAAAGCCGGGCCTACCTCGTGTCACGACCTGGGTTACTGAGTAGGTATCATGGTTGAGGCTCTCGCTTTCCTTTGCGCAGCAGGAAACGAGTGCGAAAGAGGACAAATCTCTTGTCGAATGCAATTTCAAGAGAGTTCAAAGAACTGCAAGTGGCTCATGGCATTTTTGCCTTGAATGAGTGCGACATTGTTGTCATAAGAAGACTTCCCGGGAGAAAAAGTTTAAGAACTGTAAAAGTTAAAATGCGCATGGAAACATGGTTATGACATACTTAACGACTGGAAACAACTGTTGGCCTCACTGCGTATATAGTCAAATAGCAGTCTCTCTCCTTGCGTGAATAACAATATGATTGATCAAATGGGTAAAGAGATAAGGATTACCTTTTGTAATATGTTGTGCACAGAAAGCAAGAAGTCAAACAAAATGTTTAGTGACGATGTTTTGTTTGTTTCCATGCTAACCATTGGCAAGCATATATACAGTCACTTCTTCCGGCAAGGAATGCAAGCTCGTCATCAACATCAGTGAATCAAAGGCCTTTCTCTATTTTCGAGTGGCTACATACAATAAACGCCTTTACTCCCTGGGCATCCTTCCATGATCAAATATGTGCCAGAAATTATACTGTGATGCCATTCGCCCTGCTCCCTGATGCGCAAGAAATGATGTATACTCTAACAAAACCTGTGTAAAGAAAAAAAGAAAAGCCTGCTCGGCAAGACCCCTCTCCATTTGAGGAGGAAAAGGGGCCTTTCTGCTAGCTGTAGATCAAGGCGCCACCCTCTTGCTGCAATCCTTTTGGGGAGTGGGCGGTCGAATGACCACTGGATGCAAGGCGCATGATGCAAAAAGGAACAAGTATGCACAAAGAAGAAAGATCAAGGCATCGAGTCTGTGTGTATTTTCCGTCTCTTATTGGGCCGCGCCAGGCCTCGCCCTCGTCCACGCCGGTATTTTTTGAAGCCGCATGTGGCAAGTCTGGGGGGGCGCTGTGTTGCTGCTGCAAAGAGACGCCAAAAAGCAGGTTGTTTTGCTTACTGCCGGAAAAACAAAATCAAAGCCGTTGCCGCGGGTATAGACATGTCTCGTAGCTTCGTAGGGCGTCATAAAAATGGCCAAGAATGTGGCCGTATTAGTGTAGAGTGCATGGATGCAAATAGCTCATGCGCTCCTTGGCTGGAAATCATTATGCAGTGCTGTGGTGCAGAGGTGATGGGCGACAAAGGTGATGGGTCTGTCGGCCGATCCAGTGGTGTGGTTGTGAATTATAGGATTGCGCATCGATCTTGGTACGGCACCGTTCATCGATACAGTTGATTTGCGGATTGGGTTGTAGCTTCTGGTGGCAGAAACAGTGTGGCCAGTATACGAATGGCCCAAAATCTGAAAGCTCGGATGCGCTAACATATCCCGAATCTGGATCTACTCAACCTTGAAGAGGGATAGGCATGCGCATATGACTGCGTTCATATGATGCCGTGGTTGGACCCCACGTGGGGGGCAAGCTTTCGTAGCGGCCGTTCAGTGCCGGCGGCATTGCGTGAGGGGCTTCGAGGTAGAATCCCTTGTTTAGCTGTCCCTCGACATAGATGGAACACTTCTTGTAGCGCTTGTCCGAGTACTTTTCGTAGACGGCCTGGTGATGCTTCTTCGCAATGGTGCAGCAGTCGAGGATCATATTGACCATTGGCTGGAGCTGAGCAAAGGTATAACCAGAATAGTGGACATGCTCGGTGGTCTGCACTCGGGAGTTAGCAACAAGCCGGCCCAAGAATCAGGGGGTGAACAAAAAGAGCTACTTACCCACTTGCCCTTCTCTAGGATAAGCCGCGAGAGACAGTGAGCGCCCGCGGCGAGGAAGCTGGGCGGACAGGCGACGAACCGCTCATCCATGATGGTCACTTCGAGGAAGTATTTGGCAAGAGTTCGCGTCTCGAGATCATAATCGTCGGCCTTGCTAATACGTCTCAGAAAGCTCATGGGTCCTGGGAAGCCGAGGTTGAAGTCGAGCATGCTAAGCATGTATCGCTCTGCTTTCAGGATCTCGTCCACCGAGTAGCCACTGTCAACCATGAAGACGATTTCCTGCACCGAGGGACAGTTGATCTCCTCGTACTTCGCCGCCAAGAAAAGAGCCGTGGCGCCGACCAACTGCAGCTTGCCAAGAGAGACCACCTTGACTGTGAGGAAACGATCGATGAAGTTGACTGCCAGGAACAGCGTCTCGGGAAGCAGACAGAACCGGCCATGGACTTGGATAACCCAGTCCATCAAAACGCTACGCATGGACCATTGAATCTCCGTCTGGATGTCCATGTAGTGGGCACTCGGGAGAAGGGCGATCTGCGATGCTCAAGTTAGTTCTGAAATCTAGAGACCATATTGAATGGTTTATACTAACCTCCATCTCCCTCATGTATTCAAAGATCTCGTCTCCATACTCGGCGACCATGCTGATGTCCCAAGCCTCATCCTCGACCTCATCAGGCGAACGATTCTTTTCAACGTGCTCGCGGGCGGCCTCTATCTCGTCCAGAACCTGCTTGGAGAACCTCGGGGCATCCATGACGGTGACAGTGACGCTAGGTTCAGCTTCAGCCTCGAGGAGCTCACCGGCGTCGGGAAGAGTCGCGTCGCCAGCGGATCGATACGTGTGGGCAATTGTGTAGCCTTGGTCGATCTCGTAAAAATCCTCGTCTTCGTGATCCGAAAGGTCGTTTGAGAGCAAGCCGGCTGCCGAGATCGGGTAGTCCTCCTGATAGTTGATGTTGTGGACAACAGACTCGGACCGTGATTCGGGGTCTGACTCGGGCTCACGGATCGAGAGGGAAGAGTCAACCTTGCGGGTTTGAAGGGCAGGGCACGGCTCTGGCGACAGCTCCTCCACGGCATCTAGGTAGGGGGTGTTCGTAACGTCGTCCTCGCGGATGCTCTTGGTGGCAGGCAGGGGTTCCCAGCTCGGCAAGCTCTTAATATCAGTATCAAGGAGGGAGACCGCCTGCTGTTGCTTGTGCTGTGTGGTTTTGAGAGCAGGTTGGCTCTGGTAGTGGCGAGGCTTGCGTGCGAACGGGGCAGTAGCGGTCGTTCGAACGGCATCGGCGGCTTCAACATGATGGGTGACGATAGTGCCTGACTCGGCGGTCGAGGGCCGGCTGGTGCTGTCATCGCCGTCTTTGTAGATGGAAGTGGGTGCCCGCTTCAGGACTTTGGCAGCCGGCTGAGAAGGGACGTTTGAGACACCACCACCCAGCGGCTGGAGGAGTCCGGTGCTTTGCGTCGAGGGAAGGAACGTGTTGCCGGCCTTGGAAGAAGGGCGTTGTGCGGGACGCAGGAAGGCGTCCTTCTGCGCACCTTTGACGGGAACGGCGTTCTCTTGGCTCTTGATGGGCTGGATCTTGACAGTGGACATCTTGGCCTCGTCCTTGAGGTTGACCACTCGGGCGACGTTGCTCTTATCGGCGAAGACAGTGCGCTTCGGGACGGTTGGTGCAGCTCCGGAGTTGGCAGCAATCGTGGCTGGGCCTCGAAGATTTCCCGTTGACTTGTGGCGTTGATGGATTGATGCGTCCTTGGAACGCGGAAGGTTCTCGTTGTTCGTGGCGGCTATTCCGCGCGGCGGACGGAATGGCTGGACAGATGTGGTCAGTTAAAAGGAAGAACTGAATGTGCGATATTGCTGGCGGATCAGGTTCTTGGAGGAACGAATTTTGAGGAACAGGAGGGGGCAACAGTTTAAGGTCGTGGTTCTGCGCAACGGTCAAGGCAACGGGGGCAGGTAGGTTTGTGGCTGCCGAGGCGCACGTATTGCCCAAGGCACTAGCAGGCTTGTTGAGGCTTGAAGTATGGTGACTTTTTGTTGCGGTGACCAATTGCGAGGCGGAGATAAATTGATGCAACGGTAGGGAAGATGTTTGAGAAGGCAAGGCAGTGTGAGAAGTTTCCGCATCAGTGAGGTTCGAGGCGGTGAATTGGCACAGCAAACACCAATCCCGCGACGATATATCTCACGATGCGGTCCAATGGTTTTTTTTTTCCGGGGTCCAAGTTGCCAGCGATCTCTGCAGCAAAAAGACCCACCAACGCGCGCGATTACTTACCTTTGCATTCATTGCGACAATTGTTTCCTGTTGTCGATATCAAGATAGGACCCCCGATTGGCTTCCGTAAGTATGTTCGCCGAAGCGGATACTAGTGAGGTTGCTGCGCGCCTTGGATGGCGGGAGGCTATTATTATCGTGAACCTTGGGCGGCGACGGTGCAAAACTGAGGCAGAATACTTTGACAGAGCTGTTCGACAATGATGGCGGTGATGGGTACTGCTGTTGCGCGTTGTACTTAAGAGCGTGGTGAAATCGCGTCCAAAAATGATGGCAAGGTCTTGCTCATTCCGAATGTGGCTCGTGTTGAGGGTAATCAAACATTTGAATGAGGTCCGGCCTTGCAGTGAGCTGTCCCCAGTCTATTGCGCGTACCCTGTCGAGCCTGGGCGGAGAATGGAAAGGGGAAAGAAGAAGAAGGGGGGGAAATAGATCAATACTCGTGGAGCAGGCGCAGTGCAAAATATCCGGCTGGTGCTCTTCGCAATGCGAGTGGTGAATGTAGAACGGGGCCAAAAACTCTGCGACTGCTGCTGGGCAATGCGGTTTTCTCTATGTGTTTTTTTTTTCTTCCTCTTACCCTCCTCTCTGTTTTTGTTGTTGTTGTTGTCGACGGCCCTCCAATTGTTTACCCGACACCAAGCTCACGTCAAACCCTTGGGAATAGAGGAATGCAAGGGTTCCATGCTAAGGAACTTGGACGAAGGAGCCAATCGGCGGCTGCGAAGTGGGGACGCTCCCGCATACGACGATGCATAACGTCGCATTGGCTCGACTGGCTAGCCAACGACGTTGATAACTTATGCAGCCCAGGAACTGTAAACCTGGGGAATAGGTAGCACGTACATAGTAAAAACAGCCTGTCCATGATCGGATGGCCCTGCCAGCCTCTTTTTTCTGAAAACCATGTTCATCTACAATTGCTATCAATCGGGATGTTTCCCCCCAAGCCGATAGTAAACAAGGATAATTGCCGTGCGTTTCCTCAGGTGCTCTGATCCCCCAAGGCCTCGATGCGATATACACCGTAGGTACTTCGTACTCAACAGATCTTTCAATTAATCGCGTCTCTCCCCCGAGGGCTGCCTACCAACCCACCGCATGGAATCTGATTTTGCATTTACTCAATAGATTGTGTAGATATAGTGAATGAGGCCGCATAATTGTCTTGAAATTTGATCCCGGATGCTCCGTGTGTCCAAGATAGCCTGGTGGGCATTGAGGCTTCCGGAACTCGGGTGTCCTTCCATGATCTACAATCACCACTAGGAATTCATTCTGGACCAAACCTTATTCATCCTATCCCGTATTGAGGGGGATCGCAGGTTCGGGGCGTGCATGGTCGTGGTGCACTTATCCGTAAACGTACCTCGTAGTCAGAAACCGTTGCTACTCCAGGGACTGCCCGCCAAGTCAAGGGAGCGCCGTAACTGCAAAATGCGACAGGGTCGGTTGATGGTAGAGTCACGTGGTATATATGCATCACGTGATCTTATTGGGCAGAGTTCCAGAATATGCCGCTATGACGTATCGAGCAATATATGACCTTGAACGCGGGTCCCTCGGTCGCGCTCAAAGTGACCAAATCAATAGCATTCAACGGCAATTGTTCGAATATGATTTTTAGAAGCTTTATAGTCATCAAATGGACTAATGACAGCTACCTAGGCTTTTTTTGTATACATTATATGGTCTTGTCGCTATAAAATTGAAATTGTGTCAATTTGACCAGGATAACGGGACATTGACACGGAATCATGTGACTTTAATGGGCTATACCCGAAGTCCGCCTTACTATGTCGCAAAAGTCGAGCGCAATCGATCCTCTGGAATTTATTATACTAACAAAAGAACTTATCAGTTTGGCGCAATATGTGCGAAGGCATGCGCATCTTGTGCGACAGTTGGCAAAGCATGCGCTCGCATGCGATGGTGGAGTTGGGTATGATGATGAACAATTGCGACCTCGGGCCAGTGCGAGGAATGGATAGCCACCCTCCAGAAGCCAGAAGCCTCCAAATGATGTCTGAAAGCAATATGGTGCGAGACTGGGCCGAACATATCATGCTTTGTTCCATGCGCGAAGAATGGCGTTGGCCGCCGCCAAATGCGCACAAGAGTATATGTTATCGATTAGGGACTGCTCGGTTCTCGAGGTGCTTTGAGCGCGAACAAGACCTTCCGCAGTCTGCATCATAGTACTCCGGCTTTAGACAGCACACTCGAGCATCGAATCATGCCTCGATCGCAACAACGAACGATTGCGCTTCAGCCCTAAAGCACATGGGCGACTGCGATAGCAATTATCGCTCAATATGATCGGGACCGGTCGTCATCGGGCTTTAGTAGTGAGCATTCCGAGTTGATCGTATGCAGCTTGAAAAGTCAGAATCATCGTGGGAGCATGACAAAACTGCGGAGTCTGGGAGGCTCCATCACCTTAGCTAAAATTGTGGCAGAGCTAGTCGGTCGCGGGCACTCCACCCGGAAAGAGTTGAGGGTTGTGAGCGCAAGCGCAAGCGCAGTCGCAGTCGCAGTCGCCTACGTACCTAGACGCCGATCGCACGTATTGGGATGACCATGGCGCAGGTGACTTGGGGCATGATCGAGAGATCGCAGACAAAGTCTGATGGACAATGAATCATCCAGCGATCTGAGCTACGAAAGATGAGATAAAAAGGAAGCAACACGGCAACTTTGCTGCGACAAAAAGCTGCGGTGTACCCGGCTGCTGCGCGCGCCAATGGCGATGCCTCCGGATAAGAGAAACAACAGACATCACAACAAATAGCTGGCTTGGCCGGCCCTCCTATTGGACATGCAGCCCTGCTTGTAGGTGGTCTAGATAATGGGCGACCGACCTGATGGCGATTTGTGAGCGCTGAAGAACTTCGAATTGGGAGCGATCACCTGCAGCCGAAGCTTTGTGATATGAAACAACAAGCGAGAGAAGTCGGCCGGGGCAAATTGGTGGGTCATCCCTCTCTCATACTTGGACCTTGGGTTTCGCGAACGCCGGCCGATTATTCCAGGCCGGTTGGAGGATACCTAAGTGAATGAATGACAGGCCTGGGTGCCAATACGACGGCGCAACATGGAGATTATAATGCATGTTTCTCTCTTTGTGTCTATATTTTGCCCTCGATCGATCCCCCTGTGGTGCGTTGTCTCTGCTGTTTGCTTCCTGCTGCTCTCGAGATGAAGCATTGAAGGAATTGGCCAAGTCTGATACCAGTCAGTGTTCGCGCGCAATTGAGACAATAGTCTCCGACCGATGGCGCTCGAGGCCCGGCGGCAATCTACAGTGTCCGCCCAGCTTTGGTGCTGCCACTCACTGAGGTCGCTTTCATCCCAAGCAGGCGTGCGTGCCTCCAGTGATTTATTTCCAGTTCGCAGGCCGAAACGGTGAAACGTGGGCAGATAGATGGCCTGGTGGATGTGTCGAATGAGGGGGAATTGCTTCCATCCGGCCCTCACTTCATGACGCGCGGTCCAGAGTCGGCCGTTGATGTGGTATCCAAAGCCAATGGAATCCATATCTACAACCTACAACGATGCGACCCTTGTCCCAGACGAGCTGGCGCGCATGATGCGGAACTCGCTACTTATTGGCTATATGCCGTCCTCCCGCCATCGCGAGCGAATACCACCTGACAGTTCACAATCACATACTTTCTGTGTGCCGGTGGAAGACCTCGCTTTCTAAGTCATCCTCTGTCAGAGTTGTCTATGTGATCAAACGACCAAGATGGTCTCTGCAATTCAGATGGCGAAGAAGCAATCCACCGGAAGGTAGAGCTGATGCGATCCAGGGCTTACCTCCCAAGTTAGATAGTTTGAACGGTTCAATGCGTGTGCCAACGCACCGTCTGGGCGCCCTAGAACCTCTGGACAGTGTGCCGATGGCTGCAGCACAGTCTGCGATCATACCTAGTGCACAAACTCCTTCCTTGCTGAGCACTTTCCACCACCATTGATGGCATTGAGACAGAACGCCAAAAGAAATGCTCTCATAAGACAAGTATAGTTCATTGCTGGCTCTCGGACACTCTATATAACACATCTTTCGCCATTCCATCCATCCTCGCTTTCTGCCTGGTGACTTGGTCTGGGGTGGGCCGAGTTCCATGTGGTGTGAAGGCAGAACGGCGAGGACAGTCCACTGTACAGTACAGTACTTGTGTCGCACTCGAACCTACCTGGAGCTACACGGCACTGTCTGTCCAGGCCAACAACCCGGATAGCCATTGAAGGGATGAAGGCATGGGCAAGGAAATGATGGGAGACCACAAAAGATGAATGATAAACACATACAGTATATTCGGGATCATGTAGTCGTCCAGCCAGTTCCAAGGAACAGGGACATCAAGGTTTTGACTCCAAACTGTGTTCAGCAACGATCTATTTATTGCTGGAGTCTCACTGGGCGCCTAGCCCAACCAGCGACTTTCTCTGGGCAATGGGAGTGGAGGCGGCGACGGCAAGAATCCTCTATCAGGCCTGGGGGGGGTTAGAGGTTGCGCTTCCCCCACGAAGAACACGGAGGAAAGGGCCAGACAGCTTTCCAAAGAGAATAGAAATGAATGTGAAATGTAAATAGAATCGAATCTTGCAAGAGAGAGTGACTATTCTGTCGCAAATCCCGTGGGCGCATTCGATCGACGATAGTCTTGTTCTTTGCCGAACTTGGGTGAGTAAGTAATGTGCTGGTAGCTGCATTGTGCCTTCCTCCACTTTCTCTGCTGGCTGGCTGCGGTAGTCCACTCAGTGTACTCGCTCACTGCTTTGCTTGCGCACAGTCGCAGTTGCTGCTCTCCTCCTACCGTCACAAAAAGCCCAACTCACATTCTCCTCTCCATAGTCTCTCGAAACAACACCAAAGTTATCCCAAGATTACCCCCAAAGCCATCTTCCGTCTCTTTTCGGCCTGGACAGGTCTTCCTCTTACTTTAGATACCGCCTGTCTTTCCACTCTCCGGCGGCTTCCCACAAGATCCGCCTTCCTTGTTGACTTCGCCTGCCGGGCATAGAGATCTTGGTGCAGGACGCTCAATGCATCTGTAGGCGAGCCCCCGCCATCATTTTTGTTTTCTGGTCAGTCACTTCTGCTCTCTGCTGCATTGCGATCATGGTCAATCTATGATTTCATCTTGGCCCGGTCTTCTGGCCCATTGTCATCCCTCCGCACTCCCCGGGCCAACTCGAGGGTTCTGGTTCCCCGTGTGCTGTGCAGGTGGCAGACTCGGCTCTCACGGGCCCTCCCTGCTCATGACCACCCATCGTTGGGACAAAATGCCAAACATCAAGAAGAGAAGCTGACGGTCGATCATTTTTGGCAGCCCAATTGAAGCCCTTCTCGAATGTTGTCTGCTTGACCGATCCGCCGGCCGATTCACACGTCACTTTTGACCGCTTTGCGACTCCTGCGACTCCACCTCTCTACCACAAAGCCAACTCCAAAATTAAAAGGCTCCTTTCCACCGACCACATCCGGGCTGGCCTCAGGACCATACGAGAATGGACCTGCCCAGCTATATGAACTCTGGCTCTCCCATTGATTTGGCACCCATTCATTCCGCACGCTCCAATATGGGTAGCGAGTCGCCCGTGAGGCCACCGCTTTCCAAGCACGTCGCATTCGAGCTTCTCTTTCCCGAGTCGCCCCAATACAAGGCGCGCCTCCCGCTGAGGGTGCAGATATTTCCCCATGACAGCACCGAGTCGATTGTGACAACGGTCAAGAATTTCTATGGTTTATACTCGGGCCCGACCGGCAGCAAAGGCATCAGCTTTGAGGATGACCGGGGCAACACTCTAATTGCCGGATACGAGAACTTCCGCAACAACATGGTCGTTTACGTCCGAATCATCGAGGACTCGCCGCAGTCGGCAGTTCCTTTCCTCACTGGCTACCCAGCTGCCACTGTCGCAGCCCGCAGCTTTGGCAGCAATGATTTCTCTTGCCAATCGGCACAGCACCTTGACCAACACCATTCCAGACCGGCCTCGAGGACTTCTCGGAAGCGAAGCGTCTCTCCCAATGACGAACGTGGCCGCAGCAGCATGTCGACCGGGCCTAATCCTGCCGCAGGAAAGAAGGGCAGGTCTCGTTCGTCCAAGACTCGTGGCCCCAACTACGAGAACCACAGCGACAGCATCAACGGCTATAGCAGTGATGACAATAACGCTCCATCCGTCTCAAGTAAGGCCAAGGAGCCCATCGGCAACACAGATATTAGCCTAGAGAATATTGTCGAAGGGGGACGCAGGAAGCGTGCCAAGTTCGAGAGTTCCGTAAGTGTGCTGTTGGCACTAAGCCCCCCAGCTAATCTCCACTCTATGAAGCATTCTCTGACATTGTTTGTAAACCACAGGAACTTCCACTATTTGCGCCGCCTCAGATGCCGGCTGCGACTTCCAATCCGTCGGTTTCTCCTGCTCGACGGGCCGACCCTCATCGCTCCTCTCTTCCTTTCGCCCACCCGGGACAAAATCCCTTCACCAACCCCCGTCCTCTCCAATCTCCTCAGCACTATGGTCACGGTGGCTATAGCCACTTCGGCATGTATGCCACGCCTACCACTGACTCGAGACGCCATCGCAACAGTATTGGCTATCCGCCTGGCATCCTGCCAACTCCTGATCCCACGATCGGCAGCAACATGTCTGAGGAGGACAAAGATGTCGCCCTGCAGCTTATGAGGCTCGGTGATATGTCCAATGTCTCTCATGGACGGACTTCTGCCTCTACTCTGGATGATACTTTCAGTGGCAGAGCTGATGCTGCCTCCTCCACTGGCGCTACTAGTGATGGCGAAAGTGATAGCGGGGACGACCTACCTCCTGCTCGGCGCCAAAAGGTCGAGGCAGTTGCAAGCAGCGCAAGACTGTACCAAACTACCGAGAGCCATTTCAAGGCCCAAGCCGAAGCTAGTGGCGACGACGCTGATTATGAGGATGGTAACGAGGATGCGCATCTCGTGAATGGCTCCAAGCCCAAGCAAGAGAAGCCGCGCTTGCCGAGCCTGAAGACAGGCAACCCCAAGCCCAAGTCCAAGGTTCCCAAGCCTCAAGGCGCCACCAAGGTCAAGAAGTCGAATAGCATCTCGACTTCTGGGCCAATGTCGCCCACCTCTCTTCCAACACAATCCCGCAAGCCATCAATTGTAGGCGGAGTTCTTGTGCCTGGGCAGCCAGGAGATGATGACCAGCCCGACCTATCGACAAAGCCCCGGTGCCAGCGTTGCCGCAAGAGCAAGAAAGGTTGCGATCGCCAAAGGCCATGCGGTCGCTGCCGGGATGCCGGACTCAGCGCTGATCAGTGCGTCAGCGAAGACGAAGGCAATGGTCGCAAGGGTCGCTACGGACGCCACATGGGAGTTCCTGTCAAGACGTCCGAGGGTCTCCCTCAGCCTACCCTACTCCCAGCTGCCCCGATCACCGCTCCAATGCCTCCTCCTCTCAGTGACAAGAATAAGAAGCGAAAGCGATGAGTCATCTGCTGCTCTCGGCCTTGGGGTACCATTATCACCATCTCTCAATGACAACTAGATCATGCTCCGAAGCAATAGCAATCCGCGTTCTCGCAGTCAGCTCTTGCTCGTCGCGGGTCCTTGCGACCAACTTCCCACTTGTTTCAATATGATCGATTTACAGGAGTTCAGATAGGCGGCAGGCGCATTGGCGAACGGAAACTGCTTAGCGGCCTTTTTTTGGGAGGGCCATCCGCTCTTTTATACTCAAATCTGGACTTTGGGGCGTTTGGTTCAAATCGTTGAAGCAGATGTTGGATCACGCTTATCAGAACAGCACAAAATACGGAAGATTAGTCGAAGCAAAACCCGGTGTCATGATGGCTCCGGTTGTCGAGGGGTAAACTGTGGAGAGGTGTTTTTCTTGGCTGAAGCGGGTGGTCAGGATTGGAACCGAAAGTTGTTTGCGACATTGAATCTCTCTAGAAATGGCTTGTACAGCTAAAAAGTCGCTCGAGGGGACACCCGAGTCCTCTTGTCTCCTATGTTAGAAGGTAAATAGTTGTGATTTAAAGTCGTTTGGCCTGCCTGATTCTTGCTGCTTCCTTGTACATTTCTATCCGGTTTTCACATTTGCAATTCTTAGCTACTTGTTTTTCGCCTGATTATACGGACAATGGAGCACTACATTTCTCAAGCGCAGCATATGTAGGTAGAGATAACTGCGACTATACGAGCTCATGTCTATGCCCGCGAGAAGTAGTACTGGCTTCATGTTTTGCGCCAACAGCCAACAATGCGCCTCATCCAGACTAATCCAGAAGCCCTCTCAATGTGACAAGAACGTGATGAGAGCAGCGCAGCTGTGGGCAGACTTCCCAGACTGCTCGATCAGGACCCTTCTTCGCGCACGCGACTCATTCTATCAAGCCAGCGCAGCATTGCAGGGCGGCATCACTGGTGCTGGAGCCCAACCCGGCCGGCCATGCCAGCAACGCTTCCCCCCGGGCGGCGGAATAAACCTGCCGCCAGAGACTACCAAACCCGGGATACAGGCAGCGCCTTTTGTCGCAAATGAAATTCAACCACACCTACGAGCTCAGTACGCCTTGTGGTACACCTGCGCATCGCAAACGGGAGCAAATAGGGATGCGCGACGGTTTGCGACAAGGAAACCCTTTGAATGACGTTCTTGTGTTGACGTTGAACTAAACTTCTGCGATGCAGCCGGGGTGGTGTTGCTTGGAAACCCCTCTTTCGGGACTAGCGCGGCAGTTCTTGCGCTCCGCCGAAGAGAAAAGAAGAAAAATAGTGTGCGTCGCAGAAGGAGGGATCCGGAACCTACCAGAGGAAACTTGAGCGCAAAAAAAGGGACGGCCCTTTCTCTTGGCTAACAAGGTAGCAGGTCAGGTTTCCAGGTACATAGGCACTGTACGTCCGGGCATGAAACTGCCTGCGATTGATGCGCTGCGCTCGCTCTTCTCAGGGCTTAGGTGTGATTTACCCGCGCTCCCGCCCTATTTCGGGGGGGCTGTCTTTTCAGTCTTGTGCTTTGGAGGGGGCTTGGCGGAGACAGGCCAGTTGCCAAAACGGGGAACTCTGGGCACGAGCCAGCGTGGACGGGGAAAGTGTATAATCGTACCCACCGCGACGAATCAAGAGAGCGCACCGTGCCGAGGGGCAGCAAGACATCTCGAGCCAAGTGGGGCAGCTAGCCAAGCTCGAGAGAGGCGGGCAAACCCGAACCTGCCCTTTTTTTGTTCTTTGCTGCTTCTTGTTGACAGCCATTGATTCCCATCCACTAATAAATCATAGGCCCCGGTGCCTGCCTAGCGTTCTTGGTAACTCGAGTCGCGCGTCGCATCAATTATAGCGATCATAATTGCTGGGGGGAGAAGAAAAAGAAAACGACACAACCCAAGAAAAAGAAACTTTTCTTGACATTCCGGCTGAAAGCGCGAAGCGCATCAAGGATCGCCGACGTCGAGAGGGGTGACCTGTGTGGTTTCGTCTCTTGCGACTCGCCAATCGCCTATACCTGCAACAACTGCGACTGGGTAATAGGCATGGTATGGTACCTAGGTATCTATGCTAGGTTGACGGCAAGTGCCATGGATTTCACGTCAGCCAAAGCATTTCCCTTTACAGATGCATCTACCATCTTCGATCATACATGGCAATTACCATCATGGCCATCTCTGTTTATACCACCATGGACACATGAACTGCAAATCGCCATAGACCTGCGACCGCAATGCGCCTGGCGTCAGGCGCATTGCGCTTCCCCCTCTCTTCCTCATCGGCGGAATCGCGACCTGATCAGCCAGGCAGCCAGGGCCCCAGGGCTCCTCTGCTTCTCTACTCCTCTCTTGATTCTGCTGCTAGTCGCAAAATCCACTTGACATGGTAAGCCATGGCCAATTTTTTTTTTCCCTCTTCACCACGCCACTGCGGACCACGTCACATATACAGTACGTGTAGCGCACACCGTATCGCGGAGAAAGCTTCGGTGGAGAAAAGGTTCTCTTCGAATGGGACGAGATGTACTATTTGTTGGCCGATTTCCATCGAATGGCTGCCGCTGGTTCAACAGATGAGGATCAGGCAGGGCAGGGCAGGGCCAGGCATCATGAGATAGGATAGGATAGGGGGTCCAGCAAAGGGCGAAGATCCCACGATTTTCGCCACTGGCGCCTTATGTCCCCCCTCGACGGGAAAGATTCGAGCTGCAGTCTACGGTTGCCAAAAAGTGCGCTACTGTCAGGCTGTCTGGTAAATGCGACACGGATCTGAACCAAGCGGTAAGTGGGCTCTTTCAGGCGAAGCAGGGACCAAGACCCCCAAGACGAACCGAAGCGCTAGAACGCGAGGAACGTCCGTCGTGGAAGGAAGAAGGAAAAGAGGATTGGGTCGGGGGGGGGGGGGGGGGGGGGATCGTGCGACCTCGTCCGTGAATCCTCCTCCTTCGCCTTTCTCGACTCTGATCTCTTTTTTTTTCGTTTGCAAAGCACAGCGCGCAGGCGGGCAATGGGTCGAGATCATCATTCCCAAATCCAAACCCCGACCACAAGCCACAAGCAATAGAACGAGATCAGATACGAAGATCATGACTCGGTAATACTTGTTAGCGTTGGGGGAATCAAACAATCCATTAATGTAGCTGGCGCTCAACCAACCGGGGGGCGAGATATGAGATATGGTTGGTGTAATGGGTCCCGTCCAGAATGTCGATGCTCATGTTGCATGGCCTTGGAGAGCGGCCCGCGGCACTTGCGCCCACTGATGGATGCATCACTCACTGGGCTCGCTGGGCTTTCTTACTTGCATTCATTTACACACTCACTCACTCAATCAATCAATCACGCGCAGGGTACCCGCCCGCTCTGCAAGCTGTGCGCACACCACTGACCAAATGGTTGACCGAAAAACTGACACGCGGAAAGAGACTCGGGGTCAATTGTTTACCTTGATCCAGGGACCCGTCAACCACTAGGTCGGTCAAGGCGGCCCCAACCCCCGCTGATGATCTTGCTGGTGTACTGGACTGCCCTTCTCCGCCGTGGTACGACGTGGGTTCTATCCAAGGGAAACCGTTGGAGAGATCTTCCACACAGATGACCTCGCCCCAGGCCTCTCGTCATCTCTCCGTCGGAGCGGAGAGTACAGTGAATCACCTTTACTGGCAAAAAGTGTGGGTGATGTATACTGTGTCTTGTTTTGGCATGGTATACCGACGCCACCGCGTGATATATGCTGTTATACAACATGTAAAACATACTGGTGTGTATAGCTTTAGCAGAAGTCGAGACAGATTGTATCGATTGATTGGTGCTTCTGAACGAGCAGCGTATCATCTTCTCAAGAATTGTATAGACTGCCCAGTCCTTGAGTCTTTTGTGGTCAAGGAATCCGTTTTCCACGACTTGATATGCTGCCGAGACTTATTGTATCGTGGGAGGTCATGTCCATGTGTTATTCTCTTTTCTAGAGTCGTAGATCACTATTTTACCATGTTCTCGAGGCTATTATCTTGTTTACACAAATTCTCTATGAACGTCTTTGTATTTTCCCTCAATACTCACGCGTTGTTCTCTTGTGAACCTTGGCTGGTATATACCTTCTCCTTTTTACAGTTTGGCCTCTTTGCAGACTTGTTATAGAGAAATTTCAAGCTGATTACATTGATGACACAGCCATCTTTACGAGTGTATACAGTGTCATCTCAACTTGGATTGTATAACACAAATCAGATACTACGAATGTATATGCACTAGACGAGAGAGCTGGGTCTTGGAAACACCTCTGCGATGTAAAGTACTATCAGACATGAACTGGACTAGGAAAATTCAGAAGCCAGCTCGGCAGACTTGCTTCGCATATCATCGTTATTGATATATACAGTCTTCCCGCTCGCCGGATTTCAGACGACCCAAGCTTTAGGTTGATCGTTTCTAGAACAATTCTCGTATCAACACATCCAGCACCTTGTCGTTTCTCTCAGCGTACCGGACGTTCCCGAAAGGCGACAAGGAAGATCGAGAACTGATCCCGGCTACAAGGCTCAGGCGCCGTTACAATTATATGTGGATTTATTCCCGTTGGACTGGCAATCCTTGTGTAGAAGAGTCGGTAACCAAAGGGGGCGTCTTGTATTTAGGGGGTTGATTCAAAATCACAGGGCAAGCATAAATGAAATTGGTACGAATGCCACATTTTGCTGTCCGATAAATGTGTTCGTGTCATAAATTCGACCTTCGCCATGAGTAGTCAATATCATACTCCGCACTCCTTGCCACAAACGCCTTTGTCGTGCCTCGAATCGACAGTCTAGGTTTTTCAAACCGTAGGAAACCCTATCAAAAATCAAGCGAACCGATCTCCTTGAATGTCAAACGCTGAACGCCAGATGATCTATTTCCGTCTCATGTTTGTGTTCATCATCATCATGTGTCTACTGTCCCACCAAATACTCCTGGTCGTGAAAGCGCATCGATCTAAATGTTTCTAGATGGTCAAGCCTAGGATCCTGGCGGCCTTCTCGTTGTTTCCGTATTCCGAGACTCTCAAAGGCGGGCTATCCGGAACGACGAGCTGCTGACCTTCCGAGTCAAGGATTTCCGACGGGTGCGGCCATTCGCCGGTCATCAAGGTGCGACGCTTCTTCTTAATGTTTCCCTGACTGATTTGCTTGGAGCTCGGATCAGGATGCGCGCCTGATGATTTTGTCCTTGGTCGCCCGTCCGGGCTGAGAGACGAGCCTGCTCCTAGGGGCGACCTGGCGCGAGGGACCACTGGAACGAGAAGATTATTGTCGGCCTCAGTAGTCTTGGCGCGGCTCCGACTGTTTGTCGGTATCGTAGGGCCATAGGAACGTTTCTCGGCTTCGGGCTCGGGCTCGGATTCGTGACTCGGAGTAGCAATGGAGCTATCTGGAGCTGCCGGAGCTGCCTTCTCATTGGTGGTGAGACCTTTCTTCGTTGCAAAAGCAGACGATCGCTTATGGTAAGGATCCCTTTCAAGGAAGCCATCTTCGATCGGGTGAACCATGACCGATTGGTGGTGAATGGTCAATACCGAGTTTGTAGGCACATTTACCCAGTTTTCTGCGAACGTGTCAGTATGGTCTCTGGGTTCGTGTAAGACGAGGATGGGGCACTCACCTCGCTCAAAGGTCAGAGGCTCGCTAGCCACGAGGACAATGTCGGCGCCCTTGTCGCGTCGTTGCATCTGGTAATCGTGGCCGCTCGACGGGTTCGGTGTGGACTTGCTCTCCCATTGTGTTCCGGACGAGTAGTACAAACTTGCTGCTTCGTCTGTTTTACTGCTCACGTATCTGGTGCAGATGATGCTGTGCCCGTCCGAAATGGCAAAGTTGAGCAGACTTCTGGTATCAATGTTCTCGCTTTGGACGAGACTTTCGGGTATGCTCGTCGTAAGCTCGTTGATCTCCTCAATGGTCTGCAGGAGCGCCTTTCGCAATATGGCGGGACTGAACCCCTCGGCAGGCTGCGAACTCGGGTCGACACCCAATCTCTCGAGCCGGTCCAAGAACAGGGCAAACGCCCACTCACTGTCGGTGCCGCCCTGGACGGAGAGATACCACTTGTCGTGTAGCTTCTCGCCGAGTCGGCGCTTGATGTATTTCCAGCCGCCGAGGCCGCCATTGTGCATCCACATGAGACTCCCATGGCAGAAGGGGTGGCAGTTATCCTCGCTCAGCGAACCCTCGGTGGTGGCGCGGACGTGTGCGAAGACGAGTCGGGAAGCCGTCTTGGAGGCCAATCGGTGGAGGTTGGTGCAGTTCCACGCGGGAATGATGGAAGTGAATAGGCAGGGAGCAGCGCCGAGCTTTGGGTCGGTATACCAGCCAATGCCAAAACCGTCGGCATTGTTCTGGCCTCGTCTCGTGTCCTACGTCAGATATGAGCTGTCAGCTGGGTGTGCGATCGACCGATGGCGGCGCATTGCGCGGGGATATCTGCTTACAAGTCGCAAGCGAGAATCGAACGACTGCTTGAGGATGGAATGGGTCGGGTCGAGGATGAGCTTGGAGAGCAGAATCTCGTCGCTGCCTCGGTACACCTGCGAAATGGAAAACAGTGGTCAGTATGATCGTGCAAGCCAACAAGGAGGAAAGGTCACGCGACCGCGGCATGACTCACGAGAAACCGACACATGGTGATCGGTTGGGGCGGTGGTTGAAAGTCAATCTCAGTAGACTGGTACACAATGCAGCTTTATGATGCTATCGTGACAAAACTGGCGTGTGGTGGTGCTATTGTGAGAAAGTCGACGAACCAACCGAAGTCGCCATATAATTTCAGCTGGGCAGAAAAGGAGATTGCAGGGGAGGTGTTGGCGGGCAACTCGAGTGTTTGCGTCTAGCGATCAGGGTTTTTTTTTTGGAGTTTTGCCAGACAGAATGTCTCTTGATCCTTTCTTTGGTTGTGCCCTCGTGGTTTCGCTTTTCTTTTTTCCTCTGGTTCTGCGGGTTAAGAAAGAGGTGGACGTTGAGTCTGCGCCTATGGTGTGACGACAGCGTTGGACTTGTGTGCAGTAGTGGGTGTGGTAGCTCTGTTGTAGCTCTGTTTGGTGGCCGTAGACAGTAACACCGGGCCAGATTTCGGAGAGCGGAAGGAGCTGGACCAAAGAAGGCTGACGGAATAGCACAGAAAAATGACGCGAGATTGGTCGAAATTGGGCCTTGGCGTCCCCAAGAAGACCCTTGGAGTTGGTGGACTTTGGTGGGGTTGATCCAAAGTCGTTTGTTCGTGGCCGGGATCGCTTCCGGGTCCCCAGACATGTTAGCACCGTTTTAGGCACTTCAGCTCTGACAGCGCTGGAAAGAAACAATAATATGGGGCTCCCGGCCGAGAAAAGAAATCGGCAGAGTTGTATTACATACATACTCCCTACAGTCCCATGTCTACACCTATCTATGATATATATGAAATTATAAGCCTGTCACTGTCCAATCTTCTATTCTACTGAATCTACGATCTTCAACCGTCTGGGCCATCGCTCGGCACCCAAAGACTGACGAAATATTTAGCACCAAGACTTCAGCCTCTTTTGAGCCTAGTCAGTCCCTTTTGAGTTTGCCAAAATCACATCTTGAACACGACCATGTGTGCGTGTGTGTAACCTCGAACGGCACAAACAATTACAGTTTGGACTCTGGCGCAACCGTTGCACGGAAATGGCAACAGAGTTCATGTACGCAGTCGTCGCCCAAGCAAAGCCACGTGGAAAGCTGGGAGCCAGGATATAATTAGACAAGCTCCGTCCGGCTCTACTTCGTGACTCAACGCTGAACTTTATTTGTCTCGTTTCTCAAGAAATCAAGTTTGGATGAATCTCTTATCCGAGAATGCTTATCCCGTCTACAATGGTGAGACGCTGCGGTCCTATGGCCGAATATTTCCGTGGCCTCGCTTAAGAACGATGGCTCAACTACTGTATGGTTTCCTTCCTAGGCTCTAATCTTCGTTATCCAAAGCCTCACGAACAGCTACACTCAATCTCTGAACAGCGATCCTCATTGCATCCTCTTCTGCACTGGCAAATGTTATCCGGAAGGATATATCCCGCATTGGCTCCTCCGAGGCAACCCGGAACCAAGACCCCCGAGCGCAGAGTACGCCATTTGCAATAGCACGGTCGAATATTCTCTCTTCCAATTCTATCGCTATCGAGTCGAGGTGCTTCATCTCACGGTCAAGTTTGATCTTGATCCATATCTGCATTGATAGTCAGCTCATGTCGACTGCACATTTATGAAAGACCACTTACAAACATGCCTGCCTCCGGGACATCCCATGTGAACATGCCACAGGGCAAGAACTCCTCGCAGGCCTTTAACAGCACATCGCGCCGTCTCTGATAATGCTTACTCAACTGGTGAAGCCACCGCAGGTATCCCTCGTGGCCCCAGGTCTCGTCGAGCAGCTTCCAGAGCATGGCCGACGAGAAACCGCCAGGCCCCTGGTTGGCCACTTCGGCATGGCGAAGGTACAACTCGATGACTTGCGCGCTCGCCGTGACCCATCCGAGCCTGGCGCCCGGTACGAGCACCTTGGAGAACGAGTCCATGCGCAGGACGCGGCCGTCGGTGTCGAGGCTCAAGAAGGTCGGCATCAGGTTTTGAACATATCTCTCGGCCCCTCCGTCGTCTGCGTTGTCGTCCTCGTCAAGGCTGTTCTGCATCTGCAGGAAATAGTAAGGGTCGTCCTCGATTATGAAGATATCATGCTCCTGGCAGACGGCATACACAGCTCGCCGGCGCTCCAAGCTCATGGTCGTGCCCGTCGGATTCTGCCCCGTCGGAACCGTATACAGCACGTGAGGCTTTCTTGCCCCGCGGGCCTCGGCATCCCAGTTAGTTAATATTTTGTCCATCTCATCAGGCAAGAGACCATATGCGTCCATTTTCACGCCAAACATCTTGATGCCTTGTGGCCCCACGGTCTCGATGGCTCCGGAAAACGTGTACTCCTCCATCAGGATGGAATCGCCCCGGTCCTTGTCACACAGCAGACGAATGGTCTGTTCGAGAGCGCTCGTGTTTCCGACGGTCTGGCAAGACCGCCAGTCGGCATAGGGAGGGTTGAACAGCATCTCGGTGTGCTCGGTGATGAACCGGAGCAGCGGCGGCGAGCCCATCGGTTGTCCATAGTTCAGAGCGAGCGAGAGGTCATATTCCGAGATGCCCAGTTTGCTGTCGTTCTTTCCGATGGAAACGTTGTGGTCCGGCGCCGAAGGGCCACCAGAGGCGGCGGGAATGCGCAAGGAGATTTCCGAAAAGGGAAAGTATTCGCTCGATGGGAGTCCGCCGCCGAGCGAGACCAGACCGGGAGTCTTGAGATGCTTCGCCGCCTGTTTCAGTATGGCGTGACTACGTCGTTTGCTCTCCGCACTGAAATGTCCTGTTTACACGAGTCAGCATGTGATTTACCATCATACTTTGAAGTCAAACTCGCCGCTAAAGTCTTTTGCCAATGGTTTTCCTGTGGCCTGCGCGGTGTTAGTTCCCTTGTATGATTGGTGTATTCGAGGTAAAACGTACATTGCTCTTGTACATATCGCTGTCCGAGTAAGCAGCGATACCAACGGTCATTCGCCCATCCTGAATTCTTTTCGCCTGGATTCTAGCCAGTGAAGCTTTGTATGATTCCGCCATTCTTTATTATTGGTTTTTGGTCGGTCTTGAGATGTGATCGTCGCAGTAGGAACAACATATTTCGTGATTTGGATCAGTGGTCCTATAAAGTGTGATACGATGCAATTCATTCTTTGCGATCTCGGACGACCAGTCATTATACTGAGATTAAGCACCACAAAAGTATTTCGGACTCTCTGCCGCTGGGCGTGTATCCACATACGACTTGTACATCTGCGCCCTGCGCCCTACGCCGCCTCGCGCCCTGTCCGGAACCCACACCGAGCTTCAGTCCAGCAAATCAGTCAATTGAGATCAGTCAATTCAGGTCCTAGTTTCTGATACGGTAATCGTATAGATAAGACAGCTGTTCCAACAATATACGAGTTGACCGACTATTGATGATTCGTCACGGGTGTGTCTAAGCGGATCATTGTGAACAGGTTTTGTCAATGACTTGCAGCTAAAAGTATACACATGCCGAGTCATATTGCAGGAGGGAGGCTATCATGGTTGTTCAAGTTCTCTCGGGACTTCAGCTCTATTTTGCTGATGAGCGATAATATACACATCATTAATTGGGGGTTTGCGCTTGAAAGCAAGTATCTACCTTCTGGCATTTAGATGAACATCTCCTTCTGTATTTGCTTTTACGTGGGTTCGTTGGGCTAAGGAGGCCGCGGTGTGACAAGACATATCGAAGCCGCTACGATCATCAGCTCTCCCGTCTACAACATTACATGGGATGCTTGATCGGACTGGAGATTTCCAAACCCATGTATTCTCACTTGATCCGCCCTCTCTCTGATCTTGAGAGATGATGCGGACAATAAGTCCCTTCTATTGGCCATGAGTTAATAACTCAGATGCCACTTTTGAAGATTTATCCACCGATTAGGCACAACTGGTTAAGGATGCCATCTTTAGAAACCAGCCATAACAAGCTCCTGGCACTTGTAATCCATCTTGAGCTGCTTACCTAAATGACGAATTATACATAGTCATTTATATAGATTGAGCCAACCCACATACAACAAAAACTATTACTTAGAACTTACACAACCCTTGAGTTGTTATACACCATCAAGCTTGAGTTAATATGAATGAGTGTTAGTAGTACTTGGTACCTGTCTAGCCAATCCACTTATTAGATTAGGGAATTAATAATGCTGCTACTATAAAAACAAACTTTAGTCTGACAAGAAAAGACCCCACCAAACCATGCAGTCCCTAGGTGCCGATATCGCGGGGTGGGTTTATCTGACTGATTCCCGGGCGTGCGATTCCTGTCTGTGTACATCGCAATGACAAGGGATTACCTAGACATATGCTGAAGCCAGACAAGCGCCGCTCAGAGTCTGAATAGAATATGGAAAATTCGCACGGTCAGTATACGGCTATACTATATCACGAGCGGGACTGTCTAATGCATTGCGAACAGATTTTGGTATCCCCGACGCAGATCTGCTCAACTCGCTTCAGTCAACGTCGGCTGGCTATAACTCGAGCATTACGGCGGAGGAGCTGGAAAGCCTGCAGAACTTGCTTAACACAGCCGAGCCCACGCCCTTGACAGGGTTTGAGCACCAGACTATTAGTCCTCTGCTGGACTACCCGTCTACTCACACGCTTGAGCAGCCGCCGCCATGGCATCAGCCAACACCTCCACCCATGGAATCTCAAGCCGTCCCCATTCCTACAGCGCGGACCTCTCACCCGGCCTTGCCCCGCCGAAGAAGCCGGTATCTGCGGAGGTCGGGGATCGCCCGCAATGTATCGAGCGAGCCGGTGACTCCCGCTGAATCCAGCTTTACCCAGTCCACCCTGGACCCGATGCAGCGATGGCAGGAATCTCCTCCAGAGACCGAGGCCGCCTCCTTGTCTGCCATTGCCGGGGCTCTAAGGAACACCCCTAGGCACAGCAGGTCGGCAGAGAGACTGAGGAGCAAGAGGTGGAGCGTGGCGACTTCGGACTCGAGCATCGACAGCGCCAACACGAGCTACTCGTCCCAGTCCATGGCCTCGTCGAGGTCGAACACGTCGCGGAGTCAGAAGTCGAAATCAAAGCACGCCTCGGCCGCGCGAACGCCGCTCAATCGTACCAGGTCGGGCGCCCACGACGGCCGCATATTTCAGTGCACCTTCTGCTGCGACACCTTCAAGAGCAAGTATGACTGGTCGCGGCACGAGAAATCACTGCACCTCTCTGTCGAGCGGTGGATTTGTACGCCGTTCGGTGGCACCACCGTGTCGCCCATGACCGGCAAGAGCCACTGCGTGTACTGCAACCTGCCCGACGTGTCGCGGGAGCACCTCGTCGTGGCACATGCGCACGGCAGCTGCGAGACGGAGAGCCAGGTCCGGGAGTTTGGTCGCCGGGACCACCTCGTCCAGCACCTCCGGCAGATCCACAAGGTGGAAGCGGCTCCGCCGTTTGTCGACGAGTGGAAGGTCGACGCCTCGGCCATCACCTGCCGGTGCGGCTTCTGCGGCGCGCAGATGAGCAGCTGGAAAGAGCGCTCCGATCACATCTCGCGGCACTTCCGCGAGGGCGCCGTTATGGACGACTGGAAGGGGGACCACGGCTTCGAGCCGTCCATCGCGTCGCAGGTGGCGAATGCGATACCGCCGTACATCATCGGGCAGGAGTCGCGCAGTCTGATCCCGTTCTCCGCCACGTCGTCTCGTTCAAAGGACCAGCTGCACCAGATTAAAAAGGCCCACGACGATTGGGCCGCCACACTGGGAGAAAACGACATTAGTCAACCAAATGCCGGCTCGATACCAAATCAAGGGCAGGCGAATCCGGGTACAGCGCATCAAAATGAGCCCATGGTCTCGGAAACCTTTCTTCATATTCTCACGTCGGGCCTCGCACGATTTGCCCGGCAGCAGATGAGTCTCGGCATCGTCCCATCCGATGAAATGTTCCAGACCGAGTCGAGACGGCTCGTGTTTGGTCACGAGGACGGATGGGACCAGACGATAGCCGACAACAGCCAGTGGCTTTCTACATTCAGGTCTACGCACCTGGGTCAATAAGAGGGTGATGAATGGAAAGATTCATATATTTCAATGACACATCCCCAGATTGAGGTATTCGACAATACTGCCATTGTAATCACACGACGTATAAACTGTCAGCGAATCTTATCAAGGTTAAATGTTATTATTGAGTATTTCATTTAATAAAACTTAGGTCGACAATAATAGATTTCGCTTCTAGATTCTCCGATTCTACCAATTGACAAGGTATATCCTCCTCTGTCTTGGCGTTCAGACAAGTAATGATTACAATGAAGATTTTATCTCAATAACGCCAAACGCCGCGCCTCCCTTTTTCCTTTTTAGCCTATCCGATGTAAAATTTCCGACCCTGCTCCTTACAAGCGACTCCACGAGGGTAACAAGCCCTTGCGCCCTCGAGACGTCGTGCCTCAGTCGCTCAGGGGACTGACCTCGCTAAGATCGCCCATCTCGCCGTCGTACTTTTCGCCGGGCGCGCCGAGCGGCCTCATCATGCTCTCCTCGAGCCAGCGGGCGTAACAAGAAAAGCCGCTGGTGCTCCCCGACACGACGGCCCGGCGGCACCCGCGGACGCCCTCGAACAGCTCGAGCACCTCGCGGCCGCAGCCCCGATAGTCGGCCTGCCAGACGTCGACGCCGATAAAGTCCATGCCGCTGAACGCCTCGGCGGCGGCGGCGGCCGTGAACCGCGGTTTCACGTCGAGGCGCACGCGCACCAGGGCGCGGCGCACGAGGGCCGCCATCTGAGGGGACGAGACCGGCGAGCCGTAGCCCTCGCGCAGCCGCGGGAAGGAGGTTAGGAGGGATGGGTGCGCTGTGAACACGTTCAGCCGGTACAGCATGGCGTGGGCTTCGTCGTGGACCTGCCGGCACGTGGACAGGATCTGCGGGTAGATTTTGGGGTTTGACGGGTGGCCCTGGCCGTCTGGGACGTTGATGGGGTCGACGAGCTGCAGGAGGTATGTGTAGATTTCCCACCGCATCTCCAGGGGGAGGGTCAGGAATGAGGCCCGGGGTCGACTGGAGTCGTATGAGACGAGTGCATCGTTGTCGTCCATGATGTAGAATGTGTGTATATGTTTGGATTTGGTGTGAGGTGTGTATGTGGTGTGGTAAAAGTGTTGGGTATTGATTTGTGTCTTGGTTGATGTATACTTGGTATACGATACCGAGTGTTCGATTATGGTGGGTATATGATCACTGATAGATGTGTGTCTGGATAATAAATACAAGAACAACAGCACATATCTCTTGCAGACAAGCAGACGCTCTAGAATTATATCTATTTCGATAAAGTGGAACACACGGGTGACAACGGTGTGTTGTCGAGAAATATCAGCAGAATGTGGTATGACATTTTCGTGATTCGCGCCGATAAGAAGTGGGACAGTGTCGAGGCGTCCGAGTTCCCAAAGGGCCAAAGTCCAGGTCTCCCGGTCTAGATTGAACAGCGCCAGCAATGCTTCCGCTTGGAATTTCCGCCCAAAGAGTTAGGAGAAGGGAAAAACGAGGCTAGAACAGACGGTTCTCCTCTCAAATAAGTAAATAGAAGCTTGTCAAAAACTTTCCTAGTATCAGATCTGAGCGCTTGGCTAGCCCAAGTGCCGGTGATAATCTGGCATCTCACTGCCTTCACTTCTAAACCCGTCAGGCCGAGTCAGGTCAGTGGAAGCGCCAGCGCTGATGCTATGACCTGTCCAGGCCAATCTGCCATCGGAGCAACTAACTAGTACTGGCAATCGGTAGAGTAATAGAAGACGATATTCGCTTGGACTCTACACTATTGCGCTTGCCGCCATCATCGATGTTTGTTGACGACAGTTTTGCTTCTTCGTACGAGTCGTTGCACATCGTATGGTGGTTCCAAGATTTGCGACGGGAATCATGTCAGTCATTAGTGTAAAGATCCACATCAGCAGTAAAGAGACCCCCACTGTCCCGCCTATGGATACCATCTTCAGGAGACTGGCAGACCAGACCATAGAAAAGCAGGGTCCCTTCGATGAGCCGCAACACGAGCGAGTGTTCCTTAAGATCTGCGTCGCATCCATACCCCTGCCGCATGTCGCGCTTTAAAGATAACCGCGTTGAAAGCGATCCAATAGATTGAGATCTGGTTCGAGTCCCGACAATGGAAGCGAGACGAGACGAGAACAAGACCATGTTGGCTTGTTGAGGCTAACGACGAGGTACCGAGACGATGTAAAGCCGGAGCGCCTCTCCGGTTGCCGCCGCTCGAGAATGGGACGGCTGCATGAAATCGGGCTTAGCAGCTGGGGCCACTGGACTGGGCTGTCGAGTTTTTAGCTGTCGAGTCTTTGGGGGTCCCTCTTCTCTTATCCTTATCGCAGTGCGTGATCTAGCGTCCCAATCGCGTCTTGGCCAGGCTCACTCAGCTTCACAGGCAAATGGGCGGCTTCGGATCCGGTGCCGTGGGCGGCCAGAAGATCATCGTTGAACTCTAAAAAAGCTTCTGGGCGACTCAAGACTGCGTTTTCCTTCCACGAGACGAGCTCAATTTCCCCAGTCAGCAAGCTGCCAAAGGTGGTCACAGGGACGCTTCTGTCGCCGTCTGTGCCATCGAGCTGACAAAACACCAGAGATCCCACCGAAATTCATTGCTTTCGCTTTAAGTCAAATCAATCCGTACTCTCTCCGTTGCAGTAACGGCGCAAAGCAATTCGGCTACAGACAGAACCAAACAATCATCAGACGACCCGCAACCCGGTACTTGCGCGCACGCGTGTGGGACTACTACTACCTCTCGATTCATCATGCAGTTTCTCGTCTTCCTCTCGGGCGTCTTCGGATGGGTCTACACCTTCTGCTGGTCCGCCTCATTCTATAGCCAGCCGCTCCTGAGCTGGCGCAGGAAGTCCACATCCGGAACGACTGTAGACTTTCCCCTGATCAACACCTTTGGTACATACTACCCAGCCCTCTTGCCTACATTAGCCTCCGCTATGAACCCCCTTCCCTCGAGGCTAGGCGCCTCCATCATCATGTATCCAGCTTTCTAACTAGACACTCGCTACCTTAGGCTTCTGCGCATACTTCACCTCGAATGTCGCATTCTACTACTCACCCCTGATTCGACAACAGTATGCGCTCCGCCAGGGGGAGGGCCATGTGCCGACCGTCGCGTTCAATGATATCATCTTTGCGCTGCACGCCGTCATCGTCTGCACCATCACGACCTCGCAATACATGGTGCCGTCTCTCTGGGGCTTCGAGCGCGCCCCGGGCACCCGGCCGTCCCGCTTGATCCTCGGCGTGGCCACGGGCTCGGTGCTGACGGTCGCCGGTGTCATCTTCCTGGTGGCGGGGCAGGACCCGGGATTGGACCCCCGGCGTTCTTGGGCTTGGCTCGACGTCGTCTACGCCATCTCGTACGTGAAGCTCTTCGTGACGCTTATCAAGTACGCGCCGCAGCTCTACTACAACGCCCAGAACCAAAGCACCAAGGGCTGGAGCATCTGGCAGATCCTGCTCGACTTTGCTGGCGGCATCCTCAGCATCGCCCAGCTGGGCATCGACTCGTACCTTCAAGGCGACTGGACCGGTGTCACCGGCAACCCCGTCAAGTTCGCCCTTGGCAACGTGTCCATGCTGTACGACCTCTGCTTCATGACGCAGCACTACATCCTCTACCGCGGCAGCAATGACGCTAAGGGCGAGAGGGAGGCCCTCCTCGAGCGCGGCGAGGACGAGAGGAGGTTAGATTAGTTGCCCGATCATGGGCAGAAAGTAAGAGTCGAGAGAATTTTGGATATTGACAAACTCATGTGAAGCAGTGTCTAGTATCGTTATATAATTTCAGTCACAATACAGCGATGATCTTTATACTCGACCCATGTCTCCGATGTTTGAAACGAGGTATTCCCGCTGGACGAGTGAATCGGTGAATCGCAATGCAGCAAGTCTTCCAAGTCATGAGCCCCGGACAGACACATCAAACGTAGCCGAGTGCGTACGACCGACAGATATGTTAACATTTTCGATGCCCGGGTAAAATCCACGGCAATGGAATTTAGCCAGCTCACAGAGTTACACATCGATCCAAATGAAATAAACGAGCAGAAGGACAGAGTATTCCGCATTATAGGTGGCCAAGATAACTAACACGGGGGCTCATGTGTCACCAAAGCAACTCGACACCGACCTTCCACGGCAAATCACTCGCAGGTGCCTGATGGAATCTCAAAACCATACCTACCGAGACAATGAAAGACATGCACACGGTCTCTGTGCTCCCTGACTCCTTTGCAAGCCCGCAACGAGTCGGCATGTGTATTCAAAGGATATTCCAGTAGCCACGAGTTGGTTGCCATTAGAGATGGTTGTCGACCATTATGTTCACGAGCCATACGAATTACAAAGAAATTGGAAAGAAAACATAAAGAGTCCCTGGCTTGCTTGGCAATGATACACCCATAACCGCGTGGGTTGCTGACCCATCGAGGGATCCAACTAATGGCTTGGTTTCGCGGGGTACCCTGTTGATGGGAGGCAAAGGGACCAATTGCCGTCGCCATTGTTCGTGGTACTTTAACCCTTGACAGGTACGTGGTATTTGTCCGCCACGGCAGCAATCCAGCAATGACAGTCGTCGGGATGGGAATGAGAATGGATCGCAGTCACAGTTAAGACGGGTCCCTGTGATATCTGCCGAGACCGCCAAGCGAAGAGGTGAGGCAGGCAAGTATTTGTATTTTGGCAATCTTGGAGAAAAGAGAAATGAGCCGGACGGGGAAGTGGGTTGAATAAGCTTGGCAGCCAAACAACTGAACAGCTGCACACAAGCACATGGGACGAAGGACTTTTTGGGGGACGAGAACGTTGAATGCAACACAACGTTGGATCCTCACCCGGGTCTTGGAGAGTGCCCTGCATAATCTTTCTTTCCTTGAGCAAGTATCTGGTTGGAGCCGTGAATCGATCATCCTTGTGTTGCTCACGGCCCGCAAAGAGACATTTATACTTATCCTGCCTTCACCTCCCACCTAAGTACTTGTCGGCTGCGAAAGTTTTCCCTCTTTTTTTCACTGCCCACATACCTCACCCCGACAAGAATTATTGGCTGGGAGACTTTTTGATCGCTCCGCCCACCATGTCCATCGAGAAGCCCGTCTCGCCGCCGACGGAGGTCGAGGCGGCTGAAAAGAGTGACGACTCTGTTGAAGGACCATCATGGACCGAGGCCGAAGAGACTGCCATCAGGCACAAACTGGACTGGCAAATCGTTCCGACCATTACCATCCTGTACCTGCTCTGCTTTCTTGATCGGTAAGTCTGCTTTCGCTAATTCTCTCTCCATTTGCCAACTTTGGTTTATTCGCCGTCGCCAAGCAGACAACCACGATGCAACCGCTAATCGGATTCCAGTGCCAACATCGGAAATGCTCGAATACAAGGCATGGCCGATGACCTGGACCTGAGCGGCTACCGCTTCAACTGGGCTCTGTCGATATTTTACATTGTCTACCTTTGCTTCGAGGTACCTAGTAACATCATCTTGAAGAAGGTCGGCCCCCGGTACTTTATCCCAGGCCTCGTTGTCGGCTTTGGCTTCATCTCCATGTGCACCGCCTTCATCAAGACCTTTGAGCAGCTGTGCGCCATGCGCGCTCTCCTCGGTGTCTTCGAGGGCGGCGCCATGCCCGGCATGGCTTTCTTCCTGAGTTCCTTTTACAAGCGCAAAGAGTTGTACTTTCGGGTCGGCATTTACGTTTCCGCCGCCTCGATGGCTGGTGCTTTTGGAGGTAAAGATTCTCCTTTCTGTTTCCCTTGCGATAGGAGCCGCAACTATCTCTTTTGCTGCCATCAGCTAACAAGACTCCCAGGTCTTCTTGCTACCGTCCTCACGCGAATCCCAACCTGGGGCATCGCATCGACCCAGATCGGAACCTGGCGCAACATCTTCTTCTTCGAGGGCATCGTCACCATGTTCGCCGGCATCCTGGCACCCATCATCCTGCCGCAGAGCCCGTCGAGCTCCAAGCGCCTGACGCCGCGCGAGCAGTGGATCGCCGAGGAGCGGCTGCGGCTCGAGCACAAGTCCGACTCCAACGAGAACGTCAAGCCCAAGCACGTTAAGCGCGCCGTGCTCAGTATCATGAACTACATCTGCGCGGGCGGCTTCTTCCTCATCAACGTGACGGTGCAGGGCGTGTCCGTCTTCATGCCGACGCTGTTGGCCGAGCTGGGCTGGACCTCGACCAAGGCCCAGCTCTACAGCGTGCCGCCCTACGTCCTGGCCTCGCTCGTCGCCATTGCCATCGCCTTCATCAGCGACAAGACGGCCCGCCGCGGCGTCTACCTCGCCGGCTTCACCCTCATCGGCATCACCGGCTTCTGCGTCCTGCGCTGGACCGACAACGCCAACCTCAAGTACATGGCCATCTACTTTGTCACGATCGGCGCCTTCCCCGGCGGCCCGGGCTTCCTGTCCTGGGGCCTCAACAACTCGGCGGGCCCCGCCGTGCGCGCCGTCTCGGGCGGCTACATCGTCTCCATCGGCACCGCCGGCGGCATCCTGGCCACGTGGGCGTACCTCGCCCGCGACGGGCCCGACTTTCACATCGGGCACACCATCAACCTGGTCGCCCAGTTCCTCGTGCTGGGTCTTTCTCTGTTCGGCATTGCCTACTGCAAGTGGGAGAACCGGCTGCGGGCCCGGGGCGGTCGTGACTACAGGCTGGAGGGCCTGTCGGAGCAGGAGCAGGCCGATCTAGGATACAGACACCCCGAGTTTAGATATATTGCTTGAGAGGGCTGTTGGGAAGATGGCTGGGGTTCAACGTTGGAAGAAAGATTAGAAGAAGAGGGATGCGTTTTGTGTAGGTGGCTATACGTCCTCCACTGATCAATTGAAACTATTCTATAGTCATGGTTCCAACCTCTTCTCGACCCAGTGATACGTCGAAGTTCACGGTGTCCGTCATCTATAGGAGTTTGTGGCCAATCAGGCGACCAAGCCGTGTCTCATATTCCATCAATATTCGAATAGTGACAATCCCGTAGCTTGCGTTGCTTTCTAGTATTCCAACGTCAAAGCTCACTCAAGCAAAAATAATAACACCATCACAACCCCATCCCTACTTCCTCAGCTCAGCCAAAGCCTGGAGCACCACCCTCGCAAACGGCCTCCCGTCCTCCCACATACCATCGTGCGTGCCCTCGAGGTCTTTGACTACGACGGCGCGCACCTTATCCTCCGCCAGCCTCTTCGCCATGCCGTCGATCTCGGGCTCGTCGATGAGCTCGTCCTGCGGTCCCCAGCCCAGCACGACGAGTTTTCTCTCGGACTTCCCCCAGCACTCGCCAAAGTCCCCCGCGAACCGCAGCGGCGACACCTCGGCCCACGCCTCGCGCCCGCCGGGGAACGCGCCCCGGAAGAGCTCCGCGTACGCGGGGCCCAGACGGTCCGCGAGGCCGATGAGATCGTAAATACCCTCCAACCCCAGAACAGCCCTGGGCAGCGCTACATCGTCATCGTCGTCATCGGCACCGTCCGCGCCCGTGCCCATCAGCAGCTGCAGCGCCAGCGTGGCGCCCGCCGAGTGGCCGAGCAGTACATAGTCGGCGCCGAACCCGTAGCGCGCCTGCAGACACCCGAGGGCGGCGCGCACGTCGCGGATGTGGTCCGGGTGCGCGGCGGCGCGGAGCTCGTCGGCGGGTGTGGACGCCGGGTCCTGGGGGAAGGACGGGTGCGGGCTCAGGCGGTAGTCCACGGAGGCGAAGCCGGCCCAGGAGTCATGGTTGCCTTGCTTGAGGAGGGCGTCGATGGTCGGGCGAAAGGTCGTGTGGTCGATGCGAAAATCCCGCCAGGCCCCGCCGTGGATGTATCTGTATAGTGGTCAGACTTCTGTGGCGCCCTTACTGTGTGTATTTGGACGGAAATCAAGTATTACATGATCCAGGGATTCGAGCTCTGCGGCTTCGCGTCGGGTGATCGCCAGACGCCGACCCTCTGGAGCTCGTGGTCCTTGCCGTAACGGTGGACCTCGTAGGTCAGCGAGGATGACATGTTCTTGCCCCCAGTTCCGCCGATATATCGTGGTATATAAAAGTATACAAAAAAAGGAAATAACACAATGGTCTAAATATATTGGCTTGTAAAAACAAAGTCAAGAATAGTGGAAAGTTAAATGCTAATCATAAGATGTTGTTTTGAGTAACTTTAAATTTCTACTTGAGCAAAGTTCATCCACTCGGAGTTGTGCGGGGCTTGTTTAGTAGATCGGCCCGGAGCGGATCACCGCTACTGATCTGCGGAAGGACGGGATTCGGAAGCGGAAGTCATCTAATAAAAAATAGTGATAATGATTCATGTGCACTTGGGCTTCCACTACGAATGTTGCCCACAGTTTTGCTCAATTCGCGGAAACTAGTGACTATACCAACAATAGAACCATGGTGGCCATACAACAGGATTTGGGTTCATAGAAACACACGTGTGTACCTTGTACATGATTTTGCTTTTTTCAAGGCCAGCCCTATATATATTAGTCAATATGTCTGTCTGTCTGTCTGTTAAATGATATATATTTGGCTCAGCTTGGAAGCTCTGTGGGCAGAGTATGGCTTGACAGTTCTTGCGGTCCACGCTCGCGAGCAGACAGTTCTGAGCGGGCTTCTCCAGAGACTTCCGCATGCACCGTAGTGAAGTTCGCGAACAACGCATTCGAGCCTTCCTGGAAGTCGCCGAGGGATTTTGCTTGTTCGCCTTGCCCTGTTGTGATAACCACTGCGTCTTTGCGACGCTTTTTCGCATTCCAGGCAATGTATCCCAGAATCAGGAGAATGATCACACCTCCCCCAACGCCGACGCCAATGCCAATTGCTGCTCCTCTCGACAAGGCACCAGCTGTTCCCCCGTCTGTCGTGTACGATTTCGGGTTGGAAGACGTAGGTGTAGGATTTGCAGATTGGCTGGACGAGAAAGATGTCAAATCTGACTCCTTGTGTACAAGCTGAAATAAGGGCGCATTCAAGGTATAGGTTTCGACGATAGACGTGGACACGTGGATGGTGCCATCACCTGACGTGCTGCCGCTGGCCGTTACGGTGAATGGCAAGGTCATGTACGTCGGGGTAGCAGTGTCTTGTTGGCCATCGCATATTGAAATGAGGATCGATGTAGAGCTAAACTTGGCTTGACATGTCTGCACCGTTCTCCATGCGTAATCACAGGTAAATCCCCTACACCATTATTCTCGTTAGTCGGGGGCAAATCTATAGCAAGTCGGTCGGTTGGGGATTGTGGGCATACGTTGGGCAGCACCCAACCGCACTTTCTGATGTCCCCAAGCTGAACTGGAAACTAAACCCGCCACCTTGCTCAGGAATATTCGAACACATAGACGTATAACCACTAGGGCATATGATACCCGGAGAGTAGAAACCCCAGCCTTCAAACGGCTGAGACGTCGATCGTGCAAATGTTGCGGTCGGGGGCCAGCACGTCGAGTCGTCTTTTGGGTCAATATCACCCTCTCTGCACGACTGGCCGCGCCAGGCACTTAGATAGTTCTCTGACGAACCAATGTTGTCATTGCAACGACTCGATGGTACAAAGGTCGTCGTTAGAGGCCCAAGATTGTAAAAGGCGGGTGCTGTGGTCGTAGACGAAGTCGTCACTGCCATATTGATGGAAAAGCTCAACGCTTCATCCTATACGTGGTTAAGTTGAAAAGAAGTCATCTTCATCCAAAGGGCCTTACGTATAGTTGTTCACCAACACTGTGTACAAGCAACGTCTGACCAAAGAAAACCTGAAAGCTTATATTTAGTAGGCAGAAATAAATTTGATAACAGCGTGCACCGGTCAGAGAATGAGGCTCGAATCTTGCTTCTCCCCATGAATAGACATTTGGAATGTGAGGGAGGACTAAGAAATCCGTAATATCTAAGAAGAAAAGGCGAGCGTGTGACGAGATATGGGAAATAATGACTGCGCTAGTTTATTGGATAAAGCACAAGTATTGAAGAAGAGGGAGGTTATAGTGGCCTTGAAGACAAACATGGAGAAGAAAAGCAAAAAGAAAATCACAAGGCTGCCTTCATCGTCAGCAATGTCTCATAACAATGTCTCGGGGAGCTGCCGTCAACGTTGCGCAAAGCGTAGCGAGTAGTACGAACTCGTATAGTCTCGTTCTTTTGTCCCAGCTCTCACCGAGTTTTGCGGAGCTCGTTGAACAGGCTGTTGCATCGTGTGCCGGCAGGTCTAGGTCCCTTTGCTGTGCTTGTAAAAGTCCAAGTAGCACTGAGGTCAAACTTGAGCCACGCAGCCAATTATACATGATGATACTCCGTGAGTAGTGTTTCTGAGTGATTACTCTGGGTTTAGCCAGTTGGGCGCCGGATGCTACTGTGGACAGATTATAGCAAAAAAGAATCTCCTACGAGAAGACTCGACCCGCTTCCGTGGCTATCCGAAGTGAGTCGGAAACAAAGAAATGTCATATCGAAGTACCGTTTGAGATCTCGTGACAGATTCTAGTAAATGGAAATTTGTCTGATGTCAATCAACTATGGAGATGGAAAATGGTCCGCAGCTGGTATCTAGGAATTTCTCCGGAGTCGGAAGGACCCTTCTTGGAACATCGCTCCTTCCATAGATCGTTGGATTTGAGCGTCATAGCTTAAGGCTCCAAATCTCGATATTACATACATCTCTCTACTGCAATCGGTACACAGTAATGTCCAAGAGTCAAGACAAACAAGGGGTAGGAAACCGCGGCTCTAGAGTAGCTGGATCTGTCTTGATTGTTACATCATCCTAAACTGGGATATGGTAACCTGGTTCTCGGGCAGCTGCTTGTACATACACGTACGTAGTGTATTATCACAGTTGAGATGAAACACGGCGGGGCTCGATGAGGCACTGAGCTATCAGTGAAAGAGCCTCGGTTTGTATAACGCCAGGGGTGCCTGTTAGTAGTAGTTACTCAAGCTGACGAGCGACAGGTTCGAGTGGATGTCTGATCTGCATACAATCTTGGTAACCCATTGCTTGCTGATATACCTCGATACTACGTACAAAGTGTACACTAGCTGTGGAGGATAAACAGTCCCCGTGTTGTTTGGAATACCGAGAGAAGGTAGAGACGGTGGGAGGAGATAGAGATAGTCTTGCCTGGCTTCAGTGAACCGAGGCATACCCCATCTTTCAGCTGTTTCACAGTCCATCGACCGCACTACAAAGTGCATCGTCGATAGAGTTTGCTGTCAAACCTAGTTGGTCGGCGCTATCATTATTATCATCGCGAACACTAGTCTGGCGAAGGAGCCATCAGCCCTTCGACTAGTGACTGTTATTAAACGAGATTTACTCCTTGTGAGATGAGATGGCTGTCATGAACCGTGGGGCGAGAAAGAAAGAGCTGGGAAGCGTTGCGAGCGCTGAACGGAGCACTACATTAGCGCCGGGCGAGGCGTGGATCCTCAGTGGTGATTCCCTGTGGGTGGCCTATCCTCCATCTCTTGGACAAGGGTAAAACAATCACCATCTTCGTCTCGATGCACTATGTAGGTAATCTATTCCGGACGCATCATTCCTTTGCTTCATTGAACATTCATATATGCATGCGCCCATAATTCGCCGACGCACAGCACAACCCCCGCTATTATTGGCGTCGCTGTTCTAGAACATCTCTCAGGGTTGGCTCCGATCCGCGCTCGTCGAGTCTGCGGTGTACTGAGTTGGCCCCTACAGTTGGGCCGCCGTCACAGTCGGCTGCCAGAATCACACCCCATTTCTGTGGTGTATCGCCAATACAATATGACCATGCCGGCGCACTCTTACAAAGTAGGCAGTCAAGTCCTCTTGTGCGAAAAAAGTGGCTGGATCGTTTATTTTTCACAATGCTCGGGTTCGATAACTCTGTTCCTGTACCTTGTACCTGTATGATAAGCTCAGCCCGACTGACGATTGGTTTCAGCGGCCATGGCTTGTTACAGTTCATTCTGCCTGCTTCTACTGCCATTGATGCCGCATCTCGCCAGACTACGGCCAATGTAGCATCTGGGAGGAGATCGGCGCTGTCAAGTCTCTGCCTCGGGCTCCATTGCGCAAGAATTCGGGGGGGTCAGGTCGGGATACTACTACACTACACTTCCTCCATGTCTCTCCCCATGACCCGGATCAATGCCTCCCAGGCTCCTTGTTCGCAGAGCCGCGAGCTTCGTCGAGTTCTTCTTAGTGTGAAACGCCAGGCTAACCTCTTCTCTCACTCAGCCTTTCCCAAACTGTTTGTTGCCTCTGATGATGAAGATGCCTGTTGAACTACTACTGCACCTCGGAAAGCACGGCCTCTGTGTGACCCTGGAGCTCTCCGACAGGTTGAGCTAGGGACAAGGTAGGACTCGTCACTCGTCATTCGTCCACCTCGACGCCTCTTGTGGTCGTACACAGCAACTTGCCAGTCTCCTTGCGGTCTTGGTGTTGAATCTCCGCATCCTGTCACAGTCTCCAGGCTCGAGGACGTGAACGGATGGGGCTCTACCCACAACGGCAACCAGGTTGACCTGCTACTCGATGCCCACTGCGGGTTAGCATTGGGCTATAATGCCGCTCCACTGATGGATCCCCGAGTCTTGCGCTCAGACATTTCAGCTTTTACCCTCGTCGTTCTTGTTCTTCTGTGATGCGCAGGAGAAAACAACATGGCATGGCTCTCTGTCGCCATCTGCACCACGGAGAACGCCTCCCTACTTATCCTGATACGCCGTCACGCTCACCCAGCCGACCTGGCACAAAGGCGACAGGTGTGGCAGGTCGTCTCCATGCAAGGGCGCTCTGCATATGTAGTGTAGACCGGGGCAGGGGTCAGATCCTTTTGACATGATCTCTGCATGGGAAAGATCACTCGTTCCGTCACATTTTGCGGTAGCTCCCGAGTTCGCGACCATGGGCCGACTCCCCGGTATCGTCCAAAAGTGCTTGCTTCTAGCGAGTCGAGAACCACGATCAAGTCAACGTTGGCTCGGGACGAGTTCAACCACCGCTACCTTGGGCGGCCAGGGGTAGATCGCGATTCCTGGGTCGGGAGGATCTGTCAGGCATAATAGGCAAAACTACGTCTCACACCGGCGACGGAACCCTTCCGGGGGCTCGACCTCAATACACTAACCGTACATTGTACGTAGGTATCTGGACGTTCTATGTACGTCTCTAATATCTCTTGGAGTTACCATTTGTACTAGTTACTCTGCGGGTAGCCACAACGGATGGCAGGGTCATCTATCGTGCGCACCTTGCAGGGGTCGTCGTCTCCCCATATAATAACAATAATAGCCAGGCGGTGCGTGGCATAATAACACGGAAGCCTGCCCTTACCGGCACCGCCAAAACCAAACTCTGGGCTCGGCCACCCGTTATGCCATGGTCTTTTGCAGCCGTGTCGCATCCGATGTCTTTTTTTGTTGCAGGATAATAACAAGCCGCCTTCCTGTCGTCCCGGCCAACACGCCTCTGGTAGGTTTTGTTAATTCTTCCCTCCTCTCTGTCCTCGATGGCGGCGCAGGACCCCAGCGTATCGACTGAGAGCAATGGCGCCCCTCTCGTCAACACGGCTGCTGCCTTTCTCGCCCTCACCTGGGCCTCGGTCCTTTTACGAACATATGTGCGGGCCATAATGTTGAACTTTCAGACGGATGACTGGTTCATGGTGATTGCGCAGGTATGTCCGCACACCGCTTTCGACAACACGACTTTGACTTACTTAATGATCGTATCGACAGATCAATTTCACGATAAGCTGTACATTTATATTCAAAGGGGTCCAGTATGGCATAGGACGACATAATAAATCTCTCGATCAACTCGATGAAATCCAAGGTCTCAAATATCAGGCCCTCGCAACAGCAACCTACGTCGCCAATATGATGTTCATCAAACTTTCCATTGCTGTCTTCCTCTTGCGCCTGGCACCACACAATCTGTACAGGTACATCCTCCACGCAAGCATCTTGATCGTCAGCATTTGGAGTATTGTGCTTTTCTTCTGGAATCTGTTTCAGTGCCATCCCGTCGAGGCGCAGTGGGATTACAGGATTCTCGCAGACGACAAGACTGCCTTCTGTGTACCGGCCGACGAGGTCGTTGCCGCCGCCTACTCGCTCAGCGTCATGACTATCCTCTCGGACTGGTTATACGCACTTATACCAATTCCAATGGTTTGGCATGTCAAGATGACCAAGCAGGCCAAGACGACAGTGGTTCTGGTGCTAGGGCTGGGTATCTTTGCCAGCGTCGCAACATTGATTCGACTCAAATTCCTCGCCGACTTGACCCAGCTGGATGATCTTTTGTGTAAGTCATTATGGATCCTCTCTGATAGTCAACAAGACAAGCTGACGAATGAAAAGTCGCCACCACCGATACGATGATCTGGACAATAGTCGAGCCTGGCGTCGCCATTATTGCCGCAAGTCTCATCACGATCCGACCGCTGCTCCGTGCCTGGAGGGTCAGAGGGTTCGTTAGCACGGAGAACACGAAACGCACGGATCCCATCTCGCATGGGCATGGAAACAGAGCCAGTGGAATGCCATCACTCGGCTCAAAGGATAGGACGAACATCGACGTGGAGGCAGCTCAGAGCAGCAGAGATCAAGCATCGGACGCGGAGGAGGACCAAGGCCCAGTACGGAATCGCAGATTTTTGTCACCCATTGCCGAAGCGAGCCACAAGGACTTCGACATGACAGACGACCGGGCAGTCAAATCTACGGCCCGCCTGCACCGACGTTCGGAAGCCCCCAGCGAAATGTATATAATCGAAGGGCCGCCCTCGCCGCAATTTCCAGGACGTACTATGTATAACGACACATGGTCCTCGGCACATTCGGCAACATCTTCAGACGTCGAGCTCGCCATGATGGAGCCGGTCAAACAATCAGACGGCCGAATCGGCCTCGGATCTCCGAAATCATGAAAAAGAGAAAATAACGACCCGACAAGCAAGACCAGAATTATCGAGCGTTTACATTTTTTGCAGCATACATCACTTATAATGCATATATAGATAAACAACCCAACGGTTCGGGGAAGGGGGGCGCAACGGAAGGACATAGATACCCTAGAGTTGAGAGGATTACTGGACAGCAATTTAATGACGAGAAAGAGGTTACGATTACACGAACAAAGCTGCAATTTTGCACCCGCTGTTTCCCATCCGAGTCTCGTGCCTGAATGTCCATCAGCCAGCTCTGCTGGAAAGAGCCAGCCAGTCATCAAACCGAACTTCTCACACAGAGGGGAAAGAGATCTACTTCGTGCATTAGCACATCACGTTGCACTCCATCCGAGCAGTATACCGCAATAAACCTAGACGGCATACACGAAATCCACTCGAGATGGAGAACATGGCCTCTGCTTCTCAGGGCGGCCGAGATTCGGCTTTCACATGCTGCTATACTGAATATGTACCTACGGGTAGCACGTAACAGGAACAAACTCTGAAAAAGTGTGAATCAGTCCCTGAGTGGACAAGGACCTGGGATCGACCGCGCAGTTCCATATGGGGCCGGAGCGTGTCCATATATTCTACGGTACGCAACTCCACTCTCCCTGCAGTAGGGAGAAAAAATAACACCAGAAATGCCAAAGTTGCATGTCAATGCGGGACTCCAGAGCGGAAAATGAGAAAAAAAGCGTGTTCTCCATTTTGTTACACACGGACATATCAAAGCCAAAAAAGCGGTGCTGCTGGCTCTCGGGGACCGCTGAAGAAAGGAAAATTACTGAGAGAGAGAGTGGAGTTTTTCTGTTTTGGTCTCGGCCGCGGATAAGATGGGGAAACGGAGGGGAAAAAAATACAGAAAGAAAAATGCAGGGGCGAGTAAACAAAAGGACAAGATCTTCTGTACCTACTTTTCCCATTCCAGCCACTTTTGGGAAGGATGAGGAACAAAATCAACAAGCCTCAGGGTGTCATCTTGGTCCATTTTGTGGAGAATGTATATGTTCTTGTATACTAACCTACTCTCTGTACACCGTACTATGCAGTAATTTCCAAGAAAACATGCATGAACTGGCGGCTTGACCTTTTTTCATCAGCCTGTCTGTTGAGACAACCCTGCCAAGCTTGCTCATACGTATGTACTGTACACGCTTACGACCTCCAAGATGGCGATGATCAAAGGTCAATGCAGGCTTTCATGCAGGTGTCAGTCTTGCCTGCGGGTGGATACCGTGGACCAGGGTTGGCGTGTTTCTTTTCCTCTTCTTTGACAACAGGCTAGCCGCAATTCCTACGTCGAGTGTTCATGTCCCATCAGAAACAGTATAGTGTACTACCATGTACAGAGTATAGAGTTGAGTGGTGGAGAAAAAGACCTGCGGATCTGCCGTGGCTGAAGAGGCTGGTTTCAGGGCATGCGAGGAGTGTACATATAGGCAGAACAGGAGGATATGGGTATCATTCTATTTTGGCATTTCTCTCAGTACGTCTGTACTCATACGGTGCATACCGAGCCCCATTTTCAGTCCACGTGGCCCATAGCAAGTCTATAGCGTTCTTTGTATCGACGTACTGCCCTGGACTATGACCTGGTCGCCAATCATATCGAGATGCCGATACAACATACTTTGGAATTATACGTTGTATCCAGCGTGGACATATCGTATAGAATGGCAATCGCCATCTCCGGTGGCTCCACTAGCATTCGACCAGTTTGCAATTGTCCTTACTCGATAGGGGGGCCCTGCTTCATCGGCGTGTGAAACGTTCTTCTTCCGCAGCTTAGGTGTGATTCACCTATACCCAAAGTCCCAAAGAGTCCAAGTCTGGGTTCCAGTCGGCCTCTTCCTGGAAGACTGGAGTTGCGACAAACTTGCCATAGACGTTGCCCATGCCCGTGGCCTTGCCCTGACCCTCGCCCTCCTGCTCGTCCACGATGATGGCCGTCGTCAGACAGTCCGTGTCGGCGGCGATGCCGAGGTCCAGTATTCTTCCACCCCAGTCCAGCTCGATCTTGCCAGATTTCCTGACGTTGAGTCTTCCAATGTAACCACCCTGGGGCGGAAGGGCGGAGCTGGTGGCGACAGGTGCCGACGAGCCCGACTCAGCCTTGATTCTAACACCATCTGGACTAGACTCCTCATCACCATCCACTATTTCGCTGCCGTCTTCATTGACCCGCAACAATGGCGGAAGGATCGGAGGAAACTGGAATAGGAATAATTGATTGTCTTTGGGTTGTGTCTCGCCCTCCTTGAGGGTAAGCGCCTCGAGAAGTGTTGCGGCATCGACCGCTGCCGATTGCAGCTCCGTGTCTTGCATTGCCTTGATTCGCTTTCTCTCCTTGGCCTTGGCTTTAGCATCTGCCTCGGGATCTTGTGCGAGCGGCTTCTTTTGTAGTTCTGGGGACACCGGCGGCTTGACTGCTGGTATGGCGTCAATGTCCATGACATCGTCTTCAGCCGAACCGGGTTCCGGCTTGACCTTGACAGTGCCGTCTTTAGTGCCCTCATTCCAGACTTCGTTGTCGTCGGAAATTTGCATGTCGCGTTGTATGGCCTCGACCTGCTCGCTGACGAACAGCTCGTCGTCGTCGTCATCATCTTCTTGCTCGTCGGCCTCGAGCTCGGCGCTCGTAGCGACCTTGAGCTCGTCTTCCTTGTGCTCGACTCTGACGATGCCGACGGGCAGGTGACCGGGAGACTTGGAACCGTTGGCGAGGCTCGTCTCGGGGGTCGCACTGTCCCGCAGTGTGTCGACGTTGACTCGTAAATCGTTGACTCGGCGATCGTGGTACCTGGGGCCCCAATTATTCGAGCTGCCTTCTGGTTTGACTCCATAACCTCCACTGCCGCCCTTCTTGAGCATATCTACAGCCAAAAAGTTAGCACATCGAATCCGGTGGCAAGCTTCGTTAAAGCAGAGGCAAATGTACCTTGACCAATGCCCGAGAAGACACCAGAGCCCACGACGGTTCTCCGCATGAAGCCGGCATCTCCTCTTCCGCGACCTCCTCCTCTGCCGCCGCGCCTGGCCCTGCGATCTGCGTCTCTCTGTTCCCTCTCCTCGACCTTGATCTTGGCGGCCAAGTCTCGGGAGCGCTCATCCTCGAGCTTCTGTCTTTCGGCGGCGTCTCTTCGTACGGCCTTGGGCTTGAACCGGGCGCCGCGCAGCGAGGGCGCGGGGGTCGAGGCGGCTGAGTTCGGTGCCGACTGGCTCGACTCGATCGTCAGTGCTCGAGCTGCACTTGTTCCTGCTGCGGGCGCATCGCCGCCGTCGCCGCCTTCAATCGAGGGACGGGTCGAGGGAGCTGCGGCCGTCGCCGAGGCACCGCGGCCGCCGCGGCCAGACCGGGCGCCCCTGCCTCCCCGTGTGCTACCGCGAGAAGACATTGTGACTGGACATTGGTGCTGAAGAAGAGAACTATGCTGGCTGCAATCTTCTTCCCTCGGCCCGTTCAATGCTGCTGCTAGTCTGCTGCAGATGCAGAAAGAAACAAAAGACTTATCGGGGTGGGGTGACTCGATTCGAGGTGGGGTCCGTCATGACCCAAGAAACTTTATGGTGGGGGACGAGTTGTGCTCTGTGTCACCGCTTACCTCTTGGCGGCCGTTCTTTATATCGAGTATAACACCCTTGAATGTTGACAATGTTGTCAGACGTTGGAATACGTAGACCTGATCACCCATCAAACACATGTTCCCAAACCGAATGGTATTCCACAAAAACTTACGATTTGCGTGCAGAGATTTAAAAAGAGTCATCAAGGCGATGTCGTTCGAATATATGAGCAGCCGTATTGTTTTGGCAGCAGCATACACTTAGTCAGTAGTCTTATGATTTATCTTGTCCTTTTGAATTCTTATTATGCCCAGTTGTTATAGTGATGCTTGGGAATCGTAATTATATGCAAGTGAGCCACGCATATAAAGAGAAAGAAAGTGTATCAATTTTTATTTCAACTTACCGCCGGAAACTGATTATATGTGACTTGGGCAGTCTCTCTTGACCATGCTGATCCCCTATACTCTATGACGTGTTGACAATACCAATCCTAGGAGAAAAGAAAAAGACATAAAAATAGCCGATAACTGCAAAACAGATCAGGCGCGCATCCAACCCGGGGGGCTACGGGGGTCGAACACTGCGCCTTAGTCTGCTTGCTGCCGGGGCAGAGTTGAACACGCTCACTGGTCTTAGGACCTCGCGCTCTGCCAACTCTGGCACATGGTGCCTGCCATCTTCCCCCGACTGCGGTGATGGAATACGGGCTCGTTTGGAATTAAGTAGTCCCTACTGCTGCTTGGTTGCTATTGGTTGTTTGAGGTGCTGCGTGTTTGCCCATATGGCTCGACAGTCAGTATGGTTGGTCACGCATTCATCGGTCAATGGTTACAGTTCAAATATTTTTCTTGAATAATTACTTGGGTTCTAGATTGGATGGAGGGAATAGACAAAGTGTTCTTTCCGACTGTCCTCCTGGCTACTCCTCAATGTGTTGAGTCTTTGTTTGATGTCGTTGTTTGACTTGCCCCTCCTCGCCGAGAGAAGACACAGTCTCACAATGGCATATCCCGAGATGTCGATGTCGATGTCGAGAATATAACTTGGACTGGTCCTGCGTATAGGTCTCCGGACTATGATGGCTAAATGCTGGGAGCCTGCGCAGTAAACAATGGGCAGATAGGTCGAATTGAATCGAATGAACAATAACCAGTAGTACAAAGGTGACCTTGGTGGCCGAGTGGTAAGGGCAGTAGCTTCTTACCTCGGAATGCGGTCCTGGGTTCAAATCGACTTGTTGGGGGACGAGTCGCTCTTTGTTCCCAGGGCTGTAGAGGGATCCCAGTGATGTAAATATCGCTGTTGAGCAACGGGCCAGGTAAAACGCTGGTTGGGGGACCAGCAATACGTTTTCCGGTGGATCCGACGGTCGAGCATTCTGATTCAGTCTCGTCGAAGGGTTGGAACTCTTTTTTTGTCCTTTCTTCTTTTTCTTTTTCTTTCCCTTCTGCATGGCATTTGATGATTTCACATGTTGTGATCCCAAGTACTCGATTGGATTGGATTGTCCATCTCCCAAAGACCTGTCTGTCCTGGTCTGCGCATGATAGTCTTCTCGGCTCTGAATTTGAGCATCTCGCTCTCCTGCATTGGCTTCGTGCACGCGGAGCTTGATGTCGATACGAGCCAAAGGAATGAAAGCCCGGGCTCACCGGACACACATCAAGGAATCGTCGCCGAACTGAGATGCCACACTGCCTTCCTGCATGAGCATGGAACCAATCCAATTTCTTCCGCCTTCAACAGTGGCCGCTCCAAACTTGACAATAACACAACCTCTGATTTGGGCTGCAGACCAGAGCACCTTGTCTGTAGACTCCTGCTCGAGTCTCAGCGCGCGCCACTTCTCGAGCGGAGAGCGAGCCGCTTCTTGCGCCTTCTCCTTTGCGGTGCGGAAGTCCCTTGACCCAAGTCTGGGGAGCGCAGCGAACTCGGACAGGAAGAATTCGCCAAGGGCCTGCGTCAAAGGACCTCGGAGCAACAGCGTGCCAAAGATGGCATGGTGATGCATAATGTCCCGGAGTGGCTTTGGGTGAGCCGAGCCTGCGGTTCCGTCCAGGTTGACAGTGTCTCGCACGAGCAGCCTGTTCTTGACGGATTTCGATGGGCTGGCTGCCCAGATCTCGTTGCGACCGATCCATCTGTCGAGGTCCCAGTTTTCACCACGAGCCGAGCGCCCGTGAGTTACCCAGTCCAGCATACACAGAGATGCTGCTCCGTGCAGAGTGAATACCTGGGTCTGCTCATAGTTGCTACCCTCGAACGGCTGCACTGGGTCCGGCAGAAGACAGAGGGCACCGCCGTCTTCAATGTCCACCTGCAGGGTCTGCCTGGTCACGACATCAGGTGTCGTCGGCTTGAATATCTTTGTATGGCCTTGAGTGACAAGAGTCAGCCTAGCATTATGCCGGAGGTCGATGGAGAGGTTGATCTGATCTCCACCAACCAAACCACCGCCGTATGACAAGAGGAAGACGAGAACACTCTTCTGATCGGCCTTGAAGGTGGGCGAGATCAGTTTGAGCGGGTACTGGTACGTAATGCTTTCCAGTGCCGAGACCTGGCTGGGTAGAAGTTTGATGACGATGCGTCCTTCTCCAGCTGCGGACAAGGACTTGGGGAAGGGCGAGTTCATTGCTCGGGGTGTAAAGTCAGTCTTGAAAAAGACCTGCACCGAAACCAGACCGATATTATTGCTAGGACTCAGACTCGATGTGCCAAGTCCCAAAGTAAGTTTGTCAGTAAATTAAAGATTGAGAAATGCTTAAAAGCAAAATCAGTGACGTGCCATGATACGAAATAACGACTGAATATGCAAATCGCAACAATTCGGTGATATAGGTGCAAGCATTAAAGTGGTTGAGGTCTCAAGATCGACCCGGCGAAAAGGTTCAGCTATGGAGCATGAGAGGTACAAATCGTGTGGCATTTCGAGGGATATACAAGGGTATCGATCATCGCAGCTTCCAGATTGTGTGTAAGAGATCTTTGAGGTGTCCCAATCCAGTCACTCAGGGTGTGCAGCATCATAAGTTTTCAATGGCTATCACGCGGGCAGCGTAGGTTTATGCATAGATAGAGTTCCATGAGTAATAGTCAATTGGTATATGTGAGCAAGGCTATAAGAAATCTTACTCGCCATCAAAAAGAGTACGCTTGATAGATCTCAAAACAACAATGCCGTACGGAGTACCTAACTTGATGTTTACCTAGGTACCCAATCTAGTAGGTAGGTAAGCTATACCAGCAGTTTCGGACACTGAGCTGAAATCTTCCCCGCTGGCCGCCTAAAATGCTGTGGCCGTGCACTGGCTTGATGGGCTGTTAGCGCGTCAGGGGTAAGGTAGGAGTGGGAAGCAGCGAATCGGTCCATCCAAGCCAAATTCAAGGTTGACCACCGCCCCAAACACGCGGTCCCCATCTTTGAATTATTAACCACAATACCAAACCCTGGAAACGCGCCGAGCCACCTCAACACCAAGGCCTCTCCTATCAACCCGCCGCCGCCATAATTATGGTCGCCCATTACTGAAGCTTCACGTAAATGTCAACAGCTAGAGCGCCCCTCATGGAGAGTGAAGATAACAACGCGACGCCCTCGCCCTCAGCGGCTGAGGCGCGCCGCCGCTCCGGACGCGTCGTGCGGGCTCCTCAAAAGTTCATTGAAGAGAACCATAACGACACGTCATCCAAGCGCAAGCGCACACGCGACAATGATGAAGACGCCGAGAACCACGAGCCCAACGATTCCCTGGAGGAAGCCAGCGACGAAGAGGTCGCCGAGGAGAGCGATGCGGAACTGGCGCCCCGACAGAAGAAATCAAAGTCCAGAGCAAAGAAGCCCGCCGCAAAGAAGCCAAAGATCAATGGCGACGCGGCCACTGAAGCTGCGCCGGCGCCGGCACAAGCTTTGCGATTACCAAACCGACCCAAGAAGACGGTGCGCGTTGCGATTGCGCGAAAAGATGGCGATGGCCTTTATGGTGAGCAACTCCAGAGGTAGACCTGCTTCACGCGCGAATTTGTGCTGACATGGCGGCAGCCGAGATTTTCAGCTCCGGCGACTCATCGAATGATGTAGCCGCGCATTGGTTCCAACGTTACGTGGAGAACGACGCTGCAGCCTTGACCGACTTGGTCAACTGTGTACTGCTTGCGACAGGTTGCGACCAATCTTTAAGCGAGGATGATATCCGTGATCCAGAGAACTCGGCAAACAAGCTGTCTGAGCTGGAGGAAGCCTTCGAGCAGGTATGAAATCGCCCAATTCCCTCTTCAATACAAGCATGAACTTGCCTAACAAGCACCATCATTAGACGAGTATATCGGAATACCCTCTTATTTCCAGAGCCAAGAGCAGCAAAGACTTCCGTCAACAATTAATCGGATTCTTCCAGTCTCTTATTGCTCTGCTTCACCAGACCGATACTCTCTACCAAGATAACGAGCTGCTGGACAATATCCAGCGCTGGATTGGCATCATGTCATCCTCCTCCCTTCGACCATTCCGACACACTGCTACGACTATTGGTCTCGCATTGCTAGGTGCCATGGTCGCCGTAACGAAGGAGCTGGATGACCGAATTAGCAAATCGAGCCAGGCGATTCAAGCGGAATCCAGCCGGAGAGGCAAGAACAAGGGTCTCATAGCCAACACCCAAAAGGCACTGGACACGGCCAACGAGAACCGCCAACTCATCGATGAGAAAGTCAAGGAATTCTTCGACATCATCTTCGTACACCGTTACCGTGATATTGATGGCAAGATCCGCGCCGAGTGCATTGAAGCGCTCGGTGACTGGATTTGCACTTTGCCCACCGTGTATATGGCCCCAGAGTACCTACGGTACCTGGGATGGCTCCTTTCCGATGTGGCTCCCGCTACGCGCTTGGAGGTTCTCAAGCAATTGGGCCGTGTGTTGAAGCGCGACGCAGGAAAGCTAGCACACTTCATCGACAGATTCCGACCCCGTCTGGTGGAGATGGCAACCAAGGACCATGATCTCTCAGTCCGTGTTGCCGCTGTAGGTGTTGTTGATATCCTGCGATCATCAGGCATGCTTGAACCGCAGGAAATTGACAGTATCTGCAAGCTTCTTTTCGAAGCTGAGCCAAGGGTCCGCAAGGCCGTCGTTCCTTTCTTTGTTGAGCTGATAGAAGAGGTAATTGTCAACAAGATCGACGAAATAGGCGGCAGTGAGGCCCTGGACGAGGTTTTCAATGAGGGTGCAGAGGCGGATTATGACTCATTGCACAAAACCTGGATCAATATCAAGGCCTTGGCTGAGAATTTGGCCGTGTACAACTCACAACTGGACGAGGAGCAGGACGAACTCCGCCATGGCCTAGATGTGGCAGCCGACGTCGTCAATGCCAATATACCCGAGAGCCGAATCGTTGTAGCGACTCAAGCGCTGTACGAGAAGATGCCAGAGATCAGCAACTGGCAAAGCCTTGCCGGCTACCTCTTATTTGACCACACAACAAGCTCCAAATCCAGATCCAAATCTAAGGGCAACTCAGTGGAGGCTGCAGTTCGTAAGGCGGTCGCACCTACATCTGAGGAAGAGTCAATCCTCATCGAAGTACTTGCTACTGCTGTCAAGGAGAGCCTTGCCCAGTCCAACGAACACGACCGCTCCAAGAGGCGGCCTGGCCGTCTCGATCTCGATGGCCAGGAGGATACGGGTGTGCAACTGGCAGATATAATTCCCAGGTTGCTCAACAAATATGGTTCGGATCCTCATCTTGCAAGCGTCGTACTGCGCCTGGAGCACTATCTAGACTTGGATGTATTCCAGCAGCTGCGCCAAAACTCGGCTGCATACGACAAATTGCTTGATGCAGTCACGGTCCAGTTCAATCGCCATGTGGACCAGGCAGTCCTCAACGAGGCGGCCACTGCATTGCTACACGCAAGGCGCTACGACGAGCTCGAGGAACTCACAGACAGCAAACTGGCTGTTCTCTGGGACAACAGTCTCAACGGGCTGAGAACATTTGAGAAGACCTGTGAACTATCAGTGCGCGGCAACTTGGACCGAGCCGGTCTCGCTGAGCTGGCGAACGTATTGAAGAAGATCAGCAAGTTGACTTCCATCTCAGATTGTGTCGACGTCCTTGAAGCTCCAGGAACTGCCGACGACTTCAACGACCCGATCATCAAGATCCTGGTTGACATTGTTCACCGAGGTCTTCTTAAGGAGCCCGATGATAACCTGGACGACCCAGAGGATGAGGTTGTGGCATTCGCCATCAAGTCCTGCCTAGTCTATTTCATGTGGAAAGTGTCAAGGCTGAGGACTGCGCTCCTGAATGAGGAGGACATCCCCAACGAAGAAGCCGATCTCCTCGTGCGGCTGCGCAGAGCTTTTGTGACCAACTTGATCCATACCTTCTCTTCCCGTGGATTCAACGACGATCTTCGTCTCTCGGCTACGGGCACTGCCTGCGACCTTTGCGGGCTCTTCGTTTTCCTCCGGCCTTATGTCAAAGGCTCGCAACCCAACAAGTACGGAAGACTTAAGGGTCTCCTAGAGGAGCTGCCTTCCGGCTTGATCCCGGCCGAAATTATTCCAATTTTTGATGCCGCTGAACGGGCATATGCTCAACGCGCCAACAAAGCCAGGAACCTCAACCCGATTGCGGACGACGAGGACCCGGAAAATGACGACGACGCACCACCAGAGGACGACGAGGATGAGGAACTTACCGAACAAGAGAAGCAAGCAGCTGAACTCAAATCTGAGAAGATTCTCTGCGATCTGACTGGTAGGCTCGTGCTCGGCATACTCGCCAAGATCATCGATGCCACTGGTCCTCATGCCGGAAAGCTGAAGAAGCGTATCCTCCGTAATAAAACCAAGCTTGGTCCCAACTTCAAAGAAGTCGTCGCCTACTTGGATGAGGACCACCTGAAGGAGATGCGCGGAGAGAGCAAGAAGAAGAGCGCACCAAAGAGGAAGGATAGTGCACAGAAGCCAGCTAAGAGCGCCGAGCTCGTCATCGATTCTGACGAGGAAGATCCCTTTGCTGATGATGAAGAGCCAGAGGAAGGTACGGAGCAGGACCTTCGGAATAGGGAGTTGCTCGACGACCCGATTGAAGACAACGACGAGGATGACGAAAGGCCGCCGGAGCCGATGGAGGAGGATAGCGTGATCGGTGATTAAGTGCGAAGGACAACCTGAGAGATGAACAAATGTGCTTGTTACGAAAGGAGTATAAAGGGGTTTCGAGGCCGAGCCGTAAAGTAGAAACGGCAAATGTTGAGTTTATGATATCAGACTGGCATTTATAGCTTGACAGCAGCTATTATGAGCCGGCAGTTCGCAACACGTCTTTTATGTATGTATGATATTGTTTATTTTGCCATGGAACAGAAGCCGGCCAACTGGCCAGCCAATGACTTATTGTATACAAGACCGACTTTTTGATTGCTTTTTGAGCGACGTCGTTCTTGTCGATGTGTTCTGGATGCCAAATACTACCTCATTAGGGGAGTATCAAGAGATCATAAGCGTCCTCGGTCAATGTTGACGTCCAGCTGCATGTTTTCTTGTCAGGGGCTCTGTCACGACGAAGGGATATACCGGCCTGCTGCTGTTATGGTCGACCGCCAGCCAGCGGCAGGAGCAAGGGCCAGAGGCGGCCGCTCAATATGATATGATCCGTTCATGATCAATATTTCCACCCCTGTCTCTTGCGACTCGGGCTGTGCAGTTCTCCTGCTACTTCACTTCTTTCCACGAATTCCAATCTTGGAGCGCAAGATCGTGTAGGTAGGTGCGCTTCAAAGTATAGAGGGGAAAAAAAAAGTCACTTGTCGGATTGCCCTGAAATGCCCTGGAAGTGATTGACCGGCGTTTCGCAGATCCCAAGTTTAGCAATGAGGGGAGGGATTGACCAAGAAGGTGAGGCTTGGCCCCACCAATCCAGGGTCTGACGTCGCCGGCGAAGAAACCAATTGAGATGAGCGAGTGATATAATGGTCAGCTAGCTGTACGTACCCTGAGGTATCTGCAGGCAGATACACTGCTGTAAAAGATGTAGACTTTTGATTCCTAGTATTGTATTGTTGAATAGAGAGCAGCAAGATTACCGTAAACTATGATCAAGGTATCTACCTAGAATGTTACCTAGCTGTCAGCTGCCAGGCAAAAGGTAATAAATTATGTACGATCCTGAAGCTACCTATCCTTCATGATTTAGGTAGACCCTAAACCTACTGTGTACCTAGCAGGGCGGTCATGAACATTCCCAAATCTCCACGTCTGGGGGGCCACTGGGGCCTACCTTAGCAGCCCAGGCCGCGCCCCGATACAGTAAAACATGTCCCGTTGGACGAAAACAGGTCGCATCCCTGGAAGGAGGGTGGTGCTGTAGTATTTCGTCACCCAATCCCAGCGGCGCTGAATGTTCGTCCAGTGGAAGCGCAGTCGATCCTTCAGGGGATACTTTGATTTTTTTTTTTTAAACAAGAAATGATGCATCCTGCTTCGCCGGAAGAGCTGAAAAGGGTGGGGTTCTGCTTTGGTTATGTGCACTGTTGCACACACAGTTTGGCACGGGCTTCGTTCACATCTCCCCTCAAGCCTCTCCAGCTTGCCAGCTTGCAGCTTGCCCACTCGTCTCTTTCATCGCAATTGACAGGGTTCTCATTCCACTCACCCTGGGATGCGCGACACAGCCGCAGCAGCAAAAGCCGAAGCCTAGCAGGGACAGAAAGAAAGAGGGTTCCTCTTTTTTGGGGGCCCAGTTAAGCTTGATTTCCCACTTGCCCACTTCCAGTGTTGCGCCGTTTGTGGGCTGCTGGTTTGTGCTTGTTCTTGTTTCGTCAGTCCAAGGCTCCAAGCAGCAAGTGCAGCGCAGCTCTGGGGGGCCCCTTGGGGGGCAGGAACTGGGGTGGTGCCGCCGTGTGGCCTCTGATCTGATCTGATCGACTGACCGATTGACTCGACTGGCAACTGAATTGATGCTGTGCTGTGCATGCATGGTTCAGGGTCACTCTCGGTTGTTTGAAGTAGGGAACGGGGGGTCAGGTAGGAAGGTAGGGCCTGGTGGGCTGTACTCTCAGGACTTCTGCATCATCCTCTTATTTTCGTTTCGCAACAATGCCAGGACCCTCAAAAGCACCTTCGTCATCCTCCTCTTCGTTCCTCCTGCTGTTGTAAAGTTACCGCATTTTTCTCTGCCCAGGCGATCCCACCACCGATTTCCTCGCCAAGTCGCAGCCTCAACCTAACACGGCCGATTGGCGTCGGGGCTTTGGACGCCTCAGTACGCGCCCCCGGGACACAGCTGTTCGTCTGTTTTATGGCAGAAAACAAGCAACCCAGCACATTTCGAGTCGACCGCGATCAAATGACTATGTAGCAGTATGATCACGGTGCTTTCCCGTCGCGGGCTCTTTGCCCTCATGCCCTCGACTAAGAAGAGCTTCGTGGTCGCCCTCATCCTGCTGCCGTCGATTATCATGTGGCTGTACCAGCTCCTGCCAGCCTTGCGCAATGAACTGTTTCGCGTCCTCGACGACTCCACAGCCGACACGATCGTCACCAACTCGCAGAAGGAAGACGAGAAGAAACCTGAGCCCATTGATCTGGCCGCGTACCCGTACAACCCCCGCAGCAACCTGTCTGTGAATCTCGTCGTCGCGACCATCCGCAAGGAGGACATTTCCTGGACGGAGCGCCTCCTTATACCGAATCTCAACATCGTGCGCTACGTATCCGACGACCCCAAGGCGCAGTACCATCCGCCAGTCGCAAAGGGTCGCGAGGCCCTCATGTATCACACCTACCTGTACGACTGGTATGACAACCTGCCAGACGTGACCATTTTCGTGCACGCACAGGAGACCACCTGGCACACGGACCCGGAGCTGTGGTCATCGATGCTCTTCACGCTCTCGAACCTGGACCTCGAAGCCGTCGTTGAGCGCGGCTACGCCAACCTGCGCGTCAGCTGGCACGCCGCGTGCCCAGACTGGATCAACACGACCGTGACCAAGCAAGGCGCGGGCTTTTTCAGCTCCCATGCCGGCTCAACCTATTCCAAGGAGAAGGAGGAGGAGGCGTGGATGCTGCCCGCGTTCCGCGCCATCTTTGGCGATGACGTCGAAGTCCCCGAGACCGTGGGCGGGCCCTGCTGCTCCCAATTCGCTGTGACACGTGACGCCATCCGCAGCCGCGACCGCGACGTATATGCCCGCGCCATGCGCTGGTTCATCGAGACCGACTGGAGCGACTACATCGCAGGGCGGGTGTGGGAGCACATGTGGAGCTTCCTGTTTAAGCGCGGCCAGGCAACCGACTGCCCCGTCGAGTGGAAGACATTCTGCCGCATGTACGGCGTCTGCTTCAACGACCAGGTCGATAAGGACGACTTTCACGCCCTGTGGAAGGAGCGCGAAGCTATGACTAAGCGCCGGGGATTCTGGTTCGAGCTCTGGGACCCCTATCGCGCCGCTCACGAAAAGGTCCGCATTGCCGAGCTCGACGTGGAGTTGGACCGCCGCCTCCACGCCGCCATGGAGAAGGGTCGGGCTGAGAAAGCCGCCAGTCGATCGCAGGCAGAGCTGCTGGGCGATCTATATGTCAACTGATACCCCATTGCTGTTTTTATTTTTATTTTACTTTTGGAAACAAGATGCGTCAGGAAGAGAAAGCGTCAGCGAAAGATTGGGAAAAGCGCGGAGATCTTGGCTCTTTTCTATACTACTCTATACCCTTGATACAGAGTGGGCGATATGTTTATAGTTCAGCGGCGGTGACGATGGGATACGGAGTCGCGGTTCATGGAGTATAGCAGACATTATTTCATCTCGAGCGAAGATGGCCGGTCGTGTTTCTCGTATTTGGGCCCGATTTCTCTATAGAGAAAAGAATGAATACAACAACAACAAATAAAACACAATCGAAGAAAAGTTGCAAAAGGAAGGGAATTGAGGCCAGATAAAAAAGAAGAGAGACGAGACGACTGGATATCCGAGCCAAGCGGCGGCGTTATCTGTTTTCAATTATAAATTCTCTCGTCCCGCCCGCCCTTTTGACTTGGGGCAATTATTGGTCGTAGGCGGTATGTCTTACTTTAGTGAAAAAGTCTAGCTCGAGTGACTTTACCGTAGTTTCTTAGTGGTGACGCGTCGTTACTCCAGTATAGTAGATAAACGTGTGGGGAGGCAGACGGGGTAACGGGCAGCAAGAATTGCCCGAAACCTTTTGATATGGATACAGAACCACTGAAGCTCATTCATTGCCTTGTCGCCGAGATTGATTGATTGATTCTCTACGAAGTAATGAAAAGGAATGGATTGGCTGGGGCCGTATCCCATCTGGGTATCAATACAAAAAGAAAACGAGACATGTCCAAGCTTCAATCCAACCGACTATACAGAGTAGTTCCGACTCCAAACGCCACCAGTATTTGATCGATTTGCCATAGGAAAAAAAATGACTGCTCCGCCTTTTTGACATTTCAACCAATCTTGGTTCCAAAAAGACCAAACATGCGCTCGTACCGCTTGCCATCGCCGGCATTGCATTTTCTAGGGTCGCGTTCCGGTACCTCGATGCCGTACTGGCGCAGACAACACGCAAAGGGCTTATTCGAAAGCTCCGTCGCGGCCTGTTTCTTCGGCTCATTGTCGGCATCGTGACTTTTGCTGCCCTCATCATCTGAGCTGTCGGGGGGTGCCTGATTGGCAGCCAGCCGTCTGCGCGACTGGCTCAGCGCCTGGGATTCTTGCTCCTTGAGCTCCTGGAGGTTTCCCCAAAGCTTGAAAAGCTGCTCTTCGAGCTTGGATAGTTCCTCTGGGTTGGCGCGAAGATCGCTTGCTTTCATGTTGACCAGGTACTGCGCTTCCAAGTTGCTCACCACGGCCCACAGGCGTTTGGGCGGGCCGTCCTTGGCCGCCTGCGCACCCGCCTCCTCGAGCTGGAGCGCGAATCGCCATTCCCACGTCTTCTTGCCGGCAAAGGCGTCCATCGACTGCATGTCGTCGCTGTCGGAACCCGAATCGGACCCTCCGTCGTAGTCCGAGAGCATGTCGTACTCGGTGACCTTGCGCCAGGCGGCAAATTGATGCAGCTTGCGAGGCCGGTAATCGACGACCCGCACATGGGCACGGTATTTGGCGTTGGTGAAGGGCAGTGTCATTTGAACTTGCTCTCCGTCGATGCTCATCATCAAAATGACCGGGTCCAGAATCGAGGATAGCGCGTACACTGGCTGTTCGGGGCTCTCGCTCTTGATGACCCCGTTTAGCCCGAGCATTTCTTCCTTCTTGGTTTCTACCTCGACAAGCTGTTTGTTCTTGGCTGCTCTCTTGGCACTGCGGCGTTGTTTGGCGTTGAGTTTGGTGTCGTCTCCTTCCTGTTCTGCTTTGCGTTTCTTTCCCTCGACGGCTGCGAACGTCTTCTTCTGTTCCTTGACTGTCTTTTCGTAATCTCGTTTTCGTCGAAGGGCCTCCTTGAGTTGTCCATCAGCGGCGGAAGCGTTGTATAAATCAAGTACTTCGATGCCCTTCTTCCCGCCAAAGCTACTCCGGTCCTCTCTGAGGTATCCTTCCATGTTGTTGCCATTGCGACCGTACTTGACCTGCACATTGCGCAGTCTGACCCAATCGCCTTCCTTGACGCCTCCTCGAATGACAGAAGCATGCGGTTCATAGCAACTGACTTGCATTGAACGCTTTCCATAGGGGCCAGACCAACTTCGGGATCCCAATCTGGCTTTGTCAGCCATGTAGCCATAAGGATCGCCATCTTGGCCACCAGACGTGTCATCTCCGTCCCACACATAGTTGAAGAACCCTTTATGCTCGGTATAGTCACTAATCCACAAGGTGAATCTGTCGAAATCTTCATACGGCTGTTTGACGACCTGAGCGACGAGGTCACAAAACCTGCCCTCCTCGATATTTTTGAGGAGACTGAACTTTTCTTTGATGTTGAGAGACCGCTCAGTATTCATCTGAAAGTCGGTAGTGGTTGGGAGCATTCCCTTGTCGCATGAATGATACAACCAGGAGACATATTCACATTCTGCATGCGTGGGTACCCTGGGCTTTTCCTTTGTCGGCTTTGCTGCATAGATGGCTGAGCCGGGAGGTCTCGGGATCTCTGAAGCAGTGAAGACGGTGATTTCTGTTGCTCGGCTGGGGTGGGTGCACAGGCATATTTCACCTCTGTAATCGTCCACCTTAGCATAAAAGACCAAGACGACATCGCCGACTCCTACTTGCGGTTGTTGCTCCTCGGGCCGAAATATGTTGAATTTGATGGTTTTTTCAAAGTCGTCTTCACTGGAATTGTCCATGATGGTCAGGCTAGACTTATAATCTTGGCGAGATGTTAGTACAAGACTGTGCTCTCAGGGCAACTCTCAAGGCATTACCTGATCCTCTGGTCGCCATTGGTGCCCGGAAATCCTTGACCAGACCAATGACACTTGCGACGCGGCCCCTATAGTTGTTGTAGGCAGCAGGAGTATTCCCAGCAAGGACATCCTTTATGCCATGGAAGTCCTTGGGGAGGCCCCTTTCAGTTGCCGGCTGGCGGCGAGAGATGGAAGACCCATCCTGGGGCATGATGGAGTGGTTTTGTCAAGGAAATAATCTGTCTTGGCGATAATCATGAGAGGCTGTTCTTGTTGCCTTGTCGACGGCACACGGGCAGTGGGTTCGTGGTTGCCACGAGGATGCGCCTTGTCCGCACTCTACACCATCCACGTTGTAACGCGTCTCAATTAAACGGGCGGACGCGACTGCAATCACTTTAGCACACTCGGGCTGGCTGACAGGTGTCACGACTTGAGCGCCAAATCACGTTGCACTGATAGGGCAGAAAGGTTTGACCGGGGGGTCCTTTGGGGCTCTCACAGCGAGCAAGCACTGGGCAATTTGCTGGGCGAGGTAAGGGCAGAGAGAGGGTCAGTTCCGAGGAGGGGTAGATCTCTTGGCCCGTGCGCTCGATCAAACCAGACCAGCGACATGCGAGAAAGACGCTTGCCAAAAGGTGGGGGTTTTGTTCGATCGCAGCAAGCAAGTTTTCAGTTGCCTTTATTAGCACGTGTCAATTGGGGGGTGGTCAACCATCAATCATACATTTGACTCTTTGCATATGTCGTTGCTGGTGTAGCTGGCAGGTTGTTGGGTAACAAAGATGACAGTTTTGTTGCAACTGTTTGAGTCAGATGTTCTGAAAGAAAATGCTGCGAGTATCTAAAGTACGTGCATATGAATCATTTCAGGCAATTCATGACTGGCACCTGCGGTTCATTTCTGCCAAAGAAGCAGTTTCTAGAAGCTGCAGGTGAGAAGGCACGGCGATCTACGACGAGAGCAGTCTCACCTTCACGCACTCTGTGTCTCGGTCGGCAACAACTAGATGCAGGTCTTGAAGTTTGAAAAAAACTCCATCAACTTTCCAGTTTTTCCTTCTTCATATGCGGGCCATCGAGTTCCAGATTGCCACCACCTTGCTCCGTGCTCAACGGCTTGCCTCGACGTCTCCACCCGCCTGAAGAAGAGATACTGGCAACTGCTCTCTCGCTGGTGCTGGGTACTGGCACATACATGTAGAAGAAGATGGTGGAATGGAAAGAGGAGCGAGAATCGTGTGTGCTATACCTACTGAAAGAGAACGAACAAGCGTCCATGTGCAGTAGAAACAAGCAAGTCAATCAAGCAAAAATCAAAGGTTGATTCGAGGCCCAACTTGAACAGCATCATTGGGTACATGCCTAACATGAAAGACAAGCACCCGGGCCTACCTAGCTAAAACTCACCTGGGTGCTGGTACCTAGGCCGTGGTGACTGCATTCAGTGCGCTGCACATTGCCGCTGCGGCTTTCCCCTCATATCATAATTTCGCCCTGCAGCAGCACTTGGGGTCGATTTTTCTTCCCTTTCCTACCATCCATTCCAACCAGCCGCACGCAGTTTCCTCCGTGCCAGTACATACATACAACCACAGAAAGAAATAGAAGAAAAAACGACCAGCACCGCGAGAGATAATCATTCAATTCGACCTGATTGTCTCCACTTGCGAAGAATTCTTCCTTCATCCATTTTCTCTAGACCCGTTCCGTCGTTAATCAAAACAAACCACCCCGCCTTTTAAGGGTCCCCTGGGCACCCAGCAAAAACAAATTACGACTACTGCTACTGCTGCCTCCCAGACCAAACATATTTTGATCCTTCTTCCCTCCTTCAGCACTTGTTGGCCGGTACATCAGTCGCATCAGCATCGCGCAGATTCCCATCGCAACCATGGCTGACCGGTACATCCCCGAGCATCGCCGAACTCAGTTCAAGGCGAAGAACACCTTCAAGCCCGACGAACTCCGACGTCGCCGCGAGGAGCAGCAGGTCGAGATTCGCAAGGCCAAGCGAGAGGAGAACTTGGCCAAGCGCCGTGGTATCGGTACCGGCGACCAGCGCCCTGGTGCTTCCCTGGGCGCCGCTCCCGACAGCGACGATGACACCGCTCCCTCTGAGTCTCAGGTAAGTCATGTTCTTGACTTTTTACACCCGATGCGCTTCCCACCCTGCTTGTTGGCGCCCGGCTACTGCTTGCCGCTCACCGTCGCACATCTTGCCATCTATTCGCCCCTGCCATCAGAATCGAGCCACTACTCCATGAACTCGTCACTGCTATCGCCGAGAGTGGTTTTGGCTTTGACGGCATGCGAATCAAAAATTTCCCACATTCCTCATATCACAAATCAGCGCAAACTTTCATTTCACAGTTGCTTCGCCACCTGCAAATTTGTGATCATGGCGCGCTAACCAAGACGGTGCTATAGCTCAACGAGGACCTCCCTCAGATGTGCCAGGGTGTCTTCTCGGAACAAATCGATCTCCAGATTCAAGCCACCACAAAGTTCAGAAAGCTTCTTTCCAAGGAGCGAAACCCTCCCATTGAGGAGGTCATCAAGACTGGCGTCGTTTCCCGATTCGTCGAGTTCCTGCGCTCCCCGCACACCCTAGTCCAGTTCGAGGCTGCATGGGCTCTTACCAACATTGCTTCCGGATCCGCCACACAGACACAGGTCGTTATTGAAGCCGGTGCTGTCCCGATCTTTGTCGAGCTGTTGGGTAGCCCCGAGCCCGATGTTAGGGAGCAGGCCGTCTGGGCTCTCGGCAACATTGCCGGTGACAGCCCCTCGTGCCGTGACTATGTCCTCAGCTGCGGCGCTCTCAAGCCTCTCCTGGCTCTCCTGGGAGACAGCCGCAAGCTTAGCATGCTCCGAAATGCCACCTGGACCCTCAGCAACTTCTGCCGGGGCAAGACTCCCCAGCCCGACTGGAACACGGTTAGTCTGAACATATATCTTCGTGCTGAACATGTACTGATTATCTCGCTACACAGATTGCCCCCGCTCTGCCCGTCCTCGCAAAGCTCGTGTACTCTCTGGATGATGAGGTCTTGATCGATGCTTGCTGGGCCATTTCTTACCTGTCCGACGGCTCCAACGATAAGATCCAGGCAGTCATTGAGGCTGGCATCCCCCGCCGTCTTGTAGAGCTGCTCATGCACGCCTCGACTTCCGTCCAGACCCCCGCCCTGCGCTCGGTCGGAAACATCGTGACTGGTGATGACGTTCAGACTCAGGTCATTATCAACTGCGGCGCTCTCCCTTGCCTGTTGTCCCTCCTGAGCTCCAACAAGGACGGAATCCGCAAGGAGGCCTGCTGGACGATCTCGAACATCACTGCCGGCAACAGCCAGCAGATCCAGTCTGTCATTGATGCTAACATCATCCCCCCTCTTATCCATTTGCTTTCAAACGGCGACCTCAAGACTAGAAAGGAGGCCTGCTGGGCCATTAGCAACGCTACAAGCGGTGGCCTGCAAAAGCCGGAGCAAATCCGATACTTGGTTTCTCAGAACTGCATCCGACCTCTGTGCGACCTGCTCAGCTGCCCCGACAATAAGATCATCCAGGTCGCTCTCGATGGCCTTGAGAACATCCTGAAGGTTGGCGACCTCGACAAGCAGGCCGCTGGCGATGGTCCCGAGTCTATCAACCGCTACGCACTTTTTATTGAGGAGTGTGGTGGCATGGAGAAGATCCACGACTGCCAGACCAACGCCAACGAGGAGATTTACATGAAGTCGTACAACATCATCGAGAAGTACTTCTCCGACGAGGACGAGAACGCCGACGAGGGCATGGCTCCCCAGGCCCAAGGTGCTAACGGAACTTTCGGCTTTGGTACCAACGGCGCCCAGGGCGGTTTCAACTTTGCCAACGGAGGAGATTCTATGGACATGTAAAGACGTTCGCGATTCTCTCTCTGCCTCTAATCTGTGGCGGCGTCGTGGCGCGGAGTGGCCATTGCTATGACACCATCTGCGCACAATCCCGAGCGGTGCGTCCCAGCGCGGGAGTACCACTATTTTGCACGCTGGTCTGGCGACTGTCCGATTCCAACCTTTGTGGATCATGAATTACATCACAACACAAAATTTCCCCCCAGCGATACGCATCACATGCTTCTGCATCAGCACCCCCCGGTCCCCCTTATACCACACGAGATTTACTGCGACACGAGAAGATGAAAGGGCATGGCTTTGACAGGAATGAGAGGCGCGAGGCAGTCTCTTTGGTAGCTTCAAAGCTCCAGCCTGAGGAGCACAGCAGGAGAGTTGCTGTGTGAGGAGAATGATATATTTTGGTTGAGGGTCATGAATGGGTAGCTTGAAAGCTCCAACCCTCTGGGTCATGTGTCACGAGATATGTGGATATTATCTCACTGAGCACAGTCATCGATATCTGATACAGTTCAGGCATTGTTTGATGGTGCTGAAGACGCTGGACTCCTGGTGGTCAAACGCGCTGTTACTCCCAGTGGTAGAACAGTTGCTCGTGACCCCTTGCGCGAAGACGGGCTGGATATGTCCAACCAAGTGGTTGGCTCTAGAACAATCCCCCGGGCTCCATAATACACACATTTGGTAGCGGTTGACAAAAAATGTAACAGCGTACCTTGTTCCAGATTGAGATGTGTCGATTTGATCGATGAAAGTGCCTGCTTATGAAGCTTAGATGAAAGATGTCCAATCCTTGTGCTGGTGAGTCTCTCGTCCCTCACGTCGCAATAAAAGCCAACACATCAGACCAGACTGCCATGTACCGCATCCTTTGTTACAGAGATGAATGATACAATTAATTCTTAGAGGTGAAATCCTCCGACTCGCAAAATCGCTTGCTTGTCCAAATCTAAATCAAAACTGACACCCCCCTTTTAAGTCCTAAACTAAATTATATCTTACAAGAACAGAATTACTCGCCGTCCGTCTCAAAGAACGGGTCGTTAGGGTCATAGGGAAACTTGCGGACTACCACGTCGCCCTTGTACTGCCAAAGGTCGAATTCAACCGGGGTGAAATCCAGCTCAAACGATTCATCCTTCTGGCCAAAGGTCTGTACTTCGGCCGCGGCTCCGTCGGCGTAGTTGATGCGCACCTGGTTTACGGTCTGCCGACTCTGGTCGGTATCAAAGAAATTGCTAGGAGAAAAGACGGCGCCGGCGTGGGCGACGGTGAACATGGAGTTGGGCAGGTCGCCGGTATGGGGGACGTGGTGCATTCCCAAGTTCAACCACACAACCAAGTCCTCCTGTTCCAGGCTCTCGCCGTTGAAGAACTCGGCAAAGTCGATGGGCGGGTCGTGCAGATCCTGCGAGGCGTACGGGTGCGCGGACCGGGGCTCGTAGTCGTGCTGCCGGGTGACCTGGATGTCGTACTCGAACAGGTGCGCCGCGCTGGCCAGGTTGCTCGAGTTCTCGACGGTCAGGTGGAGGCCGCCGGACATGGGCGCGACGCGGTAGCCCCGGTACTCGCCCCACTGGTTCTCCTGGTCCTTGTTGACGACGAGGACCTGCTGCGCCGAGTTGGGCGCCCAGTTGAAGCGGGCGCCGTCGGCCTCGCTCTCGACGAACGACTTGGTCACCTGCATCGTGTTGCGGGCCTGCCCGTTGGACCACGGGTACACCTTGGAGACCGGCACGTTGGTCATGAGCTGCACCGTGTTGTCGGCGCCGGCCACGTCGAAATCCACCTTGAAGTTGAGCACGTGGTCGTGCATGCTGCCGCTGAGCGCCTGCTGGATCTTGAACCCGTAGTCCTCGGACCCCGCGGTCGCGTACGTCGCCTGGATGTAGCCCGAGGCCCGGACCTCGACCGTCATGGACCCGTCCAGGAAGAAGCTGTAGGTGAACATGTAGTCGTAGTTGCCGACGGTCGAGACGGAGCGCACGGAAAAGTACGTGTTCTTGGTGGCGCTCACATAGTCGGCCGTGCTGTGCCGCTGGATCGGGAAGTCGGCCGTGAACTCGAATAGGCAGATGCTGTTGAGGTGCGTGTGCGTCGTCTCGTCGACGTAAAAGGTCGAGTTGAGGTACGTCGCGTAGGCCGGGCAGTCGTACTCGGGCACGAGCTCGAAGGCGTAGGGCCCGAAGCCGTAGTACGAGTCCAGGTACGCCACGCCCGACTGCACCGGGTCCGCGGCCGCGTAGTGCGCGAGCGCCTCCTGCAGCCCCATCTCGTACACGATGCGCTCGCCCTTGTACTTGACGTCGTACAGCGCCATGCCCGTGTCCCGCGAGAAGCCGACAAAGAAGCTGAAGCCCATCCACTCGACGTACCGGCGCTCGTGGTCCACGGCGAACCGCGGGCCCGACGGCGCGATGGCCGTCGGCGGGTAGCTGGCGTCGTACGGCAGGCTGTACCCCGGGTCGATGATGGGATCGGTCCGGGCCCAGGCGCCCTCGACGTTGGGGGTCATCTTGGGCAGGGCGCCGCTCCAGTAGGCCTCGCGGAAGGCCTCGGTGGATTCAAAGTACTGGTCGTCGTAGAGCCAGCCCTCGACGGCCCATTGGCTCGAGTCGCGGCCGGTGACGTCGCTCTTGAAGTACAGGCCGGTGGGCAGCAGGGTCGACGTGTCGAACTGGCCGGACGGGTAGAACGAGAAGCAGTCCCAGCGGACGACGCGGCCGTCGTCCTGCCACATGGGATCGATGCCGTGGATGGCCAGGGTGTCGTTGGCGAGGCCGAGCGCCGTCGCGTTCCACAGGTCGAGCGTGATGTCGGCGACCGAGGCGCCCACGACCCACAGCCAGTCCGGGTACAGCCTCTCCTCGTCGGCCGCGATGTTGCGGATCTGGCCGCCCGTCTTGCGCGTCAGCGGGAACTCGAGCGGCTGGTACGTCGTCGTGGCGTTGTCCACCGGCAGCGGCCCCACGAGCAGGTCCTGGAAGTACGGGTCGACCGTGGCCCGGTGGTCGAGCACCACGTGCGCGTACCGGGCGGGCGCCGCGGCGCCTCCGTCGATGTGTGCGAGCACGTCGGTCTTGTTGGGGACTTGCAACTCGACGAGAACACTATTGCGAGCAGTGTTAATACAGTGGTATTCGCAAGGGAAGCTGGAAAACGCACATTGAATTATCCCAACCAGTGGCGTTTTCAGAAACCGTCAAGTTCAGCGACGGCTGCGCGAATAGCCAGGCAATCACCGAGGCGGCCTCGGTATCCGACAGCCCGCCCCAGACGTTGTCGTACGGCGCCGTGGCGGCATATGGGGCGGACCCGTCGAAGCCGGGGCTCGCGGTCACGACGGTCTCGTTGACTGATGTCTGCCTCCTCTCGAGGGCGTGCCGCAGCGCAGTCCGCGCCACCTTCTTGCCGCGGTTGTGTGACCACTCGGTCTTGGAGTGGATGTTGGGCTGGGGCTCCGGCCGCGCCAGGGCCAGCTCCGCGGACGAGAGGAGCGCCCAGACAAGGGCCGACGAAAGCGCCTTGGGGCTCGAAAGAGCGGAAGGCCTCATCTTGGTATGAGAAGCCAAGGTTGTAATGAGTGTGTATAATAAAGGAAAGTGTCCTTGGCGCCTATGCTTGAGGAGTGATGCCGAGAATGATCATCTTTCAAACTATGCCAAGCGGCTGCTATTTATCCTACCAGAGTCCAAGCCTGAATGGCTTCCCGTTTTGGAATTCCTTCCCATCGCGATGTGTTGTGCGAAGTTGTCCTGGTTAAGATTGTAGGATGAAGGAACTGCAAGTATCGCGGGCGCAGACGCGGTCGTTTGCGGACAGAAAGGATCCAAGACGTATATATGTCATTACTATCCGGTCAGCGTATAGTAAGACTAGACTCTAAAGAAAGCCGCTAGATAATAGTAAGGCGGATTGGACAAGCTGACTGGTTTCATTTCATTGGTTGTAATCCTCCGAGTCTGGCCTGCATCCCATCCTATATCAGGGGTAACACAACTTTGACTGGGGGTCGGTCGGCGGGAGCGGAAGGATTCGAAGTAACCTTGATTGGGTCATACCCAGCTGCAAGGCACCAGAGAACTATGACGGGAGGTAGTTGTCTGATGATCCATGTAGAGCCCGGTGTGAGCCAAGAATCGGCATCATCCCAGGAAAGTCCCCCTTTTTTTTTAAGGAAAAGAAAAAGGAGAATAAGCGATAACATACTTGAATCTCAAAAGCATCAGACGGATGAGAGATTTCGTTTGATAGAAAATCAGCCGCTTTCACTTGTCGCTCAGGGTACCTAGGTTTGGATTTTGAAGTTCTGAAAAATTGAAAGTCAAAAGGACAAGTTCCTTATATTCTCATAACTATGCGATGGTCAAAATCAGATGATATGTGTAGAGAGACATAGCCCGTGAGGTTTGGACTCACTTTTGAAATCCGACATTCAGCTGAGCTCGTGAAAGTGTAATATTATAACATTGTATTTACTTCGTTTACTAGGGTACAAGACTTCGTCGATAATTTATTTCATCTTTTTGGCATCATGTTTACCTCATACAGACCCGAGGAACCGTGGAATTCAAATTCTTTTCCTATCATTTTCCCAAGTTGAATGTCTGCCTTATTCGGCGTGTGTGATGGATCCCTTCTCCTCGTCCTTGGCCTCGGCGTTTGCCCTGGCGACCACGCTTGGGCGGTGAAGCACAGCGTGCAGGTCTGCGGGAGCGATGGAGCTGTTGCGCCTGACCTCGTCGCGCTCGAGGGCGGCGTAGCGGGCCGGGCGCTTGGAGGACTTGGCGTCGGCGTCGCGGAAGATGAAGATGTCCTGGTTCTCCTGGAAGAAGCGGTCGACGTCCTCGAGGGTGCGGCCCGCGGTCTCGGGGTAAAACAGATAGACAATGGGCACGAAGGCGGCGTTGAAGACGGTCCAGATGATGTAGAAGCGCCAACCGATCGATGCGATACCGATAGGGGTGATCTCGACGACCATGAAGTTGATGATCCAGTTGGTGGCCGTGCCCAGGGCGGCGCCCTTGGTTCGCATGCTCAAGCTGTTGATCTCGGTCGGGTACAGCCACGGGACACCCTGCCAGCCGATGCCGAAGAAGATGTAGTATAGGAAGAAGAAGGCGATGGATGCCTCGGCCCACTTGACGTTTGCAGTCCTTCCGGTCCCGGGGTCTTCGCTGTATCTAATGCAGATGGTGATGATCATGTAACAGAAGGCCTGACCAGTTGCAGCATCTGTGTCTCTGGTTAGTCTATGAGCCTACGCAAACGATCAGCAATGCAGACTTACACATCATCATCTTTCTTCGACCCCATCTCTCGACATTAGGAATACCGATGGTGCTGAAAAGAAGGTAAGACACGGAGTTGCAAGCCGCGAGTAGTCGTGCCAGCTTCTCGTCGAGTCCGACGGATTGAATGAGTACAAGTGGTAAATAGTACTAGATAAATCGCAGATCAGTAATTCATTCGTAAATCACTATATGTCATGGTAGTACTCACAGATGTGACGTTAATGCCCGAAAACTGTTGCATAGCTTGGGCGCCCATTCCCAGAATGACACGACGGATGGTGGACGTGCCGCCGTTTGGACCAGTCTTGCCCCGAAGTAGCTGCGACCACGGAACCGTGTTCTCCCTCTCGTAATCGACGGCCCACTGGATGTCCTTGGACTGGGTGACGACCAGGGCATCTTCTGGCTCGACTGCCTCCAGGTCCGCCAAGATGACGTCGGCCTCGTCGATGCGACCCTTGGCGATGAGCCAACTGTGAGAGGTAGGTCAGTAAAAGAACAGCCCAGTGTTTCTCTGTAAGGATACATACCGAGGACTCTCGGGCAGCCACGGAACTGTGCCGTAGAGGATGAAGATGAATATGAACTGAATGGCCAAGGGCAGACGCCAGGCCACGGAACCAGATACATATGACAGGCCAAATGTGACCCAATTGCCTACAAATAGGTATATTAGATTTTAATTTGAAGAGAAAGAGATACAACAAAAACGTCAACGGTCACTTACTCAGCATGAAACCAAAAATGTTGCAAATCATTTCAATGACGATGAGCTTGCCACGCCAGCTGGCCTTGGAGGTCTCGCCCTGCCAGACGGGAGCGGTGGAAGTGTTAATGCCGTTGCCAATGCCAGCGATGATGCGGCCGACGATCATTTGAGGGACGCCAAAGGCGGCGATCTGGAGGATGGCACCGACGCTCATGATGGTGGTGCCGAGCAGGATGGTCTTCTTGCGGCCCAGGGCCTCGCCGATCCAGATGGTCGAGATGGCGCCCAGGAAGCAGCCAATGTCGTAAATGGCCGTAACAGTGCTCTGCATTTTGGCGTCGTCGGCGATGCCTAGCAGGTCGAGAAAGTCGGGCGTCACGATGACACCGCCAAAGACACCCTGATCATATCTGTTGGCCGGGAATTAGTCTACGCCCTCAACAGTCTGTCTCGTCCTGAGCTGGCTGGCTTACCCGAATAGTGTCATGTCGGTAGCGCACGCGACCGTCACCCAGAAGGTGAGCCATCCTCCCTTGAGCCCAAAGTAAGGTTTCCTAGCCATGGTTGTATTGTTCAAGTGGTCCTCCTACAATATGTCTGAAAGTGTCCTGACCATGAACCCAAGTACGGACGATGGACGGGAACAAGTCTCAAAGTTCGAGGAGGCAGGAAGCATTTATTAAGAAACCGTTGGAGAACGGCAGAACTAACAAGCTGGGGATTATGTCATGCAATAACGACTGGGATGGTGCATGTTTTGTTTTGAAGTACAACAGTAGCAGTAGTATTAGCACCCGCATCTGTCATCGCCCACCCGGCTCGCCTCGTCTTTCGCCTCACCCGGGGCCCCTTCTTTAGACTTCTTGGCACTCGGCGAGATTAATTCCTTCTGTCCTTGGTAGAAAGAAGGAAATTCTCGCAGCAGAACATAGGGCAGAACCAATGGCACACGATAAAGGTAAAGAAATCTCGGCGCTGTTCTCGGTCATCATCGTGCATGCCAAAGCACATCAACCCCAGGTCCAGGCTCCAGCATCTCTCCCATCATTGGCTTCTCTTCGCGGGATATGCACCCCGCAAAGCAAAATAATCCACCCCCAAAGTTCGAACCCGCCTCCCCCATTTCACACTAAGCTGGGGTAAGTTACTGCTCTTTTCTAGAATCAGGCACTAGGATCGACAATGACGTTGGACATCTTGTTGTCAACCTATTGTGCTTCTGCTTCTCTGCCCAATCTCGGACAGTCCGGCCTCATGCTTTCGTCTATTCCCTCGCCCAAATTGTAGAACAACTGCGAATATAATAATATAGCATTTCCTATACACCCACTTCAAAATCTCAATGGTCGCAGTAACCTCCCTCAAGGTTTTTTTTTGGACGGATCCAGCCAGCCGGAATTCCATTTCTGTTGGATGGCAACTGAACTCTGGAATCGGGAACGCCTTAAGCCCTTCGACTCTCAGTATATGGATTCGCGATCGAGAAGGGATTGTCCATCGACTCTGAAAGAATCAAATTGTTCTTTCTTCAGCTGATCACTGCCCGAGATCCGACGTGCTCACCGTGCCCGGCGTCAACAACGTCATCAGCCTCTGCGAATGCCCGTCGAGCCAACTCCACTCCTACTGAATAGAGTTTATCAGGTGCTGGGCCAAGCTCGCAGGGATTCTCATCCTGGTCCTGTTATAGTCGTACGATCTCCCAACAGTCATATCCAATACTTTCTCTTTTCTCTACTATATTCTGGTGTCTTTCTACTCAATAAATTTTCGATTAAAAGACTATTTTAAGTGGACAAGTACTTTGCACTTGCGGCTGTAGAATTAGCAGGGCTGAGGGCGCTGCTGCTCAGGGCTACTAATATCAAGAACAACCCACCTAGCGTGACCCCGTGGACAACTAGCAGGGGGGTGTCGTGAGTCCCCTGTATCGGTTCAAGACTACCGGCATTTGTACTCTGTAGCGTAGTTACAACTTACGGGCTGTTCTGCGAATAGCCATACCGGTAAACAATATTCCCGCAAGGCCAAGGAGTCTACAGCTTGCACGGACAGCGCCAATGTTCTCGTCTTTCGTCATTTGCGACTATTCAACAGGACCCTGGTCCTTCTCATGACGACAGTTCAGATACTCTCCTTTAATAACAATTAAAAAATAATAAAAAAGAGGCCGTCCGAGGAGTTGTAGATCAGAGACAATTGTTTTTGCTCGCTAGACTGTGTGTACAATAAAAATCCTCGTTGACCAACCCATGGCATTTTATTTACTTCTTCGACGTTGCTTGACTGTGAGTTTTGACGGGTTCAATTTCTCAGAAAGTCGTTTTACTTGAGTAGACAATCGGCTCCCTGTGGGCTGCGACTTGCCTCCCAGCTTGGCAGACTCTTTTCCAATCATTCCAGCTGGACGCAGGGCCTTGTCAGCATTTGGACGCTCCTGTGGCGTAGATTGCTTCCCCAACGAATCTGAGAGAGCTACAGGTGTATCTGGACTCGCTGGAGACTCGTCTTTGCTGGCAGATGATTTCTGCAATGCTGTCCGTCGCAGCTCATTCCTCCGCTGACGCTCGGACTCTCTTGCACGTTGTTGTTCTAAGAGATTCGTTAATGTTTGGAATTCGTGGCTGGACCCTACAACTTACCAGCGTTTGGCGTGTGGGCGACAAATGAGATCGGATTAAATGAAACCCGCATTTCTCTCATGACATTCAGTCCCAGACACATATCACCAAAATGAGGATCATTTTCATGATCATTCACAACATGAAATGTAAGCTTATAAGGCTTGGTATCCTCACGCTGACCCGTGTGCCGATTTTGGAACTGAGGGTAGAACTTCAATCGGACTGTACCACATGTCGGCAAAACATGGCCACCCGGTAAGTTGACAGCGGAGGGCTCCTCGGTGTATGGACATCGGAGGTCGTCCTCCAGAAAACTTTTGGTGACAAGGTTTGGAGATGGACCTGTCGCACCCGAATCGAGCATGGCCACTGTCGGGTGGGAACTCCGATCTTCAGGGTGTACAACCCGGACACTTAGTTCTCCTGTTGTGACCAAGTGCATATCGCCAACATCTGTAAAAGATGCCGTTGTGAGTGAACTCGCCACTCGTCCTGGAGCAAGCGTATAATCCGCTGCGGAGTAGGTACTTCTGGTGTTTCGAGAAGCAGGTTGTAACTCCCCAATCACGCTGATCGAATCATTGGGCTCCAGCAAATCTGCCTCTTGGGAAGTCCCAGATGAATGATTGATTGGTGCAGTGTCTCTATGTGCTGATTTAGCAGTATATTAAAAATTGACAGTATGAGAAGTACATACTCCTGCAATTGTTTGTTGCGAACAAATGACCTCAATGAATCAACAACCAAATTTGCATTCGGGCCGCGGTAGCTGACGCATATCGAATTTACCCCAATGGATAATTCAAGCTTCCCATTCGAACCTGAAATGGTGGTGTCTGTGTTGGTGGAGCCTGCATGGACGGCACTGTCGTTACATGGTATGCCAATGCTGTTGAACTGTTCGCCGCTGCCGTGGTTGGACGTGATACCACTATTTTGTGGAGCCACCAAGGGTTCTGGAAGTTCTATAGGTTGGTGTGGATTGTTCATTGTTGACTGTTGGCTGTGCTATGAATCTCATTAGTATGGCAGCTGTAGAATCCAAAAGCGCCGTGGGACTCACGCCCTTGGACGGACTATTGAACTGGAAACGAAGATTGAATCACAGATTTCACTTCAATGGGGCAGTGCATGGGCATCATTCTGCCTTATCATTTTCCTTTAATGACAACCAATCGCTCGCACATGTTCACCCATTAGGCCTCGAGATCAAGCCTGTGTGGCAACCAATCGCTTGCATTTGTTCACCTATCGGGCCTCGATGTCAAGCCTGTGTAACAACCATCATGAATGCCTGTTTTCAGCTTGTATGACTCTGGGTTATCGAGTGGTCGTCAGGGCATCTTAGCACTCTCGGTAGGTACACCAAGTAAGAATCTGCATAATCATAAGCCTGCCAATCTGTTCATACATTCTGACTCCGCGCATCTTTCGTTCACCAGAGCGGTCTCGACGCTTCAACTGTTCACGAAAGACACTACGTAGAGTCGAGACCTCTGAAGCTTCAGCTTATACTTGATATGATGCCAGAATCAAATTCCTGCTTCACGATGCCAGGCTACGCAGCAATTTCTGAGCGCATGGCTATGTCATCTGATTTGGCATCGTTCCGTAAATTCTCGGCTCTTAATTGTGAAAATATTCTGTATCTTCAAGCTGAGTTGACGCATCTAGAGAATAAATGGCGGGAAGAGCAGAAATCAATAGCGCAAGGAAGCGACGACAGAAAGAAGACATGGTACCCTCGCGACTGGAAAGAACTGCAACAGGATGGAGAACATTGGTCCCAATTCCTTGCAGTCAGAAACAAATTGAGGGAATATAGTATGAGAAGCACTGGCTCGAACTAGGTTTCAAGCTGACCTGATCTCAGATGAAGCGATCTGCCAACAACGCATAATGAGCCAACTCGAAGAACCATCTCCACAGAGTCTCAAAGCACTGAACCACATTCTCGGAGATGAAACGAAAGAGACATATCTTCTTGGTGTGGAAAGTACAACATGGTCGGAAAAGAGAACTGCCGAGGATCTAATTGCCATCAGCCCAGGCGAGAGAATCGACCCGATATCGTTGTTCATTCGAAGACTATATATCGCGGTGCGATATAAACTTCTCGGGCGATGGCTACGAAGGCCAGGCGATGAGGACGTTATCCACGTCTCGGACAAGAGGCTTCTCTTTCCAACACAGATCCTCAGTATAGTGCTCTCTTCGCTACTGCCCATTGCAGCCATAGCTATTCTGTATACGCTTGACACCATGTGGAAAAGGATCATCACACTTGCAGTATTTACTGCTGCTTTTTCTCTCATTTTGGGGCTGATAGCCACGAACCCGTCGAGGTTGGAACTGTTTGCGGCGACAGCCACGTAAGTGCAACCACCCAGGTACCTTTTGTCTTGAATCTGACCGTAAAGCTAGGTTCAGCGCTGTACTCGTTGTGTTTGTCGGGACCAGTACGATCTGAAACTTTGAGCACAGTTCGTGCTGAAGGTGCGAATGAAGTCAAAAGCTAAACACACAAATACACACAAAGAGGAATCGGGCGGAGAAAGTTGGAGAAGGAGTGTCATTATATTAAGTTGTTAAATACTGCCATGTAGCATCATCGAGACAGTCACTACTCGCAGATTCCGCCGTATCATATTCGTCATAATAGTGCCGCCCGTAGGGACGGGAAAAACAAAAGCATAGTCTCGTGACTCTCGTCGATCATATCTCTTGTGCAGGTGTACAAACTACCCCGCGTCGTATCAAAAAGGAAAAAGGAAAAATCAACAAACACCTCACGCCAGAGCAACGCTCTTGTACACATTAATCCTCGACCGCCCACCGCACCACTCGGTCACGTTGCCCTGGCACGTCATGGAGCAGTCGCCCTCGGCCGCCGGCGCCGCGCCGTTCACAGGCCCGCCATTGTTGCAGTAGCACTCGCGCCCGTACTCGACGCCCATGTACGCGAACCCGGCGCCGGCGCAAAACGAAGCGCACGTCTCGACGCTCATGTTGTCGCCGGACGTAGAGCTGCTGGCGCTCGCACCGCTGCCGCCCAGCGCCCGCCCCGATCCGCCCTCGCTGTAACACCCGGCGTAGTTGAACGCGGCCCTTCCGCCCACCGCGACCGTCGCGGGACTGGACGTCGGCGCGTACAGCGTGTTGTTGTATACGGACAACCGGCTCGAGCCGCCGCACATTTGTGCCGTGTTGCCCTTGCACGGCATATTGCAGGTCGACTCGGCCGCCTTCTGGGCCAACGGGGGCGCCGCGTTGCCGCAGTAGCACTCGCCGGCGTACTCGACGCCGGCAAAGGCGTAGTTGCCGGCCTGGCAGTACCGCACGCACTGGTCCACCGTGACGCTGCCGTTGGCGTAGTAGTCCTTGTTCAGCAGGCGCCCGCTGACCTCGGCGTAGCACCCGTTGTAGACGGCGGTGCCGTTGGCGGCGCCCGAGGACTGCGGAGTGGAAAAGGACGTGTCGTTCCACACGGTCAGCAACGAGGGCGCGCCGCACCACTGCGTCGCGTTGCCGGCGCAGACCATCTTGGGCGTCGAGGCACACGTGGAGCTGTTCGTGTACGACGCGCCACTCGCCAGCGAGGCTGCGCAGTAGCACTCCTTGGAGTACTCGACGCCGGCGAGGGGGTAGCCCTTGGCCTTGCAGGTGGACGTGCAGTAGTCGATGGTCATATTGGCGGAAGAGAAGGTGTAGCCCGACAGGGTCCTCTGGCCGGTGCCGTCGGCGGCGCAGCCCGCGTACGCCCACGGCGAGGAGGCGGACAGCAGGGTCCCCACGGCCGGGTCGAACGTGACGGCGCCCGAGTCAGTGGGCCTGGGGTTCGTCGATGGTTGTGTTGCGCAGATGCCCTGCGGAGCACGCGCCGGCCCGCTGGTCACGTCGTTGCACCCCGGCAGCTTGTCGAGCAGGCCGTGGACCGTCTCGTTGACCAGCGCCGGCCGCTCGGGGCAGTTCGTACTCGCGTACGGCGTCTGCGACTTGGCCAGGGGCGGGCACAGGGAGATCTGGCCGTTGATGTTGTCGTTGTTGACGCACTGCTGGACGGCGTCGGACAGGGTGGTCGCGTCCCATCCGTTCATGAAGTCTCCATGGAATCCGAAGCCCGTCGTGTCGCCGTTGGCGAAGACGAACCTGCCCCCGGCCGTCTTGACGATGTCGTTGACCCCGTACAAGACCTCGAAGAATAGGTGTGGCAGGAGTCGGGGGTGTGTCGGGGGGCAGACGCCGTTGTCGATCTGCGACATGTATGCCACGTGGCTGTTGTCCGTCTGGTAGTCGCGGCCGTCCCAGCAGGACTGGAATTGGATCTGCGCCCGCATGCCCTGGTTACAGTCGGTTCGCCACATGTAGTTCTGCTCCGCCATCGGCCCGGAGCTGTCCAGGCAGGCAAAGCTCACGCGGTCCGACTGGAGTCGGCCCCGGACCGAGGTCGTGTTGTACGTCATGGTCACCGTGTCGTTGGCCCGGGCGCCACTGTCACCGGAGAGCATCTTGAAGCCCGGTGGGAACGGCTCGATGCTGTTTCTCTGGTCCCCGCGGCCGAGGTAGTAGACAACATGGCCCCCGTTCGGTACCTCCTGAAAGGTGCCGTTGCCGTGCTGGTAGTACAGCTGGGGCGTCCAGTAGATAGACTTGTCGGCCTGGATCTCGCACGACGTGCATTGCGAGGCCGCCAGGTCGTCGAACGTTTCGCTAAAGTAGAAGTTGCTCGCGCCCGACACCTTGTGCGCGTGTCCGGCTATGGACCCGGGGCTTACGATGGGATCGGCGCGGCCGGTCTGGATCACTCCGCAAGTCATGCGCCAGAACCCGGAGACGGGCGAAATGATGGGCGCGGCCGCCAAAAGGCCTAGCACATTCCGACTGTGGTGTTTCATGTTTGAGAGCGCGTTTCTTTATAGCAAGACTTCTACTACTCGCGTGGGCGAAGGCTGATCTGTCTCATCTGCTGGAAATGTTTGTTTCTTTGGGAAGGGATCTTCGAGTTCATATAGAGACTCCCACCTCTGTTTGGAATGCATTCGTCCCATGGTCCAGGCCTCGCAAATTGTTCCCTCCCTCTTCATCCATGATCTAGGATCGGCCGTAAGAGCACGATCACACGAAGAGTAGTTTTTATCGAGGCTCGGTGGATTAACTGAGACAGGGCATATCAGTCGCGTCTCTTGTGACAACCACATCGCGAGAAAGTGATCCATAAAAGACCTGGTCATCGTTGAGGCTCATTGAGGTTGGAAGATAAGCAGAGAGAGAAAAACAATCAAAAAGAAATATCACTGATACATTGTGGGTATAAATCCGGAAAAGTAAGAAGCCACTGACGATTGGATGGATGGCGGCGTGAGGGTTTCGCTCTCAGATTAGGTATAGTGGACATGAGCTCGGCCCGGTCTTGAACTCATGCTTCTGATGTCCCTAGCATATTCCGACTATTCTCGGTTATTTATTCCCTATAATAGTCTACCCGAGAGACGCCTATTCATTCCTCCGATGGCCTTCTTTTTTTTAATCACTTTATCATCCGTGCGGCACTGTACTAACAAGTCTAGATCTGCTCAGCTAGCTATGATATATACACCTGTCTTAGTTGAGGCATGCCGCTTAACCTGTATTATGGATTCCAAGTTACGAGGCATTTTCTGTCGGTCGAATATTCAACCTGGGCGCTGGATAATCAGTGGAGATGACATGTAATGTGACAGCTGACAATGCCAGCAATGTCTCACACTATCGAGCGAGTATTTCAGCTGAATGGTTTGTGGAAACTAGCTTTTAGGTTGGCCAGCCCATGAGGCTGACATGCCTACCAGCTGTGTCTAGCAAATGTAGTCGATCTACCACGATGTTGGCATAATCATTCTTCCGGGAGTCAATTAGTGCAGCTGTATCGAATCATCACCATTTCTATTCATGTTGACAAGTCACAGCAAGGTCAATACGAATCACGAAATCGATAGAACCTAATGGGGTACATCATTTCTGTATTCAGGGTATCTTGACGATTATATACTTTGCATTGCCTGTCCACCATTCATGAACATCCATTCGTGTCTCTTTTTCTCGTTTACCTACATTTGCGTGACATGCTCACCTCAGACCAGAAAGACAAATCCTCCAAGAAATTGGGTACCAAATCTTTAGATATCCATCATCCCTCAACCCTCATCAACCACCCAAGTCATAGGTTATGCACTTCGTAGTTCTGAAGTTATATACGAATGCATATCTGCTTCCCTTTTGCGCCTGCCACTCATTGCGCCAGGTCGAAAGCATGTCGTGAATTTCGCGCATGTACTTGCGCTCGGCCATGTTGACCGTTTGCTCTGCCGAGCGCCAACTATCTCCGTCAGACAGCCTAGTCTCTTGAATAAGGTCCAAGACTGCATCAGATGTCTCAACCGCGGCAATCGGACCGTCGAGATAGGTTTGCAAGAACGAGGCGGCATTCGTTTGCGCTTGCTCTACAACTGTCCGGCGGTTGAACTTCTTGGACTTGGTGCCAGCCACTAGCACCGAGACCTTTTGCTCCGTGTTTGTAAAGCTTCCTGCCTTGTCCAGAGCGGCAGATCCACCGGCAGAGTCGATGGCCCGGGATGACAGATGGCGGTCGCGCTCCCGAAGTTCTGCCCTCAGCCAGTTGATTACCTGCGCCGCGGGCACTTCAGCATCAGGAACGTCTTTGCGACCCATCGTCTTGATCTTGAGAACAGCCTCTTGTTTGACAAAGACAATCCACGAGTAGCTTTCGTCTCGGTGTTTAGTGAGCAAGTCTTCTGGCGATCGGGCGTCTCGCGCCAGCTCGGCGCTGATATCGTGCGCCCAAAGAGTCCCGAGCAGCTGAAGTCCATCCGAACGCAGGATCCCGGAGTCAAAGCTTGCAACGAGGACATCGCACTGGCAACCGTTAGCAACTCGCCAGTGAGACCGAATCAATAGGCTACTTACTCGCTTCGTGGTGAAGAGGCCCTGCGGCTCACTGTCCGCCTTCTTGAGAAATGCCTTGCCTGCGGCCTTGGGAATCATTGCTAGCTTCTCCCAAGCCAAACTAAAGCCCACGGCGTGACGCTGGTGAGACTGATTGCCCATTCGAGGTCGATGCTCATTAATCAGGCTGTCATATCTGCCACCCACTGCGAATACATCCTTGTACTTTTTGTCGTAGACACACTGAAACAGCATGCCGCCAACAAAGAAGTCCTCTCTGAAACTGCTGAGGGGATTGATATAGATCTTGCTGTGCAGCGGGAACTTCTTTGCGAATCCGATTACTTCCCTGAGATGTGTTATGATTGGCTGGACCCTCTCGAGCATCTTGCTCCCCTCAAATATGGTCTTCAACTTCGTAAAGGCCTTTGTTGGGGTGTCTGCGTAAATGTGTTAGAAATGTACCGAGCGGGAATGACTTTGCGGCGACTTACCTCGGAAATCGAATCGCTGCAGCTCGTCAATGCTCGTGACAGACAGGCCTAGGACGCGAAGTTCGGCACGAATCTTCTGCCACGTCCAAGAATGAATGTTGAGTTTACTCAGCACTTCTGCTGCAGCCTTTCTGATGCTAGGATCTACATCGCAAAAGTCAAAGATCAATTGCAGCAAATCCGAATGTCCGAGATGGAAGCACATTTGGCTGAGAGAGGGGAAGCTGTCAATGATCTCGTCCAGGACCTTCAGCAGCTCTGCCTCCTTAAGAGCGAGATCCAATGTGTCTGTAGAGACGATGTTGAACCCAACTTCACCGAACTTTGAGGGCTGGCCTCCATTGTGTTTGTCGCGGTAGATATTTCCAAAAGTGAATGATTTGGGCACGACGGTAGTGCCAGAGTGCTTTGCGAGTATTCTCGCGTTGCCCAGCATCAAATCGTAGGGCAACTGTAGCACAGTTCCGCCCCTGTCAAGGAGCTCGACGACGTTCTGCACATAATGCGACGACCGTGGAAAGAGGGGATTCGTATCTGCTTCAACGGCACCGTGGCGACAGAAGATGGATTTGAGCTTGTCCTTGACGATGCCCAGGTACAGTAGCTCTGTCGATGACACGTTAGGTACCGACATTTCCCATGTGTAATCCTTCGTCTTGTCAGCTGCCTTGCTGAACATTGCCGTGACGAGTTTCTGGTGGTGCGTAGACAGAGGGTCAGATATTTCAGCGAGAGCTCTTTGCAAAGTCTCGCTTTCCATAGGCATGGGCACCTTGCCGCTGCGGAGCAACTCGGAACTACCTGGGCGCTGATTTGCATTATGAGTCACAAGCGACAGAACAATTTCTGTCTGCACATTGTCCGATGGCTTGAAGTCACTCGGCAGAGTTGGCGATTTGCTCCTCAAGTTGTTGAGTACAGTGATCCGTTCATGACCACCCATTGGCTTGTAAAGCATCTCGAAAAAGATGATTCCAAGAGCATACATCTGGTAGTCTCCACGTTAGCCTAGACTTATTTGATAGAGGCGTCCGACTTACATCGAGTTTCCTGGAATCGTCAATTTTTGGAGGCGCCTCCTCTGTCCCGCTGCCACGCTCAAGCTCAGGAGCTGAGTATAGAGCGGTGCCTACGTTGCTCATTCCACTGGAATCACCGAGCCCTGCCGCACGGTTCTCGGCTACGACTTGGCCACCAGTTGCCAAGCCAAAGTCTCCGATCTTGACATGAGCGACGCCGTCGGTGCCACGACTAATGAAGACATTCTCGGGCTTCAAGTCACGGTGCACAATGTTGTGGAAGGTGTGCATGTAGTTGAGTCCATCTAAGACCTCGCGGAACAAGCGCCATACTTCTTCTTGGTTCTCGTACAGGTTCTGCGAAATGAGATCACGAAGGGTCTGTTTTGCTGGATGTTAGTGGTGAGATGACACATCGGTCTATAATGCTGCATACCTTTTTCTCGCAGTACTCCATAAGAATATAAAGCACTTTCCAGCCGGATTGTGTGTGGCTTCGTATGCGTCTGGGTGTGGCAGGAAGATTGTTCTTAACCGAGGAATCATCATCGGCGGTGGAGGCCTCAAACAAGATGCCGCCATCGTCGCCGTCAAACTCATCATCTTCGTCTTCCACAACAACATCTGGACCGTCGTACTCTTCGTCCGAATCGTCATCGTCATCATCGTGATAGTAACCGTCTCCAACATTTGCAGAGGACATGAAATCCAAGCCTCCTGTGCTGGTAGCAAACTGGATATCAACGTCGTTTGAGCCGCTCAGCACGGACTGCTGAGTACTGAATCCTTCAGTTGCTGTATCACCGTCCGTGTCAGCCGAGTCGGGCAGTTGTTCCGTCCAGGCATCGTAGTACCGCACGATCGAGGGGTGACTGAGAGCCGACAGGGTTGAGACTTCTTTCAACAATGAGGTCAAGCTTTTGGTTGCCTTAGTCACCACTTTCTTGATGGCATAAGTCTGCCCGTCAATCTTCTTGCGAACCTTGATAACCTCACCAAAGCCACCTTTGCCGAGACGGCCTTCCTCGATGAACTCGTTTTTGAATCGCGAGAACGACGGGGCTAGTGTAGTGGAATCTAGTCGCCTCCTGAACCCGTCCGTCTTAGGGAGGGATGTGAAGGAGTGAGACGGAGATAAGCTGGTGTGGAAATCCTCGGCATAGATCGGTGCGTCAGTAGCCAAGAATTCGCTGGACCGCAGATCCGTGGCTCGAGGACGGCGTCCAGGGTCTTGCTTAAAGAACTTGGACACGAGTTCATGAAGAGAGGGAGAGAGCCTGGACATTATACTGGAAGGTTTCTCATAGTTCTCGAAAACATCCCGACCAAAAACCATCTGCAAAAAGACGACACCAAAGTCCCATACATCGGTCTTTTGGTTGAGTGCGCCGGAAGTGCTTTCGAGCTCAGGCGGAAGCCAATACGAGGACCTTGCAGAAGTAAGTAAGGACACTGCGCGAGACTTGCGACAAATTGTGTGCAGTTCTCGCTGATAGGCAGCATCAGCGAGCTTGGGAACCACATGTCCAGAACTTTCTGTAAAGAGCAGAATATTTCCAGGGTGTATGTCTTCGTGGACTAGACCCTTAGTATGCAGCCAGCCGATACCAGAAAGAAGATCAGTAGTCCATGTCTTGACCGTGCTGAGATCTGATATCTTTCCACTCAGCTGAAGGAACTTGTCAAGAGAGGACATGTCAGCCATTGGCGTCAAGATCCGCACAATACGTGTTTGCGAGGCGTCATTTTCTTGAGCCTTGCGGTCAATGCGAAAGTCAATCACGTCGAGCAGATTGCGATGGTTGAGCTGCTTGACAGACTTCAGCTTGTTCTCTAAACTCAGAAGATGCTTCTTGAACTGAGCCGCATCTCTCGAGTTTTGTTTCAACTCAACCTCCTTCAAGGCCAATGAAGGAAAATTGCGACCGTCGTGCAAGACTGCGCGGACAGCAAAAGTCGATGCGATCATGCCTTGACGATATTCCAACCTGCCTGTCACGGCAGTGAAGTATGCGTCATTTCCGGCCAAATCAGTGATCTTGCATGGCGCATCGAAGTTGATATTGTCATGTTCATATTCGTGTGAGTCTTCGGAGTAGGCCATGGGTAGGGAAGGCGGCTTTCCCCTTCTCTTGGATTCTCTCTCCTTGGCTCGTTGACGTTTGATTTCCTCCTGGATCATGTTCTCCATCATTCGTGCTTCTTCTGCGTTGGCCTCCTGCGTCTTGCGGTCCTGCTCGGACTGCTGCTCTTGAGCTTTTCGAGCCAGCTCGGCTTCGTGAACCGCCCGCTCCTCCTCGAGCGACGGAAGTTCCTTGCCTTGCGCTTTCGCCTCGGAGGCAAGTTCGAGAATTTCCTGAATGCCCAATGCTATATCATGTATCATGGGCTCATTCTGACCAGAGGCAGCCAGCGCTTTGGGCTGCGACTCGATGAACTTCTGGATCTTAAACAGAGTAGACTGGCCCAAACTGCTGTCATCTTTCAGACTGAGCAAGGGGACCGATTTGGGATAGCTCGCGGTGAGAACTACGCCAAGTGTGACGGTGAGTTCCTCATCCGACAAGGCTTTGATGCGCACATCAAAGGCAGGTTCTGAGCGTTGCCAGGCCGTGTTTGCAGCCTTGTGCTCAATGAAGTCTTCGCCGTAAATGGCCTGCAAAACCATTATCTCCTCTTGCTGGACCTCAGTATACTGAGTCTTGCCCGCAGAGGTGGGATCCGGGCTGTTGAGCTTGAGCCCAGGATAGCTCGAGTCATCGTGGCTTCTGGTTGTCTGTAGCGAGGCGGGCTTTCGTTGCCCTGAACCTTTCCCAGTTGAAGGCATTGTAGCTTGCTGAAATCGTTCGAAGGAAATTGGTGGAGCGAACGAGAAAGATCACAGCCTAAGCTGTGAATCTTTTACTGGGCTGAAGGCATACTGCTTTATTGACACTTGGGGAATTATTGGGATGATATGAGATGATTGTCGGCAAACAAAGGACAGAGGCGATCACCTGGATTTCAGCTGGTTTAGCCTTAGGTATCTCTCCTTGGGCATTTAGTGGGGCAGGAATTGCACATGTGCCATGATCCATCACTGCTATGCAAAGAGTCGCCCGCTGGAGGGAGGGGTTCCTGGGCGATACACTGACCCTCCCCAGTTCTGCTTTTTACACCCCGTCCGCAACAATAGCTCAGATCACGTTGTGAAGGGAGCCGAATTTGACGCTGGATATCAAGTTTCAACTGCATATCAAAACTATGAATATCTATCTTTACGACTTATAAAAGTGTTTTGGAGAGAAATCGTGAATAAACGGTGCTCTCGGAATAGATAGGGGGTGACAACAGAAAAAGTAGGGGTGGAAGAAGGTTATGACTGAAAGGGTCCAATGGAAAGTGGCGGTATTGTCAGGGCGGTAAAGCACTGTGGCCGACAAACGCAGGGAGCGTTTACCTACAGTACCTACAGCGCTTTTGGCGTCTAAAAGACTAACGCGGGGCGCAAAGAGATGCGCTACAACCGGTTCAGCCCAAAGAGGCAACAAGTAAATAATGTTTCCGGGATGCCCCATTTTATGCGACAGTGCTTCAATCTTCCGTCCAACACGCATCAGATACAATTCACCAAGCCCCAATATTACACCACGCGTACGCATAGCCGAAATTTGCTATGAAATTGCCCAACGTTTACATAAACTGCTAGGTTTTTCAAATCTTGGACAAGAGCCACGATGCTGGGCTGGGCTCTCAAGAAGGGCGTCCAAGGCGCGACTGGCGCAAGGGACGCGCCGCCAGAGGATGGTACGGCACATTCACGATGTCAACAAACAATCTCGCCAGGCAAGCTGACTTACTTAGGCGATACCACTCAAATCGAAGTGCCCGATACTCCAGCACCAGTATTTGCCGCTCGCGCAATCAGTCGCGCGATCTGGGGCACTCCTGCTCCCTCCAAGGAAACCTTTCCAGACCCGGTTGCCGCAACAACAACAGACGACAAGACTAGCGACGCACCACTAAGAGACTCGAGGTCACCGACGAAGCCTATGGGAATATTGTTAACCCCCGGCACGGCGACAGCGCGTCGGAAGCGCGTGTCATTTGGCCGTGATGTCAAGGCTGGCACTAATGGTGAAGCCGAGACAAATGGCCCCGGCAGTGGAAGAAAGTCGATTCAACAGAGACTGGAGGAATCGCGCAAATCCAAGAAGGCCAAGGAGGACAAAGCTGAAGTTGAAAAAGCCATGCCGGTCGCCGAACGCGCAGAGCCGACGGAGGAAGCAACAGACGACGACTGGGAAGACGAAATCTGCAACCATGACGTGACAGTGGATCTTAATGAGCCTCACTCCAGGTCTGGAAAGTATTGGAAGTTGGAGTTCAGCAAGTACAGCGACGATGCCAGGGCTGAGATGGAGAAGCTCGTCAAATATAAGCACTTGGCTAAGTGCTACGCGCAAAAGAAAGACGCCGAGGCCGCAGAGCTGAACCAGATGTTGGAAGAGGAGCGCGAAAAGGTGGCCCAGATGCATAAGCAGATGACGGAAATGGCTACCAAGAGCAAGGGGCGCACTTCGAATACCGACGACAAAGACTTGGTCAAGAAACTCTCCGAAAAGACGTCACAGGCCGAAAAGTATCGGAAACGAGCCGAAGATCTAGAATTGTTGCTCCTCGAGCAGGATCGATCTGGCGCAAAGTCACAACAGCACAAGATGGATACCTCGCCGCGTGAGGATAAGACGTTGCTCGAGACTAGCAGGGAGCTGCGGCGCGCACGCAACGAGCTGAAGCAGATGAAGAAACTCCAGGAAGAGAACGAGAAACTCAAGTCTGACCGACTGGCCTCTGATAGCCAGCGAGCATCTAGTGACTTGAACCAAACATCTCTGCAAACATTAGAGAAGCAACTACGCAATGCTGAGGCAGAGACTCAGCGCAAAGACCGTGAGCTGAAAAGGCTCCAGAAGGAATTCGATACCCTGAAGGAGAACGCAAAGTCGTCACGAAGCCAAGCCCTGCAAGTCCTCAAGGAGAAGAATGACAGGATAACAGAACTCGAAAGAGAGGTCAAGTCGCTCCAGAAGAGGGATGCTATGTCGGAGCGTAGGATAGCCGAACTTGAAAGAGAAACCAAGTTGCTGCAGCAGAAGAGCGACGACGAGATTCTGGCTACCCGCACGTCTAGAGTAGACGCCGCTCTAGCCAAGCACCACCAGACCACCCGTGATCTCAGGTCAGAGATTGCAGCAATCAACAAACCCTCCATTCACGAAAAGGCCAAGCTAAGGCAGCCGAAGCGTGCCATGTCTGCCGAAGATTTGACGCTCGATGTTACACAGCAGTCACTCTTCCAAAGCCCCAGCCGAAAGTTCGACCCTCGTTTCCCAGCAGAAGCGACCGATGACTTGGCCGACATTGAAGCACAACTCAGACAGGAGAGGCTGGAGCGCATGGAATCTAGACGCCGCGATCGAGGCTTGAAGACCGTCGATCTCGATATGCGTCAAGACATACCGAGTGCAGACCGCTCATCCAAGCCGGCACAATCATACGACTATCGCAGAACTTCGCATGAGAAGAAAACTGAAGCGCCTCGCCACAAGACACGGCAGACAGCACTCGAGCGAGGCTCGGCTCCCAACAAGAGCGGGCGCGAAATCACGCGTGATGCTCTGGACAATATCAACACCAACTCCCGATACACTGCCAGGTCACATGTAGCTCGTGCTCCTTCTCCAACCATAGAAACCCCAGGGTTTGATCTCCTGCAGAATCGCTTTGCGAAGCTTGGTGGTCCGAATCCAAACGACGATACGGTTGGTACTGCCAACGCCTCGCGATGCACACTTCCAGCAGACCGCCTAGCAGCGGCGAGAGCAAGAATAGAGCAGAAGAAGCGTCAGAAGAAGAATGCAATGGGTAAGGAGAATATGCGACCTTGATTGTTCTGTATTGTAGTACTAAGACTACTTTTGAGTAGTTAAATCGTACGAATAAAACTTTGGTCCAACTATATTCATGACGAGATACATGTGGTCATTGGTTTTGAGCATGTTGTGGAGTTGATAGGGAATAGTATGAATCAAGGGTATCATTATGGCCTAGCATCTCCAAACCTTGTTTAACCGTGATTGAGATAGCCTCAACAACCTTTCTTTCCAAATGGAACCAATGAGTTCTGTCCACCATGATGAGACTCAGGAAAGCATTCAAAATGAAATAGCGGAGCTTGAGGCTCGCTTGTTAGAGGCAAAGCAACGTTTGAGTTCACAATCGGCAGACGCAACCCAGTCGCCAGCCAAGCTCACACTTGCCCATCGCAATGGCGCCCCTCCACCCATCGGCCCCATCCTAAACTCGGCGGCCAGCTCGGCGCACCACTACCTGCTCCTGCTGTCGGACTCGGCGCTGCCGCTGGGCTCGTTCGCCTTCTCGTCGGGCCTGGAGTCGTACAAGACGCACGGCGGACAGGCGTCGTCGTTTCACACGTTCCTGCCCCTCTCGCTGTCGGCCTACGCGTCGACGACGCTGCCGTTCGTGCTCGCCGCGCACCGGGACCCGTCGGCCACGGCCGCGCTCGACGACGCCCACGACGCCGCCGTCATCTGCACCGTCGGCCGCCGCGCCTCCGTCGCCCAGGGCCGCGCCCTCCTGGGCGTCTGGGAGAAGAGCTTCGCGCCCGCGGCGCCGGCCTCGTCGCGCGAGGCCATGGCGCACCTGAGGGGCCTGCTGGCGTCGTCCTCATCGGCCGCCGCGGACGACGTGCTGCTCCCGGCCTACACCTACAGCGCGCACCTGGCGCCGCTCTTCGGGGCCATCTGCAACCTGCTGGGGCTGACGCTGCGGCAGACGGCGTACGTCTTCATGCTGTCGCACGTCAAGGCGCTGGTGTCGGCCGGCGTGCGGGCGGCCATGATGGGGCCCTACGTGGCCCAGCGCGTCCTGGCCAGCCGCGAGGTGCAGGACCTCATCTCGGCCATGATTGATCGCGAGTGGGACACGAGGTACGAGGAGGCGGGCCAGAGCGTGCCCGTCATGGACCTGTGGATCGGGAGGCATGAGATGCTCTACTCGAGAATCTTCAACAGTTGACGTGGCTACAAGAGAATTGATAGTGAAAGTTACCTCAATGCGAGGCGAATGAAATGGATTTATGTCACAAAAGTACGGTGGAATATATTGTATTATATGCAGTTTTGTGCATGCCAGAAACTGATTCTCTGAGCCTGCAATGCACTTTCTATTCATCATCATCCTCGGAATCGCTGCCATACGCTACCAAGGGCCCGGACGACTTTGCCGGCGCCGCTTTGGTTGCGGCTGTGACCTGAGCCCCCTTCAATGCTGCTATCGTGCTACTCGAGAAGATGCCGCCTTGCTCCTTGGGCTTGGCCTCAAGCGCAGGCAGGGCCTGTCCATTGTGGTTGCCATCTGCCTCGCCATTTTCGATCATCAATCGCTGCTCGTACTCCAGATCATGGCCGTCCCTGCCAGCAGGATTTACAGCCTGTGCTCCCCTTGCGAAATAGACGTTATCCGGCGCTTCGTATCCCTCTAGCCCGAAGCCGCTCTCCACCTTTCTCCGTTTCCTCGACTCGGGGTCCCGTCCTTCGATTTCGGCGATGAACGACTCGGGCAGCGCTCTTCTGATGGCCTCGGCAGCCTGCTCTTCAATTCGCCTGGCTTCTCTCGCCTGTGCCATGGGGTTGGGATCTGCTGTTGCCCATCTCACGTTAAGAACCTCGCTATGGTCCAGTGCTTGGTGCGCCATGGCCTCTTTTGCAAACTGCGCGTTTGCCTCGTTGGAGTATGTGATGAAGGCCACGCCTCTGGTGTTAAGCACCCGTACGCGCTCGATCTGACCCCACTCGGCGAAGTGCCTGGCCACGATCTCTTCGATGTCGTCCGTCACGTGTATGCGACCGACGTAAATGGTGCGATTCTGCCTCATGAAACTTCCCACACCTCCCATGTCGTCTCTGTAGTCCGAGTGCTTGTCGCGCCCAAAGCAGTCCACGTTCGGGTTGAACATGTCGTGAATGGTCGGCAGTCTGTGTAGGTATTGACAGTCCTGGCCCTTTGGGCATAGACCCCGCGCGAACCAGAGACAGAAATATGAGCCTGTGATCTTGTCGGCCTTGGTGTAGCCAGCATCCTTGGCGATGTTGCAGCGGCCTTTTGCTGCCGTATTCGAGTACTTGTCATCGCGATCGCCACCCGACCATTTGTTGTACCAGATGTTGAATATCGTTCCGGTCTGCGGCGGTGGTTCCTCGACAAAGGCAGAGTCTGCTTGAGGTCTTGCTGGGCGTTTCTTGCGAATGATCTTCTTGACTTTCTTGGGGGCAGGAGCTGCGACTTCGGTCGACTGCGCAACGAGCGCTTGGTCGTCGTTTTCTTCCGCCATTGTGTACACCGGGCTGCTGTGTTATGGTGTTGAAGGTGCTGGCCGTGTGAGCTCGAAATGTTGTACCTAAAAAAAAAGGCGAGGCTGAATGAGGCTCTTCAAAGTCCAATCGAGTCGCGAAGCTTGAGGTGCAGTAGCGGGCTAGCAGCTAGTCCAGGTAATTTTTGGCAAAGCTGACAAGCGCTAAGGTGGTTACTCTCATTGTGCTGTATAAACGCATATGATAGCTACTGTGGAGAATATCATCGATTTTAGCATGTTATGATTCGGGGGCGGTTTCCGAGTCCCGACTCCCGAGCGGCTAGTATACGGAATCCACTGCCGAAAGAACGTGGTGACTTGAGCCGGCTCAATTGGAAACCTCGCTTCAATGTGCTGTCCAGCTTATCGAAATCAATTCTCGTTCCATATCTGCTGATCAAGCCAACATATGTAACCTAGCTCCGAATGGCAAGAACCTCGGTGCTCGCGTTGTCCTTTAAATCGTTCATCTACCCCAGCTTTTGGCCCTGCTAGCGCTGCTGCAATAGCGCTACTACCCCGCTGGCAAGCGGAGTGTACCTCGGCCTACTCCCACCTATTTCTAGGCTATTACCGGCCGCGCCGCCCTTGCAGGCGCCTCTGGGCAAGCTCTCTCTCACTTCGACGTATATTCGAGATCCAATTGTCTTTTTTTGTTCCTAGCCATTGTTCTGTGCAAAGTCCTGTAACATTATATACTCACTATCACCAACATGGCTGCTCAGATTCCCGCCCTTGTGAGTTGTGACGGTTCCTTATCAATTGCTTTCCAGAGAAGCTCCCAAGCTCACCGTCATTACAGGTCGCGGACCGCGTCAGCGATAAGGCGAAGAAGACGCTAGACATCGTCGCAAAGTTCGTCGAGGAGGAATGTATTCCAGCCGATCCCGTCCTGGAGGCGCAGATCGGTGAGGGCTCGCAGCGATGGGATCACCACCCGGCCATTGTCGACGACCTGAAGGAGAAGGCAAAGAAGCTCGGCCTCTGGAATATGTTCTTCCCCAAGGGCCACTACAAGGAGTCTCCTGGCTATACAAACTTGGAGTACGGTCTCATGGCCGAGTGGCTCGGCAAGTCAAGAGTAGCCTCCGAAGCTTGTAACTGTGCTGCCCCCGATACGGGCAACATGGAGGTACTGGCCAAGTATGGAAACGAAGAGCAAAAGGCCGAATGGCTCCAGCCCCTGATGGACGGCAAGATCCGATCTGCCTTCCTCATGACCGAGCCAGATATTGCCTCCTCGGATGCTACCAATATTCAACTCGACATTCGAAAGGAGGGCAACGAGTATGTCCTGAACGGTTCCGTAAGTTCCACCTCTGATCTGCCCCGGATGGTGAGCAAACTACTAACCTCCATGCTAGAAATGGTGGTCAAGCGGAGCTGGAGACCCGCGGTGCAAGATCTACATTGTCATGGGCAAGACAGACGGCGCCAACAAGGACGTCTACAAGCAACAGTCAGTCGTGCTGGTACCGGCAAACACGAAGGGAGTTACGATCCACCGCATGTTGTCCGTCTACGGATACGATGATGCTCCTCACGGACACGGACACATCACCTTCAAGGATGTCCGGGTCCCTGCCAAGAACATTGTTCTGGGCGAGGGCCGTGGCTTTGAAATCATCCAGGGACGCCTTGGACCCGGACGTATTCACCACGCCATGCGCAGCATTGGTGCTGCCGAGCGTGCTCTGGAATGGATGCTGATGAGAATCAACGATCCCCAGAAGACGCCTTTCAAGAAGCAGCTCAAGGAGCACGGTGTCATTCTGGAGTGGGTTGCCAAGTCTCGAATTGAGATTGACGCTGCCCGGCTGATCGTCTTGAATGCAGCCGTCAAGATGGACGACCTGGGTCCCAAGGCGACACTCAAAGAGATTGCCGAAGCCAAGGTGCTCGTCCCGCAGACGACCCTGACTGTCATCGACCGAGCCGTTCAGGCGTTTGGTGGAGCAGGTGTCAGTCAGGATACACCCCTGGCGAGTATGTGGGCGAACATTAGAACCCTTCGCCTGGCCGACGGACCGGACGAGGTCCATCTGGCTCAGATGGGTCGCAATGAGAACAAGAGAGGCAAGGCAGTGACGCAGAAGATTCTTGGACAGCAAAACAAGACGGAGCAACTGCTCAAACAATTTGGCGTGCAGAGGTACCAGCCTGGCTCACACATCAAGGCCCGTTTGTAAATATTTACCAGGGCAATCTACGATAGCGTTGAAAATAAGTTTGTATCTTGTTCACACATGCAAATCCAACTCCATACAAGGAGGTTACGTAGATTAAAGTTAGCGTGTTTGACTGTGTGAAGTAAAAGACAGAAGCTTGATTGGGATCTAGAGCTTTCTTTCCTCTGCTTCCGTGTCCACGCGGACCTTCATCCCATAGTTCCTGGCACAAGCTGGAAACGACCTTGTTCACACTAGACCTCACGCCAGGACGGATGCTTTTTGTTAGTGAGCGCCGGCGCTTTCCAGCACACGCTTGTCCAGAACTTTCTCATGTTGCCATGGGAAAACGAATGCATGATGAATTGTTTATGATAAGCACATGCAGTGCAAGTGCATGACTCACTGCAAGCATTGCACAAATGTAACCTGGAGATTTGCATTAGGAAAAACATGCCGGCGTTGGTTGGACGACATAAGGCCCGAACACCTCAGTGAACTCGGACCCAGGGCCGCGGCGGAGTCAAGGGTCTTGGGCGATCAGGGGAAACCCCAGTCTAGGCCATTGTTGCCGTGACAACCCGCCCACTATTTACATTCCCATTCCACTTTTGCGACGGAAGGAACATTTTTCTGCACCAAAGCTGACGAGACTACCGGACGACCCAGCAAACTGACGACATTGAGCGCTAACAACGGAGCCAAACTAGGAGCCGGTTGATAAAAGATCCAAAGCCGCGCCGATTCCAGAAGTGCTTGCATTCAAGTTCATCCACTTTCATCCATTCCATCTCTCGTGATTGCACACCACTCAGAGCAAAATTTTTCTGCCCACGACTCCGATCGCATCTTTCCAGACACAACAGCACTTGCTATCACATACTGCACTGCGCAATCAATCTCTACACAATGCCTGGCTACATTCTCTCTGACAAGAGTGTTAACACCCACAACGTTCAGCAAATGGACGCCGCATCCGCCAACGAGAAGTCGGAGATCAAGAGCATGGACTACCATCGCCAGGTCCTCCAGAACAAGATGGAGCAGGAGAAGTGAGCTATCATGTGCCTCGATTCGCCATCCCGGGAACTTGTCAGCTAATCTTTCTCCTCAGGGACGGTCAGAAGTACGTCTCTCCTTCAGACAACATCATGAGCCCTGCCACGGCAAAGCTCAACGCTTTCAAGAACAAGCAGGTTGGCAAGTAAGTTGCGCCCCGAAACCCACCCAGGAACAATCGCCGTCCATCTCTGAAATGGTTGCTAACGCATCATCTTTACAGGGCTAAGCCCCGGTCACTCTTCGCCCAAGCGTCAGCCAAGAAGTTCGATGGCGAGAACGTCCTCGGCGCCAGAAGCGCATCGCAACGGACTGCCCCCTAAGTGCACCAAACCGCACCTTCCAATCGCCGGACCTCACTGGGACTCTCCCCTTTGATGTTCGGCATGTTACGACCGCTTCACGAACCAAAACTTTCACATACATATTCTGCTTGTTCGAGCACCACGAGCTCATTGGACAACCCGTATTCCTTTTGTAATTATATGACGAGGCGTTCAGGAGGGCATACTCATGTCGCGGAGGCAGCTGTGAAACAGCAGACAGCTTAGAATACCCGCACTTGAAGGATACAGAAATTGCGTTCTTTTGACTTTCAAGTCGATACAATGAAGAAGTTTACATAAACCGTTCACGTCATGCCTGCGAAGATTGCTATCGTGACCTTGTGGCTGTCTCTCCGTGGAAAAATCACGATGTGGCTATGCTTTTTGTATGTTTATGCCTTGAAAGAGCTGACAATGTACACAACATCCTCATCCGCCACCACATGGCTGAGACCGACTCGTTGGGGAATATGCCTTGCAGAGGCGCCCCAGACCAAGGCATACTTGTAAGTATCCTTCAAGGTCCTGTGGATACGGTCGCACACATCCTCGATGGTGGCATCCTTCTTGACGATCAAGGCCTCGCTAAAGTCTGGGTCGGTGCCTTTCCGCTTGGTGTAGATGCGAACCAGCTGCAGCTCCTTCCAGCACCGATCGATGACATCTTGTAGGCCCAGGTCCAACTCACAACTCATGACGACCGTGTATGGCTCGCGCGCCAGCCTGTCTAGGAAGTCCAGCGAGACACTATCGATCTTGTTGTACACGTACAGGCACTTGATGTACTTGCGGTGGTCCTTCATGATGACGTCGATCAGGTCGTCGACGGTGGCCTCGTCGTCGCGGACCAGAACCTCGCAGTTGAGCATCTTGTAGTCGCGCAGGATGTTGTAGACCATCTTCTCGTCGAGGTTCTTGGGGGGCTGCTGGAAGTTGATCTTCATGCCGCCGGCCTTCTTGGGCTTGAGGTAGATGTTGGGCGGCTCGCGGTTGAGGCGGATGCCGACGGCCTCGAGCTCGGCCTCGAGCAGGGCGCGCTGCTGGGCCTTCTTGGTGGCGTCTAGCACCATGAGGATCAGGTCGCTCGTCTTGGCGGCCGAGATGACCTGCCGCCCGCGGCCCTTGCCCTCGGCGGCGCCCTCGATGATCCCCGGCAGGTCGAGCAGCTGGATCTCGGCGCCGCCGTACTCGAGCACGCCCGGGATGGCCGTCAGCGTCGTGAAGGCGTACGACGCCACCTCGGACCGCGTCTTGGTCACCTTGGACAGGAACGTCGACTTGCCCACCGACGGGAAGCCGACCAGCGCTATTCTGGCATCTCCGCTCTTGCTCACGTCGAATCCGGCGCCCGGCCCACCTCCGGATCCGGGACCGGGCTCTAGCAACTGTGCTCGTAGCCGTGCGAGCTTTCTATAATGCCAGTATCAGTACCCACTGCTTCTTGTGGCAGTCTGACAATTTATGAATCCATACCCTTTTAGCAGACCAAGATGATATTCTGAGATCAAGGTTAGCTTTCGAAATGTCCAACGGCAGGATATATGACAACGTACCTGTGGCCTTATTCTCTGTTCAACCAACAAGATAATCAGCCGTAATGTCTTATACAATCATTCTTTCAGTTGTCCATACTCTGCGTCCTCCTCATCTCATCCTCAATCCTAGAGACATGTGAGCACTATGGGCCAGGGCCGACAAAAGGTGGGGCAGTTCGGTTCTCACTCCTTGATTTTTTCCGTGATGTTCACCATGATGGGCAACTCTTTGCGCCCAAGGCGCTGGGGACCGGGACTTAAGAAGAATCCAAGGTATGGTAAAGAAGGGACCTCGTCCGTCAATTTCGACCTTTGGCAGGATCCAGAAAGCAACGTCGCGGAATTATTGGCCTGCTGCTGAACGAAAGGCGGGACATGCCTCATGCTGGGACATACTGGAGGAAGTGGCAGAATCACAGCGTGGGGCAAACTTCAGATCTCACCGCTTGCTTATTGGGGGCGGACAGGTCTAGTACGAGCGACTCCTACTGGGCAACACCCATTCAAGAAATCCCAGGGTATACAGCTTAGAAGTTTACTACCACCTTGTTTGGTAGAAATATACCTTGGTAAGCTTGACTTGCAACTATCATATTTTGCACCTATTTTGCAATACCATGGCGAATTGTGACTGTCTCATTTGGTTAACGAAACATACAACGGACCCCATGTTCATCGTCTCCAAAAAAAGCACAAAGTTTCAAACCGGTTGTCAAGTGAGATGTCCGTCAATCTTGCCACTTTGAAATCCGACCCAATTCCCTTGCAATGAATTACGTTGTCAAATGGCAAATGCTCGCGACTGACCCGTACTGCAACCCACCATTTTATATGCCATCTTGTTTCGAAGAGATATACACTCCAATTATGATGTCATAGCGACGAAGTACTGGCGTCAATTGATGAAGTACAAACAGTCCATCACTGGCATGACCTCTTGTTATTAAGAAGTGCATTTGCCAACGGCCCGGACCGCTGCAGGTCGTTGTAGAAATTACCTTTCCGCCAAACAATTCTCACAAAACACCAAACGCAAAGCCACACAATGATCTCGCACACAGTACAAAAGCACCACACCGACGCCACCACAAAGGACAGGCACTCGCTCCTGCGCAGTCGTGCCCACGCCTTCTGCCAAGCCCTGATCTCTCCGCCTCCGCCAGAGGAGCTCGTAAAGCAGTTCTTCATCCCAGAGGCCGACGGCAAGAACCCCACCATCCGAGAACACGGTCCGTCATGGGCGACCATCAACCTGCCGTTTCTCGGCCGCGACTTTGTCGGCTTCCACTCGTCCATCGAGTACTTCAAGCTGCTGTCGCAGTCGCTGAAGATGCACCTGGGCGAGGACAGCTTCCCGGGCGAGGAGGGCTTCACGGTGGACGCCGAGGCGAACCGGGTGTCAGTGACAGGAAAGGGCAAGTTCGAGAGCGTCGAGACGGGGCGGAGCTGGGAGGAGAAGTTCACGTACGTCCTCAGCGGCTGGGACGAGGACGGCAGGCTGGGGCGGTGGGACATCTGGGCCGACCCTCTGAGCGCCTGGGCCGCCGTGTCGGAGCACGACATCAATGGGTGGAAGAAGGGAGAGCACAGGTCGTTGATGTCGGTAGTGCAGCACATACGGGCATAAGTACCATCAATCATAATACCAAAGCCGTACAGAAGATTTCAAAGTCATGGTTTCTAACGTAATAAGATCACGACCTGTGTTGAAAGATCCTGAGATCAATGAACTGTCTGGTAGGCTTGCCTTAATACCATGCCTGCAACGGAAGGCTTCCAAATAAGATAGAAGACACGGTCTGAGTATACAGAACATTTCTCAAAAGTCCGGGATTGGCACCACACTAGAAGCAAAGAGTATATATATACTGTGCATCTTTGATGGGACAGGGGTATTGCGACCCCCTGAAAGGAATTGGATCATGGATGAATGAGGTCCGGAAGCGATGATCTACTCCCTACTATTTGAACACATGCATGGACGCATTGTCCATGGCAACATGCGAAAAAAAAAAAAAAAAAAAAAAAAAAAAAGGGGGGGGGGGTTTTGTAAAGACAACTTTCTGTCTGAATTGGCAAAACAAGTGAGAAGCATTAAGGTGTCAGGGGGAGGATCTAGGAAGTACGGCCCAACGCATGTGACAACTAGAGAGTGGATTGCTATAAAGTGGCTGATGATTGGTTGGGTAATTTTGTACTATTTACTGTTGAGTAACACTACTATATCCAATTCTCGAAACTCAAAAGCCCTTAAATACGTCTCCAATGAAAGTAGTATACTGGATTGAAATATAGTGAGGAAGAAACTGCCAGTCAATAACAAGAATAAAACGAGCCCCTGTTCCTCGCCTCGATGAATATTCCAGCGGGTTCGTCTGGGCGGAAGAGCCAAGAGAAGTGGGGTCGGGAGTAGGCATCAGCCACAGCTGTCTCTCCATCTTGGGCGAGGCGAGCCACATTCGTAGCGCATGAACTCATTTCGACCTGCCCCACGCCACCTTCAAGCAAGCAGCGAGCAAGCTGGTCGGCATCGGTCAGTCAACCAGATGCACCTTTGCATGAATTCAGCGCTTTCCAGTAAAGATCTCTCTTTTCGTTTCTTTTTACCACCAGAAGACGCACCGAAATCCACGATACCACCGACCTATTGATGGTCATTCCTTCGACTTCACCCGATCGCCTCTGCCCACCAACGCCGGCATGAGCGGACGGCTTATAGCTGCGGCCGGGCGTCTCCCGTTGACGCGTCCGGCTGCGACTCAGGCTGCTCGTCAGTATCACCATCTGCCCTCTGGCGGCCTCCTCCGAGCCGATGCCGCCGTTCGAGCCACGAGGCAACGCATGTGGCGTGGGGGAAATGCTTTCCACAATGCCGTCGTCGTACGGAACGCCTCTTTCGTGCGCTTCCTACCCAAGCTGGCGGCCAAGCTCATCAGGATACCTGCCATGGCCGGTGGTATCACCGTCGCCGGGCTGGCCTGGGTACAATATCAAGCGACGCAAGCCGGCAACTACGCATGGGACATATTCAGCACAGGCAAGGATACAGTCGTCGGCACGGCCACATCCGTGTTCGACGGGTTCAAAGGGATCGCCGACCAAACGATGAAGGGTTGGGAGAACACGAAAGAGCAGGCCGAACTGCCAGAATGGATGCAAAAAATTCTGCGGCTGCAAGAAGAGGTCGGAACCGGCAAGAACGGCGGTGAAGGTGGCCCTGGTGGTGAGGAGCCACCCAAGCAGAGCAGAGCCGGCGCTGCAGCCGCCGCAGGTGCCAGCGCCGCCGCCTACGGCTACGAACAGTCCCCGGAAGACGATACTCGAAGCGATGACGAGATTGCCAAGGATGACCAGATGATGATTCTGACCAAGAAGATGATCGAAATTCGCAACATACTGTCCAAGGTTGGCCAGGCGAGCACCCTGAACCTGCCGTCTATCGTCGTCATCGGTTCACAGTCATCTGGCAAGAGTTCGGTGCTGGAGTCCATAGTCGGCCACGAGTTTCTGCCAAAGGGTACGAATATGGTGACCCGACGACCTATCGAGTTGACCTTGATCAACACCCCCGGGTCGAGCGCAGAGTACGGCGAGTTCCCCGACCTGGGACTTGGCAAGGTCTCGGATTTCTCGTCTATACAAAGAACCCTGACGGAGCTCAACCTGGCCGTCTCGGACGCAGAGTGCGTTTCCGACGACCCAATTCGCCTGTCCATATCGTCGCCTCATGTCCCTGATCTGTCATTGATTGATCTTCCTGGCTACATTCAGGTTGTGGGCCAGAATCAGCCATTGGAGTTGAAGCAGAAGATCTCCGAACTTTGCGACAAGTATATTCAGCCACCAAACGTTATTCTGGCTATTTCAGCCGCTGATGTGGATTTGGCAAATTCCACTGCTCTCAGAGCCAGCCGCAGGGTTGACCCAAGAGGCGAACGCACCATTGGTGTTGTCACGAAGATGGACTTGGTTGATCCTATGCGAGGCATGTCGATCCTAAATGACAAACAATACCCATTGCGCCTTGGATATGTCGGTGTCGTGTCGCGAGTCCCGACTAGCTCCGGTGGCCTCTTCAAGAAGGGCAACGCAAATTTGACGACTGCCATTACCAAGAACGAAAATGCATACTTCTCAGCTCACCCCCTGGAATTCGGTCCCACTTCTGAAGTGAGTGTGGGAACGACGACACTGCGCAAGAAGCTCATGCACGTGCTTGAACAAACCATGTCCGCCAGTCTGCAAAGCACAAGCGATGCTATCCAGCAAGAGTTGGAAGAGGCGACTTATGAGTTCAAGGTTCAATATAACGACCGACCGCTTTCAGCAGAATCGTACCTTGCCGAGAGCTTGGACGCCTTCAAGCACTCCTTCAAGCAGTTTGCTACCGAGTTTGGTCGTCCACAGATGCACGAACTGCTCAAGAACGAGCTGGACCAGCGGGTCTTGGACCTCCTGGCTGCTAGATATTGGAACAAGCCCATCTATGACCTTTCGATGCCGATTGCCGAACCAGACAGTCTGGCTGATCTCCCCAAGGCAGATCCGGACTCGCCCTACTGGCATCGCCGGCTTGATGCCTCCACATCATCGTTGACAAAGCTGGGTGTCGGTCGCCTTGCCACAACGGTAGTGGCCTCGGCCGTCCAGGCCAATGTAGACCGGCTCGTCAACCAGTCGACCTTTGCCAACCACCCATTTGCCCAAGAGGCCATTACAGGCGCTGCTTCAAGTATCCTCAACGACAGATTCTACAGCACGAGCGATCAAGTTGAGAACTGCATCAAGCCATTCAAGTTTGACATTGACATGGAGGATCGCGAGTGGTCACACGGACGCGAGCATGTTCAGGGCGTTCTCAAGAACGAACTCTCGGCCTGTGAAGGTGCACTCAAGGGCCTGGAAGATACCGTTGGCGGACGCAGGAAGCTGAAGGAAGTCATGTCCTTTGTGGACAAGGCTCGCAAAGGCGACATCGTCGTCGAGGGCGAGAGCTCGACAGGCGCCGGAGGGTTCAGCGCTGCTTTACTCACCAAAGGTATGTATACAAGTGATTCGATCCTAAGGACAGTTTACTAACATGAATCACAGGTCGAGAAGCAGTCTTCCTCCGTGACCGTGCTGAGATTATCAAGATGCGCATGTATGCTGTCAAGTCCAAGCAGTGTGCCAACATGAAGAACAAGTATCACTGCCCAGAGGTATTCCTGGACGCCGTTGCCAGCAAGCTGGCCTCGACGGCAGTTCTCTTCCTCAACGTCGAGCTCCTCTCTGAGTTCTACTACAACTTCCCCCGAGAGCTGGACCAGCGGCTCGGCCGACATCTCTCCGAGGAGGACATTGAGAAGTTTGCCAAGGAAGATCCCAAGATTAAGAAACACCTCGAAGTTATCCGGAGAAAGGAACTGCTCGAGCTTGTACTGGAGAAGATGCAGAGCCTGAGGCAATTGGAAGGTCGCGACCACGATGACAAACGCACACCAAAGAAGAAGGGTAGTAACGACAAGCACAAGGGCTGGGGAATTTTCTAAGTTAGGCACGGAGAGCATGGAGAGGCAGAGCGAAGAAGTATCGCTCTTATCGAACATATCATGATGGGTGTCGGAGTTAGGGTTGCTTGAGATTGGATGCCTTTTATTTTGAGTCACTCGAGCGGTTTGATGATTGTCGCGATATCACATTTTCATGGGAGTCAACCTCACCTCAGCCAGTTCGAAAAAACGTACCAATACAGTTGGTACTACTGCGATAGACATGATCCCCTCTTACCAAGTACTTGTTGAGTTTTTCTTGTCAATATATTGATATCCGTATACATCGGATAGTAAAAATCAAATATTCATAAAACGCTCTTGCTATTGAATGTTTGGCGCCCATGTCTTTGGTACTCAGCATGGTAGGTAGGTGTGTAATAAGTATCTATGTTTTGCAATCATGGTCTCTGCCTTTCCAACACTGGTAGATACACCAGTAAAAATTCCAAAGTAGACTCCTTGATATTGGAAAAGCAGGTAGATGAATGTATGGTTATGTTTGTTGCTTTCATGACTAGATAAGAATTCTTTGTCTTGTTTCTGGCCATTACCATCGGTGAATACTGATTTACGAGATGTACGACCTTGAAGCAATCAGGTGTGTAATGTAGGTAGGTACTTTGTAGTGTAGGTAGGTACCTTGTTAGGCCCCTGCATGCAACTTGACAGATCTAAAAATTGGGGAAACGGGGGTTGATTCCGAGGTACCAAGACGACGCGGGTGCGCTGGGCAAAAGGTCAGGTACCGCTGCCGCGTCTTACCCTAAAAAGTGTACGCCCGCGTTCGTGCTTGCGCTGGGGGGACCTCGAAAGAGCGCTGCTACGCCCAGGCCTTGCTTAATTACCAGTTGGAGATTTGACGCGACTTCGCCCCGGGGGGAGAGCTTGAGGCAGGTTTGGAATTGAGGCTAGGCTGCGATGGACGATTTTGGGTGGAATCCAACCTCTGAATTGCATCACCTGCATTGAGTGAGCAAAGCCCTTCCTTTCCCCCTTCCCTTTTGTCAAAACCTTTCCCACCACGCTGCGCCTTCTTTCTTGTCCATCCCGCGTCGATGCGCGATCAATTCCCTGCTCCTTGCAGATCAACACCATCTTCGTTATCGTCACTTTCTCCCAGTTATCCCCGTTATCCGGGGAACAGTCGGCCGCTGCATCGCTCTGGTGTGGCTTGCGTAAAACTGGCGTTTTCAGTCATCCTCTCGCATCGGGGTTGATTCTCCCCAATCAATCGAACCATTTCTCCCAACTCATCGCATCATCCTCCCCCAAACAACAACAACAACCTCCTGTCATTCCTGCCACCGATTGGCGCAAGCGCACCCTCTTTTGCGTTTGCCATCGACGTCTAAGGCCGGATTACGTGGAAGCTGCCACAGCCGCACCCGCCCACCATGGCCTTGGACGATGAGAATGGCGATGCGGCCTCATCGCGCCCGCCTAGCCCCGACGAACGAAAGCCGTCTCACAACTACGATAGCGACGAGGTTGGTGAGATGAGCTTTGCCAACGAGAACGGTGCCGCCCGATCCTCTTCTAAGCAGAAGCCGCGTCGGTCGGCAGGCCATGCTGGTGGTCCCAGCAGCGCGTACCCGACCATAGGCAAGATTCGTCACCTGAAGAAGGAGGACGGCGAGCCTCTATGGCGCGCCGATATCCAGTACGACTTTCTCAAGGCCATCTTCGACAACGACAAGAAGGTTTTCGTCAACAGCTACGATCTGCAGAGTAAGGAGAAGCAGACCTTTGCTGACCTCTACATCGATACTATGGCTAGAAGTAGCAAGACCAGCAAAGTTCTACGCGACAAGCTGCTTAGTGATCGCGAAGCCGCCAAGAGCATGGCAATGGTCTGTCTGCTGGTCAATGTCGGCAGAATGAACACTACTCTCAACTGTACGTGCGCTCTCCACTCCTATTGGGGATTTCCTTGTCGCACAAAGCTAACCAGTCTCTCTCAGTCTTTCCCGAGATGCGAGCGCAACTTCGAACCTACCACGCCATCCCCTCGTTACAAGCTTACCAAGATGCATCTGCCTACAAGCAACTCCAAGATGCCCCGCGCCTCAAGTCTATCCTTAAAGGCGCTGCTGAGGACAGGCAGGAGCCTCGTGATCTTAATGGCTTCAAGGACCTCCCTGTTCCCAGAACCAATCCGGTCAATATCATTTTCCTCATCTGCCAGCAGGCCGCGCAGATTGCTGAACTTCACTTCCCCAAGGGCGGTGAGTTTCATGACCTGATTATGAGGACAGACTACAGCAGCGCTTCGAGAGCCAATGCATTCTTGTGGGTCGTTTGGCAGTACCTCGAGTCTGACTTCACTGAGGAGGGTTGCGAGGAGAATCCATTCGGAGCTGGTGTCGATTATGGTAATGGACTTGCCAACCAGGGCATTCCCAAACTCAAGGAAATGACCGAGGACGAGGAACGCTTGGAGAATAACGATCCAGAGTTGGAACTCGAATTCGGACATGAAAAGCAGGCACACCGAGCCAAGATCATTGCCGCGGATCAGGCTTACCTCCAAGAGCACCAAAACAAGAATCGGAATCAGAGAGGCAAGCTCATGAACGAAGATAGCCCATCGGCCAACATTCTCCCTCGCATTCGGCCCTCCAAGCACGAGTCCGACATCGATAGTGCCAGGTCGACTCCGCCTCCGAGAGCCTTGAGCCGCATCGCAGCCAGTAGCACTGGCGGCCCGCGTCGCTATGGTACTTCATACAAGATGCAGATTGAGGCATCATCTCCAGCTGGCCCGGGCTTTGATGGCGTCATGCCGAGAAAGCCTCGTCCGCCGACAGCCCATCAGCTCGCTGTTGAGCGCAACCGCAATCAGAGAGTAGAGTACATTCTCAGCCGTGACTTGCGAAGGGAGCATCACAAGGCTCGCAAGCTAAGACGGCAAGAGGGTGTGATTGTTCGTACTAAGCGCCGCTTGGAACGAATGACGGATGGACTCGCCGACAGTGACGAGGAAGATTATCGCTACCTCGATAAGTCTAGTGATTTCCGCGGCAAGGGCCTGGGCGGTCTTGTGCCTCTTGCCGTCGAGGCCGATGACTTTGGAGAGGAGCTGGCCACTTATGCTGCATCTCTGCGCCGCGCAAATCGGCGTCTTAAGCGGTGGGAGAACATGCAAGAGTCGGACATACACGTTGTGCGTCCTATCAAGAACCCGCGTCTGCAGTCACTGCGATACAGTCAGTCCCCTGCACTTGGAAACGGACGGGGCTCCAAAGCTGCTTCGGAGAGCTTTAGGAGTGATGCCGGTCGCTCTGGATCACAAGCAAACGGCGACATTGACATGCAGGATGCCGACGACCTGGACGACGTGGATAAGGAACTCCTCGGACTCGCTGGCGAGGAGGACGATGACGGTGTTGATATCAGAGATGACGATGAAGAGCTCGACGATGTTGATAAGACACTCTTGGGCATGGGAGACTCGGACAGTGAGGAACACTAACAAGCCGAGCAGGTGGATCGATCCATCATCTTTATTGCTTTAATGTGTGAGCACATCACTTATGGAACGGTCTCTCGATCTGTCGCAGATCGGATAAATTGCGACGGCGTCTGGCGTTTGTGTACAATACCGACATGGAAAAAAAGGGGGTTCTCGGTACATGGAACGGTCAGAGAATGGAATGGTCGCAACGAACTAGGTTGTAATGAAGTCAGCGAACAGGTCACTTAAGATAAGAATGAATCATATTCAGTACCAGAGGTCTTTCACTTCTCATCAGCTTGGATGTTTCGTATTTATGTGACAATAAATGCTTCCAGGTGCCAGGTGTACCGCGATGACTAGCTCTGACCACACGTATATTCATTTGACAGGTTGAGTCTAGTCGAGTTTTTCTTAGAGCAACGAAAGACAGAACAAATAGTTGTGTCCGGCGTGGCATACAGCATAACACAAGCAATGCTCCTTGCTCAGTATTTCTCCTCGCTCAGAACTTGTTGGCTATGTGCAGTGGTGTCTCGGAAATTTCCCCCGGACGTGTAGAAATTTAATTCTGCCAAAGCAGTGGGACTTTGGAAAGCATCTTCAGGTAGTAAGTGTTCGATCGTTCGGTATGAGTTCTTTTGGTGACTTTGTCCCGATCGTGACCCTGATGTGCTGCCCTGGTCTCAAAATCATTCACCAGGTACACATCATGGGGTCTGTTCATGTGTTGTGAATCGTTCAAGGCGGTCAAATAGGTCCCGAGAATATCGAGTATGTCGTATAATATTTGTCTGCACACTCTCACATTGCCACTTCAAAACTCTGTCTATGATTGTGGGCTGTTGACCCGCTCATGCCGGTCCTTACCGTCGATCTTCCCTCGTTCTTGAACCCCAGGCTGGATGTTGAGAAATAGCCATTTCCATGACTTTTGGTCTTGTCCCTCTAGCGCTTTGAAACACAACTATCCTATCTACAGCCGAAAACAGCAGAACACATATACCCCAAGGTTTTCGTAGGCTTCGAAGCAGGAGCTGGCGTAACAGTATACTTAAGGATCATTCTAGCGACCGGAACTTTTGGTCTGTCTGGAACCAAGCCTCGCCATGGCTTGACACCTTTCGCCGTCAGCCCCGGCAGTGTTGTCCCTCGAGATGGTATGGTGTAAGCCTGCTGCAATAGAAACCGGTCGCTGGGGAGTCATTTTGTTTGCCCAATAAATGGCTGGACGCGAAAGGCTTGATACATGGGAAGGTTTCGTTGATTCCTTCTTTTCGGCCGTAGGGATTGAAGCCTTGGATATCTCGATATTTTCTTTGGCCAATTCTACGCCACCGCAATCTGAACATCGTTCATGTCCGCAGCTACCGCAAACCCGGCGGTCTTCACTTTCAAGCCCTGAAAAGGTGGTTTCGTCGTCACAATTGCAGCAATGTGAGGTTTCATCGACGACGCAAGGTGGTGGTGGATATTCCTCCTCGTCGTCATAATTTGATGGCATATTGTCTCTGATATTCGTGGACACTGCCTGTGTTGTTGGGACTTTGAGCTGCCACTTCCGTCGCAAAGTGGAGTGGGATTGTCGAAATCGGTGCTAATAGTTAGCATCTCTTTTGATAACTGGATCTAAGTCGTTTGTTGTATTAGCCTTGCATTGCGAAAGGAAATCTTTCTGTCGCGCAGTCTTACAATGGGCCACAATGATACGCGCGTTGTGGCTCTAGAAAGAATAACAATTGACTTGGACCAAAACTCGAGGATGGAGGGGCATAAGCTATTGTCATTGCTGGATTATGACTGTGACAAACTTATTCGATCAGCGCTGACATTATATTGTGTGTCTTTTTCTTTGTGCATACATCACTCGCCAGCGAAGATCATGGGCCGTACTCAGCTCGCCCAGGACCAAATCGTTGGCCGTACTTACCGTCAAAGTGATACCCAACTCGGCCTGGTTCAATTCAGCCACGAAACTATGGTCTCACAAGTCCTCGGTGTGCATTGAAAGAGGGGCGGCACAGTCAGGTGGGTTGCCAGGCTGCACGAACAGTGAAAAATTCAGTGGTGTATGAACAACTGCACAAACTTCAAAGGACCAAGCTGCCAGCGAATAATATTGGGTAGGTAGTTGTCCCCGCAATTGCTACTGATACATCACCACCCTACAGTGGCTATGCTGCATACTTACCTGACCTCGCTGACCTGTAGACCTACCTAAATCAGATGACACCTACATACATAGAGATAGGTAGCTTGCTGTCATCGCCACCCATCTTTTTCCTTTCAATTGTCGGCTGCTCACATGCTCTTGTTTATTTGGGTAGATGATCCAAGATGGCCACAGAGGACATCAGTGTAGATTTGTTGGTTTTAGATATCGATCAACAGCTTCGTGCACTGTCAGAAAAGGAATACATCTCGCAAGGAGACGATGCATATATTTGTGAGCTTCAAAAGCTGCGTACAGAGATCATCGGTCCAATCGGTATGTTGATATGACTCCTGACAATGACACACATCGCAACTTATAAGAAGAAACCCCCACAGAAAAGGCTGCGATCATTGGAAACTCAACACGCCACCTATCTTCCGACCTTGCAAACAGTCTTTGGAAGATACCGGTGTTCAGCTCACCATGTCTGTCATTCATCCAACCCGAGATTATGATTGAAAGAGCAAATGCTATATGCCGAATCCAACGACAAGAAACCGAGCCGCACGTATCATCTGCTAATCTTTGGGTCAATCCGCATCTTCACCTTTGGGCAAGTCTGGAGAAATCAACCACCATTAAGATTTTGGGTTCCTCCCAATCTACTATGCTCTTCAATCACTTTGGCTGCGAAATCGTGAGCCATCTTCTTGAACGGGACCACCCCACGGTCTACATCCTGAATAATGCAGATATCAGAAAGCACTTCAAGAGATCTGATCCCGACGAGCTCCTGCGCCAACTCGCTTGTCAGCTTTTGCGATTGGTTAGCACTCTCATGCCAATTCCATTGCTCATTGGTATGCTGCCAAAATTCAAGAGCGCGTCCGTGGGAAAAGATTGGTTTCACATTCTGGAGCTACTCATGCAGGAATTAACATCTCTGTTCATCGTGATCGACGCTTCGGTGCTACAAGAAAGAGCAAAGACGGCGGAGAAGTGGGTGTCAGAGTTTGGCGACATATTCAAAGGTCGGCTCAAAAACAGTAATGCTTGTGTCAAAGTCATGATTTTGAGCAACAGAAAAATCGAGGACACGGCCGAGAATGTTCTGTGTGTACAAATTGAACGAGAGCCCGAAAAAGCCTTTCCGAACAATATGTGGGAATTTCCATCAGCCCAGCGACGTATGAAACAGCCGCTGTCGTTCTTCGTACCGGCACACACAAAGACCGATCAAGTGAACGACAGCAGCTCAAGGATCCAAATCCGGGACCTGGCTGTGGGTGTAGAAGACTCAAAGCAGTATCAGTCAATCGCTATAGACGAAGCGGCCTCGCCAGGCACATTTACACAATCCTTCAAGAGGTCGGATGAAGATAGGTCGGATGAAGATAGGTCGGATGAAGATAGGTCGTCTCCTGAATGTGTCATGCTGAAGCAGGAGAGCAATCAGACCTCGGATTTTCGACTGGCGAGCAGAACAATGTCTTCTGCCGATCCCATCACGACCGAGTCTGAACATCCACCGCGACATATTCCTATCACGAAATCCTCCAGAGAGCATCATCGACGACAAGAAATTGGAGTCGCCATCATATGTGCGCTTTCATGGGAAGCTGATGCTGTTGAAGTCATATGTGACGAGATCTATGATACACATGATTTTAGCATGGTATCACGCGATTTGAATGTCTACACCGTGGTTCAGATTGGCCAACACAAGGCAGTCATCGTCTTCATGCCGGCAATAGGGAAGATCAGTGCAGCGGCCTCGGCCAGGGATTGCAGCCGCAGCTTCCCAAACATTCAACTTGTTCTTCTGACGGGAATATGCGGCGGCATACCCTGTCCATACACGAACGACGAGATCATCTTGGGTGATGTGGTGATCAGTGATCGGCTTGTCTTTTACGACTTTGGGCGGCAATTTCCTGGAGTTTTCGAAAGGAAGAACGGGACTGACGACAATGCAAGGAAACCACCACGCGAGATTGCTGCGTTTCTGTCAAAAATGAAGACTCGAGTCGGGAGAGCAAGACTCTCGAAAAGAATGGTGGCTCACCTCGACTGGCTACGCCAAAAGTCTCCCCATGGTGGCTGGGCTTCCTACCCAGGTGTTGCCAATGACTTGCTCTTCGAAGCGACATATGATCACAAACACCGCAGCGGAGACTGCGATGAATGTGGCTCGCCCAGGCATTCGGTATGTGAGGCTGCACGGAACGCCCACTGCACATCGCTACAATGTGATATACAAAAGACGGTCGGCCGCAAGCGCCATTGTACTATCCAAGATAACAACGGGCGCCAAGTTTCTGAGCCAGCTGTGCACTTTGGAGCCTATGCGTCTGGTGACAAAGTTATGAAATCTGGAGAAGATCGAGACGAAATAGGACGCCGTGAGAAGGTCATCGCTTTTGAAATGGAAGGTGCCGGAATCTGGGATAATAGTAAGCAAAATACAGGAGACTATCTTTTTCTTCTTTCTTCTTTCTCTCTTTTCAGTCTCTTCTTCTTTTCTTCTTTCTTTTCCGTCTCTTCTTTTTTTCTTTTTTTCTTTTCCGTCCCTTCTTCTTTTTTTCCTTTCTTTTCATCTCTTCTTTTTCTGTCTTTTTCTCTTTATATTGAGGACGAATTTCTAATTATAATTTTTCAGTGCCCACAATCATCATTAAAGGTGTCTGCGATTATGCAGATAGCCACAAGAACAAGGACTGGCAAAAGTACGCTGCCACGACGGCAGCAGCCTGTGTGAAAGCATTGTTACAAGATTGGCCAGTATATCACCAGTGAGATTCAGATATCGAAACCAGAAATGGAAGTCGGTCCGTATGTGGCAGCGGCTATTAAGCTTCTGGAGCGAAGCTGCGACCCCTACATCTATGATCTAGTCAAGCGGGTGCAAAGTTAAGTGGGAATAAGTACGAGGTATGCTCATATGTTATCATATCGTATCCGATTTTTGCGATTGATTCAGATGAAATCTATGGATTAAGTACAGAATTCAACCAAGAATAGAATATTCACTTTTTGTTGCGCAATCAAGACTCCTGTGCGAAAAAGTACGGTGTTGGCAACGCAGCCTTGCGCAGCAACAGAATGATGCTTGTACGAATAAGGATTTATCATGCAGGTTGCGTCTTACCGCCGCTTTCTATCCAACCCTGTGAATACATGCTATTTATATGCGAGTCACATGATGCCACCTCCAACAAAATGCTGTTCGGTAAGGCTGCGCGCAGTTTCATTGATGCCTGAAAGTTTGTTTGCGCAAAGGACCCATATGCTAGACAAGTCTCGATTGTGTAAGCGTCATATCTCGCCAGCAGCACAAAACGGCAAAGATCAATATGCCGTTAGAAGGGCCTGGACGCAACTTCAAGTCAAGCGATAGCCGGCTTTGGAAGCGCTTGGATTCTGTTGGCGGTTTCACCAAAGAATCTGGCGACGCAGATCCAGCTGGTTTCCAGCGCCAGAACAATGAAGAGGAAACAGATACCGGTGAGCACCTTTACGATAACTCCAAGCATTTTTGTCCTGCGCTGTACATGCGCTTATCACCACATGCCTTTTCAGAATCACACGCACTACGTCATGATGTACCCCGTCGACGCCCCCAGACGACCATCGACTGGCGCAGCGAGATCCGCCGCTTCTTGGACAAGCCACACGAAGTTTCTGATTTCGATCTGCTCGAAGCACTCGATGAAGCTTCCGATACCCTAAAAGAGACTGAACAGCTGAGAAACCAAGTCTCTGCTCATATGCCGCCACCAAGATTCGAGATCATTCATCGAATCTCCTGTCAACGCAACCGTACCGAGCAGGGTGACTTCCTCGACCTTCCTAGTGTCGTCAGCTATGGACCTCATGACGCTCACGCAAGATCAAGTCACAGGATTCCCAATATTGAATTATTCTTGGAGAGAAACAAGGAGATCACGTTTCTGGTTTATCGAGATTATAAGTGTTGTGGCAGAACGCCGCCAGTGAAGAAACTTCTGAACCAGGAAGATACAGATGGCATAAGTGCAAAGGCACTATTCATCCGTGAACACGTGCACATTGTCTCTTCAGGTCTTCTAGAAGGGATGATTTCTCTCGGCAAGAGCTTGAAAGACGTCCCGATTGCGGATCTTTTTAAAGAGCCCCCAAATTTACGCCATCCGTACACATGGTGGTTCCACCAAAGAAGCCAGATCAAAGCCTTCGCCCTGGAAAACCCAGACTTGCAAAAACACATTAGTGTCTTCGCGCTCTATTTGAAAGAGTCCCTGGAGAAGGAGTGGGAAGTCGTCGATAAGCTCTTGGCTGATCAAAGAATTACCGCCGAATATCTGCATTACCTATTTGTATGATCCTCAAAATAATCTTGCCAACAATTCTAACAGAGAGCAGGTGCCGAATGAAGTCATCATATCGACATTGAATGGCTCAGATGCTGCGACGATGGAGGGGTTCCTGCTTCGGGACTGGGCAGAAATCCAGTATTCTCAACATGACAGATTGAGTGTGAAACTCGACTCGAGCTATTGGACTTTCGACGAAAGATTTGAAAGCAGAAGAACGAGTCTGAGCTTTGAACTGACCACTTCAAAGCTTGAAGCCTTCGCTATTACAGAACTCGCAGTATACCCACAAAAGTATGCCAGCCCCGAGACCGTGAGAGCGCTGCGGAAACGTGGAGAGATGCTCTGGAAATGCCGCGAGCGTCATTACGTCAGCTCAATCACCCATCCGGACTACGGTCCTCAAGAAACGGTAAAGATCTAAATTAATCTCCCGCAGTGTGGAATTGGAACTGATGCACAATCAAGGTCAATTCACGCTTCATGGTCGACATGAGGACATATAATGAGATGCATTCGTCCAACAAGAACGACCCACCATACATTGATCAGAAGCGTGTATACCTCGATGCTGAATTGATGGCGGAGGATCAGCCAGGTCTCGGAGATGACTTTTTCATGTGCCTCCCAACAATCACCTTTGGCTACAACATGCAGAAACATGAATGGGGTAACAAACTGTTTTCACTAACATGCGTATCAAGACCATCATTGACAAGATGATAGTAAGCCTGAGCATCGCGGATATTCAAGATGTAGAGTGGAACGAAAATGCCTTCGAACTCCTTGTGCTCGAGCCAACCACGAAAGAGCTTATTGAAGCTGTCGTGACCCACAGGATATTGGCAGACGAACACACAGATTTGATACAAGGGAAGGGCAATGGCTTGTTCTTATTGCTACACGGGCAAGTAAAAGCTTATTCCCCTAGAAACAAATTACTGACTAGACTCTAGCGGTCCGGGAACTGGCAAGACTCTCACTGCGGAAAGGTGTGTATTCATGGACGATTATGAAGTAGCCCATAGCTAACCCAATCAGTGTCGCAGAAGTTGCAAAACGACCACTCTACAGGGTGACCTGTGGTGATATTGGCACAAAGGCGGAAGAAGTTGAGAAGGTTCGTTCAAAATTGGTTTCTTTTTAAAGGAATCATTTTTAAAAAAATAAAAAGAACAAGACTGACGAATATAGTACCTGGAAAGTGTCTTGATGTTGGGGAAGGTCTGGGAGTGTGGTAAGTAACGTAATGACCACAAGCGCAAAATACTAATCAGATGATACTCAGTGGTCCTTTTGGATGAAGCAGATGTATTTCTGGAAAAACGGTCGCTGCATCATCTCGAGCGAAACGCCCTAGTCTCAGGTATGGCCTGTCACATTAAGTCTGAAAACTCGTTGCTGATTCGTGCAGTTTTCCTCCGAGTTCTTGAATACTATGATGGTATGCTGAATAGACTCTTTGCGAGAGTTCAGATGAAACTAAACAATTTTGATAGGTATTCTGATCTTGACGAGTAATCGCGTCGGAACCTTTGACGAGGCCTTCAAATCTCGAATACAATTGAGTCTGCGGTACAAAGACTTGGACAGAGATCAGCGGCAAAAAATATGGGCAAATTTCATCACACGATTGGAGACTCTCGGTAACTCAAATAAAAGAGATGCGAATGCCAGGATGGAAATCTCGAGCGCACGTCACAATGTCGAAGTTGGGATTGATACGGCTGGGATCCGGGCTTCTCTCGGCCAGCTGGCAGAGTACGAGCTCAACGGAAGAGAGATTCGCAATGCGATCTCTACCGCGAGACAGCTCGCCATGTTCCGGAAGGAACGCATGAATTTCGGACATCTGGACAGGGTCATTGGTGAAGCAAGCAAGTTTCAGGAGTACACCAAGGAGCTCAACCAAGGCTTCACAGCCGACGAGATATCAAGACATCGCGGGGAGAGATAACCGTCCGAATCTGTGATAGAATTGGACCATCGAAGGCTCAATTATGGTTTACTTACAGGAGTTTCTTTTGTACTGTATTTGCTTTTTGTCCGATTTTCGCCAATTCCCTTGGAAAATAGTTATTATGCTGAGATGATCTTTGAAACCATGTAAGTTTTCGGACGACATTGATAAAAACGATCTTGACAATGAGAGAAAACGTATTTCCTCTGATATGACTGTCTAGGTACGGACAATCTTAGAAGATTCTTTTTTATGCTAAAACGACTCTGCACAACTCGCTAAGCCACTGTTCCAGAATTATCAGCACAACTGAAAGCACCCCCAATGGCACCAGTCGCATAAGCCTCTTTGATCGAAAGAGCGGTACCATAACTAGTACCAGTGTCAGCAAATGTATTTCATCATCACAAGGATATGTCAGGATAGACAACTCACGTTCCCCCGATAAGGAGTAAAGTTCCAATCAAAATGATCAGAATGTGAAAATAATAGAAGACGACCAGTCCCGGTTTCCCCGAAGTCCGGTAGTGACCGTAATCATAGATCCAGAAGCAGGCCGGGAAGATCAGGCTCATGGGCGCAAAACAGATGGATCCAGCGAGGGCGATCAGATAGTTGAAGATGGGAATGGCCTCAGCCAGGACCCAGGACAGGAGGCCGAGCATAATATTGACTCCCAGCCATGTGCCCCAGTGGACGAAGCTGTTGACTTGCAAATGAGGCGAGTCGCGTAGGATGCGCACAAAGACGTACTTGGCGCCCGTGTGGTTAAAAAGCGCCGCAGAAATGATCAGACTAGGCAGCGCAAGGCCAAAAGCGACCTTCTTTAACAGCGGCCCGGCGCTACCGAGCGAGGGCGATGCCACCCACGCGCCACACCACCGGTATATGACCTCGGAGACAGCGAGATAGACTGCGCCTACGATGATGTTGACGATGATGACGGCCTTTTTGTAGTCCTTGGGCTTCCTCATCTCGGCGATGACAGGCAGATAGCCCGGGCCGCCGGAGCTCGAGATGAAGATGGTCGCCGTAGCCGTCATGCCGGCGGCGAACGTAGGATGCGCGATAGCGTACCACCCGAGCTCGTAGTCGCCGGTGGCCGGAGCGGCAGCGGGGCGGTCGCGCAGCGTGACGCCGATGGTGACGGTCAGCACGCCGGCCATGACGGAGACGAAACCGGCCGTCAGCGGCCACGTCATCTTGCCCCAGGTGCGGACGCTGGAGACGGCGACGACGAGCACCGTCGCGGCGAAGCTGAATGCCACGGAGCATGCGCCGTGGTCGGACAGGGCGTTGAGCCCGATCGAGGTCCCCAGGATCCCGGAACCCGTGCAGAAGACGTAGGCCACGATGAACATGACGCCCACGAGCTCCTTGGCGACGGCGCCCCATAATTTGCCGCACATGTCGACAATTGCTGGAGATCAGGATTAGATTCTGTTACAATCACTGTGGTTATGATACTTACTGTGGCATTCTGGATGCCTGTTCCGGAACTCAGCCATACATATGGCCGTCCCTGATCGTAAGGTCAGTCATCAAGTTCGAGTATGGTCACGTTTCTGAAGCAACACTCACAAGTGTTGAGGATCTGCCATCCAATAATCGAGAGTCCTCCACCAACAGCTCCCAGCGAGTAAAGTGCTCCCGGAATACCCAAAATTCCAGTGGAGATCTGAATCTTGAGAAAGATCAATATCGCCCTCTGCCAGGTGACGGTGCGAAAGTCGACGCCGCCCTCTGTCTTCTTGAAGACCTCGTGCTTCTCCCGCTCGGCCTCGTCGGACGACAAGACGGCTCCGTCGTGGACGCTTGGAGGGGTCGAGTCCTGGCCTTGGACCGAGCTCTCCAGCGCCTTCTTTTCTGTGTTTTCGAGCATGCTGGACGACGAGAGCAAATCACTAATGTGCGGTGACACTTGTAGACTGGATTGTGCCAGAGTCTTATTTATTGGATTCTAGGTCACATTAAGATGGCATACTGTTATGTCGTGACTGCAGGGATTGATGCAGGCAAGAGGAAGTGAGTCCTTAAATATAATGCAGTTATCATATCTTCACAGAAATGATATTCGGCTATCTGGATCGGCTGCCAAGTTCCTACAAGAGCATCATCTTATCTTGGATACTTCTCTAATGTATCCCAATAATTCAAATAGCTTTCAGAAATCCAGGCTGAGACCATAGGGCTATTGGTGTAGGCTGTAGTTGCCGTTATCTATAGGTCCAAGTTCATAGCCAAGGTTCAGGGATGATAAGGAGACTTAACAGCTTGTCTACCACTATTGACTATATCATTTCACTATTGCGTCAAGGGATAAAGACACAATGCGGCACCTGCAACAGTTGCTTCCCCTACCGGTATCCGCTATCAACATGATTGACCTCCGTCTACCCTTCGGGAACTAGCGGGGAACCCGCAACATGCCCACCCCGGTTCCGATAGATAAGAAACTTTCTCGGCCGCGGCTTATGGTCTGCGAATCCCGCATTCAGGGGTATGCTTGAAGTTGTTGGAAAATGGGAATAGCTGTGTCTATCAGATTAACTTGTCTCCATGTGTCCATGCGGCTCTATCAAAAGTACCTAGATACTATTGTATGCTAATACTAGTCAGCTAGTAGTTGGCAAAATAAGCGGAACTCCAGTATAGGATGTGCAAAGTGTATACTCCAACAAATCGGATTATCACCGAAAGCTCATATGTGACACTCTGGAGACTTCTGAACATCATAAATGCAACTGTTATACAACAAATAGAGCCTTGACATGCTTCATATTGTGTGCTGTAAATCAACACATACAACTGCCACCATTGTGCCAAAATGGGCTCGGAAACGCCAAGTAGGAAAAAGGTTCACCTGAACTTTTTCGAGACGGCATGCACCGGAAACCACGAGTGCGCGGGCCAGTGGTCGCGGCCGGGGGATAACTCCAAGTCCAAGGACACTCTCGAGTATTATATCGAAATGGCCAAGATGGGAGAAAAAGCAGGCATCACGGCGATATTCTTTGCCGACACGTATGCCGGACACGACGTGTACGCCGGCAACATGGACGCCGTGTTCCGTGCCGGCGTGCAGGTGGCCCAGCTCGATCCTCTGGTTATCATATCGGCCATGGCTGTACGTGCCCCGGACGAGAGTGTATGATACCAAGACTAACACTTGTAGGCCGTCACCAAATCGATATCCTTTGGCGTGACGGGTAGCACCAGCTACATCCCACCGTTTCCCCTGGCCCGGACATTCAGCTCGCTGGACCATCTCACTAAAGGGCGGATCGCCTGGAACGTAGTGACAAGCTGGTCGCAGGCGGCCGCCGACGCCTTCGGCCGGGAGCTGGTGCCGCACGACCAGCGGTACGAGATCGCAGACGAGTACATGGACGTCATGTACCGATTGTGGAACGCATCGTGGGCGGACGGCGCGCAGATGTGGGATCGCGAGCGGCATGTCGCGTATGAGCCGTCCAAGATCAAAAAGATCGAGCATGACGGGAAGCACATCAGGCTTCGTGCGAGACACCAGGTGCATCCGTCGCCGCAGCGAACGCCGTGAGTGGTGACTCGAGAGCCAACCCAAATTCGATTAATACTTACTGAACATTGTTTATTACCTAGAGTTATCTTTCAAGCCGGCACTTCCAAAGTTGGGCAGGCCTTCGCCGCCAAGCACGCCGAGGCAGTCTACATTGGCGGCCTCGTTCCCAGCCAGGCGGCCTACCAGATCAAAGCGGCGCGCGAGATCGCGCAGGCCGAGGGCCGCGACCCCGCGACGATCAAGTTCTTCGCCGCCATCAACCCGATCATCGGCCGGACCATGGAGGAGGCGCAGGCCAAGTTCGAGGAGGCCCAGGAGCACGCCGACGTCGTCGGCGCCCTGGCGCAGTTCTCCGGGTACACGGGCATCGACATGAGCAAGTTCCCGCTCGACGAGGAGCTTAAGTTGGACACGTCCAATCCCAAGGAGAGCGCCGTCCAGGGGTTCCTGGGCAACTTTGGCGACAGCCAGAAGGACGGCGATGTGTGGACGCCCAGGAAACTGGGTCGCAAGATTGCCATTGGTGGTTTTCATCCGTCGCCAGTGGGAACGCCCGCCATGGTGGCTGATATTATGGAACAGGTCAGTACTCAAAAGCACTCCTTTGCAAGCCTAATGATGAAAATCTGACCATGACTCAGTGGATCGACGAAGCTGATGTCGATGGCTTCAACATGGCCTATATCAGCAACCCTGGTTCCTTCGAGGATATCTGCGAGCTGCTGATCCCAGAACTCAGAAAGCGAGGTCTCCTGTTTGACGACTACGCCGTTCCGGGAGGCACCTTCAGAGAGAATCTTCTCAGGCAGCCTGGTCAGAAGACGCTGAGGAGCGATCATTATGGGAATCGCTTCAAATTCGAATATGAGCCTGATGAGCCGCACAGAAACAAAGGCATAGTTGCATAGCTTCTGACAGACTGAAAATGGAATGAACCGGCATATACTCAGGATATAACACTTATTATCTGCTTCCGTGCAATTCAAACAGAAACAAAAGTCATGAATCTTTGCTTGATTGGAACAGATGTATTTTCTCAATCCCCTCCATAAATCACGATTCTATCTCGACCCCCCGCTCACCTCGACAACGCTCCCATTCATAAACCTACTCTCCTCGCTAAACAGGAAGACGACGGCGTCGGCCACCTCCTCGGGCTGTCCCAGCCGCCCCAGGGCGATGTCGGCCACGAGCCGCTCGTTGGCGTCCCCGCCCGCCACGTTGCCGGCCATGGTCGGCGTGTCGATCGGGCCCGGCGCCACGGCGTTGACCCGGATCCCCTTGGGCCCCAGCTCTAGCGCCATGGCCTTTGTGAAGCCGATGACGCCGAATTTGGTCGCGCAGTACTTTTGAAAGAAACGTTCATGTTAGCAGTCCGAATATCGTAGAAAGATGTTCCAGGTCGTTGGCTTACAATAGAGAATCCGTTCGTCGCGCGTATGCCCGCCATGCTCGACACATTGACAATCGCCGCGCCGGATTTGAGATGCGGAACGGCCGCTCTGGTGATATTGTACGGCCCACGGAGGTTCGTGTTGACGAGCTTGTCAAAGTACTCGTCCGTCGTCTCGGTGATGGGAAGCGCCGTCGGGTTGATGCCGGCGCAGTTGAAGACAAAGTCGAGCCCGCCAAATTTCGACACCGCGCTCTTGACGGCGGCCTCGCACTCTGCGCTCGCGCCCACGTTGCACTGGAAGTACTCGGCCTTCTCCGTCGGGAGCTGGCTCGTTACTTGCACGAGGGCGTGCTCGTTGATGTCGCAGAGCATGAGGGATGCGCCCTCGGCCGCCAGCTTAACGGCCGTGGCGCGGCTGGTTTTGAGGTCCGTCGTCAGTCTAGGGACTTGATGCGCGGTCGGACAAGTATATATTTACCCTATACCACTGGCAGCGCCCGTGATGAGGACGGTTTTCCCAGCAAATTTGCCAGACATGGTGATTTCAAAACTAGTTGTGGCTGTGACCTGATAGCCTTTTGGTGATATAATGCCAAAGACCAAGCATATATAGGAATCAGTGCAGGGTTGTTTTGAGTATCACGCGAAGATAGTACTTATTATAGACAATCAACCAAGTGGAGTTGAAGCGAAGCTCCGAACGCCAGATCCTAGAGATAGACATCGACCCCCGCCTTAGCTATCCGTCGCCCCGGACACCCGACGTTCGAGTTGGCCGCTTCTACCCGTCTGCGTCGTTTGATAAAATAGCACTCATCTCAATCATAATTCAGCAAAAGCTTACTACAAGTCAAATATATTCTTGTCTGCATTGCGCTTGATTGCATACCTATTTTACCCTAAACATAACCAGTGAGGCTGTATACCTATGTTTGACCTAGAACGCCTGAGCGATGCCTCCTCCACGCGGGCAATCTGCAATACAATACTCTCACATCTCTCCTGATCTCATCGCCGCGCAACATCAGAGGCCCCAACAGAAGACGGGCACGAGGCGGACATCACAATCTCTAGATCCCTCCACAGCGCCGAAACCAATTATCTGACCAGTATGAACACACCAAAAGATTACCTGTCCTCACTTTACTGGCTCGACTGATACACGTTTTGTATAGTCTCAATGTCATTGATGGACTCGTTGAATACGCGAGTCACAGCATCAAGCACCTTCATCCGGTTGTGCTCGCCCTTGGTGCGCCAAATCTCTGACATCATTTCACGTGTGAGCTGCTCCAGCTGTTCAATCGTGCAGCCAGACGTCCGCGCCGTGAGCTGCGTCAAGAAGATGGCACCAGAGGCCTCGTCTAGTTCGACTTGTTGCTGAGATGCCGAGGACCCGCCCGAATGTCTCTGAGACTGAGACTGATCTTCCGGCAGCGGGTCGTTCAAAAGATTGGCGACGCTAGCGGCATTCGATGACCTTGCTGCATTCATGGAAGTATTGTTTCGTGAGCTTGCCGAGTACCCTGGTGCTTGGATCACGCCGCGGGCAATACCATGGGCTTGAGAGTGTGGCCACTGCTCATCGCTCGATGTCGTTTGGCTCTGGTATGGCTGCGTGTCTGGAAGCTGTTCAGGGCTGCTCTGCTCATGGGGGACGCCGTTTGTAACCTGCGTGCTCCAATTGGAGGACCTGTTGGATGGATCTGACGTCTTGGTCGTCGAGGCATCGTTTGCAAGCGCAGAAGGCGAGACGCCAGCAGGGAGCGATTGTACTGCAGAAACCTGGGAAAGCTGTGTGGTCCCACCGGTTGTCGCTCTAGTCGAGAGGTTGAGAGCTCGGGGCGGCATCTTGGGCCACTGAGATGGGGGATGCATTGGCGAGCCATCAAAGTCCAACTGTGTTTCGACATCGGTCATTTGCACATCGTCGCTCACGGCGCCAGAAGGGACAGATGTTCCATTTGTGTGGTTTTGCGATGCGGAGCTGGCACCGAGCGCACTTGGCAGAGGGCTCATGACTTGGAAACGTGCAGTCGTCGTGTGTAGTTTGGGAGTCTCTACTCCTTGGCCATCAGTACCAGTGCCAGAAGTGGTGGCACCATCAACCAGTGATTGCATGGCGGTCTTCTTGCGTGCTTTCTCAGCTTTGGCAGCCCGCCGGCGCTTCTCAGCTTCGTATAATTCGTCCCAAGGAACACCAGGCAGGCGGACCTTTTCAATGTCGCTCACATCGACCTCGACATTGGTCAGCAGTTCACTGGCTCTGAGTATTCTCAATCTGTCGCCACTGGCCTTGGCATCCTTCTCTAGGGCACGGATGTCGCGCAAGAACTCCGAGGGCTTGGTGTAGAACCCGTTGGCGAGGCGCTCCTCAATGGTCTGAACATCAATATTGTAGAAGAACTTTCCAGTGGCTGTTTCGCGAAGGCCCTGGACGCCGTCCTTGTCCTTGGCAATAACATAAGGCCGATCGATGGCTCCCTCCACATCTGGGAGGACGTAATTGGGGTCCTGCTCGTCGAACAGGTATTGGTAATGAGAGTGGGGAATGGGGGCCTGGCGGAAGATCTTGTACTTCCGGTTGATCTGCTCCATGATCGGTTGAATGTGGACCTTCAAGTAGTTGAGAAGCTGGCGGTACTTGAGCCACTCTGCCTTTTCCTCTTCTTTCGTGAGGACCTTGGGCGGCGGGGGCGGTGCAACCTCCAGTTGCTCTAGAACTCTCTTCTTGCGGTTGGCGGGGTCCGGGAACTCTCTAGGGAACCTCCTGATGTTGGATATAATCATGGAGAAGAACTTGCGCCGGTTATCCTGGTCATGGTCAGCAGTGAAACAGATGGGATAGTCAGCTCATTCGCTTACCTTGGTTGGCGGAGCAATTTCTGTGCTGTTCTTCCTAGAAAATCCGAAAAGATCCCTCTTGAGGTCTCCTGGAAGGTGCTGGACATCTGTCTCTGATGTTCCTAGTACCAGTATTGGATCGGTCGGGGGGATTGAGCGCAGCATGCTGAGAAATGCTGTAAGCGCTGGTCCTTCCAGCGTTGTATACCAAGTGTCGACATTCGGAATGAAAATCACGCTTGGCTTGTGGCGCCGCACTTCTGTGAATAGTCCAACCAAGACCTGCTCGGGAGACTGACTTATTGTTAGTAAGTACTCAAAATATGTCGTAGGAAATGCCGACAACTTACGCGTGAATCGCCAAAGATTGTGGGAAGGTCGAAATTTTGAACATGTACGCCCTCTAGATAGTGCAAGACGGCGGCAGCCAAATACGAGTGACCCATACCAGGCTGACCGCAGATCAAAAGTCGTGGCCGGAATACGCGCGATCTTTCGAATTCTTCATTCAGAGCCTCCCTAGCAAAGCCAAAGTCCTCGTCATCGTAAGGCTCAAACATGGCTTCCTCGAGCGCAGTCACCTTCTTCTTCCGGGGCAAGATGTCCTCCAGAATGGCTTGGATGCTATGAAGCTGGTCGTGCAGTAGTGGCTCAACGGGCTTTGGAAGCGACGCGGCTCCAGACGTCGCTGCTCGCTCAGATGATGGTACAATCTTCTTCTTGGACAGAACAAAGTCCGTCATCTGAATGTCAATCTTGTCGGGATCGACAATCAATTTGTCCTTTGAGGCATAAATCTGGGGGTACGTTCGCTGGATCGCATTCATTGCGGCTTCTGTGCACATGGCCCTCAAATCGGCACCGCCATAGCCTTTGGCGTCCCGAGCAAGCGATCTTTTGAAGTCATCGGACACGCCCCAGTCCTTTGTATGGATGTCAATGATAGCCTTGCGGGCATCAACGTCAGGCAGCGGGAAGTAGAATTCCCTATCGAAGCGTCCAGGGCGGCGGAGAGCCGGATCGATATTGTCGGGACGATTGGTGGCTCCAATGACAATGACTTGACCTCGTCCATCCATGCCATCCATCAAGGCGAGCAAGGTTGATACAATCGAGGCATGGATCTGCTCTTGTTTACTAGACCGAACAGGTGCAAGTCCGTCAATCTCATCAAAGAAAATGATGCTAGGCTGCGTCCGTCTGGCTTCCTCGAAAAGGAGGCGAAGCTGCTTCTCTGCCTCACCAACCCATTTGCTGAGTGCGTCGGCACCCTTGCGCATGTAGAAGGTGATCTTCTTGCCGCCAATGCCGACCGAGTTGGCAAGAGCACGCGCAAGAAGTGTTTTACCCGTGCCGGGCGGTCCATGGAACAAGACACCCCGAGGTGGAGTAACGTGGAACTTCATAAAGAGCTCCGGGTAGAGGAGAGGCAGCTGCACCATCTCTTTGAGCTGGTCAATATGACCTTCCAGACCACCAACCTTGGTGAAGTCAACGTTGAGATCAACGCCGAGTGGATCGGCATCCGCGTAAGCCTTTTGGTTCTTAACCTTGCCGACGTTGGGAGCAGCAGTGAGCGCTGCAGCTCCGCCGTCGACATTGAGGCCAGGGCCTCCAAGGAAACCGGGAGGTACTGCTGAGGTAGGCGTCTTTCCTACATCGCCGCCAGGACCTGCAAGACCCGATCTTCCACCCATCTCGTCGTCGCTGCTATCCGAGTCGACTCCTCCAGTGGCTGTGGCTCCAGTGCCCCAGGGTCCACTGAACAAAGCACCTGGACCACTGATGTTGACTCCACCAAAAGGGCCAGCGATCGTGTGAAGGGTGCGGTCCCAGCCGGCGGCACCGCCTCGGCGGCCACGTCGAGCTGGACTGGGAGCGGGAACCTGTTCTTCGTCTTCTGCGGCATCCCTAGGCGGCATAATGCTGTAGTTAACAAGATTCCGCTTCCGCTTGCCTCTGACACTCTCGGCGCGTATGGACGGAGACCGTTGGCGGCGGCGTCGAGGCCGGCGCGAATTTGAGCTTCCTCGCAAGTCTTCAAGCTCTTCGGCCATCTCATCGCGGTCAAGCTCCACCTCTTCGTCTCCCGAGTCTCGATGGGATGCTTTGGCGGACCGGCCTCTACCGCGGGTATTCTTACGGCCGCGGGAAGGAGTGGTCTCGTTGCCATCATCGGCGGCAGTTTGTGCTTTGTCGGGAACTGACTCGTTGTCGTCCCCAGAGTCGTTTCCGGGCTCGAAGTCGCTGCTCGGCTCTTGAAGTGATTTCTTAGAACGCGACTTGCGCGTCAGGCGGCGGCTGCGGGTGTTCATGGGTTCTTCCTCGGCAGGCTCTTCTTCTGCGGGCTCGTCTTCTGCGTCGTCCGCAACCGTATGACGATTACCCCGCGTCCGGCGCGTGACGGGGACCTCTTCATCATCTTCGTCATCTGCTTCTTCGGGCTCTACTGTTTCCATGGGGTGGTCTTCGTCTTTCACGGCACTTTCGGCGGCATCATCGTCCGACAATGACTCCACTTCGGGCGCCTTGAGCTCTCCGTTGGATGATTGCGATCTTTCGCCGTTTTCGGTATCGCCCTTGCGAGGACTGCTTTCTTGAGTAGCTTCCTCGATTGGAGGCGGGGGTGATCTCATGACGCCTTTTCCGCCGCGTGTGGCGCGCGTCATTCGTGATGCAGCCTCAGGACTGATACTCCTGGAGCCGCGCGCAGGCATGACGTGTTTTCCGGAGTTGGAGAGCTCAACAAGTTCTTCGTCGTCATCGGCGGTTTGAGCGCGCGTGGTTCTGCGAGTCATTGTGGACGCGACCTTTGCAGAGCCAGCGCGAGTCTTGCGTACCTGCAGGACGACGATTTTTGAAGGGCGGGGCGAATTCTTGTTGGGATTCCGTCGAGGAAGATCGTCCTTATCGTCCGAGCTCGAGCCCGAAGCCGCGCTATCGTCCGAGCTCTCCCTGTAGGTTGCTGCCTTTACAGCTGCTTTTCTCATGCGACGGCCAGTGTTTTCATTTACGGGCATCTCCTCCTCTTCTTCCTCCTCGTCCTCTTCAGGTTCGTCGAATGATTCTTCGCCGCCACTTTCGGATTCTTCGTCGTCGTCTTCGATATCGGAACCGCGATACTTGTTGCGCCTCACGCGGCTGGGACCTTTGCCGGATTTCGCGGGACGTGACTTCTTGCGCGAACGGGTGGGACGGTCGGCATCGGGTTGAAAGTTCTCGTCGTCCGAGTCCGACTTGTTTGGATCAAAGTCCAGGATATCCCGCTTGCGTTTGTTCGGTGGCATGCTGAACAATTGCGTCGGGTTTGCTCCAAGGAAGACCTAGAATTAAATCCAACTGTTAGCTGGCTGGGAGCTACAACAAGCTACTATTTCGGCCACGGAAATAGAAATAGTACTGAGTCGACAAAATTGCTGGCAAGAAGGATATAGCCCTGATTGGAGATGCGTGCGTTGACCATTGCTGGGAAATTTATGTTGTTTGCTGGGAGGGGCCCATAGTTGCTTGGAGGGCATTCGGGGCGGAACTCGGGTGGGTGACAGTGACCACACCACATAGTCGGCGTACAGTCGGCGGCAGTATTTGAAGTCGCAAACTGCGGCGCAAAGTGATGGCGACCATATTTGTCTACAGGTCACTACAATGATTGCAATTATGGAACTTACTCAGGTCGAGACAAGTTGTGACCGAAGGATGATTTCCGACGTGTACAGAACCAGCCCTTCGAACGCTCGCGGCGTGCCTAGGTATATAGGCGCCAGCAACGTTGGCGATCCTCTCGTGTTATAGTGTATCGATATCGCCAGTCGTATGCCAATTCACAGCAGGGATGTGAATATCGGAACAGGCAGATGGATCGGTTTGACAGGTACGATTTATAAGAGTGATGATAGGCGACAATAGAGTGAGTGATCCGCTCGGAGGCTATCGGAAAAGGCAGAGAGTATTCGACAAGCTGTCATGTAGTCGAGGCGAATGCGTGATTGTGAGAGCTGGTAACGAGATACCAGTCGGGGCGTGTCTGTTAAGCAGGCACCAGATTTGCGAATCGTGAATGGAGCTTGGTTGATGTGGATGCTCCCAGTGTCCTGGTTGATAACAAGAGGGTAAATAACAAATAGGAGCCCATGAAATATTGACCGGGCAATGGATGATTGTATCGAGGACCAGCCGTTGTCGAGGTGGTGATGGCTGGGGACGTACGAACAATCGAACGGCGAGCAGAGGAAAGAGAGTGAATGAACCAAGAGTCTGCGCGTCTGTTGCTTTGGTCGTGCATTTGCCCTGCCCTCCACTCTGTCTTAGCTCAGCAAGCAAGGCACGCGCTTGGATGGCCCACAAAAGAGGCGTCTGAGCCAATCAAACGAGCTACAAACCCTTGGGCCCAAGCGTCTTTTTAGCGATCCCATGTTTTGCACCCGCTTTCCACAACTGCCCCGTACCTATCGTAACCAAAATTCTGCGATCGACTCGGAGGCCCAAAAGCTTCCGTTCTTCGACATGAACTTGTCCACGTTTGCGATATTCAACATGGAGATTTCATTTATATAGAAAACTTTGCTTTTTTGTAGCTCATCAGAGTCGCCTCACACTCTGCAACGCAATTGACTATTTGGCGGTATTTAGACCCCAGAGATCGTCCTGCACGCCCCCAACAAAAGTTGCAAACCTCGTCATCTTCGTTCCAAAAGTTCTATATCGAGCTCCCCGGATTCCATCGTCATCGTCGGCGCTATGCCGTGCGGCTCTAAAGCTAAGGTCAGCCCTACGGATCCGGGGGAAGGGGAGAAGCCAGGGGAAACGGTTCTGGGTCGGACGCCCAGCTCGGGGCCAGCTGCCAGTCACTTGCTGGAGCCGCTTCCCGCCTGGCACTTCCCAAGTCATCAATCACCATATGCACCCCTCGGCCCCCTCCAATGAAGATGAATGGAGCCTCCCACAATTGCCGTCAAGCCTGTCTCGTCTGTCAGTCGGACAGATGATGCTTCGTAGGCAGGCAAGGGGAGCATTCCCAGCGCCGGCCCTTGCCGTCTTCCGCCTCCCCCACGTAGATTCCTTGCAAACACCCTCGACACCATTCTCCTGCCCGTTGCCTTGCCTCGATACTCCACAAATCTGCACCTCTGCTTACGCAGTCTACCACAAACACTTTCTATGAGTCGTTGGTTCGCGAACCATTTATCTGGCCTGCTGACTGGATGCGAAACGAAAGAAGCCATTATGTGTCACCCACGAGCTATGCACATGGACAATCTTGGCCCATGATCGCCCCATACCGTACATAGTTTTGAGCATCAGGCTGCACAGCAATATCGAAAACCAGGAAATCTGGTAAGCTTCTGCTGGCTGATCAGGCTCACGCCTGCCCGACACTTTGGATTGGATTGAAACATCAATTCTGGTGATCCTTCCCCACCGCCCTTTTTGAACCACCCAGCACGAAGCTGTATAAGCTGCATGTTCTGCTGACTGGACACGGTAAAATCTACATTGGCACCATGCAACTCGTCGGCAGACATGTGCTTTAGCCCCCGAAACTATTCGCTCGTCGGTCACCAATGTGCCTTTCCAGCAAGAGTAGGATCCAATGGGCTCAGGACAAGTCTATTGATACAAGCCCAGGTGTGCCGACGAGAACTAGTCCTCCGCAACTTTATTAGCCTGCGGAGCGGTCCAGCCGAGTATAGGGCTGTTGACGTGGTCCTCCTCTAACCCTCCTGAGCATCGGTCAATGGCTACTCGGCAGGTGACTCAATACGACGACTTTTGGGTACGACGGGCTGCTAGTTGGAACCTGTCGCATCTCGAAGGGTCACTCTCTTGCCCTTTGGTGCGCTGCCGTGCTCGAGACCTAGGTCCTCCGGCAAGCTGTGTCATTCATCCCCCGCCTGCTCATTGGTGTAATGGGCGTGTTGACATGCAGTCCTCCACTTATCCTCCTGTTGCCTTACCACGCGACCCTTTACTCGTCCGGGGTGCAACGTAAGCGGTCCAACAATTCGTCTCTTGGTCCGACTTGAGTATACGGAGTACGAAGGGTAAACGCAACGTGGGTCCCCTGTAAGCAGCCCCCAACGCAGTTGTGCTCACTTGCTGTGAAATCCTTCCTATATATGGTCATCAGGCTGCCAGATTTCTGCTTCCCATCCAACGCAACAAGTCCCTCCAAGATTTCACTGCTTTCCTAGTGGATTCGACCTTTGCCGCACCTGGAGTGCCGATTTTAGAATACTGACCCTGGTGGGCATTCCTTTGATCAATATTTGGTGACCGAGATACTTCTACGGTCGAGCCCAAGTACACCACGAGTATAAACCTCGAGGCACTCTCTTGAACAGCAACTCTTGGGCTTCTCTTGTGAACATCCAAGCCACACCAGATTTCCTGCCTGCATAGAGTGAAAAGTGAGAATCAAGACTTCTCTGCGACCATCGCCGTCTACACCAATCAGCCTTGCACGTAGGTCAACTATACTACAACCACAACCATGGGCTCTGGTCGGTCATCCAAGAAGGGCAGTGAAGCACCTGCCCCACTTCCGGATAGTGCTGCCCATTACGGCACCCAACGTCAAGACTCTTTCGGTTCAGACTCTGTATGTCACAGCAAAATTCCCATAATTACTGCATTGAATTGTTACTGACGACCATATCAAGTCATACTCTCACGAATGGATGTACGAGTCCCCAAGACAGAGCTATTCCAGATCTCCCATCGAAAGAGCCACCCCGACCCGTCAGTTCTCGTCCAGCTCGGCCAAATCCACCAAGTCGAACAAGAACAAACACACTCACTGTGGTCGCCACTCTAACCAGTGGCTTCTGGGTGGTTTCTCAATGACAGACACTATCAAGTCTGCGTTGAAGAAAGACTGAGCATTTGTCAAGGCGACACGACGGCTAGCGACCAGCGCGCACGATTTAATATTAGCCCGGAAAACGGGAAACATTAATTACTGTAAAATATAACGACGCGAATTACGACTTTGGCGCGGTGGAAATCATATTGGGAGGATTTGATAGGTTGTAAATGGGTCCTGCGTGTGGGAATCGACGGGAACGTTAAAAAGGTGCTGATTAGTGCTGGCGCTGACGGGCTTCGATGCCGGAGGGGTGGCTAAAAGACACCGGTGCTCCGACGATTAGACGATTTCTTTTGGTGGTTGAACACTACCATTGCGCACCGACGTCATACGTTCAGATTCAGATTCAGACTACATATTTCTTTTTTTCAGAAACTATGTACAATCAATTCAAGTAATGAAATCTATTTCGAAATACGCAGTTCCAGAACAGACGGGTTACAGCAGGCCTATTTCACCAAACGGGGTATCTTGATTACCTGATGCAACAGCTCACAATTTATTGCTGTGCAGCAACCTACCTAACCTGGCCAAACTTTCAGCAAGCAGGTCCTTTTGACCCCGCCAGCGATGGCCTGTAAAAAGTAAGGTAAACACATTCGGCGACAAGCAGGCAGCTCCGTTGCTCCTTCATAGGGTTGGGTGGGTATCATTTCATTTTTCTACGTGTATCTCTGGCCGACGCGATTTCCGGACATCTATCTGCAAGACGGTACTCCTATTCGTGAAAGTCCTAGGATCGCCGACGCAAACAATCTTTCAACGCCGCCGACGAAGCTCCCTAGGTTAGACGGATCGTGGCATTGGACTAAGAATTAATCAACCTAGCACTCTCGGCACCTCGGCCAGAACCCCCCTCGAGCCCCTCCATGTTTTAGCATCACTGGGCGTTGACCATGGCAATCGCAGACGTTCTGGTTCAACCTCCGTCGCCCTCAGAGTTTCTACTGACCAACGCCACCTACATGCTCCGTAGACGAAGCTGCCGATATAGCAGGATGGCTTTTCAATCGCCAGGGTCCAGAATCAGCCAGGTATCTTATATGGATGGCTTCTGGCGCATCTTCGGAGACCCAATTGGCAAAGCGAAAGTTGAAACCCTCCCAAGCCTGGGAACGAGTCCCGCCGTATACACCTCCCCGAACAGGTATGCGGACGACTGAGAGCGGCATGTGGCTCAAGGTTAGGCGCTCCGTAGAGCAAGTGGCCCATGCCAATGCGACCGCAGCAGCAGCGCACTGTCGTGGTCATGACTCGCCATTACGGTACCGGGGCGGGCCCCCTCTCGAGAAGATGCGGAAGAACAAACGTCCTGCCTCAGTCAGGGCTTTCTGTGCTGGGCTTGGGATGTTCCGATCTTTGCCAATGTTCCTCGTCGCCCTTTGCTTGGTGTTTTTGAGACCGGCGAAACCGACGTGCTGAGCTTCCGGTTGTTTCATGCCGACTACATTGTTCTTCAGCATTCTCTCTTCGCTGGGAATTGTCCGTAGCAACCACAGACTCGCAGCTCAGAGCAGACGAGACGCATTCGTATGCAAGAGCAGCCGTTGTCCAATTTTCCATCACCCCAGCCCAGTCCGCGCGTTTACGGCAGATCCCATCCCCTGGTTCGCCTTCGCCCTGTTGGTCCCCATTGTTTTATTGTTTCCGCACTCCTGGGCTCGGCTTTACGCCGAGAGAAATAGTTGTTTAAACTTTCAAACTAGAGAAAACAAGGGTGATCCCATTTGGCTGTTGGCTTGTCTTTCTTGCCCTCTTCCTACTACCCTTACAGCCAGAGACGCCTACGGTCCTTTGATGCCGGCTCTTCTTCTAAGGCCAATCTAGCGCTCATCGAACATGGAGGCGCTGTGTGGTTTTTCACGACCTTCGTCAGCCAAGCGCGGCCTGCCCGATCCATTGTAGACTGGTACTGTACTCTTTTTTTTGCCGAGTTTTGTCCTGTTCTGGAATGCCGACGATTCTTCTTGAGAGTTTTTCTTCTTTGCACACTTACGTGGTGGGCTTACTCAAGTTCTGACTTCTACCCCATAACCCACGTCCGCATCTAAAGAAGAAGCCTTCATTTGATCATAATTTGATCCCGCTGGCACCCCGCAGGCGAGAAGCACCTTTCCTGGCATCTCCCCTCTCCAATACAACCCACCATATATATTACTCGACGGCAAAGTGGGTGTCCTACGGTCCCGTGGGACGACGATAGCCATTCTGTTTTCCGCAATAGAAACGGAAGCTTGCGCCTTCTCGTGCGGTTCATCTTTGTCTATTAGAAAATACCAAAAGAAGAACCGTCTTCTCAAAAGACACTATTTCTTGGAACTTTCCATTCTCTGTCGTCCCAATACTAGTCCAATTGACCGCCAATCCGTTCCATGCGAATCTGCATCACCACACCTCGTCTCTCCAACCCTACTGGCATCAGCCAGTAACAGTCCCTACCCAAGGGGCCAGTCGGCAATGCAATTCACCACAGGACGTGCGCTCGATCTATCGGATGCAAGCCGCCCTTATCCCTCACTATGCCGCATCCCGGTTGAGGTAAGTATTCCATACATGGAATCAAGATTACACTCAGAAGATGGGCTTCATATATTAATTATCCCTTCACGAACAGGTGAGGCTCATGATATATGAGTTGGCCGTCAAGCTTGACAAGACGATCGTGCCACGTCAGATTGCCGACTGCTCAAACAAGTTCACCTGGGGAGATCGCGAACAGGTGCCCGTCCACAACCACCCTGGCAACCGCGATTACTTCTGGGAGAGCCGGGACAGCGAGCGGCTCGCCATCGTCTCGCTGAACCTGACCTGCAAGCAGTTTTACGGGGAACTGAGGATCTATCCCGTCTTCTATCGCATCAACCGCTTTCAGTTCGACGTGCAGGAGCTGGTGCCGTTTCTGGCAGCCATCACCCCAGAACGCCGCAATGCGATCCGGCACATTGCTGTAGCCCAGAGGTCCTTGGTGTCTGGCGGTCTTCGGCCGAAACAGTTGATTACTCTGTGCAAACATGCCGCCACTCTGCTCAAGGGCTGCGCCAGCCTGGAGGACTTGCCGGCGACCCTCGAGCTCCTCGACAACAGCTTGCCTGCGGACAGACCCAAGACGAGGATGTCGTCACGGAAAGACAATGTAAAGGCCTGGCGGCAGGCCGTCGACTTTGCCCGCCTCGACATCAGCGGCACTGACCGGCCATGCGGCTTCGACCCGGTGATCCCGGTAGCGGAGAATCAGGTCGCCAGGCTCCAGCAGGAACGACTCGACCGTACCATAGACTACAAGCTGGGCACGCTGCGCAAACACCTCCTGCCGCGCCACGACGCCATGGGCCGGCTGCTCTGGCGGGTGCAGGAGATCCTGGCCGTACGATGGTATCCCGAGGGGCCGCGCTGCCAGGTGTGCTGGTGGAATACTGGCGACCACACCGAGGCGTCCGAGTGGGAGAAGGCCCATGCGCTCATGACGCCCGAAGGCTTGGAGCTGTTCCGAAGGTTCTACGACGACGCTGCCGCACGGTACCACGACGTTGTGTGGGCAAACGTGGGACACCCCAGCAGCAACGGCAGCGGCGGACCCGAAGTCGATATTCAGTTCAAAACACCCAAGAGCGACTTGGATGCCGAGCTCGAGAAGCTGCGCGCGACCCCGATGCCCAACGAGATCCAGGCTCTTGGCGACGCTGGACTCTTCCGGAACAGGGCGCTGCAGAGCCTCTGGAGGCGGCTTCAGCGTGATTACCAGAATACCGAGTACATGTTGCGAGCCCATCGTAATCTCGCCACAGAGCGAGAGCAGAAGGATAGGGAAAATCTCAAGAGGAGGCCATCGAAATCTGTCCCGTACGACGCGTGGCCCAGAAAGCGGGCGAAGCTCATGGGCAGCAAGTAGCTGTATGAAGCTACATAAGCAACCCACCAAGAACAGAATACGAAACAACAGTCCGGAGCACCCCACGACGGTACTGGCAGGCGGAAACGATATCACCATTACCATTTTCTGGAGTTGGCGGGAACGATCAATACGGACATTTGGCCAAATTGTCATTATCCAGCCATTTTATTGGGATCGCGGGAGTCACATCATAAGGGCGTTTTGCATTATGAGCGGGTGTTTTTGCTTTACGGTCATGACTTAGATACCAAAAGAATAGACGACGGCAACGTCCGGCGAGTATGAATTGTATACCTATACATTTACATTTACGACTACATTCCGCGGACAACGCGATCATAATGTGTGACTGACAATAGTATATCACTGCATAGCGCCGAAGTCATCACGTTGAATAAAAGTGTTAAATTACAAAAAACAACAGGAAGGAAAACATCGGCAGGGGCCGTAAACTTCCTTCAAGGCAATGGTTTCCTATTAAGCTACTAGGGAAAATCAGCACAATATGACCAGTCTTTCGTAGGCTATGAAGTACAAGCAGCTCATATATTCTTGCACCTAGAAAAGCCGAATCAATATTCCGAAAAGGCAGGGCTCTTCATATCTACCGGACTAGGTAGTCCCGGTTATAAGGTCATTATTGCAAGAAACCCCTGAGCTAGCGGCGTCCTCAGTCGCGCGTCCATCAATACATTACAGTCGGCAGTGGTCATGAGCATCTCTGAATGATGACAGTCAATGATGACAAGTACTGAGCGCCGGCTTTTTTGTCTCTGGGATACTACGTTTTGGGACTAAAATAGCAGCCCAGTCCACTACCCCTTCGAGTGTCTTTCATATTCAGGTCTAGCCGCAGTAGAAGAGCTGGTAGACAACATGGTGATGCTATTATGCATGCCTCTATTTACAACATAATCAAAACTGCAGGCATCCACTGAATTCCACCAGGCCAGAGTTTTGGCCCGATTACTGGAGTTTAGGTTTGCATGATTGATCACCTCAATCTGACTTCCCAATGGCGACAATGCACCCGACAAAAAGGATTAGGTTTGAGACCTCTCGATTCGAGGTCGTACAGATCGGCGCTTGGCGTAGCTTTCCAACGTTTTTTTCCGTCCTCACACCCGGAATGATTGCATCCACGGTCCGCGACCCCTTGGACTATGATAATGTAGTTCGGAGGTGAGCCAATGGCATTAACTCTTGACTTGACTCGCTTTTCAAGCGAATATTCCGAAGTTCTCCTACTCCCCTTACTCACTGCTACCACCAGCGGGATCCAGCTGGTCGACAAGCTTGTGAATAGCCTACGCGGAAAGCGCTATGGGCGGCTGTTACACAGACACAGGAGGGCGCCAGGCGTGCGGCTTCCCGAGCCCGGCTTTCACCTCCTGTAGATCCCTCCTGCGTTCTTTGATCTGACGTAGGTCTGTCTTCCATTGCCTGTCATTCCATTGATACGTCTTTTCAGTCATGAGTTCACGACACATGAATGACAAGAATCCAGCACAGTCATTCGAAGCAGGCAATGATCTACTTGAGAATTGGACTTGAGAATGACAGTTGCTAGAATGAGGTTCTGTCAACACCATGCGCCCGTCCCATCACAAGGCTTTTCGTGGTTATGAAATCTCTGCACAGGACAAAAGTAAACGTTGCAAGTAGCCTCGTTGTTGACCCATAGGAGTCTTTCTGCAACAGGACATCTCCTAGGACACCAACTACTGGCAACGTCGCAAGGTAACAATCGACAACTCCGGGAGAACAGATGTGCCCACGTCACCAGAAGACCCGCTTCATCCGTAGCACTGCGGCGAATCTCGAGTCAATCTGGGAAGACAAGCAGAAGCAGTACCGCCAATTCAGTCACTACGAAAAAATTACCATCTCATCATGTGCTAATACAGACATCGCTCCACCCCCGCACACAGCGGGCGACAGGATCTGCGGGATGGCGGAAACTGTAATTCGTCTAGCGGCAACCATCAGAAACCGATAGTGCTTTGCGTATGGGGGATGCGAAGGAATAACTTCCGAGGAGCCACATGACAGCCATACCTGCGAGGCTGAAGTGCTTGGGGATCCCGGGAACACGGCCTTGCCACCTACCACTTGCTATGTGACGAAGCTATGCCGAGTCTATTTCGACTCGACGCATGGCCGTTTTCGTGGCTGACGGGATACTTGGCCAAGCGCGGGTTTCTAGGATGACACATAGTCTGTCCCTGGCGAAGCTATTGCGCTGGTACACCTTCAAGTTGATTTACTTCTCCTGAACGAAGAGTCCTTGGACGTTTTCACCATCAGAACGATCATGTCTCCCGTCTTCCAGCGATTTCACGACCACGACAGGAGAACATCTTGACTATCGACGGATCAGTCCTAGTAACACACCACCTCCCCAGGTACCCGTCTCTGCCGGCTCTCCGGATCCGGTGCTTCCCTCCTCATCGATATATGAATTTAAACTTGATATACCCCATGCAGGAGCCCACTCAAGTCGCATGGACCCCATTCTCATTGCGATCTTCTCGAATGCCGTATGATACCCATGCGAACCTATGATCCGGCCGATCACAGCTTCTTGGTATAATGTTGCCGCCTCTCAACGCGACCGGACTAGAGCGGTCCGATTCGGTAAGCTCTATTCAGGGCGCATCCTGTGCCACGACATCTATGTGGACTGCACGGAGACTAACATATGATGCCCAGTTTCTTATTGAAGTATGGGTTCTCTATGGGATAGGAATGTTGGTCTTCATTGCTCGCTTCGCTGTGCGGCTCAAGACCGTCGGTTTCCGAGGTTTCCAGGGCGATGACCTGTTTGCGGTTTTGCTCATCCTGTTTTATACTGGTGATGCTGTCCTCGTCGACATTGTCTGTAAGTTTTGATTCCACTCCCGCGTAATTGAAGCCGGCTCGCTAACAAGTCTACGCAGATTGGACTGGATCCAATGTCGAAGCAGCGAGATTCCAGCGCCACCGGAGTATGTTTCACAGTCACGAATGCAATACATGCGATCATGAATAGTTGCTAACAGAAGGAAAACTACAGCTCTTACGGATGCAGAAATACAGCAATACACGATCGGATCAGCAGGTCAGTGGGCGGCATGGTTCACCTACCCAGCCCTACTATGGTGCCTCAAAGGTGCCATGTTGTGTTTCTTCAAACGTGTCACCATGGGTCTATGGCAGGAAAAGCTTGTTTACTGGCTAATGTGGGCTTGCGGCATATCCTATTGTGCCGTTGTATTAACCGTGAGACTTCCGGTTTTGAGAATCGGTTTAACTATTGCTGACAAACACTAGGTCTGTTTGAGTTGCTACCCTACGCATTTGAACTGGCAGTAAGTTTTCATGATACCAGCTTTTAAATTACTACTAACAATCACACAGAGTTGTGCCTGATCCAGGTCGTAAGTGATACGCAGATGCCAGACTTCATGAGGCGAAACTGACAAGGATTTCAGCGAAATGTACTTTTCGGAGTCAGAACTTCATCTCTATCGCCGTACTCAATGTATTGTATGCCATTCACCCCTGAAAGCCGGGTATACTTACTAGAATCTTATGCTAACCGGATCTTAGGACTGATATGGCTATCCTGGCTGTTCCACTTCCAATTCTATGGCAACTTAGAGTCTCCATCAGAAAGTAAGTCGGATTCCACTTTGATCGAGCGACAATGACATACATACTAAGTTGACCACAGGAAGATACTGGTCGGCATGCTCATCTGCACTGGAGTCTTCGTCATAGCAGCAGCAATCATTCGGGTCGTTTTGACCGTCGGAGCAAACCCCAGCGCCATGAATATCAACCGTTGGGGCGTGCGCGAGACCATTATCGGCATCATCGCGGCCAACATTCCGATCTTGTCGCCCGCTTTTACTAAGACATTCTGGCGAGGACCGAGTCCGACCCGGCACTTCAGCAAGGCCGGCGACGGGTCCAAGACCATCTCGGGCGGCGGTCAGCGTACTAGGTCGACTTGGAGGACTTGGAACGGCGCTTTCGGACCGTGGGGCATGACGGAGACATTTGCCGAAAGCCTCAGCACCCGCAACCACAACAAGGACAGCAGTGCTGCCAGCTTCCACGGTAGCGATGATTTCATGCTCGAGTCCACGCAGCCGATTATACCGCCCACGTCGCACGATGTTGTCGTCCAGACGTCGTATCATGTCAGCTCGGAGGAGAACGACGGGGACCTTGGGAATCCGTGGGATTTGCAAGATGCGCAAGGACTACATCCGGAAACTACAGCAGATCATAGTCCGGTTTGATGCTTTGCCAGAATTGACTTCTTTTCTATGACACTGAATTCTGCTCCACTTGCGACTTACTGGACTCGACAATGTGTTTCTTTCATTACGCATTGCGATCAATTATTGAACAATTGAGTTGCAGAGCAGTTTAATAATTTGTGCCTCCAGAATGGACCTGCATGGACCGAGGAGTGATTCATATCGGTTTCTGGTACTCTTTTGAGCACTCTGAAAGAGCATTCTCTGGAGTCCGGGGTACAGCTGACAGGGGTGTCGATATCTGAAACTCGGTAGTTGGTTCAAGTACCAATCAAGCTCGACATTTCCGTCCATAACACGGACCATTATACCTACTTGTACAAGAAGAATACCCCTGGCGATGACATGGCTCATCCAAACTTGCTCTCTCTCTCTCTCCAACATTACAACCCATCACAATTGACGTCATTTCTGTCACGCCAGCATTGATTCCAGAGACAATGCATATCTACACGACGAATCCAGCACACTCGCAGCGTGCCAACATGCAGCCACTGTTCCACAGCTTTTTCATGGCGGATTCTCAGAAACCTTTCTTGACTTGACACTACATTATCTTGAAGTAACAAAACACCAAACCCTGACTGGCACCTACCGAACCACCGCAATGGGCTCCTCATCCGGCATCGCCGGCCTCAAGTGCGTCCAGTGGATCGTGCGCGGGGTCCAGTTCGTCGCCTCCGTCGTGGTCCTGGGCATCTACGCCTACTTCCTGGCGACCATGGTCAAGGGAAAAATCACCATCCCGACGGGCGTCAAGGCCGTCGAGGGCATCGCGGGCGCGGGCGCCGTCTACGCCGCCGTCGGTTTGTTGTTCGTGTGCTGCTGCGCCGGCCACGCGGGCTCCTCTTTCGTCGCCCTCGTCCTCGACGCCGGCCTCATCGGCGGGTTTGCGTACGTCGCCGTCGCTAATCGCGACGGCGCCGGGTCTTGTGCCGGCGGAGATGTCAATACCGTGTTCGGGTCGGGCGATGCTGCTGCGACGCCGAGTGATGCCGACGGTAGTGTTATAGGCAGCGTCGGCATGCCGTCGTCTCAGTTTGCGTGTCGCCTCGAGACTGTGTGCTTGGCTGCGGCGTGTGTTGCTATGTAGGTCTATCAAAGAACCCTCCCTGCAGTGGGTGGATTGCCCATGGCGCGACCAGACCTATACACACATCCATGATTGCGCTCTAATACTACTTTACTAACACACGCATCCTTGAAACAGTCTCTTCTTCATCGTCTCCATATTCCTAGAGATCCACATGAACCGCAGCCGCCACCGAGCGATGCGCCCGATCCGGGACGCCGACGGCGAGTACATCAACAAGTCGGACTGGGCCGGCGCGCCACCACCCCAGCGCCGCGAGGGCAAGCGAGGATTCCTAGGCGCGCTCCGGCGGGTCGGGACGCGGCGCCGCCACCGGGAGGAGCCCGCGAACCCGGACGCGCTGCCGATGCACCAGCAGCCGGGCGACATGCAGACGCGGCAGGTGGCCGAGTGGGGCGAGGTGTCGTCGCTGCACGACAGCGACCGGCTGTACTTCAACGACGGCGACGACCGCGACGAGCACGGCCCGCCCGTGCAGATCAAGCCGACGACGGCGCCGCGGCCCGCCGCCGGCGTCTACGAGGAGGGCGACGTCAGTCACATGCAGTACGACCTGTACCAGCCCCCGCCCAACGGCAACGACCTGAGCCACGGGCCCGGCGAGATCGGCAGGCCGAAGGAGACGCGGGCGTCAAGGATCGAGAGGTTGGTGCAGAGCTGAGTGTGTGTGATAATGAGAGGCGGGAGGGTTGGGATTTTGAACGAAGCGCAATGATTCGGGATGGAATGAAGTTCATGGTTATATATTACGACGGACATGTACTATGTTGGAAACCGGGACTTGGAGCGAGGGCGTTTGGGACGTGTTTGTGACCATTCTGGTCGCCCATTTGGAATGATATCTTATTTTCAACGGTGTATAAGAAAGAAAATGTTGAAACAATAGCTCGAATTCGTTATGTCTGATCATCTCATACTGGACGTGAGAATCCTTTGACGGCACCCGGCGGAGAGTTGTGTTATACAAATTACTCCCAAATAGGAATCGGCTTTCTCTCTTCCGCATTTTCTTTGGCGTCGGTTGTAAGAATCCTGCTCGTAAAACATCCGATATCGAGAGGCTATACTCTAGAGCTCAAGACATCTTCTCTTCGGATTTCTTTTCACCAGATTTACCACCAACAGGCGGCGTCGTCGTAGTCGCCGGCGCACCACGCTTGGAACCCGGAGACCACCCCATCACGCGTCTGACTTTCCGCACAGACCCTACGCCGTACCCGAGCAGTAACCGTACCGCGGGCGTGATGAACTCCTGTCGCTCTGCTTCCAGGTCCGGGTTGAGCGTCACCAGCAGGCCGAACAGGGCGAGGAAGATACCGGTCAAGAGGACGATCATGAGAACCTGCGTCCACGCCAGGATGGGCGCGGTGCGGTTGATCGCCGCCGAGGCCTCCATGGTCGAGTTCATGAGGGGCTTCAGCTCTTTGAAGAAGGAAGCCATGGTTGATGATGATGTTTGGATTTGGGCGGTAGTGAGAATTTCCTAGTGTTTGGGATCACCGAGTTGATCTTGGCTTTGGTATAGTGAATCTTTTCGTAAGATAGATGAGTCGACTAGAGTTCTTAGCGGAATGTTTGATGACGAAGAAAGCCGATGAAATGAAGTAAAAGAGATGATTACCTCATGGTGGACATGTTTATATTTAACCTAGGCATCTGTTGCCCCAAATATTTAGCTTGGCCTAGGGTGCAATTTGCGGGGGATCGAGGCCTGTCAAAGCCACCCCTGCTCCTATCAAATATTTAACTAATTAAGTCAAGATCTACGGCTACCTAGAGGTGTTTACTCTCCAATCGGAAAGAAGGTGATTCACAACAGGCCCCACGACCGCTAGGCCTTCGACGAGATATATGCTCATGATACTACCGGGAATACAGTCACATACCGCAGGAACGATCAGGGCCTTATCGCGATGCTGAAGACAACATCCTCTTGAGCCATGCCGATCATTGACCCTATACCATGATCTTTTCCACGCCCATCGCGCCGGATCTGATCAACGTGGCACCTCGCCGAGTAGGCGACCGGGAACCCAAGCGACTGATGAGGCAGAACCTACGGCGGCTCAACGACACGGCCGCCTTCCACGGCCGCCCCTATTCGTAGGGCCTCACCATCTTCCGCACGGTATACACGCCCGCGTCGGACGAGGCGTTTCCCCGGGCCATCGAGCGTCTGAAGCAGCGGGCGCACTTGTTTGCCGTGGCAGAGGGCGGTTCTGGGTCCGCGTCGGCATCAAAGCCAATTTATTTTCTCTCTGCGTTGGGATCTATGACTACGATTTGTACGAGCTTGAGAATCCGGATCCTGCAGACGGGGTTCAGAATTGGTACGGCATATATCCTTACAGGTAGCCACTGCCGGATGATGAGGCAGGAAGTGAGAATTCCGATTCGAGGTCGCAAGGACGCGGCGCATCCTTCCAATTGGGTCCCCAGAGACGATATCAAAGGGGCGAGCCGATCGTCGGGCTACATTGATGCGGCATAGAAAAATATTAATCAAGATTTTGCGTCTTCTCCAAGGTCTCCTGAAAGATAAAAACATAAGCTTGGTTTACAAAATTGCACAAAAAAAAAGGTGAACCCGGGCGCTGCCGGGTTCGAATCCGAAACCTCTCTCCCCTCAAGATTTGGATTGTGACGCCTACCCATGAGGAGGAATTTGTGTGGGAGGAGATACTCCAGTAGTGCCGTCGAGAAATTCTGCACCTACTTGGGTTTATGAGGTCTCCTACCCGGGTAGGTGACTATTTGCCGACGTTTAGGAGTGGGTGACCTTTGGCGAGTGGGCGTTGCGTTGGGATAATCATTTCTGTGGTGGTGGCTGGGCAGACAAAGAATGTTGAAAATTGACGAGCGGGCCACGAGCTGGACTCTGGGTTGGTATGGTCATCAATTCTTCGAACGACTTGTGAGTACGATGATGGGCCTGGTTGGATGACCATTACAGACTGATATGGAGGCAATGATTCGTGGAAACTAGATCGAGGTCAAGGGCAGTTGAATCTCGGCGATGATGACTTGCGTGCACAATAGTTTATACAGCTTCAAATATGGTTATACAGCTTTAAGATGCAGCTTCTGATACTTGCGTTGCTGGATGCGCAGATTCCGTATAAATCAAGCCGTTGGATGAATAAAAAATCATGACACCAACTTCTATTTATTCTAGTCCTCAATGTACGCCAGCAATATCTTTCATCAAAATTGGCCATCAAACAAATATCGATCATCCATGAACGAGAGCAGGAACCTCGCGAGCAGACGCCCAGTATAATTCAGCGAGACATCACGAGGGAAAGAAAGCGTCTCCTCGTCCGACAGAATGGGAACAGCGGCCAGGAAATCCAGCTCATAGTCTGCGTCAGTATTAGTCTACCATGTACAATCGCAACTTCGTTTCCCAAATGGGCCACAGTGAAAGGGGAAAGGGTGAAAACTCACAAGAATCTCCCGACAACAGCTCCTTGAGGCTCGTCACCATCTCGGACGCCGGCATGTCGAGGTCGCCCTGCTCGGCGAAGCTGTCGTCGACGAGCGGGTTGAACGCCCGGGCCGAGGCGTCCCGCGTGTGCGTCTGGTAGACCTGGTGGAACTGGTACGCGAACTGCTTGAACGGCAGGTTCTCGACCTCGCGGCAGGCCTGGAGCGCAAATCCGCGGCCGTGCTCGGGCCTGGCCGTCCCGTCGCGCATCCCGACCTCGACCTGCGACGTGACGAACTCGTCGGCCGCCGCCTCGACCGTCTCCATGAACAGGCAGAGCACCAGGAACGCGGCCAGGCAGGGCGCCCACTCGCCGCGCGACTTGGGCTTGAGCGAGCGCGAGAAGCCGTCGAAGAGGTGCTGCATCTCCTTGAGCAGGTGCTCGTCCAGCAGCGACTTGATCTGCCGGTTGAGGACCCGCGGCGTCAGCCACGGCACGTTGCGGGGCAGCAGGTTCGTGTGCGCGAGCGCCTCGATCGACGCCGGCGTGATGCACAGGTGCCGGGTCAGGACGTAGTGCATGGCGTATATGGATAGTGCTCGCTTCACCATGGGCGACTGTGCAAACGGTCAGTATCAAGTCGGAAGAAACGACATTGGACTCTGTATCGCGAACTCACATCCGATCTTTGGCTAAACCTTTGGACAATCTTCAGAACCTTTCGTGGCAGAGTCGTGTGCCGACACGAGTCCGTAACCTGCTCCGCGTACTGCGGCTCGAGAGTGATCTTCTGAATATAGTCCCGAGTCCGCCTCCTTAGCTCGTCCCTGCAGGGCGCATTATCCAACTCGATACCAATGGGCGCGGAGCTGCGCATTCGGAGGTCAAAGAGCTGGTTCGCGCCGGCGTTCAAGTGCCAGTGCTGTAGGGCCTCCTGGGTCTTGGCCGTGAAGAACTTGGCCCGGACCTTGAGCTTGCTCTCGAAGCGGGTGCCCGAGAACAGCTCAACCTCGCAGGGGCTCTCGACGCCGCCGACGGTGAAGCTCTCGATGTTGTCGGCGACGAAAGCTGCCATCTGGTCCTTGCGGAAGTGACCACGGATGAAGTCGGGAAACAGGACGGGGAGAAAGTCCTGGAACTGCCAGCACATGATTTGGGGTACCGCGGCTGTGAGCTTGGAGCAGTTCTTGCATGGACGCTCCTTGTCGCACTGTAACATGTCAGTATATGCCTATAGTCATGGGGGATGTATATATAGTCGTACCTTGACCTTGCGAGCGTGACAGCAGAAACAAGCCCCCAATCTGCGCACATGTAGCGCATTCTGCTTGGTATCGTTCGCCAACGGACCCTTTCTACCCTTGTGCGTCATGCGCATGGCCTCGAAGCACTCGTAGGGGTTCGGCTTTCCGGAAGCGGCATTAATGAGCATGGGCGTCATGATTAGGAACTTGCTACTGCTGCTGCTGGCCGGATCAGTCGCAGCAGCAGGCTTCTTCTTCTTCTCGACCTTGCTCTTGCCCTGAACCTTTCCTCTGGCAGGCTTCATCGGCTCCTTGCCGGCTTTGGCGCCGCTGGTTGACGGTGAGGCCGGCAAGCTGTGATGCGGAGAGTGGTGCGAGCTGCTTCCGGGAGAAGCCTGAGAGGCGTTTGACGGAGCAGGATCAGTACTCTTGAAGAGCAACTCTGGTCCTGGCAGGTTTGTCGCGTCCCACGGCGAAACGTTGGCTCCATCACGGAAATCTGGTGGAATTCCCAGATCAGTTGCCTGGGCAGAAAAGTCAAACCCACTGAGATCCGCCACATCTGAAAGATCGATATTGTTCTGGAGCGGGTCACAGTAGGCTGGCAAGTCAATGTTGCCTAATGAGTATGTCAGCGTATGCTTCATTCAATGCGCAATGCACCAGCTGTCTTTACCGTCGAAGGCCTCGGAAAACATAAAGTCATGATCTGGCACGAATGACTGGTTCCCGTCAGAGTTGTATGTGAAAGGGTCATTCAGTCCGCCCATTGTGGCCGACAGGGCGGCATCGGACCGGCTCGGAAAGGAGCCAGACAGGAGATTCTGAGAATCATCATCTATATCCAACGGCGACATACCCTGTGGCGACGGCTCAATGTAGTTGGCGTATCCGGGGACGACCCAGCTTCCCAGACTCCCACCGGGACTTGGGAAGAAGACCGAGGCCGGGTTAGAGCCGACATGCTGCCAGGAGTCCGAGTCCTCGTTGGACTCTGTGCGCCGGTGACCATGCGCCGACGGTGATGCTGAAGCGATGGAGGTCATGACAAGAAAATATGACGACGAGTATGACCCGTTTCTAGATGTTGGTTTCCTTCCGAGTTTGATATGTCCTTGCTTCGCATCCACTGTGTACTTTATCGTTGCCGAGTGTATAGTAGTTGAGTTACTTATTAGCTTAGTTCGCAGGCGGGTCTTCCCCAGTGAATAAGATCTGGAGGTAAGGCGAGTTTGCCTATAAATATCGGCCAAGGGCGCTCCTCTCAGATCCTGGAATCCTGGTAATTTTCCCTTGGTGCAGCAGAATATACCTGTTCCAAGAAAACAAGAAGCAAAGTGTTAAAAAGGGAGACCGGAGACCAAACCACGAAATCGTCACAGCCAGAGTCATCCGTCAACTCTTCAGCGACGAACGAGGGGCCGTCCTGCTTCAACGTGCTCACGGCTCAGCCCACAGACGCTAAACTGCTTTGAATGACCGACCCAGTGCAGCAACTACAGCGCTAAACTCGTTACGGCGTCGGTCAAGAATATGGTACAGATCGGGATCCAGTACGCCCGGCGTGTCGGTTAGCCAGGCACCAGGCACTCTACAGATTGGCAAGATCATCTTCCTCGTGATACCTTATCACCAGGCTGGTCCAATAAGAGGCGCGGGCAAGAAAATCAAATCAATACTGTATTCGATTCGGTGTCTAGAAATTGAATATTCTTTTTTTTCATGTCCCCTCGCATCTACGCCTGTCCCAGAATCTTGGGTATCACGACATCATTGTTAAACCTCCACAGCGCCGTGCTGGCCTGCGTGTGAAACGCGGCGCCCGTGTAAAACATGGTATTATTCAACCCGCCCTGCAGCGCCGTCAGCTGCGCGTAGAAGCCGTCCCGGATGGCCTCGGGCGCGACCTGCAGGTAGAACGGCGTGTGCGACTCAAAGATGAGCCACTCGACGGGGTGTTCCGCCGCACTGATGCCGGCGGCCTCCTGCACCGTCGCGATCTGCCGCGCAATGTACGACTGGACCAGCGCGTCCGTCAGCGTCGGGTCGTCGGCCGCGAACTTGACGTACCACACGTCGTCGAGCACCCCCGTCGGCTTGACGTAGTACAGCGCCGGCAGCACGGGCATGTTCATGAAGGTCCCCTGCGCCGCGTTGTACACGGACTCGGACTGGTTCAGCCCCGCGCCCCGGACCAGGCCCGTCCAGTACCCGTTGGCCGTGGCGTACTGCGCGAACACGGCGCGCTCCGCCGCCGTCAGGTCCCAGCCGCGCAGGTTGGTCAGCGTCGGCGGGATGCTGAGCAGGACCTGCCCGCACGACAGCAGCTTGAGGCCCTCGTCGCGCGTCGAGATGAGCAGCTCCGGCCGGCCCGTCGTCGTCGCGTTGGCCTGCCGGTTCGCCGACACGACGACGGACTCGAGGAAGACGTTGTCGGCGCCCAGGAACTCGCCCGCCCGCGAGTACAGCAGCGAGTTGTCGCCCTGCGCCTGCGTCAGGTACCCGGCCGCCGAGTACTGCAGGTCCTCGAGGTTGAAGTACTTGATGACGTAGATGGTCGATATGTGAAGCAGATCGCCCATTCCCTCGCTGTACTGGTAGTACACTGGGAACGCGGCCGTGATGTTGTACTTTTCCAGAAACGCGCCAAACGGGAGGTAGAGATCCTCCGGGACCGGGTCGGGCAGGTCGTAGCCCTGGAGCAGGTATGCATAGTCGACCAGGATCCCCGCGAGCTGCTGCAGGGCGTCGGCCTGGGCCTGCGCGTCCGGCCAGTCGAGCGTCGTGGCCGAGCCGTTCCGGAAGTCCACGTTGCGCCGGGCCGAGTTGTACAGGGCGGCGGGCACCGACAGGTTGGCCGGCTGCCCGACCGCGTTGCTCTGCACGGTCGACAGGTTGACGAGGGGCACGTCAAACTTGGCGAAGAAGTCGAGCACGTCGGGGATGGGCTGGTAGACGATGACGCCAATGTCGACGGGCACCTGCGTGTCCGGGTCGACGTACGTGTGCGTGTGGCCGCCGAGGAAGTCGTTGCGCTCCACCACGGCCACCGTCTTGCCGGCGTCCACCAGGCCCACGGCCGCGTGGACGCCGCTCGCCCCGCCACCCACGACGCAGACGTCCCTCTCCACGACCTCGGACCACTGCCCGTAGTTGATGTCCATCACGGTCCACCCGGACGCGCGGGCCAGTCCCGCCGCCGCGGCCAACGAAGCCATATACTTTGTCATGGCAAGCTGCATGGCGTTATGACCGCGCCCACGATCAAAGAAGATGATGCGAGGTTTGTGTGTTAGACTATGACAACAGGCTTACACTGACGCGTGTTTGCGGCGACACTGGCAAAAAGCAAAGATAGCTTGGTCCATAACTTAAGTATATTCTTCCGTGCCATTTTCCGCGCATTGATTACGAGGTAAGTCCCCAGTAAATGGGAAATTGCATCTCTCTAGGTAAGCCACGGTGAGCATGATCTGATAGTGACCTCTAATCAAGGAAGTCGACCCACGCGGTGTTGAAGAAAAATTGCAAGTGGCACAGCAAACCTAGCCAAGACTGGCATTCTCAAAGGGGGAACGTTCAGGCTTCAGCTCAGCTCCTGGGGGCCAAATTGAGTCCAAGGATCCCGATCCTACGCCCACCCATTGCAACATTGACCGGGATTGAATGTACGGGTAAGACACTAACCTAGAGAAATGATTGTTCAGGTTTTTCCTTTTCACCTACCATGCGTGCGACAAAAATAGTAGCAAATGTGTACGGAGTATACTACTGCACATGTCTCCCTGCCTTATAATAGTCATAGGTATCACGGATGAACTCCGTTGCCGAGGAATTTCCTCTGTCGAAACAAAAACTCTATCGCCGGTTTGTCTTCTGCCCGCGTGACTTGCAAGTTGGATATATCCTTGACAATCGGGTGATTGAACTCGCGCAAAGAAGCATCTCGAGAACCACTGCTGCCAGGCACTACAGGTTGTTGTTCATACCACTTGTGCACCTTGAATGACTGCCTGAGCGTCTGTTCAAGGGCTGCCTCAACCGCGCACCAGCCTCTCTCGAAGAATCCGGGCTCGTTCAGGGTGATCATGACGTCGCATTGGGTCGTGATGATGGGAAGGGACCTGATGCCTGGATTGGCATTCTCTTGATCGATGCAAGCATAATCCTAAGGAATTTGGCAGGTTCAGAAGATAGCTCGACCATAGAAACCAGCGGGGAAAGCACTGCACTTACCAACCATATATATAGGTTGTCGCTATCGAGACTGCCACCATGCCAATTGCCTCCAGACATGATGTCTAGGAGCGACTTCAAAGCAGCACACATTCTGCCGTATTGGGTGCCTTCTCCGTGTTCAGTCTTGGTGGAGTCATCGGGACGATTCTCCCGAGGAATCCTCCATCTGTAGGAAAAGAAAACGACGCATTCTTTCACGACCTTGTCCCCTTCGGCGGCTTGAACGCTGGAATACTCCCGCGTGATTCCGTCTCCGAAACTCGGAAGTCGTCCGTGGGCAATAAAGTCGGAGTACGAGACGACCCGGAGTTGATCAAATTTTGCCTTCTTGGTCTCGTCCTTGGTCAGCAAATCGGCGTAGCTGTCGCGGACCTTTTGTATCGAGTCCCTGCCGCCCTTCATCAGATTCGGCCTCAGGCATTCCTGGAAGATCTCGCGGTAGTGTCTCTTGAGGACGGACTCGTCTTCCAGACGTTGGATCGTCTCAGCGCGTTTCGACTCGTCCTTCTCGGCCCCCTCATAGTTACCCTCCCGGAGCCGTCGGAGAACGACTTGTTTCATCTCGGAAGAGTCCTGAAAGACGGTGTAGTCCAAAGCGCTGTAGCCATTCTCGTCGTAATGCTCCATGTCAAGACCGAGCTCCGTGATCTCTTCCAGATAGCGCGGATAGTTATCCAGTGGCTCTCTGCAAAGGGCGATCGCGCTGGTGCACATGTCCGGATGAAGCCCACTGAAACCCAGGCGCTCCTTGGCCATGTCCATCTTTCTGTTCTTCAGGAGCGCGTAGCCGTAGAAGAAGCGTGATAGACCCCTAATGGTCGAGTTTTTGGACTTTCGCGTGAGTTTCTGCGATTTCTCGCCGCACCGCAGCGCCTCCTCGAGCTCGCCATTGGAGATTCGTGCGAGCGTCAGACGATCATAACCAATGGACTCCCAGGCATGAGCATAGTCGATCAGCTCGGCTAATTGTGCCTGAGTATTATCGTCTTGGTCCTGCCGGCTAACATGTTTTTGCAGTGCTGCCTGCAAGTTCTTGGCTCGTTGCACGCGCTCCTCGAAATGGAGTATGGACTTGTGTAGCAACGCCTTATCGTGGTCTCGTTGAAATCGGAGGTAATCGAAGAGGCCTATGTTGCCTACCGCACGGCAGGCCTACGCACCGGCTTGGATTGCCCGGTACTCGAGATCCAGGGAGCCACGATCATCATGGAAGCTCTGCCACTCCTTACTGGCGAGGTCCTTGGCGTCTTGGTACTGTATGGTGGCAGCGTCCAGGGCTTTGGCGGCCTGTACCGGCTTGGAGTGCTGGTACACGATGGCGAGCTCGCCCAGAATATGGATGCGCTGCAACTCGTCCGTTCTCGTGATGGCCAGCGCTTCCTCGAGGTACTTGGTCGCGTTCTTGAAACGACCTAGCCGTCGCTCGACTCCGCCCAGCTCATACAAAACTATTTGTCGCCATTGGTCAACAAACGTCTCGGCGCTCTTGAGCTCCCGAAAGGCGTCCTCCCACTGTGCAGACTGGCGATGCCTGGATGCTTCTGCCAAATGCTTGACATAATGTTCAAAGGCAATACGAGCATCGCTGTCCACCATAGTTACTATGCCAATGTAGATGTACGTCGTGCCTCAATGCGTCGATGATGCTCACGTACGGCCGTTCCTGGACTTCCGTTCTCTTCAAGATCAAGATCGGTGTTGCGGGACCTTCTCGATTGGGAATCAATCACAAGTAAGCATCTAGATTGATGGAAGCAAAGGATGGACGATAAGATGTTGAAATGGAGAGCAGGAACTACGAGCAATGGGGAAGATAAATTCAGTCGCTAAAAGTAAATACAAATAAGTGTTCTTTCAAAGAAGAAGCCACGACCGAGACGGTCTAAGTGCTTATATTACGTAGGGAGGCCTCGATTTTAAAGTCCAACGCACCCTTCGGTAACTTGTAAGCGGGTTCTTTCTGTGTGAGAACCACAATACTTATCTATTTACCACTTTGTTGTCGAAATCTCCCCACATATACTTACTGTGCGCGGGGCTTTCATGCACTTCATACCATAATGGGCTGCCAGAGAGCAAAATGACCTACTGCTGCTTCTGTTTACTTATCCTTCTGGACTCCATGTCATGATGGAATCATTGATACTGAGTGTGGTCATCAGACGATGTCAAATGGTTCAGAATAGGCGATAGCCAAAGATTCGACCGAAGAAGAGGTTGAGAACTTTGGGCTTCCAACGTATCGACCCCGCTGCTATATGCAGCCAGGCGGCACGTATGACTTCCTGAAGAGCATTGGAGTAGCCCATATTGAAACATCTGAAACCCAAATACATACCAGGGCATCTTGCTGGGTCAATACACAACCTGAGAATTGGCGACACACATGAAGATCACTCATCAGGTTTCATTGCAGAAAAGAAGAAAATGCCGGAACTCACCTCACGATAGTCGCTCGACGACTGGGTCTGCAGTCGGCATGCAGACTCATACACGCACCTCCTCAATGGTGGCAGATCGCACGCTCAGGATCATGCCGACCCTGATGTCACACTGCACGTGTCCTCTGGCGCCCGAAGGCCCAACCAGCATCCACATCCATGACAAGAAGTGACTCGAAAACGTTGTGATAAGCAAAATGATCAGACTCGAAAAAGAAACCCCGATCAAGAATATAATACAGAGCTGCTCTTCTCCACAAGCTGCTTCGGAATCCAAGCACATATTTTTCTCGTTCGAATAAGAAAGAAAAACTCCAAGGTGGCCTTTTTCGACGGCGGCGAAGAGAAAGGCTCCCGTAACTCCACTTGAATACAAGCGGCAACCGGTAATAAGATAAAGAAAAACTCGTGATTATTCGTTCCCCACGGCGTACGCCTCTGCTCATCATACATACCCTCGCCAAGTGGTCCACACATACGGCAGGGCCTCGGTTTTCCCTAGATTACTACCCGACACTGGTTCGGAACGGGAAGAAAAGTCCAAGTGATATCGCTGCCACCAAGGTATCATAAGTCGTAAAAAAAAGTTGTCCTGTTCCTTCCAATGAAAAATGGCTGTTCTTTCTGTTGTTTCCTTCTTAGCGGAAGCGAGCTGCTGCGGCAGCGCTTCTCTCCTTGATCTGTTGGTCTGTTGAAACGTATAATCTGTCCAGGTAGTCCATGGCATTGGCATCTTTCAAGATTTTGGCGACCTGGATGCCGGCACTGATTAGTTGAAGGATGTTTCTGTCATCCTTGAGGGGTCGTGATTGGTGCTTCGCGGCATGACGCATCTCTGCTCCAGTTGTTAGTCTCCGAGACTCCGTTCGGCGTTTTGGATGAGAGGTTTCTTACCTAGCGAGTTCTCCAGGATAGTTACAAACTGTTTGATTTGTCCATTGTACAAAACCCGGGCCTGCCATATCCAAGTCAGTCATGATGGTCACGAGAGAAACCCCACCCGCAGGTGCATGCCTCCCATGCACCAAGGATATTCAATGATACGACGTACCGGAATTCTTCTCTTAGTTGCCAGCCTCTTGAGTAAGTAAACCCATTCTGTCCATTCCCGGTCCTGCGGGCGCTCAACCGGCCTCATGTCCTGGGTGAGAGGAATAGGAAATTGGTACTTTGCAACAAAGTCATAGGCACACTGAGAAAGCCTGTCGTTCACTTGATTGAGGACACTGTCCTGTTCCTGCACCAGCAGGTTGGTTGGCAGATGCGGGAGGTCCCTCTCCTGCATCGCAATATAGCTGGGCGGTGGCCGCTGTAGGAACTGATGTGGGCCATCAAATTCGTCCCGGTTCGACGGGCGCCGCTGGGGGCGGCCCTTCCCTCCAGTGCTCCTGGCTTTTCCACTTGCCGACGGCCCAGATACATTCTCGAATCCATAATCGGACAGACCTGGAGAGGTGATGATGTCATCAACCGAGTCCGTGGGAGAGTAGCCTGCCCTGGCGTCCCAGCCGTGGGAGCTCGATGAAGGACCGGCGGTGGTATAGACTCCGGACACGGGACGGGAAGTGTAGACCGGGGACGAGGAGAAGACAGCAGGCTCGGGTCGGCCGCTAGTATCGAAGAGAGGCGCACTGACTGGGATACTATACGAGGGTCCCGGTCCACTCGACGTGTAGGGAATGCTTCGGGTTTCGGTTATTGGGGGTTGTCCGCATCGGAGGTTCATATCGGTGTGTGTTCCTTACCTTGGCCTTGGGTAACTATTATCAAACGTGTTACCGTTGAACGGATCGCTGTAAGCGAGACTTTGGAAACGAGTCAGCCTGGTACTGTCTTTTGGTTGGATAGTGAGAGAGCCTGGGTATAGTATCGCACCTGCGGGAGTTCCATGGTCCGGATGACATTGCAGTTGTCGTATAAAGTATGTCCTGCTGGGCCATTTCTGGGGGCGAAAAGGTCCGAAAAGGGAAAAAGAGAAGCAAACCTCGAAGACTATATCGAGGGGATACAACGACAGTATAAGAACGCTCGTGAATTCTCGAGCCGTCAGCCTTCCTAATGTGGCAGATTCCTGTGTCCTGGGGCTTGTCCTTGGATAGAGATCCAGATCTTTTCCGGGAAAACCTAGGATGTACCGATGGGATATGAAGCTCAAGCCTCAAACTGGGGTTATACTTGTTTGTCCGTGGAGCGGTGTGCTCAACGCTTCCGAATGACTGGAAGGAACTAATGGAGCCTATGTTTTTTTCTCTGGTCCAAGGTGATTTCCGAGAGTCCGGTCCTGGTGGATTAAAGATGGATATTCTGGATTCCGGATGGTAAAAAGTTGTCAGAGTACCCCAGGGCAAACGGTACTCTCAACAGCAACGCTGGCTGACTTTCCTTTGTTGCGTAGGGTGTCCTGGCTTTTCGAGATTGGAAGCTCGGGAGGGCACTGGATGTCGAGGCGAGATGAGTATAAGTAGGGACGGCCTCTCCATAGTGAGCGGTCCGAGACCATCATCTTGCAAGTTCGCCACTTTGGCATGGCACGACAAAGGGGACCGGGGCACTCTCGGGTAGATTGACCTCTTGAAGCAGATACGCTTAAGCGCCCTGTATGTCAGTCGAAGTCCGGGGCAGCGAGGGCCGCCCTGATACACTACGTGCGTACTGCCGTTATTACTGCTAGGTAGATAGATAGCAGGCGTCACCCGCATCAAGAGGTTGGTTCGTGACCCGAGCTCCCTTCTAGAATTTCCCGCTCAGGTTTTTTTTTTTCTTGTTTGCTTCCCAACGGGCGAGGATCTGCCCTGTAAAGGGACAAGCTGATTTTGCCGCAGCGACAGCGAGCGAGCTGACGGCTGCAAGACAAGCAAGACAAAAAGTCAATTGCGTTAGCATGAAACTGGGAAGACCCTTGGAGGCGTTGCAACTCAAGCTGGAGAAGATTCCCAGGACGGGCGAAGAATAAAGTCGGTTCCCCCCAACGTGGGCGGGATCATCCTTTCCCAAATCGAGCATAGGGCATCAATTGGGCGCCGAAATGGGGGTTCTGACAAGAGCCCAACCACCATTGAGACGACGCGGCATTAGTTTGATTGCATTATGGACGGGCGGCTTTTTGTTGCTTTTGTTGTTGCTGCAACGGAGCTAACCTTGAGGGCAAAGCGGTGACTTTAGCAGGTTTGATAGTAGTATTCTCCTTGGGCGGCCGAAGGCGAGAATTGGGTATAGTCGTAGGATACATTACCTGAAGGCGGATTGGTGTATGGTGTCCAGACGACAACAATGTCGAGCATATGATGACGAGCCCGACCATCCTTCGCGTGTTTCGCCCAGCGTCAGTGGTGCCCTCCACCCAGAAAACTAAAAGTGGCCACATGAACCACAAGAAAAAAAGAAAAGAGGTGAGCAAAAGATAGGTCGATTGTTGGCTCGTCGGAGGCTCGCGCGGCTCAAGAAATACTAAAGGCAGGCACGGTGGACACCCCGAAGAACTTGAAGCGCAGTTTCCAGAATAGATCAGACAAAAACAGTTTGAGGAAAGCACAACCAGGCTCATCGGTAATAATGCCACTCAAGTGCTAACTTGGTGATTTGGCGCAGGTACGGAGTTGCAGACATGATTCAGTGTATCGAATTCAATCCTGCTCTCACCCAACCCAGGATGCAGGTCGCAAGTGTTTTAGACAGTGATGCTGCTGTTAGATTAGGCGAGCGCTGCTAATAATAGCTGTGGCTTTTTTTGGTGCTGGTACACACGATTGCGGGGAACCACCATAAGTGCATTGACACTGGTCTTACAATCAAGGCTAACCGACAGGCAACCATATAAAGGCATCATATGGCCGCAAGTCCAAGCCGCCGTTTTTCGAAAGAGAAAGAAGTGCACATGACGCTTGAAGTTATCGTATCCGGCACAGGAGAATACCGGGATCTGTACTTCGTAAATGACACCACATGCGTCCGTGTGGCCACGTGCCGTCGGCGTTAGCAGGCTCGACTTTCATCATGGCCGCTTCCAGCAATGCAAGAGTCTCTACTTGGTGCATGGCATTTCTTTTCTTCTTTTCTGCTGAAGACGAATTACATTCTTGGTTATGGCCTGATGAGGGATTCTCCTTACTAATGTATTCTTGTCCGCATATCTAAGTTTCATGTTTCCATCTGTGTACGACAAAAGTCAGATGCTCGGCAATTCGGTTCGGGACCGAGGACAAGAGCCGTTCGACGTTACACCATGACCCCCATGCGACTCTATCTTCGTATACAAGGTAGCTATATTGATGACTGCGTGATTACATTGCTTGTGTCGGCATCCAAGCCCTGGCAGGCACCACACGAAGAAGAAGGTGAAAGATAACATCATGTCACGCTTGCAGCATATACATCGTTGACAAGACGAATGGTATGTAGTGACAGGTTACGATAGGGCTGGAAATATGTCAGGAACCAGTCGACTCTCCAATAGTCAAAGCGCCACAGTTCCATGTCCTTGGGTATCTGCCCCTGCCTGTGTACCAGAGTTCCGGCTCATGAGGATATGCAAAGAGATTTTATTATTGAGTATTGCGACACTACATCTAGGAGACTTGGTTGCGGAGCTTTGCTGAATGGGCAGTTGAGCTCCATTGCCATACCAGTCCCCCACATGTTCATTGATTGAGCATGTTCGCCAAATTGACTTGTAAATATCAAGACTGTGTTACCACTCCTCCTTTTGTAACAACATTCTCACGACGACCTTGAGTGGCTGCTTGGAGTTGAAAGGATCGCTGAGCTACGCTGTGTTCGGCTGCTGCTCGTCCGGGGGGATTGGCTCGTTTACCCCTGCTCCATCTCACGCCATTTGCAAAAGAATTTGGGGGCCGTTCCCCATCACCAGCCGGGGGATTCCAATCATCGAAACCCCGAATGATCTCACCTTGTTCCTTCGAGACAAAGTCCTTCCTCGAGAAGGCAGAGCGTAGGGAACGGGGCTACACGAGCCAGACTGCCCCTCCGTCTCGTGCGCTTCGTCCTACACAATATACGCCTCGCCTCAGTGCGAGAGAGGAATGCGGCTGCCTTGAGACGAGAGGTACGGCAGGCAACGACAAATATATGCAATGTAACTTTTCACAGAGAGCAGATAATCCGCAACGGATACGTATCAAAAAAACTTCACTTCGAGGCAGCAGCAGCCGAAGAAGGGGAAAAGACGCGTCACGCATAGATACATGGCCATCTTCAACTACGGCGTACGACCGCTTACGCCAGCAGGCATCGTTATTATGACCGATCCGGAGACCGCTCGACAGCGGCAGCGAAAATTCCACCGCAGATCTAGGAATGGTAAGTGTGATTTTGTTGCCCAGCTGGAACCAAAACCCGTATCCCTTTTCCGGACCCCAAAACCCCAAGGCGGGCTCTGCTTTTGACGACATGTGCTGATTTTTGGCCGCGCGTTGTCGCGAGGCGCCGTGAAAGGGCGCCTCGCACAACACGCGGCGCTCTCTTCACAGGCTGTACTGTTTGCAAAAGAAAACACATTCGATGCGATGAGAGAAGACCCATCTGGTAAGTGGAAAAAGCCTCCCACTATTCAGCAGTCGCACATCTGTGAGCAGCTGCGTCCCTACGGCGCAAGCTGGCTCGTTCCCACTCGCAGGATCATGTGCATACTCGCATGTAGTCTTCCTCGTATGAGCGCGAGTCGTGAAGTGATTCCTTTCCGGTGATATATAGAATAGTTGAGCTAACGTATTCTCCTTCTTCAAGCACATACTGTCTCCGGCACGGTGGCGAGTGCGTCTTTACAGACGCTGGCCCTGCGATGCCCAACAGCAGAGACGTCAGCTCCGAGGAGCCTCAGAATGACGATGCATCTTCGACGGCATCGTGGGGCCCCTTGGACGCCGCGCCGAGAGATCCGTTTGAGGGCCTCACGATCGACATGCCTCACAAGTCCAGGCCGTTATTCCAATTATGTGAGTATCTCTGGCAGCAGCACTGCCATCGAGTCCTGGAGTTGTGTGTGTTGACAGCATGGCAGTCCTCAGCACGAGGGTCCTGCACTCGACGCCTATTGCCCGAGACAAGAACTCATTCGTGCAAGTACACTTACCAAAGGGATAATTCCTGCTCAAAAGCTCTTTACTGACCTGGTAGCCTATCAGTGTCCACCGTGCCTTCTCACACCCGGGCTTTCTCCACGCGGCATTGCTGATGACCACGTTGCAGTGGACATGGTCGACGGGCGATGATGAGCAATTTCGAGTATCATATCTGTACCATAAACTCCAGGCTATACGATTCGTCAACGAACAATTGGCCAAGTCGGAGCCTGGTGTGGACGACGGGATTATTGCGGCAATCGTCAGTCTGGCTCTGGTCGAGGTAAGTCTCCGTTGCAGTTGACATGTAGTAACGAGCTGATGCCGCGAGGTGATAGAATTGCCTAGGCTCTGCGGATGCCGTGGCATTCCATTTGCGTGCTTTGGTCCGGATCAAGCAACTTCAAGGCAAGGCTGGTACCACGAGGTCTCTGGGCTTGTTCCAGCGAGTCATTCTCATGTATGTGTCATGAACTGACAGAGGAAAAGCTCGACTGGCTCTGACATGGTTTGCAGGGCAACACGTCGAATCAAATCGCAGCCACCCTTTAACATACTAGACATTATGCAGACCGACGACGTCCACCAATCCATAATCATATCGCTTCTGGGCACGGCAATCCGCCCGATTCGTCCGAGACACGACTTATTCGCCTTGAGTGCACTAGACGACCCTCTGCGAGCATTGGACGATGGCGATCATGACCCCGGAGCACTTGACAGCCACTCAAGTAGCCCTGTTCAGTCCGTCGACAAGAGCAGGAGTGACTTTCTGTCATGCTACTTTTACCTATACATCATACTTCAAGATCAGCTTGTAGACTCGTTTGTGCTCAATTGGTTCCTAGAGCAGCTCCTAGCCGACGTGTGCAGAACACAGCATTCGATGCAGAAGGGACAATACAGCCAGACCCTCTGGTTCTGGACCGTAATGTTTGGGGCGTGCGCAACAGTGGCAGCAAAGGTATCGTCTGTGGCAGAGGAAGCTCAAATGAAAAACATGCGAGATGTATACTTGGACAAGATAAACTTGGCAAGTCAAGTGCTCAGGATCAAAAGTTGGGATGGAGCGAAAGCTGCAATGAGGCTCTTTGCCTGGGAAGAAGACTTTGACGGAGAGGACGAGCTTAGAGCCCTCTGGGAAGAAGCCGTCTGGGCTGATGATGGTCATCGGCCGAAAGTTGTGTCAATCGGTCCTGGATTCCCCAGCGGTTGAGATGGCCTCTTTGCAACCGATCTGGCACAGCATTCGCTTGCAATTGAGCCTCTTATCAATGAAGTGCCGTTCTCCAGCACCATCTGCATTGATGCCAGAAAGGTGTGATGATGCACAACAAACTCGTTGGAGAAGGGCGTACAGCTGGCAGACGACAGCAAGCATGCATGTGCATATTGATAAGAGTGACAGCCTCGTCTCCTCAACCGGGACTTGAGGGAGCTCTTGATTGAGCCTCGAGCCGCAGGCCTACCTGCAGAGTATTGGAATAGACCCTTCTGGCCAACAACGACAAGTCAATGCGGGATCCCGGAGCGTTGCCGGTATGCCTGTTTGAAACAATCCAACATTGCTTTTTGGAGTGCTCGACTCTGTATGCTCCGTTCATGAGAGAGACCGGGTTGTAATGTGTCTAATTAATCCGATATCGCGGATGTGAGATGTGACCGGTCTGAACGGGGCTCATTGTTTGCCCGGCCAGTATTGGATGTACGTATTCGTACTCTCCGCACTTCGTAAAGGTTGCTGTAATGCAACAGCGCTCCAACGGTGCGCAAATGTATATTGCCTGCATATAGGACTTTCATACGTGAATCCAATAAATCACAGATGACCACCCCTTCAGCTTGGCCCATTTCTTGGCTTGGTATCCCGGTTAGCTAGTAGCCAGTTGATGAAAATGATCATTTGCGCATTTCAGCCGGCTGGACACGTTGAAAGGTGCTTTTCTCTCAAATCACCGAGAGCTCCATCTCGGTGATGAGTCGAAGCAGCGGTGAAATTTTCTTTGGACGAGAAATGATGCTGTGCGCTCTAGCGAAACTATGCGTCCAAGTCAGGTCTAGGAGAGATGACGGTGAAAAATTCCGAGCATCTTGGAAGAAGGAAATGGTAGTTTCTAGTCGTCGGCATGTGCGAATAGTTGGCAGTAAGTACGCGGCTCTCGCACTTGACCGACAGGGCTCCAGGTAGGGAGAATGAAGGCACCAAGAGGTTGGTGTTGGTCGCAAGGTGTATGATCCATGCTGACCGACAATCCTCATCTCGCGAGAGGCTCGGTATGTCCCCGCTCCGTAAGCCGTCGTCTGAACAGGGCTGTCGGCGAGCAGGCATGGGCCTCGCAAAAGTTCGCGACTGGCGGGCGACTGGCGAGCGAGCTTCTCACAAAGTTCATCCCATCACAATGGACGAAATGGGAAGAAATTGACACTTTCCCGCGGCTCGCGCAACAGCCAGCAGCAGCGGCGGGGGGGGATCGGTGATTAAAGTTGCGAGGTTCGGGAAGGTGTGCTGGGGCATCGTCATCTGCTCACCTTCTTCGCTGGTGGCCTGGGTGCTGCAGTGCTGCGTTGTCGCTGCAGCCATAATCCCTCATCACTCTGTGATCACATTGCGGAATTATGCCCCTCTCGTGGCTTGATAGGCTCTCGTCGTCGCTCGCACTCCACCGGGCGGCCGTGAGGACCCTCCCGCCGACAAGGTCGCTTTCCAATGGCAGCAGCTGTCCTGACTCGAGCCTATCGCACGTGCAGAAGCAGAGGGCCAGCGCAGTGTCTGCCACAGGCTGCGACCAATGTGACGGCCTCCCTCTCTGGTCGGCGGCAGCAAGACCCATGCAACCCATGCTCCGTCGAGGGAAGAAGAAATGGAAGAAGTTGGCAGTTAGCGGGCCAGCGCTGACCGCCGCCAGCGAATCGCTTCATCACAAATCAGCAGAGCGGGGGTGTGCTGAGGTAGCGGTGCTAGCGCCTGGCAGGCCAACCCCTGGCGATCGCTCCAGCTGCCCGTCCCCTCTGCTGGCTCGTCCGCGCCAGTTTCTACCTCATTCACCACGATAAAACCCGCCCGTCCCCAGCCTCGAAGCCCAATGCCCCCTTCTTCTTCTTTTTCTCCCCAACCTAACAGATCATTCATGCCCAACGACCCAATTCCCTCGAATCGTCTTGCTCCCATTCCCACATATTGCCACTTTATCTCTCAAAGCATCACGCCCTGATCTCGCCCGCCCGGTGCTACTACTACCCATCTTCCCCAGGATATCTCTGTCGCCCGATCAGAAAAACAACAACAAACTTTTCTCAACAACAATTCCACACCAGGATCATCTCATACACGAGACAGAAAAATCGTCTCGTAGAGTATTCCACAGGACTTTCCAACCCAAGGACCATCAAGAGGACAGGCTTCCACAGCTGTGTCCATAGCTGCCAGGAAATCATGAGTGCTTCAGTGGCTCCAAGCTACAACTCATCTCTAGACATGGACAACGTCCACACTCCCGCGAGGTATATTACACTAATTTTCCATTTCTACCGGAGGTTCATTCGCTCTTGCTTTCAAACATTCATGCTGTTCGATAAATCATGTATTTTCTTTTGTCAACTGTTTCGCCAGCAAGTGCTCGGCTTCTGCTTGTTTTGAGGACAAACCTACCAGGACTTTACCAGGACATTTTCGAGGACACAATCCGTTTTTTTCAGGACATCAGGACTTCCGTTGGCTCTCTCTGGATCTCATACTCCCGGACTCATCATCGCCTGAGTTGACATCCCGTCCTCAGCTGGATCATCAAACAAACGAGAAATTCTAGAGAGCTTCGTCTCTCTGTTCTACGGAACATTGGTGAGTATCGCCCGCAGAAAAAAGCGTGTGACAACAGATTCATTCCGTGGATATTTTCAATACGACCCAATGGATACTCGTAAATCGACAAATCCCAAGGACAATGGACACTTTCTTTCCGGTTTCATATAGAGATTCACCATGCCAAAGGACGGACATTATGGACCATTTTTCGACAAGACCAAGGATATTCAGGACACTTCTCAAGGCACCAGTCTTGTCTCCCAAGGATTTCTTTTCGCAACCTTAGTTTCACTTCTGGACTTTTGCTTTGTTCGTCGCCACGTAGCAACACTGTCATCATGGACCACAACACTATCCCTCAGGAAAGGACAGCTCGATACTTCTTCCCATGGACATTTTCAACAACTCCCAGGACTATCTCAACCACTCCCCAGGATCTCTTTCGCAATACGCTCTCATTTCTTTTGACACCCGTCACATCTCATGGACTCAGCCGGACTTTTTTCTTTACTCCTGGAAGCGCATGCTACACTTGTCATGAGTTAGCATTATGAAATACGCGCAATGCAAACAGTACGTATTAACCACAAGAATCGACAACGACGATTCGCAGTCTTGCTCAACGTGTGCTTTCGGCAACTAACATGTTCTCTTTTTGTGCATTAGAAGAGGACCTTCACACAAATCCACACTGGACTTAGAGGATCACAGGACACTCCCGGGACTACTTTTCTTGTTTCGTCGTGTTTTCTTACTTGTCTCACCCGGACTCATCCAATGGACTTTTCAATCAATGGACTACACACCTGGACTTCCACGGACACCTCATCAAACTGGAACATGAAAATTGACCAGTCAAAGCTTGGTTTGTGCAAAGTGGCCCCTATACTTCATCGAAGCAAGAACTAACCGTTGCTACAGGAGCAAAGTTGTGCCAATGCTAATTTCATTTGTTTCTTTTGCATTTGGCGAACATAAAAATTACAGTCCTCGGGTTGAGGCAGTGGGTAACAGAACACTAACTGAACCAGTGAATACAGCACTTACTCTCACAACATGATGGCCACATCCGCTGGACCTTTCTACACTCAAACAGTACCTGCGGACCTGACCGGTTCGTTATGGGATGCTACTGCAGCAGAAGGTGCACAGAACTTCCATGGAGAATCTGATTTTTCTTTTTCCTTTGGCCACATTACTCCCAGAGCCGCCGGACAGGACCCAACAGAGGATGACTTTTCCGGAAAATGGATGTCCGCAGAGGACGCCCCAGCCATGGTCGCAGAGCCCATGCGACGGATGACTTCTCAGAGTTCCAATGGCAGCAGCCACAAGAACAGGACCATCAAGGCTTCTTCGATGAAGAGCCGCCCAAGAATTCTCTCCTCTGTTTCACAGGGATCTCACATGTCAAACTTTGACATGGCAGGTAATGCTCAGGCAGACTTTCTCTTGCACGATTCCGATGCCCACTCGGTCTCGTCGCAGCAGATGTTCTACCCCATGCCCATGAGCGTTGGCATGATGAACGGACTTTCCTACCCCACGGACATGCTTGCCTCGAGCATTGGTCAGCAGCACATGGACCCAACCCAGATGCGGTTGGATTTCGATCCAAGCCTCACAGGTAACTCTCCTACTGCCTCGTGGAGTGATTCATTGAGCCCCATTGGCGGCTCCCGGACTTCCAGCCCTGCCATCACTGAGGCCGCCTGGAGCCACGTCCCAATCGGCTCCTCTTCTCAGGGCAGCACCACCTCTCACGCTATTGCACACTCCCCAACGTAAGTACCAGATTTCGAGAACACCGGAGAGCCTTCCTGTACTGACAAACTTCAGCATGAGCCACCACCCTGGAACTGGTCTCAATGCCACTGAGGAGTTCTACGGAAACGAACTCCTGGAGAACTCGATCATGGGCTCTGGATTCAGCCGTCGCTCCACCAGCGACGGTGAGTCGACTGCCCGTGACCACCCACTTTACAAGAACGCCCTGCCCAAGGCTGATGGCCTCTTCCACTGCCCATGGGAGGGACGTGACTCCTGCAACCACAAGCCCGAGAAGCTCAAGTGCAACTATGAGTATGTATATACCTCCCTCAGCCCTCTTCTCTCAATCTCTAACATTTCAAAGCAAATTCGTCGACTCCCACCTGAAGCCCTACCGCTGCAAGGTCGACTCCTGCGAGAACGCTCGCTTCTCCTCCACTGCCTGCCTGCTCCGCCACGAGCGCGAGGCTCACGCCATGCACGGCCACGGTGACAAGCCCTACCTTTGCAACTACGAGGGATGCGACCGCGCCGTCCCTGGCTGCGGCTTCCCGCGCAACTGGAACCTGAGGGACCACATGAGACGTGTTCACAACGACAACGGCTCGTCCCTGAACATGTCTACTGCATCGCACTCCAGCCGTGGATCTCAGTCCGCTTCGGTCAAGGGCCGCAAGCGCAAGAGCAAGGACTCTGAGACCTCCGCCGGACGCAAGCCCACCTCTAAGCCTTCCGCTGCAGAGGAGGCCGCCGCCGCTGCCGCCAAGGCTGAGGCACCTCTCATTGAGCAGTGGTGGTCCCACCGCAACGCCATCCAGTCCTACCTCCAGCGCTTTGACAACCCCGTCGCCTTTGAGGTTCTGGAGCAGTCCGGCGAGGCTCAAGAGCACTTTGCCGCCATGGACAAGATCTCCCGGAGACTCAGGAAGTCGCGTGACCCTCACCGACGCTCCTACAACCACCACCACAGCGGCTGAATGAAGCACGACAGTCGACAGCTGGATTAGATCCGGCTGTTGCAAGTGCATTACAAACAGCATGTCGGTTTCTTTGGAAACCATGACACGCACCTAACCCAGCTCTCGGGCACATACGGTACACAAACCATAGATGGCCCTTGAGACTGAGATACTTTCTTACCAGAATGGACCCACCATATACGGATCGTCCCAGCACATTCCGTCAGGACTTGGAAGACTCCATCTGGATCATCTGCTTGTCACCTCTTCGAGGTGCGCAGTTGAGCTTCTCTCCAGGATCTATCTTGAGGATATCTATCACAAGGACCTAGAATGAGGACGCCGCAGCCGCGGCTGCAACATTCAGTTGTGATTCAGGAGTTTCGGAAGCGTTTTTTGAGATACCTGACTTTTGATTTTGGAATTTTTTGTTTGATTGATTGGAAAGTTTGATACCGGCCAGAGGCAACGACCCTGGAAAGAATGTAGAGCTCAAGGCTCACCAGAACAGAAATTTGGATACCACGTTTGCCTTCATGGCCATTAGAAACTGTTAGCAATTTGATTTTGGATTTTTTTTTATATTTGCACCATTCAGAACTTTTGTGACCCGCCTTTTGACAAGCCTCATTATTACCGCCTCAAGTTTTGTCCCATCTGCTTGTGCTCTACCTGTCCTGTGTACCTAGGTTATCTTTCGAACTTGGTGAAAAGACTACAAAATCAAAATTAAGGAAAGAATGGTATCTTGAGAAAACGCCCGGCGCCACAGTCATGCTGTCTATGTATATATGTCCTCTCTTGCGTCTGGAGGCCGCCCAGGCTCCTTATATATTGAAATCACTAGCCTGACGAGCAGAAAAGAAATGTTTTGATAGCAAACCTCTTTAGAAGAAGCTCCGGCTAGAGACCTGGTCGTCCTGAAACATGATGACCACGGTCGTGCGGTCTTCGTTCTTGTGCCTGGCGTGCTCTGACGAGGACCCGGCCGACGACGCCGACGAGTTGGAGAAGCGCCGCGCGTTCCGCTGCGTGGAGAACTGCCGCTCGAGGAGTCCGCCGTCCTGGTCGGTCGAGTCGACGGACAGGGAGCGCTGCTGCTGGGGAGAGGGACGGGTGGTGGTTGTAGCAGGAGGGGGTGGAGGAGACCATGCGGGACGGGGAGTGTCTTCTTGTTGCTGCCCCGGAAGGAGGGAGGCCGAGCCGCGCCGTGGCGCTATCGTCGGCAGCGGCTTGTTCAGGTCTGCGCTCAGCGTCTTCTGGAGGTGGTTCGCGACCATGGGCGAGACGGGCGAGATCAGGAGGGGGTTCATCGGGAGGACGACGACGGCTTGGTCGGCGCTTAGGGCCTTTCTGTGTTGCAGAACGGGTGAGAGGAGGTTGGTGTTAATTGCTGGGACGTCATGGCTGCTGGTGCTGCTGCCGCTGAGAGTCTTTCTGTGCTGGTACTGCGGAGACAGCGCTGGTTTGGGTATGGACAGCAGAGGTTGGCTGGGCGAGGAGGGTCGGTTGCCGGGTATCCATGTCTGTATCGTGGGCTCTTTAATGGAAGACGTGCTCTTCATCTCAGGACGCCTGCGTAGGCTGGCGTAGCGCGGTATCTTTGGGATGTTGGCATCGATGAGATTGGGTAGATAAGTGGCGAAGAATGGTTTGATGGCGGGGATCGAGGCACAGATCTGATATTGGTGGTCAGCAGCCCGTCGGCACAAGGTGTAGAAAGACAGAGTAGAGAAATAAGAGACATACAATTCCAAGGTAGAGCTCAATTCCGCTCACCAACCGCACGGCCCAGGCATTCCACACGGTATCGTGATCAGGCGAGCTTGTCGAGAGCCAGGTATAGATGATTCTGGCGATACCAGCACCGCAGGCCAGGAACCCGGTGGCAAAGAGTCCGAGGACGATCGCCCGCTGTCTCTTCGGCAGATCCAGCTTGAAAACCGTACTCATCGGCAGAAAGACGACGATAAACTCCGTCACCGTATTAATAATGCCGGCTGCGAGGAGATGCGCCTCTTCGTTGATGCATTTCTTCGAGGCAAGACCAATAGTCCAATATGCCGAGATCGGGCTGTTTTTTGCGGACTCGTAAGCATGAGAACCGCTGGCAACATGAGGGCCGCAAAGACTCACCTGCACTGAAAAATGACTACCACGATGAATATGAATGCGTTGAGACTGATGATCACGGCGATTATCAAGACGACTATATTCTTCCTCTTGCTCTTGTAGGTCCGGGTCAATCGATTGATCGTGGCGAGCATGGAGAGTTTCGTGGTACTGGTTGCCAAGTCGAATAGAATAACCTCGGCGAGACTGGAGACGAGTCAGTGATCAAGGTCTGTATAAGCCATCTGTGGCTCGTGCTCGAGAAAGTGAAATACCCAATCTGGAGTGATGGGCTGAAGAATCTTGGTTCAACATCCCAGGTATGCCTGTTTCCCTGCAGAAACACCTCGCTGGCCAGGGACATGATGGCGTAGACTGTGGCAGGTAGCTGTGATCTTGTCAGCAGGCCCATCTTGTTCCTTTGGAATATGACCATACATAAGCGAGCAGCATCAGAACGTCATCCAAGCCAAAAGTCTTCGAAATGAAGTGTCTTGTCCATATCCGAAGCAGTACGACAACGGTACTGAGGGGAACCAGAATGCAAAAAAGGATCTTGGCAGTCGGGCCTCTCGTCTGCGGATTAATGTAGTTGGGCTCAGGCCAGCCGAACGCGGCGAACGAAGTTATGTTTGTCGACATTGTCGCGCTTGTTTTGCTTCAGGGAGACATTGATGGGATCCCGATGAGAGGGAAAGAGTAGTTTCGTAAAGACAAAATAGATATTTTGACAGAGTGTATCACTAGCAAGCTTTCGATATCACTGATGAAGAAGAGAGGTTAAGTCGAGGGGTTGGAGGCCTGACATATTTCTGGCTACCATCCAAGTTGATTCCGGCGAGTTTCCAGGTCATGGCATTGTGGCAATCATGGGTATTTCTATTCGAAGTCGGTAATAAGAAGCAAGACTGACAGGCCATGCGACAGAGAACAGATGAAGCGTTCGTTTGTTTTCATGTGGCCGTGCTTCGCCCTACGCTTGTTCGTGTATATCCGTATCCGGGTGTCCACATGCTCTTGGCGACGGTTGAGCCCAGGCTACTGGATGGAGATGGATGTGATAGTATAGCTTCTCTCGCCTAGGCCACCCAGCCATCCTTGTCATGCGGCTGCAACGTAGATCATAAGAGCCTCCATGGCACCATGCAACAGTGGCATCGAAACCTTAATGTCGGACTAGGTGGTGTGGTGTCACACATTCGGCTCTGCCCAAAAGAGACCAAGCGACATGTCAAACGGCACGGATACAAGCATGAACCCTTGGCCGAGTAGTCGAACGGCTGCGGTACGACCGACCACTCTGTCAGCTCGCCAAAGCACCAGCCAGCATCTGTGCCCGTTTCGGTTCGGTAGTTTGCCAAGCCTGTGGTTTCTGGGGGTGGGTCGCAGTCTATAGGCGCCTATAGACGACCGCGAAGGGTAAGTGACCTCGCTTGCGACTGGAAGAACAAGAAGACTGAGTGTCCATTTTCGAAGAGACCCTCCAAGTTCTTAGCGTTGTGTACATGGATTGCCCAATCGGGTCTTTCTGTACTGATAAGTCAATTTGTTCTGACAAGCCAAGCGAGATCAAGGTTATCCCTACCAATGACCATAGTCTAGAGGCCATGCATATATCATAGCCACAGTCCTCGAGACGCACACATCCGGACACTCACTTCATGTGACATAGTATGCAGCTGTGGTGTTTGAAATCAGGGTCCTACTCAGTAGAAGACAGAGGCACTCCAAATGATAGATGATCTATCATCAAGCGGTACCCACTCAGAGCGGGAAGCCGAAGATGAACACAATAGGCCTGGCATCATATGTTTCCGATGTTCCCGGGCCGACTGGGCACGCTAGGAAATTGAAGCGTACGGCTCGAGAGTATTAGAGGCTCTCCACGGCGAAATACCGTGGGGTGTAGAGTCCAGCAGTGACGCAAGTGACTGGCTTCTGCCGTACTTTGGTCAGATGAGATTTGATAGAGTCTGATTTCCGAGAGGTGTGATGCTGTATCGGGCAACTTGAATCCGTCCCTGGGAGGCTCGACGGCAGGCTGCCACGGTAATGATAGATTCCATCTTCTGGGTGAAATGCCAGATTCGATCTGCATGGTAATGGTGTGACCAGACTTGGACTCACGAGACTTGCCGCGACCCGGTTCCGTCCATCGAAAGACGTGCATACTACGTGCATACTGTGACTGTGCAGATACTCTGCAGAAATCACGTTTCACACTGGTGATCTCCACGGGGTCTGGGGTAGCGGAGGAGAGATCTCGAGATATATGTTGCGTGAAGATGTCTGTGCCAATAGGCATTCGAGTCTCGACGACTGATTCAGAAATGTGTCGCGATTGGTCCATCGCGCGCTTGAGTCGATGAGACGCAAAACTTCAGTCACGAAACGTGGCTTGGGCGTATAGAAGCTCTGAGAGGGGCGCTAGTGAAATGACGATTTGGTTGTTTCAAATGTGAAGCTCGAAGATGGCCACCACGAGAGCGCTTCTGTTGGTCATATCATGACGAAAAGAAACCTTTGTTGGCCGAATGATGAAGTCGAATTGATGCAAAGTACGATTTCGTGACAATTGCCTCAGGTCAATGTCCTAGATGGCATTTTCGACGGCCGAGATTGGACGGTGTCACTGAATTGCCACCTCAGGTAAAGCTGCTGCATTGTCCAATACGTCCGAATCATCGCATTGTGTCGACAGGTGCATAGAAGGCATGACCATCGTCGCCGTGACAGCCCAAGTCGATCGAAAATGAGTCAGAATAGTGTTGAAAGAGTCAAATTACAAGATCACGAAGTTTGAATAGGCCGTAGCTGAGATGTTGAAGCTATCATTAGTGGTTGCAGAGGCGGGCTCAGCGGGGCAAACATTGAAGCCCATGCAATAAGGTCGCAAGGCACCAGGCCGGATGACTCAACGGCAGCTGCCAGCGGTCCGCAAGGCACAAGCATTTTGAACCCCGCAAAAAGTTCCACCCACAGAAATAATTTCGCTATTCCCCAGAGCGAAGCGCATTCTTTCCTCTCTTACGACTTCAAACCACCGAACGAAAAATCCTCACCACTAGAGCACTATAGTGGAAGACAGCAAACATGTCGAAGATCACTGTCGCCGGAGTCCGTTCCAACGTCCAGGAGCTCCTGGACTACTCTCTCAATGAGAAGAAGCGCAACTTTCTGGAGACCGTCGAGCTCCAGATCGGCCTGAAGAACTACGACCCCCAGCGTGACAAGCGTTTCTCGGGTACCGTCCGCCTGCCGACCATCCCCCGCCCCAACATGGCCATCTGCATTCTTGGTGACCAGCACGATCTCGACCGTGCCAAGCACGGTGGTGTCGACGCCGTAAGATATACAGCCCACCGAAGACGAGAGAGACATGTCAGCCGAGCTAACACACGACCTAGATGAGCGCCGATGACCTGAAGAAGCTGAACAAGAACAAGAAGCTGATCAAGAAGCTCGCTCGCAAGTACGATGCTTTCGTCGCTTCCGACTCTCTGATCAAGCAGATCCCCCGTCTCTTGGGTCCTGGTCTGTCCAAGGGTAAGTCGCAACACTTGGATTCTGATCCTGTTGAATTTTGCTAACATGAAACTTCACAGCCGGCAAGTTCCCTACCCCCGTCTCCCACTCCGACGACCTTACTGGCCGCATCAACGAGGTCAAGTCCACCATCAAGTTCCAGCTGAAGAAGGTTCTCTGCATGGGTGTCGCCATCGGCAACGTCGGTATGGACACTGAGGAGCTGGTCGGCAACATCATGTTGGCCATCAACTACCTCGTCTCCCTGCTGAAGAAGGGCTGGCAGAACGTTGGAAGCTTGACCATCAAGGCTTCCATGTCTCCCCCCAAGCGCCTCTACTAAGCGGGTGTCGTAGTTCAATGGAGGATTAGTACTACTGGACGGGCATAGAGTGTCTGTGGTGTGATTTGGTTCATAACACGGGCTTCTGAAGCAAAGGTAGCATCAATCCAATCTGCGAACCTCCAAACATTATCGTAATGGCCCATAATCAAGTGTGCAACTGTATTGTGATTTGTAGCAGTCATTGCAAAAAAATTGTCTGTCTTGACTAGTAAAATCTCTGAGCACAATTTGATGCTTGTCTGCCACATGCAAGGACGTTGGCCGCAGAAAATCTTCGCAGGTACTTCGTAGAATAGGTAGGCAAAATTGCCCGCACACGACAGCTTGGATTGCAAGGCAGGCGCTCAAAGGCAATCCTCGAGGCTTCGCAAGGCTGATTGTCCCATGACCTTATGTGGTCAGGACAGAGCACGGCGCATCGAGATCATGACCGAGAGATGGCAGGCCTCTTGACGCGAAAACCCGTCAACGCTGCGCAAATCAGGCGACGCGAGGAGCATCGTCGTGTCCGCGAGACGTTTGCCAATCCAGCACGACTGCGACTAGGCGCCAGTCGGACAGATGAGGAAGCGCGAGGGCTTCATTTCGAGACTCTAGAGAAAATAACTATGCGTATCTAAGAATGATATGTAGCAAACACCCCACAGTCACGAACCAGGAAGAGCTGGCGTCGGCGGCTGATTAGGAAGAGCGTTTCCCTTTACTTTAGGGGGCCGGGAACGGAAGGAAATTCACAGAAAAGTAATGACCCTCAGCAAGCTGCCGTAGCAGAGCCCTCAATGAAATTAAAATAATTACTTGACGGTAATAATTTTATCCCATACTGATGATGAAGAAGAAAGGAAAAGAAGACCAGAATTTTGGCGACCAGGGCAGACTTTTATGCTTGGCTGGAATGGCCGGCAGGTGGGGCTGATTCGGGTCTTGCCAGCGGGCGGTGAGTGGCGCAATTGGATTGCTGCCGCGCGCAACATTAGGTGGGCGACGATCGAAAGGTGGGTCTACACTCTGCTGCCAGCTGACAATTTCTATACGTACCTTGAGGGCCGCCTAGGCAGGAGATCTGGACATCAAATACATTCTTTTGCCGTGTACTTTCCGTGCATCATTTTCTCTGGTTCACTCAACTGCTTAAATACAATGCATCTTGATCTTCAACGCATGGAGTTGTATATTCATGTTCTATCTCTTGAATCTTCAGTTCTAAGCTTATTCTCTTGGATCATCCCCATTAAATCTTGGCCGCACTCAGGAATCCTCCAGTGACAGCATCCATGAGTCTGTTGGCAATGGCCGTCTGAGGAGGCAGTCGGAGGTCTCCCTCCTTGTAGCCTGCCGGGGCTGGCTCGCCCAGGCCGCTGACTCCCTGGAGAAGGGCCGTCCTGACTTCTTCGAGTGGGAACCACTTTGCCGACTCCAGCTCGGGATCGTTGCCCAGGTCGATCTTCTCACCGTCAGGAGTGGCCTGCGCAATGGCACCAATCATCAGGTTGGCAGGGTACGGCCAAGGCTGCGAGCTGTGAATGACGACACGGCCGACAGTAACACCGCTCTCCTCCCACACCTCGCGGCGCACTGCCTCCTCGATCGACTCGGCAGGCTCCAGGAAGCCTGCCAGTGTAGAGTACCAATACGGCGGCCATCTCTTCTGACGGCCAAGAAGCATCTTGGTGCCGTCGGCAGAAACCACTGCCACGATCATGGTGGGATCTGTTCGCGGGAAGCAGAGGTTCGAGACGCCATGTCTGGTAGGGCAGTCCTCGCGCTCCTTGGGGGCTCCACCTTCAGCAACACCAGCCAAGTCAGTCGGCGGGCAAACCCGCTTCATTCCTGCATTGACGGACAATGTCTTTGAACCACATCCAGCGCAGAAGGGGTTGCGGGCGTTCCAGTCCAGGAGAGCGCGTGCTTGAGCATAAATGGCAGCTGTGGTAAGTTAGCAAAGTGGCCAGTCTTTTTCGAAGGTACTATATGCCTCACCTTCTGGGGCGCTCAGAGACAGCAGCGGCCGAGCTCCAGGCAAAAAGGTGATACCTTTCGCCTTGACTGCCTCCACAACGCTGGTGGCCTTTTCGGCCAGGGCTCCCTTGGGCGTGACGTCTATCGCAAAGTACGGCGTTCCCTTGTACTCCTTCCATTCAAAGCCCGACGTCTTCTTCTCGTCAAGACCAAGGAACAAGACGACGGGATGGGCAGTGTTGGAGTTGAAGCTCTTGACCCATTCGTCTTCGGTCTTTTCAAAGAAGTCTGGCCCAGTTAGAGGCTCAATGTCGGACTTTGCAAGATATGCCAAGGTGGAGGGGTTCTTGACGGATGGAGAAGAGTTCTCTAGCAGCAGAAACCCCGTCGAAGGGTGCGTGAAAGCCGACGACAAGAAGCCATGATCTCCTCGTAGAAAAGAGACCCTGTTCAGAGGGTTTCCTGAGAAGTAGTTTGCAACCTCCCGGCCAAACTTTCGAGAAAGCATCGAATCGTCTGCAGCCAGGACTGGGAGATCTGGGATCGACGAGGCCATTCCGTTTTACTTGTGACTGAGTTGTTCTTTTTCGGAAAGAGGCAATCTATCGAATCAGCAGAAAACAAGATAGTAGAGAAAACGACGCTATCGTGAGGGTGTATCTTGGGTATCGGCGCCCTTGGATGGTGTAGAAGGGGGAAATGGTAGGTATGTCTGGCTGACTGCTGATTAATGATGGCAGTACCCTTCGCCAGTCCACCGAGGTCCAATGCCGTCAGGAGTGGGTCGCCGCCATTCAGAAGCAGCAACAAATAGTGTTGACGAGTTATCTCCGGAGCTGCCGTATTGCACCCATTTGCCACTGCTAAGCGTGCCGATATGCGACTATAATTATGAGAATGTCACGTGCGTGTGCACCTTTGTTATTCCAAAGTCATTTCAAGATTCACTCGAACCATATTCATCATGGAAGCAGGTGCAAAGTCCTTGGCCCTTTTCATGGGCCGCTTCTCCTCATATCACCAGCTACCCTGGGAGAACCCCGCATAATCCTGGCCCGCCGCTAATTGACCCCTCCAAGCGCGGACAGCGATGACGGCGTTGGGCGTTAAGGTAAGGCGTACACCGTACACCGTAGAAGGTAGGTTAATTGACTGCACCTTGGCTGCTTTCCTACCTAGACCATCTCGTAATCGCCCGCCTGGTTAGTCAGTATCTATCTGGTCACCTGCATCAAACAAACGCCTCCAGCTGCTGCAGGTACCGATCGAGACACCTACCTCTTTGCAAGGTTCGGTGAAATCGCCAATAGTCAGGGAACTTCATGATGAGATCTCTGGCTGATTCAACGTAAGATCTCTGACTTGCTCAACCCTCCGTGTTCCCTCGAGTCTATCGTCTGACCAGAAATACAGCCCGCGATGGCAAGAAACGATTAAACACAGCTCTAGCATATCGGACCTGCAACAAGCGGTCAGGTCCAATGGCCCCGACAGCCCATGCATCTCGGGATGCAGATCAGTGTGCTGGAAGGTCTTCCTCCTCGGACGAGGTGCCAGTACAGCAGATTGGTCTCATGCCTTATTGGAGTCTAGAAGCACGTATGCCTCGCTGAGGGACCACTTCTTAAAATACATCAAGCATCCGGAATACCTGGCCAATGTGAACAGCGATCCGCTCGCGGATGATCCAGATGTACGTATGCTCCTCCGACATTAGGATTCCTGACGCCATGTTATTGACCTTACATAGTCCCCTTGGAATACGTTGCGGCAAGATGAAGCACTGAGGGCGGAAATCCTACAAGATGTGCAGCGTCTGCCGGACGAGCCATTCTATCACGAGCCTCGCACTCAGACGCTCATCCTAGATGTCTTATTTATATATTGCAAGCTCAATCCGGACGTTGGCGGCTACCGGCAGGGGATGCATGAGCTCCTGGCACCGATTGTTTATGTTCTAGAACAAGATGCCATCAACCCGAATGGCGCGTCGCCCGAGGGATCGACTGACCTCACCATGGTGGAGATGCTAGATGCGAGCTTCATCGAGCACGATGCCTTCACATTGTTTTCCAAGGTCATGGATCGGGCAAAGGCCTTTTACGAGACAGACGACAGCCCAAACAGCATCGGTCGATCTACTATTGTCGAGAAAAGCCAACACATTCATGAAGTTCTTCTGTACAAGGTCGATCCTGAGCTTTCAAACCATCTCAAGGATAATGAAGTTCTGCCGCAAATATTCCTGATGTAAGATCCCTCTTGGATGAACACAAGTCTTGGCGCATAGCTAATGACGGCAGCCGCTGGATTCGACTTTTGTTTTCACGCGAGTATCCGTTCGACCAGATGCTTGTCTTGTGGGACACTCTATTCGCCGTCGACTCGTCACTTGACTTGGTAGACCTTATATGTACAGCTATGCTGCTCAGAATACGCTGGGAATGTAGGTTCTTCTTCCCCCCTACTTGAACCACGATAAGGAGTGTGACTGACCAATTGTACAGTACTTGAAGCGGATTATTCTGTCGCGTTGACATTGCTCCTCAAGTATCCGTCACCACAGGAACCCTATGGGCCACATACTTTTGTCGACGATGCGGTATACCTGAGAGATCACTTGAATTCGGATGGAGGCTCTGCGTTGATTCTGAAATACACTGGAAGACAGCCATCTCTGGCCACAGCGTCGTCCAGACCATCTACGCCAAAGTCAGCAGGCCTCGACCCAAGGCAGACTACAGCAAACGGTGGGAGATCGCCTCTTTCGCCCTCGCGATTCCCTACCCGCTTCATACAGCAGCCGGGTGGCGTGGAGGCTCTTTTCCAGGGAGCAGCCAAAGGCATCTTCCAGAGGGGCGAGAAGCTGGGCGTGAACCAGGCGGTCCGCGACGCGCTGGGAGAGATCAGGCGCAACGTCAGCGAGGCTAGAACCACGATGAAGGCGGGCCGCGATCTGTTCTCGGAGCCAGGCCCGAACACGACGGCGATGCAGGCGGTCGCATCTCTCGACCGGAGGAACAAGCAGCTCGCCGTCATGCTGGAGGAGACGCTATCGAACCTGCATGCGCTGGCGGCCTCGGATATGGAGGACAAGGCCAAGCACGGAGAGGCCCTGCAGATCGCTGCGGCGAAGATCCAATTCGTCAAGGTCTACCTCGAGGACTCGACCGTGGCGCTACCCGAAGCTCAACCATCCAACGGCGCCTCGATACCAGCGCCAGCCGACTCGGACCATGAGGCACCGACTGAAGCGGCTACATCGACTTCCACTCAACCCCCCGAAACAACAGCCTCGCCGACCTCCGAGGCAGACAAGACGGCCGCCCTCCCCGTGATAGCCGAAGTCGAACACGCAGACTCGGCCGCCATCGTATCACACACCACAGAGACCGACCCCCTTGGCTCAACCTCGTCATCGCAGCCGCAACCGCCGCCGGTGGCGCTCCAGAGACCCCCCGCGCCCATCCCCACGCGCTCGACCCTGGCCCAGTCCTCGTTCGCATGGATGCTCGAGCCGGACCAGTCGGCGTCGTCGGCCACGTCGCAGAAGCCCTCGGCCTTTGAGTCGACGTCGGCGTCGTCGTCGTCCTCCTCCCGGCCCAAGCCCGCGCCCAAGAAGCACCACAAGAAGTCCTCGGACAATGCCGACCGGCAGCGGACCGCGTTTTTATTTGGCGATGACGAGGAATCCCTCGGCGGCGCCGACGATGGCACCGGCAAGAAAAGTGCCCTGCCCGAGGATATCTTTGGCCTGCAGCCCATGGGCAAGACGAAAGAGAGGGTCAGGCTTTGGGATGACTGATGGGGCGAGTTTCTTGATATATATTATAGACAGACCGGTAACTCGGCCATGGTGGACTGTGGATAGGCAGATGAGAGAGGATGACATCTTTGTGACATGACATACAAGCGAATTTGGTCAGGCGCGGACAGAGCATGTCCGGACAACGACATATATAGCACAATAGACATGGGTCTCACGCAACGCGATATGAATGATTTCATTTTTGGTTTTCATTATTCATGATTAATTGATATTATACATTATCTTCATCTTCAAATAACCATCTTCCATAGCGGCGGCTCCCGATCCATCGTCTCGTGGTCGCCGATCCGGAGCTGCTGGCTCATCCTCTCGATCCAGTCGTCCTCGGACCTGCGGGCGTCTCTCTCGATATCCAGCATGACCTCGAGCTCGGCGAGCATGCCGACGACCAAACTCGTGCAGCCCTCGAGGATGCGCGAGAGGCTGGACCTCGGGCTGTCGTCGTTTTCGTCATCGGGCGCGGGGCCCATCTCGTGGAGCATCAGACACCACGCCTCGAGCTTCCGGACGAGGCCGGCGCACTCGTCCTTCCACCGGGCGTCCAGGTCGCTCACGAAGAGCACCTCGCCGCCCCGGACCAGGTCGCCGGCGCGCCCGCTCCGGCGCTTGGCCATGACGTCCGCCATGCGCCCGGCCCACGCCTCGAAGGCCTCTGCGACCCGGCCGTACCGCCCCTCGGGCTCGCTCATGGCCCAGACGCCGTCGAGGACCTGGTCCAGCGCCTGCAGCTTGTCCTCCAGGCCCATGCCGCCGCCACCGCTGTTACCACCACCCCAGCGCAGCAGGGCCGCGACGTTGCGCGCCTCGACGCCGTCGCGCTCCCGCGCGCAGATCCGCTCGTGCTCGGCGGCGGCCTCGCCGAAGCGCGCCCGCAGCTTCCGCCGGGCGCTCGCGTGCCACGCGCGGGTGACGGCGCCGGCCTCGCGGTGCAGCAGGGACAGCTGGAGCAGCTCCGTCTGCAGCCGCGACGTCTCGGCGCTCATGGCCACGTTGGACGGCAGCTTGGACGGCGACGGGGGCGCCAGGAACGTCGACGTCAGCGGCTTGGGCGCGTGCGACTTGAGCGGCGAGTAGTGCTGCTGGTTGGTGTTGAAGGCCGGGCGGTGCGCCGGCGACTGTGGTGGGATGGGAGGGGGCGGCATGGCTGCTGCCGCGGCCGCCGCTGCTGCATTGTTCTGTTGTGTCTGAGAAGCCTTGCGCGCGTGCAGTCTTGTGGTGCTGGGTCTGCTGGCGTGCGATATGGTCGACGTGGTGCTCGCGGCCGATGGCGAGGTGGCGCCCGAGGGGTTACTCGAGGAGGCGGGGGGCCGAAGCGTCGTCGCCGCCGTCAGCGCCGTGGCTGTGCTCTTGGCTCTCGAGTGCGTCGCGGGTTTGCTCCGGGACGCGGCCGACGACGGCAGCCCGCCCGAGGACGTCGGGCGCTTGGCGCTACTGCTACTGCTGCTGATACTGCTCGTCGAGGGCACTCTCCGGCTTGTGCTTGATGTTGTGGTCGCCCCCGCCGGTTGCTGGCCAGGGACCTGCCGTATCGAGGGCGCCCTGCCTAGCGGTCTGGCGGTCGCATTGTCGGGCCCTGTGGGAGCTCGCTGTCTCGTGGCTGTTGTCGTCGTCGAGGTGGTCGGTTTGCTTGAGAATATCCCTGAGAGCGGTCTTCCGGAAGCAGTGGTGGTAGTGCTGCTCGTCCTCGTCGCCGAGCTCGCCGCCCTGCTGCGCGCCGCCGCCGTCGTTGACGATGATGTGGTTGCTGAAGTGACGGTCCCTGACCTCGTCAAGGGTTTGACCTGGGGCAGTCGGCTAGGGGATGAGCTCCCGGACTCGCTGGCGTTGCTCGCGCCATCTCTCTGGGCCAATTGATTCCGCGATGACGTCGCAGCCGGCTGTCGAAGGGAACGCGCCCGGCTCAGTCCTGTTGTGGAGGACATGGTGTTGGCGATGCTGGGGAGTTTGTGATGTTTTAATGTGTCGGATCGTATCGCGTATCAATCGCGCCTCGGCTTGCAGGTATCTCATGCTTAAGGTACGTCAGTTATTAGGTAGCTTAAGTTGCCAGGTACCTGACCATTTCCAGGGGTACCTAAGCCTTCCAAACCAAACCCCTTCCGCTTTTTATCGGGCGCGACCACTGAAAGTTACCGGGTCGGCAGTGCCCATCGCAGCACATTTACGCTTATCTCAGCCCTGTTAGGATCTTGGTAAAACCCCTGGCAGCAGATCACTTGCAGACCCAAGACATGAGATTGCATCAAGGTATGACTTGTGCTCCGCGAACCTGCATAGTTTATGGACGTGGTTTTCTTTTCCTTCCTATCTCTAGACGTTTCCTGGTTATAATATTTCAATGAGGAATTTTTCTTTTTCTGTTTCCGACTATATTATTACAATGGTCAACGACTCTATTTGAGAAAAGAGCCCTTATCTATTAGAGAGGAGATGTGGCATAACGAGCTACACTACACAACTCACTCCGCAGCAATAGTTGCCAAAACATGTAGCACTTGGAGATGGTGGAATATGTCTTATCGGCATGTATATTGATTTTCATGTCTTGATCTGCCGTTCATTGCCTGAACGGACCATGATGAATCCGAATCATGGTGTGGTATCTACTTGTACAACCTCCCTTCTCTCAGGGTATTTCCTATTTGGAGGTGTTTTCTCTATATATACATTCTCATAACGCCACGTTGATCGATGTCCAGTTTTCCATGCTCTCCCTATGGTTCTGCAATATATGCAAAGAGAACCCAAAAATGGTTTTTCAGAATGTATGACAAAAGGAAGAAAATGGGCGCATCCTGGCGCAGGTCTTCATCATCAACAAATCTCGTCAACAGTTCATGCCGCCAGAGGCAATCCCTTTCAGTTCGCCTCGCCAATAATGGCACCTTCCTTCTCCTTCTCCTTGCTTGCCAGAGCGTCGAAATCGAGGTTTTCAATCTTGACACCAGTCAAGAGCTCCGAGCATCCGGTGCAGACTCGAATTCCGCAGCTTCTGCAGACGCGCCGGGACTCCTTGCCGCCTTCGTGGCAGAGCATACAGGCGATGGGGCAGTTGACGTTGGCCGAGTTCAGCCAGTACTTGTGATTCGTGCCGCAGGTGAGATGGTCGGCGGTCAGCTCTCTGCAGGGCCAGACGCCGTGCTCGTTGGGGGTCATCTTGGACCAGTCCTTGGCGCGGCTAAAGGCCTTCTTGATGGCATCAGACAGATCCTGCTCTTGTTGCGGAGTCATCTCAATATACTCCATGTCCTTGTAATCGACCCGCGGTCTTTGGACCGGCGGCATTCCAGGCGAAGAGACCATGAGATGGGGCGCGGGCATCCGTCGACCGCTGGCGTTGCTAGCATTAGACAGTCCACGGTTGCGCGGCGACCGGGGCGAGGGAGCACCTCCGTAGTATTGTCCAGGGAAGTGCGGCGGCTCAAGTGCTGGGAAGTTCTCCATGCCAGCTTCGGCCTGCTTATCGCGGGTTGCCCGGAGATCAATGGCGCTTCTGGCCTCTCGCAGATGTTGTTGAGCGGCGCCCAGCTCGTTGCCTCTCACATTCATGTTCTGGAGGCTCGGCTTCCTGCCAACCTCGCGGCGCCTGAGAGACTTTCCTGGGGGCGATGGGGCCGTCTGGCTGTCATCCGTAGACCTGGAGCTTTCCGGGCCTCCTAGGGTCGTTGGGCTGCTGCCAGCTGGTATTGGTTTCAGAGTAGGCGAGTCCATTGGCTGAGGATTCGACGTGGTCTCCTGTTGGCCAAAGGCCCGGTTCTTGAGCTCCTGAAGCCTCTTCATCTCGTCATCGTTTTCAAAATTGCCAAATTCTGTGGCGGAAGTTGCTTGCTGTTGTTGTGATTGTGCCTGTGGCCTGACGTTGCGACCTGGTAGACCAGAGTTGGGTTGCGTTGGTAGCTGAGGAGCATTGTTTGCACTCAGGGTTGGGTTCAAAATGGCGGGATGTTGTGCCAAATTCTGCGAGGATTCCTCTGAAGCACCCTGCTGTGATGTGGTCATGGCCGTGGCCGCAGTCGACCCGTGACTCACAGCAAGCTTGAGTCCAGATACGGCGATGCTTCTGTCGGATTTTGATGATGCCCTCCTCCGCCAAATTTCCCGCCGAGGTGGTGGCGACGGCGTTGTCCGTGTGACTGAGCTGAATGTATCACTGTCTTTTAGTACTTGCGCCGGCGCCGCAGCTGGTGTCGGTGCCTGTCTGTTGCTACGCGGCGTTGCGGGTAGTCCAGTGCGTGGCGCCGACCCGTTAGCTTCCTTGGTGGGAGGAGGCGGCGGCGGTAAGGGCTCATTCATCATCATCTCCTTCTCACGAGCCGAGGGCTCCTCATAGGGATTCCTCGTGAAGGCCTTGTACGCCGACGAGAAGTCTCCTTGTTGGTCCCTGCCCCGGTCTGGTGAAAGTGAAGCCTCGCTGCCCTTTGTATCCGAACTCCGTTGTGAGGACATGTACATGTCATGTACCGAGTCAGAAGAGCTATGTGAGTATGCCGACAGCAGGCTCGAGATCGAAGACTTGCGCTTGAGCTTTACCGGATCAACGACTTCGGGCTCAAGCTGGGTAGGTACTGATGGTGGTGATTTCGTCGAGGCTGATGCTGGGGGCGGTGACCCAACAGCCTTTCTGGGTAGCGGGGGCATCTTCTTCTGCAACTCTAGTGGTGATGATACCTTGCCCGGCAGAGCCGGCAGTGGTGAGTCCATGGGTTTTGGGACGAATCGAGCCCCCACAGAGTCCTTCCTGGGCGGGAGGGCCATTGTTGTCGCCATGTTGGGCAGGCCAGGCAGTTTGCGAGGGATCTTGAAAGCTGGAGAGGTGGTGGAGGTAGGAGTAGGAGTAGCGGCAGTGGTAGTAGTCGTCGAAGGAGGAGAAGAAACAACAGACACGGCAGCGTCTTTCTGCAGAGGAGGCGGCACGGGCAGCGCTTTTGAGAAACGTGAACGACCACCCGTCCTGGGGGGTTCGAGTGTGGCCGTGTTCCACTCCATGATGAACTACCAACCAGATACTTTTAAGTGGAAAGAAAAGATACAAGACCGAGACCAGGTGCCTGTATGACAAAGCGGGCAAGGTCTGGAACACAAGGCAAAATGAGGCGAAGAGGTAGTATACTGGGTAATATTACATCAACTGAGTGTGTCGCAGGCGGTCGGGATCAAGGCCTCTCAAAGTGATGCATCCTCTCCAGCCAACGGCAACTCGTCTGTAACAGTAGTAGTCGTAGGTAGTACCTGGTTGTATAGGCAGCGGAAGAAGGAAAAGAAGAAAAAATGGAAACAGACAAAGAGGGCAGAGAGAGGCCCGCAAAAGCGTAGTCGCAGATATATTCTTTCGAAGCATGCGCGAGTAAAACGATCCCTGCTCTATAGGCCCAGGCTAATGCAGGTACCGTGCTGAAATCTCACGCCGCTCTGCGCAGCTGTGGAGGGGCTCACGGGCTTGGGAGGGAAGCCGAGAGGGAAGTGGATGGGTGGGTAAAATAGCAGTGTAGATCCAGGATTCCAGAATTTCATTCCCCCAAGGCCAAGGCCAAGTTTCTGCAAGTTAAAACTCGTGCGACCGAACCGAACCGGGTACCGGGGGGTTAGGAAGTTGGTGGGAAGAAGGCAGAGCAGATGAACGACAGCTCGGAATTAATGGAACCTGGAAAACCCCAGCTGAGAAGGCTTGTAGGTACAGGTTACTCTGTACTGTTTTATCAACCTGCGGGTAAGGTAGAATCTTGATTGCTCTCTCTGACCGATAGGCTGCCCCAGGCTGAGAACCCGATGATGAATGTCTGACTGCCTCTTGATCAAGAGACGAACCCAATCCCTGCGAGAGGGATGTGAAACTTTCGAGTCCAATCAACTTTCCAAATTTATCGACATTTGACAGGGACCCTAGGATCCGCTGGTTTCTGGCGCGAGGATGTAGCAAGAATATTACCATTACTATGTTGTTCCGCGGGAGAGAAATGACGAGAAAGAAAAAGACTGCTGAGTGATGGTTGCAGATAGAGATGATGGAGCAAGACTGCAACAGTACGACGAGCACGAGTCGAAAGCAGACAAGATCATTCTTCTTTCCTCTTTCCCGACGGACACACAGGACCCAAATGCGGTGGCATCTCTTTCTTTCTTTCCTTCTACATATCTCTAGAATTTTACTCCTGGAATGTGAGACAACAGCGGCTGTGTGCGGATACACGACCATGACGCATCAAAGATCAGCGGATCAGCCACCCACCCCAAGGGCAGAAAGCCACGGCCGTTGGGGCCAACGTTGGTGCTAGTGTTACTCGAATGCTGCTCGTGCGGCCTGGGCCAGGAAAAGAAGAAAAAGGAGAACAGATGGCAAATGGAGAGCCAATGAAGGATGCTGAAGCACGTACCTTGTTTACCTTGACGTAATGTCATGGAAAAGGACTCGGGGAGTTGCCTGGGAGAAGACAACCAAGAGAAAAGGGAAGGCAGAGAGAGACAGACTGACATTGAAAATCCCATTCGCCCATGGCTGGCAAATGACAGGAATAGCGTCGATGTCCCGCGCGTTTCACGCGAAGAACCCTGGGGCGCATCAATCATACGCCATCGAATTCGATACAAGTGGGTTGTCCTTCTAAAAATGGGCCAGTAGGAAGCGCCGGAGTGCTGCGGCCTCTCGATCAAACCCGGGTTTCCAGCCCGTACCCCATAGTACCCATAGCACTCGTTGTCGCTGTACTGTACTACAGCAGTTCGCAGCTCGTAGGGCGCATCATCTGCAATCTTCCGGATTCCAGCGGCCAGCGCCCATCATTTATGCGAAAGGCCTCTGTGCAATAGCGGCTTCTATGCGTGGTACAGGGGCTTTCGCTGTTCAGGTGTCCTTGTACTACTCGGTACAAGAAGCTGGAGCCTGGCAATTTCACCTTCACATGTCTCAATGTATAATTATGTCTGCTCAGATCCCGTGATTTCTCTTGTTTTTCACTTTTATTCAATGGAGACACGGGCTCGAAATCTTCGAAATGAGTGAAAGATTGGGCGCTTTTAAGAATGTCTTTCATAAATTGCCCGTCGCTCCATGTTGATACTCTCGAGAGGTGCGACTCGGCTTGACTCGATCCGATGCCACTCCCAACAGGACCTCCTGTGCCCTTGCATTAGTTGGAGGAACACTTTCAGCCGACGAAATCTCTTTAGTGCTTGCACAGCATCTGCAGAGCCCCCTGCTCTTGGCTGCCTGGCCACTGGGCTTGCTTCCAAAGGATCGCCCAAAGTGTTCGCGTCGGGTCAGATCATTTGAGGTACTGTAGCAGTGGTGATTTCTTGTGCCGTCTCTTGTGTGACGTCTAACCAGGTAATTGAACTTTACCTGCTACCAAGTGCTTGCAGAGAAGAAGCCCTCCAAGACCGTTGTTCGGTACATGTCTCGGAAATTTGCTGGCCTCTTCTTTATTATCTGCTTACGAAAACCTTCCGTCTCGGGGTTTAGCGGCTATCATAGTTGGACAGATAGTATATTGGCCGTCCAAGCTCCTTGTCTCTCCGCCGTGTCAGTCAGAAGAACGATGCTTATATTCTTTCTTTATTGGCATGAGACTTGAAAAAGACACGGCCAGAATCGCTTCTCCTGTCTCGAGCTCATGATGTTGCCAGAAAAGAATCAACGCCAAGAAAAACGGGCGGACCTCCAAGAAAATAACGTCGATTGTCTGCTCTGTAAGCGACCGGGATTCACAATGCCGATAAGAGCGGTACCGGCAGGGCCCGAAGGCGGGGAGATAGCCGATTGCGAATAATCGCGAGCACGCAGTGATTTTTTATCGGGCACTCGCCGAACTGGGAGGGGAGAGAGAAACAACAAAAGAAGTTTGGAAGGTCCTGTCGTGATTGTTGTGGTGTGCTGAAGACTCTCAAGATAACTGTCCACACAAGACATTGTCCAGCAATGTCTGCCAATATACCTCAAGAGGTCGCTGCGGCGGCAGAGACAGCACCCTTGCTCGGTGCCAGCACCTCCGAGAGCGGGAAGCCGAATGGAAATGGCACATTTGGGGAGCATGAGCATGTCGAGCAAGTCGCGACGAGCAGCAACAGCAACAGCAATGCAGCCGAGGGAGGCAATCGAGATGCACAAGCGAGCAGCAACAATGGGCCCAAGATCAAGGTCAATATGGCTACTCTGCTGCCGGCTCTAGCCATTGGTGTAAGGACTTTCGGAACACTATCATCAGCGGGATTCTGGCAGTGACTGATCACATGTTGTGCAGATATTGCTTGTGGCCATGGATCAAACCTTGGTCGTTGCGACTTATGGAAAGATTGGATCGGATCTGGAGGCCCTCAACAGCACGAGCTGGATTGCGACATCGTGAGTATAGCATCTCCGATTCCTGTGGACAAGAAATTGACCCTCTACAGGTACTTCTTGACACTTACCACCTTTCAGCCTCTATATGGCAAGCTGAGTGACATATTCGGACGAAAGGAATGTCTCTTATTCTCCTACTCCGTCTTCGGCCTGGGCTGTCTCGGCTGTGGCCTCTCCAAGGACATCATCCAGCTGTGCGTCGCGAGGGGTGTTGCCGGCATGGGCGGCGGCGGCATGAACGCCATCGTGTCCATCCTCATGACGGACCTGGTCTCTTTGCGTGACCGCGGCGTCTGGCAGGGCTACATCAACGTCGTCTTCGCGGCCGGCATCGCCAGCGGCGCGCCCCTGGGCGGCTTCATCGCCGACTCCATCGGCTGGCGCTGGGCCTTCATCGGCCAGTTCCCCATCGCCGTCGTCGCCTGGCTGGCCGTGTACCTGGTGCTCGACCTCCCCAGGACGGACCACTCGCACTGGGCCGACAAGTTCCGCAAGATCGACTTTCCGGGCGCCGTCACGCTCTCGGGCGCCGTGTTCCTGCTCGCTTTTGGTCTCGACAACGGCAGCAACGAGGGCTGGGGCCAGCTGAGTACCATTATCCCGCTCGCCCTCGCCCCCGTCCTCTTCGCCGCTTTCATCCTCATTGAGAACAAGTGGGCTTCGAACCCTTTTGCGCCCGGCCATGTGATTCTGGATCCCCCCGTGTTGGCCGCGTACGGCGCGAATTTCTTCGGCCTGGCCGCGCAGATGGGAGCTTGGTTCTTCGTGGCCCTGTTCTACCAGGGCGCCCTGGCGCTCACGGCATCCGAGTCGGGCCTCATGTTTCTGCCGGGCACCGTGTCGGGCCTGATCGGGTCCCTGGGCGGCGGGCTGATCATGCGGCGGACCGGCAAGTACTACTGGCTGACGCTGATCGGCTACTTCATCCTGTTCCTGAGCCTGGTGCTGGTGGCGCTCTTCTCGGGCGTCGTGTCCAAGTCGCTCGCGGGCGTGCTCGCGGCCATGGTGCTGCTCGCCCTGGGCGCGTCCATCTCCATCACGACGACGCTCATCGCCATCATCTCCAACACGGCGCCCGAGGACATGGCCGTCGCCGTCGCCTGCTCGTACCTGTTCCGCTCGCTCGGCACCATCATCGGCATCAGCGTCTCGACCGCCGTGCTGCAGCAGGTCCTCAAGACGGAGCTGGCCGCGCGCCTGAGCGACGCCGACGACATCGCCGACCGTGTCCGCGAGTCCCTCGACTACATCCGCGAGCTGCCCGTCGACGTGGCCGCCGTCGTCCGGGACTGCTACGCCATTGCCACCTCGTGGGCATGCATCCCCGCCATCGTCTTTATCATCCTGTGCTTGATCTCGAGCGCGTTCATTCGCGAGAAGAAGCTGGATCGGTAAGCGGCTGGTCTCTCCAGCTTCTGACGTAGTGCACCAAGATCAACTGTACCAGATGGCAAGTATCAAGAAGGCTCGGGGACAACGTGAACCTGAACAAAAATAGACGGCGAAGAATAGAGCGCTCAAGAGAAGCTGTGTATATAAGCCAGGCAGCCACCACGGTGCCCGTTTGCTTGCCTTGATTTGCGGCTCCAAAAGTAGGCATAGCATGTACCTGAGGTTTCCGTGAAATTAGAAAACAGACCAAACTTTTTGCCACTTTCTAAGTCATTTTTCTGACCATTCTTCGCTGTCCTTTTGCATGAAACGTCCTATCGTCATTGGACAGGTTCAATACATTTACATGCCCATGTATTCAATATACCGGTTTGGTAGATATAATCTCTCCGATCTCATTCTCAGTCAACCCTCTCCCACATCTGAAACTCGTACTGCGTCCCGTTCTCCTCCTGCACGCCCGCGGGCACCTCCTCGCCAGCCCACGCGTCCAGCTCCTCGTGGGAGCGCCTAGCCCACCGTTGGCCATCTTCGCCCCGTGCCTGCTCCTCCTCGGACAGCCGCAGCGAGAAGAAGGCGTCGCACTCAAAGTCCGTATCGATCCTGGTCAGCAGGACGCGGCGGGCCTCGGGGAGCTTCAGCGCGGCCGAGTAGATCTGCGCGCCGCCGATGACGAAGACGCGGCCGATGCTGCCCGAGGGAGAAGCCTTTTGGACATACTCGACCGCCCGCTCCAGCGAGTTGACCCGGACGGGCTCCGTGTCTGTGGTCTCCGGGGTCTCCGGGTGCGACCGGCTGATGACGATGTTCAGCCGTCCCTTGAGGGGTCTGAACTTGGGCGGTATGCTGTCCCACGTCTTGCGGCCCATGATGACCGCGTTGGCGGCGGGGGGTTGTGCCTGTTATATATTTTAGCACATATATCCCTGGACAGTAGTAGAGAAAGGAGTAGAAGACAAGGGAAAATGTACATGATTTCTTACTTACATCTTGTGGCAGCCGCTTGGTCACTCTGGCAAAATATGCCATCTCCTTCTTCAGGCCCGTCCAGGGCAGGCCACCGGCACGGCCAATGCCCATGTTGCGCGTTGCCGCGAGGACCAGAGTCAGCTCTGCGGACGCCATTGCTGGATCTCTCCTATGGAAGCAGTCTTATATGATGAGATGTGTTTCTATTTTCTGATCAGTCGTAGCTGCCAAGAAAGCAATACTGTTGACTGGTGTTGTTGGCAATGTAATCGGATTGGTGAAAAAAGCTTGAATAGACGGAGGGGCCCTGAAATGCGCTGGGCAAAGGTGGTGTTGCGGGGCCGGGTCGTGCGCTACAGAAGTTACGGTATACTTACTACAAAAGCAAGCAACCCGTTGACCATGCTGAATTTTGATAAAATGGAGATAGTGTCTACAGCATTATAAAAAAAAAATGATCTGATCAAGGGAAAATACACTCAGAGCCGGCAAATATTTTAAAATTCCGGTTTCAGTGGAATGAATAGTTTCGTCTTTTGTCGAGTGCTGGGGTAGTCGCGGGTGACATAACGGAAACGTGCGTGATAAATCTCTACCAATAATTTTGTCCAGCTGATGTAGGGAAAACCATCGTGGAGTAAATGAGTAATCTTTCCAGCGTCTTCGATGACAGGTCGGCCTCGTACTCTTGTCTGAAGAGAATGATGTGAAAATATGAATAATTAAAAGAGAAAAAAAAAAGTCAGTCCCAGTGGGATTCGAACTCCAAAAATAATGTGTCTGGGTGGGGGCGTCCTCAGCCAGAGGGAGAGAGATTTCTTAGGAACGGAGCGTTTAAACCACTACACCAGTGTGACCTCTGGTTCGTGGAGTTGGTAATAGCAACTGCTTTACTTGGTCTTATAAAGGGAGCATTGCTTGATTTTGTGGAATGTGGGAATTAGGTTATAGGTAGCTGAGGAACGAGGCGGCTAAAAATCCGGGTTGGTGTTTAGAGTTCGAGGTTGTTTTCCTTTCCAGGGAGGCTATATTCATATTTGTACACGAGTAGCCCGCTGTGACATATTCTTTGCAAAGAAGTTCTGGCTGATGGCTCTCAGTCGCAGGACCGCAAACTCTCTAGCCATAATTCTGGACTATAATGTATTGGCTCGGCATATATAGTCTTTCGGCAGTTGACAAATACTATTAGGACCACAAACATATAGTCATGGAGAAACTCGAGCGAAACATTGACTCCATTCACGAAGACATCTAGCCAAAAGAATTTGTGTTCACACTTCAACAGTAATGTATTGAGCCTCTTGTAGTCTCCTCGCCTCATCCCTCTTCATGGCCTCCTGAATCTTTACCCTCTCCGGCACGACTCCCTCCCTCGGCCTCGTGATCCGCCACGTCCTGAGCGCTTCCTCGCCTCCGAGACTCTGCATGGTCTTCTGCTCCACGAGGCTGTACTCGCCGCCCCGGCCCTCCTTTTCCCCTCCCCTCGTGCTGAAGCAGAACGGCTCCCGGAGGCTGACGGGAGGATTGGTAATGATCCGGGGCCGCCGAAGCGCGTTGTTGGTCGCCGAGTGCATCATGAGCGGGTGCAGCAGGTAGACGTCGCCGGCGGCGCCGGTGGCCTCGACGAACTGCCCGTCGGCGCAGTCTTGGATCACGCCGCAGTACCAGGCCAGGTTGCGCTCGCGGGCAAAGTCGGCGTGGCCGCGCGGCACCATCCGCGGCGACACGCCGTCCGGGTGCTCGTAGAGCCACCGCGCCACCTTGGGGATGGCGTCGGGGCAGATCATGGTTCCGCCGCCGTCGGGAAGGATGTCTGTGAATAGGGGGATCACCAGGAGGCCTCTGGGAATCCAAGAGTCAGTAGGTATTCTAGTTTCTTATGGTGGCCCTCAATGGTCAAGTCGATCTAGCAATTCACGAGAGGTACGTGATACGACAATTCTTTCTTGACCAGAAGGGAGGAATAATGTTGCTACGACAGACTTACTGCTCCGGGCTATCGAGATAATGGACGAAGAAGTCCCCATCGACATGCCAATTGTCCAGCTCCTTGGGCGGCACGGGGCGGCCCTCTCCCTCGTTCGACCCGAGGTTGACAATGAACGAGTCCCGCCAGTGTCTTGACTCGGGCGCGACCCGGTCCTCGCCGCCGCAGAGCTCGCAAATGGCGGCCCAGGCCCGGGGCGCGAACGCCGCGGCGTCAAACGTCTTGTGCGACGGCATGTGCGTCCGGGCCCGGGTCCAGGTGCTCTTGTCGTCGGCCGACATGCCCAGCCGCGTCCACACATGGGCCACGGCCTCGGCGGCTTGGGCGGGCGTGAAACATTGCTTGAGGTGGAGGTAGCCGTACTTGAGGAAGTGCTCCTTTTCGGCCTCGGTCAGAGGCGTCGTTGGTGAGGACATGGTGTAGGTGCTGTGAGAAGGATGTTCGAGGTTGTACACGAATCACTCTTGAACTTCGGCACTGGACCGAGATCTTATATCTATATTTTTACACTTGAGATTTCGAGCTTCTTTACTCCAGTCCATCGTCATAGATATTGCCGGTTGGCGGTACTGGTATGCATGCAACCTATCAACACGACCCAGTCATCTGGGATCGGGCTGCTGTGATGCGGGGGTGGGAAGCGGGATGCTACCCAACAAGCCGCAAACCGAACGCCTCGCTCTGCCTTATTACGGAGGATCCATTGTGGTATGCTGTATTTCTGCCAATGAATGAGCTGGTCGATGTGCTGGGAGAACATACTTGGATACTTATCATCGACTCTTTGACTAGAACTAAGATATTAGGCTAAATGCACGGCACTCGAAGCTTAAAATCCGGAAGAAGGACTGTCGTTGATAGGTCAAGTCGATGTATTCTAGTAGGAATCTCGCAGGAATTCTAGTTTGCGCCTCTACTCTAGATGGGTACTCTCGAGTCTAGTCATGTCTTGAAGAATCTTCATGAATACGGTAGCTGATGTCCCTCCTTTCATATGATTATCATGGACGAACTCACGACTTCGCAGCGCGAAGGTCACTCAGCTTGTCCACATAGTACGCCGGCACCGCCGGTGCATCCGGAGCCTCCCAGTGCTCCTTCTTGCTGACGCCGGTGAGGACGGCCAGCGTGCCCCCCAGGCCTCCCTCGACGCCAAACTGGATGTCCGTGTTCAGGCGGTCGCCGACCATGCACGTCCGGGCGCGGTCGAGCTGGAACTTGCCCTCGATGGCGTCCATCATGGCCTGGCTGGGCTTGCCGAGCGACAGCGGCTGCAGGCCCGACATGTAGGCGAGGGGGGCGGAGATGGAGCCGGCGCCGGGGAAGAAGGTGTGGTGGCTGGGGTAGGTGCTGTCCAGGTTGGTGGCGAGGAACTTGGCGCCGCGCTGCAGGTACTGGAAGCCGAGGGACAGCTTGAGGTAGTTGACGTGCAGGTCGAGGCCGGCGAGCACGACGCCGACCTCGGGGTCCAGCATGGAGCCGTCCGAGATCTTCTCGTAGTCCTCGGGCGCGATGTCGCGGCGCAGCGCCGGGTCGGTGCCGCCGATGAACGGCACGTTCTCGGTGCGCAGCTCCGACTCGATGCCGCTCTCGCCCAGGACGAAGACCTTGTTCTTTCCCTCTGGCAGCTTCAGCACGCGGGAAATGTAGACGGCTGACGAGTAGGCAGATGCGAAGATCTCTTCGACGTCACTGGGTATGCCCAGATTGGCGAGCTTCTTCTGGTAGTCCTGGCGAGACTTTGTAGAGTTGTTGGTCACAAAGACGACTCTCTTGCCTGGGAAACACTAGTATCAGCAACGTGTCCAGGTCTGCGAGATAGTGTGATGGGAGTTGCTGACCTCTGGATCGGAGAAGTTCCAACGTCTCAACGATGCCCTCAAACAGGTGGTCTCCAGACCATAATACTCCTGGACTTTGGATCAGCCACAGCTCTTTGGAAATTTTGAACTGATTTTACCATCGCAATCGAATAAGAACGTCTTAATCCATGGTTAGCACAAATGTATTCGGAGATCGTCTTGTCCTGAACTCACATCGAACTGGCCGATGAACTCATTTATGGCGGCTGAATCGCCTGTGAGGTATTTTGGCTGAGCCATCCTGAGAAGCCTGCAGAAAAGAACGCTGAGATGGTGGATTCCACAGTGTGTTTCTAGCGACCCAAAATAAATGTACGACAGGAATTTGTGAAAGTAAGAACTGTTTGCTCCTGCGTGATTGAGGCTGTTTGCAGAATGATTGTCTACGGTACCTAGCAGACGGTGACTCGGGTCGGCCGTGGTCGCTGGAATGAATGATAGCGGGCCGCCACCAGCCGGAGGTTTCGGCCTTTGGTTACGGGAATTGTATCAATAAGCCGGTGTATCTCGTCAAATATATGGGGCATGATTGGAATCGTTTCTTGTTCTACTTGCGAATTTAGACATGATGTATTGAACATTTGACAGCAATTTACCCAAAGGTCTGGGAGAATGGCCGAGAGCCGCAATGACTGTAAAAGCACAACCATCACGGGCTGTCCTTGCCCGAGTAGCACTGTCCTTGGTGGTATGAAGCCTACCTACCTAGTAACTTGATCGATATGATTGCATGATCATTGCTTTGCCTCTTGAGATATTTCATATGGTTTGCTTCCAATATAAAGAGGTAAACGTAGTTTATATATTTCTTAGAAATACCTCAACACTAATAAGGTGCAAGCACTCTCGTTGTGCTGAATAGAATTACTGTTGAGCAGGAGATTGGGACGATAATGCAAAATGAGAGTCTAAAGCCACTCTCATGCAGACATATCGTCATGGAAAAACCAGAAAAAACGGCAGTTGGACGCCGAAGCAGTTCTAAAGTTACCGAATGGAATTAAGATGGCGCATAAGTAAGGATTTCGGTTGTGGCGTTGTTCGAGCCTGCTCTTTTTCAGCCTTTTTTTCAGGGCCGGTCCCTCGAGTGACGCAGGATTAAGGTGACTTTTAGTGAGCAGTTCAAGGCTGTTAGTGGAATCCAATGTTGAAGCGCACATACAAAGTACTTCGTATACCTGTACGAATACGCAGCTTGTGCCTGGAACCCTCTGATGATCTCACCAATCACTCTGTTTCTATTGGGTATCATCATTCAAAAGGACAGATGGAGGCAGTCTTCATGGCAATATACACTTAAGCGAATGACTACTATTCTTCTGTAATAAGTGAGGCCTCGAGGGCTGTACTCTCGAGGTTGTATTCCTGCGATGCCTAGGATACTTACCCAAGGGACCGCCGTCGATCGGTTGCCTAATCTGCGGGTGTCTCGCGACGGAATGGCTCCTCGTGCCGAGCCTTACGTCAAACACCCCGCCGAGAGAAAACTCCAGAAGCGATAGATCAACTTTTTCGGCTGTTGGCCATTGAAACACTGCCGGTGATCATAATCGACTGAAACGGCACATTGCATCTCATATACGACGATTGGATGCAACCTTGATATTAAAACAACATCTTCTCATGGTTTTCCCATGGTGTTGTGACTCTGATGGAAAAAAAACAGAATCCCACATCCCGCATCGCTGATAGGTAGGGGAGGCCAAGAGGCGAGAGCACATGTTTCTGCTCCACCAATGCTTGCGACATCCCACTTCGCGTGCTTTTCATGGGTTGTACATACATACATCATGGCGGGCGTGGCTGGGCTGACACTGTTTTTATTCAGCGCTGATCTCAACAAAACTCCGATCAGCCTGGGCCCAAGGATGCCATGACAAGATCCTGGTACTGTTTGTCTGAATGGAAAGAGAAAGATTCAAAGTATCTGTAATGTTTGCATCATGATTTGTTTGTAATCCGAAAAGGAAAAAGCAGGCGCGCAAAGTATCCCATGTATCCTCGGGTTCCGATGGGCACTCATTGATCCTTATCTAATCACAAAACCAAGAGAAACCCCAAAAACACCGCTCCATCTACCTAAACCCCCCCACCATCGTCATTACTTATTACCTCTTGGGAACCACAGAAGCACCACCCATTAACCACACGAGAAACAAGAAACTCCCCGTCCGTCGTCCGGTTAGACCGCTTCCCCTCCTTCATATCTGTCTACCGTATCTACCTTATTTACCTACCTACCTGCTACTGATAGATACCCCCCCGTTTTTCTCGTCCCATACTTAACTTTGCGTCCGCTGGCCATTAGAAAGCAACCCCAACCGTTACCCATCAAGCATACAACCTCGAATCTTGCAGAAGCTCGCTTCGTTTTCTGGTAGTAACCCAACCCACCACTTTTTTCCACACGCCAGTACTATTTTTGCCAAACCCGCCCCTCCCTGAGCCGGCAGAAAAGAAAAACCACCTTTCTTCGCACCTGATATTACAATGGGCAAGCAGGCCAACTTGTTCGCCTTCCCGGCCGTGGACGCCCTCGCCTCGGCCCTGCGCGCCTACATCGTCCAGGCCCAGAACGCCGGCTTCACGCGCCACGGCGTCTTCAAGGTTGCCGTGTCGGGCGGCTCGCTCCCCAAGACGCTGGCCAAGGCCCTGCTCGCCCCCGCCGCCTCCTCCGACGACAAGATCGACTTCTCCAAGTGGGAGATCTTCTTCGCCGACGAGCGCGCCGTCGCCCTCGACCACGAGGACAGCAACTACTTCCTGCTGAAGCAGGAGCTGCTCGACAAGATCCCCGCCGAGCTCGGCCAGCCCACCGTCCACCCCATCGACACGCAGTACCTGAACGACACCCAGGAGCTCGCCGACCAGTACGAGCAGCTGCTGGTCCGGTCGTTCGCCAGCCGCGACTCGGTCAAGCTGCCCATCTTCGACCTGCTGCTGCTCGGCACCGGCCCCGACGGCCACACCTGCAGCCTGTTCCCCGGCCACCCGCTGCTGCGCGAGACCAGCGCCTGGGTCGCCCCCATCGAGGACTCCCCCAAGCCCCCGCCGAAGCGCGTCACCCTCACCCTCCCCGTCGTCACCCACTCGGTCAAGATCGCCTTTGTCGCCACCGGCGGCGGCAAGAAGGACATCATGAAGGAGATCTTTGAGCAAGGCAACGGCCTGCCCGCCGCCCTCGTCAACGAGGCCGCCGGCGAGCGCTGCAGCTGGTTCGTCGACGAGCCCGCCGTCGAGGGCGTTGCTTTCCCTCGCCGGGGCTTCCTGTGATCGATTCATTCCCGAATCTTAGCCCCTCGAGGGCCGGAGAATCAGTCATGTCACCACTACGATTGGGAGGTCGGAAACCACGGTACCGACTTTGAGATTTCCCCCCTGGATACACCTACCCATTTTTTTTTCAATACAATGGGGGCTTCATCCATGACCATAAGAAAAATGGTCACTGCAACCAGCTAGATTCTGCGATGTTTTTTGCGTTATTCTGTTAGAGAGAGGATACCTGGGACACATTCGCTGTCATTTCTGAACTTGATATCCCCTGAACGATTGAATGATATAGGAATAAAGAAAAGTTATTTAAATTTGCCGTGACTTCAGATATGTTTGGCTCGTGTTGGGAGATTGGTCCATTAGTGAATGTCTCATGTCTTTCCCCCAAGGTAGTATCGCAATGTCACATTGAGATCACACGGCTCAAATATCTTGTACGACACCCTCCTTGGTCTAGGCAGTCCGCATTGCAAGGTACCCAGCTCACCCTCATATAGCTGCAGAAAACGATCAAATCCCGAGGAAAAGATGATACTTGTGACGCTGGTGATTTCATTGTGCCAATCCCTTTTCTATCGGTAGCAGGCGGCGGTAATATAGTACAAGGCATTACGGTCATAAAATACAGAGGATCCTACGTAGCAGTGCACAGCACACCCCATTCTAGACGGCCTCTTTCACCACGCGCGGTTGGCTCTGCGCCTGCGCCGTCGTCTCCGCTGCGGGAGAAGGCAGCACACCTTCGAGCTCGCGCGCGGGCACATCCACAAGCCTGAGCTCGTTCTTGGCCGCCACGGCAAAGGCCGTCCGGGCGCCGCCGCGGAACAGGGCAAAGTCGGGAGTCTGGTCGAGGGAGCGGAGGCAGGCGCGCATCCAGCTGACAATCGCGGCCAGCCTGCGGGGGTCGACGTTCTCGCGGGCCTTGTAGACGTTGCGCCAGACGGCGGCGGCCAGGACGGCGTCGCCCTTGGCCAGGCCCTCGTCGTAGGCGGCGATGACGCCGCGCCACTGGATGAACAGGTCCTTGAGGTAGCGGTGGCGCAGGCCGCGCGACGTGATGCCGTGCACCAGATCCATGCGCTCCTCGGCGTCGAAGAAGAAGTGGTCCGTCAGCTGCTTCTGCCACGACCGCGCCGCGTCCAGGGGCTGGTTGCGCAGGCGCGCGTACACCACGTACAGGTGCAGCATGGTCACCTGCGACCAGGTGCTGAAGGTGGGCGGGAGATCAAAGTCTGTTGATGTTTGCCGGAATCGTCAGTACATCTGAGCGACAAGAGATGGGTCATGGTATAGCTTCTCTCTCGGATGCGACGACAAGCAAGCTGAACATGATGGAAACGTACCGGTATGCCACGTCGTGCTCCCCGTGCCAATCTCCTCGCCCTCCTCCGTCGTCTTGACCGTGCCGTTCCGCTTGTCCTCCTCGGAGATGGTGTAGGCGGCCTCGGCGGCGCACGTCTTGTAGACGCTCTCGGTGGCGGCGTGCACCATGTACGGCTCGCTCGTGGACCGGATGATCATGCCTCCCAGGTTGCGCACCGACTCGGGGATCCATGACTTCTTCTCCTCGAGGGCGGGCGCCGTGCTCCGGAATCCCCTCCTCTGTTGTTGTTGTGGCTGCTGCTGCTGGGGAGCGGCTGTGGTGATGATCTGCCGGCTTAGTTGTCTGGCGGCTGTGTACTGGATATTGGCGCCGGAGTATGCGTTTGCGAGGCTCGGCCTGGACGACAGATCCCTAAGGAGGGCCCTTCTGCAACTTCTGCAAGCCATTGTGACGATTCTTTCTGGTCCAGAGTATTATTTGAAAGAGACCCAGAGGTGCGGATGGCGAATTGGGTTGCAATGGTGGACAAGCGACAGTGAGCGTCAGGGTCTTCGCGTCATTGAACGTCCGGCGCAGCTCAGCGGAAGAAAAAAAGTTGCACCCGCCCAAGCTTGAGCTTGCATGGATCGGCGGCAGGGATTAGAGCTTTGGCGAGTCGAACCCACGCTAACGGGCTGCTTGCATATGACAGGTTCAACCAATACACAAGGCCGGGATTCATATGACTACATAATGTAGTGATTTTGATAATAATCCAACCTGGTCATGAAGTGAGTTGAGAATTTGATAACCAGAAGTTCAATACTGCATGGCTAATTCAAGCGCTGGAGCGAATATCAATGTACTAGCATGCGTTCAAGCAGATGCCTCTTTACCTAGGTATGAATGAGACACACATGCAGTGGTATGCCCTATCGATATGACCATCTTTTATAATGGCGATCTTAAATATGGATTGAGTAGTGATGTTTACATCCAACGACAGACCGAGCTCTTGGACGCCATAACGATAATCATACCAAGTTGAGCTGATATCGTCGTGTTCCCGATGCTGTAGCTTTGTGCTACTTGTGGTATCTGGAAAAGACCAAAGAGGCATTGGTACCGCCGAAACCAAAACTATTCGACATGGCTACATCAACTTGCTTGTTTTGGGATGTCATTGGAACCAAGTTGAACTTGGGCTCGATGTCGGGGTCATGGAGATTCATGGTTGGAGGAACCGCATTCTGTGAGACAGTTAGTACAAAGTGTCGAAGAACAGAAGGCATGTACTTGCATCCGTAATGGAAAGAATCGAGAACACAGCCTCGATAGCGCCAGCTGCTCCGAGCAGATGTCCGATGGACCCCTTGGTGCTGCTGACCGTCACATCGGCATCCTTTGTATAACCTTCTGGCCCGACCATTAGAGATCGGATCGCCAGGGCTTCCGCTGTGTCGCCAATGGTTGTGCCTGTGGCGTGAGCATTGATATAATCGACCCGACTTGGTCTGATGTTTGCATGCTTCAACGCCTGCTTCATGGCCCGATGCGCCCCAGATCCATCTTCGAGGGGTGCGGTCATCTGATAAGCATCGCCACTGCAGCCGTAGCCGTTGAGCTCAGCATATATGTGGGCGCCTCGGGCTTTGGCGTGCTCGAGCTCCTCCAGAACGACCACGGCGGCGCCCTCTGCAACCACAAAGCCGTTTCGCTGGCGGTCAAAGGGGCGGCAGCTGGACGGCGGGTCGTGGTTGAAACTCGTAGACAGCGATCGAGATCTGCCGAACCCGGCAAAGGTCAATGGATGGATGCAGGCCTCTGAGCCGCCAGCGACCATGACGTCGGCGTCGCCAAACGCGATGAAGCGCGATGCATCGCCTATCGAGTGCGCGCCAGTGGTGCAAGCCGTGGTCGCAGCATGGTTCGGGCCCTGGAAGCCATATTTCATGGCAATATGGCCGGCGGCCATGTTGATGAGGATCTTGGGCACGAATAATGGTGAAACCTTCTTATAACCCTATACAACTGGTACATCAGTATTATTTTGACTGATGATGTATCATCTCGATACTTACACTTTGCTCGTACGTGACGCTTGTGGTATATATCTCGTCGAGGTTGCCAATGCCACTTCCCAGACATACTCCGGTAGCTTCCAGCTGCTCCTGTCTCTTGGGATCCCATCTAGCATCCTGGAGAGCTTCCGAGGCGGCGGCTATGGCATACTGCGTGAACGTCGAAGTCCTCCGCTGCTCCGTGGCCGTGAACCAGTCGCTAGCTTGCCACAGACCCTCGCCGCCATTGCCCTTGGGCACGACACCGGCGACGGTGCTGGGGAGGTCACGCCATTGCCGCTGCGGCTCAAGATGTGCGACGCTGACTATACCAGTTTCGCCGGCGAGGAGGCGAGACCAGGTGCGCCGAACGCCTACGCCCAGAGGCGTGACAGCGCCCAGACCTGTGACAACGACCCGGCGCATTACACTTCCATGGCCCAGATAGAGCTTGGTTGATTATATAAAAAGGGGAAGGTTGGGTAACGGACTACCTGGTGCTGGGCATCGTAGAACACAACCTCAAACGCATCCGCCAATCAGGGTGGAATGGATTTGCCTGTGCGTGTCGGACGATGAATATATCAGAGTCCTGCACAAGCTTCTTTCAGCTGTGCAAAAGAAGTTCGTCGCTGAGAAGATGCTACCAGGGCTACGCTTCATCAGGATTAGCCCCGGTATTCCTGCCAAGTAAGGGGTTCTATGTTTAAGGGTCGCACTGGTGCATCGTGGGAAAAAAATGGGGGGTCCCGGCGCCACGTAATTGGGTCCGCGTACCTCACTGTAGGCGTTACATATGCTAAAGCACAGTTGCAGTGTAGCGGCTCCAGCTTACTTGTCCGTTCAGCAATACCACCACATGTCCTTCCATTCATCCTGCACAACGTTTCTGTATCATTTCTCAAGCAACTTCACTTTTGCTCACCAGACATTGGATCATCGTTATCCTTACCGGCATATTTGATTGACCATCAGCATCTGGACGAGCCTCGTCTTCTGAGCTAGCTCCCACTGCTGAGGCAGGACCATTTTGGGAAACGACGGAGAACACGTTTCAGACCAACGTACTTCTGTCTTCGGGGCAACGACTTGATTGTGGTTGGGAACAGAGAGCAAATCACATCCCATCATCGACCAACGGATGAGACGAGGAGCTATTGCAGCACTCGAATTTGGCGCCACCATAAACTAAAGGGACAATCGCGTTGTCGCCTCGTCAATTGGCTGGACTGTCCTATTCCCCGGAGAGCTGATCAGCTGACCCGGATTATCGCGATCCAAGCTGAGCCGCAAATCGGTTTCATCGCATATCACCATCGATAACGACATCTCGTCGGGAGGCTTATCAGTCCAATCATTGCTGTGCTGGGTCTTGCATTACAGAAAAGCGTTCGGCAACATCGTCTTCCCGGGTCTTGAGATTCATGCTTATCTGGAGTTCACCTCTCTGTACCCTGGCTCATCGCGGTCGAGTTGGGATCAAGACGCCTCCTCACTCGCTATAGCTTTGCAAGCTTCACATCGATCCCAAGGCCATTTCGCCACGGCCTGTGCTAGAGATCGACCACACCCCGGACCTCATGATCTGGCGTTTCATATGAGATCCTAGCCTTATCTTGGTGTTCAAACATCTCGCGATTGCACGTCTGGGACCATCTTCCAATAGGAACGAGACCATCCGAGCCAACTTATCGCATATCACCATTTTGCCTCTTGGACAACTGCTTCACATCCGTTTGGGATTGGCAGAGTTGGGATAGCTTTCCCGTAATTCAGGCATCTGCTCTATTTAGACATTAGACAAACCCCTATATAGAAACCCGCGGCTTCACATGTGCTACTCTCCATAATATCGATCATCTTTGCAGCACTACATCCACAGGATGGATGACGACGCCAGCTCGCAGTCGTCTGGCACGACCCAGCGAGCGAAGCTGATAGAAGAAGTTGATCGATCATGGAATAACAAGAGTAGCGCGGAAGCCGGTGGGCGGGAGGTCGCCGAGGGCATAACAGCGTCAGGGTACGAAGAACCCGACGACTCCCTCAAGAGGCGCCTCTCGGAATGGGGTGAGTCTAGTGTCCATACCAGCCAGCCTTATGAAGAGGGTGAAGAATACGAAATGCTTCTAGATCCGAACCTCCCCGAGGAACGAGACAGGAGGATGCACGAGCTGGAGATGGAAGACCCCTTGGGAGGCGAGTCGAATCTCAAGGAGGCCGAAGACGTCGAGGATTCGCCCTATCCCGAAGTACGAGCCGCCGTTCACAACTACGATGAGGACATGCCTTGCAATACGGTCCGGGCCTGGACGATTGGCTTGTTTCTCGTGGTCATTGGTGCCTCGATGAACACTCTTTTCTCTTTGAGGAGCCCATCGATCGGACTCGGCGCACTAATTGCTCAGATTATAGCATGGCCCCTTGGCCAGGGCTGGGAGAAGATCATGCCCAAAAGAGAGTATACGCTGTGGCCGTTGGGCATCAGATGGAGCTTGAACCCTGGACCCTTCAACATCAAGGAGCACTCCATCATCGTGGTCATGGCAAGCGTATCATTCTCGGTAGCTTACGCCACGGACATCATCCTAGCTCAACTGGTCTTTTACAAGCAAAACTTTGGTGTCACTTGGCAATTACTACTAACCATTTCCACTCAGTCACTGGGCTATGGTATTGCTGGTATGATGAGGAAGTTCTTGGGTAAGTTCACTGTATTTCCATCCACCAAGAGCCTGGTTGACCCTTTCTAGTCTACCCAGCTTCTATGATATGGCCGGGGAACCTCGTCTCTGTCGTGTTGATGAACGCCATGTACGAGAAGCACGCACCGCTCGACCCTACCATCATTGGAGGAAACATGCCAAGATATCGGTGGTTTGCCTACATCACACTCGGTGCCTTTTTGTACTACTTTATACCCGGCTTCTTTGCCCAGTTTTTGAGCGTCTTTGCTTTCCCAACCTGGCTGGCGCCCAACAACCCGATTGTCAATCAGCTCTTTGGTGGAACGACTGGTTTGTCGTTGCTACCCATCACATTTGACTGGACTCAGATCGCTGGCTACATTGGCTCTCCTCTCATCCCGCCTTGGCACGCCATTGCCAACACTCTGATCGGTGTCGTGGTCTTCTTTATTGGTCTTGCCTCGGCCTTCCATTACAGCGGTGTCTGGTATTCTCAGTTCCTGCCCATGAGTGATTCCTCGACATACGACAACACGGGCTCTCCTTACAACACGACCCGGATTCTGACACCGCAATTGACCTTGGACGAGGAAGCGTACAAGAATTACTCCCCTCTGTTCATCAGGTGAGCCCTTTTTCTTGTCTTATAGAATCTTGGGTGCCAGAGAATTGTGACTGACAACTTACAGCACAACATTTGCAATGGCATATGGTCTATCTTTTGCTGCCATTGCATCGCTGATTGTTTACACGTATCTTCACCACAGCAAGACGATCTGGCGACAGTACAAGAATAGTACGACTGAGAAGCCCGACATCCACATGAAGCTCATGAGGAAATACAAGGAGGCGCCAACGTGGTGGTACATGTCTCTTTTCGTCATCATGCTTGGGCTTGGATTTGTCACTGTCCTGGCGTATCCTACTAACCTCAACTGGTGGTCATTTCTCCTGGCTGTTGCCATCTCATTCACCTTCTCACTTCCGATTGGTATCATCCAGGCCGTCACAAACAATCAAATTGGCCTCAATGTCTTGACCGAGTTCGTCTATGGTTATATTCAGCCGGGCAGACCACTCGCCCTTATGATGTAAGTCTCTTCTCATTAGCTTTCACAAAATATGCTACTAATAGAGATCACAGTTTCAAAACGTTTGGCTACATTACCATGTCTCAAGCCTTGAGCTTCGTTTCTGATCTCAAGTTTGGCCACTACATGAAAATTCCACCCAGAACCATGTTCATGAGTCAAGTCGTAGCAACAACCTTTTCGTGCTTTATTCAGATTGCCGTGCTCAACTTTGCGCTGAACAATATCGACGGTGTGTGCACGCCAACACAGCCAGAGCATTTTACTTGTCCTGGTGGCAGAGTCTTTTTTTCAGGTATGCCTGCAGCTTCCCCATCGACAAGATCTTGTCTCGCCTTGTTCTAACCTGTGAGACAGCTTCCGTGATCTGGGGTCTCATTGGCCCCGCGCGCATCTTCTCGCCGGGCCAGATCTACTCGGGACTCTTCTGGTTCTTCCTGCTCGGCGCCATCACGCCCGTCATCATCTTCTTCGCCGCCAAGAAGTGGCCCAAGTCGCCCATCAAGTATCTCATGGCGCCCGTCATCTTTGGCGGCGCGGGCGCCATCCCGCCCGCGACGCCCCTCAACTACCTCTCCTGGGGCATCGTCGGCTTCGTCTTCCAGTACCTGATCAAGAACCGCCACTTCGGCTGGTGGAGCCGGCTCAACTTTTTGACCTCGTCGGGCCTCGACCTGGGCCTCGCCCTGTCCACGCTCGTCATCTTCTTCGCCTTTACGCTCAACAACATCAACCCGCCCGCCTGGTGGGGCAACACGGTCATCACGACCACCATGGACTACCAGGACACGGCCATACAGACCGTGCTGCCTCCGGGGGAAACGTTTGGCCCGGCCACGTGGACGTAGCGGATCGGAAGAAGTACGAGACGGGCGAGCTCGAAACAGGTCAATGCATACGCACGTATATAGTCGTTACTTCTAGGCGTTCATCAAACTATTCATCCACCGAGATCGCAAGCATCATTGTAGAGTTCCCCAAACCCTGTCGCCGTAAAGCTTCGCCGTGATGTCTCAGCGCCAAAAAATGACAGACATACAGACTCTAGCAACATGATAGTCCCCTCTGCGTCAAATCGGCTATTCGTGTAACCACGAATAGAGCCGGGCCGCTCGACCCAGCCGTGGTTATCGGCCGCTAGTATAACATACCTTTTTTGTGACCCGATCACATGGCCTGTTCACCATTTTTTGGAAGGGGAACCAAAGGGCCCGCCTCCCCCAAAGTCTGATGGTTGCGCCTCTAGCATGTTTAGCAACCAGACTACAATCTGACACGCTTTTTTCGCCCTCCTTTTCCTAACTCTTTCTTTAGGGGGATCTGCAACAGGATGAAGTACCAAAGGAAAAGATTCCGATTGAGGGGAATTGCTGACGGAGAGGGGAAGGGGGGAGGGGGGTTTGGTTTGTCGGTCCTGGTTTGGGAGAAAAAAGTGTGCCGCCGCCTTTTTACGGCCGAAATCGTCTTGGTTGTTGGCATAACGCCTGACTTTTTCTTCCTACCTCGGGTTTGCATAGACCCATCGCGTGATGGCGGAACACGTCGCCTTTTATTGATTTCTGGGCAAACAAAACTTTTTTCCTTGAACAGCTGTCATGGTGAATAAGACTTGAAGATAGGGCGTAGTCTGAGAACAAAGGTAAAAAAGGGCGGCTTCGTCCGGACTTTTCTACGATATAGTCTTTTGAGACAATCGGTCTTTGCGGTCTGCCGATTCAAGCAGACTTGTGTGCGATATTATACAAGGAAAGACAGGATATAAACAATAGTGACAACAGAAAAAGACATGCCTCTCAAGGTCGGCGTCATCGGGGCCGGCATTGGAGGTCTGAGTGCGGCGATTGGTCTCCGCCGCGCCGGGGCTGAAGTCGAGGTCAGGATCCCCTTTCCATCATGTATGAGCTCTCTCCCTGTCGCTTGTGTCTGGTATATTGGAGCTCTATCCCAGCAGCTCTGGAGTGGCACAAGAGGTGGATAAAAGCTGAGAGTGTGTGTTGCACTACCTGCGCCTTCTCATGGGTACACTTACAAGCAGCAAAACGCCCCCAATTGACTACTTCTGAAGCGCTGACATTCGCCATATCTAGATCTTTGAGCGGTCAACTTTCAAAAATGAGTACGGCGCCGCCATCACCGTGACGCCCAACGGGTCGCGCGTGCTCGACTCATGGGGCTTCGACGACGCCAAGGCCGGCGCCGTCGAGGCGCAGACGCTGCGCATGGTGGACGCCCACACGCTGGACGAGGCCTTCACCGACGACCTCGCCGACGTGCGCCGCAGGTTCGGCGCCAAGATGGCCTTTTACCACCGCGTCGACCTGCACAGCAGCCTGAGGGAGCTGGCCGAGAGCCCGGACGAGCGGCTGCCGGGCGGGGGAGCGGCGGGGCCCCCGGCCGCCATCAGGCTCGGCTGCGCCGTGGTCGACGTCGACTGCGACGCCGGCGTGCTCGTCCTGGCCGACGGGACGAGGGTGGCCAAGGACCTGCTCGTCATCGCCGACGGCATCAAGTCGCGCTTCGTCGGCAAGATCACGGGTCTGGACCAGGGCGAGAACGGGATCAAGGACCTCGGGTGGTCGGCGTACCGGTGCCTCGTGCCCATGGACGCGATCCTGTCGGACCCGGCGACGCGGCCGCACTTTGAAGGCGAGCCCCCGGGATACTGGACGCCCTTTTACCTCCCGGCGGCCTTTTACATGGTCGCGTACCCGTGCCGGGGCGGCAAGACGCTCAACATTGCGATCCGGCACCAGACGCGGGCGCGGGACAGCGATAGCAAGGAGGACGACTGGAACTCGTCGGCCACGCACGCCGACGTCCTCGAGGTCCTCGAGGGATACCACCCCGTCATGGCCTCGGTGGTCCTCAAGGCCCCCGACGTCAAGGTCTACAAGCTGGTCCGCCGCGAGCCGCTGGGGAGGTACGTGCGCGGGCGCGCCGTCATCGTGGGCGACGCGGCACACCCCATCCTGCCGACGCACGCGCAGGGTGCTGTCCTGGGCATCGAGGAGGCCGCAGCGCTGGAGCTCCTGTTCGACGGCATCGGCTCCTCGTCCGATAAAGTGGATGGCGATGCTGTTGGCGCTCGGCTCGCGCTGTTCGAAGATGTGCTCAAGGATCACATCCATGCAGTACAGCTCCTGAGCGACTCGATCCCCGGCACGAGGGACGAGTTCCGCCAGAGGGCCGAGGAGATCTGTGGTGATCGTCTATTCGGCCACGAGGCGATGAACTTTACGGCGCCGGTGCGAGAGTTCTTCTATGGCTACGATGTGCGCAAGGAGGTGGCGACGCGGATGCAGGAAGCTGGATTCCGATGAGCAGTTCTTTTGTTGGAAGGAAAGTATATACTATGAGACGACTTGGCATTTATAGCATTCATTCAGAGGGCGGCATGTCTGTTAGATTTCCGCAGCAGCTTCATAGCATTTCCGTGCATCGCGGCGGCTTATTTCTCAACCCTGCTCAGGCGACAAGTCAAAACTTCAGAGTGCTGGCAGTCAAATACCGATTTATATCGACCCGGCCTAGCTGGTCGCGTTTCTTTAAAGTTCTGTGACACCATCTCGTCTCGTCTTCCTGGTGGTATCAGACCCAGTGGAGGCGCCATAGTTCACTGCAGCCATGAGCGAGCAGCGCGTTGTGACACTTGACATAACTAAAGCCAGGCACTTGTACGATCTCGACCGCCATGGTGGTTTCTTCACTTCAGTATTTGATACTGATATTCTTCACTGAGCTCAAACAGACGTGAAGCATGCCGAAGTCGCATTGTACAAGTAGGAAAACAAGTCCTACTGATGCCATTACATACCACATGGCCACCGCAGCCACAAGCTTCGACGTGCAATCTTCACAACTGGCAATAGTCAATCGATCACCTACCTCGGCAATGGTGTTCCGTTTGTTTTCGCAAAAGGGCAGAAACACAATGCCCCGAAGCACAGTCACAGTTGGGCGTCAGGTGCAGTCCAAGAAATGAGCCCCAATTACCAGGAGGAGTACTGACGGAGAGCGGCCACCAATCGGGTGTACGCAACACCGAAGCACGTCTTGACTCAGCTGACGTGATTCGCGATATATCATTTCCGAGCCAGCCACGTATGATCGGTTGTCTGCCGACAGGAAGAAAAGGACGGCGACGGGGCTGAAGTAGACCCAGCAGAGGAGGGGTAGAATCCGATATGCCAGCTGGAAGAGTAGCGCCGCGTTGAATTGGGGGTCACAGCTTGTTCATGTCGCGATTGAAACGCGAGTGACATGACCAACTCATCAGGCGAGTTAGACGACATACGATCGATACACGAACTACCACAGCGCGAGGTTACCTGGCGCCGGTATAATGGATAGTCGGCATGAATAACAGAGGGCGGAGTAGATGGAAAGTCGTCGGTTGTGCCGACGATGCTGACGTCGGATAACCCGATCGTGCAGAGTCGAGCTCTTGGCAAGGTTTCAACGAGGGGCCCGAGGAAGAGAGCCGAGCGATCAATTGGGCGGCTCACGAGGCTTTTGCGATCCACGTATCGTCCATGTTGTCGTTGTCGTCGTCGTCGCCCGCGGACATTGTTGCCCAAGGCAGTAAACACCCCTTTTCATTGGATGGCGCGATTCCAAAGACGTGAGAGAGGGAGAGAAGAGGTCTCATCTTGAATGCGACGCACAAGATATCGCGGCTCTTGAGGCAGCTCTGATGTGATATGCGCAAGAATGGCGGAATCCCGTGTCCTCGAGAGCCCCGTGGGATGGGACCGAGCCCGCCGAGCCGCGAGTACCAGCAAGCAACGGCGACCGTGATGACTTCAGTAGGTATCCGGTACTCCGTATACGAGTATGAATTGGTTCCATGTTCCGACCAGGCAGAAACTCGTCGTGAACGTGAGCTCAACAAGCGTTCCTGTCATTCCGCACCAGATGCGGACTTTTCCCGCCCAGGGCAACAGCGCATGCTGCTGTGGGATGCATCGGGAAAAGAGTACAGGTCTCGAACCGCAGCCCAGATCAACTTGTACGGCTTGAGGCTGAGCGCATGACTACCACAAAGTACCCATGAGGAGGCGCCCGTGATGCTTGTAATATAGAGGGATGCAGGGATTGAGATGAGGTGTGTTCTAAATCCGGCCCCCTGGCTCTCTGCCGGGTCGCAAGCTGTTCTGAAGCTCTGCTTGTTTTTCTTTCGTGCCATAGCTACAGTAGCATTTCCCGACCGATTCTGTCGCGGCGGTACTGTAGGTAGCTGATCTCTTTGGTCATGGCGCCATCCAACCAGCAATTGCCGCCATTGAATGCAATGCTTGGCCGAGTATGGGGGTCATTGATTCTGTCGGGTTGCTGTGGTTGCCGTTTGTTTGCGAGAACTACTGCGTCAGTCGCTGAAAGGCCGTGTATCTCTGTGTGCGAATCTTGGTTTCTTCAGCTCGCGGCGAAATAATCAATGGACGACACACGGCCCTCCACTGCTGTTTGCTTGCCCGGATACGGAGCCGAAGAGAAAAGAAACACTCTTCTTCGCCGAAACATGGGATGATCTGCGCTGGCTGACGACATCAATGCCGATGGTCGACGGAAGATTCAGCTCATGCAGTGCCGCTGCAGCACAAAATTTTTCCTTGTCCAGGTCCAGCGCACAACCACGCATCGGTGCGCAGAGGTGTTGGTGGTGGTGTTGTAGCATGTGGTTGCAGCGAGGGATCTGACAGCTTGGTTGGATATTTTAGCTTGGGCTCCTTCGGCTCCCACAGCGGCCCCCCGAGGCCCCCAGCGTTTGGTTCAATCCACTGTGGCTCGGCCCCATTTTTATCGCCTAGGCAGGCATCCCCAGGGTAAATAAATCCATGCTAGGTTGGGACCTTTTTAGCTATCCTGCAGCGGAAGAACAGTGTCATAATGTTAATATATGGATCTCATCAATCAGTCATGGCCAAATAACAGCAAGTCCCGAGATTGCACGCAGAAACAAGCAGATAGATAGACCAGACATGCGTCTCATGCCGAAATATGAGCAGTGCTCTTGCAACCATGCTTGCTTGTAGCTGTCGTCCATGCAGCAACAAACAATACCTTGCTTCCAGGGTGGATAGAGATGATGTCTTGCCATCTACCGGGCCCCGGCCAACAGCCCAAGGTTGGTGTTCTGTGCGATCCTGGTCGACCCCCGGAGCTCCGTACTACTTACGTTTGAGTAGAACGGTGAAACCTGGGGATTGAACATCGCTGCATCCAATCGACGGCGGCGCTGAGTAAACGAGAACACCAAATTAGGAACTGAAGCGTTGCATCCAGCCAAGTTACCGCGCGTCGGCTATGATCATATTCCCCGGCCAATAGTATTATTATTGATTCCCGGATCCCTCTGCAACTGTAGGATAGTCAGCCAGAGAGAAACCAACCCCACAAGAACTCAAGCGTCAAGCGTCAAGACTCAAGACCACAATGTACGAGGCTGCCCCGCGGGAGGGATCGTGAGACACTGTTGCAGGCATACATACTCTCGAATGGGAAACGAACGACCATAGACGCAGTCATTATTGAAACAGGCTGCAAGATAAGAGTAGCAGTGCTCAGATCAGAGGTTTGTCTTGTCACTAATAAGTCGGACAGCCTGCCAGTACCAAGATGTCGGTACCTGGTTTCTGACCAACATGAAGAAGGATTCGTGACCCGGAACCCAATCGCATCATCGTCCATCATCATTGTCCAGGTTGGGTACCGTAGATACGGACAGAGGGGCGGACGTTTTACGGACGGGTTCCCGAAATCCTCCAAGATCTCAACAGGGTTTCCGCTCCTCAGGATGTCCTAAACGCCCTGATCAATGCCCGCTGTGGCTGACTTTCTAGTGGCAGCGTCTCTACCGTAGTGGGAGAATTGTGACGCATGATGCGTTTAGGTATCCTGCCCTCACTTGAGATTTCTCTTGTGCATACCTCATGTACGAACAGTGACCTGCTTTCCCTTCTGACCAATTGTCCGACATCTGTGACTCGGGTCTGAGGAGGGTTGGGTCAACAACGTGGAATGGTTGGAGGTGTCTTCCCACCGCTCTTTTTTCTGATCATCCCCATCAAACTACTTAATTCCTCCGGGCAAAAAGTCCAATTCGGGTCTGCCGAGCTTGTACACACTGGTTGGTGTACACGCCCCCGCGATGGGGAGAGCACTGAACCACACGGCTTGGCGCTATGGACCTATGTAGGTGTGTGCAGGTGCAGGACAGCGTCACATTCCGTAAGTCTCTTCTCTTCCTATGCATCTCTTAGCGCACGAGTATACAGCCTTTTTCTTGTCCTCTGCTTTCACCATCAGGCTCGTCGTTTGTATCCATGCCGGCTTGATTAATTGATTGACTCCCTCGTCACATTCTACCGCTTGGTTGGGTGTACAAATACATATATTTGTATGTATGTAAGTGGGTGGCTGGCCTGCCTACATCCAATGTACCTTTCCCCACGAATCAGCTCATGTACCCATCCATGTAATGTATGGCCAGCAAGAGATCCTCTGACCTGCAGTACATACGAGTGCAACTCTGGGATTCCTCTATCTTGTAGCTTGATTTATTAACGAGAGACTCTTAAGCCACCGTACATAGACCTTGGTAAAAAGATGAGACGAGAAAGACCAACCAAGAAAATTTCTCTCGTCCTATACTAATAAAATATTGTCTGCTCCGTCCGGGTCGGCAGACGCGCATATGCACACAACCCAGCCCAAGCAAGCACATCATCACACTTCACACACATCATCTCACTCCCCCAGTCTCTTTTTCCTCCAGTGGTGGTGCCCGCCACTGGCGCAGGCCCCGAGCTTATCCATTCCATCCATACATAACAAGTGCGGCGGTCAAGGGCAGCAGCAGCAGAGTAGAGAGGAAAAACAAAATAACATAATACAAGCCCAGGCAACACCCACGACTCGCTTCGGGGAGCATTCCTCAAGCCCTTCCAACGCCGGCCCCCCGTAAAAAGCAGAAAAGCAGACCGGTCCCTCCTCTACTGCCCGTCAGAACTGATTCCGCCTGGAAACCTGACTCCTGGAAAGGGGCCCCAGAGGGATATCGGATATTGCGCGACTCAGTCCATCTTAGTTTCTAGGGACGGACCAGACGCTAGCTAGTCGACACGCGAGAAAGAGAAAAGCTGTTCCAGATCTACCGCCCGCCACGTCTCGCAAGCCCACCGCCTCACCTTGTTGGTTCCATGGTCGCGCCGCACCGTACCTGGCCTACGAGACCTGCCTGCTTCTTTTTTACTTTTACTGCCTGTCTGCTGTCCACCACCACTTTTTGCCAACCTACATACCTTCTTGTACCTTGCCGTAGGTCAAAAGGTTGTCAGTTGACTGGCTCGTACATTACTAGGTTAGGTACCAGACAGACTCTGGTAACCTAGGCATTTTGTGGCAGATCCGGCTCGAGGGCGAATCGATACGTACTACATGCGCGTCAACCTCACCTACTTATTCACTTGTTTCCTGGGGACCCCCGGCCCTCCGACTGTCGACCCTCATTTCCCAATTGTCTCTGTCTCTGTCTCTTGTTCTTGGAGAATTGGCGCAGCATATCTTTTTTCATTCATTTGAAATTTGTCTTGTTGCGTTTTATATTTTTCTTGTTCGCCTTTGCAACTCGCCGCGACCATCATCGTTATTGTTGTTGTTGTCGTTTCTACAGCATTGTAGCAAACCGATCCGGTAGCTACCTAGGCGAGATACAACACTGTGCTGGTTACCCCCCGAAACCAACCACTACTGCTACCTAGGCAGTCCGCCTACACACACAATGGTCGTCAACAACACGACGTCCACGACGCTCCCGGTCCCTGGGTGGACACCGGCGAGGCGCCTGATGCACGACTACGAGCCTTCCACGTCGGGCGCCAGTGCATACTCCAACGACACGGGCGCCGAAGTGGAAAAGGACTTTCTAGAACCCGCCGCACGTCCCAACACAGCCAATCCCTTCCAGCGCACACGGAGCTTCAGCTCGACAGTCCCTTGGCGCCGGCGACCCAAGTCGCTGCTCCTCAGCTCCGAGGTCGAAGACGCCCCAGCTGGACCCGTATTTTCCGAGCCTGCAGAGGAGGACACGCCGTCGGTGTCTCAAGATGGGTGCGCTTGTGGTTCTGGCTCGCTCAAGGGAAAGTTCCGCCGCGCTTCCTTGACCCTGATGAAGGGCATCGTGCACCACCGGAACCGCCGAAGCTCGGAGCCGGAGAAGAGCTTGGAATACAATGTGCAGCAGCCCCAACACTCGAGATCCTCGTCCGCGCAGTCAGCTTGGACTAAGCTGCGGCAGGCGGCCAGCTTCAAACACTCGAGGATGCACTACGGTGGACGAAGCAACGCTCTAGACACCATCTATTCGCCCATCGAATCGACCTTTTCCCAAGTGCCCATTCCCGGCAGCGGCCTCGATCCTCCGATCATCCCCTCGCACACAGGTGCCGCAGCCAAAGCCTCCGCAGCTTCTCAAAACGAATACCTGGCTATGGTCCAGAGGGAGGAGTGGTTAGCGGAGCACATGCACATCAACGACCGCGAAAGCGGCATCGGCATCTCCATCGTGAATTACGACGAAACTGATGTCTCCGCGAGGGAGAATGCGCGCATGAGCAGAGTCGACTTCATCTCCCGACTGCCCTCCGAGCTCTCCGTTCAGATCCTCTCCCACCTCGACGCTACCTACCTGACTTCTGCTGCAAGAGTGTCGAAGCAGTGGTACAACGTGGTCCAGGACTGGCAGATTTGGCGGCAGAGCTTCCTGCGGGAGAAGACGGCTACCTACGCAACTGCGGCGCCCATCGTGCCCGGCACAGGCCATGGCATCCCCGCGATCCGACCCGGAAACGACTGGCAGAAGATCTACAAGGCGAAGCAGCAGTTGGAGCAACGCTGGAAGGAGGGCACTTCTTCCCGCCCTGTTTACCTGAATGGTCACCTCGACAGTATCTACTGCCTGCAATTCGATGAGTATGTTCACCCCTAGCCCCCCGAGTCCAGCTTGTATGACCAATACTGACAATAACTGCTAGATCCAAAATCATCACTGGCTCGAGGGACAAGACCATCCGAATCTGGGACATGCACACATTCCAGTGCAGACTCGTCATTGGACCGCCTGAGGTTGTCAGCGACACTTCTGTCTTGTTCGATGCCAACGGCCGACCACTACACTATGCTTCGGTACCCGAAAAGGAGCGCGACTGCGAGTCCGTCCCCGCGACCGTCTCTTTCCCGACCCATCACAAGGCTTCCATCCTGTGCCTCCAGTACGATGAGGATATCCTCGTGACTGGCTCGTCTGATGGCTCATGCATCGTGTACAACATCAAATCTGGCTACCGCCCAATCCGGCGCCTGGAACACCATACTGCGGCCGTCCTCGACTTGGCCTTTGACGACAAGCACATTGTCACCTGCTCGAAAGACATCAGCATCTGTGTTTGGGACCGAGCCACGGGCGCCTTGCTTAAGCAGCTTAAGGGCCACACGGGCCCCGTGAATGCCGTCCAACTGCGCGGTAACAGCATCGTGTCCTGTTCCGGTGATTTCAAGGTCAAGCTTTGGAACATTGACAGCGGCAAGGTTGTGCGCGAGTTTGAAGGACACACCAAGGGTCTCGCCTGCAGTCAGTTCTCCGAGGATGGCCGATACATTGCATCTGCTGGTAGCGACAAGATGATTCGTATCTGGGACGCCAGGACTGGCGAGTGCATCAAAGAAATGCAGGCTCACGACAGCCTTGTCCGCAGTCTGCACATTGACAGTGCCAGCGGGCGCCTCATCAGTGGAAGTTACGATACGGATATCAAGGTCTTCGATATGGCAACGGGCGACCAACTGCTGGATTTCCCCCGATGGCACGCCAGCTGGGTGCTGAGTGCCAAGAGCGATTACAGACGCATCGTCAGCACCGGACAGGACCCCAAGATCCTCATCATGGATTTCGGCGCCAATGTCGAAAACGTCGGCATGCTCGAGCGTACGCCTACGGCTGATGTTGCCCGCGATGCTGGTTTCATCTAGGCGATGAGCAATCGCCGCCGTCATGGCGTGGCTGATAATCCTACAGGTCCTGGGGACTGCTCACGACGAAGATGGACAGGGCTGTTTTCTCTTGTCATTAAAAAGCAACGAATTTCGAAGCGACGCATACAATCATAGATTGCAGTCATTTTGCTTCCTGGGGTTTCTCGGCGTCTTGGCATCCTTTCAGCATAGCATAGCCTTGCATTTGTTTTGACTTTTATTTTTCAGGTGGATGGTCATCGTGGGACTGGGGTTGGTCAAGTCCTGGCTGGATCGGCGTTGTGCTGGCCTGTCATGAGCTGGGAGCAAATATTTTTTCATGGTCTTGTTCATCATCCGCAGCACGCATTTTTCTTTTGGCCTCGCGGGAGGCAGCATCACAGCGACCTTTTTTTTTTTTTTTTTTTTTCAAGGCCGCAATATGGCTCGGACGGTAGCTAGAAGAGCAAAAGACATGATTCACTACATAGAGAACAAAATTCAAGTTTGTGTCGTGGAAGCAACATTTATTTCATTGTGCCTTTTGGGCTGCAGAGTGATCAATATTCTATGCCGTCCACAACCATTAACACCACATCTGATTTACACCGTACTCGGCATGAGACTCAATTAGATAAGTCACGGCCCGCGCGCCCGTCCTTTTGCTTTCCCGGGCTATTTTTCTTCTTTCCCATCAGGGGAAAATGTACTGTATAAAATACTCCACGTGTCGGTGGACAGATCAGCACCCAATGTGTTTCTACCTATCCAACCCAAAATATATACGCCCGTGACGCCTTCGTGAGTGGCAGGCAAGTCTACAGCAAATGACATGAAGATGAAAAAAAGAACAGCCCGAGACGATTGGTCAGCAAGAGACGTTATTCCTGATTGGCTGTATGAATCCACTCGGGAGAACCACCGCGTCACTCTTTCCTGCTTACAAAACATCAAACTTCCTGTGTCTATTACTGTGTCTGAGTCGGCATAGTTTCGACCGCCAGGCAGGCATACATCTAGCGCAGAGCAGTCGTGAGCGAAATGAAGAGGATGGATGAATGGCCCGAGTTTGGAAAAGCTACGAATATCTGTCAACCATGACGGGAATCGAAAAATTAGAAGAAAAGCACCCCCTTTATGACCGCTGTGATGGCGATCCAAGTCATATCAATATTAGACGGCTAATATATCACACGTCAGATCTCCATGCTTACCAGCGAAACACCCTATCATAATGCTGGTAAATACGTATCAATGATTTGCCGGCAAGAAACACAAAAAACAGTCCAGTTCGTGAAACATGTCGGTATTAGAGCAACAAAAAGAAGAGTCTCCGGTAACTCGGAAAGTTTGAACCTCTTCAGCGGTATCAGTCCGTCCAACAGAGGCAAGAAGAGTCGAGCAGCAGCCATTAAGTGAGACTGAAACTCGGCTTGGCCCGCCCCAATCGCGGCGTCCTTTTCATTGTCATGCCAATCACCTGGGCGTGAGATATCATTGGTTGTGATTATTATATCACGTAGCGTGTTTTTGCTGAGCCGCTGTTCGGCAGGAGTATGTAGCTGTCGTGCGACGGCACGAGCAAGCATGGCTGTGGTTCAAGACGCGCAGGGCCTCAAAGGCACGTGTTACTTCCGATTAAATTGTAGAGTTGCCATGTAAAACCTCTGCCGAAACCATGTGAATCCTTTTTCCTTTATCTTCTTTCAGACCTGGTAGACCCTCCCTCCTTTCGCAGACGTACATTGCAGCCTAATCATACAGAGACATGATGATACTTTCATAAAATTCCCCGAGCAAATCCGCCAATCCCTTCCCGCCTCTACCATTTCACAACGCCTTGTAACCGCGTGTAGGATGAACTGTATGTATACCGAAGCCGATCACCGAGGCGAAAAATCAAAAGAGACAATAGGAAAAGACTATGATTTGTGGTATCAAAATCATGTAAAGAAAAGGACACATGGTCCTGCAAATGCCGCAAGGGGTATTGGATTAATGCCCGCCAAGCTGCCCCGTGGTGCCAGACGCCGAAGAAATGAAGTATTCGCAAAAGCAAGCTACCAGGAGAACGTGGCGCTCTTGCCTTTTTAACATGAAACGTCTGAAAAGCATAATTCCACGGCGATGGGGCATGCACCATTCTGAATGCTCTATGCGCCTTGTAATCTTCGGCAATAATCAAGTCGTGATACATATTCCCGATATGTTTGATGGTAGACTGTTCCAGGTGGTGCAGAGATACAGGCCAAAAAAGGCGACTCAGATTCGATAGCATGCTCATGGCAGCTGCATGTATATAGGTTGCCTGCCAAAAGGCCACACCGATTGATAGAGAATACACAGGAAGCAGATGCTTAACCTCGATTTGCGACTGTTGGTACTGGCGGAGTAGCACGTGTCATGGGATCGAACCCGCTTCTTGATCTGTCTCGGTCGGGGAAAATAGGATCAACGACGCGAGGAGCCTCCGGTCTGTACTGCTCATGCGAGGGTCCTGTTTTCAGAGGTGGAAGAGTGTTGGGCTGCTGCACTGGCGTCGTGGCGTGTGTTTGCCTGGGCGACGCCGATGGATGTTGTTGCATGGGCTGGTGGTATGATGATGGCCTTGTGTCCCCCAGCTGGCCTCCCCCATGATCTCGAGGTGATTCCGTCCGCCTAGGCTGCTCAGCAGATTCCAAAGGAACTCGATGATCTGGCGCAGAGGCCGGAGAAGGGAGAAGATAGGAACCCGAGGGCGAATATTCGCCTAACTTGCTCCTCTTCTTGCTCTGCAGATCTGCCGCGCCGCTTGAGAGCTCATAGCCCGGCGATGGCACGTACTCGCGAGGCGGCGCTATATTTATGCTAGCCACGGGCGCTGCCGCGGGAGTGGGTGCAGGTGCTGGTATAATCGGCGCGTACTCCATTGTTCGAAATGAGTTTGCCCGAGCTTGGGCTTCCTTGTCAGCCTTGGAAGGACGTCCTCGCTTCTTGCCCGTCACTGGCATCGAGCCAGGCACCGGGACGCTCGAACTGCTGTTCATACTCAGAGGAGCAGGATGGTAGTTGTTTGCAATAGGACGGGGTTGGATGTTGCGCGGCGGATGAACCGACTCGATTGGCCCCATAGTGATCTGCCTCTTTGGCGGTTGCTCGCTGGCTTCAAGGGACTTGCGCTTCATGCTGTAATAACTCGGAGGCGGATGCTGGTGAATAGACAACACTCTCTCTGCTGCACCCATGCATTGTTGCATGGTGCGACCTAATCATGTTAGCATTCTATCACGAGTGTCGGATATTGCCCAGCACGCAAGGTACCTACCGATGGGAAGTTGCATGTTCATCCAGTTTTGCTCCATATTCTGAGCCCGGATGAACTCTGCGAGGATCGACACGTCTATGGTGCTCGCCTTGATCATCTCGCCGAGCAAGAACCGCTACATCAAAACTTGTGTGAATACCAGCTGCATATCGCCGGGATCGGGAGATTTCGCTTACGAGTTCAGGGTCTGTCCATGTTGTCTCCATGGCGAAAGTTGCTGTGAGGAGACGGCCGAAGCTGAGGGGTGAGACAGGGGGAATGCCACCGGCGCTGCAATCATGGCATTTCAAGTGATGGTGGGATAAAGAATGAGGGTAGCATGCAATTTTGCTAGAATAACGAGAGGATCCTACGCAGCCTGACGAAATGGAAATAGTCCAAGCCGAAGGAGGCTGCCTCGCGCAGAGGACTGCGGTCACACACTACGCAGCAGGCGGCTGTGATACACGAAGTAAGGGGACGCTGTGCAGGCCAGGCAGTCGAAAAATGTGTGTCATAGGACTGGGACGGTCCAGGTGAAGAATGCAGGAAGGGACTTTGGCAGAGAAGTTCGCGGAAGGGGACATGGAATACGCGCGCGAAAACGTAGGACAAGCGCGCGTCTTTGGCGAGGTGCCCGGTTCAGATGTCAAACGAGTGTATGCCCGTGTCTTGGAAAGAGCTCGAGTAGCACAGAAACAGAACGTCGTGATGTTGCCAACTGGGAAACGTCGCGACCAAAGACGGGCGCGCTGGGGTTTGCGATCGACGGATCAAGGCAAGGTTACCTCTTCTACAAGGGTGTGTCGAGGTAAGGTCAAGGTAGAGGTATGTAGCGCGCGGAAAGCTCTGGTCGCCGTCTGTCTCGTCTGTCTTGCCTGGGACAGTCTGTCAGGGCGGGAGGGATCCGAGAGACCCCGCGACGACGGCGGGTTAATTGTTAAGGCACACTCTAATCAGGACGAGTCTCGGATAGCCGATAATAATTCAGTCTATCCGGGGAAGCGTTCCAGGAGTCTGTGCAATCCCTGGGCGTTGTCGACAGTAGATGCGGTGCAGCTCGTACCTAGGTAACACCCCTGGTGAGATATATGTGACCTGGCCAACGGGCCTCGAGGCGGGAAAGAAAAAAAAAAAGATGTGTATGCAGGAGGGAGGACCTTTGAAAAGTGAAGAGGCCGCAGCGGCAGTCGCTGCTCTTGCTTGCTTCCCTCGGATGCACGATTCTGTCCGTCTCCTACCAGGCAGGCAGAGCAGGCCCTCTCGAAATGTTTGCTCCGGTGGATGGATCCAATTGCTGTTTTGACCTGGCCTGTCTGTCGTCTTGTCGGCCCCAAAAAGGTGCGAAAAGCAGCCCCTACCTCAGGTAGATCGAGAGGTTGTTTCGGTGCACACGCCGCTGGTCGCTGGGTGCGGTCTCGCTGCAAGCCAAATTGAAAACAAGAATGGCTGTCCCGATTGGGAACTGTGGGCAGTCATCAAATCGAGGTGTGCAGAAACGGGCTTGACTGGGGGTGACGGGTGCCCAGAGTGCACCGTGTTACACCTGCTGCTGCTGCCAATGCAGGCCAGAGGGCAGCCATCACCCTCGGCCTGGGCTGCTGACTGGACTGACCAGCTCCGGGCTCTGCTCTCCTGCAGATGCGCGACTCATCTGAGTCGTCCGAAATGTCCTCCATGGGCCAATACGGCTGACCACTCGAGCAAATTGGGTTGGTCGCCTGACCCAGTTGATGACGGTGAGAAATCTTGCTTTTTTGGGGACAAGCAAAAAAGCATAACACATTGCTTCGACCTTTGGTGCGTTGCCTTTTTTGGTCGTCTAGGTCGTTGCAATATTGCATGCGCACTGGTGACCATCCCCAGCTAGGTACAGTACAGTGGCCGCGATCGTCGGCCGCGCCCAAGGTAAGGTAGGTACCGTGAGCATCTTTTGGCATCAATCGCACTAGGTTAGCTGGGTAGGTAATGTAGGCACAGTACCTACGTTGCACAGAGGGTAGGTATATGCGATGTGATGCCTGCCCACCTGCCTCACCTACCTACCTACCTTAACCTACCTTGGGGCAGTCGGTGTTTGCTGGTGGGACGAGGGACTTAAAACGGTCGCATCCTCACAACGCCACCAGACCTCTCAGCGTGAGCGCGAGCACCGAGGGGGGCCAAGTTGCGAGAGCAAAAATCGATTCCTCATATTCTTGCTGCGAGGACTTGTCGTTGATGCAGAATTGCGATCGGGACTTCATTGGTCGAACTGGTTGTTGCTGCTTTGCTGGCCGTGCATCTCCTTCGACTCTCCCCCAGCTCGGCAGCGGCACATGCTCTCTTTCTAGGCTTGTCTGGGCTGGCTCTTGCCCGGACTGGCTGAGAGCTGCTCGCCAACTCGCCAATCACACTGCACAACTCGCTCTTCACTGCACTTTTCTTCGAATTCGTCCAAGCCTATCGCAAGCACGGATCAGGAGTTCGTCAGCCGATTGTGTCCAGATTCGCCTGTCTGGAAGGGCGGAATGTTAGTCATGCTTGATCGGGGGGCGAGTTGAGATCTAGCACGATCCGTCGGTAATGTATGTATGCACGTATGAATCCCGGCAGAGGATGGCCGCAGCATTCCTGATTTACCAAGCAATATCGGTATTACAGGAAGCAATCCAAACGTGGACGACTTTCGAAGAATCGATTCTCATGGTCTCGACTTTCCAAATTGTAAAAAGTCTAGAGAGGTCGCCCTCCCGCTCTGGACCCAACACTTATCTATATATGGTCCTCTGGCCCATACCGCCTTTTCGACTTTCCATCAGATTGTCGCCTCTTGCTACATGCATAATGCGCTGGCATGAGCTGGCAGCACTCTATAGGACCCACCCATGTACGAAGTACAACCTGTCCCTACAATCAATGCCTACCGATTTGTAAATGGCTCCGAAATCCCCAAGGTTGAGCGCTGGACGATCCGGGGAAGGGCGAACGATGCTAGGTTAAGTTACTAAGGCCTGCGAGATGTGCTGGCACTAGGAGCACTGCCGATTATTCATACCTGGGAGTGGTGCCGCTGTTCGTGCGATTGCTTGGGTCCAATTACATCATTCCTTTCTTTCTCTTCCTCCTCCCTTCTTCGATCATGGGAAAAGTTCCGGGAAATTCTAGGTCGATTCAATTCTGGTAATGCGAAGCCCGGAGCAGCTTTCACTTGCCGGCGCAACACACAATTACTCGGAATACTTGACAATGTGTGATCAGTCCTGCTGCGCCGGCCAAAGGTCTGGCTAGGTACTGAGGCAGCCCTACCACTTATTGAGCAGCCTTGCGCCATATGAGCTATACAAGTTCGTACTTGCTTACAGCATCTGAGCAGTGCTCTTTCAAAGCGAGATGTACTTCCTCCTTTCATGTATCGCTTCAATGTTGCAAATATTGGCTCACATCAAGCAGAGAAAGTCCATTCTCAGCAACTAGCCACGGAGCATGATCGCAGCCTTTGTCCGAGGTCTTTCAGCACTTCCTCCAGCAGGCAGCAAAGATTTCATGTGGCTTGAAAAACTCCAAGTTGAAAATGATCGAGGTGGCAAACCGATCACAGAGCCCAGCAGGTATTGGCGCAGAACGGGTGAAAGCACGATATCTTGAAGGACAAAGAGACTCTCGCAATGTCTGCTTCCGCTGTGCAGTGCAGCCACGGAGATATCACACCAATCTTGCAGAGGACCTCCAGCTCTCGGAGTGCAAAGCCCTGCCAAACCATAACGTTTCCTGCGGATATTCATACAAAGGCCAGTCAGCAGATCTGGGCATGGGAAAAATGCTGCTAATCGACCGTCCGACTGAATTCTATGTTGAGCTTGATCAATCTACCTTTGCCTACAGTACATTGCAATCCTAGGTTAATAAGTTTAAACCTTTCAGTGCGCGCAGTTGGAACCGGTCTCCCACTATTGGACGGAACAAGTGGGGTCCTTCGCATCGGCGCTCCTCCCATTATTTCCCCGACCACGAATCCCATAGCTGGTGATTTCTTGTGCCGTGCCGCCGCGTGAGGTGAAGTCCTGCTGCTGCTTCCTATCTTGTGTTCTCTGCGATCCATCCCATTGATGGGCGCATCTTCGACTGACATAGGCCCCTCCTGGATTATACTTGACGACCTGCGCAAACAGAACGCCCTCCCAGCCTTATTCCACTGAAAGCTCGAATTGACGCCAACGTCGCGCTGCCATGTGCAGAGGAGGACGCGGTATACCGTAGCGCTGGATCGATCTTGGGCACATTCTCCATTGCGCGCTGTTGCATATCCTCTCTGTCAACCTTGTCGCCGACCTAGCCAGAACGGACTGCAGAAACAACAGAATGCTATAAGGCTACCCCGTCGCACCTAAAGAGTTTTTGTTTTTGTTCTTTTCTCCCTGCAAGCAGCTACTGGCAGTTTGGCTGGGACAGCATTCTAGTGCGCCGAGCACCTCGAGGAGAATTCAGAGCAAGGACGCCACTCGAGCTGGCCCTGACATATTTTTCAAAACCCTTCCCGCCCATCTTCGTGCGCAAAAACCGCAGCAGTCGCCAGCAACCGTCCTTTTCGGTCGGCGACAGATCAACACCCACCGACCCTCGCGCAACTGCCACACCAGAGAACGACCAGCCACATCTGCAACCATCACCGGTTCCCGCCCTCGCCATGGAGGACGAAGAACGTGTCAAGAATGGCCTTCAGGGCTTAACGGTCGACGCCAGAGCAGATTCGTCCGCTACGAACGAGACTGGCGTGAAGAAGGAGGACGAGAGCGCCCCAGGTTCCAGTGGCTCGAGGTCCCGGTCACATAGCATGTCCCCGGACCAGAAGCCGCGCAGCGACAGTGCATCTACGCCGGATGCCAATGGGGTACAACCGCCAAAGTCTCGCAAGGGCCGAAAGGTCGCGCCGCGTCAGCCCGCCCTCTTCGAGCACCTTCCCGACGTCACAGAAGAGGCCACCGGTCACTTTCAGCTCATCCCCGATTGTCTGTACGGGTCGAAATCTCTTGGTGCCTCCGAACACGATACGCTGGATTGCGACTGCGCTGAGGAGTGGCGCGATGGCAAAAACCACGCATGCGGCGAAGATGCCGACTGTATCAACCGCATCACGAAAATGGAATGTTTTGATCGGGATTGCAACTGTGGCGACGGCTGCGAGAATCAGCGCTTTCAACAGAAGAGATACGCCAATGTGTCTGTCATCAAGACTGATAAGAAGGGCTTTGGTCTGCGAGCAAACTCGGATTTGCAAGCTAACGTCTTTATCTATGAGTACATTGGCGAGGTCATCAACGAGCCCACATTTCGACGGAGAATGATGCAGTACGACCAAGAGGGCATCAAGCATTTCTACTTCATGTCATTACACAAGAATGAGTTTGTGGACGCGACCAAGAAGGGCAACCTCGGCCGCTTCTGCAACCATTCCTGCAATCCCAACTGCTACGTCGACAAGTGGTGCGTTGGTCCCAAGATGCGCATGGGCATTTTCACCAGTCGCGAGGTCAAGGCTGGCGAAGAACTGGTTTTCAATTACAACGTTGATCGCTACGGTGCAGACCCTCAGCCCTGTTACTGCGGTGAAAGCAACTGCATTGGCTTCATTGGCGGCAAGACACAGACGGAGCGAGCGACCAAGCTGTCTGCTGCCACGATCGAGGCTCTAGGCATTGACGACGCCGACAGCTGGGACACCACGGTCGCAGTAGTCAAGAAGCCCCGCAAGAAGCGAGTCGAGGAGGACGATGAAGACTACGTTAACAGCGTCCAGGCCCGCGGTCTTGACGATGAGAAGGGCGTGCAAAAGGTCATGGCTTCGCTCATGCAATGCAAGGAGAAATGGATAGCAGCCAAACTCTTGGAGCGCATTGAGCGCTGTGACGACCGCCTCCTTCCCAGCATTGTCCGCGTTCACGGTTACGAAATCCTCAAGACGACGCTCAACTCATTCAAGGATGACCAAAACCTGGTCCTGCAGATTCTTCATGTTCTGAACAGATTCCCACGTCTGACACGAAACAAGATCACGGACTCTAAGATTGACCTGGTCGTCCAGCCCCTGGCCAATTCAGAGCATGAGGATATTTCAGCCGAGGCCAAGGGATTACTGGAGATCTGGAGCAAGCTGGAGACGGGCTATCGTATTCCGCGCAAAGCCCGGACCGCGCAAGGTGCCACTGCTCCTACCAACTCATTCGAGGAGCGCCGTGGTACTCGGGCTGAGGAGCCTCAGCACAAACCAACCCTCGCCCCATTGCCGGACAATGTTCCCAAAGGCCCTCGCAACAGTGTTCCCCAGCGAAACATCAACGTTGTTCATCAACCTCGTCAACGTCGACCCCCCGATCAGAGCTCGCTGCCCCCTGGCTGGTTCATAGCGCATGACCAGTCAGGCAAGTATTACTTCTACACCAAAGGTGGAACGGTGCAATGGCATAAACCGACTGTCCCGGCACCGGATGCCCTTCAGACAGCACCTTCCAGAGCTGTGCAGGAGCAAAAGTCGTTGCAGGATCTGATCGACTCTTTGTCAAAGCCCAAGTCTGCAACGCAAACACCTCAGCAAGTCAGCACCCCGGTTCAGGACTCTAAGAAGGAGAAGTGGCGATCGTATCCCATCGAGAAGCAAATGAAAATCTACGAAAACACGCTCTTCCCCCACGTCAAGTATGTTATGGACAAATTTCGACACAAGCTGCCGAGGGACGACCTTAAGAAATTCGCCAAGGACGTCAACAAGAAATTGGTGGCATCGGACTACAAGAATCGCCGCGTCGAAGATCCAAACTCGATTTCCAAGAAACAGGAGCAAAAGATTAAGAGCTACGTCAAGGATTTCTTTGACAAGGCGGTCCAGAAGTACAACGAGAGCGAGAGGAGAAAGAATGACAAGCTCAGGAACGGAGCTAGCAGCTCTCCCAAGCTGCCGGCGACTGCTACCAAGCTTGGGGCCGAGGCCAAGATCGATGACCTCGAAGACGACATTGTCATGACTGACGACGAGGGCATCGGCTCCACGCCATCTGAACAGAAGCGGAAACGGGACGATGACGTTGACATGACCCCGACCGAGCCGTATCCCAAGCGCGTCAAGGAAGAGGACGCGCCCACGCCTCCTCCTCCCCCGCCTCCTCCGCCAGCCACGGACGTTCCCGACGGTGTACCGGCATCAGCTGATTCGGATGCCTTCAAACAGCAGGAAGCCGAACTCGAACGCGAAAACGAGCTTAACAGACTCGAAGCCGAACGAGAGCAGCAACACCCACCTTCTGCTCAAGACCACTAGAGACGCCATTTCACTGGACCAATGATGAGATTGTGTCATCGGCCTGCCTTCACGATGATGCCTCACCTGAGCACTGACAAGACTGCGATGTCGATTCGTTCTTGAAATGGCGCCTCACGCCTTCTTGAACTTGGAGAGGCGATTCTTCGCAACATGTGACTTGGCCCCCCATTACGCCACAGCCCCGTCTCTGCGTGTAATGTATGCCATCGGATTTCTTTTCTTCCCCCCGTCTCGCCTTGATTATGTTATTATATTATTTTTTCCGGCATCATTACCATTTTTCATGAACGTGGTTCCGAATGGACGAAAGACGGAGGAGCCATTCTGGACCGTTTCATCCTCGTTGTGTCGTTTCCGAGCATTGTATGGACGGTAAAAAGGCCTTCACATTTTATAAAAAGGTGGCGAGCGGCATAGGCGTTTAGGTTGTTTCGAAGAGGCATACAAGTGACATATAGGCCGGCCGATTGTTCGGACCCGCGGCCATCCTTGCATCAACAGAGACATTGTTGTCGATAATATTGCAAAGCTGTCAACTCATTTGGTGGCATCATTGTGCCTATGTTGACTTGGTACAGTGGAGCGAGGAGACGCGAGTTTTGATATCATATATATCTAGGCTTGGCCAAGGCGGGGCGAGATGGTCTGTTGTATTGTACAGTTGGGTTAGACGACATGAAAATAAATGTCAACCTCGAGGATGTCTGTGCTTGAATATTGGTTCCCGTGATCTGTAATACTTTGTGGAAGCCCCGAAGCGCTCTTGTGTGGTGAGTCCTGCTGTGAAGTTGTAGTAGGCCGTGGACGTGTATTGCATGCACCCGGACTTCAGGGCATATGAACGCACTTTTCCCTCCTATTCGCTGCTCGCTGGGGGCATTCCAAGTAGTTGGTCAAGAGATCCAAACAATTACCAGACGAAGATGTTGCAAGTGGTTGAAGCCCCATGATTGGGACGGGCAAAGGCTCTCTCTTGGCTGTAACCGTGTAGGTCAGATGAGCAGCTCGGATCATTAATAGGACAGAAACGACGGGACAGGGTTTGGACAGCTCCCAATTCGCCAGATCATGGAGTATTCCGACTTCCCCGTGGCCAGTGTGTGACACAGCAGTTGAAGACTACCACACTAGCCCTGGCAATGTATCATGATGCTTCAGTCCGATGGCCCCCCCCCTCACGTCGGAGCCGCTGCAATATGACACCAAGGCCTTTGCTTCCAGATGTATCCCCCACAAACCAACGCCCAATGGGATCTCTGAGACTGTATGTGTGGCTCTTTGCGAGTTGAGACTGAGTCAAGATATATATGTATGACAAGATCAACTCTTGGCATAACCCTTCCTTTCAATGCAATTGCGGAGGGAAACTTGTCGATTTCCAGACAGAGCGTGGGGGATTTCTAGATTTCTCCCTAAACGGCCGAGGGTGACATCATCGCGCTGGGGAGCCAATGCCCAATAGAGGATAGATGGGATGTGGTTTGCGCTGGCAATACTACACGCTTCTCGAGATCAACCCGCCGGGAAGTTGACGAGAGAAGCTGGATATACTTGGAAGATAAGGTTGTCTTATGTTGAGATAAGAAATCGTTCCTGGTTGCAGCAAAACTTGACTTGGCTCTCTGGGCAGCCTTCGATAAAAGCACATGCATTGTTTTACAGTACAAGTACAAGAAGTACTTTGCCTAGGTACAGCTTAACTTCATGTTACCTGTAGGGTTCTTCAAAGCTTCGGTGCCCGTCGAGCTGGGCGCTCCAATCACGGCCCAACAGTGACAAGGCTCCCCGAGAAGACCCTGGACCTACCTTACCTTGAGCTTGTGAAAAGGAAGTCAGTGGTGACCCCGGCAGCACCCCCACCCCACTACAGAGGTCGTACAGCACGTCTTCCATCGAGAGAAGCCCCGACGGCAGAAGGCTTCTAGTGGGACACGATACATGCAACAGCAGCGGCTGTAAATTTCACGTCCGTCCCACCGGTGACGACCCGCCTTTAGGATCCGGCGAAGCAATTTTTGTTCTCGAGATCCTACCGTAAATACTCGCCGTTAGCTCCGGGGCTTGCATGCATTGATTGCACGATACCTGCCTCGGGTACTGATTGTACTCGGTTCTCCGGTGCTCAACATACGTTACCTACGTCCCTACCTTACATACCTGACCTACCTACATAGCCTTCACGCTCTGGAGCAGTGAAGTGTTTTGGGAATATATAAAAGGTTGAAGAGCTGCCGAGCACTATTTCCAATCCTTGCTACCAAGCTGTCTTATTGTTGAACGTTACCCCTGTGATAGTCGCACCAACAGGCAAGGTTCGATTCCACCAGCCCAGGTACGCCAGACTAGATCCATATTCATTGACTTAGCACTCGACGATCATCAGACAATACGCGCCTGCATACGAGTTCCTCGGATCGGGTGCCCAGTCGTCGTCCTCGAGTTTTCTGCGCCGTCTCTGTCTGTCAGTCTCTCTCCTCGAGCCGGTTGCCGTTGCAGTCATTCCTTACCGTGTCTGAATTTACCTGTACAATTTTGCGAGAGAAGAGGGAACATAGAGCCAAAAACAGCATCCTCAGCACGCTCTTGGGCAAAACACCGCATCAAATCTCCGTTGGTGTCAGAAATCGTTACAAGACAAGACAGCAAAAAGATCCACAAGGATTCCCCAGCTTTTTCGCCTCGGTCTTTACCTAGCTTCCAGTTAAGTCCTCTAACCTAGGTGTCGACGACAAAATATCCACGACGAGCAAGAAAAGTAAGAAAACAGAGTGTTGTACTCTTCTACACCCTCGAACAGACCGAGAGCGAGATCTATGACCACTGTCGCGCCCCTAACTAAACAAGAAAAAAAAGGTCTCCCTGTCGCCAATCCGGCCCATTGAAGGTTCAGGCGACAACCTCTTCCCGTGTACCTACTGCGAAAGAAAAAGGCCTGCTGCTTAAGAGGCGCCTCGTCACAAGTTAAATTTGCCTCCAATCAACAAGCCTCTCTGCCTCTTTAACCCCGCGCCAAACGTTCTGTATCACCTCTTGCACCTACCTAGGCAAAAGGTGCAACACCCCCCAAAAGCACAGGCAGAATTGTTGGAGTCGATTCGAGTCAAGTCAAAGTCGAAAATCCAGCAAGCGCGACAGACGGGCATTGATTTCGTGTCGTCGAACGTTACAAGGCACTTCCATCACCGGCCATTTTGCCTTGTTCTTCCCCCTGCCCACCAACCGCCGACGGGGCCATTCCTCAAGCTCGAATACTGCGCGATACCGTGATTCAAGTTCGTCGCCGTCAATTATGAAACATACTCATGGTGGAGAGCAACAGGAACACGGTAAGTCCATGGACGAGCCATACTTGGGCATAGTGCTCCGGTAGAGGCAGCACCGAGCACCAGCAGCAAGCAGCAGCTGGTAGCAAAACACGCTGCGGCCTCCCCATGTTGTTACCATAGAACAAGGCACACTGATACATCTACTCTTGCCGAAGGCGCCGACACCGACAAAGCAAAATACGATGACGAGCCACAACGAGGACGAGGCCGGAGCAAGCTCTCGACGCCGCTTCAGATCCCCAAGAACCGCAGTGTTGGAAACCTTGCCGTCGTGTCCGAATCACCTACTCGCATAGGCGAATCCCTCGATCGCTCGCCCTCTAGGATCCGGTTCTCGTTCGATGCTGGATCAAATGTCGACTATGACTCCATCACAAGGTGCGCAGCCTGTTCCGTTGCCCTCCCGTTGACCACCGGGGTACCTCTCGTGAATAGCCCTGCGTTCCTCTGCCACCCCGGTTCTCCGTGTCACATGGCTGTGCCTCACAGCCTCCTGGGTCAGCTTGCTGACTACCTTCTCACCCTCACCCGCCTGCCTTTTGCTGTAGCCAGCATTGATATCTGCTTCGGTGACCATGATATAAAGCCAGAGCCGTAGTATTGACGCGATGGAAATAGGTCTTCCCTCATGACGGACCATGACCACGGCCTTGGCCCGTCTGGTCTGCGACGAATACGGCAGAACCACCCCGTGCGCGCCCCGACCCTTCCATCGTCTGCCGCTTCCTCTCGGAGTCCCTCCACTAGTCTCGCGAGGACGCACTCTCTTGTGATGATGATGTCGCCGACTGCCAACCAGACCCCCATGTCCGCCGGTCCCAGCTCTCCGAGTTTCACAGAGGACCTGTCTCGCTTCCCCTCTGAATCACTCCACTCCTTCTCGTTCGCTCATCAGTCGGAGGACTTTATACAGAATCGACAAAGTGTGTTGAAGCGGTCGATAGAATTCATGAAAGACCGTATGGGTTGGGCTGTATCACACAATGCTGCGATAGCAAGTGCCCAAGCAAGGGTGAATGGTGATGTTGAGACGCAGACCATGCTTGATCTCTTGGCCAAGGCACAGCTCGTTGGTGCCGGTAACCTGCCGAACCCGGACATGGAATCAACCTATGTTCCTGGTCCCTTGACTGGCCCTGCCGACGTGTCCGGGCAGAACATATTTGAGAAGGAATTCATACCGAGAACGCACAGCCCAGAGTCCTTTGCGACGCCTCTCGTTTCCCCTTCTGATGCAAGGTCGCCTCGTATGGAAACGCTATCAGTAGTAAAATCGGCCGAGAGCAATATATCCCCCAAAACCAAGTACTTGGAAATCGCCAAGGAACCATCAGACTCGGAGAACTCGTCACGGACGCCCACGAACGAGAGCGCAACGACAACGGGAACTTCACCTCCGGTCTCGACGAAACCTGTCTTGAAGAGGACATATACCGACGTGGCGCCCATGACGATGCAGCAGAAGCTATTGGACGCTCTTTCGCAACCATACGTGGCTGGACAGCAGGCGTCTTACCCGGATATGTTGGTCTCGCCCACGATACCGCCACAGCGAGGACCTTCATCTCTCAGCATTCCGGGTAGCCTAAGTTCGTCTGTGCATGGGCACACTACTCGGTGGGTTCCGGCAGCCCAGGCCATCTTCACAACAGAGGCCAAGCCTCCATGGACCATTCTGGCGGCAAACGACCTGGCATGTCTTGTGTTTGGTGTCACCAAAGCCGAAGTTCGGAAGATGGGCATCTTGGAAGTTGTACAGGCAGAGCGGCGCGAATGGTTAGAAAGCAAATTGAAGGGAGTTGATGTAGATGAGGTTAGTCAGGCACCGACCCCAAAGAAAGCAGCCAAACCACCACCGCCATCGGCCTCGAGTGGTTCTGCGTTGCTAGGTGGACGAGGCGGTATCACAGCTCACTTGCTGAGCAAGCCGAATTCCCGATCTCAAGCTCCCAAGGCATCGCCGTTGCGAGCGCAGACCGTGCATAGTGGAGATATCACGCCTTCGAAGCCGCGTGCGTTGCCGAACCACAACAGCACGAAATCTAGGGGAGTCCTGCTCTGTGGTGACGTGGTTCCCATCCAGAAGCGTAACGGCGCGACGGGTGCAGCGAGCTTGTGGGTCAAGGAGAAACGGATAGGGCTGATTTGGGTTCTCGAGGAGATCCATGAAGACGTGGCGTTCATCACGCTTGACGAAGAAGGCATCGTCACCAAGATCTCCGGCGAGACGAGCCCGATCTGGGGTGATAACCTTATTCAGCCGGGTATCGACATCGGGAAGCTTATACCGCGCATTCCACGGCAAGGCATCGATCCAAGAGAAGGTGCTATTGATTACGCCCAGATCGCGAGGCGCAAGTACTTTACGTGCAGCAACAGTAACAAGACGAACGTCCCGGCAACTGTCGTCCAGACGAGGGGCGAGACGGAATTGCGGGTGTCGAGCTACCCACACATTGCTGGAATCGTTGTTGTGGAAACGGCCTCGCTACATATCAAAAGTTCAAACTCTGTCTTTTGCGGGGCCTTGTTCGGCCACGAAAAACCAGATGGTCTACACATCAACAATTTGATTCCCGACTTTGACAAAATCATCGCCACTTTGACAGAGCAAGAAGGCGTCGAGTTCCAGGACGGAATCGTCATACCAGAGCACAACTTCAGAAAGGCTGCAGCATTTTACGCGATTCGTGCAGGTCGGCCAGACGCGCCAACCAACTTTCTCAACCCAGAGGGCTTGCCAGCCAAGCACAGAGACGGCACGGAACTGAAGATCGACGTGCAGATGCGAGTCGTCAAGAGCGAGAAGCGGGCCAGGAGCGAATCGGGAGGAAGCGACGACGAGATGTCTTCGTCCGAGGAAGCCATCACTTTCCACGAACCCGAGCTCGTCTTTGCGCTGTGGGTCACGTACTCGAGACATCTACACGCACCGAGGCTTGCTTCCATTGCCACCAACGATTCGATACTGTCCACGGCAGAGACACCATTACATCAGCCATCCCCTGGTCAGACTCCCGCACGATCTCCGCCTCGTGAAGATAGCTCCGACGACAATGACGACAACGATCATGAGGATGATGAGAACGAAGAAAATGAAACGGGGCCCCGAAAAGTGTCGACTGCTTCGGCTCTGACCAAGCAGCTGAAGAACATTGCGATCAATGCGACAGCAAAGATTACCGGGGGCACAAAACCCGACGAGAAGGCCAAGCCGGCGCAACCCACCCCGAAGGTCGTCGAACCTCCAGCTGGAAAGAAGACGATCAACGATTTCGTCATCCTGGAAGACATGGGACAAGGCGCCTACGGCCAAGTTAAGCTTGCTAGGTACAAGCATAACGGCGGAAAAAAGGTTGTCTTGAAGTATGTCACCAAGAAGCGCATTCTCGTCGATACTTGGACCCGGGACCGAAAGCTTGGCACGATCCCTCTCGAGATCCACGTTCTCAATTATCTACGGAAGGACGAATTCAGGCACCCAAACATTGTCGACATGGAGGATTTCTTCGAGGATGAGACCAACTACTACATCGAGATGGCACCCCACGGCCTGCCTGGCATGGATCTCTTCGATTACATCGAGCTGCGAGCCAATATGGAGGAGCGCGAATGTCAAAGTATATTCGTCCAAGTCGCGCAGGCTATTCACCACCTCCACACCAAGGTGAAGGTTGTCCATCGGGACATCAAAGACGAGAACGTCATCCTGGACGGCGAGGGACATATCAAGTTGATTGATTTTGGAAGCGCAGCATACATCAAAAGCGGGCCATTTGATGTATTCGTTGGCACCATTGGTAAGTCCATCATGTAGTAGTCGCATTGCCCAACTGTGTCTTGCTAACAAGAGGTCAGATTATGCAGCTCCCGAGGTCCTCGCAGGGAACCCGTATGGTGGCAAGGAGCAAGATGTGTGGGCATTGGGAATCTTGCTCTACACCATCATCTACAAGGAGAACCCCTTTTACAGCATTGACGAAATAATGGATCGGGATCTGCGGGTCCCCTACACGATCAGCGATGAGAGTATCGACCTCGTGCGCCGTATGCTCAACAGGGACGTTTCTCAACGATACACCATCGAACAAGTCATCGACCACCCATGGTGTCAGATGGAGTTTTAGAAGAGGCATTGTATTACAAACAGACAGAAGGGTAGGAGGACGTGGGAAGAGAAACGAAAAGAGGCATTATGGATCTGGGACGACAAATGAGGGCAACGGAGAAACCTGGGGACGACGTTTTGGTGTTTATGATACCCTCAAAGAGCTTTCACAATTTGGCCACAAACTATTGATCCCAATAGAACGAACACAAAGAGTCATGGGAGTTGGACACGTTTGATTTTTTTTTCTCTGACACGCCGGCAATGGAGTTGGAAGATCCGGATACGTGGCAGCATCCAGATTCGGATAGACGACAAAGATTTGTCCCGCATATCTACACAGCATGAAAAAAAAAGAGTGAGTTCTCGAATGAATTAGCTCAATGACCAGAACATATCTACAGAAATCAAGTAGAACAAGCCATGACCATAGATTATCACGTCTCGTCACAAAGCGATAAGCATGTGCATAATTGGTAGGGAGTTAAGGTGGCACTGTGGCTTTGACTTGAACAAAGAAAATGACAATGTGAGTTATCTGCTATTGTATCGGATTGAATGTACAAAGGGGCAGACAAGGGATTGTCAAAATATCAATTCGAGATGCCAACGCCTTGAATGAATCTTTGACTTGTGATAATGCATTGTTCACTTGCAATTATTGATCTCCTTGGTAGTGTTGTGTGGCATATATACTGATGCGTGCCCATCCGGTCCTTTTCGTAGTACCAGAACTTGTTGGCGTTCATTGAGAGAGTCTCATAAGGTAGCAAGCCTACCTTACGGTGATTTCATTTCAGTACATGTGTCCTGAGCTTCGACAGCTCCTTTCCCTCGCTCACCTCAACAAATAAACAGCCATGGCACCCGTCGAAGTGTCACGACGCATTATAGTGTCAAATCCCTCCCAACACGCACCTACGACCATGGAACAGCAGAACAAAAGCGGTATGTATGTCGGCATCGGTGTCGGCGTTCTCCTCTTCATCTCCGCGGTAATCGTTTATATGATGCGGCGCAGACGCATAAAGAGAATGGCAAAGGGCGACGAAGAGAAGGCGAACCGTCGCCACAAGCACAAACACCGTGACCAGCACCACCATCGACAACACAGCCGGGGCCACTCCAAGAGCGGCAAGCAGACCGTCCCAAGTGGTATTGAGCTGCAGAAGCTGCGGCCAGTCGTTCCGGCCGGCAAGGACCAAGTGGTCCGGGCAGCGCCGCGTGGCGGCAGCAGGAGGTACTCCCCGTCGCCGCTGAGCAAATCCGCCCGGCGGCGCAGCGCTGATAGGACGTCGGTCTTGTCCTCTCGCTCCCAGCACCACCACCACCACCAGTCTTCCTACAGGACCAGGGCGGCCAACTATCCCGCCGTCATCCCGCGCACGTCCAGCATCGCTGACCGGAATAGAGCCCGCCACGATCCTCAGTACCAAAGGCGCGCCCCGAGACGCAGCGACCCGCTGGGCTGGCCCCTGCCGCGCGTCGTCGTGACCTCGGACTCATCTTCTTCACAACAGCAACAGCCCCGACCCGTCGTCCATGCCCAGATCCGGCCCGCCGCTCCCTCGTCGTCGTCGCACCTGCGACCCCCGCCGGCGCACCACTTTGCCGCGCGGGAGCTCCGGCGGACGGAGAAGTTCAGCATGACGCAGTCGGAGCGGGGGGACCGGGTGCGCGACAGCGACGAGAGCGGGAGCGAAGATAGTGACGGTGAGAACCGCAAGAGTTATGTCAGCGGTGCGTCGTCGGGGATTTGTGATTACTTGAAGCTTCTCAACTCGTCGTCCCCGGCGCCCGAGGAGAAGCAGCATGCCAAGAGAAACTCGAAGCCGCAGCTGCCGGCGCTGGGGATTAGTCACAAGTTGAGTTTCGAGGTCGATGATGACAAGTACGGAATCTGAATGGGAGATCATTTGGTGAGTCAAGGTAGGTAGGTAAGTGTGGGAAGTTTCTGGGTCACATTTGGTGACATGAACACGATGAAGGGGGTAAAAGATCTTGCGACTACAGGTGAGTCTGCTCGACTAGACGTATTGACTATCTCCTCTCAAATTAAATAATGATACGCCCATCAATTATGATATGCCATAGTTTCTGTACATGCCTTCCGTGACAAGTGCCATGCTCCTGACCTTTGCCTTGGAGCCCACCCAGCTACCGGCCATTCTGACCGGGCAACCCTCCGTTTGCAACTGGGTGACCGCCCTTCTTTGTTTGCCCAACCGGGCAACCATTTTAAAACTTATAGGTCCCTTTAATGCAATCATCTTTCAACAAACTGAGCCAGGACAAGTGGCCGAGCGGGTAGCTGGGCAGATCCCGTAGGGAATTCTAGCCACCGACCCTGCCGCGAGGTCACCAGTTCGAACCCATCAATGGTTCGCAGCTGAATCCAGCCAGTAACATTAAAGAAGGTGAATTAGCTAAGCACCACATTGATAGATAGAGAGGTACTTCACCGGTAGATAGTTTTTTTGTTTTGTTTTTTGTTTTGTTTTTTTGCCTCTTTTCATGGCTCTGTTTTCTGTTTTGTGGCCTGCGGTCTATGGCCAGACTGCCACAATTTTGGCGTTTGAGCGTGAGCTCGATGAGAGGCGCTCAGTCTGTACACATCATTCTTCTGGGTTCGGTTGTCTACGTGACAGTGATGAACACGATTCTCCCACCTGTGCAGGCCAGCGCGCAATAATTGTGCAGAGAATTGGATACACCATAAGACAGTAACTATGTTGTACTCGTCGACTCCCTCGTGTTTTAGCAATCAAATTCAGAACGATGCTGTATTCTCAGATTACGAACGGATATCTCCCCAGCCCGGCCGTCCAATCGCTCGAGTCTATTCATGTCCAAGCTGCTTGCTTTGTTTCCGGAAGCCTCTCCGCTGTATACGAGTCCAATTGGACCCCCTGACTGAGTTCTATGGATAGATGGATAGCCGGAAACGACCTGTCACTTCGCATCTTTGTCCCACAATGACATTCTTCGCGACGCACCTCGACGGAATTCTCTCCGAATGACATTGTTTCAGCCTTTTCACCAAGAACGATTCGAAATGTCCCGAAGATAAGCGAGATCTAGGGTGAGCGTCAACCCCCGCGTAGATCGTTTATATGGACTACAGCTTGGCATGGGGGTTAGAATACATCCGTCATGCCTGTTTCTACCGGATGATGCCTTCGAGTACCAAGCAAGGTCTGGTCTCCGGCTTTGTACTCTTTCTCCTGATGTGACAGGTCAGAGCGGCTCTACCCGCAGACCGTAGAAGATTGCAACACTGTAGTGTAACAAGAGACGAGAGATGGGATTATGATGATGATCACTCTAAAGGCGTTTTGTTCTATTTACAACCATACCGACGCCTTGGGCATGGAAACCGCCATGGCTGACCGCCGAAGGCTGCCCTGAAGATCGATGTTCAGCTGCGATCTAATGGCTTGCAGGATGGCTAGCTCTTTCTTATTATTCTTGTTTGCTATGTTTTCAATTCTACTATTCTCGGCACTTTCTATATCCTGTGATTGTAGGTTCAAAATTGATCATTAATACAAATAAATACGAAGGCTACCGTGTTGACCATTTGCTAGATGAAGGAGTTCTAAAGATGATCACCCTGACTTACCTGAGGTGCCCATCCACACTCGGGAATCCGGCTTGTCTAGAACTTTTTACCTGTATTGACCTCGTAAAATATAATATGCCCATGATTTCTAATGAGGCAGTGAATTGATTTCACGTGACTCCTCGACCATGCAACGTTCCTCAGCCTTTTTGGTGTTCTTGTGGTCGTCGAGAAACGGATACCTGCAGAGGTGGTACCTGATAGTCAGGTAACCTGACAATAGTATGTCGGTTACTAGCTTCACTGAACGATAGAGTCAATAGTGTGCAAGCAATAGTGGGGAACCGAGGTTGGGTTGCAGTGTCCCGGCCTCACGTGAGGGGGGTTTCAATTGAAACTGAACTTGCCTTTCTCCAAAAGTTGCCTTGCTACACACTTCTCCCTTGACGCGATTTGCTTTGTCATGCTGCATATCAAACATCTCGAATCTCTTTGAGACCGATTTCTTGGCATTTTTCTCCAGAGTTTTGCTGGCTTCCCAGTCTTGCCCTCGACACGCAGTCCACCGCCTCTAGGACCTCATCTAGGACCTCACCTGTTGGGCTCTGATAACAGCGCAAAGAAGGACCACAGCCCAAGATAGTGTCCACGGAAACTCAATTTGCCTGCCGGACTGTGTTCTTCTGAGAAAAATCACTTGGCCGTTTATCCGTCTTGATCTGCCTCAACACCATCTTTGCTGCAGAGGCTTGAGCTGACAGCATTTGCCAAGATGTCACTAGAGGCCATCTATGTAGTCCGCCACGGGGTAGGTTATAAGCTGTCTAGACACCAGAGTCCAGACCATCATTTGCTTTCCTATCTATGGCCCTTGTTAGTTTCGGCTTCAACATCCGGACGTTAGGCAACTCCATCTCGACGTTTATTCCCCTGTGGTTAAAGCTCCACGTTGGGCAAAAAGCCAGGCGCCACAACGGAAGATGCCTTTGAAAACAAACCAAACACCCTGGATGAGTCAGTGAGCGAGCGACTGCTGACGTATCCCTTGTCAGTTCCGTTCGTCTTTCACAGTCGACCCGTCCACGGGCGTCTACACAGCAGGCATCCTCTCGCCGACGGGCATCCCCACGGATCCCCCCTCACCTCGTACGGCAAGGAGCAGGCCGGCGAGCTCGCCGATCACCTGATGACCATTGACCCGCCCGTGGACCGCGTCGTCTCTAGCCCGTACTATAGGTGCCTGCAGACGATCGAGCCCTTCGTAGCCAAGCGTAACCAACAGGCAAAGATCTCCAAGACAAAGATCGAGGTCGAGGCCGGGGTCGGCGAGTGGTTCGGCCACGCCCCGTCCTGGGAGCACCCAGCCCCGGCGCCCCTCGCCCGGCTGCGGGAGCTGTTTCCCGACGTCGACGAGGCCTACCAGTCCCTCGTGACGCCGCCCAGGCACGGCGAGACCCTCGCGCAGCTGCACGACCGCGTGGCCGCCGCCGCGGACCGCATCGTGGCGCAGTGCGACCGCGAGGGCCACAGGACCGTCGTCATCAGCACCCACGCCGCCACCATCATCGCCCTGGGGCGCGTCCTGACGGGCAACATGCCCGACAGCGTCGAGGTCGACGACTTTGCTGCGTATACCTGCGGGCTGAGCAGATACCGGCGGCGGACAGGTGAGTAGTAGTCACCAAAAAAAAAAAAAAAAAAAAACACTTTCGTCTCAACATGCCGGGGAAATCCTTGTTGCATGGCAACTCGGTGAGCAGGCCGCTGACCGCACATCTCTCCTCAGGCACCACCACCACGACGAGCTCTCAGAGTCCCCCGGATTCGACGGAAACCCCCAAGTGGAGAGGTGGTCTCGGCATCGCTGGAGGCTGGATATGTGAGACCGATTCTGATTGTTCCTTCCTCAGTGGAGGGCCAGAGAGAGGCTGGTAAGTTATTTCCTATTTCAGTATCCCGGTATTTTTGTTTCGTCTACGGTGAAAGAAAAATTGCTTATTTTTCTACTTCTGTCCGTCTGTACACTCTGCCTACCTAATCTCACTGACGATGAAACATCAGGCGCTTCGCGGGCGATGAAAGCTTCAGTGCCGTAGACGGCCATAGCCTCGCGGGATCTGGTGCCGGGCTGGGCGTCGACGTCGAAGGGCCGGGAAGGAAGCAACAAGAGCCGACGTTGGACGGCTCCAAGCTGTAAACAGGTTTTTTCTAGGACTGCATATACACCTACTTTAGAAGACAATCAAATTGCCAATCCCGGCTCATATGTTCTTTCCAGAAAAACACTAACGCCGCAACAGTATAATTATTGGTTTGAAAGCTCGACCCCACGTGGACGTGTGCCAATGGGAATCTTGCCGGATCCTTTGATTTTCCTGGCTGGTTGTCGTGTTGTCCTGTCCGGACATGCAAATGAGTTGCCCCCAAGACTGCTTTGGAATGTTACATGTAACCATCGCCGATTCAACGGCTGGCTTATTCAATCAAACCTGTGTACTTCGTACAATAAGTGTCGAGAGTGTATGAGATTGTACTGCTGGCTGTACATTGACAATAGTATCGATCAGAGTGGACATGGATGGTACGTTAGAGAAAAGAAACAAAACGAACATGTGCTCAATACTAATCACCTTGTCTCGGCCAATCAGAGTGGCCGGAGGTGCTCCTCGCCCACTGTCGATGCCGGAAAGGCAGGGGGGTTCCAGGGTCTTGTTTTTCACGGCAGGCTGAAGAAGAAAAGAAAAAGCCCGAACCACCCCCAGATCCACCGATCTGCCCTCACCGAGCTAAAACTTTTCCGTGTGTAGCCCCCAGATCTAGCCACAGGCTATAGTCGTTGGGAACTCGTTGGGAGGCCATATCTGACTAGCAAGCTGGAAAAGTGTCATTCCAGTAGGGGTCCAACGCCGAGAAAAAAGTTCTCTGCATGAATCCTCCAGGGGCTTGGCATTAGGGCAGTTGGCAAGATTAGGTCCTGTTAGTATACAGTAGCATCGTGATGCTAAAACAATAAACTGCTTCAAGCTCACGGCCGAGTAAGCAATGCCGGCCGCATAGGAACAGACGGGATACCAGTTGCTGGGAAATGATGGTGTGTGGAACCCACAATCAAGATCTCAAACCACTCGATCAAGGGAGAGAGACTTCGACACATCTACTTTGCATACAGCCAGGGGAGGGAGGGAGGGAGTGTCCACGAACCACTGCGCCGATGCGTGTATATCTTTTTCCTCTCCTCTCCTCCCCGCCAAAACAATAAGGTTTCCGCCATTATATTCCACTTTTATCCGCCGATATGACGGTGTTTAGAGTTCAATCGGGCATTAGTACGCAGTTTGACAAGTGGTGTGACGACGGCCGGGGGCTGTTTGTGGTTGTTGTTTTTTGCTTTCCTGTCCTCGTGGCTACAAGGCTCGAAGCCGTGGCTGCAGTCGAACTGTCTAGAGAAGTGATCGGCGGAAGTGCTTTTTCCTAGGACCCTTAATTCCCGGGATCTTCTGTCCTGTATATAACGAGGTAAAAATATAGAGTATTAGTCCTGTCGAGAGAAGGCAAATCTTGCGAGGTTTTGTGGATGTCCTCAGGTTTTGAGCGAATCGTCTTCAGCTGGTCGATAGTGTCAAGAAAGATTTGTCGTGGGGAACTGGGCGAATCTGGAATGAAAAGATTAGTTGATTGGTCCAGTTTCACGAGAGTGAACGGTATGGTGGGAACGAAGAAGAAGAAAAAAAGACAAGCCTGTGGCTGCTACCCTCAAACATGCGGCTGAGTATATAGTTCGAATTATACCAAGGCAGCGCTTGCGCATGTATAATATAGTGCCTAGGATGGTATTTTTGTCAGTTATTCAACACTCCATTTTCCCCTGGCCTTTTTGCCTGCCTACCTAGCTTCGAGCAGCCGTGCCGCCTTGTGCCATGGACGCTTCGTTACTTTTTGTTTATTTCCATTATCCTTTGCGTCGCTTCAGCGACTATGACAATGCAATAGTCCCTAATGCAATGCAACATAAGCGCCACTCCCGCCGAGCCCCCTCCCTCCGCCGTCACCGTTCAACCATCAAACACCCCCCAAAACGGCCAGCTGCGTCACTTTCGACTGCGCTATGGCTTGCAGCGAGGTTCCCGGATCTGACCCGACTTTGCCGTCTCTGGGCCTGATCAGTAAACATCATGGCATGCCATGTTGGGAAAAGGTGGTCGACTCAGGAATGCAAATGTGGTTGCAATTGACCCGCAAAAGCACCTTGATGTATGCATGGTAGGTGTGTGCAACGAACCAGCTGCAGATTTTTCTGCTAAAGACACGAATATGCAGTGTGTCCAGCGTAGTAGCCATTCGCGTTGATCTTGCCTGTTTCTTTCGTACGTATCATATGTAATTGCTTGCATAGGAATGATACATACGATACTCCCAGGGGGGTTGACCGTAGGTAGTCTGAAGCCTGGTTGTGTGCGTTGAATGGCATATGCGAGATGCAGTATGAGCTTTGATCATGTATCCCGGCACGTATAGTGTCGCGCATTTGCCTAAACTAGGGCTGTCGATCTTCTTCTTATTACCCCGGAAAATCCTGAAGTGGGTGGCCTTGTGGAATTTAGAAGAGGCGGACAAGAAGAGAATTGCTTATTGAGAAAGCCCTACCGGGCAGGGTGTCTTGCTTCTGGAGCTTGGCAAGACAAATGGTTCTGCCTTCAGGGCAGTATAGCGCCGGCAATAATGACCGGGGATCAGTGTGGTTCTGCGCCGAGCCGCTGAGATCTCCAGACGCGCGCATGGATGCATGTTACAATGTTACAATTTCGGGACGGTCGAAAAGTCGTGTGCACAGAAATGAAGAGCTGACGAACTGGGTGACATTCGCTGCGACGGGAGGGGATGGATGGGTTGGAGAGGGACATGCTGTCCGCCGGGCGCTGGAATGCGGCCCTCCAATGGCTCGGTCCGGCTTACACAGTCTGCAAGGACAGGCGGGCAGGATTCTGGTACTGTACGCATCCGGTAATGGATAATGGTGAATTTCGTGATTCCATTCATAGAACGTCAGTTACCCACATCGAATGGTAGGCAGGCAGGCAGGCAGGCAGGCAGGCAGGCAGGCAGGCAGGCAGGCAGGCAGGCAGGCAGGCAGGCAGGCAGGCAGGCAGCGGCGCGCAACCAACAACTTGGCTACAGAAGCGAAGAGGAAGCGAAGAAGGGGGAATGGGAGGTAGAATCAAGGACCGAGATCACAGCCGAGGTGTTGCGGGCCGACCGACGAGACTCGCAGGCAAAGACGGGAAAATGGGAAGCAGAAGCGTTCAGAGTCGGACTGAAGAGTCTGGACCGGCCAGAACCTGAGGAACCCCCACGAAGAACGAAGAGAGGCAGCAGCCAATCAGACGGCCTGGCCCATTCTTCTGGCCGCGCTTAGACAGTCAATTTCAGAGAGAGACACTCGAGACAGAATGGACCCTTGCTGCTGCTGCTGCTGCTGCTGCTGCTGCCGCACGCGCATGCCAATTTTTCTCTCTCTTTTTTTTTCCCTCATGCTTGCCTTCGTTGGCAGATGGTGCATTGCATGCCATGTATCGTGGCTTCCCGTGTTTTGGGGAATAACTCGTTTCTGGTTAGTAATGGGCTGATCGAGCCACTCACGATGGGGGCTTTTACTAGGCAAGTACGCGGTAATAACGCCGTGCTCGGCTGCTACTGCACAAGTTAGTCGTGGTTAGGCCCCTGCAACTGCCTAGTAGGCAAAGTCACATCTAGTACAGGTAGGTACTTTCGGAATCTGTCGCAGGAAGGAGCGATAATGTCACCGAAATTATCAAATGCATCAATCGATTGATCGGTTGATGCAGAGAGCCAGAAATTCTGCATCTCTTGTCTCAACGTGACAGGTGGGCCCTCGGTGACAAGTCCCAGCATGAGCAGCAGCGGCAGCAACAGAGCAGCAACCTCTCAAAGAAAGAGAAAAACAACCATACAGATTACGGACGGGCAGATCCACCCCCGACGGACAGATCTCAGGGAATGCCCGCAGGACAAGACAAGACCCCAGTTGCAAAGCCCGCGGATGCAACTCCGGACGAGCTGGCGGTAGACGATCGACGGTCGACGGATACCATGGCCCTTTTGGCTTGTGCTTTTCCTGCCCCGAGCTTCTTCATTACCTACCTACATACCCTCGAGGCCCATGTACGGAGTACGTACATGACTATTGCTACTACAGTAATCTGTACATGCTACACACGATGTACGTGCCGGTCCAGCCAGCCAGCCATTCATGGGTTGATTGACTGATTGACTGACTGGCTGGTTGATTGATTGATCGATACCCAGGCAAGGCTCCATCCATCCTCCTCCCTGCCGCGCTCTGGGGCCCCTCTCCGGTTTTACTATCCCCTCTTCTCATGTAGGTATGGGTTATGCTTCTGCAACTCGCAAATGTCCCGGCATATCATTGGTTCATCTGACCCAGCCGTCTGGTTCCCACTGCGAAGAGTTCTGCAATCACACAACAAATGCAGGCCACCCCTGCCCTGCCCTGCCCTGCCACAGTGTCAAAACAACATGATCTGATGGTCACAAGCTCTTCTCCAGCTCTTTCTGCTCCCCTTTGCGTTCGTCTCTCGCCCCTCCCGCTGCGGTGATGCTCTGATAGGACATGACAAGACAAGAAGACACTTGTCGTCCTCTTTCGTGATCAGGTATCGAGTTATAGTCGGTGGCTATAGCTAGCACGGCACTAACAAGCAGAACTCACCCCTGGCGCGAGCAACTTGTCAGTACAATGGCAATCATTGACAAACTCCCGAGGCAGCCATTCATGGGATAGATGAGGTGGTATCTTTTGCTCGTACGCTAGGACATCTTTGAAATTAGTGTGCTGAAGGGTGACTGACAATCCATAACCATAACAGCCAACCCTATTCGGCAACTCCTCCTGCTTGCTACTCCGGACTTGATTGCTTGCTTGCTTGCTCTCTCCCTACCCAGTATAGGTACTCCGTCTGCTCTCGCTGGACAGTGCATCTGGCACGGCTGTCGCCTTGATCGGGGACGTCCAGGATCTGTAAGTATACCTGGTCCCCTTGCAGTCCATGATGGGGAATAGACTGGGCTCTCTGCCACACGTCTGCCCATGGTCAAGTCTCTAGGCTCTCTCTCGTGCCGCTTAGAAGTTGGCTACACACATTCCTCCCTCTGCTCGTCTTCTTTTAAACTTTGGCTCTAGCATCACTCATCAGGAGCTCGACCCCAAAGAGGACGAGTAGGTCGAAAGAAGAGCTCTCTGACACTACTATCATCTACAACCACTGAGTCGTGTGTCACCTGCCTCGAGACGTCTCCCACACCATCGAGGACCCTGGATCTACCCTGGAAAGCAACTTACCCATTACTTGTACTCTTTGTACCCCGACTTTTATGCAGCCACATAACGCACACGGTGGAGATTTGTTCTCTCTTCGTTGTAAACCGTCCCCGGTACATGACTACCAGGGGGTCCTGCCGAGCGCCCGTGTGTATTCTGGACCCAATGCAGAGAGCGCCGATCCCGAATCATACCTCTTCAGTAGACTGGATCCTCTCGACCGGGTCGCTGTTGGTTGTATATTAAACCACTCGCATCGACACACCCTGGCACAACCAGACATCCACCTGTTCTGCTATTTTTCTTGCTCCCAACCAAGGCACTCGTTGACTGACAAACTCCCCCTCCTTGATAAATACGCTGTCGCTTGGGTTGTTACCCCATGATTGGCATCCTCCTTGTCTAGGCCTTCGATTCCTGCCTGTCATCGATTCTGTGACACCCCTCCTTCTCGCCATCGCCAACTTCGTCGTCCTTTTAAAAACAGACGTTATGGTGTTGGTCTCAAGACACGACCCCAACATGGCGACCTCCGCGTCTACCCAAAGGACCATAAATCCATCTTTGCGATTTCCCATCCGTACCTTGGACTCTCGAAGCTCAATTCGGACACGGCGCAACGCTTCCAGGTTAGAATGGAGGCATAGCCCTTCGTTATCACCATTAGCTGCCGACTCCTCTCTTCGCTCCCCTACCACGTCGTGCTGCTCGCACGACTCCTTCGCAGGGTCGGACAGCACAATGTCAAGCAACGCTTCGTCTCCGCCAAGGTCGCCTTTGAAGCAGGAGCAAATGAAGCAAGAGCAAATGGACACTTCATTATACTCCCTACCTCGGCAACCATTGCCGCAACCGGACACGAAATCTGGGGCAATTCTGCCTCCCATGGCAAACCAGGAATCGACCTTACCGCCCATCACAAGGCGCGAATCAGCTGATGGTCCTCTACCCGGCTTGCGCAGCATTTTCCAGGCGCCAATAACACCACCGTCAGAATATCAGGTGCAGAACATGTCTGACCGCTTGAGCGCCTTCAAGCTCAACGTGTCTCTGGATCTTTCGTCTCGGAATGACCATGTCTCTTCACGTCAGCCGCGGGCAGACCCCATCGCTCGCCATCTGTCCCAACAACGATGGGAAAGACAAAATTATCGGCAAGATGAGACTGTGGAGCGTTATTCCGAGCAAGCTGGATATACTTATCGGCGGCCCTCGCCACCAAGCCTTCTGAGGACAGCAAACTTGGGTCATCGATATAGGCCCTACGACATTGCACAGCGCTATGATCGCAATGATACTGGAAAGAAGCTGAGACGTAACGACATACCCCACAACAATACGAGATACACGCAAGAAGAGATGGACTTCATTCGGTACCATAAGGTCGACCTGGCCAAGCCCTGGGGTGAAGTCGAGTTGGTGTTTGGGCATGCTTTCCCAGTAGACGCGAGCAAGCAACGTCACCAGCAAGGCGTCCAGGGTGTCTTCTACAGAGAGCACAAGACCATGCCCATGCTCGACCCCACGACGAATTCCTTCGTTTATCTGCCCAATGGTCACGTCAAGGCGATCCAGATGAAATGCAGAGAACAAAAGGCGGCCGAGGCCATGTTTCGGGAGATGACTGAGACTGGAAAAATCTTCGGCCTTCTCAATCTGTTCCCTGAGGCGGCGCTCACCTACAGCTGGGTACGAGACGAGGATAAGTTAAGGATTGCTTCTCTTGGTAAGTATTTCTTAGCCTCGAGTGCAATGAAAACTTTACTGAACTTGGTGACAGCGATCAGAAGACGACAAGAACGTGAGGCAGCTCAGAGCCTCGCCAAGAACAATGGTCTTGAATCAACGGAAATCAAGAATGAGATGTGCGCCTGCTGCGTCAACCTGAAGCGAGACAAGAGATCTCGAAAATCAATCAGCCAGAAGTTGCCCTAGACTTAAGACCGGTCGCCTCTTTTGGCGTGTACATGGCACTTTGGTTACGCTGTCTTTGCGGACCGATGAGGACCCCATCACGACATGGGCAGGCTACAGCATCTTGAGATGGACATTATTCCTCACAAACTCAGTTCTCTCTACTGGCCAGCGATACCCTACGACATTTCGATCATTTTTTGACACATTGTTTCTTTCTATTTAGCATTTTGGTTGGCATTGGGTGGTTTCTGCGTTTATGAACAAGGTCCTGCGAGCCGTGATGGGTATACCGTATGTACTGTTAGAACATGCCTCAAGGCAGCGGGTCTTCATACTGCGTGCGAGAATGACAATAGGCTTCGAGTTTCTACAGTGAGCATTTTGTTTTCTTCGATTCAATTTTCATAAGTTATTTCAAATCAAGCACTGGTGGCTTGGACTTGTTTTCAGTTTGGAGAAAAGCAACACGATTGAAGAGAACTGGACTTGCAGGGTTGGAGGCTCCCAAAGTTCAACTTGTGTAATGTATCTAATGGAATACAATACAAAAAGAAGATTAGTAGATGGCTAGCTGGTAGTTTTAGTCTACAAGAACTGAATCATAGCGAAATCAGTGTATGAATTTTCCGTTGCATCTCGTGGCTGTGAACGGCGGCTGAGTCGACTCCATTCTATCGAATGTGCATGGGAACGTGAGCACATGTGTACAAGCGACGTAGACGCTCAAGTCGGCAGAGACTTGCCATAGACCCCATTTCGCTCATGTCCATATCCCTTGGAATCCCTTTCGGCCCGGCCACGACGTGCTATGGGGCGGCACCAACCCTAGACACGTCGGCTGCAAATAGACTTCACAGGGGCCAAATGATATACATACATACGTATCATCGCATTCACGTTTTCTGAAGAAAGTGGCAGGGTGCCGCTGCTGTTTGGATTGTTCTGGCGTCATTCGGGTTGGCAAGTCTGGAACCAACATCACAAATGCATGAGAAGTGGTATGCAAGTCTCCTCCCAAAGAAGACAAAAAAGGATTGATGGAGCCGAGCAAACAGCCACCGGCCTTTTAAGTAACCCCCAACAACAAGAAAAGGCTAGGAGCCATGATATGCCACCGGACGTTTCCCCCCTGTATCCTGCCCACATCTGATTCCTTCACGGGTCATTCGCCCACCTTGGAACCAATCCTGGCTTCTGGAAGATCGTGAAGGAATTTGGCAGGCACGATGCCTGAATACCATTTTGTTCTTGGAAGCGATACTGGCTCAGAGCCGCGAGTTCTTGCCCCATATCCCTGGGTCTGGGTCATGATGAAACCCTTGAGCCATGCCGACACTACCAACAGCAACAACAATAATAACAACATTGTCTGAGATCCCTGATCATTTCTGATCGCCGCCATGTCACCATGGGCAGGGCAACAAAAATAAAATACGCCAAGTAACGTTGATACATTCTGCATTGTTCATGTGACCTCCGGAGAAAAGAAGAGAGACATGTTTGCGGGCGCCGAATCCAACGCCACGACATGGGTCTGCTCTCAATATGGCAACTTGGCCTGGAATCATAGGCATGGTGACTCACTTGTCCCATTTTACGTGCAATAATGATGAGTATTCCACCAATTGAGATTTTGATCCTATTCTATTTGAACAGTGTGATTCACTCTTTTGGTTCAGCTTAATCGATATGATCTAGCAGCTCGAAGCCAATAAGACGCTCGGCGTGTCCTGTCCAGATCACCATGTGCCCTACTTTCACACTGCTCGAGGTTCCATCCCGCCTGCCGGAAGAGTGTAGACTATGACCACGACACAAATCAGGAAGTAAATTCCCGCTTCCATCTTCTGGAAAGAACACTTGGCCACGAAGTAGTGCCTCGTACCGCCACTCGATGCACCTGTTCTCGGAACCAACATCACGCACACTTTTTCTGATCAGGCTAAGAACGAGAATCTTGACAGCCAATACCTACCTCCTGGACCCGAGTCGCTGGACAAAGGCAGACCTTCATTTGACCAGACAGGAAGGAGCTTAACGAGATGTAAAAAGTCAATAGCTCCGGACTGCACACGCTGTGACAATATGGAAACTTTCCCTCCAACTGGTAACACACATGACTGGACCGAACGGGGTTTCCTCGTCCCATCCCTTGCGCCGAAGACAGAGAGCCACATCATGGTGGCGAACAAACGAGCAAGCGTCGTGGCCACTCATCTCCATTCTGCAGCTTCTCCCCGTTCCATTTGTCGCGGTTGTGTCGAGGCATGTCCAACCTCTTTCCATCGCTATCATTTCCTGTGTAACCAGCCAATTTCCAATAACACAAGCCTGAGAACACACCCTGTTAATGTCACACAGCATCAGAAGGATTCATTGAAGATGGCCGGCTGTCTATCCTTGTGCCACCAAATAAGCCATCGGCCCGCGCTTATATGTTTCGGTGAGCCATTACCTATCGACCAGGCACCCGAGAACCAACACTGATAAATATAAATCTTCGAGGCTGCACATGTAGACTTTTGCTTGATGTAAGGGATGTTGACCGGAGGCGCAGGCTGAATGCACTCAACCGGGCCGCGAGACTCGGGCCCTGATACGGTAACGCTGAGGTTTTATTGCCTGGCTACCCGACACAATGGCTACTGCTTCTATTTGTTCGAAGAGCAGACCAGGAGACCCAGAAACGCCATCGCAATTTCTCTGTTCCCTTGTAACCGCAGTAGTTCCGCTGGCGGCTACACGCGGAGAAACACCAAAGTTCTGTCGAGCCTGCGACAGACCAGTCCTCCCACCTCCCAGTTGTGGTTCCAGCCGTTCGGTATATTAACAAGATATGATACAAGTATACATCAATATGTATTATCAATCGAAAGCTGCTACTTAGCCGAGCCACAGTGTCGAACTGTGCCGCATAACTGCCTGCCCATGTGTACTTTGACATCCACAACGTCACTGCGACGGAGGAATTCTTTCGGCCGAACTCGTCATCTTAGCGGGCCATGTTCTTTATCATGTATTATGTGTTGTGGATCTATTCCAATCATTAACATCATGCCCAGTACGTTATACACAAGATTAACCTAGGTAGCTCCAACGCGACCAAACATGATCACAGATGGCCTATCTAATTAAGACAATGTGCAAGCTGGTAGCCCTCGTCAAATTCTCTCAGAGTATCACAAGATAACCCAAGTCGTCGTCCGAGTGCTGGCTCGCAATACTCTAGCTCTCTGTTTCGCTGGTGCACATACACCGAATACACAAGATAGAGAATTGAAGCGAGGAAACCACATGGTGGAGGCCAAAAGAACACAGCAGAACAACCCCTACATCTGCATCGAACCTGAAATGGTACAAAAAGGTTCCAAAAATAGAGAGAAGACGCACGCTAGTGAAGACCATAACGCTTAACATGATTATGCGACGCGAAAAAGAGAGCAGACCCTCCAACAGGAAACTCCATTTCCCAAGCAAGCATCTCAGTGGAAGCGAGACTAGGGAAAGACGATGCTCCATACTGTGTGTAATGCATTCCCAGCCGAATGGAGTCCAAGGCGACTCTGCAGCGGAGTTCGACACTTGTTTTCTTGTTCCCGAGAAATCGTATACCACTACTACTATCACTGCCTTCTTGGAGTCTAGCTACTACTACTACTCTGTATATGATCTGATACTAGAGCACTTCGACCCGTATTTTCTCTCTCTTCTTCACCCCCTCTCGCATTAGCCCGGTCCGCTTCCCGCAGCTGAAGAATACCTAGCGCAAGCAATATAATCTGTACGTTATTACGGGTCACATCATAAGCAAGTCAGCATTGGCAGGATTGCAAGTCATGCTTTTATCTTTCTTTCGGAGAAATAACTTCTTGTGCATCCCCACACTTAGCACCTTTTTCTGCATTCTCCATCAAGCAGCACCCAAGAACTAACACTCCTCTTGCATATGCGGGACTCCCTCACCTTTTCAAAGGATTCTCACCCCCGAGGGTCAAAACCCACGTGTCATGATATGATCAAAGAAGGAGAGGAGGTCTTGGAGGGCCACCATTTCGATCAAAAGTCACGATACAAGTGCAAAGTACCTACACACTGTAGCATGTACTATGCACTGGGGAGTCCTGCACATCCAACAGGGATCCGAATCCATCGCTGCACGCCTCGGGACCGCTGAAGAAAATACCCCCCTCCCTGTCCGAGCAGAGTGCTGAAAGTACCGTTTGGCCGTTATGTGTGCGAGATCCGCTCTTACTATGGGGTAAAGACGAGTACGGAGTACCGATTTTTCTTGCATCGTTTGCCGACCCACACATACTCCATTCTGACCTAGAATTGCTGCGTTATGTCAGCAGAGATTCGTTTAAACTCGAAATGATTGGATGCGGATACAAAAGTGCACTGCTTATGGGTCGGCCAAAGAAGCGAAAAACACCGGTACCCAGATATGGGTCGTGGGAAGCGCTCCCCGTCAGCCGCGAGGACCCGCAGCAGATGATGGAGATAGAGAGAGAGCAGAGAGAAAGTCCCTATCTGGGTAACAAGCATGGCTGTGGCTTGTCTGTCATGGTCGTACTGCGGAAGCCTTCTTGCGCACTGCGTGGGGTTTCTTTGTCTATTCTCATACCGTATATGCTGAGAGTTGTGTTAATGAACTACAGAGTACCCTGAAGCCGTCCGGATTTAGGACAGACGTCGATATTATGCATGGCTGGGAGATTTGTGCAAGAGACTTCTGATGGTAACTGTATGCGAAACATCACAATAAACACTATCATCATCTTTCAAGTTGATTGGAAGTGGCGGGAGGGTATGAATTTGTATCATAATCTTGAGAGAGTCCTAAATTGAAGCCTCCTCTATCCTGTACACGTCCGCTTGCCGTCGACTAGGCAGATCCATCTAGCTTACTTGTTTGTTCGCAACGTTGAACATTTGGCCTGAGCGTCTGGGCCACGATGAGATATCTGTACAATGGCATACGCAGCTTGACATAGTCTCATGCCATATTGATTCTCGCCATACTCGCTATTTGGGCATATGATTCGGGCCCGCGATGATCCAATGCCTCTAAACCTGCGGGATACTAAAGCGGTCGAACGCTGCACTTGGGATGACTCGCCAAAGTTCGCTCAAGTGTGCCAATCGCAGCGCACAATATTCCAAGTCGTCTCTGTCCTCTCCATTGTGAGAGTTGATGTGCAGCAAGATGCTCGCAATCCTCTGTCGGATCTCTTATTATAGGTGCTTTCGGATAGTACCATCGCGACTCATGAATGACTTGAAACCGTCCTTGGAGTCCTCGTCATCCGGGTTCACCTCTTGAAAGCCATTTACATCGTACTCCTCCAGATCTGAAGCGTTTCCATTCCGGTAGGCATAAGCATTATGACCGAATTCGTCGTCGGACGCCACCTCATCATCGGGGTAATCAGCAGTATAGTGATTTTCGGCTGTTGTTAGTGTTAGCATTTGGACAGCAAAACAGTAGTCCTCCGAAAATTGGCCTCACCATTTTCATCGTCCTCATCCTCCGCGTACTCATCCTCGCTATCGCTGTTTCCGCCGTAAAAGTACTCCATATCCGGCTCTTCGTCAAAGACCAACAGGCCCATATCCTTGGAAGCAATGTGACGCTTGTTTATGGAGCTGGCCGGTACGCGTACGTAGGTCTCAATGATGTAGTCCTCCTCGTCTGTGCCACTAGCTGCGCCGTCTGGGCTCATCACGTCCTCGTCGACCGTTTTGGTAACATTCTCCGGATGCCGCTCCGCATATCTCTTCGCCGGTGCCTTGGGCTTGAATCGCGACTGAGTGGGAGAGGGAACAGAGTAAGCGGGAGATGCAGCGGCCGCAATACGAGATCGCTGGGCTGCAGCTCTCTCGCGCCTCTTCTTCTCCTCTTCCTCCTGGCGCTGAAGGTTGAGTCCGATCTGTTCCAGGGCAAAAGCATTCATGTCGGCTGTCAGTTGGTCCAGGTTGACATTCCAGCGATCCACCATGCTAGATGGCAGCTCGGCCTTGGGCGTAGCCGTGCCCTCTTGTTGAGCTTGCCTGGCTAGGCCGGGCTTCTTGCGCTGTTTGATTGTGACGGTGTCGACTTCCATCTGGTCTGACTGCGACTGTGACTCGGCCTGTGACGCAGACGGCTGAGAAGCACGTGGAGTTTCCTCCTGGGGAGTCTGTACATTGAGGCCATGAGCAATGCTCTGGAACTTGGTCGAGGGAAGTCTCTTGTGCTTGCGCTCAACGAAGAGGGCAGGTGCGGAGCGCTTCTTGGCAATGCCGCGATAGCTTCGGTGTGTCGGGTAATTCGATGAGGCCAGCATGATGTCGGCTCTGGACATGTGGAAACGGCGGGGTTCATCTCCAGACGCTACAGACTCGTTGTCGCTGCCGGTGGCATCAGATGGTTTTGACGGTCCTCCATGTTGGCCGGCAGTCGGCTTGTTGTTATTGATGTCTTGGGTGCTCTGGAATGCGGTACCGCCACGTTTGGCGCCGGAAGTATGAATGATGGGCCTCTGAGCGCTTGGGCTCGGAATGCTGGCGAAAGCGGCATCCTGTCTCTGGCGCTGGTAGACAAAGGCATCGGTTACATGGCGCTTGTGCTCCTGCACACCTGGAGGTAGCAATGGTGATTAGCAAGACTGATCCCTCACGTTGTCCCTGAATGCGACTCACGAAGGTATGAGACGGGCTCAATCTCCGAGGCTTTGCGCTTGACGCGGATGAGCTCGGGTGGCAGCGACATTGCGTTAGGATGGGAAGTCTGGTATCGGAGGATCTTGTGAGGACCAGAGCCGCCAATGGTCCGTCCCTAGGTGGCTGTGTGAACCGTAGAGCGCAAAGGTAGTGATGCTGTCGTGGTAGGCGTCGGCCGAAAAATGATGTAACCAAATGCCTGCATCAAAAGTCTGCCGACTGTTTACCAGAGGCGGCGCTTACCCCGATAAGCCCTACTACTAGCACTGATAAGAGCTACCCTGCAGGTCATAGCTGCCCCATACATTAGTGCACACTCAGCGGCTGCTTGCCTTGGCTGCCGCCTGGCACGAAGCGAGGCCATTGGGCTGTAATAGGATCCAATCACCATCTTGAGCATTTCTACGAGGTAATTGGCGATCTAATTGATCAGGTTAGCTAATCATCTAAATAGGATCAAGAGTCACATAGAAAAAGTCGCAATAAATACTGATGCAATTGACTTTACGACGGAAAAACGTTGGCATGTGAAACCAAGTCACTAAAGACCTGGGCTAGGTGAGTTGGCGGGGGCGGGACAGGGCCCGAACCATGATTGCGGGGAGGTCCCAAACTTACCTAGATTGCAATGTCTCTCTCTTCTCCTCTCTTTCTGCAGCTGCCGTGTCCAAGATGGAGAAATTGTGAGTTGTAAAAGAATGACAACTCATCACCAAGCCAATGACTCCATCCACCGGACAATTCGTGTACCCTTTCCTTTGTCCCCTTTGTACAAGCCATGCTGCTCAACCACACCAAGGAAAACCTAGATAGCTCATGGCCCTGAACAAGAAAGAGGTTCAGTCAGCTTCATTCAGGATCCCTCTTCTTTGATCGATCTGGACCCTCCTCCATCAATAGCCCGGAGCTTCTTCCCCATATCATACTTGGAGAACGTTCGATTTGCCTTTGCCGGGGTTCCCAGGGCCACATCATACGGCCTTGAGTACGGAGTAGCGTGTGTGTGGGCTTTTGGTGGGAATCAAGATTTCCCCAGTCGCATGTTTACCGTGTCACTTTTGTGCTCCATCTTACCATTGGAACACATTGGATGCTGACTTGGGCCGGCATATCCGGTTCTCACGTATCACCAACAACTCCATTCCCCAAAGGATCCAGGAGTTTTGCAATACTTCGTGATCTTCTGCCTGCATGATGCTGTTTTGTTAGCCTCTTGGCCCCGGTTGTCGGCCAAGGGCTGTCCTTGCTCCCGCTCGATTGACGTTGCCTTGAAGAGCACCAAAGTGACGGCCTCAACTCAATGCTGCAGTGGCGCAGGACCGTCCGTCCTGAGACTTGCGTAGAGACTGCGTCAAACCTTCAAAAAGTCTTGGAAGGGCCCAGGCTAACTCAAGCCTTCCACAACGTCGTCATTGCCTTATCATTGCACCCGACCCTCCTTCCGTGCCTTTTTCTTCTCTTTGTTGCGTCAAATACCCCGAGTATTTTATTTCGCATAATTGGCTCTCGACGCCCCCCTCCCACTCCTTGTGTGCCTCGACAGACCCGATCCGCCATCCAACCTCAACACTTCCGATTGATCTTCTTACGTATTGACTAACAATACACACCTTTTTACCGGCCACACCGAGTGCCATTCCTCCATCTATCAATTATCTTCTTATCTACAACTCTTCCCAGCCGGACCACCGTATAAGAGACGAGCCCCGGCGTCAGCAAAAGAATCTAGCGTGTATTGTACAGCAGATGCCTGAGACACGGGTCCTAGCATTTCTATATTTGCATTGGAGTGATCGCCTTACAGTATAGCACTTCGCGCGTTTTTGACTAGCCGACGCTTTCCACCCCTCACCTCCGTCTAATAAGAACGTACCAAGAGACAACCCACAAGCCTCACCTCGCCTACCTAGATACTCCTCTCTCGACCAAGAGTACGATAATTGGCAAACAAGTTTTCCTCTTGGACGGAATCGAAGCACGCTATCAGCTTCCGCATACTAGATCATACGATCCTCTTGTGTTCAAGCCCCTTCTGCATACACAGTTCCCCCAGATACTCTAATCTGCCCCGAATCTTGCATCATGGCTCAAAGACAAGTCGTTCTTACTTTCCAGAAGTCCGACACGAAGCCGCCCGTGTTTGTCGCTGGCACCTTTTCCAACCCACCATGGCAGCCTCAGGAGATGGACTATTCCGTCGACAAGCAGGGGAATCACACATTCGAGAAGGTGGTTTCCGTCAGGTCTGGCGCCGCCATTCAGTACAAGTTCCGTCTCGGAACCGGAGACTGGTGGGTTTGTGATGACAATACTGCCAAGGGTATGCAATGGCCCCTCTGTTACGGGAATTCCTTCCTGACATGATCACCAGCCACGGATGCACAGGGTAATTTGAACAATGTGTTGCGTATGAGCGCCCTCAGTGTCGACATCGGAGACTTTGACGACGTGAACGACTCGTTAGAGGATACTGGTCCCATGCTCTCCCACGAGAGCTTCAGCTACCATGACGACTCGCCGTACAGCGCATCGTCTGACGATGGCGTCACAACCCCGAGCGAGCCGACTTTCCGCTTCCCCAATTCGTTCAAGCCAACATTTGGCAGCGAGAAGGACGAGGATGACATTGACTTCAATGATCCTACTCTCGAGCATTTTCCCCACGAAAATCGCCGGTCCATCATTGCAGAGCTGCAGCGCATCGAGACAGCTACCGAGCCTGACCGATCAGTGCCAGAGGGTATTCCGCCTTCTCCCCTCGTTTCCCCCATGGGTTCGACGTTTCCTCCGGCGGTCCACGAGCCCGACTCTCCGAAGCGGCGAGTCAATGCCCCTAGGGCGGCGCTTGGATCGTTTCATTCGGAGCGGTCACATATCTCTCTTGCGTCGATAGACGAGAATCTCGAGGAAGAATCAGATGAGGAGATGGCGCATAACTTGCAGGTTCCCAACGATGGTTTGCACAAGGGCACGTTTGACTCAGTCGATTTTGGTGGACCTAAGAAGTCTGCTGCTTCGGCTGTCCGTCAAGTTGAGCCCTCGGCCCCAATCGTGAGACTCGAAACGCCTTCTGAGAACCATGATGAGGGCATCTCACTAAATACTGGCAACAGCACGACGAGATCGGTCCCCGCACAAGATAGCAAGAGCGAAAGCAAGCTTCCTCCTAACCCGCCCAGCGATGCCTTTGCGCACTCTGTACACGATGACTCCAAGAAAAGCCGCTGGCTACAGTCATTCCTTGATTTCACGGGGCAACTCGTCGCAAACATGCTGTTTGGGAACAGAACAAAGACGTAAGCCAGACATTCCATCAAGCTATCCATCTGCAAAGATGAGGTAATTATCAGCACTGACCCAGTCGCCCTAGCATCTTGACACTCAGCACGGCGGTCTTGTTTATCGGGGTACTATGGAGAACAGCTTTTTCTCGCGCTCAGCAGGTGTTGCCTTCAAACTGAAAATGGCAGACTGGTAACTTAGCCAAGAGAAGGTCGGTCGACCGTGAGTGATTTGCTTGGAAGAGCAAGAAAGTGTGCATGAAGTCTATGAGGTAGCATTAAAGCATGACTAACGAAACGTTCTACATTAAATTGAAATGGATCAAACAACAACCAGTCACGGTGCTTTTAGAGACAATTGACAAATATCTCAGTTCAGACTAAAATTGAAGTATGGCCAGACGTAAATGTTAGCAGTATCATTTGTGTATGTTTCCCTTGCTAGTCATCTCATATTTGTGCAAACATTTGGCGCAAATCTATATAAAGATCTAGGTTTGTCCAAAATTGATCTGAAGATGAGCAACTAATGCTATCGGATTATCATGGTCAAAGTTGCAGCGTTACCGCTTGGACGAAAGGCCATTGGCAGTTCATACGACCAGTAGCGTATCAGCGCGCACGTGCCCACTTTGTGTCAACAGTATAAAAAGCGCCGATCACTGGTCCGTGCGTTAGTATACAACATTGCTCCCTATCCATAATGCGTTTACTGATCTGTATCTCACCACTTGGTAATTATCAAAACGTATTCGTGACAGACAGAAAACATCAAAAGAGAAATTTTTTATAGATGTGATACTACAAAATAGCTTTTGTCTAGCAACTCGAGACGAGCCAGAATAAATTGCACAGGTTACAGGACTCGAGAGACAAGTGACATGACGCTGGGCTCTGTGGAGATTGTTCTCAAGTTGGGAAGACTTGGGCAGGTTACAACAGCAGCTCACAAGCTCTCCCTACGACTGATTGAGGGCAAGTATCTCGGTACCAATAAAGACATAAATGGACGCCTGGCAGAAAAAAAAAGGCAGAACCCATCTCATTGGCTGCCCAGCCAGTGCACATTGCGGCGGCGGGCGGTCAAATGTACCTGACAATCAGTAGAAGCTGACTAGCGCTGTTTCGAGTGACTAGGTACTTAGTTGCTGTTCAGAGTCTCGCACAGCTGAGCTTCACTCTTTGATTTGTTTTTTTCGCGATGCCCTGTCCACTTTTTGACAGAAACAACTATCGCGACGACACCACCACCACCACTTCTGGAAAGATGGCACCTTGGACGGACCAAAACAAGGATAGTCTTATCCGCATTATTGCGGAATTTGGTGATCTTGGCCGCCCTGGAGACTCATCATTTGGCTTCGTGCACGGTTGGTCCACCGTCGTGGAGAAATTTAACGGAGACAAGCATGAGAACGAGGATGGATTCCGTTCGAAGCATTCTATGCAGTAAGTTCCCCACCGCCCTGTACCGAGAGATTCTATCTGGACTGTTGTGTCGGGCGAGAGACTAACTTGGGGTCGTTTCTTCCTCAGAGCACAGTGGTCGAGATTGGCCAGATTCATCTTCAACAGTACCAAGGACATCGACTTCAACTTCGCAGATGATGCCACGCATGGAGAGATGCTTTTGAGAAGATACGAGCATGCTATGGGTATCGACGATGCCGCTTCCGCTGGCCCTAACCCAGCTGCCGCCCTGCCATCTTCCCCTGGCGGTAAGTTTGCCTGTCCGTTGCCATCACGTAAAAGCATTTAGGCTAACTTGATGTCACAGCAGCTCTGGATCAAGAAGAGGTCACTCGTGCGATCGAAGAGAAGTTGGACAAGATTGCAGACGAACTAATCGATATTCTGGGAGATGTCGACGATGAGGAGGAGCGCTACCGCCTCATTGATCAGTTCAACAAGAAGTTTGTCCGTTGATTACGGAACAACATTGAGAGATCCTTTTTGTACATCAAACAGAAACAGCAAATAAGCTTTCGTCGTATAAATTGAGAAAAGGCAGCATAAACTGCATAAGCTGTGGAAGACCTCGGATAACTGTCTGCGTGCCTCGTAAAAATTATTCTCGAGTTGGGAGGACTTTGGTCGGATACAACAAGAGATCACAAGTACTTTCCGCGGCCGCGCAACGAAAAGTACCTTGATACAGATAAAGGCACACACAGGCGGCGGGCAGGGAAAAAAAAAAATGGTGGCCCACCTCACTGTTTGTACGGCCAGCACGGGGGTCATACAAACGCCTGACAATCAGTAAAAGCTCGCTAGTGCGCTTTCGAGGTCTATTTAGTTGATGTGCGTGGCCAGGCTGCCCTCTTTGTTGTTGTCTTTTCTCGCACGGCACTGTTCACTTCATCGCCGAGACAAAATCGCGACAATACTGTCTTGACCATCATGCCAGAGCACGCGGCAGCGGTGCGAGGATATTACTGGATACCTCCACTTCGTCAACGTAGCCCTGCGCAAGTTAGACGGTGAGCTCTTGTGGGCAGAACGCGCGTTCAGGATCGCGCTCTCAGCAACCTTCGCCACGCTCTGCTCCAGAGGATGCAGCTCCCAACCAGACCATTGCCAGTTTGTCAACCCAACGCACCGACTCACCTCACTTTTCCCATGTCCATTGCTGATTTTTAACATAGTGTCTGACCACACTGTGGGTGGTGGCTTCCCTTTCGCTACTCGCCGAGTCCTTGGCCCACGTCGCCCTCGGCGACGGCATCAAGAAGAGAGTTCATTCAGGACCTTTACCCGCACGTCAAGGATGATCAGCATCGCGTTGAGTAAGTTTCTTCCCTCCCTATACCCAAGAACGTTGTGAACTGTAGTATCGAACAAAAGACTGATTTGTGATTGTTTCTTCCTCCTTAGGTCTCAATGGAGTCGATCGGCCAAGTTCATCTTGAACAGTACCAAGGACATCGAATTCAACTTCGAAAATAACACTCTATGCGGAACCATGCTTTTGCAAAGACACGAATATGCTGCCGGAGTTGAAGATGCCCAGCCGAGTACCATGGCTGACGACAACAACGCCATGCCCGCCACCCCGTTGGCCAGCAGACCTCCCAACCCCGGCATCACAAAAGCGAGGTCCAGCAACCTCAGCGCTCCGCAGAGCAGGAACTGCAAAGAATTACAGGAGAATTGATAGATATTATAAGAGGCACGGACGACAAAGCAGAGAGAGATCAGACGCCCCCACCCCGACATGACTCCGCATCGTGTCATCCCGGCCTCGGAGTTCGAGCAGATGACAGCCTGGGAGTACATCTCCCAAGCTGGCGGCTACTCGGACACCTTGCGCTACTACATGGAGGGCACCAGCGTGGACATCGCAAAGTTCAAGGAGACATATGTCTATTGCCGTCACGCAGAAGGACTTGGACTGACTTGACATCGGATGGAAGATAAGCGAGAAATAAAAAGGCCGTTCTCCGAATATCAACCAGTCGTTCCTTTGCAGGCGCATATTCCAATGTGCAACAGCTATGCATCGAGAGAATGATAACGGTGACGTTGACGTGGAGGCTGGTGCTCTTGCTCAGTCTATCGAGAATGCTCCGGCCGTCGGTCACGCCAACACCTCCGAGCATGGTACCACCGAGCCCACCGGTACCATCATCAACGATGACGAGGATGGTGATGATCAGAAAGCATGTTAGATAACCACTGAAGCTGCCAGTCAGCAGCTCCAGCGGATGCACCCACTCCTGTCGAGAAATCTATATACCTGGAGAGACAGCATGTCTGGCGCTGGAGAGTTGATTGACATTCTGGGAGCTTTCGAAAACGAGAAGGAGCAAGAGCCAGGTTCTGGGGGCGGTGTGCGATGCCGCATGGAGAAGCATGATGCACTGCTTAATATATAGGATTTTCTATTTCACTCTTTATTCTCCCTTATTTATAACGTGAAAGGGTCCGCGTTGCGTGACTGCTTGTTCCATCACTATTATAACGCTTTTCTTTGCCCTGTTATGCGGTGGGACATTCGTGAGCTAACCTAATATCATGTCAGCCGCCGACAAGGCTGACGACGATTAACCTGTCCCGCGAAGCGGGATCTCCGATTTACAACAAAGGATATGTTACAAGGATCGTATTCATTTGAGGACGAGTCCAACATTCACTCTTTGATTTGTTTCTTGCGCGACGCTATTCACTTCATCTCCAGGACGAAAATGGCAATAGCACCACCACGACCATCGACACCATGGTGCCTGGGACGGACGAGGACAAGGATAGGCTAATTCGCCTGATCGCCGAGTTCGGCGAGTTAAGCCCATCTAATACATCGTTGCTCGGAGTAGTTCGAAGCTGGAACAGAGTCATCAGAGAGTTTAACAACGAAAAGAACCCGAACGACGAACAACGGTTTCCATTCAAAAACCTTAATGCAGTAACTTTCCCATCACCCTATATCAAAAGGATTTATCTGGGCTGTTGTTGCAATAATAGAATACCACTATTCTGTCCGTCCAACAGCTCCTGACCCCCGAATAAGCCCGTTAGTTCGCACATGATCGTGGTATTCCATAGAGCATTGGAGGTATGACGGTTTCAGTGCGAATACTACTTGACAACTCAATCAATTCCACACAAATAAATCTATTCACTTTTACCCTACTCGAGCTCCTTGCCAATCTGACCAAACTCGTGCCTCCAGTCGGCGACCTTGTCGACCTTTTGGAACGGGTCAAAGTTCATGGCCTCGCTGTCGACGTAGACGCTGTCGCCCAGCTCGAGCGTGCCCCGGCCCAGCTCGCGGCCCAACTGGAAGCTCGCGAACCCGACGTCCTCGGCGCCCCGGTCGCCGTCCTCGTACACCTTGACGTGGAACCGGGCGCCGGGGCGGAAGAAAAAGCCCGAGCCGCGCATCTTGCCGCTGCGCGTCTCGGACGTGACGACCGAGGCAGGAGCGTTGTTCTTGCTATTGTTGCCGCCGGCCCCGTGGTGTGCGGATCCGTTTAGGAAGGAGGAGGACTTGGAGCCGCGGGACGGCTCCGAAGCGACGATGGCGCCGTTCTTGCTCACGATCTCGCTGTTGGGCGGGAACGGCTGCATCGCCTCCTCGTAGACGTCTTCGAGGGTCAGGACGAGGGGCTTGGACCAGATGTTGTCGCTCTGCTCGCCCTCTAGGTCGAGCGTGCAGCGTCCGGCGGACAGCTGACTGTTGGGTGCGCGGACGATGACGTGGTCGATGTTGGCCTCGTTGGCTTTGGAACAACGTATGTGAGTATATAGGCTGACAAGGTCAAAGTGGGGGCACTTACCAGATCCGTAGAGATAGAAGGGCATGAATTTCGATGGGTAGTTCGGCAGACGCCATTTGGAGTTCAGAGGCCGGCTCACGACTGTGGAAGTCACTTTGACGTTGACGTTCTTCAGAATGACGCCACTAGGAAGGTGTCAGATAAATTTCTTTATACGAGCAGTGGCGTAGCGACTTACGAGTGCTTGGTGGTGATCTGAGCAGCAAACGTGCCATTGTTCTTGACAATGTCAGGCAAAAGAGTCTTGTTCTTGGTCACGAGAAGCATCGGCTCGCTGGGGTTAGCCTTCTTCATATCAATGTACTTTTGTCGAGACTTCTGGTCAAAGTCTACAGAGACAATGAGCTGCTGGCGATGGTTTGCCACGTGGAACATTGGCAAGTGGATAAGGTAGATATTCTCTGTCCCCTGGATAAGGAAGTTGTGGAGATCTTCTCCAACCTCATTGCGCTTCCGGACAATCTGAACGGAGAGTATTAGTACTTATAGTCAGAGGTGAAAAATTCACGTGCTCATACCTCAGTCTCGTCCTTGACTGTCTTGTAGAAGATGTCCGCCAGGCGGTTGATGAAGTTGCCATCAGTGGGGAATGGTGACATGACGACATTTCGAAGGACCATGAGGTCTTGTGTGCTGTCTTCCAGTCCAAGCCTCTTCATGAAATGCTTTTTGCAATCCCCATAGAGCTCGTCGGAGAACTCGGTCGACGTCAGGTAGAGCGGGATCTTGGAGGGGTCGTCGTCGGGGCTGTCAACGGACAGGGCCTCAATGACTCTCTTCATGAGGTAGTTGGCCTCCTCGACGTCCTCGTTGAGGCGGCCGTCCGAGTAGCGAAAATTGATGGCAAAGGCGTTGATGTTGAGATCGGACCCCAGGTCGCGCATGAGCTTCATGGCCTTTTGGTCGCGCGGGCGGGACCGGTCCTCCTTGACAATGTCGGCGTTGCTCTTCTTGAGAATCTCCTCGCGGATCCGCGTCTTCTCGGCCTCGACCTTTTCGGGGCTCGAGTTTTCAGCGCGCTCCGACGGGAGCTCGTTGAAGGGAACGCAGACGAAGGGGCTCGTTGAGTTGGTCATGGCGGCCCATTCTGCTGACAGCTATTCGAGTGCTCCGTTAGCAGCTTTGAAGAGAAACTTGATGTTCGGAAGAACACTCACGCGCGTACATGTCCAAGTGACCTCGGAAAGAAGAGCACCATATCCCTACGAGAGATAGTCAGTATCATGTGAGGAAAACCTCAATATGAGATACTCCAGATAGTTCTAGGTACGCACTTGTTGATTCAAGCCAATGGTCTTGTTCGAAAGCCAGGTAGACACAGCGGCGGCACCTGGCTTACTGTTCGACATTGTTAGCACAAACTTCATCGTCGTTGATTCAACAAGAGACTTACCTTCCCTCAACACCATAAATGCCAATGCTTGTGATAGAACCACGTGACAAGTATGGACTAGTCCAGGTGACGAGATATCTCATTCGGCCGTCTCGATAACACAGACCTCCCGCAGGATACGGGATATACCCAGCTTTGTGAGGATCCACCGTGATGGAGTCGGCAAAGCGCATGGCGTAGAGATCTTCTTGCGTCTCTGCTCTGAGACTTGCGTCCGGAACGAACCCGTCGCCATCGCCCATCTCAGTGGGGAGGTTGGTGATGTCACCAGGTCGGTAGTCCTTTGGCAGCATGCTACAAAAGTAGCCACCCCAGGCGGCGTCCGCGTGAACCAGGAACGACATGCCCTTGGCCTGGTACTGCTTCCGGAGGGCCAAGATGGAGCTCAAGGGGTCAACAGCTCCCTCTTCATGAGGCAGATTTGTGAGCGAGGATCAAGGCAGAGAGTTGAATAAGTAATCTCACTTACCTTCAGTCGAACCAATGATTGCGACGACCGCATATACTGGCCGCTCGTTCTCCAGACTCTCTTTGAGCTTCTTATCTAGCTCGTCGAGGTCCACACGGGCGGCTCTATCGACTGGAACGCCAATCACGTTATCGGAGCCAATACCAGCCACAGCTAGCCAACGGTCAATATCTGAGGGGTTTCCATTTCCATTATATTTCACTTACCTGCGCCCTTGGGCCAACTGTAGTGTCTCGTGGTCGCCAGCATATACTGAGCAGGCTTGTCTTTGGTATACTTGTTCTCAAGTCCATCTTTGCCGGTAGATTGGATGGTGTACTTGTTCATCACGTCAGACAAGAACTTGTTGGAAATACCTGAGTAAGGTCAGCATTGGCCTCAGAATGGAGAGAGGTCTAGATACCATATTCCTGGTACAGCCGATCGGGAATGTCGAGAATGTCGCCCGACTTGAGATTCAACAATTCCCAGTCAGAGAGCTCTGAGAACAACTTGACCTCCCCGACACATGTCTCGATGGTGAACTTTGATTCGAGGAAGCTGAGAGGCCCGTCGTCCAGCATGGCTTCGCGGATGGAAAGGGGGTAATACTTGAGGTTACGTGCTTGGACACATGTTAGTACCACTGGCCAGCCATTTTTGTAAGTGTCTTGGAACACATACCGACCCTGTGAAGAGATGTTAGTCTGACAAGTAGATTGTGGGATAGCGCTTACCATATGGACTCGAGATTCGCGACTGTTCCGCCGCAAGTGACGTGTCCCCAGCCTTGCGGGGCGTCGTGATTGTCTTCATCAATATTGTATCCGAAGAGCTCGCAGAGCTGCTCGCCCACTTCTATTTCTGCGACAGTGGACAACGGGCTCGCCTCCAAGGCCACATTGTTCGGGTTGTAGATCATGGTCATGAAGTAGCCGAGTAGAGACGCCATGCTCATGTCGGTGCACCTTTGTAGCGAGTTAGCGTTGATGACTGGCCTGAGTACTGTCTTGCTCACATGTGTGCTTCATAGCGTGGCGACCAGAACGGAATGGAGGTCCGTCCTAGGAGGTTGGCGGCTTTCTGGACAGCGTTGCTCAACTTCTTCATGGACTTCTTGAAAGCAGGGCTCTTCTGCACGCTATCGGTGATGAATTTCTTGGGCTTCGTCAGCTATCCGTTTGACCACAGTCATCATCATGAACTTACGCCATCCTCTGGATAGTACTTGTTCCGAGCGAGACGTAGCTCCTCAAGAATGGTGTGGATGTTGTTCTCAAAGTATTGGAGATTCTCCGCCTGAGGGCCAATGAAGTAGGAACTGATGATCTGGTGAGAGACATCAGGTGTCTGATACGATGACCATGCCGTCTTGTGCTCCGGACTGGCAGCATAGACCGTATCCGAGTGATCATCATCCAAGTCGGGAACTTCGTGTGATTTGATGATCTCTGGGTGCTCTGACTTTTTGATGATGTCTGGGAGTTCTGACTTGAGCTTGGAGGCCAGGTCGTGGGCGTGGGGGAAGATAGCGGTCGGTTCTAGAGCCATTGTGGTAGTTGTGTCGATATTCTGTGATTTGCTTCCAAATAGTTATAGACTGATGCCTCAGTAGAAATGAGAAAGATCCAACCGAGAGTCTGGGAGATTATCAAGATTCTTCGTGGTGTTTTATACTTTTGTAAGCTTCTTGGGCATAGTTGCAACCTCGGGATGATCTCTATTATAGAACCAAGCCAAGCTGGAGCGGAGTGCATATGATAGCACAAAACATTCACCGGTGGCTTTTCGTGAAGCCCAACGATAGGGCAATTGGAAATCTTGGCGCACAGATTGTCTCCAATAGTCACTGCACGATGCAATTGTCACCGTGGCTCGAATGTCGTGGCATGATCGTTTGTTGTGAAGACCGCGGGGAAGGTTTCAGCTGAACTTGGGATGTCTTTGCTCTGAGGCCAATAAAGCCCTACAGGTGACATTCCATTGAATCAGCATAATTTAATCTGATTATATGGCGGCGTTATGTGTGTATCTCTAGCTAGCATGAAGTGATCGCCATGGCGCCGATCCTACATATCAGACATACTTTCAGTCACCATGAACGGTCATTTCGGGCATCGGCACGATGAATTGGCACAATGAACGATTCCCAGCAGCCAATCCAGCACTATATAAGAGCTTCTAGTGCTAGCCGAGATATGTACGGCATGAGACTAGTGATGCAGAAATAGATTTGTGTGTTTTCAACCAGATCATCATCACACATGTATCCCGTAAGTGGCGCACGGGAGTAGCCGCGGGGGTTTCCAGAAGTGTAAGCTGTCTTGTGCTCAATTGGACAGGTCTTTTCGCTGGCAACATGGTTCGAGATGTCCGGAGGGAACCGAGAACTTTAAACCCCATCTGGCATGCAAGATGGCTATATGCGGCTGAAGGAACTCCTTAAGCAACTCCAATTCCATTGAAGATCGAGGGGCACTTAGTAAATGCATGCGAGCCTAATGTATCTTCCCAGGCGATCGTGTCTAGCCACAACAGACGTGTGCAACGTCGTATAGATATCTTATTATGATTGGATTTACTAGTTTACCGGCACCGTTACACCGCATGTCTATGCCCAGATCTGCTTGTAAATGTTCAAACCCAATGGCCAGCAGGGCAAATGCGGATTTACTCAACCCCTAGAATACAAGATGACCCTACACAGAAAGTCTTGTGTATATTCTACCATTTTCGGAGCCTAAAGTGGAAGACATCGAGTTGACAGGATAGAAATACTATGCAGACATCTGGCTGATACGACCATGTCTTCCCTAATCTATTCAAAGTCATTAATTGAAGTGTATCCAGACTGCTCGAAGCATATTTGGAAATGTACGGGAAACACTATCTTAATGGGAGTCAAATCTGTCGTTGAGGCCTCTGCCACGTTTGCTGCGTTGTAACCAAATATGGAACTCGGAGTCCAACCAAGTGTCGCTCCAACAACTAGAGAAGAAATAAACAAGTATAGAAGCATTCGACAGGCATTGAGGAAAACAAAATACTAAACTTATACTCGATAATTATCTTTCATGTTGGCATTAACTAGAGAGGTGGGGCGCATAATTCAAGCAAAACGTTATGCACAGACCCCTGCATTAAAAATGTCAATTGGACGTCACTCTAGCTTGGAGCTTTTGGAAAATTTCCCAGAAGCTCGCCGCTGCCTTTGAGCAGTTCGCCAACAAAACATTGCTTTCTACAACCAAAAGCTCAAAAGAAGCCGATATGTTACGGTTACCAGCGCGCGCCTGCCCGCTGTGCCTGTTTACAGCAGGCCGGCAGAGCTCTCAGGCACTGCGCCAGCCCTGGACCGCGCAGCGATTCTATGCCTTCTCCAGGCCCGGCCGATCATCGAGTCCGTCTCGCATGGTGCTCTCCGACAATGTGTCGCGGTCGCCCAACACGCGCAACGACCGGGGCCGTGACAGCGACAAACCGAGGCGGCGGCCAGGTCCCTTTGGCGGCATGAACGTCAAGGAGTTCCGCGGCAGAGACGGATCATCCGGCGCATTCAACAGTTCGAGGGGGGGACAAGACAGAGGCAAGAAGAACGATCGGAGGACCAAGGCCATGAAGATGCAGAGCTCCTTGTCGCCGATCTCATATGGCCACAGGACGCGGATGAAGGAGAACATGAGCTCCATCGAGTCGTTCGATCAGTTCGAGCTGTTGCCGGCTGTGAAACTTGCCATCACCGACGAAGTTCTCAAGGGCATGACGGATATCAAGCCCACCCCCGTGCAGCGACTTGCTATACCAGCCTTGCTTGGCCAGGACTTGGGCAGGAGTCGCAAGCCGAAGAACACTTCTGGCAGAAGCGAATTCCTGCTGGCGGCCGAGACGGGTTCAGGCAAGACTCTGGCCTACCTGGCCCCCTGCGTCAACGCCTTGAAAGAGGCCGAAGCTGCAGACCCCGAGATTGCCAAGTATCGCGAATACTTTGCAAACCAAAAGGAGGCCATGCAACAACCGGACTATACGGGACCTCGAGAGTTCGAACCTCACCCGACGGCAGCGCGACCCAGGGTCGTCGTGCTGGTACCCTCTGCCGAGCTCGTCGATCAGATCGGCGCAGTATCCAAGTCCTTGTCGCACGTCGCCAAGTTCAAGACCATCACTTTATCAGCAAACAAGTCGGCGACCGTGATTGAGAGGAGCTTGTACAACCCAGGAGGCATTGACGTGGTCGTGGCCACTCCTCACCTGCTGTCTTCCATGGCAGACTCGGATCCCAACATCCTGTCTCGAGTCACGCACCTCGTAGTAGACGAGGCGGACTCTCTATTTGACCGAAGCTTTTCTCCCGTTACGACTAGCATCTTGGACCGAGCCTTGCCCTCCATCAAGCAGTTGGTACTCTGTTCAGCCACCATCCCGAAGCGCCTGGACAACTACATGGCTAGTCAATTCCCGGATATGGTTCGCATCACGACCCCCAACCTCCACGCCATTCCTCGACGAGTGCAGCTGGGTGTTGTCGACGTGTCCAAGGACCCTTACCGCAACAACAAGAACCTTGCCTGCGCTGATGCAATCTGGTCCATTGGCAAGGATGCCGCTCGCCACGAAGGATCCGTTGATGGCGAGGTGGATGTCAAGCGCATCATGGTCTTTGTCAACGAGAGGGAAAAGACACAAGAGGTGGCCGAGTACCTCGCATCCAAGGGCATCGACGCCGTTGCCCTGCACCGAGACACCTCGGAACAGCGCCAATCCGAGATGCTGGGCACCTTTACCACGACGGAAGCAATGAAGACGAGACTCGAAGAAGCACCAAAACCCACCACGGGCAGGAAGACGCTGCCCAACACCAAAGTCATCGTCGCCACAGATCTGGCGTCGAGAGGCATCGACACTCTGGCAGTGCGACATGTAATCTTGTATGATGTACCCCACACAACCATTGATTTTATCCACCGACTCGGTCGTGCCGGTCGCATGGGAAGGAGAGGAAGAGGTGTAGTCCTGGTCGGCAAGGATGACAGGAGAGACATTGTTGCCGAAGTCAGGGAGAGCATGTACATGGGACAGGCATTGATATAAATAAGAGACTGGATGGAACACGGCGTCAAAAAGTGTACAACATGTAACAACAGACAGCGGTATGGGCCATTTATCATAAGAAGCGACTAGGATAGAATTACTGTATGATACCGGGAGATGCCTGACTACTCTCCTCCACGACAAGAAGATAATTAAATGAAGAAAATGCCACCATTCACACTGTCTTGTATTACCTCTTTGGACTTTCATGTCTTTACTGAAAGGCACGTGTGGGTCTGTCTGTCCATGTTATAAGTTAGTGAGCGCGGATTTGATACCACTGAGGGGAGCCTAGAAAGAAAGTGGGGGCGTCGAATTGACAGGCCTCACCTTAGCTCAGGTCCAGTCCCGTTTCCCCCCAAAACACGCGTAACGCGTTCACAAGGCACCCCTTGCCCATGTTTTTCTTTCCACCATGCGAACATCGCGGCCCACCATTTCTAACATAATTACACGCCTCAAGTGCAAAGCAGTGCCCATTTAGGATTTGCACACTGTCAGCAATCTATATTGTTCTTTTCTCTGAACAGGTCAAATATACTGTCAAACACACTCTCGAGAAGAAGCATCAACAACCCACACTCGTCATGCCGCGCCCGAAGAGTACTCGGGTCGCGTCCAGACGCGCTGCAGGTGCCCCTGTCGCCGCCAAAGAGCCCTCGCCCGCGCCCGCACAGCAGGACACAGACAGTAACGACATGGACGCCGCTGATCACAACGATGAGGAAAGAAGGACGTCGCGCAGAATATCGACGCGCACCACGTCCCGGACAATAACCACAAAAACACCAGCCGTGACCTCAAACCCGCGCCAATCCGCCGCACTCGACGCCGCGCGCGTGGAGCGCGACGCTGCCCTGCATCGGCTGGAAGACATGACTACCACATCAACGACGGGGGGCGGTATTTCAATGGATGATGAGGACACGGAGAGCTCAGTCGAGGTGGAGCTGGGACGACGCGCCGTAGCTGCGACGCCAGGCCATCATCAGCCCGCCGCGAGACTGCACGATGTCTCGGGTCTGGACCTGGACGACAGCATGTTTGACGACATGAACACGACAATTGACACGGCCGGCCCTGCTAGTGCTTCGAGGTCGCTCGACACGTCGACGTTCTCGGCCAGCCAGTTCCGCCGCCGACCGCGCGCCGGCAGCTTCATGAGCAGAAACGACGACGGCCCCCTCCGGCCCAGCAGCCGCACGGGTACCAACACGCCCGGTGTCAGCTCCACATTCAACATTGGCAAGTTCAAGAGGCGCGCGCGAGAGCCGAGTATCCTGGGCACGGCTCAGAAGCCGAGGGCAGAGAGGCCCATGCCGCAAAGCGACCTTGGCGACAATACGGATGACGACGAAGCTGAGAATGGTGACGAAGACGACGCCGAGGAGGCACTGGGAGGACTGCAACTATCCCCCGAGAACGAGTCAACACCGCTACGACGCTCTTCAAGGCGGTCTGGGGCTGTCGCATCGGTAGAGGACCCAGTAGAGCCTTCGTCCAATGCCCAAACACGAAAGAGAAAGTCGACAGAAACACACGATCAGAGGCAGCGATCTTCACCATTCCCGCAAGATAACTCCCTCGCCTTGGATGAGTCCGACGACGAGCCCCTGTCTTCTCCCCCCTCGCTTCCTCCAGTGCCGCGCCGGGCAAGCACGCCGCTCATAGACGAGAATGTCGCGCCTCCCGAGAGTAGCGGCTCCGAGGATGAGGCGCCAGTGTGGCCGCCCCTTCAGTCCCTAGCCAGAGGCCGCACGAGACGGGCACCGTCGGCACAGCGCAAGACCCCCGTCCGCGAACTCGGACCGGGCAACGAGTCCGACTTGTCGTCTCCGCCCTCACTGACCTACTCGCCAAACTATGCCGACCCGTCCCCGCCGCCCAAGGCCAAGCAGACGAGGGCGGCATCAAAACCCATGTCCTCTGCAGACCTGGCGGCATTGCTGCCCAGGCGACGCCAGAGGGGCGCCAGGAACGAGGGCGGCTCGGACGACGAGGTGGACGCTGCCGGCCTCGGTAACGACGATGACGAGCTGTCCTACCTCGATGTGAGGACGAGCAGACGGCGACGGGCGGCCAAGCCCCTCTCGGGTGCCTCGAATCAGACGACAGCCCGTGCTCAGAAAAAGAATAGCAAGACAGCCACCAGGACCTACGGCCGCTTGTCGGACAAGGAGAACCAGGAAGAGGGAGAAGGCGAGGACAACTCAGCAGATGCTGCGCGCAATGGCGATAACGACGAAGGACTGGAGGCCGACGAGCAGTCGGTTTTGGAGCAGGGCGAGGAGCTCAAGAATGCAGCCAAGAAGTTTGCCGAGGTGGACAAGTGGGAGCTGGATTTTGAAGAGAGGATGCAGAGCAGCTCGCCTAGGGATGCCAGGTAGCGCTACGACGCGGTTGAACAATTCAAGAACTTGACGATGTAATGAAGAAAAAGAATTGGTGCAGACCGGATATAGGGAACTGTAACGACATCATTCTTGCTGTATGTATATATTTGCACTCGGTCCAGTCAACGTTCTCGCGTGGATTATGGAAAGCAGTGGTTCAATAGTACCTAGGTGTCTGATGAGACAATTTGCCATTGATGTCTATTATGGTGGAAACTCTTGTCTCTTCTACCAAATGTAGCAATTCAAAGTTCCGCCTCTCTAAAAGAGGGTTCTCAGCAGTCTCAAGTCGCTTGTCACAAAACTTAGTACATGTCAGATCCATGAACGCCTTCCTATGCCATGTTTCCCCCGGCCAATTCGCATAAAATGTGTATGTATGGTTGTTCAATGTCATTTAGTCGTCTTGGTCTTTTCACAGCCACACAGGCTCGTGGCAACCAGCCATCTCCAGGCTGGACAGCGAATCCAGGGGTTCTGAAGAACATATATCGTTCCATGGCGGTCCCACTCTCCAATTCGTGGCCTCATAAAGATATCCGGCGGCTGCGGTTGTCCCCTTGCCTCGGAGGTTTCGGGCGACAGCGAATAGAGTGCTATTTCGAAGATTCTTGTGTTCTTTTTTGGTTAATATTTTCGTTGCCAGCCCACGGCCTATCTTCACGACCCGAGTTTCACGCTTTCGAGCGATCCGTCTACGATCCGGTCCTTGAGCAACTCTGCGATCTGGTTGGCGTCTCTCAGTGCGGCGGGCACTTCGTCGGGTCTCAGCCCCGTCATGAGGAGTTTCTAGAGCACATGTCAGCAGTGTAAATCGATACATGACCATGATCCTCTCCTCTTTCTGCCTTCCCCTGCAGATACCAAGAAAGATCGCGATTATTGAGAGCAAAGCAGACGAAAGAAAATAAGCCAAGAACTCACCCTCCGGACCTCCTCAAAGCTGGCCTCCTTGGCCGTGTACTCGCGCGTGACCTCCTCGGTATTGAAGTCGACGTAGACCCTAGTGTCGCGGACGCGCACCACCACATTGTCGAGGCGCATGAAGAGCCGGGCCAGCAGCAGCATGCGCTCCTCGTGCACGCGCACCTTGACGCTGTAGATGCTGATGCCGTTGTCGTCCATCTCGCTCTCGTACAGGATGACGTCGTCGAAGAACAGGATCGGGTCCCGCCGCTTGAGCAGCGCGAGGGGGATGGGCGTCTCGGACGGGGCAAACGTCTTTTTCTCGTCGTCGCTGTTTTCGAGCGTCCCCCGGTACTCGGTGCTGTAGCTCCAGTCAAACGGCTTGACGACCTCCTGGATCCCGGCGCTCGTGCGCTCGCGGCTGGCGGACCAGTCGCGCGCGTACGAGACCTGGAGCATCTTGTCGCCCGTCTTGTCGACGGCGTCGAGGGCGTCGCGGGCGCCAAACGACACGGCCCACCCCGACGCCGCGTGCGCCACGCGCACCAGGTTGTCGCCGAATATCATCTCGGGCACCGGGATCCCGAGGTCGGCGGCCATGGCGTCGATCGGCCCCGCCTTGGAGATCGGCAGCTTGCGCGTGCTGATGGCGAACCGGCCCTGCCGGTGCGTCGTCGTCGCGCGCGCCAGCGACTCGGGCGAGGGGAACGGCTCCTGCGCCGACGTGATGTGGCCCGGCGGGCCCATGGTCTGCGTCACGGGCGTCGTCATGGCTGCCGCTTACGTAGATCGTTTTCTTTTCGTCGGACAGCTGTATCGGGTTCCGTGGAGGCCAGCGAAAGGGGTACGAGTATGGTGGTCGAGCGAGAGCGGTTTGGGAAATCGACTTGGGGACGGGGGCGTTTGCGACACGGCGCGTCAGAGAGCTGTTTAACGTCCTTTGAAGCTTTGATGCTTTGGGTTCAGCTCCAAGCAACGCGGAGCTGTGGTGGGGGAGGGGCAAGTCGATCCACTTCTCTTTTATGATCTTGTTATACTGTATGACACTAGTATACTTTGTCCTTGATTCCTTACAAAATAGTTGCCGGAAGTTTCATCTTTTCAAAGCCATGTTCATCTTGAAATCATTCCAAGGATTTCATAGCTACATTATTGTGGTAATATTTCACCAGGCAATGTTTAAAATCGCTTAATATGGCCGTCACATACGTCATATCATACTCCGTGTCCGTACTTTGTTGCATCAAACTCACTCACGATCATAAGTGTCGGTCTAGTCCACAAGGAAATACAGTCATCTTTTCTGAATTCGTACTTTGCCTCAACGAAGGTCAAGTCATACTATTTTACTACAGACTGAGCAACTAGCTCTTATCATAAGTGAGATACGCCTTTGGGTTATCATAAGAGCTAACAAGTCATCCTTAACGCCGGTCCAAAAACCCTAGAGTTCATAACAGAAATGAATGGTTCATCAAGTCTTGATGATACCTCAAACCTCCAGAGGGAGAGAAGGGTAGGCTGGCTGCCGGGGTGAGTCCACCTCCATCGAGTCCGATGAGGCAGGCGACTCTGCATCATAGTCCTGGCGCTTGAGGCGCTCAATGACGTACTCACGCAGGTACTCAATCACACGAACATTCTCCAACCAGGCCTCGTATGCGGCGTCCTCGCTATTAGTCTCAGACTCGGCGGAAGGAGAGCTGACGACAGATTCCGGAGCCTTTGGCGTTGTCTCGCGATCCTCGGGCATTGACCTTTGAGCGGGAGCAGCGCGCTGAAGCATACCACCAGAGTAGCGACGGCGAGGGTCAGGGTCAAAGGTAGGTCCCAAAGTCGAGGTTGCGGATTGTCCAGGGTAGCCGGAAGTGACGGCTGGCAGTGTAGGGTACAATGCGGAAGCCGTCGAGCTGTGTCGAGAGATGGGACTGAGACCAGACGAAGAAGCGCTGGGAGAGTGGCCAGAAGTGTAAGACAAGCTACTGCTGGGAGGCGTAACGGCGGGCGTGCCATTCGAGTGGGTCGAAGACACGGCGGTCAGAGGCGAAGCTGCGTTGTGTGCCTGCGAGTATGCCGGCAGGGCGGATTGCGAAGCAGCGGCAGTCGTGTGGGGAGGCGAGTGGCTCTGTCGGTAGCCGAGGGGCACGTAGTGAGAGCCGGCTTGGTGAACACCTGCGGCGGCAGCCGTGTTGGAGTTCTCGTACACAGTGCTCTGCATCTGCTCCAGGATCTGGTCGATCTGAATAAGATCGCTCTTGGTGCGAACGCTGGGCATGGGAGGCAAGTGGTAGTGCTGCGCGTAGGGGTCGCCATTACCGCCGCCACCGCCAACAGCGACAGCAGGTGCCGGCAGATACTCAGCGGAAAAGGCTCCATGGAGAGGCATCAACCTCTGGCCGACCTGGTGGTATGAAGCAGGATCCAGTCCACGGCGCTTGGCGTCGCCAAAGAACTCGTTGAGAACATCATAAGTGCGCTTGCGGTTGTCAAACTCGGCGGCGGCGGCGCTGTATCCTATGTGGTCACCACGGCTGCCCAGAGGCTGATAGTACATGGGACTGCCAAATGAGGATGGCTGGTGCTGGTAGTAGCTGCTCGGGTGGCTCTGAGGGTGTGGTTGGCCAAAGGCACCCGGGTTAGTACGGATCTGGCCATTGTGGTCGTAGTAGCTGGAAGGAGCTGGAAACGTGTCAGCTTTGTGTGTAATATTTTCGTGATATCCCAAGACATACCCTTGGACTGAGTTCTGTAGGCCCCACCCATTGGATGCTGGTCAGGTGACCGGACGAGGACAGAGTCGTCTGCGTGAGTCTGTAAAAAGTGTCAGTATTTTAATCGCATTAAATCAAGCGCATTGCTTGAACGCGTTTCATTGGAAGCGCAACATGTAGACGTACCTTGACATGCTTCTTCAGGTCCTGAGGGCGCTTGAACGACTTGCCACAGAAGTCACACTTGTGCGGCTTGAGGGGCACATGTACTCGGATGTGAGAAGTAATGTGGTCACGCTTGACAGTCGTGGTTCTGCACGAGTTCCATTGACAGGTGAGGTTCAAGTTGTTGGTGCTCTTGCGACCGACATGGCGCTCGCAAATGTGCTCATAGAGCGGCTCGGCGGCGCTGAAGCGCTCATTGCAGTTGCCCCATCGGCAGACGAGAGACTCGTCGGCAGAGGATGTGGCAGTGGCGGCGGCAGCAGTGGACGGCGTGGCGGGCGTGGCGGCGTTGGTCTGAGTAGAGACCGTCGTCGCCGTCGTCGCCGTGGTGGCCGTGGACGGAGCTGGAGTGGTCCCACTGGACGAGCTATCGCCAGAAGTGGTAGGGGGGTTGCTGTCGGCGTTGGCAGACATGGTGGGCTGGGCTGTATGTGGGATCGGCGATTGGAGTTGATCCGACCCGTATTACTGGGCTTGGAGATAGCAATAAGAATCGCTATGCAATCTTCCTAGGAATGCTCAGAGGATAAGAAGAACTGTCGGAGAGATTGTGGGAATGCCCAGACAATTTCTCAACGTCCAAAAAGCTTTTTCGGGCTCAACTGGACAAACGAAAATAAATTTACGGGAGAGAAGAGGACAATTGCGCGAGAATGGGCGTCCTTCTCCTTATTATGGTTCATCATCTGGGGGAGTCGCGACTGCTCGCGGTCTTGGCATTGCCTCGAATGAGGTCAAGTTATTGGCTAAGGCGCCGACGAGAAGTCTTGGCGGTCTTGGCATACATCGGTACCTGTCTGCGCTGCTTTGAATATGTGGCGGTCCAGGTACCGACTAGTGGACCAAAAGTCTTGGCAGCGGGGTCCGAAAAAAGTGTTCTTGGCCGAGGGAGCCAAAGTGCTGCTCTTTCCTGCCCACCAATTCGGAGAGTCTCTCTCTTTCCGACTTGGCGTCCCATGCGAATGCTCTGATCAGTCAGTCCATCAATCCCAGCCATATTTCTCAGCCGTCTTGCTGTTCAAGCCCTTTTCTCCCGTGTGATGCAGCGATTCAGCCCGTAACAATATCCGGCCGGTCCGACAGATTCTCTTTTGCCAGATGAATACCGATCTGATAACCTGCCACCACAAGAACTGCAGTCTGCTCTGTAGAGCCGTGGCACGGGCGTCTGGCTACCCCATAATCCACCGCTCGGCTCTGGGCGACGTTCGTCTTGGCTCGTTCGAGCTCCGCCACGGCCAAGATCGTTCCGCTTCAAATCGCTGTCTTGGCTGGATTACTTGGCGTCTCTCATTCAAGAAGGTGGGTTTATTATTTGCCTTCTTGGCAAAAGTCTTGGTCGCCAAGTCTCTTGGACTGCCTAGTCACTCCGCAAGCGCAGGCGCTGTCCGTTGCGACCGGCCAGAATGTCCTCGTGTGCGATAGCCCCAAACTCTCGTCGTGCTGCTCTTCCCTGGCCGCTCGCCAAGACCCGGCCGAAACTCTCACCTCTGTTGGCTTTTGTTGTTGCTTGATAGGTCTTTCGGTAGTTGAGACACGTTTGGATGTTTGGATCGACATCTTGACGCCGCCGAATATGATGGAATCAGCAACATGCGCAGCTGCTGCCTATTGTTCATGCCCGTCCAGCTGCTCTTGTATTATATCCCGGCATGGTCTTCTGCCGGGGCTTGGAGTCGGTCTTGGGTGACGGCTCAAGGTTTCGATCCGGCGGCGGCAGTGTCACCACCACGTGCAAACGTTCGATCTCACGCCACGAAGCTCCAAACCTTCCTCTGGACACAGCCCTGAGATCCTGTCAAGCTCATTTGCTGACATCTGCCATCAGCGTACCGTCGACGCGAATCAGATCCCATTGCGCAGCTTGGCGATGAGGCATGGGCAGAATGTCGACGCGTCGATGGGAGTCCCGAAAGCGAAATCTGGGCAATGATGAACGAGCCAGTCCAGCCTACCGGCACACGTTGACCAGAGCGCAGCTCTCACTCGCCGCAAGATGCCGAATGGTCTTGATGGGCCATCCCTGACCTGACCTTCTCCCTCGCCGTGTTTTCTACCATTCTTCTCCATTCCAATTTCCTTTTCATCTCAACTCTCACTGCCAAGCGCGGGCGCGCCAAGAAGGGGTCTCGCACAAACTCTCTTATTAACAACAAGCTCTAATCGGCGCCCAGACCTGGATGAAATAAGCCGCGTCCAAGACCCGAAGTTGAAAAAAAGCCAAGAGGAACCAAACGTAAATTCCTTGGCGGATGCACTGCGCCCGCGCGCCGAGAAATCCCTCAGGACATGCCCAGAGCGGAGGGCTTGGTATCAGACTTCTGTGTGGGACAGGAGAAGAATAGGGAGGCAAGAGGCCGGCCATTGGCCGTGCCTTTCCCTCTACAACGTCTCACCGTAAACAGAACTAACGAGACGGGAAAGAGTTCGGATTGGGAAACCTCGCCGTCTCCCAACTTTCCTGTTGAATCAAAAAAGGCCTCAGGTTGATGGCCAATACGAAATTTGCCGTCTACGAAGGGGTTGTGTAAGTTTCCGTCCCCGTCGTGGTACTCAGGTTTGGCGCACGAGATGCCAGGCAATCTGCTAGATTGGTGCCATCATTCACCATACAGAAAGGGAATATTGGTACATGTTTACTGGTCCTAATGACCTTTCACTGTACGTACCTAAGTTAGGTATGTAGCTAATTTGGCCCGTAGCCGATCACAATAGCCAGTCTGTGACCGCATACCTCAAGTTCGTCTGCTGTCGCGGGAAGGGATTTTGCACCATTTTCAGACTGCCACCAGACACTTGCGTAACGGACAATCAAATGCCACTACCTACATCCAAAAGCTACGCAAGACCCAGATATGGTGATTCGGAGGTAATGTCAAGGAAGCTCTCGGAAATTTTATATGTATTTTTGCTACTTTTCGTTGCTATGATTCCGACCAAGAATGGGGGCGCCTTCATGTACGACTTTGCTTGCTACTTGACAGATATCCTCATTACTCGGAGACAAGAAGAAGTAACAGTTTGTTCGTGTGCGGAAGGAAAGTTGAGGCCCGACGTTGACATCAGCCCTAAACTGTGGCGACTGACAGGTCGTGCTACTCTCGACTCGGCCATGAGTTGCATATTATTGCTATTGCACTCGCCGAAGAAAACAACAACACCGATACTGATCTCAGCCAAGGGGTATCGTCCGAGCTGTTGATTGCGAGGAACGAACTCAGGACGATGATGCCTCTACATTCGATGACCGCTGTGAGACCACCAGTGCTGTCCTCCGCGTAGCCGGGTTGGGTAGTCGATATTCAAAGGACCGGCAACCGTAACACGTATATAATTACGGAAGATCCAGGATTCTTCGACATTCTCGTCGTTGATTAACACTGACCTCGAGTGATAACATCTCATCAGTGGGGCTGCCAGCCATTGGTTTGAGTGTCTGTGTTTCTCGATGCTGCCGCCGATTCCTCGCGACATCTGGAGCACATACACCAACCGCCCAGGCTACCACGAGCCCACTCCCGGCGATCTTGCACGGGTATGGTCACATCACAGTAGTGGTTCAGGATCTCCTCGCCCTTGCGGATGCCACCAGGCCTGTTGCCGACAACGCGAGTCTCTCGAGCTTTGAGCACCATGCGCCCACCCCAGTTCCATGTGACGTTGGGGTCACAGTCATGGTTTGCAAGGCACCAGAAGGGATGAACAGCAGCTACGTCCGGCCTCCCGTCGCGTGGATTCTTGCGAGCCGATGCAGTCCCGCGAAACTTGCTATACAATGTGTTGAGGACCCACACATCATGCTGTGCGACCGTGGCGTATACGTCAATATCCATCTTTTCCAAGATATGGAACGGCGTCTCGATATTGTACGTGAACGAGAATGGCAGAGTCCACTGTGGAGGAGGTCCGGCATTGGGCGACACATCGATCTCATTCTCCTGGGAGGATACGAAATCTCCCCAGATATACTTGATCTGGCTCACGTCCAGGGGATGAATCTCCTGGTGCGCGGCCATGGCAAGGACACGTGCAAGGAGCAGGAGATGGAGGGCCTCGTCTGCATTTCTGGCATCAGTGTCCTTGGCGATCGAGTCGACATCCTTTTCACAAACAGCAGGATGGTAGAGCTCCTGGGCCTTGTCGAAACAAAATTGACTGCAGAAGACTGTATCACAACATTCCTCGCAATTAACTGCCGTAGACTCGCTACCAAGTGGAGGAAGCTCCTCGCTGCAAGCATCGCAGACGGATTCCTTCAGGCGGTTATTGGCAGTGACCAGCGAGTACTCCTCGAGCACGGTCTCCCCAGCTGCTATATCCTCCGTGGCAAAGACTCCCAACTGCTTGCAGGTCGGGATCACGTCGTAACTATCCGTCTCGCTGGCGAACTCCAGCAAAGCTGGCAGGGTCGCGACCTGAACGGCGCATTTCGGTGCCATGGTGACGAGCTCCTTGTTAAGAAACTCGAGCGATTCGTCGGAGAAGCGGTCCGGCTCGTGTCGGTTCCATGGGTACACCTCTCGTCGCACCATGCCCCATTCTGGCAAGTCACTGGGATCAAAGGTCGCCCGGCGCAGCCTGCGTTGTCCAACGGTCGAGATATATTGGCGGACGTTGAGTAGCTCCTGGTTGTCTGGCGCGATAGAGAGTCCGCGCTCACAGAAAGTATGAGCACTCTTCAGGCAGCCGATGAGGAGAAGGCCGAGACTGAGAACCTGATATGCACGAACAGAAGCCACCCGGGCCAAGATGGTGGCATCGCCTGGGAACTCCTGCGAGCCTGCCATCTGGCCCAGCAGTCCATGGTCAAGCACAGTCGGCAAGGGCTCATGTCGGTACCTCAGAAGGGCTTCTGTAGTCTGCTCATGGTACTCAAAGCTTTCGTCGCTAACCTCGTCAGTTAGTAGCAAGGCTTTGTAAGCATCACCAGCAGCCAAGTCCGGGTAGCCGAGATCAGCATAGACTACGGCACGGCTCAGGTAAATGATCAGGTCATAAGGATTTTCGAGAAGCTGATCGGTGAGCTGGCTACGTTGCTCCAAGAGGCGTTCTACGCGAACGTCATCCTCGTTTGACGAGTCGTCCATGATGTGGCCGGAGTACTTGTGAGAGGATTCCGACGTCGTCGAGTGGCCTGGCTCGTCGGTCAGCCCTGTCCGTGACCAGTCGCCCATAACGAAGATCAGTGCGGGAAGGGGCTTGACAGCAGATAAGACCACGCTCCCTGGCTCTCGGCTGGGCTGGCTGGGCTGGATGTGCGTGCAGGGCCTGGGGTTGGTCGCGCCGGTCTGGTTGAGAGGGGTTGACGTGACAAGGCGGTGTCGATGTAGTAGTGGGTTGGTGTTAGGACGAGAAGCTCTGGGGGGACCAGATCAATTCTCCAACGAGAATGGCAGCGACAAGAGGAGAATTCTCGATAAGACGTTGCATCTCAAAGCAGAGGGACGCAAGGCCGCCGGTGTCGCGAAGGACGGGACTTCGTGGCAGCCGGGAGATGTGAAAGTATGTATGTATGTATGAACTGCTGCGGAGGGGCACCGACTCGTACTTCAATGCTTGCAGAGGGCGGCGGGCGGGTGAGAAGGAAGCTACCAAGGAAAAAAATTGAGTGGGACCCGAGGAGAGGACCTAACAGGGACCCAACCCAAAGAAGCACCCGCTCGAAACGTGCGCCAAATAAAAAATAACAAAAAATACGTAGGAACTACGTAAGTAATTTTTTGTGTTAAGCTGGTACTGCTTGCTGGGATTGCTGCCTGGCTGGCTGGCTGATTTGCTTGCTTGTCCGCTGCTGCGAAGTGGCTGGCTGGACTGGCTGGGGGCTTGCGCTGCTTCCCCTTGCGGTGCTGTTGGTTTGAATGCGGACCACGACCAAAAAGAAGCCAAGAGTGTTGCAGAGATGTCACTCGGGCAGACAGACGGTTGGAAAGGAGAAGAACTCGTGATAGACGTAGAAGATGTCCTTTTTCCGTAAAAGGGGTCGCCGGGCGAAGCAAGAAAAAAAGAAGAAGAAGGAAAAATGAGTGTTTTTGGTCGCTACTGATAGTAGGATGCACGACCAGGAACGACTTGGTAATTCCTTTCCCAGATGCTGCTGGTAGGGCAGATCTTGAAGAGATGGGATTTTTGGATGGGAAAAGGCCTAGATCGCCGGAAAGCCGTTTTTTTTCTTCCCTCTTAAAATTTTGTGGAAGCTGACAAAGGCAACGGCGATCCGAGAGTGCAGTAGTGACTGGGTAGGCGAGTAGCTAATGAGATACCAGCACTGGGCTTGCTATTGCTAGTAGTAGTTTACCTGCGTGCGCTCCTGCAGATCCCTCCATCATGGACCAACTTTGGCACTTTTATTCAGTGGTTATAGTGGTGGTGTACGCTACGGTACCTACCTTACCTCGAGGTACGCATCAACCAGCATCTACCTACCTACATTACATTACCTTAGAGTAGGCGGCAGGACGGGACGGCACTCATCAAACACACCCCTAAAAGTGTATTTCGTCTCCTATGCAGCGTGACGTGAAGGGGAACAGACATGATGGCCACGAGACGCGTATCGGTGTGTTATCCGTGTTTGCATCATGCCATGTGTGCATGTGGACTATCACGTGTAGTGTAGGTTAGGTAGGAGATCCCCTTGCATGATACCGTGTATATTAAATTGGCACAAATTGGGGGGAGACAGGCGACCGGCCATTGAGACGTCGTCGATGGGAAAAGCAAATTTCTGAAGGTCTCTCGACAAGACGGACAGAAGGGAGAAGCGACAGCAAGAAAGGCGGTCCTGAGAACGGGATTGGACCCTTTGTGCTTCCCGCAATTTTCAGGGTCTTTGAGCGAAATGAGGGGTCCAACAGCCCTTGAGGCCCGCTGCCAGCCAATGGAGGGTCCCGAGACAGTCGAGCCAGCGCCGTGTAAGATGGGGCCCAATCCCGCTTATGCACGCGTGTCCGTCTCTCCGTGAGTGACCATGCGAGCCATGTCGCAATGCTACAGTACAGAGTACATACAGGCCATGGTGGCATGGTCGAGGTTTGGCAGCACCACTTTTTGCCTTGCCTCCGGCGCTCCTTGGTTTTTTGTTTCTTGTGCACCATGCAATACTTAACCCTGATTCTGGTGGGGGCCACCCAAACTTCAGAAAAGTGAGGCATCTTTTTTTTTTCGCCATGGATTTCTTGGTCGAAATCCGCCAAAACTCGGATGGGAATTCCGTTACTGGTGGTCAATTCGCCCATCCCGGCCCACTGCTTTCAGTTTTTTTCCCCTTCGCGCTTAGTAAACCGCTTACACTACTGAGGTTAGCCAGCACTAGGATGCCAGACTCCCGAAATGCGCGGAGATTTTTCTTATTCATTTTTTTCCCTCTCGTTTTTCTCAGGGATGGACGATCACGACCGTACGTGGGAAGCACAATATTTCAAATAGCTTATATACATTCCAATAGGGTATATGCTGAAGATCAATACAACCCCTGGCCACTATTCCCCAGGGACCGTGTAAGTCAGTGAGATTAGTGGAAACTTCCTCGCATAGGGGTTGCAAAAGTCGGTGCGTACCTAGGTAGTATAGGAAGGGTATGCTAACCCACGACCACTGCCCAAATGCTCCGGACTCTCTTCGTCCATGAGTAAAATACAAACATCTATGACGTATCCCTATTCTGTTGAACGAACGACTAGTTCGCAAGCTTTAATACAATCCAATAGCGTCAACGTCGCATTGAAGGAAATTTGGACCGCGTCCAACCCACCATCTTACCATCTGTGAGCATGCCCATGTGGGGATGGGGATACATACTTCGGTTGGTTGGGCAGGAGTAGCCGGTTGTATCTATTTGTCTTTCTCTCTTACAGGTACTCGAGTCAGTAGAGCAGTTTTAGTATTGATTCAATTGGCCTTGACGATCTCTAGGTCGAACTCTAATACCAGTGGCCGTGACAGCTCCCGACTATCGACTTGCTTATCTCTCTTTCCAACGGCTGAATGGCATACTCATACACGTTCATGTCCGAAAAGTCGGTCTATCATCACTATAGTCAATCTGTGCCTTTCTGAACGGCAGCTGAAATCAAAGTAGTTGCAATGAAAGGGCTGGTCATGTGCTCGGCGTTTCCATCAGTCAGGCCAGATCACGAGCTTTTTGACAATGGCAATCCGAAAGTAGCCGCGGTTCAAGAGATGGAGTTTTGTCCTAGGAAATACTCTCTCAAGTGTCTATCTGTAGGCATGAGAATAACTAAACACGACGGGCTCGACAAGCAATTGTGTCACCTGTGGCTCGCTGAAAATAGCATCGACTAGCGAAACTAGCATTTGACACTGTCGCAATACCTCTTGGCACTGCCGAGACATCGGCACATATACTTTGGCCCAAAATGCAGTGCCGATCTGCTCTCTCAGGCACCAAAATTATATGCAGGAAAGCCGTTACCCGTTGATCACTTCCAAATAGTGGTGGTAGCGTGATCAGGGCAAGCGCTGAAGTTGTCGTCCATTTCCTCGCTTCCAAAATATACAATCCCCGTTGACTTGATTCTCCTCCTTTCTCTTCTCAACCAACGACGCCGACAACCGACCCCTTACTTACGACCAAGATGAGTATTACACTGAAGTCGATATCGAATCTGAGTCTCAGTATCCCGAAGATCAATCCCTCCTCTACGGTCCAAGAAGTCGTTGACGCATTACGTGCCCTTCCTTCCCGTCCTTCATCCTCGTCCCCGTCCTCGTCCCCGTCCTCGTCCCCGTCCCCGTCCTCGTCCTCGTCCCCCGATCCGGAATTTTGTACAGTGATTGGAAGAGATGGATAATACGTTACAGTCCCATGTCTACTACAAAATACGACAACTCTATATATTCGCGGAGCGCGCGTAACTGGCCAACCTCCATGTGAATTTGGAGGCTGGAGAACTCAGCTACAGACAATCATCACCAGGGACTAACCTCTGGGGTCAGTCGTGGCGTGATAACTTGGAATATGTACGCCGTATCTCCACATCGTACTTGAAAGATATATGGCCAAAGGCTTTGCCAGCAATTCGTCGCTGTCGACTGCCTAGAGCAGCAAAGACCGCAGGAGGCCAGGCATGACCTCCCGGTCGTAGGGCCCACGGGAGCGGTCCCCTGGAGGACTTTTCCTGGGGAGAGCGGCGCCAAATCACAAAAATCAACTCGACTTAACTAACCGAATTGGCGTAGAAGTGGTAGGATCATAGGTAGTTGCCCACAGCCGCACGCTGTTGTCTTGAGGCGACTGGAAACTACCAGCTGCTCCGAGGTCCCACTGGGAAGTTTCGCTGGAGAGAACCACGAGATTGCACCCAACTTAATTTGCCACTCGTATAGTACTGGTGAGCATGGTCGTCTGCCTGCCAGTCTCATATTCGTGTCGTGATCAAGAAGACGTTGCCATGTCGTGTTGGTATCTCTAAATCGTTCAAAGCTGCCGTGTATCTCCAGTTGAGTTCCTGTCTGGCTTCCCCAAGATCGGTTCGAGCCAACGCTGTTTGACCATGGAGTCAAGTCCACTGGGTGGCGACGGCTAGGCGGTTCCCGAAAGCGACCCCTTGAAATAGGGCAACCCGACCCGACCATCACTAACGTACATGGTGCATTTCACACGGCAGCCCTGCGCTTTTCTGCGAAAAGACTGGCATGTCGGGTGGCCTGATCGCGAGCAGGGTCTTGCCCAGTGGCAATACGCCTCGTATGCCTACATTCACCCACCAAGTCAGCAGGCGAGGTTCTCGCAGCTCCTCCTTAGACAGACCCACCGTGTGTATAATTCCCGAAGTATTGTACTTCCGCGGCTTGGGGCCCAAGAGAAGCATTCGGCAAGGCAATGAAGGATGAGTTTGTGGGAATTGAATTCGAGACACGCCGCCTTGGAGAATGCAGAGATTAGGCTTGCAACTTGGGTTTAGAGTGCAACATTCCAATCCGAGATCTTTGTAGTCTCCACCATGCGGGATCCTCGCGATGGTTATCTTCAGCTCATTTTTGCTCGAAGACAACTAATTATCAGCTTACCGCGCTAAATATGTCTCGTCAGGCATGGTAGATATCTTCAGTGCTATATGGCCGTCTGCATCCCATACCAGGTCACAAATACTGACACATACCGAGTCAGACTGATAGGGGCAACCACAAGCGAGCTCTTCTCCTTAACGGCCTCTCTATAATATTCGTATGACTTTGGCACTCACAGACAGAACTGCTATTATATTCAAAGAGGATAAATTCAATTCTAGCTGACAACTTTGCCAAGCCCCCTACCTATATCCTGTGGTTTTTCCAACGTGAAAGCCACCCGTTTGTAGAATTATGCACCGCCCAAGCGTCCACTTGACCTTCCATCGACTCGGAAGTCATAGATGGTTCACGATATCTATCCACAACTCATTGAGGCTGATGAATTTCCTGGAGTCTCTCCTATCAGAGCGCTGACACACAGCTCTCCTAATCCTCGGTGCCGAGAGGACTCTTGGCGTTTGGTAAGGCGTCCAATTGAATCCGAGCCCGCCGTCATCGTCAACATTCGGATCGCGGCAAGGGCCTCGGAGGAAGTGAGTCTGTACGCCCTCAGAATACAGAAGGGAATCCTCTGGGTACAGGTTCCGTTTGAACTGGGGGAGGCTGACACCCAGAATTTGCTGCCCAGCGTCCACATTTCCCAAGCTGACTTTTGCCAACCTCTTACATCGGTTGTTATCCAAGGCACTATACACGGCAAGCTTTGTAGAGGTAGCACAAAAGATGCAGTCAGCTTATGTTCTTGCTTCTTGTCGCCGACGGTGCTGGTACGTAACATTTTGAGCAATAGGTATAGAGGACCGCGCCGCCGTGGCGTTTCCCTTGTTCCAATCTCGAGATGGGAGTCCGCGGGCTTGCAGCGCCCCCGATGTGGGCGCCTCATGTGCTTGTGAGCGTGGATTTCAGGCAGACGCAAACTTGGTGATTATTTTGATTGCTTCATTGTGAACTCACGTCGTGCAATTTACACATCAGCCATTTCCTCGTACCTGTCAACGGTAAAGACTGAACATCAAGCCCTGTATCATACGTCTCGCCATGGGCGCCGTCCTCGCATCTATCCCGGCGGACAAGCAAGACTCCGATCCCAACGGGCCGGCCCTGCCTCCGCCGCCGGGCGTCGTGCCCAACTTTGACGACCCGCCGAATTCCAACACCATGGCTCGCGCCGTCATGTCTACCTGCCTGGCCGTCGGCTCGCTCTTTTACCTCGTCAGGGTCTACGGGACGTGGTTCGTGGTCAAGAAACCCCGGTCAAGCGACTGTACGTCTTTTGCATATATCCTCCGTTGAAGGTTCAAAGTGGGAAGACCAGTGCTGATTCCCACATTTGTACGTCGATATCTACTCCCGGGGGCCGTATACGAGTGATCTGTCATGCTGATACTGGGAAATATTAAGATTATATACCTTGCCTTTGTAGGGGTATTCTTCGCCGAGGGCAAATACGGATACTTCGTCCACCAATACGATATCCGTCTCAAAGACCTGCCCCCTATTATTTACGTGAGATCCCATCCCCGTCGCTAGACTTCCCTTCTGAATATTCTTCTCCAAACCAGCTCTGGACCTGCCGCGTCACTCTCTACGGCGCCGAGCTCATGACGATCAAGACGGCCATCCTGCTCGAGTGGCTGCACCTCTTCTGCCCGACGGGCGCGCGCAACCGCTTCTGGTGGACCGCGCACCTTCTGCTGTGCGCCAACATCGTCTTCTACTGCGCGGCCATCCTGGCGCTGCACCTCAGCTGCGCGCCGCACGCGCGGCTCTGGGACAAGACGGTGCCGGGCCGGTGCGTCGATACCAGGCCGCTCGACATCGCCTCGGCCTTTGTTAATTTTGTTGTGGATGTTGGCATCCTGATGCTCCCGCAGCGCGTCATCTGGAGGCTGCGCATGTCGACCCGGAAGAGGATGGGCGTGTCGGCCGTTTTCGGTTTGGGGATTGTGTACGTCTTATTTTCTTTTCTTCCCCTTGTTAAATGTGTTCGTTCCCTGTCAGACATGGCGGTAATCCAGCATGGCATGGTGATAAATACTAAGTCCAGTACGAAAACAGCGTCCTCATCTTCGCCGGGACCCGCACTGTATTCACCATAGTCCGCGCCTCGGCACCGTCCGCGTCCGCCGACTTCACCTGGAACGCGTCGCTGATGGGCCTCCTGTTCGCGGTCGAGGTGACGCTCGGCGTAGTCATCTTCTGCCTGCCGGCGGTGCCCAAGTCGTTGGACGGGTTCCGGTCGCGTCTCGGTCGTTTTTCGTCGTCGGGCGCATCATCGAGGGAGGGCAGGTCGCCGCCTTGGCCTGGTTCCTCGTGGGCTCCCATTGCCAATAGCAATAGGAAGAGGGAGCTGTCTGTGTTCGAGGGGATTGGGGTGCCTGCTTCGCTTGAAAATCATAGGGCTTGTTCTTCTGAGACGTGGTCGAGCTCGCACAATGATTCCATTCGACACTTTTCAGGTGAGCAGTATGCACTGACACAATGGGCAAGGCGCGACATTAGCCACGACGTTAGGGTCAATCATGAAATGGAAGCATAAATATTTTCTTGCTTAAGACAGTTGTGTTATTAGTTGGCCTGGCAAAAATAAATACTGGCATAAATCATACATCACAGACAGAAACTCCAAAGTTGTCATGGACAAAATATAATAGAAACAAGAACAAAGGCTTGAGGGGAAAAAAAGTGAAAAAAAAAAAGAAAAAGAAAAAAGTTGGTGCGAACAGAGGTTCGAGAGGTAGATTCTTCCAGTCCTCCGAGGGTCGAGTCTGCCGTCAAGAACCTGTGGTCTGTCGCACCTGACCACTAAGCCAGAAGGCCTAGTGGTCGTTGAGAATTTGACGGCGAGTTACACATTATGTGTCTTCCTTTCGGCGGTCGGCTGAATTGGACTGGAGGAAGTCGTGTCGGGTAATCATTTCAGACGGCTGCCCGGTAGACTGACGCAGCACCGAACACGACGCACCGGGTATTGAGACATCAAAGAGGAGTTGGGACATCAACAAGGAGAGAATTACAAAAAAGAAGACCATCCAGGATGGTAATTAGCACATGTAAGTTTCGATCTTACGTCCTTCGGAATTCATAATCTTTTGTGTTTATGAGTCCGACGCTCTACCACTGGGCTAAAGTGCTTGGGATGTTATCCTACTTGCTTGTAGGGAACTTGTCATGTGTTTTATTCTAGATACAACGAATTGAATGTGCTCTTGGGTATCTGTGCGTGCCTTGGAAGGGTGTGCTTGAGTCAGACAAGAGTGACTCATGATGGTGAGGCTGAGGACGTCTTTGGCTGCGCCCCTTCACTGCGCTGGTCACTACGCACAAGGACGCAATTCTTGCCTTGGAGACAATGGAAAATCACAGCATCAAGTCATTTCATGGTACAAAGTGGTTCCTGTCATGTACATTGCTGTTCACACCCTACGTATGAGGCTGTATGTGAAATCCGAAACCTGATGCCGCGGTGCCAAATGCCAAACCACAGACTCCATATCTCTCCTCATCTCCTGAGAACTGTCTGCATTCCGGGGTATCGTCCTCATTCCATCTCTTGTAGTACTTTTTCAACAGCTTTCGTATCTTTTCGATAGCTTTGCAGTACTCGTTAGATCATTCCATTTTCCTTTGTCGACTTATGCGGCAACCTTCTTGACGCCACCTCGGCGGCGAGCCTTGGCAGCACCGCGGCCAGCAGGTCCCTTGCCGATCGGGATTCTAGCCACGACAGAAGACAAGAGATCGGCGACCTTCTCGCCGTCCTTCCAGAGCTCGCCGACATTCTGCTTGCGGCCACGGGCCTCCTTGACGTACTTCATGGGCACGACTCCATCTTCGTTGCCCTCGGTGAGGACGACTCCGTTGGAGCTCATCCACCACTTCATGTCGGTCTCCTCGAGACACTTGGCGACGTCAACAAAGACCAGGATCTCTGCGTCGTTACGCATGCCGCTGATGACCTTGGGACTGCCAGACTTCTTGGTGGGCTTCTCCTGAATCTCGTCGCTGGCGTCGTGGACCTGAGAGTCGTTCTTGCCATCATCGGGCAGACCGGTGCCAAAGTGGACGTGGGTGCGATCCATCTTCTTGAGGCCGCCGCTTGCGACGATCTGCGGCCAAAAGGCAAAGTAGGTACCGTGGACAACAATATCCGGGATGTTGCCGGACTCGAGGGTGATAGGCGTGTGGAGGCCCTCGCTGTCAAGTCTGATACTATGTCCTTGGTTTGCGCGGATGAGCCAGTCCGCCGGGTTGGTGGATTCGGGGTCATCTAGACCCTTGATGGGCTTCATGCTGAAGCGCTGCTTGGCATTGTCTGCGACTGCCCTCTGGATCTCTGCAAAGGTGGGCTTGAGAGATTTGAGTCGAGACCAATGAAGCTGTGACTTTTGTTAGTATGATAATACTCTTGCGATAATATGTCGCATGTTGAGTAATGATGCGATGATAAAGTGCCCAACGTGGCGGTACAAGTGGCGGTACAACAGAGGCGGTACAACAGAGGCGGTACAATAGAGTCGGTACAACAGAGGCGGTACAACAGTGGCGGTACAACTGCGACTCGATGGGATGAAGATGAAAATGAAAATGACTATGCAAAGGAAAGAACTCACGACATGGTCCAGGCGGGCGAAGCCCTCACTGTCGAGCTCGACGCCGGCCTCCTCAGCCTTGTGGCGCAGCAACATGCTGAGCGCCTTGCTGATATTCAGATCGCGCTTCTGCTGCTCGGTTCCAGCGCCGGGCGTGCGCTTCTGAGTTCCATTCTTGCCCTTGATGGCGAGAGCCTCCATGCGATCCTGGGTATCGGCGAACTCCTCGTTGATCGCCATCTTGTGATTGATATGATGATTGCGACAACAAAACGGCTTTGTTTGATGGTGATACGGAAGAGCCTTCTTGTCGGCGAGTGGTGAATGTGAAGATGAATGCGCCTGTTTGCGCAAGTCGCCAAGTGAGGTTGTGGTTGAGGACCAGGTGGTGTAAGAAGGTGGGGTGCTGCGAGTCCGAGTTGTGACCAGAGAAAGAACGCGGGCTGCTGCTTGAATGGGAACCCGTGCGCGCGAGGTCGAGAAGAAGCCTCTACTGCTGGCGGTATTGGACGCCAGATTGTTCCGCTTGTATGATCTTCCTTGTCGCAAGTTATCGCAAGAAAGGTTGGAGTGTCCTGTATTGTTCAAGGAAACCGCCGAGCTGCTGAAGGACAACCAACTCGACTATGAATATTTGATGGAGTTGGGTGGGACGAGGTGCTTAGCCGCGTTTGCTCAAGAACTTGGCGGGGCTCAGGGTAGGAAAAAAAAAAGTATTGATTGAACCTCCAGCCCGCCACAACCAGCCAATCAATCTGATTGTTCGGCCTGTAAAAGGCAACCAGGCGCAAACACCGCTTTTAGTACCAGCCCCAAAAGCTTTTCATCCAGGTATTATTATTCCAATCTCGACGCCGGCTGAGTCACCCGTTTGCTGCAGCCCTCGAAAACGTCCCCGGGTCAGAGGCTGGAGGGGTCAACAAAGAGAGTCTAGTTCATTATGAATCATGATGCATCATTCACACAGAAGACTATCACTTTACAAGTTAAAATCCATTGCGCTGGATTATCAAGTTGCTGTATGCCATTGAGGAACCAAGTACGCTATTCATACTTGATTGCCCAGGTCTTTCTTTGTCTTGATGCTCCATCTTGACACTTGCGCTCGTCTCGGCAAGGTCTTTTTCAGGATCGGTGGCAGAACACTGAGTTGATGAGTCTCTGGATCAGTCGTGTCCATAGTTACTCGAGATCCCGTGTCGAGGAAAATGATGTCTTGTCAATCGCGCCATATCGAGCGCCATGCCATGCATTTTTTCGTCCTGTGTCGTTGAAATTCGTTCCGAAGCCCTGGCAGTATGCCATCAGCGCCTAGGCCGCCTTCCTCCAATGCCCTTTTTGGTATACACAACTGCTCCAAATATGTTACAAAGAAATGCCCATGGTCAAAGACGCTCTACTAATGAATACTGAAAGGACAAAGGAAATGTATGGTTTCCGGACAAAATGAGGGGATTCCAAAAAATAGAATGATGAGAAACAGGGCTGTCCAAAGCGAACCGCCCCTGCAAGTAAACTCCTCCTGAATGCATGAACGTCGGCGTCGTAAGAATTCGTAATGCCGGGTCTTATTAGTTTACAGTCCCAATTCCATCAATCATTGCCCATCATCACCGGTAGCCAGTCGACTGCCCCGCCGAATTGCTGGTCATTACGCTGTCGCGCAGCCTTCTTTGGAGACTGCCGTTGCGGCCGGGAAGGCCGCTCTGACCTCCTGAGAAAGCCCGTTGTCCACGATCTTCTGCCAGTTTCTCGGCCAAGTTGTTGCTTTCGCGATCTGGCGTTTCCCTTTCCATGTATCGCCGCGACGCAAGACCGCTGTTTGTGGTGGGCTGAATACGTGTGTTGATCGTTGATAAGCCCAGGCGTCGCCGCTGCATCGGTGAGGCACCTAGACCAGCAGACTCCATAGAAGCCATGGGAATCTGGGGGTTAAATTCCTGGGCCACAGGAGGGCGAGGTCCTCCTGACAGCTCCGTGGCAGTTCGGGACACAGCCCGAATCCGCAATGATCTATCGTCCTCTTCCTCATCGTAAACGTTCCGGCGGGTTCGCAATAACGAGGATCTGCGTCCAGCTTGCTCATCTGCCTCTTCTGTCCCTCCGCGACGCGACCTCAGTAAAAGGGAAGACTTGCGGCCATGGCCGTAGACAGAGCTAGATGCAGAGCCGCCGCCTTCTTCCGGCTCCTCCGTACCGCCCCTGCGAGAGCGCGGTACCAAAAGCGAAGTCCTTCGGCCTGTAACCTCGGTAGGTGTCACGGGAGTCTGCGACGAGTAGCGGGAGCTCGGGCTCGGGAGCGCACTTGAGAAGAGCATGCTGCTGCGCCTCTCTTCAAGTCGCGACATCGCTCGAGGGCTACTGACAGCTTGAGTAACGGGACTTCGGTCCTGGAGGACATTACTCGAGCGTCGAGAGCTGGCGCCTCCCGAAAATCGTGAAATCATGGGACTGCCAGCGAGCCCAGTTTCTAGGCTTGGCAATGGGATGTCCTGCGGCTGCGGCTGCGGCTGCAGCTGCCTGGGTTGCGGCTGATGCTGATTTTCACTGAGTGCCAGGCATAGTTCCGTCAGATTGCGACATATACTCTCGGCCTTCCTCCGCAACTGCCGATCCGTCACTGCGGGGCCTCCGGTGTTGCTCGCAGCGCTGGAAACAGGGCCAGGCTCGCCAATCTTTCCAATCATGGTTGATAGAGTGATTGCATCAGACGCCGCGTTCTCCAAAGCGTTGTATATTTCCGGAGGTAGCAAGGACTTGGACTTGCTCATGGCAGATTGCAGGAGGGGCTGACACTCCTTGTATCCGTATGAGGATGACACAGTACTCACTGCATCTGTTTGTGGCACAAGTTCCCCATTGTGTTTAGGCGATCCGGACATGGTGGTCGCATTGGTAGTGGCCGTGGGAGGTCGCTCTTCCGAAGCTCTCGACATGGCTGCACCGGACGTGGGCGGGAGTTTTCCAGTCAGCTCGAGCCGCTGGATGCGAGATCTTATATCGTCTATCTCATCCCAAACGGTCGAGGGCGCCGCAGTCGAGTTCGAAGACTCCGTGTGGTGGTCACCGTTCTGCGTTTCTGGCTTTTGGACCTCCATTGTCTTGGGTGCTAGTGGTGAGGAGTTGAAAGTTCGGCCAGAACTAAATGCGGAGGCAGCAGATTGTTTTAGGGACGACATGCGCGAGGGTAGCGCAGCTGTACTATCAGCATTGGACTGCCTTCTCCGACTATTCGAAGTGGTCGACTCTGCAGGCGGCTCCTGGAATGTCAGAGTTCGGGGTGTGATTGGCGACACCCGTGAATTGTTCTTTATGTCAGTGGTTCCATTCGCCAAAGAGCTTCGAAAGGTGAGAGCGCGAGCTGGTCTCTCGGCTGCCTGGCCCTCTCCCCTCGACTTTGATCTCGAGTTCTCCAAATCAGACATGCGCCGCGAAGCCTGAGTGGGGGACATGGGCTGATAAGGCGGTATTGCTGAGGAGAGTGGCCGTCTATGTGCTGATCGGATGACTCGCGACTGCATGCTTCGTTAGAATCAATCAAGATATTATTCATGCTTCACATAACATCCGTCTAGCGCGGCATGATGGGCATATGACGAGAGGCCGATCGACCTTGGAAGATTATAGGGACTATGCAAGTGCGCGATGTGAAAAGAGACATTCCCGCTGCCGATCTCAACGCCGGCGCGCCTCGCTAGTATCAGCACCGGCGCAGAGCCAGTCCAGGGGAAAGCCCGACGCGCGTAGGTCGGGGAAAAAAGGGAAGAGCAACTCCAGCCGCGATGCAATTACAATTCCAATCATGCAGAGTAGAAAAGCGCCAAGAAGGGAAGGCGGCTGTGCACAGTTACTTACCGACGTGGGTTGAGACTCTGGCTCCTCGCGGGCCATGTTCAAAAATACATCCCCGCTGTCGTCAGCATCGTGATGCTCTAACGTAGAGTCGAGCGGCGTCATTCCGAGACTTTCGATTTCTCGTCTACCTTCCAAAGCCTGCAATGTCGAGTCGTCGTGGCTAGACTTGCGAGGTGGCGGTTGATAATTTGGCGAGTGTATGCTGGCGCTGAGACCAAAGGTTTTTCGGTCGCCAGAGGTTCTGATAGGACGAATAGGTGCGATCTTGCTCGGGGTCTCGTTTGTGGCTGTGGTCGGGCTGGGAGCGCCAGATCGTCTGCTGTATGAAACTGGTGGTCGTCGCGTGCTTATCGAGCCCTTCTTCTCATGTGAATCTGATTTCCGCACTGACTTGGGCGACGTCAATTCTTTATGGCCCTGGTATCGCTCGTCTGATGCAGCGTTTTCAAGTGGTTCCTCCTGGATTACAGCCGAAGGAGGTTGTGGCTCCGAAGCAGCAGATGATTTTCTGCTGACAGACTGCTCCCTTGGTCGTTGTGTTCGAGGAGACACAATCGTAGTAGCAGAGTCTGAAGCCGTCGGGCTTTCTGACGACTTGGATGGCGGGAGTAGAGAGCCCAGAGAGACGGGCCGCCGTGCGCTGACGGGTCGGGTCGCGCGTACGAAAGCTGATTTCCGTGGAGTCTGTAGTAAACTGAGCGGCCGAGACCTGCCGGAACTCGTATCTGAAGCAGCAGACGACGCGACGTGTTGTTGCGATACTACGCTGGACGTAGGGGACAATGGTGCTCGGGGTGAGACAGGACCTCGACGGATGCTGCTGCGTTGGCGATCGACTATAGCGGAGCCGTGTCGCGTGGAAAAAGATGGGATGCTGCTGGTGGTCCTGTTATGCTGCTGGGCCGTCTGTGGCGCCTGCGAGTTTGCTGTACGTGCTGGTGCTTCTTTGGGTGCTGGATCTTCTTGAGAGTTGGGATCCGTGCGAGGTGAGACAGGCGACGGTGGAATGGCTTGGCTTTGGGTTACCAGCGACGGAAGCGCCAAACTTTGCTTGCGCAGGTCGGCAAAGCGAAAAGTGGGTAATTTGGAAGGGTTGTGGTCTTGACGATGGGCATGAAAGTTATTGTTGGGTTTGCTCGAGGTTGATTTTTGGTTGTGTTGCTGCTGGTCATCAGGGCGACGGGTGGCAGCCGGAGACGTCAAGGTCGAGGTCGAGGAGGAGGAGAGTTGGATTGGGCGCCGCACGGGTTTGGCAGTGCTGATGGTCGTAATAGTAGTATTATTGGTGGTGAGGGCTGTTGCAGCACCATCGCTAGTCGTAGTGGATGTTTGGCCCGCCATGGTCCAGGTCGGGTCAAGTCAGGGCCCAGGGCCAGGTTGCCAGGCTTGGTTGTTGCGCTTGCGAGCCTGCTGCTGAATGGTTGGCTGCTGGCTGGGGCCGGGCCTTGGTTTGGCTGTGTTGTCTCTGCTGTCTCTCCGTCTCCTCTCTCCTGGCCGACTGGGGACTGGGGACTGGGACTGGGACTTTGGTAAAGAAAAAAAAAAAAAAAAAAAAAAAAACAGCGCTCAATCAGCATGAACGAACCCCCCGGTTTGTGTCCCACCACTTCTCAGACCAGACCTCGGACAGGTCAGGGCTTGGCTGTCTCCCTCGAGGGACCCCCTTATGACAAGTAATAAACTCCGCAGTTGTGGGTGTCAAATTCTGTCTTCTCGAAGCGGTGCCCGATGAGAAGAGGGTCTGCTGTTATTTTTCCAGCACTATCCATGGGCAAGACCGTTGTTGGTCTCTGGGCATTGGACTGCTTTCTCTGGAGCTGGCCCGCGTTGGTTTGTTTTCTTTCCCTGGGGGAACGCTGTGAGAAAAATAAGCTCCGGGGGCGGCAGTTGCCAGTTGCAGTGGTGGCTTTGCGCAAGTTAATCCTCGATGACGCAGATTTGGCGGGATGCAAGCAACGAAACGAACAAAGGCTTTGATTCACAAAACAATGGACGTGCTAAAATATGTATGTCGAAACTGGGGAAAGAGAGGAGGGGTGAGAGAAATAAAAAAAGAGCAAACCAAAACTCGCAGCTCTGCCAAATGTCAAGTGAGAGAGTCGATCGCATCAAAGAATCCCCCGACTCCTGTACGTTAAGTTGCGTTGGGTTTAGAATGAGGAGCATGGGTCCCTTTACCGTCGAATCACTATCGTTTAAGGGTCAAATGGTCAACACCAGAGATCAATGCGTCGTGAGATTGACATTGGCCTTTTGCTGGCAAATGCGCCCAGAATTTCTACACTATCACCCGTGTTGGGTTAAAGGGTCAACGGCAGCCAGCCCATCTTGTCCTAGGGATCCCATAAACAGCAACGCGCGGGGAATTGCTAGAATAATAACAAGCAGCAGACAGAAGTCGAGAGACTTCAAAGTTGCAAACAGCTCTCACTCATCAATCAGTGCCCTCTCTTCCAAACCTGGTCGTATTTGGCTGAATGTGGAACGGTGACAGACATGTATGCACAAAAAAGGGATATCTAGCAGGGGGCTGTATGCGGTGACAAGGCAAAATTCTGCTGGCTCCCACAGCCATTGAACGCGACTGCAGAACAGAATGCAGAGCCCTCGGCTACGGATACAAGAAGGCCATTTCCGGCACACAGTGACCAGATAAAAATACCATAGTCGACGTCAAAGGTATCGCGAACCGTACCAGGCTGAGACAGGCGATTATATCATGACCACCATGCCATCCAGTATCATACAAGTCCTCTTCCCCAAAAGGCGGTCGGCCGACTCGACCCCAAACCTACAGTAGCCGACTCCAAAAGCGACCCAGTGATGTTTCAGTCGTCCATTTCGACGATGCCACATGGGCGGATAATTGGGCCTCTCGTTGGCTGCCGGACGCGAGCCCTTGCGGGTGACGCGCTACGCGAGAAGCGTGTTATGCGTGTTCGTGGATCTCGTGCCGTACACTAGAACCAGCTCAAGTCTGACCAGGGCTCTGGGCGCGCATAGGAAGTACTTCCATAGGTAGGGGACATGCTCTCGGGGAGAAAAAGGTCTTGGGCTCTCTTGAACTCTTGACTCTTGAGCTCTTCCGGCCTAGGGGGGAACAAGTAGATAAGCGATTTGTTCGATGGGTATTAATTAGCTCCCGGTCTATCGCCGCCATATCTGTGTCTATCATTATGATGGTCCTGTTTTAAATGCAACAGAAACTAAAAAGGTAGCCTGGCCCTCGGATATCATGAGCCAGAGGTGCGTACTGTGCAAAGACGCATTATGATCATACTGGTAATAGACCTGTGCGGTGCAGTCGACATTGATTGATCAGTGTGGCGGTTCCTCTCTGATACACAATTGATCCCATCTTTCGTTGGGTTCGGCAATCGATCTAATCACACAGCCATCGCAAATTATTTTTTTTCGACGAGTCGGCTTGTGGCCGGACCACATTTTCTTGGGTGCACCACAGACGACTCTCGAGAATGCCAGCCGGGACTCCCAGGATAACCCCCCGAAAGAGCCCTTGGACGGTTGCCGTCTAATTACTTATTCCGTGCGGGCCTTTTCTTCCAATGAGAAAGACGGACAAAGAAACAGACCAAGAATCCATTCTATTCTCTAATTACGTACCTACGATATAGCGCAATATGACCGTCCACTTTCAGCATGTGGGCCAGGTGCTATTTCGTTTCGAGGCCATAATGGATATGGCGCTTTCCAGCCACTGGATAGCGCGTCGAACGTCTTTTGTGTGCCTGTACCTGGCTAGCGAAGCTGAATACGATGATCGCCAAAGAAATATTTCACAGCAAGGCAAAAAATTGTTGTCGCAATGCTTTTTTGACTCCAGCTAGCCTGGCCTGGCCTACTAGCCTTACAGATCTCCGATAAGATCGCGGTAGAATCGCTGTAGAACAAATCGGCGATGGACGGGAAAAGCCTGTTTCTCGCAAGGTTTTCTTCTTTTCTCTCCAACAATAACTCCAGGCGGAACATCCGGCGCTGGCTCTTATGTATGGTCACAAAATGCCCCCATTCCCAGGGAGTCACTTGCCACGAGAGAAAGGAGCCCGCTCTTCAGAGCAGTAGAGCGCTTTCTGGCCTCCACTGCAAAATTTCGTCCATAGTCGACCCCGCTGATGGTAGAACGCGCTTGGTGTTCGCGCGACTTGTGGATTTCGTTTGAGTTGCTCCCGATTTTTTGCAGACCTGCGGAGAGCTGCAGCCATCAGAAGGCACATGCTTGATCAACTGCGCAACTGAAGGATAACTAGCACAATATCGACCCAACCCGACGCGTGGGATATGGTAGCACGACAGTGGTTTATTTTGGCACCGTGTCGTCATATCCTCTCTCAAGTGCTGTGGCGCACCGTTGCATCAAACGCTGAAACTTTAAACAGAGTTTGAATCATAATTCAAAAACCCCAAGCAAGCAAGTATGGAGACGCTGAGTGTTGTTCTGTTTCCGAGGTCACCTTGAGCCCCAGTCGTGTAAAGGGAATATCCACTCCCCAGAAAAGGGGGTTCATCCTTGCAACCAACGAGAAAAAGAAGGCAGACGTAGGCAGAATGGTGAGCACGTCTCCGATGGAAAACAATACGTTCTCAAATTGTGTACCGTAGCTGTGCTCTAGAGTTCAGTCAAGTGTTTATATCATAGTGTCCCTGCGAGCCAAATAAAGAGCATGAATCAACCGCGCAGATAAGGTCTATGCGTGAGCTAACTGTGTCTTGTGGCGCGACGCAGTGTGTTGAAGCATAAGAATGGCATCAGTTACCAAGTACATTTGCCCGGGCGAGGCTCGTCCCAGAGGCTCACTTCACCATCACTCGGGCACGAGAATCCCATCATGGCTTGATCTGCTTTGAGTCACTCAATTTGGGATATTCGGGTTGTGGATCAGGACCAGCAAACATCTGGGGTTACCAGACAAATGCACAACATCAAACAGCAAATGCGAGGCTGTCACGGTTCAAGTTGATCAAGGCGACGATCTCTCAGGAGAAGGTTTCTACCATGAGCGTCCACGAAGAGAAAAGTCTATTCAACAGTGCCAAAACTTATGCTGGATCCCCTAGTGCTTCTCACATGGATGACATCTGTCAAGAACAGTGCGACGCAGGCATGGTTTGCATTACATAGATTGTCATATGAGCACAGCGACCCATGATGAAATATTCCTCGAGGGGTGATGTCTTAGGTAGGTGGTCACTTGAGTTTGTCAAACTTCAGGGGAGCTGGCAGTCTTGATATGAATCCCGAAGACGCGCTTGCGAATAACGATTTATCATGGCGAGACCGGATTCGTGGTATCCGAATCGATGGAGGATGAGAGAGCTCGTATGTAGTTGTGAGACTGAATAAAGACATTCATTCACTTATGAACAAGAATCCGCTTGTACGCCAAAATATAGTATGCCAGGCTCCTGCCAACCATTAAGGCTCGATTGCAGGTTTCTGTCGAGCATATGGTAGAGTAGTACAGATGATAATTCTGTACGAACATCTGACATCGATGAGCAAAAACCACTTCGGATGATGGGGTCACCCAAAACGGTATTTATTCAACACGTAAGAACAGGCAACATGCGCCATTTCTTTTTTGGCACAAGGAATTTGACAATAGCCGTTTCGTCAAATAATTATGAACATATTCACCCTTGGGCGGATTTGAAGGGGCTATTGTGTATGATCCCGCAATCACGACGACGTTGTTTACTGTCGTCGGTGTAAACTGGAAGCTCGAGGGCAACCCGACAAGCAGAACTTGTCGGAATAAGAGTGAATCATCACATATTGAGAGCAGGCTTCTCACCCTACTAATTCTTATCAGTGCTTGAATGGTCCCCCTATTAAGGAAAGCCATATCTGCATTTTCCAGTGATGGCATTAGTAACAACTCGGCTGAATGGCTAAATGGAGAAAAGCTCGAAAACTCCAGAAGAGCAGTCCTTGTGATATAGATGCATGACATGCAAGCTGTGAGCCGAGCAAGAGTCTTGATTCGATTGTGAGGATCACTTTTGTAACTAGTCCTCGTTGCTTTCCGTCAAACCTGGTGGTCCCTCGATCCCTAGTATTCTCATAATGATCTTTCAGTCAAGTTTGTACTCAAGGGAGTATGGCCAAACCATTTTCCGCACGAGTTGACAAACCATGATGGATGTTCATATCAAGCACATATGACTAAATATCCCTGATGTGTCAATGGATTATTGTATCGAGCCTTGCTGCAGAGGTCCCCCTCGATGATCTTCTGGAAAGTAACGGCCATGACCAATCTCATCGCGAATGATCAAGTTACACCTGATAACGTCATGTGAGATCAATATCAAGATACCACTGGTGAAGATACATCTTACAAGTCTGGAAGAGGATGTTCTCGGGCGGGTTGTGTGTTCCGTCTCATATAGTGTAGTAACCACAGCACTGTTCCGTGAGTATTGAACTTGGGTTGACGATACATTTCTAGGAGGACTGAAACTTGTCTGTGACTGCTCAACACCTTTTTTTTTTCCCAAGTACTCACGCCTCTCCCAATATTGCAGTCTTGCTTCACGTTCGTGAGGTTTTGTATCACATTATTTATCACACTAACACTACTTCTTCGAACGATAATTGCCAAGACGAATCTGTGAATCACAATTGATGACCATTGACCCGATTCTTGAGGTGAGGAATTGCATTTCTTTTTAATGCGTCCGCAGTTTCTTAAATTTTGGCTACTCGATTGACATCTCATGAGCCGTGTATGTTTTCATGTTGACCCAGATGGTACATGACCGACTCCAACAGGCACTACAGGCACTTCATTCGCATCTAACATGAACGGTGTGCTCAAGGGGAAGGTGATATATCTGTGAATTTCCGTTCAGGCCGACGACTTCGAGTCCTTGAAGCGGATGTTGAGTATCGGCCAGGAGCTTGAATTAGCTTGATATTAGGCGTACAACACATCATAAAGCAAGGATCAAGCGCTTGTATGGTAGATGGCAAGTCAGATTATCCTTCAATGACAAAAATTGAGAGGTTACAGGCGATAAAAACAAAACGTGGTCCTGGCAAGAATCGAACCCGAAAAAAAAAATTTGGCTGAGGAGGGTCGGCTCAGCCAGAGAGAGAGAGTAAGTAAAGATATAATTCCTAGGAACGGAGCGCTTAACCACTACACCACTGTGTCCTGTGGTCTCGTGGCTTTGTTGGCAGTATCTTTTATATTTCAGCTTATAACGGGAATACCCTTTTGAGCTCATGAGATGTGGTATTAAGGTTATGGCTGGTAGACTTGGAGATGCTTCTCGCCGAAGTTCTCGGGCTCGAAATTTAGATTTTGCCTTGACAATCCTGTGCTTTGTATAGTGACTATAAACCGAATCTACAACGACAGCAGATACTCGAAACCCCCCAAGGATGCTGTATTGATGATGTCGTCAAGACTTGACATGAATGCAATGGAAGCTACGACATTCGTCCTCGACACAGCCTCTCGACTCAGTTTATCGACCGGAAGGGGAGTATAGCAAGCACGCAAGCAGCGGGTCTGGCAGAAGGCATGATCCCTTGAGAGAGTAAACAGAGACCCACCTTAATGGACTGGAATATATGAATACACTCGGAGATTCCGAGCGGTAGTAGCCTGTACGGGTCTGCGTTTCTGTTTAATACAAGCTGCGAAAATACCAAGAAAGTAAGAGCAGTCAGAGGCTTCTAATGGTAAGACTTTGATATTTGACTCATGAGGGCACCCGCTAGATATGAGAGCAGGTTAGAGCAGGCCGTATCTTCCATTTGACAAAGTATACGAATGTTGCTCAGCGCTTGGAGGTCGTCCAATCCGCCTTGATCACGTAATTACTGAGGCCACGCACGTGAGATCATGACTGGAAAGTTCTGAAATCAACGCGATATGCACCCTCATCGATGGAGTCCACGGGCCATCTGCCGGTGGCTCTCGGTCAGATTCAAACACACAAGCAGACTAGTTAGGACGTTCACTGCACAGGGTTCCTTTCGACCACGCATCTGACTGCACATGTATGGCCCCCAATATTCAGAAAGTAGGATGAGTATAGCCTGCTCCTCACCCGAGAAGGATTCATCAGCAGCGCCAAACCGGGACTAATTGGTCTCACCGCCTTGATAATCCACCGTCGTCAGTTGCGTCTGTATGTAGATCGTGGGAAAACTGATGCCTACCTGTGGGAAATGCGTTCGCTGGTGGAGTCGTGTTTCAGACCGGAAACTGGGCAGTTCGGGGTCTCAACAGAAATCGGGAAAGAGCAGGAGTGCTCTTATATGCAGCAGCCACGCAGAAGAGCAGAACAGTAGCAGTGGGTGCATGAAATTTGCGCCTTGCTTTGCATATACTTGAGTTGCGACGGGAACATGATCATGCGACTGACCCGTTTTGTTGTCATTTATCATTGTTGCTTGCTGCAGAGTGCTCGCTGCTGCTGCAGTCTCGTTTCCTGCAGAGGCCTGTCCGTGTCTGCTGACTTGGGCCATGTGAGCAAATCACTAATGCATATTGATTGCGTCTGATCTTTCATGATCGACTTTCCCCTTTCGCACAGCTCGCGAATCGGCGTTTTGCTGTCAGTCCAGAACGGAAAGAAACAGAGCCGGGAAGCGCAAACCAGACCACATGACATATACTGTGTATGCCGCCATGAATTCTCCTGTTGATCAATCCGTGCCCTGGATGCAAGAGCAGCATGCCGGATGCTTTCTGGATTGATTTCAGCATCGGCAGGCAATATTATATGCAGTATACAGGCAACGTGTACGGAGGATTCTTTCCTGGTAGCATGACCGTAGCCAAGCACCAACATACAGGAGGAATACTCCCGATCAACGACCACCAGATAGCGATACCAGTCCATCTCCAGGATTCCGGCAGTTGCCATGGCCAGTGCTCTTCGCTACCTCCATAGCACGATACTACAACGGCGTCCTACCTAACCTACATGATCTATACTACCACCACCCAGTGCAAACTTCTGCCTCCCCCCAGGATGTTGTTGAGCCGCACAACCGTTCGCCGGACCACCTAACCTACCGTAGTAACACCTTCTTTACTTGCCGTCCACAGACTAGAGCTGTGCTCGGTTAGTTGGAAGCGGGAGACGTTGCAAGTTGGGATGAAAGGATCATGGGCAGGCCGGGGCTTTTCTCTGGGCAAGTGGGGATTTTGCTTTTTTGTGTTTTTGTTTTCTGCTCGTGCTCGTGCTTGGCTCTCCAGGTCGTCCGGCTGCTACCTCTCTCGGTCGCTTACCGAAGAGGTCGTAGCGGTGAATATCCTTCCGCTCAAAGTGTTGCAAGTCCGACGCACGCTCATCACAAGAACGAGTCCCTAGGGCCCAGGGGAGGGGGGGCGATATTCAGAGTTGAAAGTGACCCGGGCCAACCAGTAAGAGGCCCAGCGGACTTGGAGTCTTGGGTCTTGGACGGCCAGAGTGGGGAAGGGGGCGTCTATCCAACCAGAAGACGGGCAAATTATGGGTCGTGGCTGTTTCAGATTTTGGCACCAAGTCGCAAGTCTGCGGCCTAAAATAGCAGGAGCCGACTAGGGGCCCGGACACCTGTGCGCTTAATGCTGTTTTCGGTCTCTACCCAAGTCGCTGGGCGTCTCTGGGTGCGCTACGAACAAGAGAGACCCCACCACCAATGGGACAGCACCATTTCCTTCCTAGCAGCACCTCGTAGCGATACCGAGAGGACAAAACATGGAAACTCGCATCCAATATTATCACGGTTATTCTAAAATGACTACAGAGTTTCTGAATAAAGGCATGTCATTAGAGTTTGGTATTCTCGGGGGGTTGCGAGATTGCACAGTCCCGTATGCGGCCATGCGTTTACCACAGACATGTATTACAATACCTATTCCCGACTGTCCCTAGCACACACAGTAGAAGAGTTGCTCTACTATAACCAGCCGCCCATCAAATTGCCATCCCCCCCCCCCCCCCCCCCCCCGTTTACTGTATTCGGGTTGGACTCCATAAGTACATTACGGAAAGGCAATCAATCGTCCTCACTTGATGGAGCCATTCCAGTCTGACCAGTGTCCCAAACGGTAACGTCCGCAACTCAACTTCTGCTCGGCAGCCTGGCCTTGGCTGCGGCAGCTGCACAAACACCGCCACAAACCTTTCAAAACCCCTTCAGATATCTCGTATCAAGTCGGCATCATCAGATAACACAAGAAAAAGTGGTCGACAGCCTCGCGCATTGCTCGACGTTGATCAGGTTCAGGGTTGTCTTGAGATGCGGCTCCCCTCATCTAAACATGAGACAGGGAGCTCAAGGTAAAACTGGCTGTCTTGTGACATGACAGAATGCTACGTCGACGGTTGAGCAAACCATTTTTTTTCTTTCTTTCTTTCTCCGTCGTCTGTCTCTCGGTATGCACGAAGCACCCATCCATGCTCGAGCGGAATCTGGAGAGATCTGGGGTTCGTTGTTGTTATTGACGATGGAGCCCGCTCCGTCCGTCGTCCAGGCCCCCCTCTTCGCCGTGTCGTCGTCGTCGTTGCCCGTCGTCGCCCAGGATTGTAATACGGCCGCTGGGTCTGTCCTGGCTCGCGGCTGTGACCTGACCATAAGACTGGGCTGAGCGTTGCGGACGTCAGTTCGTTGCGTGGCCCGAGTCCTGAGCCCGTAGGGTGGACCATATTGCGCATTTCGATACTTATTTTCGGAAGTCCAAGCATTGGAATCCCATTTCTGGTTTGGTCATTCGAGGTTATCATGTTCAGGATTCATGATTCATGGAACGAAATGGAATATTCTCCTGCCCATCAATAGTCGAATCCTTTAGGTTCTAGATCGGCATCCTGCCAGATCTTGACAGCCCGGTCCTCACCTTGTACACAAAGCATGTGACTTTTTGGAATACAATACAACAGGCGACTGACTGAGTTGCCGATTGTGGCTGGTCGGTTTGGTTTCGAAACATCCGAAAACATCCAACCGCTATGATGGTGTCTAACAGCGACAACCGGCTTTGTCTTGGCTGTCGAAAGTTTGTCTTCTGACGAGTCTACCCGCGCGCTGAGGCAGGTCTACCATGTGTCGTCCCGTTCGTTGTTAGAGAAACCAGTTGCCAGACAGTTTGCGCGCCCCGTTGGGATTTGATTCAGCTCGAGCCACGCGACGAATGAGGCGCCCTGTAGACTGATGGCACACAGACCCTCAACAGGACAGTGACATCCAGGAACAGCCTGGGGAGACCCAGCACACTCATGACTTCGTGACGCGACGAATTGGATGGCTCATACGTACTTGTAGCGTACGGAAGGGGAAATGTGGTCAAGGTAAGGATATACAAACAGGCGTTGACATGACTCAGAGAGAATCGCGGCATGTGTTTGGTTAGGACATAGTACCACGTATAGTCATCATCATTGGCGATGAATACTAGATGGACTGACTACCCTCAGCAATACGTACAAAGTACAAAGTACAGAGAAGGGCATCCGTCACAGACAGACACACACGCCACGACATACGTAATTACAGAGTCGAGAGTAATTTCGGACATAATACAAACCGGCAGCTTGGAACAGATCTTGCAATTGGTTTTCATGCTAGGCTTTGTCTTATTTTCTGGAGACCCAGTGGAGGATAATCTGGTTATACTTTACCCAGCGGGATGGACGCACAGTATAAGGATCTGCTCCATTGGATTTACACGAACCGTACTTTTTTATCGGGGGCCGTATGACGCTGCATATAGGCAAGTCGTAATTTCGCTGATCTGAACTTGGTCTGCTCCGTCGCACTCCGCCACCTGAAAGCGGTTCATCCAGCCAGCGGTTTAGTGTCCGCACTCTGGTCCTGCCAGCTGAAGACTCCCCCAGGGCAAATGACTCGACCTGCCCGTATCCCGGCAAGAGGGAAGGAATTCAGAGTAATGCATTGGATCGGAGGAATATGGGAAGAGAACCAAAAAAGAAGCAAAAATTTAGAAAATAGTCCGCTTCTCGCCTACGCAGTCGGACGCGACAGCAGAGACCCCTAGATTTCATTAAATTAAACAGAGATCCGAGGCAGATCCATCCATTCCCCAAGAGCCGACGCGGCGAGCCACCCCAAGCAGCGCAGCCAAACCAAGCCAGAGCAGCGGACAAAAGCAGCAGACTGCCAGAGCCAAAGGGCCTCTCGCCAAGAGTCGAGGACCGCCGACCCCAGCAGTCTTCATCTGCAAGCCCAAGGCTCGGTCCAACCACAGCGGCCCTGTTCAGGTGGAGCCCCTCATGAGTGGAGGGCTGATTGGTGACTCGAAATTATCAGCTGCAGAAGCCAGGCCGAGGCGAGCCGTCGTGATTGGTCGGCTTCGCGCTGGCGGCCATCTATTCTTAGAAAAAACAACCAAGTCTTTCCCAGAATCCGCGTTCGCTCCGTTTCGCAAACACCCAACCCTAGCAAGGGGGGGCGTGTCGCCAGAGAACGAGAGAGACTCACAAAGGACTCTTCTTACAGGCCGTCCGCAGCAGCCAGCAGCGAACAGGCTTGTTTGTTGCCCCGGACAGAGCGTGCGCTCGCTCGCTCGCTCACTGGGGGGAGTACGTACGGAATAGAGAGAAGAAGAGATGGAGGGAAGAGACAGAGAGTTTGCCGCTGGACGGGCGAATCTCGTTTCCCAAATCACTTGCATCCGTAGAAGCGGGCGCATATGTTCTAATCCACACAGCCGCTGCCATCTTTCGAGAGCCTCCTCCTCCCTCCTCTAACCCGAGTCCCCTTTTGCGCAAGGACATCACACATTCAAGGAGTCAATAACGTATCCAGTAGCGTAGACTAGTAGGTAATGTAGGAGAGCCACTCCGTGTAGATAAGAACTTTTGGGGCCCGTCTAATGTCTCTGCTCTCGACGCTCGCCGTTCTTAACTCGCACAGGTCCCGTTCCGTGCCCAAATCATCCATCAATAAAGTACTAAAGGGTCCAAGCCACAGTCCCGTCGCGGACCCTCTGCAAGCAGAGGGCACAAAAAAAGGGGGGGCGAACGAAAACCCGGGGGGGACAGTTAAAATAGCCCCACTACCCATTTTCCCATAATAAAACACTATATTTAATATAATAATTATCGTTTATATCGTCGCCAAACACCCATAAATTAATATAAAATTAATAATATAAAATTAAAAAATTATAATTTGGAAATAAATTCGTATTTTTATTTTTTTAATCGGGATATTTAAAATATATTTTTCTTATTATTTAAAACCGCAAAAAAGTCCTTAATTATAAATTAACCTTATTTATAAATAAATTGCCAAATAATATAAATTAAGTGTAAAAAAGGGATTATTATTTATTTATTTATTTTTTTATTATTTTTAACGTTGTTAATATTAATTATTATTTACTCGTAGCTTTATAATTTTATAAATATATTTAGCAAAAATAAAAAGCTTGCTTGTTTATTAAAAAGCTTTATAAAATTATTATCGTTTACCGGCTTAAACGCGTTAATATTAATTTATAATAAAGGCTTAGCTATAATTTTAATTTTTTATTTTAAAAGTTAAGGCTTATTTATATCGATCGTAAAAACAAGTTATTGCCGTTATTATAACCTTTGCTTTTTTTTTAGTTTATAAATATATTATATTGTATTCGAGTTATAAAAAATATTTTTTTTTGCCGCCGTATTTATTAAAGTTAAGGTAATTTTTTATTTCGCGCATTTAATTTACGAACTTTTTATATGTCTTTTTACCGCTCGGACTATTTTATTATTTACGGCGTAATTTGGCTTTTTTTATTAAATATAAATTTGTATATACGTATTTTTTTAAACCGGCTTTAAATAGCTTTTTTTTATTAATACGGCGCAATTCTTTTACCGTTATAATATCGAATTTTATACCGTTTAGCTTAGCGAACCGGCGGCGTATTTTTTAAGCTATAATTTATTTGCGTTATTACCGGTCGATAATAAATTAGTCGTTTGTATTTTTAAAAGTAATAATATAATTTGGGTATTTGGTAAAAGCGTATAAGCGAGTGCGGGTTAATAATAAAAAAATATAATTAAGGTCGTTAACGTGCTTTTTTTAACGTAATTAACAGTTTTTTTTATATTATATATTAATTATTATAAAAAAGCAATTTAAAGGCTAATAGCTCGCTAATAATATTTTTTTTTAATTTTATCGAGGACGATATTTAAGTTAAATAAACGTATGCTTGTTAGCTCGAAGCCACGTATAATATTATAGCGAGTAAAACCGGCGTAATAAATTTAGTTTAAATTACGCATAAAATCGGTTTTATTATAAATAATTTTACCGCGGCGAATAACTTTTTAAAAGACCTTTTATTATTTAAGCTTAAAAACCCGAAATATAACAAAATTTAAAGGTTATAATTAATTAATAAAATAAAACGGCATAAAACAAAGTATAATATTATAACTTAGGCAATATTCGACCGTATTTAGGCTAATATACCCTTTAAAGTTATTTAGTGTAAATAACCGTTAAATTAACTTGTTATTAATATATTATATTATGTCGCCTTTTATACCGGGTGTATTTTGCCCGTTTTTAAAAATAATACCGAATTTATCGACGCTAAACCATTATTATAGCGTTAAAAGTACGTTAGTTATTAAATTAATAATTTTGCTTTAAAATATAAAGGATTTTAGGAACAAATATTTGTTAAAATATTTAAAATAATTTAGTTATTTTTGTTTATTAAAGAATTTATTTTTAGCTTTAATAAAAACGGTGTTATTAAATAGCTGTTTTTTTAAATATTTTACCTTACTTTTTATAAAGTTAAATATAAAAAATAACAAACGGGGGAATAATTTTACTTATAATAAACCCGGCGTTAATAATAATATTTGATTTTTTATTACTAAAATCGCCGATTATAAAATAGTCTTAGCGTTTAATTTTTTTTATTATTATAATTTAGCATTCAGACGAAATTACGCTTATTTAAACGCTAATTTCGTCCGTATTTTAGTTATCGGATAATTAAATATTATATTTTTCGACCGTTTGTTTTCGGAGCTCGAAATATTCGGCAATTTATTTAAATTACTTTTAAACGCTAATTTTTTTAATATCGTACGGCATAAGCTTTATTTTTTTTATTTTAAAGCGGTTTTTTTATTAAATATTTATTTAAATATTATAAACCGGTTTATCGGGTAGCGTTTTATACGCAAAAATCCGATCGATTATACGTCGGTAATTTATTTTAATAATAAGCGCGCTAAACTTTTAAAATAACATAATATAAATGTTAATAACGAGGTTTTTTATATCGTTAACGTTAAAGGTTTGCCGACGGGTTTATTGCTTTTTTTATATTATAATTTGTTATTTTATAAAGCTTTTATTTATTTAATAACGGCGTTTTTGTTATATTCGAATTTTTTTGCTGCTTCGCGGGTAAAAAAAAGCCTCGCGTTATAAAAAGTTTTTATTAACTTAACGCGTTATTATATTGCCCGCGTTACTCGCGAATTTTAGCTTTTAAACGCTTATTTAATAATTTATAAAAAGCGGTAATTTTTAAAATTAAAATTAAATATTTTAAGCGTAATTTTATAATAATATCGGATAATTATAATATAAATTAAATATTAATTTATACGCGAATAACGACGCGTAAAATATATTTATTATGGGAAAATGGGTGGTGGGGCTATTTTAATTATCCCCCCCGGGTTTTCGTTCGCCCCCCCTTTTTTTGTGCCCTCTGCTTGCAAAGGGTCCGCGACGGGACTGTGGCTTGGACCCTTTAGTACCTACATACCCTCCAGTACTGATGTGGTGGTCGCACCCAGCAGGCAGGCTCGGCTCCTCTCACTCAGCTCGAGGTAGCATTGCTAGCGTTCCAAGGCCCGGGTGGGTACCAGCAGGTCTCTGACACAGCCATTGTTCGCAGTGGCTGGTACCCCAGCTGTACCAGGTAGTGTCGCAGACGCTACCTCGGCTGGCGAATTCCATTCCCTCCAGTGGTCATTCATTGTCCCGACTGACCATTGTCCGCTGGGAACTGATTCTTGTCTTGCGATTTCGATTAAGAACATGTCTATGATTCTTCTGCTCGAATCGGAGATACATAGGGACGGTAAATCACTCACATGAATACAGCTGATTCAAAAAACCAGCAGCTCGAAGTGCAGTCAAGTACAGTCAAGTGCCCATTTGATTGTCCTGTACCTACCTACCTAGCCGGCTAGTGCGTGCGGTGCCTGCCTCTATTGTTCGTAACCGTTGCTGGTCGCCTGTGCTGTGCCTGTCCCGCAGCGCCCGCTCACCACCCATACCTCTCTAGGTAGGGCACGTAGCTGGTAGTGGTTGGCTTCGTTTCGCTCCAGTCCAGTCCAGTCTGCTTGGCCGGCTGGTTTCCTTCTCACTACATTACAGCACCCTGCCTACCACCTACAGAGTGCTAGGTACCACCTCCAGTGAGCACTCGCAGTTTACCTTACGCTCGCACCCCCCCACCACCCCCTTGTCCACTACTACATACACCACATTGCCCTCTGCTCTGTACGCACACACCCCTCCGTACCTACCAACCCCGGTCTGGTCTGGATTGGGAACCTTGAACCACTTCTCCAGGCTCCTTCGTCTTTTGTCAAGACCCAACCGCTTCCTCCTCCCTCCCCTCAACCATTGTACACACTCTCGCCGAGTGTCCAGCATCGCGAACCGCCGCACCGCCCTCTGCCTCCCGCAAACATCCACCTTTTCCCTTGTATCTATTATGGGAATTGCCACTTCAGAGTAGCGAGAGCTTGTGTCCACATCCAATGGCAGTCCGTTCATAATCCTCACTTGGAACAAGAGAGAGAGAGACTGATCATCCCCAAACCAAACCCTTCTCCTGCGCCCGCGAATTAGCCGGTACAACATTTTCATTCTTCATTTTCTACACTCATTCACTCTCTTTTCTCACTACCTCTCCCACTCAAACCGGACCTTGTCGACCCCTCTTTGAGTTTCCCCTCGAGCAGCAAACAGGCGCCCGTTTGTTCGCCCGCACCAAACAAACCTGTCACTGCGGCATCATCACCTGGACATTGCCCACTAAACCTGTCGTGCGAGTTTGGACAAGAGGGATCCTGCGACTCAACACTTTGGTCGCAATTTTTTTTTGAGAGCACGATCTGGTAATACGGAAAGAGCAAGGAGAAAGAGAAAGCAGCGAGGAGAAAAACGCGAGAGGATTCAGCAGCGCTGTCCCCCATTCCAGGCTTTGACTGCCAACTATTCAACAAACCACACATCTAGTGGTTGTCTTTTTTCTTTCCGCCCCAAACAACCTCCGACAGCTACCAAATCGACACCACGAAAACCCGTGAATTGGGACAAGGTCGTTCACGTACACGACACGAAACCTTGTCGCTGCAACGTCGAGAAAGAGCAAGGAGATCTAATTTATCTAACATGCCGTCTGCAGCTGCCCGGCGACTCTATGAGGACCAGATACCCTCATTCATGTCTATTATAGATTCTGAGGCGGAACCCATGGTCGACGAGTCTGGAGAGGTCACAATGGTAGATTCAAAGTTCTTGGACATGGCGCCCACATACCCGTCGCACTTCTCGGGGCCCAACCAGGTGCCCCAGCAGCTTCAAGATGCGCTGCACCGACACCAGGACAGCACCTCCACACAGAACTCTGCTGATTCGTCGCCGACGACCACACTCACCACAGACACTTCGTCGTTATCGGATCCGTCGCCCTCGTCGTCACCCGACTCGCCCGTGAACTTGATCCCGCTCAACAACTTCCCCGGCACTTCTTTCGGCGGTTTGTTGTTGCCCACCATGGACACCCTCACGGTCAATGAGCAGCCGCCTACAATCAACACACACTTCCAGCGCCCCATGACTTCTCCCTCGCCGAGAAGACGCAACATGAAGGGCCTTTCGATTCAGCCTCCCTTTGCGGCAACAAATTCCAACAGCAGTCTGGTTTCCGAGCCTTCTTCGCCATCCTTCATCAAGCCTCAGATCCCCGCCATGAAGCGCAAGCCGAGTCAATTGAGCCTGAAGACTGATGGCCCCGGACTGACCCTGCGTGCTGGAACCATTGATGTTCCCCCGTCGCCTGCCATGGGCCCCATTCTGCAGAGACGCGCGCTCAAGCACTCGACCTCATCGCCGCACATGCTTTCTGCCATGAAGTCGGCCACATTCGGCCCTGCTGGTGGCATGTCGTTTCCCACACTCAGCGATCGAGGAGAGTCTGGCCTTTCCGAGTTCCTGCGCCCTACAAAGCTGAATAGCAGCTCGGGCAACAACAACCGCGCCTCAGTCATCATGGAGGAGGACTCGCCTATTCGAGCCCAGCAGGCCAGCTGTGCAGCCATGGATTTTGAGCCATTCCGCGACGAGAGCGAAGGCAACGAGGACCTGAAGTCACCCGGTTATCCCGATGGTCCAATTGCCATTTACGAGGACAATGTCTACCTGTACCTGGAGCCGTCTGCTGATGAGGCCGCCAAGTTCGATGTCGTCATCAATGTTGCCCGTGAGGTATCAAACCCGTTCGATCCCGAGTTCGGCGGCCTGCAGAACATTCCTAAGGAAAGTGTTCCCGAGTCGCCCATTCCGGACACGGCTGTTACCTCCGACAGCTTCTCTACCGCTTTTGAATACCCCTCGACTGAGCGCCAAGAGACCCCCACGACGCCCAAGGCTACAAATCCTCTCCAGGAACCCGAGTACATTCACATGCCCTGGGATCACAATACCGACATTGCGACCGATCTCATGACGCTCTGTGAGACTATCGAGAAGCGCACCAAGGAGGGCAAGAAGGTCTTGGTGCACTGCCAACAAGGTGCCAGTCGATCTGCCAGTCTGATCATTGCTTACGGTATTTACCAAAACCCGGGCATGAGCGTCAACGATGCGTACTACGCCGCCCAATCCAAGAGCAGATGGATCAGCCCCAACATGAAGCTCATGTACTGCCTGCAAGATTTCCAGAAGGAGATGGCCAAGCGAAAGGCGCTCAGATCTGCTGTAGGCCCTCGCAGTGGCCGCAGCCCGACCAAGCACCGGCTCACTCTTTCTGCAGATGGTTTCGATGCCAAGCCCAAGCCCAAGGAGCCTCTGTCCGCTCCCCTGCCCGACGAGAGCCCCAAGCAAACAGAGATGAGAACTCCTGAGCGAAGCCCCAAGCATGCGCGTGGAAAGTCCACACCCAACTTGGAGTCGATTTCTCCTGGACCCTCGTCGGCACCGTCAAGCTTCTCATGGCCAAGAGACGTTGAGTCCGGCTCTGAAGACTTTGGCCGATTCAAGTCGGACAAGCTGCTCGACCCGCCAAAGCTTCTAGAGTCCGAGTCCAACAATGCGTTCCCGCCTCCAGGTTCTTCATTTTTCAAGCCACCGCCGTCTCCCGGCTTTTTGCCGCCCAAGACTTCACTTGGCTTTACGCAGGAGCCCAAGGTGAGCTGGAAGAATGTACCCTCTCTGGGATTTCAGCCTCCTCCCTCGCCTGGCTTCCCCCCGCCGCGCGACTCCTACCAGCCCCCTCCCGCTCCCAAGTTCGCTCCGCTACGGGAGTCATTCCGGCCTCCCCCCTCTCCCGGATTCCCTCCGCCGCGCGATTCATTCCGGCCTCCCCCTTCTCCCGGATTTGGACCTTCGGGACCGAGCCTCGGCCTTTCGTCGATGGGATTCTCAAGCATGATGGGCACTTTCCCTTCTTTCCAAGATCGTGTTCAGGAGCCTGCCAACCACAGCGTTCACGTCGCTCCGGAGTTTCCAGAAGACGAAGCCTTGATGTCGCCCAGAGCTGAGACGATGACAAACAACCCTATCCACGACTCCTTTGGCGAGATGGCAGGCATGCACTTTGTCGAGGTACAACCGCCTACTCCCAACGAGGAACTCTTCTCACCCAGACAGTCGGTGTTTCCCAGAGATCCCATGCAGCCATTCGGCCGTCCAACTCAGGTGGCAGACCCCAGAAGTCCGCCGACAAAGGGCGAGACACCCATCGTCAGATCCATCGATGAGCTTCTATAGCCGCGATGAGAATATTACTCCCACGAACAAACGATGTCCATGAATTTCTACGACGTCCATGCTCTCGAAGCATGGCATTGTATCTTCACTGCCTACTACTTGGTCAAGCATATGTTCTATCATGGCCGTGCTCAAGTCCGTGGCACATACTCGACGTGTGTCTGCTTGACATCGTTGGAAACGCAGTTTTCAGGATTTCATCCAGCATGAGTACGTCTTATCTTTATGGCGATTTTCCGAGTGGCCCTGCACGAGAACATAACGTTCAGCCTTGGACCCCATGAGAAAATCAGCAAATATTCTTTTTGTCATACCCTACAACGAATACAATCGTTATAATATTTCCTTGCATTCGACTTTCCGCATAGCGCAGCAACGGCGAAACCGGCATTTACCCTCCGGAACTGGACTGGCTCGAGTGTTTTCCTCGATACACTGCGCACGGCACCATTGCACGATACATTCACAAAAGGGACATTTTGTTATTAAGAAGGAAGGGTCTGATGCTTTCTCTGTTGTCACCTAAACCAGGAGACACAAATGTGTAATCTACGACACGAAAAAAGGAGCAACGGCCGCGAAGGAGTTGAGATCATTTTACTTGAGGGGGAGTTGATTAGGGGGCTCCCACTTTTCTGGCGTTGTATAATGAATGCTGGAATGAAGTCAGGCCCTGTTTGACCCGACATCTCCTTGTAGAGTCGAGGCTTGGGAAGATGTAAAGGAATGAGAGATACTCAAAGCGCATGTACATAATACAGGGAGATAGGCATGAAAACGCGTCCGTACCATGCGGACGCAGAATTGATATCATAAACATGACTTGTTTGGTAATGCCTTGATCTTTGATTATAACGTTTATGATATGTGAGTGACTGCAGGCAGACGCATGTCGGTCTTTCATCTTAATCTTCCATTTCTGCTGACTGAGGATATCATTCGATCTAACAAACAAGTCTCTACTCTTGATATATATACAACATGCAACCAGATATTCCTCTCGACTATGTACAAGGCTGCCCGACAGCCCATTTCCACTCCTCCTCTTCTCACTGTCCGCTCTCCGTCTTTTCTCTGATAGAATTCAAAGGTTTACTGACTCTTGCCCTGGAGCGCCTTCTTCTTGGCGGCCTCCTTGGCCATCTTCTCCTGGCGGGCGATGCCGGCCTCGACACCGATGCCGCCAAAGACGAGGCCGACGCCCAGGACCTGCATCTGGCTGAGCTTGTGGCCAAAGGCGACGACGGACAGGATCATGGTGAACATCTTGCGCGTGACGGTGACGGTCACGAGGAGGACCGAGGAAAAGGTGGAGAGGGTGTAGACTGTGTTACATGTTTAGTATTCATATGAAAGGGGGAGGGGGGAAGAGTGAAGGAAAGGAAAAACTCACAGATGAAGACCTGCCCGACGGCGCCGCACGCGGCAAAGCCCAGGACGTCGGTCCACACGGAAGGGTGGCGGGCCATGAAGGCGAGGGCCTCGGCGAGCTCGCCGGCGCTGCCCGCGACGTCCATGCCGAGCCACTCGCCGGCGCCCGTGTGGACGAGATAGGGGCTGAGGACGAGGTAGGCGGCCGTGACGGCGGTGCTCATGAGGTTGTTGGCGCACATCATCTGGGGGCCCGAGTAGGGCTGGAAGGCGCCAAAGATGTAGTCCTGGGTGCTGTTGGTCAGGCCGTCGAATAACAAGTTGATGGACAGCAGGAGCATGCCCCAGGGCACGTTGCGCTCCTCGTCGGGCGTCGCGTGTTTTTTCGTTTTTTTCCCCGAGTGCAAGGTAAAGACGGCGACGCCGGCCGTCACGGCCGCCACCACCAGGTACTTGTACAGCGGGTAGCGCTTGCGGAAGATGGTGATGTGCAGGAACATGACGGGCAGCAGCTTGCACGACTTGGCCAGCAGGAAGGTGATGTAGTCGATGTGGGCGAGGCTGGCGTAGCCAAAGGGGGACGCGAGCGACTGCGTCAGCGCCACGAGCACCAGGGGCGCCAGGATGCGCCGCGACGGGAACACGGGCGGGACGGGCGCGTTGCGCGGCGCGCTGGCGTACAGGTAGAGGGCGCCCGTCGCCGCGGCGAAGAGCGACTGGATCGTGTTGAGGAAGACGGGGTACTTGAACACCTCGGTGCTGCCGTCGGGGCTCGTGTAGGGCGTCGTCGTGAGGCGCTCCTGGAGGAAGGCCCATGTCAAGCTGCAAGAAGCGAGGGGTCAGCACTTGTTCAACAGTTTAGAATTTCGAGATTGTCATGACGTACAAAGAGCCGTAAATTCCTGCGACAGCGATGACGAGCTGCACAATGCCAGCTTCCTTCTTCTCAGGCTCTGGCAGCATGACGGCGCTCTTGCCGGCGAGCGTGGCGCCGTTGGAGGGCGCTTCTTTTGGTATCACATAGCTGCTTGTCCTCTTGACTGGTGTGCCGTTCTGCTTTGAGACGAATTCGGAGGACGGAGTGCGCTCGACGGGCTTGACTTGCTTCGTTCTCGCCATTGCGACGACGCTCCTTGTTTGGGTGGGTTCGCTCAGGTTGTTCTCCTTTTTTCGAAATCGCAGATGCTGAAATGTCTTGTTGCGAAAAGGTCCAAGGCTGGGTTGGGAAGGGAGTGTGTCGAAAGTGAGGAAAGCGAGTGAAGTAATTGCTGCTTGTAGTGAATGTTAGAATAAGAAAACGATGGGAGAAACAGATATAATTTTAAACTTTGGAAAGAACAGTTGGTCAACTAGGTACGTACGCACGTACAGGTAAGCCGAATTATTACATATGCGCCCCGTCCCCAGTCAAGACCCTGAGATAAATTAAGCTTCAAAATTGGCGGGCGCCGTTGATGATGACAGATTGGCGATTGGGCGGGCGCATCGCGTGGGCAGAATTTCCCGCTTGGCCCCTCGGCCACCTACCGAAATGCCCGTTCAGGCAAGCACTAAAAGAACAGATGCACTAATAAAGCTAGGCGGTGACAGGGGAGTTGGCCAAGTGGGTGGAAAGACAGATGAATATACCACGATTATAGATGGTGTGGATCGTATCCATCATTCAGTCTCTCGTCGACAGAACAATTAAAATGTATATTGGTACTGCCTATTACTTGGTTGCAGCAAGTACATCAGGCATAATGCCACTAGATTATAATAAGACACTGTCATAGCTATCAAGGGGGGGTTGTGTGTGAGTTTCCATGGACTGTTCGTTCTCTCGCTTCGAGTCTCGTCCCTTGCATGAACTTGGGACGTCCCCAGATGAGAAGTGAACAATAATTGGGCGTGAGTGGTGTGGATAATGTCGATAGGATTGGATAGGAAAAAAAGAGTTTCGTGTCGTTAAGTCGTATCATTCGAGGACCCCATAACCCGAGGTCGTTAAGCCTTGCGGCACGTCAGATCTGGTGTTTCGCCGCCAAATCCCGACGAAATTAGGAAATATTCCTGACAGATGTACCAAATTCTACCTTGGCAGCGCCAGAATGGCGAAACTGACCAAAATAATGTCCTGGTCTAGTCTGCTTGTTGGCTTTGGCTGCGGCGCATCTTCTCGGCCTCGAGGTTCTCATACAAGAGGAACAGGGCCGTCTCGTTTGCCTTGGCAGATCCCATGATGGTAAACATACGCTCACCAGTCTCGTCATGAGGAGCCTGCGCACGATATGGGTCAGTCGTCTTGTTCACTGCTTCTGGTGCTTCAATCTTCTTACCTTGGCAATCGAGATGCGAGCGCCCGAAGTCTTACGGATCTCCGTGATCTTGCTTCCGGCGCGGCCAATGATGCATCCGACCATATCGGCAGGAATGCTGATGTTCTGAGTCTGGATCTCTTCGCCATTCTCATCGTGGGTCGGAGGTCCCTGGCGGTCTCGAGTGCCAGCGTCCGAATCGGAGCGGCGGTAGGGTCGCGAGGAGGCACCATTGCTAAAGTCAGCGCCGTTGCCAGTGCGCGTGACACGAGAGCTGCCATAGTCTCCTCGAGAATATCCGTATCCTCCTCCTACCCCGCCCGCACCGCCAGCGGCAGGGCCAGGACCACCAGTAGCAGGACCAGCACCGAGAGACCCCGCACCGCCAGGTTGCGTGCGAACAACAGGATTGTACAGCACTGTGCCGGTGCCTCGCTGCCAATCATCGACCAGGCACTTGGAGATTTCCCACACGGCACGCTGGATGCCGTCGGGTGTGCCCTGGACCTCGACGATGCGCTCGGTGGACTGCGGCAGCATTTCCTTCTGTGCGACCATGCGCACACCTGATGAGTCTTGGATGTGCTTGATCTTGAGGCCCTGGCGACCGATGATGGTGCCCATTTGGTTGTGCGAAATCAGGAGCTTGATAGCTAGATTGGGAGGGATTAGAAGCAGCGCTCAAAAGAAGTAGGAGTCGCGTGTATAATTGAATCGCGTGGGCTAGATCAAAAGAAAGGTATGCCTACGATGTGTGCCGCTGTTCTGGACAACTCCGCCCATTCCCACAGCAGGAGCGCCCTCGAGCAGAGCCTTGGCGACGATTGCATAGGCCCTGGAAATGGGCTCGCAACCTCCAGTGATGGTGAGGACGCGGTCGTGTACTCCCTGGACGACCTTGCTCACACCAGCCTTGACGCCAGTCTCGTCGCGCAAGTCTGCGACATTCTTGCCGCCCTTACCAATAATGACGCCGGCCTCCTTCGAGGAGACGATAGCTCGGAGAGTCAAGTTGGCGACGGCATATTCCTCGTCGGTCTTGGGAGCAGGTTGACCGTCGGGACCGAGTCCAGATTCGTCGTCGAGGCGAAGGTTTGCGGCAGCGTCGAGCTCCGACTCGCCGATCGACGGAATGTCCTGGGTTGCGGACATGGTGAGAGGATGAGCAGGTGGTGGGTGGGTTCTAGTGGCAGATGCGATGCGCGCGAACGAGGAGGCACCGAGAGGATGGGAGAGAAGGTTTAGAAGAGAGTTACGGAGTGGACAGGGGGAGTCGTAGAAGGGAAAGAAGAGGAAGGGAGAGGGAAGAGGGATGTTTGGATGTCTTCGGTCGCCGTCAATTCATGGAATGTCTGAATGATGGAGTTGGGATCGCGGGGTGGAGGATGGTGGGTGTTGGCGGGGCGAGGGACAAAGGTAGTAATAGTAGCAGGTAGCAACAGTAGCAGCAGCAGTAGCAAGCAGCACCCGGGTAGCTCTCTGCTTCACGAATAAAAGTGGGAAGAAGGGTGAGGTGGGTGTATGGGTATGGGTGTGTACCCGTACCTACCTAGTAAATGTGGGCAGGTTGGAGGCGGGACGGTTGGGTCTCGACTACCACACACATCTGTCTGTCTCTCATTCAGTCAATCAATCCATCCATCCATCCAACGGAGGGGGAAGAGCGAGTGGAGGGATGAGGACTGTCACTTTTCTGGGGGGCGACTCTCAATTCAGTCGTCCATTCATACGGCCAATCCTTTTGCTCTGCGACAAGGTGGCATCAACAGGCACAGAATATGCGCCAGTAGCGCTCGCATTTGGCATGGTGATCCAAAATAGGTGTCTGAGCATCACGGAAGGTGGCCACATCTGCAGCTATTCGATGATCTCTTACTCAATTCATCGCCTACATATGGTGTACAGCAAGTGTATGGGCATGACGGACACTAGCAAACTCATTTGCGACTCTGGTAATCGATTCAGTTGCTTCTGTGCTGTGTAGCTAATATTGTGATCCCTTACAGACCCAGATCACCTCTGGGATGTTTGTTCATAGAATACTCTTATGGTACTTTTACTTGGATCGCCATAGCGCACACTTATTTTTACTTTGTATGTTTATTTACGTTTACAGGTCGAGTATACAAAGCCATAAAGTATATGTAGATGTATAGACTTACAGGGCCGAGGACTCAATGCATTTGCTACTACAACTTGAAGCCCGGACCAGTTTGCAACTCATTCCTTCAAACTGATGTACCTGTCTAGCCGTGTCTTTGGACCTTCCAGGGCTGTTTCATATAAAAGAGATTTAGCGGAACCGGTGTTCAGTGTTTTTCAAGCTTGTTTTGTATATCTCGTACAGAAGAAACCTTCTCACGATTGATGGGCCAAGTTGATCACGCGACCGCATTAGGATGGTTCAAGAACCTCTATAGTGTTTTGCTCTTCCTCAGCTCCCACTTGATTGTGCCGAGCCTGAACGTGATGATGCTGCCATAATAATGGAGTTACTACTACGCGTAGCTGCTTCCCACTAGTACGTGGAGTCTGCATCAGCCCTCGAGGCACTAGAACTTCGTCGTTCTCGATGCGCAAGACCGACAAGATCGAATACCTGCCTTGCTGAGTGGCACCAATGCTCCTACTCGCTGGTATTGGAGGTGCCGGATTCGACTGAACATTCCAGATTTCTCGCATCGGCCTAGTAGTAAATCAAAGCAAACAGGCAATCATCTCGAATCACTATCATCACATCTGCAAGAAGGGATTCCCAGCCACGAGGCAAGTGGGCCCCAATGGCAATCATCGTCATCTCCAGCTAAGAACCGGGGCATCGAGACCCTCTCACTCTTGGCACTAGGTGTACCAGAGACAGTGATATAGAGGATACATGCAGCGAGAAGAGCGCACAAGAGTCCGACACAGGGCATACATTGTGATAGTGACCGCGCCTAACGTCAGAAGAGTTTGCGACAGACATGAATGATCGGAAGCGGAAGCTGGCGTCAGAGCTACGAGTAAACAGGCCATGTACCTGGACTGAAAGCACGGTGGACATTGCATAGAAGCTTGTGTGGATCCCAGACTAATGGAGCTCCCTGGCCTCTCCCTTTCCGTTTTCAGCCTTTTCGACTGCTGTTTCTCACTTGGCGGCCGCCCCCAGCCCTCGATTATTTACGTACACATTTAATATTGTTTGGTACAACTCTGCGTGCCATGAAAAGTTGTGACCCATCAGACGATATGTCGACTTTGTTTGTACACTAACATGGCCGCGTCCGGCGTCCGATTAAGCACTAGGAATGCTTTGATCGTGGGCTGAAGAGGATACTTCATTACATAATGGGTGGGAACATCTTGTCAGAGCAAGTCGTTGAACTATTGCAATCGAGTAGAAACACGAACAAGAAAGAAAGACTGCGAAGACAAAAAAAAAAAAATAGAATAACGGATTTGGCGTAAGGAGTTCGCATTTTTCGACTGGAACTAGCAGGGGCTGAGTTGAGCATTTCCTGTTTCTTTAACCTCGCGGCAGTCATGGTAGTATCCGAAAGGGTCTGTATTCGTGAGAATGCGTGTCTATTTGAAGTTTCTATAGCAGCTGGAAGGATGTTTGTAAGTTATCACATCAGTTGATAACAAACAACCGTTAGATTCTATCAAGATATCTATCGTTGGCGAAGAGCACTCTCATGTTTGAGCCAGAATCTTTTGCAGGCAGTATGGCCCCAGTGTTCCGCCCACCATTCCCCGAAACTGTCTTCTACATCATAGTCAACCCGGGCAATACGCTCGTCTCGTTTGATGCCACAGATGACGCATGCCTTTGGAGCACTGAGTACGCCCTTGGCCGTCTGAGCCTGCATGTTGTCGCGAAGTTCGGGTATTTTGAGGTGTTGTGATGCATCTTTGATAGACTGATTCGCTGCCGCTACTGCTGAGCGCAAACGACCGACATGCTCTTTCCAAAGATCCAACACATCGGCTGCTTCTCGGTCCTCTCGGACTGCTTGCGTCTTGTCTACGCCAGCCAACTTCATACCCTTACTTCCCGCAGCGGAGATGGACATGCTCTGAGCAAGAAACTTGTCCCTGTGCCATCGCTGTTTGCGGCCAGCAATAACTCTGGCAGCCACAGTCGAAAGGAGAAGGTAGCCTCGCAGAAAATCGACGGTCCTCGGGTCGGACAGAATACGATTCTTGATGGATGGCGCTTTTCCGCCAACCGGCTTGAACAGCGACTCATTTGCTTGGGAAAGTAGTTGCGGAAAGATGGATAATAGCACTGAGGGCGGTGGGACATTTATTGGTGGTGCCGTGTCTGCCTTGGACTCAAGCGACACATTGCTTGGGGTGTCTATTGCGTCCCAAGCCCATTTTGACACATCATCTTTCTCGGTGTTCCCGCTGACCTGAGCTTTGACCGGCTCTTGCTTCTTGGTGTCAAATGAGTCCCAATCTCCCCAGTCATCGTTGGCCGTATTTGTGTTGTCGGTGACAGCGGGCTCCTCAGGAAGATCATCACAGGCGTCCCAGCCGTTGTCAATCTTCTGAGTTTTCAAAGCCTTTTTATTTTTGGCAGGTGCTTCATCAAATGTCGGCCAAGCTGTAAGAGGCGTCGCGGACTTTGTATCATCATTCTTCTGCGCGGGCTTTGGTTCTATAGGTGTCTTGACACCCAGCCCTGGAAAGGGATTCCGCTCTTTGAAGCCAGGTGATTTGGGTGCCTGGGGATATGGCGATGCTGGCGCGTCCAATGTCATGGAAGAGAACATATCGGTGGTATCCTTTCTCAGATTCAATGATGGCCTAGCGGTCGGAGGTGGGCTGAAGAGGTCATCGGATAATAAATCACTGGCCTTAGCCGGTGCTGGCGACGCAATGGTCTCAAAGTCACCAAAATCGTCATCGTCATCCTCCGGGGCTTTCCCGTCGAACTCGTCGGCATCAAACAATACGTTTGAGTCGGGCTTTTGAAATTGCTGCACAGTAGGAGTCGGTGTCGCCACTGGCGGCGGTGTGGGATATGGCCTGTGGTCGAACGACTGACGCATCCATGGCGGTGATCTCACTTCCTCTGGCAGAGCATTGGCGCCAGGAATATCAATCAGGCTGTTCGTCATCAACTCTATAGTTGGTGCCCTTATTATTCTCGTCCGTCGTATAGCTGGATTCTCAGGCGGTGGTTTCGTCGAGGGCGGATTCGCAGAAACTGGAATAGGGGGAAAGGCCGAGGCAGGCTGAGCGACTGGTGATGCAATCGGGTCTGCAGTCTCAAAGTCGCCCCAGCCATCATCTTCGTCTTCGTCGTCTGCTACATTCTTCGCGGGCTGGCTACTGCCTTGACCACCAGCGAAACTTGCCCATGTATCATTGTTCGTTGACTGAAGTGACGGCCATGGCTGAGTCTTCTGCGAGACTGCCGGGCTCTGTGCGGCAGAACTCAGAAAGGCAAACGGGTCAGATGAAAAAGCCGAGGTCTGAGGTTTCGGTTGCGTGGTACTCTGCGGCTGCTGTCCTTGATTTGGGGGTTGCTGTGGCTGTGGAGGGCCGTCAAAGGCCGCGAAGAGATCGGCAGACATGGTGACCCCTCTACACGGGGAACATGATCGGCGAGGAGGGTGTGGCAGCCGGAAGCTTGGCGTAGTCGAGATGAAATGCGGCAGCAGAAGGTTCGGGTCGGGGCGTGGGGCGTGGTAATATGAAGAAAGGGGGCAATCGAGGCTATCGTGGGCAGGTTAGTCGTTTGCTATCAGAAATCCAGATGTGATCCACGATGGGTTATCGCCGACGCCGACGGATGCGGCGCTGAGACCTTCCAGCCGGGAAACAATGAGAGCCAACGAAAGCTACCCCGCGAAAAGGAGCCTCAGCGTGCCCCGTGTCCTGCATGGATCTGTGATTTAGTGCTGAGTGGGGCCCGCCTAGGGGCTCGCGGTCCTTTAATGGGCAAGCTAGCGCGTCATCGCTCGTCATTTTTTCTTCCCACAGCGAAGGGATGGCGCCGGTGATCGGTCGTCATGACCATGATTGTACGTACCAGGTTGGAAAGTCAAAGTTGTGCTGGAGGAAGAGATTTCACGACTTGCTGACACCTAAATCTTCTTCTTTTATCAATTATAGAAGTCTTTCTGCTGTCTCGATGCGTTTGCTTCGTGATATTGCGCATTCCATATCCCTTATTTGAGTACCGAAACGGCGAAGTTTTCTTCGCGATCACAGAGCTTATTCTGTACGAATATATACATCGTCACCCGACTCTTGCCTAGCCATGGCGCCTCCGACGGGTCCCCTAAACTTGGACGTTGAAGCCATTTCCGGCATCTGCGGGTAAGCCAAAGATCAATCCCAATTGGGTCTTACAACACGCTGACAGGCTCCTGCTCTCAGTTCCATATCTATCGCGGCTTGGGTTGTGGTCTTCAGCCCACAGATTCTCGAAAACTTCAGGCGCAGCTCTGCCGATGGTCTCTCGCTTCAATTCATCATCGTTTGGTTGCTGGGAGATGTCTTCAATATTCTCGGAGCCGTGTTCCAGGGCGTGCTGCCTACGATGCTGATCCTCGCCATCTACTACACCATTGCCGACATGGTCTTGCTGGGCCAATGCTTTTACTACAAGGGATTTACATGGAAGGATGAGGTTGTGCCTCCACCGCCGCCGCCGAAGAAGACACCGAGAGTGGTGGCTGGCGAAGCGGACGAGAGAACGGGTCTACTCAATGGCCCAGGACCGCTTGCGCACGAGAGGGAGCGACGGGACAGCAGCCAGAGCTGGAGTCATCTGTCTCCGGCCGTACCGATGCTTCCCGAACAACCTTCAAAGCCTCCGCCGCCATCCACGACTCTGCAGGTCGCCTTTCGAAATGCAGTTGCGATCCTCATGGTCTGTGTAGCTGGCGTCGCTGGCTGGTACCTGAGCCGCCGCTACGCACGAAGCGACCCGTCTCAACCAGCCGATAACCTGCCCGAGTTCGATGTCCTGGGTCAAGTCTTTGGCTGGCTATGTGCCATTCTCTATCTTGGCTCTCGTCTGCCCCAGATGCTCTTGAACTGGCGACGCAAGTCTGTGGAGGGTGTCTCCATGCTCTTCTTCCTCTTTGCTTGCCTGGGCAATCTGACGTATGTGCTGTCAATCATGGCTTACGAACCAACTTGTGCCAGGCCGAATCACTGCCGCTCCGGCGAGGCCAGCCAAATTTATGGCAGATACATCTTGGTCAACCTTTCGTGGCTTGCCGGCAGTTTCGGTACACTCCTCTTGGATCTGGGTATCTTTGCCCAATTTTTCATTTACAGCAAGGACGAGTCCATTTCTGATGAGGAAGAACAAGACTTTGAGGAGGAGGAGAACCACATTGATCAAGACCGCTGGGATCAGCGTCCGGTGCTCGAGCGCCTCGGATCAGGCAACGCCTAATCGTCGTATTATATTTTTTCTGTTAGCATCGCAGCTTACGCTTACGTGCTCTGCATATAACGGATATAAGAGGGACCGGATCATGGTTATTTAAAAAGTCTCATTTCGGGGTTGCGATTTTGCACATTAGGTCAAGGCGTCTTCGGAAGTTATACTCTACTTATTGTAAAATACACATTCAAGTCAACGCACGATCTTGCTCAGCTGGGCTGAGCAACTATATACTTGCAGTTCAGGTCTTAGCAATGTACATATTGGCTTTCGGTTTTTCATTTTATAGTATGTCAGAGTTCAATTGTCCAAGGCGCTCGTGGTGGGATCCCATGTACATGGTGCATATGAATCCATCTCTAGCTTCCGCATGTCTTCCTCGTCCAGCTCAAAATCAAAGACATTGGCGTTCTCCTTGATCCGCGACGTCGTGACGCTTTTTGGGAGCGGGCTGTACCCCTTTTGCAGACTCCACCTTATAAGTATTTGCGCCGCCGTCTTGCCGTGCTTGGCCGCCAGATCCTGTAGCACCTGCTCTTCCCAGCGCTCGCCGCGGACGAGCGGGCAGAAGGCCTGCACGGCGACGCCGTGCTCCGCGGCCCAGCCCACGATGTCCGGCCGCGGCAGCCACGGGTGCACCTCCCACTGGCCGACGCTGACGACGCCGCCCCGCCCGGGCCCGCCGCGCTCCGCCTCGAGCTCGGCGATGTGCTGCTCCAGCTCTCGCAGGTGGTGGGTGCCGTAGTTGCTCACGCCGATGCTGCGCACGCGGCCCGCCTCCACGGCCTCGACGAGCGCGAGCCAGGCGCCCTTGCGTGCCGCGGACCCGCCGTACGGTGCGTGCAGCAGCATCAGGTCGATGTAGTCCAGACCCGTCTCCCGGAGGGTGTTGGTGACCGTCGCCTTGGAGGACTCGTACGACATGCCTCGTGGTGTGTCAGTAGAGAAAACCTCGAGAATAGCGGACGGCTTTCGTATTGAAACGAAACGCCACCTAGGGGTTGAGGTGCATTACCTTTGGGCCGGACCTTTGACGTGAAGAGGACCTCGGACCTCGGAATCGTAGAGGCTAGGGACCGGATGGCGGCGCCGCAGGGGGCCTCGTTGCGGTATGCCGAAGCCGAGTCGATTTGCCGGTAGCCGGCTTCGAGCGCCTCCCTCACGCAGCGCTCGGCCTCAGCTATCGGGCTGCGCGTCGTGGCGTCAGTCGCCTTCTTGGACGTGCTCGATGAAGTCTGGAAGAAAGGAGACGCCCACGTTAGCGAGGTCGACTCACGTTTGGTACACCTACGCCTGTCAGCTTGGAGTGTGAACAAAAGATCAAAAGAGAGCAGTGAAGACGAACCCCGAATCCTAATTGCGGCAGCTCGTGGCCGCTGGCTAATCTGATTTTCGACTCGGGCGTGAGTCTCGACATATTCCTGAGCTGTTGCGTGATGTGGCTGACGATGTTTCTCTTCATTGGCCCGTAGAAACGATTCTCTGTATCGATGATATGGGAGTTGCCAAAATATGAACAAACTTGTGATGTTTGTAGTGAATCAAGTTTGTGATATCGCCAGCGCCATTTGCAATAGTATGTACTATGTGCTTTTTGGTCCACTGGAGTTTCCCCACTCTAGTCTCGCACTATGCGCACCTACTCATTATGGTCTGGGATATAAAGAGCTATATTCGAGAGACTTGATGATCATATTGTTGGAATAAATCAGTGTTGCGTCGATAGTATGACTTGTTAGAAGTACAGAAAATGAATTCGAGCTATGTTCATCGTCTGGTATGTTTTGTATCCGATTTACACAGGAAATGTTGCATGAATTATTCGATGATTTATAGTCAATTATTTGTTTGCTACGGAATGTATAAATATGCCTCCGTAGAAACTGTCTTCCATGTAGCAATACTTTTCCTCAAAAGTGAGTCATAAGAAACCAGATACGTGGCTTCCACTATATATCCTTGACGTGCGAGTATTTGAGCGATCGTCGAGGGTGGGGGGAAGGGACAACAGGCGAGAAGGAGAGGGGTAAGTAAGCAATGTTTTGACTTTGGACGCATAAAAATGTTAACCTTGCTTCATTTACACCTGATAACCTGACTTTTGCTGTTCTTCTCCCCCGCAATATCTCACATCGCAAAGTTCCAAGCTCGACAATCATGGATACCACAACTGACAGCTTCACGCTTGAGGCTGAGCCCGGAACAGATATTTGGAAGAAACCCCCATCTACAAACGTATCAAATGGTAAGACTATCTACTTGACAATGAAGAGGCAGTAATACAAGGAATTTCTACAATGATGCCGGCTGATGCATAATCAAGCTCCCATTGCCCGCGCGTCGTCGGGTCTGCTGAAGAAGTTCCAATCGGCAAGGACAACCTTTTGGGGACCTTGGACTGAGCGATATGATCAAGCTGGACTGGTTTTGGTGCTCAAGCACTCCACCTCGACCCAACCAGCGAAATGGGTCAAATTAGGACTGGAGCTGTACAATGGCAAGCCGCATCTCAGCACCGTTGCCTGCGACCGTTGGGCCGACTGGAGCATCGCGCCTCTTGCCGAGGACTATTCCAAGTCGGGCGTGACGCTTGAAGTCGTTCGGGAGTCGAACGAGCACGGGAAATCTGCCTGGGTTTATCATGTTGTTCTCGACGAGAGTGGGAAGATCAAGGAAAAGCGACCGTTGAGGGAGATCTGCTGGATCTTTGCCGACGAAGACGAGACTGGAGGAGAGGAGTGGATACTTGACGTTAGCCCACTGGTTGCTCGCCCCGAGAAGAGTGCCAATGAGTCGCTCAAAGTTGACTTCAAAGAGTTTAAAGTCGAGTGGCTATCATAAGATTTCTGGAAGCTATCCCTGACTCGGATCATCACTTGGATTTGATGGAGAGGAGAGGTTGGAGTCGACGATGGTAACCAAACCCGTGCCAGAACGCAGGGCTCTATCAGATACTGGTTTGAAAGCACACTTGACGTCTACTACCTGGCTCTGGGTACGGGGTTTCAAATGTACCTTACAGGATGCACTTGTCTGAAGAAGTTTAATGCTACAATGAAGCTTCTACTAAAGGGGCCACGAGACAACACACGACACGATCCTCTTGCGTCTTCAAAACAAGCACGATTACCTCATGTCAAACCTAATGCCATAGGCGTCAGACCCAACCCCGCTTGCCAGCAGGTTGCAAAGCCATCTGACTTCGTTCTCATCCCGAACTCAACCTGTTCTGGTTGTCTGGCTATACTGAAGACACGACTGAAGGGTCACCCCTGTTACCATGGATCTGTTTCCGCCTGAAGTTCTGCACCTTGTCTTTGACTATCTCAAGCCCAAGGATATCGGCCAATTTCGACTCGCCTGTAAAACGTTCAACGACATAAGTGCATACATCGTTTTCCGAAAGATCATTTTCTACCTGCACGTGGATGACTTGCGCCATCTTCGACATGTCTCACAGCAATACCCAACGTGTGTGCGATCTCTCGTGTACAGAGGTAGAACAATTGTCGACGAAGTGACCTCGGACGATTTTGCGGAACAACATGCAGATTATATGATTCTGAAGTATGGAAGGGGTGAGTAGTGGAGTGGATGAATCTGTTGCCTGGTTACCTTTGTGGCATTTCCCCTTTTCCCACGATCAACCTCCACGCAAACCACGACTTCTTGGTACACACGTGGAGATCCTAAGTGGCAACAAAAGAAAACAAGACACTAATTTGTACTATCTTACTCATTAGAGCTGGAAAATGCTGCAGAGGACTTGCGAGCGCAATATGCACAGTACAGAAGCGATCTTCAGATTCAGCGCGGGCTCATCGAAAACAAAGATGATTTCAGCTGCCTGGCCGAGGTGCTGGCAAGCCTACCAGAACTACAGTCAATAACTGTCAACCCGGGCGTCTTCTTCTTCCCACACGACAACCCGCACAAGCTCAAGTCCCCTTTCGACCATCTCTTCAATGCCTGCAGCCAGAATGCAGGCAAGGGTTTGATCCGTCACGTCGTGGCAATGTTCAGCGCCCTGCGCTGCGCAGCCGCCAAGATCGAAGTCCTTCGCCTCGGCCCCGTTGACTGGGGCGTTCTTGATCTGATCGTCGGAGCCGACATCACACCTCCTGAAGCGCTGTCCTCATTGAGGCATGTAGAGCTTGTTCTGACGATACCTCTTGGGGATCGGAACCCGTGCCAAGCTCTGGCATGTCGGGAGATGATGAGATCAGGTGCCCTACGGAAATTTTTGAGATCGCTTCCGCAACTCGAGGTTCTGAATGTGGATTTCTCCTCGATAGGCCACCGGCGGCAATTCGCTGCCTCCGTTGATGATATCATACCCGCGGATCATACTTGGGGTCATCTGTACAGCCTGGCCCTGAGAAACGTGGAGGAGGGAGAGCAAAGCTTTATGGACGTCATGGAGCGACACAAGAGAACGCTGAGAGAGGTCTGCCTCTCCAATGTCAGACTTGCCACGACTTCTCTGCCAGTGCTGCTGGACCAGATCAGGGACACCATGAGCCTGGACTATTCGTGTATATGTGGGCTCATCATTGGGCCGCCCGACGCACACGGTAAAAAGGAGTGGGTGTTGATGCGATCCGAGCTGAGTGGCGATTGGCACCGGGTCATCAATTATGTGAGTTCTGTTACAGAAGACGCTCACTACTATGAATTCGAATGACAAGACTCTGATCATGATCTCATTTTTAGTGCTGCTGTGGAAGTGGATCGCCAAAGGACAGTGTCTGTCCTTTGAAAGAAGACTGGACTCTGAATTGGACGGGTGAGGACAAGATCGATTATGGAGAGATATACCAATACGAGGCCCGATTTCGCCAGGCGAAACCATTCCCTGGATGTTTTTGGGCCATGAAGGAAAAGGAGGATTGAGATACTATCAGAGATCAGAGTGAATGTTATTGTTATTGCTAGATCAGAAATTACCTCAAGAAATGCGGAAATAGCTGCGAGTTTCATTCAAACCAAGCACATTGAAGTTAGAAAAACAAATCAAAGACGCCGCGTATTTGTGCAGTCGTGGCTGACTTATACTGGCATTATAATCATATTGCCCGATCGGCACTGTTGGTGGGGTTCATTTAGCGGCACCTGGGCGACGGCCACCTGTCCATGCTACACCTGTATTTACCTACCAGCTACATTATCAAGGTACGTGGGCGAACACCTCTTCCTGTAAGCTCGACATTCCCAACGCCAAACCCAGTCCCCGAGGTGGCATTGCTTTTGATCAGCCTGTAGCCTTGACGCAACAATCGAATGCCGGAATGAGATAGACGCCCCATACGAACCCCGAACCCTCTCGCATCGCTCTCGCGAGCCAGTGGCCCGCAATGGCTGCCACGCCCGACACCTCGAACCTCACCTCGTCCGCCCAGGTCTTCGAGACGTACACGCTGCCGCAGATCCGCGCGATCCACAAGTCCCTCCATGTACAGATCGACGAGAAGGCGGCGCGCCTGCGCACCCAGGTCGGCAACAGCTATCGCGAGCTGCTGGGCACCGCCGACACCATCGTGCAGATGCGCGGCGACATGAGCGGCGTGCAGGGCGTGCTCGGCCGCATGGGCGGCAGGTGCGGTCGCGCCGTCGTCGAGGCCAAGGTCGCCGGCCTCGCAGGCTTTCGCGGCCGCGACGACGCCGACGCCCACCTGGGCCGCGCCGCCAGGGCCAGGCTGCTCGAGGCCTGCGCCCTCACCGCCGGGCGCCTGCTCAAGGGCGCCAGGGAGGGCCGCGGCGAGAGGCTCGTCTTAGTCGCGAGGATCCTCGTGCTCATGCGCCTGCTCATTGCCAGCTTCGGAGACGCGAGCACGCTCCAGGACGACGGACTGCGAGGGGCAGTAGAGACGGCCAAGAAGAGTCAGAGGAGCCTGAAAAACAGACTGCTGCGGGGGATCGCCAAGATACTCGACAAGGTCAGCAGCGATGCCGACCAAGGTGACCTTCTGAAGGCGTTATGTGCGTACAGTCTGGCAGAGAGCTCTGGTGCCAAGGACGTACTACGCCACTTTCTCAACGTGAGAGCCGAGGCCATGGTCCTGGAGTTCGACACGGACGAGCACGAAAGAGACAAGAGCACTGGAAATGTGCTGCGCGGACTCGACCTCTACACGAGAACACTGCTCGATGTCCAGGCCTTGGTTCCTTCCAAGTTGGCAGATGCCCTAGCCAATCTCAAGAAACGACCACTGCTGGATGATGTCGCATTGAAAGCGCTCGAGGGTCTACGTCTGGACGTTTATGAACGGTGGTGTGGTGATGACATTCAATACTTTACTCCATTCATACGACACGATGATTTGGACGGCAAGCTGGCCAAGTCTATGCTGACGAGCTGGGCCAAGAAAGGCGGTGAAACGCTACTTGAAGGACTCGGCAAGACCTTGGCACACATGTCCGAGTTCAAGACCATAGTTGATCTGCGAACCAAGGTCTTGCAACACTGGGTCAGAGAAGGAGGCAAGGCAAGAGGATTTGACCCGTCTGAAATGCTGGACGGACTGCGTGGCGTGATAAATACACGCATCCTGGCCGTGTTGGATATCAAGGTATCCAAACTCCGCCTCATTGGTTCAGAAGTTGCCGCAACGCTCGATACATGGCAGAGTGGTGCTGTTGACCCTCAGAAGAGTCTGTGGGACGAAGAGATGCTCAACATGGACGTCAGCATCGGCGCGAAGCACATCTCGCATGAGGTCCTTTCGCGTCTTCATGGCAGAAATGATGCCGCGTCCCGAGCCGTATCAAGCTATAGTTCGTGGTACCATCTCATCGACGATGTAGAGGAAATCGTTCAGCAGCTTCGTCGTCAGCGCTGGGACAACGACGTTGACGAGATCGAGGACGAGGAAACGATTGAGACCCGGGAAGACCTTCTAAGCAAGCAAGATCCACAAAAGATCCACGAACAACTAGATAAATCGCTTGAACAAGCATATCAGAGCTTGGACGAGCAATTGAGCAAGCTCTGGCACGCACACCAGGATGCAAGCAACGGTCAGATTGCAATGTACTTGCTCCGGATCATTCGCAGCATCCGGAGCCAACTACCCAAGTTGGACAACACCAAGTCTTTCGGTCTGGAGATTGTTCCTTCGTTGCAAGAGAAACTGATTGGTCACGTCACGGTCACACCCTTGGAAGAGTTCAAGACGATCGCCTTGGCGAGGAAACGAGTCATTGGTCGCGTCCTGTGGGAGGGCGAGCCAGCTCTACCTTCACAGCCATCGCCAGATGCTTTTAAACTGTTGCGAAATCTTGTCACATCGATGAGCGATGCCGGTCTGGATCTCTGGAGTCCTGCTGCTCTGGCAAAACTCAAGACAAGCTTCGGGGGCCAGCTCAGCGATGCATGGCAGGAGAAGCTGAAAGAATTCGCAGAGGCCGATGCAAATGCGGCTAGCAAAGACCTGGAATCTAAGAAAGCCGCACAAGCCAAGAAGGAGCTGGAAACTGAAAAAGTGGCAGAAACCGAAGAAGATGCGGGAGCCGAAGATGGCGGCGCAGAGATCAAGGAAGACCCAGAGACTCAAGAAGTCTCAAAGGATGGCGATGACGAGGATGATGCAGAAGCCAAGCAAAAGGCAGCAAAAGAGTCGGAAATCAGAAGAGATCTTTTGATCCAGTGGGTCTATGATATATTGTTGTTGCAGACGAGCTTGGGCAGTGGCGGAAATGCAAATGGAAGCTTGACGACATTGGGCCAGGAGATCTTTCAGAAGACGAACCTGCCCGACGAAGCGAAAGAGCGGATGGCGAAATCTTCACAGGAATACTGGAAGAGGACAAGCCTTTTGTTCGGGCTTCTTGCTTAATATACATGGACGAACAAGTCCCTCGATCCAAAAGAAATACCTAGATATATCACTGCGCTTGCTTTTTTACCAACATGTGAATAATCTATAACTTGTGTCGCTTCTGACCGCTGGCGATCTTGGCAAACTCGGCCTGGGGAACGCCGCTCATAAACCTAGCCAGGCCGGCAAAGACCTCGTTTGTGTTCTGGAGATCCAGCACGTCCTTCTCCGGCTTCCGGATGAGGGCCTTGATGCCCGTCAGGCTGTCGCCGATGAGGTGCTCGCCGAGCCGCTCATCAATCTCCTGGAGGACCAGCTGGCGGAACTTTGCGTCGTCGCCCTTCTCGACGTCGAAGATCTTGTTGACGAAGCCGGTCTGGAGCAGCTCGTCGCTGGGGATGCGGCGGCTCATGATGAGGGCCTCGTTGGCCTTGCTGACGCCGAGGCGGGACACGAGGGCGCGGGAGGCGCCGCCCTCGGCGACGAGGCCGAGCGAGGAAAAGGGCGTCAAAAGAAAAGAGTGCGGCGCCGCGTAGATGAAGTCGGCGTGGGCGGCCAGGGCGGCCGACAGCCCGATCACCGGCCCGTTGAGCGCGACGACCAGGATCTTGGGGTGCGTGTAGAAGGCCTGGGTCGCGTTCAGGTTGTTGGCCACGAAGGAGCGCAGCCACTCAAAGTACGGGTCCGAGTCGGCGGGGACGCTCTTGCCAAAGGAGACGTCGGCGCCGCTGTGTGTGATCATGTCAGCTTATATTTAGGAAGAAGAAGGGGAAGAGAGGAAGAGGAAGGAAAAATCCTACGCAGAAAAGTATCGGCCCTTGCCCGTCAGCAGCGTAATGTAGACCTCGTCGTGTGTGGCAATCTCCCGCATGATCTGGGACAGCTCAAAGTACTGCGGCCCGCTGAGGGCGTTGAGCTTCTTCTCATTTGTGATGGTGACGATGGCCACCCGGCCCGTGTACTCGACCTGGAAGGCTTCCGACGGCATTGTGAACACTGAAAAAGGACAACAAGCGTGCTTCTTCTTGATGAATACAAAGGCTTGGCGACTCGATTGAATTGATCCAAATGATTGTCAGGCTTCTCTGTGCTATGTGCAGAATAATCTCATCCGCAATTCGAAAAACTAAGCACGGCAATACGGAATATGTACCGAGTTATCCCCTTGGTGTTTGGCGTTCCCCAGACGCTGGAAGTGCCTCGGCTCCCTTATTTACCCCACACTCTCCACACAAGATATAAGCGGGGCCCTTTTTTATATCCTAGACACGATTCGCCCGCCAAGCAAAGATTATAGCGAGGCTCGGTTTCCTATTTGGCTTAAACTAGGTGGAAGGCAGTATGTTTTCTAATCATTCATACTGCTGAAAATAGAACCCGAGGAATGCGGCCGAAGTATAGAGGCTTTGAGCATTCATCTCTCGCATAGTGGAATTGGCCGTTGTTTCCTCGAATATTTCGTCACAACTTTGAGCTACATCTGGCCATGAGAATGGATTTTTTCAATCGACGCCAATGTTTGTCGTGCTCAATGTTGACCGTGGCCAGAATTTGAAAGTCTTGCAATCAATAGTGGCCCCAAGTCTTCTCTCTTGTGCAGGTGTCTCAGGCGAAGTGAACGCCATCACCTCTGGATATATACGCGATAGTAGCTAAACTTGAGTTTACCCTCGACCTCCTTCAGAATCATATTGGCGGCCCACGTGACGCTCTGCTTTTCGCCCGTCTTGAGCTCGTAAGTCAGGTCGCCAAAGATGGCGTACTCTGTCTCTTGCTCGCCAAAGCTGCTCTCAAGGACCTTGATGGGCTCGTGTTTGCGGGCCGCCACCTTTTCCCACATCTTTTCCCGGAGCTTGCGGATTTCTGTGGATTTGTGAGAATTTGAACTTCCCAAAGCGAGGGGCCGGGAAGGAGATGCAATAGCTTACCTTCGGGGCCGTAGGCTGTGTCGGGCCCCATGACCAGCACGGCATCAATCAGAAAGTGCGATACCCATTCTTCGTTCTTGGTCGGGTCGTCAGAGACGTCGTAAAAGTTGGTTATGAACCTCTCGACATCGAAGGCGACGCTTCTCGGGTACGCGATTCTGTAGTCGGCAGGCGCCATTTCTCGTTCTTGCTACGAAGTGCTGGAAAAGAAATTGCAGGCTTGGTTCCCCCTAGAATCAAGGTAGCCTCTTCCAGGTCAATCGGAGATTCTCGCGAAAGCCAAGTCAAGATTTTGGTTGTAGCGTTGGATTGGGTTGCGTCATGAGCGGGAGGGAATTTGAGGCTTGGAAGTTCTGGACTCTATGAAACGGGGCCAGCGAGAACCGGGGCTCCGCCCGGAAAAAACTCCACGGGTGACGGCACATAACGGTTTTGCGGGTCCCGTTGCCCGTCTGGCCGCCCGGCATTCTTATTAGCAGTTAGTAAATCGTCTCTTGTTTGCTCGAACATCAATGCTAGCTGTTTATAGAAGTAGTGTGCCAGAAAGATCGAGATTTGGAGTTATATCCCAGCTTTAGCGTCCGGACACATCTTATCATGATCGAGATCGTGTGCCTGTGAATCATGGACAACGTATCCTGGGCCACGACTTTTGCTAGCTAGCGGCCCGCGTGGGAGAGCTAATAAATAGATAAATACATACATGGGACGATTTATAATGATATACTGAATTATTGGCGGCCAACCAAATAATGAGGCTCTCACCGGATGCTCGCTTCGTTTCTCGTGCAGTATGGCTTTTGTGTATTTACGGAATGGTCTCGGACTTGGCAGTCGTGAGGCCAATGATTGTCGACGACCTTGATATACTTGGATCGATCGAACATGGGTCACGATTCTCCTACACTTCGGAATATGCCAGCATCGGAACACATATTAGGTTGAATCTCGGCTTATAGGGGGCCAGTATTGCTCTTTTTCGTGGCATTTACTATACATGCCTAAGTATTGGTTCATAGAATATAAGTGCGATATTGGACCCTCCCGTATCATCTTGGGCGTGGTGGACGAGGTCGACTGTACGCTGTTGCAGCTCAAGGCCGGCTGTCTTGGACCGGAAGCGTACGAGTGCCTGAGCTGGGGATCGCTCGATGACTGTCTCTCATATCTCATCCGTCGCGCAGTGGAGAATAGGGATGCTGTCTCGAGGACGGTGACGGAGTACCAAGCTTTGAAGCGTGAGGTATGGAGAAGACTTAGAGCTACTGTAGGACTGTCGTAAATGTGAATCCGTTTTGCTGAAGATGAACATGTGTTGAATCAGAATTATATTATGCTTGATTATGACTCAAAGCCTTTGATCGATTCAACAAGACAGAATTCTGCTAAAGCTCAAAAGATATATTGATTTGTAGGAGTGAAAACCAACCATTGACTGTTCCTCTACCAAATACTCCTGCAACCCAAACGCCATCCAATGCCGCTAAGACTCCGTCTGAAAAGCAAAATTGTACATGAATTGCACAACCGAGGGCTGACACGGCGTCTTTTACCACTCGTATCTGTGCACGTTAGAAAACCCGTAGGGTCGTAATTGTTCTAGGGGATACGAAGCAGCCGATAAGGCCTCGCTCGAATCCCATCTTCTTGAATCGTAATCTTCTTCCTTGGTTTACATGAACCCACGCCCGAGCGCCTCGCCCATCTCGCGCTCGCCGATGCTGCTCGGCTTGCGCCGCACCACCTTGAGCGGGTATCCGGCGGCCCGGAGCTGGTCGTCGTCGACACCGCCGAGCAGGCCTACAACGTTGACGCCCGGCCCGCTGAACAGCATGTTGCAGATGGTGTTGGGGTACAAGGGGCGACACATGGACAGGTCGAACCCCGAGCCCGCGATCCGTTGGTGGATTCCCGCGACCGAGTACGATGGCGCCAATGCCACGATGACAGCGCGCCGGACGGGCTGCTTTTCAGGTGCGGCATTGCTCTGCTTCCTCGTTGCAGATGAGGAGGAGGAAGAGGATGACAGATGCGCCGAGTACGATTCCCACGACTCCTCCTCGAATTTGCGGATCTGTTCCGTGGCTTCAAATCCGTTCATGACTGGCATGACGAGGTCTAAGAATAACGAGTGAGCAAGAGCTGTCTTGTGGTGGAACATGCGAGACGTTGTAAACTCACCCATGAGGATACACCTGAACTTGATCGGATCTCGCTTGTACATTTCGACAGCCTCCAGGCCATTTTCGGCCATTTCATATGGTTGGCCCCATCTCTCGCAAATCTTGGCAAGAATCTAAGTTTGAAAGAGCGTCAATATTGTGGCCACGATTACTTGATAGTTCATATCATTTGGACGTAGCATACCTTTCTATCGATGGGGTTATCGTTCACAATGAGCAGCGTAAAAGCACCGTTCGGCTCTGCCTTTTTCAGGGGAGCAGGCAACACAGACGGCGAGGTGGGCGCGGTGACCGGTTTCGTAATGGGAGAGGGCTCCTCGGTCAACATGGGGTTGTTGAGGTAGACGGAGCCGTGCGGGATAGGTATAGCGACGGAGGAGAATCCGGGCGTAGGTAGAAGCTGCCCCAAGAAGGTCGTCAATGAGGCGCCCAGCGGCGTGGTGGTAGTCGTTGGAGGACCTGTTCCTGGCCCTTGGATATCTGCCATATCAAGAAGGACCGCATCGAATGGAGTCTACTCTACTGTGCCAAGTGTATGCCACATGGTGATCATTCAAGGTAGGAGAGAATCTTCACCGAGCTACCGTCCGGCAGGATATGTAGGATAAAACACAAAGGCCGACGATCGCACAGCAATCAAAGTGACAATAAAAAAAGGGTTCAAAGGCCGAAGTGGGTAATGTTATTAGCAGATAGTATGTGATTTGGGTTCCTGGGAAAAAAGCAAATACGCATCAAATAAAATGCAGGGTCCCGGGGATCTAATAGGGACTTTCTTTAGTGAACTTCGCTTCGGTACAGAAGGCCCAGAAAGCTGAAAAGCCCCCGAAGGCTCGCTCAACCTTAGGCGGGGCTGCCGATCCATACGTCATGTAGCACGAAATCAGCAGTTTCTGTGAAATGACAGGTCAGTGACGGAGGCTCGGAGTCTGGAGCGATGGATCGTCAAGCGAATCACAATCACTTTTTTCAGCTCAACCTTAACATGGTCTCCCACTTTCCTTTTGTCTCGTGAGAAGATGCTAGGACTAATGGAAAATGCCATCTGGCTTCGAGTCGCGAGTTTCGAGAATCCGATCCCCTTGAATCAGACACATACATGCAGGCGCACACCCAGGGAACTGTTCATTTCACTGTGTTTTTGTGTATCATTAGATCCCTTTGAAGCAAAATGCAACATATCCATACAGTCAAGCAAGTCTAACCGCCTATTGGTTTTAGCCGATTCCGGACACCCTGTAACGCCGCGCATGCATGCCTTTCTCTTCTCTCTCTCGCTACCACCAAGGGCACATTTCATCAGAGATCCCATTTACTGTTTTCTGTGCTCAATCGCCTGCCCGCTCTATCGGGCAACAGCCGCACTCAAAACTTGGGTTCTGAAGAAGGCACCCTTGGTCCTCTCAATCACCTGCTGGTAGACGCTGCTGGGCGGGTGGTTCATTACTACTGTGCCCTCCTTGTAGTCAATCTTGGCGTCCACTCTGGTGTCGCGGATCAGGTTGACGATCCACTTCTCTCCCTCGTCCTGGCCGAGACCCAGACGCGCGCTGAGGTCCTTGATGTCGATGCGGGCGTGGATCTTGCAGTAGCTTTCCGAGATCAGGTGACGGGCAGCGTCAACAAACAGGTCAGCAGTCGAGATGAGGAAGAAGTCGGTCTTGAGGATCTCCTCGGCAAGAGAGAGCTGGCGCTGAGCCTCCTCAAAGTCAAAGTCAATGTAGAGAGCGCGGATGAAGTCGGTGATGGGGTCCGAGTACTCGTAAGCCTCCTGCTTGACAATGCGGATAATGTCCTTGAGCTGCTTCTGGTACTGGCCAGAGTTTCTCGTGCGGCCGCGGCCGGTGATGACGGTGGCGGTCAAATATCTCAGGATCCAGGGGCAGCTGGTCTGGATGCTGTTGATGAAGGGAGGACTGAAGAAGAGGTCGAGAATCTGGTCCCGGGTAGAGTCGTCGTTGAACAGGGGGAACAGAGCCCAGTGGATCAGCCACGACCGGTTGTTGAGCTGTGCCAGGGGGTTGTTGAACAGCTTGCCGTCAATGATCTCCTTGACCTTGAGCAGCTCCTCCACGGCCTCCTTCCAGTTGGTGGTGAGGATCTCAGAGGCCAGCTTTCCCCAGGTCGCGGCCGAGACCTTATCGTTGTCCGTGGAAAGCACACGGAACTGGTACAGAAGCTCTGAAGCGGCAGCGTAGTTGCCGCAGCTGTACTGGAAGTTACCAAAATCGTAGAGGGCGTTCACGTTGTCCACCGTGACCTGTCGCATAATTCTGTCAGCATACCCGTATAGTACCGCAGCAATCCATCTTGATGACAACGTACGCCGTGCTCCTTCTTCAAGAACTCCAAGTTGGCAACCTTGTCGCTGCGCAGGTTGTTGACGACCTCCTCGTTGCCCAACAAGTCGGTGATCTTGCTAGTCTCGTCCTCGAACTGCTCCAGGCGCGAAATGACCTGCTGGCGTTTGTCGTTGAACTCGGCGGGGATCTCCTCGAGACCATCGAGCTCGGCCTTGAGGCTGCCGATGAAGTCGGTCATGTTGGTCGTCTTGAGCAGCTCATATTTGGCCTTTGTGAACTCGAGAGCCTTGGCGTCATCGTCCTCGGCGACCTGGTTGTTGGCGAACTCCAACAGGGGGAAGATGAGGTGGCGGTCAAGGTGAGCCACCAGCTTGGGGGTGAGATCGTATTCGGCCATCTTGTCGCAAGAGGTTCTGGCAATTTGCGATAATCTGGGGTTCCTGGGTTCGGGGTGGTTGTAACTTTTACTCCCAGCGACACTCGAGTCAAATCGATGGATGGCGGGGCAGCTCACCGAATTTGCACACAATCCCACGAAACTGAAAGGGAACGGGCGCGGGTTGTGGAGAAACTTGTCCCGGAGATTTGCCGCCACGCGCTTTGGAATTTCTGAGCTGGCTGCTGGGCGCGTTTCAGTGGTTCCACTCAGCGCCTGCAGCTCTAAAACCTGGGCCTAAACTTTTGGACGCGGCCCCGGATTTATTGGTGGTCCGTCGCAGCTCTGAGCAATCGCCAAAAGTTTCAATCTAGCAGTTGGATTCCAATTCGGCACCAGGAGAAGCAGCGACGACAGGAGGAACAACGTGTTGGAGACCTCAACAGAATTACAATCAATCCAGAGATGTTTGCAAGGACGATAAGGACACTTCGGGTGGCGGCCGTACCCAGGCCAGCACTGGCAACCCGCTTCAACGTCCCCATCTCGATTCGAAGCTTAGCCACCGAATCTACATCAGCGACCACAGAAACCCCTGCTGTGGCAGCGCAATTGGGCGCGACCCAGTCCACCACATCCTCAGCACAATCGACGACACAGGCGGAGTTACCAAAGCCACCGCAGCACCTGCCATACTATGTCGGTCGCAACCGCATGAACAACATTGCCGTGTACGAGAGGAGGGATCGTGGTGGAAACTTGAAGAAGACGTTGCTCAAGAAGGGAGAGGGAAACCTGCAGGCGCTCCGATTCGACGTGGCAGAGGCCCTGGGACTCTCAGAGAAGGATGTCAGGGTCAACAGCATCACAAATCATGTCGAAATCAAGGTAGGCGCAAAAGATATGGTCAAAGTTGGAGGCTTTCAGGGATTCTCGCGGCAGCACACGCCCTGGTTTCCGGTCTTTCCAGCTCTTTCCATTCTCTTCAAAATCCATCCCACATGATGCTGACCAATATACAGGGCCACCGGAAAGAAGATGTAGTCGAGTTTCTGAGGAACATGGGATTTTGAGCAAAACCTTATCGAGGAGACGTCGACGCACCAATTAGCCAGCAATAATGTACAATACAACAACTGTATACTATGCCTCTCATCTATGAGGCTAAGGGAACGGCCGTATAGAACCGTGTATATACTCCTGGGTCGGCCGGGCCAAAGCAGATCGCCACCTGAAAGAGTCCAAAAAGCGCCACGAGCCGGAGTAAGGCTTGATTCGAGCCTGGCAAAGGAATATCAACATGTATCACTACCAATTTGCATATTGCAGGCCAAAGAACGGCACATCAGACAGTCATGCAAATTTCCACGGCCTGCCCAGGCAGATCTGCAATCGCAGTGGGTTTCTACAAGCAGCAACCGGTCCCCATAGGCACAATTAACTTTACTCGGCTTCTGGAGATTGTTCTGAGCATCTTGTTGCGATGCTGCGCATACCAGAGAAGCAGCAAATAGTGATTCAGAAAACATCAGGAATCTCAACCAGCGTGCGTGTGACGGTTACCATGCTACAATGCGAAGATGGTTTTCATGTTTTCTAAGCAAATTCGCGAATCCACCGACATCTCACGTGTTCCCGAACTTCTAGTGCCTCGTATTCGTTGGCCTGTGGTTCAATTAAGCACGGGGTAGTAATGTGTGCTTGCAGAAACACCAAGACATATCAAACAGGTGCTGAAAACAATCGAACCCAAGACAATGTTCAAGTTGTAGATGGAAGCTTCCCGTCTGAGTTAGCAGCTGCGAGCTCCACAAACGATATCTATCCTATCAGCTCAATCTATCTGTGACTGTTGCGCCAGGAAAGTCGGGATCTTTCTTCTTGAGTTTATATCACAACTTGACAAGTCGGCAATATTACGAATAAGAATCCTACACAGATCGTGCAATCTTGACAAACTTTTTCATGGTCTGATACGTTCAAGTACGAGTATGGAGAGTGTGCCAAGCATCCAGGTTCCGCAGTATATATGGACTACGCGATCCGGCCGAGACATCTAGGGCCGAGACTCAACGGTCCCGGACGATTTGCTCGATAGAGTCTGATCAGAACATCTCAGACACAGAACAAAGTTCGCAATGAATCGCGATCAACGTGGCAGCGGAGCATTTCCAAGGTTATAACACTCGGTGGGCCGGCCGGGGGCTACACTAATTGTCGGATGTCGATCCCTGTCTTTCTCCCATGGGCCTGAATCAGGATCTACGTCCACCAGGAACGAAACAGACATCGCTCAGGAGCCTCAGGTGACGGACATCGCCAAGGCCCGGTAATATATCTTTCCGTAAAGAAAGGGAACATGCAAGAGTATGTTCCAGAAACTCCAGGATCTATTCGGAAGGCCGGCCATGATAGGTGTGGTGGGACCGGCCGGCTCTCGCTATACGACCAGAGATGCCAAGCTGTGTCGCACGTGTTGTGTCATTTTCAATAACCCGAGTTGGCACTTATACGAGGCTGCCAACTGCGAAGAAGATGGAGGGAATGACTGGCTTTCGAATGCGTTTGTATGTGTATACTGTGATGCTGCCATCTCTGGAACTTTACTTATACATAGAGCTCGTGAGAAAATGCCTTCCAACCAACCAACCTAGACAACCTCTGCCCAGTCCACAACATGCTTCGGTATCCCAAAACTAGCACGAAAAGAAGAAGCAAAGATGTCTCACAGTCAAAAGAATATTTTCTAGGACTGGAGTCGAATAATATTCTACATGTTGACACTGCGTGCTCCCAGAAAATGTGTCAAGCAAATCAAGTACAATCAGGTCCCCTAACAAGACTGCGATATGATGTCTCATGCAAATGCCTCGGGACGAACCAAAGCACTAGCAAAACAGCCTCAACTGTTTTCTGCCTCCCGTCATGATGTCGAGCTGCATGTCTTTGTTGGACTACACGGGGTTGGGTTTTGCTTTTTTGCCATTTCCCTTCTATTTGTGTCAAGTGCATTGCAGGAAACTTCCTCAGAGACACGGTGACATGTCGTACGTTTGGATCTACAGCGGCCAGTGAAGTTTCGAGGGGTCTAGCAGCTAGACAGCTTCGTTTGTTATGCCAATGGAGACTCCTTCACTGTTTTCCAAAGTGCTCAAGTGCATCTAGTTTGGGCGAGTAGCAGCAGTTAGCTCTTCACGTTGTCTGTAACTGCCCAACGAATCTCTCAGTGGACGTCAAGTCTTCCTATCTGGCGAACGCACGTAAGTTGCACTTGCCAGATGAACAGGTACTTGACCAGATCGGATATCTCATCGTTCTCTTCGTCATTGCCCTTGCCGTGACTTGATCAAATCGCTCACGGGTTTGCGTGACACACACCGCTCATGTTTACACATCATCTGGAATGATGATGCTCTTTCCGATATGTGTCCGATGTACAGATTGTGCGATTTGATGGCATGATGTATAGGGCCTGGGCCAATCTAGATCTGGTAGTTGCGTACATGTACAGGCAGGAACTTGAGCATGGGAAGTTGCGAATAAGGGTGCTGCCTCAAATGTACATAAGTCAGGCACCGCCTCGAGGCAGATTGTAAGAGGCTCTTTCCTCCCTATAACGGAAAGACGGAAATCTTTCATTGGCCCCTTCCTGCGTAGTAACAATAGCTAAGCTTGTTTGTTTTCTTGCCCAATCGTGCGAAAGCCCAACCATCTCTCCTCTTCCCAGATTCTTTCTGCCAACACTTCGTCTTATCTTTTACCAAAAGAGACCAAAGACATCCCATAATGGTCGTCTTCGAGAGAGAGAACAATCTCATCACTGGTTTTTTTCTCAGACATTACATACGCCACAAGCACGAACGATCGGGCATCTGTCCTCAGGAAGTCCAGCACGCGAGGCCACACTCCGACAGCGTATTTGACAAGAAAAAAAAAAACATTCAATGCCGCAGTCGACCCCTGAGGTGCTCCCATTCCCATCATAAAACACCAAGAAAAGCGAGCCCCGATAGACCAGAGTTTCGGCACCAGACAGCCTAGCGCTGAGACAATGGAATGAAGCGCTTCTGCCGGCTCAGAGAACATCCTACAACATGCTACTTGAGAGGCTCTTTCGGTACTCGCCAAAACACAAGATATTCAAAACGAAAAAGATGGTGCATCCATTCGGCTGGGGCTGGGTCGCATGGCATCGTTTAAGCTGCTGGAAGCTGATTGTCATCACAACACCGGTTGCACGACCCAAAGGGGTCGATAATCCGTTATGCTGAACGGAAGCTTTACAGCATGAAAATCGACCCAAATTCTTACAACATTTCTTGCCAGACACCATTGTCCCACGTTTGGAGTAGTCACCCGAATAATCATCACCATCCATCACGGCCTCGGCCCCGACCACGCCCATAGGCAGGCCAATATCTACGTACTAGACAGCACCAAGAGGAGCGCAAAGCTTTCGCAGTACCTTGGCATCTTCGCCGAGGCTGAGGTAATCGATTATTTGCTTACTGAAGGGGTAAATTTGGGAGGTGGAGGTGACAGGAAAGCACATGCCTGTCGTTCAGGAATCTTTTGTGTTGTCTGAAGAATTGCCAAGCACAGCATTGGCGTCGTGGAGTCGCTTTACTAGCAGCAGATACCCATCAAATGGAAGACATGACTTCTCACCCTCCTTCACGTTCCTTGAGACGAAATCATGAGTGAAGATGATGAACCAAACAAAGCTTCGGACAGGGCGAAATGAGACGAACACGAGAGCAAATTCAACAATATAACTGAAACTTGCGACACGTTTACTCCTGGTAGTCTTTTGCCTTTCGCCCTTACACATTTGTACGTCATGATTCAAGTTGAAGTGACAGGTGGTCCTGATTCAAGGAGGCGGCTGTTTACGAGCAGTATCGCTCTGAGTCACTGTGCAAGAGAACCCGGCAGAATCTGCACATTCGAAGCCCTTTCCACCGCATCCAATGTTTCCACTGGCAAGAATACATCCACCTCCAAGTCTGCTGCCAGCACCAGCCGTGGCAACACCTCCGACCATTCTGGTGGCATCGCCACAGCCGCAGTGGAACATCGTCAACAACATTCGTCTCAATACAAACGGCGAGTCTCAGCCAGGAACTGATTAATTAACTACTAATATTGGCCAACGAGAGAAGGGAGGCCAAAGAAGCCGCAGTTGCTTCTCAATTGACGGTATAGTGTTCGCGGCGGAGCCAAGGTGTCTTGCAATGGAAAGGTTTGACACCAGGCCTGTACCAAAACAATATGCCCAGATTTGAGCAAAGTCACAGCGAAATCAGCTACTAGTTGGCAAGACACATCGATATTTCTCATATTTTATTTCGTTGAGCGCTACGTAGTGCATTCCATGATTACTGTTTGCTTGCAACGAACGCGTTGAATATTCCAAACAGTCGGGTGGCTTCGCTGTTGGCCACGGCATCAAATGTGTGCGTGGAATTAATCGGATGATATGGGAACGGACTAATTGAGATAAAAGTCAGTGATCATCTGAAATGGAGTCGTCTCCTCGTCCGAATGTTGCGACGAGAGCATTCTGCTTTTGGGGCCGGGAATACTTACCCATACTCGGGCACGAATGTCACGGTGCTCAGGTCGTTGTTCTTGAGCCGCAGCTCTAGGATGCGCAGCCAGGCCCGCTCAAAGAATTCCCTCTCCTCTTTGAAGATGGGGTTGGTCGGTTCGGGACATTGCGAGGCCTGGGTTGTGCCGATGCGGGCGTGGATGTGTTCGACCTTGGATTGTCAGTTTGGGAGATTGCAAAGAAACGAGTCGACTGATTATGAAGCCATTAATTTCGAGAATGTCTGAAAAGGGTACTCACATGGGGAAAGACTCTTTCCAGAAGCTCGCGGTCTTCCTCGCTCTCGTCCAGCAGACGCTCGGAGAGGACTACCCAGTGGGATATATCCGCAGTGATGCGCAGGCTGCGACAAGAGTTAGCGAGAATCTTTCATAACACAAAGTGCTTTTGCCGTGTAAGAATGTGAGCTTTCGTTGTGAAGTACTTACTTTGGCACTCGGCTGACAATGTAGTCTGTTGCTTGTGGGCTGAAGAGAGATCTGTTCCGGTGCGTCTCGTGGCACACCTTACCCGCAAAGCCGAGCTCCTCGTCTATGGCAAAGGTTCCCTTGTAGAACTCGACGGATTGATCAAATGTCCAAATATCTCTGTAGATTGTCAGTTGAAACATTCTTTGCAAGCGCTGACGAGCTGGAATCGCTCTAGGTCGGAACTTACGACCCCGAATGCACGTTGACCTTGATGGGCTTTAGGATTGTGACGTCTTGCAGTGATTTGCGGTAGTATTCCAGATGGTCTGCAGGCGTGAGCCCCTTCGGGCGAGGGCCGACGTATTGTGGCCATGAACTGAACATGCTGTGGTTCATGTTAGTTTCTGGAATATGGCAAGCTTGCATATATCAAGACTTACAGCGCGGTGATGACGAGTCCGTGCTTGTCGGCCAGCGTCCGCAGAGCCTGGTACTCTGAAGGACCCTTCAAATTGGCAACATCAATTTCAATACCCTCTGATTCATGATTAGTAAAGAATATTACATATTTCGCACGTATAAAGGCAGATATGCCTTGCGGGTGGGTGTGGACCTACCAAAACCTATTTGCTTGAGCTCGGGAAAGAGCTTGTCCCAATTCTCCATGTCTTTACCAGGCTCGACTCCCCATAGAGTCCGAATGCGTTGGAACTTGACCATCTTGATAGTGTTTATATTTCGTGGTTGTAGTTTACACGAATGGGATGTAGTATAGTCGAACTTTTTTCGAGAAAGGAGGATGGCACTTCGAATAAAGGCAGCAAGAATTGGTCAAAATTGCATGTTGAGTTGATAGAGTCAAGACCAGTCAAAGCCGATTAATATTACGTTTCTCTGTATTCTTTTAAATTCTTCTCAATGCTATTCACTCGACGTTCTGACAGCCCTATTGCGTGACATGTGGACCAAGTCGGTCAATACTTTAGACTGACTCTTTTGACGCCCGCCGAAAAATTGCCCAAAACGTCCAGAGGGGAAGGCCGAACCGCACCATAATCCTTGGTGGACCGATCGCCAAATACCCCATACCCACTATACCGAAGCCCGAGCAATGCCACTAATACTGTATAGGTTCTATAACCCGCGGCGCAACGACAGAGACTTGGCGGCATTGCAGCGGAGCGGGAAGGACTGCGATGTTTGTCTGAGGATATGTCTGTTGGTCTCTGCATTTTCGTACGCCAAGTGCACGGCACGTCATTGTATCTTCCTTTCCAGGAATTCATCAAGCTTCAGTGAGCACGCATGTCACATTCGATAATCATATCATCAATAGGATAAGTGCCTGCGATATGATCATTGCTTCACTGCTCAAGCAGAGATTTGCACCATGTTTGTGAATAGTGAAATTGATCTGAATTCATGAAAAAACGCTACATGTCATGCTCTGGCCTCATCTTGAAGCTCTTTTTCTCCGAATCCCCTGCATGTCTGCAACCCATATTTCCCTAAAACCCTCCATTAGGGTGGATGAGAACCTTGGTGTAGCCGTCGATTCTCCGGGCGAACTTGTCGTAAGCATCTTCTGCGTCGTCAATGTTGATCTCGTGCGAAACGACGAAGCTGGGCTTGGCCTTGCCGGCGATGATCAAGTCCCGCAGATACCGGTTGTAGGACTTGACGTTGCATTGGCCAGTGCCGATAGTCAGACCCTGGTGATGAGTGAGCATGATTTGCCTTTCGTACAATAGAAATTGCTGGATACATATGTTTAGCTTACCTTTTCAAATAGTTTGCCGAAACTCAAGCTGATCATTCCGTTCTTGGACGCCGCGTCAGGAGCACCGGGATCGCTACAATGAGATTAGCAAAGCGAGGTAGACCAAAACAGAATGTTTAGGTATTACCTAGGAACGTAAAGACCTGGGATACCCAGACCTCCACAGGCGCGGGTGACGCGGATCATGTTCTCAAGGACAATGTTGGGCTGCTCGCTGGAGCCGCTGGCGCCGACGGCCTGGTAGCCGACGGCGTCGATGGAGCGGTCGACCATGTCGCCGCCGTTGGCCGCGATGATCTGGTCCACGGCGTCGCCCTTGGTGAAGTCGATAGGGACGCAGTCGATCTTCTTGGCCGCCTCGAGGCGCTCGGGCACGCGGTCGACGACGAACACCCGGCTGGCGCCCCGGAGCACCGCCGAGTAGGCGGCCATCAGGCCCACCGGTCCGGCGCCGAAGACTGCCACCGACTCGCCCGACTTGAAGCCCGAAATCTCGATGCCGTGCCAACCTGGAGGTGTTTGTCAATTTTGCTTTTCTTGCTCAGACTGTCCTTTACTGAAGTGACTTACCCGTTGGGAAGATATCTAGATGGAGGTTAGCTTCTGTAAAACTGCCCCGCGCCGCCCAAGAACGTCATGACATACCTGCCAAGAGGATAAAGTCTGCCTCGAACTCCTTGCCGGGCGGCAACTTCAGTGCATTAAAATCTGCGTATGGAACTCTTAGGTATTGTGCTTGGCCTAGAGAAAGTAATGTCAGCATTTGTGAATCAATCCCAATACTTCAATCGCAAGCCGTATAGCGGAAGCGCTTACCACCACGGAAAGGACCCATCGCAACGTAACCTGTCAATTGTCAATTTCTACTATGCACTGAGGCGAGATCCAGAAGTTCTGAACATGATACTCACCATAGGCACCGCCAGCAAATCCAGGGTTGACACCAGTGCAAAAGGCCGTCTTGCCCTCCTCGCAGTTGCGGCACCGGCCGTCGGCGACGTTGAAGGGCATGACAATGCGGTCGCCCTTTTTGAGTAGCGTGACACCCTCGCCCAGCTCTTCTACGATTCCCATATTCTCATGGCCTGCACCAGTATTAATAACCATTTCATACGCGTGTAGATGATCCTCTGAGTAGATGGGAACATACCAAAAGTGATGCCGGGCTCTGCGGCAGTTCGGCCCTCGTACATGCTACAGGATGGTCAGAATCATTCCGTCGAGGGGACGAATACTCGCTGATGCATCACATACTGTAAGTCTGAACCGCAAATGGCCGCCTGGAGGACAACAGAGTGAGCTATGCTTTCAATCGAAACGCTGTTGCCCAAGAGATACTTACGGTCGTCACTTTCACAATGATATCGTCTGGGTGCTCCAGCTTGGGCTTCTCGACCTCCGAGACCTTGACGGAACTCGGTCCGGCGTAGTTGACAGCCTTCATAGTTGTTGCGCTCGCCATGGTGGGTTGTGCTTGTGTATTCTATTCCAAAGTCGTGTGTATGAAGGAGCAGCAGATTGAAAATTGTAGAGCAACAAATTGGAGAAAGTGTACAGCTCGTATGGGGTAGCCGATGATGTTGTGTATATATACCAAGAGTGTGTCCAACGAATAAGTATGCGAATATACCAAGACTTCCGTTGCCATCTATCGTTGACGGCAAGGGTTCAGAAGCGGGTCCTTAACTCAACCCCCACCCTTTGGCCTTCTGCTCTGCCACTTTTGCAACCGTGACAAGCACTATGGCATCATACTCGGTACTCTGCACATTGCCCGGTCCCTCCACAGCTACCATTGTCAGGATGTCCATCTCGTCGAAGGGGCGCCAAGCCAATGCCGTGCATACCATCTGGAAGGACTCGGGGATAACTCGCTGATGGGCTCAATGCCAGTCAGTCATGTGCATCTATGGCTGCTCCCGCTGTCTGTTCTACACTACGACTTGGAATCTGGAATTCGAATCGGAGGCGAAAAGTCCCCTCATTTCATCGGCCAACCAAAATTGCTTTCGACAGCAACTAGGTTGAAGAATCCCAGCGGGGAGCAGCAGGTCAATCTACAGCCCTCACAGTCCTATTACCTAGCATGTCTGCGGGGTAATGATGGTGCCCATAGTGAACCGACTATACTGTGGAGTGCCGAGACGAACTGACAAAAAGTGCTGGAATGGGGCAACTCTCAGTCTCCATCTAATGCAGCCAACTTCGCCGAGTTTTATCTATTGTGGGCTAAGCGCAAGCCTGATGATTTTCCCCATTGCTGTTGCTCGAGGAAATTCTCGTCGTTTTGCTTTTATGTAGCAGAATCTGCCAAGATGGCCATCATATGCTTGATCCAAAATCGACATGCGAAACACCATCAATCGACGTCGCTCCCACGCTGCTAGTACCACTCCAGAGGCTATTTGAGTACTGTCTAAACGCCAAATGTGTGCACAGCTGTTCCTCGGGCTCGAACAGAAAGAAGAAGAAGAAAAGGAAATATGTGCCTACGAGACAGACGTTCGTCGTATGGCTCCCCTTGCAGCTGAATGCGACAAGGCGTCTTCCATAGGTACCTGTCACTCGCATTCACCGGCCCCTATTGATGAAATGAGTCCGAAATAGCATGAATCCCGTGGCGCTGCCGGCCATCACGACCAGCGGCCTGCCCTCCACGCCGCCATGCGGCGCGCAGAGAGAAGAGAAGTCGGCTACATCAAGTAACATCTCGTAACCAGCTGGAGAGCCATCTCCAGCGAACATGTTGACCTGCACTTGATCGGAGGACCGCGTCCGAGAGAGCAGAAAACCAAGCGCGATTTTGTTTTTGCCTAATTGTTTTCGCGCAGACATCTTCGTTTTACGTCGGCCGGGGGCAGAAGAATCTCGAACTGCGATGTCGATGACAACCTCGTATAATCCCGGATGGCGGTCTCTCGGCCGGCAAGCAACATTCTTTTTGGAATTCTTTGATCGCTTTAAAGGAAAATGCGCTGGAGTCGTGTATTAGCAAAGAAAAATCTTAAGCTGTCGATTGTCCGAGCCGTATATAGTCACCGAGGCCCGGCTTGTTCTCTGACGGGATTGGCACCCGGAGTGATGCTGATGAAAGCGAGGGCGGCCATGCCGGCGCTTGAACGCGGGAATTGCGAACTTTGCCATTTGACTGAGCGTCCCGAAAGCAGTCCGTCTGGTTGTGGCCGTTAAGGTACTGCTCACCGAATTATATCATGCGACTCGAATGCCAAGTTGACGGTGGCGAGAGAGATGACAACGACGACCGGAGTCAGTATGATGGTCTCGTCGTGTACATATCTAATCAATCTATATCTTACACATACATTCATACTTGCATATATCGTCGGACCGTTGGATCTAGGGGTTTGTACAGTCTAGAGATCTTGCCCTGCAGATGAGATTTTCCAATCATGGTAAGTTGCCCAACTGGGACAAAATATCTATAACTCAAGTATACACATGTCCGCTTGTCCGAAGACTTGCCCTTTTGGATCTTATAGGAAATGCTTGGCGGCCTCGATATAGTCTCGCCCAATCAGAATGTGGGCCATAGGGACCGAGAACGACTTGGGGTGGAAGCTTTTTACCCGAATAAAACAGCACAAAAACGGCATTTGAGTGAAACGTCCCTCCAGCCTCACGATAGCTCTATTTTCACGCAACGTCTGGAAAGAGTTGGGCAATCTTGGCCAATGATTCAATAATACTTATGTAAAATGTTCTCATGCAAGGTATTGTTATACAATATTTTTGAGTATCGAAAGACTATTCATGTAGTACATATCTGCATTTATGAAGGGACTCATGTAATCACCCCACTATTCAAAACACCAGCTATAGACATGTCTGAGGGTCTTGCCCATCCCCATGTACTTTTCAGATCGAGTTGCCTGTGGTTGAAATCAGCAAATGCACAATGAAGGAGTTTTGCAGACTTACGCTGCGCCCGTAGGCCAGGCCAGTTGCGTCTCGATCTTCTCGAGTAGAGCATACAGTATTTCTTGATCTTGTCGATCTGTGAATCGATCACCTGCCATTACAATAGCCACGGCAGCATTCCTAAGCTGGAGTCAGTACCTGAAAAGCCTGGATTTCTTGAGGATAAACTTGAGTGCTTACACATAGCCCGGGGCGGCCTGGGGATTGGACTTTGCCAGGGTCGGTCAGCATTAAGCAGTTCCAGATTCATCTTCTCGAGCTGGACTGGCTCACCTCAGCAATGCCACAAATGACGCGCACTAACCTCTTGAGCTCTTCGTTAACACTCTCAAGGGCCAGACGGCGGGCTGGACCCAGTCTTGGGGTCTTGGGGCTGTGTGCTTCCAATACTAGTCGTGCCAAGTAGTAGTGTTGCATCCCAGTCAACACCTCATCTGAAATATAGGTCAAATCGGGAAAGAATCTAGACCCGTCATCCTGTGAAGGAGACATGGAATCAAAGCACCAAGGTTTGTTACTGTACCACTGGTCTAGGTAGTCGCTCAGTTCGTTCCAGACCGAAGGGCGTTGCTCCTGCTCTCCAAAGCAGTATTGAATACAGTATGCGCAATGAAGGATTACCTTGTTGGCATAGCTGCAATCGTCATTACGACCGACCAAGACAGTTGCAATGTTTCGACCAAGAAATCCCGCGTGGACAGTACGAGAGTGAATAAAGGCCATGAAGATTTCCTGGCGGAGGGCGATCCAAAACAATGCCAACCTCAAGTCACTAAACTCGGATACATCGTCTCGCGCGGCAAGAAAGACTCTGCTCCCGACAAGATGGGATTGTGACCCGGATATGGAGAAGGCTACATCCGTCTCCTCCATGTAGCGCAGAATGAGGGTTGCGGCGAGCAGATTCTCATCTTTAGCAGCCCCAGATCTGGATAATAGTGGAATGAGCGTTCTGAGGCACTCATGATAATATCCATCGGCAATGCTAGAGTCTGCGACGGCGCCAATTCTGCTCAGTCGTTTGGCGGCCGCCGCCAACATGGCATTGAGGAGGGGAGGACAAAAGGGGGCCCGCTTCGGTACAACTTTGGCAAACTGACGGGCGTTATCGCACAGGTCGAACATGGGCGCAACCTCGCGGATAAAGTTCTGAAATAAGAAAGCTTCCTGACTGTCCTTCAGGGGCAACCGCGGCGGCTCGACTTGGATCTGGGATAGTGATTGATGGTCTTCATTTGTTGAGAATGGGACGTAGGCGAATGGGCTTTCCACAGGGGCAGATCCAGCCGAAGGAGACGCGGCTATTGCGCTCGCGTCGAATAGCTGGTGCAAGCCGAGGCTGTCCAGGGTGAACGGCGACAGCGCCGACGAAAGGTCTGGACTTTGGAGCACTGGGCCACTAATTGAGGGTTGTGTAAACAGACCTGTTACTTCGTGAGTGCTAGGCCTTGAACTTGACTCCATCGAGGCACTCGAGCTCATGGTACGCTTCTTGTCTGGGCCTTCTGCATCTAGAGACCGTTTAGCTCGGGCAGGCAATGCGCTGTCTGCGACAGGTGATCCGTTGGTGTTGACGGCGAAGCTAGACATGTGCGGCGTGCCCGCCAGCCCTGACAGCAATGTGCTGTCGCTGTTGCCTCGGGGTCGCCATGATGCCGATCCATCACTGCCGTTGTTCGGCAGGGAGGTAGGTGTATGTTCGCGATCAGATTCTGAGTTCTCAGCTTCATGAATGCTAATGATCTCACGGGTCTCATCAACAAAATTGAAGGACCTGGGAGCTCGAACCCAGCGCTGGTCGGCAGCAAAGGCATACTCTCGCCTCGTATCCGAGGGACGCAGTGGAGGAACGCTATAAAGCAAGCTTGGTCAATATAAAATTCAAATACCTTCTACGATATGATTGCACAGGACAAACCTTGGGTTCAGCGTATGGCGGAAGCGAACACGATAGTTGCGCTTGGAGCCCTTTGTAGAGACTGTCTTGGCTTGAGGCTGTGATTGTACTGATGTCTGTGTTACCGCTGCCGGAGACGGTTCCTTGTCAGATGCCGAGAGCCTGGTGAAGGCCAAAGCAGTTGATTAGCATCCACCCACATGTTGCGATTCGTCAACCAACGCCCTCTTTTTGCGGGGTGACGTCCGTACCTGAACTCTGGGGACTAAAAGGCTGGGGTTAGAGGGCGTAATCTAGTGTAGGGTTGAATCTGCATGACGCAAGCAGAATCAAGACAAGAGACGGCCACTCACAGGTTCCTGATTGCTGAGATTCCCCAGTGTCCCCCTGTTTCCACTGTCACCAGTCGGAGACATTACCCAAGAGCCAGCATCTATCTGCCAGGGGATTGCAGAACAGAGAGCCTCGTCCTGTTCCACCACTTTCTCCTTCTTGACGAAAGGGGAAAGTTTGTGGACTTGCCTCTTTCAGAACACGGTTTTCGCCAGCACGTGCCACGTGATCCACTTTCCCCGTGGTGGCCAGGAAGCTCGTCCCCAGAACCTCGCACGGGAGTCTCGCGAAGACCATGAATCCGGGGTAGCTGGGCTGATGAACACAGAGTGCCTCGACTGAGTAGTGGTGTCAGCGGCAGGGTATACCGTCTTGTCCTGCGCTGTCCTGCCGTATCGGTTGGGTGGCGGGCTCAAAATTGCGGGAAGAATAATGAAGTGTAACAAGCAAGAGAGCCTGAAAGGTCGTACGAGGTGAGCTGACATACTTGCCCTTTTAACTCTTGACAGGCAACTCAAACTGTCTGTGCCATTTTCAGCTTCCCCACAATCTAGCAGGGGCCGGGTGCGTCTTGGCTTGCCTGGATGCCATACTTGTCCTGCACGAGACTCGGAACGGTTGGCACGAGCTACATAGAGCACACCATGCCATGAGGTATATTCTCCAAGTTTGCCCGCTTATAGACGTTGAAGAGCAGAGAGGGGATGGATACTAAGCTGAGATACGACTGCCGAGTCATGGCTATCGCAGCTGATTGATAGCTGACCGAAAAAAAAGACCAGTGTGCTGTGGCTAGTGAACGGCATGTACTGTGTATCCAAGCGGACCAAGACCTGAGACTTGCTCTTCTTGGACTTCTTTCCCAACTGGTAGTCCGAGGTGCTCATCCAAAGGCACTAACTGGTCTCATCCCCGTGGCTACCCCAGACTTCACAGATGGCAGGCAGGGAAGGCAGAAAGCCAGTGCCGGCACTCCACCTGAGTTACCCCATGAATGCAAAGTGGGTGCTTTTATTCTCCCCCGGCCAAGTTCCCCACGGGGAATGCAAGCCGCTAAAGCTGGGCTTGACCTCCTCGACCATGACCGTTTGCGGACGAGACTCCAGACTACCCGGCCGCTCAATTGTATCACCTAGGTGAATTCCAACTACAGGAATATGTTGCTCGACCATACAAGGCATCGACGAATACAGACATGGACCCCCTGGGACCTTGCCTAGCCGAGCTTAATACGCCACGAAACGCTGACGGCGTCATTGGCCAAGATGGCACACACGACTCGAATGCTCAGACCCAACGGGATGGGAGCGCTTCTTGGACCATACATTAGATGGAGAGACCAGAAAAGTATAGATAGCATCATGATTCCCGGTTTTCTGGTTACCTTTGAAACTGCAGATCATCTGAACATTACAGTCTTGCGTCGTATCATACAATCCCATCTTCACTTCATCTTGTGTCTCTAAAATTCAACCGGGCTGGATTCTCCCTGGTGCACATCAATCAAAATGTCGACCCAGAGCCTGGAGAAGCCTCCTGTCGGGCACGACTCCAAGGATGATGCGCAACACCTCGAATTCCAGGTAGCTGGCATCCACAACATCAGTGACGAGACACTAAACAACCTCGACACCATCGAGCTCACAAAGACCGGCTTCTACTCCTGGGTTGTGTCCATCACGGCTGCTATTGGTGGTCTACTCTTCGGCTACGACACTGGTATCATCGCAGCAGCGCTCCTATACATTGGCAATGACCTGAACACCACCCTTACCAATCAAGACAAGGAACTCATCACCTCGATCACATCTGGCGGTGCCTTTCTGGGTGCCATATTTGCCGGTACCACCGCCGACAGATATGGACGCAAGATTGCCATCTATGTCGGTTGTGTGCTCTTTACTATTGGCGCCATTCTCCAGGCTGCGTCTTTCTCCCTCGCACAAATGGTAGTCGGCCGTCTCGTCGTTGGTTTTGGCGTCGGCTCGGCGGCCATGATTGTGCCCCTTTACATTGCAGAGGTCTCGCCGGCCAAGTACAGAGGCCGCATGATTGGTCTCGACAACATGTCTATTACTGGAGGCCAGCTCATCAGCTACGGAGTCGGAGCTGGTTTCGCCCCTGTTCGCGGAGGTTGGCGATACATGGTCGGTGGTGGCGCCATCCCCGCCCTTATCCTCGGCGTCCTGCTCATGTTTTGCCCCGAGTCGCCCAGACAGCTCATTCTTCACGGCAGGGAGGCCGAGGCCAAGGATGTCATCCGGAAGATCTTCCCCAACGGTACCGAAGAGGAGGTGGAGAACAAGGTCAAGCTCATCTCCTACCACGTCGAGCAGTCCAAGCAATTGAACGCCGGAAAGTCTCAGTGGTGGATCCTGAAGCAGCTCTACGTCGTCCCGGCCAACTTCAGGGCTCTGCTGTCTGCTTGTACTCTGATGGCCATTTCTCAGCTCTGCGGTTTCAACTCTCTCATGTATTATTCTCCCACCATTTTCTCCCAGGTAAGCTCGACATGACCACTTCTATCCCCCCTTCACACGGTTTACTAACCTTGATCTCTCCTAGATTGGCTTTAGCAACCCAGTCGCCGTCGGAACCATCATCGCCGGTGTCAACTTCTTCTTCACCTTTGTCAACCTCATCGCCGTCGATCGAATCGGTAGAAGACGAATCTTGCTCTGTACCGTGCAGTTCATGGGCTTCTTCCTCATCATCGCCGCCGTCGCCTTTTCTTATATCCCCATGAACAAGGACCTGACCATTGTCGAGGGGGGCTTCCATCGGGTGGCAGGCAAATCTGGTTCTGGCCTCCATGATCTTCTTCGTGGCCTTTTACTCCTCGGGCATCGGAAACACTGCTTGGCTGAGCAGCGAGTTCTACCCCCTGGAGGTCCGGTCCATGGGAACAATGATGTTGACCATGACGTGCTGGGGTGCCAACATCATTGTGGCGTCCACTTTCCTGACTCAAATGGAGAACACGACGCCTTCTGGTGCCTTTGGCTTTTACGCGGCCATTTGTATTCTTGGATAGTAAGTCTCATCGCATCATCTTATCCAAGAAGTATTGCTAACATCCATTCCAGCATCTGCATCTACTTTGGCTACCCCGAAGTCGCCGGCATGACTCTCGAGGACATTCGTGTCATTTTCCAGCATGGATTCGGAGTCAAGAAGGCGAGAGAGATTCAGAAGCAGATGAAGGCGCAGCGCGCCTCAAAGGCCTAGATTGATACTAGGACATGGCACAATGCCACCAAATCACGGTGCGGTCATTTAAGAGAATAACGCACATTTACGAGATTCAGATATGCAACCATACATAGCGTCAGAGCAGTGCCAGGATAGTCGTCTGCTAGATTCATGAATAAAGTCTTGGGTCTTCGCTATCGTGGCTACCGATATCCAAAATTGCAAACTATAATTGCAGACCGACCAACTCAAGCATTGTGGCTTTGTGGCTTCCCCGAAGGAAATACGTACAAGTGGCAAAAGAACAGGCTATTCAATTCTCAGTCTCCTTTATAACCCAAAACAAAGCAGATGCTGTCAACAAACTCCACAAAACCACAGGACACAGTGGTGTAGTGGTTAAACGCTCCGATCCTAAGAAAACTCTCTCCTTCCGGCTGAGGACGCCCCCTCCCAGACACATTATTTTTGGAGTTCGAATCCCGCTCGGCCTCATTTTGCATATTGTTTCCATTTTTTGCTCGTATTTCCTGTGCACTTCCACGTATTCGGGTAGCAACAACGTCCTGTCTCAGTCATGATTGTTCCACAATAACATTCATCGTCCAGCGTATGCTAAAGCATGACGCCCAAAACTTCTGAGGGCCAATAACGCTTTCTGATATCTTGAAATTCTCTATCCAGCCGGAACTGCTTCAGGGCACTCGTATATCAGACAAAAGCTGCCTCCTCCGGGAGGCCCTTGTCCTTCAGCGCCGCCGCTGACATAGATCTGCGTATCGCCGACCAATCCCGCAATTAACCCGCCCACCGCGGCGCGAGCATGTCGGGTGCTCTGTATGTCGCTGTCCGTGTTCATGGTATGCCGCTTGCCCCGGATCTGCCCGCGCGGGTCGGCCTCGGCCTTGGCAAAGACCTGCAGGACGTGGCCGCCGTCGCGGTTGACCTCGCCGAGGGCCTCGACGACGGCGCGGCCGTCGATGGCGTCCTCCATGAACGTCGAGGCGGCCTTGAGCCGGCCGGGCTCGGGCGCCGACGCCAGGATCAGGACATGGCAGTCCTCGAGCTCGGCGCCCGACGTGCACGACGCCGCCGCGCTCCACGCCGCGCCCGACCGGACGGCAGAGTCGAGGTCGTCCTCGGGGACCTCGCCCAGCGCCACGGCGACGCCCACGGCGCTTGCGTACCGCGACATGCCGAGGGACTGGTGGACGTCGGCCGTGGGCGGGGGCGTGGCGCCGCCGGCGTCGCGGATCGCCTGGATCTTGGCGTCGGTGAGCAGCGGGCCCTTGACCACGACGAGGTGGACGGCGTTGACCGACGACGCGAGCTCCTTCTCGATGAGCCCCGCCACGGTCCGCGCCACCTCGCGGGCCTGCGCCGCCGTGCCGACCTCGCGCGGCTCCAGCTTCCGCGTCCGCCCGACCGCCGCGAGCAGACCAGTACTGCGGCCTCCGTGCTCCTCGACCAGAAACGTCACGTGTGGGCTCAGCACGCCTTCGGTGCCGCCTGAGAAGACCGTCACGGCGTCTTTCGGGAGAAGCGGCTCCCATGCCATGGCGCTGAGCGTCCGCGAGAAGTCGTTTACACAGCCATTGCCTGGTGATCGGTAAGCAGATATTCGGAATAATCACCCAGAGGACTTAAAGGAAAGGCAGTATTGACCTTCTGACTTGCCAATCAATCCTATGACTTGGGATGGATCATAGCCAGCCTTGAAGAGCTCCTGGACTGGTGTGATGTCGGCTGGTGAGCTCACACCAAACTTGAGTATGTTGACTGGAGGCATGGTTCTGATGTTCAAAGGAAAGAATGCGCTGAAATAAGAAGACACAAACAGCTTGCTCTCGCCTTGGCGAAATTTAAGTTGGTCGATGACGACGACTCGAAGAAGTTTTGGTTCGAACTAACAATTCGTGATAGGGGCAACCCACTTGGACTCAATGCGAATGGATCGCATTGCGGATTTCCTTGGTTGTGGCGAAACCAGATCATAAGATATTGCCCCGCTTATGTTGTCGCCTCCTGGTGGTTCAGGGGGGATAAAAAAAGTATATAGGGCTGTGATATAGTCTCCGATAGGGCGATTCCATCTGCTCACAAATCAGTACAGGCGACTCAAGCTCGATGGACGCAGGGAGAGGCAAGTCATCATGGCATATTTCCAGAAGGAGCTATCATTAATCGTTGATACCTGGATCTGGCTTGCTTCCGCATTGTCCTCTTCATGGTCAATTGACAGGAGAACCTTTTGATGAGGGAGAGAAAAGCTTTAATCATAGTCGCATGCTGAAATGTCGAGATACACCTTTCAAAATTCACCACTCAAGGATGTTGCATAATGGTGAGTCTGATTGGCTCGCTTTGCGCCGTAGGATTCAAGCTGACCACGTTGAAAGAGGGCCCACGATTTGATAAGCAGCAGGAATGGCTTATGATGAATGCGCGCTGATTGAGTGGCCCCTTTGGAATATTCCATCCTCAAAGCTTCATCTAGTCGAGACTCGGAATGGAGTCAACCAATCTCCACCAAAGCTTGGAATGGCTGAAATCAGCGGATCCATCGCTTACGTATAAGCCGCTCCACTCCAGTGACCAGACGGTGGTCGATTTCGCTCACCCTCATTCCTGTAATTATTGCCAAAAAGTTGTGGTGAATGCAAAGGATTTCGCAGAGAAGCCCCTGATCGATAGGGACGAGGGCAGATATTTCCGCGAGACGACTTTTTCTTGCGAGGTCGGGCGCAGCCTGGACGAGGCCATACAGGCTTCCAAAACGGGGTGCGCGGTGTATCGATGGTTCTTGGACACGCTCGTGGACAATTTGAAGAACCTCCATCCAGGAGATTATATCTCTCAGATCGTCTTTGGCCTCGAATTCGACACCGAAGATGGCGAGATCAGTTGCGGTCCATTGATCAATGGTTCGTTTGAAGATGGGACCAAGTTTCGCCCGGCCAGTGCCTCGGCCTTCCAGCGTGGCTCGTGGTCGAGATTGGATGTTTGTGCTCATGAAGGTTAGTGTTGCCCGTTATTATTACCTCAAGACGAATGCTGAATTAGGTAGGGGATCCATCTTCCAAGGTCATTTCTCAGCGCCCGCCAGAGTCTGACATGTTCTCCGCGAGAAGCATGCAGTTCGGGAAGGATTGTCTCGCAACTTGTCTCAAACACCATGAGCATTGCCGTACAGAATGGCTCAAGGCTGATTGCGGTAGAGAAAAGCAGGGCATGTACCCGTATTACTCACAGGGAACCAACAACCTTTCAGAAGAGGTCATTGCGCTGGAAGACCTGCCGACTCGCCTGTTGAGGATCGAGACTTCCGCGGATGGTGCACTTCTAGTGAAGCTGGTTGAGGTCAAGAAACTGCCGGCTCTGGGCCAAGAGCACATCGCAGCTGCCGGTTTCACGGCTCTTTCGTACTGCTGGGGCAGAGAGGGCAATCCAATACAATTGACATCACAGACATGCGAAAGTCTCAAGCAAGGACTGGCAGCAGCATCTCTACCGGCGACAATTTACGATTCAATCTGCTATGCAAACGCATTATCACTCGAATACACCTGGGTGGATGCATTGTGCATATTCCAGGATGATGTTCATGATAAGGAGATCGAGATCATGCGGATGGGTGCTTACTACGGTGCTAATACTCTGACTCTCTGCGCCGCATCTGCCGAAGGCTCTTCGAAAGGGCTACGAAACGCTGCACCCAGATCGCTCTACCGAGTCCCACCTATCGCTCTGGCGTGCAAAGTCGGCGATGATATAGGTCGTATTATTTTACACTCCAAGCTGGAGGCGAGGGAATGCATTACAGACCGAGGTTGGACGCTTCAGGAATCACTGCTATCTCGCCGCATGCTCATCTTTTCGCACCAGCTCTACTGGTGCTGCGTGAGCGCCGATGCAGAATGCGAAGGAGCTCGGACGAAGCTGCCCATAACTGCCAACAGAAACTTTGGACCGCCAGAGTCTCTCGTGCCGGGGATATTCCCAGCAGAAATTCTCAAAGACTACCCGCCCAAGGAGCAATGGTACTTGGGTGTCCAGGACTTTTCGAAGCGGAGTCTTGGTGTCGCGAGCGACAAGCTGCTTGCCATCTCTGCTTTCGCCTCGTGGGTACATGATAGATTCCGGGTCCGCGATGGCGATGTTGGGGAAAGCGTTGTATACGTGGCTGGTATGTTCCTATCTACCCGAGACACAGATTCGCTCCTCAGGCAACTCTTTTGGAGGCCCCCAAAAACAGCGAATTGCTCTCGTCCTACACCGTACCGAGCGCCATCTTGGTCTTGGGCTGCGGTAGATGGAGCACTCGAGCTGCGTGACGGGTACTTTACTGGTGATACCTGCTTCGTGCTCGAGGCTTTCGATCTCAAGTTGGCTCACGACTCGGCTCCTTATGGCAGTGTCAAACATGCTGCGCTGCATCTCTCTAGCTGTCAGATCCGAGCTCTGACAGAATGCCTCAAGTTTCCGGTTCGAGTAGAGGAAGATGCGAGCGTAGTCAACGAAGATGGGTTGTGTCTCCTCCCAGACACACTAGATGATGCTACACTTATCCGATCCTCCCTCGTTACTGCGACTCCTTCTTTGTACCTATTTCAGCTCTCGGAAGGAGAACTGCACCCGGACCATTGGATGAGCGGTTCGCGGAGATTTCATGGCTGCCTTGGACTCGTGCTATTGCCAGTTGCTGAACAGGAGCCCAACATCTTTCGACGGGTTGGGTCATTTGACTTTTACCGCACTAGGCGTGAGATCGAAACGCAAGAAGATGCAGAGTTTGGCAGTTTCTTTGGTGTTCAAGGCAGAAGCATCACGTTGGTATAATATTGACATGGCTGGATTACTGAAGATTGGTAAATATCACCTTATTCCGCTATCTTGTAAATATCAGACATTGGAATATCAGTCATCCTTATCGACATTGTGATGGTCCTTTGACCACAAGAAGTCGTTTCAGCCATTGTTATCGGCAATAATCCTCTGTGGAAGCTTCTACCACCCACAATGATTCTTTGTCCGTTACCTTGGTTTTCTCAATATGATTGTCGGAGAATCTGCAGTACGATACCAGAAGCTTTAAATACCCACGCATCCAGACAAGTATTCATAGACGAGCACGATGAACTATTGAAACATCGGAATTCTGGCGTATCAAGCGCGAGGCTTACTGGAAACTAATAACACAGGAAAACCGGTGATCCCAAGCAACCAGATATTCTACGAAATGACAACAGGTAAGTGGTCCTTTGGTATTGGGCTCGAGTGCGTTGCAGTGATCAAGTATGGCGCGACTTTGGACTCGGATGGGTTCACCAAGGAACCTCTAGTCATTCCTCCCCCCTCCAACAGACATGAGCTCCATAGCCACTGCCATAGAGAGATCTATCTCCAAAATCATATGCCCGCAATCCGCAACCAAGTCCAGAAAGTCTTGGTCAACAATCTACGAACCATGCCTGGTCTTGCTGAAGCGCAGGCCACAACGAAGGCCTCTCGTCAGCGCTCTAAGCATCGCATAGACCCTCTGGCAGACTACTTGGAATGGCAAGTCAAAAATAATTCGATAAGACTGCCAGATTCTCTGTTACGCGAACACATCAACTGTTTTCTCGCCCCGATTGAGATCACCTCGCCGGCACTGGCCGTGTCGATGAACAATTTCCACTTAATCCAGGAAGCCTGCGACGTGCTGGAGAACGAGTTCGAGCTCTTGACTCCCGAGGCTACAGGACTCCATATCCACGTAGGCCAAGGGCGAGATTGGATCCCTCTCCACGACCTCCGTCGCATTGCCGGTCTCTGTTATGCCGCAGACGGATTGCTGGCACAGCTTCACCCAGAGCACCGAAGGGACCATGATGAATGTGCGAGCAATAGGCTCTGCTCACTCCTCTCGCGAGGCGTGACGGCAAGGATGCTAGAGACGACGTATGGTTGGCTTGAAGGCGTCGAAATTCCTCCCTCGTCTGCAGGTGCCAAGAAGGATGAGCCAAAGGACTATTCTCCCATTGATCGAGTTTCTGTCCCACATGGAAGCTTGAGCAGATACGCGCAGGACCCCGAGACACTGGTCAAATGCCCCATCCCGGCGGACATTCTCGAAGCATATCCGAATCTGGGGAGCAGCCAGGAGCTACCCTCAATTAAAGCCGCCGTCAGCGAGCTGCTTTCATGTACAGACGTGCGCACCGTTGGGCGGTTGATGATGTGTGACCCTACCCGACTCGTACCGGCGTACAATTTTGGTCAGTACACTCCCGAAATGTATAGGATTCCCAACGTCAAGAGAACTATCGAGTTCCGCCAGGCGGCTGGTGACCTTGAGTCCTCTGCGGCGGTCTGGGCCAGGGTCTTCACGTGGCTTTGCGAATGGGCGTGCGAGGTAGACTTGGAAACGTACTGGGACGTGATACTCAAGTGCAGTGACGCGCAAGAGGACGGTAATACCGACCCCGGTTATGATGCGCTGGATCTGCTCGTTGACCTGGGACTTCATGCAGAGGCTCAGTTCCTGCAATCCGATCATTTGTATCGAGCAGCGAAGAAAGCTATCCCTCCCAAATCTCCATTGCCAAAGCTAGACAGACCGTATCAGAGATTGCCAGGTTCTATTGGTGGATTGAATAGATGATGGAAGTAACATTCAATGATACTAAACATATGACTGTTGCTTTGCCCGTATGGTCATGTGATATCAGTCTCTTACATCGATAGAGTCGTCGATAATGCCTGTCTCGGAATCGCACGAGACCACTACAATCTTCCCGGCACAGTGTACTGTCACTCGAAACGAACGTTCCTAGAGCACGGTAGACGACCGAAAATGAGAAAAGCCTTTTAATGGAATTGCTTTGCTATTTGCATGTCTGTAATCCCGGGTTTTGCCGCGAACTTGCTAATCAAGTACCTCTGCAAGAAAGCCCGATGCTCACCTGCCCTCGAGCACTCCGCCATTGTTACCTTCCGGCGGCGGAGTAGACACCTCGGTGCCAGCCTCCTTTCGAATCTTCTCCATCTCCTCGGGCGGAGGCGCGACCCATTTCGACGACTTCATGGGGCTGACGTGCTCGACGTACATTGTGTCAATCTCCTCCACTAAACTCGGGTGTCAGTAATCATTTATAAAAGCACATATCATCCATCAATTAGAAAACACTCACAGGTCCGGCCTTGGCCCTCCAGTACAAAGAAGTACACCAGCGCTCCTCCGACGAGGTTGCAGGCAGCAAAGACGTAGCCGTAGCGGAAATCGATGGCCGACGTGATGAAGGGGGTGAAGAAGGCGATGAGGAAGTTCCAGGTCCAGTTGCTCGCGGTGGCGAGGGCCATGGCCTTGGCGCGGTACCGCGACGGGTAGATCTCGGCGATGAGGGTCCAGACCATGGGACCCCAGGTCGTGGCGTAGCCGAGAATGAAGAGGCAGGCAAAGACGATGAGCACGATGCCGGCCGTGGGCGTGTTGGTGGGATTGTCGAGGTCGAGCAGGAAGTGGCCGACCGAAGCAAAGATCATGAAGCAGATGAACATCCAGATGGAGCCGCTGATCAGCGACTTTCGTCGGCCGTAGTGCTCGACCATGTAGAGACCGATGAATGTGACACCAAAGTTTATGGCGTTCAAGATCATCTGGGTGACAAAGGAGCTGATTTGTACGGATTTGAAAATAGTCTGCTCATATGATTAGTTGCTGTTGGTATGACAAGGGGGCAGTATCGACTTACAGTGCCATAGTAGAAGAAGTAGTTGGCTCCCGTGAGCTGCTGGAACATCTGAAGCAGCATTCCAATGACGATACGATATGACATCCGGGGTGCTTGAAACATCTCTATCGTGTTTCTGACAAAGCCTCCCTGAGTTTGTTTCTCGGCTCGGAGTTTGCTACCGATTTCTTCCATCTGCACATGAATAGCATAGTGGTTGGCGGGAGCACCGTACACTTTCATAAGTGTCTGTTTAGCCTCCTCGATCCTCCCGCGGCGGTAGTCGAAGCGTGGTGTTTCGCTGAAGGCCAGCATGCCTATGCCAAGAATGATAGTCCAGATCCAGCCCAGACCGATGACGATGCGCCAAGAGGCCGAGCTGTGCATCTGGTGAGTGTAGGTGCCATAGTTGAAGCAGGCAGCCAAGAAGATGCCCATAGTAATGAAAAGCTGGTAGGCGCAGACCAGAGCACCACGGATCCACGGCGGCGCCGTCTCGGACTGATACATGGGCACCAAGAGACTGAGAGCACCAACACCGAAGCCGGCGACCAGTCGACCGATCATGATTTGCTCCCAGGCCGTGACGGCGGCAACCTGAATGACGAAACCGACGGAGACCACGATACACCAGAGGCAAATGGAGATGCGACGTCCGATACGATCAGCGATGGGAGCAGCCATCAACGCGCCGATCAGTGTGCCGATGGACAGCAGACCAACAATGAGACCGGATCGGACATTGCTAAAGGAATAGCTGTCCCCAGAGCGCTCCCCAAAACGTTCCAGAAAGTCGGGCATTTCCAAGAAGCCAGAAATCTGACCAGTATCATAACTGCGAGACGATCAGTTCAGCCACGAGCAATCGGCAAGACTCAAGACACCTACCCAAAGATCAATCCTCCCATCGAAACCAGGGCGCCCATACATAGCGACCGCCCGGTCAACCGCGGAAGCGGCGAGTAGTCGAGAGCCGCCGTTGGGCCATCGACGTGCTCGGCTCCTTTGCCGGAGCTGCTCGGATTGTGTTCATCGAACGTGACGTGAGTGCTCATCCCCAGCATGATGGGCAACGTTTCTCTTCGTAGATCCGAGAGAAAGAATTGGGAGATGCTAGGAGATGATGTTGTTGAAAGAAAATCAAAGGAATGGACTACGAGAAGGTGGTCATATCAGAATATAAGAAACCAACGGTGTGTTGACTAGCAAGACTAATCTCTAGTTGCTCACTTGTGAATATCTACAGATCCGCACGAAACCGAGAAGGAGAATGTGACCATTTATCTTTATTAGAGTAAGCATAACCACGCCAACGGTTCTGTCGTCATGATGAAAATTTCAAGACAGGTCCCATGGCACTGGGGAATACGGAGCAGTTGAACATGCTTGGCGGCCCAGGTGTCGCGCACGAATCAAATCAAGTCCTGAATACCATGGAGCAAAGTTTGGCGGCTAGTGCCATGGGGGAATTACTGAACAGAGTTTGGAATTGCGTTCTCGAGACACATAAGATGGGGCTTTCCAACGGGGTGGAGGATGAGAAAGGTGACAGCGATTCCCATTCCATGTTGTTAGTGGCATTCCGGTGGTGCCGGCGGATGCTTGCTCAGCTGTCAGTCAGTTGCTCTACCGCAGTAGAATAAAAAGATGCATGTAAGATGATTTTGGGTGCTATCGATTCGTCATGGGCATTGGCAGCCTCGAAACTACGTCACCGCGCTCCGCCGAGCACCTCCCAGAACTCCACCACACTCATCAAACTCCAGCTGGGGAGGGTTTAGTGTGCGTCTCCACGACGGGGAAAATGTCCACCCCGTTATCTTGGGCTCTGAAGCACGGTTGGGTCAGGCCAAGAAAGATCTGGAGGTATTCGGACCGTTTCTACTTTTTCAACTCCATAGTATCCGCGACGGAGTAAGAAAGACATGGCATCCGGGGGAAGAGGGGAAAATGTGGTCTTCCCCAAGGCAGATCTGCTGTGCTGGAATCTGGAGGCGGACCGAATGCTGCGACCTCAAGACACCGCCTCAGAAGAAAAAGCAAGCAGACATCAGATTTTAGCTGAGTCGTGCTGATGTTGACCATCATATTCACCGCATGTCTTCTTGCAGGACAGCCACGAGCTTTTGTTTTCGTTCCCATAGTCGCCTTGTCAGCGGACGCGGGAACGAAAAGAAGAAGAGGCCGCGGTAATCGGGCGTGGGGCCGAGCTTCGGGAATGGAATGGCCTGACCTTGCTGCGCTTCGGAGCAAGACACCAAATAGGCGCGCTTCGAGAAGCGTCTGATTAGTCGTAATCACCGATGACGCTACGGACAAGTCGATTGATCGGCTGCGCTCTTACCGGATCCTTGTGTGCTTAGGCTCGGAGCTGTAGCATCTGGAACTGACAAATGCTTCGTGTTTACAGAAAGGTCTCGGTGCCTCGGATCAGCGTGGAAAAAATTCCCGCACAATATGGCATAACTTGAATACATGTGCTGCGTACCTACTTTCTAGTGTGATATCCAGGTGTTATATCCATCCGAGCCATCCACGAGACGACTCCGATAGTCCGAGGTAATGTTCCCAGTCTCATCTGAGTCGGTAATCATCAGCCTCGCTACGTCACACGAGTCAACGCTGCACGTTGTGTGCGGTGCTTCGATCCACTTGTGCGCATTTGAAATGCAGACCGCTGGACAGAGCTGTCTCGAGTAATCATTTTCAGCTGTCAAAGGAGATCCAGGTACATTGAGATACTCGTGTGGACATATTGGACAGGACCATTTTATCAGGAATCAATGGCAAATGACAGTTTGCCAGATCATTGTGCTTGAAAGCGGTTTCCACACCGCATAATTGGCCATGGTAAGTCTGAGCTACATTTAGTGGTAGCAGAATGTCACAGATACATCAAGTTGAACACTCGCTTGAACACGGACATTGATGCTGTATATCTTACTGAGGCCTGAATCCTGTAACGCACACAAAGCAATTCGTCGAGTCAATGTTTTTATTAAATTAAATAATGGCTCCCCGAGCAGCGTTGTTTTTATATAGAAAGAACCCCCGGTCAGCTTGTTGACATGAATTGTCAGAATATAGTATCAATGGTGCGCAAAGACACATCTGAAACCTGAACTCAGTGTACAATTAATTTCTTGGGGCACTTCTTACTGTCAAATGACAAAGACCAGGCTTCGAGATGCTCGTCGCCATGCAAATAAGACTATAAAAAGAAACAGAAAACAGATACTATTGACTCTATGTGGCTTGGTTGTAGATGGATCTTGTTTACCGCAGGGTTTTCTCCAGCTTCTCACAAACAGTACTTGTATAGATGGAATGACAGATTCTGAAGAGAGAAAAAGACAAATCAGTTCAGTCTGCTAGGCAATGAGGCGAAGAGCGCGTGAGCGACCCCCAACGTCCAACCCGCGCTTTGTACCACTGAGGCGTCTTTCCACGGCCAGCTGTTGGAGACGAATTACATAGTACGTCCAAGGTGCGTTTGTTTTGACTGACTGCGCGCCAAAGTTGATCGGCCACCAGCAGTAGATGGCTTTTTGCCTACCTCGCCTGGTTACGTTGGGTGCGGAGACAGCAGTCAAAAGACATGAGCTCCGTGTGCCTCCAAGCACTGCAGTATTGCACTCTCCCAAGGCTCGATAGAAGTCCGGACGCCCCTTACCTGAACCAGGCGGGTGACACCTCTAGCTTCGTGTTTGGAGCCGGATCTTGTCAACACCTGCACGCGTTTGTCGTTACATCTGTGAGCCGATACAGGTATACATGATCCGCTCGTCTGAAATAGATCTTACCTGATAATAGCACAAAATCAATAATGCGCCCAGGGTTTCAGACGACTTCCACTCATGGGGATGGTACAATGCTCGCTGAAGATACCACAGTGACTTCCTATAGGCTAAGCGAGACTCGGTCGAGACGTTCTCGTTGTTGTAGTGTTGACCTACGATATGACTCCCGAACGCACACGCAGCAGTCTCCAGGGCTGGTGATCGGTGCATCCTACTAGCAGCACCATGGAGCCATGTCTGCATTGGGAGTTTTCTGTCCCGAGGCAGGGCGTACCTCAGGGACTCTAGCAGCGCACCCACAAACTGTGTCGTGTTGTGCCGAAGCGTGCCAGGGACTTTCTGCTTCCGAACCGCGGCAGCCTGTAATTTCTCGAGTGCCGTCACTGGCTGAGGACTCCGATGAACACAACCCTCTCGCCGGTGTCCTTTGACAGGTCCCAGCACTAGCGCCTTCTGGGCTTTCTGCTCGGAATCCGGGCGAGGTCGTCCAACATGCACGACCGGCGACGCCCTTGAAGAGTGCTGCTGCTGTTGTCTCCCGCGCGGTCTCACCGCGTGCTTCCCAGCCACAAACAACTTGGGGCCGCGCTGGGAGCCCGGGCACGGCGTATTGTACTTGACACAATTGCCACAGGTAGGTCGTGCCTCGTCACACTTGGTCCTTCGCGCCAGACATTGCCGACACCCTCTGGCTCTGCTGGAGGCGCCGGCCATTGGTGGCACCCCCGCGACAGGTATAAGCGGCAGGTCTCGAAACAAATAAAATCAAACGGGCGTGACCAGGTGAGGGGGGCCCAGTATCAAATGCCAAGGGTAGATCGGGTAGCACAAGAAGCGCCAAGATGGCAAGCTGGGATGCAGAGTGCTTCGTTTTTTTGGCTTTGCCGGTGAGAACATGTATCGATATTCGGACGCACGTGGGCTGCCTTTTTGTAGGGAATCCTGGGCCAGACAGTATCAAGGCGTGGCACGACGTCGACGCGCTGTGGTTGTCTGGCTCAGTGCTTGTTGGGAGCTGAACCCAGGCTTATCGCGACCCCTCTTGGCGTTGCGGTATGCTTGCCTGATGCTCGCTGTATGTATGCACTTCTTCTTTGCAGCTGCGCGTGGGAAAGGTTATCGGAGGGCGCATGTAAGCAGCATGAATAAAATGTCGATCACGTCACGGGCGGCAAGGGATTCTGGCCCGGCGAGTCACGACTCAGAAAACAAGCGGGCAATGGAATGCCGGCAGTTTCACGTGTGACGGCGGGAACAGGCGTGCGACCGTGAGAAAAGGGAGCTGAGCAGTAGAGGCAATGCAGTCTGCAGCAGTCTGCAAAACAAAACTCTTCGAGGCTGGAAAGACCACACATATGCGCACACAGCTGCTGACATACCTAGGTAGCCATGCAGGTAGGTGGTCGGCAGAATGAATGCAGCATGAATTGAAGCCCTCGGGCGCCGGCATCTAGGCCGTGGAACCCGGCCCCCTATTTTTCGCCGGTCGCCGACCCCACACCTCACAACGCTCCGAGTGGAGTGAGGCTTTTCCCGCCTCTGCTTTGCTGGTGATGGTTGAGACCCTCAAAGCGGCGGGTGGGTTTTCTTTCTCCAAGCGGTGGGGCCCTATTCTTGGGAGGGAGGTAAGAAGGTATGAGAGGCCATCTTGGCCGGCGTTGCGAGCTGGGTCGTTGGGCTGAACCTTCGGCCTGTCGGGTCGAGGAGAAAGAGGAAGAGGGGAAACGAAAACGTATATAACGCGCAGAAACTGTATTTTGAAACAGGCCGCTGCGTAGTTCTACTGGCCGGTCCAAAGTCAATGTCAGTAAGCTCAACTCGGCCGCTCACGTCTTTCCTAAACTACCTAGGTCGTGCTCGTGCCTGGAGCACATCACCTCGCTTCGAGTATGTAAGTTCATCATGGCTGGGCTGAAGGTCTCCCTCTTAATTGCGGCACCAGCTTGTTTAGTTCTATACTACACGAAAAGCTGCGATTGGCGACAGCCGATTGGTTCAATCATGGAACGCGACGACTATTTTGCGCGGCAGCACAGCCGTGAGCTGGAAAGCAACCACATGGGCTAAAGAGGTTGGGTATGCACACTATGGCAAGCCTATCTCAATATACGTGCCTGGCGCCTAGAGAGTGTTTGCTCTCCCCTGGAGCGGCGTTGCGGAGATAGCCATGCGGGCCATGCCGAAGAAAAGCAAACGCTGTGTTGGCCGTGAGCCAGTCGTCCGGGCTGAGGATGATGAGGGAAAGAGGGAAACAGCCTCGCTAATGACACGCATTTTCGTGCCGAACAACGGAAGCACTCTTTGGAGAGTGCCGGTGAGAGGAGGCCCGGCCCTGCCGGGGCAGAGCTGAGCTGAGAATGGACATGTCTTCCGGGATCTGATGTAGGAGCTGCCGCATGATGCGCAAAGATGCGGGAGAATGCTGTGTCACGGTTGTACAACATGAGACAAGGATGAGATCGAGAGAAAACGCGTCAAGACGACGTTGCAGTGCTTTTCGCCCTTCGGAAAGCGGTGAATGAGAGACCGAATCAGTATTGCGGACTTTTGAGGCAAAGTTCGACATCCCTTGCTTTGGAAATATCTCCGACAATGTTTCCATTCAGGCACAGTATGGCCATGACGTTTGTTGAGATCAGTCTTGAGCACTTTGTGATAGACAAGCTTGCACTATAGCAAGACTCTACTGAATGTTGAACCCACCAGTCTGAATTGAGTCATGGACTCGTCCCTGAGAGATATCACATGAAGAGGAGGGAAAAGTCAATCCAATATCAGTTGACTGGTATTTTATCTCGCTCATAAAAAATAATCCTATCTCGGCAATGTCGCGTCCGATCGATGGCATGAAGTGACACCAAGCATATATGCGCAAACCTAAAAAAGCAATTAGAGCATGAAGGCTGAGGATAAATAGGCCAAAGCTTGGCACGGAAGCATACACTACATGACTTTTTTCCTTCGCCGACGCGCGTTGCAACGAATTGGATCTGCCCGCCCAATTGAATGTTTCACCTACCCCTTTGACAGTCGAGTATAATCGTGAGCCATCATTAAACTCAATTCAGGCTTAGGTTCCGGTAAAAAGAATGTCAAGGGCGGCAGACTGGAATTCGTAGTAGCATCATAAAACCAACGGGCGTTTTCATATTGGTCACATTCACAAGTCTAGTAAAATCCGGGATATAGTATACAAAAGTTGCCAATTGCACATGACGCCCGATTGAATTAGACCGGCGTGTCATCATTCTGCTTCGTACACGTACGATTGGCGGGTACATATGCGCCTTGACTCAAGCCACGCCGTCTCTCTGATTTTTGACCGTTGACCGGATATCAAGATCCTTGGTCAGCACTTGAATATCCGATCTTGGAACTACAGATCTGGCAGATAGTAGCCGCAGCATTCTTGAGCTTTTGCCTTGCCGCGGCAAGGGAGCCGTGATAGTACCGACATGCCTACCTCACGAAGCAATGCAGGTGGATCTGGAAACTTGTATTGGAAGTTGTCAGACATGCTGAATGCTGGGAATAGCAAGACATTGTCATTAAGAGGAACCGCTGCATAGGCGGGCTGCATTGCATAACGTAAAGTTTCAAGGTCGAGCTTTAGTGGAGGCTCTATGCCACATCAAGCTTACCTATCGAGTATCTCGTCTGTTGCAGGGTCTCGCTGGTGGAATCAGCCTCTTACGCCAGGGTCCAGCTGGCAACGTCTCTACATGACCTGCAAATCGAGAATAGGTACAAAACAGCACGACGAGTCATCACGACGAGGCGGAAGATGTAGCATAAGAGACGTTGCCCTTCCAATACAAATGGGAATGGCCTTGGTATCTTACAATTCCTATTGCGTGTCGAGACTGATTATTATGAACGACGAAGTACCTAGTCAGGTACAGTGCTTAGATGGACGGGGAAGAGAGGAGTATAAATTTGCGTCATCCCATTCGTGGCATTTTGAACTCGGCGATGATCTTAGGAGCCAGCAAAAGTGAGCAGTATTCTACTGTGTAGTTTGTCTAGCAAAGGGCCAAGAGGGTTTGCCCTGATAACTTGCTCACCAAGACGAACTCAACTCGCGCGTGTCGATCTCTCACGGGATGCCGTTGTTTGAGGCGTGAGATCTGCCAACAAATCTGGGTACCGGGGAAATCAAGTGCGGGGCTTCTTTTTTGGTTTCGGTAGCGAATGGACAGATAGGAGCGCGAGATTTTGCTCTTTGCGGAGCGCGGAATGCAACGGCGGTCATCGGGGAGGGTTCTCATTTGTGAATCAATCCCACGCCCATCCCACCCACCATTGATAAGTGTCCGTAGTATTGGTTTCGATGTGATCATCGATGATACGTACGTTGCTTTACGAGGTGCCCTCGGTGCCCTAGTCGTCGAGTTAAAAGTTGCGGTCTATATAAGCCTCACAGCCAAGTTGACACGTATCCATCCGTCTGCCAACTTTACTAACTTAGAATGTAGCATTTTGCCCCATCAACAAACAAGAATGGTGCAGTTTATATGCTTTAAGATGGTATCTTATATGTGACACATCCCACCGCTATACCGAATCCAGGGATGGGGAGGGTCATTAAGTCGACAGGGCTTTGCCCAATATGGTATCTGTAGCTCGCTCACCGTTGGCTCAGAAGAAAGAAAAGAAAAAGCAAAGCAAAAATTGTCATCCAGTCGTCGCGCATGGGTTGCATTGAAGTAGCAGATGCAACTGTCTCCTGTATTGTACAGGAGCCCCCCTTTGAAATCGTACGAAGATGGAATAGAGAGCGGATTGAAAATGGCCAGTTGCAGCAGCAGTAGCAACATTTCCAGTATCATCTCCTGAGAAAGTGGTGCAGCAGCACGGGCATGGCGAAATATGAACAGGGACCCCCGGAAATGAGAGCAGGCTCAATGTATGGCATGGCAATCTCAAGGCTCGGCATCTAATCATGTACAATGCGTTCAAGCATATCATGTCTTCTTTCCATCATGGCTATTCTTCTTCCCTTCCTGCCATCAGACATGCTCAAGCAAAAACTTCTTGCTGACAAGAACGACGAGTCATCTGCTAGCTAGTTTCTGATGAGGCATTGGATCGAATTGCGCGTCTTGGTTCTCAAACAGTCGAGTCTCTGCTAGACGCCGACGGACACAACAGGCTGACAAGGTACCTCTCTGTAACTCATTTGCCTCGGGCTTTTACTCGTACCCGCACCCGTCCCCACGATGGAGCCCATGGGGGGATTGATCATCAACCACCACGTAGACTCTGGTAGTGTAGGTTGAAGCTGTACGTACGTGGAAATCGATGCGCAACGTCCAGTCCAGACGTGGTCCAGCCAAGGTCGTACGAATGAGCCAACGAACTCGTGGCCCATGTGCGTTCTAGTTGCTGTCCGAGTCGAGAATCAGCTGCGCGGATCGATCTTGCGTCTCTGCTCTACTTTGGACCAGAAAAAGCGCAAAGTCGGTTGAGCAAATGGCAGATCTGGGGAAAGAAGGAAAAGCCCACGTCCAACTCGATGTTCCTGTCGCTCAGGAATCAGAGGATATCTACTTCCGACAAGACAACCAACAAGAGAGTGCTATGGAGAAGGGTAATAAGTAATCAGCGTCTCTGGAATAACGAGATTGAATAAATCTGTAGTATAATTATATATTAATATTTGATTCAGCAGGGCACATATCTAATGCATCTCTCTCGATCAAGCCGCCCTTCGCCGCGTAAACCGCCCCTGTCTCCCTGCCCCAGTGCTTGTCTAGCGCGGCAGCGATCAATGCCTGTCGCCCGCCACCGTTTCGGCCTGTCCAATCGACAACCCGGTCCGTTTCCATACGAGTTGTTGATGCCCCTCGCGGATGTGGAAGGCCAAATAGGACACGGGCTCTGGACGGGTCACTGGGCAAGCTGTGCTCTCTTTTTCGCGATGTTGATGAGATTGGAGTTGACGCACGGTAGGCGACGCGACGGGCAATATGTATGTACGCACTGCGCAGAGTGCAGTCCACAGGTCCATCGCGGGACATGAGAGATGTACCCAGGTACCGCGCGCACAAATGGGCCAAAGTCGCATGTACCTGGCCCAGATGGCTCGACGGCCAGGAACCAGAACTTGAGTGCCCCCCAAAATTGATTTCTCATAGGTGAAAGCAGTTACCTGTACCTGATGCAGCTTCTAGCCTGTGCGCGCTAGGGAGGTCTGCCCACTGTATGGTGCCGCTTAACTGTCATCTCCAGCGATCTGTTCAAGCGTCGAATTAGCTCAAAGCAGGCGCTGCATAGTGTTGACCTACATAACTTAGCGCATATGCAGTTCTTACGTGCCTAGGCAGGTATTTACCACAAGATGCATTTATTACGTTTCCTTAGACGAAGCGTTCCTGGGTTATGAAAGCTTCAGATTCGGAAGAATTGTCAAGATGATAAAACGGTGCACAAGGGAACAATCAGCAACTCGTGCGACATCTCTGGTATGCACCGAGGACGAATTCATGCTGGATTAAATGAGGATAAGTATGTACAAGTACCTGCGTACCTACATACCCATTTGGTGAATGTTCAAGCGGCACCAGCAGCAGCAGTAGCAGCAGCAGCAGGCCCTGAATTGAGGCGCAGTGCCTGCGCTAAACCGCTGCTGGGAAAGAGGTGCCATTTCGCCATTTCTCGTGCCTCTAGAATTGGGCAGTGGATCATTCGTTCCCTCGCCTGTGGATGCTCTACTACGCAGTGTACATACTACACCTAGGAAAGTGGTGGGAGAGATACTTTGCCTTTCCTAGCACATGCCCACCAACCCATAGCACTAGATAGAGCCTCTGGAGCCTGCGGGCAGAGCTGTAGTAGCTGTTGTTGTTGCTGCTGCTGCTGCTTGCTGTTGTGATTTACACGGGTCCTGGGTCCTGGATCCTCACCCCTCTAGCGCGCCCATCCCCAATTGGCCGCGGAGAGCGAGCCAGACACAGGGCAGGCAGGCAAAGCCAGGCCAGGCCTCTTGCCAATGCAAGCAAATGACCCATTTCCAATTCAATTCCCTGCTGCAACTCTCTCTCGGCCCTGGATGGATGTCTCCAGTCGTCACAGTCAAGTCCCCCATTCTCTCCCTATCCTCCTCCAAAACATTCCGACCCTTTTCTTTGACTTTGGTTTTGACTCTTCGATACTCTTTGGAGTTACTACCACCAACACATCATCGTCACCCGTCTCTTTCCTCAGCCCTTTCCCCTTCTTCCCCCGTCTCATTCTTACGTCCCTGCCCTTGGTTTCCTGCTTGGTGACTTGGCGTGTACATCGTCGTTGCTCCTTAATTCCACTACCACCTGTCCCGGGTTTCGACGTGAACGCCGTTCCCTTCTTTTGTTTCCACACTTGAGGACCCTTCCACTTGTCTCCGCGCTTCCCCTATTTTTTTTTTTCTCTCTTCCAATCTGCCGCTCGCGCGTCTCTTGGGTGTCGGTCCTGCACTTCTTTTACGCACGACAGTCTCATCCAGAGCTCGTCTCAAGACAGAGAAATAACCAACAATCCAAAAACTACTCTTCAATTTGTTTCCTTTTCCATCCCTTTCCAGAAGGAAGAAAAAAAAAAAGGATAAAAAATAAGACCCAAAATCTAGAATCGAGGCGCTCGGACTTTTGCCTGTTCGATCTTGCCTCCCATGTCCTGCTAGGCAAAACCTCCACCATCTTCCAGTGTGTCCCTTCCGTGGCACCTGAGAATCTTCTCGACTTCACACGACAACCTCGCTCCTCCTCGACACCGACGACTCCGTCGCGAGTAAATCCTCGACGGCCATCGGACAGACAGGTCTACGGTAGCAGTGGACCTCCTGTGTCGACCCTTATCCATTCGTTCCCACCATTCGGTCGCAGGCGCCCTTTGATTCGAATCCCCTCTGTCAACAATCAACCATCGGTCGCAATTTCGACTTTCCATTTCGCCTCATTACTTCTGTTTATTCGAGCCACTTGGCCGTGTTGGTGATCGACGTCTCGATTGCCTGATTCCGAAAAAAAAAATAAAGGGTACGAGGTGTGCATTTCGGTCCCAGTTGTAGCATTGTGCCTAGAGCCCCCGTTGCACCAGATCTAGGACTATCGTGGTGCAGCAGACCCTGCCACGATTGCCCGCTGATTTTCTTCTACCAAATTGCCTTGTAGTTCCAATGACTAACTTGTATGCTGCCAGTGTTATTCAGATCTCTTATCGAACTCGCCTTCTTGTAACATCAGCCGGCACCGATTTGGAACGCCAATTCTTTTGCCTGTGCAGAATTGGTTTTCTCGGCAACTGAAGGAGACAGACGTTGCATGAACATGGCTGCTATGATTCAATCGTTTCCTCAGCAAAACGGAACAGTCACTATGCTTCAGACGAGACCTAGCTCATCAGGAGGAATCATGCCTGGGCATAGCCACTCACAATCGGGCTCTGGCCAGCAATATACACAGCAGTCACAGACGAGCCGGAATGCCTCTTACGGCATGCCTGGCCCAGCGACCGCGCAGACAACGTATCGTGGTATTGCTGCAAACCCGGTTCCGCAGTATTCTTTCACATCAACTCCTGCCCTGAGCAGCAGTGGACAGTGGCAACCGTACGGTGCGTTGAGGACATCATCGAGCCCGTCTCTGCCAACGACGCAGACGATTGGCGGCAACATGGCCACTCGCCCTCAGTATCAACAACATGCGTCCATGACCAACCTGCCCACTTCTGCAAGAATTCCCTCGCAAGGGATGGCTCGTGATGATTCTTCACTGCCATCAGGTACGAAGCAGCAGATGATGCCAGCAAGTCAGCCAACTTTCGCTCAAGTCGCGAGTGGGAAGGCTGCTCCCGACCGATACAGGCGGCCAGCACAGAGAGCCGTTGCCGACTCATCATCCAGCGCCTCGTCACAGTCGCAGACCTCTAGCTCAATTTCCGGCTCGGCAATGCCATCTGGTTCGGGCATGGCTACAGTTGTGCATTTGTACAATCCGCGAGCCGGTGGCCAGAGGATGCCGATACATAGAAACTCGGCAACACTGGCAGCCCGGCCGCACAGTCTCTATGGTTATGTGCCAGGCCAGCATGCTGCGGACGACATGTTGATCCAGCGCCAGCCTACCGAGGAAGAGTTGAGGCGATTCCGACGACGTAGCATGCACTCGATTGATACTTCAGACTACCCTATTCCTTTGACCCCGCAAGAGCTCAAGCAGCAGACAGAAGCAGCAGCCCGCCGCGCGAGAAAGGTTAGCATTTCTGACAAGAACCAGAAGGCATCGCCACGCGTTGTCCCTGTCCCTGCTGGAGGAAGCAACACGAACAGCAGCACCGTCCAGACCCGGAACGGCAGTTCTGAAAGCCTCGTGTCCAGCAGGAGCAGCAATTCTAGGCCATCTTCGGTAAGTGCACCAATTATATCGATTTCCCCGATGCATTGCCCAATCAGCGGTGAAGTCCCTCATTTCCTTTCCCATGCTCATGCATTGTGCCATTCTAGTCTACCAATCGAAACTCCAACGCATCCGTCCCCACTGCAAGCCCCGCCTCGACAATTACCACATCCGACGACAAGTCCAACAACAACTCGGAGACTCCAAAGTCGGTCAACATTCCTCCCAGAGGATCTTCTTCCGATGCTGCGAAGCGAGTACTCACTCCTTCGCCACTATCCAAGCCGGCGACAATGCCTTCTGAAGAGGCTGCCAAACCTGCATCAGGCAATGTATCTGCTGCCACGCCAACGAAGCCCCCTGGATCGTCCCACGGGCCCGCAGGGAACAGCCCTGCCGCACAACACCTTGCCGCTATCAACGAAAAGGGAAAATCAAAGAACAAAACTTCTCGACTCCGTCGGGCTTTTTCATTTGGTAGTGCTGCCGACTTCAAGAAGGCTGCAGATATCCCCGACGATGCAAGCAGAATCGCTCACCACGATGTGGGGAAATTGCGGAAGGAACCCGATACCGATGACCTGTACGAGCAGGAACAGGCTCGCATCGCTCAGAAGCAAGAGGCCAGCGGTCTCGGCAACAATATCTATTCTGGCACCAAGATTTTCACTGGGTCCACCGACAACCTATCCATTTCCTCAACAGCCTCTTCTGCCTCGATCATGCTCCGAAAAATGGGCAAGGGCATGAAGAAGGGTGGTCGTTCCCTCGCAGGTTTGTTCCGGCCAAAGTCTGTGATCGGATCGCCTATTGGTGAAGTTGCTGCCCCCGAGGCTAGCCAAGCAGCGGTCTCAATGATCACGGTTGAGGCAGAGAGGGAAAGGGTAAATGTGAATTCAAATGCAGACCTGTCTAACCAGGCAGGTGCATCTGGATTCCCTCGCCTGGAGCGGAATTCGTTGGATGCCATGGATCAGGTGCATCACGACAGCCTCAAGTCTGATCGGTTGGGTAGCTCTGATAACGACTCGATGGCTCGGAAGAGCATCGTGGGAGGAGAAAGGGAACGGGCCGAGGTTCTTGGTGCCATCCGAAAAGGCATCCTTAAGAGTAAGTCTATTTATTGCCCACACGATTGTATGCCGGTTCTAACTTTATTTCTTCCAGCCCGCAGCAACTCCCCGAGCCCCTCACCGCAGACTGGCAAAGGCCCTGTTTTTGAGCTCCCCATGATTCCAAATGTGTCGGACTCTCCCAACTCGACTGCGCCTAGCACTCCCAACGCAGATGGCACAGGCAACACGCCTTCCATCACAATCGGCAGCGAGGATTATTTCATGTCGGCTTTGAAGCTTCGTCAGGATTCCAAGAGTGCACCGGGCACGCCTCAGGGCATGCTCAGCAAGCGCAACGCCACCTTCAGTCCCAGACTGATCTTCCACGACACGTGGCCACCCCAGGAGTATGACAGGCGAGGTGAGATTGCCACTTGCAATCGTCTGACGCCAATGCTGGCACAGCAGATCAAGGAGGAACTGAACAGCTTCAAGATGGTAAGTTTCGTCATGATACCCACACCCATTTTTGGGTCTTTGACTAATATTCTTTTCTGCAGGAGATGGAGGTCCACGAAACTTCTAAAATTTACACCCACTTTTTCTGATGAAGAGCATTTCAAGCGCACATCTCGACGAGCCTTTTCTCATTTCCGACTTCAGCATTGTTATCATTCACTCATGTGATTCCAACTATTCACTTCGGCGTTTGGCCCGGTCAGCATAGTAAGGAGTCCATTGGCGTTTTGGGATTCACTGAAACACTCGACGTCCCCAGTTAGAAGGGTGGCAGTCAATAAATCTGTATTTGCGCAGCAAAACAGCCGTCCTTTTGTTTCCTTTCATTTTTCTACACACTCTTGAGGAAATCAGTAATTATCAAATCAATTTCAGCGGCATGTCTGCACATCGTCCCACTTGTTCCTGCGCGAATGACACATGCAATCGAGCATCAAGTCGAAACATTCCGTCGGAAACCAGCACTTTCCTTGCTGAAAATCTTGGCCACACAATATGGTTCAAAGCGATACGCCCCTTACAGAGAGGATTGTTCCAAAAGACTCGAAGCCCATACGGGACGACTCTTGACAGCTGAAGCGTCCAACACCAATGCTGGATCTTCTCGAACCCGAGTGTGTCGTTCTCGCAACACAAGAGCGAAGGCAGCGGCAAAAAAATGGGCGTGTTTGTATCTGGGAAGAAATGTAGTCTTTCATTTTGCGCTCTCTGATACGGAGCGTGGGTTCCCCAAACCCTTTTTGGGAAAAATGTAGCGAAAATAATCAATTAAACGAAAAGAAGTTCAATAGATCAATGTTTGGCATCATGTTGCGTGCTGATGTAGCTATTCAAGACATCATACGAAATCACGCCTTATCGAAAAGGAAAGATGATGGTGAATCTAACGATATTTTACCTGCTATCTATCATTCACCATGTGAGTTTGACTTGTACGTCAACCGGCCGAAGCAAGCAGACAGAATAAATGGCAAGATTGTGATTCGTGACTGGCGTCGCTTCGTACCTTGTACTTGACTAATGTAGTTTTGATACGAGCTGCAGGTAAGCCATAGCGTCGATGGATGGATCGGTGGCTTTCAACATGCGACGTTGGCTGGCGACAGGCGGTTATGCCAATTGCACCTGACATATTTCGGTTTGGTAGATCTCAAGGTGTCAGGCATGATCCATATGCATGAATGCCTGGAAAGAGAGCAACTATGTGCCGATCGTCTGCGCGTTCTCATCCTTCATAAGCAAGCATTGCTGGGCTGCTGGTCGCCGGGAGGATCATCCAACTTGACTGAAACAAATTGGGCAAACCGGTTGGCGGGTGTGGTTGGGAAATTTCCAGGGGTCCTACATACAGCGCGGAGCGTAATCGAGGTAAGTAATGGAGGGGCGCGCCATCGGTGCCATCGGCTAGAGGCTGCACTAGGAGCCGTGTGTTGTCCTCTTAGCGTTTACCAAATACGATGATCATTTGATCGGAGATGATCTGCGAAAATGTTCTTCAGCCTTGCTGATAATGCAAGGCTACCGAGTACGTACTTGTACCGCCGAGATACCCCACCTTTTGTTTCTGGACCCCTGCCGAATTTTCTCAAGCGCTGGAAAGCCACTAAAAAAAAAGTTGCGACGATTTGAGAGTCGCGATGTCGGACTTTAAGATTCTCAGACAAGACCTTGCAGTTCGCACATCGGCAACACGCTCCCACAACCGACGACCGAGGCCGCAGTCGACACGCTGGATATCGTCCGCAGAAGAAGTCTCGCATGCTGGACGTCTCCAGGCTGGAGACTACAGGTTCGGAGAGGCTTCGTCAACATGACTTCCTCCGATGCGCCAAGGACGGCTGATGCTGTTGCGCCAGCACAAGATGTCACGACACCCGCAGCAAGCAAACCAAAGCTCCACGGTCGCGCTTTTTACGAGAGCATTGGCAGTCCAAAGTTCGTGGTCGCGCCCATGGTCGACCAGTCAGAGTTTGTGAGTTGTCAGCCTATGGCCTGCATCATTTTTCATCAAGGGAACGAGGAAGGTATCGATATTAACAGCCTCTTCAACACTAGGCATGGCGCATGCTTACACGATCTTTTATGACACCTACCGAAAACGAAAAGTTGCTCGCGTACACCCCAATGTTCCACGCTCGTCTATTCGAAGAAACCGCCAAGTACAGAGACACGCATTTCCAAGCAACACAACCGGCGCCGGCAGCGAAGAAGGGCGAACCCGAGCCTCCAGTCGATACTACCCCGTGGCTTGATGGAAATCCCGACATCGACCGTCCCCTATTTGTACAATTTTGTGCCAATGAGCCATCGCATCTCCTGGCTGCTGCCCAATTAGCAGCGCCGTATTGTGACGCCGTGGACCTCAATCTCGGATGCCCACAAGGAATCGCACGGAAAGGCCACTATGGAGCGTTCTTGCAGGAGGATCAGGAATTGATTTACAGGCTCATCAACACTTTGCACGAGAACCTGCCGATACCAGTGACAGCCAAGATTCGGTGTCTCGACTCCAAGGAGGAAACACTCGCATACGCCAAGAATGTCTTGGCCGCGGGCGCAAGCATCGTCACATTGCACGGCCGAAGGCGGGAGCAGAAGGGACATTTGACCGGCCTTGCTGATTGGAGCTATATCCGCTATCTGCGCGACAACCTCCCGCCGGAGACGGTCATTTTCGCCAATGGCAATATCCTGCAGCGAGCCGATGTGGACAAATGCCTAGAGGTCACAGGCGCCGACGCGGTCATGAGCGCCGAGGGCAACCTGAGCGATCCTTCGATATTTGCCGAACTGCCGGCGCCGACCATAGAGACTCGGGAGTACTGGCGCGGCCGGGATGGAAAGGGTGGATACAGGGTCGATGCGATTTTCCGGCGCTATATGGACATCATCTACAAATATGTGGCACGGGACATTCCCGCGCCGGTACGGCGGCCTCTGTTCACCGTTGGCGACGATCAGGGCTGGCTGGAGCAGGCAAAGGCCGAAGAGGAGCCGGAAGAAGAAGGCCCTGCAAAGAAGAAGAGGAAGAAGGACACTGCCGGTGGCTCAAAGCCGAAGACGTGCTCGGATCCTAACCTGCTGGCGATGCGGCCGCATCTGTTCCATCTGCTGCGGCATTTCGTGGCCACGAACACGGACATCCGCGATGCGCTCGCCAAGGCGCGACCTGGCGACGTTCCAGCCTTTGAGCATGTATTGGAGCTCGTCGAGAGGAGGGTCGCGGAGGGATTAATCGAGTACGAAAAGACGGACGGGAAAAGCGTTGAAGAACCTGCTGCAGCCGGTCAACCGGAGGCAAGCACAAATGAGAACGCCGCAGCTGCCAACGGAGAGGCAGAAGTGGCTCTCGATACGGAGAGCTCGGTGGCCATTGTGAAGAAGTGCAAGCGGCCTTGGTGGATCGCCCAGCCCATCATCCGGCCGCTGCCCAAGGAGGCGCTGGCCAAGGGCGCCCTGAGCCTCAGCAAGAAGGACAAGAAGAAGATGGAGGAGGAGCTGGAGAAGACGGGCAAGGCCCAGAGCAACGGATCCGGATCCGGATCCGAGGAATATGGTCTACCGAAACCCGACGGCCCGGACGGCATCAAGGAGCCCAAGATGGACGACAAGCAAAAGGGCCTCGTCAGCGATGAGTTGGTGTGTGGCTAGAATATCACTATATATAGACTAGACTTGTACAATCCAAAAGAAGAATAAAGCAATTACAGCCTTTTTAAGATGAAATATGACATGGAGTCAATGACTTATTCCCATGAAGCTGTCCAGTCCTAGTGTTATCATGTATCCGAGGTATCTCTTCAGTATGCTCATGGAGTATAGCGTGGCTGATTGTACGGATTATAAGTATCGAAGCTTCGCGAGCCAAGATGGTTGCATATGAGTTCAACAAGAAAAGAAATGGTGCTACAATTATTATATCTAGCTTACCACGTCCCATACTCTGCAAAGTGTTGACTGGGGCAAGACATTAAGAGATTCGTAATATGCATTAAGGATGAAGCACCACCAATATTGAACAAATCGAACGATACATAACCAGCAAAGTCTTTTTTTGGCAGTCAAATTGTATAATGTTGGCAGACACTTCGACATACAATCATCTGTATAATGAAGGGAATTTCGCAAAAGTCTTGATTCCCGACCTGTGTACCTATTTAAGAACATTACCATCAACAAATGGATGGTGTCTGTTTCACTTCATACTGACAGACTGACAGTGCAGATTTACTGCATGATTGCAAGCCCTTGTTAGAGGACGGCAAAGACAATGCCGTACCGATGTCGAATCAGAAACGAGGTACGGAATCAAAGGGAGCTGTCACTAGCCGCCCGTGTGTGGCCTTCAGGCTATTTGTTATGATTGCCAGGGCACAGGGGTGAACACAGCCCAATGATATGTGGAAGAAGCAAGGAGGAAGACTTTTTGTATTGCTTATCCGGAAGACGGAGTGTTTGTGTCCAAGTCCTGTGGCGCTGTGATTTTAGGTTTATGGAGAGAGAGGGAGGAAGAAGAATAACAACAAACACGGCGGGCGATCGATGATCGTCGTCCTCAGCACCGCCGTGTTGTTCAAACTAAGAAAGTTAGTTTAAGTTATGCAGAGGCAAGCATCTGGGCAAGATTTTCTTGGATCCGAAAACTCCACCACAGACAGATCTTGGTTCTCCCAATACCGGGAAATCGCAAATGGGATGTTGACAAATGGGTCCGCCAACATGATGGTGGTAAAAATATGTAAGACATCGACGGCACTACGGACACTTGATAGAGAAAGCAGGGTAGCAGCCATATGGAAGATGGGGACAATGGAGCATCGATTGGAGCGTTCCTGGGGAGATGGAGCTTGGGCTGGCGCCGAAAGCGCTTCTTATTGAGGGATGGCGCGGTGAAGTGCAGCCAAGTGGACAGCTGCTGAGCGGGGTAGCTGATTTGCACGGAGCCTTTGAAACGAGACCTGCTGGGTGACTGCTCTAAATTTAAGCAGGGAACCCGAGATAGAGTGCTGGAAAAGCGCCGAATCCAGCGTAGCCCGAGCTGCAGCTCATCCGTTGCCCTGGCGACGCCTCTTGACCCCCCGGTTTGTGCGTGCAGGCTTTGGGTTCCCAGTGGGCAAATCGATACGGGCAGAGCCTCTCGAAAAATAATATTCCCACCTGCGCCAGCTATTGTTGATCTTGCCTCGAGTTTCCCAACTGCAACCCACTGTTCCGGAGTGCAACCTGAATAGCTTCAATCACTTCTTTCCTTTTGCACGGCGACTGCGATTTGCGCCAATTCAGGGAAGAATCACCTGTCTTGCTCTCCTTGACATGCACCGGTAAAGAAAATAGCCCGTCAGTTTTTCCTAGAGTCGCACCTACAACCTGCGCATCGAGTCGCGCAAACACTTGTCGCACTTCCAAGATCGAAAACCACATTGGATCCTCCCGGCCGAACAACTTTTGATCAGCAACGAACGCCCCGCCACAGGGATCTCATGTCTATAACATCCCTTCGGCGCATCATCGAAACATAAAGATCCTCTTGGTCCCTGAAGACCATCGCCCACTTTCATTGTAGATCAAGCGGCTCGCACACTGCTTTGTCGGGAGTCACATTTTACCATCTCGGCGCGCTCTGCACGCGAATCTGATTTTGCAGTCAAGATGGACGCAAGCGACCTTTCACAGCAGGTGAACACCATCATTGGCCAGCTGCATGGCCTGTTCGACGAGATTGGTGTACCCGACCATGATCGCGGCGAACGAACCGCCGAGGTATGTCATGCTGCCCGACAGAGATGCAGGTTTCTGCACGTCAGCTTGTCTGCATAGTGGTTCCATGCTAACCACTGCATTCTCACAGCTCTTCTCGGCCCTGTCCGAGACCTTGAACAACCAGGTCCGCCATGTCACCCAAGAGAAGAAGGACATGGTCGAGGAGGCCAACCGAATCATTGTTGCCATTCGCCAGATGGAAAAGTCCTTGGACAGTTCCCGGTCGCCGCGAAGCTCTCGACTCAACGATAGCGACCTCAAGATTACATACCCCTTGACAAGATGTCTTACCGTCCTCAAGGACAAGCACGGCCAAGTTGCCAGGCTCTATCGCGAGCGTTTCGAGCAAATCAGAAGTACGTCAAACTCTCTATATACACGCATACCCATGCTGGCTAGCTAAATGTTCGGCACCTGCTAACGTATCGATATAGAGCTCGTTCTGGCCCTCGAGTCCTATTCCTCACATCTCGAGTCGACCTTTGTCAAGATTGCTCTTCCGCCAACTGGACCTAATCAGTCACTTCCGCCAACCTTTGATCTTTCACCAGCCTACGTCGACCAACTCGATCAGGAGTTTACCAGAGTGTATGAGGAATATGCCCGTCGCGTGGCCACCGTCAAGGCCCTCTCGGAACACATCATTTCTCTGTGGGCAGAGCTCGGAACCCCCCAGGCTCAGATCGACGGCGCCATTGTCAAGTTCCATCGCGAGTCACCGGAACAGCTTGGTCTGCATGAAGACGACATCTCCAGATTGAGAGCCAAGCGAGACAAGCTGGTCGATGACAAGAAGAACCGAGAGAAGCGCCTGAAGGAATTGAGAGTCGCTGTCGAGGACCTGTGGGAGAAGCTCAAGGTTGATGAAGGAGATCGTAAGGCGTTCTTGAACAGCAACCGAGGCTGCGGCATCCGACAGATCAACGAGTTTGAGGACGAACTTTCCCGCATGAATGAGCAGAAGCGCCAAAACCTCCACATCTTTGTGGACGAGGCTCGCGTCAAGCTCCAAAGTCTCCAGGATGCGCTCTACTTTTCTGAAGAGGAGATGCTCGACTTTACCCCAGCCTTCTCCGACGTCCTGAGTGATGCACTCCTCGACGCGCACGAACGAGAAATTGCCCGTTTGGAGGCACTGACGGAACAACGCGCACCAACACTGGCACTTGTCGATAGACACCGCTCGCTAATTCAGGAGCGCGACGAGCTCCAAGCCTCCAGCCAGGATGCTTCTCGACTCATGATGCGTGGTCAGAAGGGCGAGAAACGCGATCCAGGCAAGTTGCTGAGAGAGGAGAAGATGCGCAAGCGAATTTCAAAGGAGCTTCCGAAGGTTGCTGCTGAGCTCCGTACCCACCTCGAGCAGTGGGAGGATGAGTTTGGACGTCCGTTCCTCGTCTATGGAGAGAGGTACCTCAATCTTTTGGAAGAGAGCGAGTCCAGACCTGCGCTTCCGGCCCGTTCAAAGACACCTGCTGGTCCTCCTCCATCTGCAAGCAAGAGGCCAGGTACAGGCTCGGTCAGTCGGGCGAACAGTGTCATAAGTAGAGCAGGCACCGTCTCGAGACCCAAGACCCCAGGTACAGCGCCCAACGGCAACGGTACTCTTAAGAGAGCACAGACAGTCAGCCACCCGCCGAGTGCCAACGGCAGCTTCAGCCCTACCAGATTGCCGCAACGCGCGCCTCTGTCAAATCTCATGAACGCTAGCAACTCACCAGAGAGAGCAAGGCCCGAGTCGCGTGCTGGATATGGGACTCTGCGGGCCGCTCCACCCATGTTGCGAGCACCTCCCCCTAAGATGAGAGAACTTATGCAAAGCCCACCGCTAGAGGTCGACAACCCGTACAAGAACACTGGGTTGAACTCGAGTGTGATTGTGCGCCCCGTTGAACCAGAGGATGTCTACGACAGCCGTTATTCAGATGAGAGCTATGGTCGTCAGTATGGTAACGAGTCCTACGTCTCACACGGTTCCATTCGCGCTGTTGGCCGCCCCAACTACCCTCAAGCTCCTCCGCCCCGGCAAATCTCGCACACTTCCGAATCGACAGTGTCTGGCTCTGAAAACTGGGAAACATACGACGACATCTCGGAACCGGAAGCCGACGCCTCGGACACGTACTATGCCAAGGTCCGCGCGGCACGAAACAACCAACCGTCCCCAGAAGATCACTACACCAATCTCCAGGCTTCTCAGATTAAGCGTCCTCGAGGAGTACCAGAGGGTCCGGTCCACGGCACGATCGATGCCGAGGGAAACAGGATGCTTTCTGGAAGCGAGTGGACAGATGATGGCTACTGAGCATCTGTCGTCAGAGAAGATCTGTTTTCTGGATGAATCACGAGTTTCCGAATGTCATGAATGACGGCTTCCTACGATACGATGTTTGCATACAAGTTTCGAGCGAGTCTCTCCATTGGCGTTTTTCTAGAGTTGGCCGGTCTACTGCCGAGCCATCACTTGACACCTTTTTGCTTCTTTTTTGTTTTTACTTGCCTGTCTCTCTCCCGTCTCTACTTCAATGATACACCTCCATGTTTTTGTTTTGTACACATTTAATTGCATAGTATCTCACCGCCGCAAGGTGCTCAAAAGGCAATTCTTTGATACCACAGGGACTGGGTCCTTGTCGGTGCGAAAAGTAGGCATAGAAGGCAACCTCTGGACGGCGATATCTGTCTTGTTTCTGTCGCGACGCGCTCGGATGTATGGAAGTTGTCTTTTCGGATAGTACAAACAAGCCAAGAGGAGGATGAACTGATACCGTGTGTGGTGGAATGATGCACATTCCGGCGTCTTGGCCTGGCGTTGAGGTACATGCTGCTGCTGCTTACTAGATGATGTTTGTTATACAAAAGCATCAATTGACAACTGTTTAGAAATGTGTCTCTCCCGATTTGAAACATGTGTTGTGATTTGTGATAGAAAATCGACCGTGACTGTTCCCCCGTAGAAAGTGAGGCTTATCAATGATTGATCTCTGATGGTCTCGAAGCTATTCCGAGGTCTCAACTACCTCTGTACCCCTGAAAGCACGATGATATCAGGGCACTGCACCCCTGGAACGTGGCTGCGCATGTGTGGGTTTGCAGTGGGTTGGGCGCAGAGCCCCCGCTAAAAGCAATCCCTGGTGCGTTGGAGCTCCGAAGCTGCCGCTCCTTTTTAGTGGTTCGCGTGCCTCCTCAGCCTTACCACGAACCTGTTCTACGGTCAGCTAGAAGCTTAGGTAGCTGTTACACCTAGCCCCCTCGTATTGCAGGACCGACGACCATCCAGATTCCGCACAGAACGATCGCTCGCTTTTGGGTCGACTTGATAAGCCGCATCCTACCTGCTCGACGATTGTTGGCTGCTGCTCCAGAACAGCCTCTCGACTAAGCATCGCAAGCTTTTAGATGATTCCGTTTTCATTTCAGGGACATCACGCGGCGAGCTTTGCCGTCTCTGCGGCTCGATGCACCGGCCCGTGACCCCTAATAATCCCAGTCGACGCCTTTCGAACTCCTCGACCACGCAGGATGGAGAGGCGTACCGAACGGCCTTGAGAGGCGCTTCCCTGGCCTTTCAGAGAACAGGACCGACGTCCAACGGCGCTGCATCAGATACTTTGAGGAATAATGACAAGGGCGCCGCAATGGCAGCTCACAACATGAGCCGTCAGACCACCGGCAACAGCGTGCAGGATGTCGCCAACCACGGGCGGTCAATACCTGCTCAGAACACTGGTGGACAAGCCCAAGGCACGCAGAACAGTGCCGCCGCTTCACTGTTGAAGCCTCCTGGCAGACTCAATGTGGCGACCGATCCCCGAGCGACCTCATTCATTGCCGCCACCCTGGCCGCGAGTCGATCTGCAAGTCCCAGCCCGAATCACCGGCCGCAGGCACGGCCGAGTAACAATGCCCAGCAAGGGGCCCCGGGAAAGAAGAAGAGCAGTCCGGCGAGTTCTGTGACTAGTCTGGACCTGGCAACGGATACAATGTCTATACCCCCTACGAACGCCCTGATATCCATGTTTGAGAAGAACAATGATGGACGCAGTCCTAGCAGAAATCGGGATCCCGTCAAGAAGTCGAACAAGCCACGCCCTTTGACACCGCCAAGAGACGTAGGACCCGGCAAGAAGGTAGTAGCAAAGCCTTCGCCCTCGTCTCCACGACAGACGAAGAACCCGGCTGGGGAAAATCTCGAGTCACCTCCGGCGAGCAGGAAAACCCCAAATGAAAAGCCACCAGAGGCCAAATTACCACCTTTGGTAGTAAAGAAGAAGCCAGCACCGCTGCCTCTTGCGAGCAATCCATTGCAACATGGAGCAGACATGAACGCGGAGGCGGTGCAGCAGGCCATGGCCAAGACCAGGAATCGCGCGAGTATGCCACCTCAACCGGCCAGCAAGGTGGAAACTCCTATTCTGTCGCCGCAACCTAGGAGAGCGGCGTCACATAAGATGGTGCGCGCCATACCACCGCCAGAACTGCAGAAAGATATTCCCCGCAAGCCGGCACCACCAGTGAAACCAAAGCCACAACCTCGTACTACGCAAGAGTCATTATCCCAGCCAGCAGCAAAACCCCAGAACATCTCAGAGACTGTACCTCAACCACCGATAGAACCAGTCAGTCGGCATTCTACAGGATCTTCCGACGATACCTTTGTATCAGCTTCCTCAGTGCAGACGTCACGAGCGCCTTCGCCGAACCGAGGTCGCTCACCTGCCATGGTTTCTGATCCACCTCCTGAAATTCCAATTCAAACGCGGTCCAGATCGGTCCACAATTTAGCTACAGACAGCATCTCCAAGAGTAGGAACCCAGCTCCGCCTCCGCCGCGGCGAAGTCAACAGCCGAATAATCACATGACCCTGAACCATTTGACGGATGCCACCATGGCGGGAATCTTGGCATCTCGCACACCTCTCTCTGGCAGTGCTGCACCCTCACCTCGTCCGCCTTCAGTACCGCCACCACGGAAGAAGACGCCTCTTATGCGGCAGACGCTTCGGAAGCCACGCTCAGACTCGTCGGATGAGGACGAAAAGTGGAAGGCCCGCCACAAAACCAAGCCACTTCAAAGCAAGAAGAAGCACTCACACCACGAGGGCGCACGCAAGCGCTGGCGCGAGGAGATCACCGAGCGGGAGCGTAGGCGGTACGAGGGTGTATGGGCCAGTAACCGAGGCCGTCTCTTGGTCTCTCCAGACGCTGATACAAATGGGTCCCCTCAGCCCACCACGACTTCGAGCCCTGCCAACGGAGGGAACGGCATTGCGGATCTCGTCGTCAATATCATTGTTCGTGACATCTGGTCTCGCAGCCGGCTCCCTCGCGAAGAGCTGGTCGAGGTCTGGGATCTCGTAGACTCGACGGGACGAGGTGCACTGACTAAGGTCGAATTCGTCGTTGGTATGTGGCTGATTGATCAGCGACTCAAGGGCCGAAAGATACCACAAAAGGTCACGGACAGCGTCTGGACCAGCGCCCGGGGCGTCTCAGTCAAGGGACCGCCCAAGGACAAGGGCAAAGTCAAGCATAAGCATTGATACCAGCATTTACATGGGAGTATGGACAGGTATTCATAGGATTGGGTTACTACTACGAATAAGGCCTTGTGTTTTTCTTTTCATGATACAGATCCGAGTAGAGGGCAACCAGTCATTATCGACTAGCCTTGGCCGTATAGAGATACCAATAAAGTGCATGTTTATATCATTCAGTTTGCGATATTGTGAGCTGGGATCAATGAGAGAGCTGGCGTTAAAGATGAGTTGGATCGCCAAAATTACTGCGCTCGAGACGTATTCTTCCAAGTACACTTCGACAGGACGTGATGGTTTCATAGGAAAATTTGTCTTTAAGATGCAAAAATCATCATTCTTGCCATTCATGAGAATGTTGTCTATAATCACTTGTAGCCCAAAACTCCTTGTAGTGCTCGCTCATGCCCATACCGTCGAGCAATTTTCCATTTGACGGACCAGCCTGACGCCTCAATAGTGCAGTAGCCATATACAACGCCTTTTTTCATGATCCCTGTACTCCAGCCGACAATAACAAATAACCTGCCCCCCGTGAACCTCTCACGCCCGACCAGCCATGCGGATCCTCCGGGCGTCCTCGTCGCGGTTGGCCTCGACGCGGGCCAAGAAGTCCTGCCGCGAGGCGTACGACTGCTTCGACTTGCCGGCCAGCTCGAGCTCGTCCTTGATGCCCTCCTGGTCGACGAAGCCGGCCCAGTCCATGCGGCTCTTCTCGACCACGTTGAGCTTCTTGGCCTTTTGGCTGGTCTCGCGCATCTGCAGCCGCGCCGCCATGCCCAGGTTCAGGTCGGAGCGCTGCGCGCTGCCGTCGGTGATGATGGGCTCGAATGCCGAACGAAAGGCCCGGCGCGGCTGCCGCTTGGTGGGCTCGTCTTCGTCATTCACAGTGTGTTCGGAGGCGTCGGCCCCCTCGCCCAGCGTCGCCAGGTACACCTTGGCCTCGGCCGAGTCCCGCGGCACCACCTTCTCCTCCGTGTGCACCTTGCCGGCAAAGTTGTACGTGCGCTTGATCTTGATCATGCCCGAGGGATCCTTGGCGGGCGCGGTGCTCTCCTGGGGGACTCCCGCGCCATTCGTCGCATCCTCAGCCGCCGTCGTCTGCTGCGCATCGGTCGCGTCCGCCGGAGGGGCGGTGACAGACGCCTTGGGCGGCACGATAGGCCCGGCCATCATCCGGGCCCACAGGTCGTCGACGTCGACGGTGACGGGGCCCGACGCGGCGGCGACCCTGCGCTCGGCCTTTTCGTTGGCGCGCATGCTCCGCGTCTTGACGAGGCCGCCCTCGCCGCCCTCGTCGTCATCGTCGGCGGCAGCGGCGTCATCTTTGCCCTTGTTTCGCTTCTTTTGCTTCTTCTTGCCCTTGGATATTATGGCCTCGTCGCCCGAGTTGTCGTAGCCGTCGTCCTCTGCATCGTCGCCCGCGGCGCGTTTCCGCTTGGCGCTGGGTTGGGCTGCTACTGCCGCCTGTTCGCCGTCGTCGTCCTCCGAGTCCGAGGCGTCTGATGCGTCGCGCGGCGCGGCGTCGTCGAGGGCAAAATCCGAATCGTCCTCGGACGCGTACTCGTCGTCTAGTAATGGATCTGTAGACATGGTGTTGCGGGTATCAAGTGCTTCGGGCTGAAGATATCAGAACGAGGAAATCCTCAAAGCTGGTCGAGGTGCCACCTAAATTTTAGTTGTTGTAGCACCAAGCTTACAGGGATAGCTCCATGCCGCCCCCAGATTCATCTGCTACGCCGTGGGGGTGCGCAATCGGGTACAAGGTGTAACCATGACAGAGAATTGCGTATTGATTGCTTTTTCCAGCTGATTACCCTATTCTAGGACTTTTCACGATTGGATGCATATGCAAGATGATTTACAGGTTTGGACTGTTTGTTATTATGTAACATTTCAACGTCGCTTAGTGACATGCTTTTTTTCATTTTCAATACATGATCTTTTTACACGTTTCCTGCCATTTATGTACATCATCCATCATACATCCTCATTTCCTACTGATTATAGAGTGTTTGGTATCAACAGCTTAGAAGAATCCCCAGTAGTCCTTGACGAGGAAAGCGGCGTATCCGGCGAGACCCAGGACGGTCGTGAGGGTGCCAAAGTAGCCGACGGGCCGGCCGGCGCCGAGGCCGTTGGGCTTGGTGATGCCCTCGGAGTGCAGGACGCGGAAGGTGAAGAGGGCGGACAGCAGGCCGGTGAGGACCTTACGGTTGCCGCCGTTGAGCTCGGCGACGGCGGCCAGGGCAAAGGCCAGGGGCACGTTCTCGGCAAAGTTGACGTGGGCGCGCGTGCTCAGGTACAGCGCGTTGCTGTGGTGCTCCTCGGGCGTCTTGGACGAGCTCTCGCCCAGGTACTGCTTGTCGTTGAGCCGGTTGCGCACCACGCGCAGGCTCAGGAAGGAGAAGTAGGCCGCAAAGGGGGCGGCAAAGGTTCCGGTGACGGCTGCAGAAGAGGGAAAGCTTCTGGTTAGCTTGCGTCGAAGGCAAGAGGGATTAAAGCATGTCGACTGTTGGTTCATCACTTACGAAGCAGCGGTGCGAGCACCGGGTAGTTGAGACCGATCTGGGAAGACATTTTAATGTATCGATTTGGCGTGAGGCTATACAGAGACTTGATTGAGTTGGTGAATATGAAGGAAAAAGCAATCAATTGGCTTCACCGATTTTACTTCCAAGCTACCCAGACCTTACCTTTATGTCCCTCGGCAACTGACAAGCGTATGGGGATTTGCTTGGGGCCCCGTTCTTACATCATTCACTCCAGCTAGCTCCGGCGCGTGGTGAGGAGAATGGAGATCGTCGACCCCAGGCCTGCTAATAGTGTCTCCAAAAATGGTGTAGCACCTCTGCCGAATACAGTCAAGGACCCTTCAAGGTTGTTCGTTTCCGGTATCTGCCGGAGATTTCCATTTTCCAATTCCTATTCTTCAGAGTTCCATGCAAGGTACCATGCTGACATGTGTTCTTCAACCTTCTGCAGCAGATTGCGCTTCGGATATTTGTTAGACTTCCTTGCTCCGTTCGTTGCTATGCAGTGCGTGTATGCATATCAAGTCACTGAGCTGTGGTGCGGGGCTTGTGGACCTCGAGTCCCATTACCATCGAGATCGGGTATCGAATACGACAGCGTTTCATAGCTGTTCAATTACAGATCTCGTCGTGAACATCATTGACCATATGGTAGAGGAGTATAGCCCTTCCACTTATAAAGAATAGTCCTGAGACACGTTGCGCGTGAAGTGGCTGCGAGCTGCGTCCAATGCAAGCAGACTACCCCAGATCACTGACGTCACCTGCTGTACGTCATGAACTCATAATAGGCCGTGTTGCAGTCGGAATGAACACAAGAACACCACGTGAGACCTGGATATGTAGGTATATATAACATGATCCGAAGTGGTAGGGCCGTCTCTTTCAATTCTAATTTTGTCTATCAAGAGTATTTCCTTTGATTGTCTCTAGCGAAACAAGACAAACTCAAATACACATAACCCATCATGTCTCAGAACAACCAGAACGAGCAACCCAGTCTCATCGGCGGACACGCCGAGTACATCAAGGGCGCCGCAACGGTACGTCACCTCACAAACTCCTGCATGGAAATAAGAATGCTAACGCTCCTGCAAAATAGTCCGCCATCGGCAGCGTGACGGGCTCCCACGCCTGGCAGAGTTCAGGAGAACAGACCAAAGCCCGCGCTACAGGCGAAATGAAGGCTGCCGGCGAGGCCCGCGACGCTGGGACGCAAGGGTACGGCAAGGCTGAGGAGATTGCCGGAAAGGTCACCGGTTGTGAGGGCATGGAAAAGGAGGGCCTCGCCAGCAAGAAGCCAGAATAAGAGAGTATTCTGAAGAGGATTTGTTATGCGTTACGAATTGAACGTTTTATGGTATTCCTACATATTTGGGCATTATAATTAAATCAGATTCGTTCTCATCGCCCCGTCTCTTGAACCTTGGCGACCCGGGCTTTCATTCGTCTTGGTCCAAACTCAGTTCATCAATGATAACTCAAGTCAGGGTTCGCCCGAAAGTTACACCTGCATCGGCACTCCGGAACCGGACACTCGACGTGCATAGCAAACCATTGCCTTGCATGATCCAGATGCGTCACATGTTCGCACTTCAAGCAAAAGGTCGGGAACTTGGTGGCGGCCCTCTTCCCGGGATCCAATCCCACCTTGTCGCCGCGTGGGATTCCTACAACCTCTAGGCAGACGACGCAACGAGGCAGATGGCGACCACAGTTGGGACAGCTCACTCCAGCGTTGATGTTCGCTGTCATTAGAGGATTCCTTGGAGTGGCTGCCCCTGATGGCCCGTTGGCGCCAGTCTTTGCGAGCTCATACTCGGCATCACAAAAGACACAGCGAAGGGCAATCTGGCGCGAGGGCGGCTTCACCGTTGGCACCCCATCGCGCCTGCTTCTCTTTGTACTCTCAACCTCGAACTTGGTCCGTTGGAAGAATGCCTTGTGTCGTTGTAGATAGGCTCGGTACGCGTTGCGCCAGACGTGGCAGCGATAATCGTCAATGTAGCGAGGCGCACATATCGACAGGACCAGAGTCGCGGTTTGAAAGTCAGTAAACTTCTCCACATAGGTGGCGAATATGTCGACCAGCTTATCAGTGATGCCTGTAAGGATGATTCCCTCCACGTCGCCAGTGTGAATGGACTTGTTGACGAGCTTGTCCAGCCATTTGCCCAGTTTATCGTCATCAAAGTAGCGCAGGGCCACATATGTGCGCTCACGCAGTGGAAGTGATTCCTGGTTGGCGATCGTCTCCCAATCATTAGTAGCAATCAATGATGAGATTGCGCGCAAGTACGGATCTGTTTTGGAAGCGACCGCATTATCAAAGTCGAGCTCTTCCCTGGCATTTCCAGTGTCCTGCCCTATGAGTTGCAGGGCAAGCGACACAAACAGGAGTTCCGGGTGCTCGCTGCTAGCCTTTTTGAGAAGGCTGACTGCCTTTTCCGTGTCTCCTGCAAACAAGGCATGGGCAGTGATCATGGTATGCCATGAAGGCGTCCGCTCTTCGGCGGGTGTTTTCTGGTAGTCATCCAATGACATCTTGGACGATCTTCCCAGGCCTGTAATCCTAATGCAAGCCTGCCGGTGTGCCGGCCAGGCGGTTTTGACACCATCGTACTTTGGTGAACCAAGATGCTGATTGAGTGTCTGGAGACAACGTTCCCAAGTGCCTCGATCAGGAATCGATGCTCCCTCGGCTAGTCTGGTGCCATATTGCTCGCCTACGACGAAAGTTAGCAGTTGTCAAGAAGTGCACCATCTGAGGAGAAAAGTACCAAGATCGTTGGCCCATATTGTCCGGGCACCCATATAGCTGAGATCAAGGCCCATGGCAGTCATTCCATCTTCAGCAGCATCTTTTTCCGCCCCTGCAAATAAATGTTAGTATGTTCATACTCCAACATTGATGGCTTGAGTGACCAACCACCTATCCAGTCCCACAGGTCACGAAGCCAGGGATCATCCGAGACAACATCCCGGTTTGTTGCCGAATCAAACAAGTATCTGTTGTTAGCACGGAGTAACAAGATATGGTCCAAGAGGATCTGAGCTTCTTTCGGCATGCCACAAGACTCGATGTTTTGAGAAAGAAGTTTCTCATGCAATTGTCGATTTGACGGAGGATCATTCCGGCCAACTGAGGGGTCATCTGAGCTCTGTTTGTCCTCGGAGTTCAGAAGCGATTGGCCCGTGGCAGTTTCCGATGCTTTCCTCGAAGCTCGTCTCGAGAATCCACGCAATTCCTGCAATTTCTGAGCAGTAGACAGCTGCTCAGAAAATGACTCTGGTAGTTGAGCAGCTCGAATCATGGCGTCTTCGGTATAATCTTGTGGGAAGGCATAATGCGGTTGGAGAGCCTTTTGTATCAGGCCGCCAATGTCCGTCTTGTGTTCTCCGAATATTGGAACTTGAGACAGCGCTTGCTGGACAGTCAATGGGCCAAGCATGATGGGTGACTGATATTGTTCAAACTCCATCAGACTGTGGTAGCTACTGCCCTCTGCAAACGGTCAATATGTGTACTTTCTCTAGCATGGTAATACGCACCTTGTAAACCGCGATATGGTGCTTGCCAAGGAACCATCTTGTAAATGTGATCAGTCGTATAATGTGGCACTTCCAGTATATCAAAAGCACCACTGGATCTGAGGACTAGTGCTCGAGGAGTAAGCGCCGGAGAGTCAAGATTGACCCAGTCGAATGAGACGATCCGCTCGTTCCTTCTGTCCCGACTTGCATAGTCAATGTCGAGCTCGTGTGATTTGCGTGCTTCCAACAACTCAGGACTGTTCTCGGAGTCTACTTCTTGGTTCGTGTATTCCTTTTGAGTGTCAGTCACTCTAAGCTGCCCGGTACGGGACAAGACTGCCAATAAGCCGCGGCGGTCTCGACAGAACCTGACTGATCGGATCAAGGAGTTTCTCTCCTCTACGTGGTCGAGATCCATATCGACAGCGTTATCAATCTTCAAGGCCGCACCCCAAGGCAAGCCATCCTTGTCAATAGCGTCAAGATACACCTGAGATGAGGATGGCCGCGACGTAGCCCGGCGGTCCCACATCACAACACCAGGGTGATCTAGAGCCGAAGAAGCAAAATAGTTCTGGTCCGCATAGTCAATGGCAATATTATTGTTCATTCTTGTCTGGTAGTTGATCACAGAACCATGTGGATCTAGAAAAGTAGTCAGTAATATGTCAGGGCCAGTTCCAAAACAAGATAATAGATACCTCGAAGATCGTAGATACGAATGCCATTATTCTTGATACCAACCACCAATGTCTGTGGATTGTCCTCGAAGAACTTGACACTAGAAATAGCGACACTAGGCTCAAGGCGCTGTACAGGCTCGAGAATGGCCGAGTTGTCAAGAGGGAAACCAGGAGTGTCGGCATCAATGGCAGAAGCTCGGTTCACGTCCCAGATATGTAGACATTGGTCATTCCGCACACGCTCAAGTCCAACAGCCAGCAGATTTCCCGTGTTGAAGGCGACGGCATGGCACAGACGTGATACTCGAAGATTCAAGTCTGTCACGGCGTTTGAGTTGTCATCTATCCTCAGTAGATTCACCACACCCTCTCTTGTGCCCATGGCAACAAGGCCAGGTATCGATGGTGACCAGTCATAGGTCGTGAGGCCAAATGGGTACTCCTCATGTCTGGATAATCTCTTGAAGTCAAATCGGCTCCGGTGAGCATGGCCAGTGGGCTGATATGCTTGTATGAATCTCTGCTGAAGATTGATGTGGATGAAGGTGTCATTGGCCGGGTTCGGAGACCATTTGATCAGACCTGGTTCTGGGCGATCCATGGCTTGATGCTGGGTTCACGTGAGCCCAGAGACTGACTTGGCGCCGCGCAACAGTGAGTATCTGGAGTTTCTGAAATGCGCGTTGCGATTTGGCCAGAGATGCGCACAGTAGAATCCTTGGGTCAAGATCCGGCGTGAAATTGCGTGAAGTGCTGTTGGATGCGCTGCACTGGCTGAGTGCTATCAAGCGAATGTTGCGCTGTCCAGAAAGCGCATTCCTCCGATAACTTCCTTTTATCCAGAATGAAAGGAGCTTGGTGTTCCAGAGTGATGCATGCTGCTGCACACAGATCAATGCATTGTAGTTTTCATGTTCCAGTTCGGCGGCGGGTTGATGGTGTGAGCCTTAAGGTGTCGAGTGCTTCCTCCTCTTGTATCGTGCCTGATCGCTAGAGGTTAGCTGCATCTCATATGAATGGCGGCTTGAGAGGTGCAGCTTACGGTAGCTCCCTTGTTGATGAACCAGTCAGCTGCCGGCCAGGCGCTGGCGCTGGTTTCCTAGCGGGCCCATACTCTGGCGGCAGTCCACATCCACGGCCCCCCCAATCGTAATCAACAGCCCCCCCGGCCACTTTCCCATACAAAAAGTGTCTGTGCACGCACTAGCCACCCTACTGGCCACAACCTATTTGCACGCAAGCCACACCAAAAGATACATCGCACCAAGATCGTGTCCAAATACCAACATTCTACTATTTCGCGACCAAAACACTTAGAAAAAAATTGCAAAAATGCGGATTAGCTAGTTTAGGGTGTTAGGGTTCGGTGCTAGTATTAGTGGTTAGGTGTTAGGTCCGGGGAGCTCGAGGGGGCGGTGGGAGCCCTCTCGTTCAGGTATATGATCTTGTTTTTGTGTGGTGGTGGTACTTAGGACAGGGGGTGCCGAGGATTACGATTGGGGGGGGCCGAGGATTTGGACTGCTCTGGCGGTGGTGTTATCAGCTTATCGAGGCCCCGCCGTACTGCTGCTCCATCTTTTTTTCTCGGCCAACTCAGGTCTGAAGTTTGAATGCCTTCGCATTAGCAGTGTTTTGTACTTGTCTAACTCCTGCAAACCGCGCCCACCCCCTCAACCACAACAATGAGCTACGCAAAGAGGAAGTTTAATGACTTTGGAGGTGAATCCGCACAGGATGGCGGCAACGAATCGTACGGCAACACCATCGGCGCAAAGCGCCAGAAGCAGAAGCAAGGCAGGAGGTCATTTGCGCCGCCCAAGAACCTCAACGAGACGAAGAAGCGAGCCAGAAACATCGAGAGACAACTACGAGGAGCCAAAAAGCTGCCAGCCGACAAGAGAAATGACCTGGAACGGGAGCTGGCACATCTCAAGCGAAAGGTCGTCGATACGGAAGAGGGCAAGAGGACGAAAAAGATCATTAGCAAATACCACATGATCCGCTTCTACGGTATGGAACAGTCCGATTCTGTGACTTTTAGGAGCGTCCACTAATTGCTTGAATAGAGAAACAAAAGGCCGATCGGTTGGTGAAGCAGCTGAAGAAACAAATCGCCAGCACAGAAGACGAGGAGCAGCTCGAAAAGCTCAAGCACCACCTGCACATTGCCGAAACAGACAGTCTGTACGCCAACTACTTTCCACTCCGCGAAAAGTACGTCAGCTTGTACTCGGCTGTGTTGAAGGATACCAGCGACGCCCAAAGCGCTGAAGAGGCAAAGGCGGAGGCAAAGTCGTCAAACCTGGCAGCCAGGTCGTTGAACAGCGAGAGACCAGAGTTTTGGAGCGTCATTGAGAAGGCAGCAGCGGAGGGTCAGCCTGCGCTACAAGCTCTCCGGGATCGCAAACCCGCCAGTGAGACCAGGGATCAACCAGGAAAGGAGACTGCTTCAAGATCAAAGAACGAAGGGAAGACGGAGTCGAAGAAATCGTCGAAACACAAGGCCGTGGAAGAGAACCCCGACGACAGTGGTGATGAGAGTGACGGTGGCTTTTTCGAAGCAGCATGATGCATTTGATCAGGCCACAACTCTCATGCAGTGCAGTTTTGATACCCAGCATAGAAGAAAGCTTTACGCCATGAAGACTCGGTCGTTTCAAAATAAATTCATGCACAAGTATTAAGGATATACGCCAAATCCCAAGACAAAAGTGTTCATTTACGGGCTTCCACGCTTTCGAGTGCCGAATGTTACGTGCCTGCAGAATCGCCGTTTCTGCCGTTCTGTGACTGAAGTGAATAGTTTTATCGAGCCAAAAGTCCCCAAATGCAAGTCTTCTCAGTGAGACCTCATCATCGCCAATCATAGACGCAAAAATCGCATGGGTGCGCGGCCTCCCACCTGGCTTTCGTTTCTCTATGCCTGCTGCCGTTGCTTTTTCTTGATAGTAGAGATTGGTTGACTGGACAGCACTCGCACGAATGCCCCACTCTCACACCTTTATACTCATTTTAGTCTTGACCCGAGACAACCCTGACCAACATCGCAACTACCTTACCCACCCGCCCAAACCCGAACTTGACGCGGCTTCATATTTCTGTCCATCATCAATGCCCGCCCCTCCCCTGTCATTCAATAAAATGAGCATACCCTCAAACGTGCTCGACGATATTCAAAAATGGATTTCCGACCAGAAGGCGCTCGGGAAAGCGTCTAGTGGGCCCGTACAAGTACCTGTAACCATTTACGACGCTGCCCTGGCCCTCCACGCTTGTATCGCTGTCCAGCCGGACGCGCCCGCCGGCGACGAGACCAACTGGATAGGTCTTCTCACCCGTGAGTTTCACCTCCTACTTAAATAATTCTTCAAATTACTGATTCTTCAAACAGGATACAAGCAGGCGAAATTTCCTCACGCCAAAAGTGACCCGGTAACCTTTGCCGACCATCAGGCGGAGGACTCCCTCCCTCACGAGCCGAAATGGCACAGCTTCGTGACAATCGAGGGCGTGCCTCGCAAGTTCCCCGACGAGGCCCTGGACGGAGCCGCGCCGCCCTCGTTCCTCCGGAAGAAGGACGCCCGGCAGCACGCGTCCAAGTGCGCCGTCACGTGGCTCATGCAGGAGCGTCTGATGCCGTCCAACGGCGTCGACGTCAAGTTCCCGAAGAACCTTAAGAAGGTTTCGTTCGCGACCCCGGACGCGCAGCAGCAGCAGCCCGCGGCTAAGAAGCAGCGGAGAGACGCGGCTCCGTCGCCGGCGGGAGGTGCGGCGGTTTCGGGATCTACTACGCCTGCGAACAGCTCGTCCGGAACAACACCGACCACGACGCCCACCAATGTATCAGCAGCAAAGACAAAAGCAGCACCAGCACCGGCACAGAGCCCGTTCGGCGACGGCGGGGAGTGCGCAGTACAAAAAGTAGCCGAGCTCTGCACCAAGCTCAAAATGCATCCGCCCAGCTACAAGATCACCAGCGAAAACGGAAGGGCCGATACGTTCCAAGGCCACGCAGAAGTAGACCACGGCTTTCTCGCATCAGTAGGCGAGTTGCCCAGCCGGTGGTCCCACGTGGACGGGGTGGTTGGCGGCAAGGTCTGGGCGAAAGAGCAGATCGCCGAAAAGGTCTTGGTCGTGCTACAGGATCTCGAGGCAAAGCGAAATATGAGGCTTGCAAGCTTGGAAAAGATGATGATGGGTTTGGCCCAAGCAAAGGCTTGAGGGCAGCCCAGGCGACCTGTGTGTGGGCGCTGGCTTGGCAGTCTTTTCGTGGTGTTATTCGGAGATGCAGTCCCGCAGCACCACCCTGCTCGAAGCGCTTCGAAAGCCCGGCCCAGCTCCTTTGTTCTCTCGAGCGCAGAAAGAGCAGTTCGCACACTGTGAACACTATTCAAACACTCAGTCAATGCGCCGAAGTCATCCCTGATCGAAGACACGGCCGACATGTGGAATACGGTATAGATGTTGAAGGTTGGAAGACGCATTGGAAGGAGCTTCAATGTGTCCCTTTATTCCAGTGCGATTCGGAAAGACGTAACGGAAGCATGTTGGATGTGTCTTTTTCAGTTCAACAGGGAGGATTACGATGACGATATACCACGGGATACGAAGAACATGTCTGCAATAGACTAACTCGGAGGGTGTTTGTCACGATTTGACTTGTTATTGTGTTCAATGTACTAGTTCTTCTGTCGATACAGTTCCTAAATGCAGGTGTTCGCTCACCAAGACCCGAACCGGATGAAAATGCCTCAGAAATCCCAAATGAGCCAGCCGTCCAAGCAAAAACCCCGTCTCCAAAACGCCGAATGTACCGCTCATGGTGAACTCCTCCCCAAAGATGATTCCGACACCGCTCCAGCGGCCGCCGATATTGCCCAGACTATGCTGGCAACCAAAATTGTCTAGCTTGATCAACACTTTACATGATGGCGCAAGATGAGGCCACCGTCCTGGCTCGCCGTCGTCCCATACCAGCGCCGCCCTCCTCCTCATCGGCATGCAACGCCTGAGCCTCTCTGGCCCGGCGCCTTCTCCGGCGGTAGCCAGCCCCCGATGCGCCGGCTTCTTCCACGGCCTGCATGTAGTCTGTCCATTTGCGCTCGAGGCGGCCGGCGGCGGCAAAGTCTCCTCGGAGCACCCTCTGCGTGTGCTGGTCGACCGTCTGCTGCCAGCCGTAGAAGCACTTCATGCCGATGACTTCGGTAGGGTACGTCGCGTCGTTGCCGTGTGGCTGTCTGATCTCGGCGTTCCACGAGAGCACCTCGCGAATGCCCGTCCATCTCACGTTCTGGCAGTCGTAGACCACGAGGCGTAGGCCGATCCGTGGGCGCGAGTCGCGGCTGGGCGTCCTGCTGGCGCGGGATCGCACCATGGCTGCCGCCTCTGCCAACACGAGGTCGCCAATGCGCGTATTGTCCATGTCCACGCTGGTGAGACTGACGCAGTTCTTGATTACGGGAAGCAAACCGGTGTCGCTCAAGTTCTCGCAGTAGCTCACAGACAGGTGCTCGAGCATAGGGGCGCAAGGGGCTTTGGCCAAGTGGTGCGAGAACAGATCGTTGCTCAGCTCGAGAAGGTCTTCAAGCTCGAGGTGCGTCAGACGTGGTGTGCTGGCGAATATGGGCTCGAGAGCAGAGTCAGTCAGTGCTGTGCAACCGCTGAGCTGTAATCCTTCAAGGTCGGGAACGAGGTGGCCGAGCGCCCGAACGCCTTCGCTGGTAAGATGGCGGCAGCGGCTGAGATTGAGATGCCGGAGCTTCCTGGGCGATACAATTGGTCTGTCGGTCAGAATGTCAATCTTTGGGTCGACTCCGTGCACCATTGTCTTCAGAGCCTCGTCGGTGAGATCGACACAGCCATTCAAGACCAGACGCTCAAGGTTGTTGGTCTCAAAGATTGCCTTGGCAACGTCGAGATTATCGAACCCCTTGATTTCTCCAGCCCGGATATCCTTGAGCTTGGGACAGCCTTGAACGACCATTCTGATGCCTCGAGCGTCCATGTGCTTGCACCAAGAGACGTTGAAAGTCTCCAATTGCGGGCAGTGCTGCGAGATGATCTTGCACGTGCTATTTGTCACGGCAGGCAATCCTGTCAAATTCAGGTTTGCCAGCTTCTCGTTGGATTTGATGAGGCTGTGCAGAGTCGCTTTCTGGAAGTTTCGGCAGCCTTCCAATGTCGCGTTGATGAGGTTTCTGCATGCCTTGGCCACTACTTCGGCCCGCTTGTAGTGCTCAACCTGGATACAGCCTCTTAGATTCAGATCCTTGACGAAAGGACCGGCAGCAACAATGATCTTTGCCAGAGATTCCGCGGGGATCTCCTGGTGAAAGTCGGATGCATCGAACCTTGTCCACAGTTGTCCGTCGAAGCAATAGCTGTAGAACTCCTTGCTCACACGAGATGTGCGTACCAGCTCTTTCGGGGAGAGGTATGAAAATATGTAGACTCGGATCTCGTCGGGCATATATGCCCAGAAATCGTAGGGAGGCTTGAAGGCCGCGGTGCTCGAGCGGGATCTTGTCGTGAGCTCGGCCGGCAAGCCAATTGACCCCAGTGCGAGGGATGCCGTGGACGCATTTTCGACCTTGCGAATGGCGAGTCGGCTTTCGACGCCATCGTATGACGGGAATTCGACACCGGGCGTGCCGGGGTTGTTGGACGACGAATACGAGAAGTAGTCGGCCGAGGATGAAGGTCCCGTAGGAGCTCCCGGAGTATACTGGTACGAGGGTCCTGTGGCTGCCAAGCTAACACAGGAGAAGCTTCCTCGCGTGCCGTATGGGCCGGTGGTTCGCGAGCGGCCCAACTGCGCCAATGTCGGAGTTGACGAGATTCTCTGAATTCGGCTGAGCAGTCTCTTGCGGCGTCCGCCCTTTGGAGTTGCCGGGCCTTCGAGAGTCGTTGCGGCGCCAGGGGATTCCTCGATCGGGCTAGGCGGGGCCGTCCCAGCCGCCGACGCTGTCGTCTCCTCTACCGATGTACCCGCCATGTTGCCCTCGCAATCGTGTCTGATGCGGTTGAAAATGACCAAAAAAGGCGATTGATTAAGAGAACCAAGACAAATCAATTAGGTTCAACTGCCGATCGCTTCCTGCAAATCGAAACCCAAATCAGAGAACGAGGTCTTTTCAAACGTTATAGCTCTGCTCTTCAACTGTATACAACGCCGTCCGGGTCCCCGACCTCTTTGAGTGTGGGGCGAGTTTGATATGGGGAACTGCCCTGGAGACGAGAGCAGGTCAATCCGGGTATGGTATTGCTGGATGGCAGCTTTCTAGACGTCAACGTATATTTCGCTTTTGCTTATTTTGAATGCGACTTGTGTAGGTGTATACGGATTGGTAAGAGCCAATGGATTGCGGAAAAGCTTCGATATTGTACGAGAGCGATAGTAGGCCTCTTGGAACGGCGAGGACGATGCCAGTGGATAATACCACGATTGGAAGAAAAGAGCGGAGTAGACTTTGGTCGAAACAAGATTCCAAGATGTGAAAAGTGCAAGTTTGCGACAGGCAAGGTTAAAAGAGCAAGCAGCTGGAGTAAAGCTCTTCCCTCCCCAACCAAAAACTGGGCCGGTATGGGAGGCTTTTTTGTTTCGGGTTTTCTAGATTTTCTACGCTTCGCAGGTCAGCATTGACTCGCGACCGGCGCACCCATACGACAGTAGTGAGGAGCGGCTATGGAGGAATGGGGGAGGCTCGGGTTGGCCTAAAACGGCAGTAGTGGGAAGCTGGTGGCAGCCATACCTGTGGTTTAGAGTCTGGTCAGACATGGAGTATTCGTAATGCTAGCATCACGAACGACCACAACGCAGGGCCAGGGCGTCTGAAGGGATCAAGACGGGAGAGGTTCAAGAGGAGGAAATGGAACAAGTGAGATGATATTCCAAAGCCCTGCCTTTGTATAACCAGGTGAGTAACCTCAGTCTGTCGCAGCTGACCCTGACAACGATAGACTGGCTGACTCTCTTATCAGCAACAGCGAGGGCATCCCACCTACATTCTAGTGTAGCATCGAGACACGAGCCCGCCTGTCCCACCCCCAACCCACCCGGGCACCCATTAGCCAGCCAGTGAATCCGCTTGCCTTTGGGCCCGCTGAACCGCCAGTGAACCGCGAGACCACTGGACCCTGGATCTCTTGGCGCCGTCTCTCCACACCACCCATCCAAGCCATCCCTTCACAGACTCCCTTTGGATCCGTGGATGCGAGCTGGACGTTGGGGTGATTCGGGTAGTGGTGGCGGCCTAACCAGATCCAGAGGTCCTCCAAGCAGGTGCTGCTTCTACTTCTCCAATCTTTTCTCGTGGTCTGATGTTTGTTATTCTATTGACATGCATGTCGACACTGTCGACCTTCGTGGCATGACACCAGAAGTCGGAACAGCAGTCTGACAATATCTGACTGCAGTATTGCGAGATCGTCCCGAGACAGCGTGGGATCTGTCTAATGGCTGGCTTACAGTCAAGACACGGCACTCTATTTGCGTGAGCACATCTGTTACCAATCGTTGAATAAAGTCCGGCGGAAACAAATGGCGCAGCGAAGTAATAAGCTCTGTGATGGTGTACATTTATTGGTACGCGAACCAGCCAGTTGGGTAAGGTTACCTGTAGCTACTACAAGTCTTTGGGGCAACATGTTCCCGCCTATAGTAACGGAATACATGGAATCCCGTACTAGAGGCTCTGGCAGTCTACCTATCTTGACCATCTCACCGCTGGGCATCGTGGGCTGGTGAGAACTCGGCGGTCAAAAGTGTACATCTAATGGCAACACTAGAGATAGCAGTTCTGTTGTAACACTCGAGTCCGACTGCGAACCCGCACACGACGAACACCACCCGTTCAACGCGGTCCCTTCGTACATCATGTCGGCGCTGCAGTGCTGTGCGGTTAGCTCTCGTTAGCTCCAGGGCCGACCCCACCATCTATCCGAAGCTCCTATCGCCCAGCTTATTATCCACTATAGTGGCACCGCTTTTGAGTTCCAGTCATGTCCTTCTAGAATTCTAGAGGCTGCGAGTTCCAACTGCTCACACCACCATCTGCAGCGTTTTTGTATACATCTTGAGAGGTGATGCTGTCATTACCGAAGTAACAGCAGAAGAATGCTCTCTCCAGGTCAATGTTGGAGATGGAGCCCGGATTCCTCGATACTACATCCCCCTCACATCTTCGTAGCTCGCCTTACCTCTCAAGTCCTTGACCCCTCACCCGCTGCCGCGAGACCCTTCAACGGACGGATTCTCGGCTGCAGGGGTCTCTCCGCTTTTCTGCTGCGACCATAGCAGCGACGATCTCGAGCCCAGCTCCTTCTCCACAAAGCCAGCGGCGACTCCCCCCAACGCCCCGTCGCTCGCCAGCCCCATATTCGGACAGAAAATCCCGTGAATTCCCTATCCCCCCAAGTTTGGTTTGGGCGGGCACCTGGCACAAGCTGAAGATGGTCTCGTGTCGGGCGCCTGATGTGGCCTAGGGGTAAGTAAGTACTAAGGGGATGGTCATGCTGGCCTACTTCCAACCCAGAGGGCACTGATAAGCATAGTCACAAGTTCCTGTCGAGAGCACGACACCGATAATAATCTTGTTCTTTTCGGTGGCATTACTTGCTCGCCTGACCTAGACAATATCACCAAATGATGCCCATCTGACCAGCCGTTGATATCGGAACTGTCATGTTCACGGGAGTCTCAGATGTCAAACCTGAACGAGCTTAGATAACAGCACTATCTGGGCCGACACCATTGCCCAACGACTGCAATTTGACCAGATTCGTCAATCTTGCATCTTGCTATCCAACGACATCGTACAGAGTATACTGGATGTGGTCTACTCTCCTGACTCATAAAGACCTTTCACCGCGAATGCGAGTCGCGCCGTTGCCGTTGAGCATTCTTGGCATGGCGGCTGATCTGAAGTTGGGCTGACTCGTAGTAGATGTTTGAGTCGGTGGCAGGCCAACTCAGTACCTCACTGGATAGACATCAGCATCTCTACCAACGGCCGCATTTTTGGTCCACCATGACTTGCTTGATGTATGAAATCGTAATGGTATACTATTGATTGACTATTGCCAGACGGTATTGCAAGTCCTCGGCCGGTGTGAAGACCGAAATCATATCTTTCTGGCCAATCATATGCATCCTAATTAAGTGTACATCGCATGTATACTCCACTCGCAGACCTTGCCGACTGTTGAGTATCGAATAGACGAATGTCGAATATCGAATGCTTATTAGGGCGACGAAGGTGCCGTCAATCGACACACCAAAGGCTTACGGTCCCAAATCACATAGACCTTCTGGTCCATCCACTCGGGCCCTACATCAGACTCGATGTCAAAGCTGTATACTAGCTTGGCAAGCAGAAGCCTCGTCTCATGCCAAGCAACATTCATACCGAGGCAGTTCCTGGGTCCCACTGAGAAGGGCTGAAATGCTTCACGGTTGTCCTGACTATACTCTGGATCACCCAGCCAGCGCTCGGGTACAAAGCTCTTGGGATTCCTGCTCCCAGGCCATTAGCATGGAAATTCCAGATCGGCGTTTGCTCTGGGTCTAGTGCAAAAGAACTTACCTGAAATTTGTGGATGACCAATACGTTGCTGCTTGATGCATCGATACGCGAGTCCCTTCTGGGATATATTTTCCCAGTATCACGTTTCCGCCCTGGGCCACCACACGAGGAAGACCAGTGGGGATCGATGGGTATGCCCTGTGTGCTTCACGAAGACCTGGACTGTTGTGTCAATTTTGTAAGGTCATCAACGCACGTATATGTAAAGATCAACATACACGCGTTCAAATACTCCAACTGCGCGAGCGCCTCAAATGTGATATCTTGATATGTCTTGAATCGGTTGCGAATCTCGTTGGTCAGGATCTTTTTCTTGTCAGGGTTTACCAGCAGATGGTAAAAGAGGCCGGATAACAAGGAAGCTGATCGTTGAGTCTTAGTCACACCAACACGTTCTCTCGGGGCTTCTAACTTGCCAGTAGTTTCCGTGCCTGCGAGCATGAAGAGCTCCGCGTTGGTGTGCATCTCGTCCAGGGTGAGGACGTTGGTCTCTTCCACCAAGTTCCACAGGTCAGGTCTGTCTGAACCGTCCCGGAGGCGCTTATTGACGCGATCTACGGTATGATTGAAATGGTCCAGGCGCATCGCAGCGACCGACTTGGGCTCCAGGAGATCGAACAGCTTTTTCAAAAGCGGATAGAACTGGATCATTTGGACAAATGGGAGGACCTTGACAAGGTATCAGTCTTGCGAGAATCCAAAATTCGGCTGCCCAGACAACGTACCCTGACTGTATTAAAGACGACCGCGATCCACGCCGAGTACGCCCCCCTCTCCAAGAGCCCCAGCGACTCGCCAAACGCAAAGTCGGCCATGATGTCAAACGTCGCCCAGTTGAGCAGCTCCGTCATGTTGACGGTGCCGGCGGCCCGGCCCTTCTGGACCATGAGGTCGGCATACCGGTGGAACATGGGCTCCTGCTTCTTCAAGGCCTTTTCCGAGAACGCCGGCGCGAAGACGCGCCGGATGGCCGCGTGGCGCTCCTCGTCGTTCTCCGTCACCAGATTGGGAGTGCCGTTGCACGGCGGCGCGTGGAACCCGACCTCCTTGCCGTTCTCGCGCCGGCCCTTTTGCGCGCCCGATATGTCCTTCCACGCACGGCCGTCCGTGTAGCTCAGGTCGTCGGGCGCGAACCGGACGACTGGCCCGTACGTCTCGTGCAGCTGGATCATGTACCGCGGCTGGATGCCTCGCAGGCAGACGATCCAGTATGGAATGCGCGTCACGGCGGAGAGCTTGGGGCCCGGGAAGTCTCGTAGGGGATGGAGATGTATGGCATAGTAGACGTATGATATCAGGAGTATGGCCACCAATGTGGCTAAAACCGCGAGTGAACTAATACCATCCATCATGCCGCGTGATGTACCGTATGAGTTAAGGTTCTTTCTGCCGACTTCGAATAATACGCGCAAGGCTTGGTCTTATATCTGAAGACATAATAGCCCGCAGCATGCCGTCACTTCTCAACTGTAACGGACACGGCCCTGGAGACCTTGCTACAGAACCGGCGAATAGACTGCTAGGGTTGCTATTGGTGACGTACAATGTTTTCTGATATGTAATCTTCGACTGCTATGCAGCAGCGTATTCGGCAAAAGTGTCTATTGTCATATCATTCTCGTGCAGATGACCCCTGCCCGTTGCTACCCGCACTTGTCAGCAAGGCCTTCTCTTCCGGAAATGTGAGAGGTCCCGTCGGCAGAGTATGTTTCTCAATCCGAAAATGGGATAGAGTATAAACGGTGAGAACGAAAATCGAGAACGAAAAGTGCCCTGATCCCCAATAATCCTAGAAATCGCAGGTATCTTATCATTTATGAGCACAGTACTCACCGCCGCGGGAAGTATCATATGTGCATCTCTCTACTGTGGCTCCGGCGATGCCCATATATTTAGATTTCTTCGCCAGATTTAGATTACTTCGCCAGTCTTTCTTTCTTCTGGACGAACAAATGTTCCAAGCCAAAGGGCGACTCGATGTATGTCGCGGGCAAGGCCGGGCAAGGCTGGGCCTCGAAGTCCGGCCCCCAAGATTTCTAGGCTTCAATGTTACAATGTCATCACCGATATATCTAGGTGGCCAGCTGGAAACGTGTTCCGTACTCGAAGAGGCCGCACACAACTGTCATAAAGACACCATGAGTTGGTATTTACGCTCGCTCAATGCAAAATCATCATTGTTGTCTGCATATCTCGAGGCATAACAGCTTCACTAATTGATTTTGTATCGACTCGACTGGGGCTTGATGCCAAGCACCCACGCCCGCGCCAATGTCGCGCTGAAAATGGAAACAGCCACCGCTGTTTGCCAATAACCGATTCGCTCTTTCGCAATCACTCATTCGGATATACACGTCATTTCGGTTTCAACTGTCAATTCAGAAGAAGTCTTGTTGTTGGCCCTAGCATGTCTTCGGAATTCAAATACGCGCCGCTTGAAAATCCTTCGCAAGAGTTCAGACTCATACAGATACTGCCTGGAGCCGATTCGATTCAGCTCACCCTGGCGCACTACAACCTCGAGGAACGGCCAGACTATGTCGCACTATCTTACGAATGGAAATCTGAGGGACAGATCAAGACTATCAGCATTAATGGGGCGGACTTTCAAGTGCGACAGAACCTGTGGGCGGCACTGCAGAGTTTGCGAACACTGCAAGAAGAAGGGGGCGTGTTCGATGATGAGGAACCCAAATTCTGGATAGATGCCATCTGCATCAGACAAGATGATGCGCGGGAGAGGGGCCACCAAGTCGGGCTGATGGGGCAGCTGTATCGCCATGCATCCCACACCATCGCTTGGCTGGGTCCCGCGACAGCTTCGAGCGATGTCGCCGTGCGCTTTTTATGGCGGACCTCCTACAACGACTCCCTCACACCATCCGTGTCCGAGTTCAACTCCCTCGAGGCCCTGTGCAGCCACACATACTTTCAACGGCTCTGGATTGTGCAAGAGGTCGTTCTGTCTAGGAGACTCGACTTCCTCTGTGGAGGGGCCATATGCTCGTGGGACAACTTTGTTCTTTTCTGGAAACAGCTGTACTACACCAAACCTTTCTCCTTCTTTACAGACGGAGAGATCCGAGGGACGTACAAGGCGAGGACCCTCAACGACGTGTCCAAAGAGCTGATTGACACCAAGCGAGAAGTCACCCTTGGACTCATGAGGCAGAACCCCCTGGCGTATCTCTTGAGACTATCAGCGAGGAGATATTGCTCGGGCTTCCATGATAGGGTGTATGCTCTATTGGGGCTTTTTGCAGAGAGTAGGGGTTCAATCGATTTTGAGGTCGACTACAACATATCCTGCGAAGAGTTGATGATTCGCACCGAGAGGTTCCTCAATCTAGACTCTGGGGAGTATTTTGAAGCTGCATATGCTCATTATATCCTCAAAGCATTCGAACCACAAATAACGTTGGAGGTACTAGGAAAGGTTGCGTGGTATTGGAAGATCAGTGAAGTGCTTTATAACTTGAGGATCAACGTCTTTGGAAGTTTCGAGCGGCTGAACACTCTCAGTTCCTTCCAGGACCGCACGCTGATGTTGCAGTTGATCTGTTGGATTGTGAGTGGATACGGGGTCGACTTGTTCTCAGCTGGGAAAAATGACGAAGAGAAAGCGCCAATATCGTACGAAACAGGTCATCTCACCTCTTGTTGGTCGGATGCCAACAAGAATACACGAAAACGGATCTTCAACATGAGCCGGGTTTATCATCTCGGAACACATTCATACCATATCAAAATGACGCATCTAGCCCACGAACCTTGTTCCTTGCATATTCCAGAAGGCTTCGTGGCTACAGAAAAGAGGTCGATCCAATGCCGAAAGTTACTCAGAAAATACAATCCAGATGTTCGCATCATAGAAACCATACAAAGACAAGCGGCTCATATGACAGACGAAGAAGCGACAGAAGTGGACTCTAAGACTAGTGCGCATTTTCCAGCACAAGTGAGATGGGCGATTTTCTCGAATCTCCTGGCTCGCCTCTTTCATGAAAAGTTTGAGAACAACGCAGCATGGCCGAATCGATATACAAGTCTCGAAGGATTTCTCGAGAACAGGCTTCCCCAAGACACAACTCTTGACCAAGTTTTATCGCAGTCATTGTTCGAGAGGTACCGGATAACGATTACGGAGGAAAGAAATATGCACAACTTAATGCTGAGTACAGGCTCGATGCCCGTCAAGTCAGTCAAGGTCATTGAGAAGATACTAGACGATTCCGATAGTAGAACTTCGACCGAGAAAACATGGGTGGCCTCGCTTATTCGCAATGAATAGAGCTGGTTGCTAGGCAATCAATTTGATTCGGTCGTACGAACAGCTTATATGTTGGACGAAGTTGATCGTTCTATGAGCCGTATCATTGGCCAGTAGAGAAGGGATGTTGTGCTTCGAACGACATGGCTTTCATTTTGAGAAACTTCTTGTCTTATTCTGCCAATTTTTCCTTGGTGACACGCAACCCACTGAAGAAACTCGAAAGCACATTATATAGGTACCACCAAACTATACGACCTCGACGAAAAAGACGCAAAACACTAAGAGTATGACATTGTGCACATTGGCTCATACATCCCAAGCGCGGGTACCTTTACAGCCAAGACCAGACTCAAACGCTCAGCATGTACATAGATCTAGGAGTCCGGTCCCCTCATGGCCGTATCGTCTCCCTCGTGGGTCGCGCCGCCCAAGTAATAGGTGCCGTTGGGGTTGAACCTACCCAGGTCCTTGTGCCACCAATTTGACCGCCGGAGCCACTCGGAGAATATAGTATCCTCGTACTTGTGCTGCTCCTCTATAGTCTTGTGGTCATTCGGAGGGGTCCCAAACTTGATCTCCGCCTGCTCCTCCTTGTCGATCTTGTCCTTGGCGGTCGCGGTCAGCCCGTCTGGGATGCCAAACGCCACTCCGGGGGCCAGGTGTGCTTGTTGAGGATGGTCGTGAGGTTCTTGGGCATTTGGTCCCAGTCGACGAGCTGGCCGTAGAACCACTTATTCTTGTGGTTCTCTGGGGCCTCGTTCCGTTTTGCGAACCGGAAACGGTGTCCCAGGCCGCCCTCCTTATGGTAGACGACCTTGATGTGCGTGTCGTTATCCCAAAAAAGACGGTCCCAGCCCATCTGCCAGATAAGACCTTCGAAATGAGAACGGGACTGGTCGTCGGCGTGGCAATTGAATTGATAATTACTCGGGGGGTTGATTGTCCCGCAGGTCAGGGAGACCTGCTTGGCCTGGCCCGTCTTTTGCTCGACGTACACGACAATGTGCTGAAAGCTGTGCTGCTTGCCGGCGGGGTCCGCAAAGTCCGCTACGTAGACGTCCTTTTCGAAATAGTAGGCGTACATGTGCGCGCACCACCCATTGTTGCATCTGGAGCGCACATAGACGTTGTTGTTGTCGAGATAGGAAGCATTGCGACATCCAACTATCGCGAATCGTGATTTAGTAACCGTTATATCTTCGAGAGCCCCAACGCATTCTGATCGGGTGATAACAAAGGCGTCAAAACTTACCAGCAGGATCAGTGTACCAATTGGACAAGCCCTCGGCGAGTTTCCCCTGAATGTTGATAAAAGGCGTGTTGTAGCAGCCATCCTTATCAAAGTCCATGGCCGGCTGCCACTTCTTTTGCTCTGCTGTGCATGACTCTGGGAGCGCCAATAGTTGTGTGTTCTTCCTTAAAAATTGACCCCCCTCGAGATTGACTGCCTGTGTCGGTTCGGGGTTTGCGGGTAAAGCGAGGACGAAGGGCACGAGAGTCCCCATCAAGAGGAGGGCGGTAGCCATGATGAGCAAGGATGGTAGTTTCATTGCAAGCATCTGTGGCTACGAGACAGATTACTCCAGAAGTCTGAGGTGTTTACAAGCGTTAAAAGGTGTGAAAACTGCCAGGTTGATATTCAGGATGAGATCCAGAGAGACTTACAATTTTGTCTTGCACCGCCCATTATATAATATCCCAAGTGGTTCGTTGCGCTCGGAAAATGGCGTTCCGCTGCCGCTGGTGACTGACCGGTCGAGATTTAGGTGAAATAATAACAAAAGTATTTGGATACGTTAAGGTTTGCGAATATCTTTTCGGGGAAAAGCCAAACAGCCAAAAGAAGATGCAGAAGAGGGTAAGGATGAAAATCTCATCGGCCTAAGCAAAAAAGACTTTGTGGCCAATGGATTCAAAACATACCACCAGATCGATGCTTCGAGCCTTTTCTGTCCATATCTTGTCCCATATTCTTCTTGTCAATTGGATCGGACCAAAATCAGCTAAAGCACCCATCTTTTCTGTCAAGTTGCGATAGAATATCCTTTCTTCGTCCGATGCTAAGCAACCCACAATAAACAGCGGCCAGGCTTGAGCTCGCAGATGCATTGGGAATAGCAACATATCCTTGAGGACAGCTATAGCACGGGAAATCACCTCTTGGACCTGATCGCTAGCTGGCTGCCAGCCCTCAACAATAGTATACAGCAATGCCAGGGTGGCATACGCCCAGAGCTTCGTCACGAGAGACGTCGACGGGGACGATCTGGCAGTGATGGTATCCAATGTTAAAGTGGTGGGAGATGCCGGAGACTGGTCAATTTGAGAAAGGCCACTTTCCAGTCTCTTGCGAAGTTCCTCGGCACGAAGGTTTAGGCGCACACCATAACGAGTGTTCGCCTGTTCTTTTTTCCACGCCCCGAGCGCCACCACTTCGCCGAGAAGGCACATTGCCCAATTTTGGCAGCCATTCACGTCCGCCAAGTTCAGAGGATTCCTGTCTTTGAGGTCTCGATCGCCACGGAGAAGCTCCTGATGGTGCGATAACAACGACGGTGGTCGCTCCAGCGAACTGCTAGCAACGATATCGAAAACGACAAGCTTGGCGACAGAGAAACGAAAAGCCGCCTGCTCCACGCTCCACATATTCGAGCCCACCGGTATAGAGGCATCAGAAAGCTGACCCAAGATCAGGGGCCAACTGGAGGCCTGAAGACCACTGTCATCTCGCAAAAGATCACGAAGAAGATCCAGAGCCGCTTGAAGATGGACTTGCCACTCGTCGCCGTCGGCCAGCACCCTCTCCAAGTCTAGTGCGCTGGCCATATTGATGAGGAGTGATGCGGTATCAAAAATGTTATCGTGTATGTTGCGCGTGATTAGGATTGCGAGATCGGCCTGAAAGTGAGCTGTGGCGAGGTCCCTCGCACGTTGTGCGCCTTCCAAGGCATACAACTTGCATGTGTTTGTGATGGTCTCCGATCGACATGGGATGACAGATAGGAGGTAAGACGTGATGGCATTCGTCTGAAGACGAAACGTCCGATCTTTCATCATCATGGCCAGAAGCCACGTGCGGCTGCCGTCCAATACAGCCGGCTGATAGAACGGAAAGAGGAGGGGGAACGCGTGGTCCATAAACGCAACAGCCAGCCCAATCTCATAGTCCCCATCTGAATTTGGCAGCCACAGAGGCGAGCTGTCTTCGGCGGCGGAATCTGGTTGAGAGTGCCTGCCGGGGGCTTCGGCGGTGGCCGCGGTAAGAGAAGCCCTGGGATGAAATTCGTCTTGATCCGAACATGGCAATAGCTCAGACTGAATTCTTCGGATGATTTTCTCTTTCCGTTTCTGGCTTGCCCTAGATTTGACTTCGGATTTCTGTCGTTGAGCTTCGGCCTTCTGCCTGGAACCGCCATCCATCCACTCTGGCTGGGTCTCGCTGTAGTGGCACGAGATTCCGAGGTTGGCGCATACCCGGCAGACGGGGACTGTTCCGTCGCACTTCTTGCGCCGCAGCCGGCAGGTCCAGCAGTTCTCGGGCTTCTTCTTCGGCATCCTTGATTACAAATGCCCCGTGTCTTGAGCAATTTGGTCCCGGAAGGAGGTCAAGTCGTTGGTGTCGCGCGCAGAAGGAACCTTCGGCGGGATGCAGCTTGGCAAAAGACACGCTAAGTTATAGGGAAGGAGCCTGTAGGGGCCTAGGCTTAGGGCGGTGCCACTGCCATTGGTAAATAACAAGCGGACACTTATATGAGCACAACATGTGTATCGTACCACAAGACGACATCTAAAAGCAGGTCATGGCAAGTAATGCTTTTGAATTGAAACGGGGTACATTTGTCATATCCTAAGTTTCAACCAACCAACCCAGCGACTCTTGATCTCTTTTCCAAGAAGGACCAAGTAGCCGCAGCAAACACAAACAACATACAAAGACAAAGGCACCGCGACACGAAGGCTCACGATACCCGCACACAAATACTGAGACGCTGTTTAGAGTACAGCGTGTTACTCTGCATCTCATAGACTCTTACACATTGTTTCTTCTTACTTCACGAAGAAATGGTATTAGGGACATGCTTGTATCGCGATCCTGGTCGCATCAACAAAGATGATGGCTCCCAGAAGATAGTACGACTTTCTCTGCTACCTGAAGCTTATTTTAGTAGCAACCCATGGGCAAGTGGAGACTTCTATCGCGCCCGGAAGCTTTTGTATGCGCGATGATCTAACCTAAAGCATCGCAAATATCATAGTCGCAACCGATCAGTCAGCTAATACGGAGCAAGACGAATAATCATCATAATATATAATGACCCATTCCACCAACTCAGAAGAAAGGCCTTGAATACCTCATTCTCTCATCACCCATCATGCCAGGCGACAAAGTTCTTGTCCTCGGAGGCACCGGCCCTGCCGGCATTTGTCTGTTGCGGGAACTCGTCCATCGCAACCGTGCAGCGATTGTATACGCCCGCAATCCCACCAAGGTGCCATCGGAATTGGCCGATCACCCACTACTCGAGGTATAACTGTGATTTCTCTGCCGATAACTTGGGCCAAAAAATATATATATCCCCTAAAGTATTTGACTCACTTTGAGACTGTTCTGATGGTATTCTTCTAGATTGTCAAAGGCGAAATGGGCGACCTAGAAACACTGTCCGCAGCCATGGCACGCTCGTCCGTCGTCGTGTCTCTCCTCGGTCCCCAGATCAGCAATCGCAACATCGGCCCGTCCCTCTTTGCCGACATGTACAAGAACAGCATTTTTCCGCTGATGCGACAACACGGCGTGCGCCGCATCTTTGCCATGGGCACCGTGTCGATCCAGCGCGCCGAGGACTCATGGACCATGTTCCAGTTCACCGTCGTCTGCTTTATGAAACTGCTCGCGGGCGTCCTCTACAGGAACATCATCAACGTCGCCGACACGTTCGACCGGGACGCCGACGGGATTGACTGGACTGTGTATCGCATCGCACACATACCCGGTGAGCCCGATCACGAGAGCTGGAAGAAGGACAGAGAAAGTGGTGAGGCCCTTGCGTGCTGGGTTGGCCAGAAGGGGTGGTCGTCGACGATTAAGCGGGCGGTCCTGGCAAAATGGCTGGTGGATGCTGCCGAGGGCAAAGCTGACGAGTGGATTGGAAAGATGCCGGCTATTAGTGGCACAGGCTGAGTATCTCGCTGAAGACTCGAAAGAGAAAGATTTCATATTAGCAAAAGTCTGCGTATCATACCTCTACATAGTGATGTTTCGAGCAAAGGCTCAATTATCTTGTACAAATCCGATTTATTGCCATAATAACTTTTCCAGTCATAATAAAAGCGACATTGCTACCACCTCTCTAATCACTGTCCGAATCTGAAGAATCCCCAGAAGTGCTTTTGTCACTTTTCCGCTGGATATCGACTGACTTGAGGATTTCTTCCTCCATCACATCGACGTTGATTGCACCGAACCCACTCGCAGAATCCTGTACAAACATAGATTCATCTGCAATCTTCCTCGCACGTGAGTCGCCAAGCGTGGCAGTGATGAGAATCTTAACGACGGGCCCCTGCTCCTTCTTGACGAATCGACCCAATCGTTTGATGACTTTGTCCTCATTCTTCGTACTACCCGAGAGTCGCGAGAGTGAGTCAATGACTATGAAGACTTTGTCGTCCTCGGGAAGTAGCCTGATCAACGCTTCAAGCATTTGAAGGCTGTCCCTCAAGGACTTCTTTGCTTTGCGAAAGAACTCCCAATCTTTGACCTTGGACAGATCCACTTCAGGCCGATGTTCGACCACAAATGTTAGTAACTGAGCATTGAGGCTCTTGGCTAGAGCGATGGGACCCGACTTCTCATCGGAGCAATCATCGTTGTTGCGATGCATACAAAAGAAGGCCAGGACTGGGTATCGAGCCGGCAGTCCAAGAGTCGTGACCAGGAGGGCGCTTGAAAAGGAGATGGGATTGGTCAAAGACTCTACTGGTGTCACTGGCTCAATATTCAGAACTCTGGATCCTTTTGCCTTCAGCCAATTTCCGACCTGTTCTGAACGGATCACTGAATTTGAAACATTTTTCTCGTGGCCGGTGAGAACCTCCAAATGCTCGAAAAGGTCGAGCACATCAGGTTTTGCATCATAACAGAAGTCTTTGAGTCCTTTGAGCCAAGACGCAGTGATGCGTTCATTTGTTTCGTGATAGGTCATTGGAATGTCGGCTTCACGTTGATACGTGATCAGCTGAGGTGTCCGCAGGTTTGCTGTAATACCAGCTGTCAACAAATCATGACTTCAACAATATAGGCTCCTGGCTCTTACCCCCACCAGTCTTGTTGTCAAAGTCCGGATCGCTTGTGAAAACTCGATATAATGCGTCTTTGACGATGACTGAAATTATGTGTAGAGACTTATCCGAAAGGTCGTGACTCGACGACGCAAAGCTCTGTAGCCGCGCCTCGAGAGCTGGTTGATAAGCATGAGATGTTAGTCTGGCTTAAATCGATGAAGTCACATGGTGTAGTTACATTCTACTCTCCTAGTGTTCTTTTCGGATGCATAGAACAACCCGTATTGGCCTCTCATGATGTCGTTGGTGTTGTTCTTGATTTCCCCTAGTCTTTCATGTCCACAGATGTCGACTTCTTTCTGGAAACGGTCTACCTGGGTTTGGAGAGTGGCCAAAGCATCGTTTACATCCAATTTCGTCTGCTGAAGCTCATTCTCGGTCGTGCTATTCGCTGGTTGCGCATCAATGACGGATGCATCAGCAGCTTGATTCTCTGTTCTTCCCGAGAACCTAGCCAACTTCCTAGTCAACCGCTCAGTACTTTCTTTAAGCCGCGCTGCCTCCTGTCAGCCTTCTAGTTCCTGTCAGGTAGAAAATGACCTACATTTTGAAGTCCGTGTAATCTTCTCTACAATACTTTCTAATACCGCAAAGACGGCGGCCATGACGGCATCCACACAAGCATGCAGGCGGATCGAGCGGTGGTGTATGGATGCAAGCCTTTGTATAGTCTCCAGCTTCTCGGGTATCGCTGCCAAGAAACTTCGCATGGCTTCTCGCTGTTCAGCATGATGCTCAATAGCCTTGTAAGTTGACACAAGTCAGCCTTCATTTCCTTATGTGGAGCATAGAGTATACTCGCTGTGAGAATCAGACTAAACCCGCCAGAAAGAACCGAGCCATAAATGTCGCTTGGAACCATGTCAAGTATCTCTCCAATGACACCTCTGTTATCTTCCACTTTGCGATAACAGCTTCGAATGAAGTTCTTGCAGGATCGAGTATTGGGTGCATCTTTTGCGTCCTTGAGTTTGCCCACGATACCGAGGATGTACTCCACGTCGAATTCGCGTGGATCTTTGAGCGTAACACCCAGCCGTTCCTCGACTCGCGCTTTTTTGAGCGTGGTGACTAGGCGGCGCATTGTCACGTCACGGAATGTCTCCATGGAGGATTGCGACTTGGAGTAAAGAATTGCAGCGCTACATCGGTGTCAGAAGTAGGAAGGAATGTTATGGATAACACGACATACTTCAACTTGACGCCTTTCGGGGCAAATCTATCAATCTCTGGGACGAACTCTGCATCATCGCAAAACTCTTCGATATCTTCTGGGGTGTCCAACAGTTGATGGAGAGTCGCTAAGCCTCCCCTTCCTTCCACAAACTCGGCAGCCGAGTTCGTCAGTGTTCTCTGCCGATTCAAAACAGGACGAAAGGTTTCCATGGCGAGCAAACACTATTGTTTAGTTACGAAACAATCAACATACTTTCCGTAGGTCAAGCCCGAGGCGCGAGCAAAGATTTCTTGTTTGCTATGTGCCTTAAGAAACTCAATACTGGAGGATGCAGGTGGTGTTCCAGTCCCGAGAGCCTTGCAGAAGAAATTGATTGTAGTGACCCGGGAAATTCAGAAACGGGGAAAGATCTGGCGAGCAGGCCCCTCCCACAGCTTGTCGGGGTTCTCGTAAGAATTGATAAGGCTCTGGACGCCCGCGCGCGCATGCATGAATAGACTGGACGCCATCCGTATTTCTTGGCCATTGAGGTACTGGAGCGCGTAGAAGGTGCGCCCATTTCCTACGAAGGTTGCCCGATTTGGTGAACAGATGCAACATGATAGATCACACCGGTGCCGCTGCATATGCGCTTTGTTGGAGAAACAGCACTCGGCCTGCCAATCATTCTTTCCAAGCCGCAGCCTTATGGCATTTCTTCCGGGTATTGACGAAGACGCTGAGCGAATATACCGCAGCCTGCTTTGCAACAATTTGATCGTATGACACGATCCAATAGTCTTCTGGCAGCCCCTACTTTTATGGTTACGTGCAGGGCGTTATTCATGCCCATGCATGAGTGAATCACCCCAATCAGTCAACCAGCATGGATCCAGACCACGGAAGGCGTTTCCTTTGTAGCAGCCCGTGTGGACCAAGGCAGCTGGCTTCACTCCCAATCGCGCTTGCCGTCTAAGCGAGGTAAGCGGGTTTACATATATGCCCAAGCCAGAGGGACGATCAACGCCATGGCCTTCTCCTCATGATATCGAGCTCCTCGATTGATCAAGAATTTGAGTTTCCTAGCGAACCATCAATTTTGTTGCGCCTTCATCTTTTTAATGCCTACATAATTATCGTGTATTTCATCCAAGATGGATGCCTCGGACACTCCAGAAGACTTGCCGGATGGAGCGGGAGAGCCGCAAGAGATGGAGTATACCTCATCCGCGGGAAATGATGTCGAGCTCTCCGGCAAGATCGAGGAGAATCAAACAGACTCTACCAAAGCCGAATCCATTGTCATAGGTGACGATGAGAATGATCAACAGGCTGAGGTATCAAGCACCGGAAGCAGTCCGAAACCCGAGGTAGACGCGTCCTCGCCTGAATCAGACTCTTCTTCCGATTCCGAAGAAGATGAAGTTGCGCCACCGGACTTCATGCAGGAGCTGAAAAGCAATGTTGCGAAGCACTTTACCTCGGAAACGTTCTTCGAAACGTACACGCAAAGACTAGAAAGAAGAGCGAAGAACAAAAACCGCAACGACGAAGCTCCCACGCTTGTCAAGGGGTTGGTCGATTATATGCGAACCCTGGAAGAGCGGATTAGCAGCTTGGAAGATAGCCGAGATGCCGAAAGTGAGGCGGAGACAGACTCGAACTCTGCTGCTACATCAGAAGACAGTCAATCAGAAGTGCATCTTGATGCCAGGTTTTTCAATGCGACTGCCTATCTAGGCGATGAAGATCCCTTTCCAGACCACGATGGAGAAAGGGGCACTTTCAGTAGGTTAATTTCATGATTTCACGAACACATATTGAATCATTGAATTCTCGTTGACATGGACTGTTCAACACGATATATTGTGACTTGCGGAAATATCTTGAGCGCGTCGAATCTCTGGGGTATCAGCTAATTCTCCTACAGCGTATGCGTCCGATGATCAAAATTTGATTCGCGCACTGTACCACAAACATACAGAGACCACTAGATCGAAGCTCCAAACGCAGGCTGATCCAGTCGCACCCGATGCCAGCGAAATAAGCATTTTGGTTTTGAATGTGTCTTCGAATGCTATTGGCAGCTTTTTTGCACAATTAATGGGAGTCGGGATCAGGCCGAACAGCGATATCGTCAAGTTTGGAAGGCCCTTCCGACCAATCATCAGGAGCATCGGGCGCATGAGAGATCATCTTATTAAATTAGAAGGTCTTTACGGGTGAGTCAAAGAGTCTTTAAACATACTCAGAACTAGTTTTACTCAAAGAGAAGTTCAATCTGGAAGGTCATCGGCGATCCAAAAAGACAGCAACCAGCTATCTCAGCCCACGGAGATGCGAATCGACCACGAGAGTTTTGAAGGCGCAGAATCGCACGCTGAGAATGCTCAAACTGTACATCTAGCAGAATATGACCAGCCCGAAGCTCTTCCGCATTTTAGGTTCTTCTTGGATTTCGTTACCAAGTATCTGGGCGAGGAGATTGCATTGTACGACCGTTTGCGCCATGGAAAGGAGCAGCAAATTGCCTTCGAAGATCTCTGGATGCTTTTTGATCAAGGTGACACGATCTACTGTCCTCTACGCCCAAGTACGGTGGAAGAGTATCCAAGAATCGGTAGCGATCAGCCTCACGTGCCAGTGACACGATATACTCCGCAAGCATATCGGGTAGTGGCCACTGATGGTGGGATGCACCACCGAAGCACTATGATGATGCGGCCCAACAAATCAGGCGGAGCTAACGATGGCCTGGATTCCACCTCACTACGTGCTACCGTTGCAGATGCTGGAGATACAGCAGGCGAGACGACTGTGACGGAATTGATGACACAAGGCGCAAATCTATCCAGAAAGATAAGGGGCACATACGGCAATTTCGTTGTATACTGTTTCTATGTTGACTTTGATGGTCAACGGTACGGCAAGATACAGGACGTCTTCGTTTTCAAGCCATACGAGCGTAAAATGGATATTCGCGGCCTTCAAGTATATCCTCTGGTGTACGCGTCAGCCGGAGATCTCCAAACCCGTGGTCGGGAGTTTCTAAAGGCTACACAAGTCTCTCACCTCCAGTATGAAGGTCTTACCGTAGGACCTCTGCGCGAAGACGTGAGTCGCCTTTCCTCAAGACCGCGACAAACTTTCATATAATCTCTAGGCTAACAGTGTCAAATTATAGATCGATAGCCCGGTAGTAGTTGACATAAGATTGGCATATGAAGGGGGACGCGACATTGATGAAGCTTCAATCAAAGTTCCAGTCATGTCTTCAGGAACAGGTCCGCCTGGCCCAATTCTCTGGCTGGCAAGTGAATTCTTGGCTTGCCCCAACGTCTTCTCCACGACGACTCGCTGCTTGCATAAATGGTGCGTTGCGCCACACTGTGCTGGCGAAGTGTACGACAGAGGTCGGGACGACAAAGCACGCAAAATTTTATCAGATGTGGATCTCGTACTTGAGGAATATGAGACTGAAGTTCCGCGGGGTCCGGCGGGCCTTGCTCGATTCTCACATCTGATGGCTGAGAGGAACATTTTCGAATTGTTACCTGGCATGGTCCCCGCTTTCGCTCTCCGAAATAGAAAATGGGGTATGTGAAGGAACAGCTCATCTTCTGGTGGATCGAAATTCTAACTTCTTTGATGTATAGTCCTCCTAAATATGTCCCAGCTGAAGCCTGTCGAACAGAATAACGAATGGGAGGATCTTGTTCTCCCAAGGGGACATCGAGAGATGGTTCAAGCCATGGTGGAAACGCACACACAAGATCTACAGTCTAGTCGAGACTCTAGACCCGGCATGGATCTGGTGAAAGGAAAAGGTGAGGCTTGAATAATTATCTTAATTACACTATTCCTAAGATACTGATAAATTCATAGGAAGAGGTTGTATTATCCTTCTCCATGGTGTTCCCGGTGTGGGGAAGACGTCCACCGCAGGTAAGCGCTCTAGAAATCTTGGATTTATGAATTTGGCAATTGACGCGAACGATTGCAGAGTGCGTTGCTGCTCATACCAAGAAACCGCTCTATCCCATCACATGTGGTGATGTTGGTTACAAGGCCGAAGACGTTGAGAGAAACATGGAGAGCCACTTCAAGTTAGCACACAGGTGGGGTTGTGTTCTCTTACTGGATGAAGCCGATGTATTTCTTGCCAGACGCGACGTAAGATTTCTTTGCCATATGCTCTCTACCTTTGAAGATACGTATCTTCTGACTTGAAACAGCAAAAAGATGTACAGCGAAACGGACTGGTCTCAGGTATGGTGATTGATGGCGACGCTAGTCCCCAGATTGTGCAGGCACGTATTAACAAAGTGTGCAGTGTTCTTGCGAATCCTGGAATATTATTCAGGGATTCTGTTTCTGACAACGAACCGGGTTGGCGACATCGATGAAGCGTTCCGGTCTCGTCTACATCTGAGTTTGTACTACCCCAAGCTCAAAAGGAAACAAACGAAACAGATCTTCAAACGAAACTTCGAAAGGATCAACGAGGTGAACGATGAACGCACGAAGCATGGCCTTCCGCCGTTCATCTACAAGAACGCAGAGCCAAAGATCATGCTTTGGGCTGAGGAGACGTACAAGACGCTCCAATGGAATGGTCGTCAGATTCGCAACACATTCCAGACGGTTCTTGCCTTGGCCGAGTTCCACGCAAAGCAGCGCGACGGCGATGCGTACTCGCCAAAGGTGACCAAGAAGCACTTCAACGTTGTAGCCGACGCCGCGATTCTCTTCAACCAATACTTGGCAGCCACTCACGGTGCGGATCAAGACAAGATGGCAACAAGGAGTTTCATCAGAGCAGCATCGTCATTCGAACCGTCGCAGGAGCATCGCTTCACCGGTTTGGAAGAAGACACTTCGGAATCTAGCTCGCAGGAAGATAGTAGCTCGAGTAATGATTCAGACAGTGATTCCGACGAGTCGGACTCGAGCGATCGCGCTGGGGGTGGCAAGAAGAAATCAAGCAGCGCCAAGAAGAGCAAGGCATCAAAGAACAGCTCCAGTAAGAAGCGAAAGGCTTCAGCCAAAGAGAAGAAGTCTGAAAAGAAATCGAAGGATAAGAAGAAGAAGGAGAACAAGGAGGAAAGCGATGATTCTGATTGATAATATGGGAGACAGAGGTTTGTTCACGATGTTTATGACAATGTTTAGAGGTGCATCAATTGTAATCAAAAGACGCCCATCATGTCTTATCAAGATCAATTCACCCTAACAATACTGCCTACGATCCATTTAATCTCGATGCGAGCAATTCTCCGAATTTGCTCCCACTTCCTGTTGGGGTCTCACCATCCAGTGTATCCAGCCACACAGGGGCTCCTCGAGGACGACACGTGCGGTCTACCTCTTGCGTTTTGCTGGGTTTGCATCGTCCTTTGATGCCGAAAAGTATGGGCTCTCGGCCGAAGCTGCAGGGGCGTCCTTCTGGTCAGAACGACGATTGTGGCTCCCCTGATTCTTCCTGATGTATCGGTCCATCTCCTTGCACCTTGCAGCTCGCTCATCAAGTTCTCTGATCAGCTGCAGGTGCAGGAAGAGGGAAAGGTCTGGGGCCGTAGAGGTCTGCTCGACCAGACGGAAGTACAGAAGCATGTACTCTTGTACTCTGAGGAAATTGTCCATCGATAATGTTTCGTCTGCGACCTTGTTGATTTCGGGGTGATGGCGATGATTGTACTTGGCCATCACCAGCATGTCGTCGCGGTCCTTGACCGGACATAGCCATACACCATACGTATACTGGATTTGCGTCCTGTATGGTGCGATGTTTGCGTCGAAAGACAGGCCATGAGGCAGGTGGAAGATAGTGCTCTTTTCCGGGCAGCTCCGCATTTCGAAGTCTGCCGCCGTGACCTGGGTGGCTTTGACGGCTGCCATTTTCGTTGACGGTCCAGTTGTGTTGCTGGGAGGCGAAGGCTGGACGGGGGCTGGCCTGCGCAGGGCACCTACACAGCCACGCTTTGGTGCTGGTTCGGAGTCTTCGACGTCGTCGGCCCAGGAACCATGGGGTCGAGTTGGTGTTTCGGAGTCGGCAGGTGTTTGGCTCTGGGATGCAGAGGCAGCAGCTCCATTGCTACCTCGGATCACGAGATTGCTCTCAGGTCCAGAGGGGCTAGCTCCATTAGCTCCCTCCTTTCCACCCGTCGACAACACGAGGAACAGTTCGTCTGCACTCAGATTGGCGTTTGTGGTGAGAGTGCTGTCTATTTTTTCGATTTCGGCACAATCCAGTGTGATTTGGGTGTTGTGGTGCCCCGGGCGCTCGTCTTGAGGCGTAAGCCTTCCATCGAGGAGGAAGTGTGCGAGCTTTCCCAGGACAGTCCACGTCATCTGTCATCGAACAGGCAATTAGCAACATGTAAACGAGTCAAGACAAAGGACGAACATCAATAATAGAGGTAGGCACTTACCCAATTGATGCTGATGTGCGGGTTGTCGGACGTGCGAGCAGCTTTCACGATCTCGACTGTCCAGTGTCTCAGCTCTGGGGCGAGACTTTCGGCTTTGTTGGTCTTGGCGAGTTCGCGCTTGATGACCTCAAAGCGGTGTTTTTGTCGTTCATTTTCAGTTATCTTCGGGGGCTGTGATGGTGCCATGGTGAGTGATGAAAGATGATGTGGAAGAGAGAAGAGAAAAGAGGCAGGGCACAATTTTCGAGAGTTTTGGTGGGTGAGTTAGCTGGACCTGTCGCACCTTCCCAGACAAAACAATGCACGGCGAATCAGAAGCTAGGGCTATCGTTCATCGAGAACTCAGAGTTAGATGCCTGAGAAGCAAACTGGAAGGCACCATCTACGGCCTCAAGTGTTTCTAGTTTACAGGGTGACCACAATGGTCAGCAGCTGTGTGTACCTCTAGACATTGGTCACAGTACAGGGGCTCAGAACGACGATAAAGTCTCATGTGTTTTTGACTCGTGGTATATTGTAGATAATGACTCTGAACCACTGACAAAGCTATGAATATACAGACACATACGTAACTACTGAAACCAGCTTTACTGACCATTCCATATTGTGAGGGCCGATAAACTCGGACATGCCAAGCCACAGATAAAACCCGCACCCATCCGTCGCGCCATCCAGCATCGGGGCTGACGCGAGTTCGCATGTATCGTTCTCCTTCGCCTTTGAACTCACAGATGTTGCCCGACTTCCGTCCTGGAAGACCACCAGTGCTTTCAATCGACCTCAGTGAGCACTCAGCCATTGAGTCTGGTGACATACTCTCCTACAAGACCGGCCATATAACCTGCTCCGACGAGCCAGAACTGATCATGAAACCAGGCGCCACAGCTCTCGGGTCGTGTGAGGTCGACATCGTAGATGTAATACGCCATGGCCAGCGCCACGCCACCAACAGTGCCAACAAAATAGAGTGTGCCAAATTCCGCCAGTACGCCGACCAGCGTGAGAAGACCAACCTGAGCAACCGTCAAAATGGCTGCGAGGATCTTGGTACTGTTTCTATATCGCAGAGCCATACTCTTGACGCCGGCCTTTTCATCGTCGGCGACATCCTGGTGCGCGTAGATGGTGTCGTACGTGATGGTCCACAGCACGTTGGCGACGAACAGCGCCAAGGAAGGCTTCAGCGTCTTTTGGCTGTCAAACGGGTCCATGCCTAGCGCTGCGACACAAAAGAAGACGGCCCAGGCAAAGGGAAAGCCGAGCACGACCTGCGGGTAGAACGTCACACGCTTCATGAGGGCGTAGATGAACAGCAGAGCCACGGCAGTCAGCATGTGTGACGTGGTCGGGCCCGGGAAAAACGTCTGAAGTAGGAAGAGTGTGACCAGCTGAGTAACCGTGAAGACGTGGGCCTGCCTAGTCGACACAGCGCCACGTGCGATGGGTCGGTGACGACATCGCTGGACGCGCCTGTCAAACTCCTGGTCCACGTTGTCATTCCAAGTACAGGCGACGCCTCGCAAGACGACGTTGAAAGGAAGCAAGAGGGCAGCAAGTTTGAAGACTGCCAGTGGCTCGATGCGAGAGGGCGAGATACACTGTGTCACAGCATGTCAGTGTAACTGGTTGCGGAAGTGATAGCAGTCAACAAAACTCACGGCTGCATATATCAAGCCAATCAGGTATGGGAAGTAGAAGGCGTAGAGTCCAGCTGGACGATCGAGTCGCATCAGCTGTGCGTAAGGAACCCATGAAGATGATAGCCGAGAGACCAGGCCGCTTGTAGGATCTTGATACCGCGGCAAATGAGGGAAATGATTAAAAGGCTCCGCCTTGGCATCAAGCATTTCTGCAGATTTAGACATCGCTTGGGACATTTTGCAGTCCTGCCGTGGACTTGGAATTTGCCGTTTAGACCTTGGAGATTGTATGGCTGAAGGCTGAAGATGTCAAGTTGCACATTCTTCACTCTCTACCAGACAGAAACCCATACTTATATCAGAGCATATTTCCCCATCCTCCTTCATTGTTTGCTACAAAGATGTAAGGGAGTAGTTGTTACAAGATCTACCAGATAACAACATCCTCAGGTTTTGGTTTGCTGTGTATGCAAGGAGTGAGATTTCTGTCCAAAGTCTAGACCTTATTCGGTAGACATTAGGGAAGGAAAGTCGTAATTCCACACTGTATCGTCACATGTGTTATCAAACCTGGACGTAAGACTGAGGTGAGATTTCGTGATAAAACCTCGCATACATCTCATGCAATCGGGTGGACGGCAATGATGCAGGACCATTCGGTACCGCTAGATGCATGCGAGGATCCTTTCGTGCATATTGATCAATATCGATTTGCTTTTCTCGCTTCCATTCCAGCCGCGCAATCACATCAAGCTGAAGATTTATGATTGGCTAGTCATAGCTATCTGTGTTACACTACTCGACTAAAGAGCCACCTGGAAAAAGCCGACCCACCACGGGGATAGCCGAGCCGCACTTAGAGCCCGCGATGTTTATTGTTGTTTGCCGAAATGTCGCTAATGTTCGCCTATCACATGTATTATTAATCCGTGATCTGATCACTCTCTTCCAAGAAGACATGATCTGTGCCAAACGAGCCCACAAGCTCTACTAGTATGATTCGCCGAAGTCTGGCGCACCCAAATCACAGATGCAAGAGTGACACTATTGATGATCTGACGACAAAATAGTCAGATCGGTCTCGGGCGTATCGCTTAATGAAGTGCATGGCGCTAGAGTCTTGTTCTCAGGGTCATTCCTCATCATATTGTGTAGTAATAAAGCTCTCTGTATATCATGACGATACTGAAAAGTGTATAAAATCATCATATCATGATGACCATGGGAAGGGCTTGGCATATTCGATATCCTTCCGTCTTGTAAACACTAAAGTCTCCTACTCGTATCCGGAGGTGTTTTATCATATCATTTAAAGCACACTCATGATATTTCCATTTGTTTGAAAATCTACTGCATTAGTGCATCTTTCCTATCCCATCGCCATCTTTTTCGATCTCCCGATCATCGTCGGTAACCATGAGCCTACGCGGCCACCGCCTGCTACCCTCTGTGCTAGACGATCTCGCGGTGACAGAGCCGAACCGCATCTTGTACTCTGTTCCGCTGACAAAGGACCCCAAAGATGGCTTCCGCGACATCTCGGCCAAGATCTTTGCTCGCGCTGTCGATCGGTGTGCGTGGTACCTTGAGGGCATCCTCGGCCGCGGGCAAGGCCATCCCACTTTGACGTATATGGGGCCTCAAGATGTCGTCTACGGGATCGTGGTATTGGCTAGCGTCAAGACAGGATACAAGCTGCTCCTGAACTCGCCTCGCAATACTCTAGATGCGCATTTGTCGCTATTCGAAAAGACGCAGTGTGAAACATTTCTACTTCCGCCCAACTTTCCCCTGCCGATAATCAAGCAGATCCTGGAGGCCAGAGAGATGCGCGTGGTGGATATTCCTGGTTTGCAGCACTGGATCAGGGATGAGCCCGTTGACGTATACCCATATCCGAAGACATTTGCAGAAGCCAGGCTAGACCCGTTTGTAGTCTTGCACACTTCCGGATCGACGGGCATGCCAAAGCCCATCGTTCAGCGTCATGCCAACATAGCAGCCGTCGATTCTTTTGCGTGCCTCCCGTCACTGGGCCTCGAGTCTGCATTTCCAGCAATATGCGCGGGTTCGCGAGTGTACATCGCGTATCCACTGTTCCACAGCGCCGGCCTCTACTTGCTTCTCTCCTCCATCTACATCGGCTCGACGATAGTACTAGGGCCGTTTCCACCGTCGCCGGAGACCATCAATGAGGTGCACGTTCATGGCAATGTTCAGCAAAGCTGTCTCCCACCCGCACCATTGGTGGATCTTGTCAAGACTCCAGTGTACCTGGACAACCTCGCCGGATTGGATCAGATCACTTACGGCGGAGGGCCTCTACCGAAACCGGTAGGAGACAGCATAGTCTCCAAGACGCGCCTGCTAAATTGCGTCGGCTCAACGGAGTGTGGAAGCTTCCCTATGTTGCTATGTGACCCGGAAGACTAGGAGTACTTGAGATTCAGCCGTGTCGTCGGCAACGACTTCCGAGAGGTCTCTGATGGCCTCTACGAACATTTCATCGTGCGCCAGCCTGAGCACGAAATGTACCAGGGTGTTTTCAGAAACTTTCCAGACTTGGAAGAATGGCCGATGAAAGACTTGTATCAGAAGCATCCCACGAAGGATGACCTGTGGCTATACAAGGGAAGGTCCGACGACATAATTGTCTTCTCTACTGGCGAGAAGCTGAACCCAGTCGACATGGAACTTGCCATCACCGCGAACCCTCTGGTCAGTGCTGCATTGGTCACCGGCGTCGGCCACTTCCAATCGAGCCTTTTGGTCGAGGCCGTGACTCCGCCGACGAACGATGAAGAGAAGCGCGACTTGGCAGCAACCATCTGGCCGTCGGTGGAAGCGGCGAACAAGAAAGCCCCGTCCCATGCGCGCATCCACCGAGACATGATTCTCTTCACAGTGCCTGAAAAGCCTATGCCCAGGGCAGGCAAAGGGACCGTACAGCGTCAGTCGACGGTGAAATTGTACGCTGAGGAGATTGATGCACTATACCAGGCAACTTCCGAGGCAGTCAACGGCTCAGGGAATCAAAATGAGTCAGCGAATGGGATTTCTAGCTCTGATCTCAATCTGAACATGGTCTTGAAAATCGTCGCTGCAGCCACAGGCATCGATGTGGCCCAGATCTCGAAGGACAGGAATTTGTTCGAGCTGGGGCTGGACTCGCTTCAGGTGCTATCCATAACCAGGGAGATCAACAAGATGCTATCGGAGTATGGCGTGCGGCGGGAATTCGAAGCCAAAATGATCTATGCAGATCCAAGTATTGCTGGGCTCATGAGAGCTGTCGCTGGGTCGATCGGAGGCGGCAATGATGTACCTGCGAAGAGCGATAGACAACAGATGCAGACTCTACTCGATACCTATTCACAAAGGATTCCGATTAGTGCGAGGAATCCAGAACCGCATCCGTTGGACGCCATCACTGTTCTCCTCACGGGCTCGACTGGATCTCTCGGATCATACATTCTTGACTCACTGCAGAGAGATACCCGTATCAAGCAAGTATTCTGCTTGACTCGCGGTCGGAACGGGCGTCAACGCCAATCCGAATCTCAATTGGCAAGAGAACTCCGGCCCATCTCAGACCGTGTTGAAATATTCGACGCGGATTTATCGAGGCCGCGGTTTGGTCTTGAGCTGCGTGTTTACCGGACTCTATTGAGCAAAGTGACTCTGGTAATCCACAACGCTTGGCAAGTGGACTTCAACAAGAACTTGGATTCCTTCGCTTCGCAAGTCGAAACCGTCAATCGCATTGCCGAGTTCTCTATCCAGTCTGCATACGGTGCTCATGTGTTCTTCGTATCTAGCATCAGCGCCGTTGGCGGAGTAACGCAAAGTTCGCCAATCCCGGAGCGAGTATTTGACGACTTGAGCACTCCTCAAAGATCAGGATACGGCCAATCCAAGTTCCTGGCTGAGCGTCTACTAGATGCGGCCGCCAAGGAAGCCAATGTCCCTGCCACGATATGCCGAGTTGGTCAAATTGCAGGCCCCACGACCAAACCTGGTGTATGGCCAAAGCAGGAGTGGCTGCCCAGTCTGGTGGCCAGCTCCCTCTTCCTAGGCAAGTTGCCCAAGTCACTGGGTCAAGTTGACACCATCGATTGGATACCAGTTAATGAACTCGGTCACATCATCGTCGAGCTAGCAACCCAACGTCGGGTCCAGAATTTGCCTCAGAACGGTGCTGCGGTATACCACGCGGTCAATCCGCATACTACGAGTTGGCCAAATCTGGTACCCATATTTCAGAAGACTCTCAGTCGAGATCAAGAGTTGAAGCTTGTGCCTTTGGAAGACTGGGTACAAGCACTGCGAGAAAGTGACTTCGAAGCAAGTGTAGCAAGCACATTACAGAATCCGGCCTTGAAATTATTGGGCTTTTTCCAGAGTCTTATCAGTCATAGTGAGGAATCTGTCTCCTTAGATACGAGCGCCGCTGCCACAGCCTCTCCATCGTTAGCAGCGTTGGAGGCAGTTTCAGGGGGGCATGTCAGGAATTGGATTGAGCAGTGGGCTTTCTAGATACAATGAAATGGGTTACAGAATATCATGCGTCACCGTGTGCAGACTCACGAAATTATCGGACTTGAGATCACGAGTCACGACAATTGCGCTTGTCCGGGTCCGCGCCGAAGCATCCACCTTCAATGGAGCACCCACGTCGCCGACCCAAGTGCACACCCAGAAGCCACGATGGCTTCACCTTCACCGTCACACCGACCACAGAACACTCCACATGCTTTCAACATAAACCATTTTAGAATTCCTTTTCTTCAACAAATGAGAAATCAGTAGCACTAGTGGTTTAGTGGTAAAATCCATCGTTGCCATCGATGGGCCCCGCGTTCGATTCGCGGCTAGTGCAACCTTTCTTTTTGCTTTCCTTTAGAAATTATATTCAATATTGTTCCAAAAGACTTTTTTCTCCCTCTCGTGCTCAGCATGATGGCTTGATGGAAAGTCCCCATCTTCGGACAATTGTGTTGGAAATAATTTTCTTTTTCTTTTCAACATCAAGAGATAAAAATGATTTGCAACACAAAAGAGTTTGGAAAGAACTGTATATATCCTCGAATTTCATCTAAGTATTATGCCAATTTTTCAAAAATAGGTTTGCGAAGTTTAGACAACAGCAACACTGCTCAAAGAGATCAGCCAGGCGACAGTACACCTAAGCTACCGGCTTCGTCCATAGATTGGAAGGCTTTAGCAAAATGTTCTGAACTTTTGACACGTCCATCTGGCCTGCGCTCTCTGGAATGCGGCGAATCAGACATCTCAGGCACTGATTCTTCCATTTGCAATCTCTCGGCCCGTTCGAGTAGTTTCAAATCAGCGTCGTCAGACGGCTCCATGCGCAATGGCTCATCGCCCGCCACGAGCGTGATGTAGAGTGTATCGACGGTCTCGGCCTCGGGATATGGCGCGAACCGCGATATGAAGAGCCGGCACACTCGTGTGTCCATTTCGAACTCCATAGTTTGTTTGCCCGACACGATATGCCTCTCCATCTCGGCAGCCACGCCGATAGGTGCGCTTCCCTTCTCCTCAACAACTCCCATCTGCGAAACAATGGGAGCAACATCCTGCAGCGGAACGATTGCGTAGCGCAGGGGTTGCGACGCCGAAGCATTTCGTTGGCACAGTACGACGAATTCATTGATTTTGTCGCCTTTCTTAAATAATTCGTACACCACCAAGCATTTACAGATTGTGGACGTCGTCAAGTGAAATTGTTGAGTCTCGGATTGCCATTGTTCCAGAGGCCAGCCCATCTTTGGCACGAGCGACAAATCTGCTGGCAAATGCGATACCTTCAGGCGCAACATTGGGTCTAATGATCCCCGCAGCTTTTCCGACATGCGCTTGTCCACATCTTTTGCGACGTAGATGACTTTGCGCTCAATCTCGGTCGAGTCAGAGGGCGTGATGGTGGCAGGTAGTTCTCGAACATAAATGTTGTCGCGGTAGTGCCGAATGATAATGTTGACCACGTTATTGTCGGGGAAAAGCGTGCATCTGAGGAGCTTCCTTCGAGTTCCTCCGACGTCTGCGGAGAGCAGCTCGGCGTCGATACGAATCCCCTTGTTTGTGACGGCATACTCCTTCTCTTGTCCACCTGCTGCCCAACTCAGACCTGTCCGAGACTTGAGGTCAATGTGATAATAGGAAGCGAACTCAGCCGGGGAGCGAGCTAGGAGTCCTCGATAGGATTGCTCAGACTCGGTCGCTTGCCAGCAAAACAGAGACATGTCGGTACTATTCTTGATGATCTCTTCTTGCAGTCGTTGGAAAGCTCGATGTCCCTCTCCATACAGCATTGGCATGTTGACTGAAGAATTGGCATTAAAAAACGAATATCTCCAGTCCCAAAACGTGCGTGCGTACCTTGAAATATCCCCAGAAGACAATATGCGGCGTCCTCGATCCTGGTCGTCTCTCTGCTCGAAGCCCACGACATCCTTTCTGCAATCGCAACGTCATAGATGGTCTCGCTATTCCTAAAGACACGCGCGCTTTGTCCACGAATGCCTGTTATCGAGGATAATTGACGCATGACCAAAGGGTCAGTCTTGAGCCCCCTGGATTTCCACTCCGCATCGTAAAACTCCAATTTATGAGGCGCAAGCAACTCTTGCAGAGTCCATCCTCTATGAAACCAGCGACACTTGTGCCTCCTTTCCTCGTCCAGCCATAGCGTATTCGGGTTCCCAGACAGGTTCGACGAGCCGCGGAGGTCAGACAAGAACGCAAAACAGACACTCGACTGCTGGTACCACTCGAACATGGAGTTGATGGCCTCGGACAGCTCGGCGCTGGAGGACTTGTCGATGCAGCACGTGTCCACCCAGGCGTAGTCGATCTCGGCGGCGGCGGCCAGGTCGCAAGTCTTCTTGATCTTTGCATACCCCCGCCGCCGTTTCGCTACCCTCAGGTCGGCAAAGTCTTGGAATGTCACCTCGTCATCTTCCCAAGTATGCGAAAGAATGGCATAGGGAGGCAATTGAGGTGGGTAAAAGTTCTCAAGTTTCAAGTCGTGCACGTTTATGAGCCACATGTTGTTGTAGACAGTAGATAGATTTGTCTCCGGGGTATTCTTGTTGGGCATGGTGCAGATAAGGCCGCTATCATGCTGAATGGATACCGCTGTATTTATTACCCATTACCCCGCATCGCTGTCTCGGCATGCTATAGAATTGTCGTCTCTGATCAATTGGACGTATCAGATTCATGCTTTTGGTATTCATGTTTAAAGGAAATAATGCGGACTTTCGTGCATGTATACTAACTTCCTTCAAATCACAACCCATCTTCTTGTTCTTCGTCACGTCGTTCTCATTCTTTTCTGACTTTGTCTTCCGATTTACAATCTCTCGCTCGCTTGAGTCGCGCTTCAATTGCCTGCTCATGTTGGCGACTTGTTGAATTCTCTTACTCCTTGGAGCGCCGTGTCTCAAATGTTATTTTCGAAAAAATGATAGTCTGTAAGCCATGATCTTACAATTTGGATCATGTTCACTCGGAATCGGCCGCTTATACAAAAGCGCAGCTTAGCGCAAATATAAGAATGAATTTGGAATAACAAATGGAGTAATCAATACTGGAATAATCAATCTCCAGGCAGTAGGCTGCTCGGATTTCTTGATTGGCTGTGCTGCGTTTCAGCATTTGTTGGTGAGGAAGGCGCGTCTTGAGACTGAAGCTATCCCAGAGAATTCTTCCCCAGAGCTTTGGCATCCTTTCTCCCTTTCTCCTCACCTTCGGGGAAGTCAATTTGTGCGATACTGTCAAACGAACATGCCAACACAACGACCCAGAAAAAGCCGCGGAGGCTCAAGACCTCCCGCACGAAACAATTCTTCGGATACATATTCGAACGCAACGAGCAGTGCAACCCGCACTGCAAGCACCGACGCAATGGCTGAGGATCAGTAAGATTTACCTTTCGACCACAAAAGAGCAGCGAACTGACACATTCTGACTTAGGCTCGTGACTCGCGCCTTCTTCGGAACTCCACGCAACCACAGCCCTCCGCCTGCCCAGGCCGCCGCATATGGAGACAATCGTCCAGGCGACATCTCCATCATCACCTTACATGGTGCAGGAAATGGCCGAACAGGTCTTGCAGGACTGCTCGACTTGTTGCGGCCGGGTGACGACAGATGGACGCCTGCTCAGACACCCGGACGTGACGAGGAGGCTCGCAAGACCACTCTCCCGATGAAGACCTCGCAAGGCAAGTGGCCTTCAAACGTGGAGACGCACGAACAGGTTAGTACTCTGTGCTGTTTTGTCATGTCTTCTCAACCACCCGAAAGTGAGCAATGACTGACATTTGTTATTGAATAGGCACCGCCCGGATCTTGGGCCGCACTTCCCAAGGCCGAGGTCCGCAACATGCTAGAGATGGACGCCTCTAGCATCGTCCCGGTGCCTGTGGACCGCAGCAGCATTTACCACTACGCCTGTGGGCAAGTCCATGCCCCAGAGGACTGTCGTGGGCCTCTCAACAGAGGTTGCATCAATAGCTGTGTCTTTTGTGGGCATTCCGATCACATGACGGACCACTGCCCATACATCCAGCTCCTGCCGAAAAACCAGCACGAGGTACTGCGCTACTACCTCCACGTCTACGCAAGGCAGGGCTTGCCACCAGTGGCCAGCTACATCTCATTCGAAAATTACAAGATCGGCCCCGGCGAGCTGTCGACAATTCCGGTTCTTTCGCGGTTTGCAGCCAGGGATTACGAATGGCAGCAGCGAGAATCGGAAAGGACAAGAGCAAGGAAGCCTTACTGGCAGACTTTCGACTATTCTCGCATCGACACTGAGAACGAACTGGACAGGCTTCCCGGGCCTTGTCCCTCTCTGGGTCGCTGGGCTACTCGTGGCCCACTGCCACTCCGCGAGAGCGAAATAGAAGAACACTATGACGAAAGGGACTACAACAAAGTCCAGGGATGGACACCATACAACAAATGGTGGACATTGTTCTCCAACGACCACATCCCTGGACCCCTTCCACGTCAGAGGGTCATTCTGCCCCCTTGGGTGACAGATCACGCGGGTCCGAACGCTGGTCTCATCAAGGACCACCCAACAGAGTCAGCGAAACGAAAGCCGGCCCCATCCGGCGACGAATCCGTAGCAAAAAAGCCGCAACACGTGCAGGGCTCGAATGGTCCGGGATCGGTCATTCAGCCCGCTCTCCCCCGAGCAGCCACGCAAACTGGTGATCAAAGTGTTCTGGATGGTTCACTTGATATCCCAGGCGGTCGAGATGCTACGGATGGTCAATCTGATACCCCACGCGGTCGCAATTCCCGAAACATGTCGCCTATGCGCCGAGATGATTACGGAGATCGGGGACGTGACTTCACACAAAGGATACCGCCCAGGTACCGTGAAGCCTCGCCCATGGCGGAGGATCTCCGGTCCAAGAAGAGACGACTGGAATAACGCGTCGTAATGGCGCCGCACGACCTATTGGAGGCGATTCCACGCAATATAACTAGCATTGAACTCTGGCTCACATGAATATACTGCATTTTGACCCACTTCTGCTTGTCAGGTAAATCTTGGTGAGATTCTTCCACATGATGAGGCTGTATCATTCTGTAGGTGGTACCCTTTGTGAGGACTACCTCGATCACATGCAAGCATTCTTGACACTTGGACAAATATGTTTTTAGAAATAACCGATCAGTTCCAGTCACACGGGCATGGAATGAATGTTTGCCTGTCACTTGAGCGCCAGGACAACATTGCAGGACGAACCTGCATTAGAAGGACACCATTTGAGCGATCGTAGGAGAACCCTTTCACTGGTCCTAGGAAATGGCTTTCATAAATATGGCCGCGAGTCATTTCTACACAAGAATTACGGTGAAAGCATCGTCCTTAGTCAATCAGGCCAGCTTTTCTGCCGCTCGACCTTGCGGCCTTCGCGAACACTGTATGTAATTATCTGTCCCGCAAATGGTTTGAGATAGATTTAACCATTACCGTGTTTCACACAATGGGGCCCTGAATATGAAAGCCCGGCATGTAGAGCCAATCGGATTACTCAATCTCTCCCTCTTTACCTCAGCTGATTCCATAAGTCTCAGCCCTACACGAGGGACCACGAATGATAGATCACGGATCCTAATACCAAGGCGGCATAGCCGAATATGTTGAACATGCCGTTAGCCTAACGCATCCGTCGAGGCTGAAAGTCGCGCCATAGCTGAAGAGCTGCTATCCCGTTGCTGCGACGGGTCGATGAAAGATTCATCAAAAGTGCTCATTTAATTGATCAGTGCGACCATTATAAAGCCGTGGACTATCACAACTTGGCTCCAGAGACCTAATTCTAAACCTGGATTCGCAAGTCAGGCACCCTCGTGCATCAATCTATCTCCATCACAATTCACAATGCATTTCACCGCGGCACTTCTGTTTGCAACTCATCTTTTGGGCAGCGTCACAGCGACCGGGCCTGTAGATGGCGGCCTCTATTCAATCGTCAATCTGAAGACTGCAACAGTCGTTGATCTAGAGTCCGGCCGTGGGGGAAACAACGTTCCCATCCAGGGATGGGCACCCATCTGGAGCGAAGGAGCGAAGAACCGCATCTGGCGCTTTGTCAACAAGGGTCAATTTTGGAAGCTATTCAATTTGGCATCAGGGACTGTCCTCACACTTCAGAACGGTGCGAGCGACAGTGGAACGCCCATTGTCGGCTCGGTATCCTACGACACCGATCGACAGCTATGGCAGCTCACCGAAAGCACAGCTCCCAACCTACCAAAACACTACCGGTAAGTGGAAACTTCAGCTTTAATTCATACTTGATATTTTCGCATTACCGGCAGGATGACGAATACTGAAACTTGTGCTGAATGATGAAGTTTCTTCAATAAAGCTGGAGGCACTTCAATGGACCTCTTCTGGGGCGGATTTGGTAATGGGTAAGTCAAAACTCTTCTAATTGCAGGTCATTGCTTACAATCATGCCCAAGTACGAGGATCTACGGTTACGAGTCGACGGCCGGCAATACAAATCAGTTATGGGTACTGGTGCCTATCTCGCCATGATCTCGAGATTGCGCCCACCAAGTGCCCGCTGCAGATGGAGACGCGTTCGGACAGCAAACTAGATGTTGTTTTATGATCTAGGTGATAGGAAGGAATCATCGATTTGTATCCAAGTATCATCTGCGACATGTCTCTTTGGATCATCAGTGGTGTTCATCAGGTACGGGCTATCTCCTTTGGCCTAGCTCAAGCAAACTATAAAACTGCTTCTGCCTCCTAAGATCGTCCTTCAAAATACCCGTCATGCTTTCGCAGATGGTGATTGTTCCAGTCTTCTCGACTCCCCTTGCCGCCAAGCACGTGTGGCTGAACTCCGACACCACGGCAACGCCCAACGGGCCGAGCACCTCGTCTATCGCTGCAGACACTTGGCTGGTCAGACGTTCCTGGATCTGAAGTCTGCGCGCGTAAATCTCTGCAATTCTGGGCAGCTTGGAGAGCCCCAACACCCGTCCATTGGGGATGTAGCCTATATGCAACTAGTGTGCCATTCCAGTGTCAGTTGGTGGTATGCAAACACTTCTGGCGCCAAAACTCACCTTCCCATTGAATGGCAACAGATGGTGCTCGCAAAGGCTCGAAATTTCGATGTCGCGCACAATGACCATGTCATCATTGTCGACCGTGAAGATGGCGCCGTTGACGACATCTTGAATTTCCTGGGAATACCCCCTTGTGACGTATAGAAGTGCCTTGGCGTATCGTTCTGGAGTCTTCTGTAGACCTTCACGACTTGGGTCTTCTCCAATGTGGATAAGAAGACTATGGATCGCTTTCTCAATGCCACTCTGGGCAGACACCCGAGCCGTGGTATCAGCTACTGTAGGTTCCTGGAAGATTGGACCAAGTTCTGTCAAAGAAATCAATTAGTATACAGCCCAGGTCAGAAACCTGCATAGTTCATACCGGTGTGTGCTCCTTCGGTCCGGGCGCTGCCTTGTTGATTGACTTCGCTCAAAGGCTCAGACCCAAAAGTAGATTCAGAAGCCATTGCGTGTATTCCTTGTATCAACGTTATGGTCTGACTGACAAGGCTCAACAGAGAAACATCAGGTGGCACTGTATTGTTTGTGGAAAAGAGCTGGGCACAGTCGTGGATTACACTTGAGGCATACATGGAGGATGAAGGAACACTGAAATACGGTTTAAAGGCATCAAAAGATTCTGTGAATCATGTTTGATGTTTGAAAGCGCTTGGACGACCCAAATATTTGTTAGCATAGCGTCTCTTTGCTGCATGTTTGGTAAAGGCAACTTAAGGCACATTGCAGAAGCGATCATCACAACCATTGACAATCCACTGCAAACGCGGGAACGCATCACAAACTTGCATGGCAGATCGACTTCAGTCAAAATTCAGGCATATCACCTTAATTCATGACTCAGTCGCTTTCGTCTCACCTCGGACATCATCGATGTTGCCTGATGGGAATGAAGTAGAATGAGGCACCCATCTTTTTCTTTCTCCATGGAAAAACCCATAAGTACGAGCTGATCTACACGGTGATAAAGTTGACTTCGCGTGAAAGCACTGCAAATCATCCGCCCACCATATCTCCAGAAACGTTCTACCAATTCGTATTGCATCGGTCTTTACTCCTCGGGTTATTTGCAATACTGAAACCTGTCAAATTCCTGTCAGGTCTTGTCGATCCAGGTCTCGGCAAACACGAGCCAAATGGCCACACTCAGTGAGCTCAAGCGCGCCCTCAGAGAGGTCTCGATCACGAGACCTCCGTTGCCCAAGGGTCGGTACAATGCTGCGCTCGAACAGTCTATGCAATTCGCGCAGTGGACGCCAGATGAAAACTTGATACCGCAGCTATCTCAACTACTAGCCCCCCTCCTTAACTCGCGCACAAGCATTTCAGTCTTGGATATATGGCCCGGCCCCAAAAGCATACTTGCAGAACTTTCTGATCATCTGAGACGCAAAATCAGCGTCTATACTGCAGTTGGGCTCAACGCCACGTACTTTGAACGATTGTCCGACTGGCTTGCCAACCCTGAGAAAATGGAGTGCCCACTACCTCGTCTGAGGCCTGCAAACCTCGTTCAGCAAACTACGCCCGCCGCCGAGAACTTGTTGGAATGCCGCGAATTGTTGTCCACGAACGGCTTTGCCAAGGTATTCGACGTGGTGCTGTTCTCTGACAGCACGCATGGCATGGGTCCCCCGCTGGAATTCGCCAGGATGGCCTTGAAGTTGCTTCCATTGAAGCCAGCCAGCGGGCTAGTTGTGGTCATTCGCGAGCAAGGGACACTCCAACTGGGCGACCTAGTATGTCATCATACCGCACTTCTACCCCGAGGTATCCTTCGCATACCCGACAATGACCAAGCCTTGGACTCATTTACGAGTCTTGTCGCGAACACCGACCTGCAGAAAACTGACGACAACAGAGGCGTCCAAGATCAATGGCGTGACATTTGCCGCACGTTGGGTGATCGAGACCACCATTACCCGGGCCATCTTGTCTTCAGTGTGCCTCAAGTCATTTCATCATTCTCTCGTCACGGCGACAGCATGCACACAAGCAAGCCGGAGGTGCCATTAATGAATGTGGAACGGGCAATAAAGAACAGGGAGGCTCGACTGCACAACAGTGCCCCCGTCTTCCGACCGACAGACGTCGGACAACTTCAACAGTGCGTTAAATGGGCGATAGAGCACAAGACGGGCCTGACCGTTCTCGGGGGAGGCCACAGTGGTCACTGTGTCTGGCCTCACGTAATCGGCGTTGATATGAGTGCTTTCAACCAGATTCACATAATGGATACGCCGGGCGACTCATCTATGCCAGCTCCATTCGTTGTGGCTCAAGCTGGTTGTACCGCAGGAGACATCATGCGCAAAACCCTAGCCGCAGGACTGACGGTGCCATTGGGTGGCCGCCCGAGTGTAGGCGCCGGACTATGGCTGCAGGGCGGCATCGGGCACCAGTCCAGACAGCACGGTCTGGCGTGTGACGCCATCGTAGGCGCCGTTGTCGTGAGCGTGGCCTCTGGGAAGGTCCTGTACGTTGGCCACGTTCCCCAGGAATTCCGACCGGCCGGTGCGGTCCGCCCGGACAACGAGGACGACCTGCTGTGGTCGATCAAGGGCGCGGGGACAAATTTCGGTATCGTCGTGAGCGTCACGTTGAGAGCTTATGCGGCTACAAAATACAGGGTTGCGAACTGGACGTTTTCTTCTCTGTCCAATTTTGACGCATATCGTCTAATCAAAAGATTTGATGAATTCATTGCGAAGACGCTCGGCCGCGCTTGCTCCATCAATGTCTTTCTTTATGGACGTCAAGGTGGAAAAGCTTTGGCCCTTGGTTTCACCGTATATCAGTCATATGCGAGTGGATCCGAGAATGCGCCTGAATGGTGTAGTAAGGTCAACAGTCTACCACGAGCAGAACGTGTTGATATCGTGGACACCGTTGGTCTGTTCGATACCGAGATGTCGATCCACGATATGCACGGTGAGAACACCAGCGGCAAGACATCGGCATTCAAGCGTTGTGCGTTCCTCGAGGGAATTGGAGCTACAAGAATGGCAAATATCTTGATAAACGCTATTCGGTCCCGCCCTTCACCACTCTGCTACATCCACTTGGTTCAAGGCGGTGGTGCCATTCGGGATATCGCACCTGGATCTACAGCGTTTGGATGCCGAGACTGGGACTATGCCTGTGTGATCACTGGAGTCTGGCCCCGGGACCAAGACGATACGGCCGCCGCCCGAACCGCCAAGCAATGGGTCTATGATATTGCCCATCAGCTTTTGCCGTTCAGCAGCGGTTTCTACGGCGCTGATCTCGGCCCGGACCCGAGGGACGTCGTGCTCGCGAGGGAGGCCTTTGGCCATAACCTACCGCGCCTGGCCCGTCTCAAAGCCACCTTTGATCCTCACGACATCTTGGCCTATGCCTGCCCGCTGCCAAGAGCACCTATGGAACCAAAGCTCATCATTCTGGTCACTGGGGAGACTGGCAGTGGAAAGGACTATTGTGCTCACGTCTGGGCTTCCGCCTTCAACGAATATGTCCACCAGGACCTGAAAGTAGTCACGACCAGCATCAGTGACGCGACCAAGCGAGAGTATGCAGCGACTACTGGTGCCGACCTAGATAGGCTCTGTATTGATCGCGACTACAAGGAGCAGCACAGACCAGCCTTGACAGCTTTCTTCAAGGAGCAGGTGCGCCAGAGGCCCGGACTGCCGGAGGAAACGTTCATGAACGCCGTGGACAGCGCTGCGGGCGCGGATGTTCTGTTGATCACGGGCATGCGAGACGATGCGCCAGTGACAAACTTGTCGCATTTGGTGCAACATAGTAGACTGATCGATGTTCGCGTCGAGGCCAGTGATGAGAGCCGACTTCATCGCGGAGCCAACGTCAGCGGAGATGCTGCTGATGAGGGCGAGAATGACATCGCTCTCCTCCTTGAATTGACACCCTTGGACTACAATCCCAGCCTCACTTTCAACAATGATACGCCCGGAGAGGAGGGCGCGAAATACTTCGCTCAAAGGTTCCTCATTCCTCTTCTACACGAGGACTTCCATCTGCTAGCCAACATGGTACGTTCGGTGCCCGAATACCCTCGCCCGGGCATAGAGTTCCGCCACATACTTGGCATCGCCGAGCAAAAGGGTAGACTATCCCTCTGCACATCTCTCCTGGAGACATACTACTCGGGCGACTGGTCCAAGGTCGACAGGATCGTATGCTGCGAGGCCGGCGGCTTCGTGTTCGCGTCCGCATTGGCCGCAAGGGTTGATGTACCTTTACTGCTTGTCCGAGAAGCAGGAAAGCTTCCGCCTCCGACCGTGTCAGCCGCCAAGTCATCGTCGAATATATCGTCTTCATCGGCACCAGGCGAACCTGCGACCAAGCGGGTGGAAATGGATCGTGATGCAGTAGGTGCAGGCACGTCGGTAATGATTGTCGACGACGTGTTTGCTACAGGAAAGACGCTCTCTGCGATTATCAAGTTATTGATTGGAGCTGGCGTTCATGTTCCGGACATTAGCGTGTTGGTTGTGGCTGGGTTTCCTGCCCATCGGGGACGCGAACTTTTACGTCAAGCTGGTTTTGGCGGTGTAAACATTCAGAATCTTTTGATATTTGGCGGCTTATGATGGAGCAAAAAAGGAATGCGAGAGGCCGACATGCATGTAACATAACTTTACGTTTGTTTTTCTCGCTGAAAAGTTTATTATTCGCTACTTGGTAATGAACACAGGACCAACTAGACAGGACGCTGGTCATAGTCTCCATCTCCATCAATCTTTGGTTAGGTAGACATCCTCAAACTCTTCACAATCTTCTTTGCGGCAAGCCGCAAGAGCCTTGCGTCTAAGATCACGACCCCACCACTTCCGGTCGCTCCCTCTTATGTACTAAATTTCGATTGGAAATCCCTGCTCCTTGAAGCGATCACACTCGCCTAGAAACAGCTCCCACAAGTCATGGTCGAGGATTGTAGGAGGTGGGTCTTTGTTGCTGGCCCCAGGCAGTGGGGGTTTTTGAGGTTCAGGAAGTGTCTTTTTACTAGTCCCACGAGGTTTGCTATCTTTGGTTGAAGGAAGCGTGCTGTCGTCGGTTGAAGTAAGCGTGCTGTCGGTGGCGGCAGGTTGGCCGTCGTCGCGGGTGGGACCCAACCAGCCTTTTGACAGCCAGTTAGGAAGCAAAACGGTAGCTCTCTTGAGAATTTCAGGCTCCATCGTAACAATCACAATACTTCTTTGGCCTGCCCTTAACAAGAACGGACAGCGGAGGGCGGCAATTACAGCTCGGAGATGTGCTCGAAGCCTCAATGCTGATGGAGTGATGCCGTCCAGCATGTTCGCATCTCCGAAAGGTCCCGTGTTCTCTAGGCGTCCTGAAATCATGTGGTCACCACCAAACTCGACCGCCCAGCCAGCCCTGCCACCCTCAAAAACAGCGTATGTGTTTAAACAGCCCAGTGGCATGGACGATGGATTTCTTCCATAGGCAGTTTGATCGAATCGAGTGGGTATCGCTTCTCCCGACCCTCTTCTGAGCGTTGTTTTCTCTGGCTTATACTGCACCTGTCGAAGGGGTTTTGACTCTGTGGTGATGCTGAGAGTGCCAAGCGCCGTTTCTAGAGACGGCTTTTTTCTGTCTTTGGTCGCTTTGGCCGAAGGATTTGATGAGAGCTTCTTCATGATGGCTCAATACCAGTCTGGCTTTTGAGCTTTGTAGCCAGCTGTAGGGATGAAACGGTGGTTCAAGAGCTGTGGGGATGCTCTTCGCTGGAGGCTTGATGGTGTGCTATTCAATGTTTTTCGAAAGATTCGATGTTCTCTATCGATGTTTGTTCCTGCATGTAAACCGTTTTCGTTCTTGAGGCTTTCTTTCTTATCGATGCAAAGAGGCTTTTCCAGGCTCAGCGAAAGTATCCAGATAAAGATGGGTTTCAAATGATCTCATTGTCTAGAGACGTGTCGTCTGAGTCAATATCCACCACGGAGTTCTGCACGACCCAGATGCCAAAGCGCTGCGGCGCATCGGGTCCGTCGTCATTCCCCCGCCCCCATCCCAGGCGGAAGCTGCAGTCCTCATCAAAGCGCGACATCGCTTCCTCCAATGTCAGGCAATCGCCCTTGCCTCCTCCGTACATGTGCTCGAGTACGTCACCCCCGGCCAAGAGTGCAAGTACGCTCGCGATGCTCGTGGGTGGTCGCGGCAAGACCGGCTTCCATGCACCCAGCACCCAGCCAGCGAGTGTGAGCGCAAATGTCGCAAGAAGTAAGGCCTGAAGGAGCCTCGTGGCGATCGGGTCTTGGACTACACGCTGGGTGCCATACGAATTTGTCGCCGTAGCTTTGTAGACGCCTGTATCAACAGCACCATCAATTTGATTTGATAAAGTTGGGAAAAGAGTGACGTTAGGAGCTCCCGTGCTGTCGTCAAAACTGACATTAAGGAGGAAATTCCTGCTGATGTATTGGGCTGCAATAATGCCATGTTGGAAGATGATCGCATTCTCTACCGCAGTGACTTGGGCGGGATCCCCTAAATAGTCAACGGGAATGGCATAGCGAGATGTCACAAGCTGTTGGAAAAAAGAATTCATCAATGTCTTGTTTGGCGGGGGAAGGGAGCCTAGGTTGTCCGCAGACCGACCCTTCCATAGGCTGAACATATCCGCGGAAACCCAACTCGAGCCGTTGCGAGTGTCCGGCAGTCTTCGAACAGAAGACTCAATTGGCTCGGGTGGACTTGATTCATCGAATACAAGATCAGGGCCCAGGTAGGAGACAACGACGTCGAGTGACTCGAGGGTGGTATTGCATTCCATGGTCCATCCTGTCAAATCTGTCGGGTAGTCTAGCGTAGACAAACCGCTGCCCCAAGCATACGCGAAATCGCTTTTCGATGGTTCATAACCACCAATAATATCTGCTGAAGCACCGAAGTAGGTCACAGAAGAGGCACCATCAACTTGAGCTTGGGCGTCGTGTGGATACATATGATCACAGGCATATTCAATTACGTCTTTCCAGGCGTTTGAGTAGGTCTTGTTATAGTATGCGCTGTTATAGTGTATACAACGTTTTGCTTTCGATTGACTTGAAGGTGAATGTCGACAAATCAAGCCTGGTCTTAGAGCCGGGATTGTAGCTTGAATTCTCATAGAAGACGCATTCGATGGTTGCGATACATTCGCAGCTGTGGGCCATGGTGACTCCTCTAGTACGAACACCGGAAAGACCAGGTTTTCGAATGCTGTACTTTGATAGGAGAGGTTGTTCTCAAGTATAAGGGATGCAAGTGGAAAACTTGGTTTGAGATGATCAACGGATTTGCCAAAAGTAGCGCTGGTTCGAAGCTGCACCGATGTCGATACCGGAAAGTATGAGATATGGAACAGTGGGGCAGAGGCCATGGTGAAAACCGAGCCGAACAGCGCACTCTTGGTAATGGCAAAAGCGCCAAAATGACGTGCTCGGAATTCGCGATATAAAACGACTGGAATAACATCTCTCAGAAGGTCCAGAGTAAGAATTGACCTGTGCGGTTTGTCATGGCCGAGTAGAACAAACGGTGCCCAAAGGCGAATTTGAGACTCCACTGAGGATAGCCAGGTCGACAACAGTGCAAGGACGATTGCTGGAAATATAGTCCATGCATAGTGGAGATAATCGGAATCTCTGTTGGCGGGACCGAGTCCCTCATTCGTAATGGATGTACGCAGCGTCAATCCAAGTGTTACAGATAGGGATATTAACATGAGAAGAAGCATAACCAGCCACGGCGGTCGCAAAACTGTTGGGTTGTGGCTTCCCGTCTGTCCCTTCGGCGTGTATTTCAGGTCGGACGTATGCAGATGTTGATGTTGCAAACAAGGCCCATCTTTAAAAATGTTTTTGCAAAAATGCTGCTTGACCTCCATCACTGAAGCCTCAATTTCTTCCGTATTGGCTAGTCCAAGATGTTGTGGGAAGGTTGTGCCGAGGTTGCTCCCAACCAAGGCTGCAACTGAAACAATGGATCCTGGTTCATGGGATGGCGAGAGCCTGCCCGCTGGCCAAACTAACATACCAAGGGCAATCGTCATGCAGAGTACTAGAATGGCTGCCATTCCCTGTGCGGAGATAGAGTGAGTCAAGAGACGCAGTCGTGTTCTTTTGGATATCCCAACAGTTTGCTCCTTGGTCTGTTCCATCAAGTTGACATAAATAACCGCAGCAGAGTACTTCCGATAGTAATTTGTGAAAATTTCCTGGAGGAACTTTATGTCAAGTAAGGATGACGGCGCTGAACAATACTCAGCGCACTCAGAGGCCAGTATAGCACCTGTGAAGATATCACCAGCGATCGAAGTATCGTTTATTATGGACCCCATGGGATACTTGCTTGCTAAACGGTAAGATTCGAGATTCGCGTCCATTATGTCCCATGGCTCAACGTGAGGTAGTGTCCTCGAAATAGCGCTGGGATGACGTGACACCACGGACTTCTCTTCAGTCCAGAACACATTCATCTGCACGATCTCATAAGTTGGGATGCATACCAATGCCACGCCAGCTAAGGGGGCAGCATTGAAGATATAACGTGTTCGAGAATCGTTCCTGAGATTTGGCGGGAATATTTGTGATAAGGTGTAATTTATTGTCATAGACGTGATAATCAGCCTTCGTGTGTCGTTATCCAGTGACTGACATTTGCCGCGAGTGAACCCTGTAACTTGTTTTTGTAGCAGAGAATGTATCGTCAATGTGGTTATCGTTTCGTCGATAATATCTGTTGGCAAAACTAGCGTGGTGGAGCAGCCCTCGTGATTCACAGTTACTGTTGAATATGACTGAGTGGACAGCATTCCGGACCTAGGCGACAGTGTCTCAAGTCCAGTGACATTATCGATCACAGCCTCTTGGCAGTATAGACCACTGGAGAAGCCGTCCACAGTTGCTTGGATTTCGCGCGCTCCCGCTGCCGGCGTTGTAAATGCTTGATAGGCATAACGATTTGTGAGACCACTTGGATACCCAAAACCTATATCTGCCACGCCAATCAATCTTCCGCTAGATTTGGATTGAGTGTACTCGTTAAATAGTACGGAGTGACAGACACATTCTTCAGGCGAGATGCGTCATCCGCAAATTTCGTCTGCAAGGATAGAACCTCGGGGTAATTGGGTATCTCGACGTTGCCAAGAATGAAAAGCCCTGTGGATATCACGATCGTGATATTTAGCAGCAGTGAGGCTAATGTGACTGCGGCTACATGGTAGTCGTGGGCTTTGACCGCTTCGTACGGCACCCGCAGCTTCCACATGTCGATATAATCGACGATAAGAGCTTTCTCGGCGGAGTCCGTTTGTTTCAATTTGAGCCAAGGCGCCAGTCTGAGGATGCTGTACTCCACTCGTGTCCAAAAGGCAAGCGTAACGGTGAGCACGCCAGTCGTGCCATAGCTCACCACATACCGCAATATGGTGCTGCCGTCACTGAGACCGTAATGCGCTTTTGACAGGGCAAAGATTGTTTCAAGAGCGACGATGAAGGCCATGAACAGAATAGCAAACGCCAGTAATGTAGTCCGACGCAAAAAGAATGTCGTAGGGGACGGTCCCGAATCTCCAGAATGTTGTTTCGAGCTTCGGATAGAGCGAATTGAGACTACTCTTCCCGGCTCATCAATCTCTGCCTGCGTATCTTCGATTGGTGTCTGGTCGGGTGGTACTGTGTACATATAATCGACTCCCTGTTTCTGTCAGTTGAGTTGCCTGCTTTGGAATTGTCGATTACTGCGACCTTACCTGCTCCGACCTCATCGTCATCAGCGTCTTCAGCAATGCCGCCTCTCGAGTATCTCGCATCATCGGGAGCCAACAGAAATTTGTGCTGCGAACAACCCGCTTGGCGATTAGACCCAACTCGACGCAATCGAATTGATTCGCCTTCAAAGTTGGTCAGGTTCTTCGGAGAAACCATCTTGACTACAAAATTCTGCGATTCAGGTGAAGACTGGGCATTCTGGGGATCACCTACTGAGTTGACGAAGAGAGAAAGACATTGCGGTCCTTTCATATAGATATCACCCCAGACGAAGATGGATCAATTGGGCTTATCTTCCTTTCTCGTCGCATTGGCTGGAGTCAACCCCTCATCTGAAGCCTTACATATATGTTACACGATCAGCATCGCCGACTGGCAACGGGCTGTGTTGTTAATGGCGTGGACAAAAATCCCATGCATGTGCCAAGGCAATGGACGGAAAGGCTCATGGAGGTAAGAAATTTTTTGTGGCACTACTACAGTCAAGAGCTCCATAGTTTTGCCATATGTTTGAGCTGTGTTTCGCAACAGTAATTGCTATGATCTATTCGCGAAGTAGGTAACCACTGTTTCTGACCATTTTCCCCAAGGTGTGCTTTAAGCGAGAGATTCTTTTGCAAAATCAATTCCAAACATCACTGTTTCGGCAATATGCAGTACACGAAATCAATCGATCATTAATTGCTTGTTTATGTGCATTCGCTAACGGGCAACATAGTACGCGTTGTCGGCTCTGGCATGGGATACAAGATTTTAGACAATGGGGCCGGTGCATATGCAAGGCTGGAGCCTTTCTACAAATTCATCACTTGGATACCTGCGAGGTACACAGTACCTAGATAGGTATCTACCACAAATGAAATCTAGACAGACAAATAGAGGCTACCAATAGACGGGTTGTGGCAAGGCAAGACAAGTTTCCAAATATAAATATACTATTGAATTGTCCCAACATTGACCGAAAGGCATAAAATTATCGATATGATCAAGGGAATTTGTTGGACCACAGACGGCCCGGCGATTCGTTATATGCCGGGTAACCGAGCTTGGTCTCCTAAGAACACGGTGTGATATACCAATACTATCGCGGCAAAGGTTAGACCTGAATCCTAAGGTTTACGACTCAGAATGAGTAATGAGAAAAAGAGAAGTAGAACGGATTCCATGTTTAACATGTCGCTATCTACGTCAGCGTCTGCCAAGCCTCAGTGGGGGCTGAAGCTAGGGGGCCGGCGGCCTTTTAGCGTAACCGCCCTCTCCAAGTACCTACGGTCGGGGCTTTTTATACCGCCACACGTATATCCACCGAGAAGCAGCTGCATCAAACTTTCACATCATCCTATGTTGGCTTGCTACCAAGAACGGCCACAGGCAACTTGAACCGAGGCGAGTACCACTTCGATGAAGCTGTGAGGGTATGTCATAGACTATCCTGCGCCATCGCGCTCACCTTCGTTAAAGAGATAATGAGTATTTTTAACACCAGTGTATTGAGTTCCAGAGATACATTGACCGTGCTTTTTGTACATAGTCACGACATGATGAGGAGAATAGGGTCAAATGAGACGCAAGTCAATCGCAGTGAACTACCGGCCTTAGCCACTGTTTCAATAGACCTCATAGGGATCGGATCAATATTGCCGGCTAGAAGTTATGGCCTATGAGTTGAATAAAGCTGTTATGCAGCTCCACGAACCTAGGAACAGCGGTCCGTAGCCGCGAACCGCTGCCTTGGGCAGACTACGTCGTCAAAGTTCAGCCGTCGGTTTCGAAATTCCTGGCTCTGAAGATTTTCGAAGCCTAGAACGGGCACTGCCGGCGCTAGTCCAGTGTACTACCGAAGCTCTATGGGCCCCCCTAAGTATAGGAAAACATCACAAACGTGTGACCGACTCATCTTTGATTGGCCAATTACTTGCCGGAGGAATCATTGTCCTGACATCTTCGTCCAGCTGAAATACAGCGTGAGCTACTTCAATGCCGGATGTCGGCTGTCGCTTGGGATCCTCAGAACAATCCATTCTGGATTCCACGATCGTATCCATTACGAATCACGACGAATCCGTTGGGCTAGGTAAGGGACCAGCAGAGTCTGAATGTCGTTTTGTAGTACACTAGACGGAATGAGCGGATGTCCTCTAGATTTCTGTAGTCATCGCTCTGCGAGGTGTTGGCGAAACAATGTATCTATTTGCCGTTCATTGTTTGAATGGCATTCGGTGGTGATTGTGCGACAGGAAGCTCCGTATGCCATATAGTGACTTTATGTATCGAAGAGACAGTTGCATGTCTTGCCATGGAAATAAGATGTCTGTGTTCACTGCTTCGATCCAATTCCATTTGGCAAGAACCGGGCTGTGTTCGGAAACTTTGACTAGTCATCCATTCCGCAACCCAGTGGATGAAGAGACGGTCAGGGCAGAGTACCGGTTAGTACGGCCCATAAGAATCGATTTCGGAATACATTCAGAGGCCATTCGCGGCTAGAGCATCATCTCCAGATGGAACAGGCAAGCTTTGACAGTAAAAATCAGAGTACGCGTCTTCAGCTGAGGTGTGGACATGAGCGGACACAACTTGAGAGCCTCAAAGTCCGATCAGAGATCCATGGTCGAACGAAGTCAAAGAATCACGGCGATGAGCGAAAGGTATAAGAGCTGTCATTGTTCTTCTCAATCTTGCCATTCTTTTCTTCTCGTCACAAACACATTCACTTTCATTCTCATTCTCCTACTCACTCACTTCTCACAATCGCTCGATTCATTCCTACTTCACTTACTCAACTTTCCATCACTACTTTCATCCTTCATAATTCTTTCGAGACTTTCCAGTACTCTCAAAACTCAAGATGCAGTTCACTATCTCCACCATCGCGCTTGTCGCCTCCCTCATGGCCGCCGAGGCTGCTGCCAAGCCTGTCATGTTCGCTCGCGACCAGGTCTGTGGTACCAGCCCTGCCGGCACTGGCTCAGCTCAGCCTCTTCTGACTCCGTCTGTCTCCACGGCCGAGGACTGCAAGGAGGCGGGTGAGAAGGTCAGCTCTTGCCAGAGCTTCGCCTTTGGTCTCCCTCCCAACACCAACACCCCTGTCTGCAAGATCTTCTCGGTCCCTGCTGCTCAGGTCCCGGCCCAGGAGACCAATGTCGTCGTCTTTGACCTCGGCTGCTCCAACGTTCCCACCAAGGCTCCTACTTCGTCCAACCCCGTTGGCCTTCTCCGCCGTTCCCAGGTCTGCGGTGCCACCCCGTCCTACTCTGGCTCCGCGACGCCCATGTCTTCCCCCAGCGTCGACACCGCCGAGGCCTGCAAGGAGGCTGGCGCCGCTGTGAGCTCGTGCCAGAGTTTCGCCTTTGGCCTGCCCCCCAGCGCCACTGCTCCAGTGTGCAAGCTCTTCTCCGTGCCCGCCTCCCAGGTGCCTTCTCAGGAGACCAACGTCGAGGTCTTTGACATTGGCTGCTCGGACGTGCCCACCACCGCACCCACCGAGGAGAACCCCGTCGGCCTGGTCGACGACAGCTCCTCGTCCACTCAGCAGACCAAGACCACCACTACTACTTCCGCCGCTACCACCACCAATAACCAGGACACCTCCAGCTCTAGCGACATGTGCAACACCGCCCCCACTGGCCCCTCCAGCAGCTCCGTCTCGCCCCTGAAGACCAACACCTCCATCACCTCCGCCGACGCCTGCCTCACCCTCGGCAAGGCGACCTCGGGATGCCAGTCCGTCGAGTTCGGCAAGGCCACCACCAACGGCGACAACGAGTGCCGCCTCTTCAGCGTCGCCGCCTCCAGCATTCCCGCCCCCACCAGCGGCCAGTCCTTTGTCGTCTACGACATCGGCTGCTAAATCTGACATCATGCTCGAACGATGATCTTTAGAGAAAACTCCGAATTCCAGCGGACAAGTCGTCATCCTGGGTGAACAGCACCAGCATAACACCTTCAATAACAACCACCCAAAAAGCTCATTTCATTTTGTACTCTTGTTTCTTTTTGTTTGTATATAGGATCCTCATAGAATTTCTGGACTGGAGTTGAACTCTGGCCGTACATAGACAACGCCATTTCCCATTTGCGCAGATGGAGTACATAGGCAAATGAATATATATCACATATTCATATACTCAAAGTCTCTTCTCGGGTGTTTGTTTGGTTTTAGTGCAAGTAGATTCAACGATTTCAGGAAAGCGGCTGCGCCTAGTAACGTGGGCGAGACTTTCTTTTCATTGCTTTTGATAACATAAAAGAAAGTACATTGTTTTACCCAAAAAAATATAGATAAAATCATTGGAAAAGATTTCGCGTTTTAAAAACTTTATCTGAATGCTCAAAACTTTGATACATGGTAGATTTGCGCCCTTCAAACAAAGCGTAGTCCGTAGTCGATACGGAGAGTATTGTAAAGACAGTATACCTAGGTAGCCAGGTACGAACACTCGATATATGTTTTCGCCGGGCTGAAGAACAAGAATTGGTTGCTGCAGTGACCCGCCCTTCTTCACTTGCCTTGGCGCTGTCGACCAAATTGAAATATATTGCACATACCGATATATTCTGACCACTAATATTCGAGAGAGAATACGAATATGATTTCCAAATCAACCTTTCTTCTCTACTGCATCATCACAGTGCACATTTTGATAACACTTATTCCAAGACGACATTGAGATACCTCACTTTAATTAGAATTAATAATTATGGTAGGCCACCCTAGCAGGCTAAGATTCCATGGCATCATGTGCCATGGTGAGTTCCTCTACTCCAGCCCATGAATCATCCATTCACGCTCGCGAGGCGCCCGGCCCAAGCGAGGCAGGCACTTAACCGACATAGCTCTCGAGAATGTAGCCGCCCTCTCCATTGAAGGCGCCGATCGACGCGCTGCCGGAGTAGGCCTGCGTGTACCCGGTCACGTGGAAGTTGGACTGGACGCCGCTGGGGTTGTTGAGCTTGAAGAGGTAGCAGTAGCCGGCCGTGTTGTAGTACGTGCCGCCGCAGGTGGTGCCGAGGGCGGCGCACGAGTTGCAGCAGGCGTAGGCCGAGCTCGCGTCGCCGACGGCCAGGGAGTACCCGTCCCCGGAGAAGACGAAGTAGTAGAACTGGACGTTGCGGCCCGCGGGGTCAGTGAACGGCGACAGCAGGACGTTGGACGAGTCGGTGCAGATGGCGTAGGCGCTGGCCGTGCTGGTCGCGGTGGCCGTGTTGGTCGTGGTCGTCGTCACGGTGGTGCTGGCGATGGACGTCTCGGTGATGGTGGCCGTCTCAAAGGATGTCAACGTGGTGGAGGCATCCTCGGGCAAGACGGTGGAAGTAGAAGTAATAGTCGAAGTGATGGTAGCAACAGCAGTCGCGGCATCGGCGGTGACGGTCACCGGCGATCCAGTGGAAGTGATAGTGGTCGTAGTAACGACTTCGCTGACAGCAGAGCAGACAACTGCAGTAGGATAGAAGCCACTGTCCTCGGGTGTGCCGTCGCAGGTGAGAGTCTGCTCAGCACCGTAGCTGCTGACTGTAGCGCTCGACTTGCTGCCGGAGTACGCAGTGGTGTGAGTGCCATTGTAGGCAAGGCCAATGCTGGCAGAGGCGCCGGAGGACTGGCCTTCGGAGTTGTGCTTGCACTTGGATCTCTTGACCTTTGAGTTGGAAGGGTAACCATCCACTATAATATTGCTGGTTAGCCATGATTTCAAGCAGTGGTGATGTGTGATTGCGAGCAGCCGTCTGGATACGGTAAACCGAAATCACTTACAAGTATCGAACGTGTCGTAAAAGGTTCCTGTCGGCTGCGAGGCTACAGTGACAGTAGTGGTAGTAGTCACGTCACGGGTCGAAGTCTCAGTAGCAGTGAAGGTCGAAGTGGTGGTTGTCGTGACGAACTCGGTGGAAGTGCTCGAGAAGGTATCCGTGATGGTGTCAGCAGTCACTGTGTCAGTGAAAGTGTCGACCTCGGTGCTAGTCACGGTCACGGCATCCGGGGTCTCGGTGGTGACGGGGATGCTGGTCGTCTCAAAGACCACTTGGCTGGTCGAGGTCAAGGTGGTAGTCGAAGAGGGCACAGTTGCGAGCGAGGCATGGCCGTACTCGGTGGTACAGGTTGCCGAGTCCGTGGCCGAGTCCTGACGCCGGAGAGCTCCAGCCGCAACGGCCGAGAGCAGGCATGAAAGGGTAACAGCGGTTGGCAGCATTTTCAAAAGAGTGTTTCCAGCCCAAGGAGGCAAGAGCAAAGTAAAAGAGTGTAGTGAGTGACGTGCAGACCATTCAAGCTGCAGTCATCGCACGACATGGCAACATGGGCATATATATCGCCCATCCCAGAAGCGGCTCTTGCGCATCCGAAGCTTGTCGCCGGTAGCTGCTCGCAATTGATCGCCGAATCCCATTGTCGTTCTTCATTTCCGATGTTGCCCAATCCAGCACGTTCAGCTCATTCAGCCAGCCGCCACACAGCTAGCGTACCCGCCAGCTGAAGCTCTCGCGGGGGACGAATCGGTCACTTTTGCCGACCTGGGTGTAGTTCAGCCTGCTTAGGGCTATGGCTAGCGCTGAAGAAAACTTCTAGGGGTAAGCCAGGCCGCGTACTCCAGGTCCATGCTTCATCCTATAGGCTCTGCCGAGCTAATACAGTGGAACAAATCAATAGACGTTTGGGTCCTCTATAGGGGAGCGAGGGGAGAACCTCGAGACTTGGGACAAGGGAGAAACAAAGTTATGAAGATCTAGGTAGGACCCTGGCACGGATCGATCGCGTCTGGAGAAATATCGCCAGGATTACAGGGCTGCAGGCTATTCACCGTTCCCAAGAACTTTTATATAACCATTGATCACCACCGGTCTGGCGATTCTTTCACAGTGGATTCGAGCTCTGATACCTATTCCAAACTGTGACTCCATCTCTACCTACCCATCTCCAGTGCCAAGAGAGCTTAATCGCGCCCACTGGACAAGCAAGACGATCCTTTCTCAGGTCCATGCGCTTGGGCCCAGACTTCTTTTTCAATATCTCATTTCACCCAACCTAGAACGAGATTGACCGGACCAAAACTTCCACCATACTGACAAACGACAATGCCAAGAGCCTTCATCTATGTGACGGTCTCATCTTCAACTCATGCGGCAATGTCATCCCACGATTGACATAATGCAGTGAGCGACTTGACGGACCGAACCCCAAGATCATTATCACCTGCTAAGTCGATCTTTTTATACGTCTTGACTGACCTAGTGCCGCTCGACTTTCTGCACACTGTTTCACTTGACAATTACACGATGTGCACACGCCTTGAAGACTTGATGCGCACATATTCCACCTGCGCTAACCCCTTGACAATGCACGATCCTGTGCCAAGTGCTGTGGGTAGAATGGCATTCTTCAAAGCTAGCCGGCACCATCGACACATTTCACAGAACCCAAGTACTCTTAAAACTCGGCCAGTTGCAGGGCAACTCTCGCCGGGTAAATTTCTTTTGATTTCATTTAGTACGATACACGTTTGAGCATCTCTTCGAGACATTCTACTCCAGAATTGAGAAACATTACGGTGCACCTTTTACAATAATCTTTCCCTTGGCACGACCCGTCCTCAGCTTCTCATACGCCTTTGGCGCATTCTCCCACTCAAACACTTCGTCCACCGCGACTTTGATCTTCCCACTTCCTAACCACTCCCCAAGCTGGGCCAGATCCTTGTGACTATTCTTGACGGCTTCGAGAACAAACTTGCGCGAGCCGCCGCCCAGGAATGACGGCAACATCATGCGCGACGTCAAGTTCTGCATGCTGCCCATGGTAATGTCGGCGCCGACCTGCACGAACTTGCCGGTGGGCACGAGAAACTCGTCTGCGGCCTTGTACAAGTCCCACGGCTGCCCGACAAAGTCCACGACGAGGTCAAACGCCTGGCCCTTGGCCTTGAGCCGCTCGATCAGACTGCACTGTGTATAGTCGAGGACCTCGTCCGCGCCGAGGCTCCTGCACAGATCCGTGTTGGCTGTGGAGCACGACGTGGTCACCCGGCAGCCGAGCAGCTTGGCGATCTGGATGGCAAACGTGCCGGTGCCGCCGCTGCCGCCGTTGATGAAGACGCGGAACCCGCTGTGCTGGTCCGGGACGTTGTATGCGACGCTGCGGTAGGCTACCTGCCCGGCCGAGCCCACGCCGCTGGCGTCCTCGAAGCTTACGCTGCTCGGCAGAGAGGCGCACCCGGAAGACTTTGCGACCACATACTCGCCCAAGGCACCAAATTGGCCTGGATCGAGGCGGCCGAACACTGAATCGCCCGCCTTGACGGAGAACTCTGTAGCAGTCCCGTGCGCGACGACGGATCCGGCAAAGTCCATGGCCGGACTGGCTGGCGTCGAGATCATGGCGCGGGACATGCCGTAAGGAAGCTCCGCGAGTTTATAGTCTATTGGATTCGGTCCGGCGGCGCGCACTCGGACGAGTAATTCATCTTTGGCCAGCTTGGGTGGTGTTGATGAACGGGGGTGTGCTGCTGTGGAGGAGAGGGTCAGGCTCTTGTGTAAGCCGCCAGCTGCGTTGGTGTACTGCCACGCCCGCATGACTTTGGAGGATGTTGATGCCATGAAGATAGGTGATGTGATAGGGGATGTTACTTCTTGATGGAAGAGAGATGATTCAAGAAAACAGAACTGACATTGCTTGACTTATTTATACTCATCTTCCTAGGTATTTGGATTCAGATTCCCATATGTCGGACTGTCCTAGATGCCCGGTTTATTACCATGACACGGCCCCGTTCGTCGATGGCCCCGTTTTGCCAAGAGATTCGATTTTCCTAAAAGGGTATAGATGTGACTTATTCTAGTCTCCACCAGCCGCTGACGGTTGCTAGTACCTTTTCGTCTTCCGTAAGCCGGGTCCCTCAACGACTACATGTCATTTTCCACCTCATAGCTTTCTCCAGGCCAGGAAAAGCACCTCGATGTCGGGAAGAATGGGGTTGCAGCTAACCTTTTTGAACACGAGCAATGCTCCGGTCCAGGGGGCTGCCGAGACCAAGCGCATGAGAGCCCACGTCAATAAAGTCAACTTTGCCAAAAGGAGACAACGGCTTATCGAAAAGAAGCGCAACAAGCACGTTTCGTATCCAAGTCCCGAGTATTCATCGTCTGGGACCGACGAGGAAGCACTCGATCAGCATAAACTTGCCAGAAAATGGAGCCCGCTTTCTCCCGAGCCAGAGGCCGATCAGGTCCTGCTCACTATGATTCATCGGACTGATGGATCGATTCGATATTGTAAGCATCAAGTACCACTATTTTGTTCATGGTCGAGGTCGCTGTTTCTCATTGGACATTAGTACTATGCGAGTTCCGCCCACTCGTCTTCCCAGAAGGTATAGGGGCTCCTGGCTCTGCCCCCGAGGCCGCCTGGGTCCATCTGCTGCTATCCGAGCCGGCCCTGCTTGAGGCTTCTGTCGCCATAGGGCTGAAGCACTATCCTAGGCACCAGTATATATGGGGACCCCGCGAGGCGGCAATCCGCAAAGGACGAGCAATCAAAATGGTCAACGAACGGCTGGATACACCTTCGGCATTGACCGACGGTCTTTTGAGTGCCGTCTTTACTCTAACATGGGCTGAGGTGTGTGATACTGGTACAAAATGGGAGCGCAATTGAACTGATTATACTCCATAGCACCTTGGCAGCGACACAAATGCCATGAAGATCCACATCGATGGCCTCGCCCAGATGATCAAACTGAGGCGATCGTCAGGAAACAATAACATCCCGTCTTGGCTATCCGATTTCCTCCTCTAGTAAGCACCTGATCTAATATGCTCCAAGTCCTGTGCGCTAAACACCAAACCAGTGCTTCCATGGCACACAGTATACCATCTGCAAATGGCCTACACAAACAACTCATACAAGCTCTCATCGACAGTGATATACCAAGTTTGCTGGACCTCAACTATATCCGGTCGGAGGTTGATCATTTGCGCCAAACCATTGATCACTACCACGTAGCTTCGGAGCCCACCAGCGATATGAGATTGAACATCGAGCAGCATATTTTGCGGCTACAATCTGAGATTGATTCTATCCTAGCAACGCAAGATCACCACATACGAACCCTACGCCTTTCTATCCAAATGTTCCTATTAGTCCTGTGGCCCAACATATCCTCGAAAAACTTGAATTTGATGGCCGAGGATCTGAGACGAGCCTTTGAAGAGCCTCATATCAGGCTCTGCTCTACAGTTGATCTACCAATCTGGCAGTTGTCGGTCGGTGCTACAGCCGCTAGCTCACCAGGAGAGACGAGATCATGGTACATATCCCGATTACGCGAGCTGTCATTCACGATGAACGTCGACATACAAGACAAGGGGATGGCGTCGTTGGAAGCGACGTTCATGCCCGATGCACGTGTACTCGAGCAGTTCCAGCAGGTGTGGCACGAAGTATCTTGTTCGTCCGAACACCAACTTCATGGCCAATTGAAGTCTGAACGATGAGATCACAAGTCATCATCGAATGCCATGGATTGCGTTTCATATATCCAATAGAACACAAAATTCTATGGAAAGGTTCAAGACTTCATTCCGCTGGTGTTACAACGGATATTCGTTGCACCAGTAATCGTCCCGAGCAGTACGACCGCGGCTGTGTTTGCGGTCAAAGCAAGAGTTCCCTGCAATCGCCTCCGGTGGCCGCAGCGGAGAGAAGACTAATGATGAGGCGTTGAAAAAGAACAAAGAAGTCAGTCGCTGGTTGGAATGCTCAAATGACACCTATTTGGGTATTGGCATGCGTAGAACATCAAATGACAGTGGGCTCGGCGGTTGTTCAATTTGCAGAGAAGGGACGAAGCAACCCGGAATCAAGAATCAGGAATGACAGAGGAAAGACCGAAGCAGCCACATAAGACTCGAGGCTTCTTCATTGGACACCTCCGTCATTTCCGCCGTCAACGCATGCGGACCTCTCTTTCTCAATCTCACTCTCTCACTCCATCGCGCACTCTACCACTTACACAAACAACCACTCTGCAACTCACGTGCAAGCACCATACTCGAGTCGTTGGGCATCGCAAACATGCTGTCGCCACACGATCTACGATACAAGTATCCAGAATCCAATCCTGCAAATATCCATGTTCGAGCTTGGTATCTCGCGTGCCGACGACCACTTAGCCCTTATGTTCTACTTCCCAAGTCGATCAAGATTGACGGAAAGAAAACGACCCGCATTGTCAGATGTAAGGACATGAATCCTTTGTTGACCATTGTCCGGAATCTTTTGGCTTCAGGTTTCCCTCTCACGCCAGAGGCCGAACGATCAAGCCTGATGCGCGCGGCGTTTCATGATTTCAACAATGATGAACATCGGTACCAATGGGGCAGTATTGTCAAGGGTCAGCTCCTCGCCGACTTGTTCCCTGAACGGGAGTTGGACACCGAGTTTAAAGACCGGCATTCGAATTTGTGTGACCTCCTCAGTACTGCTGCTGTCTAGACGCACATCTTCCAAAATTCAGCCTTTCTGCTGTTCGATCCGGAAGCGAAAGAGCCATGCGAAGGGGGGTTCCGATCCATCGAGCTAAGCGACGCCTGCAACGCACAACAAAGCCGCCTTGTGTATGATGGCAAGAGACCACTGTCCGAATCACTGTCAGAGTTTCTGGACTCTAGGCTTTGTAGTCATTACCCTCTAATGATCACCGTGTTCCCTCCGTTTCTGAGGGTCTGCTACGATCCTGCTTCCAACGAAGACTCGCCTACTCGCAGATTCGATGACCTCTCAACCTTCACATTGAGAGGGTGGACGACAGGACCTCAACCTCAAGGACCTCAATCTCCAGGATCTCCTGGTCAAGAAGCTGATACAGGCCCTCCAGTTCATCAGAAGCACAACTACATCCTCTTCATGGTCGTAGCGCAAGTAAAAGGTGCCTTTATGCTAGCGAAAAGCACCGTGGTCAGAACGTACACCACACAGTTGCGACCAATTATACCGCAGCAGCCGGAGGTCAGTTACATGCCTGGCGACTGGAGACTTGGCGACCCCTCTCACCGCTACATGCTGTTCTATCACCGCCTCGACCCGGATTTCAAAACCGATCACTTGCCCCCCAGACCGCCCCTGGAGGTCTATGAAATGAGCCCTGAGGAGTTGTTACGGCTGCAAACAGGACCGCCGCCCGCGGCTTCTGAGATGGACCTTCACGAACAGGACAATATTCAATCTCCCAAGCAAAGTGGCCCGTCTCCGGATCTGTCCTTGATAACTCCAGAGTGATGACGAAGTGGCCCGGATAGCCTAAAACATGCCGTTGACGGCCGGGGCACCATGTCCCCTCGGGATCGAAGATAATCGTGCTCGTGATGTTGTTCCCATCAGAATTAAAGAATCATTGGTACACAGTGCTCTGCATTGTGGGATATGGAATTTGGAGGCGAGACTACAGTGTTTCTTCATAACGCTAGACATGAATAAAGAAGTATGCCTGTGGATACTCTCAACGAGTCCTTGTAAATGATTCCGTGCCTGATCACTATAGACTTTTGCAGAGTGGCCTTGTGCAGCAAAGGCCCCATGTCAGGGCATTAATGTTGTGGGTGGCACGGCACGGGATTCTTGGTTGCGGATCGGTATACCGCCCTCGTATTCGTGTAACCTTCTGATGGCTATAAGGGCACACAGATCGCCTATAGTTCATCCCGTTCTTCAGGCTTCAGCTGATTTCTCAATATACCGGCTCCCATCACTCTGACTCACCCTTTTCTCTGACACCCTATGACGTATCAAGTAGGAAAATCAGAGTTTGGCTTACCACCAAGCCCATTTTCTCCAATCTAGTATTCGTTGTCGCGATTTACCAAGATTATTTCCCTATTTCTGAGTTTCGGGCCGGTGATGCCAGGAGCATTGCCAAAATCAGCTTGTCTCTCGAACACGGAACTAAGAGAGGAAAAGAGTCAAAATGCAGGGAAAGTCATTCGAACTGTGTACATTTTCAATTTTGTGCCGCGCAGAGTACGATGACAACCTGAAATGAGGTTGTGTTTATTTTGAAATATATCTTTACCAAAGATTCAAAAACCCAAGCGCAATTTTGTGAATCTGATAGTGTACGGAGACTTTTGTTACATGATTATAGCGGAGCCATCACCAATGCCACCAGCTCAATTTAGGAAGCTAGTGTGATTCTTATTCTTGCAGCGAGGCGCCTGATCGTGCTCTTCAAGGATGATTATCGATATGGTATGAGTCTCCGTTCGGGTCCAAGGAGTATCCTTTTGCCATCTTCATCCTTGGCATCTTTATTCTTGGCATCTTTATTTTCGGTTGGCGTCTTGGGCCTTTGGACATAATCATCCAGCCTTTTGATGGGTCGCCACCATTTTCGGGGAGCGAACCAAGCGGGTGGTAAGGCATATTCTGGTGTCGTGGGTAACGAGGACATCAAAATTGAGTACAATCCTATAGGCCCATGGTCAGCCAGTGTTATCCGACAAACTTGGATTGGGAATACTCACTTCCAACAAGCCGAAGGATATCCAATATGTTATAAATCAGGAGCTGAATGGCCCAGGATGTGACAAAGAGAGGTGAGAAGACAAGACCGCCGAATATTTGAAGAGGGGACCACCCGGTAAATGGCAGCGCCGTTGCCACGGACTCCCTGGACATGGACGTCTGGGTTTCCGCGTCTTCTGGTGCGGGTCGCCTTCCGAAATAATCGGCAGACCGCGCAATGACTTCGTCAACGTTCAAAAGTCGGCCAGCCACGACCACCCTGCGCGCGGGTATCTCCACCAACAAGTACTTCACCCAGAACCACAAGAACCACGACTTCTCATCATCTCTGATACGACTCTTTCGTTTCTGTTCATCATCGCTTTCCTCGTCTGAATCGTCGTCACGATGTCTGCTCATGGCGCTCGACTTCATCTTGTCGCGTGAGTACTCGTGCATAGCCCGAGAAACCCTCTGTACCATTCTTGCGAGCTCCTTTGCGTTGACGAGCATGACCACGGTCAAAACAAGTGCGACAATGGCACATGTAATCATGTTGACCAGAAGAGGGGCATCCGGCAGCCCGCTCATACTGAACACGCTGCTTGCGAAGCCCAACGGCAGAAATACAACGGTGACGTATGTGAATAGCCGCATGTTCTCCGATTCGCGCAGGCTCCTATCCTCTGCAATCCTTGCAATATTCGTAGACAATGTGGTTGCAAACTTCTCCTCCAAAGCCTTGGCATCAGCGTGGAAATCCTTCAATTCCATTATCTTGCTTTCAATGGTGGCTCGGTGAAGGCTGATACTCTCGCGGTATTTCCTTTCGTCGTTTCGGGTCCATCGAGGCTGTTGCGCACGGTCTCCTTCTCTGGCATCCCATCTGCTGACTACATTGAGAATCGTAGATAGATTTGTGTTTATGAGTTCAAGCAAGTTTCGAGAGCGTTGCAATTGAAGCTGTGTCGTTGCGAGATATTGCTCGCTGCTCAACTCAGCAAACGATTTGACACCTTTGTCCAATTTTTTCTTGAGCTTCTGGACGAGTTCCCTGGTTCCGTGTGAAGCTTCTTCCAGATTTTTGCAAGCAAGAATTAGCTCCTGAACCTTTCTTTGACCTTTGTCTCTCTTCTTCAAACGTCCTTTGGTAAAAAGACCAAAGTCAGAGGCATCGGCGACAGAGTTAGCAACAACACAGGTCCAATGACGGTCGAATATATCGCCGTCGAAGCGGAAACCGATGCATTGGAGAACAGCGATATTTTCCTGATCAAGGCGATACCTTCTTCCATGACCTAGATTCTTACGTGACTGTGATCCAGAATGCTCAGATATGGCGTAGAAGCTGAAAAGAAGTTCAGTGGTCCACGTGTTATGGACCATGCTCGTTTGATCATGGTAAAAGTTTATCTGCCTGGAATATCGGTCGAAAAATGTGGCCACTGTTGTTTGATAGGCGCTGGGACTAGTCAAGTAGCAAATCAGTGCGATCTCGGCGTCCGGGTTGGCCAAAACAATCGAACGCTTTTTTGCACCTTCCGCCGTTCTGTGCGCAGCAAGTTTGTCCCATATCTCTTTCCTCGAACGAGATTTGTGCACTTTAGGATCACTTTGATCTCTGTTTCTCTTCCCCACATGCTTCTGCTTCGGGATGTCGAAGATAATGGCAACCTGTCTTGAAGAGAGTTTAGTATCATCGAAAGTTTGGTTGCCATTCTCATATTCCTCCATTTGCGTTGATATCCAATTGCCACCTGCTGCGCCATCGGCCTGTCCAATCCAGGCTGATATATCGGAGAAATCGGGCAGCTTTGGCGGCGACTGTCCGAAAAATTCCGGGTAGTTGAATAGCCACTCTTCGTCAATGTCCACAATCTTGCTTGAATCCAAGAGATTCCCGTACTGAAACGTCTTCTTCATGCTTGCCTTAGGCCGGTGGCTTGCTTGATGTTCATATCGTCCCAGGTTCTTTCGTGTTGAGCTTAGTTGGAGCCTGAGATCCTCTGATGCCCGACTTTCCACGTTCTGCTTCAGCGGCTCCATGTCATTAGCCTTGATGACTGAGTCTCCTGAGTCACCAGTTTCACCGCAACATATGGCGCATAATCGATCGAAATTGACCAGAAGAATGTGACAAATCTCAAAGTGAGCATGGAAATAGAAGTCCCTGTACTGCTCCTCATCGAAAAGGACTGGCATGAGGCGCCCATCAGCGCTTTCGTCTAGCTGGCCTGGAAAGAAGCCGTTCAAGCTCGTAATTTGGAATAAAGCTCTCACGGCATCTCGAACAAGGCTCGATATCTCTCTCGTTGTATCATTCCTAAAGCCGTGCGATCCCATTGTGATTGCCAGCCCATATCGAATGGCATTATCCCACACGAGTTTTCCATTATCCTCATGGTAAGCTTGCGCCTGGATAGTGCTATTCCAAAGTTCTTGAAATGAGGGCAGGAAAAAGTCCCGCGCAGGCTGGTAGAAAAGTGCCGTATCACGCGCGTGGAACTGGAAACGGTGCTCTCTAGCAGAGCGCGTAACTGCAGAATCATGATGCGTCAGCTTGTTTGGGTTAGATAAGAGGCAGGAGACACAAAGCAGAGAGAATAATAACAGTACCGGCAAGCATTCTCTTCCCCAACTCATCGTTTTGTACAGTGAAGCGTTGGAGCATCTCCTTCTGGATATCGACGACCGAGTATTTCTTCTTGTCCGATCCGAGTGGCCATTCTTCCCACATTTTGAGGTTTTCTAGAGCTTTGAAAGCCCTCCATATCCACACATGGTCATCCAGCCGAAAAGTGTTGATGCCCTCTTCGACTGCGTGAGGCCACGCAAACTTGACACGTGGATCCGCCAGGGACAGAGATTTCAGCCATGGATCACGAAGCTGCCTCAAAAAGCTCTCGCACAGAGTCCGAGTCGGCTTATCATGGTAGAGCTCCAAAACTGCAGCTACTTTGAGTATTTGAAAGGGGGTATCAGTTGGCCCATCGACTGCATGCCATGAGTCACTTTCGTCATCATCGGGGTAGACTTTCCCTGTCACCCAGTAATTGGCAGCAAAACAGTTGCTTATTGGCTTTTCAGCCGCCGTAAGCCACTTGACATGGCCAACACAGACCGATCGTATTCGGCTTTGCAGGCTTTTGATACCATCATCGGGGTCTTGTACCCGATCCAGTCGTCTCTCGATCTCTATCAGAAATTGTAGCGCAAAACTGCAACTCGTGTCAGCTACCTTTCTGCATCAATTACATCAAACTTACAAGCTGGCTGAGTTACACACGCGATGTAACGACATATCTCCACAAGTTATTGCAATAGGTGGTATTCCATCATCGCATTTGTGATTGATTGAAGTGCCAACTGGAATCGCGCAGACAGAGAGGATATGTTCTAGGTTCCTCCAGATGGCATATCTCAAATGATTGGATGGCGAGTCTGACGGGATGCCTGATAGTTGCTCCGCTGGATGCAGATGACCATTGCCACAAGATGGGTCATGGGTTGTTGTCCTAGATGCCTGGTCACCAGGCTGGCCATTGTTCATTGTACCGTTGTCGCCGAGAGAGTCAGAGGTTGCATCGGAAAGATTGATCGAGAACAGCTGTTGCGAATTCGGTGAACCCCGACTCATAAAGTCATCCATGCGCACATGTGTCTTTGGAATGACCAGGTTGTGCCAGTCCACCTCTGTCAATGGCAGCAGCAGCATTCGGTACGCTACAATGATTTCTACTCTTCTTTGTGGGAAAAGCGAGTCTTTGTTTCTTTCTTGCCATGTTTCCGACCAAGTCTGCGGTGATGAAAAGTTCTGTCCACTTTCAAACTTCATCGCTACACCATTGACAAAAACCGCCGCAACCACCGTTACAGCGCAAGGGCTATTGGGCTCCATTTCTGGCCTTGGTCCTTCACCCTCAACCGGTATCTTCGAGGCCTCTGCGTTTGTATCCGTTTCATCTGACGGTGGCGGCGTCTGTTTCTGTCGGAAGTATTGCAAACGAGGTTCTGTTTGCTGTTCCGGTGTGACGAGTTCGGAGCTCGTCTCAGAGGCAATGGATTTGGAGCTGGGCGGCACTTGCTCTGCGGAGTTTGCATCGTTTTCTTTGGTGTGTGTCTGCAATTGGCTCTCGTATACAGGCTGGTCTTTCTCATTTCGATCCTGCTGTGCTTCTACGGGGGGGTATGGAACTCGCCATATCCAGCTGTAGCTGCCAGGCCCTGGACCACTCTGGATGGATGCCTTTGAGTTGAACGTTGACGGTTCAGTATTGGATGTTAAACCAGTATAACCGCCAGTATGGTCGAGATCGCGGATGCGTAAATGCTTCAAAAAATTGATATCGACTTTTGAGGCATCGGTGCTTGTGTTCTCAATAGTACACCTTTGTAACAGAGTCTTGTCATGCGCCATCCACTCGACGGTCAAACTGGTGTTGGGATCGGAGAACTGGCCTGGACCGTACTTATAGCAGGGCCACCGCCAATGCCTCCAACTCAGCTTGGGAGGCTGGTCTGATTGCATTATGAGTCCGTCTAGAGATAGACCATAGCTTTTGTGACTGAGAGAGCTTTCTTTTGTCATCTGGTCGAGTTCTTTCGCTCGATCCACGATTTGAAACGGCTCTTCCACGAATTCATGGTCCGCGGTGAACGTTCCTGATCTTCCAGCACCTAGGTAGTCACCAAACTGCATCAAAATCCCATAGGCGTTGACTGTTGCCGTGGTTCCTTGGTCTCCGAATGATGCTGAGCAAAGAGGATTCGGCGGTGATTCCCAGGTGGTTGAATCTGCAGACGAAGCAGAAACTGCATGGCGATCAGTCTCACTTGTCGTACTTCCATCTGGACTTTTGATGTGTTGCAAGACATCGTGGTCACCGAGAATTCCATCCACTTCCCAGAATGGTTGGAGTGGCTCGCCGGGGGAAACTGATACTCTTGGTGCGGTAGACGAAAACATCTCCCTCCTGTTCGATGCATTGCTGGCAGCGCTGCCTGCCATCTTCCGAGAGACTTTGACAGCAGCTCCAGAATTGTGAATTGGTGACTGGAACGATGGGGCCAGAGCTCATACATCTATCATCACAAACCCAAGGGTCAGAACCTCGCACATACTCGCCAAAGGTCAGGCTGCGGTTCAATGCAATTGTCGGCTTATGTGCATGGCGCTAGTACGATTGAACACTCTGATTATGCCAGACATTGCGAACAGGGCAAGCCGATGCGACCAGCTGACGAGGGAAATACATGACTGCAGATATGTGACATTGCAGCCGGTGCAAGGGTGCGAGGGCATTGTACCAATGCTGGGAGTCTTGTGCTACTTGAGTCTTGACCGATACTCTGTTCAAGCGCAGGAAAACGCGCCAGTTCGCATAGCTGATGAGGCGACGATTCGCTATGCGATGTAAACAAGTAGGGATTGTGTACACCGAGCTGGCCAGGATGATACCGCCATCGAGACGCCAGGACTCAAGGAACCGAGTGTAGACGTGTCACATCCAGGTTGAGCGTGTTGGGGGCTGGGGCCCACACGATGAGGGCGCTCAAGAATGGCATCGTCGTCGCCGGCATATGGCCATAGCTGAGTCCCAATCAATGAATGTCATACAACCTGTGCAAATCTATCCGCCGCTATCTTCGGGTAGCTGGTTGAAATCGCATAGTGACACTCGTTGACGTACTCGAACGAGTGCTGGTCGAGGTGCAAGTACGATGTTTGTGGATGTACATTACAGATAGGTGAAGGGATCTCTGAAGTTTCGGTGCTAGATATGCTGGAAGTTGATCAATTGGCTCGCTACAGCAGGCGTACAGGTGCACTACACTGGCTACAGCAGGCGGCAGGAAGCGGGCAGCGGGGTAGCTTCACAATGGGAAGTAACGACCAGTGTGGTCCTTCTTGCCGCTTCCCAAAGTACACCACTATCATGATCACTCGAATTTCTAAGAGATGACTCGATACAGAGGAAACGATCACCCGCCCCAGGACTCATTAGCCTGTCTTGAAAATTGTGCTTCTAGCAAGCTCATCATGCTGTTTGCAGCTACAAATGCAGCCTGACCAGACAATTGACGCCGCTGACAGGCCTGACTCAGGTCTATCCGTATCATAACAAATGGACAACGGAGCCCCGAATTCCAGACTAGGTTTTTGCTCAAACTCGACGACTCCCATCACAAAAACCACCAGTTCGCCAATCATCTGATGACGTAGTCATCTTGTCTGCCTAGAGCTCTCGACAATTGCAATCAAAGCCGTAGCACTTTCTCTCAGTCCCGAGTCCCGACGCCCCTTAGTTATATGATGGGAAAAAGCGGAGCGCCGCATGTCCCACCCCCGGGTCTTATCTGATGGGAGGTTGTACCGACACCAGTAGAGCTCCGCTCGGGGGTTCCGCTTCGACGCCGTCTCGCATAATCTGGAGAACGAACCCTCTTGCTTTATCTAAACTTTCTAGCCTATCCTGATCAGCAAGGAACGTTATAACATGTTCTACCAAGGCAGCCCCGCAGATACGCGTGATCTGCCCTGCTGCGAATGCGTGGTGGGCGAGGTCATGGTAGACAATCAGTTACCCCCTTGCAGCTGGTTATCTCGCCCGATAGGCATAGCTGCAGGAGACGCAGGATGTCCTCGACAGGTACAAAAGAGATGACCTATGACCTCAACCGAGCTCTAGGTAGGTGTCCTTTACCTCAAATCGATTCAGCATTGAACTTGGCTTCAATTCCGGGTTGCCTGCCATGTCTGACAAAGAGTTGCAGCAGGGGACAGATCCCTCTGCGGGCCTTCCGCCGGGAACCATTCGTCTCATTGACACGGACGGCGGTATCCTCTCCAGGCATGCCGACGGCAAAGGACAAAAGGACATCATCTTGGTTCCTCGACCCAGCGAGGATCCGGAAGATCCCTTGAACTGGACTTATAAGCGCAAGATTCTGGCGACGAGCTGTGTGGTCATGTACACGATTATGATTGCGATTCCATCCAGCGCTGTGTATTCCATCGTCACTCCGATTCGTGCCGCCACGTCGTTGACTTTGACCGACATCAATAACGGGACTGGTATTATGGTGCGTGACCTTATCATCGCTCACAAGATAATTACCACTGACTTTTGCATCAATTAGTTTTTGTTCTACGGCTGGGCATGTATCATCTGGCAAGCTGTCGCTCTACAATACGGCAAGAGACCGGTCTACCTCTTCTCCATCATAGCCAACATTATCATCCTCGCGACCGCACCGCTCTGCACAACCTCTGGCACATACACCGCGAATCGCATCCTGCTAGGATTTTTCGGCGCGCCCGTCGAGTCACTCTGCGAGATCTCCGTCGTCGACGTCTGGTTCGCCCACGAGCGTCCAAAGTACCTGGCCTGGTACGGGTGGTCCCTTGCGCTCACCGGCAAGCTGGCCCCCATGCTCTCAGGCTTCATCAATTATGGCATGAACTGGAAGTGGACGCTTTGGTGGTGTGCCATCTGGAACGCGATTGCCTTTGTCTATTGCTTCTTCCTCATGGAAGAGACCAATTACGACAGGAAACACGACAGCCCGCCTCCGCAGGCGATGCCAACACCAACGGAAGCCCCCGTGGTTTCGCAGGACGTGACAAATGAGAAGTCTGCACCATCCACCACACCAGAAGATCGTGAAGCAGGTCAGATAATCTGGCCCCGGAAGTCGTACCTTGATAAGCTCGGAATCAAGGACAAGAAGCGTCCGAACCGAATGATCAATATCATGATAGCTCCATTCAAGGGCTTCACCTATCCCGCGGTTGTATATGCTGGGTATGTATTCACGTCATCCCACAAGAAGCCACGGCTCAGAAACACCATGCTAACTCTTTTACCCACACTAGCTTCATGTATGGAGGCAACTCTCTCGTCTGGCAGGGATTTCAGAACGCTACCATCGGTACCATCTATACTACACAGTACGGCTTCAGTACAGCTACCGTAGCCGCTGCTTATGCCGGGGGTGTCATTGGGACGATCATCGGGTAAGTCACCATCTTGCTAAAGAAACTTGCTCTCTCCTCCTTTAAATTTTTCTCGTGCCTAACTATTCTCAGTGGATATTACTGCGGAAAGGTCGGCCGCATGCTGACCATCAAACTGGCCCGCCGAAATGGCGGAATATCCGAGCCAGAGCACGGTCTCTACATCTTTGCGCTGAGCATTTTCCTCGTCCCCTTCGCCATGATTCTCTACGGATGCGGCGTGGCCTATCATCTGCATTGGTTCGCATTGGTCATAACTCAAGTCGCAATCGCTTGCAACGGAGCGTTGTGCGTGTCGTCGGCTCTGGGCTACGCCATGTCGAGTTATCCTGAACTTTCCGGTCAAATGGTGACGACGTGCGTGCTGATCCGAAACACGCTCTCTTTTGCGATCAACTATGGTATTACTCCCTGGATCACTGCGAGCGGCTATCTGAGGGTGTATTGTATCGTGGGAGGTATTGGATTTGTGTGGAATGCTAGCGCTTTCGTCATGGCCAGATATGGGCGCAGCTTGAGGGAGAAGACTGCTGCGCGGTATTATCGAGATGTAGAACGTGCTAGAGCCAAGGGCTTGAGCCATTGAGTTGACTGTGTTATATACTCATAACCTACCCGGTACGAAGACTTTTGTAACCTAGGATCATTGCACTGCGAACATCCACATCAAAATGTCGTAGTCGACTTTCGAACATGGGGATGATGTCAAAAGATGAGCCTGTAAACTCTACAATGGAATACAACTTATTTCAATGGTTATCTAGCACAATTATCTTTGGGTATCAATATCTGGCTCTTGTCGCACCTCCCAATCATGTGTTATCGTAATCCTTCTCTGGTCCAACGGAGAGATTGGTGTCCCAGGCTCCAAATGCTCCATATCTGAGGCACACCGATCGACCGAAATTTGGACATTGTGCTTCGGGCCCGCCGGCCGGAGCTCGTACTGTGAAGGGTCATCGCCGAGCGACTCGAAGGCGCGCGAGTTATTGGGGCCCTGCGACGTGCTGCGCGTCTTGAACGAGAATATCGGCGTCGGGATCCTCTCGCTGTCGTCGGCTGCGACTCGGTGCTTGCTGCTGCTGCGGCCCAGCAGGGGCCGCAGCATGGGCACGGTCGCGAGCACGATGGCGAGCGACGGCTCGACGGCGCTGAAGATCAGGGCCTCGACGCATGTGTAGGTCAGGTCGTCGAAGTCGACGCTGATGAGGGTGACGAGGCGGAATATGCTAACGATGACGGCTCTATAATTGAGCGGCTGTCAGTACTGCTGGGAGAACAGGGAGCCAGGCATGAAAATGACAGGTACTTACAGGAATCCAATGCCAAATGTACACATGAGAACCAGTTTTTTGTACGTCGGCAGTCGCAGAGCAAACAACGAGGGCAACGCCACAGTCAGTGCCGCTACATCAGTAATGATATTGCCGGCACCAGTCGTCTTTACAATAGCAATCAGATCGCCGCAGTGCCCGTCCGGTATCGTCTTGTCCCAATTGTATGCGAACGGATGACATATCGTACAGCCACCAATAACGGCAATGACCAGAAACAAGAAGATCAACGCAATCGAGATATCAACAGCAGTGGTGACCTTTGCCACGGGGAAGAGCTTTCGGTATAGGAGCAGCACGGAGAGTTTGCAGCAACTCAGGCTCAACGCCCACAGCCCTTGGATCGGAAACAGTAGCTGGTTAGATGTTAGAATATCACTTGCGAAGCAGAAGAACGTAACCTACGATGGAGAAGCCTTCCGTCGCCTTATCTCCGTATATTTCTCTGATCTCAGAGGCATGGTAACCAACACCGAAGTTGAGGACAGCTGCAAGTCGTGTCGTGTTAGACCCAGTCGATTCGAGCTCTCCAAGTCCATCATGGCTACCGTGTTGCGTAGGTACTCACCCAAAAAGCATACTATTTGGAAACCGACGGCAAGTAGCTGGAGTACTTATTAGAGAAGCTTTCAATGAGTTCTATTTCAATGAAGCAGACTCACCCATGCGGCAACCATCAAATAGTCGCTGATATCAAGAGTCCGGTGCGCGATGCGGCGTGCGAGCAGCCGCAGAACAATGGCGATAGTGGGCAGCACGAGGAAGACGGCTGCTACGGCCAATAGCGAAACTTGGTCACTCCGTTCAACAGAGAACTTCATCATGACTTGTCCAAATATTCAATTATGGTTGCTCGATAGACAACCTGACATCCATCAAGCCATCGAAACAAAAGTTTGCGAAAAACGCTCGTCAATAGACATGCCGGTTCTATATTTGTGTTTGTGTGTGTGACTTTGCGCTCGCGTGTGCATGTTGCACCCTGCGCTGCGGCATCCTGGAAATCCTTCCATCTGGTTTGAATCTCTCCTCTTGGAAACAACTCGTTGATAAACCCGGATAGGCACGCGCACGTCGCATGCATCCATCATATCATGTCTCGTTCGCACCTCCGCCAAGTCGAATCCTGTCAGCAGTCACGGCAGGAGATCCACAGTGATTGCAGCGGCCCCCGTCGCACCCCAGTGGACGGATTGTACCGTTCGTAGTGGGCAAAAGCCTATCTCGGGGAAGCCCCCGGAACCGCCCCAGTGCCGCATAGGTGCGTTGTTAGGGGCCCTGAATTTCGATAAAGGCATGTACAACGCAAGGATCAACAGTTGACTCAGTGCCCTGCATCTTCTCAGAGCAAATGCTCGATGCAAATAAAAGTGAACAAAGTCCAGATCTACCTCCATTGTCTGCCAACATGCAACAATTGGAGATACTGGCTGCTTCTGAACAAAGTCGGAGGCTGATCTCGTTCAGCTTTCGGAATTCGAGCCAATTTATACGACTTTGCATACGCAATGGTCAATGGCCAAAAACACACAACATTACACAACAGTCGCTCGGCCGAACAGCCACGAGGAATTCCCACATACCTATCCAGACAGCGATGGCACTCATGTACGGAAAACAGCCAGTCGACTGTCGGATCGCAATTGTAGCGGCGGGTGTCACCGTCGTCTAATGGTTGCTAATTGCTCCAAGCGCGATCGATATCCGTCCGGAAGACAAATCCGCCAGCCCTGAGTGCCCATTTCTTGTGGAGCATCAACGGTTCAGCGGAGACGTCCAAGACCACAAAGTAGGCGATTACTATAACACAAAGCTAGATGCCAACATTCTGTGTTTCTATGCATGGAGTAAAAGGTATGTACTTTCTATCTGGTTATCCTCAAGACCCTGACACAACGTGTTCATGGATGGCCGTGGCTTGCATATGCCCAATCAGAAGATAAGAATATCAACGCCAAAAACATCGCACCCAGACGATTCAGCGGTGCAAGAACACCATTCGGGGAATGAGTATCCACTGACCGACCTGTTGTGCCGTACGCCTGCTGCCGACATGTGGGTTCCATGGAGGACACCCACGGAAACCCTCGAATCGATCATGATGGATGTTCGTCCCGCACGATTGCGCATTTTGGGTATTGGATAAAATTTCGTCGCATTATCTGTTCATCTTTGCATTTGAAACATGTTCTAATTCAACGACAATGGCCGCCTCCGTGACCATTTCATCGCTGACATCGTGGCCGGCCGTGCTGGTGCAGGCGCTGGTCCTGCTCTTCAGCGTCGCGGTATACCGTCGATACCTATCTCCCTTGTCCGACATCCCTGGCCCCTTCTGGGCCTCCATCACCCGCCTGTGGCAGGTCGTCCATATTTTCAAGGGTGACCAGAACCTCGAATCCATCGCGCTGCACGACAAGTACGGTCATTTCGTTCGCATCGCCCCCAACGAGGTCAGCGTGAGCCACCCCGATGGGCCCAAGTCGCTGCTTTTGACGCCTCAGCGAAAGGTAGATCTTGCCCGTCCTGAAAGAAGAGTTGCATTTCACTGACTCGAAGTAGGCCGACTGGTGAGTGCGACCATGTATTCATGTCCTGTGGTCCAAGTTGGCTTCGCAACTAGGGCTTATAGCGATCAGAGATCCTCGTGTTACTAACTTACAATGCCAAAAGGTACCGCGTCTTTACAGTGCCAGATTATCGTTTTGAGACTCCCATGAGTACCTTGGATCCAAAGGAAAAGATTGAGAGGTCCAAATGGCTTGCACCCGGATTTTCATTGTCAAACATTCTCCGATCAGAGGAGTACATGAACAAGAACATCACCCTCTTGTTAGAATGGATGGACAAATTCGCCGAGTCTGGCGATCCGATGCACCTGGACGAGTACCTCACCTATGCCGCCTTTGACAATGCCGGAGAAGCAATTTTCAGCCAGTCGTTTGGATTCATCAAGGAGGGAAAGGACATTCGCGGCTCCATCGCCAATAATATGGTCCTGAACCCCTACGTCGCCGCGGCCGGGTTCTTCATCTGGGCCTACCTGTTGCTAATAGCCAACCCGATCATCACCTGGACCGGGTTGTTACCGATGGGTCACCTGTTCGATACCGCCGATGCTGCGATGAAGAAGCGAAGGGAGAACCCAGATGCGCGCTTCGATATCGCGGCTCACTGGTTCAAGGCGCAACGAGAGAACCCGGGTCGGTTGAGCGACCGCGATATCCAGGCGCAGGCCACCATCGCTGTCGGTGCTGGATCGGATACTGTATCATGTAAGTCGACCCGTCAATGTCTCTTCAATTGATGCCCCAGCTCATCCTCGACCAAGGCGGTATCCAGACATTTGTATATCACATGCTGCGCAACCAGGACTCGTGGCTTCGAGCGCGCAAGGAAATTACCGCAGCGCAGGCGGAAGGCCGCTGTCAAGATCGTGTCGTCTCATATGATGACGCGCAGCGGCTGCCTTACCTTCAAGCTTGTATTAAGGAAGCACTTCGCATGTTTGGCCCTACGCCGATGGGTCTGCCGAGGAAAGCGCCCAAAGGCGGCATCACCATTGGTGACCGGCATTTCCCAGAAGGCACTACGCTATCCATACATCTCCAGTGAGTCACTGCCCCGAGTAAAAGCCAAATGCGGAGAGCTGCTTTGTGCTCACGCGATATAGTGTCATGCAACAATCCAAGGAATGTTGGGGCCCGGATGCCCGTGAATGGAACCCCGAGCGCTGGTTCGCCGCCGATGCTGCTTCCAAGGAAAAGTATTGGCTGATCGTAAGTTTTGACTCGTCATTGCTGCGGGTAGTGGATATCTGCTGACTTTCATTAGTTTGGTCTTGGGTATAACTCGTGTCCTGGTCAGCACTTGGCAAAGGTGCAGTTATCGAAAATGGCAGCCACTTTCATTAGAGACTACGATATTCGACAAGTCGATCCGACAGTCACTTGGTCGTGGAAGGCATATTTCACAGTCGTGCCTCATTCTTGGCCGGTGTATATCTCGAAGAAGGTCACCGCAGAGTGAAGGGCACGACAAGTACCGTAATATTTAGACATGAAGACTTAATACCATGGTGTGACAGGTTTCTTATATACACTGCAAGCTGAGTTTGGAGAACACTAAGTTCTTCATCGGAGAATAAACTTCCGCCTTACCATCGGAATCCGAGGAAAGAATTTCTCTGCCCTCCCTCGACTTATCACCGAATCAATCGTGTAGTCGCCGGTGACAGAATCGTCAGTGTCTTCTGAGCTGGCCTCACTCAAGCTAGAGTAATCACCATCTATACCGCTGCTCGAATCATTATCCTCCGTGGCAGTCTGTGTGATATTTGACACCGGATTTTCATTTCCTGATACGTCGGAGTGTACTTTCTCTGTCTCTGCTACTGAGATAGGCTCCTTGTCTGGTTGGTCAAGATCTGTGACGGGAGAATGCATGGCGCTGTCATTCTTGCTGAATATCGCATTGGCCTGCGTATGTCTGAAGCTTGCCCACATGCTCTCACTACGCTCTTCCATCTCTCGAATCATCTCTGCCGCCCACTTCGTCGTAGGCCGAGGACCCTGCCGCACGTTGACCTTGGCAGCAGCTGCACGTCGCCTCTTCTTGGGCATCCGGTTGATGGTGAGCTGCGAGATGTGACCGACGCGCCCGTAAACAGGACTCGCTGGATGGCTCGGATCGTCCACTCTAGTCAGCAATATGATAAATGGCTTGATGGCGTTATTCTCGCCCTTGGGAGAAAACCACACGATGAGCGCTTCCCAGCGCTTGCGGCTGTTTCTTCTCTGAGACAGCACCTTTGCTGTGCAGCCGTGGTCGTTCTCATCTGGTAGCGAGTCGAGCTGCACCGGGCCGATCATCTCGTATTTGGGATCCCCGAGATCTAGCGAGGCGAATACGCCGTCTTCGGACAAATGCACGGTAAGAGCGTCGCGGACAGACCAGCCTTCTACGTGTAGGTACCGTGACGGCCGAGGGTGGTTACTGCCGGCCAGGTAGTCGGCGATCGGAATAAGTAGTCCATCTACGCTTTCAATATGTAGCTCGAGCTCAGGGTCTGGCATCACGGCTCCCTCACCAGCTAGAAACGGCATCCGCTGAAACTTGATGTACCCGGTGCAGCTTGCCCATGACCAAGTTGGAAAGTCCTTGCGCCGTCGAAGGGTCGCACGCTCGCCGGGTGTAGAGCCTGATAGCTGCCATGCAAGTCCGTATCCGAACAATGCAGTTTCCGATGCGAATATAGACTTAGACAGTAAACCCGTCGGTGACGAGCCTGCGTACCGCTCTCTGCCTGACTCTTGAATGTGATCAAGGGGAGCCAGACTGCGGGAGAAAGGTATACCCCACAACTGGGCTACAGGTTCTCCTGGATCGTCGTTGAAGGCCTGGATTGTGGCCGTGAGAGCATTGATGGCGTCGGAGTCGCAAGTAAGGTCGCGTTTGGAGCAGAGTTCAATGTGTTCCCAGACAGAGCGGACCCGAGCCTTGTTGGACGGTGCCGATCCGACATATCTTGGGAAGGGAGAGGTGAAAATCTCACACTGCTCGGCCTTGATGCAGTGCAGCGATACTTGGTTGGGGCCGAATATGAGTTGGCGGGTCGAAAAAAGCCCTTCTTGGTACCTAAGCAGAAATCAGAATCTCGCTCACTGCGTTGTAATAACGATGCTCGTTATCAATGTTCGAAATGAAAGACTCACGTCCATGCCCGAGAATTCCATTTGCTCTCCGAATCAGTTCTGAATGGCTCAATAGCAGATACAAGTTGTCGGTCATTCAAAGTTGCGGATGCTTCGGGTTCTCGAGCCCTCTTTGAGACACCAGGCAAACCAAAAGCAGAGTCCTCGCCGGCAGCTGCAACAATGGTAAACATCGCATTCTCGTAGATGAGGTTCATCTTCGATAAATGATCTTCGATGGAACTCTGGTTGCTCTGGTTGATGCAGTATCTGTAGCGTCATGTTAGCACCTTTTACTGATGGTTCGGTCTGTCGGGTTACTGCTACCTGTCAACCCAAAGATACTTGTATCCCATTTCTACCACCACACGCATGGCATCTTCGATCACCAGAGGTATTTCCGAGACTTCTATGCCCAGTTCAAGGTTGTCATCCTGGGCTATCTTGTCTGAATTGCCCCATACATAGCTCAGTGCTATATAATTCTGATCTGTAGTCGCCGGTACAAGGCATCGGGTAGTGCAATCGAGAAAGCGAAAGCCCTCGACGTCTGGCTGCGTCCTGGGGAGATTGCACTCCTCGTGGGTATCCCGGCATGAAGTCACAAACGAGCGTAGTAGTCTCCAGTCTACCGATGTGCTTGATAACTTTCGAGCGGGTGTCGGACCCCCATTCACGCCAAATGCCGGATATATGCTGCCGTAGAACGCGATGAAGTTCGAATCGAAAGACTCTATCCATCCGACTTTCAAAACAATGAAAGAGCCATTTTCTGTGGCGGGTGATACTAATGTATTGGGAGAGCTGTTGCGCAATCTCGAAAATCCGACATCATCGTGAACGTGATAGTGATCAATTTGCAAGTTGTGCCCTAGATAATATGCGGCTCTGGTATGACGGATTGAATCGCTGCGTTTTTCTCTGTCCGCGGCGACGGCGAAGAGATGGTACTGTTTCCGCTCGGACGGTGCGACATCGCAGTATCCGCAGTGCTCATGAAAGTTGTCGAGAGATGCGTTCCCAAAGGGCCTGTAGAGTGCTTCCGCTATCAACCGGCATAGCGGACATGGAGATGTGAGCTGATCTCGGGGGACGGAGCCGAGGTCTCGGACTCTGTGCGGTGTTTCGTAGCTGCCACGAAAGATTTGGTCGACATCGATATCGGCACATCGCGGACAGATGGAGTCTCGTTCTACCATCACTTCAATTACCTTGCAGGACACATGAATCTGTCAAGGCGACGTTGGTCAAATCAGACAGTGCGAGACAGTACATGGTCATGCACACAAGCACTCGTCAGGTACACCGCATATTTTCGAGGAAATTTACATGCAGGCGAATCCCAAATGTGTAGGTACTTACGGAGTATGAATCCACTTTTGGGGTCTATTTTTAAGACTCAGTGCACGTCGACTACGGAACGCAGAGCCAAGTAAACGTCAAGCAACCAATACCGAATGAATGAGAAGTATTATTGAATCATACACACGATTCTTATTTGCTGTGACATGGAAGCTTAAGACGCCTGAAAGTTTATATACTTTTGTAAAGAGTCGCGACACGCATTCTGATGGATGCAACTCCGCTGCTGATCAAGTGCTGCGAACGGCAATTTGGATGAACTCAATCCACTATAAAGACGCTATTTACAGGTGGCTCAGAATACCTAACCCCGCGCCTCGCCGATCATTACAATAGGCGGGCGAGCATATGAGGGGTTGCTGGTCAAGGCCAGACTCTTGACTGTGCGACAGCACTATTGTAGGGAGTACACCATATGTCCTGCCGAGGTAAAAGTACGAACTTGGCAGTCGTGTAGACTTCAGTGCTACCTCTTGTGGCATACACCCCTAGCCAACCCGAGAAGGATGTTTGCTTGGGTTTTTGACTCCCCTAATTGACTGCCATTCAGCAACAATTTCAATACTCTTGGTTCCTCTCCGCTATAATCAAGATATAGTCATCGCCTAATGGCATCACAGAAGTGTGCTGGGTAACAAGTTCCTTGCACAGCTCGACGCTCCGGGAAGAGCCCAACATGGCTTCTTTGAACAACACCCCCGTCATTATTGGGGTAGGCGATGTCCAGAACAAATCACTAAAAGTTGAGGACGCCCATGATCCGTCAGAGCTCATGATCAGAGCCATACAAGCAGCTCTCACAGACACGGGGCTTTCGACAACAAATCAACAAAACCTATCTGCACAGATTGATAGCATCTCGGTCGTTCCGCCATGGACTTGGACATATCCGGACCTGCCAGCTCTCTTGGCCGAGAGGCTGAATGCGTCACCTCGGCATACTTATCTGGCTTCACACGGAGGTAATGGCCCTGCTTTGATATGCGATGAAGCTGCTCGGCGGATCGCTTCGGGCGAATCCAAAATTGCTGTCATAACGGGAGGTGAAAGTCTTGCGACATTGGCGGCTATGAGTAAGATTGGGAAAATGCCTCCTCCATCATGGCCCAAGCCCAATCCCAAAGAGAGGCCCATTGCTGCAGGTGGGCTCTCTGTACACGGAGACAGTAAGCTATTATGACTGTACTGATGCGCCCCTTTATTTTCAAAGATCTGATCAGTGGTGATAGCCGTGGGTTCTCGGCACTCGGTGGGACTGCCCGTGCAAGTCTACCCTTTTTACGAGAACGGTTTCAGAGCGCATCGGGGCCAGACGTTGAGAGAAAACTCTGCCGAATCCGCAGCACTCTATGCCGACTTTGACAGCGTCGCAGTCAAGAACGCGTATGCGTGGAATCATGGTCGTGCTCCGAAAAGCGCCGAGGATATTGGAAACCCATCTGAGAAGAACCGCATGATTTCTATTCCATGTAAGTCTGTCTCAATGACGCGATGACGGGCAACTCAAAAAATTGCTGACTGAGGCAGATCCACTGCTGATGAATGCATTCAATACTGTGAATCTTTCGGCAGCCTGTATACTCACCACGGTGACCAACGCACAAGCTCTAGGCGTGCCCAAAAGCAAATGGGTATATCCCCTGGGAGGAGCCGGAACAAACGACAGTGAAGATTGTAAGTCATTTATACACCCATGTATTTGTCTGGAATCGTAGCTGATATGATATTTTGAAGTCTGGGAGCGCCCTAACTACTACTCTAGTCCGGCGATAGAATCATCGTTGAAGGCAGCGCTTGAGGCGTCATTGATAACCAGAGACGACATTGATTGCTTTGATTTCTATTCGTACGTACTTGTGTATCTTGTCTCCGATCGCCTGCTAGTAAGTAATCTCTAACGCGAAAAGATGCTTTCCAATTGTACCAAAGCTGGCTTGTAGCTATTTAGGGCTCCCTTTGACTGGTGGAATGAAGCCGATCACATTGCTTGGCGGATTGACCTCCTTCGGCGGTGCAGGCAATAACTACTCGATGCATGTAAGTAGCACTTCCGATCATTCGGCATGACTTTCATAATTAATCGGAGACTAATGCCCTAACCTAGGCAATCACGGCTATGACACGAGAGTTGCGAGCAGGACGTTTCGAGAATGGGCTGATTCTGGCCAATGGTGGAGTCATGACACATCAACACGTCGTTTGTCTCTCAAGGCATCCCAGGAAAGATGGTTCGCCATATCCTGCCAAGAATCCATTGCCGCACCAATTGGAAGGTCTCTCAGCGCCGCCATTCTTGGAGCATGCCGAAGGCGAGGCCGTCATAGAGGTGAGTTCTCAGTGAGGCAAATATGGTAAACTCTACTGACCATGTGCGTATCAAGAGCTACACTGCGGACTTTGACCGTACAGGTGTACCACGACTTGGGCATATCATCGGAAGACTGAGCGAGAGTGGGCACAGATTCATTGCCAATCATGCCGACGAGTGGACATTGCTACAAATGACGGATCCGTTGACAGAGTGTGTCGGTCGGCGCGGTCACGTGCAACGTCGGGAAGGAGGGACAAATGCATTATCATTGTATCGTAATGCTGAACTTTGATTCCGGCCCGAGAGCTGCTCGCTGTATCTCGGTTTACTTCTCAGGTCCTTTGGACATAGCTCGACGTTTGCCTTGTATCAAAACATGTTGTCCAAACCGATAACTTCATCAAAGCTTTGCCATGGTCTTCCGTGCTGCTGCATCTGCTTCTTTTCTGGCGGGTAACTCGCGCCGTAGAAGCTTGCCCGTGGGGTTTCTAGGCATAGATGGAATATAGAACAGCCCACCGCGCAATTTCTTGTAAGGTGCGACTCGCTTATCGTGATGCGACTTCACCTCGGCAAGAACGCGATCCCGGTCTGAAGGCATCACAGATGGATCCAGGGTCACATAGGCCACTGGTACTTCCGTCGCGTGCTCGTCGTCCCATATAGCGCAAACGCCTGCTTCCGTGACAAGCGGATGGGACAAGAGAACATCCTCGAGCTCAGCTGGAGGCACCTGGTTACTGTTGGTACTTACATCAGTATAGTTTCAATCGGTTGGCAGCCATATTTAAACAAGTCTTACCCTTTGTACTTGATAAGATCCTTCTTGCGGTCAGTGAGGTAGAGGAACCCCTCTTGGTCCATCCGTCCTACATCGCCGGTACGCAGCCATGCATCGTTGATTGGGAAAGCTTCTGCCGTTTCTCCAGGGTTATTCTTGTAGCCCCTATGAATCCGAACCTGTCAGTCTTGTATCTTGGAGAAACAGCGACAGAAACGTACATGAACACCGTGGGACCTCGAGTGAGGATCTCGCCTTGAGTTCCGGGCAACACGTCCTTGAGATCATCGTCGACTATTCGTAACTCACTAGCGAAAAGTCAGTTCCACGGCCAATCCATCGCCCGTCTAAAATTGAGTCTATAATTACACGTTGCTTGTCAATCTGCCAACACTACCGGCTTTTGGCTTTGCCGAAGTCTTCTTCAAGATGGACACGGCAGCTTCACTCATTCTACATCTCGTCAGCTTCCATACCATTTCGCAACTCCCTGTTCTAGGCACATACCCGTAGCCTTGACCTATTGACGCCCTCGGCATGAGTTTTTCCAAGCGGGAGATGATTTCCGGAGGAAGAACCGCTCCAGCACACATGATAGTATGAACGGTCGTCAGATCTTGTTGCGCGACCCAGGGATCTTTGGCCATGGCGACGGCCGTCGGCGGGACCATGCGAAGAATTGTCGCCTTGGTCTCGGCACAGGCTGAGATGTACCTTTGGAAGGTGTACTCTCGCAAAAGTACAAGGAGGACGCCCGACATTGCAGGGACAAACAGCGCCATGATGAAGCCATAGATGTGGCTCACTTTCCGTGAACCGTGCGTCAGTCCTAAAGCCTGTACGATGCGCTGATACTCGATTTCAGGACTTACGTGGAGCATAGAAGACCTCCCTCTCTCTAAGACTGACGAGCTCTGGAATCGAGGCGCGGGAGCCCAGGATGTACGCCAAAATGTTATGATGGCTCAACAGCACGGCTTTTGGTTTCCCACTCGTCCCAGAACTGAAGCAGATGCCGGCGACAAAGTTTGTGTTGTCTTGTGCGCTGAGGTCCACTGGCGGCTGTGTGTTCTTTGCCGCCATGAAGTCTCGGGGGAACTGATGGACCATATCAACTTCTATTCATTATTTGGAATGCAATTTCGGAGCAAAGACGTACTGCAAGTGGTAGAGAGCCCGGCTCGCCTAGTCCCACGACAGTGGGCTTCGCAAAGTCCTTGGGCAGCATGGCCACTGCATCCTTGACCTTTGCGATTGCGGATGGGTCACAAAAGACAACCCGCGATTCGGTGACTGTGATGTAGTGTACCAGCTCGTGTGCAGAAGCAACAATGTTCGCGCCGCTGTATCGTAAGCCGTCAGCCTGCGGAGCATGACACTCAGGCATGTCGGGGCAAGGAAAACCTTACGCGGGAACAATACCTGCCCACACGGTAGAATGGGCCAGCGTCACCCAATCCAGATTGTTCACTCCCACGATCAAGATCGTATCTTGTGGTTTCAATCCAAGGACTTGTTGGAGTCCTGCGGCACAGCGTGCAAACAAACCTGGTGCATCTCCATAGTTGATGTTGCGATCGGGGCGTTCATACTCCTGCCAGACAACCTTATCTTTTGGTATATCATCGATATCTATCCGAAGCAGAAACTGCCATATGGAAGTATTTCTCGGTACGTCGATGGGAAGATATTTGGAGGTATAAATGTGTTCGCCCATGATGACTGATAGATTGACTGATACGGAGCAGAAAGCCTTTGATGCGTAATCGGGCATTATTATATACTGTGCTCTCCGCAATGATATTGATACCCGGTCCAACTCCTGCAACAGTCTCCAAATACGATCCGTGCTGGAGACATGAATTCAGATAACCATCCTTTCCAAGCTCTTCCCGCGCCCGCATTTCTTCCGATGGTGACGTTTGAGGCTACACGAGAAAGCCACTTGATGTAATGTTCTGTGAAAAAGATTTATTTGCAGATCGTTTTCAAACCAGTTAATGAAAGTCTAGTATGTTGCACTACGAAATGGTATAATTAGTTCTAGACGGAGCCCATTTAGCATCAACCCCGCAGTAAATAATGTGGCTTACATGAGCAGGAAAGCCGTCCTACTCGGTCTCGAAACCCCGCAAGAGACTTTGCTCTCTTGTTCTCTATAATTCTCGCATTATTTGACTAATCATGGACGCACGTGAAACAGTTTCCATAACGGCAGAGTGCCTGTGCAGAACCCATGCATTCAGTACCACGATTTCCCGATCACAACTTCCCCTGGAAGGCAACGTTTGCCACTGCGGTTCGTGCCGACATTCCACGGGAGGAATGTGCATAGTCGAGACGACATGGCCGCAGTCCAAGGAGGACGTCGACATCAGCGCGCTTCAAGCATATCAATTCTCTGAGAATGTCACCTATCGCTTCTGTGGGGTGTGCTCGACGTTGATGTTCTATGAGTCGGCCAGGCTCCCAAAGAAACTCGGTGTCTACTCTCCGGCGCTGAAAGACATAGGCATAGAGCTTGTGCGGATGGCCAGGCATATCTGGGTCACCGATACCTTGGATGGCGGTGCTTCTGTCTGGTTGCGGAGGCCAAACGAGGATGGTCAAGAGATTCCCAGGAATCATCTTCGCGACCAGACACTTCCGTCGGATTGGCCAGGTCAGGCACGCACTAAGCCAGAAGAGCCAGAACAGGAATCATTACCTATCTGGTGTCATTGTCGAGGAGTACAGTTTAGTCTCAACAATGGACATTACGAACAGAGAAGCATCGAGGATCTTCCAGCGTTTGTGGATGGGGAAACCAGGAAGTTGATGGTCACATTTGACGTTGGTCGCGCCGGCCGTTTGCACCAAGGAAGTGAAATCAGCAACTGGGCTCTTGCAGAGATGGCCAATATCTCTCAAGCAGACGGAGGGAGGTTCCCCAGAACAGCTCAAGAGCTTATGGAGTCTGTGGACAACGGGTATTCTCGAATTGGAAGTCTTGCCTACTATCAATCGTCGCCAGGCGTTCAGCACTACTTCTGTAAAACCTGCTCGGCAGCTGTTTTCTATACTGTCGACAGTATCCCAGATCCTATAGGAGTGGCGGTCGGTGTACTTGAATCATCAAACGGAGCTCGAGCTGAGAATTTCCTGACCTGGCGACTGAAGGGTACTGGTGTGTCCGGAGTGGGTGATGCCGGAGCCTGGCGAGCAGGTCTGGCTAAGAGAGTCGAGAAGGAAGTTGAAGCCTTCACGACTGATACTAGTACTTAGGGAAGAAAGAAAAAGAATTTGGACACACGGCGGAGGCGGCAAAAGCGATACATGTAGACGTAGTTGCCTAGAATGAGTATCATTGTACGGTCACCCAGAAACAACGGCACTGCGTTTGCAGCCTGGAGGATCAAACTTATAGACCCAAGTAGTCGGCATTGTCTCCAACCAAACAAACACCCAGCCTCTGGGTCAGATGGCGCAGTGGTATACTGCGAGCTCCCTCTCTCTCAACCCCAGCTGGCTCCTGGTTATCCGGCCACTGATCTACCCCTCGAAGGGTTATCCAGTTGCTGATTTCTCAACATGAGGTTATCCGGCGATGCAGCTGATCTACTAGTAAAAATGGCGCTGAGGATTTTTCTTTTTCTTTTTTTTTTTCAAAAGAGTCTTTTAATCTGGTCCGCCAAAGCTCGGGGGAGCAAAGCATATCTAATCTTGAAACTCTCTCGCCATCATAATAGATCTGGCATCCAGAGTAATACCAGTCCCGAATTACAGTTTCGACGGGGCCCAAACTGGCTTCTGCTTTTTGGCAAACGCTTGCAGTCCAATAAGTAGATTCTCTCCATGAAATATCCCATCCGCATATCGCTCATGCGTCAACTGTGCAGCTCTCTCCACGCTCGCCGTCTCCCACGCCTCCCTGAGTCCGGCCCTGCTGACAATGACAGCATCCGGGGACATGGTGCCCACCTTGTCCGCGAGGTCCAGTGCCTCGTCCAGCAGGGACTCTGGAGACTTGGATATCCGCGCAAAGCCAAAGTGCTGAACCTCCTTAGCCGTCAGGACGCGGTCGGCCAGGACGATTTCGCTGGCGAGCTGCATGCCAAAGATCCTGGCTACGCGCGGCAGACCGCCGGCTGCGGCGTAGAGACCTCTCTTGGCCTCTGGTAGACCAAAGGTCGCACTGGGAGACGCAACCACCATGTCGCTTTCATCACACTTTCTATTAGTGGCAACGTCCTCTGAATGTATGCTTCAACTTGACTGACCAATTCAGGCAGACCTCAAACCCCCCTCCCAAAGCATACCCATTGACAGCCGCAATAACGGGCTTCTTGCCGACCCTTCGACTGAGGCCCATGAACCCGCTCGCCGGCATCGTCTGCGTGCGCGCGCTATTGTCGACGTTCTTGTTCCGCTGCTCGATGAGGTCGGCGCCGGCGGAGAAGCTGCGCGAACCCTTGCCGGTGATGATGGCCACCCGCAGGTCGGGCTCCTTGTCGAACCACTCCCAGATGGCGTTGCCTTCCCAGTGGCCGCGCATGGGCACCGAGTTCATGGCGGGCTCGCGGTCCACGGTGACGACGAGCACGAACGGCCGGGGGAAGCTCAGCTGGAAGCATGTCGACGGTGGTGGGGGCGAAGTCACGATACTGGCCATTTTGAGGATATCTGATATATTGCCAAGTGATATAAAAGACCAATTGATATAGTGTAATTATGCTTTCCAGTATCCGTAGTTCAACAAGAGCTACGAGAGTCTAAGGGCGCTGATGTATGTTCTGTCACTACTGAGAATGAGCCTCGGCAAGTACCCGCGAGCATGGATGATGAATGCGTATTGTTGTTGTGCATTTGGGGTACAGCGGTCCACCGCCGAAAGCCATGCGGGCACCTAGCTGACCGGGTAATAGCAGGTGCCCGAGTGTCCGATTTCAGATACAGTTCGAGATTCGACCAGTAAGTTGGTTGATTTAAAGCCGGTCTTGTCTTGTGTTTATGCCACTTCTGGGGTTATGTAGATCTATTGCCTATACAGACTATTTACCATCCAGGTTCAGTCCATAGCGTGACTGTCCCAGAGGATAGGAGTACAAATCTGGGAAACTCATATTCTCAAATTACTCGACTTTGGTGGGCTTTGTATGCTCGATATTACAATTACGTTGTCTTCATTGGACGCAAAATCCGAATGTCAAGACGTTGCATCAGCAGTGCAAGGGACATACTCACCACCTCGCGGTATACAGAAACTTGGTTGCTGATTGCTGACGCCAAGGGTCCTTGTTGACCCCGCTTCAGAGTACTTATACTCAATACGCTAAACTAGGTAGCCACATTGGAGTACTATAGCAAACTTACCTCGGCAAGATATGTTGTCAGTTGTAAAGCGGATGAGATCGTCCTTTCTAAAAACATGAGATCGATATGAAAAGATGAATCACTACAACCTTTATCGTCGTGACCAAGAGTCAACAGTATCAATCTAGCAGCCATGGCTGAACTACGTAAGTCCTCATCCCAAACCCTCCATCATGTCCACTGCTAACATGTTTCTATCCAAGCCCCATTGATCAAGACTCCCGCCACGGAGCTGCTGGGCATCAAACACCCCGTCGTGCTGGCCGGCATGAACGGGACGTCCAGCCCGCGCCTGGCCGCGGCCGTGACCAACGCCGGCGGTCTCGGCGTCATCGGCGGCGGCACCTACACGCCGCAGCAAATGTCCGACGCCATCGACGAGCTCAAGTCGCACCTCAAGGACAAGAACGCGCCCTTTGGCGTGGACGTCATGATTCCCAAGGTCGGCGGAGGCGCCCGCAAGACAAAGTAAATAACCAATTCTCTCTCTCTGCTGTTCTTTGGGACGTCACATGTGTCCAGGCCGTGGCTAAAATACCCATCTCTGCCCAGTTATGACTATCTCCACGGCAACCTAGACGCAATGATCGACATCATGATCGCAAAGAAAGCCAAGCTCTTCGTCTGCGCCATTGGCGTCCCGCCCGCCTCCGTCGTCGAGAAGCTGCACGCCGCCGGCATCCTGTACATGAACATGTGCGGCGCGCCGAAACACGCCCTGGCCGCGGCAAAGCTCGGCGCCGACCTCGTGTGCGCGACGGGCGGCGAGGCGGGAGGACATACCGGCGACATCCCGACCGTGGTCCTGATCCCCGCCGTCAAGGAGGCGCTCCGGGGATTCACTAGCCCGCTGACCAAGAAGCCCGTGATGCTGCTCGCGGGCGGCGGCGTGTACAACGGGCGGTCATTGGCGAGCGCGCTGGCCCTCGGCGCCGACGCCGTGTGGGTCGGCACGCGGTTCATCCTGTGCGACGAGTCGGGCTCGACCGAGTGGCACCAAGAACAAGTACGTGGTGCGCAGCATGGGCAGGTCGTAAGGTCGACAATCTTTACCGGACGGCCGCTGCACTCGCTGGCGACGCCGTACATACTCAAGTGGGAGGAGGAGCGCAAGGCCGAGCTGAAGAGCCTCGAGGCCCAGGGCATCCTCGCCGCCATGCACGATCGCGAGCAGCACCCGGACGATGACAGTATCCAAGATTTTCCCATTTTGATGGGGAAAGTCGCGGCCATGGTGAACACCAAGCTTCCTGCAAATCAGATAGTCAAGGAAATGGTCGAGGAGGCGGCACAGGTCATGGCAGACAACTCTCAGTTACTTGTAGTCAGTCCCAAACTCTAAGCTGACGTTCCAGTGTCATCCGTTAGTAGAATACTGGAAGAGACTATACAAAGCATAAATGAAATGATCGTTGTATGGATTACTGTAGTGGAGTTAATACCACAGCGTGTACACTGCTGCTTCAAAGACATCATCGTTTCTGCATCGAATCATCATGACACTCTTCAAAATCTTTCCAGGAGTCGAATATATCATGCCAGCTCGTAATCATTTTAGTGGGATCATGTTTCATTGTTTTTGGGCTACACTGCTCCATCTTCTGTCTTCGCTGAATTGGAAAAGGGTGCCCCAATATATTCATTTCCGGCTTCTTCCCGCTCGTCCAGAAATCGCCCTCTCTTGGGCCTATGCCGATCGTAATACCGGTACCGCGAATGATATGAGATGCTTGAAGATGTCATGAATGCAAGTTTTTCACGCTTCGTCCCTAGATCGCCGCAGCAGTGGGTGACGGAGACCAGTTGGGACCTTCTGTTTCTTTGGGTTGTCGATTATGCCTGAGAATCATCCATGTCGTCGCCCTGGTCGAAGAGGAAATTGGCGGCCAGCTCCTCGTTCTTGTCGCATGCGAAATAGGCTTGGATAGCCTGATCCTGAGTGAAACCCAGTCGGCACAGCTGTAATACATTAGCAACATGTCTTCACATGTCATACGTAAGTTGGTAGCCAAGACTCACTCTCTCGATAGCCTCGCGCTCCTCCACGGTCACGCTAATAGCCTGAGCTCCAGGAGGAAGGGCAGCATCGTCATCGGCGTCCTCACCCAACAAGTTAAGGAACTGGTCGGGGTGTGCGGAAATGAGCTGTGCCAGTTGAGGGTTGCCAGCACCGAGCTGTTGCAAGATAGGCTCCAGCATCTGAGGCTGTTGTTGAACAACTTGGCGGAGCTGCTGAAATTGTGCATTGCCGCGTAGGAAATCGAGGTTACCGAGGCCACCCTGGGCGCCTGCACCGGCTGCAGCAGCACCTCCGGCGGCAGCACCACCCGAGCCACCTCGTCCAGCGGCAGCAGCGAGATCGAACAGGTTGACGGAGCCCTCGTCATCGCCGCCCTGGGCAACGGGCTCGGCGGCGGGTTGGGCCGGGGCGGACGGTGCGCGTGCAGCCGGAGGGGCTTGCTGAGCGCTCTCGGGAATACCCTAAAATTGAGTTTGTTAGTATGACAAGCTCTGTATATCTCAAGGCGCACAAAGCTCTCGTACATTCAGAAGATATTCGACAGCCCGGTCGGGGTTGAAGAAAGCGGCGCGCATGGCAGCATCGATCTGGGAGCGCTCAAAGCCCATGGCCTCCATGTTGGCGATAACCTCGGTTCTGGCAGCTCCCATGGCCATCGAGTTGTCCGTGGGCTCGGATGCAGTAGCACCAGCGGGAGTAGGAGTGGCAGGTGGTGCGGCAGCAGCACTGCCATGAGCAGGCGCCGGGGGAGCGGCGGGCGTAGCAGTACGGGCTGCGGCCGGCGTCTGAGGAGGAGCATTCGAGGTCGAAGCAGCCGGAGCTGCGGCGGGGGCGGGAGTAGGCTTGGGCTACATTTGGATATTCAGTCAGCTCGGACGCCCAGCTTCAAGTCTTGCTGCCGGACGGGCGCAGGGATCTCTCATACCTTATTGACCATGCAGACGACGAAACCCTTCTCCTCAATCTTGTAGGACTCGACTGTGTCTTCGTCCTTCAAAATCTTGCCTATAATCAGAAGCAGTCAGAACCATGGTCGGTTTGGCGGGTGAGGCGTCGGAGGGACCTACCAGAGTAGATGAGCTTCTGGGCCTTGGGATCCCATCCCTTCTCCTCCGAGATGCGCTGCTTCACCGCAGATACCTAGTTGGAGCCCAAGACGTTAGCTATTGATACCATGATGTGTGTTGCGCGATCGCGGACGAAACCCTGGCCCACGTCGAGCTTCGAGCGGGTGTGGGGTAGGTGGCATCGGAGGCGCAGAGGCAGTGTGTTTTTCTTCGGTGATGCAAAAGATGATGACATACCAGGTCGGTAGGTTCGACATCGAGTGTGAACTTCTGCTGCTTGAGATCCTGCGAGGCGTCAGTCGTTAGCAAATGATGGCGACAGAGGGAATGCGCAGCTCCAGCCTAAGCGGCCAGCTCAGTGATCTCGTACCTTGAAGGTGACCTTCATCTTGGGCGACTGGGGACAGCTTCGACTCGGCTGTCAACCAACGATGTGGAACTGTGTGATGGGTTGGTGGTTGGTTGGTGGTGAGGTACCGGCGTGGCAATGTTGTGGACTAGGTAAGCTTTTGTGCTGCGGTCCGAGATCGTGGGGTCAAAAGTCCTTCCTTTGCGCACAGGCAGAGGGGTGGGCGACAGATGACTGGAGGTGTTTGTTTGTTTGGATTGTAGTGGTCCAAAGTGAGGTCGGTAGTAAAGTTGGGATGAAGTGTCGCCGACAACAATGGGGAGGCAACAAGCAGATCAATGGCAGATGGCAGCCTTCTCGAGACAGGACCAGCCCTCTTCTGCAGGTGATGACCGTCAAATGGGGTGGGGGGAATGGAATTCAGGTAGCAGCGCCTATGATGTGTCGCGGGGCCAGGCCAGTGCAGGCGCTTGCTCTGCTTTGCTTGGGTTTCTTTTGCTGTGGCGTTGGCGGGGCGGAGGCACGTCAATCAACAGACCAGACACCTTGAAGGTGCGCCGAGCTGGATTTGAATTTCCTGATGGACTGCAGCTAGACAAGAGGTGGGGACCTGAATTGGAGAACAAGAAGAAGGAGAATCTGCGCTTTCCCATTGGCTGTCGAAAGGTTAAATATATCAACCACATGCGTCGACATTAACCTATTTGGCTACCTACATTGTCACCGTTCCTACCTTGATACCTCACAGATGCCGTGTCGCACATGTTGGCATATGATGACTCTGGCATTGTCACCAAACGGAGGCCGGATCTGCTCCCGGCTGCCGAATGGAGGCTGAGGCCGCTCACCTCTGCATCCCAGTGTTGCTTCACCTCCACTTATTATGCCCGGCGTCTAGAAACTTCTATAGCAATGTCAATCCCCATATCAAAGAAAATGTCTGACATTCTCTCCGCCACGGGTAGCCACAGATCAAGAATTCCAACATCCTGACTCAGTGGCTGCCTTGTCCGACCTGGGACAACCATCTTGATTTCAATTCAATCGACATGGCCATCCATTGATTCAAAGGTCAGGCAGGTACTTTGGTGGACCACAATAGTGTTTGGCTCTGTCCCAGTGCTGCGGCACGACGTTGAACTACTACCGCCTGTTTGCCCACCATGTGGCCATTTCGATTCTCGTTTGATGGCGTATGGTAAGCTTTCGACATTGATATATATATATATATATGTTTTGATTGCCGTGGGGTCCCGTGGGAGAATATCTCTGTCAAAAGTAGCCTCACGACTTGAGCCCTTGTCTACCAACCTTCGTGGAATATAATCAAGGCACAATACTGAGCTCCATGTTTCTGCCTCTGCGCAATTCCGAGACTGTGATTTGCGGCCGCCTATTGAATGAGCCTTTCACATATCGCATAAAGACAAGCATGATTGATTTAAAATATTTTACTTATTTATATTGTCATCTTTTACTGATTTTAAGTTTTAGTTTTTAAGGTACTACTTCTCAGATATTGCAACAACGATAGCCGCAAATAACCCCAGTCCGAAAAAGAAACATGGGGAAAAGTGGAAAAGTGAATACACTTTCGTGCGTGTGCCAACTCCTTCCGGCCAGAGCTTTAGGTATGCTCTTCCGGATTCGTCTACCCTGATTTTTTCCCCTTCCAGTCGACAAACGGTCAAGAAACGCCGCGCTTTGAAAATAAATAGAAAGTAAAAACTCAAGTGGTATCAACCCAATCGTCTCGTACATATCCCATGTACCCCTAGAGTCTGTCGACCAAAGGGGTCAGGGAGGAATTCAAGAAATGCAAAAAAGAAGAACATAATGTTGTGTAAAGGGAAGCAGACGTCAGAGATCAAAAGGTAGACTCGAATCCGCTGTCGGTTGTGCCATCCTTCTCCCGCTGCTTGCGCAGGTGGTAGTCGGTGAGGCTGGTCCTGGATCCCGCATTGAGGATCCAGTCGGGCAGCGGCGGCGTCATTTGTCTCTCCTCTGGCTCCACGGGAATCGGGCTCAGGCGGCCGGCGTTCGGCGTGGAGACTTTGCTTCGCATGCTGTCCATGCTGCCCTGACGGCTGAGGGGGCTCGAGGCGGTGGGCAGACTGCCGCTGCGCATCCGAGTGATTTTCTTGACGGAGAGCGTTCGGGATCCCTCGGGAGCCGCCACAATGGAAGTACCGGGTGTGGCGGCGGGCGGCGGCGTAGGGCTGTCGCAACGGAAGAGGGGGTGAATGTGAAGCTCGCCCATGGATCCGTTGGAGTGAAGCACGGGAGGTGGTCGGGGCACGGGCGAGTAGCTACGGCTACGGTGCATGGCGGCTGATGGTGGCTCGATGTCTGCTCCAGTGTAAGGAGAGGAACTTCTGCTCACAGTCGGGCTCGCGGGGATCGTCTCCAAGACACCGAGGAATCGGTCTGCGCCCGGAGGCGTGGTAGAGTCGAGCACCTGACGATTTTGTGTATCGACCGAAGACGTGTCCCAAGAATCGAAACCCTCCTCGACGTCCGGCATGGTCTCGAAAGACAAGCCGCGAGCTCTTCCTCTCCTCGAGGCCGTCGACTTGATGGACTGGCTGGATCGAGTGGAGAGGAGTCTCGTCTTGCTGTCCATGGGTCGGACCTTATGGGACAGAGAACTCCGCAGTGTATCGTTGCCGCTCGATCCCGGGGGGCTCAGCATGTCAAACGAGCATCCCTCTGCTGTGTTATTGACACGCTCGGTGGTCCGGGAGTATGGGACAGACTTCATGCGCATCTGGGGGAGGAAGCGGCCCTCGACATTGTGCGATCCATCATCACCTTGCGATCTGCTGCCGACAAAGTAGACCGTGACAAAGCTGAGCTGGAAGATGAATGCCAAGCCAAGAGCAACTGCTGTTCCAATGAGATACGACATGTGCGACGTGCCAAGGATTTCAGCCGGTTTCTTCTCCTGGCCGACAAGTACCAGAGCAGCGACGGAAGCAGCTGTCGCGAGAACCACAGCCACCGCGTAGACGGGGAACCAGATCCCGCCAAGCTTGCTGGGACCATAAAACGTCGAGTGTCTAAACGACATGGTTACGAGAACAACCATGACGATCAATGTGAGTCCTTCAAGTGCGGTGGCAACAGCGGCTGCTATCTGAACGGTCGATGAGCTTCGAGTTGTTTGGGCATTGGCGATTTCCAAGACGACCACTGCCACCGTTGCAAGCAGCGCAATGAGGCCGACAATGGCCCGAAATGCCACAGAGATGGCCATTTTATTGGTAAAAGACGTTTCTGAAACGTCAAAAATGTGTATATAACGTCAGTTGATAGTAGTGCCGTCGTGTTCCAGTCCTAGCAGGCGGGCAACTAGGCTGTCTCGAAGTCGGCGACAATGGGCACACGGCCCACGGAAGAGGACGGCCAGCGACCGTGGGTAAGAAGAGATAGGAAAAAGTCCAAGGTTGTGAAGATGGACAAATATATCTTGTGGATCAGTTGAGTATGCGATCGCTTGGTAGTTGAGATCGGCAATTCCTTGTGGGCCCAAAAGGCTAAATTGGGCGGCCCGGATGATCAAGTCAAGGATGTGTCCAAAATGTGAGGTGGATGAAAAGTTGATAAATCTGATACCGTTTGATGCTCGATCAGGTGCTGAACAGATATGACCGGATTGAGGTGGATATGTGTGGGTTGTGAAGACAATTCGTACTCTGCGAACATAGATGTTGAGGTTCGGTGCTGTGTAGCGATACTACTAGTCTGGTAGTAGTTGAATGAGCGTATGTGGCGACTGGATCAAGTCGAGCCGAGGAATGTTATCCGAGACCAGGTATAGAGAGAGAGAGAAAAAAAAGAGTGGATGCGGTTGAATGAACTGAAAGCTTGTCAAGCCGTGTCAAACGAACGTTGAATCTAGGTCGCAAAAGATGGTCTTGGGTGGAGCGAGAGAGAGGCTGTGGGTGAAGAGAATAGACGAGGTGCGGCAAATTCGAGACGACGAGGAAGGATCAAGAGAAGATGATTCCTGTTTGCTCGGTCAAATGCCAGCGGCGCTCAGCCTATTTTGAGGATAGAGTCTGACAAAGACGCGTTTTTCTTGAGATCGCGTTCTGCTAATGTTGCTTGTGCATGAACAACCCTGCAGAGTCGTATGCAAGGTCCCCCTCCTCTCTCCGGTTGTGCGGTCCAGGCCGTTGGTTGGGTGGTGAGGGAATCAATCCCACGAGTATCACCAATGAGAACGGCGGGCTGAAAGACGAGATCGTGTGTGGGTGGGCCAATTGGTTGATCGATCTGGTGTGCGTCGCGTGTTGGGATATGAAAGCCTGCAGTGCCGACTGATGGTAACTGACGATGCGTGTTGCTTGATTCTGCTTTTTTTCTTTTCCTCCTCCTTTGATTTCCTGCTCTTCTGTATTCTCTTTCCCAGCTGTGACTTTCCTTTTCCTGGTGTTGCACAGGCAGGATATACTCGGTACTGGGCTTATTTGAGACTAGAGGGCAGCGCCTAGGTAGGTGGTTAATCTCGACGAAGCAATTGAGTTTGTATCCCCCGGACTGGTGACTGGACCGGGCCCAATGTGGCGTTGCTATTGCACTCCCGGCAATAACAGGATCTCGAACCGACGGCCAGGAATTGGGTCGAGTAGTAAGTAATGTATGGAAGTGGAATCCAAAAAAGAATGTCGATTGGATCACAAAAAGTAAAAGTATGTTTGGGAATCTGGGGAGGCTTAGACCAGGTCTTTGGGATTGCAACCTACAGTCACTGGTCAAGGCACGAATGAACTGACTGCTGAACCGGCCTAGCACACGAAGGGGTGGAAGGTGAGGAAGGAAAAAGGGAAAACCATTCCAAACATCGTCAATCTCTGGCTCGGGTGACAGCACCATCTATATGATTGTACAGGACTGCCGAATGGGTGGCCGTGCGGGAACAAGCACAGCAAAAATCTGCAGTCCTCTCATCAGGCCGGGAGTCCCCCATCAAGCGTAGACGACACTTATTGTGCTCCGATTATAGTCAGGGTCCGTCGAACGGTCTCCACAACGGGGACTCCAGAGGCTCCTGGATCTCCATCTGGCTGTTTTGTTTGTCATGGGCTACGCTACGATCGAGCTAGCTAGCTCATCGTCACTCGTCCCGCTGTTACGAGAGCAGTGTTCTTGGTGCTCCTCCAACGTCCTTGCGCGCCGGACGAGGCCTGGTCTGGGCTCTGGGCGGCCCAGGATATCCGTGCTGGTGAGCAAGAATACTGTACGTGCTGCAGTCTGTTCAATTTAGTGCTGCCTCGTCTCTCTGCCTTGGGTACCATTGTATGGAGTAGCTCTGAGTAGGCTGTAGCCCGAGCTCCCCAGGCGAGATGTGATGCCATCTACATACTACCCCTCGGGAATTTGTCTTTTTTTTTTTTCTTCCAGGCTGCTTCGAATGCTACATTATTGCCATATTGCACAGGACCGGGTTGGGTTTTCTTTTGCTTGTCATCTTCTCCCCTGTGCATGCATGGCTGATCTGCCGTGCTATCTGAGGAGAATAAATAGATTGTACACTGGATGTGTGTGTGCCATGTGCATGCATCACCACCTCCTGCAATATGGAACTGTCATTGCCTTGCTTGCTTTTTCGGTCTGGAATTTTTTTTCCCTTCTCCAGTTTCTGATCTAAATGGTGATCATGACGATTGGCCTCATAAGATGAATAGATTGTTGACATCCACAGGCTCTGGACAACGAGATTTGTTTACTCAGTTGGTGAGGCACATGTTGGGTATTATAGACTAGGTGGTTCCTAGTATTCCATCTCTGCTGTTATGGTTCATGGATTGTCAAGGTTGTTTTAGCTGTCATGAGTCCGACCCTAGCGGAACAGTTGGCAGCAAAGGACAGAGAGTTGCGAGAGTTCAGCTAGGTAGGAACGGATTTGCGGATTATAGATCCTGCCCAGCCAAATGTTAAAAAAGCAAGATCGCATCCTCAGACAGGGGTGCGCCTGGTAGGTCCGGTAGTCGCTGCGCTGGACCTGGTTTGTGGGACTGGCTGCGGAGTTGCGACCTGTCCGGTTCAAATGTTGCCAGGATGGGAGGGCTTGAAACATTGTCTTCCATTGAGACCAATCGATGCTCTCGCTCTCCCCTCACCTCGTTTCTGATATAAAATTCTAGAAGGAAGAGGACTGGCGACCAGAAGAGTAGAACGGAGTGTGCTGCTTGGACGTCCCAAAGCTCTGTGCGGACGAGAAACAGAGGAGCTAGTTGATTCAGGAGATGTGCTGTACCATTTCGGAAGGCATCCGGAAGAGATGGACGTCACATCGTGCCTGGTCTGACTAGCACCAGGTCTGAGACGCCGGTGTTCATCAAATGCTGCCTTGGGCGGGATTGGCAGAAGGCAGTGGCTCTTCCTTCTCCTCCTCTTGGGCAATTTGCTCTCCACCAGAAGTGCTTGTGCGGCGTGTTCCCATTCCTACCTCCTAATAATAAGCTGACTGCTTTTTTCCGAACAGCGAGCCTACTGGAGTTCAGCGGGCCCTTGCATGACCAGTGCCAGGCTTGGCCAGGTACCTGGGCTCTTTAATTGGCTGTTCCCTGGCAGCCCAGAGAGTTTCAAGCCAATGCTTCGGCTCATCTTACTGTGTAAATGGCCCAGCAGGACTGCAATGTGGTTTGCTGCTGACTCTTGCAAGCTGAACATGACTTTTTTGTTGCATGCCCCTTCAGAAACCCAGCCCTGTTTGCCTGCCAGCTGCCATCGTGGCCTGTTCTTTCTCCGCCTCACTGCCATTCTCACCTGAGAGCTTGCTGGGAACCTCCTTGTCGACTGCCAACTTTGAGGTTCGTGCACAGCTGCTTCCTTGTCCAAATTGGTTGAGTTGAAGCCATTGCGACTGTTACCTTTCCGCTTTCTTCTTCACCACGAGGAAGAAGACGGACACCAACGCGGCAACGTTGAATCTTCAGACCGCCTCGTGGTCAATCCATTCTTCTGGACCTCGCTCTCGGCACCTTGATTTGGCATCGTGATGTAGATCATTCTAATTAAAAATCTTCTTCATCGCAACTTTGTAGCTCGATCTGTTGCTCCAGCTTGATTGCTCATCCGATGGACAGCCTCGTGGGCACAAGGCATTCTGGCACCATTCTGGAGATAACACACAGCCAGTCTTTACTGAACAGCTGAATATGGTCATTTCATATCGAATGTTGAATCCTTTTCTGCTTGCTTTTTCAAAAGCCGACCTACCTAAACCGTACTTCCAAAACCTAACTGGCGCGCGAAGCCACCAAAGCACTGCCCATTCTGCCCTACACATGCGCTATCCTGTGCCCTAATAAATGATTCCTTCTCATCTGCGCTGTGCTGCTACACTGCACTGCATTGCACTGCCGACATGCTGTACTGTACCTTTGCCCTGTAATTCACAGATTCTTGGGACGCCGATTGCATGGCAGCTCCCATCGCCAATTGACCAATGGCCGTCGTCTCATTCAGCAAAAGTAATACAAAACGGTCGCCAGGCTTGTTGTCACTGGCGGCAAGCAATTCTTTACTAGGTATGGTCTCATCCCTACCTGCACTACCGAAGGGATTGACAGATTTTCTTTACGGATCTTCGGTTAAACATTATTCATAGCAGCTAACCACGTATGATCTCAAAGTCTGGAACGTCGTGGGTCAAGAAGAAGATGGGATCGAGTTGCAATTTATGGAAATGATGTGCTTACCAAGTCCCACCTTGGTGTACAGTTGCAAACCCAGATCCCAGATCCCAACAGTGGGGATTGGGATGCTCCTCTGCCAGGAGTGCAAGTATAGTCCTTGGCATTGAACCTCAGTTGCTGGATGGAGAGGATTTCTAGTCACTGAGCTTCGTCCAGCTGGCAAGACCATGGCAATAAGCAGATCCTATCAGGATCTCCGGCCTGTAAGTAAACTACGGAACAGCCGCAACAACGGTCGACTATTCGCACCGCCCACGACATGAGAGTTCCCACTCCGCTCTGCGCGCTCATAAGCGAAGCGAACCCCGCGCCGCGGACTACACTAGGTTAGCCAGCACAGCAGCACTGGTCAGCCAGCAGCAGCAGCATGATGGTCTCATCTCGGTCAGGGCCTCATCAGCTTGCCGCTAGCCTGCTAAAATTACTACAGCTGGCGGCTTCATGCGCGAAGCACCACCACGGACGACTCCATGCGCCTGCCTACCGGTAGCACACCTAGCACCCAGCAACCAGCAGCAGAGCAAACCACCAGCCGGCCCGTCATGAACTGCTAGCCAGCTAGATTCTCTGCTAGAAGCAATATGAGAGCTTCTAGCTTCCTAGTAGAGCATCTTGATCCGCGGCCGTACGTGGCCTGTCCCTCAACACGAGCTCTTCTGACGAATCTGATCTGCTCATCCTCATCTCTGTCGATGCCTCGAAGAAGAAGCGTCTCGCTGAAGAGAAAAAAGACTCCATCACGCGCACCGGCTAAGCTGCTGCAGGCCCGATGCCTGTTCTCTTTGATTCCACCTCGCGCGAACGATGGGGATGTGGAAAGTAAGAAAAAACAACTTAAACCCGGCCGGTAAAAGATGCCAACTACCTTGTCACATCACACAGGCAGTTATATATTGATGTGGAGATGTCGAGCCTTCTCTTGGTACTGACATGTGCCTTGGATCACGAGGGCACATATAGGTTGGCAGCAACCGAGTATTACCTCGCCGCCTGAACCGAGCCCGACTATACATTACTATACAATTTGCGGCAATTTCTCGTGTGGCCCCTCTGTCGTGTGGGCTCTTTTACACGATATATGTCTCAAAACCACGGAATAAACATGTGCTTCGCTGGTGATGGAGTCGGCAAGAAAGAAAAAAAAAACTCTATTCGGACGCGCCCCCCTCGTCGACGTTCTCGGCTCGACCTGGAGCCTTGAAAACGGGGCCCTTCTCGGGCAGTCCAATGCAGGAACCGACAGTAGTGAAATTGCCCATGTCGTCATTCCGCTCAGGTTCGTTTATTTTCCAACTTGGGAACCAAGGCCTCGGGAGCTCTCCCCACTTGCGACCGGCTCTTCGTTGTTGCCAATACCGAGAAATTGTGAAATGCTACCCAGTCATCTCCGTGGCCTATTTCATAAATCAATCCGGGGAAAAGAAGGATATTTTTTGCCTGCTTGCTGACCGTGCACCATCTTATGCCCGGCATTGACGGCAGGGTATAAATCAGGACAGGAGCCCCAGCGAGATATGAGTCTGTGTCAAGTTGCGAGATTACTGGCACGTGAAGGAAGTCGAGGTCGAGGGTTCGACACTTTACAGCGGAATGATCATATTTCTATCAAACGAAGACAGCGCTCATATAAAAAATGATGAAATTCGGGTCTGAGGAAATGTCGGGGTATCATTCGCCCCAGGCGCCGAGTATATACCAGCCCTTGGGTTCGACTACAATTGGCACGGGATTTCTCCCGTGCGCCCGAATGAGAAATTCCGGACTTGGCGCTCTGGACAGCTCTGACAGCGAGGAGGTTCCCAGAGGCCTGGGAAAGGTGTGCAGGCATTCTCCGAACTTCAGAGGTGCATGGCAGCATTGTATGTGCGCGCGCAGGTCAATTTTGCGGGGTATTCGCTGTCGATGATGAGCTCGTTTCCACGGTTGTCGACATTTTAGGCACAATATCTGTCGCCTCGCCCCGGAAACGACGCGTTCTGATTGCCGGAATTTTTCCAACTGGGCATCGTCCATTTATTTTGCTGCCGTGGTTTTACTCCACACCGTTCACGATGTCGTGTGTACTCCGCAGCCCTCTGGCAATGAATTATGACCATGTGGCGGTGACTGTTTTTCCTGACGTAATATATGCTATATGATAAATCCCAGCTTCGGTCCACATGAATGATGAACTCTGACGAAGGTCGTGATATGCTGCCCAAGGAATACATCCATTTCCCGACAAGTATTGCACCATGCGCTTCCTGAAGGCCGTGGCGGCCGCACTCGGGCTCGCCTGCGGAGCAGCTTGCACGTCCAACAATCTGACCGATGCCGTTACGTGGGACAAATTCAGCTTGAGCGTCAATGGCCAGAGGACGTACATCTAGTCAGTGTCACTCTGGTTATACATTGATATCATTTGGCGGTTTCGTGTTAACAGAAGTCTGTTCTAGCTCTGCCGAATTTCATTACCAACGAATGCCTGTACCCGAACTATGGCCTGTGAGACATCATATAGCATCTTTACAAGGTATACTTGGCTGACACTGTGCTTCTAGGATATTCTGCAAAAGTTCAAGGCAAATGGATTCAATGCAATCAGGTGATTAAATTCATATGATTGCTAGAGACATATTGCTGATTGAGTCAGCGTATACTTCTTCTGGTCATACCACAGCCCGAACCCGGATACATACGATTTCGAGACGGCTGGAAAGAACGTTCAAAGGCTTTTCGACTATGCCAAAGAAGCTGGGCTCTGGGTGATTACAAGAGCTGGGCCTTACTGCAATGTATGCCCTTCCTATAAATCAAGCAAGTAGCACACGAACAATATGCTAATCCTTCCAGGCCGAAACCAGCGGAGGCGGTCTTGCTCTCTGGGGCTCAGACGGCAGTCTCGGTTCCATTAGAACCGCCGACGAGACCTATCACCAGGCATGGCTTCCTTGGGTGACCAAGATCGGAGAGATCATCGCGGCGAATCAGATCACCGAGGGTGGTGTGAGTACTCGGACCAAAATGTTGTGAACACTGGACATACACTTATGTGCCTCCCAGGCCGTCATCCTGAACCAGATCGAGAACGAGTACCAAGAAACGGACCACTCGGCCAACGCGACGCAGGTGCTGCACATGGAGCAGATCGAGTCGGCGTTCCGGGACGCCGGCGTCGTGGTGCCCTTTACCCACAACGAGAAGGGCATGCGGTCCGAGTCGTGGTCCGTCGACTACGAGAACGTCGGCGGCGCCGTCGACGTCTACGGCCTCGACAGCTACCCGGGCGGCCTCTCGTGTACAAACGTCGAGACGGGCTTCAACGTCGTCAGGACGTATTATCAGTGGTTCCAGAATTACTCGTACACCCAGCCAGAGTATCTCCCCGAGTTTGAGGGTGGTTGGTTCTCGGCTTGGGGAAGCGATACCTTTTACGACGAGGTTGGTTCTTTATCGAAAATTCACATGTGTTTTGTTGCTGATCTGAGCAGTGTACTTCCGAGCACGATCCAGCTTTTGCAGATGTTTATTACAAGAACAACGTGAGATTTACGATGCTACTGATCTCATATTCAACGCTGACCATATACAGATCGGTCAACGGGTCACACTACACAACATCTACATGACATGGGGAGGGACAAACTGGGGCCATTGTACGATTTCCACATACTGTCTGTCGATTCCCGATATCTGACACCTTTGATAGCTGCCGCTCCTGTCGTTTATACCAGTTATGACTACAGTGCGCCACTCCGCGAGACCCGCCAACAATGGGACAAGCTGTTCCAGACCAAGCTCATCGGGCTTTTCACCAGAGTCTCGTCAGACCTGCTGGAAACCGAAATGGCTGGAAACGGCACCGGGTACAAGGTAACTAGAACTGATTTCCCACCTTGAAAACTCCTCAGACATGTTAACGAGAACAGCTTTCGTCGACTGCCGGTTTCAGCTGGGTCCTGAGAAACCCAGACTCCGGCGCGACATTCACGGTCGTCCAACAGGCCAGCACAAAGTCCATGACCAATGTAACCTTTGCCGTGGACCTCGACACCAGCGCGGGCACCGTGACGGTCCCGACCGTCGAGCTCTACGGGCGGCAGAGCAAGATCCTCGTCACCGACTACAAATTCGGCAAGCATAGCCTGCTCTACGCGTCGTCCGACATTGCCGTGCACGGTGTCTTCGACGACGCGCACGTGCTCGTCATGTACCTCAAAGAAGGGCAGACGGGCGAGTTCGCGCTCAATTGGAATCATACCCTGGCGTACAAGGTCTATGGCGACAGTTCTATCACGTCCAAGACGAATACTACTAGGAACGCATTCACCTACACCCAAGCGGCTGGCACGACCGCGGTCAAGTTCTCCAACGGTGTTCTGATATATCTCCTAGAAGAGTCGACAGCATGGAGGTTCTGGGCTCCAGCCACGACGTTGAACCCTGCGGTCCGCCCGGATCAACAGATCTTTGTCATCGGCCCTTACTTGGTCAGAGACGCTTCGCTGAGAGGCAAGACACTGATCGTGCATGGCGATAATGACAATTCGACGACGATCGAGGTTTACACCGGAAGACCTGTTCAAGAAATCCAGTGGAACGGACAGCATCTACGCGCGAATAAGACAGAGTATGGCTCGTACATAGCCGAGATACCAGGGGCGGAATCAAGGACGATTGAGCTACCGGCTCTCACGACGTGGGCATCGGCAGACTCGCTGCCAGAGATTGCTCCAGATTACGACGACTCCAAGTGGACTGTCTGCGACAAGAACTCGACTCTGAGCCCAGTCGCACCCGAGACGTTGCCCGTCCTGTTTGCTTCCGACTACGGCTACTACTCCGGGGCCAAAGTCTACCGTGGCTACTTTGACGGCTCAAACTCCAGCACGGTATACATCTCTACATCTGGCGGTCTCGGCTTTGGCTGGAACGCCTGGCTCAACGGCGAACTGATTGGCGGCCACGAAGGCAACGGTAGTCTCACAAACATTGCAGCAAACGTCTCACTCCCGGCGTCATCGCTCAAGCTCAAGAACAACGTCCTGACTGTCGTGGTGGACTACCACGGCCACGACGAGACCTCGACTGCCAAGGGTGTCGAGAATCCTCGCGGCATTCTAGGCGCGTACCTGCTGCCGGGCGGAACCTCGACAAACACGGGATTCAAGCAGTGGAAGATTGCAGGAAACGCGGGCGGCCCGGCCAACATCGACCCCGTCCGCGGCCCCATGAACGAGGGCGGTCTGTTTGGCGAGCGCCTCGGCTGGTTCCTGCCGGGCTTCGATACGGAATCGTCGTCGACCGAGTTCGGCGACTCCAGCCCGTACGAGGGCCTGAACCAGTCCGGCATCGCCTTCTACACGACCGACTTCGACCTGGACATTGACGAGGACCTCGACGTGCCACTCGGCTTCGAGTTCGCGGCGCCCGAGGGCACCGTCGCCCGGGTGATGCTCTGGGTCAACGGCTACCAGTACGGCAAGTACGTGCCTCACCTCGGCCCGCAGACGCGGTTCCCGGTCCCGCCGGGCGTCATCAACAACCAGGGCAGGAACAGGCTCGCCGTCAGCCTTTGGGCGCAGACCGACGACGGCGCAAAGTTGGACAGCATCACGCTGTTCAGCTACGGCCAGTATCAGACCAGCTTCGACTTTAACCAGGACTGGGAGTATCTGCAACCGGGCTGGAGCGATCGTGAAGACTATGCCTGAGGAAGGCAAGTAGAGCTTAGAGGAGGATGCCCTGTTGATGAAGCGTTTCGGTCTGTAGCGAAGCCTAGAGACTCAATAGCTTGTCATTGAATGGAATCATTCGATATGGTTGGTACCATATAATGCAAATAGAAATGGATGAATCCGAAAAGACCTCCAAGAAAATGGCATGACCAAACAGGTTACGGGCCGCGACAACCTTCCCGATTTCGACAATAAACGAGCAACGGTAAACTCTATAATCTCATCCGACAGCGACATCGGTGCCGAGCTTGTTGTTTGTCAATGGCATTCTTAGATTCATAGGAACCAGACACCCGGAGCTCGGATGTCTCCTACCTTTAGCCTTATCGCATTCGAAGCTGTTCGCACAACAACCCCGCCATATTCTGGGGCATCGACAGATGGTGGCCGCGTAGACTTACCGTTTTCTGCCTAGAGGTTAGAAGAGGTGGGGTTGGGAGACATGCTTCTTATCTGCGTTTATCGAGGTGCAGAAAGCAGCTGCAGCGCATCTCATACCCAGAGGGAATCCCGAGGGGATCTGGGACATCGCTTGAGTAACACCAACCCAATGGGAGATCCGGACGGGAATCAATTAGGAAAGCACATGCGGCAGCATTTCCGTTGCATAGTAGTACTTCGTACACTACAGACGCACTATACCGTGATCATGGGGCCTCGTCCAGATCGCGGCGGTCGCAGGTTCGCCTCTGATCCATGACAGAGCTATTGCATTAAACCAGCTGCTCACTGGCCCAGCCCTCTCTGCCAGCCCTTTGCGTCACTGCTGGACCCCTGTGGCGTGCCACTCTCTCTCTTGACCTCGAAGATCGCTGGATCTCGCCAATGAGACGCCACTGTCGGCTCCCCGCAAAGAGCTAGGTACCGTCCTGTCCCTCTCAAATCTTGGCTATGTTTGGCCCGTCTTGTGTTTGGCCGTTGCCCAAGCTTTTGTTTAAGAGGCTGACGATAGCCCGCCTGTGAAACCCTCCCTCCTTGGCTCTTGGCTCCCATCTTGTCTGTATCTAGCTTTCAACTTATTTGACTTCCTCTGACACTCCTCTGCTGTCAATTGGATCGTGCTTGGTACTACACACCAAAGCCTGCCCTTCACTCGGCGAACTTGACCTCGGCGGAACTTAATTGTTGCCAGCCACCACCTATATCACCTCGATTGTGTGTAAGAGATCACATCAGCGACTGGTCCCCCCAGACGACGTTTTACACCCATAAAGCAATCATGGCTGCCCTCCGTGCTGCCGGCATGCGGTCCATTCTGGCTGCCAGCAAGCGAATTGCTGCTCCTTCGACCCTCAGACAGACCCTCGCCGTCTCCTCGAGCAGAATGGTCTCCTCCTACTACCAGGGCGAGGCCCAGGCCCCTATCGTCAAGACCGACATCCCCGGTCCCAAGTCTCAGGAGCACGTTACCAAGCTGGACACGGTGTTTGACACCCGCAGCATGAACATGCTTGCCGACTACACCAAGAGCTTCGGCAACTACATTGTCGATCCCGATGGCAACACTCTCCTCGATGTGTAAGTGACGCCGTGTAGCAGCAATCACCAGACAAGCAAACTGACTCCAGCCCAGCTACGCCCAGATTGCCTCGATCCCGGTCGGTTACAACAACCCAGCCCTCGTCAAGGCTGCCCAGAGCCCCGAGATGGTCAACGCCATCATCAACAGACCCGCACTCGGCAACTTCCCCTCCCACGACTGGGCTGAGATTCTCGAAACCGGTATCCTCAAGGTTGCCCCCAAGGGCCTGAACCAGGTCTTCACCGCCATGGCCGGTTCTGACGCCAATGAGACGGCATACAAGGCAGCTTTCATGTGGAGGCGGCAAAAGGAGCGAGGTGGCCCTGCCATTGAGTTCACCGAGGAGGAGATGGAGACTGCCATGAACAACCAGTCGCCTGGTGCTTCTCAGCTCTCCATCTTGTCCTTCAAGACCGGTTTCCACGGCCGTCTGTTTGGCTCTCTCTCCACCACCCGCTCCAAGCCCATCCACAAGCTCGATATTCCCGCCTTCGACTGGCCCCAAGCTACCTTCCCTCAGCTCAAGTACCCTCTCGAGGAGCACGTCGAGGAGAACGCCAAGGCCGAGTCCGACGCGCTCGCAGAGGTCGAGAAGCTCATCAAGACCTGGCACCTGCCCCCGGCCGCCGTTATCATCGAGCCCATCCAGTCCGAGGGTGGTGACAACCACGCCTCCCCCGCCTTCTTCCGCGGTCTGCGTGAGCTCACCAAGAAGCACGACGTTCTCCTGATCGTTGACGAGGTCCAGACTGGTGTCGGTGCCACTGGCAAGTTCTGGGCCCACGACCACTGGGACCTTCCCACTCCCCCGGACATGGTCACCTTCTCCAAGAAGGCTCAGACCGCTGGCTACTACTTTGGCAACCCCGAGCTCCGCCCCAACAAGCCCTACCGCCAGTTCAACACCTGGATGGGCGACCCGGCCCGCGCCATCCTCTTCCGCGCCATCATCGAGGAGATTGAGCGCAACAACCTCGTCGAGGAGACCGCCAAGGTCGGAGACTACCTCTTTGGCAAGATCGAGGAGCTCGCCAAGAAGTACCCGCAAGACTTCCAGAACCTCCGTGGCAAGGGCCAGGGTACCTTCATCGCCTTCGACAACCCCAAGCGCGACCAGTTCCTCGTCAAGGCCAAGAAGTTTGGTGTCAACATTGGTGGCAGCGGTGCCAACGCCGTCCGCCTCCGACCCATGCTGATCTTTGAGAAGTCGCACGCCGACATTCTGCTCGAGGCCATGGAGAAGATTGTCACTAGCTGGTAAAAAGCGCTGCTCGGTAGCATGATTTTTTGGTATTTTTGGCGTTGAAGGGTTTTTGCTGTGAAGAGTCATGTCACTTGTTACTCAGGTTGCTGCTACAAGCACTCGCGGAATCGTGATTTCGATATTTTTGGTACTTGACGAATTTAGAGCCATGACTATGGCTGAGATATCATGATGAATTGAAATTCAAAAACAATGGACGCGAATTGTCCTGAATCCACATTGCTCACAAGCTTGAATCAATCACAGAAACCGAGAACAAGTAATATGCAATCAATGTATTCATCATTCTATCTTTCTTTTTCGGGTTCCCGACAAGACCTCAGAGGTACATGTCGTTCCATGCCAAAACCATGTAATGCAAATGCGTATGTCAAGAATGAGTCATTACTCCCAAAAGTGTAACACTCTCTTGCTCTGATGATATCAAACGATGCGTCCAATGTGCTTCTGTTTGAGCACCAATTCTAGCTCTAGAAATGTTTTCTTGTAGTGTTTGTTTCCTTTTCGTCCAGTCCTGGTCCTTGGGGTCGCCCCAGATAGATATCCTCTACTTTTCTTCGGCTCATCCTGCTAGCAATCTCGAAATTCGTGCCGTCCTAGACAAAAAAATGCTCTAGAGGCGGATTCTTGATCTCAATTCCAGTGCAAAACGCCGGCTAGCCCTAGCAGCATCTGCTTGAGTGCAGACCAAATGGTCGAGCAGCAATGCTTCCGTCGGTTGCGTGGGAGGATACTTCAGCCATGGCCAAAGCATCACAAGAGATTGCAGCGGATTTTGCCGGCATTGGTTTTGCCGGTGTTCTAAACCTGCTTGTCCTTATCCTCTTCTTCATCGACCCGGATCTCAACTGCCTCGTCTGATCTCTGGTCATCACCCTTAGCGGTGACCTCGTGAACGTCCTGCTTGTTGTTCCAGAACTCAGACATGTCCTCGCGAGATATCTCGCCTCTGTAATCCGGCGGCGGAGGCTCCTCGCCATACGCCGGAGGCTCCGGACCAGCCGCCTTTACGAGCTCGATGTGGCTAGCACCGGGGACGTTATCCATGTCGGTATCTTGGTCCAGGTCGCCAGCACGACTAAAGACCTCGTCGCCGGAGGAGTCATGCTGGGCTTCGTCAGTCGCAGCACCGGAGCCAAGGGGACTGCCATGGGCCATATCACTGTCGGCCATGTTTTTACTCGTCAACATGTTGAAGTCCCAACTTTGCTGGTACGCATTAGCAGACGTCTGATTGAGGGTTTCGCTCATTCCGATGCCCTCGTCTTCCTCGATGCTTCGGCGTAGGGGCTGATTACCGTCATCGAATGTCGCGTCGGTGAGCTGCATGTTTCCGTCATCGCTCTTCGAGTCGAAAGCATTGGTACTACCACCATGAGTGCCTGGCTGGCGCTGGCGAGTAGCTCCGAGACCTTGCTCCTGGAATGCGCTCGACGACCCAGTTGGGGAGGAACCCTCGTCGAGTCGCCTGCCTTCCCCCGAGTTGGTATCATCGTCATCCAGTCCCGGATTGTCGAGCGCATCAATGATTTCCTTGAAACGCGGGCCACCAAGAGGAGTATCTGAGCGCCGGCGGTAGAAGAGAAGATAGGCAGACGTATCCACAATCTTATCGGGGTTTGCTTTTGACACGGACGAGTCTAGAAGCTCATGTTAGATATATCTCGAAAAACAAATTGCTTTGTAATGACTCACCATTGTACGAGTACCACTGGCCATCGACAAAGTTCTTGGCATGAGCGGTGTAATGACCGCCTCCCAAGCCTCCCCAGTGGCAATCAACGCCAATCAGATCATAGATCTCTGTTCTGCCGCTCTCGGGCTCAAATACTCGTTGCGTGAGATCTAGACCTTCGACAGGGAAGTCGACTAGCACGTCCAGCTTTTCCCTACGCCAGCCGCTCGAGCTGAATCTCTTCAAGTGGACCACCAGGATGTCTGGAGTCTTCCACAAGTCAAACTTCTTGGAGGCACGTTGGTGCTGTTTGCAGCGAGGGCAATACCACGTATCGTGCTCGGAAAGGACCTCCTCGCGCTCAAACTCGTCAAGGCAATCCTCGAGGCTGATGCCATTCTTCTTGCGTCTGGCACGAGACAGCTGGGCCTTATCCAGTTCTGGGTCTGCCAATGTTTCGCAAGATGTCCAAGTGTCGTTAGCGTCCTCAAACAGAGCGTTGTAGGCACCCTCGGTCCAGTCGACGACGATCGCTTCCCGAAGTCGAATGAGAGGACCGCCATCTGCACCAGAGTCTACGGTCTCGATGTGAGCGCTGCTGGCCTTCTCGCGCTCTTGCTTAGCTTGCTGTTTCCGGGCAAGTGTTGTTGCCTGCCTTTGCGCTTTCTTGCTGCCCTTCTTACCGTATTTCTTGGGCGGCTTCACCTTTTTGGCCCCACCAGGCAACTTCGTGTTAGACTTGTCCTTGGGCCTGTGCGGGATCTGAGGAACTGTTAGTGTCCTGCTGCTTCTCTGGACTGGTCGCTTCACTTGAAGGTAACCTCTTTTTGTCCATTTGGCGGGAAGTGATAGCTGCCGGAAGCGTACCTTGACAACAGGTGTCGGTTCATCTTCTTCGCTCTCCTCATCAGCCATCCTGGTAGGTGGCATCTCTGGACTTTGCTGCGAAGACTCATCCTGGCTTTCCTCGTCGTGAGAGGCTGTGCCGTTCGTCTCGCTATCGCCGCCATCGTCGGAAGCGGCAGATTCGGGTACTCTAGAGGACAGTTTCGGATACTCTGTGTTTTCGTTGACACTGTTATTACCAGTAGCCAGAAGTGATCCGCTTTCAGTGATGTAACTGAGCTCGAACATGTTTTGCAGTTCGCCAGGTAAGAACTCCTTGGGATCCACCCATGCCGGAGGACTCTGGTTGAACTGGTGGACCTTTGTAGACTGCTTGACTTCTCCATTTTCGGCTGCCTTGGCATCACCAGCATCTCTCATAGTGATGTCCACCATGTCATCTTCGCCCTGGACAGACTGGGCAACGACTTTGCCTTCGTTAGAACTCAAATCAGAGCCGGTATTGACGTACTCTGCCGACTCGGGCGAGTCAGTTCCGTCACGAGCAAAGAACTGATGCTTCGTCAGTGTGGCGATCTTTTGGAGAACCTTGCGGCGGATGGCATCTTCGTCCCGAGACTGATTGATGGTCAGTATATATTCTGGCAACAGAGTGAAAAGCAAAGGGGTGACAGAAGAATGTACTCACCTCTTCAGGGTTTACAACAATGAAGTATGGCACAAGACATGTTGGTCGTCGGTGACTGTAGGAAGCATTTTCCTGGACTCGGCGATGAAAGACGGGGACGAGCATAGCCTCGTAGACTTCATTGCTGGGCTCTTCAGCCTCCTCCAGCATGGAACGTCTACCCTTGGAGCCTTCCAGTTTTCTTGACTCTGCAGAGTTCCAGTTTGTTGGAACTGCTTCGAGTTCGTATACCCAAGCATCGTCGGTGCCTCCGATCTCTTCCGATGCGCATGCGCCATTGGGGTACTGCTTGTAGTACTTGCCTTTCCAGTGTTCGGCGGCATGCAGTCTGTCTGCGGGGACTCCAGTACGACTACTGACAAAATCCTTGAGTCGTTTGATGGAAGAAGACTTGTCTAGCTCGACTCTGATATCCACGGGTCGGTCGTTGAGTGGAAAGAACTTCACAGTGTGAGACCACTTGTTCTGGATTGGCAGGGGCAGACTCAAACTGTTGAAAGGATCAAAAGTAATGCTGACCTTGGCACAGCTTGGATCCGGACAAACTAGCGTGGACTTGTACAAGCCCGTGAAAAGGTCTGCTATGACCGAATCATCTCGTCGCTTCGTGATGTCCCAGACCTGCTCAGCCATCTTGGCAATAGCCTTTGGGTCATTGATCATTTCGTCAGTCGAATCTGGCTTTTCGATATAAGGCTTCTTCTTAATCCGGCTGAGATCCTCTTGTAAGCCATCCAGCAGGAATCCAACAAATTCCTGAGAATCTTGTTGACCATATCCAGAGAATGCTGGTGCATATCGACCGAGCGTGCTTTTGAAGTGTCGCGGAGTGACCGAAGGCGGGGGAGACTCTTTGTAAATCTCCTTGAGGAGCAGTGCATAAGCCAGAGCCACATCTCCATTGTGCGCCAACACATTGTCGCGGTTGACCTCTTCCTCCCATTCTCCTGACAGGAAGTACTTTGTGAGCTCCTCGACGCTACGCACACATTGCAGTGCAGAGTTCATGTAACACGTGTTGCCAAGATTGCCCAATCCTGTACATCCCACGACCCGGCCAGACTTGTTAGCTCTGCCACGGGTCAATGGCCCAGATGGTGCAGGGCTGGTTCTGCCGCTTCTCGCGTTACGGGTTCCGAGCACACCAGCAGAGTTGGCCCTTGGGGCAGGCAGCTTTTCCGAAGCTTGTGAGGTGGTAAAGGTCGAAACAAATTCTGTGCCAGTAACGTGCTCATCCAGAACAATAGCCTGATCAGTAGAGAGCGCGAGTTTCACAAGGTCCATATGGCCATTGTAGTTGTCATTCGTGGTTACATCTGCAAAGTCAACCTTTTCACGCTCGGCAGGATCTTCTAGAGCGATGAAAGTGTTGACATCGATCAGCATGTGAGGCCATGAGTCCTGAGAGCTGTCAGAACCTTCAGCCGGGGGCGAGGAGGGAGGCGTGAGCGCCGAGCCGCTGGCCGGGGCAGTCGCAGGCAGCTTCGGTGGCACTCTCCAGACCCGGACCTTGGACTTGAGTTCGATGTCTGTCAAATTTTTGCACTGCTTGAGGAATGAACTCCACTTGAAAGTGCGACTCCGGGCGAGGCGTGGGGGAGGCGGGTGCTTGCTTTTGATAATCTGCTTGATCGCGATAGGGCTATGAGCAGACCACAGGCGGTAGATGGTGAAGACGGGCGGATGCAACTCGAGCTGCACATTTGGGTCAAACTCATTTTCGCTTGTCGGATGAGCATATCTGACTATGGGGATTTGTCCCTCGGCCAGGCCAGGCCATTGCATGATCAGACTCCATGCTGTCGAAGGAAAGACTGTGAACTGTTCAAGTCCAATGCCGGGCTTCAGTCGGACAAACTTCTTCTTGAGAGGATCAATGGTGGTGCCGACCGTGGGGTCGTCGAGAACTTCCCAAATGATGTCCGAGTTATCGACGGGCTGAATATTTGTCGGGTCGGGGGCCACGGCCTTTTTGGAGTCCTTGGAGTCGCCAATGACCGACTCAACCCACTTTCGCGATACAATGTAGCCCTCATCGCCCTTCTCCAAGGGCCTCGACTCAAACTCTTCGCAAAGAGTGCGTATCGACTTGATGTGCGCCTCAATTGACTCGGGTGGTTGCGACAAATCTTGATCTGCCGCCTGTGCTTCCCCTGTAGCTGTAGGGACAGCAGCGGCTGGGGCTGACGGTTCAGCCGGAGGTACCGTTACCATGTCGACGTCTTCGTTAGAGACACCTTCCTCGTTGGTCTCGGGATCCATACTGGAGGCTCTTCTTTTCAGCGGTGAGGAAGCGCGTTCTGGAAACTCTGCAGCGCCGCCCATAATAGCTCTATGATACACGGGCTTGACGATGAGGGGCGACGAGCCTCTGGCGCTATTCAGAGCTGGAGGACTATCGCCCGCCGAGGAGCAGCTGGCGACGGATTGGGCGTATTCGGGGAGGAGATGCGAGGGTACGCTGGAGGCTGTCGGCACCGAGTCACCCCGCGGCGATGGTGCAAAGGTCGCCGAGGTGAAGGAGAAGTTTGGGTTATCGTCGGTCTCGCAGGACTGCAGTGGAGTGTCGGGTGAGGGGCTGTCTATGGCCTCTTCTCTGGGTGAACGCCTGATCTTCCTTTTCTTTGAAGAAGACGTTTTGGCGACGAGCTGCAAAAATGCAGCTCCAGTGTCAGTTATCGGGTGGCCGGTCGGCAAACAGAACAAAGGCGGTCTCTCCCTTCTTCCACTTGGTGAGAGAATGTTTCCGAATGGGAATCCGGAATACAGTAGTAGTAAAACTCTCGCCGAGGGCAGATGGTGGGGGTGCCAGGTCGTACTAGAAGGGAGCAGGTCAGGTCAGCGCTGAGTCGCCCGCTAATCAGGTGTGCAGGCTACCTAATCAATAGGTAGGTTAGGGAGGTCCATGACACGCGGGGGTTGACTTACTCTGTACCAGGGAGGCGGACAACCTAGTGAAACAGGTGAGAATAGAATAAGAACACTTTGCGCATAGAATAGTATTATCCTGTCGACCAAGGAAAATTCTGGAATCGGCGCTGTAGCAGATCAGCACTAGAATCCAATTGTCATCATCCTAGAAGGCGGCAGGAACACCAGTCTGCACTTCCACGCGGCATCCAATCCGTGGTATTCGCAGCTGCAAGGCTTCGTGGGTTTTGACACTTTTTTTCCTTTCGGGCAGGCGGCCTTGTGCTTCAGAAAAAAAGGTTTTCAGCTGTAGTGTACGTACCGTGGCGGTGGCAGGTGGGACTTTGAGGTGGTTGCTTGACTGCTAATCGGAGCACCGTCAGTGCCGTTCAGTGCTCACCGACAGAACCGCTAGCCACTAACGTAGCAGAAACCGGGGTCGGTGACCACTAAACTGCTTCCAGCGGCCAGCCAGCTTATGTAAAGAAATGCAGGCAGGGATGCACGACGCGTCACTCGGCAGTCTCAACGCGTGCGACAGCGTGCAGAGGCGTTGATGAGAAAAAAAAGAGCGGAAAGAGGGATGCAACCTGATGCCGTGATGTGTAAACTTGTCGGCGACCGCGTCTGGAGTCTTTCTTTCGTCCTGCTTGTCGAAAGCAAAAGACGGGATGACAGTGAGTTGTGATGAGAAGAAAGAGGTGTTTTGGATTGAAGAAATGGGACTTCAAGAAATGTGTTGCGACTCGCGCGTGAATGATGAAGCTGGCTTAGCGGAACCTACATACAGACAACGAGGGACGATCCGCATGCATGGCAAAGAGTTCCACTAGGTATGCATACAAGGCCTGAAGGGCAATGCTTAGACGGGTTGCCGAAGCCTCAAACGCTGCAACAATAGCGGCGACAAACGGGAGGGGAGCTTGGAAGGCCACCCGGAGCCATGGGTGATTGTGGGTGAGATAATGCACATGCAGGCTTATCAATCCGCGGGTATGTTTTGATTGTTTCGATATTATGGCCTATTTTTCTATCATTATTCCCTTTTCTTCAAAAATCAGTCGCTGTCCTCCATCTCAAAGCATCTTATAACTCGTCGCGGAGTTTCCGGCGCAGGCGCAGCTTGCCCATCACTCCGACGGTCAAAACGAGACAGGCTCCAAGGAATATGGAGATGGCACAAAATGCAATCAGTCCATCCCATCTCGCCTCGTTCGCATCACCAGTGCCCAGTATGGCTCCGGCGATGGGCGTTCCGATCAAGAGGGCCAGTCCGGCCACAAAACAAGCCATGCCCAGCCGTGTTCCCATTCGTGTGTGGTCTGAAGTGAGCGAGAAGATGCCCGACGGGTGGCTGCTGACTACACCACCGCTGAATCCTCCGTAGAGGACTGCAAATACAATTGCGCCACCGTGGTTTCGGATGCCGATCCAGGCAAAGGCGAGAATGCAGGAGAGAAGTGCACAACCGCCCATGACTATCGTGGGCGAGCCGATCAGGTCCGAGATGACGCCGGGCACAATACGACCAGGAACGCTGACTCCGTTCATGATGGCGACCATGTAAGGAGCAAAAGTATCGCTCGCCAGACTGTGGTCTATGCTGAAAAGCTCAATATAGAAGAAGGGGATGTAGAGTCCCATGAAGCAGAAGAATGATCCGGTAACGAAGATCATGAAAGGTACGTCTGTGAATGCAGACATATCAATGAGGGCTCGTCGGTGCTTCGAGGGAGGCAGCCTCGTCTTGAAGAACATGAGAGGAACGACTGCGACGCCGAGCAGGATGAATGCAATAATTCGAGTGGCCCATCCGAAGCCCAACCTGTCGACAAGTTGGTTGAAAGCGATCGGCAGCACAGTACCGGCCAGTGGCGACCCTGATGATGCCAATCCGGTTGCCAATGCTATCCGCCTCGAGAAGTATTGCGACAGAGTAGCCGTCGAGGGAGGAAACGTCAAGGCACATCCAAGTCCAATGCAGAAACCCTGAGCCAGAAGAACTTGCCAGTACTCTGTGCAAAGAGAGGTCATGAACTGACCAAATATGATCAAGAACAGACCGCAGTAGAGGAGTTGTCGAAAGTATCCCATGTCGAACAAAGGTCCCGAGAAGATGCCACCAGCCAGGAGCAAAAACCCTTGGATCGAACCCACCCAAGAGATGGACGACGAAGAGCTGTCCGACAGCAAGACTTGCTCATAGTACGTTTGATAGACACCAAAGCAGTTCACCAACCCAAAGGTGCTGAAGATGACGCACCAGGCGCTCAGCACTTGAAGCCATGCGTCTAATCCACCGTCTGGCCTATGAGACAGGTCGATTTCCTCCACGGTCGTAGAACCGACCTTGTCCATTGTCGTCGACGGGCCCTGCTGAGCTGGGTCCGGATCGATCTCGGATTGTACTCGGGTTGGCGTGGTATCTGGCATATCTGCAGCCTTGTGGGTATCGATCGATCTGTCGATATTATGGTTCGTACTCGATGTTGTCGTACGATGAAGACCGTCGTTGGCGAGTTGAAGAGGAACCAGGCTCCCATTGGGAGCAACCTCTTGGGCGCCGCATAACCTTCAAATACATGACAGCGGCGGGTCAAGTTTCTACGAACTCAATGCCAATGCCGTCGCAGTTCCCGACTCAGTTCCCGGCCAAACGCAATGGACCCGATAGCAGTGGATTCTCATAGAGCCATCTGTGGCATGTTGCCCGGCCTCGACTAGGCCTGGCACCACATGGTGCGAGCCATTCCCGTGGATAAAATGGGGCCCAGTGGGCCTGGAATATGATCCTGCGCCGAGATGCTGCCGTTTTTTCAGAATTCCAGCAATGCTTGGGCATCGTTGGAAGCCTCTCTCGAGAGTAAAAGTCAAAGGATTCCTCGGCATTTCCGTTTTCGAAACATATCAGGCATTCTTTCCGAGAGTCTGAGGAGATAAGCTCATGCAAAGGGCGAGTTGCCAAGCGTGGACCGAAGATAGATCAGAGCCCGGCGGGAAACCGACCGCGACTTTGATGACTGTGACTAATCATTTCACGATAACACTCTGCGCCAAGCAATGCCAACGACCAAAACTTTTCTTTATAGCCCGAGAAAAGATTCTCAAGGTGGATTTCAATTATCCACAAGCCCGAGAGAAATCCGAGACAGCGAAGAACAACCATAACGGGAAGATCCGATTAAGCTTTCAGCCCTACGTACATCCGACTTCCATGGCCGCCGTCTGCTAGCGACTCGGAGATCCGTTAGCACGAGATCTTAGCACCAAAATTCGCAATTGTGGTTTCTTGCTTGCGATGATGTAGCCAAGAGACGACGATCCGGTGACTGCTATCAGTCTCGGTCGGGACTGAATATAGAACTGCGAAACGCCGAAACGGGACACTTCCTGCCAAGAATGGAACATGCGAAATCGGCACGTTTATGCATACGACACAAGGTGATCCAAGACATCTTTCTCCTCGGCGCTTATTATTGATCATGACTACTGTAGCTCAAGCATATTATCAACTCTGCTCTAAGATCGATATTTACTTGAAGCAGTATGCTTCCAATGCTGGCCCCGAGTTGGATCTCGCGTTCTCCTTGAGACCAAGAGTGCCGGCAGAAGAGATCAAATCCAATAAACAAGACGACCTACTCAATCTATGGCGATGTATTAAATGATCAAATAGTCCGAAGACGAGATGAACTTTTCTTCTTACTTTAACACAATTTAAAGACCCGAGTCTGAAGTCATGAGAACTATGATGCCTCATTCGTTCACATCTTCCCAGTTGCGCGCGACTCTCCACCTGTAAATTCGCCCAATCAGAATTTAGATTTCTTCATATCATCGATCCTGGCAGACTCTATGAGAGTCAGAAACTCAACAAATAAAAAGACATGGCTATAATGATTGAAGAGTCTCGCGCTGTATTTCAGATTTTGTGGCATATGATTTACGCACGTCAGATTGCGCATTTTATGGTAGCGCCTCTGAACAGAGATCGACATCATTCGAATCGGTTTAGAACCTCATAAGCTGTGCACACCGGACATCATCGGTGCACTTGCCGTCCGAGATAAAATGAAGTCCAGTCTACAAAAGACACATTTTACCTACTTTGAGGATAGCTGTGCAATGCCACCACCAATTGAGGCAGTGCGCTGAGCTTGTGGCACGTCGTGTAAGAGACAACCATTATGATTCATCCACGCTAAACCAAATTGGTACCGCCAAGAATGAATCACTTTACATACAGAAGAAGAGAAGTGAGACAAAGACTGTAATGTCCAAAGTGAATCATATGCAACGTTGTTAGAACTCAGTATTATCTGAAATAAGGCATACTGGGCAGAAAAAGGTACAGAACATCGATGTATATATAATTCCCTTCGTCAGATCATCAATAGAGTAAATCTGAAGAACAAATCACATCAATCACAACTCGCTATTCAGAGCCTCTCTGCTTACAAGCCAAACTTACTTGACAAGAAAAAAACTACTTCGAAGAACCAAGTCAACCAATCAATGATAGGCGCAACGACCATAGGCACTACAACCACTACAACAACAATGCCAGCCCTCTTGATTCAAGATTCTCCACCGCTAAGGCGAATCGTCGAGGAAGATTCCGACGAAGAATACGAATATAGTCTAAGCTCAGACGATACCTACACCTCGGATGAAGATGAAGAAGAGGACATTGACCAGAGATTGTCCGGAGACGGCCTCAGATACATCGACAGCACGACAATACGTCTTCCATCCGGCAAGACAATATCCCATCGACCAGATGCCGGATTCCGTAAATCGAAATCGCGATCTCACAAGACTCTGACGACCACATCGGCATCGCAGTCACGCACACAGAAGAAGCTCCGCGGCAACTGCGCCATGATTCCATCGTCAAGTGTTTCGTCAGCGCAAAAAGCCCGCCACAGCTCTCCCACTTCATCATCTTCATCTTCAGACAACGACCGGGAATCATTACCAGATTCCGACACCACACCCCCGGCACCAAACCCATCGGCACTGACATCGTCATCGACAACCAGCCCCTCCTCAGCCCTGAACAACCGGTCCCGCGCCGTCTCGCACAAGACGATCCGCGCCTCGGACATGCAGATGATGGCCAGCCTGCCGGCGACCACGCAGCGCGCGCTCGTGGCGACGCAGCTGCGGTCCGCCGCGCGGTCGAGCCGCGCCGAGCACAAGTTCCGGGGCAAGATGGGCGCGTTTGGCAACATCAAGATGACGGAGCACTTTATCATCGACGTGCCGTTTGGGAACCGCCACAAGTGTCGGTTTCCGGTTTGATATATGGGCGGGCGAATGTACAAGGCGAATTCTGATTGGGAAAAACTGTTACGAAAGCAACGAGGGACAAATTTCCCCAGAGGCTTTCTGGTTATTTAGGTACAGCAGAGGCATTGCGAGGATTTTACCGGTACTTGCATGGGGTATCGCAGAGGCGATATCAACATGCCAGGCCTGCGGTGGTGCGCCATACTTTTGGATGATCGCGAGGACCACGCAAGGCTACAAGAAGCTCAGCTTTCACAGCTGAGCAGGAGAAGGGGAAGCGGGAGGAGATGGAGGAAGTCAGGACGATGAGACATCGAAGCACGGAGAGGAAAGAGTGAATAGGCCCAGGGGGAATGGGGGTGTTTGGTGGAGAGTATGTAAAAAATATTTCAGATGACTTACTCTCAATAAAGTTCGCGCATCAAACAAGTCCGGTCTTGCTCGATTGTCCGGCAGAAAAGATGCCCGACCGTCATGTAATAAATGCTCGTAGAAACAAAGTCCCACGGAAAATACCAGATCACGGCCGGTCGCTCACGGCCGATCGCATGAGGCCGTTGGAGAAGACATGCTGTGTGGGACGTAATTCTATTCTCATTTTTGTTCATGCCATAGCCACTCTCGCAAGAGTCGGAGCATACAAGTCAGTGGCTCCTGTATCTGAAGTTGCGTAGCAAATCGTAAACCCATGCATCCTCGCACCGCACGCACTCTATGCCTTGCTGCTCTCGCCAACATTTTCCTCCTCGACCTCTTCCTCGACGTCGACCTCGACACCCCCGACGGCGCCCTCGAGGCCGCCCTCCTTGGCGTTCTGCTCCTCCTTCTGCCGGCTCTGGCTGAGGAAGTGCTCGACGACGTGCATGTGGTTGTTGAAGGCGGCGCAGTCGAGGGGGATCTGGTCCTTGGCGTTGGCCACGGTGGGGTTGGCGCCGCGCGACAGCAGCAGCTTGATCGTGTCCAGGTGCCCGCCCAGGCACGCCCAGTGCAGCGCCGTGTTGCCGTACTCGTTGGCCACGTTGATGTACGCCTCTGGCGGCGCGATCGAGCCCGACGACGGCGATGTGCTGCTGGGCCCCGGGGACGGCAGTGATGATGTGGGGAGGTGTGTGAGGATGTGCGTCACCGTTTCTGCCATTGCTGTTAGGATAATGAAGCAATAAAATTGATTGATCGAGACAGCGCCGACCAAAAGGCACGTGATACATGGAAGGGCATATGATGGTAGTTCTTTTGTTGCAGAACTTCCGGCATCAAACCCATATTCACGTAGTACGCCTTGCCTTTCCCAACACCAACTTACTCGAATGTCCGTTTGCTGCTGCCATGTGCAAGCACGTCGCCTTTCCTTCGTCCCTCGCGGCCTCTAGCACCTCGGCCACTGTGACCTTCTCCCGCTCCGCTAGCTCCTTGAGCAGCTGTGTGAGCTCTGCATCCTCGCCAGCCCGGGCCAGGTAGATCAGATCATCGATCTCGTCTCCAGAGAGCGTAGGTGCCATTTTGTACAAATGACCGGATCTCAAAAACCGATTTTTGAGCGCTGGGGTGTGTTCTCTGGCAATGTATGCGCAAGCCCTTTTTGAGGCCGTTCTAGAAAGTTGATTGGTGCGCTGGTGGGATGGTGGATGAAAATTTTATAACCAGCTGTAGATGCCCAACCAAAGGACGCTGAAAGAGAAATCTGGAGTCTGTATGGTTTGCCAAGATCTCCAAGGGACTGAGATTTCGGCTGCTCACGAAAAAGTCACAGGAATTTTAATCAAGTCGCAATGGCATAAAGAAAAAAAGTGTTACTGAAAGTGAAGGTGGGTAAAGTAACTGTCACCTCGAATCACGTGACTATTACTTAGTACCGAGCTCGAGTGGAAGTCGATGGCAAGCATCATCAGGAAAGCAGAAACATATTTTGGTAAATTCATTTTCAATTTTGGCTTTAACATGCTACTTTGCTGCCAGACTGTGGTATCGGTGCAATTACGCCTCGCAAATCTTTTCGCTTCCTTTTAACCATGCAATTCATGAAATGCCACTTCCCCTGTCAGAATGCTGCTATCGTTGTTGACGTTGGTGAAGAACAAGACGACAGTTTTGATAGTCTCTTGTTTTACTCATCCCATTTCTTAGCCACTGATCCCTCCGGTGGCTCAGTCTTGTAATCCTTCTTGGATGCCTCGGCCCAACTGGTGCTGAGACTTGTGCCGTTGCTCTCTGTGTAGCTCTTCATCATGGCCCGCCGAGTATCAGGGTCTGCGTCCTTGTAGAGCATTTTGAAGAAGTCGTCGGGTGTCTCTTGCTTCTCCTCATCATCGTCCAATTGCATTGAGTCCCAGTTCTTTGGACCAGATTTGGAAGACGTGGGGTATGCAGGTGCAGTGTCTTTAGCCTTTGAGGCTGGTACAGCAGAGGACGTTGTGGCAGTCTGTGTGGATTGGGCTTCAGCTGATGAAGCTGGGACTGAAGTCGCGCCATTGGTGCTGTCAGCTTCGAATACCGCCTTGTAGAGTGTGCTATACCAAGCATCACGATCGCCATCGAAACTGTTGATATTGAATTGAGCAGGATCAAGACCTTGTGAGCTGGCGTGATGGATGAATTGGGCTGCGTCGTAAAACTTGGCATCGGCGTCGCCATCTCGCAAGATTCGCCATCCTCCAGGCTGTTCCTTCTTCAACGACAACTCTATCTTCATCGACTTTACTGTGAACTGCGTCTCAGAGGGCTTGATCTTCCCATTGAGATGCAATGTGAAAGCGCCAGTCGGAATGCTGTCGATGGGACTAACGGTTACCTATAGGATGTCAGATATCGCCCCGTGTGATCTGCAAATGGGCCAACTTACACTTCGCTCTTTTGCGTCCACCTTGGCCATATCCTTGGGTACATTCTTGACAAACAAGCTCACATTCAGTGCCGTTTGAGTCTCGTACCAGTCCACGCGAACATCGTGCTTCTTGTGCTCTGCCTGGAAATGACGCCAAGTATCCTGCCAAGTCCAGGGCCCGGAGGGTGCAGGAGCGGCTCCAGTCAGGATGTGTTGCGGGATCTTTGGCTTGTTGGGCTCTTTGTCGGACTCATCGTCGTCAATCTCGACAACCTTTTCAGCTGCTTTGGCAGGAGGGGTGTCTGATGGCGTGGGGTACTTGACCACGCTGACTTTCCGGCCTGGTGCACCTGCCTCGAGGGCCTCCATGGCAGTTAGGGCATTGATGCGCCATGTGACAGCCAGGTTGCGGGTGGAGGTGGCCTTGGATCTATCCGAGGCCATGGCATTGTGAATACCAGCATCCTTACTGGCCTGCATCTCAGCCTGATTTGCCTCTTGGACCTCCTTCAATGTGACAGCGTAGTCGCCGTTGCTGTCCACCTTTTTCTGTTGGCCGTCGTCCTCTGAGGCTGGGAAGGTTCCCAGCAACCGGATGACCCAGAAAGCGCATACGTCGGCGTCTGCATATCGGTTCAAGCGGAACAGCGTAATGGCTCGTCGAAGCTGTGCGTCGATCATGAGATCACGGTTGCCTCTCTTAAAGGCAATCGAGAGCGCAAGCTCGGCATCGTGAAGAGCAAGATCGAGTTCGTTCGTTCGCAGATAAGCCTTGGATCGTTCTATGATCCAGAGGGGAGAGTTCCTCTCCTTCAGAGCTTGGCTCAGCTTTTCGATACCCTCAGAGTACTTGCTGGCCTTGATCAGGCGAATGCCTTCATCTGCCAGGGCCGACATGGCGGGGCAGTGGAACTCGAGTGTATGCGGTGCGTGATTGTCGGAAGGAATGGAGCCTTTTGCCTGACGAAATACTGGTTGGTAGATGCGTCAAATCCAAGAGTACCGGCAAAGGATCATAAAAAGGATTCACGACCGTAGTGGGAGGGGAGTGATGCTTTTATGTGTTTTGGAGTTGGTTGGTTGGACCCCAGCCTAATGAAGTTGTTGGCAGCACATAGGTAAGGTAGGTAGGTAGGCAGCTTGGGGGCCGACCGATGGCGGGGCATCGAAGCTCCAGGAAGCTTAAAGCTTTCTCCCGCTTTAGGCTTCCTCGACATGCCCAGTAAAGAGCTATGGCGTACGCCCGGGGGGCCCCACGGCGTGCATGCCTACATGTAGGTAGAGCTTGGCTGCTTTCAAAGTTCATGAATAGGTACAACATCCCACGAAGGGAGGAGGGTTAGAAAAAGGACTGAAGCATGTATCAGAGTCATATGCCGTTACCTTCTTCTTTGAGCTGATTTGTAGTTCCATTTCACCTTGTCCAGATCCAATAACTACATTCCCTGTGTTGTGCAAATTATATTATCATTATGTATCTCACGCCTCAGTATCTCGTTCAATGCTTTAAGCTGTCATGATCCAATTCCGGTACCATCTTTTGCTCAAACCACCGTTTCATTTGGGAACTTCTCAGCAAACATACCGAGTGCCTTCAGTGTGAAGGTGAACTTGTAGTTCTGGTATGTAATCATGCAGCTCTTGTTGAACACTCCCTCAATGGCCTCTGGCAGCCATTCTCCATTCGGCTGCTGTCTTTCCATGATGAGCTTGATGCCCTTCCTGATGGGCTCAATGTCAGGGTATTTGGCATGCATCAGACCGATTAGTGCCCAAGACGTCATAACTACCTGTGAACCTGTGGAATGTTCATGATAGGTTTGAGATTCGCAAGACTGGTTTTGGACAAGTTAGATTTGGTATGATCATGTAAATCGTCAGGTGCATGAATACTCACTCGGTAGCCTTCCGACCAGCCTCCGTCGGCTCTCTGCTTTGAAATCAGAAATTCGCAAGCCTTTTTGGCGTGCGAGCTGGTTTCGTACGTCTCTCCAACACTCGACAAACTCTCGAGGGCAAACATGGTGGCATAAGTAAAGCAGATACCCCAGTTTCCGTACCATCCGCCGTGAGGATACTGTGCCTTCTTGATAAAGACAAGAACTCTATCCTTGAACTTCTTGATATCGTCTGCTCTGTAATCAGGCCAGTACTTGTTGAAAAGTGACAGCGCAGTGATGACTGCGGTTGAACACTCGACGTAATCGTATTCCACCATGATGTTACCAAACACCTCTGCGGCATTGAGCATCTCCAGAAGCTCGCTGCCGCGTGTCGGTTCATACGACGAACAAGCACCAGAAACGTTCTGATAGGTGAGCAGCGTGTCAATGGCATCAAAAATTCTCTGGTCATCCAAACGTTCAGGGTAGTTGTGCGTCTTCTGCAACAGGATGACGGACTTCAAGGCTTCCGAGACGCAGTCGCTCACGGCATATCCCTGTACTCTGTTGCTGAACCCCCAAGCACCCTTTCGCTGCTGCCGATAACAGACATCTTGATCCACGCAGTTCTCGCGGATCTGTTGGCTGTCCAGAAACTCCAGAGCTCGAGTGAGCATTGGTTTCCAGCGGGGGTCATCGGCCAAACCTGCGTCCACGACAGCCTGAATGGCAAAGGCAGTGTCCCAATTCTGCACACCGTTTGTGCCATTGCTGAGCATACCCTCATCCTTGACCCACAGACTGTCCTCCAGTCTCTCAATGTGTCTTTTCACAGTGTAGGACCCCGGGCCATCGCGAATGTAGCATACAATCGTGTTCATGGCAGCATTGACAGGTGCAAGATCAGCAAAGTCGGTGTTTGCGTCTTCCATGTCGATCAACTTGCTGCACCAGGCCTCGGCTTTATTGGCAAGGGCATTCGTTCTGAAATACGGGTTCCAAACGTTGACGAAGAACCAGTTCGCAGTGTTGAGAAGCCACGTTTTCGGATGGTAGTTGTCAATTGCGGCAATGCTGTTTCGGTTGCCCTTCCAGTCGATATCTTCCCATTTCTCTGCAAAGACTTCATGCCTCAGAGCCCTGATAATATCAGTCTCCTCACATGACCATTGCTTGGAGTAGATATAGCCCATTGGCAGGAAGACTTGACGGATGTGAATCCACCACCTCCAGGGAGCGGCTGGGAACCAGTCGGGCAGCAGCCAGATCTCCGGAGGCACAGGGTTGACGATATCCCACTTGGCCACGCCCAGAAGGCTGAGCCAGAATTTGGCCCAGTGCGGTGCATGCGTCGCTCCACCCAGCTTCTGCAGAGTTGTCCTGGCTTTCACCATGAAGGGCTCGTCTGCGTCCACGCCTACGAGGCGCAGTGCAGTATAGTTCAGCACGGTGCCGAAGATACTGCTGTCGCCTTCGATATGAAGACCCCACCCACCGTCTTCGGGGTGTGCTCGCGCCTTGAGGTAGTTCTTGATTGCCGTCGCCTTGTACCATGGAATCGGCGTCTTGGTGACGTGCCACGCAAAGATGATGCCCGGAAGCAAAAACATTGGTCCACCATACTCGCTTCCCCATTCTCCAGATGGTAATTGTAGCTTTTCAAAGAATGTCAAACCGTTTCGCACGGCGTCGATCGGTTTCTGGGGCTTCGGCAGATCTGGCAGACCCTATACGCAGCGCAACAGATTAGCGGTGGCATTACTTTACTTGTTGGAATGTGCCCTCAACTTACGAGATCGAGGCCGAGGTACCATTTGTCGGCATAGCTCTGAGGCCATTCTTTCGCGTCTTCCTCGTCTTCCAAGTAGTGCCAGGTGAGTCGCCCGTCATCGTCCATGCATCGCCACCTTGTGACATCGGTTTCCTCGCGCACTTTCGGTTGCTTAGACTTGAGGGGCGCGATGTCGGTGTCGGTCTTGCGCTTCTTCAGCTCTGAGCTGCCATTGGCATTGCCCACGGCGGCTCCGGAAGCTTTTGAGCGTGTAGTAACCATGATGTCGGTCTTGCGCACTCAAGCAATTGGTCAGACAGGTTTCAAGAGGTCAATTGGCCCGGAATTGGCTCTGGTTCTGTACACCTCGAGGTAAGGAGTTATGGTCAATCCAGGCACCCGAGCTTGGCGCACTAGGCCCGCTGAAGATGGCACCACTGGGGACGTCCTCGAGCTGTTGTAGTGGAGCGCTTTGCGGGCTCCGCGGGTTGACTGTTGGGGACCCTGCTAACTTGGCGCTCTCCTGCAGGGGCTCCGCGTTGTCATTGGCTCAACGTTCATAGCCATTACCTTTTCCGCAGAATCGTCCCTTCCTCTGACCTTCCAGAACAATGTCACAATTCAGTGATGGGCAGGAACGTTACCAAGCCATGATTTTGGCAGGAACGTCATCTTTTTGGCATGCATCAGAAAATCTTGTACATCATGGAAAATTGAATGTACCCTAAATATTTTATCACAAATTACAGAATACAATTCTACAACTGACTGCGCCGGAAATGAGTAGTTTTCACTTCGTCTTGCTCAATATACTGGCATGCAAAGGAAGGCAAGCTTACAATTAACAACAACAGACACTTCTTATTTCATACCTAGACGCCAATCCAAAAGCCTCCAGTCACAAGCACAATTACTTCAACAAAAGGTAATGACGCCATGAGCCAAGAGTCTCCTTCTATTACTCATGTTGAAGCCAACAATGAACTCCAAGAATCCTCAAGTAATGTCGAGGATTCAGCTGCGACCCTGATTTCGAGGATTGAAGATATCATTGAAGATGTTATGGACAGCATTCAAGAAAACCGTCCCCTCTCGATTTCTATTCGCAGTCGCAGGACGGGTCGCGAGAGCGCAGTGGTGTTTCCGACCACATCTAATTCTGGCGCGAGAAGATTCAGTAAGTTCATCTTCCTATACGGCATGTCTCCAATCCCACGCTAACCTATCTAATTTATTGTGTAGCGGCATACTTGACCGTTCTCTACCATTGTCACGAGGCCCTCGCTTCTGGCGTGGCAATTACAAAAAGGTTCGTGAACTTTCGCGAGATGGGCAGATATGATTCTGTTAGGGTCGCTGTTTGCTCTGGGCGTTTGCTGTTATTGACCAGGAGATGCAGACACATGTTCTACCTCAACAAGGACCTGTTCGAGAGGCAGAGCTACGTTGACCAGATCATTGATGACATTGCTTTTACATTTGGTGTCAACCGAGATGCACTAAACATCGTAAGCTCTTGTTCTTACCCAGTGGCCATTACGTTGCTCACCATAATCAGGTTGCCACATCGAAAGGGCTTGTCGCGGGCGGCCCTTTCAGTCGAGGATTAGATGAATTGGTTCGTACCAGTACTCAAGAAGGCCACTTCACGAAGCTGACCCTGGCATAGTATGCTGGAGTTCCGGGCGCAAACTCACTGAACAACCTCGAGCTTCATGGTATACAGTGGGTCTTGGTCATTGAGAAAGAGGTAGTAGTTGTTAATCTTACACGTAGCTGAGTCCATATTTACTGACAGATTGACAGGCCACATTTCGCAGCCTGGTAGCAGCACAATACTTTGACCACTCCGCTGCTGGCCCTGGACTATTAGTAACAGTACTGGTCTCTTGATGTACATCCTTGCTCAAGAACGCCTTCTGACTTTATATCCAATAGGCAAAAGGGTATCCAGATCTGGCCACTCGTCAGTTTCTACATGTAATACATTCTCGGCACCCATTTATTCCTCTCCACGCCTTGGTAGACTTCGACCCTGATGGGATCGGTATCATGAGGACTTACAAGCTCGGTAGTCAGGCTTTACGACACGAAGAGAATGTCACAGCACCTGGTATCCTCTGGTTGGGGGTCAAAAGCTGTGATATCTTTTGTCCGAAGACCGTCTCGGGGCTGACACATTCACCAACAACACTTTTACCGGGAGACGTGCCCTCAGTGTCGATTTCTTCTCCTGGAAGTGCGGTCCGCCAAAATCCGTCGAATGAACTTTTTGCGCCCGACCAGACAGTCACAAGTTCATTTGGTCATGCTAGGCTTTCGACACAGCTGACTGATGTTGATTACAAGACGAATGCGCTGGCACCAAGCGATCGAAGGAAAGCGTCAAATCTGTTGAGAATTGTTGAAGAGTCAGCTCCCTTGGAGGCGGAAGAGATGAGTCTTCTACGCGAGCTTCAAGTCATGTTGATGCTCAACGTCAAATTTGAAATCCAGGCCATCAGCGGAGATGGCAACATGACCGGCTGGCTGGACGAGCGGCTGTTACCGGGATTGATGTGATTGTATCTCCACGTTGGCTCTCATCAACACTGGGCAGTAGGCGACTTAATCAGCGTAAAGATCAACCTACATCGTCTGATCAGAGAAGATCAGACCAATTTCAAAGAGAAAAGATTATCAAACGAGGATGAAGAATCCAGCCCCATCTTTCTGCATGGACCCAACATTTCTCGTATATCCGGCTTTGACCACCTCCAACCTCCACGCACGAAACACAAGCGTACGTGTACCATACCCCTCGGAGCTACGGACTTACGCTACTCCAATTCCAAGGATATATGTACGATATATCCTGTCAAACGTTGTTGGAAAGACCGAGACTGCATACCTATGCAGAGCAGTAAAGGACTGCCGGAGAATATGTGACGACCGAGGCCAATGAGAAGTGCATTGGTCCACGTTTAACACTACAGCACGGCTTGTTACGGCACCCGCATCCAATGAACCACATATCGGTCAGCCTCAATGCCAGGTATCTACTCCGCACTCCAAATATTCCCTAGAACCATCTGGGGAGTGATCTGACTGATGGCTTACCATTATTTTAGCGGAATACTCTGATTGGATGATGGCAGTTCATGCCGGTTAATAAGATCTGAGTAACCACAATTTGGGGACGCGGGAGGTATCATGGGGTGGTCGACACGTCGTATATTGGGCGAAATGGCTTATCGGAAGCTCGAGCTCAACTCTCCACTAGTCTTCCCAGACATTGTCAAAGCGACTATATCGATGATCTGTGAGTGGGCTGGAATACGTCAGTAGATGTCTGCTCTGAGACGAACTGGGGACGGAAATCATTCTCCGGTATAAATAGAAGTTGAAATGTCCATGTCTACATCGACCATCTTCCCTCTTTAGCTCACGACTTTGATATCGTATTGCAGAAGGCATTATATTCGACTGAGGAAGTTGTGCACTACAGAGTGATCGTCATTCAACATGGCAGAACCCTCATCAGTCATCCACACAACCATCCGGTCTTTGGTTGTTCTGGTAACATCTCATCCAATTATTGTTTTGTTTTGTCTGTTCTTTTTGCAAGCTGCATTGAAGCGATATTCCTCGCCCCTGAGATCTTTTCCTGGTCCATTTCTTGCTTCCATCACCCGTATATGGAAAGTCCTTTCTGTCGCACGCGGCCGTACACATCTACATCACATTGCTCTGCACCAGAAATACGGCCCCATAGTCCGAATAGCACCAAACGAAGTATCATTCTCGTCTCCCCAAGCCGCGCGAACCGTCCTCGCGGCCGGAAAGGGCTTCTACAAGACAGACTTTTACGCTGTCTTCCCTCCCCCGGAGAACCCGGACATCTTCACCGAGATCCGCGAGGATGTGCACGCCGCCAAGAAGCGCGTGGCCAACGTGCCGTACTCGATGGCGGCCATGCGCCAGCTCAGCCCCTTCATCGACGACACCATCGACCTGTTCGCGTCGCGCCTCGGCGAGTTCTGCGTCGACCTCGACGTCGGCCGCTCGGTGCCCCTCGACGTCGCCGGGAGGGGCAAGGTCGACCTAGGGGCTTGGCTTCACTACTTTGCCTTTGACGTCCTTGGCGAGGTCGCTTTCTCGAGGTCCTTTGGCTTCTTGGCCGCTGGGCGCGATGTCGAGGGCGCCATCAAGACCATTGATGATATGCAGACGTACAACGGTCTGGTCGGCCAGGTGCCGATATTGGACTACCTGCTTAGACGAAATCCCCTTTGGAAATACGTGCCGGCATTCAACCCCGGCAATTCCTTGATTACGCGGATCGCATTGGACGAAATGTCTAAACGCAAGCCTTTTGACGATACTGCCGAGGGTAGTAGTAAGGATGGTCGGCGAGATCTTCTTGGCAGTCTTATCAAGGGACATCTGAAAGAGGGTAGTGGCTTTGGTGAAGGCGATGTGTTCGCGGTTGCGCATGGTGCCATGTGAGTCGACTCCTTTTCTTTTTTAATCATCCTATAAATCAGACAAAATTCGTCCTATCATTCAGACAAGAATGTTGTCCGACCGGCTTGGGATAGAAGCTGATTCCCATCAGATTTGCCGGCTCAGATTCCACGGCTTCGACGATGCAATCCTTCTTCCATTACATTCTCTCGGTCCCACACATTCTAGGTCATCTCCAAGACGAATTAAAGAATGCAATCACGGCCGGCAGTATTCCAAGAGATGGAAATATCGAATATACAGAGGCACTGGCCCTGTCCTACTTTCAGGCGTGTCTGAAGGAGGCCATGCGTCTTCGTCCTGCGGTCGGCCTCAACATTACTAGACACGTACCGAAAGAGGGCATCGAGCTGGACGGTGTGTTCTTGAAGGGCGGTACGCGTGTCGCGGTCAATGGCTGGGTTTTACATCGCAATAAGGACATCTTTGGCGAAGACGCTGACGTCTTCCGACCGGAGCGATGGCTGGAAGATGAGGAAAGGGCCAAGAAGATGGACAGATTTATGTTCCAGGTAAGCTCTCTCTGTTTATATCCAGCTCTGACTAGAGTTTGGCGACCAGATAGCTGACTTGGTGTAGTTTGGCGGTGGCGCTCACGTCTGTATTGGACGAAACTTGGCAATTCTCGAGATCAACAAGGTGCTTCCAAGATTGCTGCGCGACTTCAACTTCGAACTGGTGCACCCCAACCAGCCGCTCAAGGCGCACGCGTCGTTCTTTGTGGTACAGGAGGGGCTGGATGTTTACATTGAGAGGAAAGATAAGAAGGGCTAGACAAGAAGATGAGAATCTGTTGTATGCGTCCGGGGCAGCTTACGTTGGAATAAATGGATTGTCATATTGTCGTTATCAAGACTTCTTAGAACATCTCATACTGATTGATATAATTCAGGGCCGCAATAAACACGATAAATCTTGCATTATGCAATAAATTATAATTTGCATTATCGGCTACAAGAAATAAGAGCCGGTTCGTCCGATTGTTGCTGCCTGCAAGAATATACCAATGTTTGTGTTGTTAGTGGTGCTTCGCTTCGCAAATGCTCGCCTGGCAAAAAAAAAAAAAAAAAAAAAAAAGAACTCAGAAAAAGAGAAAGAAAAAACACAAGAACCCGAACCTTTGTAGTCAATCATAAACCAATTACAGCATATCGTGAGCCATTCTGAGATGTGGTGCGTGGAAGACTGTCTCTTTGGCTACGCTCGTGAGGACCAGGGTATGCCCAGCTGTCGTCCACGGAAGCTGTACGGAAAACTGCAATCGTTGAGCAATTTGAGGATTTGCGGCTCTCAGCAGCGTTACCTCCATTTCTGTCCATGATTCATTGCTGTCAACGTTGTCATTGACCATCATCCAGAACTGATCAGCGTCTATGTCAGTCATTAGTGATTCACACCAAGTCAGTCCATGAACAACTGCCTTGGTGGTGATTCACACCACCCTAGGAATGTGAATATCAGGCTCTCCTGGAATACCTATAAAGACACAACCACGGAAAGAGATGTTTTTCTCCGACGATGCTCGAAAGCTGGCAAAACACTAAACTTACCACCGGGTACCCATTTCGAACATCGAGACAAGATGACACAATACGTCGACGAAAACACTGACTACAGAAACGGTCCCAGAGCTAACACTTACCACGGCTCGAGGACTCAAGAGTCCTACACACCAAACGGCCAAGAAATTCGAAGGGCACACACTTCTAGCGGGTTAGAGACTCGAGACAGCCACACCCCTAATTCCTGGGCGGCTCAAAGATGCGGCAGTACCAACAGACGCACGGATGGCCAGCTCTGTGGGTACTATGTCTATCAATCATGTCAAGCTTTAAAACTCGGGTTGTGCTTGGAATGCTTACGGCGGTACAATGCGAGCAGGGCAGCTGCACATGGCACAGGAAGTTGGGCAGGGCATTAAAGACAGGCAGGCAGCCCGGTCGAAAATGAGTTCGGGAACGGAGGTTCAAGTTTTCTTCGACATCGATACCAACAACCTTTTCCTTCCTGGCATAAATCTTTGATGTATTGACTACTCACTCAGTCTGGCTATTCCCTGTTCTGCTCCCCACCATATCTCGACCCAGAACACTTTCGAGAATCGCAAGAAAAGTATAGTCTTCAAAAACTTTTTCAGCACAAACTCTGACGAACTTCTCTGTCGCATTGCCGCTTGTATCTAGTCATGAATCACAAAAATGACAATGTCAATTAGCCTCGAGTTGTCTGAATGCTAGGATAGCATGACACGGCGACAAGAATAGTCATCCCACGTACATCTGAGGCAGTGAGCAAGAAACCCCCACTGGGCCCAAACATTGATTCCCACTTCTTCCAAGGTGAAATCGTAGCCTCGAATATTGCGTTCGCATTGTGCAATAATCCGATACGTCTCCTGGTCCTGTGATGGACGACAAATATATTCAGTCGCTGACCCTCGGATTGTGCAAATGATGTCCCCGCTGTCAGGCATCACACCAGGCTGTGAAACAATACCAACCGACCCATCGAGACAGAAAAACATATATTTACCGTCAAGACTTTCAATGACGGCCCCTGCAATATTGTCCAAAGCGAAAATAATTTCCTCCGAAGATAAATCGGATGGCAATTCTTCGCCAGACGCCAGTGGGTTGCAGACGGATTCCTTGGTAGACTCGCTCTGGTGGCCATGCAGAATTGTTGATGCCGCGTATAAATACCAGACAGTATGGTTGATCATGTATCGTAGTCGCATGTCGTAGGCCAAAAACAGGTCCAAGAGTCGCTGATGCGTGACATATATATTCTCGCCACGACTTGGGATTTGTAGAGCTTGTGACATGCCCTCAACACACCGACGTAAGAAACTAATAGTATCAGGTGACCTATCGTAGTGGAATGTTGTGGCAGAGACTCGATCTATGTGAGTGAGCTCCAATAAGTCAACTTCCAAGTAGTTCCGAGAACAGATTTTGAAATGTATGTCTGGAATAAGCACCTTTTCGTGCAATATGGGACAGTTGCCCTGTGCTGTCCAGTCGGGAACCCATGATGGCAGTGAACTGGTGCGGCCGGACCGAAATTGAATGATATCGATCAGTCCTGTGGCTTCCAACATGAGTTTCGCAATATCCAACAGGACTTCTTCTGTACTCTTGCTGTAGTTTGGTTCCATACATGGAGGAATCGTCGCATCGCGGACGAGTCCCAACACTGCGTATATCATATCTCTATTGTCAGAGGCCTTGAACCTTCCAGCTACCTGACTCAGGATGTCAATAACTTGGATGATGGCTGATTCGTCATTTATCCACTGGCGAAGATGATCTCCATGCCTGCTCCATATCTGCACGAGAATGTCCACGTTTGATCCGCCGAACGGCAACTGCAGATGAGTGTGTTCTCCGGGGACTCCGATCCACCAATCCAGGGTGCGTTGAAGATGAGAAAACGATATTTGTAAGTCGCCACAAATGATCTGAGGTATCTCGTTCGCACCCCTGATATAATACAGAGGTCTCACCGAGACCTCTTGGATTATCCACATTCTTGTGAACCAATCATGCCCGCCGATGAAGTGTTGTAGTTTCTTTCTTAGCCTCCAAAGCTGCTCATAGCCGATATCCGCTATAACCGCACGTTTTTCGTTGCTATCGTAGTCTTTTGAAAGTGCTTGGGTGTAAGAGAAGATCTCTTGGACATCGGCTTTTGTGAATGGTCCGTAGTCACCAAGCCAGACCAGTACCTGGCTTGCCCTGGCGTAGATATCTCGCATGCGGCCGACCTCTCTGCTCTTCTCGGTATTGTCGGATTGATTGATGCAAATGCTATCAATCCATAGGTTTCGGGGCTCGTCTTCTCGTCTCAAATGCTGAAGGCAGTTGTGCAGGTTGAGCGTCACAGGATAAAGATGGCCCTCCAGTGTGATGGGTTTCGTGATGGAAGCGTCTCCCCAACAGTATGATACCGCCTCAAAGTTCGTGTCGGTACTTAAATCCATATGCTCAATCTTGCAAGCAATTGGATCATCTTTCTTGCCTGGCATCAGTCTAGCAATACGTATATCGGCCGTGATTTTGTCCAGAGGGCGATGCAGGTATCTTCCGGATGATTTAGTCATCTTGGAGATGGGATGATGGGGTGGTTTCAGGGGCGATGCGAGGTATGGTCAAACAATAACTTTCAGTCGAGCAAAGTAATCCTACACAAGAAGGATTCAAATCAACTGCAAGACTTTGGAAAAAGTCCACCAAGCCATGTCTGCCTGTTTTAATCCGGTTCACGAGGTTTCTTCTGTACTACACATAACACAACAACATGCACCTGGCCATCGGTATCGTCGTGTTTTGTATGACTATCCCCTCTCACCTGTGCGACCAGGTGATTTCTGGTGATGCCATAGCTCTTCCTCAATGAGGAAAATATACCATCACATTATTCTTCAATTTGAGCTGGAACTACCTACAGAGGTCAGTTCCGTTAAAACTTGTCGCCGGACATCTTTGATCAGTAGATGACGGGGTTGAGAAAGTAGAAGCATGAAATCAAGTGGTACCCATCCTTCGGACCGCCTCGGACCGGGCTTGCAAGTCGTCCACGCCTCCACACCTTTCGGTAGGACGAATAGCTTCGGAGCAATCGGATATCCAGCAGTGCGTTGGTAACTCATGATCAGCTGTATGGTGCTTCGCCATACTATACTCCGAGTCCTGGTCGGCCGAAGTTCTCTCGCCTTACCATTCAATAAGCGTTCCACTCACGAGAGAAAGAGTTACCAGCATTCAAGTTGCAGTTCAGGCTGACATGCTATAGCGACGACCCTTCTATAGGTGGGCTGTCGTCACTGGGGGTAATTTCAATTGCCGCCCAGCTGCCGACGCACATGCCTGCGGATCGCACGGGATGGGCGTCCTGGTGTCGATCTTCCCCGTATTAATCCCTGACAACAGCGGTTACCACTCCACATCGACCCCTGGTGGAGTTACACTGGCAAGGCCCAAGTTTGAAACGACTAATTCTCCTCGAACCGGGGAATTCGTAAATTCGGAACAAGAAGCTGGAAGTGTTGTCAATATACGATGGTGACATTGACCCCCTAATGGGTCGATTATGCTCATCGTCATGAGTGATGTGTTGGGGGAAGCGAAGAACTATATGTAGACAGCCATGTCTCGCATGTCGATTCCATTGATTTTTTGAGCCACCTCCTTCAAGGGCAGGCAAGAAACTGATTCTCGGCGACCAAGTCTAAGAAAATACCAAAATCATGGCCAAGCGATTTGTTCTGGGGCTGCTGCTCGCAACGGCGACCGCAACGCCAGCAGCTTCAATCCGTGAGCGCGAACTCAAGAAGCGCGCCACCACTCTCATCCCAGACACAAGCTTCAGCTCAACGGAGACGTTCGAGTCCTACTTTGCCTACAACTACCCATGGGGCGACACGCACAATGGCGCTGCCTTGATGCAGGAGTCGCAGGCCACCATCATCCACGACGCCTACCTGCAACTGCAGTCCAACTATACCGGACCGCAGGCGTCCGACAGCAGCCTGACGTATGTCTCGGGCACCGTGTACGCCAAGCAGACGTTCACCGTTGAGGCTGGCGGCGGTCTAGACTTCCAGGCCAACTTTGTCGCGCCCGTAGCCGAGGGCACGTGGCCGGCGTTCTGGCTGACCGCCGTCGAGGGCTGGCCGCCGGAGATCGACCTGGCCGAGTGGAAGGGCACGGGCAAGATCTCGTTCAACACGTTCAACACGAGCTCCGAGGTCGCGGCCACGGACGTGACGTACCCGACCCCGACGACGGCCTGGCACACCATCAAGGTCGAGCTGCGCGCCGAGGACGACGGGACCACGGTCAAGTCGAGCTTCTACATGAACGACGAGCTCATCACGACCCAGTACGGAAACGATTACGTCGGGGCTGGCTTCTATCTCATCATTGACTACCAGATGCTGGGCAGCAGTGGCAGCAGCGGACCTACGGATACGACCTACTTTGATGTCCAATACCTGAGCGTCGTTAGCTACAACCCATAGGTCTATAACATCAGAGGAGAAATTCATCTGGATATCTGTTTTGAAAGATTTTAGTCACATCAAGTCATAATCGATTCTGATTGTCTGTGAAACGTCTGGCTTGTGTTTATCTTGCATCATTACATATGCCTCATCACACCAAAACCTTCGCCTCCCACATTACTATGACCAGAATACGCAAGACAGATCAACCATTAAAATGATGTCGATGGAGGTTGATCCAGGGCTGGCGTCCGCGTCAGTTTTCGTCTGTCTCCTTATCATGCAGAGATCACTGATGGAAATTCTGCTTACCTCCTCGGGACGAGCTGAGCGCTCTGAAGATGCAAACTGGGCAGGCCACGATTCGTTAGAATCCATTGGCGGAGTTGCTTGTCTGTGGTTCCGATGGATGCCGAGGCAACGTGGACATTGATAATCATTCCAACCTGGGTCGTATGGATATACCAGGCGACCACAACGAGAAAATTGACCGTTTCTCTTGAGTAATGCATAACATACTCGAGATTCCTCCCGTCGGGAAGGCTGGCGGGGTCCTCCTTCTTCGCGGGAGGTCTGGCAGCCGGTGGCCTGGTAAAAAGTGTGGCTTCTCATCTTTCTTCAATGTTTGTGGTGTGTGTTAAATAGGTTGGGTAGAGATTTATTATGGGTTTAAAGCTTTTATAGCCATTTCAGAGCGGATGCGTTTTTAATTTTTTTTGGAGTAATTTAAGGTGTCTTTGAATCAATCGTTGACTTGACTGTTGACTTGAGGAGTGAATCGATTGTTTGCGAATAATTTGAATCACTGTGCTCACCTTATAAAAGTTTGATATAGATCCCTGACTGGGGCCGACCTCGTTCTAAAGGAACTATTGGCAGGTTTTAATGAAAAAATGTGATTGTGCAGTACGTTTTTAATAATCTCTTTCTCTGATATCCTGTGAAATTTAAGAGATGAAGTCTTGCCTTTCGTTTTATTAAATTTTTCATTTTGGTTGAAACAAAAGGGATTTATATCAAAGATCAGGAATTGTTTGTGCAGTAAGCTTACCTAGACCAAATTCCAAGAATTTACTGGCTGAAGGCAATGATAAATTATTCATTTAATCTAGGTTTCCAAACTATGTCATCTATTCCGTCCGTCTTTGGGTTCATCAAGTTCGACTGGGCCTGAATACCCGCAAGGTACCATGTCAAGTCTAGTCAATTTCACAAGACTGATGTTTGTCACCTACACTCAGCCAGAGTCATCGCAACTTGCTACACGTACATCGCAAAGTCATAAGTGAGGCCTCAATATTCAAATTATCAGACTGTCAGCTTCTGCGCACAGTCATGATGCGCAATTTCCGTGCCATACGCAGCAGATCCCAGCCTTTGCAGATCATACTCACTTCTTTTTTGCATGGAAGAACCAATGTCACAATGACATATGATGAGTAGTACTAGTCCAAGTACACATGTCCTAAGAATCCTTCTTCCGGTTATTCAGCACATTCGGACATCCCTTGCACACCACCATCGAGCACTTCGGGCAGGAAAACACCCGATCACTCGTCTTGAAGCAATTCTTGCAGCTCTGTCGTCCAGGCACCTTGTTCCAAAACACCGAATGTGTACAGTTTCCCATCTTGGTCTTGGCCTCCTCCTTGGCCTTCTGCTCCTCGCGCTTGGCCGCCTGCTTAACCTTTGCCGCAGCCCTCTGCGCTTCTCGCGACGTCTCCCGCTCCCACTCCCACATCTTCTGCGTCTGGGCCCACTGGCTTCGCTGCTGAGCCTGCATCCGCTCGGCCTCGGCTTGGCGCGCCGTCTTGCCCTTGGGCGGTGGCGCCGGCCACTGCTGCCGCCGGCGCTCGCCCGACAGCACGGCGATGTGGAGCTCCGTCTCCATGATGGCCGCCTCGACGTTCTGGATCGCGATGCTATGCCGCGCGATCTCGGTGCGCAGCGATGATATGGCCTCAGTGGCCTGCGTGAAGCGGCCGATGCTCAGGTCTCGGGTCACCGCCCGCACCATGTTCTGCCACCACGCCTCGCCGGAGCCCTGGGTCATGAGGTCGCCGTAACTGATGTTGTGCTCTCGTAGAATGCGTATAAGCTGGCGTTTGAGGGCGTCTCGGTCCTCGGCGAGCTTGGCGCGGCTGCGGCCAAGGTTCTCGAGCGTGGCTTTGAAGTAGGCGATCTTTCGCTTGAGGAGGTTGACTTCATCTTGCCCGGTTGTGCGGGCGCGGCGGCTGTATTCCTCGCGGATTTCTACACGTTTCTCATCGTATGCTGCTCGCTTTCTGGGATCGCTGAGGCATTGGTATGCTGCGTTGATCTGTGGAAAAGAGTGAGCGACTGTTTTCGTCCGATGCTAACTTGGGAGGAAATCCACCTGCTGGAATTCAGCAGTGGCATTTGCACTGCCAGAATTCTTGTCTGGATGCTTCTGAAGTGCCAGTCGTCGGTAGCTGGCCTTGATCTCTTCGTCCGTGGCCTTGGAAGAGATCTCCAGGACGGCGTAATAGTCGTCGGTGATTTCTCGCTCCATCGTGTTGTGACCAGTCCGGCTGAACGTTGGACAACTTCAGTGATTTTACACAAAAGACGAAGTAGAAGCAAGAGGAGACAGAGGGAACGAAAGTCATCGAAAAGTCATACTCAAGAATACCAATGCCTCGCTGTTTGATACCCTCCGTTTTCGCGGGCATCTGCATCAGTAGCCCGCATCGAGAACAACAAAGTGAGAAAACATCCCAACATAATTCAACTAGAACATACATCAATGCCTCAGAAATGCGTATTATAATCGACCCCTCAGATACAAGCGTCCAAATGTTCCAGTCAATAGTGGGCTCTTTGATAAGTCACAATAGCTTTGCAGGTGATGGAGAATAGTGCTGACAACGATTCAAGACTATCCAAGACATACGGCTACGTACATTATAGGAACCAAGCCAAATGAACCACCATGCCAAAGGTTTTGTATGTGCTCAAAGAAAAGACCAACACAAGGGCCAAAATAGAATAATCGACGAATCGCAAGAAAAATACTCCCAATCGGTACCCGAGACTTTCTCAGCCGCACCTTCTCTGATAGTAACTCTCAAATTCACCTTCTCCATCACAGTTCCAAATAATTTCAGACTATTCCTTCAACAACATTATTTTTCTTTTATTTCAGTGGATCATGTATATCATTGAGCGGGCGTCTTTTCTTCGTCCATGTATCCAGACACAAACGACTTATTATTTTCTTTTCCCCTTTACACTCCGCCTTCTACACGAACCCCGAGAGCCCAGCGACGCTATTTCGTTTCGACTTGGACACCATATGCACGACCTTGGCCGAGCCAGCGCTGCGCACAGCAACCTCGGCCTCGCGCAAGACCGACGAGTCCCTCTTGGCATTCGCCGAATCCCTCTTGAGTTTCGCGTGCCGGTGCATGTGCAGCTGGTCCTCGACCACGCGCGTCACCAGCCTTCTCTTCTCCTGGTCGAAATCCGCCGGCCGCGTGTCCTCGGAAATATCCAGGCCCTCGAGCTTGAGCTGGCTGTTGACGCGGCGCAGGAGGACTTCTTCCTTGAGCTTGTACACGGACCGCAGGTGCGGGCACACGTGGTGCAACAGATTTCTAAGCGGCGCCTGCTCGGTTTCGACGGGCGGCGGCGGCGACGACGCCGCCGCCGCGATCTTGGGCGCCCACTCGGTCCGCCACCGCTGCTCAAAGTTCTCGTAGCCCTTGTGCGCCACGGGTTTGGCCTGTTCCTTCAGCAGGCAGGCCTTGCACGGCCGGGGCGCCTGCGCGTAGAACTCCTTGCCGCTCGTGTCGACCATTTGGTAGGATAGGTACTCGCGCTTGTAGTGGTCTTGCAGATGTTGCAGACTGGACACTTTCACCGAGGTCTCGTGCCCGCAGGCGAAAAAGGTCCAGCCGATTAGGTGGTGAGGCATCTTTTCGAAAGAAACTTGCGCTGCAAGGTGGTTTTTGTTTTCTTCCCACGAGACCTAAAAGAGTGATGAGGCTTGGTGAGGGTAGAGCAACTGACTTGGAAATGAATGACGGGAATAGTTGGATTTGGATTAGTTCTATTAAGGAGGGAGAGGTTGTCTACTTGTATTGAGTGGCTCAACAATGCTTCTTTAATAAGTCTCTCCAGTTTCTTTGAGGTTTCTGGATGATGTCTTTGATGGGCCATCAGGGAGGCGGAACGGTGTTCATACAATGCATTGTGAGATCATGTCGCTATTGACGTCTTTGTGCGAATAAGCAGATGCCAGACTTCGAAGCAGAATCTGTACTTACATGTAATTAGCCATTACCGAGAGACACGGTGAACGCGACCAAATAGACGTAGAATCTGTATGGCCGAGTTGACCAGGCCAAGTGACTGGAAATGGTACGGACTAGACACTCGACGTCAATGCCAGATCGGTAGATAGATGTGAAATATTCGTGTTTCTTTTCATTGTTCTGTCTAGCGCTGTAAAGGTGCTGTCTAGTCTATGGGTCTGATCTATGTCTATACACTATTTGCGTGGAACATGATTCTCGTCAAACCCTTCTTCTGGAAACTCTCAGCTCTGGGAGAATATCAAACTTCGTCAAACCAGCATCAGATCTTTCCTGAATGAGATGCGCCGCTGCGCTCAAAACACCATCTATGATACATTACAAAGAAAACATGGCATTATTCTTTCTGCCAAAGGGATAGACAACCAGAGCAGAAAGGAAGAGTCCCGTCGCGAGACCTACCGCAACTTGAATCATCTGAGCACCGACGCTGAAGCTCTGGTAGATGTTCTGCTCGTAAACAGTCTGTGCATCGGTGCTTCCGTTGTTGAATAGCGGAGTTGAGATACCCAGCAAGAGACCACCTTGTGCTGAAAGTCCAGAGGGAACCAGCACCATGACGCCAGCAACAACTGCGGCAAAGGCAAAGGCATGTTGGGAACGTGCCCATAGGTGACCAAGTACGCCCAGGACAAAGGCAGACGCGGTATCGGCAACTTGAGCGGTTGCGTACTGTGAAACAAAGTAGTTGACAGTGTACGCGGCGCTTCCGAGTAGCACTTGGACAGGAATCTGCTTTGGTCTGGACCTGATCAGAATCGCTTGGAGAACCAAGTATGTTGGGACAAGCAGAATGCGCCACTTTGGGTCCAAGCTTCGAGGGCATGTTGCCGACGTGACCGCGTTTTCGTCGATGACAAGCCAAAGCTGAGCGCCAACATTGATACCATATCCGAGCAAGAGAGAGTAGATGACGGCATAGAACAGTCTCGTAGATCCTGCGGTGACGGACTTGCTCTGAAGCTCCAAGGTGCCGCTGAGCACGATGTATCCCGGCAAGATGGTCGTGATTGATGATTGTGCTATGGCACCAAAGCAGAAGTATTTCTGTGAAGAACCGCCGATCGAGCTGAAGGCGCGAGCACCAAAAGATGTGAGCAGTGCCGCCAAGACTTCAAGTACGTTGCTGTAAAGCGGGTTGCGTGCCGCGACGATGATCTGAAGAAATCCCACGATACAGCCCAAGAAGAAGGCAATGGCCATGTCTGACCACCATCCGCCGTATGCCCACAGAGCGGCAAAGGCCGATGCGAAACCATAAAATGGGACTATAAACCACGGTCTATAGTAAGGCGGAGATTCTATCAAGGTGATCAAACTTTGAATAGCTTCTTCAATCTGGACATCCCTGTCAGTGTTTGGCCAACGGTACTGTTGTCGACCGACTTACTGTGACTTCACCGTGGACCACAGTCTTGTACACGCGAAACGCAACCTCGCAGGCGCCGATATCGAGGCCTTGGGCTTTGACCAATGTCGTGTATGCACTTCTCGTCAGAGGGTCGGCCGGATCTACAGGGTTAATGAAAGAAATGTCCGTACAGCCAACTGTGTAGTTGACCCTCCCCTCCATGTCGAGTGCCTTGAATAATGCCAGCGTGTATTCTTCGATGCGGTGTGACGGTGCGCCGTAGGCCATGAAAGCGTACACCATCAGCAAGACCAGGTTACGGCGATGGGCCAGCTCGGCCTTGGCTTGTACGTATTTGGCGTGCTTGCTGTCGTTGGTGTGCCCGACAATGTCTTTCAGCTTCTTTAATCTGCGGGCCACCTCGTGTGGATCAACTCCGACGTAGCCTTTCCTTCCCGGCGTTCCAGGCGTGGCAGTTCCGGAACTGGAACTGCGAGAATGCGACTTTGTCCATGGGTGACCAGGCGTAGGAATGGTGGGAATGGCGGGACTCGAGTCCTGGTGTTGACCCAGTCCTGGTCTTGCTATCATCAAGGATGGAGCAACCTAGTATTTGTTAGCCTCTCCAATCCATCAAGAGTCTGTATCGAGACAAAAGACGCTCACCAGACTCGAGACTCGGCCAGCCTTGATCTTTCGAATGATAGTTGGGTCGATTCCGGCATCTCCAATCAGGTTGGTAATATCCTGGTGAGCTTGAGCAGATCCAAAGTCTTCCCGCCACTCATCTACCCAATTTCGAAATGATTGCCACGCGCCACGATGCGACGCCGGTTCACGGTCGTTCTCCCCGGCGCCTTGGGATGTTCTAGATTGTACCGGAATAGGCCGCGCCGAAAAGACTTGCTGTAACTGTGCCTCGTCATCTGGAAACCTAGCCCGATGCCCGGGTGTGCTGGTTTCGGTATCTGCGTGTGGTGGTGTGTTTCCATCGTGGTATTCGCTGGAGAGAATGTCGGGCAGCTTCTCTACAGCATCTGATGCATCCGGGCTTGTACTCAGGCCAGCGACCGGCGGTGGCTGATTGTAAAAGTGCGAGGCGTCGTCCGTTCCCGAGATGGTGGGCGCACCCGGCATGGCGCCTTCGGCCATGGTGACGAGCTAGACGAGGGAACGTCCGGCGAGAACCTGGAATTGACGGACGGTAATGCTACTCCGGATCTTCCGGAGATGCTATGTAATTATTCGCAAAAGCTGTTCAGCTCTGGTATCGTATGTTTGTCATGTGATGCGGTTGCTGGGAAAGAAGAAAGGTTTGCTTCTTGGCCGCATAAAAGAGTGAAAAAATCCCACGCTGTTTCGCTGCTCGTTTTTAATGAAGATGAACCTGGTCGAGTCGTACAGTTGTATCCAGTGTCTACCGAACCATGCTGTCGCTACCCGTTAGTCTCGTGTCGATCAACTGTCCGTATGATATGATTTTGAATCCAAGTGACTGCTGGGAAAACGAATGCTGTGTAACTGGGTTCAATGGAATTTTTGGAAACAACGCATGATTCAAAATCCAAAAGGCTAGGATGTTGATACGAGCAACGGAGAAAAAAAAACCAATTGGCCAGCCAAATCAAAAACCGCCCGGGAAGCCGCGAATAACAACACGAACGAGGATCGACCCAAGCATTGCTAAGTCTCGGCCAGGAAGGCGCCGTTCGTCATTGTGGAGCCACGAGGTGGATCTTTTACCCTTCTTCGGACTCTCGGTCGTGGCCAGCAATCAACTCAAGCGAGCCGCAAACTAAAACTGAGAAAAAAAAAGCACGCTTTCCAAACTAGATCGATTCAGGACTTGCGACATGGTAAAAAGGGGGCTGACGAAAGAGTTTGCGCGTCGCTATTCCCGGAGCTTCCCTTCTATGCATGATGGAGGACGACTCAATGCTGAGAGAAAACGGCTTCCTAGTCTCGTCCGTCGTCCAGAAATGCAAGGGACCAGGCACAATTGTCAACGGTTTTATGCCAAGACCACTAACATCCGCTCACTACGGAGTATCCGTTGACGGCTCCGAGTTTGGCAGTTGCTTGGCATTTGTTTAAGGTTGGCACTCTAGGAAAAACGAACGTTTGGTCGTCTCAACTTGATCATTCTCAACCATCACACAAAAGAATTCCCGTGTAACCAACCACAGTGCAATCAAATGGACAATAAAAGTCATCAGGCCCCAAATTTCGCCCCCAAGCGGCAATTGCCTCACCTGATACTGCCGTCTGCGGTGCGGTTTTTCGGCCAGTGGGGCCGCATAAGTAAGTCCAGATCAGTGAGTGGGTTTTCTTCAAATTCCCATCTTCGCACTATTCAATGGCCACGGGGATCTACAGTGGAGTCGTTCAAGATAGCATGAGATGCTGTTCACTGTTCAGCATGATGCGAGGTCACCGACATACATACTTGATCACCTTGCGTGCTGTTCAACCCACAATGGAGATCGATCAACCTCAGCTCAAGTTCAGCCGACAATCATTTCCTGTTCAGATGATATTATATTCTCAAGTATGGAGTAGTTGTCGGCTTCTTCCTGGTAAAGCAAAATCATTGCACTTCAACAGTCTGTCTCTTCATGACTCGGGCACTGGCTACCCTATGTTTCATATACTGTACAAATTCCCCTACGCAGCAATGCCATTCGCCAGGTCATAGCTCAGCGTCTCGTTAGGAGTGAACCACGAATCGAATTCGGGCAGCTTCTGCAACAGCAAGTCGGCAACCAATCTGCCAAAGACGACACTGCCATAATCATTGAGGTGCGTCGTGTCCGCGCCGTACCCTCCCAGGTCGTACGCCTGGGCCGACGTGTTGCCAATGGCGTCGACGTACTCGAGCGAGTACTTGTTCAGGTCCAGGTAGGTCGTGTTGGTGGCGTCGGCCGCGGCGATGGTGTAGAGCCGCTGGTCGTGGAGGCTGTCCGTCGCGTTGTGCTCCGACGTGAACGCCCGGCGGGTCAGTGGGGTGACCAGGAGCGGAGTGCCCCCGTGCGACTTGACGTCGTTGGCGAGGTTCTCGAGGTTAGCCTGGTACTCGTCCAGGGAGATGTTGGCTGCGGCTTTCTGGGGAAATTGTCAATTTGTCTAATCTCTCTTCCCTTATCTTCGATATGCTCGATCATAAAAACAAGGCATGCATACCTGGTCGTTGTGCCCAAACTGAATAGTCACATAGACGTCGTATCCGTCAGCCGTCTTGCTATCGACGTAGCCCGTCACGTTGGCCCAATCACCACCGGCGACGAAGCTCACAGTCGTGGCGCCATTGTGACCCTTGTTGATACCCCACGCCGGCGACTTGAGGAACGATAGGAACCCGTTGCCCCAGCCGCCGCCGCTCGTCGCTTGCACCGCGGTCGTCGAGTCGCCGGCGAGGATAAAGGCTGGAGTCGCGTCATCCCTGCAGAACATCTTGTGCTGCTGTCCCAGAGGAGTGGCCGCGGCCATGGCCACCGCCGAAAGAGAGAGCACGAATGACTTCATGTTGGGCAATTATTAGTTGGTAATACTCGGGCGTGTAGACGATCACTATAATCACGATCCACAAGAGCTGAACTTCACTCACACACGATCCCCTATGAGCTTATATATACTCTACACGCCCGCCTCGCAACTAGCACGAATTCAAGCACACATCGTCGATGCTCCGAAGACATGCAGCGCTCTCCAGGTCTTGGCACGAAGCTGTAGATGGAGTATAACAATTTTTCCGGCGTGCGGAGTCGCAGTCGCCATATCTTTTGGGGCGGGTGGCAGACGGAGACCGCTCAATCTGGGGCCGAAACTTCTTCAGCAGAGACTCCTGGTTGGAGGATTCCCAGGGTCGGGGATGGGAAGCCCACCCCCAATTTGCTCGTGCTGTGCATGGGCGAACCCCATCCCCCACATCCGGGGATATGGAAGCGCTTTGAACTTGGCTTGGGGTTCTCGTTACATCGGATACCCATTGCGTCAATCTCCTACAGTCGCAAATAGATGCCTGGGAAGCCTTGTTTTTTTCTTTCGTACTCGCGTGGTGTCCGCAGGGCCGCAGCACATATGGAGGGTGTGACCGCAGGTATGCGTGGTGGTGGCAAAGATGGTTGGACTGGGTTGACTCCTGGCAGATCAGAATACGTATCACTATTTGATCTTGTCCACTGCTGATCTTTTCCTAGATGGAAAATATTTAGGCCAAACCATCTGGTTATATTTGTTCAATATCAGAGGCCAGAACGCTTTGAAACACGATGCGATACCGAAATAGTTCAAATATCGAATGTCAGATACGATATACTGTCAGCCTTACTATGAAGATGGTACTGTGAGCTTCAAGGCTGGCGGGTATTGATGCCATCAGGAGTGAATCATTCCTAGTCACTAGACTCGCTGCCATGGTTGCAAAAGGAGGCGCAGTGGAGTGCAAAGCACAAAGCGAAATCGAGCTTGTGTCTTGATTGATTTGTTGACAAGTGCCAAAGACATTTCTTCTCATGTCTTGAGGTTATCTCTATATCAACAAACAGAAACAACTTCTCCCTCTTGACAAAAGTAGTGTCTGCAATAATGATGTATGCCTTGGACAAAACAGTACCGCACACCCTAATTCGAAGAAACCATCAAGAGCTAGTCTCTGCTGTGTATTCCAAAAATCATCACCATATCCATAACCCCATCCCATTCGATTGCCCAAAATTTGTAAGTAAGAAATGGAAAAGCGATTGTGGTGACGCGTCAGTGATGCGCTATCATGTGAGATTGGTACACGAGCACTCTGATATATGTGCTCGATAAAAAAAAAAAAAAAAAAAAAAAGAGGCGAGAGCATTTTCATGCGATGAGCCTAGAATGAATAAATGAAAAAAGTTGTGTACGCCTCAGTGTCGGTCTTTGAACGCCGATGATGACTGATCTCGTAAAGAAAAACCAGGATAATGCATCGCATGACCTCGCGTGCCCTCCATAAACATTAATGATGTTGTGTTGGTTGTGTTGTGTGGAAAGGTCAAAACCTTGCTCTTATGTCGATAAGTTTTTGTCTTAAGCCCCAGAACTCCGGAAATAGAACGCTGCCTCTTTTTTTCTCTTTTGTTTTTGTTCCATTAGGCTCAGCCCATCTTCACAGACTCCAGAGGATATTGAGGGTGGCTTGGACCATCATGGTAGATCGACTCCTTCTGCTCCTGCTTTCTCTTGCCGAGTCTCTCACACCACTCCTCGGCGCTGACAATGGTGCCGTCGAGGACTCCGGATACCTGTGACATCATGTCAAGACCTTCCTTGGCCATCAGCAGGACGGTCTGCGCGCTGTCTCGCATCTCCTTGTCTTGTGCAACGTTGCCTTCCTCCACTGACTGGTCCTCGCGAGTAGCTTGTTGCTGAACAAGCATGTTTGCGAGGGCGAAGCGTTGAGGCAGGCTCGTCAGATGACGTCGGACCAATGCCCTAGCATTTTCAGGTAGAGCACCACCGGCGTATTTGCTGACAGTGTTGATGACGTCTTGGAGTGTCTTGAGAACATCGGCCTTGAGTGCGGTGATTCTGTCGACAAGCTTCTGCCTGTCGTCGGGTTCGCTGCTGGAACCCGAAGCAGATCCACCCGTTTTATCATATCTGTCGAGTGACAACTTGAGCGAGTTGATAACGTTACCAATGTGTACGTTTGCCCATCGAAGCCAGCTCAGACAGTATTTCAAACTCCGCAGACTCTCTTGGCTCATTGCAATGCTCAGCCCCGACGTCGACATGATCAGCCGGGACTGCCATGCTTGTGAGCTGTTGGGCCTGGGCTCTGCTTCGTATGCCGGTGACCTGTGTTCGTCATAAGCCGGTAGAGTATCAATAGTACTCGCTATTGAGAGCCTCCTCGGGTCGTTGGGGTCATATGTGGGTCTGGGAGTCTCCATTCCAGATGTGATCTCGTCCGAATCGATCAGCATGGTGTCTGTGCCATCGTCTCCCTTTCTCCTCTTATTGGAACCAGTCTCGAGGTCTGCTGAACTTTGGGATTTGTGTCGCTTTCCACCACCCAAGAACCACCTGACTCCACCTTCGACGCCAGTTGCTCTTCCAACCGTCCCGACGGTACTGACGACAGGTGCGACGTATCCTTCGACATACTCTGCGCTGGTCTTGAATCGCGGTGAGTAGTTCTTGGAGGCGACATATGCTGTCTGTGTTCCCTCTATCACATTCCCGAGTAGCGGGTGGTTTGTTGTTAATAACTGCAACAACGGCTCTGCTGGGACTTGTGATCGCGACCGCGGGGTTGAAGGCAGCGATTTGTCCAAGTGCCGAGGTGAAGATACAAAATCTGCAAAAGATGTCAGCACAGGTCCGATAAGACGTCCAAGGTATGCGCTGCTGTTGGCAAGCTATCCGACTAACCTGCTCTCAAATCACCGAGCGCTTCGGCAGCGAGCCTGACATCTGGATCATCCAGGCTTACGCTGCTCGATCGCTCATTGTCTACCGTTTCTGGGGACGCAGCGCTTAATGCACTGTTACCCGGAGATGCACTTTCCATTCGCAGTGGGTCGGACTGACCCTCTGCATGACTGGGAGTATAGTAGGCGGTATACGGATTCAAGCTCGGCCAGTGTGTTGGCTGAAGCTGTACTGGGGGAGGCGGCGGAGCGTAGTTGGGTGGCGGTGGAAATGTCGTCGGCCGGGTTTGCACTTGTGTTGTAGGCGGAGGACTGATATACGATGATTTCGGCGACGAGACTGTCAATAGCGACAGTGATGGAAGCGTATTATCCTTGGACTCATTGTAGTAGCCGTTCTTGAGCTTCAGTGGAGGAAGCTCCGTCTTTGGGCCATCCGGAAATCCAGCAGGAGACTTGCGGTCGGCATGTAAAGGCGCATACGATGGCGGAGGAGGATACATGGGAAGCTTGAAAGGCCGGTCGAGTGATTTGAAGACGGATGCGACGTCAGATGAAGGAGTCTTTCGTCGTTCCGTCGGGTAGAGATCGTGCTTCTGATCGAGGCCGGCAGCGATGGTACCATTAGCCGGCCGGGGCAACATGTGATTGTGCTCCATAGTGTCTACGCCCAGGCGGGAAGCCGAACGGCCTCCTAGCACAATGACTATGAGTCTAGGACTTCACGAAAGATGCAGCGCATTTGTGCAGACTTTTTGGCGCCAAAACTGGGTATCGTTTTGATGGTTTGGAAGATGGGCGCGCGTGCGCAGGCGGTAGGTTGATCGTCGAAAGGGTTCGCCTGCCGGACGGGATCGGTCCACACAAAAGGTGTGGGCGAACACGGTACGATCTGACTCGCGGAGCAAACAGGCAATTATTGGAGTTCCAGCGGGAAAGGGTCGTTTTACATAGTCCCACGCATCCAGCGACGACAGCCTTATGGTGTACGACGCTTGCGCAAGGGTTCCTAACGAGAGGGCGACAGCAGACTATGGGGAAGGAAAACGAGGGTTGGGACTGGCCGCATGCGAGCGCCAGTGTGGGTTGTGGGAATTCAAAGAAGGAAAACGGAATATTGCTGAGAAGAGTAGAGTTTGACGAAGACTCGATGAGACGAGTGACGGCCGTCGCACCTAGAGCAGCAGAGGTGTGCGTCGACGCTTGCGATGGCCCGGGGGTCCCAGCGCAGACAAACCTGGGCGGACTGGACGACCTGGGCGACAACTTTGAGGCAGCGCGCCTGAAGCGGGTGGCCGTTGGGATGGACTCTGCTTGTTTTCTTTCCCCTGGGGAGGGTGGCCGGCCAAGCAAGCACACACAAGGTCCTGGTTGCTGGCTGGCTGGGCGCTGGGTCGGTCGACTGAAGACCAACGTGGGTGGTCTGTTGCTTGCGAAAGTCTGGGTTCGTCCTCGGGTCGGCCTGTGGTTACGCCGTCTGGTCTCGCCTGGCTTGTGGTAAAAGCTGGGGTCGGGCTGGAAGGCAATGCTGATGTGCGAGACACGGCTCGCTGTCAGTGGTCAGCTGGGTGCAGACAAGCTGCAAGTGCTGCAGGGTCTTTGAGGCACAGGGGAGTGGATGCTCCACTAGGAATCCATTTGGGCGATGGCGCTGCTGACGGAGGGCCGATCTCTTTTGAGGATCTTTCTCCATGTGATAGCGCTCTTGGTCGTGAGAGGGTACGTAGCGACAGAGCACTGATGACGCCTGGTTTTGGTTATTATGGCTGTCCGTCCTGAAGCATCGGTAGATAATGCGACGGCAACATCACCCCGCGAGCCACACTGCACGACAAGATGGTTCATGAGTAGCTTGAGATACTGGTAGCCCGGCTGTTTTACACACCATCACTCCGCAAAGACGAGGAATTATTCAATTAAAGGAGGGCCACATGAGCAGCAAATTTGCCCTTGATGAGTAAATGCAATGCGACGGGCGCCATCGCGTTCCTCGCCAAGGGTGTGATGGTTGAACTGGCGTCCCAGGCCGGCGCCGTTCCCCATCAACCCATCGTTCCAAAGGGGAGCATCCATCCAGTGAGGGATGACGGAACCACTTTGGCAGAACCTGGAAAGCACGTGTCAGAAAATATACCGATTCTCTTCTCCATTCCCACTTTGAACTGCCCGCAAAAACTCAAACAGAGGCGGGCGAGTTTAATCGTTGTCATTGGCCCGGGTCTCCTGGCTTCCAGACGCCATGCCAGCGTTCATATTAGCATATTTTCTTCTAGACGATTCACATGCAAAGAAAGCAAAAGGGCGGCACCAGGCACGGCTAGCTACACGAGCAGAAAAATGCCCAGCCTTTGCCAGCATCCGGCTTCAGATCCCTCGAATCCGATTCGCATCCTCCTGCTGTTACGCTGCCAGTCGTCACAAGCAAATCGTATCATCTATCTGAGGTTCGGTACCACGGATCCCATCGTCCTATTTCTAGAGTCGAAACATTCTTCAGACGAACAAGGCGAGGGAAGCCCTACGAATATGTAGAGCCCCAGGACAAGCTTTGAAGCTTCGGCGTCGGACAATATCTGATCACACATGCGAGGCTTGGTGGATGCAATTCAACTCTGCCATGCTCCGTACAGTTAACTCCGTACATAGAACGAGCCGGTCTCGCGGGTCCCGGTAGCCGTGTGTGCCATTAATCTCCTGTGCACCTGCATTGGATAGGGGCACACGCAAGACGCTTTCGAATCTCTGGAAGATCAATACTTGTTCAAGGGTGGGAAACCTCTTGCACTTGACATCATTCCTATCATGTGAAAGTTGCGGATGTCGGCAAATATGTCCCAGACCTGAAGCCAGCATAAACCTAATGCAGTCTTGGGAGAACTAGAGCGAAGGTATTGTAGCATCGCGTGAAGAATATTTCTGTCTGCGAACCAGGGCTCGACTGTGCCTTTTCCATACCACGGCCATGGCGCCATCGTTGTCAGTTTGAACATGCTGTCGCACGACCTCATGTCAAAACCGCTTGCTTCGTGGTGTGCCTGGCTGAAGTTGCTTCAACCAGTGCGACTAGCTGATGAGCCAGCACATCAGAGTCGCGTGCACCTGGAATCTTGCCAGCACCATCGAGGCATTTGTGGTGACTGATGGCACCAGTCTGGTCAGTGAGAGTCTCGAGGCACTCATGAGTGCTCTTGACTATCGCATTTCTACTTGATTAAATGTCCGACGCCTCTGACACCGCCCAAGCAACGAGAATTTGCCAATCAAGGCGCACTCGGGCAGTTCTTATGGCATCTATTTCGTACGAATCCTTCTTTGCGTTGCTAAATCGAATGAGACCAATTGCGTACACAGTCGGAGCATGACAGAAAGCCAGCCCCAGTCGTGCGATGGAACATCTACTGTCTAATGAACGCATGATGATAGAAGGAAAACAAGTCTTGGTGTAGCTGCCCACGACGATTTTTATTTACAGCCGCTGTGGGAGCTCCCCCACTTGAGATGGTCTGTGCGCAATCACCTACCCAAAGCCACGGATGGCGGGACCCCAATTGTTCCGCGACTTCTAGCGCTGCCCAGGCTCACCTTCAATGGCTCCAGCTCTCTCCCCTTTCCGGGTCCCAGCTCCAACCAGCTGCCATAACGCCCAGCAGACCGCCAAGCTACAGCTCACCATTGAACGAGGGGTGGCCAGGTACCGACTTCGTGATCTGTACATACCTTACGTATCGCCTCAACTGTAATCAACGGTCACGCCCAGGCTCCGGCATTTCTTGTCAATTGCAAGCCCAACCACAACAGCGCATGCGCATTCTGTTCTAGACCAACTCGTCTGGCCTCAGTGCCGCCTGTTCTCAGTTCTTGCATCATTCCAACGGGTCCTTCCAACCAGCTACCGTTACAATGACTTCGGCGCTCTTCTTCCTCGACCTCAAGGGCAAGGTAAGCTCAGGCTTCCGTTGCACATGGATAGCTCGAGCGCAGATCCAACTAACACGACGCCTTAGACCCTTCTTGCCCGAAACTACAGAGGAGATATTCCCATGTCAGCAGTCGAGAAGTTCCCTGTTCTCCTGAGCGAAGCCGAAGAGGAATCGTCCGCAGTTCCACCATGTTTCTCCCACGAGGGCATCAACGTATGCATAACAGCTACTCCCAAATCACTGCAGATATCTAACCAGCTCCTAGTACCTCTACATCAGACACAACAACCTCTATCTACTGGCGCTGACGAAACGAAACACGAATGCCGCCGAGATACTGCTATTCTTACATAAAATCGTCGAGGTCTTCACAGAATACTTCAAGGCATTAGAAGAAGAATCTATTCGCGACAATTTCGTCGTTATATACGAGTTGCTTGACGAAATGATGGATTTTGGATATCCCCAGACAACCGAGTCCAAGATTTTACAAGAGTACATCACGCAGGAATCGCACAAGCTCGAAGTTCAAGCCAGGCCACCCATCGCAGTTACTAACGCCGTGTCATGGCGGTCCGAGGGCATCAGGTACCGAAAGAACGAGGTCTTCTTGGACGTCGTCGAGAGCTTGAACCTCATGGTTGCCGCCAACGGCAATGTCTTGCGATCCGAGATCCTCGGCGCTATCAAGATGAAGTGCTACCTGTCCGGCATGCCTGAGCTGCGCCTGGGACTGAACGACAAGGTCATGTTTGAATCGACTGGTAGGACCACGAGAGGCAAGGCTATTGAGATGGAAGACGTCAAGTTTCACCAGTGCGTACGATTGGCCCGTTTCGAGAACGACAGGACGATCTCCTTTATTCCCCCGGATGGCGAGTTCGAGCTCATGAGCTACCGCTTGAACACACAGGTCAAGCCTCTGATCTGGGTGGAGTGTATGGTGGAGAGCCATTCGGGCTCCAGGATAGAGTACATGCTCAAGGCCAGGGCTCAGTTCAAGAGGAGGAGCACGGCAAACAATGTCGAGATCATTGTTCCTGTCCCCGAGGACGCCGACTCGCCGCGCTTTAGGACAAACATAGGAAGTGTGCACTATGCGCCGGAGAAGAGCGCCATCGTGTGGAAGATCAAGCAGTTTGGTGGCAGCAAGGAGTTCTTGATGCGCGCCGAGCTTGGTCTGCCCAGTGTCCGTGGTGACGATGAGCACGGAGGTGGTATGACTGGTGGCTTTGGTGGAAGTATGGGTGGCGTCAGTGCCGGCAAGGGCGCCAAGAGACCCATTCAGGTCAAATTTGAGATCCCATATTTCACCACGAGCGGTATCCAAGTGAGGTACCTGAAGATCTCGGAACCAAAGGTATGTCATATCCTATCAAACATTCAAATATCACTTTCAACAAAGCCCTCTAACTTTTGGACCAGCTGCAATACCCTTCGCTGCCATGGGTACGATACATCACCCAGTCGGGCGACATTGCCGTCAGGTTGCCGGATGTAGCTTAAGAAGATAGTCAAGACAGTAATGGATCAAGTCGGGGCGTGGCCATGGCTAGAGAAAAGCGAGCGATCTGGGATTGGCATTGCGTAATATGAAATAGAAGTCATGATCACTTAATGCCTCCAGACGATATATCAAATATGACATTGAATCAACCACATCTGGGCACTTTCTGTTACTGAAGACAAAGAACGCATGGACCGTGGCTTCGTTTGATACCAGCCCGGCTCCGGGATCTTCACGCAACGAGCCGAAATCTAGATCTATGACCCTTGTGATGACCTCCACTGGCTTCAGTCTACTCATACCCAGCTGAGGGTCTTGCAAATCTCTTTCTTTGTCGTCAGAAGGCCTCATGCTTCATTGCTCCTCAGCTGTGACAAGCCCAAATTGATATGGACCATGGCGAATGGCTTGGCACTGATAGAGGGTTGATATGTCAAAGTTATACTGGTGGTGATGACGAAGTGTAGGAGTCCAGATCGTGATAACATTCTCCATGGTGATGTATACTTCGTTGAGCATGTTGTATTTAGTCTACCTGATATCTAGAAGTTTCAGTCAATGTTCAGACGAATTTCCTGCAAACCTTCAGAAGTTATATTCATCTATTCTCGTTATCCTGCCCCAGCTCTTCTCCAGATTCGTTCAGAGACCAGATTGGCACCAGAACCACATCCACATCACCAGATCGACACCATTCATACATACCACCGTCACCATGCGTCTCATCGACACCCAGACCCACCTCCTCCTCGAGCCCTGGAAGGCCGCCGGCAAGGAGTACGCCATCCTGTCGCACACCTGGGGCGACCAGGAGGTCATCTTCCGGGAGTGGGAGCAGCTGTTCCCCTCGGGCGCCATCAAGGGCCAGTGCCCGCACGTCCGGCACGACGGCATCGACAAGAAGGCCGGCTACCACAAGGTCGTGCAGGCCTGCGAGCAGGCCCGCCGCGACGGCATTCGTTATCTCTGGTGCGATACCATGTGCATCAACAAGGAGAGCTCGGCCGAGCTGAGCGAGGCTATCAATTCCATGTTGTAAGTCACATAATCTCATATTCCAGACAAGGAATTTATCTGATATCGATGTAGTAAGTGGTATAGAGACGCCAAAGTCTGCTATGTCTATCTCACCGACGTGACATTTCCCAGCAAGAAGACTCGCCATGGCCTCGCTCCCACTCGTTCCAACTTTCCCGGCTGGTTTCCCCATGCCATGGACCGCAAGCAGGATGACGACGTCCGCGAGATGAAGTCACGGTCCATGGCCAGTCGCTGGTGGACTCGTGGCTGGACCCTTCAAGAGCTTTTGGCACCAAAGAATGTCGCATTCTTCACCCTGGACTGGACGCTTCTTGGTCATAAGAGTGGCATCGCTCATTGGATCTCGTCCCTGACCCGCATTCACAGACAGGCACTTGAAGATTCTACGACCATCACGAGCTTCTCTATTGCTCAAGGAATGTCGTGGGCCGCGGATCGCACAACCACTGTTGTTGAAGACGTGGCCTATTGTCTTTTAGGCATATTCGACATCAACATGCCAATGTTGTATGGGCAAGGTGAAGGTGCTTTTCAGAAACTCCAACATGAGATCATCAAAGTTTCTGGTGACCAGAGTATCTTTTCTTGGACCATCGATGACAGAAATTCTTGGACCGGAGCATTGGCCAGGTCGCCCTCTTATTTCCGAAGCTGCGGCTCAATCGTCTGCGACCCGCAATCTATGCATGAGCCGTATTCTCTCACCAATGTTGGCTTCAAGATTCGAGTCCCAATAATTAGCATTGCGCTGCCATCGCAATACATCATTGGATTAGGATGTTTTTTGGAACTTCATGCCGAATCTTCGCAGCAACAGTCCGTCAACACAAACCGTAGACGGATCCGAGTTTGGATCCCGGTCTCTAGACAAGGGGGGGATTCATACGTGCGGATACACCAGCCAACTTCACGAATTCATCTCCAGAGCTCCTAACCGTCCTATGGTAATATTCTGTCAAACGATGAGTTGTTTCTTGTTGGGTCAACCAGCACAACGTACAACGATGCACCCGTGATGGACAGTACAGACAAGGTTGGAAAGACAGGTATTTCTGTTGCCATTGGGTTTGGCAATATGAGCATGATCAGCAAAGCCTACACGGATGCATGGAACCCGGGAAAATTACGCATGCTCCCTTTTGGTTCTCGTGAGCCTTGTGGTGTGTCCCATCAGGTCATTTCAAGTGGGCATTACTGTACCATACTGTCAGTAGTCTGGGATGACTACTGCAAACCCAAGATGCACATTCATACAACATTCCACGATGCTGACCTACACAACTTACCTCGGCTTATAGACCAACTCAAACAGGAATGCTCGCCTGATCGAGGCTTAGTCGATCCTAATCTTATCCATCAGAAGATAAGATCCAACAACTACCATGCTTTTACATCTGGGAAGAGTGCTGAAGCTCCGATGATAATTGTAGAGGACGAGCCACTTTACGATATGCATCAATTCGCTTTAATTCTGGTCGACTTGATTTTCAAAGAAAAACGCCAGCACGGTAGCGAGGGGAGGCGATGATATGGAGTCGAGGTCAGCGGTGGTTGTAGCTAATTCTACTTTGATTGGGCTAAGCGAAGCAACTGAAGCTCTGCAATGCCAATTTTTAATTGCCAGGCCATTGGAGATTGGAGGAATGGTTTTATTTACGGACATGGAATTTACTCAAACGGATCTTCTAATCGTAAGAATGTCCTCTTCTTTTCTTTACCCATTGAGGTCAGTACAGCAATCTGGCAATAAGCTTGATTGCCTGCGTGATCAAAATTGCTCGTCAGGCTCGCTACATCTCCCAATGCAGGTGCCACCTCTTCAAATGTGGATTGGACAGCCTCGTGGTGGCGTTGACGCCAAACCGCCTCAAGATCCAAAACGATTGCGGGTACAGGAGATTTCCAATGCCGCCCCAAGGTCTTTATCGCCGTCTCCCCGTACATGACGATGCATAACTCCTCACAGCCACTGTCTAGACTGAACGCCCAATCGTCCAGTACTGTTACAACATCAGCTGCGGTGATGTGATGCGTGGTTCCAAAGTCGAACAAGTCTGGGGTTCCAAATTCAACGACATCTTTTGTCTCGACTTTATCCACAATACGCCAGTGATGGGCCACTTGTTGTTGAAAGCTTTGTCTGGACCAATGTGATAAGCCTATTTCCTTTATATCATTCGTGGAGATCGCAGAGGCATTGAATGCGATCGACATGAAAGTTATTTTGCGGCCAGATTCTTGGTCGTTCCACAATCGTTCGAATTGCTCTGATGCATTTTCCGAAGGCTCAAATCTCGGACGGAACCAGCCGTTGACTAGGGACTGTATCCAACGACTCATCATGACGTAAATTTGTAGAAACCTTTGTTTTTAGCAAAACAATGTGGTGCTCTGCAATTACGTCGTGTGAGGTTGGTCAAAATGGTAGCAGAATCAATTCAGTCGGAGGAACCGGTATGCGTGATGGTTGAGAGGGTGCTGTAGTTCTAGCATGGACGCAATTCAGGCATCGGCGTATGCTGCAGCTAATATATTTACCCAATCGTGAAAACAATTGGCCCGGTTTGCTTTATTCCTGAATACACTGCCCTGTGGCTGTCAAGAGAGCATTGTACTTGACAGCTAAGCGCCGAGTCAAGACATTGTGACCTTTACGCATTTGGCTTGGTGTGAATGGTCAACAAAGAAGCGCTTTTACGCGCTCGTGTAACAATACAATCGAGCGGTCACAAAATTAGCAGGCTGTTTAATACTCCCCACACTGTCAAGGTGGGCATGATGCTGTTTGCGAAACTAGACCCAGCCAGCCCATTGCTGTCGAGATCAAGGCACAAACTTGCTTTTATGGATGCATGTACGAATTAAATAACGTATATGCTTACTCCGTACTGGCAAATCGACAATGGCATTCACAGTCACTCAGATACTAAATAACTTAGTGCCCGTGGTTTCATTGTGTAAATCCGGACTGTATGCCTCCTTGGAAGTGAAATGCTCGTCTTTCTGGCAAGACTTCAGTTTGTCAACGACACTAAATCAATTCTACCTGATCCATCAACAAGGGAAGCTCTCAACTAGCCGATTTCTTCTCTACCTGGAACTTTTTCTATGAACTTACGGCCTTCAGGTGCACACATAGCAGTGGCAGGATCAGGATCGTTGGTGTCGATTGTATCCTGGCGAAATCCGGAGCGGGTCGCAGCGCAACTGTCTGACCTATTCAATCTGGACAAAGCGTTTTAACACACATATTTATCGGGAGGTTTCTCTTATCGTGAAAATACTCAAAATCTTGACCGCGAGACGAACAAATTCATTCATTCCGCCAATTTGTTCTGCGAGAACAAAACGTACGACTTTTGGTTCACTTGGTGGGCAAAGTCCAAACTCTCTTTTGTCGCTAGAAATTGGATAATTTCTGGTAGGTGGATGGGTAACGCATCGGTGTCCCAGTTCCATATCACCGAACATGTCTGCTTGCTTCGCAAACAATATCGTGTTTGCGAATCGGCTCTGGTTCGGCGTACCCAGGGTCGCACCTGGGATCAATATAAGTTCTCGTGAGACACCAAAGTACCGAGTCATTGGTCTTGTACTCTGCCTTTGTATGGTGTCGGTGTCGACTATAGGTCCTAGAGTGCGTATCACCCGTTAAAAGGACCGAGACTTGTCGCTTCTCGGCTTTAAACTACAAACATCACACCGACCCCTATTTGATGCAAAGCACATTTATATCAGCCATGTGCGTGGGACTGGCCAGATGATATTACCATATGACCACAGTCCCTTCCCAACACGTCTAGCAGCAACGAGTGATCGTACAAAATTTCTAAGCCATGCGCAACAACTTTATACTCGGAGTTATCGCACTCTTCAATACTGTGTTAGCCGGAAGTTCTATGATAGGATTGGAAAATGGCATTTACTACGTGGACCATGATGCGGACGGAAATATCAATATCACAACTCGCGTCGACTTCACGTATCAGCCAGAATCACCGAACGATCATTGTCATTTCGCGAGAACAGAATCGCTGAGCCAAGAAGAAAATCATGGCAAATTGGAAGCAGCTCTCTGGCCATGGAAGCATGAAGGCTCGTCTTCGATCAGCGTGGCCACCAAAGTCCCCAGGACCTTGCCCATCCAGTCGATGCCGACTCCGACCGCACCCGAGCTCCAAATGAAGCAATACAACTGCACAGACATCTCTCTCGACTCTTCCGACACCGTGAGTGCGCAGAGACAAATGATGGCCTACTGCGACCAAGTCAGCACAGTGGACGCATACCAACATCTGGCGTCCAAATGGAACTCAGTCATCGTGTACATATGCGCCCGGGGCCACCCAGAGCAATGCAGCTCGGGCGATGTGCAAGACACGATGGACTTTTTGGACAGAAATTGTACGGAACAGGAACAGTCTGGATCAAAAGAGTCTAGTTGGGTTTTCAACAACTACCTTCACCCCCAGTCTCCGGCCAACAAATATGGTAGAGTTGTTCAAGGAGCAAACTTTTGCTAGAGGGTCAGAGGTGATGTCGTGTGTATGGACGTCCATGAAGTATTAAGGGAGGCGGAGGCAAGATTTGTATTTCGTTTTGCTTTATTTGATGCACCAAAACTTCTCACTCTCTCAATTTCCGTAATAGTCTAGCAACACGTCTAAGTAGAGGGATAAAATGTATGCTCATTATGTTGTGTATCACTTCTCTGTTCTGTCCATATAATGAATGGTGTGTTGGCGTTCTGTTTACTTCTTAGCGCCAAAACTTCATACCTAAAAGAGGTGACAACACTATAAGGTTTGCCACAACGAGGAGTAGTATATAACACTCTCACGAGAGCATCGCAGCAATAGACATGATGGAGCAACGAATAAATGTTGGCACTCAGGAGAAACCCGAAGATGTCTTGAATTTCCCGTCTTCGATCAACAGACCAAAGTGATCCGCTTGCAAAACGGTATCCGTGGAGGTAGAGTGTTTCGTTGGTACCATTTCTATGGCGCCTGGTAATTAGGTTTTCACTCATAGCCCGGAGAACAAAACTTCGCGGCGCAAAATAAAAAGGGCAAAATGGCGTTTCTGTCCATTTTCAATACAAATAGTATATATGAAAAGCTGGCCCGGACAGAGTGAGCCCTCCTCTGTTCATGTAAACACGCACGCTTCTTCATCTTCCGATCAATCCACAAGCAACACAACTTTCGGCTTTCCAAAGAAGCATTACCATCGCTACTATTCAGGAGACTACCTTTTCGACGACTAGAACGCAACCGACTATCAATACTGACTCTTTACAGCCCTTCTTCGACCTCATATACACAGTTACTTGCTGACACTTCCCGACGCCTGTTCATCAATATCTCCTTCGCCCACGAACAGGCAATCGAATCTACCAGCACTTCCTTGAGAGTTGTTCACCAACCACTCCCTCCTCTCAATAAAGACCCCGGAGTCAATCAACGGCAATATGTCCCCGAGTATTATTGGTGAGAAACCCTCTTCCACCGCAGCCATGCAGCCCACGAGCAGCGTCGACACCAAAAGGACCCCGGCTGCCACCATGCTTGCCGCACTTGTAGATACAATGTGCGAGAACAGCGCAGCCTATTCCATGCAATCCATGGCACCCACAAAGCCGAGCCCTTCGAGCGGAAAGCGAAAGAGGTTCTCTGTCGCCGTCAAGGCTGTGGATGATGACGTCCATCCAGACTGGGCCAAGGAGCGCAAGCACGCCAAACATCACCACACATTCGATTCCAACGGCAAATACGATAAGCTGAAAATGGCACCTGCACAGCAAAGCCCCCCGAGTGGGAAGCGAAAGAGGTTCTCGGTCGGGGTAAAGGCTGTAGACGATGACGTCCATCCAGACTGGGCCAGGGAGCGCAAGCACGCAAAACACCGCCACTCATTCGATTCCAACGACACGTACGACAAGCTGAAGATGGCACCCAGACAACCAAGCCCCCCGAGTGGAAAGAGAAAGAGGTTCTCTGTTGGCGTTCGGGTACCAGATGACGACGTCGAGCCAGATCATGCGAAGCAACCCAAGCACGCAAAGCATAACCACGGCATGGTTATGGATATCGATATATCGTTTCGTGCCCGCCCGGCGCCCACGGAGATGGCCATGGAAGTAGAGGACCCTACGTTCATGGATTGGGTCATTCTCGACTCGCGCAGCGCCTCGAAAGAGTCCGCCTCTTCGTCTATCGATGTCGAGATGACAGACTATGTCATGATTGACACGCCGTCGACGGACGTAGATATGTCGGACAACGATGTGATATTTCACGACTTTGACGCGAACGACGAGATCGAGCTGATGGACGTCGCCATGGATAATTCTCTGATTTACGAGCCCGAGGTGGAGAGCCCTTCAGAAGACGTGATGGTTTTCAGAAACAACAGTTTCGGTGATCTCTACAACACGATTCGCAACGCCCCGATGGCAGCCGCAATAATCTCGAGGTTCAATTCCATAGTGCCATCTCACCCTATCATCGACCCCATGATCCTTGACACCCCAGTGCCAGCTACAAGGTTCAAGCTATTCGATTTCCTCATGTCATTCCAGTCCATCAGTAACTTCAATGCCGTGCACAACCCGACAAAAGCCGACGAGCCAAGGGCTACGGTCGTGCCCATGGGCGTAGAAGTCCCGATCACAATCGACTCGGTACCTAAATCCACGGCCACGAATGTTCCAGAGGTGACTGCGGTGAGAATTCAACCATATCCCTCACAGCCAGAGGCACCTCGCAAGGAACAGAAAGTGATCCGGCCAAGTACCGTCTGCGTCCATGCCTTGGATAACACAATCCCTTGCTACCCCGTGCCCGTCGGAACAGTCAGTCCATCCAAACCCATCGTTTCTTTCAACTATATTAGCAGCTCCAACGCTACGAACGTACCGACAAACATGGACAAGCCCAAGACCACAATTATTTGCCCGGGCATGGACGTCCCGCTCACAACCGGCACGTCATCTACATCCACAGCCACGAATATCCCAGAGGTAGCTCTGCCAAAACCCCAACCATCTCCCGTACAGCCAGCGGCACCTCGCAAGGAAAAGGGACGAGCCCGACGAAATGCCGTCAACGCCCAGGACTTGGAGGATATGACCCCTGATACCCCGACGCCGGCCGTAAAATGTAAATTATTGAAGCCCGCGTCATCCAAATCCACCACCAGCTTTCACGCTATAAACGCACCACTGGGAACCGACAAGCCCAAGCCCAAGCCCAAGACCACGACCACGCCTACAAGCGTCGGCGGCCCGACCACAACCAGCACATCGTCTACTTCCACCACCACAAATTTTCCAGAGGCGAATAAGCCAGCAAACCAACAACCCCCCGCAAAACAAGAGCCCCCTCGCGAGGGATGCAACCGAGTGCGACGGAACGAGGCCAACCTCGAAGACTTGCTAGGGGAGTACATGTCGACCAAAAGGTACAAACAACAACGACGCTCGCGATAGAAGGGATATGATTCTCCTGGAGTCGAAAGGCGCGAAATAACAAGAACACAATGTTTGACTCCGCAATACACAGTCCGCCCGACACTTTTACTCTCTCTCTCATTCTCATCACACAATCCATATCCGAGATAGCTCTGCGACAACGCAAATACACTCGGCATGATCCAGTTTGACAAATATCAATCTCCATCGATTACCCTTTGATAGCGACTTTATGAAGAATACATGGCGCAGGAGTTATGCGGTGCTTTTTTTTTTTTTTTTTTTTTTTTTTTTTTTCATCGTTTCAGGAAGCATTTTGGATTTCGAGGAGGAGAAATTAAGGGAAGGGAGCATGAGGAAGAGCATGAGGATAAAGAGGAGTACATTCAAGGGGGAAGCAACTCTTAGCCAGCGATACCCAAATGAACGTATTCATCAAAAACAAGACTTGGGATCTACTGAATGCAGTTATCTTACCATCATCCTACCGAACTATCATCCGCGTGACCTAGTCTAGGTACCCACATTGAACAACATGCATCTCGACCACCAATAATCCCACTTGCCCTTCAACAGACCATGAACTTTGAAGCACTCAACCAACCCAACCCAAGCTCCCTACCAATACTTGTGCAACAGCTTCTGGTACCTAAAAACGCCTAACGTGCATCCCAGGCCCAACCATGGTGCTGTTCAGCGCCATCAACTTCTGACACTCGGGCCGGTTCAACATCTCGGCCTCGGGGGTCCCATCGTCCAGGTCAGCCGTGCGCATGTTCAGCAGCCTGCGGCGCGCCGTGTTGGCGGGCCAATTCTCGCCGGGATCGATGGCCCAGCAGCGCAGCAGGTCGCACATGTTGCTCAGATCCTTCATGGTCCCCTTGGCCGCCGACACGAGCGTGGCCGCGACGCCCGCGACGTGCGGCGCCGCCGCGTGCGTGCCGCTGCTTCGCATGTAGTCGCCGTGGTGGGCGCGGTGGCCCTTGACGCTGGCGGAGCGGACCTCGACGCCGGGGGCAGCGATGTCGACCGCCGGCCCCTTGGCCGAGTGCTCCCAGTACCCTGGGTTCCAGTTCGCGGCGGCCACGACGCATGCCAGGTCTTCGGACTCGGGCCAGTTGCTGCCGGCGTCGGGCATATGGTCGCCCGCGGCCGCGGTCACGAAGATGCCAGCGCGGACGGCGTCGGCGACAGCGCGCATGGCGGCTTGGCCCTCGGCGGCGGGGCCGCCCCAGTGCGAGAGGTTGATGATGGCTTTGCCGATTCCTTTGCGATACGGGGTCAGTCATCAGGTTGCGTGCACATCCCCATCCCATCACGGCGTTGGTGAGTTTTGAGACAGAATTCTTGAAGCGGAAAACTTACGGTTGCGTGACTTGATGTCATTCACTGCCCACTCCATCGCCATGAGGAAGAAATCCAATCGAACCACGTTTTCTTTGCCAAAGATGTTGAGCATGATGATCTTGGCATTCGGAGCCACGCCTCGGGTTGCACCGGCGGCGATGCCGGCCACAAAGGTCCCTTGGATTCCGGTGTACTTGCGATCAGGTCTACTCAAAGTCAGCCAGAGACATCCAAGCATGCGTTGTATGCCTGATCCGTGACACCATGTGATTTTGCCTCGGTGTCTAGGACGCTTTCATCCGACTTACTGTGTTGGAACACCCGGGTGGAAGTGCTGCTCCGAAACAATCCGGCCCGCGAACTCGGGGTGGTCATGATCGATACCGTCGTCGATGAAGTAGATGAAGGTGCCCGCGCCGCAACCATCGGGGCAGTGATACTGAAGCTTGTGGCCACCAGAGATCTGCTCCAAGTTCCAGAGGTTGTCCTTCTTTCTCAGCGGCCTGATGTCTGTTCTCCGCCTGAGGGTAGGCGCGCCGTCATCAACACTGCTCGGCATGAGAGCAGGCTCGTCGTCGTCATCATCAACCTCGTCGGCATCGTCATCGACGTTGGACTTCCACGGGCGGTAGTACGCCATGTTGGGCTCGATCTGGCTCACCCACTGGGAGTCGTTGAGTGGCATGACCGCCTCGGCCGCGCCGTTCAGGAGGTACCCCTTGAACATACCAGGGCCTAAGTCGTACTCGTGGTCTGACAATTGAACGATATCAGCGTCATTCCGCCCGCAACTAATATCTAGGAGCCCTAGGCCACTTACGGATCTCCATGTTGCCAATCTCAGCTCGCTTGCGAAACACCTTCTTGAAGGCATGAAGCTCAGATTGGGGAACACCTTTCTTGAATGTTAGAATCCAGCTGTCTGGGATGATTCGATCCTGATTCTGCTGTATAGTTGTGTTCTGCCATGGTGCAGAATGCGCCACTCCAAAGAGCGCTGCGCTGAGTAGGCCAAAGCCGAGGCGAACCATCGTGGGAGTGATTTTGTGTATTACAATACACACGTCAAAAAAGGCCCAGGACTCTATACGCGTTGAAAAACGACCAAGATGCTTTTACGGTGAAAGGGACGAGGTCGAGGACAGGTGCACGAAAAGAAGAGAAAGATTCTGGTCTTTGACTGGTTCCTTATAAGGCTTTCAGAATTCAGAAGCACCATCGATTTTGTGAGACTGTAGGTTTGTGGACGTCCATAACTTGCGCCTCTACTAGCACTTGAATTCCACGGGTGATAACCTTAGGTCTTGTACCGATAGCTGTCATTTCAAGTTGATGCTCTGTCTTCGGTTACATCCTCTGTAGTACTGTCACCAGGGTAGTCTTTCTCGCTCACAGCCGGCAGATAGCGCACGGCGACCGTAAAGCCGGCAGCAATTATTACGATAACCAACCATGCAAGATAACCCCACAAGATCTGCGACCGCACACCAATGGCGTAGATGCTGGTGATTGACGCGGGGGAGAAGCTTCGGATCGCGCTGATGCCCGTGAGGGCCAGAGCGTTCAAGGTTCCCAGCATCTGTGGCGACGGCGACACTACCCAAAAGTTAGCCGGCTGCCACAAAAATTCATCCGGGCCGAGAAAGAAATCCTCTTCGGACGAAAGAGTGCATGTTTTGTGCGTGTACGTACCATCATTTAGACATAATTGGGCGCCGGTGAAAGCCATGCTGATTCCGGGGGCGATGAGGCAAAATATGGGAGCAGCCACCCAAAAGGTTGTTTCCAGCCCCGAACGGAGAATGACACTCAGAACAACGTTAAAGGCCATGGCAAAAGGATACGCCCAACCACAAAGGCGCATCACCCCATTTGTACCCAGCCGGTGCTGCAGCATGGGGAAAAATACAAGCAGCCACACCGCTTGAGAGAAACCTGTTATGCCCATGAATATGCTGATCTGCAAAGGTGTGAAGCCAAAGCCGCCGAGGGAAATAGGCGTAAACCAGAACACAGGTACCACGGCCGTGTAGAGCATGGCGAGCAACATGACGTGTCCGTAAACGTAGAGAACTATGCCGACACCGGGGCTTTTCAAGAGTTGCCGAGTGCTGTTCTTCGACTTGGCCGAGTTTGACGCGACGCCCCCCTCGGCGCTGTCGTCATTAGTATGCTTCACCATCGTCTCCTTGACAAAAAGAGCCGTCGTGAGCACACCCGTCAGGCCGACAAAGCCTACAGCGAAGCCCGGCAGCGCGTAGGGATAATCCTCGAAGAAGGCGATATCCCCAAAGACCCCCGGATACTGCGTCGCAGGCTCCGCCAGGGCACCCCCGATCAGGGGTCCGAAGAGAATACCCAGGTTCCCCGCAAAGGCGAAGTAAGAGAAGCTCCGAGCCTGGGTCTTTGGCGTGCTGAGCTCCGAGATCATTGTCCTGATGGTGACAATGGTGCCGGCAAAGAGGCCTGCGAGGCACCTGAACAAGATCATCTGCCAGAGGTTCTTCGCTAAACCGAATATGCCACAGCAGAGGGACACGCCCACCAGGCTGAAGACGAGCACCGGCTTGCGGCCAATGCGATCAGACGCCCTCCCCCACAAGATCATGACGGACATCTGCGTGAGACTGAAAAGTGACTCGATGAGACCTGAGTAGAAACCGACATCGGATGCTGGAAGGCCAGTGTTGGCCTGGAGCATGGTGTTGATGTACGGGAAGATGGAGAAGAAGGCGATGGGCTCGACGACTCTTGTGTAGCACAACAAGACGATCTGCACCGTGTCCAGCGGCTTGTCGCTGTCCGCCTCCCCAGACGTGGACTGCGTGTGCTCCTGTCCATTCGGCGATGAGGCTAGACCCTCTGCAACTTCTGCATCTTGCGTGGGAGCAATAGACGACGATGCCAAGAGGGGTGTGTTCTCGCTTGCCGCTTCGCGGTCATCGGCATTCTGTTTCGGCGCCATATTCCAAAAAAAGCGCAAACGTTCAAGTGCACAACATTTAGATAGCACAAATCGAGAAAAATGAATGGATCATCAGAATAGAAATGCAAAGATGGAATCGAAGTCAATGCAGATCGGCTCCTCAATGCTTGTACAGTACAAAAGATATCAGAAATGCACATTGAAAAATAAGCACGCGCATTTCGGAAGGTGAAGGCGCTTCGACTCGGCCTTAGTGGGCGATCGTAGCGAGCTAATTGGTGGCTGCTTCCGCATCCGTCATGTCGCATCATCAGGCTTATTTAGCAGTGCTCACTGCCAAACTGCCAATATCCTCACCGCCAGATGCAATAATCCAATTTCGCTTGTTGCAGTATAGCGAATGCGACGCTGAATAGTCATCACAAGGTGGCGTCAGTCAAGACAGATGTGGGAGAACTCGAGTTGAGTGGTTGATGGGTTGTTTGTATTCATCTCCGCCAGTCGGTGCTACATATCCCAAAAGTACTCCAGCCGTGATGGCCGAGACGCAACAATACCAGTATAATTCCACTCTTGATCAGTCTCTGTTGCGGTTGATCAACCATCGCTTGATCATGACCTCTCGAATCTTGTACTGTTTCAATAGCGAAGCCAAGTCAAGCTTCTCTTCCGTCGGCGCAGGAATGTCAACATAGACAAGCACTAGCGTCTTCAATGCGGTGCTCTGGACGCGGTTCACCATGTGAAGCCAGTGCCACGATTTGTCGTTGATGTCTCGACCTTGCTTCCGCCAGTAAGGATCCGAATACGATGGTAAAACAATGACGGCGAACTCTGCATGGCTAAAGGCTGGACCCCGATGGTAGAGTAGCCAATCACAGCCGAACTTGATTCCTGAACGGGTGACCCAACCGAGAGACCTGAAATGGTGGTACACCGCATAGTGCATCATGAACGGGTCGTCCGGCTGCAGATGATCTGTCCGTGGAGGGCAGTATGAGAACTCCCTACCAATCCGGAAGAGAGAATCAACTGGGATCGATTCACCAGATTGTTCGTCCTTGACGTCGAGTACGCCAATGCCAAAGCTGAGCCATACCGCTTCTTCGAGGGTGAGCTGCAGGTGCTCCTTGTCAACCAGCTCCTTGACTTCGGGCTCGACCGCAACAGGGTCCTTCATCATCTGCATAATGGCGTGCTCCTGGGCTGGAGATTGGCTGAGGTCTTGGGATAGCGCGGATCGACTTGACAAGATACCGTCGGGCATTTTGCCATTGCCGTTGCCATTGCTGAGGATCGTCTGGCTTGGACTGGGCGGGTCTGACAATTGGAACGTAGTGGAGTCTACTTTAGGCGAGAAGCGTACACTTTTTCTGCGTTTGGTCGACGACTGAGGATCACTGCTGATATCCTGGAGATCTAGGACAAGCTTTTCCTTGCCCTGGGGTGTGGTAGGGCGCTGAGCATCACCGTTCTGTCGTGGAGCAGATGAGGTCTTTTGGACACTTGCTACGGTGCCCACATCGCTTGAAGTGACGACACGTATGGAATCACTAAGGATGGACTCATCCACGCCATAGATGATCACGTTGAGTTCACGTTGGGAGTTCGGGAGAGCCAGCAGCCCGGCAACTTCGACGGGTGCGACACGAGCTTCCTCGTATCGTGTCCTAAGAATCGCACCCTGCTCCTTTCGCGCACGTTCCCACTTCATCTGGATTCGTTCCTCACGTCGTTTGTTTGTGAACACCTCGGCAACATGGTTTTTGTGAGTGCCTTTTCGGGCCTGCTCTCGTTTCAACCAGTTGGGTTCACTGCGACTCAAGTGTCCTTTGCCATAGAACCCCTGCTCCCATAGTCCTCGGATCGACTTTGGATCCTTGACGAGTACCGATCTGGTAGCGGGCGACCATACACCTTCGTACACGACGGAAGGCTCGCGGGGCGGCGAGATGACCTGACTGATCCAAGCATACGCGATGTGGAGCAACGACAGCGGGTTGCTTGGATAAAAGGTTGGCAGCGGAAAGGTGCGGATGGGAGCAGGCAGCTCGTGGACCTTCCAGAGAGGAGGGCCTCGAGGGGCAGCCGGCACGACCGCAGAAGTGTCTGCAGCAGGCGACGCCTGGTGAGCAAGTTCTGTTACTGATGCTGTCACAGCCCCATTTTGTGTAGATGTTTTCGTTTCAGCCATTGCGGCCTCTCAACCAGGACTATATAAGTGGTTAGCAATGGCTCGAACCGATCAAGCAAGGCAGGAAGGTTATGCTGAGAAATTGCAAGACACGTCGCTCAGATACCGTTGTAGTCTATATTGGTAACACTCATCGAGGGTTTGACGCCCCATAGTTCCAAAAATGTAAAAAGTTGTCATCACCGCGACGTGATATATAGGAAAGGTGTGGGTGTCGAAATGGGACGGGCATTGCGAAAATGCCACGGCAAGACAGGAACAGCTCGTACTTACTCGGATGAGGGATATTGTTCCCGTTGCCACCGGGAATGATTGCTTGGCCAGGCCATCCAATGGACAGGTTCAGACAAGAGAGCAACCAGCTTGCCTGAATCGGCCGGATGCGCGTTGTGGTGAAGGAAGAAAGTGCGAATTTCAACCCGTGATGAAGGATTGAGGAAAAGGTTGCCAGCAAAAAAATTCGAGCTATGACCCTTGTCCAAGCCCTGAATGGTCAGCGACGAGTGACGACGGAAAATCTCGGCGGAGCTCGAGCTGGATGGTCCGAGCTTTTTAGTGCCCTCCAGGGCTCTTGCGGCGCGTTCCGCCCACTCACCAAGGAGTCGCCGACGCGTCTCCTCCTTTTGGGCTGAATTGACTTTTCTCTGGTCGCGAAGTCGCATTTCGGTCATAAGGCGGCCGAAACTCCGGCATCCATTTCAGAGGAGCCGCATTATCGAACACAAGCAGCGACGCTTCGACACTGCGATTGTTGCCATAGCGCAGTGGATACGAGTCCCGCGCTGCTTACATACAAGCGAGGCCGTTGCGATCGTCGGACCCAATTGCCATTGTTGGTCTGTCATCCTTCTTCCCCTTTGCTTGTCTTGCGCAAATACACGGAGCGCTTTACAGAAGATACTCGCTATCTTCTGCACGTTTCGCACTTCCATTCAGACTACTCGGTACCGCACAATGTCGAGATGATTGAAGTTTCCCAGGCATTTGGATACGCCTGGCTCTGCTGGGGCTCCATAGTCCTTGTTGTACAGAGCATAGGAACATATGGAATGTACGTACATTTTCGACCCAGTCGTGTTTGTTTGTTTGTTGTCGCTTGTACTGACTTGGGTCTGTGTGCAGCTTTAAAAATTTCTCGTCCGTTCCGAAGAAAGCCGTTTCGCCAGCGCTTCCCGAAGATGAAGTTCCTCACGTCACTATACTTCGACCGGCCAAGGGGTTAGAACCCTACTTGTACGAATGTCTCAAGTCCACGCTCCAGCAAGACTACCCCAAGAACAAGTTCTCCATACACTTTTGTGTATCTACGAGAGATGACGCCGCGTATCCAGTCATGCGACAGGTGATTGACGAGTTTCCGGGTCACGACGCGAGGATTTTCGTCGAGGACGAAGATCCCCTGTTGAATGGGCGCGGTAATGATACCATCCAGAATATGGGACCGAACCCCAAGATTCGCAACCTGAGCCATGCGTACCGAGAGGTCAAGGGAGATATCGTCTGGATCGCAGATTGCAATGTGTGGTTGTCGAAGAGCGCTGCTGGAAAAATGGTCGACCGGCTCTGTGGACTAAGATCTGACGGCAGACAAGACAAGCCCTGCAAGCTGGCGCATCAGCTGCCGATTGTAGTAGACACTGTCTCCTCGCTCGAGCGCAACAGCTCCGAGTCGCAGGCGCTTCTTTCTGGCGCCATCGACATTGAGGACAGCAAGGAGATTGACAACTCCATGTTGGGTCAGGGCGGCGGTCGGCTGGACGAGATGTTCATGTGCACTACCCATGCCAAATTCTACTCGGCCATCAACACCGTTGGTGTCGCCCCTTGTGTCGTGGGAAAGAGCTGCATGTTCCGCAAGTCACAATTGGACTACGCCACGGACCCTGCACAGAACCCAATTCTCAGCGTGTCCTCTCCACCTCTGCCGACCGGTCTGAATTACTTTTCCCATTTCATCTGCGAAGATCACTTGATTGGTGATTTGCTTTGGAAGACCAACTTCCCTGGATTCCGAAACCACGCGCTGAATTGGGGCAACCTTGTCGTTCAGCCGGTTGCTGGCATGTCAGTCGCGGCATATGTTGGCCGTCGAGTCAGATGGCTTCGAGCACGAAAGTGGACAGTACTGTTGGCAACGCTTGTGGAGCCTGGCGTCGAGTCTTTCCTCTGCTGCTTTTACGTCTCCTTTACGCTGACAAGTCTTCCATGGCTGAGCCAGTACTTGGGTATTGGACAGACATGGGGGGCATTGTTCAAATGCTGGGGTGCTGGTGTCTTCTCGTGGATGGTCCTTGACAGGCTCGTCTTGAATAGATTGCACGCCGGCTACAGTATAGACATTGATGAGGATACACCTGCCTTTGCCAGGGGAGCCAAACGCGGGGGTGCCGAAAGACGTCCTTTCGGCCAGTGGCTCCTTGCCTGGCTGGGACGTGAGCTGCTTGCCCTGCCAATCTGGACCTGGGCAGTACTGCTGGGAACGACAGTAAACTGGAGAGGGAGGCAGTTCCGAGTCAGGTCTGACATGAGTGTAGTGTCTGACGAACCGGAACGCTCGCCGTCCAATTCTCCTGACGGACGCACACTGAATAAAATAGATTAGACGAATAGATCGTCGACGCAGATATGAGCCCCGATGGCAACGAAATCAAAACTAATACGTCAATGGCCACAGCGCAAAACATCGCGTCGAGACTGAAAACATAGTGTCCGGGCGCATCTTATTTCGCAGGACAGGACCGTGCACTTATTTATACTCGCAAGGTTCGGCTGTGCATATATGATGTGGGACCAAGAGGCTATAACAAGTCAAACTGAAAGGAAGACAATACTGGCATCGACTTGGATGATCAATGCTAATCTTTGGCCAGAAGCATATTCAGAATGGCTTCGACCCGTGTCGAAGGATCGAGTAATCAGTCGCGTCGTCATCTCGCATGCGAGCTGCCTGGGACCGCAATTCCAAACAGTGCAAGGAATCGAGCAAACATCTATGATGTGACGGGGGCCCCATCAAAAACATGAAAAAGGCAACTGTGCCGCAGAGTCACATTGCATCCGCCATCCGGCTGGGTCCCGGAACTCTGTGTTCTCGAGGCTATTGCTGGGTCACCAGTGGTGAAAAACGTCAGATCATGAACCACAATAACATGACGAGAAACTCTTCCATCACGAGGCTCTCACGTAAAAGAGAGGGAAGAATTTGAAGAGATGCAGGTAGAATATGCGCGCAAGATTGGGGCGCATTGCATACATCCCAGCTGTGGGTCAGCCTGAGGGATGTCACCCCATGTGTCGTTGAAGCTGAGTGGCTCGTTATACTGGGGGCCCCATGAATTATTGCCAAGAGTATCTTACAATATGCATGTTGGTTGCATGGCAGCACACCATACTGCTGGATTTGACAGTTTTGGCGAGGCCCGGGAGTCTGCGGGAGGCACCCAAGATTTCCGGCATTTGGAAGCATCAGATACATAGCAGGATGCAATGCTTTGCTGAAGAGGAAGTATTATCAGTATTGAAGCTGTGCATATCGTTGTCAGTGTAGTTTTTCATGCAGACACTCTTCCATAACTCCTGGATTACTGCTTACGAATCCTTCCTGGCAGTCGGAAAGGTTTGAAAATCCCGAGACTCTCATTAGACATTGTACTGTACATGTATCTCATCAAAGAACATGCAAGTCAGCACTCAAACTTTCCCTGTCACTGCCAATACAACCGGGGACTTTGTACAGATCGACACAACGCTCACCACATCTGGTTCTCATCCTGCAGCTCGCGATGTCTTCCATTCTCTTCCGGAAAGGAATTCATCAGTTTCGGCAGCCCGACCTTGCACCCGTCGACCTGTCAAATCTCAATGTCATGTTGTTCCTGTGCTTCCCCAGATTTCGTAAGGGGAAGGCGCGGCAGTAGGATGCCGAAATAGACGATGCCTTCTAGATTAAGAAGGGTTCGTCCGAAGTTAGGCTGGGCCTGGTCTTCTTTTCTCGTTCTGGCAGATCAGATCGAATTGTATGGTCTCCATCCTCATCTTGAGTCACTCTTTCAATTCCCAAGATGCGTATTCAGACATCTTCTCTGTCTCTCGCCTCTTCGGCATTCCTTCTTGCTGGCTTTCCCATCAGCAATGCGCTCGACGTACCAATCTTGGGCGATCTCGGTGATGTTTTGAGTGGAATCGGCGTCTCGATTACAAATCCCATCCTCTCGGCTGTTCAAGCTGTCCTGAATGGTGATGGCATCGTCCAAGGAGTTCTCGGGGCCGTCGAGGGCGCTCTCGGCGTCGAGGCAACATACGACTACGTCGTCGTAGGCGGAGGCACAGCCGGCAACGCGATTGGCTACCGACTCGCCGAGGCCGGGTTTTCTGTCGCCATCGTCGAGGCCGGATTATACTACGAGATCGCCAAGCCCGTGCTGGGCTCCACTCCGGGCGGTGATATTATCGGCATCGGCGCCAGTATGCTCGACTCTGTCCCGACTGTGGATTGGGAGTTCCAGACGGAGCCCCAGGTCGGCGCCAACAATCGCGAGGTCCACTACGCCCGTGGAAAGTGCCTTGGAGGTAGCTCGGCTCTCAACTTTATGATCCACCACCGTGGCAGCAAGGGAAGCTACGACATGTGGGCCGAGGAAGTTGGCGATGATAGCTACCAGTAAGAGAAAGAACTACTGTCACGACCAACAAGTGACGCGCTGACCTTGCTCAACCCAGGTTCGACTCTCTTCTTCCTTATTTTGAAAAGGCTGTCAACTTCACCCCTCCCGACACCACCAAGCGCCGCGCCAATGCCTCCACCCAGTATGATCCCAATGCGTTCAAGTCGCCCGGTGGTCCTGTCCAGATCGGATACACCAACTGGGTTTCCGACTGGGCGACGTGGTTGGAGAAGGGAATGCAAGCGATCGGCATGAACAGAACCCTTGGCTTCAGCAGCGGAGACTTACTCGGATACCATTACTCGCAGTCCACCATTCGCGCATCCGACCAGACCCGCAGCAGCTCGGCAGAGTATATCTACACGGCAGTGAACGAGGGCCTCGACAGCCTCAAGGTCTACACCCAGACTCTGGGCAAGAAGGTCTTGTTTGACGGCAATAACACTGCCACTGGAGTCGAAGTCACCAGCCTCGGTGTCACCTACACCATCAATGCTGCGAAGGAGGTCATCCTATCTGCTGGCTCCTTTCAATCGCCCCAGCTTCTCATGGTTTCCGGCATCGGCCCCAGGGAAACACTGGAGGAGTATGACATTGATGTCATTGTCAATGCTCCTGGCGTTGGCCAGAATATGTGGGATCATATCATGTTTGGCCCGGCTTACCAAGTCAACTTTGACACCCTAGACCGCGTTCTTCACGATCCAGTCATCCTCGCCGAGACCCTCGCCGAATATGTCGCCGATGGCACCGGCGCACTTTCCTCCAACGTCGTTGAGTTCATCGGCTGGGAGAAGCTCCCCGAGAAGTATCGTGAGACGTGGTCGACAGAGACTCAGGAAGCCCTCGCACAATTTCCCGATGACTGGCCTGAGGTTGAGCACATCTCCGGTAATGGGTATATTGGCAACTTCCGCTTCCCTGCTCTCCAGCAGCCGTTGGATGGAAAGCAGTACGCGACTATTTTGGGTGCTATGGTGGCGCCGGTTTCGAGAGGAAACGTGACGATCAAGTCTTCGTCCACTTCAGACCTCCCTCTGGTCAACCCCAACTGGCTCAGCGCCAAAGCTGACCAAGAGGTCGCCATTTCGTGGTGGCGCCGCATGCGCGAGGTGTGGAACACGGATGTCGTTCAGGAAATTGTCATTGGCCAAGAGTACTGGCCTGGTGTGGACACGGACACGGACGAAGAAATTCTCGCCCTTGTCCAAGACTCTTTGATGACTGTATGGCACGCCGCCGGCACTTGTAAGATGGGCAAGGAGGGAGATCAGATGGCAGTCATCGACAACGAGGCCAAGGTGTACGGTGTCAAGGCACTCAGAGTTGTGGATGCTAGCAGCTTCCCAATCCTGCCTCCAGGACACCCTACGAGCACGATTTACGCGCTGGCAGAAAAGATTGCAGACGGCATAATCAATGCTTAGGAACTGATCTGCGGCTGTTTATCTTCAAATAATAATTGTACCCTTGTTCGTAATATCTTTCTGTTTGTACATCGGGTCTGTACGCCAATTGAAAACTTCATTTACACTGATCGGACATGCTGGTTCCAGGGACCAAATTGCCTCGTTGGAGCGAGTATGCCATGCACGTTTTATGCACGTGGGAGCTGTGCATGTGGTTGTACCTGCATTAGCTTACAAGATCATATCAACTACATTTACAATTGCCATAGCGCATTTAGAAGCAAACGTATCTTCCAGGTGCTCCTTTCCATCTTGCATGTGTACTTGGCTTCTTATGCATCAAGATAGGCCTCATCACATCAAGGGCTCTTCTCTGGGCAGTCTGGGCCCTCAGTGTTGTGGATGTGGCGAGCTTGAAAGGGGTGTGTTTTGGTCGGAAGACCTCTAACGATTTGGAATCTTTCAGACATTCTGGGAATCCTTGTTTTAGGTTATAGAGAGCCCTTGAGATGGCCTTCCCTTTGCCGGTTCGTGGCCCTTACGGCCCTCTCCCTGATGCGGAGTCGTTGTTGTGTTATTTACACCCTACGTTCTGATATGCTAGGACTAGCACCTGAACAGCAGCGTACAGTGACCAAAGCCGCCTGTTATGCCTCAATGACTCGAAGGATCCTTCCCGGGACTCATGCTGAGCTCTTTCGGTCGTCCGTTCGCTGTCTGCTTTCGTCACTGTGCCCCCGAGCAAAGCCCCCTCTCTATCACTGCGAAGCACCGCCACCCACGTCCCCAACAGGTACCTTCACTCCTCCGGTCTGCTACGGAACCCGTCCGAGCACTGGTGACTCACAAGAATAGACACAGCCACGTACTTAAGGTGTTTCCTGCTCAATAAGCTATCAAAGAGAGAAAAGCTTCCCAAGGTGGGTAGTGGTGTTGAGTGGTGTTGTCGTCGGTCCAAGACCCCTGTCAGCCAGGGCGCCACGCCCGGGACTAGAACTACTTTCAACCTTATGAGCATTTGCGGACGACAAGCAAAAACCGTGGAGATGGGGAATGTGTTCAGATCAGTGTGAATGCCTTCGTTTCTCTGTCGTTGTTGCTCATGATTCTGGTGCATTGGGATGTTTTTGTAGTCGAAGTGAATTGGCCTTCGACCTGCATGATCTATAAAATGTCAATTGCATACCCGTCAGCCCTAAATTCCCAGTATAAAGGATGCCGGGAAATGAAATAATGAAGAAGCAGCGTGGCTGCTTCATAGGGAACTGGGCGCATACTTACATCTCAATGGACGTTCACTCGGTGTCTAGGCGTTTGCTCCTCGGCCCTGGCATCGGATCCCTCTCACGCCACCCATATGAACAGTGATAGCCCCCTCTCTCCGAGCCATACACATGATCAAAGAAGGCCTCGGACTGGGTATGAAAGCTTGACCAGACGACACAACTTTTTTTTTTCGTCACCTTAAAACCGCCATCCAACCTCCCCAAATGGTTCTCTGTCCCTAAACGGCAATGCGACACTCTCCTGTTGTTATCGTTCTCGACTTGACGAGCCTATTTTGCCACTGCTCTCCGTTGAAACCATAGATTCCAAAGGTTTTGCCCCGTTGCTTGACCAAACGCCGCTGTTCATTGTACCTTCCTCACCGGACAAGAGCAAAGAGTCACCTCGTCTCCGGGTGGCCTAACATTGCTATAAACCTGCCACCCTTCACCTTCCATTTCACTGCTTTCAAAAATTGTTCTACCCTCCTCATATACCGGTACCGCGCGCCACGAGATCTCAAGCCCACGATACAACCATCCACGCCCTCCCAGTCTCGCCTACCCAAACTCGCACACGCACAGTAAGGAAACCCCCTTACAACGCGTAGTCGCGTCCCCCGTGTCGGCTATGAATACTCATTCCATCCGTTCAGCCTCCTCGAACACCATCGAAATGGGTGTCCCAGTCGAGGACGGCAGCGACCCGACTTCTCAGGGAAATGCATCGGGCCCTGCTTCCAACGACTACGATCCCGAGTATCTCGAGTATATCATACCGGCTGCGGATAGGGCCGTACTCGATAATCACCTTGCTCAGTCTCGGCCTATGAGTCCCGTTCCCGACGCCATCAACAACCCGAACCGGGACGGTATCGATCCCGGTTTCGACCTCTTGGATGTGGAAAACGGTGTCAACGGAAACGGCGAACCGCCTCCCTTGAACATGGACAATCCCGAGGTCGCTGCTATGCCTGATGATCCCGATCTCGCCCTCTTCGATATGGACAACATTGCCAACGGAAACGGCGAACAGCCTTACGGGGGCATGGAGAATCTCGAGGTCGCTGCTATGCCTGATGATCCCAATCCCGCTCCCTTGGACGTGGCCCCCCGCCCATTGTCACCGTTACAGTGGGACGCAGACACCAGGCAGCGTTTTGAGATGTGGCATCAGCAGACCATTGTGGAACCCGCCCTCCAGAAGGGCGCAGCTCAGCCAGACGTTCAGATGGAAGAGGACTATCCTCCGCCTCCACCTGTTCAGAGGAACGCAGCGTCTTCATCTGCGCGGGAGAACACGCATCCTCCGCCCGACCCCACCAGACCGGCGCCGAGCTGGTGGCCCGAGTTCCAACGGTTTTTCCGGACGACTAGGCTCCCGCACGACCCAATGCCGGTATGTGAGTGGTGGTATCCCGAGATCCCGGGCTGGTCGTCGGCCATACCGGCACCTCCCAGGAGGAAGCGTGGTCGGCCTCGCAAGAACCCGCACCTGCCCCCGCCACTCCCCAAGAAGCCCAGGGGAGATCAGGGACCTCCAGGGCCAGAGCCGGGGCAGGGCGGTGGCATAGCTGTATAGTCAATCTATGAGCTTAGCGAACTCTCTGCCGCCAGTAGTTTGGGTTGTTTTGTTTTGCGACAAAAATCAAAAGGAAAAAAAAAAGATGTAAAAAGAAAAAGAAAAGAAAAGTGGAAAGAGAGGGGGAAAGTTTGTTTTGGCCGTTTTGCTACAATTATTTTCGATGAGTATGGGGTTTTTGGAGTATTCTTTTTCTTTTTGCTTTTCGGTATCTTTGGGTATTATCGTTCAATGTGGCTTTGAGCCAGAACGGACTTGAGTAGAAAACTCACAACACTGCGTTGAGGTAAGGGGTTTTCACCCTTGGGGAGGCAATTCCCCCTCTGGGTTCTCCCTTATAGAAAATGCATACGGATAAAAATGCCCTGCGAAGACAGTCCAAAACTTGTTTGTGAAGAGAATTACAATATTCCAAAATCTCCTTGATGTTTCCGCAGAAAGCGAGGATGTGCGGATACTTTTGTGAGTATAGTACAGCATGTCCAGGAACCAGTCTGATGATTTGATGTCTCCCTTTCTATGGACAATACCCATATTTCCTGGAAATATGCACCACCGCAAAGCCTTGGAAGTCAAGATTCTTCTCTTCTCCCATCGTATCCTTGATCTGAAGATTACTGTAGTTCACAGCGCAGCTTGGAACAACAAGGTCCAAGCTGGCAATAAAAGTGCCGTGGCCGCCACGACAGATTCCGGTTCCTAAGCACGAAGCGCAGACGCCGGCGACTGGAGCACGACTGCGCAGCGTTCTAACACAAAGACTTGCTTGACTAGGTAGGTATTCTGTGTGGTCACTCGGAATTTTGGGTCACGAATGATGCTTGCGTCCTTTTTTTGCCGCCCGACGCGCCATGTCGTCTGTGACACGAGGGAGAAATATATGTGCTTGCCCTTCGGATATCTGCAGGGCGACGCGATGAGCTGTTCAAACCCGCGACAATCGGGAAAAAGCAGTGAGCCGTGGTCGCCCAAGATTTATTGTCGCCCAGCGTACTTTGCATGCGATCTACCGATGGATTTTTGTTGTAGAGGTGAATGCTGCCGGGATCACGGGCAGAGTATTTGGAATGCTTCTGCCATCTTGGTGGAGGCTCTGACTTGGACCAAATACATCGCCTATGTGGTTCGAGAACAAGAACGAATAGCTTGATCCATCGCAAGCAGGCAAAACGGAGAAGCAAGAGATGAGAAAACAATCGCTAAGTATATGATATGCCAGGAAAGAATATAATCCAAAAGAGTTGCGGTCAGATTTCAAGTAGATTTCAAGTCAAGCGCCTAGAATTTGGCTCAGGTAATTGAGCAGTAAGGACGCCGACTATGAATACTGCACGTGGATGCGTACAGCGCGGGTCTTTTCCCCGACAACGCGATCATGATACATTTTGTTATCGTCGGTGGTACCCAGGATCGTGCCACACGAAGCGCTGGAAAGGGCTACCATTGCGACCAGTATGCTGAGCTACGTAGGTCAATCTCGTCGGACTTCTACTTATCCCGGTTTCACGGCATCGAGGACCATCGATCAAATGCAGTCTGTATGATTCCGCACACAAAGCTCGGCACGGAAATTCAAGAAAAAGGAGAGCACCCCATCCGGAATCCGAGCTGCCCGTCGCTTTTCAGAAGTCGCGCCTAAATCCTGGTTTCTTGCTCTTCTGAAGCGGCGAATGGCAGACACAATGATGATATTATAGGCTCGCCTAGTATATTGATTGCTGCATGATTCTGGAAACATTGCAGACGTTTATCTGGGCAGTTTAGCGACTTTGAATAGCAAAAAAAGAAGACTGGGCGGCCCGTCCCGGAGCTGAACTCCAGAATTGTGCAGCATGCAGCCAATGAGACTCGGCAGTTGACACACTTTTTGTAATACGGTGACAGTGGATGCAACCTCAACGGCCAATACTCGACTCCCTGACCCGGGGCTGAATATGCAAGTTGTATGGCCAGTTCCATCGCCACGACTCTTGTCTGCATCAACCAAGATGATCAGGTGTGCACACACATTATAATCCTACAAGGGGGACCTTTTCCAGCAAAGCCCCCCATAGCCCCAAAGAATTCTCCCCGACATGCCATCAAGATACCCCTGCATTCGCAACCGTTACACTACACCACGAAAAGATCCGGTGCATCCATTCAATAAGGTGCTGACGCGGATCCCTCATAGCCCAATTCTTGCGCCCGGGGAAGAAAGAAGAGTCCCATCGCATGCAGCTTGGCGCTTCCTGTACTTGGCCTTTGGTCACACTTCCACAACTCGCATGCTCGGATCGGACAATTGCTGACCTTTCATATCATATCATACAATGAGCTTATTGCAGACAGCATATATCATCTCCCGACCCACCCGTTGAGTTCGAGGCGTTCTTGTTTGTCTGACCCTTTCGCAAATCGTTGATACCAAAAGAAAATGTTCTCACCCACCTGAGACTACCATGGCCTTCTACCGCGATAGCATCATTGCTGCCCTTGTGACCCTGCTCCTCCTCGACGGTGCAGCAGTCGGCGCCCGCCTCTATACGCGCACTCGAATCGTCACTAGAGGATTCGGGTGGGACGATGCGGCGTTATGTCTGACATACGTAAGATCCACCTTCTGCCGCCGCCACATTCTTGACGGCGTCTCTTCTGACCATATATACTTACTATGTTCAGCTGGGCTTCGTGCTCGTTTGTGTTACGTGCTGGACGTCGATGGGATATGGATTCGCCGCTGAAGATGACCAACCATATTATGATAAGAAGAGAGCAACAGAGGTGAGTTCGTCAACCCCAATTACCCATGCGTCAACTAACATGATGATTCTCAGTTCTACTTTGCCACCCAGCTCTGCTGCTACATTTCATCTGGACTCGTCAAACTTGCTGTTGCTCTGGTCCTAGTCCGCCTGGCAAACACAAAAGTCCTGCGGTGGTCGCTCTACATTTCCATGGTCATCTGCGGAATATGGACAGTAGTCATGACGCTATTCACATCCTGGCTCTGTGCCTCCGGCGGAACTAGCAACTACGCCGGATCGCAAACATGCGGTGTCGTCGGACAGTTTCGCACCATCTCGAACATCTTCATCGACTACTTCTATGCTCTCCTGCCGGTATGGATGCTCTGGAAAGTACAGATGAGTCTGCGGCTCAAGATTACGGCCATGTTTCTTCTGAGTCTTGGAATATTGTGAGTTCGCTATACGACGATCATACAGACTACCTATGTGACTAATGCAATACAATCAACAGCGCCAGTTCAGCGACAATCGTCAAGCTCGTCATCATCACCAGACTGCGCACCGCCAAAGGTATCGAGGAAAAGAACCTGCACTACCAACTCCTCCTCTGGGCCATCATCGAACTCGGCCTCGCCATCTTCGCCGCATCAGCCGCCGCCTTGCGACCTCTACTAAAGCGGTACTCCAAGTTCTGGGGCTCGTCCCACGGGCACAGTCACGACAAGAGTCACAGCAGCAACAGCAACGATCCTACAAGGCCGTTCCACCTGTTCGACATGGGCAGCGACAAGAACCGGCGCAGTATGGCACCGCGGTCGCCGTCCCACGAGGTCGAGCATAAGGAAACCTGGACCGAAGCTGAAAAGGGGTGGTCGAATAAAGGGCTGGTCCATGTACACCATTCGAAGGTGTAATGGTTTTTGGAAAATTTAGCGAGCGAGCAATAATTGATTTTTACCGCCCAAGAACTGCAATATGCCTTGCAAGTTGCGACCACCCAACCATTCTGCTTCTGCCTGCGAATATCTACTAATAACCGTCGAGTCGTGATTAACGGGTCACGCGATGGGCATAATAAATGCACATCTGGCCAGGGTTTCCCCAGGCATTGCACAATATATCGAGTGCGGCTGAGCTGCGGGATAGAAGACATCCGGAGCCCGGTTAACTGCGACTGACCCCGGGCATTAGGGGATGCAGGTCGCCTATAGACTCTTATCATTTAACGCCCGACTAAGCACCGTTGCGCCGGCTGCTACCCTCCGTACATTTACAGCGTCCTCATGCATTGAAGACGAGCTGCACAATTAGAAAAACCCCTCACCTCAGCCGCAGCAAATACTACCTGGTTGGAGACAGCGCATACTACATGTATGTCGGTCCCTATTTAGAACCTCGGTAGCCTGGACGGGTATTATGGGCAGACTGATTGAAGGGTCGTTCGATGTGATACGTCGAAAACATAATGGTTTAAACCTGATCGCAACCATCCAGATGCACAGCAAAAGTCAAAAAGCAAAGCAAGCTGCATCAATGTACGTAAACATCGGGCATTTGACCGGTCAAACAAGTTCTTTTCCAAGAATGTTGCATACACGATTCAATTGCCTGATGAAGACCTGAGAGTTTTCTTTCCTTTCTAGTCACTTTTAATTTGCTGCTTTGTCAAGTTGTAAAAACAGCACGTGCTGGTTGTGTATGCATATGACAAAGCCGCTGCACTTCAGCCACCTCAATATACTCGCTAGGGTATGTCGATCCCCGTTATTGGGGGCCTAAGCCCAACGACTACCGACGGTATATCCCTTTGCCCTGAACAATCTCGTGTCTGAAGCATCAACATAATTGTTGATAGCCGCAGCCGTCGGTACTGTAGCTTTCATGACCGCGCAAACATCCTACTTCCTCGGATATCTTCCTGAAGCATTGTACTTCGTACTGATGTATAAACACCTCGGAAGGATATACTATCAAGATGCTGCAAAATAGGCTGTGCTTCCTCGGGAGTAGTGGCTGATACCGCAATAGGCAAGCGGGCCTGAATAGAATCTTGAGCACTGTCTGGAACAGAGCCGCAGATAATATTGCTAATGTTGAAATACCCTCTTTGAGGGTGTTTCTTGTTCAACTTGGCAGTCGGATAAAGACTTGGCATCCGTCTGGCGCATCGAGCTGGAGTTGCTCGAGACCCTGATAACATGGATGTTTTTTTGAGTCTGCCGAGTGCGTTTTACCCCACAATGGGCGTGCGCATTATGTGCTGCACCTTTTTCGAGCCGAAGCAGATTTTTCTATCAGCCAGAAACGATACTCAGCGAGCTGGCATCATGCCAGATCACGGCATCGGCTCGACGAGCACTCTCCGTGCTTCAGAGAATGTACAACCCTTTCTCGTATCTCGACTCCCCGATAATGAAATCAGAAATAGCACCTCGTTGGCTAACTGACATATCTACCGATTCTCGGAAGTGAATGTCAAGCAGCAATGTTCCATGCCGGCAAAAGGGCGTTCCATCCTCATATTGATATGGCCTTTCATCTCGAGTTCCTAGATGTCCCCGTGGTGTCCCCTCTGGCGATAATCTCGTCCCTCTTGGACCACCAGTGGCGGATCGTCCTATCGGGAATGCCAAAGAACTCGGCAGCCTCCATGGCCGAGGGAGGCCGCATCATCTTGCCGTCGATTTCCTCGTGGGGCGGGCTTCCCGTCAACGCGTGCACGTAGATCCGGGGGTTCACCTCGACCCGGTGACACTGGAGGTAGACGAGCACGTCCTTTTTGGTCTTCCACGTGGTGCTCTGGTATCTCTTGTGTGTCAGGTTCCGCTTGTTTTCCGATAGGGCCTTTTGGACTTTCTTTGGCATGGCCAGTTCGTTTAGCGGCTTACGCGGTCTGCCTCTGCCTCTCTTTTTGGGTGGTTCAGAAGGGTCTGAGGGCTGAGCAGTTCCGACATTGATGAAGGTTGGCACGCTTCCAGAAGGGGTCCCAGCTGGGCGTGGCTGTTGTGGCTGCATGTGAGTCTCTGGCACCGTTGGTAGGGCTGTCCTCTCGACTATAGAACCGGTCGGGCTTGGACTCGGAGCTCCAGCAGGACTAGCGACCACAGACACGGCGGCATTATGTGTGACCGGCGATGGCTGGGCTTGCTGCTGCTGCGGTGCCGTTATCATCTGGACTGGCTGCCGATGTGGCTCTGGTTCCTGCATCGTAGGGACAGGCTGAGCAGGGCCGCCAGGTTCACTCAGTGGTGAAATGAAGTCTGGTACTGGGCCTGGTATAGCCACTGGCGCCCACCTTAGCGTATTCATCGTCGATATGATCCTTCTACAATTATATCGACAATGTGATCATTCATTAAAGTCGCGTCTTCGCGTTGGATATCCAACTTGGATTATTTCCATACTAAAAGTGTCTCCATAAAATTACATAAGCTCGGAAAAGGAGGGGCGGGTGTCCACTGGCCCCGTACCACAAACAGCCTGGCATAGTGTCACGTATCAGTCTCTTACTCTTCACTCCCAACGAAAATGTTGAAGCCGGGGCATGCATAAAACAAGGATCGTTTATGTATGGGAATTGATTTCTATACTGCCTCAATTGACCACCTTCTCAAACCAATCCAAAGTCTTTTGCGCCAAGACAGCCACCGCTCCGACCTGGCAGTGAGCTTCGGAATCATCCGCCCCGGAAAAGAGATGGTAAGTAGCTTTGTCGCCGAGGGCATCGGCCAGCTTCTTGGGCTGCCCCTTGAAGAAGATGTCGTCGTCCGCATCGCCCACAAAGACCTTGCATTCGACCCGATCGACGACGCCGTCGAGATTGAACTTTCGGAACTGATCGACCAGGGCCTTGATGTCGGCGGGACGTTCAAGGCCCCGGGGGAACTTTTCCTCGTCGAACATGGCCCAGGACCCGTGGGTCATTAGCCAACGGAGACCAGTCTCTTCGTTGCTGGTTTTGATGGTCTCTAGCAGTTTATGGGCATATTCTTCGTTGAAGTCCTCCAACAATGGCTTGGGGATGATACTATCCACGTTCCACACTCCATCGCAGGCAATGTAGGCCTTGAATCGGTGTTCGAAAGCAACGGCTCGCAGACCCAGCATCCCGCCCATGCTCTGACCCCAGAGTCCGAGCTTGTTGAAATCAACGTTCAAGTCTTTCTGGTGCGCTTCCAGATAGTCAACCACGGGAGTGACCACCTTCTCCCACTCGGGAATGAAGCCGAGGCCCTGGTATCTTCTGACGGTCGGCTGGCCGGGTCCCTCGTACGACATGACATTGAAACCTCTCTCCAGCGCTTGCCACCCGATGATGTGCAGCATCTCTTCTTGGCTGCCATCGAAACCGTTGCCGATGATCAGAGTTGGTCTTGGGCCTTTATTGGCATCAGACGCTTTGTAGAATGTGGCCGGGATATGGAACCCATGAGAAGTCTCAATGTTCATCCTTTGGGTCTCAAAAGGCATGAGTGAGATACCAGCTTCAAACATCTTCAGATGTTTGTCCCACAGGCTCATGATGCGCGGATCCTTGGGATTCCCGTGCAGGAAGAAATCGGCATTCCGGTAGTAGCTCGCGGCTCTAAGATATGCATTCCTGGCCGAAGTGCTACCACTGCTGGTCGACGGATTTGATTCCCCTGCTTGTTTCTCGACCCGCTCGGCCAATTCTGTCCATGCAGAAGTCCAAGATTCAAAGTCGCCCGGCTTGATCTTGGGGCATCTTGCCAAAACTTCTGCAATGTCTGCGCCGTTTGAGGGTGCGCAGTTCAGAACTCTGAGAATCTCAAAGTGAAAATTCTTATCAGGATTTAGCTGGAAGTGGCTCGCCTCACTCGATTTGGCTGAGCCTCCAGCAGTCGATGTATTGCGGGCAACAGTCGTCATGGTGTGATGAGAGGTTTTGTCGATGAATTTCCGCTTTTTTCTGTTGTAGCTGAGTGTGGTTTTCTCAGATGATGCAGAAGTTTCAGCATCAACTCATGGACGTTGACTTGCTTATATAGATGGCTTTATTCTCAAGCTTTCAGATGTGTCGTAAGATGACATATCTATCCATCATCGACTACCTCAATAGCTTCTGCTATACTTCGATACGGTGCATGGTCAAACCAGCGACCAGCTGGATGTAAGCCGGCGTTTATGGCTCCTCACCACTCGCGCTTACTGGTAGCTCGATCTTACACCGAATTGCATTGACGTTCGGCCCGAACGCTTTTGGCTTTCGCTCTAGTCCTCACTGTGAATACCATTGGGTATTGTGTGCGCGAGCACGAAGATCATCATGTATATCCTTCAAATGCGCCTATTACCAAAAAGCGAGCAGCGAGCAACATATTATCACGATAGTCTCCAGCCTAAACCGGAGATACGAATACAAACCCGCGTCGTGTATCCGAGTTGAGCTGCCGAATCCCTCGAAATGCAACATGGTTTTGTCTGGTCATCGATAAATGTGAGAAATCGGCTGTTGGTATAGAAAAGCTTGACTAAATATGTGCTACTGACCCAAACGCCTACTCGACAAAAAAGTACACAGAAAACCATCTTACGCCTTGACCTCGGGCCACGAGCCCAGAGTGAACTGCGCGTTGCACATGTTGGTCAGCTCCCAGTCCTCGGCGCCCATCTCGCCGACGATATTCTCATCCCCGCGGCCGCCGCACAGGCCCGCGACGAACATGGTGGCCATGAAGTGATCATCCGTGGCATGGGCATCGCGATACTGGGGGTGCTTCATGAGGCTGGTCGCCCTCCTCCTGAGCAGCGGCCCGCCGGCGCCCTTGGTGCTGCGCACGGCGCGGTTGCACGCGGCCTCGTACGGCGGCACGACCTCCTCGTGGCCCGGGCACAGCGCCGAGATGACCTCCTGGCGGAAGTCGACGGCCCACGGCTCGGGCGGCGTGAGCTGCGCAAAGTTGTCCCGGTACCGCAGCATCGGGCCCCAGACGTTGCGGTACAGGTTGTGCACGGAGCCGCCCGAGCCGATGAAGAGCGTCTTGTGCTGCTTCGCCCGCAGGGGCCGTAGTGCCGCGCCCACGGCCATGTGATAGTGCGGGTCGTATTTCTGGTTCATGCTCACCAGCGTCGTCGGCGGGCACCCCCGCGGGAACATGCGGATCAGCACCAGGTATGTGTCGTGGATCCAGTCGAACTTGGGGTCCGCCTCGGACGGGATGCCGGCCGCGGCGAGGTGCTCTTGGATGGTAGGCACAAACGCCAGGTCGGGGTTGAGTGCGTAGTTCTTGTACTTGGAAGGGTGGACGTATGCCACTGGCGACTTTTCAGGGTTTGGGTTGGCCGAGATGAGAACTCCTGGCATAGATGTTGCCCAGTGTGCGCCCTGGAGTATATCATGTTTAGCTTCTCAAACATGCTGCAGTGGACGAATAATTTTACAACTTACCATCATGACAATATGCTCTGTGCCATTCTCCAGTGCTGCATTGCCGCACTTCTCCCAGTAGTCTGCCGAGGCGTGCTCCTCACCCAGCATCATGGTCGAACCATGAGAAAAAAGGTGTACGGGAGCCATTGGCTCCTCCTTGCTTCCAACGGCCATGATGGGCTGTGGCTATGTGATTGAGTATTGGACAATAGACGTCGGTGGCTGGACGATGATGGTCAACTCGAAGTGAGATCAAAGGCGTTGGTTTAGGCTGATTATAGTACACGGCGGTAAACGATCTGATCAGCTCGTCAGAACATATCGAAATGTGGCATATAAAAACTGGCAATGCGATGAATAAGATCCACCACCGGACATGGAATACAAGCATGAAACAAGGATTGGATGCAGGTTTGGCATCCAGACAATTGGAATCGCCATTGCGCTGTTGGCATCTTTCGGCAGAGGTGGGCGGAGGCGAGACGAGAAGACGGCACTTCTCCCCCACTCCGTCCCGGTCCCCGCTTCGCGTCTCTGCTTCCCCGAGCTTACCGTCGCGTCACATGCAGGGTCTTATTGCTTTTTGTTTCTCGCTCTTTTTTTTTTTCTTTCTTTTTTTTTTTTCCCTTATCGTGAAATTACCTTCAGATAGTGAACCGGTGAGCCTAGCTATTGTTGTTCTGACCTTGGTTCCCTCTCGATGACAGTTTCCGAGATTCTTCTTACCTTGGCTGTTAGAGTACTGAGACGCGAATTGGGTATTGCAACGTCTTGACAGCATAAGAGCTATCATAAGTTTGAGGTCAGGCACATTTGAACATGTTTTCTTGGACCAAGGACAATCGTGCCCCACACACACCATAGAACATACCAATAAACAACCTTGTTTGACCAGAGAATGAGATTTCACTGCAATTTAAGCACCGTCACAAGGGATAGGAATGGCATCATATTGCATGTCAAGACCTCGTGTGCGGTATACATATCAGGAAGCCATTTCCTTACACGAAAAAAAAAAAAAAAAGGTATTAAAGTCTCCAATAGTACATATACGAAGTGATATGTTGATTGATTGTCACATACGCGACCCGTTCCTATTCTCAATGCCTCCACCGCAACGCCGACTCGAAACCTTTCCGCCCCATCATCCAAGAACTATAAGCAAGCACCGGCAGCAACCCGAAAAAGGTGATGCTAGCCATGGTAACAAATCCGGCCTCGAAGAAGCCAAGAGAAGCGTTTCCAGCTTGTCCTGTAGGCTTCAGCTCCTTGATGGCCAATGCCCTGATGGTCGACGTTGTGGTCTTCTTGGACCCTAGAAGTAATTCTTCTGCCTTTGTGAATGTCGCTGCTGGAGGCTCGATGAACTGCGGACGTGCAGCGGAGAACATGTCCTTGTTGTAGCGGTAGTAGAAGTCTGCATCGTGTGCTATTGGCGCGGCAGGCCCGACGAGAAGTTGGACTGGGATTTGGTTGATGCATGAGATGTGGCAGGGGAGGTGCTGAGCGAGGTACTTGGCCGAGCCGGGGGAAGCGAAGAAGTATCCTGCCAGAAGAGGATTTCTATACAGTGTCAGCCTCTGGTAAATATCCCCTTCCACTCCTAAGGCGACTTACTCAAATTGTTCGGTGAATATGGCATCAACTAGTCCGGACACACTAGCGATCGGCAAGAAACGACCGCTGACTTTGAGCTGTGTAAGTGGTGATGATCTGCAAATCCCGTTAGTCCCAATCGCAACAAGCACAACTTCAGGTGATTTACATACCTAACAGACACATCCACCAACTTATACTCATTCGAACCAAAACTCGACACCTGCTTCTTGTCTTCTGCATCCTTGACAGCCTTCCTCGTCGCCTCGCTCTGGTTGCCGCTGACTTTCTTGATGCCAGAGTCCTTGGCGAATGCCAGTGTGGCATACTTGGAACAGGCCTCGAAGAAGTCCTGCTTGACAAACTCATTCACCAAGACGAGATCGGGCGCGTAGGGTGATGTACCTCCAAAACTGAACCTGGCGTTGGTGATGGCCTTAGCAGCCAGGTCAATATCGGCTGTGCGGTCCACGACCGCCACCGTTCGGGTCGAGGAGGCAGACAGAAGCTCGTTCGTGAGACTGACAACCTTTCCGCTGCTCGTCTGGTCGACGAGTGTGGCATTTCCGAGTACCGATGAGTCCTTGATTGTCTTGGTTAAGCAGAAGGTGTTGAAGTCCAGTGCCGCCGGCAGCACTTTGCGCAGGATTGCATCGGTCTGAAGGAGGGTATCCTCAAGCTAAGGGGGATTGTCAGTATGCGTATTTGCATTGTCAATGGACTTTCAAAACTGACCTCTAATGCGATGCAGTTGCCAGCACTCATGGCAGCAGCTACTGGCGCGATGATGGAGTACAGCCGAGTATGACTAGTAGGCCGAATCACGACCAACCCGACGCCTGCTCTGCGCGTCGCATTGTCTTTGCCCTCGACGACGGGCGCATACTCCTTCTTGTGTTCCTCGGCAATGTTGAGAGTGTCGTACCAATGCCTGACGGCGTCCATGGCAAGATAGTATTCCGTCTCGACCTCTGCGCTCGACGTCTGCGAGTCCTTGGCCAGCGCATTGCAGATGGAGCCGGCGTCGTTGCGCAGGGCGGTATGGAGAGCTTGAAGTTGGTCCTGGCGGTATCGAATGTTCTCTGTCCGGCCATCGATCACGGCCATCTGCAGCCGGTCTATAGCTGCTTGTTGCGACGCCATGTTGGAATGATGGCTTATAGGCCTGTGGAGGTGCTAGTGCTTCAATGATGGTATAGAGGCGTGATACACTGAGAACAGAAAGCAAGCAAGATCGAGACACTGGCGCATACAAAGTAATTGCAAATAGCTCTTGAAGAAATCAATATTCGACAACTTTCTGAGAGATCGACAACAGCCGGTCTCTAGCGTCGCGACCGGGTACTCTACAGCTTTCTTTCATTGCTTTACCCCAGGTCATACAAGACTAGGTTAGGGGGTCAGCGCTTCGGTAAGTGGGGTGTGGAGAAAGGTAAAGTTGTCCTACCCTAGGTACGCAAAGGAGCCGTCATCCTCTACCGCACGGCTCGCATCCGAGGAATCTGGTCTCTGTCTTTCCGGGACCATGGATAAGGTAGAAACTATTCTCGTCTGACCCAGTCGAATGAGCTTGTGGAGTTTGTGGTCAGATAATCGTAGCAGATCCAAAATTTGAAAGGACCACCGTTCCGGCGGCGGCGACCCTTTCCAGCACTCACTTCACTTACACGTTGATTCCGGATAAGCGACAGCTCACCCCTTCAACACCAAGTACATCCCCCGATCGCCAAATTATCCCGCCCAACCCAGCACAGAATCGCCAGCAGCGCATCGCATTTCGTCAAAATGTCAGTCACTACGACCGACAACCCGGTGACAACCACCATCGCCGAGACGCTGCAAGACTACGAAATCCACCTGACGGGCGAGCGCGACCTGCCGCCGCGACACGTCTGGGTCCCTCTCAACGACCACAGCGCACCGCCGGCCGAGAACCCAGAGGGCTGGTTGAACACATACCGCGGCGTGCCCAACTACCGCCCCATCAACACGGAATTGGACAGGGCCGCGAGGCCGTGGGGATCAAATGGGGTTGAAAACTGCTTTGTATTCTTGATGTTGAATGGCGTCTGGTTGACTGGTGTAAGCGGCTCAACCGCGAGAGCTTGAATTCTGCAATTACTAACATACCCGTTCCAGATAACAAACTGGCTGTGGAGGACGACTGGCGGACGGTTCAACCAGACGTTTTGGAGATGGAAGGTTGGAGGCGAGTTTTAGACTCTCGGACTTGCTTCCACCACGCAGATGGAGGGGAAACAAGAGTGTCAGGGTCCAAATACAAATCCCAGATTGGTTGGGAGCATTCATTCAGCGAATTGAAGATTTCTATATAAGTTGTACGATTATATCATAAACATAAACAGACAAATTCATTCAATGATGTGACCCAGTTCTAATGATAATACTACTGATTTTCCACAAGTGGTGACACTAATACTGGCACTAAGTAAGTATCCGTACTATACGAGTTACAGCGGAGCATCAATGTGCACCGACCCACTGGACTATACCGACATACCAAATGCCCAACTGGACTTTTACCTACTATGCCAACTACCGCTCGCAAAGAAACCAAGAGTAAAGACTCCTCCGAGTAGATTCAGAAAGACGCTCTCGGCACTCGTATGTCCGAAACGAAATGCCCGAAAAGACCGACCGCGAGTGTCACCGTAGGCGCTTCAGTATCCGTATATGCCGGCGGCTTGACACTCCTTAAAGCCCCTCCCCCACCCGCGTTCCGGTGCAGTGTAATGAGGGGACATGTGCAACATCCGGCGACAGCAATACGCAATGCCGCGAAAATAATGGGAACACTTTGAGTTGAAACTTTATCACCGTTTTACTTCTTCATTCTTTGCTTTGTTTCCTTCAGATCGTCTTGCCTTGAATTGATATTCCCAGGACAGACGCATCACGGAAACTTACACACACTCCGTAACCATGGAAGTCCAGACGCCCCCGATCCGCGACATCTCGTCGACCGTCGAGGACGCGGAGAACAAGCTCATCTTCCACAAGAACGTGTCGATCCCGCTCAAGGCCTCCAAGCTGCCCATCCGGGCCAACGTGTACCTGCCGCTGTCGGCCAAGTCAGGCGACAAGTTCCCCGTGCTGGTCACGTACGGGCCCTACGGCAAGGACATCCCCTACGAGACCTTCTTCAAGGGCTCGTTCGGCCAGGTCAACCCGGAGCACCGCTCCAAGTACAGCTGCTGGGAGACGCCGGACCCCGTCTTCTGGACGGCCCAGGGCTATGCCATTGTCCGCGCCGACGAGCGCGGCCTCGGCCAGAGCCCCGGCTTCCTCGACACCATGAGCAAGGGCACGAGCGAGTGCTTTTTTGACGTCGTCGAGTGGGCCGCCGAGCAGCCCTGGAGCAGCGGCAAGGTCGGTCTGCTGGGTATCTCGTACTATGCCGGCACGCAGTGGCGTGTGGCCGCCAGGAGACCCAAGGGCCTGGCTGCCATTATTCCTTGGTATGTTTGGAAAACATTAAAATGTAGCCAGAACATGATTTACTAATTACTCGTCCAGGGAGGGAATGTCTGATTACTACAGAGACCGCTGCCAGCACGGCGGCATCCTGGCCAACAAGTTCATCGGCTTCTGGTGGAACCGCCAGGTCCTGGTGAACCAGTACGGCAAGCCGGGACGGTCCAAGCTGCAGTTCCCGCCCGACGGCCCGGGCGCCCGCGGCCAGGAGGACACGGTCGAGGGCGACCTGCCCGAGGACGTGCTGGTGGCGAACCGGCAGGACCAGACCATCGACAACGCGAAATACAAATTCCGCGACGAGGACTACTACGCCAGCAAGGAGTTCCGGCTCGAGGACATTGAGGTGCCGCTGCTCAGCGTGGCCAACTGGGGCGGCATCCTGCTGCACCTGCGCGGCAACGTCGAGGGCTACACGCACGCCGGCTCCCAGTTCAAGTACCTGCGCTTCATCACCGGCCGCCACGACCTGCCCTTCTACTACAAGGAGGAGGTCGAGCTGCAGAAGAGCTTCCTGGACGCCTTCCTCAAGGGCGAGGACCGCGTCGGCTGGGCCACGCCCGGCAAGGTCGCTCCTGTTACCGTCACCCTGCGCAAGGGCGACGTTGGCTTCAACGACGCCGAGAAGGAAAAGGTCTATGAGAAGCGGGAGGAGGCGGCATGGCCGATTCCCAGGACTCAGTACACCAAGTTCTACCTGTCCCCCGACCAAGGCCTAGCCACAACCAAGCCCTCCGTGTCGGAACCGACAAAGGTCTCGTACAAGACTCTGGGCACGCTGGAGAAGCCCGAGGCCGTCCAGTTCACCACGGCGCCGTTCGAGGAGGAGACAGAGATCACCGGCCACATCACGGCGCACCTGAACGTGTCACTCACGGCAGAACAGGCCGGCGGCGACAAGGACATTGACGTGTTCCTGACGCTGCGGCACATCAGCCCCGAGGGCAAGGAGGTCTACTACACGGGCACGGCGGGCGACCCGATCCCGCTGACCAAGGGCTGGCTGCGGGCCAGCTTCCGCAAGGTGCACGCGGACCACCCCAAGCACCGGCCGTGGCTGCCGCACCGCGAGTACTTTTCGAGCGACGTGCTGCCCGTCCAGGAGGGCGAGGTCTATCCCCTCGACGTCGAGATCTGGCCGTCCAACGTGGTCGTCGAGAAGGGCGGCAAGCTCGTCTTTGAGGTCTCGAGCGGTGATACTCAGGGTTCTGGTATCTTCCAGCACACTTCCGAGACGGATAGGTATGTTGATCGTGGATCCCAATATTCAATGAGTGTGAAAGCTAACATGTTTGATAGGTCGACTTCGAAATTTGCTGGACAGAATCACATCCACTTTGGTGAGGGCTTTGACAACTATGTTACTCTGCCTGTCATTCCTCCTAAATAGGCGGCGTTGTGTATCTAGTTGGAGCAATTGATCCCAAATTGCGAATGATAATAGAACATTTACCAAAAGATGAATAGACCATTCAATGATATCATGTTTGACGGATTTGTAAAATAAATACGAGAAGGAAAGCCACTCGATGACAACGTGAATTGTTGCTTCAACAAGCAAATTGAGACGTATGAGATGTTAGTCTGATTACACTGAGCGCCCCCATTGGAATATGTTCAGTCATACCCGTCGAGATTGACGCTGTAAAGCCAAGCAAAACTATACTTTAGCATAAAAGGGGCCCCATCATCTATGCATGCAAGTAGATTATGCCGAAACGTCAACCGAGCAGAAACGAAGCAATTATGGCACTTACACGCATCCGGATTGGAAATATGCCCCGTTCGGTTGGATGGTACTACTCCGTAATCTATTGCATGGAGTGGACACTGTCCTTTCACGGCGGAACAGCGGGGGTGGGGCTTTGCTATCCCCGGCCGGGGGTCATTGCGAACCGTCGTGGCTAGGGAGGAGTCGAGTATACCATCTTATCAGTGGCATTCCATTTGACGATACTGAGGTTGTTCTCGCAAAACCAAGAAATCGCATAGCTCTTTCGACATACCATGGCTTACTCGGACCATTTTTCGCTTGCCAATATCCCATACGGCATCGCAAGTACCGTTGGTGGCGCCCACCAAGAGAAGGCGGTAGTCACTCGGCTAGCAGATAAAGTCGTCTTTCTGTCTGATCTCAGCTTAAACATTAGCGAACAAGCCAAAGCGGCGCTCAAGGAAGTTTGTTTGTCCCTCATGATTTGGCATTTCTCGGACTTTGGTTGACCCTTTTCGCAGCCCACACTCAACGACCTGGCAAGTCTGAGCAAGCCCGAGTTGCAAGAGCTCAGAAAGCAACTGAGCTCAGCTCTGGGGGACAAGACGGTATTGGACAAATATGGCTTCAAACTGGAAGATGTGGAGTTGCATCTGCCGATCAAAGTTGCTGGCTTTACAGACTTCTCCTGCTCCAAAGAACATGTGCTGAACGCAGGAGAAGCGGTATTTGGTAAACGCTCCATGCCGCCAGCATTCCTACATTACCCGGTCGGTTATGGAGGTACTTCGTCGACGATTGTTGTTTCGGGCACGCCAGTTCAGAGGCCCAATGGCATGTATAGAGCCGGCGAGACCGTGGAGTTTGGCGCCAGTAGGGCCATGGACTACGAGCTCGAGTTTGCTGCCATCATTGGCAAGCCCACCAAGATGGGCGAGAGCGTGAAACTCGAGGATGCCGATGATCACATCTTTGGCTTGGTCCTCCTCAACGACTGGAGTGGTAAGTCACATCGGATTCCGCGCTTGTCCCGTACTGTGTGGTTGACTTTGGATTCTGCAGCCCGCGACATTCAAGGTCTCGAGATGGTTCCACTCGGACCGATGAATGGCAAGAGCTTCTCCACCTCAATCTCTCCGTGGGTGATTCCGCTGGACGCTCTGGAGCCGTTCGCGACAGAGGCACCGGCCAAGGAGATACCGGCGCCAGTGTTCCTCCACGAGAAGAAGGCAAAGCCGAGCTACAACATCAAGCTGGAGGCGGAACTCCTCAGAGACGGGTCGGCGACCAAGCTGTGCACGGCAAACGTCTCATGGATGTACTGGACATTCCGCGACCTGGTCGTCCAAAAGACCATCAATGGTTGCAATTTGAACACGGGCGATGTCCTAGCGACTGGCACCGTGTCGGGTGTTGGCGACGATGAGCATGGCTGTCTTCTGGAGATGACCAAGGGTGGTAAGGTCGAGTTTGCTCTGGCCGACGGAGCGAAGAGGACATATCTGCAGGATGGGGATGGTGTACGGATGACGGCGTTCTGCGGCGATGGTGTTGGTTTTGGTGAATGCACCGGCTTCATTACCCCAGCCAAGCCATTATAATACTCGGAGACCGGACTACCTTGCTGTAAGCGTTTGTCCCGTACTTCGTCTAGCAACAGTAGATTGGGAGGTCATATTTTATCGAGCAAGCTCAATGGAATGAACTGTGCATTGAGACTGTCGAACTGATTGTTGATAAATGCCATGACAATTCGTCCAGCCCTCCGATGCGGCGGAGATGGACCCTGGTGATCATTCTAGAAGCTCTTGGCTTTTCTTACCTAGGGGCCGGAGCTGAGCTGAGCAGCCACTGAAAGGGTCCACTCCCAGCAACAGATGACGGCCTCTCATTGGCCAGACCTCTCCAACGCTCCAGGGGTCGATGTTCAATCGGCCACGTTCACACAATAACTTTTTGAGGGAGCTCCATGGTTGAAAGGCGTCACTCTACTTACTCTCCGCACTTCCGCCCCGGGTCAATTGACTGATAGTTTATTGACTTGACTCCTTTCTTTCCTCCGTCTTTTCTTCTCTCTTCACTGTCCCCCGTCTCCAATTCCACCGGTCAATCTTCATCCAACATGGTCGCCTTCAAGTATTCGGCTCTTGCCGCACTGGCGCTTCGCGTTGCCTCCGTCTTTGCCCAGGACTCTGTAGGTCCCCTCTTCCAGAGGAAGCTATCCACAGCTCTCGTGACGGGGCGTTGGGCACAAGCTGACATTCCATCCCTTCATAGCCTCTCGATGCCGATGCTGGCAGCCCTGAGAACTCCCCCGAGCTCAAGGCCGACATCTCTGCTTCCTTCCCCGAGGCCGACATCTTTGGCGTCAAGCTGGTCAACGGACGTCCCACCAAGGCCGTGATCGAGATTGCCAACCACGAGGATGAGCCCATCCAGTTCGCCTTTGTCGGTGGCTCGCTCCACACCCTGCAGCCTCTGCCTGAGGACGCTCACCCCTCGGTCGGCATCGTCCGCAACTTGAGCACCGTCCGATATGACGCCATCATCCCCGCCGGCGAGACCCAGTCGCTTCCCTACTCGTTCGTCCTGGACATGAACCCCCAGGACCTCCGTCTCAACCTGGGCGCTGTCGTTTCCACCCAGGGCGGAAACATCTTCCAGGTTGGCGTTACCGACCAGAAGGTCAGCATCGTCGAGGCTCCCACCAGCATCTTTGATCCCCAGATGTAAGTGTTACCCCGGATGAGACCGTGTCCACTGAAATCAGTTCTAACAACCCCGCTAGCATCTTCTTGTACCTCGTCCTCTGTGCCGCCTTCGCTGGTACTTCGTACTTTGTCTACAAGACCTACATTGAGGCCTTCTTCCCCCAGGCCAAGAAGACCAGAGCCCCCAAGAAGGCCAAGGTTGTCGAGAGCGAGCCTCTCTCCTCTGGCGGCGAGGGTGTTGCCACCGGTGCCGAGAAGTACGATGAGAGCTGGATCCCCCAGGACCACGTCAACCGCCCCGTCGCCAAGCGCGTCAAGAGCGGTGCCAGCCAGAAGAAGAAGACTGCTCTGTAGAGCCAGCGGTCAGACCTCGATGATGGCATCGTCCCTCCCACTCCGGTTCCGACCCCGGTCACTTCTGAGAAGAAGAGGAGGATGAAGAAGAGACAGACGAAGAGCAATATCTAGCTTGTGAATGAAGGTTCCGATACCCGGACTGTACTATTTTGATACAATGGTGATACTAGGGAAACGGAAAAGCATGACCAGGCCATGGTTTATGGACTGGTTCGTATTGGTGTACAACATTATATATTATACTAGCCATTGTTAATCATGACTGCCACGAATTCATCAATCAAGTATGTATTACTGTACATGTGTCGCCGACCATCAAATTGTCGACCCTTTACCGGCAGCTTTTGAAACGAGTGCCTACCACACATTCTTTGTCTGAACTCGCCGCCGACAGGAAGACAGATAATGTGCAACTCGGCGACAAGTTCTCAACGACCACTAGGCCTTCTGGCTTAGTGGTCAGGTGCGACAGATTACAGGTTCTTGACGGGAGACTCGACCCTCGGAGGACTGGAAGAATCTACCTCTCGAACCTACTGTCGCGCCCTTTTTTTTTTTTTTTTTTTTTTTTTTTTTGGCATTTCTTTTATGGCCAATGCATAGGTACGTATCATTGCTGCATGCATTGCCCCAAAGCTGTGAGTTTTCTCACACTTTGTGCACCCATCAATATACCTTGAAAGAAATTCCAACATGTTGGCATCTGCCTGACCACGAACACTTTTGATGCAATGCGAGGGACATGAATGGTTGTCTCGGATCTCGGCATGGCACTGCATATAAGACGTTCTCATCTCCCCATGTGTCAACCATATCTGACCAAAAATGTTTGTCATAACCAAAAATTTCAATTTCAACGCTAAGTATATGCTATTATTATTTTGCTTGCTCAAAAATGACTCCTCTCGTAAGGCGGCGAGTACGGCGAATGCGTGCCCGGCGGGCTCTGGAACCGATCCGGCTCCGTCGTCGACGACGTCCCCGGCAACTCGGCGGCGTACGATGACCCTGAACCTCCGCCTCCGTGCTGGTGCCCGTACGCCGCGCTCGGCGATAGCGTCGCGCTGCCCTCGTGCGGCGCGTACAGCTCCACGGGCGCCTGCTGGTTGAGCCCTTCGCTGCCGAGCTCCGCCAGCAGCGGCTGGCCCGCGTGCTGCGCGTCCTGCGGCTTGTAGTACATGCCGGACGCGGCCGAGGGCGACGGTGAGTTCCAGCCCGACGTCGCGGTCATGGCGGATAGTGGGATCGCGCTGTCCGGGTGCGTGCTCGCGTATTGTGAGGATGGTGGTGGGTGTTGGTGGTTGTACTGCCCGTAGCCGGCGCCCGCGTACGCCGTCGTCTCGTGCGGTCCCGCCGGCGACATGTTGGCCGCCGCGTACGCCCCGTTGCCGTCGCCGGCGGCTTTTTGGTTCCGGTTGTTGCTGCGGCGCCGGTACCACCAGACGAATGCCGCGATGAGGGCGAGGCCCACGACCGCGACGCCGATGCCCGCGCCGATCCCGATCTTGGCCCCCGACGACAGACCCGAGGAGGCCGTCGACGAGGCGGTGGCGGCGCTCGACGTGCTGGTCCCCGTCTGGCTGGAGGTGGAAGTAGACGTGGCCGTGGCGGTCGCGGAGGCGCTGCTAGTGGCGGCCGAGGCCTGGGCGAGGAAGGCGGCCTCGCCGACGCTGATGGTGACGCCGGTGCCGGCGCAGTTGTTCTCGAGGGTGGCGTAGACGGTCTCGAGGTCGCTGGGGCTCTGCTCGGCGACGCACGACGCGGTATTATAGATGAAGTTGCCGCCGTTCTTGCACAGGCACGAGTTCATCTCGGTTCCCGTGTCGCCCGTGCACCCGCTCGCGTCGGCTGACTGCGTCAGGCAGTCCTGCGACCCCGACGGGTACGCGCTGAAGTCGTTTGTAATGGCCGCGGCGGATGTGCTGAGCAGGAGCAGGACGAGGCCCTGAATGGAGGGAGGTAACGCCCTCATCTTTGCTGTGCTGCCTAGGTAACCTAGGTAGTTCCTCTTCGTATTTTCCGATATCCCTTTTCGTCCTCTCTGCTGTCGTAGTTACTCGGTATATATCGGTATATACAAGAGATGATGGTCGATCGGTATATTAGCGTGCCTCTCCAAGCAAGCAATAGGTTGTCCTTTTTTTTCCCTGTTCGTCGGTAGGATAAATGGTCTATGGTGAGTGGTATGTCCAACAAGATTACACCAAAAGAGACCTCGTATAAGGTATATTTCTTTGGTACAGTATATAAGACAGTGGGGTATATAATTGTGTCCTGGGGAAAAGCCAAAGCCTGAATTATGCTTGCTGTGTAATATAACCCGCCAAGGAAAAAAAGTACAATGAAAAAAACGAGCGTGTTTAGGTGGGAATCTGTTTTGTTTTCTTCGCCCAAGTGTTTAGGGGAGATTGGAACTGGGTGTGGTTAAGGTTTAAGGTCGAATTTTACGCTGGAGAGCTGAAAAAGAATTGGACATTAGCTGGGCCAGCTAGGCTACCAGCTAGATCGACCTACGGCATCGGAAAGTTGATTGAAATGGTCAAGAAGGCCATCATCCATGACGAAGGAGTGGGGAGGCTTGGCCGGTTTGGCTGGGACCAGATGGGTAAAGGGGGTCTCTTCTTTTCCCAGCCAGGACAAGAACAGGCCTGAATCGTGGTCAGCGAGATCGTCTCGCAGCCAATCAACTGGGGCCATGGCAGGTAGCTCAGATCACGGTACCTGCTTTTCTTGGTGCAACGTGCTAAGACGGTCTGGCTGGTATCCGACTGCCACTAAAGATTTTACTGCGTTGCTGGTTGAGATCTGCTTGTACGATGTAATAAGCTTGTTTGTCTTACCATACCTAAGGTAGCTGGGGACCGCCTGGCTGCCTCTAAGCGCGTAGGTTGGCCTCCCACCCGGCCGCTCGTCTGTTTCTGGGGCACTCACAAGACAAATAAACAGGCAGTGCAATCCCGGTTTCACGAATGAGCTGCTCCCATGTGTCCGAATTCATGAAGATGCCATTCTGCGACTCGTATGGGCGTCAACAGCTCTTACGATCACTGCAGTATTTGGGACACTCCAGGCATCCAGTGTAAGCCACTAATGGAGGCTAGCGGACACCACTTGGACCACCATCATGCCTCTCTTTCTATTTTTGGGTTGTCTGGCCTGGCATCCCATAACGCTGTAAACGCCATCTAGGTAGCCTCTCTCTTTTTGTCTCAGCATAACCGAACTCAGGGACTTTTCGTCATCAATTCACTGATAGGTCTTGAGATCTACAGGTTGCAGAAGCCGCATCCTAGACACGTTCTATAATTCTAGATCTGCATGCAAGCCCAACTACATTGGCTGATCACCGATCATAACCATCCATTTAAGCTTAAGGTCCAAGATCGTCTTTCCGTTTCCCATGTTCCACACAACTTTTCCCATGTTGATTTCCCTTTCGATTTAGAGAGAGATACAATTGACATTCGGAATTCATCTTCAATGGGTTGAACCCATAGGGCTGGCAAGGGATTCTATATTAAACCCGACAATATCCACACGTTGATGCAGGCTCCGCAAGTAGATTACTCTCGAGCACGGCCGCATCTGCTGACAACTTGGGAATGCATGCTAGATCAAGCCAGCTATTTATGAGGCATTACTATTCTGTTGTCCACAAGGATTGTCTGCCCCATATGGGCAGTGCTTGCACTATATTGCTGTAGATACCCGTCAGACGACAAGAAAGTAGTTGTCAACATGACAGTAAACAAGACACGAACTATATCACACGTTACAATAAGGCTGTCGGCCTGGTCGAGACTCCCTATAATCTAGAAGATAATCAGGATCTGAACTGCTCGTCCCGTCGCGTAATTCAGGTCGTGATTCAATGCTCAGCCCTTCATCGCTGAATCCTCGAAAAAGACTAACAGCCAGTTGTGCGCAGCTTTCTGGGAAATATAGTAGAATAGCCAGCCACTTTCACTTTCTCGACAAAGTCCTAATCCTGCCAAGTGGCCAATTCTGGCTTGAAAAAGCCATAGCTATTTGTGTTGCGGCTCATGCAAATCCGTCAAGGCCGCAGCCCGATCTAATCTATGCATGCCTGTTGGACGGATTGGGGATCGTTACCCAATGGGACGGTTCGTCTGCCAAATCCCATGCAGATGATTCCTATTTAAGCGAGACATACTGTAAGCATCCGCATGTGTAAGCAAATACCAGATCTGGACATCCCACGTGTGAACCGGCATGAAAATGATATATCCTATCCACTCCGGACAACGGCATCACTGTGCTTCAACTCCCGGCAGCGAACTTGATTTCAGCAGATGACTAAAGCCGCATAAATGTGCCGATTTGCGACTTGGCCAACCCACCTGAACGGTAATGAGAGATGAATTGATTGGGGCAACGGCCTCTTAGCGTCGACATGGATATGTGTAACCCGTCCCTCGTCCCAGATTACGAGCAGCAAAGTGCACTATAACATCCACTATCGCCCAGTCTTCTGGAGACGCTAATGGGAAGTCTGTTTGAGGACCTATAGAAACAGCTGTCTCTTGCGGCACAGCACGCACAATTGTACGTTTTCGAAATCATCACCGAGGAAGAATTCTCGGTGGACAAGATGATTGATGGGACTGCGTGTCCATCTCATCTCGAGTCATGAGGCATTCTCATAATTACATGGGGAACAGTTGCACAATCATCTGCCCTGAAAGCCGGTAGTGAACTTAGAGTTTCGTCAATTCATCATGGTGTGTAAAATCCGCCATCTGATTGATTAGATCCCTCCGCTGAAGATATGCATCTCGGGCTGCTCTCCTGAATTGGACATGAACCTTGGCCAAACAGGCCCAGATTCACTGTCCATCTTTCCTCCCCCGGCACAATGACCCTCTTCTTGGACATGTGGCAGATGGGCCCTGAAAGAAAACGGATCTTGCCGGAGCTTTGGTGGAGTGGCAAGCTCGAAATCATACCATTTTATACAGATTAGTTCCCCAAATTCCTGGAGTTTTGCTTTCTTCTTGCAGTCTCAAGTATACTCAATCCATTACTTTTTAACGTTTTCGGTGATGACAATGGCTCTGAATATGGCCGATATCACGGCTATCCAGGTCCTGATAGGTCTCGGCGGCGCGTGGCTTCTATACCACATCCTCCTGATGCTGTACAACATCTCTCCGCTTCACCCCCTCTACAAGATCCCGGGCCCCAAGCTGGCCGCCGCTAGCTATCTCCCCGAGTTCTATCACGACGTCGTCCTCGACGGTCGTTATACTCATGCGATCCAGCGCATGCACGAGAAATATGGTAAGCTTTCCACCTCATCAGATCAAGCGACTATATGAGCATTGATGTTGATGTCGTATCAGGTCCCATTGTGCGCGTCAGCCCCAACGAGACGCACTGCAATGATGTAGCGTTCTCTGATGAGATCTATGCCGTTGGAGGCAGGAAGAGAGACAAGCCTCTTCATCAGATTAACGGCGGCGCGTGAGTGACACTATGGGACGAAGATCCTAAATGGCATCAGACTTATCAAAGACTAAACATTCGCAGAACCACCGGCAACGCCTTTGGCACCGTCGGCCACGATCTCCACCGCGCCCGCCGCGGCCCCGTGGCCAAGTTCTTCTCGCACAACATGATCGCCCGGCTCGAGGGCGAGATCCACCAGCTGTGCGACCACCTGTGCGACAAGCTGCTGGCGCGGTCCGGCACCGGCGAGGTCGTCGACATCGCCATGGCCTACAGCTGCTTCACCTCGGACACCATCTTTGGCTACAGCTTCGGCGAGTCCCAGGGCTTCCTCGACCAGGACGGCTGGTACCCGAATTATCGCATCGCCCTGTTCGCCGTGCTCAAGCCCGTCTTTTGGTTCCGCTTCTTTCCGATTCTCAACGCCATGCAGGACTATGCTATATAGTAAGTATACTGCCGTGGTCAGATCTGGGCTCTCGCTGACTCCTTTTCTAAGTATCGTGGACTATCTCCCCGCCGACATGGCGCTGCTCGTCCGCTCTCTCAAGATCACGATCCCGGGCCTCGTGGCCAAGGCCGAGTCCGGGCTGAAGGCAGGTGTCCGACCGGAGCGGCCCACCGTCTTCCACACCATCCTCGAGTCGGACGGCAGCAGCCTGCAGCCCAAGACGATGGGCTGGATGTCCGAGGAGGCGGCCGCCGTCGTGGGCGCCGGCACCGAGACCACGAGCTGGGCCCTGGCCGTCATCACGTTCCACCTGCTCGACAAGCCGGCGCAGCTGGCCAGACTCACTTCGGAGCTGGCGACGGTTGTACAGGATCCCAAAGAGCTGCCCTCCTGGACCACGCTCGAGAAGCTACCGTACCTGGGCGCCGTCATACAGGAGGGTCTGAGGCTGTCGTACGGCGTGTCGGCGCGCACGGCACGGGTGCCCACGGGCGAGGACCTCGTGTATCGCGGCGAGTTTGACAAGAAGCCTGTCGAGCTTGTGTTGCCTCGGGGTTATGCTATTGGCATGTCGGCGGCCATCACGCACCACGACGAGAGTTATTTCCAGGACTCGCATTCGTTCAAGCCCGAGCGCTGGATCGACGAGGATGGCAACAGGAGGAAGGATCTGGAGAAGGCCATGTTGGCGTTTTCCAAGGGTAGTAGAATGTGTCTGGGGATGAAGTGAGTTTACACTTTTATTTCCTCTTTGTTGAAAGAAGAAATAATGCACCATCTGGTACATTATTTTTACTAACTTGCTTTCTCAGTCTGGCGCTTTGTGAGCTTCACTTGAGTCTCACAGCCTTGGTGCTCCGTGTCATTCCACAAATGGAGCTATTTGAGACCTCACTTCGGGATGTGGCGTACGATCACGACATGTTTATTCCCAGGCCTGTTGCCGAAAGTAAAGGCGTGCGTGTGACGATCAAATAAGTTGGCGACAATATCGGGCATTTTGCGGTATAAACATAAAACAGCCGGTGGACTTTGGCATTAATTCTTGGAGTCCTGGACGACGATTTTGAAACGTTACAGTCTCAGCTCACAGCATGTCAATTGACAGATCCGACAATAGCATACAATAATTGATAGCCATGCCAAATTACCTGAATACCCCCTTCACTCATGATTTGCGCTCCTAATTTCCTGCACATCACCCATGACCTGTGTCAGATGCTTTCCGAATGAACCTCTGTGGCGTCTTTTGGTTTTGGTATTGAGCATGTAGATATCGATTCTCACGTATATTGCAGCTTTCAAGACTGCTTGGATGAATCTCTCATGAGAACTCATAGTCATCACGTTACTCATACATCATCCAAGACACATATTCAGCATAAAACCGTAATTTGAGGCCCCTTGAATCGGGGAGGAGCGTGCTTGGCTAGTCTATGCTATCTAACAACCTCTTGTCGTAACCGCCGTTGTAGTTGCGGTAGCCGCAGGTGGTGTGACGGTGATACCGCGGTGCCTCCTTCCAGGCCAGGCGAGCATCCACCAAGCCGTGGAACAGACCCAGAGTGGCGCTGGTGTCATCAGCCATGGTTGCGCGCCTTGCTTTTGGGCTCGCAAAATCTTGTCGACGACCTTCATGGCAACCTTTACCTTATGGTATAGAACGGCAGACCAGCTTGCGATCGAAGTGCACGACTCCGCCGCGGAGCTGATTGTCACGAGCGATGATCTCACGGCCGATTGCTGTTGATGTCTTACTTTGGGTTGATGAGGTAGGAGAGATCAAGAAGAGAATTCTAGAATGGATTCTGCTGCATGCCCATGTCGGTTTGAAGCGTCGGGAGGCCGTCGATGATGTCTGGCCAGCCGTACTGAGCAAAGATCTCTTTCCACTCTTCTGTGTATCTCGGGCTGTCCTCGCCGCAGCGTCTCGGGCGCTCCATCAGGCTCATGTTTCCGAACGCCTCGCCAACATCTTCCAGAAGATATCCAGCATGCTCGGCGTCCAGATGGGAGATGTCCATGAGATAGGAGAGATGAAGAAGAGAATTCTAGAATGGATTCTGCTTGTGGGAGATGGGTCTCGTGGGCCATCTCCTGACAATTTGTCCGTAGCGGTGTTTGAATCTTCTGTTGATCAGAGCTGATGCCCCCGTCCGGCTATGGCCGCCCTTTTTCGCCACCTCCATATTCTCTTTAAGCCTACCAGTTGTTGTTGTTCTGCAGGCCTCAATCGTATATATCTGTGGTCGAGATGATGTAATCCACGAGACTCTCGGCACGGGCCTCGTGGACGAAAAGTAATGAGTCACGCACGACAAACGAACGACCCGCAAGCTCGCCGACTCGGGAGTCGCTTGACGACAAAGGCACCCGTGTAGCATCCAATGTCTCGGGGCCACGCCCTCGATGATGAAGCGGCCTTGAAGCTCGGACTGGATCGTGAGTGCTTGATGCTTGTTCATGCCCTCCAAGACACGAGCTCGAAGTGCAGGATCCGACCTGCTCGTCCTGCACGCTGTCTGGCAGCGGTTTTCGAGTCTGAACCAGCTGAGTCCGGGTGCATGGATTGTACATGCTCTGGTTGCTGAAGCCGCAGCTTGACGGTGCGAACTGTGGTGGTGTGGTAGTCCGGGAATGGCTCCTCGAATTATCGAATATCCAGTTGATGTGGCTGCTCCGAGATGTGTAGAATGGGTGCATTACCAAAATAGGCAGAGAACTTGCAGGGTCCATGGCGGCCCGCTTCTCTCGGCCTTCCTGGGTGATCCTGATGGCCTTCTTCTTTTTTTTCTTCTTTTTTTTTCTGTCGTGTGAGATCTCGAACATCTTCTAATGCTCCTCAACTGCCTTCAAAATAGCCTTTCGGACCTGGGGGCGATAATCATGCATGGCTCCAGAGTCCCTAATGTCTTACGACAAGCCCCATTATTCAAAGAATACTGCCTCGGCCTTCCTGGGTGATCTTGTCGGCCTTCTTCTTCTTCTTGGCGGGAGTCTGCTGAGTTTGTGCCTCCTCCAGGAAGGCCTTATGGTTTCTAGTGCAATACCGCTCGAGATGGCAGTTCTTGTCACAGTATCGGCAACGCTGATTGTCGATACCACCGCGGTTGCCGATGATGATGATCTTACCGCGGGCGCGACGTGCGATCATGTCAGCTCCGGTGATGGCGTCGGCATCATCATCGTCGTCAGAGATAACAGAGCTTTTTGTCTCGATGCGAGCTTCACGAGCATCGTACACGTCATCCCTATTGACTGGCAGAATCTCTGATTGCACCAAGCCATTGTACCGATGGTGACACTCGATGCAGCCTCAATGGCACGAAAGTGTACGTACCGCCATGGCTACGGGCGACTACTCCAGACTTGAGAGCGGGCCGGAACACCTATCATCGCCATCGTGCATCCATCCCTTGACGGCACTCTTGGGGTCGCGCTGGTTGATGCCGCATGCTGTCTGTTGGGCAATCTCGTAGAAACGGTCCCTTATGAGGTCCTGGATGTTGCGGAATTCAAGCTTCACCGGATGTGGCATACCGATGATCTGATTCAAACGCTTCGGCACGAAGTCCTCCACGATCTCCCCGTCAATGACTCCACCAAGACGCTGGATCGCGGCCTTAGCTTCCTGAATGTCGCCATAGGTCATGAAGATGAATCCCTTGCTACCCTATAATCATGTGGTATATGTCGAAGTGTAGCGGGTGGTGTCTCGACCCGTTATGGCACCGTCCAGAGTCGCTTTAGTCCTGAATAGGCCCGTCCGGAGTCGTTGCAGTCCGGTTTAGGCCCGTCCAAAGTCGCTGCCGTCCGGATCAGGCCCGTCCAAAGTCGCTGCCGTCCGGATCAGGCCCGTCCAAAGTCGCTGCCGTCCGGATCAGGCCCGTCCAAAGTCGCTGCCGTCCGGATCAGGCCCGTCCGGAGTCGCTTTAGTCCGGAATGCCTGTCTTTTTGAGGTCTAGGCAAGTGCGCACATCGACAGTCTTCTCTCAAGCTAGGTGTGTAAAGCAAGACCAAATGTGAAGGATCAGACGAGGCGGCGCCGTCTGATTAACACATCATGGTGATGAGTTATTGCCATCAAATCTTTGTCTTCTTTGACGTGTTGGTCTTGTGCTTCTTTTGTATTGGTGTTGTGGTGAGTGCACGATGTTAACGCGCCGCAAGTTGTGGGGGTCCATCTTGATACCACCGTCGTCTGCGCCCAGATTGGCCTTCTTGGCCGGGCGGTTGTTGGCGGGCGAGCGGCTACGATTGCGCTTCTTGTCGGCCTGCTTCGTGGTCAAAGATTAGCATTTGCCGGGCGGTCGTCGGCGGGCGAGCTCCTGCGATTGCGCTTCTGAACGGCCTGCCTTGAGGTAAAGGATTAGCATTTGTTCTGAAAGTTGAAAAGTAGAGCTAGCTACTTACCTTGGACTCAGTCTGGGACTGCTCGCCAATGTCCCCATCGGCCATGGCAGTGCCCATGGTGTCGACAATATTGTCTGCATCGCTGTCCGGGTGGTGTCGGTGGCGACCTCATGTGGTTTTGCACTCCCGACAACCCCAAGACTGGGGAGCTTATAGTATGCCCTGGCGTGGAGCCATCTAGAACGCGAGAGAAGATTAGTGATGGTCATAAAAAGGCGAATAAGTAGAATCAAGTACGTACGTTGGCGTTGAAGAGTAGTGGGGAGCTCCCTTGAAGGTGTGTGGATGAAACAAAGAAAGGTGGTGGTGCAGAGTAGGCGGTATCTTTGGAGCGCCTTTGAGAAGGCTCTCTGACTTTGTTAAATAATTAGAGAGATGCAAGAAGAGGGAAAGTCATCACCAGAGGTGTCTGAGTTGTTGTTGTTGTTGTTGTTGTTGTCTCGAATTCTGCTTGAGTTGGCAAGAGCAGGAAGACGGTGGAGTGTGGAGGGTGGAAGGTGGGAGAGCTTCAGGGCCAGAAAATTTTCAAGCAGACAGCTTAAATAAATTTTGGCCTGCAAGCTTGTGCGCTGAGCTGCCAGTCGACATCAAAGACTGCCGGTTTTCCTGGCGCCCACCCAACTGGTCGCCGACCTTGTTGCTCGAACGACGTCGCTGTTTGAGGGGTCACGCGCCCACGAGGGGCATGAACCGTTTGAGGAGCTACCTAGGTAGCCTTGGCGCGGTTGAGGTCCGGGAGATGCTGGAGGGTTGCTCAAGTCTCGAGCTGGCAAGTCATCGAGCTCTTGCTGAGTAGCTTGTTGGGGGCATGAGAATAGTGCCCAGAGTTCAGAATCAATGGTCCACTTTGAAAGTCTTCTCGAGTTGGAATCTCAAAGTTAGAACTCTTCATTAGGGAATGCATTGAAGAATCCACAAAGTCTTAGAGAGGAGGATTCCGCAAGCTAGATTAGGCAGATCGCCTGGGTTCCCGATCCAGGGCGGCGGCGAGCTCGAGGCCGAATGTCGTGTTGTCTGGCGCTTCTGTACGGCGGAGGCCATATGCCTCATCACTCATCTTTGTCTTGGACGTTAGGCTGGCTGCAGGTGTCCCCCTCGCCGCTGGATCATGTGCAAGTGTTGTCCGGTCTATTAACCGTAGTCGTAATAAACGGACTCGTATCGAGATTTGTAGGGCACAAGGGATGAAAACATCGGCGGATCCATGCCGGGAAATGTGTATCCATGTCTATCATCCATAAAAAGGACATCTGCATAGTACAAGCAAGTAACTCCCTCTCCTACGCTATAATTTCCCAAGTCCAAGTGACTGCTGTGCACTTTCCAAATCAAGGCTGCTTCAATCCCTTCCCCAAGAGCTCGCCGCCGACTTCTTTGACTAGGTCCTCCTTGGGAAAGTCCTTGTCCTTGGCCAGGATTGTGTCTTTGGCATCCATTGTCCTCAAAAGATCGACCAGTTCACTATCCACGGGAGCACAGTAGACAAGATAACCCAAGGCCAATAGCATCCCATGCAGAGCCTCGGACGAAGAAGTCTCTTGCGTGATTGCCTCCAAGACGGATGCTGCAAGCTCTACCTGATCGGACTCTGGAAGTGAAGTATCAGACGCGCCTATTCTCCTTTGTCGGCTGACAGTTGTGGCAATGTTGAAGAGAAGAGAAGATGCTGCTACTCGGATATTATTGTGACTGTCATCCAAGAAACTCGTTGACACAAGCTGGATGATGGGATCTCGTAGCGTAGGCTGTGATAAGATCTGCTCAGGGTAGAGTGGACTCGAGAATAGGTTGCAAGCCATCTGTAAAGTGACGAGTCGAAGGGCGTAGGGGCATTCTGGGCCTTGGCTGTTGGCGTATCCTAGTACTGCAGTGACTGTCTCGTGTCCAGATTCTTCAGCAAAGTATCCACTGACTCTCGCGTCAACGAGTGCGCATCTGAAGAGATCCACTGCAGCGAACTTGACTTCAAGTGGGAGTTCAGACCCGCGCAACAAAGCCGAGAAGCTGTTCAGATCGGGTAGAGTTGCCTAGGTCAAGTAATTAGCTACGAGCTGGACGCAAAGAAGACTCGGAAATACACGAACCTGTGCTGGACCCTGGGTCGTCCGGGCCTCGATGAAATGCTTTATACCCTGGACAGACGTATTGCTTGCAGAGGGTCCCATTTTGGAGATCAGCTTGTCCAGAGGCGGAGTCTTGGTGTACAAGACTGGTTTGACATCAGGATTCTGGAACTGTGGCAGACGAAGAGCCTCGTGAGGATGCCTCGGGTTGGCCATTTCTACTAGAAGTTTGACAGTACTGCGGAGACGTGCAGCGTCAGCGCCTGACCATCTCTCCTGCTCCTGTCCGTGGATGAATGTGGCGAAAGTCGGAGTGGCTCTGATGCCATAACGCTGTCCAATGTCGAATGCTTGCGATGTGTCAACCTTGATGAGCGTCACCCTGTCGGCCATCTCGGCTGCCAATTCATCGTACAATGGATACAAGGTCTTGCAAGGGGGACAAGTTGCTGACGTGAAGAAGATCACAGCACACGACTTCTTGGCAGCTTCCATGAGCCCGTCCAGCTCCTGCGAGCTAGAGACAACCTTGACTGTGCCTGCTTTGGGAACATGTCCACTAGTTGATGATCCATTCGCTCGTGTTGGTGCCGCCGAGTTGACTCTTGGGTCGCTTTGAATTCCCAGGAGACCACCTTGCTGGGCTTTTCTTGCTTGAACCATTTGCTCCAGTTGAGGCTGCAGCATTCTACCAAAGGGGGAGTCCAGCACGGCCTGTGGCATGTTGCTGATGTGATCGGGAATGCCCTTTCCGAGTAGAAACGTGGCGAGATCATTGCTGAAATTGTTGCAGTTGTGTCGAAACAAGTCATATGCCTCGGGGGTGAAGATGCTTCGCATCGAGTCGACGTACTCGACTATCACTTCGATTGGCAACTCCGTCTTGCCTAGGTGCAGCCGCTCCAAGGGCTTGCCAAGATGTGAAGATCCCGGTCGAATTGTGCTGATACCGCCATCGTAGACGTATTCAACTCCATCCAGCTCTATCGATGTGTGGTAGATGGCGTCCAGCTGAAAACCAAGGAGGCTCATGGACAACTGGCGGGCCAGGCCGTTTGAGAGATCATAGACAAGCAGGTGCACATCCATCTTGCCCTTTTGTGTGAGCCGTTTGTCTGATGAAAATGATCTGAAAATTCCAAGGCGTTTTGGCGAGAATGCGCTGATCGGATTGTCCTGACTCTTCTTTGTTGGAACTTGGTGTTGGATACCTGGGTAGGTATCTTGAGACAACTGACAAATCCTAGTGGCGAAATATCTCGTTTTATGTACGGGCAAGTACAACCGATGCGATGCACGAACAGGAACGGAGAATGATGAGACTGAAACAAGAGGAAACAGAGTCTAGAAACATGCAAAGATGCAACCAAATCTAGAAGATCTCATCGCAAGCTGAGAATACCTGGTGTTACAATTCGAAGGCAACTTCTAGTGTACGTAAGACAATGGTCGTCCATAGAAGGTGGTCGAGGGTCGCTTTCCAGATGGGGGGTTATCATTAAAGCGGGGGTCTGCCACAGTCGCCATGTATGCTCCTACTGAGTGATGTACAGTGTCTATCCAGACCGGTGTTCACGGAGCAGTATAACAATTCTAGAGAACTGAAGTGGAAGCCTTGTTGTCCTCTGTGTTTTCATGTATACAGGAAGTCAATGTCCGCCGGACCTTGGCATTTCGATCGCCCAATCTTGAATCTTGTACGCTGCAGCCAGGAAGTCAATTATATTCATCAAGAGAGCATAATTGATATACGGCAGCACAGCGCCGTCAGCTGCATACACTAGCCAGCAGCCAGCAGTCCGCAGTCCAATTATGCTGGAGATCGACCCGTCCCATCCATCAGAAAGGGGAACTTGTCCACAAGCGATCACGGCCCACTAAAAGTCGCCCCGGACAAGGGGGGGGGGGGGGGGGGGGGGGGGGGGGGGGGGGGGGCCTGTAGGATCACTGGCTTTGGACTGGTAGGGCGACTTTGGGGGCGACTCATGGGTTCCTGATAACGTTGAAATTAGGGGGGAAAACTTCTAGATTGAACACCAATGCGTTCGAGGCTCCTTTCACTCTAGCATCCCTTTTTTCTAGTATTGTGACATTGGAGAGTCGGACTCGATCCCTTCTTCTTTGCGACGCGTCTTTTTGCTCATAGTAAGGTTTTTTAATTGCGACCTGTTGGCAGGAGGATCCATTTTTGGCTTTCTGCACCTACAGCCGCCCGCTCTCGGTTGTTTTCCTTCTTTGCATCCTCGATCGCTACCACTGAGGCTCCAACCTAGACGCTCACTTCTCGAGAGGCGCCACACTACGCTCCGTGCCGTCCGCCCACGACCCTCATTCGCACCGTATCTTCCCTTCCCGCCGCCCCGGAGAAAGGGGACTGTGCTTGACTGCTCTCTGATGAGGAGAACTTCGGTCTCGCTGCCTACGAAGCAAGCAGCCCGTGATCCTCACGAGAAGCCCGCCAGATACGAGTCCGGTTACCAACACCGGGCTGACAACAGAGGAGGCATCGTGGAGAAGCTACAGCAAGCCGCGGGGATGAATCAGGCACAGAAGGCCAGGTGGCTCAAGACCACCGCCATCGTGGTCTTTGTCATCTTCCTCTTCTACTTCCTGTCGCCCACCGGCGCCGACATCTACCAGGAGGGCAGCACCTCGGTCTCCGGTAAGCTAAACCTACATACATTGTTCTAAAGTACACGAGCTGATTCGCCTTTCTCACAGGCTCCAAGTCGTCGTCCGGCGGCCAGGTTCCTTCCGACTCTAGCTATGGCACTGCAGAGTGCACCAAGTCGTTCTCGAAAGACAAGCCCATCGTTCAGTATGTCATCATGATCGATGCTGGCAGCACTGGCTCGCGTATCCACGTGTACAAGTTCAACAACTGCGGTTCCACTCCCAAGCTCGAGGGCCCCGAGGGCTTCAAGATGACCGACAAGAGCGTTGGTGGTCTGAGCAAGTATAAGGACGACCCTCTGGCTGGCGCCAAGACTCTGGACGCTCTCATGGCTGTTGCCATGGAGCAGGTCCCCGACAAGCTGAAGGGCTGCACTCCGGTCGCCGTCAAGGCCACCGCTGGCCTGCGCATGATTGGTACCGCCGCCGCCGACAAGATTCTGGAGACCGTTCGCAACCACCTCGAGACTCAGTACCCATTCCCTGTCGTCTCCAAGGAGGAGAACGGTGTCGCCATCATGGACGGTTCCGACGAGGGTGTGTACGCTTGGATCACCACCAACTACCTGCTTGGAAAGATTGGCGGACCCGAGGAGAGCCCTACTGCTGCCGTTTTCGATCTCGGTGGTGGTTCGACCCAGATTGTCTTTGAGCCGACCTTTAAGGGAGTCGCCGGCGCCGGCATGCCCCAGCACATGGAGGAGGGTGACCACAAGTACAAGCTGAACTTTGGTGGCCGCAACTTTGAGCTGTATCAGCACTCTCACTTGGGATACGGTCTCATGGCCGCCCGCAACGCCATTCACCTGACTCTGTTGAACGACATTGCCAAGGGCTACGACGGCAAGGAGTGGCTCAGGAAGCCCATCATTAACCCCTGCATCAACGCTGGCCAGAGTGACAAGGTCACTGTCGATCTGGGTGACAGCTCGTCTCTCGGCTCCGGCAAGATCGAGCTCAACATGACCGGTCCCTCGGTTCCCGCACCCGCTCAGTGTCGCCAACTCGCTGAGCGCATCCTGAACAAGGATTCCGCCTGTGCTCTTGCCCCCTGCTCTTTCAACGGTATTCACCAGCCCTCTCTGGGCAAGACTTTCGCCAAGGAGGATGTCTACGTCTTCTCCTTCTTCTACGACCGTGTCAAGCCTCTCGGCATGCCCGACTCCTTCACTCTCCGCGAGCTGCACGATCTCACCCACACCGTCTGTGGTGGCGAGTCCCAGTGGGATGTGTTCCGCAGCATTCCTGGTGCCCTCGATGAGCTCAGGGACCGCGGCGAGAGCTGCTTGGATCTCAGCTTCATGACTGGTCTCCTGCACACCGGTTACGACATGCCCATTGACCGTGAGGTGTTCACTGCCAAGAAGATCAACAACAACGAGCTGGGTTGGTGCTTGGGTGCTAGGTACGTTATCATCACCATTATAGTCCTCACTTTTCACATGCTAATATGTAACACAGTCTGCCTCTTCTTTCCAAGAACTCGGGCTGGCAATGCAAGGTCTCCGAGATTCACTAAATCGTTCTCGAATGACTTGTTCGGTTTGACCCGCAGCATATGGATACGAGGGGACATGAGGAATCGGCGTGGCATTTTCTTATAGATATCCGGGGCGATAATGAAACTTGATGGGGTAGAGGCCGGTCTGGTAAGGCCCAAACAAAACTCGAAAGAAAAGTTTATGATCGGTTGGCGTTGGACAATATTTGTTCTTGCAGACAGTCTCTTTAAGAGGCCGGGTCCTCAATGAAGAGGGCTTTCTGTATAACAGGACTATGATGGCTGGCTTTTGTTGACGCTGTAGAAAAAGAATTTGCATTATGACTGTCAAATCGGAGGGAATTTTGCACGCTGTGTTATAGACGTACTTAATCAAGATTGTGATGTTCAACATTACATTTATAATATCTATATTTTCCCGATCCAGTCAAACACCGCCCACGACACCAATGACGATAGTAGCAGATTAACATTACTACGAAAAGCAAAGAAAGCACAGCAAAAAGCGCAGCAAAACTTGGGGGGTATCATAATTTTCGCCGGCTCTTCTTCCTTTTCACAGCGGCACGTCCACCATCTCGACAACATCGTCCATGACCTCTTCCGGCCCAACGCCCTCGAGGAGCTGCTCCACGGCGGCGGCCTCGCTTCCCCACTGCATGCTGCGCTCCCTGCTCGGATCGCGCACGATGCGGATCCGGTGCAAATAAATCTTGCGCAGCGCCAGCGCGACCAGGGCCGGCGTCACGTAGTCCAGGCCATGCAGGACCGCCATGCTGCGGACCAGAGTATCGAAGTGCTTGGTGGCGAGCGGCGCGACACCGCCCGCGACGGCCTGGTGCATGCGGATGAAGGAGACCAGGTTCATCTGGTAGCGCAGGACCTCGACGTCGACGCTGACACGGCGGGACGCCAGCGAGAGCGTCGTCACGTCGGCCTCGGTGATGAGCGGGCCCTTGGGAGCCGGCGCCGGGTCGAGGAGCGAGGGCCCCCGGCTCGGGCTGCGCGCGAACAGCTCGCGGTGCGGGGTGCTGGTCCGGCTGGGGCGGCGGACGACCGAGGCGTCGCTGTCGCTGTCCTCGGTCTCGGAGCGCCGCCTGCCCAGGGAGGCACCGTCCTGCTGCTCGTCGAGGTGCGCGAAGCCGTCCAGCGGGTCGTGCCAGTGCGCCAGGTAGAAGAAGTCATTGAGGTGGTCGGTGACCCTAGCCTGCCCGCCGGTGGCGGCGCCCAGGACGGCGACGAAGAGGAACTGCTTGGGGGCCGTCTGGACGCTGGTGCGCGTGTAGATGCGGCGGGTCCGGATGAGCTCGAGGGCCTGGATCTGGACGACCCGGGGCGCCCTGTCGAGGTCGCGGGCCAGGACGACGTTGGCGATCTGCGGCTGTTGCTGCTGCCCCTGCTGCTGAGACTGCGGCCCGTTGCTGGGCGAGATCTGAGACAGCGGCGACAGGCCGGCCCTGTTGTGGTGGGACGCGTGCGAGGTCGGGCGCAGCGACCCGTGCTGGTGGAAGTACGAGTCCTGTACCGGCGTCCGACTCCTCAGCGGCGACTCGGCTCGCGATCCCGCGCCCGAGAGCAGGATGGAGGCGGCGAAGTCGTCGAGGGTCGTCTCTGGCGTCAGTGAGACAATGGCGGGTTTGAGGTTGAAGGTTTCAGTCACGACCTATGCCGGTGATAAGTACATAATATTCGACTTTGAGGGACGTCCGACTTACAAGCTGCAGCTCCTGGACCAGATCGTCCAGGGCCTCGGGCTCGGTGCTGATGATGCAATGTTCGCGGCTCGTGAGGCAGAGTAGTGCGGCCAGATCCAGGTCGCCGAGCCCGTGGATCTTTGACAGCAGCTCCTCATCCGCCATTGGTGAGGTCGTTGGCGATGATGTTGGCCATGGAGGAGGAGCAAGAGCCGCGGGAGGACACGGCTCGGTATCGATACTCGAGCGGCAGCGGCTTAAGGTATGATGTTAGTCCTGAAAGATAAAAAATCAGAAGCCGCATCCTTCCAGGCCTGGCGCGAACTTGGGGCTTTCAGGAGATCGGATCGGCCCTGCTAGGTGCCTGTGGGTGGTACAGTAGTGTGATCGGGGGCACCTGGGGCAAGAAAAGTGGCAGGGCATGTCAAATTGCATGCGTAATTCAGGTACAGTACGGATCCAGTGCCCCAGGCTTCCACTAGCTCGGGTCGCAGGGATCCATCAATGGTGCATGTGTGGCCTAGAGATCATATCCACTAGGGGGGTCAACAATTATAATCATCATGGCCGACGATATTGGTCAATATCTAATCAATTCGAGTTGTTCACTGTCGGGAAGATTCATGGATCACGTTTTTTTGTGGTAGAACATTTATTACTGTACATTTTCGACTTAACTGAATAATCAAGTTCCCATTTGACAAGTACAACAGATGAATCAGACAAGGTGACTGCAATTCTTTTAGGCATTCCAATCAATCTCTGTGCCATGGCGTCCGCCGTCATTATGACTTGCCACCCCTAGAAGTCGGTCATCAGTGTCATTTATCGCCAACGCAGGAATCATCAATTCAAAAGAATTATCGCATTGAATCAACAAGGACCTGACTTACTCTCCTTTCCAGTAGTTCTTGTCGACCTTGTCTTCGCCGGCTGGAGCGGCCCGGTCGTGCCGCTTCTCAAAGTCCTTATTATGCGCCTCGACCTCCTGCTTCTGTTCCTCGCTCAGCCCCTGCTTCGCACTGGGAACCGACTGGTTGTGGATCTTGGGCTTGGGCGCTCCGTCGCCCTGGGGGCCCTTGAGTGCCTCACCTCCTGCGCCGCCTTCTCCGCCCGAACCGCCCTTGACGGATCCGCCCGTGGGGCTCGACCCCGTCTCCTTGGCCTCCTTGGACCGCGACCCCCCCGACGCCGCGCTGGCGTCCGACGGGTCCTGCTGTGACGCCGCCGCCTTGTTCATCGACTCGTTGAGCGCCCCCTTGGTCGGTCCGCCTCCGGTGCCCTTGCCCACGTCCGGCGGCGACGGGCCCGGGTGCTCCGACGCGTGCTGGGCCTTGCTGGCGCCCGGCTGCTTCGACGGTTCCTCACCCTGAGGGCTTCCTTTGCCGTCGCCGTAGCCCTGGTCGGCCAGAGAGCGAGGCGTACTCGTAAAGGGTCGGTACGTTGACGCTGCAGCTGGAGCTCGGTAGCGTGCTGCCGCGCTTGCAGCCCGGATGGAGTTGGTGATGCGTAAGGCGACCATTGTGGTGGTTTGTATAAATGATTGCTGCGAATTGATTATTTGTCGTGACAATTATCGAATAAATAACATAGATATTATTATTAAATGTAACAGCGAATACTCGAAGGTTTTGTAGCAAAACAATGGACAGCTCCCGTGTGAGACATGGTACCTCGGTGATGCTTATTGGCCGCTCAATGATGAGCTTATGACATCACCAACCGTCAAGGTTAAGCGACAAGGGCGATGAGCTCACTTTCAAACTCCAAGCATTGAAAGATTGCTTCTGATTCGTACACTGCTCTTGTGGATATAGTCAAAATCAATAATAGAGATTGATGCAGATCGAAAGACCATGGGCAAAGATCACTAACCTAGTGGTCCATCTCTTGGTAGCAGTTGGTTCTGGCCTCGACTACATCGTATGGATCATCTCATGGTACGTCTGATGGTTGGGGTGTAGGTAGATTTGAACAACAAGTGTTAGCCGAAAGGAAATAATCATTGTGTGCCTAAGTTGTTGACTCCATATCCAAGTGAAGGTCATCATTACCAAAGTCGAATGTCATTAACAGTATAGAACCAGGTGTAGATAGTGGCAGGTTTCATTAAAACGCGTCTGCGCTGATCTATACTCTAGTTGCGCTTTGCTATCCGCTTCATAGCTCTCATCTCCTTCTTCATCCTAGGATCAACAATCTTATACCTGCCCTTGACACCCTTGGGACGACCCTTGACACCTCTGTTGACACCCTTGGCCACCACCACCTTGACCTGGTCCTTGGGCTTCTTTTTACCGGCCTTGGCCAGCAGTTTCGCGATGCTGCTTGCCTTCTCCTTCTCCGTCATGCCCTCCTCGTTGGCGAGCAGGTCACTCTTCTTCTTCAGCTTCTCCAAGCGCTGAGCAGTCTTGAACTTCTTGCGTGCCTGTGCCTCGCGAACCTTCTTGATCGGTCGGGCGTTGTAGGCACGCAGCTTCTCCTTGATGGCGTCGGCAGCGGCCTTTGTGATGGGCTTTTGCGGCCTGTCGTGTTTGCCTTCGTCCTCGACAAACCAGTCAGGCAGTGCGTCCCTGTCTCTGAAGGCGTACTTGTTCCAACCTTCGTCCTCGATATCCGTTCTTGTTGATTGACCAGTCGCCAATCTGTGTGCTAACGTCATGGCCTCGGCTGTGATGATATCAATGTTGGGACGTCCGTCTGGAAGTCTCTTGTCTTCGTCTGCCCATTCGTCGCCCGTGTCCTTGCTCTTGTGCTTGACAACCTCAAAGCCGCCATCGTCCTCTTCGTCTTCAGAAGCGGAATCAGGCTCGATGACCTTTTGTTTTGTCTTCTTTTCCTTCTTCACGGCCTTGGAGGACTTGGCTTCCGACTTGCTCTCATCACCATTCGTTACTGCGACATCAGGGGTCTCCTCGGCCTCTTCCTCTTCGTCGAGTATACCGGGCATGTCTTTGAAAATATCCTGATTGAAGAAACTCTTTGCTCGTTTCGACAAAGCGCCATCTTCTGTGGGTGTGTTGTCGAGATCTGTGACGAGTTTCTTGGCAGATGTGGTATCTTCGTCGTCTGAATCGTCGCTGCTGTCCTGGTCGAACTCAACGTCGTCGTCGCTGGAAGCATTCTCATCTCCAGAGACACCTTCCCACTCGCCGTCTTCACCTTCTTGTCTGGCCTTCTTCGCACGGTATCTGGCGTCGGATGCTGACTTGCGTTCTCTGTATTGTTCGTACATGCCGTCAAGTTCGCGCTCCAGGCGGTCCTCTTCCTCGTCAGACTCGTCATCGGTTTCTCCAGACGAGCCCAGTCCGCTGTCGCGGTTCTTGTCGGCATCAGTGACGATAGCCATCTTGCCCTTGGAGATCTTGTTGACGGCACTGTTCTTGTCGATCGGCTTGAGAGCGAACATGGCATCTACACCGCGAGGACCAGCATCTTCCATTCCGATATCCATGGGTGCCATCATGTTGAGCTGCATTCGGACAATTTCCCTCTGCTTCTTCTCGTTCTCCTTCCTCTTCTCGCGCTTCCTCTTGGCACCGTCCTTGTCTTTCAGGGCCTGGAGTTCCTCTTGAATTTTGAGCTCCTCATCCATGTCTTCGACCTCGGCACTCTCCTCGGCCAGTTGGGCCTCTTCCTTCTTTCCCTCGCTCTTCTTGGTGGGGAAGCCAAACTTCTCGCGAACCTTCAATCTCCACCGCAGAAGCATCTTGAATTCCTTCCGTCCGAGAACCTTCAAGTCTGCGCAGCATGTCCGGATTTCGTCCGTGGTCTCTGGCATCTTGTCGAGGGCAGCCAAGGCGATGTCCCCATTGGCAGCTTGGCTGAAGGTCATCTTGTTGTAGGTACCGAGAATGGCAATAGGATCAACCGTCTGGATGAATTCAGAGGCAGGGAGTTCTTTGTACTGTGTCCAGTCGCCCTCTTCGTAACCACCTCTTTTCCTCTTCTTAACCTCGGGGTTGTAAACCTTGGCCTCATTGTTGGGAGCAGGCTCAGACAACTCGGCAAAGACTGTCTTGGGGTCCAAGAACCGAGGATCGATCTTCTTGGGCGCCTTGAAGCCGCGGCAGACGACGAAAATCTCGGCCGAGACATTACGCGAAGACGGAGGCTTGGTGGCTTCGACTTTGGTGAAGAGCTGGTTGAAGACCCAGAGCAAGGAGTTGTAATCTTTCGAACGGAAGACCTTGGTCACGAATGTACCGCCCTCGATCAGGAACTCCGTCGCAAGTTTCATCGACTGAAGAGCAAGTTCTGCCTGGTTGAAAGAGTCCTGCACCCAGGCGGTACCAACGTTGGGTGCACCATCGTGGAGGACAGTGTCGGCCTTCCAGGTCTTGAGGTGTTGTCGGATGGTGGCGCGGCACTTGTCTGTGGTGATATCGGACTGGAAGGTGATGACACCAGGAATCGGCTTGATGGGAGACAGATCGACACCGACGATGAGACTGTTGACGGGCATGGCCTCGGCGGCGACCTGACACCACGAACCAGGAGCGGCGCAAAGATCCAGCAGGACCTTGCTCTTCTCGAGGAAGCCATACTTCTTGTTGAGCTGGACGAGCTTGAAAGCAGCACGGGCACGGTAACCCTTCTCCTTGGCAAGTTTGTACCACTTGTCGAGACGACCCTTTCCGGTCTTCTTTTGGAAACCCATCTTGGCAGAAGACCGAGTTCGGGACTGAGACTCGACGGTTGCAGGTCGCAAGAAGAGAATCAAATGCGATGCGAGATTGGCGGATCGAGTCTCCAAATAGTGGCAGCAGGACCCTTCCCCAGAAATCTTTCAAAAATTCTACCCAGTACCTACTGTTTTCTTATCGGCGACCTCGATAAGAAAATTTAGGCGGGTCCCTCAAAAAAGTTGCCGCAGGTGCAGCGCAGCGCAAAGCGCCAGACAATCAAGCACAGGCGCGTGAAATTGACCCCACCTTTAGCTCCCTCGCCGAAAAAAAGAGGTCGGATCCCCACTAGAATCCCCTATGCTTGATGCTGGGCTTGAGCTAACGCATCACGGCCGAGAGCTTCCACCAAAAGTGAGATCTTGATCCCTGTCGGCGGGGGCACTGCGGCTTCTGAACCACTCACGTTGCTCATGCAAGGTAAGACAGTCAGTTTTCTTTCGGCTAGCCAAAGACACCATTTTTTGGAAAAAGGCCGGTGCTCAGTGCGCCTGCGCCAGGTCGTGTAGTAATTGGTAAAGTGCTAACATCAATCGCGTCTTGCAAGGGGACCGCGTTCGCGGCGAGCCACTTAAACCAACAGGCACACGACCTTGACCCGTTCAAGACGTTCCTGTTCCCCGCCACCTGTGACCACGAAGGATTGTCTATCCATTTCTCTGCCAGCAAGATTCTTCTCTGTCCGTCGTCGAACAACATGGTCAATTGAATTTTTCAGGAGCATCCATACCGGCCTGCGTGTGATTTGTGCCATCGCGGCCGGCGTAGTTATACCACTGCATTCATTATAGACCTCTTGTTTCGGACCCGGCTCGGCGCTGAGGCCACATCAAGGCATCATGACGCCAGCATCACCCACTCCAAGAGACACGAGTCTACAGTCACCGCCGAGACGAGTCACTCGCAATGAGCGAAGAAACCCGTCCATCACACCTCGAAAGTTTCGACGCTTCTTCACACCGCGCCTGAGGACGGCATCACAACAACAGCCCGGCGACCATATAAGTCCAGCTCGGCGGGCACTTCGGGACCTGGCTGGCTCGACGCTTAACAATCGTCTACAGACACCAGCTCCATCCAGTCCTCTACAGCCTCCGTCCGAAGACGGACATCTTCAAGATGAAGCCATTGACGAGAACGATGGCCGGACGAAACGGAGAAAGATGAACCACACTCCAGACTCGTCGCCAATTCAGCCTCTACCCATTGAGCCGGGTTTTCCTCCGCCCACGTCTACCAAGAAGCTGTCTGTATTACTGAGTCCTATTCAATCGTTCCACTCGAGCCAGAACTCCCTAGACGAGGATGTTAGCGACTGCGAGGACCTGGACTCGAAACCCATCAAGCGACTGGCACCTCTGCCAAGTCGAGGGTTCGCAGGCCAGCTCTTGCAGCGCGAATATGGTGGCCGGCCCCACGCCGGGAGATCATACATGTCATACCCTACGACAGACTGGAGAACGGAGACAGCGGATTTCTACAGCCGACCCGGAGACGTTCATAATTGTTCCAGTCACGATGGGGTTGGCCGCTGCATCCCATTCTGCACGGCAACCTGCCATAGTAAGTTCATGCCTGGCAATTGAGTTCAGATCACCAGCTTACACCTTGGCACAGGCAACAGTCTCGTCGCAGTCGGTGATGAGGAGGGTCGTGTGAGACTGCTGGACTCTTCGGGCGATGCTGCGCAACCATTCAGCGATATCCATGTCTCATTTCCAGCTCACAGCAATGCCATTATCGATCTGGCATTCTCAGAAGACGACTACTCTCTAGCAACTGCTTCTGGAGACCAAACCGGACGTGTCATTGACATGATGACTCAAAGGCCCAAGGCTGTTCTTCACAATCACACTGCCTCTCTCAAGCAGATACGATTTCAACCCGGAAGCGCAAACGGAAATGTTCTGGCCACCTCTTCTAGAGATGGCAGCATCCAGATATGGGATCTCCGCTGCAAAGGTCCTGTATCGGAGATAATGCAGGATGATCAACCAAGTACGGGCCTGACCTTTGGTCACGCCAACCCTCCAAGGCAGGGCTGTGCAGTAAACAGCATATACGACGCGCATGCTCGGACGGCAAAGCAGGCAAAGCAAGGAGCTACTGGACCCGGAGACACACCCTCGCGTGGCGAGCCGGCTGGAAGAATAGGCGATGTGTCTGTTACCGCACTGCAGTTTCTCCCCGAGGGCCTTGAGCATTTGCTCCTTACAGCATGCGAGAAGGACGCGTGTATCAAGTTGTGGGACATTCGATCCACTACGAGCAGACATAAGAACTCGACTCCAGTTTCGGTCACTGCTCCGCCCACATCGCATTCGTCCTGGCGTCCTTTTGGTATCCCATCCCTGGCTCTCAATACGGACGGATCGCGGCTCTACGCTCTGTGTAAAGACAACACCGTGTATGCTTATTCGACGGCACATCTGATCCTGGGCCACGCACCAGAGTTGAACACTCGCGAACCGGCAAGACGACGCTACGGCAACGTAACTCATAATGGTCTTGGCCCACTTTACGGCTTCCGACACTCTTCGCTTCATGCTACCTCGTTCTACGTCAAGTGTGCTGTTCGCCCTGCCAAGGATGGCCGTGGTGAACTTCTAGCAGTCGGCAGTTCTGACGCGTGTGCCGTGGTCTTCCCAACCGCTGAGCGCTACTTCCGTCATGATCTCTCGGGCGCCATGTCGAATCTCTCTTTGGAGCAGTCCACTATCGCCACTTCCACCCTTCCTCCCTCAGCCTTCACACGATCGCATAAACCAATGCTGGGCCCGCCTTTGTTCCAGCGCTCGAGTAGCGTCTCGGGTCGCAAACAGGACGACATCCCCATTGTTAGAAACGGAACCCCGCTCGTCCGCGGTCACAGCCGTGAAGTCGGATCGCTGGCATGGACGAACAAGGGCAAGCTCATCACAGTTGGCGATGATTACTTCGTCCGATGCTGGAACGAGGATCGGGAGCAAGCCAAGGATCTCAGAACAGGCGGCGAGACAGAAGGCCGGCGATGGTTCAGTGGTTGGGCCGATGTTGGCGAGAACTGGGACGGCGACGCTGAAGACGACGAGTAACGACGACGATTTACGAAGCGGAGAAAAATGATATCAGAGCACGTTTGCGGCCCTCTGACTAGATACTATACTGTTCAGGAAAAACACTCTTGAACAAACCGGAAGGAAGCGAGGGTAGAGGTTTACATTTTCCGCCTTGATTTTGTGGGCATTTTTTATGCTTGCCTCGATACGATACCCCCGGAGAGCATTTTGCGGCTCTCCTTTTGGTCTATATACCCGGATGGATACATGATGAATTGGCATTGCCAGGCGTTGTTCAGCGATGGTTTAGATAGGGCATTCAGGATGAATTAAAGCAAATGCAAACAATCGTATAAGTTGGTTTTGTCGCGTCCGTAGATGAGAATTTTGTCTGTTTGGTAATCTCACTTTACACCGCGACATTTCGACACATTTCACTCATCATCTTGTTTTGCGCAAAGGACGTTGACAAGAGCCAGCATCAGATCAAGGCACAAAAGCTTCTGGTCAGAAATCCAGTCCCATGGACATGAGAGTTACAATATAAACAAGGTAAGCAGACTAGGATAACATGCTCTCTTTGATGTATATCAAATGTATTCTAGCATCAAAATCAGGAAAAGGGTATCGTGTACGCAATGCAAAAGAAAAACGCCGACTCATGCTAAAATGCCATCTTCTACTCGTCCACGCCTTGTCGTGGACTATCCACACCACCATGGCCACTCTGGGTGAACTTCAGATGTTTGCTGTGATCGTCTTCACTCTCCCCGTGCCAACATGCCAACAGCGCGTCCGGATCATCCTTATCCGATCCTCCACCGCTGTTGTCATCTTCACCGTCTTCGCTTGCCCGCTGCTCTTCAAGCCATTTCGCCCACGCTTTGCGATCTTTTGTGACCGCCACACCTAATAGGTAATTCTAGTCAGTTTTCGCGGGTCAACTCAAGGGCATCGAAATTACACGATGCAAGATGGGTAGGATGATGCGAGAGGTATGTGAGATCTACTCACTGTCCCTCGCTCTCAAGCCTAACAATCTGCTCATGCGCCACATGATACCCTCGTCGTTGTCCCGGTCCCCGTTCGCAGAAGGGTCTGTACCACAGACGCCATCAAGTTCGCCAACGATCTCAACCATGAACTCAAAGATGCGCTGCGCCTCCACGACAACGTCGTCTCGCTCCTCCTCGGTCAGGAGGGTTTCGGACTCGGCGAGGCGCTTCTTGAACGCCGCCTTGATCTCATCACCTCCATTGGGCGCATCAAAGGTGAAGAAGTTCAGAGGAAGACCATCTTCTCTGTCAGAGCCCGCCGACTTGGTGTTGTTGGCTGTCCAGAATACAGGGTCGATCTTGGACAGAGATGCCTTCATAAAACGTCCACCGCTGAAGAGCGCCATGTAGAGAACCCATGCGTATGCTAAGAGAACCTGAGGCCGTTCTTGTATGGAGCGTCGTATATTCTGGACAAAAGCAGAAAGAATCGGAGACTCGGCGGCTGATGTGAGCTGCTCGTCAAGCAACTCGGGTGACCAGCCAGTCATGAAGGCAATATCTTTCTTCAGCGACGCCACTCGCTCCAAGTCGGTGGTGTGGAGATGGCGCAGAAGTGATTGTATCCTGGTGCAAACGATGGGCTGGTGGGGACCGTCAATGGGACTTGACACATGGCGGACTGCCAACGAAGGTTTACAAGCCTCGCAGGAGTGGTTTTCTGAGGAATGATCGTATTCTGTTGGCGTAGGGGTATCAAGAATAGATTGCCAGAGTGACTCAAAGGCACCATATATGGGAGTAATGTGTAAAAGTCCAGAGACATAATTGGAAGGGTCGTTAACCTGTGGAGGGATGGCCAAGGGAAGTCGAGCAATGATAAGTTTGTTCAGTCTGGCATGAACAGATCTGGTTGCGATATTGATAGACTCCCCGAGGGGGCGTGGTATTTCCTCCGTCTTAAGAGGTACCATTTTGGCTACCAAAGGCATGAGAACGGTGATGTTTCGATGGAGATTTTAGGTGCTTAGGTTGTCGATGGTAGAGAGGCAGAGAAGTTGGCAGTCTCAAGCCAACGACCAAGAATGTTATAAGGAAAATCGGGCCACTCGATATCCATGCATGGACAGGTCGACTCTGACGCAAATAATATCTGGAAGTGCCAAAGGAGCGTGGGATGTAGTGGACTGGACTGAATCACATATGTGTTTGCCTGTCTGTCTGTATGTCTGCAACCGGTGAAAGTGCAATGCAGCGTGCAGATGGACGAAAATGGTAGTTGATGCGGTCGAGCTTTCCAATACTCAATAATGAATGCAGCTCCTACAATCCCGTGGTCACCTAATAGCGCCTTCCTAGGGTTTGGATGAATGGCTCAAGGCTGAGGTCGAGCGAGTATAACAGGCTGGAGAAGGAATAGACCGGATCTTGCTGGAGCACGGAAAGGCGAGTATGTCGTCAGTGACAGGGATGGGTCTCCGCCAAAATTTCGAGTTTCGTCAAAACCGACTGTTTGCAAGTCGGGAGCAAGCAGAAGAGAGTGAAGAAAAAGCAACCGAGCTCGGCCGGAAAAGAGATCAGCCTTATGCCTTATGATGAAATGTCGGAATAGTGGCTTTTCTGTCTATATGACCGGGGTCATCTGTATGTTGGTATGTGATTGTACGTGTCTTGCAGATGACAAACAGTTGCAGTTGCAAAGGCGACCAGTCATGTGTATACAATGACCATCGGATACCTCCCGGCGCAGCTCGCAGTCGTGTAACGTGAGGACTGCTCTGATGTGCATATGATCAAGGAGAGAAACTGGAAAGGACTTGCAGAGAAAAAGAAAGCAAACTTCCGGGCGCGTTTGCATGCTCCCCGGTGTAATAATACTACCAGAACAATCAGGGTCGTTCGAGAGTCATGGACATTTTGCAAGGGCCGCGGGATGGAGATGGAGCCACCACACCCATCCCATCGGACTGGGTACAGATTATTGTGCGAGCGACCCTTAAAAGTGGCCGGCGGGGCCTGTCTCTTGCTTCTCTGGGCGCGATAGATGGTAGCGCAGACCCCAGGACAGGCCTGGCACCCGTTGAGTCTCGATTGTTGCAGGGCTTCGTCCACGCTATCACCAAGCTTTAGGGTCTAGGGATCTAGAACCTATCAAGGCGCCTGAGGATAGGTTTCCGGGCGCTTGGGACTGACCAAGCTTGATCGATCCTAACCAGAGAGCACGATCTGTGAGTCTGTGGTGGGACTTGGGATCAACGCTGGCGTGGATTTCTTTTGCGCTGTGGTTGGGGGGAAATCATTCAATGGCATGCTGCTGCAGTCTGCCGCGAGATGTATTCGTTGGCAAAGGATGGATGGATTACTGATCGCGGCCCCGTTTACCTTTGCAGAAATGGATTCCTCGAAATTGCCGCAAAGTCCTTTACCGACCGCGACAGTAGAGGCAACGAGGTCGTCGCGTCGGCATGTCGCATGAGAAAGAGATGGTTTGAGCAGCCGGCACCGTGTTCCGTGTGTTGCAGTCGCGCGAGTCGGTGGAATGACACATGGATGCACACATAAGTGTCATGCCCAAAGCAAGTCAAGAATGTAAAGGCTACCAGTGCAAGCACGAGTACGACACGCCAAATCTTGCGGCTTGTCATGGAAATCAAAATCCCATCATTGACACAATCGACTTTTCTGTCCTTGGGGGAGCGGGGCACATTCCATTCCCTTCAGCCCAGCCCACGGGGGTCCCTGAAAATCCCTGGAAATCCCCCGGTTTAGAGCCTATTAAGGTTTGATCGAGCAGGAACAGTTGCGGCACGTGAGCCAATGCTTTGGTGTCGAAGGCGACACACTTGGGCACGCAAAGCGCGAGGTTACAACATGTTGATAGTATATAGAAATTTGGAAAAAGACATGAATCAATGAATACTGGTGTAATTATTACAGCAGAAAGAAAAAGAAAAGGAAACATTGCCACATAGCTAACTAGACGTCGGTGAGGCATCACAGGTTCGGATATTGAAACTCCACTATCGCCACTGACCCGGCGTCCAGGCTCGGGCTTTACAAGGTCCCGTGATCCGCCTCGACCCCTGTTGGCGGGCCTATCCTGACATTCCTATGCCCTGGACCGTCAGCCCGTCAACATTCTTCACCACTTCCCTCTATGCGCCAATACACAGCAGCCGAACACGATCGTATCTCGCCATCGTATCTTAATGGTGCACATTTCGAGCTGCATTGACATCGTTCTCCAAGAATATCTCAATCTTGTTGTTCATCTTGGGGCTAATCTCCTGGCAGCAAACACAAGCTACATGATGACACGTGAATCAGTTGTCAGAATTCCCACGAGTCGTTCGAGACATTGAATAGCGTCCTGCACTTACCTATAATTCCCACGATGCCAAAAGCCAGCGACGAGAGCGCAGTCGTCCTGAGCCCGACGACGTAACTCTGCTGTAATGCCGCGCTGGCCGCTGCAATGATGCTGTCCGTAATGCCAGGCACTTCAGCGAGCGCCTCGGCCCCGAGCGACAATGCCGTCACCAGCTGCGAGACGGACGACGCTGGAAGCCCGGCCGCCGTTGCTGCGGCAGGAATCAACCGGGCGGCCTCGGCCGTCTGCGTGTTAGTAAGGATCGTCTGGTAGACTGAAAGCGCCACGGCGCCGCCAGCGAAACGGGCGACTCCTCTGTATAAGTCATGTAAGCTTCTGGTCTCGCAGCAGACCGTGTCTCAACGACACAGCGTCAATTCGGACTTACGCAAGACCTCCCGAGATTCCCAATTCCTCCTGCTTTGTTCCAAACTGGATAAAGGTGATGGAAAGATACTGGGCGAATCCAAAGCCAACTTCGGCGAGAAAGACGAAAGCAATCATCATACCGAATCGATCTGGGGTCCCCAAGGCCAGGAGCGTGCCAAAGACTACCATCAACGTGACAGCTGCCGTGTATGTCCAGCGATAATGACCAATCTTGCTCCCGAGCGTCACGAGCAAGAGGACGCCGAGCAGGAAGCCCAGGTTCTGGGGCAGTGTGAGAACCATGGCGTATTTCCAATCCGTCGTGCTGTCGGTGAAGAATACGGAGATCATGGTCGGGTATATAATGTTAATCGAGTAGTAGAACATGGTCACGACGAACCCGGCAATGAAGGGAGCCGTCAGCTCGCGCCCGCCTCCCTTGGTAAAGACGTGTTGGGGAGTGAGAGGCTGCTTCAGCGGCATGAACGTCTCGTAGAGCGCAAAGACGACCAGGAGCAAAAATCCGGCTATGAGAGTGCCCAGCACCCTAGGGTCGTTAGATGGCAATGAAGTTGTATAAATGATGCCAGTCAAGATGAGGACAGTCGATATGATGAAGAGGATCGCGCCGCCATAGTCCAATTCCCGAATGGCCTGCTTGAACGGCAGTCCTCGGGGATGGGCCGGTGGAAAGTAGTAAAGGAATAGGCCGACGAACGAGATGACGACGAGTATAGCAGGGACATAGAAGAGCCATCGCCACTGTGAGAACGACCAGTCGGATCAGTCACAAGTTCGATGTTTACAGGAGCAAAGGTCAACTTACGCCACTGTAACTCAGCTCGATGGCGGATCTACCAGCAATGGGCCCGACGATCACGTCAAAAACCACACCCGCGTCGGCGAGGGTCACTGCCACCGGCCTCCACTTGTTCGGGAGCAGCTCGGGGACGGCAAAGGCGGCGAGCTGGGCATTGCCGGCACCAAAGCCAATGATGGCCATGGCGGCGATCATTTGCGTGGGGTTTTGCGCGCGGCCGCCCACGATGAATCCGATAAATAGGAGCACGTTGCCAAATATGATGAACCATCGCCGTCCAAAGAGATCACTGTTCGCTGCAAGGACGACTGGTGAGCTATCCGCTCCAGATTGATTAGGCGGCGTGCCTCGGATACTCACCTCCGCACACCATGAACGCAATCGTGATGGTCAGGGTATAGATGGGCAGGAAGAAGGCCTGGGCACTGACGTCTCCGAGCTGGGTGGCCACTTGGGTGACGCAGTCCGACAGCGTCGGGATAATCCAAAAGGATATGCCGTAGGAGAATGACAAGATGGCCACGACGATCCAGGTCTTGAAGGTGACATTGTACTCCTCGTTGCTCTGGGGGATATAGCTTGTCTGCTTTGGTCCCTTCTCGGAGTCGGACAGGCTTCCGGCGGCGTGGTTGCCCGGGTTCTGGATCTCAGGCTGCTTGTCCTCCATATCGACTTTGGGTTTTTGATGTCGAACGAAAGAGCGAGCATGACATTCTTTCTCCAGATTTCTTGAGGGTCCTTGTTCTTTTATTATGGAATTGGGTAGAATGAATCCAGGGGGCCACGTTTTCGACAGCAAACAAATATTTCCATACACTGGCTCTGGGCGTCGATCTTTCGACTGCCGTCTTATGTCGGCAATGGATAACCATATCATTGGAGACTTATAAACATGATTGGCTGCGGAGAGAATGTCCACAATGCAAAAGTAATCTGATAGGAGTGATACTCTGACATATTTGCGGGGTCATACATGAGTCTTTGTCAAGCATGCATATTTATTCAAGATGTCAGAATAATGACTTTGAATATTTGGCCTGGGGCCCAGTAACAAATCTAGGCTTGTCCGTTCGTCTTTCCAGGGGTCAAGATATTCTATTCGAGAAGATTTGTTCTAGATTCTCTTGGATCAAGCGACTGTTCCATTGATCAAATCAAAATGAAGCAAACATGTTCGACGTTGCAGAACCAACATAAAATTTCAATTTGTCGTATATCCCTTGCTCGATCTGTTTGTTTGCTCACGGAACCCCAGGCATGGTATGCCGCATAGCTCAGCATGCAGGCTCTGCCTCCATCGAAGCGGCAATCTCTTCTCTTTTCGATTGCATACAGCATACTGCTTCCCCCTCACACGCAGGCAGGAAATTGCGAGCAGCTTACCAAACCAAGGAAGGGATGGGCAACGTGCGGACATCGGCATCGCAATACGCAGAGAATAAGAAACGGCACTGGCGGATTTACTGTTCTTGGATGTGAAAGCCCGAACCGGGACGAGCATGATCTTTGAACCATGCCGCCAGAGGAGAAACTGCAGTGGTACTTGATTGCAGATTAGACTGCATATGTACGAAGTGCTGCAGACCTAAATGTGATGGATGATAGAAGTCACCAACTCCAGGCTGGTGCGGGTGGTCGTTTCACTTTTCAACTAGATCCCGAATCTCCAGATTGTATATTTCATATTTATGTATCGTGTTAATAGACAAGTAATTTTCGAGTGACATTTTTGAAACAATGTTTTGAGAACCAGTTCGAGCAGCGCAAAATTGTATTCCAGTCCTCGAATTGCGTGATGAATCTTTCCGGTTCATATTTTAGGGTGAATACCTAGGTAGTGTCGTCTTGCCGAAATGAATTTTGCATGACACTTCTTCGGTCGCAAGGTTGATTGAATGTTTGCTTCGCTGCAGGGAAATTTCCTAAATTCGTTACAGGTATTGTACTTGGCAGACTGAGCCGAGACAGTTCATCGCGAAGAGTCCATAGTCATACAATTGGTGCATAAAGGGTTTGCACTCAAAGACATCATTTGTACTAGTGCATAAGTGTACAAATCACCCCACTAGCGCCAAAGCGGTGAGTTATCTGCACCCGCCGACCCCTGCTCAGATTGGCAGAAAAAGTTCTGGTAGTCCAAAATTTTGAGAACCTGCGAAGCTCGAGATTGTCGCTTGCTAGCAATCCCACCACCACGTTGCCATTTCATATCGCACAACCGCCAAAATGGTCACCAAAAGCAAGCTCAAGATGGCCCTCGCGGCCGAGAAGGGTGTCGATTTCCAAAAATTGCACCAGAAGAAGGCCCGCAAGGCCGCAGAGAAGAAGAAGGGCCCCAGTGGTGGGGCAGAGGAGTCCGAGGATGAGCACGACGAGGAAGACGACGATGACGAGAGCGAAAGCGACGACGAGGAAGTCGCCGGCCAATCGATCCCGCTGAACGACGAATCGAGTAGCGACTCGGAAGTCGAGATGGAGGAGAAGATCGAGCGCAAGCCGAAGCCCATTCTCAAGTTCTTAAATGCCAACCCGTCCAAGCCTGGCGCAAAGGTGTCCAAGAAGGACCAAGATGACGAGGACGATGAGGAGGAGGACGAAGAGGATATCCCCATGTCTGACCTTGAGGATCTGCCCGAGGATGAAAAGGAGGATCTGATCCCCCACACCCGCCTCACCATCAACAACACATCCGCTCTTCTGGCCTCGCTGAAGCGCATCGCGATACCCACAGACAAGTCGGTTCCATTCGCCACGCACCAGTGCATCATTAGCACCGGGAAGACTGCCGACGACATCGAGGATGTTCAAGATGATCTGAAGCGCGAGCTGGCCTTCTACAAGCAGTCGCTGGAGGCTGCCAAGCAGGCGCGAAGCCTTCTCAAGGGCGAGGGTGTGCCTTTCAGCCGCCCCAACGACTACTTTGCCGAGATGGTCAAGGACGACGGCCACATGGACAAAGTCAAGGCCAAGCTGCTGGAGGAGGCGTCTGCCAAGAAGGCTTCGGCCGAGGCCCGCAAGCTGAGGGATCTCAAGAAGTTTGGCAAGCAGGTGCAGAACGCCAAGCTCCAGGAGCGCCAGAAGGAGAAGCGCGACACATTGGAGAAGATCAAGTCTCTCAAGAGGAGTATGTTACAGTTTATCCATCTATCCATGATATCATCGGCATGCTAACTCGATACACAGAGCGTCAAGAATCTTCCGGAGATGTCGGCCAAAACGAGGCTGATCTTTTCGACGTCGGTGTTGAGAACGAGCTCCAGAAGCACAACAGCCAAAAGCGTGGCCGTGAGGGCCGCGAGGGTCGTGAGGGCGGAGCCAACCTCAAGCGACAGAAGAAGGACCAAAAGTACGGCTTTGGTGGCAAGAAGAAGCACTCCAAGTCGGGAGACGCCATGAGCACTGGCGACATGAGCGGATTCAGTGCCAAGAGGATGAAGTCGGGCGCAAAGCCCAGCAAGCCCTTCAAGACTGCCCGGTTAGGGAAGGCAAGGAGGAATGCTGGCGCTCAGAAGCGATAAGGAAACAAGAAAAGTTGCAGTAACTAATCGGCATGCATTCTGGCGTTCATGGTTTGTGGGCAGGCTGGGTTTGAGCACTTCTTTTGGAAGAGCTCTGTTAAAATATACCAATTTCATGAGTTTTGTTTGCCTGACTGGATGATTTCGACCGAGATTGCTCGAGTCGCGTTGTGTTTGCGTATAATGGTCGGTCACATGATCAATGTACTCGCTGCATCAAGCCGCAGTGAGTAAGTAGGCTTATATAATGTGCGGACATGACAATTTAAGAAGGTCATGCATAACCAACCAGAATACCTTCAGAAATAAAGTCTGGAGGCCTCTACCTTAACTCTATCTCGCAAATAATCTATCGCGGGCAGCGGGGCATAAAAAAAGCAGCACCAGCATGGATGCGGCGCATTACCCAGGTAACGGACGGCCCATGTCACACGCATCGAAATGTGACTGGCTGCTGATTAGCTCGGTCGATGACGGCGGGCTAAGATAACATGACCGAATCCGCTAAGAGGTACCGCGTGCATTGAGAGCTCAAGCGCTTCTTTCCCATCAATCGATAGCGGCCTTTGCATCAACAACATACACAATCCGCCATTTTCCTTTTTACTCTCAACGTCGCACTTGTCTGTCATCGCACAGTCGTTGGTTTGTTGTTGTTGCTATCGAAGGGGTAGACGATCGCCTTCTTTGCATCCATACCCACGGTCCCGTACTGTCTGGGTCAATTGACCGACACCGACTCTAAATCCACGGCTTGTCTGCCTCGGGGCTATCACAATCCAACATGTCTTCCAGGAAGAAGGTCCTCCTGAAGGTAGATATGCGCCAAATATTGCCTGCACTTCTCCTCGGATTGATGCTGATCTCTCCAATATAGGTCATTATCCTCGGCGACAGCGGTGTTGGCAAGACCAGTTTGATGAACCAATATGTACGTCCATACACCGATAGCCATCCACGAGACCCGTTTCCGACCGCCAAACAATAGCACCTACCTCAAACATGAGCAGTATACTGATGGAAGCTTCGGTATAGGTCAACAAGAAGTTCAGCGCCAGCTACAAAGCCACGATCGGTGCCGATTTCCTGACGAGGGAGGTCTTGGTTGACGACCGACAGGTGACGATGCAGGTAGGCGACCACATACAGTGCAGACCAACCTGCCCGACACACGTGCTGACTCGGACCTAGCTTTGGGACACGGCTGGTCAGGAGCGCTTCCAGTCTTTGGGCGTTGCATTCTACAGAGGTGCCGACTGCTGCGTGTTGGTGTTTGACGTGAACAACTCCAAGAGTTTCGATGCTCTCGACAGCTGGAGAGACGAGTTCTTGATCCAGGCTTCGCCGCGGGATCCCGAAAACTTTCCATTCGTACGTGACGAGAATGCTACAGATAGCTGTTGTCTGCTAATATTTTGCCCAGGTTGTTCTTGGAAACAAGATCGATGTTGAGGAGAGCAAGAGAGTCGTACGTTGACAACCAGTCAAACCCTCATCCCGAAGCGTTTCTAACCATCATCAGATCTCGAGTAAGAGAGCAGCAACTTTCTGCCACTCCAAGGGCGATATCCCGTACTTTGAGACCAGCGCCAAGGAGGCCATCAACGTTGAACAGGCATTCGAGGGTAGGCCGACTAATATCTATCTTGTGTAAGACACCAGCTAATGTGATATCAGTTATCGCGAGAAATGCTCTTGCCCAAGAGGAGTCTGAGGAGTTTAGCGGTGACTTCCAGGACCCCATCAACATCCACATTGAGAATGACCGAGATGGATGCTCTTGCTGAGGGTCTCACACCCCACCGTCGGCAAATTCATCTTTCCCGTCAGGATCCACGGCGGAATGCGCCATGAACAGTTTACTACTATGCATTTCCTTTGGAGTTGAGCTCAATATGGCATGCTTCGTGCACTCGAAATTAACGTCTGCGGTATCATCAATCAGTTTTCCGGCTTCCAGGCTCAGGTTTAGCGGTGTCCAGGGACGGTTGGTTGGTGGATGGCCAAAGGCATTTATTTACTGTTTTCTGCGTTTTGGGTCAATAGATGATGAGACTCTTGTATGTTTTTCTGCTGTTGGCAACGGGAAAGATTGGTAGTTGTTTTTGCTTTGGTCCAGATGCATTTGCGAAAGAAACAAGATCAAAAAAGACAAAACAGCCGCCTCCCAGAGTGATTTCAAGTGTGTGAAACCTCGGAATGGTTATATACTCCATTGTCGTCGTATGTGGTGGACTCGAGCGGCGCTGTCATAGGTTACCGTTTCCCCTATGGGACGGGCAAAGATGGGTGGTGTGGCGCCCAGTCGGTTCGCTTGGCACAACTGCAGCTACTGAATGGCTCCTAGTTCCAGGGGTCTCCCGTCGGTGTCTCGGGGGCATAGGGGGAGATACATGACTCCAAACTCATTGAAAACATCTGGTCTTTTTAGCAATCTTGGTCACTCTTTTGGATTCGTTCATTTCGTCTGACATATCTCTTCGCTCCTTGATTTGTTTCCGACTGCCTTTTCGCATCCTCCGTCGGCCTGTTGCACGCGACAGTCCCGATTCATGTCGTCATATCCACCACGGTTAGACGGCATCTAAAGGCTGACACCGAGCAACCCGATTATCCGTCCGACACGTACACACGATCTCGAGACAGAGGCTGCCTCTGCGGCCTCTGCAGCAAACTCGCCCATCATGGGTTCCGTAGAGCCCTTCATGCCAGCGGACGTCGAACCAGAAGTCGAGCGCGCGCGAAGGAGATCCTTGGATCCGATGGAGGCTTCCGTGGAAGACATGTCTGCGTCCTTCATGTCGCGGCGCAGCGCTGCGTCTGGCGCAACCCGGAAATCCAGCTTCGGCAAGGTGGCACGGAGGACTCTGGGTCTCACCTGTCTCCTGGTGACTGTGTTCTTGTGGACAACTTCAAATTTTCTTGCCAGTGTGAGTCTTTTCGAAATCTAGGAGCGTCTTTTCTCACAGAAGTCGGCGCATGCTAACTGGGTGTCATGACTGTAGTATATCTTCTCCGACCACACATACGATAAACCCTTTTTTGTCGTCTACATCAATACGTCCTTGTTTGCCTTTTCGATGATACCCATTTCGCTTAAATATGTTCACCAAAACGGAGGGCTGGGACACGCGCAAGAGATGCTCAGGCAGGCGTGGAAGGAGAAGTCGCTACGGCCGCTGAGCGCCGAAAGCTACAAGAAGCAGCCCGACGAGGACGACGAGGATGTGACGGCCGGGGAGAGGCTCTTGGTGGACGATGAGGGCAGCCTGGAGGCGCTGGACCTGGCGACGCCGGCACCCGAGAAGCTGAGCCTGCGCGAGACGGCGTGGCTGAGCCTCGAGTTCTGCATGCTGTGGTTCTTTGCTAACTACTTTGCCTCGGCCTGCCTGCAGTACACGAGCGTCGGCAGCGTCACCATCCTGACGTCCACCAGCAGCGTCTGGACGCTCATCTTCTGCGCCTGGATGAAGGTCGACCCCTTCTCCGTCCGCAAGCTGATCGGCGTCATGGCCTCGCTGGCCGGCATCATCCTCATCTCCTCGGTCGATCTGTCGGGCAAGGATAATGACGACAACCGCGGCAACTTCCCGCACAAGACACAGCAGCAGATCGCCATTGGTGACTCCATGGCTCTCGTTAGTGCCATAGTCTATGGACTCTATGTCACTGTCATGAAGGTGCGGGTGGGCGATGAGGACAGAGTCAGCATGCCGCTATTCTTTGGCTTGGTTGGAGTCATCAACGTTCTTGCGCTCTGGCCGCTGTTCTTCGTCCTGCATTATACTGGTATTGAGACGGTACGTTTTATCACGTGTGACTTACCTCTTTGGCCAGTCGGCTAACACATGATTTAGTTCGAGATGCCACCGACCGGAAAGATCTGGGCTATCATTCTGCTCAACTCCATCTCCTCCTTCATCAGCGACATGTCGTGGGCATATGCCATGTTGCTGACAACGCCACTGATTGTCACCGTTGGCCTGTCCCTCACGATACCACTTTCTCTCATCGGTGAGATGATACAGTATCAGCAGTTTTCTAGTTTCTTGTATTGGGTGGGCGCGGGTATCGTTCTGCTCTCTTTTCTATTCATCAACCACGAGAGTGAGGACGATAATAAGAACTCACCGGACGAGGATTTGGAGCCTCCATCATTGCCTGCTTGAAGGATGAGCCAGACCTTACAGAACTATTTGCATTTCTTACTTGTGTCATATGTAAAAACTTTCCAGATATGCATCAAGACGGCGTTTTCAGGATCGAATAGGATACTCCAAGGATCGACATCGGATGTCATGTCGCCTTGAAAATAAAAGTACTATAGGTAGAGAATAAACGAACACAATACATGAGCAGCAATATATCGGATCTACGGAACCAGACCTCTGGCGCATTATAAAGCAGTAGATACTGAAGACGATCCCGATGTTGGGCCGATTATAGCACATACTATGCAAATATCTTGACACCGTGAGTGGCGTTCGAGTCGTTCTGCTTATTCATACATAGACCTTGTCGATGTTACATCATATGCGATATTAGCTAAGCATTTCAACATGATTATAATTCTTCCACTTCAATCTGAAGACGACGAAACAATTAAGTTATTTGCTGCCGAAAGTTCGTGCTATATTCTGTTTACGTAAGGACATGAAGCATTATTATCACGATATAGGTCAAGCACTCGGGATTTGAAAGATAGACTGCTCATCTGTTCTTCTTGAAGCGACCGGAATTGCACAGAACCGAGAACACCAGAACAGTCCAGATCGAGCAGCCTCCCCAATTCCCTTTACGTACGAATCGAGGCGGACAGGAGCGGTAAGTTCATGTAGACACCGAGATGCCGCACTATCTCCGCATCTTGTCAACGCGCAATGTGGGGTTGGCGAACAAGCGCATGACGTTTGGATAGGTAAGGCGGGACCTGATTGCCGAGGAGCAGCTGGGGAATCTTTTTTGGAGAGGGAGGGTATATAAATGTTTTCAGCTCGAGGGAATTATTTCTGTGAAGAGAAGCAAATATTTAAAACTCATCCTGCATATCACCAAAATCGGAAAGTGCTTGAACCAACGATATATACATTCGCCCATCATGTCTGACAACTCCAAGATCGCTACCCTCGACGTACGTATACTACTTTCCACAGCTGAACCCCCTCTCCGAGCATTGGCTCCGCGAGGGGGTGATGAATGATTATTCTCTGCTTTCATGCCATGAGACTGACACATCATCCCCTCAAACAGTCCACCATCGTCGACAGGCTACCAGCCTACTCCAAGACGCTCTTCGACGCCAAGGCGGAGAAGAAGCTGACCTTTGAGAAGATCGCCGCGGAGCTGGGCCGGGGCGAGGTGGCCGTGGCGGCGCTCTTCTACGGGCAGGCGCAGGCGTCGCCCGAGGACGTGGCCAAGCTGTCGGGCCTGCTGGGGGTGCCGCAGGCGCAGCTCGAGGCGTCCATGGGCGGGTTCCCGGACCGCGGCCGCGCCGGGCCCATGCCGCCCGTCGAGCCGCTCATCTACCGCCTGTACGAGGTCGTGCAGAACTACGGCTACGCCTTCAAGGCCATCATGAACGAGAAGTTTGGCGACGGCATCATGAGCGCCATTGCCTTTTCGTCAAAGGTCGACAAGGAGGTCGACGCGGACGGTGTTACCTGGGTCAACATTACCCTCCGGGGCAAGTGGTGAGTTTGGTCCTTTTTATTCTATGGGTTTGATAATGGGTTGGACTGACATTGTGTAGGTTGCCTTTCACCCGCTTCTAAAATGCTCGCTCGATAGTGGGCCATAACGTCGAGCGGAATGTATATAACATGATTTATGAATATTAAAAACACAAATAATATTACCAAGAACATCACTTCTGACCACATTCTTGCGCATCTTCGAAAGGATTGTCGAGAGTCTTATTCGAGTGATAGAAGATGTAGTGAGCCGAAAAACTAAAAATGTAGCTACGTTCGAGAAACAAAAATGCTTGAGATGATCCTACACCTCCAGAGATACAGTACACTGATCATGGCCTCCATACTTTACACCAATTCATGGATGCTACGTACCTTCTGTTCTGTCTATGCAAATGAATAAGGTCCGCTCAGGAGATGGATCTGGCTCGGTTGGTATGGTAATATAAACAAGCGTATACCATAAATAAGGTTATGAGGCAAGCATAATACTAGCCTCAGAATATTATTAATTACGAAAGCAGTGTCTGGAGATTTTGTTCTTTTGTATAAATATATGTATAAAGGAATATTTCGCTATTGTCTTCGCACATCCTGACTCGCTATACGATGATTTGTGCTTGCTAATTTAGTATTAGTCGTGAGATGGAGGCTGTTGTCCTTCCAATTGTCGAGATAGAATGGCTGTTCTTCAGAAATTTCGTTCGTGACGAGCATCATGATACGGTACATCAACAATAATTTCCTTGCGTGGGATCAATCGTCACTGCGATCATCTTACCATCTACTCACGTTCGTCGTAGACCTTGAAGGGTTTGCTGTCTACCCATACATGGCAGACATGGATTCAGGCCTTCTCAGAAGCGAAAACCCAAACGAGAAAGCCAAGACACCAGAGTCGACCGGCCGGAAGAATCAACATAGACTAAACATGAGACAGGCGTACCCTTGATACCATAGCCAAGCATCGCAGTAATGGTTTTGTCCTAACACAACTTCTGGTATAGTGTCGTTGTCGTTGATGGTGTGAACCATAAATCGAACGATCTTGTGGAATCAAGGATAAGAAACTGGCGATGAGCTAAAGAGGGGAGCTATACAATTCCTTCCGAGAATCGAGAAGTGCCGAGGAGATCTCACCAACGCTAGCAATATATGTAAGGCGACACGTCGAGAGGGAGCCGGTGCTTAGTTCAATATACCGAAAAAAGAGCTTCCCAACCTTTGCCTAGGAGCCATACTGACCAGCAAGACGCGTTCTTGCTTGACGTGTCTGTATACGATACTGCTCGCTGCTTTTCAATGTCGTTGAGAATGGCTTGAAAAATCCACCAAGCATCCGTGGCTTCACACCACTTTTCACCGTCTGGACTGCCAAAAATAGACGGATCAACGACACGCATACGGGTGAGCTGTTGCCCGCATGCAAGATAGGTGCTACCAAGACGCCAATTGGTGGTTAGCCACGTCGAGACGGACCTCGACTGGCCTATCCGTCTGCCTACCGCAGGAAATTCTAGGACTAGAATTCGCCCGGCGGGCAGGTATACGTAGTTGCGCTCCGCCACCAGCCGACGGCGAATAGGTGCGGACTTTCGGGGGCGTATCTGGATTCTGAGCGCGACGAATTCCTTAGCTGCCGAAGAACGCTACGTAATTGTTTCTGTTGGAATGGGCTCTGGATCAATCGTGATTGCTCGGCCAAGTGTGCTGGATTTTCGATGTGTTTCACAAGCATGACTGTATCCCACGTGGCGGTGCGATGATGAGAGAAAGACGACCCAATACGAAAAGAAAAGACCATGACGCGACACCTCTCACAAGTCTCGGGCAACGAGGATCTTCACGCTGCTCACGCTGCTAGTAGCCGTCTAATCGAAACATTGAAAAAATAGAACAACATCGTGATTACTCGAATTTGATGCTATTCCGGTCAGTAATATTGGCAGAGAGCAGATCGCAATAGCTGGGCAATACATGCGACGGGGCTGTGCTGGGATTCTTGAACAAACCATTGATCGAACTCCCATTCCGGGGTTCGCGGCGCAGTACCGAGAAGCGCGCGAACGAGCCCGCCATTGAACCCGCCAACCCGCAGCCCCGACACGCAAGCAAAATACGAATGTTCCCCAGCGAAAAGAAGCCGATCTGCAGTGTGCACAGGCGCCGCCGATGGGAGCCGCCGAGGATCGATTGCCAGAATCAGCATCGATTGGGCCGACCCGACCTCCTTTGGGTAGCACCATGGTTTTGGTTCCATACCTGGGTTGTGTCTGGCAGTCAAGTGAAAGCTGGGTTTGTTCCTTCATCCGTTCGATGTTGACTGTGTGGGCGCGGGACTGAGCCCTATATGATCCGAGCTCAACAGAGTTTACTGACCGGGCGGTCCTCATCCAGTGTCCAGGGACTCGCAGGGAGAATTTACGGAGCACGCTATCGCCGGAGCATAGGAGAGCCGCACCGAATGGTACTTCCTCGTATTTACAACGTCATACCTGTCATGGGCTGATAGGGTTTTGCTCTCTGGTTGTCGCGCCGAGGTGTCTAAACCCATCAGCTAAGGTTGCAATTAACCAAGGCGACTAAAAAAAGACGTTGTGGATTTTTGCATTTTTCTCTCGTCAGGTACCCGTAGCTCGCAACTCGCTGCATTTTTTTTAGCGAGTACTGTAAGGAGAGAGCAGAGGCCAGCCGGTGGCCTCACCAGCCCCCGTGATCTGGCGAGAAAAGTTCGTGATGGCACTGATGAGACTCGCTCTGGAAATTTTCGCCAAGATCGCCAAGCACGTCTGTCCGGGAAAGGCAAAAGTTGGAGCCCACCCAGCAACAGCGGCGAGACAGACATGCAGAATGGTGTGCAGTGACATTCACAGGGTGTTCGCCGGTGAGACCGCGCCCGCCAACCCGCCGCCGCAGCTCCAGCTCAGGGTCGTATGTAAGTACACACATCTCAACAGCGGCCCCCTGCTACCTGCCCTGCTGCTCCTTAGATCGCCGCCCATGCAGCCGTCCTAGCTCGAGATGCTCCGAAGAAGAAAGAAGAAGAGGGATGGCTCATTGGAGGGGGCAAAAACACACACAAGCACACAGGGTGACTAGGCGACGCAGTGACAATATGGGGGTCCGCGGCTTGCATGTTCCATATGCATCGTGTCTGCATAAGAGGTAAGCAGGTGCTACCTGATACTGGAATCATTCTTGGAAAGTTGGCCATTCGCACAGGGAAAAAAAAAGAGAGATGGGACGAATCACCGGTACCGCGGCATATGTAGATGGTCGGCCACCCAATTGATGTGTGTTCTTTGACACCACCTGAGGAAGAAAGGGATCCCAGCTCCCAATGCTGCTGCCTCCCGGAGCAGAGAGGTGTCAGGTCTCACTCCTTGCTAGATCCATTACTAGGGGACTGGAGATAAACGAGAATAGAGCCGCCCCTGTCCTAGCTGAATGCGCAGTAGAGCCCGTTTGGCCGGTTTGGCAGCGCCGACGTTGCGGCGCCAGTAGGAGCCAGTCCAACCCAAAATTCAGCACTTGTCTTTTGGGATATAGCACGTCTACAGGGACCCCAGCCCAAGAAGGACCGTAAGGTGGCAGCCTCCAGCCTCCCAGCGCGCCGGACGAGCAAGGGTCAAGGTCTCTCGATTTCTGTACCATACGTTCGCTTATTTTGCTCTTTTTCGAACCCTTGTGGCATGCTGCTGCTGCTGCTGCTGCTCTCATTAGTGTTTGCTGGCAGCCTGCTGGGCTGTAATATACAGAAGAGACAAGCTTTTTGATTTTCCTGTCAGCTCTGCTTCTCAGCTCCCTGGTCCCTTCATCTACATACCCAGCTGCTACATACTAAGCCATCGTTCGTTCGTTTGTTCTATTACCACCTTATCCCATACCTACCCGCCCACCAGGAGCCCCATCGTCCTCCCTCCCCCCCCCCCCAGATTGAGAGCTCGTGTCCACGACATTAGTCCAAAGTAGATGTTAGTCTTTCGACGAGCGAGATATCTGATATCCACAGTCGACACCCCTTCGCCGCACCGGAATAGTGTGCCGTGCTGAGCAGTGCCCAGGACTAGTAGATATTGGCTTGTCCCCATTCGACCTTCGATCCACTTGCGGCTTCTGACAATCCTCCGCTCATGATGCAATAAGAGCAGCTCTTTGGCCTTTCTCTTCTCACTTCCCACACCTTCGCTGCAGTAGCTCCTGCATTAGTATTTCCACCCGTGGAGACATAGTCTGAGACATTGTTTATAATCCTGCGCGCCGCCTCTCTACAGCTTCGTCCAAACATAGTCGCGTACTACTACACCCCCCTTACAACAGACGAGAGAGGTCCCCAGCAGCGTTGTCGTCCAGATCCAGGAACAGCATCTTATCTATTCGAATAATATTCGACATTCACACCAACAAAATGGTCCTATCACGACGGATGGCCCTCGGCCTTTTGGCCATGTCCATTGCCGACTTTGGCCTCACGACGGCGTCCTTGACTGAGCAGGAGAGCAGTGTCGAGCAGGGAGAGTCTGGAATTACGAAATTGCTGAACTCGGCATCGCCGGACTCTATTCACCACCTGCTTCACGCCTACTTCCCGGAGACCTTCAAGGAGGAGTCGGACGAGACGACAGTCATGATCGAGCTGGCAAAGCGTCAGAACTCCAGCTCGGCCGCCGACTCTGGTGCCGCGTCGGCCACTGTTGCCGATACCACTTCTGCCACTGCCGCTGCTTCTTCGGAGGAGGCCGCTTCCACCACTGCTGCCGAGGAGCCCACCACGACGGCCGGTGGAAAGACGACGACCACCACGGCCCAGGGAACCACGCAAGTCGAGACGACCACTGCCCAGGAGATCACCACCGCCAAGGAGACGACAACCGTGGAGACGACTGCTGCAGCACCGACGACAACATCGGACGCTGCTCCCACCACCACGGAGGCGACCACCAAGGCCACACCCACGACCACCGCCAAGACAACCGCTGCTGGAACGACTGAATCGACTGGTACGTCTACTGAAATTACTTCTTCCTCTTCTTCCTCTTCATCAACCACTTCAAGTGCTACAAGTGCTACAACGACATCTCTTCCTTCGTCGTCCACCACTTCTTCTGTTGAGACATCTGTTGAGACATCTTCGACAGCATCTTCTACATCTACTTCTTCCACTTCTCAAACCACACCCTCTTCCACGACCTCAACCTCAACCTCAACCTCAACCTCATCAACCTCTACTAGCACCTCTAGCACCACGGGTACGTTTTTGTGTTGAGCTTAATGTCTTGGCTCGTGGTGTATTTCATGCATTCTCGTTTTTTTCCTTTCACATCATCTTCTCTACAACAGAAGTATCAAGAATTTCTTGGCGAAATGCTAACATGTCTTATAGCTACTACATTGATGACAACCCCATCGCCAAGCACCACGTCGACGAAGGCCAGCAGCACTTCGCACTCGACTTCTACCTTCGTTTCCACGTCTACCATGCCGAATGGCGCTGTTACTACCATGACTTCGACCATGGTTGTGGATGCGTCGTCGCCGGCCACTGCTGCGGCTACAACCAGCGAGGCCGCTGGTCAACTGCAGACCGGATCTTTCGCTCCCAACATGCAGGTCCCCATCCTCCAGATGGTTATCGGAGCCACCATTGGTTTCGCTGGCTTCCTTGCCTAAATTTAATATCGTCAAGACTCATTATCACCGATGTTGTCGGTGAAGAACATCGCACCAAAGGAGGTCGACCATGATTTGAAACGAGGAGGTAATCATACGGCAAGAGGGCCGCATCATTCAAGCATATTGGATCAAAGGGATCCCGGCGTTTTCATGGCTAGGCACCAGGTTTTGATGCCAGCATTTGCATTACACAAAGCGTTGCATGGCATATACACTCCTTAGATACCCTGGACATCATAGCGGGCATAGAAAAACAGCATTTGATTTAGGTGGATAGTCGTTGCATAAACAACCAGGAAGGAACAGGCTGTAATGTTTATCAGCAGCAAGAAACGAATAGAAGGAATAGACTCAGTTGTCATCAACATAACAAAATAATGTTTCTCAACCATCTTTGCCAACCAATCATGCTGCTTTCATCCAATGTGATCAGACAAAACATTCGCGAATAAAAGAGCAAAGCAGCAAAGATGCAATCATGTTCTTCCCGTTTGCAGCGGGCACCACTGGGTTTTATGCGTGTCCGCTGACTCGCAAGTGAGAAGAGCAGGCAGGTGGTAGATGTAGGATCGATACTGAGCTCGAGTCGCATTGCAATAGCTTGCCGGCACGACTCCTGAGACAAGATCAGAGAGCCGTAATGGCGCGTTGGAGCCTAATTGAGATCCTGTTTGTGAATGTCTCATAACAAATACCAAGAGCAAGCGAAAAGAAGGAATTCAATGAGTTCTGCCACGTGCTAATGGAAGGAATGCCAAGCCAGAAGATCTCGAGGAAGAAATGATAAACAATGACAACAATAATCAATCAAATAAACAATGCGATTTTGTAACTATGGTGAATAGTGCAGAAGCACCCCCTATTCCTTTCTATCTTGACGCCATGGGTATATAATTCCTTCTCGAGGAGAAACAGGTAAACAAAAATTTGCAGCAGGGCAAGAGAAAATCTGCATTCCTATTCCTACCGCTTCGGAATGTTCGGTTTGTATGATTCTTATCTAACCCGGACCGATCTTGGGCATGTCGTGGTGCTCGCTGAGCTTGGACAGATACGTGTTGAGCTCCTCGACCCTCTCCTTGTGCGTCTTGAGCAGCTCCGGCCTCGAGCTCGAGGACTGCGCCAGTTCCAACATCTGTAGTAGAAATTAGTGAGTAACTGGAGGCGTATTTCTTCCCTGGGAGACGTAAGTGGGACCTACCTTTTTCCTCTTGTACTCCTCGTGCCGCTTCTGCGCCTCGGTCTTGTACTCTACCGGCTCATCCCCGTCACCCTCCTCTTCCTCTTGCGCCGGCCGCTCGTCCTCGTCCTGCGGATCTTTCCTGTGCTTCTTCTTGCCGGCCGCCTTCTCGACGTCCCTGGCGCTGCCGTCGGCCGAGTCGCCCGTGGACAGGGCGCGCTCCAGCCCCGCGGCCGTGGTCTTGTCCTTCTTCTTCTTGCCCTTGGACTTGGACACCTTGCCGCCCTTGAGCTTGAGGGCGCCGCCCCCGCTGAACGCCGTGTAGTCGTCGGAGGGCATGGTTCGTGTGGAAGCAGAAGAAAAGAGCTGGGACAGCACCGGGCGGAAGACCGATGGGAGTTGGTTTGGGCGGGCTTAAGGTTTTGGACCGCCGCTCGGTGACGCGCTGATGTTGAATTGCGCGTGGGCGCAGGCGCTGAATGGTAAGGTAAGGCAAGGCGGCTCAGCTCAGCTCGGGTTTTGCCCCGCCGTTTTTGCAAGAACCCTGACCGTGGACTGCCTCTTAGCGCGACGAGATATTGGGAGGGATTGATGTGGTTCAAATTGAATGATTGTTAATGCTTCGTTTGATATTGGCGAGGAAGCCGACGCTATTATTCAGATACAGTTTAAAATCAATGGTGACTTCATCTACATTAACACATGCCTGAGATAGAAGCATAAACGGGTCTCTAGTATCTACCACGTCTATTGAAAGAAAGTATCGTGTTTCTGTAAATCTCATGACTTCTGCCTCAATTTGAAGTTCATACTTACTCATGAATCAGACCTAGAGATACACACAAGTTATGCATAAAAGAATATACAATTTTGACATTCCCAAAGCGAGGAAATACCAATCATAGAAGATTGCTTGTCGCCCACCGTCACCGTCAAATGCCTGGCAGTCAAACGCGTGGCCGACCTCAGTATAAACGCGCCGCTAAGCCGCCTGGACCATTCTGCCGCGTCCCACCGCCCAGTGGCCCACCCCCACCATGTATAAATCCTCGACCGCAAATCTGCTGCTACGCAGTCTCCTTCTAGATTTTCTCTTCAGATCAAAAAGTACACAACGCAGCCACGACCTTCACCTCGAACCCCTACAGTGATGTGTTGCCATTCTCATACATGAGAAGTCGCGTTGGAGACCAAAATCCTGGCTAGGAAGTTTTTCGCGCGTCCCTCGGGACAGTGTGCGGTAAATGTCGAAATTTTCAGGAGACATTCCAATTCAATCGTGTTCGCACTTTTGATTTTTAGATAGTGTAAATGTTTGTGTGCCTCCTACTACCGGTTGGACGTGCACTGATTGACTCGTTGCCAGTCTAAGGCGTACGACGGCCTCATGATCATGTGATCCTGCCATCTCGAGCGTCACGCACGAGTATTCTTCTGTGGTCCGTGGACAGCGGTCGTGGGCTCTGTCTATCTACTCGTTCCTTGACTCCTTCGCATTCGAATGACCACTGCTTCGTCCTGAAAAGACCTTCCAAGTTTTCATTACTGTGAGCCCACTGCTTGCTGGCGGCAGTATGGCCGCACATCGTTGAGGCGTCGCGCTCGCCAGGGAGGCAACAGGAACGTCGAGTATGTAAAGTCTCAGCCACATCTGTTGCACTGCAAACGGTCCTTGGGGCTAGACAACCGACTCAGACTCTTCATCTCGTTGCCATATTTTCGAGCAGCAGAGAGCGTAGCAGTGGTTCCCAGGTGGAATGCGCTGTAATTCCGATGCCATTCTTCACGACCCTCACATGTTGACATGTATCGATTTTGAGACAGCAATGTTGACGCGCTCCCACAGGAACGGGCTCCCGTGTCCGCCTTCGTTATAAGAGACATACAGTGGCCGCTGTTTCCGTCGAGATGTGCTTCCCATCTTGCCGCAGCAGCGAAGTCTGGGTTTCCTCCTCGAACGGATCACTAATAATCACAGTCGCTCGTTTCTTGGCTTTGCTTTGCCGTATTGGCTCTTCCGCTCTTTTTTCTCGAAGATAACCACCACACAAAGGGCACTCGTTTGATCCTTTCGAGGTACCAAGGCACGGCTCAGCCAGTGTATCATCGCCACTAATCTCGTCGACTCATATCGTCACCACCACAGCTCAAGATGTCTACCACCATCATCAACGGCACCGCCACCTCGGCCTTTTGGTCGTGTGTGCCCACCACGTCCACCGCCACGGCGACGGTGTGGCCGACTCAATTCGTGACCGAGCTGATCGCCGCCTGCCCGACCAGCGTGTGGACGGCCACCTACACCGTCAGCCAGCTCTGCACCGGCAACCCGGCCAGCTGGGTGCCTCCTCCGGTCCCCGCCGGCTTCGTTGTCAGCACCGTCACCTGCGACTCCTGCGGCCCCTCGGCCGAGCCCTCCACGGTCGTCATCACCTGCCCCGGCGTCCAACCTACCGGTGCCAACGTCACCCCGACCGTCTGGATCGAGGGCAACGGCGTTACGGCCACCGTCACCGTCACTCCCACGCAGGCTGCTCCTGGTGGAGGTGCTGGAGGTTCTGGAGGTGCCAACCCGACGGCTGCTCCTGGCGGCAACGGAAACGGAGCTGGAAATGGATCAGGCTCAGGATCAGGATCAGGATCAAACGGTTCTGGATCGAACCCTAGCGGCTCAGGTGCCAACGAAGCTGGCAATGGATCTGGAAGCAGCGGAAACGGTTCGGGCGCAGACAACTCTGGCAACGGAGCAGGCTCGGGAGCCGGATCTTCAGGTTCTGGCTCTGGCTCTGGCTCCGACGATACAGGCATGGGATCAGGCGGCGACTCCGGCATGGGCTCAGACTCGAGCTCGGGCTCAGGATCCAACCCAGCGGGCATGTCTGGCTCCAACGCCGACGAGGGCAGCGGCAGCGGCGCCGGAAACATGACCACCAGCGGCAGCGGCAACAACGGCACGAGCAGCAGCAACCCCATCCCAGTCACTGCCGGCGCCTCATCGTTCAGGAGCGTCTTTGCCGCCTCGGGCTTGGCTGTTATCGCCATTGTGCCTCTCCTTGCTCTGTAAAATTGGGGAGATTGCTTTCGAAACCTTTTTAATAATATGCATGGATGGTAGGCGATGAGGACAGGGAAAACGAAGAAAACAAGAACACGAACACTGGGGATGCCGCGAACAAGAGGCATTCCCAAAGAGTCCTGTGTTTGGAACTTTCTCTGGCATATGTTTAATGATCTCATGTATCTCTTTTTCCCTTCTGGTTCATTTTTCTACTTGTTTTTCTCTTTGGCCTGTCTAACATGGGACTACCTGGGTAATTATAGAAACAGGAGAACTAAAGTAGCTGCTTCGCGGTGGTTTCTGTTATATTGTTCTCTTGGGCAGGCGGTTCTAGCATTTGAATTGACAAAGTATGATCAGACGTTTCACCGGCTGCGAGGACAGATCGATTTCAATGGTGTTTTTTATTTGTGAAAACTGACTACAATACCAAGTCGCGAAGCACAAGTCGAGAAGCATAATACGGCGAGTGCATAGAGTCAATGCAACTCCAATGCAGACACCCAGACACAGCTTGCCGCTCAGAGAATTGACAGATCATGGAGATTGAGTAATGAATTGTACATTGCTTTGTTACAGCCCGGAGATCTATCCCCATTTTGATGCTTTATAATATGATACAATATATCGACCGAATTACAATACAGGCCAACCTCGTCAACCGTTGGTACACAAGTTCGATTGCGTGGGCGCAAATCCCCCAGAGTTGACAGAGTATGTAGCCGTGCCAGAAGTCGCCCGAAACAAGCCCATGGAGCTGGGCAATTAGTCCTTGCGGCGTCCCCTGTATCGAGGCACTCCGCGGACTCTGTGGGTGTACTTCCACAAGCTCTTGTACTTGGGCTTTTGTCGCTTGACTTCCCAACCACGAGCCTTCCTGTCTCCCTTCATCGAGTATACGCGCTTGTGCTTGAACTCGATCTCAGCGCCGGGGATGCCGTGGCGCTCCATGACTCCGGCAGTACCCTCGTCCCAGACGGTACGGAAGATGTTGAAGCCAACCGGGTTCAGACCAAACTTGTCCCTGAAGCTCTTCAAACTGAAACCGTCGCGGGCGCCGTACAGCTCCTTGAGCATGGCGAGGTCCAAAGTCTGACCTGGCTTTTGCTCGAGCACGAAGACGGACAAACGGTGGTATGGTGCGCCCTTCTGCGAGAATGCGGGCAGCCATGGCACTGCCAGCTCGGTCTCCTTGTTGACCATTCTGAGAGGCAGAGACTGCATGTTGGGCGAGATCGGAATGTTCGCAGCCAGATAATGACAGCGGCGGTCGAAGCTGTCCGTCTCAGCGTTGGGGACATCCGAGTCCATGACGACGACAGAGACAAGTCGCTCTCCGGGGTTGAAGACCTGGACCTTCAGACGAGGAGGGATCTGGGTGACCCTACTGTCCAGAATCTCACCAGGCTCGATCTTGTTCCGGCGGAAGAACATTTGGACATCTACCGTCGGCTCGAACTTTGGCAGGACATCGGGTACAATGTTGAGGGTCTCTATTCTTTGCTGGATGAGACGGAAGGGATAACCGCGCCACTTCTGCTCGGCCAAGTGACGGTAGACGGGCTTGTCATAGTCGCCTGGTTCCACGTATTAGTCTCTTCAATCTTTCGTGAATCTGTTACTGGCGCATGTCTTACCAAGGCCATCCTCAAACTTGCGCTTGACAATTGGATCGTTGATATCGGCCAGAACCTTGAGTTCTTCGACATACTCTCGTAAACTAGTCAGGCGCATGTTCTTCTTCCTCTCCCCCCCGGGCAGTTTATCCGCTGGTGTCTCTTCTAGTCTTTTGATGGATGCCAGTGTCGACTGGAGAGCCTTGAGCTTCTCTTGTCGGTCCTCCTGGAGGATCTTGCGAGCCTCTTGGAAGCATTGATACGGCAGGTGCTCAAAGGGAACATTGTCCGAAGTCTTGATGGCGGCTCGGCGACGTCTCGAACCAATCGGTGGCAGACCCTGCTTCACCAGCTTCCTTTCTCCCCAATAGCTAGTGACAGTATCTCTGGCATTCTGCGCTGCCGCCTGGGAGTCGGCCGACTTTGCGATCGTGCTGCTCGGAGTGGGTATCGGCTCAGCTGCCGGCGGTGCGGTCGTGGTGGTGGTCGTCACCTCATCTTTCCTGGCTGCACTCTGCGAAAAAGCGCGGTTCAGGGCAAATGAAGAAGACGGAAAGGTCGGCGCCTGACGCAATGACCTGGTTATTGGCCCTGCGACCCTCTGGCAACTCGACATGGCTCTGGACGGGCTTGCAATCGAGCTCTGAAGCATTGTCCAGACTGTCCGGGTTCGAACTTTTTTGAAGCTCGTCCTAACCAAGCGCGACATGAGCAGGGGGTGGACCCGCAGACCGGCTCGACTCCACGGCCCGCCCGCAGCTGCCAATCGCAACCTTCAATAATTTTCAGGACGGTAACCTTGAGCTATCGCATGTGTTGATTGGAGCTTGACGGCATCAATCAGGCTCGTCCATCACATTCACAATGGCTTCCAAGGGTGTCAGAGGCCTCGGCGAGGCTTTCAGAGCTCTGAGTTTAACATCACAAACATGTAGCCAGGCCGGTCTGGTATGACAATCCCTTCTGCAGTACTCAATGCGGCCTGCTAATATCCACAAAGCACCGAGTCCCGGCACTCACCAGGTCCATGGCCACCGAAGCGCCTCTCTCACAGGCCACGGCATCAGCCGATGCGACCTCGCCAGCGTCAAATTCCTACCAGGCGCAGCCGACGGTTCCTCTGACGATCTTCTCGTTCCCCTCATACGAGCCCCAGCGCCTCGAGGCTTGGTCTTCGAAGCACCTCAACCTGCCGCTGCGCCGCGACATTCTTCACCTGGCCGTGGTGTACGAGGGCGACAACACGCGACAGGGTACTGCTTCGTCCAAGACCAGATGGGAGGTCCGCGGTTCCGGGCGCAAGCTCTACGCGCAAAAGGGTCTTGGCCGGGCGCGAGTTGGTGATGGCCAGTCTCCCCTGAGGAGAGGTGGTGGAAAGACGTTCGGTCCCAAGCCGCGTGACTTTGGCACCAAGCTCAACAAGAAGGTCTACGACCTCGCATGGAGGACGGCGCTGTCCTACCGCTACCGCCGCGGCGAGCTCCTCGTCTGCCAGGACGGAATGGAGCTTCCGCTACCCGCCGAGTTCGAGCAGCTTCTATTGAACGAGCAGATCAGAGACGAGGAGTTGATCGACAGCTTCAAGGCGCGCTGGATGAGGCAGGTGCTGGACCGAAACGAGTGGGGTAAGCAGCACGGCAGGAGCACAATCATCACGGGCTCGTGGAGGGATACCCTGTTTGAGGCGATGGACCTGGTACCAGGTTATGGCCGGGCGCTTGATGTGGACGACGTAGACGTGAAGGACCTGCTCGAGACGGGCAGGCTCGTCGTCGAGAGGAGTGCGCTCAAGGAGATGATCGAGAGGCATCAAAGCGATCTGGTGTCGAGCGTTTTCATGAGCGGTGCAGTGGTGGGCGCGAGCGGACCCGAGCGCGGAAAGATCATCGTCGAGTAGACCGAGTGTGTCGAAAGGCGCGCTCATGTATTATATATGATCTACTGTAAATCAAAATTGTACAATTGGCCAGCGGATCGATTGACTTGTGCAAACAATAATATTCGACGCGACATCAGGCTTATGGCATTGCAAGTCACAATCCCTCGTGGGAATATATTGTATTCTGACCACAGCATAGCTGAGCTGTTACGGTGGGGTTTTTGCATAAGTAGTCATTATTTCATTTCACAGCGAAATGATTATTTCGCTTCATTCTCCAACGGCCACCATCATCTCGTTGCATTGTGACCGACAGCTTCCCAAAGCCTTCCATAACCGTCCTCATCAGCTCATCCTCAAATTCCTGCTCCCTCACCGTCCTCCGCCCTACTCCCGGCTGCCTGCCTCCACTGAATGTACTCCCGGCCAACGTGCCACGGAGTTCGGGGATTGACCTCCGTTTTCGCGGAGATCGATTTGGCGTAGGTCTGTCCAAAATTGGTGTCGACTTGGACCTTGACCGCGGTGGTCGATATGACAAAGAAGAAGTAGTAGTAACAGAAGGGGTGGCAGAGAGCTGAGACGATTTGGTGAGCCTGCGGGCTTCTTCGTTTTCAGACCGTCTCAGCTGCTGGGTGGATGAAGATAACGACGAGAAGGCGCGTTGGGAGCCCGCCGGCCAGAGCAAGTCCACGAGCCCGGGTGTGTAACCGGGAGGGTTCGACGAACGCGCGTCGTCTCGTCAGTGGTCGAAGACGAAGAGGTCCCTGTACTGCTGGGTGGCTTCTACCACGGACTGTGCGACGTCGAAGTCTGCAGATCTTTGTTAGTGGGACATATCCCAAGCCTTGAGATATCTAATATGTCGACGTACCAACATTGCTGCCGAGATCTTTCGAGGTCAGAACCTTGATCGACAGATCTGTGTTCACCTTGCCAATGACCTGACAGGCATTGCCGGGAGTAAGGTGCTCTTGCTGGTATCCAGTTAGTTTTACTGTGCCAAGTGATAATAGGTCTTGTATACCATACATCCGTCAGATTGATCGAGATCTGGCCATCGGCCTCGATCAAAGCTTCGGTGCCTCGGATCTGAATGACCTTGCCAATGACCATGACATTCTTGCCAACGTATGATCCGAGGATGCGGCCGGACACGCGAGGGGTTGAGATGGACTCCATGTTCAAGATATGACAGTCGATGTGATCCGGGAAAACACTGAGAGTTTGGATGTTCAAATCAGGGTCCGAATAGGCAACGTCAACATTTACTTTTCTTCTCGTCAAGAAAGCTTCGATGCTTGCCTAGGTCTGGTGGGGCAGAAACGCGTCCAGCCTATGGAGGGAGACGCGACTCACGTGTCACTAAACTCGGGCCAGTAATTAAAGTGCCTAAAAGAGACAAACAGTGGGTGGAATGCGCCTTAGGCTGCTCATGCTTTCCTTTCCCACTTTACAACAGACAAACACATTTCCACGTTTGGTGGAATATCAGCACTTCTTTTTCTTTGACATGCGCAGGTCCCACGAGATTAGGACTGCCTTCGCCTCCCTGTGCCGCAATACTACTTGCGGAAACCTGTACAGAAGGAATATGCGACCAGTGGCACCAAAATGACAGGAACCACTATCAAACTTCCGACAATCTCACAGGTCTTGCCAAGTGCAGTGGCCAGATAAAACAGCGCGATGCCACCGATGAATAAGTGATGCTTATTGGTTATCCTCTTGGGTCAGTACGCTTGGTCGCATTTACTCAGAGCTTCCTAGTCAAGTGGCATTCCCTCGAGTCGAGCAGAGAAACCCCACACCGCGGCACTGAGAGACATGAATCTCGCTCGAGTATCGAGTCTTTCACGATTTCCAAATTTAGGCATTCTCGGCCGATATTTTCGTGAGCATAGCATGTCTACCATGTCGCGCACATCGTGCCACACGAAACGCTCCATCGTCATAGACCCTTGATGAGGCGCTGGGCGATCTGATGTCACTCACCAGGCAATGCTCAAGGACTTCCCATCGTCGGCGCCGTTATCGACATGGTTATCGACCCGATAAGGAGAGCCTCGGAAACGACGTGCCTGGTAGTGCCGATGGACGTTGCGGTCATATCGGATCGAGATGTGTGGTCGATCTGTTGTTTCGTTGCTCGGAAACATTGCGAGACAGCGAGGGCTCCTTTGCCAAGACGAGGATGCAAGCCTCTTTTGTGCTATCAAGCTTTCTAATTTTGAACATGAAGTCATGTTCCTTGTTCTACTTTCCAAGGTCCATCTATACCCGCGAGTTGGTTTCGTGGGATCAGGCACGATTCCTGGCTCTGGAGGCTTAGGACTCTCGTTCGCTTCCTTCGCGACTCCGCACGCAACGTCCGAATTTCCTTATCCATCTATTGGACTCAATAGACGCAGCGCCTAATTCCCTGCTACTTCCATCTCGGTACGCCAAACGGATTTCACCAGAAGGATCAACTTGCAGGACTAGGCTGTCGAAGGAGCATTGCCCTGACGATCAACAGACGCCAAGGAGCATATAGCCCCCTGCTGTCCGAGCTGCTTCGCCGCTTCATCACTTATGCGTTAGGTGTCCGGAGCGCAGCATCTCAGCTGTAGCCTCAACCATAGCAGCCTTTGGATCATGTTGGACTCGCGGCTAATCGAACGGTAAATTGCCGAAGAAGTTTCTTGATCTGACAAATGGTCCACTGGCAATTGAGTATCCCTGACTCGCAGCTTACGGGGAGATTATATGGGACATATGCTTACCTCAGAACAAGTATCAACATTGCGTGTGATAAACAAGGTTTATCTGACAGAACTTGAATGCTGGGGCCAATGCTGTGAACCGCTTTGTCGATCATTGTAGGGCCGCCAATCACATATTGTGGCTCACTCGTCGCTTGATGTAGGGAACGGGCACTTCGATACTTTGCATGAACCACTGAGACTCCCCCAGAAGTTCGGACGAGGCAACTTTGTCTTATGAGTAGTTGAGAGGGGCGAACATTGTCAGCCTGCCCTGTTGCTCGCATATGGTGTGGGATGTTCCGCCATGACAGATCGAGGCTGTACCCACCGAGGCCTAGATGAGTCAAAATGCCCTTCCTTCGATGCGTCTCGGCACAAGGGGCACAATGCCCGCTGGGAAATTGTTCGCACGTCGGCCGACTCCAAGGTGAGAGGAGGATGACTTGCTGAAGTTCCAACGATATGCTTTGGTGAGCGTAACTGGCGTCAGATCGGGGCACCCATACTCTATCGACCCCATGTTAGGTCGAGCCCAAATCTGCCTTGTTTGGCCAAAATTTCGAGCATGTCATTACGCTCCTGTTCGTGGCAGCCTCTATCGCTCTCATATCTGCTTAGAAACGTTGCTACCCAGACCTTACGCTAAAGACACCTAGTAGAAGTATCGCTTGCTCTGCGGCATAGTTATTGGAAGCTATTCCCTGTACTTTCTAAGAAAAGCCTTCCCAGGACTTACTCACGACGCTCCCCCGCCTCACGGAAGTCCTTTTAGAGTTGGTGCGGTAAGATCTGAACAGTGGTCCAGGCTTTCTGTTTCTATGTTAGCATCATGCTCTTGAGCACGAAGGCATGATATTGCGACAATCCTCCAAGGCCTTATATTAAGAAGATCGAAAGATCAAAACTCTTCCCATATCTCACAGAGATGGTCTACCTCTACGAGTGATAAAATACTCCGCACGATCAAGATTCATCACCTTGTTTCCTCTCTATTGCCAAGACTAAAGACCTCGGCACATATACCAAAGCCAGTTCGTTATATGAAGTAAACGCTGGGGCCAATAACCTACTATTCTTCTACTTACCATACTATCTGAGTCTCACCTCCTGCACGTCATATACTATACCTTCCTTGTTACTATTATTGGACACCTGCTTCGGTCGAGTTCCGAGAGGGATTTCAATTCAACAACCAATCCTCACTACTTGCGACTGGTATTTGAAAAACACCAACATATCCAGCACATTCATAAAGAGAACAACGCCATAGGATCCCCAAACTTCCAAGCAACTTTCACAGCAACCAAAGAGCCAAGGATCTGTTGAGCGACCAAAGCACGCTACCCGCAACGACATAGAACGATATACGGAGCCTTGGCCTTCTCTGGCTTGACCTATATTTTTGCTTTGGGAGTCAGTGGCAATCACTTGAGGATTACGAACAGCATCAAGGAGCAATCGAGTAACACCAACGAACATAATTTTTCTTGAACTTTTAACGCATCACATCTTCTGAGGTCGCAGCGGCAGCCTCGCCCGTTTTCAGCGGCAAAAGCGAAGAGATACTGTGCCTCACTCCTACACCAAGGATCGAAACTTTAATAGGATTGGTCTTTTCCACCTCTCCAGCCTAGCCCAGGTCCCAAGCTTCGGTTCAATAGTGTATTCCTTCCGACCTATTCAGTCTTAAGCGCCAGCGCGCGCAACGTCGATCACATCATTCGATATTATTCAAGGCTATGCTTTAAGCAATTGCTTGACGTATGGTTCGGAACGACGATTAGCTAATCTCAACCACAGGCAGCCTCGGAGGCTCGAGGCAACTTTCAGCTGTGCTGCGCCTGGAGCTGTGCCGTCCATACAACAGAGGCAAGATACATGAGCCGGGCGAACGCCAGCTTGCCCCGAGAACTTCGACTGGACAGCCTTGTCCTGTCCTTGAAATTACCCGTTTATCACAACACCTCTTTCCAATCTCGTTACGATCCAGTGTCTTGGGAGGATGGATGGAGTTTTGCACCCTTTGAGCTATGATGTCCCGGCACAGAGTTACCAGGCATTTGATGGAATCGTGACTAGTGCAGGTCCGATATATCAACCGGAACTTGCGGCCCTGTCATATCCCGAGACTTTACCACCGCTGCCCGTACAATTATCAGCGGTTCTGGCACACTCAGCAACGTTCACGCAGCCGTCTCTACCACCAAGTTCGCCTTTTCAGCCAGAGCTTGACACATACGGACCGGCATCTGGCAACAAGCGCCAAAGACGGCTCTCTCCCGCACCGAGTCTTGAACGACTGAAACTCGAATCTCCAGACATTACACTTGATTTATCCAATACATCAGAGTCGATGCTTCCCATACAACTGATTACCCCGAACATCACGCCCCCAGAGATCGCAGCCTATCCCGTGAAGCCATCGAGACCTCAAGAAACCCTGTTTCCCCCGACTACACCATTACTACCCCGTCGGAGACGCCCTCGGAAACCTCGGGCGAAGCCACAGCTCAGCGAGGAGGAAGAAGCAGCCAAGCGGGAGAAGTTCCTAGAGCGAAACAGGGTGGCCGCGGGGAAGTGCCGCGAGAAGCGGAAGAGCTGGATGACGGAGCTGGAGGACGCCAAGCTGGAGCTCGAGGAGCGCAACAGCCGGCTGCGGGCCGAGCACGGCGCGCTGCAGGTCGAGTTCAACCAGATGCGCGCGCTGCTCATGCAGCACGCCAGCTGCGGCGACGCCCGCATCAACAAGTGGATCGAGAACGAGGCCAAGCGCTTCGTCCTGGACGCCGGGGAGCAGTACGACTCGCTGCTGGCGGCGTCGTACGGGATATCAGCAGCCAGGAACGACAGCGGCACGTCCGAGTACGCGCTGCGGGATCTCGACGACGCAGCGGCGGCGCCTCGAAGGCGCGCCGTGTCGTCGGCGGCGTACAGCATGAGCCCGCCGCAGCAGCCGAGCTTGGCGGTGCCAAGGGCTATGACTGGCGCGCTGACGCATGATGCGGATGGGCGGCCGGTCATCTTCAATGAGCCGATCTACATGGTGTCGTCGACTCCAAGAGTGGGAAATGCCGTGAGCCTCGACGATTATCTGGAAAATGTGCCGCGCACATATCCGGCATGTTGAGGATTTGAATACAGTATTACCTTTTTACGGACCAGAATCAGTCGGTGTTCTTGTTTTCAGTACAGGCGTTCTGGGTCGGTTGTGGCGTATATTGTCGGATACCCAGTGTTACTTGGAGTCTCGGATGTTTTGAGAGCTTAACAGAATTACAAAATTTGTTCACACCAGTACTTTCCATGCTTGTAGTCACTGAAGATTCATAATTGGCAAAATTTTCGTCAATAATTTAGATCAAGAGTGCGAAAACTGCTGCTAGGCTATGTAGTCAAGATCGGCATACCGAGCTTTCGTATGACAAGACGTGGACGAGGAGCTGAATACTGTCTGCGTTGATCATCTCGGTCTCGCAACTAAGATTGGGACATTGCATTCATGATCCCCAGAAATACGTCCCCAGAATTACGAAGAAGAACAGCCAACCCAGGGCTCCCAATCCAAAGATATCGGATTGTCCGCGAGAGGATGATCCCTAGTCTTCCTGCTCGGTGTGCTCAACCGAGAGCGGGTTCTTCTCGAACTGGGGATCAAAGACGTCCTCTACCGTACCACGTCCTTGCAGGACCAAATTTCCCATGAAAGGGTTGACCCCACCCTCATACAGGAACTCGGCCACATCATCGTCGAGCCGTATTTGGCGAATTCCGCTGTGTCCTGCGGGCCGAGTGTACGGCAAGTAGATGCGAAGCGTTGGCCTTGGATCACGAGCTGGCCAACCCGATTTGTCTCGCATTTCTTGTAGGAAGAGCCGGAAGTGGCCTCCGTTGTTTACAAGATGAATCATGCTCAGTTTGACGGATCGCAGGGTCTCAGGGAGCGCATCGAGGAACTGCCACAGGTCGGAACAGTCGACGAAGAAATGGCTCAGGCCAAAATGCCGAAGGCGGGAGAATCTCAGTGTGCCGAGGTGAGCGTAGGCGTCGCGGTTGGGAATGTAGTGATAGTTGGGGATTAGTTCCTGCGTTCCGATGTGCAGATGCTCCAGCTCCTTACCGGCGACGGCCTTTTTCAAAGTTTGGCGGAAGAGGATGGAGCGTCGACGTCTTCCAGTAACCAAGAGATCGAGGTGCAGGTGCTTGATGCCAGGCCGGGTGAGCAAAGCTTCCAGGTGCATGAGCGTCTCGTGGGACTTGTCGTTGAATCGCATCATGGTCAGGCCCGCACCTAAGCGACGTGTGTCGATGTGAAACTCCGTTACTCTTCCGCCATCTCTGCCCTCGGACAGCGCACGCGCGATGGTTCGAATTCCTTGCCATTTGGATCCTTTAACACGAGATGCTCGATGCTCCCACTCCAGCCGATTGATCCCCAACTGCTGGTCTCTGTTCTGCCAGCCGCGTGATAGCGGACCGAGGTATCCGGAGGGGAAGGCGCGTACCATGGGAGTTTCGTACAAAGGATTGAACAGCATTCCGCACGTGGCCGGGGTAATTGTGATTCTCCGCAGGGCTGGAAAGGAGCCTATAAACGATGTCAGAGTCACGAAAGACATGACATGATATATTTTCAGCATCACTCAAGGAGGGAACTGACCGATATGCTTTTCAAAAGCACGTATGTGCGCCTTGGAAGTCATGACCTGGCGCTGCTGCTTCAGAAGCTCTGTATAATAGGACCAAGCTTGGGCGATTGGCATACGACAAGACAGCTGCATGGTGCAGTCCTCGCCATGCCGTGCCCCATTTCTCATGGAGTCGCTCTCGCAACCCTCTCGGAACCAATCGGGCACCTTTCCGGTCCCGTCGCCATTAAACTCATTGGGAGTTCCAAATGGGTTCTCGAACCACTTGTTGACCGGCTCTCGGACACGCCGGGGTGGAAATCTCAGAATATGAGACATTGCAAGGTCATCATACAGAATGCCTTCGTCCCAAATAACTTCCTTCACCTGGCGTCGAAAAGACTCGTGGCTAGCGATGGCATCGAAGACCTCGATGTTGCGCGGGTTGGCCGAGATGATAACACGAGGCGTGCGCGGTACCACCGACTGTGCCCAGGTACGACAAGTCAGCCTCAACTCCTTGATGTCCTTATTCGGCAACTCGTCGCAGATCTCCTTGAGGATCTCAGGCGGCAGGCGCAAGGCGATCGGCGTAGTGTCGATGGCCGGATCCATTGCGTCGTCCATTCTGAGATGCGGCGCTGCCTCGTTGGACTAATAGCATGGAGGTTGGAGGTGTCTCGAGAACGCGAAGTCGCGCGGCGAATGAAGGGCTGCGTTGGCTGATTGAGCTGGGTGAGGTGATGGGCGCGCGTTGAGCCAGCTTTGTTGATACGGCGTGATTTGCAGCACGCGCTAAACAGCACAGGTTTCCTGTTCCTCAACCAAGGTCCAGTGCGTACCTAGGTACGTACCTATGTCTGCTTCTCTCGAAACTTGAACAGAAGCTGTAGTCGCAAGGACAATGTACCTTCACACCTAGGTAGGTAGATACCGAGAGGGAGCATCTGCCCCGCGATGGTGACAAGACCCTGCTCTTGATCACAAACAATGGCATTTCCTCGTTGATACAAGTGAAAAGCAGCAGCTGACATCACAATCACCAGAGATGAAGAAGGGTTAGGAAACATTACTCATTATTATGGCCAGTTAACGTGAACACGAGCCTATCATTCAATTGGCACTCCGTTTTCGCCCTTCTTGCTCCTATGCTGATCCTTCAAGAACTCTTCAATGGGGACGTCATGGTGTGGCCGCTCTGGCGGACCAGGAATAGTCTCTGGAGCCTTCTGTTCGTCCTCCTGCTTCTTCTCTATCCCGAGAATCTTGCCAGCAGCAGGGACGTAGTCAACGACTAAAGAGAGCTTGTGTGTAAGCGAGTGATTGCGAAGAAGTAGACTACAGACTTATCTTACCCTTTTCTAGAAGTGTAGGTTGTTGCTCCTCCTTGCCGTAGTTGGGATCGCGGGCGACGCGCGCCTTGTGGTCGAGTTGCTCCTTGAAAGAAGGGGGGCTGTCGTTCTGTTGCTGCTCAGAAGCCATGGCTGTTTGATACGGTGTAAACCGGCTAATCACGAAGGCGCTTTGTGAACAAGAAGAGACACAAATATCAACTTCAAAGTTGTAAGTTTATTGAAATGATAAAAATCTACAAACGAAAAGATCCCAGGAACGGGGCGATCATAACAGGGTCGATATAATAAATCCCTACCAACCTTGTCTGCCCAGGGCAGGGCGAACAAGAGACGGGACCAAATCTGAAGGTGATGTTACGCAAAGTTCACCAAACTACGTCACTGCCGTGCCGATTTTACCGTCTGAATGGTTCTGGGCCAGGGCAGAGCCAGGGAAGAGCCAGGGAACATGATTGGTGTCGGGCATTAAAATCGACGCTAAGATAAGGTATTTTTCCCCTTCTGACCTGCTTCTGGTTTGTCCCTGAGCCCCTCCATTTAGGGAACCCCATCCGAACTCGATAAGCCCTATCGCCAAATAACTTGTCCCGCGTCTTTTTCCTGCTCGTCGTTACCTACCTACACATAGAAGACGAGTCGGTTGTTTGCATTCGTGAAACACATTCCTTTATCGCGAACAAACTCCATCGTCGATCGTCGTCGCATTCTCTCGCTCTCCCCTTGCTTTCGCGATCATGGCCCCGATCCCGATCACCATCATCACGGGCTTCCTCGGCAGCGGCAAGACGACCCTCATCCTCAACCTGCTGCCACAGCTGCGCGCCACGAACCCGTCCTACAAGCTCGCCCTGCTCAAGAATGAATTCGGCGATCTCGCGATCGACTCGCAGCTGGCCTCCAGCTCCGCCATTTCCGGTGTACAGGAGCTGCTCAACGGCTGCATCTGCTGCAACCTCGTCGGTCAGCTGGCCCCTGCCCTGGTCGAACTATGCGCCACACAGTCCCCCGACCGCGTCGTAATCGAGACCTCCGGCTCGGCCTTTCCCGCAACGCTGGCCATGGAGGTGAACCGCCTGGCCAGGGAGACGGGCAAGTACGTCCTCGACGGTGTCGTGAGCGTCATCGACGTCGAGAACTGGAAGGGCTACGAGGACACGAGTTACACGGCGCGCATCCAGGCGCGGTACACAGATCTGATCATCTTCAACAAGTGGGAGGTATGCGACGAGAGGAGGTTTGACGAATGTCTCGACCGGGTCGGCGATCTCGAGGTCGACATTGCCTGGGTCAAGAGCGACAAGGGTCGTGTGCCCGCCGACGTCGTCTTTGGCGTCGATGGCGGTTTGGCGCAGGCCCTCGAGGACGGAAGTGCGCTGGTGAAGAGCGGCCACGATGACCATGCGCACGGTGACCACAAGCACGACCACCAAACAGAGGTCGAGGTCCTATCCGTGACCCTACAAGGACCAAAGGGAGCTGCCGTGGACTCGACCAAATTGATGGCACTGCTGAACGCGGCGCCCAAGGATGAAGTGTACAGGATAAAATCAGTGCTGACCGCCTCGTCTACCGTGAAAAACTCGGGAGACGACGAGTCTCTGCCCACACCCCCGCATCCTGCAAACCGATATATCCTAAATTGGGCGTTTGGGCGCTGGACATTCACGCCTCTCAGTGCCGAGGGCGAGCATATCTCCAGCGATCAGCTGCTTTTGCGTATGACAATCATTTTAGCCAGATATGAAAGCGCAAAGTGGAAGAAGAAGCTAGAGAGTGGCGGATTCCTAGAGATAGATGGGGATGAAAAGGGGGAGTTGATCATTTCCAAGATCGCATAAGAGATCGCAACATTAGACACCACCTCGGTGAACGGGCGCCCCAGACCCGATGAACAATAGAGTCCGAATAGAATTTAGAACAAGCCTTACTGCTGGCCGGGCTTTCCTGGGAATCCTAAGCCAGCGATCCTACAAGTCAAGTCTGAGCTGACGGATCAACATTCTTGATTTGTCGACATCTCGGCCGGAGACTAATGAAACAAACAGAAGATCGTATTTTGGAAGTATGAAATGTTGACTTATTGACCGCGGACACAGAAGATCCGTGGCGGAGCTCGATTGTTATCCTTCGCGGATTTTGCCATAGGTTCACATCTGGACGAGAAGACCACAAGGGAACACTCGAGAATGAGATGCGGATGCTCAAGACCTGCTTTAATTATAATGAAAGACAAAGCACCAAGTCATCACATACGACCATACGCTCTAGAGAACTCGGCATCCCGTCCGCTCTGCCCTAGATAAACTGGAGACGGCCGGATTAGTACTCAGGTGGGTGACCACTGGGGAATACCTGGTGTTGTATGTTTTTACCTTTTTGTCGACTGACATTTTAAATCTTATACCTCCCTTAGAAATCTTTCTTTCTCTCTTCGCCAAATTGTATTATCGGAACAAACTTTGTTGTCTGGATTCTTTTGACCGCGCAGTAAAAGGCTACCTCGGCGAAATAAGCAAGTAGTGCTGATACTTACCTATGGAATCAATCACCAAAGCCCTGCTGTTAAATGATCCTCGCTGCCTGTAATGGGACTATTCCATCGGCGAACTGAACTTATATGATCGTCTTGATGCTAAGCAAGACATGAAGCCCTTCTTTCGGCAGTTACACCAAGAAACTATTGCCCAGTCCGGCCAGTAAACGGATCAGCCTACGGGAACAATAGCCTTGGAGAGCTAAGCTTTCCCAATCTCTTGGGGCCAAGAAGGGAACCCGAGACGAGATCACGCAAGGTTCCTGGCAGTGGCGTAAACCGATGGCTGCCACTGCCCCTGAGTAAGGCCATCGAGGCGTTCTTGAAAGAGCCTGTGGACTCGGACGCACGTATTTGGGGGCCGCACCCGCCAAATGCCGTTGTGGTCGGATAATGTATGAAAGGAGAATCTTGATCCTTTACAATCACATTTTTACGAGCAGATTTCCGAGCTGAGTATCCCCTTCAAGTCGCCGGCCTGGTTTTCGCATCAATGGGCTGTACTCTCAAGCAAATCCTGCCCTCAACAATCTTTGTCCGATTTAATGAGTTGTTTTCAAACTAACGACTTGATTTATTTGCCTAGTCGATCAAAGACAGAAACAAAAAGCTAGTCGCAATAATCTGTTCGCTACCAATGTTGAAAATTTGAGAAAGTCGACTCGAACCAGCTCAAGGATTAGAAGCTGTCACTTCGGCCAGTCTACCGAGGCGTGGCTGAACTACCGTTCTGTCAGAAAAGACGTGATATATTAGGAGACAATCAAAGGGACCAGTAAGCGTAGAGATGATCGTATAGGATTACTGATCTCTCAAATCTGTCAGCATTCAGAAGAATATTTTGCCCTGTCGGAGGAGAGTAGACTTATCTAGTGATAATAGCTAAAGTGGTGATTGTCTGTCAAGCTGAACCCGGCAAGGCTAAGCCATATCACTAAGATCGCCATAGCGTCCCCGGGCTCTTCTCCGCGTCGCTACGGTGCCATGAGGGAGCATGGGGGGCCGTAGGTCCGTGTCCCCATCTCTGGCGAGAGCCGAGGGGCATATCTTGATTTCCAGGAAGAGATGCGCTTCAAAATTCGAATCTACCAGGGGCAAAAAAGCACGGCAAGACGGCAGCTAGACGCATAGACATCCAGACATCCAGAATCCTCCTTCGGGCCTTGTTGATCCCATGGATGATCTGCAGACGGAAGGTGAGCCTTGCGAGTCTTGAAACGCTTCCTTTCAAATGAGAGAGAAACGGGCAAAGCTTGTTGTATTGATCAGCCTTCTCTTGTCACAAGTTCCGCAACGAAGCAAAGTTTATTCGTTTCTGGAATTCGTACTCGTGACCCAGTCGAGGCCTTCAGCGCCCCTGAGCTACACTGATGTAGACAGACAGACACACACACACACACACCTGTCAAGTCAGCTCACCACAGTTGAGCCTCTCCCGTGATGGGAAAGTCAAAAAAGTCGATGTGCAAGAGTCGGTCGCTCAGATGTGTTCCCAATCATTCGGGTCGCGCTATGATAGCGCACGTTGTTGTTATTCAGCCGGTTGGCCAAGTTGGGTCTGCCGAGTCCTGACCCAGAGTGATAAAAGAACACTCCGAGTCAGCAAATGCTTACATGATAACATCTAGCCCTCGCTGCCCTGACATTGGAAAACTCAAGGTTGCCAGAAGAGGCCGTGGGTGAGTGACTGGTGGTGTATAAGATTCAGCGAACCATCAACCCCAGGAAATGAACCCACACTAAGCACCAGTGTGCCAGATATACCAGGCCGCGCCAGCCCCGAACCGGCCCAAGTGTGGCTTGCTAACTTGCTAACCGTCGAGGACAAAGCGCGCGAGTCAAGGTGAGCTGAAGTTCACCTATCTGTGGTTGGCTGTCATGAGCTTTGGACGCATGTCGCTAGACAAAACTACCAAGCATAGCGCTGATAACGAGGCAGTCAGAGGCAGTCCTAGCTGCTCAGCCGGAGTCGACGATGGGATCTGGAGTCGTTCGTGCAGCTGCGATGTCCTCTGGGGAGAGAGAGCCCGTCCGTCGATCGGATGGGGTAATTCAGGAGAGATTTGCTGCGGCCGCACAACGATACCGCGGCAGCTACCGAAAGAAGACCCAGATGGCGCAGAGTATACCATAGTCATATCAGGGCTCCCGTAATCTTGAACCCGGGTTATCCTGGCGTTCATTAGCCAGTCGACACACTATACGCCTAGTAGCCAGCCTCATGGTCTGACTTTGTTCCAGATTGCCCACCACAGCGGGAGCCATCCCCCATAAGCATATCTCCCGACCCAAGAGACGTATCTGTGTGTGTGCCTCCCCTCGTGGGAAAATGCAAGGCACGCTTGTAGGCCCGAACTCAATGTGATCAGCATGGCAGGCTGGCCCTACCCGAGCCGCCCAGGACCTGAGTTCCGACTCCCACCAAGAAACAAGGTTTGGCTACTCGACAGACCAAGTCAGGCGCCAAACCGCAAACACTCTTGGTCTTCATGCACCATTGGCATCTGTCAAAGACCCAGGCGCCACGTACCTGAGAAGAAAGCCACCATGTTGATCGTGAGAATGGTGTAGTAGGGCGCTGGGATGCCCTGAGGGATGTTCTCGCCCTTTGGACTAGTGTTCTCTCTGCAATCACACTGGCTCGAGGTGTTAAAACACGCCTGGTTGAAATAGATAGATATCTTTACGTCCTGCCCCCGGATGAGAAACGTTCGATCATCAGGCCACCAGTTTGCTTGTCCTCGATAGTCTACCGACTTTCAACTGCGAGAAGGACCATAATTGTGACGCTTGACCGAAGCCGCCCAACATGCCGATCGGAGAAGTCGATAATTCGGTACGAAGCATTTCCTCATGTTAACCCCCACACTCTGCCACTCCCGAGACATTCAGAGACACCCGAAAGTTCAGAGATACACCAAGCGTGGCCCGAGTGGACGGAAAGACAACCAGAAAACACGAATGACTAACAGAAATGTCTCTCGATAGTTCCTCGCAGAGGTATGGGGCCTCTACGCAGTGGGCTGCCTCGTCCTCACGCTGCGCTTCTTCGTACGACTTAGGACGGTGGGCTTCATGGGCTTGAAGGGCGACGACATATTCGCTGCCCTCGTGCTGCTATTCTACACAATGGATGCGGCGACGGTGCACGTAGTGTGTAAGTGACTGTGAAGCTCAGTGGTCACCACTCACCTTGCTAATCCGCCTTTTCTCTCAGACTATGCCGGTACGAATGTCGAAGCGTCGGTGCTTCAAACCACAGAGAGTATGTCAACCCTCAAAATAGTAAACCGTGTGTGACAAGGTCTTTGGTTGCTGACTGGTTCCAACTACAGCTCTATCTGCCGAGGATATATCATCGTATGAATTCGGATCCAAAACCGAGCTTGCTGCCTGGTACTCGTATACGGCTCTTCTCTGGGCGCTGAAGGGCACAATGTTGTGCTTCTTTCACCGCATGACCACTGGTCTCTGGCAACATCGACTCGTGAAATGGATTGCATACGCTTGTGTCGCTTCCTACTGCGCCGTCTTCTTGACAGTAAGTCATCCGTGCAAAGGCCACACACCTGATACTAATGCTTGCTGGCAGGTCACATTCGGATGTTTTCCAACGCAGAAGAACTGGCAGTAAGTCAAAAAGAAAACTGGAATCAGCCTACCTAGAAACATGAGAACTGACAAAAGTAATAGGGTTGTGCCTGATCCAGGACTGAAGTGTACATTCAAGATGCAAAACTTCCTGGTCACTGTCGTTCTCAATGTCATGTAAGACGATACTTGCTCGAATCAGATATGAAACAAGTTCTAACAAAATCACAGAACCGACGCCGCCATTCTTTGTATCCCTCTGCCCCTGCTGTGGACATTGCAAGTGCCATTGAAGAAGTAAGTCTTGTCGCTTCCCAGAACGGATCCATCGTGTTCAAGGATAGTCCAACTGACACAATATCCCTCCAACAGGAAGATTGTCATCGGCCTCCTCCTCTGCTCTGGTCTCTTCGTCATCACGGCGGCCATCATCCGCGTGGTCCTGACCCTCGGCGCGCACCCGTCGGCGCTCAACGTCAACCGGTGGGGCGTGCGCGAGACCATCGTGGGCATCATCACGGTCAACATCCCGATCCTGCGGCCAATGATGAGCATCAAGTTCTGGAAGAACGGCGAGCTGGGCTACTCGTCGGGCGCGGGCACCAAGACGGGCGGGCGCGACGGCCGCACCACCCTCGCCACGGGCCACGGCCCCTACGAGATGACGGGCAACAGCCGCGGCCGCAAGGACAGCTTCGGCGGCAGCGAGGAGTTCATCATCGGCAAGAAGGACTCGGCCGCCGGCCTCGCCGAGCACCACCACGCCGCGACCAACCTCAAGCCCGGCGACCACGACGTCATCGTGCACACCATGTACCACGTCACCAGCGAGGACAACACGTCGACGCCCCAGTCCCCCGACTGGGAGACCAAGGGCGGCACCACCAAGACTGTCGCGTATCGGGGCGGCAGCGCTGTATAAGATACTGGCTTTGCAAATTTAAAGTCAGGAGATAGAAACAACAACAGGACACGTCGCCAGACGTGGAAAAAGATTATTGAGCGATATTTGCTTTTCTTGGGTTCTCGGGGAGTACTTTACCAAAGAGAAAATGCCCCGGCTTTGGGCAAAGGGTTTTCATTGTATAACAGATCCAAAGACATTACAGCGACTAGAGATTTTTCCTTTCTCTGTTATTTAATAATATTGTCTAGAAAAGAAAGACTAAAATAAGAAGAATCCACTACACTACAAACACTCCAGCCGAAGCGAGTCGATGTCAAATCAAAAGAAAAAAATATGATCGCGAAACATCAGAGATGCAGAACATCATCCGGCAGTTACCACCAGTGAATTAGATATAGCTCTGAGCACTGCAAAAATGTCACTGGTCCCATAACGAGAGGCAGTTGCCACGGCTGGAGACAATTTCTAATGAACGTCTTCGTCCTCAAAGCGCGCCCTCCGACCAGCTCAGCGGTCTGCCCAGCCAACCGTCTGCGAGACCAACCGCCAGAACACCACATTTCACATCTGAACCTGGCTTCCAGGCAACTATTGGTACACTCTTGCGGCACAGCTGGTTAAAAGTGTCATGGCTGTTGAATATAACGACCGTAGATGATAAGAATAGTACCGCTAGATTCATTGGTACATAGGTACCCAGGTATCCAGAAGTTTTGTCTACTTGATTTCTCCCGAGTCAATTTGGTGAGATATGAGGGAAGGAGCCTTCCAAGGCTGAGACAAATCGAAATTTTAGTGGACTACAGGGTACCACCTTCCTTATACTTGGTAGGCAGGAGGTAGGAAGTGAGGTAAGTAGGCAATTTGCAGGCAACAGCCGATGGGGTCCTTTTGCCATCGTTGACCTGACCTCCATTTTCATGGAGAATTCGACTGATGAAAGGACTCCAAGGCAAATATCCGGCAGCCACCTGTCGCCCACAGGATAGTCGACTGAAATGGCTTTGAAAGCATCGCCTTTCCCATGGGAGTTATGGCTCGAGATCTGCAGGCTGGCCGAGAGCGAGTATGCTGAAATCGATGCCAAGCACGCCCGTGGCATCGTGACTGGACTCTCAGGCCTGAGTAGGTCGTGCCGCACCTTTTACAACATTCTCCAGCCGTCAATCTATGGATCTCCGGTGCTCGTGGGCGTCCGGTCGCTGGAGCTCTATTTCCGCACAGTCGTGGAAAACGACAACCTGGCTTCGATGGCACGCATGGTCCGCTGGTACGAGGGCGACCGAAGAGAGGTGGAGTGTCTGATTGGCGATGAATTATTATTCAAGATCAAAGTCAATGGTGGCGAAGAGGACCCTTTCGATTTTGGAGACAATTTCAACGCCAAGTACTCTGCGAAGGTGCACTCAATGCAAGATATCAATATCGAGCCACCTGACTTTTACGGCACCCGCGGCACCCACAAGGTCATGCACCAATATCCTCAGCTATTGCCGTTTTTCCTTCCCAACCTGAAGGCTTTGGATTACCAACACGAACGGCGGATACGAGGCTTTCCCGTCCTCAGTTACGACACACTTCACCCTGATAATGCCCTGCCCCTGACGGATATCAGTATTCGCGCCGCGCGCGAAGACTTCTTCGAGCTGAGCACTCTTATCAATCTGTTCAGCCGATCGGCGGATACTCTGGTAAATCTACACCTCGAATGGCCTCTTGGGTTGGACGACGATGGGTCATGGCCGCCGCACTGCTTGTTTCCGAAACTGAGGACACTCAGCATCTACGACGGATGTCTGGGCTTTTATTCTTTCCATGAGCTCATAGATCAGGCGCCACGACTCGAGGAGTTTGCCTACCACTCTGCGCTCGTGCCCTATGACGACAACTGCTTTGGCGGAGAGATCCCAGGGCGTGAGGACGACGCATTTCTGTCGTGGAGCGGCATTATCTATCCGCTCTTGCGAATCAGGAATACGTTGCAGCGACTCGAGCTAGGCCTTCACCGAAGATACTTTAGAGACCTTTCCGAGTTTGGTATAGGTCTTGCCAATTTCGAGAGCTTACGAACTGTTGTTCTGGGCCAAGACGCCATTTTACATGACGCCGGAGAGCCTCAAGCCAAGCAAAGACTGATCGAAATCCTGCCCAAGAATCTGAAGCACCTGGAACTTCGCCACATCCGGTGCGAGTATCCGCAAATCGAGGTCTTTGCGGAAGCTGTCAGAAACGGGGAGTACCATAAGCTGGAGACAGTCGAAATGGACATTAAGTGCCTGGATTCCTCTTACGAAGACTGCAAAGACAGCCTGAGAGAGATAAAAGCAATGATGGATTCTAGAGGGGTGCGAACGAAAGTGAATACCTTCGAGGAAGAATGATACGGTTTATTGGAGTCCATCTGTTTGGAATTGAGTGTTAGGTTTCATACGGCACGATATTTGTGGGAAAAATACGGAACAAAAAAGAGTGTTAATGGGATGCAGGAAAGATGATGCAAAAAGTAATTGGACCCTTCTGTACTTCATCCTAGATGGCAATTACAAACTGTCATCAAAGTGAGTACTCTTCTATTTGAACAGTACTGTTGTCCCCCAATGCTTCTTTAATTGCCTGACACACAATCAAGGCTGCCAGACCAGCCTGAACAGTACAATTCGGGGCCTCTTCTCCACGAACGACTTTAGTGAAGTGATCTACTTGAAGCTCAAAGGGCACACCATCCGTGACGCTGGACTTCTCGCTCACGATCTCGGAATGCCACGACTTCTGCGTGCCCTTATATGACCATACCGTCATGTCAGGCACGCTCAACGACGCGTCAGTGCCAAATATGCGGTAAAAGTCCTGGCCCGTCTTGGGAATCAACGGGTTCTCGCCCGTACCCGACTCGAAATTCCACGGAGACGGGGCGTTGTCGCAGATGAAGAAGCTGCCCACCGTGCCGGACTTGAACCGCAGCGTGATGGCGGCGCCCTCCTCGGCGGCGTGGCCCCGCTGCGAGATGGTCTTCTCGGCGTGGACGGACGCGATCGGGCCAAACAGGTAGTGCAGCAGGTCCACCTCGTGCACCATGTTGATGAGCACGACGCCGCCCGTGCTGCCCTGCCGCCACTCCGTCGGCGCCTCAAAGTACTCCTGGGGCTTGTGCAGCGCCCACAGCCCGTTGATGCCGATGATGCGGCCCAGCGAGCCCGACGAGACAATGCTCTTGGCCGCGACCATGTACGGGTTGAAGCGCCGGTGGTGGCCGACCAGCGTCTTGGCTTTGGAACTGCTGGCGAGCTGCACCAGCTCCTTGCCGCTCGGTATGTCGGTGCTCACAGGCTTTTCCACCAGAACATGGACATCGGCGGCCAGGAGCTCCTTGGTCAGGGCTACGTGGGTGTGGTTTGGCGTGCAGATGATTGCCGCGTCTGGCTTGGAAGTCGATTGGAGCATATCGGCCACCGTAGAATAAAAGGGCACTCCGTATTTGGTGGCCAACTCGTTGCCTTTGGGCGTCACGTCGACTATGGCAGACACTTCGGCGCCGTAGCTTTTGGCGACGGCTTCAGCATGGCGGGGTCCGATGAGACCTGCGCCGATGATGGCAACTTGAATCTTGGCCATGCTAAGTGAAATATCAGACTAAAGTTATGAACTGAGCAAGTTCTGTATAGTTGCAAATAAGAAGAGTATAAGTAAAAGTTACTGTATTAAACCAGCCCTACCCCGGTCATCCCCAGGTTTCCCCACGATCCCTGGCCAGAAATATACACTATAATCGGCTATAGTGTTTTCCGTCCAGACCCGCTAATTGGGCGCTAGGATGAACTCATAGCCTGTAGGTCCCCGGAATAGGAAGTCTGCTGATCGTGATTGACTGATACTGGTACCATTTGAAGACTGTCCTCGGACTTGTGGTTGCATTGTCATCAGGTCTGGTCGGATCCGTCCACCGGCCATGGTCAAGCATGCGGAGATGGCGGCGATGAACACAAGTTCTACGGACAAAGTCCGCTTTTTTGTGCGAAAAGACCAGAGTACCACGCGGACTAGTCCGTGTCATTTCTAGACTCGTTGTAGTGTTAATAGACACGACAGAACGTTTAGGTAAAACCAAGCCATTTTCCAAAGCCTTTTCTATTTCTCACCTACATCTAGGTAGTCTGGTATTCAAGTAAACAGGAATAGAGAGCCAATGAAACCCAGCGCAGATCCCACCATGGCGATGGCAAAGACGTTGCGGATCGACGTGGTGTGCTGACCAACGGTCAACGTCTTGTCGGCGGAGTCGAGGCCTTCAAAAACCTGGCTGCTGATGCCGGTGGCAAGGCTCAGGATGTCTTGCCGGGATTATAATTTTCATTTTGGGTCCCATATTGAACGAGCTTCATAGGTTGTGAAGAATCATTGTATCTTTGAACAAAGCAATGGGTGCTGAGTCTCTCTGGGTTAGTGGACGGTTATAGGTTTCAAGGCCATAGTACAGCGGGGTGCCTTAAGCCGTAGGTAGTGCAGTTTGTAACAAACTGTCTCCACTTCTGGTTTACGTCGCACCCTGATTTCCTTTATTTGAAGTGATACTTCTATGTAAATTTAAGGGTTGAAATTCAAGTGAGAAAGGAGAATGATCTTATTGAATGGATATCAAAATTTGTAAGATGATACCTTACTCGAATCTAACTTATATTGCCCTCGAATGTTGCAGCAAGAGTCTCACCGACGCAGCGGAACTAGTAGGTGTGTGTATTGCCTGAACGTTAAGATCCTCACGCCGCACGGTATTCTTGAGTCTTGACCATCGCATGTTCTTCGCCATCAACACCCAAGTACCAACGAACAGAAACACGAAAGAAGTTTACTTGATGGAAAATGGAAAGAAAGACAAAGCCCTACACCTTGGCCAGTGTAAGTATTACGCCGCATTCTAAAAAAAGGTTGGTCACAGTGGACAGGGTAATTGGCAGGCGTTAAGTTTCCCGCCAATCCCCGAAATGTTGGTCAAAGGTCAGCAATCAGCAATGCCCTCATAGGTTTAGTTTGGTGCCCCTATCGTCAGATCCGGCTTTTCGGGATGCGTAGCACGTGCACTACGCCGTAGAACCGCTGTTTGTTTGCTACCTATGTAAGACTGGTTGTCCTGCGGTCAGCAAGTCGTCGAGGCAGGATGCGACCCGGGAAACTGGGTCGCTTACACCTGGACAGGCGACTCAGCCGTCTCGATCCTATATCAGACATCATATTTGCCAGGGTGATTATGCGTGCTAGCAATAACGCATTTTACTGTGCCGGAATTGAGTATATCACATCAGTTATTCTGGCCCGTGTCGGTGCCGGGCTATAGCCGGGCCGACACTGACTACTGCGAGCCCGGAGATTTGTGACAAGTCTGTAAAGGCCAAGAGGGAGTTTGGGCATGAATTTATATACAGAAGTTCAATTTCCTTTTGACAAAATCAGACCCTTTGGTTATTATCCCTTTCGTTCCTGTATCCAGCTTCCCAGCCCATCAAGAATCATTGCATGCACAGAGCAACTGGACGCCGAATATAAAGTCTTAATGTGTGCAATGATGAAATGAAATACCAGACAATCTGGCGGTGTGACTTGATCTGGTGGCGCATTATCCCGATGAATCCTGTGTGATTCCCAAACGGCGGTTCCCGAATGCAGCAACATCCAGTTGGTATCTTCAAACGGCATATGGTACGTTATGTATGACCAACTTGAGAGGACTCCCGACCTCCTGGTCGGTCATGCATAGTTGAGACTCCTTGAACTATACGTACGAAAGATTCTGCATCTCATCGCTCATGTGGAAAGGGTCACGCTCTCTATGATGTGACCTATGATACGATCCATGACACAATTAATGACCCGATATATGATATGACAACTCATCTGTGCTATCGTGGCGGGATTCTTCTCGTATTCTCATCAGCCCCTGCCGTGGAATCTCACTGTTGGCTTCACAATAAAGACCATAAGCAACATTATCACATCGATGGAAGAGGCGCTTCAAGATGTGGAGACTGGCTGCATCGGAACATGGTTACTGGCCGTAAGGGAATAACTTCATAAAGACTGTACAACTAACAAACACCCAAGTGCTTACTTGTCTCAGTCGACCACACGTAAGAGTCGTTTTGAAAATGTAAATAAATAGAGACCATCTCAACAACCCTTCTCTTCGGCTTCCGATACCAGTGACACTGATCTCATCCATTGTCTGTCGTTTGTGAAGCACCATGTCGATCCAACCAACGCACCCGGCCTCGGAAGTTCTGAGAAACTTTACTCCAGATGGGCGACTTATTCCTGCATATTTCTGGGGCAACGACCACTCTTCAAAGCATTTGAGCCATCCAACATACCGAGGTTACGCGGAGGCGCGCTCTTTGATCGGGAATGGCACCGAGAAAACCATTGCCAGTATTCAAAACACCAGTCTAGATATCATCAGACGGATATTCGCGACACTTGATACGGACCATGACTCTGGAGTAGACACGAATTCCACAGTGGACGAGACCACAAAACAAATTCCGTCCTCCCTTCATGACGGTCTTGGGTTGGTGGAATTGCGCCTTTCGAACGAACTGCTCGCCTGGAAAATGAGCCAAAAGCAACAAGGTCGCATCCTTCCTGCTAAGGGAAGAGGACTACGACGGGTCTCGGACGAAGTCATCAGTCTCTTGGGTGCCGAGAATTGGCCCGAGCCTATGCTCACAAGCAACGTCCTGTTCGGTACCGTCTGGTCCGACTTGATGATTGGCGCGCACGATGCCGAGACACTTTACTCAAACTGCTGCAACGACCTCGGATTCTACTACGAGCATGGGTACGATAAGTTCTTTCCAGAGTTTGAACCGTCTATCCGCGGGTCTGTGGAGGACCCGATATTCCGTCGCACCCCCTATGGTGAGGTGCGACGGAATTGCGTCGAGCTCGGGCTGAAGTACATCCGTGGCAAGACTCAGCTGGAGCGGGAACAGAAAGCCAATCTAGGATCTAAGATGGCCTGTTTGAACCGCAAGGCCGCCCATCTCGTCATGTTTTGCGAGGCGAGCCTCGCTGGCCTGGCTGCCGAAACTATTGCGAGGGGCTATGACCCGGGCGCATGCTACGTCGACATGGTGGTTAGCAGCCCCGGCACTGACGTTGTCGACGTTGGCTCCGACCTCAACAACAGCGAGGTCATGAATTCCTTTCTGAACACGGCCGACGTTACGGACAGCGGTATCGTGACCGAGGAAGCCCTCAGGAAGGTCTACGACGCGTACGCGGCCATGATGGCGCGCACACTCACGGAGCGCTGGATGGAGCCCATCGTCACCATCAACTCGTACCTATACACCTGGGAGATGCTCAACGATCGCCACCACTACCTACGGAGAATCGTGCTGGGCTACTCCAAGGTGCGGGCGGCGAGTGAGAGGCAAGGCCAGCGAGAGGCTGACTTTGAGGAGGCTTTTGACGAACACTACCACACCACGGGTTTCAGTAGGCCACTGGTGGGTGCATGCGATGGTCGCGACACGTGCTCCGCGGTCACTGCTCTCATCGCCAAAGCCGCGTGCGGAGACCCTCACAAGCACCAGCTTTTGTCTGACCTCTGGGACATTCTCGTGGAAGAGCCTCTGGACTACGCGCGTCAGGGTATAGTGGATCCGGTGCGCGAAGAGAAAATCATAAAGACCTTGTCTTTGAGCTTGGCCCGGTGCTACCACTTTGGCCTCATCTTGGAGCAGCAGTGGCTTGTTGCTCATGCCTGTCATCATGCCTGGCAAGTCAATTATCTCATGGAAGCGGCCATGTTCGGTAGCTTGCTCGACGATGCAAGTCTTGCCGGGAAGCTTGATAGGGCAGACTAGGATGGAAACTCGCCTGTGTTTCATAGAAATCTCATATCTCTTAAACTCCTTTTGCTTGAATAGATCTTCTCTTTTCCAGTCAGGGATTGGTACAAATGCTAGTCTTAAGTTCCCCGGCCGACGATGCGCTCTGCGCACCCAATAACACTGTAGAGATGTCAAAATCCGTGGAAATCTTATCAGTCTATTACAAAATAATTGAATCGTGATGCTTTCCCTCTAGTGTGCAGAGCGTATACATCAAATCCAGCCTCGGTGCAAAATGTTCCTCCACAACGTATTGCCATGACACGGCCGCGACTCTCTGCGACACGGAAATTTCTTCCATCCTCCGCCCCGTTCCTCCCGCCTCGATCTCAATTACCCGCGCGACTACGCTGGCAGCCCATGTGCTATGCCAGACTGCCTCCTGCATCGGTCGCCGGCGTAGAATGCTCACGACCTCGTGCCGGACCGGAGCGTGTCGGCACTTGACCCCAATGATGTAAAGTACGGGAATTATGCCGACTTCCGGTGTAAATGTCGGCCCCGTTGTCTCGGATATACGTTCCTGTGCCGCGACTATGTATTTTGCGAGGGCCACGCATTGCTGGAATTGGGGTGTGAAATTGTCATATTCCATTTCCCCGCCCGGTCCAAGGCTACTGAGGAGAATCCACGCAATGGTGTGTTGCAGACGTAGCAGCGTAACTTGTGTGTATGCCGTCGTCTCCAACAGCAGAGAGAAATCTTGTTGCAGCAAACGTTCGAAGAGGCTCGACCACCTTTCCAATTGCTCGAGGAGGGTTTGCTTCATTGCCAAAGATGACAGTGGAACCACGGCTGGCAGAGATCGTTCTTGCTCCTCCCAGAATAGTCTCATGGCTCTAGCAAGAAGACCTTGGAGGCTATCGGTAGCTTGGTCCAAGGAGAGGAAACCATTCTCGGAGATTGGAAACGTTGATGTGATTGCTTCTTGAACACCTGCAGGTATCCAATCCACGAGCATCATTGGAGCTTGCATGTCCAGGCGGCGAATCTGCCTCGAGACTTGGTGAATGACCATGCCATCTGTGGAGAGGTGAGAGCCATCGCAACTCTGGTCCTTATTGAGCATTATTCTGTCAATCTTATGCGAAATGTCCACGCCTGCGCGAAGGTGCTTTATTGCTCCTATATCATTCCCAGATAAGTGGTCGAAGCAGTAGAAAAGATAGCAGACCAAGAGGGCAACGCTTTTTGAATCGGTGCCCCGGTCGTCCATTTGCTGCACGAGCGATCGTATGGCATGATTATAGTGTAGCAAGGCGTCGCGAGACCAATCGATCGAACTTCGTAGTTGGCCGGATTGACGAACCAACTGACTCCGGTGCATCAATGCTAGTGCTACGGCAGCATGTCGCACCGATGGCACTGTTTGGGAAAAGAACATGAGCGTGTTTCGCCATGAATCGCTGTGGTGATATTCGCTTAGACCCTTGACAGAGATTTGGTCAAAGAAGGACATTGCGTCTGGCTGAGCTGAGCCAGCAGCTGGCAGAACCATCAGGGGGCCGAGATCCTTCAACATATGGCCATGATGTTTCTCAGGCCATTGGCCCGAACGGGATGCGCTACTCAGAGCATTGGAAGGTAGCAGCACACGGCTCACGGCTCTGCTAGTGTGTCCGTACCCGGATCCTCTGTCCATGCCGTACGATATTTCATTGTAGCCGTCACAGGTACGACCTGTGGATTGGCACTTCTGACACGAAGGCCGGGCTTGGTCGCACTTGACTCGTCTTATCCTGAGAAGCGCGCAACCCAGGTCTGGGATCAGTATCTGAGTGCTCGGAATGCATTTCTCTTTGTCGTTGTTGCAAGGACAACACTTACTTGCAAGTTTTACAGCCTAATCTCGACTTCGGCGCAAATTTGCGAGGCTTTTTCCTCCACGCTTGACGATCAGATTTGAGATGATCAACGTCGTCCTTCATTGTGCTCTTATTGGATTGATCAGTTCCATATTCCCGTGCCGGCAGTTGGAGCTTGGGAGTGATGGTTACCATTTACTGCGACACGTGAGCTGTTGGTCACGTCGCATTGACTTCGACAGGCCGACGGTATTGTTGCCAGTGGAGTTATTGATAAACGCTACCTCATCCGCTGTCAAAAGCCTTGAAGTGTCTTCGGCATGGTCTCAAATGAAGATGGTAGAATGCAAGGAAATAGACGTCTTTTCTTAGTGGACGTCCGAAGAACTAAACGAACCCAATCAGGGTGGTCTTCGGCGGATTCTTTAGTGCTTACGGGCTGGGTTGCACTATGATTGGCTGGTTCGTACAAATGGAGCCAATGAGAAAGAAGCCGTAGTGCTGTGGCTCAGCGTGATATGCGCGCCCTCAAAATCAGCCTCCTACGACAGTGGTGAGCTGTCAATAGGCTCGCTCGTACAAGTGGATAATATAGGACTTGGGATCACCATTTCGTTTCGCATAGACGGAGCACATTCTGAAAGACAGTATGTTCAATTGTAGGGTCAAGTTTCCACTGGAAAAAAATGTATAAATGGACTTGACGTCCTGGCTGCTAAAGTCACCACTCTCTCTTTTCCAACAATCAGCAATAATCAACTGGGCATCTAAGTGTGCAACTGCCCGAAAGCGAAAATGAAACAATTCATTCTCTCATTTATTCTCTTCATAAGTCTTGCGTGCAAGGCTGCCTGTGATCAGGACCCAGACATGGCCTATGATTTCAATGGGGTAAGACAAATCTTTGCTGAAAGCCATCCTTTAGACTTCTGACCTGCCATTTAGATTAGCCCGTCGACAAATCTCACTTGGACTCCATGTTTCGACAATTTTACATGCTCGAGACTGGAGGTACCTTTGGATTATGCTAACAAACCTTTTGGCACGACGCCGATCGCTTTCATGAAGCTCGCTGGCAATAACGCTACCGCCACATCCCCAAGCATCATGATAATTCCCGGTACGTAATTTGTACAACATTCGCACTGCTTCCTTTCTATATCAATATAACTGAGATAACATCTTACTAGGTGGCCCTGGTGGATCCGGCATCGATCTTCTTCGTGCCTATGCACCTTCGCTGGGGCAGATTCTTGGTGATCAATACAACTACGTCTCATTCGACCCGCGCGGCGTGGGAAACAGCGGTCCACAACTCGACTGCTTCTCTGGAAATGCTGAAGCAAGATCGAGCTTCAACAGACTGCACTACACCGGCGCCACCAACACCTCAACCTCGTCCCTCGAAACACAATACTACTCGAGCACCATCTATGGCGAGTGGTGCAACAACGCCGCAAAGAATGACTCGCACCGTGGGTACTACGTGACGACACCGGCGGTGGCTCGCGACCTGCTCACATTCGTGGAGGTTGAAGCACAGTTGGCCGGCAAGCAACCATCAGAAGCCAAGCTATGGTGCTATGCTAGCAGCTATGGTACCGTCGTGGGAACAACGTTTGCGACCATGTTCCCCGATCGAGTTGGAAGGATGATACTTGATGGAATCGTCGACGCAGAGCAATACTATTCCAACGACTGGAGGGACAACGTTGACCAGTCGGACTTGGCGATGGAGAAGTTCTCAGAACTGTGCCATTTCGCGGGTCCTGAAGTGTGTTCTTTCTGGGGACCGTCACCAGGAAACATCACAGCCAGGTTGGACAGCATCATCCACAGGCTTCAGACCGAACCGATACCGATAAGTGAAGTCCAGTCTGAAGGCATACCGGCATTGGTCACGTATTCAGATCTGAAGTCCTTCCTCATGTTTTCTATCTATGAACCTCTGACTAGATTCCCAGCCATGGCCGCCGTCTTCCACCAACTGGAAAATGGAAATGCGTCCGCTCTGATCGGCAGTGTGGATAAATTTGACATTATGACTGACGTTGATCAAATCATTCGATGCGTTGACTCGCATCGCGGAAACAAGCTTGTTACTATCGAAGACTTCAAGGGCTATGTCGACGACGAGGTGCACAGGAGCAAGTATTTTGGTGACATCTGGCCGATCTTCTCCAGAACTATCCTGTGTACTGCCTTTAAACCAGAATTACCCGATAGCATGGTCATTCAAGGCAAGCAGCCACTTATCTTTCGTTCCACATCCTTCCTGCATACACATTCTAATTGGATCTACTTTGCACAGGTCCAATTGGTCTTGATCAGCGGACATCGTTTCCGATTCTGTTCGCCAGTAACACTATCGATCCTATAACGCCTTTGACATCGTACGTATGAGCCGGGAATTGTCGTCATATATCATTATACTTACCAGCTCAACTTGTTCATAGGGCGCTCAAGTCATCTGCTCGATTCCCTGGCTCAGTAGTCCTTCTACAAGAAGCTGTCGGGGTAAGTCTGACTTAGGTTTTTCTTCTTCCTTATCTTACTAAGATCGTTGCATGCGAGGATCCCGGCTGACTTGTACCAAATTGTCAACATACAGCACACGGTCATTGAACAACAGGCATCGGACTGTTACTTTGGCTATATACAGGCGTACCTTCAAGGAGTGGTTCCTTCATCTAACACTACTTGCCCGCAACAATATGTACCTTTCATAGACACTCCTGTGATTGGGGTTTAGTAGAACTCTGAGACTCTGTTGACTGCAACATGATTGCATCAAGGGCTGTGAACAGCCTCTACCGTGTGCGTAGCTGTAAGTGCGGGTCCACGATGGTCTGCCTGGCAAGGTCTCTTTCTAAGAGACTATGAAATCCAAAATTCCAGTCAATTCCCTTGCAAATACCTATGAAAGAATGCGTCTTGCTTCCCCAACACATATGGTGTATCTGCTAGCTCATGACCACCCCCTGGTACATACACCAAATCAACATCCTTACCGGACTCTATCAACGAACGCGCCAGCCGCAAGGTGGACGACGGACTGACACTCGTATCCATCTCGCCCGTGACCAGCATCAGGGCCCCACCTAGCTTCGCCGCGTGGGTAATGTTGGAGGAGTCCTCATAGCTGCCATCGACCGGATTGCCCATCCAGAGCTCATTCCACCAGAGCTTGTCTATGCGATTATCGTGGCATCCCGCCACCGCCGAAGCGGCCTTGTAAAAGTCGTGATAGTGCAGGACGGCAGAGGCCGCATTTTGGCCCCCAGCTGAGCTTCCGTAGCATCCGACGCGCGAAATGTCCATCCATGGGCGCGTTTGGCCCGCGGCGCGGATCCACGCTATGCGATCGGGGAAGCCGGCGTCTTTGAGATTCTTGTAGCACACGTCATGGAAGGCCTTGGACCGCCAATTCGTGCCCATGCCGTCGATGCACACGACAACGTAGCCCTTGTCGGCAGAGCGACGTAATTTGGGAAGTCCCTCAAACCTCTTCGGTGTATAGAAACCTTGCGGGCCGGCGTATATGCGCTCCAAAATGGGGTACATTTTGGATTCGTCGAACTCCTTGGGACGAATTATCATGCCGTGGATCTCGGTCACACCGTCGCGTCCCGGCGCGGCGAACCTTTCTGGTGCCTTCCAGCCTGCTTCCAGCAAAGACTCGAGGTTGGCGCTCTCCAACGGGACAACTTGCTCTCCAGTTTCGGCTGCGCGCAGGACGGTCAGAGGCGGTTGGTCGACGCGAGACCAGGTGTCAATGAGAAACTGTCTATCAGGGCTCCATTGCCAAGAATGAGTGCCATCACCTTCGGTAACGACTCGAAGGTTCGTGCCATCGAAATCAACACACACCAGATGCGAATAGTACGGGTCTTGGCCCGGTACCATGCCTAATCCCTCGAACCAGATCTGGCGCTTGGCCTCATCAACGTACTCAACGGAGCGAACGACCCAGGTGCCTCGAGTAACTTGGTGCTTCAAATTTCCCTTAAGGTCATATAGGTATAAGTGATTCCAGCCATCCCGCTCACTTGCCCAGAGCAGTTTGTTTTTAGTTTCCATTATCTTGTAATACAGCTTGTGGGCGTAGTCAATAAAGGTCTTGCTCTGCTCTTCTACCAAGACCGTCACGACTCCGGAAAGGCCAATCTCTAGTATTCGCAAGCACTGATGACCGCGTGCGTTGAATATGAATCTGTATTTCTGCCCGTCATTGGACCATCCGAGATCAGTCATCTCGTATGGGTTCTGAAACAGACTATCCTGTACGGGAATCTCCTGACACGTTCCCAGGTTGAACAGGCGGGGTCTCTGGATTTCGACGTTATCTCCTGCGCTCGGGCAGAGCCGCTCGCCAGCTTTGGGCCAGAGCTGATCCAAGGGTGCTGATTCCACGGTTGGAATCATGCGCTTGAGTGGAGGCCGACACTGCCACGCCACTGCATGGCGTCTGTCTGGAGACATGTACACGTCTTTGAACTCATTCTCATCAGATCCATCGCTAGAAAGGCGGTGGGTGGTTCCATCGGACCATCTCGCCCAGACGTCGAAGTCCTGTACAAAGACCTCGGTGGTTGAACTAGTAGACCTCTCGTCGTCTGGACCTGGTCCTTCACCTGGACGTCCCGACTCCCACTGGATAACAAGGGCTTCCGGTGTATCCAAGATGGTAAGAGAAGTGTGTTGCGCTCCTACTGTGCATGCAACCTTCTTCTTAGTTACTGTGTTCTCTAGACGCCAGATATGACCGATGCGGGAGCTCTGTTTTACATGCCGGCCTGTCTGAAGCGTCCCGTAGTACTTGGGGCGCCCGTCGTTGTCGATCCACGAGTAGGTAAGCGGGTGAGGGGTGTGATTTCTGAACGTGATGGAGGCTTTCCGGCGAGACCAAGGCGAAGCAGCCTCATCGCAGCCGTGATCTAGCTGGCCCATGTCGAAGTCCTCATCGCGGATGACCGCTAGATGACCGTCCATGGCGTATTGCCATGTCCGTTCTTCGAACTGGAAACGTACCCATGCTCCATCTGGTGCCACGTTAATCCACCAAAATGGTAGGCAGTCGGGGTCAATTGTCCTCTTGGCGTGATTGCTAAGCAGGGCCGCCAGATTGGCATGATCGAACGCGCTACGACGGACACCCTTCAGACAATCGACGAAGACGAATTCAAATTTTGCTGAATTCAGCCACCGCTTATACCAGAAGACGTTATTGCCAGATGTCCACTGCGGGAACACATTGGCTTGACGAATACAGGTCGTCTCCAGGTTTTCAGGCTTCGAGTTCATGTTGGTATTGTTCATAGACACAAAATGCGTTTGTATGATTAACGAAATGCGGGGACGCTTTGCTTTCCAATAGTCGTTCCCTCGAGATGCGAGATTACCACGACCTGGCCGAAATAGCCGAGGCGGGGTGCTGACACTGGCAGTAGGAGTCAGTGATGCTGTTATGCATGATCGGTGATGACTCGAGTATGTCAGATAGGAGTATTTACAAATATTGAGTCGCGGTAATAATAAACACGTGCCCATCCGTGGGACTTGGCTCTGATGGGAGGTTCTTTCGGAGAATAATCAGTGCAGGGTAGCAACATAACGGCAACGGCTGCCGCCTAGACGTAAATCATCTGCCTCAAATCCATTTCGTAATGCTCTGAAGCACGAGCTCCAATGGTACCTTCCCGCAGACTTGGCAAAGTTTGGACTAAGCGGCGTCAGACTTTACGATCACAAATATCGGATGACGCTTTGAGCATTGCGATGTACGGGAATAATATCTGCATTGCTTGGACTTTCCATTTTACAGTTGCGAGCTATCAAAGGGCGGATTCGCTGGCATGCGTTGAATTCGCCCAATTCCTTAGGTATTATACACGGCGTACACTTGGCCAATCCGCGCAAGATAGACGCGCCGTTAAGGTGCATATTTTAAGCATAGGTATAATATAGTATCAACTAAACGCCAACCGGTCCGGCGGCTCTGCACGTTGATGGGGCTGCAGAAGTCCCCTAGAGTTGGTCCCTCGCGTAAAATGTCTTGTTCTTCTAGCGCAATGCTTGTCTCCGTGGTTGCTCTCTCTGATTGGTTTCCCATTACAACGTCGCGCCGCAGCTGCGCTTTAACATGATGGTAGGGAAGCCAGGGACCAGGGACAGAGAAGCCACCAGCGTTTGGGCGCATGGCCGTCGCGATGCTCTCGGTGCATGACCGAGGTCTTTCAATGTCAGTCCGCATGGGGACAGACGTGATGGGATAGGTTGGGTTCGTTGGCGCAGTCTGTCCTGAGACAGGCTCTCACAGAACACCCATCAAGGCGCCATGGTCGCGGGCGCTGGTTTGGGGCTATTTAGTGGGCCGCCTGATTGCACCCTGTCATTGGCACCCTGGGATCCAGCTCATGTTCGTGACGCTTTTCCCAGGCGTCTCAGCAAGCTGTTTCGAGCACACGAAATTCGTCATATGGCTGTCGCGAACAGCTTTCATCTGATTGCCGTTGTGGTTGTGGGATGTCGTCTTGTCATTGAAAATGTCGCGTTTTGGGTTGAACTATGAGGCCAAAAGTACGGAGTACAGCGTACATATCGCTGGAGGGAAATCGCCAGTCAGATCGGTAGGTGAATCAATCCACCAGCGAAGATGATCTTCTCGGCGCAGATCCGAACATCTGCGCTTCCCTGGGAAAATCCAGAAAATCGCATTGCACAATCCCAGTTTGTGGCCGCTGATCCCCGCCGCGGCGCTCTCGATAAGCTTTTCAGATCTCTTCGACGCAATTGACACTCGAGAGTCCCTGTTTGGATCTGCAGCCAAGTTTCACCGTTCCCTTGGGTTTCATGTGGGGAGCAGAGGTCCTCTGCCAAGACAAAGTCGCCGACTTCACGGACCTAGCTCGTCGAGGAGAATACGGTTGACATGCCCACACCCGTGCATCTGTCCAATTGTTGCGCTGCCATTGTGCAGGGATCTAGGCACTATAGTTTCTTATATCCTTCCTCGAGCAACATGTATCGTGTTCGAAAGGCATGTCCGTGGTGGGTGGCCTTGTTACAGCCTCAAGTCCAGGGGCCGTCATAGAGGAGCAGCACGGCAATTGCTGCCGACCAAAATCATCGTGAATGATCATAATCCAATGACTATATATACCCAGTTCAACACCGCGTACATTCAGCTTTCTCCTTCTCATCATCGCCAACAGCATCAGACCTCCTCTTTTCTCTGTCTTCTTTCATACACTCACAGCCGGTTGATTCGGTCTGCCTCTCTTCAATTCTCAATAATCACTATTAGACATTTTTTCTGTACTTTTTATTCACTTCACATCTCATCTCAATCTCACATATACCCAAACAACCTCCAAGATGCATACCAGCTACCTCATTGCCCTCACTCTTTCCGCTGCCGGCCTGATCAGCGCACACGGCAATGTCCAGGTTGTTACGTTAGTCAACTACTATCTGGCTCATCCTATGTATTCGTACTGACATTTGGCACATCTAGTGGCGACCAAGGTGGTAATGGCACCGCTCTCGGCATCAAGGGTGCAGCCGTCGCCAGGTTCGGAAAGAACTCTGAGACCGAACAGGACACCACCGTCTTCGGCGGCAACGCCAACGACCCTATGAAGGATGGTCTCGGCAAGACCGCCGCCAACGGCAAGCTCGCGGTCTCGGATCTGAAGGCCGCCATGGCCCTGTCCGGCGACACGCTGCCTCAGGTCGCCGCCGACGGCACCGGTACCATCACCGGCACTTGGAGAATCGTCACCAGCGATGGCACTGCCAACGACAAGAGCGGAAACCTCTTCGCCGTGGTCGACGAGACCGGCACTGGCGCATACTCCAAGGGCACACAGCTGACGGCCACTTCGGACATGGTCGGAAATGGAAAGGGCAACGTGGTCCAGCGCATGGTCACAAGGGCCCTGCAGACCGTTGGTATCCAGAAGCGTGCCACCAACGTCGGTGCTGATGCAGTAAGTGACCCTCTCTCTCCTTGCCGTGCTCTGGCGGTGTACTGACCACATCTCCAGCCATTCTCCGTCAAGGTTCCTGCCGGCCTCACTTGCACCGGAACCGATGCAGCCAGCGGCATGAGCAACTTCTGTCTGATGAAGGTCGTCAACAACAACGGCGCCGGTCCCTTCGGTGGCAACATTGCTTTCCAAGTCGCAGGCGCCAGCACGGGCAACACCACCGCCGCAGCTAGCACTACCAAGGCTGCTAGTACCTCCAAGTCGGGCAAGAAGACTCAACGATCTTTCCAAGCATAAAAAGACAATAGCCAGGATTAAGCGCTATATATGATACCAACATAAAGGGAAAAAAAAATCTTGGATGATGAAGGGCCGGACCCCTGTTTGTCGATACCCCATGGAAGGCCGGCCACCCTGATCGATCACCTAAATCTCTCAAAATTGCTGTACATCCCGCGACTATAGGGGTTGGGTTCGCGCATCTACGTTTGTACATAGAATCTGCTGTTCGACCGATACAAGTTCGAAAAAAATGCGGCAACGCTCAATATAAAAGGCATAAGGAGTGTTTGACTTGTTATTTCCCTACTTCCTTTCTTTGTGTCAAAGATCATAACCACCAACCCGCGACGAGTGGAGACTCAGGGGACTTATAAATAATCAAAAATATGATTGCGATAGAAGTTTATATAAATCTGAATATCTTAGCATTTCCGTGGCATCCCTGACCAATCAGACGCAGCTTCCTGAAGCTTAATCAAATTCGACAAGGCATTGAACGTAACTTGGATCTCAAAAATAATTGGGAAGTGGAGCAACAAAATCTTCGCATGAATTCAATCAGATAGCCATGCCAGTATTAATATTATTTATTATCTATTATTGCAGCTTCTATGATACTAATTCGGGGGCCCGGCAGAATGAGTTTAATCTATGCTCTATTGAAATTGATTTCCTAAGTGGCAATCAAATCAACCGCCGCGAAAAGCGACCCGATGAGACTAGGGTTCAGAATATAAACGGCCACACTGGTAGTGGTGCTCGCGTATACGGCAAGCTGAGTACGTACACCGTCCCCTGCAGAGCAGGATAGAGCTTCGCCCTGGCGCACCGGTGAAGTACAGGTGATGTGAGTTACGGCGCTGCTGATCAAGTTTGAGGATACGGCATAGAGTGCGTTCGTCGTCGTGGTGGCGATGTATAAGTCCCCGACCATGAGATAGTTCGTGCCTTCTTCAAGATGAAAAGTTCCCGTGTTCCATCCGCTGCTGGTCGTTGTGAGGTACAGGATGTAGCCACCAGTAGTTGTAGATTTGTACTTGACGGTCTGACCGTTGGCGGCGGAGTTGGCGGAGTTGGCGGACACGAGAGTATAGCTGGTGACGACGGGAGCCAAACTGCTGGTAGAGGTAGCGACATCGCTCGTAGTGCTCGAAGAGGTCATCTCTGTAGTGGTGGGAATGGCTGAACTAGTGACTTCGGGTGTGGCTGTTAAGGTGATCTCGGCACTGCTGGTGGAAGCAGGCTCAACAACGCTGGAGGTGGGTTCAACGCTCGCCGAAGCAGATTCGGTACTGCTGGTGGATGTGGACTCAGCAGTGCTGGATGAGCTAGTTTCTGCGCTGCTAGTCGAAGTTGACTCAAGGCTGCCACTTGAAGTTGGTTCAACGCTGCTGGTAGATTCAGTCTCAGCAGCGGACGAGGTCATATCAGCACTGCTCGTAGACGCGGACTCGGTAGTGCTGGCAGATGTAGATTCAGCACTGCTAGTTGACGTGGATTCAGTTGTGCTGGCCGAAGTCGATTCAGCACTGCTAGTTGACAAGGACTCAGTTGTGCTGGCCGAAGTCGATTCAGCACTGCTAGTCGACGCAGACTCAGTAGTGCTAGCAGAGGTAGATTCAACACTGCTGGTTGACGTAGTCTCGATGGTGCTAGTAGACGTAGACTCGATGACACTTGTAGAGGTAGACTCCACGTTGCTTGACGTGACCTCTGCACTGCTCGAGGAGGAAGAATCCAGGCTGCTAGTAGACGTAGGCTCATCGCTCGAAGTCAAAGTGGGCTCAACAGTGATGGTAGAGATGGGCTCGAGAGTAATTGTAGAGCTGACTTCAGAGCTGAAGGTCGAAGTAGACTCAATGCTGCTTGTTGGGAGGGACAGCGAATATGAAAACGGAGCTACATGTACGCTATACGACGAAACGGTTGAAGTATTGTTGACGTTTGTAGGCAAAGATAGGGATGAATGTGGCAGTTGCTTGCACGGTTTGCCATTGCTTTGACCGAAAAAGGACGCCGCGATGGCAGCGGCGCTGAACAGACGTTGGGAGTGCATGATCTATGGCGGCTGTCTGGCGAAACACTAAAAGAGTGACAGTGGTTGTGACGAAGGATAGAGAGAGATGGAAATCTTCGACAAATGTCATTGGTATTGACACAGTTTTGTATTATTTGGCAGGAAATCACGGTGAAGCTGTATTGTTCAACAACTAGTTCCAATATCCGAACGCTAGTTTTCAGCTGCGAATATTGCTTGGTATAGGAGCTAGTCAAGCCCGTTCTGGTGAAGCTGAATTTTGCTTGCGGCCAAAAACTCTCGAAAGGGTAAAGTTTCAGGAGCAATTCGCGTGCGAATGAGCTAGTCGTTGCGGTCCGCTCATCTCGCTCAATTCCAGAGGCGTCTAGAGCAAGCCTTTGGCGGACACTAGCCGCAAGAGCCTTGACCGCTAACCACCATGAGGCTCAATAAATGATCTCGATCCATGCGCAAACTAATGACCGAAGATTTCACAGAACATGAAAAACAATGCTGTATGAGAAGGAAGACTTACAGAGCTGTGTTCTACTCAGGCTAGTGACATTGGAGGTATAGGGCTGCTCCACGAGAGTTTGTAGCTGATCTAACCTCGTCCTCTTTCAAAGGAGGGTGTGACATTACTGTGTACGTAGATATCTTGAGCAGGGTTTAGAAAAGGAGTACATAGTAAGATTGAAGCACTAACCAGCACATACGACCATAGATACTAGAAAACTCGGCATCCCGTCCGCTCTGCCCTAGATAAACTGGTGATCGCTCGATTTGAAGTCAGGTCGGTGACGATTTGATGACTTTACAGTTCCTTAATTTTTCCGATTTCTTTCCGTGTCGAATCAGTGGTTTTGATATCGGAATGGAAGTGTAAAAAGAGCCTGGTTGCAGCGCGGTTGCGGTGGGGGCTTGTCGCAGGTAGCTTATTTGGGTGTAGACTTGGCCGTTTTGTATGCGGCCACTCTCGTCCTCCACCGGGAAGCGGGGTACGTGCGATTGCCTGGTTTTAGGCCTAGCGTAGCCTTGCCTGCTATTGGTTCAGTGTGCCTCTCCCATCACCGCTACCAAGGATTGGTCCCTGTGCTCTATTTCGCTTAGCTAAGGGCAGGGCAAAATGGTACTCGAAACTAATGCTTACGCTTAGGTTAACATAGACTGCCTTGGGAATACATCGTCGTTGTCCCCGCTTCGACGACTGCTCCAAACTTCATTCAAGTCTCTCCAGCCTCTTTTTTTTTTTCTCTTTTTTTCTCTTTTTTTCCTGGTGCCACGGCTTGACTTCTTCCGAGGTCGAGCAAGAGCAGTCTGGCATTACAACCAACAACACCGTCGAAGAACTGCGTCACCCAAATGCCCACTGCACTGCTGCGGACCTCGAGGCTTCCGCAGCGTCGCGAATCCTGCGAGGATCGTTGGAAGATCTCCTTTATTAGCTATGATGATGTTGACCTCCAACACTCTCGCATACTGATATTAATGCCGAGTGACTTGCTCTCCAAGACAAAGCAATGACTGCGATAAGGACGCCCGCGAGCTTTACGGTCGGCTGGGTCTGTGCGCTGCCTATTGAGCTGGCAGCTGCTCAGGAGTTGATGGATGAAGAATATCAAGACCTACCACAGCCGCCAGCCGATACCAACATCTACACCTACGGCCGAATCGGCGAGCACAATGTCGTCGCTGCGTGTTCACCTGCTGAACAGATGGGTAACAACTCGGCAGCTGCTATAGCCGCTCGGATGCTGAACAGCTTCCAATCGCTACGCTTTAGCTTGCTTGTTGGCATTGGCGGTGGGGTTCCATCCGATGAGCACGACATTCGTTTGGGCGACGTAGTGATCAGTCAACCGGCAGGCTCACATGGAGGTGTTGTGCAGTTTGACTTTGGAAAGACCGGATCAGGCGGGCATTTTCAACGTACTGGCAATCTTAACGCACCGCCAATTATTCTACTCGACGCCCTCGCTCAGCTACGTGCCAATATCTTCCGAGGCAAAGTACGCATCAACGACCACTTGTCTGCATTCTCAGTATTATCAATTTTTGCTCGCCCAGGCCCAGAAGAGGACGTGCTATGCGCTGCATTGTCGCAGCATGTGCCAGGCTTGATATGTCCCCAGTGCAAGAAGGACGATATTATACCCAGGCAGCCCAGGGCCACATCAGATCCTGCCCTCTTCTTTGGTACCATTGCCTCTGGCAATCAGAATGTGAGAGACGCGCCAACGCGCGATCGTATTAGCCAAAGTCTTGGTGGCGGCATCTTGTGTTTTGAAATGGAGGCGGCTGGCCTGATGGATAATTTCCCGTGCTTGTTGGTGCGAGGAATATCCGACTATGCTGATGCGCACAAGAACAAGCAATGGCAGCCATATGCGGCTGCGACAGCAGCAGCGTATGCCAAAGAGTTGCTGCGCACCATTCCCCACGTCAGAGGCCTGTCGGACAATCCTCGGCGACAAGAACGTAAGTGATAATACAGTGAAGTAATATTCATACTGGTTAAATGTACAGTAATCTAATTAATAATTATAGTAACTTCTCAGATTCAAAATTCGGTACCGCTACTTTCGAAGGATCAGAAAGGTGCGTAGACAAGAATAATCTACTGTATGTCACTAACTTAGGACAGATTGCCTTCGATCACTCTCTTTCCCCGAACAAGAATTGAGGCGTCTGGCTATTCATCCCGCAAAGGATACCTGTCATTGGCTTCTTGAAAACTCTCAATATCGGGCCTGGGTCACCAAACCCCTTGGTCTTATCTGGGTTAAAGGGAACCCAGGTGCTGGTAAATCCGTACTTCTGAAGTTTGCTCTTAAGACGATGGAGTATGAGCGACCCCGAGACCTCGTACTTTCATTTTTCTTCGATGGCCGAGGAACGCCTTTGCAGAGATCACCTTTGGGGGCCTTCCGTGCGCTGCTGAACTCCATGCTGGAGCATTTTCCACAATACCTCTCGCAACTCACTAAGCGATTTGGTGATCGTGAAAAGCGATATGGATCGTACCGCGATAGGCGATGGACTTGGGCTGCAGAAGAGCTTCAAGATTTCATGTCTGAGGTTCTAACCAAAGGCACCAAAGACATGCCTGTCGTGATATTCATCGATGCTCTCGATGAATGTGAGGAGCATGATGCCAAGATCATGTTGAAGTTTTTCAAAGATCTTATGAAGAAGGCCAAAAACACAGGAGGGAACCTAAAGATGTGCTTCTCTTCTAGACATTATCCAATTCTAGATCTCGACACCATCCCGGCTGTCTATGTAGAGGATCGAAACCATACCGATATCCGATGGATCGTCCGGGAGCGCCTGAAGGCAATTGAGCCTGAAATTTGGCGCCAGGAAATTGAGGAGGAAATTCTGTCGAAATCTCGAGGAGCATTTCAATGGGCAGTTTTGATCACTGCACGGGCACTCGGTGCATATGCCATGGGTGTACCACGAGTGAAGCTACTTCAAATGCTTACGAATACTTCGGAAACTCTGGACGAGCTTTACGAAGAAGTTTTGAGTGGCGTTACTGGAGCAGAGAAATCACATATGGTCAAGATCTTTCAGTGGATTCTTTTAGCTGGGCGACCATTAGCAACGCAAGAGCTTCGTGAGGCTCTTGCCACTGACCCAGATATAGCACATACAACCGTGTCCCAAATTAGGAACCACGACAGCTGGGTGGAAAGCCTCAGCCACTTCGAAAGATATGTCATACATATCTCTAGAGGGTTGGTAGAGTTCCAAGAACGCGAGTCATGGGAGGAATACGAACCCGATGGAGAAAACTGGGATCGAGAAGCCCAGTTTATCCATCAATCAGTTGCGGAGTATATACTTGAGAAGTTTCTCGGTAACAACAACTCGCAACAGAATGCCTCTCAGAGCTTAATCGGAGCCGGGCATCTTGAGATATCGAGATCTTGTCTCAAATACATCACTTTGATGGACGTTCTGGAAGGCGCTCGTGTGCCTCGCGGGCCTTTTATCGCTCAGTTTCCTCTGGTCTCGTATGCAGTGCAATTCCTGTTTCATCATATCGACGAGGCAGAGAAGACAGGGATTTCTCGACCTGACCTTCTGTCCTTGACCCAGTGGAATCGGCAGTCAAAAGCTTCACAGCAAATCGATTATCTCTGGAGAGTTCTCGACCCTGCTTACGCTCATGCTCCAAAGGATCGGCCTTTTATTCAAACCATTTCGATGTTACTGCGTAGCAAGGATACCGATACAACCAGCCAGAATAGTGAGGAAGAGGACGACTACGATGATCCACACAACTCTGATCTGGAAAGCATCCTATCAGTACCCTCCGAAACATCATCCCAGAGCTCTGCATCACATCACGGGGAGATATTTCTGGCTGCCTCGGAGCTAGGAAGCCTTCTGTTAGAGGTTGGAGAACTCCACACGCTTCTTACAGAAGCTTATTCCAAAGTAGGAAAACAACGGTTCGCAAGGAATATTGGCAAACTTTTGACGATTTGGGGCCGCAACCTTCGATCAGAGGCATCTGAGGAGCCTCAACATCAAATTGTACGATTCGTCCAGAGGTATGCGCAGCGGACGGCAATTCAAATTGGACGCCAATTAGCCATCAATTCTGGCTCTCGCTTGCAGCTTGGTCTTTCACAGCCAGACAAATCTCGTCTCAATGATTGGATCACACGCTCTCGCACATCTCAAGATACAAAAGTGGGAAAAATTACCAATACTCCCAACGATTTCGAGATTATCGAACAGGGTTTTGACGAAGAACTTGAAGATGGCGATAATGACGATGATGACGATGCGAATATCAATCTCGAAGCAGCCAGGGCGTTCTTGCGCAATTCAGCAGCTTTGTTAGAGCTTTGCAACCATCTACGGCAGTGGTTGGATGGCAAACTACCAAAGAGAATGAATGACTCGCTGGACATGCTCCTGGGTACGGAAGCAAAAGTCAACACTCAAGGCGCTGAGGGCCACACAGCGCCGTCGTTCGCAGCGAAGAAAAGTTCAAGACACTCTGTCAAAAACGCAATTTGCCATTTTGTTCTTTCCGTCGGTGATCGAGCCTACCAACTTACCATAAACTCCGACTTGTCCATAGCCCAGGTGACAGCATTCTTCGCGGCGCCCGTGAGTTTAACCAAGTGTTAGTATCGATTCTTGTAACTAACTACGTGCTATAGATATTTCTTAGCTTGGTCATTGTCGGTAAGAATCCTTGTAGTAACGTTGAGTGGAACTGCTTATCTCAATTTCGTGCAGGGCTTGCAGCCATACCCGCTCTTTCGTCAGAACTGCTGAACTTGATTGAATCAGCAGGCTTCATCGTTTTATTCAGATGCGTTTTTAGCATATTCAGTTTTATGAAGTGCACTTCTTTCAATCGGCACATCAAGCGTATTCGCATTCTATTGGCTCTGGAAGCTGAATGTCCTTTCCCTGCCTGCCAAACTCGAGCCGGTTTGAGGACGTACAAATACCCCCAGCAATGGCTCAACCATTTGGCAACTGAACACTCGGGCACCGCTAGCCCATTAGTAGTCGATGTAACAAACTGCAGGGCATCCGGGACTGAAACACATTGTGTACGTCAACCTGCTCATGAGACTACTCAAGAACGATCTATACAACCCAATTTGTCTATACATAGAGAAGAGCAACCAGAGCTTGCGCCTCGTTTGGAATCAAGCGTCCTTTTGGCACTAGATTTATGTTTACCAGAACCTGCAACGAAAGCTACTCACCAGTGGCGAGAACTGGACTTCAAGCCCACTTGGATTGACCAAAAGCTCTTTCAAGACCTAGCCGCAAGGTACTTTATGCAAAGGCTTGATGCACAGCTACTTATGCACCGCAAGCTCTACGTCCAGATCGTCACTTGGCTCGCTTTTACGCGACTGTCTCGAGTTTCTCCGACAAGGGTAAGAGACCCAGCGCGTTCTTTCTCTGTCGCACGCTACTAACTACACATAGTTCTTTATTATCCAAGATTATATGGGTAATGGAAATAAAGCTATATGCCACAAACACGTGCCATCCGAAACTACTATACCTCCCGTTCTGACGCACTACTCAACACAACAATATCTGGCGGATTGTATACACATGGCTTGGAAAAATAGAAATATCTCATTGAGGCGTCTGAACACCAACAATGTCTCGGGTTCTTATTTCATTGGCCTTATACGACTCCTGGCTCGAAACAAGCATCCCCTACCAACTCTTGGCTATGAAGGCGACGGCCTTGAGTTTGTGGAAAGTTTGAATTTGCGGAAGTTGTCTTTGCAGCTAATTGTGGTGTTGGCAATATCTATCATTTCTGGAACGGTCTCAGGCGTACTTTCGGGATCATTAGAGCGCGGCTTTGTTGTCGGTGGGCTAGGTATTTCGCTCTCTCAGCTCTTCGTCGCGGCTCTGGTCTTTGTGGTCCCTCCGCCACGACATACATAAACATACATAAGAAGAGATCTATCGTGACCATATGAACACCTTCCGTCCGAAGGAGCATTTTATAGTTTGAGTGTACATGTGTACAAAAGGGTGCAATTTCCTCCTCCTTTCATATTAACGATATATTGAGTTGATAGCGCTCTGGTACTCCTGCAAGTCGGCTTTGTTTATACAACAAGTATCGACCCAAAAGAACTTGAGATCGTGAATAGCCGCCTGCTTGGCGCGAAAATACGATTTCTCCAAACCCCTTTTTGTGCCTTGCTTCATTTTGACTGACATGTTCGATTGTCACCTCATCTTCGGATAGACTCTATGTAGGAGAGAAAATAACATATGGAGGGATTTGCTTGCCGAATTTACAAAGGCTGAGTTTGTCTTCCTGAAGACGTAGGAGGCGCGTCGTGGAGAACAGGCACAGGGCTAGGTGCCTCAACTCAGGCCCCAGCTGACCAGTGTTGCTGGTCATTCATCGTCCCATATGACTTTAATCTGTACTAATCTCGGACTTGCACAACTACCACATGGTCATACGATTCAACTCAGCTGCCAGCCTGTTGGCCTCGGCTGCAGTCAGGCCATCCACCTCGGCCCTCTCTTCTCCCTGGCTTTGATACACCCACGATGATACCCCAAAGACGAGGGTGAATAGGGAAGTGACGACAATCGCGACCCACGCAATGGCATTTGGGGACCACGCATCCCATCATCGAGTGGAAAACCTGTGCTGATCACTGCTGGACGGGCTACCGGCAGCATTCTCGTTCTGGCTTTGCCTACTATATGCAGCAATTCCAGGGGCTGACGTGCGGGCTGTGAGGTGTACTGCGGCATACGACGTTGGGGACCAAAGCTCTCTCAGCACGACGACGGCGACGGATGAGCCGGTACAGATGCTACGCCATCTCTCCTCCCCTAAGTAAATAGATGGGAATTTATATCCTGCTTCTGCCAAGTATTATCTCCTGGGATGTCGGCATTATATTAGTTTTTCTCAAAATGCGCGTCCGGTGCTGGTGCGGGGTACCTGCCTTCTATCTATTGTAGTATAAATAGACCTGAAGGGCACGGCTTCGAAAGCAATCCTGGGGATTTGAGTTGATGTAATAGAGCGAAGTGTAGTTAATATAGGACGGACGTATAACCGTATCGTAATAATACCAAATAAATAAGGGTTTACGGTGCTGTTCGTAAATACGTAGCTACCTTTTCCTATCGATTTAGCTAATAAATTATAATCTTAAGCGGATTAAAACCTTATTTAACTCCGGCGATTTCCTAACGAATTGTTATAGTACAGCAGTGCAGGATACCATCCTGACTGCTGTCCCTAGCAGTGGCACCGCCACTGCCATAGCCACGTGTGGCTGTCACCTATATAGTCACTTATCACACACTAGGTGTGATGGGTTATCAACGAATACCTGAACACCATATTATATAGCACCCTTCTTATGACTAGTATAGCACGTTTAGTTCGTTGCCATCGCCATCCTATGGCACCACCATAATAGCAGCCTTCTGTACTGTGATAAGTGGTGCCTACGACTTTGAGTCTAGAACCAATTGCCTACCTTATTCCCCTTCTTTTTCTCCTATCCGGGGGGGAGATACCGCTACACAAAAATCCCTCAAATCCGACAACCTTAACACCCTACCTGCGAATGCCGATTCAACATTCCTACCAAAGCTGTAGTCAGCACCAGAGCTGCCAGATATCACAGCTCAACAGCCCACACCGGCACCAGTGATACTGCCACACGTCAACGAGAGCGCACACCTTGCCGGCTCTTACACACTGCCAATGGGAGCAGATACTCTGCCAGCTCCAACACAACAGTCAACGGGACAGTCACACACTGCCAGCTCCCAACAACACCACATCTGCCGGTTCTGCCAGTCAACATTTCTATCACGAAACCAGCTCTTCAAGCATTTGCCGCGCTGCACCGAGCGCGGGCCACGCTCGCCACGCTCATCACGGCATTCCCGATCCCGTTCCCGGGCTCGTTCACCACAGTCAGCTCAATAGCCACTGCCAACAGAGATCACAGAACTGATCCAAGCCCACACGGTATCCGTTATGGCAGAGCTTGCACAAATAAAGCAAGACCTGTTAGAATTGATTGTATTAGTTGAACGCTCAAGCCTATAACAACTACGGCTTTTTGCAATGCTACCTCCTGCCATCGAATACCTAAGTTAATAGGTTACCTCGATATTACCGGCTCCCGCACCGGTTCCCGTACCGGGTCCCGTATCGGCTCCTGTAATATCAATGCCGTTAGTCTATTCGTCACAATAAGCACCTATGTTGTTACCATCTGCACCGGCACCAGTACCAATGCCGGTCCCGTACAACGGGTTCGATAACGAATTGGATGACGAGTCGGACGACGAGACTGCCAGCCCGTACGGGCAGGACCACGGCGCGGACCTATACAAGGAGGACGAGGTCCACGAGGAGGATGATGGTTATAGCGATGGTTACACCGAAAGCTACGATACTGGTGGATCATTAGGGCAAGCAAGTTGGTGGTAGAAGTAGCAGATTAGGAGGATGTGATGGTGGTATTAGGATAAGTAGCGGATGGGATGCCGGGACGGTATTTTTTTTTATATAGGGGGGGGGGGGGGGACTTGTTATAGTACAGTAGTGTAGGATACTATCCTGACTGCTGTCCCTAGTAGTGGCACCGCCACTGCCATAGCCACGTGTGGCTGTTACTTATATAGTCACTTATTACACACTAGGTGTGATGGGTCATCAACGAATACCTGAACACCATATTATACAGCACCCTTCTTGTGACTAGTATAGCACGTTCAGTTCGTTGCCATCGCCATCCTATGGCACCACCATAATAGCAGCCTTTTGTACTGTGACACGAATTAACAATATTAAGATACGCGTCCGAGTAAAAGGACTTCGAATCGAGCATAATATTTTTATTGTATTTTTATTAAAATATCCGTAAATTTGCGAAATATTATTTTTTACCCACTTAAGCTTCCGAAAAACAATAACTTTTTATTATTAATTATGGAAGTTTTTATAATATTTTTAAATTTTAAAATTTTACGAGCCGATTATAAAGCACGAAATCTCGATATAACAATAATAAAATATATATTAATTAAAAATTAATACTTTTTTTTAACGGTTTAACCGTATTAATTTAGCTTAGTTTAGTATATTATTTAGCTAAAAGTATAAATTCCATTTATTATAATCGATTTAATAATTATATTACGCTTATTAATCGGTTTATTAAATACGGATTACGGCATATTTGCCGGCGCCTAATTATTTTACATAATATTTAAGTTGCTTTTTAAAGATATTATTTCCGATTTTTTATAAATTATATTTTTATCCGTTTAAATATAACGTTTAAGGATCGCTTTAATCGTCGCTACCGTCGTAACGGCTGCGAAATTCTGCCACTTTTTATTTTTATAATAATTAGCATAATCGTATATACGTTTTATTATAATACAAGGCACTTCGTCTTAAATTTTAGCCCCTTCCATTTTAAATACGATAATATTCTTTTATTAAGCAATATTATCCCGGTATATAACCGATTTAATTATAATATCCCCGGATATAATAAATTTAATATAAATATTAAATTGTTATATAACCGTATTTTTTGCTGTTTGCTTTTTTTACCTTTTATCGAATCGATTTTAACGTATAAAATAAGTTTTATCGCACCTGAAAACGGTGTACGACGAATTAATAGCTAAGTTTTAAACGGGATTTGCGTTTTAAACGTATTCGCGGCAGATATACGCAATTTAAAAATAATATTTATGGCGATAATTCGGCTTAAAAAGCTTATTTTAAGCGGTTCCAAAATAGTTATATTTATTTTTGCCGATACGCTTTTTTATAATTATTTTAGCTTATAATTATTCGAAATAATTAGTTATTCGGGTTTCGAGCCTTTTTATCCCGCGATTAGTTTTAAATAAAATAATAAAACTTTAAACGTTTTTATTTAGGCGGCTAAGATTATTTTCGATAATATTTTTGCGCTAAAATTTATCGGAATATTATTTTCCGAAATCGTATTAAATAACTAAACCGTTAATAATAACATCGCTAAGCAAAACTTCCCCGTATTAACTAGTTAAAATATTACCGTAAACGCCGATAATAAAAACGAGCTTTAAAGCACGATAGCTAAAACGCATATTAATAACTACGTTTATAACGTTCACTTTTTTTATATATAATAAAATAAAGCAAATGGACTAAAACCAAAATCACTTTATTTAAAACCTAAATAACTAATAATAATAACGGTAATAAAATTAACGATATAAAAGCCTTAATATAATTTTAATTATAATAGATAAATAGTAATAAATTTGTGAAAATAATCGTATTTTAAAGAATTATAATAGTTAAATGTGTATATATAAAAGCGATTATAATGTTTTTAATCCTTTTAATCTGCGAACCTAAGACTAAAACTTTATAAAAGGCGAATATAAATTAACGACTACGTAATTAAATTATCCTTAATAAAGGCTATTAATAAGCGATTTTATTTACCCCACCACAAATCTCACCTAATACTATCGTTAAGTTACACACTAAATAGCATTATTATTACAACTAAATAAGGTGGATGCAAATTACAACTAACCTTTATTTACTAACCCTTTTTATCCATATCGAATGCCACTAACTCTCCGTCACCACCTCTTTTTTTGGCCAAAGCAGCACGTCTGTCTTGGCTACTCTTAAAGGGTCTATCGTACTCCTTTTTTATGTCCGAGACAACCTCCTTTAAAGCAGCCCATCCAGTCCATCCTTGAACGTGATACGGCAAAGGCCGCATCGCTTTATCGGCAGCTGTCACAGTACAGAAGGCTGCTACTGTGGTGGTGCCATAGGATGGCGATGGCAACGAACTGAACGTGCTATACGAGTCACAAAGGGTGCTGTATAGTGTGGTGTTCAGGTATTCGTTGATGACCCATCACACTTAGTGTGTGATAGGTGACTATATAGGTGACAGCCACAACGTGGCTGTGGTAGTGGCGGTGCCATTGCTAAGGATGGCAGTTAGGATGGTATCCTGCACTACTGTATTATAACATAAAATAACGAAAAAAAAGGTAGCAATAATAAAAAGATAATTAGCTTAAGTCTTATTTTTAAAGGCAAATCCGAAAGTAGTAATAAAAAGAGTCGAGATAACGATAACGACGGCAGCGACCGCGGTAATTATAGCGACGACGATAACGAAGATAATAACGAAGACGACAACGAAAACGATAGCGAAAACGACAGCGAAAACGATAGCGAAAACAACGATAACGATATAATAAAAGCATTCGCTCGGCTTAAAAAGTTCTTTTTCGTTACGTTACGCGTAGTGTAAACCAGCCTTAAATTTTATAATAATCGGGTTTATAATATATATAAATTAGTATAAAAGGCGATTTCGTATTATTTATATATATAAAATACGAAAAGCCGGATAAAGGCACGGTCCGCAAAAATAACATTTAAAATAACGGACGTATTATTCCTTAAGCAATAATAGCGTTAAAGCTAGGATTAATATAAATAAATGCTAAAACATATATAACGGGCGGGCGAATAAACACGGTTTTATAATAAAAAAAAAGGCGTTACGGACTTTTTATTAAAAGTATTTAACTATTTATATAATAAAAAAGGGTAAAAAGAAAAGAAGATAGTAAATATAGCGATAATTACGCTTCGGGAAAAGATTTTAGGCAAAATGCATTTAAATACGCTTAGTGCTCGACGAAGGCTAAAAGTATCGTATTATAAGCAAGGGAAATATTAAAAGTCGGAGAAAATAAATATAAAAATATTATTACTACGGTGCGAAATTTTAAGAAACAAGTATTTAAACACGATTAAAAGCATAGCGGACCTCGCGGTAACGTATTATAAGCAAAAAAAATATAAAAAATCGGAGGAGATTAAAATAAAAATATTATTATTACGGCGCGAGATTTTAGGAAACAAGCATTTAAACACGATTACGAATATAACGGACCTCGCGGCGACGTATTATAAACAAAAAAAGTATAAAAAATCGGAAAAAATCAAAATAAAAATATTATTATTACGGCGCAAAATTTTAGGAAATAAGCATTTAAATATAATTAGGAATATAACGGACCTCGCGGCGACGTATTATAAGCAAAAAAGGTATAAAAAGTCGGAGAAGATTAAAATAAAAATATTATTATTACAACGCGAAATTTTAGGAAATAAGCATTTAAACACGATTAAAAGCATAACAAAGCTCGCGATAACGTATTATAAACAAAAAAAAAGTATTAAAAGTCGGAAAAAATAAATATAAAAATATTATTATTACGGCGCGAAATTTTAAAAAATAAACATTTAAACATAATCACGAATATAACGGACCTCGCGGCGACTTACTTCGGTTAAATACGCTATGCTAATACCGAGAGTATTAAAATAAAAATCTTAAAACTACGCTAATTGTTGCAAATATGCATAGATGTTAATACAGCATCGTTAAGTACATAAAAAACGCTATTTAATGCAATTTATTGCATTATCATAGCTGCGATATTCGTTGAGATATCGCTGAGTTACCACGTTGGCTAATGGTAGGTTATCGTTGATAGCCGCCCGTGCAGCCTACCAGGAACGCTGCACGGACCTACCCTGCACCGCCTTTGTGGCTAGTGGTTTCAAAATGGCTGTGCATCGGTTATTGGACCGTGCTGCCATACTAGTATAAGCGTGGGGATCCGTTCCGGGTAAGCCCTACCGGCCCGTGGAATATCATCGAATATCCACGAATTTCCATTCTTTTCGATGATTACAAATCAACCACATTAATAATCCAAGATATTATTAATCCGTTGGATTAATAATATTTTTCCAGATCGTTCTACCTACTTGGATTTTAAGTATATAAAAGGGTTGATTTCCTGTATTTAGATTTCCTTCGTTTATTTACTAAGCTACAATACAATACTCATTCGAATACAACCTTCGGTGCTATTCTACCACTTCTACTTCGAATCCAACGCTTCCCTGCCCTAATACATGGTTTATACCTAGTATTACGACACTAATAAATACTTAGCCGCAAACATCCGGCTACGCTTTAATTTATAGCTAACTTAGCTAATACATATTACGCCCAGGTAAAATACTAAAAAACAAAAGAAATTTACGTCGAAGTGTTACGAACATGCACCCTTGCAGGAAGACGAGTATGTGTTGGCGCTTAAGTCAGGACGGAAGGCACACTGCGGGGCTGCCATCAGAAGAAATGAAAGCCCAAGAACAAGACAGGCCTGGCAGCTGGTGACACCTGGCTGACAGGATCACGGTCTTGGCGCGTGAGCCATGGAATGGATCACGCTTTTGGAAAGTGATCCAGGGATGGATCACGGTTAGGAATGGTGATCCAGTACAGGATCATTGTTTGCTATCGCGATCCAACACCAACATCAATGAGGGAATGAATGGATATATTAAGGACGGGTTTCCTACACTACATAGACAGTCATTACCTCAGTGATCAATCTAAGCATCTATCTTACCCATAGGTGAGGCATTCAATACGCCTTAACGACTACACTTGTGAATCAGTTCTACAGTTACTCTTTGCTCAGTATATTCTCCTACGTTTTACGTATTTGATAACATAAACCCCAGCACTTCTTTATACTTCGGTTTATCCTTAGTATAGTCGTTACACGAAGTAATATAATTACGGCGAGAAGTTTTAGGAAAACAACACTTAAATATAATTAAAAGCGTATCGGATCTCGAAGCAAGCCGGCGTACCTTAAAAACGTTGCTCGAAACTAACAATAACACGGGAAATAACATAAGAAATAATATAAAACTTAATAGCGTTTTAATAACAAAATTATTATTTAAGTAATTAGAAAAAACGATCGATTACGCGTCTTTTAAAAGGCTTTTTTTTCCTTAACGGGATAATATATAAAATTTATGCTATAATATCTTTTAAAATTATATTTTAGCCTAATAAAGCGACGATTTTAAATAATATCGAAATATCGTATTAACGTGTTTTAATTATGCCTTTATAATACGATCGTAATAAATGCCTTTTAGCTTAATATAATCGCTATCGTGCTGTTTATTTTAGTCGATTCTTTAAGCGACAGCAATTACAATAATAATACACAACATTTAAGGCATTAATCCGGTCGATTTACTACGGTTTAATATCGGCATGCATTTTAATATTTATAAATATAAATTTAAGTATTAATTTAATCGGCTCGACATAAATTTAACTCGATTATAAGCTTAAATCAAGCAAATTAACGAGCGATATAATATATTAAATCATAGTTCGGTAGACTTAAAATTATACCCGTAATTAGCTAAGCAAACCCGTAATTATAAGCGTTACGCAAAATGCGACCGCTTACGAAAACCTGCGTATACTTGCTATAACATTTATTATAAAAGCATATTTAATTAGCTATTATTTTTTTCTTAGTTATCGTCGCTTATTAAATTTTGTTTATTATACGGCAGGATTCATCGCGATTTATAAAAGTAATAATTATAAAAAAATCAAAGCGATATTTATAAAGCCGTATTTAAAAATACAATTTTATTTTTCTATAATTAACCGTTAATATTAGGCAGCCACGTTTTCGAACTTAATTAAAACAAATTAATACTTAGCTATTTTAGCGAGCGTAGCAAAAACTATTATATAACGCTTATACGCCCGTATTTCCCCCGAAAATACGCAGCGTTAAAGACGGAAAGCTCCCCTACCATTAATACGGTGCAAAAGCTACAAGTTACCGTGTTATAAGCTATCGAGAAACCGGTCCTTTTTCGCTAAGTAAACATATTTTATAATCGCTCGCTTAGTTATTAGGTCGGTAACGATTTAATAACTATGTAAGTTTTTAATATCCCCGGTTTTTTTAAGTGTTTTTTTACGTGTTTAAATCGCTGGTTATAATATAAACAAAAGTGTAAAAACAAGCACGATTACAGAGAATTACAGCGGATACTGCCGGCTTTAGCTTTTTTAGGCATAAATTTGACCGTTTTATATATGGCTAATATTTTCTTTGGTAAAAAAGCGCCGTTTGGCTAAATATAGCCGCTGCGATAAACGTAATATTATTGTATAAAACGTTTTAAGATCTTCGTTATTTTTTGTTATAATAAACTTAATTCGTGGCGTAATAGCTCGAAAATTGCCAATTTTACAAAGATTAGCTATTTAATTTAAAAAACACTATTAATTATAATATGTTGGAATTATACTTAATTCGCCGACATTTTAGCTCGGTGCATTTTAATCCCGTTATAAGGCTTTTTTCGTCCTTAAAAGCTATGTAGGTCCTAGCATATAAAAGCCACGATTTTCCTAAAAAAAGTTTTTAACGAAGAACGCACATTAAAAACCGGACACTTCGGAAATGGATAATTTTATATGCCCTTTAAACGATTAGCTACTAATTCGAGTAATAAATACTAACTGCTAAAATTAATATAATAAGGCTTAAAAAATAGCGTAAATTAAAATCGTTTTTATTTTTATAACATTTTAACTCGGCTTAATTTTATCCCGCGGCGTATATATAAAGCTTTTTTTATTTTATATAAATCTTAAATCGCAGCTATAATATTATTATATCGGGTAACAAAATACTAACAATAAAATTAATCGATAAAACGGAATATATTTAAGTGCGGGGTTATATTTAATTAATTAAGGGATTTTGTAGTATAACGGTAAAAAAAATATAATGTTTGTTGCTAAAACCCACCTAACATCCTAACTTTATAACAGCATCTCCAAATAAACTAAACAAAACACGTATATTAATACTAATTAAATAAAAGATAGTATCCTTATAACCGGGCGAAGGGCGAGAAAAGTCTTGGCAAAATATTTTATAATCCAGCCTAATGAATTAAGACTTTTCCGCTGTCGCGGCTTATTGATCTTACTTGGGTTTATTCCTAAAAATGGCTATAAGCCTGTTTTCGCCGTCACGCCCTCCAGCTGCGCAACAAAACCTATAAGATGCTTTCGCTACGTTTCGCGGTGTTTTGAATAACGACCAGCGCAGAGAATTGCAGGGCGTTCGTGATGTTCCTAACGTGGACGATATTATATTATTCGCGGCCAAGCTGGATTATACTTAAAGGACAAAGAAAGGTAAAAGTTTCTTTAGCCGACTTTACTCGCTCTTGTTTTGGTACACCCGTGTATGTCCAAGGACCGCGGGACCCCGGAAGGGCAGAGCTATTAACGCGCAGAATTTCACATTGGCGATGGTGCACGCGATCCACGAGATACACAATGCTACGCCGTTGTGTACGCGATGCCTCGTCGTCGTGTGTTATCCGTATCGTGTGATGCAGGTTTGAGCCTCGCCACTCCCATCGTTTGAAAGCGTAGCTGCCGCTATTGCGAAGTTTTTTCCCTCTCTGGGTTTTCTCAGCTTTGTTTAAGTTGGCGCGTTTGTGCGCACCCGATACCGAACCCGACCACCGGGCAACACTGTCAGGTGCTTTTTCCGTCGAAGTCGGAAGCCTGGCATCAAGCACGTTGCCTACCCAGATAGTTGCCAACTCCCACCCAGGTAGCTACACCTAGCTACCAGAATTTTTTTCAACAAGTCAGGTCCTCTGTACCAGAGCTCGGCATCCTGACTAAATAACAACCATCGCGCTCGTCAATCCATCGCCGTGATGGCCAGCCCCCAAGAGTTCAACGCCCTCCGCGAGGAGCTCAGCGCCGAATTCAATGCCTACAGCCAACGAACTATCGCTCTTGAGGCTCAGGTCGCAGCCCTAACCACTCGCACACACCCACAAAAGAAGTCTGTCTTGCCCGATCCCGCCAAATTCTCGGGCAATCCCGGTGACTTCGACTCTTGGTTGCTGGAGATGGACGGAAAAATGGCCGTTGATGGCCAGAGCGGTGCCCTAGGTACCGAACAAGCCCAGTTCAGATACTGGTTCTCGCGTCTGGACACCAAGTCGCAGAAGGTTGTAGCTCCTCATATCCGCCAGGCAGAGAAGACAGACAATTGGGACTACACCGTTATGCGAAAGACCCTTCAGCGCATCAACAACGACCCTCTCAAGCATCGCAAGGCACCAGCCGCTCTTCGGGACCACCAGCAGGGTGACTTCAGCCTTCACTCGTTCCTCAGCAAATGGGAGACCCTTGCCGGCGAGTCCGGTCACGCCACACTCGATGACAACGTTCGTATCGATGCGCTCCGCCACGCCGTTTGCAACAAGCTCCAGTATAAGCTGGAGGATCGAGAGGTCCAGATTGGATCCCTCCCGGATACGTACGACGACTTCGTCGCCCTGCTGCACAAGATCAATGGCGGTATTACCGTAGCACCCAAGAGCAGTGGCTATACCGGCACCCGAACCAACAATGGTCCCACACCCATGGATCTCAGCCTTGTCAACGCTGTTGAGGTGGGTCAATCCCAACAGCCTTCTGTCCAGCAGCGCCGCGGATGGCAGATGGGTGGCAAGGGCGAGATTGCCTCGGCTACAAGGGTATCCCCACACACTTTCGTTCAGAAGGAACTGTAATAAGAACCCCAGAACCCAGGACACCTCAAATCTTCCCAGAAGCTTAAAATTTAGCGCTTAGCATAGAACCTAACCTAGATATCTATATTACCTACACTAGTGTTTATGCTCGGCTCCCGCATCCTACCATACTCATGCGCGTGTAAAATATATTCACGGCCATTTTTCTCACTACGTGTCTAAGGCGTCGACCATGTCTATGTTATACGTCTATCTTTACCCAACGTGTCGTCCTCATCTGTTCGGTCCCTCTTTGGTTCGGATCTCGCCAAGAGTGCTCCCTCAAAGGGTCCTAGAAGTCCTCTCTCGGGATGAAAGTCAAATTAGGTCCATTATGCTCACCCACGAAGGCATCATACAACTGAAACTCGTCCACACGACGGCGCAAGTCGTCAAACCCTCCTGGGCCGCCAGCGCCCAGCTTTCCTGATTCTCCAGGCGCCTGCTTGAAGTCGAAATACCAGAGTGTCTTTGCCACGACCAAGCTCATTTCCATGTAAGCCAAGGTCTTGCCTAGACACATGGTGTCACCAAATGAAAAGGGAATGAAGGCCTCTACCATTCTCGCCAGTCTATCGGGATCAGTATCGTTAAGCCAACGCTCGGGCTGGAAGGCGAACGGCTCCGGGAAGTACTCCTCATTGTGCATAAGGCAGTAGGCACTGACCGCCACGAATGTCCCACCGGGAACAACATGGCCATCGACGATACAGGGCTCTTTAGGAGAGATATTGCGGTCTACTTCGCGCCAGGGCATCACCGTTATGGGTGGCGATATGCGAAGCGTTTCGTCGATGACGGCGCGCAGGTACTTGCAACCGAGGAGCTGCGGCCCACCCGTTATGTCAGACCCGTCTGAGAAGGCGTCGCGGATCTCAGCGGCAAGGCGAGCGTAGACGAGAGGGTGGCGAGACAGGTAGAAGAAGGCGGCGCTCAGGGCGCAAGAGGTTGTCTGGCCGCCTGCGGGGAAGAAAAACAGAGCTTCTGACCATACTTGGCTCTTTTCGATTGATGATGTTGTCGAATCAGATTCTTGATGGCTTGTCGAAGCAACGGCCCAAAAGTCGTGCCGCCCCGAATTCTCTTCGATGGCAGCTCGTTTTTTGATAATGCTTTTGATGATCTCCCCTGCCGTGAGAAGCTTGCGCATGTTGAAGAGCATAACGATCTTATTTAAGGCATAAATGGCGGGCCAAGCCATGTACACACTATGGATTGTGTTCATATGTAGAAAGATATCGATAAGGACCCTGTTCTCAGGCTCGGTCTGTGACTTGAGGTCGACTCCAAAGCCGAGCTGGACGGCAATGTCGCTAGCGAGCCGCTCGCATAGGGGCGTCATGTTGACTGGGCCAGCCTCGGCAGCATCGCGGACCTTTTGGAGAAAGATATCAACCTCGGCGCGCATCGTCGGCTCGAATCTATGCAAGGATTGGCTAGAGAGGACACGTCCGTAGACATTGCGCTTTATCCGGTGAGGTTCCGGGTCCACCGTTCCCAGAACATGCGGGACAGGGCTGAATGACGTAAAGCTATAAACGTGTGATTTGCGTATCGAAGCATGATAGCGGTTTAAATCTGCGTACGTTGTCAATAGGTTGCTTGGCAGGATATAAGGCTACTAAAATATGAGATTGGCGCTGTTTTAACTAGGTATTTACCGTGAAGAGCCGTTACCGTGTTGAAGATAAGGCGATTAGGTCCTTGTCTATACACGGGACCATATTTTTGAAGGTCGGAATGCGCTTTAAGATGGAGCCGTTTCCTTTTTACTTGGTAACCACCATAAGCATCGGTGAGCTTGGCGATAAAGGGGCCTGGGTAATCTCGAAGAGGGTGGAACGCGAGCCGGTAAGTACCGATAAAAAGTGCCTTCAAATGGCTATTTGTTAGCGAAGAGATCCAACTAATTACAGTCGACTGGACTGTTTCTCAGCTTACCAGCGGTAAGATAATAGCCACAGCGTATTTCGCTGCACCAAGAAGCGCGTGGATCAGCTCCATGGTGTGTTGGTGATTTCTGTTGCTATGAGGAATGTGGCATGCTGTTGTCATGCACGTTTCGAATTGCTCAGAATCCGGAAGAGCTGCTGCTATAAATGTCGAGTTGGCTTTAGAAAGGCTAACAGGGGGCTGCGGTGAGAGCCTAAGGAATTTGTGCAATTATAGAGCTCCGCGCACTGCCAAGTCAGACTACCAACATTCACAAGCAAAGCTAAAAATGTACACTACAGGCCCAGGCGAACTGCCCTGGAAGCGTTTAAGCTATATATGTAGGTTATCTCCCAACAAAAAGCAGGTGGGATGCAATAGGACTCTGAGTGGTACTGAATTTCACAACCCCTGCCGTGCTGACCACCCTGTTTGGTTACACAGCGCTGATGTGAGTGCCCACCAAAGGCGGGCCTCCCGTCGCCGTCTCTTGGCTCAAAATCGGGTAGAGACATGGAACGTATGGTGGCCTAGTCAAGCCCAGCCCCCGCGAGCCTTGTTGGACATTTTCAAATCAAGGATATGTGATTGAATGAAAATTCCTTCGGACGGACCCCTGTTTGCGACTTGCCGCCTCGAAACGGCAGTAGATAGAAGATAATGGAAACGCAGAATTGATTGCAAATGATCACGGGTAAATTGACGGTTGATCAGGGACGAAGAACTATCGGTCCATTCCCGCCCATAACTTCAGTAATAGTTACATTGCCCCGTGCCTTCCATTCTCCAACCAGCCGCGCCGTGAAAGCAAGTATATCTTATCTAGTCTCAAGTTGGGAAGCATGTTTATACCACCTAGAGTATAATTACAAGTAACCACGCTATCTAGCGTATCGTCACATTTGGCTACAAGACATCTAAACTAGGTATCAAGGTATTCGGTAGGCAATGTTTCTCTTCAATGCATAGATCAGACCTCCATCCATGGATGTTGGCGCTTGTGGGGGTCTGTTGATGTCTCTGAACGCCTGGCACCATCCTCGGACTGGTCGACCACCGTCGTCTTTTTAATCGAGCTCTCCTCATTCAACTGTTGCATGAGCCTCATCTCAGTCAGTCCAAGGGCCTGGCCGTCCTCGTCAGCAAGCCGGTGGATCCGGGTGCCGGGCGTACTGTCAATGGTGCGTGGAAATGCCCGGAGAACGAAAGTGGAGTGGCTCTTTTCCGATACCTGGCGTGTCCATGACTTGAAAGACGAGGCAATACGGCGAAACACCGCGCTTTCGCCAATTGCGCGCGGGAAACTCGGCATCAAGTAGACAAGATAGACTCCGGTCAGCTCGGACAGACACCAGATGAAAAGCGGTGACGTCGTGAACGTCGAGTCTCCAGCTGACGGATAGGAGAAATCGACGAAAGGAATCGAGTGAACATGTCCAAGTGCCGCAGTGCAGGACAACAGTCCAACAGAGAACATGATCGCGAGACCTATCTTTCTTCCTCTCGTCATTTGCAATCTCCAGATCGTACGCTGTGGGAGGAGGAAGATGGCGATGTCTATGGCAGCGTTGAAGGATGTCGCGGTGATCTGGAGCGCTTTGTGACTAATACATTTACGCGGAGAGACACTTGCGTCCCAGAACCCTCTGATGGGCTCGCAGCCAAATATTGTAGCAAAAAGGCCCGCGATGTAGAGCAAAGTGTTGAACACAATCAGCGCCTGAATCCACCAGAAAAACCCGTTCCGGGTGCCCGTCGGAAGGAAAATTCTCTTCCATTGAAGCAGAACAGCCGGTTTGACGAACAACATGCATGCCGCAAAGAAAATGCCGAAAATGTAAATTTCCTGGAAAAAGCGTCAGTCCATGCACAACTCAGATCTCGGTTCGCACATTGCGCGGTCCCGCGGGTCACTTCCGACTTACAAAACTGACGCCATCGAGCATCCGTCTTGCGCTGATATCCCACTGGTGCACGTAGTAGCCGCCATCCTGGATGTATCTCAGGAAAATTGCCGCAACGGCTATGAAAGGTAACTGTTACCGAATAAGCCTCACATAATTGAAGTCATGTAACCTGGAAAATAGCAACATACAAAGCCGGCCAGAGCTAGATCTAATCACATGTGACCTGATCAGCGTCGCCGTCAAATTATGGGATAGGTAAGTGCCATCGTGGCTGGGCGGGTGCTTCGGGAGCTATTCAATACGTACAATCTTCAAGGTGAACTGTTTTAACAAACGTGAACAGTGAGTACACGCGAACAAGACCACCAAGAGTCACCAGAGCCACACAGATGGTGACAATGGCAATGCCCTGGCTATTGTACAATGGGCGAAAATCTAAGTTCGAAACTTGGCCCGCGGGCGCTGGGGCGCCGGGGTAGTAGTTGAGGGGGTCGAAAGACATGGTGAATGGCGTACAGTAAAGGTGTTGCGGACTCGAGGCGCAACTTAAGCTGAACGTATTTGTAAAGAGCTTCGCAGAGGAAAGGGAATGAGAAATGGAGAAAAAAAGCTGGGATACAGCCATCTGTCATCTACCACCAGGCTGGGGGGCCTAGATAACGAGTAACGAAGGGTCACGGGATCATAAGATCATAGCCTTGTCAAAGTCGTAAGGCCTTGAGATATGAATAGATATGCAGTTCTTTTTCAGCTGCCACCCAAGCTGGGGGCCAAGATAACGCATACCGAAGGATCACAGCATCATAGGGCCAAAGTCTTACTAAAGTCGTAAGGCCGTGAGATATGAATATATTTGCAGCCATCAATAATACCCTACCATGATTTGTGAAGAGTATGCCTGACCTGGGGGCCAACTTTCGTTAGCTGCCCCGGCCAACCTTCGAGGCACAATCCTCAACGTTCTGACTCGCTTTGCCTGAGACTCCATCCAGTGCGGCAAAGTGCATGCAGAGGGGGCCAAATTCAGGACTGGTTGACTGGTTGACTGGTTGGACAGGATCACAGTAGGGTCAGGCGTATTGGCAGGCTGACTGCATGTTGAGGCTGCACGGTTCTGAACATATTGAATAAGAGGTTACAATGGTTGGATTGATCGAACGGCGCGGCGGCCCGGAATGGTTCAGGACGCGTACATGAGCTGTCCAAACAGGTTTGTGACCCGACGCCAGACAGCCAACATGCACTTGTATCTGCGCTCCTCTGGTCATTCTACAAGCAAGTTGGTAAACAAGATGCAACCATATTGTTGCAACAAAATCAGTCGCAATCACCGAAGAGACGCAATATGCACGTTGGTTCTTCTTGAACTGTTCTGGGCCGGGCCGCATATGCATATCCACTATTTTTTAGCGTTATTTTGTTTTCGCCAGCAGATAGCACATCCCCGTACGGGGATAACAGCTTACCCTTGCCATGACCCTCAGTAGGTGGGCTTTGATTGGCTGACATGGCGCCGTGACCATTATGCTATCGTGCTTGCTGTATAAGAGCTGTTGGAAGATTGTGAATGATGCCTGCCCAAGAACCCCTGCACCAACTGCAACCCATGTTGCAGTGGGGTCGCAATGATGGCAAGCGGAAGATGGCGATGCCTGAAGCGCCCGTCGTTTGCGATATAGTAACAAACGATGGATATGTAAGTGACGGGGCTATTCTTATGCTTATAAAGAGTCACGATTCGTCGGGGTGGGATTAAAGGCCCGAGGATCTTGAGTGGAACCAAGAAATGCTATAGTATCGAATTCGAACTCGTTTCCCCACTTCTCTCTATCACCATTAGCGTTCCCGGCGATCGGCGCTCGCCCTAGACGGACGCACTTCAACCAATATGCGATTCCTTTGTCTTCACGGCATGGGGACAAATTCCCAGGTATAGCAACACCGGAAAGCGAAGTGTAATATTCAGGTCAGGACTAAATAGCGATATACAGATCTTCCGGTCCCAAACAGGTATCTCAAGCAGCCCGTATATACTCTGCATGATATGTTTGGCCAACCTGCTATCAGATCAAATCCGAGGCCTCCTAGGCTCAGAGCACGAATTTGCGTTCGTCAATGGCTTCATATCGTCTGAGCCTCTGTCAGGTCCGTTCACCACTCCGCCATCGTTCCAAATTTGAAGTTGCAAATATTCTGATCAATTGACCATCCAGGTTTCCATATGCAAAGTGATGCGCCTTGTTGGAACTTCTGGACGGAGGATGTCAAGAAATGGGATATGGTCTTCCAAGGATACCAAACACTCGTCGAGTTCATCAGAACCAAAGGGCCTTTTGATGGCGTTATCGGCTTTTCCCAGGGTGCTTCGGCAGCGGCAACCATCATTTTAAACCAGGATCGCCTTCTCGGGGAGGCAACATTGTTCAAATGCGCCATATTCTTTTGCGGCTCTGTGCCGCTCGACATGGTTGAAGCAGAACGCGGCAGATTGCGGTGGTTAGACCTGGACACAGATGGTGTTGTTTTGCGGCTCCCTACTGCTCACATTTGGTCAGATCCAGATGACATGTTTCCGGGCCAAGGTCCGTGCTTGTCAGCGCTATGCGACGAGGGATTGAAGGAGCAAGTCATTCATAATCTAGGCCATGATGTTCCCGGTGCTCGTTCAGATGAGTTCCTGCGCGAGTCACTAACGGCCATCAGACGGACATTGGACCGAGCGCAGGATTGATAGATACTCATTACATAGTTCTTTTTATCTTGCAACTACCCAATGCGAGGCAGCCTTTGGCACAACCAGTATATAGCTAGTGTAGCTTGAGCTTGGGTCAAACTTCTTTTCTCACCATTTCGCCATCTTTTGTAGACTTCCATAACAGAGTTCTTTACGTCCCCCAACACTGCCTGTCATGAGCTCAGCTAAGGCTCAAGCTGTCATGATTTGCTCCCGCCTCCAGATCAAGAGGGCAGCAGGAGCTTGTGCAGCAGCAAACGCCAAAGCAACCAGCATCTGGCGGTTATATCCTTCAGACAATATATCTCGTGCTTCTGCTTGCATCGTGGTAGATAACATGGAGAGATCTCCTGTTGCAAGCCCACTCAGAGGATCCGCCAAGCCAAGAGCCTGCAGGCGTGATGAAACATAACCATTGAAAACAGACGTGCCAATGGCCACGCCCACCGCAGATCCCATCGATCTCAATTGCGTAATTACGCCCATACCGGCCGCTGTGAAGAGGAATTGAGGTTAGACTATCTGCGTTTCCATGGTCGGGCGAGGAGAGAGTGTTCAACGATGTGGGCAAGCTCACCTTTGTCGCGAGACTCAACAGTAAATGGGACTAAGAGATTCAGTATCTGAAGATTCATACTAGCACCCAAACCTATAAGGGCTTGGTAAACGTACACAGCCCTTTTGATGTTCACAGATCCATCTAGTTGGCTGAGAAGGGCGTAGCCAATAATCTGCAGGGCGGAGCCAAACAAGATCGCGTATAGACCGGGAATCTTAGCCTTGCCGATAATTCCCCCAGTTGGCAGGGACAGCAAGGCACCCGCACCATACGGCAGGATTCTCGCCCCGGCGTCGAAGCTGGAGAGACTGTTGACTAGACGGAAACGAGAAGGGAGCTGAAAGATGGTCATGATCATTGGAGGACCCAGGAAGGTGCAAACGCTGCCGGTTCAGGGTTATCTTGTTAGCTCACGGGGGCGCTGTAGGAGGGAAGGAGCATACAGTATGATACCAGCCATAGCACGGTTGGTAATGAAGCGCCAAGGTAGTACAGGATCGCACTGTGTATTCTTTTGGGTGACATGGCGCTCCCAGGCAAGTAGTGAAATCCATAAAAGTCCAGATACAATCAGTAGTGTGATCACGAAAGCAGAGCGCCATGGGAACCGAGATCCAGCCTCCTCAAAGACGGAGGTAAAGGAGAGCGTTGCTAGGAGAATCAGTAACGCGCCGAGTAAATCTGCCCTTGCGAAAAGGGTCTTCATGGGAGCCGCTTCTGCTGTTTTCTCTCTGGGCGCTCTGCCATGATGAGGAAAGCCATTGGGGATGCCGACAAGAGCCACTGCGAAGACGACCACTCCTAGGATAACACTACCGACAGTCATTCGATGTTAGTAGTTAAACACACATTCAAGCGAATGATTCCGTTGCTGCTGACCTGATGATGAAGATCCATCTCCATGTCGTGTGTTGGCCGATGACAGCACCAATGAGGGGACCTACCACCAGCGCTAGAATCATGGTGAAGGCAGTCGCGGCGACCAGATTTGTGACTTTCTGGGGCGGTACGGCCTCAACTGTGAGGATGAAGGCGAGGGCATATGATCCGCCGCCGCCGATACCTTGGAACGCACGGAGAATAGTGCTGAAGTCGAGAGAACATATATGTATGATTAGCAGCATTCTACTGCCGGCGTTTCAGCACGGAGAAGGGGACTCACAGCTGAAGCATGGTCTGTGCTGCTGCGCAGCCAGCCGAGAAGATGGTGAAGGTGGCAATGCTCCCCAGGAAGACCATCTTGCGACCCAGGATGTCGCTCATTTTGGAAAAGATTACAATGACGGCAATGTATCCAAGCAGATAACTTGTGATAATCCAGCTGATAGACTCGAACCCCCCAATATCTTGCGCAATCGTGATCAAGACGGGGCTCACCACGCTCATGTCCATAATAGTAATGAAGTATGTGAGAGCAATTCTGTCGCCATCTGGCCGTTAGTCGATCACAATATCATGGTGGCATTGGCAAATTCGAAAAGTCTTGGGAAAAACGAACACGATAGCGACCAGGGTTAGACGAAGTCCTGTAACGTAGCTCAAGTCATCGTCCTCTTTGCCATGGATGTTCTCGATAGGGGAGTCTTGGCCCATGCCAAGGCCTTTGTCGTTGTTCATGATTGAGGAACTTCGAGCAGCTGTGACTGTGAGTTCTTCCTCGACAAGTCAGGAATGCGTGAAAACTCGGATTTCTTTTTGTTGGGGGAGAAGACTTGCAGTTCTGAGGCAGTGACGGAGGGACACGGCTGGATTACAAGACAGTTGTTTAAATGGATGTTCAGGGATACGGCAGATACTGCATATATATGCAATTATCGGGGTTTGCTCTCAGGACTTTTGGAACTGCTCCCGACCAATGACATGACAGCGTTCTCATATGCGGCCTGACCAATTAGGCAATAGCTGGCCGATGCACGTTTCTGGGTCACTCAGATTAGATACCATCTGCGGAAATCGTGGCCGGCGACGTGGGGGCGGCACGGCACGGTACGTCTTGAAGATGTTTGATTCTGTTGCATCTTGCGGCATCCTACACAGCCGGATATTGGTCCCGCATAGCTTCAACAGTGGGACTTTTGGCCCCTACAAACCAGGCCCCTCCCCCAAAGATAGGCGAGGCGGAGGTCACTCATCAGGCTGAACTTGGCCCAGCCCAGAATCATAGTATGTTGGCAGCAATTCCGCTGGAATTCGGGCGCCGAAGACTACTACCGGGGACCAACTTTGCCGCCCGGCGTGACCATAGCCTTGTACATGTTGCATGGGCGAGGAACTGCTCCGTTAAACCGGGGCAGCGTCCCAGAGGATCAATTAGGTTGCCTCATGTATAGGACGTACTGTCGTCTATATCTATAGTTGGCTCACTTCAACAAAGAGTTATTATATCTTCCCATTATATTTCTCGCCCATTTGTCGTTACCGTTATAATACTTCTTTGACCAATCTTGACTAGACCTAATAACAGAGCCAAGAGCACAACATGGACTCAGAACCGTTCGCCATCATTGGGTTGTCTCTGAAGTTGCCCCAGAGCGCAGTGGATGAGCCATCGTTGTGGCAGGTATTGGAACGTGGGGAAAATTTGATGACAGAATGGCCCGAGGACCGTCTCCTGGTGGACAGCTTTGCTGACGGTGTTGATCTTGGGAAACCAAATACGGTAGGTCTCGGGCCTGCGCTCCCTTGGCCTCCAGTGACAGGAGTTTCTGACAGTCAGGTACACAGATCAAGGGGCGAGGGGCTCACTTCGTCAAAGAGGACCCGGCTGTCTTCGATGCCCCCTTCTTCTCCATCACGGCCAGCGAAGCCGCTTCCATGGACCCTCAGCAACGCTGGGCCCTAGAATCTGCCTACCATGCCTTTGAGAATGCTGGAATTCCCATGCACAGTCTACGCGGCAGTCGGACGGCCGTGTTCGCAGGCCTCATGACAGATGACTATACTTTCATGACCTCGCGGGACATAGACCAGGCCCCTCGCCAATCGGCAACCGGCCTGTCACCCCCGATCATCCCAAATAGAATCAGTTGGTATTTTGGCATGCACGGCCCGAGCGTTGCAGTGCAGACAGCCTGCTCGAGCGGCTTGGTCGCGGTCGACATGGCCTGCCAGGCAATGGTCAAGGGGGATGCCGACATGGTACGTGGGCCTATATTGTTCATACAATGGATTGCCACTGACGTGCGTGAAAGGCGCTTGTCATAGGCACAAGCGCCTTGCTAGGCCCCGAGTTGCCTGTCATGCTCAGCAATATGAACTTTCTATCTCGGGACAGCCGCTGCTACAGCTTCGATGCGCGGGCCAACGGCTACGCCCGTGGCGAGGGCGTTGTGGCTCTGGTCATCAAGTCGCTTGCTAGAGCCTTGGAGAGTGGTGATGTGATCCGCAGCGTGGTAAGGCGGCCCTTTGCTTTACACATCCCTATTTGACTTTGTGCTGATGCCAGGGCCGGGGCAGGTCAGAGCGACGGGCCAGAACCAGGATGGCCGGACTCCAACTCTCACACAGCCCAGTTCCACCGCCCAAGAGGCTCTCATTCGGCAAGTGTATGCAAGGGCCGGTCTGGACTTTGCTGACACAAGGTATTTCGAAGCTCATGGGACGGGCACTCCTACAGGAGATCCGATCGAGATGACTGGAATTGGCAGAGTGTTCCGGAAGCACCGTTCCCCTAAGGAACCTCTTTATGTGTAAGACGACGCCGAGTCTCCCTTCCAGAGTAATTTGTGGTTGCTGACTCGGGGATGAAGTGGATCTATTAAGGCAAATGTCGGCCATCTCGAGGGTGCCAGCGGACTGGCAGGGCTTCTCAAATCTGTGCTTGTCCTAGAGAAAGGCATCATCCCTCGCAATGCTCTGTTCGAAAAAATGAACCCAGATATAGACGACGAGTTTTATAACATACAGGTTCCGACCGAGAATACCCCGTGGCCATCCTCAGGCCTGAGAAGAGTGTAAGCAGAAAGAAAGGGCGAGGCTCGGGCCAGAAATGTATTCCTGGCGGACTGCGTAATTCATTGGCCGCTGACTCTCTCATTTCAGTTCAGTTAGTTCATACGGTTTCGGGGGTGCTAACGCGCACGCAATCCTCGATGACGCATATCATTATCTGGAGAGTCGTGGACTTGACGGCTTTCATAACTGCACGGAGTCCGACAGTCACAGTCGCAGTAATTATACCAATGGGGTCACCGACACAGTCAAAGACCAGTCGGAACCCACACTGTTTGTGTGGTCGGCCAATGATGCAGGCGCGGTGCAACGTGTGCTCGACGGCTATCGAGAATATTTCTCGACTACCATTGCTCATAACACGCGTAAAATTGAGCGACTTGCTTACACTTTGGCAGTTCGACGAAGCTTGATGGCATGGCGCACCTTTGCTATAGTTGATACTGCGACGGGCGAGCTATCGGCTACGAAAGCGGTCCGGGCTTCGTCAGGGCTGGGGTTGGCTTTTGTGTTTACAGGACAGGGAGCGCAGTACTGTGACATGGGTCTGGAGCTGCTTCGATACCCTATCTTTGAAGAAAGCTTGAAGCTTTCGGATGCGTTCCTGACGAGTTTTGGATGCGAATGGTCTGTTTTTGGTAGGTCCCCGACCCCGTCAATGTTCGGAGCAATGACTCATGGACCCCTCTAACATGTCTCAGACGAAATCCGCAATGCCGAGGGCATCAACCGACCGGAAGCTAGCCAGCCACTCACAACAGTATTGCAGATTGCCCTGGTGCAACTTCTGCGAAGCCTCGGCGTGATGCCTGCCGCGGTGCTGGGCCATTCCAGCGGAGAGATCGCAGCCGCATACACCATTGGCGCCTTATCCCACGAGTCTGCCTGTCGCGTCTCATACTGGCGTGGGCAGCTCGCTGGGAAGCTCCGCGGAACCAGTCATGACGGCGCCATGATGTCAGTTAACCTGAGCGAGTCTCAGGTTCCGGGATTTCTGGAGAAGATTGGAGTTGAGAAGAATGTCATTCATACGGCGTGCATCAACAGCCCGACCAACGTGACGTTGTCTGGGCCGTCGGACGTGCTCGATCTTCTCAAGGAGCACCTTACCGATGAACAAATTTTTGCGCAGAAGCTCACTACCGGCGTGGCATATCACTCTCCAGCCATGCAGGCTGTCTCTGCCGAGTATATCGAGCGAATAGGGCCCCTATCGTCCGGAGAGGCGACTGGAGTCCCAATGATGAGCTCGGTTACTGGCCAGCTCGCGGCCCTCAAGTTGTTGTCGACTCCGCAGTACTGGGCCGGGAATCTTGTGTCCCCAGTCCGATTCTCGGACGCGCTGCAGTGTCTCGCAGGCACTGGAGATGCCTTGCCACTTCCACCGGGGATCGAAGCGGTCACTGATATACTGGAGGTCGGCCCACACTCGGCCTTGAGGAGACCCATCAGGGACACGCTTACGTCGATATCGAGCAGTTCGGGCTCCACGATCCGCTATCATTGCACACTGACCCGGTCCCAGTCTCCGGGGTGGACGATGGTCTCGCTCATGGGGACTCTATATTGTCACGGCTACCCAGTTTCTATCGCCGCAGCAAACAAGCTCGACGGAGCCGCCAAGCAACCTTTTCTGGTTGACTGTCCGCTATATCCATTTGACCGGAGCCGTAAATACTGGCTTGAGTCGCGTGTGAGCAAAGACTTGCGCTTAAGGCCGCACTCGCAGGGCCACTTGCTTGGTAGGCGCAGCAACCACTGGAACGCGCTGCAACCGACCTGGAGAAACTGGCTCAGCGTAGAGACCATGCCTTGGCTGGCGGATCATGTCGTGAACGACTCGCCCGTGTGTCCAGGCACTGGCATGGGAGTCATGGTCATGGAAGCTGCCAAACAACTCGCATCGACCGAACCCGGCTCCCGTCCGATTTCTGGTGTTCTCCTCAAGAATTGCAAGCTACTCGCACCCATCAGCGTCGGCGAGAAGGCGCAGCTCGCCACAGAGACCGAACTACAGTTGAGACCAGCAACCCAGGCCCACGAGAAGGAACACGCCTCGTGGGAAGCGCGCCTCTGTTCCTACCGCGACGGCCACTGGACCGAGAACTTCCGCGCTCAAGTTCACATCCAGTACGAAGATGCGAACGATGGTCAGGTAGACCACGGGCGCGAGGCACTGCTCCAACGCCAGCAACTCGACCAGCTGCTCGCTCAGACGGGCGTCCAGGCCACCACAGCCCTTGGCACCCAGGACTTCTACTCTTACTGTGCCAGCCAGGGCCTTCAATATGGAGACGCTTTCCGCTGCCTCAGCGAGATTCGATGCGATGGCCGTTCCGCAGCTATTGCCTGTCTCGATGTGGCCGAAACGGCAAAACACTATTCGGCCAACAATCTGGTCAACCCTTCCAACCTTGACGCAGCGGTACATCTGTACTACGCTCGCCTGTCGAACGGGTTGGCGGAGCCGATGCCGACCCTTGTGCCTCAACGGGTTAAAAGCATTTGGGTATCAGCCAAAGCCTGGGAACAAAAGACATCGGTGCTACGCGTGGTATCTGTGGATGCGGAGGCGGTCAATAGAAGCTCCAGCACCGCCATCGAGACTAACGTCTACATATTCGGTGACGATGGGTCGCCCTTAGTATACTTTGAGCACTGCGTCATGGCCGAAGTTGCGCGGCCTCAGGACAAGGACGGTGCAAGTTTCAACCGCCCGCTGCTCTACGGAATTCACTGGAAGCCCCAATTCAGCAGTCTCTTAAGCGAACAGAGGCTGCAAAGTCTGTTCCACCGGCGTCTCATGCCACGCTGTGGAGATGAGCCGACGGGCTCATGCTTGTTAAACCAAAAAGCCAGCGACGACTTTCGGGCGAACATGTTACGCAAGTGGATGGATGAGGGCCAGTTCCGACACTTTCTGGACCTGGCTTCACACGAGAACCCCGATCTTAAAGTTCTCGAAGTTGGCGCAGGAACGGCTGAAGTTATGCGCCAAGTGGTTGCGGCCTTGCAGGGCTTCGAAGCCGAAACAGGCCAGACACGATTTGCACACTATACTTTCACAGACACGTCATCAGATTCTCTTGATGTGTTCCGTGAATTTGAAGATCTCCAGGATCGTCGAGGGAGAACCTCATTCCAGATCCTGACACTGGATCGAGACCCCGTAGAAGAGGGATTCGAGATAGGAAGCTTTGATTTGATCATCGCTGCTGGGGAGTTCCATGACCGAGCTAAACCAGAAGAGACTCTTCTGTACCTGCGTAGTCTACTCCGACCACAAGGCATCTTGGTCGCGGCTGACTTTGGGGCAACTGAGTCTGGGTTTATCGACGTCGGCGGGGCTGAGGCTGGCTGCTCAGACACTTGGAATCATGCTGGGCGGGAGACAGAGAGCCAGCCCAGTCTTCTCGCGAGGGAGCAGCACTGGGACCAGTTGATGCGCCAAACTGGGTTCTCCGGAATCGAGCTGACGATCAGGAATCCAGGATTGCGGGTCTGTTATCACGGAGGTCTCCTGGTCACCTCAGCCATTGCAGATCAAGATGAAGATGTCCAGCAATCCACAGCACTGATTTCTGATGGGCAAGTGCTTCTCATCATGGATCAGGCTTGTGAGACTCAGCTTTCTTTTGCTACTGAGATCGAAAAGCAGTGTCCATCACGACGGGTGGAACTGACAGAACTGGCCACGAACCAGGACTGGACCTCGCCCGATAACGCGATTGTGATTTGTCTTTTAGAGATCGATCGGCCTCGTCTTTCAGCCCTCTCCGAAGATGATTTCGTGTCTCTGAGATGTTTGTTTTCTGGCTGCCAGCAACTGCTTTGGGTAACCTCATCAACGCGGTCCGACCCACATTATGGGATGGCTACTGGTTTTCTCCGAAGCATGCGATCCGAGGACGCGAACAAGCGCATTGTAACACTCAGTTTGGAACATTCGGGTCCGAAGTTGGACATGGATGCGGCCGTGTCTGTCGTCGATGTTCTGCGACAATGCTTCATAGCCAACCCTGCATCGGCAGAGACCGAGTTCGTGATGTGTGACGGGCAACTACACATTCCTCGCGCAACTCGCGAAATCAACCTTGACCATGAGCGCCTATCACGTCTGCACCCCCAACTGCTGAGCGAGTCGTTGCATCCAGGGCCACCGCTCATGGTGACCGTCGGTACTCCTGGACTTCTTGACTCACTTCGTCTTGAAGAGGATCCGGTTTGCCAGGACGAGCTGCGACCAGATGAAGTCGAGGTTAAAGCACAGGCTTGGGTTCTCAATTTCCGCGACGTCTTCATCGCTCTCGGCCGACTGGGCTCGGAGAAACTTGGCTTTGACTTGGCCGGCACCGTTATCCGTGTTGGGTCTGGCTGTGAAGAGTCTGGGCTCCAACCCGGGGATCATGTCATTCTCGGCATCCCTGGTTGTATGCGGACTCACCCACGCGCACCAGCCGCACATGTGCTCAAGATCCCCCCCGCACTGACACCTCATCAAGCAGCCTCGATCATGGTCCCCGGCGTCACGGCATACCAAGGACTGATGAATATCGCGCGTCTCCAGCGAGGCGAGACCATCCTGATCCATTCAGCTGCCGGCTCGACTGGACAATTCGCCGTGGGCCTCGCTCGTTGGCTCGGCGCCGAAGTGTTTGCCACGGTCGGATTTGACAGCAAGAAGCAGCTTCTCATGGATCGTTGGGGCATACCCGAAGATCATATATTCTATAGTCGGGATACATCCTTCGCCCAGGGAGTGATGCGAATGACTCACGGTCGTGGTGTAGATGTGGTATTCAACTCGCTTTCAGGAGATGGCCTGGAGGCCAGTTGGGAATGTGTTGCCCCATACGGCCGGTTCATTGAGATCGGAAAGGTCGATATTGCGGCCAACTCAGCCTTGCCTATGGCTCGTTTTGCCCAGAACGTCACCTTTGGTGCTGTCGATATGCATCATATCGCGCGCACCAACCCGAGTCTTTTGCGCCAATTGATGATCAAGTGTTTGGATCTCGCCTGCCGCCAGGATTTTATTGGCATTCCTACGCCTATACATTTGTTCCCGATGTCAGAGCTGGAGAAGGCCTTCCGTTTCGTCCAGAGTGGCAAGAACTCGGGGCGTACAATCGTGACCCTCGAGGAAACCGAGGTGGTACAGAAGCTGGTCGTTCGCCGTAGCACTTGGCAGTTCGACCAGAACTCATCCTACATGGTTATCGGCGGCCTGGGTGGCCTCGGTCGACCTATCATTCGCTGGATGGCTGACCGAGGAGCCAAGCACTTGATTCTTCCGTCCCGAAGTGGCGCCACCTCCGAAGCTGCTATTAATGTCGTTTCCGAGCTACGCGAAAAGGGCGTCCGGGTCTTGGCTCCGCGCTGCAACGCAGCAGTGGCGAATGAGGTTTCGGCGACGTTGAATGCAGCTTACTCCGAGAGATTCCCGCCCGTCCGAGGCTGCATCAACTCCTCGATGGATCTTCAGGTACGCTGCCATGTCCATCCCTTTCCACCAGCTCTGTGTTCACCTATAGGCCAACGCTAATTATTACAGGATTCTGTCTTCGAAAACATGACTTACGCGCAGTGGACGCGCTCCATTACGTCCAAAGTAGAAACAAGCTGGACGCTGCACCAGATGCTGCCCCGCAACCTCGACTTTTTCATTTTATTGTCGTCAGTCGCTGGTATCTATGGTCTGCCTGGACAGAGTAACTACGCGGCCGGCTGCGCATTTCAAGATGCTCTCTCGCGTCACCGCACCGCAACCGGCTACCCGGGGATCTCTGTGTCCCTCGACCTCGGCTGGATGCGCGATGATGGCGCTATTCACGAATCTGCCGATCTTAAACGCCGCTTCACTAGCGCTTCGGACATGAAGCCCGTCGCCACTGCTGATCTACTCGCCGTGCTCGACCACTATTGTGACCCTTTACTCCCTTCGCTGGACCAGGATCGAAGCCAGCTGCTAATCGGGCTCACAACGCCGGACGAGGTGCGCGCGCAGGCAAGTGCAACGCCGGAAACTATACGAAGCACGCGCTTGCTCGCAGGATTTGACGTTGTGCTGGCCAATGAGGCCGGCATAGCAGGCGGTTCATCTGTCGCGGTCGACGATGTAGCGCAGCGCTTTGTGCAAGCCCGCAGTGCGGCCGACCGCGTTAAAGTGGTTGCGACTGCCCTGCGACAGAAGGTTGCCCGGGCTCTGGGAGTGGAGATGGATCATGTCGACAGTTCAAAGGGCCTGGCTGACTATGGCGTAGATTCGCTGATGGGGGTTGAACTGAGAAATTGGATCCGTAGGGACTTTGGGGTCAGTGTCGCCGTGTTTGAGATTATGCAGGGGAGCAAAACAATTGAGGATGTTGGGCTTCTAGTCGAGCGAAAGAGGGAATTGGGTATTTGATGGTCCTTGAGCAGTGGTGAAAAAGCGGGAAGCGGTTCACCGTGGGTTTCCTCCGAAGGATTCTGTTACGAACATGCAAACACATCCACCCTTGCCGAAGGAAATAGACAGAAGGAGGAAAGTCGTAAATAAGCCTAAGGCAGACCAACAGGAAGGGAAAAGAGACCCCGCACTCACGCCAGCACTTGATTGGCAGCTGACAGCAGCTGTGTCACACTATAACGGCCCGGCCGTACACGGTCATTATGGTGTTTATAGACCGCACACCAAAACGGGACTACGGCGTTCGAGCACTGCAAATTGCTGTTGATAACCACGGCTATATAGAACGCGCTGAGGAACAGTATTCTGTTGCTCTTTCTTTTCCTTCCTTAACTTTTGATTCTTCATCAATATACGTAGTAGCCTTCTAGCTGGCTCTGTCCTATTCTTGGTTCTATGCGAGGCCACGTTCTGGACTGTGATTGGAGCAAAACGATACTCAGCCAGCTTTAGCGAGCGTATTAAAGACTGTCACATAACACTCGAAGACGCGTCTTTCCCTCCAAAATACCCAGCGTTATAGACGGAAAGCTCCCCCACCACTAGCGCGGTGGGAGAGCTACAGGTTACCGTGTCACAGGCTATCGAGAAAGCGGTCCCCCTTCGCCAGGTAGACATGTCCTGTGATCGCTGGATTAGTACTCAGGTCGGTGACGACTGGGGAATCCCCGGTGTTGTATGTTTTTTTGCTCTTTTTGTTTTTTCTTTTTTGTCTTGATTCTCTTTTTTTCTAGTTCCTGTCGTTGTTTCGTCGTCGTCGTCGTCGTTGTTTTAGCTTGTTCTGGGTCAATTATTCCATCTCGCCCACCCTAGCCACTCAAATAGGTAGCTTAACTATGATTGGACGTCACGTCTATTCATCCCGATCGCCATACTGTCAAGCAGCATTTCTTTATGACAGTAGGCCGACTACTAGCACACTTTTGAGATTGAAATGGTATGTGTACACGAGGATGGCTCCAAATACGAGGCGGAGTTCGAGCATGTTCCAGCATACGTTGGTGTCTTGGCTTATGCCCTCAAACCGCGACACGAAAGCCAGGTTGAGGAAGCTGTGGTAGGCAGTGCTCGTACAGGTACTCTGGTGATTGTTGAAGATCATTCATGAATGACAATCTCAACGATCCATGGTACAATTATCTCACTTGAGCCACTATATAGGTGATGATAGTGATTGTAAGTGTAACGAAAGAAGATTGAGTTGGCCTTGTAGAGCTACGAAATAGAAGTGCTGAACAGCTATCTAATATACCCGAGTAGATGATACGCGGTGAATACTACTCCGTCATCACAATAGCAGTATACTGCGCCAGAGCTATCCTGAGTGATGTCCTTGTTTTATGCACCATTCTGGCATGTGCACTCCAGGTTTGAATCGTCGTAATAGCAGATACCGTCATTCACTCCGCACTGCGAATGGTTTTAGTCGCCGAAGCAGAGCAACCCAATATGTGTGACTCGATTTACTCACCGTGTGGTCTGTTCGGCAAGTGCAGACTCCTCTGCGAGTTCCGTCCAGGTTGAAATAGTAGCACGCATTCTCTGCTGGCACACAATACTATCATTTCTGTTAGTTATCGTCCACCAAATGCCCAAAGTCTCGAAAAGCTGGATCATCGGGCAACTTACACCAGAGTAGACGGTGCGCTTGTCGAGCGTCTTAGTAACCTCGGATCTTGTGACTGGCGTAGGAGCAGCGGCCTCCGGGTTTGGCTGCGGTGCTGCGACCGCAGAAGTGGCTGCCAAAGAAAGCAGGACGGTGGCAATGGTTCCAGAATAACGCATTTTGATATCTAAAAGAGTCTCTTTTGTAGGACTAGTACTTGGTTCTGCCAGGAAATGGAAGAGGTCTATTTTGATCAAAGATGCCATGGTCTACTTATATAGTCATTTCTCATCGTCAAAGCATTAAAGTCATGGTGCTTCTAGCCTTTCTCATTATCCACTGCACTATAACTTCATTTGTCATAATTCATAAGTGACCGATATTCTCAAAGTCTTTCTCATTCATCCAATACCATTACTTATCACAGGTGATTGATCTCAACGAATCCTCCACGATCCTGTCAGCTGACCTATATGCCCGACCTGTATGCCCGAGAGCCTATGCTTCGGTAATAGCAGTTGCCGATCGTCGCATATGACCATTTCTTCGGAACTCGACGCATAAATATGAATTAGTCTCACGTGAGCAAGATATCTTGCTAGTTGAAGCCGTTGCAATGGTTCACGTCCTTCGGCTGGAGAATATGGTCCGGATCATAGGACTTAAGGAACGGAAGTCGTATAGCTGCCCATTTTATGATCTTATTATAATTTCAGAGTTACTATGATTGGTTCACGCAACAATCATCTGTAGGCTTATTGCATGCTTATTGTATGCGCTTACCCAGGAAAAATTGGGAATCCTTCGGGAACTATCAGCCGAAATATGCGTGCGTGGAAAATCGATCCTTCAAGCCTTGTATGTCATATGAGTGAGATTCGGGAGCTTCGGTATAGCCCAAAGGCTCGAATAAGGCGACAATAAGCGTTTACGAGTTTTGGAGATATTTTGAAAGGGTTGCACATACGGGCTCACGTGCACATCTTCTTGGCGATCACCGCTCTTTGAGGGTTAGTATGTCGGGAAGAAGGAGAGAAAATAATACCGAAGGAGATCTCGATCTATGCGATATAGAAGTTTTGTGTATCATTCATGTTCGGCATAGATGATAGAGAATGTGTATAAAGAGGCAATATGCCAGCATGGGAATTAGGCTTCAAACTCTCAGTCACAGCAATACATCTCTTGTATCCAAAAGACTTCACATCAATATTGACAAAATGAAATTCCTGTTTGCAATCAGTCTTCTCTCTCTCTCCTCCTTCGTGGTTGCCCAATCTGGGCCGTGCTACAACCAGTAAGTGGATTATCGACATCCCCGGGTCCTGCTCGCGAGCCAGACGGCTGACAAGTATTATAGCGCCGATCCAGACAACAATATCGGTAACTACTGCGAGTGCGAGGGTGATGGTAAGTTCTAGTTTCTTCCATTAACACACGTCCCGCTGCACAAAGAATAGTGTTACATTTGGATATCTGCCCTGTGGCATTACAATTGGCCGCATCAGCATACTGATGATTTGATAGGACTCTGTTACTTCGACTCCCCGGACACTGGCTGCGATCCCCCTGAGTCCGGCTCCATTCCGTGTCCTTAAGTGATCTGGCACAGATATCATAGCTATTCTCGCACATCTCCAACATTCATATACACGGTGTCTCAGAAGTTCATTTAAAGATTACGATGAGGCCCATGTAGATAAGAAGTCAGCATTTCTTAGGAAAAGCAAGAAGATTAAAAGACTGTGCGAGAAAATAAGCAAATATTTTACAAGCCCCTCAATATTGAGAAGTTCAATCCTCCACCCATGCTTCGATTCCCTTTCCGTAGAGACAAAGGCAGCACCACTGTAGCATGTGCTCACATCGCTCAGCAGCAGCAGAAACAGCTGCATCGTCATTGGATTTCAACTCCTGAAGCCGCCGCTCCCAGGACAAAACCCTCGCCCTGGTGAGAGCATTCATTCTCGCATTAGCACCCTCCCCTTCAGCCACGGAGGCCCCCATCTCAGTCCTGTCCCAACGTGTACCGAAGGTATGATGCTCACTAGCGAGCGTGAACAGCTTGTCTCCGGCGTAGCGTAACCAGACTTCGACCATGGCAAGGAGCTCAAGGCAAGTGAAAGGCCCGGATGGCTCTCCTTCCAGTGACCTCTTCATGATGTCTAGGCCGCAGGCTGTGAATGCTTCGTCGCGGAGGCCGAGCCCGGCAAGGCGAGCGATACCTGCGGCTAGGTTGCGGGCCTTGGCCGAAGCCCCGGCCTCCGTCGAAGTCAACGCTTTCTCCCAAGTAGTGCGGATGTCGTCGACGAGAAAGGGCAGATCCACCCAGATCCGTCCATCAGAGGTCATGATAGCCTCTGTCGTAGTACCTTTGGCGGCAGTCAAGGCGCCAGTCTCCCGTGCCCATAGAATGATCCTGGTGAGGCGGTCCTGTGCCGGATGATCTGCTTCGATATTGGAGGCAGAGAGGGTGAAAATGAACCAGATGTTATGCAACTCAGCCTCGGTGACTTCCATGGGCCTGCCGTCACCTCCTGACTGGGAAGCGAAACGGCGGGTCATGCCTCGGATACAGGCTCCCATTGTGTCCCACAGTGTATTGTCGTCGCCGCGCGTGGCTTCATTCGCAAACATTTGCCTGCCTAGCTCCAGCACGCGGATGGCGCCGGCTGTGTGCTGGTTGCTATCCATGATATGATATGTAGGTGAAGGACGAGAGTGATAAAAGGTAAGAAGTAGGAAATTGGCAGTATAGCGATCTTGGTGATATAAGAGGAATGGTTTGAATAAGACTTTTGAGCGGCGAGTAGCTGCTTTTATATTTGAGAAATATTCGAGAAAACATATCTGTCTGTATACTACCTAGGTAGTGAGCCTGAGTACCTACCTAGGGCTGCTGATGTTGCTGACGATTCTCGAGATCCCGCAACACGCTCTGACTGGGGTCCAGCGTCCCTGGGCAGCCAATATGTCTACCTTGATCATGCATCGGCAAAAGTCGCTTTCCATGGGTACCCAGGTCCCTGGGAAGATCGAAGATCTTCAAAATGTGCATCAGCACACATTCGCTGGAAGGCAACGAGGTACCTAGGTACCTAAGCACTAAGCTCTGTCCGGGGGCGGGACAGGTGTAAGGGGGCCCCTGGCCTGGCCTGGCGCCGCTACTTCATATTCCCTTCTGGGGACTTTTCCACCCCACTGGTCATGATAGCGTGCTTTGTGAAGGATGAATCCAAGATATTGAGGAGTCATCAGTTGATGACCGCCGTTTTGATATCCAGACTATTACAAATGGATTGAATGAATCGCTGAACTATACTCGGTACGATTGAGTGGAGATTGAGGCTCAAATTGAAGGGGATCGCAAGTACCATGGGAATGGCGAGAGGGTTAGAGAGGATGCCACCGATGAGGACGTTTGGAAGGAATTGAGGATGCCCCTGGAGTCGGCACGAAAGAAGCCTAACATATGCTGACCGTGCTGCCTTAAGATGAGGGCGACGGTGATTGATTGACGGTCTGCAGCTTCGACGGTGCACTGACGCATACTGCGCAGTCGGCTCGGGCTGTCAGACTGCATTTGGAGACTGTACGTCGTGAGCGATTGGGTGAATTGCGGGCTTCTAGGTAAATCATAACTACCTACTTTTTGTGTACAAATATTCAGCTCTCTATGCACTTTCGCGAACCAATCCTTTTGCTCAAATACATTCAGTGGTACCCTATCGGCTCAGTTCCTGTACGATATGCCGGATACGCTGCCAATGGATCCTAGGAAACAGATGGTTCTGTTAGCACTACCCTGGTGGGATCCCAGACCATCAAACGTATGAGGAATACATTGACTAGGTAGGATTGCTTACCATGACTTCGGCAGGTCCCTCATTAGTGACCTTGTACCTTGTTTTCCAGTCCTCAGTTTTGGACATGGAACAATAATACAGCCAATCAAAGACCTTGGGCAAGGGAATAGATATCTCGCCGCGGAACTCTGACAAATCTCCCGCTCCCGAGGTGGAATACTCTGTGGGATCGTAGTCCGGATTGACAGCCCGCACTGAAAAAGTAGTCTGCCATGGATCAGGCTCTCCCGGGGCCTTTGGCTGGTATTGAGCCTTGGATGCTATGATCGGGTGATCCAGGATGAAATCGTCCACCATCAAGAAGCAGTCCGTCGCGATGCCGTCCGGGATCTCGCTCTGTTCGCGCATGGCCTTGAAACGCTGCCGCAGGACGTCCACGGTAGCACCGTTTAGTGATGGTTCCGAGACGAGGGCGGGCTGGTGTATTGAGGATAGGTTGGCTGCGCGTCCCCAGCACTTGCTGTACACCTTGATCTTGGTAGTGTCGTAGATTGATCGGAACACCTGCCATTTCTGCTCTGTCCCTTCGCGGTAGGTGATGCGAAAAATGATAAAACCGAACCGCGCCAGCTTGGCGTCGAACATGTCGTGCAGCCATCGCGGCCGAGCGGCTCTCAATTGCGCGGCTTGGGCAGCGGCGCGTTCCTGTCTCATCTGGGCCAGCCGCTGTTTCCTCTCCGGATCGAATGCCTTGTTGCGGTTGAATGCGCGGAAGAAGACATCATTGTCGTAGTCGTTGGCTAGAAGCTCGGAGACTTGGTCGGCAAGCTGGCGCTCATCGGGCTGGAGACCAAGCGTCCAAAAGGGCTTTTTGCCACTATTTGGAACGTTAGGATCGTAGTCGGCGCCCTTCAGGATAATATTAACTTCGGTCTCGGTCAGCGTGTCTGGGCTAGTCATGACTTTGTCCTGGAGCTCTGGCATGGTGAGGCCGACCTTTTCGCGGCAAAGGCGGTCTTCTTCAACCGGAGTCGGTCGCAAATACAATTGATTTCTCTCAGCGCGTGTGACAGATGCCGGGTCCGCTGCTGCCAGAATGCGCTGATGCAATGCCCGTTGCTCAGTTGACATTCTCGTCAGGGGGAAACCAGGGACTGGTTGCGGGACATGCGCCACCGGGTGGTGCTGATTGTGTGCGTCCATGCTGTTGACTGGCTACCTTGCGATTTCCCCCTCGCTGATTGCTGGTTGTCGTGGAATAAAAGAGGTCAACCCAGATCATGACAGGCAGTCGGCCTTTCTTATATAGGTACGTACTGCTGCTAGTGCAGGAATGTCTTAGCGTAGCCCAGGATCCCGATCATGATTCCAATCAGGATCTACGTAGTTGCTATGCTTACCTCGTAGAGATCCCGTAGAGGTCCCGTAGCAGGACTAAGCCGAAGATGGGCAAAAGTCGCTTTCCATACATAGGCACCCAGGTCCCCGGAAGATCGAAGATCTCCAAAATGTGCATCAGCACACATTGATTCGGCGGCAGGCACTAAGGTCCCTAAGCACTAAGCTCTGTCCGGGGGCGGGACAGGGGTGAGGGGCCCCCTGTCCTGGCGCCGCCACTGGTCATGATACCTAACGTGGTGTGCCAGAGGGCGGAGAAATCGCAGGCATACACTCTTTTATTAGTGGCAATGTTCAGACTTGATGAGCCATTCAAATTACTTAGATGCCCAAAATAATTGAATTTCACGTCATCCATCATTCAAAGAAACTTCTCTTTTTGATTTTTCCGATCTTCGTAATGTCAATCTCAATCTCGTCTCCGTCTTTCAAAAACTTTGGTCCGTCTGGCAAAAAAATACCAACACCAGACGGGGTGCCTGTCATGACGACTGCGCTTTTCTTCAGCTGGTGGCCTGTACTCAGAAACTTGATGATGGCGGGGACGTCGTAGATCAAGTTGTCGACACCTTTGTGGACCTGCATGCCATTCTACTCATCCCAATGAACTTCAAGGACCGACAAGTTCGAGTCCACGGTCTCAATTACCCGATGGAGGGCAAATCGCTCATCTGCTGCAGCGAGAAGCGCTTTCCATTCGTCTAAATGTCTGTCGTAGCTGTTGAAGTAGAATTTCAACGCCACGTCAACGGACCTAGCGAGGGTTTGTCAATAGGCATGTGAGTTGGCTTTGTATATCACTTCATTTCATACCTCTGAACTCGCTGTCTCCATAATGGAGTAGCACTCCCCGGCTCCGGCAGGACTGCATCCTGAATGAGAATCTTTGCTCCGAGCCGGAGCGCAGGAATCTGAGCTTTCAAGATCTTGACGGCGTACTGGTCTCCCCAACAACGCAGAACCATGCGGAAGAAATAGACGTCTGCTTTCTCTGTCTGAGTCCCAAAGAGCTCATGTGGCATGAACTGGACGCGATCTTTCAATGAGTCGGGCACGGTCGAGTCGGCGCCTTGTATAATCGGGGGCGCGTCCTGGACAAGTAGGTTGAGGTTCTCATACTTACTTGCCAGGTCTATGGCGACTGATCCTCGTTGCCCGCCCACGTTTACGATGCGTACATCTCCGAGGGATGACCAATCGTAGGACTTGGCAACAAAAGCGTCTCCGCAACCCGGGACGTGATCTAGGGACTTCATCCCGCCGGCAAAACGCATTGCTGCCTCGGGGTCTGAGCCAAGTACTTTATATACCGACTTTCCCCCGTTCGCAAGGGCGTAGGCCTGTATGTATTAGCCCCAGTAGGTAGCTCGAATTTGGAGTATTCTGTGAACACATGAGTTAGATGTGGAATATGGTCTAGACTCACCGTCTGATTAGCTTCTTCGGAGTGTGGCCATTTCTCAATCGCTTCCCCAACCTAGTGTAATGCGTCTGTGTTAGAATGGCGTTCTGTTTTCTTCAAATAAATAGATCTCCCACTTTAGCAATGGCTGGCCATGTGTCGTGGCTTTCAAATGTGGCCCAAGAACTTATATATGGAATGGCCAAGAATCTTGAAGTCTTGGTATGTGCCACCATACCTGGTTCGGGCTCTGTCAGGATGCGCATGGATATCGCATTTCGGAGCAGGCGTCTGATTAGCCCCTTACTGAGATCCGTTTTCTCAGCAATTTCTTCAAAAGACACCTGGCCCCCTGAGGGGATCATGTCCAGAATCTTGAATCGGACAATGGAGTCAATGCTGACGACATTCGAGACCTTGAGGACATCAGTTTCTGGGCACCCAGCTGGGCCTGAGAGATCATTACCCCGGCAAACTTGTAAATCGGCATCAGAGGCTCTAACAGAACCTCATGGAGCTCAGCAGTTGCGTCCAACACATCATCCCGAAGTTGGTGAACATCAGAAGGGAGGGTTGGAGGGCTGTTTTCCGCAAAGGATGGAGATTCCACTCCCTGGGTTGACAGATGTGCTTGGAGCTCTGCAACCGCGGTGCTTATCTTTGCAGCGAGTTCGACGATTCGAGGAGTGACGTTGTTTGGGGCCATTTTGACGAGGAGCAAGATAGCGAAATGTTAAAATATCAAGAGTGGGCGCGATAGGTGAGATACAGTGTCTGACCACACAAATGTCAGATGAGGAGGAGGTGGAGCCTGAAGATAAAGAGTCCATGATAATTGACCTGCGCCTCTTTTAGGCATGGCTTTAAGTATGAAGGACTTTTGCGACCGCAGATGAACATAATGGAGCGGCATCTATTCTGTCCCCAGGTGGAACACAATACCCCACTTCAACCGCACACCACCGGCCCCAACAAGTGTCTGGGTTTCATAGAGCGAGAGGTCATATTCACATTCATAACCAAACGCCTTTCATCCAACCGGTCAAGGCGCAAGCGAATAAGGATACAAGGTCGTAATATTGGGATTCTGCCGCCAAGGCCAAGTGAATAACCGACTGCACAAAACCAGAAGTTGATCGACGCAGACTTTTGGCTGGTGTTGCAAAATCGACCCAATCATAGGTGAAAGATGAGAAAGCACAAGTGCATGGCTTATAAACTGCATCCATTTTATCCGACAAGCGGCAGAGCTAGGCAAGTGATACGTTATGGCAAGGGGGGTCTGCAGCTTTGGCTGCAATCCCACCGTGCTGTGTGTTTTCTTGCACTTTTAATGTTTTATTATAATCGTTCAATTGGATGATTGTCTTGACGTTATGATGCGAGACGTTGCCATAATGATAGCGAGGTACACGGTCACTCACTCGCAGGACCTGAGCTACGCCGCAAGCAATGATGGAGCACACTGGCTATTAGCTTCGCGAAAACGAGTTTTGCCGTTGCCTATTCCATAAAGCTTGTTCCCCGGATCTTGTAACCGTTTATGGCAAATCTTTTCTGTATTTCGATTCCTCTGGCTTTGGTTACGAAGATTTATCCCAATAGCAAGAAATATCTTTCATGCCAACACTTAAAGCCTGCAGAACTAAGCTTCCACAGAAAGAAATGAAGGTGCTCCTGTTGTACTGCAGTGGAGGGTTGAGAGTACTCGCAACGAGTTCTAAGCGAGTGATGATACACTTGCACACTTTCCTGTGCTTCTTAGTGTTCACTTCAATCACGGCATCGATGATACGAGCTGGTGGGGCTAATATGAAAATTAAACAGCTAACATACCTCGGTAGCTCAGCGCCAAGCTTTTTGATTTATTGGAATACTGAGCTACTGCGATTCAACCTTGAGTGACAAAGCAAGAATGGAATTCCGTGTGTTTCTATATGGCGTCCGGGCAGCCGTTGTTTTGCGAAGTGACCTCTTATAAGATATTTCCTCATCTTATCTACATGTATGCATTTGTAATGAACGTTTTTCCAAATTAGCGCAGGCTTTGGCTATAGCGCCTGCGCTGAGCAGCCTGCTCGAACCCTCGGCTGAATTGAGCAAGTACTATGGATTTATAGTATATAAGTTACACGATTTCTGTAAGTCACAATTGGCCCAATTCCTCCTGCGGTCGCCCTATAAGCTTTCACTTACGGCAAACCTTTGCGCCCTGTCTCGGACATCTTGCCTCTATTATCATTTGGGAACACAACAATCGTATCATGATGAACTTTTCACCGGATGCCGACATTCCAGACCTCTCTGGCAAGGTCATCATTGTGACTGGCGGCAGTAGCGGATTAGGGAAAGAGAGCGTACTGCAATTGGCCAAGCACGAGCCGGCCGTCATCTATCTCACGGCCAGAACTAAAGTACGCGGCGAAGCTGCCATCGAGGAGATACTGCAAGCTGTGCCAAAGGCCAAAGGCAAGATCAGATTCCTCGAGCTCGATCTAGGGTCTCTCGCATCAGTGAAGAAGGCCGCGGAGAGCGTTCTACAACAGTCCGATCGCCTGGACATCTTGATGAACAATGCTGGCCTGATGGCATCGCCGCCCGGTCTTACGGTCGACGGCTACGAAGTCCAGTTCGGGTCAAACTACCTCGGCCCTGCGCTATTCACCAAGCTTCTTCTTCCCATTCTCACCAGAACCGCCAACCTGCCAGAATCAGATGTCCGCGTCATCAATTTGAGCTCGGAGTTGTTCAGACAAGCCCCCAAGGAGGGGATTCTGCTCTCCGAATGCAAGACCCCTCTCCTCGATATTTCCAGCGTGGCGCGCTACGCCCAGTCTAAGCTTGCCGACTACTACCAAACCCGTTCTTTGAGTCAAATATATCCGAAAATCAGCTTTGTTGCTATTCATCCCGGAGTAGTGAACACAGGTTTGCTTGATGACCTCAAAAAGAGACGGCCCTGGCTTGGGGGGCTGATTGGTGCGGTGGGGCGTTTGTTCCTCACAAATGCTCACAACGGAGCGAGGGGTCAGCTTTGGGCAAGTTCGACGGATCGGCAGAGCATCAAGAATGGAGCCTTTTACGACAACAAGCTGAGAGAATACAAGGATACCGTACTGGACGATGAGAAGCTTATGCGTAAGCTGTGGGACTGGACTGAGGAAGAGTTGAGGAAATTGGAGCAGTAAAAGGACCATTGTCAAGTCGAACATCAGAAAAGTGTTTTTTATTTACTTATCTATTTGCCAAGATTTCGGCTATATCAATCTAAAATATCTTTCTGTCTCATGTTTTACATTTTCTTGTATTCGCGTCAAAGTCGAACGTCTTCGAAGTCACCGCGATCTATCTTAATCTTTGACTATTATTTGTCTACTTATCGGTCGAGGACGGAGGGAGTATCGAGCATATATGCTCTGAAAAAAATATGAGATGTCTGAGGCAATCCATTTCCTGTTATCAATACGGCGTTTTCATAGGAATGAAGAAAAATCCCGTCAACCAGAAAGGAAACATTTTCCAGGTAACGACGTCTCCGTTTCGAGTCCTGTTTTTGAAAAGATTCAATGTCATGGCGACACTCATGACCCAAGCAGGAACTCCAGACCATGTAGCTTCCCAGAAGAAGCATGCAACACCGGTCCAAATCAGCAATCCGGACGCAGCGAGAACTCTGGCATTTGTATCACCGAGAACGAGTGGAACCGTTTTCCTTCCAGTCTGGCTATCCCCGTCCATGTCTCTAAAGTCTTGGGTGTGGGACACGGTGGTGATTGCAGCTGCGATCACCATTATCCAGATCATTGCTGTTCTTTCAAGGATTGAATGTCCTGTAGCAATTTCGAGAGGCCCTGCTAAGAAACAAGCGAATCCTAGCCCATTGAGTAGATTCTTGAGAAATGGATCAGAACTCCCATTCCACTCGTTGTAGTGGAGACAAGAAACTGCTTCAAAGAGACATGGCACTAGGCCACCAAATCTCAATGAGATGATCAAGATGACTGGATACATGCAGTACATTGCCCAAGTAGCTTGAAGAGGCGTTAGACGTTTGGAAGGAAGTGGACGCCATGGCTTGTTGATCGCATCTTCTGCCAGCCCATGTCGCTGGTTGTGGAGATTGAATAAGGCAAGATTGCTCCACGACCACATCAACATGCCAGGCGTAAGCTTGAGGATATGTGCGAGGCCCCTGGAGGGGCCCATGGAGAGCTTTGGTGCAATGGTCGCGTTCAAAACGCCGAAGAGATATCCAGAAACGATTATGTCGTTGATGTTATTACAGCTGAGCAGGTAAGCTGTGTAGGCATGGTATTGGAAGAACTTGATGAAATTGAGAAAGAAGTTCTCTGCACGTTTGTGGTGGAAAGAGAGACTGTATTGCTTCGAATGATGCGCCATAGTGTTTTTTGCAGTTGGTAGCCTTGAGAAACGATAAAAGAGACTTTCTTTCGAGAATTGGCTTTTGGGTCCGTTTGAAATTCAACACACTACCTTCTGTGTGGTCGACATCCCGATCATTTATCTAAGAAAGAAAATCATGCCACTCTTTTCTTGTTCCGTATACTCCGCCGAACTATCTAGTTGGTCTGTGTTCGGCTCATCTTTTGCATGCTGTATTGTGGAGCTTGCATCACGACATTCAGACACGAAGCCCGATTGCTTCGGCCCCCGACAGATCCAGTGAGCAGTTGGACCTCGATTGACAAAATACGAGATTATACCGTTCTTGCATTGACAAGAACAACATCGAGCCTGCAGAATGGTGCTGCAAGTATTCAGAGATATCACTCTGACAAGGCTCTCAAAGTCAAAAAAATATCGCTCGTAGGGGAATGAGATGTACCGTAGAATTTGTGCTCAGGTGCGCTAAGATGCCCCATGTCGATACCTGATTTCTACATCTCATGAGTATAGGATGCATTGATACTTTCTTGCCATATCAGTCTGTATTCGGGCTTGTGCGTTGATACATGAGCGCTTCATCTTGTACTATGAAGCCGATGATCCTTACGGAACATCATCTTGCTTTGACGAGAGGCACCGACCCAATCTCTTGTGTTTCCAACAGTGATTCTGACTATTGCCGGGTCATTCCGTAAGTACCTATGCAAATTTCTAGGTAGTGAAAGTTGGCTTTGGACGATGGTCAATAGTTGTTAATGGGTGCAAAAGAGGGTTGCATTGCGGATGGTCTATCGTAGTACTGGGGCTAGCCCCCGAGAATTGCCTTAAGGCTGTGCCGCGCCCAGCAGTAAGCACCGATTTGCCACCGACCTTGTAATGCAAGCGGGCCGACCCGGCTAAGGCCCAGTAAACAATGCTCGCAGCCTAGGTACCTACACTAATCGTGCCCCGCCCCCACTTAACGGAAGCCCTGCAGGCCTACCAACCGCCACTGATCATTCGCGTTGGTCTCTGGACTGCCGCCAACGCTTCATGCTTGGTCGAAGAATGATCCCCGATCCATCCTGCAGATTTTAGACCCAATACAACCCGGCTATTATTGATCCGATGAGACAAATGTACTGTGTTTACTCAAAAGGATTATAGATGCATTGGCATGTGCATGTGCATGTGCATTGTTGGTATTAGTGCGGTGCAAAATCAGGGAATGATCCCGATTCCCCATAACACCCTCCGGATTTGGGACGCAGCGAAATCGCACACATGTGCCTGTTTTCTCCGTCAGATTGTGCCCGTTTTCGCGAAATTTGGTTCTCGGGGTGTGCTGACAAGTTCGCCGTCGCTTACGTTCCACATACCCCCTAGCAATGAGCAAGAAAGGACTGGCGAGTTTCACAACGAACATACGAGGGATTGGTATTACTTCAATACAGGAAAATTGACAAGAGCGCAAAAATGTTCACATAACGCAAATTTGATGTTCATTAATATGAGTGCAGAGAAAACTCGCTTCAGCCAGATCTCTATTTCCCCTAGACCTGAGAAGAATCAGTGACTGCCCATTCCCTGTCCACATGAATGGCGTCTGCCCTTGTTAGATCTCTATGAGATCGGTAGTTGGCCTCAACATTTGACAGAGGAATATTGTCAGCAAGTCTGACAAAATTGCCATGATTATCGTTCCCCTCATTCGCGCTAGTATCAGTCTTGCGGCTTCTAAAAGCACCTGAGCCTCCAGATGTGCTTGTTCCCGGCTTTGATTGAAAAAGGTTTCTTTTGAAGATTTTGGTCAACGATGGCTTGATGACCGGAAGACAGGCGTTCACCACGCCCAAAGTGGGCTCCAAGACAGAGTAAATGGCCCCTGGAGTGACCGTGTATGTCATATCCGTCAGGTCCCAGGTCCAAAGCCAGACGACCCTCATGAGGGACAGTACGCATATTCTAAAGAGTAATAGAACAATATCAGCGACCGGACTAAATTCACGGGAATGGCCAAAGGAGACTTACAATGCGCCCAGACTAAACATCCCCGCAACGCTGATCTTTTTCGAAAATGAAAGTTGAAGCTTGAATAGCTTCGGCATAGGAAGTGTGACGATGATACTATCTATGACGAGATTGGTGATGCCAGCTACCAGGTAGGCCAAGTTCTCGCCTGTGCACATCCCGCCCGGGATACTCTTATCCCAAGAGTATCGTGCTGGCTTGCATAGCGCAAACGTCTCGATAATGACCATTGTTAGATAAGCAAGCGTGATTCCCATTATAGCGTGACATATTAGTCGAAACCTCTTTCCTGGGAATATCGATGTGTATAGTGACAAGATCGAGAGTTTGACACATGTATTAGCCGCTGCCCACAGCAGTTGCGCGGGCACAAATAACTAGACAGATGAGTAGTCAGCAGACTTTATCCTTTGAGGGCCAAAGATAGGTTGCGAACCCTTAGATGCAGTGCGAACATCTCAGGATGCATTGCCAACAAGTCTGCTAGATGCACGCCGAGTCCAGCAGCAAAACCGGCTACAACTTTGATCAGTATGTGATCAAAATATGGAATGAAGGGCCGTACCAGCGAGAAAGACCGACACCGCGCCAGCAGTGAAGAGCATTGCCACAATGGCCATGTAGTCATGAAAGACGAGGCGCTGCTCCAAGATACGTCGCGACCATAATCGCAGTCCGAGAGCCACGATGGCAAGAGAAATTGCAATGAATGAGATTATCGCGAGTTGGATCGCCGCTAGCGGCAGCGCCATGGTGAAGTTCTAGGTGGTGGAATATGCATATACAAAACTTGAACAACTTCCTAAAATAAAAAGCCTGGAAATAAGAGGAGGGATCTATATCTGTGCCGTGCTATCTCGGGTAACGCGGATTGTATGCAACGGCGCGGTCCGGGTGGAGATAAACAGCATTCCCTGCTCCCGCATAGCCCCCAACATACACGTACTGTGTAAGGCTGCGCTTGCGTGTGATTGACATCGAACATGCCTGGCCTGGCAGCTCCGTGGTGACATTAGACGCCGTCAAACCGCTGTCACACGCAGTTGGTTCATGCCACAACAAGGTGGCGCACATGATTCGATGGACATGAGAAAGCGGATAGCTTGCTGTAGTATTCCGGATGCCTCCCATTACGACTCTGGTCCCGGTGGCCCAAGACGAACGACTCCGCTTGAAAACGCCATGAAGTAGCTGCCCGCCTGGACGATACGACAGCTCCATCGTTCCACAAACTATGAGCATCCCGCGGGAAACACAACAATACTATACGCGCCCATTATGCAGCCCCATCAATTGCCTTGGATCTTCACTCATACATGAAGGCGACTTCCTTCGATCTTTCACTTCTATTGCATCCCTACAAATGCACCCAAACTTTTGACAAAGAGTTCTAAGTTCATCTCAAAACAACAAAAATAAAGAAAGATGTCTTCATCCTCCTATGATTTCGTTGTCGTCGGCGGTGGCCTCGCTGGCCTTGTCGTCGCCAGTCGTCTCTCTGAGGACCCGACCAAGAATGTCATCGTCCTGGAGGCGGGAAACGATCACAGAGAAGATCCGCGAGTGCAAACTCCAGGCTTCTATCCTGTACTACTCGGTTCCGAGCTCGATTGGGGTTTTCAGTCCGAGCCACAGGTATGCATTTTCCGTCAAGAAAATGAAATTATGTAGGCTAATTATATCACAGAGTACTCTGAATGGAAGATCTATCAGTCTTTCCCAAGGCAAGGCCGTAGGTGGCTCAAGTGCGATCAATGCCCACGTATTCGTGCCTCCCACAAGGAAGCTTATCGACGCCTGGGGTGAACTTGGAAATGATGGCTGGGATTGGAGCACATTACAGCAGTATTTCACCAAGTCCTATACTTCGCCCTCCATCAGTTCGGCGGATGATCTCGGCGTCAATGAATGGGAGTCCAACAATGACTTCGCCAAAGGCCCAGTCCAAGCATCCTTCTCGGGCAATGTCTCGCATCCCATAAGAAGGGCATGGCATGAGAGTTTCAAAGCTCTTGGCCATGTCGCTGAAACTGATCCATTCTTGGGAATCTCGACTGGGGCGTTTACTTGTTTGTCAAGTATAGATCCCGCGACAAGGGCAAGAAGCTTTGCTGCTTCCACTTATTACCAAGCTATCCAAGACCGCGACAACCTGAAACTTCTCACAGGTGCCGTAGTCGAGAAGATCCTGTTTGACAAGGCCCGACCAACTCCTCGGGCCAAAGGGGTCCGCTACAGCCACGAAAACGCCACACACGAAGTCCTTGCTAAGAAGGAAGTCATTTTGGCTGCCGGCGCTGTACAATCGCCCAAGATATTAGAGCTTTCTGGGATCGGAGACAAGACTCTACTCCAAACCCATGGCATTGATCTTGTCAAGGACTTGTCGTCCGTCGGTGAAAACCTCCAAGACCACCCGCTCTGTAGCATTGGTTTCGAGGCAGCCGACGAGGTAGAGACGCTTGATGCTCTGGTCAGACAGGAACCCGAGGTGATTGGTCCTGCTATGGCAGAGTACGCCGCAAATCAGACCGGAATGCTTTCGTCAGTTGGAGTATACACCTATGCCTACCTGCCCATTCTCGAGCAGAGCGGTAAGCAGTCGGTAGAGCAACTGCTCAAGCACAATCAACCTCCACACGGAAGCCTACCAAGTGAGGCTCGAGCCAGGGCATACTACAACATTGCGGAGAAGGGCTTGTTGGACGACGACACCCCATCTGGCTCATACCTGTCGATTCTGGCTCAACACAATGCCCCAGCGCCAGTGCAGGGAAAATACATTTCTGTCGGTCTTATGCTCTCCCAAGCGCTTTCCCGGGGAAGTGTTCACATCCAGTCTGCAGATATTGGAACTGCGCCCACTCTGGATCCCAAATACCTCTCGAACCCGATCGACTTGGAGGTCATGGCGCACCACTTGCGCTATATCGAAACGATCGCTACTACCAAGCCCTTCAACGATCTTTTGAAGAAGCCATTACAGCACCGCGATCCTGCTTCTCAATTCGCTGACATCGAGGCTGCGAAGGAGTACCTTCGGTCCAACGTCATCTCCATGTGGCATCTCAGCGGAACCTGCGCTATGCTGCCTGAAGAGAAGGGTGGCGTGGTGGATTCTGCTTTAAAGGTCCACGGCATTGAAGGCTTGCGGGTTGTTGATTCGAGCGCGATTCCCATCATCAGTACCGCAAATTTGCAATCTACTGTCTATGCGTTTGCGGAGCGCGCAGCTGATATCATCAAGCAAGAACACGGAATGAACTGATTGTATCAGGCTGATGCGAGTCGACGACAAGGAGGATAGACCATCTGGACATTCGTGGCAGGATTGAAGCAGTCTGCAGGGTAGGTGTGCAAGACGTTCCAACAACGGACATGCATTGATAGCGCTGTGGGTCGCCACCAACAGGGTCTCGTTTTCGGTTGACCATCCACGAGTACCTACAACGTATCCACTTGATATTAAAGTTACATGTCACTTCCAGAAGAAGGCTTTTCCGTCCCTAGTCATCCTTCCCTATGATAAAACATATGTTTCCCTGTTAGCATACTCTGTAGAGTTCAATACCTACCTACACACCCAGCGGGTGCTTCTTGAGGCTAGTGCAATTCTGTTCAATACCTATCGTACCTGGCTCGCCTGGGTACCTGTCGCGTACTACCATTAAGGCAAAAATCTGCGCACGCACGCATTAATAGTACGTCTTTTCCTCTATCAGGCATTATCTGACAGTCAGCAGTACCTATACAGTACATCGACCCTGCCCCACAGCTTTTATCCACGGCCAATGTACCTCGTACCGCTGCCAATACTACTACTCTGTATTAGCTCACTGACAGTAACTTTCTTGCCGGTCGGGCCCTACGCGGGGCAATCCAATCCCCTGAAAGACCTTTGAGGTTTTCAACCAACACACTGAAGCCGAAGGCAGAACCTGTGCCCTCACAATGTCAGACGCAAATGCAACCACGCCAAGGGTCTTCATCGCCCGTCACGGTAAGAGAAATCTGACTCGAGATATCTTTGCCAGTAATGATTCGTTGGCCAATCCTTTTCTTTGCTTGTTCCATAGGAGAGACGGAATGGACGATCTCTGGGCAGTGCACGGGAAACGCGGATATCCCGTTGACTGAAAATGGCGAGAAGCAGAGCAAGGCCACTGGCGAGAAACTCGTTGGTCGGGGCAAGCTGATTGATCCTGCCAAACTTGCGCATGTCTTTTGCTCTCCACGTCAACGAGCCACCAAGACTCTCGATCTCCTTCTTGGGGAGGACGCAAAAGAGACCTTGGAGTCCGAAAGAAAACTCAGCATTACGGACGACATTACTGAGTGGGACTATGGCGCATATGGTTCGTGTTTTCCTTTGTATTCTGTGGAATGGAGGGCAAGCTGACATGCATGCGCGAAGAGGGCATCACTCCAGCTCAAATCAAGGCTCAGCGAGCCGAGAAGGGTCTACCTAAGTGGGATATCTGGACCATGGGATGTCCCGGAGGGGAGTGAGTTCCTGTTCAACTGCCCAAGGAACGCGCACGACACTCTGCTGACCCAACCTCTCAGGTCTCCAAGCCAAGTACAGGAAAGGCTAGACCGGCACATCAGCAACATCAAGAAGATTCAGGAGCCGTTTATGCACGGTGGCCCAGCACCTGACGTCCTTATTGTTGCTCATGGTCACATTCTTCGTGCATTCACCAAAAGGTGGCTGGTAAGTGCTACTCAGGCCCAACTGCTAAAGCCATATACCGAATTGACTCTGTTTGCTCAAGGAGTGGGACCTTGGATTTCCTTTTACTATGATGATGGAACCTGGTGCCATTGGCGTTCTCAGTTATGCACACCACAACCTGGATGAACCTTCGGTGTTGATTGGTATGGCCTTCCCAGCCACGGCCTAAACCGCCATTCAAGGTGGCGTTCAGGGCTTGGAGCCATAGTTGCTCAAGAATTCATGTGAGGTGGGCGAGTACACGCGTAGAACAGGCTCTTCTTCTTTTTCTTTGGCCCAACCCTCGTAGCCATCGGGGTATTTCGCGGTCAGCGTTCGCATTTTTTTCACTAGCTCCAATCATGTCGAAACAGACGCACCGTGATCGGAATAGAATTGCGCAACGGCAGAATCAAGGAAATAGGCAGGCTTGTGGAGGCAGAGGTTTCTTAAGAGGACAAATGACAGAGTCTCGTTTCGAAACTTTGACTACCGCGACTTTCACGGTACTGTGGCAATTCTTGTTCATCAGCGAGGTTGATGGGAAGATCGATCTTTGCGAACGGGGAGGAAAGCGGTCACCTGGGTCGCTGTAATCCCCAATCCCAACCGCTGTTGCCTTCGGCAGCCATCTGCAAGACTTCCGCGATGTGGATAGAGACAAGGCTGCGGGCCGAAGGACAGTGCCGCTGATCGTCGGCAACATGCCGGGGAGACTATATGCGCGCCTGCTGTTGGCGCATCCAATGCCTTCGCATGCTGGTCTTAAGTGCTGGATTGGCACAGCGCCTTGGCCTGGGCTGCTAGGCTGAGCATTACGTTGAATCCCCTCTTGCATAGGACCTAGAAGGGAGAAGATCTGAGATGGAACCTGTTTCCGCTTAGTTGTTGGGTCTGCTTCTTCTTGTTATTGTCAATCAGATTGTCCCACCTGGTGCAATGCGGGCGACCGGTTGGCACGAGGGCTATTCGGTGTTGATTGAAAGAATGGCCCCTGCATGAACATGCAGAGTACAATATCACCCAAATCACATTCCAGTCCATATTCCTCACAGATCTGTCCTGTCCGTTGATTCAATAGATCACACCATATATACCTAGGTAGTTCCGGGCGGTTAGTGATCCAGTGGGCCAGCCAGCATAAAGTATGTGGTGGCGGTCAAATTACTGGTCAATCTCCCAACCCAGCTCCGCAAAGACACTCCGCCAAGGGTGCTATTACCTTCGATATCGATGTATCAGTTTCCTGTATCGCACAGGATCGGCGCTTCTCAGTCAGCCTTATGCTCGGGTTCACAAACATGACCTGTCCACCTTTTGGAGGGTACTGTGCCAGTTGGAGACATTTGAAAGATGAATCATCACATCGAAGTAGACATCAGTACAATGGCAGGAACGTAAATCCTTGTCCAAGAGCTAATAACGCAATGCAGTGTTATCGTTGGATCACGCGGTCCGTATATATACACCGTTTATTTGGCATCGTAATGCAGTAATATCAACCACCATATTGCGGTAGAGGATATTGACGACACCAAAGCTTCAACAATCAAGTGGAATAGGGATACAGCCAGGAGCCCCAACCTTGTAGAAGCTGCCCTTGAACGAGTGATTAGCACGACCAACTTCTCCCTTGCATAAGGGAGAGTGCCCGCCACTGATATGCTATTCCTGGCAGATTAAAAGTCGTCGATTTATAACTTGACCGGCGCTGTTGTTGCCCTGTTGTGATCAAAACCACTGTCAAATCAATGCTACCCAACCTGATAATCTTGTAGCCATACGATACATTAATTTCATCGGCTTTCGTGAACTGAATACATCACTTGCCACCATGTCTACGGCATCGGATGAACTTAAGATCTCGTTCAAGGTAAAAACCTTCAACGTCTACCGCATAAGGAAAGTCCGCTGCAGTGTGCTTACAGTATCACTGTGCAGGATTTCCACAACATTATCAATAATCAACTGTGTGACACGGAGAAGTCACGTCGCATTGCGTCTCCAAGCAGCGAGGAACCTCTGTGGGATGTTCCTGTGTCGACCCAGGATGATGTCAATCGCGCTGTAAGCGCGGCCCAGACGGCGTTCTCTTCCTGGAGCAAGCTCTCATACGATGAGCGTGCCGCGTATCTCAACAAGTTTGCCGTCGCCGTCGAAGCCAACAAGGACGAATTGACCAAGCTCATCGGCCAAGAGCTGGGAAAGACCCCACAGTTCGCTGCTTATGAGCTGTACGCGGTGGCAGCCCTCGCCAGCGAGATTCCGAAGCTCCGCCTGGAAGAAGAAACCATCATAGATGATGCCGATGTACGTTCAGTCTACGCACTTAATATGCAGCGTGAGCACTTGCAAGCTAACGCGGTTCTTCGAGCGTACCGCTATCGTGCGCCACGTCCCTCTCGGAGTCGCCGTTGGGATCGTGCCCTGGAACTTCCCTCTCGGAATCGGCCTCGGCAAGCTGCTTCCCGCGCTCCTCACCGGAAACCCCTTTATCTGGAAGCCTTCGCCTCATGCTCCGTATTCTACACTGAAGATGGCCGAGATAGGCGCTAAAGTCTTCCCGCCGGGCGTGTTCCAGGCCCTCAGTGGGGACGACAGTCTTGGCCCTTTACTTACAGCGCACCCCGGTGTCTCCAAGGTGAGCTTCACCGGCTCTGTCGAGACGGGGAAGAAGGTCATGGCGGCTTGCGCTGCCACTCTGAAGCGTGTCACGCTCGAGCTGGGAGGTAATGATGCGGCGATCGTGTGTGATGATGTCGACATTGAGTCGGTAGCCGCAAAGGTATGTGCTCTTCTGCCATCCCGCTTTACAGATCACAGTGAACAATATTAAGTATGAAATAGATCGCATTCTTTACCTTTATGAACTCGGGCCAGATATGCATGGCAGTCAAGCGCATCTATGTCCACGAGGACATTTATGACCAGTTCCTCGCAACGATTGTCGCGATCACGAAGCAGTTCAAGGCTGGTGACCATACCAACGCTGAGGCCTTCTTTGGACCTGTTCAAAACCAGGTACAGTACGAAAAGCTTCAGAAACTGTATTCGCAGATCGAACAGGAAGGATGGAAGGTTGCCTTGGGAGGCCTCGGATCGAAGGAAGGGACGGGCTTGAATATGCCTGCGACAATCATCGATAACCCGCCCGATGACTCGAGTATCGTGACGGATGAACCCTTTGGTCCCATTGTTCCTGTTCTCAGGTGGAAAGATGACAGCGAAGTGATCAAACGTGCAAATGCTCCCAGCCATGGACTCGGGGCCTCGGTCTGGAGCAAGGATGTGGCTCGCGCCCGTCGCATTGGGGACCAGCTCGAGGCAGGAAGTATTTGGGTAAACACTCACTTCGAGCTAGCTCCGAACGTACCATTCGGTGGACATAAGCAGAGCGGACTTGGTACAGAATGGGGCGCGGAGGGTTTGAAAGGCTGGTGTAACACGCAGGCCTGTTGGATCAAGCACTGAAATCAGATATTCAGACCTACATAATGGTACACTGACATGACCCATTATCCTGCATATCACTTTCAAGATTCGTTTAAAGAATAATCAAGATCAGATCAGAATGTTCTTTGATGTATAAATTTGAAACCGAACATATCTCCATTATCCCGAATCTGAGAGTCAATTGGAACGCTGCTTATCCGCCGCTGCCCTTTTTACCCTTTTTGCTCTTTTTACTTTTCTTTAACAGCCCCTTTGAGATGAATCCCGTAGCCCCAGGTGCGAGAGGTATTATGAGGGTAGTCGTGCCACTCCCCTCGCTCGTCAACTCGATTTGACTTTCCTCATCACCTTCTCGGTCGTGATTCGCGTTTTCCCTGCCTGCACCTACGCCGATCAGTCCATTCACCTTCTTCAGCTTTTTCTCGTCTTTCTCGGTAAAGGACCCGATTGGGGGCAGCTCGTCGTCCTTCATGGTGCGCCCGATCCTTGCCACTGCCGCCGCGTCCAGACCCGAGGCCCATGTTGGCACTTGATAGATGTACCAGGCCAGGAAGATCAGCCCGGCACATTGAGCAGCGATAAAAATCGTGAGCACGATCATGCTGGCAAGGCCGCGGAAGACGGGCTTGATCAAGATGGTGCCGCCCGAAGCGTAGATGGAGCGCGCATAGAGAGAGCCCGTGGAGGACGCGGTCTTGATAAGGACGGCGCGGTTGGCGTAGTACATGGAAACCATCAACATATCTGCAAAACCAGTCAGCGCTTTCCTTTGGAGGGCTCATCTCGCTGCGGAAGACGGGATAAGCTGGGGTGATAAACCTACACTCAGCGGAGTTGGTCTTATTCCAGTTCGCAAAATAGGAGCCGATTAGATAATCTACCATGTGGTCAAGATCATCCACATCTGAATATGAAAACTTGGAATAAATGTTGGAACAGCTGGAATATAGGGATCCATCATCAATGATATCCGCGAGCTGCGTCAGCGGGAGGGTGCCACGCGTACACATGGCCGCCAGAGTCTGGGCCGCGGTCATATTGGTTGAATTATCGGCTGCTGGGTGTAGTAGAGAATAATTTCCAAGTAAGGCCTCGGCTGATGTCATGAGCGGTCCGCCGGGAGCCAGATTCACCTCGTAGCTACTGGTAAATGGATGGGTTATCGGCCGCGAAAAGGGGAGCGAAGAATCTACGCCCCATTCCGATGGATCCCTAGAGACAACTTGTTACTAAAACTGTTCATTGAGCATCCAAACGTGTGGCCACTTACTGCTCTGTTGGTACAGCCCAATATGCACCCGGACCTCTCACATCATTGAAGTCGCGGGCCATGGTCTCGTTGTCGGGCCACGAATCTATCAGTGGTCCGTATACGTAATTGTTATTACTGTTGCCTAGTTCGAAGTAACCTCTCGACGTTGATGCGTTGCAATGAATTGTAAAGTTATCAAACTCTTGGATCGGGTAGGATGTGCTTCCTGGTGCCACAGCGAAGTCGATGTATAGATCTTCGGTGATATCCTGACGGTTGCGACTCGGCGTGAAAGGAAATTCTGTCATATTTCCCGGGGCACATATGGATACATTGACATTGGGGCGTTGGATATGGGTGTCGAGTGGCCGGCCCCCCGGACATGGTGTCGGGAAGTCTGTCTGCGCTATATACTCACAGTGAACAGAACTGTTTAATCGGATGGCATGTTCGCGAAGTACTCCTGTGACTGTGCCATTCTCGAGAGCCGTAACGAAGAACCCATCGTGGCTCAGGCCAGTGTCGGAGGCGTAGACGAAGAACTCACGACGGATGCTCGGATCCATGTACGCATCTATCCAGTCACCTGCATCTGGGTTGATCGGCCAGAGGTTTGCTTGTGTATCTAGATCAGACGCAGTCGCCAGGTTACCGAGAACGTCTTGCAAAACAAGATCGTGGTTAAGCATGGCCATGTCCGCGGGCTCTGGATCCAATCCCACGACGTAACCGAAAGGCCCATTAGGAGGTATGTCGGCCCACGAAACGGAGGCAATCTGTTCAAATTGGACGAGTATAGACTTCAGAGGTCCGATAATGGCACCTAGAAATATAAGTGTTGCGGCAAGCCAGAGGAAGCGACTGCTTTTGCCCCTCTTGCGGGCGGTCCAAAGTGCGGGAATGTCTGACCATTTTCTGTCGGCGAGGGCGAAGAGTTGAAGCATGTCCAATTTTTGACCGGGCTTACGTCTCATGGCGTGAACGACAGCCGCGTGCGCCAGCAGAGTCGACAAGATTGGAATGGTGAGCACGCTGTTGATCGAATTGAGCAGCGAAATGACAGCGACCGGCACCAAGTTCACATCCGTCGTGGGGCCGTTGCCTGATTGATCTGTATAGCTCGAGTGGCCGAACGGATGCTTCTCCAAGACGCAGGTAAAAACCCAAGGGATTATGAGAGTCGGCATATACACCACGAGCAGCCATATCGGCGTCCTGCGATAACGTAGCGTGGGTTCGAGTTTGGGAGCCGCCGTACGTAATTTGGCATGGTCCTGCGCGCGGGCGGATGGCGGCAGAGGAGCATAGGCATGGCTCTCTCCAGCTCTGATCGGCGCCGGCGAGGGATCTCTTTGACTATCATCCACCTCAGCTGTCAGTGGTGTTGATTCCTGCATCCTGTGTGAGAGGAAAGGCCAAAAATGAGCCCAACATGATGGTTCCCCCGACAAGGCTGGATGATAAGATTTTATGTTTTGTACAGGTTGCCAGAAAGATACTGCGCCATCATTTCTATATGCACAGCCTGCATCGCAAATCCTGGAATGCCAAGATGCTGTGCCGCGGCGGGGTGTTTGAGATATTCCTTCTCGATTCTGCCTTTCATGTCAGCACATAGCGACAAATCAGGACCGAGACGGAGACGCGATGAGACGTAATTCGGGACCGAGACATGATGGTAGGCACCCCGGCATCTACTTAGGCCTAGGCGCAGCCCTATCAGCACCCTGGACAGGGGGAGGTCGTTCGCCAACCCACGTTTAGCTGCTGCTGGGTTGCTTCAGCTGGCTGTCTGTTTCGTATCGGGGTCTGAAAGTTGCTTATCTATATTTGTTACATTTATATCACCACATCATTTGTGCGCAGGCGTCGTTGGATAGTTGTAGGTGGAATTTTCACCACGACAGCGGCAGGCGCATGTGCTTTGACCATTGCCCGCAAGCGATCTCATTCACTGGTGAGGTATGGGTGTCGGCTGGAAACGCAAGCATCGCTTCTAAGAGTCAAGACTGGGCTGGGCACTGAATGGGGTGAAAAAACATCTTGATATCATGATTTCTACAAAGTGTCCAAATCAAATCGACAAAATAGTTGAGAATCCCTCGAGTGATTGATTCAAGGTTGAGTCTTGCTCGGCAAATTTCTAGGTTAGTGCTTAGGTATATATAGGTACCATTACTCGGCGCACTGCCAAGTCCCTATGCTACCACTAAAGGAACAACACAGTTGTAGCTGAACGGGAGTTTGAGACTGGACAGAGAGTGCTTGGTACGACTTATTCCATTTATATATCTTTCATGCCTGTATAATTACTATCGGCAACAACGGAAAAAGAATATCGAGCTCAGCAATATGAATTTTTCCTTTCCCGTCAGATTTTCAGATCTCAAAAAGGGATGATGTTGGATTCGTGACGACCGAGCCGTGTCATTTTTGCAGGGCTATGCGCTCGCCGATGACACACCTGCGGGGTGGCGGGTCTGCTACGGAGTACTTGTTATAGAGCTAGACTGCTGCCAGTAATCTGTGCTAAGCTCGCGGGCGCAGCAGACGCAGATCACGATTGATATGATTGATTTTTTTATAAGATGATACCGTCGAACGGTTATCTTCTTTTGTTCGTTTCATTTCATCAATTCCTGTTGATTTTTTCGTCAATGTCCGTCGTATTATAGTCCCTACTACTTGGCATCGTCCTCACGTTGATCATGTGCTTGTGAGTTGTGACCCCCTGCAAAAGCAGCACACACTAGAACCAGTCTCATCAGCCATTAGCCACGACCATGCATCGTCACCGATGCTCCTCAAACTGCCAGCCGAGTTGCGCGTGGAAATATGGAGACTTGTCCTCGGTGGTACCGTGATCCAAATCAGCCAGAAGCACAAGCCAAGGATCCCCGAGCCGGCCTTGACCTGGACATCGCGCCAGATCCGTGCCGAGGCGCTCCCAATCTTCTGGGCATATAGTATCTTCGATGGACGGTACGAAGCTGTGCTTCGATTCTTCGGCCTGATCGGGAGAGACAATGTTGAACTCATCCGGCATGTAAGACACAGCGGGCATGTCGGGCTCAACCAACTTGGAGCAGTCCGGCTGACACTTTGGATCCTGAGTCGCGCTTACGAGACGCTGGGTCTACGCCGCGAGGCACTGCATCTCCCATTGCTGATAGAAGACGAAGGAGAAAGCTGGGTGAACTTGCAGGAAGCCTCGCAACTGCATGGAATTGCGATGGGGCTGGGTCTTTCAGCCATGCCGACCGCGCGGCGGGTCAAGGAAAGCAGCGAGCCATTCTACGGCCACCGAGAGCATTCCGTCAATGGCCAGAGAGCGTGAGACGTCGCTCCGGTCCGGCTGTGCAGCATGGGACGCAAACGATGGGACTGGATATATTTTCTCAACGAAGCATCCCTACAATTGGTGTACCTCGGACAGGCGGAACAATTAGATGATGTCGCAGTGCGCAGTAGCTTGCCGTGGTCGAATTTGATTCGAATGCCTCTCAGGCGTATCAGGGGGGCGATTGCTGCTTTTGAGAAGACGAAATCGAAAGCATTCGGAATGCTTTTGATAAGCGAATTAATGACCAGTTTTGGCACTTTTCGTTCTTTTGATGTGATAGGAGTCACATGATCAATTTCTTTAGGAGTTCCAACGAGTTGTTTTGCAAAGTTGCCCATCTGACGGTGCCGAGTTTGTCGATATTGTATAAACAAGCGGCTAAGTGGGCGGAGAAGGACCCTGTAAACTTCGAAGGTTGTTTTTGAGCACCCTGTCTCTTGACTCCGGAACGCTAGCCCCTTCAGGATGTCTTCGACAATACCACATATTCAATGGCACGTACAGGATATGTACTTTGCATCTTTTCTCGATGTCGGATCCCAAGTTCACGCATGTTTGCGCAGGTACAGAGTTATGACATGATCTATTGGAAAGCTGATAAATTCTCCCACTCCTCTATGGCCGGGGCACATCACTCGGGTATTTCGCTCTTTCGTCATTATACTATTTGCCATCATCGTACTAGACGTCAAAGCCAGAGACCGCTATCATGGCCGACACAGAAAGCAGACTCGCCGACGTACAAAAGACACCACATAACGGGTCGCAAACAGCGGTTCATACCACTAGGGACGGCTCCCATGAGCTATCGGAAGAGGAGAAATCATCTCGTGAAACCCGACCTGCCAATGTAGTCCAACCATCTTCCACGACACCAAACTCAGAGTTTCCTTCCGATGGTGGTCGTCAGGCGTGGCTCGTGGTAGCCGGCGCCTGGGTCTGCTTTTTCGTGAGCTACGGCTTCATCTCCAGCGCCGGCGTATATCAGGACTATTACCAGCGAACCCTCCTGCGCGACTCCTCCCAGCGCGATTGCGTGGATCCCATCCCTTCAGCTGTTCGCCCTGTCGGCCTCCGCGCCGTTTGTGGGTAGATGGTTCGACGGCCACGGCCCCAATGTTCCTGTCGCTGTCGGCTCCTTCATGCTTATCTTCGGCATGATGATGCAGTCTTTATCTACAAGCTACTACCAGCTGCTGTTGGCGCAAGATCTTTGTAGTGGGATTGGCATGGGAATGATCTTTCACTCCTCGACGGCTTCCCTGTCGACGTGATTCAGGCAACGTCGTAGCTTGGCACTTGGCCTGGCTTCCTCCGGATCTGAGCTGGGAGGCGTCATTACCCCGTAATCGCCTGCAATTCTATGAGCCCTTCTTCCGAACAGATGGGGTGCTTTTGCTAACGTTGCGCTCTCTTGACTCCTATCAGAATCATTTTTGACAAGCTTACGGGTCCAACTGGCTTCCCATGGACCGCAAGGGCCATCGTGTTCATGCTGCTGCCGCTGCAAATATTGATCATCTTCACGGTCCGTTCTCGACTCCAGCATAGCGCGAAACCGCTTCACATTCTCCAATTCCTGCGACATATCTTCGGAATACAGGTGATTGTGTGGTCCTCATTGTGCCCAGGCGAGAGCCACGCGAAATTCAAGCGAATTGCAGACAAACCCTGCAAGTAGATACGCAGGACCCAATGTAAATGCTTAATGATACTTGGCATCGGACCATATGGACTATTCCATGTGTAAGAACCAGGGATTATATGAGGGAAGGCGCCAAGAGATGTTTATAGTCGTTCCCGTTCTTATAGTCCCGCGTTCGATTGCTAATAATAAGATCTAAATAATACTGTATCTCGAATGAAAGAGACCGACGTCAGCGGGTTCTTTTCGGGTGCATATTGATGTGAGGAGTGATCTGCCATTTAAGGCTTTAACCATCTTTGCTTAGCTGCGACTCTGTGAGTATCCCAGTTCAGTGATCGGTCCATACCGTAGCAAGCAATGTGGGGGTCTTGTGTTGGAGCAAATATGCCTCATCGAGAGGAGCTGAGATATGCCAAGGGCTGGCCTACTATCCTCGATCCTGAATCTTTCGAGCCTCAATATCGCTTAATCAGACCTGCAGGCAGCGTGGTCCCATCAGGAACTGGATTGATTCGGGTATGCAGCGGCGTTCAAGATTGCAACCCTATTTCTGCAACGAAGTCCCTTCCGCCAGTTCACCTCCCGGGATCTTTCCGGCACTATAAGACTGACATTCAATCCATTTGGTCAGACATGGAGGCCATGCGCGCGCATTCGACAATGACAAAGATTACCGAAATGGAGACTCCGCCTCATTCTTCACCTCGACTCAGTATCCCTGCTTCCGAGGCCACGGTTGATGTGAGGGTCATAGATACGTGAGTAGTTCATTCCCATGGGACGGCTTCTATTCTCTCCTCAGATGGGCTGATACAGTGATTGTCCATCTATAGCAAGACTGAGCTGCGAATCGACCCAAAGCTTTTTCTGCAGCCACAGAGTAATGTGCGAGTACAAGCTTTTGATGCACCGATTTATTGCTTTCTCATTACGCATGGCTCCCGCCACGTCTTGTTTGACCTCGGGGTCCGAACCGATTGGGAGAACTACGCTCCGCGCATTGTGTCCCTGATCAAAGCCACTACAGCAATCAAAGCCGGCGCCGATGTCGCTCAAGTCCTAGACGGTGACACCAGCGACCTACAGGTCCGCGCCAAGGACGTCGAAGCCATTATATGGTCGCACAACCATTTTGACCACATTGGTGACCCGTCGACCTTTCCACCCTCGACCGATCTCGTCGTCGGCCCTGGGCTGAGAGGCGCGTCGTGGCCGGGCTGGCCCAGCCTCGAGCAAGCAGGCGTACGGGACAGCGACGCGGCCGGCAGGACGGTTCGGGAGATAAGCTTTGACGGCGATGGCGCTGTCACGGTCGGGCACTTTGCCGGTTTTGACTACTTCGGTGACGGGTCCTTTTACCTGCTCGATGCCCCGGGCCACGCTCCCGGTCACATGTGCGGCCTGGCGAGAGTTCAGGTATCGCCTGAGCCGGCCTTTGTGCTCATGGGCGCGGATGCTTGTCATCACCCAGGCGTGCTGCGGCCGTCGCTGCATCTTCCATTGCCACCGTCGATTACAATCCCGCCGGGACTTGGCTGTTGCCCAGGAGATCTGTTTCAGCACCTTACGCTGAGCGGAAACACTGACAAGTCCTTCTTCACGTTGCCACGCAACATGTTGTTTCCCGACCACGATGCTGCCCAGGAGACCGTGCGGAAAATCCAAGAGCTGGACGCCAATGATGAAGTGTTTGTCATCATTGCACATGATGTATCTATCCGAGATACGCTTCCCTTATTTCCCAAGTCCGTTAATGACTGGAGGAAGGAGGGTCTTAAGAAAACGACCCGCTGGTGGTTTTGCGGTGGTACTGAGATAGAAGATGAACCCTCTAACGGTACCTAGGAGGATGGACCTGTGCTTTCGCGGTGAGCTTTCGCTTTCTCACATGAGGTAAAGTAGACGAGGTATTTCCTTGAACAGTTGTTGTTCATTTATGCCGCGAAAGCGTAGCTGCCCAGCATCGCATAAATCTGCCAATATGAGATATCAGAATGGCTTTGCAAAATGCCTGCGACTGTGTCGGCCGCCTTCACTCCGCCAGAGTCTGCCATATACTGCAACATCCCAATGATCCACGTGCGCATTTTGTACCGGTTCGACAGCTTTGCGGCCAGGTACAATGGACTTAACAGAGTGTAGCACTGCAGTGACTGAAGAGGTGTAAAGGGAATGTTGTTTTCCGGCCTTGCTTGTGTCCAAACAAATTGTGGGACAGCAGCACAAATCTCGCTGCACAGGCTGTCTATCAGACGCGACGTTCTTGTATCGCGGCCAACGATATCATCGTGGGCATGACAATGCTTCATTATCATTTCGACCAACAGCAGACGCATGCTCCGAGCAACATTGCGCACTTGTGTCACAAAGTGATCTGCGTACTTGTCGTAATGGTCGCTATAAACCATCGGGGTCCAGTTCTCTGTATATATGCGTTCGAACTGCCATGAAGATGGGAGTTCGCATTCCATCGCCGCGAGACGGTCATCCAATGCGGTAGCTCGTCGAAGGAGGTCGCCTGGGGGGCATTTTCCCTGCGAAACATCCGCTGCTAGGTTCACTACACCGATTACTAGACCCGTGACGGCAAACTTGGGATCTGCTTGAATATCCACCATGTTCTGATCAACGGTTCCATGGTCCTTCAAGTGTGGGGCGGCATTAACAAGATGCAGCAAAAGACCGGTTCGAAATTCTTCCAACTCCCGTGGGATATGCACCCCAGCCACCCCACAGCTTATGACCAAAGTCATGGCCAGGCGAGCGGATAGCCGGCGCGAAGTGGATGATGAGTATCTTCGTTTAACACCACGGATGTGCACCAGATCCAGAGCACCACGCAGGTGACTCAACCATGGGCCTTCAGTAATGACACTATTGTTGTTTTGAGACGCAGCAGAAGACCTGTCAGGTCGCCTACCAACACAGGCAAGCTTTTCGCATAAATCAAGAAGCAGCACTGCCTGGAGGGTAGCATCTGAGAGAGCTTCTTCCGTGTGGCTTTGGTCGCTGGCGGCCCCAGCTGGATTACGGCTGGTCGCGCCGAGTACAGTCGACAGACGTTTGATTGCTACTATGTAGCTTCTGCTCATGAGATTCACTAGCTCGCTGGAGCTAGGAGTAGAGTAGACGGTGGCCTGCCCAGGGGCTTCGTGTTGTTTGGCCAGAAATGCCAGAGCTGCAGCGTCGACAGCAGCTGAAAGAAGGCTTGTAGCGGACGAGGAAGAGTACAGCTGCGACAAGGCATCGTGACTACGCGAAAAGCCGAATACATAATGCGAGAAGAAGGCATTGCGCGCGCGTACTTCCCAAGAGAAAGACAGCGAAGTTGGTATTTTGTCTTGTTCGAAGGGCGAAGGTTGTCCCATGTGGTTGGAGACGGTTGCGACCGAGAGCTCCGAGACCCCATCATACTCTTCCCAGACCTGGGTGACTTGGGGGCTTGGATTGGGTGTTGAGACGGTAGGAGCATATGACGCAGTGCTAGACCCCGACGAGGGAGACGGCCCGGACGTTGACGATGAGTCCGAAGGGTGCCAGTGCTCCCATGCCGAGACCGGGGGAGGAGTAGAAGCTCGGTGGGTAGTCCGAGCCAAGACCTTTCGCTGAGCAGATGCCGTCTCATCCCGGATGATTAATTCATTGGGGTCAGGCCAGCCGAAGCAAGTGATGTTGGCTCGACAACACTGTCCGCATCTTTCGCGCTGTAGATCACACTGTAGGCTGTCAGTTCTGATGCCACCTGCGGAATATGCTACCCTACGATCACAAAGCCACAGCATGCCTGCTTGAGTCTTGCAGCACAGGAGTTGATCGGGACTTACCCGGAGCTTTCTTTTCTTGCAAGGTTGGCAGTCGCGCGAGGGACGCCCGCGATTGACCATATCGAAAGTGCTTTCTTGGCCTACAGATCGACTGGACCTGACGCGTGATCAGTTCGGGAGGGTGCGACTGGCCCTCAATTCGCACCTGGCAATCAATTCATGGGTCTAGACGATGGACCGTGAGGACCGAGTATGAAGTTCAAACGGGTAAGCGATCCGTCGTCATAGGAGTGGGATGTCATGTCGCCACAGATCCCCTATCATTCGGGTTTATCTGTATAGATATTACGGAATGACATGCTCACTAGAGGTGATGACATGTCAGGTCAGCCCGCGAATCTGTTAGGCCTTCGAAGCGCAGTATGGGTGATTGGCCATGGTAAAGCTAGGACCCCGCGGAACCTACATTTTCAGCGTAGCACACTTCCAGGGTCGTTTATGGGGGCGGGTGATGCCGAGTTAGGGCAACCGGGAGGATGTCACCTGCATATCTGCGGAAGGCTAGCCATTTCAAGACAAGACAGAACAGACAAGATGGAGCAGGTATCTAAGTTGTGCATACAAAGCTCACTCCGGAAGGCTAACCTCTTTTAGAGGAGATATACACGGGCTGGACGTTCGAACTTTGGGATGGATGATGTCTCTGTTCCGCCTCTAAACTCCGGAACGCTAGCCTCTTCAAGAAACGCAAAGATATCCAAAGGAAAGTGGCAACACCATTGTAGAACTGTTGCTAGAGAATAAGCCTCAACGATAACAAGATGAGGTTGCGTCATGATGGCTGCAATTAAGCACTGATCGAGTTGAAGACGTCTCAAGGTCATATCAACTCATTATTCGCATTTGATCGAACCGCCCCCAAATTGTGAATCACTCTCACTCTAACAACTCCGTATACTGAATATCGAGATGCCTTTCACTTACAAGACCGTCCTCGTTGTTGGTGCAACCTCTGGCATTGGTGCTGGCTTGGCCGACAAGTTTATCTCCGAGGGATCCAAGGTCATTGCTGTTGGTCGTCGACAGGACAGACTGGACGTATTTGTTGCGAAGCATGGCTCCTCCAAGGCCGCCGCTATCAAGTTTGATGTTACTGACAGCAATGGCATTGATGCCTTTGTCAATAAGTAAGTCGTGAAAAGAGCATTCTCAGCATATGCTCCGAAGCTAACAACGTGTACAGGGTCGTCACGGAGCACCCAGATCTGGACTGTGTCTTCCTCAACTCTGGCATCCAGAGCTCTACGCGCTTGTCGCGGGCGGCCGAGTTTGATCTTGCCAAGTTTCATGATGAGGTCTACGTCAACTTCACCTCGATCGTCAATCTGATTATGAAGTTTCTGCCTCCGCTACAGGCCAAGGACACGCCGACGTCTTTAATCGTCACGGGAACCCACTTGGCTATTGTGCCAGCCACCACCATGGCAGGATACTCGGCCTCCAAGGCAGCTCTGACTTCCTTCATCGACTGCGTTCGCGAGCAGAATCGACACAAGCCTACCAAGATCATCGAGTTGTACCCCCCTGTTGTTCAGAGTGAGTCTTAGCTTCCCCACTCGTTTTTATCTCTAGCTATGACCGAGAGACTGACTGACTGATTGCAGCCGAACTACATGATTGGATGGGCGAGGAAAAGGGTCGGGCTCTGGGAATGCCTCTCAACGAGTTTAGCGACATAGCCTTCCAAGAGCTGCTCAGGGGAGACGATCTGATTGTTATTGGCTCGATCGCCACGGAGCCCAGAGACAGCTACATGGATCTGGTCGACAAGCGCCGAACTATTTTCAACAAGCTTTCGGGCGCAATGCTGTCACGCTTCGAGTTGTAGATATCGTTCATTAAAGGCTGTACACAAACGCTTTGACTGGCGCTCTCAATATGTACAATAGTCATCCCAGGGCAGTTCAAGTAAGGTTTGATACATCAAGGTTTCGATCATTCATATTCTCTTTTTCAGAGTATTTGAATCCGACAAGGTTCTCCAATCAACCCAATTTCTTTCCTTAAGGACTCTGACCAAGGGTGTGCAAAGATCTCCCGGTAACTGTCTTCGGTGTTCTGCACCATTGTTGATTCATCCCGGCCCGTGATGCATCGGAACTTGTTCAAGTAGTTGAACTGCCTTGCCAATTCCTGACTCTTCATGTAATTTGTCATCTCAGACAACGGAATGCACAGGTATACAGTCGCCGCTTCATTCACGAGGGCATGGTCAATCACCCCTCCGTACTTGTAGCCTCCCAGCCGACTCCATCCCATCCAGTGATAAACCTCGCGATGGTGCTGGCTCTGCCCCCACCAGCGTTCCTTTTGAAAGCTTTCTTTTTGATAAATAACATCGCTGCCCTGGAATACGTATGTAGAGTGCTGGGCGCCAGCTTCTACAACTTTAGTGATCTTTTGATTCACAAATGCAACGCTCCGAGCAGTGCCATATTCCCCATCCGCACCCCAAAGATCCTTATATGTCGCCCATACATTGGCTTCAATGGTGAAATATATGTACCTAGTTGATATTGCTTCGAAATAGTCTTCTCCTTGGCGGGCAAAGTCTTCCTCGCACGGTGATCTCATAGAGCAGGTTATCGACGAAACCTGACTAACGAGCGACATATAGCGCTCTCCGAATTGTTGACACTTGGTACGCCAGTCTAGATCGACATCAATCAGAAGTTGTAAGAACGGCAGAACGTCTTTGACCCGAAGATTGTCAGTTGGAAATCCCAACAACAGTTTGCGGCCTGTGTTCGCATCCACGTTGATCATGCTTGTCGCAGCGTAAAGTGTTTCGTAGGGCAATGGTTTGCCCCAGTATGCTTGTCTTCCATAAGAAAGGATATCGTGACAGCCGTTTGCGTGTTTCATTTGCATGGGCGCATTCCAGAAGCTTCGTGTTGTCTCGCGGTATGTGATGTTGCTTCTCTCGCGGTCTGACCTTGTAGCGTTGCGAATGCCCGTCAGTTGTGGTCTGCAGAATATCAGAAGATCCCAGCAGCGGCAACAATAGATCAATTGATAGCTGGCCTTTCCAACCCCCTGATGCGCTTCGCGAAGAAAGAAGACAGTTGGTCCAGTCTCATTATCGACATCTCGCAAAAATATCCAGGTTGGGTTATCGTCGAGAATCAAGTCCAGATCGATGAGGGCAGTGCAGATGAGCAGGGAGTATTGAGCCATGACAAATTCAAACATACGAAGGGATCCCAAGTCTGCAACCCGTCTAGGGCGTGACGAAAGCTGTATGATGCGGATCAATTTGATCGACAAAGCCGCGGTGGCGGAATGAATCGAGACCTGTTCGTCGGCTGCGTTTCCCACAGTCATCAATGCTCTCGATTTCTGGAAATTTTTTGCACCCCAATTCTCCTGACTGGATTTTGTTTCGTCGGAAATGGTGCTGTGCCTCCACTCTATGTCCTTATCAGGGAAGCCCGTAGCAATTGTCCAAACCTTTTTGCAGCATAGACCCATATCCTCATACCAAGGTCGTACAAGGTCATAATCATCTTTGTTTACAGTCATTGGAACTCGCCAGATAGTTGGATCTTCCCTGTCTGGTACCCAAGTCGGGTAGCCCGATGCAGCTTGCTGTCCAGCGGCACGTTCGAGTACATGCCATTGACCTAGTACGATCACCACGTACGCGACCAGACCAATAAAGATTTCTTGCGTCGGGAGCGTGTAATCCGGCAAGAGCGAGTAGTCTAGTTGCTCCTTCGTGTTTGTAGTCCCAGGCGGCCAGTGAGCGGAGGAGGCCGTGTCGGCAAGCCCCAAGACTCCAAATAGCTTATCTCGCGGGTCCGTTGCCTCTGAATTCCAGGTCTGATCCAACAACAAACCAATTTCATCGCGAGCGAACATTCGCCCGTCTGCGGTGTGTTGAAACCAAGGCACTTTTGTTTCTACCCAATTGATGTCCAGTCGCTTGATCAACGTGCTGTCAGCGTGGTAATCAGAGTCGTCCAGAGGCATACACAAGGACTTTGCGAGTAGAAGCTCCTGTATAACCCAGACTCGGCTGAAGTATCGGTGGCCAAAGAGTTTGTTGATCTTCTGGGTGTCTTTCCCCTCGAACGCGTGGAGCTCATCCAACCGAAAACGGCGACGATGTTGTTGGTTGGATTGCAAGACAGTTCGAGGCCCAAGATAGACCACTACACGGCTGGAGTTACGGTAGATGTTTCGCATTGCCATAACTTGCATATCTCTTTCTCGAATGTTCGATTGATTGATGCATATCGCGTCAATCCAAACCATACGGATCCCGCGGCTCGGACGCAGGTATCTCAACATCGACAAGCAGTTCTTAGTTTGCAGGGCTACATCATAGAAGTTCCCGATAAAGACCGGGCCACTGCGTTGATCGTCGCCATCTTCCCCTGCCCATGCGTATGATATCGCTTCGTATTCAGGACAGTTGTCCAAACTGTGCTGTTCCAGGTCCAGATATATCAAATTGCTCTGGCTGTTGGCAGAGTCTAAACATATGAGACGAAATTGTCCTGTCTCGAGTGGGCGATATATAGAGGAATGAGCACCATTTTGCGGGTCTCGCTCAGAAGAAAATAGCGTCTCGTCTCGACTGCGGATAGTCTCGTTTGTCTCGTCTCTATCGTCTCGCTCTTGCTCAGATGTATAGAGGACTGCGGGCGGCCATCTTAGATTCAATTGACCTAGTGGTCGGTCTTTCGGAATGTTCAGACTCGTATGCGTATCTTGGGGCACCGATTGCTGATTGAACGGGTACTTCGCTAGACATCCTCGACAAGAAACTCCGGACTCGTCGATTGCAATAATGGGGTCGGAACAAGACGAGGTATGCCACCTTATCATCTTGACTTCGCATTCGCAATCTGCCACAAAGACATGGAATTGTGGAGAATGCGGATTCTGGTTAATCAGGGCATTTGTTGTTAGATTTGTTATCCTTCCTTAGATTCCAAGGTAGACAAGGTGAGATTACTATTCAAGGAGGATGCCCGATCACTACCTAACCGGTCAACACATAAGCATGTAACACAATAGAACATAGCCTGCTTGCAGAAGCAAGCAAAGCGGGGTAGGTCGCAACGTTTGTCTTGACATATATCCTAACACATATTATAGGGCCCAAGTGTCCCCCGTGAGCGGTCCCTTTGCAAGCCGGCGCAGTTAATTTTGACCCGGCCCCGTAGCCCAAAAGAGAGCTGGGCTCGAGGGGCTCAAGAATATAGCATATTGAGTCTGCTAGTTGCCAATGTTCATTTATCAAGCTCGAAGAGCCACGAAGTCACATACAGGTTGACGATGATGTCCCGACAAGACTGGCACTCACTGACACCGGTGTGTCATTAGCCACTCATTTCCAGGCTATGTATTGTGACTCTTCGGCCAGCTGTCATCCTATCCTCGCACCTACCTAGCCAAATGATATTCCGCGTACATGGTATGGTGTGGAGACCTAAAGACGACGAGGTGCGCTCGACCACTTCCGCGTATTCCTGCGAGTGCGTCCATTAATCGGTATTTAGGCCGTTTAATGAACATCTCAATTAATCGACGCTTCTTGTCCCGACCGATACCCATTCCAGAACGCGCGCAAATAGGTACGCATCATACACGCATCCGGGCTTTCGGGTCCCTCATTTGCTACGGTCACTAATTTCACTCGCATGACATTTTTGATTGTATGTCTGATCACGGAATACAAGCTGTTCTATGCTTGGTTAATTACTGGCAATGGACATATTTTGTTCTCCAGGGCCGCTTTTGTCGGCCGGATGACGATGTATTCCACCTGTTGCAGCGCCGGGAATCGGGTAGCGATTGTTCCGTCATACATGAGGTACCTACCCATGCACAGCGGAGCGTATTCTCCAGCATGGAAGATGCAAGTGTCACGATTGCCCTTTTGACGAATTTATCCTCTCCTCGCTCTAATATACGTGCATCCTCGATTTGGCGCCATGCTTAGATGGGAAAGGATGATGACTGAATATTCTGTTTCGACGTCGCGTTCTAGATTTCTTGATGACATCCAACTAGCTCGTTCATAATGTGGTCTCACCGGCCAGTAAGGCTTTCAAGTCCAATCGTGGCCTATGATTCGCCATACAACAGACCGTAGGTGAACTCGTCGATGAAGGCTTTTCCTTCATATGTAGTGCCAGACTCCCCCGACAGCTGAGCCACAGCCGAGCCCACAGCGCGAGTGTACACAGTTTTATCGTATGTGATATCGTTGATCGTGACATTGACAGTCAAGGTGTTGCCATCAGGAAGAGCAAAATTGGTGCTGACACCGGAGATGGAGGTCAGACCGCCCGAGTTCGGCCAAGTTGCATTAGACTCCAGCGGTCGTGTGACCGCCGCCGAGTCGTCGCAGCTGAGGATCTGGACCTGTCCGTCCCTGGCGATGTAGCTGCGGTGGTATTCGTTGTCGTCAAAGTCGAGCAGGTCGTACCAGACCACCGAGTAGGGACCGACGCGGGCGTGGCCCCAGTCCCAGTACTTGGGGCTCTGCAGGACGGTCTTGTCGCCCCAGTTCTTGTCGTGGTAGCCGATGCCTTCGAACTGGACGGCCGTACCGTTGATGGTCAGGTCCACGGTGACGTCGGCGTCGGGGACGGCATTCGCCCAGAAGAATCGCGGGAGGTGCATTTCGGACACGCTGGCGACATTGACGTCACAGGGATAGTGTGCAGGTGCGCGCTGGTGGACGAGTTAGAGCGTTTCAAGAAAGCTTGCTGAGTGTTCGGGAGCTTACGGATCTCAAGTGGATGTTGCCATGAGCACCGAGTTCGGGCGAATCAAACGTGACGTTGTACTGGACGTCTGGCTCCGCCAAATTGGTTCCGGCAAAGCCTGCGCCGGTCCCATTCCAGTGGGCCGAGATACCTTCTGGCCCGTTGCTGATGGTGACACCGTCGGCGAGGATCTGGTTGAGATAAGTTGTACCGTTTGCAAACACGCCCGAGAGTTCCACGGCCAATGGCTGCGAGTTGCCAATGTCACCGGCGTTGAAGAAGACCACGTTGACGGCAGAACGGTCGGACGTGGACACGAGATCGAACCACCAGTAGTCAAAAGATGTGCGGTTGGCCGAGGTCTTCATCTTGAAGCCATCGAGATTCCCGTCCACGGAGGTGATCTCGATTTCAACGCTGCCGTTGTGGAATTCTGGTGGGAAGAACACTGTCTCGGCTGCTGCTCGAGCCAGAGTCCAAATGGCAATGCTGGCCAACGACTTGAGGATCGGCATTGCGTGAGAAAGTTGAAATGGATAATTATAGTCAATCAAAGAATGGACACTTTTCTTCTGTTGAACAACGGCAGTAACAAGATGGCAAAAACTTGTGCAATATTCCAGTTTATCTTCTTAATGGTGATGGGTGGGTATTTATTAGAGATCGGCGTCTTGCGAGACTGGAGACTGCAGGAAAGCCATAACGACACGATTGCATATTAGAGATAGATGTTACGAGGTACTCGTATAGATACGATACTATATTTCACCTGCGCGTATTAAGATATGTTGTTGAGAATGCTTGACGATAATCAGAAGACGGTGCGGAACGGGGTACAAGGTGGGGGATCCAAAGCGCCGTAAAAAGCACGCTATTATACGCGGACATGGAACCAGGCCTGTGTTTTTCCGCGTATAAATCATTATCGACCTGGGTCTTAACATTAAGTGATCCAAAACATGATTGGAGGTGGAAACTTCACGAGCGCTATCATTGTAAATGCCGGTCAGTCTCTGGCCAACTCGTGCTGGATCGGGCACCCAGCCCCTTCAACTGTGCTTTCCAAGAGGCCAAAGTGTTTGAATATGGCAATTTGGTCGTGATGTCCTCGATTAGCACGCTCGACAACACCTGCGCTTCCCGGTTTACGTTCATGGCTATAGCTTTCGAGTGGGGCCGGAGATGTGAGATCCCACGTCACGATTTTGAGGATTTGATGACCTTTTCTAGAGACTGTAACTCCTCGATTTTTATATCTGTGTCCCCAGCCCTACAGACAAACCCCTCCCGAATCCAGGCTCCCAATCCAAACAAAAGCTCTAGAAAACCGATTAATCCTCACGGATCAATTCGTGGGCGTCTTCCAAGCAGTGGGCACCAACGTCTTGACATTCCAAACACATAACAAATTTCCCACTACTGCAAATGCTGCATTTGTAGTGTGGTCCGTCAACACTTGCCAAGCATACATCACAGAAATCCCCTTCCGCAGCGAATTTCACAGGTGACTCAGTGGGCAAGTTTGTGAGGCTAAGGAGGTCCATGGGCGTCCCGAGTCGTTCGAGCATGTCCATGTTACCCTGCTTCGCAGCCCACCAGATGGGTGTTCGGCCAAAGCCATCTTGTAATGTAAGAGCATGGTCTGATATACCAATCAGAGCTCTTATCATTTCTTCTTGACCACATCGCACCGCGAGAGAAAGGGCGTTTGAGCCCCAGAAGTCCTGGAACTCAGGCTGCATGACCTCTTGGTACTGAAGAGCGAAGAAAGAAGCCAGGTCTCCCGCTTTAATAGCCATGAACAATGGTGGCATTCCATACTCGTCGACGGCGCGTATGTCTGCACCATGGCGAATAAGCAATTGGATCACATCAGGCCATCCGCCATCCGCAGCAAGGTGAAGTGGCGTTTTACCGTGGCAAGATACGGCTGTTACAGCTGCCCCCTCTCGGAGGAGGAGTTCGATAGCGTCAAGGTGGCCGTGATTTGCGGCGGCTAAGATTGGTGTCCAGCCCCGGAGCGTTGTAATTGACATGTCAGCACCGCCTTTCAAGAGTTGTCGAATCGTTTCAGTGTGTCCATTGCGTGAAGCGGCATATAATGGTGTCCACCCTGAATCATTCGCCGTGTTGATGTCAACGCCTTTTTCGAGAAGTAACTTAACGACATCAAGATTCCCATTTTCAGCAGCTCGTAGTAACGGCGTCGATCCATCGTTATTCGCGATGTGCAACTTGGCGCCCTTCTTGAGGAGGAGCTCAATCACGTCAACGTGTCCTTGGTCTGATGCACAGAGCAACGGGCTCCATCCGTTGATATCAGCGGCATTCCAATCCGCGCCGTTGTCAAGAAGTGTTTTGACCAATTCAAAGTGGCCATACACCGAAGCGATCAAGAGTGGCGTGTGGTCATCTTCATTTGCGACGTTCAAATCGGCACCTTTCTCTAAAAGTACTTCAACGACTTCGAGATACCCATGCCTGGAACTCACGTGGAGTGGCGTAAGCCCTTTGCTACTAGTAGTAGTCAGGTCGGCGCCCCATTCGAGGAGCAGTCTGGTAATTTCGCAGTGTCCATTAGCACAGGCTCCAGCTAATGGTGTCCATCCAGTATTACTCGCAATTGTCAGATCAGCATCCTTTTCTAGAAGTAGTTTGACGACTTCGAGATGCCCACAAATGGACGACAACCAGAGTGGTGTACAACCCTCGTCGTTGAGCGCGGTCATGTCGGCGCCCTGTTCGAGCAACAGTTGTACGATTTTAAGGTGCCCGTCAGCACATGCGATGGCTAACGCTGTCCATCCGTTTTCGTTGGCAATCGTCAGGTCACCGCCCTTGTCCAAAAGTAGCTCGACAACTTCGAAGTGCCCTTTCCAGCATGCCAGAGCCAATGGGCTTTCTATTCTGTTCGTCGTGATGTTTATTTCGGCCCCTCGCCCGAGCAGAAGTCTTACGATTTCGAGGTGCCCTTTAACACATGCCATGGCTAATGCTGTCCATCCGTCTTTGTCGGCAACAGCCAGATCGCTACCCTTTTCCAAAAGCAGCTCAACAACTTGGAGGTGTCCTTCCCGGGATGCCAAAATTAGGAGGGTTTCTGTTTGATCCGTTGTGACCTTTATGTCGGCGCCCCGTTCGAGCAGAAGTCTTACAATTTCGAGGTGCCCACTGGCACATGCTGCTGCCAGTGCTGTCCACCCGCTTTGAGTGGTAACGTGCAGGTCTGCCCCCTTCTCCAAAAGAAACTGGACTACTTTGAGGTGTCCTTTCTTACAAGCAAATCCGAGTGCTGTTCTGCCGTTGCTGGTCGCGATAGTCAAGTCGGCGCCCATCTCCAACAAGCTTTTGACCGTATCTCGATTGCCCTTACTCGCAGCCACATGGAATGGATTGATTCCAAGATTACTGGCTTTGTTGATATCCGCATCTCTTTGCAGATAGTACTCCATGAGCTCATGTTTGTCCTCGTGTATAGCCGCCAAAAGTCCAGTCCGAGAAGATTCATCGACGTGATCTACGTCAACGCCGCGGACATGAATCAGTTCCTCCACAACTTCGATGAAACCAAACAGTGATGCGTAAAACAGTGGACAAGTCGAGGAAATCTCCCCCTCGTATGCAAGCATAGACATTTCGGTCGACGTCGAGTCATGGTGTCTTCTCCAATCACCCCATTGAGTATCTTCGTTACTGAAGAAGTCAATCAAGAGTCCACTGACCGCAGCGTAATTCTCTGCATCACGCCTGACATGCTTGTGCCAAGAATCTATGGCGTAGCCTCCAAAGCCGCCGCTCGAATGGCTCGTGTCTTCGTCCTGTGTCCTCGTCCTTGAGCCTGACATGATCAAGTAACGCAAGCAGATCTCGGCCAGCTTATTGTTTTGCGCCGAGTCACAGGAAATAGCCGCATTCTTGTCATACAAGCCGTCGATTGGATCCCTGTCCAAGTGTTGGAGCACATACTCCCTCACGGTGAAGTGAGTAAAATGCACAGTCCTCGACCCCAAGTCCTTCGAGTCATTCGAGGCCCGTGTTTCTACCAAAGACGCGCAGATGTCCAGGATCTCTCTTCTGACGTAGTCGTCGTTCAGTTCATCAGGCATCTCATCTTTGAGATTGTCGACAAACTCATTGTCGGTGAGTACAAGCGCTTCTGTTATCTCAAGAATCGTAAGTGGGCGTGTACCGAAGGCTATCCATCGCAAAATCGCCAATGCTCGGCTGGTTTCATTCCCTCCCTCCATTATTCTCCGCCAAGCTCGGTCGTAGAGGCTGCTAGTCCCAAAAGGTGTTTGATCGATGATTCGTTCATTCTGCTTCTGGTTCAGTGTTGCTCGTATCTCATTTCCCAGAAGTCTGATCTGTAAAAGCATCGAGTCGCATCGATCGACCAGTCGGCGCGCTATGTCGTCCCGAAATGCCTTGCTCTTCTTGCCCAGGTTCTCGCTCACAATGCTTTCTGAAAGTTTTGTTGCATCCGGTGTCACATCATTTGGTGTGATGCTGTACTCGAACAGTCGAACCCCGATGCTGCCGTCGTCAATGTCGGAAAGACCATTACGGATACCTTGTTCCTGCCGGCTGGTCACGAAGATCCGTGACGTGGTGCCACTTATTGCTTCTACGATCTTCCCAATGAACGATTCGATCCCACCACTCTGCGTTACACTCCAAGGTCCTGTCGAGGAATACTCGTCCAGTCCATCCACTACGAGTGTACATTGTGGAATTGTATGAACCACTTCTTTCAATAAGTCCATGACTTCACCAGAAGAGGCAAATGGTGTCGTATGGAGTTCAAATTTCTCATAGACCAAACTGAAGGCTTCCGGACTTTGCGATGTCAACTGCGCAACCCAGTGTCGAGCAATGATGAACGGAGTTGACCTATCTTCCAGATCGGAAGAGAAAAAGACGGCCAGAGCCGACTGGCCCTGGGCTTTCAATAACTCGACAATTCTTGAGTTCAAGTATGTTTTGCCGTAACCTGGAGGGCCATTGATCCACAGGATTTTGCCACAGCTTGGTGCTGAATTGGAAGAGTTCCAGTCGCAGAATGCTTCACGATTCAAAATCCAATCACAAGTGCCGGGAAGGCGCTCCGGCGTAGACTTCCCGTAGTCTTTGGTCGCATAAGAACCACAGAGCCATGTTTCCAGATCGTTCCTCGTATCGCCTATAAATTTGAGCTCAAGTTTACACGTATGGCAGGGCTGTGGCTTACGTTCAATGCGTCTTTCTATATCCATGAGGATTCGCTGGGTATCAATATACCATGAGCTTGTTGCATCCTCTCCAGGTGATTCAATGGATGCACCACCAGAAGACATGATACTCCCACGAAGAGTCTCTCTAGTTTTCGAATCTAATGACGTGGGTGTATTGGGAGGTACTAGGTTGTGTAATGTTTCGACCAGGTTACCAAAATGCTGAGAGAGGGTAAGAAACCTTGCTTTGTGCCGCAAAGTCCACCCTATCTTGGTCTTGTGTGATGCATCTCCGCGAAACTTCTCGAGCCATGCTTGTTGTGGGCCGATAGGCTCACTTTGTGAACCCGAGAACCCTGATCTATACTGCTTGTCTCGCGGCATTCTGTCGGTACCACCTGCAATCTCGTAAATGCTGCTGAGGATGTTCTGAACAGCTACACGAGTCGCTGCATCATCGAGGTTCTCGTGATGATCATCCTGGAGTCGGCGGTCGTCGAAGCCAACGGCTGTGCCCCATCTTTTGAACAATAGCTTCTGAGCATCGAATTGAGACATGATAGCACGGGAGTCCACGCCAAAATCCTTGTACGAGTCAATTCGCTCCATGACATCAAGGCATGTAGTGAACATCCCGGCCAACCCTGCGATACCAATTCCCAAGCCCGCTATCTCCATCTTGACTTGTCGAATGTTTCGGTGTGATGGTAGACTGATCGCGGTCTCTCTGGCCTCGCCTTTTCGGACTGAAGACCTCGTCTAGACAGGTGCAGGGGGGGTCGGGAAAGTGATCCAATATCATCGGAAAAGATCTATCGAGATTCTGGCTGGTGTACCGCAGATACAGTTGCGCTCTTGCATTAGCTGGTCGTAGCTTAGTGATGGCCCGGACCGAAGAACGCGGCGGCAGGTACCATTCAACTTGAGTTTGTAGAGCTTCTTTAGCTAGGTAGGTACAGGATAGCTTGAATTTGATAAAACAGGATCGCAACAGCCTGCTTTTTGTTCGATCGCGTCGCAAGTGCGGGGTAGCTATGGTGCAGCGTCGGCCCCCAATATCAAGAGTCGCGGGTGTTAAGAGCTCATCTATATATGCCTTTTCAGGAGGTAAGGCTTACAAAAGTCGACAACCTGTCCGAAAAGCTGGAGTTGGTAAGACAAGAAACTGACCACCAGCTTATCTAGGGCAGAGCTGACGGGATGCCGAGTGTTCTAACCTAGTGTCTATGGTCGTCGACCTCACTTTGGCCTTACTAGTAACTAGATGCTTGGTATGAAAAACTGGGCCATATATTTGTATGCGACATGCCCACTTTTAGTATGATCCCATGCTGGAAATGGACCGGGAACCACGCATTCGCGATGCGACATTTCTATAGTGGCTGCTCCCCCTGTCACTACGGTAAAGGAAGGCCGAGTCCGATTACTTAGGTAGTCATGCTCTCAACCTCGAGTCGGTCCTGCTAGACGAAATGGACAGTCGAGCCCGATTAGTCATGATTTCCTAAATGACCTTGAATGTTACGGACATGCACCCTTGCAGGAGATCAAGCGCTGGAGAGGACGCAGTTCAGCAACGTGAGCTGCTATTGACTGTCCACAGAGCAAGAGAATTCCTAGGTTTGCACCAGGCAAAGAGTAATCGAAGCTGACTTGTCGTCTTCGCTCATCACATTTTGCACTTTCAGTGGCGGGACATTGAACAAGCTGCTTTGTCTGCATGGTTCCTGAATCCTCAATGTCGGGTCCTCGTAACGTAACCTAAATTCGCTACCGTACCTTGGGGCGCATACGGTCCTGGACTCCACCTGCACTCTAATATGAGATAGGCTATCGGACATAACGGGCGGACACAGTAGTACACTAAAATCTGCTTCCGTCGTCCGAAGTCTCCTTCCATGACCTTGAGCAGCTCCCCACCCTCGTTTCCGTCTCCGATTATGTCAAGTCGCTGAAGCAGAACAATGCCTCCCCGGCGCGCCTGCGATATTTGCTACAAGCGGAAGGTGGGTACAGTCAATGTATTCCCTGTCTGGGCGATTTTGGTCAAGAGATCTTAGCTGACGCCTAGCTCGACAGATCCAATGCTTGATCAAAACGCCAGGAGATCCTTGTGACTGGTGCAGTAGCCAAGATCTGACGTGCACCTTTGACAGAGTCATTCAAAAGGATCCGAATAAGAGGTGAGAAATCATTACAATGCAGCGACTCTCTCGTGCGTAGTCCAGATTCCTCGATGCCTGACAGATGGACTTAGAACTGCCACCGATCTTGTTCATGCCTTGACCCAACGAGTAGAAGAGCTCGAAGAAGCTCTGCAGTCTCCACGATTCACGGGTACACCTGCCGGCGCCTCACCGTGGTCCGCGGCGTCATTCCCGGAAGCGTCGAGTCACGTTCCCCGTTTTATAGCATCTCCCTCCACGGCTCCAGGTCCACGGTCAACCAGCAGCCCTTCGACCCATGCGCATCATACACCAGCCCAGCTAGATCGGCCTGAGCCCATCTACACATTATCACGGTGTCAGCTTGGCAACAACTGGTACTTCAAAGGAATAGGCATATTCTCTTCGCGCGGGCGGCAGTGGGTTGCGAGAGGTGCCGGGCAGCGTCTCTTCTTGGAAAACTTTGACATCTTTGCCAACCCAACCGGACCTGCTCCGCGTCTTGTCTTTACCATACCTCCGGAACGAACGAGGATCCTGCCCCCTGAGGCTACCTGCCGGTACCTCTTTGGGGGTTTCCTGGGGTCCAAGACTTCAATCATCTTTCCAATCCTGGAAAGGCGGCTCTTTGAGGACACTATTGCCAGAGCATACGATGCCGAGGCGAGCGATCTTGAACGCCAAGCATCGGCAAAGGCTTGTATCTGGGCTATGATTGCTCTCGCTGCATCCACTGCAGAGGCCCAGCAAGTTGACTCCATTATCGAACCAAAAGAATGCGTGGATGAAGTCAGGCAACTGCTGACCATCAACAATGGCACTGCAGACTTGGACAGCCTGCAGGCCAATCTCTTACTGGTAAGGAAGGCAAACCCCACAGAAGCCAGCTCCTGCTGACGAATTCTAGTGGGCGTATCAAAAGATGAGGGGACAATGTCGAGAGGCTTCCATTACCCTTGCAACCGCCAGCCGCATGGTGTGTGATCTGGGCGGTCATTTTCTACTGTCGCGGCTGGTGATCGTGCCCCAACATATTCCCACGTTTGACGAGCAAACGAGGCTGCACATCCGAAGACTGTTTTGGCTATGCTACTGCTTCGACAAAGATGTATCCCTTGCTACCAACAGCCCGCCACTTCTCACCTCGGAGCACTGCGACGTTAGCGGACCTGGAGAGGCCAGTCATCAGACGTCTTGGTATAACAAGCCGCGCGACACTGATCTCGCAAAAATCAAGGAAAATGCCAGCCGCTCGCTATGCTCGCCGCGTGCCTTTCGATATACAGAGGGGGAACTTTTGGCGCATGTGCGAGAGCTGGATGATCAGCTCGAGGAGTGGCGGCTGTCAATTGAACCGCGCCATCGTCCCCGGCTGTCTATCCCATCAGACTCGTCGCTTTCCATGCCTTCCAGTATGAGTGTAGAGGATCGCACGCACCTGATCCACCTGCAGCTCGACTACCTCTTCACCATGATCAATATCCACACAATCGTCCGGAAATGCGGTGACCTGGAGAGGAATCTGCCTGATGATCTGCACAGCGTAGTGCACTCGAGCGCCGATCTATCGATTGAGGCCAGCCGCTCCATATTCCGCTTCTTGGATACCGTGGTAGACTTTTGGAAAGAAGACTCAGTCTGGGTCGTGTCGCACTATGCGCCCATGGCTGCCATGCCACTATTTGTCAACATCCTGATACACCCAGTCGGCCAGCCGGCGGATAGCGACTTGCTCATCTTGTCGTCAATAGGCGATATCACGCGCAAGATTCCAACGGAAAGGCTGTCGAAGGAGGCAATCGAGCAAATCCAGGGCATTGGCGAGTTCGTCATGGAGCTTGTTCGACTTGGCCACAGTGCAGCTTGGAAGGTCAAGAAGGGAGAAAGGGAGTATGATCTAGACATCATTCATACATAGGAAGTGTGAGGATCAAGGCCTTTGATTTCCGTAGAGCTTGACAGAAACTGCCAGCTCGACATTTGCAAGATGCATCCAGCAACCGATACGAATTTGAACACGTGCATCTGCGTCGGGTATTGGGGATGCACGTGGCCAAGAAGACAGAAAGGACGCATACGAGAACAGAACCGAGTGCATGTACGATGTACTGTTGTTGGAGTGCAAGCCAGTGTCTGCAATTAGGTACTTGTGGCGTTTGTGTGCGACAAAATTGGGGGAGGCGGGATGACAGACAGAGAATTGGAAGGTCGCCGCCGTGGGGTGCGAAAAGGTGAACTTCGGAGGTGCGGAATGCCGTATGATGAATGTGTAGTTTGTGCTATACACCACGGCTCGCACACGGTTACAGGTGGCAATCTATACCTAACCAACATGCCCCATACCGCGCGTCCAAGCTCGCGATGAAATCTCACTTTGGGGAGGACGTGCATCTACCAATACAATAATCTCCGATTTTTTTCGCCAACCTTCTGTCTTCCAGCCGCCGCTATTTGTGGCTCGGTGTCGATCAAGAAGTTTCTTTGCAAGGATCTCAACGTCATTGTTTATTGGATTCGGTGAAGGGATCCGTAAGGCTATTCGACCAAGGGTTCTTCACCGTACGGCGGTAATAAGACATCTCATTAAGACAAGCGAGATATGGGGTAGCAACCTGGACGCCAAGCATACATAGCCCCGCTAGCTCTGGATTTCCGGTTTCCGTTGTCCGATTACATAATATGACAGCGCATCTGAAATGATCTAGCCGGCAGCTTTTGCTTCTTTCCCTGCTTCGTGGCTGGCCGCAGCACAGACATCAATTTTCCATGGACTTAGAAAAGTGGGACGGAGATCCGTCTCCGATGATGTAAGCGGGATGGACAAGGAAAGACAGATCATTTTAGTATACTCTCTCCTATGTAGTCGGTCCTTAAAGCTTAGCTGATGGCAAAATTGCAAATCATGGTGAGCAACCATAAAGACTCGGCGGCCCAGCCCTTGGCACAGCATTGGTTTCTTTCAATCAACAACATCGCAGTTCATACCCAGTCGCCAACATGACCACACCTCCTTTCCAGGCACACGACGTCGACCTTGAGCGGCTGCGACAGTCCCTCGTCAGCCCGCCCGACATTTCCATATTGACCCATCGGTTGCATTACCGCAAAGTTCGCAAGGCACACAATTACCACACGACGCAAAATGAAAACATTCACCGACTCATTCAAGTGGCCGAAGATCCAACAGCAGCCCGTATTGTGGACGACAACAAAACCGAGACCGTGGGCTGGCACATCAAGGCCGCCGTCTACTTTTCCATCTATGGCACCATCCTCGTCGCCGCCCTGCAGATCTATGCCGCCGCCACGACCAAATCCCTGTCCCTCTTTGTCACCATGGCAGAGAGCTGCTGCGAGGCCATCAGCAACATCGGCCTGAACTATCTGCACAAGAAATCCGAGAAGCTCAACGACTCGACCCGCTGGCCCGCAGGCGCAGCCCGCCTCCGCAACGCCGGTAATATTTGCTTCGCCTCTGCCCTGATGGCCGTGTCGCTGGTCCTGGTTGTCGAGTCGATCCGCGCCCTCGCGAGCGAGAACCACGGGCTCGGCAAGCTCGAGATCCCCGCCATCATCGCCGCCGCGTGCGGCTTTGGCATCAAGCTCTTCCTAGCCATCTACTGCTTCACCTTTCGCAAGCACAGCTCCCAGCTGCAGATGCTGTGGGAGGACAACCGCAACGACTGCTTCGAGTACGGCTTCGCCATCTTCACCTCGGCCGCGGGCGCCAAGCTCAAGTGGTGGGTCGACCCGGCGGGCGCCATGCTCATCGCCCTGGTCATCATTTCCACCTGGATCGGCTCGATCCGGTCCGAGTTCCTCGAGCTCTGCGGCATCGGCGCGGCGCCCAGCCTCGTGCAGGAGATCGTGTTCCTAACGCTGCGGCACTCGGACCTGATCCTGCAGGTCGACACGTGCCACGCCTACCACTGGGGAGAGGAGATGATCGTCGAGGTGGACATTGTCATGGCGCCCGAGCACAGCCTGCGCGAGGCTCACGATGTCGCACAGGGCCTGCAAGACAAGCTGGAGACGGTCGAGGGCGTCGGGCGCGCGTTTGTGCATATTGATTACGGTAAGCCCCTTTCCGTATACCTTTTACTGATGCTTGGAGACTAACTTCTCTGTTTTTAGAAACGTCGCATACGCCCGAACACCGGAAAACCCGCTGATAAAATTGGGCGTGAATATCTCATCATATAAAAACTTGTTAGTTGCTCGTTTCGTAATAGCAAAAGTGTGACAAGTGCGAAAAACTCGTTAGTGCACCTGATATGATGGGCAAGACCTATAAACAATGCATCGAATATGTGCTTCGTTAGTTCTGAGAGTCGACTTTTCTCTGGGCAGCCGATTTTCAATTCAAACTTGGTTGATTTTCATGCTATATTCGTTGACTCGATCACTTGCATCAATAGCAGCCACCAAACAGCCGCGTTGTAGCACGATGGTACAGTGAAGAATAATTGGAGAGTTGGCTTCCGCTGGGTGCTACCTCAGCGGGGCCTCAGCGGTCAATATACGGTCCAGCGCCAGCCTGCGTGCAAGGGAGGTAGAAATCAAAGGCACTGCACCAGTGTCAGAAATAAAGGGGAAACTAATCAGCCTCACTAATATTAGCGGTCATAGCGGCGTTGCCGCTATCGTCGAGTACAAATAAGGGGCTTCGGCCCTTAAATACAGCAGGGCAAAGTTCAGTATTCTATCAACTACACCCTACACTTACCTACTACTATTCCCATCACTCTACTATACCAACCCATTTAACATACTAAACTCTCTTTACGGTATAGACCGTTAGGTTTAGCTGGTATGGCTTCGGTGCTATTCGAGTACGAATAAATAATAATCGACCGGTAATCCGAGCGTTTTTTCGTTAAGGAACCTACCTCCGTTTAGGAGGGCTGCTATCGAGCGGTATTTCTCTCGTAAAAAAAGCTATAAAAAAGCGGCGTAAAAGCCTAAAAAAGTAACCGAGCAACCTCCGTTTAAAAAGGCCGTAAATAAGTAGTATTTTTTATATAAAAAAACTGCGAACGACCGGCGTAAAAGCCTAAAAAAAATAACCGCGGGAGCCTAAAAAAATAACCGAATTCCCCGTAAAAAAAGGCTGCGAGCGAGCCGTATTCTTTATATAAAAGGACCGCGAGTAAATGGCGATAAAAGCCTAAAAGGGTAACCGAACCTCCGTTTAAAAAAATTATAATCGAGCGGTATTTTTTTCGTAAAAAAAGCTATAAAAAAGCGCTATAAAAAAGCGCGAGCGAATAGCAAAAAATACTATTATTATATGCCTAAAAGGCTATAATTACAAAGACCGCAACGATAGCAAAGTTATTAAATAAGGACCGTCGGCGCTTCGGCGACGTTCGGGTCGAAAGCAACGTTACCGCGTATTAACGCGAAGGTTGCTAAAACCACGGGTTGCAAACCGTACGTTTTACGGGCGTAGCCGTAAAAATACGATCCGGAATAGTTTATTCGAGCTAAATTGCGTAAAAGTACGGCTTATTTAAGCCGGACTTACGTAAAAATATAAATCGAAAAGCTAAAGCGCCGAAAGCGACGTAATAACGGCTCGTAAAAGCTTTTTTAAATAACTAAAGCTTTTTTAAATACCTAAAAATACCGTAAATTAGCGATTAATATTTAAAACGACTAAAGACTTACCGGATATTAAACTAACGTATAAAAAGCTAACGAAAATAACAGTAATAAAGCTCCGAAAAAAAAGCTTAAAAGCAGCGTATATAGTAATCCCGTTAATTAGCGCGGGAAAAGCTCGGCAAACCCGGTATAAAAGCGTTAATAACTTCGTTAATTGCCGCTTTTAAATAAAAAAGAGAAATTCGTAAAAAAATAACCGCGGGAGTAACAAAAAAAGGAAAAATAACAGCTTATCGGCTAGCCGCAAACTATAAAAAAAAGCGTAATAAAAAGAAAGCGTAATAAAAAAAAGAAGCGTAATAATCCCGTTAATTGCGTAGGAATACGGTCCGACGTACGAGTATTTTAAATGCGTTAACGGTTGCCGCGTAATAGGAAGAAATTTTTTCCGAACGTACGATTCGCCTCGAAACAAGGCTTCGAAAAAAAGAAAGCGATTCTAAAAAAATACGATTAAAAGGATTCGAAAAAGCTACGAATAAAAGGCTACGAATAAAAGGCTACGAATAAAAAGTTTTAAAAGGCTACGGATAAAAAGTTACGGATAAAAAGCCACGGACAAAAAGCTGCGAATAAAATAAAAACGGAGGATTAAAGCTAAAAAAACGAAGCTCGGGCGGTGTATAATTTTAATGCCGAAAAAGCTTTTTATACATCGGATTAAAATAAAATTAAAGGACCGGCTTAAAAAAAAAGCGACGACGATATTAGCGATAACTTCAGGCTTTAAGCTTCGGGACGAAGCTTATAAAAGGGGGGAATCTGTCAGAAATAAAAGGGAAACTAGTCAGCCTTACTAATATTAGCGGTTATAGCGGCGTTGCCGCTATCGTCGAGTACAAATAAGGGGCTTCGGCCCCTAAATACAACAGGGCAGAGTTCAGTCTTCTGTCAACTACACCCTACACTTACCTACTACTGTTCCCATCACTCTACTGTACCAACCCATCTGACAACCAGCAAGGCTCAGAAAAAAAGAGTTCACCATCCAAACACTTCAGATATTCAATTCCTCGAAATCTTCTATTTGAATGTTGCGAATCCATCGGTTGGACGTAGTAAAAACAGAGAACTGGTCGTACTGCCAATGATCTTGGTTGGGGCTAAAAATAAAAACCTCCTTCCTCAGCTGAAAAAAAGCCTGCAGGTGTGGAATTGAGTCTTTTCTCCCGAACGACTACTTCAATATGATTCCTCCCCATAGGGCGAAGCCCCATATTTGCAAAGCTGTCCATAATTCCGCAAACATCACCTATTTAGAGTTGAATTGATACGGCAGCATCCAGATTCCAGGCAGATAATCGGATGCAGACTCTGCGAGCGGCGCGTACAGTGATCTGATGTGGTGAAGCCTGTACCAAGTGCAGCTGCACAGCAGTCTCGTGTCTTTTCGCTTGGCTGTTGCACCCTACCTATAGCAGCCGCAGGACCTCATATGGCCAAACAAAAGTCTGGGCGCTGATCAGGTTGGAAGCTTGTCACTGACCGTGCCTAATTGGCTGCGAATGCATAATAGCGTCGGAGTTTCCCATTTGAACATTTGTACCATGTCGCGGGGATGTTGTTATCTGCTTGGCGCCAGCCTCACCACTACTTTGAACTGTTACGAAATGCTGTTGAGATCCTTTAAGCGAGCTTATGCCACCCTGAAGCTGAATTTAAGCTGAAAAGGTTTCCTTTCTCTTCCTGGCAGCCTCGTCTGATCTCCGTTTTCTCTTTATTCAAACTCTAGGCATTGGATGTGCACTACTTCAAAACTACGGCACATTTTCTTCACCAAGCCCACGTGTCTGCAGAACTTCAGTCTGGTAGAATGGCTTTGTCCGAGGAACAAGCCCGCGAGGTTTTGGAGATGGAACCATTTCCTCTTGTTCAAGCCATCAAAGAAGCCAGTCAGAGCTGCGAACCTGAGATGCAAGAACTAGGAGGAAACGCGATACATCAGGCACGACTTGCTGTCGATTTGCTTGAATCAGTCACCAAGAACAGGAACAAATCTCGAATCCCCTCAAAGGTTGATCAACCATACTTGAAACTTAATTTGATTACCACTGCTGCTGGTAAGCTGAGGAAAATTCTGCGAGCTCGAAATCAGAATACCTGATTTGTCTCTATGTGTACAGAGGGAGGTCTGCGAGAGTTTAATGTCTACTCTGCCGACGACCTGCTTGAGCAATTGACCGAATTCGGCCATTTACTAAAGGTGAGTGCCGGTACCTATTCACCCTCGTCCGGTAAGCGCTTGACTAACTGAAACATGGAAGTATATTCTCGCGTCCACCAACTTGCTTTTGAAATCATCCCCTAACGTATAGCAGTTCCACCGACTCCAGCTATTACATCATTCTTGCATCGCCAACACCAACTTCAAAGCCAGCAACATTCTCTCATCAGCTGAAGCATTCTCTGGCAGAGTTTACGTCAAATGGTTTCTCTCATCTTTCGACCTCTATACGTTTCCTGTTTCTTCTCATGATTAGATCTTTAACCGGAATGTCGGTACGCGACATGTTCTCCTTGCTGGATATTGCGGTACCACAGCCAAGTGAGAAAAGCCACGAGAGATTGAACGGTGAACCTATGACTGGTAAAGGTTCCAAACTCTACAACTCAAACGATGACACCAGGTAGCTGACTCTTTAAGATGATTGGCACTCCGTTCCCAATGTTGTCCCAGACCAGCCCAACTCCAGAACTACATTGGTCAAGACATTCTATTTTCCTGGCGAATATCCTGAGTTCTTTACCAAGTTCATTTGGATGGAACGGAGAAAGCTACACGGCAAGGTCCCACAATCTGTATCTAAAGCGGCAGTGTGGGGAAAGAAGAAAGAGAATGATGGATCGTTTAGCAGCGTGATAGCTTTCTCCGACGGTATAGTGGCCGAATCCCTCTCCCCGAAATTGCACAACCTCATTTCAACGACAACTGGGAGTGAAATTCCCAATCCAGCTGCACATTGGATCCACAGCCTGGAGTACCTGTATCGCATGTTTCTGAACGATGCTCATTTACGTTTGGAAGAAGTGGCGCGCAAAATTGAAACCTTGGTAAATATGGCCGAGCCGAGACCGATCAGGCGAATCTGTATACCCAGAAATACTGACCTGCGGATTCACAGAAATATTCCAACCTGTCAAAGCCAAGCGTCGGAGGTAGTCTCGTCTGCTTGATGTACATGAACCATCTCCAGTATCATCGACATTTGATACTTTCTTTGCAGGCGGAGATGGATGACTTTCCTCAAGCTTGGGGTTTCGATACGCCGCTACCATGGGAAAGCCGGATCCGTACCTTGTGCCGGCCCCTTCTCAAAAATATCAGTGAAGTCTACAGAAAAGCCAGCAGTACGCGTAGCTTGGTAGGTCCTCTGTGCACCAAAACCTCTGACGCCATTTGGCAAACTGACCAAACATGACTTCAGATCATTGAACAGAAAAGCCTCTTGGAGTCCAGCAACCTCGGATACCTGACTATCCTGGCTACTGTATTCGTGCCTGTAACGGCCGTGGCGGTGACTACAACCTTTAGCATTGTAAATGACTAGCCAGACCTTAGGACTAATTCGTTGTTGTAGGGTATCTTCGGAATGAACACTTCCGAAATCAATGACGGACACTGGCCGACGAAGTACTTCACCATCGTCGCTGTACCTTTGACAGTAATATCTGTCTTTCTGCCTCTGGTCATGTTGCGATTGCTCGATGTTTTGGATCGTCTGTCATCGCAGCGTCGTCTTCTGAAATTGACACAAGATGTCGCCGTTCTATTTATCTTAATCTGCAGTGTCTTGGACATGGTTCTGGATTACTCCAGTCTATTGGACTATGGCTTGGCACTTGACGCCGCAACCACGGCCGCCATTCCTTCGATCGCCTTGGTCCTGCTGCCATATCTTCTACTCAATTACACCCACCTAGTAGAGTTCTGGCATATTTTGAGGCGGAGAAAGCGAAAGACAGTGCATTTTCGCTCAGAACTTAAGAAAAGCGCTAGGGTTCTATCAGGACCCTCCATGTTCTTCGTGCTTTGGTGGGTGGGGACCTTCGAAAGGGCATGTCGATTGGTTGCTTGTGTAGGTTATTTTTGTGCGAGAGCATGGTCTTGGTACCAAAGCCGACGAGAAAAAAGTAAAACACATCAAGAATAGTCTGACGACAATAGATGCATTGGCTCGATTATACGTAAGAAAATACTGGTCTAATACCTAAGCCGTCTTGGCAGGATAATTGACAAATCTGATCCTGGTCAATCCCTAAAACTCAACGGGCTCAGCCTCAATTACGCTCTGAACCGCCAGAGGCGAAGACCAGATGTTGATGACTCGGAAGCCGGCCGACTTGAGCAGCTCGCGCCAGTGGCTTTCGGTGCGCTCCACGCCCGCCACCTTGACCATCATGGTCAGATCGTACGCCGTGGCCTGCGGGTGCGCCAGAGACTCGCGCACCACGTGGTCGTGCACTTACCATTATTAGTAGGTGGACCAGCGATGGCATTCCCTAGATTAAATAACACCAAAAAGTGATAGAGCAGAGGCATCTACTACACGGACTGTATAGGTACGAGTCAGCATAAATGTCTGTCTTGCTATTCGCACTGCTCCAAGACTGGGCACACACGGTGTTTGGTGCTAGACACTTTCCCATGCGAGTTCACTACAGCCTTGGAATCATCGGCAGTCCCCATGGCGGAGGTTGCAGACGCATGATACAGCACTCCCAGACTGGTTGCTATGTGGTCCATGATCTCTTCGTCTGTCTGCACCTGGGGACCCGGGTAGAACTCCTCACCGACCAAAACAGCTTGCATCTCTTCCATGCTCAAAACCTCCCGGTCGCGAGCATCTGTAAGCCACACCGGATTGACGACTGGCGCGTCGGACATGGATGCGACTGCGGAACTTGCAGGACGGCCAGCAGAGTGCCATAGTTGGCACCGTCCACAGTCACTGGCAGAGCTGGGGATGCAGCGTTGGGCGTATTCTGATTCCCTGAAAAGACCGGGAGCACTAGGAACTCGATTTCCGGCCAATCTTCCGGATACGTTGCCAGGGTTGCCCGCGTCTCGCTGCTGAAGTTGGCGCGGTAGCTGTCGGGCAGCTTTTCCAGAGCGACAAAGTCGCCACCTGGATTCGCAAGAGGACCTGTGCTGTTGGCGGTCACGAATTCGGTAGTGGCCACGGCGAAGTTGTCGCCGAAACGGCTTGGTACGAGATGCCAAACATGACATGGTCATTCATCCCTTGACCGACGCCAGGCAGGTCGACCACGAGGGGAATGTCATATTGTGCTAGAACCTCGGCCGGACCAATCCCAGATACCATCAGCAGTTGTGGACTCTGAAACGATCCTCCAGAGATGATGACTTCTCGAGTTGCCGACAGTGTGTAGTTCACATCTCCCGTGGTGACCAAGACCCCTGTTGCTGTTTGATTTCCGTCGAAGAGCACCTTTTCCGCGAGAGTTCCGATGAATACGAAGAGGTTCGGCCTCTCCTTGACCGGCCGCAGATAAGCCGACTCTGCCGAGGCGCGGAGTCCCGTTGTGGCATTTATCGTATTGATCTGCCACGTGGCTCCACTGAGAGATCCATCAATCAGTGCGCCACGTGGGTTGATGCCCACGGCTTCGAGGCCGCGGGCGACCCATGTACTCCAGCTTTGAGCAAAAGCAGGGAACGACACAGTCAAAGGTCCGCCTTCCGCCGTTACCAGATCATCATATGTCGGAGTCGCGTTCGGATACCTGGACTCGATTGTACTCGCACTAAAGTCCATGCTCTTTTGGTAGTATGCTGAGAAATTGGGGTACGTGTACGAATCATCGTCAACGGTGTCGGCCCATGTCTGGAATGCGCCATAAGAGGATTGGCTGTATGCCATGTAGTTGACGATGGTGCATCCACCAAGCTGCAGTCAAGACAGACCCCAGATCGTCAGTACCTAATCAGACATCTCTGGAGGGGTAACACAAGATCATGTGCATCGCGACTTACAGCCTTGGCGCGGGTATACTCCGTGGTTGACCCATTGAATATCTATGCAGAAATGACTAAGCCTCCGATCCATATTACTTATCGTGGAGCTCTCGTTCGAAGGCCACTCACGTATTGAGGTGTGGTATTGAACCCCCACTCTATGTCGGCTATCTCAGCGGGCGGAGGCGTGATCAGAAAGTTGAAATCCAATCCCGGAACCTCGCTGATGTTTCCTATGACATTGTCTGCGTACCCTCCTGCCTCGATAATGGCAACCAGCAGAGACGAGTTCTCGCTTAGACGATTGGCCAGGACGAGACCGGCCGGACCTCCGCCTACAATCACGTAGTCGAATGTCTGATCTTGCTGCTCGCTGGCACAGCGGCAGAGTATCCCGGATAGGGACAAGCCGAAACGCAGAAGACCGACACGCATTGTGAGCAAAAGAATGGCCGATGCGGTAGGATGCAAGTCTGCAGCTGGAAATGTACCACTCTACATCCGGCTGCAACATCTTGTTCGAAACGACCAGGGAAACGTACAGATAAATGCAGGTCTGAGATGCAAGGCAACCTGAAATATGTAACCCCCGGATCTTACGATGCACTGCCTATTTGACGTCAGAAGGATTTACTCGGTACCCTTTTGCGAAGAATCCTTCAGCCGACTGCCTGTCGACCTAATCAGCCCATAGACGTTCGGTGAGAAAGACGATGTCTACGGCGAACAAATCCTTCGAGCTTAAAATATGGATACGCATCTGTAATCAGTAATAAGTGATAAGCTATAAAGATATCTACCCGGTGTAGGTCTGCTACTACGTACATGGATCAAGCATTCATCTCGTATGGCCACTGAATAAGGCAACGCTATGCGCAAACAAAGACAAGCGAATTACACTGGTTCCACCCTATCGCACCACTAAAACACACCACCATTGACGCTAGAACCAAAAGCTGCTACGCTTCAAAAGATTTGTCGACAAAAAGCATTTTCTGTCGACTTTCCCAAACTACCTAACGATGATCAATAATGAACCATTAATGTAAGAGTTTGCGACCAAACTTATCTAGTATTAAAAGAAATATAATGCGCCTTGCAATGGAGTCCAATCGCAGTCTTCATAAGATTATCAGTGAATATCAAAGGTAAAGACCAGACGTTCACATGTGCCGTTTTACAATCGCAACTTTAGTACATATATTAGCCTAAATACATGTGTAGGTATATTTCAATCAACGCTTTTCAATCTGTGTATAAAGACCTTTTTGCTTGAAGAACCAAATGTTCTCAACTTGGAATGCTTTAGGGTCCGAAATACGTATCTGTATAGGCAAAATCGAGGAATGGTCAGCCAATGGCTACTTGAGTGATGAATTGGAGAAAGCAAAAACTTACATCGTAATTCATGATGAGGAAGGGAATCAATTTCTTGACCTCCATCAAGCCCAGAGCTTTGCCCAGGCAGACCCTGCGACCAGCGCCGAACTAGACAAGCGGAACAAGACCCTCGTTAGCCAAGAGCCTCAAAGATTGACTTTTCACGACGTGAATTAGAGCTTACCGTCAAAATGCCCCTCTCCAAGCGCTTTCTTTCTTGGTCATCCACCATCCATCGCTCAGGTCGCCACAGCTCAGCGTCGTCTCCGAACCAATTCTTGTCTCGGTTGACTACGTACGGAGAGCCACCGACTACAGTCCCGCCCGGCAATGAAACGCCGAGAACCTCGACGCCTGCTTCCGGAGCAACGCGCTCGAACGGCAAGGCGAACGGCGGATGTAAACGAGCGGCCTCCTGGACACAGGCGTCAAGGTACGGGAGATCGCGGACCTCGGCCAATCGTGGAAACGGACTGGACGGTTTCGCGGCTTCAATTTCGGATTTGAGAGCCTCCAAAGTCGTTGGGTTCGTCAGAAGATGATAAAGACAGGTGCGAATCACGGTCCCGACGCTGTCGGAGCCCGCGGTCACATTGGAAAACGTCCAGGCAGTCGAAGCCCTAGATGAAGTCAGTCAAAAGCACGACATGGCGGAGATGGTTTTGCAAGTGGTGTCTTACCATGGAGGTAGTTCCTTGTTCGTTTCCTGGATCTCGAGAAAGTGGGAGAGAAAATCCCTGGGTCTTCCCTCTGGAGAAATGTTCTTGACATCTCCACTCGCAAGTGCTGCTCGGCGCTCTCCAATAACGGACCCGACGAATTGCATGATTCCGAGTCCAGGTGCACGCCGTATAGCGTCAGCTACCCTATTCTTGTATAGAATCTTATCCAGAAAGTAGTTTTGTGTCATCTAATCAAGAACAGTATGTCAGTCTTATTTTATCTCACGATTGGTGGACGCTCAACATCCTGTGCTAGGGTAACATACCGGGGCTACCGTTTTCATGAAGCTTTGTATGGCATTCAACATCCCACCGACGTCTCTTCCTTCTTCGACGAAACCGTAGCGCTTGGAAAACGTCATTGTGCCCATGACATCGAAGGCAAAGAACTGACACCAATCACCCAAGTCAAAGACCTGGCCGGTTGCCGCAAATCGTAAGTCAAGCTCGCGCTTGAGCACAGCCAAGACATCATCCACCAGGGTTTCAAATTTCGAGGCATTGGTGAGCGAGAAGAGTGGCGCTATGGGGCTTTTGATCTGCTTGTGAAGCTGCTCATCTTGCGAATTGAAGACGGCTACCAGTGGAGAGCTTCCACGCTGGTATGGTCTGAGGACGGCATAAAAGTCGCCCTAAACTCATCCTTTCAGTCCTGATATTAAAAAACATGACGCGCGACCGTGATAAAGCAATGACAATAGACTTACTTTGGGAAACCCTGCCCTCATGGGATAGACAGTCGGGATCGCCGTGGGATCTCGGAAGATGACCGTGTTGGGCCCAACTCGCACCACTTCTCCATACTTGTCGTGGAGCCGCTGATGTATGAGATGTGCCTCCTTGGTAGTGACCCAGAGCATCCGTGGGATGTCGGACAAGCTGGCCCAGAAAGGACCCGGTACGTGGCGCAGCCGCCACCACACTGGGAAGACATGAAATACAACAAATGCCAAAGCAAGAGTTGACGTTATGGCTACTAGCATGATTGCCGGACGTTCGGTATCTAACAAGCTGAGTAGAATTTCTAATGCCATTGTTTTCAATGTTTTGCAATTATTGTATTACCTTGTTCGATTTGGGTTTCTGTGTTCAATTGTATGTCATACGCAATGCGAACGAGCCAAGGATCGAACGAACCAAGCGAACGGATGCTCCCGTCACTACCTGCTCTCGAACCCGAAGATCGGCACTTGATATCAGACCTATACGATTGAACAAAGTGCTCAACTGCCGTGTGTGGGCTTCAGAACAGGTAGCGAGAGCCGATAATGACACCGGGTATTATTTCGATGGTTTACTCGGCAACTATACTTGTACGATACTTGGGACCAACTGCATTTCAGCAGCTGCAGAGACCGATGTGAGTGGTCGGGGTTGCATAAGCGATCGATCCGGGGCGTCACCAGCGATGGGGTCCTGCATGTGAGACAGAACCCTACAGCCAATTACCGAGTAGCTGGTAGGTGTTAACGTTGACAGTATACTTCGATAGTGCTGCCAGCAAACAGTGCATAATCGTTTTCTGTGGGGAGTTACCTATCGTGCAATATCATATGATAATTATTCAGCCGGACTGCCATCTAGACTCGGGTGAGATCCTGGTCAGCACAAGAAGTATGGTCAGGTATCTATGGGTCGGACTTTCATCTTCTAAGGTATTCAGAAATGATATCATTGACGAGATTTTCGAAATACCAATCCAAGGCTCGTGTGACTAATAAAGTGCTTCAAGGAATCTGAGCCCAAATATTTGAAGATTTAGCCTTAACTTTGCTTTTACGTATCCAATCACTACTATCGAGAACCGACATACAACAAATTATCGACAGCAACTACAGCATTAAACAAGCTGAGGGACACAAGCGCACGTGCAACATTACATCAATTCAACAGCGTCTGGTCAGTCTATCATGTTTCTGTTCGGCCCCCAAGAGACAATATGGTCAGAAAAGGATCTTCGAGACTTGCAGTCTAGGTTGCAGAGCAGCGATGATATGGAGTTTCTGAGAGACGCAATGCATGAGCTGCCGACATTGGTACCCTTCCTGAGGCAGCATGTATGTACGGGGGCGCGTGAAGGAAACGGACTTGAGGCTCTAGATCAACTGAGCCACTTCGCAAGAGGGGAAACCGTAATGCTGGCTGGCTCGGGCAGCATGACTAATACCCATCAAGCCTCATTGACAGTGGCTTTGCACATCGTCGAGTTCATCGACAAGGCGCCAAAATCCGGTGGTGTCCCTGATATCACTGCTATTGACGACGCCCAAGGATTTTGTGTTGGGTTCCTTTCTGCTGCCGCTGTTGCTTCGGCAACGACTTGGCAGGAGTTGAAACACAACTTCACATGTGCGCTTAGACTAGCCGCTTGCGTTGGATTTGTTGTTGACAGTGAGATGAGCCTCGACGTCACTGCCGTTGCCGTCAAGTGGAAATCAGGCGCACAGGGCCGTTTCATTGACTCTTCAGTTGAGGATTTTCCACATGTGAGCAAACTTGAAGCCAAACCCCTTCAATAGTCTACTCGAGCTGACTTTCTCGACAGGCATACATCTCATGCTGGACAGATGACAAAGCTGCTACCGTGACGGTTCCAGCATCGTCTGTGGCTGGTTTTGTAGAAAGATTGAATCAACAGAAGATCGCTCATCATCAGATTGGTCTCAATGGGTTCTTCCACAGTCCAGTACATGGAGATGTCGTGGCACGACTCAAGGAAGCTTGTGCTGTCGCCGACGATCTCAGCTTTCCACCGGTGGAAAACTTGTTCATGGCCTTGAGAAGTACCGCCAATGGAGAAATAATCAGGACGGGTAATCTGACCGATATTGCTCTCGATGTCACACTCTGCAAACCTGCTCACTGGTTCAAGACTGTGAGGCGAGCCACGGAGCAGCACGCAAATATCAACAGCCCAGATCAAGTTACAGCTGTTGGGCGAAGCTGTCGAATACCACGTTCAATCAGGCATCGTATACAGACAAATTCCCATCAGCCGCCATTGCTCCAGAATCCAGCGGAGGAGATCGCCGTGGTTGGTATGGCCTGTCGTTTCCCACAGGCCGACAACCTGCAGGAGTTTTGGAACATCATCGAAACAGGTTCCTCCTGCGTGACCGAAATGCCCAATGAGCGTTTTGATCCTTCCAATATATCTCGCGGCCCGAAGCTATCCACGTACTACGGCAACTTCCTGCGGCAACCTGCGGTATTTGATCATCGCTTCTTTGGGATGTCTGGTAGAGAAGCCAAGTCGATGGATCCACAGCAGCGCCTAGCTTTGCAGGTCGCATACGAAGCTATGGAATCTTCAGGCTACTACGCCAAGCCTGAAAGCGGACAAGAGAAAGACGTCGGGGTCTACCTTGGCGTCGGGTCGGTAGACTACGAAGCCAATGTGGCGAGCGAAGATGCCGGGGCCTTTTCCGCAACGGGAACGCTGCGTGCATTCATTAGCGGGCGGGTCAGTCACCATTTCGGCTGGTCGGGCCCGTCCATCACATTCGATACTGCATGCTCCTCATCGGCTGTTGCGATACACTCAGCCTGCCGGGTAAGTCTCGTTACCATTCGCTTGGGTCTCGTTCGCGCTCGCCTGTGGACCCTTCCAAACTCTAATCATCTTTACCTAGGCCCTTCTCACTAATGAATGCGCCCTGGCGGTCGCTGGCGGAGTCAATGTGATAACGAGCCCTGGTCTACACCAAAATCTAGCGGCGGCCTCGTTTCTCAACGCAGATGGGTCTTCGAAAGCGTTCGATGCGTCTGCAAACGGGTACTGCCGAGGCGAGGGAGCCGGTCTCATTGTCTTGAAGCCCCTGTCCCAGGCCTTGGCTGACAATGATGCGGTACTTGGTGTCATCTCTGGCTCTGCTGTCAACCAGGGATCGAACACAAGCCCAATCACGGTTCCACACTCCGACTCACAGTGTACATTATACAAGAAGGCCCTTTCTTTTGGAGGCATCGACCCTATTCACGTGACATATGCTGAGGCCCATGGTACAGGTAAGTAACATATAGACTTGAGTATGCGATAATGCGGATATTCTAACAGGATTCTAATAATTGCCTTGGTTAAGGAACTCAAGTTGGCGACCCTATAGAGTACGAGAGTTTGCGGTATGCGTTGACGGGACCCCAACGCAAGGGTCGTCTGTATGTTGGCTCAGTCAAGGACAACATTGGCCATGCCGAGGCCGCGTCGGGTGCGGCGGGTGTCATCAAGACGCTGCTGATGATGCAGCATCGAGTGATACCCCGGCAAGCCAATTTCACAAAGCTCAATCCGAAGATATCTACGTCTGATGGGGACCTGATAACGGTTCCGAGCAGGAATACGGCCTGGACGTCGGGTCTGCGCGGAGGTCTCGTTGCTCTTGTCAACAACTACGGTGCAGCGGGCAGCAATGCAGCGATCGTCCTGCGCGAGCATCAAGACAGGAGGCCGGTCAGGGCGAAACCGACAACGCAGAGTCATTGCCCCGTTTTGATCGCGGCGAAAACGGAAAACAGCTTGCTTGCTTATCTGAGGGTATTGGAGAAACTAGATGTTAGTGCTGAAGAAGATGACACCAAACTCTCAGTCTCACAACTCGGCCCAGCCGTCACACTCAAGGCCAATCTAGCTTTTGAGTATCGAGCAGCATTCCATGCGAACGATGCCGTTTCTTGGAAGGCTGCCCTGAGCAATGCTTCACTTGTCAAAATCCAGCCACAACTCCGGCGGCCGGTTGTCCTATGCTTCGGCGGACAGACAGGACGAGACGTAGCATTCTCTAGTGACATCTATTTGAGCTGCTCATCACTTAGGAAACATTTGGTACGTGTTCTGAGTAGTTGTTCTCCCATTGGATCCCCGTGATATGGCCACAGTCATTTTCAATCGGCTAATTCCAGACCAGGACGCTTGCGCTGCGGTATGTGCGGAGCTGGACCTGTCTCCCAATTTACCAGAGACGCTGAAAGGATCCTCAAACGTCGCAGGCGACGACATTGTCATACAGCAGTGCCGTCTATTCACACACCAGTACGCCAGCGCCATGACATGGCTCGACTGTGGATTACAAGTCGACACCATAATTGGTCACAGTTTCGGCCAGATCACTGGTCTCTGCGTAGCCGGCTCTCTGTCGTTGAGGGATGCTCTCCGATTCGTTGCCGGTCGCGCTCGGCTCATGCGCGATGCCTGGACCGGAGAGCGTGGCGGCATGCTATCTGTCGAGTGTGATCTTGAAAAGCTTGAGACGACAATTGAGCTGCTGAACCATGAGGAGGGCGTGCGTCTTAGCGTAGCATGTTACAATGGACCACGAAGCTTTGTACTTGCTGGCGACAACTCATCGCTTCTTCGTGCGGAGACAACATTGAGAGAGCAAGCTGGAAGTGGCGGTAATACTCTACCTGTCAAGACATCACGCCTCGGGAGCAGCCACGCCTTCCATTCACATCTCACCGAGAGTATACTGGCAGAATTGCAAGATCTCGCTCTGTCCGTCAAGCTCTGCCCACCTCGAATCAACATTGAGACATGCACCGATGAAGGTCAGTGGACCAAGTTCGACGCCGAAGAGCTCGTGCAGCACACGCGCAAGCCTGTTTTCTTCTTGCAGGCTGTCCAGCGAATTGAAACACGCCTAGACGCCGGGGCCATCTGGCTTGAAGCCGGATCCAGTTCGCCAATCATCCCAATGGCACGGCGCATCGTCAGTGCGGATAAGGGCCATGTGCTGATACCAGTGGATGGCCTGGGAGGTGCCACTGGAACACAAAACCTGTCAAGTGTCGTTTGCAAGTTATGGATGGCTTCTGCTGGTAAACACTCTTGGACAACAGATTTGCCCGTCTTGGGCGGCTACAATGCTCAAAGCCGAGCCATGATTGCGGCACCACCCTATCAATTTGAGAAGACAGAACACTGGATTCAGTACAGGACACCTGCTACAGAAAAGAAGGAAATCACGGGTGGAGACTTGCATCGCGCAGGAGAGCTTCCCCTGATCTCCCCCCTTGAGAGGAGCAACGACGGTCAATCGTTTGTGATCAACACTGCCAGTCCCATTTTCGAACTGGCAGCGCAGGGTCACGCAGTTGCTGGATACAGCCTATGTCCAGCTTCGATGTACATGGAGCTGGCAATGCAGTGCTGTTCAATATTTCTCGCGAATGAGAACTCCGCCACCGATGCGTGTTTGCTGCCCAACATACAGGATTTGACCATGTCGGCGCCTTTGGGTCTCAGTCAAGGCTCGCAGGTATTGCTTCGTATGACGAGGGCAAGTCAGGGAAGAGAAGAAATTACTTTCACCATTTTCTCTCTTTCTTCCCTGAACACCGAGACGGAACATGCACACGGCTGCATTTCCATGCTCTTCCCGTACGACAGGAACACGGAAAGTCGACTCCATCTTCTCCGACGACTTGCACGAGGCCCTTCTCGCGCTGAGAAAATGCTGTCCTCTCCGAATGATGGGCTGAGCGGAGCTATGGTGTATCGCATCTTTGGGAACGTTGTAACTTATGCAGACTATTACCGCGGTGTCGACAAGATTACGGCTCTGCATGGCGAGTCCGCTGGGCGTGTTAGTATGCCATCGCACAAGATCATGCCGAAAGCACTACGGGATCCCGGGCTGTGTGATCCTCTTTCTCTCGACAATTTTCTCCAGGTCGCTGGCATACATGTCAACTGTCTATCTGAACGCCCTCCAGGACGACTATTCATGTGTGTTGCCATCAACGAGATGTTGTTGGCCCCCGAGTTTGTCGAGAGCAAGAACAAGGCCGGCAAGCGTTCTTGGATCGTACACTCGCGATTTGATGTCATTGAAGAAGACAGCGACTGTGTGCCAGTGACACTGGTCAACGACATATTCGTCTATGACGAGACTTCTCACACTCTAGTCGTTGGGATCATGGGTGCGACTTTCAAGAGCGTCTCGTCCAAGGCCGTCGCTCGGAGTCTTTCACGGCTCGGGACGCAGCGTCCAGCGACCCCCGAGCTCTTGGATGCCAAGATACACGCTGCGTCTCCACAAGACAGTGACTCTGGGTATCAGACGTCCGCTCCAAGTACACCACCGAAAGACGTTGCATCTCGACAATCGCCTATCTCGCAAAGTATTGACCTCCACACTGCCCGTCAACAAGATGATGATGCTTCACGACCAGAGGTACTGCATCTGCTGCAAAAGATGTTGTCTGATATCATTGAGATACCTCTGGAAGAAGTCCTACCTATTTCAAGGCTAGATGAGCTTGGCGTTGATTCTCTTCTTGTCACAGAGGTCGCCGCAGAAGTCGAGAAGCGCTTCAGTGTCACTATCAGCAAGGATACAATTCTTGAGCTCGAGACCATACTCGATCTCAGCCAGTCAATCTCTTGTGCAGCAGGTAATCAAATGCCGCAAGTTATCAGCGACAACAGACCGAGCTCGATGCCGCCCACCAAGAGTTGGGCTCCTTCGCCTCATCTTAGTGCGCAGTCATGCGAGGCGGATCCTCACAAGAACGAGACCGACGCTCGTACACCACTACCAGCGGTGGAGGCCAAAGTTCATGTCGATGAGACCTTCGTCCACGTTCAAGGAAAATACGAAGATTTCACCCAGGAGACCAGGTTCTCCAAATTCTACTCTGCCGTCTATCCACTTCAATCCGAGTTGGTGGTCGCGTACATTGTTGAGGCATTCGCGGAGTTGGGATGCGACCTGAAAACACTCGAGGATGGTGTTTTGCTGCCGTCGATCAAACATCTTCCCAAGCACGACAAACTGGTGCCACAACTATACAATATCCTCGCCAAGTCGGATCTGATTTCACAAGGGGACGGAGGCTTTATTCGCACGTCCAAGGCGGTCCCGCCGACTTCCTCGTCGACGCTCTTCGAGACCCTTCTTTCCAAGTACCCGCAGCATGGATCCGAAACAAAGCTGCTGGCCAAGACAGCACCACACTTGGCGGCCTGCTTATCGGGCACAAAAGATCCCATAGACCTGCTATTCGGCAATGCCGACTCTCGCGCGCTGCTCGAGGACGTCTACGCCAATGCGCCCATGTTCTTGAGCGGAACCCGCCTCCTCTGCGAATACCTGTGCCAGCTCACCGTGTCGGCCGCCTCCGCAGCACACCGCAAAGAGATCCGCATCCTCGAGCTCGGCGCTGGCACCGGCGGCACCACGCGCTACCTGCTCGAAGCGCTGGCAGCGACCCAGGCAGCCGTGGACGTAGAGTACACGTTCACGGACCTCTCGGGATCGCTAGTCGCGGCGGCGAGGCGCAAGTTTGCCAAGTACGCGAGCCACCCGCGCCTGCGCATGAAGTTCTCCGTGCTGGATCTCGAGGCCGAAACGCTGCCGCCGTGGGTTCTGCAGAGTTTCGACGTTGTCCTGTCGACCAACTGCGTGCACGCGACCCGCGACCTGACCCGGTCGACGGGAAATATCCGCTCCATGCTCCGGCCAGACTACGAGGGTATGCTCTGCTTGATTGAGCTCATGCCGGTGGACCTATACTGGTTCGACCTAGTCTTTGGTCTCTTGGAGGGCTGGTGGCTTTTTGAAGATGGTCGGACATACGCCCTGGCTGATGAGGGGCACTGGGAGAAGGTCTTGAAAGGTGTTGGGTTCAAGTGGTTTGGGGCCTCCGACAGTCCTACGCGGCAATCGGCCGTTCTGAAATTGCTCGTGGCGTCGTTGCATGAGGCGGACACCGAGAAGGGGACCAAGGGGTCGGAGGAAAAGCTGATGACCAAGGAGACCGTCGCTTTCAAGCAGGTTGACAGCCTACAGCTGTCTGCTGATATCTACTACCCTGATCATTTGGTCGAGAGGGGGACTACTCTTCCAATTGGTAAGTAAGCAGACGCATTTAGAATCTTATCTCCAAGTGATGCTTCCCTTGATGCCTTTTCTCCAATTCAATTTTATAAGCAAGTGCTTCGTTCTAAGTGTCGGTCAAGTGCCAGTGATTCGCCTTACTTGCTTGTGTATTTGAATTCATGGTCTTTGGATTTTGACTAACGAGGGCTTCTCATTTCAGCACTCTTAATCCATGGTGGCGGCCACGTCATGCTTTCGCGCAAAGATGTTCGCGCCGAGCAAGTCGGTTGGCTACTCCGCGACGGGTTTCTGCCCGTCAGCATCGACTATCGCCTCTGCCCCGAGACGACCCTCCTCGAGGGCCCCATCGCAGATGTGGCAGACGCGCTCACTTGGGCGCGCAACTCGCTTCCAAAGCTGACGACACTGCAACGCCCCGATATATCCCCGGATGGCGACCGCGTTGTCGCCATCGGCTGGTCGACAGGAGGCATGCTGGCCCTCTCGCTGGGATGGACCAAGTTGTGTCGCGCGCCGGATGCTATTATGGCCATGTACTGCCCTTGCGACTATGAAGACCCGTTCTGGACGCTCCCGAACCGGCCGGAAGGCTCTGACGGCGCTGCGGCAGAAGACCACGGTGGCTATGTTTTGGATTCAGACATTCTCGCTGCTTGCTCCGGGAAGCCGAGTGCAGGCTACAACGTCCCTCCAGGCGACGGCCAGCCAGTGTCTGGGGGCTGGTTGGCACCAAGCGATCCGAGAAGTCGGTTGGCACTGCACATGAACTGGCACGGTCGTACCTTGGACGTGCTCGTAAACGGGCGCGAAGCATTAAGTGCGGAATCGAGCAGCAACACTTCGCTGGGCCCGAATTCCCTGCGCACCATCAGTCCCCTCGCCCGAGCTCGCCAGGGCGACTATGCACAGGTCCCGACTTTCATCATACACCCATCGCTCGACGATTTGATACCGGTGGCGCAGGCCGAACGACTCCACGACGCACTCCACGAGAGAGGTATTGAAGTACAACTCAGAGTCGTCAATGGGCAGAAGCACCTGTTTGATATTTACCCTCGATGGAAAACTGACAAGGCGGCCCACGAGGCCGTCAGCGATGGCTATGAGTTCCTCAAGAAGACCGTGGCTAAATGAAGCTTCTCATAATGGCTACAGTATAGATAAACACTAGACTCTGGAAACAATGGTCTTGAAATCAGCGAGTATTGAATAGTTGTTCTTTTACGATTCTATTACATCTTAGATTGGGTTCATAATTGATGTCTCCATTAATGACATTGATTTTTCCGAGACATCCTAGAATTTCAGGATGAATCTGGCTTCATCGTTCCATAGTTCAGTTCTGAGAGAGAAAGCGGGATTCCCGTCAAAGCCATGTGGAACACCAGGATAGATGTTGAGTTGCACTCTGACGTCTTGCGACGCGAGCCTCGTAGCAAAGCTTATGGTCTCGTCACGAAACAGATCCAGGCCGCCGACAGCCAAGTACGTCGGCGGGAGTCTGTGCAAATCTTCGGCGCGGGCCGGTGCGGCTGTAAGGTATGGAACGCATGCTTTTCAAGAGTTGTTAACACATGATACTGAATTGCTGATGATGACAAGTGGAATGAATGTTTATAGTACTTTCGGGATTATTATCCTTGCCCAAATACGCATTCCAGGCAAGCGCATTGCTGCTAGGACTCCAGGTCAAATACGGGAATCGGGGGTCGCCAGGGTCCATCTGAGTACGATCATCCAACATCGGGTATCGTAGTACCAGCGCTGCGATGGGTGGATTGAGGCCCTCATCTCGGGCTTTGAGTGCGACGGAGGCCACGAGGTTGCCGCCAGCACTTTGGCCGAATAAGACGATGCGAGCAGGATCCACGTTGAAATCGACGGCGTGGGCCTGCAGCCAGGTAATCGTAGAGTTGATATCGTGCAGCGCCGCCGGGTAGGGGTGCTCGGGCGCCAGGCGATAGTCTGGAGCGAATACTTGAGTTGCCGTCTGTTCGGCGAAGTGCGCTATCATGTTCAGGGTCATTCGGACGCCGCCTGCAATCAGGCCGCCCCCGAAACCGTAAATGACCGCCCTTTGCGCAGTCTCATTGCTCTGTTGAACAGCAAGAGGCACAAATCTGGTGACATTGAACGCGGATCCATCGGCAGAAGTGACCGTACTGACAGTAGTCGTCATTCCGTCCGGGAGTGGGATTGCATTTGAGGCTGCCTGGGATGCCGCGTTTATTGATGCTCTAACTGCCAAGAGGTCCGTGGCTGGTGGCGCCGGCGTGGGCGTCTTGCCGCCCAGCAGCGCCCAGTAGTCCGGGTCGACAAACGATGGACGGGCCATGGTGTGCAATTTTACACACACATAAGCAGCCAAAGCCCGTGCGGATTCAAGTCTTTTATACCGGACAGGAGTTCTGAGCTCGGGCGCTCACCTGTGCCGCCTGGCTACAGGCTCCAAAGCTGTTGTACAGGCTCCGGATTGGCTTGCTGGCTGATGACAGCGACCAACGAACATGCTACATAGATCCCACAGAGCTAGGTCAGAGAAGCCGAATGTCGGTACGTCAACCGCTGCATCACAGCAAGACCCATAACGGCAACAAGGCATGAATATATCGCCCGCAGACTCTCAGCGATGCGACCGCTTTCGCGGCGTCGACTTTAGGTGTATGTTGCAGCATGGCCTAGTCAGCCTGAGGATTGCGCTTGCCGTTGACAATGTCATGGTGCTCTGGGGCAGAGTCGCGCTTAAGTCATTGGCGATAATAACGTGGATGATGCGAATGACAGTTATGGCGTTGGTGATATCCTATGCCACGAGGAGATGCCAAGAACCACGGAGGACACTGACCCGCGCCTTATACTACTGCAGAAAGAACCATTAATAGCACTCGGAACTTTTTTACAGTCTAGCACTGCCCTAGATATAGTGCTACGGCTGCTCCCGAATACGGATCTAGATTAAAGGCCATTTTGGCTGGTGTATTTCAGCAGCACCTGGCCTGAAACACTCCGAATGCCCCACGAACAGTGCCGAATAAATTATTTCCGTTTCTGTTTCTGGGCATTCGGGGCAAAACCCACCAATGACAAGCTGCGAAACAGCCCCATATGTTAAAGACCCATCACGAATTCCATATTTCGGCGGCAGCGACCCCTGTTTGTTCCAACAGCCAAGAGCCGCCCATGGCACAGAAACCGTCCCATTGGTGATGGGTATACGAATAATACGAATACACAGGGCTCAGTAGGATCTCTGCGTGTATGTACTCGTCACCAGGATGACCTTGCCACAACTCGAAAAAGGAGCGTATAATTCCGTCTCTCGATCTGTTGATGATTTTCCTACATAAGCTCAATTGAGTCTGCATCAGCATCATGGAGTTTTGCTTATTTAGTTGACCCAGTCCGTGACTACACTCGTTACATTCGTTTTCTAATTCTGACACTCGTTTTTATCCAACATTCCTTTCCAGCGGTGCCGGGCATCATGTTTATCTCATCCTTGATTCTATCCTCCGCGGTGCTAGTCAGCACCGTCGCGGCCTACGCCGACCCCGGCGCCTGCTCTGGCGAATGTTGGACACACGACCCAGCCGTCGCTCGCCGAAGCGACGGCACCTATTTTCGCTTTAGCACCGGCAGCAAGATCGGTATCTACAGTGCCTCTTCGCTGTCCGGCCCCTGGACGCTTGACGGATCCGCCATTCCCTCCGGCTCCTCGATCGACCTCACCGGAAACGATGATCTGTGGGCGCCCGATGTCCTGCTCGTCGACGACACGTACCACCTATATTATGCAGTCTCGTCGTTCGGATCCCAGGACAGCGCCATCGGCTACGCGACCTCGACGACGCTCGAGTACGGCAGCTGGACCGACCACGGAGCGACCGGCGTCGCGTCCAGCGCGGGCAAGAGCTACAACGCCATCGACCCCAACGTGATCGCCGCCGCGGACGGAAACTCATATATGATCTTCGGGTCCTTCTGGGGCGACATCTACCAGACCGAGCTCAACTCGGCCGCGACCAAGAACGCCGGGTCCGCCACGCAGATCTCGTACACGTCCGAGGGCACCTCTGCGCGCGAGGGAGGGTTCATGTACTATCGCGACGGGTACTACTATCTGTTCTGGAGCGAGGGCCAGTGTTGTGGCTATGACTCTTCCATGCCTGCCTCTGGTGGCGAGTACAAGATCATGGTCTGCCGATCCACCAGCCCTACTGGTGGTTTCGTCGGTAAGTCTCGTCTGTGCCATTGATCTGGTCATCGGTATAGTTAGACTGACACTTTTCAAACAGATTCGAGCGGCACTTCCTGTACTGCGAACGGTGGCACCGTGGTCCTCGAGAGTCACGGCACCGTCTACGGTCCCGGTGGCCAAGGCATCTTTGATGATCCCACCTACGGCGCTGTGTTGTATTATCACTATGTCGACACGACTGTTGGATATGCTGATGGCGACAAGAAGTTTGGCTGGAACACAATCAGCTGGTCGACAGGTTGGCCGACTGTTTAAGGTGTCTCGAAAGCCGCGATTTTGCTACCTACATTCCATGTATATATTTTTAAAAGCTTGCTTATAAACTAGACAAAAAGGCCTGATCTGCCTGTCACTTCCCTACTATTTATGTCACTTACAGTTTAGTAAGTATTATTATATCTCAAGCTGTTGGACGAAAGTTTCGTGTCTTGAAACTGAACTATAGGCCCCCTAGAAAAAATCACGAGAATGCTTCATGTCCATAGATTCCACCGACGGCCAACTTGTTCATGTCGCCGCTACCACACTGACGTTGTCTATCTCCACCTCAGCAGTGCCCGCGCCATTGCAAGCCGTTTGTAGATAAATCATGTTGCCAGATCCGTCGGCCACAAAGGTGCCTGTAATTGTCTGATATCCTTGCATCGCCGACAAGACGAAAGTCTGCGTTTCGACTCCGCCGAGGGCGCCCCGGAAATAGCAATTGTAGACGCCGTCACCGTCCGGCTGGGCGGTCGTGACGGCAATGTCGTAGGAAATGGTATACGTCGTGCCTGTAATGACCGGAATAGTTTGCATAATCAGTGCCGAGGCAAATCGCCTGGGGGGCATTGGACGCGGCGTAGATGCGCGCGGCGTTGGCCGAGTTGTCGCCTGGTTGTGTGAGGCCGGCGAACCCGCTGATGGCAGTGTCGTTGCCCGTGATCTCAGCGATCCAAGGCGCGAGAGAGCCGCCGAGGAGTTCGAAATCTCCATTCGTGATAATGTTGCCGGCATCGCAACAGACGATAGTGCTGCCACTGGGCACGACTTAGCTCTTACAAATCGCCTGCTCGGTAGGTACTTTGTAAAACTTACCCAGAAGTTGTAGTGGCAATAGAGGCAGTAGTGCTGGACGTAGTAGTAGTCAAAGTGGTTGGACTGGAAGTGGTGGTGAAAGTAGACCTTGTGACGGTCTCGACAATGGTAATGGTGGTGGTTTTGGTGTTATACACGCCTGGGAATTTGTTTAGGTAAGGCTCGTTGTATGGGATGCTATGATGCAGATCAGAGTTAGCTTCCTGGAGCCTCTTGGGTCTTCTTGAGATCCACGGTCTTGAGGATGCTTACAATCCTCCAGGTCTGCGGTGTTGGCCAGGTCCATAACCATTATAAACAGGGTATGGGTTGTTGGCCACAGCAAGTGTAAGCCATGGAGCAATGGTCAACAGTATCGCGAACGTTTTGCTTCCTCTTTCATGTATTAAAACACGAACGAAATGGAGTTGGATCTGGAAGGATGGCCATCTTCACTCTTGTGGGAGGAAGTTTGCACTTTAAGAGTCCAATACGTTTCTTTTTACTCAAGACCCTTTCTTGCCTTTCCAATTATAATATAGGAATCTCAATGTATATTTTCTATAAGGTTGATAAAAAAATCCCAGTACGTTGGAAGGTAGGCCGTCGTTTCAACGGCGCAGAGTCGGCCCAGCCCGTCTACGCGCGGGCCATCGCTGTCCTAGCTGCGTCGCCGTCGCGGAAACCCGCTAAGAACAGAAGGCTCCAGCGCCCGAGCAGCACACTCAGGCTGCCCCTGAGCGCTAAAATCCGAGAACATCGCCCGCGAAGCATTCGTGTAAGTGGCAGTTGAATGACATTTCCCTCTGCAAGGCGTCTCATGCTGAGATCCTCGACCACGACTTGCACACCGCATACCAACATTAGTGAGAAGCTACTATCCTCTCTTACCGTATCGCAAGAGACGTTCATGGCGAGAGAATAGGATGAATGATACACTCCCATACGAAGCAGGTGGCGCGCGGCTCGGGCGGTTCAAGTGCTCAGTGTAATATTTTCAAACGGCTCGCGCATTTGCGATTTCCCGGCATCATTTGGCATACGGCCATCATGACCGTGGCTGTTATCATACTCTACAACCATCAGGAGTATTCTCAAGTGTAGAATAGGTCTTGCCTCAGTCTACATGCATACCTATGTTATGGAAATCACTAATCCTGCTCGTAATGCTGTCTGCCGACGTCCTCAGTTTCCAGATTCAGGCTTTCGATAAACAAGGATGTCAAGAAGCCGAGTGCCCCAAAGCCCGCGAGGATGATCCATATGTCGCGCATGGCTGCAGCGTAGCAATTACGGACAGAGTCTACCAAGGCAGCCGGTAAACTCACATTCCGCAGCATTGGGATGAAAGCCACTGCTTCGTTGGGATCGCCAAGCGCCGCGATCGATTCGGGCAGCGTTCCAAGCTCGGCAATGGCACGCGAAAAGATGCCGTTGAACGTTGTCGATCCGATGGCAAGGCCGACCAGGGCACCAAAGAGTCGGAATGATACAAGTATGCCGATGGAGAGGCCTTGGTCCTCTACAGTAGGAGCGCTGGCTTGCATGGAGATGGCAGGGACCGTGAATATCGTACCTATGCCAACGCCAGCGATAGCCTGGAAGCCAGCAGTGGCGGCCCGGGTTGAACTGGCAGTCCCATGGCTATCCCACATTGCAAAGAGGCCGGTACCGACGGCTAGGAGAATCCAGCCAAGCCAGATCTCCCATCGATAATGTCGCAACAACTCCACTGCCCATGCAGCGACTCCTGTAAAGACCATTACAAAGCAGCAAAAAGGAAGCACCGAAATGGCTGACTGCAATGGCGCCTCAAGATAGACGGCTTGAAAATAGAGCGGCACGTATAGGAGCAGTGTATAAAGGACCATGCCGTGAATGAATCCGCCGATGAGAGTGACTTGCGCCGTCCGGGACTTGAAGATGCGGTAGGGGAAGACCGCTTGTTCGACACGTCCTTCGTATATGGCGAACAAGACGAACAGAGGCGTACATGACGCCGGCCCAGCTGAGCGGGAGAGAAAAGAGTATGCATCCAATACTAAACAGAGCAATACCGATCCAATCGATCTGGCCGAGGCGGGATTTGATCGATTGCTCTATCGGCTTCAGACGCAGGAAAAGGGTAGAAAGGGCACAGGCTATAGCGATCAGAGGCAGATTGATCCAACCAATCCAGCGCCAGTCTGCGAATTCACTGAAGAGAGCACCCAAGATGGGGCCCAAGATGCAGCCAACTGCCATCGGCACGGCCAGAAGACCGATGTACAGCGGACGCTCCTTCAAAGTTGTAATATCAGCCACGATGACCTCACTTAGGACGTCGAGACCTCCACCGCCCAGGCCTTGCAGAACCCGGCCCAGTATGATGACGGCCATGGACTTTGAGACCGAGAACACAATGGAGCCGACAGCAAAGAGTAGAAAGGCGGTATTGAGGAGGAGCTTGCGGCCCAGCGCGTCCGACATGCTGGTGTAGATTGGCTGGACGATGACAACGGCCAAGGTGAAGGATATGCTGGCCCAGAAGGCCTGAAGCGTCGAGCCCCCGAGATCGCTAGCAATTGCCTGGGACGTGTCAATAAAGATTTTGCATCACGAAATTAGTGGTCAACTTGCCGGAATGGCGACTGCCAGGATCGTGGCGTCGAGCGACACGATCAGTACGACTATCAGCAGGGATGCGAAGGCGAGATAAAACGCGGCAGACTTCCTTCGAGGCTGACTTTGCGCATTTTCGCCGACGGTGCCTTAATCTCCTCCTGCCTTTTCGGCATCGTGAACAGGTATATTGGGCGCCGGCGGCTCGTCCATCACAGCGCTTGTCGGCCCATCATGCGACTGCATCATGCTTGTGGTATACAGGAAATACCACGACCTGCCTCAGTTCGTGCGGTTCAAATGTCAAAATCGAAAGGAATTGCTTGGGCAAAATGCTACCAAAAAGGTCGGAAGAAAATCTGTTGTATCAAAATTGGAATTCAATTCTAGCAAAGGTTTTCTAGAATTATGCGGTGAATAGCCCAAGTCCTTGTAGGGAAAAAGGCAGTCTGCCATGCTGGTAATACGAGCTGCATGAAACGGAAAAACAACTTAGAAAAGTTTGGCTGACAAATTACCACGAGGAGACTTCCAGGGTTGGACTCCAAAGCGCTGAAGCATTGGAATTGTCAGATCATGGTTGTCGACATGCTTGTTCGGGGAATTTTATTATTGCAATCCCGGGTATGAGCCACGGGTAGCTCACGCAATTTAGACTTCCAAGCACGAGTTCAAGAAATACATTCCTTGCCTACCTAGGTAGATACCCGGGCATCTAAATATTTTCTCATGATGTACATTTCCTCCAAAGAGCCCAGCAACGCGGGGTCGATAAGAAATACTACAAACAGTCCTCGCTTGATCCTTTGCCGCAATGTGGCTTACCAATCAAAAGGTCACCTGCGCTATTTGGAACCCTTTGTCTGTGTCTTAAGCTTGTTGGTCACTCAAGCCAATGCAATATATTTGTAGCACCTTGAAAGTTCTAATAAACGGTGCAAGAGAAGCCGCTCCGATTATATTCCTGTTCCTCGAGTATACTGACCTAGCTTTAGGTGTGGCACCGCTAAACTTGACTGCCAAGTCCGCTAATTCCTCTATACCCAGGCTGGGATTAATGTGGCCCTCAAATTTGGCCCCGACACGAACAAATGAATTCAACTCAATTATTTGCAGTTGTCTATTATAAATTGAACAATTTCTTGATTGGCTTAATATTCCGATTTATCTTTGAGGCGTCTCTCGTGTTTAATTTGCGCCACCGCCAATTCTAGACTGTACAAGATTCTCCAGAACCCATTTCACTCCATCGACAACGATCTCCGGTTGCGTGATCTGCACAAAATGTCCACTCTTAGTCGCAAAGACCAGTTCGCTCTTGCTTGAGAGCTTCAGAAACTCTTTCATGATACGCTCATTCTTTGCGTCGACTGTCTCGATCAGCTTCCTCACGTAACTCCTCTGCTCCTCGGTCCCGTTGCCTCTTGCCACGCCCGCCTCGTACAGTCCAGTCCAATCCCTACTTCGAGTGCCCCCGATCACGTACACGGGCCGGTCCCCAACGAGCGGCTGCCTCCGACCGAGGTCCTTCTTTCGCAGCGTCTCAAAACTCGGCGCGTAGTTCTCGATATCTTCCTTTTGCGCGATCAGTTTGTGCTTGTCCGTTGTTTTCACGGCCTTGAACGCATCCCACTCCTCCCGGGTGAATTTGTGGCTCGCCTCCAAGCCCCAGGCAAAGTACGGGTCGACACCCGCGGCAATGACACCCCAGAGGGTCGGATCATTCGCGTTCAGTACGAGCGGCGTCGTCTCGTGGTTGGCGTCCACGAATACCAGACCGGCAATTTGCTCGGCGCCCTCAAGGGCGATGAACTCGTGCATGATCACGCCCGCCCAGGAGTGCCCCACAAGGATCAAGGGGTTTGGAATGGGTGCCTTTTCAATGAGGTGAGAGAGCTCCAGGGCAATGTTCTCGGCCGAAGGGGACAGCGGCGAGGAGTCTGAATTGCGATAACCTGAACGGTCGTACGTGTAGCTTCGCAGCGTTGTTCCCAGAAGCCGCACCACGGCCTGCCAGTTGAGAGCGTCGCTTGATACGCCCGAGATGAATATCACGACGGGGTCTGTAGAGCGGCTGGGCTCCGGGCCATGGGTGTAGAGGGCTAGGTTGTGAGTGCCGATGTTGACAAGGCGGCCGTTTGAGGGGAGTGCTGAGGAAGCCATTATGGGCGACAGCGTATGAGTTCTGTTGGTTCCGTAAGTTATGATGCTACTCGTGTGCATACAGAGAGGTGAGATATTACCGTGAGTTCTTGCTCCGCTCGGAAAATGATCAAGGGCGGCAATTTATTGGTTGAATAATTGCGTGCTGACTCCCCGCGGTCCTCTGTCGTCACCCCGCGAAGCGAAGTGCGACGGAACTCGAAAGATGGGATGTCACGTAACTGGACCCTTGCATCTGCGGCGCAGGGCTCTGTCATCAAAGCCCTCTGAAGAGCACGTGAAACAGATGCAGTCACTCACAACTTTGGGTATTGTTTTAATCAGATCGCTCATTATCTACCACGGCTTTCGCAACAGCACATCTGCCCAGGCGTGCCAGCTCCTTCAAGAATCCCACTGCGGCATTCATTTGTTTCTGATTATCATCTTCTGTGGGTTGCGACCCAAGTAAACTTCGTAAGATTTCGATGGCAGAATCAATGTGTTGAATGCCTATGCTTGATTGATGACTGCGAGGGTGGCTGAGGACGTCGATAAATAGCGCCAGGGCAGCGACAGTTGCATAGAACCCAACGCGACTGCAGCTCATGTTAGTACGACTTTTCAACCCATTGTTTGGTGGTGATGCTTTGGGCTCACGTGATATGACTCCTCGCTAATACAGTGATGGGATTTCCTGCCATGAAGTTCAGCGTGGAGCGACTAGCCTCCAACGAGATGTCGCAGCTCGAGTGAATGGCGCTGTGCAGATCGTCGGGAATATTGCCGTCTGTTATACTGTCGGCGCCGCATCTCCGGACGGCAGTATGGATGGTCGCCAGCATGTAGTGATATTCAAGTTGCAGATAGGTGCGTAGGGAGTATTCTGCACCATTTACTGACGCACTCGATGCAGTCTCGCCGGGTTTGATAGAAAGATTCGGTCTGATTCCCAGTGGTATAGACAATCTCCAGACCTCTACCTCATCATCCATCTGACGGATGCGAAGTAGAAACGCTGCATCCGTCAACTTGGTTGCGCGGTACGAAAATAGCTCGCGATAGACTTTCTCTTTCAGGGTGCACAAGTGCAAGTGGTGCGGAGAGAAGGCGAAGAGTGCCGCGTGAACTGTATCTTCATCGTCATGGTATTTCTCATGCGCAGTCAAGTCACAATTTTCCTCGGTAAGCAGAGGATAGTGTCCCGAGCGAAGCGATATGTCCTTATCCCAGGCATAGCATAACCAGAACAGCCTGCTCAAGAGGTACCCTTCGCACTTGGATGTAGAAGGTCTGTTTGCTTGCAGAGGAGGACTCATGTGACCACCGAGAGTGCAGACCATACGGCAGGCAATAGCATGTAAGATATTCATGTTCTCCCTTCGACCGTACGCTTCATGAAATCGTTGCTATACTTGATGAGCCTCAAATCTGTAGAGATAAGATAGAGCGAAACGGCTCGAGCTTACTAGTATGAGCACAATCTGAATTCCCATTATGCTTGCCCTCTCGGTAATGCATCCCAAGAGCTGCTGTGCTTGGGTCGCGTACATGATACCATCCGCTGGGGATATCAAATGTGTCGTTTCTTGAACACAACTCATCAGGGAAAGGGCCGCCATGACGAAAGCATTGGCCACCATTTTCAAATGTGAGGGTGTGGTCTGGACATGTTGGTAAGCCAGTTCTATGGCCGTTGTGAACAGAGTCTCGTCCAGGACAGGGAAGACTAGGTGGAGTGATGACTTGAAGAAAATAGTTGCCAGCTTTTGGACCATCTTCTTCTCAGGAATACTCCGCGACTCTTCACTGGATGGAACCATCGAAGTGAGTGATGGGAGGAAACTTGCGCTGCAATTGAATAGTTGTAACTTGCCAAAACTGAATTCTTGGCCCGTCTTTGATTGGACCCATTGCTCGCCTTGCGCAGAGAACAGGGGCGAGCCCATGCAGTACCAGTTCTGCCCCATGTCGTACTCGGGGGTTGGATTCTGGCCAAACAGGAGCTGTGTGCCGTCAAGATCATTTGACAACGAGAGGTCAGAAATCTGCGGTACCTGCGCAGCTCTCGACTCATCAAGTATACCATCAGGAGTTGTTTCGGCGGATGTAGTCTGATGACTCTGCACTGAAGCTGAGCCATTGGAGCGACTGTTGGCCACAGTGCTCTCGAGTTGCTCAATTCGCCTGAACAACTCTTGCACATCACTCAGCTTGACTCTTGATCAAGATGCGAGGCTTAGCTTTTACTGCTATAGTCCAAAAATTCAGATGGGCTATTACTTACCTGTCTCTCTTCTGTTTCTGCTTCTGCCTCGTGTACGTACAAGACAGCTTATGCTCGCTGCACCATTCGCAAGAGGATGATTCATCTGGGCTTGAGCACTGAATCTGGAGAAGAAGCAGAAGCCTGGTCAGTGTATGAGTCGATACAATGGGTCGGGGGCAAGCGTCGCACCTTTCTCCTGTAGCACACATCGCATGCTCGTTTCCGGCTCATGGTTTTGGCCTCTGGTGAAGTGCGATCCCGACTCCCTCGGAAAGCTGATCGCACTGTTGTGAAGGAGGAGGAGCGTCGGGCAATGCTTGGCGTCGGAGGCTTGTAAATCGCCGCTTACAAAGAATGCGTTCAGCTTAATCCGATTGCGGAATGGTAAATATCGCAGAGATACCCGCAGAGATCGCCGGAAGTATGAGCCATGCGCCAATAGATTAGCGCATTCCGCAGACTTTAGCGCTGAGGAGATGTATCCATCGGAGGTTTATAACTCGCCGTGTTTGCATACATGGTCCAGCGATGATCGATCCATAAGCCTACGTACGACCTTTGCCATGTGGACAAAATGTAGGATATAAGACTTTAGGACTCGCGTGGGAATGAACATTTGTAATTCTACTACATCTTATTTGTTACTCACAATCCCGTTCATCACTATTCGAATCCATAACACATCAAAAATGGCACAACTCCAGGCGCAATGGACGCAGCTAACAGCGAGCACCCGCCTACAGCGATCATCGCAATGTTTGTCAATCATCGGTTCAGAAGCTTGGATTTTCGGCGGCGAGCTGTTTCCGAGGCAGCCTGTATCCGACCAATTCGATGTGATTGCCCTTGATGATAACGCAGGTGCGGATATTAATACATCACCACATTGTATTCCAAGAAGAAAGAACACTAACATCATGATGAAATAGCAGGTTCTGCGGTCGCTTCGACGTTGGATACGCCTCCCGGCCCTGTACCAATCCCGCGCGTCGGTTCCACCACGACGACTGTGAAGGGTTCCATATACATGTTCTCAGGCCGTGGTGGTCTGGACATGGCACCGATCGAGGAGCAAGGCGCACTATGGAGACACGACCCACGCGAATCCCGATGGGAACTCATCGAGCCCAGTGATCGTAATGCTCCGTACCCTCCCGGTCGGAGTTATCACGCCAGTGCATCAGACGGCATCGAGAATGTCTTCATCCACGCTGGCTGTCCCGAGCGCGGCCGGCTGTCTGATCTATGGTCATTCAACGTCAAGACCAAGACATGGACGGAACTCGAGGGCGCCCCTTCACCGCCCAGGGGTGGCACGTCGCTAGCTGCGCACGACGGGAAATTGTATCGCATGAATGGCTTCGATGGTACGACTGAGCAGGGAGGCGCTATCGATATCTACGACATTGCCACCCGGAGCTGGTCTACCTTCTCATTCTCGCCCGATGGTACGCAAGGACCGACGCCTCGCAGCGTCAGTGCCTTGTTGGTTGCCAATATAAGCGGTAGGAAGCACATCGTCACTCTCTTTGGCGAAGGCGACCCGAGTGTGCTGGGCCATGCAGGCGCTGGGAAGATGATGGACGACGTATGGGCATTCGACCTCACCTCCAAGGGATGGCGAAAAGCTGCTCCAATTGGTGGTCAGCTCCCGGCTGCCAGAGGGTGGTTTGACGCAGACGTGACTGAGCGGGATGCCGATCAACAGCGCGTGATTGTTCATGGCGGACTGGCAGAAGACAACACCAGACTGGGAGATGTTTGGAAGTTGGAATTGAAGCTCACGTAAATGGTCGTCATCGATCTGCGTTTATTGTGTTGGTATTTTCCGCCCGTGAGACAAGACATGTGTGGAGATTAGATCAACGGCTCGGAAGGAGTCGATCCGGCCGAAAAGCACTCGGCACCCCGATTCAAGGCTGAATTAAAGTTCAATGGGAGAAGATGCCATGGTGCCGAAACCCGATATTCAATCGCAAGCCTCAGTGACAATATGATGTCTGGAGCTATACTTTATGGTCAATCATACTACGCAGGTAGCTCTGTCGGAAAATAGAATTATTACCCCAGGAAATCGCAAAGTCTATTCCATCAGAAGGAAAACATTAGGCGTGGCAGACTCAACTCTCTCTCGAGCCGGACCTCAAGTTCAACGTTTTCACCAGTCACATTTTGAAGATATTTTCAGCACTCGGCTTTGATAATTTCTTTTCTCGCCACGAAGCTAGATGAGCCGCTCTTGTAGACCCTTGTGATACCAATATTGATTGTAAGACAATTGAGACAAGACATACTAGGGAGTAACGTAGCTATACACCGTCAGTGATATATAGAGGTTCAGTCTGTTGGTCAAAACAAGCCTCGATTTAAGAGTCCAATTACTCAACTCCTTCCTTTTACTTTGAAGTAATACTCGCCATGATCCATCTTCTTGTGCTTCTGCTTGGTATCCTACCAGCCATCGCCTCTGCATACTATGCAGGTCCAGCCGCATGCTATGGACCCAATCACCCTTGGGGAGCTCGCGATTTCCTATACCCGCCTGCTCAGTCCTACTGCTCCAATCGTTTCCCGCCAAAGACTGTGACTAAGACGGCCACCGCACCTACGCTTACTCTCACCAGCACCGTTGCAACTAGAACATCTACCCAGGTCTTGCCTGGAGTCATCACTTCTGTGTAAGATTTCATTCCACAAGAAAAAACATGTGCTGATTATTTCCCCAGTGTGGCTACTGCCCCAGCCAGCACTTCCACTGTCTTCGCCACCGTCTTCACAACTAGCACTGTCACAATCACCTCGACATTGAGCACCATATCAACCTCGACTTCAACCATCATTGTCACCAGCACTACCAGCGTAAGGGCTGCGACTCCGGTGAAGCGCGCAGTTGAAGCGACGGATGCGCAAGCCTTCAAAGAGCTCCTCGCCAAGGGCCGGCCTATGATCGAACAATTCTGTTCTTGCGTCGTGACAGGCCAGGTGACCAAGACGGTCACGACGACGCCAAGGACCACCGTGCGGGTAACTGCCACCACAACGACATCGGTCTCGAGTGTCTTGAGAACAACCTTTACGCCAATAATTACCACAACGTCAACTGTCACCGCCGCGGCTGCTCCGGAGACCATCACCACAGCCGCGACATCCACGTCGGTAGAAGTAGCAACTACAACCACGACATCGGTGACCACTGGTAAGGCTTCCATTTCTTTGGACTCACAGTCAAATAGAAATCTCCTAACATAGAATTCTTCTAGTCGTGGTTTCTCCGCCGAGCTGTGATCCCAACGCAGCCTTTGGCCAACAAGGCGCGGGCGGCTGCAGCAGCAACTGCTACTGCGACAGAGACATCGACGGAGTCAACCACTACTGCGACAGTTCCGTGTTCTGTCTCGGCGACTGCCAGAGCGATAATGACTGCGCCATCGATCAGTTCTGCGCGACGGGGACGTCCTGCTCGAGCACGGGCGGCAGAACCTGTCAGAAGTACTCGGACTGCACGAGCAGTTTCGTCCCGACCCTCAAGCGCAATACTGGGTTCGGTGCCGCTCCCGCAGTGAACATGATGCCCGCGAGAGCTATACGCGGAAAGAACACAAAGGAGCTTTCGCATGTACTGAACTAGAACAACCACGGTTGAGGTAGAGTTGGCCTTCTTCCCTAGGTAGTATTTCTGGAAAGATGCGCGCGCGGAGGAGCATGTGCCCAGAGGAATTCAAGCCATTCCGTATTGGAATTAATACTCGCGTGGAATTTTCGATCGGATGAACCGAATACAGGTGTGGAATTTTGAATCGGATAAACCAGTCCAAACTTTCCTTTTTTTTTTTTTTTTTTTTCTTTTTTGTGTGTGTAATAATCGGGAGTCGCTTTCTTCTCTCATCCTGGACGGGCGAGATTGAAAAACGAACGCGACAACCACTGTGGTCGACAACAAGATGCGCAAAACATATCAACTTCTTTCTGATGCGTTCCTTATCATTGGTGGCCAAGATCATGTATATAAGATGGTCGGACTGCATCACCCTCTCCGTTCATCATCGTAAGGCCGAATTGGGGTCCGTGGCATTTACCAAGGTATCTTTGGATAGCGCCGAACGAGATACCAAGTCTCCGCCGCAACATGAAGCAGGCACTGGTGGGAGTAGAAGATGGGTACTTCTTTCCCATTTGCTCTTATACGGGGAAAGTGTGACCAGGAACGGGAAATCATGGGAACTGCAGTAGGGGCAAATTCCCCAGGGTTCACTCAGCTTCACCACACTCTTACAGAACAACAACCAGTACATATTAATCAACTTGAGAGTTCTCGTTCTTTGCGTTATTAACTGCGACATTTTACTTGTTTGTTTCAGAATAACCCATCACCGATCAATATTTGAAGGGTTCTGGCCCTCAGTGGAAGGGTTTGGACTCTGAAGTATTCTTACATCTTGTTCTTCAGTCCTGAAAATTTCCACTACGGTCCGATGCCAACATAGCAGCTCGAAAGTACACTCCGACCCCCCAAACTTTGCATCATGAGTTGGAACTGCTTGCCCGCCGAGATAAAATTCTTCATCTGGAATTACATCTTGATCCCGAAACCTGGGTCGAGGCCCAGGACCAAATACGATGCCCCTCCCACCTATTTCCACACCAACTATGCCACAGTGTCATGGGAGTGGCACGTTCACTTTGGGAGCCGAAACTTCTCCAGGCTAGTGTTAAGTCAGTCAGATATCACGGAATTCAAAAGCATATTCGACGAAACGAGGATATCCAATCAGGGTCGAAGATTGAGCCTCCGTGTACTCTGGCTACACGTGAGCCTTCCAGCATACTCGTGCGAAAAATGCAACGTGGAAGAAACCGCCGAAGAGGCCAACATCAACAGCAAGATCTATACTACGGCGCTGTGGGACTTATTCACCTGCCTGAAGGAATGGGAGACCAGCGATGAGGAATCAGGGCGACAGCTGAGCCTCGCCATGGTGTTGAGTGTATCCTCGCCGAGCGATACGGAACATCATTTTCGATATGTCCAACCTCGAAACATTACCTTCCCTTCGCGTGCAAATCCGTCTTGCGGCTGGGTCACAGGCGACAGCGACCTTGCAAATATTTACGACCCGGCTCACGGATGGTACGGCGGCGTTCAAGTGACACCCTCTCTGGGTGCGAGGTTGAGACACGTTGGCAAGCCTCTAGTGTTCGACCTGGCCCATGTCGGCACTTTGGTGCCTCCTTTTTCCCTTCCTCGGCTGAATTTTGTCCACATTCTGTGGATTCCTTGGCGATTCCATCGGGCGATTCCCCAACTTGGTCATATATTTTCCAGCCTGCCCATGCTGGCGGCTGTTAGTCACCAGTCATGGTGTCACGTGCAGGATTCCGACGAATGGTCTCGTACAAATGACTGGCGCCAAATCGTCGAGAGTATTCCCTGCGGTCTCAAAAGGCTTTCCTTGTTTGAGGAGCATACAGAGGCGCTGAATTCTAGTGTGAATAGAGCGTACGACCCCGTGGTGGCTTTGAGCTTGCGGCTGGAGAGTTTGAACCTTGTTGAACTGAATGCATCTGGCCTGGTTGATGCTTTTTCGTTCTTCTGGCCTTTCAGCGCAGAACGCGAAGCGGAATTTCTCACTCACGCCGTATCACTATACGCATGGGAGAAGCTCGAAGTTCTGACTTTGGCATCGGAATACCTCACATGGGAAGGAACCCTACCAAGACGACAGACGCTTACAAATTGGCAAGAAATGGAGAATCTGCTTCAGAGTGCAGCCACTGCAGCGCTGCTCATGCCAAAGTTGCGCATCATGGAGCTGTGGGGTGCTCGTCGCTACGAGGCTTGCATCTTTCGCTACACGACCTCCCAAGCTGACCGGAGATATACCCCCATTCTGCACGAGCTTGAGGGGGCCTTCATTGAATGGATAGACACAAGGTGGTGCACGAAAGGATTTGGGCCGGGTGTGGTGCTGGAGTCATGGCAAAAGGTTGTGGCCAAATATGGCCATGGCCACCTACGGACAGCAGGCGGATACATCCAGCCTCAATGGATCAAATCACGCAACTCCGTGCTGAGATATCTGAACTTCCGGCGAATAATCGGCCGACAGCAAAGTTGGGAGGCTGACAACCTAGTGTTTGCGCAGACACATCCACCAAAAAGTTGAACAGGCTCACTCTAGTCTCTTATGAATGGGCTTTGTTCTTTATCGTCAGCACCAACCCGCCGTGGACGCTCATTGGGATGTAAAGGTGGTACAATCGAGAATGGAGCATCACGATCTTATTCAACCACGCAGATATGCTGATAGTCAGGGCGCAGGGGGGCTCTTTGGTAATGGAAATGTGGTAAACATGGCCCATGCCAGCATCGCGACGGTTTCGCTTGGAGAGGAAAAGCACTGGGAAAAGAGAGCATATTTATAAGGGCGGAGCAATGGACCCGTTGGACCCTTTGACCCTTTTGCATGCCATGGAAAGCAGGAGAAGAACATCGGAAGCACTGGCTCAGCCAAACATCTTGGCTCTACGTCACGTCTCCCATCGAAGCCGCCAGAGAAGAAGTTGGCGAAGTACAGAGTAGTATCAGGAGTACAGAGTAGTAGTAGATGAGAGACCCGCCGATCGCCTTGGGGGCTTGGCATCTTCCCGGCCCGCAGACGCGTCAGACGGTCAGAGCTGCGGGTCGGTGATCGTCCATTTGTTAACCGTAACGAGAACGTGGAGAAAACCGTCACTCAGCACAGACGCGCAACACCCGATTGGGAAGAATGGGCGAGTGTATACGGAGTACAGCCCGCAGTTTCACTCCAAATAGCGAGGCTGCATAGTATGTCTAAGCTTAATGAAAACTTGCATTCGGCAATAACGACATGTCTATTTTTGAGCTGAAAATGAGGGCGAGGCTCAGGAAAAGCCGGTACCTTTTAGATCGTCTTACGCGTCGCCCGCAGACCTCTAGCCGGTACGTGTGTAGGTAACGGGGCTAACATAGCATCTTTCATCCAACGTACGATTGACGATTCTGTACCTTGGTATCTCATCATGACTGTCGGGATTCAAGAGGGACATGCGAGACAGAAACTGGGGATCATGTAGATCAGCATGACCCTTGAACAGCTGAGATGCGTGACAGCACTTTGACATTTTGACATCCTTCTAGAAACCGGCATTGCTCGATTGTCGGGGCGCATTGCAACGCTGCTTTGCTGTTACTAATTGTTACTGCAACCTGGCGGGAGTTCCAGTTTATTTCGCTAGCTCCCGCCTTTGGTACGCAGCTATCCCCATAGTTTCAGACTCCAATAAGATGACTGTCGAACATAATCTCAGGATGATCATCATTAGTTTGGCCAATCCCGGTTCAAGTGCCAGTTGGGGTGCTGGGTCCAGTGTCCAACTGTCAAACAGATTGATATCGTGATGAGCATTCAGTCGAGGAGATCCAAAGGCTCGTTCCTCATGAGAGACACGAGACATACTCGTAGTTTGGTTCATACGAAGCGGTCACAATTTCTATGTGCAATGCTTTCGTCATCCGAAAAAGACAAATCCATCCCTTAATGAGGCGTACCTGGGTAACATGCGTGCATGCAAGTAGCATTCAAGCCCTCAATTCTGTCTGCTTTGCAAACAACATGTCCCACCAGCATTCGGAGCCTTTCTTCGAGGCTGGCAAACCAATGAGAGAACATTTCATAGTACGTCTGTCAATTCCGGCGGAGCTGTGACGCGTATAGCAATCCGGATTCCGCCAGTTGGAAGTCGGCCGCACACTCCACATCTGAGCTTGTCCTGCCGTCTTGGTCAACTCCAATGTCGAAAACTATATCCGACAGTAAATCCGAACGCAGATGGTAGGGGACTCGCTGCGAGATCAACAGCAATCTGGCTCTCAGGCGGCTGGCGGAGCCCCCCAAAGTGTTCCAACCATAGGGACGTGCACAGAACTCGCGGACAATGTCAGCCCCGACTCGCCAGAAAGGGAGAATTTGACGGCTCCATAAAGGTGGAAGCATTAAAAAAAGGGAGTATGCAGTCCTTGCGTGGAGCCCGGGACCCCCGGCGCGCGTCTGGCCGCCGGCAGGCCGAACTGGTCTGTTCAATGCCGGCCCCACGCCAAACCCAACTGCCGACTGCCGTAGTCCACTTTGTTCCTGAAGTATGGAACCAGCAGGACGAGACCATTATTGTTTTGGGTCTAGTGCAACGGTTTTCATGTTCCATGAGCCTTCTGCTCCAGGTCGCCAACCAGGTATCCTGGCATCAGGGTGGTAGCGGCAATATCGGCAGGGCTATACATGGTCTGTACCCGGTTCGATCCCGATGACTACAGCATTGACAACATAATAGCAGTAGTATGTACTGCATATTGCAGGCACATAGTTTTCATATCCAGGATATTGAGCACATATGAGGCAGTATCATTGGTAGTAGGCCAAAATGCTTCGAGTTTCACAGCAATACGTGGTCTGGGTAAGTCATCCAACGATTTGGGAATACCCAAATATTCAAGGTGGATTTTAGGTTCACGCTTTCGTCAAGAATTATTATACCAAAGCGACAAAAGCTCTTTGACAATGACAGAGGCGGCGACGATGACGACGGCAACGACATGTCAAATAATACAGGATTGGTAAAGTGAAGCTACTGCAGCAATAAGATGACCAACTCTGAAAAAGCACTGACGATACAAGCCTAGTATCCATCCGTGACATGAAAGATGGATTGAGAGATCTGCATTCACAAACCATCAGATGGTCGTGGCTTATACAATTACGCGTCGCAGTGGATATGGAGTCTGCTCTCCTTACAAGCACAACCAGATGACAGCCCTATCAATTCGGAATATATATACGATGATTTTCTTCTCGAATATCAGGAATTCTAAATCATCAACACAGACAACTCACCTAATCACTCCTTCGTCACTCACACTCTTTCAACCGAAATCTCTATCAACACTCTCTCTACACACAACACTTACTTCTTAATTCTAATAACAACATCAAAATGCGTCTGACTCCCGCCGCCGTCACTGCCATCCTGGCCTACACCGCAGCTGCATCGCCCATGTACGCTCGCAACGCCCCCAACTGCGACGACACCTACAACCAGTGTGTCACCGCCCCCGACGCCAACCACGCTCAGTGCGTCGCCGACTACAGCAGCTGCTCCGGCCACCTCCCCCAGAGACGCCAGCAGCAGGACCCTTGCCAGGATGCCTACAACCAGTGCGTCACTGCTCCCGACGCCAACATGTCGACCTGCGCCGCCCAGCAGGCTCAGTGCCAGAAGGGCAAGCGTGACGTCCCTCCTCCCGCTCAGGACCCCAACGCTCCTCCGGCTCCGGTTCCTGCTCCCCACAACAAGCGTGACGCTCCTCCTCCTGCTCCTCAGGGCGGTCTTGTCAACGCCGACGTCAACGCCAAGGTCGACGTCCTCAAGCGCGACGCTCCCCCCGCTCCCCAGGACGGCCTCGTCAACGCCATCGTCAACGCCGACGTCGGTGTCCTGAACGGCGGCAAGCGTGACGTCCCTCCTCCTGCCCAGGACCCCAACGCTCCCCAGCCTCCTGCCCCCCAAGGTGGTAAGCGTGACGTTCCTCCTCCCGCTCAGGACCCCAACGCTCCTCCGGCTCCCCCTCCCCAGGGTGGCAAGCGTGATGTTCCTCCTCCTCCTCCTGCTCAGGACCCCAACGCTCCCCCGGCTCCTCCCCAGAACAAGCGGGATGTCCCTCCTCCTGCCCAGGACCCTAACGCTCCTCCCGCTCCCCCTCCTCAGGGTGGCAAGCGTGACGTCCCTCCCCCTCCCCCGGCTCAGGACCCCAACGCTCCCGCTCCCGCTCCCCAGGGTGGCAAGCGTGACGCCCCTCCGGCTCCCCAGGGTGGTCTGGTCAACGTCGCCGCCGACGCCAAGGTCGACGTCCTGCGCCGCGACGCTCCTCCCCAGGACCCCAACGCTCCCCCGGCCCCGGCCCCGACTCCCGCTCCCCAGGGCGGCAAGCGTGACGTCCCCCCTCCCGCTCCCCAGGGTGGCCTCGTCAACGCCGACGTTAACGCCAAGGTCGATGTCCTGAGGCGCGATGCTCCTCCCCAGGGCCCCAACGCTCCCCCGGCTCCCGCTCCCACTCCCGCTCCCCAGCACTAAGAGGATCGTGACGAGTGTGCCGTGTTCGAGGGTATCGAGTGGTGGATGGTGGTTGTCTAGAGGGTGGATGAGTGAGTGGTGGCAGTATGCATTTTGATTACCTAGCATTCAATAAACTTTTCATTATCTCCGCAACATCTTGAATTCTCTATTCCGTGATCATTTTTGCGACAAGTGATAGTCCCGATGGCCTGGAACTATATCATATCTTTGAACTTTGTGAGAATATTAGAGACGCAATGAGCCAAACAAATGTCCAAAATGGGCTATGCGCCAACTCAACCGGTGTCCTGAGCATGCCAGTTTCCAAATATATACTGTTGTTGTGTAGGAAGATCAAGCAGCGACCATCTAGATCCCCATAAACAAACACAACCTGACACTTGTACTTTAAGCAAAGAAGTATCAACATGCAGAAAATGGTGTTGCGAAGCTTATGAGCCTTAAAAAGTCAAATCTGGATACGCTTCAGATCTTTACACTGAATGGTATTGATCTTCTGGCAGGAGTGCTTTACCATCACAAGAAATGCGGACAGTCAGAATGGGTACTCAGAATTTTACTTCACACGTAGACATTAACTGTTTCCCTGGGGACAGCTTGAATGCTGAGCCAGTTACTGCCGGACCCCAGCATAATACCAAGACTAAGCCGACAACTAACCAGAGTAGATCGGTAAATACAAAACCATGTAGAACGAGGCGATCTTCTTGCCCGAACGGTGACAATATACCATGGTGGAAGTTGTACGGCAAGATCTAACTTACAAGTACAAGTACAAGTAATGTAGAAATGTGGCTTGACATGATTACAATGATTTAACTAGCCCCCGTGTCTAATGTACTTATGTCTGCTGATAATAAATTCTTGGGCGGGACAACCATCGAGTTTGAGGAAATTCGTAGAAATCGCACCCCAGGAAAAATGGAAATTTCTCTTCAAGATGGAACTCGTGTTGAAAAGGTTTTCTTTTTTTTCTCTTTTTTTAATCAGTGGGAGATTGGCGAGGCTCACACGGCGTTCAAACTATACTCCATTTGGAGATCTTTGTGAGCATAGTACTATAGGCATTGCCGGCATCATGCTATTGAGTCGGGTCTTTCTGGAGTAAGCTAGACAGATTTCTGAAAAGCTTCTTCAGACCGAATAATATACCCTCTCTTGGGGAAGTGAAGACGCAGCCCATTTCCAATCTCAATGACTACCTCGTGGCGAGTCGAGCCGAGCAAATTGCCATACTGCGGGTGTGATCCCGGGACGGAACTAAGAATCTGTTAGCATATACCCCTGATACCTGAATAGTAGTCAATAAGCGTACTCTACTGTCTCGACGACGACCTTGGTGCCGGTTGGAATCCCATGAAGGTCAGTCTCGGATAAGGAAAGCTGGGGAGCCTCGGGTCCTAGAATGTAGGCTGAAACCTCCTCGGCACTGATCTTGTCTTCTACCTTCGGTAGTGGTATGCGAGAGATCCTGAATGGAAATATGTTTCAGTATACGATGATCACGGAACGCATCAGCAACGTCTATAGAGACTTCTGAGTTACTCACCACGCGTGCACTCGTGGAAGATCGGAGCTTCCAAGTCCTGGCGTCTGCCCAAATTGAAGTTCAAACAGCGCCCATCTGACCACGAAAACAACGTTGATGTCGGCAATCGTCAGGGCGTCGCCATTGACATAGTCGCGATCGGCGAGCATCTCAAACTCCAAAATGTCAAGGTGAGATTTGAATTCGCTCATCGCGCTCGCACGAAGAGTCGCATGGTCTGGCCTCGCTACGTCCTCTAATTCATCGCGTTAGCATGCGCAGTAATGAGTGAGCTGCCGCAAACAAGTGGATTGACATACTGAAGATGGTGGCTCGGTCCTGTACGAGTCCAGGCATACTGTCCACGTCGACCGATCTCAGCATGATTCCGATGAGGCTGTTGCCGTACGCCTCAAAGGCCTTGTCTGCCGGGCTGGATCGCAGTGTGCTCGACAGGCCCCTTAGAGCATCAACGGCGGCTGCGGAATCGCAATAGACATCTTTGCCAATGGCCAAGATGGGAATTCGTCGATGAGTGATGCCGAGGGCCGCCAGATCCGGGCGAGGGAGCATCATTGGCTGATCGCATTGTTTGAATGGCAGACCAGCGGCCGATAATGCCTGGCGGACCTTTTGGCCGTAGGGCGAGAAGTCTTGTAAGGTTAGAAATCATGGCATTGAATGCAGGCATTTGATCTCACCATAGGAAAATAGAACGATAGGAGGCGACATGGTGTTTTGTGAGACAGTACAGATTAAAGTGATGTTCGTGCACAGTCTGTATGTGGTCAACTTCTATAACGCATAGATATTTATATTGCCTTTGATGCGGAGGTTGTCCGCAGTCTACCTACCCACCCACAAATTCAGAGGAGTCATCATCAGAGCATCCCACCTGGACAGGCCCATAAAAGCCATCTTAATAGCGCGCAAACGTCTCCCTTTGACATCTTGACAGTTGGCATCTAATATGTATGTATACCTGGTGCTTCGCAAGTGACGGCATTCCAAGCTGGATTGTTTCCTCTTTTGGAAAATGAGAGCATCGTCACGATGAATATTCTCGTCAGTTTCCACTTAATGGGCGGAGACGGTCGCTATGATCAGGGCGAATTGCACTAACAAGCGGGACGATCGGGGAGTATCGCGCACCCGACAGCCCGGGAATGCTTATTACGCGCGCTATATTTGCGTATGCTCACTGTCCGAATACTAGAGTCATATTGGAATGGGTTAAATATAGTGAGCGTAAGCATGGAATATAATCCGGCCGATACTTACCAATTCCTTAGGAAACAAATCTGGGAGCGATGCACTTGGTGGTGTACGAAAAAGATGAATAGATAGGCATGGAAGCGAAAAGCTGGTGATCGAAAAAGGCTTAAGGCGTTTAGCACTCCCGTTTTATATAGGTACTTTTCGAAATCGCGATGGCTCAATCTTGGAACTTGAGATGTACTCCGCCAATGGGACGATTAGCAAGACCGATCTTACGTGCTGCGAAAGAGAAACGAATTGCTCTCCAGATGTAATACAATTATATCCAAAGCCTTGAGATCCGTGTAACTCCTGGCATGTGTCAATCAGATCGCCCTTTCAAGGCTGTCATAGCAGTAACACGATCAAATCATGGTGGTACGATGCATGCTATGATCGGGACCCGGCGCTCTAGCAAGTGAGCAGCATCTCAAACCCGGGGAAAGTTTTGAGTCCTGCCCGCAAACTAGCATTGGCCAACGACTTCAGATGACTTTAGAGTTGTGATGTTCTTGGTCGATCGGAGCCAAGCCCCTTCGTTTCGCATCACAGAATGTTTCGGCCAAGTATGCGCACAGGCACTTATCATAAGCATGGACTCGGCAGCGAATCGACTTGGGACGAAGCCAATAAGAAACGTCGATATAAGTTACTGTGATGCATCTCTCCGAAGGGACTTCCCAAGTACATGCATTGTTTACCAAGGAACTTTGTTTGAATGATTTCCAAATTCAAGAAAATGTCGCCCAAAGCCGAGTCGCAACCATTTTTATACTCTGACGATCCGAGGCCAAAGGAGTCACCAGAGATCGCAGATCGTTCATTTCTCGCACCACAGAGACAGAAGAGACTCGTGACACATTTCGGCGTGGCGGTAGGGACATCGCTGCTATGGATCCTGGTCCTCTTCTTCTGCAGGACGGCGCCGTCTTCGCCATCTAATACACCACCCGCCAACCAACAAGACACCACATCACCAACGCGGCACAACATCACCTCGGGCGCGCGCCTGCTCCAGTGCGGCAGCACGCCGCAGGCGGCGCGGTCCAACGGCTGCCGGTACGACATCCTGCTCAACAACTGGGTGCCGGCGCCGTGCTACGACCAGGAGTGGGTCGACGAGTACGCCGACGACGTGTCGTGGGCGGCGTACGCGGACGCGGGCATGACGCGGCGGCTCAGCGTCGACCAGATGTCCGAGGCCGACCACTACTACACGTCGACGCGCGACCACGTCAACCACTGCGCCATGATGTGGAAGAAGCAGTTTTATGTTCTGTATGAGGGCCGCAAAGCCTTTGATACCGTCATTGCCAGTCCCGGACATACGGATCACTGCGCAACGTATCTCATGGAGTCGGCCGAGGCCAACTATACGGAGCCGACGATGGTGCAGATGGGATTTGCTGGTTGTTGGGTTCGAGACTGATTTGGGACGTCGGGGTGTATAATGTCGATCTGGTTTACGAACAGTCAAATAGCTCGATGTATTTCAGCAACGGATGTGAAATTTCGTCACATGAAATGCATAATATCGTGGATTCTTTGATCGTTGAAAAGTTTCATCGAGTTTCGCGAAGACAATGGTATCACGTCATGAGGACAAAGGTATTAAGCACCATTGAACCGACAAAGACCATTATGGGTAGACAATTTACATTCCACAAAGGAGTTGTGTAATCTATAGTTTATCCCGAAATCCATCAGCTAGCATTGTTAGTTGGCTTCCTATTCCTATTAGCATTAGTAGAATTAATGTCTCGACAAGACCAATTCCCGTACTCTCACACATCCAGCATGTCGAGATCGCAACATCGGCCCTCAACGCTTCCCACCCGGGTTTCGATGGCTATCGATGAAGTCGCCGAGCGTGGTCATTTGAGCATCCGAATCCTTCCTCCACGCCACGTTGCTCGCCGAGTCGAGGGGCCTAACCTCGGACACGTTATCGCCCCAAGCGCTGCCACCGCTCTGCCACTGGTCATTCTGCGGCGAGCCGTATCGAGGCGTCGGAGGCTGGTCTATGTCGGGACTGTAGGGGTATACCTCTGGATCTTCTCGATTCTGCGCCCCGTGGCCGGCGCGCTCTTCCGCCTCGCGGTTCAGCGCCGCGTAGCCTTCAAAGCGCGGGCGCACGGTCTGGGCCGATGCGCTGCGAGGACCGCCTGGTGTCTGGTTCGCCACTTCGCGACTCAGCGCTGCATATCCCTCGAATCGTGGCCGTCCATTTTGAGATTGACTGCTGCCAGGCCTGGCTGACGTCGGGGTCACAGTCTCGTCTCCTCCGCTCCTCTTGACGCGTTTGCTCTCCTTGCGCACAAAGGGGTTCACCTCCAGGGGAACCTCTCGGATGTTGCCCTTGTGCTGGCGCAGATACCTCTTGTTTGTCGACGTCAAGTGGGAGGCGGCGACCGACTCGTCGTCGTGGAATAGATACTTGCGACGATCGGCCTTGGTCTGTGGCGGGCGCGGTGGCGGCGTCGGAGTGCTGAAGGCCTGGGGTATAAGGGGTTGTCGCGTCTCGTACTCGAATGGATCCCTCCCCGAATCGCGCGATGGAGGTTCTGTCCAGGTCGTCCGAGTGCTTCCTCGATCCGGCGATAGACCAGGGACCGAGGAAATGGTCTCGGTTGGGGTACGATCACCTCTTCCCCCAGCGCTGTCTCGATAGTGAGATGGGACTTGTGGCACGGGGGGCGCTTCTCTCAGATTCACCGAGTCAAAGGCATCAGCTGTCGTGTATACAGAGGCATCCTCCCATTCCGACCTGGCATCCGCGTTGGACGGTGCCGACCCGGGATTCGGTTGCCTCTGTGGCCTTTCCCAGCCAGCACGGGCAGGCTGATACGACTCGGCTCGTTGATTCCCCGGGAGATTGAGTGCTGAAGGCAGAGCGGAACGGTTAGTTGCGAATGCCGGGTGCACACTTTCCGCGTCGAGGTCATGCAAGTTCGTTTGTGTCGCGTTCATTGCTTGCTGCTGGTACCAATCCTGGACCTTGACGACGCTCGCCTCTTCTTCGGCGTAGTCTCTCTCGTCGTACTCGTGCTGGTATGTCTCATCCTGGTCGTCCCCATAGCCGCGGTATGGGTTCTGAGGCGGAGGTGTGCCCTGGTCTGCAAAGGGGTCACGGAATACGGGCGTTGCTGGCGTCGCTGGACTGCGAACGCTGGCAGCATGCGCCGGTCCGGGTGCGCCCGGTCGCGTCTGTGGTTGGACTAGATGTCCTTGTAAGTCCAAGTTGAGCTGTCGGAACTCCTCGACAATTTCTTCGGGGTACGTACCTCCATCATCGATGACGGTTCCTTCGCGATAAACGCTGCGCGCATCCGAGATGGGATGAAGCCCGGCCATGTTGCGTTGCAGCGCAGCATTGTTGAGATTTGGTCGTGGCAGGCGGATACCAAATCCCCGATCCCGTCCTTGAGCCTCGGTCAGTTGCTCACTTCCACGCTTGTTGGGGCGCATTTCGCGGTGCGTCTCCTTTTTGGCTCGCCTGTGCTTTTCTTCGCTCAGCTTGGTGACGGCTGTCCAGGTCTTGACCAGCTCTGCGGCAACGCCTTCGGCACGACGGCGAACTTCGTCCCCGTCTTCTGGCTTCAAATGCTTGATCCATCCGTCGACCAAGCGGTGCAAGTATATCGGACGCCTTCTTCTCCGGCTTCCGCGTGCCTTGGCTTCCTTGTTGAATTTCTTGACGTCGTCCTTGCGCACCGTGAGCCAGGCCCAGAGGTCGGCTAGGATCCGTCCGTTGGCGCCTATGGCGGCGAGGATACAGGCCTCGCAGCTGCTCTCGACTCGGACGTATCGTTCGTCGTGCGGAGCAGTTCCGAACAGGTCCTGGAAAATCTTCCTGCTGACCCAGAACGCATGTATCGAGTCCATTCTCGTCAACAGCGCAGAGACCGCCGGGTTCTTGCCTGGCCACTCCCGGAGAGCGCTCATGTAGTCACCGCTGACCTCGTTGGTCAAGGTCAGGAAGATTTCGCGCATGAGAAACTGGTTCAAGCGTTCATGGGAGGGACAGAGAACAGCACGCGGTGGTAAGAACTTGTCTTGATCGCTCTGCCTCTTGTCGAGCTTGGATAGAGCTTGGATGCCAAGACGTTGAAGCTTGCTCTTCGAGCTCAGTAACGTCTTTGGTAGAGCTTCAACCTTCTCTTCCTGCCGGCTGAGCCAGCGCACAGACGGGCGAGCGATGCCATGGTCTGGACGACGGCTGAGGAGTCCAGTCAGCCCCCGGACGTCGTCTCTGGTGAGATCTCGAAACTCCACAACTGCTGGTCTCATCTTGCCTATATGTTTGTCTTGGATGGCAATGAGAAAAGTCTTTGGTTTGAATGGGGTCAAGATCAATGTCTCGTCTTTAGTTGTATATTCTTATCCGGGACCTGCCCGGCGCCTATTTATTCAACAAGGTATAGACAAGCCGAGTTTGATCAGGTCTTAGACATTGGAATCAGGTTCGACCCAAGGCGGCATTTTATAAGAGGCAGATTATAAATATGCCTGCGGCGAGGGGAGTGTGCACCTTGACTCGATATAACAAGAACATTCTTGTCAAAGAAACATCAGCCTTGCTTGACGTGAGGCTAACCGAAACCGTTGGCCTCAGGTTCTTTGTCCTTTCGAGTCTGACAGGAATTTCACAAAGAACAATGACCTTGTTGTAGGTCATATATGTTAATTCGTGAGAATGCCGAAAAACACGACGCAGGTTTCACTTTCTGCGTACGCCAGGTCAGCCCATGCCATGGACGGGAAGCTATACTGACCATGATACCATGGAAGGTCGCCAAACCAATACTCCCCAGCGTAGGTATATACCAACGGGTCATCATCGCTGATCTTCACATCAAAAGTCGTTCGAATCGTCTCATCATGGTGATACAGTCTGGCGTTGGCTTCATGTAGAGGTCGTTGTAGACGCCAATGAAAGTTTTCGACAATACTATATACCAGAAAACGCTCGGAGAACCACTACAAATGTTGATTCATCCCCGAGTTCACTGCCTTACTCCGTTCTACGTCGCTTGCACTTTGGTGAGAGCACAGGTGGAGTACGACATCATAACTGATGAAGAGCGACTGTAGGATCACCGCCCGCGACCTGGCCACGCAATGACGAAAATCCAACCGTACTTATGCCGTCATGATGAGATTTGTTTGTATGTATTATGACCCCATTACCCCTGTCCGAATATACACATACGCCGTGGTATCAATGCAGAATTTGTGAAAGATCGGGTGCAGAGCTGTCCGGCAATCTATATTCCGATGTCGGATTCAACTCGGATGTGCTGGACGGATGCTTCTGCAGCTTATGCGAACCCGATCAGCGTAAGGCTGGCAATTTGCCACCTACGATGAGTGCCTGCCTCGAAAATGTACGAATCTAAAGCAAAGGCGGCAAGCGGTTGCCGTAGTCGGGCTCAGATTTGATACGTTCGTTGCGGATCTTAGCTGCCTCGGTACCGTCGTCTGGGATAGCCCGCTCCCTGAACCAAGGGTGCTCCAGAGCATCTCTGGCCGTGATTCGCTCCTTTGGATCATAGATGAAGATCTTTGTAAGGAGGTCTAGAAACAACTTCAGGAAGTTGCTGGATGCCGGGATGATATCCTAGAATGTGGTCAGTTGCTCGTTCGTGTTGGAAGCGGAATAGAGCACACGTACCGCCAGTCGCTTCATGTTCTTAACAAAGCGTCGGGATGCGCGGGTGGTATCGGCGGTAGGGTAGTCAAGCTTGTTACGCTTAAAGTACCTGCGACGTGTTAGCATATGGCCATTTGGGACGTTTTGTTGAAGTTCTTACTTGGCTGCCTGGTTACTACTCGAGCCACTCCTGGAGGCCATTTTCGAGACTTGCTGAATCAAGTGAGGATCCATGCGGCTGTCACACACGTTCTCCATCATGGCCAGATGCTCGAGATTATCGTGCGTCTGGAAAAGTGCGTCGCCAGTGAAGAACTCTACCAGAATACAGCCAATACTCCAGATATCGCAGGGAAATGACCATCCCAAGCCTAGGATGATTTCGGGTGCACGGTAGTGGCGAGTGCTCACGACTGACGAGTGATATTCGTCCTCGAAAGTAGCCGAGCCAAAGTCAATCAGGCGAATCTCCGTGTCCAGTAGAACTTTGCGCTGATTGGCTTGTCTGTTCACGCCGGCAGACGACGAGGGCATCCGTCGGTTGTAAGTAAACGTTTGGTATGCGTTATCACAAAGGAGAATGTTCTCGGGCTTCAAATCTGTGTGAATGAGGTTCAGGTCGTGCAGGACTGGATACTGTCAGCATGATATTCTGTAGCGTTTATGACACATGGTAAAATACTCACAGGCAACGCTTGTGAAGAGCTGGCGAGCGAAGCTCTGAATCTGGCTGTTGGGGAATGGAACAAAGTTGTTCATCTTCAAAAAGTCAAAGACACTAGAGCCCAGGAGGTCCATGACGATACAAATATGACCGCGGTAGTCGAAGCAGTCGCGCAAATGTATGCATCTATTCCGGTTTTCGGCGTCGTTTGCCTTGAGTGTTTGCAAGACTCGTAGCTCGATTCGCGAAGCATCGCGGTACTTCTGGACGGAGCGAATGATCTTGATGGCGACAAGTTTGTTCCGCTTGCGATCTTTGGCTTGGACCACTTTTCCAAATGTGCCTTGTCCAAGCAATTTGATCATTTGATCTGCGACTTTTGTCAGTTTCATGGTGGATATGAGTGCAGGAGAGGCAGTGTAGACGTACATTGCGTGGTGAGCTCGGCATCGGGAACGACGATGTAGTGGCCATCGTCGTCGTCAACCTTGACGTTTTGGAATCGCTAAGCCAGTAATTAGTATTGAACAAGTCAGAGATACTGGCAAGTACTTACATCATTGACTACCCTGACGGCCACTTCTCCAGACTTCTTTACTGGCTTGGCGGGTGGCCTGTAGCTCGTATACTCATTCAGAACTTCAATTTCTCGGCGTTTGGCTTCTTGGGCGAGCTGCTGCCGAGTGGTTCTCTTCCTCTTCTGGCCCGTGAGAGAAGCCTCGTATTCGTGGCCATTTGAGGACAAAGACGCCAGAGAGGTTGGGGCCGTCGTGTTGTGCGTTGATGTGGTTCGGTCTGTTGACGTCGAAGTACTAGTGGGCGTGGCAATGTGCGAGCCATTGGGGACTCGGCCATTTGTATGAGGGTAGGCGTCCTCCTTCTTGCGCTTTTTGGCGGCATGGCGCGAAGCGTCTGAACCATTTGTCAAGCCAGTCGTGTAGGTCCTCGCAGATTGATTCGAGACGACGCTCTTAACATCGACCTCGGGTTCTGGCGTGTCATCGATGACGATGATCTCTTTGGGTAAGCCATTCTTGTAGAAGTTGTCCCAGTCGGGCTCCTTGGACCTTCTGCGCTTCCGCAAATGGGCATCGCTCTGTTGGTGAGGCAATTGCGTCGTCGATGCAGCGGAAGCCGGCATGTTGGCGTAGTAGTTCGCGTCGGAGCGAGTCGTGGATGCGGAATCAGTCCTGGCGTAATCCTGAGTCTGTCCAGAGGCTGAGGTCACCGAGTGGGCAGTGGCCCCATTTGCCGTCGTCGGGGTCCTGTATGGATGCTGGCTTGCAGCATAGGCCGAAGTGGTGTAATTGCTGGCCGACGTGTACGACGAGGCAGGTATGGACCTCGTTGACGCTGTCGAGGACACCACGCTGGGAGCGGCGCTGGAGGTGGGGATGATAGGGTTTGCTGGGGCGGCTGACGGGACAGCGGCGGATGCGCGATAAGTGGCGCTGTGGCCGTTGTTTTGCAGAAAGGGCGGATAGTGAGAATGCTGGTGAGGGTGACGGTACTGAGGAGGCAGTGTGGCCGTCGCAGTGGTGGGTGTTGACATTGTTGAGGTAGGAGGTGCCAAACCAAACTAACGCGGCGACGAGACCCAAGGGACCTCTGGCGAGAGGAAGAGGCCTACCTAGATTATTGAAAATCCGGGGGTTGTCTCGACGATGGGTCGCTGGCCTTCCCAGTTGAGCCTGCCGTCTTTTCGTCACGGCGCTCTGCTGGGCCAAATTTGCGCAAAGGCAGGTAGGGGAGGACTGGGATTGGCAGTGTAATGGCACTTTCGGGCTGATACCAAGTACCAATGACTTCACTGGTTGTTTGCAGCTTTGGGGGACAAGTTTAGTGCTGCAGCGGCACGGCCAGTGGGCTTTGCAGGTGCTATGCACTGTAAAAACCAATTGAGGTACCGAAGGGGCGGCCCTGGAAGTAACGTATAGGCGGCCACAAATGTTCGAGGTCTCTTTGGTGCAACGCCCAAGAGGCCAAAATGAGCTGGTCAGAGATTGGCAAAAGATCTTTGACAATGTCTGTCTGCTCCGGAGAATGTGATTTTCATGAGATGCCTTGAGACTACTCGCAGTTGTGGTTGTTCTTTCGAGGCGAGAAGGATGAGCAGCGTTTGCTTTGTTACTAGACGTCGAGCGATTCGTAAGGTTCGTCCGAGGGCGGTCAAAACGTGGGCGCCTTCTTGGTTGCAGTTGGGACGGGCCTAGCCGGATATCGAGACTTGGGTCGGTACCGTGGGCAATTGTTGTTTGGACGTCGAAGTTGGTGAGGGCAAGCAGTGAATCGGATGCTGCACAATAAACATAGACGACAGTGGATCGTGAAGAGACTTTGGAGGGTTGCCGGTGAATCAAAGAGAACTCTTCTGACGTATGGAATGGCAGGTCGGCGCTGCTCTTGAGGAACGTTCACGGGTAGGAGGGTACCGGGTAGGCGGGCTTGGAAACAAGTGCCTGCAAAAGCAGTGTCGGCACCTAGGGCGAGGGCATTCCGCTTTGGCCGAAAACAGAGTGGAAAAGAAGATGTTTCCTCGAAAGCTCCTCGACGGTATGGAAAGGGTTGTGGAAAGAACGCTGACGAAAGGGGATGGAAAGGCGTCTTGTCACAGCACGGAACAACACACAGGAGGCAAAAAAAATGCTACCGTCCGTTATCCTCACATTATTGCAAATCACTGGCTTCGTCGTCAGTCACAGTCAGTCAGTCGTCAGTCCGTCAACCCCAGTGAGAGCGCGAGATGGGCTGCGCACAAGTGGAGTCTAGTTGAAGTCTGCGGCCACACCGTGCAAGGGCTGAATTGTTACAGTCCAGCACTCGATATGGATTCCACTCAATTTTCTTCCCTTTTGGTTCGCGCGCACCTGTTCAATCCTTACAGTTCAATTACCTTTGGCACAAAGCTGAAGTCCCAGCACGGTCAGTGCATCCCTTTGCACGCAGCCGAGTTCGCCTTCACAAGAGGATCCCCCGATCCTATCCAATTTGTCTCGGTCAGCAGTGTTGACTGTGATCTTGGACAATGTAACTTTACTTTCATTAGTCTCGTGCAGCAGCAGCAGCAACCAAAAGAACAACCATCGAGACGGGCATTCGACAACAGCAGTGTCTGAGGTGTGAGGCGCACATCCATACTTCATTCCGTACCTACCTGCGCGCCTGCCTAGGCTTCGCTTCACAGTGCCAGCATCAAACGAGTGACGACAGGTACCAGGTAAGCTAAGTTGATATCAAACATGCATGTGTACGAACCACGCACAAGAAGTTTGGCCTCGAGGCATGTTTGTTTATAGGAGAGACCCAACGCATCCAGACTATATGTACATATGTAATATGTCCATGCTGGTGTGATACTACATAGATAGGTGGGACAGGAGCCATCATATCACGCAACCTGTCGTCCGGTTACCACTGTCGTGCCTTTTACTTATTTAGAACATGGAACTGTCAGCTGGCTCCCTAGTCAGTCATTCACTCCTCTCTCCAATTTTTTTGGTGTTGTCCCGTCCCATCAATCCAATTCTGCACCGTGCAAGGCTCCCCGGCAGATTGGTTCAAAAGATCAGGAACACCCCGCTAAAATCCAGCGGCATCATCGCCTGCGTGCAAGCAGCAGCCTTGATCTGTTCTGCCGTTGCCCTGGGACCGGCATCTCAACAACAAGAGAGAGAGGGAAAAAATCTTGTCCAGCGAACAGGCCACACTTTAATCGACCAACTTGCGAACTCTACGTTCTCTAGCTTTTCTTGCCGCTGTCATTTTATTTTTCTTCTGCTCTCCGTCTCTGCACACACGGACACACAGGAGGAACACGGACGCCGAAGGGCACATTTCCTTTTGTAGAAGCAGAGGTCCGCCTGCCGAACCCTGGTCCGCTACAATCTTTCGGCCATCCACTGCGATCTCACAAAAGTCGAGGATCAGCGGCCCAGGTGCCCCTCACGCCAAAGGTGCCATGCCCTTGCTGGTTGGCTGGCTAGAGGGCCCCTACGCGGCACCAAAATCGCTTAGGACCATTTAAGACCCTGAGAATCGTGGGAGGCACGACACCATCTTGACCATACCACCCCCCGATCCAGTCTTCACTGCTGCCAGTGCCTCCGAGTGCGCTGATGCTCACTTCTAGTTGCCATGATACCACCGCTGAATGTCACTGACCTGTTCCCTGTCTGTCCTGTCTGTCCTGTCTGCCCACGGGTGAGCCATATGGAGCGCAACCAAAGCGCAGCAGGACCCTCGCCGAATCATGCTGTCGAATACATTCGCCTATGCAGTCTTGCAGTAGCCTGCCATCCATCACCACATGGCTTGGCTATTGTCCGGCGCGAGGCATTCCATTCCAATGCTTGCCCGCTTTTCCCTTGTCCGCTTTCTTTCATCATCGTGAATTCTTTGCAAGGCTCTATGGTCACGTCCTCCGTGCAACCCTTCCCTCTCCTCAGTGCGAAGCGGCGTTCCCGGGTTGCCCTCGCTCGTGGGACCGTCTGGACGATGGATCCCAGATGGGGGTCATGTCTTGGGCTGATGACTCGAGCATACTCTCGATGGTGTGCTGCCTATCTTGCCAGGCGAGAGAGAGAAAAACAAACCAAACAAACCAAAAAATCCTATTGGAAAAAATGTCCAACAAAAAGAGACTCTCAACCGAACTCAGGTACCTAGGGCACTAGTCCCCAATTCTGATGTTCTTGCATGTTCCAGTCGAGTCGGGACAAGTTTGACAACGTATCACCGATATCCAGGCCAGGCGCTCGCGTCTGACAGTGCTCGAGATGGGGCTCACACATGTGCACGCTTGTTGCATCTCCGAGCAAGCAGAGCAAAGCAAGACGTGAGAGTCTTTTCAACCATGTTGATTGACTTGACGGCCTGCGGCACAACCCAGCACTAAAATACGGCAAGAGACCCCCCTGCTGCTTTGCCTTGTTGTTTCGTCTCCGTATCCTTATTTTTGATAGATTTGAACCCCCGTTTTTTTGTATCTATTTATTATTCTATCATTCATCCTCCTTCCGCTGGCTGAAGCCAGCTTTGGCCAGCTTTGCCAGCTAGCAGTGTGTGGCGCTGGGTGCTCCTGGTTGTGCTGATGATGCAACAGATTCCTTCCAAACCAATCCTACACTGTACAGAGTAAGTAGTAGGTAGCAGTATTTTCTTATTTTGAGATTTCTAACCCCGAGATCTCCATATTTTCTCGGCATCTTTAGTGCTTCGCCTGCCTGCTCTCACGTGTACTGGGCATCCTTGAAACACTTCTTTAGATGTCAAGTTGCATATTCACGATTGAATTTCTGGCACAGTACAGATCACAGCACGCCCGTCTTGACCTTTTTACTCGCAAAGTACACTTCTTTTACGAGCCCCGCCTGATTAGGGGAGGGGGGTTCAAGTGACGAGTTGGTCTCGAGAAAGAGAGAGAGGTGGCAAGTCTCACGCACGCACTGGGGTGGTGTGGTCCCTCTCGGGAGCATCCAGAACGCTGCTGTTGGGAACACTACTTCCGTTTCTCTCTCACGGCCGCAGCTCGCAGGGCCGAATGAAATCATTTGTTTCTCCTGCTGCCGCTGCTGGCACACGTTAATGAAAAACACATGGTTTGCGCTGGCCCGGTAGGCAGACTTCGAGACCCCTTTTGACGTGCCCATCCCTGGCCGATATCACCAGTTGTGCCTTGACAGCCATTTGTACTTGGACGTTCGCCCAACTCTGGTCCCGCTTACCTGTACAAGAATCGAGGGGCGCACAATGCTGAATCACTCCCATTGATGGGGATCCCGGGATCGTAGTATACACCGGGCTTGCTTTTTGAAATCCTACATGTCGACAACGTGAAGCTGTATCCCCTCCCACCTCTCACGCCTCTGTGAATCATGTACATCTACCACAGAGAGAATCGGACAGAGACTCCACCGGCAGGCGATTCGCCCAGCCGGACGTCACCTGCCATAGTCAGCCCAGCAACTATGGAGCGTCGGGGGGCCCAGCCAGGCACACGCTATTCTCGCTGCGGAGAAGCCCAGTTGATTCGCATATCGTGTGGCCTCCCGGGCTGGCTCCTCTCTCCCATGCCAGGCCTGTCAGGAAGAGGGAAGCATTTGACGGTTCCAAGTGCGCCAATGCTTCGCTTCCCTTCCCCCCTCGGCGGGTGGGTTTCGTCATCCCATGCACAATAGAGTGCTAGCGTTCGTGCAGAGACGATCTCTACCGTAGTGATGTAGCATTTCGCTTCCCATCTCGACCGGCAATAAAACATCAACGGCTTAATTGTCCGCGAGGTATTGGCTGAAATGTGCCAAGAACAGCAGGAATAATTACCCTGCACCCTGGCCGTCATCAATCGGTATTCATCTATCTTCTTTTACGGCTGGGATTGCATGTCGGGAATGTCCTCCATGATATTTATCTTGCCCGAGAGAATTTTTGCAACAACATGTGTGCAGGTCACGTAGCGGACATTCATTGCCGATCCCATGTCTATGATGCGGCAGCACACGTTTGAACCAAAACCAAAGCACTGTAAGGTAGAAGAATTTGCATACCAAGCCGAGAAACTAAAGTAAGCAAGAATACTGTGAATGAATTCTTATAGAAATATGTCCAGGTCGCTGCCTATGGAAAAAAGAAGACCTCATGGAACGCCTCGTACGAAGCCTACCGAAAATACTTTGAAGTCCCTGAAAGAGAACGCCGTCCCAATGCAATTGCCTAGATGCAAAGCGCCGACAGAGAACGCGCGCAAAAACACGATGCGATAGCCCAATCCATCCAGGGCACGCTATATCTCATGCTTTAGATACCACGGTTGAACACCACCATGTCGTCAGCGCCGCCGCGGCCGTGGAATTCCTCCTCCAGCTTGTCGGCACCGATGCGCTGGCGCGTGGGGAAGGCAGCCAACGCGAGCGGGAGCGCAATGTAGCTCATGCCCAAGATCAGACCAAGGTTGACAGGCGTGGTGAGCTTGGGATTCTTCTTGAGCCACTCCCTCTTCTGCAGCTGAACGAGGATCAGGGGCGGGACGACCATGATGGGACTGCTGTTGAGCACTCTGCTGACGGCCGTCTCGGAGACGGCAATGGTGGCGGCCTTCTTGCTCTTGCCGAGCGAGGCAATGTCGTTCTCGGCCTTGCCCTCGGCGGCCAGCTTGGCCTTGTCGGCCTCGGAGAGCACGGGGAACACGTCGATGCCGGTGCGCATCTCCTCGCCGCGCATGAGGAACACGTTGAGGGCACCAGCTGTCGCGACGGCGGCAAAGGGCACGAGGCGTCCGAGGATCGTGCGCGTGGCGGGCGAGACGCGCTTCAGCCTGGGCACGAGCGAGTTGAGACCGACGGCCACCGAGCACGAGGCGCCGACCGCCATGAAGTAGGACTGCGCAATCTTGCCCCACGACAGAGGGGTCGACTTGTTGGCGTTCGCGTTGTTGATGGCGACGTTGAGCGACTGGTTGGCTACCTGCCATGCGATCGTTCCGGCTGTCTACACGAAGAAAGCGAGTTGTCAGCGTAAACTCTCCAGACTAAAGTTTGTGATAGAATAGAATACATACTCCCAGGCCAGGCGTGAGCATGCCGGCGGTGACGACCAAGTTGGACAGCACAAAGCATGACATGCGGAAAGGCAAGAGGACGGGCTTGCCAGTATCTGTATCAGAGCTATCGGTCAGCTCTGCTTGCGTATTTCACCCCGACGATCGCATCGTCTTCTTCTCGTGTTGCGCTCTCGTACCGGGATGCAGTGTAGAGTCCACAATCTTCTTGGCCTGCCACAGCTCGGGCGTCATGCTCTTGATCTCGCCATTCTTGTACTTGACGAGCAGATCCTTTGCGTTGTCGAGACCTGTCTTGCCGGCGAAGAGGGTTCTATGGCGCACAATGTGTCAGCGCATGTATCCATCGTGGGCGCGATTGCTCGAGAGAAGGAGCTCTGCAAAGCTCCAAACTCTGCGCACGCGTAGAACTGCTCACCTCGGATCCGTGATACCAGCCGTCTGCTTGACGCGGCCCCAGTAGGTGCCGAGATCATACTGCGACTCGGGCAGCTCCCGATTGCCTGGAAGGGAAGCCGACATGCTGTTTTGCCTGCAAGCTCGCGTCGCTACCTTGGGTGTGCAGGTTTCGCTTTGCGCTTGCCCCGGGGACGACTCGTCAGACGGAGGATCAAAGAAAGAAGGCACGCGAGAGAATTGCGTGAAAGGCCGACGATCCAAATTCAAGAGCCCGTCGAGTTGTCCCTGCTAGCTGGTGACTGGGGATACTGAATTAATATAGTAATAGTAGCTTACTACCTTTATCAGAGCTATCGAAATCAACGGCGTCCAATTGGGTGACACCACAGCGGTCGAGGGGCCCAACCACAAGGCCCAAATTTTACAAGGGCCGGTTTCGCTTGACTGACGAGCCTGCCCCCAAACCCCCGCTATTGCTTCTGAGATGACCATCGTGAACCGTTGCAAGCCGTCCCCCATTACGATACAATAATATTGTAGCATACAACACAGCTTGGCAGCTTGTATATATCACGTTTTGTGCAGCAAGTTGAAAAGGTACTATATCTAGGCCGGAATCATTGGCAGCCCAAATGTGTCACAGTAATAAAAAAAAAAGTAAAAGTCAAATACCAGATGCACCAGTCAGGTAGGCATGAGGACGTCGAGATCTTTATTCCCATTGGGATTCTGACACCTAAAAGAGGGGTCCTGGCAGACGTAAAGCTGCACCCGTCACTGACTATCTACCACAAGGAACATAAAAAATCAACGGCAACCTGGATCACTGTGATGTTGTAAATGAGTATTAAAAAATATGGATTTTCTCGAAGCGGATGACAAAAAAAGCGACCGATATGGGATTCGAACCCACAATCTTCAGAGAGTGAATATTATTCACGATTTCAGTTTGAGCCGAAATCTGACGCGATACCATTTCGCCAACCGGCCGATGAAAATTTGCTTGTTATTCTGCCTCATACCACATGCAGTCTAGTAGACGTTGCCTAACACATCACAATATCCACAATGCATATTGGATCTGAGACCATATATGATTATGCTCTCGTAAACGACTGTCGGCATGTCAGTTGCTCTGATGCTTGATAAATAAATTTTAATCCTTATGCTTCTTGGCGTTGACTCCTGGGTACTTCCTGATTCCAATTGAATAAAGTCGCAAACATTGACCAAGGTTTCGGTTCAGATATTGACATCGACATCTTTTGTATTATCTTTTTGACCTATTTGCATCTGCTTTTTTGTGACTCTCCAGCCTTTCTATCGGAGGAAGTGTCTGATTTTGCCAGGTTGCCACTTTGCTTCTGCTTCTTTTCAGAACAAAACATCATCTCTGCCCCCCCTCCAATCCAGATTTGGATAGAGGCCATGTTAACGTTCCATATTCCTTCAAGCTTTCGTGCCCAGAAAAATCCATGTGACCAATGCATCGCTGTAGCTTCCTCAGTGCCACCCCTCGTAAGCAAAACTGCTGTCCTGTTTCTTTCTTCTGCAGCCAAAAGACGACAGAACATGACTTCGAAAGGCACATTCGTTCGTCCGTATTTGGCAAAATATCTCATGTAGACACTGCCTATTGCATGTCTCCTCCACCTTGCCGCACTATCAGATGCATTGATGCTCGAGCACAAGACAATCTAGAGGCTTGTTGAGAAGATGATCGGCAATGGCATAGTTGCTCGTGTAGTTCTCTTCGGTGAAATTGAAGTCAAGTTGCAGCCAATCCCGAATAAAGTTGTATTCTTGGCAATCCTTTGTATCCTTGGGGCATCCGCGGTTCTCCAGGTATATTTCCATCTGGATAGTGCGCCACTGGCGCGGGCTACGGCCCTCAGGGAAGTAGGCAGGGTCGTTCTTTGGGTTCACCCATTGATAAGATGCCTCCTTCTCCAGATATCCTCTGGAGGTGATAATGAGCATGCGGTCGATCAGAGCAGTAGCGACTCTGTTGTTGCGGAATCGGTCGTCAACCATGACATACAGTCGACCAGAGTGTTTGCCGTTGCTTTCAGTCGAGCCGAACAAGCCGCGACTTGCAATATCGAGGAAAGCAAAACCAATGACTCGATGACGCTGGTCTGCGATCGGGAGGTGAGGATTGCGATAACCACTCATGGCCACCAGAAACGGTATGTTCTGTTGCTGGCAGAGCTGGAGATGGTTCTGGAATTTCTCTACTCCCGGGGCAACTTGGTCCAAAGCTCGCCAACCGTTGCTGACTTCCTGAGCATAGATCGTGCAGCAAGCCATCATGTCATCCGGCTCAGCTGGTCGTATGTGGGCAGGCTCCCGGCAAAGAAACGGGTTTGTCTTGTTTTCTCTCGCTTCTTCCAGCTCTCTGATCTGGCGTCGTATCTCAATCTTCCTCTGCTCAGATCTCATGTGCTCATCCTTTCTGCGCTGTCGACCTAACCACTCGGTAGTGGAATGGGCTGATGTCTGAACCCTAACCTTCTGCAAGATTGGTCTTCTGCTCTCGTCAACTTTGCCTGTTCACTCAGTTAGAATACGCATCAGATGAGCAAGAGGCTGACTTGGCTTACAACGGCCCACAGTATCAGGAGCCTTGGGGTGATCGAGGAGTTTTCCAGTGGCAGTATCCATCATCTGGGTGCCGCGGACGATTTCTTTTGCGCGGAGCAAGTCATCACCTTCGAGGATGGGAACCCTCTCAACCCACGAGTCAATGAACTGGTGAAAATGGTCCTCGATCTTTCGGAAAGTTGGCTGGGCGCGAATATCGTGCTTGTTATAGTCAAAGCTGGGCAAAGACTCGCTGTCCCATTTGTTCTTTTGACGATCAAATCGAGTGGCGTTCCAGTCCTGGGTATCGTAGAAAACCTTCGGCTTTTGTCCGCGGACATCCTTTTGGGAAATAACGGAATAGGCGGGGCTGGCAAAGCTCAAGCTGTCGGAATCAGAGCTGTCGTTTTCATTCATCGTGTTCAACGGGCCTTCTCCACCTGTGATGGCCATGGCTGCCATTTGGCCACGAAGACGCTCTTTGCGAGCTGCCTTCTCCTTGGCCTCTTGCTCAAGTTTCTGTTTCATGGCCAGGTCGGAGCGATCGCGTCTTGCCTTTTCCTCGTAGATGAGCTCGTCCCACAATGTCATGACGGGAGGGGGAGGGGCGTTTGCTCCCGTAGGGGTCCATGTGTTCTCCTTTGTCGGATTGGTGGGACGAACGCTGTTGTTCAATCCATTACGATGACTCTGACCACCCGGAGAACCTCCAGGTGTCTTGGAATGGTGGATTGGAGAGCTTCTCTTCTGAGCGGAGTCCACATGCGGCTTCGGCTTCTCCGTAGAGTTTGTCTGCTGTTCCATCTTAGGAGAGCTTATCTTCTCAACAGAGTCCGCATGAAGCTTTGACATCCCCGTAGTGTGTGTCTGCTCTTCCATCTGGGGTACAGTCGTGCTTTGTTGCGGGACCTTGGGGGGTATGACCATGCGAGTTCGTCGCAGATGCGGGGGGACGTATGCGTCCTTAGACTGTGAGGCTGACTCCATGGTGGCAGTTCCAGAATTAACAGGTCTATCCTCAGCCGGACGAGGGGTAACATCTGGGTTGACCGAGACCTTTGTATCGTCGTCCTCGAGCTTCATGGGCTCAGGGTTACGCGACTGCCAGGGTTCTACCCACTTATGGCGAGTTCCTGCCATGATTGCCTAAAATTTGGCGATTGTCAGTGGTGGCTGATTGAATTTGCTTGTATTTGTAGAGATCAAATATGCAAATTGGGAAGGGGCGACTGGGTAGGATAGCGTTGGGTGGGTTGATGAGGTGGGTGAGGGAAAGAGCGGGACCGGCAACGGCAATGGCGACGTCCCTCGAATAAAAATCTGAAGGTCGCGACACACAAGTCTGCTTCAATGGTGGGGGACGTCAAGTTTGTGATGGAATCAAAGCGAGAGGTGACGCGGTACTCACTGGATCTCGGTCAGTCACCCGGTTGGAAGCAACAAATTCGCAAGGCTCGAGGTTGGTGTTGAAAAGAACGAGGTATCGATCTGGGGTTTCGTTGCGGATTGATGATGTTGTGAATCTTGTCTCTTGCTGATGATGATGATGAAGAAGGTGACAAAATTCGAGAAGAGACAATGCAGAAAGAGATTGCAAAAAGGAAAGGTTCTGCTGGCCAGTCTCGGGCTTGAGCAGAAAATAAATTGATTGTCGAGCTTCGAGGGGTCGACTAAGGTAGGTGGTAGGTAGGTAGGTGGGCAACGGACAATCAATTGATTGTCTCGGAAACGAGCAAACGCGTGAAGAGGGGCAAGGGCCGCGCTGCATCAAACGGTCAGGCAACTAAGCAGAAACTGAAACCAATGCTATGATCAGAGTGATAGCGATAAAGCATCATCAATGGCTGCTGCAACCTGCTTTACATGAAGCTCTGGGGGTAATACCGGGCCAAGAACGAGGTGTGCTTTGAGACAGAGTCTTGCGAAATTCAACATCATGGATACATATTGGCCGTGAATAGCTCCTGCAGCTTAGTAGGAGATCTATCAAGATTCACGTGGCCAGACTTGTTATGGATACGTGACGAGTATCGTGCTATTGAAATCATGGTGTTCCGACGATCAAGTGGCAACAGTCCTTGTGAGAGCTGCAAGGGAAGACCATACTCCCGAGCAATAAGCTTACAAGCATTCTTGCAATAGTGTTCAAGTTATAGAATACTGATGCGAGAGTGATTCTGGTTCGAAAGCTGCACGATATTGCGCAGTGCTAGGTAAATAGAAACGGCAAGCACTTGGCATGTCGTTTGACACCTTCGAGAGTTTGGATCGACAGAAGTTGCCAAATAGGAAGGCAAGGGCAAGATATGAAGGAATGGAACCCTCGAGCTCGACTCATGCATGTCTGATTCTTGGTGTCTCTTAAATTCAATGTGGAAACGTGAAAGCAGTTGATATTGCCTTTGATACTGAGTTTGTGAGACTGTTTCTGCATCAAGAGGTGTATATCTTTTTGGATCGATACTCGAATAATAAACCATCTTCTGTCTTCTCCATTTCCTCCATTTCGCTTTTCTGAGAAAATATGTTTTTTTTATCGGAAATTCCAGGTCTGTTCTATTATGTTCGCTGTTATCCAATGTTTGTAACTTCGATATTTCGTTCTATGCCATATGTATATACACTCGAAAGTCACCGATTCACGAATTAAAGAACTGCAGAAGATACACACTCTTTTCTTCAAGAGCCACGCTGGCCTATTTCTGTTTACTGTGACAGCGCACCACCCTCCGTTCTTTCCGAAATCTTGATGGTAGCTGTGCATCCCATGTGGTAAAGAGTCAATCTTAGTCAAGTCAGAGTCATGGAATTATGATTGCAAGTGGTGTGCCTGGTGAGAGCCTCCCACGCGGGCTATAAAAAAGAGCTCACATTTTTATGTGATACAAGTCGTAGCTCTTTAATGTGTAGCTCGTGATGTAGCATTGTCGCTTTTATACATCAGCAGGTCTACGCTACGCCGAATATGTATTTCATGACTGTCTGTCTATTACTACCAATAAGGGGCATTATTTTCATGCTATGGATCGAAAACGAAATCTTATGCATGATTAATACTGCTCAGGTAGACATGCGCGACAGTAGCAGTTGGCGATGGTGGTTGTTTGCGTTGCATCACGTGAGCAAGGCAACGACCATCGTTCCGCAGGCACACAAGAGAAGGGGGCCCTCTGGCAATGGCACCAGCTGGGTGGGGATCACCTTTTCTTCAGCTTCAACATGTTCTTTCACTGGGGATGACCTGAAAAGAAATTCCGGAAGACAATTGATACTTCTCCAGTCTGAAGCCAGGTCTCGACGAAGAGAACTCAACCCAGAAGGGAGACCGCAAAGATGTTGTCAATTCTGAGGAAGGCCAGACTCAAGGACAAGGAGATGAGGATTTTGATGCTGTAAGCAAGCGCCAAAGATGTAGCGCGGCGACCGCAACCTAGCTGATCTGCCACAGTGGACTTGACAATGCCGGAAAGACGACAATCGTTAAAAAGATCATGAATGAGGATGTCAATACTGTCAGTCCAACACTGGGATTCATCATCAAGACAATTGACTATGAAGGGTATGTACTCGAGTGACCAGGATTGCAGGATGCGGCTCGGCTGACATGATATTAGGTACAAATTGAACATCTGTGAGTTGCCAAGGGTTGTAGGTCCGTATCGCCTCTGTTGGCCAATTACTAAACCTCTCAACCCGGGATAGGGGACGTCGGTGGGCAAAAGACACTGCGATCCTACTGGAGAAATTATTTCGAGAAAACCGACGCCCTGATATGGGTCGTGGACGCAACAGACCGTTTGCGGATTGACGATTGCAAAGAGGAATTACACGGACTCCTGCAAGAAGAGGTTAGTTAGCTGCCGAGCAGCCTGTGCACCAGTAAGACAAATGCGCTGACGTCTGAGAAGCGACTCTCGGGTGCGAGCCTTTTGGTGTTTGCAAACAAGACTGACGTCCAAGGATGCATGGGCGAGGACGAGATTCTGCAAGGGCTCCAATTAAAGGACATTCGGTCTCACCGGTGGCAGATATTGCAATGCAGCGCCATGACGGGAAGAAACCTGAAGGAGGGGCTCGCGTGGGTGGTCGAGGACGCGAAAGCAAGGCTGTTCCTATACTGAACAGGCAGTCTGAGCCATGACGGCATATGCGCTTCTGCCTACGATCATCGTCATCGGTTTTGATCACGACCACGACCACGGCCACGATCGACGTTATGTTTTGGTGTTTGTGGGGGAATGGGGAGGGGGCTTGGCTTGCTCCCCAGCATACCCAGGCGGACATGGACCATTTTAGGCCTTGAAAGCTTCAATGTTTGCCGAGCTGTCTAACTAACCTTATTTACTGCCTACTAAGTGGTGGAAAATGAGACGAAAGAAATGAGACATCTTGATATCTATCTAATATCTAAAAGACGAGCCTGGCATCTCTATGAGATAGAAGACAATGGCACAAAGTCTCTGATTTGGCAATGAAATCTGGTTGGCAACAGCTCTGCTTCCGTGTTGAATAGAATATGACCATTGACCAGTAATCATTCGAGGCACCTGCAAGCGCGTTGACCGTCGGAAGTATGTATCTATCTGGCAGACGCAGGGGCTGCAAAGTTGCATGTGCCCTCGTCCGACTTCAGCCGACTAGGGTACGATGTAAGGTAAAACCTTGAAACACCATGCCGAGACCAAATCCTCATGTATGAAAGAGTCAAATACTCGTTTCGAAATCGAAACACACACACATGTATGTATTCCTCCCAAGGCGTATTCACTTGCGCAACATCTCCCTCAGATGTTGGCCGTATGGACTCTGGAGTAGATAGACTTGTACGGAGCCTTCATATGGGAGCCCAAAGACAGACATCTGGAGCCGTTGTGGGCACCTGGTTGCCCGACGGCTGATCCAGCATCCATCTGTTTGTTGCCTTGTTTACTTCCAACGAGACTACTGCGAACATTGACGCCATGGCTTGAGAGAGGTCAAGAAAGAAACATGTTGAGTTCCTGCAGGTTTTCTTTTCGCAGAGTTTATTCTTTGCTCGGTAGCTTGAGGCGTCGCTCGCCAAGATGATCGGATGATATTGCGAATAGTAAAAAAGGACCTTTTGGTAAATAGAGGCTTTGTCACGATGGTACACTAGAATGGGCATGTTTACGGCGCCTGAGGTATTAGAATTGGGCGCAAGGATGCAGGGATCCAGCAGGTGGGCGGAGAGAGAGAGGCGCAATAGTGAACCGAACCCACTTTGGCGGCGCCCACTCCCCTCTCCAGTCCAAGTTGCTTGGTAACGCAGCGGGCGCCTCCAAAACAAAAAGCCGTATTTGTCTACGCTCGCAGCAGCTTAGGTTTGCGCCGAACGCCCGACTTCGCGATTTGACCTGTCTGCCTCTCCCAGCAAGGTTTTCTACCACATTGAAAACAAAACAAGTTACCAGCCAACCAGCTCACACGCGTCTGTCGGAAAGAAAAGAAAAGAGCCATCCCTCGTGAACCCATGCACACGTCCATAAAATAGCAGCCGTCGATTCGAATTCCCCCCGAAAGAGAGAGCCATGTCCGAGGACGTCTCTAAGTTTCTGGAGCAGGTTCGCGAGCTTGGGGACAGACGAGCCGAAGAGGACGAAGCCCGCTCAAGAGAACTTGAGGAGAAGATATTGGCAGACAGAAAGGAACGGCAAGCCCGTCGCGCAGGTACGAGTTACAATAATCTACTGTTTACATGCTGTCTTGCTTCAATTGCTTTACATGCGTTGCGCCCCAAAACCAAAACCCCTCCATCTTTCGCTGCGATGAAGCACGGCTGGGTAGTCAACAAACCCAAGACTTGATTCCCGCCGGTGCTGAGATTGCCATTGGCACTGCTGCAAAGAACCTGCGAGTCATTCGAGTCTCCCTACGGCCATGTCTTTTATTGCCTAGGCCTGTCATGCCCAAACACCATCGCGCAGCTGCTTACCTTGTCTCGTTGCACAGAACGCGCCAGGTCCATTTCCCCCCAGAAATCCTCGCCAGCAAACACACCACCGCCGTCGGCCCACCGTCCAACGACGCCCTCGCAGCGTCTCGAATTAGAGCCTTCACCCAGCTTCGAACCCCCCAGGAGCCCTGATACCCCGAGTTACTCAGCTCCGCCCGAAGAAATGGCGACACAGAGCTTCTATTCCACATCCGCTTCCAAGGAGAACGAGTCGCCCCTCGACGCTGAAAATAAGCGCGCGAGCAATCCGTTGTCTCCTTCGAGAAGTGCAACGGTCCGAGGATTGAATTGGCAGAGACGACCGAATTCGCAAATTTCAAACGGCACGAGAAGTCGGCCGCTGTCCATGGTTGCAGCCGAGAATGCGGCCCGTTCCTCGACCACCCCATCCGAACCTACATCAGCCACCGAGGCCGTTTCCCGAGACCAGATCTCCCAAGCCCTGTCCTCGAAAGATCCTTCCTGGTTCCGCCAAACCGCGGACAGAGGCGCTACGTCTGGTGCTTACAGGAAAAACCAGGTCGAGGACGAAGACCGAACCGACACCTCTGCCATGAGCGCTCAACTGCATGGCCTGACCCGACGGCCATCTACAGACCCCACCAAGGACGATCCCGACTCGAGACCCAACTCTGGTGCTCCACATGGATTGCTTGGATCACCAATGTCCCTGACAACCTCTCAGAGACTAGATCCGCCGAAGACGGAAGATGCCTTGGAGACCGACAATGCCCAAGAAACCCAAGCCCCGGCTTCCCCTGGACGCACATCTCCTCTTCGCTCTGATCGACCCAATTCACCAACTAAAGGCCTGGGAGGTTTCGTGCAAAGTGCCATGATGAAGCGCTCCGACAGTGTCAACAAACGATGGAGTGTGAAGTCGCCAGAGGGTCTGCAGCGTGCGGACACGATTGCCTCAAACCGGAATAGCTACATTGGGCCTCGTGGCTCCATCAGTCTTGGCCGGGATCACTCCTTTGAGGAACCTGCGCGACCTGGCTCGAGTTCGTCGCGACCGGGCTCTAGTAAAGGCATCAAGGACACTGCTGCAGAAAAAGAAGAGTTACCACCAGCAAAGATTGAAGACGCCCCTGAGCCTAGCACGGAGACTCCACAAGAACCTCCGGTTGAGGACGAAGAGAAGACGACGCCGCCGACCAGTCCTTCCAAGACAATGGACCCCCGCAGATGGAGTCCAACAAAGGCAAGTTGGCTCGAGTCAGCCCTTAACAAGCCCGAGTCGCCAAAACCAAAGGCCGCTCCAGCTCCAGTCAACCAACCTCCCTGGATGGCGGAAATAGCAAAGGCGAAAGCGCAAAAGGCAGCCAATGGTGGAGAGCGCTCTCGAGCCCCTACGGTTTCGCACAAGCATCAGGTTAGCATTGGAGGTCTCGCTCGTGCTTCAGCCCCCGGGATTGGCGCGAGACCATTGTCTATCGTAGGCAGTAGTAGTGGTAGTGGAGCTCCGTCCCCGATCACGACCCAGCGGACTGGTTACGGCAGCGGAGCTCCGTCCCCGATCATACCCCAACGGACTGGCTACGGCAGTGAGCGGAAGGGTTCCGTCGACTCTTCTGCTACTTCTGAAGCCAAGTCTGAGGTCGGAAAGCCTACCGAGCGTGCCAGAGCAGCTACAACTGCTGCCAGCAACAAGCCCAAGCCTGAAGCGCCACCTAAAATGGACTTCAGAGCCAGTCTGCAGTCCAGAGCGCCGCCCAGCAGACCCGACTCCACGGGGCCAGCTGACTTCAAGAGCGTCATCGGCAGTCTACGAAAGACTACGACCCAGAACTACCAAGCGCCCGATGAGTTCAAGGGCAACATTCTCAGAGGAAAGGCCGCCCTCAACTTGACCGGCGGCCCGAAGAAGACTGAACGAGTTGACGAATTCAAGGAAGCGATCCTGGCCAAGAAGAAGGATTTCAGCCAGGCTCAAACGGAGGGCCGTGGCGTTACACGCAACCTGAGTTCGGCAAGCGAGCAGCCTGTCCCCGAAGGTCTCGTGAAAAGCCTTGCGCTCAATCGTTCCAAGTCTATCAAGCGTGATTCCATTTCGTCAAGCACGCCATTTGGGGCCGGACTGCCCCGAAAATCAATCAGCTCGACGGAGCGGCCAACTCTTGATGAACAGAAGAGCCCAGTACTTGATCGGCGTCCTAGCATTGGTTTCCAGCGGAATTCAGCACGAGAGGTCCCTTCTGTGAAACCCGTTGACAAGACTGCGCCTACAACATCTTTGCCGAAGGAGACGGGTGTGCCTGGACGGCTGCCAGGCAAGATTGGAGGGAACGTGCTTGCGAATCGTTTCAATCCCAATCTAGCAGGATTGCTTGCCCGGGGTCCTCCACCAATGGCAACTGGCTCTTCCAACGACAGTGCGACTGGATCTGGTTCATCCAGCACAGAGCCTGCCTCGGGGCCAAAGCTTACACATATGACCAAGGGTCGGGCCAGAGGACCAAAGAGAAAGGCGCCAACATCTGCCGCCTCGACAATGGAACCCGTGGGCACCACGGAACCATATGCTCCCCTCGCAGCAGAGGACTCATCTGATGTGACAATGGCGGCCTCGCCTGCACCAGAAGTAACAGCGGACCCCATCCGTACTCCTACGTCTGCTCAAGTCGAAACGTTCCCCTCGATGGACTCATCACAAAAGGATACGCAGCAGACTCGGTCGAAGCCAGAGCCTCTCGACTTGGCTGCTGCGCACAAGCAACCGATTGAAACGACTTCTGCGGACTCAAACAAAGCTCCTAGTCCGCTCAAAACCCGGACTCGGTCCAAGAGTCGAGTTTTTGAGCAAGTCGCCGCACTCGCTGCTCAGCGTAATTCTCCTTCGCCTACCAAGGAGACGCATGCTGCAGGCTCGCAGCCGGCTTCTCCAAGGAAGCTCGACTTGAAAAGAGTCTCGAGATTTGGTAGCGATTTCAGCCCTGACAAATCCCCTGAACGCGAGTCTCACCGCACCGAGAAGACCCCCACGGACAGCACTGTGCCCAAGCCTCTTTCCATCAAGCCGCCATCTCCCACAGAAAGTAAGCCGGAAGTGCGACCGTCGCCCTCATCGTTCTCAGGAAGACCCCTGCCTGAGCCTGAGAAGACGGTTCCTCAGCATGCAACCGAGACGACTAGACCTGGACGTCTCCCTAGTCCACTGTTCGGAGCTGCGTCCGGCGGCAGAGAACTGCCCTCACCTCCCTTGCGTAGTTCGACTTCGATCAAGACCAATCCGCTCACCATGACGTCGCCGGTCGGCCCAAGAGCACTCCCCACTCCTGGGCCGCCATCTCCTCGACCTCTTCCTTCGCCTTTGCGTTCTCCATCGAAGCAGGCCATCGAAGTTTCGTCAGTACTGAACGACTTCTTCGGCCCTACTCGACCGAAGAGGAACTATCAAGTTGATTCGGCGGACCTCCTCATGCAAAGGCCCAACATCACCACACCGAAGTTGCAGACTCTGAGTGCCCAGCTTTTCCATTTCTCGGCAGACGGAAAGAAAACACCAGTTCCCGCGCACAACGACAGAGTCTTGTTCGAACAGGAGATGTACTTGTGTTCGCATACATTCAACAATGAGTCTGGCAAGAAGACGACAGAAGTTTACTTCTGGTCAGGAGATGAAGTCCCTGACGCAGTGGTACAAGATGCATCAATCTTTGTCGCTCGTGAGGCTAGAGCTCTGGGCGGTGCCCTCGTCAAATTACAACAAAACAAGGAGACACCTGAATTTCTGGCGGCTCTTGGTGGTATTGTGATCACTCGGCGCGGTTCAAGCAACAAGTACGATTCCTTGGCACCTCACATGATGTGTGGTCGTCGATACCTGGGACAGATTGTGTTTGATGAAGTCGACTTCAACTCTGCAGCTCTCTGTTCTGGATTCCCTTACCTGGTCACCAGCTCTGGCAAATGCTATCTGTGGAAAGGAAAGGGCAGTGGTGCCGATGAACTCAGTTGTGCGCGCCTCGTAGGAATGGATTATGCACTCACTGGCGAACTTGAAGAAATCGAGGACGGTCAAGAGCCCGAGGCCTTCTGGAGTATCTTTGGTGGTAGCAAAAGACTGGACTCTGCAGACCACTGGCGCCTAAAGCCCAACTACGACAAGTATTGTTGCAGACTCTTCCGTTCTGATGCCTCGGCGAAGCAGCAGGTAAGTCGAAATCCTGGAAGTCCCAACTCTGGTGATGATGAGTTGAAAACTAACGTCTACATTGCCCCACAGATCATAGAACTCTCGCCTTTCTCCCAGCGGGATCTGGACCAAACAGGCATATTTGTGCTCGACGCCTTTTTCGAGCTGTATATTATTGTCGGCGCTCGCGCGCAGCCACAGTATGCCTCTTTCCACAACGCGCTCGAGTTTGCGCAGGAGTTCGCCATTCTTGCGGCCGGTATGGAAGACAGACCCTTTGTGCCTGTATCCACGGTCATCCTCGAAGGAATCCCAAGGGACATGAAGAGCGTATTCCGCAAGTGGCAAGATGCGAGCAGCCCGACAATCACAAACCCATCAGGTGGTGGCACCGGTCTGCGAAGAGGCAGGAGTCTGAGAATCATGCCTCTGAACACAGCACTGCAGGCATTGAGGGATTAGGGTCCCCCTCGAAGCCGAGTTCCGAGTCGAAAACACGGCTGGTGGTGACTACTAACTACTGGGGGACCGCGAACGTCGCTGTTTCGCAGTACCCAAGGCGCATTCTTATTGAAATGTGTATCATATTGCTTTTGCTCGGAGTTTGGCCGGCTAGACATGATATTTTGAGAGGAAGCGTGCAAAACTCTCCGAATTTCCACGACCGACATGCAGCGATCATAATGGTTCCATACTTCTTCGTTCATGTGGCGCAATGGAGTATGGCATTTCTTTCCTTCCGGCCGCACATGGCTTGGAGGAGAGAAAAGTGTTTCACATACACACACACATGTTATCTTTTCAATCTGTTTAGATTTACATAGCATAAGGCGTCAAAGGGGCAACTAAAGCTTGAGGCTTTTCTTCTCCCCTGCTTGTAATCTCCATAATCTGATTTGGCACGTTTTTTTCTACCCCCGCATAATTTTCTTGTGTCTTGTGCTGAGCCTTGTTTATTTACATCCCTACCTAGACTCTGCTCAAAACGATGTGCAAGACACAATTGATACAGGCCATTTCAAAGTGTCCTTCTCGATCCAACTATCCTCTGGCCGTGGCCAGGAAGGAGTGCGATCGTGTAAAATGGTTCCGGTGGTGTTCTCACTTCAAGTCTCGATAGTGATGAGAAAGTGATATTTTTTTTCCGGGCTGCCGTGGTCGTGGTTGACAAACCGCATGCCAACACTACTACATAGCTGAAAAGGACTACCATGCACTCAGTATGCATTGTCCCTCGGGCCGAATGAACCGCGAGTCGTGGGCGCGTACGCGTTGCCGTGGCTCTTCTCTTATGCCATTGGCCAGAAGTTACACATCACTGTAGAATGGAGATTCTGTATGTACTTTCACTTCTCGTGCGCCGCCAGACCGACCGAGCTAGCCACGCAGCCAAGTTTGGCGAGCTTCTGGATCAGGTACAGGCTTCATGTTGGATGCTTGGCTAGAATGCTAAGGCCTTTAATGGACGGGATTCGTCAAGTTGATTCGGCCTTGCAAGTGTGTGAAAGAGGAAAGTGAATTTTAAATCTATGTACACGAAGAGTATTACTACATAAAATAATGATTATCGTTTCCACAATTAACGCTTATTCCGCTACACCCTCCGACTGATTGTATTAGGCCAAAAAGGCAACACCTTTTTTTTCTTTCTCCTCCCCATTGAATGATGTTTACAGATAAAAAGATGCTCTGCGTTTCGCCATTTTTCCACCGTGTAGGATTCCTATTGTAACTCCCAAGATGCTTTGAGATCTGTTCCCATAATGTGTCGTAAAATGAGTGTCTATGCCATTACGCGTTGCTGTCGTAGCTGTAGTCATGATGATTAGAGATTAAAAGAGTGGGCAAGCAAAGTGTTTTGGGCCATGTATGGCGCCCGAGGGTCGTCGCTATGAGTCTAATTACAGCAAGACGACGAGGCCAACAACACCGACAACACCAGCAAGCATGGCACCAACAGCCTTGTTGGCACGCGGTGCCCGAGCGGCAGCAACAGTGCTGACGGGAGCAGTGGCTGAGTAGCTAGCAGACTTGGTTGCGCTGACAGAGGTGAGGACAGTCGTGGGAGCCTCAGCGGAGTAAGTCTGCTTGGGAGCCTCGGCGGAGCTGCCGTAGCTCTGCTGAGGAGCCTCTTGAGAGGCGTAGGTCTGTTGAGGAGCCTGCTGAGGAGCCTGTTGGGTCTCTTGAGGGGCCTGCTGAGTCTCCTGAGGAGCCTGCTGAGGAGCCTGTTGGGTCTCTTGAGGAGCCTGTTGAGTCTCCTGGGGAGCCTGCTGGGTCTCCTGGGGAGCCTGCTGAGTCTCCTTGGGGGCCTGTTCGCATTCCTCGTAGCAGGTAACGGCGACAGTCGCGGTCTCAGTGACTTGCCTGGTAGCGCTAACGGTCTGGTAACCAGTCTCAGTGATACATACGGTGACTCCCTGGCTGACAGTAGTGTACACAGTCTCGGGGAAGATCTCGGTAACGTAAACCTGGGTGGAGACTCTCTCGGTCACGGTGTATGAAGTGTATGCGGTGGCGGTGTTCTGGACGGTGTTCATGATGGTTGATGTACCAACATAGGTTTGGACAACAGTGGCGCCCTCGATAATCTGGGTCTCGGTCACAGGGCTGACAGCGGTGTACTGCTGAGCCTGGCTCGACTCAGGAGCCTGGTAGGAAGCCTGGTATTCGCTGGACTGAGGAGCTTGGTACGGAGCCTGGTACTGGCTAGACTGAGCAACTTGGCTGGTCTCAGGAGCCTGGTAGGTAGCCTGGTACTGGCTGGACTCAGCGACTTGGCTGGTCTCGGGTGCCTGGTACGTAGTCTGGTACTGGCTGGACTGGGCGACTTGGCTGGTCTCGGGTGCCTGGTAGGTAGCCTGGTACTGGCTGGACTGAGCAACTTGACTGGACTGAGGAGCCTGGTAAGTGGCTTGGTACTGGCTGGATTGGGCGACTTGGCTGGTCTCGGGAGCTTGGTACGTAGCCTGGTATTCGCTAGACTGAACAACTTGGCTGGACTGAGGAGCCTGGTAAGTGGCCTGGTATTCGCTAGACTGAACAACTTGGCTGGACTGAGGAGCCTGGTACTCGCTGGACTTGGGAGCCTGGTAGGTGGCTTGGTATTCGCTGGACTGAGCAACTTGGCTGGTCTGAGGAGCCTTGTATGTAGCCTGGTATTCGCTAGACTGAGGAGCCTGGTATTCGCTCGACTGCGCTTGAGCACTGCTGCTTGCGTAGACAGTGTTGTGTGTCTGGGCTGCTTGGCTGTAAGTTCCGGTCTTTGACGACTCTGGCTTGCTCTCCACACTAGTGTAGGCCGCAAAGGTAGAGCTAGGATACTCGGCGGACTGGTATTCAGACGACTTGGGAGCCTGGTAGCTGGACTGGTATTCCGATGACTTTGGGGCTTGGTAGCTAGACTGGTACTCGGAAGACTTGGGAGCCTGGTAGCTAGACTGGTACTCGGAAGACTTGGGAGCCTGGTAGCTGGACTGATACTCAGACGACTTGGGTGCCTGGTAGCTGGACTGGTATTCCGATGACTTTGGGGCTTGGTAGCTGGACTGGTACTCGGAAGACTTGGGGGCCTGGTAGCTAGACTGGTACTCAGACGACTTGGGGGCCTGGTAGCTAGACTGGTACTCAGACGACTTGGGTGCCTGGTAGCTGGACTGGTATTCCGATGACTTGGGGGCCTGGTAGCTAGATGACTGGTAAGCCGAGGAGTGGTACTCGGATGACTTGGACTCAGGTGCGGAGTAGCTGGATGACTGGTATGCTGAGGAGTGGTACTCGGAAGACTTGGGAGCCTGGTAGCTGGATTGGTATTCCGATGACTTGGGGGCCTGGTAGCTGGATGACTGGTAAGCCGAGGAGTGGTACTCGGATGACTTGGACTCAGGTGCGGAGTAGCTGGATGACTGGTAAGCCGACGAGTGATACTCTGATGACTGAGACGCAGGGGCGGAGTAGCTGGAAGTCTTGGACTCGGGAGCGTAGCTGGAGGACTGGTAAGCCGACGAGTGGTACTCGGATGACTGAGACTGAGGCGCGGAGTAGCTGGATGACTTGGACTCGGGAGCAGAGTAGCTGGACTGGGCTGCCGAGGAGTGGTACTCGGATGTCTTGGCCTCAGGAGCAGAGTAGCTGGACGATTGGGCAGCCGAGGACGACCAGCCAGAGGACTGGGCGGCCGATGACTGGTATCCCGATGACTTGGACTCAGGGGCGGCGTAGCTGGATGACGGGGCTGCCGAGGACGACCAGCCGGATGACTGGGCGGCCGAGGACTGGTAACCGGACTGCGACTGCGCAGGGGCTTCGGCGCTCTTTGACTCGCCGCCTTCGCCACCAGCAAGGTAGGCAGAGGAAGTGGTCGCAGCGTAGCTGGCCTGGTCAGCTCCAAGGCTTCCTGCTCCAGCAGCCGCATAGCTAGATGACGCTGAAGTCACGGATGCAGCAGATGCACTTGCCGAGTTCGAGCTGTAGAGCGATGCGTAGTAGCTCGAGTAGCTCGATGCGGAGGCAGAGTTGTATGACTGAGAAGCCGAGTTAGAGGCTGCGCTGTAGCTCGACTGCGAGGCGGGAGCGGAGCTGCTTGACTTGGAGGCCGCGCTGTAGCTTGACGAATAAGCCGACGGAGCACTTGCCGAGCTTGAGCTGTAGAGTGAAGCATAATAGCTCGAGTAGCTGGACGCAGAGGCGGAGTTGTAGTTTGAGGGCGAAGACGAAGCACTGTAAGTACTGTAGCTCGATGGCGCCGAAGAAGAAGCGCTGTACCCAGAGTTGGACCAGCCAGAGTTGGAGTTGGACTGAGAGGCAGAGCTGTACTCGGACGCAGCGCTGTATGAAGCGCTAGAAGTCACGGAGGCGGAATTTCCCCCATACAGGGAAGACCAGCTGGACTGGGCGGCGGCAGCGTACGTGGAATAGTCGCTCGGTGTGCTTCCTCCGTAAAGAGAAGAGTAGCTGGACTGAGCAGCAGCGGCATACGTAGACCAGTCGCTGGGAGCACTTCCGCTGTAGAGGGATGAGTAGCTGGACTGGGCGGCAGAAGCATACGATTGCCAATCGCTGGGTGCGGAGCTTCCTCCATAGGCGGAAGAGTAACTGGACTGGGCAGCAGAAGCGTACGACTGCCAGTCGCTCGGAGCACCACTGGGAGCCCCCTGGCCACCCTGACCCCAGCCACCGTGGCCTCCGTGTCCGAAGCCTCCCTCTTCACCTCCGTGGCCACCGGGGCCTCCGTGGCCTCCGTAGTCGCCACCTTGGCCCCAGTTGCCCTGAGCGCCCTGGTTTCCTCCCCAACCTCCATGGTCACCACCGGGGCCTCCTGCCAAAGCAGTGGCGGCAAGGACAAGAATGGAAGCAGCCTTCATCTTGTCCGCTGGTATAGGCTGTTCCAACGATAACGGTGTAAAACAAGTGTAAATCAAGAAACTTCAAAGTAACCTTAGCGAACGAGTTACTTGAAGACGAATACCGCAGAGACTACCAGAAAGCTGGAAGCCTGGAACTGCGTGTTGTAGAGCGGATGAGACGGCAAAGGAAATGATAACAAGACGAGGACACCCAAGAGCCTTTTATCTTTCTCTAGCATGCAAACCATGCCGTTGCGCAGCCGCCCTATAGCCACGGGTGAAAGAGCAATACACCAGAATGTCCCGTCATCGCCCAACCACCACTGGCCGCTTCCTCCATGGCAACTGCAGCTGGCTGCAAGAGCCGAGTCACTCTGGCGGAGATCAGCCAAGGGATGAGAAAGCCCGATTGACAGAGCAGGGACTTGTTAATTCTGATACGAGAAGGGCGCATGTAAGGACGGAGGAAGAGCAGGCCAGTTTCGAAAGTATCTCGTCTGCAGATGTGAACATGACAGATGGTTCAGGCATGCTAATGTTTGCTGCCCGAAGGTACCGAATCGAAAAGGTACACAACGTGCATGAGCAACACGCCCAAGGCCACGGCCTTGCGGACTGAGATGATGCAGCCAACAACGTTCATAGCATCGGCCATCCAGTATCGTATCGCAGAGGTGTATGGGTCAGTAAAGATAAGGTTTGAGCTCGCACCATAAGGCCAAGCCAAGCCGATCATGGCTCCCGTTTTTATGCAGGATCCAATGAACCAGTGGCTTGTATCGAGAGGCTGGCAGCCAGAAGCCGCGGACCACGACCCGGGGCCAAAACCATGCGGATGGTTCTCATCAGGATGATCAAGGCTGGAAAGACTCTCGACTGGCGCTAACCATGACAATGAAATATCACCGCCATTATACCAGTATTCTCGAGGAAGCGCACGGAGAACTGCAACTGATGCTATCCCCCAATACTGAAGAGAGACCGTAGCAACAGCTTCTCATCAAGTCCTTTTCTTCGTGGCTCTGGCCATGCGTCCGCTGCAGTGCCAAACAAGACGATATGCAGTCAACAGCATTAGCCTTGTGCGGCTCGTAGAATAGGCTCAGCTCGACGGTGCTCCGGTAGGGCTACCGACAGCGGGCTTCGCTGGCTGGCTGGCTGGCTGTGGCCGTGGTGCCCTCGCTACTGCTGAAGGCATCGGCCCCAACGAGCACAACTCTGACGGTAGTGAATGCTTCAATGCATGGCAACCCTTCAGCATGAAAGCACGCAATGCACAGAGGAAATGTGTGCGTGTGCCCGTGTTTGGGATGGGCAATCCTTGGCCGGTATGCACAGTGGGCAACCTAGAAAGAAGGGCATCGGATCTGCGACACTGAGATCAGAGTCTCGAGAAGCATTGAAGGTTGTAATCCACCGGGCTTGAACCCTGGGTACAGGGAGGAAATGGTTCCGATCAAGTTGTGAATGTGCCTGACGGGCAGTTTTGGGTACAAGTATGCAGTAGAAGGAAATTGCCGGTACCTTGAGCCTCTGCGGCCTCTGTTTGAATTCCCATGATGGATGAGATGTAAGTTCAGCAAATGTGCAAGTGGATTGGGATGGCGATTTGTGTCGCTCTCGGTGAATATGGCAATTGTGTTCTCCATTTTTTCGAAACAGACTCTTCAGAGGGGCTAGAAGCTGGAGGGGCCTAGAACTCGGGGACAGAAACTGGTACGCTAGGCACTGTAGGTACCTAAGGTAGGTACCTACCTAGGTGCAGCAAGCCAAGGTAGGCAGGCACGTTTCGTTTCGTCCAGGTCAGGCCGTTCAAATTGGGTAATATTCGATGGTCTGTAGTGGAAGCCACGATGGAGGCAGCAACATCCAAGAAGGAAAGACAGCAAATATCAAATATCCAATCTGTGCAATCAATTCATTCAGCACTCAACACGACACATGACGACAAGACCTCGTTTCGCAAGGCTGCATCAATGTCCGTCAAATTTCCCGATGCGACCACAGTTGGCCGACGTTGCTCGTGGCAGCTGAGCGTATTTCATATATGGTACTAACTCACTTACTCCCTGGTGTCTCATGCCTTTCAAGTCCGCGGGTAAGAACCGACATCTGCCAAGCAAGCACCTCTCGAGCAAGCGATACTGCAGACTGCAAACCTCATCTATCAATGCCGATACGATCGCTAAGGTTAGTATGGTGTGGCATCATGTCAGGTATAACAAATCATACTGTTCCCTTCTTCTCCACGAGCCGCCAAAGGAGACGACCATTTGTTGAATATGTGTGTACAGTGATTTAGGTATTAGATCTACCATACGTACTATATTGGGGATAAGGGTCTTTTTATACCCTAAACCGAGTAATCCTTATATTAGGTATTTTGCTTGTATATAAATATCTAATATTCCTTTTTAAGCAAAATATTAATATTTACGCGGCGGAACTTCGGCTATTTTTTACCTTAAGAAAATCTTCCGTACTCCCGGGTAAATATATTTTTTAATTAAATTAAAATATTTTATAATTATTTTAAATATTTTTTCCTAAATTCCTAAAAATAAATTTTATAATTTTATTAAAAATAACCTTATACCCGACCTTAGTATTTTATATTTTTTATCCGATGTTTATTATTCCGATTATTATTTTTTATTTAATAAGCTTGTGTTTATTAAATATTTTAATATTTAAGTCCGCTGGATTTTATATTTTAGGTATTTAATTAATTTTCGTAACTTTTTTATCGATTATTTTTTTTAATTTTATGAAATTTTATTTTAATATATTTGGTTTTTTCGTATTATTTAGCGTTTTTTAATAATATTATTATTAATAAGTTATCGGTATTAATAAAAATTAGCGTATTTTTTATTATTCGTAACTTATTAAAAAGACCTCGTAAATAAATAGCTTTTAATAATATAGAGAAGATTATTATATATTCGGCTTTGTAATTAAAAATAGCGATTATAAATTATTTTTTACTCTTTTAGCTAATTACCGCTTTTATTAAAATAAAAATATAATATTCGATCGATTTATTATCCGATTTATTTTTCGCCTATTTAGCGTCCGAGAAGCCTTTTAAAAACCTTTTATTACCATCGAATTTTAAGTTTAACTTAATTAACTGCTTTATATATTTTAAAACCTTTATCGTTACGTTTTAATAAATTTTATTAAAGTTTATCATAAATCGACTAAATTTCGCAATAGGGTATATAAGGTTTATTTTAGTTATAATTATAGCGAATATTAATAAACTAATTATTAATTAATATTATTATTTATTTAAAAATTTTATAAAAAAATCTTTAAAACTTAATTCTAGGTATTCGCTTAGTTTTATTAGGGTTTATTATAAAATAAAGTTAATAAACTTAAAATTATTTAGTATCCGTTTTAAGTAAGTTGTTTAGTTAAGTTATATTTTGCGATTCGGTCGATCCCGGGTAATTTTAGTGCTTAGGAAATAATCGTAAAAGCCGAAATTTATTATTTCGAATCGGGACTTAAAGTTTTTTTTAATTTTCTTAATAAGGTTTTTATCGGGTCTAAATATTAAAATATTGTTAACGTAGGCGATTAAGATTATATTTTTTTTTTATAAAAGATAATTTTATCGAATTCGGATTTATAAAATCTTAGGTTTTTTAGGGCGGCCGTTAAAGTTTAAAACCAGATTTTAAGTGCTTATTTTAGGTTATAAAATATTTTCCGTAATCGATATATTTTGCCCGGCTAAGTAAAATTTTATAAGAGTTAAACGAAAATAATTTCTTTTACGGGGCCGTAAAAAAAGGCGGTTTTAACGTTTATTTATTTAATTTCTTAGTCGAATATAGCGGCCAAAGCGAATAAAATCCGGTAGGTTTTTTTAGCGTATTATTAAAGTAAAAATTTCGTTATAATCGATACCGTACTTTTGCTTAAATCCTCGGATAATAAACTTTATTTTATAACGGACAACTTTACTTTTAAATCTATATTTTACCTTATAAACCCATTTGCTAATAAAAAAATTTATTACGTTAAATTCGTTTATAAGGTCCTAAGTATAGTTTTTTAATAAAAAGTTATATTCGTTTTTTATAACGGCGGTTTATTTTTTGCTATTAATCCCGGAAACTGCGTAATTATAGTTTTTGGGTTCGAGAATATCTAATTAATTTAATATTACTAAATAAGCTTTTAACGTTAGTTAATTAATATCTCGCGGGGACTTTTTAGGGTATAAAAGTGCTAGTAATTTCGGATTCCTTAGTTTTAATATATTAATAATTTTATTAAGTTCTTTAATAAAAGTTTATTTTTACGGGAGCTTTTTAGGCATATCGTCGTTTGGCTTTAAGGTAAATATAAAATAATTTTCTCGTTTATTGTTTTTATTAAAATAAATTATAATAAAGTTAACGGTAAAAATTTTAATAATAAAAAAGTAATTTTGCTAAAAAGTTTCCCTTTAAAATAATATCCCCCTTTTAATAATATTTTCCGACTTTTTTTTAATATTGATAAGGTTTTAAATTATATAATTAAGAAGTTGCGCTACGGCAGTAACCTTAATTATTAAAAGTTAGTAAACGGGGAGTTGTTTATACCGCTAAAATATATAAAAAAGTAAAATTATCTCGGTATATAAAAATGCCGGATAATTAGTATTAAAGGTCGGCAAAATTAGCTAAATACAGGGGTTTACCCGTACATTTTTATCGAAAATAATATTTTTCGCCCGTTTAATTTTTCTTATCGCCGGATTTTAAAAATAATAAAAATTCCGCCTTTTATATCTAATAAAAAAGTATATATATTTACGGTTATTAAGTTTTATAAAATACAAAACTTTAGGGATTAGTTTATAAACTCTGCATCCAAATCGCCGGAAGTAAAAAACGTAAAATTTTTAGCTAATTTAGGCTTCGAATAATATAATACCGTTTAAGGCTAAGCTAAGTAACCGTTCGAGCATATAAAAGACTACTTTAAGGATTTCTCCTTAAAATTCCTTAGGTAGGCCGCAATCGTATAAAATAACGTATATTTTACCCTAGGCGGTTTTATAAAAGCGTTTTAAAAACCCGTTTTATTTTAAATAATACGGTATAATAAACTTAAATTTAATCCCTTTATTATTAAAAAACGTTAGCAGTACCCTATTTTTAAATTCACTTCCGTTATTAATTAATACACCTTATCTCCGATACGAAATTCCGCCGGGTTTCTGGTCTTATCGAACCGGATTTTAGCCACGTCTGCTGCGAAATTAATGGATACTTTAGCCTTTGCTTGGTAGTTTTTTTTGGCGAGCTCGTAGTCGACGTCGTATTTAAGTACTTTTAGCGCCGATAAAATTATATTAGGCTTAAATCTTATTATTATTTTGTTGGGTAACCGTCCTAATATTTTTAATTTTGTGTTATTTATATTGTATTGCAGCGCTAATACGATCTTATCTTATAGGATATCGGGGAATACTTCGATATGGTATTTAATAGCGATCTCGACGTCTTAGTTTGTTTTTTTGATTATCCGTCGGCTTATGGGTGCCAACTTATGGTTAGGGCCAGCTTAGTTCTATGCCTTAACCAAAGTATTTGCCATATAGCGCTGGTAAATTTAGGGTTTTTATTAGAAATAACGATTTTAGGGCAACCTTAATTTGTTATTATTAAGGCTTTAGCCACTTATTCTCCTTAGTCCTTTGTTATTATTTTATTATATCCCGGGATAATTAAACGCTTTTTTAAGAACTTATAAGTAATAAGAAAGCACGCGTTAAATATAAGGTATTTAAATATATACTAAAAGGATCCCACCGATATAACTTCGGGTAATGTAATAATAAAATCCTATGCGATCGTATTAAAAAGTTTCGCTAATATATTAATAAGATATAAGTACCTTAGCTTTTAGCCTCGGTTAGTTTTATTTTATAAGCAAAAAGGGTAATATGCCACGTAGTTTTCGATCTTCCTTTATAATTTATAAATAGTAAAAGCTTCCAGCTCCTAAGATATTCTTTTTAGACCGAAATAATATATTTCGTTATACATAATCCTAAACAAGTCTTTTATATAATTAAATAAAATACATAGCTTTTTTTCGCCTTTAGGCAGGATATAATATAATAGTCCGTCGTTTAACGTATATCGATAATCGAGCTTTTCCGGAACTTTGGGCCTAGCTTTACGGCTTTGTTTAATTGCCTTATCCCTGCTAATTCGTAGTTTTTTTAGTCGCTATTACGCGTTTTTTATGCTTTAAATAAGGTTCGCCTATTTTTTATCGTTTTGGTAGCCTTGTACTATTTTATTTCTAAAATCCGGGTTAATTTATAAATATAATACTACGTAATAGCCGAAATTCTGGGTAATATTATCCAGCTTTAACACTATAGTATTCTTCATTATTCGACGGTCGATCGGATATTCCTTTGTTGGCAGCCTGGATAATGCGTTTAGGACTAGATTAACTCTCTTAGGTATGTATTTAATATTTAAGTTAAATTAGGAGAAATAAGTTAATACGGCTATTAGTCGCTAGTTGTTTTTTATTATATTTACGGACTTTAGGTTTATTTATATAACTATACTTTTTATGGCCTAATGGTCCGTAAACACAACTATAAGTATTATATAAGATTATATTTAGACGCGTTTCGTTTTATATACCCAAACTAAACAAGCTATTTCTAATTTTATAGCGCTATAATTAGCTTTTAACTTAGTAATAATTTTACTTAAAAAGCAAATTAGCTTAATATTATTAACATAAAGATATTTGCCGTCCTAAAGCTTGGTTAAATAAAAAATTATTACTCTAAAGCCTCGTTTTTTAGATATATTTAATTTAACAAAAGTAACTTCGTTAGGATTCTAATATATTAGATACGTTGTATCGCACAGCTAGTCCTGGATAATCCGGAAGGACGTCCGCTTTAAATTAGTGGGGGTAAAATCCGACCTTACTGCCTATTTTTTACGACCCGCCTTTATTTTGAATATTTTGCCGTTTTATTTCCTTTAGCTAAATATCGCAGTTTTCCGGTCTTATAATAGCTTAAGCTTTTATGTATAGAACGGGATATATTATTAGAGGTATCTTATTAGACCAATATAGTTCTCTAATATATTAAGGCTATTCGGCATTTTAATCTTGCGGATAGCTCGAATTTGTTTTTCTGTTATAGATATGCCGACTCCGTTAATAAAAAATCCTAAAACTTTAACGGAATTAAAAAAAGCTAAGTTTTCGCTAATAATAATGCGATACCCGCGTTTTAAAATACCTAAAAAATTTTATATATATGTTCCAAATACTTAAATTGCGTATAACTAAAAACTAATATATCGTTAATAAACGCGTTTATATATCGACGGTACTTAGCGAGCTTCCGGTCTATAAAGCGTTGTGTATAGGACGGTAATATTTTGCAACTTATTAATACTACGTTCGAGACTTCGAGTCTTCGTAGGGAAATAATCGTTATTATGTATTTGTTTTCGGGGTATACCGGTAATTAATAGAAAAATCCTAAAGTATCCATAATTAAAAAAAACCTGCGGCCTCGAGTTTTTGCGATTATTACGTCTTATAAGGGTAAAAAAATACGCATTTAGTAATAAGACTTTATTAAAGTTTCGTATATCGATAATAAGGCGTCTTTTTTTTATTATTTAATATTTAGTAAATTATAAACGCTAGGTGCCTAAACGGAGTTAGGAATTTTTACTATTTAAATCGCGGTCCGTTATGTCCTATTAGCTTATATATATTATCCAAAATTTTGTTTATATCTTCTCGATCCTTTAATTTAATTTAGTATATTTTAGCTATTATGATCTGGTTTTGCTATCCTTAAATAAGGTAAAATCTTATTTTTTCGTCGTAAGGCATATTTATAATACTACGGTTTATCCATAATTCGTTGTATTCCTTAGCCAAGCCTTAAATTTGTTCGCTTAGCGGGGGTTAGTATTATATATACGAATTTTATCGTTTATTTGAATTATTTTTACGTTTTCCGGTCGAAAAATACTTATAAATAGCCTATGCCGGTATATTGCCGAGGTTATAGCATTTTATACGTTTTGGACTAACGCGGCCTTATTTTAAAATATTTCTAATATAGCGTCCGAAATTTCGATTTCGTTTAATAACTAATAGCTTTTATTAGCGTCGTCGAATACTACGTGCTTTAAAGCCCCCGTAATTTGTGCTATAACGCTTTTATTTTAGGTCGTAATTATCTAACTATCGTTTTTTATATTACCGATATGGCCGATTCTGGATTTCCGTTTTAACGTAAATAATTAATCTTGGTTATTAATAACTATAATTATTTTAGGCGATAAGGTATTTATAATTACGTTTAAAGCTCCGGTATACTATATAATAAATATGTAGTTTTTTCCGTCCTTAGCTAAGAGGTTAATATATATAATTAGTATAGCGAGAGCGTTTTTAGCCGGAATTATTATATTTGCGGCGATTATAACGCGTCGGTTCGTTGGTTTGACTTTTTTTAGTATTCGATCGGCACCTTTAAGCCTGGATATAATGCGAATTTTAAGGATTTTAACGGGTAATCGATTATAGCGGTATACGCTTAAAGTTATAAGGTACTTAATAAGAGGTTTAGCTTTAGTATTTCGGCAATTTATGCCTAGGCCTTAATATCGATTAGTTTCGGAGTACCGGTTTTATTGTATGTAATCGCTTAGAGTTAAATTATGGTTTTTTCGGTTATATTAACTTAGCTTCCGACTCTTATAACGGTTATATTTTTTTTATGTCTATAACGTAGTTAAGGAAAAAAGTATTTAATTATTACCGATTAATTATTTAATAGCTTGCGCCGCTATCGATATATATTATTATTAGCCCTTGTTTTATGGACACGATAATATAGGTATATACGTATCGTGCCAACGTTAACGTATTTATAAGTTTAATAAACTTTAGGGTAACGCGCTTTATTGCTTCGAGCTTACGATGGATTTCCGGATTCCTTTATAAAAGGTTATTTAGTAAAAAATATATGTCCGTTCGTAATAGCTTCTTAGTAAGAGTTTTGGGATTTATTGTTCCGAGTACCTTTAGTTCTGGTTTGCTTTTCTCCGGGAGCGGGATATTAAGCACCGTTTGTGTTGGTATTATTATAATATCCGGTGGCTAGGGTTTTTTAAGGCGTTTTAGTCCCGTACCCTTAGGCGTTAAAGTTGTGTAGGAATTTGCGAATATATATTAGAAATATAATAACTTAATAGGAAACTTTTTATTATATTTGCGGCATGTTTTTTTCGCTATATTTTAGTTACGGTTATTTTGGGACTTCGGGTAATTAAAATTGTTTTCGTTATTTTCGAAAAAGTTAATAGCGTATCCGTTTGTTTCTTTGTTTACGTCTACAAGGCAAAAACCCTCGGCTTACAGGGCGGTTTCGATTTAATCGAGGTCGGTGCGGTCGTTATAAATAATACGCTTTTTTTCTACGTTAAATGCTTATTTAGTTTAGCGGGGTTTTACTTAGCGTTTAAGACTTTTACGCCGGTTGCCAAAATTGCTGCTAAAATAAAGACGGTTTTAGTAATTATCGGTATAGCGTGGACTGTTATTACGCTATTAGTTATTATATCTTTATTGGCCGCCTTATACGTTACCGCGGTAAAAATTGTTTTTTTTGCTAAAATTTTAATAATTATTTTTATAATTTTGTTGGTTAGGGTAAATTAGGCGATACTAGTTGTTTCCGCAATAATTATTATTACCGTTCCTATTATAATTATTATTTTAGTAAGATTAATTGGCGTTAGCCTCGCCCGGGTCCTAATTTCTTTCGTTATAATATACTACGTTGGTAATTATTTTTGGTTAAACCGTGGCGTTAATTATGGGCTATTATACGCTTGGTACGCGTCCCTAAATTAGTATATTATTTAGTAAGTTAGAGTTGAACGTTTAGGCTAAGGTTGGTTTATGGGCTTTTACCTTTTTTTCGACGTAACGAAGCTAGTCGTTTATTTCGTTCGTGGGACTAGGACGCATAAAAATTTATCGTAAGCCTAGGTATATTTTATTATATAATTAAGTTAGCTATTGCGTTTTTTTATCCAGGCTATATACACGGTATAAGCGTATAATGTTTAGGGCCTAAGACTTATAGCTTTTATTATTTTTAACGTTATTTATGGTATATTAGGCTTTGTTAAAAAGGGCGAAGGTATTTAATTCGGTTATTTTAAATTATTCCTTAATGGTTATAAGTACATAATTAAGGTTAATAACCATTTTGTCCTTAGTGGCTCTGGGAAGTTAATAATACTAAGCTTAAGTATCGCTTTTAGCAGTTATAATAAATTTTATATTATAATATTTTATTGCTTTTTATTACCCACCGTATGGTTTTTGACGGAATTAATAAACCCAAAGATACTACGCTAATAAAAGCGGTATTTAATATTAAAATAATTACTTTCTCCTAAGGAGTTATTAGCGTTTAGGTAAAAACAACTAATTTTCTTTATATCTTATTAGTTTAAGGTATAAAAACTTTAGCTTTATTATTAATTATTAATAATAGCTTTAAAGGCCCAGCCTAGGTTATTATTCTTTTTATCGTTAATTAAGGCCTTAAATATAATGTATATTACCGCCGTTATACGGTGGAGCTCGGTATTATTATTACTTTAATTATTGGAAACTATTATTTCGCTAATAAATAAGTATACAAACCTATTAAACTCCGATAATATAAATCTTTGGGATAGAATATACTACGGTGGGTTTATAAGGGTCGCCGGTAATTTAATTGCCTGCGAAGTGGGCGTTAATAATAATTTATTTATTTTTGCTAAGGGGCTTTATAATCGGTAATACGTTATAAATAAAAGTATTAATAATAAATTACGTGGCTAATTGTACTCGGCGGACCGCCGGCAAAAATAAGGCTTTGGGTTTTTTTAATAAAAAAAAGGTACTAAGCTTTTTTTTTATAGCTTAATAAATAGTTAATTAATACTTAGGAGCTCTAAGCTAAAGTACGGGGTTTTTAGCGGGGAGGTTACGTTTTTTTCGAAAATAAGGAAAGTTTTTAATATTAGGAAAAACTAAGCTTTAGGTTTTTAAGGCCTTTTAGGAGCCTGGAGTAATAATAAAGGCCGTAGAGATAATATTATTAGGGTCTTATAATATTTTATCGTTAAAGTCGCTAGCTTTGGTGTCTTTTATTAAAATTCCGGTTCTTATTATATAGGCACAAAAGATGCCGGTGTTAATATCTTTTATTAAGGTTTTAATTTTTATATAAAAGCTAGGTTTTTACGCTTAGTAATTTTATTATTAAGGGCTTTATAAAAGCTAGGTTTATTAAATACTTAGTTTAAAAGGTAAAAAAGGGCGTTTAAATTATCTTACTAACTACGATTTATGGTTTTTGTAGTTTATATTAGCTTATGGTTGTTTTTTTAGCGTTTCGTTCGTTTGATATAATATATTACCGGAGTTTATTAAGCTTTATACGGAGGTTTTGGATAAATAAGAAGTGTTTATGTTTATCGGCAAAATTAAGAATTTGGAACAAAACCGATTTATCGTCGGCGTTTATGTGCGGGCTTAAACCTTAGCTTAATTTTAGCAGCGCCAAAGGCAGCGTATTGGTCCGAAAGGTGAAATAAGGTGAGAAAAAAATCTTATAAAGCTTGTTTACGGGGTATTGGATTATATTGTATTGGTCGCCGTCCGGCGTACTAAAATAGTGCTACCAAATGTTAGGGCGAATCCCAAGTATGGGTTAATAAAAGTGTGTGGTAAAAGCATGATTTATTAATAAAGCCTTGTTGGCTGGAGGAATCTATATAGCAGCCAGTAGTGTGGCTGACTAATCACAGTGCTCTGTTGACAGGGGTCTGTCAACAAAGCCTTGTTAGCCTAATATTAATACGAAAGCTTTGGACTTTACGTCCGGTTTAAGCTTTTATTATCTTAATATCGGCTTTAATAACGGCAACGGCGTCGGATTTCCGCTTTAAAAAATAAACCTTAAGCTTGTATATTAGGTTATTAGTAATCAGTAAATAATATATTTTTTTAGCTAAAATAATAAACGTAATAAGACTATTTAAATTAGCGTATTAGTTTTGCCCGGCGTATAAAGCCCGTTATATTTATGCTATTTATTTGCGTATAATAGCTTTGCTTGCTTAATAAAAGGCGTAGGCGAAATTTTAAGTGTTTAAAAGCTAAATTTTAAGGTCTTTAGCGAGTTTCCGGTAATTTTAAAAGTTAAAATATCTTATCCGGCGATAAAACATAAGTAATAGCGTAACGGTAGGCGAGTTAATAGCAATAAAAACGGAGAAGTCGATATTTTTTAATATTTAAAAAATAATATTTCGGTTATAAAATAATTAAAATAAACGAAGTTATTCTTAACGGTACCGGCGATAATTAATAATTAAGCTTTTATTATCGGAGTATAAATTATTTTTTTATATTTATCTAATTTGTATTTATAATAAGCCTTATTAATAAAAATAAGGATCGAAAATAAGTTAAAAGGTATAAAAAGGACGTAAAAAACATTTTTTAGTTCTAGGCGGGTAGTATTATCGTCCCGTTATATTATTATAAATACTAACCCGTAACCGAGGGCGAAAGCTCCCTAATTTACGCTATTTATAAAAATAAGCGTAGCGAACTTTTAATACTTTTAAAATATATAACGCTTATAATAAAATAATATTTTGTATTATTATTTATTAATTAATCGAGCTTTTTAGCGTTTATTTTAAGGACTTCCGAGGTTTTAAAATTAATATTAATTAATAAATCGGTGCTAAAATAAGCGTTATAGGCCTCCGGGAGTCTATTAGGCCATATCGTTTAAAAAGAGTTATTACTAAAATTAAGGGTATTTTCTCCGGCTTTAAATTCGAAGTTTTTAGGGGGGAAAGCAGAGTTATAGGCTTTTTTTATATTTAAGCTATAAGCGGCCGTTTTTTTGTTTTTTTAGTAGCGGTAGTCGTTATCGTCGTAGTTTTTAAGGTTATTTTATTAACCGTAAACGCTATAAATTTTATTATAAGGTCCGTTATAGTCGGAAGGCTTGGTCTTCTTAATATAAAGCCTTTTCGGGGCCGAGCCTTATTATCTTAATAATCTTAGGAAGGCTTGCCCAAAAAATCGCTTTTAGCCTTATCCTTAGAATCCTAATCTCGTAGGGTATATTTTAGGGTTAAAAATAACGGCCCGTTATTTAATTTACTAAAGGCTAAACTCGTTATTTACTCGCTTTATTAATAATCGGAAAAAAAAAACTTTACCCTTACCGATACTTATAACCTTAAAATATTAATATATTCCAGACCGAAAAACAAAAAAAATATTACCTAAATTATAAAAATACTAAATTTAAAGCAGTTCTTCGGGGATTATCCAGGGTAATTTTATGTGCTAAATTTAGTCGAGCCTGTTAATAAAAATACGTAAATATTTTTTAATAAACTTATAATTTTATATAATATTATTAATTATTTTAGAAATAATATTATTAATATAGCTAGCTCCCCGTTATTTATATTTTAATTTTAATATAATATATATAATATAAGCTTTTATAATATTTTTAACCTTGTTTTTTATATACTAAAAATAATAGGATTTAATACTTATTAAAAGGTTATCGTTTTTACGCTAAAACCAAGCATATTGCTTAATATAACGGTTTTAAATAGCTATTATATAAAATTCCGTAAACGCTTAAAAAGTCTTAAAGTCTTTTTGCAAAAACGCGTAAACGTATTTATTTATAATAATAATATATAGCTAATCGTCCTATTCTTTTTAGTTTTTTTTTTCCGGTTAATATAAAAAAATCGCGGTAATTTAAACTATTATTATAAGCTTTAAAAATATCGGATTAGTGTTACGAACATGCACCCTTGCAAGAAAACAAACATGTGTTGGCGCTTAAGGAAGGGAAAGCACACTGCGGGGATACCATCACTGGATGGAAGACCCACCGAAGCACTGACCAGGGCCAACAGCTGTCAACGGCTGTTGACAGGATCATCGTCTTGGCAATGATCCTGAGGAATGGATCATGACCGGAATCATGATCCAACAAAGGGGATCACCACCAACATGGTGATCCAAGCAAACATCAGTGAGGGAATGAATGGATATATTAAGGACGGGTTTCCTACTCTACATAGACAGTCATTACCTCAGTGATCAATCTAAGCATCTATCTTACCCATAGGTGAAGCATTCAATACGCTTTAACGACTACACTTGCAAATCAGTTCAGATCATCCAGTCAACCTTACCTTCTACGCTCAGTGTCTACTTGAGTAGCATATCTGCTAGCATAAACCCCAGCACCTCTTATACTTTGGTTTATCCTTAGTATAGTCGTTACAATTAGGCTTAAAAATCGTCGAATTTAAATCGTTTAAGGTTATAAATAATTCGCAAAGAAATCGTAATTATAAATAATACCGTTAATACCGTCGTTATATTAAGTAAAACGGCGTTAGTTTTAATAACCGTAATTATACTTAGTATCGATATAATAAGTCGTAATATCGAGGTATTAGGAAAAAAGCCGAAAAGATTATTAAGTTTTTTATCCGAAATAAATATATTTGGCTTAAAATATAATCGTATTTAAGGCAAAAATAATAAAAATTATTAATAAATTAAAAATCCGGGTTCGTTTTTTAGTTAAAAAATCGAATAGCTATTGTTAAGTTTATTTTTTTTATAATTTAAAAGCCTGCGGCGCTAATTTTTTAATAATTTTTTAACCTTTTTTATTAAAATAAAGTTATTAAAAAAAGTAAAAAAACAACGATTTTTAAGAAATAAAAATATATATATTACACTATTATTATTAAAAAAATGCTTTAAGAAAGCTAAATACCGTCGGACATAATATACGCGTTTTAGGTGCTTAGTAAAAAAATATTCTTAGTTAAAAATAATAAAATCGATTTTAATATTACTTATTATCGAGCTTATAATTATAAAAAATATAAATTTCCCGCTAAAAAAGTCGTAAAAAAGGCAACCTTCGATTTAATAAAGGAAGTATCTAAAAAAGTGGATAAATCTAAAAAAGGATAATAAGTCCACTAAGGATTCTTTAGCGGGTATTTTGCCTTTAGCCTTAAAAGATTAACCCTTTTTAGAGGGAATAATAAAAAAAATACAAATATTATAATAATAAAAATTAGTATAAAATAAAAAATAATAACAGTTAATATATAAAATAACGGTGTACGTAATAAGTTTTATTAAGTATAATAAAATTATCGGGATTATTATTTTTTTAAAGTAGTTTTTAATAAATTTTAATATATTAATATTTTGGCATTAATTAGCTTAGGCTAATTTAGCCGTTAGGTTATTAGCGGGGTAGCTTAATAAACGCCGCTAATTAGCTATTTTTTTATTTATATTTATAAAAAATTGCTAATAAAATTGCTTTAAAACTATTTATTTAATATTATAATATAATATAGGCTATTTTAGCCGTCTGTTTAATATATTAAACGTTATTTTTAGTATTATTTATAATAGTAAACGCTATTCTTAGATTTATTTGTTTGTTTTAAAAAGATTTTTTATTAAAATGTTTATTTTGTATATATATAAACGTCGTCCGATTAGTTAATTAACCGATAGTATATCGTTATAAAGGATTTATTATTTATCGTATAACTATAAATAAGACCTTATAAGGTTACCGGCATATAAAATCTAAAAAAAAAATAAAAAAATAATATTATATTAATAAAAAATATAAAAAATTTTAAAAAGTACTTAAATAAAAAAGCAACCAGGTTAGCAAACCCGGGCTTATAACTTATTAAATATATGTGTATAATAACTTAAGTATTAAATCTATTATACGTATTATACTGGGGATAAGGGTCTTCTTATACCCTAAACCGAGTAATCCTTATACCAGGTACTTTGCTTGCATACAAATATCCAACACCATTCATTGAGTTTCCTTGGCGCAGTATGTTTTCCTTTCACAAATGTATAGTACGAGTTCTCAATAAAGGATACTGGGAGAGAGTGACAGCTACAAGGGCTCAAGGTCCGCGGATTTTAGGCTTCGCGCGTCGCTCTGTGACACGGCCCTGACTACCCCCTATAGGATATGCCACAATACTCGGCGTCTAGCACGAGCTCGTCTCTCGCAGACGCGAACTTGTCAACAACCGCGATCGAATCCAGTAAGAAATGATATTTGTGATACTTTAGGTGCACTCTTGCCCATTTGGCTGACAATTTGTGCGCCGAAGCATCGTCCGCCTCAAGATATCGATCGACCAAAAGGGATGGAATTTGTGAGCGAGCAGGCAGGTGTGGGACGACATGCCCAGTACGAAAGTTTTGCTGAAAAGCCACCCCGAGCTACGTTCTGCATCATCACCATTGTGCGAGAAATGCATGCAGAGTTTATTCAATGATATTCAGTTTGCCGGGAGCCAAGTCTGTCTGCGAGAAGATGCAGCAACAAAAGACTCAACGCTGGGTTCACTCTTATTCGAAGAACGCATCCAGTGGCTGCACCGCCGCTCCTCATTCAGCTGGCGAGCGGGACTATCCGCAGTAAAATCGATATGGCTTTCTTCTTCCCAGGCCACGTGCAATACTTGTTGGTCGACAAGTATCGCTCTTTCTGCCAGCCGACGCCTGCAGATTATAGAAATATACTAGGAATATTTAATGCTTCTGCCGCGGGGGCCACGATTGCAACACCATGGGGATCCTTGAGATGTATCTTTCGGCATCTGTGTCTTCGTCTCGCTTCGCAATGGTACTCGGACTTGACGCCATCGACACCAGTTCATGTTGTGTTTCATCATCGATCAGATGGCCGTTTCCCGGTGTTGCTTCCTTTCATATCCGGAGCCAGACGCAAGTAACTTTTCTGCCAGAGCTTGCAGCACCTGTCCGATCAGTATACATAACTATACACTCCACAAATTTGCACAGAGAAGTTGTGGTCATATAGGCTACCGGGCTGCCTCGACCAACTCTTGGCATCTCGCCAACGGGGCTTGGAGCGAGCCTCTCTCGTCTTCGTTGAAAGTCGGCAGGGTAAGAACAACTGCCGAGAATCATTGCATTAAAATGGTGGGTTTCATATCACCCAATCCATGCCAAATTCGAGGCTGGCGATCTCCTTAAGTTAAGCTAGTGACCTCGAAAGCTTAATGTTCCACTCCCAACTCAGCAACAAAGATGTGTGGGCGGTCGTGGCATACACAAAGATGTGCCCAGAGAATTTGGAAACAACAGAAGAAACAGCTCAACAGTTCCGTCTTTTGCTTGTGGTATTTCAATGTTCCTCCGTATTTCATTATCTACGTACTTCTCATGGAAAGGCTCGGAGATTTTCTCACTTGTCACCCAATCTAAGTCCAGCACTCCGCCAGATATTCCTTGAGGTCGACATCTTGCGCTATGAGCTTGGCTTCAACGATACGAGCCTTACGGACAGCATGGTATGGCTTGGAGGTGCTTGCAGATACCGCACCGTGGCGCACCAGAGTTCTGAGACACATTGCCCCCTTCCTTTTGCTCCACCCAGCCTCCTGGGCGAGGCAATTGTTGTCAAAGAAACTCTAAATCCATCTGGCCTCCTGTACCTTTGCCCAACTGGGTGCTGCCCAACTCTGCACCTGAAGACCTAATCCATCTTCGTAGCTTGATCGACAAAAGCTTTCTTACTCTGGGGAAACGCTGAGATGGTCTCATATTAAACGCCTATCTGCGACGGGAATGCACAACTCAATCTTTCTACAAGCAAATCCAGACCTTTGAGAATACATGCAAGTAGCTAATAATAACGGATCTAGAACACAGCACACTCCGAGAGAAAGACCTTGTTACAAACAGAATCCGGACTCACGCCTTGGTCTATCCCGCCGTCAGTCCAAGAAGAAGAGCTAAGTATACCACGTAGGCTCGGGAACCTCGTTCAGGAGTTGATACCTGCCGAGCTCGCGGTTCTTGTACGAGACAGGATCATGCAGCGTGTGCGTCCGGACGTCTCTCCAGTACCGGTCGAGCCCTACCCTCGTCGCCGTGGACTTAGAGCCCGTCACCTCGAAGATGCCCGACGTGACGCGCAGGGACGTGTCCGTCGTCACCACCTTGGCGCTCGCTACCCACTCGGCCAGCTCGCCTCTCTCGCGGGCCGTGAGCGCCCCCCGCTGCGTCGAGTACTTGGCGTAGATGGCGTCCACCTCCAAACCGGCCTTGTCCGTCAGGGTCTCTGCGGCCCGCAGGTGAGCCAAGAAGTTTCCGTACGTTGACAGCACATAGAACTCTTCGGTGGCTTGTTCCTTGTTCTAGAAATTGCGACGTTAGAAGACATTTCGGAACATAAAACTCGGGAGGGACAATCATTGTCCGGCTAACGTACGTCACCTCCATATGGCCAGGCACGTGTGTTCGCTGTGGTGTACTTCGAGCCATAATTCAAAGCACCAAGTGCGATACCCAGGTAAAAGTTGGCAAACACCAATTGAATGCTAATTTTGCGTCAGAACCTGAATTGAAAATATTATCCTCATAGCATTCAAACTCACCCGGGCAGAAGAAGGCTGGCAAATGGGACTGCTAGCACGGACTGATCAGGCGTCTTGGTCTTGGGGTCCCACCCCAATGCGTCGGACCACTCTGCCTTGACGTCCTTTATCGTGACACCTCCAGACTCGGTCAAGCGGAGTCCGACGTTGTCCCAGTTGTGCTTGAAGGTGATCCCGGGCTGCTTGGTGGGCACAAAGACGAAGATGTGAGTTTCTACACCCCCGAGAACGCCTTCCAAGACGGTCAGGTCCGATACCACGCCGCCCGTGTTGAAGTGCTTGGTTCCGTTGAAGACGAACTGGTCGCCGTCGATGGTGATCCCGAGGTCAGCATCGCGCGGGTTGACGGCGCCCCCTATGAAATAATTGTTGCTGACGACGAGCTTCTGGATGCGCTCCGTCTGCTCGGCGGTTCCTATGACGTTGGCGGTCGTGGACCACAACAGATGGTATCCAAGCAGCATTCCAATGGAGCTATGTGATTACGATGTCAGTATTTTTCAAACGAATTGGTGACTTTAGCTTACCCGTCCGCCTTTGCGACCTCGCGAATGGCTCTGTAGGCCACGCTCCACGGTTGTTCTCCGCCGCCGTATTTCGCCCAGCCCAAGATCTTGAGAAGGCCGGAATGCTTGAGCAGTTGCACCTCGGCCTGCGGCGACTTGTTCTCCCTTTCGCGCACCGCGGCGTCTAGCTCTAGCACGGCCGCCACGTCTTTGGCACGTTGAATCCATCCCGCTTCATCGCCAGGCAGCGTGGCCCACTTTGTGGCATACTCCTCATAAACTGCCGGGTCGGTGCTCGGCACCACATTGCTAGGGTCCGACATTTCCGGGTTCGCAAACTTTGTCTTTGGTGTATTAGTTGGGCTGCGTCCACCGTGAAGTGGAATCAGATCTGTATTGAAAGCGATGGCCAACGGTTGGATGACCCTTACGATCATGTCATGGAATTCGCAAAGGCCGCAAATATATATATGCTAGAGACTTCCATTGAGCATATCGCTAATCTCTCAGACGCAAGTCCCTGATCACATCATTTGAGCTGGACGATTGCGTGTTGGGGCTGCGGGATGTCGTCCTATGCACGCCGCTCTGTGATCACCATTGGCGTGACGAAGGGCGAGGGCCGAGTTCGCCTGGAGCCGAAGCTCAACCCAAGGCCCAAACAATCCCAATGTGGTTCTCGTCCTGGCAGTAGACTATTTCTCAAACCAATAGACGAAAAGCCTTTATGCAGCGAACAGACGATGCACCATAAACGCTATCAGTAGCGACTGTGATTGGCCGATCGCCCCTACTATAGAATGGCACGCCAGCGGGGCCAAGAATGGCATCATTCAGTTTCGTGACCGCGCTGATCACCAGTGAGGCTTCGATTCCGCGCGGACCGGAATCACGGAAGTCGAGGTTGGCGTGACGCTGGAATCGTGTTTGGAGAGAAATTGACATCAACCTTCCAATATTGACCGGTCATTGGACTCATCACGGTTGTATTCCTGCTGTATTAGTTCGTATTGTACAAGTACACAATGAAAATGCCTTCTCAACTCCTTCTCAATTCCCTTTCTGTGCTGGGGCAGCTGATTTGAGATCCAATGGCATACATGTAACAAGTTCTAAAGTCTGTTTACTATGTCTTCAAGCCACATAATCCCCATCATACAGTCTTGCGAACAATAGCAATCTGAGCTATCGCCTCCAGCGTAATCCTGCCATCGCCATCCACGTGGAAACCGCTCTTCCCCGGCAGCAGCTCCTTGTACTCGGCGACGGCCTCGTCCCACCGGTCCTCGTCCTCCGGCGTCCACCCGCCCGCGGGCCGGCCGATGGCCGTCCAGATGGCAGCGGCGAAGCGGTCCAGGTCTGCGACTGGCAGGAACGCCGACTTCTCGTGCAGCTCGACGTCTTGATGTCGGAAACCGGCCCCGACCAGCAGGGATCGGAGATACTCGCGGTCCTTGTGCTGCGGCTTGGGCTCGACGGCCAGCCGGGCGCCGGGCCCCCACACCGCGCGCCGCGCGTCGCCCGCACATTCGCCCTGCGGGATCTGCAGCCAGAACGCCGTCACCGCGGTGCCGCCCGGCCTCAGTGTGCGGTACATCTCCCGGGCGGCGGCGACCGGGTCGTCGATGATGGGCAGCCCGAACGACAGGAAGACATGAGTATAAGCGCCGTCGGACACCGCCCGCAGGCTCTGGGCGTCCATGATCACGGCCCGGGACGGCCAGCCCTTGGCTGCGGCGATCTGGTTGTAGATGCCGACCATGGGCGGGGCCGAATCCGAGGCCTGGATCTGGATGCTGCTGGGCGGCGACGTGGCGAGTATGCTCTCGGTCACGGGGCCCAGGCCGCATGCCGCGTCGTGGATGATGGAGTCTGGGGGAAAGGGAGGGAGGATTTCCATCTCGTGCTTGGCAATGGTCAGTGTCTCATCGGCGCCGATGATCTCGAAGAGCTCGCTGTCAAAGGGCATGGCCTGCTTGGGGACGAAGCCTGAGGGATCCATCTTGACAAACGGCGGGATCGAAGTAGAGAAGGTGATATTGCAGTATTGACACAAAGAAGGTCTCTAGCAGGTTGAAACCCGACGAGCGCGAAACAAGCATAATGACTTGAGCTCGCCAGGGCGAATAGAGCCCAATGACTGGAGTTTGGCGGCGCGAAGCCGGCTGTCAGATTATAGTCGACAATACCGTAGCTAACATTGTGAGCTAATGATCGATGGCTGAAAGCATGTACTGTGTGTGAAGCAGGAATATCAAGAATGATACCCAGTCACCTTTATCTTGGAATATACTTTCTTAGTTCATTTTGAGATTATCTCGGTGATATAAATCATGTTTTTGACTTTTGTGAATAGTTGGGATCTCATCACGACTCAACGTATCAACCTTCGGATGAAGAAAGAAAACAAAGGTTTTTTTTTTGGCGGAAAAAAAAAAAGAGTAGGTAAAGGAATCTTGAGAGATATGGTTTATTCGTGGATTTCAAGGACGCTCTTATTCTTCCTCGCAAGTTGCATTTCGAATTTTCCGCTATATGCCCCGCGCTTACAGCAAATCAGCATTTAACTTGACGTAAATGCGAGCCGAGCTCGGCGTACGCAACTTGCACGACGAGGGTTACAATAAAGATAACTTGAATCAATCATGATCATGGACATAAAATTGATTGAATCCTCAAGCTCGGTGCTGATTGATAGTCTTTTGCTAACACCGAGATATTGACTGATTGGATGCCAAGTTGAGCCCTTCGTATCCCGCCGGGCATACTACGCGAACGCGATCGACTATACTGGGTGCGACGCACCAGGCCAACTCATTGAATCAGGTCTGAGTTGCCCATCAAGAGCAAACGTGGGACACCAAACGAAACGCGATTGGACGAGACCATCTATTTGGTGCGCCCATGTGGGTTGGGTCAATAAGGCCACTAGAAACCCACGATACTCTCCTTCCTAAAGGGGAATGAGGCAGTACCCTCCCAATGTAACGCGACATGGCCCGGACTGCCAGGTGAGGTTCATGCAAACGGGACACGGGAGATGAAGGATATGTTATCTTTTCTGCACTCCGCATTGGCAACATGCTTATATATAGACGCCAAGCCGGCAGCTTAGGTTCGCTTGCATTGCCTGGAACAGAGCCGCAAGCCCAGCAAGCACATCTAGACAAGACGCAGTAGCAGTACTAGCAGTATCCAAGTCTCAAGATGCTCTCCTCAGCCAAGACTTTGGCGCTGGCGTCGGCCGCTCTGCCGGCGGCCAGCGCCTGGGGCACGCTCGGCCACGCCACCGTCGCCTACGTCGCGCAGAACTACGTCGACGACACGGTGGCGACGTGGGCGCAGGGCCTGCTGGGGGACACGTCGACGTCGTACCTGGCCAACATCGCGTCGTGGGCCGACGAGTACCGGGCGACGACGGCGGGCAAGTGGTCGGCGCCGTTCCACTTCATCGACGCCGAGGACAGCCCGCCGACGGACTGCAACGTCGACTACGACCGCGACTGCGGGTCGACGGGCTGCTCCGTATCCGCCATCGCCAACTACACGCAGCGCGTCGGCGACGGCCGCCTGAGCGCCGCCAACACGGCCGAGGCTTTGAAGTTCCTCGTGCACCTGCTCGGCGACGTGACGCAGCCGCTGCACGACGAGGCCCTCGACGTCGGCGGCAACACCATCACCGTCACGTTCGACGGCTACGACGACGACAACCTGCACTCGGACTGGGACACGTACATCCCCGAGAAGCTGGTCGGCGGCTCGGCGCTGACCGACGCGCAGACCTGGGCCGACGAGCTGATCACGGACATCGACTCGGGCATCTACAAGAGCGTGGCCGCCAGCTGGATCGCCGGCGACGACCCGGACTCGGCCGTGGACTCGGCCATGACCTGGGCCACCGACGCCAACGCCTTTGTCTGCTCCGTCGTCATGCCCGACGGCGTCGCCGCCCTGCAGACGGGCGACCTCTACCCGACCTACTACAACAGCGTCACCCCGACCATCTCCATGCAGATCGCCAAGGGCGGCTACCGCCTCGCCAACTGGCTGAACCTCATCTACTCGGCCAAGGTCGCCAAGGTCAAGCGCGGCGACGCCGGCGCCCTGGTGTCCAAGAAGGACGTCGACCTGTCCGGGCGCGAGTTCCTGCCCCCGCCCCGGCCCCTGAGCGAGGCCAAGAAGAAGAGGGAGGCGTTTGGGCACCAGTGCAACCACGCGCACTAAGCGAGACGGATGATGGGAGACTGCTTTGTATATAGTGTGTGACAGCAGTGGTGTTTTACTAGTTTTCATGCAGACCGGCACGAGCCGCGGAACGCAGCCGGAGTGGAAATATACATACCTGTACGCGGAGAGTCGGATGAAATCCTTGCTTCGTGACCTCCCGTATCCATGTGAAATGAAATTGTATGTGTAACCGTCAGCACTAGATGTCCTTAAAGTTACCCGATTGGCGCCATGGCGTGGGGTAAAGCGCCCTGCGGCGTGGTTGTTGGTGATACCCTCCTGCTGTCATATCATAACATCATCCGAGCAACCAGCCGATGAATTATTTCATTACTTCTTGTTGATCTTCTCTCAACCACGACTTACATCCTTCTATCAGTAACCCACCACCATTTACGGATATACTTGCAAGACCATCAAACAAAATGGCCACAACCTCGGGCCCCTCCAGCCTGCTCGCCAACGCAGCCGTGGTCTTCGGCACCATCCCCTCCATCATCGGAATCCGGGGCTTGCTCGCGCCCACGGAACTCATCACCTCGGTCGGCTTTCCGCGCGCCGCGCCCGAGTCGCTGCGGCTCGTCGAGGGCGTGACGCGCCTCTACGCGGCCCGCAACGTCGTCATGAGCTCCATCTGCGTCGCCGTCTGGTACCGCGGCGACCGCAAGCTGCTGGGCATGACCTTGCTGCTCATCGGCCTGAGCCCGATCGCCGACACCTTTGTGAGCTGGCAGATCATCGGCGGCGGCCTGTGGAACCATCTGCCGGCTGCGCTAATCTGCTGGGGACTGGGGCTTCCGTTGCTGCGACAGACGTGAGATGAGAAGGGAACGTCTCGAAGGCTAGGGCAGGGAATCGAGATTTTATGATTCCCTGGAAATGTGAAAATGCTCACACATTACATGGTCCATCGACCATTTGAATTGTATTACAGCTGCCATTTCTTCAAATCACACGGCCGACAGCAGAAAAAGAATTTTCATCAATGAAACATCAAGAAGCAGTATCGTTCCTCAATACGAGTGGCGCGAAGATGTATTGTGTTCGCCCACGGTATACATAGGCAAGAAGTGAAGTCCAAGCAAATCATCCATCATTTGCCAAACATGATGCCAGAAACTCCTTGTGGTATATGTGACCCCCATCAGCGGGTCGACTACAAGCCAAACATCGAATCATTGCCCGTAGGCTCTTGTGCGAAAACGCCGTTATCCTGTCATGCTTTCATGAAACTCCGAAATGTCGCTCTATACCTGGGCATCAACTAAAACAAAAAGCTCCCGCCCTTGCTTGAAATCAGAAATTCGCATCCCAAATCGGCATATATCTCATGCTCAAGCAGCTCGCTCAAAATGGTGTCGCCCGCTGGCTCCAGTTCGCTAAAGTTGTCTTTGACGTGAATGATCACCACCTTCAGTCCTTTCAGAGGCCAGCGAGTCCGTGGCTCCTGAGGCAGAGATACAGACATGGTAGGATCAAGGTCCCCCAGACTTAGTTCGGCCGTGGGCGTCGCCAAGTGTGGTGTAGAGGGTGATGACTCAGTATCCGAGCCAGAGAATACAGGCTTGACCTTGGTAGATTTTGGCGATACAGGCTGTTCGTCCGGAACGGACCTGACTGTTGGACGTGCACGACGCACAGCATCTTCCGTGTCTCGTTTTCGTTTCTTAGTCGTGTCGAGTTTGGGAGGAGCCCGACGGGCCGTCTCAACCTCTTCAGCTAATGTCTCTAGCTCTTCTATGATGAAGCGTGGTGCTTGGTGACCAAAGAGACGATCATTGGTCTGACTGTCGTTATAACTACACTCAATGAAGATGGCGGCGAGATGACCGCTTGCTATCTTGGGTGCTGCCTCCCGCCACACGACGCGGTTCCGGGGTGATAACGAGATGGTGTCGGGTTCGACGTCGCCAAAAATGAGGACTTCCTTTCCGCTGGCATGATCTCTGATGAAGTAGGCGCTCGAGTCGTACACGCATATGTGCTCCTGTTCTTGGCTGGCTCCGCCTGATGACCGAGCTATACTTGCGTTCCTGAACAAGCTACTCGGACCCGAAGCAGCACCACTCCCAGGCGCGCCCCGTGGCGACATGGTCGAGAGGTCTGCACTTCCAATGCGGGATGAAGAGGCAGATCCCCTATGAACGTGCCGTTCCATGCAATGGCCATGACTCACGCCAAAGACCTTGACGGCCAGCCCATCGGTCATCTCAAGGAATCCCTTGCCCGCGCCTTCCCCTAGAGCTGGACTGCCGCCTTCGACGAGACGTGTGTAGGTGACAAGGCCTGCGCCATTGTTCTCGTCGGACAAGTTTGGCCATATGACATTGTTGAATATATGCGTCTTGAATGCCGAAATTGTCGAGGGAAGCCCTGCCAGGCGTTTGGGTCGCGTTCCAGGGAGTCCAGCCGTGTTGATGACGAAGCCGCTTATATGATCCATATGTGGATGAGTGATGAGATACGTATCAATGAGTTGCCTCGTGATGGCGGCAGCATTTGCAGACGGCCATTTTGAATGAATCTCTAGGCCAGCAAAAGGGCCAGACTCCAGTTTGTGCGGTAATGGTATGTCGACGCCCAGTCCTTGTGGTTGAGTTTGTTCGAGAATGTGGATTATACCAGACAAGTGGATGCCTGCATCCACGGCCACGATGGACCCTCGGGCCCATCCAGAATGTAGTGATCGCACAAGAAGTGCAGTGATGTTGTTCTCCTGAGGACCACCGCCGGAGCCCTATGAGACCGGTATGTCAGTATACTGCATGCATGAACCATCCAAAGCGGGGCCGTAAAGTATAGGCGATCGAGACAAAGTGCTCATGACAAAGCCCTGCACCCAGCACTTGCAAGCAAATAGGCAGTTGAGTATGTAGATGAGAATGAGTCGACTCGACACAAGAGCCTGCGAGTGATGTGACGTCACGGTAGTCGAGGAACAAGAATACAATTGATGAGAAGTCATCACAAGCGGCGCGTGTGACTCGGCATGGCCTAGAGACAGCCAAGATGTTGCAGCGGCCGATCCCCTTTGGCGCGCATCGTCTGTCTAGCCTTTGCAAGGACGCAACTTCTGTCACATCCCCAGACAAGGTCAGGGATGTGGCAGAGACTCGAGGGCCCGAGCTGAATCAATGCATCTTTGACAAAGAAGCAGTCGACCTCGGGGTTTCGTACCAAGCCGCGCGCTCTCGAAATACCATCGCGATTGCGCGGGTGGCTGGTCTTGTCTTGTCTTTGTGCTGGGAACCCGCATGCGCTTGCTGAGTTCCATGCGCGTCTGTAGTCTGGCGCTCGGAAGAATTTCCCAGGCTAAAAAGATGCGCCAAACAAAGATGCAAGCGCGGCGTGTAGTGGACTGACGGGCTGTAGTGTACCAAGCGATGTAGGCGTGGAGCCCCGTCACTCGCCAGCGATCATAAAGTGGAATTCGAACTGGGGGCGATTGGAGGCTCCATAAGTTCAGGACCAACTGAAGCGAATGAAGTTGAACATCGGCTTCCATTTATGGCAACTCAGAACGTCGGGATGCGCAGAGAACGACCGTCAACCAGAACGCCGGGACTGACGAAGAGACCGCAGCAAGTCCGTTTCTCGATGGGGATCTTTGGCGACAGCCGGGTTGCGACCGTATCAAACGATGCGACAGCCACTGGGGAATGGAACATTGGAAAACAAGACGAACGAACAGCACTCACCAGGACAATGACCTGCAGGGCGGGTCTTGGACCCTCTTCTGGCTCCTCGTCGACCATTCCTGTCCAAGAGCGCCGAACCGCAGTGGAGAGGGTGTGATTTCTTTCCGGGGGACGCAGAAAGGAGAGGATGCGAAAGAAGGGGGGGAAAGAGAAAATAATATGAAAAGAGGCCTTGTCCGTCTCTGCCGAAGCGACCACGTATTGAATAGGTGATGCAACTTGCCGCGAAGCAAACTCCCTTGAGGGAGTCGAATGGAGTCTGGGATTGTCAGTCTCAGTCGAGAGCGAGTTCAGCAGCGCGCGCTCAATCGCGGGTTGGCCTAGGTAGCACACGTGACTGACGTCCCCGGCGGCAGGTCTCCGGATTTGGGCTTGGGGCTCAAGCAAGCAAGCAAGCAAAGCTGTTTCCTTTCCTGCCCGCCCTGCCCTCGACTGGGTACTGTCCCCTTGTAACACCTCGTTCCCGACTATTGGCGCTGCTCTGCACTGGCTGGAATGTCGAATTGATGCCCCTCACAATAGGAAAGAAAGAAGAAGAGTACAAAGGAAACTCTTTCTGATCCTAATCTCAAAAACACAAAATTGTACCAAATGGGCTTGAGGGCGGGACTGGACGCTACTATTACCTACCTATCCCAATTTTAGGTTCACAAGTACCACAGCCGCCCGACCCATGGCTCTCGTCAATTATTAGAATTAGATTTACTATTCAGACTTGTCCTATGTAATCATGACCCCCGTCCCCGTCGATCTACGGCTCCAAAACGAAGGATGGCAGAGCGCTAGGCACGACGCCAACACTTGTCCAACTGCACCCTGATGACATGTCTCCAAATTGCTTCATAGCACACCCGCCCTACAGCCCACCAAGCCAACCGCGGCTCCTTAGCACCTGCTGGACCTGTCTCCAGGGGACGAACCAGGCTCGCCAGCGAGGCCAGGTCCCCGGGGCTGCCAAAGAAGCTTTGCTTAGTGGCTTTCCGTCGCTCGTCAACGCCCGCGCCGCCTACGATGCGGTAGGCGATCGATTGATCTCCACGGATGATGCGGCCGAGAACGACTAGCATTTACTTGTGCACATGCATCTCTGTGGTCTTTTCAGGCCACCTGCTGCACCCAATGGAGAAATATCTACTTATATGACATGATCTAATGCATCCTACCCGTTACTTGTATGCAGCTTTCGGCCGCTCCGTAGCTCAAATTGGTATATTTGTTGATTTGTGTGGATATTCCACTCTCCATGACATTTTCAATTGCATTTTTGTTTCATTGCGCCTGGTCTTCGCAGTGGTATTCCGTCAACGCCGGTTGGCTAGAGTCAAATTTTTGTGTTTGTGTACATTTCAGATAAAGCAGTCAATCATTGCCATCACCACTTCAAGATTCACTGCACATAGGCAACATCACGAAAGATACGGTTTTTGAGTCCTTAAATAACTATATTCTTCTGGACCTTTTAACTACAGAGAAACAGAGAAACAAACAAATGCATGGGCACGGCAATGGTCGGAAGAAGCTTGCCTCTGAAACACTACCTCGAAGAAAGCATCCAACCCACCTACTGTGATTCGTCGGGTCGTCTGTTTTCTGAGATTCGTGGAGTCTGTTCAACTTACCAATCCGGCCACGTGGGGTTTTTTATTTATTTTTATGGCATGTTAGTTTTCGTCGACGTCTTCTGTGGGAGAATCAGCACCGAAAAGGGCATCGATATCCGCATCATCAGCGCCGTCGTTATTGTTTACCTCGGCAGCCATGTCAAACTGTATGTCTAGAACAGATGACAGTGATGGCAGGGGTGGTGATGACGATTCTACTACTGCTACCTGTGCTTCGTCCGAATCGAGTGAAACATTGGTATATTCGTCAAGAATCGAATCCTCGATGTTCAGGATCGCCTGTTGCGCCTCCTCCACGCTTGCGAGGGAGGGCAGTGGACCGTTTTGGTTATTGATGCCCATCTGCAGATCGAACCAATCCGCCGTGTTGTCGGAATGCGCACCGCTCAAATCACCAGAAGGCCCAGAGACAAGGCCTGCCCAGGGATCAAGCTGACCGTCTGGAAGAACAACTTGGCCATCCGCGAGACCAAGTCCATCTGCTGTAAAGTCGAAAGCCGGATCAAGATTGTCAAAGTATGTGGGAGTGAGAGCGATTGGGCTGATCGTTCCCGCAAGCTGCGACGGGCGGAAAGCATCAGTACGGCTCCTCTTGCGTGGAGGTTGGTCTGTGGCATACCACTCGTCATTAGTATCCACGTCGTGGTGCTTACGCTTCACTGACAGAGTGTTGTACGTCTTGCTAAAGTCAACCGGACTGTCGCCGTGATCAACGTACACTGGGGCCGAAGCTGGCGGCTCCCACGCATACCTGTCCGATCGGTCCACGGACCTCCCGAGCTCGATCGAGTTGCTGCGGCGACGTCGGGAGAGCGATAGTCTTTCCACTGATCCGTCGCTGTTGCTCCGCGCTCGCTTCCGAGGTGGCGGCTGACTTTCGAGTGCGGCCTGGTCAACGAGCAGATCAGCCCAGCCGTCCTCATCGCGGGCACGCTTCGGTCGCTGATGAGATGAGACAGTCGGAATGAATCCAGTTTCGAGGCCTGTCAATGAGCCACAATTTTGATTACCAGAGAGCAGATTGTCCAAATCTGCCAAAGGCTGGTCAATAGGCACGGAAGAAAGGAACTGGTCGAAGTCCGAAAGCTGTTCGTTGACTGTCGGTAATATCGAATTGATGGCTGGAAGGCTGTAGTTCTGCACAGCTGGGGCGTATGCAGAGTGTGCATACCCAGAGGGTCCGTACCCAGAGGGAGCGTATCCAGATGGTGCGTATGGCGGTGGCATGGCGACCAGTGGAGGATCAGTGACAAACCCGGAAGAATGTGCATTACCCATGAGAATCGTGTGATCTGGGGCCGGGAGGCTGAAGTCTTGAGAAAGCCTGCTCTGGCGCCTGGAGACTGGAGCAGACTCAGCGATACGCTGTGAAAATGAAGCTCGAGGCTTAAATCCAGGACCTGGCCGCCCGAGAGCGTCCCAGTCCGAAGGTCCTTGCCTGCCTGGTACAAAGGTGCTCGTGAAGTGCTCAACTTCGTACAGACGATGCAGCAAACCTTCATTATTTCGATGAGCATCAGCTTCCTCCCTGGCGGCTTCCTGAGACCCCTTCTTCTTGGACTTCTTCGGGGCCTTCTTCTTGCCACCACGCTTCCGCCGCTCGAGAGCGAAGTACTCGATATTGCCTAGGTGCTCTGAGGCGTCGAGCGGTTTTTCGCCACGTGCCGAACCTGCCTCTCTGCGCTTCTGACGCGAAACCACTCCAGACTGGCTGTAGTTGTTGGAGTCCGTCTCCACCATTTTCTTTGTCAAGCTGTCGTCAAAGCTGCGAGGCCTCACGGTTTGTGCACGCTTCAAGGGCGCGGCCGAGTTCTTCCTTTGTTCGTGCAGATGAAAGAGGTAGTTGTCCCACTCGGCCTTGCGCGCCCACTCCGATGACAGCCAGTCGCGAGCCGCCGAGATCAAGACGTTGGGCTCTTGACGTGTATGGAAACTGGCGAGGTTGTCTTCCTTGGCAAACACGCGCGTGTCCAGGCGGACGTCGACCTCTTCCATGAGCTTGATAATGTCGAAATGCTGCTCCAGGCAGAACAGATGCATGTATCCAGCAACATGGTAGGGGTCGCGAGACTTACCGTCGGTGTTCATGCGCTCATCGAAAGCCACCCGGGGATAGCCACCCCTAAACGTGCCTCCCTTGACAGGACAGTCGTGAAAGCGGCACACGTTGGAGAACTCTGCATTGGGATAACGGTCGTTGGCCTGGGCCGGCGTCCATCCTATCCACAACGTCAAGCCGGACCGCTTCTTGCCGTCTCGGATCTTCTCGTCTGGGAGCAGCTTCCTAGAAACCCACCTTGCTTGATCGCGTTCCGGATCGTACCGCTTTGGAGGCTGACCATCGAAATATGCCTGCAGGTCTGATTTGGTGAACGTCAAGTTGTAGGCAAACTCACCGAGCTCATTATATCGGAATGTACAATGACCTTTCTTCTCGTTTCGCCAACCCCATGGCTCGGGGCTGCGGCTGGGCTTTCCGTAGTAATCCTGAGGATTGATCGGAACCCGTGCTGCTTCTGATCTCTCGAGATCTTCGCTATCCTCCTCCTCCTCTTCGTCCTCCTCTTTGACGTCCTTGTCGTCATCTGCTCTGGCCTTGCTTCTTTGTTTCATTCTCCATTTTTTCGTGTTCCTTACCTTCTTAGGTATCCGGCCTGGCAGTAAATGCTGCATGCCTTCGCGAGGCAATACACGTTCCCGTTCCGGCGCGCCGCTGACACGTCTGGCTCTCACATGATTACCAAAAGACGGCCGTCGGGTCCAATATTCATTCGGCAGCATATTTTCCATCGGCAGTCCTGCTGCCGTCTGGACCGGCATTTCTGGAGCCTCGTGATGACCAACGCTTCCCAATGAGTTGTCGAAATTCATGGAAGAGTCCACATTGGTCACCTCCCCATAACCAGCGGAGTAATCGACGCCGAAAAGTCCAGCATTCGACTCTGCACCGTCGTGGTAGTACATGTTATGGGCCTGGGAATCCATGATGGGCCGCTGCTTCGAGATGGAGTGAAAAGAGGTTCGACAGCTTCAAAGTGTTATCGGCCTACCTCTTTCCAAAACTCGCTCTATCGAAAAGCCAGACTCGTCACATCATAGATTTAAGGACGGCTTCTTTACTTTTGTAAAAACAACCGTCACTTGTCGTGCCAGAGACAATGAGCAAGAATACGATTATCATGATACGAAGCCTTTATGCAGAGAGGAGAAGGGCGGCAGATTATTACAAGGTCTTTGTCAACATTTCGTTGTGTATACAATAGGCTTGTCCCCAGCTGAACAACACCCTTCTTGTCACGTTGAAAGGTTACATGATAGGTCACAAAGTCATTATCAATGGATATGGTGCAAAGGACAGTGCCGGGGGACGTCAGCTGGTGCCACCGGATTGAAAGTTGTGCAGTTCAACAAGGTAGGAGACATCTTCAATGAGACTGGCTAGGCCGTTTGGCGTGGGTAATGGTGTTGCGAAGTGATTCCTAGCGAGCAAAAGTCAGCAAACAATCCATGGAAGCCATATTTGTATGCAAATTGAAGAGGGTTCATAATTCAGTAGAGCTCATGTAACTTTCTCGACAGTATAATTCCGATCAGGTCTGTGATATTTTTACGAAGCTTCATCATGATGAGGGAAGAACGCTGAATAACGTGTTGGCGACGTACCTTTTGAAGAGCCAACTGCTTGCACGAACTTGTAGTCCGCGCGGCAGCTGTGGGTTATGATGACAAGCTTGAAAGCAAGCAGTCCATCGAGTTGGCCACGAGTCGACTAGTCATCAGTCATCTTGGGGCTCAACGTTGGATGCGACTCATGTCCGTGTAGACGCGCTCTGCTGCGCAGCCCGAGCTCGCCCACAACGCTGGCCTCTCAATGCCGATGATGGTGCCTAGGAATCAGGTTCACTAAGCTGCTTGAAACAAGCCACCAATGCTGGAAAAGCATGGTTTCGTTTCTGCTGATTTGCTGCTGGTTGCGTGGAGGATGAGAGTAAAGAAAAAAGTTGCTGATGGAAATTTGCCGGGCAGAATTTTGTGGCACGAGCAATGGTCTGTGCGCCGCGGCGGCTTACTTATGTAATCAGAAAGGGCGGCTTAGCGGGGCGTGGGGTCAATGTCCACCGGTTGTTTGGTGAGCGACGAGCCCGTCCGCCGTTGGGGGCCGTTGCCACTGATAAACCTACGACTTTGCATGTGCAGACAGACATCTCCCGCAGGCTTCTGAGACAGCCGTTTGATTTATTGTGTATACCGCTCGGTATGGCGCGTACGTATAATATGGCTGAATAGTACCAACCTTTAAAATAATTAGTAGACGATTTCATGCCGCGTGAGGGTGGTACGTGGGAAAGTCCATTGAAGCCAGCCAGTCACCTCAATGGGCGCATGATCAATCCAAAAGTTGGCTCTTCAACCGGCTTGCGAAAGTACATTATCTGACAGACCTGGCAAAGGCATCGGACAGACATCGAACAAATACCTAGGTATTGCGAGAGCACTGCGTATCAATTCCCCGGGCATAAGCCGGCACCATTCTGTACTGCCAAAAGGAAACATCAGTCCGTAGCTGACCACCCCCCAAGTCATTTTGAGTTTGGTTCCTGTGTACGAAATATATCCTGTACCAGCCAACGACATATGAATCACAGTCGTGCGCAATCTTGGCAGGGCCGGCGGGAGGCGCAACCATTGAGCTTATCATTGCTTGATTAATAAATATTGGCTATGCAACGGAAGGCTGCTGTGCCATGCCTCGTATCAGCCGTGGTCGCAATTGGACTCCCAGAATCTCGATGGAACCGGATTTCCAAGATGCTATGAAGTGACACGAGCAAGCTTCGTATTCCTCCAACCCAAGGGCAACGCGAGGTGGATAGGTCTGCAGGACGGTGTCATCCAGTCTGCCAGTCTCGCCGCTGGGCATCTGAATTCGGGCAGGCTCAGCGGGTTTTGGTACACCTTTGCGAACCAACCACCTGTTCCAACAGCCCGTTTCCCAGTGTTTCCCAGCGCCCGGAGGTCCTGTGGTGCGCGATAGTCCACCTCGGACGAATGTCAATCAATGCTGGTTCCCTACACCTCCACTGAAGAGAGAGGGGTCTAGGGACTCCAGCAAGGGTCTAGCGCGGCTAAACCCTGAACGATGTTTGAGTGGGAGCGCCGTCTGCTTCCAGGAACCTGGTGATTGATGTGAACGCACTGCTAACCAATTGGTACTATGTGATCATCTTGCCATTCACTTCCTGCCTCCCCCTCCTCCGAATAGCCTCGTGATTCACGGTGCATCCGTTGCTTTGTGCTTTTCAGTATTTGTTTAATGATATGATTACGCATTGCCACGAACTCACGTGTTTGCCAGAATAAAACTGCGCCGTCCCGATCAAGCAAGGCCAGAAACCCCTGCGCAACACTACCTACTACTACTACCCAACCTTTCCCGTCGCGAGCCCTCCTTGTCGCCCGGCAGTGCCCATTTCGCTTGGCCCGCCTACGTCACCCCAAGACAGACGACCTTATGAGGTCTGAGATCGTTCCTCCTCGGCGCCTCCCAACGGCAGAATAGACCAAACCGACGACAATGGCGCAGTTGAATCCTGACCTGCAGGAGCAGCTGGACCAGCTTCAGCAAGAACTGGAGGTTAGTCTTTACTTCTCACCACACTGAGCATCTTGGGGTTTGGGGTGTGCCCGTCGCGTTCTTCCATCTTGCGGAATTCCGGGACGGGCAACGCGAACCTTTGTTTTGGACAATTTCACAAGCTCTTTTGCAAGAACCTGAAGCTCACCATTGATCGTGATATAGGAAGGCGACATCACCGAGAAAGGGTTTGTTCATTCATACTCCCCTGACGACTTCATGTCATTGCCTGATAAATGTCTAACGCATAGACATGCAGATTCCAGAAACGCAGAACACAACTGCTTTCGCACTACTTTCCTCCAGCGGAAGCCGCTTCGATTGCGACAGGCGGACTGAGGATACACTCCCCCGACAGCGACCGGTATGGCCCCAGCGATGGCTATCGCAACAGTCGCCAGGCCTCCATCAGTGCGGCAACGCTCGACTTTGGCCCTCGCGATTCCCCGATAGATGCCGTCTCTCCTGTCGACTGGCGACCCGACTCGTCTGCGAGCCACTCTCGACATCATGAGGAAAATCCAGCTGGTCTCCTTCGTCCAGGCGGTCCGCTTGCCGAGTACCGACCGAGCATGACCAACCGCGATTCTCTCTTCTTGAACCCCGTTGCGCATACGCAGAGCTATGGCCAGGATATAGGATCGGACTCACCCACTCGATCTGGGACCATGGTGTCGGGAGACTATGCTTTCAAGCCGGAGCATCAGGTGGGCTACGGCCAGCAGCCGCCGCCAACAAACTACGACAGTCGGACCGGTACCATGATGGATGCGCAAGGATATTTCTCTGACTTCGCAGGCCAGCAGGCCTACGACCAAGGCCCCGGAGGCGAGTACAACGGTGGGGTCCAGAGATACTCTTCGAGCGATGCCTTCTCTCCCACCGCTGCCATGGCACCCCCGATGCTTACAGCCAACGATCTACCGCCACCCGAAATGCAGTACCAGCATCCGTTGGAACCGCGCGAGGTCCCGTTCGCCATTCACGACCCCCACGATAAGAACACGGCCATGTCAAATTTTGACAATATCGCTGCTGTATTGCGGCATCGTGGTAGAACCACTGCCAAAATGCCTGCGTACTGGGTCCTAGACGCCAAGGGAAAGGAAATCGCATCTATCACGTGGGACAAATTGGCCTCCCGCGCTGAGAAGGTCGCTCAAGTCATCAGGGACAAGAGTTCGCTCTACAGAGGAGACCGTGTGGCACTGATTTACCGAGACACTGAGATCATTGATTTCGTGATTGCCTTGCTGGGATGCTTCATTGCTGGAGTGGTCGCCGTACCCATCAATGATCTTCAGGACTACCAGAAGTTGAATCTTATTCTGACTTCGACCCAGGCTCATCTGGCCTTGACGACTGACAACAACCTGAAGAGTTTCCAGCGAGACATCACCACCCAAAAGTTGACCTGGCCCAAGGGAGTCGAATGGTGGAAGACCAACGAATTTGGTGGATACCACCCAAAGAAGAAGGAAGACGTCCCGCCCTTGTCTGTGCCGGATCTAGCATATATCGAGTTTTCCAGAGCTCCCACTGGCGATCTCAGGGGTGTGGTACTCAGTCATCGGACGATCATGCACCAGATGGCATGCTTGAGCGCGATAGTGTCCGCTGTGCCCAACAATTCACCCGGGGACACCTTTAGTCGAGATCTCCGGGACAAGAACGGCCGCTTGATTGGAGGAGGTGCCAGTAGCGAAATCCTGCTTTCGTACCTTGACCCACGGCAAGGCATCGGCATGATTCTTGGCGTACTGCTGAATGTCTACAGTGGTCACACGACAGTCTGGGCGGAAAACAAGGCTGTCCACGTTCCAGGACTTTACGCGCACCTGATCACCAAGTACAAAGCAACCTTGATGATTGCTGACTACCCAGGTCTCCGGGCCGCCGCTTTCAACTATCAGTCCGACCCAATGACCACACGAAACTATAAGAAGGGCACTGAACCCAACTTCCAAAACGTAAAACTCTGCCTTATAGACACCCTGATTGTCGATGGCGAGTTTCACGAGGTCCTTGCGGATCGATGGCTTCGGCCACTCCGGAATCCTCGTGCTCGAGAAGTCGTTGCACCAATGCTGTGTCTCCCCGAGCACGGCGGCATGGTTATCAGCGTTCGTGATTGGCTTGGTGGCGAGGAGCGCATGGGGTGCCCCTTGAAACTCGATGTCGGCGACGAGTCTGCATCTGAAGAAGAGAAGGAGGACCCCGAGAAGGAGGAAGAGAAGATCGCCCCGTCTAATGGGTTCGGCAGTCTGCTGGGTGGAGGCACGACGACAACCAAGGAACAAGAAGCTAAGAACGAACTTGGTGAGGTCTTGCTCGACAGAGAGGCTCTCAAGACTAACGAGGTCATTGTTGTGGCAATTGGTGAGGAGGCCCGTAAGAAGGCGTCCACTGAGCCAGGTACAGTGCGGGTCGGTGCCTTTGGGTACCCTATACCCGATGCCACTATGGCCGTAGTCGATCCAGAGACGGGCTTGCTTGCAACGCCACATGCGATCGGAGAAATCTGGGTCGACTCCCCATCGCTGTCCGGAGGGTTTTGGGCTCTGCCGAAGCACACGGAGCAGATTTTCCACGCCAGACCGTACAAGTTTGAGCCGGGTGATCCTACGCCGACTCCGGTGGAGCCAGAGTTCCTCCGGACAGGCTTGCTCGGAACCATCATTGAGGGCAAAGTCTTTGTACTGGGCCTGTACGAGGACCGAATCAGGCAAAAGGTCGAATGGGTCGAACATGGCCACGAAATTGCCGAGCACAGATACTTCTTTGTTCAGCACATCGTGGTCAGCATCCTGAAGAGTCTGACCAAGCAGGTCTTTGACTGTTCTGCGTTCGATGTGTTTGTCAACGACGAACACCTTCCGGTGCTCGTGCTCGAGTCGGCAGCAGCTTCCACAGCACCAACGACGTCAGGTGCTCCGCCTAGGCAGCTCGACACCGCGTTACTGGATTCTCTGTGTGAAAGATGCGTGGAGGTCCTCATGCAGGAGCACCACTTCCGGGTGTACTGTGTGATGATTACAGCTCCAAACACATTGCCACGAGTACTCAAGAATGGTAGAAAAGAGATTGGCAACATGCTCTGTCGAAGGGAATTCGACCTGGGCAACCTGCCGTGTGTCCACGTCAAGTTTGGCGTGGAACACGCCGTCTTGAACTTGCCCGTCGGCGTGGATCCCATGGGCGGTATATGGTCGTATATCGCGTCAGAATCGAGAGGTGAAATCCTTGGCCCTACTGACAAGCAGTATTCCGGCATTGATCGGCGCGAAGTGGTCATTGATGATCGCACATCCACGCCGCTCAACAATTTCTCCTCAATCACCGATCTCATCCAATGGCGCGTAGCCCGTCAGCCCGAGGAGCTTGCGTACTGCACAATTGATGGCAGAGGCAAGGAAGGAAAAGGTGTGACTTGGAAGAAGTTCGATACCAAAGTCGCTGCCGTGGCCATGTATCTGCGCAACAAGGCCAAGATACGACCCCGAGATCATGTCATCCTCATGTATACGCACTCGGAAGACTTTGTCTTTGCAGTACACGCTTGCCTCAACCTTGGCGCCGTGGTGATTCCTGCCGCTCCCATGGACGAGCGCCGTCTGAACGAAGACGTTCCTGCTTTCCTGCACCTTATTGCCGATTTCCAAGTCAAGACTGTTCTGGTTAACCAGGAAGTTGACCACCTTTTGAAGCTGAAACCAGTTTCTCAACACATCAAGCAATCCGCCCAAGTTCTCAAGATTGGCGTTCCTAATGTATACAACACGTCAAAACCTCCAAAGCAGAACAGTGGTTTGCGCGATTTGGGCATCACCATGGATCCCGCCTGGGTACAGCACGGTTATCCTGCTATTGTCTGGACGTACTGGACGCCCGATCAGCGCCGGATCGCGGTACAGCTTGGCCACGACACGATTCTCGGCATGTGCAAAATTCAAAAGGAGACTTGTCAAATGACAAGTTCTAGACCGGTCCTCGGTTGTGTCCGAAGCACGACAGGTCTTGGATTTATACACTCGTGCCTCATGGGTGTGTACATTGGCACGCCTACTTATCTCCTCTCTCCAGTCGAGTTTGCACAGAACCCAATGTCTCTGTTCTTGACACTCAGCAGATACAAGATCAAGGACACCTACGCGACGCCACAAATGCTTGACCATGCCATGAACGTCATGCCGGGCAAGGGCTTCGCCATGCATGAGTTGAAGAATATGATGATCACAGCCGAGGGAAGGCCAAGGGTGGACGTGTTCCAACGCACGCGCCTCCACTTTGCGGCTACTGGCCTTGACCGGACAGCCATCAACACCGTGTACTCACACGTACTCAATCCCATGGTCGCAAGCAGATCATACATGTGTATAGAACCCATTGAGCTCTGGCTGGATCAAAGAGCCCTGCGCAGGGGACTCATCATCCCGGTCGACCCCGAGACGGACCCCAAGGCGCTCTTGATGCAAGATTCGGGCATGGTGCCAGTGTCGACACAGATCGCTATTGTCAACCCGGAAAGTCGCCTGCTCTGTCACGATGGAGAATATGGAGAGATTTGGGTCGACTCGGAAGCATGTGTCAAATCCTTCTACGGATCTAGAGACGCGTTTGACTCGGAGCGATTCGACGGTCGCACTCTTGATGGGGACCCCAACATCAGTTACGTCCGTACAGGTGATTTGGGTTTCCTGCACAGTGTCAGCAGACCTATCGGGCCTGGCGGCGCACAAGTAGACATGCAAGTCCTGTTTGTCCTGGGCAACATTGGCGAGACTTTCGAAATCAATGGACTGAGCCATTTCCCTATGGACATCGAAGCATCTGTAGAGGCCTGCCACAGGAACATTGTGCCCGGCGGTTGGTAAGTTTCGAACCCTGGATTCCGATCTTCGATAACGAAAACTAATGAAAAACAGTGCCGTCTTCCAAGCTGGCGGACTGGTAGCTTGCGTCGTGGAGGTATCAAGAAAGGCATATCTTGCCTCGATCGTTCCCGTCATTGTCAACGCGATCCTGAACGAGCACCAAATCATCATAGACATTGTGGCATTCGTGAGCAAAGGCGATTTCCCACGCAGTCGTCTCGGCGAGAAGCAACGCGGAAAGATCCTTGCTGGCTGGGTAACACGGAAGCTGCGAACTCTGGCCCAATTCGCCATCAGAGATTCGGACTCTCTGGAGCCTGATGGAGGCATGGATGCTCATCGTGCCAGCATGATCAGCTTCAGGAGCAGCGGCATCCCTGGGGCAAGTTCGCTGAGAAACATGGAGCATGCGCCCCAAATATTGGAGCAGGAGGAACTCGACAGCCAAATGAACAGACTATCTCAACTGCCGCCAGGGACAGCAAAGTCTGAGAGGCATGTCTCGGGAGCTTCGCAGCAACCACCCCGACTAGACACGGCTGGTGCCTCGGGCGGCCAACGATTCGACTTGCCTGGTCACGATGACTACAGTGCTCATTCCACAAGGCGCAGCTCAACAATGACTGGCACGCCAGCAATCCGTCTTCCAAGTAACGATAGTCGTGGGCCCGAGATGTTGGAGGCGGCCGAAGGTGATGCATCAGGTGAAGTCGACGATTGGACTAGAGACGCAATCATGCACATGAACCTGGCAAGCAAGTATGAGGGCAAAGACTAGAGGCGGCCACCATCTTCATCAGCCTTGGTCCGTGAGGCAAGCAGGTTTGTCCATCATGGATAGCTTGAGGACATTGGGAGTTGAAGGATTTGGAAATTCGAAATTTTTGCGTTCAATACCGGCCACTAGATGTAAATGAGCGCTGCATCATTGTAATGCATCTCGAACGAATTTGTGTGTTTGTAGTATCAGACATGAATAAAACAAGGAAGGAAGAAAACAATAAAAAAGAGCTTGTACCATTCTCCTGGGCTCAGCCAAATTTCATGGAGCATCGAATAATTTTGGAACGATTGGCTGATGTTGATTCCCTCGCCACGACCGAGCCTCGTTGAAATACCAATAACAATGATTACAAGTCAATGCCACGGATGCCGTGTATTTCAACCTATCGGCGGTCGATCAGCTCCAGAACTCCGATGACACGACCGCACGACTATAGAGCGGAATCCCCTATATGTTAGCATGACGGACATGTTTGTTCCACCGTCTTTCCGGGCCGGAAATAACGAGACATTGTAGATTTTCATATGAATCTATATGATATAAGCAGCGCCAAGGTCCAGCACAGCCATGCGCACTCCCCTGACACAGCCCGACAGAGATCTCCATAGGGGCTCTTCAGTGGTCAATCGATCCCACCGTGTCGCGGCCCCACCGCCGACACCCGGTCTCTTTGGCCAAAACCCGGGGGGCCTTTAGAGGGCGGCCTAAGCCAGGATTCGACGTCGATCCTGCTACGTTAAATCTACCCATCAGCCCTCCTAGGCTGACGCGTGTTGCATTTCCTTTGTCATCTTTGCATATATCCTGTGCAGGTCAGCATTGACTGGCATGTATAGGTAGTTGTCGGTGACGATCACCAGCCAGTATTATTTTTCTAAGAATCTGGTATATACTTACAGGGCAAAGTCGCCTAGAGAGTCCTCGGCGGGCCTGACACCCACACGTCGCCATGTCTCCTTCGAGTCATGACCATCTGAAGCCAAAGGCACGAGGTCCTCGGCTTTATCACAAGAAGTCTCGCATGGGATGCGTGCGATGCAAACAGCGCCGGGTCAAATGTGATGAGGCCAGGCCAAGTTGCGGCGGCTGCGTACGACACATGGTCGACTGTGTATATCAGACACCGCCGCCAGCAGCCGCGGCATCTTCATCAGCGTCTAATTCCGGCGGTGGTGGCAGCAGCAACACGCAAGATGATGCCATGAACCTTTCATCCATGGAATCTGAGCTCAACGTATTATCAACGCCCGCGACAAAGATCAGTCCGCTGTCCGATGGATCGACAGTGTATGAGCCCTCTCAAGAGTCGACGACGACGGCATCGTCCAGCCCAAACGTTGCCGCCGACAATGACGGCTTTGAGACGGACTTGCCCGAGTCTCGCGAGCGCCGCATCTGGGAACTGCGGCTCCTCCATAACAGCCTGACCCAGGCCAAGCCGTTCCCTACGCCGCAGCACCCGGTGGTCCAGGACCTGTTCTCCATGTACATACCCAACATGGCGCTCAACGAGGGCCGCGACGGCGTCCTGTACGGCACCCTGGCGCACTCGGCGCTCAACATGTGGACGCGGAGCAGCGACGCGGAGGAGCGCACGACGCTGATCCGGCTGCAGCGGACGTACCTGTCCATGATGCTGCGCGAGCACCGGCGGTACCTGAGCGAGCTGAGCCCGGCCAACGCCGACGTCGTGTGCATCTGCAGCCTCAAGATCCTGACGCACGCGCTGGCGCTGATCCAGACGCTGCCGAGCGACCCGTGGCAGCCCCCCACGGATTTCCTGCAGATGGGCAGCGGCGCCGGCATCGTCTTCAACACGTCGTGGCGCATGGCCCAGGCGGGAAACGGCGGCGAGGTCCCCAAGATCATGGCCTTTTTGCAGACCCCGCCCGGCCTGCGCGACCCCCTCGAGACCATCCTGAGCGACCACAGCGCGCTCGACTGGGTCCTCGAGGCGCCGCCGGGTTCTGCTGCTACTACTCCCGACGCCGAGATGGCCGACCCGGCGACCCGCGCCGTCTACGAAAAGGCCATCGCCTTCATCTGCAGCGTGCAGCGCGCCCTCGACCGCGACGAGCCCGAGTTCAGCATCTGCCGGCGGCTCGGCGGCTTCGCCGTCTGGGTCCCCAGCGAGTTCACGCAGTACCTGGTGGAGCGGCGGCCGCGGGCCATGGTCGTGCTCGCGCACTTCATGGCCATGTTCATGGCCGTCGAGGAGATCTGGATCATCGGCCAGGCCGGCGCGAACCAGATCCGGGGCATCCTCAAGAACCTGCCGGCCGAGTGGGCGTACAAGCTCGACGGCCTGATGACTAAGTACAAGAAGCACGAGGGCACGCCGCCCGTGTTCAGCGGTGGGTATGGGGCGCTGATGTAGCAATATTATATATCTTGATACAATGTATCACTTAATATCGTCGTCAATGATGTAATGAGGAATTTGGCGCTTGATTCAACCCAAAGATGTAATCGCACGGTTCAGCTTAAGTATCGACTGTATAAACATTCGTCGAACATATACAGTCGATACTTAGAGAAGCAGTGTCATTTACAATGAAAACAAAATTGGATCACCAAAGGATACAGACTATGCAATCCGAGAATTTGAATGCAAGAGAATCATTTAATTATCTGAGACTATACATATGTATCATTTACTATCGTTTACATGAAAATTACAAATGACTAGGCCGAACACTCTCAAGCCTTCTTCTTTGTCTTCTCTTGCAGCGCCATCTCACTCTGCTTCGCTTTGATCGCACGCTCGAGACTCAGATTCTGGTTCCTCAGCGACTCCTTGACATCGTCACTTTGTAGAGCATTTCTCTTCCCCATGTCAATGGCTCGCCAGATCGTGGGACTGAAATACTTCTTTGTGCACAAGTCGTACAGCTCGCGGTCGTGCCACCACAGCGCCCACGCCCTCGGGTTAAAAAGGCCGCCGAACCAGCCGCCGAACGTGTCGAAGACGCCAGCCCCGGCCATGCGGTCCAGCCAGGGGAGCAGCTGCGCGAGCGGGATCATGGCCGGGTAGAATGTGTGGCCCGTCTCTGGCAGATTGTGTCTCCGCACCATCATGTTGCGCCACGACGTGTGGTTCTCGTACCACTCGAGCATCTGAGGCCGAGGGGGCAGAGAACTGTGACCCTGCCACACCTGGGATATCGCCATGGCCTGCAGCTCGAACTGCACGAATCCTGGGTAGAAGGTACCGGCGTGGCCGAGGAAGGCCAGCGATGTCCGGACTTTGGGGTCCGGGTCCATGGGAAATATGTTCATGAAAAGGTACGGGTTGTGCCCGAGGCCGTTGGGGTACGGATCGTAGGCGAGCCTGCCCGAAGACGCGTCGTGAGATGCGCTGTTTGCAGCACGAGGAATGAGATCCTCGGGCATGTCGAAATGATAGCCCGTGCAGTATATGATGCTGTCAATGTCCTCCAAGACCTGGCCATCGGTCAAGACGACCGTCTTGGGTCCCGTGATCTCCTTGACAGCGGGCACGGGCTTTGCGAACCCGGACTCGAGGAAGGGATATAGGGTATCTGCCATCAGCGGCGTAGCGACGGCCATTGAAGGAGCAGGCGAGAGTCCCCAATGGTCGGGAATATCTGGGAACGATTTCTTCGAGATGGAGCCAACCATTTTGTCCAACACCCACGTCCAGAAGCGCGGCACTGCGCTCTCCATGAATGACATGAACATCATCGCGGGCAGTCCCGTGGCTACATCAAACGGCGTGCCCGCATCATTGTAGCGCGGCAACAAGGTCAATCCGTGCCTGTGGCTCAGATATACCTGCCTCGCTGACTTGGAGAGGATATTGGTGACATCTTGCGCGGTGGCATGGATGCCGAGGACCAAGACATTCTGGTCTTTGAACGCCGTGTCTCCGTGGAAGTCGATGCTGTGCTGCACGCTGCCGGCGAACTTTTCAATGCCTGCCAGTTTGGGCCAGCGCGGCGTGATAAAGGATCCCGTCGCAACGCAGACTCTGTCAAAGTAGTGCGTTGTCTCCTGCCCGGACTTGATGTCCTTCACCTTGATCTCCCAGTCCCCCTCGGCGTCCCTCCGCACAATATGACGAACCCTGTGGCCCACCCGGATCCTCCGCCTGATGTTGAAATGGTCCGCATAATCATTCAGGTAGGAATGGATCTGCGAGGCTGTGGGGTAGACGCCCGCTTCCTCCGGAAAGGGGAAGTCGGACGTGGCCGCGCGGAACTTGGACGTGTTGAAGATGGTCGTAGGGTGGACCGAGATGGAGTTGTCATCCGTGTCCTTCCACAGGCCGCCCAAGTAGGGTCGCGCCTCGAAGCCTATCACGTCGAAGCCGTCCTCGGCCAGCTGCTTCGTCGCCATGAGACCCAAGGCTCCGGCACCTATCACCGCGACTCTCTCTGCTGCCGACATTTTGGCTGAAATTTAATGTTCGATTTTGTTCCCAAGTATCTTTGAAGTCAAATCCCACCAATAGAAATGATCATTGCTCCTCGATTTGGGTTCAGTATAAAGGCAAGTTGTATACCCGAGTACCTTTATAAACTTTGCAGATCTCAGAAAGCAGAACAGAAAGTTTGTGGGCACAAGATCTGAAGGACACTTCCCAAAGACATGTTAAATATGGATTGATGCGAATCGCTAGTATGGCTTACATATGTGTCCAGCTTTTGACGCCGGCTTCTTTAGTTCTGGTGATCGGAAGACATAAGCCACCGATCTGCCATTTGGCTGTCTTGCAATGGGGGCATCGAGGCCGGATTGGGCTTGGTGTACGAGACTATAGTCTGCTGTCAGCATTCAGCGCCATCAGCTCCCCTAGAGTCTGCAAATCATGGGAAATCCTACGCTAGCATACGTCCCATCCAGACGTGAATTGCATCATATAGAGTCGTCAGAGTCTAGGATGGTCTTCCTGTCGCTCCCCGGGTGCCAGGTCCCGTCTATGTCAACTGTCTGCTCCTGTCCTTGACTAGATCGCTCCCAATAGAGGCTTTCGAGACTATGTTGCCCATGACAAAATCGATCCTCCTTTGAACTGCGTTGGCAGGGGCTGCCAACCTCAAATCCTGCAATTCTTCGGCGTCGTCGAATGACGATTGTAAGATAGTGGTTGCGCATCGGCTCCGAAACGACAAACCAGCGCTACTTCCGGCTCCGACCAGTAAGGTCGTCACTTTCGCAGACGCAGACAAACCCACGGGTGAGACTTCCTTGGGTCTATCGCCGAGACGATGAGTCCACTGCTGCTGAAGTGGTGCCAAGGATGCCCGAAGGCGAAATTATAGCATCATTCATCATTGTATACGTTGGGCGAATCGCTCGCAAGAGGTGAAGGACGAAGCGAACTTGAAGTGCAGGGCGGTAGATGGATGACCTCGGACGAAACGATGCTCGGGTCTGCATAGGTCAGTATATTCGCACGTTACGCATTCGCCCTCTTCTTTCCCGCTTCTTTCTGTCTGCGACTTGGCTGTGCTCGGGCGATCCGAGACAAGAAATATCAGTATCCCGTAGTCAGACTTGGCAAGTTGGAGAGCGTTGGGTCCAGGTTGTGTCCTGTGGTCGTTGTTCCAAGATTAGCAGCACTCTGATCACCATATCATATCCTCAGGCAGCGCTGGTTTGTTAGGGCTGATGGTGTACTCGTCACCCTGGCGCTTGGACAGCCGCGTCGCGTCTCCTGGGTTGTAATAGGCAAACTTGATATAGTGTTTTTCTCCGCAGAAAGTAAACAGTCGAAGCAATATACTGACAAAAATGAGGCTGAAGAGCAGTAAGTGGTATTTATTTGCTGTGTGTTCTAGGTAGAGGCCAAGTCGTTTGGGAGCTACGCACGGTAGGTAGTAGCGATCGGCTCCACTCAAATCAGAATCACGCCCCATCGCTCCTGCCTGGCTCGTGAGCATTGTCTGTATATTTTATGCAACAAAAAGAAGAACATAGATTAGACGAGCATTGATTTGTGACAGGCCGGCAGTGAAGGGATGGCTGGGGGAAAGTTGGCAAGAAATGTCAAAACATTTGCATATGTAGACCGAGTAAGGAGTGCAGGAAGAGAGGAGGCAGTCTACAAACTATGCGTGTTCCTGTGCTGTGTAATGCGCTGTATGAACTTTGGATGCCCGCAGTGCGAACAGGGGCGTGGCACAAAAAGGGGAGCATGCCTCGCGAGCAGATACAACATAAGGAAATGCTTCTGTGGATGTCGTCGTGGTGTTCGGAGCGCTTCCATGCAGACAGACAAGACGTTGATCTCCGCCATGTGTTCCTCTGGGAGCTCCGAGATGCGACGAACCAATGGTCAGGCCCAATTCGTCTGCAGCCCTGAGGTCTCGACGATGTCGACCCCGCAAGATAACTGCTAGCGTGCACATACCCAGAGGGACAACACAAACCCTGGATACTCGACTTTGTACATACAACGAGCTTTTTATGGGGCCCATGGCGGTGACGAGAATGGAGATGTAGTTCTGGTAACACGACACTATCAATGTGCAGCGTTACCGGTCTGGAAAGATTTGGAGAGTGGTGGTAAGATAGATAGTAGATATTATGCAGATACAGACATATAACCGAAATGATGCGTATCCCGCGAGGTAAGCAGACATTCGGTGTGGTTGATACGCTCGTCCAACATGCCTGCCTACCTACATATGCGGCGGCGGCATGGCAATGCAGCTAAAGTGATCTCTTGCGTGTGCGTGGTGCAGGACGGAGAGCAGCTGGAGCATTCCATTGGGTGCTGGTCTGCAATGTCTTGCCATTGGCCGATCTCGCAGTGTATAATCATTCACTCTTTCAATTCAGTGCTGTGATTGCGCAATGCCGTTGCTAGGCCCTCGTCTATCTAAGGAAATATCTATCTCATGCAGTCAGCACGGAATACAACCACCCTCGTAGGAATATTCCTGTCAGTTGAGGCTCCGATGAATGAGGCAGGTCGTCTATCGGGATACGATTGGATCGGAAGAGGCCCGGACTTCCTGGATACCTTCCCTGTCGACAGGTGCTAAACTGAAAGTAGTGGACGCCGGGACTCGGATGCCAGCTCCCATGCACCCGGTTACTGCAGTCTTGTAGGCGACGGTCATGGGAAGAGACATTCCGTGGCAGCCAGCGCAGCCAGCGGGCAGCTCACTAACGATAGTGCACCTTGGTGAGCACCGCGGAATCCAGGCGGAGAGACGTTTTCAGTTACCTTGGTAGGCGACGAAAAGAACAACAGAAAAAGTGTGGACATGGCCAACGAAGAGGCGAGTGAGTGGGAATGTGCAGGCCAGGTAACAAAGAACAACAAAGCGCCCGTCAATCAGGCTCCGGCAGCGGTCCATCTCACCTTCAGTTGGATTCAGATTTCAGACAGAGAAACAGCTTGGGCCATGCGTTTCTTCCGGCACTCGATACACCGGTAACGTCTGTAGTTGTACACTACAAATGCACCAGACATGGCGAGCATGTTAGGTTACACGAGAGATCAATTAAACTAAACTCTCATGGTCGACTGAAGCCTCGACACACTGACATCCTGGCGACCAAGCAGCCAAGCAACCCCGCGGCGCAAGGTCGACCGTTGTAGGATCTGATTCTGTGGTGGGGTCGGGGGCCAGGAGGGCAGATTGCGCTTGCGAAGCCACCACCCACTGCAAAATCGACGACATGATGTCAGTTGACACAAGTACTACACCACTGTAACCCCCAGGTCTCGCAGGGTCAACGCTGTCTGCTTTCCCTTGGCCGAGTCTGGGGCCATGGGAGACTGCGTAAACATCATGAGATTCTTAAATTAGCCGTTGTAGACACACACGGCACTTTGCTTGACCTGACAGAACGACCAAGAGGATCAAGGCAGACGAGGCTCATGCTCGTTCCACGCTACCCAACTCCCACCATGAAGATGGACTGCCCGATCTTGTCGATCTCGTGCCGGCAGCTGCTTCAACAGACTCAACCCTACGATGGCAGTGGATACAGCGTGAAACTCAAAATCAGATTGGTTTTGCCTGTCTGATGCCTGATGTATACCACCAACTCTTATCTGATTCAGCACAAGAGTCTGGCTTGGCAAGACAAAGACGAACGAATCGTGTAAAAGAGAAGCTGCTAGAGACGCCCATCACAACGTGCTACGCAAGGGATATATACTTCGTTCGTTTCTTGTCAAATTTCTTCCATGTGCTTCCGGTTTTTGCTCCTCTACCGGCACAGCTACGAAGAATACACACTCCAAGTATATATCTGCCTGAAAGACAAGGCTAACTAGACAACACCCAATATGAAATGAAAAATGGCTCGGCGCCTCCAGAAAGAATTAGATTGTAATGACAGTTAGCTTGTCGTGCACTACACAATGGAAGCCCTGAGGAAGATTTCTACAATATAAACAGGAAAGCACTAATCAGATCCCATCCTAGCACTCTCTTTTAGCTGCCCCCGCCCGGTGCATAGCGACGAGCCTAGCCGCATTCTGTGCATGAGTCCACTGCATGGGGAGAGCGACAAAAGCTATGACTTGTACCTAAGGCAGGTAGTGAGTGGACTGTTATCTCTCCACACACCCGACTGACACCATTGATCTGGGAGCTGTCGTCCGGACTTTTGGCGAAGATTTGACTTTTTTTTTTTTCTTCCCTCTCTTTCCCTCCTTGTGTCCATAATCATTGTTCCCTCACGGCAGTTCTACGTTGCGATGAACTGATCGAGTCCTGTGAAAGCTTGCGACCACTACGAACTCGCCTTCCTCGACCGCGACTGCAACAATCGGCTGGGGTAGGTAGACAGACGCCAAGCAGCTTGGACAGCGCTTATCAATCTCGGTCTGCAGTTCTGCTCGTCATCGGATAGCGCCCACCAGCCAAAGCCGAGACCGCTGCTCGCCTGTCTTAACCCTGCCCGCCGCCACCGCTTCCGTCCCTCTTTGTCTGGTTGCGCCCTTCTTCAACCCTCCGTCACGGCCACTCCGCCTCGCATGGGAGCATCTTCACGACAATGGCACCGGATATAGGGTCGTGTGGATGGCCTATATGGCATGTCGACGATTTCACCCTCTGTTTCCAGCTCGAGTAAGTCCCACCACACCTGGTCAAACCCCCCTCTGAACTTGCGCTGCCGCCGGTGGTAGCACGTCATAGCCCTCGGCTTGATCTGCGCGCACACGGCCGATGTTACACGGGCACATGGCCCGCCACGAACGAATCGCATTGCTGACCGAATCTTTTTCTGTTGCACAGCTACCTCAAGATTCTCTTCCCTACAGTCATAATTGGTGTATCATTGGTGCATCTTATACTACAGAATGTTTTGCGCAAAATTAGGAGGAAAAACGAGAACAAATACGACCCTCTAGAGCAGCATCTTGACCATACCGAAATTCCGCCCGAGGACGAGGACTCGATCGCCGATAGCGACGAAGATCTTTCTATCGCCCAGAATGGCGGCCGACTGGCTTTGGTGAAGACCACTACTAAGGGCTCTATTGTCCAAGCCGACAGCCCTCCCGGACAGCAGCTCTTGGGACTCGTCGAAGAGCTCGCAATTGCGGGCCTGGTCGTTGTCAACATCGCATCTCTCGTTGCGCGCAACACTGGTGGCCGAGGCCTGCTGGCCGCGGTCGTGGGTATCCTTACCTGGACCTATGTCCTCATTCTTGCGACTCTACGACTCTTCCTGGGAAACACGAAATGGAGGGTGCCACACATTTGGGACCACACGGCAGCCATCTATGCCCTCCAGTGGCTTTTTACTCTCGTGCCCTTCCGCTCTGTCCTCGTTCATCCCACCTCGAAACTGGCACAGATCCTCACGATTGTCGAATTCGCCCTTGTCAGTTTGTTGTTTGGCATGGCCATGACCACTAGAAAGGGAAACAAGACCGTTCTGCTGGAATGGGAAGGAGACATTGAGCCGTCTCGCGAACCATTGGCTTCGCTGTTCTCTCTGATGACCTTTGGATGGGTGGATAATATCCTCTGGAAGGGCTACAAGGAGACATACGAGATCGGCATGGTCTGGAACCTGCTACCCAAGGACAAGGCAGCCAGTGTGCTCACGGAATACCGACACCTCAAGAAAACCACGAATCTCGCCTGGCACCTGGGCAAATTCTTCAAGGGTCCTCTCATCCTGCAGTGCCTCTGGGCCATCCTCGCCGGCGTTTTGACCTTTGCCCCTACTCTGCTGCTCAAAGCCATCTTGGAATTCGTCGAGCACCCAACTGATGCCCCGATGAGTGTTCTCTGGCTATACGTTATCCTTCTTCCGGTATCCGACATCATCCGCTCGGTGGCAGACAACCAAGCGTTATGGATTGGTCGAAAGATGTGCATTCGAATGCGCGCCATTGTGATTGGAGAAATCTACGCAAAGGCTCTCCGCCGAAAGGCTGCCACTGGAGCTGACGCCGTCCTCGCAAAGACCCAGCAGAATGGAGCTGCAGAGTCAAAGGTCGACAAGGTTAAGAGATGGATGAGTCTCAGGAAGAAGGACGCCCAGAAGGCAGCCAACGCGATCTCGAACAAGGCCGACGAGGCTGCTCCTGCCAAGGCCGCTGACGAGCAAGCCAACCTCGGAACAATCATCAACTTGATGTCAGTCGACAGCTTCAAGATTGGCGAGGTCACCTCGTATCTGCACTTCTTAGCCGCGCTGGCTCCCGCGCAGCTTGTCGTCGCCATTGTACTCTTGTGGCAGATTATGGGTCTCAGCGCCATTCCCGGCTTGGTCGTCATGGTCATCCTCCTCCCTGTCAATATCTTACTGGCGAGAGGCTTCAGCTACACACAAAAGAAGATCATGGCTGCTACTGACAAGCGTATCGCAACGACGAATGAAGTCCTTCAGAACATCCGCATCATCAAGTACTTTGCCTGGGAGTACCGCTTCAGCCAGATTGTCGACGAGAAGAGACGCGCTGAGCTCAAAGCTCTCCGCAACCGGTATATGGTATGGGCCACTGCTGTTGCTATCTGGAACACGGTGCCTGTTCTCATTACATTCTTTTCCTTCTTGGTCTATACCAAGATTGAGCAGAAGCCGCTGTACCCCTCTGTCGCATTCACTGCCATTTCCCTGTTCATGCTGCTTCGAGTTCCCCTGGACCAGCTCGGAGACATGATTGCGCACGTGCAGGAAGCCAAGGTTTCCATCGAACGTGTTGAAGAGTTCCTCAAGGAAGATGAGACCGACAAGTACAAGCAGCTCGGACCGGACAACATCGATGATAATGGAAATCATGTCATTGGCTTCCGTAATGCGACGTTCATCTGGGGAAGCAAGGATACTGTTGCCGACGATGGTTCCATGGCTTTCCGTCTGATGGATCTCGACTGCGATTTCAAGATTGGCAAACTCAACATCATCGCTGGACCGACAGGCTCTGGTAAGACTTCACTACTGATGGCTCTGCTTGGAGAGATGACTCTGATGAAGGGCGATGTTTATCTTCCCGGCGGCCGCAGTCGTGAAGATGTTCGTGTCGATCCTGAAACTGGTCTTGCCGAGACTTGCGCATACGTCGCACAGAGTGCTTGGTTGGTTAATGCAAACATCAAGGAAAACATTCTGTTCTCTGCGCCCTACGATGCTCGGCGATACAGAAATGTTATTGTGGCATGTGCTCTCGAGCGCGACCTGGAAATCCTGGACAATGGAGATGAGACACTGGTTGGAGAAAAGGGTATCACGCTCTCTGGTGGCCAGAAGCAGCGAATCTCTCTTGCCCGTGCCGTCTATTCCAACTCGAGACATCTCCTGCTCGACGATTGTCTCAGTGCTGTCGACTCTCACACTGCCCAATGGATTTTCGAGAACTGTATCCAGGGCCCTCTGATGAGAGACAGAACTTGCATTCTCGTCACACACAACGTTACCCTCTGTGCCCCATCCTCCGAATACGTTGTCGTTTTGGACAACGGCCGCGTGTCAGCCCAAGGTACTTCGACCGAGGTTATCGCAACTGGCCACCTGGGAGAGGAGCTACAGAACAAGTCCCGGCCTGGGTCTGTTATTCACGTCTCAACGGTGCCATCTCGTGTTCCCTCTAGTGTCGGTGAAGAAAGCGATGAGACGCTGGTTGACAATGGCGGCAGTGACACCCTCACAGGTGCTTCCAAAGACAAGAAGGAAAAGAAAAAGGCCGATGCTATGGAAGAAACCAAAGCAACCGGCGCTGTCAAGTGGTCCGTCCTGAAGTTGTACCTGAATGCTATGGGCAAGTGGTGGTTCTGGGTCCTCACAATCTTTGTCTTCACGGGCCAGCAGCTATCGAGTGTCGCCTCGAACCTCTGGATCAAGGAGTGGGCCAACCAGTACACGACCGAGGAGCAGGCTGTCTCGAGCTTCCAGTTCGGTACTTCATCCATCACGCCACTCAGTTCTTCTTTTGCCCCCAAGAACTTCGCATCGATGACAAGCTACATCAAGGACCAGCGTTTCTTCAGCCCGGCAGAGTACTCTGCGGCCAGCGCCCCTCCCGAGGTCAACGTCAACTACTACCTGTTTATGCTTGCATTGATTGGTATCATTGGTGCTCTGTTTGCCCTATTCAGAGATCTCTGGCTATTCTTTGGTTCGCTCACAGCGTCTTACAAGATCCACAACAAACTCATGGCAGCGGTCTCGCGAGCGAAATTCAAGTTCTTTGATATCACGCCGCTCGGACAACTGATGAACCGTTTCAGCAAGGACTTGGAAGCCATTGATCAGGAAGTTGCACCAGTGGCCATTGGAGTCATGAGTTGCGCTTTAGCTATCGTCGTCACTGTCGTTCTCATTGGTTGCATCACCCCTGGATTCCTTATTGCCGCTCTTTTCATCACGGTTTTGTATATTGGTGTCGCAGTATTCTACCTGCGGGCTTCCAGAGACCTGAAGCGATTGGATTCCGTGTATCGCAGTCCTTTGTTCCAGCAGTTTGGAGAAACACTGTCTGGTGTCACTACGATCCGTGCTTACGGTGACGAGCGCCGCTTCATTCGCGAGAACTTGACCAAGATCAACACACAGGCACGTCCGTTCATCTATCTGTGGGCCGCTAACAGATGGCTCGCATTCCGAACAGATTGTCTTGGTAACATGGTCGCTTTCTTCGCTGGTGTCTTTGTCATCACAAGCATTGGAAAACTTGATGCTGGTTCCGCTGGTATCTCTCTCAGTTATGCCATTAGTTTCTCGGACAACATCCTCTGGCTCATTCGTCTGTACGCCATGAATGAGCAGAACATGAACTCGGTGGAACGTGTCAAGGAATACCTTGACGTCGAACAAGAAGCCGAGCCCATCAACGAGAAGAACCGGCCGCCTCAGAATTGGCCAGCACAAGGATCTGTGGAGTTTGTTGGTTACACGACCAGATACAGGGAGGACCTCGATCCCGTTCTGCGCGATCTGACTTTCAAGATCCAGCCATTTGAAAAGGTTGGCATTGTCGGCCGTACAGGCGCGGGCAAGAGTTCCCTGGCGCTTGCTCTTTTCCGAGCGCTGGAGGCTGAGAAGGGCAAGATCCTCATTGACGACATTGATGTTGGCCAACTTGGTCTCAAGGACCTCCGTGAGGCTATCACAATCGTTCCTCAAGACCCCACTCTCTTTACTGGCACTATCCGCACCAACCTTGATCCATTCGATCTGTACACGGACGAGGAGATCTTCACAGCCCTTCGACGAGTACAGCTTATCGCACCAGATGAGGACCCTGCCACGCCCGTCACACTGACTGCGAGCCGGCGAACACTGCCGCCCAACTCAGACGATGAGGATGACCGACAGAGCGACAACTCAACCCCAGCAGCAACCAACAAGAACATCTTCCTCGACCTGTCCTCGACTGTAGCCGAATCTGGATCGAATCTCTCCCAAGGCCAGCGGCAACTACTCTGTCTGGCTCGTGCCATGCTGAAGCAGCCCAAGGTATTGATCATGGATGAGGCAACAGCCTCCATTGATTACAGCACCGACTCCAAGATTCAAGGCACGATCCGCGAGCTCAAGGGTACCACCATTACCATTGCCCACAGACTCGCCACAATTGTCGACTATGACAAGGTTCTCGTGCTGGACCATGGCTCGCTCGTGGAATTTGGTCACCCATGGGAGCTTCTGAAGAAGTCGGACGGAAGCTTCAGGTCCATGTGCGAGACGAGCGGCGATATTGAAAGCCTGACAAAGGCTGCCAAGAAGGCGTACGAGGCGAACAGGCTAGTCGATGATGAGTAGGGGAATCGAAAGCCATCGCCTTTGCAGTCAGCAATGACGGCAATATCAGCCATGCGCACCTGGTTGAAACGGAGTGCAGACGACACGGTGGGGAGCGGTCTGGCAGCCAGCAAGCGTAGATGCGAGGCCTGCATTTGGAAAGACAGGCGAGCCAACAGTTCCGAGTACAGCATGGATGTACTCAAGTAAAGGATAAGGCATTCCCGGAGCGCCCACCGTCGTCCTGTCACTCAATAAAAGTGTATATATATAATCATTGGGTAGATACGGGCTCTAGCATAGCCTCGGAGTTTTCCTGTACCGTGTTGATACTGAATTTGAATCATGCTAAGTTAAGCTGTTCCTTTCAATTGATGATCTCCTGTTGTGTCGAGCCAGTCAAGGTAAGAGGGCCACCGAGTGCGATGTAGCAAAGCAGTTTCGGCCATGTTGAAAGGATCACTGCTGATTGTGGTCTCCGATATTATAGGAAACTTGTATAGACTGACCACTCATCTTTCTCGTCAAATATCCAAATCAGAATGGGGGAATGACCTCAGCCCTCTCATGCTAGTGACGCCTCGAGTGATTTTTGTGGGATTCTCTTCGCACTCGCTTACGCTGCCCATTCGGGCGCTACCGAGACGCCTAACCTCGTAGCCTAAGCCTGATCCGGCCCAAGGGCTGTAGGGGCAGCCGAATGCGAGGTTCGAGAGCCATGATTCGAAGAAGATAGTGAAAGAGGATAACTTAAAAGTTCGAAACAGGTATGAGAAGGAAATCGTGCTGGCTTGGCATGATCATGAATCACTAATGATTTCGAAAGAGGCTCAAAGCGTGGAAGGGTACATTTGGCAGTGTCGAAAGTGGTGGCAGAAGATATCTTATAAGTGTACTTCGGCCTTGATATGTAGGCGAATTTGGTGGCCCATCATAGTCTGTATTGATAGCTGCACTCTTGCTGTCTAATCGATACAATTTCACAGTGTCTTTCTACTCTAGATTTATTCCCGTCTCAATTGCTCGTCACTATCGGCAAACCCTATCTACGAATAGTAGAGCCAAGAAGCAACACCAATCCCCGTGCAACGCCTTCCGATCCGTAACACCACTCCTGACTTCTTCTAGACGGACATCACGACGAACCCGATGGCGAGCTCTCCGTCCGCAGAGCTGCAGTACGTCAAGGTCTTCGGGCCCGGCGCGAACTGCACTCTGGACATCTGCCCGGTGGAGATGAGCGTGTACGGCTACCGGCCGAGCCTCGCGGCCAACTTCACCCTGCTGGCGCTCTACGTCGTCTCGGCCCTCGCCCACACGCTCCTGGGCTTCCGCTGGAAGACGTACTCGTTCATGGCCTTTATGATCGTCGGCGCCGTCAATGCCGTCCTGGGCTACGCCGGGCGGATCATGCTGTACTATAACCCGTTCAATTTCACGGCTTTTATGATTCAGATCAGTGAGTCTTGTCATATCCTGACCGTCTTCTGTCTCGAGAGAAAGATTGCGATTAATGGCTTGGTCTTCCAGTCTGCATTACCAGCGGCCCCGTTTACTACTCGGCGGCCATTTACATCACGCTGGCGTCTTCGTAAGTCGTCTTCTTCCCTAGGGATTCTCGGTTCGATTCGAGTCGAGGATCAATCGCACGCGCAACGCATGCACATGTTTTGGTAGTGGACATTGACGTTTTTCGTGGTCCTTAGGATCAACCACTATGGCCCGGAGCTGTCTCGGGTTCGGCCGGCGCTGCTATACTGGATTTTTATACCCTGTGATATCGTATGCCTCTGTTTCCAGGCCGCGGGTGGTGGACTGTCCACGTCTACTTCGGGGAAAAGCCAAATGGGCGTCGATAGTGAGTAGCAAAACTCCATGCACCTAGGACTGCCAATTGGATACAACCGTGGCTGTCGTTGCTGTGCTGCAGTATACCATTTAGACAGGAAGCTTGCTGACCTGGCGTTGTGTGTAGTGGCGCTGGTAGGACTCAGTCGTAAGCATACAGTCTTCCGCATTCGATATTTCGCTGACAACAGGACCTCGCAGTGCAAGTCGCAGCAATGGTGATCTTTTGTGTCCTGTTTGCGGACTACCTGGTCCGATATTACCGTTCAGATCTGTACCGCAGCCAAGGCGGCGCCAAGCTGGGCGTGCGGTCGAAGTTGTTCTTTGGCTTCCTCGCGCTGGCCATCATACTTATCCTGACCCGCTGCGCCTACCGTCTCGTGGAACTCAAGGATGGATACAGCGGCCGGCTCATTCGCGATGAGGGACTGTTCATCGGCCTAGAAGGCGTGTAAGTTTTCCCGTCTTCGCTCGACTGTGTGTATCTGTTTGACAAGACATTCACTGACGAAGAATGTTGGGTGCAAAGTATGGTCATTGCCGCCGTGTTTAGTCTCACCGTCGGTCATCCAGGGTTTGGACTGAGAGAAAGGAGTCGGCCAAGGGAGCAGGAGGCGGAGAAGACCACGGGCGACGTTGGGTCTCGGCCGTGATGTGCTATAGAATCCCGGTCCAACAATGCCGAGAAAAGAAAGCTCATGGGGATATGTTTCCACAGCTCCATCGACAATTGTGATCGCTGATTGGGCTCCATCGGTCTAGCAGTTACGTATTCGCAGCTTGTCCTGCCTCCCCTAAAAGAAGAGCGACATGGACGCTGGTCCTTTGTTACGAAGCTTAATTCCGGTCGTTCGCCGCGGAACAATACCGACGTCATGGCCAATGTTTCTCGCGTCAGTGCATTTTGGCCGTACATAGCATTTTTGTTTCTCTTTCACTTCTTGATCCTCGCGGGGATCTAGGAACGGGACGAAACATTGGAAGAAAAAAAGGACCAAACATTTTTCGCTCGCGCCCCGTCGTCTGATTCTCGAATCAAGCCCAGGTTGACGACCTGACGCATGGCCGCCAGTCTAGCACAATGCCAAGAGTACCTCTGCCTTGATTATAAACCCTCAGACAGTGGTTCGGCGTCAACGATATGGGCGTTTGCCCTGCTAGGGAAACCAGATGCATACTGGAGGGGCTAATCAGGGGGCGATACTGACAAAACGATCAACCCCCGTGCCAGTACTACAGCACTGCTTGGGCTGGTAGATTGCAGTCCCATATGGACGCGCAATGAGTGCCGGCTCGCCCAAGCCGTTGGTGGCTAGGCCCTGGAGAACGGGGCTTAGAGACATCCTTATTCCCATGCTTAGAGCGCCGATAAGGTCTTGGCGGCCCGCAGCGGCAGTCAATAAGACTCAATATTCAAGCTTGAGCTCCGGGATGTGGGAGGAGCAGCGGGAGGGAACTGGGAGGTCATAGTCCTTCACTTGCCCCATGTTTCTCTATCCTATGTTTCCTACCCACAGTTCTACCCACAATGGATGACGACGCAGCTCATGTTGTCAATCATCAACCACCTGATTGGACAGCCCCGTGTCAGGCATCGGACGGCATGGATCGAATTATACTATGATCGACCAGGGCAATTGCCTATTTGCGACCAGGGCGACGGTGAAAAAAACGCGTCCCCTAGGGTAGGCTGTCGACGAATTCCAGAAACAGATGGGCGATGGCGGCCGTCGTCGATATACATGGAACGCCACGGCAGGAACAAGCCGATCAGTGGAAGAGCCGCATTCAAGTATAAGTACTACATGCTCACAGATGAGATCGACACAGATTCTAGAATACACTCGTTGACCTATTCCTCTCGCTGTCTTCCTCTGAGTGCTCTCTGTTTCCGAGTTCACAGTCCATCATTTCGCGACCATGCACGCCCTCAGTGTCCTCGCCGCCGGTGCTGCCCTTCTCTCCGGAGTCGTGGCTCACCCCCATGAGATGCCCGCTCACGAGATGACCCGCCGCGGCGGCCTCTCCAAGCGCTGCGAGTCCCAGGTCGCCGCCCTGAACAAGAAGCGCTGGGAAAAGCGCAACGCCGCCAACATGAAGCGCGCGTCCTCGGGAAACACCACCTGGTCCATCACCACCGAGGCTCCCTACTACGACGTGCTCCAGAACGACACGTGCATCCTGACCGAGGAGGTCACCGCCGGCCCGTACGTCTGGCCCCGTTCCCAGACCCTGCGCCAGGACATCCGCGAGGGCCAGGAGGGTATCCCCATGATCCTCGACATTGGCGTCCTCGACGTCGAGACCTGCGAGCCCCTCGAGAACGTGCTCGTCGACATCTGGCACTGCAACGCCACGGGATCGTACAGCTCCTTCACCGGTCTCGACCCCAACACCCCGTTCGAGGAGCTGCTTGAGCAGCTGAACGTGACCATTGGTCCCGATCTGGACCTCCACACTGATGACACCACCTTCCTGCGCGGAATCGTAAGTGAACCCTTTCAAGGAAAATACCTACAAAGTGCACAATGTACTGACCGCGTCTCAGTGGCCCACCGACACCGAGGGTATCTCCGAGTTCACCAGCATCGTGCCGGGCTTCTACGTGGAGCGGACGATCCACATCCACGTGCAGGTGCACGAGAACTACGTGATCCGGGGCAACGGCACGGTGGCGTCGTCGACGACGGTCTCGACGGGCCAGATCTTCCTGGCCGAGGACCTGAGCGCGCAGCTCATGGCCGTGGACCCGTACGCGACGCACACGGAGATCAACCGCACCACCAACGACATCGACTCCATCTACGCCGGCGAGACGGCCAACGGCTACGACCCCACCATCTCCATCGTGCCCCTCGACGGCGAGAACGCCGAGAACGGCGTCGTCGGCTACATCACCATCGGCGTCGACTCGGCCACCAAGAGGAAGATGAAGCGCGACCTCAAGCACTAAAGCTCGGGAAACGTCTTGTAGAGCTTTTGAGTTAGATATCCCAAGTGCGTTTTTTGAATTCGTAGAAAATAGAAATACAACAGTTGAGCCCAAACAAGACTTTTCATGGTTGTTGAAGTGGATGTTTGTGATATGCTTAATGGCTATGCTTAATCTGCAAACACGCGGCTAGAAAATACAGGGGTTCGTTTAGCCTCTAAATGTTAGTTTGATTGTGGCCTCCAGAACAGTGTGTAGCACTGAAATGTTTCTGTTCTATCTTCTACCCTTGCCAAAGTATTTTCAATCGCTGGCTACCTACGCGCATCAGTCATAACTTATTAGGCAACTGTTACATGAGTTCAAATCGCCTTTTTCTACTTATCAGTCATTCGGTGTGACTCGGAAGTGCAAAAATCGTTACGGACCTGGCAAATGATCTGCCGCAGCGAGGCGCAGTGACATCATCCCCACTGTCAGCAGCATCTTTCTTGAGCTGTCGCCTAGAGCTGTTTCTACCTGAGGTAACAGGCAGAGGTTATCACCACCGCTTGGGTAGCATTATAAGAGAACCAAAAGAGTTGGAATATGAGGTCGTCGCTCATTCTGGGATCATTCAACACTCACAGAACTCTATTTGCACGGGCACCGGTGAGTCCTTGGACAAGTTTGGCAGCGATAAAAGCCAGGAGAGCACAGCTCGTTCTCAGCAGGTCAGTTTCCACTCTTGTTGAATTCGTATATCAGTACAATTTTAGAATATCACTTCACTTGTTATCAAAGCCTCGATATCACAACTTGTTGAGAACAAGACATTTACTCATTTCATCATCCAGGTCATTCTGGAAACAGGCAGACATCAAAATGAAGTCCGATGTGGAGGAATTTAAAAAGCTGTTGAAGGGCTCGAATCGGGTCATGGCCCTTTGCGGCGCTGGACTGTCCGTCGCGTCTGGACTACCAACATTTCGAGGAGCAGGCGGCCTTTGGCGTGAATTCAACTCTACGGACTTGGCGACGCCAGAAGCATTCGAGGAAGACCCGGCGCTGGTATGGCTGTTCTACGCCTGGAGGCGGCACATGGCGCTGAAGGCACAGCCGAACGCCGGCCACTACGCACTCGTCGAGCTGGCCAAGAAGAACGAGAACTTTCTCTGCCTGACACAAAACGTCGACGGCCTCTCCATTCGCGCTGGCCACCCCGAGGCCGGCATCCGCATGCTCCACGGCAACCTGCTCGACGTCAAGTGCTTCGACGAGTGCGGCTATATCGAGCACAACAATACGCGCGACCCGCTGTGCCCGGCCCTCGCGGCCGCCGCCGTCGACGCGGTGCCCGGCGAGATCGCGCCGCTGCTGAACCCGGCCGTGCCGACGCCTGAGATCAAGATCGAAGACCTACCCCATTGCCCGGATTGTAAGCGGCGGGGCAAGAACGTGCTCCTCCGGCCCGGCGTCGTCTGGTTCGGCGAGGCCCTCCCTGACGGCATGCTCTACGGGGTCGACAACTGGATGTCGCGGGACAAGGTCGACGTCATGCTGGTCATCGGCACCGCCGCCGCCGTGTACCCGGCGGCCGGCTATACCAAGAAGGCAAAGAGGCGGGGCGCCGTCGTGGCCGTCATCAATCCGGATCCCGGATCGGCCGCGGGGCTCGACGAGAACGACTTCTTCTTTCAGGGCGGTGCAGATGAGTTTCTGCCCAAGCTCTTTGAAGATGTAATCGGCAAACTCCCGGAAGTGAAGAAGCCCAGCGCGTGAGATGTGTAATTACAAATGCAGACTCGACGTGCCAATCGTCACTATCGTTGTAGAAGCCATGAGTCCAATATGGTCTTTGCAGCAATTTGTTTATACTATTACTACCTCGAGAGGAATACCCTCTCGTGATAGTGGCTTTGGTCGGATTTAGCACCATATTCTTCGGAGCCGAGAGCGGCCAAGCGATTTAATGGACGGCCCTGGAGCCGATAGCGTGCACCGTCCTAGCAAACCTCAAGCGGAGATCAGCATACCCGACACTCTGCCAACCTGCTATAGTCGGCTGGCCAAAGTGCCGATTTCGATATAAAACCTTACACACATATTCTAGATAGCCATTCAACACGGAAAAAATTCCCTTCAAATTTAAGCACATCTCATTGAGCAAATTACGCCCTCGGAAACCTACAGCACCATGTCTACTACCGCGACGAGAGACGCCTGCGCCGAGCTCCCACCCGCCCGCTCGGACTACCAGGCCAAGGGCAGCTGGGACACGGTCGCGGGACTGAAGACGTATGTCTCGGGTTCTCCGGACGCGCGGCGCGGCGTCGTCCTCATCTACGACGTTTTCGGCCCCGCGCCGCAGACGCTGCAGGGCGCGGACCGGCTCGCCGTGGCACTTGGGAACGCCGTCGTGCTCGTCCCGGACTTTTTTGAGGGCGTCTCCGCCCAGCCGGCGTGGATGCCCGCCGACACCGACGCCAAGAAGGCCGCGTTCGCGCAGTTCCGGGCCGAGCGGGCAGATATCCCACGTGCCGTGGACAGGCTGCTCGAGGTGAGGCAGGAGGCCGGCGAGCGGTGGAGCGGCGTCGACGACGAGGGCGGCTGGGGCGTGGTCGGGCTGTGTTGGGGAGGAAAGGTCGGGGTCTTGGTCTCTGGCCAGGGGAACGAAGGGAAGGGGAGGAGGTTTGCTGTTAGCGGGACGGCACATCCATCGTAAGTCTTTCTTTCTCATCGAATCCTATTCATGTTCATGCTTGGCTAAAACGGCGATCATCACAGACGCCTCGAAGCACAGGACGCGGAAGCTCTGAACGTGCCGTATATTTGTCTGGCCTCTCCCGGCGAGCCTGCGGACCTGGTAGCGCAGTACAAGGAGATATTGTCCAAGACGGGCAAGACGGGCGTGGTCGAAACGTATAGCACCATGTTTCACGGATGGATGGGCGCGAGGGCGAAACTGGATGACGATCAGAACCGGGCAGAGTATGAGCGAGGATATGGCCAAATTGCCGAGTTCTTTGACAAGTATTTGTCTTCGTAGGTAGGCATGAGAACGTCTTTTTGTACCTCGATATGAATGTGGTGTAGAATTCCACATCAATCCCATCGGCGCCCAATCCCATCACACGGTTTAGTCATCCTATCGACCAAGCCAAAAACCTCCTGTGGGATAATAAATTCCTCAAGTTTGCGTCGACAGCACGGGCGCTTATATACCCGATCTAGTCATCCTATTCCATCCCGTCGATTTCCAATGACTCGATGAGCAGCTCGGCGAATCTTTATAACACGTTGACTTCCGTCACAGTGGGGAAGTCCAAAATAAGCAAGGCCCTAGGATCTAGGGAGGGCCCGAGCAAAAAGGTACCGCACTAAAGAGCCCCAGATCGGATTTACGGAGAAGTGAAGTGAACGCGAGCTGAATTGATTGAATCACCAATCAGCCTACCGTCACTTCCGTGCTTTCAGCCGCTGCTCGATCGACAATAGAGGACGTGGCGGGCGTTGAATCATCCTCGTGCAATTGACCAAGTGAACGTTTGCGACTTCATCCCAACAGACCACTTGATATCCGCCCCGATAGCCCTCGCCAGGTTGTCGCAAGGGACCAGAAACCTGCCCTCGGTGCTGTGACACCGCCACTCCTCCACTCATGACTCCATAAATCCGTGCCTGCTCCCGGACTTATTGCAAATGCCAAGCGCCTGATTGTTGTATCGCCGGATCGGAACGGAGAGAACAGGGTCCCCATCTGAGCGAACCATGGACGACGTCGTGGAGAAGATATCCAAGGCCTGCGAGCCGTGTCGGAAAAAGAAGGTTCGGTGCGACGGCAAGCAACCCTGTCGGCGCTGCCAGCGGAGGCCGGCCGACTGCTCCTATAGGGAGCGCGCGAGGATCCGCAAGTCAACCCGACAGAGCCTGAGAAATGCCCAAGGCGACGACCAGAGCATAGACGAGATCCAGGCCGACGGCTCCATTGCCGACGCCAGTGATGATGTCTCCAGGCCCAAGGAAAGAACCGAGCAGGCCCGCGCTCAGCTCTACCAGAGCGTCACGGCGACCCCCGGCAACGAGGCTGATTCGGTCGAGAGCTCGAGGCTCTTCTACGGGCCTTCTTCGCAGTTCGCCTTTCTACAGCAGTTACATCGCGAGATCTTATGCTCCGGCCCGCAGCAAACCTCGGGCGAACGTGAGGTGCTAGAAGGGGGCCCCGGATTAGACCTGTTCGTGCAGAGATCCATCTTCTTTGGTACTGCGCAGCGCACCAGAGCCAATCCCCTGCCGTCCCACAACTCCCTCCTGTCTTCTCTGCCTGTTGCGCAAGCTGTCGAGTTCCTTGCCGGGTTCAAGGCAGCCTCGTCCATTGTTCCGCTCTACACCGACCAGGAGCTAGATGACTTGCTTCATCACTTCTACAGCGATGCCTCTGACTCGCCCATGTCGCCTCAGAAGAGAGCAGTCACGCTGGCTATCCTGGCCATCGGTGCCTTGACAACCTCAGAGACTGACCTTGCAGAGTTGCTGGTCATCAGGGCGAAACAAGAGGCCGTCGTTTGTGACGACATGGCGAGTCTATCAATGATCCAATTTTCGATCCTCGTCGCCGTATATCAGATCAACATGGGCCGACCCAACTCGGCGTATCTGAATCTCGGTGTGGCCTGTCGGAAAGCGCTGGCAATGGGTCTGCACAAGGAAAGCTACACAACCATGGTCCCGGCGGATATTCTGCAGAAGCGCCGCATGACTTTATGGTGTTTATACTTTCATGAAAGGTGAGTTATGCAAAAGAAATTTCGGGTCATGGTGACTTTCGCGCTGATCAAAGCACCGTTTAGATGGCAAGCTCTTGCACTCGGAAGAGAAGGCTCTTTGAAAGTGTCCGACATTTCGGCCTCGTTCCCCGATGCGCAACCTGTGCTAGTAGGTCTTTGTAAATTGGCGCAAATTGCAGAAGACGGCGCGAGACTTATATATGGCCGGCGATACGACTCCCTTGGCCAGCTCTACATCACTGCTGAGAAGATTGGTTCACGCCTCCGGGAATTCGCAGAACAGAACGGCATAGGATCTGCCGGAATGTCCAACAAGCACGCCAAAAGAGGTACAATAGCATCGCTGCGGCTGCATTTTGGTGAGTAATCTGATCGGCCGTTGCTTGTATGGTTCAGCGTTTGACACCCAATAGTCTACTACCATGTAATCATGCTTACCTATCGGCCATTTTTGATCGCCGAGTCCGCATTGAAGCCTACCGCTGGCGACAAGAAGGAGCCAGACGTGATGTGGCTTCGGCAGGCCTGCAGGTACGCCATAGATGCAGCCCAAGACTCCATCGTCTATGCGGAATCTCTCTACCGGAAGGATAATCTATGCAAGGTATGCTTGAAGCCAACGCCTCGAAGAACACCTACTAACACCATCGACCTCAAGACCCTCAGGTATAATGCCTTCTTCCTGGATGCGACCTGCGTCGTACTCATGTATGACATGCTTCGACACCCTGCGAAGCACACATACAATGTTGACTACATACACATGGCTCTGCGCTGTTTGAGTACCATGGTTCAGGACGAGCCAGTCACGGTGACACAAAACTCGATCCAGCAGATACTGCGTCTGGTCGAGAGTACCATAGCCAACATTACCAACCCGGCCAACCCTGCAGCCGAACTGACATCCCTGGCCCCGAGCGCGTCTACGAATCAAGTTGCCATCGCCAATAGCCAAATGTTGCCGCAGCTGAATACCCAATTCCCGTCGCTGCACGCAAACCCGCCGAATTCATCCCAGCAGTTTATCCACTTTAGCGGCTTACCGTTTGTACCGAATGCAGGGACCTTCGACAGCTCGGCAGGCTTGGATGAACAGAGCATGTCCTACACTGATCCTTTTCCGTACTTTCAAAACGATGTTGTTACTACCGACCTGTTCAACTTCTTTCCAATAGACTTGATGTCACCATATGGCACGTCTAGCCTTGAAGGAGCGGATAATCACAACACTTGATACACCAGTGGTACCTCCTCGCCGAGCCCACAATTGCAAGAATTCCGGTCCAGCGAAATAAGCTTAGGATGAACCGTATACTTCGGAAGTCTCCTGCCCGGAAGTCGGCCGCTCCGCAGCGTCGCTGGCTCGAACGGTCCCATGCACTCACTCATACTGTGTTTTGTGGGACAAAGAAGAAGCGGCATGAACATGACCAGGACGACGAGTGCTACAATGCGCATAGTGGGCCAATTGGATGAGACTGCCACGGACCAAGGCCAATTGGCACTTCTCCACACGAGTATCAGCCGGCACAGAGACCGTCGATCGGCGTCACGGGGGTCTGCGGCACATTTTTGGCAGATTTCTGTCAACAGGAGTTTGGACGATGGCCAAGTGTTAGGTAAGATCTTGCCCTTGGGTCGCGTCCGGACCGTTTTGTAGTCTAATGTGGTTCCGCCGTGTGTGTGATCCGCGACGTTCCATGATTTGGCTGAGCCGTCTCCGTCTGATCTGGGGTTTCAGCTCCCGCGGGGCTGGTTCAAGCGACAGGGCCAAGCTGGGAATGATCGTCGGCCAGCTCAGCCGAACATGCGAAATTCATCAGACTAGATCAGACGTCCATACGCAACGCCAAGAAAGAAGAGAATACTATATATCATGGGATTCAACCCATCTAACAAGAGCTTTTTTCTCTCGTCACTCAACCACTCATTCAATCCAATCAGCTGCAATTCAATTCTTCCGGCCCGGCGCCTCTCGTTCTCTCTAAAATCTAATTTCACTCATTCTTGACGGATCAGGACATTCGTTTTCCAGAAAACAAAATAAACCAAATCAGACAAAATGGTTCGCATCAGCATCATCGCAACTCTCGCTTTCGCCATTGGCGCCATCGCCCTCACCCCCAACGACGCGGGTGCTCGCGACGTCGGCAACGGCCAGGGCCAGCAATTCACCACCGGAGGCTGCGTTGCCGATGATGACTGCGCCGAGGGCTGCTGTGCCGGCGGTGCCACCGACGCTCAGGGCAACGCCGTCGGTATCTGCTCGGGCAACGGCGCCGAGTTCCAGAACGTGAGTAGCACCGGGCAATGAATCATGAATAACGGAGAGCGAGAGGCTAACCTTTTGGATTTCGACGAACAGGGAAAGACTGGCTGTGGCTTCGAGGACCCCAACGCGGCGCAGAGCATCGCCAACGCCCAGAAGATCGTCGAGAAGCAGGGTTTCTAAGCAACGCTGCCCAGCAAAGACGGTCACCTCATGAGGGCTTCGGGCTGAGATGTGTCACGGCAATATAACCGACGTCCATGGCCGGCGGGAACGTTGGTTGTGCGGTTTTAACTCACCAGAAAGAGAGGATTATAGGCACAGAGATGCTTCTCTTCCTCGTGCAATAGTAATATAATTATGGCACCCCTCAAAACTCGCGTTGTCGTCTGATGTTATATGCAAGCCGTACATGAAGAAAGAAAATATCAAAGGTCATGCTCACTATTTGAAGCAAACTCGTGCACTACATGCTATCTCGCACAGCCTGTCGCAGTAGTCGCACATGTCTAAGGTTAATGCTATCCACTGTCCTCAGCTGTGAATAAGATCGTCAACAGCATCTGGAACTCACAACAATTCTGGTAGAAGAACGTAGTATAATCCTTCGAGGTACACTTGCGTTTGAATTACACATAAACCTATAAACTAGCGGCCGCCATACGCGTATGTTGAAAAGAAAAGCAGTGATCTAGGTTAGGTAGAGAAGATTACTGGATTTCCACTTAACAGGCAGCTGTACCCCTGTATGGAAGTTTAAAAGTGGCTGCCTAGCGGCACGGGAACGCTAAAAGCCCAGAGTCGGGAATTTTTAGCGACATGAAATCCAATACGCGTATTGCAAGGGTCACTCTTACATGATTTTCATACACGTATTCCCACCTGCAGCCAACTTGCACACATTGTCACATACCATGAACAGCATATACCATATTCTGGAGGCCTCACACAGCCCCTTGAGCTCTGGGCTTACAAGTCACATCCTGACTAACCTAATAAAGAATTTTTCACGATATTTCCATGTATTTTTGGCTGCGAAATAGTGAATTGAAGATAGTATTTTGATGCTATGTGCGGGAGCGTCGTCGCGGCCTGCATATCAAGGGGACCGCTCATCGTCTCGCTTACTTTATCTCCAATCAATCGCAAATCCTTTGATCGTCATGTCTATCATATCCTCACGTCGATTCCCAGCATATATGGAACATATATTAGCACAGCCCCCTTGGCTAAGCTGAGGCTATGGTCGAGGTGCCGGTAGTTACCAAACTGCCAATGCCTCTTTTGAATTTATACCACGATCGAATACGCGCGATATCAGGGCTTGCTAAAAAGCAGTCTTATGGCTACCTGGAATGGTAGATGCAGACATGATTATAAAGTCTTGGCTGTTGCACCTCCAAGACTTCTGAACAGTTTACTCGCCACTCACAACCTCAGTATACTAAGTCTTGCATATTTCGGGACTTACAAATACACCATATTATCACCTATTCTCATCAGAACACAACCACCTTGCCCCTTGATCATGTCGACCGACCACTCTTTGCCGGCCGCCATCTTGGCCATCGATAGTCTGCTATCCGTGCCCGCCATCTACAACATCTTCAAGCACGGCTTTCGACATGCCGCCGTCCTGGGATGGGGCTACTTCTTCATCTTCCTCTCGCTCCGCATCATCTCCAGCGCGCTGCAGCTCGGCAGCTCCGACAGCACCACGGCATCGCTCGTCGCCAGCATCGGCCTCTCGCCGCTGCTCCTCTCGATGCTGGGCCTGCTCCACGAGGCGTGAGTTCCCCTCTCCACCCCCCGCCCCGCCCAAATTGCAACAATCACAAAGTCCAATATACTGACCCGTGTTCACAACCGTAGCCGGTCGTACATGTTCGACAGCCGCAACAAGAAGACGGAGCTCGTCTGGGTCCTGGCGCTGCACATCCTCATCACGACGGCCGTGGCCCTGACGGCCTCGGGCGCCTCGGCCATGAGCAAGCCCGACGCCACCGACGACGACCGCGCCAAGGACAAGACGCTCGTCACGGTCGGCATGGTCCTGCTGCTGCTCAGCTGGGTGCAGATCGCGCTGGTGGCGGGCGTCTCGTTTATCGCGCGGCCGCGCGCCGGCCAGGACGATCACAGACAGGGGAATCGGCTGGTGTACGCCGTGCTGTTCTCTGTGCCGTTTATTGGCATCCGGATCATCGTCAGTCTGGTCTATTTCGCCACGCAGAACCAGACCCTCAGCCCCGTCGCCGGCAGCATGGGGGTCAAGGTCGGCTTGGGGTTTATCGAGGAGCTGCTCGTGTCCGTCGCCTTTGTCGTCGTCGGCGTCGTGACTAGGAACGTTGGCAAGACACAAAAGGTGTCGACGGAGCAGGCTGCTTGGGGCAGTCAGCATGGGCTCTCGTCGGTGAGACCTAGGGCTTAGGAATGGATGGGGAGTTTGAAAATGTATCTACCTGTATATTTGAATATTGGTATTGGATAGCTGACCTAGGCAATGGGAAAAACGGGGTTGGAGGGGTTGATTCCTTTATAGACCAATTTTCATCGTAACGGATTACAGGATTTGATCGCTGCTCGACACATTGTTTTCCAATTTGATCATATCGAATCATTACAGAAGTCCTGCGATCACAATAGATACCACAGAATGGTACAATGTATTACCTACCCAATCCGCATGGCCGGCGATTGGTGTCACAGTATATTCTTAGGGCGAGATGTTTTCTAGTTTCATGTGATGGCATGATGGGCGTGAGAGCATATACATGTTTCGCATTGAGCCTGCAGTATGTCAACTGTAAATCTAGCTTTTGCTGTCGGACTGAAATGTCCTGTATATACAGAGACCGACAGTGACCTTGCTTGTTGTCTGCTTGAAATACGAAGTTCTCCGAGACATGGAGGAAGAGATTAGGCAGTGGTACTGTGCGGCTCACGATCAGGTGCCAAACGTGAAGAAATACGGGAACATATCAATTGAGAAGATTTGACAGTGTACCTAGAGAGGGGTGTATAGATTGCGTGCTCGGAAGATAGGATGAAACAGGAGCCTTTTTCGGGCAAGAGGGAGGCATAAAGAATCAGATGCGGTTTATTCGTCCGAACATTAATAGTAGTATAGGTGTTACGAGCTGACGTGCCGTCATCTCGTTTTTCTCTTCAAGAAAAAGGATAGCGCTTAAACACTATCACCTGGCACGTAAACCACCTCAGGCACTTAAACCCTGTAAGGCACGTAAACACTATCACTTTGCACGTAAACACTATGCAGCGCCAAAAAACACCGTATAGCGCCAGAAAACACTATCTACCTACCCATCTACCTACCATTAACCTACCTATCTGCCTACCTATCTACCTACTTATCTGCCTACCTATCTGCCTACCTATCCAAACAGCCATCTATACAGCCATCTATACAGCCATCTATACAGCCATCTATACAGCCATCTATACAGCCACCTACCTCCCAACAGCCATCTATACAGCCACCTACCTCCCAACAGCCATCCAAGTAGCCATCGATACAGCCACCTACCTATCTATTCACCTACCTATTCATATACCCCCCAACAGCCAGCCATCCAAATAGCCATCCAAGTAGCCATCCAAGTAGCCATCCAAGTAGCCATCCAAGTAGCCATCCAAGTAGCCATCCAAGTAGCCATCCAAGTAGCCATCGATACAGTCATCGATACAGCCATCAATACAGCCATCTACCTACCTATTCACCTACCTATTTACCTACCTATTTACCTACCTATTTACCTACCTATTTACCTACCTATTTACCTACCTCCCAACAGCGATTAGCTCCTGTTACTAGCTATCGTTATCACCGTCCTCCTACGGGATGGGTCCAGAAAGCACTGTAGATAGCCGTAAGCCGTGCACGGTCACCAATTAGATGTGGCTAAAAAGCAGGACAAAAAAAACCGACTTTGCACAGCTGCGAAAGCACCAAATCTTGTCGTATCGCGTTAAATTTTGCTTCGTATTAAAAATACCAACGATATCTATTATAGACCCGGGTGCATCCCAATTCGAAGGCAGATTGACTGCACGGGAAGCCGCCAAGCACCGAAAAGAGCAAAACGGCCAGCCCCGATATTCCTCGAATGGGGCCATCTGGTTGGCTACCAACGCCACGCCAAGCTTTGTGGCCGTAAACCTGTGGTATCTATGTGTTAAGATATCTCAATGGCTACCTGTCCATCATTGTGGTATGTTGCAGTAAGAAAAGAATTGTATAGTATTCACATGGATTCTATACTCTATAGATCTCGTATGATCTCTGCTTTATAACTGTCATCAATCTTAGTGCAAGCCTGAAATGGAGCCAGACAAAGGAATTGTCAATGATGAAAATTGGTCATCTCGGATCTTGGATACACGGCCAATCTACAGGGCCATTAGTGCCCGCTACGGGTCCCCACTTCCCCGCACTTTCCACTGCAGGAGAAGTTAACGCTGGGAGTCGAACGCGGGCCGCTGGGTTCAATGGTCATTTACCCCACAATCATTGCTTCCATGCTGCTAATCTTACTCTTTTCTAACGGCAATGTACGGCCACAAAGCTTGGCGTGGCGCCGGCGGCCAATAAGATGCTTTCGTTTCGATTTTTCGAGGTCGATAGATTCTATTTACTCCAGTATTGTGGCTTTATTTCCCTATCGTTCGCGGATGCACTCAGACTGCAGATTTTTATGGTCTTTAATTTTTAAATAATCAAAACGACGATCCGAACGGAGTCGAATTGGTGTTTTTATGACCTTCAATACGCGGACCGTCACTTTTGCGCACCCTTAGCCACACCACCAAAAGGAGGTTCTGGCGTGCGGTCTAAAATGCCAGCCAAGCCCATATACATACAGCTTCGGGAATCGGGACCCATCAACTACCAAGGCTGCAAGGATTAGGTATCCGTTCACTGCCAAAGATCCGTATTCATTAACTACCAAAAATAAGTACAAATTCGTTAACTGCCAAAGACACAGATTCGTTAACTGCCAAAAATACAGATTCGTTAATTTCTAAAGCTACGTATCCGTCAACTGTCAGAGATACGTATTCGTTGACTGCCAGGAATACAAGATCCGTCAATTTCTAAAGCTACTAGATTCTGACAGCACCTTCCAGGAGAATACGGACCCGTTAACTGCCTAAGATACGTATCCGTTGACTGCCAGAGATACGGATCCGTCGACTGCCAGCGATACGGGATCCTGCAAGCGTAGGTGGTTGCGCGCGCTGCGCGCAACCACCGTCAGCTTGTGTACATCTGTAGGGGTCGTCCGAACGGGGTGGTCGGACGGTTCATCAGACCACTCGAAGCGCCCATGTCATGCCATTGAGCAGCTAAACTCGCCCAAGAGGAGAGGAGAACGCAATCAAAATAATGGCGAGGGGAGAGAGAGCACGCGAGCTTGTACGCGACGAGAGAGACGTTGCAACGCCGGGCACCGGTTACAGTTAGCAGTGTTATGTGTCTCCAATCTTCGGTCGTTTTCTCCCCGACCCAATCACAAACCTTGTTCTGTGCTATCCTGGGCGTCATCCCATTCGTCACTCGATCCATGAACATGCTATTCTGCTACACCTCGAGCTGCCTGTATATATGTGCATGACCATTTGGGGGAGGAGCGGGGAAGAGAGGAAGAGAGGGGGGGTCTACCAAGAGGAGGAGAGAGACGCTTGTTGGTGCGATGACAGGTCGACTCTGGTTGACTCGGCTGGTTCTTCGGCGCGGGTTGACGAGGTTTATGAGTTGCACGGGTCAAGTAATGAATGAAACGCACATTAGTAGGTTGGCGGAGGGCAGGTAGAGTTCAGGGTCCATCCATTTCACCCCAGCCCGCTCTCTTCGGCTCTTCGATGTGCCAGCTTGCTACTATTCCCCGCGTGGCGCTTTTTCCTCCTGCTGCTCGGTTTTTGTTTTTGTTTCTCTCGCTAGCTTTCTTTCCCATGAGTTAATTTACATTCACAATCTACTTCCATCTGTTGTTTCGAGGGCAGTCGAAAGATTCACTCGAATGACGGACGGGTGATTGCCTCGGCCGGCCCTGTCTACCAGGCAGTCAAGACTTCATCGTCCTCTTCTCTTTAGTAGCAGCAGCAGTCATGATATGCCCTCCGGCCCTGCGGCCAGCCTTGGTCGCCAGCGGTGTCAGTTTACGCGCGACGGAACAGCTCGCGCTGAGAGCTGCAGCGTCGCGCATTTTAGGTTCGTCGATGCTCCAATCCCCCAGGCCTACATAGTAGTAGGTGGCCAGTAGTACCGGGCTTCACCTTGCTCGACTCCTACTACCACACACACATCCCTCTCACACCCGGTCTATTGTCGTTCGCAGTGTGCCCTATAGCCAGTCAGCATCATGTATATAGAACCCGTACTAAAGCACGCCTCGTAGCCACGCAGCCAATCGCAGGCCTCTCCATCTCATGTCAGAACAAGAAGCAATGGCACAGCACCGTTGTCAGGAAGCCGGTTGTGCTACCGGCAGCCGTCAAGCACGAACGCGGTCAGCCTGCAGCAGCGGCATCATCTCGCATGGTCATCCCCACGACCGCCTACTCAACGGTCGTGGAGCCGCCCTCGACCCCGTATGCCGGCCTCACCGTCGGCGTCCCGCGTGAGACTTTTACCAATGAGCGCCGCGTGGCCTTGACGCCCCAGAATGTGACCGTCTTGAAGAAGAAGGGCTTTGCCAAAGTCTTGGTCGAGCGCGGCGCCGGCACGCAGGCTGATTTTCCCGACGAGGCCTATGAGAATGCGGGCGCCACGCTCGTCGAAGCTGGCGGCATCTGGGCCGCGGCCGACATCATTCTCAAGGTCCGAGGACCAAACACTGCCGAGATCGATCGCATCAAGGAGGGTGCGACCATCATCTCCTTTTTGCAACCCGCCCAGAATAAGGACATTGTCCAGCGCCTGGCCTCCCGTAATGTTACTTCATTTGCAATGGACATGATTCCGCGCATCTCCCGCGCGCAGGTCTTTGATGCACTGAGCTCCATGGCCAATATTGCTGGATACAAAGCCGTCCTAGAGGCGTCCAACAATTTTGGGCGCTTCTTGACCGGTCAGGTTACCGCGGCCGGTAAGATTCCTCCTTGCAAAGTTCTTGTCATTGGTGCCGGCGTTGCTGGGCTGAGTGCAATCGCCACGGCACGGAGAATGGGAGCCATTGTCCGTGGCTTTGATACACGATCTGCCGCCAGAGAACAGGTGCAGTCCCTGGGTGCCGAATTCATCGAGGTGGAACTCGAGGAAGACGGTTCTGGGGCCGGAGGTTACGCCAAAGAGATGTCGCCCGAATTTATCGCTGCCGAGATGAAGCTATTTACCGAACAGGCTCGAGATGTGGACATCATTATCACAACTGCTCTGATCCCCGGAAAACCTGCTCCGAAGCTCATCACCAAATCCATGGTCGAAATAATGAGACCTGGTTCCATTGTCGTCGATCTGGCTGCCGAAGCTGGCGGTAATTGCGAAAAGACTGAACCTGGAAAATTGGTCACACACAATGGTGTCAAGATTATCGGTAAGTGAAGGAATCACATGTGGAACGGCGCTTCGTGAATAACAATTTCCAGGCTACACTGATCTACCCTCTCGCCTGCCCACTCAGTCATCGACGCTCTATTCCAACAACATTGTGAAATTTCTCCTGTCCATGGCACCAAAGGAAAAGTCATATGGCGTCGATTTCTCAGACGAAGTCGTACGAGGAGCCATCGTGACAATGAATGGCGAAGCTATTCCCACGGCTCCCCGGCCTGCTCCTCCGCCAGCACCAGTGGTAAAACCAACGACGGTCGTTGAAGAAGTGGTTGCTATCACTCCTTTCCAGAAGACTACCAGAGAGGTCACGGCTGTCACTGCTGGAATGGGCACGGCTCTAGCTCTTGGCAAGATGACCGGGCCACTCTTCATGGGAAATGCCTTTACCTTTGCTCTGGCCTCGTTGATTGGATACCGTGTGGTATGGGGAGTACAGCCTGCTCTTCACTCGCCGCTCATGAGCGTCACTAATGCTATATCTGGTATGTCTACGATCCTCCTATTCATCATGCAGAAAAGCTGACGAACACAAGGCATGGTTGGCATTGGTGGCTTCTTCGTCATGGGAGGTGGATATCTTCCTGAAACGTTTCCTCAAGCACTTGGTGCGGCATCCGTGTTGTTGGCCTTTGTCAATGTCTCGGGTGGATTTGTCCTCACCAAACGAATGCTGGACATGTTTAAACGTAAGAAATCTGCTTCATCTTCTAATACAAGTTGGCTCACAAAATACAGGCCCCACCGATCCTCCCGAGTACCCCTGGCTGTACGCAGTGCCGGCCGCCTTGTTCGGAGGAGGCTTCCTCGCTGCCGCTTCTACGGGCGCCGCTGGTCTTGTACAAGCTGGATATCTCGTGAGCTCGGTCTTGTGTATCAGCTCCATCTCGGGTCTAGCTTCGCAGGCGACAGCACGTATGGGCAACATTCTCGGTATACTGGGTGTTGGCTCCGGTATTCTGGCTTCACTTCTTGCTGTCGGCTTTTCACCAGAGGTGCTGACACAGTTTGGCGTGCTCGCCACAATTGGCTCCATCGTCGGATTCGTAATCGGCCGTCGGATCATACCGACTGACCTGCCCCAGACCGTGGCCGCTCTTCACTCCGTAGTCGGCTTGGCTGCCGTGCTCACGAGCATCGGAAGTGTCATGGGTGATCTGTCCCATGTGACGACCCTGCACCTTGTCACGGCATACCTCGGTGTGCTTATTGGTGGTATCACCTTCACCGGCTCTATCGTCGCCTTCATGAAGCTCGCCGGGAAGATGTCGTCACGACCACTACGCCTTCCAGGGCGCCATATCATCAATTCTGGCATGTTGGCTGGCAACTTTGCAACCATGGGCGCATTCGTTACCATGGCGCCAGGGTCCCCAATGATTGCTGCTATGGCACTCGGTGCAAATACCATACTGTCTTTTGCCAAAGGCTTCACGACAACGGCTGGAATCGGAGGCGCAGATATGCCCGTCGTGATTACAGTCTTGAATGCCTACAGTGGCTTTGCACTCGTAGCCGAGGGGTTCATGCTTGAGAATCCCCTACTTACCACGATTGGCGCCCTCATCGGCGTGTCCGGTTCGATCCTCTCGTATATCATGTGCGTCGCCATGAACCGGTCCCTGACCAATGTTCTCTTCGGCGGCATATCAGCACCCGCCGCGGATACCGAGTACAAGGTGGAAGGAGTCATTACACAGACGAGCGTCGACGACACGGCCGAAGCCTTGACGAACTCGGAAAACGTCATCATCGTCGTCGGCTACGGCATGGCGGTCGCCAAGGCGCAGTACGCGCTCAGCGAGATCGTCAGCACGCTGCGGTCCAAGAACATCAACGTCCGGTTCGCCATCCACCCCGTCGCCGGCCGCATGCCCGGGCAGTGCAATGTGCTGCTGGCCGAGGCCAGCGTCCCGTACGACATCGTGCTGGAGATGGACGAGATCAACGACGACTTTCCTGATACGGACCTGGTCCTGGTCATCGGAGCTAACGACACAGTCAATCCCATCGCGCTGGAGCCCGGCAGCCCGATCGCGGGTATGCCAGTGCTTCACGCTTGGAAGGCGAAACAAGTCATTGTCATGAAGCGGGGCATGGCCTCTGGCTACGGTAAGAAAGAATTTTGTGGCCGACTGCTTTCCACGTTTTGATGTTTCAACTGACGATAAATTATTCCAGCCGACGTGCCGAACCCCATGTTCTACATGCCGGGAACCAAGATGTTGTTCGGCGATGCCAAGGTGACCTGTGACGGTGAGTGTCTGATTAGTTCCTCGCGCCCTATGATCGATATTGACATTTTTTTTCTTCTTTCCCTGCAGCAATCAAGGCGGCCATCGAGTCTCGGACTTAGGAATAATGTGGAAAATGGGCAGAGATGGAGGAGGTATCTCGGCGCAGCACAGCATGCATTCATATGTAAATTGCTTTCTACAAGCGCAAATCATGTCTCTGGCCTCATCCCCCATCTACTCGATACATGCCGTCTATTTAATGTCATTTATCATTGCATATGCTTCTGGGGTATATCAGATGGGTGCGTGGCATTTATCGGCGCTTGATTGACTTGAGCGTTGGTATTAAGTTTAATCAGTAGTCTCAGTCGATATTAAATGTCCTCACACTAGACGTCACTTTGCTCAAGTGACAGGCCATTTGATGGGCACGTTCAATTGGGGAGAAGGATACGACAGGATTGAGCACATGCTCGCAAAGTCTTGTCTAAATCATGTCTAGACTTGTCATTATTACCTGAGGTGACGGGCGACTTCAGATGTTCGGGGGTGTGGATTACAAGAGAGAAGTGTTACACCAAGATCGACTCGAGCTATTAATCCCGAAGCGGGAGCCCGTCAAAAGCGGTGTGAGATGTTGGGATGGCGGATTGTCGTCCATTCACCGGCGCTCTGTCTACACCATATAGATCGAACGATGGTCTATTCTTCTTCTTCTCCCGGGGCAAGACCACGCATTCTACTGCTGACGAGCGCCGAACGCCAAGACGAGGCAAAGAAGTTCTACGGTTGACGGGTGGGCACGGATGATCGGACGGCGCTGTGGCTGACGGGCACCAAAGGGCAAGAAGCCATTCGTCTGACAGGCTAATGATTTCACCATCAACTCCGCGTAATTTTAAACAAGTACGCCGTAAGAAAAAAACGGTTCGCAACTCCCGGGCGCCACCGCTGGGCGACCATGTGGACTGGCTGGGGGTGACAAAAGAACGAACGACGAAAAGAGACGACGAATCTGAGTACAATATTCTACTCCGCACAGACACGCAGACAGCGGAACGGGAATAGAGAAAGCGACCGGAAAAGAAAAGAAGCGATAGAAAAAGCGCGCAAAAGCCAAAACCTCGTGGTCGTATGATTGGATTTTGGGAGACAGAGTCTTGCCTTATCACCGATTTCCTAGATTGAGTTGGGTGGGAGAGACTGCCGTGTTGCGACCGACTGGCAGACAAGAGAGAGACGACGCGGGAAGAGATTCGTGTGTCTCTGCCTGCCCGGCCGAATGAAGTGCCCACTAGTGTAGAAAACGCCACCCGCGCCGCTGGGCCGATCTCACTTTTGTGGACAGGTGGGAGAAGCAGAGAGAATACTGTGTAGCTAGAATAGCCTTAAGTCTAGAAACAAAAATCGCTTTTAGAGTTCGCGCAGCTCGGACCCGTCAACGGTCAGATACGAACTCGACTATCGCTGTGTAGGGGAAACAAAATCCAGTCCTCCATCGTCAATGCACAGCAGCACGCATGCAGCCTCGCTTTGGGCTCGTTTCGGGATGAATGCGTGTCTCTCGGTTCAGCATGAGCGAGGACCCCATAACAACACCTTGCTTGCTTGCTGCTTTTCGCTATCTCGGCATAAGAGTGGGAATCAAGAGAAATCTCTGTTTGCAATGAATTGCTTTCGCCTGTTCTGAGAGACGCTGAAAAATGCAAAATGCCAGAAATGCGAGATTTGAGATGAGTATCCATTGAAAATACGGGAGAGTAGATGCATAAGAGGATCCCTTGAAGCACAGGTCAAATCTCGAAATACGGGGACCTGCTATGATAAGCAACAAAAGAAGCAGTCAGCGGCAGCAGCAGCAGCAGCAATTGTCCGCAGCATGCCGACAGTGGACACACCCTTAAACTCCGTCTCCCGAGCCCCTTGGGGATTCGCATATGCTATTCCTGTTCTGGCATATGCGTGGACAGGATTTTGTTACCGGTCTCCAGTTCTGTCATTCGCGCTGACTCGAATTGAAGGATGAGAAGAAAAACCAGACGCGCGAGCGAAAGGGCTGAACGGCCGTTTAGCCGTAGCCAAGAAGATGTCGAAAGGTTTCTCTCCTCCATCAGGTTACAGCGGCGCCAATGTACGACGAGCATAACCGGAAGCGCGCGCCATCCGTCGCTTCCCACGCACCTCCAAGTTGGGAATGGAATGTGTAGCGTGACAGTAATGCAAGTTCCTGACTTGCGCGCGTGTTGGACATGTGGGTAACGAGAAAAAGTCTAAAACCTGAATTGGTGACCTGTCGTTACTCGCGGGTTATCATCTATGACGAGACTCTGCTCTGTATCCCGTCCTGCGCGGCTTTTCCTTGTCAGGACTCTCAGGAAGCACGCCTGTAAAGTGGTTCTCTCCCCCGTCCTCAGCCCCATTTACAGAGGAGAAACAAAATTCTATTTGGGCCGGTGGAACCACCGTCGCTGCGACGCTGCTTAAGCTTGTCCGAGTTGCTCCATTACTCTAAACTCTCGACCGGCGTCTTATCGTCTTTTTTTCTTCTCCTTCTGGCAGTCCCTGACATGTCTCTGCGCGGAACCAAAACGTAGCTGCAGGGGCAGAATGTCAAGTCGCTTCAACCTTAATCACCACGGGCAAAAGGCCACGCAGGTACGGAACGTCTTGCTTGGATAGATGGATTGCAGTAATTGGGTCTCAGCCAACTGATCAACTTAAAAATAAAGAGCGCCGAAGAGACAAGGCAGAGGGAAATACATAGGGAAGAGAAGGACGAAAAGAGTTCTTACTCGGGAGCCGGAGCTAATAGCCCAGAGGCATTAATCGCAGGGATGCTCAAGTCCTTCCGCTGAAGCACACTAACATGTTCGCGCTCTCTCCGTACAATGGGCATTCTTCTGCTTACTGCGCGTTATGGGTTATGGCTTCGCAAGAAATATACCAAAATAAACCTGCATTCATCCATCTGAACCATCTCTGATCCGCCCACCTGGTATTATCGTTACCCGGGTAATTGGGCGACGGAAATAGAATACATAGAAATGAAAGAAAAACAAGACAATAACCAGCTTCGCTAAATTGCCCAAGCATCTTTTCGTATTTGGCAGTTCGTATTCTACATACACAACCGCCCCCTGTCCAGCACATTTCCATCGCTAGCAGCACCACCCTCTCAGCATCTCCACGTCTCTCTCCTGCACCTCACAGATCCATTCTTCAAGCCACCAGCCTCATTCGGGCATTAGTATCGCATCTCTCTGCTCGCTTGGCGACTCATGATTGGCCACATTCCATGTAACCTTACTTCCTGCACTAAGCAGACCAGGATTTCCTAAAAGATGAAGACAGCGTCGATCAGATCTGCATGTGGTTTAGCCAGGCACCGCCTATCCTTGTTCCCCCATCAACTCCTCACGCACGCTCGCGAACCTCGGGGGCTTTTTGGCTGAGGCCCTTTTGTGCTTTTGTCAGCTACAGCTCTGACTTATTGCTCAATTCGTCCTAATCTCTACTACCTCTACCGTACCAGGAACTCCGTACCATTCATATCAGCACTCATCACTTACTTGGTACTGCCACCCCCCTATCCCCCCGTGATAGCCGTAGTGTATTGTAGAGGCAGACACGGCCATTACCTACCTCGGGTACGGAATACTTCGTACAGCCAAATGACGACTCGAATGTCTACTCCATCCTGCTTCTCTCTCTTACCCACCCATCACGCTCTTCTGCGCGCATCACCTGTCACGGATGATGCATGGCGCCTGCATGGCCCAACTCAAGCGCCAAGCCATGTTCCGTAGGATAGATTGACAATCTTCCACTTTCATGTGGACCAGAGCGTCGGGCTAGTATTGACCAGTCTCAACGCCTCCTTCTCCTCCTCCTAGTGTACGATAGACTCCTCCTCCTCCTCCACCACCCCCAGTTCACCACCGTTGCTCGAACCCCCCTGGGTCCCTGGCACACTGGCAAGCCCGGTCTGGGCAAGGTCAGCCAGCCAAGAGCGGTGGTCCCATCTTCGTGAACCCCCGATCGGTAAGCTAAGCCGCAGGAGCTGGTCTCCTTATAATAGAAAAATACCCGCCAGCATGTGCCTTTCCTGATTGCCTGTTTGTTTTCTTCAACGCAAGTTCACTCTTCCCCGTGGCGATCTTTATCAACTTTCGCCTGCCGCTCGTTTGCACCACCCTTGCCTTGTGTGTCCTGTCGCTCTCGCTGCACGTTTGCTTGGCGGTCTTATAATAGTAGATCTGGGAATACCTTTCTATACAAAAGAAGATCGTCGTCCTCGCCATACATACCCCATCAGACGACCCCGTCCGGAATAATTATCAAGTGGAAAGGACTTCAGAGAAGAACGTGGATCATGAAGTTCTCATCAGTGTCATCGCACGCCCTGTGCGGTGCTGTCGCTTCTGCGCTCACGCTGCCCAACACCAGCCCCAAGCGTGGCCTCGACGTCACTCCTCTTGATCTGGACCAGTTTGGTTGGTTTGAGACCCTGTCCCTCGAGGATGCCAAGTCTGGTATCGTCAAGTCGCACAACGGAACTCTCTCCCAGATCGTCGGCGAGATTGCACAGGACTTCTCGGGCGTGCCCGACGTCATCTCCAACGCTCTCAACATCGCGCCCACCAAGAACAAGGGAGATGCCGACACCACGGAGACGGACTCCTTCTCCAAGGTCAACACAGTCCAGGCCGCCTCGGCGTCGTGCCCCAACCCCAACATCCGCTTCGAGTGGAGGAACTACTCGGACACGGACAGGCACGCCTTTGTCGATGCCATCAGCTGCCTGATGAAGGCCCCGGCCTCGGGCAACTACCCTCCCGCCCAGAACCGGTACGAGGATATCGTCCGTGTGCACCAGGCCATGACCAGCACCATCCACGGCAACAACATCTTCCTCTTCTGGCACCGATACTACGTGTGGACCCTGGAGCAGATCATGAGGGACGAGTGCGGCTTCGACAGGGCCTTCCCGTGGTGGGATGAGACGCTCGACGCTGGCAACTTCCACAGCTCCTCCATGTTCACGGCCGACTTCTTCGGAAGCCTGCCGGCCGCCACCAACGGCCAGGGCACCTGTATTACCGATGGTGTAAGTATACAAATTTTGGAAATCCACTACCAAGAAACATGATAAGCTGACTATATAATAGGCTTTCGCCAACCACGTCTGCCACATTGGGCCCGGCACGGGCAACACCGACCACTGCCTGTCGCGGGCCGTGGACGAGTCCCTGACAGCGCAGTCGAACCAGGACTTTGTCAACACGTGCAACTCGCGCACCAACTACCCGGACATGGAGAACTGCGCCGAGCTGGGCCCGCACGCCTACGGCCACAACGGCGTCGGCTCCGTCATGGCCGACGTGTCGTCGAGCCCCTCGGACCCCGTCTTCTTCATGCACCACCTCTTCGTCGACCGCAACTTCTGGCTCTGGCAGAACGGCGACGCCAGCCGCAAGACGGCCATCAACGGCTGCATCGACACGGCCTCTCCCTGCACCCCGCTGACCCTCGACACCGTCATCTCCGTCCAGGGCCTGCGCCCCGACGTCACCGTCCGCGACATCATCGACACCCAGGACGGCGCCATCTGCTACCTCTACACCTACTAGGATAGTCAAGAAAATAGTTAATACTTATTAGTCCTCCTTTTTTATACCTTTCTAATTCTCCCCATCTTCACACACACAACAACATCACGGTCTCTCTATACAAACTTTTCTATCACTCAAATGGGACCAGGCAAAATGTGCAAATCATGATATCCAACTATTACCTACTACTACCAATACCACAGAATTTGGCGCTCAAACGGGATTTCGGATCGGCTGGGTGGCAAAGTACGGCGTACTACTACTGCACACAATCATCGATCGTCTTTTACATCTATCTAATTAGTAGTCTTTCCCCTCAAAAGAATCATAATACTAATTCAACACAAAAAGACACCACCGCCAAGATCTTCCACCAATAGTCCCATGTGTTCAATTGTGATCGTTGTGATGATGTCGTTAGTATAGGGCAGAGTTACGGCACCAAGTAAGCTTTTCTTCGTTGGGCTGACTACTGTAGCAAAGTTCGTATTTCCCACCCCTGTAGATCCGTTAGCCGGCGGGAAATCCTTGGAAACCGTCACAACAAGTCGGCGTCCCAGCTAACCTACCGCTGCGGGACTGCTAGGTGCCTAAGAAGGCTTCTTACTTTAGAAGGCTTCCCTATATATTGAGGGTCTTAAAGAGCAGAAGTACCTATGCCCACAGGAAGGCTTCTTTTATCGGAAGGCTTCTTCGTTATCGGAAGGATTCTCACCCCCTGTAAGACCACTATAACGTCCACTATAGCCTCCACTGTAAATTTGCCGAGTAGCACCAAAAAAGTCAAAAAGAATGGTTCAAATTTTCTATCTTTTGACCACACCGAGGATCGAATACAAGATTTATAGGTTATTATCAAAGCATCGTCACAGTCAACTACGGCATCACGGATTTACAAATTTACGAAGGCATGGATGAAGAATCTGTTAATTTGCTATATCAGGGCAGTGTGGTCCCAGTGGTGTATACAGGGTGGCCGAGAAGGCTTCTTCTTATCGGAAGGCTTCTTTGTTATCGGAAGGAATCTTTTTTACAAAAGGCTTCTAGCGGACCTAGTGTTCCCACTACGGTAGCTAGCTAGGCCGGATCGCTTGTTAGTGACGGAGATCTGACGTCTGTGGCATAACATAGTCCTTTTGTCGCTCGTCGCTCCAGCATAACGTGCCCACGTGCCCTATTCTTTATTCCCAGTAGCGCTGGCTTTTTGGGCTGTTGGTTTCGTTCTTCGTTTCCTCTGTTGGTTTGGTGCTGACATCCCCATGAATCCTTCTTCGGCATGCCGCCTCCCGTGCGCCGCCGGCTACAGGTAACGTGCCACGACCGGCGGCGACGACACGTCGGGTTCGTGTTCCGCGAGAGGGGGGAATAATGGAAAAGCCACAAAAGACCGCAACGATCTAAAAAGCTTGGTCTGCAGCTTCCGGGGTGTAGACGATGCAGTGCAACTGGATCTATAGTCAGCCTCATGCACGTAATACAAGGATCAAAAAGGTAGGAAACTTGAATGTTATGTAAGAATTGGGCGGTATGCGGTCACGGTTGCACCGCTGAGTTATGTGGTGGTCAGCATTTAACCTAGGTTCTTGGGTAAGGGCAATATTGTGACGTGGTTTCTTGCCTTCTATACCCAGGCGCAAAGTGTTGACCTTGTGATCAGCACGAGATGCAAGCCACGCCACGTAGGAGAGAGTGAGGTGAGATGCAGCGAGCTATTGAATAGAAGCTTCTTGGTGTTATGTCATGGAGGCTGAATACTGCATTGCAGTAGGTAGCCTAATGATCGACTTTGTCCTCGGCAGAGATGGAATACAGTCAGAGTAAGAACTTGAGAGATAAATTCAGTAAAATAGATAAAATAAAAGTATAATGTTTGTAGGCTATACAACCCATGAGTACATCAACCGGAAGTGCGAGGGTGTCTATAGTATTGAGACGGAATGGATCTTACCAAGCTATAAGCCAACGGATTTCGGCATGAGTTGAAGTGTAATGTCAATAAGATGTAAACCAATCACGAATTACAACATAGATGATTCGTAAATCGAGAACCAGTCCCAGGAAACTCGGTGGGCTTGTGGTTTGAAAGCCATTCTGCTGAATCTCCAATCTCGATACACGATATGTGACTTGTTTGAAATGATATACTACCCACTTCATGAGTGCCTAAGTTATCGTAGCTGATATCACTTCAGAGATGACTGATTTCAGTATCAGCAAAGACGTTTCTTATATCATATAACCATCAAATACACCCCTCTCCACGTTTTCCATAACAAAGACAGAGAAAGTCCAAAACATGAGCTGTGGTAGCATTGCTGAAGGTGCTTGTTATTTGTAGTACATAGACGGTCCAGCCAACATGTGTAACGCAGAACGGAACAATCAAAGCACTCAAGTCTCAAGCTACAGGAATCAAAATCTCTCTCATCTTAGAATGATTTAAAAGTCTAAAAGATTTGTGAATGATATCTTTGCTGCCATTCAGGACTGAGTATCGAACGGGACTTTGGTTGGGTTGTATATTATGGGCATCATCTCTACCTAGTTATGTTTGATGACGTGATAAACGATACAGCTTGTGTCAAAAAACATGCGGAACGATATTAGTCGGTGATTGAACCCTTATACTCAATGCATGATAAAAATCACTGGGATAAGTTCTGATGTGCCGTTCGAGCTTTCAGCCCAAACCAATAATAAAGCTAGTTTTAAGGAGCTGGTAAAATGATGTCTATTTTCATGGACATGGCAGTCGCCTAACGGCATTGTCTTAGCAGATGGCGGAAGGCATGAAAATACTCGGACTTTCGGTATTCGGGCTAAGAATTTTGCATTTCAGAGGGCCGTCTTTGGGATACCCAAAGACGGTCGGTTGATCACATTTACTTGCTAGACTTCCATGGACTTCCTGCAGTCAATAAAGCGCGTCCAATCCATACTGTATTTGCCGCAAAGGAAATTGTCCCGTGAATGACTGAGACATGACCCTACGAGATCGAGAACTTGGGAATTGCCACACAAACTAAATGGATTCTTACCATCAATGGAGAGTTCAACCGCCGAATTTGACAAGCCGAGACAATGACGCTGTCTTCAAGATAATTGAACAGTAAAAACGGACTGGGAGATGATTTTTTCACCAGAGTTCTTGGACAACTTGACACGGAGCCAGAATGAAATTCAGGACAATTCTCGGGAGATCGCTCACGAAAGCTATCTGTCTTGCTTTCTTGACGATCGTTGCTGTGCTACTCGGCTTTATTCTAAAAGCGGCTTCGGCTTCCGCACCAGTGTTCGATGTCAGCTACAAGCCAATCTTTTAGTCTTCGTTCCTTTGTTCACCGTCCCACTTTCTTCTCGCGTCAGACATGACCTCGAATATGGTATCATATGCCAAAGCCTCTGTCGTTGCCTTATTATTTGTGGGTAGGAACATGCCATGATCTGGAGATTCGAGAATCTTGTGTTTCCAAACTCACGAGCGGCATCCTTGCTTTGCTTGGGACATGCCATCCTTTGACACAAGCAAAATAACAGCGGGCTTCTTGTCACCCCTTCAGTGATTCAACCCCCGATTGCTGTGCGGTTCTTGGAAGCATTACGGCTGTCCAAACTTCTATTCTTTCTGGTCCTTTGGCGGTTGAGCCAGCGAGAATCAGTACTTCCTCGAGTTGCGGAATCGTGGCCGTCGTGTCGGTACCTCTTCGAGGCGGCGATGTATTGTGTTACATAGCCATCCAATGCACTACATGCCAGGTCAGTTACAGTTGTTATGGTTCAAGAAGTGATACTGTGATATTACCTCGGCGACGCGTCCAAAGCTCCGACGCAATGCATGTTACGATTGCATCTTGTCCATGACAAATTTTGCCCACACCACGCAGCAGAGCCAAAGTCTTGTCGTCTGGCTTCCAGTTGGGGTAATAGACAAATATGCGGGTGCGGGACAAGGGATTGTCACAACCCGAGCCCTCGCGATCCACGAGATGGTCATAGCGGCTCGACTCTCCCGGCGCCCGATACAGAAAGAACCACACCCGAACGAGACCGAAATGTTGAGATTGCAAGTAAAGACGCCGAAGTGATGGCGCGTGAACGAGCCGGCGTGCTATGGCTGCCAGCAAAGGGAGTATAGCCTCGTCTCGCGGTATGCATCGGAAATCGCAACCACTGTACGCTTGAAAGGCAAATGGATAGTCTGCGTCTGCGGCCCAGACTTGCGCTAATGCTCTCTCGTTCTCCTCGTCGAGTTCGTAGTATCCAGGCGGGAGGATATCCATGTCCGCATAGAAGGGAACGACGCTGCCCTGTTCGGGAGGGTTGTCATGCCTGTGGAGATGGTTTCCGGCACACCCTTCGAAGAACCATTGGCCCGTAGAGCTGACAAGGGAGAAATGGATTGAAATTTGGCGCAGTGAATTCCAGCAAGAGGGGCTTTCGGTCTCTGGAGTTTGTCCCGGCCAGAACAGAGTGGGATCTATGGGGCCGCTGTAGATGAGGTTCTGAATACTGCTTCGACCCAACATGTCACCCAGCGCACCACAGAAAGAAATGGTCCGATTAGGGAGCCGTATCTTGTGTGGGTAATACGGCGGGTTGAAATGTACGTGCAGAGTCTTACACGAGGGCTGGGGTTGAAATCCGGTGACTGCATCGCAAAGGGCTGTATCTGCTGGCGACGCAATGGCAGGAAACAGTGCGAATAGCTGGGCGTCAAGTCGATGACCTCCAGGTTCGGAAACGCTGCCATGAGGGCAAATTGGTCACCCGACTCCATGTGCCTTGGTTCAGGACTCAAGCGAAATGATGCCACACAGGGGACGACAACCAAAGGGTTGTGAACAAATCGGATGTACGACCATCTGCATCGCGTAGTGTGGAGGTCCTGCTTTCCACCTGGAGTGCCATCGTAGTAAGGTGGGGTCCGCGAATAAGGTCTCTTGTCCGTGGGTGAAAACATATCGATGTCAAGTTCCAGTTTGCCGCCAGCGGGCCAATGCGATAACTCTCGTAGGAGCGTTGAGAGGTGGCGCCCGAACATGTTGTTGTTGGCAGCTCTGTCTGCTGCCGTCTCGTACTGAGTGTAGTCTTGCGGGGTGTAGCGTGGCAAAATTAAATCGACGTGAAGTTGTCGCAGGAAGCGACGACGTCTTGTGTCGGCTGCAAAAGCCGAACAGAATTCGTCAAGCTCGTCGCTTGTGATGCGTAGGGATCGGAAGGTCAACGGCTCAATGGCGTATTGCCAAGAGCGTGACAATGCGGCCAGAGGAGCCAGTGCTGGCTCTCCTTGCTGATTGCCTGGTTTTCGTCTCGGAAGATGCCTGGCAATTTCTGCCAGTATCTCCTGAGGGAGGCGCTCCATTGCGATAGGTTGATGGCGTTGGAAACTGGCGTGAAGTTTGGTGTTGGGTTGCAATGAACAGACGGCATTGAACACCTAAGTTGGTGCTTAACGGAGGTGCCTAGGTAGGTACCTTTGTAGCTGGCAGCAAATTTCTTTATCAATATTGATTGTGTGCACTAGAACGATAAATCTTGAGGCATGCCGTCCTCGGTGATGCACCACTGGCTGAACGTCGGCATATTCGAGGGTTTGACTGAGGTTGCCCACCTAACTGGGCACTCACGATTGGTACACCTATTCTGCCATGTGGTAACATGGCCGTGTTTTCTACTACGCATCACATATCTCATTGCAACTATCTGCAAATGAGAACTCAACAGATACCGGTTGGCATGCGTGCTTCTACGGTCGTTCTTTATCCAAACCGCCAGTCACAATCAATGAGTGAAAGTGACCCGATTTCCAGTCAAGTTGCTACCATGATTGACAACCAACCGTAAACAGCAGGACTGCTTTCTTACAGCCATTTGTCCAGAAATCCGTTCTAATAGGTAGATATTCAGATACTATTTCTACAGCCTATCGCGGAGCACGCATACTGCAAATCCCCCACCTCCGCCACCAGAGCTCTACCTTGTAAACTGAACGCTGAAGAAACATACTCTCAAGGCGCCTCATGGAATTCAAATTGACAGATAAGATAAAATGGAAAATGAAGAAAAGCCTGGATTTTTGTCGCTGATATTTCAAGTACCTAAATATGCCCACACGAGAGGACGCTTCTACTTTAGGTGTCTCTTCAATGGCAGATTTGCAGCCCTAAAACCGACATCAATCCAGAATGCTCTCGTAATACACCATCATGACACCCTGATGGACAGTCTTGGCGAAGCCCTTGAGCTCGGCGTGCGCTTTGCAGTCATTGTCGTAGTACTTCATATCTTCTACACTCGAAAACACCGATACTACCGCAACAGTGAAGCCCTGGGCTCGCTGATCAGGAAATGCTCGGCCTGGCTTGACAGCGAGTATATATGGCTTTCCATCCTGGATGGACATATGCGTCAGCAATTCTGGAATCTGCGAAGGGCGCTTGAAGAAGAAGCGAAGGGAGGGTGCCGCCCCACCTTGACAGCTTTCTCAGGCATGTGCCTATAGATTTCCAGCAACTTATCCTGGTCCTCTGCATTTGGAATCTTGAAAAGGGTAATTCGTTGAATTGGCTTGGTGGAGGCCATTTTTTTTAGTTGCAATAATATTGAATCAATGATAAGCTCTGATGATAACAGGTGCAAAAGATTGTTGTCGCTCGTTTCGTATAATATCACTGGTCATATGAGCATAGTATTGATAAGTGCCTGCGTAGAGCCCCAAGTAGTACGGTCAAAATATACTGACGCAGGGTCTTCCCGACCGAGAAGCCGGTTCCGAACCCGGTCGCAATCCGATTCGTGAATCAGGCTCAGATGGAACTAAAAGCCGGTGGTCATCGCTGCTGCTCGGAAACAAACTCGACGGCTAACAATGCTGCCCACAGCGAGACTCGGAACCAGCTCGGAATGCTCGCTGATGCCCCGCATGATCGACCTTTGTAGGGGTCTCCATCCCCACATAACTGCCGGTAGCCACTCTGTATAATGCTACCTATTACTATAATCTGACGGGGCGGGGCACGGTTGAATACAATCATCACAGGGCGTCACTGTTTGCGCAACACTTGACTTATTAATATATTTCGAACTTCAGTACTCCAAGTATCAAGGTTCATCAGGCTCAGAGAATTGGCTATCAAGTCCAACTTTCCCTGGAAAAACGTATCACAAAAGATGGCGTCTGTCACACTCACTGGCGCGGAGGGCTGTAGTATAACAGGTATGTCCAACACAATGTCCCTGACGTGCTCGACCCGCGGATTTTAATTCGACATACAGTTCCCACGGGCCTGTTCATTGACAACAAGTTCGAACCCGCGAAAAGCGGCGCTACACTTGACGTCGAGAACCCCAGCACCGGGAAGCACCTAGCCACAGTTTCTGCCGCCCAGGCCGAGGATGTCGACCGCGCCGTGCAATCGGCCAAGAAGGCGTACGCAAGCTGGAAGACGACTGATTCCAGCGTGCGAAGGCAACTGCTCAACAAGCTTGCCGATCTTGTCGAGCGAGATGCAAACGAGTTGGCGTCTATCGAGTCTCTTGAGAGCGGAGTGCTGTTCGGGGTCTCGAAGACGCTGCACCTTCCCGAATCCGTCAGCAACCTACGCTACTTCGCCGGCTGGGCGGACAAGCTGGATGGCGATTCAATGAGCATCCCGCAGGGCCTGGCCTACACGCGACGGGAACCCATTGGCGTCTGCGCCGCCATCGTGCCCTGGAACTCACTGATGATTGCGTTCTGGAAGATCGCCCCTGCCATCGCTGCCGGCAACGTGATGATCCTCAAGACGCCCGAGATCACACCTCTCTGGGGATCCAAGCTGGCTCAATTGATCGCCGAGTCGGGGTTCCCACCTGGCGTTCTGAACATCATCACCGGCCTAGGGAACATCACCGGCCAAGCGCTGTCCGAGCACAACGACATCAAGAAGATTTCCTTCACCGGAAGCCCTGGCGTGGGCAGACGGATCCTGGAGACGTCGGCCAAGACGAACCTCAAGAAGGTGTCCTTGGAGCTCGGCGGCAAGGGTCCCAGCATCGTGTTCGCTGATGCCGACCTGGACAATGCACTATTCTGGACGACGCTGGGTATCACTGTCAGCAACGGCCAGGTGTGTGCAGCAGGTAGCCGCATCTACGTCCAGGACAGCATCTACGAGAACTTTGTCGAAGAATTCAGCAAGAGGAGCAGAGACGCGGTGCACGGAGACCCGCTCCTGCCAGAGACGACCAAGGGCTCCGTGGCCAACAAGGCCCAGCTGGACAAGATCCTCGAGTACGTCAAGAGGGGCAAGGAGTCCGGCGCCCGTCTGCTCCACGGCGGCGAGCGTCTGCCGGGCGACGGCTACTTCATCTCCAACACTGCCTTCGCCGACGTCGACCAAAAGGCGCCCATCATGCAAGAAGAAGTGTTTGGACCACTTGCGAGCATCGCGCCGTTCAGCACGCTCGAGGAGGTCATCGCCAAGGCCAACGACACCAGCTACGGGCTCGCCGCCGCCGTCTTCACCAACGACATGAACAAGGCCTTCCGGGTCAGCGAGGAGGTCGAGTCGGGCCTGGTCACCGTCAATGCCTGGGGCATGGTCCACGCCAACACGCCGTTTGGAGGCGTCAAGGAGAGCGGGTTCGGCAGGGATATGGGCAAGGAGGCTCTGGATGACTGGACTACCACAAAGACTGTCAAGTGGAATATTCTACCCACCAAGATGTAATAATCGGAAATGATACCACAGTAGTACATTCGTTAATAATGTTTTCTGGATCTCATGTATTAGCCTGAATGTAACTTTGTACGCAATGGCACCTAGACAATTCAGTCCGTCGTAGATGTTGGGCTGACTTTGCCAGCAGATACAATGATAATGCAAGAGATGTGTTGCATAAATCGTACAAGATAATCAGCCCATCGCGATGTGGATATTATTGACATTTGGTAGGTATGGATACAGACGTTGATAGTGCTATTTGTATATTTTGGTACAGCATTATCGTTTATGGGTCTTACTAGCTCTATCCCACGTGCATCACTGCAGACAAGGCCTGGCAAAAAAATTCAAAAAAAGAAGGTCGTTGCTGGTTTTGAACCGCAGGTCTTCAGTCGACAAGTCTGCCGCGACCGTCCTTTCCACTAGCATTACCTAGCTATCAGTTTAAGGTCATAAACCCAACGCCCTTGGACCGTTGAAAAAAAGGTGGTTTGTTTGGACTTAAGGTGTTGTCTCGTGTCGGTGCTGTGGTTGGTTGTTTGGTTGGCCACAAGCCTCAGATGTCAAACAAAGCCTTACGGGTTTCAAACACTGCAGTACCTAGGTACCTACTTGGCAGCATGGGTTTGATTTTGATTCTTAAGATATCTGTCTAATCAACATATTCTATTTGACACTCAAAGCTGCGGACAATGCCGCTGGGTTTCGAGGCACGAACAAGGCGCGATAGCGATTCGGCATGGCCACGAGACTCGTCGGGTCCGAGTTTCCAGTCAGCGGGTGCGAATCAATCTCATCATGCTTCTCGACACGGAAACTGTTCAGAAGTCGCATATAGACGAGGTATAGCTCGCGGTTCGCCAGAAGGGATCCAGCACACATGCGATAGCCCATGCCGTAGGTGAACATGGGCGCTTCCGGCTGCTCGAGGTAGCGCTCAGGACGGAACACTTCTGGGTCCGACCAGGTTTCGTCGTCTGGAAGACAAGTCCAAGTCAGCTGCGAAAATTTCAAGACGGAACACTCAAATAGTACTTACCCATGTTGCAAGCCCACGAGTTAAGGAAGACAACTGTTCCCTTCGGGATGGTAACGCCGTTGTACACGACATCTCGAATCGAACACTTGGGCAGTGCCAATCTGAGCACGGTGTAGTAGCGGAGCGACTCGCGGACTAGCGCGACAATGTACACACACTGTTGGTCATCTTCCGAGTCGCAAAGTGGCTTGTCGTCGCCGTAGAACTTCCGAATCTCTTCGGCGGCCTTGTCCTGAATGTCGGGCCTGTTGACCAACAGCGCACAGAACCAGGCAACCTGGGTCGTAATGGTATCAAGGCCGCCCGAGAGCATCGTCAGGCTGATCGACGTCAGCTCCTCCTTGTTGAGCTTGGCCTCGGCATCGTTGATCACGTTGGCTTGGATGCACGGCTTGTGGGTGCTGGACGCCATGCGCTCGTCGAGGCCGCGATTGAGGCCTGTCAGGTACACGTCGCGACGGTTGCGCATCTCCTTCGCCTTGGCCGAGTGCGTGTTGAACGGCAAGATACGGAGCAGCGGGATGTAGTCCTGGAGATTTCCAGTAGTCGAGCGGAAGCGGCTGATCTCCTCCTCGACGTGGGTGATCTCGTGGAATAGATCTTCTTTCTGGCTACCCATGCGTGTTCCCCAGTTCAGTGTTAGAGCCAGCGAAAGAGACAACCTTTGAATCATGGGCATCGGATCGACGGGCTCCTTGCCTGCCTTGCCGTATGTGTACAATTCGCTGATGAAGTCCTTGGATTCAACATCGAGATGCTGGACATAAGTTGCAACGGAAGGACGATTGAGTGCAGAGGCAGCGCCCTTTCTGCGTCTTTTCAGGGACTCGCTATATGGAGAAGTTCCGATCGTGGTGCCAGATGTGTCGGACACAAGTTTGTCTAGTAAATGAATCGGCAAGTCAGACCACCGAAAGTCATAGATCACGGCTCGAGAAAAGGGTAGAGGATAACTCACGAAAAGTATAGAACTCTGGTCGGGAAGCTAGCGCTTGTGAATTCTGGCCAAATATAGCTTTTGCCGTTGCTGCCGTGTTCACCACGACCACTGGGATATTTCCAAGCTGGATTTGGAAAACGCCGCCGTAGGATTTGCCCCATTGGCGATATTTTTCGGCTGCATTCGTACGAATGTCCCAGATGTTACCGATCAAAGGCAACCCCCTTGGACCTTTGAGTCCGGAGATACGAGCATTCGCTCTGATGACCTCATTGAAGATGACATAGAGAAGCGGTACAGCGGTTAACAAAAGTATCGTAGACGCCCACGTGTGCCCGGCAACGTGGGACTGCAGGTCCAGGAAAAGTGTTGCGATCGCCATATCTGCTGAACTTGATGTTGACTGATGCGAGTGACTAGTATCAGATTGAGATTTACTGCTGCGACTAGTTCATATTCAAATATGCTACCTAGCCAGTCGGCACTCATATATACAATTGGGCAAGAACTTCCCTTTGGTGGCTGATGTTTTCTCAGAGTGCACCTAGTGATTGCGCCGACCAGTGCAATCCGCGTCTCTAAGCACTTCCGACTCGCCATCGCCACGACCGGAAAGTCAAGCTCGACCGGGGCATAGAGCACCGGAGCGTAGAGTAGACCTCGCCGCACGTCCACAATGTTTTCAGCCAGCACGAGCGACTTTCTGGACGAACTTCCGATGATGTCTTTCCGATAGGGTTTCCGACAGTATTTGCCTCTTCAGTAGGTCCCCAAGGTGTGCTTGTTCGGGAAGGCATAGACCAGCTTCAGACGACCATAGGACTCGTGCAATATGCATGACAACAACGGGCTAGGTGTCTGCTCATCACCCAATCAGGATGATTCCTGTTCATGTGCAGTCATCTGCCGTGTGTTTGGACAATTTAGTATAGCTCCAGAGTCTCGGAACACCTCGGAAATCATCACTGTAAAGCTCGGAAGGCCTGCGGGGGCGCTCACAGTGTGAGAGTTTCCCCGTGGGGAACTCGAGGAGCTTGACCCTTCGAGTGTTAGTATACCCCAGATTGCGGCAGGACGGCACCTCGAGCGAGCCAATGAAGGCCTTCGTGATGCCAAGCTGAATCATCTATCTATATGCCACAACAACACGAAAGGGGCGGACTCGTTTGCTCGTCTGAGAATCTCCTGATCATCATACCACCTTTGCATTATTCGAGATTCCAATTGACCCCCATTTGCCCAAAATGACCCCCGACCGAGACTCGATGAGCGAGAAGAAGGCCGATCCGGCAGCTGGCCCATTCGGACCGGTGGCTTCGAATCCGAGGGATGAAGATGCGGCCGAGTTGAACGCGGCAGGCTATGCACAAGAGCTGGAGAGGTCCTTTTCGCTTCCAGCGATGGGATGTCTCTGTCTCTGTTTGATGGCAACATGGGAAGCGCTGTCCACTGTCGTGTCGGCCGCTCTGGTCAGCGGAGGCCCTCCTTGTTTATTCTACAATTAGTCAGTTGACACTCTCTCGACTCAAATGATACCGACAAGGAACTGACAAATTGAACAGTCTTCTATCATTTATATGCACAGTCGCCGTGACTTGTTCTTTGGCTGAGATTGCCTCAATGTACCCCACTGCTGGAGGTAAATCAACGATCAAATGCACATTTTAGGAAAGATCGCTAACGAGTCGAGTAAACAGGCCAATACTACTGGGTCGCTGCACTATCTCCAGCTCGCGGTCGTCGATTCGCATCATACTTCACCGGATGGATATCTCTCGGCGCACAGATCGTTTTTAGTGCTTCGGCTGCCTTTGCTGCTGGTCTGCAGATGCAATCGCTGATCATCTTGAATGACGACAGCTATGTGCCTACACGATGGCAAGGCATGCTTTTCTACTGGGCAGTGCTCTTATGTTCTCTGATCTTGAACATCTGGGGACCTAAACTTTTGCCTCATGTAAACATTGTGGCTGGTAGGTCATAAGGGCTCGAGAGACACGGGACACAATGGAATAACTGAATTTCTAGGCGTCATACATGCCGCGGGGTTCCTTGCCATTCTGATCGTACTTCTCGCAATGGCACCAAAGAACACATCTACTTTTGTTTTCACCGAGTTCTCCAACAACAGCGGATGGTCATCCGATGGTGTCTCTTGGTTGGTAGGACTCATCAGTTCAGTCTATCCATTACTCGGGTACGTATACAGGCGACTTCACCTTGGAGTCCCAGAAGCTAATTTCTCGTCAGTTACGACGCCGCCTGTCACTTATCAGAGGAGATTCCACATGCAGCACGCAATGTTCCCCTAGCAATGGTTGGCAGTGTCGTGGTCAACGGCGTCATCGGCGTGGCATACTGTGTCGTGCTTCTGTTCTCCATCAGTTCTCTAGACGACATCCTGACGACACCGACCGGGTTTCCATTCATGCAGATTTATCTCGATGCGACAAAGTCTCGCGCCGGAGCCACCGTCATGTCGCTTCTGTTGATCATCATCGCCGCCACCGCGAACGTGGCGTGCGTGACTTCGGCTTCGAGGACCGCGTGGGCGTTTGCCCGTGACAAGGCTCTGCCGTTCGACAAGATCTTTTGCAGAGTCTCCAAGAAGCACCAAGTGCCATCGAACGCTGTCATCCTCGTCACCGCAATCCAGGCGATACTCGGATTCATCTACCTTGGAAACACGGCCGCCTTTAATGCCATTCTTTCAATGGCCATCATTGGCCTGTACCTATCGTACACGTTGCCGATCGTGTATATGCTTTTATACGGCAGAAGACAAGGCTCGGCGCACTACTCCGGTCCATTTCGGCTGGCTAAGCCGCTAGGAATCACATTGAATGTCATTGGCATCATGTGGATGACATTAGTCGTGATTTTCAGCACATTCCCTGGAACAATGCCCGTGACGCCAGAGAACATGAACTACTCTTCGGTCGTCATGGTGGCCTGGCTAATTGGTGGATTTTTCTACTATGTTGCACGTGGGAAAAACAAGTACGAGGTGCCTCATGTCAGTGTAGCCACGGTGACATCCATTTCAATCCCGGTTGATGTAGCATGATAATACCATCATAGCATCTTGAGTTCATCTTAGTATTGTGTTCAACTTGCATACATCACATTAAATAGCAAATAGCCAAGAAATCAGACTGCGCGCGATAGTACTTTTTCATTTCAATGGTGTTGTTTTTATTTCCTGCATCTTGTTAAGGTCTGGAACGAGTCCTCCCTACCAGACGACGCAGAGCCTATGTGTGAGCCAGAGGGCGGAAGGCAACACAATGCAGAGGTCAATTGTATGAAAAAAACAATTCGCAATTCGTATTTTACTTTCGAAAAGTTTCAAATCGTCCAAGTTCAGAGTTCTAGGAAGGACGTTTGAAATGAACCTTCAAGTCCGTCCAGCTATGCTCGTTGTACCCATCCTGCACCTTTTTGCAGGTCTTCAGTCCCCACTCCGTCACGCCAATCATCAAGCTACTCTCAAACATGAAAGCCATGCTCCCCTCCCCGATCTTCTGGGGCTGGAGCTCCGCGTTGCTTGCCTTCTCAAACGTGCTGGCATCGGGCCCGTGGGCCGACATGATATTGTGCAGGCTAGCTCCCGCCGGCTTGAAGCCGCCCCCGGCCTTGGCGTCGTAGTCGCCGCAGATGAGCCCCATGAACTCGGACATGGTGTTGCGATGGTACCACGGGGGGCGGAACGTGTCCTCCTGCACCAGCCAGCGCGGTGGGAAGATGACAAAGTCGGCCACGGCGGTGCCGGGGTGGGCGGAGGGTGCGGTCAGCACCGTGTAGATGGAGGGGTCTGGGTGGTCGAACGAGGTGCTGCCGATGACCGAGTAGCGGCCGAGATCGTACTTGTATGGGTAGTAGCGGCCGTGCCAAGCCACGACGTCAAAGGGCGTGTTTTTCTGTTTCGCGGAGAAAAGCCTCCCGTCGAACTTGTTGATGATTGTCCAGTCGGAGTCATGGTCCTCGTCGAATGCGGCCACTGGCGCCTGGAAGTCTCGTGCATTGGCTAGACAATTGGACCCGATCGGACCAAGCTCGGGTAGGGTGAAGTGGCCCTGGTACAGCTCGAGGATATAGCCTCGAACGGGGCCTTCGGGCAAGGTGATGCGGTATCGAATGCCCCGGGGGATCACGGCAATCTCGTTTGGCCGGACGAGAAGCTTGCCCAGCTCAGTTTGAATATCGAGGACGCCGTGCTGTAGCACGATGAGGTAGTCGCCATCGGAAGAGTAGGCCGCTGTTCGCGGAGGCATATCCTTTCCGGCCGCGAATATGAAGATCCCCAACCCGGTCTTGGTCTGCGGTGAGCCTGCGCCGCCGACCAGGTTCTGGCCATGGATCCAGTCTGTTTCCTTGTCAAAATCAAAAGGATCCCATCGAAGCTGGTTAGGGATCTGATGCAATCTGGTATTCGAATCGTCTGGACTCAGGCCACCAGTGCTGTAAATGCCCTGATACGGCTCGTAAGCAGAATGTGCTGCGGATGGGAGTATGCGATACAGCCATGTTTGTTGGTTCTCGTGTCGTGGCGCTGTAAAGGCAGTACCAGAGAGCTTCTCGGCGTACAGGCCGAATGGAGCCTTCTGAGGAGAGTTTGCGCCTACTGGTAGAGCACCCTTTATGGCCTCGGACCTGGCGCACGTTAGCTGGGCATTTCCGATCGTCTCGTTCTTGTCCAAGCAGGGTGATCGCACTCATTGTAGGAACCAAAGCCATTGATGTATTCGTATTTCTCATTCGTCTTGAAACTAGTCACGGGCATTTTGAATGATTGATATGATTTCTTCGAAACGTTTACCAAATTCCATTGGCGTCCTCACTAAGACTTATACACTCGGCCAGTTCATTTATACCGGGTACACCTGGAGTTCCATTTCCACTGTGGGAAACCCCGGCGATGGCATCTCGCATTGGTGGCCAAAAGATCCCAATCCATCATCATGCGCTGCGAACTCGCCAATGATTACACACCATTCCGAATGCTGATCATTCTCGCCCTGGTACGCTATCGGAACGGCATAGTCGTTCCTCGGAATTGTCGGGACTGTCGGGCCTTTCCGCATTAGGCAAAGTGGATGAGTTGTATAGCAGGTGCACTGTTCCGACCACTCACCAGAGCTCCAAGGAAAGGGGCATGGCAATCACAGGATAGCCTGGAGATATTTATTCAAGATAGAAACCAAGCTTTTGGTGCACTGAATGGAATTTCAAGCAGATTTTTACTGTTTTTCATGCAATTTCCCATCATGTCTGTCTTGAAATCGTGGGTCTCCATCCCGTCGCGCTCGCACTTCAGCTTGGCCAACATCCCATTTGGAATTATAACGACAAACAGCAATTCGACGCCGAGGCCCGCCATTGCTATTGGAGAGAACGCATTGGATCTATTGGTCTTTTCCAACGGCGGAGGCTTCTCCAAGTTGCCACAATTTTCACCTCATCTCGGAGTATTCAAGTCACCGACTTTGAACGAGTTTGCTGCTTTGGGCCGAGAAACGCATCGTGATGTGCGGCAGTACCTTCAATCCGTATTTACTGCCAGTGGTCCTCATCCGGAACTTCTCGAAAACAACGAACAGTTGAAAGAGAAAGCTCTCGTGCCCCTCACAGCTGTCCAGACTCACCTGCCTCTGTCAATCGGTGACTACACGGACTTCTTCGCAGGACGAAATCATGCCTTCAATGTCGGCACCCTATTCCGTGGACCACAAAACGCACTGAACCCGAACTACAACCACTTGCCGGTAGCATACCATGGACGCGCCAGCTCCGTGGTTGCCTCTGGCACGCCCCTTCACCGTCCTTGGGGACAGGTCATCATGGACCCGTCAGCCGAGCCCAAGGTTCCCACCTTCAGTCCTATCCGGCGGCTGGACATTGAGCTCGAGCTCGGGCTCTTCATCTCAAGGCCAAACGGGCTTGGAAAGCCCGTGAGAACGCACGAAGCAGCAGATTACATCTTTGGCTACGTGCTTATGAACGATTGGAGTGCAAGAGACGTACAGACATGGGAGTACGTCCCACTCGGCCCGTTCAACGCCAAGAACTTTGGTACAACTATTAGTCCCTGGGTTGTGCTTGCGGATGCGCTTGAGCCGTTCCGTACGAAGGGTCTAGACAATCCAGTCGAGCTGCGGAGCTATCTAAAGCACGATCGATCAAATGCTGTATTGAATATAAACCTAGAAGTCTCGCTCAAGAGTAAGTTTGTTCACAGCAGGTTGAAACATGAATGACCAATTTGACTGACACTTCTCCAGCACCCCAAGGCAGTGAGACGACCATCTCGCGGACGTCTTCTAAGAATCTGCTGTGGTCATGGGAGCAGATGATCGCGCATCATACGGTGACCGGGTGCAACCTTCGGACTGGCGACCTGCTGGGCTCGGGCACAATTTCAGGTACCGAAGCTGGCACCTATGGTAGCATTCTCGAGCAGACACAGGCTGGAAAACATCCAGTCAAGCTGAATGGTGGAGAGGAGCGATTGTTTGTGCAAGACGGCGATACTATCACCATTACTGGTGCGGCTGGTGAGGTGGACGGCGGACTAGTTGGGTTCGGGGAATGCTCTGGACAGATTCTGCCGGCTCTGGGTGAGGAGTTTTGGTCGACGTAGGCATACCGTATCAGTAAGATAAACATGCGGTTTCCACCAGTGATAGACATACATAAATCAAATCACGTTATGTTCGTAATGAGCAGCACGTGCCTGAGAATCATGATGAAAAACGTGGTGCTCAGGGTAGCTCCAGCCCAGATGGAGACACCTTAGAGGGTGCATGTGCTCTTGAATGGTCACTATTGCAGTCAGTATAGCGGCCAGAACTCATCGCAAGTCACTGTAGTCCGGGGGAAACTTGAGCACAGCGCCGTGTCCGGGGGCGGAGCGGGGGCGATTGGAGGTGGTGTCCTGCATTGTCATTCGCACAGTGCATCCCACATTACCCCAGACTCCAGACGGAAAGCCCACTAGGGTTGATTCCAGTGATCCCGGTTGCTCCCTCCCCCATCCTCTTTTCAAAATTTCAAACTACTCGTTTTCTATTTGATGAGACGAACAGGCAGTGGTTGTTCAATTATCTTTACCGCAAAATATGAGCCCGCAACATCAGAGTTCCAGTGCACCAAAGCGGGCAATCGCACCTGATCATAGCCATGAGCGAGCCAAACGAGGCAAGTACGCTCTTGTAGCGTGGTGAGTACCTGATTTGAACTCATGAGACTGAGTGTCATCAAAATTAATCTTTCAAATCAGCGACCGATGCCGAGATCGCAAGACAAAATGCTACCGTAGCACATCATCCAATGACTGCCAAAGCTGCATTGGAGCTGAAATAGACTGCACATATTCTCAGGCTGGCGTGGGGGACCGTCAAAGCAGCACAACACGTTCGACTACTGCGAGTCGTGCACCGCAGCAGTCCAGAGTGGAGAGGAGGCACGGAAACGGAAACACACCAGACGACGAAGTGAGGCTCTTGCAAGAACAAGTCAAACGTCTCACGGACTGCGTCAATGATCTGCAAAATAAGATGCAAATGCATGCTACTGCTGCGCCTGACACCAACAGTCCCCAAAGAGATCGTGCATACACAACGGAGAAGAAAGATAGCAGTCAGCCCCATCAGCCGCTATTCGTCGGACATACACGATCTCAGTATAGCCTGGATGTTGCCAAGACATCTCTTGTTGAAAAAGGGCTCTCGAGCGATGCTGCGCTGCGATCGAGCATCATCCCGTCAGCCTTGCCATCTCCTCGTGCTCAGTCGCCAGAGCTGGCCGTCGATGAGGCGCAAACGGGCACTTCGGACGGCACCGGCGATCCTTTACTTTCATTTTCCAGGATTGAGATTGCGCGTTTGATAGGTGTATTCCAGGAAGAAGTCGAGGCTATTTATCCTTTCGTCGATGGCGGTCAGCTTGTAGATCGTCTTGGAGAAATCCTCGGTAGATTGAAAGACGATGACCACGAACTTACCTCTGGTGCAGGTGGCAGAATGGATCAAGCCATGCTGGGGGACATGAGAGTACTCAAGACAATTGTCGCCGTGGCCGTCGTGATAGAGGCCCATGGGCGAAACGGCCTTAGCAAAAGTCTCATCGACTCGAGCGGACAGAACGTTGCACGCATAACGGAGTCGCCAAGTGTGGATATGAGAGACCTCCAGTCCCTAGCTGTTCTGGTAAGCCATACCCTCAGCCTGGTCAAAGACTACAAACCCATGCTAAATTCTCGCCATGAAGAGTATCTACTATTTTCATAGCGATGAAGAGTTGCTCGCTTGGCGGACAATTGGCATTGCAGCCCGCATGGCCCTCGAAATGGGCTTACATCTAAAACACAGCCTCCTCGAGAATTATAAAGACTCTACCGAGCGCGAAGTAGCACTAAAAGTGTTTTGGTGCGTTTATGCGTTAGACCGCCGCTGGAGTTTTGGCACAGGTCTTCCATTTTCGATCAACGAAAAGGATATTGACCCTGAGCTGCCGGAACCAGTAAGTCGTCCGAAACTCCCATTTAACTGCCATCATTAATGTGTCATAGAACGAGTCTTTCCAGTATCTACGGTGCCTCATAGGCTACAGCCGGCTCGCTTCCAAGGTCTGGGACTCATTGCCAATAACCGGACCTTCTGCTGCGGCTGTCTCATCGGACAAGGTGGAATACCTCGACTTTCTTGCACATAAATGGTCAAGCAGCATCCCTTCAGATCTTCAGCTGTTGCACCCACGTTTAGGTTTTCAGCAGAGATCCATGCCGCGCACGATTCGCCGACTTCAGACCCTCCTATACCTGCGAGGCAATCACATGCGAAGTCTCATCCATCGGCACCATGTTCTATCATCCAGCTTGATACACGCCGATATCACAAATGCGAGACTCGTGGTAGACGTTGCCAAGGACTCGATACAGGTTCTGGTCGACCTTGCCAACACCAGCGACATTTACATTAGACAGCAATCCGCTTTCAACTATTTCCTCTTGAGCGCTCTAGCAATCATATTCCTGGCCGTCTGCAATGCACCAGAGCTTTTCTCCGTCCCCTGTCGCGAGAGTTTCTCAGCATCGATATCACTAATCAGGGGTTTTTCGCGACAAAGCCTTGCAAGTAAGCGATTATGGAGGAGCATACGAGGCCTGGTGCCAGCAGTAAAAGCGCTAGGCCTCGAAATTCAACAACCACATACCGATGATACAACAGCGAACGAGAAGACAATCCGTGGCACAGACTCGTCTAGAGATGCCGGCGATCTGTCTCAAGCTCTGGCTTGGAATTCTGACCCCACAGCTGTCAATTTTATGCTGAATGACATGCTTCCTGGAAACACGACCTCGTCGCGTGGGTCCATCCCAGACGTATATCAAATGAGCGACGATCTCATGGGCCTTTTCGATGCCTTTGAGCAGAATAAGTTTGGTTCGATGACCGACATCCTCGAACTCGACGACCCATCCCAGCAGGAGGTCAACTCAGGCTTCCCTGCAGAGGTCTCTCGACGGTTTCAAGACCTCATATAATGGATATCGACCATGTGCCCATGGCTGTTCTCTCAACGATCGCGTGGATGTTAAAAGAGTCATGGCGTCACAATGAAGTGATGGTCGATTGAGAGATAGGAGCCAAAAGAGCAACGACATTGAATAATACTGGGCGAAATGATGAAATAGAATCCAATGAAGCTCTGTAGGTGTAGAGCGACGAAATGGGTGTTCTCCACGATTTTGTTTCATAGTACATAGCTGACGTTGGTCGCATAGAGCTGTGCCTCGGTACGTGACGGCTGCAAGCAAGGATAGTAGAACCTGCAGGGGTGAGCTGCATCAGTTACATGCATGTCACTGCAACCAACACCATGCTCGGAATTTTGTTGGTTGTTGCAAAGGTAAATTCAACAGGAAGTGAACTGGAGATAAATGGGCCCGAATCCCCAAAACATGTCGAGTCTGAAAAGTATCTAGTCCCACTTCTTCATCACAATCATCATGGATGCCATTCGTGATTACAAAATCTCCGTTCCTTCAGCAGCCATTGAGGAGCTCCACCAAAGGTTGGCCATCTCCAAATTCCCAGATGTTCCCGAAGACAGCGACGAATGGGATCGCGGCACTCCTGCTGCAATTATCAAACGGATCACAAAATACTGGCTAGAGGACTTCAAATGGGGCCTAGTCGAAGATCGATTGAACAACCTACCTCAATTCGAAACGACCATTTCCCTCGATGGCTTTGATCCATTCGAGCTGCATTTCATACACCAGAAGAGTGCGAATCCGAATGCGATTCCACTACTCTTCGTTCATGGCTGTACGTGCTTACACGACCAATCCTCGATCATGTATGAAGCAATAATCTGATACGCTATTCGTGGCCGCCTTGACAGGGCCGGGTGGTTTCTTCGAAGCAACCAAGCTTCTTCCACTGCTTGCAGCTAAACAGCCTGGCGAGAACGGGCCAGACTTCCACCTCGTTGCGCCGTCGCTTCCCAATTTCGGGTTTTCAAGCCGGATTTCGAAGAAGGGCTTCGGTCTGCGTCAGTACACGGAGACCTGCCACAAGCTGATGCAGCGTCTTGGCTACGAGAAATATGCTGCTCAAGGAGGAGACTGGGTAAGTAGACCGCCTGGTAGTCCGTATCGAAATGAACCGAGCTAAAGCAGGAACGCAGGGCATGTACATCACAACCTCCATCGGCAACCTCTATCCTGAATCGATGCTGGCGCTACATCTGAACTTTGTCCTCGCTATGCCCCCGCCGCCAAACAAATCACCACTCGGCTTTGTACAATTCCTCGCGACGCACATGCTGAACTGGTACACGCCTCAAGAACAGGCGGGTCTGAAGGCAGCGCAAGACTATCAGACCAACGGGAGTCCCTACCTTCATCTCATGAGGACAAGGCCCAAGACCATTGAAGCGATGCTGACTGATAGCCCGGTGGCACTGCTGGCCTGGATTTATGAGAAGCTCGCCATATGGACAGACGACTACCCCTGGACGGACCAGGAGGTCTGTGAATGGGTCAGCTTGCACTGGTTCAGTCGAGCCGGACCAGCGGCTAGCGTTCACATTTACCACGAGATGTTTCAAGGGGACTGGCAAGCAGATACCGGGCGCGGAATACCCAAGGCTAAACTGGTGTGTGAAATCGTTCAGCTCATACAATGTACAGGTCGGAGTTGCTCTGCTAATCGTTTTTGATCCGTAGGGGTTCTCATACTTTCCGAAAGAGATCGCGGCAACACCGCGCATGTGGAACCGACGACTGGGAAATGTTGTGTTTGAGAGAGAGCATGAAAAGGGTGGCCACTTTGCGGCTTGGGAGCAACCCGAGGCTCTGGTTGAAGCTCTACGGACAATGTTCGAACCTGGCGGACCGGCATATCTTGCTTTCCACTGAGCATAATAGGCCATGCGTACTGTGTAGTGATCACGTCGATAAGATTTCAAGATCGTAATGTTGAGTGTATTATCCAATCCTCTCGGGTCGGTTTTACGAGAAACCTCTATTTCCTCCCCCATCGACCCTGTTAGTATAAAAGACAGTCCGAATTCAGCTCATGTATCCTGATCAGTGTAGTCATTCCAACTTTGTAAGTGTTAATGATATCAAATGTCACTATCAGTCAAGGTCTCATTACAGACTATGTATTGTTTGGATGGGTTGGCAAACAATGCATACCTACAATAGGTAGTCACGAACTAGTCTGACTCTAACCTGTACTGTGGCTCCTCTCTGTTTATACTGTTATTTGGTCTTATCTGCGCCAACGGACCCACAGCAAATTTTGTGCTGATTGGGCCATCTTAAGGTTTTTCATCAGAAAAGTTCGCGGAGATTGGGTCCGGGCACGAGTTTCTGCTGTCTTTCTGGTTCGATTTGTATTGTGATACCCCATACTCTACATTGCCTATAATCTCAATATTGCTCAGGCGCTAGTCCATCTTGAGATTTATATTGGACTATACCATCAAGTTATCTTGTTTGATCACATATCCTTGAGCTGCAGTACCATCGCTACGAGTCATTTTATTCAAGAAGCACAGTAGCTGCCGCGAGGTCGTTGTGTAGGATCAAGTTGTTGGCCGGTAGCAAATACCATCATGGCTCCGGAACAGGCTGAAGTTCCGACGGGAATCCCCGACACGGACCTGTTCACAATAGAAGCCATCCCGTCCAAGGGCAAAGGCCTCGTGGCTTCCAAAGCCATACCGGCCGGGACGCTGCTCATCAGCGAGCCCCCACTCTTCACGACCGCCTCCCTCACCAACGCGGAGACGATCGAGAAGGACCTGGGGGCCATCGTCCGGGCCCTGCCCCGGGAGGGCCAAAAGGCCTTTCTGTTCCTGCACAACAACTTCCCGGGCCAGCCCAACCCCTTCTCCAACATCATCCGGTCCAACGGGTACCCGCTGGGCCCCAACAGCGAGGTGGGCGGCATCTTCCCGCTGATTGCGCGCATGAACCACTCGTGCCGGCCGAACGCGCAGCACGCATGGAACGACAAGCTGGGCCGGCAGACGGTGTACGCGGTGCGGGACGTGGCCGCGGGCGACGAGCTGACGCTGTCGTACCACAACGGGGGTCCCTCTTCGGAGCGGCGGGCAGCCCTAAAACAGTTCTTCGGCTTCGACTGCGCGTGCGAGCTGTGCGCACTGCCGCCCAAACAGCTGCGCGAGAGCGACCGGCGGCTGCGGGACGCCGCCAAGCTGGACGCGTCCATCGGCGACGCCCGGCGCGTGCGCCTGACGCCCGCCGACGCCCTCAAGGACTGCAAGGAGCTGCTGCGCGTGTACGAGGCCGAGGGCGTGCGCGACACGCGCCTGCCGCGCCTGTACTACGACGCCTTCCAGATCTGTGCCATGCACGCGGACGCGGCGCGGGCGAGCGTCTTTGCCGAGAGCGCGCGGCGGGTGCGGGAGCTGAGCGAGGGCCCCGACAGCGACGAGGCCGCCGCCATGCGGGGCCTCGAGGAGAACCCCGAGTCGTTTGAGAACTGGGGCTCGACCAAGCAGTGGCTGAGCAAGGTGTCGGACCGGGAGACCAGGTACAAGGATATTGAGTGTCCCGTCACCGTCAAGATGGCCTCGATCTGGGACGCATAGAGGATAGAATCGGCTTGGATAGGCGAGCCTTGGACAGAACCAGGCTATATAGGTGTTTTAGACGGTTGCTAGAAAGATCTTTCCGTTCCCGTTTGAGTGCTAGTTACATCGCAGCAATCATCTCAGGAAGAATTCAATATATACAAGTATAGAAGCTTTGAAAAGTTGGTATCCCTGTTGCTTTGCTTATGATTATTGGAGATGTAACCGACCTATGCATCCTGGTAGCGCTGTCCACACATCATACAGCTTATATAGCCCGTGTAGCAGTCCGTGTAGCATCCAGCCAATATAGCCATTTCTACAGCCATTTTGACAAACCCTTTTATAGCCATTCGGTTCTGCGAAACAGCTCTGCAATAGAATTCATCTCTCCTGCAATACAGCCGCCCCAGCTGGCAGAACATTGGCAGCCACCACTGCAGCCGACTTTGCGGCCGACGAACAGCTGGAGATTAAACATCATTGACAACTGGCTGAGAAATTTTTCACATCGTCTCGGAAAAAAGAAAACAGTTCCTTTTTGTTGTTGTTTCTTTTTCGACTTCTATCAATCATAGGTTTCCATGATTACATCATATCCAGAACCGACTCGCTCGGGAGGATTTGATACCAATCCAATGTCAGGTGCTGCACCAGTCAGTCAGAAGAGCCGCCCTGCTGGCCCCCCACCAACCGTCTCGCTTAGGACCCTTCACGCATGAAAATGCGCAACCGTTGCATCAGCAGATCGGTCCAATCTTTGATCATGATCCCCAGCAAGTCCCGACACCAAGACGGAATAACTAAAAGCAGCAGCAACGGTCGCCTGTCTAGACCTTTCTGAAGCCCACCTTTTTACGCGTACTACCAAGCGAGGTGGTGTGCTTGCTTGGGCTGGTGCTTTGGCTTGGCCCTTGGGTGTCATGGTGCCTATGGCGTGTGGCTGAGGAGAAAAACTTCGCGGATTCCCTGTTTGAGGAAGAAGCAAGGCGGCGGACCAATCAGAAGGCCCGTCGCCCGCGGTATGACGTAGACGCAGCCACACCACCTCTATTCGCCTAGCAATTACGAAACCTGGAATATGCGGGCAGAGGGCCATGGGCCATGGGAACAAATGTCAAGTAATGACATAGATTGGTCTGGCGGCCTAGGCAGGCAGATGGAATTATAATAAAAAGGGGTGGCTTGACTTGTTGTGCTCGGTGAATGTCAATCATTCCTTTCTCGTAATCAACTATACTACCACCTCTAGTAAATAAACATCAACACCTTGTTGTTTCTCGTATAACCACTCGCAAAAATGGCCGACAACAAGAGCAGCGACCCCAGAATCTCCTCGTCCGACTTCAAGCCCCCGGCCAACTTCAACCAGCTGTCCGAGCAGGAGCAGAAGCAGACCTACCTCGAGTGGGCCAAGCAGAAGTACAACGAGCAGTACGAGAGCTGGATGCCCTGGATCGAGGACCACTTCCTCAAGTACTTTACAAACGACAACAAGGCCAGCTATGCCACCAAGCGTATGTTTCTCTGTCTTTCTCGCCCATCTTCTTCCACCGTCTAGTAGTTCGAGGCGCTAACACAATCTCCACCCGTAAAGAACAACTCGACAAGACCAAGGTCACCGGCGTCGAGCAGGTCGACACCCTCCAGGACGGCGTGAACAACCTCGTCAGCGGCCAGGTGGGCCAGGGCGGCCTGCTGCAGCCCGTCGGCGACATGTTGTCCCGGGAGGGCGTCAACCGGGCCGAGCGCCAGGGCAAGGACGACAAGGGCAGCTACCTGCCCACCAGCGTGCCCGGGCTCTCCAGCCTGACCGGCGGCAGCAAGTAAGGATGCGGGAATGCGCCCGATCGAAGTCTTTGATTCCAGGTCACACTTCTAGAATGATGTCGATGACGGCGTTGGGGATATGATATATATAGGACTGCTTTGTAATAATACCCACAATATCAAGAATTCAATGTTCCATTTGATGTTTCACATCAATTTATATACATGGCTGAATAATAGCCGGATCTTGCCCTCGCCTCCACAGACTTTCACGCCTTCGCGGTCAGTTCGCCCCCGTTCACGTTCGCGGCGCCGCTCCACTGGAGCTCGCTCGGCACGAGGGGCTGGATCAGGTCGAGCCAGACGGTGGTGTAGAGCCCGGGGCTGCCGTCGACGGCGGTGCTGCCGGGCTCGAGGCTGCCGAGCAGCGTCGAGTTGGTGCAGCACGGGCTGTTGGAGCCCCAGAACGGACCGGCCGCCCACGCCGTCCACCCGATGTACTCGGGGTTCTCGGCCATGTAGTTGACCATGTCGGGGACCATGGCCTGGCACGACGTAGAGTTGGAACCGCCGAACTCGGTGATGAAGGCCTTGAGGTTGTTTTCCTGCGTCGGGTGTGAGCAAATTGCATGACAGAGAAATAGAAAGAGACGTGTTTGGGTACTCACCTGCAACCACGAAGTCAAGGCTGCCAGGTTGGTAGCGGGATCCGAGACGCACTCCAAGTGGGAGCCCGAAAAGTCGACGTCCAAGTACTCGTGAATATCAATCGCCGTGTTATTCAGAGGGTCCTTGAACTGGTTCATCAAAGCAGAGCTCGGGTCCGAGCCCTCGGTCCACGAGTGCCCGCCGGTCCAGCTGTTGCCCGGCATGATGATCAGGTTGGAGGCGTTGGCCGCACGGATTGCGTCGATGGCGGCCTGGTTGTTGGCGAGGACGAGCGACGTGGCCATGTCGTGGGGCTCGTTCATGAGCCCGAAGATGACGCGCTCGTTGTCGGCGAATCGCGACGCGAGCTCGCCCCAGAACTCGCCAAACTGCGCCGTCGTCGCGGCGTTGGCGTCGCTCGTGTCCCCGATGATGCTGCCCGAGTAGGGCTGGGAGCTGGGGTCGTTGTAGCGCATATAGTTGTGCGGGTCCAGAATGGCATAGGCGCCCTTGGTCGTGGTGACATAGTCGACGGCTTGCTTGTAGTAGTCAAAGTGCGTCTCGTTGAATGTGGCACCGAGTCCCGTGGCTGGCGGGTTCATGCGCTCGAGGAGAAAGGCGATTCGGAAGAGATTGACCTTGTTCTGATCGACATGGACATCAACGGCTGCCTCGTTGATGAAGGAATAGTCGACACCAAATGTCCCTGGCAGACCAGTGCCAGGCGTTGCAGTCGCAGACCAGACACCAAACTCGCCGCCTGATTCGGCGACACCAGCGTAGTAGATGGTGGCCGAAGCGCCTGACAGCAGGTACGCGAGAGAAGCCGTTGAGAAATGCATCTTGACAAGCAGCGAGCAGGGAGCACTTGGGGATGCGAGAAGAGCATTTCACCAAAGTGTATAAAGCTGGGCACAGTCTGTCATTTGTAGCCAGCCATCAGCCCATGCACACTGTTACGCGCCTACGTCAAGATCTTCTTGACTATACACACCTCTAGGCCGGCTTTCCGCCAATGCCAATTTCGAGGCAACGGCAGCCAAGATCTGTGCCTGACTCTAATCTATGTTAACCCATGATCTATGCAGATCTACGCTATATATGCCACAAGGGTTGGTGGGACCAGTACTCCAGGTTCGGTAGCCGGGAAGGCACTCCGATAGCAAGAGGGTATTGGACCTGCATCAAGTAGTTGCGGAGGAATTGAGGAGTGCTTGGGATTGTTGCGGAACAAATATGTCGTCAGGGGTCAAGACCATCATCACACTTGAGCCAATGGAGCCCGGAGCGGAGGGCTCCGTGCCGGATCGGTGAATGAGCCCGAGCAAAGCAAGCGCCGACAGCCAATTTGGCTGAGGCGTGGCCGACCCCGCGACAAGGGTTCTAATCAGAGCGTGCGGTCGGGTTTTCATCGTAACGCCGAATGAGATCACCGTTTCTCAGGTTCGGTCGTCCGGCTGCAACCCTATTATAGAGCGCCACCGACAGCCTTGACGATCCACATGGCTATCCGGACATGAAGGCCGACTCGCCTTTCGGTCTTCGCAAAATCATCCAAAGAGACTGGCTGTGCATAGTCCTGTAGCCAGTTCTTCTCTTTTCCGAGCCGCTGCTTCAACTCCTTGTTCTCGGTGACAATGAGCGCACCAGCCTCTAGGTCGTGTGTGTAGCTGCGCTTCGTGTAGTTTGAACTTCCAATAATGCTGATGGATGGGTCTGACTCCTTTGGTAGAGTGATCCATAGGCCCTTTGCATGATAAGTCCATCCTTCTGGTTCGCCAACTGTACCTTTGCGCCATTCCTTCAATACAATGGCAGCATCGCGCTTCTGTCGGTGGATCGAGTCCAAGAAGCGACGCGCAAGTAATGTGTAAGCATCTGGCAACATCCCAGACACACCTTTGGAACCGTAAAAGCCATTGGCCTGAGGCGACGCAGTGATGACTGTGCAGTTTGACGACGCCGTCGACATTAAAAGGTTGGTCAGCGAAGGAGCTGGGTTGAAATAGCCAGCAGTGAAAGTCCAAGATGATCCAGCATACTGGGGGCCTGCTAGAGTTTTGAGAACATGGGTTACTGCTGGTAACTCTGTGGACGTGTTCGGCGACAGCAGTTGTGACAGTTGAGCGAGCATGTAAATCGTAGTATCTGGAGTCGTGTTTTCGGACGTGGGCACTGGCAGCCCGTGACGGGTGGAGATGAGGCTGCTCAACGTTGCCGTCGAATTCGCTATAAACTGCTTCGGATCGTCCAGGGGCGATGGGGAGGCATTGTTGGCAGGCCAGACCAGGTTGAATCCAGATGGCTCCTTGCTTGGCTCTACCAGGAAGCTGAGTGATGTGACACCCTGATAGAGACGATCGAAGTATTCTGTAATCTCCGCCGACGAAAAGAGGTGATACCGATCTTGACGATTGCTGAAGTAGTCGGACGACAAGTTGGCGCCGGAGAGGATAATCTCGTCATCAATGCCGTACAACTTCATGTGCTGCAGTCCCCATCCCTCATTGATTCTCTTGGGTATATGTTTCTTCCTCAATCCCGTCAGGTTCGGCGTGTGGTACATGCGTATCTCGACTCGTTCGGGCCCGAACTCGGTGATCAAGGGCGCCAGTAGTGATGCGCATGACGGGTTGGGCGCTTCCCGGGTTCCTCTCAAGGCATCGGTAAGAATGCTCAGTTTGAGCTCGGGGTTCGCCTTCAAAGCTTCATGAAGTGTCTCGATCTGTATTCCACTCAGTGCCGTTCAGTAGCAAACGAATGTTCAGACTGATGTACCAGCTCCTTCTCGGTCTTTCCTATGTACAGGGTCGACAAGAAGATCCGCCTCTTTGCGCCGCGAATCTTGAACTTCAGCGTTTCGTAAAAATCCGTCGGGGTTTGAATGACTTGGATTTGCGACCCGTGTATCTTGAACGAGGGGGCGATCTTGTCGAGCTCGTTGGTGAACGGTGCCAGCATCCCAACGGAGTTTGTCGCGCCGCCTGCAGGAGCAGAGCTGGCTGGCATTGAATATCGTCGGCGCTGGACCTTACCGCATCGTGGCAGTGTTCGAGATATTGCCGGTCGTATCGTCCTAGCACAGGGTCCTACGGTCCTAGCGAACATTGCAAAGGTCGAAGATACAACCCAAGATATTATGCGCGACCTGTAAATCTGCAAATGGAGACAGCTTCCAATTTCCCGTCTGCTATTGGGAACCGCGAACCGCGACTTTTTTGAGCTCGGGCCATGCTAGCTTGGCTTAGCTTGGCCGGTTCTTCTGTAAATGTAATCCAGTGACGGTGACTTGCAGAACCCAGGGCGATGCTCCACTAATTTCCTACAGCTTTCCCCCAGCAACCCATAACCCGAGGAATTACCGGGCCGGAGCTTTGAGGTCAATCGACGGCATTCGCCAAACACCCAAGCAAGGCTTCAAAGCGATCAGAGAGAAGGGAGCTGCAACAAGCAATTGAAGCCTCGCCCATCATGTCGACAGTCGGAAGAACGATCCGCAACCTGTGGAAGGTTGGAGTCAAGGTACCAGCCACGTATCCGACCAGCTGAGGCGACTGCTAACGATGCGCGACAGGACTACTTCCACCAGATGAACGTACGCATACTGCTCTCTCCAATCCGATGCACCACCGCTCCGAGCGATTGAACCGTCTAACTCTGGCTTTTCCAGCACATCGGTGACACCAAGGCCGGTATCTTTGTCGGCACGGACAGATTCGGCAACAAGTACTTTGAGAACAGCGAGGAACTGCCCCGTACGTAGGACCGGCAGACGGAGGGGTGGACACTGTTGCGCCCCGGGAAAACAATGCGCGAGGGCTGACAAGCTTGATACCATTCTAGTCCGAACACGATGGGTAGACTACGCGAAGCACGACTACGACGCCGCCCAGATTGAGCCCGGCTGGCACGCCTGGATGTCGCACGTCGTCGACAAGCCTCCTTCCCAGGACACGACCCTCGCGTACTCGCGCCGGGCCTGGGAGGACAAGGACGCCAAGACGATTCCCAACTTTACAATGACGAGAGGTGCATACAAGCCGTACAACACGTAAGTTGACAGAAGAAATAGACTTGTGAGGCGAGCGTCGGCACAAATGCTGACACAATATAGGGTCAAGCCCAAGCACTCTACCTGGGAGCCCGTTGCTGCCCAGAGGCAGTAGGAGGGGCCAAGAAAGAAGGCGGAAGCGATTGTACATAACCAGTACCTTTTTGATATTACTGAAAACATGGAAATTCGGAATCATTTACAGTCTCAACGTTACAGCACGCGCTGTCATGGCTACATGGCTCGATCGCATTAGAGTGAGATAAATATTCACATCATGCCATAGACGGAGACCAATCGGAAGAACTCATTACAGAAGACTCCGACTCTGACTCTAGTCTGTCACGAGATGGATATTTGTGACGTTTTCGAATGGATTTGATGACTGTCCTCGAGGCCCGAGAGTACCATCTTGTGCACTCTCGTTCCTTTCGGCGGCGACATACGTGCAGGCCAGCTACAGTCACAATGTCTACGAGAACCGAAAAGCAAGCCATACATGACACTCAAAGAACGAAGTATGTATACTCGACTGGGCCACCTATCCGTACGGGATCTTCATTTGGGTTACGCGTGCTCGGCACAAAATCCGAGTGTTCGGAGTTTTCATCGCTTAGCAGAGCTGACATCCGATCCCGAGTCTCCGCCAATTGACCGAAGAATAATACACTAGGAATATCACGATTATCAGGGGTATTGATATTTGTTGTTAAGATCAGCAAATTTTGCCATATTTCAAATGATTTATAATCAACTGATGCTTCGAGCAAGAGGACTGGGAGCAATATCATATATGTGCACACGTCTCGGATCTTGACGGCAGTGATCTCGTTGAAGACGTTATGATATATATGGGGGTTTCTTAGTGTATAATCTGGGGCAAATACATACGAACACAAGATGAGCGGTATTTATTCTATGGCTTGTAATGGACGCAATATAAAGATATTGAAGGACTACTAGCGTTTTATCATCACCGAGACCTTTTATTCTCATAAGGCAATGGTGTAATGAAATCTCTAGCATAAAAATCTCTTTGTAAAAGCGGGAGAGATATCACTGGTCTTCATCTGTCCGTGTGGCAGTGAACGAGGCCTTAATGCCAGGGTTTTTCTCCATCTCACGATCGAAGCGCGATGGAACAGACCGTGTTTCCACCTCCAGACCGGCTCGATGGGGAACGCTCCCGGAAGATGGGGCCGGGCTGCCCACATTCACACGTTCCATAGTCTTTCCATGAACGAAATAGTGGTGATGTGCAGACGTACTTTGCAGCTTTCTCGGTACGTAGTAGTCTTACCACTATTGTCTGTGGGTGAATATTCTACCCCTCCCTCCTCCGACAGGCCCCCGGTGCCTGACCTGAAAAGCGGCACCCCCTTTGGATCTATGTATGCATCTGCTAGGCACGTATTGGCCTAGACTCTCGAAACTATGTCCCAAATTTCCATGCAATCCAAGGGAACGGGCTGTTCATGCCTTACGGTATCCATCAATATTGAGAGGAACTATAATTCTCATTTATTCGCTGTCCACATTTTATTCTTCCAATGCGGATAGATTCGCGACCTGCACAGAATCCTTGGCCGGCAGTCTACTCGTGTCTTGAGCCTCTTGCGACTGTGTTGTGCAGGGCAGGCTGACATGGTTTAGGAACTTTTGGATGGGTGGCAGCTAATGAGCGCAAAGCAACCATTTGTCCTGACTGATGACGCCGTCAAAGCATGCTGAAGTCGTACAATATTCATCTTTTTTGAGAGCCCATCGTGAGCCGTAAAGAGAGAATGAAAATTCCCGATCCCCAGGAATACAAGTATAGCATCATGATTTTGTAGACAAGCCAAATCGGCAGTACCAAGTCAAATATGAAGTTTCGAGGCATGGAGATCTTGATTTGTGTGATTTGTGTAGTTCTGACTTTTTTGTAGTCGAAACTGCAGCGCTGGTTATTAAAATGGCCAATCCCGGCCATATATATGATAAATGGTATAATGCCGCCTTCTTTCCCGTGTTGATTTGCGCCGCGCCCGACATGAGGAGATGCAGTCGATTTTGAAGAACGATGTCTTTCTTTTTACACAAGCCTTTCGATCCTCATATCTCGTGAGCCTTTTTTCTCCTGCTGTTTTTCGTCTTGGTTTTTTCTTGCCGCCCGCGAAAGTTATAAATAATAAATCTCAATAAAAAAAATCTACTGGTGATGGCTGATATCGATCTGTCGACTGACGACGATGCCGCCGGCGCCGTAGGAACCCGGTCCGGAGCTGGGCCCGCCCTCCATGATGTGCTTCTGGCTCTCGCCGTCAGACGAGATGCTGCTCCGGTCGTTGCCGACGATCTGGGTCGAGGTCGCCAGCGAGGGCTTCTCCTTGATCGAGTGCATGGTGCCCATCTCGTAGCCGGGGTCGAAGGACCGGTAGGGGTGCGTGTTCTTGGAGGGCAGGCCGTTTGGGGTCATGCCGCTGGGCGCCGTCTGCCCGCTCGAGCCGCCGAGGCCGAGCACGCGGCGGAACAGCGGCCGCAAGGTCGACAGGTTTCCGACAAACATTCCGATGCCGTTCTCGGCGTATCCCCAGATGACAATGTTGGCGAGACCGTCTGCGTGGTGAGTTAGTATACGATGCGCAATGGCGCTGCGGATTCGGCATGTCCACTTACACAAGTACTCCTCGGCCGAAGTCAGGTTCACGGTGTACTTGAGACGAATGCAAGCACTGATGGAAGCGCTATAAAATATTGGTCAGAAAAACGACAGTGGTTTTGAGAGTGCGCCAAGTCAACTCACAAGATTCCCAGTCCCAGGATGGCACCGACGGAAAGCTTGGCGTTGGTGTTCATCTTGACGTTCCAGAGCAGCGGGATGGGCGAGAGCGCAGTAGCCCAGTCGGTAAAGATGTTGACGGCCGTGGTCGCGTAGTAGATGTCGGCCAGGATGTAGGCGGCGTTGCACTCGCCCACGTTGGTCCAGGCCGCCGAGACGGGCGCGCACTGGAAGATGATGTAGAACGCGGCGATCGTGTTCATCGTGGTGAAGAGACCCATGATTGCGTATTGACACCACACGAACCATGACCTATTCTCGGCAATTCGGACCAGCATGAAAGAGATACTGAGCTTGACGGGAATGATCGTGACACAGTAGAACACCTCGAACAGGAAGAACCACTACGACGGTTAGTCTTTGGCATGGCGCCATGAGAAATGTCGAGTACTGACAAATAGTCCGTTGGTCTGGTACTTGACATTTTCCGGCTCCTCGAGTCTCCATTCGTGTATTCCGACGCCGTTGAATGCCGAAGTGGCGCATGCTATCGTCAAGATCAAGAGAGGAAACTAGGTCTTGTTAGATTTCGGTGATGGATCGAGCGGTCCACGCGTGGTTCAACATACTGCGGCGACCAGCATGAACCAATCCTCCATTCCCCAGCTGGCTCTCGTGATACGCGTGTAAATTCTCAGGCCTAATGTGATGTAGGCCAGCACGGCAATGGAGATAATCGTCCCGAAGACATGAGGCGCATCATCCTGTCCGTGTTTGTCAGCATTTCCTGGTCCCGTCTTGTTGATATTCCGCGGTTCCGGGGCATCCGTACCATGAAGATGGCCATCTTGGCGGTTGTATATCAAGTTACGCAACGAACGACAGAAAAGAAGATAAAAATAAAATCCAACAGCAACAGAAACAGACTAAACTTCAACGTCCACTATGGACGGTGCGCGGGAGGTAAGGCTTAAAATGCGACGGACGAAATTCGACGGAACGAGAAAGCAAAGAGAGGAGTGGCGTTCGTCTCAAGAAAGAAGAGAAATCCTGGGGAACCGTGACGCTTTCAAATCCACATAGTGGTTCTTCTTATGGAGAGGATAAACGGTTTGGCAGCGTTACACCCCTTTCACGGCCGACTAGTTATGAAGCTGGTTCTGGTTTTGGTGGACCTGGACCGGTTTCTAATGCCAGGCTACCTTACCTTGCTGCTGGAACCCTGGGATCCTGGTGTTATATGTAGTGTGTACTACTACTGTTGCCATGTATCGAATGCAAGGCAGACGATCCCTGGGAAAAGCTGCTACTGCGAAAGGACCGTCTGATGGCTCTGTACGCACTTACTCGGTAGCCCTCCCAAGAACCAGATCCAAAAAGACGTTCGCAGGTGGCGTCCGCGGGAGGACGGGTTATGGGTTATGGTAGCCATGGGCTGGGACCGAGATGATCCAGGCCGGGGGGTGTGTATTGTATTAGTCGCCTGCCTCGAGCCAAGAAGGGCAATTGTCTCGCGTCACAGTCCAGTCAGCGACTCCATTGTGTACAAGGACTATAGGCAGAGAGACCAGACAGAAGCAGGTCGAGTCTAAGCAAGAGTAGTGATACTGCCCTATTCGGCAGGGTCTTAGCATGGCTAGCGCAAGACCGTCTCGCTGGGAAATGGAAGTCTCCATCGCCAAGTCTCCATACACCGCAAGATGCGCATGATATATTGCTCCATTCAGTGTCTCGTCCGCAGCCGATCTCCAGTCTCGAGGGCTCTTAGTGGTGCAAGCAGCGTCCGAATGCTAGGTCCAGACTTGATCATGCCGAATCCCCTGACTAGACTAGGCCTGAGTATGGATGCGCGCATCCGAAGCCGCGAAGCCGAAAGCGTGTGAAGGAATTGTCTGCTTTCGGATGGCTGGTCTCTGGTCATTGGTCCTAACCTAGTGTGTGGTCGTCGAATCGAAAGGATTTTGAGTTTCCGAGATGCCAGACATGCCATGACACTGACACGCACGACACGATGGGCATAACTAGATCCATTTGATCCATTTCCGAAGATCTCACTCTGGGCAGAGTTCCATCCGCCAGACCCTCTTTCGCTGTTTCGTTGCCTGACAAGCATGCATCGTCTTGAGCCAAAATCCTCCTCCTCTTTTTTTATTTCTCTTTTTTTCATTGTACATGTATGCGGGTGGGGGCCGCCTGCAGGTACTTACAGGTGCGCTAGACAGGGGCTGCTTGCGAGTTAGCTCCAGTTTCTTCCAGTGCAGCAGCCACTTAATCCCTACGCGCTACAGGCGACTACTACCGGGAAGACCGCGGCTCGCAAAATTCCGTAGTGGAAGTTCCACTGTTGGCTATCCTGGCCCTTTGCATCGCCCGCTACAGAACCCAACTTGAATCCAACCTTTGGCGGCTTGGTAGGGCGAGGTGGAGGTAGTCTTTCTCTCCTCCAACTCGTCTCTCCTGCTTTCAGGTCTCGCTCCATCTTCGCAACAGGCACAGGGTTGCAGGTGTTGATGCCTCCATCGTATGGGACCAAGTACAGAGTACCTACCATCGCAATACCCCCGTGGGAAATCGCCGCCGGCTCGCTCCCCGGTGGGAGACTCTCCTCTTGTTGCTGCAAAGGTTCCTGGAATAATGGGTAGAATACTACTGAATCTCACCAAGCGAAGGGATTCTAGATTTCATCCCGGCGGTACCCCTCACTTCCCCGACTGGCTGACTGATGAACCCTACGAGGCTATGAAGAGCTGAATATCTAGACTCACGGACTATACCAACTATCCAGTGACTACATGTTGACGGCGTCAAGAAGGGTCCTCATAAGGCCGGTAGTGTCTGTACCGTTTTTCCCTCGACCAACCTTTCGACGTTTATTAGGTACATGGCTGAGCTTGCTCCTACCCCGTGTCATCAGTGTAGCTAACACTCTTGAGCTTTGGCTCTCCTTGCTTCTCACATGGTTCTCCCATGGTAACCAGATGTCCTGAAACTGGAGTCTTCAAGTGACACCTGTCCATCAGAACTTCAGAATAAGGGTCCTCACCAAGCATGAACTACTAGTGCAAAAACACTTTGTGCTTCGGGAGGGAAGAACGCGGTTTCACAGACGTTGATACAGAGTCAATATAATTCCCTTCGCCTGTAAGTTGAACAGATACCTAACCTGAACAGATAGGAGATCGCCAGAGACGTTCTGTTTAGTGACTTCTAGCCATTGCCAAGTAGTTCGATAATCCTCCAGGATATTTACTATTCCATGTTGATCTGGCTGGGAGTCTTGGATTGCAAATTTGATCAGCTATACCATTTCTGGTGCGTGTTGCGTGGCGTAGGCAATATTCTTTTACCAAGCGATTGGGACCAGGAGATGTAATTTGCCCCAGATTCACCGAGTGACTTGGCTATCCCCCTAATGGTACCGGTGGGAGGATTGGAATTCGAAAGCAGTCACGATATTATACTATCGAAAATCGACCAATTGGGCAATTTGCATAATAGCAGGACCTATTATTGTCATCATCTTTGATTTCATTGTCTTTGATTTCGGCAGCCATGCTACAATATGCAAACAGTTATGTCGCAATAGGCTGGGTCACATCTGGGTCACATCAAAAGTGTTCACCCATTGGCGAAGGAGAAAATCAAACCCCAGGAGATTGAAACCAGTCCCAGCCCCTGACAATGTTGGCCTCCGGTTACCAACAGTGAGAGCACAGGGCAGTCTGGCAGGCAGTGCCGAGCGTGAGAAGTGCAGCAGTGCTCGTGTAGGTAAGCACTGAGCACTGAGCAGCAGGTTCATCATCGTGATTGAGCCAATGATGGATTTTAATGTCCGTCCGATATTTGGCATTCTCTCTCAGCCCTTGTGGTTCTTTTTTCCCCACTAACGTTCCACTGTGCCACGGACGGTTTTAACGTCGGTAATATTCTTCCATCTCGGGAACCCGGGTAGCGCCCTTTTTGCCACTGGATGCCTCTCCACCTTGTTCGTTGCTGTCAACGCTGGGTTCTTTTGCGGGTAACTCCACCAAATAGCAGTCGTCCAGGTACACAGATTTGCACATCTGCTCTCACGGGGTTACGATTTCTTTCGAAAAGTCCGTGTGACCAGAGAATCAGAGTCACATTTATGACTGATGAATACCTAGCCGAAAGGCTATACTACGGTCCTATCACTTCTTGGCAAGTAGTATCTTATCGGACGACCGTATACTCATCCTAATTACATACTACTGCGAAACACTCTATACAACCTGGAAATTGACGAAACGGGCATTGATCGCCAAGCAAAGTCGTGGTGACAAGCACTTCTTACAAGAAAAGTACCCAACATTTGAAGGCTGCCAAGAGGTGTTATCGAGTCGTTTTACCGAATCTACTACCGTAGTACTACGACCCTACGGCAGTGAATTCTTCCAACAAGACCCTGCTGTTGCGATTGAGTCCTCTGCCGGACTAATGAAAAAGAAGAATGATGTCCCCCAACTAGCTCCCTGATAGTCGGCAGCGAGCATCCACATCTTCTACCTGGCAGGGCAGGGGATCTCGGAACACTTCCTCAGTCACCCTGGCACGCTGCAAGGGACAGTCAGGCGAAGGCAGCCGAAATAAGATGATCATCGATCATCATTCACAATTACCTAGGCACGAAGCAGAGCACTGATCCACGAGCCCTGTCTGGCCGGCAACCAAGCAACGCAACATTTTCTAATCAGGTGCGGGACGCCCGACAATCGCACGCGATGGGCTGTTCACTTTGTGGGCACTGGCAACTTTTACTATGGGACCAAATACTAGTACACAGTAGCCGTCATTCGTGAGCCCGCAGGTGGATGTTTATTCTTGCTTGTCTGCTCTATTTTTTTCAGCTCTGAGGATCACGGGGACACGCAATGGATACCGTATGTAGGGCATAGCTGACTGATCGCCAGGAAATGGAATCCGGGCGGGCTTCCTGGCTGTTGCTGTACGGCTCGCGGGCAGGAAAAAAAAAGTGTAATTGCTTCAAGGCCCCTTGGGAAACACACAGACTGAACAGCACACAGACGAGGGGAGATTCCCACTTTACATGTAACCCGTACGGCAGTTGGGGTACAGAGAGGGTGGCATTGTCAATTACCGTAAGGGAGCGTTTCACTGCAAGGGAGGTCAGTCGTGACTCGTCCCTTATGTCGCTTCCCTGGACATGCATGAACAAACCATTTTATCTCCTTCTCGCAGATCGCCGTTGATGCGAAAGAAGGAAACCCTGGAGTTTCAACTTTCGGCGCTTTCCAACGCATCGGAGATGTGTCAAGCAAAAAAGTGCCCCGCGGCTACTGTTGCGATTGGGTTAGAGTTGACAGACGTGGGCACGGATTACAATGCCCAATTGGGAACAGTAGAGCCCCCGAAAGACGCCGACCCAAAGGCCTGGGACCCCTAATTAAAAGAAAACCCTCTGGTGGTTCCCCCCAAGAGGGCCTGAAACATTTTATTTTATTCTAGCAGTAGGCTTACGGCGCGGGATGCCCACGATCCTGACACTTCATGTTCCCTCCTCCCAGCCACTCAAGTCGTGAGTCGTGACTCGGCCTACACAGCGTGCGGCTGCTCTTTTCTGGAAGAGGTTGTTTGCTATCTACATTACCTACGTACCCATCTTACGTATATTCCGGGATCGATCTGCCTAACCCCAGCCTGCTCAGTGCGGAGCCCCTTCCGAACGCTGTAATTCCGCATTGTCTCTTCTGAATCGGCCCTGTAAGCCGTGACGATCGCCCATAGAACAGGCCGGAACAACGAGATGTGTTTTCATGGAAAGCCTGCCAACGCGTACCCGAAAACGAAAACCACAGTAGCCGAGTTGCCTGCCGGGCGCGCACTTCGTAGCCAATGCATAAATGCTTCGGAACCTGCACCGTCCGCTGTACCTGCTTCCTCCTACATTAGTAACGATAGCCTCCCGCTGGCTTTATCTGCTCTTGCTACTGTCTAGTCTGGCTTCTAGGTGATGCCGTCATCTCACCTTTTTTCTGGCGCGTTCGACGGGATTACCCTTAATTATTGACCATCATCTGTGCGCCGTCGAAACGCCAGATTAGGTCTTGCAGGAAGCGAGCCAAAATTCTCCGGTGCATCTGCAAGCCACAAAAAAATCCTGCTTTTGGATTTGGCAGCGCTTTCGAGATTCCCAAGCTCCTGGGAATGGGATTTGCGTGGCTAGCGCAAAGTGGCGCTTTTTAGAGTGTCGGAGGATTCATTCGCGTCCGGGTGGACATCTCTTGTTTCTTGGCAAATCTACTCCTTCCTTCGATTCGGAGGGTCAGTTGTGTTTAACCTTGATCAGATCATCGTTGGGCCGCGGATCAGGAGGGAAAAGCTTGGGATCTTTTTGAGTCTTGGCCGTGGATGCCCCTGAGATCGACCCATTCATTCGTGGCCTCTAGTCAGGGCAGTGATGTAAACCGCCCAGATCGTTGAGATCGCGGCCATGCCATGATTCCCTCGTTGACAATACTTCTCCTCGTCGCGGATGCTGGACATCATCTCTTTTGGGGGGTTCGCTCACCTGGCTCAGTTGACCACACACAATATCTTTCTGATCTCGTGGTTTGATGGCGTTGCCCATGATCGTACGCCATAATCTAGCTTGGATGCTTCCGGAGCGATGTCCCGCGTGCGCGAGTCAGTCAGGCGATCTAGGGCTGAACTCCCAGTTCTGGGCTCGAGACGCGATATATCGTTGCTGTCAGTGGCTTCAACATTCGGCTCCGAGCCATTTGCTATCTGCTGTGAAATACGCACTAACCGAGTTCTAGATCCCATCCAACTACCCCAGATTCTATGATATGTTGATATGGGAATCTGATATCCTGCCAAGGGACTCCAGCATGGGCTCTCCACAAGGCACAGTTTGACTTTTCGTGGCTTGGCCATCAAAAGCGACAGACTGCCAAGAATCGCCAAAAATGCCCTCGTCTCCGGACCATTGCGACTATTTGCTTCCGATTTGCCGTCTCTGGTTGTCTTCTGCGATCTGCTGTACCACCTCTAGTACTCTCTCCGGCATGCTCAGAAAGGGGCTATGGGATGCGTTGAGATGGTGCTCAGCAAATGACACTCCGTATTGTTTGCAGACATTCCGGACCATCATCTGCTGAACCACATACGGCAAGGCCTGATCCTCCGTGCAGTACAGGTAACTGACAGGGTGATGGAGATAGGCCAAATGCGTGATGGGCGTGGTTTGAGTCGATGCAGGACTCTGCAGCAGCTGGCTGATGGCTTGTTCTCTCTCGGCCGGTTCGACGTCGTGGTAGAATACCTTGCCGTCATCAACCGGCTCGCACATTCCAGACTCCTGCCCTATCGTTAGTTGTGGAACTATCATGGCAGCGGATCTCGTGCTTCTCACACTATTGATCGCAATCCAAGGAGGAAGTTTGCCATTGAACGTGCCCGCTAGGCTTGTGTCCCTAGCCAGCATGAAGGCGCACATGTAGACCAGCGAGAGAACGCCTCCTCGCTGGCCACTCTCGAGTCGTTTCTTTTTGGAGAAGACTTCCTCGACTGCCTGTGTCGTTACAACTCCACCATACTGGGATGTGTTAGCGTTTATGACACGCTCGATCCCTGACGAGGAAACTTACTGAATGCGCAACTACAATCACATCTCTGCCTTCGTCGACCAGCCTCCCCAGCTCGTCATGAATGCATTTGGCATCTTCCACGAGCCCCGTGGGCGGAGAAGCCCCCACACTTGGCTGTCGAGGACACGACGTTGGATAGCCAGCATCCTCGAAGATCTCACGTATCTTGATGAAATGTGATGGGGTATGCCATGAGCCATGGACAAACAAAACGGTGGGGATTTGCTGCGCCATCATCTGACGATACTACTCTTGGTTCAGAAATGCGTCTACAATGAACAGAATCCGATTGTCACTGTCGTAAACCTCAACATTATGGTAAAGAAGACCGGATGTGCTTTGTTCACCATCATCCGGGACGTTGACCGAAGCTCTGATGCTTACATACATGAGCGGCTGGATATAGCGCGCGCTTCAACCATCTAGGGCTTATTGTCAGCGCTGCTCTCAACGAGGAACAGACTGCTTCTACGGAAGATTAGTGCCAAACTTGCGGGAAGATATCCGAATGCTTGAAAGCATTATAGAAGTGCCCGTAAGCAGTGAATACAAGTTGGAGATATACGTTGGTGGAAATGGCGAGTATAATATTGCGCCGCCACATCTGGGCGAATACATGCATATACTACAAAGCAATCCGGAACAAGAGCCATGATTCAGAGCCAATCAATCATACTTTGACACCATACATACTGCTGAAGTCCTTCCGGCTGTTATCGATGCAAGTGCCAATTGCAAAGCTATACATCAAATCATCCAAGGCTTACAATGATAATTTAGCTTACATAACAACTCGCGATTTTGCTCCTGCTCCTGGAGATCGTTTGAGCGCGTGATGACGGCCCGGAACCGGCACGCCGGCCAGTACTCGTACTCGATACCGTGCTCTTAATCGTGTTCGCGCCGGTGAGCAGACATCTCACCGGCGACCTGGGCCGAGTGTAGATCCCGGGGGCCCGCCCGTAGCGGCCGCATTTGGGTATGTTCGAACAAGCATCCACAGTGGAAATATTTTAGGGGCGCACAATATCCATTTTGTGATTCTTTCCCACTTGTGAGATCAACCGAATCATTCTCGATTGGTCGCGGATACGGGTACGCCAAAAAAAAAAAAAGTATTCGTTTTCTTATCTTGTCGCATGGAGCGTATCCGTATGCCACGAGGATTCTCTCCGTCTTATGCAGGCCTGTGCTTGTGAGGAGGCATGGAGGTTCATGTCACGACAGAAGATCCACACTCGCTCAATCCAGGGATCCGAAATATGTACGAGGTACGGAGTAAGAAAAGCAAAAACGATCCATGCGGCTGGGCCCAGACTCGAATCACATCATGTCACTATTCTCATTTTGACCCCGGCTCCTCTATATCCAGGATTCGTCGAAGTAATAGCTGAGTCATCAAGACATACTACTCGAAATCCGGCGTACACCGTATAAACTTATCGAATCGAGGCACTGCAATTTGATTTGCGCAAAGAGGCACAAGATGTAGCAAAATTATAAAATAATCGTCCACATATAAACATTCATGATTCTACGGAGTACACGCCATACTGGCCAGGTAGGGTTGTGATCTACAGTGCTGTCGACGCTGAACTGGCGGAAAACTAGGATGGTCCATGCTCTCTATGCTGACGGTTGCTCCAGGCTTCAGCCCAGTTCATGATCGTCCCTGCACTGAAATCCCACCTTTGCTTGCAGAGACCCTTGCCATGGAGGTCGGCCGCCGGAGTGTTTCCACCACCCGAGTGTTCGACTCCAAGACCACACCCTTGTCCTTGGAATTTAATATGCCCAGGGCACAGGGCAGAGCTGTCATGTGAAATGGAGAGAGAAAAGAACGCCAGGCCGACGTAGCATTCTGCCATTTGGGCCCGGAAATGCGCGAGCGAGATCAGATCACTGGACAGACACATCTGCTTGCGATCCGGCGAGCGACAAGTCTGGTGTGGAGATCAGGGGACAGAAAAGATGGGGAACGGTATTTTTTCTCTACTCAGGAGAGCAGGCAGTGCAAGTCTGCTACAAGGATCCGCTGACTGCCCTGATGGAAGGCCCACCCGACCTCGAACGATACCGAAGATGTCATCCCAAAGGTACAGTTATAACGCAATCATACCAGATGGTAACACTCGGACTGTATCTGTGAGCACTTCGCGTATCTATGTCGGTTCCAAAGTACGCTTTGCAATTTTGCTCCGGTATCTATATTCGATTGAAATTTGCCGAGACGGTCAACCCGCCAAGGGGAAGGAATCCGTATCCGAGGGGAGATGCTGCGTATAGCCAGCCTCGATCAGTCGCTGGCCCGCCTCCATGACATCTCTGGAGATGTGCTGTGGAATCTGGAAGCCCTTTGCCGGATAGCTGTGGATCCGCATCAGGTCGCCGACCATGATGTTGATGACCAGGTCCCGGGGGTTATCTTTGTCCGGGTAGTCCTGCCAGGCGATGCGCGGCGACGTGATGGCGATGGACGTCTGCGCCTCGGCCGCTGACGATGATGACATCCCCGGCCACTGCTTCATGAAGGTCGCGTACGTCCGCCGCTCCATGTACGGCTTCTGTACGAGGACGAACGAGCGGAGCCGCAGGCTTTTAGTCTGCAGCATGTCCCAAACGAACCGGACGTTCTCGCCCGTGTTCGTCGACGCCGGCTCGACCAGGATCCGCGCCCGGTCGACGCCCAGCGCGCAGGCCCGGTCCGCGAACAGCTCGGCCTCGGGCCTGTCGAACCGGCTCTCGGTAAGGACCCCGGACCCGCCGGAGAAAATCAGCCAGTCCCCCGTCCCCGCGAGGAATAGCTTCGCTGCGTGATCGGCTACCCGCAGGTCCAAGCTGCAGAGGCAGAAGACGGCGTCGACCGGCTGGGCAGCCGGGGATTGCGGTGTCATCTGTAAATAGTCGTACAAGATACCTGCATCCTGTTGGACTCTCGCTGCCGGACTTAGCGGCAGGTCGAGCGGTCTACTGGCTGGAGAGGTTGTCATCTTGTGTATCGTTCCTGAGTGAATGATCTGGGCACACCTGTCACAGGTGTCACGGCAGTTGCACGGCGAGACAATGCCGCCACGTGGCGCTGATGACCTCAGGCAGGTTGCATGCAGCATGCGATAGCGCTAGACATCTTGGTGATCTAGCGCCTGGCAACCTGGTACGCCCGTAGATGCAAGATTGATTATGGATCTGACGAGACAACGTCAAATCAACACTGATGTGGAAATGTCTTTCATCATGTCTTGGACTAGAAAACTTGTCATAGGGACAACCGCCTGGTCGATCCACGATTACCTCGGCAGAATTTCCTTTTATAGTAATTACACAGAAAGGTAATGTTTAGCAAAGATTAAGGCCTGTCTAGACGATTCTCATTCTCATAGATCCAAATCACTGTTTCGAACAGACATCTTCGGTATAGTATATGTTGTCTTGGTACCCCGCCACAAACTTCAACGTGAATGTGTGCAGGCTCGCATTCGCATGCATGCAACTACGCCAAGTACCCGATGCCCTTCTCGATATACGTCTACAACTTGGATATTTGCACCTCCTTCTTAGCCCTATCTCGGAGCTCGCGACGGAGGATCTTGCCAATTGCGCTCTTTGGTATCTCATCGATAACTAGCACTCGTATTAGCAAGCAGATAATTGAATAATTACTTTGTGCATCAGAGGGTTTTTCGTGACTGGAAAATGGGATAGTGATGATTACGAAAATTGAGTCGGAGTTTGGCTTCGTCTTGATTTATAATATGTGTTACTTACTGCTCAATGGTTAGTATCAATCTGAACAAAGACAAAGTCAATATGATTAGGAAGATGACATACCAGATTACGCCGCCGCGAAGTTGCTTATGCGCTGCCAGCTTGCTAGCGACGTATCTCTTGATCTCATCCGCAGAGACCTTGGTATTCTCCACGGGGACTACGTAGGCCCTCGGTAGGTCTCCCGCAGAGGGATCCGGCAGGCCAATCACCGCGGCCTCCTTGATCGCCGGGTGCTCGAGCAGCAGCCCCTCGATTTCGGCCGGCGCGACCTGAAGGCCCTTGTACTTGAGAAGTTCTTTCTTGCGGTCGACGACGAAGAACTTGCCGTTGCGAATGACACCAATGTCCCCTGTCAGGAACCAGCCGTCGTGGAAGGCCGCCTTGGTGGCTTCCGGGTTGTTGAAGTAGCCATTGGTCACGACGGGCGAGCGGAGAACCAACTCGCCTTCGGTGCCAGGCTCAACATCATTGAAGTCTTCATCCACGACGCGCAATTGCACAGTGGGAAGGATGGATCCGATTGAGCCGGTGTCGTCGCTCTCTCCTGCAGGGACTGCAGTGACGGCGCCCGTTGTTTCGCTCAATCCCCAGGTCTGGCCGAGCATTTGCTCTTTGCCCTCGCCTAGCTTCTGATTGGCAGTCTTCTGCAACTGACCGTCCATGGGCGCAGCGCCTGTCGCGGCTCCGGCAAGGTTGGAGAATTGGTCAGTCACCTCTGGAGACTTACTGATGCGGAGGTAGATGGAGGGAACAGTGTAGAAGATGGTGATCTTGTACTGCTTGGCATATTTGAGCAAATCCTGCCAGTTGTACTTGCGCATCCAGAAAACAGTCCCACCGGCATAGGTTGGACCAACAAAGTACCCAAAAAGCCCAGCAATGTGCGAAGTCGGAAGATGTGCAAGCGTCTTGTACTCGACGGGGACGAAGGTGCCGTCCTCGATCTGCTTCTCGACCCATTTCCGCCCGAGGACGGAGACGATGAAGGTCTCTGCGACAAAGTTCTGGTGTGACAACATGACTCCTTTCGGCAAGCCTGTCGTGCCAGAGCTCCACAAGATGAGAATGAGACTCTCCTTCAACTCCTTGGGATCTGTGATACGCTTCCAGGGCAGACATTGGCTCGATATGGCGTCCACCTGGCCGTCCAAGCTCTTGAGTCTCCAAGGCGAGGAGTCCAGGACCAGAATGTTGCGCTTCGGGAGGTTGATCTCCGCGGCAGCTCTGGTCACCACATCGACATGCTCACTGCCGCAGATGACAAAGTTGGACTTGCCCAGGCTGATCTGCCGAGCCAGCTCCGCCACCGTGCTCGATGGACTGGCGAAGCTGCAGACGCCGCCTGCAGCGATGACGCCAAACCCGGCGGCTGGTAGCAGGATCTGGCCATAGCTGATGAATGTCACGACATCCTTTCCGGCCCCGCGGCCACCAATGCCATAACTGGTGCGCAGACCGTGGGCGATGCGCTCGATGAGATCTTTCAGTTGTGCTTTTGTCACCTTGTTTTCTGCGAACGAGTACTCAGTCAGTTTCCAGAACCATTCAATCTCTTTTAGCTCGGAAATCGGTACGACTTACGGGGGTTCGCGGCGTCAACGTGGAGCACCGTGTTGGCCTGCGACAGTGATAGCTCAGAGTCTGTATAGAGGTCAGCATAAGGAGGTCGACTGTCATTCAATTAATGGCTTGAGAATACCGAAAAGCAAACTCAGGAGATCCAAGGGCGGAACCTCCGGGTTTGGTAGTGTCGAGTTGGTGTAAATACGGGCCATGGCTAAAGTGAAGTTCTATTACTGCTAGCGGATGTACCAATCACTAGACTCTTAGACAATAATAAACATGTATGCCGATGAAGAGAGAGTATCGAAGGGAGAACATGATGCCATAAAGGCGAGAGGCCAGAGCATGCTCGAATCCAAAAGCGCAGTTCGTTACTCCGTGAGGGGTAACATGTAGCGACCGAGGCTCGATGCCCGCATCTCAAAAGTAGGTAGGTAATACTCGTCTGCTCAATTGACCACCGACCAGGATACCGATGAGGAGAAGTCCTTGGAGTAGGTACGCCCAGTGTATAGTCGTCTGGTCAGCGCCAAGAACGAAATTCGGAGTTTAGTGGTACGTAGAACTCGACGCCTCCAATTGACCAACGCAAACAACATCGTCTGTGCCACGGAATTACCATAGCTGAGGTTCAACGTTGTATCAGACGCAGACTGTATATATATGGCCACGAAAATCATGAGCTCACAGCGGCTTGGACCATCTCGCAAAGCCATCGAATGCATGCAACCCGTGTACTTCCTGGGCTCGCTGGGGTAAAAAGGAAAAGAAAACCAGGAAAAGCAAAACCGAGGCCAATTACAATTCTTCTCAATATGCCGGACCGCACCTTCTTCAAGTGGCCTAAGGGTGACAAACGCAAATTCACAATGGTTGTGCTTCACAAAGCATCGCTATTTGGTCCAATTTCGAAGCACCTCTAAAAAAATATGTATACGCAGAAGTTCGACGCAATTCAAAGATCATCCGTGAATGTCCAACACGTCTCCATGTTGTAGCTATTGAATTGTCTCCTTGTAGTGGCGGGAAAGGGCTGGGGGATGGAGGCGGGAGCCATGGGACGGCCACTTCATGAGCAAATGACGGGAGACCACGACGAGATGCAATCCCGTTCTCGAGCAATGCCATCTGTTGCAAGTGAGTTAGTTGATCACCCTGATCTAAACCACTTTTCTTGCTCTGCTACATAATTTCGACAAATCCTGCAAAAACCACAGTCAACGGCCCTTTATATGTTTTTCGCTTTTTCTATCAGATATCACATACTAGTGATTATCATGTCAGTCCAACCATCGCATCTCTAAGGTTCTGAATCACCGACGAACCATCATTCACGCTTCCCCCTCCTTCCGGTCAACTTGAGAACGGGTTCTTGCCTCTCTTTCTCACAACTTCAATCGGTAATCACGCAAAGCGCCGCCCGGACTACATCGACTAGAATATAGTTTTAAGTCCCAGAGCGTATCTCTTCTCACATTCGTCTACAAGTTCGAAGTCCCTGCCTTGATGTCCTTACCCTTCGGCAACATCCAACACGTGTTTCCTCATCACAAGTCAACCCAAAGACTCACCGCAGCTGTCGAGCACCCAAATCTACCACCCCTACTGCTTGCCACAGTCGTGTCGCGTCTCACTTAATTGCCAGAGGCTACGCCTGAACAGCCAATTCTGAAACACCACGCGTGACTCTACCCAAGGAACAGCCAATAATGCTGAAAATCGTTGTTTACAACTGGTGAACAAACCAATGGGCATGGATTAGGGTAAGGTTGCGTCCTTGCCCTCGAGAACAATCCTCTTCTCCAGACGCTTATTTGAAAACACGAGCTTGCCTTCAACTTGCAACAGCATCACCATCCACCAGCAATACCATCTCCAGTCCCTCATTCTTCATAGCCGTTGCAACCACCATCTATGGGAACGGAACTATCTTCACTTGTCGTTCTTCTTGTCTTCTACAATTCACCTTAGTTGTGTTCATCGTAGAAGCTACCGCCTTCGAATTGGCAAACTTGTCCGGACTATCAAGACACTGTCGGACTACTCTACTCATTACACATATCACCACCTATTCCTTACCCACGCACCTGCCACGGGCCAAACACCATGACCCGATTCGGGACCCCTTTCCTAGAGGAGAGGGGACTCCAAAAAGTACATGTCCTCTGCTTGAGACGGGATGTGAATGGCCTGCTGAGACTCTTGCCTGACACCGCTGCCGTCGAAGCACGTACTTCCAATGGCGAGACCCCTCTCATGCTGTCGGCGCTCGTGGGCCACATCGAGATCGTGGTAATCCTTCGTCAGCACCGCGCCTCGCTCGAGCCGGTCGACAAGTTCGGCATGACCGCTCTTGCCTACACGGCGGAAACCGCTTTCACTGAGGCACGACGAGGAAATTTTTCGGGGTTCTTTCCCGAGGCCGAGTTCTCATCTTATCGACGTATTGCAATTGCCGGGCTCCTCAGTCCTACCATTCCTGCCCAACAACCTCACACCGGCACCGCATTTGGTCCACTGTACATTAGGCAACATTCCAATGGCATTGAGGCCTACCACAGCCTCGGAAATGTAGACACGCCTCATTGCGATCCGCGTGGGAAGACAGCTGCGTTCATCTCGTCTCACAGTGATGCGGACCCCAAGGCATGGGCAATCTCGGGTTGGAGGCCCCTAGACCTCGATCCGACATCAAGACTCCTCGACGGCCAGAGATGGACAGAGGCATCTCTGCTTCGAGTCGCGCCTGTCGTCAACTATGTCTTCAAGCCACACATCAACGACCAGGGCTTCCAGTCGGGTCAGATAGCCGACAACAAAAAGGGCAGGTTCTTCGCCAGTCATGCAGAGTGCCAACTGGCCACCTGGTACTGCACAACCATTCTGGCCTCCGTGAAGTCGATGCCGGATGCCTCTATCACCTTTCTGGCACGCAATCTGAGCGACCTCGCCCGTGCCGACATTGGCGATGCCAGGCAGGTGCAGATCAACATCACCCAGCCTCCTGCGAGAGCTGCGCCAGATTCCTGCAGGCAATCACAAAAGTCACTGGTATCAGGTTTGACGTGGTCTACCGAAGAACAATTGCGCTGGTCCCCGAGGCTTTCAAGCGTCGCAATTATCTTCTGGCGCACCAGGCCAATCTCGAAGAGCCCGACGCCGAGGACAACGGAAGCGATGCTGGTTGGGCTTGTGATGACCACGATGTCGTTGAACGAGAGTCCTTCGCTGCGTGGCAGAATAATTTGGAGACGGACGCGATTCTCGAGGGAATTGAGGAGTACGAAGTCCGTCCCTTTGACGCCTATGCGAAGGCCAACGAGGTAAACGAGTCTCAAGAGCATCCGGATGATGACGATGACGAGGAAGATGAGGTGATCGAAGACTACGACGATGCTGCAATGGACGGCACTTATCGTGGTGTTATAGCACGTCAGCAGAGCTCTCCCGAGCGCGACCATCATGACACCGCCGCATTATCTGATGAGACAGATGATGAGCCTGGCATCATCTTAGGCACCCCGATTCCGTCGACACCCGCAAGTCCCTCGAACGGCATAACCGTTACACCAAGAACACCTCGAGGATCGTTAGGAGAGCCGATTGAAATCCCTGCCACCCCCAGTGACTTGGTAATTGCCAGACGCAGGATTCTCAAGGACCGCAAAGAGTGGTCGACGCAGTACCAGATGAAGAAGCAAGAAGGTCGCCGAAGGGCTGAGCTCAAGGTGAAGAAGGAGACGAAGGAGCGCTTACTGAAGAGCGTTCCTCAGAAGAAACCTTCCTCGGCTGTTTCACGAACACGTACCACTTCCTCCTCGGGAGCGGCAGGTCAAGTCGAAGCATCATCACCCAAGCAGCAAGCAGGAGCACTTCCAAAAACAGCATCTGAAGTCTTAGAGGTCACCCCCACAGTCTCGAGTCCCGAAGTCCCGAAGTCTTCGACTGTCGCTGAAACAGTCTCAAGTTCTCCAGTCGTCAGTTCTCCGTTATTCAGTCGAGTCAGTCCTCCGGCCTTGAGCTCTCCGTCATCGAGCTCTTCGGTGGCCGAGTCTCCACCAGTCGTCTCCCCCGTGGTCGTTTCTCCCGGGGAGAGGAGCATCCAAAGCCTTGCTGCACCAGTACCAAGCTCTGGATCTAGCTTGCATAGCACGCAACCCCATCAAAAGACCTTCAGAGCATTACTCGAAGAATTTGTTTATGAGTCCTATGATGTGCCTTATAAGGCACCGAAAGACTCACCGTGAAGAGCATGGACGACCGACCTCTTCAACGCATTGCTTTCAGACTCGACTCATGTGGGATCAGAGATGCTCTCTGTCAGCATTGGTTTCTCTGCTTTCTTCGTGAGCGTGTTGAGGCATGACAGAGGCATTGGAGGGGTCCATTGTAGCACAGTGGTTGCTGAAATGAGGAAAGTCGTCTTTGAATGCGCATCATAAGTGGACTAGGAGAACTGGCAAGGAATTAAAGAACTGTATGGAAGTTGGACTCATACAATTGTAGGTGGCATGTGATGGAATGGCATGACGTGTCAAATACAGAAGTGCTGCAAAGCTCGATAATCCGCGAAAAGTGGATGTCTTGTTTGGATGGGTTACTAGGTACAAAGCTTTCCTGTGGTCTGCAATACAAGATGACTTGTGCATCAATCCCTATGACTGCAACAACGGCTGCCTTCGCTTGTCCTCCTTGAACGGGCATTTAGCAATTTCCTAGATGTCTTTAGTTAGTACAAGGCAAGTTGAAGTCAATAGTAGAGGTGGACCATACCGCTCGTATCAGCTTTTGCCGACCGTTGGGTCCTCCCCATAGTACCTGTACTTTCGTGCCGACCATGGAATGTTCTCGCTGGACAATGGCGAAAGACAGCATCGACTTGAACCAGAAGCTGTAACACCTGGACATGGCGCAGCCAACGACTTCATCGCCAATGGACACTGTACAACCCTCGACAACTCCTCCGGGTGCTCTGGGCATCTCCATGTACTGGAATGGCGTTGGAGTAAACATGGATGAGAAAACGTCAACAACATCACTCTGGTCCCAGACGAGAGTGACGAGCTGGTTGGGCGGGGCGGCCGCGACCTTCTCCAGGGCACTCTTTCCTATGAAGTCGTGATCAAATTTGACCAGTCTGTCCCAGCCGAGATCGAAAGGTGTCCGATAGTGATCGCTTGGCTGGCTTCCATAATTGCCGGCAAATCGACCAAAGACTTTCTCCACAAACGCGTAGTCGGAACCGCGAAGGAATTCTTTGTACCCTACCAGCTGTGCCGTCGCACCCTCGGTGGCCGAGAGAAACTCCAGTGCCGGAGTTACAAAACCGGCTTCGACCTTTCGAGGAACAGAAATTAGCAACAATCACAGTATGGGCGAGTCAAGCCTTACATGATTGGTCGGCTTGGCACGACAGCCTAGCTGGCGCAGCCCGTATTTGCGCTGTCCAAGCTGGCGGATGGCGTCGTAGACCTCTCGACCTTCAGCGGCCGGCCCCCACAGCTCAAACCCAAGTTCACCCGAGACACCCTGGCGTAGACACCAGAATTGGCGACCTTGTATGCTCAGTTGCTTCGCAGACATGAACTTGATGTCACGGACAGTACCGCCTGTGATCTCATCGAGTAGTTCAACGGACCTCGGGCCTTGCACCTGGAACAGATACCACTGATCGGTGACGTCTTCAATAGTCGCATCAAAGGACTTCCGTCCGTGCTTGAACTGGTACGTCAACCAGGAGACGCCAGGAACACTAGTGAAGACGAAATCGTCCTCGGCCAGCATCAATATGAGGCCTTCACCAACGACGTGACCCCCGTCCTCACACATGATGGAGTGTTTCGCTTGGCCTGGAGTGAAATTTGGCCAGTGATTAGTCGATATGTATTCCAAGAAGCTCTTTGCTTCTGGACCACGAATTCGTGTTTTGAGTAGTTGCGACCAATCTCCAATGTAGCAGTCGGTCTTCCATGATACAGACTCGTCAATCCAACCGGTGAATTCGTCGGCCTCGAACTTGGTGATGAATCTTCGCCAGGCATTTACCGAGAAGTCCATAGGTACAACTTCACTGGTCGGAATGGTTGAAGTCATCTTGAAATTGGGTTGATAGTATGGTTGCTTTGATGAGAAGAGTTTTCGATTGAGAAAGAGAGTTGTGCAGATGTAATCTTTGCAAGGTCGAATATTGGTGAATATATACCTAAATACACTCGCATTCGTATCCCCACCCGGCGGTAGTCGCCATGTAATGGCGTACGGGACCCAGCTGTAGCGGCTTTCGTGATGGTGTATGAGACCCGGCTATACAGAATAGCGGCTTTTGTGATGGCGTATGAGACCCATAACCATAGTGGAGCCTCGCTCTGCTTCACATTTGCTCGAAATAACCAGCGTTTCCCGCTCATCTACCACGACAAAATTTCCCAAGAATCTTGTCAAACAGTCAGGTAGCAGTAGGGAAGCAGAAAATGCGATATGCATGTAGATTGATGTGCTCTGATGTGTGGTTTCCATTGAGGTAGGAGAGAAAGGTCTTTTGCTGGACGCTGACAGCTGAACTCAGCTGGCATGCGCTGCAGCACAGTCCGTTCAACAAACTCACCTGTGACCAGGGGACAGCGAGAACGACGAGGAGCGTATAAATAAAGCTTAGGTTGATCGTAAAGAGCTACGAAAGAGAGGCGCTGAAGAGGAGTTTGTTGACCATGTTATTCGTCACTCTGATCTCTCAACTTTGAGCAATAGTCTATGTGCTGCATGGAATAAATGAATTGCATTGTCAATTCACACTTATTCATATTTAGGTGCAGGTTCGGAAAGCCGCCTTGCTTGTTAACCTAATTTCTACAAAGATCATATACACAATTGTGACTGGGACAGTACGTCAGAATATTCTGCAGCCGGAGACCATGCTATTCCAAAGCCTTAAGGTATAAAATTCGATTTCATACAAGCCATATGCCAACAATAGCGAATTCACAAGCTGCCAAGACTCTGTAGCACTTCGCTACGCCCGCTAGCTTCAGTGCTTATCTCTGCCGCAAATACTCTCCGCCAATCACAAATCCGCCTGATTGCGATACACCATCTCGGAATCTCCCTCTCGTTCAATGGCGGCACTTTATGGGCGCACGGGTCGCATTCCCGAACTCGGCTAGCCACCTCCGCTTCTTGTCGCTACAATCCAACGAATTAATAATGATCTCTCCTCGGCAGACATGCAGACGGACAGGCATGTCATCGAGGACCGACCTGCCGGCCTGGCTGACACCTGTGATATGATGCAAGGTGATGCAGGCTTTCTTTCTTTTTCTATCCTATTCTCCATCTGTCCTCGAGGCTTAAAGGCGCAAGAAGAAAACACCACACCTACCAGTGTCACTTCGGCCCTGCCATCAGCTCGAGTCACAAGATGGACCCCTCGCCGACTGGAAAGGACCCCGGCGCACACCACGGCGGTGGCGATACATCCCCCATCGTGGTCGAGGATGACGACCTGGAGCTCACGGCCGCCGAAAAGGCCCTGGAGCGCCGCCTGCGCCTCAAGGTCGACCTGCGCCTGTGCACCATTGCCGGCATCCTGTGCTCGCTAAACCTGCTGGACTCGGGCGTCATCAGCTCGGCCTCGGTCACCTCCATGATCGACGACCTGCAGCTCTACGGCAACCGCTACTCGGTCAGCATTTTCGTCTTCACCCTCGCCTCTATCGCGCTGCAGCTGCCGTCCACCATTGCCATACGCACATCCGGCCCGCGTCTCTGGCTGGGCGGCATTACGTTTCTGTTTGGGCTCATCACCATGTGCTCGGCATTCGTGACGACATGGCGGCAGATGATTGCCCTCCGCGTCCTCCTGGGCTTCGCCATGAGCGGCATCTACCCGGGCCTGACGTACCTGATCTCGACGTGGTACCCGCGGTCGGAGCAGCAGACGCGCTTCGCCTTCCTGCAGTCGGGCGAGGTCATCATCCTGGCGACGGGCAGCATCGTCAACTACGGGCTCAACACGCTCGACGGGCGCGGCGGGCTGGCCGGCTGGCGCTACATGTTCCTCGTGCAGGGCCTCATCAGCATGGTCATCGGCGTCGCCACCTACTTCTGGATGGTCGACTTCCCCGAGCAGGCGCACAGGTCCATCTGGTTCCTGACCGAGGCGGAGCAGCGCCTCGCCGTGCGCCGCATCAACCGCGACCGCAAGGACGTCGAGATCGAGCGCTTCGCCTGGGCCAAGGTCCTCGTGCACGCCAGGGACCCCAAGGTCTACGCCTTTGCCACCCTGTTCTTCCTGCTCAACCTCGTCTCCACGTCTCTGTCGTATTTCCTGCCCATCATCCTGCAGGGCGGCATGGGGTTCGACGAGAACCAGGCGATTCTGCTCTCTGCGCCACCGTACTATTATGCAGTGATCCCGGTCATTCTGTCATCCGTGGTAGGTGACAGATTCCGCCTGCGCGGACCGGTGATTGTGTTTAACTGTATATGCCTGATCGTGGGATTCGTCATGCTCGGATTCACAGAGCAGGTGAGTAGCCGATAGACTCCTTGAGTCATATCTTTAGGAAAGATAACTAAACACGTTTCCAGGTCACCGTTCGATATGTTGGCTGCTTCTTGGCCACGGGTGCGTATATATCCAACTGGGCGGCCCTGAACGCCTACCAGGCCAACAACATTGTCGGGCAGTGGAAGCGCGTCTTCACCGCAGCCGCTGTGACCGCCATGAATGGAGCCGGAGGTATAGCCGGCAGCTTCATCGTCAGGAATAACGAAGCGCCGTGGTACGTCACGGCCGTGTGGGTTTCCATCGGCTCGCACATCCTCATGATCCTGCTCGTCGCCGGACTATCCGTATTCTTCCTGGCCCAGAACCGGGCGGCGAGAAACGGAAAACAGACGTTGGAGAAGGTGCCGGGCTTCAGATACACATTCTAGTTCAATCATTTGATAGGCGTAGACAAGGTAGTGGAGCACATAATACAGTCAATTTGTCCAGCCCTATGAGTAGCCCTGTAAGCACTTGAACCTTTATCATGCCACCGCCCATGTCCAGCCCTATCCAGATTCTTGATTGGATTCCTCCAACCCCGCAACGGGTGTGACATCCGTTTATAGGCAAGCTAGTGGAGAAGATCGATCGAGAGTGAGACCGTGTACCTACCTACATATATAGAGAAGAATGTATATCCTGTAGCAGGCCTGGGAAATGCTGACAAAGGTATCATCCGCCACTCAAGATTTCCCACAGTCCATTACAGCTAAATATCTAGCTTCCTTCGTCGGCGCGCGGCGTACAATGGCAAGCCAATATATCTACACTGGCCTAGCGCTCCTCCTCGTACTATTGCTCAGGCACATCTACTCTCGCCCATCAGCGCGCGGCCGCCTGCCTCTGCCACCCGGACCCCCTGGCGCACCACTCATCGGAAATGTTTTCCAGACCCCCAAAGATGCGCCATGGATCCATTACTACGACCTGAGCAAGCAATACGGCGAGGTCATGCACCTGAACATGGCCGGGCAGCCGGTGATGATCCTCAACAGCCTCCAGGCGGCCCAGGACCTGCTGTCGCGCCGGGGCGCCCAGTACTCGGACCGGCCTCACCTCGTCGTCGCAGGCGACCTCGTGACCAGGGGACTGCACATCCTCCTGCGCCATTACGACGCCAGATACCGGCTGCATCAGCGCCTGCAGTCGCCCGTCGTCGCGCCCGGGGCGGCGGTGGGCTACCGTCCCCTGATGGAGCTCGAGTCGCGGCAGTTGCTATATGATATCCTGACGGAGAGCGACAAGGGCGGCGGCAGGGGTATCGACTATGGGCATTGGTTTGAGCGTGCGATATGCAGTAATGTCTACGTAAGTATAAACCAGACCTGTGTATCTGAAAGACCACGACAGAACGTAAGCTCAAATAGCATCACTCTAGGCATTAGTCTACGGCTACCGCCTCAAGACGGGCCGCGAGAAGTCCATCGTGACGGCAAAATACGTACAAGCCCAGGCCGTCGAGATCATGCAGCCGGGGCGGTACCTCGTGGACGCGTTCCCCTCGCTCAACCACCTGCCGGGCCCGCTGGCGCCGTGGAAGGCCGAGGCCGAGGCGCTGTGGCGGCTCGAGGTGAACTTGCACCTGGATAACCTGCGGCGCGGGCGCGAAAGCCCGAACTGGAACATCGCGACGCACCTGTCGGAGAGCCCCGAGGTGCGGGACATGACGCCCGAGGAGCTGGCGTTCAATGTCGGCACGCTCGCCGACGCCGCCCTCGACACCTCGAGCATGACGCTCAATTGGCTCGTCGTGGCGTGGCTGGCCGAGGGAAAGAACGGCTGGGTCGCCCGGGCGCAGCGGGACCTCGACGAGGTCGTGGGCCGGGACAGGATGCCGCAGTTCGACGACCAGCCGCGGCTCGCGTACATTTGGGCCGTTTTGCACGAGCTGCTGCGTTGGCGGCCCGTCATTGCCGGCGGGATCCCGCACAGGTACATGGGCTCGGCCGACGACGAGTTCCGGGGGTACCGCATACCGGCCGGCTCGTTTGTCATTGCGAACCACTGGGGCATCGCGCGGGACGAGTCCGTGTACGGGCGCAATGTCGAGAGCTTCGTGCCCGAGAGGTGGCTTCCTAACGACGATGAGACGGATGTGAAGATGAATAATGGGATCAAGGAGCTATATAGCACGGTGTTCGGATACGGCCGACGGGTCTGCGTAGGCCAGCACGTTGCCCGACAGATGCTATTCATCACGATTGCTAGACTTTTGTGGGCATTTGACGTCGAGACGGCCGTTGACAGCAAAACGGGAGAGAAAATTGAGATCGACCCGCTGGCAGTCACGCCAGGTCTATCAATCAAGCCCCGGCCGTTCAACGCCATTTTTCGTCCTCGGGGTCCTTGGGTGCGAGATTTGATTGAGAAAGAAGGCTATACGCACTCGGTAGATATTGGAGATATACTCGACCAGATTGCTCTGGAGAAGCCCGCAAAGACAGAATAATACGTTGGGCATGTTAGTACCTAGTTTGGCAGCAGACTTGGGCCACGACAAAAATATCGAGATGAAAAATTGATCGCTGATTTATCCAATATCTATATGCGTATCAAGGCGAGCATGATTCTATATGTTGTTAAAAAAAAGGTTCATCCAAAAGTCGTTGTCTTCGTCCGTGGCTACTTGGCATTCGCTGCCAATGCGTGAGGTTTCGAGATGCGGCATCGGTCTGACCATCCGTATACATCTAGGAACTGGGGGATTGTCCTAAGAAGCGTTTGATTGTCGATTACCAGCTGAAATTCTCATTGTGCCACCAGACGTCTCTTCCCTTTTTGACCCATCTGCCGACATGGCCCCTGAGCTCTCTGGCCATGCCTTCTGACCCGCATACGATCACGGCCACGCGATCCTCTTGGCCTTTTCTGAAGAAGTCGTCAACGATTCTCTGAAAGTCGGGACGTCTGGAATTTCGAGAAGCCGGTCTGTTTCGCTCATGGCGTGGAAGTTGTTCCATTTCGACGTCACTGGATGCTGAATTAGGAGCGCCCCTATCCGAGCTAGACTCAAACATGTTGCCAGTCAGAAAAAGTTGGACTCTATCGTCGTCTAGGATACTCTTATCAGTGTTGAGAGTGGCCCATGTGGCTTCACCTGGGGAGCGGAGAGCCCAGATCACATCGACTCGTGCTGTTGTCTCGTTTGACTAAATCTTGATATTAGCATTGTGCTCAAAGTCTTCACGGCCTCATTGATTAATGGCATTCGCACTCACTGTCGAGAATGGTTAGCATGTTCTGATTGAGTAAGATGGCAAGATAGGAGCTTGCTACTGACCAATATACTGAAACAACGGCATGATGTAAGTGGCACCTACACCACCAGCAACGAGGAGGACCCGATCAGCCTTGAATGTTCCCAAGCAGTATCTGCTGCTACCATAAGGACCCTCCATACTCAGGGGGACCTTGTTTCCTGAGGCGCTCAGATTGGCGAGGTCGGCAAATGCTCGACTCATGGGGCCTTTGAGTTGACGAGCCACCAACGTAAGTTCTTGGTTGCTTTCATCCACTGATGCGACGGTAAACGGATTGAACATGAACTCGTACAACATCTTTAGAGAGCCCGATCGAGAGACAGCCGGGATGCTGAGATACACATGCGAAGCAGGGAAATCAGCAAAGCGTGAAATGAATTTCTCCGGCACTTTGGAAACGATTTTCACCAGATTCGTCCCGGGAATAAGCTCGAGTGTGGATGCAGTCGTGGCTGTGGTGAATTTTCTCGCCCCCAAGTCAATCAAGAACACAACCAATGACTGAATCATGACTACCCTTGCATGATGCACATGGAAGTAGATCATGGGTGGGAGTGCCAGCGCGACGAGAAGGTGGGTGATAAAGAAGACTCTGTATGAATAGGTTCTTATGACGGAAATAGCGGTTGTCGTCAACGCCGTCATGCCCATGAGAGCTAGAACGCCAAGTATGACCACCTTGGAGGTGGTCAACTTTTGCATCAGGATCCCGGTCTGGACATAGTAGTTGATATAGAATGCCCCGTGAAGAATCAAGAGAAAGTAGATGATGCGACCGATCACTCGATGCCATCGGTTCACCTCCTCGTGAGATGATCGAAGGGCATAGGCCACGGGGTTGACATATTTGAGCGAGAGAAGGTACTGGATTGGGAATTGAGCAGCCGCCACGGCACCAAATCTCTTTGTGACATGAAAGTAGTCTAGTTAGGGTCAGCCAAAAAGTTCATCTGCTTTCGACTCCAGAGAAATCGCAAACCTCTGCCTGTTCCCTGAAATGAGAGAAATAGAAGCCAAAGGGCGTAGATCGAACCAAACAGCAGCGTATCTCGTCGACCCCAGTCCTGACCGGCAAATCTGACATCGTCGCCGAGCCACCAGGTGATCTTTCTGAGGGTTGCAGCCGAAGACGTCGACTCGCTGTTCCTTTTATACTTGGATGCCGGGGAGCCCGGTACTGAATCGTACTTGACGCCCCGTGCCGAAACCTTGAGCGAGACCCATGATGCGAACCGAACAATCAGGAAGACGAGCACCGGGAGCAGGGCCGACAGCTGTGAGTAGGCGGCATGACGGTCGAGCGAGAGACGGCGCTCCTGCTTCTCAGCCTTTGTGAGCTCTAGGAACTCATAGGGCCAGGACATCTCGCAGATCCGGTGCCGGTTAAATGGAGCCTCCACACGGGTCAATCGGTGAAGGGTGGGATCAGTCTCCGTCGCGACCGGGTTTTCTCGCGGTACGGATACTGCCAAGGACGGGATCAATCAGGTCGGAATAGGTCCGTCCGCACACCGATTGATTACCGCGTCGCACGAGAGGACCGACCGTCTCAATACGAAGAGAGTGAAATGCCGATTGTGGTACGATCGAGACGCGCGCGAAGGATGGTGAGAGGTCAATCAACTTGACGTTGGCCACGGATTGCACTTTCCACGTCCCCCCCCCTTGCTTACGGTTATCTGACTGAAACGCGGCCTCATCTGAACTAAGATACTTTCGCGCCAGCGGCGCTCTGGGGGCTGTTGGTCTGTGTCATTGTACCTGAATTTAGCGGTGGTCTAGTACATCTAGCACCTGAGACTTGCGAGCGTCAACGTTTTCTTGAAGATCTCAAATGTATCAACATTCATTTAAAAGCGAAATCAAGAAACGCAAAATGGGTGAGAACCGTCATCATACTCATAAAGAACTTCCAAAAGGTATTATACCTCCTCGGGTCCCATGGCATCATCCGATCTAGGAACGACACTTGAAAAAATAACATCTTATTTCCAGGTACTGCGCAGGGGGGACACAACCCCCGGTAGCCGACCATCGCGTGGAATGCGGGGGATGCAGGGCCCTTGACTCCTCCAATCTTACGCGTCCTTCTCTGCTAAAGTGATATGCAAGCCACGGCAAGCAAGCCAAAACGTTCTGAAAGTGGTCTTGGGGGCGCTTCTCTGCAGTCATCTGTAAATTGGCCAGCACACTTTATTCTCGAATTGATGAGCCGCCCAGGTTCCGCCGCACTGGCTTAGCGACCATCGGCCCCCTATCCGAATCGGGCACGGCTCTGTTCTGGATAGTAAGCGGCTCAAATAGACGACGCCAAGCGGGAGCATCGAAACACGAATCTTGGTGGTTTCCACCGACTACACAAAGCTCCGATGCCTCGGATTTATTCTTTTTGGAGCCTCATCTGCCACTAAACGTCGATTTGGCCCTCAAAAAAAGAAGCAAAAGTGGGCGTCAAATACCGGCATAAAATATCCGTCAATGACGAAAGATCTACCATCGCAAGCTCTAGACTATGATCATGGATCTGGGTGTGACAACACTTGCTCGAGGGTTCTAGAATTTGGACGGCGGCAAGATCAATCAATATCTCGAAATGGCCCCCTTTGAGCCACTGCAGACCCCGGAGGCTCTGCAAAACATTGAAACGAAAAATTATGAGCTGTTGGACTGCTACCGCCTTAATGTCCGCAACGGCGAGCCCACGGCCAACCTGAGCACCCCGGTCCCTGGATGTAATCCACCATTCCCACCCATGGATGATCTGAACAAGGGGCCTTCGGCAATGCGCCGCAACTCGCCATGGACGCACAGCGAACATCATGTACTAGTCCTCCGTGTTCGTAGGATCTCGTGGCGTTGGGGATCATATATCTCATAAATAGAAATACGCTGGGAAGCCATCCCCCTTGAGCCTTCCGTCTTCTTGCATTTTCAACCATCTACAGTCCTTCTTTTTTTTCTTCGCAAAGCCACTTGTTGGCATACCACCACAGTCGCTCTCTTGCTTTTTCACTTCTCTTCTACTCGCTTTTTAACAATCTCCACGATTAACAATGGCTGCTCTCCTGGCTGGTCTCCTGGCGACAGCCTCTTTCGCTTCGGCACAGCTGTCGGGAAGAGTCGGTCCTACTACTTCCACTTCCGCAAAGGCCTCGACAAAGGTCTGCAACATTCTTGACTACGGCGGTGTCGCCAGCGCGACCACCGACAATGGCGCTGCCATCCAGTCCGCCTGGGACGACTGCAAGACGGGTGGTCAGGTCTACATCCCCGAGGGTGACTATGGCATGTCGACGTGGGTCACTCTGAAGAGTGGAACTGGAGTCTCGATCAACATTGAGGGAATCATCTACCGCACCGGAACCGACGGTGGCAACATGATCATGATCAGGGACAGCACTGACGTCGAGGTCTACTCGGCGACCTCCCAGGGCGCCATCCAGGGCTACGGTTATGAGTTCCACTCGCAGGGCACTTACGGTCCCCGTCTTCTGCGCTTCTACAAGTGTACCGACTTCTCTGTTCACGATCTCATCCTTGTCGACTGTGAGTTTCCTCCGTCTTGGACTATAGTGGGCAGATACTAACTCAGCCACAAAGCTCCCGCCTTCCACTTGTCTCTCGACACTTGCACCAACGGTGAACTGTACAACATGATCATCCGCGGCGCCAACGAGGGTGGTTTGGACGGAATCGATGTTTGGTCGACCAACATTTGGGTCCACGACATTGAAGTGAGTTCTGGTTTTTTGACATGAAATGACCAGGTTCTCTTGCTAATACTGTATCAGGTTACCAACAAGGACGAGTGCGTCACTGTGAAGAGTCCTGCCAACAACATTCTTGTCGAGCAGGTCCACTGCAACTGGTCCGGTGGTTGCGCCATGGGCTCTCTGGGCTCTGGTGTTGGTAAGTCGACTCTGAATTCGTAGACGAACCCGTTGATACTAATAATTTACAGCCATCAGCGATATCGAGTACAACAACATCTACACGCACCACGCCAACCAGATGTTCATGATCAAGTCCAACGGCGGCGATGGAGACGTGTCCAACCTGGCATTCAACAACTTCATGGGCCACAGCAACGCCTACACGCTCGACTTTGACACGGCCTGGAGCAGCATGTCGGCCGTCGACGGAGACGGTATCACCTACAACAACATCAGCTTCAGCGGCTGGAAGGGCACAGCCACCAACGGCGTCCAGCGCGGACCCGTCAAGCTCAACTGCCCGGCCAAGGTGCCCTGCACCGACATCACGGTCGAGGACTTTGCCGTCTGGACCGACTCGGGCAGCAGCATCCTGTACGGCTGCCAGAACGCCTACGGCTCCGGTGTCTGCCTCAACGACGGCAGCTCCCACACGGCCTACACCTCGACCCAGACCGTCACCACCGTCTCCGGCTACTCCTACTCCACCATGGCTGGTGAGCTGACAGCCGGTCTCGGTCTGACCGTCTCCATCCCCATCCCCACCATGCCCGCCTCCTTCTACCCCGGCCTGCAGCCCATCAGCGCCATCCTCAACGGCGCCGCCGCCGCCTCGGCCGAGGCTGTCGTCGTGGCTTCCACCACCGCCAGCAGCTCCGCCGCCGTCAAGACGTCCTCTTCGAGCTCTGTCGCCAAGTCTTCCTCCAGCAGCGCCAAGTCTTCGGCCAAGACCACCGCCAAGGCCACCTCCAAGGCCTCCCGCGTCGGCGCCGAGGCCGTCTCTACTTCCAGCAGCGCCGCCATCACCTCCTCGGCCGCCGCCGCCGTCACTCCCGTCGTCAGCAGCGCCAGCGCACCTGCTTCGAGCTCGGCTGCCGGCCACAAGAGCTGCAACGGCAAGCGCTCTGCCAAGTTCCGCGCCTAAATACTACCAGAGGGTTGAATGGTGGACAAACAAACCAATAGTTTCTTGTATATATATTCAAAAGACATAAAACATTCTGCGTTCAGAATCCGGATTGGATCGCTAGCTAGTAGGGGTCAGGAAATCAAAATCGCGCATCAATGGGCACATTCCATCCCCAACCGTTTCCCACTATGTAATCATGAATGACGTTCCACTATGACTTGTGAGAACTCACAGTGAAGCCATGAATGATGAGCATCTATTGAACTAGAAATTTCAAGGAAAAGCTTTCCTGTCATCTAGTCCTCGGACATTGTCTTACTCCGAATGTTGCTCACATGCGATAATTTGCACCTCTTCCCAAATCTTGTTCACAACTGCAGGGTCACAATTCTCCGGATCTTCAATGCAAGTTGCCACTTGCAAGCTGCTTGCGTCGCTGGAACAAAACGTGATCACCAATACTACTAAACTTCCGAGGAGTATCATTGGATCAATCATAAAGCAAGCATATGCAGTGGCACGACCAGATTAAACCAGAAATAATTTTATAAGTACTTATTAGACGCAGTAATCATTACATATTATGGCTGAAGAATAATAGTGACATGATCGTATCGGTACACTGTGTACCGTACACCTTTGGGAAAAAAGGAAAAGAGTGACCAAAGTAGACAAATAATGAGAGAGAAAAAAGAAGAGAAAAGATTCCTTTTTGAGGAGCCCGTTGAAGATGTTCGCACCTCTCGTGCCGACCGCGGACCCTCGCGGCCGCCGGGGCGCTTGCTTATGTACGTGACGGCGTGACTATGTCGAATTAAGGGCTGATGGCCGAGGTCACCAGTCCTGCGCGGCCCACGGCACACCTGGCGGCGTCCACGGCCACGTTGGCTCCGATCGAGCCGAGACTGAGACCCGTCTGGGCACCGGCGCCTCCGGCTGGGAGGACCGTGAAGGAGTAGGTGTCTCCAGATATATAGTCCGTGGCGAAGATGGTGCCCGTGGCACCGACCGCACCGATCAGGCCGCCGTCGGTCGAGTAGACGGATCGCCAGTCCCTGCCGGCGGTGTTAAGTAGGTTTATGTCCGGAAGGCCAGGCTGCACCGTGCTGAAAGCGCCGGTGCTACGATCAAACCTCACAACAAAATTCCTTGTGATTGGTACTAGGCCGCCGGTGTTGGAGTAAGCGATACCGTACAGAGCGTTCTGGCCCGTGCCCGGCAAATAGGTCCAATCTCCGACATAAAGAGGGATGTTCCCATTCAGTGCAGTAGCTGTGGGTACCTTGTTTGATTGTATTATCTGCCCAAACGTGGAAGAGCCAGGCAACAGATCGACCTGCGTGAAGCGCGAGTTTGTCGCATCTGTGAGCCAATACTGGCCGTTCTCGTCGATAGTACCAACAGTTGCCGTGGTAGTAAGACCAAGTGATCCATTCGTTGTGACAATGCCGTTTACAGGGTTGATCGAGATCAGGGTAGATGGAGCCGCGCCCAGGGCAGCGTAAAGGAGCCCGTTTCCAAAGTTGTAGCCAAGAGCGTTGAGGGGAGTACCTGCAGCAGCGATGGTGGCAATAGTCGTGTAAGTGGCACTGCTGATGAGTCCGGCAAGACCCAAGCCAAAGTCGGCGCGGACCAGAGTGCTGGCGCCCGTACCGCCGGCACTATCAATGTAGTATGCAGGTGGGTTCGCGCCACAGGCCGGAGTCGGCGTGACGGTGGCCACAACGGAGCTGACGGTAGTACCGACTCCAGTCGAGACGCTGACGTCCAAGGTTGCGCTGCTGGTAGAGGTGATTGAGAGAACCGTGCTTGTTGCGATGATGGAAGTGGAGAGGCTCGTCGATGTAGTGTCGACTCCAACCGACAGACTGGTACTGACGCTCGTGACGCTGGCCAACGATGTGGTCACACTGGTAAGAATACTGCTCGAGGTTTCAACAACGATGCCAGTCGTCGTGCCCAAGATGCTCGTCTCCACGCTGCTGAGACTAGACAGGAAGCTGCTCAGAGAACTAGCGACAGAACTATCGATAGTCGGCTCGATGCTCGAGGTGGGAATGATCGAGGTTACAACACTGCTGATGACAGATGTAGCGCTGCTAAGCTGACCATCGGTGCCCGTCGTCAATCCAACACTGGTGGAGAGACTGAGGCTTGTCTCGATGGCCGAAGTCACGATACTGCTGAGAACAGATGTGGCGCTGCTGAGCTGACCATCAGTTCCGGTAGTCAAGCCGATGCTTGTTGTCACACTCAGCCCAGTCGTCAAGCTCAATGCCGTGGTGGTAGGCACAATCGCCGAAGTGTCGAGAACCGACGATAGGATGCTGCTAATAACGGAAGTGGGCACAACACCGGAAGTATCGAGAATTGAGGACAGAATGCTGCTAATCTCAGAGGTGGGGACAACGGTAGCAGTATTAAGAATCGAGGATACAATGCTGCTAATCTCAGAAGTAGGAATGGCGACTGAAGTGGGCACAATAGCCGACGTATCGAGAACTGACGACAGAATGCTGCTCAGCTCCGAGGTAGGGAGAACAGTAGCAGTGTCTAGAATCGACGACAGAATGCTGCTAATTTCAGAGGTGGGAACAACAGTAGCAGTACTCAGGATCGAGGACAGAATGCTGCTGATCTCAGAGGTGGGAATGGAGACGGAAGTGGGCACGATATCCGAAGTAGGAATCAGCGAAGTAATGATGCTGCTGATAACAGACGTGGCACTGCTGAGCTGGCCATCAGTTCCCGTAGTCAGACTAACAGTCGTCGACAGGCTGAGGCTTGTCTCAATAGCCGATGTCACAATGCTGCTGATAACAGACGTAGAGCTGGTCAACTGGCCATCGGTTCCGGTGGACACCAGCGTGGTGCTCGTCAGGCTAAGTCCAGTCGTCAAGCTCAACTCAGTGCTCGTGGGCAGAGGGCTGGTGATGACGGTAGAACTGCTAATAGTCGTGGTGCTGCTCGTCAGCTGGCCGTCGGTGCCAGTAGAGACCTCAACACTCGTCTCCACGCTGACGCTGGTCGTGCTGCTGAAGCTCGTGGTGGGAACCGTCGACGTTCCAGAAGTGGTGACGGCAGCTCCAACAGGCCTGGTGACAAGTGTCACAGGGTCATCTGTCGCACCCTGAGCGGAACCGATCTCGAGCTGGTACGAGCCGTCGGCGAGCGGAACCAGCTGAGTGATGGTGTACTGAGTGTTGAACGCGGCAACGTCGAGAGTGCAGGAAAGAGTATCAGCGGCTCCAGCAGCGCAGATGAGCGGAGCAGACGTTGTGCTCGTCGAGCAGTCCTCTGTGAAGTCGCAGAGGGCGGGGTCCTGCTGCTGGCCGTTGACACTATATGTGCAGCAAATCTCCTCGGTGAATGGCAGACCGGTCGTGCCCGGGACGGAAATAGTCTGAGTGCCTGTCGCGGTGGCCGTTCCAGTTCCCAAGATGCCAGGCACAACCAAGACTCTGCCTGTGGCGGGATCGACGATGAAGCTGATGGGAGAAGTGTTGGGGTCGAAGATGGCAGCAGCAGGGACGTTGTCATCCGCGGGCTTCAGCTGGTTACCATTGATGGTCGACAGACTGCCAGTGGCAAAGATCTGGACTGTCTGGGTAGCAGTAGCAGCCGAGGTTGTCGAGCTGGTAAGCCCAGTGTTGGAGCTGGTAGCAGTCGTCGTTGCAGGGTTCGTGCTGGAAGTAGACGAAGTGACGCCCGGGGCATTGGTGGTCAGCGTGACTGGTACATTGCCCGGCTGGACACCATCGCCAATGGCAAGCTGCTCAGGAAGAGCGCCATTGGTACCAGGAACCAACTGAGTGTCGGTGTAGGTAGCACCAATTGACGTGGCCTCGAGAGTGCAGTCCAATGCTCCGTTGTTGCCAGTAGCAGTGCACTGCAGAGGAGCCGACGGGGAGCCACCGAGATCGCAAGTGGAGACGGAGCAAAGGGCCGGGTTCTGCTGGACACCATTGATGACATAGGTACAGCAAATCTTCTGGTTGGTCGGCTCTACCAAGACCTCATCGGTGGTAGGATCGAGAGAATACTGCACCGGCGAGTTACCGGTGTTGAAGACAGCAGGAGACGTTGAGCCAGCTGGGTTGCTGGAAAGCGGCTGCAGCTGTGCGCCATCTGCATCGGTTCCAGAGTCGCTACCGAAGAGGGTGAACGTGGGAAGAGCGCCGGTGGAAGTGGAGGTGCTTGATCCGGTACTGGAGCTAGTTGCACTGGTAGTTGCTGACGAGACACCAGTTGTCGAAGTCGGCACGCCGGTGCTTGTGACCGAGGTGCTGGACGAGGACGTAGTTGCCGGCCTGTTGGTGTTGAGAGTCACCGGGAGGTTGCCTGCCTGCAGCGCGTCTCCAACCTCGAGTACCGAGTTGCCGGCAACTGCGGGAGTAAGCTGGACCACAGTCCAGACGGCGGGAACCGAAGTGGCATTCAGGAAACAGTTGAGCACACCGTCGGCAGAGGGCGTCTCACACTGGAGTGGGGCGGTCTCTGCGTCGCCGACGGCGCAAGTACCAAAGGCACAAGGAGCAGGGTTGACAGTCTCACCGAGTACCTTGTAAGTACAGCAGATGTCGGGGTTGTTGTCAGTAGGCGAACGCATGAGGACTCTAGTGGTCGGGTCCAGAGTGAATGAGTCTGGGTCAGTCGACGGACCAAAGACGGCGGCAGGGCCTACGCCAGCAAGGGGCTGCAGTGAAGTGCCATCTACAGTGTCAGATCCAGTGTCAGTAGCAAAGACGGGGAAAGTCTCGCCAGGAGCGGTGGAAGAGGTAGATGTTCCACTAGTGGTGCTCGTCGAAGAGCTTGAGCTCGTGCTGGTGATGCTAGAGATGGTCGTGGGTCCCGTAGTGCTGGTGGGTGAGGTAGTCGACGAGGTGGAAGACGTCGTGGCAGGAGCCGTGGTCCTCAGGGTCACTGGGGAGTTGGGGGACGCAATCGGACCTGTGCCGATCTCCAGCTGGTACGAACCATCGTCTTGGGGAGCAAGCTGAGGCACGTTGTAGACCTCACCAGCCGATGTGGTTATGGTGCAGTTGAGGGAATCTCCCGACAATGGGAGGGCGCACTGCAATGGGACAGTCGAGGCATCACCCAGAGTACAAGTCGAGATAGTACAGGCTGCAGGGTCCAGCGGAACGCCGCCATCTGAGTATGTGCAGCAGATGTTCTCGGGGGTTCCGCCATTCTCAGGAGAGACAAGCACGACTCCCGTGGTGGGATCGAGAGTGTAGTCGACTGAAGCTCCGGGTGAAGATGGAGGACCGAAAAGGGCACGAGGGGAAATACCACCATTGGCTTCGGGGTGCAGCGTGAGACCGTCGGCCGAGGTGCCAGAGTCACTGCCGAAAATGGGGAACGTGGGCTCAGCACTGGAAGAGGTCGTGGTGCCAGTGGAAGTCGTGGTGCCAGTGGGAGTCGTGGTAGGAGTCGTGATCACGGTGGGAGATGTGGTCAAGCTAGTGTCGGTGCTCGTAGGGCTCGGCGCCGAAGTGCTGGTGGCAGTGGAAGAAGTGCTCGTGGAAACAGCAGGCACGCTGGTGATGAGGGTGACATTGGAGTTTCCAGGGGCCAGAGTGGTGCCGACCTGCAGCTGGTACGAGCCGTCGTCGAGAGGAGCAAGTTGGGGCGTGTTGTAAATGGTACCAACAGAAGTTCCATTAACGAAGCAGTCAAGCTCAATTCCCACAATGGAACATTGCAGCGGCGCAGTCTCGGGATCACCAAGAGCGCAGGTCGACAGGGTGCAACCTGCCGGGTCAACGGGCTGACCGTTTTGAGCATAGGTGCAGCAGATGTTGTCATCGGTGCCATCGTTGGGAGTGACAGTGATGACTCCGGTGGTCGGGTCCAGAGTGTAGTTGAGCTGAGCTCCAGGAGCAGAAGCAGGACCAAAGACAACGCGTGCTGGGATTCGCGCGTTGGGGCCTGTTTCCGGGTGCAGTGTAAGACCGTCGATAGATGTTCCAGAGTCGGCGGCAACAACTGGGAAGGTGGCAGCAGCCCCGGTAGGAGTGGTAGTGCTGCTGGGGCTGGTGGTCGTGCTCGACGGCCCAGTGGTCGTTGGCGTGATGGAAGCCACAGGGCTGGTGGTGGAGATTTGGGTCTCCGTGGTCGAGGTGCCAGTGCTGGTAGGGCTGCTGGTGGGCGAAGTGCTAGATGTGATGACTGGAGACACAGTCGACAGAGTGACTGGCGAGTTGCCAGGTGCGACGTCGGTTCCAATAGCCAGCACATATGAGCCATCGCCTCTGGGCTCGAGCTGGGTGACGTTGTAAGTCAGTCCAAGCGAGGTGGCGTCGAGGAAGCAGTCCAGCTGTCCGGTGGCAGTGATCGCACTGCACTGCAGAGGTGCCGTGGTGGCGTCTCCCAGTGCGCAGGTCGAGGCAGCGCAAAGGGCAGGGTTGATCTCTCCGCTAGCGTCGGCGTATGTGCAGCAGATGTTCTCCGGGGCAGCGTTGGGGTCGGCGGAGTTGGCCTGGCCAGTGATCAAGACGACGCCCGTGGTCGGGTCAAGGCTATATGTCACGGCAGAGTCCGACGAGTTGAAAATGATGGCGCCCGAAAGCTCGCCAGTAATGGTGCCAAACTCGGGCTTCAGCAGGGTTCCGTCAGCACTCGTTCCGGAGTCAGATCCGAAGATCGGGAACGTAGGAAGCGGCGTCGCGATCGTCGTGGAACTGGTCTCACTGGTAGAGGTCGGGCTGGTAGTCGGAGAAGTCTCTGTGGTGCTAATGGGCGACGACGTGGGTGTAATAGAAGTCACACCCGTGGTAGCCGTGACCGTGGCTCCGGTAGCAGTGATGGTCCTGATCGGGGGAGCAGTAGCATTCAATGTGCCGTTAATACACTCGCTCTCTGTAAATGAAGCATTAGCAATCTTGTCATCTAGTAGCTTGCAATCTGGCGGCACTCACGAGCATAAACAACCAGGTCCTTCAGCACACAGCCCAATGGCAAAATGTCGGCCTCAAACAGGCCAAACACGGTTCCGTTGGCGGTTTGACAGAACTGGGCGACGCCTCCGTTGAACAGCGCGTTGGCCCAGACGAGGAAGTCGTTTTGGATCGAGAACGAAGTCGTCACGGCTCCTTCAATCGCGGAACTCAGATCAACGAATGGAATACCAGCATCGACACCGATGGGGAACTGATTGTTGGCAAAGAGTTGCTCATTGATCTGCACAAACTGTCCAGCGTTTGTGCAGTCCAGCGGGTTGGGATCACCTCCAATGCCAACAAATCCATCATTGTCGAGCTCGGCAGTAGTTGTGAGCTGGGGCTCCAAGTCGGCCGTGGCTGTGGCCGTCACGTCAACGTCCTGACGCTTGCGTACCAGTGCAGTGGAAGTCGCTACCTCGGTGACAATAGGCTGGACACTGAGGAGGAGGAAGTTTATACTGCTGGTAGGCAAAACGATCGTTGTAGGCACAACAAGCGTCGTGGGAAGAAGTGACGTGATGATGGAGATCTCACTGCTGATCTGAGTCAGGATTTCAGAGATAATCTCAGTGATGATGTTGGTCACAGTGATTGGGATGCCCTCGCTGATAGAGATGGAGATCTCGGTGCTGACAGACGTGGAGATTGAGGTCAACGTCGTTGGCACTGTCAGTGTGGTGGGCACTGTGACTGAGATGGAGTCTGTGATGGTAGCCGAGTCTGTGATGGTAGCCGAGTCAGTCACCGATAGCGTGTCGGTAAAAGACAGCGACTCGGTGAAGGACAGAGACTCGGTGAAAGAATCGGTGACAGTGAAAGACAGTGACTCGGTGAAAGAATCCGTGGCAGTCGTGGTGACAGTCTCTGTGAGCGTGGCGAGAATACTTGTGGTGATGGTCGAGCCACCAGTTGTGATGGTAGTGGGCAAAAGAGTGGTGAACGTTGTGGTCACCGTTGCGGTCGTAGTGGATTCCACAAGCGTGCTGGTGACAATGATTGGACCAACTCCGTTTCCGTTGCTGCTGTAAGAGACGTGAGGGTATCCAGGGAGTGTGGGGTCGTACGTTGGTTCATCGGTATCGGTGCCCCAAGGATAGCCGGTCTCTCCAGGCTCATACCAGTCTCCTCCCGTGGGGTCGTAGGAGCCGGAAGGGAGACCGGGCTCGTAAGACCCCTCGTTGCCGGGATCATTATAGCCTGGATCTTCTCCAGCTGCGTAGCCACCCGAGTTACCGGGACTGTCGGTTGCGTAAGTTGAAAGATAGGTACGCGTGCGAACGTGACAAGACTGAGTGAGTGGATCTGCTCCGAGCTGACGCCGGACGCGACCTTGTTGATGCTCACTGCTTTCCTGAGGCCGCCCCAGAGCAAGAGGGGCCGCCAGGAGGGCGAGAGCTACATTGGCCAACATGGCGATGGAGCAGTGCAATAGAAATTCAGACAATAAAGAGCGACAGAACTTGATAGACACAACTTTTCTTTTTCTCCCAAATCGATGCGCCGGATCATTCATCTAATATTCACAATCGTTCGTGACCATGAGCAGCTGTCATGACCACGTGGGCCTGCACCGTTGAGCCTTGCCCCTTGCTAGGAAATTAAATCTGGAGATGTCACAACTCAATCACTCTTGATTTGAGACATATTCGTGGCGGTTCCTGGCAGGTGCACGTTCTGTCTTGGAGTATAAAATGAGGATATGAGAATCGCAGCGACGAGATAAGGTTTCATCTGAACCAGGGGCACAGACGTCTTGCGTTTCGAAACAACAATTAAAGATATCTGGTAAAATCAGGATTAGTCCAACGTGCCAAGCATTGGTGGTGATGATTGATATGGTAAAGTGGTACGAGATCTCCAAACTTTGATGGAAACGTGAACTTGAAAGTTTAGGGTCTCTTAAGGCTTCATCATGTTGTCGCCTGCCAATAACTAGCAATCACTGGATGGGATCTTATTCAATGGAAGGCCGGGGTGATGATGATCAGAAAGATTTGGACATTCCATCGGGAAACGGAAAGATTTTTGACATTGCGCGGTTGGCACAACTCTTCAACCAGATGGAAATACAACAAGATCTTGCAGGGTATATATCCTGGAGTATACATCACTAAATACATACAAATAGGGCTAAACGAAGCACATACCGACGTTTGAGAGTCCCTGCATAAGCCCTTCCAGGGAGACGAGCCAACTTGGAAAATGGTCTCCAAAAAATAAAATAAAAATTGAATTGCAACAAAGTCAAATCGAGTCACCTCGTGGAAGAGACCCCACCAATAGTATCACGAGTCGTCTTTTAAGTGTTGTAGACGCCCCCAAATTGGAATGGCTGAATTTAAACTCGCGTCAAAACACTATTCTGCCATGACACATTGACACATTGCGAACCTGTTGAACATCTCAAACATTGTCTCAACTGACATGCGCGTGATATCTTCAGTTCTAATGAAGTGGCGATCAATCACATGAGCCGCTATCGATGTTCTTGAATTGGATATATGAGCAGAAGGGCCTCATGGCAACCTCGACGTTTTCGATAATTCAGGAACCAGGCACCACATACTTTCTTTCAATTCCCAAAGGCGCCCGCCACCCTCAAACCTTCGCCGCAATGAAGTTTCGCACTCTTGTTGCGCTTGCTGCGCAGAGTGGACTTCTTCACACCGGAAACGCTCAAAGTCTTCAATACGTGACTGAGCTCGTCACCGAGTGCTTCGACCCATGGCAGACTGATCTCGAGTACACCGCCTCGGCTACCGATGCTTGGTCTGGGTCTGCTCCCCAACACACTTCTGGCACGGTAGAATACCAGATGCCCGAGTGCACTTGCGGATGTGTATGTGGTCATGCTCTCCATACCCTCTATTAAGCCGTCTAATCAAAGCGATTCTAGGAAACATGTGTCCACACTTCAGTCTACTCGACTTCCTACCCGGTCTTCTGCTCGACGGGTCTGTCGGATCAGCCATACACAATCACTGAGACCTACTCTGGCATGTCCGCGCTGCCCACCTTTGCCGACCCCACGGAGTGCCCCTACGGCTTCACGACTTCGGAGGCGACGTGCACCGTCTGCGGCGACAAGCCCATCACCCAGACCATGACCTACCCGGCGGGCGGCGTCCCCTACGACACCGGGCTGCAGTCCGCGTACCCGACCCTGGCGCCCACGCAGACCGGGTCGTCGAGCCCCGAGGCCACCACCAAGGGCTCCAGCCCGGCCGGCAGCTACCCCGCCGCCGGGGGCAACGGGTCGAGCCCCGTCGGCGGGTACCCGGTCGACAACGACTGGACCGACGACGAGAACACCAGCAAGACCACCAAGACGCAGAGCGTCACCCTGTCCGTCAACGGCACCCACCAGCAGACCTCGCCTGCCCAGGGCTCGTACCCGAGCTCCAAGCCCGACTCGGGCTCGTACCCGGCCGCGCAGAACAGCCAGGGCGCCCAGGCCGCCGGCACGCACCCGACCACGACTCCGGTTCACGTCAGCGGTGCGTCCAGGCTCGGCAGCGCGCTGGGCTTCGTCGCGGTCTTGGCCCCGGTCGTTGCGGCTCTGGCCTAATTTCTTGGGCTGACCAATCCTTTTTTATTCTTAATTTCTCACTATGCTTTATATTTAACGGGAAGTCACATAGGAACCTGATAGCCTTTTTTCGTGTTTTATTTTACCCCAACTAGGTCGCTTAATAATTGGACGTTGATAGTGAAAACAAAGCATGTTGATTCCAAATGTGTTGGCCCGTTTGATGATCATTCTTCAAGCGTGTACTGTGAGTGAATACAAGTGATTACATGTGATGATGCAGTAGGCAGTTGATGAATCAAGATGATCGATGCAGGCTTTTCAACCCCCTGCACCGCGTGTGAGTCTGAAATAGCAGGTATGTTTTGCGGAGTAAATGTCGCTGGAAATTGTGACCGGCGGCGACCCCAGGCGCGGGGTGAATGAGTCCGGGGGCGACCTCGGACCGACATGGACAGAAGCCGGGGATCCCCTCTAAGTTTATTTAGCTTCCCCAGGCTTTTACCAATGCAGGAACGTTTTCAGTTCGTCCTTCGCCTGTAAGTGTGGAGAGGGAACTTCTTGGGAGATGGCAGATGGGACCAATCGTCATGCCAAGCTTACACTGACATGCAGCTACCCAGTAAATGGCGCGCTTTTTTTTCTTTGTCTCTTTAATTCTTGATTTGTAGCGTCGGCTCATCATGGCTCGTGGATCCCGATTCCCGAGACGGCGGCCGATTCAATGTTGTTCAGCACTATAAGTACAGGCCGGCCGCCGTAGAACCTACGCCTTCCCTGTTGGTACATGACTTCTTCACCTTGATGATCTGTCTGGTTGGCGGAGGCCGTTTCAATATTCAGTTTTCATGTAAGCAGCAAGATATATGCAGTAAGAAAACGCAATGTGGTCCCTCGTATTCTTCGCTGCCGGAGCACTCGGCGGGCTGTCCCGTCACAAGCGGGCAGTTATAGACTACAACTCGGCGCCTCCCAACCTGTCCACGCTAGCCAACGGTTCTCTGTTCGAGACGTGGCGGCCTCGCGCGCACATTCTGCCTCCCTTTGGACAGATTGGAGATCCAGTAAGCAAGATTGCTGAGTTGTTTCTCGGTTTTGATTTTGGTCTCTCAAAATGTACTTGCTAACGCAGGTTATAGTGCGCCCACTACGTAGACGCCGAGACGGGCACTGTCCATTTCGGCTGGCTTCACGATGGCGCTTCGGGCGCGACCACGGATGATCTTGTCACATACAAGGACCTGAATGCGAATGGCGCCCCCTTCATCGAGGCGGGAGGACTCAACGACCCGGTGGCCGTATTTGACGGGACCGTCATCAACGTAGGTGTGGGAGGAAAACCGACGTTTCTCTACACTTCAGTCTCCTATTTGCCCATCCAGTGGACGATTGCGTACACCCGCGGCAGCGAGACGCAATCCCTGGCTGTGAGCTATGACGACGGGAGAAACTTCACCAAACTGGAGCAGGGCCCAGTAATTCCAGGACCTCCTTTCGCCGTCAACGTCACTGGCTTCCGGGATCCCTACGCATTCCAGAGCACGCAGCTCGACACGCTTCTCAAAACTGCAAATGGCACGTGGTACCTCGTCATCTCGGGAGGCGTACACGGTGACGGGCCTAGCCAGTTCCTGTACCGCCAGTATGATCCCGAATTCCAGTATTGGGAGGAGCTCGGCCAGTGGTGGCACGAGACGGCCAACACGACATGGGGCAATGGCGATTGGGCGGGCCGCTGGGGCTTCAATTTTGAGGTATCAAACATCTTTACGCTGGACGAGGACGGATACAGCGACGAGGGAGAGTTCTTTACCACCATGGGAGCCGAGTGGTCGCTGGCACCCATCGTACCTCAAGTCTCTGATTTCAGAGACGCTCTGTGGGTCTCGGGCAATGTTACTATCGAGGATGGCGAGGTCAAATTCAGTCCCTCGTATGCTGGAAAGTTGGAATGGGGACACTCGGCGTATGCGACCCACGGACAGGTTGTCCGAGCAGACTCGAAGCCGTCTGTGGCGAGTGGCGCTCCTGATCGTTTCATATCCACCACGTGGCTCACTGGAGACTACTACGGCACCTTGGACCCGGCTACCAACCAACAGAACTGGACCGGCGCGCTTCTTCTGCCACGAGAGCTCAGCATTGGTAAGATCTGCAACGTGGTGGACAATGATCTCGCGCGAGAGGTCGGGTCGTGGAAGACGAGTCGCAACGAGTCGGGGGTTGTGGACCTTTCTACCCTCAAACAGACGATTGCTAGAGAATCGCTCGCCGCCCTCTTGAGAAGCAACGAGACATTGCAGGAGGAGGGCCGCACTCTCAACTCTTCCGCCGTGATACCATTCAAACAATCTCCCGGATCAAAGTTCTTTGTCCTAGAAGCCTCGATAACTGCGCCACAATCGGTTCGAGGGAGTGACCTCAAGGCGGGATTCCAGATACTTGCCTCTGAATATGAGAGCACGACTATCTACTACCAGTTCAGCAACGAGTCGATTATTGTGGATCGGACCAACACCAGCGCTGCGGCAAGGACTACGAATGATATTGACTCCCGAAATGAGGCTGGTCGACTCCGGCTTTTCGATATTGCACAGGACGATGGCGAGGCAGCAGTAGAGGTCCTCAAATTGACCATTGTGGTTGATAACGCGGTGGTCGAGATCCACGCCAATGATCGATTTGCTTTGAGCACATGGGCACGGTAAGTTCTTTGGAAATCTGACTTTATCTGATCCGTTCTTGGGAGAATTTGCATTTGCTGACCAGGGATTAATGACAGCTCTTGGTACGACTCATCAACCGAGATTCGCTTCTTCCAGGAAGGAGCTGGTCAAGTAACGTTTGAGAACATTACGATTCACGAAGGCCTATTTGACGCCTGGCCAGAACGCCAAAGCTAGACATTTCAAGAATTCATACATCATGATGTAGCATCCAATATAGCTTAATGTATTTTTGCAAAGTCCCGTAAAGAATATGCTTGTACATTCCGGGTGCACATCATAGGTCTTTTGCCTGCGTGACAAATGGCGCATTCTCCCTCAGTGGAATACAAGGAGTAATGCTAAAGGGGCTATGTCTGCATCGCTATCGGGGCTATGTTGATAAGGGTATTTCGAACAAGTATATCTCTGCCTACTCATATTTTGATAAAAGGTGAATTATATCGGTGGACTGGCAAGAAGGTCCTCTACAGTTCTATCAGATTCGTTTTTGAATTTAAGTGGTATACAGCGTGGAAGTGTGACTTGAAGTTGACCATACGGTTTCGCACCCAAAATGCCATGATAGCGTATCGTTTGATAAGGTTTTTGCTTCGATTTTCTTCAACTTCACATTCCTCCTCCAAATCTGGTCCGAATTGGCCAAAACTTTGCAAACACGTCCAGATACCCGTTGAATCGATATCCACAAAGTTTTATCTTGATCGGAAAAAATCTGGTAGAGTTGTTGCTGAAATAGTCCCTTATCAGACATAGCCCCGATAGCTAAAATGACATAGCCCCTTTAGCATTACTCAATACAAGGGACAATTAGTGCACGTAAGCCGAAGTTAGTGCTCTGGGCGGGGCGCGTTCGGGACCAGACCACCGCCGTTATAGCATCAAATGCACTAAAGCTTGGGCGCTAAACTGGCACCGTAATAGCAGTTGCGACTACGAGTTTCGAAAAAGTAAAAACATCAGATTGTGTGCATATAGCCCTAGTCTTTATGAAGTTCGAATACTGCGACAAGCAACTGATTCCAATAAGTTTATGCACTTTCCAAGTTAACTGTCTGCAACGGATGCTTCGACGCTGTTATGAACGAGTCTAGGGACAGGTCCCAGCATTCCTTCCACTATACATTCCGACCACTTCAATGTCCCCATGATTGCGAAGACATTAATAACCTCACTCAGGTACAAATTTTCATTTAGTCAGTCGTGACCATAAGCCAGTGGCCATCGGGGATGTTGTTGGGGAGATACTTCTGCATGCAGACAGTATCTCCATTGACCGACACACCGGAACAGTCTCCCTCGGTGGTTGCCTTTGCGCCTGCAAACCATGGCGGTTAGTCTTCGTACCTAGAATGGATGTGCGGGGATTAGTAAACTTACAAATAAAGAGAGGCTGGAAGGTGGGATATCCAGAGTGACCGGGCTCGGGGGCAATGTTCTTTGTGTTGGAGTACTCGGTCGTCTCTGTCGTGGACTCCTCGAATCCACTGGAGAAACTGTTGGAGAAGACAATGTACTCGGAGAAGCCAACTTCGGTGCTGTCCTCACGAGTGGAGCCGTGCATGATCTCGGTGCCCGTGGTATAGGTGTAACTCCGGCCACAGGTAGTCTGGTCTTTCTCGCACGTGTCGACGTCACCCATCTTGATCTGATCGCCATAGGTGGTGTACGGATCCTCTTGGAGGTTCACCTTGCAGTCATCGCGCTTATGGAAGATGGGAGATCTCTTGATCTTGGTGACATCCTTGGCGGCTTGAGGCTTTGCCTGTCGGATCTCTGGCTTGGGGCTGTCGACGTCTCGCTTCTTCGTCTCGGGCCAATCAGCAGCATTCAATGTGTTACACACCGAGCCGCAGCAATAGCTGTTTAGACGACGTTCTATTAGCAGCTGCTATTTAGTAGTTCAAGTGAAGAGGCTGCCAGGAGAGGAGAGGTTGAGAGCAGGCGAGCGGAGATTGAGAAGGGAAGGGAAGGGGGGGCTTCAAGTGTCCGATATCATCAATGTTGGAGTACTCACGCGTATCCGAACTGCTTTGTGAGCTCCAGGTCACCGCATGGCGTCCCGGATTTCTGGACCTGACGATACAAGGAGCGACAAGGCCAGTTGTTGCTCTCTTCATTGGAGTCGAGGAGATTGTAGAACAACATGCTACAGCCTTCGCCGAATGAGGACGTGTCGACCCAGACTTCATATTTGCCATTGTCCGTTGTAGGCCAGTCGGGAAGATCAATACTGGCTGATTGGCACCCAGACCACTCGCTACCCTTGCCATCACTGCTCGTGGACCAGCTCAACTCCAGATTGTAGGCGTCAAGATTGTTGGCGTCGGGTGGGCATTGATTGACGCTGTAGATGCCTGCTTCTCCCGTGCTCTGTGCGTGAGCTCTAGCAGCCAAAGCAGCAACGACAAAGAGAGCGCCTCTGATAGTCATTGTGAAAGTGAGGTGATATGGGTGGATTCTGGTGACTAGGGCAGTGTGAATATATGAATAAGTGTTTGAGAGGTTGAATCATTTGATGATGAGAAACAAAAGTCGTTGAGATGTTGGGATTTAAGCGTCTATATATACCTACCAAGTGTCTTCATTCTCGAGCTTCCGTGACTGAAACTCCAACATCTTGATATTACAAAGCTATAGAATCACAATGATCTGATCGAATGTGTTGAAGATGTTGCAACTTTCTTCCGATTGACGTCACCATCCTTGCAATATCTATTTGTAGACGAGAAACATTAACAATTACCTCTTTGGAATGGATATGACCTGAAGTCAAGTCTACGGATTACACGACGTGCAGATCAGTCAAAGACGACTTCATTCTCGTATAGACACTGACCGTACCTGCCTCTAACTCAAGAGCCTATTCTGGATCTTTGTCCAATGATCGTCGTGGGGCTGAATCGATTCAATTGAATCCCTTATGTGGAACACTGGAGTTGCCAAGAACCTTGGCATATCCCCTTGCCTCGAATATGGCTAGTGATCAACATCGACGTTTCTATAAAAAAGAAGTGGCCCATACGAAAATTGCACAAGCGGTGCGACGAGGATTCACTAGCCGTCAATGCTCGATTCTTGGCGACTTGGATCGTAATCCAACTCCAAAACTATAAATCTATAGTTACATAATCAAATATTTTGGGAGCGACGCACGCACCGCGTAAATGACGATCGATCTATATTCCCATCAATCCCACGAATCCTAACCGCTGGGCAGACGTCAGAACGAATCACAGATCTCGTTGCCTACCAAATTAAGTAGTTCTGGAAATGTTGTTATACTTATAGTAAATGTTGCAATGATAGGGTCATGAATGCGTATATAAAGTCAAATCAGATCATCTTCAGTCTCAATCAAATCATCTATCTAAACACACTTCAATCTTCACAGTCACAAACCCGATCCAACATCACATCTTTTTGATACATTATCAACACCCACAACACTCGCGCAAGTCTCAGTGTATCTCAGCCAGCAGCACCACAGCAGCACATCAAGCCAGACTTAATTCCCTCGCCCCTCCACACAAACCAAAATGCACGCCTCCCGCACTTTCACATCCATCGCAATGGCCCTCTTCGGCGCCCAGGCCGCCAACGCATGGCTCCTCGAGTTCTGGGGCACCCAGTCCAACTGCGCCAAGCAGGGCAACACGGCGGCGGACAATGAGGCGGGCGGCCTGTCGGGCGACAGCAACAGCTGCATGATGGCGTACTACGACCTCAAGGCCATGAAGGTGACGGAGTGGGACGACGGCTGCACCGTCAAGGTATACGCCGGCGACAGCCTGGACTGCCAGGGCGAGGTCATCTACGAGAAGACCAAGGAGGAGGCCGATGAAGACGGCGAGCTGGCGGACTCGGACGATGGCCAATTCATGTGCCTGACTGGCCTTGCTGGCCACCCGGGGCCGTACTATGCTTCTTACGAATGCTGAGGGGTCGGATGATAGTTGTCGTGGGCAGAACAGGGGGAAAGTGTAGCATTGGAAGGATAAGTTGAGCAGTTTCGATGGAAGAATGTCATTGGATGAAGCCAGTCATTTGTTTACTGTCCGATGTACGCAAGATCATGATATCCAATATGGCCGCCGCAAAGTTCCTTGAGCCGTGGCTAACTCGAAGGAATCCCCACGGGTTTCATCGTCAGTCCTGTGAAGCCGATTGGACCGATCCCTAAGCGGGAGGATCCGTAAGGATCTCGATAGTGATGAACATCCGGGTACATGCTCCGATTGTGGAAATCCATTCCCCTGAGGAACAGTATGGTTCATCAAGAGGGACGACAAGAAGTCTTGCATACCATTGTGTATTTGGAAAGCAAACCGGAACTACGAACCGCAGGATAGGTGCGCTGCATTTCTTGATCAAGATAAGCTATAATGAGCCATCTTGATCCTTGGCGCCCCCTCCATCCAATCGCGGCGTGGTGGGGCTTAGGTACAGTCTTGGCATATCGGATTACCAACCCGGCAACTGAACTCCAGGGGAATGAATCGACATGTTCTTTTGCCCGCTAGAAACACCAAAATTTCTCATTGCCGTTTGTGGGATTGAATGCAGTTGCTCAGGTGCATCCCCTGTGGTGCACTTGTCAGCAGTCGAATATTCACGTGGGTGGCCTGAATCACGGTTGGCGTGGCTTGGGTGAGCAATACACCACTAATCATTAATGTACCCAATCGGTTGCCGCCATCCACAAAATTTGGTCACATCAACGAATAGAGTCGGTCGCATCCATAAGAGACTTCATGATGCCTTCAACGGCCGTGTATTTGGTATCGATCTTGTCAGCAGTGTGTCACCTCTTTTTTTCGTCTTTTCCTGCCATTATCTCGCGTGACTCTCTGATTCGCAATATGCAGTGTGGACGAGACCTTGTTATCCGTATTCATCGCATTGACCATCGCATCATCCATCGTGATATCCATCGCGTCATCCATCGCGTTATCTATCGCGTCATCGTCATGTTATCCATCGCATTGTTCTTCGCATGTATCACGTCCGTCTGCTCGTTTGCCTTCCTCGCACGTCCATCTTCTCCCAAATTACACTCGGTACGATTGCATCGCAACGCCGAAGATCTTCTGTCCGCGGGTGTCCTTGAAGAATACGACAAAGTGCTGGCAGTCGGGGGTCATCTCGAATGAGGTGCCGGCGGGGTTCCAGTTCTGAAAGGTGCCCGGAATCAGGCGAGGACAAACGCAGAGGAGTGAGGTGATGTACGTGTTCGGGTCGATCTTGTAGTCTCGGCGGAGATTGAACTCTTCAGCAGCGGGGAGGTCGAGCAACTGGGCGCCGTCAAACTGCTCCATGTATCTGGCGACCTCGGAGACGGACAAGTCGTAAGAGGTGCCGCGGTGAATGGCCGGGTTGTAAGCATCTCCCGAGGCCCACCAAATCTCGCGCAGGCGCATGGCCACGTCCGTGGGGACGGCGACCTTCAACTCTGGAATCTTGGGAACGTGGCCCGGGAGGAAGCCATCAGGGTTGATAGGCATCTCGAATCCACCGGAGACCTTATTGATCTTCGAGTGGTCTGCGGGCGATGATGGTCAGTAAAGGGAAGACACGAACATGATGATGATTGTGGCCTTACCGTAAACCTTGCCGTCGATGCCACGGGACTCGGCATCGGTCATTCGCTTGGCCTCGGCCTTCAGCTGGAGAATCACGTTGCGCGAAGACATGTTGCGCGATGAAGATGTCTAGTGTGATACTGTGATCTGTGAAGAAGAGATGGTGATACTGTCTGGAAGTATGACCTGAAGACAGGAGGTGGAATGTAGGAATGGGTTTGTGTTGCTTTGCAGAGGGTTGTTCGTAGAAAGTGCTGCAAATATTGGTGTTGAATGAAGAAGGTGGAACTTGGTCAAGCTGTGCACCGAGCTATGAATTTGTAGAAAGACAAGGCGCGTGTCCCCCACCTCTACACGTCTTGCTATCCAAGCTACCGCGTTGCTACGCGGCGCGACTGAAAGCTGCAGTTGTCCCAGGAACGACTTGTGTCCCCCACCTCTTCACATGTTGAAGCAGAGCTGATGGGCTGATACCAGCCTTTGGTCTGGTGGGGGATGGACTGGACCTGGAATAGCTAGCTGAAAAAGAGCCGCAAGAGCTGTATCATGACAGCTGGTCATAGGCACATTGCCGCGCGATAGAGTCCCGTCCGTCGTAGTCTCTGAAGTAGACTAACATGTGATCTTCCTTCTCGTCTGAATCTCAGTCAATACTGTCTCTTCCCGGTCCCAATGCTCGGATACGAGGAAAAGTAGAGGCGGCTTTACACGCGATAGAAAGACGAGAATAATCTCAGTGTCTACAGTCATCTCTCAAGTAACAGATAAACGACTGTCTCGAAATTGGCAAACTTCTGGAATTGAGCCAGTACCATGGCACCATGGCGGCAGGGTGTTGACAGAATCACCCGGTCACGATTAAGGTGGTCACGAATTGCAACCAATATAAAGTATCCTCTTCGTTGGGTATCGTGGCAACTATCCCCCTCGTGGGATGTAAAAATCAAACATTGTTGACAAACAGAACTTCTCGCTGTGATCGCAAACGTCCCTCCTCGTCTCCAGCCTACAGATGCATCGCAACGCCAATGATATTCTCTCCGTCTGAATCTCTGAAGTATACCAGCATCAGACGACCAATGTCAGTCTTCTCCATCTCCACCACGGTTTCCTCTGGGTCCAATGCTCGAAGGCTTTCGGGAGCAGCGACGGGTTTTCCTTGAAGAAAGAAGCGAGATTCTGCTCGCTATCGACTTTGTACTGGCGGCGAAGTTTGGATTCCTTGTCAGCCGGGAGGTCCAGCAGCTTGCCTGCGCCGACATATTTGGCCATGTACTTGTCCATGGAAGCGTCGGCGTACTCGTAGCGGGTGCCGGGATACTCGATGTCGTTGTAGCGTTCGCTGGCAGTAAGCCAGAGAGAACGGAGTCGCATGGCAAGGTCAGACGGGACGACGATCTTGATGGGAGAAACGGGCCAGGAGCCGGGGACGGATGCCTTGGTATTGACGAGGGCCTCGAGGCCACCCGGGATGATGGTCATGTTCGACAGATCTGTGAGGGATGGCGGTTAGTTCAAGGAAAACACACACAATTAACAGTGTTGACCATCGTCTTACCATAGACCTTGTTGTCGATCTGGCGAGCTTTGGACGGCTTGGCACCTTCAAAGTGCTTGGCCTGAGCCTTCAGTGTGTAAGACATTGTGTCTTGCGGAGGTCGCAAAGTGTGCTCTGTTAAAGTTGCAAATTGTGTGCCGCGTAGGAGTGTTTCGTAGAGACCGCAAAGTGTCGTTTGGGATGAGGCTTCGTCAAGCTATGGGTTCATAACAAAAGAAGTAGGCCTGTCCCCCACCTCAGCGCGTTGCAAACCAAGCTGTTGCGCTGTCAACAAGCTGTCATGCTGATGCCGGCTTCGAATTTGGTGGGGGACGGACCAGACCTGGAATGGCGAGTGAGAAAAGAGTTGCACAATATGGATTATACGATTTATATTCATCGATTCATGAGTGATGCATTGATTCCCCAGTCCTTTTGGTGGCTAGTCTCATCTGTATACGAACTCAGTCTTGGGACAACATGCATGTGCATTCAAGCCGTGTTCACCGGATCAAATATGTATACAATAGACATCCTATGTCCCTATAATTCGATCCGTTTCAACAGCATGGCAGCGCTTGGGAGACTACTTAGAGCTTCATCGAAACACTGAACAGGTCTGAACCATCCTCGTTACAGAGACCGACGAGAAGGGCTTGTTCAAGTGGATCAAAATCGAACTTGGACATGTTGGGATCCCATTGGACAAGGACACGTTCCTCCAGCATAGTTTCTAGCAGGTCGGGCTTTCGACGGAAGAGGGGGCTGATGCGGTCACGCTTGGGAACGCGGTATCGTCTGCGAAGCCTGGCCTCTTCATGTCCGTCCAAGTCGATCAGCACGACACTGCCTTCGATGTCAAAACTGTCAATCAAGGGACGAAAGGCCTTTTTGGCACGCTCCGCCGGGTCGCTGTCGAGATTGGCCGGGTCCGACTGCGGAACTGCTTCGGCCAACTTGGGCTTGACCCAGCGGACGAAGTCTGAGGGCACAGCAACCTTCAGCGGCTTGTCGTGAGGGGCGCGGCCTGGAGGGAATGCGTCTGCCTTCAAGTCCAGCTGGAAACCGCCCGGCAAAGAGCGAATGCTCTTCAGGTCTGGAAAATGACTGTTAGCACAGGGATATACAATCACGCCAAGACTGTACGAGGACGAACCATAGGCCTCGGTATCCATGGCAAACAAGACGTTGCGGCGGGCAGAGTTCAGGCACTTGGCGTCGGCGACAAGGACGGACGACATGGTGGCGTATGGTCGAGAAGTATGTTACTGAACTTGAGAAAGTATTTCGTAGAGAACAGTTGTATGAGAAGGAGTCCACTAGACAGGTAGTCCAAATGATGGGAATTTGCTCGTAAGCAGTGCTGTGCGGAATTTATCGTGGGTGTAGACAAATGGAAAGCTTGGTCAGGCTGAACATTGAGTTGTTGATTGAAGATCAACTAAGTCCATCCACTCAGTCCTTGCACGCGCTGGCAACTGAGGTATCCCGCTGCCTGGCTTCACGGTGGGGGACAAAGCTTTATGTGCTCGAAGTACCAGTCTTTGGTGCTAACTGTGCTCAATAGCGGGGAGACCACAGCTGCAGGAGCAGTAACTTCATTGTCTGGTCGCCGCACGCTTCCAGAGTCTCTATTCGAATGGCCTTCTGTGCATTACGTGTTCAAATCTCTTCACTCCTTTTCTTGCACCTCAACCATTCGCGCCGAATCAGGCTAAGCGTGTATCGAGCCCACTATAAAGCAAGATAAACGATTTGAGCTCAAAAGCTTAATTGAAGTGGGGCTTGGCCAGCTGCTCTTCAATTGGTCGTTGACAAAAGTCATATCAAAGTCACATACTATACTTTCAAGGATCATAAAGGTTAGTTTGGTACTTGGTCCCAGATATTTTACCCATATGCTGATCAAGTAGGTGCGCTATAAAAAACGGGCGATGGAGCACTGATTTCATTGGAAACTAAGACTGTACCAAGCTAACCTTTATGATCCTTGAGAAGGTATAAGGGATAAAGGAAAATAAAAGATCTGATAGGCCCGCGGGGACCGAAGCAAAAGCCTGGTTCACCACATTCCCTAGAGGCTGGGACGGTGACATATGTAGGATGTTTTCAACCCAGATTCTGATGGCTAGGTAGAGCAACTAGGTCACGTACCTTCTCCAAAACATGATGTTTTCTTTTCTTATTTGTCTCCCCTAGAATCCTGAAGACAGTGGGCACGGTGGGCAGTCACTTGTGTGGCAATAAGACCAGGTATCCATCTGGGTAAGTGTGTCGCAAACATTTAGCCTAGAACAAACGTGCAGGTTGGACATCTCACATCCCAGTAGCGCAGGTCAAGCAATTTTGAGTGGGTTGAACGCTAGACTGTAGATACTGTTTTCACCTTGGAGTTCGTGGGAGCGAGCGTCGTTGATTCCCTTAAGTCATCATCAAAGGCGCAAAAGCGCAAACGCAGGCCAAAGTCTCAAAAGAATGACGGGCGGTGTGGTCGAATATTTGCATTCTATGTCAAGCCTAGCAACGTCAGATCAATCTGTTTGTAGACTGGACTAGAACCATTTGATTGCAATAGCCACTCAAACTTGCTTGACAATCAAAAATCCTGCACGGTTTGTTTATACGCCAGCAACATGGCCATTCCGGACGAAAATCAATAACGAAGATGCAATGACATTCATGGACTGTAGTTGCTCTATTGATACACTCCTAGGCTACCCAAAGAGCTCTATTGAGGTTTGTACAACACACATCTCGCATCAATCCCGCTCGGCTTTGTCAGAGTCACGGTGGCTCTGCCTTCATCGCTCTCCCCAGGTGCGGCACCACCTCCCCAAAGAGCTACACCATCCTGACTCCAGCCCGGGCCCTTTGTAGGGTCCTTTGCGAAGTTCGCCCACGCTTGCGACATCCCGTCGCTCAAACTAGCCTGGAATGCAGTAGAGTTGTCCCGTTGGTAGGTTCCGAACACCAGCGGTATCTCGGAGGCGTGGTAGGCACCGGGGACAAGTTCGGAATTGACAAAGCTGGCATTGAAAAAGTACCGCCAGGAAGGGATACCAACACTCAGCGAATCGTTGAACACAAAGCCGGCCGGGCAGGTAAACGATGACTCGGTCATGACGGCGGTGGCCTGGTCCTGTTGGCTCTGGATCCTGCTGCCCGGCACGATGGGGTAGTACTGGAGCAGGGCCTCAGCCTTCGCCTTGCTGAAGCCATATTGCTGCTCAAGGAACTTCACCGCGCTCGTGACGCCCGTCGTGTAGATGGCGCCCTCCGCGGCGTTGCTGCCGATGAGGATCGGCACGCGTGCCATAATGGACGTCGCGTTGTTCGAGTCGAGCCGGTTCTTGCGCGGGGCTTTCGCCCATGTCGCGCCGTCCTGGATGGGCGGGCCGAACCAGATGCCATGGTTCTCCGAGGCGTTTTTCAGTCGCGTAGCCGGCGCGGCCTCCATGCACTGGTATCTTTGGGCGGCGGTGCCAGTGCAGTTGATCGTCTTGGCGAGATCGTTCCATGCCCAACCGGGGACTGCGGCACCACCGTTATAGGAAGCCTGGCCGCTGTCCATGATCGCGGCCCGGAAGTTAAGTGGGTCTGGAGGCGCTGATATGAACATGTCGACGATGGCAGCACCAGCGCTTTGACCGACTTGATAGTAGTCAGTACTGCATATATGAAGGACGCCTGAAATGTCAGCTTACACAATGTGATCTTCTCCGGGTCACCACCAAAGGCGGCGACATTGCGATAAGCCCAATCGAGAGCCATTCGGAGGTCGAGCAATCCCAAGTTCTGATCAGGAGCCTCGAGTTGAGGGTTCGCAGGGAAGCCATGGACATTCAGCCTGTAGTTTGGACTGACGACGATAACATCCTGATTCGCCGCAAAGCTCGAGCCGTCGTAGTTTGGATTCGTGTTCGCTCCCGTCCTGTAGCTTCCGCCATATATCCAGAAGATCACAGCCTTCTTCGTCCCGTTGGGATGAAAGGGAGGGGCATACACATCAAGGGTCAGGCAGTCTTCGCGTTCCGTCGGCGGCGCAGTGTTCGGTCCCACCACCAATGTCAGGAGATTGTCGTAGGTCGGCTCGGAGTAGATATAATTCTGGTAGCAGGCGACATTCTTCTTGACGGTGGCATTGCGAGGTGTCGTCCATGGTTCAGTGTCTTGTGCTAGTTGAAAGCGCTCCGGCTTGGCCGCGTAAGGGACGCCATAGAAGTTGTAGGATGAGCGATTGGCCTGAGGCAGTGCAGTGCCTATCACGACACCCGAGTCCAAGGTCGCCGTGGGTCTTTTCGAGCTTGCGATGCCGGCCAGCAATGCGAAGACGAGAAGCTGGAGTCGCATCATTTCGACGATCGACAAGCAGGTGTCGATTGATGCGCAGCTCCCCAAATGGCCCTTGTGGCTGGACAGGCTTCGAGGCACCTACCGGAAAGGAGCGATGATGGCAGACTGCTCTGCAAAGAAACCGTCGATTACTCAAATTGAAGCAAAATTGCGAGATCCCAGGCGTATGTATTATAGTCTACACTTTGTAGTCGGTTCCGAGGCCGGGTCTCGGTCGCCCGCCCGTGCCATTAGACGCACAATCTCATGTCTTGCAACTGTGGCCGGATGACCAAAACTTTAAAACGTCGCATTGGGTGACTGTGCGACCAATGGGGGATGCAATAAGTATATGTAATATAGATAAACGATGCGCCGCTCACATGTATCTGTTCAGATAATTGTCCTGATGCTTAGCAAACTACCAATTCGGGAAGCTCGGTGAACGCCAAGCTTTTTCCGAGGGCGACGTTGATGCTACTTTGGGAACATCTTCAAACATGTGCTTCTCGGCTGGATCCGAACAGGGCACATTCGCCTAGCCGTCCCGACAATATGCGGATACTTTAAATGGATCTCCGTGTCATTTTCAGGTCAGAGTGGCAGCAAAATCCGACTGTAAAGTAGCTGGATTGGGGAGCTGCAGCGTGGCTTGGGCGGTTCGCGTGGAGAAAAAGCTTGGATTGGATGTTTCATTTGTATGATGCGCAGAAGGCAAAAGCTTGATCCGACTTCTAGATCTTTTTCACTGGCGATCTTCGGGGAGGCGAATCTCAATCACGGCCTCTGATCCCTCGTTCGTCTCGTCTGCATACCAAATCTTGACGATTTCCAGGCCGGCTGACTCCACCAAGGCCTTCCACTGCGACTCAGTGCGCTCGATTCCTCCCAGCAACACGAGCATGGCAATATCCATGTAGACAGCCCGAATGCCCACCTTTTCTTCGGGCAGCACATAATCATTGATCAGTATTGTCGAGTCCTTGTTCATGGCGGCGGCAGTGTTGGTCAATATGCTTTTGCTCTTTTCGTCGTCCCAGTTATGCAGGATCTGCTTGAAGTAGTAGAACTTTGCGCCTGCGATCGGCTGTGGAGTGAAGAAATCGTATGCCATCGTCTCGATACCGTCAAGCTTTGTGATGACGTGTGGTTGGTCCTGGACAATGATGCGGCCTGGATATTCTGTGAACTCCTGTCGGAATTGCTGCGACCAGTATCCTTGGCCGCCAGCGACATCGACTAGGAGCACATCGCCGACATCGTTGGGCTTGACCTTTTCTCTGACTGGGAAGATGTCGAACCACTTGTCCCAAGTCGCCGCTCGACGGGCTGTCATGAAGTCATCGAAGGCTTTGCCGTACTCTGGATTCTCTGCCGTGTACTCAAACATGGACTTGCCAAAGGTAAAATTGTGCGCATCAATTTCGCCATTGTTGGCAGCGGCAATCGGTCCCATGTTGCTGCAGATCTTCAAGACTATATCTGTGCTTGTAAAAGGTCAGCATTTATTGTCACCCGCGGTGTAGCAGTCCACTTACTAATACTTGACGTCGCCTAGGATGCCCTTTTTGACACTAAACTCAGTCGTCTCGTTGGCTTGATACGTGCTCGGGCCAATTTCGTCCACAATGGCGATGATACTGAGGAGTCGCATGATCCTCACTACCAAAATCGATTAGCCATTGTTTTACACACCTATTTCATTCTTCATACCTATTAGCAGTTCATCGGCTCCAGTAGCCTTGCTTAGCTCCTGAGCAGTACTGCGACCATTCGTAACGAGGGCCTGGAGAATCCCCTTCTCCTGGGCAATACGCACGCAAACGTTCTGGTACGCCTGAAAGCGAATCCTCATCATCTTCTCCGTCGGCGTGGCGACGAGGTTTTGAAGCTTTTGTACGCCCTTGAGCAGCTCAAGGTGGGCGTGTTTGTCGCCATTTGCTTCCCTTTCTGCCGCCCGTTGCAGCTCGGCCAAAAGTTGGATGGTAGACATCATCAAATTTTAGATATGATGGGAGCTCATCAAAGATGAATCTGTCGCCAGCTCAAATGACAGTGAAAAAAGAAAAAGTCGAAAGAGCTAATTCGAACCCATCTCGGTACGGTCTCTGTTGGCTGCAGAATTACAGCAGGGGCGACTATCTTGGCCCACTCGCTTACATGTGTAGACAAGGATAGACAACAGTGAAACGGAACCTCTTTCCGCTATCCATGCAATTGCATGAGACCCTCAGGGTCTATGGAACCACTTACTGCATCTCCAACGGTCTTGTCGCCACGCCGGTGGGCCGGAAAGTGCTCATTTCGTCGCTTGTGCCTAAACCCAAGTTTTGCTCACGAGGCCGACACTATCGTGTCTCTGGTCGCATTTCAGCAGAGTTTGCGATTCTGAACCGGAATACACGGGAAAAAAGACATATCTGCTGGTTTTTCTTTACCAGATTCTCACAGATCGGAAGTTTAGATGGGTGACTCCGGTCGAATCTGCTCAAATTCCCGTCAAAATACGGCTGTATATCTGCATCTATGATTATGATGGTATACGCTTGCTAGTTTCTATGTATGTCCTAAAGATGGTAAACGAAGCTCTTATTCTCCTTGTCCGTCAATCCGGCATAAGCTTTGGTGACCTCAACCTCGTCGTCCTCGACCGCTTCGCCACGCACAGCCCGAGACTTGTTCATCCAGCTGTAGTAGAAAGCACACAATGCGCTGGCCAAGATGGACACAGCCCACATGATGACCAGAGTCAACTTTGCGGGCTTGAACTGGGGCGCGTCCTTGGCTCTGAAGGTCAAGGGGCCGATGACGTTGCCAATGGCGAACGCCGCGTTCATGCCCGCCGTCGCGTAAGTCCTCTTGGTGTGGCCGGCGGTGTTGCAGGTCAGCCACTGGAAGGCGATGTTGGAGGCGCCGGGCAAGACGTTGATCAGATACATGCCAGCGAGGAGACCGGGCCGGTTGGTATTTGGGAGGAACGAGAGAAGTGCTGCGGCCATGGTCGCAACTATGCCTGCTCCTACGTTGACGAGCCATCGGCCGCCGTAGTATCGAACAATTGCGGCTGCGCTAAGGGTCCAGATGATGTTGACGGCGCCCGATGGAATGTTGAGCAGAGCGGCTTGCTTAGGCGAGTAGCCAAACGACGTCAGGATAGTGGCCGAATAGGCAGTGACGACACCTGAAAACTGTCAGTTCAATTCATTGAGACTTTCCTTGAAATTCTATTAGAGCACTTACCAGAGCCAGAAGACTGCAACAGAATCAAGAGGAAGATTCCCCAACATCCCGGGTCAAGCAGTCCTTCGAGAAGTTGGCCCGGGTGGAACTTGCGACTATCAATACCCGTCTGGTTGACCTTGATGTGTTCGAGAAGTGCGACTTTCTGCTCATTGGACAGGAACTTGGCTTTCATTGGCGAGTCGGGGACAAAGAGTGCAACGAACACGCCAACAGTCATTGTGACCAAGCCGAGCACCAGAAACATGGTCTTCCAACTGGACAGCGGCGCCGTCGGCGACATGTGCTGGAACCCAAAAGAGATGAGGGCGCCCAGAATCTGACCGTTGCCCATGCCCATGTACCAGTACGCGAAGCGCGGCGCCTGCTCGGCGTACGTGAAATACTGGCTGCTCAGAAGCATGAGGGCCGGTGGAATGCCCGACTCGAAGGCTCCGCTGAGGACGCGCACTGTCACGAGCCCGGCGTTGTCGCGAATGGCTGCGTGACAGGCGGAGCAGAGGCCCCATCCGATCAGGTTGACGGCGAGGCACTTGGCAACGGGAATGCGGTTGAGGAGCCACATGTTGGGCAGGGAGAAGAGGAGGACAGCGATGTAAAAGGCCGAAGATGCGTTGGAGTAGTCGTTGCCGGCCAGATGCAACGAGGCCTCGAGACCCATGATTTTGGCATACTGCGGAAGTTAGCACGTATCACTGTGAAGCCTGTACTTCATACAACTTACGTTGAGAAGGACTTTGTCAATAAAGTTCAGCGTGTAGCAAGCGCAGAGAAATGGCATCAGGCGCCAGTCGATCTTTCTTCGCAGAGCTTTGCCAAAAGACCCATTGTAAGAGTTTTCCGCATGTGCCTCGGCCTGGTGCTGATTAAGAAAGTCGAGCGCGTCATCTTTCTTCTGGCTGTCAATTCCTGTCAAGTTCTTTTCCGATACCGAATCAACAGGCGCCGACTTCCTCTCGCCGGAGATATCATCACCAGTCGGTGACATGGTCAAAGTTCCAAGATAGAAGGGCAGGATATGAACACTTCGATGCTGTTGTTCGAGTTGAAGGAATGAAAAGAAAATAATGCAGAGACAGTTCTTGCAGAAATGTGAATGCAAGAATGTCGCCTCGAACGCAGTAGTGCAGTTGGTGGCAGGGGTTGTGCATACAGGACGATCCCGACTTATCTATGACTCCCGGTGAATCTTTCCCCGAGGCCAGCAACTCATCTCGGTTTCCCATTTTCCATGCGATATTTGCCAATAATGAGAGGACTAGGTCTACCGAGACTCATATAACCATGTTCGTTACCTGGCATGATTGACAACAGTATAGAAATATCCCCTTGGGCGTCGTCTCAACGATCCTACTGGCTGTCCTGGCTGTTTGACTTGGGGGCCTGAAATATCATCCATATACCCTGTGCAAATTCCAGACTATTCTTTCTACAGTATATCTTGAGAAAGGGACCCTGTTTCTCAGACGTGGGCAGCAAGATCGGTTCCAGATCCCCGGCCCGGTGGACTTGGTTCCGTTGGTTCTGTGTCAATACTAGGTACATACCATACCACCTACCCAACCGAGCTCTCCATACAATCCCGAAAATTCTCTCTCTGCATGCCGAGAAACTGCTGGCTCGCTTGATATGAACCCCATGCGAACAATATTCTACTAGCGTATTTGCCGACAAATCATTGTCCAAACTGGGTCCTATCGAGAGTATGCGCGAACCCTTGCACACGACATCGTATCCTTGTCCCGGGTCCTCCCCGCACCCTGCCCGTGCAACGGTATGCGATTCTATTGGTAGAAATGCACTGCAAATGCTCAGATTTCTCCCCTCAACTTGAGTAAAGACATGGACCGCTTCACTTCGCTTGGCTTGGGTGCAGGAATTGTATCGTATGATTAGACAAGCACGCGATTTGGTCCTTTGTTTGGGGCCGTCAAACATCTCGCATACCTGAGTCATCGGGTTGGGCCATTACCTAAGTCGAAATGAAGGATGTGCTTGTTACAGACCTTGCGACAGCCGCGATGCTTTCAGGTTCTCTTCATCCAATTACGGATCTGGCTCAAGGACTTGCAGTCGGTACACACAATCCTTGGGTAAGTAAGCCTTGTTTATTGGGAACGTTGCCGTGAAATGCAAACCTGTTGCGCCCGAACAGGGCTTGATGTTGCCTGTCGATCTTGACTGTGCTTGCTTCTGCCAATTATGATCGGGACCAGTGAAAAGTCAGCTCCCACATTCCATCGATACAGTCACCGTTGAAAGGGTAGGAGAAAGTTGCTCAAGGGGCTCTGATACGACATAGTACGGAAGCCAGGATGATGAAGCGATTGTAATTGGTATAATTGGTGACCATATGTATCCTCGCAATCCCCAGTATCGAAACTCGTACAACGTTCCAACTTCCGAGAGCGAGCAGGAGTTGGATCCTCGGAGCTATCAATCGAACCCGGCTCGCCTGTTGAGAATCCTTACCAGCCAGGTCCTGGCCGGTGAGAGAATTGTACATCTCTGTACAAAAGTGTTTCGGTTCGGTGTACCAGAATGTTCGTTCTTGGCACCCGAATGTCTAGTAATAGAAGTTAAGAATCAAGGACTGCCCACACCTGAATGATAATAAGTGATTTTTGAAGAGATTCGGACTTGTTCCTCCTCCTTGGGCCTTCCTCTTCAATACAGTTCTCGCCAAAGATGGGGTGGATAGCTTATGGCACACCGGAGCTCGAGGCCAAGTCAGAGTACAGACTCGTCATTGGCCTCTGCGTTTTCTCTTCGATTCTCATGGTCATTGTTGTCTCCACAAGATGCTATGTGCGACGAGCAAAGCTGGGTCTCGACGATGCGCTCGTGGTGTTAGGAGTTGTACGCCTTGCTTCCCTAAGACCACAAGATTGGGATCTATGACTAACTCTATTCAGGGACCAGCACTGGTGTACAATGCATTCGCGATTGTTCGTAAGTCCAAACGACGCCAAGCCATGTTTGACATTTCAGCTAAGGACCAGAAACCAAATACGGCCTTGGACTTCCTCTGGCAGATCGTCCACTTGCCGGCAAAGAAACATACACTTTTGTAAGCAACACATTCCCATTGCAGTGACCACATAGTGACTCATAATCTAGTACAACTATGCGGGACGACCGTTCCTCATGTTTGGTTTGACATGTTTCAAGGTTGCACTATGCATCACCTACCTTCGAATGATCGACCGAACCACCTATCGAGCGTACCGCATTGTTGTTTTCGTCTTCATCGGCCTTCTTATTGCTATAGGCGTGTTCGGTATAGGCTTCAATGTCTTCAACTGCACTCCAGTGAGTTGGTCCCTATGAGTTACCGACGACCTGTTCTAACGTGCAGATAGATGGAAAAGAACATCCACCCTTCGGTCCCAGGAACTTGCTTGTCATACGCCCCGTGGAACCTAGCATCGTGGTCAATCAATGCCATCCTAGATGTGGCTGTCTTCCTCTTACCGATCCCGCTGTTCATGAAGATGTCCATTGACTTCAGATTAAGACTTGAGCTGAGCATCTTGTTCTCCTTGTCACTGATCACCACAGTGATATGCATATGGAAGATCGCGCAGATTCCGCGCATTGCATGGGGAGACGGCAACTCGACTCAGTTCGTGTACCTGAGCGCCCTGGAGATCAACGCCGGTGTAAGTTTAGCATTCCAGTCTTAGAATCGCCGTCACCAATACTAATAAACTATACCGTTCAGCTCATTATCAGTTGTCTGCCACATCTCAAGCCGCTCTACAATTGGCACAAGACGCGCTCGTCGAGGAGCCGAAGTACGAAATCCAAGAGCTACAGAATGGATCGCCTTGCGTTCCGGTCCAAAAGCGAGACCGAAGTCAAGGTGCATCGCCATCGCAACGAGAGCCAAGACCAAATCCTACAACCGGGAATCACCAAAGTCACACATATATCTGTCGAGCACTCCCCTGAGAATTCAATCACAGGGACTACTCGGGAATAGTGTAGCTTAGGTAGAGATACAGCATGATACCACTGAATAGACTAGGTACCTATCGTATGAGCTTCTACATCTACCTGACACTCCTACAATGTATATAATTATTCGTGTTTTGTGAATCAACATGGTCTGTCGTCGACTTGGTGTTAAGCCGGGTGTCGCGCTGAGACGTCCAGGGCATGCGAGCACCCTAAGTGTCGTGGCTTAGGGGCGACGTGTTGCAATTTGAACCCTAGCCCGGGACTCAGCCAGCGCTTTAGGTCGGTGTGTACGAGTTATTGTTGGACAGGGCAATATCTTAATGTCCATACCAGAAGATTTCATTATGCTTCCTGAAAACCTCATTCATCTGTTTAAAGTGTGTCATGGCAGTCGTCGTCTCGCCGGCTCTCGAATGAAGGATTTGTGCATGGTCTTGCGACCTGGAAGCGAGATCCGGGTTCCCGGCATTTAAGGTTAGTGTCGGTTCCCAGCAGCCGTGAGGGTGAACGTGGGGTTGATGTCCAGGGGTTGACCCCAGGCTGAGCTCAGGGTTATCGCGCACCAAGTGAACTGAGAAGGATTCCAACGGGACGGTGCAATGGACCCTGATCTCTTGAACTTCCCAATATGAGAAAGATCGTCCACAAAGTATCGCAACCTCACCAAGATATGGATAGAACATATCTGCGCCCTATCTACTTCTTAGCGTTGGTGGAATGATCTGCCAGCGATTCTACGGCCCGAAGATACTGAGATCTGGTCGACCACGATGCTCAGCGTCGATCACGGATACGAACAATGGAGCAAGAAACTTGACCCCGGCCAATCTGCCCATGAGCAGATAGATCCCATACTTCATATCTACATGGGATGCTTGCGAGCGTTCTAGACGCCATCAATACGAACGTCGAGGTGAAACTGGAAATCAACGGCCCTGCATGATCAGGGGTCACATCAATCAACATTGAAATGGCTCACGGAAAATTTGGCGAACGAGCATGGGAAGACGGCATCTATTTCGAGGTAGCATTTGCACAGAAGCCCGCCGCCTACACAGACCTGGGCAGGTCCCTAATGTGGGCTACCCTAGCGTCCGCTGGCCCCTGCAGGGTCGCCGGAACACTAACAATTGACCCGGATCGACCACTGGAGCGGGAGCCTAGCCGGGGCAGAATTGCAATCCATGAGGAGATATTCCTTCGCGTTATTAGTGAAATTCATCGAGAGCAAATTGCTGGGACCCCGAACAACTCCCAGTTGATCTTGAACTAGGTTTTACTGACAAGCTTCAGTGACAGTGCAATTCAATTCATTATCTAGCATTAAAGCTGAGTTGCATCCCAGCAAGAGTTCATAGACTCCATTATTAGGAGTAATGCTAAAGGGGCTATGTCTGCATCGCTATCGGGGCTATGTCGATAAGGGTATTTCGAAGAAGAATATCTCCTCCCAACCACGCTGTAATAAAAAATAACTTATACCGCTGGATTGGCAAGAGCATCTTTTATATTTCTATCAAATTTATTTTCAAATTTACGTTGTGTACAGCGTAAAAATGCGACTTAAAGTTGACTATATGGTTTCGCACCCAAAATGCCATAATCGCGTATTTTGCGATAAGGTTTTTGCTACGATTTTCTTTAAGTTTATATACCTCCACCAGATCTGGTCCGAATCAATCAAAACTTTGCAGACACGTCCAAATACCCGTGAAATCGATGTCTGTAAAGTTTTATCTTAATCGGAGAAAAGGTGGTAGAGTTGTTGTTGAAATAGTCCCTTATTAGACATAGCCCCGATTGCAAAAATGACATAGCCCCTTTAGCATTACTCATTATTAGTACCCCCCGAACCATTAGGGCAGCCAGTTCAGTGCTTGCTCTCAGAATTCCCATCGCTTCCTCTAGATCATTCGTGAGTACCAGGTCATGACTTCGTATTTCCATTCTCCTTATGCCACTAGAGCCCCATTTCTCAGACATCCCGCCTGCTGGATGCCCATGGCTCATTCGACTGCAAGCAACTGCAACTTTGAAGGACCCTTTTGATGCCACCGTGGGACGGTTTTGGGGGACAAAAAGACCCTTTGACATGACCGCTTTCTTACGACGGCGATTGAGCGCGGAAAATGGCCCTTCCCTGTACGCCGCGTGGCTTTTTGTACCTAACCAACCACATCTCGTCAGGGTTCTTGTTGATCCTTGGCCATATGTCGCGAATCGAGGGTGTCTTGACAAAATGCTCAGGAGTATATTCCTTTTGGGTCTCTTCGCTGTGATCCCAAAAAGATCTCCTCTTTGCAATATATAGAGCTGAGGGGTTGCCGTCCCAGAATAGTTCTTTCCTGAAATACGTTTAGCTGGGTAAATCATGTTGCGAAAGTTTACAACTTACGTGGCTGTCTGAATGTCGCAACGGCAAAGGTACACACAAAGGCGGCTATTCCAGTCGTCGCAAGCCTGAGCCCAGGCAATATCATGTCTTCTGTACGCCATTGCGAATGTCCACTTGTACGGCATGCCTTGGGTAGAGTCGAAATCAATGGCATCGTAGGGCGCCCACTTCCCGTTCACATCCGTCCAGTGGTAGTTGATGGTGTTGACTGATGCGTCGACGCTGGTTAGCAAATAGGCTGGCTGTCCCTTTTTGCGTCCTGCGGGTACGTTGTACTGCTCATCTTGCGCGATCAATGCGAAGAGCTCATCTCCTAAAGTACCAGCAAATACTGACTGGCCTCTCTTCGGGTCGGGCAAGTCCTAAAAGCATTAACCTTGTTTTTAGAAGTGGCCGACTGGGCAACTTACCTTGGAGAAGACACCTACTCTGACATACATTTCTCTGAGGTTTGGGTACTTGAACTCTGGGGCCTCGAACTTCTGAAAGCTATTCCAGCCCGAGAAGACCAAATCATCGACAACTTCTGCGAGTTCATCTTTGCTAAGCCTTGGCGGATCGTCCATATGGCGCTCGGCCCATGACTCAAAGTGGCTCCTCAATTGATCAGGCAGATCGTTATCCTTCTCAACGCATTCCTCGAAGTTGTCGAGCTCCCAGATCTCAGGATCGCCGTTGTATTCACAACCCTGCATCTTGGCCTTCGTCAATTAGCTTTTGGGATCGTTGAAGGTAATTGGCGATGATGCTGACAATAAAAGATTCGTCAGCTGTTCTTGGTTGATGGAATGTGCGGAGTGATGGCAGGAAGGCACACCAAAATCCAAACGGGTATGCTCTCAAGGTAGAGGCCCGAGAACAGAGGCAGCGGCGCAGAACGAAATCGTACCCCACGTTGCTCGGCGTGTGCGGTTCGGGACGGTCGCGCGAGAGTCGGAACCGAATTGGAATTGCCTGATTCTTCTCTTGGTTGTGTTGCGCTCGACCTCGATGCTATGTTCGGTGATTTGGTGACTGCAGCAGGAGCTTCTTGGTTGCAGGAGTGTAGAAAAAATGGGAAATAAAAAAAAGAAAGAACGATGACAAGGCACAAGTCACACTTGGAACTTTTAGTGACGTTGAAAGAAAACCAATATGTTGGCAAGAGCTTTGGTACAGTCGGTTCGTCTGTTGCGTGGTGGAAGGATGGCGAGATTGCTGCTTTGGAGTACCGAAATTATTCCATTTGGTGGTGGACCAGCCGAACTGCGCGGCTGCCAAGCATCCAAATTTTTGATACCTCGCAAGATGGAAGGAGCATGAGAATAAGATAGGGAATGAAGGGAAGATTGATATTAGTGAGAAGACGTTATTATAATCTGATCAAGGAGCCACACCATCCGTCAACGGGTCTCACTGGTATAAACAATTAAAGCAGCATTCACGAACCTTTTGTATTTCCTGAAATTCGGCATCATTTCCACCTCATGAAAGAAGTGGGAGCCATAAGCTTCGGGTGCAAGCATTTTGGTTATTGTATTTCTCATGACGACTATAGACTGTGACATTCAGCAGTCTTTCTAACTCTACTAGGTGATTTTCCCCAGCTAATTTGTTAAAAGGAGTCCAACTATGCCACCGTGAAAACGAATACTGTCCACCGGGGATAGCGTCGTCCTAACGTTGAGGTTTCGGGTGCTAAGATCAAGATTTCAGGTACGCGTGTCGGAGAAGGCACGCCCCAAGGACAGAATACCTGCTCGTGCCAAATCAGAAGCAACTTCCAATACAAACGATTTCATTCTGAATCTTCCCCGGAATCTGCACTTGAGGATTCCATGCTATTCTCCGGTGATTCTCCGAATTCCATGACCATACCCAGAGCTTGGAACTGTTCTTTTTTCTGCGAGCCGCGACATCGAGAAGCCCAGATTTTTTTGAGTTGATTCCTGTTGCCGCTTTGTGCTTCCACCTCCGCATCTGTCAACCAGACATCGTCCAGAGCGGCGGCCTGGGCAGCGTTGAGAGTCCAGCGTAGATCCCCAAAGTCGTCGTAGTATCTCAGACCGACTCTTGACTGTGCGGATTGCTGTAACTCCTCCACCAGACTTTCTTCGACCGAAGATAGCATGTTATTGGTCAAAGAGTCGTATTGGGTTTTGTCGAGCGAGAACAGCTTGGTCGCCTTTGCCACATTTCCGCGCGCCATTTGGTCTCGAACCGTTGCGTGCATGATGGTGAACAGATTCTTGCGGAATTGGTCGCCCTCGAGCTCTTTACTATCCAACGTCTCCCGGCGCCATTCTGCTTCTTGGCTGTCTGCAAACCCGTATTCCTCTGGAGGAAAGACATGGAGCGCTCGGGTCTCTGCCCAGAGTGCCCAGGGCGACAGGGTCTCTCGCCATCCCATCTGAGGGCTAGAAAAGTCGACCGCCATTTGTTCGCCGTCTGGGAGCGTCGCGCGAAGTAATCTATGTTGATGAAACATGGCGTGGCATTCTCTAAACGTCTCGCTTTCGGTGATGACACACGTTGGTCTGTGGACGTTGCGAGGGATGAAGCATATTTCTTCGATGTGCAAGCGAAGTGCTTTAATGACTAGTCAGTTTGATGTTTGTACTATCTCCTGCGAGGAAGACAGAAACTTACGCTTCAGTAGAGTATCGAGCAGAGGCTTGCAGACGGTCGCCATATACCTGCACCCTATGATCATGATCGCTGCAAAGAAGGTCTCCTCCGATGGAGCCTGATCTCGAGGGAAAATCTGCATCTCCGATCTACCTGTGAGGGCGCTCTCTAATTCTGAGTGTGCAACCAAATACACGATGCCTTCCTTGACCAAGATCCTTTTCAAGGTCTGGTTGAAAGAGTAGGTCAGGAACTTGATATACAGCGCTTGTATCAACTCAACGGCTTTCCAAAGCTTCTTGCGGGCTGTGCATGTCTTCTTGTGGTGTGGCCAATGCTGTTCCTGGCACTGCTTTCCGCAGTACCAGGAGCATACTACCATACGGTCATCAACCTTAACGGGACATGCGCTGCACCAGTCCAAGCCATCAGGGCCTTTGCCACAATTGGAACAAGCCCTGGGGTTCCCATCAGGGAGGTATTCATGTGTCGCGACATCTACCTTAGGCCTTGGTCCTTGTGCATTGGGGTTCAGCGGACAGTCCTCATCCTTTCGACCCTGTGATATCCATCGATAGTATTGGAGCTGTCGGCCCTTTTGAGATGTTATGGACGTTGTTACCGGCTTGGACAATGCCAGGTTGCCGATCTGCTGCCGGAAAAAGGTGACGCCATAGGAGCCTGACAAGCCTAAGATTGGCGAGACGAGAAATAGATGATCCGGGTCCTCTGAATAAGACTCCGAAAATTCGCTTATGGCGGTCGAATAGCTATTAATGTCGATATCGCCCTCTTGTTTAATAGTTTCGTGGTCTTGATTGGGGTCGGGTAGAGCCTCGAAAAGTTTCTCGACAACGTCCATATTGATATCAGCGCCCTGAATATTATCAGATTAATTCTGCTGGCACTACCAAGAAGAAAAAAACAATTCGTTCAAAAGATCCCGTCTTTCTAAAAAGGGCGTTTGTTGATGATGGGTGAGCGGAGTGTTCTGGGTGAGCTCTGAATCAAGACAGAGGTGGAGGGGAACTTGTCAGACAACGTGGGTCTTCATGTCTGATGGTAACGGCACCTTCCGATATTGCTTTTATGACGATTTCAGGTTGTTCAGGTGGACAAGGAATTACATCTGGGGCCCTGGCAATGGCAGGCGCGCGATGATTGAAATCAATTGATTGATTCCAGCGTGGGGCTGTGACCTCGGAGTGGCAGGTCACCACTACCTACCGGTGCCGTTCCAAAAGGAAGAGTCATATTTACTCTATATTACTATGGCAACTCAGCCATCCTTTCGCACACAAGACGCTAAACATAACTTCGTTCGTCCCTTTGAATGGACTGGTGCAATGAAAAGCATCGCACTTGGATAGAAAATTCCACCTGGACAGCTCACCCGCGCTCCTGCCAACTTCCAAGGTTTCTCACTAGGGTCTGAAATGCTTTCTTTTCCAAGACAAAGAATGCAATGACATGTATCAGGAAAGAAGGGGCCTCATTGAACGGCCAACGTCTAAGGCACGACCAATGGTAGCCAAATGGCGCGTTGCACACCACTCCAGGCGGGACTTTCCATGAGTGATAGAAAGCGTGCGCGGTATGTAAAAGGCAGCAGGCGCAAGCCCTTTGCGCGGAACATGTTGCATAAAATCATGCACAGGTTCTTCTAGAATGCGATGATATCGGCACACAGGAATAGAAATCGGTTTTTGGTGTCGGATAATCCCCATCCCGTTGTTTCATTACCCAGTGTGTGACCTGATCACTCTTGGTAGCAGTTGCACTGCCTTGCCTTTTCTAACACGAATCATCTTGAAGTCGTATCTCCTCGACGTTGAAAAAACAAAGTGTCTGTGCAGCTAACCGAACAATATGAAGAATTCATTTCTGACCTATTCACTCCAGAAACTGTCACGCCGGGCCATCGCGTTGTCCCTGTCCAGGTCGGCCAGAATGTTAGGCGGGCACAGCGTCCTTGACAAACTCTCCGCAGTCCTGAATCTTGTGGTCGTGCCATCCTTGTAGGCCAAGCTCATGGTCTTTTCTCTTTGCATCACATACTCCTTCAGCGGCCTTCCTTGGCTGCCGGGCTTCTTCCATTTCCACCCGGTCTCGCCATCGGGCTCCTCAAGGACGTAGCCCTTCGTCGGGATAGGGTTCCACTGACGGACTTTGGAGCTGCGAATGCGCACCAGTGGGTGGAGGGTCTCTTCAGTAGCACCATCAGTGCCGTCGCCGGGGTCTCGCGGATAGTTGCCGGGCGTGCGATTCGTCGTCCCAAGAAGCCGAAAGAAGGCACCCTGCAGTCCGGCGAAGTTGTCGACGATCGGGCCGCAGCCCCAGCCGGCACCGAGTGCCTTTTTATGCTGCTCGATCAGGACACTGATTGCCCCCTCGTCGAAAGTGAGCTTGCCATGGAGATTGTCCACCTGTGATGCGGGAAGTTAGTCGGGGTCTTGTCAGAATTGACATGTGCTGGATGTCAGCTTACCATCCACGCAAATGTGTTGTCGCCAATCTCTTCATGGTCACCCGCGGAGCGAGGATCTTCGGATTGACCGCCAATGTTACCGTGGACGCCTGGAAACCAACATTGCTGTAGCTCTTTGGCGGGGCTGCGCTCCTTCTTATGCCAGAGCGTAGGAGAAAAGGTCAGTCGTTTTTCGTCAATGGCCAAGGCTTGATAGGCATATTCCACTCCTTTTGTAACCGTTCTGTCAGCCCGATACGCCCATGTTTGAATAGAAATAGTACTGGAAGAGACTCACTCTCTGACAAGTTGGTGTTATGGAAGGCATATTGCTTGTTGATTGGGATGCCAAAGCTGGTCAGCCAGTCCACGATAGGCCATCTCGGAATGCCCTAGCCACGGAAGGTCAGTTAGAATAGCTAGCCATATATGGAGGGTGTCACGTACCAGAGCCCCAACAGTATCCCAAACACCGATCACTTTGACCTTGACATCCCTAAACCCCAGCTTCTCCTTGTGATCTCGGTACCACTTTGTATCTCTGAAGCTTCCACCGCCGGTATTGGATCGGTACTCCTTCCACATTTCGGCAAAGTGCGTCATGTTTACTGATGACAAGACACCGATGTCACAGACAAGACTAGCAACTGAGCGTACGGTGAAAGCGCCACGCGAGAAGCCGAAGAAGAACAGTTCGTCGCCATCTTCGTAGTTATTTGAGATGAAATCGTAGATCTGACAAACGTCATGATCCAAACCCCAACCAAGGCCGCCTGTATAGTGGACAAGGGTACATCAGCACAACATTGCGAGAGTGTAGCAGTGTTTTGTGAACCGATTACTCACCGTAGATGGCTTTCTGGAACGGGAGAGACCCCGTGCCTAGACCTGAATGGTACGACACAATCTGCTCCACGCTGTCACCTTGCTCATCAATGCCAGTGGTCGCGATAGCTCGTGCTATTTTGGCAACATTGGAAGGCACAGACTTGTCACCCATGTCGGACTCAAGCCATGTGCCATCAGAGCACAGGATAATGCGCTTGTAGCTTGCTCGCTTGATCGTTGTCCCCGGCATGGTGTAGTAGAGCTTGACTATCAATGGGACACGGACAATATGATGAGAGAGAATGAGTCTAAAACCTTTCAAGGAAATCAACTGTCTTAGGGCTGCTCTTTTACAAAGGAAAGTTGGAATGAGAGACTCGCATGCACTGGCCTTTATATACAGCACGTCGCAAAGGCGAAGTGAGTATGTGATTACTTGCACGGCACTGCTATCGACGCACACCGAAGCAAGTACAGTAGCATATATACAGGCTCACCAGCTGCTCGAATGGTGCGCAAAACAAGCTGCACAGCAATTGGCAGTAAACTAAAAAGGTAATAAAGCACGTGCAAACTTGTCCGTCAGCGCAACTTTGATTGAGCTTGCACCAATGATATTGGCCATGTCGCCATTGAAGCTCCAACTAGTGCCCATCCGTGGGAAAATGCATTTCAGCTTGGAGGATTAGAATTGATTAAAGACAACTTTACTTCAGCCCTGCCCTATCAGCGGGGATAACCTTTCGAAGGGAACAAACCTTTTGCGACAGCTGAACGATCATGCATAGAGTTCTTATGGACCGGGTTTGGCTAAACCATACCACAAGGCCAGAACATTCAATCCGGCACATGCACTACTTGTTATTGGTTAATTGCTGCTTCGCATGTGAGAGAATATAGTATGTCTCCCTTGTGATAGCAGTTCAGGATCCATTTGATTTGCTGGCCAAAAGACGATACGACCACAATGAACTCAGCAGTCCCGATTAGTGTCCGGCAAATGCCAAATCGCGCCGTTCCCTCAGCGGCGCTCACATGATCGTGTTTGCTCTTAGCATCTTCTTACCTCATATAAACTTTATGGACGACTGGAGGATAATCATTGATAATTCGGAAGCGTGGCTTTCAAATCAGTGCGGCTGAAATTGGCAAGCTCGAGAGACTTGACTGGACTCGCACAAACATTCACAAGATTCCATCAGACACAATTCACACGTGCGATGACTTTCTGGCTTCGGTGAGGATTGTAGATTTATTGGCTTTTGTGAAATTCGACCACCAATTGTAGAATCGAGACTCGGCCAACAGACCGACCCTAACAGGTACTTTGGTCTACTAGATCTATCTTGCTCCAAAGGACGGCTTCACCTCACTTGCACCCCAGTCAATCCAATCGACTCAATTCTATTCAGTTTCCCGAAACCCGTTTCTATTTCCTCGCAATGCCATTGAAGTGCGGCGCACCATGGTCGTACTCAATGGCTACGAGAATACATCTGGTAGGTAGGATCGGGGACGACCATGGAAACAAATACAAATGTGAAAGCTCCAATTCAATACCACTGTGCTTCCTCTTCTTGACAGCCAAGCCTTCCTATTCTTTTCCAAGTCCCGAGGAGTCCAGATCTGTCGACTATTCCAATGTTTACCTTGGAGCGATCGGTACCTGTCTTACGCATCGCATGCGGTCGATCCGGAGCCGAGGAGCATCTTTTCCAGGATTGGGTAACGAAGCGTCATCTGCATGTATTCCGGCAAAGGCGATTCAGCTGGCGGGGTCCAGTTCGGGCCGTAGATCTCACGAAGGTGGCGTTGTAGTCGTCTTCTGGCGACTCGAAGATTGTATTGCGTGACGTGATTCATCTCGTGGTGGTCGAAGTGTGCGCAGACCGTGGCCTTGAGGCTATCGTCAAGATAGTGATGGCTACCCCCAAAGACCACGTCGTCGAGCTTGTGCAGAGCGCCGCGTTCGTCCACAATCTTGAATAAGATGGTGTCGCCGACGACGTCTGGGCGGCAGAACGCAGGGCCACCCTTGCGCTTGAAGTCAGGAATGTCTTTGGCAACTAGTGCGTGCTTCTTGTAGGTTCCTTGGACGTCTCGATTCCAGACACCAACTTGGGCGCTGGTCATGTTCGTAGTCTTGTTCCTGCGGGTGAGGATGTGCTCCCAATCCTTGTCGCTGTTCCAGCCTTGGACAAATGTGCTTTTAACAAAGCTCTCGAGGGTGAACTGTTCGGAGAGATCCTTTCGTGCATACTCTGGCGCAATGGAGATGGCTTGAGTCCAGAAATGGCTGGCTAGCTCGAGGTCGCCTGAGTTCAAGTCCTCGAAACACGTCAACTTTGAGCATGGACGCGATGCGGTTTCGCTGCAGTTCAATGTTAGTCGCAAAGCACCAATCAAATGCGAGTTCGCATCTGGGGGAGCCCGAGAGGTTCTTACCTTGCGCTCGTCTCCGGTGCCAAAATTGCCGCCATCGTCGCCAGACTGTCTTTATGGCGTGATAGGCAACGACGAGGACCAGAAATGATGCAACGTTTTGTGCGGGTTTCGAGGCAGGCTGTGTCGAAGCTGCTTTGTAGCTCATAGGACCTAGAGCGCCAAAGGTGTATTAAGGCAAAGGTTCGCCGATGGGTGTTCGTCCAGAAAATGCGCAAAATGACCCAGATGGTTTCGAGGATTCCTTTGCTACATGGTGGTTGGCGAGAAATGAACCAAAAAGCTGCCGAGGAGACTGCCTGCACCGCATCCTCAGGCCGACCTAAGTATTTGGCAGCCGCGGAAAGAATCGTTGGTCGTGGAATAATCAAGCGAGCTTTCAATCACCCACTTGACAATGATGCACAATAACGCCGACTCAATCTATTGTTTCAAAAATTGTTCCCACCCGGCGGATTGTCCTCTGACCAACTCCCGCAACAGACGGCAACCACGTTGGTCGGGTTGTCAGGTCTGTCTAGCCCGCACAAGCAAAAATCTAGAAAAATTGTCAACAACGTACCTTTTCATTTTCATCATCTCCGCATTTTGGACGCATCCGGCGCCTTCCAATTGTCGCGCTCAACATCCAGCTGCAATCCATCCCATCAAGATGTCGGCGCACCAGCCATTGCAAGGCTCGATCATCAGCGCCTTCAAGGACTGCGATGAGGAGACTATTGCCAATATCCGACACTACTTCACTATTTGGGGCGATCATCTGATGGATGATCCCGCTCCGCTTACTGACGAGGAGCTTGAGGAGCACGCTGATCGATTGATCTTCGGCATATGGGACAGCGACATCCGTCCCGAGGAACCAACCTTTCAGGTCCCAAGGTGACCCAAACACGCCTCCAGATTGGACACTTCAACCAGGTAAATCATTTTCGAGCCTCTTCGCTTCGGTCGTTCTGGCATTTTAACATGTTCAGGATCTCCCCAAGCCTACTGAGGCCAAGGAGAAGAGCCTGAAGGGATTGGAACATGAAATTTTCGACATTGGTGAGGAGGTTGACAGGTTCAATCGACCTATATCGGAACGCAAGGCTGGTCAGCCCGCTTTCGTAAGAGCCAGACCTGAACAAATGCAGCAACGACTAGCAATTCCCTTTGATTTCATCGACAGAAGCGGAAAATGGGCCCCGGTTGGATATATCGACTTCGGTACCCCTGGTAACAAAGCATCGGATATTCTTATCGCTTCGGCATGCAAGCGGGCTGAAGCTGCTTGGGCCAACGCCTGCGATGACTGGAACTCCGATCTCTGCATTTATCTCTGCCGACTTGGCCTGTATAACAAGTCGTGAGTCAGGGAACCATACTGCGAAATGGACGCACATGCTGATGTATCACAGCCACAAAGCGTCCTTGCCTGAAAAGCTTGGCGAGGTGCACTTCCGAAAAGTGCCCAAGATCTGTGGCGCGATGCCCAACCAGCTTGGATTCATCCAGAGGGTTGCCCTCGTCACTGGCAATCAACAGATATGTGTTAGAGCAGGGAGTGCTGTGTTCAAAGCCCGTACACCAGACAAGACCACGAAGGTGAAGACTGAAAGCATGTAAGAATGCCACAAGCGTCAAGAGCAATTTATCCAATGGATCAGCCATAGGAAGCGGGGAGAACTGGGCACTTTTCATCGAATGTATCTTCGTATGAACAGCAAATCTCATGCTAGGGAGGTCGGGTGAAAAAAGTCTTGAGTTTGAAGAAGACAGACAGTGTTACACAGACTTTGTAGCTACTGGCCTAATGTTTGCAGGTGGTGTCGTAGGGGAAAGCCTGCTATTCATATTCAGGCGAGAGTCTAGTAGCTACTCGTCGTGGGCGTGGGCAGAGCAGAGCTAAAGAAATGATCAAATGGTACTTCAGGCAGCGTGAAAGCTCAATTTCGATGGTGGTAGTGTCAGGCTTTGTCAATCAATTGGAGCATAATCCCAATAGATCCATGGTACATGACCACCCATTTTCGCACGATACTCATGTCGTGGCTATGCGCAATGGACTGTTGGCCATGGAATAATCAAGCAAGCCTTGAAGTAGCTTTTGGACACAGCTGCACAAAGATGTCGACTAAGTCTCGTGTTTCATGCGTTGTTCAGGTACGGTACCTAAGGTACCTAGGTAGGCGCACATTTCTGATTGTCTCCCAGACGGCAACGGCGTTGCTAGGTGGTCTTTTTTTGCCGTCGCCGCACATGCAAAAATTCTTGCACACAAAAGTCTGCACTCGGCGTTTGCGTCGCTTGCATTCCACCACCTCAATCCACCCATCGTCCGCCGTTCATCTGTCGCATTCAACTCCAAGCAGCGGAAGCCGCTGCCTCGCGCCAAAATGCAGCAGCTCGATACGACAGATGATAGCCCCGTCATCCACTGCTTCAAGGACCTCGATCCCTACGGTGAGGAGTTCGTCGAGGTGATTCAAGACGAGTTCGTCGAATGGGGCAAGACACTAATGGATGACCCTGCCCCACTGACCGGCGATGATCTCGAGAAGCAGGCTGATGGCTTGGTCTTTGCGAATTGGGATACTGATATCCCGCCCCCGATTCCCACATTCAAGGCCCCAGAGTTAATTCAGACACGAGTCCAGGTTGGCGTTGTTGACAGGGTAAGCTAGCACTACAGCCCCAGGGAAGAAATGGAAATGCTGACATGCTTAGGATCTACCGGACGCAGTGGAAGGTCGGAAGTTGTGGAAGAATGGACTGACACACGAGATTCCCTACATGCAAGCTGTTTTGCCCGTACCGCATGCACGCAAGGCTGATCAGCCTGTTTTCGTAAGAGCCAGAACTGATCTGCTCGAGCAGTCGCTCGTAGTTCCGTTTGAGTTCGTCGACAGGAACGGAAATTGGGTCCCCAGAAGCCATATTGCCTTTAACAACCGGGATGACTGTGAGACACCATCAGATATCCTACTTGCTGTAGCTTGCAAGCGGGCTGAGACTGCTTGGGCCAAGGCCTGCGATGATTGGAACGCCGAACTCTGTATCTATCGCTGCCGCGCTGTACTATACAGCATGACGTAAGTTAGCAAGTCCTCTGGGATTATCCACGTATGCTGATATGTCACAGCCACCTTGAAGCCGATCGTTTGGGCTCAGGCCCAAGAGTATTCGACCTATCTCAATACCGTCGATGTCCCATGATCTGCTCGTCGATTCCCAATGTTTTGGACCGCACCCGTCGAATCGCTCTCGTCACCGGCAGCCAAGAGATCTATAACGGAAGAGGACGAGCCATCTTCAAGCCCCGCACCGCGGAGGAGTCCACGGCTGGCAAGCCTGAGAACCAACAATAAGCAACCGGTTTTCAGTTTGAACACGGGATGAAAAGCAGGATATCAAGGCACTGGAATGTTTGGCCAATGATAGAATGGAAAGAGCCAAATGGGAGAAGATGATTGAATGGTTCTTCTCAAGGGATCCAAAGTTAGTTTCAATAATGACAATTCAAGGATTTCTACACAGAATTTGATCACAATCCAAACAAGATCTCGATGCATGACAGCTTATCCGATGCGTAACTCTTAAGTCGTAGCTAGCGGTGATGCCTCCAGAGTCCCTGACTATCTCACCAGTCGCCCCTCCCGCCTGTCGAACTCTACGAAACTACCCGTGGCCGAGACTGGTTTCTGCTTGAGCACTTTGGCGAAGAATCCTCGTGCGGGAGCCTTGAAATGTGTCAGGTGGTGGAGAGAATGGTCTGCACCGAGGAGCAGAGTTGTGACTCACATTGTTTTCTTCCCAAACGTAGCCCAGTCCTTCAATAACTTCGTCCCCGGGATCCTTGTCCGGCACCATGAGCGGAAGAAGCTGGTGTCTTTGCATCTCTCGTGGAAGTCGCCACCATGAGCCGGTGATCGCCTTCCACATCTCCGTTCCGAATTTCTGTCGTCGAAAGGCCGGTTTTAGAAGAATCTATGGTCAATCAGCTTGATGCCTGGTGGCTGTAAGACACTGCAAAGAGGCGTATGGGAGAACAGATCATCTTACCTCGGCCTCTGGCCAGCCAGACCTGGGCATGTTGTTACAATCTGGCAGACCACCCTCTCCGATGAGCTCCCCGGTGGAATTGAGAAATGCGCCAAACCACCAATGCTCCTCGAAATTGGTGTGCATCCATTCTATATTTTCACGGCCCTCTTCAATGTCCCTGTCTACTCGACCCCGCGACGGGGAGTGCACCTGGGTTTCACGACAGCTTCTGATAGCATGGAAAGCCTCCAAGTCGGCTGACACGATGGGTTGTATCGTGAGTCTCTGTGTGCAGTACGGGCCGCTCTTCAAGGCTAGGCAGTGGCTGACACGGCATAGCCACGCGAAAGCTGAACCATGGAGTGACAGTGAGTTTTTCATAGTCTTTTCGCTCGAGGCTAATGTGTAGATGGGGCAAGTTATTTGCGAGGGCAGTCATTGTGTCCATTGTGTAGCGGAGCGGAATTGGTAAGAAACTTAGTCGCATCATCGCCAATCACCAAGCCAGAATATCGTCTACTCTTAAAATCATTTCGAAATGTTTGTCTGTCAATGAACATGTTGGTTATGTTTCAAGGCTTCCCCTGTCACAGGTTATCGATCAGGGTGGGCTCGGCGTGCCGACGTGGGTCGACCAGGGTTAGGCGTCAGGGACTCAAGATCATGGTATGTAGTGCCATGCACAATCGAAGAGAAGCCGTAACGATCATCAAGAGAACCATTGCCTCAAAATGCAGTCAAGCAGGAAATCTATTGGGCTCATGTTTCAGAAATTACAAACTTTCATTTGTGCCATCGACGCGATTCCATTTGGACGTGGAATCCACCCAGGTTGGCCAGCAAACTACGCCCATACTACTGCCATGGGACCGTTTTGCAGCGTCAGATCGAAATCGCCCAACGTCAAGTTTCCGACAACTCCATCCAAGAATCCATTCTCCGGGTTTCTCTTGAACACCAAGACAGTGTTGCTGACCTGGTTTGCCACAGCCACCCAAGTGCTTTGCTCATCGCGACTCAGGGAAAAGTGTCGCGGAATCTTTCCCAGTGTCAAGCTCGTCCCCAAGTACTTCAACGGCTCTGCCGCCACGAGTGGGCTTACGACGGAGAAAATTGCTAGAGTATCGCTATCATACGTTGTCGTATCGCGATTCGAGACGTATAAGAATTTTCCGTCGTTGGATAGCGCGACTTCTGAAGCCAGACGCTCATTGTTCGGGGCGGTTCGGTTCGAGCCCGGTCCCAGAGTCGATGCGGTCTGCAGCATGGTGATATTCAATGCGCCAGACAAGACGTTGCTCGGTTCCATGAGCCCGGAAATGCTGAAGACTCTGATCGTGTTGTCGATCTCGCTCACAAGGTACATCAACGTGGTGAGGTCGTCGTCGATGACCTGAAAAATGACGTGGCGTGGACCAGTCCCGAGAGGAAGCGTGATGTTCTTTGCCAGCTGGACGTCTGGCACTGCCCCGGCGGATGATTGCACGCGATACACGTAGAGGCGATCCGCACCACGATCAGGAACAACCATCAATTGACCCCATGGTCCCGATGGACCGAACGCCGCCTGATGTGGATTGCTTTGAATCTGAGAGTCATTGGTGCCAGGACCAGGCTGCGTGAGATTGTATTTGAAGACATGGGAAGATGCGCCGATAATGCCAGTCGGCGAACGTGGATGAAATGACACGGTCGAGCCATCTATGTTCGCTACCGACAACATGGAGCCGTCGTGATTGACATCGCAGAAGACGCTGCCTTCCCCGTCGGAGCTGGTGGACCCAAGACTGTTCAATTGGTGGTTGTTCTGGTCATTATTGAAAACAAAGACTGCACCAGAGACGGAAGAGTTGTCGGGATAATTAGTCCTTGCTACCGAATAGACGTTTTTATCCCGGCCACAAATCCAACCTGGCTGATACCCCGCCGCGATTTCGTCAACGATTTGGAGGCTTTCGTCTGCTGTTTTGGTAGGATCGAAGTTTATCGTGAGGATACCTCTACTCTGATGGGCGACGTATAGCGTTAGTGTCTCTGATGAATTCAAATGTGGCGGGACACAGGCTGCATGCGCATGCCCTAAGAGGCAACTCCCAAGGAGTAAAATAGAGGTGTTTCGCTTGAACATGATGCTGCAATTATTGGGTATCTTGTTTTCTTGTCAATCTCACCATATGACATCAATAACACCTTGACTTATATCACGATCGGATGTTATGAATATCTCCGAAAGCCCAGTCAAAGTCCGTTCTGGCAGATGGCTGCGCCCACACTAGTTGCTGACATGAGGCTGTACCGACCAGCGTCGCGCTGGGGCAGCATCATTAGGATTTCAAAATGGTGGATATTAATTAGGCATCAGTTTAACCAGGAGTTGTTCTCTAATAATATCACGATTGATTGTATTGGCTGACGAATTGTCAGCTGCAAGTGAACCGAGTTCACCAGAACCCGTCTCTGGTGCTCTCAATGCATGTAACGAACAGGGCGCAGTATGTGGTCGGAGTAAGATCAACGTCTTGGCGAAATGACTGTCTATAGGTAGGTATTATACATTACTTCCCAGCAATTTTCCATGTCGCGTTTCCGTCTAAGTTGATTGTTGCTTCGTTCTTGTCCTGTTCTCGCCTCCTCATCGTTGCAATTATATGCTCTAGCCGACTACTCTTTTAATCGTGGCCAATGTATGCTCAAAGATCTTGACATCGTATCCATCTGACCTGATCGAATCCAAAGCCTTGTTGCTGACTCCTTCTTGGTGCTCGTCGATAGTGTAGGCACCGCTGCCTTTGGCGCCATTGGATCCCACGGCCAATTCGTTGGTTCCTGCCTCAGGTGCGGCGAATTTTGGTGTTGAAGCGACATACCTTTCACAAATGTTAGAACTGCAACCTAGGCCGACAAAACACAATATTGAACGACGGGCCACTCACAAGAACCGCTCGCCAGACTCTTCGATGGTCTGCCAAAGGAAACGAGACGTAATAGGAATGATGATCCAATTAATCAAGAAACCGAGAACCCGTCCAAAGTTCTCGGTCCGGAACAGGCTCGTCTTGACAAAACCGGGGAAGGCGTGTACGAAACTGATTTTGGGGTTCTGCTTCTGTAGCTGCTCGTGCGTCAAGGATACATAGCTCGCTGAGGCTTCGGCGATCTTGGACACGCTGTAGTTCTTCGGATCCTTGAATTCTAGATCGTCTCTGAAGATTGGCCCTTCTTTACTGCCCGCCAGGACCGAGACGACGCGCGGCGAGGGCGCCGCATTCAGCAGAGGGAGAAGATTGAGGATCATCAGCGTCCGTCCGTAGTGACGGATCGAGCCGATCTTGTCGATGCCCTCCGTCGACTCGTCCCTAGATCCCAGAGACAGGAAACCTTGCGACATGAACAAGAGGTCGACTTTGGACTCTTGTTCCACGATTTGGCTCGTCGCTTTCTGGATGTCCGCGAGAAGCGTCAGGTCTGACACTTGGATCGGTATGTATGTCGCATTGCCGTTGAGCGTCTGGAGCTCGGTAATCACCGAGAACAGTCTGTCTCCTCTGCCGATGATGTACAGCTTGACGCTGTCTGTTTGCGATACAAGGGCCTTGGCAAAGCCGAACCCAATACCTAAGACGACACATTTGTTAGCATTTGGTCCTATATCGATGGAGGAGCCTTTTTGGACAAATTCATGAATGCCCACTTCCCTCGCTGAAAGGGCCATTGGTGTCTGTACATACCATTTGTTCCCCCAGCGACTACAGCTGTTAGCCCCGACCGTGACGATTTGAGCGAGGTATTCGCCGCTCGAATTTCACTAATGGTGACCATGTTGATGATTAGAATTTTGGATTGATAAAATAAATATCCAGGAATTCTTCAAAGTTGTTAAATAAACGGTTGAAGATGTTATGCTCGTGGCTCAGATTTGCCTGGAAATCGAAACGGACTACCATGATTTATACATCCTTTACTGCTCTCGTATAACGCCTGCACCTATCGCATAATTGTATTGTCCAGCCAATCACAACCCCGCGAGCGTAAGTGAAGCGGGGTATTTGTCAGCCACGGGCGCCCCCAGGAATCAATTGAAAATTCCGTAATCGAAAATGCCATATTTCCGAACTTGATAAACGCGAAGCCGAAAAAGGCTTTGTCAGAATGAATGTTTGATAATTGTCCTGGAAGCTTCGGCGACGAGATTCGTGGAAGAAAGCGCATAGTATAGGTGGGCAGAATCCCAGAGTAGCTGCCTCTAGGCTTCCCACTCTAGGTGCAGAGTACACCTTCAGCTGCATTCATGTTTGCCCACATATATGATGTGCATCGTGACAGTGAGGCGCTGCATGCGTAGAAATTCCGCTCCTGAGTGCCTCCGACCACAATTTCAGTCAGCGACGATGTTGAAGCCGGACTACGAATGATGTGCTTTCGTAGTTCCAGAGTTGCACGGCCAGGAAGTGAATCGGATTGGTCGAGACCCGAGGCTCCCGCGCGATCGACTATTTTCCCTTTTGAATAACAGTCGACTTTCCATGTCTGACGCGCTCAAAAGAGCAAACGGCCGGATGGCGCTGGGCAGCCGGGTGGTCGGGCGGCCGGTTGTGCGCGCGCCCGGCTTTCGAGGCGCTACGTGTGACTTGAATATGTACCAGCTCCATCCTACGACTTGTACGTGAGATCGATCGTCTTGTTTTCATTGCAACATTCGGACTCCATTGGTCGCACTCCCGCTTGAATTCTACTATAAAGGCGCTCTTCGTTCCCTCGAATAGTATCAAGCTTTTGCCAACAATCGAAGAACCCGACTCCAAAGCTATCTCGCAACCCAACTCGACAAGATGCAGTCTTTCAACTTGGTCTTGGCTTCTTTGGCCGCTCTGGGTCTGGCTATGCCCATTGCCCAGAGAGACGACGCCTGGCAGGTTACGCGCTTCTCCGCAGGCGTCGCTCCTCACTCGAGCGTCGAGACGTAAGTAGACTCCCCGAGCGTCCGTTCATCTCGTGTCGCTCTCATCTTTCTAAGATGCGATCAACATACTAATGGAAGTACAGTGTGAGCTTCAACCTGCAGATTGGCTCTGGATCCCCTACAACTTGCAGCGGCTTGGGTAGCGCCGGTCTCTCGAGCGGCGCCTATCTCTTTCCCGTCAACGGAACTTGCGACGATGGCAGCGTCTCCTTCGAGTTCAGCCAGGTGGAGGACCAGGCCATCAAGCTTGTTGTTCTGGTCAGCAATACTCCGAGATCCCACACAAGCGACCCCGGTGTCGTTGAGGAGGTTAGTCGCTTCGTTTGTTTGGTTTTCCATCTCTCCTATGTCTTCCGGGTACAAGTTACATCGTGCACTGGTCGGGAGATTCAGTCTCTGCTGATTATCCAAAACTACCCTCACCGTGTCTGTACAAATCTGAAGAATGTTGCTAACTATCTCAGTCGTCCACGGGTGACTCGCCCTTCGACACTACGACCTCCTACACAGGCCCCCAGGACTTCACCCTTGACATCTAAGCCCGATGGCGCCCAAAAGCAGGAGCCAATTGTCTCCAAGATGGCTTCACCGGATGCAGTGAGAGGGAGTGTTGGATCAACTCAATTACTTCGACAAGCGAGATGTGGTACAGGTGATGCTTTGCGCTTGTGAGGTAACACAGACGGCTGTTCGGACGGTAGCCAGATTGATCAGTCATGGTACACAATGGAGGGTTTGGATGCTCGAAGTCTCCCCAACATAGGTCTACGTAGAGATAAATACAACCGCTTCCTGCAACTTGTGTACTTCCAAGAATTTCACCACCTACTTTCGCACGCGCGTCATTGTTACATCCTGAAAAGCCCACGCAGCGACGGTAGCACGTTACTATAGCAAAGGACGTGGCTCGGCACAAAAGTAGTAAAGTCTAATAACTTTTATATTTTCCTGATCTGGGAGGGCACAATTACGATCGATTGTGCTCTAGCAAGAGTACGAATATGTTCGAGAGTCCAATGTCAAATGTCAAGATTGCTCAGCGCCGTGGCGGACAGGTAACGTTCGATTGACAGCTCAAGTTGTGGCCCGGCTGGAACCACACGGATAACAGCTACAAGATGTGTACATCTTTGACTTTCGCGGAAGCAACTTCGAACTTATACTTCGTACTGGGACTCGAGGATTTCTTGAAGTCTCCGCGCATTGTGTCACGCTCCACGTATGACAATTTCTCGTGCTGTCTTCAACCAATCAGATGGGCTATTTTTCCAATCATGGCTCTGCATGATACCCGCCATCCAAATCACGGCCATTGCCGCAACTAGATTCGTGTTGCCTTGCGACAAAAGCTGCAGGCATAGGCCCCAGTCTATCGCGTTCGCTTTGCGAAGACCACATTTTCGCAACAACCCTCGCCAAGTCAGAAAACGATTTCTACATTCGAGAAAGAACCATATCCAAAGCGCCGTGATTACCTTAGGCAGGCAGGTACTCACAGCACTGTGCATCAACCCCAGGCGATTCGCCGACTCCAAGATGGCAAGAAGTTCCTCGCTCCTACCTTGTGATGGACGTGTCTACAGGTCTAGCCTGTAGGCTCGGAGAACTGGAAAGAGCGACTTACCAGGGCACACAAAGGCATTGGAAATTCTGCTCAGATCAGGAAAAAATACTTTCCCACCTTTCCAAAGTCAGAATATCAATATTCTTCTTCTCAATGTGGCAAAATCCTTTGGATACGCTGTCTTTACTGTTTGAAGAGCATCTACCGTTCGTTTGGCTAATATGACCCGCAGAACTGCACCTACGGTCAGCCTACCCAATCTCCCATCTCGCAACTTCCACAAATCTGGAGCAGATCCACAACGACCGCGACGGGTCTCATACCGCCTGCGCTGATGGATGCGATTATCAAGTGAGCAAGACAATACCCAATGACCAGCAAGAGCACAAAATTAATTATGGCGCTGGCAGCAAAAAGACAAAGGTGTCGTTTCCCATCGCTGCCGAGATCGTCGCAGAGATCAATCGAAAATATCCGACGGACGAGAGTGATGAGAGTGTGCAGGCATTTCGCACAAAATTCAGTGCACTCGTCTCGAGGATGGTATCCTGGGCGAAAGATGGCACTTTGGAGGAACATCGGGAGTGGGTTTACCAGCCACACGAGTTGCGGGAGATGTCGCCAGCAAGCAGGTTCTGGCTGAGAAGCCAGGATGCATTTGAACTGGTCGAGATGTATCTCAAGGCCATTCCGTTGCGTGTCGAAAAGGTCATGGGCAACTCCGAAGTAAAGGCTATCGATCTTCTCGACCTTCCGAGGCGCCTCGGGTTGTCGCCAGTGGGCAGTGTATCTTGACGTGCCCACTCGGTTGTCTGATTTCAACATCTACCATGTTCCAGACGCCAGACGCCAGATCGCGCACCAAGAGAGTCATCAAGGTGTATGTTGGATCGTCAGTGTCGGCCGCAGGAGTATTCAACAGAGTGACTCAGCATATGAGATACGCTAACCCCACGACGGGGGCTGACTTTCATACCGTCGAACGTACCGCTCACTATGCTTTCGCCTGTCAGCAGGATATAGTGCCAAACCTCTTTCTCGGGGCCGCGGTCGGAAGAGCTGATACCAGCAACAAGAAAGAATTGACGAAGGCACGGATACCCGTGGTGGTGCTTGAGGCAATCTTGATCACACACCTGGGTCTGTTGCCTCGGGGCATCGACACTCAATACTGCCCTGCGACCGTGCCAAAGTTCAACGACTTCATGAGGGACTCCCTCGATCTTCCAAACCTTATGAACGACGCACTGAATCGTTCATGGCCACTGTGGCTCCAATCGGGTAGTTGGAGAAAATGTGGAAACTGTCATGGGGTTCCCAATGACGAGTATAGGTGCAAGACCTGTCAACACTTCCTGGAAACACAAGGGTGCGAACGACCAATTGTCCCACCAGAAGAGAGGACTTGGTGCGTCGAGGACTGCACAGGACTAATGATCCGCAAATGTATTGCACAGACTTAGAACTCATGAACTAGAGCAAGACGCGGAGCCATCGATGCTATGTATGGTAGAGGAAGGAAAAGACAAGAATTGAAGTGCATTTTAAAAATTATTTTCCTATTCCCACTGCAACTACAGATGAAATTGCTTATACCACTTGTTCTTAAGAAAAAAAACCAATTTTCTTTTATTACGCAAAAAAGTACAGAAAGTTCGGATAGAATACCTAGGTAGGTACCTAGGTACCTCGAGCCAGAGTCAGCTCGGCCGCCACCACACAAACATTGTAACACTCATGTTGTTATCTTTGCGGCGCTTTTTTATCAGACGACCCAAAACAAGCGGGCGTGTGTCAAAAGCGCCAAACCGCCACTGCAAACGGGCAACCTCCCAAGCGCACTTTCCCCCAGCTCAAATTGAAAATTTTCTACACTGGACCTTGAACCTGTCTTTTTCTCTCTTCCCTCTCATCCTCGAGCGAACTTTGCACACGCGTTCCGTCAATCACACCACCACCATCATCAATCACCAACAACTTCAACACCACCACCCAACCCAAACTTCCGCTCCCATCTCCAACATCAGGATGTTTTGGACAGCAGTAGGTTTTCAAAATATTTATTTTTCCACTGGGCTTGATGGCGTTAATGGTGCCGTTCGGTCACGGCGATGGTGAGCAGAATGCTAATTTTTCATCTCAGCAGCCCACCGACCCTCGCCCATCCGCACAGGAGGGCCGCGCCCATGCCACCACGGCTGCCTGAGCAATGCAGCAAGAGGATTCCAAGATCAATCCTCTGACCAAGAGGGAGTTCTCAAAGTAATACAAGAGCATTTTGAGCTCCAGTCGGCAGCTTCCCGTCGCTGCCCAGCGCCAGGCTTTCCTGGACATGTACCACGAGAACAAGGTCATGATCGTGGCCAGCGAGACCGGATCTGGCAAGAGCACTCAAATTCCCAAGTTCGTGCTCTACGACCAGCTTGTCCGGTACGGCAGAATCGCAATCACCCAACCTCGCCGACTGGCAACACTCTCCGTGGCTACGCGCGTAGCCGAGGAACTGGACGTTCCACTTGGTGGCGCTGTTGGCTTCGCCATCAGCCTTGAGTCAAGAGAGTCCAAGGAGACTCGTCTCAGTTTCTGCACAGATGGCCTGCTCCTCGCCGGCGCCCCGAAAGACCCAACTTTCCGGGGCTACTCATGCATCATCATCGATGAGGTGCATGAGCGATCCATGCAGACAGATGTCCTCCTTATGATGCTCAAGGATGCCTTCAAGAGCCGAGATGATCTCCGGGTCATTCTCATGTCTACCACTGTCCAGGTGGCAAAGTTCCAGGCTTACTTTGGCGGCGGGGCACCTATGTTGAACGTTCCAGGTCGCCAGTACCAGGTCGCGGACAGGTACCTGAGCCTCAACAGAGACGTGAGACTCGACCGGAGCACAACGCTCGAGATCACACAACTTCATCCAGCACAATTTGTGGGAAACCATGTACCACAATGATTTGGCGGGAGTCTTTATATACGAGTACACTTGGGACGAAATACTTCTTTTCTCTTTCTTTTTTCTTTTTCTACCTTTCTTTTATGATGTTCTACTGGACATCGGATGAACGTCTTTTCGAAAAACCAAAAGTCTTTTGCTTTTTCTCTTCTTTTGTTTTAATATTTTTCGCAAAAGATTGGATAGAAAAAAAGTGTACAGCGTCCGAAGACTTTCGTCAGTATTGTACACCACATCACCAACCTGCCGCTCCCGATGCAGTGGCGTACGCCGTCATGGCAGTACTCCATATCCAGAAGAACATGGGGCCCGGTGACATCCTCGTGTTCATGCCAGGCGAGCCGGAGATCCAACGCGGTATGGGCATGCTGGTGGCCACGTCGGCTTCTCTGGAGGTCATACCCTTGTGCGGCGCGCTGTCAAAGAGCCAACAGCAGCGAATCTACCAGCAGGCTGATGTTCGCCGCTGCATTCTCAGCACAAACATTGCCGAGACCAGTTTGACGATTCCCAACATCGTCTATGTCATCGATCTGGGTCTTGCGAAGGAGATGGTTTGGAATCCTCGGTGCAGAATGTACGAGCTCCGCCGAGCCACCATCTCCAAGTTCTCGACCAAACAGCGCCTGGGTCGAGCAGGTCGTACTGCCGACGAATAGTGTTTCCGAATGTACACACAGGAAACATTCCGTGACGACTTCAAGGCCACAACGGTCCCGGCCATCAGGGCAAACCGTCTGGAGTCTGTGCTGCTGAGTCTGTTGGCCACAGGCAACAGAGGTCTCCTCGGCCTCGACTTTCTCGACTGCCCAGACCCAGAGGCCGTCGGCGGCGCCATCCTGGAGCTTTCAGACCTGTAAGTAACATTGTTTTTATCCAAGTCCTTTTGACAGAGGCTCATACTTTTCTTCACAGGGGTTTGATCCACAAGGACGACCAGACGGATGAGACTGGCAAGGTCACCGCACTTGCCCATTCCCCCACGGCCGAGGGCAAGTTTGCGGCTCAATTCCCCATCGAGCCTGTCATGTATCATCTCTTGGAAGCAGCAGTCAGGTTCGAGTGCCTGGAGGAGATGACGGTGATTGTTGCGGCAGCCCAGCTGCAATATCCCATCTGGATCCGACCGATGGACTTTGCTGATGCAGCCGACCGCATCGGCCGATCCCAGTTTGCTCACCCCCTGCCAGACCACATCACAGATCTGAATGCAATCCAAGCATTCGTCCATGTCCAGAAGGACAAGAAGACGGACCTTGATCGATGGTGCCAAGAGAACTTTCTCTCTCTCTCGTCCCTCTTGCGTGCCGTCAACATGAGGCAACGCTTGTGTGAGATTGCCACGCAGAAGTGGCCTGGGAAGCTCCAGATCCATGCGGACAGCGTCCGTGATCCCGAGTACACAGATCGTATCCGCAAGGCGCTGGCCGTCGGCCTTGCTACACAGTCCGCTGTCCACCAGAAGGACACGGACTCACATGTCACGGTCAATTACAATCATGCCGGCCTCATCAGTCTCCAGAGCGCCGTGCTATACAAGGGATACGACCTGTCCGGCAGCACATTCGTGAGACGTGGCAAGGGTTTCCCAGCATATGAATGGATCGTGCACAACGAATTCGTCTGTGCTGGTGGCAGAAACAATTTTAATACTGTCACCGTGGTGGAGCCGGGATGGTTTGGAGCTTCATCTCACTACGGTCCCTGGAATTATGTATTCGTTGTTCAAAATAGATAGAACGAAGATTTGATTTCATCCGACCAAGCAGCCAAATTATCGCGCTTTTTTTCTGCTTTCCTGATCCTTAGCTTGTACAGACGAAATTGCTCTAGAATAAATATGCGAGGAAAAAAACGAGAAAAATCCAGATTCGGATGGAATATTCATCTTAAGTCCAAATCATGTTTACTCAGATTCCTGCGTTTCTTGAAACATTCCCTATCCCAAATACTAATCCATAACATCCAGTTTCCGTCGGATGATCAGATGTTGTAGAAATCCTCGTCTTGCGCATTCTTTCTTTGCCAGGCGTCTGCCATATTTGGCTTCACGGGCGATGCGCTTCCACATCGGGAGACGCAGATTCATGGCCTGGAGTTTAGGAACAGACATGTCGTGTGCCAGAGTCACTGTCAAAGGTTTGTAGACTGCACGAAGGAATGTCTAAACCTTGTATCTCGCGACCTGAAAGTTGTAGCTTTTGACGCAAGCGATCTCATGCCTATCGAACTTGCCACCGATCCTGATCTACATGTCCATGGTCAGACCTCCAGGATAAGTCCAGACTACATCTTCCTTCCTCTTTGTGTATGGTGGAGTGAGAGTCGGTAATCTTGAACACGATTGTGTACAGTGTCACCGATAATCCCAAGGCGGCACCATGCCTCGGCACCCTTGCGCTTCCAGCTGGGAATTGGCTTCTGGTCGATCTTTTTCGCCGTCTTGTTGATCGTACTTGCCCCGAGGGGCGTCGTGCCATGGAAGTCATTTGAACGGGCTTCTTCGGCTTGAGGACCTTCTCTGGAGCATCACGGACGTTCCAGCTCTGGAAGACGAAATCGAGGAAGTTTTCAAACTCCTTTTCAGCGAGCTCCGTTGATGAACGTCGTACCGACTTGGGTGTCATGGAAATTGCCGCGTCCTGGAAGTTTCGAGCTGTTTGGCGGTCATTTTGACTCGAGTCATCGGCAGCGGCGATGATCCGAGGGAGGTGGCTTTTTGCTGGAAGAAATTGCTAGAACTGGAGTAAGAGTCAAGTCGATATCCGGGTGCGTGAAACTTCTACTTACTCGGAGCCGTCTGCCATGCTGTAGTCACCGTGTGAAACTATTGGCCAATGCTAGTGACGACGTTGAGGACATAGGTCCGGGCTCGGTTGGTGCGAAAGGGTACCCTTCTAGCTATCTGGCAGGAAGACATCAGACAGATAAAGCACCCGATATCTTCCAGAGTGTAAAGGGATAGAATGCTCTAGGAGGTCAAGAGGTAGGTTTGCAGTGCAAAGGGGATAGGTAACCGGCGACGTCCACTCGATTGTCCCAAGAGAGATCATTATCAACAAAGGTCAATGATGGCCACGGTTGCTGATTGTGGTACGAAGATGTAGTAAGGGAAGGGGCGGATTGTTTTTACGAGAATAATCGGGTGCTTGAATGGCTACCACCGCACAAGCTTGGGACTTTTTTTTTTTTTTTTTTTTTCAAAATCCCACCGATTGTTCCCATTCTCCGGGTTGTTTTGAGAGCCCATTGCGCCCACCCGATTGCAATTCCATCTGGTCCTGCCCCGCTTGCCAGAAGCTACAAGGTGTTCTTCCTGACAGAGCTTTGAGCACTGGCATTTGAGTCTTCTTCACCTGCTGACTGGTTTTTGAGCTTCATCGGACAGTACGCAGACACAACTCCAACCCCATTCTTTTATCACCCAACAACCAACAACCAACATCAGTCCCAATCCTACCATCAAGATGTCGCGCGACTATGGAGAGGCGTTGATGACCATCAGCAGCTTTGACGAGTGCAGCGATCAGGTCAAACTCCAGCTGCGAGGATTTTTCGCTTGCTGGGCAAAAGTTTGGGACGAGTCGACAGAGATAATGACCGACGATGAGCTCGAGGACGCGGTGGACCGATTCGTCTTTGATATCTGGGACAGCACTCTCCCACCAGTAGCCCCAAAGTTCGAGAGGCCCAAGTTCAACACGAACACGATCAAGATTGGCGTGTTCAGCAAGGTAACAAGTGCAGTTGACTCTTCTGAGACTTGCTTGCTGACAAAAAAACAGGACCTACCCGATCCAAAGAAAGCTGAGTCCATGTTCGACGATGAACCGTGGGAAGACCTGTTGCTCGCTCTCCTGGGAAGAGCCCCGCCATCGAAGGTACCGCGCACGCGCAAGGCTGGTCAGCCTGCCTTGCTGAGAGCCCGCCTCGACAAGATCAAGCAGTCAATTGTCATGGAATTTGTCGACCAGGAGGGTAGATACGCCCCCGCCGCGTACATCGACTTCAAGACCGGCCCCGACAACCAGCCAGATGACAAGCTCGTGGTCAAGGCGTTTTTTCATGCCGACAGAGCCCTGTGCAAGGCGTACGATCAATGGAACCATGATCTATGCGTCTACCTCTGTCGCCGCATGCTCTTCAACAATTGGTAAGTCGCGACGGTACACGTTGCATTCTCACAGATGCTGACATGTTCCAGCCATATCAAGCAATGGGATTCGTTCCTGGAATCCGAGAAACGCAATTGGGACAAGAACCACTTTCTCCGGGCCCCCTCTATCGGCCGCGAGCTTGGCAACATCAAGGAACGCGTCGCCAAGTATGAGTGCATGTATCCCGTCAAGGCGAATCGTGGCCCACTTGGATCTGTTTGTTTCAATGTACGATTCGAGCCTGAGCCCAAGACCGAGATCAAATCCGAAATCAAGCCAGAGATCGAGCCAGAGGTCAAGCCAGAGGTCAAGCTAGAGATCAAGTCGGAGGTGAAGCCGGAGACCAAGTCCAGGATCAAGTCCGAGGTCAAGTCTGAGTCCAATTTCGAGGACGAGAGTGAGCCCGAGGTTCAGTACATGCGAACGGTCAAGCGAAAGTTGGAGGCATATATCGTGGAGTGAGGGAACCGGAAACGTGTCCTCGGGCAAATATAATTCAATCGCTCATCGGGCAGGGTTGGATAGGATCAGGGATAACCTGGGCCGCTGACGGAAGTCAAGCATTTTGCATTCTGGCGGAAGCCAAGCGTTCTGTATTTTGGCGGAAGCCAAGCGTCTTGCATTTTTGGCGGAAGCCAAGATTCCCACACAAAGATGAGAACAGCCTTTTCGAATGGGGGAACCCATGCTTAATTTAAAGATGAAAATACTGAGTCTCTTATCCGGAACATGAGTTTGACTGACACTTGAGCAACGTCGTGTTGACTTCTGATGGCATGGCAGTACCGTGCCAGCTTATGGGTGCGCTGCAATGCGCCCGTTTTGCTCGAGTTGACACTATGGCGGTACCATACGATTTAAGCTCATTGAAAATACCAGAATAGAACAGGGAAAGGTTGGCTTTAAGTTGGCTTTGGAAATGGCTAGTATTGGTCGAGCCAAATCGTGCACCTTTACTAGGATCACGGGGCTACCTGGTCACGATCTATCTCCTGATTCTGAGGAAGAGCTGCGCCAAGAGCGAAATTGCCTTTTCAAGCACAACTTTAGTAGGTGTAAACTCAGCAAAGATGGGCAGATTTGGCTTTACGAAGACTTAAAACACGGTTTACTTTTCTGCCAAAAATAAATAAAGGAATAAATCTTGAATTGCGCCTTTACTTTGTATGACGAAATGACTAAAGGGGTGCATCGGTTGAGCGGCCCGCTACAAAACAATATACTAGAAACCAGGGTTGGCTGGATTTGGGGTTCCATCAGTGCGAGGAGGCTCCGTCCCCCGCCCCGGCTCAATCTTCGCCATCTCCATTTTGGTGCCGGCCTGGCTGATTCCCGCCAATCGGCATCATGCCTCTGCGTTCGTGCGGCGGATATGCGCTGCCCGCAATCCCCAGCGGCGACAAAGGCGAACCTGCATCCGTGATGCTGCATGGATAGAACGATGTATAAGGGTACCGTCGGCCCTCTGCCACGAGAGATGGAGGAACGCCAAGGGAAATCGACGTCTTCCAATCTGATACTCCAAGATGGCCTCAAAGTATCTTTCTCTGGCACTGGCCACACTCGCCGCCGCCGATACGGGCTATTTCATCACGTTCGGTGACTCGTACTCGCAGACGGGTTTTGAAATCAACGGCACGCACCCGTCGGCCGCCAACCCTCTCGGCAACCCGGCGCTGCCGGGCTACACCGCCAGCGGCGGCCTCGACTGGGTCGGCTTCGAAGTTACCGAGTACAATGCCTCGCTGCTCCTCTCGTACAACCTTGCATACGGCGGCGCGACGGTAGACGCTAGCCTGGTGGCCCCGTACGCGGACACGGTACTCAGCTTCGTCGACCAGGTCGGCGAGTTCTCGCAGTCCCTGGCGTCCAAGCCCGACTGGGCCCCCTGGACGTCGGACAACGCGCTCGTGGGTGTGTGGATCGGTGTCAACGACATTGGAAACTCCTTTTGGTTGTCCAATGTGACCGACGTCCTGGACGCCGTCACGACCAGGTACTTTGAGCTGCTCCAGGTGACCTACGACGCCGGCGTGCGGAATTTCGTCTTGTTGACAGCACCTCGTAAGTGGGACATTGCAAAATGGGCGCTGCGAACCAGCGTACTGACCTCGCTGCAGCCACCGACCAGACGCCGGTCATGCTCGAGAACGATGCATCCTCGGAGGCGTCTCTCGTGAGCGCCATTGCCACCTACAACGACTTCGTCTCGAGCAAGCTGGACACGTTCAAGTCGAGCAACAGCGACGTTAGCGCGTGGCTCGTCAACACGTCGGTCCCGTTCTACGAGGCCATCAACAACCCGACGGCGTACGGCGCGCCCAACGCCACCTGCTACAATGCCGACGGTGTCAGCTGCTTGTGGTTCAACGACTACCACCCCGGTGTCGCCATCCAGGGCCTCGTGGCAAAGGCTGTCGCTGAGGCTGTTGGTGCGCCATGGTTTGCGGTTTGAGGAGTTCACAGTAGAAGATAAATCTACAAAATGTACATGTTTGTTGAAGTGGACTATTTCAAAGTTATATAAACCGTCCCGCTACCTAGCGACTTAGTAGTTTTCCCATGTGTTTGTATGTGCTAGTGAACCGACGATCAACAGTCGCAGGACGCAGAGATCACCCTACCGAGAGCGTCATTCCTATGCGACGCAGTCAATCGAGTGGAGAGGAATATTGCGATCCGCTATACTGATCGATCAGTATTAGCTGTTTTTCGTCTCATAATTGGCACGCTGTCTTGAAAAGAAGAACAAAAACAGAAAAAATAAAAGAAAAAACCATCAGATCATATCTACATACTGCGCCTTAGTCGGTCGAGACAATACTAATCATTGATGCCAAGACTCGCGGTTGCAAAGATATCAATCTCCAGCGCTGCTAGGAAGGTGTCCGCGACGATGGTAAGCAAAGAGATAGAAGCAGTGGGACTCAGTGGTGTGAGCCTGTCTGTTGAGTTGTTACAGCTCAGCAAATCTTCAGAATGGCACACCTAGCATGTCAGTGTTCCTCGCGGCCCAAATGTGGACACTACTCGACCGCATTCACGGCATAAGAACCACGAATTAATTCGGGATCCGGCACATTGCTTTGTCATCTGGAGAGTAGATCGAGGTGGTATAGAATGTAAAGCAGTAGCCATTCGTCCCTTCCCACATACCATCCTAGAAGCTATCAAAACGCTGAGAGCTTAGATACTCCTTGATGCACCAGACTCGGATTATCATCCGGTCTTAGAAACAAGGCGTTTGCTTCCACACGCCATTTACCTCTTCCATATCAGCCCCGGTTTCGTTGTGCGACTTGAAGGTCCACAGGAGTCGCTGCGAGGATGAAGGACTCTGCTGGTTGACCTGGCGCGTGATCCAGTCACTGAAGATCTCAGTCTTCGTGATAATGTTGACGGCCCAGAATGTGCCATGGTCCAGAGCATGCACGAGGCCACCATTGGTGTCCAGCGGCAGACTGGGTACACGAACCGTTATGCGAGGAGTGCCACACAGTCGATGGGGGTCCGACAACCGCACGCTACAACCAATGTATTGTTTTATGCCAAGACAAAACTGCAGACGCTCCTGGGACTTGTGCTTGAGTCTCTTCCTAAGCTTACCCTAAAGCTGTTCAGATGTCGGTCGCTTAGTCTCCGACGCTCAGTTTGCCAACAATACTACGATGGGTTGGCTGAAGCGGACACCTTCATTGCATCTGGATCATTACAGCGAAATGGGTTTGCGTCGGATGTCCCCGATTACAGCACGACTCGAGATATGGATCTGGAACTGCAGAAAATGGCTGGAAGTATGCCCAGAAGTGATGATTGGCACCAAATATGAATGTTGGGTCCGGGGATTCCAGACCACGCAGCGTTATACTTAGAGAGTCCTTTTTTACAACTGGGCTGTACCTCCAGACATCCCCGTATGAAGCAACTTCCGGTTTGCTTGAATTTGGTGCAACTAGAAATTATTAAGAAAAAATAGAAAGAAAGAGAAAAGAAATATCAAATTCGGATGATATTCAAAGCTTGGGATAAAATGATTCTGCAAATTAAGCACAAAAGAAGTTTGCGAAGCTCTCTCTTAAGCTTCGAATTTCATCCGAATATAGTATATCTGTTCTCTTATACAACGACGCGAAAAAGATCTTTTTAAAAAGAGAAGAAAAAAAAAAGATTCTAGTGGACTTCGTGTCAGTTCCATGGACTTGATTACAATACTATGGATCAGCTCCATCTCCCACACATGCTTCGCTCTGCCAGCAGAGACGTTGATTACCTCCGACTCACACGTGTCAACGCCTCGCGAGCGCTGCTTGTGCCTCTCATCGCTTTGTCTAGGTCTAATCGAGTTTCTCAACGGTGTGACGTTGTAGATTTTCCCACCCTGATGGAAACCATGACTCTGTTGCTGGCTCATATAGAAGGCCATCGGTCCAGTGCGGAGAACCTGCTCGCGTATCAGAATCAGAGCGGCCGCATCATGGTTGAGCGGGCACAAGGAAATATCAGAGAACATGATGGAACTCGACCGCATGAACTTGGACGATCTCAGTGCGCGGAGCGTTGACCTCTTGCGGAGCAAATTGGCCATTGAGGTCCAGATGCCGGAAGGCGGTCCGCTTTGTACAACGTCGGGTAAGCATACAGCTTGGAGAAACAGACGGAAGTCTTGCCGATAAGAGCGGAGATGCTCCAGTCTGTGTTCAAATTCCTTACTTTGGAACCATCAGGATCGTGCGCGACGGTCTGAGCAAGGAACACGTCAGGCCGCGAAGTCCCGGACCGAGTGATGCCGCCGGCGTAGAGGTTGGGTCGGGAGACACATCATCGCCTTCCGACCCAGCGTATTCCACTGCGGAAATCTACAAGTGAAATATTATTGATGACCCGGAGAATACCGTGCCTGATTCGGTGTACCCATTGGACCACTGCGTGACAGATCACTCGACACGATACCAACCGTGTCCTGGTCTTGCGGCCCCGGGCGAGAATTGGGCTTTCCAAGGCGTCCATGGCCTTCTTCGGCAACCTGGTGAGGAGTAACGAGGATGGCGGGACAAACGAGTGGACCACTTGATAAGTATACGTGGCATATGTTGGAGAATATGAGGCTTATTCTTTATTCTCACTTTGAGGCCTCGTCGGTGACTAGTCTTGTGTCAGACGGAGAGTCACGTTACCTAACCCAACGACTTACTATGAGCTTCCACTATCGAAAACAGAAAAAGGGGGGTTAGGGACTTGCTAGGCTGGAGCGAATATGGATGCTTGTGCTTGATGATACTATCGTGTTGCCACGAATTCGCGACCTAATTTGTTTGCGCTCTGAAAATTGCGCCCAGGAGGCTATCCTGACCGACTGTTGGAGGCTGGTAGCATGGATCATGGGTGTAAGATAGTTAGTTGTATATGCAGATCATACATAATATAATCGCATCCTAAAAAAGCCGATGTCGGTCCACAAAGAGCACAAAACTAATAGTATGTCAACGAGTAAAGTGGTTTTCCTACGCAAGTTGGCTTGTGAGATAGTATTGCAAGAGTTGTTGTAGTGCTTACCTAGACTGTAGCGCGTCGTGAAACCTCAAGTCTGGTTGGAGTGCGCATGGCAAATGCAATTGTAGTCGCGGCCATCAGCACCAGCGCTGATTTGTTATAATAGTCGACATTTGAGACACAAGACTAGGATAAGCTCGACTTTCCAACAACGCAACAACTTTGGGTCGTCAAAGCATTGGCTCAGGCCTCGGGGCTCCGCTGATAATAGAATGGTGCAGGCAGTATAGTTGGCCCACACATCTAGGGTTGAGGGCAGCCGATGGGGCGGCTGCCAACGAATTGCGATACCCGACCCTGTGTTCCTGGCAGAGCTGAGGAAATGGGGCTGTAGGTGTACCATTCAGCTCACCGAACGGCGGCTTGTTTTGCCGCTGTTTCGAGTGACATGTTCCATCACGCCCCCTACCTACCGAGGAGTCTAGGACCGTCCATTGTTTATCAGAGAGGTCCACAATAGGCTGGTAACAGCATCTGACGTGCAGCATTGGAGAGACGTACAAGGCTGAAAAAGGGCATGGCAATAATAGATCGAGTCACAGGCTGCTTGCCGTGGTCCGTTGGCGCACACTGGCGAAAGAGCGGAGCGCATGGGAGAATCAGCAGCATCAACGGAGAGTCACCTGCTCAAAGTTGGAAGTCCATCATAAGAGGGCAAGGCCCTTGGCTGCCTTCTTCTTTGCCCGGGTGCTGCCGCCCACTGTCAATCTCCCGCGCAGTCGGCGGGGGCGACATCCAATGGCCAGGTGGGAGGGAAGCGAGATGGAGCCTGGGCTCTCGAGATATCCAGCCAACCTTGTCTTGTATAGTGGTTGTAAAAGACGCGATTGGCTGCCGGAGAACCTAAAGTTCATGGATGGACACGTCGGAATGGGGGGTCCGTCCAGAGCGGCGATTGGTCGTGAATGCGTTGGCATAGGCCGGGTCGTAGAAGCGTGTTCCCAGTGGATTGGCTGGAGAATAGATGTCAGGCGCTGCGGGCAAGCTGGCGCCAGTCCAAGACCAATGCCATCCGAACCCCCAGTATCCATGCCATGCCAATGCCGCCCAGCAGCCAGATGAGGACCTTGCCTGCTTGCCTGCTTTGCCCAGCCGAGGGGGGACCAAGGGACCAGGCGACAGGCGAGAAATGGCGGAACGGGATTGAGAGAGAAAAAAAAGGAAGTGCTGCATCTGCCAATGCATGGCCAGCGCACTGATCTGACCCGAGCTCTGTTCCGCTGCCACCGTACATACATACATAGCAGGCAGGAGGGAGGCTACGGGGTACATGCGCACAAAGATATGAGACAACGGAGAGCTCCTGGCATATGACCTGCAGCGCGCACATACGACGCTTACAGGCTGGAGGCCAGTAACAACAACAAAAATGGCGGCAGAGCACGTCGAGTCCGGAAGAAGACACATACCAGGAGATCCAAACATACATGATTGCTCGGAGCATTGTTCTGCTATTGGCTCGATGATGAAAATGAGCAGTTGAGTTGTCAACCTGTCCCTTTTCGAGCTTCCACGTTCCCCCGTATCGGACGCGTTCGTCATTTGTGCTGTCGCTGCAGCCAGCCGATTTGCAGGACAGCGGCATGGACACACAGCATGCGTGATAGATATAGCATGTTGCTGCATGGTACGCTACAGAGATTCAGCAGTGCCGTCCGTATTGGGGAGTACGGAAGCATAACATGGTGAGAGGATACACAACTGTCGGGCCAGCAACGTTGTCAAATGCCCGCTCGTTCAACTGCTAGGTAGACTGGAAGAATCGGTGAGCTTCGTAGTACCTACTCCGTAGATGCTCTAGCCGTTACTAAAAGTTGCGGCCACGAGGTTGATCATCAAGTGAATGTCGGTCCGTTAGTAGGTGAGTCTGGTGGATGAGATTTGGTAAAGAAGTGGGTGATTGGGCGAAATCGTCCATTGCTTTATTTAGGATCAGATTATTTGGGGCTTTTTGGTTTCCGTTTCCTCTCCCCAGCAAATGGAAACTGCCCAATGAATTGACTTTGTGTCAATCAGTTTCGACTCTCGAGACATGAGGAAGGAGCATCGCATCCCGCCGCCTAACCAGATTATGGGAGTCAATCGGCAAAACAGCAAAGAAGCCAGAACTTGAAACCAGGCGCCATGTATCACGGATTTTGATGACAGCTCCAAGTACAGAGCAAGTCACAGACTGATCACAAACCTCGAGTTTGTGGGAACGAATTTAGGTGATGGAGGTTGGCGTTGGTGAAGCCGCTGTCATGGTAAAATAGCACGCACGCACGCAGTGGCCCTACCTAGGTTACCTATTCCACAAGGGCTCGTGGCTGGGCTTGTGCTTCGACTCGTCCCGCCTGTCAAGCACCTCAAGCTTGGGGCCACCCCCCATTCGGGCATGGCCGGGAACAGGACCCCGCCATTTCGTTCCCCCCCAATGATCAATCCATCCTGCCAAACCAGCCAAACCCGCCAACCCGCCAACTCGAGCCCGCTGCTGTGCTGGTCAACGTGACAGGGTTCATCGCAGCACGAGCAGAAGGGTGGCACATTGCTACATTACATTGCCTACCGGTGCCCTGACCTTGGGTTGACAGCTGGTTGTTTTTTTTTGGTTGTTGTTGTTGCCTCTCGCCAACCTCTCTCTCTCTTGACTCTGGATTCCTGTCGTATAATATTTCTTTCTAGTGACAGTATTTTTCCTTGGGATTATAGATCTTACCGCAGTCACGAGGGGCATATTGAACCTGAGAGTGCTGTATCTACGTTCTTCGGCTTGCGCGCACGACCTACCTACGACCCCAGACAATTGCGACAGGGACTCTCTCTCTGGCTTGTACTCGGAAGAAAGACAGCTCTCGATATCCGTTCTCTCCTCCGCACTTGTCTTCGATGCGATCTTGCTTTGCCGCAGCGACGACATCCTGAGAACCCGAGCAAGATCACCAAGCTCCTTCGCTCCTCCATGCCTGCGTAAACTGCACCACCATAGCCAACTAGCAGCCGCTGCTAGTCGTGCTTGGGTGATCGTGCGCCCTTGAGCTCGACACCACATGGCCCATCATGATTTCCATGCAGCGATCTCTCTCTTCACCTGTCCGCATACATTCCTCGCCTCGTATGTCGATTCCCCTGGTCGCCCGATTCTGCGCGTGTGCGAGGGTAATAATGACTGACCTTGTGGCTTCTTGCTTCAGCACTCTCTCCAACCAATACCGATCGGTCGAGGTCTCCCACGCCCTCCCCTCTGAGCCGTCGTCATGATCCCTCTCGACCACGCCGATTACGCTCGAGAAGCCCTAGCGAAGGCCCCCTACCCGAACCTCTGCTGAAACCTGCAATTTCGTTTCCAACACGGAGGAGTTTGGACAGCGATAGGTATAGTCATGCCTCACCGGGTCATCGCAGGAGCGCCAGTGCGCAAAAGAAGCTTGTCATAGCCCAAGAAGCATCTTCCACAGATGCCCCGGTATCAGATCATGTGCCGTCCTCACCTGCGGCCGAGGATGCGCCAGGTTCAAGAGGAAAGTCGGCCTCGACTTCTACACCGCCACCGCCGCCACTCCTCGCCGATGTATCTCAGTATTCGAATCCGCAACTCAACTTCGAGGCCGAGGGAACCACTCTGGAGGAGCTCGCCCATCTCGTACGATTGTCCAAATATCAGGAGCGCAAGCGCGCCAACACCCGGGTTCGCCTCCAGCGTTCACTGGTATCGACGGCACTCTCAGCACGCCTGACTCGCTGTGGAGAGATCACGCAGAGGAACTTGGCAGACAGCTTTCGTGGCGAGGACAAGAAGGCATTCGCAAGTCTGTTCGGCGCCATCCATGATGTCAGAAACAGCTGCGAGGATACGCGCCGCTATGCTCTGCTGGAGCCGGATTTGGAATCGGTCAAACCTCCCGGCTTGGAATCATCTGACAATTCGGATACCATGTCAAATGGACCTGGAGGCAGTGGTAACATCAGTTCTGTTGCTCCTTTTCTTAACGACATTTCTGCCTCTGCCCGGGAAGCCTTCCTGAACTTTTTGACTCAAATACGGACCAACCCGGATTATTTGGCATCGAGGCTTTCTTCTCTCAGCAACACCGAGCTTCAGGCGCTCAACACGTTCCATCAAGGATCGGAACCGGTAGAGTCAGTTTTGCCCTACTATAACAGCCGCCCGAGTGGGCGCAATCCATCGAGCAACGCCGCCAAGAGCTCATCCCAATCGCTCAATGCTGTGGAACGACTTCTCTCCTTCCAGCGCCATGATCCTCTTTCGGCGCTCATTTACACCAGTTTCGCCAACTCTGCAGGACCGGATAGCGCAGAGGACCAACGACGAAATGACATTTGGGCTAATGCTTGCGCTCGTCTCATCTCTGAAGCTAAGTTTTCCAACTCTGCCAATGAGTCGATCCTCTATTCTGTGCTTGATGTTTGGTCTGCCTTGCGCGATTGGTCCGGGCGATCCAACATGGAATGGTTTCTCATGAAGATTCTGGAAGACGGTGCCTTCTTGCTTGATCGTGCCGAGGATCAAAACGGGACTCGGTTCAATATTTCGGAATGGACACACAAGGACAACGTTGCCAGTGATGAGTTCTACGATCGGGCCATTAACGACCTCTTTGAAGTGCTCGACGACGAAGATGCTACAGGAATCCCGGAAGGTGTGATAGAGTTGGGCAGCGAAATCCTGAGACGACTCAACCCCCGCTTGATCGAAAGCGTCCGGCGCTGGTTTGTGTCCAAGTGGCTATTTGGACACTGGCTGCCGGATGTGATTGTCTACCCGGAACGACACGGAATGATGGCAGAGTACCACATCACAGAATACGGTCGCCAGAAGATCCTCAAGAAGGTTGCCTCCAAAGCCAAGGATTTGGTTATTGACATGACCTGGACCAGCTCCAAGAAACCTGTGCTCACACCGCCAATGGTGAAGACTCATATCGAGAATATCCTCGGCCGTTTCAAGCCCGCCAGGTCCCGCGGCGTCGGACGACTTCTTCCAGCCAGATCTATCACTTCCCTGCGAGAGACTGCCGAGGTGCATCCATACTTGGTCATTAGCCCAGCTGATCTACTTACCCTAGTAAATGCGCTCTTCCCCGAGCGTAGGCCACAGTCTGCCCACTCCAGCAGCATTCGCTCAGGAGCACCCTCCGTGTCGGGCTTTTCTGCCATATCACAGCCCATCTCTCTTGGCACTTCACGAAACAATTTTGATACTGCGTCGGTCATCAGCCTCAGCACATCTTCCGTTACGAGTGAGGCACCAACCTCCAAGGAACCCTTCTTTGATGATCAAATAGGCACTCCACAACGCTACTCCCCTCCCATGCTTGATGCCCCAAGTCCACAACGGATCAGCAATTACGAGGACGATGGATACCGGTTGAGACTTGCCATGCATGAGATGGTTCAGATCCTTGGCCACGACGTCGTTTCTGGCTCCTGTCATCCGTGTGCAGAACGCTGGGCTGTACTATTCATCTCAGCTGATGGCAACAATCTCTCTCTGCAAATGACGTACGATCCTGATGATGATCTTGAAGAAGAGAATTCTTCAACCACAAGCGACACGGAAGATGAGGATCTGGATGATGGACCAGAACTGGACAAGGATTACCATCAGCTGCGCGACTCAATCTTGAAGCTTGTCGAAGATTTTGAGATCCCAAGAGGCCTCGAGGATGATGGGGGCCAGACCACGCTGAGTAATCGAGCCACAGGCCTAAAGAAGTACAAGTCCAGGAGCCGGATTATCATCACTGAATCTTCCATGGGAAGCCGCAATCCATACCGGAAGGTTGATCGCGAAAGACAAGGGCACAATTTTGGCGCAAGATCCCCGTCGGTCTCCAACGCCGAGCGGGAGACGGGTCCCACGGAGGAGCCTCAGCCAGTCCTGATCACAATGCTCGAGGCCGCCTCTTCACAGTCAAGGGTGCAGTCGGATTTTGTTGCGGCTCACCTCTACTGGAAGACACTGCAGCAGCTCAATGCACTTTCATCCGCGTCACTTCGCAAGAATGGCTACGCCAACTTGCTGAACATCTTTTCAAGAGGGCCCAGAGACTCAATACGTCGTTCTCATGCAGCCATCGAGGAATATGATGCATGGCTCGTCTGGCTCAAGCAGAGTCAAGAGCGACATGAGGGGCTGATTGCCACCATGATGAAGAGCTTAAGAAGCCTGCGAGACAAGATGTGGTATGTCACTGACGTGCACAACTCGGCCCCTTACGAGCACACGCGCAGTATCTGCAGCGCCTTGAAAATCATGGGTGTGCCCCGGAGATGGGGAACATTCCAGCGAACACGAGCTCAACTGTCCCGCGGTCCAGCTGCCAATTACCTGTACAAGAACGAGTCGCAGATGCTCGACATACTCGCAGCCGGTGAGGAACAAGGCGGACCGAACAAGCTCAGCGATGACCAAGCGGAGAAGACGACGAAATGGCTGCAGCAGATGCGTATAGAGAACATCTGCCAAGGAGAAGAACGGATTCATCGCTTTTGCTGCGAAGTTGACAGCTGCGTGAGCAAGCTTGTCGGCGATAACATTGTCGATGGCCCAGTCCTGTGGTCAAGTGAACTATTCCAGCGCGATCGGAAGTCTCTGGAGGGACCTGCCAAGACTTTGAGGGAGAAGAGCAGCTTTTGGGGAGGAGACGATGCTGCCAGCGTCATCAGTGATCCAGAGCGCCGCTACGCCTCGTCTGCGAATCGACCAAACTCCATCGCCAGAGATTTGAGGTCCATGACAACACACAACGTCAGCCAGATCTCCTTTGACTCTCGCTACAGCTTCTCCAGGGCGAGCACTGCCATGTCGGACATCCTGGACTCTCAAGACTACTTTGGCGCTGCGTCGCCAATGCATGCCATTGACTCGTCTTCCACCTTCTGGTCGCCCTTCCAGTCCACAATGCCATCAGCAAGCTCAGTCGTATCTCGTGCCCACTCCCCAACGACGAGCATCACAAACTTTTCCGGCTCTTTCTCGCAACCTTACGGTCGTCACCTGCCATCACACTACTCTGGTGGTCGTCCTGGTACATCAGCCTCGTCCAACGAGACTGTCCATCTACAACGTCAGTCGGAAACAAAGCAGCGCTTCTTGGAGGACTTGCGACAGACCCTGACCAGTCTCCTCTTGTCTGACCTTGGCAACTATATGTTCTCCACGGGATCCGAGACTGACAGCTGGTTCGGTGGACTCGGACAGCAGTGTATCGAGCGCCGGCAAGCACAAGAAGCACAAAGTCGTCAATTCGTCAGCACAAAGAATGGCCTTAAGAGTCGCGTCATTGAGAAGAAGAAGAGTTTCGGCAATCTTCGAGTTGCTGGCGAGACTGCTGCGGCAGAGTCAACATCTGAGCAGTCTGAAACTCCGACTGTGCAGAGCCAAGATAGTGCTGCAACGACTCAGACCAGTCCACGACGCAGCCGACGATCGCGCAGGGATGAGTCTGCCGATTTCCCCTACAAGAAAGCTTACCAACGCTTACTGCGGATGTTCTGCGTCAACCCCAGTCCACATGCCAAGCTCAACGCGCTTTTTGAAATGAAACATCTGGTCGAAGCTTCTCTTGCTTCAAATGGTCGTCGTTCCAGATGGGCTTTGCGGGATCGTCTGGCGCCACCAGACGATGATGACTTTGGAGGTGCAAACACGCTCGACCAAACAATTGACAGTGTTAGAGAGCGAAGGTCGCAGGCAGTCTTCTTGCCAGCCATGTCGCCTGCACAAAATCGCCACGGCAGCAACGCCGAGACTCGTTCGATTGCGTCCATCGCGCCTGTCAACACCGATGCCGTTGCGATCGTGCTCGAGTCTCTGTTCAAGGATCCCAGCGTGCGGCCCAAGACCCTGTTCCGCGATCTTCAATACATCGCGTCCTTTGTTCCCGCGGAAACCCTGGACAGGTCAGAGAAGGGCAAGGCCTTTTTCGACACGAGTCTCGCCGCGCTCGCGCTGAAGCAAGAAGTCTGTCGGACGATGGTCGAGGTGGCGGATGAGGTGATCAAGATGGAGCAGCAGTCCAGAAAACCATCGTCCACGAGCAGTGATGGCTCGGACACCACAAGGTCCCCATCGCCCTACTCACTCGCCGATGTAGCCAAGATGTTGACCATCACGGCTAAGGAGGGATCACACCCTGCGCAGAGGGAATTCGGACTGTTCAATTTGAGCAACCCGGAGCTCGTGGAAAGAACCATCATGCCTTTGTCGAAACCTCGCGATGTCTTTAAACAATCGCTCATGGAGAAGTTCGGGGCCAAGCCGGGAGGCAGCGCAAGACACCCGGTCGACAGGATCCGAGCATTGGGCTCGTCGGGATCCACCGCCGCGGCCGACGGCAACAAGGGCGTTGATGTCAAGAATGATCCGGCGTTGCACTGCGTCGCGTTCCACTGGTTTGGTGTAGCGGCCCAAGGCGGCGACAAGATCGCCAAGCAGTTCCTTGAACAGAACGAGATCAACCGTCTCGATTGAAGGGGTTTGTTGATTGCTATTTTGTTTTCTCATTCTCAGGCATATTTTGTTACTAATCTTTTTTTTTCTCTTTTTCGTTCCATCCTTTCCTCAGTTGTTCCTCATGGTCATGATTACATATATACCCCTATATATAGCGCATTTTGACATTGGTTTGATATCTTTTTCCAGAAACCAATTTAGCATAGCTCTCGGCAGAGACAGTCTCTGAATTTTATGACGACGACTGCTGGCAGGGCGTAATGACATGGGCTTTTCTTTTCTGTAAATACTTGGGATACTTGACTGTACAATGGTGTTTCGTTTACTCATACCTGTGGAAATACGTCTCAGCGTACTTTGTCAGTCTAGCTAGATACCGTGGTGTGCCATAGGAAACACAGAGTCATTCCGTAAAAAAAAGTCTGTCCCATCTTCAGTGGTAATTCCAGATGATTTTCACTCATCCGATGATATACTGTTTGTGAGAACATCATCTGTTGTGTACCGCAAGAGGCTATACTCGAACGATTATTGTCCGAAGATGGGGCGATCAGTTGGTCTGAACTCTTTCTGTTCTTCTACTCTTCTACTCTTGCTTCTGACTTATGCTTGTGCTCTATTTTTGAGCGATAGAAAGAAAGGATTTTTGTCGTAATTCGGCTGTTATCCGGTGTCTGTTCACGTCCCGTATGAGTTCCTGATCATCTGAACCTGTTCACTTGATCTCCCGTTCAACATCTATTCACATGGCAAATGTCGGCAGGCGTTGTGTGTATTGTCATCAGTGTCATTCAGCCATTCTATGATCTATGTGTATCAATGTCTATGCAGGAAAAGACAGCCACTCACAGGTCACCGCGACCCACTTATATAGTGGGGCTCGGTGCTGTGACTGGCAGGCGCTCATGTATTATGATCCCTCTGCCTCAAACGCAGACTTCTCTATCATATTCTAGTTTGTAGTATCGTCGTGATGAAATGAAGGCATTTACAGAACCTTCAACATTGCGGGTGCTGTTGAGACCTCCTGTGCCTGCAGGTGAGGCTCGACCTCGGAGTAGATGACCTTGCCGTGGTCGATGATCATACCGTAGCGGTTGGTGCGCTCACCCTCGACCCAGGCGTGCTCCTTGGAGAAAGCAGTGCCGTCGTCAGAGGCGAAGACCTGTGGGTGAGAATTGGTTAGCTGTGCTGTTCTTGCTATTGTTCGGTACTTGATCCTGGCGGCGCAGGATGGGGAAAGAACTCACAATCGACTCGTCCTTGACACCGTTGGCCTTGCCCCAGCCGGACATGACGAAGGCGTCGTTGTAGGCCAGGCAGATGACCTGGTCGACACCCTTGGCCTTGAGCTCGGGGAACTGGGCAATGTAGCCGGGGACGTGGCTGGCGGAGCAGGTAGGGGTGAAGGCACCGGGCAGGGCGAAGAGGACGACCTTCTTGTTCTTGAACTCTGTAGGGGAAAGTGGTTAGTATACATTTCGACTACAGAGTGGTATCATATGAGGTGGCAGGAGCGAAACTCACCCTTGCTGGCGTTGTACTTGATGGGCATGCCGCAAGCAGAGAACTCAGAGGTCTCGGGGGCGGGAGGGATGTAGGTGAAGGTAACACCCTCGGGGAAGTCGTCGCCAGCCTTGAGAGGAGCCATTGTGATGTTTAGGAGTTGGTGGTGTCGTGAGAGAGTAAGATTAGACGTCGAGTAGGACGGAGTGGTAGGCAGTTGAGTTTGTTGATGAATGGAGAGAGAGAAGAGGAAGAAAAAGATCCAACGGCGAAAACGTCAGGGAGCTCTTGTATCTATATGAATAGCTGTCATCGACAACAGCTTGCGAAACCTAGCGTACAGCTGTTATCCACACTGCTTCCGGCTTGCTGCTTGCCTAGCCTGGTTGCTACACTACTTGCTTGATGCTTGTTCCATCCGACCCAGCTCCGACTTCGATCTCCTTCCATTCCAGCAACCCGCAACTGATAGCCTGATAGCAAACTGGACGGAGGGGTTGTCATGGAGGGGCGGCGGGTGGATCGGAGGGAGGGTCTAGCAAGGAACGTATCGTCTTTCGGCCGGTGGAGATTTTGTCGATTTGGGCCCGCCGCCTAATGCCGAATTGATTGGTGTGGTGTCATGGTGTCAAATCAATCGAGGGAGGTTCAAGCGCCCAGCAGTGGGTGGATGAGGTCCGAATCAAGCCGACGCAGGCGCGGGGAGAGGGATATTGCCGCAAACGGCGAAAGTTGCCATTCTTGCTGACTATGATCGAATGGAAAACATGGGCACACTCACATGGTTATGACTGTGATGGTCGATTTGGAAACATGTCTTCAGGCAGAAGTATACCCCAAGATTTGTAAGTTTGCCCCTCCACTGTGACGCGACCCCTGAATTCTCCAAAAAGAAAGAAAAATATATTCAGGGCGGCTCGCGGATTAGCTGGCGCAGGACGGAATTGGAGTTGAACCCCCAATGACGCAGACGCAGGTGCAGAGGCGTTAATAAGGTCAATTCTCCAAAAAGAACTTTTCCCAAAATAACTGTCGCCCTTTTTCGTTATCTATTCGATCAAGGTGCATAATTCCGTTGTGATGCTGGAAATGCCGACCGCCAAGGGTTTCCTCTATTTTGCGGTTTGTTCAGCCACACGATAGAGAACGATTTGATTTTCAGATCCTAGAACAATGAGCCGATAAATTGTTACTACGAAGACAATAGGTATTTTGTATTGCCAGTCATACCGTCATCTGTACGACTTGAACATGCACGTAAGACTTTGAGATGTCAGTCATCAAATTCACGGCTCGCTAGTCACCGGTGACATCCGACGGAGAACGAGATATACTTCGGTGGTGTTTTGAGGAATCATTCGGTATTGCACAGTCACGACTCGCAGGGCGCATTGTTCTTACATAAGCCGCCGCTCGGGGAGCCAAAAAAAAAAACCATTAGATCATTTTCCCTCCATCCATCCATCTCTCGATGCATGCGAGGCCAGTCCGCCCTTCTTTCTAGATTCCGGGCCGATAGTGGCCCCATGCGAATTGATTCCTCATTGCGGGCGGCGGGCGCGCCCGCATGGGTTGTAGTATTGGATTTGGGGGGAATGAAATGGATACGACGAATCGCAGTGAATCGGCAGACCGCCCGAACCAGAAAAGCAATCCGTATTCCAAATACCTATACAAGTCTTGGCATTTCAGGCAATCCCCCGCCATTCTTGTTGTTTTACTTGCCGTGTATGTACGGTATGTATGTATTCATCAAGACCCATCCATCGAACTGCCTTACGATTCAATTATTCGAGGCTGGATTCCCAAGTTCCATGCCCAAAGCAGATCCCGACCCGGAGCTCGACTATGCGTGTTTTTAGGCCAGTCGCCGGCCGCCGATAGGGCACCTGGGCGCTGGGCGCCTCCAAGACCGCCGACGGGCACCACTACAAACTGGCCATTCTGCCTTGGGCGTAGGGCACCTTGACGGCTAAAAGGCGCCAAAAACGTGCAGTCTCCACTACCCGCCAGCGCTACTTATGGCGGCATCGTAGGCGGCATCTTTTTGGGCATTCCGGACTCGGCAGGACACGAGTCGATATATATAATGCGAGCGGCTTTCGCGGGCTGGTGCCGATGAGGATGAACCTGGAGGTCGTACGATGTTGTTCTCGGGTGAGAACCTATTTTCGAGTGAGCTTGCTACAAAAGTCATGGCACTCGATTGACCCAACGGACGGGTCCAAATCGTCGTGACCATGAGATTCTTCGAACGTTCTTACGTAGATTCTGTCAACATGCGTGAGCACATCAAATTAAACAACAGTGAGTTGGCGACATCAACATTATTCTGATACATTTCTGCGATCGATTCGCTGCAGCTCTGATCATGGAATGAATATGTTATGATCATGTTTACGGAGCTGATCTGGATGCCTCGGCTGTTTGACCCCGCAGTAGGGGTAATAGCAAACAAGAGGACATGGCATTTTATTCATCTGTCTCATTTCGACATTTGAATCCAAAGAACGTGTCACAATCGTTACACAAACCTAGCTGGTCGAAGTTCTCATTTCCATCAAATCGCAGTCATGGCTCACACCGCAGATTCGGCGAACCTTGCCGTGTCGAACCTCTTCAGCTACAATGATCACGTCTGCCTGATCACGGGAGGCGCCACCGGGCTGGGCGAGATGGCCGCCCAGGCATTTGTACAGAACGGCGCCCGCGTCATCATCGCCAGCCGCAAGAAGAGCGAGCTGGAGAAGACGACGGGCCGGCTCAACGGTCTGGGGCCCGGCAGGGCCGAGTACATCGTGGCGGACCTCAAGGACAAGGCCGGGTGCGACGCCCTCTGCGCCGAGGTGAAGCGGCGGACCGACCGGCTGACGGTGCTCATGAACAACTCGGGCGCGACCTGGGGCGCCCGCTACGACGACTTCCCCGAGTCCGGCTGGGACAAGATCATGGCCCTCAACGTCAAGGCCATCTACTACGTCACCGCGGGCCTGCACGCGCTGCTGACCAAGGGCGCCACGGCCGACGCGCCCGGCCGCGTCATCAACATCTCGAGCACCGCCGGCTTCACGACGGGCACGGGCGGCGCCCTGTCGGCGCCCGGCGAGGGCGCCTTCTCGTACGGGCCCAGCAAGGCCGCCGTGATCCACCTGTCCAAGATCCAGGCCGCCAGGCTCATGGAGGAGCACGTCACCGTCAACGCCGTCTGCCCGGGCGTGTTCCCCAGCCGCATGTCCAACTTTGGCCTCGAGAAGGGCATGGACCAGCTGCTGAAGGCGCAGCCGGGCGGCCGCGTCGGCAGGGCCGAGGACTTTGCGGGTTTGATTTTGTGGCTCGCGAGCAGGGGCGCGGCGCACGTCACCGGCAACGCCATCGTCATTGACGGCGGCGCGCTTGTGAATGAGTTCAGGGGCAGGTCGCGGGTAGACGAGAAGCTGTGATACGAGAATATGTATACATCTTTGTCTAATGTACTCATACACAACTACTCTGCTAGCCTCGTCAAGTTGCCATGTTATTTAAACCTCGGTCTGTTGATAACTGTGAGCTGAATGAGATCTAGAAGTCCAGATCATGAGTGGCGTGGCCGGTGAGCCTGATTATGTCCATGCAGTGTCACCACTGCCGTATGCGCGAGACTTTGGGTGATTGCCTCGTTTCGAATGAGATCGGCATTGTGTATGGCACATACGACGAGGCTCTCAAGCCGTGGGGGGCCGCCGAGACAGAAGCGAATACGACTTGTGCCGGAACAGACCTGTGATACAACATTGCGACTCCAATCATCGCGCCAAGAGTTCTATATGAGATAGATATCCTTGGAATTTTGACGTTTAGCCCCCATGGCAGTCTGCACGAAGAATGAAAAGGACATTCGTACATGTATAATCGGATAATGTTGATTTAGCCGAATGTGATATTGTTGTTGTTCTAGGCCTGAGGCAAATGTCGGCAGCTCATTATAAAAATGTTGGAGCTGCCAGCAAAAACATAGAGCCTTCGGGAATTGACAGTAGCTTTGCCTTCTAATCATCACACCACAAAAATGAAGCTATTCCTTCAAATCTTAGCGACGGCAGCCGGAGTGGCAGCATACCCGGCCCCGCCAGGCTCCTGGACGGCCACGATCAGCACCTTACCCGGCGCTCTTACGAAGCTGCCCGCCGAGTTGGAGGGCGCGACTGTTCAAGCCAACGGAGGTTCCTTCTGGGTCGGCAAGTCGCCGTCGTCCTCGTGTCCGCAGCAGGACATTGGAGACTACTGCAACAAGTTTGCCGGCAACGCCACCGTGTTCGTGGGCGCCAACAGCGTCACGTCGGTCGACTCTGTCTATTTGGACGTCGGAGCTCCCGGTCAGCAGCAGGGTACGTCTTGAAATGCGATGCAGGAACGATTCTTCCACTAACTCGTTGCCTTTTCTCCTAGTATACATCACCTGGGACAATGCGTTGGCCTACAACTCGCCGGATTCCACCTGCTCGCCCGAAGGCATCATTACCGCCAGCTTTGGTCGGGACATGCCCGGCACTAGTGATGAAACCCCGTTCTTGTTCAGCAGTGCTGGCGACTTTGAAGCCTGCCCATCTGCTGGCGATGAGGGAGTCTATGGGCTCTGGGTTCACACCGACAACTCGGGAAGAGAGGGATGTACTGTGATCAGGATCTCTACAGCCCCTGCCAATGGTGCTGCAGCTTGGCAGTATTAAACATCAGGGCTCTGACATGACTGCATAGATGGCCGGAGATTTGCAACGTAGTCGGTATTATATACATACACAGGTCTGTTTCAGAATGTCTACTTTAAGAGAATATCTGCAGACTCCCATTGACATAGCTCTTCAATGACTTCGACTGGTGCTTCATCAATGGGACCTTTCCTTATATACTCCAAGCGGGCGCCCCTTCCATCAAGCTTAAGTAGTGGCCAGGCCTTGGGAGCGCCTAGCTCCGACGGCCCATTGTCGCGCAGTGCGGTCACGACGTAGCCCTGCTCCTCGAGCTCCATGATGCGCTCGGCAGCTTGCGCGGTGATCACACTGTTCCAGACCCCTTCCTGCCGCGATACCGACCGCAGTACCGCAATGGCTCGCCGGCGGAGCGTCGGGTCCCGGCACTGGCTCGCCACGTTGAACAGCGGTATCACGAACCCGACGTCCTGGCAGAAACTCGTCGTCGTGCCGCCGCCAAAGTCCTCGTCGAGCGCCATGCACGTGACGATCTTCTCCCCCAGGATCACGAGTTTCTCGAAATAGGGCATCATATCCTCCCACCGGTACCGTCTATCCGGCGGGAGATAATCGAGGTGGAAGGACACGAAGAAGCTGATGGCGTTGAGTTGTAACACGGCTACTGCGAGGTCTTCCTTCGGGGTAAATTTACCGCACTGAGAGTCCACCAGCTGCTGCAGAGACACAGTAAACCTTGACAGCAAATTTGTATAGTAGTCCCTGTGAGCCTGGACAACAGTCTTTGATTCAGAGGGGTCTCCTAGCATTGCAGGACTGGCACTGCTGTTATAGACGCAGACGCCGTACTCGAAAGTACTCCTGGCCTCCTCCACGTTTTGAAAGACGAGTTCCTCATCTTTGGCATCCGGCGAGAAGAACCTCTCGTAGGCGGCGTAGTCATAGTCACGGAGGGCCTGTCCTCGATGCATTAAGAGACAAAGGTCGGAAGTATGCTCACTAGATGTACTTACTGAACTACTTTCACCGTCTAACCAAACAAACATCCTTGCGATGACGTCCAACATGACATAAGAGTCAGCACGGCTTTTAGATCCGAGCACCGAATGGCGCAGTTCTCCTGTATGGGGGTCATATGCGGCTTCGCGTAATAGTTTGGAACCCGAGTGTATATGGGCCATGGCTGCGGCGTGGCATCCCCTCAAGCACTGCTTTTATGTCAGCATGTATGTCCGTCCGTACGAGCCGACGAATAAGAAATGTTCCTGATGGGTGGGGGTACGGTAATCAGACTCACTTCAAAGTTTGCGAAAATAATGCATGATATTAGACACACGTCTACGGCTCGTTCGCCGCGTTGCGTCAGTGGGACTAGCAGCTCCCTAATGGCCAGGTTATACTGCTCCATGGCAAAGGTCTGGATAGCAGTGGGCGATGAAGCCCGGTGCTCGATTGCCTCATGCACGGCGCCGAGGGCGACGATGGCGTGGCGTACCGCGGATTCATGATGTGCAACGCGAAAGACGAGGCTCTCCCAGAACTCCGACTTGAAGAAGCCGGATAGCTGGGGGGATGTCCGGCGGCGAAAAAAGGCGAACGAGCGTTTTGATTGTACGGAATCAAATAGTTCCACGCATGGACCAGGGCGCAAGGCCACCGTCATCCTCTCTGGGGATGAAAATGATTCGATTCCTGTGGGTACATCGGTAGTGGTATACCCATCACACGTCCTACCCGTCGAAGTGCATCGGATACAAGCCGGACGGGCCTCGTCACATTTGACTCGCCTGACTATATCCGCGTTGTTAGTGGTCCACTTGTCCTTGAACAACCTCACCAGCATGGTCCAATGGTTCTTACTCTTGCATGTGATGCAGCCAGTCCTCGTCTTTGGTTTATACGCTCGCTTTCGAGCGCCTTTGGCGACTTTGACCATTTGCGATTGGATGTGCAGGATAACCGGTATAGCCAACGCAATATGAACCAACTCTTGGGGATAAATCCGGGAATAGGTCTAGCATTGCCTCGAACTTCGCTGGCAGTAGTCTCTGATCTCGTGGTCCTGCGATGGGCAACCTGCTTATCAGGAAACATAGACTCTGACGCCCATCCGATCCCTTCATTAATCAAGGACAGTTGACTGTTGCCTATCACTGAGCCAGGTTCCTTCGCTGCGACTCAGCCACGCTGAATGCGCTGTTGCTTTTCTCGTGAAAGACTCGCGGCTGCGCGGAAGATGTCGTCGCCGAGCATTGATGATAATCTGACAAAGAGGAAGGGCTATGTGCGGTAGGAGGTATATACCAAATCTGGGTGCCTAGCACCTCTTACCGTACCCAAGGTGTCCTAAAGATCGACTTTAAGCTTTTATTCCAGCTACATGATTGGTCAGCTCGTAAGGACCCTGCCGGAGGATCTGCAGAATATGTCAGGGGTCGAAAGAGCTACGCACATAACTAGTTCTTGTTTTAGTGAGACATCGAGTCAGACGGCGCCCGGCATTGTGCATGGAAGGCATCTCATTTCATTTCATCGTCCTCTATACAATACTATCTTCTTGTTGACAGTCAAACATTTGTTCTTTTTCTTCATTGACATGGCATTACACGAGAAAGTAATTTCCAGTTCCTGGAATGGAACATATCCGATTCATAATCAGCCAGGGGACCGGCGTGGCGCAGCTATCAAAGCTCTGTGGAAATGGCTTTCATGAAAATAGCAATAAGGATGGCTCAGTGAAGCCGAAAGTCATATAAGGTTCTTGTCCGACTGGTTTCCCATCATAAGTTTGATCTGCTTCATTATCCAACTACCCTATTCCTGTCTTGGTCTTCATCTCTTCCAAAAATGAAGGTGCCGCTCGTGTACGCCTTCTTGGGCGTTGCCTCTGCCACATGTTCTCAGAAATGTTCTTTTGATAACATTTCACCATCCCAAAACCTCACTTGGTGTCCTTGCTATACTGGCTTCTACTGTGCTCGACTTGATGTACGGTTGATCGTGACTCTTGATACAGTTGGTGGTTGTCGTTAACACGTTCTTAGGTGCCACTTGATTATCAGAACATCGAATTGGGTCGGGCTTCGATCCCCTTGCTCAAGATTCCCGCCCAAAATGCATCCTCTTTTGGTCCATATCAGGGCATGATACTCCTCAACCCCGGTGGTCCTGGTGTTTCAGGCGTGGAAGAAGCTTTGGGTAATGGAACCCTTATTCAAGTTGGTATTCCCATGACTATGCAAAAGCTCGGCTCTTCTCACCATGTTTAAAGTCCATCGTTGGTACGAATTTCGATATCATAGGATTTGATCCGAGAGGCGTTGCATACAGCGAACCATCAGCCAACTGCTCCTCTGGCGTGACGCCAACTGGGCATTCCAACTTGACCTCCCGCTCGGTCCCCAGGGTTACGGACGACTTCTTCGACCAATGGATTGCGTACGGCGAAGACGTCGGCAATCAATGCGAAACTCTCATAGGACGATCCACAGATGCCGGCCAGCATATGTCAAGCGCAATCACGGCAAGAGACATGCTCAGCATTGTGAATGCGTTTGCAGAGACTGAAGACGGCATACGAGCAGCCAAGCCGAAGGCACTCCTGAACTATTACGGCATCAGCTACGGCACTTTTCTCGGGCAGACCTTTGCGTCCATGTTTCCTGAGAGCGTGGGAAACATGGTCCTGGATGGTGTCGTGAGTCCGGAAGGATACCTGGCCAATTTCACCTCCGAGTCCGTCACGCACCTGGACGGTATCGTTGCCGCATTTTTCATATACTGCCACGAAGCAGGACCAGAGCTCTGTTCTTACTATACCGGATCAACACCGCAAGACATCTTCGATCGCTTCAATCGGGTGTTTGACCGGCTTGATCCGCAAGAGGCCCAGGTCGAGAACTGGTCCAATGCCACGGAGCTCGAGACGGCGCTCGTCGTCTTCGAGGTCGCAGTGCTGACCGCCGTCAACTCCCCGATCGCAAACTTTGCCACGTTCTCCGACGTTCTTGTCAGTCTGGAAGATTCCATCGCGGCGCAGAATATTAGCTCCTGGACCGAAGCGGCACAAGCCATCTACGGCGACCCCTTACCAAACGGCAACGAGAACATCGAGTGGACGCTTGGAGTGATGTGTTCGGACCAGAACAATACCTGGTACGGCAAGACGCTTGAAGACCTCAGACCACAGCTCGCGCAGCTCGAGAGCCAGAGCATCATCGGAGAGATCTGGAGCAAGTCCATGCTAGGGTGTCTCGGGTGGCCGATCAAGGCCGTCGAGATATTTCCAGGTCCTTTCGGGGGCGATACGGCCACACCGGTGCTGTTTGTGAGCAATACTTACGATCCTGTTACGCCTATTGAAAAGTAACGTTACCACTCGCACTTGATTCCGAGAGATTGATACTGACATGAATGCAGCTCCTTGACGTCGGCACCCAAGTATAAGAACGCCCAAGTACTAACGGTCGACGCCATGGGTGTAAGTGGTCCCAATTCCAGATATTTAATCGTCATTCTGGCCGCTAACGGTCTCGAAGCATGGAGTCAGTGCCACTTTCAATACTTGTGCCTACTCCAAGATGGCCGCATACTTCCAGACCAATGCTTTGCCTGGCAATGACTCTTTTTGTCCAATCGAAATAGGCCCGTTTGGCGTGACACTAAATGGAACTTTGGAGGCAAATATTGCTATGGCGGGATTGGAGTCGCTTCAGTAGTCATAGACTCAAATTAAATCCAAGGTTAGATGAGAGAGGCACGGAAAGAGGTTGTTTCTTTCTTTTGAATTACCATCTAGCGTATAGAAAACCATTGTAACTCGAGTCCGTCGCGTTGCATGACCTCGGCCGCGTCCTTGGGCGAAACACCATAGACATAACAACCACCGACGAAAGTCCAATGCTCTTCTTCTTTTCGCAGTATGACGGGGAACCTGACCCCGTTCAAGATACACACCTGGTCAGTGCTCCGGATAACCATCTCACCACGACCGATGTAGCCGTTGCTCGTTTCGAAGAACTGACTGTCGTAGCCCGTGTTCAGGCCCCGTGAGATTTGCTCCAGGAGGAGCGGCGCAGAAATAGAATCCTGTGAACCACTTTGTTCTCGTGTCTGAGCTGGCAAAGCCGCCGGGACCTGATGATTATTATAATCCAGTAGTATTCTGGTGATTTCTTCCCAGTTGAGCTCTCTCGTCGCACAGTACTCCATCACGATCCAAAAAAGCGGCCAATCCTCCGGTCGCAGCGCCGCATCGGTCCGCGGGTCCACACCTTGGAACGACGCGTAAAGAATCGCCTTTTCGAGGATGGGCTCAAATCTCGAAGATGTGACTGTGTGATGTCCTCTCAGCTGTCTTATAAACTCACAGATGTTTCGAAAGAACCCTTTTACTCTTGTTGTGTTGTCGGCATAGCATCTCGGGAGCGGATATACGTGGCTGAGAGTGCCGCACAAGCATCCGCATATGTTTAACTCTCCCCCGTTCACGAACGTCACCTGCTCCGGGGCGATGGTGTGACCCCCGAGAACTGATGACGACCTGTCCCATAGCCTGGGAGCCACGACCTGACTAAGGTCCGGCAGCCAGGACGGGAGGTCTGAGACCATGCTGATGCCCACGGTGGTGCTGGCGCACTCCAAAATCATCGTGATGAAGCTGTTCATCTCGCGCGGGACAGAGAAAGCTTTTGTGAACTCCAGGTGGAACCATTCCAGGTACACTTCTCGCACCGGCTTCCGATAGTCTGGTCGGATCCCGAGATCCAGCACTCCGTTGAGCGCATACACCTTGTCCCTGGGGTCCGTCGCCATGCACGAGGTGGCAATGTGCAGCAGGTTAAAGTAGCTTCTCCTCTCGCCCAGTCTGGCTCGCCGAAGCCGACGTACGGTGTTGAGACGGGCCGGACACCAGAAGAACAGTCCTGTGCGCAGGGCCACCCAGACGGACTCGTCCATGTTCGGTGGGCGCATGCCCGCTTGGCTCACGTGAGACGCGATCTTGATGAAGATGTCCAGGTCCCTCATGGAGACGTGCGAGCATCCGCACATGAAGATGTGGCAGTGTTCTGTCGGTTTCGCCAGCGCCATTTCCTGCTGCACCCATACGCGGTCCCAGTATGACGACCGCATAAAGTTGCGAATGCTATCCCAGAGTTCATTGGGTATGTATCCATCGTGATTTGCTTGGCAGAGATCTGGCCGTCTGTTGATCTCTTCGATAAATCGATTGACGGTAAGCATATCGGGCGGATCGCCGAAATCCATGGGATCGGTGTACCTTGGCGGCAAATCTTGTGAAGGTTCAATATGAGAGCCGTCTGGCTGGTATCCAATGCTTGAGCCCTCATGATGAATCCCATCATGGTAGCTATTATAATCATCACTACTCGAGATGCGCCCGCTTTTCATCCGGGTGGTGATGTCGCGTATCAGATCCAGAGCCAAGTCGATCCCGTAGTCGTCGGCATCCGGATGTCCAAGCCAACTAAATATATGCGTCGCATTGCCATAAATATCACCCATGAAGGCCACCTGCCTGGCCCTCTCGTCGAGGTCATGCTGGTTGATGCAAATGGCGTCGACCCAGACCCGCAGGGGTCTTCCATCTGGAACCCCGCACAGCAGGTTATGCAGATGGAACTCGGACAGCGCAGAGGCGAGGTTGAGGCCGACGGCAAAGGGCACATTGTTGACGAGGATGTCCGCGGTGGCGGACCGGTCGCCCCAGACGTAGGACAGGGCAATGTACTCGGTCTCGGACGTGAAGTCGACGGGCTCCAGCTTCACGGACACGAGCTTGGTGGGGTCGGTCGCCCGGTGCAAGCTGATGAGCCGGATCTGTCTGCGGTCGGGATCCAGTGGATCGTAGATCGAGCCCGTCCCCTCCATCCCGGCTCTGAGTTCTGGTCTTCTGTTGTAGTTTTTGTGAAAAGTTGGAATAAAGGTCTCAACGATGCGACGTCAATCAGAGGTAGTATTCCATAGATCCCAGGGTCCCCCATTCTGAACTAGCTCGCCAGAGCCGAGACACGATGAGGCGCATGTACGACAAGAAATCTTTTCCAGGGGCGATTGACAGATTGAAGTCTTATTCTCCCACAGATTTATCATATGATGGTGCCAAATCCTTGCATCTAGGACCTGATCTCACCGCCCGATTGGGAACAAATCATTTTTCACTTATGGGTCACGGATTCGCGAATTATAGTCCTCATAATACGCACGACTCGTCTATTCTGACCATGGCTTCAATTGTTACTTTTGCGGGTGAGACGAATATGACCAGCTGACTAGATTAAATACTGGATATACGGCGGCTCTCAAGAGTCTAGGTATAAATTATAATGTCCCCATGTGCCAGGAATGCATGTGCATTTGAATAATTACTGATTAATATGAACCTGTCGCCTGCGTGTCTGGATTTCAAGAGCATCCTTTCTTGTTTCTAAAACGTGGCCCATTGTATCTTATCGCCATCCCAACTGCATCCATTGAGATTGATTACATCGTTCTGCGGAATCATCCTGTGAGAAGATGTGTTTCTGAATATCTTCTTCGAGATAAGAATTGAAATCCGAGTCCACGACGCCCATCCACGCTATTCCTTCATCTTCATACTGCCAGACTCGATGCCGTCTTCAACTCGCGCACTTGGTGACGCAAGCATTGTACCAGGTAGCACAAGCCGCTTTGGAAGTTCCAACCGTCCAGTAGCACTTCTTGTAGTATATCGTGCAAGTAGCCAAGCAGACGATACTGCGGCCCTCCAGGCTGTTGGATTCTCTTTATATTTGAGATATTAGTCGGTATGATTTCCATCTTTGGCTAATTCTGAGGGGAATTCACGGAAAAAGATTCTGGGAAGCACTTACGATGCCGGTGCTGCCGAGGCCGTCAGAGCCAAGCTCGATACAACGAGTCCCACGAGTCCGAACTTCATCTTGATTACTTTTATCGAATTCGAATCAGCCGTAGCAATAGAATTGGAAAGTGCTGTAAAGCTTTGACGTGTGTCAATCGACGAGGGGAAATGTACGCATTCACAAGCGGTGGCGAATATTTATACCCGTAAACGAAGCAACATACATGAGAGATAACAACATCATTGACAATTGGTATTGTGATCGCCAGTGGCTGGCGAACGGCAACGTCCCGTCACGAACCTTCTTGTATGTAGGTCACCTCGGTCACGTATTCGCAGCCAACCAAGACCAACGATTAATACCTCGTGCGGGATGGCAGCCGCGATCAAGGCGTTGAGGAGGAAATTCCGAGGGCTTGTCGGAATAAAAGCGCAACATGAATATCTGTCATTGGACACTTTCGTCATTTTGGAATTACAGCGGCATGGAGATTCGTATGATGAGACGGCAGTCGGTCGTTTCAGGAGACGTTATCTCCGAGTCCTCCCACGTTCCTGATGGTACGAGTTGGATGGCCGGTGATAAGGTTGAGTTGATTGAATGACATGCATACGTGGAAATCTCGGATAGGGACTATCGTACCATTAGTATCTTCTTGCAGAGTAACAGCAACTCTCATGCTATGACCATCCTCCACCGTACAAGTCCTGCTTCGTAATGTACATACTGAGACGTGGGCATCTACTACCCATTGGACATGCAATGGCACATAGAAACGTTAGAACGCTGGAACACTAGAACGTGATCAAAATGGAGTATGCGTGGGATAAAGCAAGGCCGTTTGAACACCTGACTTAGATTGCTCCTATCACGTTCCCTTCTGTATGTTGCTTTCCGACGCAAACTTCGCTCCCCATATTCGACACATGTCATGCTTCACAAACATAAATTTACAAGTTATACATTGGTGATACATTCTGCCGATCCAACTATTTGTATGTTTTACATGGTCGAGCTCAGATGCGAGGGGTCAAGCTTTTCGTCTGTCGGCAAGAATCCTCCGCTCAGCGGGAATCCCGGGCCGTTTGAGGAGGTCAGGACAACCTCGATCAGATCCTTGTTGATATTGGTCTTGTCGACCAGAATAGTGAGATCAGACTTGACCTGCGACACCAGGGCCTTGACGTTCTCGGAGAGTTGCTTTGGCGTGAAGAGAATGTTGCCAATGGGCATGCGAACGACACCGACCTTTTCCCTGTACTGCTCGGCACCGACCATCTCGTGCATCATGCTCTTGACGCTCTTGGTGATGGTGTTGGTCTTCAAGGACGGCATCATACCCCTGGGACCCAATATCCTTCCCAGGCCGGCCTTGTTGAGAGCTTGCACCGAGTCGACGTGGCAAATCAGTCTGTTGAAGGGCAGGGCGTTCGATTGGGTCTTGATCAGCTCGAAAAGAGACTCCTGGCCGAATGCCACAGCTCCTGATGATCGCGCATCGGCCATGGCTGAGCTGCCCTCGGGGCAGATGACTGCAATACGCGTGTCATTCTTGACGGGGTATGGGAATCGGACTTGGTTTCTGATGACGGGGCCGTTCTTGATAGTGCGCATCTTGAGTGATACTTCGTATGTGACTGACGAGGGAGGGCGACCGACTTCGGCGGCTCGCAGGTACCTGGGGCATCATGTGAGTATTACGGATCTCTGTTTCTGATGCAGACGGGTCTTTCATCTATCCGTACCTCATAGCATCGCAAAGCGAGTACCGTTCTTCCATGCTCGGCGTAGCATACTTGTACTCCTTGAATTTCGTCTGCTTCTTCTTCCTCTTGGCCTTCTCCTTTTCTCTGACGCGAATGGCCATGGCCGAGTTACTTCCACCGGCGCATCGCGTCTGGACAATGGACGGGGCCAGGAACTTGGGTATCGACGTGGCTGCCGGTCGGGAAGTGCCAGATATGCTGAGCCTTGCCATCGAGGCAATGCATTGATTTGTGCTAGCCATGGTGGGCTGATATGTTGATGCTCGCCGGTCACATCGAGCAGTCAAAGATGCCCTCACGTTCTCGCTCTCCACAGCTGGTCGACGACTCTCTTCTCTGGTCCGTCGCTCTCAAAATTTCTGGAGCTCGGGCCAGAGCTTGAACCATTCCGGTGTCATTAACGCTAGTCTTTACTTGGCGTAGCTGCTGTTATCTTATCACTTAATCCTTGTCGTCTTTGATCTCGGGAACCAACTGGCAACAGTCTGACTCACCCCGCTTCAGCTGTCCTCGCAATTTTTGGAATACCCCGCCACAGCCCAGAGCTGCCGCGTGAGTCGAACGACCGGTTCGCCATTGAGTCACAAAAATCTCCAAGCAGTAAATATTGGGCACCTCTCGAGCTTGAATTCAAAACCCCCCTTTTTGACCCTTCATAGATACCCACAAACATTCCAATATGAAGGTAGATGAGCTCGTTGCCATCTCTGCCTCCCTAGGAGGGGACTTCAAGTCCATTGAGCCCCACCTCATCCGTCTCGAGAAGCACCTTGTCCTGCGAACCTACCTCGCCGGATACAGCTTGAGCGAGCCCGACACCAAGATCTGGCTTGCTATCAAGAGCAACCGTGCTGCCGTTTCCTTTGTCAAGAAGGGTTCCTACGCCAACCTGGCCAGATGGTTCGCCTACATCGAGCAGGTCCACCCCGAGATCCAGGGCGAAGTCAGAGCTGCCGATAACGCCCGCAAGGCCAAGGTCGCCGCAGCCAGCAAGGCTGGTGGAAGCTACAACCTCGCCCTCCAGGACTCCGACAAGGGCGTCGTGTGCAGATTCTTGCCCGAGCCTTCTGGCTACCTGCACATTGGACACGCCAAGGCTGCCCTGCTCAGCGACTACTTTGCCCACCAAGCATACAACGGCAAGCTGCGCCTGCGACTGGACGACACGAACCCCAGCAAGGAGAAGGAGGAGTTCCAGGATGCCATCATTGAGGATCTCGCCCTCATGGGTATCAAGCCCGACTTTGTCAGCTACACATCCGACTACTTCGACCACCTCTACGACACCTGCCTGGGCTTGATCAAGAGTGGAAACGCCTACGCCGACGATACCGATGTCGAGACTATGCGCGACGAGCGAGGAAAGGGTGTTGCCTCAAAGCGCCGAGACCGCACCGTCGAGGAGAACTTGCAGATCTTTGACGAGATGAAGAACGGTACTGAGGAGGGCCGCAAGAACTGCATTCGTGCCAAGATCTCCGTGGACAACCCCAACAAGGCCATGAGAGACCCTGTCATTTACAGATGCAACATTGAGAACTCTCACCACCGGACAGGACGCAAGTGGAACATGTACCCCACCTACGATCTTGCCTGCCCTGTCGTCGACAGTCTGGAGGGTGTCACGCACGCTCTGAGATCCACCGAGTACACCGACCGCAACCCTCAATTCCAGTGGTTCCTGGACACCTTGAAGCTGCGACAGGTTCACATGTGGGACTTTGCCCGCATGAACTTCATCCGCACATTCCTGTCCAAGAGAAAGCTGGCGAAGCTGGTGGACGCCGGCAGGGTCTGGGGCTGGGATGACCCGCGTATGCCCACCATCCGTGGTGTCCGCAGACGCGGTATGACCATCCCCGCTCTCCGGGACTTCATCTTGAAGCAGGGCCCCTCGCGAAACGTTGTCGTCATGGACTGGATGGCCTTCTGGGCTGCCAACAAGAAGGAGATCGATCCCGTCGCTCCCCGTCACACTGCCATCACTGTCAAGGATGCCGTCAAGGTCACCATCACTGGTGATGAGGCGCCTGCTGAGCCTCTCACCGAGGACAAGCCCAAGCACCCCAAGAACCCCGATATCGGAACCAAGAAGGTTGCTTTCAGCAAGGAGGTCATCCTTGACCAGGCTGATGTCAAGCTCTTCAAGAAGGATGAAGAGATCACCCTGATGCAATGGGGCAACGCTTTCGTCCGCGACATCACCGCCGGAGAGCCGATCCCATCGATCACCTGCGAGCTTAACCTGAAGGGTGACGTTCGCTCAACAGACAAGAAGGTCACGTGGCTCTCGACCAAGGGCCAGGAGCTTGTCAATGCCGAACTTTGGGAGTTTGACTACCTCATCACCAAGGATAAGCTGGAGGAGGAGGACGACCTGGAGAAGTTCTTGAACCCTACCACGGCTACCATGGAGGAGGCATTCTGTGACGAGGGCGTCAAGAACCTCAAGAAGGATGACATTATCCAGCTTGAGAGACGTGGCTTCTACAGAGTAGACGAGGGAGTTGATGAGGGCAAGGTCAAGGGCAAGATTGTCCTGTTTGCCATTCCCACTGGCAAGAAATAAAGAGTGGAACACGCCGAAATGTGAATAAGCTGTGCCCACGTGGAGTAACTGTTTCTCAAGCCAAGTAGTGAAAATTTCCAAAAAGGAATGTAGAAGAAGAGAAGTCAATATTTGAAAGCGCATTTATGTCTCGTCTTACAAATCGAACACTTTGAGTGAATGTCATGTTGCCGTTAGTTTTGAGTAGACCCAAGTCGGTATGCTTATACCATGCGAATGCGTTGTGATTACGATTGACCTGTGACATACAATTCGATAGGCCAAGTCACTGGCCAGTTGAGCTGTAGGTCTGGCTCAGTACTCCCTGACACGATAAGTTCAGATATATACTGACATCGCTCCAGAGCAACAGCACAGCATGCGGATAGAGCTTCGTCGTCTTGCAGCTTCAGTGCATCGAGACCAGAGATCTGGAGTGGCTCGTATGTGCATTACCACACCTCAACTCGGCGTCAATGCAGCGTCAAGACACTTTTACCCTCGCAAAGGTCTATACGAAATCCCGAGCGCCAAATTTAAAGGCAGAGTGATGCTCGAGCACCACGACTTTGGTGCAGATTGAGCATTTTTCTGCACACATGCCTAGGAGTGCGACCACTTGGCTGACTGTCACCAAGCATACAACCTTGATTCAGCCAGTAGACTGTACAGACGCGTTTGTTGGTGACTTATTTAGCAGTAAAGAACAACATTGAAGAATGAGGCTCATCTCAAATACTTGGAATTGCAATCATATGGACAATCATATTACAATTGGAACATATATTCTCTAATTGTCGACCAAGTAAACGCATCAATCTGTACTACTACCCGATCGTGAGGACATGTCTTGGAACAGGATTCCGACTATCAGAATATGGATTGTCATATTTCCTTGTATGCATGGGGATTTTTAATGTTCTGAGGAATGCAATGTATTTTGTGCATCTGGATGGCACAAAACCATGTGTGCCAAGCTGTCAAGCATTAAGGTTCTGAGGGGACGGCAGTCGGATATTTGAAATGACGACTGCCTATAGCAAGCCTTGTTATAGTAGTAAAAAGCAACAAAAATTCCCCGAAAGTTCGAGACCGACTGTTTCATTGATACTACTATAACAACAATTCCCCAATCTCGGAGTATCCACACATAATAGTGCTGCGGAATATTCTCAACATTTACGTCCGCTGGTGACCAACACTCACAAGCATCAACACATTTTTCAAGTGGCACCTTATTATATCGCATCTCATCTCATCGGATCGAATCGAATCTTACACTTCTTACATTGTGGCCAGAGCTCTACTTGGTACTGGGTCCGGGGCAGATGAGGGCAGAGCCAATATCTGCCATCAGAAGAGTTGACACCCAACCAAGGCAAACAACAATATATATCATGCAACACAAGCTGCGAATATCCCGACCTATACTTTGTCTAGGTTCTTGCGATCGTGGGGTTCCAGCGGAAAACAAACAACAGTTCATCTCATGTCTGCCTCCTCAGCGGATCTTCCCCCCTAGCGCCGCTCGCTTGGGCGATCGAGACCACCATAACCACCAATCCCACGAAGCCTTTATAGTGCTTCTAGCGGGCGGATTTACGTAAAGCGGCGCCTTCTGAGCCAATCCGCCCCCTAACTATACGATGATCCATGCCCGCAGCTTCAGGGAATCTATCCCAACGCCAGAGATTACAGGACGCCGCTAGGATCTGTGCCACGCGTTCGGGATTCTCCTCGCTGACGGACTCCTCTTGTTTAGAGTGTGGTCACTGCTAAGCGCCTTCATACATCAACCTGGCCATGTAGTCGGCCGATGAGTCCTTTCTTTTTTCGAGAGTGTTGATTCTTTCAATCCTCACGCCGGGCCTCTGCTGTCTGTCTGCCTTTCATTCTTTTGCCAATTCCCCATTCCATTCCTTTCTCTTGCGACTTGTCGCATATCCATTCCTTTCTTTCCAATTCTCGCCAGATCGAGCTCAGAAAAAAACATGTACATGCGGAGTGTTCTCGTTGCTGCACTGGCTGCGGCGCCAGTGTGGTCCCGGGCCTGTGGAGGAGTGCCCACGACGACTTCGACAGCAACAACGGCGGCGGCATCTTCCGAGACGGCAGCGTCTTCCGCAACAGCAGCAACTGAGGTGGCCGAGGCAGTCGATGCGGTAGAGGCGGATGTGGCGGTAACTGTGACGGCAGCAATTTCGGCAACGACGACAGCGGCTGCCACGACGGAGACCAGCCAAGCGACGGCCTCGGCAACATCCACTGCCGCTGCCACAAGCACACCGGGCCGGGCGGTATGGCTCTGGGAGTCGGACATCATCCAGGACGACACCGAGGTGGAGCAGTTCCTGTCGTTTGCCGAGTCCAATGACATCAACACCGTCTACACCCTCATCGACCGCGACATGGGCTTCACCGTCTTCCAGGACTTCATCGAGCAGTGCACCGCAGCCGGCATCGCTGTCGAGGCCCTGTTGGGCAACTCGCAGTGGATCCTGGGAGAGGGTGACCCGACCCTGGACACGGAGCTCACCTGGCTGGAGCAATACCAGGGCAACTCGACGTCGACGACCTCCTTTGCGGGCATCCACATGGACGTCGAGCCTTGGGGCCTGGACGGCTGGGCGTCCAACGAGGAGACGTACACGGCGACCCTGCAGTCCATCGTCACGCAGATCACGGCGCTGGGCCAGACCCTCGGCCTCCCCGTCGCCGCGGACCTGCCGTACTGGGCCGACACGGTGACGTGCGCGTCGACGGGCCAGACGCTGGACGCGTGGATGCTCGAGCAGCTCGACACGGCCACCTTCATGACGTACCGCAACACGGCGACGGAGCTGCTCGACATTGCGTCCTCGGTCCTCGAGGCCGGCAACACGGCCGGCAAGCCCGTCTGGCTCGCCGTCGAGACCGTCGACGCCGCCGACGCCCTGCTCATCAGCTACTTTGGCAAGACCCTCTCCGTCCTGCACTCGGACCTCGTCACCGTCCACGCCCAGGCTGCCACCTACGCGAGCTTTGCCGGCATCGCCATTCACGACTACTCTGGCGTCAAGGCCCTGAGCTCCTAAGGGACAAGGTCGACCCATCCTCGCCGCGGCGAAGCAACCCGCATACTTTGTTTCTGAGCACCTTTTCATTCATTCTGGCATGGCAAACATTCAAAAACTTTCGGCAGGCATCCATCAACACTCACCCCTTCACTTCTTCAACTGAAAGCATCTTTGCTTCACTCCTTGCAATGCATCAACCTCCAGCTTCCATTCTCCTTCTCAAAGAGAGAATATTACTTCACTTCTTTTCAGTCACGGCATCGGAAACCCTTTGCATATTGCTCTGAACCTCTTCCACCTTCGATTCTCACTCCCTCTGCGAGTACCCGCACCTCAACGATGAGGCCTTGTTGTTCTTCATGTTTCGGCTATTATGCTTGGCGACGACTTTCTTCTTCTTCTTCACTTCTCATCTCGCACCTTCATCGGTGGGGGAAAAATTTGGCTAGGGAAAAAATCACAAACCACGGGACATTGGGGTCAGAATGGTACGGCAACGGCGTTTGCTCACATGGGTCTATTCTTCTTCTGGGTCTTATACCCATTCGTGGTTACGACAAGACGCGCCATAGAGCAAGACAGAGGGATTTTCTAGAAACTCTTTGGACATGATAGATGAATCTGAAATGCAACGTATCAACGACACCTTTGAACTGCCCTTTAACTTGAACGACGATGCAATTTCCGGTGGTTTTGAGTTAGGCGAGGCACTGTTCGTGTGCAGATTCTAAATTTGGCTTGACATTGCAAAGGATGAGCGCATCAAATTTGACTTGAGATTGCGAAGGATTCTCCTGACATGGACTTCCACAATATGGGTATTTTAGGCACACATTTGAGCCTTTGCATGATTGTTATGACTGACTATGCCATACTGATGTAATAATGATTCCAGAGGACTATTATTTACAGAGTGGCAAAACCAAGCTCGTACGCCGTACCCAAGGCAACCTTGGCCAGCTCCACGATGTGAGAAAAGGTGATCGTGTCCAGAGTGTCCTGAGCAGTGTGCAGAAGCTGGCTGGTGTCCTCAAAAGCAGCCTCCGAGATCAAGGCGGTAGGATAGCCAGCGCTGCGCGCCGAGGCGTGGTCGGAGCACGCATAGCCGCACTTGGTGGACACGGCGGGAAGTTTTGTGTACTAGAGCGAAAACTGTCAGCAAGAGTTCCCTTTCTCCTCACTCTCATGCTGGTATCTTGAATGACTTACGGCTGCAATGACCTTGCCGATAAAGGTGGTCAACGACGTGTCGACGTAGTCGGCAAACAGACCGATGCTCTCCGTGGTGCCCGGCTTGACGTAGCCGGCCATGTCCTGGTTCAACATGGCCTTGACGACCTTGCCGTCGGCCTTGTAGCTGTTGAAGATGGCCTTGCTGCCCAGGAGGCCGCCCTCCTCGGCCGAGTACCAGTGGAACTCGATCGAGTTGGTGGCCTCGCCGGCCGCCACCTTGGCGTCGGTGAGCAGCACGCGGAACGTCTCGAGCAGCTCCATGGCGGCCGACCCGTCGTCGTCGGCGCCCGGCGCGACGCCGTTCATGGGGCTGCGCGCGTTGATGCTGTCCTGGTGCGCCCCGAGGACGATGAGGTTGTCCGTCGTGCCGGGGATGTGGGCGATGACGCTCGGCTGGTCCCAGGTGTGGGTGAACGGCGTGGCCGTGACGTTGGCCGAGGGGGCGGCGGCCGTGATGATGCTCTGGACCTGCTTCAGCAGCCAGGCCGAGGACTGCGTGCCGTACGTCGACTTGTAGTAGCGGTTGTGGAAGCTGGAAAAGGTCGTCAACGACGTCTTGATGTTGGCCTCCGTGAGGCTGGGGATCAGCGCGTTGACGGCGGCCGTCTGCTGGATGGCGGTAGGGTAGGTGACCGCGGCGACCTCGAGCTCGTCCGGCGCGGATCCCTCCTCGGTGACGTCAAAGAACCGCACACCCTGAGCCTTCAACTCATACTTCTGTGCCTCGGTGACTTCCTGTGTCGAGCCCGGAGCTGTTGATATCAGGAACATGTTCTGCTTGGACAGAGGAGCGGCCGAGACCGACACGGCCAGCGCCGCAGCGGCGAATAGAATCGAGCGGACCATGGTGGCTAGGAGTGATTCGTCTTGACCTTGCGTTCCGACAGAAACCCAATAAGCACGTTTGAGAAGTTCCCGGACACGGCGGTGTTCTTATGCTTCTTCACTTCCACCACAGACTCTTCTCCAAGGAGAAGCCGGCTCGTATAACCGCGGCACTCCGAAATAACCATGCCATTTAGGAAGTAGAGTATCATGAGGTAGGAATCTGTCCACTCGAAAAAGGGAGGATTACCCGCTATTTTTAAGCTTAAGAACTCCCGGGCCAATAGAGCAAGGCGCGGATGATGAGATCGCGAGTTAGGTTGTATAAACACCAGTGGTGGTCTTTACGGCCTGGTGTGCAACTTCCTCAACTGCCCTGGCGTGCCGTTAGCCAAGAAATGCCAAGCTGGTTGCGATGGCTCGGCGAATTCTAGGCGCCAGCCTAGAAAGGCAGGAGATGCTTCAAGAGCACGACGTTGCAGGACGCATAATGGCAGTGGCTGATTTGTTTAGGTCATGCCCAAAAGTTTGATCGGTCAGGCGCCATCGTCAACGTTATTGATCGCTGAACGAAAGGCCATGCGCATGTTACTGACAGGAATTTTCGTCTCTATTCACTGTATTTCAAATGCATGAAATCCTTTTTTGCCGAAGAGTGCATTTCATTTTTTCGGAAATTCGAAGAAAACAGACATGTAGCTCTACGTGGGTGGAAGTCGAAGGGAAGACTGGCAGTTTCCTGTTGGTTGGCATCAGTCTTCGTCCGCAGAGACTCCAGCCGCCTTGCGTTTTCGTGGCTTCTTCAATAACTTTGCCACGTCCTTTTGTCCGCGCAAGCGCAGAGTCATCTCCTTCATCATGTCACCCCAGACCAGATCTCCGTGGCACTTTGGACAGTGACCCGATACGGGCATGATATGTTCGTCTCGTTCTTTCCCGAGAAGATGCTGACTCCAGCATGTCACGTGTCCAACGCCTTCGCAACCTTCATTGTAGCAGACGGCGTAGAGCCCATTGTCAGGAGGCAGGTCCTTTTTGCAAATAATACAGTCGCCTTCTTGTTCAGATTTAAAGATCCAGTCGGCCTTCGTGACGTATTCCTTGAGCGGTGCGTAGTCCAGAGGGAGGGCATAAATTCCCCAAGGTTCTGCCGTTGCCTTGGACGATCGGGACTCTGATATCGATGGCTCCGAGGAGTCCGCAGGAGTTTTCGCAGGCTCGAAGTCGGGAAAGACTTCCAAGCTCTTTCGAAGTGGCTCACTAACAGTTGAGCACCACTTATTCCATGCATTGTAGACATCTGGCGCAAAGAAGTGAAGACTAAGAGGCCACCTGTTGAAACTCGGCACTCGAAGCAACAAATGGAGGTTGGATAGAATTGAAGTAACGCTGTGCCGAGGTCGCTTCGCGTGGCCGTTGCGCTTCTTCTGCGTCGCGATTGTGATGCGCGAGCCCGAGGGTATATGGAGAGACAAGTGTGGATTGGTCAATGCCCATCTATACGAGGAATCTGGTTAGCATACAGGACAAGATTGACGTCGGAGCGGCATACTCAAACTTCAGCGCCGCAACAGATCCCGGGAACCCCGACACGAGGCCGACCATTTCCCACGGCCTCAAGGTGTTGCGCGATGTCCGGGCGGCACCACCTCTGGCCTGCCCATTGTGTTGCTTCAGCCGGCGCGGCGGATGAGGGGTGCTGCCAATGTATAGAGACGAGTGGCGGACGGTGGATCGTAATATATACACGGTATATAGAGGTGGAATTGGTTTGGGTTGTACAGGCATATCGACGGTGTCTCGAGTCGTCACCCGAAATTACTTGTTGAAGGCCTTTTGGGCAGTTCTGATCTACGCACGCGCAAACGTATCGAGGTCATTGTTGAGGGAGAAGCTTGATTGGCAAGAGCTTGCGCATTGAACGTAGCCTCTTGGAACTCAAGTTGGAATCTGGCTGAGCAACGACGATGTTTTGCTGAAGCTCGAGTTGTGATCTAGACAGGCGCCCTTAGCGTAGCGACAATGAAATGTTTACTGCGTCACGATTTGGCGCGTGTGCGCCAGTCTCCAGTCGTTGGAGGGGCAAAGGGTCCTGGTCCTCCGGAAAAGTGCACTGGCCAGTGATTTGATCTGGTAGATCGGCAGGTACTCGATGCGCAAGGGCCAAAACCTCTGGAATAATACTCTCAGAGTCGCCTAATAACATCTCATTACGAGCAGCTTGTATCTCAATATAGTTGTCTTCCCAGCAACATGTCCTTGGTCCTTCTAATGGGCGGATTCTCTGCTTTTCTGGCGTGAATCCCATATCCCATACCCAATTGACCTCAATGACCTGAGAGCTAAGGCAGTTGGACCTTTGGGTACACACTTACCCACCGAAACTGGGCTAACGCCTCTGCCGCCGCTAAGGTATGAAATACGTTAACCTAGGTTCTCACCAATCCTCAGCCAGGCACGATTCGTTTGCACTACATCTGCAATGATCGGAATACGATATAGTGTAAGATGCACAGTAGTTACTCGAACCTAGATATCAAGTTGAAGATCATGGTCTGGAGTGTCCAATCGATTGCTGATCAATAGTCGATACTGACATGTTATCATGTGCCCTGATCTGCCGGCTAGGTACCTGTTTGGTGCATCTGGTTGCAATTTGTCCCCGCAGAACTGGATCTCACTACCCCTGGGCCCTGCCTGACGCCTTTTTTCTCAATTTTTCCCATTTTTTCCCTGGACCATGACTTTTCTCGACTCGGAGGAACCAGGGGTCGCCCACCTTTTCTCGACGTCACTCCTATCTGATTGGCCACTCTGGACATGGCGAATAATCTGGGGCTGACGATCCCCGCTCCGATATCAGAGTGCCAAAAGTGCCTCCCAGTGCCTCCTGCGCTTGTTTCGTCGCCCGTCAGATGCCGCTTCTGCATCCAAGCAGAAACTGCCAACTCATCGCTGCCCATACACACACACATATCACTAGGTATCGACCGCACCTGTTGTGGAATTTGAACAAATTGTGTCCCATCGTCTGACTACATATGATATACAGGGTTTGTCCAGGGGTATTTCTGACATTGCATCAAGCGACTCTTTCATACACCGCTCCTAAGCCATTGCTTATCTTTTATCCTCTACTATATTATATCGCGGAGAATTATTATATCATGCCGTGGCTCCTGCTATGCATAAGAATCCAAACTATGTGGCCACGATGCAAAAAGAAAAGATCATTGTAAAAGCCGACTGGTAATTAAATTCCGGCGCTCAGCAGCATTCGGCGAAATCCACGGCAGGGAATCGCACCATATTCAAGTGCGTAATATACTTATGGTACACGCGAACCTAGTAGTGTCTATTCAGCTTGAACCAATATCCCTGCATATGTCTTGTGTCCTGTTGGTTTCGGGCCCGGGCTTTCTAATTCTAGCCTTTGCTACTTTGATAATTGCTTAGATACCATCATAGTGGCTGTGATACTGAACAGAACCACGTTGAGTTGTATGGAGCCCTGGGTAGCGATTCATGTGTCTTTGAAGTGGCCCTCTCTCCACAGCAGCCCCAGGAGATGTAGTACACATTCATGGATTGAAGGCATTTGACATGCAAACAATCGCCAAACAAAGATTTTCCTTTATCATCCATTAATCTTTGAGAACTCTGTAGTCAAGCTGGCCTTCCAAGGCCTTCCATGGTCGCTCTCCCTGGGTTGCAATCTTGCCGAGGGGATCCATGCGACTGGGCCTCTCAGGGATGGTACGTTTACTATTGTGTGTGGTTGCATCTGCAAGGAATTGAAAGAGGACGAGGTGCATCTGAGCAGGCCCAATATTGTACACATAATGATCTGATAGCGCTCATTGCCAAGTCAAGTCTCGGCGCCCCATGATCGGACGTTTGATTCTGTCCGCTCTGCTGCAAATGATGAGCCTCGCCCGGAAGATACCACGCACTAGCTTGGCTGAGAGGTAGAGACAAGATGTATATGACATTGCGATGATAGAATTGACCTCACCTCTCGGCTGCCTCTATGGAACAAGACAGGTGATTCGCCTGTATGTCGCGCTACAGGCGAATGCTATCAAATCTACTCTGTACCGGCACTGGGAGTACACATATGCTTGGTGACATAGTTGCAGATGCAGTGCGTGTACTTGACGCCAAGTACCTACCTACCTTACCTACCTGCTGGACCCACCACACCCGTCTTGGGAACTCTGAATCTCTGGGGATCGATGTCAGATGTCCCCCGACGACACAAGCAACGTCGTTGATCTCGTCCGTGTCGGCCGCCCACTTCTCGGACAGCGTTCGCATTCCCTTTCCTCCACTCGACCTTGAGCATTCCGCTCGCCCATGTCCGCCTGTTCCAGCTGCCTCTCTCTAATTTTCTACCTAGCTAGGCTCCTCCCAACCCTGTCAATTGTATCGGGTCGCGTCACAATACCTAGCCTCACAAAGCACACTTTACACATTACCCGCACAAGACGTCAAAAGTGCCATGTGCAATATTGATAATGACTAATGCGACGTTTGGCGGCGGGTTGCGCACCGAAGAGGATATTTATGCGCACATATTATTTCGCACTTTGATATATAAATAATCATTGAGGATACAAGATGATAGACTCCCAAGTGAAAATAAAGATCAGAAGAAGAAAAAAGTCTCAATTTTAGACATATCCCGTAACCTAGAGAGTACGTACCCAGGATAAGTTCCTAGGCCTCGCGGCGCCTGAGTCGAACGATGGCTCTTTTTTGTGGAGAAAAGCGCCGCTTGTTCTAACTATGGAGACGACGTATTTGGTATGCACAGCACTGGGCTAGGTACGCCTAGCTAGCACTCACTGCACTTCCCATGTCGGCCGACCGTCGTTTCCCGTCCCATCCTATTACGGTTCCGTAGGTAGCCAGTCAGTCAGCCAGTCAGTCCCATCCAGTCTTTCATCAATGACCCGGCTGTTCGTGCTGGACTGTGAGAACTGGCTGTAGGTACCTACCTCGCAACTAGTAGTGTGCATGTGCCGGCCACCCTCGTCCCTCCGTCCCTAACCTTGCCTGGTACCTCAATTCTCTCAACTGTCCTTCAACTCCCACAAACCTTCACTTTCCACACACTTTGACGTCTCGCACAGAGAGCCTGCATTTCCAACTTTCGAATCACACGGTCTGCCGAGAATCGATTGGAATTGCCGTTACTGTCGACGTCCCCCACCTTTTCGGCACTTCCGCCCCCCACGGGTCTCGTACTCGCAGGTCTACTTTCCTGAGATGCGCCGACCTGCGCCGCGAACGTAACATTTTCCTCACTTGCATGGCGCCCATTGTGCGTCTCGATCTTCCAATCGACCAACCCTGCGATCCTCAGCGCGGCTCAGACATCGCCGCCGTTCACCATGGTTCAGACACCAACCGTCGGCGTCTCTGCTAGCGGTGCAGCCAGCCTGAATGGCAGCTCCCGAGCCTCGCCAGCTGTCGGTTCCTCCACAAGTCATACGACCACGAACGGCACAAAGGCAAAGGCCAATTCCAACGGCAATGGACACCACCCGCCGAATCCCCAGCTGCCGCTCAGCTCCATGCGCAGTCAGCCATTGGACCTGCGCTCCGTTGAGCGACGAGGTCAACCGACCGCGAGCCGAGAGACCACGAAGCGAAGTCGGCCTTTTGGACTACAAGAGGCACCTTCGTACCGACCGACAGAGGCAGAATGGAAGGACCCTTTCGAGTACATACGCAAAATCAGCCCCGAAGCCTCGAAATTCGGGCTCTGCAAGATCATCCCTCCGGACTCATGGAATCCCGACTTCGCAATAGATACAGAGGTGCGCATCCTACATGGCAGCAGGGCTCAAAGCTCGCGGAACCCGCGTTCCACAAAAGCTCTTTTGCTTGCCGAATAGCATATCAGTCTGCTAACTAGTTGTCATCATTTTAGAAGTTCCATTTCAGGACTCGAAAACAGGAGCTGAACTCCGTTGAAGGAAGTGAGTGCTTGAAGGCAGCATTTTTGGCTCATCGAAGAGAACTGACACTCATCTCTTTCTAGGCACCCGCGCTAATCTCACATATCTCGATGCACTTGCCAAGTTTCACAAGCAGCAAGGCACCAATCTCAACAGACTGCCCTATGTCGACAAGAAACCTCTTGATCTTTACCGCCTCAAGAAGTGTGTGGAAGCACGCGGTGGATTCGAAAAGGTCTGCAAGATGAAGAAGTGGGCAGAAATCGGTCGAGATCTGGGATACAGCGGGAAGATAATGTCGTCACTATCAACGTCGCTCAAGAATTCCTACGACAGATGGCTCACCCCTTACGAAAACTACCTCCGGCAAGCAAAACCTGGCGTGTACCAGCAGCTTGAGTTCGAGTATGGCGGCCCGCTGACCCCCAGCCCGGCCCCGAGTCCCATGAAGCGATCTGCGGTCAATACGCCTTCAAGCCTACGTGGGGACTCACCAGCTCGAAACGCAACAGAATCGCTACAGGCCAGCTTTGCTTTGAACCCGGTGAAGCAGGAACATGAACGGGAGATGGCCATGAGCGAGGCACCGACGCCCACATCCGCACCAGCGCCAACGTCGGGCTTTACTCCCATCAATTCAGGCGGCTCGGGTGGATTCACAGCAGTCAATGCCGGCTTCACAAGCATCAATCGACCGCTCTCTACCGACACAAAAAGCTTCACTCCTCCAAAGCAATATGGAAGCCCCATGTCTTCAGCCAAGAATACTCCCGACTTTCGACCCTCTTCACTTGGTCTGTCGAACCCTCTGAAGCGCCAGCTCAGTTCCGATAGTCTCGACATTTCGAAAAAGGAAAATGGAACAGACAAGGAAGAGTCGGAAAATGGCAGCCGCAGAAGTAAACGACTCAAATCAGGTAAGTGTTTCATTCTTTTCTATGCGACTGCGATTTCCATCGTCAAAGTTCCGCACGTGGCTAGACTTGACGACGATCTCGCCTGGATTCATCGCATTGCGTTCCTGCGTATGGATTTTCAGCGACACCGACACCCCAAACCCATGCGGCTTTCCGCAAAGTGCTTGCCGAATACTGCGGGGTTGGATATGATTGCTGCATTGGTTATTGCTTTTCAACGATCTACTGGACGTGACTAATGCAGAGACTCAACAGACACTGTCCCCACAGTCGCTGGATCGCACATGTCTCTATACCGTCCTCATGGTCCTAGATTGCCCCGAGACGAGAACCCATCGGGAGAGGTAAGTCGGATCATGCTACTCTCGAATCTGTGTAAAGATATCTTCAATATATTGACTATCCCCACAGCGCTGCGAGAATTGCGGCAAAGCAGAAGAGGCCGGATGGCTTGCCGTCTGCGAGGGTTGCGATCTTTCCTACCATGGTCCTTGTGTTGACCCTCCACTCAAGTCCAGCCCCGGACCTGAGTGGAATTGCCCACGATGCCTTGTCGGCGATGGCCAATTCGGTTTCGAAGAAGGTGGTCTCTACTCTCTCAAGACATTCCAAGAAAAGGCCGCGGACTTTAAGCAGGGATATTTCGAAAATCGGATGCCTTTCGATCCCGTGCTCAACTGCTCTAGACCCGTCACAGAGGACGATGTCGAACGCGAGTTCTGGCGCTTGGTCACAAGTATCGAGGAAACCGTGGAGGTAGAATACGGAGCCGACATCCACTGTACTACGCATGGTTCTGGCTTCCCAACAGCCGAGCGCAATCCTACCAACCCATATTCCACCGACTTTTGGAACCTCAATGTCTTGCCACTGCATCCAGAGTCTCTGTTCAGGCACATCAAGTCTGACATCTCGGGCATGACTGTCCCTTGGGTATATGTCGGCATGATCTTTTCCACCTTCTGCTGGCACAACGAAGATCACTTCGCCTACTCAGCCAATTACCAACACTTTGGAGCCACCAAGACTTGGTACGGTATTCCCGCAGAGGATACGCAGAAGTTCGAGGCTGCCATGAAGGCGGCTGTCCCGGAGCTATTTGAAACACAGCCTGACCTTCTTTTTCAGCTTGTCACTCTCCTTACGCCGGAGCAACTGAAGAAGGCCGGCGTACGTGTTTATGCTCTCGACCAAAGAGCCGGGCAGCTTGTTGTTACGTTTCCACAGGCCTACCATGCTGGCTTCAACCATGGTTTCAACTTCAACGAGGCCGTCAACTTTGCGCCGTTTGACTGGGAACCATATGGCCTTGATGGTGTAGAACGACTCAAGGAGTTTCGGAAACAGTCGTGCTTCTCCCACGACGAACTACTCTGGACGGCGGCGGACGGGATTTCAAGTGGCCTCACTATCCAGACCGCAAGATGGCTCGCGCCAGCTCTCGAGCGCATACACAAACGCGAATTCCTGCAACGTGAGCAATTCTATGCTAAACACGTCGAAGGCAACAAACATGCGTGTGTCATTTCCTCGAAGGAGCATGAGCCCTGTGCTCTGAAGTTCCAGGTCCTCGACGAGGACGTGCCGGAGGAAGAGTACCAATGTTCATACTGCAAGTGCTATGCTTACCTCACGAGATTCAAGTGTACCCGCTCGAACAAGTACCTCTGTATCCAGCATGCAGGCTCTCACGCCTGCTGCGACCTCCCCGAATCCGACCGTTTCGCCGGAAAAGAACACGTCCTGTTCTATCGCAAGACGACGGAAGACATGAATGAGACATGTCGGAAGGTTGCCGAAAAGGCTACACTTCCTGAGGCCTGGGAGGACAAATATGATAAGCTTCTTGACGAAGGTGGCACACCTACGCTCAAGACTCTTCGCAACCTTCTTAGTGAGGGTGAACGCATTCCGTACGACCTCCCCTCTCTGCCAGCGCTCAAAGAATTTGTTGATCGTTGTAACGAATGGGTCGAAGAAGCCACTAATTATACGGTCCGCAAGCAGCAAAACCGCCGCAAGAACGACAAGGTCTGGCAAAGCGGGATGCGAAGCAAATCCATCGGCAACTCTTACCAGGAGCAAAAGGAGCGCGAAATGCGAAAAGTCGATAACATCTATCGGTTAATCAAAGACGCAGCGTGTATAGGATTCGACTGCCCTGAGATCACGCAACTCAAGGAGCGGGCGGAAGCCATCAAGGACTTCCAGAACAATGCCGAATCTGCCTTGGAACATATCCTTATCCAGTCCGAAGAACAAATTGAAGAGTTGCTCGAGCAGGGCCGGAGCTTCAATGTGGATATGCCTGAGATCGACAAGTTGCAACATCACCTCGAACAGAATCGTTGGAACACAAAGGCCAAGTCCAATCGCGCCGTATTCATGACCCTGGACGATGTCACACAGCTTATTGAAGAAGGTGTTCGCCTGGACATACCTCCTTACAACGATCACATGAAGCACTTCAACGAGAAGCTTGTTGCGGGCCGACAATGGCAAGCTAAAGCCACCGAGTTGATCAATGCAGAGACTGTTCACTACCAACAGCTGGAGGCATTATCCGCCCAGGTCCAACATGGAGCCTTACCCGTATCGCAGGAAACTCTGCATGCGGTGGACCAAATTCTGCACAAACAGAGAGAGGCACACCGACAAATCTTGGACCTCATGGAGCGATCCAAGGAGGAAGACTACACCAAGCGACCCAAGTACTTGGATGTACTCGAGGTTATGAAGAAGCTCGAAGATCTCAACTCGAAGCCCACGGGAACTCTTGATCTTGAAAGGGAGCAAAGACGGCATGAAGACTGGATGCGCAAGGGAAAGAAGCTATTTGGCAAGACCAACGCCCCTTTGCACATTCTCAAGAACCATCTCGAATACGTGCTTGATCGTAATCTCGACTGTTTCGATATTACTAGCGACAAACCTCGACTGCCCGCCGAGCCCGCTTCAAGAGCCCCGAGCGAGGAGCGAGATGCCAACAAAGTGCCTCGATCATGGGATGATCCAGCTTTTAGAGAAGTGTTCTGCATCTGTCGCCGGATCGAGGCCGGCATGATGATTGAGTGCGAGCTCTGCCATGAATGGTACCACGGCAAGTGCCTCAAGATTGCCCGCGGCAAGGTCAAGGAAGATGATAAGTACACCTGCCCCATCTGCGACTGGCGTGTTAAGATCCCTCGAGATGCTGCAAGGCCAAAGCTTGAAGACCTCATGGCCTGGCAAGACGAAGTTTCCGGCCTGCCTTTCCAGCCCGAAGAAGAGGAAATTCTGCGCAAGATCATTGACAATGCTCAAGATTTCCGCAACCACATCTCAGTGTACTGCAACCCGATCATGGCGACCGCTTCCGAAGCTGAGACACAGCGGTTCTACCTGCGCAAGATTGAGGGCGCAGAGATTCTCCTCGCATTCGAGACCAACTTCTTCCGGCAGGAGTTACACAAGTGGAGTCCGGTTGCACCCGAGCCGCCGCCGGTACTAGACGTGTCTAAGAGCACACGCAAGCCGCGCCCGACCAAGTTGCAGCGAATGCTCGCACAGCACGGAGTAGAAGACCCCGAGGACCTACCAGAGAGTTTGCGAGCAAAGGCAGTGAGTCTCAAACGCAAGGCTCTGAATGCAGAGAACGCCGGAACGAACCCGGCGGGCGGCCCATCCTCCAGTACCGGACCTCCTGGGCACAGTCCATCCGCCCAGTCGTTTGGCTCGGGTAGTCATGTCTACTTTGGACGCACTTCGCAGCCTCCGACCCCGGCCATGCCTACGCATACACACGGTCAGCCATCTCGCAGTGCCGATTCGACCTCGTCGAGTCGACCTGGCTCTGCGATGCACGGTGGCTCTATGGACCCCGATGGTCCCAACAGTTCCAACATACACCCCGACTTTTTCCTGGGCTCTGAAGGCGGCGGTCCCGGCCCCCGTCTTATGGCTAGCGACCGAGAACCTTTGTCTTTGGAGGAGCGTCTTTTGAGTGGCCAAGATGATGCTTTGAATCTTAACATGCAGAGTGAAGCAGAGAAGAGTAAGGCTCTTGAGATTTTGGGTCGGACTGAGGAAGGCCGCCGTCGTGCCGAGGAGATCTTCGGCCCTGATGTGTGGGATGGAGAAAGCAGGCTCCGAGGATCACGGAGTATGACGAGTGGAGGCGAACTACGCCAAGAAGACGGAGACGACAAGGACGTCGATCGAATGTTCTTGGATCTTACAAATGCCGACGACGATGATGGTGAGGGCAAGAGAGTGGCGGTTGCTACCATGACGGCAGAGAACTTTGAGGCTGAACGCGATGCCATGGATATGATGGACTCGGACTAATGTCGAAAATGTCAAAAGATACCCCAACGGTCGTTTCCGGAGTTCGCAATGTTTGTAAGATGGTGGGGGTGTTGGGGCGCACAAAAAGAGTTGTACTACTACATTGGCGATTTGCACGGGGCGCTTACAACGCCGTCGCATGGAAGTCGTATGGAAGAGTAATGGGGCGAGTCAAAGGAGTTTCGAGAGCAAAAGGCGGTATACATGGACATGGATTCGTCGCATTAGAGAGGCGCTGCGTTTTGAAGTAATTTTTGTAAGGCATGAGCTTAGTTTGGTACTTGTATGTGAATCCGTAATCGACAATTGCATTTCCAAGACGAGGTCTCAGATGGAAGTTTCCACTAGTGTCGTGTTTAAACAACGAGATCTCTCGTAGGTTATTTGAGATGCCGTAATTCCCGTTGCATTAGAGTCAGATCTCGATACTATTTATTCCCCTTAGACTATAATAGTCTCCACCGGCTTAACTTGATATAAATTGGGTCATGTATCAGACTCGGTCGACTCGCGCCCCAGATGTCCAACTACACGGTCAGCGATGACGTTGAAGCGCCGACTTATGGCCGGGTACGTGCCTTCTCGACCCGCAAAATCCAACGACGATCTTGTTTACATTTGAGCTGTGCTTTTGCTCACTCGAGCCCCTTGCTCTGTAGGAGAGAAGAGTCCGCTTCCTTCGTAGTTACTTAATTCAACTTTGTACTTTCCTTCTCCCTTTCATTTTTTTCGCGGCGAGTCTCGTTATTGTTTTGTTGTTTGTGACACAGTTAATTACACTACGCTGCCCGTTCGTCGCAAGAATGCGCCTTCTGAATACCGCTGTTGTCTGCATACAGTGTCTTGCTGGGACTGTGTTGGCCGATCAGAAAATTTCATTGAGCGTCTCAAGCTCACCTCCCGACAATGCATCCGCAGCAATCGACCCGTCGTTCGCCGGCTTTGGCATAGAGCCCTCGAATTTGTTCTCTTTTACAGGCACAGATCAGCCCAACTCGTTGACCTTCAACCTCATTGACAACCTGGTGAACTACACGGGCTATCCGCCGCATATGAGGATCGGTGGAAACACGGAAGACTACATGATTTATCGCGAGGATCAGACTGAATGGGCATATGTCAACAATGAGGATTCCGTCGGCCAGGGCACGTACGCATCTGACAGCATGCTGATCGGTCCGAAATATTTCGAGGCGGCCAACCGATTCCCAGAGGGTACACCAGTCACCTGGGGACTCAACCTGGCGTACGAGGAAGACGACTGGGCCGATCAGATCTCGACCATGTTACAGCAGGTCATCAACGACTGCACGAATCTCAACCTCGTCTCCGTCGAGATCGGCAACGAGCCAGATTTATACCTGGAGAATGGCTTCCGCAGCGGCCAATGGACCGGTCAAGTCTACACGGAGCAGTGGCTGCAGCGCGTGAGCGCCGTATACGATCAGGTGCTCAAGCCGTTGAACATGACGAGCGCCTTCTTCGAGCCGGGCTGCACAGCGTCAACCATCGGCATCGACTTCCAGATCAACGACCTTGCGGGCTACGGCATCAGCGCGCAGGGCAATGACTCGGACACGTCGTACGTCAAGGCATGGAATCAGCACGACTACTACTACTTCCTCGGCGTTTCGACCTACAGCTTGACGCTGGACGAGTTTCAGCAGCTCAGCACGACCGACACCCAGTTCGCGGCGTGGGTAGAGCAGGTCAACCAGGCGCTCGACACGCCCTACCCGTACGCCCTGCGCGAGATGGGCCTCGTCGGTCCCGTCGGGCTGGCAGGTATCACCGATACCTTTGCTGCCGCGCTGTGGACTCTCAACTTTCTGTTCTACGCGGCCACGCTCGGTATTTCCAGCGTCCAGTTCCACATGACGGACAACAGCGCGGCGTCGCCCTGGCAGCCCATTGAACTAGATGGCGTAGCACCATTCGTGAGGCCCGTCTACTACGGCCACGCAGCGTTCGACCAGACCATCGGACCGACGTGCACGGCTCGGATCGCGGCCGTCGACCTGGGCGGCGACCTCGGGGACTACGACGGCTACGTCAGGGCCTATGCCGTCTACCAGGCCGACAGCTGGCAGAGCATGGTCGTGATCAACTCCAAGCCGAACAACGTCTCCGAGGCCAGCGACACGAGCATCAGCGTGGAGCTGAGCCTGCCGACCGACCTGGCGGGCAAGACGGTCTACCTGGGCTACCTGAGCAGCGCGGGCTCGGACGCGACGGCCAACACGACGTGGAACGGCCTCGAGTACGAGAGCAGCGGCGACGGCACGCCGACGCCCGTCGACGACGGGCTGAGCGGCAAGTCGGTGCAGGTCGGCAACGACGGCACCGTGACCGTCGACGTCCGCGACACCCAGGCCGTGGTGATTAATCTCGGCAGCGCGGTCGGCAAGGGCCTGGAGGCGGACAGCGACGCCTGCGCCGCGTTCACGAGCGCGGGCTTCCGTCCTTCGAATGGCACCAGCGCGAATGGTACGTCTACGGACGGAGAGGAGAGCGGCGCAGTTGGGTATTATAGGGGCATCTTCCAAGGGGAGTCGAGTTGGACTTTGATTGCTTGGGTGTTTGTTCTTGGGTACTTCGTACTATAATTTGGGTCGGGCTCGGTTTGCTTGGATAATTTTACTTGGTACGTTCGTACTATAATTGGTTTAGACGTCCTTCAGGACTGAGAACTGAAGTGATGAATTGGATAATAAAAAGTCAATAATGTGCCGCGAGGCTCCCAACACATGGGTCAACCTATTCCAAGGATGTCAAAGAAAGTGAGATTCTGCCAGGCTATGTCGCCAATACCGTACCCTGAAGCACCGATGCTTTGATTGCGTAGCAATACTTGCCGTAATGATGACAAAATACACGTTATTACTCCCTCCGAATTCTGTGTCTGAAGGTGTAAATATCATCTTACGAAATCAATCGCAGCGATTGCATTTGCGATGGTCAAACGTGATCAATTCTATTTTCGCTTGGTTTGCAGCGGTTTGCCTATCAAACAGGATATGAGAGCGCAGATCCAAATTGCGATGGAAAGCCAACAAGGGACATCATGACGCCGACGACTCCGGACGGCTTGGCTTGTCCAATCGCCAATCTCGTCTACTGAGTCGCTAATCTCCTTGCTGGTCGGCGATGATTCGTTCGGATGCTGTATCTCATTGGATACCCAAAGCCACTATTGGACATGCAAGGTATCTACTACTAGGTATCCGATGATGGGGTCCCTATGAAACGTGGCGCCGGGGGCTTGAATTGCCACAATCCTGTCTCCGGGCTGGCGAGGCTGGCAATGATTGCTCGAGACGGAAATGTCTTCCTATTCCGGAACGGCTGAATGTTTGGTGATATCACTCCGCGAGGCTCCAGGGACTCTGAGAATGGCGAAACTGAGCTATAGTCGTTTCAGCCTTACACCATCTTCGGTGATCCTTCCTGTACTACCTACCCTATGCCCCCAAGCGTCAGATTTTGAAGGTTTTGGGGGCGCGGAGACTTTGCTCACCGGATTTTGGGGTTCCTGCTTTCAGCTCTTCATTCAGCGACGCAAAAATAGTCTTGGTATCAGTGAAATAGTTCCTGGCGCGTTACCTTCCAGCCAGAATAAAGACAATTGTTCCATCAAACTTCCGTTTTCGAATTACCACAAGTGCTTCAGTTGACTTTGAAACTGGCCTTTGGCCTTGCCATGTTTCGCTTTGGGTTGTAATTATAGCAATCACATCAACAACGCAACTCTATGATCAGCACTATATCATGGCGGCAAGTAGCGAGGACCATTTATCCATGACTTCTGCATTTCTTGATCTCTCGGACGCTGACGAGTCGGAGTACCTGCGTTTGATCCAACACCAGATTCGACCATTCTTTCCAAACTTTGCCTCTGCTCTGGAAAGCCAGTCCAAGGGCGATGAGGATTATGGGAGATGTGCAGTGGTAGAGCTAGGCAACCAGTCCAGAAAGCAATCCATCCTATTTCAAAGCTCAGAGGAATTACCGACTTACCTATCAAAGACTCCATCGCCTCCAGAAGCAGAGGCGGAACATGGACCTCGACGGCGACTTTTTATATTGGAGGATCTCCCAAGAGACTGGATCTCGATACTCGGCTCTCGTCTACGTATACCGCCCAGCTTCTTCGCCGGCCATTATGACGATCCTGGCTCGTCGACCTTCAACCACCGGAACCCGCTCGAACGCTTCACCCCGTGGCAATTCCGCCTGCGATATTCCGACTCGCACCGGGCAGAAGTAGATATCCCCCAGCACAAGACCTCGCGGATCTATGCATACAACGCCAACGTGTTCCGCTACCTCTTTGCATACGACCCGGACGGGCCGCTCTATGATGAGATGCGGAGTAGTCACATCCTGTCGTTCTGGAGCTCTGCAGTAGGGCCAGAGGGGTCTTGGGACGCCGTACTTCTTGTGGATCCGCCTCTCAGAGATGATGTGAGGTGCTTGCCGTCTATGCAGGTCGTACCAGTCCGGCGGCAACTCCGAGACGAGAGCTCCATGCCGAGAGATTACCTCTATCCGGAGATGAGCACCCTCCAAGAGCTGCCAAAGGACACGCCGACATGGGCAGCCAGTCACCCGGTCCCGCCACAGTTTGCCTCCATGTTCGACGATACACTGAACGGGTTCGCGGTCGGGAAGCAGTCCCTCGAGGTGCTCGACGACCCCAGGGCCGTCGTCGAGCTACCTCGGAAGCTCGTCATCGCCATGCTGATCAGTTTCCTCCGGCGTCGGTACATGAACCTCCTGCGCCTCCAGAGCGCACACGCCAAGAAGAACCGGGCGCTCGAGCCGAACCAGACCTGCAAGATCAACTACCTGGCCAACTTCTCGGGCGGCGCGCTGTCGCGGTGGCACAACGACTACTTCAACTTCCTCATCGGCAGCCGTGCCGCCATGAAGGAGGTCATCCGGGAAGTGCAGGAGAACATGGTCGCGCTCGGCGTGGGAGCAAGGCACGGCGACGCGTCGCCGGCTCTCTCTTCTAATATCATTCAAATAGCAGCGCCGCCCCAGTGGGAGATCGACGGGTGGACGTCAGTCATGGACCAGGCACATGTGGTGGACGGGCTGCTGGCCACGCTGGCGGCGGCGTACGTGCAGTACATGACGATCCAGGAGGCGCGGGTCTCGGGCGCCAACGCGCAGAGCCTCTCGCGGATCACCGTCCTGACCATGCTCTTCATCCCGCTGTCGACCATTGCCGGCATGTTCTCCATGAGCGACGACTACCTGCCCGGAAAGCCCAGAGCGTGGGTGTTCTGGGTCGTCTCCATCCCGTTCCTGCTGTCGCTCGCGTATTTGTACTGGAGGCAGCAGCTCGCCGAGGCGATGGCGGAGAGGAGGGGGAATTGGATGCACATTTTTGAGAAAAGGAAAGGGTGCAAGGAAGATTCTCACGTCTGAGTTTGGTGGGTTTGGCGGAGTATGGCTTTTTCTGGAGTCGATTTGGGTTTTCCTCGATCTCATGCACATGACCAAAATGATTGTGCAACTAGAAGATTTTGCTTCCAACTGATGAGCACATAGAGAAAGGAAGGGTTTAAAAAGGCTAAATTTATGGACAACAAAGCATCTGAAGCTAGGAATATGTCCTGCAAAGTCCTGATTCCAACTTTTCTTTGGCATTTCCAAATGAATCATTTTCCCATTCCAATCTCCCGTTCACCTCTCAATCTTCTTCCGCAAAGATCATGCACCCCCTTTTAAGTTCCACGGAAAGGCCACGATGCCGTTTCCACTACCCGCGTGTTGTTTAGTGAGATGGCGAGGTATCGGGACGGGTGAGTGTAGGGGAAGTGATTGCTAAGTGCAAGGGATGAGATGGAAAGGAACGAGAGAATATGATTTAAAGGTGGAGGAATAACGGCCAAGGAACGGATATGGGAGAGGGCGGGATTGGTGGGGCGGAGGGATCTGGGGACGTGAAGAGATCTGAACAGAGTGTGGTGCGCAGGTAAGGCTGAAGTGATGGACGGGAATGAATGGAAATGGTTTGAAGTGAAGTGAAGTGACCGGAGAGTGGTTGAGTCGCGAAGGAGGCATGAGTGGGCGAAAAAGAATGGATTAGGATGTATTGGAGAGGAGCAGGGCTGGGCGAGGATGGGAAAGGATGTGATGATATGTTTGTTTGGCTAATGTGCTAGGTAAGGGTGGTGTGAGGATAGTGCTTTGGAGGGGTGTAATGTATTGAACCAAAAGTGCTTGGATGGGATCTAGAATTCGTGATGAGGAGGTCAAGACGCGTGATAAGATTGGGAGAAGAGGAGGGAAGAAGGATGTTTTGTTGGCGGCGCGGACGTAGGCATTTGTGCAATGAACATGGAGTGTTGCGATGGAAGGTGTCATGGAACATGCTGGGACTATGGTGCTTGCGTGATGTGAGAGGTGAATGGGAAAGGAGAGGTAATCGGGAGTGGGAAGGAGACGATACGTGGCATTCAAGAGGTTCGAAGCGGAGGGCCGAGAGAGGCTTGAGGGGTTGACAATGGATAGGATCACGACACGGGAAGAAAGCTGAAAGGTAAGAGAGGTATTTGGAGACGAGAGGCAATGCTGCGATGGAAGAGTGATCGGCGATCAGGTAGGGTTGTATTCTCATGGTAAGGTATTGGTAGGTCAAGAGAGTGTGATGTGACAAGCAGTGTGGTTATAGTCAAATCGGAGTGCATGTGATAGTGTTGGGCAGAATGGATGATCTTGTATATATCTTCGATAGGCAAGGATTCGCTGGGTAAGGTGTGCAACTGTGTATACATGCGCCGTGCTGAGTGAGATGTGCGGGGAAATTGGTGACGGGCGGGATGGAGTATGTTCAGTAGTGCTGTGATGGGACGAAAGAAGGCGATCGAAAGTGTTGTGAGGTGTGCGACTCGGAACGTGTGGAGTGTGTAAGCTGGAGTGAGCGTTGGGACGACTGGAGGAGGCTTGATGATCGGGCGGGTGTTTGTGTTCGTGGTCATGTAGGAAAGGAGATGATGCTGGTGTCCTGATCTCGAAGGTTTTGTGCAGTGATGTGACGCTGGGTAGGTTGATTCGATGTAGTGAGAAGAGGCGATCGTGGGAATCTGGGCTGGTGAAGATGTGATGATGGTGTTTTGTGAACTTAGCAAAGGGCTGCAACATGAACCTTATATATTGAGAACGATGCCATCGCGTTCACTTCTTTAAATTAAAGAGGAGCAGTTCTCTCGGTTTCAAGACACGCCCTGCGGCGGGGAAATGGTCATATGGCTACATTGCGCCACGTTCACGATGTCGCCAGCGGCGGTGACCGCGCAAACCAGGCAGTATCTGGACGCCAAGATGGCTTGATCCGAACAATGTCGCGATGTTGGACAGCGATCCACCGCGATCTGCGACAGGGTTCTTGACACCAGACGAAGAGCTGCAAGGAACGCGAGAACCCCTGTGGAGATATTCCATGGCAGCTGGAGAGGCTTACAGAGGCTCGGATCCCCATCCACGTCTGAGGAAATAGGGTCCAACTTCCCAATTGGCTGGCGGCGCCGAAGACCTCGGCGAAGACATGGGATTCTACTGACATGTCGTGGTTCGCTTTGGCTGCCGATTGGGTCTTTCCAGAAACCCCTGGGTTTGAGGGTTTGAGCTTAATACGAAGCGAGCGAAGATCAAACCCGCCCAAGTGTCACATCCCTGCCAGTGCAACCACAACAGACGACCTAAGCCCGTTCAGTCTGCCCTCTCGGCAGTGCCAACCGTGAATTATGCCGCATCTCAACCATAAAAGTCGGGATGAATATGGAAAAGATGGATCATATCAGCTTACCAACTCATGAGAAAGCTTCAATGCATAGCCAACCAAGAAAAGGGGATCGTCCGTGCCACACATCTGCAGGCTTCCAAGATCTACTCGCCTGAGACCGGTGGGCGGCCGACGTAGGCCCCTGTGTCAATCCGTACGTGAATGCAACAACTCATCTGAGATAGCCTCCCATATGGAGTATCCGGCACAATGGGTAGCCCGTAGGCTGCCGCTCTCCCGTATCTACAACTTGGCCAGGAATCAAAAGAGATCCGACTTGTCCGCGCATCGCAGGACCCAAGAATTCAGAAGCCATTTTCAGTACACCGGTTGCTTACCTATGAAGGGAAGCAGCTGAAGTGGTGTCTATATTGATAATCATGTCAATGAAAGATCTCGCCTGTCATCCTGGGGTGAAGTCGGACTTACGAGTAGCTTCGCCCAGTAGTACCTTTACATTCGTGTAGTCCTTGTGCCGAAAGAAAAGCCGACAATTTTGATTTCAACAGATACCCGCAAATGAACCAGAACGCTCACCAACATCTTCTTGAGGTTGTGCCCTCTGCTGGATACCATGCCAGCACAAAGCGTGGTTGACTAACGAGATGCCTAGCTGGCTTACCGGAGAATAACTGTGGGGAAGAGGTATCGATACACTGACACAGCCTTGCGGCTCCAACCTACATTAAATGGTCATAGGGGAGCCTGCTGCAATGGATGCCCACTCCATATGACCCTGGATACCACGGGATGCGCCCGTGCGTTTGGGCTTCGATTGTCTATTTTCCTCAGATGTTCATCCAGGTAGATATATATTCTAGATTATTTCAAGTAATGGCAGCCACTGCCAGTCAAATGCGTAATGAACATTTGCACGACGTGCTGTAAGCACAAGGCTCTGCGTGATGGCCCTCTTGAGAAAGAAAAGACCCGCTGATGGCTGTCAGCCTGCAGATGCATCTCTTGTGTGACGCAATAAGGCTTCCCTCCAGTGACGACTCGTATTGTAATGTATATCATTGGTTCTCACGGAGTGAATAATGCCATGCATCCTGCAACTACGCCCCGTGAACCTTTTTAAAAAGGAAAAGTTTTCTCTTCGTTTCCGGCTCTTTCCATACCCAGTGCCCCCTCACTTTTGGATATAAAGGTGAGAGCTGGAATCGAATGATTTATATGCATACGAAATGACTTTGTCAGCGTCAACTTGGTTGGGATATTTGTTGTTTATGTTCAATTCATTGAGAGCTTATTTCCAACGTGTTCCATATGTTATCAACTCAACAACACGACGGAACCGTACTGATTCATGTTTAGACCGGTCATGGCGGAGAGCAACAACACCGATCCCGCAGAGAGAATGGTCGGGTGGTATACCGGGCCCACGGAACGAGGCACGCTTTCGCTCGTCTACAACTGCCTTGTGACTATTTTTTGCCTGCACGTGGACAGTCCTTCATCTCAACGTCCCGGGCGTGATGACTCCACCACCACGAGATTCCTCAGAAAGACGAAGTGGATGGCCATCACTATTTTGCTACCTGAGTTCATCTTTGCAAAAGCAGTGTGCGAGCTGAGATTAGCCCTCAAAGATTATCGTGAGATCAAAGAGACATTCGCAACAATCGATGTCAATCGCATCTCGTGGGATGTATTGCACTGGAATAAAAAACACGGCTTTAGGATGAGCTGGAAAGTGTGCGAAAGCGAGAGCAAATTGATAAGGATCCTATATCGCCTGATGGGTCTCGGTCAATGGGAAACACATTCCGAGGACAAAACTCGCGATCATAAGTCCACGGAGGCAGAGCCGGAAAAGATCAACAGACTTCCCGGAAACGACGCCACCACGGATGGAACTGAAGAGCGAAGCACGTCTCCAACATTGTCAATCCATTTGGAAGATCCATCAGAACGGTTGAACCAACAAGATTCTCCTGCTTCTGGTATCTTGGAGACAGACAGCAATGCTGTACATCCTTCGGAAGCAGACAATGGGGATGCCATTTCAAATCCGCAATCTCCTAACAACGACCACACAAACAAGACTAATGGTCAGGTCGAGACCCTGTGGAGAAATCGGGACCAGGTCTGGACACTGACGCATTCGTATCTGGCTAACATGGGCGGCTTGGTGTACTGGGGAGGCAGTGGCCACTCTTTTGTTCTCACAAGCTCCAAACTCGGCCGCAACTTTGAGTGGGACTCACTCTTCGACCACCCACTTAGAGGGTTATCTCTCAACATGGAGGATATCACAAACAAGAGCAAAGCCGATTGGTTACTCAGAAGCTTATCCGTGATGCAAATCTCATCATTCGTCTTGACAGTAATCGCCAGAGGTTCGACAAGCCTTCCTCTCACACAGCTTGAGATCGCCACACTGGCATTTTCTATATTTGCAGTCGCTACCTATTTGGCGAATTGGTGGAAGCCCAAGGATTTATCTCACACAATACGGATTCCTCATATGACCTCGGGCTCTGATCGCTCGTGGAAGCATGAGAAAAACCCTACCGACAACACTGGAGCTTTCGACTGTACGCAGTCCTTCACAAGGCGTCTGGTAGCCCCTAATCAGACTAGAAAACGTGAAGAAAAGTCAATTCAAGACGTCACACGTGTCCGAAACGACATCGTCGACATGGAAGGAAACATACCGATCATCACCATCCTCATGGCTATCTGTTCCCTTGTATTTGGGGGATTGCATTGTCTAGCGTGGTATTTCGACTTTCCTACGGGCGTCGAACTCATTCTGTGGAGGGTCACTAGCATTTCATCCGCACTGATCCCACTTTTGTCTCTTTTGACAAGCTCAGTCCTAACATATTTAGCCAACTCTTTCGCAGATAGCAGAGAAATTTCGGCCCTTGTGTCTGAAATGAAATGCCTCGATGTGTGGCCGAAGGAGTATTTCCAGATGGTTACCAGATTGGTTTTCATCCCTTGGATAGACTCAAACGAAGGCCAATATGGGTACCCAAAAAATATAGGGAAAATGTCCCTCAAAGAATATTGCATACCAGTCACTTCCATTCTGTCTAGGCCGGCAGGACAGCGCGACTTTGATCGCCAGCCCGAAGACGAAGAAATGCAACGAGTCAGGGACAGCGAGCAACAGGAAACGTTTTATCGCATTGGTTTATCCATGTCTGCATTCGCGTCCGATTTTCGATATTTGCTGGATCTACGGGAGAAAGCGATTCAGGGTAGGAGAGGGCGCCAGCTGCGAATTAACCTGAAAGATGTGATTTGGAACTTAAGAAGACGGAAAGAAGGAGAACTGGATATCTGGAAAGATTTCGAAAATTCATATGTCAAGAAAAGGGTTTCTGTAACGGGAAAGGAGAGTCCCGAGAAAACCGCAGTGGGCGATCTCTTGACGGGTCTGAACCAGTGGCAGCAAAAGTTCGACCAGCTGGATCGTGGCCGGAAGCATTACGACACAGCATCCCAGGTGATCATGATCGGTGGCGGCATATTTTATATCATCGCGCGTCTCATCCTGCTCGGTCTGCTGTTCAGCTCCTTGCGGTTGGTTCCAATTGGTGTCTACGAAAACACGCCTTGGACTAGATTCATTCCGAGCTTTTCATGAGCAGCTCAATAGATAATTACACGCCCTTTTTTCGTTTTTTTTTCTTCAAGGGGATTCGTGGAGTCAGCAGAATGGTTCTAGCCGAGCGACAATCAATGCCGCGAACTGCGAATGGAATTTTCAAAGAATGGACGCTGCAACCTAATGACTCGTTGAATACTGTAGTAGGCAAAGCAGAGACTCAGGACATTGGGAAATATGGAAGGGTAATTGGATCTCGCACTTGGAAAGCTGTCGGCAACCCAAAGCAACATCAATTTTGAAAAACAAAAGGAGCAAGGCCAACAGTAGCAGATCTGGTTCTCCGTCTCACCGGCTGAAAAGAATTGCGCATATAGTAGAGAGTCTCGTGTATCTTAGTCGATTCAGCATAGGTATACTAGGTAGTTGCTGACACGGCGAGCTGAAATTGGTCTAGCTTCGCAAGGATAGAGAGACATGGTATTCACGAGGGTTTGTTGTCGAAGCACACAAAATGAGCAGTGCGCCTCTTCACTTCCAGAATCTGAAGAACAAACTCATAACTTCTCGTCCAAAATTTCAATCTTACCCAGTTCGATTCTTTCACCTAAAATGAGCAGGACGATCGACCCCTTCTTCTCCAAGCGGCTCGTATACCGGGCCGTGGAGGACAACAGCGACGACGAGGAGTTCATCCACCTCATCCAGCGAGACGCCGAGGCGCAGTCGGGGTCGAGCTTCTCCCTGCTCGTGCCCGAGAACAAGAAGGCGAGCAACAAGTGGAGGGAGGCGCTGCTCGAGCGCACCCTCATGAGCGCCATCGTCTGCCTGCCGGCCTCCACCGCAGAAGAGACGGCCGCGCCCACGCCCATCGGCGTCGTCGCGCTCAAGGGCATATCCGCGGGCCACGAGAAGAACCGCGTCAGCTACATCAGCATCGACATACTCGATTCCTGGCGCGGGCGGGGCTACGGCGGCGAGGCCATCGAGTGGGCGCTGGGCTACGGGTTCCAGATGGCCGGGCTGCACCGCATCGGCATCGAGACGTTTAGCCACAACGCGGGCGCCATGCGCCTGTACGAGAAGCTGGGCTTCGTGCGCGAGGGGTGCAAGCGGGAGGAGATCTGGTTCAACGGCCGGTGGGAGGATTACATCACGTACGGTATGCTGGAGGGCGAGTGGCGGGACAAGATGACAAAGGAGGGGAGGAAATGGAGAGAATAATGCGTCACGCCGAATGTGATGCTCTTTCCTACTGATGTGTCGTTGTAATTAAAATAGACATGGATAGTCACCCGCCACCCGGAGCGGGAGCTATTTTGAGTCGGAAGCCATCTGCCGGGGGGAATAGCGGCCCGCTGCTGATAAATCACAAATTCCCACGCCCACATTCGCAATTGCCCGCTGACGTGATCGACTCCAAATTGTATACCCGTATACAAACATACTTATATTTCCGAGCTCACGATATTTATATTCGTTCCATCTCACGACAAGGTCTCATTCTCGAGAACATCTCAAACCATCATGAAGTTCGACATCAAAATCATCAGCGACACCGTCTGCCCGTGGTGCTACGTGGGCAAGCGGCGCCTCGAGGCCGGCATCGCGGCGTACAAGTCGGCGCACCCCAACTCAGACGACGTCTTCACCGTCTCCTGGTATCCTTTTTATCTGGACCCGACCGCGCCCATGACGGGCGAGTCCAAGGCCGGCCGGTACATTCGCAAGTTCGGCGAGGCGCGGTGGCCGCAGATCCAGAAGACGCTGTCCGACGCCGGCCGGGAGTCCGGGATCGACTTCAAGTTCGGCGGGCAGACGGGCCACACGCGCGAGTCGCACCGCCTGATCCGGTTCGCGGGCCGCAGCGGCGGGCCGGAGCTGCAGAATCGGGTCGTCGACGAGCTGTTCCGGCGCTACTTTGAGCAGGAGCAGGACATCACGGCGCGGGCCACGGTCCAGGGGGCCGCCGAGGCGGCGGGCCTGGACGCCGCCGAGGTCGCGCGCTACCTGGACTCGGAGGAGGGCGTCGCCGAGGTCGAGGGCGAGGTCGCGCGGGCGCAGCAGCTGGCGGTCTCGGGCGTGCCCAACATCCGGATCAACGGGCAGTTCGAGGCGCCGGGCGCCGTCGACGCCGACGTCTTCAAGCAGATCTTTGAGAAGCTCGCCGAGAGAGCGCAGCAATGAGGCCCAACAGCAAACGAAACAAGAACGAGTGGATGACAAATCCTTACCTGAGTCTACCGAGTTACATTGCTCTTGGAAAAGGCCAGCAAGGTTTCAGCACGGAGGAAAAGATACTCGAAGGACTCATGGCATACTTCGGAGCCCTCCCGGGCCCCTGCCAAAAGTGACTCGGCCAAATTACAATCATATCAGATTCGGCGAGAACCGAATGTCAACAAACAAGAGAGGTGGAACAAATTCGTTTAGCAAACACGATGAACCAGGACTGTCCGATGGCATGGCCGTTGGGCTGCAATGCCCAAGGCCTTACAGAGGACGCATATAGACATTCAAGTGAAACAAGAAAAAAAAAAGATTGCAAAAAATGGCAACCCGCCCCCGGCAGAAAAGCAAACCTGTGCCTTGATTCCAGGGTGGGCGACCTGCTCACAGGACCGTGAGCTTCGGAGATAGACAACCCCTCTTGGTTTCGTATTTTTGTCCGTGATCCTCTGGGATGGCATTGAACCAAAAAGTCGTTCTGGACGGTACAGCTTCGACTATAGCGTCATCCACACAGAGACAAAACCTTGCTTGAAAAGTACAGCAGAATGTGATATGTTTGCCTTTTCGCCAAGCACGTCTACGTGTGAGTCCACCCGAGCTACGAGTGCAATTTTCTCGCGAGAATGGAGATACTAGCAAGAGCAGAGCTATCGTGACCAAGGGTGTCGAAATTGCTCATCATCCACCGTCAAGACATACAGTATTTCTCTGACAAGGCTGGGGGGTTCCTGCGACCTCGAGAGTATAGAGAATAGGCGCCCGACCGTTGAGACTCCATCGACGGTGGGCTGGCGGATGCCCAGTCCCGGCGGCAGTTCCGGAGGTTCGTGAGAGTAAGGACATGGCAAGGTCGAGGTGACGAGACAGCAGTGGAAGAGACCCGAAACATCTGAGGATTCGACGATAGTGGGACTATTGGCAGCGCTCGTGATGAGAAGAGAAAAAAAAAATTTACCAGGAAGCAAGGGAAGGAAGAAGCAGAGTGCCCACCCGAGCCACCCTGCCAGTCAGAGATGCGTTCTCCGTTATGGGAACAGGAACCATCTAGGTTAGATGTATGCGGCAGTGCGGCTCCTTACATCCACTATAAAATATCAAAGGGCCTTGCAACTTTACAAGGCACATCGTTGGGCAGCAACGATAATCCCACGAGAAAGGGGGCATTGGCGTATGAAAAAGCGATAGAGCGCTGAACAATTTGCAGCCCGTGGGGGTCCACAGCGATGGTACCAGCCGCTATATTGTCAGAGCTTCTTCTAGAACACCACCCCTGAAGATGACGGGCGGGACCCTGCCGACAAGGTGCATACATGGTACTAGGTATGGACCCGGGATGGCTTAGGCGACACGTCCTCGCGACTGACTCTTCGGGCTTGGCCAAGAGGACGGAAAAAGAGAGACACACAGCTGACCTAGAGTGCTCTTTGAGTTCGTATGCTCGGTTGCGCGTTGTATTGCGTTGCGCTGCGTCGCGCCGTCAAAGCGAGAGTTTAAACATGTCCGGATACGATGGAAGAGGAGGCGACGTGCCAAAGGCGGCAAGAGGCTGTGCGCGTATGAGCTCTCGAGGCCCACGGCCGATCGTGCTGTTATAGGTACATAGTAGTTTGCGAACATGCATACGTACGTACGCACCAACGACCCCGTGGGATGAGTATTGGCTGGGGAAACGTGTGCTTTTGTCCGTCAGTGCTATTGATCTCCCATACAATCCTGGAAACACCACACAGCAGATGTTAGTATCATGTTTTACAGGCTGGCCCTGCACTGTACGCACTTGCACTAGTATTCCATACGTACAGACGACGGGCATCGGATTCGCCATGCAGGGTGAAGCTTTTTCGATGGGTCGTTGATGTTCAGGGGTGTTGCATGGGACTGTTAGCGGGAGGCTGGTACTAAAAAGGCAGTGGCAGATGCCGCTAGCAAAAGCTCCCGTCGCGAGACCGGCCTCATCGGGACTGCCAGGGCACCCAGCCGGGAACAGAACCTTGGCGATTGATTTATTTCGAGGATGGTGGCCTGTAGCCTGTAGGGAACCAGAGGCTTGGGACCGCCCGGCATATCGCTCAGCGCTCGGATAGACACCAGCGTCCGTCCGAAAAGATGGCTTGCTGGCGCCAAAGCTCGATCATTTCGAGCGCCCTGGCTTCCCGTAGAAAAACGTGTTGCGATGATGATGGCGTTCATGCAGAACATTGCGTAGGCGTTTTTTAGTGAAGAGGCTGAGGGAGCCGCTCCAGGGCTCCGGTAGGGCTTAATTGGTGCACGCTCACCAGGGCGGAAATAGGGGAAGAGCTCGGTGCAAGACTGGCTGACTGATAACAGGTGCTGTGGCAGGATTTCTACGCTGTCATCTTCCTGACCTGCTCTACACTAGGTAGATAACTTATTAAGAGCTGCCTCGAGCTAGGAGCCACATTGGGTCAAGGAGTTCTGCTGATACCAGGGAGCTATGATGCATGCATCATACCTAGGTATGCAAGATATGAGCTTGGTGCAGAAGTTGGTATGACTGTTTCGTTTCGCAGTAAGAGGCAGCGTCAACGACGAGGTCGCATCGATGGACGACAACATTACCAAGTAGAAATGCAGACGTTCGGAATCCGATAGTGATCAAGCTTGACTGAAACCGGGATGCCGTTTTGGGCAATGCGGCGCAACATCAGACGGGTAGGAAAGTTTTTCTTTCTTTCTTTCTGTCTTGTATTAGATCTGGATTGAGATTTGACAGACCCGCCGGGCTGGGGGGATGTCGGCCATTCCCAATGTCCAGATCCATGTCGGCTGGAATGGATATCTCCCAGCTCTCCATTATACTTGGTACTTTCGATTTGCTCTAGACCCCCTGGCCATTTTGTGTCCAGAGCACTTATTATTTGACTGTCAGCTTGTGTGGCAAATAGGAATATGGAGAAAGATAAGTGAGGTCGGTACCAAATCGCAGGGCTTGTTTCGCTTCTCTGTTTGTCGCGAACCACCTTGAAGGCAGTGCACAACAGTCAATTGTTGGATGGGGGAGGAAAAGAGCAACTGTAATCTGTACGAGGTGGTCGATGTTGAACAGAGCGAGCGGGCGAGGCAGAGTCTAGATCGTTTCAAGTAACTGCCCTGCTATTTTTACCTACAGCAAGAACTGATCGATCTGCTTCAAGGGTTTTGAGTCTTGACTCTCATCCGAGCGCACATCAGCATTTTGGCATGTCGCTGAATCAGATTGTCGATGAGACGGCACGGGTAATCGTGTGTCGTGATTGGGTTTGGCGCGCGCGCCGATGATTCACAGCTCCCAAAGCTCTCTCGCTTGAGCTCGAATTTTGCGCCGTGCTGCTCAATTGATTGGCCTACAGTGGCCGAAAAAGGACCCTTATCTTCCACACGGAAAGGGCTGATCGCCACAGGGGAGGAAGCTGCCGGACAGGACCTACAGGACCTACAGGAGCTACGAACCATGACTCAGGTATCGGTGATTTGTAAAATGCAATGCAGATGCAAGCAGCAGATTGATGCAGCCATCCCACGCCCGCATACCCAGGCCAACTGTTGAATTCCTATCATTTGGACGGTTACCAGGTTTGCAGATATGCAGTGTCGGATGCAACCCACCATCCATGCTCGATAGTCTTGAAACGGAGACGTGATAGATCCCGCGCATGTGAAAACGCGATCGACCTAGCAAAGCCTGGTTGCGGCTCAAAACCACCGTGGCATGGCTGTGAAGCTTCCATGCTCTACTTGCTTGCAGTATGTACGTCTGCACATCAACATTCCCTGATGCCTCCTATCAAGATTGCTGCCGCTGAGACATTCCCTGTGCTATCTGTGTGTGCACTAACAGTAGATGATGCTCACCATTATAGCAGCAACCTAGGTCGGCATCTTAAAGGCGGCAGCCCGTCGTCCCGGGCCCGTGTATCAGGTCGTCTGAAGCTTCTCGAGTGTTCAGATGCAGCAGCAGTCATCATCTAGGTGCTATTCCGGCGAATGAGCCAGCGCTACAGTATAACGCAATTGAGAGGCTGAGTGAGAGTATAGCACCGACTATATCCGAGCATCTTCCTATCTAAAGCTACTGCTGCTTCAGGTCACCTACGGTTGCTCGCACATACGCACACACATGTCATCGGATAGCATTCCTGCTGGTTCGCTGTCGTTTGTCTCTGCGCAATGAACGCTACGCACGCTACACCATCCAAGACTCATCGTCATCATCATCATCATCATATGTGGTTCTCCGCCCAGCCAGACTCTCCATCTCTCCTCCAAGTTCACCGACTATCCGTGCTTCGTTCGTCGTGTGCGGGATGATGGATCGCAGCCCGCGGGGTCCACTATAGCAATGGGTGGGACTTTTTAGGCGGCTCACTCTCTGCTCAACTTTTTTTTTTCTTGCCCGGGTTCCCCTCTCCAGAAAGCTCTGCCGCATGTCCAGACTCACGATCATAATCCATGGTGTTTCTTGCGTGTACCGTTAGTCCCAAAGTCCACTTTTGTCCAGACGCTTCTCTGAAATCTTACCGTCCCACCTTTGCGTCACCCGATTCATTTGATACGAACAACTTCTCAACCCCGAACCTCACGCCTCTTTCTCCTGCTCCACTGTGACTTGTCGCAAAAACCGGACCTCGCTGCCAAACCTAGGCTGGATCTTCGCGGCGGTGGAGTCTCTCTACCAGCCTGCCAGATAAGCAGCCAGGGCCTGTGGCCTCAGTGCATCCATTCCACCATCCATCTCATCACGCAGAGATGCTGCATGGACACTGTCGTGACCTCGTCAATCGCCAAGCACGTCCCGGTGGACGGTCGTAGTTTTGAGTACTGTCAAGCAGCCCCCGGCCAGCCATCCAAGGTACCTGAGAGCATGCCACACTGCGAAATCCTGAAATCCTGGAATGCTACCCGCGCAGATCCGTACTCATGGCAGCCAACCCATGGCTCAACTCCTCTTCCTGTTTCCTCTATCCAGCGCAAGGGCGTCCCATCGGCCCGTTGTCTTGCCCATCAGTGATTACACACGGGCGCCAAGTTATGGTGCAAACTTGGCGCCTCTCTCCTATTATCTCGCTACTATCGAAACCAGCCATAAAGCAAGGCCGTCCTAACAGATCCCACCTAGGCTGTCAGCCTACTTTTTGGGCCGTCAAAGTCTATTCCCTTTTGATTCGTTTTTTTGCGTTGGTTGTATTTTTGGCTTCTTCCATTTTCAGTCGAAACGATCCGGATCCCGGACGAAAAAAAGATAAACCGCTCGAACCGTCTTCCTTGTTCGGACATTCTGCTTCTCTCACCCTCGTTAGCACTCATGTACGTACACTGTCACGACTCCACCTCTCTCGCCACCAACCTGCTAAGCACAGCGGATAGCCATACGCAACTGGCTCCATATTAGCGCTGCGTTGTTCCTTCTCGTTCGCTGTGGCCTGTTCCTGTCGTCACCTCACCTGCCGTTACACAAGCAAGTTTACTGCTGCTGCCGTCGCTGCTGGGCCCTCACCTCCGCTGCCTGCTCTCACCTCCCGCCCCGAGAAAAGACGCTCACCAGCAACCGAAACGTCATTTCCATAATAATTACTTCTCTATTTACGTTTACGCACATACAAAGTCGACCAGTCATCATCTGCCACGGACTTTGCATGCAGATTTGGTTTCACCATCTCCAGGTCCATCGCTCGTTTCATCTTTTCGTTTGTTGACATTTCTCTCATTACGACTATAAACTCGAACGCCCAGAATCTCCACCGCAAGCATGTGTGTTATTGGATAGGAGCCAACTTATTCATAACCGACGTGATCGTCGACACTCTTATTGCCATTCCGCAAACTTCTAGTTCGCCGGATTGCTTGCACCGGTCATTCCCAACCTAGCAGCATACGAGCACTGAGTATATCAGGTCTTGTATACTCATCGAATCAACAATTACTTGCTTTTTCAAAACCACACCCGAAAACTCAAGATGGAGGAGAAACCGACATTGCCTGGTAAGAAGGAGAAGGGAAGAGTGCGGTTCAACAGCGATGCCTCGAGTGATCCTCCCCCGGTACCAACATTGAACATCGAGAGGTTGTCGCCTTCTCCTCCCGCCCCAACGAGAGGCGATGACAGTTCACCATCGAGTCCCGTTCGGAGGCCGCGGCCGTCCATTATCAGAGGAAGCTCTTATAATTCAGTACTTGATCTCGAGATGGACGACCACAGCCTGAACCCAGCCAAGCTTCAGTCGGCAATGGCTGCTCACCAGCGGGCACAAAACTTCGCTGCCGCCATGCTCGGCTCACACTCGGCTCCAGGATCCCGGCGCGGCTCACTCGAGTCAGAGATCGAAATCCCGTCCCAGAACAGCAGCGGTAACATCCTCCTGTCGCCGACCCTACCTCCTCAGATGAGTGAGAAGGAGCCTCGGGTTGAGACGGAACAAGAGGCTCAGGAGAGGCGCAACCACAATGCAGCAGCGTATGAGCTGGTTCGTGCTCACATCGGAATGATCAACCCTCTCAGAGAAAACCCCTACGTGAATGAGGAGTCACGAGCTCCTGCTGCAAGCATGGCCAAGCTCGAGGACCTCGACGGCTACTACGAGGATGAGACTCTGTTGAGTCCCTCTGGAAAGCCTCGCGAAGGTATTCTTACAAACCTGCTTAAACTCTACCAAGTCAACGAATTGCCCCGAAAGGATTCGGGCTTCAGTGGATATACTACACCAGCATCATCCGGCACTGTGACGCCCACCCGTCGGAAGTGGTACGACCAGAACAACGGTTCTAGTAGCACACTGGCCAGTCTGGCAGCCGCGTCCGCCATCCTCGCGAACCCCAATGAGAAGCGCCACCGCAACCCCGCCGGTCCGTCCGGATCCCAAACCCCACGACACAAGCACAAGAGATCAGCCAGTGGCAAGTTCAGGGGCATGGTCAGCGGCAGACCAAGGATGGAAGAGGAGGCTAGAATTACGATTCACGTGGCTAATATCCTGAAGCGTCAGGAGTTCATCATCAAGCTTTGCCGGGCTCTCATGATGTATGGAGCACCAACCCACCGACTTGAGGAATACCTGCGCATGATGGCCCGCTTCCTGGAGATCGACGGTCAGTTCCTGTACTTGCCTGCATGCATGATCATCTCCTTCGATGATATGTCTACACACACGACCGAGGTCAAGATCATCCGATCGGCCCAGGGTGTGAACTTGGGCAAGCTCAAGGACGCCCATGAAATCTACAAAGAAGTTCTGCATGCCGTTATCGAGGTCGACGAGGCCATCGCGCGGCTGGATGAACTGATCAAGGGCAAGGACCACTTCCCCGCCTGGACGCGAGTTCTCATGTACGGTCTGGCTAGTGCAACGGTGGCACCGTTCGCATTTGACGGTCGGCCTATCGACATGCCCATCTGTTTCCTGCTTGGATCTTTCATTGGGTTCCTCCAGCTCATCGTGGCTCCGCGATCGGATGTGGTGAACAATGTCTTCGAGATTGGTGCTGCCGTTGTTACCAGCTTCATCGCCAGAGCTTTTGGAAGTATCCGAGGCGGCGAACTGTTCTGCTTCTCTGCCATTGCCCAGAGCTCGATTTGTCTTATCCTCCCTGGCTACCTCGTTCTATGCGCCGCCTTGGAGTTACAATCAAAGGCCATTGTACCCGGATCTATTCGCATGGTGTATGCCATCATCTATTCGCTATTCCTCGGCTTCGGCATTACTATTGGTACCGCCGTTTATGGATGGATCGACGATGGTGCGACCTCGGAAACTTCATGCAAGAACACACTGGATTCCCACTGGAACTTTGCCTTTGTGCCCGCATTTGCTTTCTGCTTGACGTATGTCAACCAAGCCAAGTGGAAACAAATGCCTGTTATGGTAAGTCTCCTGAGAGAACAATTGTGGTTTGGGCTTTCACTAATATCCTACAGGTTCTCATCGCAATGGTCGGCTACATTGTTAACTACTTCCTGACGGCCAGATTCCCCAACAGCTCTCAGATCTGTAATACGATTAGCGCTCTGGCTGTCGGCATCTGCGCCAACTTGTACAGCCGAGTAAGGCATGGTGTCGCCGCTGCAGCTCTACTTCCTGCCATCTTCGTGCAGGTGCCTAGTGGCCTGGCTGCCACGGGCAGTTTGCTGAGCGGCTTGAGCACCGCCAACGAGTTGACCAACTCGTCGTCGAGTGTCAACGGCACCACATCCGTCTCCGTTGGAGACGATTCTCTCGATACAATTGTGTTCAACGTCGCGGCGAGCATGATTGAAATCGCGGTCGGCATTACCGTCGGCCTGTTCTTTGCCACGCTGCTGGTCTATCCCTTGGGCAAGCGTCGTAGTGGCCTGTTCACCTTCTGATTGTCTTTCCACGCGCATATACAACTATACACGACTAGTACAGAACTGTTTACTGGCGTTTTTTAATTCGACCTCGGGATCTTTTTTCCTCCCGCTCGAAATTTTGGGTACAGCAACAAGACAACAACTGGATTTGTTTAATGAGTTCTTTTTAGCGAAAAGCAAGCGAAGCGATAGGTGCATTGGGCTGCTCTGGTTTGGGATTCCTATATAAGAAAGAAGGACTATGAAGCATTGATATCGGATAGAGTAGCATTAGAATGGATCATCTCTAGAGGGTAGGCGACATCGTCTCAAGGATTTATGGGGGGAACAAAAGCAATATAACCTCCACCCACACTATCATTTCTCTCTCTCAAATCTTGCCGTGAAGATTGAATGTTTTAAGCTTTTACATGGAAGCTGTACATGATGCATCAAGGCACACTCTCTGAAAGAGTTTGATAAATGAACCCTGTTTTTTTTTTTTTTTTTTTTTTTTGCTCGGGTGCTGCGCGCGAGGGCTCGTAGATAAGCAATACAATTGTTGCATGAGTTCTGTAGTTGACATGTCACATAAGCATACATACATCCGACAATAAAATCTATCAACAGTGCATTTTGTACATCATATTTCCAGATCGCGAAGGGATCCCGATGGATGCAAAGGCACAGACGGGTATGTCGGGGGCACGGATATTGCGGAGAGGCGGGTAACAGACAATCAGCTACGGCTACTGCTAGTAGGACCTGTCAATGCCAAGACCCAGAATAAGAGTATAGTATTACTGGTTACGCTTTTCGGCATTCGGTCGCGTGGAACTGAATCGGGGTTTAGTGAGGTAAGTGCCCACTGAAACAGCCAATGAGCTCACCATGACCGTCGCTGTTCCTGGATTATCATATGCGGGTTTCTTTCGCACTATGGAACTGCTGCATGGATTGAGTTCACGGCATATTGATGTCATCACTCATCAAAGACCACTGGGGACAGGATGCAGTCTGCGAATATAAATACAAGACAACTTCCAAGACATATCATATTCGATCTCTGTATACTCGTGCCAAGACATTGAACACTTTTCATCATTCACAATGAGCGACCCCAACAACCCCAACATTCAGAACCGGACGACGCCCCAATGGGGTCTCATGCAGAGGGAGCTCTTCTGGGCGCCGAATGAGGGAAAACACCCCCCTTTCAACACACGTGAGTATCGCCCACAGCTCGTTCTGATATCGTCCTAGACGCACGCTTACACCTGAAAACAGATCCCGACAAACTGAAGGAATTGGCCGAGGAACGCCTTTCTAAGCGCGGCTGGTAAGTCTGTAGTCCGGGCGAACGGGCCGCTCGGCTCTTGATCTTCCAGCCCAACTGAAATGTCGATCTTACAGGCTATACTCTTCATGCAACGCCGGCCAGTCGTGGACGCACTACGCCAACCGGCTGGCCTTCTACCGGCACCAGGTCGTGCCGCGCATGCTCGTCGACACGGACCACCGCGACACGGCGACGACCATCTTCGGGCACAAGGTCGCCGCGCCCATCGGCTTCGCGCCCATCGGCATCAACCGCATCTACCACGCGACGGGGGAGCTGTCGCCGGCCAAGGTGGCGGGCGAGCTGGGCCTCGCGTACGCGCTGTCGTCGGCGGGCAGCTACAGCATCGAGGACGTCGCGCAGGCCAACGGCGACGGCGGCGTGCGCTTTTATCAGCTGTACTGGAGCCCCGATGATAGTGTGACGCTGTCCATGCTGCAGCGCGCGCACGATAATGGCTTCTCGGCCCTCATGCTCACGACCGACACGTGGCAGCTCGCGTGGCGCCACGACGACGTCGCCATGGGCAACTACGCCTTTTACCACGAGCACGGCGCGGGCGACCTCGGGCTCGGGGACGCGGCGTTCCGGGCGTCGCTCGAGAAAAAGGGGCTGGACCCGCGGACCCAGAACGACGAGGTCGGCGCCGAGTGGATCGACAAGCACATCTGGCACGGCCGCTCCTTCTCCTGGGACCGTCTGCCCTGGCTCATGGAGCAGTGGCGGCGCATCTCGGGCGGCAAGCCGTTTTGTTTGAAGGGCATCCAGAGCGTGCCCGACGCCAGAAAGGCCGTCGAGATGGGTGTCGACGGCATCGTCGTGTCGAATCATGCGGGCCGCCAGGTCGACGGCGCGATTGCGAGTCTGGATGCGCTCGAGAAGATTGTTGATGCCGTGGGCGACAAGACTTATGTAAGTTCTCCCGTTGCGGTCCATCTTTGCTGATTCCCGTGGGAAAACAAATGACTGATGTGAGTGCCATTTTCTAGATCATGTTCGACTCGGGCATCCGCGGCGCGGCCGACGTGTTCAAGGCGCTCGCCCTCGGTGCCAAGTTCGTCTTCATCGGCCGGCTGTGGGTCTGGGCCCTGGGCGCGGGCGGCGAGGAGGGCGTCCGCCACGAGGTCAAGGCCCTGCTGGCCGAGTTCGACATCATGATGAACGTTGCCGGATATCCGAAGCTCGACGAGATCAACCGCGACGCCCTCGAGTCGCTGCCCAAGGGGACGTATTTCCCGGGGACGCCGAACTTGACTTGAGACGGCGAGGGCGGGAAACCGGGAGTCGGCTACTTCTGAACATTGTATATACTTTCCATTTTAGTATGATCTGCACGTTCACTGTATATAGAGGATATAAATCTAGATGTCATTCGTTTGAAGTTGGGCTACTTTTGACGTAAGATGTGCACACAGAGCGGAAAGTAAAGAAGTGAAATGGTACATATATACAATTTTGATTGTTATAGCAGCAGCCAAAGTATAGACAAGAGAAGTATGTATAGGGATAGTAATATGTTTGCTCAGGCCGAGGACCTCTGAAAGGTATTGGCTTTTCACTAAGACAGCACAGATGGTATGCAGTGATCTACGATGCCCTGATTAGACTACAGGCCAGCCAGTCGACCAGCTGACGACGTTCCAGCCAAATTGGTAACTGCCATCACCAAGTCCAATGTTGGTGTTTGCTATGGCAATAATTAGCTCGTATTCTCAAAAGCAGATATCCAGCTTCATGGTGACGGTCGACTTACCATAGTGGTAGTAGAGCACGGTGCCATGCGCGCTGTCCGCAAAGACGCCCTGCCCGCCGGGCCCGTAGACGTAGTCGTGGCTGGCGAGCACGGTAGTGCCGCCGCCGCTGAGGCAGCTGGTGCCCGAGGCATCCACAAAGCCACCCGTCGCGCTCGTCGAGCGGCAGACGCGGATCTTGTACTCGGCGCCCGTGGCGGGCTTGCTCGTGTCGTAGCCGCAGCAGATGCCCTCGGACCAGAACAGATAATAATAGCCCGAGCGGTAGTACATGAAGGAGCCCTCCTGCGGGTGCGTGCCCGACGGCTGGTAGGCGATCTGGTACGACGACGACGCGGCCGTGTGCGCGTTGGACGCCATGGGCGCCTGGTACAGGTCCCCCCAGAAGGAGCCGAAATTCATGTAGTAAGACGAGCCGACGGCGATCAGGTTCGGGTCGATGGCGTTGTACGGCTTGGCCGACGTCGACGAGATGCCCGTCGCGCCGTGGTCCGTCCAGGAGCCGTACTCCATGGTCGTGGATGTTGCGTATCCTGTGCGTCGATGGGGTTAGGAGCCATCTTGGAATATAGTGATGTGATATATAACATAGTGTTTCACGTACCGATCGCAGAGCTCTGAGAACCAAAAGTCGAGACGGCATAGTACATGATGTAAGTATCACCGACCTTCTGAACATCCGGGGCCTGTCGTCAACATGTGTCAGCTTTTGTTCCATACATGATATGTGCACTATTGTCACAAAGAAGATGTGTACAAGTGACACGTACCCAGAGGTCATCATTCCCGGCCAGATCGATGATACTTCCAGCGGGGATTGCAGCTCCCTGATAAACCCAGGGACCCTCCAGTGCGCTTGATTTCCAAATACCAATCAGGCTTCCCGTGTTGAAACGAAAGTAGACGCCATCGCTGGTCCGCTGCATCACGGAGGGATCGTGGGCCCAGCAGTCGCCGGAGCAGGATCCGGGGTTGGCATAGCCAGCGACCGAGCTGACGAGAGCTGCGGCCGCGGCCACGAGGCCGGTGAGGTGTTTGAAGAACATGGCTCGCACGGAAGCAGTATGGAACTGATTTTTTTTTTTTCCTCGCTGCTTATATGTTCTGCTATGGGTTGTCACGCTGCAGGTGACAAGCTTTCGTGGGGTTTCGGATACACTACAGCACAGAGTCAGGAAACAACAGTGTCGATCAGGAACCCGAGGGGTTGTCTATTTAAACAAACTACATGTCATCTCAACCATTCATCGGGGCCCGAACCGAAAGATAGGATCAGGTACCGTTTCAAGCATGGGGACCCAACATTGCAGAAAACGACACCGTCAGTGGTGGAAAGATGTATTGATCATCTCCAGCGAACTTTGCTTCGAGGACCCTTCTCTCAGCTGATCCACAGCCGCGGCGACCGTCAGTACACACCCGTATACTCGGCCCAGGGAAACAAAAGCCTCGGAAATGACGGGGGAGGCTGAGGCTGCTCGGCACTGCTTGCTTCTGATAGAGCCAATGCAGCCAGCCAGTGGCCATGCCATGCCATGTCCTACTATTTCCATAGCGTGACCAATCCATATGGATGCAATTGGTGGAACAGGACCGGGAAGCAGCCAGGGTCGTGCAGCATCGGAACATACCCCATAATTGCCGTATTTGGAAATACGTGGGGTGCAGATGGTTCCATGATACGATCTAAAGCAAGGGCACGTTGCCATGCTTCTCCAAGGAAACATCCCAATGCGGACTTGTGGTGGAAACATGCCCAATGCCGATCTTGGCGTTCTGGGGTGCATGACTTAGTGACGGCCTCGGGCTCGTGACTTTTGGTTTGGATAGAGGCGCACCTATCAGAACCCCGATGCTGATTCAGATTGCTGACATGGTGGAATAAATGGATTTGGTATTGGAGTAAGAATGATGATAGACCCGGAAGCTTGTTGTACAATTGTAGTTCACCATACTGGAGACAGGGGAGTCTTCATGGTTGATGCGCTCCAATCATCATCGAACCCAAGCGTTCTTGACTTGCAGCCGTTGATGAAAAGATGTACTTTGTATCCCTGATTGGCCGACTCTTCGTTGCCCATCATTAACACGGAAGCAAGCCCGCCTTTTGACGCGGAATATTTGTCTATCACGTTTGCGCCTTCTTCGAAACCAAATAACCCCTTCACCACCATTTCCCAGACGCCATTAGTATGCAGAAAGAATTGGACAATGCTATTATATAAATCGGGTCGGGCGTTGCAAGCCCAAGGCTCCAGTGTAGTGGTGCCCTCTCTCTGCGAAACTCTTATCGAGCGGCAGACTCCTCGTTCTTGCCCAACGTGATCGGGCCATCCAAGTCCTCATCTCCTTGCATCCTCCTGTGGGCTCGATCCCGCGCCACGTCGTCTTCGTCGTCGCTCATCAGTCCCTCAAGCTCAAACTCCTGGGCATCGCGAACAGGAACATGGCCGTTCAGTCTGGGGCCGAGACGCCCGTTGGCAGTAGGCTTCGTAGGATCGGCCGGAGTCGCGTTGCGATCGTACAAGGAAATGAGCATCATGGTGAAGAGGAAGACCAGGAAAGCCAGCGAGTAGAGGATCAGAATGTAGGAGACGTGATCCATGGATGAGCCTGCAACGAGGGCCATTTGTTCTTCTGTGGCGCCCATGAAGAGGAAGCCAGAGGCATACAGAAGCTATGATTGTTAATGAAATACGGCAACGTAGCATCAAAGGGTTGCTTACGAAGGTTGGCACAAATTGGAAGCTGTTGGACTGACGTCCATCCTCGGAAAGGCCATTCTTGTCGCGCAGGACGAAGGAGATTTCAATCAGGCGAGTCACGCCAACTCCCATGAGAGTCCAGCCAAACATCTTGTGGGTCGCGGCGCTGACCATCAGCTCCTGAGGGTGAGCGCTCATGCCCCAGCCGGTAATGAGGATCACGAAAGCCGGGACGAAGTTACGCTGAGGGCGACCGTCACGGTCCTTGCTGAGCCAGATACCAGCCAGACCTGCAGCCCACCAGATGACGCCCATAGTAGTGTGCTGCCAGTCGTTCTTGACCCAAGCGGTACCCCAGCGATGCTCGGTGAAGGTGTTGACCATACCCCATGCAGCAATGACAGCGCTGTCGTAGAACTCTTGCGAGCGGCCCGTTTTCTTGATCCAGACTTGGCCAACGAGCAAGATCAGGGTGAGGATGATGCCATATGCAATGAAAGCACCGCCCATGATGAAATGAGCCGCACACTGGCCAACGTGCTCGCCTTGGCAGAACCCAAGTGCAGTAATGCCTCCAAAGATCATTTGGGTCCAGATCAGGACGGGCATGGCCTTGCCGACAATGCCGTGCCCCATCTTCACAACGCGACGAATCTTGCCGTTGATGCCCTTTTCGAGATGCAATCTCAAGTATATTCCCATGACGATCTGGCTGAAGAGCAGGAACATGAGCGGCGATGCGAATTTGGAGTGGACGTTGCTATGCAAGAATTCGCGGCCGCCGTGCATGTGGCCGAGCGCATAGCCCAATAATGCGAGGATCGTTCCGAGGACTTGGAGCGGTACGTGCCATCGATTTTTCACAATCTATCCATCGCAGTCCATGTCAGAATCATGTTTTTCTCTGTTGAGGCACCGAGGACTGGGACTTACACCTAGAACCATGCCCACGGGGAAGATGATTCCCCATGCTAGCATTTGCACGAAAATGTGAATCCATAGTATCGTATCCTGCAGGCTTCGTCAGTGACATGTTCCTGTAGAAGACGAACCAGAGCACGAGGCGATCGGTTGATTGAATCCCTCGTTGAAATAGGACTCGCGATGGACAAGACGTACGAGTGGCTCTGCAGAAATGGTCTCGCCCGCTGGGATTTCGGAAGAATCGTGATCGTGTCCGGAAGCCATGGGGATAGTCGCAGCCAGGAGCAATGCCGTGGACAGCTTGACAGAAGAAGGAAGCGAGCTGCTTAAGGCCGCCATGATTGCGCAGATGTGCTTCTCGGTCGTACGATAGATAGCCAGACCCTGCCTCGATGCAGATGTGTGTGCCTCTGTCCGTGGGCAGTTCTGGTGGTGGTATCAGGTATTCGGGTCCGCGACCCCTGGAATGAATCGCTCGATAGGTGTCGCAGCTCGGCGGGGCGACGTAGGAAGCGACAGTCAACGTGGCCAAGTGAATTGAATTCGGCTTGTTCGGCAGCGATAGTGCAGGGATCTATCGAGAGTTTGACTTCCTGTGCCTTGACGACGGCAATCCAGTCGATTGGGAATTGTATACTCTACTAGATCCGAGAGGAGATCCGATCCGGAGTCAAAAATGGAAGAGAAAGGGTCAGAAGAAAAAAAAAGTCGAGGTGGCAGTCGACAATCAATCGCTGCTCCCGTTAATGCGCTGACACTAGCGCTGCTGAAGGCCAAACTGGAGAAGCTCCAAGGCAATTTGATTTGCATTCGTGTTCAAGTACGTACCGTCCATGATTAGGAATGCCTTGATTGGCGCAGACGGGATAAATTGCGGGACTTGCATACTGCATTTCTCGAGCATCGCCCCCGAGCTTGCCGTTGGAAGTTGGAACTTGCCAAAAAGTATGTATGCTGCCAATAATGCCGCTGGGGCTTGCTCAAAGAATTGCAGATATTGAATTGATTTTCAGTATCTCACTCATTCGCTTTGCTTTATCCGCCGTAGGCATAGTACCATGGTTCAGTCTGATACTGTCCATCGTACCCCGTACTTGTATGTTCTGTAGCTTAATTGCGCAGTTGAATGATATATTCCGAGTCATTGGTAAAGGATTCATTGTCGTGAGATCTGGGGCAACTATATGAATGTGGCAGAGGCAGACTCGACGCCGTCTCAGGGGTCTCTTCAAGGCGCCTCTCTCCATAGATTTTTTCAAGGGGAAGCCGTTCATCCAGATTCCACGCTAGAACGGGCAATGGATGACGCCGCCAGTGGGTACAGCAAGGGATAGAAATGGGGCTAACGGGTGCATCCATTCGGATTCAAGGAGTATACAATCAAGAGAGTATGGCGATGATCTTTAATGGGCAATTTATAAATACAATTTATAGCAATTGAGACAAATCTGTGCGAGCACCTTTTCAATTTCATAATATTGATCAGGACTCTCAGAGAGCTTTACCGTCGTCCCGAAAATGTCTCTTGTAGGTTTCCTGCATCATGCTGTACTTGTCGAGATCCCTGCGAATGATAAGCACTGTCGGCTGAATGCGCACAACGCGCAACAAGATCTTTCTAGGAAATTCAATTATTGAGTAGCCAGTTTTTGAAAGACATACCGACATTATGGTAGTAATGTTGAGGTATCGCTTTCATGATCATGTACTGTAATTATGTAACCTAGTGCATGCCATACTCCGTGAAGATGTAGAGAATCGGTAGGAGAGAGCCAATCAGGGCCAAAGTTCCAACCTACGTTTTCGGGAATAGTGAGCACTAACCTAGATAATGCAGTGACCCTGCGATAAACAGCTGTTGCACGCCAAGATAACGTACCAAGTTTTTATTTATAGCTGCTGTCATCCCCCGCGTCGAACATGATCCGATTTCTGTCAGCGTTGCGCCTTCCCTCGTTCGCTAGGAGTGGGAATCACAACAGAATTTATCGGAAGTCACGTACGTCTAGTGTCGCGCATACACAAATTCGTGCCTTCCCTGTGTCACTGTGTTCGCAGCGGAATAGTCTGGCGATCAAATAGCTTGTAGTCCCGCCATTGAATTGACCTTTGCCGCCTTTTTTTCGCATCATCCTGTGATCGCCGATGAAATGGCGGCGGCAATTGCAGACTTTCTCGCCGAGGCAACGTGCCTCTACGAGTGCATCCTGCATTCTGACACTGAAGACATCAGCCATGAAAATGCAGACAAGTCTACTGCGAGCTTCATCGGAGTCTTCACCACCCTGACGGGCCGTCTGACACGACCCTGTTACTCCAATGTGGTCGAGCTGGGAGACCCGGATGACATGGAGCAATGTCTACAGCAGGCTTGTTGGAAGATATCTCAGGATATCACGCTTCGCCTCAGAAGAGTCCAAACTGACGAGGATCGCCAAGACGACTACATGGATCCGATTTCATACGGTCTGGCTTGGACTGCCAAAGACGTCGAGGTCCTAGGAAACCGACTTCTAGAGCTCGCTACACAGTGGAAACAGATACGCCCGGAAGACGAGTAGGTACTGCAGATATGCCATCTCTACCAAACATTTGTTGACAATCTTCTCAATTAGAATCAACCGGCTTTTGCAAAAGCTATTTAGCCTTCGACCGCTGCCCGACGACGCGAAGCCCCAGGACGACCCGTTATCCGCAGACGCAGAGACAATGACGTTGTCCGCATCGTCCACCCCTGCATCTGTTGTCACCGATTTCATCCTTGAGAGTCTCAGCTTCAAATCAATGAAGAATCGCGAAGAAGAGGTGGCTGAGGCTCACCGAAACACCTTCGACTGGATATTCAAGTACTCGTTTGGTGACGCGAGTGGCAGCGAACTTGGCGATCAGTTCACCAAGTGGCTGCAAACTGGCGAGCTTGGTAACATATACTGGAGTAAGCCTGTCCCAACTCTCGCCACCAAATACTTGGTACAGACTGACTTGAAAGCCAGTCACTGGAAAGCCGGGTAGTGGCAAGTCGACAATCATGCGTTACATTTCCGAGCACAAGACGACTGCCAAGATGCTCCGCTCGTGGGCAGGCGATATTCAGCTTACGAAAGCCAACTTTTACTTCTGGACGAGCGGCTCTGAGGAGCAAAGGTCCCAGACTGGACTTCTGCGTTACCTCCTCCATCAGCTACTCGCTTCCAATGACCATCTGATGCCAAAGGTATTCCCCGATCTGTGGAAGAAACTGTCTGCGATGAGTACCCGAGAGCGCATTCGATTTTCACAAGAGTGGACCGTCAAAGACCTCATGGATGGATTCTATAGATTTCTGGGCCATGCTTTGAAATCAACCAAGATATGCCTCTTTGTTGATGGGCTAGATGAATTCAACGGCGACCACCAGGAAATCATCCGTTTCTTCAAGAAGATTGCTGAAGATGGAGACAGAAACAGAGTCAAGTTATGTCTGTCCTCTCGACCTTGGCCCGTTTTCGAAGAAGCATTTGAATATGCTGTACCGAATCTCAAGTTGCAGGAACTTACCTTCAACGACATGGCGACGTATGTTCGAGACCATCTCAGCCAGAACCCAAAAATTAAGGAACTCATCAATGAAAATCGTTCATTGGTCTCGGACGTTGTTGAGCGGGCCGAGGGCGTTTTTCTCTGGGTCCGCCTCGTTGTGAGAAAGATCCTGGAAATCCATGGAGACGATCCAGACCTTCTCCAAATCAGCGAATTCCTCCTCAGCCTACCATCCGATCTCGACGACTTGTTTGGCAAGCTCCTATTCCAAGATCAGACCAAGATTCAGGTCGCAGAGTCATCAAAAGTATTTCAGTTGGTACATGCGAGAGAGACGGTTGCCGCTTTCGTCAAAGATGAGTCTTCAAATGCTCTCACCATCTGGGAGATATCATTTGCTCTAGACCCAGCGCTCCTGGAGATCAATGATCAAGATCAATTTCGAGAAGCAACAGACGACGAGATCCTCGACCAGTGGAAAATGACATTCGAGAGGATCAACTTTAGCTCGACTGGACTTCTTGAAATCTACCTAGAACGCACACGAGGCAACCTTTTCAAGTCATCACATTCTGGAGACAGCTTTGGAACCCGGGCTCGACGCCTCGCTAAAAGCAGAATCACTTATCTGCACCGCACCGTTCGAGACTATCTCATTGCCAAGCCAGGTGTCTGGAAAAACATATTGAATCATTCTCCTGCCAGCTTTGACCCACACCAGCGACTTATTCAGTCACACTGTCAGCGCATGAAGCATTCTATTGAGCCTATCGAGCATCATCGTCGCCTCGATGAGTGGTACCCGGAAATCGCTTTGTCCTTGTCTCATGCAAGATACATGTCCTATGCGGGTCGGGCTAAACAGCTTGACACTGTGAATCAACTTGAGCGCGGTATCTCGTGGTACTGGCAAGCCAAGGCAGACGACGAGTACGATCATTGGGCAAGATGTTGTTTCGGCACATACGAGCTACGGAGAGGCAATCAATTGATCATGCACCATCCATTCCTAGCCCTATGCACCAAATTCGGCTTGGAAGAGTATGTCCTTGCCACCCTCGACCAGCTTGCTGAAGCAAATGGTTCCGCGAAGCTGAAAAAGGATGAAAGCTCCACAGGTCGCGTTGAGGAAGAGACTCCACTTCTTACATATGCCTTGGAATTCATGACATCACGCCGGAAGACAATCATGCCTCTATCGTCACCATCATTCGTTGAGTCGTTGCTCAAGAGTCGACATATTGGCCATCCTGTACTCGGGAGATTCATTGGCACTGCCAATATGGAGTTTGACTCTCCTCTGACCAAAGAACGCAATACTACTCCTTGGCTTTTGACACTGACCCAGCTCCGTGACGCAAAACGAAGAGGATTTATCGAACCATTCGATGTCACCACAGACGGAACGTCTAGATGGACCGCAATTGTCAGAATGCTGATTGAGGATGGAGAAGCGGACAAGAAAGCATTTTTGAAGTATAACGGCTTTGATCCGGCGTGTCATGCTAAGGATGTCCTCTGTGGGCGCGAGCAACTGGGGTCTGTAGACGACTGGTGGATCCAGCAATTGGGACAATTACTCGATTGATGCGCATTCGGCGTCATTGACCCCGGCGCCCAAAGATTCAGAACAAGCATTGTCAATAATTGAAATTATATAAATATGCGATAAGCTCTCAGCTGTAGTTTGCGTGATCTGATGGCAACGATACTGGCTCACCGGCCCACTGTTCCGACGCTGCATGAATCCCCTGACTGCCAAACTTTCGCTGCGCCTGGAAGGTTTCCAGAGTTCCGGGATCCGACACCATCTCATCGCTGAATGGGTAAGGCACTGGGACCTGTAAACCCTTCTGGAATGCGGGCCGTTGTGCTACTTTGGCATGCCAGGCCTGGATGTGCGGAGACTCGGTAATGTCCACGCCACACCACTTGCTTGAATGAACATACATGAATACCGCACAGTCAGCTATCGTGAGGCGATCCCCAGCTACGAATGCGTTTGTGGACTAGACAAAATATTAGCATTCTGTGCCGCGCTGTCTAGTTCAAACCCGCACGCTTGGGTCATGACCTACCAGCTGCTTGTCCAGTACATGGTTGAGTCGTCGAGACTCGGCCAAGAAACGCCAGCTCGAGTATGGCTCTGGTTGAGGGACGTATCGATGAAAGAAGGTCGACTGACCTAGGCTAGGACCATGACCAGAGACCTGCCACGAGAGCTTTGTCCAAGACGCGTTAGTTGATATCAACTCTAGATGCCGAATAGGAGAACTCACCCAAGACAGCTGCGTCCAGTACTCCTGCGTCCCGACCGGGTACGACAGCTTGTTCTCCTTGTCGAACTCGCTGACCATGTACAGGAGGCAGGCGGCGCTCTCGAACACAGTCACGGCCGTGCCGTCGTCTTTGACGTGCACGATGGCCGGCACGCGGCCGTTTGGGTTGATGGCCGTGTACCAGTCGGATTTGATCTCGTTTGTGGCAAAGTCTAGGTTGATGTAGTTGTACGGAACACTTGTGGTGAGATTCAGTGAGCGAATGATCATTGAAAGGTCTTCAGTTATGCCTTCTCTTACCCGAGCTCTTCGGCTGCGATGGTCAGTTTGTACGGGTTGACGGCCCCCATGCCGTAAATGTTCAATCCCGGCTTGGGAGCTTTCTCGGGAGGGACTTCTGCCATCTTGAGGAGGATGTGGCGATTCAGTCGAAATGAGAAATCAAATTACTTGAATTGTGAACAGAATCAAGCAGAGAAGCGAGCAAGGCAACATATATAACCCCGGATAGGCTCGGTGGTCATTTATAATCATAACCTAGGACCATAACGCCATGATATGATGGCTTGCTCCATACATGACCATCGCAGCAGTGGAGAAGCGGGGTTGGTCGATGCTGCGATCTCACTTTTGTCCTTGCGTCGTCTCGGCTCACATTTCTTGGCATATCAAGCCGATCTGAGTTTTGAAGTGATAATTGTCGGGCTGCACCGTTTGTGCCAAGGGTCTGCTCTTATTTCGGATTACGTGAGAATCTTAATTGTTGCTGTAGTGGGGGATTGTGCAACCCAAGCCCTGAAGATTGATTCGTCCCCACTTGTCTCCGAATGGATAGGTACCTATAGTAACTGACGATCGCGATTAAAGCGACTATATTTTCTGTTATGTCGCAGCCACCTGAGAATGTGCTCCTATATGAGCGCAAGAATGTCGTAAAAAGACTGATGGACATTACATCATACCACAAAGACTCGGGTGGGAGTAATCGATAGCTTAAAGGTTCAGAAATTTCCTAGAAGCTGATTTCGTTACCGCCAAAGGACGTTGCAAGCGCTCGCAATGGAACATGGGTTACGGAGCTATTGATGCAGCCCGCGAACAAACTCCTTACACAGTCCAACATGCAGCATGCATATAGCAAACAAATCTATGGAGCATTCTTTACCAACTAGAAAGGTATAAATTGTCTTGGGTAGATCTCCATGAAAACCACACATCAATTTCCTTCGCAAAATATTCCACAACACAAGCAACCTCAAGATATATCAAATTATCTTCTGAAAGTCTGAGAAACCAAAACAAAAGGAAAACGTACCGGAACCCACCGCAATGACTTACAGCATCCTCATCTTTGCATACCGCAAGTCCGGCACCACGCCGGAAGAATTCCGGGCCGGCTACGAAGCCCACGTCCCCGTCGTCAAGGAAATGACCGGCGAGCACTTTCCCCTGTCGCACACGCGCCGCTACATCCAGCGCGCGGCCGGCCAGGCCGAGGGGACCACCGAGCGCAACGCCGACTACCCCGCGACCGTGCTCTTCGGCAGCCAGGCCGACTTTGACTACGACGCGGTCGCCGAGCTGACCTTTACCGACGCCGCCGCGTTCCAGACGTTCTTCGGCATCGTCCAGAAGCCCGAGAACTGGGAGCGGATTCAGGCCGACGAGGCAAAGTTCCTCGACACCTTCAAGATGACGGTCGTCGGGGAGACGATTGTGACGACCCATTAGGTCAGACGGCTTGCATATTTTTCGACAGAGCAGTTCACATAATTCAATCGGTGCTCAATTCAATAGCAGCGGGAATATTTTCCTTGTCCTGTTTTATGGGGTCTATGAGAGCACTATCGAACCCCAGTTGGTATGGCCGTTGCTTGCTTAGACTATTCTCAATCTGAAGCCATTCCCGCCCCAATGACTGAGACATCATCCCGTTACATTGTTCGCTTTTGCTGTCTTCATCAATTGTGTTCCATCCGATCAACTTGCTGTTTTGGTGATCAATATACTACCTACCCAGTACTCTTGCGGCTTTGGCGCAAGCGAGTCGACTAGCCGAGATAGTCCAGCGCCGTTTCTCGCTACTATACATCGCTTGGCGCCTCGAGTACCCTGTCGCGGCTCAGTCTTGCTGCCCATGTTGCCGCTCAGGAGATCAATTCGAAACTCAATGAAGGCTGTGTTGACAAGACTTGAGTAGTCATAAACTCATACGCCAGAGCAGTGGATTTACTTTATCCCAGTCCGTGAGTATCTGGTATCTACAGGATTCAATGCCATCAACTTTTAAAACAGGGCTAACAACCAGCCAGGCTACAGCGGCCGCGGTTGCCTAATCCTACTAGGACTAAATTAGTGCCAAGCGATATGATAAAACGGCTGACCGACCTCCTTTATCTTGATTTCGTTGTTCCAAGATACTTCAAGTATTCATCTCTACTTCTCATAACCACAAGATGGGATACTCCGAGATCGCCTGCCAGATTTGTGGCATGAGCTTCAATGTCGGCCGGCTTCGAAAAACGACGGAGCCGCGATCTGCCGGATGGGACTCTTCTGGATATGGCAGCAGCTGGTTCAACCGTCGGTCTTCAAACTCGTCCCGGTTCTGTCCGGAGTCAGCCGGATGCATGGTTGTCCGCCGTATGCGCCGCGACCAAGATGAAGAGAAGCCGGAAGACGCCATAGCCGACGAGGAAGGCGAGGATGAGGATGAGGATGAGGACTATATGGCCCAGTCGCTGGAGGAGACTGATCCATACGAGTACGACTCGCAACATGAGAGCGAACCAGAGGTCAACATGGAGGACGATGACGAGAATGACGATGCCATGTCATGCTCGTCGGAATCCTCTGACAAGTACCGCGCTTTCGTCCAGAGCTTGGCTCCTGTCGCACCTCCCGAGAGATTGATCCCGGAGCACGAAGCGCCAGAGGATGACGGCTTTGAATATGAGCACCTTGCCGGCGGGCTCGAATGCAAGTGGCTTGAGAGTTGCCTTTGCGAGGGCGCTTACAACGGACACGCTATTTCGGCCGAGGAGATGCGCGGATGCACCACTCTTCAATGCCTTGTTCCCAAGGGCGACGACTGGGAATCCGAAGACGGCGATGAGGAATTCGAAAAGTCTGGCAAATTCTTCCTCAGCGGCCTCAGTGATCACTCCCCGAGCCTGGATGTGTCCTGGCCGCAGATGTTCCCCCCTCGGCATGACTGCAGCGAGACAAAGGCCGACAACACTTTTTATGTCGACGAGTGGTTCGAAGAGTATGCGATGCCATTTCATCCGACATGCCTCGAGGTATTCAAGCGCGCATCCGTTCGGCGATCCGGGTCTGTTGACTACGAGGGGCTGATCAACTGGTGGATTATCGAGGCTGGGCATAGGTTTCACGGTTTCCCGCGAGATCCGGCTGTCACAACTGAGCAGTGGTTTTTGCATGTATCCGGCAACGAATTCGTGGCCGCGAATCCATGCTTTGGGACCAAAATGGAATCGATGCTGGCTGCCTCGGACCGGACAGGCGACCCCGGCTTCGTGTATGACACACCTGTGTTTGGGGAAGCACACCGTACTTCGAGCGATGTGTTTGCCCAGCTGCCACGAGAACTGTGCTTCATGGTGCTGGATCAACTACAGTCACGAGACATTGCGAATCTCCGTCTCGTCTCTCGGTCCTTTCACCAGCTTCCGCAGTCATTCTTTCGCTCGTTGACTTTGCGAGAGATGCCTTGGCTGTGGGAAGCATGGTGCGATATGGACTACTCAAAATGGGCATATCCCCTGGCCACGGAGCTGCGCCGCAAGAATAAAACATACAGCGAACGGCTCAACAATATCATCCTAGCACAGAACGTCCTTAAAGAAGAGGCTCGCACTGCCGGAGATGAGGAATTGCACCAGGCTGCAATTCATGCATTACAGCAGGTTGCAGCTGAGGAGGAACACGAGCGCGACAGTTTTGCCACGCCACCGACTTTGCAGGCCGCGGAGAAGACTGACTGGTACCATATGCGCTGTGAACTGGCGCGGAACAACTCCCGCTTGCTTGGCTTGAGAAACAGGCGCCGGATCTGGGTTGACTGCCAGGAGATTCTCGACCGCATCTCTCGCTACCGTGGCGAAGGCATCATGACCCCAGGCCAAATCGTCAGCGCGCGGGAAGTGACTGAAGAGGCCAGACGGCAGCTCATAGAATCAAACCGCCGTTGGCACAACTTCTGTCAAGCTGGACGGCCGGGGACTTACAATTTTGATGATTGGGCCTGAACAACCTTTGTCAATTAGAATTGGTGTATTACGACCGTCAACCGTTTTCCATAGACTCAAGCTGCATGGACCATCTGCAATAGATTACTACGCATCGCATATCACTTGTCACCTACAACATGCCACGATCAAGTACCTCGATTTAGCCATGCCACAGAATACTGCCAGACTCGGTTGCAGCCACATCGGCCATGAAAGAAAAGAACCATGCTTGATGTTCGAGTTATGGCCCCAGGATCTCATCGGGATCGGGGTGAGGAATCCAGCCCATGATCTTTGACAGTTGTGTCTTCCCATTCTCAAATACATACCACTTGCACAGTTCGTCTAGAGTTCCAGTCACAAAATCCATCGAAACTCTAATACCGAGCCAAGATCTTCCGGCCCAGAACTGTCAAGTCTTGGAGCCTCTGTACAGGCTCTCCTTGCCGCGGTATGATTAGTGATTGCCTGGTCAATGCATGATTGTATATCAATAGAAACGATCCGCCCTGGCTTGGCGTGAGTACAGAGCTCTAGACTGCTGTATGCATTAATGTGAACATGTATAGTGGGAGAGCCCTTTATCAAGAGGATGCAATCCGAAGGCGCCAAAAGGACGCCTCGAGGAAGCGGCGCAAATTCGTCCAGGGAATTTTGACTCTCGCGATTTGACGAAAATGTGTGTTCGTCCATAGATCTAATCCATAGCATTTGTTGTGTGGTCTTGACTTTTTCTTTTTCTTTTCTTCTTCTTCTTGCCTGTTGCAATCTTCGTCCGTGGCCAGACTACATCAATTCCGCCTTTGAGTTGATTGATTCAAAATGAATGCGACGAGCGAATATATCGCAACTGGATACCGCTGAGTCTATTCTCTCCGTGGGCGCTGACACAGTAAACGATGTATACGATCGGGGAATTCCTCCGAGGCTCAACGACAACGCTGACGAGAGTACATACGAGCGTCACCTCAAATCACCACAGCCACTCTTGGACTTTGGCATTTCTTGTGCCGTGTCTATACATTTGTAAGGCGTCTTGAATACCTGCTGCCTATTTGCTGGATTCTCTAAGCCTCAATGCGAGGAGTTCCAACTCGCCTGTGATGGCATAGCACATGGTAGACGTGAAGAGCCAAGAACTGAGAGAAGCCGATTAGACTTTGGAAGGATGTCACGGTGCTGGAACCTTGTATATTGCATAATTAAGGCAATAAACATGTTGCTATCGGTGATCTAGATGCATCAGACTTGAGGTCGATGTCACTGCTGATGGATATTTCCTGTCCTTGGCCAGCAGTGAGAGGACATGGCAGCGACAAGTTTTCAAGACGGCAAATGGATATAAAAAAGGGAGACGGTTCTCCTCATCATTCATTCCAGATCTTCACCGTCACTCCCAAACGATAGAAACACAGAGCCCTCCAGATCTTCCCAACCCTCTTATTTGTCTCCCTCCCCCGTCTCCTCTTGAACACCCAGTTTCTCAAAATGCGCTTCGCAGAGCTCATCACCATCTTCGCCGCCGCAGTCCTCGGCGCGCCCGCTGACTCGGGCCTCAACAAGAGGTCCTGGACCAGCCCCGAGTCCGGCCTTCACGTGCGCGGCCTGGGCTACCAGGGCGACGGGTTCTACCTGGCCGTCTTCAACGAGTCGGGCGTCGCCGACGTCCAGTTCACGCCCGTCGAGGAGCTGAACGCCACCAGCCCCGCCGGCGACGTCTCTCGCCGCGGAGACGACGACGGGAACGCGCTGGCCAAGCGTGCCGGCACGACCTGCAGCGGCAAGTTCAGCGGCAACCTGTACAACCTGGACTGGGCCAACTGGAAGCTGGCGCAGAACGCCGACGCCGTGCACAATTACGGGTACCACGCCTGGGGATGGGTAAGTCGAACCAAACAAGAGGATTGCGGACCTCCCTCATTGCGAACTCTTCTTCTCTTCGGAAAGTCGTGGCTAACAGAGACAACAGGTCCACAACCAGGCCGAGACGTCCTACTTCTGCAACTACCAGGCCAACTACCTGACCTACCAGCTGATCATCGACATGCACACCGTCGTCAGCAACAAGTGCGGCCAGTCGGCCTACGGCTTCGACCGCAGGACCAACGGCGGCGGCGCCAATGACTTGGCGGTCGGTCGCACTTGGTACAACAGCGACTTTTGCGAGTCCGGCTTCAAGGGCTGAGCGAGCAGCTGATGCTGATTGAGGTGATGACACGATCAGGAGACGATCGAAAACAAGAGTGGTCGTTGAGCTTTTGTGCTACAAATTCCCTCTCGGGGGTTATATCTGGCTGTGGTGGTGGATACACGTGGACAGAATTGTTGGAGGCTTATTGGTTTGGATATTTCAGATAGCTATTCACTTCTTCGCTCCTCTCTTTTATAGGTTTATCAAGAGCTCACTATTGCGCACTTACGGTATACTTGGTTTGATGACTACCTACGTCGCCGGGATGAGCGAAATAGGACACCCGTGGGCGCTCTTTGCCGTCAGAGCCACCTGTGCCTGGTAGGGCTTGTCGTCCTCGCTCTTGATCCTGCTAAACTCTTGCAATATCCGGGATACTATGTACGAGGCCTCCATGGTGGCCTTTTGCTGGGCCAGGCACTGCCGAGGCCCGGCTCCAAAAGGCAGGAAGGTGAATGGTGGAGGGCTATAATCATTTTCCCACCGGGAGGGAACAAATTCATCTGCATCAGGCCCCCAAACCTTGGGATCGCGATGCAGTGTGGCGAAGCAGACATCGAACAAAGTGCCGGCCGGCGCGAAAACTGGAGCTGTGCCATCTGGGCCTCCACCGGTAGGTAGAATTGTGTCTCTCAGAGCAATGCGGTTGTTCTGTGGAAACACAGGGTATAGACGGAGAGCTGGTCATTATGTTAGCGAATGCATTCAATCAAGAGGCAGATGATGGTAGACATACTCTCGGTGATGACATGTTGCAGAGATCTGATCCGTGGCAACGAGTCAAAATCCAGCGGCTTGTCACCCAGGGCCAGGACTTCAGCTCGCACTTGGTCGGCCACAGTAGGATGACTGGCCAAATTTCGGATTACATGGCTGATGAGAGAAGCGGTTGTCTCGGTTGCTGCCATCATGGCCTGTACCGCTTGGTTCCGCAGAAGGATCCTATTGTCCGTCGCTTGCGCCATGTTGAACAAAAGAGTCCGGCGCTTGGCCTCGTCGTGACTGTGTTCCACCGAGTCGACCTTGCCACGATACTCGAGAGCTCTGTCGACGTAAGTGTCGGCGAACTTGTGGACCTTGTCACATGCCTTGAGCCAGGAGCCCTTTGGCATCAAGAAGTTCAGAGGTCCCAGTGCAATGCGCAACCCGCAACCGTTGAAGCCGGCCTGGAAGGCATCCAAGAAGCCTCCTGCATGGGCTGGAGGCGTACCCGAAAGCATTCCGATTGGCTCTCCGAACAAGAAGAGCGTATTCAAGTCGAGATACTGGATAGTGCGCACATGTTAGTGAGACCGGAACAGCGAGTAGTGATTCACAAGATATACCAATTTTAAGAGATAGGGCTGCAAATCAAACTTGGAACCGTCCTTTGGGACCTGAGCCAAGAGAATCTGGAGATGCTCTTCGAGACGACCAAAATCAGCAATATTGGACCTGTGGAAGCCGGGCTTCAGCAGGTCGTGGGATATCTTCCAGTCGGCGCCGTCGGTTGTGATGAATCCCGCGCCGCAGAATGGGCCCATATTATGAAGCCGCAGAGGCTGGACGCCCCAGTCGGCAGCATTCTTGGAAAAGACTGCCCGCAGATTTTCTGGGTGGATGGAAGATATGGCATGCGAGCCGAGATTCAGGCTTTCAAACGTATGGCCACATGTGTCATATCGGCGCTGGTGCTCGACCAGAAATGTGTTCTTGGAGATGGCGTCTCCTGTCTTCAGAAAGATATCCAGACCAAAGACGGGATCTATATGCTTGTAGCGGGCTGCGGGCTGGCATCCATGCTGTTGAGCGATGAGTCGTAGTGCGTAGCCTAGATACAGGCGATACCCGGCATAGGCGGCGACCAAAGACGCCAGAAGCGTCAAAATTGACGAGCCAGCCATGATGGTTTTGGTGCAGTGGAAAGAATGACGAGCAAAGGAGGAAGTGATCTAGCCACCTGAGGTTTGAACTTGAAGTATAAAAACAAAGACGACCTCTGAATGGCCCGTGCGCCTGCGTTGGCTAGTGCTATAACTGCTATGCACGCCGCAGCATTGCATACAGCCAATCAAATAAAATCCATTATGAATGTCAATTGAAGACAATGATGACTGGAATGAAATTTGCATCGATTGATACGTTAACCTCTTGTATATTCAGTTGGATTATCCAAAGTTTAGATATATTCATGGTGCTATTGATCTATTGTATATAATATTGATTTTGAATATTCCAGTCCTGACTTATCGCCCAGTGGCACCATCCAGTGGGAATTTCACGATGCCCGTATACTTGTTGCGTCATCTTACGGCTGCCAATGGGCTGAAACAATGCCGCATCGGCATTAAGCACAGTCTCGATGCCTTCAAACTAGAATCGAGAATTTTTCTCACTAAATCAAGTCTGGCAATATCGCTGCTCCCTTTTCTGGTTACTGAACAACTCCATCATGATCAAGTCAGAACCCCCTACGAGTTATCCCCGTACCTCAATGCGTTTCCGGACTGTGACACGGCACACCCGGATACTAATTATGACTCGGGCGCGCGGCATCAGCGCCAGCAGGAGCTTCATCAACAGTGATCCGACCAGCCGCGAAAGACCCAGCGAAAGTGATAGACGTCGGATCCGCGCACCGGTTGGTTCTGGAAATAGTCGTCTGTCATGAAGAATACGCGGTCCACCAGCAGCCTGCGGCGGGATCGACTCCCGTGCTTCATGCTCCAGCGTCGCGGCGTCCTATATTATATTGCTCACCTTCGGCAGGTGCGGCGCGAGGACCACCCCGGTGAATCCAGCCGAGTCGCCAATACCGACGACCTGTGAAACGAGGTCCCAGCTAGAGGCCGTGTCGCACGGGTGATGTAGCGCCAGTTCCGTGTTGGAGTTGAAGTAGACCATGCGCAAATACATATCTCGATTGTATTCTGTATGCTGCGACAGTCCCCAGAACTCGACATGTGCTGCGATAAAAAAAAAATCATCGAGCACTGCGGCTCTTGCCACCCGGGCCGGAATCGCCTGCGTCGCGGCCAGGGGGTATCTCCTCGCAGACCATTGGGATCCAGGCAATACTCCTCAGCGACTCGGCGAGCATCTTGGACAAGTTTTCGAGCCAGTCACCCCCGGGGACTTCCAGAAAGACGTGCTTTGCGATAGCGTATCGTGTAATGCCGCGGACCTCGTCCTCGCGCTTCTGAAAATCTGCGGCCGCATCCGCATAACTGATGCTGCCCTCTGCAAGCCCCATGATTGGGAGGGCGAGTCGGTAAATGGCGGGCAGGTAAATAAGATTGATCTGCTTGAGTCTCCGTCAGTTTCCAAGTCCTCGACTATCACGAAAGGGTTACTCACTGCTAGGATCTGGTCGTACACATACGATCTTGGGCCCATGGAAGGAGCTTGTCGCTCCGTCGTAAGATCTACCATGGAACTCTGCAAATTCGTCACTTCCAGCGGGAAGGCAGGAAGGCACTTATGACCGTTCATGTCAAGCCAACCGAGCACACGTCTTGCGTAGATTCAACTGCGCACTTGCCTTGACTGTCCTGTATCTTTTTCTCTCCGGTGTCAAGGTCACCAGCAACCTTCGCAGACACCGGAATGTGTCGAGTTTGTTAGAAGCTCAAACTGCCCCGGGCTCGCCAAAGGTTGGCCGGGCCCAGGGAAACACGAAAGGAATGGTTATGCCTCATGTCTGCGCCGCCCTAAGTACTTGTCTCTGGTTACCTGACTGGCTTCCCAGGCAAATCTCAGGCAAATCTCCGGTAGTCGTCCGTTTGCATTCTCTGAAACGGCCAATAGTTGGGTGGGCAACCGACCCAAGCTTATAATAGGTTCTGATCTACTCTCTACCACCACAGCAGACGAACACCTTGTAATACCGGAGGGGTCTTGGTCGAGCTGGTGCAGCTGGTTAAAGTTAAATGTGGTAGGAAAATCTGCTGGGGGCATGACAAGTTTTCCGGTGCCTCGAGTTCGATTCGGACAACGGGCATTCTTTTTGACAATTTTTAACATTGCATTTGATTATTTCTGGTTTGCAAAATGCAATTCCGATTAAAATTTTGGAAATAGAGCAACGTCTTTTGTGGTACCGTCAGAGTAGAATTGACCACTTCAAATGCCGTGACCAATTGCAAACCTGCATGGCACTTTCGGTGCATTTCTTGCAATCATCCACTTCTGGTGGGTGGATGCGACTATACTGCCAACACCAACGATGCATCACAGACACAGTCGCGATGCAGATCTTCCTTGAATTTGGTGCAGGTCTTCACCAACTGCAGGACTTATTGTGGAGCCTGCCACAATGGCTCGGTGCATATGAGGCACGACGAGATACTCGAAGATCATAGTCACTTGGTAAAGAGCAACAATTTTAAGAAAACAGAAAACAAAAAAACTGTCTTCACCAGACTCGCCACTCATCATGACCTCATCGCAAAGCAGAATTCGCGAATTGTCAGAAGCAATCGCTACCCATTCTCGTCTCGTTGACGATCATCTCTCGGAGAACAATCTGCCGCAGCCCAGCTTCGATGCAAATGGTCCCAGTGACTTGAACCTACCACCTGCTATCGAAGAGTCGCGAGGAAAGGTCCTCGCAGCAACACAAGAGCTCAATGACCTGCTTCAAGGACCGAGAAACTTGCTCTTCAACCATGAGGTACGGCTATCCTTCCGACAAAAGCTACAAGACAGACTGTTCTGACGTCAAGCAGCACAATCAATTGGTCTATATGAAGTTCATCCACCATTTCAATGTTGCCAAGAAGGTCCCTGTGTCGGGAGGTATCACTTACGATGAGCTGGCAGCATCTACCGGTGTCGATCGCGATGCTCTCTGCCGCGTCCTGCGGTTCGGAATCGCCTTCCGGATCTTTCAAGAGCCGCAGCCTGGGACTATCGCGCATTCTACAGCCTCGAGGCTGATCGCCGAGGAAGAGGCGGTGGCCGACTGGGTCGGCGCCAATGTGGATGACATGTGGCCATCGGCGCAAAGGTTGGTGGACGCCTTGACGAAATGGCCGGCGGCAGACGAGCCGGACCAAACAGTAGGTGATGCTCCCCTTTGATCAGTCGTCCATTGGTGCTGAGCCCAAGTTGTAGGGATTCACTTTGGCCGACGGGAGCGGACAAGCCTTTTATACCGCGCTCTCACGAGATCCCGGTCGCGCGCGCCGTTTCGGGGGCGCCATGAGCTTCTTCACCACTGGGCCTGGATACTCCCTGGACCACCTGACAGATCACTATCCCTGGGCGTCACATGGTACCGGCACCGTTGTGGACATGGGAGGGTCGCACGGCGATGCAGCTTTCGCCATTGCGCGCAAGTTCCCAGACCTCGACCTGGTTGTCCAGGAGCTGCCCGAAGTCGTCGCCAGCTCGCAGCATCAACCTGGGCTCAAGGTGCAATTCCAGTCGCACGACTTCTTCGAAGAGCAACCGATCAAGGGCGCCAGTATGTACATCTATCGCTGGATTCTCCACAACTGGCCGGACAAGTACTGCGTCAAGATCTTGCAGGCTTTGATCCCGGCGCTGCAGCCAGGCTCCCGGGTCCTGGTCATGGATTTTGTGATGCCCCCGCCGTGCGTGCTTCCTAACGCTGTTGAGCGCAAACTGAGGTAAGCGAAGCAGATCCAAGCATTTAGAAGAGTATTACTGACGGCGCTTGTTCCCGCATCAGAGCAATGGATGTCACCATAATGGAGATTGGCAACGCGAAAGAGCGCGATTTGGACGAGTGGAAGTCTGTATTTCAGCAGGCTGATCCAAAGTTTGTCTTGAAAGAAGTGCGACAGCCGCCAGGGTCCAGCCTTTCTATTCTGGAGTTTATTTGGGAGTGATAGAATAGTCAGCTCAGCGCAGAATCATCCATCAGGCTGTCCAGCACCCTAAGAACTGCTGCATAAACCCCGCTTTTCAAACGTATACGAGCACCGCCGAGATTCTGGTCATGTCTTGTACCTTTGTGTCAGCAAGCCCTCGTTCGTAAAAGTAAACAGGTATTTGATGGGATGGAACATAGATTACGACGTCATGGTCGTCTGCGTTCTCCAATACATATTCCCCTTGTCATGTGATTGACATTGAGTGCGGCCAACGCCGATTGGCGAGGATGCAGCACAGCCTCTTCAGACTGACCGGGCGAACAGGCAGGCTTCCTCACCCCCGCTCCAGCTGAAATCGATGGGAAAGAGCAACACTATCTGTGGGTGCCTGGGTTCATCTGTTTCCAAGACAAAATTCGTTATCACGCCAGCGCCGTTTCGTCAGAAGACAAGGAATGGCCGAGTATTATCATCAATATCTTTTGGCATAGTTGTTGAAATGGCCGAGGCTGCAGGCCTTGCCCTTGGGGTTCTGGGCATCGTGAGCCTATTTACCTCCTGCGTGGAGAACTTCGATATTGTCGTCCGCGCGAAAGAATTCAGCAAGGAGTTTGATTTGCAATGTACACTGGTAGGTGCACACTATCCACCTTCGGGAGCACGTAATAGCGAAACTAACTACCGCAGCTCTCGGTGCAGCGCTTTCGCTTGGGTGTTTGGGGAGAAAGTCTAGGCTTGGTTGAGTCAAAATATCAACGGCAGCGACACAATCAAGCTCTCGAAAAAGAGGATCTGCGATCTGTAATTGTGTCGACCTTGAATCAGCTATGCCTGTTGTTGAACCAAGCAGATGTTGTTGCTGGTCGCTATGCTCTACAAGATGAAGTCAACAACACATTGTCCTCGGAGCTTGTGGCATCCTCAAAGGGCATGACTGTCTTTCGCGAGTCATTCGAAAAGTTCCGGGATCGACTGAAGAGAAACCAGAAGCAGAAATCGGTGTGGATGGTGACCAGGTGGTCCATCTACGATCAAGCAAAGTTCGAAACGTTGGTGGCCAACATTACAAAGCTCATTGACGGACTCGAGGCCATCACAGCCCACCTTGGTTTGGTCTCTCAGCAGCATGCCAAGCTGGAAGAAGAGATTGCATCGCTTTCCGATACACAATCTCTTCGACTTCTGCAGGAGGTCGGCTCCATTCACGGCGCGAATGATGTGTTGCGAGCAACCTCTGATACTGCAAGTGTACGCTTGACACTGCTCACTTCCAGCTCTGGCTCCTCGTATCATACAGCGCCCACTGCACAGTCACATCGATCCATGTATATCAGTACGGGTGCCAGACGCAACATGTTAGACAGCGCCTTGCAGCGAGCTGTCCAGATAGCGGAGAAGAAAGCACAAGAGGGTGGAACAGAACCGATCTCGTACCTAGAGGAGACATCACAACAAACCTCTGATCCAGATCATCAAAAGGGCAGCGAGAAGCTCGAGAGTAGTGACTCCGACGATATACCTCAGCATCAACGCTGGATGGCAGCTCTGACCGCTTCCAAGTCTGTGCGCCCACAGCAGCGGCCTTTTCTCTCAGATAACTCCAAATTCGGCACAGTCCTAAGTCCCATAAGGGACGAAGACGAAGAAATTTGCACGCCGAAATTAGCCGGGTTCATGGCGAAAACTGGTGTTGAATCATCACAGGCTCAGCGCATCTTCATAGAATTGCGCAACATCCGGCGGGCCGCGATACCCTTCATCTCAGCTGCTCCTGTCGGCGATGCGCTAGACAAGATCCTGGCCAGCGTAGAAGGTCCCCCAGGAACTCCCTACGAAGGCGGAATATTTTGGATCACGGTACATATCAAGGAGAAGGAGCCTCCGTCGCTGCGATTCCATACTCGCGTCTATCATCCAAACATTGATCATACCGGGAGGCTTTGTGCCGATTACCATTCATGGTGGGCAGAGAGCAACCTCCTCAACACTCAAGAACGTAGGCAGCAGGATCTCCCCTGGTTCTCCAGATTAATAACTAACCAGTTCAATTTGGGTGCGTTGTTGGTCGCTGTATGTGGACTTCTGGCGGATCCTAACATCGACGATCCTCTTGTTCCCGAGATTGCTGCAAAATACATTACGGATTATGATGATTATCATGCGTCCGCTGCTTTTTACACAAGCAAGTATGCACGAGCAGGACGACCCAGAGAATGCGACCTTGTGTTTGCAGATCACCAAGGAGACCAAACGACTGCAGACCCAGCTCCTACTTCTACGCAAGGCCCAACCTTAAGCCTGGATGCCAACTTGAAAGCAACCAGTTTCATGTCTGACGAGGCTTCGAGGAATGAAATGGTGCAGTCCCTTGTGTCTCGGTACAACCGAGAAGGGCCACCCGAGGCAATGTCTATTCGCTCTTCGGACAGTCATAGTATTAAAAGCCGAATTTCAGAAGACTCCGGTCCAGAGCCGCTGGTGGGCCAACGCAAACCTTTTCTCGGCGAAATGACCAGCAACGAAGGTCATTACAATCTTTACGATCATTTCTTGGCCATGGCATCAGGGTTTGTCAAACCAGCTGTCGTTGCTCCTTTATTGGACGAGTTGTTTCGTAGCGATGAGCGATTTCGGTCGAGTGCAAACGCATCGGCGCAAGAGTCAGGCAAATTGGGAGCCACGAAAGCAACCTGAAAAATCGCTGGGAGCACATGACTTCTAAAGCAGTAGGGGTAGACGTGTAGCATTGGAAAGGTATTCTCATGGTCATCTCAATCACTTAGACAGTCCTTACCTCTATCATGAATGCCAGTACTCGTCTTTAAATCAAGCAAGGCCCATCAAATTACCGACTACAGCGGCACACCTATTCGGGAGACGATCCTTTCAACGGGGTAGAGCGATAGTAATCTGAATGATCTAATGCATACGAGGACGATTGGTCGCACTCCTTTTTGATGCAAGTCATGCAGTACCCATTGGATCTCACAAACTCGAAGTCCTCGGAAAGAGTTTGCTTGGAGGCTTCACTTTTTTACACTGAAGAAACAGAATCCATGGTCCTGATAGACCATTCAGAGATACCTTATCACCTAAGCATTAAGCCTATGAGTCCAAGGCACTCCAACCTCACGATCCTTGAAGGGCACGTATTCCAAAATATGCCCCCTCTTGATGCCCTCACCGATGATGCCCGCCACTTTCTCGACGCCAATCCAGGGGTTGACAAAACGGTCAAAGATCCAATTCCCCCAAGTCTCCCAGGTAATGCTGCGAATATGTTTTCTGCCAAAGCTTTGCAGCCGGCGGGCTGCGGGGTCCCGGATGTTCTGATACCGAGCAAACGCGTCCTCGATCGCCTTTGTGCTCGGATCGGCCTCGGACTGTAGGAGACGGTATAGCTCGTTGGCCAAGACGGTAGCTGAGTCGATGCCCGCGTTGACGCCCATGCCGCTGGCGGACGTGATTTTATGTACCGCATCGCCCGCAAGCGCGACACGCTCGTGATACCACTTGTCACAGTATCCCTCCTCCTGGTTCACCATGGCAGAGGTCTCCTTATCGGTGTGCTCCCACATATCCCCAAAGCGGACGCCAGGCGCGACAAAGATATCTCCCAGTTCATTAGCCAGGCGATCTCGGTCCTCGGTCGTATACCGCCGCGACTGTATTGCCGGCGTATTTGGTCGCAAAATGGCGAAGTATCCACGATCTTCTCCGACGGTAATCTGCGACACGATTCCAGTGCCGCGCGACTGATAGAACGTTCCTGCCTCCAATCCAATGCTGGAATGAAAGCATCCGTAGAGTCCCTGGTAGGTGGCAGTCATGGGACACGCGTCTGGCGGTGACTGAGCCAGCTTCTGCTGCATAATCTGGCGCGTTTTGCTGTAGACGCCATCGATGCCGATGAGAATGGACCCTTCTTCTGTGCCGCCATCTTTCAGGTGAACCCTGACGCCTTTGTCGTGTGCTTCAACGTCAATAACGGATGCACTAGTCTTGACCCGTGTCTCTTTTTCCGGCAGATTCTCGTAGAGAAGGGCAATTAGCTGTGCTCGCGATAAGCCCGCCATCGGATACGCGTGCCTACTTGATTTAGTTTTGGATAATGGCATTTCTCTTCAGGAATTCAGAATGTCATGGCGATATAACTCACCGTTCCTCCAAAACTGCCCACAAGGGCGCTGATTTGATAACTCGACCATCCAACGTCAGAAGATCGGTCAGGGTGTGAGCTGTGATCAAGTCCTTTTTGACTTCTCCATAAATGCCAAGCTGATCCAATAGCCTCAGTGTCTGTGGAAATACAAGCACTCCGGCGCCCTGATATCGAATCACCGTGTCATGCTGTTCAAGGATAATGTAATCAATATTCGCTCGAGAAAGGGCGTGTGCCAGATACAATCCAACAGGTCCAGCGCCCACGATGACGACGCGAAATCGTGTCGGAATCGATTCACCCATGGTCTCTGAGGAAGGCGGACTACGCTGACTCAAGTTCAGAGCGGACTGAAACGCGATGAAAGCAATCCACAATCCAGTAGAGAGCCGTTTGAGGTATGATTATGTTTTTCAATTGAAGTTGTGTCAGCCTAAGTTGTTGCTTATTATGTGAGCTCCCGCCGCGCCGCAAAATTCCGGACGCTATTTTGTGCATGTTGGGTGTCGGCCGCTCTCACCTCTTCCAAAAATAGCCCTGCCTATCAGAGCGACCGTAGATTTGTACGACGAGAGTCATCCATAACAGGGATACTGCTCCTTCAAATTGCCTAGATTTATCATTTATTGTCCAGTCGTGCTGCGATTGATATTAGTGCCATGGTTTTCTCTCGCCGCCGATTTCACACTCTCCACGTCATAGTGGAATTTCTTTGTCTTCTTGGAGGTCGCGGACCATGCTGATTTCCATCCAAAGCGTAGAAAGATGCGCTCAGCTGCCTCATAGTGTTCGAATGGCGTCGACTGTCATGTTACCCCAACCGCCTCTCCCCGGAACTTCAGAGGCTGCTATGGGGACTACTGCCGCCCGCGAGAGATATGGCGGACTTTCGAATTGAGTCAATTGGATGCGTTGGCAATGTAGGCTCTAAAGTCAAGATTTAGGCCGGCGCAAGTTCAGCATCAATGAACGAGTAACTACCAAAGATCCGGTGTCTCATTCAGTTCCAACCCCAAACGTTCGGAGATCCGACTGAAAGGGTTCTAAAACCTTTGTCGTGCACTTCCTAAAACCCGAGAATACGTTGTGCTCATGCTTTCCCATACCTTCTCTCTCCTCCAAAGTCATAATCTTCTGCGCAGATCTCTGTTTTGACATGGCTACGATCTCGGGGTATGTCCCACAGCCCAATTGCGGGCGCGGAACTGCTGGCATCGTCTGGGATTGCATCAGTACTACAGCATTCGCTATTTGGACCATTCAACATCCGGAGGTGGTGGACACGGCGTTGAAAACACGAATCCTTCACGCCGGTGCGGTCCTGCTCTTCCCCGAGTTTGGTGCTATCTGGGCAATAGAAGACCTGGCCAGGGCTCTGTGGCTTCGCAGCCAAATGAAACACAAATGGGCCGACTGGACCTTGAAGCAGTCATTCGCTGTCACTATGGGCGCAGTCCATGTCGTCTACCCCAGAGGGACTGGCCGTCCCCCGCGTTTGGACCAGAACGACGGCTGGCTCATCTGGGGCTTGAAGCAGTTCGGGTTCATGGCCAAGAGGTCTGGCGAAGGGTCTTGCCACGACCACGAACAAGAAAGCCTCGACCTTTCAGCAGAATACAAACACCTTTGGAAGATCATGCCAGAGAAGCGGACACTCTCCATGTCGACCATGTACCGCGACATGCCGAGGAACCTTCAAATCGACACGCGGTCCGCTACCAAGGGTTTCACAAAACTCCTGGCATTAGCACAAGTGATTGGGTTTCTTCTTCGGAACATCATTGCGCGTCGCGCGGGCGGCGTTGCCATCTCTCCCCTCGAGGTCGGCACCTTGGCCCATGTTGCGTGCGCCTTGATCGCCTTTGCCGCTTGGCATCAGAAGCCCCAAAATCTCGAGTTGCCCTTTCAAATTCACCTGACCGAACAGGAAGGAAATAGAATGAAGGAGTGTCTAACAAAGGGCAGTGGAAATCGTAACGAAATGCTTTCTTACAAGTGGATGGTCTGGCCGTCCTTACTTCTTTTGGGCGCCGTCACCGCGATCTATTTGGTATTGACGTGGAATACGCCCTTCCCTTCCGTTGTTGAGCTCTGGCTCTGGAGAGGTGCCCACATGGCATGTTTATTGTTTGGGACTCTGGCTGGTCTTATCATCATGTGCACACAATGGAATTCGCGATGGGTCGGCATTTTCATATTCATGTACGGGCTAGCGCGATCCGCCGTTATAGTGCAGAGCCTGATGTGGTTCAGGATTGCGACAAGCGACGTTTACGCAAAGTCAACATGGACCTGGACGGAGTATTGGCCGGGCTTCGGCATTTAGCATGGATGACTACGGAAGGCCGCGCCGTAAGTAAAATTCTTACTTGAGTGGTGGCTTTGGGATACTTCCATAGATACTGGCTTCTTCATTGTCATTTTGCTGCTCATAGTCGTCAAACCTGAAATCACTACCAGCAAGGAGAGAGGAACGGAAGCGGAACAAGCTTGCACATTCAACGTATGAGCATATCTAACTGTCGGCGCTCCTGTTGAGGCTCAGGGGTTGTTTCTCGGATGCCGCTCAAAAGTCGATCCTAAGGCTTAGTGAGATCTGGATCGCATTCCCATAATCAAGGACGAGGGTGGTATCTTGCGGAACAAACAGATACAACATCGAATCTTGATTCTAAGGTCGATAATCTGGCACCATACGCTCAGTCGTAATCAATCCAGAAGTCTGCATTCCTTCCGGAAAATAGCCTTAACAGGCCGCCAGGACCGGCCCGCTTTTGACCCCGAGCCACCACCATAAGCGACGAAAGATCACAAGGGTTGCCCACACAGCAAAAGCAAATTCATGTTTCTTTCGCTTGTGATGCAAAGGCAAATCATACATCCTTATGCTGGATCTGAGCTGCAGCCATACATCAAGTAGCGGGCTTGGAGAAGTAAGCATCTTCTACCAAAAGCAAGGAGGGTGGCTGTGGCAGAGCATACTGCAAGATATCGAATCTCACCACGGACATATGTGGCTCTACCGGCGGCTGTTCGATTATCCTATCACCGAACAGTACGGTACTGGTCTACCAATCCGTAACTTTTGGGGGGTTCCATGGCCTGCACGCAGTCTCCGCCTCTGTGCATTCAGGCTCTCTATCCTTGCCGGGCAAATGCAGACCGGGGCGGACCGAGCGTACGCACGCATTCGTGATCAAGAATTACACGACTGCCACACTCGCCTTATTCGAGAGTCTTGGGGAAGGTTATTTTGGAGAGGAATGGCACGGAAATGCGGAAAATTGGTGCCAGGGTATGCTCAACACCTCGGCGGGGTCGGAAGGGTTTTTTGTCAGCCCTGGCGAGTAGCAGCGAATCTGTAACCGCCATGCATCTGCTCAGCCTGCTTGCGACGTTACACTTTACCAATTGCAAGCCGGACAGAAAATTCCGAACTGGGCTATGATTTACTGCACTCCTGCGTGCTGCCCAATGCAGTTGTGTGGCGCAAGGTCGTGAGTTGTCATGGTCACTTCGCAGCCTGATGGCCAGACTTCCCTCGATATGCCATAGGCGGGCGTCTGAACATGACCCAGCTCTTGTACCTTTCGCCTGCGCATAAGTCTGGCATTTTCTGACTGCCACGAAGTTCTTTTGTCTTCGACGTGCATGCGTTAGAAAGATATTCGATCCTCGCCCACGATGAGGCTTATCGACGCCAAGCGCATGGCCCGTGACGGGCACCTCTGCCTTGTAGAAAGATCGCAGATATGTGACAAGCCATATGCAATTCTCTCCCATACATGGGGCCGACAAGAACTGGTTGAAAATTCAAACGGCGAGCAGGTTCGGGCGTGGGGCCATGATGACGCTGAGATCCTGTTCGCGGATGTCAATACCCAGACCACGAGGACAGAAAAGCCGGACGCGTGGGAGAAGATCTTGAGGGCCTGTCAAGCAGCACAGGACCACAACATCGATTATCTCTGGGTGGATACTTGCTGTTTCAACAAAGAAAGTTCGGCAGAGTTGGATGAGAGTATCAACGCAATGTTTGCTTGGTACAAGGAGTCGGAAGTCTGCCTCGTGTACTTGGCCGATTTCGAAGGCGATTCTGTAGGTCAAAAAGAAGACTTGGAAGATTGCCGTTGGTTTGGTAGAGGTTGGACGCTACAAGAATTGGTAGCTCCCAAGAAAGTCGAGTTCTACAATCAGAGTTGGAAGAACATTGGGTCAAACTGGAAGACCAATGGGCCCATACCCGCCTCTGATTCCACCGAGATCAATGGAGCCAGGCGCGACCTTGCCGGTATTCTGAGGGATATCACTGGAATCGACGGCGAAGCTTTCACGGGAAAGCCTTGCTCATCTTTCACGGTTGCCCAAAAGATGAAGTGGGCAGCCAAGAGGCAGACAAAACGACCAGAAGATCGAGCATACAGCCTTCTTGGTCTATTCGGCGTCCACATGAGTTTGATTTACGGTGTCGGGGCGGAAGCAGCATTTCGCAGACTGCAGGTAGAGATAATCCAAAACACGACCGACATGACCGTGTTCGCCTGGAATCCCGAGGAGCGCAAGAGTGGGAGTTCGGAAAGCACGGAATTCTGCAGCATGCTTGCAGATTCACCCGATCGATTCGACAAGAGTCCTTCGATGACAAGTATGGAACTCGAAGGACATTTCTCCATTACGAACAAGGGGGTTTCCCTGGATGCATCGACATTACGAGTTGTTCCAAAGGACATGCAGGAATCCAAACTACCTCTTGTCCTTGTGATAGGCTGGAGTGAAGAGTCTGAGTCGCCTGGGTATGTCTTATGTCATGGGGTCTACCTCCAGAAGATTGGCAGTGGCAACTACGTCCGCTATGGGAGTTACGGACTCGCCAAATTCAAGGAAGACAAGAAGGAGTACAAGTTGCAGCCAGTCCCTCGCCATCAGTGCTATATCACGATCTCTCTCTCCGATGCCGAGAGCGTGTTCAAAAAGTCACGCAGGCGTGCGATCATCGTGCCGGAAGAGTTCAAGCCCGCAAAGTCGGTAGACCCTGCCGAACCCAGCCTAGACTGGAGCATAAACGTCTTGGGCTGTGTGCCAGAACGCATCTGGGACTATCGGAACGGCTTGTTTTTCCGCGTCGGCTACGGACACAGGGATGTAGTCAGGGCTGTCTTTGTGGAGTTGGAGCTTCTCGAACGAACATTCAAGTTTGCCGTTCTTTTGCATGGAGATAGCGCCACACCCAAAGCTTACATTCTGGACAAAAGTAACGCAAAATGGCCAGATGTCAAGCCTATCTTCGGACCCAGTCAAAGGTTCGACTCGGCAAAATGGGATGATCTGACAATTGATCTCTCACGTCAAAGTGAATATCTTGATGTGGAAGCTCAAGGTCGCCACTTCCGTGTGTCGGCGTCGTTGTTCAAAGAACACAACGATGGAAGGTTGAGTTTGAAACTTGACGTTGCGCCTGATGCATATCATCAACTCGAGATTTTGAAGGGGAGAGTGAGGGTTTTGGAACAACAAATTCAGGAAAGCAGAAAACCCCGACGCAGGGACGAAGATGAGTGTGGCGGATCAGAGCCGGAGAGAGGTACGTCGAACAAACGCGTGAAGAAACGCTAGGGACGGAAGGAAACATTACTTCCTTTTTTTCTAGCATAAATCGAATCCAGGAGATGAATGATGGTTTGAAGCCCACCAGCCCTTTCATAGTGATAAAACGTGTTGCTTGCACAGGATATAGCCGACCTAGTTACCTGGCTCTCTAATCGAAGATATAATGAATCTTGCAATAATTGGTCAAGTTTAGATTAGTAAGATATCGATTTCAAGTGATTTCGAGCTGTCAAAAGTAAATAGAAATATTGTGTTTGTTGGATTTTGTGACAAAATATTAAGGTATCACTGCTCAAAGCCCTTGAGAATGATACCAAGCTACGCATTTTTCTGTTGCTTACGAATTACGGCCGTGCGACGAGGTTTTGTTTAGCTCACAGTTTATTTGTAAAAACATGAGTGCTATTGCCATTATCTTAGAGAAACATAAGTGAAAAGGCTTGTCTCATTTCGCCTAAGAATCTACCTCCGCTGTCAGGCTGAACCATCAATTCGTCTTGTCTAGGTGCGAGAACCAGTACTGACAGGCAGCCCGACATTTGAAGCATCTCAAATAAAATGATGTGCACATAAAACGCCGTTCAAGCCAACCGATTTGAGGCCCCAAACGACAACTCAAGGAATGATTAATAACACCTGAGAACATTCCGAACCGTCTATAGTACACTCTATGAAGAGTAAGAAATTTGAAGCTATGGCGAGTTGAAATCCCTAGGCTCTACGGGGGAAAGTCTTTCAGCTTTGACAAAAAGAGGTACTAAAACACCCTCGCCGACCCGAAACTTTGGGTAGCCAACGACCGCGAGTATAGCTGATACTGCATACGAGTGCATACTCAACGATATGAATTGAGAGTCGTCGTGTTCGAATATATCTTCCAAAAGTAAACGCTTTCTGGCGATATGCTGTGCTTCGGTCTCTGGCGGCTCGTTTGCTTTCCAGAGATTATCGTTCTCGGTGAATCCTTCTTCGATGATAAAACCAGGGTAGTTCTTCTCAATCCATGAGCGTGAGCTGCGCTTATCACAAGTATGATTAGTTAGTCTTTCTCTCAGCGCCTCTTTCACGATGGGATGTAGCTCGGAGTGCTGTTGATCCATCACGGGCCCATAAACGAGCTTGGTCGTTTCGAGACACCTCGCCAAGGGGCTGGTGTATAGTGTTTGTGGCAAGGGTGTCCCATCGGTCTTCGCATCTTCCGTCCAGAAGGTAGCCAGCTTTTTGGCTTGGGCGATTCCCTCGTTTACAAGAAGCGCATCAACCCACGTGAGTTTACCACCGTGGGCAAGACTGGTGCCTTCGAGCTTGACCTCTTCGGGCCGAGCACCATCGAGCAGCGAGAACTTGGTCTGGGAGAAGATTAGCCAGGACTCACAATATGAATAGGACATTTGTGAACTTACTTTCCAAGCCTCCGATCCTACCGCCTCCATCACTACGTTGTGCACACCAATACCATGACGTATCAAGTAGAACAACTTGTAGGATACACCATCGCCACATGTTTCGTTCAATATCTTGACATGTTCTTCGAATCGAGCCCACTGCGGTTGGTTGCTAGATGGCGTAGATTCCCGACTGTCGGCGTTGTAGTCCTGCTCCACAATCCCCAACCGTGGTTGTGTCGATATTTTACCTCCAGGGCATTTCTGTGCCTCTTCTGCATAATTGATGAAGTACTGTGGCAGACATGAGAATTTGTACTTTGGTGCCATCTTGATTTGCGAGGAACCGGCAACGCCAGTAGTTGTCGGCCCAGCGATTGATGTTATGACCCAGTTCTCTGTGATCGACTGCCTAGTCGATCGTAGAAGACTTGCTAGGCCTTCGACAAGCCAGTCAAATGATCTCCACATGAGGATAGTATGCTTTTGAAAAGGATTTCTCTCGTCGGTTCAGAGACCGCTGCCGAGATTGGATTTTCCCAGCGAAGAATGGAATGAAATTAAGCAAGTCGTTCCTCGGTAGTGGGGCAGCTCGAGCCTCGTGACAAGGGTGTCTTGGCTGTCGCGAGAACGACTCAGGCAAGATGGAATGGAGCCGCTAGGACGACTCAAGCTAGATGGAGAAGAGTCGCTTTGATAGCGACCGGACTTTCCAAACAGTGTGGTTTTCTCGCATTCCGCAGAAGAAAGCCGCAGTTAAGTACGTTCTGCTGAAGATGCAGGAAGAACGTCAGGTTGGTGATGATTCTTGGGAGGGGAAGCTGAAGGCAGCCTAACACAACGGAATGGAGGCGCACAGCCCCCAGCCGCGCTTACTTAAATCTACGCCACGTTACCTGGAAAAAGAAAAACGACAAGGGTCTCAGGTGCTCTCCTCGTTGGTACGATACGTGCCCCGTGGGAAGATTACCCTTGAGATCTACAACCAATCAAAAGAATCCTAAGCTGCAGCAAACGTGGCAGTGAAAATGGAAAATGTAAAATTCCAGAATCTCGGTCAGGCTTCAGTCCTGACCATCATGTCATTCTCTTATAAGGCTGCGCATCTCAGCCTGCACGATTTACGGACATGTAGAAATCACCTGCCAACCTGCCAACAAGGACATCTTGTAGTAGGTGGTCACGGCCGATGTTCACACGCTTATCTCAAGCGTCGAGGCCACGTCGCAGATGCCAATTTCTCAAAAGGATATGATCTTGGACATGAAATTCTACTCCGCTGATTCAAGCAGGTGACATATTTGCAAATGGTGCATTCTGTTGCGAAGGGCCTCGGATGACGTGAGAGAAGGGTGGTCTGGTGACGAATCAAGCCCTTCAACCTCTTTGCAGCTGTGTGTGCGGTAAAGGCATCTTGTAAATAGTTGTATCAATAAATGCGACGGAAGCGACAAATAACCAACATAAAAAAGTCAAGTTGAAGTGCTCTATTCTGTACATGCATTGAGAAAGAGTTTAATATCTTTCCAATCCTGTCGCCTGACGGTACCAAGTGCCACGCTGCTCAGCCACTCGGTGGCGCATCAAATGCAAAAATACAGGTCGGTAATGCCAGGCTCCAGCCTTCGCGAGATAGATATCGGCAGGCAGGTGCACCATATCAAAGTGCTTAAAAACTGTCGTCTGTTGGTCATCCTTCTCACCAGAGCTCCTGGCTTCATTCTCCGTGGTCGCCATATGCATCGATATTTGTGTGTAAAGATAATAAGGCTATCGGTTGTCGGAGTGATTTACGTTGGGGGATTCAAACGCTGCTCCCCCGCAATACCCCCAACTCGCATATGAGCACAGAGTCTTGACACCAACGTCCGTCTTGAAAGAAGTATAGAGTATACATTTATCCACGATGATAGCCTAGCCCCCATAGTGGAGCTTCGGTTCTGGTCTGCTAGCGCATTATACGCGACATCGACAGTGGACACCAACTGGAAAGTGAAGTACAAATCGGGTCTTTACAAGATACTTCGGCCAGAGTTCAGGCAAAGGTTGGCGCAACTGTGGAGGAGAGTGCCCGCGAAGACCCACGAATGAGCGGGATCATGTCGACGTAAATTAAATACTAGCATCTCGGTATGAGAGAAGGAGAGAGACTCCGACCGAGTTTCTTCGCTTCGGAGACGCGACTTGTGACATTGTCTGTTGCAGCACATTTACTGCATAGGCGTACGTTACCGCCAGTCTCGGAAGCCAGGGTTCCCACGTGAATTCACTAATGAATCTTTCATGCCGCTTCTAATTATGTGATCTATCAACGTAGTCGGCTTCATACTTCTGCATTTCCTCCTACGATTGTGAGTCGTCACTAATTCTCATCGGTGGCTCATTTCAAGTCATCGTTTTTCTTTGTTCGCTGGAAGTTTAAGCTGCATTTTGGATAATAAACTTCCTCTACTTACCACAGCTTTCAGCTGTTGTCTGGTAGTGCCTACACGAATCTCAGCCTCCAAATTGCCTAAGATAGTTCTCAGCTGCTCGTTCAGCACTTCAAGTGACGATTATTCCTTATGGAGACAGGCTGATGAGGTTCTGGATGTTCTAGTCGCTCAACTGCAGCACAGATACCAGATCTCGACCAGCCGACACAGAACTATCGTTGTGACATGTCTTCAGATCTAGGAGAGTCTTTAGTGTGAATGCTTGATGTTTGTGGCGTTTGTAGCAAAAGGAGATCTTGAAGAAAAAAATGCAAACCCGCGATTATAAAAGGTTTTGACGAACATCACTTCCATTTCCTCCTGTATCTTCTCACAGCAGTCTTACACTCGTTACTGTTTCGTTGCCTACACTCTTTCAGCCTTTTTTTTTTTTTTTTTTTTCGATTCAGCACGATGCATTCCTCATCTGGCTTCTTTGCTGTAGCTGCGGCATTGAGTTCGGCGGTATTGGCACGTCCAAGACTTGAGCAGCGCAATGCGACTTACGTTAGTTTCAACTGCCATAATCCAAAGCCAATAATAGCATGACTGACTCGAGTTGGTGTTGCAGTGTGCAGATGACGACCTGTACGAGCTCTTCCGCGTGGAGTCGCACACATCCAAGGCCAGCGCCTTCTGCAGCACTTATATTTCGCTGCGCACGTTGACACTTACGTCTACCGTTTCCTTCCAGCCGACGACCGTCTTTGCAGAGACCACCACAGTCACTCCGGCGACCACCTACGTGACCGTGACCAATTCGGACCAGGTCACCAACACCGCCACAGAAGTGACCTACACCACCATTGTGGTGTCAAGCACCGAGACTGTGGCTACCGATGCCGATATCTTCAGTACTACTAGTACCTTTACCATAACGGATGCGACCAGTTTTGCCACTGAGGTTTCCTTAGCCACGATTACCACTACTGATGCCACTTCTACAAACACCGAGACTGAGTAAGCAATACAGTCGATAAATAACTCCAGAGTGAAATCTAATATGGTCTGTCAATAGTCTTACCACTGCCACCGTCACGGCTGGCGGTCGAAAGAGGAGCGCAAAGTGTGGAAACCCGGACTGGTTGAGCACAGCTCTCACAAATGGGCCCTCGAGCTTGAGCTCTGCCTGTTCCTGTCTCATTCCCGTCACTCCCGTGACTGTAACTGTGACCCAGACTGGCGCTTTTATTACACAAACTAGCTTGGTATGTCCTCGATCGAGATACTTTCTACCAGAGTGACCTCTAACACATGCCCCAGGCTGTCTTCAACACCACTACCGCAGGCACGCAGACCACGGCCGTCACGGACACTGAGACGGAGACTGCCACGACCACGGCGACCGCAATCTCTACAACAACTATTGATGCGACGGCCACCACGAGCGTAACAGCCACTGTCATTGTTACGGAGGAAGCAACTGCTGCGGCTACGGAGACAGTCACTTCCACCGTCACCATCCAGGAAACCTCCATTGAGAGTACGACCTCTACGGTATTCAGCACTACAAGCTCAACCCTAGAAACGCCGAGCTCGACTGTCATTACTAGTTTGCCGAACAGTGATTCCTCGACGTTCAGCACTACACGCTCAGCTCCAGACACGACGAGCTCAACTGCCCTTACTAGTTCCTCGAGCAGTAGTTCTTCGGCTTTAAGCATCACAAGCTCAATACCAGACGCGACGAGCTCGACTCTCCTGTCCAGTGCCCCGGGCAGTAGTTCTTCGGAGTTGAGCATCACAACCTCGGCACCAGACATGACGAGCCCGACCGTCTCTACTAGTCTGCCGGGCAGTAGTTCTTCGGAGTTTAGTATCCCAAGCTCGACAACAGACATGACGAGCACGACTGTCCTTTCTACTTCCCCCAGCAGTAGTTCTTCGGAGTTAAGCATCGCAAGCTCAACACCGGACACGACGGGCTCTACTGTACCTACTGGCTCTCTGAGCACCATTTCTTCGGCGTTGAGCACTGCAAGCTCAGCATCGGACGCGACAAGCTCGACTGTCGTTATTGGTTCGCCGAGCAGTAGTTCTTCGGAGTTGAGCACCACAAGCTCGACACTAGACACGACGAGCTCAGATGTACCTACTGGTTCTCTGGGCACCACTTCTCCGGTATGGACTCTTCCCGCGCGTATTCGGGTACGGCCAACTAACTTGACCATCTAGGCCACTGCCACTGCCACGCCAACAGCTGCCGTGCCCCAGCAGTCCGGCCAGTGCGAAAACCTCTCGAGCCCGTACACGGATCCCAGCGGTAGCCGATACGAGATTCACTGTGACTCCTCCTTCTTCGTAACAGAGCAAGACTTGATCCGCGGCTTTGACCAGGTCTTCACCTTCTCTGAATGTATCGACATGTGCGCTTCAGAGCCGACTTGCCAAGGTGTCATTTACAACCTTGACAGCACCCAGTGCGATCTATTCAGCGCATACGAGGCCAGCCTCAGTGGCTTGATGTCTGCCTTGAAAATCAACTAGGACACGGAACCTGCGGTGCTGGAGGGGGGACGCGGGGAGAGATGGAATGTGCGGCACCCGCTAGATTCGTAGCTGGGGTCATGTCGCTATATGATTTTGTTCTGTAGTAGTACTAGCTGCGTGCTATCTTAGTTAATAATATTTAATGTAGGAAGCAGCGATTCCCAAGACTGCTGACCCCGTTGAGCGTATTCCTCAGGTATCGTAGGATCTTCCTTGTACAGCTCGCGACTAAACATGTCACTGCTCACCCAGCTGCTGTTAGACCGGCCTAGATACTTATCGGCAGTATCTGTCCTGCTGGATGCGTAAATTGGATCCCCCCAACCTCGCCCGGCGATGTGAAATGTGTCAAGACAAAGCCCAAGGTCGGGACTGTCGTCGACTCGCTTCACGATATCCCACGACTGCTCCCAAGTGCCGATGTGCATGTCCCGAGCTACTGCTTCACGAGCGAATCGGACCATCGGCGTCTCGTCGCGGCCTAGCCGTTCAAGAGTCTCCATGGAGGCAACGATGGTTCGAAGCCGTGAAGGTGGTCCCGCAAACCCCGGACACGGAGCTTGGCGGGGGAGTTCTTAGCCGTAGTATAATGTCGCTTTGAACCAATCAAAGCATTATTTCTGCGCAGTGCCGATTTTTTTTTTACGTTGACATGATCGGCTTTGAGTCGTCATTCGGAGGCTTCCCGATGGTTCTCTCGAGCGAGGCTGTTGCCGTCAGCGTGAGCGCGGTCAATGCAACCCTCGGCGTGGCCACCCAATGGAGTCTATGGCGCAGGTCTTCGGGCATGAAGGCGCCGTGGTATCTTCAGAGCTTACTGCGAAGGTGCTGCAGAAATCCTCTTTCTAGAAAATTCCTGATCTACTTGGGCATGCATCGAGTCATAGTTCGCTGTTGCCTTAGGCTGCCGAGATATGGAACCCATGATGACTACCTTATTACGATTGAACTGAGCAATGGTGTGACTGTTCCGGGTTGTTAATTGCCATAGATGGCGTTTTGAGAGTAGCAAGCCTTTCTCTTTACAATTCTCTTAGCACCAGCGCGACAATTCGCCTTTTGTGCGGAGTATGACACATTTTCCAAGCCCCGGCTCGAAAGGCGTGTGGTGTTATTGAAGGCCGATGAGTCAAATGCAAAAGTCTGTTCAGGTGGTTGTCCGAAACCTTGATTACCTTGGCTGTAAGGCTATTTGAATCGATGAGTCTGCCCAATAATTTTCCTCTTCTTCTTCTTCTTCTTCAGTCGTAACGAGGATAAAAGTCGTAACATCAAAAAGTCGTAAAGAATCAAGATCAATGATGATTGGCCTGAGGGCCGGGCTCATGAAAGCACCCGGAAGGGTATCGCTGAGCAAATTATAATAATCTGAGATCGACTGAGGCGGCGTTTTGATATTGAGCCGAGTGGCTTCGGCTTGAATGTTTGGTTTTGAGGTCGTTTGTTCAGCATTGATGATTTTTTTTTTCTCCATTCTCTTTTGGCCACTCTTTTCTTGAATCGGGAAGAGAAAACATGATGTAGTTCAAGTTTCGAGAATTCACGTCGATTTATAATATTTGTGCGCGGAAATGATGAATTGTTTTGATTGCAAAGTTCACAATTGGTATTCAGAGGATTGGATGGTGGTCTCAGCGAGGTTCAAACGATTTTCTTCGCATTGTCTGTCATAGTCCCAGCATAGGTTCGTATGTTCTTTGAAGAGCAATTTGATCTCTTCGTGCTGCCTCGCTAGTATTTGTGCTTTCCATTTTCTCTAATGTATTGAGATCCTTTCCGAATCACAGCTAATGGTAGAGTCTCCATGATCATACGTCCAACGGACTCGGTATTTCGCAAGCATGATGATCAACAAAGTTGCATTCTCGGAAAAGTTTGAAAACGTATGGCATACGCATGGCTTGGGACAGCGATTCGATGCAATCAATGCGGTCAGGAGAGGTCCAATATAAAGTGCCTGTCGGAAGATCGCTGGCTTCGACGTCTAAAGTACATGGCTGACTTGATTGCTAAAGATGATATTTGATATACCCAAGGTATAACCTAGAAATAGGTATAAGAAGATATGTCTAACCTTATTCAAGGCTGTGTTGACCTGAAGTAGTAGTCATGATCAATTGATGAATCTCCGGTATGTGGGTGCAATTCCGACACCTCTAGCGTGATAATTTAGCATGGCCTCCACCTGTTGAATCCATAATCCACAACTGTTCCGGGCCACTGGGTACCGGTAGGCTCTCGGCGTGTCAGTGTCAGTTGTCCCGCTCAACTCAACGCCTCGCGCCCGCAAGCCTTTTCTACTTGCGAACATTTCGTGATTGTATACCTGAGTAAGGGGTTAATTATACGGAGGCGACGGCCCCGGGTCCCTGGAACAGTCGAGTCAATTAAGCTTGTGCCGCACCCCGGTCGTGCTAGAGAGGTGGACATAGCACCCTTGTCTCTGTGGCCTGTTGTTTGTTTCATACAAAATATGGGGGATCCGCCAGTAATGTGATCACATCGGTGATACCCTGTTCAACGGCGAGCCCATCGTGTTGGTATCCCGGTCGCGGTTTTGCTCTTTCTGCGGAGCCGCGAGCTCCGGCATCATGGAATTGAGTCTTAAAATGGCCGAGAATCCCCATGCCGGTAGTTGAGTGAGTTACCATCCATTGCTACCTCAGTCCTTCGTTTCCAAGACGCTTCTACCTCGGGCAGGAAGAAGATCATTCATTCTTTATTCTCTTCTGTGTATACCTACCTTCGTTCGACCTACAGTCAAGATGCACTTCAAGACATCAGTCGGCCTCTTTGCCGCCACGGCAGCTGCTGCGACTCACCCCAGGCTGGGCAGGCGCGACGTGAGCTGGGGTCCGATCGTCGGCTTCCAGGAGACGAGCTCGGAGATCATCTCGACCACGTCGACCATGTACCCCGGCAAGATGCCCTCCAACCAGGGCGGCTACATGTTCACGTGGATCGGCGTCGGCGTCAACGGCGACGGCTACGACCTGATCCAGTCCATCGTCGGCTCGTACCCGGCGGGCCAGAGCGAGTGCAGCGGGTCGAGCGCCGACACGGCGTGGTGCATCTCGAGCGAGGTCTACGGCCTCGACAGCTCGGGCGCGACGACGCAGTTCGTGGGCGACGAGCGCACCGCCGACGTCAACTACGAGAACGGCGTCGTCTTCAACTACAACCTGACCGACGCGTCGACGTACTCGTGGACCCAGACCATGACCGACGCCGTCACGGGCGACGTCCTGTCCACCTACACCAAGGTCTCCAAGCAGCAGTCGACCCTGTGGAACACGGCCGTCGAGATCCAGGACTTCAACGGCGTCGAGGGCACCGGCACCGTCGAGCCCCAGTACTACGTCAACACGACCATTGTCCTCAAGGCCGCGGATGCCAACTACGGCTCCACCATCTACGGCGAGTACGGCGGCGAGTACACCACTCCCACTACTTCTGATGGTGGCAAGACTGTAAGTTCTTCGGATAACGTTTTATCTACTCATGTTGGTGAATAGATGATTAGAGCTATGATGCTGACTATACTTGCAGTGGTACATTGAGAAAATCACTGTTCCGGCCATGACCTCCGAATAAGCATAGCTGGGTGATGATGGAACTTCTTGACTAGGCCCAGGGTCGCTGTTTAAATCACTTGGGGCTTGCCCTTTCTTGTAAATATTATCTGCTCGTACGAGCTTGTAAATGAAGCAATAACTTGTATGGATATACCTTCCTAGTAACTTAGGAGAGAGCAACTCCAAATGACCCCGAAAAAAACTGTGACATCATGATCATGAGACCTATAAGGCTGCCGGGGAATCAAGAGATCATTGGGGACACAAGCCGTTCCGATTATCCATGGTTTGTGCGAGTGCGATACACAAGACTCCCCATGGACGGGGTTAGACGAGCTGCGCGTCATGCTTATTGATCAGGCTCGGTATATCGGCCACTAGATAGACGGATTACTTTCTCTCATGCAGAATACCAGAGCCTGCCTTGATTCTGCACGAGCACAGCGGCAGCTTTCCGTCGAAACGCTCCAACTCTCCTTCAGCTTTCCACAAACGCAGTGTTAGTGCCCAGCCTTGCATACAATGTGCAACTCCCACTGGCCCGATGTGACTGCGCTTATGTAGGTGCAGAAGACGTGGACGGCCTAAACACCATTCTGCATCATGCACGATACTTTGTGCTCACCGAACGAGAGGCACACCAGTTTTGCATCGGTGCCGTACTGCCTCTCCAGCCGGTCAAACTTCGTTGCGAGTCTGACATGCGTCCGTCTGGAGCAATGCAGCCGACTTGAGGCCTGGTCAATCAGATGCCTCAGATAACTGAACACACGGCCATGAGTCCCTTTGGGTAACCCGAGATTGAGAGCCTTGCCGATACGATGTCTGCATCCCTTATAAATCACTCGCGTGCTTTCCCACTATTCGCAGGCCTTTTCCCCTCTTCCTTCTCTAGAGAGGTCGATCGGGACTTTCTCTGCCATCCCACGTAGTCTGACCTGACCAGCAAGCAGAAGCCGCAGCCATGTCGACCAAGCACCTCTTCGTCCAGAAGCTGGCCAACCTGGAGGGGTCCAAGGGCGTCGAGGTCGCCCGGGGGTTCTACGAGGACGTGACCCTCTCCAGCGTCGACGCGCGCGTCATCCACCTGGAGAAGATCCTCAGCATCGCCTCGCCGCCGCCCATGCTCGAGGCGACGTGGGAGTCGCTCGAGTTCCGCGCCAAGCGGCTGTGGCGGTTCCTGCCCGCGCACGGCCTCGTCGTCGCCGTCGACGAGAACGAGCCCATGGCCGTCACGCCCGCGGCCCTGCGCAAGGTCCTGCTGCGCCTCGAGGCGAGCCCGCTGTCGCGCGAGCCCGAGAAGAGGAAGAAGGCGGAGCTGCCCGAGAAGGAGCTCGGAGACGACGGTCTCAAACACGCCGTCGGCGTCGAGGCCGACGAGTTCGATTTCGCCGTGGCCGCCCAGCAGCTGTATTATCTGGCCGGCCAGAACGGCTGGGGCATCTTCGACCTCGTCAAGGACATCGACCACCTCTACGCCGCCGCCATCGAACTCACCCTCAAGATGGAGATCGGTCCCGCCCCGGGACGCCAATTCCCTAATCGCCCACCCGGCTTGAGACCTGTCGGCATGCCTTCCATGTTTCCGAGGGGGCCACCACCTCCTCCTCCGGGAAGGAAAAAGTCGTGCTGTGGTTGCGTACGTAAAATGTTTTTCATGACTGTTGACTCATCTTGACCTTGGTTGAAAAAGTTCCCGCGCCGGCTCGGAGGACATAAATTTGCAAGGCTTGCGCTTGAATTGGTTCATTGTGGGCATGACTCATATACTGACATGAAACCTCGCAGTGCTCGTGCTTCTGCCACTCAGGGCCAGTTCGAATCATCCCATCCAAGCGCAAGAAGATTGCCACCGGCTTCTTCAAATTTGGCTGGCTTAGAAATCTCTTCAGCAGGAAGAAGCGCTACGACAGCGACGCCTCCTCCATCAACACCAGCAGCACCGAAGAAAGTACGTTGGCAGATTAAGTTGTTGAGCACTCAATTTGCCAGTCAGAAACTAAGTATTTGTTATGATGAAAGTTGTCTGTTGAAGCAGCGCATGTCATTTGGGAAAGCCGAAAGAAGACACAAGTATTACTTGTCCAGTGTATACACCAACATCTATGATGTTATGTCATGAATGAAACGATGTATGATGCCAACATGAAATGCACAGCGCTTTACCTCCCTCTTGACTACCCTTCTAGTCTTCATCTCATGACCTTAAACGTGCACTCAAGTGCTGGTATGTCCTTCGATAACGCCATAAAACAAAAGTCCTTATCTCCACAGCCGTGGAGTCCCTGTCCAATCCCCATTTTGTTCCTCCCCGGTAGGATATTTACACGTTTTATTGAAAAGACCAACCAGTGATAGACCGACGGCCTACTCTTCAGGGCTCCCTGCCAAACCTGACATCAAATCCCTTGAGTACACTCATTATGCTAGCTGTCTCGACCTCGATATGAGAGCGTCTTGCATTGCTCTCGCCCACTTCCTGTGGTCGTGGGACGGCTCGTAGTTTGGGAAGCCATGAAGCAATGTCGTCTGATGCCTTGTCAAAGTTACGATGGCTGGAGAGGGTTTTGTATGCATCTGCTACAGACAGGCCGATATTCGGGCTGGCGCCCTTCGACTTGCAACAGCCGCCACCAGCACCAGAACCTCCGCAGCAGCCGCCAGGGGGTTTGGAGCTACTGCCCGAGGTGCCAAATGTAGCAGCAAGACTGCGACAGAAGAGGCCAGCCTTGGGATCCATGATACACTGGTTACAAGTGCCAGGCCCGCCAGGACCACATCCGCCAGCCTTGGTGGAAGCCTTGGACGCATTGGGACGGTTGAGACTGGAGAGGCGTGGAAGCTTGACTGCTCCTGTTGCGGTGAATTCCATGGCAATGGGTCCCATGTCATTGTCCGAGTCCGGAGGCGGTGTCTGTACCTGTGATCCGATGGGAGGTAGCTGTGACTCAGCCGCCGCCGCCTCGGCACACATACAGTAGGTACCCTCTGTGCAGAATCCACAAGAATCGCGGGGAGGGATGTTGATGTGCTGGGGTGGCTCTTGCACAGGCTCAACGACGGCTGTAGTCCTCTTTCGGGAAGAAAACATGGCAGTGAAGTCGATCTCGTTCTCATCGTGGTTTTGTCTCTGTCGCTTGTCCTCTGGTTCGAGTGGCGAGCTGGAAGATCGTCTTCGCTTCAGGTCTGAGTCTGTATTGGTTGACGTGTTCAGAGCGGCTTCGAGGCATTCGCACCTTGATCCGAGGCTACAGTTGCCGCATTCCGCCACAGGCCCTGCGTGGGCAAGGACATCCTCTATGCATGCGCATGGACCACTCGGGTCACAGCGGTTACAACTAGATTCATTAGATCTTCCGTCGTGGGACCTCGACAGCTCCGACGGGTTCGGCGGACTGATGAGCTGAGAGATGGCAAATGTCGAATTCCTGTGGTTCGAGTGAGTGCTGGCAATGCTACTCCGTGGTGTGTGGTGCTGCGAGAGTGCAGCGTGCAGTCCGGGCAGACTTGCATGACGAGAGGACACGCTGGCCCGTTCATCTCGAAGTTGTCTCCGAGTAGCCTCCAGCTCATTTGTGAGAAGGTCGCGTTCTTTGCGTTCCTTCTCCAGCATGGCTTCGAGCGTTGAGCAATGACTTCGAAGATTGTGTACTTCGAGATCCAAGACATTGCACCGGTCCTGCAAGTCTGCCTCGATCTGCTCGCGCTCGCGACGATAATCATCGAGCTGCTCCTCCAGCTCACCAACACGAGCGGCCCGACGCTCCCGGAAGGCCCTCTGTGCTGCACGGTTCTGAGCCTTGCGCTTGGTAGGAGGCGTGTCGGTGGCAGGCTTCCTTCCCGGCTTGGGTCGGGGCGGGATAACCCATTCTTTGCTGGTAATGCCAACCTTGGGCTGCTGAGCATGAGGCTCAGGAGTCGGGGCCATGCTTGCTAAGGGAATGTGATGGGCAGAGCCAGCGGGTGCGGGCTTCATGGCTAATTGAGGCCCGCTGGCAGACGTCGGCGTAGAGGCGCCTGAGCTCGGAGATACATGCAACGCCGAGCCGGGTGAGGAAGCAGCTGATACGGGCATAATGGCCAGCTTGCCCGGTCTCTCGGCACGCATAGAGGGCGCGAGAACGGTTGGGCTCGCCATGGCCTTAGGGTTGCAGTCTGTGTTCGTGGGCAGTGGTGTGAGTACTTGCCGGTATGTTGGTGTGCATACGGTGTCCGCAGGCCAGTGGTGAAAGGCGGGCCGAAGTATCCGGATTCAGCTGGTTCGTGACCACGGGGGCCAGGGCGACATGCAGGTACCAAAATGACAGATCTGGAGTAGTGAAAGACTGAGGCAATGAAATCCAGAAGGGCCAACCACAGCTCGACACAATGATAAGAGAGATATTGATCCAGTGACGACGTGGGTGTGAATGGTAATATTGCACCAGAATGATTGGATTGTGGGCAAGACTACTGAGGACCAAGCGCCGAGAGTGTCTGTGTCCTCGGCCGAGAGTCCGGGGACGGTTCTGAGCCCAGACACGATGATCTGACACGGGGTCGGAGTGGCTGTGCTTGCTTCTGGCCGTCCGTGGGTGTGCGTCAAGATAGACAACGGTTGAACTCGAAAAGGCGAGAACAGGGGCAAAAGAAGATTACGCAAGAAAGGGCAGGAGGGCCTTATATTAATAGTATGTGTGCAGTTGCAGAGTCTGCAGGCCCTCTCACTTATGCCGCTGTGCCGGGGAGACGATGGCGGGCAGATGGGGGGTCCGAGTGGTGAGTGGGATGAGGCAGAGATGGAATTGATCAGAGATGGACTGATCAGATTGATAAGATAATGCCAGGATCCCTCAACCGAGTGCCCACATGGCGCGCCGGTCAAGGGATGATCCGTATTCGTCAACTGAAAATTTGCGCAAAGTGCTCAGGTAGGTGGAGAGCCCCAGGCAGACGATCGGGCGCATTCGGATAAAATCGACGTCTTTGGAGCCAGCAGACTGGAAGAGGGCGAGGAGCGAGACCGGAGTTGGCTGTTCTCAGTGTGTGTTCATCGATGGTCAGGTCGAGACGAGAAGTGCCTTGGTTGGACTGGGTCGTGCCCAGCGTGCCCAGCTAACGCCGTCGGGGCGCCGAGCTGGATTGGCAAGGCCTTGGATAAGCAGGCGGGCGCCGCGGACAGGCCTCAAGGCGGAGGTCTTAACCGGATATGGTCTCGTCAGGGCCGTCTTGGAAGAGGGGGATCTCGTTTCTAATTTAGCAACAGGCGAGCATCATGCGAGGTTCAGAACTGGAGAGGTTAGGTTTAGCAGCATTGACTTTATGGCCGCATCTTCTTTGCTGGCTGTCGAGCTGTATCAATTGGCTGGTCTGGTCGAGCTGGTGTCTTGACTCTGGTGCCTCGCCGGGGCCATGTGGTCACTGGTGTCACTGGTGGTGTGGGGTCGCCCTGAGGAACTGGATTCCCTCCTAGGATAAGGAAGTTACCGCTTTGGTTCGGGGCACCGCCAGTTCTGAGTGCGAGCTCCAAACCGAGTTCCATCTTCACTTCCAAGAGCTGCAATTTATAGTAATGATATTTGAGTGTCTACAGCATCAACATCGTGCTCCTGAATATTGCTTTGTAAAGGTATTGCATGCTGACACATATAGTCTCGGCGACCCTTACGCGCGTCCCAAATCTCACCAATTGCTCCTTGGGTGGACCAGATCGCCCACAACTGCCGCCTTTGGATACCAGCTACCAGCCAGCCCACTTGGAGCCAGCCCCCCACACTTCACATCATACTGCATGAATGAGGTTTGCACCGTTGCTAAGGTTCCCTCCACGCATTTGAAGTCCGGTTGTCGCCCAGCACAGCGCTTCCGAGCTGTAACTTCATACAATGCCGTCCCAGACAACTTCTCTGTCGCCGTCCGCGCCTGCACCCCCCAAGAGGTTCAACCTCCCGTCGAGCTCCTCCTCGGACACGGAAGATGACGATCCAGCCGCGCTTCCGTTCCCTACGGCACTCCCACGCAGCGACTTCCTCTCTCCCGACTTTGACGCCGCAGAGTACCTTTCCTCACTCTCAGACCGACATCAGACGCTCGAGGATCTGCGGTCGGACCTGAGAGAACGCAGTGCTGCCATCTCGACAGAACTGCTCGAGCTAGTAAACGCCAACTACACCAGCTTTCTTAGTCTGGGAAGCGAGCTGAAGGGAGGCGACGAGAGAGTCGAGGATGTGCGAGTCGGTCTGTTGGGCTTCAAGAGGGCCGTCGACGAGGTGAAGAACAAGGTGGAAGACAGAGGTGAAGAGGCCAAATCTCTCAACAGCGAGCTCAGAACCACGAGGAAAGAGATCGAGGCCGGACGCAAACTCCTGGACCTCAATGACAGGCTAGAGTCGCTGGAGAGCCGGCTGGCAGTCAACGGCGCAACTCCTGACAGTGACGACGACAGCGAAGATGATGATGAAGACGACGACGATGACGTGCCGCAAAACCGTGTAGGAAAGCTAGCAGGTCTGGCAACACAATACAACGCGATCGACGCCTTGGCAGAAACGATTGGACGGGACGCACCTTTTGTCAAGAAGACAGCCGACAGAATGGCCAAATGCCGAAGCACGCTTTTGCTGGATCTTGCAACAGCACTAAAAGAGGCAAAGAGGTCCGGCGTTGATGGTCAAAATAGGTTACTCAAAATCATGAGTATATATGCTTCCATGGGAGCCCAGCAAGAGGCTGTGAAGACACTCAAGTCCATGCGGACTACATAACTACAGTCGTCTTCCGATCCCCGTGATCGTGGGTGTTTTATATTGTTTCAAGGATCGCGCCCTATAAACCAACGAAGAGAGCCCAGCAAGACCGAGCCGGAAAAGTCCACGTTCCAGTGTGCGCAAGAGACCAAAGACCAGGAGGCTCGCGTAAAGCCTTATGCAATACTATACCCACTGGCGTCCTATCGACGCAGTGCACTTCATCAAGTTCACAAGGTCACCAAGTCGGATTGTAGGGAACCAGGAAGGTAGAAAGGGCGGAAACATAGTTTTACAGTGCCATCACGTCGATGAGGACAGATGATTATGAGTTACCTCGGCGCTTCACTTTGCTAAGGCAAGAGAATCAGGAAAATAGTCTAGCCGGAGGCGACTGTGATTACAGTGTCGACCTCCAATGTCACACATAACCCGTCCAGCTCGGGGCTGCGCGAGGTCAATCGCCGAGACTCTTCGCTCGAGTATACCTAGGCTACTACTAGTATTCATAGTTGTGTAGTGGGAAAGGAATTGATATGCCAAGCAACGAGCACATTCAAATCTTCTCCCAGCTTTATTGGACGCAAGGATCAGGCTTGTTATGGATATAAGGAATGTGAAAACATTGCTAAAGATCGGCATCCAGGGACGTACACTTTCAACTATCAGAAGTACAACTCGCAAAAGAGCGTTCTAGGTAGATGGCCAATGTAAATCCATTTTTGAAAGTCAGTGCCAACATAAATCTACCGACATTTCACAGTCTCGACGTCCACATTTCCTTTTGTGATCTGCGAATATATTTTTGCAAATTCTGGTCAGCATGTCGCACTGTTCTCCAGGTTTCGTGCGAGGCGCGATCCGGGACTTCTTGGCACTATCGGTGAGATTCCCTTGGGAAAATTGTTTTTCGATGACCCGGAATCTGCCATGGGTGTTCCTTTGCGTCAATGGCGTGCTGCTCTGCCCAAGGGTTGTTCGGTCCTACCACGAGCAAGTGGGAACATGACAACTCCATGCAAGGTATCCCCTGACCGCAAGTGACCATGACCGTGGCTGCAGCCGACTGCAGTCCAAATTACGGTCACTGTTCGGTAGATGGTGACAGTGTGACTCAAACTGCCCTCTCATACATACTACTCGGTACTTCTTTTTCTCCTTTTCTCCAGCCAATCATGCAGGAGGGATCTTCGGACTGATAGTAGACGGCGAAGGCGAAATGGTGGATGGCAAAGCAGGGACTCCCGATGTGGGTTGCCGATATGGTAAATCTATGGTACGTGTAAAAGCTCGACCTTTTGCTCCGGGGTCATATTCTTTCCGGCTCATGTGAGTGCCACATGCCATGGAACTGCCCGATATCGGTGGTCGCAACCTTGAGTAGATACTACCTTACTGATTTGTGTTTGGAAAGACTATTTCCCTTACTATTTGCTTAATATTTGTTATTCCTATATCTGTTCATAATTATAAAGCTCTTGAACCATGCGTTGTGGCAATTTATATCTCCCAAGCTCCTCGGGTGTCCATTCTGTGTGAGGCGATTGGTGAAGTCCGCTACGTACAACGTAGATTTGCTCGCGAAATATGTGAAATAATGCATTAATCCTCATTCATTCAGCACATGAGATTGTAGGATGAATAGTATTACTTAATTCGTCGATAATTGATGTAACTACCATAAAAGGCGGTGTCGTGATCAGCCACGAAATTCAAAGTTTCCCCTACATCGCGTAGTGTTTATGACAATTACAAGTGCGCTCCATGGCAGAATGATGACAATTTGCAAGTCTGACTCGTTCAGCTGGGCCTTTGAAACCTTTAGTTGCGTAAGAAGTACGACACTGCAGCCGCTTTGTCATTGTATTAGTGAAGTATCCGAATGAACATTTTCTCCGTTCCAGTCACCAATTTAGTTTCTCGAACCACTTCGGAAGGGGGTATTGCTAATGTAGCATACCTCGCTCAAGGCGCTCGTTGTTGCGCTTTCACATATGATGTTAGATGACGCGTGATCCCAAGGTACTGTGCTTTTACCCAATTGTGCTGATGGGACACGACTTGACCCGAGAAGGTAAATTTTCAATGGGCAATATAGCATTCAAAACGCTAGAGCGTTCCTCACTCTCGACCACTCTCAACTGTCAAGCTTAGAAGCAAATAATCACACAACGTCTGTGACCGAACAGACTAGAACTTATGGAGAGTCTTCAGCGTCCAATATTGTACGGATCGGTCAATCGGACTGACCATCCAGAATGTGAGCAGGGTGATCTCATCTCACCAGCTGCCGGCAGCTCGGATCACTCGCCGTGATCACTCGGGTGTATTGCTTAGAATGCTTCCAGCAACACCATGACGAGAGGAACTAGGCAAATAACATGCCAAATCGAGCCCGGTCTTGCTTAGTCTCTAATCTGACCTGATGTTCCGCAGTTTATAGATATGGAACTTGATATCTGACTAACGTCCACTTACTGCGCCAACGACCATGTGGGATGCTATGGTGTTATAAAGTCCGCTTGCTGACTGCCACAGAGACTCGGCTGAAGTCTGAGTCCGTTCGTACTGCCGTGAGCCGCGCCACTTAATATCTACCGCTGTCGACCGGATGTCGGCTAAGATTTAATACTCTTGTTGGATGTTCAAAGATGCCTCGTTTGAAAAATGCGGTTTGGATCGAAATCGTACCAGCTATATAAACCTCATAATCCACTCCCCGATCTTGACTACACAGCTTAAATTCCGAATCACATACAAGACTCCGTGTACTCATTTGTCTAGCAATCATAAGAGGAACTCCCGTTAGATCAGTATTACCTTGTTGCTCAGACCGTTTCTCACAATTTATACAAGATAACAGCATTCCGAAAAGTGGTCATTGCTGAGTTTGGCAACGCAGATGTAGTGTAAAGGTCATTGATGATCCGTGGCCGGCTCTGCCGGTTGGTCACATATAGATCGGGACGGATGACTCCAGGCTCGACAAAGGCGACATATGGACCAGGCTTGGGTTAGCAAGACGGAGAAGTTCGGTGGCGCAGACGTTTTCTTGGAATTGCTGAGATTCGAGAACTTCGACAAGAGCTACTCCACTATCACAGAGGGGTTGTCTCGTGGCTTATAGAAACAACAAGAACTCGCTCGGGGGACACTGTAGGACCCGGCAATGCCGATCGTATAGCTCATCTCCCGCAACTTCTCCGGCCTACGGGCAACATTTTATGGCATCTCCAAGGATTTGTAAACATATACACCAAACTTCACGGCGCCGTTGAATACGGTGAAGTCAAAAAGCATTACTTTGCTCATTGGGACGGTCTGGGACATGAGGGATGTCCAGACTGCACACCTGACCTGGGGCAGAGGTGTAGGTATTGGTTGCCAATTGGTCAAGATTGGCAAAGGTGAAAGAAGACGAGCATACAGATTTGCCTTGTGAATATAGGCAAGATTTGGCTGCTATGGACTGAGGATATATATCTGAATTGCAAGAGTTTGACCTCATTTAATAGTAATAATTGGCGGAGTGCTTATGTCAGTTTTCGGATACTCGCTGGCCAGCAACTGGATCGTTGCGATTCACGCCAAAGGCGGAACACAAGCAGCGGAATACAACCGGGGATCGACTCGAGTGGCTTTTGCCTAATTTAGGTCTGTTAGCAAAGTGCCTCTAGGTAGTAGGTATAGGACCCCGTGAACCGCAAGCTCGTTCGTTGGCCGAACTAAAGATGTGCATACATGTAGAGAAGGACTCGGGGGCGAGCTATTCCAGACAAGCGCGACTGGCAAGCAGACGATTGCCAGGTAGACCAGGGAACTCTGCTAAGTTGATTAGTAGCGATGAGGAATATCGGTACTTTTATGATCCAATTATGGTATGCCTCGGCAATCTATTCAGTTGAATTATTGACTTGATTCTTGACTTGCTTCTCTGAAGTTGTTAATGATTCATAAACAGCCCTGTGGTCGTCGAAAGTCCTGCTGCTAGGCCTCCCCCACCACCCCTGAGAAAAACGCCAAGCCGGCTGCTTAGGCCTTGGAGGCTAGCTTGTCTAGCGCGCCCCACCTACCCTCAAAGAAGGAAAACATTTCGAGGACCAACTTGGCCCCTGACTTCAAGAGAGAGCGACTGCTGCTTGCTCATCAAACCACCATTCTTATGATCATGAGCTTCATCGTCGCCTGCTCTTATTAGCATCTTTTCTTGTGCGGCTTTTGTGCTCTTCAGCTGCGTCCACTCATTGACCACTCACTCATGCCTCGCTGCACTATATCACGCGTTCTCGGGCTGGTCCCACTAACCTGGGTGTGTCTCGTCGCTACGTGGTTCTTCTTCCCGTCGCCCCAGGTTCCTAACTCTCAACGCGATGAGTACATTCAACGCAATCTTCGAATTGGCGGTGGGCTCAGCACTGTTGTCGAGTATTCAAAATCATTCAAATTCAGCGGAAACCGCGCACAGAGACAATGCTCCAACTGTGATGGCATGATCCTCGATTGGCGGCTCGAGGGTCAACGTGCCACCGACAGTCTGCTTCTGCATCTCGGCGAGGCTAGCATCAACTTGACTGATGCCGCCCTAGCCGGGCCAAGAACGGGCCAGCCCGAGGAGGAACAGCAAGCATATCTCAGCAAACCTTTTACGGCCCGAGTGCGGGCTGGCGCAATCGACCATGTCACTGTCTTGCCGTGGTTTCGGTGGACTGACAAGATCCTCATCAACTGGATCATGTATCGAGACATGGAGAGCCTGGAGATGAGAGTCTTCAGCCCTGCCCCCGGAGTCGTGGAAGTGTGGAAGGACATCGCCATGTGGGAGACTTGGAAGCCGGGCGTTCCGGTTCGCGACACTGAACGCGACGTCGGAATGCTTGCAAGCTTCGCGCACCTCCAAACGGTCCAATTCACCGGTGCCGATGCTCTCAGGGCCAACGCCGTCCACACAGAGATCACCCATCTGCAGGGCCAGCTGCCATCCAAGACGTGGCCGATCCGCTCCATCATCGCTGGCCCGCTTTACGTTCCGACCTTTATGTTTACGCTGATCATCTGGAGGTTCACTTTCGATGTGGTACCATTGACTGTATTATTGGCATTTCAGATGCTCTGCATGTTGCTCATCTTTGCGCGGGCCGATCGATTTATCATCTCACCTCGCAGCTTCTGCAGGGACCGGAAGAAGCGAAACAATCAGACCGGCATCTGGGGCGCTGCCGGTCCAGTGGACGACGAAGAGAATGGGCTTTTGGCTTTGAGACCAAAGAAACCCTTCGCCATGCCCTCGATTTCGAAGCCCTCGAGGTCGCGAGCACCTGTATTCGATAAGATGTGATTTCCTCATACGCTCGCTTTATATACATCAACTAGATCATTTAATCATTATGGGACATCACATCGCCTTGTTCGTCTTAGTGGTAATCTTGATTCACCAGTACGATTTTAAGCTCGTTACAGAACTGCAAACGCATCTCGTGGGTGGCAGGCCATTCCATTGCCATGTCTGGATTCAGGGGGTTGAATGAAATGACGTCCAGTCCTGAAAGTGTACCTGGATCAGGTGACTAACGATCGTCAAGTGCCAGCAAGCACGCATCAGCCTCGTTTCTCGAAGCATTCTGGCCGATCACGGTATGCGACGACGTAATCGAGTTCATTGATTCCAAGCCGTGGTGTAATGGCTGCCGAGGTTCACACAAGTCGATGCGGAGAACCTCACACCAACGCGGGGAGGATCTGGGGAAATCCAGTATACCCCAAGCCTGGACAACCAATAAGAAACGTCACACCTGGACTTACACACGAACTTTATGGTCTAATGAAATTTGTGCTCCTGATCCGAAAGGTTCGTCCGAATATCATCGTTTCTTTTCATTACAGATATCGACGCTCTTAGTAGAATATTTCTGGTGGTGGACCGACCACCAACACTCTGAAGTATCCTACCGAACAGCCCGAGGTCAGACCAGGTCTTCTCTTCATTCAGAACTAAACAAGACTGAATCGACGCTTGTGGTTTCACTCACATCAACACAATGCCACGTCGCCCAGTCCGCATTGCCAGCTGCTCCGGCGCCATTCCCGACCAGGGCGATTTCATGCTTCACCAGGCAACCGCCGGCCCCGTAGACGTCATCACGGGCGACTACCTGGCCGAGGCCAACCTGGCCCAGTACGCGGAAGCCTACGCCCGGGGCGAGCACCCGGGCTGGACGTCGACGGCCTGGGACGGTCTGCAGCTCGCCCTCGGCGCCGTCAGCGAGCGCCGCATCAAGGTCGTCATCAACGGCGGCGCCCTCAACCCGCGGGGCCTCGCCGAGAAGACGGACGCGCTCGCGCGGGAGAGGGGCTACGACCTCCGGGTGGCCTGGGTCGACGGCGACGACCTCACGTTCAAGGCCCGCGACCTGCTCCGGCGCGACGCCGACGGCAGGCTGCCGCACTTTGACGCCCGGAACGAGGAGGTGCGGTTCGCCAAGGACACGGAGAACTTCCTCGACGACCCGAGGAAGAAGATCGTGGCGGCGAGTGCGTATCTCGGGTGCCGCGCGATCCGCAGGGGGCTGGAGGAGGGAGCCGACGTGGTCATCTGCGGGCGCGTGGCCGATGCGAGCCCGGTGATCGGGGCCGCGGCTTGGTGGCATGGTTGGCGGGATGACCAGTACGACGAACTCGCCGGCGCTCTCCTCGCCGGGCACCTCATCGAATGCAGCACATATGGTACGGGAGGCAACTATGCTGGATTCGACGAGCATCCGATCGAGGATCTACTGAACCTGGAGTGCCCCATTGCCGAGATCGACGAAAAGGGCGAGTGCGTCATCACGAAGCACGAGAAGCTGAGGGGCATCGTCACGGAGGAGGTCGTCAAGTGCCAGCTGCTGTACGAGCTGCAGGGCACCGTGTACCTGAACAGCGACGTCAAGGCGGATCTCACGGACGTCGTCGTCCGGCAGGCCGGGGCGAACCGCGTGCGCGTGTCCGGGGCCCGGGGCCGCCCCCCGCCGCCGACCACGAAGCTGGCCGTGTTCTACCGGGGCGGATTCCAGGGCGAGATGACGCTCAACGCGACGGGCTACGCCGTCGACCACAAGTACGACCTCCAGGAGGCGCAGCTGCGTGACAAGCTGGCGCAGTGGGGGCTCGCGGACCGGGTCGACGTCCTCGAGCTCCAGCGCGTCGGCGTCCCCGAGGCCAACCCCCGGAGCCAGCTGGCGGCGACGACGTACCTGCGCATCTTTGCTCAGGCCCCGACGGCCGAGGTTGTCAAGGGTGTGCTCGGCGCCGTGGTATACAACTTTATGCAGCACTTCCCCGGCATGAACTGCACGCTCGACTGGCGGCTGATGACCGATCCGCTGCCGTTCCTGGGCTACTTCCCCGCGCTCGTGAGCCAGGACGAGATCCGCGAGGCCGTGAACATGATCGGCTCGGAAAAGAACGACGTCGAGCGGATGGAAGTGGGACCCCCGCGGAGGACGGAGCCGCTGGAGCCGAGAGCAAACTACGATCCGGCCTCGCCCCGGGCGCTGAGCGATTTCGGCCCAAGCCGAATGGTGCCGCTGGGCGACGTGCTCCTCGCCCGGTCCGGCGACAAGGGGGCCAACGTCAACGTCGGCTTCACGCCGAGGGCGCACCTGAACAACGACGAGACGTGGGAGTGGATGCGCAGCTACCTGACGAGGAGGCGCATCAAGGAGCTCATGGGAGACGACTGGAGGGACTGGTACCACGTCGAGCGCGTCGAGTTCCCGGGAATCAGGGCGGTGCATTTCGTGGTGTACGGCGCCCTGGGCAGAGGCGTAAGTAGCTCGGCCAAGCTCGACAGTCTTGGAAAGGGGTTCGCGGAGTTTTTGCGCGCGGTGCATGTCCCCATGCCTGTCAGATTCCTAGGGCGAACGGTGGCTAGTAAACTGTAAGATGTAGTCGGGGGTTTATGGATTTCATGACATCTTGTAAAACATTCTCTACTGTCAGTTTCCTTTTCTTGCTGAATATCACGGGTTCCGATTTTTACGCATGTAGATCTTGACCGTACCCAAAAGGCCTTCTCAATTCAGTCGGCAGAGTCTTGTCTGCCATGGTTTCAAAAGTCTACAAGCCAGGAGTTTTATGCGCTGGTCAAAATTGGGAGGATGCATTGTCTGATATGTTATTACAGCAGACCCTGCTTTTGCAGATCGTAGTAGACCTTTTCGGGCATGACGTTGCCCTCGGCATCCTCCATCTGTACCATACTTCCGTCGTCCTTGTCTTTCCTCTTCTCCTTTTGAATCTTCTCCCACAACCTGGTCGCCTCATCGATGGCTGTGATGTCCCTGAAAAGGGCAGTGTTTGTGATGCCCAGACACTTGAGGCCGTAAATATGCCGTGCCTCGTTGAAATGTTTGTCGAAAGCCCGCCTGCCCATGTAAACGAAGTTTCCACAAATCTCGCAAGGGAATTCTACACCCAATCCATGTAGCTTGTACAGCCAGAACGGAATAGGCTTGCCGTCCCAAGCTAGCGGCAGCTTCAGCGGATTGTATATTCTGTCCTCGTCGTCCCCTTCCTCCCCCTCTTCGTTCTCGGGTCCCTGGGCGGCGACAGTCGTCGAAGCGTAGAGGTTGTCCAACTCCTGCTGACGCTCGCGCTCCGTCATACCCTGCTTGCGTTCCACATTGACTCTCGTGTCGCTGCGTTCCGTGCTCATGGCGGCCGCCAGCTTCTTTACCCTGTGCTCCCGCTCGGCAATGGCGCGCTCCTTCAGCCGGGAGGCGGATTCTCCATCTTTCGGCCCTTGGGATGTACTAGAGGCCTCTCCTGATTCTTCTATCCTCTTCTGGCGCTCCGCAGCTGCTCTGACATGCTTCTTGCCGTTCAGGTGTCCCTTGTAGACGTTCTCATTCTTGAACTCCTTTTCGCAGGCATCACACCATATAGCGTCACCCGTGCTGGTTTGTGCTGTGGCAGTAGCAGTCTCGAGCTTCCAGCCTTCCACCGAGTCACTCTCCCATGCGACCCCAAACTCTTTGTCGAAGTCTGCGATGACCTTCTCGACATTCTCCAGCGGTCTCGTCCTCCGCATGAATGATTCTAGGTATTGTGCCAGCTCTCCAACATAGCGAAAGTACTGATCGGTAAGCTTCTCGCTCCTCTTCAGTCCACCGGCGCCAGCCGCGAAGTTGTCGAACAAGTCGAGGTATTGCAGATAACTCAACCGCTTTGCGTTCTGGAGGTTCAGGTAGGATTCGTGACAGGTGTGCAGATCAAAGAAGCGGCCGAAAGCCTCCTCTCCAGTAAACATGGAGTCTACGGTATTGCTGATGAAATCCCCCTCGGTTGTCTTCTTGGGCTTGTATGCGCGCTCGAGGTTTTCGACGGGCTCATTTGGGTATCTGGAGTGGAAGTTCTTCACCTCGCCGAGCTGCTTGTAGAATTCTTCCATCGGGTCGCCAGTGCCAATCTGCTGGATCTCTTTCGACCTCGAGTTATCCGCATCATTGTAGATGTTCAGGAGCTTAGCCGACTGTGAAGATATGCGATCGAGGAACTGGGAGATCTGGTGGTCGCGTGTGAGACGATCGCGAATGTTCTTTGGCTCTTCGCCAATGCGGTCGGCAATACCTTGCTCGAGGCGCTCCAGATCCTCATGGAGGAAACGCTGCTCTTCCAAAATCATCTCGGCGACAATGCGCTATTGCGCAAGTATGGAACGTCGCTGTTGAATGAGTGGATGATGCGATTTGTGGTCGATGGAAAGGTCGAACTAGGTACCGTCGCGGCAAACTTGATGAGGCTGAATGGGACTTGGAAATTTGGGCGGCTCCAAGCTCCAGATCCAACACTGAACCGCGTTCGTTTTGCCACAGCCAATCCGAGCTGGCAGATTGCCCCACTTCCACCTAGAAATCCTGGGGCAAGCGCGACTGCCCCACTGAAATTTTGGCAGCCTTATCCATTTCATCAGCTCGTTCCATTTCATCAATCACGATCTCATCGCCAATTCTCATCAGTACTACAGCTGTCTGAGATCCAGCAGTTTCGCTATCCTCGTCGCCAAAGTCACAAATTCTTGGAAACACCGTCATCATGGCTGAAGGAGGCATCGACCGTCGCGCCGACGAGAAGATGGAGTTCTCGACCTCCAAGGAGGTCACAGTTCATCCCACCTTCGAGTCCATGTCGCTGAAGGAGAACCTCTTGCGCGGTATCTATGCCTACGGATACGAGTCGCCATCTGCTGTCCAGTCGCGTGCGATTGTTCAGGTCTGCAAGGGCCGCGACACCATTGCCCAGGCTCAGTCTGGTACCGGAAAGACCGCCACCTTCTCCATCTCCATGCTGCAGGTCATCGACACCGCTGTTCGCGAGACTCAGGCTCTCGTCCTGTCGCCTACTCGCGAATTGGCTACTCAGATTCAGTCCGTCGTCATGGCTCTCGGCGACTACATGAATGTGCAGTGCCACGCCTGTATCGGCGGCACCAACGTGGGAGAGGATATCAGGAAGCTCGACTATGGTCAACACATTGTCTCTGGCACGCCCGGTCGCGTTGCCGACATGATTCGCCGTCGCCATCTCCGCACTCGTCACATCAAGATGCTTATCCTGGATGAAGCCGACGAGCTGCTCAACCAGGGTTTCCGCGAGCAGATCTACGATGTCTACAGATATCTCCCGCCGGCCACCCAAGTCGTGGTGGTCTCCGCCACTCTGCCCTACGATGTTCTTGACATGACCACCAAGTTCATGACTGACCCCGTCCGCATTCTGGTCAAGCGTGACGAGCTGACCCTGGAAGGTCTCAAGCAATACTTCATTGCCGTTGAGAAGGAAGACTGGAAATTCGACACACTCTGCGACTTGTACGACACATTGACAATCACCCAGGCAGTCATCTTCTGTAACACGCGCAGAAAGGTCGACTGGCTTACCGACAAGATGAGAGAGGCCAACTTCACCGTCAGCAGCATGCATGGAGATATGCCCCAGAAGGAGCGTGACAGCATTATGCAAGATTTCAGACAAGGCAACAGCAGAGTGCTCATCTCCACCGATGTCTGGGCCCGCGGAATCGACGTGCAGCAAGTCAGTCTGGTCATCAACTACGACTTGCCTAGCAACCGTGAAAACTACATCCACCGTATCGGTCGTAGTGGACGTTTTGGACGGAAGGGTGTCGCTATCAACTTCGTGACAAGCGAGGATGTGCGCATTCTGCGCGACATTGAGTGTAAGTTCGACTTTGTTCCCAGGCCAGGAATGTGCTAACAGACGCAGTGTACTACTCTACGCAAATCGACGAAATGCCCATGAATGTGGCAGATCTGATCTCGTAGAGACGTCAGCACCAGCAACCGGAGAAAATGGCGTCTGGGCTTCATGAATGAAGAAAAGTTGTTTCTGGGGAAACTTTCAAGCGTGGGAGGAAAAGGGCATGTCAAAGTACAAGTGAGTCATCTTTTTGCAAGAAGAATATCAAACATCGACTAACACCAAAATGAGCAGTGCAAAAACCAGATTGATCAAATTAAGCACCCTTCGACGAATCATTTCTCAACTGATCTCCGGGCTGAGCTGGCACAATGGTGTGCTCTAGCTCGCATATCCCATCCATTCTTCCGCCGCGTCATTCCTATAATCATGCCTTCTCAAGGCGAATGCGAGCAGAGACGACGGCGATGTGTGAGACTTACAATCGACTGCTTAGGACCTGGCAAGATCCACATGATCTTGGATCTATAATACTAACTATAGGATTGGCTGAAGACATATGCCGCTCATGTCATGTTAGGATCATTGTACAGCTCAACCTACACAGGAAAGTATACCTGCTTGTATAAGCAGCGCGCGACAGAACTTCTGGGCATAATCGCACCTGTAGAGCATATATGATCACGGATAGAAGGTAAACTTATAGTAGGAGCACGATGGTTGCTTGCCGGCCAACGAGCAGCGATTTCATCGAACATTCTCTCTTCTGCTCCCGGATGATACCAATCGATACATGATGCTGATATGATTGGTAATGGGTCAAAGCCGGCCCTGCGTCGTAATTGCGCAACGCAAGTGCTAACAATTGTGTGCTTGTCCATTGAACTAGGTTCGATACATATGTCAGATGCCTGGCTCGCTTTTTCATCGCGGAGTTGGATTTACACACTCAATTGCGGGTCTCATTCTTCTGGCGGACATTCATTGAAAACAAACGGGTTATTCATAGAGACGTCGCATAACATTTTTTTTGGCTAAACTAAACACGAATGAATGACCCCTACGAACGTTTGGCAAACACTTAATTATACCATGTCCCATTTAAGCAGACGCAGGAGCCAGGCTGAGGTCATACTTGAGTTCCCACTCAGCCTCGGGGTCGTTCTTGCGAGGCACGAAATGGACGGTCAGACCGTCCTTGACAGCAAACACCGAGTCGTTGTCCAGGTAGTCGGACTTGCTGTCAAAGATTTGCGTCGTGATTGGCTTGAAGCCCTCGGCTTGTGCCTATTTCGGGGCAAGATGTGTTAGCATTTATTTTTTATTCTTATTCCCGTTTGGTGTTTGCTGGATGCATGGGGGGTTACACAGATCTCTTGGCCCTTGTGCAACATGGGAGACAACAACTTACGATCAGGTGGATGTGGGCAGGCCTATACACGTGGCGGTCCATCAGCCTCAGCAGCTTGCCGGCCGGACCGTCCTCCGGGACCTGTAGGGAGACGTCAAGTGTTAGCCGAGCGGGAACCCCTGCATTTTGACAATCAAAATGTCCCAGAAATGAGGAAACACTTACCGGGTACGGCGTCGGCCGCAGGCAGTAGAAAGAGAAGCGGCCCTCTGCGTCCGTGACAAACTTTCCGCGCAGGTTGTGCTCAATCTGTGCGTCATCCTGCTGCTCGTAAAGACCTAGACAACAGAAAACCATTAACATTCACCTGATCACCGGGAACACAGTAAGGTTTCAAACTCACCATTCGTCGACGCCTGCCACGCCTCGACGGTGGCGTTGGCCAGGGGCTTGCCGGTCTCGGCGGACGTGACCTGGCCGTATAGGTAGGCGACCTGGCCGTCCTTGGGCGTGTTGAAGCTGATGGTGGTCCCGTTGGGCCGGGTGGGCGTGTCGTGCCTCCAGAAGGGGCCCAGGATGGCCGAGGCCGTGGCGGAGCCGGCGCTCTTGACGGCGGCCTGGTATGTGATATCATCCACGAGGCTAGGAGAGCGTGTTAGTTCACAAGCTCAATTGCAATCGGGAGGGAGAGACAGATAGAAAAACCTACGATTCGAGACCAATGACGTCGCACAGCAGCTGTCCCTCGTTCCTCTTGCTGTCGCTCATCTGGCCGGCCTGGTTGATCATCTGCACGCCGAGCATCCACTCGTCGGTCGTGAGCTGCACCTCGCGGGCAAAGTCGTGGACGTGCTTGATGAAGGACGACATGACCTCGCGCAGGCGCGGGTCCGTCTTGGGGCCCATGGCGCTGATGACATCCCGGGTGAACTCGTCCCCGAGGGTGTGGTTCTGCTGTGCTTGCGATAGAGAGCCCATCTTTTCTGAAGTTTTTGGATATTTGCTGATTTCTGTTTTGGTACTCTGTTTTCGTAGTTGGATTGATGAGTAGACGTGATTATTAGCCTGCTCGGTTCAAGTTCAACGACGTTTCTTCTGAATTTAAGAAGAGATATCTTGATATTGTCTGGAATGTGTTTGTAAGAAGTGAACCAGAGGACCCCTTTTCTTATTCTTCAATGCCAGTGTTGATGTATGAAATGTGATCTTCTTATTATGGGATAGATAGCAAACTATGGGTAAATAAGATCCAAGTACTCCGCATCAGCAGCCCAGCACCCAGCCCAGCCAAAAGGCAGGGGCCGTGTACATAGAGAATATCTGACCACCTAGGTCAAGGAAGTAACCATCCCTATTCGACAGGCCGCGAGAGTGCGGAAGTCGGCAGTTGCTCTCGGACTACGGGGGGAGGGGGTGTCCCCAAGGTTTGCTGACACACAAGTCGACGGTGATTTGGTAAGAATGCTCGACTTTCCATGATAGACGGGTGCCGTCTCCGCTCGCTTCACGTGTGTCGGAATTGGGGCGATGGTATCATTTGGTCCTGGCGCCGTTGCTCTAGGATTGAGGGGGGTTTGTTTGATGGTGTGTGAGAATTTGGCACTACTGCCGCTGGGTCACGGGCTGTCTGTAGCTCTGTACATAGCAGCAAATGCGGCCAGCATTCAGAAGCAGCATATCTGCTGATGAGATGATGTGGCCCGGAAACTAGTAAAACGATGAATCGTCTGGGGCCCCATGGGAATTGGCATCTCATCATTCGCTGGCCAGGCGGTGCCAAAGTCTCTTTTCGCCCCGCGAGCGTTCGCATTCCGGGTGGAGATGCAGAGAGTCCCCATAATTAGTCGGATCACGGATTTAGGGAATACGGTAAACACTAATTCGGTCCTTTGGCCAAGAGCGCACGGTGGTTTTCCAAACATTCGATTTGCCTCCTGGAGGGACGTGAAGGTATGTACCTAGGTAGGAAGGGGATCCATTGGATTCTTTTGTTGAATGTTGATTGGAATGTCTGGAATCCGTGTTTTACAGAATGAGGCTATCGTGTTGTGCTACAGATTTTCAAAATAGGTCGTGTGACCTCATCTGCATTCGCTAATCTGCATCATTGAAACTTCTTGTTTGCTACCACAGCAGATCACGGATACCTGCATAGATCAGTCTGGAATCATAAGTAACCTTTGTGTAACATGAAAGGCAATCGCTATGGTGGTAGTAAATCACTGGTCATAAGCTCGTATATTGCAGGGTGAACCTCAGATGTGATGCTGGCTACGAATGTCAGGTAGTACTACTCAAAAGCCGCTATTGTAGGATCCAAGCATGCCATAATCATAATCCTCGACTCATCATTTTCTGTAATCACCATCATCGCCAAAGTCCCAGGACGCCTGATCTGATCCGTTGGGTCTGCTCGCCCTCTCAAAGCTGATATCCAAGCCGTCAATCTCCACCACGGGTTTAACAGCCTCGACGTCATTCTTATATGCGTTGGAGTACCAGTGGTCGAGATACTTCTTGTCGAGCGCAAACTCGGGGAAAACATCCCTCATGCGCCGCAGAGCAGTTCCGGAAATTTGGTCGACACTGTTTGCGTGGTCTAGGGCCAGAAAGTCGGGTCCAGTCCAGCTACGGAGGGTTTCCTGGACATCCGGAGGTAGCAAGCCGGCCTTGAACAAGAGCAGGTCGTATTGCAGGAGAGATGCCTTGCCATGCCACGAGCCGCCGCGGGTGGCACGGTGGTAAAGTCCAATGAGTGCCGTGATGGCACCCATGCATCCAGTGCCGTAGTCAGAGATCGGGAATGGTGGTACCACGGGTTCGGTCTTTCCCATGAACTTTCCTTGCTCCCATGCGACACCGCTCACCTAGTATTCCGGTTAGCCAAGACGCATGATTGTGTGACGAGGCACATCCGTTACTTACACAGTCCGCAATCTGCTGCCATCCCGGCCTGTGGGCCCATTCACCTTCATATCCGAAGCAGTTGACATTGACATAGACGAAACCTTTGCCTCGCTTCGCAGCCAATTCGGATAGAAACTTGGGACCGAAACCAAGCTTCTCAATTGCGTGCGGCCGGTATCCATCGACCACGATGTCAGCCTCAGCTACAAGCTCCTCAAATCTCTTGCGCCCTTCTGGTGATTTCAGATCAAGCTCAGCAGCGTGCTTGCCCATGTTGCCGTCAACCTGGAAAAAGGGCACATCACTCAAGCTTGGACTAGTGATCTTGAGAACATCGGCACCGTACTCTCCCAAAATCCTCGTGACTACGGGTCCCGCGATGATTCTGCACAGCTCGAGCACCTTGATGCCCGACAGGAGCCGCTTTGGATCCGTGGCCGGCAGTCCAGCTTTCGGGCTCTTATCTTCCAGGCACGTGACAGCCCACGGCGGAAGCTGGCTGTTGACTTGACCCTGTCGTCATGTCAGTATAAGAACAAAGACCGCGAAAGGCGGAGGGGAAAAAAAGAAAGGAGACTAATTCTCACATGTTGAGTCTTGAGAAACTGCTCGTGCTTGAGTGCCTGGACACCAGCCTGGCGATGTTGGGCGTTCAGTGCTTCCAATTGCTCAGGGGTGTACTTTTCGACCGCAGTCTCAATCGCCTCGACGATCTGCTCATGCGTCTCGAGATCTGGCCGGAACGGCTCCAGACCCAAGAACCCCAAGGTTGTGGATGCCTCGAGAGATCCGTGAATGTGATAGTACTCTCCAGGAGTTGCAGTCTTGTACAGATTTGCCGACATGCGTCGGTAGGGATCAGACTGTGCTTGCAGCAGATCGGTATCTTCCAATATCATTAGAGTTGCTTCCTCTACATGAGAATTTGCAGCTTGATTCGCATGCTTACCTTTCAATAGCGAACGCACACTCTTGTCCAACTTGCCGAGGCCGCCAACCGTGGCCAGATAGGCCTGGAACAGAAATGCAGTCGTCTTTTCCAAGCTGACTGTGACTTGCCTGTTGCTCTCAGAGGTCTCTCGTGTAGCCGCCAATAAACTGGCAACGGAGCCCTCTATCGCCTTCAGGGCGGCGGTTGTTTCGGTCTCCTTGAAGGGGATGGGAAAGATGGGCTGGTCCCTCTCAGCCGTGAAGGCGACATTTTTGGCGAGCGCCCGCGCCTCTGTTGGCAATCCGATGGGGTCGAACAGATTGCACAACAGGTCAACAATGCGAGTGCTCTCCTCGCGGGAGCTATACTGTTGCTGCATGCTTCCCATGGTTGGTAGAGGAGTGGGTTTCTGTGGTGTGTATTTCGGCTATACTGTGTAAGTAGGCGTCCGACGAGGATGTATCCAAACAGGCCAAAACTACAACCAAACCAGGGTGGTACTGTGGTTGAGCCGTTCTTTTGGTTTGTAGAATTGTCTCGCTCGCTATTGCAAGGCAAGGAAACTCGCGAACATTCCACGCGATGTGACGGCACGGCAGGACAACTCGAACTTCGCGGGACACCGGCTTCGCCCTGCTATACCCGTTATTCCGCGCATGACAGACAGGATAGGCGCCTCAGCAGCAGCAGCGGGTTGCGCGAGCGGTAGGTCCTCTTTGCTTTTACTGAACCCGTCTTCACATCGGAGCCCACTTTCAGCAACGGCGGACCGACCCCCCAGTCAGTCGCAAGAAGGATGGGGCATCGAAGAGGGTGAGCAGGGCGAGCCTCCAAGCACTGGAACGGACGGACGGCAGTGGACGCTTTCTCCGTCTGCCGGCGCTCTGCTACGAGTTCGCTAACGAAAGGCGCTGCCACCTTAGTCATGGTTGGCTGGCTCTTGGCTTCCCTGTCTTCTTTCTCTGGAGAGTCGAGACAAGAGCGACAGTCGTTTCCGGGTACCTTTTTCGTCCTTGTAGTTTAGCGTCATCACAATTGCATCACCCGCCTTCAAACTAGGGAGGAGTGGGACTAGGTTCAGCGGGGCACTGAGACGGGACACCCGCTGTGACACTGCTACAATCTAGCTGTCGAGGTGCCTATCGAGATCCCAGCGTTGCGACTACTACAGCAAGGGAAGATAGATGAGCCAATCACTATATTGTCTATAATCGAGGTTGCATTGGTCAAACGTCAGGAACAACAAACAGCGAGATTCCCATTCTCTCTCTTAGGTCAATTTTGAAGCAATTCGCGTCGACAGCATGCCTTACATCACGGTCAGGGAAAAGTCCCTCTACTACAGGCTGGTCTCTCCGGAGTCGGGCAAACCCAGCACAGGGGCGACCTTCTTGTTCATCCACGGCCTCGGCTCATCGAGTTCTTTCTATGCCTCGATAATCCCATCGCTCGTTACCGCTGGTCACACGTGTGTGGCTTTCGATACTCATGGTTCGTCAATCTCTTCTTGCCAGCAATGAATGCTGTCTTTTTATTAATACTTGAGCAGGTAGTGGCAACTCCAAGTACAACGGCCAATATGGCGGCATCGACGGAATCGTGGAGGATGCCAAAGACCTGATCAAGCAGCTCAATCTGGACGTCGAGAGCCTGATCGCGGTCGGGCATTCAATGGGCGCAATCGTCGCCTCTGAGCTGTCTATTGCTCTGAACCTCCTTGGTGTCGTCTTGATCGGGCCAGTCAACCCCAACCCTGGCCTGGCACCTATCTTTGACGCGAGGATAGCGACGGTAGAAAAGAGTATGTGCATCTCTGGCAGTGATATTTAAATACGGGACTGACGATGGTACAGGCGGCATGGAGGCCATGGCCGACACGATCCCGGCCGCGGCGACCGGTCCAAAGGCCACGGAAACGCAGCGCGCATTCATCAGAGCTCTGCTCCTGTCGCAGAGCCCCGAAGGATACAACTCCCTCTGCAAGGCAATCTCTGACGCTCAGCCGCCGGAGTATGTGCACAGCAACAGCCCAGTTCTCATCCTTTCTGGTTCCCACGATAAGACAAGTCCACTGGAGGCCGCGAAGAAGATCCAAAGCAGGTGAGTTATTTTTGCATTTTCATTCGCTTTCCCCGGACTGGAGCTGACGTACTTTTCAAAGCTGGGGTGGCTCAGTGCCTGCTAAACTGGAAGTGCTGGAAGGTGTCGGCCATTGGCATTGTATAGAGGCCGCAGATGAAGTAGAGACGCACATCAAGGCTTTTGCAGCCGAATTGAAATAGCGGCCCGATAATTTAAATATCACCACAGTGCTTCTAAGAAATAGTCATGGTTTGCAGGTTGAAATGTGTCTGTTTTGTGATGTGATGTAAATCTAGTGACTTCCTTTCCGTGACCTCTTCTATTTCTTCGAGCTGGCAGCTGTATCCTGTACCGAATGTCAGTATTGGCTCCGAGTACTACAATGATATTATTAAAAACTCACCAAGTACACTTGATAGAACTTCATTCTGAGCTTTCCATCCTGAGCAGACTTCTCCAGCACTGCATGTCCTCCCCACTCGACGGTCGCCTTGCCGCCGGCACGCAGCTCGTACTCAACGTCACCATAGAGCATGACCTCGCGACTATCGCTGCCAAAAGGAAAGATCTTCTGGATCGTGTGCTTCCTCTGCACGACAGCAGCCCACATTCCATGTCTCAGGGTTGTAATTTCTGCGATATCATTAGTATAAAATAATAGTGATATAGTACTCTGTCGCTCCATACCATCAGTTCCCTGGCTGCTCTTGGAGCCCAACTTGAAAGTCGCATCCGACGTGAACTGGTCCACGTAGACGTCGTGACCACCAGGAGTGTCCGAGATCCGATAGAAGTCCTCGAAAAACTGGACGACTTCAGGGTCCACGGTGACGCCGGCGGGATACTGAGCCTTGTACTGAGACATGTCGGGTTTCTTTCGGCAATAAGGAAGAAATTTGCAGAGTTGTTTCAAAGTCTAGATAACTTGGATCCGTGTAAGTCTATACCTGGGCAGTCAAGGATTAGATACAGTGAAAGGGCGGAACTTTTGTCCTGCAGGCGTTACAAATACTACATAGTCGTCAGAGCTCCACTAATGGCTGTACCTACAGTGGCCCTACACTAGCTGCTAGCGACCCTGGATTTACACATGCACTTCCACTGCCGGATGGATGGGGCTGTATGATCGCAAATTCGCCGAGCAAAAGCCTAGTGCAGCATTGCGGACATCTCGGATACTATTGAGAATGGAGCCCGCGATTTGTTTGTGGACAGGCGTCAGACGCCTCTCGAAATGGTGTTACCCGGTTACATACAGCGGAATTCCGCTGGATTGAGCATTGTAAGTTGAGGGCTGACCGCTAGGTTGCCTCTCTCAGCAGTGTGTGAGCGTGGTGCTGCTAATAGGCCTGCTCTTTGGTTCCTGGATGGTATGCCACAAGGGTCTCTCGGGTAGCGTCTAATAAATTCCTTTGAGAGTGTGTCAATTGTTCAACCCGCCGACTCGACCTACTACTACGACTTTGTTAAGCATGCATCCCTTCTACTCTGTACTATTCACACCTTGAAAAGACGGATCTCGGAAAAGTCTCCCTGGCTGCGGGGAATAGGAAGCTGATGCTGGCTTCCCCCGCGTGTCTGGCCCCTCCGACAAGAGGTCGGGGAAGCGGGGATCGAGTTCCCTAGCGGGCGGCAATTGCACTGACAGCTCTTCTGAACACATCCGCCAGGACCCTGATCTAGCCCAGCACCGAGGCCACTTACACGCCGTGTGGTGAAGATGCCGCCAGCATAGCGGTGCGTCGGATATGTTCTCTCTCGTCCCTTTGCTTTGCTAGGAGAACGCTGCCGACATGCTCTTCCCAAGTGGCCACCACCAGAGCGCGCTTGTCGCCTGTCAACCTCCGAGAGCGTCGTAAGAAATGCGACCTGAGCAAAGGGGTCAATCGGTGTATTACAAAATATGGATCATATAGGTCCCGACTGAGTTGAGCGCGAAGGGCGAACGGTGAGGACTTTACATGTTTAAAACATCAGTCGATTCTACGGAAGAAGAGGCATCATTGACACATCAAGTCATCGAGTCCTCTACCATACAATATACCATCACAACATACGAGACAAGCACCTTACCTACATCTAATACTTCATTCACTTACACATCAATACCATTGTAAACATGCTTGGAAAGATTGCTTTGGAAGAGGCGTTTGCCCTCCCTCGCTTCCAGGAGAAGACGAGGTGGTGGGCTTCGCTGTTCGCCACAGACCCAGACAAGCACGCCGCAGAGATCACAGACATCGCCAAGACGCGCATCGATTACATGGACAAGCACGGCGTCGGCTACACCATCCTCTCCTACACAGCCCCTGGTGTTCAAGATATTTGGGAACCCAAGGATGCTCAAGCTCTGGCAGTCGAGGTAAACGACTACCTTGCCGGCGCCATCAAGAGCTACCCCGACAGATTTGGCGGCTTTGCGTACGTCTTTCCCTTTGCCACAACCTTATCGTGGTTGAAAACTGACCAAGAACAGCACACTATCTATGCACGACCCCAACGAGGCTGCTGCTGAGTTGAAGCGATGTGTCACACAGCTGGGCTTCAAGGGCGCCCTGGTCAACGACACGCAGCGTGCCGGTGTCGACGGTGATGACATGGTCTTCTACGACGGCCCCGAGTGGGACGTCTTCTGGTCGACGGTGACGGAGCTCGACGTGCCCTTCTACCTGCACCCCAGGAACCCGACCGGCACCATCCACGAGAAGCTTTGGGCCAAGCGCAGCTGGCTGATCGGCCCTCCGCTCAGCTTCGCCCAGGGCGTCAGTCTGCACGTCCTCGGCATGGTGACCAACGGCGTGTTCGACCGGCACCCCAAGCTGCAGGTCATCCTCGGCCACCTGGGCGAGCACCTGCCGTTCGACCTGTGGCGCATCAACCACTGGTTCGAGGACGTCAAGAAGCCCCTCGGCCTGTCGTGCAAGCGCACCATCCGCGACTACTTTGCCGACAACATCTGGATCACCACCAGCGGCCACTTCTCCACTGCCACCCTGCAGTACTGCCTCACCGAGGTCGGCGCCGACCGCATCCTCTTCTCCATCGACTACCCCTTTGAGAGCTTCGGCGACGCCTGCGACTGGTACGACGGCGTCAAGCTCAACGAGAAGGACTACAAGAAGATTGGCAGGGACAATGCCAAGAAGCTACTCAAGCTCGGCAGCTTCAAGGACTCGGAAGCTTAAGTTGATGTTTGGAGTTCTTGGTTGTGTATGAAGTGATGAATAATTTTTACCTAACTATCGTTAACACTATCGTTAACTCGGGACAATAAATCAAAACGTTTCAAATGCAAATAACGGGAACTATGTAGCGATTTGTACCACGCATGATGTAAAAGCCCCTTTTCGTAGCTTTCTAATGCACATTTTGGGCCATGATGTTGAGAAAATTACCACACGGTAGCCTAATGTATTAATTCTGTACATTAGGTTATGGCAAGAATGTCCATCGGCAGCCACAGATCTTGTGATGATAGGGTTCAGATTCCATGGCTGCCTACCACATCGGTCAAACTCATCATCGGGGCCCCAGTTGGATTCCGGAACCATTTCCCATATATAAATGTGTTCTTCTCATTTTTGCCCTCTCACGCTTTCCATGACCCTTTTTCGTCCTTCCCTGGCACCTTCAACATCCGATCAGAGATGGGTCCTGAGAAGGATCCTATTTCATATATCGCATCAAAATACAGGAGTCTCTTCTCACCCAGAGTACCGACATCATGGTATTACGACTACATCCTAGCTTCTTCGTGGCCCCGGAGCCTTTTCGTCCACAACCGGTTACACAATTGGATTCTCAGCCGAAGTCAGCTGAAGCTGCCGCGAGCGCCAGCAAAACCAACGAGCCGCAAGAAGGGAAGCAGCTGAAGCCAGCTCGAACCGCCCTGAGCGTCAACGACATCAAGAATTTAGAGATGGTGAAGCCTTCTTCACTCTATTGGGCTCCACCGGGCTTACGGATAGCTGCGGTGCGTGCCAGACTGAATCTTCCAAGCAATGCCAGACTCACTCGGCGCTCTAATATGTGGTGGATAGTCGACTGACATGACTCCGACTTCGTTGAAGCACGCCAATGGCCATGCATTTGAGCAACCTAGACCGATGAAAACACTTCCTGGAAGGTCAATTCGTGACCTTGTATTTCGCATCGGGCGCAATATCGACGCAGTCCCTCGAAGCTTGTGTATCTTCCGCACGACGTTCGAAGACCAACAGCTCTGGGAGAGGTACCTCCAGTACATTACACAAGTCATTGAGGATGCGGGTCGGGCATTCAACACTACACCAGAACACAAATTGCATATCCATAGGACCCCACTCACACTGGACAAGATGGAGCATCGGTATTTCCAGGGCATGCCTCTATCTCTCGTCCGGAGTTTCTTCCTGAGCGAGAACATAAAGGCCGGCCCGTCGGTCATCGAAGACCACTTCATCTACGTCGACGAGGACACCCTAGAGACGTTCCGCATCTACGACGCCTTCCACCGCCGCTATCTCCAGCACATCCAAAACGTCTTCGAAAGCCCCCCATCCGGCCTCTCCGCGGACCACGTTACGGTCTACCAGGTCGACGGGGCTGACCGGGGGATCCGCGACATGGCCGGGCGGCACCTCTTCACGCGGGGCGTCGTCCCCAATGGCTACCCTACCCTCCGACCGTCGAAGAACCCCGTCGAGGAGCGCTTAAATATGGAACGACTCCGGGGGCAGCAGCCGTTTGTCATCTTTGAGGCTTTACCTGAGGAGGAACAATGGGATTGTAATGAACGGGAAGAGTTTGCAGCCGTTGAATCTTTGATGGACTACTAGATTAAGAAACTTGGACCAATGTAAGACATTGTCCGCAGCAGTCCACAGACTTCTTTTCATCTGTGCCTAGGTAGTAATTGTTTTATTCTCGGAATGGAGTGACCCATGTCATCTTGATTGTGACATGACAACTGATTCGTCCCATTCTCAACAGACCAGTTCATAGCCGCACAAAGCACAAAATAACGGATTGGTTTGTTGAGTTCTCCTGCTTATCTATAATATGAGCTTGCCGTAATGTCCTGTCTCTTGACTTCGAATGACAGATCGACAATCGCTCCACTTCGCTTCTCAGCTTTTTGATGTCGTTTTTGGTTTTGATCAGCCTTCATCCCAGCCATCCGATGCTCTTGGGAAGGTTGGAGGAGTAGAGATTAGTGTTGTTCACCAGAAATCGTCTCATCTCTCGTAGCTAATCTACGCATCGGATAATGTCGACCTTCAACTACCAAGGCCCATGTGATGATATAGATCCGTATAACGATCCTTGGCGACCTGTATTGCCTCTTCCTCGTCATTTTTGGCTGTTCGTAGCTCCTCGTGGAGTCGGTGCTCCGTGGCGGGACAGAGACGTTCTCCAGCTGCCTCTCTTCCCTAAGCGATTGGAATCTTGGTCAGCTAGGATAGAAAAACCGCCCGAGGAAATATTTCACAAAATGATCAGGTGGGGGAGAGCAAACGATCAGATCTTTTCCGGATGATCACGTACCTTTAATTCTTGCCAACGACCCCAAGCATCGCTTGCGCGTTGTGCCTTCGCGCGCATATCGCGCAACCTGTTCGTCCAGTCAAGGACCAGGACTCTAGACATGCGCTTGTGATCCAAGAGCTGTTCAATCTGGCGCTCTAGATGAGCCAGGTCCTGTCTATGCCCCTCGGCGAGGGCGGCGGCCGCTGCCTTGTTCAAGAGCATCTGCTGCCACTCGTCGGAGCCCATGTTACCGCGGAGTTCAGCCTCGAGGTCCCGGATCTTGGCTTCCTGCTCCCTGTTGACCTTGGACTCCCGGCGCATGTGCTGCTCGAGATTTTCGTAGTCCTCGCGCGCCTTTATGTTTTCGAGGCGCCGCTCCTCTACGGCCACGCGCAGGATCTCGTTGTCGGCGCGCAGAGTATCGTTGGCGCGGCGCAGCTGGATGGCATGATCGCGTAGGATGGAGATATCCTTATCCGACAGGCGGGCCGGGGTCTTGGCACGGCAAACGCGGTCGAAGGCGTCCTCGGGACTCTCGGCTTTGTTTGAGTTCATGGCGATGGTTCTTCGTCGCTGTGGGATTGGTGCTGTGCTTTGATGGATTGAGTCGCGGAATCTGACCGATATTATGTTACTCAGTGTCCACGATCAAATGAAAAAAGAAGACAATATTGTGGAAAGTATTGGAAAAGATTGAATTAAAAACTTTGATGGAGTCTGCTTACCGAAAGAGATATTTGAAGGGGTTTCCTCAAGATCTGTGGTTGTGTGTTAGATTGGGGGAAGTCACCCAGAGAACTTTCCAGGTCAACGGAGGTGCTTTGATAAAAAGCTGCGCAGAGATCAATGCATACCTGCCGGTGGAACTCCGATTGTTGTGAGTTTTTGATTGTCCATTGTCCAAGCAGAAAGTTTCACCGGTGTGGGTGGTCGATTGTCCAAACTGGTGGTGTTGGTTGATTGTCCAAGCTGATTGTCCAGAGCCTTTCTTGACGGCTTGTCCAGGAAAATAAATAATATTAACTCGGCGCGGCAGCATTGTCGTTGGACTGGTGAGGCCGGCGATAGTCATGATACTCAGGCGGAACAGCTGTAAACAAAAGAATTTAAGTTGAATACGTAATTGAGAGGTTCCAAAAGAGAAGATTTTCAAGATCTGCCTGTGTGGACTTTATAGATTGAAGATAAATTCGTACAAAAATTAATGGATGTTATAAATTATACCTTCGACATTTGATCTGTGAGCCTTGTTCTTCGGCAAAAGTACCAAGCTGGTTATCAGAACAGTGATTTTGTGGTAAAGAAATTCATAATTTTATAGAGCTTAATATGTATGATCTGGCACAGTCTGATCTCAACTCTTCAAAATCTCATAGGTGGTACAATATCTTTCTACTCAAAAACTATAAGAGAAGAATGTTTATATTTGATTTCAAGTCACTGTGTGACAGTATTTCTACGACTACAAGCTTTCCATATTCTGGGCAAGAAGAGTTACCGGCATTTTCTGGTGTCGTTGAAGGGAGGAGAAGTACTGCGCATGCAATTTCATAATTCAGTTTGACAGATGGTATATCACAAAGTTTGATATGAGTCGAAGTTCTTTCGTACTATCAAGGACAAAGTTGATAGTAAACATGAACGACTTCAGCTCTTTCAGAGCCGCATGAAACCAAATGCCCACTCTGGCTACAATTAATCAGACGGAGTCGACCGGCTAGAGGGCATGAATAGCAACGGATGTGTTCAGAATTGGGTTCCGAGTTATTTATGGCAAGAAGTTAGTCACGGTCGTTGATTGTTGTACCTATCATTCAATCCATGTTGACTGTGAGTGGTGGCTCTAAGGTCAGTCACCTAACCCACTAACACCGTTGTACTAGACCTGACTGTTTTGCGGGGTACCAGTGACTGAGAGGTATACTAATCAGTTTAACCAATGTGTGTATCACCTTATGATGAGGCAACAAATGCTTCTATTACCTTCCCCAAACTTGGCCATGCACCTGACTCCATGATCCCAGACCTCAATCTTATTTATAATGCAAACCAAACTACCGATCGGCTGGGTAGACCGAAGCCAATGACAAGCCCTGTATTTCCCTCCGTATTTCAGATACGCCTAAGCCAGGGCCTAACAACGCCTAGCCTTATCTGCCTGCGGGGCGAAGTGGGTTCTGTTAGATGGTTGGCTGACTTATTACTAGTTGATGATAACGAGGAGAGGGCGACTCAGCTACCCTGTTGGTAACCGGCCATGTGTGAGGTAGTTGCTGGCCGAGAACAGGAGGGAGGCCTTGGTTTCGTAGCAGGTTTGTCTTCAGTAGAAGATCTGATCTTCACCATTTAAGAAACAGCATCAATCCAGAATGTCGGTCTCTGTTGCCAGTGCCAGTGCAAGTGGCCCATCGGCCACCTTCCAACCATATCAGTGTCTCGTCTGCCAGAGTCGATTCACTCGGCACGAGAACCTAAAGCGACATGCTGCGCTGCACTCGCGCCCCCAGGGCCAGGCGCTGCTCTCGTGTGAGCTCTGCGATGCCACCTTTTCGCGGCAGGACCTGCGAAGTCGGCACATGAAGAGAAAACATCCGGAACATGTTGGGAGACGGACGACCAGGGCTTCGAGACAGGACCCATCATCGGCTTCCGCGACGCAAGCGTGCGGGGCTCGGAGACCGCGCAGGGGAAAGGCGTCCCCATCGTCACCTGCAGAAAGCAGCCAAAACGGCTCCCAGAAGGACGACGAGTGTGAACCCGGTATGGACGACGGTATTTGGCAAGCGGCTCTGGGACTGGAGCAGCGTCAACTCGACCATGGCCACGACGACTTTATGGGAGAGGATATCGGCTTGAATACGGGCTCGTCGACGACCAGTACAGGGCAATCGCACGGCATGGCGGCATTGATGTCAGAACAGCAGTCCATGAGCGACTTGATGTCAATTGAGCACATTGTGCAAGACGCCGGCAATGATCACCAAAACTTGCTCTTGGGCCAATCACTACCCAGCCCGAGCTATTTTACGACCACAAAAACACACCAAGCAGACCAACAGCCCGCTTCGTTTCACTCGACTATAGCGAACATCAACTTCCACAACATTTCGGACAAGCTTTCGCCGAGCAGCCCGCCACAACTCATAGACGACTGGTCTCCTTCATCAGCACAGGTCTCTAGAGGTTGCGACTTGTTCTTCGCCAACATCTCTCATTTCGTTCCGTTTCTGCATCGCGCAACTTTTGACATATCCCAGACTGCACATCACTTATTATTCAGCGTCCTCTCTCTAGCCTATCAGTATGGCGAGGACCCAGACTGCGAAGAGCAGCCAGGCTCCGGAGCTAGCCTTTCCTTACGGTGCTTCCATAGGGCCCGGGCTCTACTTTCTTTTGACGAGGACGGTCTGGACGAGTCGATGCCACATTTGACCATGGTACAGGCATACTTGTTACTACAGATATGTTCCATGATGTACCTGTGTGGGAAGGACTCTGCCTACGGACTCAAGATGCATTCGAAAATGATCAGTCACGCTCGAACGGGAGGGTTGATGCAAGCAACACCAGACGACGCGGGATCGGCAGGGGATCTAGAGTCCCTCTGGAGGCATTTCATCAAGACGGAATCTCTCAAGCGAACGGTCTTCGCGGTACATCAGATTGATGCACTGTGGTATCAATTCTTGTCTGTCCCGCGCCAACTGTCTCATTTGGAGATTAGACATGACTTGCCATGCCCAGAGCAACACTGGACAGCCTCATCTGCCGCGGAATGGGCGCACCAACAGCTTATTGCCAGACAGTCCAACTCACCGATACGATATACAGACACTGTTCGGCGATTTCTGTCTTCTGAAGCGGATCTCGGATCTCTTCCGGCATTTGACCCTTACGGCGCCATCAACATTGCACAGTTCCTGATTTCGAGCGCTCGTGAAATATCTGGCTGGTCCACGATGACAGGAATGCTCAGCTTGGAGCGTTTCGAGCCTCTACGATCCTCTCTGGTGGCACTCGGTCCATATATACGCCAACAGCCGGACACAACGCTATCATCACATGCAGCGTTGTGCGAGGCCACCTGGGAGACTGCCATGATCGAGCTGCAGGTTTGGTCACCCTCGCACGTCGGTGGAATCGTCGAAGGGAGTATAGATGCCATCCTGACTCAGTCTACCTATTTGTCACCACACGTCGAGCTCTTGTGCGAGTCCAGCATTGCAAAAGCAGTCCAGCCGCATGTGAACTGGTTTCTGCGCTACCTCGATACCACCATGACAGGAGAGTACGAAGCGCCATGGGTAACCCTTTACGCATACAAGGCTTTCCTTATCGCCTGGCAACTCGTGCGCGGGGGCACGCCTGGATCCATGGAAATCGTCGGCGTGCAAGACGGCGATGTAGAAGGGGCCATGCAATGGGCAAGGAAAGTCTTCGGGCGGAGACAAAGGTGGCAGCTTGGGAAACTGATCATGAAATGTTTAGACTCGATACAAAAGTGAGGAAAACTTTTGGGTCATGATGCACGAGGAAAACGACGATATTACTGTGAACATTGTACAATAGCGGACTTTTGTGGTGGTGGGGAGCGACCAATGCATATCAGGCGCGATAGTTGATTTGACAAGATGCCACAAGATGCATCAATGATTCCATCTCAGACATGCCCGTATGCGTACTTTGAAAAAGCCATTCGAGGAACTTGAAAATTTTGAATTAATCGACGCTGACTATGCCTGTAAATCTTTCGTGGCCGGTGGTGCTTCTATCTATATCTGATTCACCAGACACCCCGTCACATTTTTTATTGACCGTCTCCCTCCTATTTCTGCTCTTCTTTTTTCCTTGCTTTATATTAGGCCTCCTTATACGGGAAGGACAACCTTCATGCCCATGTACTCGCGCTGGTGCATGATCTTGCCGTCGACGACCACCTGGTGGACGCCGACGCGGTTGTGCTCCTGGTCGGTCGGGTCGGTCGCGGTGGAGATCTGGATCTCGCGCCACTGCTGGTTGGTCGGTACGATCTGGCCGTTGGACGTGAGCTTCTTGAACTCCTTGAAGATGCCCTGCTCCTCGATGCAGCCCTCGCGGGTGATGAGGGGGGATTCTGTTTGAAAGAGAACAGGTTAGTATGAAGAAGTTTGATGATGGCGACGGAGGATAAGGTAAGACTTACCATAGGCGGGAGCCATGGGCAGGCTGCCGACGGAGCTGTTGAAGAGGACGAGGGAGAGGCGCTCCGACTGCAGCTGGTCGACGGGGGGCTTGAAGACGCGGTGGCGGGTGGCCTTGAAGTGGCCGCCCGAGACGATCTCGAGGGTGTCGCCAATGTTGATGACGAGGGCGCCGGGCTTGTAGGGGACGTAGTACCACTGCTCGTCGCGGCCCCAGATCTGCAGGCACGAGATGGGCACGGAGAAGAGCTGCGTGGTGAGGCCAAAGTCGGTGTGGCCGTGCATGCGCAGGCCCTTGGAGGCCTGCTCCGTCTCCTTCTGGACCGGCCGGAACAGCGCGTGCCGGAAGTAGCCCTCGCCCGTCGGGCTGCCGTGCGACTGCACGTTGTCCCACAGGTAGTCGTCGGGCAGCTCCAGCACGCGCGAGAAGAGCGTCAGCAGCCGCCGGTTGACCGACTTGGTCAGGTAGTTGCAGAACTCCTCGATCTCGTCCATGAGCGGGTGCAGGCACGTCGGCACGCGGTGCTCGACGTCCTCCCAGTCGGGCTTGTACCAGTTGAACTGCTCGATTCCGTCGGGGGGGTCCTCGGTGGCGCTGTGTACAAGGTAACGTTAGTACTTGTTACGCGTTCGGGTCTGATGGAAGAGAGTGTCTGCGATGATGCTGAATTACTAACCTTGAAGCCGTATGGGTGCTTGTAGCCTGACCACACACCATTCTCGGGGCTGAAGAGAAGGCGCTCCTTGTCCTCCTCGGTGATGTTGTTGTACATGTACTGTGCGATGGCGAACTGGCGGTGGAGCTGTTGCGAAGAAGAAGAAGACAATTAGCCATGTGATTCAAGAGAGACTCGGTCTCAGGGGTTTGAGTCTTACCTGCTCAATGGAGATACCGTAGTTCTCGAGAAATAGGAAGCCATCGTCTCTGATGGCAATCTTTACCTGTTGGATCAAGTCCTCGACGACCGCGGGGTCTTCAGAGTCGAGTAGCGAGAGGTCAATGGACTTGAGTGTGGCAAAGTTCTCCTTCTCTTGAGTGATCGGGGGAGGAATCCATTCTGGCACGACGGGCTTGCCAGGCAAGTCGGCGGCCGGAGGGTTGAATGGAGCTGCGGGTGCCATGACTCGAGATGTGAATTATGAAGTTTATACTTTTGATTGATTGATACACTGCAAGATTGTCTGTTGTGGCTTGAGATGGTGATTTGTAGACTATCCGAGATATCGATTGGCGTCTTATATCTGAAGATAAACTACTTGTATTTCTATATACGAGGATGACCTTGCGCCATCCGAAGGTGTTGTTTACCATACAATGGCGCCGACCAATGATTTCGTCTATAGCAGGAGCTCCTCCGTCGCACGATAGATGCGCCAATAGAGTCTATAGTCGTACCATGGGAAGACTACTCAGCCCGAAGAGATAAGATCAATGTGCGATTGCGCAAAAGTGTGTATGTGTCATGTCAGGGCAATCATGGTGATCGGCGTGTCGGGAGCACTGAGCCCAGCCAGAGGCCCAGAGCTGGTATTGTCCTCCAGGGGGACGACGCGGCTGGGGTAAATTCCATCATAGGCCGTCGAGTTGCCCGAAGCACTGGTCACAGACTAGCATATCGATATCAGTTGACCATGACCCGAAACGCGTCGTATCGAGGCAACCAGCAGTCTAGCCCAGTAAACTCCAGATAATGGACCCATCATCTTCATCGAGTTCCGGGGTACGTCTCAATCCAAGTCCGATGGATCACGTTCAGGTCGACACCCCAGACCAGGTATGGGAAAGCAATCGCATAGTGTCCGGCGTCCGACACATTGTATCGTGTACGATCACGGGCACCCGGTTGTGAGCCAAACCTAATTGTGTCGCCGCCGATAAAAGCCAAGGAACCAGATAGGTGGCCATTCCGATTGTGTAATTGACCCCAGACTCTATCAGATGGGGACTACTACGTAAATGCCAGTAAGATGGAGTGATGCTACGTAGATAATTAGCAACCACGGCTCCTCTTACCGGTTGATCCTCTATCTGATCCACAACGGTAACCTGCACACAGCCCTCTCCATGTAATAGCGCCCATTTCAGGTCGCACTGACGGGCACCAAGAACATTTAGCTGCGGGCTCCTCCCAAGATACGGCGCAACAAGTCGAGAGCTCCCCAGGTTTCTGAAATTGGCCGATGAGATAAGACTAGCGGTTCCAGAAGCGAGTGGTTCTCGGAAGGCAAGTGGGAATCCAGGGTCCGTCCTGCATCCCGAGAGTTGCGTAGCGTATTGCGGGGGAAACGGAGTTGGTGTTTTGGTGTTGCTCGTTTAGCGTGGGAGGAGCTCCTCCGAGAATGCGACACCACATTGGTGGTTCCTGATACGGTATATTCTCGGGATATCGACCAATGAGATCGAGCCGTTGTCTTATCACAAGTCATCTCAATATCATGGACAACTCGAGCTCCTCCTATGAACTATAGTCAATCCAAAGATGAGAGGAGTGAGACTTTGCGATACCTGCGGGGGAAACGTCCATGGCTGAAATGGACATGGCATAAATTCGATCTCTAATCACCGATTTGGGAACTCTACCTTCCAATCTCACATCCCAGCTTCCAAAGTCAAGTCACCTGCCCACTTCAGCACAATCATCTTCAATCAAACTATCCAAGCCAACATCCAATACCTTGCACATCCTAGTCATCATGTCGCGCCAGCTCATCTCCAGCGAGAAGTTCCCTACCAAGCCTCACAACTGTAAGTCGAGCCCATCCAGAAAAAAAGGATCCGAGCGAGCTGAATGCTAACCAAGCCGGTCTTCCGGCAAACTAGGCCCTGCAGTCAAGGTCCCTGGTCTCGTCTTCTGCGCCGGCCAGACCGCCACTGGAGAGATCAAGCAGGCCACGGTAAGACAAGCATAATCCGACTGCTGATTTTGTCCTCCATGACCACCAGGCTAATGCGTGACACCACCTCCTACAGAAGACTGTTCTCCAGAACCTCAAGGAGGTCCTTGAGCTCTCGGGCTCGTCCATCGAAAAGGTCATCAAGTTCAACGTCTACCTCGCCGACATGAAGGACTTTGCCGCCATGAACGAGGCCTACATTGAGTTCCTGCCCCAGCCCATGCCCTCGCGGTCCTGCCTGCAGGCCGTGGCCCCTGGTGCCGGTACTGTCATTGAGATTGAGTGCATCGCCCAGGCTTAGAGGGCTGTGGAGGTGGATTCAAGGGTCATGAATGAATTATGAAAAAAAGATAAAAAGACTGAATTTATGCATCCTAGTCGAGAGCAGGTCCGCTCACGGATGGCGGCCAGCGAGTCGGCAGGCAGGAAAAATCACCTGGGCTCGTATCAAGAGCATCTAGGACTCATAGACAAATCAACATGGAATTTATGAAAGCTACACGAAAGTACCTTTATGATTAGCGGTGATACAGATGTATAACTTACTTCAATCGTTGCTCTTCTGGTCCAGGCCCCGGACGTCGTCCAGTGTCAACAGCGTCGTGCAAGCGCCACTATGTGTACTGATACAGAAGCTTTTTCGCCGTTTTGTAGCGCTATGTATTGCTCGTTCCGTTCCGTACTTTCTCGCAGAAAACAGAAAAATGGCTACAAGAATTTGCGTGCTTGGACGAGGCAGGATGAAACTTACCCCATGAAATCCAGCGCTTTCCTGTCATGAATCCCAAAAGAGAGCGATGCGCAACACCAAGAATATGGATATTCGTAGAATTCTCATAGTATAGTGAGTATACTTGGCAAGGTTTTCTTTTTTTCGACTTTTTAATTGTATAGATAGTACAGTCTGAGGCAATTCTGGCTTTAGTGGCTAGAGTGAAAGACTTCAAAGTCTCTGAAGATCCGGATCGTCACCAGTCGTGACGCAACGATCCTGTTGTCAGGGGAGCCATCTTCATGGGTCTCGCTGATAGATCAACTAGGTTAGAGAGGTGCGAGGAAAGTGACATTAAGATACCTGTCTGTACTTGGACACGGGCTCTCCTTGGAGTGATGACTGGTACACTACTCTGCACAAAGCCTAGACCTTGTCAGTGATCACTGATCCCAAGCTCTACCTGACGAGGCGAACCCGCTTCCCCTTTTCTGGTAGCTCATGCATAAGGATGGTACTGATCCAGTGATAGTGCTTCCTCGAAGGCGGTTCCAGATTGGCTATCTATTAGGTACTCTGTACCATGACCCATGACTTCGTAATGGCTCTGACACTACGAAGTCGGTCTTCGTGGATAGTCTTTGTGGATAACTCCTCTCTCGCCTCCGTCTATCGAACACGCAAAGATTACAGGGTCTAGATCTATCGTTGCTATCAGTGCCAGCTTATGTATGTGTTTACGTACTCTAGGATGGCTGCTTGTGACACGACCAAACGGATTCAGGAGATCGTGATCACAGATTGAGGTAAGCGATGGAGCAGGATTTCAATTTAGTTATCGTCTATGACACATCGTCGTATCATCATACAACACGGCGACCTCTAACACACCATGGCAAGTATCCCTCTGGTAACCGATAATGTTTTTTTTTTCTGAGTTTGGCTTCGTGGCAAATGATCGAAATACGGAATCCGAGAAGAACAGAGTTTGCACAAATAATACAGAAAGAACCAAGAACTGTGCATAGAATATGAATAGTTGATCACTGGTCATTCAGAAAAGGATGCTCTTGTGATACAAAACGTAGTAGCTGTTGAGCCAACGCATTCGAGGTAACGGGCCCTGTCTTCAATATTCCAAGGGTGTCCGCCGGGACAAGTCCTGGTCGGGTATAGAGCTCCCTCTGTACATTGGTACATGCACGCTGGGGCACAGACAGACAGCCGCATGAGAGGAGCAACAAATAAGCCAAGGTTCATGGAACAAGTCTATTTAATTACTAGAGCCGCTTTTAATTTCTATTTGTAAAATTTCAATTTCTTTCTTCTTCCTCTCCCCTTCACGACCTGGCGATCTCAAACTCGGCAATGTACCAGTTCTGAATGGCCTTGGTGTCGCCGGTGATGGCGACCATGTCGTACCGGTCCCTGGACTCCTTGGCGACGGTGCCATTGTTGACCATGCGGCCCGCCCACTTGCCGTGTTTCCTGGCGGCGGCGATGATCTTGTCGACGGCCGCGACGAACTCGGGCTCGTCGCCGCGGGCCGGGGTGTAGCCCAGGAGGGACTGGGCGAGGTCGTTGGGGCCGATGAAGACCATGTCGACGCCCGGGACGGCGCAGATGGCCTCGACGTTCTCGACGCCGGCGCGCGTCTCGATCTGGATCATGGTCACGAGCGTCTCGTTGGCCGACTTCATGTACTCGGGGGTGGTCAGGCCGTGGCCGATGGCGGGGAAGGCCGAGCCCTGGCCGCGCACGCCCTGGGGCGGGAACTTGGACGAGGCGACGATCTGCTCGGCCTCCTCAGCCGTGTTGATCTGCGGCACCATGATGCCGTGGGCGCCCGTGTCCAGGGCGCGCTTGATGATGTCGTGCGCGGGGCCGCGGATGCGGATTACGGGCGAGACGCCCAGCGACGAGATGGCGGCCACCGAGTTGTGCATGGCGTCGTCGCCAATGTGGCCGTGCTCACAGTCGATGATGATGCCGTCGACGCCGGTCAGGGCAACGATCTGGGCCATGCGCACCGAGGGGATAGCCATGAACGTCATCAGAGGGTACTCTCCAGTCTTGAGCTTGTTGAGTAGCCTCAGACGAGAGTTCTCGATGGTTGTGGTGTGGGCGGTAGGGTATGCCATTTTGGTGGGTTGGTTATGTGGTATAGTGTTTTGGGGTATATTGACTTTTTGGATCAAGTCTTGAGACTATTCCAAGTATAGAGACTTTTGGCTTTGTTTGTGAATTTTTATTTAAGTGTAGATAACCGTTGGGACAGAACGGTTATGAAGATGAAAAGATATCAAGTTGAGACTGAATTGAATTGAGACACTGAACATTGATCGGATTATACGCATTCAAGTAGTATAGAGACTTCTATCGTCCTCCAGCAGTATTCGCACATCATCCATCTTCACAGCACCCGTGACAATCATGATGGGAGCTCCCATATGCAAACCGTTCGTGTTCAATAATGATTGACCAATGTGAGGCTTCCGAGATGGTCTCAGTCATACAGTCGGTTGACGCTATACCCAGTTGATGGCGCTACGTTTGCTATCGCCCCCACAGGGAGGAGCTCCCCCAAGGAACCACCCCCCAAGACAAACCCTGACCAGGTCTGACTGACTTATTTGGCTGACGACCGGATCCTCCACCAAAGCCCAAACTAATGCAAGCGGCCGGCAGAAGATACCTGCTTATCGGTGCCCCGTGTCATTGGCTGTGATCATACGCGAGTCGCTCGCGGGTTTAGTGCCTCAGCCTCTGGCTTCAAACCGATTTCCCGGGATTCCACGGTTGATAGCGAAGTTCGCCAGGCTCCTGATTGTGACTACTCCCTGGAAAGATAGCGACTTGATTGATGATGCTGTCCTGTCTGGCTGCCACGGCTGAGAGCACCTCGAGTACTTCAAGGGCAGAGTGGACGCAGCAAAAGCGAGGGATATGAATCACACATCTTTGTCATTGCCATCCCGATCCGGCGCTCACAAGTCCAAAAGGGCGACGTGCCAATAGCAACAGGCGGTTTTACGATATATTCTCAACTGCCTTTCATTGGTCACCCCAGATATAGGAGCTCCTGACAAGGGTGTGGATATTATTGCCCATTACCCCAGACTCTGTTATTTCAACCACCAGTGTCACAGTCACAGCACTTGACCATCTGTGGTACCATTTTCAAGACTCTGCATCGACAACACTATAGCACTTTCACTTGTGCCAAAAAGTCAACGACAATGTCGGCCGTCGATAGTTCTGTCGCCATGGACAAGATCAAGGGCTCAGCCTCGTCCCAGCTCGATGACAATGTGTCGTCTGCCGAGGGCCAGATTGGCCTGTCCAGCGAAATCTACCAACAGAGGCCCGAGTCACTTCGACACCTCAGCGAGGCCGAATTCGATACTCTGAACAAGAAACTCGTCCGCAAGATGGATATGATCATCTTGCCGCTTATTGGTGTACTATACATTCTCAACTACATCGACAGACAGAACCTCGCTGCCGCCAAGCTCCAGGGCATCATGGAGGACCTCAACATGACAACCCAGCAGTTTGCCACTGCCGTCTCGATCCTCTTCGTGGGCTATCTGCCGTTTCAGATTCCTAGCAATCTTCTCATCACCAAGATCTCACGACCGGGCATGTACATCTGTTGCGCAGTGGTTGTCTGGGGTGCCATCTCGGCCGCGACATCTACCGTCAAGACGTACGGACAGTTGCTTGCCGTTCGCGCTATTCTCGGAATAGCAGAGGCCGTCTTCTTCCCTGGTGCCATATACTACCTTTCTGCCTGGTACACGAAGAAGGAGCTTGGAAAGCGCATTGCCGCCCTGTACATTGCACAGCAGGTGGGCAACGCCTTTGGTGGTCTCTTTGCCGCAGCCATCCTCAAGCTGAACGGCCAACACGGTATCGCCGGATGGCAGTGGCTCTTCATCATTGAGGGCAGTGCCACCGTTGGCATTGGCGTCGTGTGTGCCTGCTTTATGCCCGAGTTCCCCCACAACAGTCGCATTCTGTCTCAGCAGCAGAAGGATCTCGCTGTCTGGCGTATCGAGTCCGAGGCCGGTGCCGCCGAAGGTCATGAGCAGGAGAGCGTCCTCAAGGGCTTCATGAAGGCTCTGTCTGATGTCAAGCTCATCCTCCTCATCCTCTGCAACCTCCTCTCGCAGGCCCAGGGTTCCATCGCCAACTACTTCCCGACTCTCGTCTCTGCCCTCGGCTTCAACAGCACCATCACCCTGCTGCTCACCGCGCCACCGTACGTCCTCGCCGGTGGCGTCTACTACGTCATCATGTTCTACTCGGACCGCAAGAACACCGTCTACCCCCTCATCCTCATGTGCCTGTCCATCTCGATCGTCATGTACATCATCCCGATGAGCACGACCAACGTGGGCGCGCGGTACTTCTCCATGATGATCCTGCCCTTTGCCTCGGTCGGCCCGCAGCTGCTCCTCTACAAGACCATCAACCTGCACCTGGCCCGGCCCGTGTCCAAGCGCGCCGCCGCGTCCGCCCTTGTCAACGCCCTCGGAGGCACCTCCAACATCTGGGCCTCGTACCTGTACTACGCGCCCCCGCACTTCTTCGCCGCCTTTGGCACCCTCATGGCCTGCGCCGTCCTGTTCATGGCCACCATCACCTTTTACCGCTACATCGTCCGCCGCGAGAACAAGCGCCTCGACTCGGGCGACTCGGAGCTCATTGCCAAGGTCATGAAGGGCGGTGTCACCCGCGAGATGGTGGAGATGGACTGGAGATACGAGATGTACTAAGTAGAGTCGAATCCGGAAGTGGGTATAATGATCATGCATATGAGGACGGGCAGAGGGATGCTGCAATCAATTGGATATGGTATCTCGTCGATTATATAGTCTTAATGACGTTCACTCTATCACAGGAGTCAGTTTTGCGATCCTTCAGCGTTCATATCGACTCATTTCGTGAACATGGTCGTTTGTTTATGCCCTGCCCGCCTGTGACTCCATTTTTCCAGTGCGAGATATAATCTCAAGCCTCCACACAAGTCAACCTCAGGTCCTTAGTGTACTCCATCCGAAGGATAACATCCATGTTTACATTGTTCACACAGGCCTCAACCCGTCTCGTTGCCGCTTCCACGCTTTCGCCGACCTTCCTGTGCACCGACAGACGATGAGACTTGAATATGCACGCCAACACAGCGACTGCCTCGACCTGAATGAACTTCTTCCCTGGACAGTTCTGGACGCCATCGGACCATGGGAAATACGTATTCGGAGTCGGCTCCACAACCTTTTCGTCATTGATATTATTTCCAAGCGTAATCCATCGCGATGGTTTCCACGCGAGAGGCTCAACCCAGTATTTCGGATGGGTATGTATCGCAATCAGATGCGGAGTAGTATAGACTCCAGGTGGAATGGTCAGCGTCCGATGACCCAGATCCAGTGTCTGAGTCTTGGTCTCTGTCCACTTTGGTACCGCGACGACGGGTGGGTAGAGGCGCAACGTCTCAAGCAGGATGGCCTGGCATCGTTTCAAAAATGGAAACATGGTCTTATAATCCCAATCCTCGATGGCTTGGCTCGAGGAGACGGTGGCGATCTCCTCTGCTAGCCATGTCTGAACTTCCGGATGGATCGCAAGTAGATGCATACTGAATGCGAGTGCGGCAGCAGAAGTATCGTAGCCAGCGAAGTTGATGATGAACAGATTGCCCAGTATTTCTTCCGCAGAAAGTCCTTTCTTGACTTTTGAGTCTGCAACAGGTTCTTTTTGATGCGCATCAAGAGCGCGTACGAACCCGGTCAGAATTCCACCGGAGCCGGCTTTCTTTTGCTTAAGTGCCGAGGTTTCGCTGTTGAGCATTTCTATCATGTGCCTTTCGAAAGATCTCGCAGCGTCTCCGATGGCAACCAAACTTCGTGGCAAGAACGGTCCGCGCAAGAAGCGATAAGGAATAATCACTACCAGCCAGTCAGTGTATTGATCATAAGGAAGTGCATGAGAAGCAGTAAGTGCCCACTGAACTTCTGATAGTGATTGGACGTCGGATCAGAACAGATACTTTGGAGACTTACTGATCAGAATGGCATTGTTCATAACAGTCTGAAGCGTATCACGGTAACTGCCAGCCTCATCTTGAACACGGGGTTCAGTCGACCCACGAAACTTATAAGACTTCTGAAGTGCTGTAGCGGCGAGGACATCGAGTTCTAAAGTTTGCGTATCCGCCTGCACGCTGGGTATCCCGGTAGACTGAGCTGTATTCCAGGAGCCGAGCATTTCCTTTGTCTGACGAAGAGCCTCATCCCACACAAATCGCATGATGCTCTCGTTGAATGGGGCTGCAAGCACTTTGCGATGACGCGCCCAGTCTTCCCAGCCAGCAGTGGATAGGCATGGTCCGTATATCTCGAGTAGTTCTGCGCTTTATCGTCAGTTTTCAATCATGAATTAAGTACCCTCATAGACTTGTCGGTCGCTCTCAATTCACCACGGCGCCCGTAGAAGGACACTCACTATACTCTTTGACCGGCCGCTGGAACTGAGCAGGTCGAGAAAAGATTTCTTTGATTGCCCGAGGATCGGTAAACTGCAGATACAGAGTAACAGGAGTGACAAGCGCCCAGACTGGCCCAAGTTCAACTGCTTGTGTCGCCTTTTCTCGGAATTGGTAGTCACGCCGCGACAGACGGATGAAGTTTGGATACGACGACCACTGGACAGGCAACCTGTCCAGGACAGCCCAAATGCCGGGCTGAACTGTCAGCCACAGAACATTGGTGACGTCGAAAGGAATGCGAACGTAGGGCACTTTCAGCGTGCGGGCTTTACGGGCATTGTTCTCCAAGCAGATAAAGCTCCATGCCAGATTGGCCACAATAAAGCCAAGCACAATTTGTAGAATCATGGTTGGGGTGCAAATAATGTGAAACTTGACAAGTTTGCCCGTTGAGCCAAGAGAAATTGAAGCTGATCTTGCAACGCCAGTGATTTTTGTGAATGCACCGACGTCTACAAATTGAGATGAATACTACGTACTCTGATATGTTGTGATGTGTGGGTTGATTGTTGGTTTGACTGCACGGTGATCCAATTATAAGCGCTGCGATTCGATACCACCTTCGAATGCGGAAGTTATAGTGGATGTAACCATTCCCTCGGCGCCTATTAGCCACTAGGAAGAGTAGCCGACCCGGAGTGAACCAGGGGCTGGAGGCACGTTGGACGTTGGTTCTCTGCCGGAATTCAAGCTCTCCATCTGTACGTTGCCGGTACTTTTTTGCGGTGTGAATTTGTCCGTGACTGTGTGGGCCGCAATATTTCCAAATAAAATCGTTGTTTTGGCCAAGTCGACATATGGCCAAGGATACATGTGATTTTTTTCGTGTTTGATGCACCAGTATTAACTGTAGAGAACCGGCTGGCATGGTTACCTATTAGAGGTGGGCTTTAGATATGCATCCTGGCCTTACGGAACTTCAAATACAGCCAGTAAAATTGGCGCAGAACAAACGTTCTGTGAGATTGTGGTGAAAACCCTTGATCATGAAAAACCGCTTGGGCTTGAAAGAAATGGCTTGGTCAATCCATTATGATTATTAAGGGCGGACTGCTCTCCTAGTGTCTCTCTGACATTAGAAGGAGTGATAGCAGATTCATCAATCTAATCTATAGTACAGTGCTCTCTTGTTTCATTTTTCCCTCTTTTTTCTCTCTCTCTTCTTATTCTCTTTTTTTTTTCTTCCACGCCTTGGGTGCCATCTACTGTTTTGAAACTCGGTAAGATAACCCCTCCCTCAATTCTCCGCTCAATTTTCCTCAATTGAGATTACCAGGTATTGATACCAAGCAGACAGAATGCATAAATTCTCAAGACATGGCTTTTTTATGCGTGTGACTTTCTCGACAGGGAAATCGATGCTGACGTCGTTCAGGAATTCGAGAGCATCCTATTTCAAAGCAGTCGAGTCATCGCCATTTGTCCATTTTCTTCGTCCTGATGCGTGGGCTTGAGAATTCTATTAGTCCTCCGCACCTGTCATCTCGGCATGCCGACGCTTGAGACTTTGCTATTTTTTCGGTTTGGTACCCTGTGCCAGGTCAGTGTGACTGGCCTTGGTGCAGCGACATATCAGACTTACATTGATATGGTCAAGATGGGCCTTTGCCAGCTTCCGAATCTCAGTCTCTGACAGAGTCGCCAGTAACAGAGTGGACTGGTCTGCGGGAACTATTTGCATCTTCTGGAGATCATCTGTCTGATGTCAGGAAATCATCATTCAAGACTTTGCCTACCCCTTCTGATTGCCACACGTACCGATAGATCTGTAAAGGAATCTAAAGACGGCAATAGGTTGGTCTTTGTCTTCCGGAACACCAGAATAATTGGTCTTCCATCTTTTCAAATCCTAGCCAGTCAGGGCATCTTAGCTTTTGGTCAAATCAAGGCACAACTTTCTGAGTACGTACAGGAGACCGTTCCCTCACCTCCCTCACCTCTCTTGAAGTCCTGGCAGGAGACCGTTCCCTCATGTCTCTGAGAGCTTGAGAAAGTCTACCTCTCCATCTTCGCTCTCGAGAATCAAAAGATCTCTGAACTGGATCTTGGACGATTTGAGGTCTCTGAGCTGGGTTTTGGACAATTTGAGCCGGTCCGAAACTGGCGTTTAGAAGTGATCAGCATTTGTTTTGTCATAGGAAGAAATGGAAATAAACAAATATGAAAACAAAGAGAATTCACGACAAACCTCACTAAGTTCGAGATTGCGCGGCCCTTGATAGCCTTTTCGGCAATCTCAAGGGTTTGATTGGAAGTCTTCGACTCAAGCGTAGATGGCGTGTTGCTTGCCTTGTTCGATGACGATCCTGCGATGGCGCGGCGATACTGCGGTTTCTGCTTCACCACCTCCATGCGTTCTGCAATTTTGCGCTTGACCTCGATTTGAATGACCCCAAGCTTGGACGCAATGGTTCTGTCTTCCGCTATGCGCGCTTTCTCTAGAGTCTCCACGGTTTTGATGTCACCGAATTGAAAGTTCTCGTTGATCTTGCGTCCTTGTGCATCAGATGATCGACGGCCATCAATACTGAATTCTTCACTGCTCGACATCGCGTACCATTCGCGTGGTGTGTTTCCATCAACCTTCCAGTGGATACCCAGAACGTATTTCTCAGAGCCCCATTGGTAGCTATGGTTGGCTTTGAAGTGAATAGTGAAGTTTGCTCCGCTTATGGACTCAATGTACTTGGTAGTCGTCGGTGGCTTCACTTCCTCGACCTCGTCGTCGGGGTCGTACTCTGTGGCACGCTTTCCATTGACGCATACCCAAGCCTCCAGACCTGGTATGTCGTCAATCACTGCCATGATTGTGGCTGGAACTGTTTCGAGTTCTTGCTTGAAGTGACCGGATGGTAGAGGCAGGAGCTTCAAAGCTTGTGGTTCTGGGGGAAGAATCTGAGAAGGCTGTCCAGAGATCGGGAAACTCGATGCGAAGAAATTGATAGTAAAAGTGCGCAATGCAAGGCAGAATACGGAATTGAAAGATGACGAGATGTTGCCATTTGCTGCCTCGAATGCCGCAATGCTGTGGTTGAATGTCGAGGTGTGGATTGCGTTGGGTTGGAAAAAGATTAGGCAACCGAGAAGTCTCGAAATGTTTTGGTGGGTTTGACGTGAGCGCGCCTTCCACATCACAAAATTACCCGAGAACAGAGGTCTGCGCTTTCCTAGTGAGCGATAGGTTTGGAAGTCTCACCTGCTTCAGGACAATGGAAACATGGAACTACTTGTGGGAAGTGCACAGCTGTTTCTCGGGGATGTAAGCATTTGGGATGCCTGCAATGCGATTCAAATGGCTAACAGAAAAGTTAAGAAAACCGCTTTTCAACAGCGTAAGACAGTCACGTATGAGGTTGGCAAAACATCGAGAGAAATCAAAGATATGAACAGTTTAGCCCCCAAGTGATTGCGAATCTAGTGCTCGAAGTCCCCTCGCGGAAAATGGCCAGCAACGCAATATTCAGGACAACGATGACACATGCAAATATGCACCCTCCGCGAACTCTGGACGCCAGGGATCGAATCATGAATACAAATTTGCCATACATTTTGATTAGCAGATACGGATGCTGCTCTCTGGTCTATGTACTTTCATGAACTCTCCTTCCATAACGCCTTCGACGTAGACCTCGCCGAGGAGTCGGTACGTGTCATCCGTTTGCTTGCGCAAAGCAAAGGGGACCTCGCAGCCGTAGAGAATGACGACAACATCACCCTTTGCTAATTTCTCCCCACATCCGACGTAGCCATTCTCTGTGATGAAACACGAGTCCTTCAACATGCTAGTCGGGACATTGGGTTCTTGGTCTTTGGAGTATGGTGTTTCCGCCATGTCCAGGGACCGCTTGAAGGTCTCATCCAGAGCTTTCTTGATTTCTTCCGTGAAGTTTGCATGGCTGGAATCAACCGAGACCACATCATCTATGGCATCAAGAATAACTCCTTTCGTCGTGATGATTTTGTTGTTCTGTGCATCCGGTCGGTAGAATCGGACGTCGGCAGGCCCACAAGCATGGAAAGAGCGACCGGAATCGTACGCGGCGGGCAGCACAATCTGACTCCAGTCCACGAGCCATGAGGGGGTCTGAGGATCAGCTCTGGAGTGCCCAAGACACAGCTGCCACACTTTCGGATTGTGCTGCAAAAGCGATATCGTTGTCTCCACACAGAGTTGCGTCCAGTCCTTTTGATAGTTAATCGAGATCCCGAGATTTTCGGCATCCGAGGACAGGCCTAGATAGCCAAAGATGAGGTCGCGCTGATCACTGAACTTCAGCCGGAGCCTGGTCTCGGCTTGGTTTAGGTGATATCTGATGAGAATTGACAGCAGAGGGTGTTCCGTAGAAGACCACCAGCCTCGGCTTCCGACAAAGTGATCCCGCTCTGCAAGGAGCAATATGGACGGCGATGCAGAGAAATTGGCCGGCTCCGTGGTGTCAAGAGCCGTCGTCGGTGCAGTAGTCGTCTTGCTAGCCTCCAGCCACTTTGAGTAGGTCGCCATGTTGAGAACGCCATCGAGGGCCTTGGCGGCCGCGTGGAAACGGTGTAGATCCAATGAGCGGCTCCCACACATTACTGTGCCCTTTTTTGTAAAGACTAATTCTGGTAATGACCATAGTCTAGACCAGTATCGTCGATTCATCAATTCCGTAAACGATGATCTGAGGCCATCCAATTGATCTTCGAGACTTCCTTCCTTGGCCGAATGGTCCGAGTGCATCTCGCCGTTAGCTGCTTTTGGAATCCATGGAGTCTTGCGCAGTGCGGCAAGCAGGAGTTTCTGTGCAGCAGGTGTAAGATGTTCCTCGTCGAGGCGGTTCAAAGCATCCATCGCTCCGTCGCTTCCAGCCGCGGCCTGTCCAAGCCAGATAATCGTCGAGGAGGCGGCGGAGAATATACGAGGAATCTGAGCCAACTGCGCCGACTTCTCCTCCACATCGGCATAGTTGATGCACAGGGCATCAATCCATATCGTTACCGCATCATGATCGTGCTGCAGTGTTCGAAACAGAGCAACTATATCAGCGGAAATCGGAACAAGCGCTACATTGATCATGACGTTCCCTTCACCCTCGGCTTCGCACGCATGCGAGACTGCCGCAAATCCCGAGTGCTGAGTCTTCAGATCCTCCAACTTGAGGAAGCATTGCACTACGTCCTTTCCTTCCGGACTGTCCGACCTGCGGCTGCGCGGCTCAATTGTGAGCAAGCGGATAGTACCATTTCTTGACCTCAGAGGGACCTGTGAGTACAATCGAGACCTCCATCCAGGATTCGTTGTTTCGGTTCTATCCATGCTAGGTGTATTGTGCTCTGCCATTGCGAATTTTGCTTCAAGTGAGGTTTGAGTCCTGGACTGCAATCCCAAACAAGGTGGCGCGCCTGGTGGCTTTGACACGTCGCCGCGGGAACCCAATTGATGATGTGTCCCTAAGAAACGTGGAAGCTAGATTGTGCTTGGCAAGATAGTTATGTTGCACACACTCGATATTCAATGTAGGTGTATGTCGTCGGCGCAGTGGTTCGATCCCAAAATCTGACGATTGTATGCAGGGACTATTACTTAATGTTCAGTTTGCTGTAAGCCAAAACCTTCTCTTTTCTGTCTTTTGTTACCATTTGCACGTTGCGCTTGTCGTATGTCTAAATATAGTGCGTGAATTTCTCGAATTAGTCACTGCCGTTGAAGTTAGAGTTTTACCTTGCCTGTACAGCACTGTAGATGACATGCCCAAGGCCCCGAGAAGAGGTACGCGATCCGCTGCGGCAGTGCTGTTTGCTGACCAACTTTGGGGGGCAGAGCCACATTTCATCAGGGCTTCGCCTCAGTACGCCACAAGGGCATCCCAGCTGCTGACGGGAGGCGGGAAATTTACTGCAAGCCGTCTTTCAAGGCCTCTCGAAAGCGTACGACATAGAAGAGAGTCGACCAGGAGGAATGGATCTCATTCTGGGAGGTCCCTTTCCATAACCAGATGCAGCTCAGAACCATTTCCCGGATTCCGCTGGAAACTTGATCTTTGTCGAATTTGGGCAAATAGCGCTGAATGGCGTAGAGTTCAACCACAATTTGTCAATGGTTTAAGGTTCGCGAAGCAGACAAATAGTTTCACTCCCCTTGACTGGTAAAACGAAAACAAATGTACCTTCAATATGGTTCGTAGTTTTGACTGCCAACACTTGCCGGTATGACTTCACGATGCGACTTGGTACACACTCAGCCAGCAGCCCACTGTCATTGGGGGCTTGGTGTCTTTACCACATCTTGACTGGGGCCGTGCCCGATCAGCGAATCCTTCGAGGCAGCAAATAAAGCATCCACCGCAAATCCAATCAAACCGACATGTGAGGTGACTTGATGATCTGATACTACTAATCCAAAAAACCATGGCTTGCACAAAATTTTGCGCAAAAGATGCAAATGGAACCGTTGATCATGTTGCTGATCTACAAAGTAATTGTGTCATAAAAATTAATGGCTATGCTTACCTACACATTATCTTCCTTCAGCTTCCATACCCTTTGGATAGCCTCAAAATCCCACTGCCAATTTGCTATCATGTTGCGCTCAATACTGTAAACGAAGGCGAGGCCGCCAGACAACAGTCGCTGACACACAACCGACCGAGGCCAGCCAGGGCTCTCGTGTTTGACCTTATAAGCTTAACATTAGGTTTGGCCCTTGGGTGCCGCTCCCTTGCAAGTTGAGGTCCACCGGTCGCTAGTTAGAACCTTTAGTGCACCACTAGTGATCCAAGGCGGCCGACTGCAGGGGTTCTCAACGCCCTCAACAACTGGTTGTATACCGACATATCGCCAGCTTTCATGTCTCAAAGACGACGCGCTGCTGAATCATCCCTATATCCAAGGGTACCCATCAGTCGCGTGCAGCATCTTCTCTTTCCCAACGCTCTGCAATGTTGTGATATATGGCGAGACGCTTGCTGTGATTCGGCATTTGGTCCCCAAGCTGCTGATGGCTGGTGGAGGCTCTCCGCCCCAATCATCCACAATGTCGTAAGGCCCGCCAAGCGTTGGCCCTGTCTTTGACGTTCAGCACGGGGCTGAGAACTTATTTCGCTCAGAGGTCGTCTTGGAGAAAACGCCTGACCATGATGTTGAACCTGGTATCCCTTGTTCTGACGATTTCTGGTGTGAGATCTTTCAGAAAGCGGCTCCATGCCATTTGGCTCCATGCATGGTACGCGAGCTGATCCTCGAATAGGCTCCCACCATTTCGCTTCACCTCGGCTGTCCAATGTTGCGCCTCTTGCGAATTCAGCGTCTCGTGCATCCACTCGATGTGGCGCCATGTCCAGGTTGGCCAAAAGAATGTTGTCGGCGGTAGTGCGCAGACCTCTTTTGGATACTCCTTCTGCATCTCGCCGGGCAGGATGACACTGTGGTAGTTCCATTCGCGACTTAGGTCCTGTCCACCATACGAGTCGAGCCAGCGCTCAACAAAAGTGCTATTTGGGTGCGCTGCCATGATCGCATTGCAGAGACCATAGCGATTCCCGCCTTCGTAACCGAGAATGATTCCTCGTGGTGATTTCAAAACCTTGGTGAAGGGGCGTAGTGCGAATGAATCCATATCAAGGTAGATGCCGCCTTCGCTCTGTAAGAGCTTCAACCGCAGGACATCGGAAACATGTGCTGCTTGCCATATAGCATCAGGGCGTGACTTGAGGTTTGCGATCTCCTCTGGCGCATGGTGGACCAGTGTGATGTCCTTTTCCAACCGCTTGATCCAGGGATTCGTGAGCGGCGATGCGTTGGCATCTGGAGATGGAGGCTCCGAGATGTAGGTATAATGCAGCGAGACCTTCTCTGGACTGAGGGCTACAATGGCACTTCTGACGGCCAGGTAGCACAGGAAGTCAAAGGTCCCCGCGCCAGGTTTTTGGTAAGGATTGCTCAAGCCGTAGATGAAGTGGACGCGATTAGGAATCGGATCAGCTGCGTCGAACTCGTCATGCGTCGATGGCGGCAAGGTAGCGTGCAAACAGTCAATCTCATCCTTAATGGGCACAAATGATTGTTCCAGATGGCGCTGCGTCGACCAGGGTCCTGTTTGCAGACATTTGTTCCCATACCACTTGATCTGCGGAAACCAGAGGTAAGCAGCGATGACCAGGAAGACAAGAGGAAAGGCAAGTCCTCGTCTGCGCCGGAGGGCAGCCATAACGGGCTTGTTCGAGGTGCCCGTCTTGAACATGATGCAGTTTCGTGAAGTTGCAAGAAGATAAGACGTTATGACATGTCGTCCAGGCTCGATACTTATTTGGAGAAAAGGTGAGAGGCTCGGGGTGCCAAGGTTACATTTTGACCTGGCAACGTAGCTGCCTTAAACCTTTTACATGTGCGCCGGATGGTCTGCACCAAGTTTGTACTCGGTAATGTACGTACCTTGCGCGAAATGAAGCCTGCACCTTCGTCCCCATGCCAATCCTTCCAGCTTGGATGGATCCCGCATCCTTCGCCCAGTTCTGCCTGCCTTCAGCGCAGTTTAAAAATACTAGGCGGTCCTGCACTGGCACTCTCGAGTCTGCAGCGCTGCCAATCACTGAAAATCAGCACTTTTAGAACAGGGGACTCATGCACTGCTCCACGACCTAGCCTATGCGACCCCTGTATAAGCGACTGGAGCTCTCCTTTTCGAGGTGCCACCGAGTCCCGCTGCCACCAATTGACGTCGCCAAGAAGGAATCGTCACAAAAGACTTCTTCTTCTCCATCTCCAGTCTGTCAGCTCTGCCGATCATATTACCCCATAGAATAACGGGTTGGCTCAATGGTCGATAGAACCTACTTTCACGGTGGATGCGCCACTGAATAGTAGGCGCTTCGTGCTAGCAGATCCGCCGACCGGGGCTGACATCTCAACCGACACCTCGACCCTCAATTCTTCTTTTCCTTCGTCGTCGCGAATGTCGCCAACTCTCGTCGCCTGTCCTTCTTGATTTCTCGCTGCCGTGGCAGTCTTTTGCGCGTCATGGCTGTAGTCCCGTCACGCTTTCGCCGGCGGCTGCGACAGCTACAGCCTCTGCTCTGGCTCTTCCTGGCCCTGCTGGTCGAGATCTGCATACACGTCTCCAAGTTTCGCGTTCCCGTGCCCGAAATCGATCTCGACCCGCCGTTCTACACGTCGTGCCAGGAGCCAGACACGAGCGCGCCTCGCGAGAATGCGGCCATTGTCATGTTGGCCCGCAACAAGGAGTTCGCGGCGGCCCAGCACTCGGTCGCGAGCCTGGAGCGTCGCTTCAATCGCTGGTTTCAATATCCATACGTCTTCCTCAACGACGAGCCCTGGAGCGAGGAGTTCATGTCGGCGATTCGCGAAACGACGAATGCGAGCACCGCGTTCGAGGTGATCCCGCAAGAATCATGGACGTTCCCGTCTTGGATGGATAAGGATAAGGCCCAAGCTAGCATAAAGGAACAGGGAGACCGCGGCGTACTATATGCAGGACTAACGACGTACCATCATATGTGCCGTTTCTTTTCAGGGTACGCGATGCGCCAAACCTCCCATATACTTTCTGCGATTCTGTGAGCTAACATGTGTATAACAGAGCATTCTACGAAATAGAGGCTTTAAAAAAGTACAGGTATTACTGGCGGCTCGAACCCGATGTCGACTTTTCCTGTTCTATCACGTATGATCCGTTTGTCGAAATGGCCAAGCATAAAAAGGTTTACGGCTACACCACGGCGCTTTGGGAAGAGCAGGCAACATGTCCCACTCTGTTCCGCGAGGTTTCCGACTGGAAAGAGCAGAACGGCATTGCCTCGAGCGATCTTTGGAAGGCTTCCATCTCTCCGTCCAGATTGCCTTTCTTCCTGCGGGGCTTCTCGAGCTGGTTCTCACACAGGGATCGCACTGGTGACAGTTGGAATCTCTGTCACTATTGGAGCAATTTTGAGATCGCCGATCTTGACTTTTTCCGCGGCTCGTCATATCAAAGTTTATATGCCCACCTGGAAAAGTCGGGCAAGTTTTATCTCGAAAGAGTACGTAACCCTCGAATCGATGTGTTTATGACTGGACTGACAGAGATTTGCAGTGGGGAGATGCCGCTGTCCACGCATTGGCAGTCAACATGCTTGTCGAGCCGCAAAAGGTCCATCACTTTGCAGATTTTGCATACCGCCACGATTGGTATTATCAGTGTCCGACAAATGCACCCGGCGGACAGCTCCTAGAGTCGCAGACCCTGAACGACGCGGAGCCGACCTGGGCTCCAGAGGTCAAGGGAGGCATAGGGTGCAGATGCGACTGCGATGGCCACAAGACGCGCAATCACGCCAGCTATTGTCTCAACAAGCTGAAGGAACCGACGAGTCCTAAACGACCTTGGAGTACGTGGCTGCTTGGCTGGGTATTGTAGAAATACAGATATCTTTAAGCAGACTGATTTCGCAATTTGTTGATTTCTTTGTGCTTCTTTGCCGTGCATATGGCCGTGACAAGCACGCGATTGATTCAAGGTATATACTTGAGTCAAAATTTTCGCGTCCGGGGAATACTTTGCTTCGTATATCTCCATCTGGCCACTCAATGGATCCGAGTAAGTTCCCGCTCACGACAAACGCCCCAATGATCGAACATAGCTTTTTCGAGGTGGTATCAAGTCATGTTCATGATCGTTGCATGATGCTGGGCAAACTGATATTGCCACAATGCTTTTGGCGCAGCCCCCTCCAACAAGACTTGCGAGTTGCTTTGGCTCGATGATGCCACCAGTCCGCCTTTTGAGAGAGTGGAAATTGCCATGTAGAACTTTTGCGCTTGTAAGGCTATTCGCTAACTTGATTCCGATTGTCCTAAGCATACCAATGCCAATGTTGTGGATCTCGTTATCCTTTCATAACATCACTCTTCCCACGAGAAGGTACTATTTCCATAAGCTACCAGCTCCAGCTCCTTCTCATGAGCGGGCGGCCGCCCACTACCTCTCCGTATTCTTCCCGTGAGCCCGACGCTCCAATGTTGGGTGGCAGACTCCCTCTCTGCGATATAATCTCAAACGTGGCCATGACGCCAAAACAATCCGTGATCCACGGCTTCTCGTAGCCAGAGCGCATCATCGTGACTCTTCTCTGGGCCATATCCGATCCTGGCGGCCCTTCTGGTAGCTGGACATCCTCACCGAACCGCCAGAACTCGAGCAGCTTGGCGGGACCACGGAAATAAATCCTGCAGTTGCGCACCGATTCTACCGGGCCAAAACGCAGCGAGTTTTGTAGTCCCCATGTGTGGCCCTCGTCGCTGTCTTCCACACCGCCATGTTCGAGAAAAGCATCTTTGAAGCCGCGATCGAGATATAGTCTACCATCCCTCGGCCGAGTGGCTTTCAAGTCTCCAGCAAGCAGCACGATGTCCCCGTCATCATTACTTCTCAGGCTACGTATGATGCGACCCGCTTGGGGCTGGCGGTACTCGAAAGCGTAAGGGTTGAGCTGGGTATTGCAAAGGCAGACTCTCTTCTGATTCCCGGGCGAGCCCAGGACCAATTTGACGAACAGGGCAGAACGGTTGTCATCGGGATGAGATTCATGAAGATGGCGTCGACAGCACGATATGATCGATAGGCGCCGGTCGAGGAGCATTAAGATGCCGCAATACGTTCTAGCCGTGCTTGTACTATTCATCCCGGCTATGTTGAAGCGGTCGCGAACCCACCGGTTGTCACATACTTCTTGGAGCGCTTCTGGGAGGCGGCATTCTTGGAGGAAGATCACTGGAGCAGTCGAAAAGTCTCCAATTTCCGCTTCCGCATTATTGATCATATCCCTGAGATGGTTCAAAGCGGCCGACATTCTGAACTTGTGATCAGGAAGCTTGGAGTTCATAACCCAGCTGTATATTGCAATCCTGGTAATTTCACCCGGGCAACGTACGTTTTCCCTGTAGGGTTTCTCTACCCAGCAGCGACGGATTCCATTGAAGACATGATACGGCTGGAGAGTCGCCATGCTTGAATCGCATCGAATATAGAGATCTCTGGTAGTGTCGAGTCCTTAACAAGTCGAAGGGATCCCTCTGGAGGAGTGATCCTTTACAAGTATGACACGCTTCGTGTCTCGCTGTCCATGGGAGGGACAAGGTGTCGAGATGGAAATGGAGTGTCAACGTTTTACTTGGGTGGGAAATATAGACTGAGTCGTTGGTCGCGAACGCGGAGATGATAGGTTTGTTGGCCTGTCCAAAATCAGAAGTGTATTATGCTATCGTGAATTCGTCGGAGAAATAGATGTCTGGGCGGGCGAATTCGTGTCGTATATGGCTATATCGTATTCCAAAACGGGCTGACTTCCTAATTTCGAGCTGACAGTAGAAGATATTTATGGCTATCAAGAGCGTACTACGCTACATCATGGTGAGAAGAAAAGGCAAACGGAACGACAAGGGAGCAGGAAGTTGCGCTTCATACGACATAGTACGAGATGCTTCCTTCCTGCTACCACGAAAGATCGTTAGGCATCCTCTCGAGGCACTTGCCAGTTTTCTATGGGTGCTAGCATTATGGGCGCTCACCCAAAGACACTATGATGAAAACAACAGAATAGTTCCGAGTTTTGAGCTTGCTCGAGTTCGAACCAAATGATTATGCACCGCCTTGACATGTGGAAAATACACACTTGCTTCCCTGAGCCAATCTGACATTCTTTCTCGACTGCTTGCAGCTATAAACACAGCTGATCCGTGCAGAATGATTGTGAATCATGATAAGTTATGGCCAAGAGAAACCTGGAAGTTGAAAGGTAAATCGACTCCGATGCATGATGTATTTGCGATTCGAACCAGAGTGATCTGTAGTCTGCTCCTTGTGTCTTTTCGGAATCGACAAAATAGAGTGCAGGCCAGATACCTTCCCTTCCACTTCGATCTTGAATTGGAGTACCTAGCCCCTGCGTCAATGTTGCATGCATGGATATATGCAAGGACTGCTGCAACTTGACGACGTGATCGGATGATCGCACTGCATGTAAATCTAACGATGTTCAAGTGACGGGTACAGTAGACGGTCCCTGGAGAAATAGTGGGCCGAGGTGCCGAAAATGGTCTAGAAGCACCTACAGGAACCCACTGTAATCTCGCGCTGGAAAACGCGTCGAGAAAGCAATTAAGGTTGACATCTCGACCACGAATTTTCGAGGGCTTCCATTTGAGCTTTTCGTCTCCTCAAGCCACGAGATACATTCCCGCAGATCTGCGATGCGGTAATCCGTAGTATCTCCATTCTCCCCCTCAAACTACTACATCAATTGCTTGATGCACGCCCATCCTCCGTCATGAGACTTTACCAGGGAATATCGCGGTTGATATCCGGCAGCAAGGCGAGCGCCGCCTCTCCGCGGCAGCCACTGGTCAAATCCTTCGAAAAGGTTTTTGGCGGTAAGATTTGGCAATGCGAACAAATCACGGGGCACCGCGTCAAGTCTCGGCTTCTCTTCGCCGAAGCTCTCAATGCGATCCCGGACAGAATAGAGACCACGGTCCGCTTGGATAACCGGCGTGTCGTCGTCGTGCCCGCAAATATTCGGCTGGCGGTATATGGTGATGCCATCATACAGGCTCACCTCGTCAAGCTATGGCTTTCCACAGGCCCTGCCTCCAGTGAGTTCCCACCACATTGGAACAAGACTCTGTGCTCACGAATGTAGCTCGGAAGCAATGGACGGGGGTATGCCAGGAGCTGCTGAGCAATGACAATCTTGCGACGGTATATCACGAGCACGAATTCCAATTGTGTACCCTCACTCATTCGGAACAAGTCGAAATGTTCTTCTCTAAAGCCAAAGTCAAAGGCAAGGCTACCTTGATAGAAGCTGTCCTCGGCGCGATCCACCTGGAAGGCGGCGACGCTGCTCTTGGGAGCGCCATGAAGAGGCTGGGCCTTACCAGTCACCCAGATCTCCCCGACGACAATCATGTCGCCACATTTCGGGATCAATCGACACATATTCTTCATCATATCGGAGATGAGGTCAAGGTGTTTCTAGGCCGAGATAAACCTAAAGTTCTGGATAATTTTGCTAATGAGAGGACACGTAATTCGACACAAGATGCATCATCCAGCTGGAAAAGACTTTGGTCGTTTTAGTCGGTTCCCTTCAGCAGTCATAGCCCTCACCACCAAGGAGACCTTTCCAGTACAGGCGACATCGGCCCAGTGATGAGGTCTACCTAGCAAGAACCCCATGCGTTCCAAATAGAACAGAAGTGGCTGAACCTCGAGCTCTGATGCTCAATCGGTCTTCTGTCTGTCAACAAACCGTGAGCGGGCACAAAGACTGCAAAACATCCACGAAACTTCGGCCCAGTAATTCTTCGCCGTCTTACTTGTGGTACTAGGATCGCTCCGAGTAGTATCAGACTTGGAGATTGTTCGACTCTACGTCCTACGATCGAAATGCTCGAAGTTGCATGAAAGTACAACGGGGCAGAAAGTCTCGCCCACTCGGGCAACCATCTTTGATTCGACAACCACAGCCAACGATCGCCCAGTCGTAGGACATGACACGCACTTCAATTTCATGTTGCAAGCCTTGGAATTTCACTCCGAGGACGAGCTGGCTTCCGAATGATGAGATCCTAGGAATAGAATCATCATTACTTATATTCATGGTTGAAGAAACTAGTCCACCGCGTCTAACCGAGGTGTTAGGTCGCACCAACTCTTAAAAATCACGAACCGTCCTGAAATTTGATGGAGAAGTCTTGCGCCCAGGCGCCGTGCCCGAAAACATCCTGGAGATTTTGAATATACAGAGTGTTAGCGTTCAGACTAATGGTCACACCGCTGCAATCAACTTCACTGCCACCAATCGAGACTTGCAGGCTTGGTACTGCTGTTCCGCCCCAGCCCGCAATCGTGATGTTCGCAAGTGGATTTGTATCTAAATAATCGCCAGCGACAGTGGTCGAGAGCGTCGCATCGGAAAACGATATCTGGAGACAAGTCAGCAAGAGATACATCATCATCAACTCAAGGTCGCCGTGAGGCTGCTTACATCAATTTCCTTCGTCGCGTCTTGGACCAGGCTCAGCCCATCGTCAAGATACAGGCTTCCCGCCGCTTGTTGCTCCTTGTCCAGAGCGACAATGATTGTCCATGGGTTAGTGCGTGTGGTCTTGGTAGTATTGCCAGGCTTCTGCGAGGCGATGATGCCGCCACCTCTGATGAAGACGGGTATATGGACAAGCGGCGCGTCGATGGTCTTGTTCTCTCCAGGCTGGGCTTCTATTTCGGAGTAGTTGTACCAATCATACCACCTGGTCCCGGACCCCACGCCTGGGAAGACACCGCGCACGGTCGTGGCGAGCGGCTCCAGCACTGGCATGATGAGGATGCTGTGACCCAGCATGAATTGGTTGTCGACGCCTTTCAGGTCCTCGTCCGCGGGGAACTCCCACTGCACCGCCCGCATGACCGTCGCGCCGACGGTATGTGCCTGCCAGGTCAGCGTGTACGAGTACGCAAGCAGCTTGAAACGAACGTCCATGGCCCGTCTCGTGCCCTCGGCCGTGGTCGCCCAGACGTACGCCTCCTGGGCGATGGTGTTGCCGGGTCGCGAGTTGTGGTTGCGGTAGAGCGGGAAGAAGGCGCTCAATTCCATCCACCGCGTGCACAATTCCATGTCGGCGTTGCCGTTGAAGCCGCATGTCTCGACGCCAAAGTACGGGACACCAGCAATGCTAAAGGTCAGGGCCTGTGCAATGGCCAGGTACATGTTGCCCCATTTCGAGTTGGAGTCGCCGCCCCAGTGACCGGTCATATTTCCACTTCCGGGCGACGTAGACCGGGAGATCAAAAATGGTCGCTTGCCGGGAAAGACTGCCTTTAGGCCGTTATACGAGGCGTTGGAGCTCTGGATACCGAACAGGTTATGCATTTCATACTCGGTCGTGTTGAACTCGTCGCTGTGTGTCGCATAGGGGGCTACCTCTGACTTCTCTAGGGAATGACCGAGCAGAGTATTGTTGAGAACATATGGCGGGTAGCTGATGTTGCGCACGCCAGGCGTCGGTTCCGTGAAGCCTACAGTGGGCGTGGCCTGATCAGGGACAGAAGGGAACGCAGCCGATTGTGATGCCGCGGCCGCGCTCGCCGATGCCGCTTCGGTGGCGTTGGTGATTTCAAATGCCTCGGGGTACTCATAGGACACTTCGCCGGGTTCTCCCGGCAGCTTGAAAGGGACGTGTACTGGTTGATATGCCAAATTGCCCGTGCCGCACGATCCAGTGCACCAGGATGACAGATCAGAAATATCAAGCCACCATCCGTCATAGGCCAACTTCTCGTGGAAAATAAGGAACTCGTTCGTCCAGAATTCTTGCGACTGCGGAATGAGGAAGTCAGGCCAGACGCTGTATCCAGGCCACTGGTCTCCATAGTAGAAGCCCTCTACGCCGTCGCGTATGAACGCCTGGAGTGCCGCGCCTCTCTCATATGGCTCATAAGCATCTGTCGCATTGGTAGGATCCGGAGCGTAGATATTGGGATCTAGAATCGGCACCCAGTATTGTCCGTTGGCGTGTAGGCGGTCCAGGAACTCTTTACCCTCGGCGAGCGGATACGTGTTTTCGTCGTTCTGGAAATCGCGGTACTGGAGCAAGTAATCGAGATCATTCCAGATTCCCTCGAGCTGGATGTTTGCCGCTGCGTAATTATCGACCACCTCTTGCAGAATGCTCCAGTTCCGATACCCCCATCTCACCTGGTGGAAGCCCATCGCCCAGTACGGCTGCATGACCGGGGTCTTGATGACGCCGAGCTGCTGCTGCGCGAGCGCCTCGCCCACGGTCGGGCCGCTGAAGAAGTAAAAGTCGAAGCTGCCGCCGATGGTGCGGTAGATGATCTTGTCCGGCCTCATCAGCCACTCCTGGCCGTGCATGTTGCGGCTGTAGACGACGTGCGACTGGGAGCTGCCGTTGCCGTAGCGCGTCTCGACGTAGACGGGGTGCACGCTGTGCATGTTCGTGTCCAGCGGGTTGTCGTTGAATACGTTGTACTGGTTCCAGAAGGTCTGCGTGTAGTCGTTGCTGATGCGGAACGGCCGGATGCTCTCGGGCAGCCCGTAGATGTTGTAGTCGGGCACCATGGCCGTGACCATCTCGAGGAACTGGTCCTCGTACACGATGACGGTGCCGTACGTGTCGAACAGGACGTCGCCGCTGTTAAATCGGGATACCTTGAACTGGAACGACGGATCATTGGTCCACTCGAGCACCAGATCGCTGTTCTTGCTCGTCGAGCCCTCCTCCACCACGCCTACCGGGCTCAGGAACTCGGGCAGGATGTACTGCGAGTTGTTGGCGGGGACCAGGTGCTTGGGGTAGATCCTGACGTTCAGGCGGGTCGCGTTCTGGTACTGGACCTCCACAACGAGGTCCGCGATGTCGTTGCCATATACATTGCAGGGCGCCCCGGCCAGGGTGAGGTCGGCGGTGAATCCGGCGTCATTTTCTGCCACATTCGATGCCGTGTATCCCGGGCACAGCTTCTGCGCGTCCGGCGCCGAGGGGTTCTCTACGTTGGGCGTGACGCTGGCCGCGTAGTTCACCGACGACGGTAGTGTCGGCGTTGGATAGTCGGTCGCGGAACCGGATATTGGGCCATGAGTGATTATTTGAGCTGTGATATACGGATTAGTATGTTTCTTCCAGCTACATCAGCATGTCGATCTGGAATTCCCCTTCGCAATTGGTCTAGACGGCGCCGGGAATGGGCATGTATGCTACAGGTGATCTTATAAGAGACGCACCTATTGCTGCCGAGGCAAAGCAGATCCAGAGGTGGTGCGCTGCCAACATGGTCAATTGCGGCGGCGTTCCGTGCCAAGTATACCAAATACAGTACCGGAATCATACGAAATTAGCCGACCGCGGTCCCCTCCAAGAGGGCGGCAAGTTCACTTATAGCAATGCCCATCGCGGGATTTCCCACCAACCGGGCGTGTGTAAGACACGATACTCCTCGTCTTCTCATGATTTGGAATTGAGTTCTGTTCGTGAATTGGATTTGTGAACAATGGATCTATTAGAACTATAATCCCATAGTGACGACGACAAAATATGGATGAGAGAAGAGGGAGCGGACAGCGGTCATAGGTAGCCCCCTCATGCCCGCATGCTTACCACCCGGGTATGTAGGATTTGCTTGGCACAACTCTAACCAACATATCCCAAGAGGGTCCAAGACAGGTTTAAAAAGCTTCTAGATTGTCTTCCCCCGGATTTTGTCCCCCTCAACTGCCGGGGCGAAGCTCATATTCTCTGGCCTTATGCGCGGGCGGCTTGTCCGGGCGCTAATAGCTACCCGATCGAGGGACGCTGGGCGGGTAAAAAGAATATGCTTTGTTAGTTCTTCGCACTTTTAGATCCGGGAAGTTTTGGCACCTTGGCGAGATGGGTAGATCCCCCATCAGCGACGGGCAAAGGGAAACGCTTATGGATTGCCGGAAGCGTGGCTCTCGTAGGTTTTATGTAATTCACAATTTTCTCTCTCCGGGGAGTGAGCGAGCTCGAAACACAACCGAACGGGGGAGAAGTGAGACGAAACACCGTTTTGTGCTCATACATACATCTCAGACCTATGCGTGAGCGATGTTGGTTCGTAAATGGCGCAATTCAATCTAACGACTTCCTAGAAATATGAATGCGAATTGAGTGATTTGCGGATGATCGTACCATAGATATATCATCATTTGGTCACAATGCAATGGTAAGGGGGCAGCATTGCAGTTTCTGGTAACAGACCCAGGCCGCCGTATGCAGCATCTCGGTAATGTAGTGTGTTCCTTGCAGCTGGGCCGCCGTCTATTCGGGACCCGCGATGTAACGACAGCATTACCAACTGCCCAAGTGCTTCTCGGTACAGGCTCATCAGTTACATGAATGCACGTCAAGCTGCCAAGACCCATGTTCGGGTAACAGCACTACTTATAGTCACAAGTTCGGGTACCTCGTAGTGTCAAAAGGGTCACATCTCGAATCAATACTTGGGTATATAATGCTATCGTGAGCTGGCCCATTGTATTCCACTCATAGCATGAAATGGCCAATATAGAAAGTTATTTTTTTCTCATTGTGAACATGAAAATAGAATATATACAACGAAATGAAAAAAAGGGTGGTATCGGTTCGTCAGAAACAAATCAAAAAATCTTACATGTCGTGTTACATGTCTTCTGGTATCGTTATCCCTTGCCTTCACTCTTTTTCCCCCGTCCCTTACTTCGGGTATACTTTCTTATTTCTCCGCCTTGGCAGAGACGTAGTATCCCTTGCGCACCGAGCCGCCGTTGCTGGCGTTGTCCATGTCGTCGAGCTCGATCTTGATGACCCGGTCCATGACGATGCCGTTGGCGTTGGCGAAGCCCGTCTGCGCCAGGATGCTGTCGGTGCTGCTCTGCCTGGGGATGTTGTTGTGGCCGCGCTTGCCGCCGGCGTGGTGCCCGCCGTCGTCGCCGCCGCCGCGGTGACCGCTCAGTTCCGCCGCGAGCAGGGCGCGGCGCGTCAGGGCATACAGTACCGTGTCGACCCAGCCCGACGACGTGAACAGAGCGCCGGCGAACAGGTAGTACTGGTCCGGCACGGTGTCGTGCGACATGGCAGCCATACGTCCCGCACTGTCGTTGCCATCTCGGTTAGTATTTAGTTAACCTTTTGGGGGGGAGGGGCACATGCAGCGTCGATCACTGCAACGTAGTAACTGTGAATAATAGAAAATGAAAAAGTAAACTTACGCTAGCGGTAGTGTGAGGACGGTATAAATGAGGGCATAGGCCAGCATGGTCGTCGAGGCCCTCCGCAGGGCGGCCTCGCCAGCGCCGTGGATCATGATGGCGTCCGGCCTCTTGGAGCGGTAGAGATGCCAGTACCCGGCAATGTAGACGATGATGGCGCTGAACTGGACGATGAAGATCCACAGGTAGTGAAGGAGCAGACGAAGGTTCTCGTGCTCTGATGAGATCCAGCACTATTGGGCAGGGTTATACTTCGTTAGCGGGAAGCTCTATTACATTCGCAACGGGTTGCCTAGTGTGGTGGCTGTTGAAAAAACTTACCCACATGCCCGCACGCAAGAAGACGTAGCGCCCACTGGTCATGGGTGCAAGGCTGGCGAGGAGCGTTGCAAAGGCCCAAGTGGCCAGGAGCAGCATGACAAAGGTCTTGTACTGCAGGCTGCGGTTGTAGATGATTTGGTATGTCGTGTGGATGGCAATGGCCAGCACAAAGAAGGCGCTGGCGACATCTCCAATCTGGATGAGCCAGCCCTGGGCGAAACACTCTCCATTCGGCCCAACGATCTCACGGTTCGCCGCCCAGTGGAAGGAGATGAGGAAACCCAAGGACTGAAGGAAATCGGCCAGAATCAACTGGTAAATGAGCACGAGCGACTGGTTGCGGCCGATAAAGGTCGTGTAGTGCTGTCTCCAGGAGATCATTCGCCAGGTGATGAAGCTCAGTAGAACCGAAGTGAAAAGAACGGATATCGTGGCCAGGAAGCCGATGGCAAGCAGACCTCCATAGATGGAATCGCTCATGCCCGTAAGGCTGTTGGGCGCCTCATAGTAGGAGAGCGGGATGCCGTTGCTGTCTGTGGGAACGGAGGCCATGGCGAACGGACGCTATGAGGATGGGCTTGCGGCAGCTAAAACTGAGCAAGCAGTATCGAGATCAAAAAGAGTGAATGTATAATCAGGTCATGGACGCAGATAGTAGGATACGCCTTAACTCCGCCAAAGAGTGTGCCGGGTTTGGAACGGGGTGACACGGGAACTGTGCGCTGCGGACGAAAGGAAGGGAAGGAAGCATTGCAAGATATACTGCACAGATGAGCCTGATCGTCTGAACTGTCAAATCTCCCTTACAGGACACTAGACATTCCAGATTTTGCAGAGGCAAGTCATTAGCAATTCTGCCCCTGATTAGGACTGCGCTGCCGGCGTACGTTTTACCCACCAAGTGGCCTACTGGCTGCTGGGTGCGTTTAGGGCTGATGATCCTCCAGACTACCCAATTGACGGGTGGTCTCTTTTGTTCCTCTGCTGTCGTCTCTTTGCTTTTTCGACCTGTCTTATTCCCGAGCGGGTCGAGCTAGTCTCAAGCATAGAGGTTCGTTGTGCATAGAGACTTGTGTGTGTGCATCCCTGGAGATTGGCAGCAGTAGCGAGAGCAGCAGCAGTATGTTAGTAGGGCTTAATCTCACAGTCAGGTAATGTAGTATATCCAGCTAGTTTAGCACATGCCACTGACTAGCAACTATGGTGCTCCTCGGTCCAAGTCTTGTCCCGTCTTGGTCTGCCTCGTAGGGTCGTGGAAAAGCCTTCGTCCCTCTGGGCAGCAGAATCCCATACAATTGTCAAACCCATCTGAGAGCCCGCTTCGTTCGGAAGCAGTTGGCTGGCTTTGCCGGTTTGCCAGTTGGGGTATCAGACCCCGCTGATCTACGATGCGTCTTCTAGTGTGGCCAAGATCCAAAAACCGGGGTGTGTTTCCACTATCCGCGACGGCGTTTCTATGCTCGCCCATAGCACTCGGCCGCTGTGGTTGTTAGCACAGGCTGGCTAACGACTTACGGCTGTCTCCTCCGAGGGTAGGCGTGGTCTAATTTGTTGCATATATTCGTGAGGAGAGAAGCATACAAGAATAAGGCATAGCCTGTTCTGATCCGTACTTTGGGGGACATGTCACGACAGTCCAGACCTGGCTGTGAGCTGTACAGGCCTGCTCTGCTATCACATATGTACTGCAATGTCATGCAAGATCTCGTCTTCAGGGGAATCTGGCAGATCGTCCTGGCAGTTGCATCTACCGTGTCGAACGTCGAGCCACGTGGTTGAGCAGATCAATAATGCTTTTTGGGTGCTCGTCAAAAGCCAGCTTACCACCCTGCTTTACTACATTGGGCGACTTGGAACTTCTAGAAAAGCGTCGGTTTCGTCGCCCGAGGTAGCCTCTGGTCCAATAAGAGCTACGACTGAATCGCTCTTGTGGCGCATCCTGCGATCTCAGATAAGAATTGGCGCTTTGCACTTGCAAAAGACCTTTTTATTATCGAGATGGCAGTCTGGCAGAAAACACCACCGGTCGGCCTCTGCCATCCGGACGACACAGTCCGAGTGGATCGCGATTCCCTATACTAAATGTTTAGTACTTGTCGTCCTTGGCCAATGAATAGTCCGGCTTACGCTTGCTTAAGAGTGGGTGTCCACCTCCATCATCTGCCGGCCCAGCCCATCTCGCAACGAGAGATGATCACCCAGCCCCCGTGGGCAAAGGTGGACATGCCCAGCCAAATCAGCTCGCCGAGGCGGCAAAGGCGTCGATCCGCAGAGGGCCTTTGGGCCTCCCGCAATGCTTGGTACGACTCGAAAGAACAATTCGTTTGAATAGCTCCAACGTTGTCAGCTGACGACAACAGTGTCGCTCCCAAAGGTTCCGCCCGGCGGAATATCTCCCAATATCTGACAAGTGCACATCTCTTGTTGATCGATCGTGTTCTATCGCAATTTTCTGTGCCACCAATAGTCACTGGAAAGGCTGTCGCGTCTCGATTCGTTTCTGCATCGAGTTGGTGCTGCTTACATTGTGTGATAACTATGTGCAAGCTATGCCTTAGCATAAGTTGTGGTTCAGGTAGGATTCTTGCTAATTACGTACCATTATCAACTGGTTCGCTGGCTGAGCAGATGCTACAATCACTTAGGTCACTGGAAGCATGTTTCCTCGGGACTATGCAACCTCATGTTGCATCAGGCAGCCCCGACTAGTACTCTGCTACGGATTGGGAGGCTTCCGTGGTTCAGCTACAGATAGATGTGCAAATGTGCATTGGTGACATTGGCTCTCATTGTTCAGCGCTTCTGGAAGCGTGACATCACAGCTCCTATTCTAGCCTCATTGTCGTATAGTCTCATTGCCACTTTTGGTAGTAAATCGGCCTTGGCAGGATTATATGTGGAGATGATGCTATCCCCGTAGGGCCTCACTAGAGTCTAGCGGTAGCTTGGTAACTACTTCACTTGTTCACCTACCTTTATCATATGCAAAAGGAAAGAATATCGTGGCAGGACCCTTTTATTCTACGCGGTCGCCTTGGACCAGCCTTATGAATTACGGATTTTGTTTACCCCAGACTGCACGCGATACTCATTCGTTCCTGTTGAGCAGTGCGAATGACTCCAGTTCTTTATCAAACTACCAGGACGCGTGTCAGGACTAGGCCCAGGCCAAACAGAACACGAGTCGACAGTCGTCGAATGCAGTCACCTTGAAATCGTATAGGATTTGTTTTGCCACTCCCAAGCACCAGAAACACAAGACGTGCCTGGATCCATTCTCATTCTCTTCTGTGACGAAGTACCTGAGCATCACGAAGCTTGATTGGTTATCAACTCAAATTCCACTTTATAACTCACTCTCCAGCTTCGTAACAGGCAGTTTCTCATCCATGTGTGTCGCGATGGTATCCAGGCGAGGCAGTAGATGTGTTGCCGTTACACAAAAGTGCTACGTGTGGTTTCCTGTTCGTTTTTGATAACTGATGAGCAGCGACGTTGCGAGTCAGTTCTGCCTATGATAGCGCTATAAGTGCGGTTTCTAGAATGAAAACGCGGAAATTCAGCGCAACTGGCCTTGGAACGGTGTCACTACTACACTACACTAGCATAGAGACGCCGTCTCTTTCTTCCCAGATATCGTCAGAACGCAACGCTACCCCTGATTACCATCGGCACCCGGCTACGATCAACCGTCTATGGAGGTACCAATCAATCTGCTATTCAACGCACCACCGTTGATTTCGACCCACATGGCTTACACCTCGTCTGAAGCCGCCCTCACGAGATGTGCTCCATGAGTGAGCCGTAGCGTTGATTAATCGTACTTCGATCTGACGATGACTTCGGCAGGATGAGTTGTTAACCGAAACGCCGTTCCTATGTCAGCATTGTTCGGAAACTTGCAAGGCTTCTAGCTGGTTAATTTATGAAATGATATTAGCTCATCATTCATGGATTCTGTTAACCAGGGGCCATATTCATAAACAAATGTAGTCTTCGCCCAGCTTAATCACCAAGAGCAGAATGATAGGCCCATCACCCATAATCGGGCAATATATTGCCTAAACATGCAACGATTATCGCTGCGCGCCCACTACCCTGGCCGAACAGAAAGGACCAATCGCAGCTAGTATTCGGACAACATAATGAATTGGGTTAGATGTCTGTACTTTGGTCGAGAAAGGCTTCAAATAGCCCTATGCCCAGCGCCAGTATTGGTATATAAGCTTAACAATGTGGCGGTTTCGCCAGTCGGAAATGGACGCCTGCATGAGCACTAGTATAATTTACCTCACAGACGACAAAGCCTGTGCGTAATATGTCGTTGAATAACTAGTCTGAACCAGTGTACAGTGCTTTTATGCTCTAGGGATAATTGAGCCGTTCTAGTTTGTACGTCAGTGCACAACGCGAAGGAGGACTAATAGTGCTGGTATAGTGCTGGACTGCTGGCTAGATAGAAGCTGCCAATCTGTGGTCTAGAAAAAGGATCGTCCGGCAGAAGAGCTCGGGAAGACGGTTGGAGAGCTAAGGCAGCCCAGCAAGGTCAGCACGAAACACATTACGGACGTGGCTCGAATTTGCCATCTGAAGTCCAACGACCTGAGCAGAACCGGACCGGCCTGGCTCGTCACTGGATTTCGGCGCTGGATACCGACAGGGAATGGTTCCACTCCTTGCGAGCATGCCGAGTGCTGACCCAGGTGCGGCCACGTCTCAAGGGACCATCTCCCCGAATTTAGGGAACAGCAAGCGTCCGGGCCGTCTACGGTAGGCCTGTGATCAAGGTATCTGTGGAGGACCGAGGTAGCATGAGATACGAAAATACGAAAGTCTCGGCCGGATGAGATCGTCGTGGAGAATGTCTCGGGCAGACCCCCTCTGAAAGGAAATCCCCGGGGCTCATCATTATTCGAAAATCTGCATAGTCCAAATAGTGCTCAGGTCATTCGTGATAGTGTCAAGTCCCCTGCCTGTCAAACCGTCCAGCTGGGCCAACGAATGCAGCCAGGAACGTCTGTTCACCGCATCTGCCATGTGTCAATCAGCAGGGGATCATCATCGCTCGCCACTTGTGCGAGTCTAGAGCTGCATAGTCATGTATACCGCATGGCATATCCTGGCGAGCATGGGCCACGTAGTTGTGTTAGACATGATTGTGACCGGCATCACGGCAGGGGAAGAAGCCGCGGGACTCCACGCCGCACATGGCCAGAGATGCGGCAACAAGATCGTTGAAGAACTAATTTATTAGATCTTGCCGTGGTTACTCTCTTGCTTGCCCAATGCAGCATGAGTCTTCAAGGCATCAATATAGTCGCCAATTTCACATGTGTATACCGCCCGTTGGGCAAGGTAAATCCTTGGCTCTTCTAATAGTGATGTAGAAACTAGTTCATGACTTGCTAGTCTTTGCCACTTGCCTTGCAAGGCTCTCGTGGTAAGACATGGCCTGGCATTAGTACTCTCTGGAAGGGTCCTCGGGAGCTTTGGTAAGCACCAGGCACACTCATGTCCTTGCTCGACCGTCCTTTGGCTCATCACAGTCTACTCATCCGGACGGACAGCCAGTCGAGCTACTACAGAAGAGGTCAATGCGACAGCACTGGGAGGGCTTCTTCAATGAAGAATGTTCCATGGACATGACGATCATCTATAGCCTATTCTCGATCATGTAACAAACACAGTCTATATCCACCACATTTCACTGCTATCTTCGCTATTAGTCGAAGAGCCATCTAGAATTTCTCACGAAGATCTTTATAATAACTTAATCATTATCTGAGTCGAGGACTCAAAGTCTAGCATGTCTACCTATTGGCAACGAAGTCATGTCCTTGATTCTTATTCCCGGTGCTCTCAAGTCTGGCTCTCTGAGCCTTTCTCCATCGCTTTCCTGGAATCAACTTGATATGGAGCCACTAACTACAGCAATTCATGCATTATTAGGGATTTCCTTGTCCTTAAATTCAGGGAGGTCAGCTTGAATAAGCACGTATATCGAGATTGAATCTATGCCCACTGCTAGTAACTTCGAAGTCTGGACAAACATCCCCGGTGTTCTCGACTCGCGATCTTGCTCGACCTCCACAACACGCCAAACCCACCAGTAATTCTCTCTTCTTCAGTAAAGCCGCAATCAAGCCAGAGGAGAGGCGCTGGGTATGACCTTCGAGTAAAGCTCGGATGATGAAGCTCCCGCGCCATTGCTCCAGCCGAACTTGTGGGCTCAGCTTTTGGATCCGGCGCTTATCCGCGTTTTCCGGATTCAATGCCGGATGGCTATAGAGAAAGGTGTCCATCAGAGCTAGCAGGATGCCTACTTGGCCCATGTAGGATAGCACATCCATCTCGTCTGATGATTGGCTGAAGGAGGTATTGTGCTCTGAGATGGACGCAAGTTCGTTCCCAGCCATGGAGATAGTTAAAAGGGGGCGAAAAACTTGGTTGACAGGGCGTGTAAGGGAGGGGGAAAGTTTCGATTTGTTGAATTTGTTCTGCGAGCCATGTTGAAAGAATGATGCATTTTACATCATTTCGATATCTCGGGAGTGATTGTCCCTCTAACGAAATATGCAATATGTCTCGGGAGCCGCCATGGATCATTTGTTTTGACATATCAAATGCCCGCTCGAAAGAAGTAAGGAAGTAAGACAAGTTCAAACAATCTGCTTTGAATTCCTTTTTCCTGTCTGAAATTGAGCTGCTAGCTAGTCAACGACAATTCAACATCTATAAGTTCTTGGTACAAACGTTCTCGGAATGCAACGCATTCTAGATATTCGTCAATCCCACGATGCAACGGGAGATGTGACCAAATCGCCATTGGGCGTAGACATACTGGGCTTCTTTACATCATTCAATGATGCGGCACCAGAGATGTTTGTAAAAAGTCGCTGTACCATCTTCTGTGTGTTGCGGGACCCGTCCCTATTCAAATCCTGACAGAGAAGCAACAACATCTCGGCTGGTTCGAGTTCCAATATGCATTGACACCAGCAACCGTATTTTTCCCTACCTAGACTGTAAAAGAGCCTGTCATTGCCTGCCCGAGTTGTTTGACTCGTCATGAATTCAAACTTCTCTTCCAGACAACCTTGCCCGATGAATCGTCCAGCAGGGGCACCATTTCGCAGCACAAGCAGCGATCTCCCAAATGCGACTATCAAGTCCCCGACGCGGGCTGAATTGCAGAGCCATGCGGCAATTTTCGACCCTACGTATAATGGCTTCACCAATTCCCGGGCTTCTTTTCCCAACTCATTGATGGCCGAGCTGATGTTCGGTCCTCGCCACGAATGGTGCAGCCTTGCAGTGAGCTGCCCCGCCTCGTTGATGTCAATGGTTGAATACGGACGCCAGCCCAGATAATAATTGATTTTTGCATACTTGTCGAGGCGATGTTGAGCTACAGTCTTTGCTTGAGTTTCAAAAATCTCATGGGAGATTTCCAGTGCTGTCGCAATGCGACTCACTTTTTTGAGGCTTATCAGCGGCGGCTCCTCCCTGGCGAACGATGAACTCAGCAAGAGTTCTGCCAGCTCAAATGTTGTGGACTGCTCGTACTCAGGCTGCACAGGCGGCACACCATGGGGCCATTCGATCAGGGGCAGCAGTCCATACACTCTATCTTGCGGATACGAACACGCAAACTGAAACCTGTCGGAGAAGACCTCCTGAACAGGTATCCGTTTCCCAAGACGTCTTCGCATGACAAACGTAAAGGGCAACTCGTCTTTTCGAGAAAGAAACAACTTCCAAGGGTCGATGAGATCCTCGATGGAACCAGGATAGGAGTGAGAGCGTGCGGAATCAGCAATACAATGGATGAGCATGATATCAGACTTTGAGAACTTGTCCCAGCCGCAGAGGACTTCGAGCTGACAGTCTGACCGATGAGACGCAGCAACTTCAGGAATGATCCATAATCGCGTCCAGTAGCGTCGCTTCACAAAGTGGGCATAACTCCTAAGAAACGTGGCGGGATCTCTTGGTGTCGCCAGATCTGTTTTATAATAACAATTGGCAAAGGCCCGGGTTCTATCCCTGAAGTCAGGGGCCCAATACCAGTCCCGGAGGATGATATCAGTAGAATCAGGTTCTCGTTTCCAGTGGGGATCCTCCGAGGACTCGATCGCGAACGTTGAGGTTTCGCTGAAACTTCTGGCACTCTTCAAGACCTCGGCAAGCTCTTCGCTGTTGTCTTGGTGTGCTCCTACGCATGCCAGCACCTTGGAGGCTTGGGCATAGATGCGATCCATCAACATGACCTGATGGTTCTTCTCCCTCCCGTTGCTCTGGTCGATACAGATCGAGTCGATCCAGAAATAGATAGGCGTGCCATCCGTCGAATATTCGGGTGGAAAGTGCCTGCATGCTTGCTCGAGAGCATAATAGCAATTCTCTGTCACTTTCTTCGTCTTGCCGTTGATAAAAATGTCTTTTGTCGCTTCACCATTTCCCCAGGTGTATGATATGGCGTTGAACATATCTTTGTGTTCCAAGTCGTGCACACTCAAACGTGCCGACAGTGGCTCGTCCGCATTGTAGGATATGATTTCCAGAAGTCGTATTTGTCGAGTGTCTCTGTCAAGAGGCTCATAATAGAACTCGAGTCTTGGCTCTGCTGAGCTCACGATAAGGTCTTTCATGATCAGAGTGCAACTGATCAGTTGGAGAGCACCTACGAAACGATGGGAGCGGTTGAGCCAAGAGAGCAAAACATGTGCTTCTGCGCTCCAAGCTCATCTGTCTGTTTCACAGCCTGCCACGGACATGCACTCTGAGTACTTATTTCCTGGTGGGTAGGTTCGTGACAGGATGCCTCTATCATCCCTCTATCATCTCCATTCAGTTCATTGGCTCACAGGCTGCCAACGAATCACCCCGGTCCCATTTTGCTCCAGTTTTATCGAAATCCTTCAAAACTGAATTGAGCATTCCACAGAACAATCACCCAGCGCTTCTCAAGGAAATGTTGACAGTCGAATTTTGTGAGTCCCGATAAGCCTGTAGCACAAACTTACGGACAGTTGGATTATACCACGATAACCAACATGAGACTTCGACCACTCCAAATGACTACCAACCTATATTCTGTACTTCCGGGCATAGGTCTCCGCACAGTTGGCAGTTCTTACCGGAACTCACACTCTTTATACGACCATGAGAGCTATAAATAAAATTATAATTATTCCAAGAGGGCTTATCAGTCTTTCTTTCAACCTGAAAAGATTTTCGATGAATTTTAAATGAACGCCCAGATATGGATCGCAGTTATGTTGCACGCTAATGATCGTGTAGTTGTTCCGAGCTCCCCGCCCAATTCCTAGGCACCGTACGCATACTTTCTGCCTGTCTTTCGTTCTCACCCCAACTTCGGGACATTTTGCAACTGACATGCTGTAAACACCAGGACTCCCGCTAGCTAAGCAGAAAAAAGTATGAAAGACATAGAATCACATCGCTACAACGATTCGGCTCGTCGAGTCGTTTATTTTTGCCACTATTTTGAGATTAAAATGTGACACTATACTTCGTTTCACTCCTCAGTACGGTGAGACTTTCAAGACCTATGAAGCGAGCGCTGCGAGTTCTTTTTCACTGTTTTAGGCTTTCATAGTCTGGCAGGCTTTTTTGAACGATGAACAGATTGTTGAGATTGATGACGCCTATAATAAGCTGCAATATGATCAAGCCGTCACGCCCAACGGAGCCTTCCGCACCGCCTCAATAAGAAAGATCCTCACTAATCTGACCACAATCGCTCACAGGGGATGATGTCATGGAGCCTGGAACCTCCGCCCTACTACTTTCAGTTCAATCATATAAACGCGTCCTTGTGTCGCAGAATGAATGACAAAGATCACAGGTCTCGGGGGCAGACCGCGACTACATGGTCGCTTATTGGTGGAAGAGGGCCGTCTTGGCGAGCTCGGTAGATGCCGCCGCGGAGGGCACAGCTCCGTCGTCCAAGCTTGGCTGCCGGCCGCCCGGTTTACCTAGGTCTGCGATATCCATGGAATGGCGACACAAAGTTACAATTATAATTGCCACCTTCTTGGAGACGTAGCACAATGATATATCAGCTCTTCTAAGCATTCGACATTCTATTTCACAAGACATCCCATGAGTTTTGAAGTGCGAGCATTAGAAAAAGTATGCTCGAGAATATCCGCCGCAGCAGAAGATTCGGGTGCCGGAGACGCCTTGACCAGCGATCGCACCCTGCACAATTAGGGGCGGCCCCTACGGTCCTGGCGGCTTCAAGTAAATAAGCTACGTTGGAGCGCGACGCTCCGTGGTCATCTCATGTCCACGTCTGCACCGTTGCACTAGAAAAGCTTAGAAAGGACCCCCTTTCGCAAGCACAAATACGACCGCCAAGCTACCAAGCTAGCATCGTCGGCGATATATTGAGGCGCATATGACGTTCTGGAAAGGGAGCCGCATAATGCCCAAAAAAAAATGTAGAGTATTATACTACCGGCGATCGTCCCGCTCCACTTGGCCAAATCCAGGGCCGTACGACCGAAACCCCGGAACGTAGGTCGACGATTAATGGAACGTAAAATCAACGTTTCTGGACTGGCTATGGAGACGACATGCCTGTCCTGAGGGCTGTTTCTCTCCGTGGTCCTCGAAGCAGTCTAGAGTCTCTGGCCGTTTCGAGTATGTGATTCGACCTGACCCCCTGAACGGTAGCAATTTGATCATGTACCGGAAGACGGGATCCATTGGCCACCCATACTACGTTCCCCCTTGCTCTACTCCATGGCATATGCTCCCCAGAATGCTTGGCATTGTATTTATACTTAATCATGGGCACCTTCCTCGTCGTCTGAAAACTTTTGGCTCTCGGATTGTTTTCAACCATCGGGTTCTTCTCGTGATCAGTCTTGAAGAGCAATCGAACAATCATCATGAAGTCCTCCATCTTCACCAGCGCCCTCGCCGGCCTGGCTATGGCCTCTGGCGCCGCCGCCAAGCTCAAGTGGTTCGGTATCAACCAGAGCGTCGCCGAGTTCGGATCCGGCACTTATCCCGGTGTCTGGGGCACAAACTTTTACTTTCCCTCTACCACGTCCATCGGTGTAAGTTGATTATAGCCTTACTTAAATTTTTTGTAATGAAACGGAAAGCTGACATGCCATGACAGACACTGATCGGCGAGGGCTACAACATCTTCCGCGTGGCCTTTGCCATGGAGCGCCTGGTGCCGAACGAGCTGACGGGCAGCGCCGACGCCGCGTACCTGGCCAACCTGACCACGACCATCAACTACATCACGGACAACGGGGCGTACGCGGTGCTGGACCCGCACAACTTTGGGCGGTACTACTCCAACATCATCACCGACACGGCCGGGTTCGGCTCCTTCTGGACGACGGTGGCGACGGCCTTCAAGGACAACGACAAGGTCATCTTCGACACCAACAACGAGTACCACGACATGGACCAGACGCTCGTCCTGAACCTGAACCAGGCCGCCATCGACGCCATCCGCGCCGCCGGCGCCACGTCCCAGTACATCTTCGCCGAGGGCAACTCGTACTCGGGCGCCTACGTCTGGAACACGACCAACGAGAACCTGTCGGGGCTGACGGACTCGGCCGACAAGCTCGTCTACGAGATGCACCAGTACCTGGACTCGGACAACTCGGGCACGTCGGACGTGTGCGTGTCGACGACCATCGGCGTCGACCGCGTCGTCGGCGCCACCGAGTGGCTGCGCGAGAACGGCAAGATCGGCGTCCTCGGCGAGTTCGCCGGCGGCGCCAACGCCCAGTGCCAGACCGCCATCCAGGGCCTGCTCGACCACCTCCAGGCCAACAGCGACGTCTGGCAGGGCGCCCTCTGGTGGGCCGGCGGTCCCTGGTGGGGTGACTACATCTACAGCTTCGAGCCCCCGAGCGGCACCGCCTACACCTACTACGACACGCTTCTCAAGACCTACACTCCATAGATGAGTGTGTAGGTGAGGCTCGTATCTGGGCAAACCGACACCTCTGGGCGACGTGCTGTCGACTTAGCTTCTCTGTATATATACTGTTGCCATCTGACCAGTCGAACGGCTTGTTGTCCGTCTCGACTGCGGATAAAATGAATCAAAGGTTTTCCATCTCATAATCCATACCAAGACTGCTACCCGTAGACAGGGGTCAGTGAGAACTTTGTAAGATATAGCATTATTGTATTTGTGTTTTCTTGCCTCGTCATGTGTAAACGACCCGAAACGCCATGCCATGCTATCATTCAACCAGTCTAGCCATCAATTTTCTTTTCGTGGATATTCCTTATACGCAATTTCGCCAGCGGGAAACTAGAGATGGAGACTCGCAGCTCATCACCTCCTGCCACCTCTTCCGCCGCCACCTCCCATCACACCTCCCATACCCATGGACTTCATCATGTTTTGAATATCCATGCCACCCGGCATTCCGCCGCCGCCACCGCCGCCTCCTCCAAACATCTTGGCTAGACTGGCCATGTCTGGCATGCCTCCGGCACCAGCGCCGCCCATGCTTTGTAACCTCTTCTGCATGGCCGCCATCTGCTGTGCTTTGTTGCCACCACCCATGGCTTGCTGTGCGCGCTGCATGTTCTTCATGTTGCCGCCCATCTTCTTGGCCATGCCAGCCATCATCCGTTGTTGAGTAAGGAGTTCTTCGACTTCTCTTACGCTGGCACCGCTACCACGCGCCACACGCACAACTCGAGTAGGGTGCTCGACAAACATCTTGCCATCGCTGTCCAGTTCCTTTTCCGTCATGCTGTCGCAAATGTAGATCATGCGCTTGAGCTTGGCGCTGGACTCCTCGTTGTCCATCTGGTCCATGCCGGGCAGATTGGCCATTCCAGGAATCATGCCAGAAATCTTGGACAAGGGGCCCATCTTCATGATGTTGCCCAGCTGGTCCCGAAGATCTCTCACTGTGAAGATACCCTCGGTGATGTGCTTGATGGTGTCCTTTTGGTCCAGCTTCAGAGACTGCACGTGTTCGACCAGTCCTGCCATGTCTCCCATTCCTAACAGCTTATTGACAAACTGTTGCGGCGCAAATCTTTCGAGATCCAACATGTGTTCTCCGGTTCCGATGAAAACGATCGGGGTATGTGTCGCGGCGACGGCTGAAATGGCACCACCACCACTGGCATGACCATCTGTCTTGGTGATGATGATGGCTCCAAAGTCGGCAGCTTCCTTGAATGCCTTGGCTTGCGACTCGGCCTGTTGACCGATCGACGAGTCAAGAACCATGATGGTCTCGTCTGGCTTGATGGCAGTCTGGATATCCATCATTTCTTGGAACAGGGCAGACTCCTGTCGGTGCCTTCCCGAGGTATCGACAATGATGACTTCGAAGCGCTCCTTCTTGAACTTCTCGACACCCTCCCTGGCCACGACGGCAGGATCCGTCTCGGTGAGGGAACCATAGTACGGGATCTTGGCCTTGACAGCGTTCTGCTTCAGCTGGTCGAAAGCACCGGCACGGAAGGTATCGGCGCACACCAAGCAGGCACGGAATCCTCGGGCCTGGTAGTGTCGCGCCAGCTTGGTACACGTTGTGGTTTTACCGGCACCCTGCAGACCGACAAACATGATGACATTGGACTTGCCCTTCTTGGGCTTGAAGGGTTCGGCATGGGGGTCGACGAGCTTGACCAGCTCGTCAAAGACGGCTTTCTGGATGAGGCGCTTCTTGTTGACGGCGGGCGGCAGGTCTTTAAAGTTGACCTGGGATTTTATCGAATTGGACAGCTTGCTAACGAGGCGCACATTGACGTCGGCTTCGAGGAGGGCGTGGGAGATCTCGTTGAGCATGGCCTTGAAGGCCTGCAGAGGACACACATGACGGGTCAGCGTGTATCAATGACATGGAGGGGCACCGTAGGCCCAAGAGGAGAGCAGGAGACGACTGTACCTTCTCGTCGAGGTTGGGCGCACGAGTGGCATCGTGCAAGGCCGTGCTGATGCGCCGACCGAGATCTTGAAGAACCATGGTATATAGGAGCAGAGGCTGTCGGTGTCAAAGTGGTGATGCGAGGTGGTCGTGAATCGCAAGCTCCTCCTGGTCGCGATTGCTGACTTGGTGCTTCGGTGGCACTCTGATGCTTCGATCAATAAATGTGGGCTTGTGGAGAGTGGGGCGACGCCTTTGGACCTCGTTGGAATCGTGGGGTATCAGGGTGGATATAGGTTTTTCCGTGCTCTATAGAGGCCCCGAATGGCGGGGCTACCTCCTAGGGGGCCATTTCCTCTATAAACTTCCTCCATATTATCAGTCCAATTCTCCATGTTCCCGTGCGTACAGACATTGTGGTGATTCAGTCTTTGATCGATATATATTCTTAAGGAATGGGAAATGACTTTGTGTTGCCCAGTTTAGATGTGAAGTACGGAGTACACTGTTTAGCAGGCAATTTCGCCAGCTCCCTTTCCGTTATTCCCGGCTTGTAACTCGGGAATACATCAGCTGCCTGTACTGTACTGCACTGCACCATGATATGATCTCCTCAATTCACTCGGTATACTGTCTCCCCCTGTTCTGTTGCCTGGCCTAGGTGGCCTATCATAATGCGCAAACCATGGTGTGCATGGCTCTAACAATATTTGCAGGATTTTTCCAGTGTTTTTAAAATCTATCATAACGGTTTTCACTTCTTCTTTTAACGCAACTAGTTTTATAATAATTTCAAGTATAAGTGGCATCTTCTTCTCGGAAAACCGATTAGACTCCTCAAATGCCGTCACCAATTGCAGCACCCTTCACTGACACAATGGCTGCCGGCAACGTGAACCATGAGGGCTTTCAGCGACGTCTTGACGTGATTTCATCGATATTGGACCGTCATAAGCTCGAGGTGGGTTATCCTAGCTTTGAGCCGCAGAATATCTGAGGGAGTAACGCTCGATTCAGGCCACAACTATAACGCCAGTGGAATATGATGAAGGCTGTCCCTTCCCTCACAACAATTTCATCTACAAAATTCGGCTGTGTTTGCCTCTCAGTTCAACCACATTCAACGTCGTCACTCCGCGTCCGGGCACATCGCCGCCTGGCATGTCTGGCATTTCGACCATCATCATCCGCCTCAGCAACCCTCGTGCCAACGGCTTGAACAATGCCCACCGCGTGGAGAATGAGGTCGCCGCGCAATCTCTCTTCCGCCAGCACCTACATGACAATCACTCCCAGCTGGAGGCCATCATACCTGCTATATACGCGTGGGAGCCATACCGCCCGTCGGCGATACCCGAAGAGGCCGGGTTCGGATGGACCATGTGTGAGTACATGCCAGGTACAAACCTCGACGAACAGTTCGCGGGGATGGAATTGCCAGAGAAATTTGCCGTTGTCGAGCAGGTCGCCAAAATACTTGCCGCGGTCCAAAATACGACACTTCCTCCCCAGCTCAGAGGGCATCTCGGTGGTCTGACGTTTGACGGCCAAGGCCGGATCGTCGGCGGGCAAATGTCCATCTTACCAGGCGGCCCGTGGCGGGACTACACGGATTTGTGGGTGTCTCGTTTCCATCAGCAGTTGCACGATGCCGATAAGAGCTCTGCGCTGGCGGGTTGGGAGGAAGGAGGTGTTCGAGGCCGGATCGACAGGCTGGTGCATGCCGACAAGGTCGCCAAATTACTCGAAGCAGTGGACACGACTTGGACCACGCTGATTCATGGCGATTTTAGTAAGAAGTTGATCCAATTCTGCAGATATGATATAATGTACTATCGTGGTCTGGCTTGTGCCAAGGCTGACTTTGCTGATAGCTCTGAACAACTTTCTCTTCGATAAGACGAGTGGCCGCGTGACAGCATTGCTGGATTTCGATTCTTCGTGGATCTCGCACCCGTCTCATGAATTTTTCACAGGACTATGGGATATCGGCGGCGGTTTACGCTCAGATGACCCAAAGATCATCAGTGCTGTTGTAAGTGGAAAGTTTGACGACTTGGATGCCTCTCTATCCGCAGAGGACAAGGTCAAATGGCAAGTAGCCAAAGCTTGGGACGCTGCCTTAGCTACAAGAGGTGTCACTCGACCTTCCAGCATGTCAGGTATTGGCAGATTGAGACAGCTCATGGAGCTGGAAGATGCACTGTGTCCTTCCAGGCTTGGTAACGAGCGCGCGATAGAGAGGCTCAAGCGCCAGTCTCCAGAGAAACTGGCAGAGGCCATCAAGGCGGCAACGGACAGGTTGATGGCACTCCTGGATGATCTCAATGCTTGAAAGATGATACAACATCAGTCTTGGCGTTTCTCTTGTGTGCTCGAAATAGTTTCTTCATGTGTAGATCTTCGCGGCAGTTGAGCTGCAAGCTGACGAATCAGAATCAGACCTGCCTCTTCTAGAACCTCCAAACAATTATCAATGCAAATGCAGAATCATGGTTCGATCAAGCACTGAAGAACTCTGGGCATTTCAAGCGATCCCTGTTGGATGTTGCACATATGTAGCTTTCTGCGACTTCAATACCCCGCCATGGTGTTCCATTGCATCTATACCTCGCCAGAGATTCACGACATTCCTTCTTTGTGCATGTAGCACCAGGAGTATATGGCACCATTAGTAGAGATAACCATATGAAGCCTTTAGATGTGCGTACTGGGTTGAAATATAACCAAAGCATCGTTGCATTGTTCTGGCTCTACTTTGCCGGAATGAATCTTAGGTTTTTATACTCAAAAGAAATTGCTATTATACTATTCCTACAAGATGGCCGAAGCTGAGCAACGAGTCTTTGATGGCGAGACGTACCAGCCCATGGGGAAGGTCTTCGTGAGCACATCCGCAATTTCTTTTCCATGAATCGGTGGTAAACACCTAACACCACGGCGACAGTGCAACGATGGTCGTGAAATCGCCCTCCTCCACTGGATCTTCAACCACCCAAAACTAGAAGAGATGCGCGGCCAGCCGCAGCGGGTCCTGGACGCCATCGACGAGTACGGCAAGGCCGAGAAGTATCTGATGAACGTGGGCGAGTACAAGTCCAAGACGGTCATCGACATCATCCGGGACGTCAAGCCGGCCGTCATGGTCGAGCTCGGCGGCTACGTCGGGTACTCGGCCATCGCGTTTGGGGCGGCGGCGAGGAAGCCAGCGGCGGCCGGGGCCGCTACTACAGCCTGGAGCAGAACCCCGAGTACGGCGCCATCGCGACCCTGCTCGTCGACCTGGCCGGGCTGGGCGGCTTTGTCAAGGTCGTCGTCGAGTCGAGCGCCGACGCGCTGCGGCGCCTGCATAAGAGCGGCACGCTCGAGCACATTGACCTCTTGTTCATTGATCACACAAAACCTCTGTACACGCCGGACCTTAAAGTGGCAGAGGAGCTCGGTCTCGTGAAGCCCGGATCAGTCTGTGTGGCAGACAATGGTAAGATGTTTAACTTTACTCGTGTTAATCGGTACAAGTCTGCTGACTGTCGTCAAAGTCGTCATGCCCGGGAATCCCGTATATCTCGAGTACGTCCGCAGCACGGTGGCACAAAAGAAGGAACGATACAATGCTGCTCAAGACGGACCAAAGGGAAATCCCGATCTGGTGTATGAGACACAGTTCATTGAGGGTTGGGAGCCCAGTGGAGAACCGGTAATATTCATTCAATCCTCACCACATTTATACCTGTTTCTCTGGTCTATTTTCTTTTCCTCCCATACAGTCTACATCTTTGAACGCATGACTGACCCTATTAGGATGCTTTGGAAGTCTCAAGATGTGTGGAGGTCAGTGGCTAAGACCTCAGTTATTGAAAGGGCGAAACTACCAAGTGGGCTTGATACTCGAATAGGATAATAAAAGACACGTCAAGCATGAAACTAGAGGGTGTATGTATAAGTAATTGGCTACTATTCTGCTAGATAGAGCCTCCGAGTATTTTAGGGGCATGAATGTCAGCACTTGGGTATGTGCTTTGGCGGGAGAACCCAAGCCCGTCGTCGAGTGTAATGGAACCCTTATCTCGAGGGTTTTGTAGGATTTTAAATACAATTGTTTACATATGAATCAGGTAGGCAACAAGAATGTATGCCATGTCATTATGCAGGAGTTCGGACTCTTCCGAAACTTCCTTTGCGGGTACCGTTGACAAATCCAACGACCACGGGAAATGAAAGCTATAAACTGCTATCAAAGTATCCAAGGCCCATTCGTCTTCACAACCCAGAATCAGATTTCTGTCTTCAACAGAGATCCAGTCTTCCACATAAGACAACAATGGCAAACATCACTCATGATGACAAGAACCAACCCCACGCATTCAACCCCGCGGGCGTCGCCCCGCCACCGCCGACATACAGCCACGTCGCCGTGACACCTCTGCTCCCGACAAGCAAACTCATCACCCTGGCCGGGCAGATCGGTGCCGGGCCCTGGCCCGGGGATACGCTGCCTCCCACGGTCAAGCTGCAAGCGAAGTTCGCTTACGCCAACATCAAGACCTGCCTCGCAGCGGCCGGTGCGACGCCCCGCGACATTGTCCACGTCCGGCACTACATCGTCAAGGATACCGGAAGCCCGGACATTGATAGGTTCGACGTCGTAGACCGCGGCTGGGGAGAGGCGTGGCAGGCTTTCATGGACTGCGAGGCCGGCGGGTATCGGCCCCCGGACACGGTCGTGGGCGTGGCGAGTCTGGCGAAGAGGGACATCCTGTATGAGTGTGAAGTGACGGCCATCGTACATTAGTTTGAACGCAGGAGAAGCTAGAAAGAAAAAGTGTACATATGTCAGTGTGCAACGATGTGTCACTCGTACATGTCTGGTTTTCCGCCATCTACACTGTTATCATTGATACGGCTTCTCTCAAACGATCCTGTCCAAAGCTCTTATAATAGAGATCTGGAATGCAGTTCTTAGTTGGCCTGACATTGCCCCTGATTCTGAACAATGGAATGTATAAAAGTTTGAACATTGCTTGGTCATGAGATCAAGTCAACATTCTTCTAAAATCCTCTCATTTTCATTTTTAAATAGCCTCAAAAAACACGTTTACTTGACTTATACTTGACTTCTTCTGTATGAAAATTGCAAACAAAAACGAGGTCGTTGACTTGCGAACAATCCTTTCCCAGTCTTGAACTCGTCGGTAACGAACAGTAATACGATATCGAAAGTGCCGTTACTGAATAGTGAACATACACGAGTTAGACAAAGTTACGCAGCCGCTATCGACTCAATGTCTCCATCGCATGTGAATTACAATTACTGAAACCCGTGACTCTCCGATAGTAAGTGAACAAGCTGGTCAACGGAAACAGCTTCTGTATAGAGGCATACGTTGAATATATGCTAATTAACAAAGCCGCACTCACAAGGACAGGAATACACGTGTTCAAAATGTCAACTTCTAGTTCAAGACTGAGAATGAGATACTATGATGTGATAAAATTTGCTAGTATAGTCTGATCCAACAAAGAATGTTAGCTGCTACGTTGCATTTGCTCGCACACCTTGTCCTCCTCATGTGCATAATGCAAATTTGAACGATAAAACAAGAATCACCGGACATATGGCAAGTATCAAGCAAACAACCAGATATGGACAAACTTGTGACAAAGATCACCCCCACCCGAGTTTTTAACTTCGCGAATCTACAGCCTTCAGCCGCATCACCTTCTCTGCCGACAGGCTTTTTCCCGAAATAGACTTTGATTAGCTGGACGCGGAATATAGGACAAGATACATTCCCACATGGCAATGATACTCCAAAGCCAGGCTACGGCTAACGAGTTTGCCATCCACGCTACCTACTGCCACGTCCTGGAGCCGGCCCTGACCGGCGACGAGCTCGTGATCAGAACTTTTACAAGAAATCGAGGCAGAGATCTGACCTGTCCTGGTGATGAGCACCATCTCTTCCCTCTCTCACACAAAACCTGTATTTTCACCACCCTTCCGCCAACACTTTCAACCGACTTTTTTTCCGCCGAGTAAATAAGCATCACAGGGCTAAACTCCCCCACACGGCGCAGAACTATGGTAGGCGAACTCTAAATGGCAGCACCATCCTGTGCAAACTCAAAAAAACCGACGAGATCGTACAAGTCCGGGGCTCTCCTAGATTGCCCCAGACCGCCTCCAAGGTTTTTTTCGCAGGACGGCCAGTCCGCGCCTCCGGCCCACGGAAACGCCGCCCAGACAGAAAGGAACCCACGTGCATTGTGATATTAGGGTGAAACTTGAGAGGGGGAGAGAGAGAGAGAAAGAGAGTTCCTCTTATCTTGGCCTTTGCTCGAGGCTACCCATTTCCCACAATGCATGGGGCAAGCAACACGCCTTATGGGATGCCTCCCACGCTTGTATCAATAACGTTTGGTGCACGCCAACAAAGTGGCGAGGCTGTACATGATTGAAACCATGCATTTACATCAGGTATAGTTTCTGTGGTGAAAGATCATACGTTCATATGGTGTCTGAGTTTTGCCTCAAAAGACCATTCTAATATACTCATGGCGAACTACCTGCGGGCAGGGACCGCATCACATCAACGCCATCAAATATTTTCCTTTCCGGGTATATTCACATTCGTCCATGATCGGCCAGGTATACACACATACCCATCCGGCCATGCTGCAAAAATACCTGCTGCTCCCACCCGCTCTCATTACCGAGAAACAAAACAGTAGCCACCACGTGATATAATTGACTTTCGGTGGGCTCCCGGGGCGGCAGAGCAATTAAAAGAGGGTATCGTTTCCATTTCCCCGGCAGTCGACCCCGAGGAAACCAATTCAACAAACATAAAACATGAAAATTACCCCGGGCTGCTCTCGATAAGCTTAAATTCTCATACATAGATAGGGAGCTTGGCGGTGTGCGGACATTGGTGCCGCACGGGGAACTGGGGAAAAGATCTCCTGCGGTTTGACTAGGCTGATCGATCTATACGACCCGGCAGCAACATCTCAGCCCCAGGGCCTATTGGGCCGTGCTGTATGTCACAGAGAGAGAAGACCTGGAGCTACAGAGGTACAAGGACCGCCTCTGGTGGTCAAGTTGCAACTTCACATGGCATATCAGAAGTATACTTGAGATCCAGTGGACTGATTGCACTAGTTGTTCTCAATCATGTGGGATGCGAGAGTTCACAGTCATGTGGGCGAGAGGACGACACGGACAAGACTCGAGTAGCTCAAACGAATGCTCTATTGTATTGGTGAAGCGAATCGTTTGTAACGATTGTCTGCAAGATCCTTGAGACGCCTCTCAGTTCGGCGCAGATGGGGGATTCTATAAACAACCAGAGATGTGAGGAAATGAAAGGCACATCAGCGATCGTGATGTGCAACTGTCAATAGACAAGTGCATGAAAATCAGACCTCAGCAATAATAATGAGAACTCAAAAGTTGGGAGAAAAAAGACGCCTTAATATGATAGAATCCCCCCAAAACCAGCTTGCTTCTACCTTGCTTTTATGGTATCGTGGTAGGCAGCGCCCCTTTGTATGTAGACAGAAACTCCGGTATTTCAAAACGAAAGACTGAATGAACACGCTTATCAATCCACTTCCTGCTTCCTTGGCCCATCGAACGAACGCGGCCTTATTACTCTTTGTACACGGATGCAGTAAATGTGCATCATTAGTCGGGGTTGGCAATGAACAGGCGGGTGCTGGTCAGAGTTGCGGTGCGTTCGTCTACACTGCCTCTCCTCCTCAGCTCCTCTGGATTCTTTACGCTCTTTTCTCTCGTGAGAGCAGCATTGAGCAGGCTGTTGCTGGCGAGCTTGGCGGCGCTGGTGACCTTGAGCTCTGGCAGCTCGTCTGCCCGCTCAGCACTGCTGCCGCTGCGCGTGCTTTCGGCTCGGTTGAGAACACGATCGTCACCGACGGAGTATTCGGGGACAGTCTCGGACAAGCTTCCAGCTCTTTCTGGTGTATCGGCGGGGCTCCACTTCTTCCCAGACCCCATGGGGCCAGAGGCTCGATATGGGATGCTGCGACGACCACTGGCGGTACTACTGCGTCCGCTGCTCCCCGTCCTACGGTGGTGCAAGCGCTGCATGGTTTCGTCGTCATCGCTATCTTCGCCCTCGACTTCGGTGGCGCTGAGCCGCATGGGCACACCGCCGACACCAATGTAGTTGTTCTCTGGGGTGTAGCCCACAACTCCGGGCTTTCCGTGATGCCGGATCTTGGCAGCCACCTTGCCAGCACTGCTGATTCCGGTAGACGTCCTTATGGCACCGTGGCTTCCGTGCATCTCCATGTTGGCCCTCTGCTTGGCAGCCTTCTGCTGCGCGAGCATTCTGGGGTCTTCATACTGTGCTCTGTCGCACCAGACGGTGGCCTTTTGTTTCCTCAGGAGGGCGACGTAGCCGTTGGGAGCGCCGCCGCCGGAGCGCGAAGAGGTACTGCGGCGGAGATCGGTCTGTGGCGGCGACGTGCGGAAAGCAGGAGGAGGCGGATTGGTAGAGACGGTGCTGAAGGTGTTCACCGAGGGCGAGCGGCGCGTGTGGCCCATGCCCGGTGGTGGCTGTTGCAGGTGCATCGGCGTGGGTGAGTGTATTTGTTGATGCTGCTGTGCGGGGAAGATGTTGGATGAGGTTGTCCTGGTTCGGGAATGCGAGTAGATTTGAGCGGGAGGTTCGAGAGGTTTCCTCCTCAAATGACTTTCGCCTAACATGATTGAATCTTTCTTCCCTCTGGATGGAGGGGGTGGACGGCGGGCGGGCGGTAAATATGTGTAATGTGGTACTTTGGCCTACCCAGGCGTTGGTTGGCTATCTTCCGCTTCAAAGCTGGGCTAGGTTCAGGGCTGCAGGGCCCAAAAAGGCCAAGGAGGAGGCGTAATGTATTGATGTAGCTACTGACTGGGTACAGTAGTAGGTACTCGGCAGGTCGGGCTCGGAAACAAACGCAAGGCCAGCGGTAGCAGCCAGCGTTGCTAGTAGTAGTAGTAGTGCGAGATGGCGATCGCTGCGGTGCTAGCTGGTGCTGAGCGTGGCTGCGGGCGTGGGCTTTGCAGTTTGAGTGGATGACGATGGTGTGAGATAACGGCGAGCTTTTTGGGAAATTGAAATGGTAATCAATAGTAGCGTGCCGCCCAGCCAGAAAAAGCTGTTCGTTGTCTCCCCCCCAAGAGAGGTGCTGGTGAAATGTACACACAGCTGGCTAGCGGGCCAATGCTGTTGTGTGACGAATGGGGGGCCTTTGCTGGGCTTTTGGGGGGGTCCCCCGACGACAGGCGATGATTGGGCTGAGGGGTAATGAGCAGCAACTCAATCCACCGTCAACAATAACAACAATGCTCAAAGTGAAAGAGAGAAAAAAAAAGTATTGCTCCTCGAGGGAAGTTGATACTGTCGAAAATGGGGAACAAGGTTGGCGAACAAGGTCGTGGCTGAGAGCTTGGTTTTAACAGAAGCAGACAGAGAGTACCGTGGTACTGGTAAGGTAGACGGAGACAGTCTGTTCTGGTTGGTGAATGCCGCGCTTGTCAACGTTGCATGGATGATGCTCTCACTTATTTGGTCGCCAACGCCAGATGCGAGCTACTGCGGGCCCTGTAGGTAGTAGACGCAGCGGCGTAGTGGGCGAGAGAGAACCCGAAGAGAGAAAAAAGAGATAGCAAGGTACCTGGGCCCCGCTGCAACAGGTGGTGGTAGGTAGACGTGACTTGACTCCAGTCACCTGGCGCTTGTCCTTCTTTTCTCTTCTCCTTCTTCTATTCAAGCTGGGTACCCCAAGCAAGATTTTTATAGAAGAGAATGTACAAGGTACCAATATACTTGGCTGCTATAATGCAATGATGATATGAAAGAACAGTAGGTGAATGGGCGCGTCTTCTCTATGCCGGTGCTTGGCTTTCGACTTTTACTTGACTTTCTCGCCAAGGGTGGAGAAGCCAATCCGAGAAGGTAGCACGTAGCCGGCTGGCAGATATTTGGGACGAGATGATAGTAAATCAGGACCGGACCCCAATCTAGTGTGTACTGCTGTGACGACGGCAGGAAGGGTACGGGGACGGGGACGAAACTGTCAAGAAAAATTTTCCCGAAATCCTTTGGATGCCTCACGATCTCTGTCGCTAGATTGTCTGGGGGACGGTTGATGCCCTTTAAATCCAAGCTAGCAAGCCTGTCCGAACGCAGCCGTATTCGTTCGTCTCTTGGCTGGGGTTTGCTGGGATGGTGCAGCTACGGCGGCAGCAAGGACAGACAGACTTGCAGAAGGAGTCGTGAATGTAAAGGCAGATCGTTCGCAGTGGTGTGGAGTCCGATGTAAGCAGAATGTCTAAGTTGCCAGGGCAGGTTGCCAAGTAGAAAACCCGCGCTGCCTCAACCTGAGACCGCGTATCGATGTCAAAAGAATACTATGGGCGGGACACAATTAATTCGAATCGTGTTCGCTGACAGCTTCTGACAGACAAATAATTGCCTATCTAAACAGATTTATGCGGTTTTGCCGCGATGCTGTAAGTAGCGTGCGTGTTCGCGGACCCAAGAAGCAGGTAAAATGTTTAGGTGGAATACTATGCGCAGGCAAAGCTAGTAGTACTTCCACGAGACTTCTTGTTGTCGCAGGAATGTGCGGCAGCAACCTGGAAGCGGACGAGACGGCTACCCTCTCTGGCTTGGCTTGGCTTCCTTGTTCAATGTTGTTGGCCTGCTTGCACGCTTGCTGGCTTCCACTCTGCTGCTCAAGCGCGCGACTGTGTTTCCGTGGAGTTGGGACCCGCCTAGGTAGAGGCGATGTTGATAGTGGGTAGGGAAAAAAAAAAGTTACTTCTCCAGATGACTTTGGGCGATAATCCACAGTCGAGGTTGAGGGCTGAGAAACGAAGGTGTGCAGATGTTTCCGGTAATCGGCCAATGAAATCGCTTCTCAGAAATATGGTACGAGAAACCGACGGATTGATGTAATAATAATAGGTTGCGCGCTGGGTCTTGAACCATCCGTGCTGAGCCTGAATCAGAGATCACCACAATCTCGCTACTGTGACGTTTGCGGGAGTGTTGACAGCTGTGGCGGGGTCCCATTCACGTTACATTACAAGTCATTCACTCAACTCTTCTCCCTTCCAAGCCTTTCAAGGCTTCTTCTTTGTTGCTGGCGGCTGGGCGGCTCAATCTTGGCCAATTGGCATTGGCTCCCGTCAAGGGTTGAGGACGATCAATGACAGAGCATCGACTGAGGCTGACGATTTAGTAGTTCAGGTGATTGATTGCGATATTGCGATATTGGGAGTAGGTATTTTTTGTGTATTTTCTTTTTTCTTTCCCTCCCCTGTCGCAGGATGTTAAGGAATAGTTTTATGCCGCATGCAAGAAGGACCCTTGCCCGGACTGGATTCCCACAGCTTGTCAATCTGATATCTCTGTTGTTTTTCGCTGCTCTTTCTTCTTTTGTTGAGATGGGCGATCACAACAGAAAAGCAAGTGCAAGCGAATTGGTGGACACTCTTGGCCGTGAATGGGCGTCTTGAAAGCCCGCTAGACAGTGAGACCTTCAACGGTTGTTTTTCTGTTTGGTCGCCTTGCTTCGAATGATCTGCTACTGGTGCGGCAAGTGTGTGTGATTGACGATGCGAGCCGCGGGCCTTGTGGGAGAGATGTTGATGGTTAATGTGCTCTAGTCAATCCGGTAGTGTGGTAGTCCGTCCTTCGTCTCGGGCCTTTTGCAGCAAGCTTCTAATGCAGATGCCTCGGAAGGGTTGGTGTTGCGGCCAATCTGAAAGTGCGATAGTTGAGTGGGGGGCTGGGGATGAGCAGCGACAACGATTATGCCTGCATGCTCATGGCAATGTGCAAACGACTCCGTGGGCGCTATGGGATTTCCGATTTGCCAATGGAATCTATGGAGCTAGGTAATGTAGGGAGCAGCGGCAGCGGCAGCAGTCTATGGTATGTACGATGTAGTACTGTGTATAAGTGCTGATTGCCGGATGCACGAGTTTCTTGTCGTTCTTGATTGACGAGGTAGGTACTGTATCTTTGTCTCATGGCCCGGCGCAACCAAGAAATAGATAGATAAGATCATGGCCTCGAAACCCGCTATAGGCGCTCCTTGTGATGGTATTGTATTGATGACCTGCTTGCCTCTTTAGGTGTTCCGAAGCATTCTCGTCAGCACCGTTTCAGTCACTATTGTGCTGCGCATGTAGCACATGTATGTAATCCAATATAGGGCACATGCTGCCCATCACTGCCACATCCATCTAGCCGCCATTGACGCCTTGCACTTCAGCGCCGGCCCGATATTTTCAGGGCACCACGAGGCAGGTAATGGCTATCCACTGCAAAGAACGAACTCTAAACAAGTGAGATAAGTAGATGATGCCCTCTCGCTTGTGACGGCTGGACGGCAACTGTGGAAAGGAGGCAAAATGCCAAAGAGGGACCCTCTTCGGGATCTTGATGGCAAGTGGCGTGTTGAAAATCAGATTGCAAGCGAGAAAAGACCCTGGATTTGCGCCTATTGGACCCCGCGATTACGAGAGATCAGCACATACCTCGTCTTCTCGGCAGCCTTTCTCCACCGGACTGTCTCCCTGTCTCCCGACACGAATCCTGTCGGGCCTGTGATTGTCGCTACTCGGAAACGACCGAGATGAGGTCCCCGAGAGAGCGAGAGGAAGGGTCATCGGTGTTTTCAGGGTCCAGCAGCGAGGCTGTTCAGCAGAGATTTGAGATCGATTACTGCGGCGAGTCGAAAAGCTTTGGGCCACGCTTATATCGAGATACCTCAACTTAGCTGATGCTAGCAGGGACAGCCTGGGATAGCGACTGCCAATATGGGAACGAACCTCTGCTCCGTTCGCTGTGTGGGGAGAAGCCAAACCCTTGTTGGACTGGCAACTGCAATCCGATCACTGATTGATTGATCGTACTTGCCAAAACTCCTACCTACCTACTAAGTCACTTGAACATGCCCGGGCGGTTTCACCTCGGGGACAGTCGCTGTTGCTGCTCTTTTTTACCTCTGATCGTCCGAAGTCTTGACTCTTGTCGTTGTGATCCTTTAGCCGCGCCTACATTACGGATACATTACGCCTTGGCCAATGTGTGGCAGGTTGACAGGAACCGGCGGCTTGAGCGCGTACCGAGTCCAAACAACAAAATCCCGGATTCTTCTACCAAGCTGGTGTAGATGCCCTGGCGCAAACATGGCAGCTGTCTCAAAGCACTGACCGACGGCCACATGAACAGCATCGAAAGAAGCCTTTTTTTCTCTCTCCAAAGGCTACACTACAATACCGGTCTCTGGCCTTGTCAGATCCAGCTTGACAAATTGTCCGGACCGACTCCTGGCCAGGGGCCATCGTCTACGTATTACCAGCGGCAGTTTCAATTATGCGTTGTCCCCTTCTTCCTCTCCCAGGCTGAGAGCGATGCACCGCAGGTTTCTTGACAACTATGGAGGCATTCGTAGTACAAAACAATCACTTGTTGCGTGCTTCCAAGTTTAGGGCACGACACACCCCTGGCAAGATAAGGCAGGCTCCTTGTTTCCCCACGTCATGACAAGGCTTGCCAACTTGCAGCTTCATGAAAACAGGGTAGGCATGTGTATATCAGGCCATGATAATACTCAAGGGGGACAGAATGAAACCAATCGGACCTTGGAATGTTGATGGTAAGTAAGCGTGACCGCGGTCAACTATATCCTCTACTACCTATAACACACACTCCTAGCAATAGCACCAAGGTAAGCTTGAATTTGCGCTAAATTTGGTTGACCACTGACTCGAAGCTTTCAGCATGACGATCGAGAAATCGACTTCTATCTACAGATCAAGAAATTTGGAAGATTTTTTTCCAGACCGACTGAGAGCCTGGTCGACATGGTTTTCAGTACCTAGCAGTTTGTTGACCGAAATCCAGGAACTGAAGAGTTGCCAAGCCTACATACAGCTGCACTGGTACGGCAATCGACAGCAGTACCCCGTACAGACACCTGTATGTAGTATGTACATGTTGTACATACCATGCAGCCGGCACACTATGTTATGCATGACCTGAGCGCCTTCACCGAATAGCTCCCTTGAGCTCCATCTGCATGCTGCAAAAGCTACCCAGTTTTGTGTCGGTGCTAATGCCAAGGTACCCAGGTGAGTATGCAGAGTATGCAGACTCCATCGCGGCCGAGACTTGATGAGACGACGACCTCGTGGATCACGCCTTCAAGCTCTCTCTCCTGAATGGAGGGCTTTCCGCTCATGGTGAGCTCTCCTGTGTTCCAGTTCCATCTGCCGCAGTGCTACGCAGCTCTGGAAGCAGCATATGCTCCATTGCGGGACAGCGCTAATTCACAGAACCCATGGTACATACGTGGGCGTGCCGGTCAGCGTATTGGACGCGGCATCCCACGATGCGTCCAGACTACACCGAATTCCCCGTACCCAGGAGCCGCTAGAAGAATACAGAAATGTCGGAACATCCGGGGAATCAGGACACCCCCACTGCTGAGTCTGAACCTCGAATGAGGCTCTGCTTTATAGAGGACCTAGATTTTCTCATGGGTCACGGCTTGTACGGTGTTTGCGAAAAGCTTTGAGCACTTCTCTTACACCGCTGATGAATGCTGGTCCGAGTCCACGTATGATGTTGGCTGGTTGGCGCGTCTACCCATTGAAGTCGTCATAGGAGAGCCCAGATCGACCATCAGTGCACGATCTCAGTCCCCAGAGCATCCGTCTGGACTCTGCCGTATCGTAGAGCATGGAGAACGTTCAGAAATCCTAGCTCAGGACGATGATGGCTCGGATGGCCGTCACGACCTCGCCGCGTACCTCTATTGACGAATAGCGGCGCAAAGGATACGACCGAGAAGACCCCTCCACTTTACGAGGTAGCCTAGCCTGTTTTCTCTGCTTAATTAGCAGGAAGCTTCGCGAACGACGACGACACGTCAAAATCTTCTCAAAAGGGAAGAATAAACGGCTCCTCTTCCACTAGCGCCCAGTTACTGTCCGGCCGTGGAGCCGAGGAACCTGGCATTCTGATTTTGGACGGACGACGCCGACGGCAGTAAGGTCACCAGGGAGCGGATCTTTGCTCGATCTGCTTTTGGCTTCCTCGAGAGCATTTGGTCGATTTAGTGTTGCACATCACTTGCGGGATGACTTCATACAGGTCGTTGCGAGCTTGACCTGTTCCTGAATCATGCACAACGGTTTTGCCACATGTTCATTTCGATCCCAACTCTGGATTGGCCCGTGCCTGGAAACCGAGCAGTCAGTAGTGTACGCTATGTACACTACATCTTGACAACTTCCTCTCCTTACGAAGGGGGTATGACACTCATCCGTGCTGATCCTCCAGGAACCAGGACTTGTTTGACCTCATACTGTCAGCACTTAGTCAAGGGGGCCACCATTCAGCGGTACGTATAATCATGGTATGATGGAATTGCCAAGCCTTGACACTCTCCCCTGATCTCCTTCCTACCAATTATCCCAGGCATTCCGATTTGGGCATTGCCTCTTTCGGTGCAAAAACCACGTTCCTGGCACTAGACCGAACCCAGTTTAGGTGTAACCCGGATTTGAGTGGTTCGGAAAGCCAACTTTTTCCAAGATTTCGTTCGATTGATCTGCTTTTTTCTCTGGTTCACGCCGGAGGCTTTTTCTCAGGTTCAACACAACGGTTTTAACCATAAAGAAACAAGGACAGCGGAGAGAAAACCACGACAGGGCTAAGCAATTATATTCCCCGATCCTCTCTAAAGATCTCGATCCCCGCTCGTAGTCCACAACTACAGATACTGTCCTCTCTCGCCTCTTCCCGGACCACCCCTTCCGCCCGCAAACCCGTAGGTAAAGGGAATACCCACGCATCTCTGCTTGCACCCTACTTTTTAGCGAAGGGGGGGTGATCAAGCCTCTCAAAACGTGTCTATTGCTCCGACGCGGGAAGGAAGGAAGGAAGACGATGGGCGGCGGCGGATCCCCCATGCCAATTCTCACCTTGATATCAAACGTGCATCGCGATCTCGCATTGCACAATGTTTTGCCTATATGGTATCTTTCCCATGCCAATGCGATGCTACCGCTACTACGGTACTGCAAAGAAAAACTGCCGAAACGCTTTTCGAGGCCCTGCATGTATAGACCGAAGCAATACCCTCTTGGCAGGCATTTGCGGGCAAGCTTACCTAGGTATTAACTTGGCAGAGCCGTAGCAGGCGATAGTAGCGAAAAGAACGGTCAGCAATTCCAAAAACCAAGGCACCGGACCGATGCTTCTTCACAAACCCCCCTCCCCTCCACCAAAAATGGCAGCATCTTTGCGTCGTCGGCGTCTCCCTTTCCTTCTGCCCCTGCGCTCCATGTTGCACTATTGCTTTCATAGCGCAAGGACAGGGCTCAGACGGAGAAACGCGCCTTTTTCGAGCCAAGTGACTCTTTTTCGACCTTATCGTGAGATTGAAATGGCTGGCTTGCTGCGAGGATCTGACCATTACCATGGATGGTTGCGAAACGTCTGAGCGCAGATGCGTTACCATGGCGAGATAAGGTTTTGTCTACGATTAGACAGGTAAGGTAGAGAGATTGGCTTGGGCGCGGGACACGAGACTCGACTATACGATTTCCTCGGAGGCTTCTTCTGTATTGATCCATGCCAAGCCTGCATTTGCTTGCGCTCTTACCTGCTCGCTGTACCACCACTCTAGTCGCTCGTGATAGTAAGCCCGGAATTGACCAGCCCTTCTTTCCTTGGGCTCGATGCTGTGGAACATATTCTCAAGTGATGCCGCTCGTAAATTGGCCAAGACTATGATGATGGAGGCAGACCATATTAGATCTTCATTGCGAACATAATTACAGTGGGCTTTACGCCCTCGTTGCGTACGTTCTGTGGTATCTAGACAAATATACGCTCATCAGTCATCTGAACTGCCGGCACGTATGATAATATACAATGGAAACCCTTCCACCAGTACCACTCCCTGAACTCCGACCGATTGCATCTTGGCAATGGTGATCACGCTCAACAGCCCAATGCAATAACAAATCATCCATCTGTACGAGTATACGCATCATCATAACGGGTCGTCCAGCTCTCCGTCCTCGACCATCCTTCCCAGAATGAGGCTCTGGACGACCAATTCGTCTGTCAGGGTCCTGACGCGCTTTGGACACGGGCACAAGTCATCCACGCTGTCCACCGTACTCTGTCTTTTTCTCTTCTTCGGCGGTGGCATTCCCTGTCCGAAGAGGATCTTTTCTGCTTCGACAGGGTGACCATCGATGTAAACCCAGTCAAACGAAGTCCCGGCATCTTCGTTCCGCTTGAGCTCCATTCTTGCTTCCTCCAAGGTACCGACTCGGACCAATGAAGCGCCGAGGACTTGAGCAAGAAAGACGTATTGCATACGCTTTTCCTCCTCCTTCTTTGTTTTCTTCATAACCAACAAGATCTTGGAGTTACTGAGCAGCCTTGACCGCCGCTGGATGATCCTCTCGACATCTGTGCTCTTGGCGTCGTAAGTTTCGAGGGACCTAGAACGAATGGCTCCCAAGACTTGACTTTGGCCAGCACAGAGCAGGTACGTAGACCAGTCCAGTATCTCGCCGGCCCGGACACACGTAGAGACCCATTTCCAGGACAAGCATGGGAGTCCTAGTGCAAGCGCCTGCATGTACTTGGGTTTCCTTGAATGTGTGTCTGTAATGAGAGCTGCAAAGCCAATGCCCTGACCTCGTCGTATCGAAGGTACCTGATTAGACTCCAAGGGGCCGACTTCTACGAGCTCGTCGAAGCCTTTCGAAATGATGATGCCTCCGCCACTTATGATCATCTTCTCAACCGACTTCTTTTCTTGCTCTGACTGAAAGGATGTAGCAAATGTCATGCCCTGAAAGAGCCCGGCGTGAGAAAGAGTTTGCCGCGATTCATTGATCGACTTGCGGGCAAATGAGCGTGATGTCCGCCCGGTCATCGCCGAGTTCGGTGTTGAGAATGCCAGTTCATCCGTAGAAACAGAGGCATGACGTCGTGCCCGCGGAGACGAATAAGTCTTCAACTTTGATGGCTTCTGACGATTGTTCTTTGCTGCTGCGGGAGACGACAACATGGTCTTATTAAGTGCCGGTGAGGGACTCCCATTCTTGGAGCTCTGCAAGTCCTTTGTGTCTGTATTTGGTGTATAGCTGGACGTGACTTGCGGGGTCTCTGTGAGGACTGTCAACGTGGATGATGCAGTGACTGGCTCCTTTTCGATGGCCGGGCTGGCTTTTGACACAGGTACGGGAGTGGTAGCGGGCCGCTGCCTACTGGAACGCCGATGGGCCTGCGTGGACGCTGCAATCGGCGCGGGCATGGGAGGCGATGAAGGTACCTCTCTTGTCTCTTCCGAGCTAGGTCGGCTGCTTTCATTGATTCTTCCCGACGAGCGGAGAGGCCGTGGTTTCGCAGAGTCTACTTTGGCAGCCTGTGTTGCTCGTTTTGGCAGCCGGCTCCCTGGCGGACTTGTCTCAGGAATAGTCTCCTTGCTTCCGTTCGTCTCATCGCTCTGTTGGGGAGCACAAGGGAGCTCTGACGGTGTGTCGTCCTTTACAACATCTGTGCCTGGATTTTCAACTGGGGCATCTACCGGGTTTGTCGTGCCCGCGGTTGTTCCAGTCACTTCCTGAGAGTCCGCCACCGTTTCCTGAGAGTCATGCCCTATTATCATGCCTCGCCGCGGACGCAGCTTGGTGACTTCAATGGATGAAGGGGCCGAAGTTGTGGATTGAGTGAAAGCTTTCTGCTTCCTGCGATTGGTAGAAGGGACTTCGATATTATCCTTACTGCTTTGTCTTGGGAGAGTGATGTTGGTCAGGGATCTATTTGCCTTCTCCTGTCGGAGCCTTGCAAGGCGGCGGCGGTCCTGTGACTCGTCATGATCCCAGTCCGTCTGGTCCTGTGACTCGTCTGGAGGAACGTCGTAGATGTCTGGCGAGTTTCGGATTGGTGCATAATCACTAATTGGGTCCGGCCGCGTACGAAGTCGAGGCCGGACGGCGTCTGGTAGAGACCCTGGAATGGTCTCAAGGACAATCTCTTGCTCTTGCTCTTGCTCTTCCTCCTGCTGCTCGCGGGCTCTGGGGACTGATGAGGTAGCCGGAACAGGGCACATTGGACTTGTGTCCAATCCTTGTAGAGGTGACGTGCGTAGTCCACGGTCTTTGAGAGGAGACGATTCATTGTTTGGGGAAATGGTATTGTGATTGAAAATCATTGGCGATGGCCGCGAAGAGGTAGGTGAAGCCAACTTCTTGGCACCCGAGGTGAACTGTGTCTGCATGAAGAGCTGCGAAGCCCCCATCAGGTCCGTGGCTGGCACATCTGATTGGAATATCCTCGAGGGAACAAGCGGTGTCTCTGGAGGTGGCATGGTTGGTGCCGGCATACTATGCCGATCGAGAGTACCATCCGGACCAGAATTCGGCTGAGACTTGGCCGTAGGCTGTGATGTTGTGTAATGAGGGTCCGTCTTACGAGTCCCCCCGATATCGTCATCGTGTCCGTCGTCACCAAAGCCTTGCCAGTCAAACTTGACAGCGCCCGTCTCGTCTGGGTGGAGGGTTCGGTGCTCATGCGAGCTGCTCGCCCGTGATACCTGGGACTCGAGGTCGACAACGCCGGAAGGGCCATGCTGCTCTTGCTCTTGCTCTTTCGACGGCTGGGAAGATGCAATGCCTGGATCATAGTAGCTTCGGTATTGTTCGTAGCTCCTCCCCTCGTTCGACTGGGTCGGCGAGTCGGGTATGGAGCCATCCATCTTCTTGGATTTCAGCTTCTTCTTGGGCGGAGCAGTGGATCGTGTGACCGGAAGCTGTGGCGCAACACCATCTTTCGTCTTCAACGGACTCGGCTCAGTAGCGGCATTGACACTACGAGAGCTTTGGAGCTGTGTTTTCGAGCTGAGGGGTTCCGAGATGTGCGACGAACGAGGTGTCGAGCGTCGTGCTGCTCTACTTGACCTCTGGTCCGAATCAACGGCGTCCGAGTGACTGGTGATGGGACGCGTTTCCAGCTTCAGCGCGTCGTTGGGCGACTTGGTGGACTGGGTGGGGTCTCTGTCAGTGCCATCCTAGTGCGGATCGAGGAGCTGGGGGTGGCACTTTTACCTTTTCGACCCCTGTAGACCGGGCCGAATTGACTTCTTTCGGGTCTTTTTAGCAGTAAGGTCAGCGAACCAGCTGCGTCACGGTGGACGATGTTGGGAACAAAAGAAGAGAAAAAGCAATTATAGACTTCAAGAAATGCATGCAAAATGTAGGAAAAACAAAAGGTACGAACCAATCGGATGCTGCTGTCTCGGCGGCGAGGAGCTCATCTGGAAAGAGATATCAAATCAGCAAGTGTTACTCTCAACGGCTGCTTGTGCTGTTTTCGCGGTTGGGGCTTTTACTTACCGTTCCGATGCCATATTCGAAGCCGTACTTATCAATCACCAACTGGGAATCTTGGCTTTCGTTTTCTCCGGCATATGCTCGCTTTTCAGCCTCCTTGATGGAGCTAGTTTTGACGGCCATGGTGCGCCGATATCATCTCGATGGCTTTGTTGTTTTTCCGACTCATCTGGTGAAGCTCGAGTGGTTCCTGGATTATAGATGTGGAAGGAGCACAAAGATAATCCTGACACTTCTGTGAACAAAGGGAACTGGACGCGTCTTAGTCTTGACGCCAGATCATGTGACTTGACTTGAATTGCGGCGGAAGTCGTTAAAGTGGTTTTTTAGCACAAGTGAAACGCTAAGAAACCAAGTGAAGCATTGTTTAATTGACGGTGCGTGGTTGCCTAGCCGCGCAACTGGGAAGTACCCAGGTACCTTCAACCTCGAGAGCAACTTGAACCCAGTTCTATACCTAAGGACGTTAATAAAAGGCATGTGCCTGAAACTCATTTAACATAGATCATGTTGTCAAGCCTCGACTCTCTAGCAATGCTTGTCGTCTTGAGGTGTTTCTTGTTTCAAGGTAAGACGTATTACATTTATTCCGCGTGGCATACATTTCCAGCTTTCCAGAACAATGGTATACGGCATACTCAGCTTCTGGGATTTCTAATATTACCAATTCTGATATCTATTCTCCTCTACTTCTTTCAGAGCCCGGTCTCTTAGATCTTTAGGAAGTGATTATATTAGTACCTATGCACTCGCATTCCTTAGGCACTCGATGAAATATGTCTCATCGAGTGCCACAAGAAAAGTCATAATAATGGCCAGGTGAGCTGCATTGACACCTGGGAGAGGTGTTGACGCTGCTCTCAGGCCATCATTCACCTTGTCGAATAATCTCAAATAATCTTGGGCCATCTTATATTTATTGGAAGTCTTTCCTCCTTCACTTCAACGCAATATCTTCGTTGCAACATTATACCACATGCCATGCGGTCAAGATGAGTTCAACACAGACCAACTACGAGGATGACCCTTTCCTCCTCATGGGAGACGTGTTCACAGCCTTCCGCCGTCCTTACACGAGACACCCTCCTAATACCGAATCAGACTCAGGAAGAAGCGCCCGGCCAGCTCCAAAAAGAGTGGTTACAATAGACGACTTCCGTGGCCGTCCGGCTGGCTACGTCCCCCGAAAGCCTGTCCCTGTTCCCAGTCGTCCCAGAAAGATTGTCAATGGCATCCTTCAAAAACCCAACAGGTCATCAGTCCGAGGCAACTCGGCTCAAAACCCCAAGAGGCCATCAATCATACGCGTGCCGGCTTCTGTACCCTCAAATCGCACAGGTTGGATGTCGTCTTGGGCATCAATGGCTCTCAGTCTGCCGCCTGCGAATCGTCCTGTCGGGACTTATCCCCATCCAGTCATTGGACGCCGTATTCGCTGTCCTGATGAGCTACCAGTAGAGTCAACTGTTCCAGTCGCTCAAGCCGATCCCGACCTTGAAGAAGTGTCCGCCAACCCTAGCCTCCATCAGGTTACAGAGCCGCCCTGGCAAGCAGAGTCCATGCAGGTTCTTCTTGATGCTCTTGCTAGTCTTGGTCCTCGACGAATTCCCGACGCCAGCACTGCCGACCAGCAGAGCGACGATAGCGATAGTCCAGTCTACCGCCGCAAAGACAACAGACGCCGCGCAAACCGCCCGGAGCGCAGGGCAGAGGGCAAGAGAAGCCAAGCAGCGCAGCAGAAGCGCCGCGGAAGGAGATATGGACTTGGGGCCACCAAAGCGAGGCCCATTGAGATCGAAGACGATTCCGACTCGGACGAGGTTCTTTCGACCAGCTCGCGTGCGAGTTCGTGTACCCTTGACGACGACGTCCCTGTGCCCGGTGAGCGCCTTTGGTGAATTTGTGCCATACCTCATCAAGGCCAGGGCTCGTAAATATAAGAGAATTGGAAGATCAGGAGCTTGGCAGGAGTAAGGTCATGAGGAAATGATGTGAGAGAGTATTTCCCAGAACGCTGGCTGTTCCATCTGATACATATCGGCCCCAGCAGCCGCCACGTGCTGGACGTGGCAAGGAGAATGGTTTCATTACCGAGTTGGCATATTACCATCGATTGTTATCTTTCTGACTTCTCAGAGACCGATGGGGACTGTGTTGTGATCCTGGGCTTTGCAGATTGTTGTATTGACTGGGATTTTCGGCCATGTACTGGATCGGCTTGTTCAGTGATCTGATCGATGTACACAAATGTCAAGAATGGCATATTTTATGAGCTCAATAATCATGGTTTCGATTTGTACATCAATGAAGTGCACAATCCGGTTAATACATTCATAGCATGGCCTTGATGGCTTGTTATCATCGTGTGAAAATGAATGATGATAGCCTGAAATATATTTTTATGGCTCATACCGTCCATCTCTTTCATATTCGCGAACCATCCTGCTCAGTTCTCGCTGATCCCGCTCCTCTTCCTCACTGACACCTTCCCAGTCTCGATCATTCTTGACCTTGAGGCGACACCTCCCCATACTCCCCTTGCCACCGAAGCCGTCAAAGTCCAGCATCCACTCGAGCGGCAGGACGCCCTTGGCCGCCCCGTCCGGCGAGTCCTGCGCATCGTCCGAGACCCACGAGTAGCCCGCCTTGAGGACGACAGACGCGGTGATGTTGAAGACGCCCCAGCCCGTCCGCGAGATCTGGTACGGCGGGCGCTGGCGGACGACGCGGCTCTGGCGGAACGTCGGGTGCAGGAACATGTGCACCTCCTCGATGATGTCGGTCCGGCTGGGGCGCACGAAGAAGGTCCACTCGTGCTCGTTGTGCGGCGCGCCCGGCGACGGCGGCACGCGCGCGTGCCGGTTGCCGATGTACACGGTCAGCGTGTGGATGGCGCCCTGGCCGCCGATGACGTCGGCGTCGGCCCGCGCCTCGGCCTCGCGCTCGCCGTAGGTCTGGGGGTACCGCGACGCGAGGGCGCGGGCGCGGGCCGGGTCTGGCGCCGCCGTGGTCATGGTGCGGCACATGGGGCATCGCGCCTCGAGTTCCGACACGGCGTCGAACTCGACGGGCTCCTCGTCGACGTCCACGATGGTCATGGGCGCCGCCAGGGACACCGAGGCCCACTGCGCCATGCAGAACTTGCACAGCGTATGGTTGCAGGTCGTGGTCACGGGCTCGTGGAGGAGGAGGCGGCAGACGGGGCACGTGTCGTCTTCGTCCACTTCCTCATCATTGGGATCCTCGTGGTGCTCATTGACTCTCCTCGGGATAGCATCAGCCCGTGCTCGCGGGGCGCTCGAAATGTTGTGGTTCGAAGCTTGGCCTCGCCGATTTCGCCGGGCAGCCCTGGCATCTCTGGTGGACGAACTCATCTTCTGATGCTCTTACGAAATGCCACACACGAGACGACCTTCAGAAGCCTCACTTTACGATAAACTTTCTCCAATGCCTGGCAAGATCAGTGAGGCATGCTCGAAATACCGGGTGATCTTTGATGATCAGAGCTTTTTCTCTTCCTCCTTGAATGCAAGAGCGTTGGTAAGGAGAGAATGGTGTGATTGTCTAACCTAGGTTGGAGAGTCCCTCAGATATGTTTTTAGATATGCGGGCGTGACGTCTAGCGCCAGGCACCAGCTGCGCCTATAGATAATCCCGGCATATCTTGGCCGTGCCACACACGCGCATTATCAAAATAGATGAACTTCTATGACTATATTGTAAATGGAATAGAACGAAAATAAGTGAACCCTCTGGTCTCCAGTCAGTGAATTGTTTCTTGGATGTATGAATGTATCTCTCGCGCGGGCGGCTTCGCAATCGAGTGACACTCTTTTTAGCCGCACGGGGTTTAATCAATGTGTAATGTGTTTAGTCTTTGAAAAGAGTGGCATTCGTTCACTTATTGCGTAGCTTGGGTTATTGGCGACTATATTGATGATTTTACTATTTATATCAATCATTCTGGATACGTATGTGTGCAGCCATATTTATCAATATAGAGCTATAAGAGATACAGCTAAATAAAGCTCTCAACACTCGAACCTCCACCTAGGCTGGCTTCTGAAGAATAAGGGAGCTGATAGTACAAGTGACAGTGCTGCCGCTGACACTAGCTGAGACTCCGCTGATCGAGTAGGTGGTAGCACTGTTGTAGTTTTCGGGACTCGAAGTACACCAGCTAGAGTCAGTGCCGGTACTTGTCTGCAAAGGAGGGATCAGTCAGTCATGTACTGTAGAGTTGGCAGAAAAAGGAGAGGATCGGCTCACAATCTTGACGTTCTTGAAAGCAAGTTGGCCAAAGTCCCAGCTCACGCCAGTTCTGTAAAGCCCAAATATCAGTATTGATTGGCTCTTGGATGAACATCGCCGTTTGGGGAGACTCACAGTTCAATTGCGAACAAGACCTGGTTGAACGACTTGTCGGCTATAATCAAATTGTGAGCAAATACAGCCTTGAACTCGGGACGCCTTTTCTCCCCTCGCATGAGACCAAATCACTCACCTAGAGCAAATGTGTCGGTAGCGGTGTTTCCGCCTGTGGATCTGCTGAGAGTCGAAGTCCAGCCAGAGTTGTCACTTTTCACTATTGATTCGATGTTAGAAATAATGTACGTGCTTTCAATCAGCTTGCAATGACCAAAACATACGAGTATTGCTGAATGTGACAGTCTCTCCCGAGTAGGTGTTGAAACCGGATCCCCATGGCAGACTTGGGTTACTGCAGCACCTAAGAAAAGAGTCAGTATGAAATGAACGTGAATAGATCGTTCCTTCAAAACCAAGAAGAGTAGTTTCATGAAGAAGATAAAAATATGAAATGCGTACCACCCGGATCCAATCCACCAGGTGCCGCTTCGGCCGTCGAGCACATTCTGGTAGACGCCACTGTTGTCGGTCGGCTGCAGACCCGGCCAGAGATAATATGTTCCAGCCTGCGGCAACGGCGGGATCACCATTTGTCCGGAGAAGGAGGTGAACTTGGCGCCAGAGGGCGTATAGTACCGGAGGAAGTACCATGTCGCCGCCGATGCCTGGCTGGCGAAGCCCAGGAGGGTGAACAGTAGCAATGGCAGCATCTTGACGTCTTCTCGTGGTAGTAAAGTGTTTTTGTCTGATCTGCTTGTTGATATGCAAATTGCGGGAGGGTCACCACAACTAAAAAGTCAAAAGCGAGGAGCAGAATGCCATCTTATATTTAGTCCGTCTCAAGCTACAAAATGGCTACCGGCTTTGACAGACCACTTTGGATATTAAGACGTTGCATCAAAAGGCTTGACTACGACCATCTCAAATACGACAGCGCGACTTGATAAGCGGAAGAGTTGTGGCCGTATTAATCTCATCCTTGTGAATAAGATCCCATTGTGACGGGGTTGTAGCAGAAAGATGAAGACTGGGATGGATCGCCCCTCTTCAAATAGACAACGAGCGACACCCCAGTCGACCCCCGGTCCTCCAGATCGGCAATTGGCCACACCCCTGGCCTGAATGCATGTCGCCCAGAGCCCACTCATCCATCCAGGGAAAGAGAACTGCCGCCAGAGGAGACGGACGTCCCCAAAGCGGTACTCGAATGCAACTCTTGGTTACTCTGGTAGATAGACTAGATAAACGTCACGAGCCGAACCAAGGGTCAAAGTCAACTCTATTGCAGACAATCCACCAATCTTGGCTTTTCATATACTTCACATGCTGCCGATCAAAAGGGTAAAGAAGAACCAACAGCCAGAGTCACAGTCGCTTAGACGCAATACAGGAGCACGGGACATTGTCTTCGCCGGCGAGACGGCACCAAGACTATCATCATAAATCCAATGCCATTCTGAAGGAAGTGAAATCCGAGCGAGATGCTAAATGGAATAGATTCATCTGAAACACCATGGCACCATTTGCGAGTCGCAACCAGGAAAGGAGGTGCGAACTTTGTCAAAGGACCTGGATCTCAGGTAAACCCGGCAGCCGGAGTTGAAATTAAGATCTCCTCGGTTGGCCCCGCGCCCATATTCGGCTGGTATCCGATGATCCCTGGAAAGCGATATAATAAACAACGATTACCTTATAGCGACATTTGTTGCAAATTCCATGTGGACTCCAAACATGATATTCCTTTCATTCAACGCAGAGATTCGTCCTTCTTTTCTTTTCTGGAGATTCCACCATGGTGCTACGAAGTTGGCGACGAAGACATTTGTATAGTATTTTACATGTTCTTTTCCCTTAGTCCACAACAGCTCACAGTGACCACAATCTTGAGGCAAGAATAGTATGCAACCATCCTGCGCCCAACTCCTCATTGTCCCTTTTCATGAAACCGATCAGGATAATCAGGCGCGTATGTCCAGAAACTCTCCCTTCTGGTTTCCTGCTGCCACCTCAACATCTGGTACCCCTGGAGAGACGCCTTCGTCGAAACTCTTGGTCTTTCCTCCGTCTCCCTCGAGGCCGACGTGGTAGATTTTCTCGGCGCTGCGACGACAGCGTCTCCCGAAACCGGGAGAATGTTTTGCTTCTTTTCCATTAATGAGTTAGCAAATTGGCACTGCGTGATATCATATATTGGGACAATTTAATAACCTTATGGCTGCAGTTTGGGTGATTTGTCCATGACTGAATGTGAGCGAGATCATGGTCGATGCGGCTCTGATAAGCTTGCCATGGGAGGCTGCTACCGGCCTTGCCGCCAACGTTCTTCGACATGATGGCTGAGTAGAAAGTGTTTCCACAATGAAAAGATGTAGGTGTAAGTAATTGTAGAATTTGAATGTAGTCAACAACGGGAAGCTAATAGTGAGGGACGTGGTGGTCGATAGAAACTCCGAGTAAAGCATACCTACATAATCCACGAGTGAATAAAGACGAAAATCTCGGATCTTTATACATAGAGCAGAGTGGCTTGGACTTGAGATAAATCATCAATGTTGTCAGTCACTCATCTTACCAAGCCCAAAGACTTCACCTCGCGACAACGCATCATAAGGTGTGTGAGGTCGACAAGACTCTTCACCGAGGCGGGTCGCCTTGTTGGAATGCATTTACAAAGGCCGTTTTTGGTATATCTGATACGGAATCCGTATATACCGACTGATCCGTCATTTTTTCTTTTCGAAGGATCATTACTAGTAGTACGAGCGTGGGGGGACATTTGGCGATCCGGGTTATGCATCGCGTGACGGAATGCTTACAGAGAGAGGAAAATACAAAAGTCCATTTTGGGCATCGTGCAGAACAAGGGGTAAACGACGCGAGATCGACAACAGATTCTTTGCATATGCATATAACTAACTCACCAGCATACTGATCGCAACAACTAGATAAGAAGCATGTCTACAAAACCCCAAAGACCGCATCTGGCAAGGTCGCGCTGATAAGTGAACCAATTATACTACCTTGCCAAGTACAGCCACTGTCAGGTCCTACGCTAGTCCTATCGTGGTCATTGGGAATTGCTCACTGGCAGGGCGTCGTCTTGATCCTTCTCAGCCTTATGGATAGATGGATGCGTTGCTCCTTCGTTTTTTGCATTGAAAGAACGGCGGAGAAGTTGCCCCCGATCACGGCAGAGGCAAGTGTTACCCGTCAAGAAGCAGCGAGCCGCATATCTCAAGAAGATGCCCACTTCTTCCCACACTCTATTCGAGTTCAATCTCTCACGCATCTAGTCTCTTCTCTGCGTACTGGGATCTCCTACTTGAGCCCCAAAAGCTAACTGCAACTTCCCCTTTGACCTCAGTCGATGACACAAGCACGCGTCCAATCTCTGGACCACAGTCGTCACTATGCAAGACGTCATGGAATTGCGGTGGAACGATGGCCCGAAACGGGCAAAGGCGAGCAAGATACCGGACCATGTCTGGGTCAGATACAAGGAGGAGATCCGGGAGAAGTATGGGAGTATGACGGTTGAGGAACTAGCAGCAAGTATCAAGTGTACCCACGGGTTTGAAGCGACGTATGTGAGCCCTCCGAGATCAGTTGTGCCGATTGAGCTGACATATTTAGGCTTCGCCAGTACACGGCCCGCTTGGAACTCTGGGGCTTCAAGAAGTACAAGACGAAGAAGACGTCTCAAGGAACCCAGACCGTGGGCCCTAGTAATCCTGAGATAGCCGTGAACGGCGAAATTGGGCAGCAGATCTCGGACGCAGTCAGAACAGATGACTTCAAGAGACGTATGAGCACATCAAGCTGCGAAACAGAACGCCCGACCTCGGGAATATCCAAAAGGCTCAAAGTCGACCACCAGCAAAACATTCCGTATCGGACCCCTAGTCCCACATCGTCAGAAAACAGCAGCACCGCCACATTCGACTCTAATTCGGCAGAACCCAGTAATGCAGGAGGCTCTTCGGATTCAATTGACGTTACTCGTGCCGACACGACACCACATCTGCCATTATCCAATCATCCGCTCGGGGGACAGAGTCGTGTTTTATCGGAAGACATTGTGGCATCTATCCTAATAGAGCAGCCAACTTCTACCATTCAGTCGTTCGCACTGGACATGAATCTTGAGTTTTGCTTCACGGTGGCAACCAAGATTGGGAGCTTTAACCTGCCTCGTTATGGTCCCATGCTGTCATTTGAGGTTGAAAGCCGCCTGAAACTTGTCGCCGAGTATCTCTCTGCTTGCAAGAAGTTGGAGGAGGCCGCCAGCCTATATTCGATCATTTTTGTCAGCGAGGTGTTGCGGGGTGCCTTTCGTGACGAGCTTTACACACCGCCCTCTCTGATATCATGCGCTCGGTCGGCACGGTCGCAGGTTCACTGCAGCTTTATACAGAGAATCTTATCAGAGGTGGTCAGCCGTCTACGATACCGAGTCACGCGGTCGTCCGCCGAGCAGTTTCTAGCCCACGCCTTTTTGGCGAATCTGTTTTCACGTCAAGGAAAAGTCTCTGAAAGCGGCCATCATCTCGGCGAGGCTCGTTCATTCAGCAAGAAGCTCGTCGAAAATGGTGACATCCTACGCAGCTATTTGCCCGATGTGCTCGTCTACGTATACTACAAGCGGTTCTGCCACTTCGACCATGGCTCTACGTCAGGAAGAAAAACGGCTCCAGTCACGACAGCCACGGCATTCCAGGGCCCACCACCGATTAGCCATATCGATTTCGTGAATTTCTGGTCTGCGATGAAGCGTGGAGGCCCTGCCAGACGTGAGCCCGGTGCAAACCCAGTGTCTCGGTATCTTGAGGAAAGCCTCGACTGGTGTCAAAAAGCGAACATATGGCACAAATCTTCAGATTTACACTCACGACACGAATCTCTATCCGAGAAAGTTGTCAATAGTAATTACGAATCGGACGTGTTCATCGGCTTATGGCAAATGTGGCACGGAGCTTATCCATCGGCCCCAAAGCCCTCGGAATGGCTAATCCAAGCGCAAGAGCATCTCGGAGTTCCACTGGCAGAGCACTTGTATATCTGTGCCGAGGTCATCGACATAACTTGCTATAAAGAACGACCATCCCTCCGCGAGGAGGACGATATTCTCACGATTTATCTTCAGAGGCTCTACGAAAGAACTGAAATGCCAGAAGAGCCTGCCACATGCATCTGGGAACCCCGGGGACTTTACGAGAGAACCCAAAAGCCCCGCGAGTCTCTGAGTGTGGCCATACGGAGGCTTTGCGAAAGAGAAGATACACGTCAGGAACCTTCTTTCACAGATGCCGAATCAGTCCAGTCGGTGTCGGAAAGACCTTCCGGTATCAGCCATCAGAGAGCTCTAAGCCTGGCCCCGACACTGGCCCCGTCTCTCAGGTCGGCCGACTCGTCATACAGGCGGTTCAAGGCCTCCGCGGCAACGAAGAGGCAGCCAAGGGCCACGTCGTACGGCCAAAGCACGAGCACTCTCCCATCCCCTGATCAGGTCTGTTCCTCATATGAGTCTAATGGCCCAATGAGTCAACTGAGCGACTTTTTCGAGCGATCCTGCGGTGTCGGCCGTTCCTGCGCATCACGAACCCCCCGCAGCAAAGACAGTTTCCCCGAATACCGGGACGCTTCATTTGTAGGTGCAAATACCAGAGCGGATATGGTCGAACCGGCTTTCCCTGCCAGTATGCATTTCAACACGCCTCTGTGGTAATCTTGTTCTTTCGTCCTTGGGTGCGCAGGTCCAACGGCATCAGTCATTTCGTCTTTATCATCTGGCAGCACAATCGTTTCTACGTTCATTCCGAGTATGTCTTGTTCGGTTGTTCAATTTATCGTTCACGCAGTCTCTTATTCCAAACACATTGATTATATCATTCGTTTCGGGCATTTTCAGGAGCACAGGAAAAAAATGTTTGGAACAAATTTGTATGCATTGCAAATGAGATTTGACATTCGCGAGAGTATAGTCTTATTCGAGTATATATTTGTGAGAACACGTGTAGGCTCCCACATGCGACGCTATATATATGCAATCTTGAATAACAACGAAAATTCCAATGCAAGCAGCAGCAGTTCTAGAAAATCCGCTGTGAGGTATCACTAGTATGACGTCTTTTTTTAAATGCAAGAAATGAACCCATGGGGGATAAGTCCGGACAAGTTTGAAAACGCCAAAAACTCCATCCAATGTCGTGTAGAGGTCTACCATGCTTCGGGACTCAAAAAGAAAGCGAGGACCAGTAATACAAACACGCCGACTGGGGCGAGTCATAAGACGAGACAATCTGAAATGGTCCTGGGAGGTAATCCGTCAATATCGAGTTTCTTGTGCCAAGTGAAATGAGTGAAGGCTGTATCCCCGTATTCGCGGTCGTGTTGGGCATCCCTTGGCAAGGAGCGATCCAAATCCGAAACGAGAGAAGGAGGATGAAAGAAGAACGAAAAAGTAGGGGGTATGTGTGACGAGAGGAGCACCATGAAGGATTTGCTCACCATCTGCTTGCTTCCCACTCAACAATCCACCGACAGCAAATCTTCATGCGCTGCCGAACACTAGAGGTTCCAAGCAATCGGTACTTCTCTTCGTCGCTGACAGGGAGAACACTGGCGAACCACCAGGGGAACAAGGCAGGATCGTTTGGACAATGTCCGAAGACTGCAAGTACTCTGGCAGTCAACCAGGACACGCTCTGCGCACGCATCTTGCCAACGAACGTGATGCCGATTTCCAAAAGCTCGCGCGTTGACTTTGTTTCGAGGTCCTGGACTGTGAGCACGTTCGATTCCTCCGATTGCTGGGGAGCGTCCTGATCCGGGGAAGTTGTTGGTTGCGTGATGCTGGACTGAACAAAATCTCGAACACCCTGACCATTCATGGTCTCGGAAATTTCCATTGCTTCCTCGTCAGCCAGACTGACGTCATCAATCTTCTCAATCTTTCCTACAACATAGTCGTCCAACACACCATGCCGGAGTACTCTGAAGCGTGAGACACCAACTGATTCCAGGAGGCTGCGACCATCGGGGAAAAATTCTATGTTGACAATCCGGAGAAGGGTTCCAATCTCGCAAAAGTTGCGACCATCGGAGCTTGTCGATGATGAACCGAGTACCATACCAAACGTGCGATCCCCCTCCATCGCTCGTCGCACCATTCTGCGATACCGAGGTTCGAAGACATGCAGAAAGGTCGGCATGGCGGGGAACGAGAGCGTGCAGACAAATATCGGGATGTCGAACTCGCCACTGAGTTCCGCTTGTAGTTCGGAACGAACAGTTTGGGCTCGTACTGCGATGATGTCTGCCCAGAAGCCGTTGATCATTTTTGCCAAGCGTTGATTTGATGGCGCCGACCCAGAGGGCACCTGGGGTTGAATGGAGAGGGTTCGACGACAGATGGGACAGTGTTCTGAATTGCTAAGAGTTCGGTGAAGGCAATTTCGGCAGAAAGTGTGTCCACACGCTGTGGTAATAGGGTCCAGGAACAGCGCGTAGCAAATTTGGCAATCCATCTCTGTGCGCACCATCTCCTTCAGACCGGTGAACGCAGCCACATCGGATTCCGTGACCTCCTCCTCAGTCGCCCCGATGGCGGCGTAGCTGACCTCACAACTGTATTTCAGCTTCCCATGCTCAACCAGTGTATAAGTCGAGACAATTCGTCCGCCCTTGACAGCTTGCGGAGCAGCTCCTTTTTCATCCAGCGATGACACTCCGGTAGAACCCCACTCATCTATGATGGTGACACGAGTTGAGACGTTGCGTGCCAGGGTGGCTTCTCGATCTTGTTCCACGGCCGCGCGGATGATATCAAGAACCTTGTTCAATGTGACATCTACGCTGCAGTCTCCGATGGCGTGCTCCTTCCTACAGTCCTCGAAGGGGCACTCGAAGCCATAAAGGCGATTTGCGGTGGCGGGCCATGATATATTGGTTCGCAAATAGGTTGGCGGAATGCAGCTTTGGCAACAACTGCGGCCGCAAGACAGGGTAGTGGGATTATGCAGAAGGCGAGAACACACACCGCACTGCACCAGCCTGATAATCTCGCGGACGTCCTTGGCGCCGTTCAGGAGCTTTTCCGAAGCCGCGGCGACATCCTCGGTCCCGGCCGGGTTGCCGACCGGCGAGTCGCTCTTCTCGGAGCGCGAGGATATGGACGTGGGGCTTCGGGACGAAGTAGACGGCGCTCGTATCGGCGGGCTACTGTTGTGTGCCTGAGCTGAGGACATGAAAGTGGTTTAGCACCCAAGCCCTTGTGCCAGGTGTTGTGAAGCCGAAGCAAGTTATCTGCGCCACGGTGCAAGGTCCTGCTGAATGTGTGGATATATAAGAGTTATGTAGGTTGCTTGCAAGAGCGCGGATGCAGACAAGCCAATTCGGCGCGGCGTCTAGTATATGGCTGGCTAACCAGTGGCAATGACGGGTTACCTATGGGGTAATAGGACTGACGATAGCGGCCAAGTGGTTCGTTAGTAGCACAGACTCTGAGATGCACTGGCCAGAGGAAGGCCGGGCCTGGACAGGCTGAGGATAGAAAAGAGGGAGGCAAGCAGTGACAGGTGGTTTCTGGCTCGGATCGGAAGCGCCTCATAGATAGTCGCCGTCACAGGTGGTGATGATATCCGTATCCACATGGGGCAACGTTGGTCAAAGGCTGATTTGGGCAACGGCAAGGAGGATTCTCTAGTCGACCGGGACGCCTAACAGCGTAACTTTTTAGGGGACTTCCGGCAAAGAGGGCTTTCAAAGCATCTGAGTATAATAATCATAAAATTTGGGCCAACATGTCGCAGGACGGTCGAATAGCTCTGCGGGACGTGGCGCGGTGTCGAAGATGCAGGAGGTCATCATACATGTATGCGCAGATCAAAGTGCGTCCCGACAGAAGGGTGTGGAGGGGCCCTAAGGGCTGCTTGTCTCGAAGCAATGGAAGGAAGTTGAACAGCGAGGGACCAATAGGTACGTATCGCGAGTGGCAGCAGAAGAGTGCGTCAGTACCGGTACTTCAACGGCCATTGTCGACTTCTGCTGGATGCTATTGGTCGAGGGCGAGAAAAGCCCGCCGGAGATCTCGATGAGATGTTGCGGCTACGGGTACGTTTTGGCTCTGTACGTATTCGCCAAGCGTTGGGACAAGGGGGAAACGCAAAAAACAGAGCCATGCCATGCCCACCTGAGTCGAGGATGCTGAATTGCACATTGTGTGGAGCAAGCGGCCGTCTGCTGCAGGAAGGACCCTTGGAATTAATTGCCCACGCGACGAGAGAAGGGAGGGAAGAAGAAAAAAAGTAGTTTGGAAACTTTACTGATTGATTGGTGTCGGACATGTCCCGATTATTAGAGACAGGAACTGAGATACGGGATATGCGTAAAACCATGTCAATTGGAAATGCTCGTTCTGCGAGATGTTTTCGCGACTCATGAGAAGGATATTGGTGTCGTCGCATTGTCAATTCCAAATTGGAGGCTGCTCCTTCCCAATGCTTTTGCGCTTGAGTGAGCTGCTCTTAGGCAGGACCCTTCCGGATCGCCACTTCCCCGAGTCCCTTATCCTACATAAGACTCTATCTAGATGACGACATATCATCACGAATGCTAGAAAATCGGACTTGGACTAATCGCAGCGGACTTGTGAGAGAACAGCATCATATCGCAAGAATTTATGCACAGCAGAAGGAATGAAGACAATATCATTGCAGGTTGTATTGATAATCGTTGCCCCCGTGGAGTAGAGCTACCCTGCCGAGGGTGTGACGTATTGAGCTGACTGCGAGCTCGGCGCGCGTGGGGAAGAGGATAATTATAGTTGTGGTTGCATAAACGGGAAACAGCTTTGGTCGCTCGCGACGATGCAAGGGACAAGCTAGAGAATGGAAATAAGGAATAGGCAATAGATATTGATGCTATATCCATCTACCAGTGCATCTCCATTCGTTCTGGAAGTGTATATCGGGAATCTGCAGACGCTTCTTGGTCGGTAACAAGTTATGAGTTTCTCCAGACAGAGTCTTATTAGGGTTTTAGCACTCACATTCAATGCTGACTCTGCTGTTTGGGCATGGGTCTGACCTGACGGCCATCTAGACCTGGACCCCTGTACTTACATGCGTCACGACTTTTCTTGGGCTTTGCTGTCCAGCCCATCAGCATACGAATGAGCCCATGGCATTACATTAGCCAGCTGCTGTCATATCACCAATATCAAAGCGCAAAGTGTTTCCTGCTTTGAGCCAGACTACGGACTGCATGTCTTCGACGATCTGCCTGTTAGTGAGGCGAGAAAAGAGATCCATCGACACGGCACGCTTCGAACCCGTTCACCGAGCTCATGAACATGGCAGATTTGTGCCCCAAGATCAGCAATATTCTCAGCATAGCGCTGTATTAGAGCTGCTAGAAGGTGAGCCAGAGATGCTAGACGGTATTCTGGCTTACCACATGCACGGTTGACCTCTGGCCTAGAGTGTGACCACCGAGTTATGCGGCCAGGTACCGCTACATGCAACTCTTTTAGCTTCTCTCGACATTCCCGAATTGCTCGTTAGCGACATTTCAGCCTACCTTACCTTGCGCTTAGTGCGCTGGCGTTAGCGGCTACTACTGGAGCCGCCGCCAGCACACATCGATGCAGCTTCTGATCCCCCGCCGAAGTTCTGATTCCCGGGGCCGAGCCGTTGACGGGCAATCGAGGTTCACCTGGCTCATCGCGACTATACCGCTCATGGCACTTCTGCCTCTTCCATGTCCGAGGGAAGTCTTGAGCTCGGCGGCGCTCGCTCGCGCAGAATAGGGAACCGGCTAGAACCAGGTTGCCCCCCAAACGCCGGCCCGTCCTTTCAAAAATACCATTACCATGCTGAGACCCTGACCTGTCCCTGCCGGTAACTCTATTAGCTCATAGATCTAACTCTGATACCTCTTTCGGCACGTGCTCCGCGTGGTTGCGCCTATCAGCTTCGAGCATCTCGAGCACCAGATCCAGGTCGCCTCTTCTTCCCCCAGCTCGTCAAGCTCGTGTAGCACTCGGTCGCCGGATGTTCATGGGAAATTCAGCAGATATGCTGCTGTCCTGGCACCTGACTTCTTGGCAGATCTGGCTTCTTGGGACAGGGACAGAGGCCACGGAAGAAAAGCAAGATACATGGCCGCGTGTCCTGAGCTTCCTGGCAGCAATCTAGATCCATCTCGAATCTGATTCCGCGAATCCGTGCCTGCGAAGTATTCTAGCTTCCCTAACCCAGCACCACGGCTGCCCAGCTGCGCAGTGACTGAGCCAACCACCCCTCATTTGCATGGGACGTCGGCTTCTTTCAGCCTCACCTATGACGATTGAATCGATATCCATAGATCTCCAAGTCCTGGCGGAATCGCTGGCCTCGTGTTCCTGAAGCCCCCATTATCGCCCGTCATTGGCCAGGCCGCGGCCCGGGGTTCTCGAGTATGCGAGTCATACGGTCACAATACAGGTTCGAAGAATGCAGCCTGAATGACAAATGTTATACCCTGTTATATACACTCAGCAACACTCAGCAATGATGGCTTGACTCTGGTCTCGGCCGGTGACCATTACAGAAGAAGACGTGTGCAGTCTTCTCCAATTCCCTTCGTAGCTTGGCCTTCGAAATCGCCCATGAGCCAATAAGACCCCTAATAAATTCTGCCCTACGGGCGAGATACAAAGTACCCGAGGCAGCCTACCAGAAGCATGCTGCAAAAACCATCTGCAATTGCCAGACCGTCCCGACATACTTGCCAGAGTTCAAGCCACAGCGTTGCGAAATTCCAAGGGCCGCATAAGCTGGGACATTTAGAATGACAATAAGCCTCGTGGCTTGGCCCTATTCAGCTGTTCGGCGTTTAGCCAAACCTATGAGATTCAAACGTTTCTGTCTCGGCCCGGGATGGCACTTCCACAACTCAAAATCCAATAGGAGTGCGAGTGAGCTCTAACGAAAAGTGATGATGCGTCGACTGCAACGCTGTGGCCGAGCACGCGAAGACACGCAACACACGACACACAACAAAAGCGCCTCGGCATTTGCTTATTGTCATGCTATTAAACTTCGCATCCTTCTGGCCTTTTTCTTTGTGGCAATTGCCACGGCGTAGTTCTTATGTTCCCTCGTCGCTATCACGGGGAGCACGGTATGGAACTTCTACTACTCGTCACATCTCAAAATGTTATGCTTTCATCTCGAGCTGTAAAAGCTCGGGCAGCACATTGTCTTAGATATCAGCCTTGGTTGATTTTTGCTTATGCATACCAACAAAAAGGACAAGTGCCCAAGCTGATACAACCGGTAAAGGTTGAGGATTGTGCAACTTCTTTAAGATTCGAGCAGGTTCTTGGCACCTCAAACCGTCCCTCGCATATAGACTTTCCAGCACAGTCAGCAAAAAAAGGGCAATTTGTGGTTCACTTTGTCTCAGATTCAAGCAAAGTCATGACTATTGCATTCTCGCTTAGCCCCGGAATCCCCAATTTGTTCTCTCCCTTTCCCCCAATGGCTGGCCCGACGACACTCCAACATTGGACACCTCACACCGACTGATCATATCATAGACAACTCAAAAAAAGCAAATAATACAGTATTGGGAAGTAGAATCGAAACGACGGCTGCCTGTCAAAAATGCATGGTGGCCAGTAGTCGATTCCGGCTGACATCACGAGACGTTCTGGGTTGCTCTATTACAGTCAGGATTTATTTCCGACAGGGCGGTGGTCGGCGAGGTGTCAGGAAGCATGTTTGCAGTGAAAGGCCTCTATAGGAAGCCATGACAAATTGGTCGATCAGGCAATATGAAATGGCCTTCGGCTTTCCCGATGGGCTGCCTCTGCTGACAAAATGCCACGACATGACATGGCGTGATGTCTCGTTATAGGCGGTCAGCGGATTCTGGGCATTCACGATCAGAGGCCGCCTGGCAGTCGACGAAAACAAGGTATGCTAGCAAAAAGCGTGCGGAGCTTGAACAATTTCTACATGCGCCCATTCGTGAAATGCTCGTCTGAATGTTGGGAATGACTGGCCCAGGCTGGGCCTGATGGACCATACTCCTAACGTAGGTTGCGCCCTCATCAGTGATATTGAATCATGATTCTACGGATCCTATGTATCTGAAAGACTTTTGAACCCTTCTCGTTTTGGCCGGTGTTTCCGCGTAGCAAAGCTCATAGGCGTGACCGGCCTGGGGTCATTGTGCTCTTGGAGTGCCCTTTGAGATGTCTTGAAAATCCGCAAATCGATCTTATCATATCTATTTCTTAGAGTTCACCGGAAGATGGCAGTACGAGGACGGTATTTTTGACCTATGTAACATGCTTCCATACCACACACAGCCGTCTTTATGGAGACAACTAACATTTTGCAATTATGCCAAGCTCAATGGCCGTCAGTATGATCAAAGGCACGCGAGTTTATCGTCATGGTGAAGCCTTATAAATTAATACGGAGGTTCGTTGTTTCTCCTTCACGGAATTAAGGTCACGAGGAGTTTAGGTGCTGGACTCTTTCATCTACAAACTTGACCTCGAATATTTCCAACTTGATGCCCCTTATTGACAGAGCAACCAACGTGATGGTTTTAGTTAGCTCGGTACAGACTAGAGTAAATACTTGATTCCGGATGTCACCATATACAAGAGAAAGATCATTCCGTAGACAGGCTTAGACTTGTTTTCGCCTGAACGGAGTCTTCACTGGATCTGGTTCCCGCAGGATATGGTTAGCAAGAGCACACGAGACTTGTTAGGCACCCGATTGCAGTGCTTTGTGTGTCATATGTACTCGAATAATCTTGCCAGGCATATTTATCGGTGTGATTCTGGCAAAAATACCACGAATTGCTCATTCGGCAGGTCGTGACCGTGCCAGTAGAACTTACTCAGAGTCAGCAAATACACAATCTGGATATCAAGACCCTCTTTATCAGCGCGCGAGGTATTCTGACCCCCTTGTCTCGTCTCTCTCAGCTGATCGATCAGGCCATATGTTGTTGGCCAGCTTGGACCGCCCACGAGAGTCAGGCGAAGCCTTGCCCATGCGTCGGTGACATGGAAGCATACAGTCACATTATCCAGGCTGTCGAGTCTATCTCTGCGTCAGAAAGCAAGGAGCCCAAGTAGCCCCAGTAAAATGACCGGGACATCGGTATCCCATCGGATCGTGTCTACACGCTGGGTAGGTAGTGATCAGTACACTGCGGAAGTCTGAAGCGACGGGGACCAAGAACCAAGTGATCAGCGCAGATTTACAGCAAGAAATGCTTGGAATTGCTCCCGAGATGTGTTTGATTTCATGACCTCGTCTTCTCAGCCCGCATACGAAGACGGGGAAATGGTACATGGTGCTTATACTTGGCGATGCTGATACTTGGCGATGCTGGCTTTTGGGCACGTGGGTCTTTCGTCTTGGACAAGTGGAAATCTGAAAAGGTTCTAAGCTTCTAATACAGGCCAGCATGGATGATGGATGCGGCAAGGAGCGAGACGGGTACTTCGTGACAAAAACATCATCACGAGCTGCGTCCGCGGTAGGGGCCGCACGGAGCCATCACCAACAGCCATAATAATCGATTCGAAAAAACAGCAATCGGAGTTTGAGGAAACAGAAAGGGACACTGTTTTGAAAATAAACTGCGCCATTGATTCTCGAAACGTTGTGTCTACAAAGCGCGAAAGCCATGCACCATCCTCGCGAGGTGCCACGGGAGGACCTTGATGCACTCCTCGATGCGAAGTTGACGTCTGAAAAGTCCTAGAACAGCAGTACAAAAAACAAAAAAAAATTTAATTATCAATAACTAAAAACAAAAAAAGGAATCAAAAAGAGTTTGTAGGGAGGTCTGTAACCCTCCCAAAGGTTGCCAAAGATTGTGTTATTTTCCCAACGGCCGGCAATCGAACAGGCAGACCCCGGAGGCAGCACAGCGGAATCTACATCGATCTAAATAAAGGCGCCGAGAGCACCCACTGCGCCAATCCGCCTGAGCCATTCCCTGCTCGTTGGTGAAAGAAAGCTGCTTCATTTGGGTACTTAACCTTGAGGTAGGTAAGGTAGCAAGCAAACGGGCGTGAGGCAGCAACTGGAGGATAGGTTGGTGGGGGACATGGGCGTGATAACATTATGTTGCTCGGCCGCGAGGGGAGCTAGCATGAAGTGATTATTTCCCTTGGATAGGATGATTTTATCGAGGGTCCTTCGACAACTGTTCGGATCTAGAAGCAATGCCTTTGTGAGCTTTGTAGCCAAGGCGAACTGACAGATGGTCCGGTGTCTGGACATCATCCTTAGTATGGCCGTCGTGCATGAGGTGCTGATCCCCCTTTTTCCAATGATAGACCGTCTTCAACATGGTACGTATTGCATAATAGAGGCCTGATCATGATCACCATGTAGTCGATCAATTTCTTTGGGCGCCATATTGCGGTTCCTGGTGACGCCTTACTTGATCCCATCGTCACTCTACTCAGGGGGTGCTCTTATACACGATCACGGAAAGGAACAATGAGGAAACGGCTTCATCAGAATATACCTAGACATCATAGTAACACACCGATCTTGATGTTGACAACCGAAGGTAATTCGGATTTTATTCAAGGGAATGAAGGTTGCCAAAGCTGCTTTCGGAAAAAGACATGCCATGATGAGAACAACTAAATGATGCGGACCTAGGTACAGATATGATCTTATTCAGAGGTGAGCTTCCCTATTTTTCTTGCTAACTTTATGATACCAGAGAACAGCTACTGGAATAAAAGCTACCCAAATGCCTGTTCTGAATACGGCTTATACCTCAACCTGTTCCGAGATGACTAACCGTCCCAAACCATGCCGATCCCATGCCGAGCCAATCCTTTGAAGCGCCAATAGGCACAGTTCCATTTTCAATACCGCCGTACACATGATGGTTGCCTATTAATTCCAGGAAAGCATGTGGCTTTCAGCAATAAAATACAGACTTTGAAAGAGCCGTTGGGTATCTTGACGTTCTAGCCTACGTCGGAAAAATCATCCAGTCTTCTGCTCGGCCCATCTTCCTTTTGTGCTGGCAGACCGATTCAATGCCAAACGCCGCCCGATATTTCCAAAACAAAGACAGCAGCAGAACAGTATGCTCAGCATCCAGATGCCCTTTTCCACAGCAGGCTGGCTTGCTAGTCCTCCAAGCATAGTCGGCGTTTCCGCTCGACTTGATGAAGAGTTTCCTCGGTAGTCGTCAAACGACAGCAGGCTGGTGGGGGCGGGAACCATGTCCGGTTTCAGGCTCATGACGATCACAGAGCCCACGAGCCCGACCGTGGATGACAGTAGGAAGCCTGGCTTGGAACGGTCGATCAAGTACCACAAGAAAGGATTCACCAACGCAAGACTCAAAGAGACTTGCAGTGTGGACGCCCATTGTGTTTTCCGCTAATGAGTAGTTAATAAATCAATGTTCGATACTCGCGTAGGACCATTTGTACGTGGGGGCGTCAACTTACAATGGCATATACGATGCCGACAAAGGCACCAATTCCCCGGATGGCCAGGCCCCAATCGGTTGCTTGGTCGGCTTCCTCTTCCTCTTCCGAGCTAATGGCATGCTCCGTGGCCGATTCAAACTCATCTTCCTGACCAAACACGTTTTCCCAAACGCCGTCAAACCACGGAAGTAGAGCGCCAAGAGCAATTCCCGTGATACCCCAGAATGCAACAAATTGAACGTGGGATGCCGTAGGCCGGGTGATTTCGTCCAGCTGTGACCTCCCAAGTCTATGTCTATCCTGAAAACTGACGATCATCAGACCGTATAGTATACCGAGACTGAACAGCAGCAATGTCCGGAGTCCCATGTAAAAGACCGTTGCTGGTTTTGAAAGCGGCGCTGGCCTGACCGGCGGGTGTAGAGAAGACCGGCGGCGCATCGGCCTCCCTCGCTCCTTTTGGATCGCGTAGTGCGGCTCGTCAACGCTCAACTTCTTCGCCGGGGTCTCGGCGCCCGTCCCCCAGGGCGTGGTCAACTCTTCCTGCTCGTACCGGTCCTGGCCATATGTCGTGGGCGAATAGATGCCGAACAGAGTGGAGCTCGTAAGGTTCATGTACGACTGCGCGCGTGTTATGCTGCCGGATGCAGACCCCGGCTCATGCTGCCCTGGCGTACTCGGCCTCGGGTCCAGCAGACGTCTGTTGAGAAAGTCGAGGTTGAGCAGGCCGTTCGAGCTCATGTCGGGGCTGTGGGCCAGAACCTGAGGTTCGTCGTCCTCTTCGTCTTCAGGGGGCGTCGGCCCCGACAGGTTGAGCTTGAAGGGGCGGCGGGGAATCGGCCGCAGTAACGGAGGGCCATCTTGGTTTTGGTTCTCAGACATTGTTGTTCTGCTTTATACGATTTGCTTTGTTCCTGGTCCTCTCTGCGCATCGGCCGATCTGTCGGCTTGTTGCTTTTTGGTGTCCTTGGAGGGGTTCTTGGTGGAACTTCGATGTATGTATATTGCCGTTGACAGCTGTGGCCTCCCTGTTGCTCTCATAAGCAAAGAGCCGTGGCAACAAGGGGAGTAGTGGCTGGGAGAAGCTCGCGATTGCACACAATGGCTTGCTGCTGCTGCTTCGTATTCTTTTGTCGTTCGTGGTCGTACTAGCTAGCTAGGTCACGCTAGACGTCTCTCGGCCGGTTCGTCTCCTCGGATGTCTCGCGTCACATGCAGAGAAAGATTGCTTGTCGGCAAGGGCTCCGGGTCTGCGGGATCGAATTGTTGCAGACGTGAACTTTATCGGCTTGCAGGAGACGGAAGGGGTTTGCGAAAAAGAAAAGTTCTGCTCGACGCCGGAAAGGCTCCTTGGAAGAGTAGGGATACCTGGGTATGATTGAACTTTGACAGGTCCCTTGACCCCACAGCAGAGCAGAGTAGGGCTGTTTTTCTCGACAAATAGGTCAGATGAACGGCAGAGTTTGCAAAGAAGGTTGAATTGGAGTGTTTACAAGAGAGGTAGCGGAGTTTCCCAGGTCAAGTACTATTAGCTATGAACCAGTGCTTCTCCTCTTTCGTGACGTTTCTCTCCTTCTCCTCATTCTTTGCGGCCACAGCACCACCTACACACCTACCGAGTGGTTGAGACACCTTAGGCTCGATCAAGTGGAGCCAGCAAGCAAGCGAACAAAGGGAAAAAGCAGCATTGACTTGGAGAGGGGGGGTTCAATATGCGGTTACATTGGATCGAGGTACGGTACAGCAGTGGAATATTGGGTGCAATGGGCATCGTATTTCTCGGTTTTTCGTATGTATTTATTAGCCGTGTTATTTAGCTCCGGGCGGGAATATTACAGGGCCCCAGCAAGACCCGACCTTGCCTGTTTGAGGGCGCTGCGCAAAACGTTCGAGAGGTTTTGGGCACTGGGCTGACAATGAGCTGTTGCTTTAGTGGTCTCATTGCACGGTGGCCCCCTGGCTCAGTGGTCGAAGTGCGTTTCTCAGGGACACGAGATTGGCAAATCAGTCAAGTTAGCACGCCCTTTTTGCACCTCCACTTCGCTACATATTGTACCAAAATCACATGCTGGCGGCTCAGAGGACGAGAAACTCCTCCCCTCTCCAAGCTGCTCCAGTGGCCCCTCGCGCCCCCTGTCCAAAACCCCAGCTCCAGTCCGGGCGACGCGCATGACTCTTAGCTGCCCACTGATGTGCAGCGCTACCCCACACTCTGTTGACCGGTAGTGTGAGCGCTTCTCGCGGTCATTGGGCCTAGGACCCGCCCGACTGTTTTGTTTTCCATCTTCTGCTGCAGCAGACATCTGAGCGAAGTGCTCAAGTGCTGAGAAGGGGACGGCCAAGACCTCAGCGTGGTGTCTCCTTCATTCTCGACTGCCGTGCCGCTTTTGCCCTCGCTTCTCCACGCTCCAAATTACCCGACTGGGCCAAGAGCTTCTCCCATCGCCAGTCTCGTCGTGACTCGAGCACACTTGGCCGTGTCCCCCAGGCTCTCGACCATGTCGTGCAACCACTCATCGGATCAGCTGCATCGGATACGCTCCCTGGCAGTCAAGCATTCGAGGTGACATGTCTGATTCGCGTGCAGCAAAAAAACAAGCAAGGCTCCCGAAGAGGCAACCGTTTTCATCATGTATCTCCTCCGTGTGGCTGCCGAGAGGCAGTGGTTTTGAATCAACCAGTCATTATTGGCTATTATTTTTGATTAAACGATTTTCTATCAAAGTTCCTATTCATCGTCCTCATCCTCATCCTCATCATCGGACGAGGAGACGTCCTCAAAGTCGTCCTCGCTGTCTTCAATGCCGTCGGGTCTGGGTATCATAACAAATGCCTCCAAGCAAGTGATTCTGTTTTGTGTCTCGTAGGTTCCTAGCAATTTGCCCACCTGCTTCTTCTCCGTGTCCTGGACCTTTTTGGCCTTCTGAAGCTCCGCAATGCTGGTTCTAAAAGCACGGATCTTGCCGTCGCTGCTGCCGCAAGCAAGGTAAAGCTCATCACTGTCCTCTGTTGGCCTGAGAACACCGAAATCCTTGATACGTCCTTGGACGCCGGCTGCCTTGCCGCCTAGTTGTGCGACGAATTTGGCGATGGGCAGAGATGTCGTCTTCTTGTCGTCGGGTGTAGTTGCTTCGCTCAAATCTTCTGTTTTCGTAGAGAAGAACATGATCCTCCCGTCCTCTGTAGATACGGCCATGAAAGAGCCGTCTCCCTCTTCGTCTCCTATTTGGACATAGGAGAACTCGTGGATCTTGGTCCGCGAGTCGGGCATGACACTGCATTTCGGCGTGCCGTCCATTCCAAATACCAAAATGTTCCTATCAAAGCCCACAGCAAACTCTTCTGACGCCTGTGGCTCCCATGCAATCTTTCTGCCTTCACCGGGCGAATGTCTCCCCTCCCCAACGGCAGCTAGTGTGTCCCTCCCAAAGTTGAGCACTCCCGCCTTCTTGGCCGTCATGAGGTTCCATAACCTCATGCTCCTCTCGCCCTTACTGACGCTGATCATGAGCTTCATGCTCGGGTGCACCGCGAAGTCGTTGACGCCTGACGGGGCACCTCCCATGGCTGCCGTGTCACCGCTCGGCCGGCCCATCGGTACGGGAATGGGCACCTTGATGCTGCTCAGCACCGTCATGTCTCGGATCCTCGTGACGGCGATCGTGGAGTCCTCGCTCGCGGAGATGAGCTTTCCTTTTGTCGGGAACGCTAGCTTTGTGACGGTCGAGCTGTGGTGCAGCAGGGCGCCGACTTCGCGGTTCTTGGGGTTCTCGAGGATCTTGCGGGGAGCGATCTTGGAGAGCAGGTCCTGCTCGTCCTTGGTCTTCTGGCTGGGCGGGTGCGCCGAGATGTTGAACACGTTGATCCTCTCGTCGGTGCTGCCGGTCGCCAGCATGACCTTCTGGCCCTTGCCGGGCTCGGGCGCCGAGGGCGGAGAGAGCGCAATGCATCGGATCGCAGACGAGTGCGCGTTGAACAGGAAGGTGTCAGCAAAATCTGCCTTGTCTTCACCGGGCGTGATGGTGGCGGTGATTCCGTGCAGCACTCTGTCGTAAGAGCCAGCTACTATTTGGATCGTGAAGGGTTCTGCTTTATTGGCCTTCTTGGTGATCGTAGCAGTTGGCTGTTTGGGGACGCCGTTGCTAGGCTCTGCTTTCTTGACCTTCTTGGTGGTTGTGGCAGTTGGCTCTTTGGGGGCGCCATTGCTGGGCTCTGCTCTCTTTCTTTTGTTGGCCATTTTGACGGAATTGGTGATCGGGAATCTCTGTCGAATTCGTTCGATCCAAGGGAATGCTGCAATTCATGAGCTGCGAGCTCTTCTTGTTAATCGCATTGGGAAAAAAAAGTTTGGGTGGGGCGTACAGAACAGTCGCACTAATCGATAAGACCGATATGATGGATCTGTTTCTTATCGCAACCTAACTCGTATGTCCCTAGTCGACTGACCACACGCATCGCAATTGATGTATGCAGCGACCTACAAAATGGTATCTGTATACTACTGTAATGTCACGGCAGAGACGACAAAGACTTTTCAGTTGGCTTGAAATTGTTATTACATTTGATTTGAATTTATCTTATTCATCGGAGTCCTCATACCCATAAAATACGTGCTTCCGCTTGTGCACGTTACGCTACCTAAACCATCACGCTTCTCCAATTGCAGTGCCATGCTGTGCATACTGGGGAAGAATTCGTTCGGCGCAGGAACCTGTCGAAAGGCTCATCGCCTGCTCTGCAATGTGAGATCATTTGCCTTAACTGCAGACCGTATTCCCAAGCCACTAGGGAAATGACATGCATATTACATTCGTGACTTTTTCTCTGTTTCGCATGACCCAGGACTTTGAGACCAAATCGTGGGACTGGCAATATTCATGTAGTCGCGCTCCAAGCCATCTGCAAATACGTAAGAGGCGCCGCGTAGGCGCATTTACATCAACGTGCCGATCAAAGTGCCGGTGGTCTCCCCAACCAGCGCCCAGGCTGCGTTCGCGACGGTACAACATTGCCTTGACCCCCCTGACTTCTTGAAAGTTGTCAGTTGGACTGTACAAGAGGCTGACCTTGTCAAGGTGCGTTTCCAGAATGGATGCGTCCTGGCTGAGTGATGTCTCAATGAACTCGTTGGCGATGGTTGGCTCTCGCACCCGAAAAACTCGAGTCCCCTCTCCCAGTTCTGATGAACATTTTCGGTGCAGCGAGACTGGCTGACTGTTGGCGCTGCTGTCGATGTTGGGTGTTGTGGTTTCGTGGGAGGTCACCTGGCGTGTGAACAATTCACGATAAGCTTGAAGAGATCGTGGTAGGCTGCCTGGTCTCCTGACTTCATTTACAGGCGAGAGATCGTTGTTGGTCCTGTTGTGATCTATTTGGGCATCGTCGGAACAGGTGGTGTCGCGCTACCACCACTCGAGGCACGTTGGTGTTGTGTCTGTGCCTGTTGCTGAGCATTGGCCGCCGCCGCTGCTTGGGCTTGAGCCTGCTGCTGAGCTCTCAGTAGTTGCGCGTATTGGTGAGGCCCATTAGCAATGGCCTGCCCTTGTCCGCCAGCTGCCGCGTTCATAGCAGATTGCGTCAGGCTGTTGTGGCGGCTCTGTAGCACTTGAGTTGCCATCTGGCGCACGACTTCTTGGGGAGTATTGGGATGCGATTGCCTAATCTGGTTCTCAACATTCTGCAGCTGTGACACAAATGTCTGATGAATTTGTGGAGTCATGGAAGCATTAGGTCTAGGCGAGGAAGACTGGCCTGCCGGCATGTTCAATCCTGCCGCGGGTGGTGTTGATAAGCCTGGATTGTTTGCCGCGTTGAACTGTGCCATGAGAGCTTGCGTTTGGGCGTTGTTCATATAGTTCTTTTGGTTGACGCCGTTGGCCACTGCTGCTCGCATGGATGCGGGAGGGGAATTCTGCGGCAGGGCAGGGCTGCCCTGCTGGGGCCCGTGGTTTTGTTGCTGCACTTGACGCATCTGTACCGCCTGCCGCTGCTGCTCCGAGATTCGTTGCGCTTGGAGAACGAGGCTAAGGTCCGGTTGGGTAGGTATCGTCATTCGAGCTTGGCCATTGACGACAGGCATCTGAACTTGACCATTTCCGTTCATCTGCATGGGAGGAACGAGTCCGCCATTGACAGGACCCATAGTGGCGTTGCTTGTGGGCGCGGGCTGCATCGGCATTCGTGGTCTCGCTTGACCGTTCACAACCATCTGACTGGCGGCGGCGTTCATGCGGTTGACACCGGCAAGTGGGTGCGTGGCGCCGAGCTGCTGTGTGTTTTGCGGAACTTGGGGAGTCTGTCCGTTGAGCATTTGTGCGGCTTGTCCTTGTTGTGCTCTTGCTTGTAAAGCGGCCTGCATTTGAGGGTTAGCATTGTTCGTCGACGCGCTATTGTTTGCTGCTCGTACTCGGCGCTGTGCCTCCAGGCGTTGTTGCTGATGTTGCGCCATTCGCTCCGCCAACCTCTCCGCCATTGCCTGGTCTCGTTCCCAACGCATGATCGAATACTCCCTCGGGGTTTTGATGGGGCCTGCACGAGGCTGGGGCTGTTCTTGTTGCTTTCGCATCTGCGCTGCAGTGGCTGCGTGTTGCTGTTTCGTAACGGCTATCTCTCGCTTTTTGGCCAATTTGCGCATCGCGTCAATCATTGTGAGGTGCTTTTGATTGCGTCGTCGCTCCACCTTAACGGGCAACGAGAGTCGTTTGCGTATGATGGGGGTCACTGGTCCAGCTGATCCATTTTGTTGTGCTTGCTGCTGGGGCGTTTGCTGTGCCTGCTGCTGGGCCTGCTGCTGCTGTTGCTGCTGCTGTTGTGCCTGTTGAGTCAGAGCATTTGCATTGTGCTGGCGAATAACCTGCTGAGCTTGATCTATACGATTTTGCCATAACTTGAAGTATTGCGTCTTTGACATATCGTGCGGTAGACCCTCAAGCATGACCCAACGCTCAAAACATTCCCAAGGGGTGCGCCTTTCGGCACCAGACGGGAAAATGGACTTGGTCGATAGCATGCTTGAGATGAGCGACCAGTTGTAAGAATACTCACGGACCAATGTTCGAAGCTCATCATCTTCACTGATCGTCCACTGCGAACAACTCCTGGATTCATAAAATGTCTGGAAAGGCATTGTATGCTCACTTGGCGGACGAAACTGGTGACCAGCATGAAGCCGGTCTCGCATGGCCTTGCTGTCGCCCCGGAATAATGCCACGTCGGGATTTTCGGGTTCAAGCTGAGTCCTGGGACGTGGTTGATCGAACAAGGGCTCGTCATCACCATCTTCCTGTGCGTGCTGATATCGGCTGCGCTTGCGAGGTGGTTCGTTGGACTTCAACTCCAAGCGTCCCTCTACAAACTTGCTCAGTGGCAAAGCCTCTCGTTTCCAATGTGCGTCAGGATCGTGCTTGGGAGTGATGATATCACTGTCGGGAACCTTGAGCGGAGCTCCATATAGTGGCAGCTCTTCTAGCAGTCGATCAGTATGTGGAGACGAAGACAGTCCAAACACAACCTCGTGGTCATCGAGCGTAAAAATGGCCGAGGGCGCGATGGTATCCAGAATATTGTCGTGGGGCTCCTCCTCGGCATCCATAGGAGAATTGGTATCTGCCGAGGAAATCAGGTCAGGTGTGGCGTGGTTGTCGGCGGCGTCTAGGCTGTCGCCTCCCAGCAGTGCCATATCTCGACCAAATTCAAGCTCGCCGTTGACCCACCGTGCCTTGGGAGGATATTCGGGAGCAACAGCATTCACCTGAAGTTCCCTCCGATTCTCCGGATATGCAATCCATTCGGCACAAGCGTAGACTAGATTTTGGGCAACAGTCGTTTTCCATCTCCTCTCTTGACGGAAGTCTGTCCGCATCCATTTCATTTCCTGCAGTAGAACATCCCATTGGGAGGTTTGTCTGGTCGGTTCGGGACATCGCTTTGGTTGGCGTAGTGACCACTTATCCTGCTGCTGCAAATGATAGACTCTCTTAAGGACCTTGCAAGCTTGGCTCTCGTTGATGTGCAGGTAAGCATCCGGAGTTGACACCGTTTTGTGAGCATGGTGTAGAATTTGCTCCAGCGGCTTCATCCATTTCGATGCACTGGAGAACCCTTGGATGAAGAGGGGTGTGAAGTAATCGTCTGTAGGCACGTGACTTGCGGATTTTGCGCGAGCATGAACAAGAGATTTGTCAGTATCCGACGGCTTTTGGGGCTGTTTCCCAAAGATAACACCTGCCAGCCTGCTCTTTTCTCTGGTTCGAGACCTGTCGGTAAAACTCCTCGCACGAGGTCTTGGGGATTGAGAAGTTGGAGTGATGGGCACCTGAGATGTGCGATCCGACTTGAGCTGGGGTTGTGTGAATAACTCTTTCGAGGATTCGCCAGACAAGACCTCCGATACTGATCTCTGCCTTATGCCTTTTCCGAAAGAAATATGTGCTTGGTCCGACTTCGATTTGTCGGCAGCCAAAGCAGCGCGACCTGGCGCTGAACTTGTGCTTGCTCCTACAGTTGAATCTGATGGTTTCTGCGGCAGATTTGGTTGAAGAGCTGGCGGAGCGATCTTGGTCGCGATCGGGGCCACACGAATCATGCTTTCAGTTGGATTTGCGACCGGCTTTTCCTTGACACTGTCAATCGCAGTTGAGGAAACAGGCAATGATGGCTGAAACTCATGGGCCTTTCCGGACGCAGCAGCGTCGGCAGAATCTCGCAATAGTTGTGCCTCCAATTCTTTCGAAGTATTGCTTGCAGAAGCTTTTTGTGCTGGTGTGGGCGACACTCTTTCTTGCGTCCCTTCCAATTTTGTCTCCGAACTCGTCGCAACAGGCCTCTCTTCCGAACGCGAACCATCAATTTGAGGGTCTGTTTTCTTGGGCGCTTCCAGGGCTGCAGGTGTGGTTGCCATGCGCGCCGAGAAACTTGGAGAGGGTAGCGTGTGGGCTGGCCGAATCGGTTCTTCTGCTGCGTTCAGCGGTTGATTCCCTGCGGCCCTAGCGTTATTCGATGTAGGTCCGTTTGGAGTCGGTTGCCCAGATCCTTGCGTATTGTGGAAGTTCTCGTTCTGCACAGATGGACTCGGCCGCTTGACGTCTGGGTGTACTTGCAAAGGCCGAGCGTTTGGAGTCTGCGTTGGCCGCAAAGCTTCGGGAGCAGGGCTTGGCGGCTGGATGTCCTGACGAAGGTCTTCATGGCTAGAAGGCAAAACCTTCTGTCCCGGGGCTGACGCAGCTGCATTGTGGCTGAAAGAAGCCGGGCTTTGGATCTGTTGGCGTTCCGTTTGTCGCGCTTCGGCCGGTCTTTGATCGCGTACGGGTACTGGTTGGGCTGGACGCGGACTCTGCACAGGTTGTTGTGGGCGTACTACAGACGCTGGCAAGATTGGCGACTGTTTGGCTGGCGCCAGCTCACCGGATGGTCGCGATGTTGGTGATGCAATCCGTTGACCATTATTTACAGATGCAGGTATAGCGGGATGTTTGGTCTTTACCTGGCCAACGGCATCGGGACTGGGAGCATGGTTTGGCTGCGGCGCGACCTTTTCCTTCTTTTCGACAGCGACATGGCGAGTAAAGGAATCCGTTGGAAACTTGGGACGAGGCGGAACGGTCGAGGCATTCAGTTTGCGTCCTCTGTGGTAGCGTGTTAGTTGGCAACGTGATTGCGCGGGAGGGTCACGACAAGACGCGATTATACCGATGGAATAATCAAAAAAAGGGTGTTTGGGTAATACGGACTTAAGGATATCATTGGCGTCCAGAAACTTGGCTTCGGCGTCGTCGGTCGTCGGCGCGTCGAGTTGACCTGGGGCAAAATTTGGGATGCCATTCAGGACGGTCGCGACCCGGTACAGTTCCTTCAACTTCCTCTTCCGCGACTGTCGAATTGAACTACGCATTGTCAACACTGCACAAGATACACCATTCGCATCGGAAAAATGCGCTCTATAAGATGATGCACAACATACCCGCATATTTCCCGTTTCTGTTGAATGACTGGCACGCGGTCGGCGGGCACGACCGAAGTCATAGCATCGGCGACAGCAACATCCGCTTTTTGAACGAGCGGATGATGCGAACAAGCTTAATGGGGTCCGAATAGATGGGAAAAGTAGGTTTTAGTAATGAAATACTTGGCGTTGAGGTGCCGAATTGATGGATTCGTCGTCAAGTCTGAGTTTTTCACCCGCCCGTGGTCGGTGATGTGGTGATGCACGCCGCTGCTTAAGGTTCTAAACAGTGTAGAGCACGCAGGCTCAAGGTGGGAAATGCGATTTCTGAAGGGCCGAGGGTGCTAACACTGAACTGGACAATGCTGTACTGCACCTAAAAGGTAGGCTGCAAATTTCAAAATAGCCCCCTCTCCTCTTGCCAAGCGCATGTACTTTAGTGGACTAGATACCTGCAATAGGTACTAGGTAAGGTAGGTAGGTAGGGTGAGTAGTCAACAAAATTGATTGATAGGCAGGGAGCGCGGGAGTGGTCGGTACGTAATCTGCACGCTTCTTGCTTTCTTGCTTGGTTGCCCCTCATTCCTCATTACCTACCTGCGCCTGAAGGCGCGTTTATCTGGCATGGAAACCATTGATTGATGCTGGAGAAGAGAAGACCACATGCATCTGCTCCATCTTGCAGTCGCTAGCATGACTTGTTGGGCATGCAAAACTGAAGTGAGTTGCAGCCTGCATTGAAAAGATTAGACGACATGATAAGGTTGGAAGTCGGCAAACTTGTACTCATGTAGGCCAAGTTTCTCTGCAGAATATACGCCGCAGAACTATGATCGCAATCGAGTGACAAGTCTGGCTCATGTTTACCACAACACACTTTTACTATCACCAGCTACACGTTCTGCATGTTCGTTAGCTCTGACCACGCAAGGTGACGAATATTTTCGCTTTTGGCAGAACCTACCTGGCCTTCGCCAAACCGAGATGACCATTTCTATCAACGTCGCCCTCAACTGACAAGTTACATTGAAGTATATCCCAAAGGACAGTAGGTTGATAAGGCCAATATGACCGGCGAGAGCCGTAAACTTCTGCTCCAAGATATGGATGAAGTTGGCGATATCTTTCTGGGGAACTACTCCAGAGTCCACGAGAACCGGAACCCTGGTCCAAGTGAGGTGCGGATTCCCTTGGCTGGACGTCATTTGGGCTGGTACTCCTCTAAATTTGATGGTGATCGTAAGAGCATGGTTGTAGGTTTACATCGAGGACATGAATTCTTCTCTGTCACGCGCTGGAGCACGGTGGAAATATGCTGCGAGTAGCCTCGGGTGTATTGGCATGTAGAAAGTGAAGATGTATAGTTTTTACAGCAAGTTGACAGCCATCAAATGGGAGAACGTAGTCATTCGGAGTATTATCTTCGTGTCCATGTGAGTCCGATAGTTCAGACTAGCACCCAACGTTACCTCGTGAAGCGGTTGAGCCACAATAAGCCAAAACTGAGCCACGTCTCGGTGGAGAAGGCAAGCCACTGGTCCACCTCAAGGTTGCCTGCTTGCTACCTACCTTGTTAGCCAAACGGCCAATTTTAGCTGAGCGCATCAACAATACAATGATCCTGTCCCTCATCAAAGCACCGAACCTTGTGTAGAGCTGCAAGACTCATCATCTACACTCGTTGAGCGGATTTTCCAACACCTCAATCGGTCCTTGTGTCTACGCGACCCCGTAGCACAATGCCTGAGTCGACGCAGACTCCGCAAGCGCCACGCATCGCCATCAAATTTGGAACGAGCGCATCAAATTCGTCAAAGTCCTCCAGTGGCACAAGGAAACCAGGCCAGTCACTACCGCCATCCGCTCTTGGCAAACGTCCTCGATCCCATGCACTGAACAACGACTCGGACTCGGAAGAAGAGGATAATCAATATGGACGCCATGAAAAAGTGACTACTATCGGAGGCAAGGACGACGCCAATAGCCGTCAACGCGATACGAAATCAGCTCGTACCGACAGTCGACCCTTGGTTATAGCGTGTCAGACAGAAGGCAGTTGGAAGGCAGAGGCAAGGCGCAAACAAGAGCGCCCTACTGGCCAGAATCGGGAAACGGAGCCAGCAGACCACGAGAAGCAGATCAAATGGGGTCTCTCGATCACCAAAAAGTCCGCGGCGGCTGAAGAATCGACAGAAACTACGCAGGAGGACCACTCAGATGATGCTGCACCAGCTACCGCAACACCGGCGGCAAAGACATCAGACAGTCCTCCCAAAACAATGGAACAAAGCGCCATGGATGCGCTTCTTGGTATCGATACGGAAAAACAGAAAAAGCTAGTCATTTCAGGCTCCGAGGCCCCGACAGACGAATTCAAAGCGGCTGTGCAAGCAGCTGGTGAAGTTTCAACCATTGAGGAATACGATCAAATTCCCGATGGGGAGTTTGGCATGGCCATGCTTCGTGGTATGGGGTACAATGAATCGAAAGAAAGCTCAAGGCCCAAAGAGGTTCGCCGCAGGCCAGCACTCTTGGGTTTGGGCGCCAAGGAGGATGAAGAGATCAAGAAGGCCGAATTAGCCAAGAAGCATGGCCATCGGGACCGGCGCCCTCGTCTCGACGAATACCGCAGAGGCGAGAACGAAAAGCGACAGCAGCGTGAGGAGAAATACTCGAGCAGTTACAAGCATGAGCGTGATCGCGAGAGATCAGGCCATGGGTCCAGCAGAAGGAACGACGATCGGGAACGCCCGCGCGAACGATATCGGGATCGCGAGGGAGAAAGCTCGCGGCATCGTGACAGGCATTCGCGGCGCTGAACATACACTGAACGTTGTCGATGCGGCTCAACTATCGCCTGCATCAGCTGCTACCGCGGAAGTGCCTCTAACAGCTCAGCGGCGCAGTTGGGAACCTCGAACTGGGTCCATAGCGTTGTACCCACATTCGGTTTGTAGTATATCGAGCAGCCATGAGGTAATCACTATTCTGACCTCTCCGCACTTCATAAAACTTCGTTGCTAATATGTGAATCAAGAATGAAGGAGGCATCTAGGATGTCTGGTCTACAATGTGACACCTATTACGCGCGAACGTTGATCTTGATCAGCAGCCAAAGTCTTGGGTCTTGCTGTTGAGCAGAGGTGCCATCAACCCGAAGCATATGATTGACTGCAGCAGCTCATTGCCTCGGCCCATTTCTATTAAGCAATTGCGTTGGTAAGATTTCAGTGATAATTCATACGTGGAACGAGTTGAGGGTTGTCCTCCATCGCTTAGGAAAGGGCATGCATACTCCTGCTAAGAAGCGCTTTGGGTGCTTGTGGCTAAACCCAGAGGTGACGACTTTCTTGTTGCCAAATACATGCTCTCATGTGTTGTAACTAACTGAGTTCTGCTTCCATCGACATCTTTGAGGCATGCACTGTAAGTATCCGGCACTTCTTTGTCTTTGATAAACGGACTGTGTTCCACCCAGGATTATAGGTTTGGATATATCTGAACGCGAATTGAGCCAAGGTGCCCATCACTTTACCATCTTACAATGATGTTTGTATGGCAAAGTGGTGCGCTCTGAAGGTGGAATTCTTCCTTTTCAAAATAGAAGACAGTCAGTCTCCAGTTTATAATAGTAAATTACCACGACGAGATTGAATGTGTCAAATGGATCCCAATTCCTAGAAAAAACAATCAATATAAAAATAACTTCATCAATCAGCGTGTCTATAAGGAGCGGCTCGAGAGCATATCCGACTGGACGGTATGTGGCACGTGCGTGATTGATCTCTTGTCTCAGTTAATAAGGCCACCAGTCAATCAGGCCGCAAAGCTCCCCGCGAGGAGGGCCCAATTCAGGTTTCCACTGCGGTTTTCCCCCTGGGTCTGGCGCTTCAGTGGTGCCTTTTGCGTGGATCCTCCCATTATGTACGAGCGCAGCTCTAGCCTCTGGCCCTCCCTCTCGGTTCCACGCTGCGAAATTGGCCCAAGCCTCCTTGTCCTATCCGACCGTCGTCATCTGCATCTAATTACACCTTGCACCTACCTCTGCCTACACCTCTGGACTTGTACTCCTACTTTTCTGCCTCCATCATCAGCTTGAGGAGCCTCGTCGCTCCACTATCGCACTCTCTTTTGCTTTGATTTCAAGGCACGGAGTACGTTTCCTTTGTTGATTACCGTATCGTCGCTCGTCATCATGTACTCCAATTCCAACTCCTTCCTCGGCGGCGGCAACAGCCTGCGCCCTGGTCCTCAGCAGTATGGCGGCTCCTTTGGCATGGGGCAGCAGCCTCAACAGCAACAACAGCAATCTGGGCAGCAGCCGAGTCCATTCGCGCCCCAGCCCACGGGCTTTGGTCAAGCTCCATTGACCCAGCAGTATACTGGATATCCGGGACAGCCTGGCATGATGCAATCGCAACCAACCGGTATGCCCCAGATGCAATCGCAGCCAACTGGAATGCCTCAGATGCATTCACAGCCGACCGGAATGCCTCAGATGCAATCACAGCCGACCGGTATGCCCCAGCAGCAACAAGGACTCCAGCAGCAGTTCACCGGCTTTCCGGGCCAGGCTCAACCGCAGCAGAGCTTCCAGACCGGCGCGCCACCAATGCCGCAGATCCCGCAACAATATCAGCAGCAATTCAACCAGCAGCAGCAACAGCAGCAGCAGCAGCAGCCCCAGAACAGCTTCTCTTCACCGGCCCCCCAGCCGGGCATCCCGCCTCCCCCCGCCAAATCCATGACAGCACAGCCGACGGGCTTCTCTGCGATGGCGGCCTCGTTCAAGACCGGCGGAGCTCAGAGCCAACCAACGGGCCGAAGGGCTGAGAAGAAGGCTGCGAACAAGATTCCCAACATTCGGCTGTCGTTCATCACAGCGCAAGACCAAGCCAAATTCGAGACCCTCTTCAAGTCGGCAATTGGCGAGGGTCAAACCACCATGTCAGGAGAGAAGGCGAGGGATCTCCTTGTTCGGTCGAGACTGGATGGCGACTCCTTGTCGCATATCTGGACCCTCGCCGATACGACACGGTCCGGTGAACTACACTTTCCCGAGTTCGCTCTAGCCATGTATCTGTGCAATCTGAAAATGGTGGGAAAGCAAATGCCTGCGACTTTACCCGACAACATCAAGAACGAGGTCTCTAGCATGGTGGATATCATTAACTTCAGCATCGCCGATGATGCTGCTGGCTCAGGGGCTGGCGCCACCAACGCTCCGGACTTCATGGCCACGAACACTTCCGCGCCACCGACAATTGTACAGCCCCAGCCACAAGCATCCAACTCTCAGCTGTTGCAATCGCAGATGACGGGATTCCCCGGTGGCCAGTTGAGCAGCCAGGCCACGGGTTATCCGGGTCAGTTCCAAGGTCTGCAACAGCAGCAGACAGGTTACCCAAGCAATCCACAGCCTACTGGTTACAATGGACCGCTCCCTCCCATGCCACCTATGCCTACCGGTTTTGCTGGTGGCTTAGGAGCGCCGGCAGCGCCATTGAACGCTCAGCCTACGGGCATGCCAGGACAGTGGGGTCTGGTCAACACTCCTGCCAGTGGACTGCCCAACATCGATGCTCTGAAAGCTCAATTGATGCCGCAACAAGGCCGCGAGCAGGGATTTACTACCGCGGGCTTGTCTGGCAATGCCGTCATTCCCTGGGCTATCACCAAAGACGAGAAGAAACTCTATGACGAGCTGTTCCGAGCATGGGACGGTCTCCACAAGGGTTACATTGGCGGTGATGTGGCTATTGAAATCATGGGACAAAGTGGTCTCGACAAGTCTGATTTGGAGCGAATCTGGACGCTCGCGGATCATGGAAACAAGGGTCGTCTAGATCTTGACGAATTCGCCGTGGCCATGCACTTGATCTACCGAAAGCTCAATGGCTACCCTATTCCCAACAAGTTGCCCCCGGAATTGGTCCCACCATCCACGAGAAACTTCAACGAAGCCCTCGGTACCATGAAAGGCATGCTGAACCAGGAGGCCGATTTTAGGAAGAATTCTGGCGCTTCATTGCTTCCCCAAAAGACCGGTGTCAGCTACATGAAGAGTCATTCACTACGCGGAACACCTGGTAATTTTGGATCGGCCGGTCGTAAGGACGCCACCGTTTTCAAGAACGACGACGGAAATGTAGGCTACAAGTCTGCAGCACGTCGTCGTGTGGCCAACCAATCACCAAGACCAGAGTCGCCTGCATCCGTTGCTTCAAATGATGATCTTACTCTAGACCAGCTTCGAAAGAAGATCAAGGAGAAGCAAGTTCTTCTGGATGCTATGGACTTTAAGGATGAGTCCGCCCTCGAGGAGGATGACATTCTTGACAGGAGAGACCGGCGCGAGGCCGACGAGCTCTACCGCAGAATCAGACGCATTCAAGATGACATTGATGGTCACCCAGATGCGGCTTTGGCGAGCGGAGACTCTGAGGCCGAGAGACGTTCCATGAAGCGCCAGCTCCAAAACCTTACCGACAAGATCCCGCAGGTTGCCTCCGAGGTCCGCAGAGTTGAGAAGGCCATCTCTGACGCCAAACTGGAGCTTTTCCGCCTAAAGGATGCCAAGGTGCACCCGAACAGTGCTTCCAACATTGTTGGCACTGGACCAGGAGGCGCAATCACGGAGTCAGATAGGCTCAAGGCCCGAGCCAAGGCCATGATGCAGCAGCGAACTGCTGCACTGACTGGAAAGAAAATCGAAGCCAGTGGTGACGACTCGGATGCCCCCAAGCGTTTGGAAGAGGAGAACATCAAGATCAGGACCGAAAAGGAGAATAATGAGCGCCTGGTTCGTGAAGTTGAAGACAGCGTCAGAGATTTTGCCCGAGGTATCGAAGATGGTCTCAAGGAAGGCGGACAAACCTCTGCGAACGAGCACGAGAAGCGCCGGTGGGAGGACGCACTGGGTGTTGAAGATGAAGTACGGGACTTCATTTTTGACCTGCAGCGTTCCAGCCGTGCTGCTCGCATCCGCACTCAGGACCGCAGCGGTGGCCGGCCCGCAACGGCTGAGCCTGTTAGAGCAGAGGCACCACCCCGAGTTGACAGCCCTAGTTCCGTTGCTAGAACAGAGACTCCTCCGGCAGCGGCAGGAGCCAAGTCTTACTCATCCTACAAGACTCCCGAAGAGAGGGCCGCTTTCATTCGACAGCAGGCCGAGCAACGTATGGCCGAGCGTCTTGCTGCGCTGGGCATCAAGGCTCCCTCCAAGCCTGGCGAGACCGCAGCACAGCGTAGCGAACGAGAGAAGGCTGAGCGGGCTGCTAAGGTCAAGCAAGCAGAAGAGGAAGATGCTAAGCGTGATGCCGAACGACAAGCACGACTTGCTGAAGAGCAAGGTGTGCCTCCTCCTGCTGCCAAGAAGCCGCCACCTCCTCCATCCAGAGCAAGAAAGGCCGATGATGCTGCCGCCAAGCAATCCGCCGAAGAAGACGCTGCGAAGAAGGCTGAACAAGAACGACTCGAGAAGGAGCAAGAAGAAGAGAGACAAGCAGCTAACGAGCTTGAGTAAGTACATCCCAACCATTAATATCATGAAGCTCCATGGAAGCCTAATTTTTTTTTTCCTCAGATCACAAGCAAAGCATCAAGAAGATGAGCTTGCTCAGGAGAGAGAGGCAGCGGATGCTCGCCTGAAGGCTCTCGAGGAGCAGGTGAAGCAAGGAAAGCTGAAGAAGGAAGAGGAAAAGAAGCGTAAGAAGGCTGCCTTGGCGGACGCAAAGGATAAGGAAGCCAAACTTGCTGCTCGGCGCGCCGAGATTGAAGCTGCGCGCCAGCGTGAGCTTGAACTTCAGCGCCAACTCGATGCCATGGATGAGGATGACTCGTCGTCTGATGACGAGGGCCCTGAACAAATCACGCCTCAAGCTTCGACCCCTACTCACGGTGGCAGCCAGGAAGCCGAGCACAAGTCACCACCTCCGGCTCCCGCGGCTCCGGAAGTCCCAGAGGCTCCGGCAGCCCCAGCAGCACCCACCATCATGACAAGTCCTCCTCCCGCAGAGACCGAGAGCAAGAATCCCTTTTACCGCATGATGTCATCCGACAATGCTGCTGCTCCTGCAGCTACGCCATCGGCACCAGCAGCCCCCGCTCAACCCGAGGTGTCTACGAACCCCTTCCACCGCATGACTCAAGAGAAGGCTGCTGCCCCTGCAGCTGCTCCTGTTGTCCCTCAACCTACTGGAAACTTCTCTCGCAAGCGACCCGATACAGACGATGAGTGGGGCTCTGGAGACGACGAGGAGGATGAGGACTCTGACGATGATCGCCCTGCTGCTGGCGCCGCGCACCTGGCATCTCTGCTCTTTGGCTCCATGGGCCCGCCCCGACCTTTGTCGGCCGCTGGGAACAGGTCCAACACGGCATCTCCTGCCGTCGCATCACCCGCCATTGCTGCACCTCCCCCGCCTCCCCCTATGCCTCCCATGAGCCCGCCTGCTGAGACGGCAACTGATGAGGCACCTTCCGCACCGCCGCCTCCACCCCCTATGCCAGAGGGCAGTCCTGCAGCTCCTCCACCTCCGCCTCCGATGCCACCCACTGGTGCGCCCGATGCGCCTCCGCCGCCTCCTCCCCCTATTCCTGGCATGGCTCCTCCACCGCCGCCTCCGCCGCCGGCTGCCGGAGACATGCCTGCACCACCCTCGGGCGGCGGCAGACCTGCTGGCTTCCTCGGCCAAATCCAGGCTGGTAAAGCCTTGAAGAAGACGCAGACCAAGGACAAGAGTCAGTCGGCTCTTGCTGGACGCGTCCTCGACTAGAGTTAGGTTTCTGCTGTTTCTGGGACCTTGAGTGGCGCAAGCATTGTGAGGTCGGTGCTATGCCAAGATTGTGAGAAAGATCTATAATAATAAGCTAGCGTCCCTGTTGACTATAGTTTCCCTGTAACATAGGTAACATAGCAAAGACCTATTGACTATACTTGAAGTAACTACCTACTCTTGCTAGATGTATGCTTTCATTTTGTCCACGCCTTGAAGGGAGCATGAGATGGGCTCATCGTTCATTTCTACGAAAATGATGACCAAGATTCGAAGGCTCTCGTAAAGATTAGGGGAAATGTACATATGCCTCGCTTCACGGAAAGACTGACTTGACATCAGGATCGAATCTTCCATCCCAGACAGACAGCGTACAGTCTATCTCCACGAACTGCCGACTTCCCTGCCAAGACTCACGAGACTTGGGGTAGGTAGTCAGAGTGGATATTCACCCCCACGGGGAACTACAAATCCTCGTTCCCAATTGACTGGCTAAAAACATGTTTGTGAGGTTTTCCCCGCGATGCGATATCCGTTGCGGCACCAGCGATACTCCACTCGAGTGCATCGTCATGTGAACCAGTCAAATCAGGAAGATCACGAAATGAAACAAAGAGCAACGTGCTAGGCTAGACTGTATGGCCTGTTCGACCATAGCACCAACGGGATATCATCGGCCGATATTATAAGCTGTGAACCAAACCCCGCATGATCTCGAGAGTCCAAAAGAATCGACTTCGTACTTATATCGATGGCCAGCTCTGAAAGAATTGATTACAATTACCAACTGTTTCCCACCTACGACTGAGATCATCTCAGATGTATGTATGTATTCTCTGATTTATAGAAAATATTCTCACTATCACCACTCCTTGGTAAAGCAACGAACATGCTTCACCAGCACGAGCGCGTCCCGCAGGGATACGAGTTGCAACACAGCCATGATGAACACGTTCAAAATGATGCTTTCATCGAGCTTCAATCGATCAAGACTGATGTAGCCGGTGGGCTATCTCATCATTGGACCTTTGAGGCAGTCGGTCCAAACATATTTCGTACGACTTTCACGACACCAGATCATCCGCTACCTCCTTTCCCTTCTGTCAGAAAACCGGAGCCGACTTGGGGTGATGTTGTCCCCAAAGTGACACATGGTCAAGATGGCACATCTCGTGTCATTCGCTGTGGAAAGGTACAGGCGACAGTCGAGTGGACTGGAGCGCCTTCTGTCTCCCTTCATCTTGACGGTGTGGACGCCCCCGTGCATAGGGACCTGCCTTTTCGTTCGTACGCCGTGGACGGAAATGGCATCGCGCACTACACGTCTTGGAAGAAGGACACCCTACACGTTGGGCTCGGGGAGAAGGCAGCCCCCATGGACCTCAGCGGCCGGGGGTTCCTCATCACGGCCTCGGACACGTTCGGATACGACGCCTACCGAACAGACCCGCTGTACAAGCACATCCCGTGGCTCATCAACGCGACGCCCGAGGGCTGCGTGGGCATCTTCTCGGCGTCGCACGCCCGCGGCAGCTGGTCCATCGGGTCCGAGATCGACGGCCTCTGGGGCCACTACAAGGTCTACCGCCAGGCGTACGGCGGGCTCGACGAGTACCTCATCGCGGGCAGCACCGCCGCCGAGGTCGTGGAGACGTACGCGCGGCTCGTCGGGTTCCCCCTGCGCGTGCCCCGGTACATGATGGGCTACGTCGGCGGCGGCATGAAGTACACGATGGAGGACGCGCCCGTGCGCGCGTGCGACGCCGTCCTCGGCTTCATCCGCCAGTGCGAGCAGCACGACATGCCCTGCTCCGCGTTCCAGATGAGCTCCGGGTACACCGTGGCCGAGACGGAGCCCAAGACCCGCAACGTCATGACCTGGAACCGGCACCGGTTCCCGGACCCGCGGGCTTTCACGCGCAAGGCCCACGCCCATGGCGTGCGGCTGCTCGCCAACGTCAAGCCCTACGTCCTGGCCAACCACCCGGCGTACCCGGCCCTGGCCGAGGCCGGCGCCTTCTTCAAGGACCCCGGCACCGGCAAGACGGCCGTTGCGAGGTTGTGGAGCGCGGGCGGCGGCGAGAGCGGCGAGGGCAGCCACATCGACTTTACCTCCCAGGCCGGATACGACTGGTGGTACCAGGGCGTGCTGGACCTGAAGCGCGTAGGCATCGATTCGATGTGGAACGACAACAATGAGTACAACATCGCGCGCGACGACTGGGAGTGCGCCCTCGAGAACATCGATATTCCCGAGGGCGAGACTTCCCGGCAGATCGGCCTCTGGGGCCGCGCCGTGAACACGGAGCTCATGGGTAAGAGCTCGCACGACGCCACCGTCGAGGCGGAGCCCTGGGAGCGCCCGCTCGTCCTCACGCGGTCTGCCACGGCCGGCACGATGAGGTACTGTGCTAGCTCATGGAGCGGTGACAATGTCACCAGCTGGGAGGGCATGAAGGGTGCTAATGCATTGGCGTTGAATGCTGGGTTCTCTTTGCTGCAGGTCAGTATTTACCATTCAACTGGACTTGAGTACCTATTGACACGAATTGTAGTGCTACGGCCACGACATCGGCGGATTCGAAGGACCACAACCGACTCCTGAACATCTGGTGAGATGGATACAACTCGGCATCCACTCGCCGCGCTTCGCCATCAACTGCTACAAGACGAATCCCGACGACAACCTCGTGGGAGATGTCATTGAACCGTGGCAGTACCCCTCGGTATCGCCCATCATTCGGGCTGCCATCAAGCGTCGGTACCAGTTAGTCCCGTATACGTACTCCCTGATGCTCAAATCGCACTTGTCCGCCGTCCCGCCTCAGCGATGGACTGGCTGGGGCTACGAGTCAGATCCCGTGGTATGGTCCAAAGAGATCACCAGAGGCGACTCGCAATACTGGTTCGGCGACGCACTCTTGATCGCCGGCGTGTATGAACCTGGAGTGTCCTCGGCAAGGGTCTACCTTCCCGGCCGCAGTGATGATCCCGGCTTCTTGAACACCTCGGCGCCGTACGAGTTCCTGGCGGCCGGGCAGTGGCATGAGATCTCTTCGACGTGGCACAGTTCCATACCAGTCATTGCACGTATCGGCTCGGCCATTCCCATCGGCAAGACCATGCCGACTACTTGTCTTGCCGGCGAGGATGCGGAGTTTCCTCACCTTGCCAAGGACGACTGGCGAGGCGTAGAGATCTTTCCTCCACCAAGTCCTCGGCATGCCGAGTCCAAAGTAGGAGTCTCCTCTATTGAGGACGAACAATGGTTCACAAATGATTGGCTTGAGGACGATGGCATCAGTTCCGAAGCCAGGGCAGACTTGTTCAAAGTGACCATTGCCTACTCTGCCACGACCGAGAGTATCCAGGTGAAAGTGACGTATGACCAAGATGGCACATTCGAGCCTCTTTGGCGGAAGAACGACCTTCACATTGTTTTGCCAGTAGGCGAAGAACGAGTCGTTGAAAGCAAGGCTGGCCAGGTGCGTGATGCTGGCCGAGACGAAAAAGGTCGGCGCGTCTGGGCTTATACTGTAGCGGACGAAAACTAGGCGACGGAGAATGAGCCTTCCCAGTAGAAAGACTTACAATAGAATCGAAATGTCCATAAAAACTCTTCCGTGCCTAGCATTCTTTACTTCGAAGCTTCGCGTGACGACTGTTCAGATCAAGCAAAATGATAAGTTTTATCTTGACTGGCAGTGGAATCCTCAAGACATCGAGTTGAAGCAAAAACACCACCGCCGTTTTATCACGTGGTCTTTTCTTATTCTGGCGTGGCACGGTAATTGGACAGTGCTTCATTTCCGTACATCCCTACACTGGCACTGACCTAGGTGAGGTAAGCGAGCAAAACTCGACGAGAATCTCTCACCCCTGTATTGTCTTTCTCCAGTCCTTCAAGTTTGCTCCGAGCCTTTAGAATAAATCATACCGCCCAACATGACGAAGCCTCTGCGTTACTTCGCAGTCTTGGTCGGCGTTCTGTCGACCATTGTATACCTGCTGGATCGCAACCTCGAGTCCTTTTACATCTTCAAGACAGACCATCTTCACGACCTATCCAAGCGCGGCATTGCCGCTCATGGAGACGATACGCGCGCCATCGTGGATTATATAGTGACTGAGCTCCAGGACATGTACCCTGACAATGTCAATTTGGATCAGGAGTGGTTCTTCAACAATCATGGCGGAGCCATGGGCTCGATGTATATCATACACGCCAGTCAGTGCCATGTGCAATACATCACCACGAACATATTACTCACATCTCGAACAGGCATAACAGAGTACTTGATAATCTACGGCTCAGCTGTTGGTACTGAGGGACACTCGGGGCGGCACACGGCAGACGACTACTTCCATATTCTCACTGGCGAAGAGTGGGCATACAAGGCCGGTGCATACGAGCCTGAAATCTACCTGGCGGGCTCAGTGCACCACTTGCGCCGAGGGGATGTCAAGGGATACAAGATCCCCGAGCACTGCTGGGCGCTCGAGTATGCGCGCGGATGGATTCCGCCCATGATGTTCTTTGGTTTTGGCGATGCCGTGACTAGTACCCTCGATATCCCGACCATGTGGCGTACTACTGTAATTACAGGACGGGAGATGATTAAAAATTTGCTTGTTGGCAAGTTTTAGTAACCAAATGTAATGCAACTTGATGTCTATAATAATAACAGAGAGTCGAAGACGGAGGACAGGTATGGCACCTGCTAGGTAATGGTAAAGACCAGAGGAATCAGGATTCCTGCCATGGTTCTCCAGTATTAATATCCCAGTAAAGGCCTTACGGGTGCCTACAGTCCCCTCAACTACGTCATATATTCCGACGCAGTTCGATGTTGTTAAAGTTGTACAAGTGGGTTATCTGGACAGGAATATAGCAAAAATACAATTGACCATTTTCGCAATCCAAGAGAAGACGCCAATAGTTCCCACTGGCATCCGGTATTTCTGATCAAGCAAACCTCTGCAAGGGGTCTTACCTAGTATTTCCGTCTTTTGAGATGTGGTGGGCTTGACTCGGTCACGTCACTCAGTTTTTTTCGGCACAAAAGATACTGTTCTCGTTGAAAGTAGATGTTTGTAGTACATAAGTATGCAATAACGTAAATTCCTTCTTATGACATTCGCTTTTCTGACAGTCCACAGCGCGACTAGGTTAGTATTGATGCGAATGAAAGTTCAGAGAGTTTCCATTTTGATTCGTCAAAGCCACCAACCGGGTGTGATTTGTTTTCTGCGCATCACTTTTGTTGATGGCTCCGGCCAATTGGCTTGCAACAAAGTTTCCTTGTATAAAGTAATCCGAGCACTAGACTGCAATAATATTAAACTGACAAAAGTCACTATACCCAGACGGTTGTATTTGTGGAAACACGCTTTTTTTCCTCTTAGATTGGATGCAAAACAAAATAAATTTGCGAAGATAACATAAACAAGTTTGCGAAAGCTGATTTTGTTTCTCAATGTCACCTAAGTATAATCCCGGTTTAACGGCAGATTGGAGAGGTTCAGACAAAGAGTAAAATACCCCGTACGGAGACCTTTATAAGCATGTTTTACCCACACTAACGCAGCCACGCAACCGAGCAACCGTAGAATCGAGGGGAAATATTTGACGGGCACTGCCGTAATAATGCTCAGTCTTGGTCACTTGGTCATGAATCCGTGCTTTATGCTTGTCTTAGAGGGGGATAGCCAGATCACATACCTAGCCATTAGACAACCGCTGCTTAGCCAGTGGCGATTGCTAGAAAATCCTCGCTGTGGACTTCTTTTCCCAAGTCTATGCATTCTTTGTCACCAGGATCCTTGGTACAGTGTTTTGAGCGAAACATTGCTTCAATATCACTTTGGTGTGTCTTATTCCTTGTCTGCCTCCGCTACCGTCCACGCGGGGCTGGGGGATGCAGAGCTGGCAAAATCCCGGGTTGGAATCTCGGCCCTTTCCTTTTTCTTTTTCTTTCCCTTCCTCTTTCTTGACGATTCCTCATCTCCTACCGCCTCTGTTTCTTGCGCTGCAAAGGCATATCGACTTCCCACAGGTGCTGCCATATGAAAGCGAGCGTATGCATCTTGCTGCTCGGATTGATTCCTTCGTCTTGCCTCTCGTCGAGTGTCCTCTTCATACTCACTGGAAAACGTCAGTGACAGTCAATAGTCTTACGACAGGCACTACTCACTTGACAGATCCCTGATTTGGTTCCATAGAATTAGACGAGCTCATTGAGCCCCATGACCGAGTTCGACGAAGCCTTTGACATTAGTGACAGTTATCATATTGTCACATGTGACACTTACCTGACAATTTCCTCGTCCCATAGACGTACTATCCTTCCTTCTGAAGCCGACATCACGAATCGTCCCTCCTTCGATACTGCTAAAGCTTGAATGTGATCTCCATAGCGTTGGACAATCCGTTGCACCACTCCCGTTCTCCAGTCCCATATTTGCACCAATCCATCTTCAGATGCAGAAATGATGAACTCACTGTTCTTTGAGATCGCTGCCAATTTGACTGGGCATTTATGGCCTTCAAGCACCCGTTGCTCTGTCCCTGTTTTGATGTCCCACACTCTTACTGTCTTATCATCTGATGCTGTGATAATGAATATGCCGTCATAGGATATGACCAACGAATTGATGCGATCATTGTGGCCCTTGAGCAATTCTGGCTCGCCCCCAGCGTCATCCCATTTCCATATCCAATTTGAGCCTGGTGCCAGAGCTGCTACACATTTCCCATTGGGTGAGATCGCCATTGGAGTGTGCGCATTCGTATCTTCCAGAAGCAAATCCTTCTCTTTGATACCCTCTGAGACGTTCCAAATACTGACTGTTGTCCGGTGTCTTTCATCCATCGTCGTTTCCGATTTCACATTCTGACGCATCGCCAAGAATTGACCGGTGGACGAAATCGCCAGAGAATCCACAGGACCTGCTCTACCATCAACCTTAATCTCCCGCTTTATTGAGCCCGTTTCGATGGACAAGATTTGCACACTGCCAGTCTCCTTTGCAATTGCCAAGAACTTTCCATTGGCAGAAATGGACATCAACCAGATTCCACTCGTATATCCTGTGAACCTTTGTTTCAGTGTACCTGAACTGATGTCCCAGGCCCGTATCGTCGTATCTTCCGATGCTGATGCCATAAAATTGGCGCTGGCCGAGATCACAGTCGAACGAACAAGGCCTGTATGGCCTTCAAATTCTCGCACATGCGCGTTCAACCTGGTGGTTTCTTCGTTCCAGAAGTCCGCCCTGCTAGGCTCTTCGTAGGAGTGTTCGTCCGGATGGTGGCTGAGGCTGTATCCGTGAGAGTGTTCGTCCAGATGATGGCTGAGACTGTAGCTGTAGAACGGGTCGGTGTAGGATAGCCCATGGCTAAACATTTTGTAAGGTTCAGGGTAGGACGGTTCGACATAGAGTGACGCTGGGTCGAACGTTTCGGAGGACGTTTCATCGTGGGACTGTTCATTACTGCTTGGCTTAGATTGTGGAAAGTCTTGTGAGATCCGGGAAATTTCATCGTAGACCTGGCGCAGAGGCATCACAAATGCGGCGGATGTAGAGCTACCGCTCACTATATGACCATAAACCTGGTCTGTCTCATTAGATACTACAGCACCAGAGTCTCCTGCTTCAACGGGCGAGTCCAGGTAAGCCACAAAGACTTCCTGGTATTCTGTGCTGCCAGGTAGCAACACGTACGTGCCGGTCTTCTTGATAACTCCTGACAGTATTCCATGTAAAGTATGGACTAGAGCCTTATTTCCTTTTTCTGTGGGCTCGATGACCACGGACGAGGTCAAAACCTGCATTCCGTGTGCGGGCTCTGAATCACCATGGCGAGGTAGTTTGTGAAGAATATAGTCGAGCTGGGCCGAGGTCATGTAGTGGTGATCAGGGCTCCAAGAGACACTAGCCGAGAACAAGATTTGCGACGAAAAATCCGCAATTCGGGCTCTGGGATGCATCGATTGATCCTCGGCGACCTCATCCTCGGAAGTTCTGGTGGAGTCTTCCGGTTCTTGAAACACTGGTGAAGTGCTACATGCTGAGTTTCTCTCGTCGGATTCTTCAGAGGGTGGTGCAGTCAAACTCCCCTCGCTCGTGCCCATGGGAGAGTTTGCCTGCATATCAATGCCAGGAAAGCCATCGAACTCGAATCCCGGAGAATCCGTGTTTGGCTGAGGAGATTCCGGATCGACCTGAGAGCTTGGGCGAAAGAATACATGAGCTGCTGTCAAGCAGTACTCTGCGCCTTCAGATTCCCAGACGAGGCCGCTGGTTGCACGGACTGTCTCAAGACCGAATCTGATGTTCAGTATCGTCGACCGCCGGCTGCCAGTGATGAATTGTTCAAAATCAACCACACTGGGTGCAGAAGGGAGATTGTGTTGGCTATCGATCCGTCTGGACACATGTTCTCGATACGCGTATGATGGGTAAGGAACGGAAGCCTTGGAGTCGTCATTTGAGGGAAAGTTGGTAGAATCCTGTGGAAGGAAACTCATGTCAGGACCGACACGCAGTGTCTGCCTCCCAACATGTGGCGCTTCTGCCCACTCGCCAGCGAACATTCCTGGGTACGCAGCCAGTAGTCCGCTCTCCTTGATGATCTTCTTCGCCTTCTTCCGCGCAGCTTCGTTCGGCCCCGCAAACATTACGTGGGGCTTTGCATTGTCCATATTAGGTCCAATCATGAAGAGATCGAACCAAATAATGTCGGAGTTGGGGAGAGGCCCCTGCTTCTCTTTGAGAATCTCGCCGATTTTTTGTACCAGCTGTTTGTATGCATCCAGAGCCGGGCCCCGGGCTTCCCAGTAAAACAATCCGGATTTTGTGAGAGGCCCGAAAGCGCTACCTATTGAGTCGCGTGGGTGTGGCCAGGCAGCCTGCCTGGGTTGTAGAAGGAGCGAGCGCATCGATGTCGCGGCGTGTGGACTCGAAAGACTCCGAAGCTCTCCGGAGCAATGTATGTTGACGTGAGAATTCTACTGTTTATGACATGCCGCAACTCACTTCAAGCCAGTCTGGACCGAATAATTGTAAAGCAAGGCGAAGTTGAACAACAAAAACAACAAACGACCTCAACATCATGTACTGTGTGTTCCAATTTCCCCTCTCTGTCGGGTGCATTGCCCCATCGGTGTCGTTGGCTAACTTACGCGCCGACCTGGACCAATGAAAGGTAGGCCGCCTGTCAACCACAACAACGTCGGGCGCCGTGACCAAATTGCACCGCCTCACAGCGTTCGCTACCTGCAGCCGTACTATGGCATCACCATGATCTCACATGAAACGGAGCTGGAAGCGACGAAGGGACGCTCAGAGCTGGTCTTCCTCAACTTACAGAAGGTCAAACACATTCCCACTGCTCCGCCGGCCATGGCTGTGGAGACCTTTTTATTGAGGGAGAATGCCCTGCCACAACATGTGCAGGCTCTGATCTCACATGAAATTTTTGGCACAGCAGAAGTCGGTACACTCCGTCCATATTTCCGATATTACAGTCAGCAATGCAAGTCGATGTCTGCTATGGCCACGAGGCATGGGCAGCAATTCCCATTGACAAACCATGCCGAGCTCCTCGGCCTGATCCAAAAGATCCGACTAAGAATGCCGCACGCAGAGATCAAAGAGGAGCTCATCAGCAAACATCCTGCAACCACTGAGAACCTCATCCACAACGCGATCGACCTAGTGCCACGTCTTTTGCTCATGGTTGACGTTGGCAGGTTTGAGTATGCTTATACCGGTCGAGACACACTCACTTGGACAAGCGGGACCATTCAAGATCTGATCGGGACAATGGATCTTTTCAACGGCAGACCAGAGTTGGCGTGCGATGGGCTCAAACTTGAAAACAGCTTCAATGTGGTTAACATTGAGCGTTTTGCTGGGTTTGATGTTCACTTGACTACCAACTTGAAAGATCATCTCCTCGTGAGAGAAGACGTCAAAGTCGTTACTATTTTCCATCATGCTGCGTTTCTTCAGCATCAGAGGAAGTGTGTCTCCTAAAAGTTTTGTAACTCAATGTTTGCTGCTGACATACTCCACAGTCTGACCACTATATTCCCTCCAGGATTTATCGAAGAGACGTTGCAGACAATCTCACTCTTGTTTCCGAGGGGTGACAAAAAGGTCGAGAGATGGTATCGCAGGAAAGGAAACAGCGACGAGCTCGACATGGCAGTCTTAAAATGTGGTACGGTAGTCAGGCACATTGACAAGTACAGATTCTGGCGGGATCGTTTAGTCCAGCTGAAGGAAGCTTTCGACGATACGAGACCTCGCACGGTCACACAGTGGTGGAATGATCGACGCGACGGGGTACAATGGTGGACCTTTTGGGCTGTTATTTCCTTGACCATTTTCTTCGGTTTGGTCCAGAGTATTGAAGGGGCCATACAGGTTTACAAGGCATACAATCCTTCCTAGCCCCGGATATGAAATTGAGTCCTCATCTATTGCTCAGCTCAACTTGAGAAAACCTCAAGTGTATGATGATGTAGTAGAGTAGAGCTTGCCAACTATGTGAACACAGAAAGTTCTGCCGCCATGGCTTGTAGAACAATCATCTGACAAAAGTCGCGAACGACTCGGTCGCGAACAGGTCAAAGAAGGCTTGCTCAAGGAACGTCATCTGTCATTTCAGCGCGACGAATCGTCGAGCTAGTTTCCTCAATGATAACGCCGGAGCCAAAGTGGAATCACGCGATGGCTGCCCGCGTCAACCCGGCCACGTCGCCATGGAACACAGCCGTCCTCGTCCTCATTGATGTGTTATCTCTGATGGCGCTGTTTCTGTCTTACTGGCAGCCGACCGCATGGCTCTATTTCCTAGTCGATGTCGCTCTAGCCCTGCAAAGGCTGTACAGCAACTCTAGGCTTCCCCGAAGGCGTAGAGGGTGGGAATCAAGGCGAAGGCCTCAAAGATCTCTTTAATAAACAAATAAGATGGGCAGCTGACCACCTGGTCCCATGTATCTGATCATTATGAAAGCAAACTCTTGATAACCAAGAAAATGTAATGACAGGCAAGAGACTGATTGGTTAGGTAGGTGGTAATTGCCGAGGACAGTGGGCACGTCGTTTTCCAACACTCTAGACTTAGGCAGAAGGTAGACTACCTAACCTAGGTTTCAGCTACGAGTATGGTCCAAAGTTCAATGCTACCATTGACTCTGACAAAACCCGCGAATCGAGCTGTTCTCAAACAGTGATGTGTTGACTTTGATCTCTGTCACGGGAAGAATCTAGCATGAGGGATGAGTTTCAGCTCTCGATAGATATCATTCTAGAAGAGTAGCGGTCGGCAGCAACCAGCCGAATGATAGGAGCAGCCACCAAGGGATTACTCATTACATATATATTATCTAGCAGAGCTATCTGTCTGGCTACCTAGGTTAGTTTGTTCCAAGGACATGGTAGGCAGAGAGACTCATCGAGACCCTCCAGTTCTCTAGTAACCGACCATGTGGAAAATCCGGGGTAATTGCTCAATAAAGACTGGTATGGGCAGAAAAGGGTGTGGATCGGCAATTGGAGTATACAGACCGGGTGCGCGGCCCGCTCACCTTGAAAGATAAGCTGCAACCTTAAATGCCAGAGCTAAACTGTAGTCGTCGAGTGCTTGATAACGGTGTGAGATAGGCGAGATAAGATGCATGAGTATACGACACATACATATTGGCCCCTCATCCACATCGGTGTCTGAAGATATTTATGAATTTTGTGGCAGGATCTGCGAGTCACTTGGAAGATCGAGCTCAGCCCGAGACACAAAACATACCAACATGGCTTCCGAGAAGAAGACAATGTCCAATGTTGGACAGGACGCCATACAGCCGGCTTGGTCCACCAACGATGTCGTGGAGGGCGAGATGGAGAAGACACCCGAGGTCCAGGGAGTCTTCAAGCCGACTGAAGATGGCGTCGACTTTCGCACCGTGAGCTGGCAGAGGGCAACCGTCATCTTTCTCAAGATCAATTTCGCTATGAGTATCCTCGCTGTCCCCGGGTCACTGGGCACACTGGGAGCAGTGGGTGGTGCTTTGTCGATTGTGGGTTGGGAGGCATTGAATACCTGTAAGCATTCATCCGCAGCTGAAAACATATACAAGAAATGGCTGTATGCTGATCCGAATAGACACTGCGATCCTTATCGGAGACTTCCGAAACCGCCATCCCGAAGTTCACAGTAAGTCATCGGCTCGACCACATACAGTTTGCTCCGACTAACACCGCCTCAGCCCTCGCGGATGCTTGCGCTATACTCTGGGGCCCGTTGGGGCGCGAGGTATGCGGAATCATGATTCTTCTGGCCCAGACCCTCATCACCGCGGCCGGAATCGTCTCGACCGACACGGCCTTTAACGCACTTTCGGACCATGGAGCTTGCACCGTGGTCTTTGCGTTCGTGTCGGCGGCCCTGATTACTGGTTTCTCTTCGATTAGGACATTCTCGCGACTAGGATGGCTCACGTGGTAAGTCCGGGCCAAACATTCGGGATGAGTGCACACGTAGACACTGATAATTCGGGGTAGGGCTGGTTTCATTACCTTCTTCATTGCAGTCTTTATCTTCGTCATCGCCGTCACTCAACAAGACCGGCCGGCAGCGGCACCGCAGACCGGACCATATGACCTTGGCTGGCGATCCATGGCATACCCAACTTTTGCCGCTGGCATGACAGCATCGGCCAACATCTTCCTTTGTGGCTCCGGTGGCTCAAGTAAGTCCGAAAGCATCATGAAATATGGCACATGTTATCCCTAGGACGATGAATAACCCAATATTTCACAGTGTACCTTCCCATCATCTCCGAGATGCGCCGCCCCCAAGACTACCGCAAGGCCTGCTACGTCAACGGCGTCATCATCGGGCTGCTGTACCTCGTCTTCAGCCTGGTCATCTACCGGTACACGGGGCAGTGGCTGACGACGCCGGCGTTCGGCAGCGCGGGCACCCTGTTCAAGAAGATCAGCTACGGCGTCGCGCTGCCGGGGCTCGTCATCGGCAACGGCATCTACCAGCACGTCGCGGCCAAGTACCTGTTCGTGCGGCTGCTGCGCAACACGCGCCACCTGCAGGCCGACACCGTGCTGCACTGGTCCACCTGGCTCGGCGTCAACCTCGTCCTCGGCTCGCTCGCCTTCATCATCAGCCAGGCCGTGCCCATCCTCAACTACCTCCTCGGCCTGGCCGGCAGTCTGTTCTCGGCGCCCTTCTGTCTCATCTTCCCGGCGCTGTTTTGGATGCACGACTTCAAGGGGTACAAGACCCTTTCGGGCAAGAACAAGGCGCTCTGGTGGCTGCATGCGCTCATTATTGCCATTGGTAGTTTCATGGTTGTCGGTGGAACGTAAGTCACATGTGTCCTTGATCCCTCATAAACCTTTGTACGTACACTGACCTGAGAACCAGTTATGGTGTTGCTCTTTCCATTCAAGAGGCGTACGCAACCGGTCTTATTGCCAAGGTCTTTGACTGCGCCGACAACTCGGGAACAGTCTCGTAAACTTTGAGATATGGCTGGTAGCATTGAGAAAAGTGCTCACAACTCCGAATTATGTTTGATGACTGTTACGTACTATTAGATATTTAGCCATCACGATAAATGAAAGAAGAGAAGAGGCGCGACGCTTTAATCATAGACATTACCATTGCATAAAAATCGACAATGCTCCGCTAAATACAAGACAAATCTAATCCAGAATATCGTATCCCTCTCCAAATTTCTATACTCCTCTCATAAACCCCCTCTTCCGAATCGGGGGCTTCTGTCCCGGCTCCTTGGGAAACTCCTGCTCGCCGTCCGACGTATCCACCACATAGCGATCCTTCTCCTTCTCGGCCTTCCTCTTGTCGTGTTCGGCCTTCCACCGCATAAAATAACAACAAAACGGGAACAGCACCGTGTTGATCGCGCACCACGCAAACAGAATACCGAAATTCAACCCGATCCTCGAGTGCAGATCAAACAATATAGACCGACTGGCCTCGACAATATTGTGCAGCGGCCAGGCGTATCCCCACTTGAAAAAGCCGGGCGCCAGGTCGATCGTATAAAACGCCGTGGCGACGTTGCTAATGACCCAGAAGATGAGCCACAGCGCGGTCCAGGGCTGGCCGACGAGCATGGCGACGTTCTCGCACGCCAGGCCCAGCGCGATCATGCCGACGAAATTGACCATCCAGTAGACGGGGAACGAGCCGCGGCCGTAGGCCGTCGCGTTGAGCGCGACGTCGACGGAAGACCCCGGACCTTTCCAGAACGGGATCTGGAACGCCAGCGACACGAGCGAGTAGGCCAGCGAGATGAGCACGTACGACGCCACGGTCGCGCACCACCGCCAGGCGATGAACTGCCAGAAATGCAGCGGGGGGTGGCCCACGGGCGTGATGTACTTTTGGTGGATCGGCAGGAAAAAGGAAAACGAAAAAAAGGCCATGATGATGAGATAAATGAGCCCGATGGTCACGGATGGCGTGGCCGTCGGCGGCTGGAACGGCCGCAGGTCGATGGTCAGGGGCGCGATGCCCGGGTTCACGGCGGTGGGCGCGGCGCCCAGCATGGCCTTGGTGATGGAGTCGTTGCCGGCGAGCTGCTGCGCCCACATGGGCCCGAACTCGGCCATGAGCATCTTGGTAAACGTCTGGAGCTGCGGCTGGATGTAGTTGTACGACGTGGTTTCGGACCGCGCAGAGAGCAGGATCATCTGGATCGCACCCGTCGGATCGTAACTGGCGTTGCCGCTCGCGACGGCCTCGGTCAGCAGGGCCGTCGCATTGGGGTTCACGATTATGGCAGCGTAGCTGTGGAAGTCGTATACCGACTGTCTGACAGCTATCGGGTCATAGTCGAAATTCGAGGCCGGCACAACTTCATATCCAAGAGAGGGTTGGTCGACCATGTTCACGGTTTGTTGAGCTAGCTTGGTCACCATCGGCCCAATGAGAGGTTGTACGTTGTTATAAGGGGCGACCTGTCCGTCGAAATCAACCACCTGGACAGTCAACGCGCGCATGTTCTCTTCCACGCGGAAGAGTACTGCCCAGTATAGTGCGAGTACGGCCATGATGAAGCATATAAGAATGAGTACTGTTGAAACCATTAGCCGATATGTTCATCCGGTATTTTGGCTTGTGACATACCTGTCTGAGCCCATAACCTCAAGACGTGGGCTCGTACTTTGCTCATGCGATGATGCCAGAATCCCACAGATTGATGCGGCTGGCTATAATGCCTGTCCGAGTGAGACTTGCCGGCCTCGGCATCACGGCCCTGTAAAGTATCATCAGAGCCTTCACGGCTGGATGCGTTGTGATTCGCCATGATGATTTCTGGCAACTCTAGAGTCTCTTCCAGATAGACCTGGAATGGAGCACACGACACTGCTAAGAAAAAAAAAAAAAATCTTTTCGTCGCGACTCGCGAGGCCAGGTACCTATTCAGAGGGCACTACAACTTTATAACTACCAAAGCATATCGCGCGAGATCAAAAAGAAGACCAGACTTTTTACACGGTCAATGACGCTCACAACCCTTCTGGGTCAAATTTTCGCTTCTTATTAATGATCTATAAGTCTTTCGGTTCCCGAAGGGCCGAGAGCAGTGAGAGTGACGCGCCGAGGGAAATAAAGAAGCCGGCAGAAACGGTGGAAATAACAGTAATGATGTCACTCCCCTGAGGGCTCCACTCCTACCGAGGGATCCGTGCTCATCCATTACCTAGTACAGCACTGACAGCGGAAGGTCCGCGATCCACAAGGCTGACGGGGATTGTTGCAAAACTGCAAATCTGTTGACAAAGGTAAGTGGCCTTCTATTCATTTGATAGACAACCGTCAGAATAACAAGAGTTGAGAGAAGCTCAAGGGATGCCAGGTACCAAACCTTACTTCAACATCTCACCCCCAACCCGACTGAGACATGACCCCACCAACACCAAACTCACTCTTCACTGGGGTTAAGTTTGGGGTATCACAAGAGAGAAAAATAAAATAAAAAATAAAAATTGTGATTGAAAACAGCCCTGGTTGTGTTGACCTTGAGCAATCTTCAGGATAAGGATCACAATCAAACAGTCCTTGGGGATGAATTCACCCATGGCATCTCGTGCTATGACTCTATAACACAGCCAAGCTAGGCTGGCTCACGGTGTATCATTGCTTCATCATTTCATAAAATATAGTCTAAATGCAATGCCCGACCTCATGGATGGGAAGAACAGCCTGCTAGTCGTTCTCGCGTCCTGCCAGCCAGACCTTGCCTTTCAGATCGTCGATCACGCTTTGCCGAAGCCAGCCCTCATCTTTCCACTCCTCGCCATCTGTATTTGCATCTCTGTCCCCGGCATGTCTGGCCTTCCAATCCGCCCAGTCAAATAGACCCTTGAGCCCAAGAAGATCGTCTCGGTTGCCAGAGTTGATGCTTTCCTCGAGTATGAGCCTTGCATCCACGACGCTCGCCTGGCTGTGACTGACGTTGGGGCCACCAACCCCGCTGTCTAGAGCCATATCACGCTCCGCGTGCGTGAGCTTTCCCAGACTTGTCGCCGTATCGAACAACCATGTCAAAGGCTGTGCTGTCTCTTCTTTTGAAGTCGCCGCCCCTTGCCGGCCTAGTGCAAGCAGTGTGGCAGAGAATGGGGTTCCGTCCACTGGCTTTCTCCGTAGGCATAAGACTTGGTTCTCTCGGAACCTTTCTTTCATCTTATCTCCTTCGGCACCGGAGAAAGTCAAGTCGAGGTTCCAATACTCTGGACTGTTTGTACACAAGCTGACCATATCATCTAGCGGCGGCAACAAGCAAGGCGTGTTTCGCACCTGGGCAGGCTTGCCGTCCTTCAATTCAATGTAAATCGGCACACTGACAGGCGTGTTGGTGGACAAATCTTTCGTCACCAGGCACCGAGGATCAGTAGCCAGAACCCAGAAGTGTCGGAACGCCTGGAGGTGGCTCTTGTTGTCTTGGACTTGGTCCGGGAACACCGGATAGAAGGCCACCAATAAGGATGCGATTGCCAAGTTGGATGTGCTGAACGTTTGGGTTCCACAGCCAAGAGATAAAACACCAATCGCCATGTGCGCTGCCATGTGCGAGCCGTATGTCGTCTCTGTATCGTTTCGTCCGTGCAGTGATCTCAGAATCCGGAGGACCTTCAAGTCGCAAGTTCCTGCCATGACCGTGGCGGTCGAAAGTGCCACAATGTCCAAGCACATCCGGGCCGTAACATGCACTGTGCGGTCATCAAAGCTTGCTTTGGGCGATGCAGATCGGCAGTATCCGTAGAAGCGTTGCAGATACACGAGGAGCAGGTCACGCACACGCAAGTCTCCTGAGCCGGCATACCGCAGCGCGACGGCGTAGCAAAGACCCGCAAGGATCGTGAGAAACGGCAGATCTGTACTGTTGAGCGGCCCCCGGACCGGGTGATCGAAAGGTTGCGTGGGAGGGTTCACTCGCGCATGATATCTGGCTGGTAAATTCTTACGTATCCAGCCATGATCAGGCTTGATTTCAGACCACAGGATCAGGTGCTTCGCGACAGTGCGCAGCAGCAGAATGTCGGGACGTATGTAGTCAAACTGCAGTAAAGCGTCCGGCACATCAATCTTTCGGGCCACAATGTGGTCCTCTGACTTCATGTATATAAGCGCTACTGCCATGACGGCAGCTGCACTTGATCGGTCAAGGATGTGCACAACCTCAATGTTCTTCGTGGATGACGCAAGCGTCAGCAGTTGCTCCGTGATTCGCATGTCGTGGAGACCCTTCAGGTCTGCACCCTTGCCCAAGTTGATGAAGCCAAGGGCAAAGCCAGCGGCTAATCGATAGCACTCGCTTCGCAGTGGCTCCTCATCGTCTTCCGTCTCGACATGTTGGATCTCCGACATCATTATTTCGCTCATCCGTCGATGTTGGCTGTTGCAGTACAGAAGGCCAATGCCCATAATACCAGTCGTCTGTGTAAGAGGTGACAGGTTGAGCTCAGCCGCGCCGCGTGGCAGCATACGCGTAACATGTACAGAGAGTAGGCGGGTGATGAGCGAATCCATTGTACCGATGTATGAAGCGGCAAGCCCAAGGAGAAGTCCGATTGACGTCATGGTGTGCTTCGGAGTCAGGTACTTGAAGGCAACCCATTTGGCCAAACCTTTGAGGTGTCCGTTCAAGCCAAGTGCGAGCAGGAACCCAGCATGTCGATTGTTGAGATCATTGCCAGGCTTGTTGTACAGAATCCATGATGTATCGACGCCCTTTGCCTGTCGTGATATTGAAAGACCTGCGGCAACACCCGAGTGGAAGAAGGCCCAAGCAATTTTCTCCTCAGTAAAGAGTGACTTGTCCACTCCGACCGTGACGTTCGTTGGCTTTACGATACAGTTGAGCACAAAGCCATTGATATGATACTTTTGTGTGAGGAGCGGGAAGCGGAGCCCGTAATTCAGAAGCCCACGACTGGTAGGTATAGACAGGGTATTGGTGGCAAGTCGTGTTACAAGCTCTTTTTGTTGTTCGAGGTAGAACGGCTCCGTCCACTCGGGCTCGGGTTCCAAGCGTACAGCTCTAGGCTTGGTGGTGTTGAGCATAAGCCTTGTTTCCTCCAGGCGACGATCTTCCTTGAAAATAGCGCGGATTACTGCTTGTTTGTCGCTCTCGGCGCTGTCCTCGGCTGGAGCATCGTTGAAGTCCATCACATTCTGGCACAGAGAGCTAAAGTCCCAAGAAGATGTGTGCGATGAGGGCTAGTAGTTTGTTAGTAGGTTTCACCCTATTGGGAATCTGTACGACTTACATTGAGACTGACAGAGCTCCAAGAGCTGTTGCCGACTGGTGAAAGTACAGATTCAATGTCGCCACGATTGACGAGATCGAGGAGGCTCTTGGACCAGCCAGGGGGCGGACGAACTTGGCACTGGAAGATGGCGTCCTGTAGGGGAACACGTATGGTTTCCGGAAAAGATTCCAGCCTGGCAGGTGTGATGCCACTGGTGTACATTGCTTCCACAAAATGGATGGGCGATGGCGTGTCGACCTTGAATGTCTGGAAGAAATGCAAAAGCAATCTTATCTGCGGCAGATTGGTTGCTGGTATGGTCGCCACAGCTTGTGGTATTGGGATCGAAGTATCCTGTATCAAGCAGGCTTGTGCCCACCCTATGGCGCTCCACAAAGGCGCTTCTGGTACACGCATGGCAATGGAGGCACTGGTGAGATTGTCGTGAGATCCCACGTAATCCAGGGGCATTTCCAGCTCGTATGCAAGCACCCAGTTATTCCAGCGCAGCCACTTGGCAATTTGCATAATTAGCGCTTGGAGGTCCGAGGAACCAGGTGACGTTTGATGCGACACGCTGATATCAAGCTTTTGCTCTTCCACCAAGAAATGCAACAAACTCAAGATTTGTTGTGCGTAGTGAACACGACTTGGCTCCGACTGGCCTGCCGCCGTGGGCAAATATCCAGCTTGGCCGCAAGCGGCTTCTCCAGACTTGGTCGCCATGAACGCTTGTGCATGTTTGATATGAGAGAGCATGAATGAGAACTCTTCCTGTCGCCCTTGACTGGGCTGAAACATAGTTGAAGTAGTATCTTCCTCTTCCATGATCCATTGCCAGCCTCGAGTCTGCATCCAGTGTGGATGCGTAGCAGAATTGGGTGTCTCGGTCAGATTCATAGCATCCCAGTCACTCAAATCGACTTGAGCACCGCTACTGGATCTCAACAGGCTTCTCTTCCGTCGATGACTGGTCGGAGAGCCAAAAGAGGTGGTGACTCCGTCGAATCCCAGCGCACCATAGATTGTCAACAGCTGAATGGCAAAAGCAGACCACTCGACATCTGCACAGTCAACATTCTCTTTTCGAAGCCAATCCATAATATGCCACCATCCAGCAAGTAGCTTATCACCTGTCGGAATCGGCAGTGCTGCTCTGAGAATGTCATATATCTTCACGACTTGTGGACTCGTTGGCTGTAATTGAATCTTGATCTGGTGAAGCTGGTGATTTTCTCCATCCTCGATATCGACCACTCCATTCAATCTGGGGAATCGCACACCAGCCAATTCACGCACGGCTGGTTTGACGGCTCGGCGGAGACCAACTTCTCTCATCACAAGGCTACCACGCTCATCCAAACCTCGCATATTGGACAGCAAGAGCTTTGATGGAGGATGAATCGAGGTGAGCTCGCTCCAGGGCGCCTGCAGGCTGAGTTCCCGGTCTCCATTGGCAGATTCGGACAAAACTAGGATCATGGACACAGACTTGTCAGTGATTTTGCAGCAGTCTATCACATTTTGTGCTTTTCGCAGCTGTCCGAACGTAACGTTCGTTGTGCCGGCATTTGATGCTGCGGATTTGGCAGTCGTTTGTAGATGTAGTGTCAGCAGCTGCAGTCGCTTCTCCATCGAGTCTTGCACTCCGACAAGTACCTGACGACGGTGTTGCTCGTCCACTGTAGACTCGGGGCCCACCAGACAGAACACCTTGCAATGCTCTTTCGCGGGAACTCTCGAGAGCGAGTATCTCACGTTGCTGTTGTCAACCGGGACACTGTGGATCTTTGTGAACAAGATCTCCCGCGCCAGACCATCAAAATCATGATCGTCGAGCCCCATGGTATGAAAGCCCTCAAAATCACCACCAGTACGGAGTTCTTCCAGCAAGTCATCTACCGGGGGCTCCAAGAAGCTGGCGAGGGCATTGGTTGTCTGTGTCGCTGGCCCGCCAAAGCTTGCGCCTGGGAAAATACCACTCGTGCGTGCGCGCGTACCCCCGTAAGAAGTCTCACGACGACCTCCAGTGAGATTAGCGACTTGAGGTTGATCGTTGAAGCCTGCTCGGTCTTGGGACGCTGAAAGGTCTGCTCTTGCAAGCATGGAGCTGACCCGACGGGAAGTTCGCCGGCCTGCTGCCGCATCTTTTTCAAGCCCGAGCGTGGACTCGAGATTTTCCAAAGCTTTGTCGGCTTTCTCCTGCTTTTCACTTTTTCGGCTTCGCTTTCCTGGCAGCGTGGCGCCGAAGCTCTCTTGGAAACTCTGTTGGACCGGAGACGTAACACCGGCTGTATGGCCCGGTTGCATTGAGCTTCGGCGACGATCCGTCTTCTTCTTTACAGCCTTTGGGGCACGAAAAGGGTCTTCTCGTTGAAGATAAGACATTCGCCAGACAGTGTACGTACTGGACTCTCGGTTTATGGTCACTGCAAGCGTTAAAGGTTCGGACTGTTCTTTAGCAGCTGGACCCGTGGCTGGAATCTCTTCAATGTGAAGTATTTCTTCCGCTCGGTCGAGAAAAGATGGTGGCTTGACCGAGGCTCTCCGACCCTTTTGTTTTACATTTTTGTCAGACTGGGTGACCACCAAGCCCATGTCGAGTAGGGGATCGGTGAGAGACACGAGGCGAGGCCAGTGCGAGTCCTCTCTTTCGCTTGGTATGTCCCATACATTATGCATATCGTTGTTGAGCCTTAGTGGCAGCGCTTTTGGCCTGCCCAGTGTCTCCGTCGTGAATGTAGATTGCTGCGAGGTTCGCATTGATGCGGGAGAATTCTGAGGCGATATGAACGAGTTCGGCGGTACTCTAGGAAATTTGATGCTGGCAGCGGTAGCGACATCGTTTCTCTGCCTGCGCTGGAGGATGACACCGTGGGGTGCCGCGCAAGCAGATTCCACCTCAAACGGGAGATGGAGGACATGGCTGGTTCCATCCAAGAAAAAGACGTGAGCCTGAGTTTGTAAGACAACGACTAGAGCCTTCGCGAGCTGGCGGCCGTCGGGGGCGAGCTTCGTCTGAGGAGCGTTTTGTAGGCTGTTTTGCGAGGGCTGGCCTGACGTTGGAAAATAGGTCAAGAGGGCTTGCGTGACAGTCTCCTTCTCGAGCTTGAAACCAAAACACTTGCGAAATATGTTTCCTCGCGACCAGACGACTGCTTCCTTGGTGACCAACAGCTCATCCTCTCCAACGTCGCCACCACTGTGGTTCACGAACGTCTCCCAGGTGTATTCCGTGCTCGGCGCATTTTCGTTGATTAGCTGTTCCTGGATGGCATACTGAAGTGCGGTTGGCTGGTGCAGCCCCAGCGATGTCACCGCAGCCATTGTCGAGACCAGGGCTCCATTGAGGCTTGCTCGCGCGTTCTTGTGTGTCGTAGGCTGAGTTTGTGGTCTCGTGTCGCTGTTGTGCTGTTACTGCAGCAGCAGTCGTGAAATTTGGGTCTGATTGCCCTCGGATGCGCGTAAGTGCAACCACATTCCCATGGAGACGCGACTGCCACTTCCCAAGAGCTAAATTCCATAATCAGGTACCCTGTTGGGGGAGGGGCACGGGTAGCATGAAAGCTATTCGTCAATGTTGGGGTACACAGTGCGCTTCTCTCTAGTTGATCACTGGCAGTCAGGCCAGCCCGCACTAGAGCCCAGCTATGACAGTGCAAAATCAGCGCCATGAACGGTAGAGCTAATACTACAGATACAAGGATGGCTGACGTAGCTGCTTTCATTTTGGAGTCTCGGCTTGAAGCTACTGGGCAGCTCCCAAAGCTACAAGAGCGCATCAACAACAACTAACTCGCGATCGGTGTGAGTGGTGTCAGGTCCTTTGTCCAGCCATGCGAAGGTCTTTTTCTAGTTGCTCATCATGACGGAAGCGCCACCCGACCTGGGCGACAACGCAGACCGCCAACATGACGAGACGCCATCTGATTCGGGACCGGAGCTCGTCAAGGTCGAGCCACGGCCCGAGGAGGACAGCCCTGTGGCTCACGACTCGGGGGAGAGCGACGACAGTGGTGAAGGCGACGAGATAGCAGAGCGCAGCGACTCCGACGACGATGATGAGGACGATACGGACGATGAGGACGACGAGCCGAGGCTCAAATATGCGCGCCTCACCCAACACTTGAATGCCGTCTATCGGCAAGATATGACCACCGCCTTTATGGTTGCTGGCGACAAGATGATTATTGGTACCGACGGAGGCAATATTGTAAGGACCATGGTCGAAAATGCAGTTTGCTATGTGCGCAGGGTTAATCAATATGTGTTCAGCACGTTGTCCAACTTCCCATCTTCCAGACTTTGCGACATTACCATGCTCACCAAGCTTCCGTATTGAACGTTTCCATATCGCCCTACCCACCGCCATTACCGCCGACATCTCTCAAGTCCGATGTGGCGACAAAGGCAATGTCGGCGGCAGCGCCTTCGAGAAAGACGACAGCGACTGACATGCCCCGTAAATCTCGCGAGCCTGAACCACTACCAAATATCCCGTCCAACAACATATTCATCGGCACATCGTCTATGGATGGCCATGTCTGTGTGCAGTCTCTCATAGATTTCAAGGATGTATCATTGAGGAACTTCGCAAGGCCTGTGCATGCTGTCGCCCTCTCCCCGGATTATAAGAATGACAGGACCTACATTTCCGGTGGCACTGCCGGAAGTCTCGTTCTCACCGTCACACCGCCTCAGGGTCGAAGCACGTCTTCGACAGTCGGCACCGCTGCCGCGGCAGCTTCCGGGTGGCTGGGCAGTATGGGATTGGGGGCCAACACTGGTAGAGACACAGTACTTCATTCTGGTGAAGGAACCATCAGTGCGATTAAATGGTCGCTCTCTGGCAAATATGTTGTTTGGTTGAACGAGCATGGCATCAAGATCATGCGATCCAAGCTGCACCTGGAGTCTGCCGATGCAGAGGATGCATGGAAACGTATTGGCCACATCGACAGACCACAGACAGATGAGTGGGAAGAAATGGCTGGCGTTTGGAAGGGCCGAGCCGAGTGGATTGACGAACAGTCCATTGATTCGGATGAAGATGGGAACCCATCCGAGCCGGTCACTGGCTCGATGGCTGCGCCGCCGAAAAAGACAACGAAACAGGATAAGCAGTTTGAGAGATTGCTGGTTGGGTGGGGAGGCACTATTTGGATAATACACGTGCATGCCGGTGGCATTGGTGCTGGGCGGCACGTGGGCGAGAAATCCATTGGCAGGGCGGAGATCGCAAAGAAGTAAGTGACAGAATCCAGTCATGATATCACGTCGCAGCTAACCCTTCCAGACTACGTATGGACTGTATTATTTCCGGCATTTCTTTATATACCCAGAGGCTGCTTCTTGTTTTAGCATATTGTAAACCAGACCATGAGGATGATGAGGAGGACGACATCAAACACGCCAAAGGGCACAAGGCAAAACTGTCTACGGCATCAGCTGGAAGCGAACCGTCAGGTGGCATAAAACGCCATCCCAACGCATTGGCCCCCGAGCTCCGATTGATCGATCTCGTCTCGCAATCCGAAATCGACAAGGACAGTCTGACTGTCAGTCGCTATGAGCGACTAAAGTCTAACGATTATCATCTCGGCGTATTACCTGCCAAAAATGCAGCGTCAGTCGTGGAATCTCGTGGTGTCCTGGAGGCCATGACCAACTTCGGCGCTGATATGTGGAACGCGACTATCAATCCAAAGTCGCTATTCAGCTCTGGGGCCAGTGTCATGAGCAGCAAGGACAGCAACGACGGCGCGTCAAGTACACGCGTTGGAAGTACACTGGGTGGTGTTCGGCCTGCTCCCCGCTCGGCACCACAAACCGTGCACCCAAATCTGATCAAGCCAGGTGCCAAGATCTTCATTCACAGTCCATACGATTGTATCCTGGCCACCAAAAGAGACATGGGCGACCATCTGACCTGGCTTCTTGAGCACCATCGGTACGAGGCGGCATGGGCTCTCCTGGATGATCATCCCGAAATCATGGTTTCTCCCCCTGAAAGGCTGGCTGAATTGGTGCCATCAACGCCGAGCCAGTCCCAGCAGGGCAGCGATGACTTCTTTGAAGATGATGCGTCAGTTTCCGAGTCTCATCTTCGATCGCAATACTCCTCCGCTGAGAAGGAAAAGCGGCGAATTGGAGAATTGTGGATACAAGAATTAGTCGAAGCTGGAGAATGGGGTCGTGCTGGTCACATCGCCGCCCAGGTCCTCAATACTCCGGACCGCTGGGAGAAATGGATCTACACTTTTGCAGGCGCCCAGAAATTCGACGAGATAGTCGATCTAGTGCCGTCAGAGCCCATGCATCCTGCACTTCCAGGGACCGTCTACGAAATACTGCTCAACCACTACCTCCAGACTGATAAGCTTCGATTCAAAAAGCTTCTCGACCGTTGGGGCCCGGATCTGTTTGACACGAATACGATCACAACGGCCCTTGAGAATCAGCTCGCATATCGCGATGTTCGTGAGGACAGCGTCGAAGATGGCGAAAAGGGCCGAGACTGGCGAATCGTCGTAGAGTCTCTTGCATGGCTTCACGAGTCCAACGGAAAGCACAGAGACGCACTGAGGTGTTACATCAAGCTCCAGGATGCCGACTCCACTATGCGCTTGATAAGAGAGAATCACCTAGCGGACGCTGTCACGGATGATGTTGCCAGTTTCATTGCGCTTAGAGTGCCTGAAGCGGAACTCAATAAAATGACATCGGAAGAACTTGAAGAGGCAACCTCGGAAGCCATCACACTCCTCGTCGAAGAAGCTCAGCGGGGCTTGATCAAGCCCGCCACGGTCGTCCGGCAACTACAGAAGAAAGACTTGAACCGATACCTTTACTTCTACCTCCGCGGTCTATGGAAAGCTTACCGCGAGCAAGATCCCGACGAAGCAATTTGTCTCGTCGATGAGTTTGCTGATCTTGCAGTACATTTGTTTGCATCATTCGACCGAGAGCTCTTGATGGATCTCTTGAAAGTCTCGACCAGCTACACGTTTGAAAAGGCGGTCCAAGAGTGTGAAGGCTACAACTATGTTCCCGAACTGGTCCATCTGTACTCTGTCACAGGCCAGATGAAGCGAGCCCTATACCTGATCATCGATCGACTCGGAGACGTTTCCCAAGCCATTGCTTTCGCCAAGGATAAAGATGACCCAGATCTTTGGGAAGATCTTTTGCACTACAGCATGGACAAGCCACGCTTTATTCGGGGCTTGTTGGAGGAAGTTGGCACAGCCATCGACCCAATTACATTGGTGCGTCGCATACCAGAGGGTCTGGAAATCCCGGGCTTGAGAGAAGGTTTGAAACACATCATGAAAGAGCATGAGATCCAGTACAGTATCTCATCGGGAGTTGCTCGCGTTTTGCGATCCGAGGTGGCGGCGGCACAAAACATGCTGCGGATGGGTCAAAAGAAGGGTATCAAGTTCGAGGTGCTGGTCAAGGCAGAAGACCACGTAGACGTGCAAGTCAAGGAGGTAGCCACCATCGTCGCAAAGAGCACTGCGCAACAGCTGAGCGGGACCGACACACCGGCGGCACCAGACATCGTGGACCCGGCGGTTGCGCATGCCGTGGTGGGCGGCGCCAAATCACAACAACCGGCGCACGATCACCGCACCGCCCAGGCCGGCCACTGCGCGCAATGCCACGAGCCCTTCACGGAATGGGAAATGGAGACTCTGGTTGGTTTTGCATGTGGCCACGTCTTTCACGCAAGCCATCTACTCCAGTATCTTCATCCAGACGAGGAGCCCGATCCTAGCCTCACGGGTTACGAGAACGGAGACGAAGATCGGACTAGGGGTGGTCGCTTCGTGGGAAGCAAGGTCACTCGTGCCAGGTTGCTAAGAGACAAGGTCCAGGCTGGTTGTCCAGTGTGTCGTCAGAAGCGAGAAGAAGTTGAAGGGACTTCATGATCACTTTTCTATTAATCCATCCCCTGGCGATGCGCAGCGGTTAGAGTCGACAAGATACCTTCTGCTTCGAGATACATATATACATTTGCTCAAGTATTATATTGACCAAGCTTGCTTTGCCTTCAAGTGCCTCCGCTGTCCCACGAGAGTGACGGCCAACCATGAGATCAGTATCCAGCAGCTTCCAACATCACGGCAGAATTGCTCCTGCAATTGTACTCCTTTTTTGTTATAGGTATGCTTGTTCCCTTCTCTTGGCCAACACGGCGGACGGAAGGGCAGTCCGACGGCTCGACACGAACCAATTGATTCAATCGAGGCCCCTTGCATAACCTTTGCCTCAGACCCTCAGCTGTTCGTGGTACGATTCCCCGCGAATATCAGTGACACCTTCCGCGTCAAACAACAATTTAGAGTTGGAGATTGTGATGTCATGCCGCTTCGATGTCGAGCTTCAATCCCTCCCTCCCCTCATCTCGACTCTCCTCCCCCGCACGCCTGTAGTCATCAACCTCTCAGAGCTCGCGGATTTGATTTCTAGGACTCAATTGTTCTTCTCTCAGTAAACCAACATCTCACATCGGCTTTGAGATTGTTGTTGTTGATGAAGTAAACAATGTCGAACCCAGATCTGGACCGCAATTCGCTGCTGGGCGGTCGAACCATCCAGTTCAACGCCTCAGCTTCCACGCCGCGTTACTCGGACTCGCCGCCCTCTCCAGCAGCAGTCCCCCTTGACCACAAGCTCCCCGGCCACCACAACTCGGTTCCCCACTATCACCAGAGCTGGCACCGTGAGCTGCTAGACGTCGGAATCTTCAAAGATACCCTCTTTCCCAGCCTGTCTCTCCATGGAACCCTAGCTCTGGCTGCCTACGGCATTGGCCGTGCCACCAACACCGTAGAGGTTAAGAATCTACTGTGGCCAACTGCCCCTATAGCCAATGCCTGGTGGTCAGCTGTCGGTCGCAAGGTCCAGCGAGGCCTGACCCTGGGACAGGCCCTTTCCTTGCTCTCCCGTCCTGAACGTCTCTTGCTCACCGGCGTCACTCTCTGGGGTGGTCGTCTGCTCTACCGCGTAGCAAGCCGCTCAATTCGACGCCGCAAGTCCCAGAAGGGCACAGATGATACCCGCTGGGAGGAGGCCAAGAAGGATCCCGACTTCTGGAACAAAGCCATCTTCACCATATTTCTTCCCGAGGCCCTGATCCAGACCATTATCACGCTTCCCTTCACTGCCCCGTACCACCACCAGGGCAAGGTCATCAGTGGCTACCACCCCGTTATTCAGAGCGTCGCCGTCGGTCTCTTCTCAGCCGGCCTTGCTCTCGAGATTTTGGCTGACAACCAGCTCTCCGCATACAAGGAGACCGCCAACGACGAGCGTGCCGTCTGCAAGGAGGGCGTCTGGTCGCTGGTCCGCCACCCCAACTACCTCGGCGATGCGCTCATCCACTTCTCATTCCCAGTCCTTCTGTACGGCTCAGACCTGCTGGCGCCCATTGAGATCCTCGGCAGCATTGCCAACTACTTCTTCCTCCGCTACGTCGGTGGCGACAAGCAGACCGAGGCACACCAGCACCGGCGATACTCGCAATCGAGCCTCGAGAAGCACGCCGACTTTGAGCGCTTCAAGCAGAGCCACAACTCGTTCTGGCCCAAGGCCGACGTCTTGACCAACAAGTGGCTGTGGATCGTCGTGGGAGCCGGAGCCGCTGGTGCGGCGGCCGAGCAGGTCATCAACCAGTTCATCTGAACCAGATTGTCTTAAAATGTGTAGGGAATATCATTGAAGACCATTGCAGCTCCGATGCATGAAATATGAGATTGCTCGGAAAAGCTAGTACGAATCAGGTCGGTCTGTGTTTTGTACTTCTTATGCCGCTAATTTATTAGTTATGTTGGTCATGACTTGTTCCAACGTTCTCTACTCAACCTTTTGCGGCTCTGGGTCGTCAATTGAGCTTTGCCAGGTGCTCTTTGTCACAATTTATCCAAATAGTAAATGCAAACATCAGAAAGAGTTAAAACGCAACAACCACAAAATTATCAAGATTGAATCTATCATGAAAGTGAAACGACCAAGCCAACAGGAAATGTGAAGCCCTGGGGTTCGGGTCTATAGTCAAGAGGGCGCAGTTTTCCTGTCCCAGTATCCAGTAATACTGAATATGTGTGTTTGTATATCTGAATCAGCGGTTCTCCTCTCGTCACTCGTCAAAGCCTCAGTCGTCGTCAAACGGCACCTCATCCTCGTGCGACGGGTCCTCGAGCCCCTCGAGCCTGGCGTTGCGTGCCCGTATGTACTTGGGGTCGTGCCTCAGGGCGGCGTACGTCTTGGCGTCGACGTGCACGACGGGCCCGCCGGGGGACGCCCTGGCCTTGAGCGCCTGCAGCTCGCCGCCGACGATCCACCAGAGGAAGACGGACTTGTTGTAGTAGAGCTTGTAGTACGCCGACGCCCGGAGCAGGCTCCACTCGGTGAACTGGCGGGGGGCGTCCGGGTGCCCGTTGGTGATGATCTGCTCAATGGTGCCGCTGAAGCCGCGGGGCTGGATGCGCTGGAACGCGTCGTGGGCGTGCGCGACCTTGGCGTCGAAGCTGAGCCCTTCGTTGGCATTGAGCTTGTCGACGACGGTGCGCTGGAAGGCTTCAATGTCGTTCTTCAGGTCGATCATGCCCTTGGCCACTCTCCTGTTGTGCGCGTCTTGCATCTTCTTGTAGTGGTTCCACACGAAGGCGAGATCCGCATCCCACATCTCGGCCTTGATGCCCTGCGTGGACTTGCTCAGACGCTCCAGCTCGGCGTCGACCTTGGGTATCATGACGCTGAATTTGAGGTAGTCAATGATGTGCGTTTTGGGCGCGTCGCCTCTCCAGCTGTCTAATTTGTACTTCGGCGCGGGAGGCTCTGGTTTCCCCTTGAGGAGTGATTTCTTGAATCGGGCAAAGTCTTTATTCGTGAACACGATTCCCTGCTTTCCTTGATCAACGAGATTACTCAGCATTGTGCTGAGCTTGACAGCTGTAGAGTCCGAGACCGAGTCTCTCTTGTAGCAGAGGTTCTCCTTGAACACAGTACACATGCCCAGGAATTTGGGTTGCATGTTGAACTCGAAACCCTCTTCGAGGAATTTCAGTGTGGCGTTATCTCCGTGGTCGCGCATGAGCTCTTTGTACTTGCCGGTTCGCTTGGATATGAAGCCTTCTTTGAGAAGATCTGGCGCCTTAGGCACGGCCGCTGACTTGAAGTTGTCTACAATGTTGGGGTCCCAGCACACCCACGCCATGTCACCATCGTAGTCGCCACCACTCAGCTTGTCGGCGAGCGAAGAATCTCCCGTGCTTGGGAACACAATGACGTCTTTGAGAGCTCCCAGCTCTGGCTTGAAGACAGCCTTGACCTTTTGGATATCGCTGGCAAAATGAGCTGGTGAGCGTGCAACAAGGACATCCACTCCGTGTAGGTGGGTATCCGCGAAGCCAGAGAGTTCGTCTTTGAAACTCGACGAGAAACTGACGTGGACCTCGTCCTCTGCCAGGATACCCTCGAAGTCAATGACCATGTAGGCATACATTGACTGGCCAATATTGATATTGATGCGTCGTTTCAGCTCCTCGCATCTTTCCTTGCACAGCTTCCAGACCATATCCCACAGCATCTTCAGCTTCAAGGGGTGGAAGCCCGCAGCCAAGTAAAATTGGATGCGATCCTCGTCATGCCGAGGAACGCCTCCCAACCATGGTACTTGATCTCCATCCAAGCGCTCCATTCGACGCGAGGTGGAGCTCTTTTCAACCCATGCAGAACATGACAGCGGGTCCTGCATTGCTATGCGCTGAGCCTCTATTTCCTCATCCAGAATACTTAGCAGAAGAGTCTGAAGATGGTCTCGTAACGCATCTTTGTGCCGTTTTGTAGGTGCCTGATGCATGAGAATCGGCAAGAATTGTGTGTTGAGGCTGGCTGAGATTGGGAGCTGGGGATAACTGCTGACTTCAAAAGTTCGATGATCATCATCTTCGAAATCGCAATTCCATTTCCGCTGCGACGGATATGTCTCGATCCATAACTCGTTGCCCTTGTCAGCAACGTCAATGATCCAGAATCCTTTGGCACTCCCGATACGACCTTGGAATCCCGCTGGCGTCTCAGTCAATCCCATAGCGTCACGGATTTGTCGTGCGAGTAAAGGCGACATGCGGCCAATGCCATCGTTCATCACATTCCCAGTCGGGGAGAGAATGTCGGTTTCCATGTGGCGGAGCTGACTCTTTGTCAAAATGAAGGTCGGTTCGGTACGACTGAGACCGAGGGATATGCGAGAGAAGAGCTTCAAAACTGGCTGTTGAGCACTTTCAGACGGTTGAAGAAGCCAATCTATCAAGCCAGTCACACTCATCTTTGTGTGACCGTCGACCGGTTCGTGCTTCTCGGGATATTGCGTCCACCCGCTTGGCATTCGAAAGTCATTTCCGTCTTGTGCAAAAAGATTGAAGCGATCCTTCATGACCTGCTTCGGCTCTGGCTCAAACCAATCGCTCTTGCTTGTGGACTTTTTGGGCGGCCCGTCACGAAAAGACCGGACATAAAACGGCTTCCACAATCGACCTGCCAGTGGATGAAGATTGGAGGACAGCCAACGTCTTGTGTAAGCAATACCGTCATCCGATAAAGCTTTCAGAGCAGGCACGTTTTTTGCATCGATCGAAGGAACAATCATTTCAATGAACCTATCGGAGCCAAATCGACGAGCGAGACGGTGAGTATGATCGATTTTGAGGGGATGCAGCTGTACTTGAAAGAACGGCCCGGTACTGGCAGTCGATGGGGTCAAAGTCATGACGAGAATGACAGCCTGTTTGTGCAAGCGGAAATCATCACCGGCAGCGGCGTCCCAAGCAGCTTTGCTTGACTTTTCAGGGAGCGTTTTGTCTTTGAATGCTTCGTGGTCATGAAGGGCGCGCCAGAGCTTGTTCTGGTCACACCACGACTCTTCAAACTCCGTCTCGAATAACTGTGTGTCTATATTGCAGTGTGTCAAGGCACGAAGCACTTCCCACATCACCACAAATGGTGCCTTCTCCAAACCGGGGGGTATGCCAGCTGGATCAATAAGTTTCAGCAAATGCGAGCAACTTTTCTGGTTTTACTTACGCCAAGATGAATTCAAGCGAGCGTCCAGCTCCATGATAGCAGGTGATGTATTCTGCTTCGTCTCGGACTCTCGGAAGCTTTCCTCGAGCCGAATCAACTCTTCTGGCACTGGTAGGCTACTGAAATCGGAATATGTGTGAGTTGGTGAGCTACTGTCCAAGAATTGCCGTACATTCTCAAATGTGTCAATAGGCTGGGCATTGTTCTGGATATGATTAAAGGACTCGTTTAAGGCCCTCAGTGAGCTACTGGAGACGCCAAACTCATCCTGCGTCGAATGCAGCGGTGCTGGCGGCCATCTTGCCTTTTCCTGGCTGCTCGCCTCGACCGTGGTCTGCGTCCCTTGCGACACACGGTGGCCATGGTCAGTAAAGACAACGGTCTCGCGGCTCACATTGGTAGATAAACCGTAGAAGCTCTGATCTCTTTTTGCGTGCCTCTCAGACCGACGAAGGTTTTGCTGCTGTGGCTCAGCGACATCATCCGGCGAGGTAGAAGCAGAGCCTTTAGATCGCTTGTTACCCTTAGGGACAACTTCATCCGAGGTACGTTTCACTGGGCGGCGCGGCTGAGGTGTCGTCTCCTCCTCCGGTTGGCTGGCAAGTGGCGATTTGAGAGGTGTTCGGCCACCCAGGGCGTTATTGTGCGGATGGAATTCCTGAAGCACTTGATCGAAAAGCTCCCGCAATTCACTACGCTCTTGTGAATTGGTCGCTCTGGGCGGACCTCGCAGGGCCGGAGTCACGTTTGCATCTCCATGAGGCTTTCGAACCCATTTCTTGCAGAGGATCCTCGCACGATCGTCGAATGTTTTGAGGACATCGTCAAGGGTTTTCTTGCGAAAGTGGACACCGAAACGGCGAAAGACTTGAGCATTTGGATGCTGCAACCCCCTGCTCTCCAACTCTCTCTGTTTCTGGGGTGATCGTCCCAGGGCGGGCTGATCCGGAATATGTAGTTGTAGGTTGTATTTAGAGGAGAAGTCCTGGAACTTGGCTTCCAGCCCCGAGTTTCGAATAAAGGAGGTGCTCAAGTTGCTGTTGAAGGAGATAGAAGTGGCATCTCTCCTCGGTGTTGTCGGCTGCATGACCACCGAGCCACTGGGCTACATGGACCCAACGGTCTTGCAGCGTGTGGCAGCATACGCCAATGCTAAAGTTTATACCTGTGGCCGCGATATTGCGTCAGCGGTCCTGTCATATTGCCTTTCTCTTGGGCGCGGTCGTCATGCAGAAGCAAGCCATGTCGACGATGACGAGAGCCAATTGGAAGGGCGGTCCCGTGCACACACAGCATGAAGTGACATACCGTGCTTGCTACAGTCGAAGAGAGGTTGACCACATGCAACAAGGGACCAAGGTCACCCATTCGAGAAGAGTGACTAAGCATAAGCTTGACCGAGTAAAGTATCGATCTAGTCTCGGGCCGCAGGGCTCTAGTTGGGATCCGGGGAGCAGAGAGGCAAAGCGAGTGGCACGGAGCAGATCAAAACGCGTAGTTGACGCGAAGACACGACACGATGGCGGGTCGGATGGGAAGAGGGGCAATCGAAGCATGGAAGCGCGTAGATTGATTGACTGGGCATTTGCTGCCGGTATGAGCATTTTTTTTTCCACATGGAGAGCTGAGAAAAGAAATGAGCCCAGAATATGGCGGCTAAGCCTACTTGGTACCTGAGCCAGGTTGTTGAGGTGGGCCGTTTCCAATTTGTGCCAGAGCACTTCGTGGGGGTTCCCTTGCTTCGGCGGCTCAAAATTTCCATACAAACAGAGGGTGGAGTGAGTCTGGCAGGTGTCTGGATCTTGGCAGATATGAGAGATCGGAATAGCCTCAATTTTTGGTTGAAAGAAGCTAGAATGTGCTGGAGTTTCTTCTTCAGGCTCATTCTGCTTTCGAATCAAGTGGAGCTGTATTCCAACCAGACTGAAGACCGTTACTGGTGGGCAAATTGAACATGAAACGCAGGGACCAGGAGAAGGTCCGCCATTGTACCTTCGTACCTCGACAGCAAAAGCCCAGAATGTCACGGTCGCGACTGCGGGATGTGATGTGATCTCCTTGCCAAGCTTTCTTCTTGTCTTCTGTGCTCCTCTGAAAGCTCCAGCTCTGGCTTTGGCTCCTTATTGCTTCTTTAGTGTCTCTTTACTGCATCTTCGGGGTGCTCGGAGTTGGTTCCCCACCTGCAAGGCCAGTGGCTCGCCTCATTCTGCCCCGCGCCCGCCCATTTGCCCACTACCGGATCTGCGAAGGGTTCCTGATTCTTCGGACTTTCGCTCACAGCTCGGCATCCCATCCAGTGATTCACCTGCACGATTCAAACCCCTTCCCGACACTGAGTATAGGGAAGCCAAGATCGCGCAACTCCTTGCATACCGCCCAATTGATTGATTGACCTCGGATCTTCCTCCCGTGGGACTAACCGCCGCTCAAACTTTCCCTCGCTGGTCTGTCTCGTCGTATGCCAAGCGGGGCGCCGCATGCCTCAGACGCTGTCGCCGTGTCCATGTCGAAGTCCCAAAGTGTAAACCAGATCCCGGTGGAGGATCTGACACCCGAGGAAGCCAGCCGGATCATCCATTCACATCGCAAGGTCCGATATGGTACGCGCATCTTTCTCTCTCTCTCTCTCCCCTTTCGCTTGGAAACCTTGCTCGCTCGGAAGTCCCGCCGGCCATCACCACGGGAGCAGCCTACCGCTAGTAGACTTGCATATAATGCCCCCAGCCTAGACAGATGCCGTACTCACTCTCTATCCTACAGGAACCGCTTGCTGGCCTTGTCGTCAGCGCAAGGTCAAGTGCGACAACCAGCAGCCGTGTGAGAACTGCGTAAAAAGGGAGCATCCCCAGCTGTGTTCTTACAAGCCCAACCGCTCAAACGCTAGTAAATCTGGCTCGGTCGATGCTGGGAGCTCTCACGGGACAAAACGTCCACACTCCCCGGGCGACAGCGAGGACTATGATCACGAAAGCGACCGCCAACCGCAGGGCTGGCCCCGAGCAGCAGGTAAGTCCAGTGTTGCAGCATAGTCAGTTCTGCATTGACACGCGGCCATCAGATCAGTCGGAAACAACGGAAATCCCTCGTTATATAGGCCAGAATAGCATTCCGGCGATACTACGAGACCAGCCGTCGCCCATAGACACCAAGAATGGTATAGACATTCGCCGTGACATGCGTCCGATCTGGGGACTAGATAATTCTGCACCGTTCCCGCTCATGTCGACGCATCATCTAGACAAGATGACCCAGGACATCTCATCAGAGCTCCCTTCTGATCGGGAAGTTCTCAAGTATGTTTATGCTCCTCACACTGGGTGTCTCACCAACTGACAATCGGCGCAAGGCTCTTCAAGACTTACAAAGAAGTTCCCCACCCCTTTTGGGGTTTCGTGATAGACATTGATGATCTTGAATCTCGTCTGATGGTCTATCTTGAAGAGCGAGCAAGGCTCATCCGAGAGAAGGGACCACAATCTCAACCCATCTCGGCTTCTTGGCTTGCTATTCTGTTCGCTGTTCTAGCCGTGGGATCTCAATACCATGACTCTCCATATCACATAAGGACACGGAATTCCCAGAAATACATTCAGATCTGCTTTCATTTCTTGAGACTTGGCAATTTTCTGCTCAGGTAAGCCTTGTCTTTACAAACTTCCCATGCAACGAGTTCGTGTTAACGTATTCTAGGCCCAACCTTGATTCAATTCAAGCACTGCTCATGACGAGCTTCGTACTGTTAAATGATATGAAAGCAGAAGGCTCATGGGCCTTGATCGCCCTCACCTGCCGGCTGGCTCAGTCCTTGGGACTTCACCGGGCGCCACAGCAGGAAACAAACTCTACCGAGATGACCATCAAGGACTATGTCCGGAGGAAGCTCTGGTAGGCTATTCAGTGACTCCTGTGATGTGGATATCCTTCTAACATTGACAGGTGGACGTGCCAATGGCATGATACCCTCACGTCGCTGTCATTTGACCGGTATGCTCATCCTGTCAAGTTGCTCTCTTTCATAGCTAATCGTGCCTTGCAGACCAAACATGACGAACATACAATCTTGCTCTATCCCACTGGCTCCGAACTCGGGCGTGGAGGGTCTGTCGTACCTCGAAGCCATGTACCACCTCTGCCAGATAATTTCTGAGAAGCTGAACCCGGACGCTGTCGGCACTGCTCCGTATGAGACGATCGTCTCCAACTGCGAGGAGGTCATGTCTCTGCGGCAGAGAGTCTATCCTCAACTGCGAAACAAGGAAGCCCTCAAGACGGTCGTCGATCGCCTTCAGCACTATGCACTCAGACTCCACACTGCCTTTGTGGTTTCCGTGTGTTGCCGGCCGGCACTGCGGAGCGATTACAAGCTACTCAAGGCGTCGGAAAAGAAGTCTCTGTCGGCCAGATGCAAGGCCAACCTCATTGAAACTGTGAACATGTTTCTCGCGATGCACAACATTTCAGTTATTCCGACAAGAAGCTGGGCATTCACCTATCATGGGCTTTCATCAGCCGTCCTCCTTGGTCTTCTGTCTGACCCAAAGACAGAGCCAGAAGTCCGTCGTCTCCAGGGTGATCTCATTGCAGCCCTCTCTGCTGCCGCAGCCAAGGAGCGCTCAAGTCCGCCCCCTGGACACATCCCTGTGAGCGACAAGGATATCGAGCTCTCCGGTCCTCTTTCCAGAGCGTTGACTGCTTTGAAACACATCTATGATTACGGATCACTGAATGGCCTCGGCGCACTAAAGAGCGAGGTGCCTTCTGGCTCGAGGACTCCCGTTGCAAATATGCCCTCCAATGCCATCATGAATATGCAGCAACGCGCGCAGTCGGGCCTGGATCCTCATCAGGACGCCGCTCTAGCTATGACAGAACTACAAAATGGTGCTACATTGCCTGACTTTTCAAAGTAAGAACTTATTTCAACGAAGAAGCATTGCAAATACTAACACTTCATGACAGTAGTCTACAATATCCGACGACATTGGCGCAAGCTCTCCCAGTCCAGGGAGTGACAGATATGTCGCAAATGGATCCGTCAACGTACATGTCCAACATGTCGCCTATGGACCTATACGATTCCATCTTCTGGGGTATGTCAGCCGCAGATTTGACTACCCTGTCTCATACGACTGACCTTGTACCAGAATCACCAGATCCTTTCTACAACACAGGAGCGGATATGAATTTTGATTTCATGCCGTCTACCCAACAACCACCAGGAAATGGCGGCGGACAATACTTTTACTAATCCATTCGATACCAATCATCGCGTCCGTGGGTTGCTTTCCGACGAAACAGAAATGGCTCGGCGTAGTCATTGTCACGAGTGCTTTGAGCATGGGGAAACGGTGTTTGGGACCAATGGGCATTTTCGATTCAAAAGTTGGGAACAAAATGGCGGCGCTTAAATTGGAAAAGCATGGGATCTATTATGAGTATCCTGTTCGCACAAGATATTTTGGCTGTATTATCAGACCTGGCGTCAAATCTTGGCATATCAATTTGAGAATTTCAGATCTAACGGTACTGTCACATCGTCCCTTCATTGCTGTCCATTTAGGCAAGGGTGTCTAATACTACTTGGGTCATTGCTACGACCTTTTCTTCTTCGAGTCTATTAAAAACGGTTAGAATAGTCCGTCATTGGAAACCATCATATCAAAATTGGGGTTCGGTTCTTACCTTCTAGCCACCAATTGCAGGTTTATCGGCATACCGTGCACAGTCTCGGGGTTATCTAACATGACAGGCATCAGCACAGGATCACGAGGCGTTCATCATTCCACAACTTACATTCTGATTGTATCGTCGCGTCGAGGTCGGTCATGGGCTTGTAATCGCTCGATGCCTTGTCGACCTGGGCGTCTACGGTGAAGCCAGTAGGGAACGACATGCACGAGTAGTCGAGGACGTTGTACACGCCGGTATATCCAACTGGGGAGATTATTAGCAACCTCGATCATCCTCGCTTCATCCTCTTCGTGCCGGAAACCAGAGGGGGTGAAAAAGACGAAATAGGGGGCGGGAGAAGGGAGAAGGAACTCACCATGTCTAAACTTTCCATTCTCAACACTGCTATACGGCGTCGTAGGACACAGAATAGCATCAATGCCCGCCGCGTTCCAGCGCGCCAGGTACCGCCTCTGGAACTCGACGCGCTCGCTGTGCAGCTTCCACATGTCGGACGTGCTCAGCTCCGTCGCCGTCTGGTACGCCTCCATCTCGGGCCGCCACGGCTCGCCCGAGCGCTCGATCTCCTTCCGGATCGCCGACCCGCCGTCGGCCACGAACATGCGCTGCAGCAGCGCCGCGCCCTCGAGCTGGTCCTCGGACGACCAGTCGACCACGTCGTGGCCCGCGGCGGCGAGCCTCTCGGCGGTCGCCTTGAGGGCCCGGGATACCGGCGGCGTCGGCCGCGCCATGCCGTCGTCCCACATGACGGCGACGCGCAGGCGCTCCGGCAGCGCCGGCGCCCGCCAGGGGATGGGCAGGCAGCGCGGGTCGGCCGTCAGCCAGGGCTCGGCGCCGACGACGGCGCGGCAGTACAGCGCCAGGTCCGGTAGCGTGCGGGCCAGGGGCCCGTTGACGCTCTGCACGGCCTCCTGGCCGGGCATGCCGGAGCGGCAGCGCAGCGTGGGGAAGCGGCCGAAGGAGGGCCGGAGGGTGAAGATGCCCGTGCACGCGGCGGGGATGCGCAGGGAGCCGCCAATGTCGGTGCCGACGCCGATGGGGCTGCCGCCAAAGGCGATGAGGGCGGACTCGCCGCCGGATGACCCGCCGCTCGTGAGCTTCCGGCTGAGCGGGCTGGTGGTGCGGCCAAAGACGTTGTTGACGGACTCGGCGATCATCATGGCCGTGGGCACGTTGGTCTTGACGTAGAAGACGGCGCCGGCGGCCTGCAGCAGCTCGGCCAGCGCCGAGTCGTAGGCGGCCGCGTCGCCGATGTGGCTCACGAAGCCCACGGTCGCGTCCAGCCCGACCAGGTTGAAGTTGTCCTTGAGCGAGACGGGCAGGCCGTGGAGCGGGCCGACGGGCGTGCCGGTGCGCGCGAGGTGCTCGTCTAGCCTCTTGGCCGTCTCAAAGGCGCGAGAGAAACATGTTTCCGACAGACAGTTTGTCTACATCCAACGTGTGAGCAAAAGGAGTGCAAAGAGAGTATGAGTGAGAGGGTTTTTACCAGTTGATGGGCCGCCGCCGCCCGCTTGCAAAAGGCGCGAGTCACCGTCTCGGACTTGAGCTCGCCGGACGCCAGCTTGGGCAGCAGATCGACGACGCTGGAGTTTGTGATGGCGAGCTCTTCGGGGGCAAACCAGCCCGACGTCTCGGGGAACTTGGTGACATCGTCTACGCTCTCGGCGGGCAGCAGCTCGGCCGGGATGATCCATTCGGACGGGATGGAATCCCTCAGGGCCTGGCGTTTCTTGGCCGCGCGTTGCTCCCAGTCTGCCATGATTATAGACTCTAAAAAGAAAAGAAAAAAGATGCCGTCGACTTCCAAGAACAATTATAATGCGTCTATATGCTGAAGAGTAAATTCACGATAGTTTCGAAATGAGCGAAAAGTGAAAAGACTCTCTTATAGTGTATCTCTCCGCTCCGTATATGCCAGCGGCCTATTTTGGAGTTAATGGCATCATCGGATCGAAGCCGATACCCACACTAGGCGCCGTTCGCCGGACGGGTCATGTACGAACACATAAGATCTCGTCTAGGCTTAGCACTCGGCCATCATCGGTTGCTTGTGTTACTGGATCTGTCGTCCCCGCCATCAACGTGACTTGGGGAATTGACAAATATAGAGTCCAATCCTGGAGTAATGTGGGTTGGAAAAGGTGAAATGATCAATGAGACGTCAGACTTTGGCCGTGTCTCTCGGCATCTACACTATCTCGACCGATCAGCAAGTGGAGAAGGGATTTACCTTTAGCTGGTTTTCCCAAGATCCCAGGGATCCAGAGGAGCGGAGAACGGAGACCCTCCATGATTCTGGGGCCTGCAGAACCTTTACACCTTATCTATCCACTCACCATACATCGAACTCGCCCGCGACCGCGACGCTTATCGGATTGATACTCGTCGCAACGGACCCGACTGGTACTTTTTATGGCCCATGTTCTGACATTATCATGAGAACCATTCCCTTGGCGCTCGGCACTTTATCGGCCTCTGATTGATGACTGTTCAAATCGACCAGCGACTGCCGCGCTGCCATACATATATCGGGACTGACACGGCCCTCCGTCCGATTGCCCGCGCGTCGCCCGCGCCGTGAACCATCCGGCAGGGGCCCTTATCAAGATAAAGGGATATCTTTACCAGGTACGAGCTCTGGAAGACATATGAACGGGGCCTTTGGCTCGCGCTGTGAAACACAACAACCTGACCTTTTGCGCTCAGGAAAACAACAGACTTGGCTGGCTGTCATCTGCAAATCCCAGCACTCATCAGCATCCTGCAGCCATGGGGTTCAAGACCCAACTGCAAGAGTATTTCCGCTCCGACCACCAGCCTGGCGAGCGGAAGCTGGTGCAAAAGATTGACTTCTTCATTCTGACTTTTTGTTGTCTGAGTTACTTTACCAATTATGTGAGCAGTCCCGGGCATCTAATATTCAAGTCGTGATTCTTACCCCCGAGTCACAGCTCGACCGGTCCAACCTGGCCAATGCCTACGTCTCGGGAATGAAAGAGGATCTCGGCTTTGTCGGCGACCAGTACAATCAGATCAACACATGCTTCACGGTCGGCTACATCATTGGACAGATCCCGGCAAACCTGTCCCTTCACTATGTCAAGCCGCGCTTCTTCTTCCCGTCCATGATGATCATCTGGGCCGGGCTGACCATGGTGACGGCGTCCGTCCACAAGCCCCAGTCCATCATGGCCATTCGGTTCTTTCAGGGCATCGCCGAGGCGACCACGTTCGTCGGCACCCACTACATCCTGGGATCGTGGTACACGGAGCGCGAGCTCGGCAAGCGAAGCGGCATTTTCACTGCCTCTGGTCTCGCTGGCACCATGATTGGCGGTTTTATCCAGACGGGCATCTACTCGTCACTGCACGCCAAGAGCGGACTGACCGGCTGGCGCTGGCTGTTCATCATCGACGGCCTCATCACCGTGCCGGTCGCCATCTACGGCTTCATCTTCTTCCCGGACACGCCACAGACCACGACGGCATTCTACCTGACCGAGACGGAAAAGGCGCTGGCAATCTCTCGAGTCCCCGCCGTGGAAGAGAAGTCGCCGATCACGTTGGGTTTCGCAAAAAAGGTCTTGACCTCTTGGTACTGGTGGGGATTCGTCGGCCTCTGGATCATCGCGGGCGAGACGGAGAGCTTCTCGACCAACTCGCTCCTGTCGCTCTACATGAAGAGCCACCCGACCATCGACTACACCGTGGCGCAGCTCAACAACTACCCGACGGGCATACCCGCGGTCGGCATCGTGTCGACGCTGTTCTGGGCCACCCTGACGGACATTCTCAACGGCAAGCGGTACCTGGTCGGCTACTTCATCAGCATCACCGGCATCGTCACCTCGGCGCTCATCCTGTCGGCCGCGAAAGATCCGACGAGCGCGACCTCGACGGCGACCGTGTTCGGCGCGTACTACTGGGCCGGATCGGTGTACGCCTGCCAGGCCACCTTCTTCGCGTGGTGCAACGACGCGATGCGATACCAAGACCCCGTGTACCGAGGCGTGGTGCTCGCCGGCATGAATCTGGGGTCCAACGTATTCAATGCGTGGTGGTCTCTCGTCTTTTACGGAGCGTCCACGGCGCCGTGGTTTACTGTAAGTTTGTTGTCGAATTTCCTTCAGGCGAGTATATCTGCTGACATTGTTTGTCTCTACAGAAGGGCATGTGGGCCATGATTGCAGTGTCGATTGCGCTGGCCATCTGGTGCGGCGGCCTGTCGTTCTTGACCCGGCGCGAGGCCAAGAAGCGCATTGTGGAGGAGCACGTTGTGGAGCAGGAGCACGTCTACGGCCACCACAGGCCATCGGACGATGCTAAAATGCCTGCCGAGCTGGCGTAGCATTCTCCCGGCAGACTAATGTAGACAAAAATGTCCGGAGGCGCTGTGCAGGAAGAGGATACGAGCGGCAAGAGAGCCGGCATTGCTTCCGAATGATACCCCGTAATAGCATTGACCAGTGACGTCGATGGTATGTAGACTAGAGCTATGTTGGCTGGAGCGTTGCTCGTTCGACTTGTTTGTTGGGCGATTCGAGAAGAAATAAACGAGGTCCACAGCTGTCCCCGCCGTATACTCCGTGGCCCGTACTTGCATATGAGCGTCAATGAGCGGTCTTGCCTCCCCCTTCAGCTCTCCACCTACAGCGGCAGGGACTCGGGGGCTTAGGAATGTCGCCCGATGTCGTGATGATGATTGATTATTGGCGACGCTGACAGTTGGTAAGATCCAACATGGTAACGTTGTACAACAGCTGTCGGGTGCTTGTACATGTAATTCGTGTGCTGTCCCGAGTATAAGCTGGCTAGTCTGCGGCTGTGTTGTCGCTGTCCTTCTCCCGTTTCTCCCCACGATGGATGCCGTCACAACACATAACAGCAGCTCTGTCCCGTGTGGATGGATTCCCGCTACCTTTAGGTCTTACCGTTTTAATGCTTATTTTTGTGCTAAAATTGACCATGCCCTTATGATCAGGGGCCGAATAGAAACATGGCTAAGCTTTTCAGGGCTGTTGTTGGGTCAGCGCGATGGACTAATGTGTTCCACTGTTGCATCGCTGTGATATCACATTCAAGACAGTCCTCTCTCGCGCTATGAATGTCAGCAACTACTATTGTGATAATTTGTATGCCCGTATGCTTACCCCTATCATTCGGAGGCTTGTAAGCAGGGTCCTCGGGACGTTGCAGCGCCCAGAATATTTAGTTGATTCCCTAGCCAGTTAATATCCGGGGTCAATGCAGGTTCTCCCAGGGTCGGGGGAGCTCAGGTAAAGTTCTCAGCGGTCACAAGCCTGTACGGTCTTGAGCCTCCTCGTTAGTTACACCAAAAGATTGAAAGTGGCAGGCAAGTGCTCGGCCCTGCGAGGAAAAAGTCCGACTCTCGACGCTCAAGATCCGAAGCAAGGATCCAGGGATCCGAGAATATACATACGACGATTTCGGACGACTCGGCATTGACGGTTGGATTTTTGCAAATACTAGCAACAAGCGAAACAAACAAAAACGAACGAGTGCCGAACGAATGAGGCAGTCCAAGCAGTCCAAGAGGATCCTCTCAGCTTAACCAGCCGAGCCAGCCAGCCGCTAAACCGCTAAAAAGTCGCAGCACCGCTAAGGACCCGCAGGCAGATTTGAGGGTCGATCGGCGGACAGGGACAGCCGATGACCTCAGCGCCCAGGTGCTGCCAGGGCCCAAACCTCGTATTCGAGCACTCGCCAACCGCTATGCAACGTTGAATGTCAGCATGTTCGGGCAGCTAGGAAGTTGGACATGGAATCCCATAGTAAATCACGTTGATGGAAGGGGCAATTGGATCATGGCTTGATGCGTTGTGTATACACCGCAAATGCTCGTGCCATTCAATATATATAAGAGAGTTCGCGCGCCTGCCTTCTACACCGAGAATCATCACACACATCACATCCCATCACAGACAACATTCTCTTGTATCACCAACGACCAAGACAGTTTTAATTTTTAATTAAATCCTCACACTAACAACACAAACATCAAAATGGTTTCCTTCAAGACTCTCGCCGGCGCCGCTCTTGCCGCCCTCCCTTCGGCATACGCCTACGTCAACGCCGTCACCGGCCCCGAGACCGCCGCCGCCGGCAGCGACATCACCGCCACCGTGACCACGTCCATCTACGTCCAGAACTGGGTCGACTACGGCATCGTCTGGGGCATCGCCCCCGTCACCTACAACTGCGCCAACTACAACTGCGTCGGACAGCAGATTGCCTACACGGCGGGATAGTAAGTTTTTTTTTTGCCTCCATCATTCAAACCTTCTCGTCGGAGCATTTGTTGACAATATCTCCGCAGCCCCGACTCGTTCCCCCTCGGCAACTTCACCCAGGACCTGACCGTCCCCTCGAGCCTCTCCGCCGGCGACTACCAGGTCTTTGCCGCCGTGCCCTACCTGGTCGGCGCCTCTGGTACCGTCTCCGTCGAGAACTTCCACTTCAACCTCACCGTCACCGCATAGGTGGAATTAACGCTTATTTTCCAACGACGAACATGATGCATTAGATCGGCGTTAATATTTGCAACGTTTTTCTGTACATATTTTATCTTCCTTGAGACGATGGGGGCGGGTGGAAGGAGCAAGATGGAAAGATAGTATCCTGTCCGCAGCCTGCTTTATTATCTGGAAAAGGGGGCCCGACCAGCAATAAAGAACTATCAAGCATTCCACTATTTTTGGATAGCTCAACTTGCTTTTCGCGACGTGAATTGTATGCCACGTGTGTTGAGAGATATACCTTGAAATGTAAATCACCTGAAATTAAACACAGGCCAAATTGTGTCGACAGATTAGATTTTCCCAGGATGATTGCGTGTTGCGGGACGCTATTGGTATTAATAAAAGCTCCAGTCAACAGTGAGCGTCCATCTTGGGCACGTCGGATGCGTTCCGATGCGGTGATCACTGATCAGCGTCTGGGGCATAATGGCCACGAGGGAAGTTTTAACTTTTGAGACATCTGCTCTGATCTTGGTTTCACCGCGTCACGTTGCGAAAAACGTGGTTCCTCATAGACGAAAGAAGCAATGGAATATTCCACAGCTTCATTGCCGTCTGCCGTCTTTGCCATAAAACGTGCCCCCGTCCCCACAGTCTCCTTTCACCTTGATGTGAAAGGGAGGGATTGGATGAACCAAAACTGGGCGGGTATATGCGGGGCCATAGCAGTTAGCCAGGCGCTGCCAGTCCACCCTGGGTTAGTGAACCTAGCGTTGATCAAGCACCGACTGGCACCGTTGCTGCTTTCGAAAGGAGGCGTTTTCTGTTTCAGCCCGTTTTCCGTAACGAGGATACAAGTAATCTGTAGACGCGTAGGTTAGATATAAAAAGGAGGCTTTTACTGTTCTCATCATCAGCCAGGTCATCATTTACTTATTCACAACTTTCCTCGCCATTATCATATCTTGACGAGAGCAGAGAACATCGAAGAAGGAATCAACTCGGTCTCCAATTAGCATACTGAGCACTCCAGATTCCAAAATGGTGGGTCAATCTTCTCCAGAACAAAGGGGGACGATCATCTGAGAGGGGGCCTCGGTGAGGCTTTTGCACGAGAGACGAGCGGCGATACTGATGACTCTCGGAACAGAGCAGAACACTCTCGGCGGAGGAGATCTCGGTCTTCAAGGAGCTCTTCGACACTTATGTAAGTCATCTACACCATAATCTGGCGGGGAAAGCCCACAGAGGGAATGGCCGTGGTTCTGACAATCTTCATAGGACCCCGATAAGGATGGTAAGCCTATCTTTTCTGGAGCGCAGACCAGCTTGTGCTGGATCTGCCCATGAGCGGAGAGAGAGAACCACATGGCAAAAGGAGATGCTAACCGAGACCGTCCAGGCAGCATCACTGTCGAGGAGTTTGCCAAGGTCATGTCCCAGAGCCCCGGGCAGCCGCCGTCGGAGGCGGAGGTCAAGAAGATCATCGACGAGGTCGACCTCGACGGCGACGGCACCATCAACTTCAACGGTTCGTATCTTTCTTCCCCTCTCCCTTCCTCCCGATTTACTGACCCTTCTTCCCCCTGGTAGAATTCATCACCATGATGACGGGCCAGCCCTACCCTCCTCCCACTGCTACTGAGAAGCCCGCCGCGGCCGAGGACCCCGTGGTGGTAGAGCCCGCCGACGAGCTGTACGCCAGCGCCTGGAAGGAGTACGAGTCGTCGCTGAACGGCTCGATCACGCAGGCCCAGTTCCGCCAGCTGCTGAGCGGGCTCGCCGAGACGGCCACCGACGCCGAGATCGACCAGCTGCTGAACAATGTCGACGGCGAGGGGAAGATCAGCTGTGAGTTCTTTTTTTTTTTTTTTTTTTTTTCATCTTTGGGGGAATCGCGACCAAAGATCGTCGAGCTAACTTTTTCAGATCGCGACTTTCTGCATTTCATCAAGAACAGAAATGTCGAGGACGATATCTTGAGTGGTTACCAATAGCAATATTGCATGTAAATAGCATGTAAATAGAGTGATCCAGCCGGGGAGCTAGGCATTGGTGCTCCTCTGAGCTTGGAATACGGATGCAATTAATTCAAGTACATGACAAACAATCTAATCGTATTGAAAGAAGCGAAATCAATAGTCACAAAATACAGGTCAGAACTGATGTGTCAGATTACAATGATTGTCATTCTTGTTTGTAACGAGTCGTATATATGGAGGCTTGCTCCTAGATCTGCTGTGATAAAAGCGAAAGGTATATCCGTATCCAGAAACCAAACCCCAAAACTGCCCTGAAAATGCCCGAACCAAAAGAACCAGAAAAGCAAATCCCTATAAGTATAAGAGAAGATTAAAAAGCACAATCTAGCGAACTGATCTAGCCATTCTAAGTCGCTCTCTATTGTGTAGCAATCGCCTGTAAAAGAAGAAGATGAAAAACGCCAACATCTCGAAATGGCCGCTTTTAAGCGAGTCTTTGAGGAGTGCAATCATTGGATGGATCGCCAATCTCTTCAGCCGGAGTCGGGATGGGAGTGGACTCGAGCGATATGACCGAGTGATTATCGTCTTCATCATCGTCGCGTTTGATCTCCTCAATCTTGAGCTCAGGTACCTGAGCGATATTTTCTGTCCTCTCCTCACTGGGCTGGACCTTCTGCTTGACAACAGGCTCGCCGCCGATAATCTCAAGTTCATCAGTGGTCTTGTCGCAGTCGTTGGTCTTCTCGCGGGCGCCCGCGGCATTCATCTGGGCGTTGTCGAGATCTTGGGCCCCCTTCTCACCCATGCCACCTTCGGCGAGCTCACCACCTTCAATGACGACACGCAAGTCCAAGTCCTCATCCTTGGAGTAGACACGGAAGCCGACAATGCAGATGGCATTCCACGGGTCAGGAAGTCCAGCCTCCTCGTCCGTCTCGATATTCTTGTCATTGTTGGCAGGAGGCGGCGGAGGAGGTGCCATGCGGGGCTTTCGCGACATGTCATCAGAGCTGTAGAGTTCCTCCCAGTCTTCGACGGGACTGTCAGAGGAGTCGCCGTCCGAAGAGTAATCTGTACGTCTGGCCGGAGCAGGGACAGGAGTAGGAGGCGCCGGCTCATCCTTCTTGGCCTCGGCGTCTTTCTGTGAGTCCTCCTTGTCGTCCTTGCACTCATCAGTCTTCTCCGAGTCCTTGGGCTTTTCGGCTTCGGCCTTCTTGCGTTCAGCTTCCTCGGCCTCTTCCTTCTTCTTGCGCTCGGCAGCCTCAGCCTCTTCCTTGATCTTGCGCTCGGCAGCTTCAGCTTCCTCCTTCTTCTTGCGCTCGGCCTCACGGACCTCGCGGTTGCGGTCACGCTTGGCCTGGTTCTTCTTAGACTGCTTCTTGGTGATCTCGCGGTTCATGTGACGCTTCTCCCACAGCTTGCGGCGCTCAGCCTGGCGAGAAGCGCTCGCTTTGTGGGCGTCGGACTTCTTGCGGAGCTTGGCAACTTGCTCGAGGTGTGCGACGCCCTTGGCATGGGCGAGATCATAAGCATAGCCAACGGATGCAAGCTTGTCGTGATCTTGACGTTTCTTGCACTCGCGCTTCACGACGTCCTCGACAGTGGGATCGCTCGTGTCTCTCTCGCCAACGACGCTAACAAAGACGGAGTACTTGCCAGGCTCCATGCATGGCAGCTCAATGGAGACGGAACGGTCCATCAGGTAGTTGCCGTGAGAGCGGACGATGTAGTCCTCCGCATCTGGCCTGCCCTGCTCATGGACGCGGAACTGCAACCGGAAGCTGTACTGTCCATGGAGACCCTTGTAGTAGCGGTTGTCAAGCTGGGCGAGCGTAAGAACCAGGGGCGACTCCTTGGTCAAGGTGAAGTGGAACTTTTCGTTGTACTGCGGCTTCCACGGTACCTCGACTCCAATCCACCGCTGGCAGCATCGCCAGTCATTGTCCCTGAAGAGCCGCGTGCGATCAAAGTGCTGGAACTTTCGCAGCAAGTCCTCGAAGCGAATCCAGAACACGGAGTCGTTTCCAAAGGTGTGGCCAAGCTCTTCCTTTGCAGCACTGGTCCACTCCTTGGATCCATCGCTCCAAGGGCCGTCCCAGATACCCTTCTTGAGCTTGCCCCAGGGGTTTCGCAGCTTGACAAGACGCTCGCCATTCTTCATGGTCTTGGCATCCATCACAACGTAGGCGTGTCCTTCGCGAATTCCGTTTCGCTCACCATATCCACCATCAAGGAGGCCGGTAGAGCAGCCAAACATGAACTCTTGGTTGACCTTGCTCATCTCATTCTCCCAGAACTCATCGAGGTCAAGAATGTCGCTGCCAAGGAGCTCGGTAGTAACACCACCACTGAGATCCTCGAGACCCTCACCGATCCAGCCGCCAATCAAGGAAGAGAAATCTCCGTGAACCTTGGCAAATGCTTTCTCGATCAAGGGGACCCATGTCTCATTCTGGTCTCTGTTTGACCCAAAGAAGACAGCCTTGGATCCAGTCTGGTACGTCTTGCGGTACGACAGCTCGGCATCTTCACTTTCGCGGTCAATTTGCGTCAGGAGATCGCGCTGCATCGAGGGCGAGTCCCAGTTGGGTGAAGTGAGGAACAGCTTGTCGTCGATGATCGAATAAACCCACTCGCCATCACGGAAGAAGACAAATCCGTAGATGCCGATGCGAGTGTCATATTCAACGCACATGCGCTTGATTCCGTCCTCGACGTTGGCAAGTGCGCTCAGACTGGCGATCAGCCAGCAGTTTCCGATGCTGCCCTGCTTGACATCGCCGGCGTCCAGGTTCTCCAAGAATGTGGGCTTCTTGTAGATTTCGTGGACGCGCTTGACAGACTTGGGTATAGGAGTACTGCTGGTGGTACGGGGACCGGCAATGTCAAACTTGTTGGAGCCCAGGTAGTTGAGGCAGTTGCCCTTGACCATTTTCAGGTCGAAATCCTGGTACATGTCAGTTTAAGATATCATCGCATGCTTTCTCGGGTTTGACTCACGATATCCCAACCAGGGTCTCGGTAACGTGTGTTGATCCTTTTACATTCTCGAATGATCTTCTGCACTTTCCGTCGGCACTCGTCGACAGCGCGATCGTAGCTGGCGCTGAGCAGCTCATTGGGTCGGTCCTGATCCAATGGCAGAGGTACTGGGTCGAAAGGCAAGATGGAGAGTGCCTTTGTAAACTTCTTGGCGGTGAAGTGCTGCCAGATCTTGTTGATGCTTCGCTGTGGGCTGGGCTTTCTCTTCTTCTTTTTCTTCTGGTTCTGGTTGCTGTTTTTCTTACTCGACTTTCCGCGTCGGTCTTCATCCGTCTCAGAGTCGGAGCTATAGCCAAAGGCCTCGAGGTCTCTACGCGAGCGGGATGATCCAGCAGATCTCCGGGAGTACTCAACCTCCTCGGAGTCTGACTCTGCGTATTTCCTGGATCTGCCAGATCGCTGTGATCTTCGAGGCACTTCTTCCTCGGACTCTGAGGAACTGTAGCCAGGGGCTTCCTTGCGGTATCGGAGACGAGCCATGATATCGGTATCAGAGGGCAGCAGTTTGTAAAGATACGGCAGATACGGTAAACACGCGGGTTTTGTAATGTATTAGACTCGACAGAGACTTAATAACAATGGGTGTCAGCTTCTTGAATGTAGGGAGCAAATAAACCCAATTATAAAGGCTTGAGTAGCAGATACAGTCGGGAACATACCTTGCCGGAGGCTTTGCTTTCTCGGCTACAAGAGAGTGTGGGATGGTCAAGAGAATGATGGTCCCAAGATACAATCTTGCCAGCAGATCTATAAGCTTAAAGATAGGCTTGGGAATCCTATACGAGAGATTCCCTGTGGGAGGGTTTAGAGAAGGAGAGTGAGAGGGTATGGAGGGAATGGAGGGAGAGAGGATGAAAGGATAAGACGGAAGAAGAATCAGGGGAAATCAGAAAAGAGCTTCACCGACATGTTGGATGGGAGACTTGAGGGTCATTAAAAGGCCCAGGTAACCGGTGACGGGACTGATAGGAGCACGAGCGAGGCCGGCTCCAAGTTGCCCATCTCAGCCATGATTGGCGATTTCCATTGGGAACCAGCAGCCAGCGCAACGAAGCTCAGACGGACCCGTGCACCTTGGGGAATCCGTTCGCCCTAGGATGAGGATCCACAATACATAGAATAAGACCCAGAACCCCTGATAGTGTAGAAGATCCTTGGAAGCAGCCGATTCGAGGAAGAGGGTGCGTTGGAGGTGCTTGAGTTCGAGGCAGTACAGTCCGGCGTACTGTAGCGAAGGGCTATAGTTCCGGAGTCACCCGTATAATCGAGGCGATGTTTCTGGCGTCGTACAGTCACCCGAAGCCGGGCCCACCGTCCAAGACACTGTAGGGATGCCAAGGGCTCGAGGCGGGTAGCGCATCGCTGGCGCGGTCGCTTGATTCGGTTGGCGACTGGCGACTTTGTTGCAGCAGCTTGTCGAGATTGGTGTTGTAGTACTGCTCGTTGTTGGGGGTTGATAAGCAGTACACTGTAGCTGGGGTTTTTAGTGGGGGTCAGATATGCAGGCAGGGCTAGCTAGGCCAGTGGATCCTGAACCTTTTTTCCATTTTCAGAATTCAGGGTCCTAGGTTGCCACCACCACGACTGCGACCACCAACCACAGAAGGTGGAATGCGTCTCGCGTACCTCGCTGGAGGAGCCGCACACGGTGTTATCTTGGGTCTGTTTCACCGACCTGCATCGACATACAACAAGCGGGCCGCCGAGCAGCGATTATCTTGTGTTTGATACTGCAATGAGTTGCGAGAGGGGAGAAACGTGCTCTGGCTCTCATTATATTTGTGACAACAAAGCTGCAGAATGCCCATCTGTGTCGGTGAGCGAACACAGCGACAAGGGGATGCGATACCTCGAGGATCAGGCTGTACAAAGCAACTGTACGTAAGCAGTTGCTGACCGCAGCCCAATCCAATGCCGGCCATCCTTCACCCAATCCTTGTATGACATGACATTGGGGTCTCGATTCCATCCGTGGCCCCAGGAGGACTTTACAAGGTGGTAGCTGGTAGCACGGAATGGAATGCAGCATAACCCATGGTTTCCATCCTGTAGCAGTCAGCAAACCGATGGTCCTCATCTAAGCATCTAACCTAAGTTAATAGCCGCTGGCTCTCGATAATTACAAGATCAATACGAGACGTGGGTCCAGTCAGATATACTCCAGGGAAGCAATAGGTGATTCTCGCGGCGTGGCATTCTGTCTATGGCAGAGCTCGAGTACGGTGTAAAGACAGTTGCCGGAATCTGTGTTGTGACAATGCACTGTGACTGCACTGGCTTGACCGTCTGCCGCTGTTCCAGCAGACCTCGCAACATATCACACAATATTACATTTGCTCTTTGCCGGGTATATCGCGTGCAGGATGCAGCTGAATGCGTGGACCTTCGCGATAGCAGACAAGTAAGTACCTTCCTGGACCTGGAATTGGCCGAACCGGCGAGAAAGCGAGGCGTGTGAGTCGATAACAGATATGAATGGTCCGGGGAAGGGATGCGAATTGGAGTGCGGACGCACGATTCGAGTCCACCGTGGTCGGGTGGAGTCAGCGCCAATCCATGGCGATGCCCGGGGTCTGCGACCGCCAGCCCGCCTCGTTGCTAGAACGTGGACTGCAGTACTAGCTCGTTCGATACCTACCTCGCAACGTGTAATAATCTGTAGCGACCTGTGCGCCGAACTTTCCGGACAGCCTCGCTGCTTCAATGTTGGAGTTGGGAATCCTGTCTGTCTGGTTTGGGTGAAAAGTAATAACACCCTAACAGTCGCCAGAAATCCAGATCCGTCCAGGACAATGCTGTGCCACGACGGAACTCCATTACCAGCAGCTACCTGCCCCTTCAACGCTGTGGAACAGATGTGGTGCAAGAGTTACACACCGGGTGAACATGTTTGCCTGAGATGCATGCCGTTGACCTGCAGCCATGTCGCCAATTCGAACACTCCAGGACCTTCTGGATCTCGATATTGATCTGCAGAAAAGTACCATCGAAAAATTGATTGACAATCAAGCAATCTCTCAACACAAAAAGATTGTATGTTGTAGCGTCCTCGGTGTGCGCGCGTGATCGATTCGTGCTGGTGGCAGCACGGGCGCATCCGATTCATGTTGCTTGGCAGCTTTGTCTCAGGGTTTCCCCATATTATTGTGGCCAAGGGTGGGTGGAAACGCCCTTCTTTCTCTTCCGGCCTGCCGTCGCACTAGAAAAGGCTGGGATCCAGTTCCGTTTGTGGATTGGACCCCTAGTTGATCCCTGCCCTTTTAGAGTGCCACCCGGAATTGGCGACAATATTTTGGTCCAAAGTCAAGAAGGAACCTAGAAGATGCAGAGAAAAAGTCTATCAAGCACTGTTTTTGGAGACGAAAACCACCAGTGGCGTACAGATTTGACCAGTCCAAGTGGCAGACACCTTCAGTTCGGAATAAAAAGAAGGCAACTATGACGCGCTTCTGGCGCCATCAGCACTGCCAACACGGGAAAGGAAGGATGACTGCTTCCCGTGAAAAGCCGACTTCGGACTTCCTATCCAAGGTCACTCCGGGTGCTGATCGCGCAAGTAATTGTGGTCTTCCCGCAACTCCAATAGGTTGGCATCGGAACATGCCCCGAACTATATGCTAGATAAGATAGTGGCTGTGATAGGATATATGTGTTGAGTTTCTATGCGGTGCTGACATGAAATTACCTTCTCGGGTGCTATTATTATATACGTGTTGATACGTTGTCTAGAGCTTCGACTCCGAAGCGTGAAAGCTATAGTCTTATGTTACGTCCCATGCCATCCGGGCATGGCTTAGCAAGGCTTAGCTGTCTGTCTCACTGCCTATCCGCACGGCACGTTCCCGTACCCGTAAGCCGGCAAGCGCACGAGAATAAATAGTAACATGTCCGTCTAGGCTGGATAAGATGCTCTGGTGTCAGTCATGTCACCAAGACCTTGTGGGCTTTTCTTGTTTCAATCAACTGCCTGCCGGCATTAGTGCTTGTCCGCCTGGTGTCTTCTATACAGAGTGCTGCTGTTAATCATGACAATTGGAATTATCCATGTAGCGGAGTGGGATTGGATTGACATACAGACACGTGGAATACGATGAATATGCGGATTGATGGCTCAATCGCCTGGGGCCTCTATGCACAATAGTTTTGCAAAATCATCTTCGTGGCTGGTCTGAGGCTATACACAAAGAACTGGCTACTATAAATCAAGCCGAGCACCAAGAACTTCCCTTGAGCAAGTGGTATCGAGACATACACGTTCGCGGTCGCGGCTTGCTCTGCTTCACGTATTATAAAACTTTCATTTCGATTGTTCCTTGGAGCTCAGTACGAAGAAGCCAATGTTTTGCGACTCTTCGGAATCTTGTTGGCGATTTTGAGCGATAGACTTGAGCTTCATGTTGGCTGCTATATCTTGTCGATCACCATGATAAGATCGTTGTCACTTATGTTTGCCCTCTAACGTCGATCATTCCGTTGAGTTGAAAACTCTCACGGTCAAAATGAACAAATGGCCACGGATATATTCGAAACAACCATCGCTGTAGTGAATTGGCATGCGCACTGGATTATATATCCCTGGCATGTAAGTCGTTGGCGACCATAATACTCAACCGAGAATCCAACCACTAAGCATGCACTGATTGATAAGGAATGAGAGTATACTCTTGTCAGCGCCGTCTTATCTGGGATTCCCCCGCCAAGACTATTAGTGGCAGTATTTGCTCATGAAGCTGCATACAACTGTGGGGTATCGCGAAGAGGGGAAAAGGGCATCACGCAATTTTTCCCTCACCACAATCTCGCTCATGATATTATTTATTTACTTGTTACTTTTGAGGTAATTCCTCGCGTTCGATTAGGTGGGATATATTTTCTTAGGTCGCATGCTTGCTTCTTGGCCGCGAGTCTTGGGGGTGATTCTTGTGGTCTAGTATATAGTATAAGCTGAGTGCGGTGCCGATTCACCCAAGCCCTCGAAGATGCCTCGCCTCGAGCGCTTCGGGTTCGTCGGCCCCCTGGCCAAGCTCAAGGCGCTGCCGCGGCCGGTCGTCAATATCATCGCGCTGCTGGTGCTCGCCAACGCCGTGGTGTGGGCGGCCGTGGGCGTGGTGCTGCACTACTACCCCAAGATGATCACGCCGGCCGTGCTGTCGTACACGCTGGGCCTGCGCCACGCCCTCGACGCCGACCACATCGCCGCCATCGACCTCATGACGCGGCGCCTCATCGCCTCGGGCGGCCGGCCCGTCACCGTCGGCACCTTTTTCAGCCTCGGCCACTCCACCATCGTCGTCGTCACCTGCGTCGTCGTCGCCGCCACCTCGGGCGCCCTGCGCGACCGCTTCGACAATTTTCAGTACGTCGGCGGCATCATCGGCACCAGCGTCAGCGCCGCCTTTCTGGTGTTGCTGTCCGTCGGCAACGGCTGGATCCTCTACCGCCTCGTCCAGCGGCTGCGCCAGGTCCTCCGGGAGCCCGACCCGCACCACGAGGTCGGCGACGGCGAGGGCGAGGGCGACGACCAGGCCGTCGCCAACCTGCAGCTAGAGGGCGCCGGCTTCATGGCCAACTTGTTCCGCAAGGTGTTCCGCATCGTCGACCGCCCGTGGAAGATGTACCCACTGGGCGTGCTCTTCGGCCTGGGCTTCGACACGAGCTCCGAGATTGCCATTCTCGGTATTGCGAGCATTCAGGGCGCTGCCGGAACGAGTCTCTGGATCATCCTGATTTTCCCCATTCTCTTTACAGGTGAGTCGGCCGTGTGATTCATATCTGCGTGCTCGTGGAATGATTTGACTAACACGGCACAGCCGGCATGTGTCTTCTGGACACCACGGACGGCGCGCTCATGATGGCGCTGTACACATCCAAAGCCTTTGCGCGCGACACGGTGGCGATTCTGTACTACTCCATCGTCCTGACGGGCATCACCGTCGTCGTGTCGGCGTTTATCGGCATCGTGCAGATCCTGTCCCTGGTGCAGAACGTCGCCGAGCCCGAGGGCAGCTTCTGGGACGGCGTCAGCGCCATCGGCGACAACTTTGAGATCATCGGAGGCAGCATCTGCGGGCTGTTCCTGGTCGCCGGCCTCGGCTCAGTGATCGTGTACAAGCCCTGGCGCCGTAGGATAGAGCAGCGCAGGGTACACCGGGTGTCGTCCCACGACGAGGAAGAGCGCCATGGACGGGAAGAGGAGGCTGAGGAGGCAACGCAAGCTGGAGAGCCGCAGCTCATTTCGATCGCGTCGGCCGAGGACGGCGAGCAGCCACAGGCGTCAGCTAAACAGCCTATTCGGGAGACGCATTCTTCTGTTGGCCCAAGCTGATCGCGCCAACCCATGCGGCGTGGCTTCCAATGGTAAAAGTCGACATGAGCACATGAAAGGCGACAGTGGCGTGTGTGGCCTTGACAATAATATACTCGACGCCGATTCTGAAATGTGCTGTATTAAGGTGCGACTATTATACCAAGCAGTACAAGACACTACCTATGTACCATCGAAATGTACAAGATTTCAGTCAATATGATACAACAAAAGTATCAGCATTTACCAATTAATAGAGTTGATGTAAGATGCTGCAGTTCCAAACATCGAGGGCTTTCTGGAGATTGTTACATCTTTGATGCACGATTCGGCTCGCGATCCATTTGCATTTCTGCATCTGCCGGGGGTTCCCTGGCCCATTCGAGTATTCGTGCCCAAATGATATCGCCTTCGTGATCCAAGTCGATGCTGGCGTCTAATTTCGCCCAGTCCTTTTCGTGAGAGCTGTCGAATCCATACCATCGCTGAGAGTCGTGCATGCGAAGCCTGGCTGTCTGGGCGTCCTTTTCTGGGTGTCCCTGAAACGTCAAAATGGTCCTCTGCTGGTTCATGAGGATCTGGTTGCTGTGGGCGAGCGCGAAGAAGCCTTGTCCGGGCTCGACGACCTCTCGCCGGTGATGTTGTTGGATCATGAGGGTGCTGCTTTTGGCAACGCCCGAGAAGAATCCTACGCCCTCGCTGGTCAGGTCAACGGCCTGAACGCCCATCTAAGATCGTGTTAGTCGGCGTGAAAATAGCTTGTACAATGGTTACTTGGGAATATACTCACTTCTGGGACGTCCATGTCGGCAATCTTGCCACCAAACACCCGCGCAATGGTCTGATGGCCCCAGCATAGTCCCAAAATCTTTTGATTTGGATGACACAGCACCAACCTTAGCAGGAAGTGATGTATCCTCAGAATCCACATGTGCGACTTGCGCGCATCCACATTGGCGCCGCCGAAGACGATCAGATCAAAGAGGGCCGGGTCTGGCAGATCCTCGTCGGGCCGGTTGGCCGGCTCAAAAAAGGTCAGCCGCGCATCCGGCGACACGGCCCCGATGGCTCTGGTGTAGGACGCCTGAATAGCGGGCAGAAACTTGGAGCGGTACGAGTTGAGAAGGATGGCGATGTTCAGGGGCTTTCTGGCCAATAACGGGCGCATGGGCGGTGCTGCTGTTGCTGCTTCTTCAGGCTCTGGGGTGGTAGAGGATGAGGACATGGTGTAATGCAAAACCCGACGATCGAAAAGTTTCCCGGGATGTGCATGAATGGCGCGCCACTGTAATCGCCTCCCGAAGGTCTGTTGAAGACACTTCTGCTCTTTGATAGAGTGTTGAAGGTGAATCTGTCGCTATGGCTTGTGTCAATAGGAGAACAAGGAAGGCCAAAAAGGCCAAAGGCCGAGAGAAGTCGTACCCAAAGCTTCAGCTTCGAAACACACGACCAGGTGGTCTCGAGCCCCATACGGGTATGGGCCGCGGGCCAAGCTGCCGTCCAATTATGCACCGTAGCGCATGTGGCCAACCCTAAGAGGTGTTGAATAGCGGCCTCTAGTGGAACCTTGTAAGCCATGTGTCACCTAAGCTGCTATCCCCGGGTCTTCCCCGCCAACGATTCTCTTTTACTTCCAACTACTTCATCCTAGGTATATATGAAAATCGTCCACTTGATACAGACATCTGACTGTACAGCAGACATTTATACAATGATGAATACAGAAGTATCTCGAAGTCTCGGGCGTAATAACCACAAGCACATCACCATGAGAGGTTGCGTGGCGCCCCCGAAATGCTTGAGGACATTTGCCTTTGCCCTTTCGCTCGCCGATGCTCAGAAATTATCTGCTACCCGATGGTATGAATACCTAAAGGTCTTTTTTGAGTCATTAAATACTTGGCTCTGGCTCTGACTCTACCATCCAGATTCACCAGTGCCGAATCTTGCACGAGCAATGTGAAAAGGGTAGTATCAGCGCCGTAAGTTGCACTCAGCGTCGGCACTTTACTGTGAGGCGTTGAAATTCCAGAGGAAACGTACCCTACGTAACTTATCTTAATAAAACCAAACATCTTTCTACGTCAGTCGAGATTCTATCCTTCTCTCTTCGTATATGCTACACTTTGCTATCTTATGCGAATCACGACCATGCGTCTCGGAGCCATCCTACTCGTTGCCTGTGCCGTGCTTGGTGTACAGGCACAGTTGTCCAAGGGCACAAACGGGCTCCCGAAAGATCTTCGAATCATGATGACCAACTCTGCCGGCTGGTTTGATTACAGTATACGGTTATGGTTTCATACGTTGTTGGATCGTGGTTGCGATGTCGTGCTCTCGGCTCCGGCCAAGGACATGACGCTGAATTTCGAGGCCAAAGTAGGATACGGTGAGTTCAACATGCTAATTTCACAAAAGCCCCCATGCACCTTGCTTTTATCCAAACCCTCCGCAAAGCTATAGCTGTACGGAGACTTTTGTCAGTTCATTATATCATGACAGGAGAATCATTCGCACTCGAGTGCCCATGCATTGGCCAATATACTAAACCACTTCACAGGGGGCCGAGATGAGGAGCCTTGGGCGAAATTCACTCCTTGCCAATGGCACAGCTGCGAACCCGGCCAGAGATGGGGCTCCAACGAAACCTCCTTCGGCCGGCTCAACTGGGTCAATTCCTACCCTGTAACGGCACTGAGGTTCGGCCTGGACAGATTCGGCCGCTTCAAATGGAACCACAAATTGCCCGACATCGTCATCGCCGGGCCCACGGACGGCCCCAACATCGGAGCCGACCTCTCGTCCTCCGGCGTCGTGGCGCAGGCGGCCCTGGCCGCCAAAAAGTACCATACCCCGGCCATCGCCTTTGCGTGGCCGGGCATGGGCACCATGAAGTGGGAGCCGGACAAGCCGGTCCCCCCGCGCATGAAGATGTATATGGGCCTGGCGCAGAACCTGACGGAGCTGGTGGTGGCTGGCGGGCGGCCGTTCCTGCCCGACAACACGTTCCTCAACGTCAACTTCCCGGCGCTGGCCGCGCCGTGCAACGACACGCGCGCGATGCAGTACGTGCTCACGCGGCGCGACTTCGACGTCCAGGGCTACCACGTCTACTTTGACCACTGCGGCACGCGGCGCCTGCCCACCGACCGGGAGCTGTACCAGCACCTCGGCGGCTGCTACGCCTCCATCACGGTCATGACCGCGACGCACATCAAGACTGCTAGTGAGGGCATCATGAGGATCATGCGGGACAAGTTGAACCCTTTACTAACATGTGTTAATTGGGGTCAATGATCTATTAAACACTGGACTGAGAGAGGAAGGATGAAAGATAAAACGAGAAGGTATAATGAAAAGAGAAGAGAAAGGCGGATCAAATTTCCAGTACCGAAATTGTCTTAAAAATACAAGACTTTCATAGGGCAGAAGTTATGAGTGTGATCTTCTAATTACAGTTAATTCATCTTATGATCAACAATTATTGGTAGTTGGGTACTAGAGTTGGCAGTATGATATATCATACATATTATACACTGCCCTACGTCAATGCGGCCCACACGAGCTCTGGGGTTAACCTCAGCCATTTTCCCAGGTCCAACCTCACAACGGCAACTCGAGATCCCAATAATCACGGAACAGAAAGAGATCACATTCACTCAATTAGAAAAATACACTCTCATTCCTACCATGACAGACATGTCTCCCCTCCGCGCCCCGGCCAACCTGCCAAGCCTGGTCAAGACGGCGTTCGCCAACGCAAAGGCGACCGGCGACCTGTCGTACTTCCCCACACAGGTCGCGCTTCTCAAGCTGAACTCTGTCCATGTACGTAGCCGCCTATCAAACCTTTTGTCTTGCCCTACGCTCTTTGTCTTTTTTTTCGCCCTGTCTCGTAAACCTCCTCTGTGCAACCGCTCCCGTGCCTCTCGTCTTCTAGTGCAAACCACGTTCCAACATGTAGTAATCCTCTCGTCCTCCCTTGCCGCCCGTATAGTTCCAGCTCCGATTCTCGCCCGCCCTCGCCTCCAAGCCCAAAGGCCCGGAGCCGTCCAGCCATAGCAAAGATGACAGCAAAAAGAAGAAACCCTTCAACCCGTTCGAGAACCCCCTCCCGTCCATGACCGTGGTCCCGCAGCTGCCGCCCTCGCACGCCCTCGTCCTGAACAAGTTCGCCGTCGTCCCCGAGCACTCGATCCTGATCACGCGCGCCCCCAAGCCCCAGACGCACGTGCTCGAGCTCGACGACCTGGCCGCCGCCCTGGCCTGCGTGCGCGCGTACGCCGCGGCCGCCCACGGTCACGACAAGGGCAGCGAGGCAGCCGTGTCGGGCGGCGGCGATGGCGTAGGAACGAGCCCCGGCGAGCTCTTCGTCTTCTTCAACTCGGGCCCCCACTCGGGCGCCAGCCAGCCGCACCGGCACCTGCAACTATTGCCCGTGGAGCAGATGCGGGCCGGCCTGGGGGAGGAGTCGTCGTCCTGGGGCGCCCTGGCCGAGGGCGCGGACGAGCAGCTCCGGGATCTGCCGTTCGCGGTCCTGCGCGAGGCCGTCACGCCCGACACGAGCGCCGAGGATCTGCACGCCAAGTACGTGAGCCTGTACCGGCGGGCGGCGCGGCTCGTGTCGCCCGAGGACGGAGACGGAAAAGACGCCCCCGGCGAGGGCGAGGCTCGGTTTAGCTACAACATGGCCCTGACGAGCAGGGCGATCGCGCTGTGCCCGCGCGTGGCCGAGGGCGCGCCCATTACCGATCGGGACGGCAGGGAGATTGGTCAGGTGCAGCTGAACGGCACGCTCCTGGCCGGCACCGCGCTGGTCAAGAACCAGGAGCTGTACGATGCCATTCGAGAGGACCCGACGCTTCTGGTCAACGTGCTCAGGCAAATCGGTGTGCAACCCAGCGAGAACGAGACGGTCTTAGGTAATTTGTAGAGATTCCCATTCCTTGAGGACAAGTATAGACACCCTTTTATTTTACAAGGCGAAAACTAAAAGACAAGACTTATGATGTGCAGAGCTATGTAGGTCAGACAACTTTTGGGGTATTCTGACATGTGATACTGGAAATGAACAAGAGACAAAGAGGTATGACCAAACGCCGGTGATGCAGTCCTCAACCAAACAGGCAGAGGTAAGGGCGGACCAGATATGCAATCGCCGAGCATTGGAAGATTCGACGCCGACAAGACCTTTGAAGATCCGACGCCGACAAGATGGGATATCTTTGACGGTACGGTTTCAAGAACAAACAAGCCCGTGAAACAAAATGACCGGCAGAACGATGAAAACAGCACAAAACCAATTGCAGGAAAACAAAAAGAACAGACCGAGCAGACCAGACACAAAACAAACAAACAGACAAACAAACTCTTATTCGCATAGTCTGAATCCCTTGATGTCATCCAGACAAGCCTTGACGGGAGCCGGGTGATGGGGATCACTCTTCTTGGCTCTTCAGCTCCTCCCATCGCTTGCAGCAGGTAGAGTTGCCAAACTCGTAGCTGGCGCCGTTCTCGGCAATCCACTCTGCGACCTTCTTCCAGGGAACCTTTTGCGAGGCGGTGTCGGGTCTCTTGGCAAACTTGGCAACGCCCAGCTTGAGCAGGTCGTCCTAGAGAACAAGAAAAGTCAGCATCATTCCTGTGAGCTTGAGGGGGGAGGGAACAAGCACTTACGTCGCTGGGCTTCCACTCGGGCTTGCGGACGCGGGCAGTCTTGGGCTTGGTGAGAGTGCGGTACCGGCCTCGCAGGGTCGACTCGGCCTCCTTGAAGTTGCCCTCGCGCTTGATGTCCTTGTAGGTCATGCCCTTCTGCTTGGCCTGGACGAGGTACTCGTCTTGCTTGCTGCGCTGTATGGCCTCGGCCGAGAAGGCCGAGTTCTGCGGGCTCTGAGACTCGGGAAGGGCTGTGCGGGCCGGCTTGGGACGAATCTCGGACAAGGGCTTGGGGCGGTGACTCGAGCCATGCTTGTCGGAGCTGCTTCTGCCCTTGGGGGAAGAGCTCGATCTCGAGTGGGAAGATGTGCTGGAGGCCGACGAGCGCTTGGGGATATCTGGGAGTCGGGTGCGTCCGCTGGCGGTGACGCGCTTCTTCTGGTTCGAGGCAGGAACGACAAAGTCCTGATCAAAGTAGGAAGGGTTGTGAAGCTCGCTGCCGTACATGGGCAGGAAGCTGGTGCTCGAGGGCTCCGAGGGGACGTCCTGGGTGGGAGAGGGGCACTTGCGCAGCACCTTGGGTGAGACCGTGCCGGGAGGGCAAGGCATCTCCATGTCTGCGGGGGTGGTACCGACCTGTTCCATTACGGGAGTGCCGACGAAGGAGGAGGGCATGGCATCCGAGTTGGACGACGAGACACTGCCAAAGGATGTAGCTGGGGGAGTGACCTGGCCGTTGAACATTACCGGTCCGGGAAAGCCCTGCATCGACATGGACAATGAGGAATCTGTGTCGAGGCTGTTGCGTGGGAAGGAATTGTGGGGAAGGTGGTGGTGGTTGAAACCCTGGTTGGTACCTTGGTTGGCGCCGTGGTTGAAACCGTTGGTAACGCGGTTCAGATCGTGGAAGCTGGCCGAGGGTAGGGTGCCAGTCAGAGCCGGTGGCATGAACTGCGGCTGCGACTGCTGTTGCGGCTGCTGCTGCTGCTGATGGCTGTGAAACTCTCCGTTTCCAGAGGTGGGGAACATGGGAGGCGAGTAATTTCCGTTGTTCGTTCCTCGGAAAGTAGGCAACATCTGCTGTTGGGTCATCCTGCTTCCCAGGCTCAGATATTGCTGCTGGGGGAGGAGGTGGTTGCCGGCGCGGTCCCATCCCGAGACATGGCCGCCCATCGTTTGTTCCAAGCCGTCGTTGGCTGGCCCGAATGCTGCCGACATGATCTGGTTTCCGTACGATTTGTCAAACTGCAGATGAATCACCCGTTAGAGCACGGCCAGGTTTCCAACAGTCTATCAGGAGGACTCGATTGTCTCTCGCGCGAGGGAGGGCATGAAACAGTTCTCGGTGTGTTGGGAGCCAGTCCGCAGAGGAAAACTCATGATGAGACTCACCTGCTGCCACATCTCATTGTCTCCAAAGTCACCCCGGAACATTGCGTCTTCTTCCTCCTCTTCCTCCTCGAGAGGCTCCTGCTTAAAGTACTGCTCGGTAGGTTCTTGCTTAAAGAAGTGAGGATTCTGCACGTTCACGTTGTTCTGCTGCTGCTGCTGCTGCTGCTGGCAGAAGAGGTGGCCTTGTTGTGGTGGTATCAACTGAGGCAAAGGCCGTTGCGATGGCAGCTGGTGGTTCAAAGGCACGATGTTCTGGTGGAAGTGAAACACTTGCTGCTGCTGTCCAGCAAGTATGTCTTGCTGTGGTTGTCTCTGCTGCTGTTGCTGCTGCTGCGACGGGACGGGTCTCTGGTTGTATAAGAGCTGCTGGCTGGCCAGATGGTAGGGTTGCCGGTTTTGCAGTCCCGATGCCTCCATGGTGCCCAGGGGCATGAAGCCTCTGTGGCGACGCCCGCTGTCGCCACGCCGCTGGGATGGGTGCTTGTTCCTGAAATGCATCTCGGCGGAGTCCTGTGTGGGCACCGCTCAGTCAGTCCATCTTTGCTCACCGCGCTGTCGACATGCTGCCTCTACTGCCTCTTCCCGGCGTGATGGGGGACTGACGACGATGAACTGCAGGACTGCAGCATCTCGCAGGATGGTGGGGAATGGATGAGCTGTGAGGATGAGATACTTTGGTCTCACCGCTTCACCTCTGAGGATGTGCTGGGGGAAGTATGGGAGGGATGGGAGGAACGCCGCGGAACCAGTTACCGTCGAGACCGACCAAGCCGAACCGAAGCCATCCAAGCACCCCGCTTGACGGGAACGGGTAGCCACGCCACAGTTGAGATTGGGCACGAACGCAGACTTCTCTGACGGATGGGTTATATGGTCGAGATGAAAGTGCGGTGGACTTACCCGCGCGGAAAGGTTGATGGTTCAGGGGATGAGGATGAGGTGAAGAGGTGGGGATAGGGACGTATGTATGTGCGGTCTGCCGATGGGATGGGATGGAACTGACTCTTGCGACGATATGGTGCTTTGGATGATTGCAGCGGTAATGATATATTCCTCTCTACTCTTTGGATGAAAATACACTTACAGGTTCTTCGCGCTTCTGCAGAGTTGGGAAGTGTTGATGGCAGCTTGTTAGGATAGAATTCCGGGCCAAGCTCCAGAGCTCAGATATGGCTTCACAGCCTTGTGCGCAGAACAGCCAGAATCGCACTAGTGAGAGTTGTTGTGGAGGGGGACAATAACAAGTTGTGTGTTTAGGTGCTGGTACTTGTCGAATGTACCGCGTCGAGTGGGCGAACAATTGAAAGCTCGGTGGGTGGACAATTGGGCGACTGTTAATAGATCGAAATGCCGCCGATTCCTCTTATCTAGCGGCGTTGTCTGATCGGTTGGTTTTTGAGCGTGACGATATATAATTCAGAGAAATTATCGGACAAGCGATATCTCGTTCACAGTCTGATGGTGTTGTGTCAACCGATAGTCTCTTTTATCCAATTATTGCACAAGAAAATATATGAGAACAAGAAGAACAGTCACAAACTCGAGCTCACAAATGTGATGGGGGACACAGTGACAATGATATCTATTTCTTCCAAGTGACCTCGACATTCGATATTTGATATCTTTCTGATATCTCTGAACCATGCTTCCCCCTCAAGGGCTCCATTGTCTTTCCGTTGCCGAGACGAGAGTCCGTCTACTCTCGCTAGACATGTGCGAGTACGAATTCATCCATTCATCGTGGAGCTCTCTGAGCTCCCAAATCGTCAACGGGCATGAGACTAGTTATTGTGTCCAGCTCCAGATGGGCAGAAGTGTCTCTGGACTCGGGTGGGCCAGACTGCACAATATGCCGACCAGGTTCGCGATCTTTCCGCTCCAATCTGGACTCCCGACTCACCTGAAGATCGAAATCAGCAACTACCACCTATACATGTCGAGCAATTACCAGGCATCCCACTCTGCCTCCGAATCCAGCGCGGTGCAGTTCAGATTTGACTGACAGATCAAAAGAAATGTCCTCACTGCTCAGTCCAGACAGATCCATTCCACTCGGAGCAAGAGCCAGGAGCATGGATTAGAAGAGCGTACGTAGCCTCCCCGGAACCCTTCCGGGCATCCCATCGACATGGTTGGCGCCTGCTGATGCGGCTCCCGCCAGCCCAGAACCAGGACCGAAACCAGAGCACGACCTGGCCTTGGGGGTTGACAGCCGGCAAACCCATGCCTACCATGTGTTCCCGCGGCTCTCCCTTCCCGCTGTCGAGAGGAGCCTCCCGTCATGCTAGCCGTAAGCAGCCGGCTGCGCAGGTACATGCGTTCAACCGGGGTTCTGTTATGCCTGCCCCGTCCTTGACATCTCATCGCCACAGGTGAGAAGTGACCATAGGGCACACCATACTCTCTGATTATTTGGAAGCCCGCATGAGCTCCCAAAGAGGTATAGATTCATGCATTGGGGGTTGGTTGAGGAAGGCTGATAGGCTTGCATTCGGTCATGGTCGTTCTGATTGGATGCGGAGCATGCACCATACTCGCAGCTGACATGAACAGCCAGCCCTAGCCTGACGTTTCCCACCGTCTGGGATAATTTCCCATATTTCCTCCACCCAACCTACTATGAGTCGGGTAGCGACTGATCGCTTCAGCAGCAAGCAAGTCGTGATCTCCCAAGTGCAACAGTTGATCCAGGAACTTGGGTATTTTCATTCGTCTAGGCTTGCTCAGGGGTAACCGTAAAATCGTAGTCTTCTGCTTTAGGAAATGGCAAAGTGAAACTGTCGAAGAATCTCATGAGTAAGCCGCATATCATGGACGATTTTCATACTTGTTAGCCGGCTGGCGGATGACGTGTCCGACAAACTCGCATATCCTTCCCTCCTTTCAAGTTTTCTTTTTTCTTCCCCTCCATATACATCACCGCATGCAATTGCGGATCATTGAGGGCGATGTGACTAATCAGGACTCAGCAAACGTTATCTCAAATCCAAGATTCACTTTCGATGGGATCTCAGATGGGTTGTGGGTTGGGAGGGGAATCCGTCCGGCAGCCTTCTCGGTATACAACCTGACTTGCTTCTCGACTTCTTCTGCTTCTCCATCATGCAATGGCTGCATGAGCTGCGGGGTGACATCTGCTTCAACTTTGGGGGACTGCAGCTTTTGAGTATCATAGGCCACCAGTCCTGTAAATGTGGAGTTGCCGTTGCAGAAGCACTCTGACAAACATCGAATGATGGATTTACCGCAAGGTTGCCGACTTGACACTTTGACATTTCGACAGCTTGACACTTTGGCGTGCAGGGTAGAAAATTTGATCGGACGTCAGGGGCCTCGCCGGCTTCCTGTGGCAGTTAGCTGAAAATAGATATATGTTGTTTTTCCCCTACCTAGCTGGCTCTTCTCAACGGCTGGCCGGACCTGAGTTGGTCTTTGCCGCAACAATCTCGGCATCGCCGGGTCGTCTAAAGGTTTCCGTGATCAGGCCGCCATGGCCGGTGGTTGTTTGGTGTCTGGCAATGCCATCATCGCTCAGTTGTCGAGTCGGACAGTCTTTGGACCATCAACACCCTGGTAGCATTCGGCATGTTACCCTAGGTGGTGCCATTGAAGGGTACATGGGCATCTAGGGCTCCATAGCATTGTGGCACCAAAACACATGCTGCACCTAGAAATAGTTGGCAGTTCGACAACCCCCATGCAGGTCAACCGTACAGTGATGTGCATACAGCTGCGCCAATGACCGACGAGGTGGTAGCTTCACCTCTGCAGCACACGCATCCAGGGTCGCATGAACAACCCCGGCGTGCTTGGGCACGTCAAAATACCTCGAATTGCTTCTTTTGTCATCGCAGCCCTCGCATGTCGTCGTTTTCATCAGAGAATATCGGGCAGGATCGACTCAAAGATGAGCAGCAAGACACTCCACTCTTCCACGTTGATCCGTTTGTGAGACAAATCATAGCGCTTGCTGACCAACGGCTCCCGTTGACCATGAACCGCCCTGGTCGACTAATTTGTCAAGATGTTCAAGTTGGCCAGGAATGTGCCGGGGTGTACGTGACCAACTCTGGAAGATCCTGATCAATGCTTTTTGTGGCTCGGCTTCCGTAAGACCGGTTGAAAATATGTTGTTGTAAAAGTGCAGAAAACACAATCTCGATAGTATCCAGGGGGGTTGCGATGCTGACAAACGAGATTGGTGGGTTACTGGAGAGTATTTCCTCCCTAAGCGCGCATATTATCCGCCACACTTATTCGTCGTAAGTTTTTCTCTGCGAGCGCCATGGGCGGTACGTATATTGCCCGTGGTTGTGGTGAATGGGAGGCACCGCGGCATGGACAGGGCAAGCTTTGCATGGACGGTAGTACGGATTACTCTCCGGGAGACAGGCCGTGAGGTCGCATACCCTCGTTTCTTTTTTGCCCGTTTATTTCTTGCCCTCATCCTGGGTTGAATCTTCTCTTGACTCACGTGCTGTACTTGGACATGAGCAAACACGTCCTTGGGAGCAAAGTTGGCGTCAAGCAAAATATGGGCAGTGATCCTCGGCAGCCGGAATCGATCACCCTACTCCTCGGCTCTCGCCGCGTGCCCCGTCCACAACTAACGGGCGTGGATGAGAAAAAGTGAGAGATGACGAGGAAGCAAAAGTCCACAGCTGGCCCAGAAGTAAGCGAATCCAATAGTTTGCCTGCAGTTGACTCCTTCTGGTAGTCGGGCAATTTTGGAGTTTCTGTTCCGTGTGTGAGGCCCAAAGAATCTATGGAAAACGCTTACAAGGCTTTATTCAGAGACTCGAAATGTTTCTGCTTGGCCGTCAATTCAGTAATCGAGTATTGATAGATGTTGAACGTTTGATATGCGACGGATCATTTGCCGCGCCTCGTGTAAAGTTGACAAGTGATGCATGTCTGTCGGTGGTGGCGATATGTGAAAGGGGTCGAGCTTGGAGCGATTGGAGCCCGAGGTGAGTCACGGGTGTTTTGGATGATCACGGCTTCGAATATGACTTGTTGTGTCGAGGACACCGGTTGAGATGTTGGGCCATGTAGTGTGTAGGATGGTTGACATGACTTGGAAATACACTGTCAAGTTTCGTTTCAATGTTTCCTATCCTTGGTATCTCAATTTTCTTCCATGGCGGACGGTAACCAAGCACCTGCCTCTTGACTTCTCCAGCACTTGGTATGGAAAGAGCATGGCTTGTACCTTCCTCATTTAAATATCACAGCATCAAAACTCGATTCTAGAGACGACTAACAAGCAACTACGAGTCTAAGTGGGCAGGAGCTACTTGTGAGAAGGGGTTTGATTGAGGCTGGCGCACAACAGCAAATTTTTATGTAGTCGCGGCCGTTGTCATTATTATCGTGGGTGAATTCGCATGTAGCGGACGGAATCTTCCAAGATCCATGTTCAAGTGTTCCACCAGACCGGGCGTGTCTCTTGATACCACCAGAACATACTTAAGATACAACAGTCCTTTGATTTCATCATCATCTTCTGCCATGTATTGCTAGGTCTAGTATTCTCGAGTTTCTCGAAGGCAAAATTCAGTTGTATACCCAAATATACCGCTTTTCGGTTATGAATATTATTTGGCTTTATTCCCCTTACCCTTGTTCGCACATGATTGAAATGTACAGAATAAATCACACACCCCGATGCACAAAATTAGGGTGCTACCACAGATCCGGAAGCACAAAATTATAAATGTGTATCTCTCGCTGTTCCGTGGCTCTTGTATCCAGGCGCATGACAATTCTGATCGGCATGTCACGCTTTAGTCCTGACATACTCTTCGTCCTTTTCCGCTTGAATACACATTCTCATTCTTGGTTCTGAATTCATGTTCCCAGAACTCTACTCTAGTGTGATTACGAGTATTTTATCTGTTGGTACGCACAGAAGTTCGTTTCCCGTCCAAGTCCCCTAAACGCCAGTCATGAACAAAATTTACCTGGACAGTATTAGATAGTCTTTCGACACCTCTCCAATACCAAAAAAAAAAAAAAAAAAAAAGTGTCTTCCTTTTGTCTACACTCTCTTTAGTAAGCCCAAATCACCTTGTGATGCAAGATCCTGCTGCCCAGTCTCTCATATTCATAGGGTGTGATCCAACTGTCATTGGTGCCGAGCTTGGCAAAGACACTCGCGCCCTTCCACACAACCACTTGCTCGTCCATATCTCTTGCGCTCCTAGACACCAGGATACGATCGAACAAGTCGGGTCTTCTGCCTCTCAGCTTTTCCTCGAGTGTCTGCGTGAAATGCGGCGTCTTGGAGCCACCTCCAATTACCATAATGGACCCCAGATAGTCTCTAAGCTTCTTCTCATCGCCTCTAGCGGCGTTTTGAATCGAGGTCAGAATGGCAATGTCAAGTGGAGCCGCCGGCAGTACTGCGTCACGCTCTGTCGCAATCTGTCTAGCCGTACGTGCCTGCGCATCCACAAACATGCCAGGCGGAGGCGCAGGTGATGTTCCAGTCCGACCGTTGGGTCCGGGAGGTGCTGGTGAGCCGGCCGCAGCGCTTGTACCATTGCCAAAGACGAATGGCGGCGGGGCAGGCGTCGAGGTGCCTTCAGGTGCCGGGCTAGCAGCCGTGGATCCCATGGGCGTTCCCTCTGGCTTTTGCAGAAAGTTGAAAGACGTCTTCTCCTTGCTGGGCGTGGCAAGGTTGGGATCTGAAGGATTTACACCGTTGGGTGCTGCTGCATGGGTGGCGGTCAGCGACGGCTGGACCAAGGCGAGAATAGCGAGTTGCGCGGCCGATTGAGGGTCATCGGGCACATCGACATCGTAGTGGTTGTATGAGCGATCAATGAGTTTCCGGCGACCGCGCAGCTTGGCACTGTTGTCAAAGATGGTCGGGTCGTAGAATCCCATGGGAGCCAGGATGACCTCGTCGTAGGTCTTGAACTGATATTTATGCGTGGGTTGATTAGGGGCGCGGAGGTGGAACTGGTATAGCTGCACCGAGATGTCGGCTTGTGTCATGGTGCAGTATTTCATCTTCAGTTCCTCAGCGAGCAGGAAGTCGTACCGCCTCCTCAGGTTGATGTCCTGGTAAGGGAATTGATCGTAGAGCATCATCTTGATGAACGTCTCCGTGACATCGTATCCACCATACTTCATGTTGATGCGCGAATCCTCAATCATCAGGCCGTCTTCGACACAAGCAATCGACGTCTTCTGAGCTCCGACATCGACGACGCAAGCTTGAGTGTAGCCTGCGCCAAAGGTTCCCGCAAGACTCTCCTGGATGAAGCATACTCTCTTGAACTCAAACCAGTTCATGCAAGACTTGAGCACTGCCTCGACGTATCGCTTGTCGTAAAGATCTGGGATGACGAAGACACAGCTGTACTCCTTCCAGGCACTGTTCTTAGTGAGGCCCAATTCCTGCCTGACAGCTCTGTCCAATAGCGTCTCGAAATCATCGTAGAGATGTTCAGCTGTAAGGTACTCATCCTCGTTGAGCCAGCCGTGTTGCAGGGGCCACCAGAGCTTGAACTTGGGGTTCGAGTCATCAGGCACTCTCATGGCCGCCTGGCCGATAAAGGCAGAGGCGGGGGAGTTTGGGTCCTCGAGGGTGCTGAGGTCGGTCCACTCGATCTGCAGAGGATCGTTGTGCGTGGGAATCTTCTCTGGCTCTGTCCGGCGGTTGTAGTTAGTAACCAGCTCCTTGGAGTTTGGCAGGACTTTTCGCTTGTTGGCACGCATATCGATCTTCAGGTCGCTGGACAGCTTCTGGTACTTCTTGGACCATTCCTCGCCGTGGATCTCATCCTGGTTCTTGCCCTCGAACTTGCGCCGCGGCAGAGCCTCGTGGATCTCGGACTCGGTCTGTGGGAACTTGGTGGCGAGGGTGGTCGGGATGGACTTGGGAAGGGCGTCGCTGGCGAATCCTATCCTCAGGTTCTGGCTACCAGGGTGGATGACGATGATCTTGCTGGGGTCGAGCAGGGCGTTGGGATCGGCAGCTGCGGCGTTCTCCTCCTGCTCAACATCTGGAAGGGGCAGGGCGACGTCTGCATGACCGCGGGCTAGGGCTCTGTCGCGGTCCTTGGCAGACTGGACGAGAAGGGCCCTGTTGGCCTCGGCCTGTAGTCGGAGAGCGAGGACCTGGTCATCGCGCTTCATGTAGTCGGTGTAGTAGTTCTTCTGGTTGATGGCCGAGACATCAGGCCAGTTGGTCTGCTTCATGCCATTGTCGGTCCTCTCGAGTCCTATATAGCACCAAGGGTAAGCGGCCATCCTAGATGGAGCAGATGGGGGCGGGCACCGGCGCGGGTGGTGAGATGGCGGCGCGAGCATGGTGCAATGGCTTCATCCACGCCGACAACAATGACGACAACAACACCAAGACGGCGGCGCGATGGGTGGGAATGCGATGCGACGAGGGCACAGGACATCAGACTTACCTTCCCGTAGGAGGACACGCTCGCTCACTTTGCCGACCATGGTTGGGGCGCGTGTGCTGGGAGTTGTGCGACGCGGAAGATTGAGGTTACCGCTGCATGGGCGTTTGTGTTGGGCGAGGTTTCGTGTTCCTGTTTCCGAAAATCTTCGCTCGCCTCTATCAGCTTCACCCACAGCACACAGGAACTGACAAGCGCAAAGCAGGTGCAAGCAAGTACTACAAGCACCGGCCCCGGGGTTAAAAGGTGTCAGTGCCAGTGCTCCCCATGGAGACCTTTGGGCGGTCCAGAAGCACCTATCAAGTGCCTGGTGGCCTGGCCAGTCGCCTAGCTTCAGCTACAAATCCGGCGCGTTTCTGCCCTCTCTTACCTAATCCCTGCTAAAGCCGGCGATTTCGTGCGCTAACCTCCACTGCAGCTCTGGCGCCCAATCAACGGTTAACGATGTGAGGATGAGTGACTCGCTCCACTTTCCGCCGTGCCGGGGTGTAACAATAGTTATACTGCTGCTTGTTTATACAAGAATTTTATTTTTTGCTGTCTTGCGTTTGACCTTTGTCGCCAGTGTTGTTGTATTTCGCTGAGTGAAATGATCGCCTTGGATAGCACAGGTTCGAATGGATAACCACTACAGACTAAGAAAGGCTCCTGCCGCTCTTTTGACAGACAGCGGAGTGGACTGGCTCAAGCTCTCGATGTATCCTGTATACAACGTTATAAAATAATACATGGCAATTGCAGGCTTGAAACCCGTATAAAAAATACTGTTATGCAGTTGTATTCAATTGAAATATGTCTCTGCATGGTCAATATCGAAAACTAGACCAGATAGCATCAACACCAAAATTTATCATAGACTCTTTCTGATAACTTTCCGGAGAGGAGCTTGAAGGGACTAGGAAAATAATGAAACACTGGTATTCCCAACCTTTCTGCAATATACACCAGTGATCCCCGAGCAAATAACCTTGATCAGCATACCAAGACTGTTGCTTTTTCAGATGGCTTTTGGAGCTTAAGAGTCGTTTTAGCCAACTCTGCCGACATGTGGCTGATATCTGTTCCAACAGCTGCTAACAGGACCTAGCTTATTTCTTCCTAGTATTCCATTCCCCCAAAAGCCTCAAACCATGGAGAATCAGGTGGCATCTGGTCTTAATCCCGCCATCCCACACCCGCCCTCGGCACACCAAACTGCGCCCCCGGCTCCCCAAGCCTACCCGCATAAGCAGAAGACTCGCCGCCGTTGGTATTCTGCTCATGACTGAGAAAACATTCCCAGCCGCACCACGTCGACACGGTGAGCGTATTCCCCAGGTGCGGCTCGCACGTCGCCGGGTCCAGCCGGAACGGAACGACGTCAAAGTGGCCCACGCTCCAACCGACAGAAGAGTCGTCGATGGCCATGAGCTGCTGCTTGAGGGTCTGGCAGAACGGCCCGGCCAGGAGCGCCGGCGGCTTGTGGTCGCATAGGGTTCGCAGGAGGACAAAGTGGCACATGGTTGCCGCCTCCCTTCGGTGTCTGTTCCTTTCTCTCTCTCTCTCTCTCTCTCTCTCTCTCTCTCTCTCTCTCTCTCTCTCTCTCTCTCTCTCTCTCTCTCTCTCTCTCTCTCTCTCCGCGTCTCAGGCCTTCAAGATTGTGTGGAATGAAGGAACATCCTTCTCCAGAATGAGGAAAACCGACTCTAGGAACTTGTTGTGCTGATTGGGAGCTCTCATCCAGGTGGTGAAGAGTCAACTTGGTGAAAGAGAGCCAACTTGGTGGAACGTATCTCCCGCTGATCTGCTGGAGGGCCGCCACAAGTTGTAGTCGAGGCAATAATGGTAGGTCCTCAGTTGAATGTGTATGAGAGTAGGATGTTTCGGTTATCCCATCACGACAAGTGTCCTGGATGTTGCCAGAACGAAATGAAGCAATATATGAGAAATGAGGAAGGTTTAGACGACACCCGTCGTATATTTTTTTTTCAATATCTACTTGAATGACTCTTTAATGTCTTGATTCACTATGTTAGACAATCAACAAACTTGTCGAGCAAGCCAGAAAGGCAACATGGCAAGCTTCCTGCTCACCGAAATAAAGGGCTTGGCATCAAATGGTGTGCTCCGCGGGAGGCTTGAAAGACCTAGCATTTGAATTTCTAATTAGCAGAATATGATCAGTGAAGGGAATACATTCATGGTATAAAGATTTGCCAAGGGTGGATTTCTTGTAGCTCTCCGACATTACTGATCACGATTCTGTATTCCGGGGAGACGGGTTCCATCTACGGCCCTCTGATATTTTATCATCTTAAAATGGCTTTCCGTAGTGATTGTTGCCGCTGAATCACTGCTTGCTACTCTACGACACCGATGAGACGTCTTTTGAGGAGGTCGAAAGAGTTTACTATAGCGCAAACTACGGCTAGAGTGGATATGAAACATGTGAGACTCCTCGAATCCTCACTCAGTTTGCCAAGTTTGCTTTCAGGGATAATCTGGAAGGACATACACGCATTGGGTATCTCATTCTACAGACTAAATGACACGGAACCCGTAATCCCTAAAAGCACGACGTATAACAGTATCATAATCTGAATTCCCGCCATACTACCGTCCCATCCACCGCTCCGTGTAACCTCATGATAAAACCTAGGAAATGCAATGAATGCAGCTCAAAAAATCCAATGGCTAGAAAACATAAAACATATGATGTCTAGAATGACTCAACGCCATCTTCTTCGAGTTGCTTGACAACATCCTCATGAACAGCCCAGTGATCAGTTTCCACCTCATCCTCGGCTGCCGCTGCCGCTGAAGCAGTTGCCGACTCGGGCTTTCTGTTCATCTTCTCTTGCAACTCCTCGGTGATGTCGCTAACATCCACGTTGAGATAATCTCTAAGGAATTTGCCCACGTCCGTGTTCTCAACGTTGCCCCTGATGGCATCGGTTCCCGGGCCGCCAGAGCTGTAAATGTTGACGTCCACGGCCGAGTGACCGTGGGAGCTCCATCCGATTTGAGCCCGTTTGCTGACCATGTTGGCGAAGACTTGCTGCGCGAGAAGAGGGTGTTCGACAATAGGAGCAAGTTCGTCTTTGGTGGCATCGAGAATGCCAAGTCCTGGAACAACAATCTTGTCATTGATGTACGCCAGGAGCTCCTTCTCTGACTCATTCTTGTTCTCGCTCAAGTGCTGGTGTAGCTCGTGAGCCAGGTACAGAGAAGAGTAAGACGCGTTCGCCAGAACTGCAGGATACCACAAGTATTCAGGATAGTCGATGAAGTTTTCTGTAAGATCACCGTCAGCATCATGCAATAGTGGGTCAGCATAGTAATAACAAGTAAACATACGTCTTGCAACTGACAGACCGCCAGTCTCATGGTCGCTCGTTGCCACGAGCACACCGGGGGTTCTGCTGTTGTCGAGGAACTCCGAAACGATCTTGAACGCCTTGTCATATTCGAGGACTTCTCGCACCTGGGCTGCTGGATCGTTGATGTGGCCGGCATGATCGATGCGGCTGCCTTCGATCATGAGGAAAAAGCCCTTGTCGCTGTTGGCCGTAGCCTTCTCCAACGTCTTGATCGCAGTCTTGGCCATCTCGCTCAAGCTCGGGTAGACGTCGTTCATGTTGCGGCGATCGACCTCAAAGGGAATGTCGGTGGGCGCAAAAAGTCCCAGAATCGGTAGGGGAACCTCCTTTCTACCCTCCCAGAAATCGTCAAAGCCGGCGCGGTCATCAACATAAGTGAACTCGTGTTTCTCCTTGGCAATAGACACAACGTCAATGTCGTCCGCTCTGCAACTGCCCTGGGTGCCGTTGGGCAGAAAGTGACATCTTCCACCTCCAAACATGAGATCAACGACGCGGCCGAGAGGCCCCTCGCCAATCTCCTGAAGAGCGATATCATCGTTCTGCTCGCGCACATCGACGTGGCTGGCGAAGCAAGCAGGCGTAGCATCGGTGATATCAGTAGTCACCACAAGCCCAGTCATGAATCCGGCCCTCTTGGCGGCCTCGAGCACAGTGCCGCAGGGCGTGTGGTCTGGCAGCATGGAGATGGCACCGTTGTAGCTCTTTTGCCCGCAGCTAAAGGCCGTGGCACCAGCTGCCGAGTCGGTGATCAGAGACGAAGCGCTTCTCGTTCGGCTGCTGCCCCAAAAGTGTTTATCGAGCGTCAGGGTGTCGCCGAATTCAAGACCCTCGACATGCTGTCGGAACGATCGCGTGAGGGAAAGCGATGCCGGACCCATGCCGTCCGAGACCATGAAGACGAGGTTTCGCTTTCCACTGGGTTTTTCGGACCCGGTCTGTGACTTGTGTGACATCCATATAGCCAGTATTAAAACCCCGGCGGTGGCGAGTAATGCCCAGATGAAAATGAGGGTTTCGCGAAGCCGCAGGTGCCATGACCGGCCGTGGTGTGTCGAAGGGGCGTCGCCTCGGAGAGCATCCTCTTCAGAATCGGTCATGTCCGAGTCCAGAGAGGACCGACGCCGCTCGCGACGGCGGTCGTCGGCCAACAAAGGTGTTGTATGGGAAGGCTGCGTCATCACTAGAGTCAGCCCAGTACATGATCCGGTATCTCGAATGGGTGAGGAAAGACGCGTCTGCCCGACTTGTCCAAGAAGGTTTGGGAGACGTGATGAAGCTGTAATGGACCTGCAGTTGTCAGGTTGTACGTACCATGGCAGTGTTTTGCTTTGTTTCTGTGAGAGAACAAGTCTCACCGACTGTGCTCCTGTTGAGCAAGGTTGTCTTTGTTCATGATCACGAGCTCTCTTACTGCTAAGAGCTACCTGCAGCCCAGGCCGCTTCGCCTCGAAACTCGCTAAGAGTCACGGGGCTCCACAATACCACCCTAGCATGACGTAGATCAGCACTTGAGGTCAGGGCGACGTGCATAACAATAGTGCGTCGGTGCGCTTATGCACCTTGGCATCAGGAGACATGCAATACAGTTCAGGTGCCTGGACTACTATAATACTAGGCAGGTTAGGTTACCTGGTGGTTACCTGGCAGGCGAGAGCAAAATATAGTGAGAATAGAATATGTACTTATACCTTACCCTAGCATATCATCCGGTCGCTTCGATTAATTTTCGGACGAAATCTTTAAAAACAGAAACAAATATCGATCGAGAATAAGAATATTCAGTTTTTATCCCATAATCAAGATGATTTCGCGTAAAAGTGCGATGTTTTCATGAGATCTCAGTGCATTACTATCAAAACACAACTTTCGGATCAGCAATCCATACTCGCATACTTCACAGCAACAAGAAAGTGAGAGCATGCCTCGAATTCAGGTCAGACCGCTCGCTATTCATACAACCTCCTCCACCTCAAATCAGATCTCCCGCCATTCATCCATCCTCCTCCACCTCATACCTCTCGCCATCCACTCATCCTCCTCCACCCCAAACTTCTCCCTCGTCTTTTCTTTTCGCAAATGCCATCGGATGGAAGGCAATGTGGGTATCTAGTTTCATGTGAATGTGAAAAACACGCTGTTTATGGTCCGCCATCGAACGCCCAGAATGCAGTGAGAAAATAAATCAGAATATGAAAAAACGGGACAAACCCCCGCGACCAATGCTGCAAAGCATGATACGCCAAACAACCATGCCTTCATTACACTCCAAAAGCCATGCAATCGATACGAGCATTGCCTTGCCAGACCAAGTGCACACCGTGGAAAACAGATCTACTGGAACGGATTTCTAGCCCGTCGCACAGGTGCCGGTGGTGCAGGTGATGCAGAGTTTGACGTTGCAGACCGTCCTTGACTTGCGACTGCTTCTCTAGCCCAGTCTGGAAGTCGAGGCTCCTTAGTCCTTGATCTTCTAAGCTCATGGAACTCTTTCATAGCAGCTTGATCGTCTTGCTTGTGTGACTTGCGGAATATTGCCGTCGATGCTTCTTCGGAAGACGAGACCGGACCCGCGCGAGGCGCCTGTTAAACATTTCAGCGTTAGCCATCACTCCATGGTCAGAGAACATAAAAATCAAGGGGGAGTACCGCCATTGGAAACATCAGCAGATGAAACATGGGCGGGTGGCTCATCACTTTATGAGCCCAAGCATCACAAAGAGTGTTCAGGACGTACCGCAGTCGAAGGCTCGCTCCCTCCCCGTTGGACCGAGGGATCGGCTTGACGTTCTCCGTTGGACTTGGTTGTAGCCTCGGGATCTCGTGAAGAGTCCCGGCCACGAACTTCTGTACTCGGCACACCTGTAGCCGGAGCTTCGGTGGCCAGGAACTTTGGACACGAGTCCCCGGCGGGCTTCGTGCCGTTGTCTGGGGGACTCCACATGTACTTGGGCGGGAACTTGAATGGGTCTTGTCTCCTTTCGTCCACTGCGCGGGCCCATGCATCATAATGAGAAGGGGGCCAGGAAGCTAGTTCTTGAGGCGTAAAGTCGCTTCTCTGGATGCGCAAGAGAATCTCCTTGCGGTCCGCGGCATGCAATAGAGCCATCTTACATCGAACTAGCTCTGCAGGGTCTCTTCCTTGAGCTGCTTGCTCATCAAAGGCTTCTTCAATCTGACGGGCAAGGTCCTTGAAGGAACCCGACGCTGAAGTTGTAGACTCAGCCTTGTCGTCCACAAGCCCGCTATGTTGCCAGAGTCGATATAGCTCCTGCCTAAGGAGCTTGGGTTGGCTGAATACTCTCAGCGCGTTCTCGTCTTCGGCGGCAGCAATTCGGGTATTGGTACCAGGGACTGGAGCGATGACGCCTGGGCGAAATGCCGCAACCAGTCCCGCCATGGGACTAGGCGTTGAGCCTGTTTGGTTCGTGCCAAAATTCGAAGCCGACTGGGGATAAATACCGAAAGGATGTTGCAGTGCGGGCGATTGTTGAGCAGATCCAGTTGGTGGAAGTCCAGGGTTCGACAGTCGAGGTGCCATAAGAGTGTTTTGCATCGGATTTCTCAACCCAGTCGAAAATCCCCCAGGGAGGGACGACATCGACGGAACGGGAGAGGGAACCATATTGACAGGTGTCGGCTGAGAAAGCATGAAAGGTTGCTGCGAAGGTCTCTGTGGCGCCCTACCTGTGAGACGAGCCTGATGCTCTGCAACCATTCGTCTCGCCTCTAGTGCCTCTTCGTTCGTCAGCTGTTCGTCTTCGAGACTCTCTTCCTCGAAAGTATCAGCCAGCACAATGTTCCGTATGCCTTTGCGGAGGTCAGACTTCAGAACCGAGTCTAGAACGTCGTCTTTGCCCAAGTGAGGGTCGAGATCGTGCTGGTCTGGCTCAGTCGGCTTCATGAGCATCTTTGAGAGTGGCTCTCCTCTAGGGATGGGGTTCTTCTTGTCAACGACACGTGCAGCAAGCTGCTCCTTGAAGATACCCCGACTCTGCATCTTCTCTTCAAATGTACCGCCACAGACGAAGCGGTACACGAAGACCGGCTTCTTCTGACCCATGCGATAAGCTCGACCAACTGCCTGTAGCTCGTACTGTGGGTTCCACTTGAAGTCAAAAATGACGACTCGATTTGCTCCTGTAATGTTGAGACCTAATCCGCCGGCTGTGGTCGAGATCAGGAAGACGCCGGGACCGCCTGAGTTGAAGTCCCTCACCAAATCCTGACGGCCCTTGACGGCTGTCTTTCCGTCCAAGCGCGTGGGGGAGAATTGAGCGCGCCTGAGAACCATGCCCAAGTAGTTCAGGGTTGGTATAGACTGAGAAAACACAAGCACGCTGTCGCCCTTTTCTTTGCTTTCTTGAAGTATCTTCTTCAGGATCAGGATCTTCCACGACTCCTTCTCAGCGTCGACGCTGTTAATGTCTTTGCGCATGAGCTGCAGTTCGGCGCTGACAAGCTGACTTGGCAACGCAATCGAGGCGTCTTCGGTGCTGCTGCTGTCTTCTTCGGACACTCCTGCGCTGCGTGGCCCGATCTTGGATCCAGCGTCTTTCGATTCCTGAAGCTTTTGGCGAAAGCACGCAGGATGGTTGCAGAGAAGGCTCAAGACCCCAAGATATGCAAACAAATGCGCAGTCGTGGGTTTATCGCCAATAGAGTGATACTCCATGTACATCTCATACGCCTTCATCTGCAACTCTGTCAAGGGCACAAAGATGACAAATTCCGTCTTCTGCGGCAACTCGTTCCTGACAGAATTCATCGTACGCCGGTGGACTTTAGGCGCAACAGTCTCATTCAGCGATCGAAGCCTCGTTAGGGCTCTGCGCCTTTCGGTCTTGGTGGAATTATTACGCAAACCTGCCTCGATCGGTATGGCGTAATCTGCGCGGAACTCCTTCAGGTCCGAAAGATAATTGGGGGCTACCCAATTAATCATGGAGTGGTACTCCAAGACTTGATTTGCCAGCGGCGACCCAGTCAAGGCGATGCGAAGCTGAGTGCGAAATCTCATAGCTGAAGAGTGAAGCTTCGACTTTTGATTCTTCAACTGGTGTGCCTCATCAGCAATGACAAGGTTCGGGCGATCGAGTAGGATTTGCTGCATCGACTCGGTCAGGAGCAGCTGCTTGAACAGAGTATATCCGAGCAAAAGTATGCCACCGCCCTGGCCCCATTCCTTGATCGTATCTTGTCTATCAAGTAGCGGGTACGTTGCGTCAAGCTTGAAGAACTTTCCGAGATGATGCTCTGTGTCATTAGTCCAGATCACAAGCTCGTCCATCCAGTTATTGACCAATCCAGGGGGCACAAGGATCAATGTTCGAGACTCCTTCAGTTCGTCCGGAATTTGCGAAGAGATGGACTTATCTGGCGATGCTGCGGATTCGGCAATCGTCATGAGCAAGGTGATAATCTGCATTGTCTTTCCTAGACCCATCGTGTGAGCTAGGAGGCAGCCTTGGCGGACTTGCGAATTTGCGACGATTTGATTCCACATGAATCGGACCCCGGATATCTGGTGATTTTTGATCGAGCGGGCGATGCTGTTCGGGACATAGATGAAACCCTCGTCCTCTTGTTTGGTTTCATTGATGATGAAGCGGTGCTTCTCGCCGACCTGGATGTCGCCAGTGTGGGCAATTTTAGCACGATTGGCTTGTCTTCGTTCTTCCATTTCTCGCATACGTCGCTGGTCTATTTCACGGAGATTCTGCGCCTCCTTATTGCGCACAATCGTTCGCTTCTTCTTGGCGGTAGACTTTGCAGCGTCGGGATCCTCCACGTCTGAATCTTCATCAGTAGTATCACCTGTATGCTTTGAGTCATCAACTACAACAGCATCAACCGACGATTCCTTGTCGTCCAGAAGGGCGGTTGGGTGTGGCGCTTCTGAGGCTGGCTTGGTCGGTATGTAATGCAGAGAGAGCTTTCGCATAAAGTCCGCAAATTTGTCGAAACGGTCGCCTTTGTCCTCTAGTCCAAGGCGCCCGTTTTCGGAATGGAACCAAGGCCTCAGGTGCTGCGGAGATCCTCCCAGAAAAGCATCGAACAAGCGAGCAACATGCAATGCACAGAAAGCGTCCTTGTCATCCACAAATTTGGATGGGAGCCTGGGAATCTCGAGTCTGCGCAAAGCAGGCAAAATCAACCCTTTCCAGATAAGGTCCGTCTTCCATTGGGACAAGCGGAATATGGCCGATTGGAGTTGCTCCTGGAGATTGTCAAGCAATGAGACCACGACCTTTTCGTTGTCGGATAGGTTGGTCTGGTCCAGGTGGCCGATCGGTGAAGCGTTCAACAACATATTCGGGGAAAACGCCGCTGCAGGACTTGCCTTCACCGGTGTGGTGAGATCAATAATCTCCTTGTCTTTGGAGATTTTGACTGCGAGCGCTTTCTTGGATCGTGGCACAACCGAATCTTCGCTTTTGATTGGGGTCGCCATGGTCTTGGGCTGTGTGAGATCCAAGGTCTCTTCTGAGTCGAACGTTTGGCCATCACTAGCGACAGCCACATCGGCCACCTTATCACCATCTGACTTCGCTGTTGAAGCTGTAGGATCAGGTACCACGATGGAAGACAACAGTTCGCGGATGCTTTGAACAGATTCGCGATCACCGGAATGATTCTGCTCAACAGCAGGCTGGTGCTTGGGAGAGGATTCTGATTGGTCAAAGCCTATTGCTGGTTCACCATCAATCATTGGCACATCCTCTGTATCCTGAGAATTGTGCATCTCTGCGTTGGCGGCGCTGGATTCCACTTCAGGTTCATGATGTCCATGCATAGTCTCTTCGACTTCAGGCTCGGCCATCAACACATCTTCATCGTGGACAATGAAGTCTCGAAGCTGTCTATCCTCCAGCTCAGAGTCGCTGCCAAGTATCTCTTCGTCAGACACGTCAAGTGATTGTGCCTTGCGGTCCCTTGGCTTTTGCGGCTGGCTTGGAAACTTCTTTGGCTCAGTGGGAGATCTCAAGAGGTCGACCAACCAGCTTGAATATTGGAGATCAACAATCGTTTGGTCCAAAATACCCTCAATCTTTCTCATGTCCGCCTCGTTGGACCATTGTTGGCCGAGGATGTCAGATTGATAGCTGTCGAGTCGTTGCTTATAACGAGCAATGAGACGGTTCTCCTTGTCGATGGCTATCTTGAGTCCATCCCGGCGAGCGTTCTTCCAGAGACGATTGGCCTTGTATTCCAATCCCGGTAGTTTGTCGCGTCGCCATGCTGTGACCTGCTCTGCCATGATGGCGTCCAGAATAGCTTTCTTTTCCTCGGCAGACAGATCTGCACGACGCTTGGCTTCTCGTCTCTTACGCTCGTCCTCTTCTTCCTGGATCTCCTTCCAGGTGTCCGAGTCGTATTCATCGTCTGAGTCACCGTAGGCTGGAAGGACTTCATAGTGTTCAGGATTTTCACCGCCCGGGACCATGTCCGGCTTGGAGCGTCTGAAGACACCTTGTTGGCTTTTTCCAAGCCGACGTTTCACAAGGCGAGAACGCTGTCGTCGCAAGCCAGCTGGGTAAGGTTTGATGCGATATTCAAACTCGAGATCGCCATCCGACAGTGGTTGGTCAGATTGCTCATAATCAAGTATGTCCGCTCTGTTGAGCACATCTGGGCCCAGGTAAGCCCCTTGCATCTGACTTGTGTCTTCGGCTTCGGGCGCCATATTAGAGATAAGGATGCCTTGAGGTATATTGCGAACATTATCGAGGTTGGCATTCTCGGAGAGCAACACGGGTGCAATTCGGCGCTTCTTCTTTGCAGTAGGCTCCATTGAATTTGTTACCGTATCCGAGGGGGCGGATGATGGACGGCGTGTCGTCAAGGTAGGGACAACAGAGGTAGTAGTCGAGATGGGCGTCTGTGGAGGCGACTGAGACAGGATGGTTTGAGGAGTGTTGTAAGTAGATACATCACTTTCCTGTCGGCGCTCCTCATCCAGCTTCCTCTTTCTATCCTGCTCGGCAGTCTGCTGGACTTGCGCAATGTACTCGCTGTGGACTGCAGCCTGAACCTCATTATCTGAGCTGTCTTGGTCATCCTGACGAAGTGAGAATATCTTGTACTGGCGACTTCGAGATCGTAGCTGGGAAATGGCTGCTCTAATTGTCTCCTTGTGCTTGCTGGCTCTGACGCCAATGTCAGGGAAGAAGTCCGGAGCTAAGGAACCATCGCCAAGTAGGCTCTCTCCGTCAATCAGATTCTCTCGCAAACTCGCTTCCAATTGTCGCAGGTCCGGGAGCTTGGGCGGGTTCGTAGGTGGCTTCCAGGTGCGCTGGTCGGTACAGAACTCTCGTACCACCCGGTCGGTATCCCAATACCAGGGATCTGAATCGTCGGCCATTTTGTCACGAGTGCAAGCGTGAACTCATGCTCGGTTGTATAAGAGATACAGTTGCGCAGGAAAATATTCGGAAACGAATCTGTGGTCTATATACTTTGGAACTGTCAGCCTAAAAAATTGCCCAGGATTCGCAAGTACGGTAGGTGCGAACGATACACTTTCTCTCAGATGGCAGGAGCAGTGCAAGGTACTTGTTGAAATGTCCAGGTATTAAGAGAACGTTGAAAGTTTACTCACATTGACCAGGCTCTTCCAATGCTGAATGGCTTCAATGTTGCTTCACAGACCGAGTCTATGTACACACTCAACTGCGATTTGGTGGCTCCGGTTGCGCAGTGTGACTTCGCCGAATGAGCTCGATATCGTGGAGGGGATCGTACGAAGGGTGTTTCGGGATCAGGCGCCGATGATGAAGTCTTCAATGTTGAGTACAAAGGGCTTGAATTTGTAGTTGCTTCGTGGGTTGTACTTCAGAAGGCCTCGGCGGCAGGCAATTAGGCCTCTTATAGTAAAGAGGAAAAGAAACGGCCAGGCGTGAATCCTGGGAAATCCGGCATTAAGGAAGGAAGTGAGAAATGGGAAAACAATCCAGCTCAACAACAGTATGTACAAGGGAAGGCGCGTCGTAGGTGGTCGCGTCGGCGAGCGAATGCGGGCAAAACGAGAGGGGTTGCGGCGCAAAAGTCGGGAGATGGTGAATCCAACGGACAATCAATCAGTGCGCCAACACTGAAGGAACAGTCCGAAAGTCGTATCTGTTGAACGCGTACAATTCGAATAGTCGAAAGGAATTATTAACAAGAATACAAGATCGTAGCCTGGAAGGCAGAAGTGAATTGGGGCAGAAATCCAAAGCTGGCAGGAAGCTCTGGCCGTGGAAGTTGGTGTTTTTTTGAGGTCCAGCGGCTGCTCAAACGCCTCTGAGAGCTCCGATTGTCTGGGTTGAGGTTAGAATTGAGGACTCGACGCGCCGAAAGTGCTTAAGCACCGGTTGCGGGCCGTGACGCGCAGGAGGGCCCCGCTAAAGACAGGCGTCGAGGCGCTAAATCTTTATCGCAATCGCTAAATCTTTATCGCAATCGCGCGCCCCACGTGATTGATAAGTGCTGAATCCAGGGTCTCCCCTCCTCAGGCTTCCCGGATAGCACGGTTCAGGTGGGGGCGGGGCATTTTGCTTTTCGGGCGCCAAATGGAATTCTTTGGATTTGCGCTGCTTGGCATGAAAGCTGCAGCAAACGATGCCTCATGCCTCATGGCTCTCCATCACAACAATGGCGTGAACATGGATACTTGGCCGTTCGCATAATCTTATATAACTGTACCTTCTCTCTGCAAATTTCATGAGTCTATTCGTCCAATGTGGACACATGTAAGTCGTATATAGAAGAACAAATGCAATGACGCAACAACCATGAAGTTGCAAAGTAACATGTGAAGGCCCTTCTTCACCTCTACCTTTTATTTAAACATTCAGTAGCAGCAGAGACAAAGAGTATCATTTGCGCTTTCAGACAAGGCTTTGGAGTTCAGTTCCCAGACCAACCCCATCCAGATGAACATGGAATCAGCTTTGTAATCAGCATGTCTAAGACAGACCCTTCTCCTCCATCTAAGCTCCGCGATCGCGTAATTATGCTATCCAAGTGGGGCATCACCGCGTTCAGTACTTGAGCACAATCGTCCAACATACATCCGAGGTGCCCAATATAACATACCGGTACACCATTACCATTCGCGATTGGTTTGCGGCTATACGTATCAGCTCAAGAAACTGTGCCAGACCCATCTCCAGTGAATACCGAATCTTTCGACAATTTCCTTGTTGCCGTGGGACGCTACAAATCTTGGTACTATTCTTCTGAATCGACCGTTGCCCCATCATATCTAGACAAATCGTTGACCAAGATCCTTCATATTTCAGATACGAAGTTGTCCCTCCAATCAGGTTGCTTAGGACAACTCATAAACTCTCTTGACTTGTTTGCCTTCTCTCCCCTCTCTCGCGGCCCAGAGCAAAACAGAGCAATGTCGTCGTACCCTCCCGAGATCACCGCCTCGGAGGGCGAGAGGCTGACCGAGGTGGTCAAGGACTGGTCCATAGCCCACGGCCTGACGGTCCGGCCGCCGCCCGCCGTGATCGCCGCCGAGGCCGACCCGGGTAACATCCTGGCCACGGCCGTGCCCGTGACCCTGTTCCCGAGCCCCTTCCCCAAGGTCTGCTTCGATCAGGGCGTCCACGTCCAGAAGGCGTACAACGAGCTGTACGCCTCCATCAGCCGCGATGAGAGCTTCCTCGCGCAGATCGTCAAGGAGTAAGGACCCTGACCCCTGGAATGCCCCCAGAGTCCTTTACTGACGCACAACCCACAGGATCGGCGACAGCGATGAGTTTACCCAGGCTCTCTGGAAAGTCCACCTGAGGGTCAAGGAGGAGGGCTACGTGCAGCCCCTGTCGCTCGGCCTGTTCCGGTCCGACTACATGGTGCACCAGGAAGGTTCCGACTCGGCGCCGCAGATCAAGCAGGTCGAGTTCAACACCATCGCCTCGTCGTTCGGCGGGCTGTCGGCGCAGACGTCGGCGCTGCACCGCCACCTCTCGGCCATCGAGTACGGCCTGCTCTCAACCCCGGTGATCAAGGGCGCCGCCACGCTGCCCGACAACCACAGCGCCAAGGGCCTCGCGCAGGGCATCGTGCAGGCCTACACGGCGTACGGCGAGGCTTCTGATCGCCGCCGCAAGTGCGTCGTCTTCCTGACCCAGGACGGCGAGCGCAACATCTTTGACCAGAAGCACCTCGAGTACGAGGTCTCGGCCCCGCCGCAGACCATCCCCGTCTTCCGGCTGCCCTTCTCCCAGGTGCTGCAGCACACCAAGATCGCCGACGGACAGGGCCGCCAGCTCCTGTACACGCCGCCGCAGCTGCCCCACCTCACCTTCGAGGTCAGCGTCCTCTACATGCGCTGCGGCTACGGCCCCGGCGACTACCCGGGCGAGGAGGCCTGGGAGGCGCGGTACCAGCTGGAGCGGTCGGCGGCGATCAAGTGCCCGAGCGTGCTGACGCAGATCGCGGGCACCAAGAAGGTGCAGCAGGTCCTCGCGACGCCCCGCAGCAGCGCGTCGTCGGAATCGCCCATCCTGCACCGCTTCCTGTCGCCGGCGACGCACCTCTCCCTGAAAGACCTCGAGGCGACCTTCACCAACATCTACCCGCTCGACAGCTCGGCGGCGGGCCTGGAGGCGCGCAAGCTGGCGCTCGACCCGGAGCAGTGCAAGCGGTACGTGCTCAAGCCGCAGCGCGAGGGCGGCGGCAACAACGTGTACCGGACGGCGATCCCCGAGTTCCTGCGGTCGCGGCCCGAGGAGCACTGGGGCGCGTACATCCTCATGGAGCTGATCACGCCGCCGCCCGTGCGCAACACCATCCTGCGCAACGGCAGCCTCGAGACCGGCGGCGTCATCTGCGAGCTCGGCATCTACGGCACCTGCCTCTGGAGCCAGACCGAGAACGAGGAGAGCAAGGTCGTGCGGTGGAATGACACGGCTGGATACCTGCTGCGCACCAAGGGAGACCAGAGCGAAGAGGGTGGTGTCGCTGCCGGGTTTGGTTGTATGGATAGTGTGGCCCTCGTCAGCAGCTAAAATATCGATTACACAAACACAGATGGAAATCATGACTGTATATCGGTCTGTGACTTTTCGAACAGCATATACAGATTCAGAGACAGCAAAAGGTATATACAATGAGTGATTAGAGCCTAAAGGTTGAATGAAACTTATTTTAGTCTACATGACGAGGTTTATTTGCATTGCACTGAAACTATTGCGCTCGATCGGCTCGTCATTGGAATGTGTAACCAATGAACAGCAGTATTAACCAGTCGTCTAGTGGCTGATACACCAATCTCATGGAACAAGAACCACCGAAAGAACGCCTGTAAATGATCTCGCCGCTCGGTGTTGGCGTTTCACGGCGGATGGTCTGCTGATGATGCTGCCAATCCAGTCTATACCCCATTGTCTTTTATCATTTCACCCATCTCTTGCGTGACTTTCATCAAGGTCATACATCCACCGTGTTCACAAGGGTCCCAGACAATGCCGACCGCACGACTAGGTGAAAACAGCCTTGCACATATAGACAAGACCCAATGCCACGACCGCAGTCACGGCCAGCTCCCGCGGCAAGAAGACGAGGGCAGCAATGATGAAAATGCCCCATCGTTTCACCTGAGCTACCCGTTCTTCCATATCGACATTGCGTGACTCGGCGCGACTGTGGCCACCGGGGCTTCCCATGTAAGCTTTGCGACCAGCCCGCCGAGACCGGCGACCATGGCGCCTCCTGAATTGTGAATCATACTGGGACTCCTCGCCTCCATCTTCCCTCTGCTCGGCTTCGTCGGTGGTGGGTTGTCAGCCAAAGTGGAAGCCACCTGGGAAACCGCCGGCTTGTCCGCGACCACCACCACCTGTGGAGAAGCGGGCACCACCGGGGAAGCCGCCGCCGCCGCCGCCGAAGCCACCTCCATTCATCATGCTGAAGAGGATCTCGGGGTCGATTCCGCCCATGCCTCCACCCATACCGCCCATGCCGCCACCGCCAGCGAACATGTCGTTGGGATCGATCAGATCTTCGCCACTGTCGTAGCGTGCCCGCTTCCTGTGATGGTAATTAGCAACAAAGTCAACATTTTCACAAAAGACGCTAGACTTACTGAGGGTCGCTCAAGGTCTCGTAGGCTTCTCCAATGTCCTTGAAGCGCTCCTCTGCCTCGGGGTCGCCCTGGTTCTTGTCGGGGTGGTGAACAATGGCCGCTTTCCGGTAGGCCTTCTTGATGGTGTTGTCATCGGCATCCTTGGAGACACCGAGGATCTTGTAGTAGTCCTTGCGCTGGCTCTTCTTCAGCTCCAGCTCGGCCTTGCGAACCTCCTTGGCAATGGAGCGGTCCTCGGGGTCCAACTCTTGAAGGGCTTTCCACTCTTTGACAGCAGCTTCCCAACGCTCGGCCGCAACAAGGGCGTTGGCCTTTGTCTTGCGCGCCTTCATGTACGACGAGTCCAGGCTGATGGCCTTCTCACAATCCTCAATAGCCTCGTCGTATTGCTTCAGCTTGGTGCGACAGAGAGCACGATTCTGGAGCAGCTTCGAGTTGGTGCCACGGTTGGTGGGATCAATCTCGAGAGCCTGGGTATACTTGTCAATGGCAGCCTGCCAGCGACCAGCCTTGTAGTCTGTGTTACCCTCGTCCTTCATGCGGTCCAGCTTCTGGACGATTCTCAGATACTTGATCGCATCTCGGTAGTCTGGGTCGCCGCTCAAGGCCTTGCGGAAATGCTGGATGGCCTTGTCATTCTCACCCTGCGCATACAAGGCACGACCTCGGAGAACCAAAGCCTCTGGGTCTGAGTTGTTGTATCTCAAGAGAGACATGGCCACGTTCTGCGCTTCACCCAGGGAGTTGACTCCGCCCATCTTAAGGTAGGCCGTGCCACGCATCAGCTGCCACTTGCGAGGCTTGGGTGCGCCGAGTCCGAGGAACTTCTCGGCTTGGTCGAGAGCGTGCAGAACCATGGAACCCGAAGTGCCATTCTCAAGCGCATCCGTGGCAGCCCTGATGTGGTGCTGCATCTCCTTTGCAGGAGCCATGTCCTTGGCCGAGGCAGGCGGGTTGATACGGCCGAAAGTGGTAAGGGCCTCCTCGGGTCGGCCCAGACTCGTGTAGATACGGGCAAGGCGCAGCAGGAACTTTGGGTTCGAGGGGTCCAAATCTACAGCACGGGAGCAGTCCTCGAGCGCAGACTCATACTGGCCATTGGACATGTATGCGGCGGCCCGGTTGCTGAGGTAAGTGGCCGAGTTGGGCACCAGGTCGACAGCTAGTGGGCCAAGTGTTAGTTGTGTGTGATAAGAAAAAGGCAATTCATCTTATCAGTGGCAAACATACCCTTGGTGTACTGTAGGATGGCATTCTTGTAGTCCTTCTCCTTGAAGTACTTGTTGCCGATGTTCTTGTAAGACTCAGCCTCGTCAGCGGGCGAAGGGACCGGACTCGAAGGGTTGGACCTGTGAGGCGGGGGAACAGGGCCATCGCCGTTTGTGGGAGGGGTCTTCCGTCCGTTTGTCGGGGAGCTGACGGGAACGGTGCCGTTGGAGGCGGATTGAGGTGGCGACGACGGCGGGGCGTTTGAGTCGACGTCCATCTTATCAATGGAGCTGCGGTTGCTCATGTTGGAGAGGGCTGACAAGCGCTTGTCTCGCTCGTCGGGAGGAAGGTTGAGGGGGTGGGTATTGGGGTCGTGCTGCTTCTTGCTGCGACGCGAAGACGAGGAAGAAGAATCAGTGGTCTGCCGGCCAAAGGAGCGTGAGCTTCGTGGCTTTGTGGGCGGCTGCTCTCGCGGCGCAGGCGATGCGGGCGAAGCGGGTCTGGTAGATTTTCTGGGCGATTCCCTTTCCCTCTTTGCTGCGGCGGCGGAGGAGTAGGGAGGAGGGGAAGAAGCGAACTTGGCTGGCGAAGTCGGCTCTGTAGCCTGACGAGGGTTGCGATTCTCGTCGTTTTCGCCCGTCTGTGGCTTCTTTGGCGAAGTAGATTTCTTGGAGGTGAAGAAATTCATTGGGGGAGAAGACTATGGCAAGATTTCGAAAGTTTAAAGCCGGTACCTCCAAGCCCGCTGTTCTGCGGATCCCAACACCAAACTCGTGTCTTAGGTAAGGCAGCCGGACTCGGGCCCCGGGGCAAGAAAAAAAAAGAAGAAGTATTTCAAGCGGACAGTAGTATGATGCGCATGAATCGCAACCACCTCAATAAGTAAAAACAAATGTTTCTACTGTGATGGTGATTCTTTGCAGGAAGAGAAAACACAAGAGGAGAGAGAAAAAAAGTGTTTGCTTTCTCCAACCAAGTGCTGCACAGGTATGTACAGTAATGCAACGGGATCCTGGACTCGAGCTTGAGGTTATTATTGCATGTACCGACAAACAATTGATGAGGCGCCTTTTCAAGCTTTCGTGTGCGCTGTTCCGCAGCAGACCACTGGCGTCACGGTTGAGACCTTTTTGTGCCTGATTGCTGGCTGTTTTGCGCCTGAGTCTTTGAGTTGTACTGGTCGGGGACGACGTTGCTGCTAGCACGGGTCTGCGAATCGCAAGTACCAACGTATAGTTCCAAAGGCAAAGCAGGTACAAGTAGCAGATGGATATGCAATGTGGTGTAGGTACGACTGTCGAATAGTTGCCGCCGGCGTCCAGTCACTTGAATAGCGGTCCTCTTTTTCTACTCGAACCCCGTTTTGCTGAGCGGGAACTAGGAAGAACGCTGTAAAGATGCAACGAGAAAGCAGAATAGGCTTTTGGGAGAGGACAGAATATGGTCGAGGCGTCTGGGTCAAGAGTGGGAAGGAGAGGGAAAGAGATGGAACCGGGCTTTCAACCTCGTCGAGGTCCGCTCGTGCTGATATGAGAGAGAGAGGGCCCGGGGGGGTATCAGATTAGTTGACGTCTTTGGCCCTCAACTTTGGGATCGATTTATCAGCCTAGGTTAGGTAGGTCAGTAGGTGCTACGTAAAATCAAAAGCACTGCCAACCCCAGGAATTATTATTATTATGTTGCCCTGGTCGTTGGTTGCCTTGCACAAAACGAGTTGTGATGTGCTGTCCACAAAGTGCTGCCGTGTCCGGCGGTGTCTTCCCTCGCCCAGGGCGCCGGGGAACCAGAACCGAACTGCAAAATTGTCAGGCTGGGGATTTTGGCACTTTTTTTTTTTTTTTTTTTGTGCAATTCGCCTATGATGTGCACTCTACATGTCGTCACGCGGGCCAGACGGACTGAGACAAGGTATAAGATACCAAGCACCTCTGGGTCCACTTGTCACAGCAACGGTCCAATATTCAGTGAACACTGAAGACAGACTGGTTCGTCCAATAGACTGGGACTTGTCAATGTTGTTTACATGGCGCTGCGTCTACAGGCAAAAAGGCCGTATCCTCAGTGGTCGTCTCTGCGGTAGGAGTGCTGATGGGCTCCATAATGGCCGTCCAATGGAGCCCTCGTTGCTGCAGTGTGTACCACGAGAAATACAGGAGGTTGAACGAACCGGCGTGACAGTCGCAGCATGCCTTTGGGTCAATGATACCCCAGACTGCCGCTCCCATCGTGCCTAGGAAAGTCGTTAATTTGTAGACATGATGAAAGATGTTTGCAGAGTTTCACATGTCGAGACGAATCAAGTCGTCCTGTTGGAAAGGAATAACGAATGCAGAATTAATGTAATAGCAATGCGGTTATACGGGCGCTTGCTCCCGCCCGCTTGGTTCCCCCTCAATCCTTGTTTTAGTAGTAATAGGTAGCCGTCGAACCGTTCATCCCGCTTATTATGAAAGTCTAAGCAGGGGCCGGGGCTACATCGTCCCAAGCGGTTTCCGATCAAAGAGCGGGAGGATTTGGCAGGCCCCCCGCGTAAAATGTACATTACGGAGAACAGTCCCCAGCCGCCATCTGCACGCTGCAGTGTGCCTCAAGTCGAGGCCTCAGGCCTCAATTATCTTTTCCATTTCATCGGAGTTATGACGGCTACGTATCTCGCAACTACGAATTTCGATTCTCGAACCTTCTGTGGGGCTTCACCCGGGTAAGACACGTTCGATACCATAACCAATTGGCCATGATGAAAGTGTCGAACCATGATTGCAAGCAGGTACAAAAGAAAAACAATTCAATTGATTCTCTGCCTAGAGCCAGCATATAGTCCACATTCATAGGTACCTAGACAACGGACTTGACTTGATTCATATCTACTCTATTTCACGATCCGTCTGGTGGCCCGCGTACCTAAGCGCCGGCAGCAAACTCGACACCTTTTTGGCGTCACATTGACTGAGAAAAAGAAAAATCACTTCCGCATCTCAATCAGATGATTGGTAGACGGAGTGGTTTAATACGGACAATTGCCCGCGATTGCAACAACACACGTAAGACAATTTGTAAAGACAGCGGAATCGCTTACATTTCTGGGATTGCGATGGACACGGTAATAGACGAATTGGTAAACCTCAACCAAGGAAATGTGCACCAAGTAAACAAAGGGTCAATGTCGGTATAAAAACAGTAGCGAGGTGTGCTTCAAGAAGCATCTCGTAAATTCAATCTTGACAATACACAGTGATCTATTATGTACGATTAGACAATGCGCCGTGATCAATAGTTGTCCTGCCCATGACCGAGCCGCTCAGTCAGGCCTATGTGACAACCGTCTTTCCCTGATCAACAAATAGGTATACATGATCGTAGAACATCCACGTTTACGCCCAGAACGCCAACTCCGCTTATATATGCAGAACATCAATCCTCGCTGTGCTCCGAGCCACTGCTGGCACTTCGGCTGCTGGGCGCGGGCTCCGCCGCCCCGCTGCCGCCAACGATCGAGTTGACGAAATCCTGGTACTTGAAGACCTCGCCCTTCTTGCGCGATCCACCTGCCGCCATGGTGCTCTTACTGAATGCTCTTCGTCCGCTGAAGCTGGCCATGATCTTTTCAACCTCATGTGGCGACAATGCGCTCTCGCCTGGCTCCGGGGCTGTGTTGAGCAGTGCGTCGCGCAGTTCGGCGAGATCAACCTGGCCACTATCGTCGTCGTCGAAGGCGGAAAAGGCTGAGAGCAGCTCGCTGCTAGGCGACATGGCCGATAAGGTGTTTGCTATACTGTTGAGAAACACGGCGAGTGTCATGTTTTGCGGGCCACCCGATGGGAAGAACTGCGAAAGCTCTGATGGACTGGAGGACATGCCTGGCGCATTGTCTTAGCAGATGCCGACTGCGAGTCGAGTCAATTTGGAACATACCTAGCTGGGTCATCATGTCGGCAACATCTTCTCTATTGACAGATCCGTCGCTGTCTCTGTCCAGTATCTGGAAACCGTCCCTCAGGACTCGGAGTTGTTGGGGTTGCAGTTGCGACAGCGCATTGCCTCCTGCTGCAGGAGCGGGCGCTTGCGATCGCAATGATACTGGCGAACCTAGACGTGGTGAGGCCATGGTTTCTGGCTGCGGTAACGGTCTGGAACGACTGAAGTCTGGCGAAGCTGGAGCGGCTACCGGTGTCGATTCAACTCCCAAACGTGACGGAGTGCGTGCGTGACCGAGTCTCGAAGGGGTGCCGGGTGGTGTAGATTGTCTCAACGGCGACGATGCAGCAGGCGATTCGGGTCTGCGAAAGGGAGAACTTCGCGGCGATCCATAACCCAGAGGAGATGGTTTAAACCCAGCTGGCATAGCCTAAATCACGAGAGGGTCTGGAGTTAGCACAGGTAATTCATCTCGAATTTCTCCACTTGGGACGTCATACCATGGCGGAAGATGGTGGATTTTGATGTTTTGACTAAATCTCTGGACTAGAAAGTAAACAATACGAAACGAGGTTGGCTCTCGACGGGGGGTAATCAGCTGGGACTTGGTTGGCGACAATTGGAGTCAAAGACGGTTTTCTTTTTGGGTATTATTGAATAGTGTTTGGTCTTTTACATGAATCTGCAATGTTTGTAATGTTTGCCGGCAGCAGTTGTTATGGAATTGAAGCTACGAAATTGCTTGTTGTGGCAATGCTCTGAGGCTGCCGCCCGGGGAAGAGATAAACACAGTGACCGGACAACGACCAAGGCAGCGTCTTGTCTCGTCTCGTGGAAAGCGTGGTTGGCACGGATCATGGCTGAGCGTCTGGGGCTTATGGCGGGCATGGCGGGGGATCGAAGTAACCTTGTGGGCTTGGCGCCACACTATCTCCTGGGCCAGAAGAGGCCGTTGGGTCTCTGCATTACTATGGGTGCCCAGTTCTTTTGGACATGTCGATGCGATGGAGTCCCAATTGCCGAATGGCATGAGATGGTGCATTTTTGATACTGGAGTTCACAATCAACATCAGTTGGCACTTCTTTGTTGTTCTGATTATACCATCCAGCGGTTTACTGTACTGCGTACGAGTTGTTCTAGTGGAGCACACTTGGCAATTGAGGCCTTATAGGGAGGGACTATTTGGGAATACCTTGAACCCATATCCAAAATCAAGTCTGGAGGGCATCCACTACATGCCTTACCTACCTACTCAGTCATCGCAAACCGAACAAATTGCACTCCATATACAAAGTAGAGCACCATTACAGGCTATACCTAGGCAGCGTTTGACTTGAGGAAACGATGGCGAATAAACGAATCGTTTGACATGTTTGGGACGCCCCCCAAAACTCCAAGTCCCCTGAAATGGTTCGAGATTTGGTTCTGACCCGGCCCGGTTGCAGAACTCTAGAGAAAAGGTGTGGCATCCACCACGACATCACTCCCCTTCTAGCGGATAGCGCTAATAGATTGGCCCAATGTGAGATTGGGTTTTCTCTTCTGCTGCTTGGAGCCTGTCTCCAGATGATGCCAGGAACGTTCTGGGTTTCTTTTTCCCCCTTCTGGTGGATTATAGTAGATTGGTTATTGTTGGCAGGGGTGGTCAGTTTTTCAGGGTCCTGCAACGTCAGCCCTTCACGAGCCAACGATATTTCTCTATATTTACTATATTTACTTGAGTGCAGTGTACTAGTCGGTCGGAAACTGAGTCAAATGTGTCTTCTTGCAATGCCATATTCACGAACATGTGTAAAGGGGCGGACATCAACCATTCTTTTATATATCTAGGACTACTTGATCTGAAATATGAGCCTGTCTTACGGCCTTTATCTGATTAATCTCTCTTAGTGCTCTGTAGTGTTGAGACCGTGTCTCGCGCGTCTGGGCCCGTTCGTCCCCTCTCCAGTATCCGGCGCCTACAATCTATGTACATGCGGTCTCCAACCCCCCAGTGATTACAATTCATCCGTGATCTTCAATCGCATGTTCGTCCGGTGGAATTGTTTCGTAATTGATGGGGTTTGTGGATGGGCCACAGCTTTTTGAGACCGCACACCGAGCCAGCCAATACCGTTTTGAGCGCACGTCCACTTTGGCTGTCCGCGATTGGGAACGAACGGCGCTGATCTTGCAACGTTGGAACCCCTTTTACCTTTGGGCGTTTTGGCGCGCAATGGGGATACTCCGTCCATGTGCCTTGGCTGCTTGGGTACTGTAGGTATTCTTTAACCAGACACCCCAGCTGCTCCCCCAGTCGCTTCTGTCTATCGGTCGACTCCATACACCACCACCATATTCGCGAGAATACGACGCAAATTGCTTGCTTGCTGCAGTCATCATCGTCGCACAAGGGACGCTGCTGCAGCTGCCACATCTACTCCAAAGGCCAAGAAGTCGACAGACAGCCCTCGCCCCCATCAGATACTAGGATCAACAGGTGGCCAGGTAGTGAATCCACGAGGATCTGCTCCTTCCCTGTCCCTTCGCCAATACGACAGTATCAATAATCACCGCAGGCACCGTCCCGTGCGGGACGGGCTACCGATCGATACCCAGACCCAGATAACCTTTCCACAGCCATGGCTTCGGTCTCAGGAGCTGGACGACCGTTCCTGTCGCGAACAAACACGAGCCAGTCTACACAGAACGGCCATGCCGCGCCCATGAACCCTCGCGCATCCCTCTCGTCCTTTCCATCGTCACGGTCGCCCTCACAAATGTCGCATCACTCGAGGCAGCCCTCGAGGTCGCCGCAGCCGCCTGTCCAAGCTGACCTCGACCGCACCTCGGACCCCAGCTCCAAGTCCAACAAGACGTCGTCCATTGGGAGCAGGACCGTGGCTTCTTCGCAGCACTCGTCGCTCTCGGGCCCCCCGAAGCGGCTCAATCCTGACGCCCATCCGCCGAGGAAATTGCGGTCACAGTACCCTCGGGGGTCCACCGAGAATCATGTCGAGTATATACTGGTCGCCTCCTTCGACATTGACCGCGGTCCGGTCATGGAGCATCAGTATCCCGTAGCCATCACGGGCGACGAGCACATGCTGGCTGAGCTCATGTTACCGGACCAGGCCCATGCGCGAAACCAGGACTGGACCATCTTCTTTCTGCACAAGGATAGCACCCAAGAGGAAGAGGAGGAGGAGGCCAAGAAGAGGAAGAAGCGCAAGGAAAGGAAGAAGCGGAGGCAAGATCGCGCTGCTGGCCTGATCACCGAGGACGGCGAGGACATGGCTGATCTGGATATTGATGACGACGACGAGGATGACATGAATGACGATGACGAAACGAGCGAGGACGAGCCAGAGGGCGGAGAGGGCCCTCCCTTGGTCTATGTTCTGAACCTGGTGAACACGAAACACGACAAAACCGTCAAGAGAGGTGCGATAGTCAAGGCCATGGCGGTGTGCACGCGGCATCCCTTCTTGCACATATACAAGGTCTGTCGAGCTACGCGACTTGATTTTCTCTTATATCAGAACCATGACTAACTCTTGAGCAGCCGCTTCTTCTACTCGCGTTGGAAGAGTATTTCAAATCACCAGTGCCCGAGACCTTGTCAATGCTTTACGATGCAGTCAACAACATGGACTTATCACTAATGCCAAAGCTGAGTCTTCTCGAGCGGAATCTTCTGCTTGCGAGCGACAACAAGGACCTTTTCGTCGAAAAGTTTGGCCAGATGATCGAGATGCGAATGGCAGAGGATCGGGAAGGATCGGTCAGCGAGACATTCGACGCGAGCAGAAGTCCGCCCAAGTTGCATGGAATTTCTCGGGCGGGTACCAAGGCTCATCTGGAAGGCTCGTCGGGTTACGCATTGCCACGAGACACGCATGAGTTCGAGAGCAAGGTGCTTTACAAGGGAATCCCCATCCCCGTCAAGGTGCCAACGGCCGTCATGCCCGAGACGGTCGGAGACTTTTCGATTATCAAGCTCATACAGACCTTTTCGGAACCACATGCCAAATCGCCACAGCCGTTCCCCGTCCACCCCCACCTCACAAGCAACGGGCCCGGTACCCATCCTATAATAGTTTTGGCTAATGCTCTCTTGACACAAAAGCGAATCATCTTCCTGGGCCACAATATGCCGTCGGGAGACGTTGCGGAGGCGGTGCTGGCAGCTTGTGCTTTGGCATCTGGCGGTGTATTACGAGGCTTCACCCGCTTTGCATTTCCCTACACTGATCTGACCAAGATCGATGATTTGTTGAACGTCCCAGGGTTTATTGCAGGAGTTACAAATCCAACATTTGAGCTCCACCCGGAATGGTGGGACATCCTGTGCGATATACCCAGCGGACGAGTAAAGATCAGTAGCAAGATCGACCCGGCTCCCGTGACCGAAGGCATGGCTTACTTCCAGCAACAACATCCGGCCCACGCCAACCTCGTCAGTGGTTCCACCTCGAGTACCGATCTGACTGGGGATATGGTGTTTATGAATGATATCCTGAAGGGCATTGCCGCAAGGCTTGGTGAACGAGTAATTCGGGCCAAACTCCGCGACTGGGTGGTCAAGTTCACGAGAATAGCTGCGGCGTTTGAGGAGAGCGTGTACGGCGCAAGTGCACTATATATTGGCGGCGATGAGGTGGAGGCAAACAACGTCGGCATTGGCGGGCACGGTTATGTGTGGGCAGACGATAATGCCAAACAGAGAGAGCTTGCCGGCAATGTGTCCAGGATAGAAGGCTGGAGGAACACACGGAGCTATTACAGCTTCATCCAGGTACGAGCACGCACAGCTTCGATGGTATTGGATCCCGAGAGACTAACCAGCGAGACAGGACCTTGCCCAGATCTACACAATCCGACCCCTCAAGGGTCTAGATCTCCACCACATGCACGACCGTTTACGCACGCAGAAGCTCAACCCTGCCCAGAGTCGAGAGATTTACCTGGCCTTTGCCAAATATGTATCTTCCTACGACGAGATATGTCTCCTGCTCACAGTCGCACCCGAGTCGCACGCCGGGCTCTTCTACCTGGCCTTGGGTCTCTTTCACAAGGACAAGGATGTCCGCGTCAAGACGGCAGAGCTCCTGGAGAAAGTCAGTGAGCACGATGGCGGCCAACATTGGTGGAAAGGTCTCAGCCGGTTCGAGAAGCTGGCTTATCATCGCATCAAGAGGGACGCCGAGGCCGAGATACGAAGCAAGCTAGAGAAGGACGGGTTTCATCTTGAGCTGAACAGAAGAGTCAGCTAGACAAAAAAATGATAAAATCCATCAACATGTAGAAGAAAACAGTCCAGGCCCGGCGAGTGCGTTTTTTTCAATGACCCAAAAAAAAAAAAAAAAAAAAAAAAAAAAAAATAGGGACGTTTGTGTGGGAGGTTCAAGGAGAAGACTTTGCTCTCGCAAGAGGTTGATTTTTGCCGTATATGTTGCATCTAGATATCCCTGCGCAAGTGCCTTAATCGTTGAAAAGGTATTGTTGGAAGTCGATTGGTTCGGGTGGAATGGGCTTGTCTTTTTTGGCTTAAGCTATCCCCAAGAATTTATCTCCACGTTGATCTATGATACTGAGAATTCGAGAGCTATGATGAGTAGATATTGAATGTCGACATGATTTGCTTTTTTTTTTTTTTTTTTAATTCATGTTCGATGGTATCTTGGAGCACTTCTTTTTATAACCCAGACGATGATTATAAAATCGTTTGTTCGTAAAAGATGAACGATTTCGGTCGAGGAACAAATTCACGAGTAATTGCGTTATACTCAATGTGCTATATATGCATGCATACAGTCAGATTATGATATGCTCACAGTGGGTAAGATATCTTACAATGTCAAAAGTTCTTGTTCGGTAGCTATCAGGATATCTCATGTACAACTTTGTTCACCCAAAATCTAGAAAAAGCCCCCTTTCTTTTCTTTCATTTTACAGCAGGTACTTGGCAGCATGCTTGACATGGTCCTCGGCAAACGACGAGATGAAAAAGTACGAGTGGTCATAATCCTCCTGGTACCGGACCGTCACGCCCGTGACGCCGTTGTCCTTGACCGCCTTCTCCAGGTTCTCGGGCAGCAGCTGGCCCTGCTTGTAAAAGTTGTCGCCGGTGCCGACGTCGACGAGCAGGGGGACCTCCTTGCCCTTCCAGGCCGCGCCGCCGACCAGGTGCGTCGCGTCGTGCGCCTTCCAGGCCTCCTTGTCGGCGGTCCCCAGGTACCCCGAGAAGGCCTTGTCGCCCCACGGGCACGCCGTCGGGTTGGAAATGGGCGCGAACGCGCTGACCGACTTGTACTTGCCCGGGTTCTTGAGGAACAGGGTCAGCGCGCCGTGGCCGCCCATGCTGTGGCCGGTGATGGAGACGCGGCTACTGTCGAGCTGGTCGCCGAACTCGGCAAAGATGGCGGCCGGCAGCTCCTCGGCCACGTACGCCTCCATGTGGTAGTGCTTGGACCAGGGCGCCTGCGTCGCGTTGACGTAGAAGCCGGCGCCGGCGCCAAAGTCCCACGAGTCCGTCTCGCCCGGCAGGTCGGCGCCGCGGGGGGATGTGTCTGGGTACAGGACCGCGATGCCGGCCTTGGCGGCCCACTGCTGGAAGAAGCCCTTTTCGGTGCAGTTCTGGGGGGTGCACTAGAACATGCCCATTAGTATGTATGAAAAAGGCCAGAGCGACGTGAGGGAAGGAGGGAAGACGTACGGTCAGCCCGGACAGGTAAATCAGCACGGGAACCTTTTGCGTCTTGGCCTGCGGGGGCAGGTAGAGGTTCACGTCCATGGGGGTGTTGGTGCTCTTGGACTCGTGGGAGAGCTTCAGGAGCTTGCCGCCGCAGCTGGCAATGGTGGCCTTGGTCTCGAACGGCATCTTGAGTATTGTGGTGGTGCTAAACGGTCGACTAAAGGGGTATATTGGAAGTCTTGTGGTTGCTAATGGCAATCTGGCCGCGATTCCTCGAAGCATACACGGAAATAAATGTGTAATTGAAAAAGAAGAAGCGAAGCTCGAGTATATGTTCTTTAATATCGGACTAGCTCCCGCAGAGCTAAATGGGTGAATGATGAGCTCGGGTTCTGGTTCCGATCTCGTGACCGGGACTGTCAATCTTCAGGTCAAACACAATTGGCTGTTTGGAAATGGGGGAAATCTCTGGAGATAGAGTAGTATTATTAGACTACGAAAAGTGTCAAGTCTCGAAACGGGGGAACCGGGCTCGATTAAAAAGAAGTCATTCGGACCCCTCCCGGCAGATGGAGCCATAGCTCTGTCTCTCAGCTCTGTCTACCCCGCCGAAAGAGAGCGAACTTGTGCCCGTCTTGGAGATATTAAGCCTGAAGCTCTGAGAGCTTGCCCCCCTCTACCTCCCCTAGGGACCCCACCGAGCAAGTAAATACTGGCGTCGTAGTGCCAAGCCGAACGCCGAACCTCCGGGAACTCCACCAATATCGTCTTGGTTTGTTGTATCGTACAGATTCCGTTGCCGGTGCGGATCATTAGTGTAATAAGTCGCTTGCGATCTAGTAGAACACAGCCAATATTGATGCTTCAAGATGCATCTTTTCTTTCAAGTCAAAGCAAAAATTTGCGCCATCTCCTCTTGTCGTTTCTCATTCCAGGGCAAAGTTTCTGGCCGTTTCCAAGATCGTTATGCTTCGACCACCATATCTCATGTCGAAGTCTCATTGAGGTGGCAGGAAAAGGCACCGATCAGGTTGTCCCATTGAATCGTGCTCAGGTCATACTTGACAGGGCTGCTGAATGACACGGCTCCAAACGTGCAGCCCGTCGGCGACGTGCATATTTGCGAGCAGTTACCACTACAAGAAGAAAACGTTTTGTGTCAGTCGAGAGTGTCTCACTGGGACTAGGTACTGCCCTGGGTTTTATGTTGCTTGATGCAGGCTTGGGAGCCCAACCTCCAGTTCCTGCAGGATTCGGCGCGCCAAAATAACCAAGGGTCCGCTTGGGCGGAATCAAAGGGGGGAAAGGGGACTTACGCTCTGGGGTAACAGTAGAAGTTGTCACCGTCTGGTGCAAACGTCGATGCGTTGCGCTGCAGATCTACTGGGAGATCGTGACACTCGCTCATGGTGTACACCTCGTAGTGGCAGTTGCCAGTAGCATTGGCACCTTGACAGATGAGTACCTGTCGATGCAGTGTTAGTACCACGAACCCGCGGAGTAACGTAGATGATAAAGTAGACTTACACCACCGGCTTCTCTCTTGGGCATCTCACTTGTCGGCGCGGCGGACACGAAGGCGGCAGAAGCCAGCACGCTGGCCAGTATCGTCGAAATCTGCATAGTGTCTGTTGGTGTAGTGTGTGTACGAATGTATGTGTGTATGTAGTACTGCGTGGAAGGATGTTGTGTTTACGTCGTGCGCGTGTGGGAAAATGCGTGTGCTCGTAACAGCCGGTGATCAGGGGAAGAGATGAGGGAAAAGCAATATCACAATGTGCGGTTTGTGGAATGCAAGGCTCTATTTGTATCGTGTCCAGGAAGGTCCTTTTTTGGATGGAGATCAGCGACGTCAGGTTGCCTGGCTTGTGCTGAGTTGTAGTAGTAGTGTAAATACCGATTTTCTTATACGAACATACGACTTGGACTAGATCGCCCTAGAAGCCCCGACCCGACCACTTACGACAAGAGACCGCAGAAAGGACTGGCACTTCAGGTTGGTTCATGTCTTGCTCGGCCCCAGGATTCCCATTCCGGTATTTTAGGATTTTCTGACAAGAGCAGCCACAAGCGAGCCCGTCAGCGCCGGTGGTCGACTACCGCCAGTACTAATTCGTTTACATACGACCGAACATGCTCTACGTAGATAAAATTGGCACCGTCCAGGGTCGACACGATCCCAACCACACTTTTTTTTTTTTTTCCTTGTCCGCTTGACAGCTACCGGCCTCGGCGAATAGGAACAAACAAGTCGGGGGGAGGACAGCGGGCAGCTGCATGCTGCAAGGCGACCCTGGCTTTTTTCTTTCTTCCCTCTGCGACCATCCTGCAAACCAAACGGCATTCCGATGCATGCTCTTATTGGTGTGTTGGCTCTCTAGATCCGGTTGTCACCACAGAGGGAAATCTCGTGTTCATCATGCTGCATTTGCTATCTCTGCACGCTTTGTGCCCTCTTCCCTTCTCGGTGGGAATGTCAAAGTTACCCACCTTATCCAGAGATGGTAGCATCATCCCTTCCATGCGCTCTCCTTACTGGATCGAGCAACTCGTCATTGGCTTTGACCATTATTACGTCGCTGTTCAGAGGACAGTCTCGACGTCATGGCGTTATGCGATCGTAGCATATTCTACCTAGCGGCCGAACATGCAGATGTTCAGACGGAAAAGGCTGAAGGGTCCTCGGTCTGAAAGAAACAAGAAAAATGCTCCGTCATTGGCTTACGACCGGTGTCCCCAGATAGAAAAGGGAAGCCCATACAGGGCGGACTCCAGCAATTAAGCAATTAAGGTAAAGGCTTGGCGTACGTCGATCCCCTGGTAGGTGGTCCCCCAAAAGTGGAGCTCAGCATAGTCATGGGTACGTATCTACATATCTACGCAGTTTCGGATTGCATACATGTTTTTATTGCCATTCCATGATGGTCCCGGAACTGACGATGTGATCATGATGCTGATGTGAGTCGGCGTCACAAGACGAATGATTCCTTTTGAAGAATGCAATATCACGTCTGTCTCGTGTATAGACATCGCAATGAAATCACCTTGCTTTCCATGTTTGGTGTCATCTTTCTCCGTCGCCTACGTAGGTAGTGCCGCCTCTTCCGTCGAGTTATCCGCACTGCCGCATTCCCAAGGGATCATTGATGATTGCCTAGTGGTGCCAAGTTCCTGGTCCATCTCATGTACGAAAAGCATAAACATCTCATGACTCTACGCGGCTACTAGATGTTGCCATTGATGCCATGCAGGCGAGAGCAAAATAGAATGAGAATAGAGTATGTACTCATGCCTTACCGTGGCATATCATCCGGACTCTACGATTGATCTTGGGACGGAACTTATAAGTGATCTTGGGACGAAATTTATAAAAGTAAAGACGAAATTCGACCGAGAATAAGAACATTTATTTTTTGTCCCATAATCAAGACGATTTAGCGTAAAGGTGCGATGTTTGAGTATACGCGGAATCTCACTTTTTTTTGTCACCCGCCTGCCATGATTCAGTTGTTTTCTTCCGAAGCCGTTCTCAACCCAAATGGTCACGTAACATGAGGATACGCCAAGATTCTGAGGCCAGATTAAACTCATCATATTTTTGCTCGTGGAAGCTTGTCTAGTGAGTTGTTTTGTCTATCTCCGCTCAAGGTCTTGACCAGCCAGAAGCGTCATATCCTTGGCCATCTTCTGACTTGCAATCCTTGTCGACACTGCCTGAAGAGGATGACAAGAGCGCTGGCAGCCTAGGTGATGACTCGCCGCCGGCACAGCCGATACAATCTTTTGAAAATCAGACGACTTCAGAACATCATTGGTCTAAGCGGAGTGGTACAAGGTCGTAAGCCGGGCCAGGCTTTTTCGCAAGACTGGCTGCTTCCGAGAGGTTGCACGGTCGCCTGACGAAGAGCCGCAATGCGCCCATCACTGAACTTGCCCGACAGTGGCAAGGGAGCGGATCAAAGAGTTTGCTCAATCTAGAGAAGAAATTTGACAAACGCCTCGCTCAATGCAATTCCTATTTTCCGTCCGTCATCCACACAAGCTGACTCTGAGGTCTGCCGTGGCAGTTTTGCAGTTCGTGGATTTCTTTTGCAGCTCTGGTTTGCTCGTGGCGACCAATTTTTTCGCATCCTGGGTATTTTGGTTCTCTACTGCAGCAGCTCCTCGCACGTCCAATCCTCGTAGCTGTAGTTATGCTGTTAGTCTCAAAGCAGAAGAGAAACAGGTGCAGTGCACGTACTATCCATCGGGCATGTAGCGGCGAACGATCAAGGGGATCTTCTTCTCCCGCAGCTCCTTGATGGCAATCTGCAAGGGATCCGTCTCGCCCTCGAGGTCGACCAGCACGGGCGCATTCATACTGATCTGGAGGGCGCGCGTGCCCAAGATTCTGGCCTTCTCGTACTTGGTCATGTATGGCGTCGTTGACCGCTCCTCGTTGGGGATCTTCTTGTCCTTGTGTGACTTCTCGCTCTGTCTTGCCCGGTTTGCGTTTGCCGAAGGGTCTCCCGAGATCACGACATTGTTCTCCTCCTCGTCGGCTGCGCGAGACTTGCCGTAGTCGTCCTCCTCGGGGACCTCGTCGTCAAAGTCGTCGACAATCTCTTCCTCGTCCTCGAACATGGGCTCGTCGCTGTCGCGAGAAAGATTAGCGATCACTCAGACGCGCGCCAGGGCGTATTGCAGGGGGGTGCAAGCCATACCCGCCAACATCATCATCTCTGCCATCATCGTCGCCGCCGTAGTCAGACATTGTGGGCTAGGTATGCTGGTGGAGGAACAATGAATGGATCTGGGCGACGTTGTTTGGCTGGGGCGCGGAGTCGCAAAGTGCTGCTGAAGACTCGGTGCACTTGCTTTGCTACTGTGGAATGCAAAATTTCAGATGCAAGGCTGAAAGGGCGACGGAAAAGGCTTCGAGGCTCCAATGCGGGAGTGGGGCGTGGAACAAAGTGGGGCAGGCACTGGCCGTTCCAGCAATTGGCGCGATAAGAAAAAGGCGGCCCCTGATAAGAAACAGGCGCTCCCCGATAGAGGCCCGCACTCCACTAAAATTTTGGAAGTAGCGCGACAAAAATCATTTTGCACCCAATGGTCGCGGATCCGTATTCACTCTCCGGCACAAGGGTCCCAGCTTTTTTTTTCACCTTCACTTCTTCTCGCCAAAGTTCGGGCCCTCCAAGCAATTATTCACCAGACCCGGCCTTGGACGGCATCATCACGCTTCTGCATCCGTGCTCTGTCTGCCCGTCAATTGCACCATGCGAGACGCCTGTTGGCAGTTCATGTCCACCGAGTCTAGCTTTGCGCCCCTCAAAGCCTCCTCCTACCACCTTATGCACCCCCGACCTCCCGCCACCTTCACAGTCCCTACGGCATAAATGGCGGCCGACCGACCCCTTCTCAGCGTCGACACGATGAAGCGCAAGAATCGAGAAGACGATGAGGTCGCTGACGCGTCCAAGAGAAGCCGGCGTTTGCTTGGCATGGAAGTTGTTGGTAAGCTGCCAATTGGAACAAGGCCGCCGGTTCCCATCACCCAACTGACTCCGGAGGATTAGAAGACAGCTATCCCGTGGATGACAACAATGTCGATGTTAAGGACTCCGACTATTCTGACCAGGACAGCTCCAATAATGACTCCGTTGAGAATGCCTCGTCCCCCGACACTGTCGCTACTACCGTCACTGTCACCTCCTCCTCCTCCCGCCGCCGAAAGAAGTTCCCGTCCGACCTCAAGACTATCAAGTGCACTTGGCCTGGTTGCGACAAGGCCTTTAATCGACCTGCTCGTTTGACGGCCCATTTGCGATCCCACAAGGGCGAGCGACCCTTCATGTGCCCCCACGATGGATGCGACAAGTCGTACCTCGAGGAGAAGCACTTGAAGCAGCATCTCGGCGGATCCCACTCCACTGAACGCAAACATATCTGCGAGGAACCCGGCTGCACAAAGAGCTTTCTGACCAGCACCCGTCTTCGACGCCACCAGCTCGTCCACGAGGGACAAGAACGCTTTCGCTGCCGCGAGTATCCCCCCTGCAACCAGTCTTTCCGCAAGCACCAGACTTTGCAGCGCCACATTCGCGCCGAGCATCTCAAGATGCCCGGCTTTGTCTGTAAGAAGGTCGGATGTGGTGCTGGCTTCGACACGGCCTCGTCTCTGAGACGCCATGTCGAAAAGGAGCATGCCGATCTCAAGTACTGGTGTGACGAGTGCAACAACGGCCTCACCGACGATGCCGAGGACCGAGTTGGCTTCTCGTCGGCTGAGCAACTCGTGTACCACATGAAGAAGGCTCACATCAGCTGCACCTTCTGTGACAAGATCTTCCCCACCAGAGACGCAATGGAGGCACACACCGAGATGGAGCACGCTAGCAGTGTTCAGGACAACACCCGAAAGTCTGTGGTTTGTACTCGCGATGGCTGTGGTAAGGTTTTCAGCAAGCAGTCAAATCTTCAGGCCCACATTCGCAGCTTCCATGAAGGTATCCGCTACGTTTGCGGCGAGCACGATGTCAGCACGACCAAGGACCTCCACAACTGGCCCAAGACCGATGGATGCGGAGGCTCCTTTGCCACCAAGGCTAGCCTTGAGAAGCACATTCGCCATGTTCACATGGACATACCTCGCCCGCTTCCGCCCCGTTCCGAGGTGCAGCCTCAGGCCCCTCGAGGAGACATGCTTGGTCAGCTCACGGGCACGAGCAATTCGGCACGCCGAACCATTGCTTGTCCTTGGTTCCCCTGCGATCTCAAGTTCGCTCATCAGCCGGAGATGCAGGCCCATCTGGCAACTCACTTTGACATGAACCTGGGCGATACTCTTGCACAGGACTTCAGCATGAGCAATCTCCCCGACCCCAGCTTGATGAACTTTGAGATCCCCTCTCCGTTCACAAGCCACCCCGTAACCCCAGGTCTTGGCGAAGAATGGGGCTACTCGGCGCCCGCAACTCCCCACGGCCAAAACTACTTTCCCGAAGCTCAAGAGTGGCAGCAAGACGAAGCCGAGATGCGACAGCTTATTGGACCTAACGACCTCGGCGGGCTTCTGGATCCCGCTTTGAGACAGCCCTGAGATGGAGGGAACACAACTGGCGTTTGTTTTTGACACATTTGCAAGGAGCAGAAAAAAATCAGCATGGCAAAGGCGTTTTTGATTTGACAAGAGAGAGCGAGACAGAGACAACAGACACATGAAACATGGAATTCATGATGATTCAGGTGTCCGGATCCTTGCAGCAATGATACCATTTGTTTTTCATGAAGGGAAGAAAAAACTTGTTTTTTCAAGAGATCATCGCATTATAGAGAGGCCATACTTGTTGTGTCTCATGGTATATATGCGGAGCTGGTACAAACCAGCTTTCTATCACAAAAAAACCATTTGCAGAATTATTTGGAACGCAGCTATCCATCTCGTGACCAAACAATTGCATGCCGCGCATAAGAAGACATGGAATGCGTGTAAAACTCCCTCTGTGATAATGATCAATGCTGTCAAATGAGACTGTATATGCGTGAGATGACCAGGTCAACCTGAATATTCGTCGAGTCACTTTCCAAGTGCCCCAGCTCTTACGGACATGTCACTATCACTGTCACGGAAGTCTTCATAATATTTCGTACGATCAGATCGCTTGCTCATTGATTCACATCTATGTAGTATCTGAACATACCTCGCTCTGAAGAACACGCCCGTAGATCATCTTGTGTACCTACCTGACCCGGAACCCACGATCCCACACTCAGGGACGCTCAAACCTCTCGTGCGACCAGCTCCCCGACCTCAGCAGACCGAGATCGACGGGCCTAGCATCGGCATCGTAATAGCTCTTGACCAGCAGCAGCAGCTCCTCGTCGCCGTCCTCCTCCCCCAGGGCGGATTCCACGACGATCGATGGCGACGGGAGACCGCCCTGCTCGACCTTGGCGGCGGCGGCGGGCCGGAGGCGCTGGGGCCTGGGCTGCGGCGTGGGTGCCGAGGGGTCGAGGGAGAACGTTTGGAGCATACCGACGACGGCGTCTTCGCGGTGGAGGTGGCTTGTGGTGACAGGGTGAGAGGATAGGGGGTTAGGGAGGACTTGCTTGTGGGAGCTGGCGGGGGTGGTGTTCTGAGACGTGGAGGAAGACATTTCATTTGTCTTTTCGGTCACCGGGTGAGAGGATAGGGGACCGGAGAGGACCGGCTTGGAGGAGCTGGTGGAATTGGTGTTCTGAGACGTGGAGGAAGACATTTTACTTGTCTTTTGTTGTGAAAGTTGAAGAAGAGAGGTGTTTTCTTTTGTGAATGTCTTACCGATGATCCTTCCTGAAGAACAAATACTGCTCCTGTAGACAAGATTTGGCTGGATGAATCGGTGTGAAGCTGATTTGTTGATATCTTGTCTCTTGGGAGTGAGTTTGTTCTGGGAATCTGATGATCTTCTGTTCTGTTCCAACAAGATATCTGGGAAAGTTAGTTCAGAAGTCTCGCATTTATAGGAGTTGAACCATTGTACAGAGGACAGCAAAGGAGTACAATGTCCATTGTTCCTGTCCCCGACAAGGCTTTGTTATCGAAACAAAGATGTCGTGGAGAAGACAATTACACAATGGTCTTTCTGGAGGCTTCCTTATGCAAGCCTCTAGACAACGCGATGCTGGTTAGGCTCTTCGTACATGGCAAGTTGATCCTTGGCTGGGATAATAGGCAACATCATTGCAAGATGATAACAACAGTACCATGAACCGTCCCATCATGGTGAATCAAGTAAGGATAGGTCGAGACAAAATGTCAAGTATATTTAGTATAAGCATAGTCGAGTATATCCAATATGAGCATGACCCAAAATTGTCCATGAGCTTCACAGCCAGAGTCCCAGGCCGTCGATCCTTTGAGCGCCGAACACATTCCTTATATAATCAAAGGTTTGAGGCATACAAAGAACAACAACAGAATGGTGACTTGCAAATCAATTTGACGACCGAATCTAACCTTACAATGCGAACGTGATGGACTCCTGCTCGGCTAAACCCATTTTTCCACACCGGACATAAGACTGGGATGTAAGGAAACTTTTATTTTCTCATTTTGGTATTTGCTCAATCTGGCAATACATAGCATTGCCATGACTACTGTTTCAATTGGTTTTCATGGGTGTGTAGATGTCTGAGCCCAACATCCCCAAGATTGGCTGGCGAGAGAGGGGTGGTGCGTATCGATGTCCCGCGCCCAGTTGGAAGGACAAGACCTTGTGGATGATGAATCGCTTAAGCGCCCAGGCTGGGGAAAGCGTTCTTGTCGCCAGGGTTGACGGCAGCGTTCTCGCTGCGGCCACCGCGGGGGGCGCCACGGCCACGGCCCTCACCGCGTCCACGACCCTCACCACGGCCACCACGGGGACCACCACGGCCACCGCGGGGACCACCGGCACCGCCACGGGGACGGTCCTGCTCAACGAAGGAGTGGTCAATGTCGACGACAGCCTTCTGCTTGCGCTCACGCTCGCGCTTGGTCTTGCCGGCGCTGGCGGCAATGAAGTCCTCGCTCTCATCCTTGACGAGAGCCTTGGCGGAGGACCACTTCTTGTCGGCCTTGGAACCCTCGTTGGCCTGGCGGACCTGGAGGTTGTCGCCAAGAGCAAGCTTCTTCTCAGCCTGCTGGGCGAGGTAGTCCTCGTAGGAGATGTTCTTGTTCTCGGGCTCGGCGGCCTCGTCAACACCCTCACCGTCCTCGGCAATGGCCTCCTTCAGCTCGCTCTGAGCCATCTGCTCACCGGCGACCTCATCCTTCTGCTCGGCAGCACCCTCCTGGGCACCCCAAGATTGAGCAGCCTGCTTGTCGGAGCCGCTGTGGAAACAAGTTAGCTCTTATGCTCTCAAAAGTGAGAATATTCAGAGTAATATTTACCTGGCCAGGCCCTTAGCGTGACGGTCATCGCGGTCACGGGGGTAACCACCACCACGGCCTGAGATTGAGTGTCAGTGAAAATGCAATTGGCCGAGGGAATTTCCAAGAATTCCCGCAAAGCAGAGAAAACGTACCGCCGCGTTGACGGGCGCCACGGCCGCCACGGGGACCACCACGGGAAGTCTCCTCAGTGGTTCTGCGCTGGTTGGCAGAGTGTCCGGCGTTCCTGTCGCGGAAAGCTTCATCTTGTGTCAGCACCCTTGTTAACAACATTGCTGGCGGGCCAGTATACGAACCTCCCTCGTTGCCGCCGGGTCCACGACGTCCAGTGGAGGCGTTGGCAGGCTTCGACGGGGCCACGGGCTCGACGTCGCGCTTGGTGGTGCGAGCGACAGACTTGTCGACAGTCTTCACGGGACCCTTGTTGGCTTCGCCATCCTCGATGTCGTTACCTACAATAGCGGCCGCTAGTTAGCCAAACTGCCATCCTGTGTATTGCTCGCCGAGACGAGAGTCCGTCGTTGCGCCGGAGCGAATTCTGCTCGAGTGGAGTATCATACCAAGGAGGTCAAACAGGTTCTACAGCGCAATGGTTAGCCATCTGTAGCAGCAATGTGAAGAAAATTGGGCATGAGCGATGACGATTGCCTGCTGGGAGCGGGGTGTCTGAAGGCAACGAAATCATCGTCGTAAGAATTGACGAAAGAGAAGGTGCCGGAGACGCCCCAAGCTTGACAAATGTACGCCCTCATGTGCTGACCAAAAACCCAAACACACAAACGCACACAAAGACGCAAAGGCAGCAGTCGGGGGAGGGTGGAAGAAGTAGACGGGGAAAGCGGGAATCCGACATACCTTGGAGGCGACCGACATTGTGGCGCCGATGTTATTCGCCTTTCAGCAAGGCGTAGCTATTCGGGATAACGATCGGTCAATGAAGGATTGATGAACGGCTGTGGGAAGAGTACGGCCTCAGCTGGTCATACCCTCGTAGTAGTGAAATCGACGACGCCGCGGCGGGATTGGATACAGGTTGGAGGTGGGAGATGGAAAAATTTCGGCAGCGCAAAACCCAGTCGTAATCAGCCCAATGTGTGTGGGCTCGCTATTTTTTTTTTTTCTTCCTTGCTTGTCCCGCACCTTTGGTGTCTGGGATCTGTGTCGTCCGCTGCAAAAAGGTGCCTCTGGGGCCTACCAACAGCTGCTGGAGCTGCTGTCTGGTGGCTGGCTCGGCTGGCTGGTTGGGCGTTGGCAGTGGGCCACTGCTGGTCGAGGTGGTCTGTGCGTCAGCTGTCTGCCCTTTTTTGCACCTCTCGCTTAGTTAGCACAACTGCAAAAAATCATGTGCCCTCTGCCTTAGGGTTTACCTTTGGAGCTTCCCTCTCAGCCAAGCTAGAGCTCCCAACCTTGATTCCAGTCTTGATTTCGTCACCGCGAGAGTCCAGATGGATCAATTGCATTGCACTTTGTTGTCCAGAGCATAATATTTAGCGGCCATTCCATCATTTGAGCTTTCTTGTATGCATTGCTATTTCCAGTATCAGATTGTTCCCACGGGATCATCATTCGCTGGATAACACCTAGCTACAGTGTCCTCGGCCTGGGATTCTTTTATAGAGGGTTTCCGGGTGATGCTACGACCAGAGCTTGAGCACGGTGGTGTAGGAGCTATGACCTACCTTTACTGTACCTACACCAGCTGGGTCAAGTGCCGGCTTGCATTAGCTAATGACCCGGAAGTCGGGGAAACACAGGATGATGGATTGATTGCTTCCACTTTCTTTGACACATCTGCGTCGATGCACGTAGTCTATGCAATCTTATGCATCATGTCTGAAACCGATCGAGCCACCACAAGGTATAATAAGCATAAGCTCGGAGCCAGACTTTTCAGTTTGATGCAATGCGCATGCCCGTATTGCGACAGTGCCATCTGCATCTTTCAGCATCTGAATAGGCTTTTGAACAGGTGATGCGTATGCCAGAGAAATAGTAGGTGGTTTTCCAAATCGTCCTAGTTTAAAAAAAAGTATTACCCCAGATCGGCGAAATCTGGAGTCCCCAGTCTCCGGGGGCCCGGCTACGACTGGATGCTGAAACGTAAATCTTCTGGCCTATGCCGTGAATGGATATGAGATGCTATTCCTGGGAGTGCAGGGGATTCGTGGCACTGTGCAATCATATCAACGAGGCGCTGCACGTAGTAGATTCTTCAGATGGTGAACCCAGAGGACAATAGGAATCGCGACAGCTATTCCCGTCTTCCTGTATTCGAGCGTCCATCATTTCCTCGCTTTCTTTTTAAATCTAGCAATGTTGCTGCAGCACGCGCTGGCCATATTTATAGGACCAACAACCAAGACGGCTGCCGACCGAGAGCAAGCATGACTGGTGTCGCTCAGCCCGACTTGATTGGATAGCAGTCAGAGTATTCTCTTGATATTGCAATCACCTAATATCAAAGCAACCGTGTTGCTGCGCAATGGGCTCGCCCATAATGTACACAGAAAACAATCCCAGTGCAGTCGGTGCGCTTATCACAGGTCTTGCAAGAGAGAGGCAGCCAAGCCAAGCCGGTTGGAGATCCTCTCTGGGGGAGACAGAAATCGATGCAGGTGCCATCCGTCCAGACCTGGCTGAAGCACAAGCAGAGAAAGAACGGCCGTGGGGTGATTGTTACGAAACAGGCAAAAGAAGAAAGAACGAAAGAGAAAATCAAGCAGGAGGTAAACAAGTATCCCGCGGGATTGTCAATATCTTATTAATAATCGCTTCTGGTCCTGTCTGTCCTGCCCTCGAGCCTTATCTTTTCCCCGGATACCTCCATCCACCACCTATCGAGGTCGAGACCAAGACCCCTTCCCATGCCGTAGGTAACAACGACACATCAGTCGAATTGCCGCCCCCGGGAGATAAGGAAAATGTCCAAAATACCTATCGGACAACCAGAGACGCAGCCAACCCAAACCGATGAGCAATTGCTATTATGGTGAAAGAAAAATTCAGCGCCCGCCCGTATATAAACGGAAGGAAGACCTCTCCGCCCGCCCGCCCGGCTCCCTCCTCTCGTCTCGCCCTATCTATTCTCGCCCGTCCGGTCTCCAGCCATGGATCAGATGGCGGATGTGCCCGCGATAACATAAGCTTCTGCATCGTCCATCTCCGACGTTTTGCATTCTTTCGCTTTCTCTTACGGGGTGAAAAAGATTGGCTTGCGACTCCTCATGGCTGCTGTTGAATCATGGCAACGTTGTGCGATTTCTTTTCCTTCTCAGTATCAAGACTGCAGGTCGTGTGGCTCAAGTGAGCTCTTCCCTGGCGTCTCTACCACGGACGTCCTTCCATATGCTTTGACTTTCATGGACGACATTTCTATCTCTACTCTTTACTCTCAAAGACTATCAAAGTCATAACTCACTGTGATGACACAAGTGCGCTGGCTCAAGTGACCTCTTGCTCCTCTACCACAAGTCGCCTCAATGGTATGCTTCGATCCTGGGTCATTTTCAATAAGCCTGCGGCGAAGCCATATCCTGTGTTGTTGACCTCTGCTTTTCTTATTGCGCAATGCAACTATCCAGAACAAGTGCTGGCAGTCGATGCGAACCCAAGATGATGGATTGATATGCATCGGCTCCTCTACCAGTGGTTTCTTCGAGAACGACTGCTCAAAAAATGACGGATCGAATCTGGACTTCACCGTTGAGCGTTTGCAAGGCCTGGCCATGGTTTCATTTCCAGTCAGCCGTCGGACTGGGGCATCGACAAGCCATCATAACCGAGTCACCGGGTCTTCATCTGACGGAGGTGATCCCTCGGCCATATGACTGATCGGATTTGGCTAATATCACGATGTTCGGTATCCAATACGCTGATGACCAGGATGGTTTCTGCGTCTTCTTGTGGGTGGGAGGCGGTGAGAAGGTCGGAGCCACGAGGAACACGAACTATTGGGTTCGTGGCCATGAGAACGATGGAGACGGAGGGTCACGGTGGTTGCAAACTCCAACTACGCATACGCCAGCAAACTTCCGACTCCAAATCAAGCAGCACCTTTGGAGGGCATCTAGAGATGAACTTCATTTCATCCGTACAGCAACTATTCCACGACACACGCACGATGCTTGAGGAATATGCGGATACAACAGACGAATATCCATTCTGCTCGACGAGTGCCGAGGCTGTCGCGAGCTTGGCAGATGGATAAAACGGAACAGCAACAGCTGGAGATCAAGTCGAGTCGCCAAGCACGAGTCCACATGTTCGTGGATTCAATTGCTTCGATGGGGTTCATCCTGCTAAAGCATTTTAGCGCCGCACGAATGCAATGCCCCTCTCACAAGTAGGTATACTCATCTCGGAGAAAGCAACAGGTACCGATACAATGTCTGCGAGTGGAACCAGCGACGAATTCTCTGCTTTCTCACGATCAAAGCAGCAGACGAACACTAGTCGCCAGCACTTGCCTAAAGTGGCTCTCATGGGCCCCGTTGGCTAGGGAGGGGAATCCCAGCGCTCGGTGTTTGGCGCGCAACATTGCACATTGACCAGGTGCCAGAATGGACCCCTCGTACTCCATCCTGCTGGTTCCTGGACCGTCTCGACAAAGTATTCGCGCACACCTGCCAACCAGCCTAGCCGAGCCGAGCCCATTACTCTGTCCAAGGGCAATTTTCATGTTGGAAAAGATCAATTGTCTATCACGGCAAGCTCGTGGACCAGAGCCATGCCTACACCACCGAGTGCAACAAACAGTATGCGATCTGCCCGTATGTACTATGAATGCGGTGCCAGTCCAGTCCAGAGATACCAAGCGGCGGAGATCGATGGCCGGGAACCCCTCTCTGCGCCAACCTTATACCCTTGGCTCCCGCGAGTCCGACAATGGCATAGGGCCAAGTTATCGATAAATTAGGAACCTCCGAAGAAGGGACGAAATGATAATTCCTGGGTAGCCTCGGGAGGAACCATTTCCAAGGCGGACATTCTGGGCGAGATTCTGGTCTGCAGATACCTAGTATCGTGCACCACTGCACACTGGCTGGTTGGTATCCACCAGGTAAAGCACTGGCAACAGCAGAAACGAAAGAACAGGTTTCCACTGCGGTCGGCATTCCGTGGGAACCCTGTCGATTGCGCGCCATCGTGATGATGAACACTCGCGTACACACGCGTGTCCTCCCTTGGGCGACGGATACTGCCGAAGCAGCATTCCATTCGTGAAGATCAAAGTTGGCAATTCGGGCCAGGCAGAGTGCAGTATTGATGCAGTTCACGGACGATAGAGCAGCAATAGCTCCTGGAAATGTAAGTGGACAGGGCCTTGTCCACTCGGAGCTTGGTTTGCTGTCACGCGGACCGCCTGTCGTTGGGGTAAGTTGTCGGGCACGCAAAGTTGCATATTACTACGATACATGCAGCAAAGTCGAGGGAAGCTCTAGAACGAACATCTCGTGGCCTGGCCCGCCCAGGAATGGCCTCTCTCTTAATTGAATTACGCGGGGTAGGAGAGGGCACCTGCTTCCTCGGAGATGCACGATTCTCGCTGCCATCAGCGTGCATGACAGTCCAGAGATGTCTTTCCTTTTTCAAATGTGAGATGGAATTCTGGATGCGCTATTCTACGTCAAAAAGGGTATATCAGGTATATATACATTGGCAGACCGAGCATGGATCACCGCGCAACAAAATGCTGTATGTAGGTACCCCTCTTCCGCTTTGCGCCGGGTCTGGTCACCAGAAATTGCAGATTCCATGTTGCACAAACGAAACAGGTCATCAGAACAAGACGTCTACACAGACACAGATGAGCTGCTCGTCCGCCGCCAACGCCGACGCTATCCTTCACGCCTTGCCATCAGAAATAAGTCACAAATAAATGACCAAACAGTCCACAAATCTTCTTATTGCAGAGTCTGTAAATGCGTGAATATGTACAGAGAAAGAAGCCCACCTTGAAGAGGAGCTTCCTTCGGATACAACACCAGAAGTAAAGTTATACGCACGAAATGTGATGTCGAGCTCTTGGGTGCTTGATGCGCAGAGCAGTAGTCACCACTACTTTCCTCGACAAATTGGTACAGCCGTCGACTGACAGGCTGTACCCCGTGTTTGACCGGGTTGCAAATGAAGCTCATGCTCCAGTCCGAAGTGCCCGTCGGCAAACTCTCACCGGATGAGAGCTCCGGTCGAGATCGTTGTCGCCAGAAACGCGAAAAAAAAAAGTAGTTAAAAAAATTCAAAACCGGTACTTTTTGCTTTTTGTTGATGTTTTCCCCTTATTCCTCGAACGCCGTTGATGCTTCGCGACATGAATCGCCGGTCTGCTGATGGGTATAATGCCTCGATGACTTTTTGTAGTCCTCGTCGGATGGCGCTGAATGCTTCGAATCGTCATTTTCCCCATACACATACAAGTCATGACTTTTTCTTTTTCGTTTCTTCCTTCGAGTGACCATACATTCCTTCCATTTTTTTTTTTAAATTCCAACATGATGCCCGAGATCCTGATTCGCGAAAAGATCGTGCTCGAACTGTTTCGATTATGGCACGTAGCCCTTTGCGATGTATCCGTACAAAGCATTAGCTGTCGACAAGTGATCGCGGATCCTGTCCTTTTCGCCGGTCGGAGAATAATTCCCAGGAATGGACTCTGGGCATGATCTGGGCTTCCTTGCAAATTCGTACGCTGCTCTGAGTTGCATTTACCTCATGCTGCTAGTGTCGAACGAGAATTGCGATGGAAAGGCCATGGAGGCGCTCAGTCCAAATGGGTCCCAGTCTAGCGCAGGATCCAGCAGCTGTGTCATGGACGGATATCCTTGGCCAGTTGTCTGAGTAGAATCGTGTCCGTCAGATGCAGTCTGCTGAGCCGGACCGCCGCTTGTGGCTGGAGGCAGAGTCATGCCATGCTGGTGCTGCTGTTGGTGTTGCTGCTGCTGTTGGTGCTGTTGTTGCTGCTGTTGGTGCTGCTGCTGCTGTTGCTGCGTCGGTGGGTGCGTGCCGTTGAACTGGCTCGGGTAGGGACCGGGCCCTGGGGTGTCGGGCTCGACGTCGTCGATCATGTCGTTAGGAGCATCGTACTCCTGCTCTGTATCAGAAGGTAAGCCTAGGACGCCAAAGGTCTATCATATGGGAGAAGCGGGTCAGCTTGCCGAGTTGCTTGATGTGATTCTGGAAGTTGGGCGCTGGGTAGAAGCCTCCAGGTCGGGGCCCAACGCCATTTCCATGCTGCATCATCTGTTGTCGTGCTGCGGCGGCCGCGACGGGGCCCTGCATCGGTGGCAATTGTCGCATACCGGCAGGTGCTGGCATCGACGGTCTCATGTTTGAGGGTTCGTTGTTCTTGGGAGATACGGCCGAGGACCCATAGCCAGGAGCTGCGCCTGTTGGAGAAGCGGCGTGGGAAGGCGGCGTTGGTCTTGAAGATGGGGAAGCGACATTCTGCATCCCATGCATTGGCTGTGGCAGCGATCCCGCACCAGGCTCGAGCTTGGGCGCAATGCTTGAGGCGGATCTGCGCGAGTGGTGTCGGTTCAGAATGGCACGTTGAATGGGAGGCGGCTGAACCATATTCTGAGGCATGTGCGTTGGTCCCAGGTTGGGGCTGCCAGTCTTGGCTTGGAGCTCGGCTTGAACATCAATTCCTTTCTCGAGAAGGATACGCTCCAGCAGGGAATTCTTGTAGCGCAGCATCAAGCATTCATCGGCAGCGCTTCTATGAGCTGCCTGGAGGTTAGAGAGATTAGACTCATGGACTCTGATCGTCTCTTCCAGCTGCTTGATGTACTCTGTGCGGCGCTCCCGAAAGGCAGCCTGCGCCTGGCGGTTCCTCTGCTTCCTCTCCTCTGAGGTTGCATAAATCTATAGCATGTTGTTAGTGGTGGTTGATGCATGACTCTTATTATGTGTGAAAGAGGGTGACATGTGTTGTAGCTGTAGTGAAAGAAAAAATAAGGGAGTTATAATAATGTGACTTACAGGCTTTCGACCGCCCTTGCGCTTTGCCGGCTGAGCTTCCGGGGCAGTAGAAGGACTCTGCTCATGGTCGGGAGTCGAGGCCTTGGAGTCGGCAGGAGTGTTTTCCTTGGACGGGTCTTTGTGATCGATCGACATGTTGTCAGACATGACAATTCGCCTAGGGAAAAATGATAGGAGACGATTGCCGGGAACGTGGGCGGCAAACGCCTCTCACGGGTAGAGGAGATAGCTCGGCACGGGTGTGTCTGTGGAATGAGCTGAGGCTGGGGTGGGTTGACAGTTTGTCCAAACCCGAGTGTTGAGTTTTGATTGTGTAAGTGGTTCCGGAGCCCGTGATGGCGTGACAGTATACAACAACACCACCGCACCAGACGACACAACTAATAGGATACCCGGGGACGACAAGACAAGCGTCCCTCTCTCGGCAGAATCCAAGCGCGGGTATGCAAAGCTAATCAGTACATAATCTGGGGAAACCGGAGATCCAACAACGTGGTGGCCAGGACTGATCTCTCTGGACCTGGAGATAAGAATGGGATGATCCAAGCGGCTCCAGGGGGAGTTTGTTCGGGTTGACAGCCGTAGGGATGTGTGTTGGCTGGCGGAGAGACACAGGTCGAGATAAGTGATGACAAGTGAGTGTATGGTAAGAGGAGCAAACGGCTAAGGGCTTTTTATGTAATTGTTTGTTAAAAGTTGGGCGGAAAGGTGGTTTCGAGGGCAGATGGTGTGCTTTTCCGAGTCTGGAGTAGGAAAGTTCGGGTTGAGAAGGAGCAGCGTGAAGCACATGCCCTTCCAGACAGACGAGAAAGTTATGGCAGGAAAAAAGGGAACAGATGGGGTCCAATGGTCAGATCAACAGACGACTTTGATGAGGGTTCTCTGCACTTCTGTTCGGGCCGCCTTGGGAACCCAGACAAGAGAGACTTGGGAACTTGATTTACCAGGAGGAGATGGATTTTTTTTTTTCTTGCGTCGGTCGCCCTTTGGTGTGGAGAGCGAGCCAGTGCCAAAAAAGCTCTTTCGACTTGTTCTCGGAGCTGGCAGTAGTCGACGTCGTTCAAACACAGGCTCTGCTCGGCTGGGTGGTTCGGGCCTGCAAGTCTAGTATTGTCTGTGCATGCGCGTGTGGTGGACTGGGACTGGGCCTGGGAATATGGGACTACTATGGGCTCAATGGCTGGCTGGGTTCTAGGTAGGTAGGTATCCTCTCTGCTGCTCCTCGCGGGTACTGGGATACTCTGCTCAGGTACCGGTACTTGCTGCAGGAAGCGGAGCCTGGGAATTTTTTTTTTCTGGAGCTCGAGTCGTGCTGGAGTCGTGGAGCTTTTCCTGTTCTGGTCCAGGCGTGGTTATTTTTTCTTCCTTAATGGGCGTCTTTTCTCTCTGTCTTTTCACTCTTGTCTGAGATCCGCCTCGTGCCGCGCGACGAAGCTTAGCCTCGCAAGACGGGTCTCAAGTGGCTGGCCGTGTTGCCGTGTGCCGGTGGAGGCCAAGTAAGGAACAGGGTCTTCAGGGCAGAAAGTCGTGCGTCTGCTAGGTACGGTAGGCAGGGAGGGGTTCCAAACGGGAGAGTCTGGAAGCCAGATGGTAGAATAGATGTGAGTATTTGCTTGCCTGTCCTTGAGAAGAATCATGGAGGGGTGAGACGGAACGGCGGTAGGACGCATCAACGCATGTAGGTCCAAAGTCAAAGGAGCGCCTGTATCCGTTGGTAGCCCGGATGAAGGAAGTCTGACGCTGACGGGCGGACGTATCCAGCAAGTGTAGGTAGGGAATGTAGCTTGGATGTTCTGGTAGGCTGGCTGGCTGGTAGGTAATGTTATGCACTAATGGGTTACAGCTCTCCGTTGAGGTGCTTGTATGAGGAGGCAGACCGAGCACACAACGAGTTGTACTGCATGGACTGAACGGAACAGAAAGTAGGTATGTAGGTAGACACAATTCCAGCAGCAGACAGACAGACGTCAGACTCTGGCAGAAGCTGAAGATTCGATGAGCAGCGAGTATGTTGCCTGTGGTGGAGTAAAAGGTCATTTGGAGCTGCCCTCGCAGTCGCGGCTTCCTGGGGTCCTTGTTCATATAAAGTAATTGAAACTGCGGTACGCAGCACATGCAGCCAGGTATAACTGACTGGCAGCTACCTTAGCTACGCACCGATCCCCCCCTTGTTGCATAAACCGGGGAAGGGAAATGGGACCCCAGTGGCCTTAAAAGACGTGCATATGAGCATCCTGGTCAACCATCCGTCAAGTCAAACATCCTCGATCTGGCGACCTGCAGCCTCTCTTGTACCTACGTGGACGGCGAGATTCTCCATGCCTTCTTACGGACTGTCAGAACTGTATACTGCATGCATACTCACGGATTTGCAGTTCTCAGAGGCGGCTGCAGATCAATGATCAATGTCCGAGAAGCTACAAGGTGTAGTGCAATGGAAGTAAACGTGTTGATGGATTCCAACAGGCAAGAATTCAATGTCGATGGCCTCTTTGGCGCCCGTTAGTTGTCCATGGATATATCGTTGATCCCGTCTCATCCCAGATTCAGGCTACTGCCATATACGTCCTTTCCATCCGATGTTGTATGTGTACAGACAGATAACTGATGAGTGTACCCAAGCTCCAGGAGATTTTCGATGATCCCAACCCAGGAATCCGGAGGGTTTATAAGCTTTAGCGCCGGACGATGCTGTCATCCCGAAGTGCCAGCCGCGACTGGGATTGGCGAAGAAAATGTCATGATTGCGCCTCGAACGTTGCGCACGCTCGAAAACTAGGTTTGCCGCCCGGAAGGGAGCCTCGGGAGCGTTGGCAAAAGCTATACTAGCAGGACGTGCACTTGTCACTTGATCCAAGTCTCCCATCGACATACTTGGACCCTGGCTTGTCCACCATTATAACAGGTCGCGGTATCTGTTGAAAGTAGTACCACCGGGATGCCGCGACAGAGGCTTCTCGGGTGCATCAGTTCACAGGCAGCCGGAGGCCATCTGTCGGTCAGCAGCCAGCCACATTTGCTTCATAAAAACTATATTATCTCTCGTCCGTCCAAGGCTCGGTCCTGTTCATGAAGTCAAGAATGATAAGGGTGTCGAACCGCAATCCAGATTGATATGGACGCTACCCTACCCAAGTTTGGGTTGCAAATCTCATCCCTACCCATATACCTGGGATGCATTTGCGGCGTTGATTGGTGTCGCTTAGACCGGTGACTGTCCGAGGTCACGTCAGTCTGCGCAACACACGAATCGGAGCAATCGGTGGCTGGCAGGCCACTCAACACCCCCTTCACTTGTCCAGCTGTCGATGTCGTGAAGTTTTTTCTTCTTCCTACCCCTCCATTGGAGTGGCCATGTCGCACCTGGACTCGTAGGTACAGGCAACTCGGATAAATGCATGCCAAGGATGTTCAGCCCAGCCGGCCACGAACCGTCTCACCCCCAATTGAGCGCGGCCCTGGCGACCAGCTGTCACTACACTTGATCTACCCATAATAATTCAATAGAGTCGCACATCTCCTATACACTATCGGCGCTTTCGTATCTTCATATTCCCCCTATTATACGTGTACAAGCTTGTCCTTGCAATGATCAGCTCGAGAAGATTGCTTCGCAACAATTCCCCCACTGCCACGAATGGACGCTGGCTGTTGAATACAAGGCCCCCCAATCATTCCGCCATTGTTGATTCTGCAATTCCGCGCCGACTTGATGGATATTTTGTCCCGAATGGGAAAAGCCAGCCAGAGCCCAGCAACCTCGACTGCCGACCCTTCGGACGCATGCCGAATTGGTAGAAGTGTGCCTTGGCGCTACTAGCCCTGGCTCGCCTGGGGGAAGAATCCTTGCCAGATCGATTGCGCATCTCCGAGGAGCTGTCCCTGAAGCTCGTCTTTACTGCATTTTAGCACTGAAGGTGTCCTGCGGGCGGCTGGAGGCTGCTGGCTGCTATGGTTCAGGCGCCGCCCGGCGCCGGCCTTTCGCTTATAATAGTACTGAGCTTTGAAAGCCACCGACCGTGCTACTATCAACCTGCTGCAGCCCTTCGGTCACAAAAATGTACCGCCAGCGAGAAAACTACCTAATCCTACATGCAAACCAAAATCCCACACGAGACATCGCAACTCGAACCAAAGACCCAAGGGCCACGAAAGTTTGGAGTATGGCCGGCGAACCTGCACCGAGAATAGACAACGGAATGTCGTGTGCTCGAAAATCTGCGAGTCTTGTGGTGGCAAAATTGACAGACTCAGAAAACCATAGATCCTGGATACGAAAATACGAACGGGTGTTCTCGAATTCGACCTGCTCCAGAGCCTCACCGTCCGACTTTGTCAGCCGCAATCCTGCGTCATAGCCGACCTGACTCGACGGCCCAGCCCTATCCCACCGTGCCGGTGATGGCCGCACAAATTTGATACCGAAATCCAGCTCTACGTGCTGCAAGCCAAGACGATCGACGTTGCCAGCATAGCAGTCGGCGTCACGTCAAGAGCCGACTCGTCCGCAACGACAGAGAATACCAACGGATGCTGTTTTAGAAGACTGCGGACGCCCAGCGCCGGAGGAAAGTGAGACAGACAGAGTCTGACAGACACTTTTCTCACTTTACCTTCTAGAAGGATTCTAGCGCTCTTCTGGAACTCTTGCGAGAACGACCCCTGCCTTTGACTACCTTTTAGATGCAAATCCTCTTTTCGCACTGGCGGGGCCCAAATCGACAAAACCCTTGGACAAAAACAACCCTTGGACGTGCTTAGGTGCAACGTTCCAACGGTGACATGGTTACCATAGTCGAACAGCGCCGATGTCGCTCTGGCGCCAGACAGCGCGTCGTTCGACGTCAATGATGTCTGATCTTTTGGGGGCAAGATTGTCTCTTATCACAAAGATGGTGGACGGCATCCTTGATACCAGCGAAGTCGATCAATCGATCAAAACTGTCCTGACTCGCCATCGTCACAAAATATAGCAGATTTTGCTTCCTTGCATGAAACAAGCATTATTTTCCCTCTCCCGAGCCCGTCACATCAGACGATTACTGCTGGCCTAACCTAGCTCGTTACGACGACGGACTTGCGCCCGCGCATACATGCCCATACTGCCAAACACGGACTTCCAAGTAGCCAAGTACCAAGATGAATTTATCTAGACTTGCGATATCCGACGACGTTATCGCACAACAAGCTATCAAGGCGTCATCTGCGCCATGATCCCGGTATCTCGATCCGATCGAAGCAATTGGCAGCATATTTGAACCGCTTGCGATCTGGAATCTGGAAACTTCGTTATCTCTCGGGTTGCGACAACACACATTCGCCCTTGCATGACGCCAGAGAAAGGGTCGTGGCGCCCACTTGGCCGGGTCTGCCTTATCTTGGTTGGCAAACAATCCAATGAGCAGACTGACCCGTCTTTCGATGATGCCATGGGCCACTGCGGGTATGATATATTCTAGCAGAGACGCAGGAATTACAACATTTCCAAGAGAACGTCCTCGACAGGTAAGCATCGTACAAGCAGCTCTCTAAGAGGAAAGGTGAGATGTTCCACGCCTCGTCTGAAGATAGGATGAGAAGCGACGGTGAGATTCTATACCTACTCCAGAGGTAGTACTCCAAAGGTAGGATATAAGTGCATGTGAAACATGGTAGCAGAGCGTCGCTTGAGCTGGAGAGTTATCGAGATCACCTACAATCCTATGCCTGTCGTATGGAAGCGATTTCATCTTCGAGGCTGATCTATACTGCGGTGCAAGCACGGGCTTTGATGAGCTCCGATCCGTTTGGAAGCCGTTCAGTAGATATTCACAGATAGTAAGAACTTTGTATTGAAATACATTACTTGATATAAATGTCTCTCTATTTTTTTTTTTTTTTTTTTTGGCAGCCCAAAGACAAATTCCAAGTACCAAAACAACGGTCGCTTGTCACCATGCGAGCAATTGGCCGTTCTCGGGGTATGAAATCATGGCGTTTCTCATGCTTGGCAAAGAGGTCTGTCACGGGCGAGGCTGGATCGGACAGACTTGGTGAATATGGCCATCTGGGGAGGGACACAGGTATACATGTGCTCCAAGTCTATAAACCAAACCTGGGCATTATTCATACCATTTGCAATAAAGGCGAGGAGTGAAGACAGCGTATTCTCCAGTCAGCATCACATAAAAAAACGGTTGTAAAGCTCATCGAGCCAAATAAATCAAATATGCTTCTACTCCATTATATACACAAGATCTAGCTAAATATCAACTCAGTACGGCGACCTCTCCGCCCTGAAAGCCCTGATCCCCGAGCTGAGGTCGATGGCGACCACGGCGACGAGGAGCAGCGCGTTGAACGCCGCCATCATGTAGAACGGCGCCCCCGTGCTGGCCACGTCAAAGAGGTACCCGCCCAGCTTGGTGAGCAATAAAATGGCCGCGCCGCCGCACCACGAGTAGACACCCGCCACGGAGCCCTTGAGCTGCACGCGCGAGACGATCTTCTCGTCTTCTCCCAGTGACTCGCGGTGCCCGTTCTCGTGCCCGCCGTTGTCGAGCAGGGGCGCTCTCTCCACCCCGCCGGCGGTGTTCCGTTCCGAGTTCGCAGCGTTGGAGGCCGGCAGGTCGGCGCTCAGGACGCCCCGGCCCAGCGAGCCCAGGCTGCAGACGATGGCGCCGATCTGGCTGATGCCCAGCAGCGCGACGACCAAGAAAACGATGCCGCCACCGCCTCGCCCGTCGACATCCTTGTACTCGGGGCTCTGCAGTAGGGGAAACGCAATGTATCCCGCAATGCCGCATACGGTGCACACGAGGATGGGCAGGTTGATGCCGCGCCACTTGCGGGCGCTCAAGTACCCGAACAGCGGGGCGCACAAGAGGGCGACGAGCTGGGCCACGCCGCTCAGGATGGACGAGAGGATGTAGGCGGTGCGGCACTCCTTCTTGAGCTCGGGCGACGAGTCGTGGGGCGAGCCCTGGCAGAAGCCGTTGCTGATGAAGAAGGTGTTGATGTAGAGCGGGATGAAGAGGCTGATGGCCACGGTGCTGGCGCGCGCGACGAAGCCGCCCAGGTAGCCGACGGCGATGTGCGGGTCCGTCAGGCCCAGGCGCAGCGACGACACGAGGAGGTGCCGGTAGGCCAGCGGCCGGTGCTTGGATCCGGCGGCCGCGGACAGCACCTCGCTGTACGTGCCGGGCTCCTTGGGCTTCAGGCCGAGTAGCATGCGCCAGCCCTTGCCCTCCTCTCCCTTGAGATCCTTGAGACCGAAGAAGACGAACAGGGCCACGCCTAGAGCCACGATTGCTACGACGTAGAAGCTGTATGTGATGGCCTGGGCGGGTGTGACGCCCTCGCGCTGCGAGAAGCGCGCAGGCAGAGGGAGGAACAGGGACAGCGCGACCAGAGCGCCGCATCCCGTAAACAGTCCCACGTATCCAGCCAGCGCCGAGGGCTTGCGTCCTCGCCCATCTTCTTCGGCAGACGTCCGCACTCCACCGTTGGCTCCCCTCCTGCTGCTGCTGCTCGAGCCGTCGGCGCTGAGTCCTCGCGTGTAGCTCTGCGGTGTGATGGTCGCATCACTCTCAAAACTCATGGCCACGCTGTGTCTGTTGTTGGGCTTCCGAGCGCCCGGCCTTTCTTCGGTGTGGTCTTCACCGTCTGCAGTGGCCTCGTCGTCGGTCAAGCTCGGCAGTATGGCCGTGACCATGGTGGCGGCGGCCGTGGCGCCAATGGCGAACAGAATCCTGACCGCGACGAGGGCGCGGACGCCGGCCCAGCCCTGGCCGACCTGAACGAAGCAGGCCAGACTGAGGGCGATGACGGCGTAGCCCAGGACGGCGACCCAGCGCACGCCCAGGCGGTCCGACACCAGGCCCCAGGCGGGACAGGCAACGAGGGCGACGAGCTCATCGACGAAGCCTAGGGTCCCGACGATATCTCCCACGCGGGTCTTGATGTCGACGAGGTCGGTAATGAGGAACGACACGGCCGAGTTGAGGAAGACGAGGAAGGAGATGCTGAAGAGCGAGATGCCGAGCAGGTAGGTCGTGGCCTGCAGCGGCGTCGCCGAGGACGAGAATGGGAGCAGGCGGCGGAAGCTGCGCGCCATTTTGTCCTTTGTGCCTGGTCACGAATTGGGTTGTCTGTGTATAATGTAGGTATATGTATGGAGTAGGTATTCGCTTTTCTTTTCTATGGTAGTACGAGTCGACGTTTGCCGGCCTCGGGACGTCGGCAGTCTGACGAATTGGAGGGGCAGATCAGACGGAGCTTGTCTGCAATCGATCAATCAGGGTGTTTGCTGTCGATTCAATCGCGATTCAAGTGACGGATATTGCACGGTAACTTCACATCATAAGCTGGAAAGGACAGATTAGTCGGCACGGTGAGCTTGGAATATGGAAAATGGTCGGTCTCTTTTTTTTGTTGTTGTTTTGATCTACGCAAGTTTGCACTAACCTAAACATTTGAGGTTGGGTTGAGGTTTGTAGGGCAGCTCCGGCTTAGCAGGGATAGGCCTGTAGGTACTCCGCTCGGAGCCCGACGACGTTGATGACGCGGAGATCCTACGATCCACTATATAGTGTAGACATGGAAACAACTTACAATATGGGAAACGTTTACACTTAATGTATAAAATATGGTACGTGATTATAGATGACAACAGTTGTACCAAATCAATGGCATCTCGGGAAAGAGGAATTTCACATCTATCCAGTTTGGTGGGAAACCTCTGGTACATCTCTATATAATAATGTAACATTAGGAAACCATTGGGTAATACATTATTGAGGCCCATTCCGGCCAGTCAAACAGTGACAACTTTTTCGTGTTCTGCCATGGAAAAGTATGATAAAATATCCTAGGCCTTGATCTTGCTCACGCTCCCAAATTTGGCCTGCCAAGCGTAATAGTAAATCAAAGCAGCAAAGGGTTGGCCGAGGATGGTAAATGTAACCCAAAATGTGCAATTTCCAACGATTTTGCCTCGTGGTTCGCCGACAAACTTCTTGACCATGTCCGTTATTACAATTAATGGCAACTGCATCATCATGCCCAAGAACGCCACACCTATGATATATGGTCAGCAGGGTCAGACAAATTGTGGACGAGGTTCGACTCACCGATGATGTTATGCGTTGGTACTCCGACGGCCATCTCATGTAACACTGCCGAGACAAAGAAAACGGCCAGAAAGCTCAAGTTCTGGCCATAACCCCGCCCCATCATTGGAGAGTATACATGCCGTCTCATGAAGGCATGGACAGGTTTGTTCCACATGTTCCAATAGTCGCGCAGACTGGTCGCGTTCCACCAGTCATCGTAAAAATTCCTGTCTCCAAACCTGGTGACTTCGGCAAGGGCGTTCAAGGTCGACTGGAAAAGGGCGAAAAATCCGGCTAGCCAAATGACGAGCGAAATTGTCGACAGCTTCAAGAGCCTTTCCACAATGGAGGCAACCCGGAGAGTGCTGATACTGTTGAGCGAGTTCTGCAAGACAGGGGCAGCGTACTGAGCACTGCAGAACCAGATGAACACGCTCAAGCAGACAGCTTCGGCGAGGCGCTTAAAGACGAATTTCCAGCGGATCTTCTCTGTCCGTGGATAGACCGGCTGATACACAAGAGTCGGCGCCCACCAGAAGTAGGCCAGGTTGCTCATGGTGATGTTTTCGGGATATGGGCACTGCGCGTAAATCTCGGGGAGCGCGGCCAGCTCGCCCTTGACGGGATGAAGGTAGGCATGACGTAGATCCCGGTTGGTCAAGGCATACGAAGCCGTCTTCAGCCAGACGATGATGGCGTGCAGTTCCGTCGCAGTGCCTATCAGCGGGTGGTGAATGTAGCTATAGACCACCCAGCTGGTCAAACTCAACGCCAAAGTCGCGTTCAGCCCATGTAGCCACCTTACTCTGATCCACATGGCTCTGAAGGACTCAGCTTGATCTTCCGTGGGGCTAGCCGAGCCTCCTCTGCGGATAGCCAAAGCTCTTGATGCTTTGGCCTGCTGCGCGGCGAACAGCTCGATGGAATGAGCAACCCATAGAAAGCATGGTATCACAAAGTAGAGGCCAAGTCCCACCAAGAGGTCATGTTTCCGAAAGCCATGGCAGGTTAGACAAATCAGATTGCCGTACTAGTGACGAATGCGCGTGAGCCGGTGGACTGTTGGAACGGGAGCACAAAGGCAGCTTACCCGCTGAAGATTCTCAATGACCAAACGAAGGTTTCCGGCAACTAGCAATGGTAAGCCTGTGTCTGGCAGGGACCTGACGTGGCATCGCAAGCATACCCAAAGTGATGGCCATCAAATTTCGAAAGCCGAGAAAGCTGGGCGTGGCGGCGGCATCATGGCTCAGCGTGGATGGCCGCGTCTTGGAGTGAATGGCCGCGACATGTCTGTATCGCCTCACGAACGTCGGACCTCCATTGGCGCGGCCGTTTACCGGGGACTCGGGTGCGGTTTGCTGAGTGGCGGTTCCATCGCGCCTACGGCTTGAGATGGGGGAAGTGGCTGTCTCCACACTGGTTGACGTTGCTGATTCCATGCTTGCAGCCTCTCCTTTTGCAGGATTCATGAGATGGAAATTGGGGGCCAATCGATCCTCTTCCCAGTCGCTGGCTCAGATGAAGCGCCAATTACATAGGAGCAATGACTGTATGAGTTGCAGTCAAGTCGGAACAGCAGTCTGGCTCGCCTTAAAGGAGGAAGGAGAGTTGCGTGGGTTGACCCCCGAGTCGACGGTGCTTAGAGTTTCGTCACCGATAGCTCGATACCCCTCTAAACTCTAAAAAGGTGCTGATGTGCGAGATTCAAGGCGAGCGCTGAGCTATACTCGCTCCCGAGCTTCTGGGTTGGTGCTGTCTCGTTGATAAGAGAAAAAAAAAGTTGTTGTAGTCCGCGCAACCAAGGTTTGCAAATCTCATTTGCAGCCGCGCAGTGCGGGAAGGTAAATAATAACACGACTGGAAGTTATTATGGGCTCTCTGTTGTGCGCAACCAAGATAATTAAATACTAATGACAATCAGGACTGCCGGCCTACCGTGGCGGCTCCGCTCTGTCTAATGTAATAGCTCTTGGGGGAGGGATGGAGAGGATGGAGATAGAGAGAGAGGAGGCCTGGATTGGATTGTATGCTCCTTTCTTTCTTGGCCAGACGCAATTGAGTTTGTTATCCAAGGCGACGGAGCGGAGGGGAAGGGAAGCTGTTGGCTGCAGCAATCACATCACAGCTCGTCGGCTAGCCAATGCAGGCAGATTATGTACATACGCATGTAGCAGCAGTTGTCAGTAGCTCCGAGGTGCTGCGATGCATTGATTGGCATTGGGATTGGCTGGACTGGAATGCTGCATCTGTAGTATAGCGACAGGTAGTGTGTCGTAGAACCGTAGTAGCCCCGTCAGAGCGAAAGAGAATAACAACGAGGGGAAAAAAAAGTTTCGACGAGATCTACGACGAGCCCATGGTCCCTCCGTCATTTGCTGGCATATTGCATTCAGACCCTGGCGATCTCGAACATGTCAGGGCTTCGAAATGCCAAGCTGTATGTGGGCTGACGCATGTGATTGCGACGTTGTGGGTTCAATGATTCGGTTCTGCATTCATCAGTGGCTTGCTTTCGCTTTCGCAGGCTACACTACTTTACGGAACGCCTCCATACAGGAGGGCGGCTTGGCAGCTTGGAAAAACACTGACAAGGCCTCGCTCTCGCTCACCTCGGCTCGGGTCGCACGGTCTGCTATCAAGGGAATAAGGAGATTTTTTCTGCAGAAAGGGGTGGTATTTTTGCTTGCTACTTAGTCAACTGCAACGATTAACCTAGGATATAAGATGTTGAGAGTAAAAATAACATTGAACTTTCTACTTGAATGTCCCAGATGCATGCTCCAATATTATTCCATGTAGTAAAGCTTCTTTCTCTCACATCAGTCGTACTGAATGAACATCCAGACCTAGGTAATGTGTCTGATGAAGGAAGTATGTTTAGCCACTGTGAAATGCAGAGCCACTGTCTTGGGCCATGCATGGATGTCGACATGGAGTCTGACGATATAGCAAGGTCCTCTCTGCATTATTATCCCTTTGGACCCGGACATCGAGCATTTTTTGCCCCGTTATTTCTAAGCCAATCGTTATTGCGTTCTGACCTTGTTATACCCATAGCGCTATAATACCTTGTTCTCTTGGCAGTACTGGAGCTGCTATCGTGCGCGCTTTTTCGCGAACAGATACGCGTGCACTATCATTTTCCGTCCCTTTAGCTACAGGTAACTGTTTAATTGACTTTTTATCAGCGCGTTATCCGATACATGCACGATCTAAGCCTTATACACTTTAGTATATCCACAGCCATCAACTGTGTATTTTCACTGGTCTAGAAATAATGGGGCAAAAAATGCTCGATCTCCGGGTCCAAAGGGATAAGTCTCATTATTGTCCAATCCATACACCATACAAGGTAGCCTGAACAATTTTCAGGTTGGCGGGTGAGCCGAAGCCAAAATCCCGAGACAGAGAGTTTCGACGCTGCCAGCTGTTGCCCCCCGGCTGCTGTCCGTCCGTATGAGATTAGCGCAGAAGCTCAGTGGGATTTTTGGCGCGTCTGAGCTCAGCTACCGCGCGCCTGCCAATCTGTACCTTATCCCCATTCCGCGTGCCAGCGACTCAAAAGCAGCTAACGTTGGAAAGCCCAGTGGAGCTCTGGCAACAGCATTCAATTCGATACTGGACATCAATCAGCCTTGCCTGTCTTGTGTCTCACAGGCTCATGTGACACTGACCACATTCTTTATCGACGACAAGGCCTCTATTCTTTTTCCTCATCAGCAAGGTCATTCGTCCAGGCAGCACGAGCCGCACAACTCACATGACTTTGGCGTCGTAGTTGTCACACAGCTGTCCTGGCAATATCGGCGCGATGGCCTACGAACCGCGCGGCGGCGACCATGGCGGCGACGGTGCTGGTTTTGTGAGGGCAAGAGGCCGTCGCCCAGTCACTGATTATGGCGCCACAATGGTGCACTGGATACGCGATCGCCGACCGCGGTATCAGGGTTCCTTCAAGGGCGAGGCCGAGCGGCCCAGCGCCAGCTATATCATCGATGTAGGCAGACGGTCCCAAGAGCTCAGATAGTGGGTAAATACAATGCTGATTCTTCCTTTAGATGCTCCCTCCACTGGCCAGAGTGACAAGTCCTGCAGATTCCGTCCCTGCAAAGCACCTTCACTCATCGCTTAACAAGATCAAGCACCCCGTCAACGTTGTGCGATGGACACCAGAAGGTCGTCGGTTATTGACTGCTTCCACAAGCGGAGAGTTCACTTTGTGGAACGGCACCGGCTTCAACTTCGAGACCATCATGCAGGCTCACGATGTGGCTATTCGTGCTATGGCCTACTCCCACAGCGATGACTGGCTGATATCTGCCGACCACGACGGCACCATCAAGTACTGGCAGCCCAACTTCAATAACGTCAAAGCTATTCAAGTATCTCATGATCCCATCAGAGATCTTGCCTTCAGTCCTAATGATTCCAAATTCGTCACCGCTTCGGATGACTCCAAAGTGAGAATATTCGACTTCACCGGTGGTGTCGAGGAGCGCGAGCTCAAGGGCCACGGCTGGGATGCAAAGAGCTGTGATTGGCATCCTACCATGGGTCTCATTGTTTCCGGATCGAAGGACCATCTGGTCAAGCTATGGGATCCCAGAGCGCCGGGCCGATGCTTGCGCACGTTACATGGACATAAGAACACCATTACGAAAACATTGTTTGAGCGAGTGCGCGGCAACTGCTTGGCAACATCTGCGCGAGACCAGACTGCGAGAGTCTTTGATTTGCGCATGATGAAGGACGTCTGCCTGTTGAAGGGTCACGAGAAGGACATTTCGACGCTCGCATGGCACCCGATTCACCCCAATCTTCTGAGCACTGGAGGATCCGAGGGCTCTCTATTTCACTATCTCTTAGACGAACCGAATACCCCTGCGGGTCAACCCATCAGCGTCAGCCCATACGAAAGCGCCGACCCGTCTTCAGCACCAGCTCAAACTTTATACCCAGCGCACAAGATTCCTTATGCGCACGACTATGCTATTTGGTCCCTGGACTGGCATCCGCTAGGCCACATTCTGGCCTCGGGATCAAACGATCGCATCACTAGATTCTGGTCGCGAGCTAGACCTGGAGACACCGATGTCTTCCACGATAGATATCACATTGGAGAGGCTGCTGCAGAAGCTCAAGGAACATGGCACCGCCGCGATGCGCGCCGCCAACGGCAGGAAGAGGAGGAGCAAGAGCTCGAAGACGAAGCAGAAGGGCTTGTGGATCAGAAAATGCCGGCTAAAAGCCAGCAGCCCCCAGGTCTTCCGGGTCTACCAGGCCTGCCCGGCCTCAGCCTGCCTGCCAACGGCGTCGCACCCCCTCTGCCGCAGATTCCCGGCGTTGGTGCATCTGGAGTCGTGCCACCGCCTCTTCCGTTCCCCATGCCACCTGCGCTCAACGGCGCAGCTCCACCGCCTCCTATACCTGGCATGGACCCGAACGATCCTGAAGCATTTGCTAGAATCACCGAAATGATGCAGAAAGCAGGTGTTCCGCTACCGCCGCTGCCTGGTATGCCTGGCATGCTGCCGCCGGGCATGGTTCCGCCTCCCAACTTCCAATTTCCGCCTGGCTTCCCACCGCCACCAATGCCGCCGAACGGTGCTGATGGCTCTGCCTTTGATGCCGGTGGCCGGAGAAGGGCTCCCCTACCTAGTCAAGAGGAGAGTCTGAAGGCAGAACAGAAGAGGGGAAACTACACTCGCATTCGCTAGGCGCGTTGAAGCCGTTTAGATCCCCCAAAGACGTGGTTTGCCATTATGGTGGGGTGGGGGACATGCGAAACCGACAGCAGGTTGAGCGGAGATTACTGATCACAGAATCACGGCTTGTATTTCTAGAGGATTGATTGCCTGGATAAATTCTGGACAAAGAAAATGGGTCATCGATGCCCAAGGCGTTTACAGGAGCGTTTTCCAGCCACAAGCGACAAAAGGGGGTCCTGATCAGAACAATCATGAAAGCAGAATATACTGACTAATTCGTCGAGTCTCTCGACTCGCAATGATATATTGACGTTCCTCAAAGGGAATGTCCACGCCGGTCTCTAGTAGATCGGCTTACTGATGCTATGCTACTCGATGCCATTGTTCAATGCGATGCGATGCGATGCTGTGCCGTGCCGTGCCGTGCTGTTCCCTCACGTTCTTCAAAATCAGGCCCAGATATGTATCAGACTATTATACAAAGACAGCTCCCGTGTAAATTCGCCATAAACACAAAACCGAAAGGACAGGACATAGAAAAAGGACAAGGGCCTAGTTCGTCCAGCTCAAAATTGATAGCCCGTTCGGCAGAAAATTCCATGCGCGGTGAGGTACAAATGCTGAGATTCTATAATTCCAAAGATGCCATGAATGTTGTTATCATCTGTAGTTTCCTTCTCTTTCGCTCTTTCCCTTCTTTTCCGAAATATTTCTCGGAAGGTTTGCTTGTCAGGATCACCTCTTGGGGGCGGGCAGGGGAGCGGCGGTCGACTTGTTGAAAGCCTTTTGCCGCTCGGCGTAGTCCTTGATGACGAGGGCGCAGGTGGTGTCGGCGCAGAGCCTCTTGCGGCGGGCGACGGGGAGCTTGGAGGCGAACTCGAGGCCGCTGGCGCGCTCGACGGCCTCGACGGGGACCTCGAAGTCGGTGATGGGCTTCTCGTTGGGGATGGGGGCGTTGGGCAGGACGAAGGCGCCGATGGCGACGGGGCCCTGGGCGGCGCCGGGCGCGGACTCGGCAAAGATGACCTTGTAAAAGTGCGTGGGCACGGCCACGTTGGGCGGGTTGCCGATCATCTCGTAGCGGACGTACCACTTGTTGTCGACGGGGTCCTTCTTGGGCAGGTACAGGGGGCCCGTGACGATGCGGACGCTCGGGTAGCGGACCGTGAGGCGGCGGCAGAAGTCCTCAAAGTGCGCCCAGTAGTCGCGGTTGAAGCCCTCGCCGACCTGGGGGCACATGTTGGTCAGGTAGAAGGTGTCGTCCATGGCCTGCTGGGACCACTTGCAGTCGGCGGCGGGGACCTGGTGGCCGCGGTCGTAGCCCGAGCGGAAGTAGTCCTTGAGCTTGGCGCGGAACTTGTCGGGCACGCCGTCGTCCTCGGCAAAGGCGCTGTGCTTGCGGTCGCCCTCGCGCTGCGCCAGCGACGCCGGCGTGATGTGCTCGACGACCCAGTGCGGGTTGCGCGTCCGCCGGTCAAACGACGAGACGAGCGCCGCGCGCGTCGCGATGTCGGACACGGGGCCCGGGAACCCGTACTCGAAGACGCCCGAAGGGTCGACGGGGGCGCCGCCGAGCAGCGCGGCGGGAGCGGACGTCGAGAGGCCGCCGGGCTGGCCTGGCTGGGCAAAGGCTTGCTTCCCCGGTATGGGGATGGGCGCGGATGCGCCTGTAGATACGGTGGTGGTAGTTGTAGATATAGTGTTGGTTTCGAGCTTGCGCTCGGGACGTAGGCTGTACATGCTTGCAGTGATGGCGGCGCCGGCTCCTGCGCTCGCCGCTGCAATGATGGCAAATGTTGTCTTGGACATCGTGAAGTCGAGATCCCGCGGCTCCCTCTGGGAGCGGCACTGGCAGAGGCGGTTTTATACGACGGAGGTGGAAAGCGAGGCGTCGACTATTTTCGTATCTTTGCTGCTGCTGACGAGATGGACTGGGCAGTCAGGCGTTGTCGTTGTATGAGTACGACGGTCCACGCGGTAGTCTGGCAGCGCCTCGTGGTGTTGGGGTGGTGGGCGCACCTGTTGATCGGGTTGTCTCAGATGTGAGTGACCCGGGAGAAATCTCTGAGATGCCTGCAAACGCGCTCCAGCTCTGCTCAGCAGCCGTGGGGGACGCGCGCAGGGCTGAAGGGGGCGTGCTTGCGTGGGAGGACCTCACCTCGATAGGGGCCCCTGCCTTAGCTCTTTGGGCGCGGCAAGGAACGCTGACCTGGTGCTACGCTACGCGGTCTGGCGGGTCAGGTCAAGCCCCCAGGCAACGGGTTTGTCTCTCCCTGGTGGCCGTTGGGCGCCTCGTTAGTGGACGATGGGCATCGGGAGCCGCAACGATCACTTGGTGACTGGTCAGCCAGCAGCCATCATCTGCGCTGGCCTGTTGATCGCAGAGCCACAGTCAAGAGGTGCGTTTCTTGGGTACTTATTCTCTGGAGGCCCGGGCATGACCAGAAATGTATATCACCCTTTAGAGAATATGATGCAACACTGTCATATCCAAATAGCCCAACAGAAGCCGTGGTAGGCATTTGATTTGTACGAACTCGTGTGTGCTTCTTAGATTTACTTCCTGATCACGGTTGCGGCGCTTAGGGTGATATCCTGAGCGGAAAATGCCCAGTGTACAGATCGGATTTCCACAGGAGCTGCTGAGTTATGGTTAAGAGCATCGAGAGGCGTAACATGTCAAGTTCACGACAACAAAAAAGATCTAAATTAGCAATGTGTAATCTGTGTTAGTAGTTGTCACGATCCGTAAATACTTGGACCATATCGCACCTACGGGTTACTGATGCTGAACCCTGTCTGACACGACGTTCAGTAAACCCCCACTGAGCGGCATCAGAAGCACCGGCAATAGACCCTTGAGACCCCAGATCTTCAAACGGCAAGGTGCTGACCAAATGGAGAGCCCTTGTTCGTTGTCCATATTTGTATCTAGGACCCTGCTTGAACACATACGTCATGGCCAGAAGTGTATCTGGTCTGAACTGAATCTGAACTGAATCGGAAAGGTTATTGCAGTCAAGAATTAACTCAAACCATCAGCACAGGAATGGGGACAAGAACAGATGCTCGAATGTCTATTTCTAGGTCGGTACCTTGGGTCGGGCAGCGTGTGACAAACCACGGGGCTTGGATGGTGAGCTTGTGATACAGTGGCTCGAGTGGTTGCGCCCGAAACATACAAAGGCTCTGACTAGATCCATTGTACTGTCAGGTTATGCATAGATTTTCAGTCAATCACATCTCCAGGCGCATCCACGCACCCACCAATCCACATGGAATGCTCCTCAGGGTTGTCGCCATGGTCCTGCTCCGGGGGAACAATGGTCGGACTCTCGAGGGCATTCTAAGCAGATGGATGGTTCGGCGGTCCACCAAGACTTGACTAGCCTTGCTACGGATATGCACCTTTGTCAGCTCTTCTCGGGGGATTCTCTTTGTTGTCCTCACCGTTCCTGCATGTGCGTGGGATCATGGAGCTTTCGGTTTAGTCTAGTCGTTCAAGTGCCGCTGTGAGCCACGGGGGTCATGACAGCACTGTAGTGTAGATGGATAAGATGCATGCCACCTTTCGAGGCTCCGCTCTACCGTCAGTATCTCGTGTATCACCAGCAGGAAAGGTGTGTGAACAAGATCTGTTTCACCGGTGGAAATAATAAGAAGCAACCTTGTCTGAATGGGCATTGTTCTGCCTGCGAAAGCGGTTTCTCCTCTCGTCCCGGGCGGGTTGTGATAGGTTAGGGACGATCCTAGGTGGTCCCTCAAGGTCCTCATTTCAGAGCTTCGCAGCAGCTGGGCCCCATTCACCTACCTTGAAAGGGCCGGCCGGGTGCCCTTGGCGTTTCTCCCGCCTATGCCATCATCAACACAACACCTCCTACATATTACACTAGAAAGCGGGAACACATTTCATGGTTCCCCCAAGTCACCGCCTGCCATAAACCACAACATATTGCCAATCAATCGACTGCTCGGCCTCGAACTCTTTCCCTTTCGTTCCTGCCCACGACTCAGTCCTCGTACCCAACCTATTTCCCTAAGCGGCTCCTCAAAGAAGATTTGTTATTCTTTTCTCCTCTAGACATCACACGTTGATGATATCGGGTTTCGCGTCCTAGTGTGCAGCAGGAGGTGGTTTCGCTGCAGAGTTACACTTATTCGCACGGAGACTCTTTTTCCGTGTTCCCAGAGGCGAGGCTGCGTCAACCGAGCTGACCCCGGTTCATCATGGAGGCCATGGAGTTGGACAATGATACGAGGGGCTGGATCATGGCCCTCGTGAGCGGCATTGGTAGGCGACTCCTTGAAAAACAAAAAAGTCTTTGTACTCTGTTGTTGGACATTGCTAATCTGACATCTTGGTTGTAGCTTGCGTTCTGGGTGCCAGCGTCATCTGTGTCGACTGGCTCGTCCGGCTGTTCCCAGGCAAGAAGAACTTCCGCGTCCAGGACAGCGACGCCTTCTTGGCATCGTCGCTAAGCCTGAGTTTTGGCGTCATGGTAGGCTTGCTCCCCCCACGTGGTACCGAAATAGAGATCTTGAGGACTAACTGTTACGCACAGATCTTCATGTCTCTGTACAGCATGTTGCCCGAGGCCAAGAGCTATCTGAAGAAGGGAGGATTTGAGGAGCAACCAGCAGGCTTTCTCTTGATCGGCTGTTTTGTCGGCGGCTTCCTGGGCATACAGGTCATCTCTCGATTATGCCACCGTTTCTTGCCCTCGCATGTTGTCGATTGTGATCATACTCACAAGGAGCAGACCGAGGATGATCACACACACAATGGCGATGCTCACCAACATTCACACGCTTCTAGGCACCATCGCCCTAGTCACCAACATTCCCCCGAGGACAATGCGCTGAATGGACACGCCAGCGAATCAACTCCTTTGCTCCGAGGAGAGCACCGACATGACCATGATCATGACCACGATGCACAGAATACAAAGACAATCGCTGCAGCAAACGACAGCACAGATGACGCGCTCACGCCGAAGTCGACTGGCCCCAGAGATGCGACCGTTAACAGACGTCCATCGTTGGTACAGCTGTTCACAAAGCGCGTCACATCATTCGCTGCCGATTCGAAAGCTAATTGCGATGCGAATGGCCCATGCCGAGGCTTCTCGGATCCGTGCGGCCAGGAATGTTTCAAAGCACTGAACAGCCGTTCATCGTCCAGCCTCTCCAGAGCGCCGACTTTTATGCGCACGACAACAGAGACGGCTCATCAGGCCAACATGGAGACACTTGACGAGGAATCTAACGAGTCCCTTGCACCTCACCAGACACGGGCCTCACAGCGACGAACGAGCCGAGCACGCTCTCGAGGCCCCAGCCGCGACTGGAGCCACAACCCACAGCCAGCCGAGGACTGCGAGTCGGAGGACTCGGTCGACATTGAAGCCCAGCATCATCACCACGTCCCTGAGAACGCCTATCTCTCCATCGGCCTGCAGACCTCGATCGCTATTGCGCTACACAAGTTTCCCGAGGGCTTCATTACCTACGCAACGAACCACGCCAATCCCTCGCTCGGATTTAATGTGTTCCTTGCACTGTTTGTGCACAACATCTCAGAGGGCTTCGCCATGGCCTTGCCGCTCTACATGGCCCTCAACAGTCGTATCAAGGCCATGGGCTGGTCATTCCTTCTGGGTGGTTTGAGTCAGCCGCTCGGAGCCGGAATCGCGGTGCTCTGGTTCAAGATTGCCAAGCACACCAACATGACGCCAGACAATGCGGCTTACGGCTGTCTCTTTGCAGTCACGGCTGGCATCATGGCAAGCGTGGCATTACAGCTCTTCGTGGAGAGTCTAAGCTTGAATCACAACCGCAACCTAAGCATTGTATTTGCATTTCTCGGAATGACCCTGTTGGGTCTCAGCACTGCATTCACGTCTCATGCTCATTGAGACGACAGAGGGGAAAAAGAGAAAGAGGTACATCACGAACGACATAATGGATAAAGGCACCTATAGACATGGACATCGGAAACAAGGGATTCATGAAATTTTGATTCGGTCGCACAGCGCCGGGGCGTTACTGGTCAGTGGTAATGGTACAATGCATAATCGGTCCGGCAAAGGAGGATATTTTGGCAGCATTCATTGCATTACTTTTCAGGGCTTTCCAGCATCAGTTTGTGTAAACAGCAATGGGTTTTTCGAGGCATGATATATTGGCCTCGTGGGGTTTCGGCTGTATACTAGATGCGCAGCAGTGGATGGCAGATGAGTATAATCTGCGACTAGCGGACAGACCTAGGTAGCCACCGAGTCCTCAAGCTCTTCAAAGGACCTAAGTATGAGACATGACCATGGCCGGCTTATAGTATATGCATGTGAAGGTTTGGACCGCTTCAGCTACTGACTAAACAAAGAGATGTTCGTCATGTATGAGGCTCGAGTGGGCGCAGTCAGCCGCGCGTAGGTGTGTGCTCAGCCCAGCTGCAAAGAGCATTGCTATTGCTGGTGCAACAGGGGACCATTCCAAAACGGATGCGAGAGGAATCCGAAAAATCGTCACAGCCCCTCGGGGACGCAACCGCTTTGCCCATCAGCACTGTAACCCCCTCCCCTGGAAAGGATTTTTTTTACGCATTAGAACATGACGTTCGGTTTTTTCGGTTTAGTCGCTCACTGACCTGCAACTCAGCTGCCGGCTATCGTTGGACGACTCGGGTTTTGACAGTAAGCACGGGCGCGGCCACCCATGTCAAGAACCGCATGCAGGCATATTCCTTTCAAGACGGCCGTAGTCAGCAGATTTCCCCGGTGTGTTCGGAATAGGTAGATCAATCGACTGCGCGGGAATCCTTAAAATGTGGTCATTTTGCTGCAGCCCTATTTTTGCATCTTCTCTCTCTGTTTTCGAATCGATCATCTTCTGATTTCTCTTCTTTCTTGGATTGTCGACTCTGATACAATTGATCAAAAAAGTCATCTAGAAGTTATTGCGGCTGCATTAAAACTCGGCAAAGACAATTATACGCGATCGTCCTCTGCTTTGAGTAGGATTGATTGGTGCTTCTATTTTTGGAGATACCCGGCAGCCTGCAGCAATCCTCTATTGAACGGCGACGTTTTTTTCTCAATCCCATAAAAACGCAAGCAACTTTGACATACGGGCGACGGGAAATTGAATCATTTATTTCTCTTCTTTTGGGACGAAAGAAAACACGACAACGAGAAAGATGGAAAGTGGCATGAAGAAAATGGAGGTCCCCGTGACGAGGTATTCCACCATGCCAAAGGTGCCGGCCCCGGCCATGGTGTACGGACCGGATTACGCGGGCGTCAGGGTCGAGCAGCCGGTACGTCGCAGCATTGCAACTCCCAAATCGCGAAGTTCGCTTGTAGCTTGTGGATCATAGGAGCTAATGCTTCATTGTGGAATATAGAGACCAGTGCAGCCCATGATGATGAGGCAGTCTGATGAAGAAGTCGGACTTCGAGGTGGCGGTGCGGGTGTAAGTCCAAATCTTTGCTCCTTCGACTCGAAGAAATCATCTCGGGGACGAAGCAGAGGAGAGAAATCCAGTCTTTTGCTGACAGTTTATACTCAGTCTGTTTGCTGTGGAGTGTGTACAGGTCTCTGCTGTGCCGAGCTATGCGACTGCTGCTGCTGTTGCTGCTGCTAAAAGGCGACCTCAAATCTTACCACAACGAAACGCTGAATTGGATTAGAAACTTTGGAATGGGATGATTGAGGCGAGCAAGAAACATCTTGCAAGGTCTAGACTTGGCGACTTGGACGGTCGATTGGAACTGCATGGGGTTATATCATAGCGAAGGCGTCTTTGGGAGTTGGTATTTGTTTCCATGATTTACGAATGTTTGTACATGGACTTTGCACTATTACTATTAGAAAACATGTATATGCAGTGTTCTTGAGAATAGAACATAGAATTTATATCATACATTGCTACTTGCCTATTATAATGCCTAAAGCGCGCATTCAAGCGATGCGTTTGTTTGAACTGCGCCTCGACATACGGCCCGTATGTCCCTGGACTGTGGCTGCCTACCTGTGTGTAATTCGTAAGATCCTTTTAGACTCGTATGTACTTGATGCTAGTTTGATGCTCTAATGTTCGTATAGCGTCATATGCACTGGTGCTCATTTTGACCGTATATATCAAGCAGTAGATGGATATTTGTAGTAGCCGTGATCAGACCAAAGGATATAAGACGATGCTCTCCCTAGGTGATTTTCACAATTTCTTTCCATCATCTCATTATCATCCGAAGCAACTCATTCTCACAGACTTCTCCTCGCATTTTATTTTATCTTTTTTCTCTTTTTCCTTCTTTTCATTGAGACACACTCGCTTATACGAAGCATTTACTTCCACATCATCATCACCAACAAAGTCATCATGCGTTCCTCTACTATCATCGCTTCCGCCGCCGCCCTTGCCGGCACGGCCTACGCCACCCCCAGCGCCTTCGTCTCGGTCGAATTCCACGACAACGGGGCCCTGAAGAACACGAGCGTCACCGTGCCCATCGGCACCGTCTACACTGACCCCAAGAACCTGTACCAGGTCTCGACGCTGTACCTGAGCTCGGCCGTCGACGCCGACGTCAATAGCATCACCTGCACGCCGTTCCAGAACAACCACGGCACCGGCGCCGGCGGCAAGGACTTCAGCTACGGCAAGCCGTCGCTCCTGTCCACCAACAGCGTCCAGGTTGGCAGCATCGTCTGCCGCCTGACCAGCTCGACGACCTCCATCACCAGCGGCACGGCCACTACCACTGCCACTGCCACTGTCGGAGGGGCCACCACCATCCCTGGGACTACGCTCTCCACGACCGCCACGGTCGCCACGCCTACCTTGGCCAACACTGATTCCGGCGCCACCGACGTTCCCACACAGACTGGCACCGGATCCACGGGCAGCGGAAATGGCACAGGAAGCGGCAACGGTACTGCAACGGGGACCTCGGCTGTCGCCGGTACTTCCACTCCAGTCGGAAGCGATGCCATGGGCCGTGACCTGCCTTACTTGATGTCCGGGCTTGTCCTTGGAGCGGCTGGCCTTATGTTTGCCGTGTAATTGTGCAAGACTTTCAAGGAGACGATGATGTAAAGGAAAACATGAACTACATTTCAGTTTGGCAGTATGTGTGTAGATGGGACCTATGGAGGACTATTGGACTTTTAAGCATATGGACTATTGTATACCTTAAAAATCAGAACCTCGTGCACCGCAACCATTAATTTACGTGTATTTGAGCTTTTGTTGTTGTTTTTGAGATTCCGGTCATCGATGGATGCTTTCGTTTTTAATATGTTGCTGATGACTGTGCCTTGAAGATTCAATTCAATTAATTCCATTTGTGGAGAACTTTGTCTGTCTGTGTTGCATCTTGGTGAGATACTTGGAGAACTTTGGCGAAGGCCGATCATAGCCTCGGCAGTGATTCAATGGTATAACTCGTAAGAATCAATACAATTTATGAGTTTTAAATTAAAGATCTTAGTTATTAATATTATTTGAATAAACATTGATATCTAGAACGGATTTTTAACAACTATACTAAAATATCGTATGCTATCTTGTCTTTTAGTCGGCGTTCTATTTCAAGGTATTTCAAAGTATACACACTTCTAAGACTTGATTGCACTCCACGGAACGAGTTTCGGACTGGGACTTAATGCAATACAAGCCAAGTCGGTGATGGTGTTAGGCGGCAGGACAGAGCGGTGGAAGTGGGAAAAGGTCGGTAATAGGTACTCGTATATGCAGCCCCTGTCATGCTGGCAAGTCCAATGGGGCGGGTGGTTTGTGGCGGCCAAGACGGCTCCCGTACGGAACGCTCTAGGCAACCCTCTGTAAATTACCCCTCACTTGTAACAGCGAATATTGCAATTACTAAAACTCTCCCATATTGTTTTCGAAAATTCCAGCTTGTAGCAACTAATATGCGTCTATTAAACGTGGAAACTCATCAGCTCGAAGAGTTCTTTGAATCTTCACGACCACCATACGCTATCCTCTCTCACACTTGGGGCAAAAATGAAACCACCTACCAAGATCTTCGAGACGGTCGCAAAGAGGGACAAGGTTGGAACAAGATCGAAGCATTCTGTAGCAAGGCTTATAGAAAAGGCTATGAGTACGTCTGGGTAGACACTTGCTGCATTGACAAGTCGAGCAGTGCAGAGTTATCAGAAGCTATCAACTCAATGTATCAGTGGTACCAGGATTCCGAGATATGCTACGTTTATATGTCAGACGTGCCGCCAGAAGAGGATCACTTCGACCAAGGTTCGGCATTTCGCAGGAGTCGCTGGTTCTCGCGGGGCTGGACGCTTCAAGAATTCCTAGCTCCCAAGGCAATCAGGTTCTATGATCAGTCCTGGCATCGCTGCTTTGAAGAGACTCTAACACGCAAGAGTTATCCAAGAGCCTCCACACTTGGGCTGTTGGACACTCTGCTGTCTGAGATCACTGGAATCTCTCAAAAAGTTGTGGAGACAGGGTATTTCAAGTCAACGATCATTGCGCAGCGGCTTTCTTGGGCTTCTCGTAGGGAAACAACAAGGATAGAGGACATGGCCTACAGTCTTCTAGGCATACTTGATATCAACATGCCCCTTCTTTATGGAGAAGGAAAGGCTGCCTTCCGGCGTCTTCAAGAGGAGATGTTGAAAACCAACCTGGACCAGAGCTACTTATGCTGGGGACTCAACATGTCATGGGATCAAATACCAGCTGGTAACTTGCATCTGGCAGAATCGCCTGCATTCTTCCAAAATTGCCAGGACCTGGGGTCACACACACGTTTCTATCAATTGATGAGCGACATGAGGCTCCAGTCTGTCACGAATCAGGGCCTACTAATCGAACTTCCCATACTGGAGATCGACAAGAAGCATTGCATTGTATTGGCAATACTGCCGTACGGGCCTGCGCATCCCCTTTATCCAATTGAGGACTATCGCTACACTGCAATTCCGCTACTCCAAGCGCCGGGACACTCATATTTCCGAAGACTTGACGGCAGCACGCCGTTTCTTGCCCCTTGGAAATTATTTCAAAAGGCCCAAAAGAAACAAGTCTTTATTCTGGATTCCAGGAACAGGACGTTCAATGTCCACGAGCCTGAACGCATGATCCCCAAAGCAAACTGGATCCCCTCACGGTGGATTCACAAAAAGATGTGGATTAAGATTGGCCCACTCTTAGAAACCGGGTATCGCATGGCAGGAAACTACCCGTCTCTTAATATGAATTCATGGTGGAAAGAAATTCATTTGCCGTGGGGAATTGATTTCCTGTTTATGGAATTTGCCAAAGGCCAATCCAGAATCGGAGCCTGTTTCCACGGAACCTTGCGTTCACAGACCAATTTCCAGACACGGTTATTCCGAATACACCGTGGCTCAGCGCTGAAAATAGCTCTCTCCATTCAGCGATCGCAGAATGTTCATTTGAGCAAGAAAAAGTGGTTTGACGAGGAGCTAGAACTGGAAGAGCTTTGCAGCGACTCTACCTGTAGTGACACCAGTCACTTGCATTTGGTTTACAAGCTCCGACACGTTCCAAACAACTGCGTTGAAATTGATCTAAAAGAGATTCGCAATGATGAGGCAGCGTGAAATATATTATTCTAGCTACGGGCCTATCGTTCTAACGTAGCTAGTACCAACCGCACCTGCTCGGGTATATAAGGCAGCTCTTCAGCGGCTTCTTTTTGTAGCTCTATAGGATCAACTCGGACTTCATTACAAGCTCTTCGTTCCAGTCCCCTTGCTCAAACATTGCATTAGGTCGCTGGATGTACAATAGGGCTTAGATGACTTCTTCGAAGCCATAGACAGTGATGGGCTGGATTGGTCCAATGTGGCCAGCGCCCGACAGGTCAATCACCTCCTTGAGCAGCCTGATAGACGATAATCAGTCCTGCGACCAGGCTATATGTACCTTCCAATCAGTTGGTTACTGACCCTTCGCTCTCCAGCAGGCTTTAGATGCCACCACATCACTTGTAAGTTGCGTCTAAGGTTGCCACATATTGGGGGGCCAATCCAGCTGCAGCCTGCTTACAGATGGATAAGGCGACTCGCGAAGTAGCGGCGTCGCAATTCTTCCAAGCGATGACAGTGCAAAAGATTGCTTGGTTGAAAATATTGCGGGAAGCTTTATATTTCTCTACGGATTGGTGAATCGTCTGTGACAACGCCGTTCAAACATATCTAATAGATATCAAGAGCTTTTCCGAATCACTGTTCTGTGGAAATATAATAGTCAACAGTACAAAAGACCATCCGACTGTACCAAATAGGCCCAAACATGGTGGGTTTGAAAAAAGGAAGAGGAGAAGGAAACAATGTAGATCAAAAAGAAAACTGGTAAAAAGCAAAACATACAACACCAGGTATTCCCCAGTGGTCACCCACCTGAGTACTAATCCAGCGGTTACTAGTTTATCTAGGGCAGAGCGGACGGGATGCCGAGTTTTCTAGTACCTATGGTCGTATGTGCTTGTCTGATTAATAAATGTGATATATATTCGTGGTCGTCGACGAGCAAGTCCAGGAGGCCGTTTCTTATCCTAGGAAGCTACCGCAGATCTCTAGTTCCTTGAGGGTACTGACGCCCGAATATGGACTGTATCTAAGAGATAATTTGTACTATGATATTGAATTAAAACCCACGACACAATTCTGAGGACTTGATCATCAAGGAACAGGTACGGTATAGACCATTTCTTAAAACCGATATCAGGAACGCCCAAAATGAATGCCCGGTATCGTGATTTTAGCTTTTTACTTGTCCCACAATAGCTTAGCCAGGACTCAGGAGGAGATGGGCCTGAGTCGTGCACAATCATGGAGAGTGCTAAGGTGGGCTATAAGAGGGCTCCAAGAGAATGCTGACTTGACTAGTGGGTGTATCACAGTCATCAATCTTTCTACATATCCGAGTTGCAAAAAAAGGAAATTGCATTGATTTGTGCGACTTAGGGTCGTTCTAGGTGTGCCTTGTTGAATCTACACGCGCTCCTCCATCTCCACCTTGTCTTCCTTGTACATCTCCACCCTGTTCACGTCGAGGACCTCGGCGGCGTCTCCGTCGAAGATGACGGCGATCTGCTCCAGGGACCTGCCGCGGGTCTCGGGGTAGAAGAAGAAGACGGTGACGGCCATGACCAGGAGGACGACGACGAAGACGATGTAGTACCGCCAGCCGGCGCTCGCGAGGGCGATGGGGTTGACGAACGTGTTGAAGAAGATGGCCGTGATGGCGGCGACCCAGGTGACGGTCAGGCCGCGGCTGCGCAGCCGGAAGGGCCAGATCTCGCAGGGGTACGCCGTCAGGAACGGCGTCAGCGCAATGTCGTAGCCGGCGAAGAAGACGAACAGGAACGGGATCACGGCCAGGCCCGTCGAGGCGTCGCCGCTCTCGGCGAACGTGGCCGACAGCGCCGTCACGAGCACGAAGGAGACGAGCATGACCAGGGCGGACGCCAGGAAGAGGGGCCTCCGCCCCGCCTTGTCCACGCACAGCGCCGCCGCGACGGAGAAGATGAGGTTCCAGACCTGCAGGCAGGCCGAGATCAAGGTCTGGTCTGTGACGCTAGTGACGCCCACGGTATCGAGGACCAGCGAGAGGTAGTAGCTGACCACACCATTGCCGGCCCACTGCGCGAAGATGCCCAGGCTGATGGAGATGAAGAGGCGGTATCGGTTGCCAGGGGTCCTGACCATCTCCATGTACGAAGCACTACCGTGGGCCTCTTGCTCGGCCTTGATGGCAGCTTGGATCTCGACAAACTCGTAAGCAACAAGCGGTGAGTCCTGGTCACCACCGGCGTGAGCCTCCACCAGGATGTTGCGAGCCTCGTCGGATCTGTCCTGGGAGATGAGCCATCTAGGACTTTCCGGCGCCAGGAGTAGGCCCGGAAGTGCGACGAGCGGCAGCAGGATCTGTAAGAGGGAGGGAAGCCGCCAGGCCCAGTGGTTGGGATAGTTGCGCGTGGCGAAAGTCTCCCAGGCCGCAAGAGAGCCGCCGACGTACCATCCACACATGAAAAGGGCGTTCAGGATGCCGCGGTGGGCAGGATACGCAACTTCATTGATCAGAAGGGGGGCAGCATTGCCGAACAAGGCCGAAGCGCATCCCACGAAGAAGCGAGCGAGGATGAAGCCGACATCGTTGGGTGTCAGTGCCTGGAGCACAGATCCGAGGACAAGAAAGACATAGCCCACATAGATGCCGGGCTTGCGTCCGTACTTGTTGGCGAGCCAGGCGGCGATGGGGAAGAATATTCCAGCCCCTAGCCAGTAGATGGAGTTGATCCATCCGAGCCAGGCTCCGCTGGGGTCTCCCATGAACTCTTGCCATTGGGACAGAGCCTGGGGGGAGTTCATGAGGGAGCCATCATAGCCATTGGCAGAAGCTATATTGCCACACGTCAGTGGTGGCTCATGTTTGGGCCAGTAGCTGGGAATACTTACAAAAAAGAACCAAGGAGACCAAGCTGAAATTGAGTCTGATGAGATATGGCCGCTTGTACCAAGGACCTTCTGGCAGCACAGCAGCAAGCTCGGCACCAACAGACTTTGAGCCAGTGGCAGCACCCATACCCATGATGACAGGAGTTATCACTAGTCCTGACAAAATGTGTAAGAGAGATATAAAAAGAGAAAGACTGAAGCGTCAGAGAGATACAAGTAGGTCTTCCGAGTAAAGGGGTGGGTTGCAAAACGCGAAGAAGTGCAGTGACTTGTGGTTTCAGCCAGCAACCTGTCTCTAACAAGACGCCCAAAGGTCTATTATATAGACGACCAGCTCTCCCGATGTCGTCGTCCAGATCGTGAAGCCCTTTGCATGATCACCCCATGATCTCCAGGAATTTTTTCAGTCTCCAATCTCCACCGCCGTCTTCCCCCAGACCCCGGACTCGTCGTTCGACGGGGAAAGAGAGGCTAGACAGGGGACTAATTTGTTCGACACTAGTCTCGTGGTCGACAAGTCGGACGATGGCGGTGGAGAAATATTTATTCAGCAGGCGAATTGGAGACATCGTTGGCCAACGGCTAGCGACCCAACGTCCAATGGCACCCAGGAATAGTCTCAGCTCGCGCGGAGAAACGGAGAATTAGACATGGAACAATCGACAATATGACCGCGGCGCCGACGGAGAATCTGGACCTATAGCGTCTCACGGACCAATAGAATTCACCTCGGACTCCCAAGTAGATTAATGTACGATACTAGGTCAGTCGTGTAAGTGTTCTTGTCTGATGCTAGAAAGTCGACCATCATAATAAGTTGCGCACGTGGAGAAGATGGACGATGAATCAAGAAATCCGGCTTTTTTTTCTTCCCTCTCTTTTTTCTTCTTCAAACCCATGTTGCTTTATTCTCGACTCTTCTTCTTCTGCTTCCAACATAGACAGCTTCAGACATGCCGTTTCTCAAGGGCGCAGAGACGCCCCCAGCCTCGGCCTTCGACGTCGAGGCCATCCTAAAGCAGCTCACGCTGGACGAAAAGGTCTCGCTGCTCGCCGGCAAGGACTTCTGGCACACGGCGCCCGTACCAAGGCTGGGCGTGCCGTCCATCCGGCTCTCGGACGGGCCCAACGGCATCCGGGGCACGCGGTTCTTCGGCAGCGTGCCCTCGGCTTGTCTGCCTTGCGGCACCGCCATCGGGGCCACGTTTGACCGGGAGCTGGCCCGCGACATCGGCCGCCTCCTCGCCGACGAGGCCCGGGCCAAGGGCGCCCACGTCGTCCTGGGCCCGACCGTCAACATCCCGCGGGCGCCCCTGGGCGGCCGCGGCTTCGAGTCGTACTCGGAGGACCCCGTGCTGTCGGGCCTGATGGCCGCGGGGTATGTGCAGGGGCTACAGGAGAAAGGCATCACTGCCACGCTGAAGCATTATGTCTGCAACGACATGGAGCACGAGCGGTAAGGAGGATTCCCAGCTTCTTGCTTATTTTCTTTGCCCCGTAAATGGGCAACGTAAAGTCTAACCTGCTCCTTTTTCCTCCTACAGGATGGCTGTCAACTCCATGGTGACGGACCGCGCCCTGCGTGAGATTTATCTCTTGCCGTTCATGCTGGCCATCCGCGAAGGCCGGCCCGGCGCCATCATGACATCGTACAACAAGGTCAACGGTCTACATGCCTCGGAGCATGCTGGAATGCTAGAGGATATTCTGCGCGGAGAGTGGGGATGGGAGGGCCTGGTGATGAGCGACTGGTATGGTGACGCCGCGTTTGGAACTTTTGACGCGAAGCAGGACTGACAAAGGCGTTAGGTTCGGGACCTATTCGACATCCGAGGCGATCAATGCGGGTTTAGGTATGCTACCAGCTTGTCATCTGTGATTTGCCAAAGGAGGATGTCCCTATTAGAGGAAATCTAACATGCTCATAGATCTCGAGATGCCCGGCCCGTCAAGGTGGCGCGGCTCGGCACTCACACACGCCGTCACCGCAAACAAGGTGCCCATGAAGAAACTCGACGAGCGTGTCAGGGCTGTCCTGAGACTAGTCAGGGCCGGCGTCGACTCGGGGATCCCCGAGAACGCTCCCGAGACGGAGCTGAACAGAGAACAAGACAGGCTGCTGCTCCGCAGAGCAGCGGCCGAGTCGGTGGTGCTGTTGAAAAACGACGACGACGTCCTGCCGCTGAAGAAATCCGAGACGATTGCAGTCATCGGACCGAACTCGAAGATTGCAACATACTGCGGTGGTGGTTCTGCGTCGTTGAACCCTTATGAGGCCATCACGCCGTATCGTACGTACACAGAATCCATCCCCACCCCCTCACCTCTCGTGCTGCTAGGTTGAAAAGTTCTCGAGCTTGTTTTCTATGGACGGATTGACTAATAGATATTTGTCCTCGTCGTACAGAAGGGATCTCCCGGAAAGCCTCGAAAACGGAATTCGCCCAAGGTATATACGGACACCAAAAGCTACCGCTTCTGGGGAAACTGCTCCGGACCGAGAACGAAGAAGTCGGTTTTACCCTCAACATCTTCAACGACCCACCGAACGCTGCGCACCGGCGCCTCGTCGAGACGCGACACGAGACCGACTCCATGCTGTTCTTTCTGGACTACAACCACCCCGAGCTCGAGGAGGTCTGGTACGCAGACGCAGAGGGGAGCTTCACGCCCGAAGAGTCCGGGACCTATGACTTCGGCCTCTGCCTGCAGGGCACCGGGAAGCTCTACGTCGACGGCGAGCTCGTGGTGAGCAACTGCGAGGACCAGCGCCCCGGCCCGAGCTTTCTGGGAAGCGGGACCATGGAAGAGACGGCCTCCGTCGAGCTCGTCGGAGGCCAGGCGTACAAGATCTTGGTGCAGTGGGGTTGCGCCAAGACGAGCAAGTTGAAGGCACCCGGGACCGTGGACTTTGGGCACGGCGGTTTCCGGATCAGCGGGTGTAAGCGCCTGGATCCGGCTCGCGGCATCGCAGATGCCGTCCGGCTGGCGAGGAGCAGCGACCAGGTCATCTTGTTTGCGGGCCTGAGCGGCGAGTGGGAGTCGGAGGGCGAGGACAGAGAGACCATGGACCTGCCGCCACACACGGACGAGCTGATCGACCGGGTGCTCGAGGCCAACCCCAACACCGTCGTCGTCATCCAGAGCGGTACGCCCGTGCTCATGCCCTGGATCAACAAGGCCAAGGCCGTGCTTCATGCCTGGTACGGCGGCAACGAGACGGGCAACGGGATAGCCGATGTCGTCTTCGGCGACGTCAACCCCTCGGGGAAGCTGCCAATGACGTTTCCCAGGCGTCTAGAGGACAACCCTGTCAGTCTCAACTATCGCTCCGAGGGCGGCAGATGTTTGTATGGCGAAGATGTGTACGTGGGGTATCGGTATTTCGACCAGGCCAAGGTCGAGCCGCTTTTCCCGTTCGGACACGGTCTCTCATACACCTCGTTTACCATAAATGATCTCCAGCTACAAAAAGACGGAGACAGCGTCTTGGTTAGCGCCATGGTAGAGAATAGTGGCATGGTCACAGGATCGGCGACTGTGCAGCTCTACATCGCACCGATCACGAAGCCGAGCCCGACGGTTCCTAGACGCCCGCCACAGGAGCTAAAAGCTTTCCTCAAGGTTTCTCGTCTGCAACCAGGCGAAGCGAGGGAGGTTCAGTTCGTGATAAATCCGACAAGGGATACGAGCTATTGGGATGAGAAGATGGGCATGTGGTGCAGCAGCGCTGGTGCCTACCATGTGATTCTCTCGCAATCGAGTCGTGACGTCGGAGAGCAAAAGGCTGTGATGCAAATAGACGAGACGAAGTGGTGGAGTGGGATATCGCCGTAATCAGAGAGAGTATCGGAGGTGTAGATAATTTGTGTGATATAAACAGAACGACTGGATCCTTGCCCCAAGACTAGATAGAGTTGACCGTAGTTCTCACCAGTCACCAAATGGTAAAAGATCACTGGCTTGGAAATCTTTGACCCTGTCAGTGTCTACCCAGCTCTGCGAATTTGCCGTGTTGATTCTTTCGCTGCGGTCGAGTCGTGATAGTATCGCCGTCAACTCTCTGACATACTCGGCGGCTCGCCTAGAGGCCAGCTCCTCGTCTCCATATGGGCATGCCAACATACCAACAGCAACGTCTCGCACTTTGAATGCCAAGTGCAATCCATTGGGCTCTAGAGCGCTCTCTGGAATGGTATGCAGCACGTGCAGAAGCTGTCGACAGATCTCCTCTCGCTGGTCCCAGAGCAATCTTCTGGTACTATTGTCAGAGTTTTCCGTCCCTTCTAGCGCATCGAGCTGATCGATGATGATGCTCTGCAGCCACAGATGCGTAACATGTAGGTTGGCACGCATCGTTGCGAACTGAATCTGCACAACTTGCTCCTGAAGGTCAGCTGACAGGGATGCAGCAGCAGCATCGTCATAGTTTGATGGGAGATTTGTGGCCTGAGCCCATTGTCGCAGCGGACCTGGGATGACGTCTAGCACGTACTTGAGTTCATACAAACGATCATGGAGGTGTGCAATGTTTCCGGCCTTGTTTGAAGCTCGCTGACATTGACATGGCTCTGAGCGACGCGGGGCGCCCGCCGCAGGTGCCCAAGAATCCAGCGCAGTTCCAAACACTTTCGAGTGAACTATAAACCCAGTAGTCAATGCTATCGCCAGTGTCAGTCTCGAGCAGCTGATTACCCCCCTCCATCGCGAAATGCAAGATGGGAAGTGTTGTCTTGTGTATCGAAACGGTCGATGCTAACACCATGCAGTTACTTACACGTATCCGTCGGATTGGCTTCCAAGATGGTGTCTTCTAGTATCGATTCATCGTCGACGTCTTTTGGTAAAAGTGCGCAGAGGTCGACAGCTTGCATCAGTACCGGGTCGAGGAATGTCTTGATGGAGATAATCGTCAGCTTTCTCTACAATGGCTTTAGGCGAGGCATCCATTATCCTTGGATCTCCATTACCCGATACCGGATCTGTTGAACAAAAATCCCTTATTTCTACTGGCCAAAAGTAATACAAAAGCACAAGATAAATAGTGGCAACCGAAATTGAAGGAGGGGGCACTCACAAGTTTTTCTCGGCGCAGATTTTGCAGCTGTGAATGTCTAGATGGGGGCGTTAGAATAGCCTCATCGAATATCAGGATGACCACGACGAACACGTAGCCGTAGAAAAGAAGCCAGAAGCCCTTCCTTCGAAGTTGAACCTCGATGCAGTTCAATCCATCTTCCTCTGATGACTTGTGCAAGTTGAGCAGGCGACCTAGTTGCATGCCTTCGCACTCCATCATTCTCGACCGATTCTGCTCTCCGAGCTGGAAAAAGCTAATGTTCAAAAGGTATGCTATAGCGAATTTTTGGAAATTAATTTGGTCGAAATAAGTCGGACCGCGCAGTGCCATGATCACTAGGAGACGGGAAATCAGCCGTCCGGTGCGTGAGAGAAAATCCCCAGGACTTCGTCGCGGGGACACTCACTGTCGTAGCACCGATTGATCATTTCGGCGCGCGATGTATAAGGCATGGGTGGGCTGGACTTGAGATATGCATCGAATTTCGAGGGCATGAGGCTCACTACAATAGCGCAGAGGGCGAGTGTGAAGCCCAAAAAGACGTCATCCCGACAGTCCCTATTCTGCAGGACGTCTCTGCGAAAAGTTGGCCGGTGCACCTCGAGCCCTCATTAGTCAGTGAGTGCCCTGCCATTGTGTGCACGACTGAGGAAGTCTCTCATGCTCACCACTGGGATCAAGGGATATATGTGTATGAGATAGTCCTGCAGCATCTCCTCCACCAGAACACGCGGACAAAGTCTATCCGTGGGGAATGTTGGCAAAGCTGGCGGCGCAGAGGATGGCGCAGGCTCGGCTGCTGCGTTACCGGCAGTGGCAGCAGCATCATCATCTTGTTGAGCGGTTGATCCGACCGTGTTTCCAGCATCTACCAGCGCCGCCGGAGCTGTTTGCGCGCGTCTGGCCACTGATCAGCCCCCGATGCTCGAAACCACTGGAATGCGGGCACTCAATTGAGTGACCTACATTTTCGGGCCTCTCGTTCCTCTCGGGGACACGAACGTACATGTCGATTGCAGTCTCAGGCACCGGCGGCACGACGCGCGACCCTCTTGCAGCTCACAACGGACTTTTCGGCGGCGGCAGGCGTCACACGAGCGGCTGGCGATCACCGTGCGATTCGGCGTACCATCCCGACCATCCGGCATGTTGCAGAGGTGGCATAATCGAAAGGACCGCACCTATAAGAGTTATGATACTGCTAAAACAAGCCTCGCGATGTCTTGATCGGTGACAGAGAACTAAATACTTGAGTGAAATTAGTGGGGGGCGGAGTTCCATTAGCCGCGGGAATGCTTGGAACCCTACAGGATGCCGAGTTCTCTACCTATATTTATAATACCATAGATTAGTTGTACATGCTCAACCTCCCCGCCATCATGGTGCATATATGTTAAATATAATTACCTACTAGCCGCGAAGACACTTCTATAAAATAAAAATACAATAAACTTATAATCTAGGCAAATTCATAGTTTAGGCAAGGCTCCAGGCTTCCCTGAACCTTTCCTGTTCCGCCCCGACCGGTGGCTGGGGAGTCAAGAGAGCAGAGCCGCGATGCGCGAGGCATTCGCCTTGTTTGCTTTGGAAGAGACGGGCTTTCTGGGCAAGGCAATGGTATACTACGAGATGAGACTTGTGATTGCAAAGACGCTCTGGTACTTTGACTTCAAGAAGACCCCGGGAGAGGCTGGAAAACTTGGCGGCGGTGAGCCTGGATGGCTGGATGGGAGACACAGGGTAGACCAATTGCTCGATCATGTCGTTGCGTGCCACGATGGCCCGAACCTCGTCTTCGCTCCTCCCGGTGACTATTACAAGAGCGAGGTGGGTAGTGTATAGGGGCAATACCGTCTACATGTATTTCATGTCTCGGTTATAGAGACTATTGCGCTGGAGGCAACAATCTTGACCGTTAGTCGGCGAAGCTCTGATGTGAACTTGCCAGACTGTTTTGACATGCCACGGAATTCGATGCGTCTGCAACATGCATTTTGGATTGCTGTCATTCTTCACCGCCCTTGCTGCAGACAAGCACTTGGCACTGCGGATGTCTCCTGCAAGGCTCGCGCGGATCATGCAGGAGGGTCAACGGAATGGCATTCGGAGCACACACTTGGAAGTGCGATTCGGTGCGATCAGGCTGGAAGAGATTGGTAAACTAGGACAGAGACCGTAAACATTATTAGCATATTTTCAAGCATTCGTTGGTAATCATGGCGTGGACGGCAGAACTCGAACGCGATCCTGATCTCTGGTTCGTCGATGGTGTCGGCTCATTACACAAACTGCGCCGCGGCGCAGGCTGCAAGGCTCTTTCGGTCCAAGCTGGCCATCCAGGATTCAACATGTATATTTCATTCCGGGGTTGGCCGCCCAGGGTGTCAGCCGAGGGACGCCCGAGAACGCCTTGGACATCAACTACATCAAGTACCTATATGCCCATGGAAACTCGTCACTGCCTTTCGACAGGTCCCCCGATGGTATATCTTCAATCCTAAGTACAAATATTCTGAATAACTGTTCCGTCCTCTCTTCCCATCAACCGGAAGCCTGTCTGGCTTCTTTCGGGATTGAAAGCTACGGAGCATGTCAGACCCAGCAAACTATACAATCGCCTGGATATGTGCTATTGGGACAGAGCTTGTGGCCGCCAAGCAATTTTTGGACGAAACGCACGACGACGCAGATCAATTGCCCGCCAACGATGACAACACGTACGTTCTCGGCAGAATTGCCAGGCATAACATTGTTATTGCTGCATTGCCGCACGGGCAGTATGGGCTTGTCAGTGCTGCCATTGTGGCTCGAGATATGGTGCGCAGCTTCCGCAACCTACGTTTCGCTTTGATGGTCGGCATAGGCGGTGGTGCACCAAGCAAAAAGCACGATATACGACTCGGCGATGTTGTCGTGAGCTCGCCCGGTTCCGGCACAGGAGGCGTGTTCCAATACGACTTTGGCAAGACCATGCAAGGCGCGACATTCGAAGTGACCGGACATCTCAATCAGTCGCCGCAGTGCCTACTCAGGGCAATACCTTTCCTCGAAGCTGACTACGAAAGCGATGGCAACGGCATCGATGCGAAAGTCGCCCGCGTTCTCGAAAAAAAGCCGCTTCTGCGCACCAAGTACGGAAAACCCAGCTCCACCACAGACAGGCTGTTCAGCTCCGCATATAAGCATGCTGGAGATAAAGATCAAGAGTGCACGGCTATATGTGTCGATACAGAGTTGATCGTTAGATCTGTGCGATCTGAAGAGCAAGGCAGTCCGAAAATTCATTTTGGACTTATTGCTTCAGCCAATCAACTCATGAAAGATGCAAGCATACGCGACCAACTCTCTTCGGAGAAAGATGTGCTATGCTTTGAGATGGAAGCTGCCGGGCTGATGAATCAATTCCCGTGTCTTGTTATCCGCGGTATCTGTGATTACTCAGATACGCACAAGAACAAGGTCTGGCAAGGTTACGCAGCCATGGCAGCAGCCGCATACGCGAAGGATTTGCTATGCAAAGTAGCGCCGAACAAGATAGAGGCAGAGAAAAGGCTGGTGGATGTTCTTTCTGACGGTACGTAGTCCTCTGAGTAAAAGATGCTGTTAACGTGCACCTTCTGGTTACGAGTCGACCGGAGCAGGATATAATGTGGACTATCACACGCTACGCCAGTGACGAACAGATAGTCGCCATAGGGGACAACTTGCTAGAGGCAGATATTCGAAACTACGTTCAGGCTAGAGTCCGTGAGGACGAGGGCCTTAGCCGATGGCGTGGATATGCGGATATCCAAAACACGATTGAGGCTAGTCTACTTGGAAAGGCCAACGGAATGTAAGAAGTTTTGGACCAGAAATGATTGATTCTGAGCTGACTCTATTCAGGTTTCGCTGGGTATCTTGTCAGCTTGACGCGCTGGAAGACTGCTTAGAACGAAAAGCACTGCTCAGAGCCCTCCAAACCCTGCCAGCAACACTAGACGAGACGTACGAGCGGATACTGGCAGACATACCTTCATCGCATGTGCATCATACAAGACGAATCTTGCAATTCCTGACATATTCGAAACGCCCGCTACGACTTGAAGAAGCGGTCGATGCGATCGCCGTTGATGTGAGAAAGGGGGTGGCTCCAGGATGTCGATTTAACGCGGAAGATAGATTGCCGCGTCCAGAAGAGATTGCCCGTTACTGTTCGAGCCTCGTTGTGCTTGTCCCAAAAGATTATTACGGCAATCAGGTAAAGGTAACAGAGATGCAGCTGGCACATTTCTCTGTCAAAGACTACCTTACTTCAGATCGTCTGAACGGAGATATTTCTCACTACTTGCAAGAGACGTTTGCTCGAACAGCTATCGCAAAAGTCTGTCTAGTATATCTACTTGAATTTCTCCAGAGTCGGGCGCCCAAGAAACCGAGCCACGCTTTCTACTTCGCCCAGTATTCAGCACAATACTGGGCAAGTCATGCAAAGATAGGAGAACAAACGAGCGAATATGTATTCGAGCTTGCGAAAGAACTTTTTTCAAGCCTTACCCTACTCCAAAACTGGCGTAACTTATGCGTCCCGGATCGACTTGATTCCCTTATGCCAACCCACCATCATATACCACTTCCGTTCGAGTATCCTTCATACAGCCCTTATCAGCCTGGGAAAATTGAGCTAAACAGCATTTATACACCACCTGCCATATACTTTGCATCACTCCTAGGACTACCGCGCTGCGTTAAGATGTTGCTGGGTAAGGGCGCGGACATCAATGCCAGGGGAGCAAGATACGACAACGCACTACAGGCTGCTATATCTGAAGGGCACCAGGAGGTTGTGCGGCTGCTGCTCAAATTCAAAACCGATCAGTATTATACGAATTCTGAGCGGTCGACCCATTCTTCTTCTACCGTTTGTCGCGATCAAAAAGAGTCAGATGAGGCCGCAGAGATGTATCCCAAGAAGCGAAGACGCATTGACTAGGTATGATTAGGAGCTAGGTACGAAAATATTTACACTAATTGAGCGGTATGCAAGACCGAGGGCTCAAACCGCTTAGTTATGACCATTTTTCTTGAGCCTTAGTTTCCCAAAGAACCTTCCGATGAATCCGGTCTTGACTGAGTGGGTTTCTTTTATGTTGACTATGGGTGTACGGTTTTCGTCGACACGTCTCGTTTGCATTGTATTTTGTAGACGTTCAAGCGCAGCGCACAATGGGACGGCATTCCGGTTCTCGATAGACGTCACATTTCGTACAACATCCAGCAAAAACGCAACCATATCTCGAAGCGCAAATTCTCCATTGGAAAACTCGATGGTCGCGTCGAGATCGGTTTCGCCGGTGATGAGGGCGGCCACAAAATGCTCGATGTTACTTGGATCGATCATGCCAAGAACACCTGTGCGTTTTATCTCTTTGGTCAAAACAAACAGAAATAAAGTCAAAATGCTGAAGTCGCCGGCAGAGTAGCCGCAACCCTTGTTGTCGATCTGGACTATGGGTGGACAGTAGTTGGGATCTGCTCCTGCATGAACAAGACTGCGGGCGATATTGACATCGAGTTCAGAACATATTGTGAAACCGGAGCCGAGGAAGTCAAGCAAGAGAATCCTATAAATCAAGCACTCTTGCAAGCCTGATGCGTCATACTTTGTGATTCGGGGGACGTTTCTCATCGGGTCTGGCGTATTCTGCAACATGGTTTGAAGCATGGTGGGCAGCGAGAATAGAACACATACCAGAGCAAATCCCGTTTCATTGCTATAGCTTCTGACGGTGCGAGCCATCTCCTCGTGCAGAATAACTTCTGGGATTACGTTATTGCTCTGCCTAGCCCGCGGTTCAGTTTTGGTGTCTGGCTTCCCAAAACTCAAGTGGGTAGGAATTTCCAGCTGGATTGAAACAGGTCGTATCAGGATATTTGACCAGTGTCCCGTTATTTCGGTTCTCCTGGACTTCTTCCCACCTCTGTCGCGAATCTGTCGGCGAATCAAATAATGCGCCGATTTCCAGAATCTCTGGAGCAAGTTGTCATACTCGGCCAGGTATTTTGAGCTCAACGGGCATCCCATGGCTTCGGCAAGATTGGCTAAGCAGAATGCCGGCTTTAATTGAGACCAAGTCATTGCTCCATTAGGAAGAGGCCAAGAACTGCCTTCCAGCAACTGGCAGTCTATGACATGCGCCGGCCGGTCGCTTTTTGCAAGGAGGATGCAAGACCCGAATAAAGAGACGAATGGATTGAAGCCAGTCGGTCCAGTTAGAGCCTCTAGTTTGCTGACCACGGATTTTTCCTCCAAGAACTCGAAGGCTGTCTTGTGGATAAATCCTACATTGTCGTTGCAAGACGATAGGAAACCATCTGGCCCCTTTCGCAGTTCAAGCAAACCGAGACATCGACTGCTCAGACGTGCCTCGATACTGGTATGTCTCGACATCATATCTTTTTCGCTTATCGGTTGACAGGAGGACCTGAGAACGAAGTCATAGTTTTCCAATGAGAACGACATATGGAGAGTGGTCAGCGGAGTGAAGATTTGATCGCCGTCCTGACCTCTTTGGTTTAATAAAACCAATCTCATCAGCTCGGCAGCTTGCTCCATATATTCGGGAGGTATGCGTTCCATCATAACCCGGTAAAGGTCCTTGATATCTGATGGCAGCTCGTCAAGTCGTGACTGGAGCTCACTAGTTGTGTCACCATCGCGAAGGCCTTTCAGCAGTGACTTGACTACCAAGACAACCCATAGGAAAACCCCAGATGACTTCTCTACGATTGTCTCAATGACTCTCATCCATTCAGGATCGCCACCGCGTTGTTGAAGCAAGCTCTCTTCGGAGTATCGACGAATGTCACCACGTGTCAAGTCCTGGAGTCGAAGGGATGGGAGATGGCTGAGAGCATGTGTGCAGGCTGTGATAGGTCTGCTAGATGCGAGAATCTTGATGGTTGACGTGTTTGAATACATTCCTTCCAGCAAGTCCAAGAGGACTTGGTGATCGCCATCGAACTCGTCCAGCCCATCTATATGGAGATAAATTCGATACTTTCCCTGCGCCGCTGCCTTCAACCTCTTGAACCATGACGTGACTTCAGTCATCGTCGGCTCGGCGAGGGTTTCCTGGTGCAAATTTGATGTTTTTTCGGCTTCCCGACACAGCTCGGGCATCACCTGTGGGATCAATTCGGGCCGCTGCGATAGGATGTCAAACAGCAACGAGCGCAGTAATCCAACTTGCGATTTTTGCAGTGGAGTACCAAGAAACCAGAAGAAGAACGATGCCGTGATGAGAGGCAAGTCTCCAGCCCAAGCTTGAAGACATTTTTTGAGTCTTGGGTCAGAGGAGATGAACCTCATCAAGGTCGACTTCCCTGACGCAGCTTTTCCATTGATCCAGTAGCAGCCAGCGCCCTGCTCCAGCCATTTCGGGAAATCTGCCCATAGGGCCCTATCGTCGGAAGGCGGAAGATAGATCCATTCGAACGTCTGCTGGTGGGCAGAGGCAATGCTCTCCACGCGGTCGCGTATGTATCGGAAATGAAGGCAGTTGAGTACTTGACGTTGAAAACGGTCAAAGTCGACGAAATAGCTAGAAGCAGCCTTCTCCGAAGTCCCTGCCACTGTGGTCATGACATTGGCTAAGCGAAGATCGCAAGGATTTTCGAGTCTTTGCAAATCTGCTCCACTTCCCATGATGCCAGAGGAAAGGGATTTCGTGTCGCCATCACGGAAGGTCAGGACGGCATCGATCAAACCGGACGTGACCTGTCCTTCCGAAAGATGGGCAAGCCGCACTTCTTGCTTGGATAGGCGATCTAGAATGTCGGCATGGTTGATGGACAAAATCCGAACAATCTCCCGCCCACTCTTGTGGACATTTGAGAAATCCTTCCGATTCTGTGCGTCATAGACGTCTATCTTTTCGTTGAGGTAGCCCAAAAGTCGAACCGGAAGATTGGTACGGCATTCATCTAGGCGTTTCTTGAGCCGGTCCAGCTTGTCGCGCTTCCAAACAGTTTCGATGGCTTGAACAAAGCAGCGCCACCTAGACCCGTCCGCTTTTGCCTTCAGCAGTTCGAGCAAATTAAGAATCTCCTGTGCGTTGACGCTACACTCATCCAAAAGAGTATTCAAAGCCTAACTAAGTTAGTGGCCGGTATCTGGGAAAGGGCACAGATAGTAGTCACCCGCTCATGCTCAGCAAGAGAACCTCGAGGCCCCCGTTCCACACTCCGTCGGCTTCTTAAAGCACCAGCATAAGATGCCAGCTCTTTTGTAGACTGCTCGAAAGATTTTTCAGTCAATGTCTGTCCCTGGTTCCTTATCTCCTTGGTGTCCTTCAGAAGGTCGAGGACAAATCCGAGAAACGAGACAGCCGCAGAGGCAACGCCGAGCGCAGTAATGGGATCCATCCGGCACTGGGAGTAGGTCCTGGTGTATCGTCTCTGGTGAGCCGTCAAGCTTGCTCTGGAATTGCTGCAAAGAGGTTGCCCGCCCTCAAAAAGTTGTCGTATTTCTGCACGTCGGATACGTATTATTCTTCGAGAAAGAGAAGCCGTATCGACTGGCAGGCCCGCGTATGGTGGCAGAGCTTCTCTTATCTGCCTTGCTCTGCCTCTTTCTCTGCCTCTGGCATCATGAGAGCTGATAAGGCTGAGCCACACCATGTTGACGCTGCATATGCACCAGCTCATTTCGGTAAGAACGTGGAGTCACACTATTGGATAATTGTCAGATTACCTCTACACCGTACTCGTACGCTCATCTGCTTTGGGTATCATCTGCGCGTGCCTTACCGGTAATAGGATAAAGCACATTTTATTTCCATAACAACATAAACGTGAGACACAACGCTGAAAACGAAACCTTCTTATTGGGATGCCCATCAGGACTTCATCACCTTCAAGGAAGTATACTCAGCATACCATGCACTCCTGCTGAACCCTCTGTTGCGCAAACATATTTGGTTCTCGTAGGCATCAAGCCGATAAGCCGCCTACAACCTACATAATACGTTGACGTCTTACATACACTTTTTAACGGCAACGTATGGCTACAAAGCTTGGCGTGGCGTTGGTAGCCAATAAAATGCTTTCGTTTTGGTTTCTTGAAGACGACAACCTTGGTTTACTCCAGTATTAAATATATTCAAGTCTCTGTTCGATTCTAAATGCATTCGAACTAGAATGTCGCATTATATTTACATTTCAAACTGTCCTTATTTGGTTTCGATCGAACCTGTTCTCGTGGTTTTATTCCACCCCGAATCCGAACGGCAACTTAGGACCCAAAACGCCACTGCCCCCTGGTTGGGACCAGATTCTGGACCAAAACACTGCCTACGGTAGGTAAGCTCCGGGATAGTAACATCTTCTTCTACCTAGTCGTACGGATCCATTGACTGCCAAAGATACGGTATGCTCCAAGCGTAGGTAGGTAGTTACGCGCGTTGCGCGCAACTACCGCCAGCTTGTGACACTTGCATGACTGCCGCGAGATGCCGGCACCGTTCGGCTATGTATAACCCCAGTGGCTCTGTAGCTGGCCTTTGATGATGTTTAATCTAGATAAGTTATCTAAGACAAGCAAGTCAGATGTTTTTTTTCTTGTTATATTTGGAAGTATGTCTTATAATTAAGAGACCACGAGCACAGAACTTTTTCAACCAATACATCGCGCCGTGCAGTGCAAGCACGTGAGAGGGGTTTTTTTTTTCTCGCCCAATTTTCACCAGTCTCAAATCCGCGTGAATATGGAATATATTTAAGCTTATTATATGCCTCTTTGTCTCCCTCCATGCGCAGCGGGGTTCAGGGTCCCATTCGGGCAAATAAGTCGGAACATGTTTGATCGACCACCCGTACTTCTCTTGGCATTCCCTCCATGGCCGCCGGGCCGAGTTATACTGCCCTTGCCATGACACTCCGATCAAACAGGAGGTTCATACTCCGTTTCCGCCTCCCCGTCGGCTCTTGCATGCGCGTAAAAGTGGAACGAAAAGCTTAAGTGGACTTTGACATGAGAGGCAGGGTTCGCTCATTGGCTTGACGATATATGCTTATTTTTTGGTGTTGTTTTTCTAAACTCTTTTCTTTATTGGGTATCTAGTTATTGAATATGCTGGCCTCCTGGCGGAGGAGCATTTCGTGATCATACATTAAAGAAAAAAACAAGAAGAAATAAGGGGACTCGGACGGATCTACCGTTTTTGGATCATCTTGCCAGAAATCGTCCCTGTGAAAAGAACGCCCAAATTGCCATGAAACCCAACTCCTGTTCTTTTTGCTTCGTAAATGGCATCAGTCTTTATACAAGACCTTCTGCCACCGGCTTCATCAAGTGACATGTACCTGTGCGGTCCCTTAAGCAGGGGGCACGAGAGTGACGAAACCACCTTGAGCGGCGGCTGCCGTCGTCGCAGGAGCTGCAGGAGCCGCAGCGGGAGTCGTAGCCACTGCGGGCGCGGCCTCGGCAGGTGTAGTCGCTGGTGCTGCCGCCGGTGTGGTCTCGGCAGGAGGAGCAGCAGCGGCCGGGGCAGTGGCCTCGGGCGCGGCTGGAGTTGCGGCAGGGGGAGCTGCTACAGCGGCAGCGGAGGAGGCAGCAGGAGGAGCTGCGACGGCCGCGGCGGAAGAGGCAGCAGCGGGAGGAGCTGCGGCAGCGGCGCCTCCATTGCTGCCGTCAACGATGATGACGGCTCCGGACTGTGCCTGGGCGAGTTGGCCAAAGGACTGGTAGATCTGAGCGCCCTGCAGCTGGAAGAAGGCGGCCTGCTGGACGCAGTCGGTCAGGAAGGCGCCCGAGTCCTCGACAAACAGGTTGTTCTGGTTCGGGAGGATGATGGCGGCCGGGTCGGCAAAGACCTGGCTGATCGAGGGGGCCTTGGCGCCGGCGGGAAGGATGATACTCTGGCCCACTTGGCCAAAGGGGGCGTTTTTGTCGAACGCGGCGAGCTGCGGCGTGCCGGTGGGAGAGGACAGGATGCTGGCTCCGCTCAGGGTCTGAGGGGCGGACGACTGGATGGTCATGGTGGCCGCTTCCGACACCATGACGATCATCTGCGACTCAGGTTTGCCATTGTCAGCCAGCAGCTGCTTGACCATGTATCTGTTGGCGGCATTCTTTTGGCGCTGGTCCACCACTGTCTGTACTGTCACAATGACAGTGTTCTATAACAATTAGCCTTGGGACGAAACGATATTGAGTATAGTGGGATCCATGACTTACAACTTGGCTGAAGCGGGCCTTGAAGTGGTTGACACGAATGTTGTTCTTGATGGTATCCAGCTGGGTGACTAGAGCAACCTCTGCCTGCACCAGGGCGGCAAACTCTTGTTCAATGACTTGTTGCTGGGCTGCCAACTGCTCGAGGTTCTGGTTCACAACGATGATGTCCGTCTGCTGGACCTCTTGAATAATCGCCAAGGGCTCTCTCTTCTGGGCCCTCGACATTCCCCTCAACTCGCGTTCGATCGTTGGTGCTACGTACACTGTTAGTCCAGGCTTCTCCCCAGCGATCATTCAGGCGATCATTCTTGCTTACCAGAAGCGACCAGCGATGAGAGGCCCAAAAGGGCGGCACAGGTATATGTCAACTGCATCGTGATATATGTGGTAAATGAAGGCACTCGTCTAGAGGCGGCAACGAAGAAACAGAAACCTATCAAAGGAATGAAGAAGGAACACCGAACCCGGTTATTACAAAAAAGAACGATGCAGCCGCTGGGGCGCTTCAAAAGAGAGAAGGGGGAAAGGAGGGGAGAGACGAGAGGCAGCAGCGATCTTACGATGAGCAGATAATGAGAGATCTTCATCAATGCCGTTGGGGCAGGAGGGCATTTGCATATATACTCGCCTGGTGATCGCCCGTTGGCGACATCTTGATCTCACCGGATGATGTGCCATCCGTTGTGCGTATCCAGCTCACCTGAAAACCAAACGAGCAGGCGGATACCCAATGGGAGTTGAGGATCCGGCCGGGGGTATAAGCTTCTTTCTCAGAGCTGCCGGTCATGCCATACAATACACAGCTTTCTGTGGTGTGGACGGGTCGACAGATACAGATGCGACCCCCTTGAGGCTGGGCGATCCCACATCCCGTATCGAGCCTCGAGCCTCCCATGGGATCACAAGTACAACAAGGCCACGATGGAGACGCTCACAGAGTGGTGAAAGGAAACTCTTGGTCATCGGTAGGTAGCGCCAGGCGACATGAGGCTCTGCGAGCTTGGCGGTGATAGGTTGGGCCCGGTATTCAAACTGGGTGATGGAGTCCCGTCTGCCGGATGAAGCTTCTTTCTGCGACGAATCACACGACAGGTAGGATTTCTTTTGGATGGCAGCTTTGACAGGAGTCATCCCGTTGCCCACCCCCTGGCCCGGCAAGCCCGTGCAGCGAACGTTGAGGCCTTCGATAATAAGGGTATTAAGGTAGGCTATAGTGGAGAGAAGAGCCAATAGAGGACTGCGTGGGAGAAATGCCCCGGCGAACCCCTGCAGAAACCCTGGCGTACCTAGGCCGACATGAGACCCACGCGAAACAGGCCCCATCCTCGAGAACCTCGTTGAATCCCGTGAGATTCATGCAATTCTCTTGGTCGAGATGTGCCGTGAGCCGTTTGATCTTTTGTGTTCACGAGTCAAATCGGAAGTCGAATCAGAGAATCAGATGTCGCGGCAGTCCGCTCATGTCGTATGTATGCGATGAACTGCCGCTGCGACTCGAGCATGGTCGGGCTGCCTCAAGTCTTTTCTTCTTTCTGCAAAGTCGCACTACTGTCGCCATCATGGTCACCCCGTCGTCGCTCGCCTCACTGCTCATGTCAACGCCTGACACTCGATATTAATGCTTCATCAGAACGAACCAAACCCTCAAAATACCATGGCACGTGCAGACACAAGCAGCAATGATAACTCTATTTGCTGGGTCTCGGAAAACCGCGTCAGATTCGGCCGCTTCGGACGTCGCCAGCCGAAGGTCGTGCTGCTGCTGACATGTTCAACGTTACCAACAGTGAGTTTGTGTACTCCCATTGACGTAAACAGAAGCCAAGCGCATCTCTGATATGCATGCCTGATTAAGGATTGTGTATACTCCAAGCCGTCCGAACTAGGACATTTTTTTGAGATCGAAACGGCAGAGGCTGCATGAAACCTTATGTCGTCGTCTAAGATCCCGGCGTGTGCTTCATTGGTCGGCATGGTAGCGATGAACCACCTCACACCTCGAACAGTGCTACAAACACTCTTGAGATCTTGGTGCAAAGGAGCCCAAATGCAGATCTATCACCATTAAGAAAGAGTTCGAGGTGTTGTTCTTGTCGCTCCGTATAGTACACGTCCGCCGAGACTCGTCAGGTATGTACGCAAGTCATGTCGGACAAGGCCGGCATATCGGTCGTTGGCGAAGGTGTATAGTAATCTGTATGGTTGCATCGGCAACCTGTTCACGACAAACACCCGACCTCGGACGAGTCCCTTCGCGCAGATGGCTCTGTGCGCGCAATGTTCACCATGATTAAAAACCCGACTCTGATCAGAAATTTCGGGTCTGCCCTGCTCAAAAAGGGAACCCGAAATGCCCCTCTGGCGCGCGCTCTCGAGTCATTGCGCGAAACGTTGCTTGGAGATGGCGGCCAAGCCTCGGGAAGGGAAAACGTTCTTTACTTAGCAGCAGCACACAAACCGTTTCCCGCTTGGCAGGTCTTGTAGTGGCTGCCCCGGGCGCGTTAGTTCCCCTCAAAGGCAGAGCCGCCTCAAGATGCCATTTTCAGACCTGATCTGCCCTGTCGGTGGCTTGCATGCTGGGGGGATCTGGGCTGCTGGCCTTTCTGGGCAATAATCAATATGGGCAGGGGTTGGCAGATCTAGATGGGCTGTTGTGGCTGTCTGGGCAAAGAGACTGCAGACTTCTAGAAAATCTGGACGGGACGAGGCCCGCTTGGCCATTTTTCTTCTTTTCGTGGGTGTGTTGCAGTGATCTGGGGTTCGTCCCCGAGAATCCCCGGACCAGCAGCTCAATCAATCAGATTGGGTCATGACCGTCCCTGAAGAGAACACAAACAGTGCTGATCGACAGTCGAACAGAGATGCCAATCTGCCCAATCTGCTGCAGATGCAGGACCCGGTGCTACCACACAGGCGAGACAGATTGGAGTGCAGCTCGGCAAGGGGGCCTGGGTTGGCAAAGCTAGAGCCTAGGGAGCGATTCGAGGGCAAAGTGCGCTGAAATGCTCGGAAAGTCGGGAAGCCTGCGCCTCTTGGCCATGCTGCTAGCTCGTACCTTGCTTGCGCGTTGTGCTGTGCTGTGCTGTGCCGTGCTTCGCTTAAGTTGTGTGCTGTGCCCGCGCTGTGCCAGTTGCTGTGCTGCTGGTACTGCGCTGCGCTGCGCTGCTGACTGGGCGCAGGCACACACACTCACAGAGAGAATCAAGAAACCGGAGGCGGGCGGCCGTTTGGCAGAGGCGAAGGAAGGGGCGCAACACCGACTACGCACTACAGGGTCCGGCCCGGCAGAGGCAGAGAAGCCACCCCGGTGACGTCCTTGTGCAGTGGACCGCGTTCTAGTGCTTCCTAGTGTCGTGCGTTAAAGGAGTTTAGGGGTCTTCGGCGCCCCCGCATTCGGCATCCCCCAGGCTCGCCATTGGCCGGGTATGGCGGGCGTTGACGGGCAGCTTAGGGGGGATGGGGTGATCGAGGGTGTGCTGTGGGGATGGGCGATGCGCTAGATTGGCCACCCTCGGCGTTATTCCCAGCAGCCAGTTGACCGCATATCCCTAATGTAGGGCGGTTCAAATGGCCTTACATATTTGAAGGCGTGTGACGGACAGATCAACAGGGCTTGTGGTCGACGGTAGTTTCGATGGTCTGTTTTGTTTCTCTCCTCAAAAGTCTGCCTGGTCTGGCATCTTAAACTAGTTTACCTCTTTTTAATATTTTCCTGTTGACCGTCATTCTGTTCGATCCGGCTCTCGACTATCATTCAAGCCACCTGACCTGAATTCAGACCCGTGATTCAGCAACCACCTATTCCCGTGCTCAACCCTCGGCACATCGTACATCGGTCAAATCGAACCCCCTTAAGGCGTCAATTATTTTGACTCTCTTTCCTCTTGGCATTCTCATTGTCAAAGGAAATTTCAAAACCAAAATACATCAACCAGACACATCAAGCATCATGGGCCTGTGGCGGAGAAAACACTCGGGAAGCTCCGGCGAGAGCAGTTCCAGCAACACATCGGGCACGGTCACACCCGTGAGTAGCAGCGAGGAGCCGGAATTGAACAGCAAGAGATCGGTCCGCCTCATGAAGTCGCTCACAAACGGCCTGCGGTCGAGCAAGCCCAAGAAGGTCAACTACAGCGACATGACTCCCCTGGAGCAGCGCATCAACCGGCCCCTCACCCAGCGCAACCTCGAGCACCAGAGGATGTTTGACGACTTCACATTCGACTTTGGCAAGAGGAAACAAAGCTTTGGAGGCCACAGCGTCATCAGCGGTATCAGCCCATGCGCATCCCGCAGAGGCAGCATGGACTCGAATTATGCCCCGCATTCGTCACAATATCACAGCCACCAACACCACGGCGATCGCCGGGATACACATCACTCCCACTTCCACGCCAGCGAAGGCCCGTGGGAGGTATCGAGCGTAGATTCGGACAAGGAGAGCCGGAGGAGAGCACCCCCGACCGGCGCATTCTCCGATTTGTCGCTCTGACACATTCTACACTACTTCCAAACGCCTGGCCGTGTCTGTGACGCAGCCACAATGGAGTGGTTGACAGTCGCTCACATAAACGGAGTCTTCTGTGGCGATTTGGATGGCTTCTACACTACGATTTAATTTTATGAAACGAACAAAGCATATGGTTTCGATGAGGGGCATGGCGTTATCCAACATCCTTTTCAATTTACTTGGCGTCTAGGATTGGTTCAGATATAAACCATGGATAAAGGGTATGGAATTGCATGGCATGGCTTCGGCCCGGATGATGATGATTGTAGAGGACTACAACTTAGAAAGACGGCCCACATGAGATCTTTACCATCAAGATCTATTTTTAGAGGCTTTACCCTGCCCAAAGTGGCTCAAACTGCACCTCAAATAGAGGGGCTCCAAAGAAAGAAATACAAAGTCAAAAGATACCAACTGCAAACCATAGAAAATTGTGCATTGAAGTCTGGCTTGAATTAATCAATAGCATGCCAATACTTTTGTCGCCCAAGAGAGTTATCCACATTGAGCACTGTGTTACCGCTTGCAAAGCACAGCATAGTTGATATATGTTTCGGGACAACATCCAAGTTGATTATGCTGGCTTCCCAATTGTTGCCAAGTTGAATAAGTCGACGCTATATTTTCTTCTTAACCCTACCTATGCACTCTGGCGTAAGCAGAGACGTAAAAATCGAATCTGACGAGCTGAGCAGAGCGGTATACCATTCCGATCAGGCTGAGACCCTGATCCACATCGGAAAATCATACATATTTGATATAAACTTTGAGAGTACCTCTTTATTCTTTACTTTCGAATTCCTAGGAAGCTTATTGTTCACCATGTTTATAGCATTTAGACTGATCCTGGTTTCAACAAGGACCAACATACAACATCATCAATGTAGAAACTCATTGTCATAGGCCATAGCGTTGTCTGATATATGCTTATTTTATTCAACATATAATAACTTGTCTTGAATCAGTCCAGCGATCATATTCCAGCAAAAGTCCACAAGTGGCGTTACATTCTAGATGATAATCGAGGTATTTCCAAAAAAATGACACCTCATTTCCATGTTTGCAAGACAAATGACTGGCAAGTTACTCTGAATATTTTCTCTTGAATGACACTTCTATGTGACTCATAGTAAACTACTTCACGGAGACTTCTACAGCAACAAAGTTGTGTCATTTTTCTGGCTGAATAGGCACTGGAGATCAATGGCAGTGTTCGTGGTTTCTGATATATTCTCTGAGCGTGCAAAATTTGCCTGTATCTATGGTATACAACATCATACCGTCAGATTTATTGTTTCCGTTCTTCTGGACAATAAGGTCTGCTGACATGGCATGTGCGACGCGGTCTGTTCAGCTTTCTGCATTGCACGCGTGGGAACCACTTGGTAGAGGATGGTGAAACGACCATTGGCTCTCATGATTATTCAAGGCCAGAGAAACGAGGCATCTCATTGGTGGTGAGTGGGAGTAGACAATGTCATGAATGTCTATAATAGAATTTGCAACACTAGGCCGATGCGCACCTTCCATTGTTGATTGCTCCATCTGTCGGCGTGCCTTCCTTACGCAACTCCCTCACGTACCCCGTTTGCAGACGGTCCAGACCTCGTCATTTGATGTAGCTGTCGGTAACTTTTTTCACTTGTCTTTTTTGGTCGGTCTGCCTGACTGTCCGCCAGCCCGCATACCGAGAACCACGATCCGAGCCGGCGTACCGATAACCTCACCTCCAGAACAATCTGCCGGCCACATACTCACCATCACACCCAAAGACATCGTGAACTTCTCTTCTGACCAGGAGCACCGTCCCCCCAGCGTAGCTACCGATACCCACTTCACCCATCACTTTCTTCCTGGTCGTTTGCCAGCCTGCGTACCGAGAACCGCAATTAAGCCCGCGTGCCGGTAACTTCACCCCCAGATCCATCTGGCACCCACGCGTTCACCACGACGCCGAGAGACATCGTCATCCGGTGTAGTTACCGACTACCCTTCTGACCTCTTCTGTCTGACCGTCCACCACCCCGCATACCGAGACCATCACCCCAAGTGTCATCCAGAGCCTACACAGTCACCGCGCCCAAAGATATCGTGCGCCGTTCTCCTTGACGGGAGCCTCGTCGTCCGATGTGGCTACCTGCAACCCTTTTCACTTGATGTCTTTTTTGTCCTTGCCTGACCGTCCACCACCCGACATACCGAAACCCGCAACTGAGCACGCATACCGGTAACCTCACCCTCAGATCCGTCTGGCGCCCATCCAACGCCACCCTCAGAGGCACCGTGCACCTTTCTACTTACCAGGAACCACTCCCTCTGTACATGCGCAAGAATTCCCACGCCACATCGATATTGAGCGACTCTCGGGTGCAACATTGACTGCATCACGACTCACCACCGACAAGATCTGCAGCGGTTCGTGGTCCCGAGGATCGAGGCGCGGACCGCCAACACCACGCCCTTTCTACCCAGCAACCGAAACCACCACCGAACAATCACTCGCCTCCACTTGGTCGCTGCCCTGATCAAATTCAACTTGATTCTGCCTGGGGGCAAGTACGAGCTGACTACCCCGCCCCCACCATCAACAACTTCACCATTCTGTTATTAACATCCTCCATCGGTGGACTGCCTGACTGGCCCACCACACCCACCACATCACATCCACCATCCTCTACGACCTTCCTCACTATTTTAATCTGGTGATAGTAACATCATCGTCGCCGATCGGCCTGCTACCCTTCCCATCTAATCACGAGAAAGAAACCCAGTCTACACCTTGACATCGCATCGCCATCATGTCGACCTTCTACGAGCTTCGAATGCTCAACAAGATGAGCGAGTACTCGATCAGCAAGAACGCCCAGAATATGCTCCGATCCCACGACGAGTGGAAGACCGGCATCATTGACGAGAGCGAGCTGGGTCGTCGCGTTCGCTTGTCGCGCGAGAACAGAGCAGCCGTCATCCAAACCATGGTCAAGATCGCCTCCATCATGCAGAAGAAGCCCGACGAGTCCAAGTACATCTTGCACATCATCGAGATGTGTGGCGAGATTGTGAGCGTCGCAGGTAAGTTCGCCCGACCATAGTCCCGACGCCATCCATCGAGGGCCACTTACTAACTCTGTCCAACAGACAAGCCTCTCTCCGCCGCTGGTTTCCCCCACTTCATGAAGCTGCCTCTTGAAGTCCGCCGCCGCATCACCGAGCTCTACCTCTATGGCCAAGGCAACTCGAGGAGTCGTGTCCTGGTTCACTGGAACAGGAAGGGCAATTGCACCTGCCCCAGAGAGATTCGCTCGTCGTCGAGTCTGATGCCGCACATCGGCGCCATGGCATCGGTGTCCAAGGCAATGAACCAAGAGGTTCTGGAGTCTCTCTACAGGTCCAGTGTAAGTATCGCAGAATATATGGATGAGCGTGTCGAAAATTCTAACAGAGTACTATCCTAGACCATCTCCTTCCAGTGCGCTTGTGAAATGGGTGCAAGCCTTCGCAGTTCACCCTTCCTGCGCTACAACGTTCGCAGTAAGTTTTCAAACGGCGTCTTTCTTTTCCTTTCCTTCCCTTCCCCTACACCCAAGGAATGAACGAGAAGCTGACATATCTTGACTCACCAGAGGTGCTGTTCCACTGGTGGGGTCCGAACGCAGACAAGGACATCAAAGAACTAAGCGACTGTTCTGCCGATTCATTGGTCGTAGTCGTCGCGCGAACCACAATGAAGGAGCCCACCAAGCGCGAGAAGAAGATTCGAGAGTCCTTCCAGCGCAACAAGGCCAAGGCAGGATTCCCCGAGGCTCTTGGCTTTGAGGAGCTCTCTGCTCTCGAGGGTTACAAGCGCGTTGAGGTGAGGCTGGCTAACAAGCGCCGGGTGACCGAGATGTGCAGCTTGGAAGACCAATCGGGCTTGGAGGCATGGCTGACAGCCAAGATTGTCGGTCGTCGCGGTTCGCCAGTACTCGGAGCTACGCAGTAGACATGCCTGAGCCAAGAAGAGCTCAGAGCTAGGAGATGGCATGGTTTCTGATATCGCGTTTGTTGTTCAGCATTGCGAGCACTCTTCCGTGAAACAGACGCGGGGGTCTTTGTTTCTTTTATTTATGCTTTATATGCGATGCATTGCGCACGGCGCCTAGAGGGTTCGGTGACCAGTCACTGGTTATCATGTTTTCCGGGATTGGCATTCATACTTTGTGCAGCGAGACCAAACAATCATGCCGTCAACAGTTAGTGGAAACTTATCAACCACTTTATAGGCATTCTATCTTCATAGCCGTCAAGCGCTCGATCAACAACTATCCTGGTGAATGCCCAGACCGACTGACTCGGAAAAGAATATGAATACTGTGGTCACGTCTAGACTTGACATGCCATAAAATTCAAAGATGGAGGCAGTCTCACCTCTGATCCCGCCTTTACCAATGTGCACACGAGTCCAAGACCAAGTGCACTAACGTAAAATCAAGGCTTGAAGGCATCCGGGGGCGGCATACCAGGCGCCTGCACGACACCTTCATTGTTGCCGAGCCAGGTCTCGCGGTTCGAACAGAAGAGCTCGTACCGGGGCTTGAGGTCTGACTTGTCGTCATCGATGATGCCTATCGGGACCGCGATGAAGGCGCCCTGGAGCCGCGCGGCTTCGTTCTTGACGGTGGAGCCGCAGTTTTGGCACTTTTTGGCATGTTAGTATCTTATATCTTGGATTGCTAGGAGGTGAAGGAACAAAGATTGCTTACAAAGTGTCTGAGGAGCAAATTCCCGGACAGCGCCGTGTGGCACTTGAACTCCTTCATGGCGTCTGCGGGTGTGCAGGTGTACTCTAGATCCTGTATATCACCAAGTCTCAGTATGTATACTCTTTAATCTCTTTTGTCCAGTCTTCTTTTCGGTATGGGGTATAGGGTTGAAAATGAGCTTGGCTTACCTCGCTCTTGAACGTGGCGCACGCGATGAACAGACTGGCCGTCGCCTTTTGGCAGTCGATGCAGTGGCACAGGTTGGTGAAGACGGGCGTGCCCGTGATCTTGAGCTGCACAGCGCCGCAGAGACAAGACCCCGTCCGGGGGTTTTCTTTGGTCGCAAACGTGGGGAGTGGTGCTGGAGCCATGGTTTCCTCTTCTTCTTTTTCTTGGTTGTGACACTGTGGGGGTTTGGGTTGTGTACGGGTCAATTGGACAGTTCTTTCGATCTTGTTATTGTTGTACTTTCTTGGATTGTGTACAATCTTGTGGGGCTCTTCTTTGGTAGTATAGATGCAGAGTATGTCGAGCTTCAGATGAGATTGTGAGATCTGCCAACCGGGCTGTGGTTGATGTGAGGTGTATAGAGTTTGGAGAAGCTTACGTCAGATAAAACCAACGTATAGTGATAGGAGCGGGACCTGGAGTCAAGTTTGGAGGGGTCGAGCCCAGCTGGACAGAGTCGGAACAAGAAGACGAGATATCAAGCCCGAGGAATTGATTTATAACACTCAGGAACCAAGACGACAGATGAGGTCTCATATATGGCAATATTTTGCTGGCGCCATGCAGCTTCAGTTACATTGTCTTACCCCAGATGCATCTAAGGAGCGCCGAGTAAGCACAACATCCCCGCAACTAATCGCAACTACCCAATCATGCAGCTCACGGGCCCTCAATCGTTGCCTGTTGTCTTGAACGATAGCTACGAGAAACTTCTAGTCATATCTAGATAATTGGACTTATGAGCATGGGGATTGACTCGATAGGTCAATAGCTAGGTTAGATGTCTAACCAGGATAGAGTGTTTTGTGAGCATTTGTCAAGTTGTCTACTTGTCGCGCCGTCAAGATCCACCCGTCGTGGAAACAATCGGCCGGTCTGCTGCTCTTTGTAGGCTACTGATAAGCACGCTTGAGCATCAATTTTGTCATCTAGGTCCACGAATTGAAGCTCATCTCAGAAAGAAATGGGAATATTCTTGTCGATCAGATAATATTGAGTGTCGCTGGGGAGAGGAAGTAGAGTTGAGTGGCGCCGAAGGTGTACTCCATGAAGACCGAGTGGCTAAGTAGGAGACATTTACAAGCATGAGCACACCCCAGATGTCTGTCTGAATACTTCCTTTTGGCCAGCAGGCACAGAGGGCTTTGCACAGCAAGAAGTTGTGATGGCTTGATGCAAAATCTTTATTATCGAAAATGGCCTATCGTTATTCGGCTTGGAAGAAGCCATCTCAACGCCAGGGAAATGCAAATGATAAAATACGCGAGTAGTTGAACCAGGCCTCAGAATTTTCAGTGTAAATACAACTCCCAGGAGGTATAACCTCATCGAGAAAAAAATAGTGTTCATCATTGGCCGCCCGGGTATGATAGTAGGGGAATAGATGAACTTTCATCTAGGGAAAAAGAAAAGGGAATGATGCGCGACGAGATGTGCGATGGTCACTTGTCTGAGAGAGTTGAAGACCGATGCAAACGGATGGCTTCAAGGACCCTTGCTCTTGTGCATCTCAGCAGGACTGCAATCGCCAATGGTCGATACACAGTGGCGGTTGCGCTCTGTGCTGGCGGGTTCCTGAAGGCTCCTGAAGGCTGTATTTGGACAGACGCACAAGCGGAGCAGCATGGGCGGCAGTAACAAGAGTCGCTCCAGTCCAGTCCAGGTAAGCCATGATGCTTTTCAACCAGTGCATATTCCGCAAAGGTGCATCAAGGGCTAGAGGCTTTTGACTCTCGAGATCTCGCTGCCGCCAAAGCATGCCATGGCTCTTTTGTCGAAGGAAAAGGTGTGTTGCACCTGTCTTTGCTCTGCAATTCTGGAAAATCAAAGGTGAAAAAGCCTGCCGACGTTGGAAAAGCGGATTTGGGTGCTGATCACGTGGTCAAAGCTCAGACCACCCACACTTTTTGGCCCGGCGCTTTCCCGCTTTCGTGCCCAACCCTAATCGACAGACCAAAGTCCCACCCTGCAGAAATATCCGATCCAAATTCTTTCTTCCCCAACTCGAATCTCACGATCCTGGAAAACGACACTCAAGGCAATACCAAATCAACGGTTGCCCATCATGTCGTTGGTCTCGGGAGAGAAGACGAACTTCCAGTTCGTAAGTCAGAACCGCTTTCCCCAATTCCATCAGCTCCCCGACGACCGAAGAATCCGATGCTGCACCACGCCGTCCGCGACTGGGAGAAAAAATCCCCTCCACGAGCGGGCTGCTTTCTCCCCCGCGACGACTCCCACGCATCGATCTTCCCGCGAGCACCACGAGCAAGACCCGCTTCAGAACATTTTTGGCTGACAGTTATGGATAGATCTTGCGTCTCCTCAACACGAACGTTAAGGGTGAGGAGAAGGTCATGTACGCCCTGACCCGCATCAAGGGTGTCGGACGTCGTTACTCCAACCTGGTTTGCAAGAAGGCCGATGTCGACCTGAACAAGCGGTATGCTTACCCCCGAGAATCGATGGCAATGGCCTGGAATTGATGGAACGGTGGACTAACGAGCATTTTGCAACAGCGCCGGTGAGCTCACCTCGGAAGAGCTCGAGCGAATTGTCACCATCATCCAGAACCCCACCCAGTACAAGATCCCCGCCTGGTTCCTCAACAGACAGCGCGACATTGTCGACGGCAAGAACTACCAGGTTCTCGCCAACGGTGTCGACTCCAAGCTCCGTGACGATCTTGAGCGCCTCAAGAAGATCCGCGCCCACCGTGGTCTCCGTCACTACTGGGGTCTCCGCGTGCGCGGTCAGCACACCAAGACTACCGGCCGTCGCGGCAGGACTGTCGGTGTCTCCAAGAAGAAGGGTGGTTAAACTGCTTGCGGCAGTGGAGGAGTGGTTTCATTTGTACTGGTCATCATTGCAGATCGGAATGGCGTGAGGGCTGGACATGGAATTACCCAAAAGAAAAATCATGGTTCATTTGCTTTTGCCAAGGGTTTCGGCATCATTGATGTACTCTAACGAATGAATGAAAAGAGGCATCAGTTCTGAAAATCAAACTACACTCTCTCCGATGACACCGTGATACAGTTATGGATGCTACACAATGACACGACTTGGCTCGGAACCGATGGAGATGCTAGAACTTGAGAGTGATGCAGCCAAACTGTGATCATTTCTTGTTATTACTGTAACTTGAAGATCTCGGACATCTACATCGGGTCATCAACGGGTTCATGTAATACGTTCGAATACTTGATTGCTGTCAAGGGGTATCTCGTATGGTTTAATCCTCGTGGGTAACTGCCATGTCCAAGACCTCGACCCTGCCTTGGCCTCTGGTTTCGTTGCCCAAGAAATCGGACAGAGCCTTGAAAGCGCCTGGCTCTACGAAACCAACCACTTCCCATTCCGAACCCAGAACGTCTTGCGCCTCAACTTGCTCAATGTATCCCAAAATCTTGTCCTTCACGGTACCAGGCGCGGCCTTCTGATCGCCGTCTCCCTCTGCCGACTTGGGAGCCTTGACTGCCTGCTTCAGCACGTTGGTCGAGCATGTGACTCTCAGGCGCATTCTCGCTCTCGAGACCGGGATGGGCTGGTGTGAGATCAGAGCCTTCATGGCTTCCAGAGCCTGACTCTTTGCGCTCTTGGTCGTGACGACGCCGGTCCAGTTGTGCTCCTTTGCCCTCGGCTTGCCGGCCTCTCCGTCCTCGCCGCCGGCGGGCGTTCCCGTGCCACTCGCCGTTGCGCTCTTGTCGCCCTGCTGGTTGTGCGCCGCCGAGCTGAGCATGTCGAGGGCCTTTTCAATCATGCCGGTCGTATACACCCTCTTCGTCCGTGGATCCACCAGTTTGCTGGCGACGATAGATATGACCTCATTATGTACTCGATCTAGCTGGGCCGCCCTCTCTTTTTCGCCGACTTGGATCTCGCCTTTATTTAGGATCTCGAGGATGATGTCGTTGGTCGGCTTGTCCTTGCCAAAGGCCTTGGCCAGGTCCTCCTTGGGGGCCGTCTGTCCTTTGCTGACGTTGAGGAAGACGTTAGGGATTTGCAAGACCTCGTCGATGTCGGTCTCGATGCCCTGGCGCCACTCGAGCACCTTGTTCTTGTAGCAGGCGATCTCGAAGCGCTTCTTGCCCTTCTTCAGCCGTACGAGCGACACGTTGGTGAGCTTGATCTGGTTGCTCGGCTGGTTGATCTGGCGCGACATGGTGACGGATGGTCGGGTATCATGAAAATTTCTATGCGCAAAACAGTAAAAAAGAAGTGCAGCGAAAGAGACGATGCGGAGCGCGAAATGTGATTATATTTTTTCTGACGTCTACGTTGGGTATGACAAAATATTTCTTCCAACGTGGGGCATCAAATCGGCGGGCGGGCGGGCAGCCAAAGATGCGGGACAGGTCCCTTTAGCACGAGCTCCAGCTGTGTACACTGTACCAGCACCTGAAAGGCTACCGAGGCTACCAACATTGTTGACGACCTGCCATTTCTCCAGGGTATGGTTTGATACAGTCTGTTACAGGAGATGAATCACCTTGCATCATTGCCAGTCTACACGCATGGGTCGACACCTATATATCAACAGTTGGCCACCATACATGCGATCCATCAATAATGAATGCAAGGTACACAGACCATGAACGACCAGACTCTCCAGTGGTCCGCGTCTTGCCGTCTGGATGTTCTCGTGACTCCAATAGCTGGGGCGGTCGGTCCAAGGTCCTAGGGCGAGTCAGTGGACACCCCAGTGACCTATGACGCTTATCAGCGACAGGGCCCCTCCTCTATCGGTGTGCTGGCTAGTGGGGCCGGAGACGTCGAGACCGAATCAGGCAAGTACCGTGTTAGCAGGCTTTAGGGCGTCGATGGCACCGACTGCGATAGCGAGCGACTTCATGCCAGGCACCATCGGACCCGTTGTCAGGTCAGCTCCCCCATCCCCCAGAAGCGAAGCTCCTGCCCAGAGCGCCCTCAAGGTCGTTTCATGCTATCTATCTATCTACCCCAGAGCTCTCTCTTCCTCGCTCCGGATCTTGTTCTCGTTCTTCTCCATCTTCCATCATTATTTCATCAACATTACTCCCATTCCTTCTTCATCGCGGGTTTGGTTTCACCTAAGTCCATCTCTGTTGGACCTCTTGCTGCTATCTCTGCTCTGACGGCCACATTCTCTTCTGTCACAGTTTACCACATCTTATCGTCGCCATCATGAGAGTAGCGACTTCGACGCTACTGCTCGGCGCAGCCTCTGTTGCTGCTGCCCAGCATGAGCAGATCGTTCTAGGCGGCTACGACGCCGTCAGGCCCGTCGTGGACTCGACCTCCAAGTCTGCCGGCTCGCTCCTCAACAAGATCGAGGATGCCCTCGGCAAGATGCCCGCCGAGGCCGAGGGTCTCTGGAGCGAGATGCAGCTTCTCGTCCCCGGCTTCATCGAGAAGGCACACAACCTCATCTCCCAGCCCAAGGCGCACAAGCGGATCCCCGATAGCCAGTGGGACCACGTCGTCAAGGGCGCCGACATCCAGGGCATGTGGACGCAGACCGCTGGCGAGAAGCACCGCGTTATTGACGGCTCGCTTGAATCCTACAACCTGCGCGCCAAGAGTGTCGACCCCTCGGCGCTGGGCGTCGACAAGGTCAAGCAATACAGTGGCTACCTCGACGACGAGGCCAATGACAAGCACTTGTTCTACTGTAAGCGATGATGGATCCCTCTCCGTCTTGCATATTTGAGCTGCATACTGACACATGGATCTGCAGGGTTCTTCGAGTCCCGAAATGACCCCAAGAACGACCCCGTCGTCCTCTGGTTGAACGGCGGTCCTGGATGCTCTTCCATGATGGGTCTCTTCATGGAGCTGGGACCTTCCAGCGTCGACTCCAAGCTCAAGCTCAAGTTCAACGACTTCTCCTGGAACGCCAACGCCTCTGTGATCTTCATTGATCAGCCCGTCAACACTGGATACTCCTACAGCGGAAGATCCGTCTCTGACACTGTTGCCGCCAGCAAGGACATCTACGCTCTCCTGTCTCTCTTTTTCCACAACTTCCCCGAGTATGCCAAGCAGGACTTCCACATTTCCGGCGAGTCGTACGCCGGCCACTACATCCCCGTCTTTGCCTCTGAGATTCTCTCCCACAAGAACCGCAACATCAACCTCAAGAGCATTGCTATTGGAAACGGTCTGACAGACCCCAAGACCCAGTATGCTGAGTACCGGCCCATGGCTTGCGGCGAAGACGGCAGCCACTACGGACCCATCCTTGACGAGAGCGAGTGCCAGTCCATGGACAACGCTCTGCCCCGCTGCCAGTCTCTGATTCAGGGCTGCTACGACTCTCAAAGCGCTTGGACTTGCGTGCCCAGCGCCATCTACTGTAACAACGCTCTGATTGGACCCTTCCAGCGCTCCGGTTACAACGTCTACGACATTCGTGAGAAGTGCAAGGACCAGGCCAACCTCTGCTACACCGAGACTTCTTGGATCTCTCAGTACCTGAACAAGCCCGAGGTCATCAAGGCTGTCGGTGCCGAGGTCACCGACTACGAGAGCTGCAACACTGACGTCAACCGCGCTTTCCTCTTCAATGGAGACTGGTCCAAGCCCTTCCACCTTCTTGTTCCTGACATTCTCAAGCAGATCCCCGTCCTCATCTACGCTGGTGATGCTGACTACATCTGCAACTGGCTTGGCAACAAGGCCTGGACTGAGGAGCTCGTCTGGTCTGGCAAGGAGAAGTACAACGAGGCCAAGATGGGCCCTCTCGAGGTCAGCGACAAGAAGTACGGTGAGATCAAGTCCAGCGGCAACCTGACCTTCATTCGTATCTACGAGGCTGGCCACATGGTTCCCTTCAACCAGCCCGAGGGTTCTCTGGACTTCTTCAACCGATGGATCGCTGGTGAGTGGTACGCATAAATCAAAGGCCGAGGTCTTTGAGCATGCAGAGGACATACAAGTGTCTATGCTTCAAACTTGCATACATGGAGTACACGGAATGCCTTGATGGTGAACTGTTGGTTTGTTTTGCCTCTTTAGAGCCGTAGCACAAGAAATCAAATGTTTAATCCAATACACCGAGACTTGACACGTGACGAAACAAAGGTTATTGTGATGATGTGCTGAGGTTGTCTTGTCATATCATAGAAGCAGGACACTGATGGTCTTGTAATCCTGATGAAGCCGTGTAGGCTCATTGATCTTCAGCCAGGTCAAGATTATGATGTAGCCTTGCCCAATGAGACACGGTCTGATTGGCCAAGCCTTGATTTAAGTCTCGCCAATCCAAGTCATCTTCAGTGCTCTCATTGTCACGATTATTGGCATATATCATTTGGATTTGCCAAAGTTCAAAACACTCGGCTTGGTCCGCGAGGACAACGATTACACGCACAGCACACGAGTCTCAGAATGTGACAACAAGAAATTGCGAAGTCCTCCACGCCATGAGCCAGGAGGGTCCGCACTCAAAGAATGTTGTGCGAGTTTCTTCTTGTCTAGTACTCTCGAAAATGAATAACGAGGGCATCCGGCTCAAGATCAGTCGGTGGGGAAGGCTGACCGAGCATGGCAAAAGACGTTGATCAAATGAAATGATATAGAATGGGATACAGTTCGCGGTGTCTCGATACGTTTATTCTTACCGGGTGCATGTAAACGGGTTCAACCGGTTCAACCTGCTCGGCATGCCGGCACCCCCTTGTGGCCGTTCCTGGCGCGAAAGAAAAGGGTAGCTGCAAGAGCTGGTGAGAGGCACAGCTGAACTGTTGATGCGCCATTGCTTGGTCCGGATGTCTTCAATATTCTTGGCACTGGCCGAGTGACATGCCGTCGTAGCCGGGTGCTGCAGCAGATAATTATGAAGGAATTTCGGCCTGCAAGATGGGAATGAGGGCGCCTATTGCACTGGCGCGGGGCCGCTGGCAATGACCCACGACATGATGCCTGAGATTGATCTCGATGAGAGAGGCGTCGCTTTCGAGGTGGTGATCCAACTCTCTGGGTAGCAAAAGGGTCTCAGGGCGCCATATAATTGTTGAAGACAAGAAGTCGACGGTGCGCAGGCCTGGGCCGGAGAGAAAAAAATTCAGAGAAATTTGTGTTCGTTACCTACCAGCGGCTCTGAACCCCACTGAGACTGGCTCGGTGTCGCTCGGCCAATCGGCGCAGCTGGGGTAATTGGACCCACCTGTTTGCTCGCACCGGGCGACACGTTGAAATCCTTTGGGACAGTTGCCAAGCAATCGCGTTGTTGATCCAGTCAGCTTAGCTGTCACTGAAATGTCATCTTGTTTTTCTAGATCAACTTCTGTTCTTTTACATCTACGCCCATCAGCTGTGACGTGATTTTCAACGTTGGCTGTGCATTATAGTAGCATGATGGGGGAAGCCTCACCAAAGCCGCTGTGCCAAAGCCTCACTGCCTTCCCCATACCTGAAGTGCCTAACGCGACATGACAGGACTCCTCGCCGCCTCAAGGGAAACCAGTCGCACCAGCATACGGTAGCATATTACAGGGCTCCCGGAGTTACGAGCACTGTTCTTATCATGTCAACGGTGGAGGCCCGCTCACCCCTGCGACCGCGACGAAATACCTTAGCTGCCAGGGCTGCAAGTGCGGTTGCTGGCGGGCTGAGAAGAAAACGACAAGCAAGCCGAGAGCGAAAAAAGTGCTCGCGTGCCATATTTCCTTCTTCTAGCCTTGGACGTTTCCCGCCCGGGCCTATCGGAGACTCGGAGCCAAGGGACCACGACAGGTCGCCAGTCAGCAGCAGAACGCATACATACCACACAAATTGGTATACAGATTACAGACGACGGCCAATGCCAACGTTCTTTTACCCCAATGCACTCGCAATGTTGTCGATCCGAACCCCGTTTACTCGTCTGATCCCAGCATGTCTGACGAATCAGCCCAGCGGTAAGATGCGGCAGGCACGGTAGGTATGGAGGGTTCTCTCTTTTTGTTCGCTTGTCTCGTTCGCTCGTTCGTCGCCGTCGCAGCCTTTCTATGACCACACCTTTTCTGAGATACAGAGATCCGCCACTACCTTCTCTATCGTCTTGGCAAAGCTGCCTAGGACCCTCCGACCTCCCTGGGGTCCTTCCGGGGCCCAGGAATGGGATTTTGTTCGTTGTAGAAAGATAGGTTCCACCAAACGGTCTGTCGCGACTCCTTTGTGAGGAAAAAAAAATAATACCCGTAGTGTCGTCGGCGTCGAAAAATAGAATGCAACTTCCCACCTCACTCTCCTTCAGCCGTCGTTTCTTTCCTTGCGGCCGTTTGCTTGTTTGTTTCTTTCCGCTTCTGATGAGTGATTCTTGAATTGTACGATTTTTCATCTGCCTCTTGGCCCTTTTTTTATTCGGGCTGCTTCTCGACGATACTCGGCGGCAGTATCGTATCCTCTTTTTTCTTTGACGTGTTGTGCTGTTTGAGCGTTGCTCTAACCCACCACGCCGCGTTTTCGTAACAAACAGCAACCCGCGGATTTGAGCATCGGTCTCGCGCCTCCGGAGACTAGGTGCTCAAGAAATTACAGCATTTTCCAATGTCGCCAGAAAGGATGAGACGAGCATCGGAGCCGCACGACACCCCGCGGGGCCTGCCACCCGCCATCTACCGCCTCGCTACTCTTCTCATCCCTATCACGATTGCCATATGGTGCAACTTGGCATATCTTTCAAGTACGGCACCAGTCTGTTCAACTGCCCTCATCCGGCATTTGTGGATTTGCATCGACAATTCAAGTGCTAATTATTTCCAGGAAATGATCCATATCACTGTCGCACGCTCTTGAGCGACGGCGCATGGGCTCCCCACGCGGGCCAGAGAGACCCAGAGCAGGATTTTGCGAAATGGGAGCCCCATAACTGCCGCATGGTCGAGTACTCGAGAGGCCAGTTCCACGACTGCCTCGGTGGTCGGAGGGTCGTCTTTGCCGGCGACTCGACCATGAGACAGGTGTACTGGGCTGCCGCCAGCAGGCTCGATCACATGAAGGCCCATGTCGCCTTGCTAGATGTTGTCGTCGACGACAGCAAGCACGACAATCTCTTCTTCGAGGCCGAGGGCGTCAAGCTGGAGTTCATCTGGGATCCTTGGCTCAACTCGTCCCACCTTCACAGTGAACTATTGAAATTCCGGGCTCAGGAAACCTTTGCCGATTTTGGTGCTGTGAAATCAAAGGACGACGAGTCAGCTGGTCTGGTGATTTTGGGATCTCCTGGTCTGTGGGCTGCACGCCATGGCGGCGACGATTATTTCGGCCTGTTCAAGCGTGGCATCGACTCTGTGAGGATTCATTTCGGATCCAACCTCCAGGACTCTTTGGTGGCTCCGACCAAGGACTTCCGTCGAAATAACGATCTAGCTCCGAATCAAATTCTCCTTGCACCGGTGCAGGAGCCTTGGTACAAGTCGCTTTCTGCTGACCGTGCTCAGACGATCCAGCCCGAGAAGGTGGACAAAATGAATGCGTACCTCGCGAGGTGGTCTCCGGAAGAGCAGTCACATATTCTTTGGGCTTACAATACAATGACCGAGGGGGAAGAGAGCGCATACGAGATCAACGGCATCCACATTCTGGATCGTATTGCCGAGCGCAAGATTGATGTTGCTCTCAACGCCCGCTGCAACTCTGCGATGGGTCATCAGATTCCCCAACAAGCGACGTGCTGCGTTCGATATCCGAAGCCGATCATGCTTCAACAGGCAGTCTATTTGGCGGCAGCGCTCCTGGCCATTGTCTTGGGAATCCGATATGGTTCCAACACATTGTTTGCGCTCCGATCGGATAACATTGCCGGAGTCGTCTTTTGCGTTCTTGCGATTCTGATCTATTGTCACGCCACTGATAGACGACACGAGTATCTTCGACTGGAGCGTCATTACGACACAGCCAAGTTCTTGGGCAGTTGCTTCGTGTTTTGGGTAGCAAGCTTGTTATCATGGCGTAGCGACAGCCAGCCGGCAGGCCAACCATCCAAGTCTGGACGCGAATCGACCGTACAAAACGACAAGGGTTTTCTGTCTCGCGAGCAGTCCAACGAGTGGAAAGGATGGATGCAATGTCTAATCTTGATCTACCACTTCAACTATGCCTCGCAGACATTGTGGGTATACAAGCTGATACGATTGCTCGTGTCGGCTTACATCTTTCTGACCGGCTATGGTCATACAATGTACCTGCTGAAGACGGAGGACTTCTCGATCCGAAGGGTGGCTGCCACTTTATTCCGTCTCAACTTTTTGAGCGCCATACTCCCGTACATGATGGGCACGAGCTACAACTTTTATTACTTTGCGCCCATCATCACATTCTGGTATCTGGTTGTATACGTCACTCTTCGGGTGTTCAAAAGATACAACCAAGATCCTCTCAAGCTTCTGCTCAAGCTTATGCTCGCGGCGGCGATCACCACTCTCGTCATATTCGTTCCGCAACCTTTGCAGCTCGTGAGCACAATTTCTCGGGTTGTCTTTCATAGTAAATGGGACTCGACAGAGATGAGCTTCAGGCTGAGACTGGATCGCTACGTTGTCTTCTTCGGAATGTGGACGGCATCATTGGTCCATCGCATGTCCGTCTTGCGGGCCAACTCCTCGATTCCGGAATATGCCCAGCTGGTCGACCCCCGAACTGGCCAGTCGAGTCTGATCGATCCAGTCTTGGCCATTCTCGAGTTTCCCGATTATCTCAGCGGGCCGATCAAGCCACTCGCATGTGGCTGCTCAGCGCTTTCCATTCTCTGCTTCACCATTATCACACAGACGGCCATAGGCAACAAGGAACTGTACAACAAGGTACATCCGTTGACGTCTTGGGTTCCAATTGTTTCCTTTTTGATTCTGAGGAACTCGTACAGACGCCTGCGAAATATGCACCTTGCACTGCCGGCAGCATTCGGAGGCATTTCCCTGGAGCTTTATGTTCTGCAGTATCACGTCTGGCTGGGAGGCGATGCCACGGCGAAGCTGGGCATGGGCCTTGGGGATCGCTTTGGAAACCGCAGTTGGCTGGCTGTCCCGAACAAATATCTTGAGCCTCTGCTCATCGGTGGCATGTTCATTTGCGTCAGTGTCTACGCGCGATGTGCGACGGAAGCGTTGACCAGGCGACTATTCTATGGCGGTCCTGCTTCAGCAATGCACGAGGGCACCGATACCGACTCCAGCCTCAGTAGCAAAGAATGGCCAGCAGGGGTTGGCCGAGCCAGCGGAAGCGTATCCCCACGAGGTTGGGTTGGCAGGGCAGGGCAGCTATTGGGCACAGGTATACATATAAGGCTCCTGGCAATTGTCTTTTTGCTGTGGCTTGGGAACCTTTTGTCTTGATTGTGCATGGTAAATGATGATTGGCGAAGGAAGACGAGGAAGCCGATGAAGCAATATTGGCATGAGATACCCCCTTTTTTGGACGTACACCAGCTTTTATGGTATACAATGAGAATGTTTTGATAAGACTTTCAATCAAATATTTATGCAACTTTATGTTGCCCACAGTAGTCTGCGACGGTTGCCTCGGAAAGTGCCGTGCTATTCGTATCCATCGAACATCACCATGCTGTTGGATCATGGCATGGCACTTGTCGCTCCGCTTTGCGTGGGTCACTCTTTTCCCCTTCCGTGGTTATTGCAACTTTGCAAGAGACTGCTGCTATCAGTACATCTCCTCATTGAACAGTACCAATAGCAGCAGCCTCTTGGTGATGGCTTCGTAGCTTTCCATATTAGGTTTTGCACGCCACTTCGTCAAGCCCCGTGCTGCCACAAACCCCATATCCGAAGCCATGGCAACAAACAAATAGAACTATATCTGTATTATATACAACCTTCAGTTCCAGCCTGAACCCTTTTTGGCTTCTTTCGAATAAATATAAACACTCCAGGCCCCTTCGTATAGATGGATTTATTTCCATCCCAAGACACATTGACTTAAAAGACATACAGTACTCTTCCGAGAATACATATCATTGTCCGGAAACTGACACAGATCACGAGATTCATCGCAATATATCACGACACATCATCCGAGACCATGGAGTCGAATAGCAAACAGGCTCTTTCACAGACCAAGAGGGCCCCTGGCCTCGCATTGCTGGACTTGCCACCCGAGACCCGCCTCATGACCTGGGACGCAATCATGGGCTCCGCATCATCCGACATCGCGGAGTCCAATACCGAACAAACTCTTTCACAGATCAAGAGGGTGGTCCGCGGCCTTACCTTTGCGGACCTGCCTCCCGAGATACGCCTGATGATCTGGGACGCAGTCATGGACGCCGACGGGCGCCTCATCAGCACGAGCGCGCGCAGGCCCAAGCCCAGCGTGACCCTCTGGGTGAACTACGAGTCCCGATGCCGCGCCATGGAGCGCGGGAATCACGCGGTCCTCCGGGGCGAGCCCGGCACCGTCCGCGCCCGCCACGAAGAGATGCAGGCGTGCCTATACTGGGGAAACCCGCGGGCGGGCATTATCAGCATCGACGAGTCGCGCTGGGGGCGCGAGGACATCGAGAGCCGGCAGGCCCCGACGCTCTACCGCTCGCTCGCGTCGCTGGCCCGGCGGTGCATCGTCAAGGAGTTCCTGTGCCGGGACAGCCTCGACGGGGCGCACTACTGGGACGCCGCGCTCGGGCACGGGCGGAGCAAGCAGACGCGGCTGGGCGAGCTGTTTGCGCGGATGGACACCATCTTCGTGCGCCCGTTTTGCCTGGACCATGTTCACGATTTCTCCAAGGAGGTCATTCTGTCGCTGGACCCCGAGCACATACGCCCGGTACAGAAACAGCTCTTTGGTGAGAACGAGGACTTCCTCATCATCAACCTGCTCAATACGGCGCAGGTTCAAAAAGCTGTCGGGCTTTTGAGCTCGTGCGACAACGAGACAGTAGAACATATCGTCTACCAGCTGCGCCACATGTTGGAGTGGCTCGACGATTTCCAGTATCGCGGCCTCGGATTGGCCTGGTGGCAGATGGTGATTGGAACCGCACAGCGCATATGGCTTAATTACAATTATGACCAGCCTGCCGTGCGCAAAAATGTCATTACCACGTATCGACCGCGGAGCTATGAGGAGTGCCCGGGGCCGTGCCACTGGGATTCGAAGGACCTTTGGGTCAAGAAGACACTTGATCGATTTCCAGACATGCAGCCAGTCATGGTCCTGGCCATTGCTCCCACCTGCGCAGCAGGGCACCACAAGAAAGAATAATCGTTCTCTTTCAAACGACTTGACTGGATCCTGAGTCTTGACGGTCCGTCCCACCGATGGCGCCGAGATCAACAAGGACCTCCTCGCCTTTAGCTTCCATCTTTTGTTCTATTGCAAACAATTCTGGATAATTCATTGTTTTTTCCCCAATGCAGTGTGATCTTTTTTTTCGTCGCCAGAGATGGAAAACAAAACTATCGACGTATACTTGAGCTACAAGTCAACGGCGAGGGTCATGAAATTCAAATTAATTCGAGTTACTGGTAACTCTACGTATAAGCTACGGAGATGAGCTAATTGATTCGAGATGATTTTCGGAGGATACACAATACGTGTTCTCATTTTTGTTCCGTTGAGACATACAGTTGGAGTCGGCTGTGGGTGTCAATGTGGTGACTGAATCATTGTCTATCAACGACTATCATGCCCTTGATCCCAAACATTACATGTAGCTGAGGCATTCCCGACCCCGTCATCGTCCTGCCAACGATTCCTCCACAGGCTCCTTCTCATTGAGATCCAATTCCAAACTATACAACTGAACTTCTTCCCACACTGCAAGTAGATTTCAACCCTTGTGGCCTCCTCCTCGTCGAGATCCTATCAGAGATTTCTTGGTCTGATCATCGTGTCCTTAGATTATGTCCAACCTCGGAGCCGGACACTTCACAAAGGGGTGGGCAATGGATGAGCGATGGTTGGGTAATGATGGCTGAGCAATGATGGCTGAGCAGTGGTAGCTGAGCGGTGGTAGCTGAGCGGTGGTAGCTGAGCGATGGTCGGGCGACTTGGACCTAGACAAAAAGTTAGCAATCGAGAGAATTGGATGAATTGCCATGAATGCTGAGCGCCTACCGAACTGAATGCCTCAGTAGGAGGGTCAACGTGCTTCCCAATGATCTCGTGGAGATCCCAGAGCGTAATGCGGCAGATTTGGTGGTACGAGGCTGGGCGGCCCTCGCCCAAAGGGCGACGGCGAGGACCGCCTCCGCCGCCCACACTGCGGCCGCCACAAGGAATGCTGTTGATGATGAGATGCTCATATTCGCGCTCGGTATCAGTCTATATCAAATGAAATTAGCCTCTGATCGAACACATAAGTTGGGATGGAATAAAGCTGTGTTGCGGGAATAAAAGAAAGAAAATTCTGTTGTTGGGATAAGATCAAGTTGTGTTATGGAAATCGGATGAAGTTGTGTTGGGATGAAGTTGTATAAAGATACTTGTGATCTGGAAATGTAGTTGTGTTGTTGTGGCGAGACGAAGTCGTCTTAGGCATGGCTCTGGTGGTTGGGCAAGCAGTCAAGGTCATCAATTTTGATGTCTCAACAGGCAACAGGGGAGAATGTGCAGACTGCTGAGTGGGAAGGAGTATGGATTGCTGGTCGTGGAGAACATACCGGCTTCCTGAGGCCGCAGCCTCCCGAAGAGGTGAGCCTGTAAGTGCCATTTTGGTGGTTTTCTTTTTTTTTCGCTGGGCCCGGAGGCTCCCTCCCTCCCTGATCGCTTATTTAATTATATTGACGAAGAAGCCACAACACCAACAGCACAAGGCCCACCACCACTACCAGGTCGGTGGTGGTGGTGGTGGGTGCCGGGGGGAGGTCGGCCCCGGCAGGGCTCCCCGCAGGGGGGAGGGGGAGGGGGAGAAGGAAGAGAAGGAATAGGGTCGTGTAGCGCATGCTCTACATACATTGTCAGTACACCAGCAACCAAGAGTTAAGCAAACGATGATACGTACGGCGAGCAATGTAGGTGGCTGAGGAGGACGACAACCGACGGTTGAATAGTGCATGATGAGTGATTCTATGTGGAGTTGGCATGTTCGGATACCGTAGAGGGGAGGAAAGTCAACAATGGTACGTGTTGCTGAAAATGTGTTTGGTTGAGGAGGGAAGAAGAGAGAAGAACCTGAGACGAGCGAGATTTGCTTGATGTAGGCGCCCGGCATTGCTCTACAACTCGCAAGAACGACTGAGAGCCACAGCAGGTCAGTCTGGACAAATCTGAAGACTAATGGCGGAAGGCACGATATGGATAGGCAGTACTTGAGTCCGCGGACAATCAAACGGACCCCGACTACCTAGGTAGGTACAACCGGAAAGTGCCACATGAGACGGATTTTCTTGAGAGTAGGAAACCGCAATAATCGAAAGAGAACAAGTTCGATTTTTTTCTTTAGTATTTTCGAAATTCATCTGAACATTTTATTCTCTCGAGCGGTAGATTTGTGGAACTTCGGACGAGAAATCCGAGTATACTTGCTCTCTATGGATAACCTTGACATTTGATAGATATCAGAAGTGATCGGCTATATCTTGGTGCTTGAATCGAAGTAGTTGCCGCGGTACATCTTTGATGGGCCAAGACTTCCTCTCGAAAAAAGAACCATGTGGCTTCCTACGCCAGCGATTGCAGCCCCGCGCAGGCTTATTCGTCCAGGGACATCCGTCATGCCTGCGCAATCATAGCTCTTGCCTCGAGTTCCAAACTGGAAGTGGTGCCCGTATTGCCAGGAGATCCCTTGACGACACGACCAGTGGCAGAACGAGCGGTGGAAACATACACGTTAGGCAAGTCGGGGGCCAGACTGGGCCTGGTACGGTTGTTGTCGCGACGGGAAAAAACTCGATCAAGCGAGTCAGGACCAATGTCGGAGCCGGGGGGATTCCTAGTCGACCCGTGCCTCGACGTCGGCGTCCTCTTGCTTCACCTGAGGTGAACGCTGGCGATACTCTTGGCCGCCAGGAGCATCGGCAGGCGAAGCGCTGCGAGACATAATTAAAATGCCGTTCTCAGTGGTGTCGCCCTGAGCCTGGAGCATGGCTCGGCGAGTTCGATTGTGGCTGGTGCAAATTAGTACGACTGGAAGTACCGACACGTACCAGCAAACCAGAAAAAGTGACTTACTTGGCGGACATTTCTGAGGAGCGGGAGAGAGACACAAAGAGATCGTCGCTGGACAACTGGCGGTGATCTGCGTAAAAATGGTGAGTTTCCGGAAGATCAATCGCGAGGGTGAGATAGTGATCGGGTGTCCAGCAGGTACAAACACCGGGAATGGGTGAGGTTTGCTTACCAGAGCTGCTGCCCGTCGGGAACGGACGGATGGAGATACCTGGCAAGAGCGCGAACCGGTGGCGTCGCTGGCGGTATACGCGTCGGGATCGTCTGGGCTGCCGGTGATGATTCTCGCGAGCGGCAGAGTGGCTGTTTGGCGCAAAAGAGGATGCGGGCCGAGCGCGAGGATCGTGGGAGGCTGAGTGTGTGGAAGAGTCGTGGCAGAAGAAGGTGTACACAGCAGGCTCTGTTTTCAGCATCTGTGAGGTCTCGAGAATGCACGTCAACGGTCGTTTACCAGTACATATTGCAGCAATGGTAACCGGCAGTAGCTTTCAACTCAGTCGAGAGTCCACTAATTGGAATTTTGAAAGAGCGGCTGAAATAGCTCAAGCAAGTATCCTATCATATTGCAAACCCGTCGGCACAGGCTCGTTTTGTGGGCAGAAGTGGAGATAATTTACATAGTCGTATCTCGCACAGCAAGAGTGGCAATGGAGTTTATCGCAATATGTATTTGGTTCAGCTTGTACAATTGGGTGAGTGGGAGGTCGAAGATTTTCTGTCTTTCCCTTCCGAATCAGTGCTTCAGAGAGTCTGTGGAGGATGGTCCAACCACAGGAAAGACACCTATGAGCTTATTGGGTGATGTGGACGACATTGGGCGATTGCGCGTCGACGACGTTTGGTGAACTGATGTCGGTGCCTTCTTCCGACTCCCGTCCTTGAACCTCTCCAACGGGTGCCCACGTGTTGCCGGGCTCCAGGTCTTCAAACTTTTCATGATGCAGAGCCCACGGCTCTCCCTTGTTCCACTCTTTCTGGGCGCGATATCTAACGACGATGGCGCGGTATGTCCAGTAATACCAAAGCATAAACCCGAACCAGAGCATGTAAAAGATATAGGACAACCATGCTGCAACCATGCCAGCAGGCGAGGGGTAGCGGGACAGACTGCAGCTTATTGCCATAACAAAGAGAAAAGGATAAGCTGCCCGAGGTAGCAACCTATGAAGATGTTTGACTGCTTGATCCAAGCCAGGATCTCTTTCAGACTCGCGCCTGTCGGAATCAAAGAGTTCACGGCAGAGCAGAAAGATCACGAGCCAGTCGAGCCAGTAGTATGCCTCCCAAAGGCAGGCTGAGATTGGGGCGGGAATAGATCCCACATTAGAGTGTATGAACTCCTTAGTAGCGTAGAAGATATCCATGATGTTGTATCTGGTAAGATGGCAATGATGGAGAGTGGTAGACAGGGAGTTTTGATGGGCTGCCAGTAGTAGGGCTGTGTCTCGAAGGAATAGAGGTGAGAGTGGTTTACTAGAAGAGATCTGATGGCCTCTCAGCAGGGGAGACGGCGATGGTGAAGAGTTGTAGATAGAGAAGTTTGATGGGCTTCAGTAGTAGACTTGTCTCGAAGTATTGAAGGTGAGAATGGGTTATCAGAGGATATCTCATGGTCTTTCTTTAGCAGGGGGGATCGCGAGTCTAAATACTATTTGCGAGGCAGGCAAGAATCCTGATCGAGATAATAATACCGAAGTCAAGGTTGGAATTTTGTGGTGGCGCTGTATTATCCCCGGCATTATATTAGATTAAATCCTGTATTTGACGACTGTAAAAATGATTTTTTTTATTTTTTAAAAAAAACCTTCCATTTAATAACACAGTATAAACTTTCATTATTTTCCAAGGCAATTAACCAATATCCGATATTTCCGTATAAGTAATAATCCTATTAGTGCTAGGTACTAACGCAGGATAAAGACAGAGATTGATAACGTATAGCCTAATTACAACAATAACACGCAAAGCCAAGCCCCCGTTGAGTTGTGCAGCGGCCCGCTTACTGGTACATTGCAGTACAACTAACGGCAACAGGCAGTGGTTTTGTATACAGTCACGAGCCTACTGCCTATGGGCTGCAACAGTCGCTGAAAAGCCTCACGCAAGATCTTGACAGTAGATATCATAGCGCACTTGTCGGCATAGGTTCGATCTGTGGCAGGCAAGGTAATTCAATAGAACGACAAGGGTCCCCACAAAGTCTATCGCAACATGCACTTTATTCAACTTATACAATACAATTGGGAGAATAGGAAGATTTTTTTTTTTCTCAAATAAGGGAGGCTTCCAACCAGTGCTCTGGAGTGTCTAAGGATGATCCAACAAAAAACATACCACAGTATAATCAAAGCTTTCACCCAATATGGTCTCCTCGTTTCAGTAATCTCTGCCGCCCTCTGACCTGCAACAACCAAGACGTTCGGTGGAATCTGCAGAGAAGACCCCTATAAGCTTATTGGGTGATATGGGCGGCATTGGGCGATTGCGTATCGAGGACGTTGGGTAAGTTGATATCGGTACTGTCCTCTTTCGATTCCCCTCCTTGAGCCTCTCCGATGGGTGCCCACGTTTGGCCGGATTCCAGGTCTTCGAACTTTTCTTGGTGCAGCGCCCAAGGCTCGTCCTTGATCCGCTCTTGCCGAGCGTCATATCTCGCGATGAATGCGCGCTGTCTACGTACCCACCAAAATACAAACCCGAACCAGAGCGGTGTGAGGAGCCAGATGATACACGTCACCCATAAAAAGGCCGTTCGAGCACGCTGGGAGTACGGTGCCAGAAACATGGCGACCGTAGAAGCAACCCCCAAAGGCGAGACCAACAGGAATGGCAATGCATCAAGCCATTTAATTGATCGGTGGAGTTTAGGTTCTCCTTCGGTACTGCGTCTGAGCCAAATATACACTCTACACCAGCCGTAACCTAGAAAGAGGATGCCGGCTGTACCAATGAGGCTCTGAAATATGCTGCATGAGTCTTGAAACGAGACGAAATCGTCCTTGACAGTGTGAATGATATCCATAGTGATGCGTAAAAAAGATTCCAATGGTGAAAAGTTGTAGATGGAGGGAGTTTGGTGGTCTTTCAGTAATGAGGTCGCGTTCCAAGTAATGAAATGTAAGAATGATTGATCAGAAGGGATTTGATGTTTGGTCGTCTTCCAGTGAATCAGTGGTCTTCTAGTGATGAGGTTGGGTGCGTTTCGAGGAATAAAAGTCAGACGGGAGCGCATCCTTATATACTTTTTCAGGGCAGGCACATATCCGCTGCGAGCATTGTATAGTGGCACCGAAGTTAAGGTTGAAGTTTTGTGGTGGCGCTGCGCTCTCACCGGCGCTGTATAAACGGTTGGACTTGGCCACCTACAGAAACCATTTCTCCGGCTTCATATTCCACTGTATAATAGATCACGATCACTCAGAAAATAAGTCTCTGCCAATTACCTAGGTACTCAGTTTTTTGTGTTTCGATGTAAATGACGCCTCATAAAAGAGAGAAAATCTATTATATACCTAGGTAACAAGCAGCTTCGGTGTTGCAATAGGCTTTTTGGCGCAAGCCTTTTACCGAAACCCCGACGCTTCGGCACCCCCGCAGACGAATGGGCAATTGCCGGCGTTTATAGTCGAATTCAAACCAATGAGAGCACGTTCAGAAACGTCATTAGAAAAAAGCAATGGGGTTCGTTGGGGAAGAAGTTGTGTTCATATGAGAGGGGTACAAATCGTTCACCAAGTCCCCTATCCAAGTCTACAGTGCCATACAAGCAAATAGTATCAAGAAGTCGAGGATATATACAACCTGCTGCACCATGCTGACCGTAGTTCTGTTGGCACTTGTCACTCGTGCCGTGGCTCAGGGCTTCCCGGAGACCTGCCCGTCGGTGGCGCCCTACAATCCGAATGCCACCCTCGGCGTCTGTCCAACCGACTTCACAATCATTGGGCCCGCGCTCGAGGCCGTCCACGAGAGCGAGACCGCACCGACTGGTTTCGCCGTGGATAACAGCCTGGGCATCTACCTGACTTATCCGCGCAACACGGGAGCGACGCCCGTCAACGTCGCCAAGGCCACAAGTTTCGCGTCGGAAGAGCCGTGGCCGAACGCTGCGATCCAGAACTGCACGGCGGATCAGGACCTCGCCGAGTGCTTCATCAACGTTCAGAATGTCGTGCTCGACTCTGTCGGCCAGCTCTGGGTGGTGGACTCCGGCATCAAGCCCGGCGCCAAGACGGCCTCGTCCCGCGGCGCCAAGATCATTTCGTTCAATCAGACGACGGGAGATGCCATCCGGACCTATATCATCCCGGACGCTCTCCTGTACGACTCCATGAATGCCAACGACGTGCGCATCAACAACACGCTGGGCGCCGCCGGGTACGCCTTCATCACGGATGAGTCGGCCTCGGGCTCGGTCCTCGCCATCAACCTCGACGACGGCACCGTCGTGAGGAGGCTGTACAATACGACCGTGGTCAAGGCCGACCCCAAGTACGTCGGCTCCTACAACGGCGAGCCCATCTACCTCTGGAATGGCACGACCAAGTCGTACGCGACGACCGGCGCCGACGGCATCGCACTGGCATCGGGCAACGTATACTGGGGCGTCTTGGCGTCGCGGCGTTTCTATTTTATTTCCCAAGTTAGTACTCGGCGTTAATTTCCTCTTCCCTGGCATATATTCCGAGATGTGACTCGGACGCGGCTTTGTCTGCTGTCCACATTGAGACATCCAACACCTTACATTGCCCCTACTGTCGAGATCAAGACATCCAACACCTCAGGCAGGTCCTTCGCGACCGAAGATGAGAAATCATTGACACATAATAGCAAGTCCTAATCGATGCGTCGCTGTCCGATGACGACGTCCTCGCCGCCGTTCAGGACCCCGGGCAGCTCGGCTCTGAGCAGGCGGGCTTCACGGCTGATGACCGCGGGAGGGTCTACATGCTGGCCAGTGAGCAGAACGCCATCTACTACGTCGACACGCAGCAGTGCGAGACCACGCAGGAGGTTAATGGGACGCCGGATGGAGGCTCAGGGCCCGTCGCCACCGACAACTACGTCGTCAAGACTCTCGTGAGGAGCGGCCTCATCCAGCACGCCGACTCGGCCGCCATACTCGATGGTTGGCTATACTTCTGCACAAACCAGCTCGAGCTGAGTCCCGGCAGACAGTACAAGAATGTGGACGCGAGGAGGGGCCCGTTTCGGAGCTATCGAACCTGGATCGGAACTGGTCCTGCTTTCTGATGGATGGGTCGATATCGAATTGTGCCTCTTTTGTAACATGGAAGTGTCGCGCATGATCAAAGAATGGGAGGGTGAGGACATCGGGAGCATAGGTAACCAGCTCTCATCAACTGGAACTCCACGTCAGTTTCGAATTGCGTGTAATTGTTGTAATTGAGCTACTTGTAAAACCGCTGTCGTTCCACCACCTCGCCCACCTTGCCTCTGATTCTGACTTGTCTCGACAGTCTGCTCGTCGCACCGAGTCCCAGACCACCTCCACATGAAGTGCCATTTTGGTTTGTCTGCTCGTAGCACCGAGCCCCAGACCACCACCACCACCACATGAAGTGCCATTTTGGTTTGTCTGCTCGTAGCACCGAGCCCCAGACCACCACCACCACCACATGAAGTGCCATTTTGGTTTGTCTGCTCGTAGCACCGAGCCCCAGACCACCACCACCACCACATGAAGTGCCATTTTGGTTTGTCTGCTCGTAGCACCGAGCCCCAGACCACCACCACATGAAGTGCCATTTTGGTTTAATGTCTGCTCGTCGCACCGAGTCCCCGACCACCACCACATGAAGTGCCATTTTGAGTTTTTTATTTCCCCTAGTAGAAGAATACTGGGAATAACTCTGCCAGTACTACTGCGAATAGTGGCCCGGCCGGCCATCACCACCGTGGACGGTGGTGGTAAAATTGCTGGCGGTGGCTGTTGTCACTTTGGTTCGCTCTACATAAGATGAAATTAGTCTATATCCAAACAAGCACAAGGCAAGCTGGGAATGAGATGAAGAATCTGACGTCGAACGCGGTCGGGAGGTAAGGATGAGAGACTTACTCCGGAGAGCTCACAATGTGAAGATCTACCATTTTATCTCACTATTTGCCCGCCCACCGCCTGCCGCTAATCCAGATCGCTTATTTAATGACGTTAAAAAAACAACCTCCACAACGCCACCAGGATTTTTGCCACCACCACCATGTTGATGGTGGTGGTGGCGGCCCGGGGGATGGGGGGTCGGCCCAAAGAAGGCGGAGGAGGAGGAAAGAGAGGGAGAGGACGACCTTATAGCGCATGTTCTACATAGTATGTCAGCACAACAGAAACCAAAGGACATGAAGTTGTGTTGAGTTAGGAATCAGTAGAGGTTATGCTGTGGGCGTAAGATGAAGTCGTGTTGTTGGAATAAGACGGAGTTGTGTGTGGAGTGGTAGTCATGATGGTTGAGACTTGAGGCGGGAATTAGAGAAGGATGTGCTGTGTGTAGGTGCGAGACGAAGGTGTATTGAGTTCGGCTTTGGGGACAAGGAATAGTCGGTCAAACTGGTGGCTCGATAAGGGAAGATGTATGGATTTCTGATGGTGTTATCGATCAGGGCGGTAGACTCGGCATGTCACGATGCTATACAGGGGAGGCAAGTCAATATAAATACGTACTGTTGGTAAGTGTATTCGTTCTTAGGGCCTAGGTACTTCGGACGAAAGTGGTTTGTAGAGGGAAGAAGAGACAAAAAAATCATCCGAAGCGAGATCTGCTTGATGTAGATGTATGGATAATTGTGTGATTGATAGTGTGCTATAAGGAAACATCTCGATGGCTTGTGCATTTCTGCACTGAGCAAAAGCTTCGTGGTATCAGAATGTGTGTTGGCGGATTGATGAAATGAGATTGGAATAGATGCTGAGTAGCTGGATGAATCATGTTGAGGTGCATGTTTGATGGACATGGATGGAGGATGGGGTTGAAAGACGGGGCATGGGATGCTCTTGAAGTCCTGATAGAAATGGGCTTCGTCATCTCTGTTGACCATGACTGCCAATTCCTCACATCTCATTACGAAGGCAAATCAACCATGGCTAGGCCGCCGGCCTTCTGGCCAGCAGTCCGTTCTGGCTACTCATGCCTGGACCGCGGGCCCAGAACACATGGAACTTGCAAAAATTATCAGGAGCCTTCACGGCAACACTGGGGATCTGCAATTATCACGGAAGTCACGATGTGTAGGCAGTCTCCTCATGGTCCAGATCCCGAGGTGCTTGCCTACAACCGGGCGGATCTCCAATTAGCATTTGGAATCAATGGTAGGAAAGGACACGCAACTTCCCAGCAAAGTGAGCTGGACGCATTCGAGTGATGTCTATCAGCTTCCGGACCTTGTCGTCCGACGCATCTCATCAAACTTTGGGAAGGAACAGGACGTTCAGGTGGCCGGTCCCGAGGCCATCCAGGAATCAAGTTCCGCCGGACGACGAGCTTTCCTTGGCATTTCATTGAAATATGGCAGTCACATTGGTCTCGCCGCACCGCCAGAGTCATACCACCTACCGTGTTGTGCATGCCCTGTGGTGAACTCGAACATATTACTTCAGGATGCATGCTCTGGAAGTGCTGCTGAGAGTGCCCACGACAACTTGTGGCAACTACCATGACTTCTACGAGACTCGACGTGACTTCCTTCGATTTTGATATTCTGTGACTCACTCGCCCCCTCGACCTTTGATTCTGATTGCGGATGCTTCTACGAGATGGAGTGCGGAAGTCGGCCCAAGTCAGGGAACGCACCTGCCATGGCGGCCAAACAGGACTTCGCCGTGATTTGTAGTCGCCAACATGAAGAAAACATGATGTCAACGCGATTCTTGATGGCAGCAGAAGACACATGTAGCCAGCCCAGCACATGGGCGCCTTCCCAAATAATTCTTCCACCTCTGCTGGTGCTGGCATAGATGTGTTGCTGGGCACCAAGAATATCAGAAAACTGCAGTGCAGTCTCGAATGCACATGCTGTCCAAGATGCTCTGGCTCCTTGGACTACTGGCTTCGCTCTCAGTGCTTGTAGTATGGATATTTGCCCCATGAATGCTTATACACTACAATGATTAGGTAATGACAGCTCACGAAGGCAACTTGGATGCTGTACACCACTTTCTAATCGCTTGACTACATTACTGGGTGACTGACGACCGTCCAATGATCGTAGCATATGTAGTCATGGCCCCTCTGGCAGACAGCCTTGCCGGAAGTAGTTCAAACGAGATGCGCAGGTCAGGGCCGATTGATTGCTGAGCACAGGTCACCGTTGAAAAGCTGCAGCGACTGTGCACATCAGCCTCGTAGCCAGTGCAACCACAGCCAGTGATGTTGAAAGGTTTCATCATTCCTGCTGTCTCGGTCATGTTACCGGCTACGCATATTCCTGTACCGAGCCAGGCTGTGGTCTGACCTCTGCTTACGAGTGACGAAACCATGCCTGCACAGTCAGTCGGGAGCCGTGTCCAGGCAGTAAAAGTAAGCAGTAAGCATCATATCACTCCTCCTGTCGTGCGTGCCTGTCTGGAAGGAAGGGGGGCCGCACTCGTTTTCGGCAATGCTCTGTTTCCCTTTTCGCCATGGTCGTACGAACTGCTTTCGGAGTAGCTGTTCCGGTTCGGTGAATATGCGGCAGCCAGGCGCGCCTTCTAGCACTGCAACTTCGTCCGATGGTGTCGATTTCACGCATTCATGGGCTTGCGAAAGAGAATGAACAGACGAGAGATATAGCGGCCGACCGTGGCCCGGAGCTATCGAGATCCGTGATGCAACGGCGATGCGATACGCGACGCGCTCGGTTTTGTACAAGAGTTTCTGGAGCTGGCGCCGGAGGAGGAGCTGCTGGGATGGCGACGTCTGAATAACCTACTGGCCCAGCCCCCCAGCCGGAGCCCAGGGCAGGGGTGGAGCCTCTCCCGTCCATTGAAGAATGGGGATCGAAGGGTCAAATCACCATGGTAATTCCGTCGTTAATGCGATAGATTACACTGGATGGGTCCAGGGAAAATGATCCCAGAGGATGGGCAACTTGGCAAGTTGGCAAAGCAGCTGAAAGGCAGAAGGAATAGAAGATGCAGGGGTGAATTGATCGTCGCCAAGGAATTTGGGGGGCCCATCAGATCCCCATAAGCTTGTTCTGTTCCTGTATCCATTCACTCAATTCCTGGCTCCGGGGCATGCCTAGGTAGGTTTGGGGGTGGCATTCCAGACTGTGCCGTTTCTTCAAAAGAACTACGTCAGCGGCAGCGAGAGGAACACGACATGATAGTGGCAGTGATGAGTGTTTGCTGCACCACTTCAAACGAGATCAGCAAGGCTCGTGGCGGGCAATGTATCACTCTGTCTTATTATTTCCCAGCAACCCAGTACGGCCCGCAAGTTAAAGAGCCCGGAATTCAATCAATTGCTACGCTATATGGATATAGTCTGGCTCGTCTGGCTCGTCTGGGTGGGCGCTTCAATTTGCCTTGGATGGGAAGAGGGCTACACTGCCGCCGTCCAACCTTGTTCGTATACAGTAAATGAAAAGAGTCGAGTGGCCAGCAGAGAGCAGGTCTAGTTTTGGGTAGCCCCGGTAGCCCTTTTGGGTAGCCAAGAAAGTGCTCAGCCACGCTCTCTTTCGGCGCGTGTGTGATGCCTTCGTTTCGCATTGGTTTGGACGCTCGCAACCCTCGGTCCTCTGATTGGATTGCGGCCTGCTACGCCCTGGATCCATGCCGGCACTCTCTGGGTTAAGCACTGCAACGATGTGCAATCATTGTCTTCCTTCTGTACGTCGCCATCGCCAGGTCTCTCTGCTTTTGGCGCCCGCGCCGCAAACTCGACAAGCAGCAGCAGTACTTCGCCCAGCTCGGCTCTTCTGCCCTACCTACCAGTACCCGCTGTGTCCGACGAACCCCCCAGCGAACTTTTGTCGTCCCCAATCTCTTGATTTATTTTTAATCAAGACAGGACCTGAGGCTTCTAGCTGCCGCCCATCCCATCCCATCCCATCCCAAAAATTCCACCTCGTTGCATGGCTGAGCCAAGATACGGGAAAGGGGTTGATGAAACAGGGCGATCTTGACTTCCAAAGCGGACAAAGATCCTCGTCCCCCGCTTAATTTGCTTTCGCCCAGCGCGGGTTCAGCTCAAAGGCCCATCCATGCTCATGCTCTTCTCTCTCTCTTGCTTTTTGGCTGCTGCTTTGGCGGCTGCTACCTAACACCTTTTTAGTACCATCGTACTACATTACAGAGTACATGACCTACTAGGTTACAGTGCTTGGCTTGGACCCTCCATTGAAGACCCCCGGAGACCCCAGCAGAGACGCAAATAATCTACGACGTCTTCTCTTCTTTCTCTTGTTCGCCTCTTCATACCATCAATACCTACGAAAATAAACCTACCATAAACATTCATTGTTCGTAGCATTATTCTTTTCGTCTTTTTTCTATTCTTATACTGTCTCATTTCTTCTTCTTGTTTTCCTTTATTCTATTCATTCTTCTTTCTGCAAGTTCGGGCTCGCCTACGTCAGCCACTAGCTCGAACTTGCTCGATACTCCTTTGCGCTGTACCTCGTAATTGAATCTGGTTCTTGGTGAACAAAAAGTGACCAAACATGGCCAAAGTAGAAGACGTCGAGATGGCGAAGAAGAAGGAGGACGAACCGAATGGCCCATACTCGGATCTGCAGCCGCCGACAGAGTACCAACCGATTAATTGGAAGAAGATATTCCTTACGCCCAAATATATACGTATGTTCGTTCTTACTACTACTGCTACTACTACACTACTGTTCGCGATCTCGAACGATCTGCTGCCTCCATTAAAGACCCGCGCGCCGTTGGGCCCTTTTTGCAAAAGACTAACCCGGCTCCACCACTTTATAGCATGGCACATCTTGATGATTGTAATCGCCGTGATCACGGTTCTCATCACCATATATCACGACAAGGTCGTCGAGGTCCGTATATACACTTCCCGAGCTCATGCGCTCTCGCCTCCCATCCAAGCATGCCTTTGACTGATCGCCACTGTAGATATTACGGCCATTTTCGGAAAAAGTACGAGATGTACCCGCCGGCTGGCTCATACCTATTGCCATCCTCATCATCATATCGTTCCCACCGCTGTTCGGTCATGAGATTATTGGGCTTCTATGCGGTGTCGTCTATGGGCTATGGATCGGCTTCGCCATTGTTGCGGCCGGCACCTTTCTCGGCGAGGTTGGAACGTGGTTCGCATTCAAAAAGGCGCTCAGGAGAAAGGCTGAAAAGATGGAGAGGACGAATCTCAACTATGCTGCTCTGGCTAGAGTGACCAGAGATAGTGGATTCTGGGTATGGCTATATCCCTCCTGGAATGCGAAGCGGCCTTCGTGGCAGGCTAACTTTTCATGTAGATGGTCTTCATCATCCGCTTCTCCATCGTGCCCTCGCACTTTTCGACGGCCGTCTTCTCGACCTGCGACGTCAAGTTCTGGCACTTTTGCGTCGCGACGTTCCTGACGCTGCCCAAGCAGATCTTCATCGTCTACCTGGGCGTGCTGCTCGTCGCGCAGGACGAGAACAACAAGACCCAGACCATCGTGCTGGTCATCACCTTTGCCATTACCATCGTCATGGGCTGGTACATTTGGGTCAAGATGAAGAAGGCCAAGGCCGTCCTGCTGTCGGAGCAGGCCACCCGCCAGGCCAACTACAGCATGGTGCGCCTCGGACAGGATCAGGGCGCCAGCACTGCCGCTCTCGCACCGAACGCGGAGATGAACGGCAACGGCAGCGGAGACGAGAGCACCGAGAGGACCAGCATGATGTGGGAGAACAGGACGGACGCGAGGCAAGATGTTCCGCTGGGCTATGGGATGCAACAGTCGGGAGATGTGGGATTGGCGCACGGAGACCCATATGCGTACCCTCGCTACGATACGGCATCGCCGAGACCGGAAATGTCCAGATACGATACGAACTCACCGAGGCCAGAAGTCTCCCGGTACGACACGGGTATGTCGCGACCGGAGAACCCGGGATTCGACACGGCGGAATACCCAGCGGGTCCATACCAGCAAACCGAAGTGAGGCCAGCAGCGCCGGCCTACGCCATGGAGCAAAAGCCGTACTACCAGCGGCCGGCGAGACAGGAGGCTGCGCCGTCGTACACATCAGCAGATCAGCCGCAGGTGGGCCGGGAATGGGTATGATGAAATAAGTTGGGGGTATATCACTATACTTTTTGGGACGTCATTTTTGCGAGGCGTTTGGAGTACTTTGGGGACAAGAGTCTTATCATTATTCAGAACTCTAGATGCCTCATGGATTTAATCGAACTATTATCGAGGCTTTTTGTTTCATCCAATGAATTTTGCAGATTCCGCAGATCTGTCAGATTGAAATATCTTACAACACAATTATGGTAACGTGGATTTGCAGGTTACCTATCGGTGTGCGCAGCCTCATACCATGACGCCCAACTTGTATACCGACTACGACACACCCGTCAGAACTCAGCCTTGCTCGTCCTACATGCGGTGTGACCCGAAAGCGGGCAGTAGTATGATTTGCTTCCGTCAGTGAAGCCCGAGGAGCCATTTTGCGGCGCGTACTCGAGCAAGGAATGGTTCTGTCTTGCCTGCTGGCATTGCCCGGGGAGTTCGCGTGGAACCTTGTGCTGCCAAAACCCTCGTGGCAGCCCATTGCTTTTTGCATGGTCCTCTTGATGCACAAAAGACTATTTTGACGAGAGTAAACAGTTAGGCCGGCCATGGCCGAAGCGTTCGGAATCGCCAGCTCCGCCGCCGGTATCGTGTCGCTGGGCCTGCAACTATACCGTGGGATAACAACCTACTTTGATGCACTGGAAGGTCGCGAAGACGATCTGGCCTCGGCGAGAGCGCAGCTCGATAGTCTAGAGGACTCCCTAGTGACTATACAGTCAGTATTGCCCCCTTCGACCTTGGCGTTGGCGACGGCCAGCACGGACTACGGCACTGTGCTACCGATAGTAAGAGAATGTGAGAAGGAGCTGAACCAACTCGACACTCTTCTGCAAGAATTGGCTGGTTCGAGTAACTCGAGCAAGAAGCTCAAAAATAGGGTAAAAACACTCAGGTTTCCCTTCCGCCGGGACAATCTGATGAAGTTGGAGGACAGACTTCACAAGACGAACAATGTGCTCCAAACGGCTCTGGGTGTATTCCACCTGTAAGTCACCCGGCCGACCTTTGACCTACTGATCACGCATGAGGCTAATGTGAGGCTGGTAGGAACAAATCGCTTGACAATGAGCAAAAGCTCGGCAACGTGGAAGCCGCGACGATGCAAATCCCGGCGATCAACACTGCGGTGACCAGTCTCGCCAACGACTTTGAAGCATTCGCACCAGAGACCCTTTTCCGACTGGCTGAAGTCAGGCACAGTCTGGATTCCGTGGCTCGTCAAGATGATATTCGTGAGCTTTCCAGAGCTGCCGAAGACCACAGCAGCGTTCTCTGCCGCATCGATGTTTCAGTGGCCCAGATGGCTGCGACGACAGAGAACAAGCTCGCCTTGATAGAGAGCAGCGCACAGGATCTGCTTTCTTCCGAAGAAAGAATTCTGCAGAAACTGTCCAGTCTGGAGAGCCTCCTCGGCTTGCAAGGTGCCGAACGCCCGGCGAACTCGCAGGTTGTCTTGCGACGGGTGTTAGCCAAGCCTAGCCAGACTCGAGAAATATTTGACAGCCTGACCCCTTTCCGGGCAACGACAAGACACCATGACTCGAGCTTCCAAGAAGCCTACGATTTGTCACTCAGCTCAGAGTTCCAAGGTCCCTCTTGTACTTGTCTGCTTCGGAAGAATCGTCAAGGGACCAGTCGAAATTTCGGACCTTTCTGGTTGCGCACAGAGACCAGCTACCACGGACATAGTCAGACTTGCCAGCTTTCGAAATGGAAACTGGGAAAACAGCGTCGCTGGTTCGAGTTGACTGGCGCTGGGAGATCATCATTCTGGTCATGGGCCATAGCTGTCTCCTTCGCCATCAATACAGGAGCCGGTGGACTGAGTATCAGCCCGAACATCAGTTATCGGCCTGTAGTAGATGAGGAGAAATCGCCAGTGTTTAGGGTCCTGAACGTCCTCAAACGTTTCCTTGAATGGGGCTCAAAGGAGCGACTAAACCAAAGCGAGGTATCTCGTTGCTTGAGCGAGAGTGCCAGTATGATCCTGACGCTCTACCAGGAGAAGAAAGCATTCCCTTACGAGGTCAACACGAGAGGAGAGTCGGCCGTCTACAAAATGGTGGTCAATTTCTGCAATCTACCGTTATCTCATTGGCGCGGAGCTTTCAGTGAGTTCGTCGTGTGGGCTGTGGAAGAAGCAGATTTGCCGGCAAACATTTGCGACTTTCGTGGCAGGTGAGTTACGCCAAGAGTTTCTCTTTGCCATTCAAAGCTCGACTGAATGCAAGTTCTCACGACGCGACGCCCAGAACCCCAGTCATGGAGTTGGCTCTGAACACGAGGATCAGCGGACATAAACACACACAACTTCTTCCTTTATTGTATGACAGGGCGCCTGAGTCAGTAATCAACTGCGACATGGTTAACAATTGGGGAGTTCACCATGGGTTATCGCTGAAAACTGGCGGCCTCATTGTGCAGCACGTGTCCGCTGAGCCTATTCTCGAGCATATTCAACATAAAAGTAGGTCAATTGAGCATGATGTTGGGATAACCGGAGTCAACGTGCAAACAGACAAAAGCTCACAATTATAGTTTTCGATTATGGGCCAGCATGCATAGCCATTTTCGCCCACTACCGCGCACAACAAAACAGCGATCTCATCGATGCCATGGATATTTCAGAAGTCAATTCGTTTGGTCAAACACCCCTACACCTGGCAGTGGGAACACGCAATCTCGATGTGTTGGCAGCAGTGCTGCGTTCCTCGCACATACTCGATGTTTTGCACCTACGAGATTTCCAGGGAAATCATGTCATCGATTATGCAGTATATCACAATAGATGGTGTGACAAGTGTCGGGACTCCATTTCCTGTGCAGAGTACTGTTGTAGCCATGCCCTTGACATGCTGCTTCGTGTCGAGGGTTGTTTCGATGGCTACCTTGAAAGTATCACAGATGCACTAGAATTTGTGGATGCTCTTCAGGTCGGGCCACTCCGATCGGATTTTCTCTTGTTGAGCGAACTAAAGATCAAACGGAATCAATTAAAACAGTTGGCATTGGCGCATCTTGGGAACGAGGATATACAACGCTACAAGCTCGATCGGGACGATGTGTTGGACCACCATGGAATTGATGTTGTCGAGCGTCTCGACGACATGGGTATCAAGGTGCCTACGACGCTCAAGAATAGTTTCATCAAGTCTGCTCGACGGCGCTCAATCTATCACCACTTATCCCAAAACTGGGGATTGGATGAGTCAACTCCCTTTGCTCAACTACTCTTTGACCTTGGGTTCCACGATATAGACGAGCCAGATGAGTTGGGATACACACCGTTGATGCTGGCCTGCGAAGAAGTCCCCGAACCAGCTATTGTGCTTTGGTTTGTGGAAAATGGTGCGGATCTTACTCGAAGAGATCCACGCACGGGAAGCAGGACGGCTTTTCGCACTCATGTCAATCGAATCGTTGCACAACAGGTGTTGGAAGGACTGCCGAGGTGGTTGTCTTTTTCTGACCGCTGGGACCCTCAAACAGCATCCTTGGTCACCAGGGTTGTGCCAGTCGACACAACTGATGGCTGCGAGTGCTATTGTGCCGAGAGTGGATGCAGTCCTGCCTCCATTCTATTTTGGGAGCTTTGGGAAGCATACAAAGAGGGCGAGAGATATCTACCAAGGCCACGCAAAGCTCTTACAGAGGTTGTGGCGGAGCTTGCATGGTATCTGGAAAGATATTCTTTGGACTTCACGTCTCATCGCCACGTCTGCTTGGCAGCTCTTCGTATGCTCACATTCGAGGCCCTCGGGATCAGCCATACTTGCGGTTGTCAAGATAGGTGGGACAAACCTCAATTGAGCAGTGACGAGATCCAGCAAATGTGGGAGGAAGAGGCGCACCTCATCGAACGCCTGGAGGAGCTGCAGATAGAATTCGAGACCAAGTTCGATGAGTTGGGTATAGTTTTTAGCACGTTCCTTACGGCGCAATGGGCCCCACGTTTGAAGGATGTTCTGAGGGAGCTGGATTGGTACAAGCTGAGTGAGGCAGAACGTACACGCGCAGAAGCTCTAGGAGTCGAGTGGCAAGCCCGGGAGGAAGACGAGCACGGCGACGATTCCGACGCCATCGTGAGTGTGGAGGATTTCTTTCGCGTGCTGCGTGAGATTGAGAAGGAATAAAGAACACTTGGTAGGTTTTCTGTCTTCTCCCCCTTTCGACTGGAATGAAAAGCAAACTGACATGCTGCCACGTCACTATCATTGGCCGTGGGCAATGCCTGCGGAGCACACACGCACGCGAGGACACCTGGTTTACCCAATTCATATCTATTCCATAGAAAATCTGTGCTATTGTATTTGTGCGCATTTCATGTCTATTTACTCGTGCCATCTGAGAGGACCAAGTGGTTTAGAGAAACAGATCACCAGATCTCTGCGACTACGCCCCGACGGCAAGGACAAGCCCCGAACCCCTTCTTGCCAAAAAGGAAAGTAAACAGAAGTAAATTTAGATCACACCACTTGTACACCTGTTTCATCCAATTCCATCCTCCCATGGCGACTGAAAGTACAAGCGACTTTCTGGTCCTATCTGTGTTATAAACCGACGAGCCCTGGCCTTTTAAGAGACGAATAGTATAAAGTAGCCCAGGCAGCTTCGAAGTCCAAATATTTGCAGAATATATCTGGATAAATTACCTGGAACTGGTGGCATACTGGCCCTGGCCTCGCCCACGCCGCCCCAGGCCACTGTGACTGGAGGACCACGTCGACGATTTACATGATCATAAATGTGTAGTGTATGTGTATTTGCGGCACCAGAATCACAAGTGCCACAGAAAGTATGCCGTTAAACCATTTTTTTTTTTTTTTTTTTACCAGAATACGACCCGTATTTGTACATCACAACGGTTTCGCTTGCAGTGTGGTGGCCATCCGCACCAAGGGGGAATTCCCGAGCTTCCAAGTCGTATTTCACATTTCGATACCATAAAGTTTTCCCAGCATGAATGATCAAGCTCCCAAAAAATAATTACAAGGTCGGAACAAAAAGTACAAAGCCAACGCTCTTTGCCCACAAACGCCAGTTGATGCTTTCCCGCAGCCATTCAAACGCCGTAAGCTATCCGTGGATAGTCCACCATCATGATCCATCCAACCCATTGTCGTGTCTGTCGTGTGGCTCTCTATTCTCAGCAGAGAAGGGAGGTGTAAAGGGAGGGGGAGGAGGAGTGTCTCATGAGGCGGCCTTCTTCTTCCTGCCGCCCCTTCCTTTCTTCTTGGGCTCCACGTCGAGATCCTCGTCGCTATCCGTGTTCTCGCTCGCCTTCTTGCCCTTGGGCTCCTTCTCCTCCTTCTCGCTGACCTTGGCGACGATCTCCTGCAGGAAGTCCCACTGCGGGTTGCCCTCGACGGCCTGCTTGAGCATCTGCGCCGTGATGCGCTTCGAGTTCTTGTCCTTGGCCACGTCGGCGCTCTTACCGACGATCTGGACCATGAAGAGCTCGAGCGCCTTGCCCACGGCTATCGGGGTCTGCTGGGCGACCTTGCCGACCTCCTCGTCTGCTTGCATGATGCGCTTGATGCGCGCGGTGGGAAATTTGGTCTTGACTGGGGAGTGCATAATCTCTGGCTGCTGCGCCTGGGCGGCAGCCGATTTGCGAGGCGGCATGGCGGCCGATGGTTCTGCAGGCAGCTGTGGCGGTTGCTGATCGTAGGCGGGTGGGAAACGGGGGCTCTGGAGCTGAGCCGACTGCTGAACTTGTGGTTGCGGTGGCAGATAGTGGTTTGAAGAATCCTCGGTGAAGGTGGAATAGTATGGTTGCGGACCGGTGAGACTTGGTGGTGAATTGTGTTGCTGCTGCGGGGACAAAATGTAGGCGGGCTGGGACAGCTGGGCGTAGAGGTTCGTGGGCGGCGGCGGCGAAGAAAAATATGGTTGTTGAGATCGGGCAGAGGTGGGCGAGGGAGCGGTATAAGTAGAATTGTAGTTGTTATAGGTCGCGGGAGAAGAATAAGTTTGGTGGGGCTGTGGCTGACCAGCTTGAGCGTAGTGGCCGCCAGGCTGATGCTGGTACTGCTGCTGCTGCTGCTGCTGTTGGTGGGAGCTGCTGTTATAAGTGGATGACGGCGAGTATCCAGAGAGGGAGTTTGGGTTCGGGGCGGATGTGAATGATGCGCCGCCGCCAGCATTTGGGTCGTGGCCGCCCGAGAAGAAGGACGAGAGGTCGGGCGACTTTGGCGCGTACGTTCCCTCCTCGGTGGACATTTCTTTGTTTTCCTTCTCTTCTGTCTCTCCGAGGTATGGAGGTACACTTTATTCTCCCACAGGACAATCGAGTGGTGCAGCTAGTGCCTCAGAACAGACCAGAAATCGCTGGTACAACACGGACTATGTCGTTCCCCCAAATTTCGACGGCTTGTGGAAAGGTATACAGTATATACCTTAACTATAATAGGCCCGTACTGTATAGGTAGGTAGGTATCGTGAGAGGCGGCTTTCGGTGGCTTGTGAATCACAAGTGAGCATTCGCCGCAGCAGCCAGCAAGGGAGCTACCGTCCAATGGCGACAGGGGTGCTTTATCGATGGAGGGGCTAATGCAAGACCTCGATAGCTTCGAGAAGCGAGCCGGATGAGACAGACAGGCCTCGTTGGAGGGTGGACCTCTCTCTTCTCTCTCTCTTTTTTCGGGGGGACTGTCGCAAGCCTATATATTTCTCTCTCCCCCCAATCCAATATGGGCCTGGGTTTTATAAACTTTATGCAGCCTCTATGCAGATGCACAGCCGCACATACGAAGACGGAATCCGGTGAAGACTACAAATGTAGACCTTTCAGGCTTCCTATATCATATACTTCGTACACTGGGAACTGAGTCTGATGGCAGACAGAAGAGCTCCAATGTTTATGATAATAATGGTGGGGTCGTGCTACTTGACGATCACGACCTCTTCAACCTCTGGCAATCCGCGGTGCGGCTTGTGAATCTCGGATTGAACGGGAATATGAACGTGTTATGCGCCGGATCAAGTAATGACCGATTGTCGAAATGTCTGGATCGGGGGGGGGTCTCCAGTTGGACGGGCGGCGGGGAAGAGGCTGATTGGAATTGGTCGACTTGGGTGATTTTTCGAGCTCGATGTGGGGTTATTACAAAGTGACTTTTCGTTTTTCTTTCACTCTGTCTTTTTCTCTCCCCTCCCTCGTTGAGTGGCCATCACTCGGGCGGCGCTTGAGCTTTTTTAAATATCCAGTTGGGACCCGACTGCAACCAAGGATGGCCAGAGTCAGGGGTCGGAGGAACGTACCTAGCAGGGCACCTAGGTAGGCCTTGCCTGGCTGGCGCCTGAGCTTGGGAGACTTTTTTTTTCTTTCCTTCTTTTCCCTTTGTACCCGTTCACCTCACCTCTTCTGAGAACCCAGCACAGCCACCGAGAATATTTTTGTCGCCCAGCTCTGCAGATCACTGGAGCCCGTTCCAAGCCCGTCATTGACCCCACGCTCCAATCCAATTGATCGATCTGTCGTTTCCGTCCATCGACGTGATTGATTGCTTGATTATCTTCAACGGCGCCGCTGCCCGCCATCCGATACATCCATCATTTTACTATTTACGCCAGTAATACCACCATCGCGGCCATGAGAATTCTTCAAAACATCTAGAACTAGGCCCATCACGTCGCATACTTTTGTGCCATTGCTCGACTTGCGCACTATATTCGTCACACGCGCTGAAGCCCACGCCAGCCTAGACAGCGTTGTCTTGCAAATACAAGAGTCATCTGATCACAGTTTTTTGCTTCTGTCATCACCCGCATCCTCTTCCTCCCCCTGCCTTCCGTTTGATGAGGTTAGGCAACGGGAGTCGACGCGCTAGCCCGGCGCAGTATGTAAGCTCAAGCTAGGCGCGCTTATTCCACACCAAAGGCAACGAGCTGGAAGACAACCAGCTGTCTTGAAATTCTTGAATCAATCACTTGCACTGCAGCCTGAACGAAATGTTTGGCACCTACAGGTTTGGGGTCCATTCTCTTCTGCAGAAATGCAGTTCGGGGTAGCATACATATCGAGCGCCGCCTGAGCGTGCAGCGATTGCAAGGCACCCTGCCGATGAACCCTCAAACCATCTCCTCGCGTCATCTGCACCTCGCGCGCCCAGATCGCATGAGGCTGGGAGCTACGTACCTGGACTCCTACCTAGGCTGAACGTATTCCGTTCTCATCATTGCTTACCTGCATACCTCCCTCGCCTGGACAAGTGTCCATCCTACACAACTTGCCTCGGTCATGGATGATGACAAAAGTATCAAAGAGCTTAAATTGGGAGATCATACTACAGGCCGGATTAGAAGCCGAGTATTTACTCCGGTATTTGCTAAGGTTCCTTTTTCGTTCCTGATTGATCCGTGACCTTTTACTTGATCTAATCTGACATGACACGACTGGCATCTATTTCCTCTATTAAAATTACTGTGATTATATGTACAATGTTGTGCGCCGGTAGTTCGTTCTATATCATGATGGCAGTGACTCGCGAACGCACTGCACAACGCTCTTCAGGCCTTTTTGCCTCTCCTCTTTGGAACTTGCCAGGAACAAGGCGGCGACAGGCCACGCGTGTATCCCACCGGGCTCGGCTCTACTGCTCACTTTGATCTTGTTCTCCTCCAAGAAGTCAACCAGGCCCTCGATCTCTGGTGCAAACACCTCTTCCGCACCATAGGCAAAATACATGCCACCTTTGGGACACGCCCTCTTCCACCATGACACGTCTCTGCAATTCCCCGGAGATATCATCGGGTCGTCCGTTCTGGCCTGCTTACCGACATATTCACGTGCGTACTGATGCAGGTTGCCACTATCGAGATAGTCGCTGGCCGTGTTCCGATGTCTCTCGGAGACGAGAGTGACCCACGGCGAGATGAAGGCGGCCATCCCGGGCCTCGGGAGCTGCCAGGAGCCGCTCTCGTTCATCTTGCCCTGGTCGTACTCCCGGTTTGCGATGTGCAGGAGCAAGCTCATCTGCACCGTGGCGCCGGCGCTGTCGCCGCTGATGCAGATCTTGGACGCGTCGCCGCCGACCGTGGACACGACGTGGTCGTAGCCGGCAATGGCCTCGTGGAGCTGCTTCGGGAACGTGCCGTCCGGCACCAGCGTGTACTCCAGCGCGAATACGGCTGGGTTCTGGAACCCGCTCTCGCCCATCATGCTTAGCCACGCCAGGAGATATTCCAGGTAAAAGTATGAGGATCCCACTGTCAAGTCTTGGGTCAGTCTTTGCGTCTGCAGATATGACGCGAACCGGATTTCAAAGGAATTCCTGGTTCAACAATGTCTGAAATCCCAAAAATTTCCAGCATCAAGACCAAGAACTTAGAATCTGCTTACTGCTGAAACCGCCACCTATTGCGTGTTAGTTCAATGTTATACTATGCAAGGTGAAGACTTCTTACCATGGGCATAATATATACAGACATCAGGCTTCTTCAGCGGATCCTTGATCATCCATACGCCCTTGAACCGTTTCTACTACCTGTCAGCCAGGACCGCTTTGCTCCCATGTTGAGCCTGTATACTCACATCAACGTGCTCGTGCCAATGCACCGGCTTTTTGATAATGCCATGCCTCAGCATGCGGAACCGCATAAACGGCAGCGCGACCTCCCTCGAAAAGAAGACGCGGCCGACGCTCGGCGACACATTGGCAAAGGCGTACCGCACGCAGCGGATGACAAAGTCCTCAAACGGGCTGGCGACCTGGACAAAGGGGCTGCGCCGCTCGTAGGGGACGAGCAGCCGGTCGCGGAGGAAGGAGTAGGGGAGGCGGAATACTGTCACTCGTTAGTTACCGTTGATATATATTTTGAACAATAGCATTCATTTCCTATTCTCCCACGATGCGAACGATGTGGACGATGCCGGGTTTTCAGTTTGTACTCCGAGGGGAGTTCTACTTACACAGGAACGGCAGACATTGCAGCGCCGTGGCCAGCGTCCCGAAGAGGCCTACCCGGAGGAGCAGCTGCGGCGCCAGGAGGACGCAGAAGACGAGGCAGTCCAGGTACGAGATGGGTCCGAGAATCATGGTGTTTGGAAGAAATAAATGATTCGGGGAAATCTAGGTGGCCGTGGTCAAGTTCTCATTGCTGTGTGTGTAAGCTGGTTTGACGTGAGGATCGAACGATCGAAGAAACTCTGGTTACTGCTACTAGCAATTGAACTGCTTTTGGTTGCTTTGCTGTTTTACTGTTCATTCGTATAGATGAGAGATTGTGTTTTGAACATGAGTTCGCAGTCAATTGAACATGGTATTTCCCATCGAACGACACTTCATAATTCCATCGAGATACGAAAAAAGCACGTGTTAATGAGGTTGTTCTCCATGTAATAAGCTGTGCATTTAGCGGTTACTGGTGACGTCGAGGACTCCCTGCACAGGCATTGTTACCGCTGCACTGCCGCCCCCAATTACCTGAGGCGGGTCCCCACTACGGGGTACAGACACGGCAAAGGACGGGTTAGGTAACCGTGGATGAGAACAAATGTTCCATGCCGACCATTGACAACCTTTCTCTCCCGTCCCGACAGTATGGGATTTGGTATGTACAAGAGGAGCAAGACATTCGACGCAAGGATACACTGAATTATGCTCAGAAGTCTCTTGGCTGCCGTACGTTGTGCATGCTTCTGGCGCCCAGTCGAAGGCCGAGACACCGAGAAAGAGCCGTCTTTCAATGCAAGGGTCAGTTGAATGGAAACAGTAAGCCGTGGTACGAGGGCGCAACACGCCATAGCATCAATTCGTGTCTGCATGCAAGTGTTCACAACCTCATGACTGTTCCTATATCCGCTCGTGCGTAGTCAAGGTGATAAAGGTTCATGACTTGTCATAATTCTCTATTCTGAGATATCTATTAGATCTTTTGTGGCTCCATGATATGCCTATATAAGCATTGGTATACTCTGAACATGGAACGTCGGTTCCGGGGTGGATCGGATGCTTTTCCATGAGAGTATGCTCCGGAACGAATCGTTGAAGCTCACCCCTTGTACTCTTCCGTGGGACTGTTTGCAACGCAAAGCTGTCCTAGTAGAGATTTTGACGCATGCCGAATCTAGTTCGTGCGTATTATTGATTGAACATCGGTTGATAGTATGCAGCTTAGAAGGCGAAGACCTGGTCCTCCAGCTTGCTGACGGGACGGGCCTTCTTGAAGCCAAGGCTCTCGGTGGCCTTCTTCAAGCCGCTGACCATGGGGGGAGGTCCGCACACCAAGATCTTGACATCGTCGGCGGCCTTGGGCAACCATTTCTGAGATCCAATTAGCATTGTGATTTGCAGTATACTGCACGCGTGTACTCACGGTGATCATATCAGCAGTAACGTAGCCAACACCGCCGGTCCAGCCCTCCGGAGGCTTGTCCAGAACGTAGTGGACTCTGAAACCGCTGTCCTCCTTGGCAAGAGCGTCGAGGTCCTCCTTGAGCAGGATGTCCTGAGGCGTCACGTTGGCGAAGATGAGGTCAATCTGGGTCTTGTCGCCAGTAGGTCTTCCGCGGATGACAGCCCTGACGATCTGGAGCATGGGAGTGATACCAGTCCCGCCAGCAACCATACCAAAGTGGCGCACCATGTTGGGAGTGTAGACGAAAGCGCCCTTGGGGCCCTTGACCTTGATCGTCTGGCCGACATTAAGGGAGGCCATCATCTTGGAGATGTTGCCGGTCGGGTAGGACTTGATCAGAAGATCAATGTAGCCAGGCTGGTGGTCGCCGGAGATGGGAGTGTAGGATCGAACAATCTCCTTGGTGGAGCCATCGGGTTGCTCGCAAGCAGCGCCAATCGAGATGTGCTGGCCGATGGGCAGGCCGAGGATAGTGGTCGGGCTCGGAAGGTTGAAGCGGTAGCTGTAGAGGGTTAATCAGTGTCCAATCGCATAGTACTGCACCGCAATGGCCTGCTTACATGGCGGTGTTGTGGGAGAGAATGGTCTTCTCCTTGAGCTCGAGGTCTTGGAAGTTGTCGGGCTTGAGGAAGATCTTGGGCACTGGTCTCGTGTAAGTTCATTGTCACGGTAATCTTGCTTCTCAAGGCACATACGCTGGCTAAAGTACTTGAAGGAACCCAAGGCCAGAGCCAGGAGAACAGCGTAGGGAGCCCATTCCTTCTTGACAATGAGGGTGCCGAAAATGAGCAGACCGGACGGGATGATGATCCCGTTGAGGTTCTGACTCGAGGTCAGGGACGAGGCGGCGCTCATCTTGAAGGTGACTGGTTTTGGGAACCAAAAAAAAGAATAAACACCTAAAAGAAGAGAAAGTTACAGTCGGCCTCGAACTTCCACTAGGAGAGAACGAGAAGGGAGCTACTCCACGAGGTGTTGTGAAGTAAGCGACGAGATCTTAATAAAGAGTCGGGATTCGGGCATGGGAAGCTGGGGGCCGGGAAATATTTCTAAAATCAGCCCACCTTCGAGCTCAAGTGTTGAGCGACCGACCTTGGGGTGAGAAGCTCCGATGCTGGGAGCCGAAGGGGCCTCTGGACGAGCGACAGCTGCAGGGCACTGCGGGTCATTGGCTTTGGAATCTGGGACAGGCTGCTAACACAGGCACCAGAAGGTCCAGAGCCCCCGCAAATTAGCGGTAAGGCCAAGACTGCCAGGTGCCGAGGGGGGGGGGGAAACATCGACACTGGGTTTCTGATGGTTAACTTGCCGCAACAGAGTTTAGCGGGCATCTCGACGTCCGATGCGATGCGATTCGAGGACTGCTTACCGTTCCCGTTCTTTTGGTAGATTTCTGCCGGGGGGGGGCTCCTCTCAACTTGCCGCATGAGATTCTCCAAGTCAAGTCCCAAGAGACCCTGAATCGTCTCACCGGCCACCTGATAGAGCCGCCAACGTCACCGTTCTAGTCATGGTTAGACTTTGCTTCGCGTATACCGCTGTCCAAGTTGTTCTTAGCGAAACTCTTTACTAGTTCAGGGCATACATCTCGTGTGTCCGATACATCGGAGCTCTATCTTTTTCATACATACCAGACCTGCCTGCGTGTCGCCGAGAAATCGGAACCGCAACGACCCTATTATCGGCTACTAAACTCCTCACCCCACTTACTAGGTATACCGTATACCGTCTCGCGATTTCACAAGGTGTTTTCTCGGCAAGTCCCTCAATAACATAAGTGGGGGTTCGTCATCTTTGCTACAACACTACCTACCAGTACCGTCTTGGTCGGAATCGGAACGATCAGCATGGGTGACAATATCGAGGAACCTCCGTTTCCTTTGACGGATGTGGACAAATGGATCCTCTCTCTGACAGACGAGCAATACAAGTATCATGATTGGGAAGATATGCGCAATATTGTCAGTAAGTACAGGTTGATATACTATATTTTTGTTTGATTCGTGTTCTTCTTCTTTGCCGTACATTCTGAGCTGAGTGATTGCTACAGAGGAGAACAACCTCTCAGTTCTGAAGCGGAAACCGTCAGATCTCCGTAAATACATGAAATGGACAGCCGAGACCAAGGCGGAATATGGCTCCATGACCCAGTATCTTCTCGCTCATCGCCTGCCAAAGGCCTGGGGCGGACCTCCCTTCACTCCCAAGTCCGACGTCCCATTTGAGGATCCATCCGACTACAGCGTGTTGTTGAATGACTGGCCCTACGGACTCACCCCCGATATCAAACACATTGTCGTCTGGTCGAGAACACCCATCAAGACCGACTCCGAGACTGGCGATATGACCCCGGAGAGTAGGCGCATCATCGAGTCGTTTGTTAAGAGGTTTTTCGTCGACAAATTGGGCCCCAGTGGTGCAGACCGAGTACTCTGGTTCAAGAACTGGGTCGCCTTGCAAAGCGTTCCAGCATTGGAACATATCCACGTCATGGTTAAAGACGTTGGACAGGACACCTTGGACGAATGGTCACGAAAACTCGACAGCCACAATTAGATATTAGAGTGTAGACGTGGCTGAGAATCGATATGACTGTGGTCTGCGTCCTTCAAATTGCCCTGTGCATATGTAGTCTGGTGTCTATGCAGCCCGTCGCTGCTTGCGGTTGCCGGCACCCTGGGGCATGGCGGCGCCCTCGGGAGGTTGCTGCATGCCTCCCATGCCTCCAGCCATGTTCCGTGCTGCGCTCAGGAACCCCCAACCCTTGATGACTGTAAAGACGGGGACAGCCAACCATAGGAGCCAACCTCCGTTGCCAAACAGAATGACCGTGATGACGGTGGCCCACGTGACCCAAATGGTATCCCACATATACTCTGTCAGGCCAGGTGCGTTCAAGTCCTCGCCAGCTGTTCTGAGAGCTTTGGTGGTGGGATCATACTTGGGACGGCCGGTAGACTCCAGGATGTATTCGCAGACGAAAGCCGGGATAGAGAGAATGATGTAATATAGCAGAGACCGGCGCCTGAATAGAAGGTTGGAGAGCACAAATAATGTGTTGACGATAAGGGTACCAAGGTGGAGGTTCTTGAGGGCCTCTGCGTTGGACTTGGCCCTATCCTTTCTCGCCTTTTGAGCCATGTTGATAGCGAGGGTTTGTTTGTTGTCGTGGCGCCTAAGACTAGGCTTGGACGTATTTCAGGCGGTGACGTAAAAACGACAAGTGTCTTTTCACGGGATGCCAGAGGACGACGAGCGAACGATATCCAGATATTAGAGCCTAGAGGGCTGACTCGGCTGAGATGAGTTGGGCACGTGAGATGGTGGACACTGGAGAGGATGTACGATCCGGTAACAATAGAAATCAACAGGCGAGCTGTCCAATTGTTTCGTTGGCCTGGGATGATCAGAAGACACAAAATGATGAGGCTGAAGTTGGGATGCGGCGGACTGGGATCCAACCAGACCAGGTCGCTAACCTAGACTCGTGTGAAGCGGGCGTCGAGCACAGTAGACTTTTTGCGGTTAGGCGCCCGTCGCCTCCGATTGTTGCTGGGCTGCCACCAGCGCCCGCGGGAGGCCGGTTCAGCGTGGGCTCCCAGCCAATCAGAGGCCCGCACGGCGCTTCCACCACAACATTGAGAAGCTTGGACGGTTACCAGGGAACGCCTGCAACCGTTATCCCATGCCACCTTTTTGACTTTCACAGGACGGAAGCGGCTGTCAGGAAGATCATTTTTCTTCCCTCGACGACGACGACGACGCCTTCGACTTGGTCTTTTGAGAATAGGGACCGAAGAAGGGCTCATACGCAGTGAGACGTTCGACTTTTGCGACCCCGGGGAGACCGATATGCAGTAACGGGGCTTGGGACTCTCGTGCCCAACCTTCTCTTTTCGTTTCAAGCCGCTTTCAGATGCGTGCTCGAGGAAGCAACGATCCGGTTTTTGCGACAGCACTCGCTCCTCGCCGCCACTCGCCTAGGGCCTTCCTGGCCTGAAAAAGACGTGCTGTAGGTCGTCAAACACGATCCCGATTTCCATAATCCGATCGCATCCATCCGGCCTTCGCAGCACTTCGCACGGAACAGAGGTCTAGCCGCCGCACTCACGGACACAAAGACTCGCTCCGTTCGTGCTGCCACAACCCGGCCACAACAGTTGGCTGTGGAGACTTGCAAAGAGCAGTCGACCATCTTCGCAGTGCTCGCGGTGATTGTGTCCGCGGCACCACATGGCCATGCGCAGATAGCCTCTGTGTTTTCGCACCCGCCCCAACCCTCACGAGCGACCTCCGTCATGGGGCTCTCAGCACAGGCCGTGACAGGCCAGCTGAGACAGCTCATATACTATCATCTCGACAATATCAACTACGAGAATGCCCTATTCTTCGCCGAGAGACTTGTTGCCCACGACCCGCGCTCCAGCGAAACCGCTTACCTCGTCTCTCTGAGTTACTTTCGCCTAGGCGACTACCGATCGGCGCACGAGTTCAGCAAACCTCTTGGATATCGAGGTGTACATCTAGGCTGTGCATACATCTTTGCCCAGACTTGCTTGGTCCTCGAGCGCTATAGGGATGGCATCGCGGCCTTGGAAAAGTCGAGAGGGCTTTGGACCAACAAGTTCAGCTTTGGAAAACATGGGCCTTCGACTCGGGCATCGAACCCAGATTCTGCCAGTGTCGCCTGCTTACTTGGAAAACTGTACCGAGCATATGATGACAAGAAGAAGGCCATTTCACTCTTCGAGGAGTCGCTGAAGATCAACCCCTTCATGTGGGATGCTTTTACTGCGTTGTGCGACATGGGCGCAAATGTCAGGACCCAGAATGTCTTCAAATTGAACGAGATGCTCCTCCAGAACTTCGAACCAGACCACCCGAATGGTGTTTTGTCGGAGCAGAATGCCACAAACCCGCCCGAGGTTCCTGCACTTAGGAAAACAACACAGCGGGGGCCGAACCACGGGCCGGATCCATTTGAGCCACAGAAATCCACGGATAGTGACGCTCTCACGGGAAACAATTTGTTATCGGCATCGATTACAGAAAACGATTTCATGCTGAAGATCAGTGCAGCTCGCTCTAGAATGGCGCACAGCACGATTCCAGTGCCTGACGGCATGGATACACCGCCGGCAACCAACGTCGATCCTTCATATGTCGCTCGCACGGGCTATCCTCCTGATCCGCCTGCTCATGGAGCACCTCGAAAGACCAAAATTGCCGCGGCAGGAGAGGCAGAGGCGCCCCCCAGAGTGGGCTATCGACTTGGCACGCGGCGGAATCAGCGGCATCAAGACAAGGCGCACGACGAGCAATCTGTGGAGCCACCGCATCCTCATATGTTAAGAGCTTCAGCCTCGGCAGCCGTGTCAGGAATAGAGAGGAAACGAACTGTTTCTGGTCAGCCCGTTCAGCCACGCCAACCGTCTGAAGAACCTGGAGCCCCACCGCGACGAAGCACAAGAATCAACATGTTCAAAAGCACAAATACGAAGACGAATTCGGGCGCAGCAACGGTCGGAGCAGTCCCTGCGCGAGAATTGAAGAAGGCTAGGCCCCCCATTTCAAGGATCATGCGACCTACCTCAGCCACCGGACCCAGTGTTGGTAGGGCCGTCAGCGGGAACCGAAAACCGGTTGAGGATCACGGAATGGATGTCGACCACGCCGAGGCGCCAAGAGTCAAGGAGCCACATCCGCACCCGCCGGTAGTGAAGACCGTCGAGCCAGAAGTTGCCAAGGCAGAGGAGGCCCTGAAATCCCTCCTCAGTCTCTTGAAAGCTTTCGGCTCTGGTTACCTTGCCTTGTCGCAGTTCCAGTGCTCTGATGCGTTGGTTGCATACAACTCGCTGCCTTCGGGCCATAAGAATACGCCGTGGGTATTATCACAGATGGGTCGAGCCTACTATGAACAAGCATCATACGCAAAGGCCGAGGAATGTTACAGAAAGTTGCGTGTTTTGGCGCCGTCTCGAATCGAAGATATGGAGGTCTACTCAACTATTTTGTGGTTTCTCAAGCGCGAGATTGACTTGTCCTTTTTGGCCCACGAGCTAGTAGATTCATACTGGAACAGCCCACAAGCATGGTGTGCCCTTGGCAATGCCTGGTCTCTAGCTCGGGATCACGAACAAGCATTGAAATGTTTCAAGCGCGCTACCCAGCTTGATTCCAAGTTTGCCTACGCATACACATTGCAGGGCCACGAGCATGTCGCCAATGAAGAATACGACAAGGCTCTCACAGCCTACCGCCAGGCCATATCGGCTGATCGCCGCCATTACAATGCGTACTATGGTATCGGACGCGTGTACGAGAAACTTGGCAATTATGACAAGGCTTATGCCCACTTCCATTCTGCGTCGGTCATCAATCCCACGAATGCTGTCCTGATATGTTGCATCGGCAACGTCTTGGAGAAGCAACGCCAAACGGTTCAGGCGTTGCAATACTTTACCAAGGCCACGGAACTGGCGCCGAATGCTGCCCAAACACGATACAAGAAGGCCCGTGCTCTGTTGGCGCTCAACCAGCTTGAGGCAGCGCAGCAAGAACTCGAGATTCTAAAGGACCTTGCGCCAGATGAGGCTACGGTGCATTTCTTGCTTGGCAAGCTATACAAGTCCCTTGGTGATAATGGTTCTGCCATCCGGCACTACACTATTGCTCTGAACTTGGATCCAAAGGTATTTATTGCTCCCATGGATGATTTGCAGATGCACAAATGCTAACTGACGACCCCAGGCAAATCAACAGATCAAGGAGGCCATTGAGAGCCTGGAAGATGACGTGAGCTACGATGACTCGATGATGGCATGATGCTAGAGTGTCCGATCTTGCATTGGGCGGAGTGCATACTCGTGAAGAGTCGGCCTTTTGTGTTTGCATTATTGCTTTCGGCGATATGGGAGTAGTCCTGGGCGAGTCCTGGAGAGAATGTGCACGTTCTGCCCAGCCTAGGATTATGAGGTGACGAGATCAGACATAATGACTTATTGTCTGAGCATGAAATTGGTTTGGCATGGCAAAAGGAGTTTTGGGTTTACTAGGAGGGAACAGTTTGGAGTCGCATCAAGTGCCAGGGCTTCAATAGACATGACCTGCACAGGGCAGCCGGTCATCTTGTTTACAGGTAGCTGTACCGCACAGGATTGTGGATAGGCATGTGTACATTAAGGAAGCTGCGGTAGTATGCCTCAAGGTACGGGCTGGACAGGATTGACCTGCCAATATCCGTCTCTCAGGTCACATAATATACAAGATACCAGAGAGCGAAACCTGACATCTGTGACGTCTTTTTGCACACAGCTGAATGTTTGCAGCATGAATCATCACTGTTGTAACTTGGAGCAGATCAGGCGGCTGTCATGGTGTCTGATGACCAGGACCAATAGCAGACCAAGGTCCAAAATCGAGTCCAATGCACAGCCTGGTCATGGCAAACAATTGAGAGACTTACTAAGGCACTCAAGAGTATTCAATGCACGTAGGCCAACTAAGAGCTCAAATCTCGCGATAACCTGTAGTATACTCTGCATTCAATCTGTTGTTGTTCAGTAAAGGTTGTTGCAAGGGGAAACGCACGGACCCGTTTTGAACAACTCGCGTCGCGCTCCTTTGCATAGTGCGTGCACGGGCCAGTTTTGGGAACGGGAAACAGCCCGAAAAACACAGCCAAAATAACACGCCCAAAGCGACGCTCCTGCACCCCGGACCAGACACTCGATTGGAATTAAAGAAGCGACCCCCAGGCAGGCGCTGATTTTTTAAAACAAAAAAACCCGCCTGACAGGCAATTGCTCACCCCAATACAGACTAGTGCATTTTTGGCCGCCCCCCGAATCAGTCGCAACCCAAGGCTGCACAATCAGTAACTGCCAGATAAATGCAAAGCCCCCAGGATCCTCGCCATTCTTCCGTTCTCCTCCATTCCCTTTTACAGCAATCAATCAAAGCCATCTTCATCAACAATCGACCACCGCGTCATCAAAGCATCCGCATCCACTCCATCAACTAAACACATCTACACACCAACACATCCATCAAAATGACTGGACGTAAGTTGCAATCTATTCGCGTCTCCATCAGCACCTCTCATCTACGCGTCGCATCGGAGGGGGTTGTTGTCGATTGGTGTCGAGGTGGGGTGAAGTGGTGATGGCCTCTAGTAGGACGCGTCCTGCTTCACCGATACCCCGCCTCGACCACCACGACGCGACTCCGATGCATCATCTATTGCTTGATTTATTTCATCTGCGTCAACAACATGCTAACATGTCTTCTTCATAGGCGGCAAGGGTGGCAAGGGTCTCGGAAAGGGTGGTGCCAAGCGCCACCGAAAGATTCTTCGTGACAACATCCAGGGTATCACCAAGCCCGCTATCCGACGTCTCGCTCGTCGTGGTGGTGTCAAGCGTATCTCTGCCAGTAAGTCATGGCTCACTGCCGCTCTCATCCTCATCATCGATGCTAACCATTCTCTTCACAGTGATCTACGAGGAGACCCGTGGTGTCCTCAAGTCCTTCCTCGAGGGTGTCATCCGTGACGCTGTCACCTACACTGAGCACGCCAAGCGCAAGACCGTCACCTCCCTCGACGTTGTCTACGCCCTCAAGCGCCAGGGCCGTACCCTGTACGGTTTCGGCGGTTAAGCGATGCAACACTTGTGTCTCCTGTGGGAGTTTGGTCGTTTTGGCGATTGGTTGGCATGATACACTATTGGCGTTCTTGGTATTCACAAAGGGGAAACATGGTTTTGCGTATGATTTCGATAATTGCGGAAGGGCGTAGACCAGCTCAGATCCCGAAGGGAGAGTTGGCTACAGCATGGCCGCGCAAACAGACAACATGATACTGAATCTACTCGCGTCTGCTTCGGCAGCGCCAACATGAACAAACAACAATACTTGACTTGCCATGCATTTGTGATAAATTGGCTTATGCATCTGTAGATGATTGCTCTTGGTGGTCGTAACCAGTATTCTACCTAAACTCCGCAACTCCAGGCACAATGTTCAGCATCCATGTTAAGTTCTGTCTCTGTGCTCTTTGCCGCTGTCCCTGTCAGATCGTGTTGTGATGTCTATGGCTCCGCCCTTTAATTTCCATGTTCATGATTAGCCATGGACTTATCGCGTCAAAATCATTATACACCGAAGACGCCGCAGCATCAGCAGGCCTTGTTGCCACTATGGATTGGTACGGCACGACCAGAGCCTTGGGTATCATGACTGTCACTATCTCCTTCTTTGGTGTCTCTTTCTCCCCAGGTCAAGCAAGCAAGCCTTCTACAAGTATTTCCTCCCGGCGGCAGCGACGCGCTGGCGGAAGACGGGGCTGGTGACCTCCATGTTGACGCGGTAGAAGGGGCTCATGCAGGCCTTGACCCAGTTCTCGTAGATCTCGGTGAAGAAGCTCTTGACGGCCTCCTCGGTCTGGGGCGAGGTCGGGTTGGCGGCGATGCTGGTGGAGGAGCGCGAGGCGACCGACGACGAGCCGGCCGACGAGGGCTGGACGGGCTGGTGCAGCAGCAGGAACTTGACGTTGCTCGGCGTCACGAAGCAGGATATGTACGAGTTGAAGAAGCGGTCGACGTGTTTGAGGTACCTGAAGAGAAAGTGCGGGACCGTGTCAGCGTTTCTATGTCTTGTGCGATTCCGTAGCAATTCCGATCCTTTGACAGCAAGGGAATACACCTTACATCTGGCTGGTCCCCCACTGCACCTCCTCTACGATGTCGAGCGACGAGTGCACGATGAACTGGTTCATGTGCCGCGACTCCTCGCTGAAGCGCGACTGCCCGTCCCCGCCCTGCTTCGAGGTCCCGAACTCGTGCTCGAACAGCGGGTTGTCCTGCGTCCCGACGATGACGAAGTAGTATGACATGGTGGGCGGTTTGTCTCGATCGTGCCGGGGAATTCGTGAATGTAGAGAGAAACTGTCGCTACCGTAGTATCATCGGGGGTGCTCAAGTCGTGCGCAAGCGATTAAACGTGGGTTGTATCCCGGGGCCCAATGGTATCGGATCCGATGTTCCAACACGGCGCATCGCGGGCATAGAGACGCTGCGGTCGGGAGCAAGCAGCAAGCTAGGCCTGGGGGGATCCCCTAATGGTGGGGCCGCCCATCTGTGGGGACAACATTGAATGGAAGCGGAACTTGGTACGTACACGCCATGATTTGTGGCCCGTGCGGCTGCAATCGTCGTTCTCGAACTTTTTGAAGCTTCTCCCAGCGCGACCGGTTTCTGGGGAGGATCATTTGTACGATTCCCCCGTCCATTCCAACACAACCCCGACTCCTAGACACAATGTTCGGCTTCGGCGCATTCAGGGCGACGAGCGCGCTCTCGTCGGGCCTTTTATGGTAGGTCAGGCTTCCGCAGGACAGCGCTGAGGGCGATCCCATCTTCCCGAGAAACAACGAACGTTGGACGACCCCAAATATGAATTGAGCTGACGGTCCGCCCGAATGGATATAGGAAGACCCCGTGGCGCCTGTCGAAATTCCAGAAACTGAGGCAGAGGAGGAGGCTGCGGGCCGTGGACGGCGTGATCGCGACACTGGACGCCGCGCTGGCCAAGCAGGGCGAGACGGTCAAGAGCATCGAGACGTGGAAGGCCGAGATGCCCACCGAGGCCGAGATGCTGCCCCGGGACAAGTACACCATGTTCGACCGCAAGGAGAAGAGGTACAGGAAGGGAATTCACAGTGAGTTTGCCCCGTTCGGTCTTGCTATTTGGGGAATGCCTGGGTATTCCGTTGGCATTCTTGTGGCTGTCAGGTGCCGGGCGGATATGATATACCGGACCGGGAAGGTTATGCAACAAGAAGCGTGGGGATGCTTCATCGTTTCTGGGCACTGGCTAATTCGAATTCAACAGAGCTGCCGAAGTGGACGAGAGTATCACAGAGAGTCAACCCGCCAGGTTATTAAGGAACAGCATGGGTGGAACGATCGATCTCTTTTTCTGCACGACCAACACACCAACAATACATCGGCCCTCAACAAACCTCTTACAGAGATATTAGCATTGGAATGGCGGGAATCGATACACGCCAGATACATGGCGAGATGCGTAAAAAGCAGCCTACAACATTAGGCTTGCAATGTATACTATTGTAGCAGATCACATGGGCTTAACAGAACAAGCTCTCTGTACATGAAATGATATAGACGATTTCAGAGTTTCAGCAATCAAGACATCATGAATTTCGTTCGCCAAGGCATGCCTGAGCATGGTACTGATTCTCGAATGGATATGCGTAGTGCTGGTAAATTCATGGCAACAGCAGCCTGATCCTCGAATCACAAGCTGTTGTTGGCCTCTGCCGAGGGTATCTCATATCGTACAACTCAACTGGCTGCAGCATCCCAGATGATTTATCGCAGCCTGCCGTAATCCTTCTCCATCTGCTCATCGTTGTCATTGTCGCGATTCCGCTCATTGTCTCTCATCCTCTCCGACTCAATGGCGCGGCCGAGACCACCGCGGCCCTCGTCAAAGTCGTCGCGGTACTCGTCGCGCACCTGACCGCCCGACTTGCCACGGCCGTACTGTCGGCCCTCCTCGAATCCCGGGTCCAGATCCGTCCGGATGATGCGCTCGTCCAGTTTCGTGCCGCCAATGTACTTTAGGCAGTCCAGCGCGTCCTGGTGTGTGTAGTACTCCACGAAGCAGAAGCCGCACGGGGTCTTCTGGAATCGATCGAGACCCATGATGAGTCGCTTAATCTCGCCGCACTTGGAGAAGAGGTCGTAGACTTGCTCCTCTGTTGTGTAGAAGGACCTGTTTCTCATGGTCAGCATTCATGGCCGATAATGGAAAGAGCCTGAATGCGTGTCGCCCCTTAGAAGCCTTGGCCTTCAGACAGGTCGCCTGAAATAGGCGTTCCTTCCAAAGTCCGAGAGCACGCCTCATTCAAAGGGAGTGGCTTACAGGTTGCCAACATATAGCGTGGTGGCATTGGCTAGAGGGTCCTCTTCGGGCTTCTCCTCTGCCTTCTGATCAGCCATCTCCGCATCCCCATCTCTATCCTCGCGGGGGCGGTCATTCCGCCTGCGCTTGTTGTTCTATGAGAATCTGGTGAGCCCTTGATTCTGGACGGAAACTTGCAGTCGCGGGTCTGAGACGAGCGGCTCCGACTTACTCTGGCCTGGTAGTAGGCGCTTGGCCGGTCCAGTCTCTCGACTGTGCTTCTGTAACCTCCGCGCATATTGGCGAGTTCTTCTGGTAAAGTTGATTTGTGAGGAAGAAGAGCTACGGAATTGGTGTAAAATCGTGGATATCTCAAGAGGTTCAAGACTGTTTGTGACTGGAGGAATTGAAGGCTGAACCAATGAAACGAAGCTCCGGCTACGTAAGGAAAGGCTGCGCAATTGGCTGTGGAGCTCGGGCCCTTCCTCCGTGCAGCTTTCTTTGAACAAGGCAACGCAACGCGACTTTGATTTGCTGTTTGGCGCGCTCAAGGTGTGCTGCAGGAGGGGCAGGGATACGGTCCGGTAGCTGTTCGCTTTGGGCTTGGTCCGCTAAAAAGTTCCCAGCCGGATGCGCTAAAGTTTGGGTTTGGGGGAGCTCTGCCGTTGCTCTGGCTTCCGTGCTTTCTTTGCTTTGAGCAGGGCGTCAAGGACTTCTTCAAAATCCTCGTCACAAACAATTGAATCACCACCACACCCTCTTGGGCCAGATTCCAGCTTCGAGTGGCCCGCGAGCGACGCACGAATCCCAATTTGGCTTCTTCCGGAGCGGAAATGCACTTGTCATAATACGCGCTTCTGCCTACCATCCATCATCGCCTTGCCGGAACAGAAGAAGAAAAATATAAACATGCCGAGAATAAAGGGCTGGACGCCCGCCTGGCTCGACAAGCCCGCCCCGGGTTCCAACCTGTTCGCACCCATCAAAGTCGACAGCAAGAGCTCTCCCTTCACATCCAAAACGAAGCCCAAGCCTGGTCCCACGCGCACGATAGCTCAGTCCGGATCTCAAGTCTTTGTGGCTGTTGGCAAGGAAGTCAGATGGGCCGATCTGATTGACCTCAAGGAACGATGGGAGGACAAGACTTCAAGAGGTCGATCTGGGGTCAAAGTTAAGCGCGAGAACTCTGGCAGCATTAGCGACGACGAGGTGCTCAAGGCCGCCGCGGCGGAGGACTACGCTGGCTTCCGGGTGAGTGCTACCATGCCTGGCTCTCTCGACCGACAAGGCACTAACATTCCTCTCTAGACTATCAATGTTTCTGTCGGCTCCGATATCAAGCAGCTGGTGATATCGCCCTTCGCAGACTACCTTGCAGTACTGACAACTCATACTGTTCGCATCTGCGCTGTGCCAGATCTGGCCCACCTATCACAACCCAACAATGAGATCATCAAGCCCAAATGGTGGACTTTGGGGCCCACGACTCACGTTGTAGATCAGTCGCCTGTCGCATCCGCATTATGGCATCCCCTCGGCGTCAACGGCTCGGCCCTCGTTACGGTCACTACTGATGCCGTTGTCAGGGTCTGGGAGCTCAACCCTCTGGACCGGTGGTCCTTTGACAAGCCGACTCTCACTATTGACTTGATCAAGCTAGCAGACGGCACATCTCTGGACCAGAACTTCTCCGCCGCGGCCGACGTGACACGCAAGGGATTCTCCGCTGACTCTTTTGAGATGGATGTCGCCGCCGCATGTTTTGCTGGACGAGGCTCAGGTGGCTGGGCGCCGATGACGCTATGGGTTGCGATGACCGAGGGCGACGTTTATGCCCTATGTCCGCTTCTGCCGAGCAAGTGGGCTCCTCCGCCTACTCTCATCCCATCTCTATCTGTTGGCATTGTCGGCAACCTTGCTGCCATTGAGGACGACCCAGTTGTTTCACCCGCCCGGAAGCTATTGGCCCAACAACAACTGGACTGGATGACCGACCTGGACAACCAAGAGCCAGTCGAGGTGGATGGACCCCTGGGAGAGGCGCCGGCTGATATCTACAACCGACCCAGCAGGCCCGGTGTCGTACCCCGGCTTCAAGGCCCATTCGTTCTGGACATGAGCCCGGAGATGGAAGACGACCAGGATACACAGCTGACGGATATCTTTGCCATTGGACAGAAATTGGACACAGCCGAACTAATGATGGGAGAAGATGAGGAGTTGGAGGTCGACGACATCGATCAGGAGGGACTGTCGCTCAACGTGGTCTGCTTGTTGTCGTCTAGCGGTCAGTTGCGTGTTTGTCTCGACACCGATGGGGTTGAGGCACAGTGGCTGCCGCCGCGGAACAAGTTCAGAGTGATCAGACAAGAAGACGAACCCGAGCCCACGCTGCTTACGTTCCAAACTCTCGACACTCTGAGCAGCCTGGAGATAACAGAAGGCGCTTGGCCCATGTTCAGCCACGATGTCACCTCCCGGTATGCATTTTACGTGACCAACCCTTCGAGTATTACATATGTATCCCTCTCGCCCTGGGTCTTCCGACTGGAAAAGGAACTTCAAGGCGACTCCGATGCTGGGTCAGAATTCAGAATCGACATCTTGGTAAAGGGGCAAAGTTCGATTCGCGAGAGGCTACACACCATCGACGGTGGCGTGTCTCAACCAATCCCGGCCGTGGTACCAATTCGAGATCCTGACCTTGGATACCTCGTGCTGACTGCCACGGACGATGGGCCACTCTGCATCATCTTCGACATGCCAGTCTACGACTTTGAACCTATCAATTCTTCTTCGCCAAGCGTGGAACGAAGCGAAGATACAAAGCCACTGGACTTCTACGAGCCTCGCCCTACCTTTCAAGCACCGCACGTTTTCGATAAGAGCTCCGACTTGCCCGACATGCTGGCAAAGCTCAAGAGCAGCAAGCACAAGACTATTGTTGGACAGGAAGTCCGTCTTTCTCCAGCCACCCTTCAAGTGTTCACAGATTGCCACCATATTCTGAGCGGCGAGACACATCGACTTGGAACTGCAGCATCAGAACTATTCCGCAGACTCGAGACCTTGCAAGTCGAGCTCAGGAAGCAAATATCCAAGGCGAACGAGGTCAAATCGAGAGTGGACACGATCACGGGCGAGGACCAGGGCAACGAGCCAGAGTCGAGCAACGCTGCCGTCGAACGAAGGCTTGAGGCTGCGAAGAAGAGAGGCGAAGCGTTGAGTCAACGCTTGGAAAACATGCGACGTACCGTGAGCCGAGCCACTACCCGAGAGCTGAGCGACAAGGAGAGGGCTTGGATCACCGAAGTCAGGGGAATGGACGCCAGCATCTCTGGCTCTGGTGGTCCGCCTGCCGAGGGCGCATCCCGTTTCAGACAGATTGGCAAGAGGTATAATGAGGCAAAGTCACTGAAGGAAGAGCTTTCATCACAGGCAGAAAAGATTGCGCAGACCTCTGGGGAAGGGGAAGAGCCAGCTACCGCGGCCTCTGACCTACGCATTCCTGCAGATCTGCGGAGGAATAGGATTAGTCAAGTCCGAAGCCTGCTGGAACGCGAGACTGCATTGGTCGACGCTGTCAAGCTAAGATTGGAGCGCCTCTCTGTTAACGGCTGAGCGAGCTCTTTACTGTGTAGGTTATCGTTCTTGAGGCGGGTTCTGGCGAGGAAGCATGCCCTATCGTCAGGCTGTAGTTGGTGGTCAAGCTTTGGAGACATACCGACACATGAGTCGTGCCATGGCGAGCATGGATACACAAGAAACAGTTGGTAGGATCAAAGGGTGCCAATACAGCGCCGCGCAATGTGGCGAGCAAGTTCACATGGCACACAGCATGCTTGGCATGGGTCACTGCCGGAGGAGTGTGGGCGAGTTGGGCAAGGATCAGGGAAGCAAGTTCGCACGAACCAGGAATAGATGGAATCAACCAATCGTCGATCACTACTGAATAGAGTCGAATAGAACTTCAGCTTTGCCCAGCCATACCGACCGGGCTCCATTGGACAAGGTTTCCAATATTTGAGGCACGCAATGCATTCTGGAACAGGTTATCGACAACCTGTTAGTTGACTTCTGTTGTTGGAGCACAATGTGCTGCGTCTTGACTGGATATAGGCTCGAATATGACCAGTGACAACTTCTGAAACAGCATACCAATTCCAGTTGTGATGTTACAGGGCATTGGCTCCGTAGGGTACGAGGTGCTTGTGTAGTAAGCAGTAAACACAACATCAAGCAAAGCTAGGTCAGATCAGAGTCCAACTATATCTACTGGAAGCCACTTCCAGGATCCCATAACAGCAACCCATTTTCCTGGCCACGAGGCAGCAGCCAGCCGGGATATCGGGAGTATCGAAAGCCAATTGTTGGTCCTCGGTGGACACTGACATGTCGAGTCATTGACGCGTCTTGCGCCGTCTCCACTTACCTACTACTCCATTGCCAGTCGTTTCTTGATCATATTGATATGAAAAGTTCATGTTGTCATACTATAATTAAAAGAAATCTCCGTACGAACTACAAAATATGCTTGGTCTGAGGGTCGCAAATCTACCGCTTAAAAAAGATATCAAGTTCGGGTAAATTTTTAAAAAATTCTTTCGAAGTCTTTTGTGCTATTTCTTTTTGAATAATTTTATTTTCTGTATTATCGTAAAAAGAAAAGGGCACATCCTCGCTGACTTAACCTAGATACGGAGACTTCTGTAAGATTATTGTATCTTGCTACCGTCGACAGGTCGAGCTATTCATCGGTCAAGCTATTCATCGGTCGAGCTACTCATCGGTCGAGCTACTCATCGGTCGAGCTACTCATCGAGTCTGCTTACCCGTCAGATGATCGAAATGCTCAGGAACCATTACGACGACTCATATTTTGTGAGGCTCCAATAGGCTTGCCAGGTGTCTTGCAGCAGTCGAGATGGCGTAGGCCCAGTTGACGCCAGGGAGTGGGCTTTGACAATTTAACAATGCAGTACCACGCACCAAGCAAGCTGTAGCTGCCCGGCCCAGAGAGCATGACCACTTATTTCTAAGCAGGCGACCGAAATGATAGATATAGGTCTCGACCAGGTTGTACGGCATCTCGTATACAGAGCCCAACTTCCTGGGAACCGGGCACTCGCTCTTACAAGCCATGGGCCATCCCCGTCCTGTCGGGCTGACTGGTCGCCTCGTTGAACAGACTTTTGGCTCGGCAGATGATGCCCAATGTATACAATTCCAATATATACAAGAAGAACTGACAGAGCCTCTTCCATCAAAGTACAAAAAGACCAAACAATCGCCGTATGATAGTTTCTCATCCAGAAACTACAATCTGATGCTTGCCTATTTATACAGTGCCAAGCAGACTCCCAAATACATAGAAATGTCTCCTCCTTCACAGTCCATTGACCACATTGGGTTGATCATTGGTAAAGTCAAACAGGGCTCACAAACACCTATGGCTCATACTAATTCAAAATAGACAACAGTCACTTCATCTCGCTTCAGGGCGCCGAGGTCAAAGCCATCACGATTAAGGAGGCTTCCGGTCATTGGAAAGTCACCGTGGTGCGCTCCCACAACGGCGCCCGCGAGGCCCTCCTATCGTCCGAGCCCTGCGACTCATACGAACAGGCCATCGAGTCCCTTCACGTCAAGACCGCCGAGGCCACGGCCGTTTACATCAAGAACAATGGCTTCGGCTTCCTGAACAATGGCGAGGAAGACGATCTGAGCGATGACGACGAGACCGCGTCCGTTGTCTCCTCTCAGAGCAGGGACTCGCTCGACGACGCCCTTTCGGTGTCCGACAGCTCGGACGAGGAATTGGTCACCCCAGCCTCGTCTTTGCCCCCGAAGGAGGTGCGGTCTTCTTCTACCGGCTCCAAGGTCTCGCCCAAGAAGCGAGGCAAGCGCAGCAAGGCTCGTCGCTCCTCGCGCAGCTACGAGAGCGAGAGCTCCTCAGAGATCGATCAGCGTCATGGAGGGCCTCCACCGCCTCCCCCTGGCATGTTCCAGCATCCTCTCATGGGCCCCCTGCGCCGGGCGGGAGGACATGGACCGCCTCCTCCTCCACCGGGCTTCCTCCATCCCAAGCCTCACCCCGGCATTAGGCCTATGGGGGCGCCTGCTAATCAGCCACCCAGGCCTCCCGTCTCGATGCCCCCACCCGGCGTCGTGAACGCGCCGCCCTATCCTCTGGGACTGCAGCAGCAGCATCCCAACGGCCGCCCGCGGGATACCGATGCTGGAAGTCCCAGGCCCCTGCACGACGTGGCCATCACGGTCCACTGGGCCGGGCACGGCGAGCAGCGCTTCATCGACGCCACCCACGCGTCGGTCAGGGCGCTGCAGGACGCGGCGCTGCTGTATGTCCGGGGCCACATGGGCACCTTTGACAACGTGACGCCCCTCGACCAGTCGCCTGGCCGTGCGTGGGCATTGAGAGCCACGCTGCGCCAAGCCTGGTTCGGCGCCGAGGCCTACAGCATGAGCGGGTACCGCGGCGACGACCTCGCCAGGCTGTTTGGCTGTGTCGCCGGGGGTGGTGACAAGAACATGATGCCTCGATTCGAGATCGATGTGGACTACACGCCGAGCCCAATGCCGCCGCCTATGCCTATGCCCTACGTGGCGTAAGGGGGAGTGACTCCCCGAGTCGATGAGTGGATGAGTCACGGCAGTATACAGGAGTGAGGCTTTCTCTCTGCGTCTTATCTGCAAGCTGCAGCTCTTAGAGGTTCATCCTGATGGTATGGCGTCTGAGGGTGACATATGCACGACATAGCTGCCTTGATTCCATTCAACATGCTACTTAGGCGTGGCTCGGGGGGATACGTTTTGATTCGGCCTGTACGGTAATACTGTGCCAATCAGTTGGAAGAAATTCCAATACTCTTGTAAGACGGGAGGAAAATCTCGTCCCCTTTACCGGGTGTCACTCGTTGGTCTGCAGCCCTTCTCTCAAGAAGTCCACCGACTGTGTTCTCCCGATTCATGGCATCAACCACAGGTGCTATAAAGATGTTGTGCAACGTCTCGCAGCACGACACGTTGCAGCAATGGAGAGCATACCAATGTGCTTTACCTGCACCTCGCGCAAAGTTAAACCTCTTCTCAGAAACGATGAGGCCGGGACTTCTTCTTTTCCCTACATCTCTTCTCCTTACTGGCTTGTCCCAGCCGACACACACTCGTTTATATCCGGACCCTGGGACATCGAGCTCATGAATGATGAATCTTACATGCATATAAATCTCTGGTTATCGAAATCTTGTCATTGGATCTTTCTCTGCAGAAATATGTATGCAGACTTCACGTTAGTATGGACCAAGCGAGCATGTTTCTCTTTTTGATTTTAAAGTTTCAATATTGGTCATCCATATCGACATGATGCATTCAATTATACAAGTAGCAATAGTGATATACGAATGGGATCACTGGAATACTAGAAACCATCATCTTGGGCAGTCTGGGTCCGTCGTTCTCTGGTGCCACGAACGGATGCAAAACCTCTTTCGTTCTGAAATCTGCAACCCCGCCCATTTGTTTTCTCTGGCCTGCATGCGTGATTCGTTCCTCACGAGATCCCTCATCCGATAGGCGATGGTTTTAGCGATTGGATCGTTGAGAAATGCAGCATGACATGATTCATGCAGCTATACGGTGCGCCTATTGACTGTCGACGTGAGTTGGGGATCTGGTGATGGTAACGAGGATAAGACCGTTGAGTGCTTCTTTGCCTTTCCCAGCCTTGTCTGACGATACCGTCTTCCTATAGCCTATAGTACTATACTATCACGGTTGCATTCTGACCGAATGTCGCTCGCTTCACTTTGTTTCTCTGGAACCCCGAAATCCTACGTTGGCTTTTCGTCAGCGTTTGTCCCCGTCACGGGGCCGCAGTGAGTATACTGTAATGACACGATCCCCTCTCTCAGGGGTAACAATGCACTCGCCGACTGGCTGGCCTGCTGGGTGGCCGCATATCGGAGTGGCCTAAATCGTGATGGGGGGCCTGGTTTAGACTTCCGGACTGCATTGTCCAATAAGAAATGCAAATAGTGCATATACCCCGGTAACGGAGAGCGTTGTGTTGAAGAGTTCATGTTGAAAGTCCTCGAGAGCCTCATATCGGTGTCGTTGAACGGCACGATACCAAGAAACAATGTTCGGCCTCCGATTCCAAATTGGCGGTGAAGAGAGGGAATGGAATGCCGGGATGATTACATGCAAGCCACCTCGCCCTGCTACGGCTGCAAAGGAATGATCGGATCATGGATTATAGTATATCCCACGGTGAACCTTTGAAGATTCTTTCTTCTTTTGACCATATTCCCAAATGAAGATGCTTCTTGGGTTTTTTTGAAAAGTCTCACCGACACTTCCATCTCTTCCGCCTCATATTTGTTCTGGTCGTGAGGCCGGGTCGCCTATCGTCGCCCGTCAGCATGGACGGAGTTAACGTATCTCGGGGCTTCTAAGAATGGTGCGCAGATAAAGATTGCATGGGATAAAGGCAAAGGCGCCTTTTGTATTCCCGACGGCCATTGTTCACCGAGTCTACTCTGACAGCCGGCCATGGCAGATGGGCATTGTGGTAATTGGATCCCCGAGTCACGAGAGCAGCACTCGCAATCAAACACTTCGATAAGACAGCGTAACGCAGCTCTGTGGTTACTCCAAACATCTTGTAAACGTGATAAACATTACTCATTAACATTGCATTCTTCTTCATTTTGTACCAGACAACGAGGGTCCTGCAGCTGGGCATGCCCATCTCTGATCATCCCTGATTCATTCCCGGCCTTGATGAGCTGCCCGCTTTCGACTGGAAAAAGCCGAAAGAATCTCGTATGTTGCCGCTGATAGCGCTCCACCGTTTCGACGAGTGCGGCGACGATGCGGCCGCCGGGGTGAGCAGGTCGGCATCGGTCTGGGGCGACGGCGCCTTCTCCATGGCGACCAGCTCCACGTCGCTCCAGTTGGCCGGGTTCATGCTCGTGTCCAGCGTGATCTCCGTCGAGTTCCCAAACTTGCTGTACCTCTTCAGCACTCTCTTGTTGCGGACGCCGGCCGACCCTATCGTTCGGTTGTGCTCAATGTCTCTATCGGACCGTGGCGTGTTCGAGTTGCTGCCCGTTCCGCTACGGGACTTTCGGCTTCCGGAAATCAATTGGTGGGTGATGGAGATCAGAGCCCGGCACGCAGGCATACAGGCGCAGACTATGCCTATAGATACTTCGATCATGGACCAGTAACCCACTTCGACGTAGTCCTCTGTGGTGAAGCGTTGTGTTAGTATATATTCAATGGTGAAGACGAGACGGGATGCCGGAAAAAGAAGCTTTGGTGGAAGTAAATATCGACTTACGAGTGACGTTGGTGGTGGAACCGAATTGAATCATGGACTTGAGTCGTAGAATACTGACGAGAGTGACACTATGCAACTAGTTAGCATACAAACAAGCACACGAATAAGGACGGCGGTCACTGAAGACACTGTCTTTACTTACAGAAAGCCAACCGCAAACATGGAAAAGACCTGAATCTTCTTCCTCCAGCTCATCGTCAGCTGCGCCAGGACGGGCAGAGGCAGGATCAGCGTGGTGAAATCGAAGAAGATGTTGGCGCCTGCACCCGACCAGCCGAGATAGTTGACGTTGAAACACTTGGCCTTGTACTCGCCGTCCCAACTCCTCCAGGCACCATCGATGGGAGTGCATTGCAAGATGACAGCCAGGCCGAATCCCACAGCATACATGGCATTCAAGGCAATCATGACGAACACCATGTATCGAAAGTTCTGCTGCGGAAAGACTCGCAGGTAAAACAGAAGGATAGATATCTTGCCGATGGCCAATCCCTCGGCGTAGAGTATCTCCTCCCAGTAGAAGTACTGTCAATCAACCATGTGAGCATTCTCTTCCATCAAGGATCCCATCGTGTGGTTATACTATGTGAAGTCGAGCTGGGCTGTGGACTTACATATAACACCTGGTTAATATTGTCGGGCGATAATGTCCACATGTCTAGGCCCAGGCCATGGGATGAAAGGGGAAATGTGAGCGCACTCATGGGTATGTAGATCAGAACCACAATGAATATAGTCCACTACGAAGGTTTAGTCAGTTGAAGAGAAGAGACCAGACCAGCAACACTTACATCGTCAAGTCCCCACGAATGTGTCCGTAACCGCGCAAGACACCTGAGGCCGAAGGCGACTACGCCAATGACCAAGAAGGCGATTCCCAGGTGCCAGACCAGCGGTCTCCTGTCCTCTCCCACATAGTCGCACATGGAATAGGAGTAATTTTCTGACCCTGTAACACAACTGTGTAAGTCCAAGAGCGATATCGTGACCACATCGTGGAGTCGACCGGGAGAGTGAAAGCGGCTTACTCAGTGCCTCGCGAATCGTGCAATTCGACAAGAAGCATTCCTTCAGGTCGGCCTTTACAGGGTCGCTGTTACAGGCACATGTAATGTTGCCACTGCATGGCGGCTGATATAGAATCGCTGAAATGCACTTGAGCTACAATAAGAAAAGACCATGTTAGCTGAATATTCGATCCCCAACGGCTGTATCCCACTTCACCCAGGGTCCCGGATGAAGTTCTGGGAGGTTCAAGGGAGTATAGTTTCGGTGTATCCTCGAACTTACACCACATGCTGGCGCAACTTCCGCCGAAGAAGTGGATGAAGTCGAAGACGAGACAGCCGTGACGGTAACGATGCTGTAAAACAAAAGCACAGCCCACGCGAGGAGCTTCATCTCACAGCAAAGGATCGATGGATTGGTGCTGCTTGAGCAAGACGAATTCGTTTTTCAGCACGCAGTCGCCTCTCCTTCGCATTCGATAACGATCAATGTTCGAGATACCGCCGGGGAAGAACAAGGAGGAAGACTACATGCCCACGTAGCTCGGGATGTGAACAGGGTTGCCGCGTTCCATATGTATGAAAGAGGAGAATGTAGATCGACAAAACTAAGAGACTAGAGAACTTTCACCCCAAGGAAATACCGGTCTCCGCAAATGTAATTCAGGTGAGGCTAGTCTGCCAAGATAGAACAACAGGTCGGGGATTTTCAAACGATGCACCTCGTGGGTGGCAGGGAAATGCGCAGAGATGTCCTCATCATGAGGAGGCTAGAACCTAGGGCCCTGGCGGGAGGCGGGAGGGCACAGATAGTACACCTCGTGGCAGGGCTGAAGGGCCTAAGGGAAAAGAGAACACCCTGGTTTGGATGAATAGCGACGGAGCGGTTTCTCGTACGTCTGTCCCGGATCAGACGCGGGCTTCTGCATTCTCGTAGCGAACTTGTGTCTGATCTAACAACTTTGATAGTGCACCAACGAGGCCGTTAACTGGTCAATGGGTAGTGTAGTAGGGCCGCGCTCAGACGGCACCAAAGTCGTAGACTGGCGATGACTCGTACAACAAGCCTGAGCGTCGAAAGAAGACAGTTGGACGGTGTTGTATCCGGTTTGATAAGAGTTGGAAATCGCATATGATTAGACGAACAAGTGCGTTCGAGCTTTTCTTGTTTGTCAATGTGCGACCAAGCAGAAGGGATGATCGTGTGAGCAAAGACACGGTGATGTTGCAGTTGGTCGCAATGGGATGGAGCAAGCAGAACAAACAAACTACTACAGTAGCATGTCGAGAGAGGTTTTGGTTGGAATCTGGATCCATTCCCAGGGTAATTTGAGTATGTAGCAAGGGTTCACTTGTTTCCATAGAACCCATACGGCCATAACATGTCGGGAGTTGGATCGCGAGCCGTCGTAGCATTCTAGTTCCTAGTCCAGACAGCCGATCGAGACTATACCGACTTCGGGACGGGACGGACTGGGAAGAGGTCAGCGCTTATTGGGCAGAACAGGCCCATGCACTCTGCTCGCCGGGTATGGCTGGCCAAAAAGGGCAGACTAGTAGGTCTGCCAGATTAGGCGAGTTCAAGTTGCGGAAAATCAGTGGCGGCAGTAGGTCGTTGGTATCCAAAGTCGGCTCGTCTCTGGTTCCTGTCACATCTCAGCGCCAAGTGTGCCCGTCACTGCCAGTAAGCCATCTGTTAGTCTTGGCTCATATACTATTCGATGGTCTTCGCATCTTCTACTTTTCGCGTAGAGATGAATTGTACTTTGGCAAAGGCCATGACAGGAATATCGGCATGTTGGTTGTGGCTCAGCTGGAAGGGGAAAAAGGGAAGAAGTGGTTCGCATTCGTATTGCTAGGCAAGTTGGTATCGATTCCGCATAATTGGGCCAGACGCCATTTTCTCAGAGAACGCTCGACCAAGGCCGTTCCGCACTCACACACCAGTCCAATACTAAAGCAGGACGTTCAATGGTTGTTTGATATTCGACGTTGGTTGTGGGCGTGACATTGGTGGGTTGGGTTTGTCGGACTTGTCAAGGTGACAGCTTACAGCATGTCTTAGACATATGAATGACAGAAGACAACTAGTGAATGCAACAGCAGAGCCGCAATCCAACGTTTCACAGAGAAAAAACAGAGAAGCGAGGCGCGGAATCGGAATTGTGTGTGTGAAGATAGATACCAGAGTCACATTGTGTGCAGAAATTGATGAGAGGCTTCGTAAAATTGAAACGGGCCAGCAAGGTGTCTCCTAGATAGAGAGAGAACAGAGGACGGGGTTGACCTGGGCACCTTCATCCATACCAAAGCTGCGGGAACTTGCTATCCACCATCCGCGGAAACCAGCAGCCGTCTGAGCATCAATGGCTATGTCAATTGAATTGGTGAGATTTCTTTGAAACAGCAACATTCAGTAGCAACTAGAGACAAGAGATTCTTCCAGCCAAGCCGATGCAAATGAGATGCGTCTGGGGAATGCCTGTTCATCTCGTCATCCAACTTTCTCTGGTCGTTGCGCTAATCGAAACCTTCTCGCCAGGGGCCCGTAGATCTTTATGCGCGCGCATCTGCATAACATCTTATCAGTCTCGAGCCTACACAGAAGAGATCAACACGCGACTGCGACACGAAGGGGAAACATGCGACAGGAAAGAAGTGCCGAAGGTAACCACCATTAGTAACTCGAGCGAACGCGCTACACTTTTAGCTACAATTAGCTGTGTTGCCCTGAACATTTCCAAATCTAGTCTCCTCCTTAGCCAGAGGAGATCCGCGAGGTCTTAGCGCTGCCGTCATGTACAGCAAACAGTTATTCTCATCGTCGTCTTCCTCACAAGACTCGCTGGATGGCGAGAGCCGGCGACGGCCAGAAAGAAGGAAGAAGGAACATTTTCAATGATCTGCACAAGGATCGTGGAAACAAGATCTCGCTTCCATCTAGTATCGATTTAATAATTGATTTCTCTCCGTGCGGAGTAATCTGCCCGCAACAGCCATCCGTATCCGACTGTTCGGAAGAGAGCTCACACATTGAGAAAGGAATCAGAGCAAGATATGCATGACCTTTCCACGGGCATCATCTTCTATCCGGCCGGCCGAGATGAATCCTCTTTGACGAGATATTTCCCCTCTATCGCCTCTTTCCGGCACTTGTATAAGGCAAGTCACGAAAGATGCTAACTTAGTCTCCTATTAGGTCCGTGACAGGCCCGGCACGACAAGAGCCGGACGATCAACAGTCCTATAATGGCCGTCGAATCCTTCAAACCGGCTGTCGGCCGCGTGCCAGACTAAATGTTGACAGCTTCTAGTTTTACACAAGGCACCGATGGTCGTTGTAATTTCACTTGAGCGAAAGCATTGAAAGCGATATTGATTATTCTTTCGGGAGTGGGAAAGATGCTCCCCGGCGAGCCAACGCGCTTGTGCTATATTGGCGTCGCTGACAAGGCGCCCGATGAACTCGTACTTTGACGAGCGAATTAGGAGACTCGAAGCCACTTCTCGATTTTTGTCCCTATGGACTTGGGTTTACCATTGGGAGAGCTTTTTCAAGTACGTCTGTTAGGCCACGTGCCGTGTACGACAACGAATACGGGCCTCATGACCATGACGAAATTGCGGATTTCCTGCGAGTCGCCCTTCCAAATTCATAAGAAAAACAAGCGATACCAACAGCAATGACAATAAGCATTGGACGGAACGCCATCTTGAATTGGGATGAATTATCTCTCAAGCTGGGATAAATTAGCACCGTTGTCGAGAAAAGATTGTGTGCTTAAACACAAAGTCTTGGTACGATCGAAAGTGAATGTGGAACAATTGCGATCTTTCAGGGAAAAAAAAAAAGAAAAAATAATAGACAACAAGACGCATACGGGAAGCGTCAGGAAATACATGTCGGTTCTGATTAGCAACCGTACTTTGGAGCAAGACAAGACACTAGAAAACTAGTTCTCAACGGGACAAGATACTGCTTATACTACTCAATGCTCCTGAATATCTAACTACACCCTTACTCTGCTGGACGGTACTTTTTGAGAAACTTTCACCGGGGCAGAGGGATGCCCTCCAACGATCCAGTGAAGGATGGCAAGTCTGCCGTCGACCAAATGTCCTGGATGTTCTTTTTCACTTGTTGTTACCATTACCGTCGATCGGCGCCCGGAGCTCAGCGACAAGTTCCTCCCGCATTCTCACCGTGTTTCGTCGTGCCGTAATCTCAACGTTCGTGGTGTTTCTAGATGCTCTTCAGGCTGCGCCCTGCGGTCCCTTGGACGGTCGTTCCAGTGCTTCTCGTTATTGTCATGCTTCTGCCTGCTGAGAGTGGCTCGTTCACGATTTCTTCGTGCATCCAACCAATCGAGGGGATGGTGGTCGAGCTGTTCCTCTCGAGGCCCTGCCAAGCCGAGACTGCCGCCTCAATGCGTGCTTCCAGCATTCTGTGTGTTTATGGACCGCCGTCGTGGCCAACCTTCTAACTATGCTTGATGGTGCCAATGGTCTTTGTAGCTCGGCTACCGAAAACTTGGGATTGTATGTCAGTTTACATGCGGGATCGTGTCCCTATAACATGCTCGAAGCGAAGACTTCATTGTCGTAGCTGAGATTCGTCAAGTCGATTCCAGACGTGTACTCCTCAGTCTGATGCATCTTCGCATTCTATCTGCAGGAAGATTTCGACTTCCTAGACTGTCACGGTTCCTACCACTTATATCCCTATCTGCTCTGTCGACGGCCCTTGCGGTTGTTCCTCTTGCTGTGCTTTTGGACGGAGGAGCGGCCGGTATAAATACCCAGAGGGCAAATGTCGCGGGAGATGACTTGATCGATGACTTCAGCTAGTATCTATCAAACAGCAGCAATCGAACGATTATCTGGAATACTGTGACGTAAAGTAGGTACACAACTGGGCAGTACAAACCACCACAAACAGCAAATATCTCATCACAGATGTGAAAGACTAATCTGTAGACGCAATTTACAGGTTGACGGATATCCATGGAAGAGGCAGAGACTTGATTCGTTCATCTCCACAGCAAGACACAACCTCGTCCACACGGATGCAGACTGCAGTGAGAAGCTTGTATCACCACCACCAAACTTCTCAATACCACATATGCCAAATCAACCAAAGACAGATTCGCCAAGATGCACCCTCGCTTATTTGCATCACATTGTTATGGGGTAGGCAATACCCACATGCTCAGATACCGTCCGCATAGCATCGGGTCGGCCCGCCAAGTCGTACGATGTCATCAGGTAAAGAAGACCGTACTGATATTAACATGCCTTCGGCAAATGAACACGGCACACAACGCCCAATTCCTATTTGAGTATATAAAAACAAATCGCACTGCTGTATACCGATCTCATATTTTTGGGGCGTTCTCACTCCTCTATTCGGATATTTGATATCTCTGTCACGAAACCGACGAGCCAACTCCTGTCTCGATACCGAACCACGGGATACCCATACCACCCATCGCCTCGCCCATCCCGTCAACCTATGCAACTGGGGAGAATTATTCCTTTCATACCGCCACATACTTTGTATCCAGATCTCGCTTTTTATCATGCCCTAGGACCACTGATCACTGCCATTTTGTATGTGCACCCTTCCCTTCCCCCATGAGCTTATACACATACACCAAGCACCCAAATCGTAGATCTTGTCCTAGTCGTTATACACATGAACGCAATAGACAGATAATGACACCCGCAGCATTGGCATAGGTAATATGCACCTCCTTTTTCGTCGCTGAGACGAGGTGAATGCCGGTCTAATGAGTAACGAATGTCCTGGTCCAACGCCTTGCTGGTGAAAAAAAAGAAAAAGAAAGCAAATGAAAAATATTATAAAAGTTGATCCTTCGACATGCACCATCGAAGAGGCGAGAATATCGGCTCTGGATGACTACAATGTGGCGTCATCGTAGACTGGTAGCGCTCACCGATGCGAACCCCTTCTCATCCCAAGCCCAGACCCAGGAGCGGTGCTCATCCCTCCCGGGCTGAAGACGCCAAAATTATCCATGCCGCCAATGCCGGCCCCGTTCAAGTCTTGGCCGAGTTCGGGGGCTTCCATATTGAACGGCATGAACCAGGCGCTCGAAGGCTCGGGGAAAGCAGTCGCCAGGCCATCAGGTGCGGCCTCGCGAGAGGGATCGTTGGCACCGCTGTTGAGTCGACTGCTGCTTGCGAGCGCATCCCAATCCGTCATACCCTCAGGACCGCTGATGTTGGCCCTGATATTTGCCGGGTCGATGTTGCCGTACGCATTGAAGACCATCTGTCGGTCAAGTTGCGGCAGCAAGCCGGTATTAGTGGTCAAGCCAAGGGCGACAAGATCGGGATTATAAAAGCCAGGATGACCGCCTGGATGCGCGCCAGCGTGATGTCCAGCAAACTGATGCCCGAGCCCATGCGTTACAGGACTGATCGGAGACATGGCATGATAGACCGCGTTTGGTGCTCCAGCGCCCGTAAAATGCTGCGAGTTACGCCTATCATGGGGCATATCGAGGTGTAATGTGTTTGGATCGCTGGTCTGTGTCTTCAAGCGGGCAGCATACTGCTGACGCTGTTGTGCCTGGATCCGCTGCTGTACGTGCTCTGGAATGGATGAAGACGACAGATCGGTGAGGAGCGGCTCCAATTGCTGCGTGGTATCTCCTCGGGCAGCCAAACCGCCCTTCTTATTCGCAGCTCCGGCAAAGGATCGCCGCTTGGCTACCGGCGGCCTTGCTGGACCACTCGGCGCATCACGACCTTCCTGGCTCTGTGGCGGTGACAGCTTGTTGAAGAACTCCTCGACAGTATATACGTCTGGCTTCTGTCCGAGAACAGCATCGTCGCCCGTCTCCTTCTTCTTGCTTCCTCCCGCTGGGTCCAGAAAGTCGGATTGGGACACTCCGTGCGGATAACGATCGAACCAGTCTCCATACTGGAATATGGGCGATGCAGTAGCCTTGTCTGTTGATAACGAGCCCTTCTGGGCGGCGTCGGCGCATGACCTGTACTGCTCCCTCAAATTTTCAGACATGAAATGGAACATTCCCCAGTGTCTTTTCATTTTCTGCAGAAACCTGACGTTGGTGGTCAGGTTCTTCTTGGACTGCTGCTCCACCGCCGTGTTGCCCGAAAAGATACCAAAGATGTGGACTGTACTTGACAAGAAGGCACAGTAGCCAACAAAAGGGGCAGCAATGAGGTAGTTATCTGCGTCTCTGAGAAGCTCGGAAATCTTGTTTGCCGCTGCAAACGCTTTGGCGCCGGCTTTTGTGACAAAAGTCTTTGGCACATCGCTTTGCGATAGGCCTGACGGGGACGAAACAGCAAAGCGGTTCATGAACAGGATGTTTTGCTGGATAGAAATGTGGAGGAAGAGAAACTGGTTGGCCATGCCTTCCGTGTCATGCAGATGGAGATTCTCGGACGTGTATTTCAATCCGTCAGGAAGTCCTTGTGCGAAGTCTTCGGCCTGCTGGAGGAGGGAGCAGTACTGAGAGTCGGAATCCCACATCGAATGCTTGTCCGTCTCTTTGCCGCCCTGGTTCAAGAAGTTGATGATCTTACCCCAGAGCGCGATGGAGCGAATCATGTAAGCCGCCACTCCCATGTTGTCTTTGGCACTTGAGAGCTGCCCTTGGTCTTCCGGAACAGGATGCGGCACACTTCCTTCGAGATCTTCTGTGGGACCAGGCATGTCGAGCTGGAAAAGCTTCTCCTTGATTGGCAGTTGGATCTTGAGGGTCTCCTCCTTGATGAACGTAGGGCGATCCGTGCCGGAGGAGTTGAATCGATCCATCAGAAAGCAAGCCCACATGGTCCTCCGCCGGATTTCTCTGTCGATGAAGCTGAGTTGAGTCGCGGGGCTTGCGCCCGTGGGGTCGTATTCGAGATCCTTGTGAAGCTGTAGTGCAAATGCCATTCTTATGGCCATTCCGCCCAATGCCCAACTCCGGCCTCCCTGGCACGTGCCAAATTCGTGCAGTCCCAGTATCAAGAGGCACGTCAAAATTGTAATGTTTGGCCAGTCATAGCGCCTCGTGACGATCTCGCGTGCAGCCATGGCCCACTCCTCGCCTCGGAGAAAGTGCGGCTTGCCTGCGAATATAGGATGGTTTGAAAAGCGAGCAGACATGGCGCAAACGGAGAGTACCAGCACCGGCGGTAACGCATCGGCCCTGTGATGTATTAGCATTGACCCTGCCGACCAATTCGTCTCGTAGTAGTAACATACTTCAACTTCCTCATGTAGCTCGGTTTATGAAGGAGATGATATGCTTGGCCATAGATATTCTCAAAGAATATGTCAGCCAGATGAACCTGTATTTCCTTGGCCGGTAGGGTTTCGCGGCCCTCGACGAGGAGTTTTCCATCTTCCTGTTCTTGGACTTGCAAGGATGTCGGCTTGTTAGTATCATCAGTCTTGGGCTTGGGCGGCTGCCGGGCCCAGTTGTCAATATCAGGCCCGAAAGCCTCATCTGCGGCCCGCTTCTTGTTGCTCTGCTTGCTGGCCGAAGCCGAGCTGGGAAGCTGTGGTTTCACCTGGGCGCGCACCACATTTGCCGCCGAGGGATCTTGCTCCGATTTCGGGACAATCTTGAGAATGCGGTCCTCCATGCGCTTGAGTCGCTTGTCCAACATGGCCATGTAATCTGTGCGTGGTGCAGCTTTTCGGGTGGTGACCTTGTACACGCAGGGGATGCGGGCTCGGAGGCAATGTTTGCAAGCCGGCTTCTCGCCTGAGCACCGTATCTTCTTGCGCCGGCACACTATGCATGCCAGCGGAAGGCGCTTTCGCTCCTTGCCGGCCTTCGTCTTGAGGTCGCTCCATGCTGGCGTGGCGTCGGATTTCGAGTCTCGCATTGCGTGTGCATGCTCTGCGCCTTCGCCTTGCATGTTGTGAGACAAGCCAAATTCATCCGACATGTTATCTTCGAGCGAGTTGGCGCCGTGCTGGTTGCTCGCTGGGCTTTCCTGCTCAGATCCGTCACGGGGGTGCGCTTTGACGGCTTGGTCGTTCATTGTAAAATTGGATCCGGACGCCACGGAATTACGGCGGTCGCCTAACGACGATATGGAGCCCCCACCGGTAGTTGAAAATATGTCGGCATGCCCATGATCCTCCAGGCCGATCATATGGCTGCCCTCGGCCAGGCCATGGTACGGAAACGAAAAGTCGGGAAAGTCGGGAGCCTCCATCATGCTTTGCGGACGCGTGGGATCTGCGATACCATTTTCAGTTGCTCCAAATGCGAAGCCGTTGCAGAGGTCGGCAGAGCCGGGGTGGGCGACAGAGGTTGCCGACTCGGGAAAGGAAGAGCGCGAGGTTTCTGGGAACGACTGTATGTGAAGGTGTATTTGGTCGGTGGACATTGCTCAGCCCGCGGCTGCTGCGTTTTTGGGGTGCGGCAGCTCTATCGGCAACGAAGAAATGCGCAAGCTGACGGGAGATGGAAGCATTCGAAGGGGGCAGTCCTATATGGGCGGGTGTTATTGGTCTTCCTCTTCCTCCTGTTTTACTTTTTCGTCTTTCCAAGTGCTGATGCTGGCCAGGTATGTATTCTGGTCCCAACAGAGCTCTCTCTTCCTCCCAGGCCCCGCGCGGCGTCCGGCTATCGTAGCTGCTGCAGCTTCGGCCTTCCGGAAAGAGGATCCAGTAGCGCTAGTCTCGTGTTCTCGCGTTCTCGTGGGCATGTAAAACGTCTAGGAAAGGCGGACCGTTGGGAATGGGAAAGGGTAAGGTATATTGGGTATATAGACGACAGTTTTGGAAGATAATCACCAAAATGAGAGAGGTTTAGAGTTCGAAAAGCAAGGTGAGTGTCCACCGAAGGCACATGGAGAAGAAGAACAAGATTGGCGGCGAGCGGTAGTGCGACCGGGGTCTGCCGTGGCAGCTCAGATGGGCAGCAGCAGCACCACAGCAGCAGCAGGCGCAGGCAGGACGGGCAACTCTGAAGACGGACGGGGGGTGCACAAGACGGTGTACCTTCGAGGGGCCAAGGTTTGGGCTGATTCGATCCGGGTCTTGGTCTTGGTCATGGTCTTGGGGGGGGTGGTCTTCCCCCAAGGCCCAAGGGTTCAAGTTTTTGCTGCTATGCGGCCGCGGTGCGGTGCGGTGCAGTTGAGTTGCAGCACGGGTGCAGTGCGCTGCAATGGCAACGTGCCCGCGACTCGGATTGGCTCAGCGGGCATCGAGCTTGCACTGCACTAGAGAGACTGAACGAGAGAGAATAGGAGGGCCCAACAAGGCTTGGGGAAACGAATATGGGGGGACATGGGGTCGAGGGGCATGGGCGCAGCAACAAGGCCTGGCAGTGGACATGGACCAGGGCAATAGGGTGTGTCTGCTGTCTAGGACAATGGCGGGGACGCCACGCAGGTCGAGCAAGACGAGGATTATTAGGCTGGTAGGGTTGAGCTCGGCGAAAAGAAAGATGTGGGGAAATAAGAAGGAAAACCGAGACACGACTGGTGACAGGCGATGGTGATTTTTTTTTTAATTCTCCTAATTATTGCCAGCATTATCATAATTGATCAGCACTTTTATGCCTTATAGCTGAAATACTTGTGATTTTCGGAAAGATGCCATGTCTTTCACTGTACATGGGTACATGGGTAATATGCCATGGGTGAATACTATCAGCGAAACATGAAGTAGTTCCGTACACGACCTGTATTGCTTAAGTGGCTTGGTAATTAGGTAGAGCAAGCGGCTATAGTACGATCCAGACCCTACGAATAGAGGAGTGTACCAAAATTGGTGAGCAAATGGGAGAATTTAGCAATTTAGCAAACCGGTTCGTTCGCCAGGAGAAAGAGACAGCTGGGGACCGCAGACAACACAAGTAATTGCGTGGCTTATGTCTCAGAGCTGTTGAAAGGCCATACGAGACATTGCTGCCAGCGAGTCAGGAAGCACGAGTGCAGGACAGGACAGCGCAAAATCGAAGCAGGTTCAGCATACAAAATACAAGACCAACGAATGAGAATGCGACTCGCAAGCTTCGAACCGAGGTTAGAAGCTGCATACATAGCCTGTAAGCGTTGGTAATGGGTGACAACCCTACCTACAGACAGCGAAGAATCACCGAGACTACTTCTACATTTACAGCAGCCAGACGGGTCATCAGGACCAATCGTGGAGTGCCGGCTGGTGAGTATACGGCCGTGGACAAAAGGTTCCAAACTAGGTAGGAAAGGAAAGATGGATGCTCATGACAGCAGATATGGCAATGTACAAATACCATGATGCACGTACGAAGTATGTGCACGAGATTGTGATTTTGTTTTTTTCCAAATATTTATTATAATGCTGGAGTCATCAATCTTGTGACCTTTTCTCCCATCCGCCTCGCAGGGCCACGAACCACGCGCGTCTTCGATACCGTTGTCCAGGCGGTGCTAGTCTACAGAAGTACCCGAGAAAACGGATCGAGAACAGGTCGCGCCGGTATGGTATGGCCCAGCCTCCGGGGGCGGGCGGGAGAAGGGGCCAACGGTGAATCGAAGGAATTTGAGGTTCTCTGGGGTCTAGATTAATTCAGAACTCAGCGGAATGTGATGTGTACTCTTTAGTGAAAAGTATGTTTCAATCTTGGCTCTATGACAGCAATCCGCCTGTTCCATCGTGCAAATCTAGGTAGGTACCTACATAGTAGGCATTGTCAAATAGAGAACATGTCGGGGCCTGAGAAGTCCGCAACCTCAATACAACCAACCCGGGATACAACGATTTTCAAATGTACACGATTTTATCGTTACAGCAAAGACAACGTTATAAAATAGGTGGGTCTTCAAGTGGGACACCAAGATCCCAGGTCTCTAATTGGTCGATTGACCCACCGTCCTCCCTGAAGGACAGCGCTGCCAGCTCTGGGACCCCCCGAAACAACGTACCGACAGCACTTTAGAGTGGTCTACCATACAACGATACCTGCAAATTTTCACAGATTGGCAACGATCATTGTTATAAGCAAGATACAGGGGTAAATATCGTTAGATCCCTAACAAATTTTCATTTGCACACGAAAATATCGTTGCATACCAGTATCGTTAGCCAAGTGGAATTCTTATAGCCCGGTTTGGTTGTACAGTCAGTCGTTCGACGGGGACGTTGTGGGGGCGGAAAATGCACCCATGGGCTCTTGGTATTGCTGGAGCTCCCCGCCCCAGAACCGATCAATATATTCCATGTGAATGGCAGGGCGAAAAAGAATTGCGGAGCAAGAAACCACTAACAACCACCAACCGTTGCCCAGATTATTGTTTACCGTACAAATACCGTTGAAAATTAAGCCTGCGGATCAGTAAGTAGTATGTAGCTATCATCTGCTTTGGCAAAAAGCCCTCCAACATCATGTTTCCAGCTTGGTCTGGCAAATTTATCCAAAGCGTTCGATCCGTGTTCTTGTACGTTGTGCTGTCGCTTTTATCTTGGCCACATGCAGTGTGGGATGGAGGTGCAGGTCGTCCCAGGGTCCGGGGATGCGAATTTGGACCAGACAGAGGCAGTCGAACTGTAAAGAAGCAAGATTACAGAGCGAAGGTAGCGGTTGCATGCCCATTTGCCCTCTGCTGCCACCCAGCTAACCTACCTAGGTACAGTGAATGAATGCATGCATGCATTTCCAGGCAACTAGGGTCGACTCGCTGCCACCAACGACGACGCCGACGAACATGTGGCACTAGGACAAGATTCGACGAGATGGGTTCTAGCGTCCCTTGTCATGCAGCACGAGAAGCGCACAACATGCTGACCTGCATCTCGTAGAATGCAATGCCCGCCTATGCTGGACCCTCATTGGACATGAGCTTGCGGGACGAGACCCGTAGAGGTATGTAGGATAGTCTGTGTGGCAGTCTTTTACTTGCATACTACCTATGATAATACGGACTGTCGTATGCAATTCACGTCGCGTTGTGCCAGTTGCGAGGACCAGCTCCTTAGCCGTTGACCAGCTCCTTACCTAGTGGTCGGAGTGGCATGAAGCCGTACCGCGATCGACATCTGGCGCGGAGGGAAATGCTCGCATCTGTCAGTCCCATCAGTTCAGAGTTTCGCTCGAGGCGTGCGGAGCGGCGCCCGGCGCGCCCCTTAGGCATCAAGCACGAGTTGGCCTCTTGGATTTGTCGTGTATCAGTCATGACCGTGCAGGGCAGTATACTTCCATGGGGAGATGATCTTCATATTGCTCCTGCTCCTGCTTAGGGCTGCGAGTTATATAGTGCCTGGCTGAGCGAGATTGTCCCGGACATGTACCTACCTATCTTGGTAGTGGTATGCATAATGCCACGTTGGGCGGTGGGCTTGATTGGCATGCGATCTGTGAGCACTGAGAGTCGCCTTCTTTCTTTTGGCGACAAACCTCGCAGGTGGGTCTTCTACACTACAATCTGCAAAACGCAAAACAACCTTGAACCGGGTGGCGTGCTCCGATGAATGTCAAGTGGGGATCATTAGATAGACCGATCATTGTAAGTAAGTTGGTGGCATGCTACTACGTACGTATTCTGCAAGCGACTACTGTTCAATTACTGCTCTGACATCAGGGAGATTCAATCCATTTGCTACAAGACTACGTCTTCTTTGGATAGATATCAGAGCAACATTCACGAGGATGTTTGGTACTGGGGGTATATGCATGTTACTGCCGTTTCTGCAGCTTGGCAAATGTCCGGGGTCTCCATTTTGAGCTGGGTCGGAGCCTCTTCCATTCGTCTCGGTCCAATGCCTGGCATCCTCGTCCCAACCAGCCTTTTTTCCAAGCAGACGGTGCCTGTTCTGCTCTATTGCTGGGGCTTCTTTTCGTTGTGTATTCCAATGACTCAGTCCTTTCTGCTCCTGGTTTACAAAATGTCAATGATGTCCATCTTGTGTCATCAACCCTCGTGCCCCAAGATATCCATTTACCCACCGCGGTAGATCTGGCATATTTCAATATCAATATGACAAGCAATCCAGGCCTATCTTCAATGTTGACCTAATTAACCTACTATCCATATTACCTAATCTACATAGAGACTGGGGCTGGTAAACACTCGTGATCGCTTGTCTATGCATGCTTGAGCTTAGTCAGAAATGCCCAAGCAGGGCAGGCGCATGCGCTTGCAAGCTGGAAGGAGCAAGGCACTCTGAGCTCTCTCTGTTATCTGCTGTTCGATATTGCACGTATGCGATAACCCTCAAATCTCGCAATGGTCCAAATGCCCCAATCGTACGATGATGATAATATTGGACGCTCGAAGCAGATTCGGAATCATCTCACACGACCCCAAATTCTACCGAGTCACAAACCACCCCGACCTACTTACAAGCACATAGCCGTGTCTTCTCCATATCACTCTACATATTACTTACTACCAATACCTCGAGCTTGGTTCGGCTAAACAGATGTACCACACACACACGACTTTGCCTCCGAGTCAACACTTTGAGACTCTCTGTCCAACGTATCATGGCCCGAACTGGACGTTGACGACCCTGTCCAATCTCTCCAGCCAGATCTGATTTGTCCAAGGGGCCTCGGCGCTTTTTTTCCCTCTCCCAGCGGCCCGCCCTCGAATCTGGCTGCGGAAAGCCAAGCAGCAACCACACAAGACGAGACCACCCTGGACAACCTCGCGCCCACCACACCCACTCACTGCATTCATGCCTGCAGCAGAGCTTCGTTTCGACTGACTTGTTTGTCATCCATTATAAACCACGCGCCGGTTACTGTTACGACTTTCGCCCTTGCAGCGCTTGGTGAGCCGATTCCTTAGCCTGGCGCAAGGCGCCCCTGGCATCATCAGCAGTAACCTAGCATCGTGTCCGAGCCGTGGCTGCAACTTCAATGCTCTCAACATGCCATCGTGGGGACCTACGTACTGTACTAGGTTACCACGTACTACTTACGGAGCCGGGAGGAGTGCGCCATCCTCCCTGTCTCCCACTATCCGGCGTCATCCTTGCACTGGAACCGTTTCATTGCTTCTCGTTTGCAGAGATGCCAGTCGACCCCGGACAACTCTAAATCTCTAGCACCGGAGGCCTGTGATCGTCTCATTTGGGCAGACACGACCAGAAAAATCTTTTTGACTTTTCACGTTGATCCGGGGGCCTAGAAGGCCTGGCACGGCGTTGGCTTCGACACTATTTGGTGATCCTTACCAGATAAATCACCACAACGACCAGGTTACCTGCCGATGGACAACCTGAATGCCAGGCTAGCTCGCCAGCCTTGCTGATTGATCTACGGAATGCAGACTGGCTACTCTCAAGGTCCTGCTGCTCACCACAGATTCTGCATTTTGAGCCCTTTTCTGATGCTATAAAATTTCCAAATCTGGTGCTCTGGCTTGTACTCCCTATATTGCACGTCAAGACGTGCAAGGGTGCTTGCAAGATCGCCGGCGTGCCCGACCATCGCCGGATCTGTACAACATCGAGGCCGTATCTCGGTGACGTTATACCATGACGTTGCCATTCATTAAAACACATATGGAAGCAGGCAGCATTCAGCATAACGGCATGACGCGCAGCACGCGCAGCACGCGAGAGGGATACGACGTGACAGGACGCTCAAGCACATACAGCATTGTGAGCATGCTCGTCAGCTGATCGCTGTTTCAAATGCCTACACAGTGCTCAAAGCAAACTCAATATGATGGTAGAGTTTGTTTTCGGGCTCGTTGGCGCTTCGAGAACATCTCCACAACGTTGATCGACCACACTGCTAGGCAATACTCCGTACTATGGGTTTTGGCTCAACATGAGCAAAAGCCCAGGCCCAGAAGCAGTCGGTTGCTCAAAACCGGACCCATTCCAGTCAATTCTGGTTGATCAATCATAGACATGGAAACCGTTACATCTGACTGACAGGAACACCTCCATCTCCGGCGTCCCCTGAGCATCTTCTCATGCATCTTTTCGAGAACTTTAGCTTATCGAAGGCCTGTGAGCCAAGGGTTTCCATGTCCAAAACACTCTACGTCCGAGTATTCCATGGCACTTCACTCATCCGGCTGCCCCGGGTCCGATGGTAGATGTCTTCAAGATATATCGGTCTAAAGTTCAAGGGGACTATGCAGTACCCTGGCTGGAATAAACACTAATTGTCAGCATGAGATCGTCACAAAGAATCACTGTTTCCCTCCTCAACCAGCCACTAGAATGCTAATTTCGCGGGCTGTCCCGCCCGATGCGTGCTGATCTCCAGTTTGCCTCGGCCATGTACGGTACCCACCGTCTTGGCGGCCCTCATGAACTCGCGGGTGATACCTGGCAGCCTTTGTTCGTGCCTCTCACCATGAGCGGTGACTCTCGCATCGGAAGCCAGGTACCTTGGCGTGTGGTGGGCCGATACCAGACTTGTTTCTGTCCCTCCAGTTGACAGTCTCTTGACATACGGCGGACCACTATTAAACGGTCATTGTACGTGATGGAACAGAGAAACAATGAGCCAAGACATGCAATGACTGCCCGTCTCACCCGAGGAACTATACGTATCTCCGACGGGGCCGAGGGGACTGAACGACCTTTGGCCCTCGCGAACAAGTCTCAAATGCAGGCCAGTTGTGCTGTTACCAGCGTACCACAACCCCAGGTTTTCGAATCAATATACCGGCTATCGCATTGGCAGAACCAAGCAGCCACGCGTCAAAAATACGACTATAACTGACGATCCAGTGAGTTGCTGCCTGAGCGCCCATCCGAGACACTCACATCACTTCGGTCCGTTTTGAGAACAAACCTGACCATACCTTCGAGATATTTTTCCTTTCCTTTTTTACCTAACTTTCGAGAAGAGGCGAGCAAAGGGGACATGAATATCAAGCATAACGCACGGCCACGATCAACGCCTTCCGGGACTTCACGGAAAAGGTTCCAACCACAGCGGCCAAGCAGCAGATGCAGGAGTAATGGTTGGATAAGGACAGTTCATGATGCTTCTGCATGCATCAGGTGACGTGATGGAACATGTGGTTTCATCTCTTTTGATAACGGGAACTGAGGAAAACTCAGCATAAAACCGACACAGTCGATGTCACCCTCGGATCTTCACCGAGCTCCCCGTAACGTGGCCAAAAACAAGGATAGAGATCCCCTGGAAACTCTAATGCCAGAGAACAAGGGCTCAGCTACTATGCCATTCGCCTCAATCGTAAAGTAGAAGTCGAGAAAAACGTCTCGACTGCACTACGTATTTGCACAGGACAAGTGCCCGGGGCCCCTGGTCCCTCATTATAGCTTCGTCCACTGGCGCTGTAGGGCTTCGCGGATAAGGTTCAACCTGATCATCAGGGACGACGGCTACAGAGTCCAGCCAGATACATGCCACCGCCCCATAGCCTTCGCCCCGTCAGGCGAAGCAAGGAGACCTGGATTTGGTACATACACCACAGCATTTCTAAAAGGAGACGTTCCACATTGAACCAGGGAGACAAAAAGTGGTTCCCCTCGAGGCCATCTCGTGAAGCGACTGGCTCATCATGTCTGCCCAAGATCGCCCCGATACAACGCGTTCGTTGAACTGCGAACAAGGGGTGCTCTAGTAAGGCATGTATCTTACATTTATTTCCCTATGTCGGCGAATGACCCGCTTGGTGCTCTGTTTACTAGGTACTCCATCATCTTCCCCGGGGAACGCGATAGGCACCGGTTGTCTTCTGCTCAACACACGCAGAGGCCACCGAGTATTCATGCACTGAAACCCGTTGTCAAAGTACAAGCAGAGAGTGTCATTTCAGGTTTGCCTCGAGTACATCAAGTCAACTCATTTGTCCTGGCAAATTTTCCCAAATCTCCGACATGCAACTGGCGTCGTGCCTAACCGAAGAGAGCGGTCTTGACGTTATTCGGATTTTTCATCTTTGCCGCGAGGTTACCCAACCTGCGCTCGAAGGCTCAAAGAGTGGTTGGACGATCAGACTGTTCTCAATCGGCGGTATGATATCCTGCCTGCTGCTGGCCAAGCAAAAAAGCTGCACGCGAAACTGGCCTTGCCCATGGGAGCCATACAATAACCAGGCCTGTCCAACAAGTATCCCTATCAACTCGGTCCCCTCAACTTGGCATATGTCGCCTGGGAAACCTTAGCAACCCATTTACGAAAATAACAAATGCACCTCAAAACAGCTAGATGCATGTACCTTTTGCCCAGGTGTTCTCGATGGGCAGCGGGTAGACACGACGGATAAAATCAATTAGTGAGCTGTCGGTTTTTTCTGTTGGCAGCACGCCTATATGGGACTTTAGGCGACTGCGACGACAACTTGATTACTGCTGCAGTCTGCTGCTACCACAATCTCGTCTTTCCTGAAATGAGCCCACGTGGGTTTATTGACGGCCATTGCCCATTCCAAGTCGACATTCCATCCGCGTAGGTTTCAGGAGATGCAAAGCACTTGCATCGCCGATGCCCTGTCCTCTCTTCTCTGTGGCTGCAGGTCTTATTGCAAAGCCCATCCCCATATTGTCTCTACTGTATCTCCGATTATTTCTCCCTGTCTCGCTCTCGCTCCATGTTCCTTGGATAGATCGCTCCAGCCGTGAGAGGAGGCTGGAATACGTACCCTTGAGCACCCCCGTCTGCGATGCAGTCTCACGCCCTTCTGTCTTTTACTCTTTCCAATTGCTGTTCCTTGACGTAGATCTACTGTACCGTCATTCGCTGTCATTGATTCAGATTAGAGATGACCGTACACGCCTCACCTACCTTCTTTAGTCGGTCAATTCTTCTCTATAGAGGAAGACATGGAGTAGAGAGAGTATCGCATATGCAGGCCTAGAAGGCAACTCATCATGCCTCTGGGCAATCTTACGTCCCTGTCGAACACGGCCCAGCCCCTCGTCACGCAAATATAGCTATACGTGTCCAGGAATCCTCCCGGAGCGGAAGTCGAGGGATGACAATCCTGTTCCTTTTCAGGGCTCTCGCTCTTTTTCTTTCCACAACAGCTTTAACGCTCTTATTCATCTTCCATATGACAACAAAAATGCACTGCCATGTTGCAGGTAGGTAGTACAACTCTCTCATACATGGTACATGCTTCGGCCCCAGGCGACCCGTGCCGCAGTGCATCAAGCAGGCTGTCGTACGGGGGAGAGAGATACGACGACGAGGGTTGCCCTTCTGTAGGCAAAATATTTTCCCTTTCTCTCAGTCGTCGTCGTCGTCTCCCGCCGCCTCCGCCGCCGCCACCCCCTCACGGTTCCTCAACCCCCCTATCCTTCTCCCTATCTCCCCCGCCCCTGGCCATATCAGATACAAATACAGAGAGAAACAAATCGCGGAACCGTCTCCCATTCGAGCGCGTAAAGGGAGGGAAAACAAAAAAGAAACCCTTCACCCCGTGCCCAGTGCCCAGCCCGTTACGCGTAGGACTTCTGATCTATCAGAGAAAAGAAAAGAAACGAAGATCTTTGATCTCAATAACACCCAACGCATCAATCCTTCTCTTTTAAGGTTTCTGACTCATCATATCAATGGCCAAAAGAGACCGGCCTGCGGTATCATGGTCAGAGACTTGACCTATCATTATCCAAATCAAGCAAGTAAAACAGAGACAGAAGAGAAGACGGTGAACAAGGCTCATGTACGGATGCATGTATCCACGGGCATATTATTGATATTAGTGCTTTCGTGCCGATGCGGTTCGCTTTCTTCTTTTTTTATTCCCTCTTTATCGCATCTGGCTTTTGCTCGATCTCGCTCTACACCGATGACCTCGTTTCTTCTTCTTTTTTCTTCCCTTGGTCGGGTGAGAGAATTGGCGGGATTCCCAATCATGCAGTTAGTTGGCAGTGCAGCAAGATACATACACCATTGACCCCATACGGACCACGACTGGGCTTTTCCTGAGCGCCCCCCACGTGCTCTCTATTCATGGTCATACTCGTCGAGATTGAGCTTTCGAGATATCGCGTTTGAGCTTACGATGGATCATAAGCCCGGGCCCGGGCCCACCGCCGCCGCGTGGGGCCGGTGAGGAACAACGATGTGCTTTCTTTGACCCCTTTCTCTGTCTACTTTGTTTTTTCTCCATGGCTCTATCGAGAGGGCAGGACTGCTCTTCATACTCGCTGCAGGTTCCGTGGGAGTTCGGTCCGTTAGAACATTTAGACTACTTGTAGGTGGTGGTGCTACACAATTGCCATGCCTCATGAACAACAACACCGCGGCACGTACGGACGCGTATGCAGAGTGAATTTGGCAAGACTTTTCTTCACACGGAAGCGATTCGTACAAATACGTGCTTCATGACCGTGGCCACCAGGAAATATCTCACGGATGTCCGAATTGTCAGTAGTTGTAGTCGAGACAATGATTTAGCACATTATTCCGAGTTCCATAGTATGCTTCAAAAGGAATTTCAAATTTCGACTAGTTTGCCTTGCTCAGGCTACGCCGCCAACGCCATGCAATGCTCGTGACTGTCCTTATCCACCGTGATCTAGTCCTGTGCGTCTTCTCTATCCTGAGGGCGACGCGAGTCTCGTTCCGAAAACGCCCCATCATATACACGACCTCACTTGTTTATATACACCGGAATTCCATACACAACCACCGCCGCGGCCGTCAGATATCTGAACAGGCACGCATCTCTCGCCTTGGTCACCGCCTCGACCAGACTCGTCTTTGCTCCGGGCTTGCTCTGGTCAGCTTCGTTGGCACTCTTGGCAGCCTTTCTGCCTCTTCCCTTGGTCGTCTTTCCCTTGCCCTTGGCGTTGGGGCCGTCCTCGGCAAACGTGCCGCTGGGCATCAAACCCCACTCTTCAAAGACTCTGCCAGTGTAGCGATCAATGTCTCGGTCGGTCACGTCCCAGAGGGTGCCGACCACAGCAGGACTGCCCGCGAGCATATAGTTCCATACCGGCCCGTGGCTCTCAAAGTCTCCCACATCGGCCAAGCTGGCAGACGAACAGCCCATGAGCAGGGCCACTGCACGGCACTTCTCCATTTTTCGAATCGTGCGGCCACGGATGTACTGAGCACCCGAGCCGTGGCCAAAGTACAGCAACAGATCGGACTTGGTGAGTGACTCCTCGAATTCAGTCTCGGTGGGGATACGCGTCTCGATGCTGGACCAGGTAGGCGGTAATGTCGCCAGAGGCTTGCCAAAAGTCGCTTGTGTCGATTTGAGGTCGGCACCGGGGTTGAGGATGTAGGTGCCAGAATGGAAAGATATGTGATGACCACTGGCTTCTGCGCGAGTGTTGCCAGATTCCACTTCTTCGCCGGACTCGAAACACTGGACCGGAGAAGCACGCTGCTCCTGGATGGAACGGCGCAGGCAGGCTAGCGATGGAACACGAGACATGGATATTCCTTGCGTGCAAGGCATCGACTCCCAGGGGAAGATGTGAAGAGCCTTGTCCAACACCAAGATGGTGTGCACATGCTCATCACTCTGACCATTGCCCTTGGCTGCAGCATGGTACGACCGCAAAGCGTCGAATGTTTCGACCACCATGGCATCAAAGTCGACCTCGTCATATGCATTGCGCTCCCCGTGGAACTGGAGGATGTCTACCACAAAATATAGCAGGTCGTTCAGAGGATCGTCGAGATCGCATTCTGGGGCCGTCGCGTCTCCGAGCCCGATGAAGAGGTCTAGGATTCTAGGGTCCAGCGAGACCTTGCCCGTGGTGGCAGCAGCCTTGGTGCGTTTCCCACGAACCTGTTGTCTAGAAGGGAGATGCTTGTCGAGGATGTTCTGGAAGCTCTTCTGAAACCTTGCGAGCAGGTCTGTTCGGCGGTGTTGTGCAAAAATGCCCCGGAAGCCACCAAGCCAGGTGTGCTCGACATTTTCCAAAAGTTCCTTCATTCGCTCGTCGAGAGCCTGTCGCTCAGCCCACCATGCTGACTTGGCACCCTTTTCGTTCATATCTCTGGCGTCGTGACATGTTCTGTTGGCTTCCCTGATGATTTCTAGCATCTCGGCGCGTCCCTGCTGAAAGTCGAACACTTCCGAGTCCGCGTCCCTGGAGTTGGCGCGTTCGAGCGGCAGACGAATGGCGAACGGGCTGTGGTGAGCCTGGAGTTTGGTGATGCAAAGGTCACGCTTGTTGTCACTTAGCGATATAGAAACGACGTTCCATGACTTGGGAATGATATCAACAAATTCCCGCTGGAATTTTGTCATGTCCATAGAAAAACCGAGACTTGATCGTCTTGGGTCGGTGACCTGCTGCAGTATAGGCCATTCTGCCTTTTCCGACTTACTCTGGTCAACGCGAAGCGTCTTTCGCTCGCGGCGCCAGACCAGATTGCGCGCCAACTCGATAGAGCATGTGGCATGAGCGGGATGGCCAATGCCCGAGGACTTGCTTGGATTGGTCGTGGAGAGCAGAATGAAAACATTTTGCATCAGCGCAGCAATCCGATATACAAGTCCTGCGTCGCCGTTGAGACTTGCTATAGAATGCGCCTCGATCAAACAGTCGTGGGCTTGTTGCAAGTCGGCCAGGAATCCTAAAGCATTCGCAGCCGGACGCCCTCTGCGTGGCGATGTCGATCTGACAGGTGAGCGCTCAGTCTTTGCCTTGGGGCTTGACGCAGCAGCCACAGCAGGGAAAGATAGGGTGGAGTCTTGGATCACCGAAAACACCGAGTCCCTTCCCATGAGCTCCAAGCTTTGGCCGATAAATGCCATGGCCATGAGAAGTCGCTCCTGTACAATATCGGTAGAAAGCTTAGAGAGCTCATATGCGGTTTCCAAAGACGCGACAGCAGCTGCCCAGTCTTTGCGATCCAGTAGCGAGGAAGATTTGTGCTGCAGAACCGAGGCGCGCAAGAATGTAAGCTGCGTATCCTGAGGAAGTTGGGGTGCCTTCTTTTCGACCACCTTTTTTTCCTTAGCTGGGACTGGCTTCTTAGCAGTGGTCTTCCTAGTTGTTGCCGTTGCAGCTTTGGTTCTCGTTTGCCTCGTGGAAGCTTTTGGTGCTGGTTTGTCTTGAATGGAGAGCTTCTCCATTTTGGACTCGATCTCGAGAGGTTCCTTATTGCCTTCACTCCAGCCCAGCTTGTCCAGCATGGAGTCTGCCATGGTCAATAGATGGGCCTCGGTATCGACTTCCATCGCATGACGGTAGATGCGACTCAGCTGACAAGTCATTTCTACCACATTGCAGGTTGGCTCCAGACTGGGCAAGGATTCTTTTACCTGCGTAGCCAATTCGAGTGCCTTCTCTTGGTTGCCAGACTTCATGAACACATGTGCCAGCCAGTATCGAGCTTGCGAGATATGGCTTGGGGATTCGGTACTAAGCGCAATCCTCATTGCTTGCTCGGCGTAGTAAATCGTTTCCTGGTACATGCCGATATTGGCATAAATTGTTGAGAGTCTCATGACAAATCGAAGCAAGGGATACACAATAGCCCAAAACTCTGGCCCTGTGCTGGCACGAGCGAAATCAAGCTGCGAACATTGCGAATTGTTGTAGCTGGCATCGTCTTCGGCCAGCTGCGACTGGGACACGTCGTCATTGTTCTCCAATACTTGTGTTCTCAAACTCTCGAGTCTCTGCCAATCGTGGAAGAGCACACGCACGGCCGTCTTTGCATTGTGCAATGCATGATCGGATCGCCCCCGCTCAAGGGCAAGGAGAGAGTGGAGAAAGGATGCGTATGCCACCGACATCTTGCTTGCAAGTCGACTGCTCTTGGTAGGCTTCTCAGCACTCTGGGCAGAAGCAAAGGTATGTGCCTCAATAAGGCATTGCTCAGCACGCTCAAAGTTGCCGACAGACATCTCGTACTCAGCCGAGCAAAGGTGGTAGTTGGCCATGGACTCTGATGATAGTGTCTTCTGCGAAAGGAAGTCTTGACCCGTCTTCAATACCTCCTCGGCTTTGTTGGAATGACCCAGAGTAAGATGTTGAAGGCACGAAGCTGCAATATGCGACATGAACAGCTCTGGGCTGTCTTCACATAACATCTGGGAGACTGCCGTTGAGAGTGACAAGGTCGATCCCAGCAGTGAACTCATCCCTCGCATTCTGGCAAAGTCGGCGAGGCCTTGAAGAATTTTGATGAGCTGAGAAGGGCTGTCGATATAGTCATTCAGATCGCTGGCTGATTGTGATTTTTCAACTGCTTCCTTCCAACTCTGTAGAGCCTCTCCAACGTCTCGCGTGTCGAGTTGGCCCTGCATCAAAGCACAGATGCAAGTAGACAACGATTTCAGATGAGGGATATAGCGACTCAAGCCGGAGTCTTGGTGTGATGAACTGTTGTCGATTTCTTCCGACAAAGACTGCGCTTCTTCGACCCAACACTGGACAACATCTTGAGAGTCCAGATTGACCGACAAGAGTTGCAGTAGTGTCCGAAGTCGCCTGATGGGGTGAACTTGAGGGTCAATAGCCTGGAGCAACGACTCAACAAATGATCCACCTGGGATGAGCTGCTTTCGACGTTTAGAATCGAGCAAGTAGATGAAGTGGAAATCATGCTCCAAGGCCGACACTTTGTGTGCGTCAGGCAAAAGCCAAGTCCAATCGCACGGAGTGCTGTCAAGCTTGGCAAGGCTGCAGACTGTTCTCGACAGAGAACTGGCCTTGTCATTTGAAGTCCAGGCCTGTAACACGCTTTTTTGCGACAGCGCTTCAAAAACCTTCATAGTGGCATCTTCCTGGCAGAGAGAATCTCTGATGGCTCGCAAGGTGTCGGTAGCATCTTCTTTGCGCCCGGAAGACCGGCACAGCTCTGCTAGGCGCTCCTGCTTGAGTATCAATTGTGCCCTTGACTGCTCAGCCTCTGGTTTATCCTTGACAGCATCGATTGATCGTCGGAGAGCGCGTAGTGCGTGGCCATCCTTCTCCTGGCGGAGCAGGACATGTTGCTGGTAGTAGAAGTGAGAGATCTTGACGTGGTAAGTTGCAGCTGCATTGCCCTTTGTTTGCAGAAAAGCCAGATCACCCATGTTGTCTAGAACAGCTAGGGCTTCCTGAAGCGCTGAGTCCATCAAGTCCCAAGGCATCTTCTTCTTCTCGAGCAAGTCTTTTATCAGCATGAGAGCAGAGTCAAGTATTGTCGGGATGTATTTCGAAAGTAGGTGTCGGCGCTGCTCGAAGCGAACCAGGTCCTTGGCAGAAGTGGTAGAAGCTGGTGGCTTTCCAAGCCATCTGGAAGAGAACCGTGGAAGTTGCAGTATAAGTGATTCAAGAGAGTCCCGTATCGTTGCTGGAACCTGATCGACTTTTGAATCGCCCAGGACTAGCTTGATCGCAGCACTTCGTACTTGGTAAATGCAGGCCAAGAGATCGTCCAGCTCAGCGGAGCTACCACTCAGTGACCCTTGCATCCCGTCGAGGACTTCGGTCAGCAAAACGTGATCCGTCGTAGACGGCGATTGCTTGAGCGAAAGAGCAATGAGCTGTGCTGTTACAGCGCAGTACCTCGCCGGTGAGTCGTTTTCGAGAGTTGTTATCTCCTTCAGCTTCTTCACCCACGACATGGCCTCTTTGAGTTTGCCCGCTTCCCGTGACGCTGTGCCAAGGGCTTGGTAGATTGTTGCCAGTGGCGATTTGGAAGCCTGCGAAGGTTTGAGGCTCATGGATTCCGTCTTTTGCCATAATTCGTTGAAGATTGAGTTGATCGTGCTCAACTTGTCCACGGGCGCCGATGCGCTCCTCCTAGAAAAAGCTGACAAGCACCTCGACAGAGGAAGGAGAATATCGTTGTCGACGCTGCCCTTGTGACCAGATAGTGCCCAAGAGTGCAGCCTCGTCAATAATCCCAGAGCCTGAATCTGGAATGACGCTTCGGCCGAGGGACTCAGCTTTGGATCCATGGCTGCTGCATCTTCCTGTGATGAGACACTCGGCGTTAATGAAAGAAGGCTGTGTGCCAGGCTGTCCAACTGTCTCGCGCATTTCAAACGATCGGCTTTCTCTTCCTTCAGACTCGATAGCAAAAGCGACAGTGGAGATGACGGATTGCTTGCTGACAAAAATGGAAGTGCAGTCTCCAGTACTCTTGATTTCCTCATCCCGTGGAGCAGGCGCAGGGCCTGGAGCTGGCTGGAAATCACCAATGCGAGAACCGATCCGGAGGCAGTGGTTGCAGAGTAGTCGAAGAGATCTGTCAAAGATTTTGCTGTTGATGCAGAATCCGCTGCTGCTGCTGCTGCCGGCTTGGACTTCTTGCTGGCCGCCCCATTCACGATTCCCTCTAACCGACGTTTGAGGATTCGTAATTCCTTAAGAGCGTGTTCGAAAAGGTTCAATGCCATTAACTTGTTGATGAATGATGACATGCCAGATTCAAGCTGCAGCTCTGGGAGCGGCACTTTTCCGGCAGCAGACAGCGTCCGCAGAGTCGCAAACGCGGCGTGCGCGCATTCCACGGTAGCAAGACACTCGCTCGATGCTGTTGGACCCGTCTGCGCCTGACCAGACTTTGCGACAGATGGAGAAGTCGACACCCTATTAAGAGACCGTGGTTGGAGTGGCGTCATCGGCATTGAGTTCGATCGTCTCGGTGCGCCCCTGGCGGTGGGTTTGACCGGTTTGTCATGAGTAGCTTTTGTCGTGGGATTCTTGGCCGCCTCTCCCAAGGACTTGAGAGTCGCATTTATCACCCGAGTGGCCAACGTAGCCTTTTCCTTTGGCGAGAGTCCTCCATCTTGTTGGTCGACCGGCGTCTTCGTCTGCGCCGCTCGTTTCGTGGTCGTCGTCGCGGTTTTTCCTCGTGCAGTCGCAGTTGTTTTTGTTGTTTTCGACTTTGCCGTCGTCTTGGGCGCTACTTCAGAAACTTCCTCGCCCTGTAGAAGGCCCCGGAGAGCGATCGAAACGGCCGGCGTACATGTTTGTACGTTGGCGACCGCGCTGCAGAGGGCGTCGGTTTGTGTTGTTATTAATGAAGCCATGTAGGGTGTTGACTTTTAATCATATCGTCATAGCAGAATCATTAGTCGGGTATCCAGGAAACGCCAAAGCCGGGCTGAAATTGGAAATCTAGAAGCAAAATGCTGGTGAATGGTGGTAAGAGATGTTCGTTTCTTCGTTCAGTCGATGTGTATAAACCAAAAGGTTTGGGCTATGCGGTCACAAACTCCGTCGCAGATTCACGCTCAAGCTGCAAGGTCAGGCTTCGAGGCGGTTGTGGACCTTTGGGCCAAAATTAGCTAGAAGCCGTTGTCCCGGGCAACCAATAGTGACTGCACGGGCCATCAAATCGAGCAGCTTTTACCCAAGCTAAAAAACCCCCCTTCGGGTGCTAAAAAGCACCCCAGGTCGTAGCCGAGTGGCTGTGCGGTCCACGTTTATGCATATTTATACTAAAATTAGGTAATAACTATTATGTAAGCCGATCAAGCGCCTGATCCGATTAACCGCGCGTAAATAAAGCTGTAAATTACGTGTAAATAGTTATTACGGCCGATATATAAAAGTTGTGCGTTTATATATATTATATACAATAAGTATAAGTGTATAGTTTGTTATGTAGCCTTTATTTTTTATTATACTAATATTAATATTATAATTTATAATAACTTAACATTATTATAACCATTTTCGAAGCTAAAAAAAAGGATTCCGATAAAATTAATTAAAAAAATAACTTTTGTATTATTAAATTATTAATTTAACGTATTATTATTAATACGCGTTAAATTAGTTAAGGGTAATTATTATTTTTAGGAATATGTAATAAAACGCGTAAATATTATAACAAAAGCAAATAATATTAAAATATACACAATTTAAAATATTTACCTATCGTCCATTTTTATTACTAATATTTTACTTTCTTTTTTTATTATTATTTTTTCCACATATATACACATATATACCTGCCTAATAACGCGTTTATTACTTAATATATTTACGATATTTTTATCCGACTTTTCCTTTATTCCAGACTTTATAGCTCCTTTTACGGAGGACTTCCGTAATACCGATAAAAGGCTTGTTTATTATAAAAAATAGGCTAAAAACTATAGTTTTGCTATTAAAAATAAAGGTTATTCCCGCAAGGTTAAAAAAATAGTTATATATATTAAATTTTGCTGTTTACGATCCGGCGAGTATTAACGGGATAGCAATAAGCCCGTTATACGCCAAAGAACTGGAATTATTAAATACGGTTGCCTTTTCCGTAAAAGTCTTTAATTAAAAGACGGCCGGTATTATAAGAAGGTTATTAACCTGGATTATAACCACAAACTTATTAAAAATATTAGCGATTTTGCTGCTAACCGTAAGCTAATTAGCCCCGAAGATGCGATAATTCGTATTTATTATTTTAATTATAAATTTTCGGTTAAAATTTTTTTTACCTATTTAAAAGTTATTTCCCCGAAAATAACTGCTATTTATAATTTAGTAAAAAACCGGGTCGCGGCAATTAGGGAGGAAAAATTAGCTAGTTTAATTAACGTTTAGGCCGTATTAGCCAACTTTAAGCGGGATTATAAAAAGGTTTACTCCTAGGCCTGGTATTTTTATAACTCCGATGGTATAAAAACCTTAAATAGCATTTTTTGGTGTTATAAGGAAAGCATCGCGATTTAGCGAAAATACTAAAAGGTTAGCGTTATAAATACTACCTACAAAATTAATAAATAAATAAATACGATAATTTACTTAATTTATAGCCAAATACTTATAAATTTTAGGTTTAATATACCGTTTTTTTAGTTTAACGGTATTATAAGCGTAGGCAATTATTATGCTTAATATTATACGATTATTCCCGATAAAACGACCGATACCTTCCGATGGGTAATAAAGAATATAAGGCAGGCTTAACGCTAATTCGATATCCAGACCCCGAAGGTTTTTATTACCGACTTCGATACCGCCCTGCGAACTACGATCCATGAATACTAGCTTTATTATTATTAATAATTATGTATCTGGCATATTATAAAAAACGTTAGGAGCAAAGTCTTAAAAAAGTAAATTAGCCCTAAGCCGCTAAAATAAAAAGAAGCTTTTTAAGTCGAGTATATATTATTTTTTAATAACAAAATCGTGGTCCTTAATAATATAAGCAAAAAAACAACGGCGGCGTTAACGTATAAGCCTAAACTTTTAATTAAAATAAATTAAGCTAATAAAAATCGTATTATTAACCGATAAGTGGCTAATAAGCCTGTTATTAATTATAACTTTAATAGTGTGCTATTTTTATGGTTTTTAATTGCCTACGCCGAGACCGTAAAATAGATAAAAGTGTACTAAAAAGACTTATAAAAAGATTTGCTAAACAAACGGCTATTATTAAATATCTTCGTAATACTTATTATATTTATAATAAGGCGTAGGTAATATGTTAAATTAGTCGGTATAAGAACTTCGGGGTTCGATTTTCCTAAATATCCAAAAGCGCTTATAACTAGTTTAAAGCTACGTTAGCCCGACCGATACAGCTAATAAATATTATTATAGCAACGCTAAAAAGGCTTATTACGTATAAGGTAAAAATATATAATAATAAAATTAAAAAGCAATAAAATAAAACGCTAACTAGTATCGTGTTTAGCGATCTGTTTATCGACAAATAAGTTCGCAGCCTTATTTTTTAACGGGCGATTAAACGGATCGAATTTTAGGTAAATAAAGTATATATAGCGTTAGTATATAACCGGCTGTTTAAGCTATATACTAACGCTTTTACTACTTAAATAAGGATGCTTTATGCTTATCGGCTTATCGCAAATAACCTCGCGACTTATAAAATACCAAAGTTAACGTAAAAAAAGGTTATTATTAAGGACGAAGGAAAATTAAGGTTAGCTAACTTTAATTTTTAATAGTATTTATTACGCTTATTATTACTTACGGAAGCTTATAAATTTGCCGATATACGGAATTTTATAATACGCTATAAAAAAAGGCGGATATCCGGCGGGTAGCCACTAAGTTACATATTTATATTATTAATAATAAATAAAAATTAATAACTGCTTTTATTTTAAACGGGGGGCGCCGGGATGCTTTTTACGATAAACCTCCTTATACGCCTATATACATAAAAAAAGAGGTAATAAAATTTGCGCTCGTTTACGAAAATAAATAAGTTGTTATTCCGGGACCGGTAATAACGCCTACGCCTACGCTTATACCCGTATTTACGCTAATAAATATGGCGCTTACGATAACTTACCAGCCGAGTTAAGGGTAAATATTATAATTAACATAACCGCCCGCTAGTTTAGCCTATTTTATGGCCGGGACCTAAGTCGGCGATCCATGGCACGATCGGCGGTGGTAATTAAGCGTTAAATATAATATAACTAAATATAACGATATTTCGAATAAAACTCGTTTTTTAATAAAATAATAATTTAATCCGCTATAAAGTGGCCCGTATTTTTCCCCGGAAGAAGTAAAAAACGGTTAAAAAGTATATTAGGATAATATATAATAAAATATAATAACCCTAACGATTTATCCATTTTTTTATTTTTTTGCCCGCTTATTATCCGCCGACCGGTATTTTAACTACGGTAATAAAATTAATTGCTACGCAACTAGTTTATATCGCAAAACTATAATAACAGCACTAAATTTGTCGTATAATCCTACGTTTTTAAATACGTTTAAATTTAATTAATTTAATATTAATTTCGTTATTATAAATTAAATTAAGGTAACTTCGGATTATAAATAACGTATGCCTAAATATACGTTTTAATATACTAATCCTACTATAAAACCGACCCTACGCCCTTAACCCAGCCAATTTACCTTATTTACTTTTAGCTAATTTACCTTATTTATTTTATAATATTTACGTATTTTATTTTGTAAAAATCTACCTTATAAAATAAACACTATAATTTTACCTTATATTTACCCTAAAGCAACTCGATAAACGCTGTAAATAGCAGAATTAAAAGCTATATAAAGTCGCTTTAAGGTGGGTAAATAACGCTTAACGAGTGCAAAACCGGGAAGTTTAGCGTTAAGTAGGCTAAAAAAGTTAATTAATACTATTTATCGCGAGCTTTAAATTAATTAAATTTAATATTATTTAATTGCCCCAAAAATGCGATTTTTTTGGTATAAATCAAATTATTAAAAGAGCGCGTTTGGCTATTATAAAGATAGTTTTTAAAGGTGTAAATTAATAAGTAATAGGCCTAAGTCCAAAAAGTTAACGGGTAATATGTTAGCAATTTTTTACGGGTTGTGACTAAGTGTGGCAGGACCGATAGCTAACTAGCTTAAACAGAATTCGCTTATTTTAAGTGCAAATTTGTTAAATTTAGCTTAAGGTAATTAGCTATCGGTTTTGCTATACTTAGTTATAACCCGTAGAAAGTTGCCTTCACTTTAGCAAAAATACCATAATAGCTTAGTAATAAAAGTTAAAAATTTTGGTATTATTTAAAAGCGCCGAATACCGTAATATTAGCTATTTAAGCAATTTAGTAATTTAAATAACTGCTAGCGCGTGGCAATTAACTAATTATCCGTGGGAATAAAATGATTTATAAGACCCCGATTTAGGTGTACGTTTAGCATATTTGTATAATTAACGATATTTAGTTTAAACGATAACAATTTTATTATTCGGTATTTAATCGAGAAATAATTTTAATAAATATAAAACGCTTGTTAATACGATAAATTTAATTTATATTTCGATTAAATTAAACGTTGTTTGGTAAAGGACTTCGTTAGTGGTTATTGCGTATTAAATTAAATTAATCCAGATTATAGCGACAAGTTATTAAAGCCCCCCTTAAAGACTGCCAAAATATCACTTTGATTATAAATATTCGCAATATTATAATTTTATTAAAAAAAATCCAAAACGTAAAGAGGTAAATTTAATAAAAAGCGTATTTTTTAAAGATTAAAATAATGCTAATATTAAATAATTTCAGGCGTTATAAACACTAAAAAGTATTTTATTATCTTTTAAAGTCGGTATAAAGTTACTAATTATAAAGTAAGCTATTAGGTCGGTATAAGGTGGGCGCTTATAAGGTAAAATAATAATTTTATAAAATAAGGCGGATTAAGTAAAGTAAAACACACGTTGGATTTTAAGCAAGTTTGTACTATTAGCGTATATAATTTAATAAAAAATTAAAAGTATTTTTTTCGTTTTAATTAAGCGATAAATTTTATTTAAAAAACATTAGATTTAATTAAAAATTAGTTATATTGCGATAATTTAAATTATATATAAATGCGTCGCCGCGATACTAAAGGTTAGGCACCGGGGCGGGGTCGATTATATTATAATATATATAATATTTTAAGCTGCTAACTACGCGATATAACATAATTATTTGCAAGCCCGCGATAGCTTTAAATTAATAAAAAAATAAGATAAAAAGTGTCGCATAAAGACGCATAATTAAATACGATTAAAATAAAGCTTTAGTAACAAAAATTAGTAAAATTATTATTATTAGTATTTTATATTAGCTATATTTTATAATAACAATTAATAAGCACTATCTAACTTAATATTATAAAGTAATATAATATTATAAATCATCGTAAATAACAAAAAATTACCTATCCTTACTTTATTTACCCGATACGTTATATTCGCTGCATAACTATTAAGCGCTGTAGTCAGCCGCTGCCGCGCTTGCTGCAAGAATATTGCTGAGAATAAGCGTTCTTACCAAAGTAGTATGTGTGGCTGTATATCGGGATAGACCGCAAAGCCACTCGGCTACGACCTGGGGTGCTTTTTAGCACCCGAAGGGGGGTTTTTTAGCTTGGGTGGCAGCTTTTGGCCCTGGAGTCTGGATCGGTGGACCCCTGTCTGCTCCCTCTCCAGCTGTCCAACCATGCGCTAAAAGAAACTATCTCGGGTAACTTTTTTTTTTTTTTTTGCAGCTTTCTGTCAATTGTCCGCAACAACAAGCAGTACTCCAAGGACTGGCAGTCATCATGGAGGGAATCATCTACCGTCGGGCCATCCAAACCTCGCTGACTGCGAGGAACGTCATGTTCTCCCAGAAGAGCAGGCTCGCTGTCCTCCCTGCGGCGCGCGCATACCGCTCCATGCCTACAGTCGCGCAAGCATCATTCTGGAGGTCCCTCATTCCTAAGCCCTGGCGACCCAAGGAGAAGAGGCCCGACGTCAACTTCGGGCCGGCCAAGACACTCAAGAAGCCGAAGAAGGAATGGAATCCGGCGACATTCTACATTGTCATTTTCCTCTTCATCGGCTCCATGTCGATCCAGATGATCTCGTTGAAGAAGGACTTTGACACGCACATGAGAAGAGCAGAGACCAAGATTGGTATCCTTCGCGAGGTCGTCGAGAAGCTGCAGCGCGGCGAAGAGGTGGATGTGGAAAAAGCGCTGGGGACCGGAGATGCCGAGCAGGAGAAGGAGTGGGAGAAGGTTCTGAGGGAAATCGAGCAGGACGAAGGCATCCGGAATTCCAAGAAGGCCGATCGGTCCAAACAGACCTCGAACGCTGGCAGCGAACCAAAGTCGACCCCAAAGAATCAACAAGGAGCCACAGACGGAACCACGAAGTCGTCGACGGACACCTATACCGGGTTCTATTGATCTTTGGTGGATTCTATCTATATACCTAAAATACATGCGCCACACATTTCAAGACATCATATCCTTGAAGACTGAAGCGCCGTGGTCTTCGGCCGCGTGATTTACACCATCATGGGCATGATGGAAACCCGAGGACTGCCTGAGCTGTTTCACAAGTTCCGGCAGCAGAAGGTCTGTCGACATTTCGACGCGCAGCCCTCGTGCACCGCCTTGCAGTGGGTGTAGATCCGCACATAAGGCCTCCTCTCCCCTCACTCCTCCGAGGTTGACGATACCGACCGGTATGCCTCGATCCTTGGCCCTCTTGGCTAGTCGCCACGCTGAGTAGGTCGCCAAGGATGTGCCTAGCACGAGAAGCTTGTCAGCGCTCTCGATGGCATGGTCTGCTTCCACCTTGGTCTGGCCGGGAATGCTCTCTCCGAACATCACGACGGCTGGCTTGAGGATGCCAGCATTACTGGTAGATTTCCAGGCTCCATCTGCGTCAACCTCGACGACTGATTTGGCGCCCTCGTGATTCGCTGGTGGATGGGCGAGGCATCGAGGACAGGCTGGGTATCGAAATGTGGTGTAAGGCGCGTCTGGCAGGTCAACATCACCATCGGGATTCGTCCTCATTCCTCTTTTACTCCGCTCTTGAGGATTCTCCGTGTCAAGCGCCCCAGTCGCTATGATCTCCTGCAGAAAGGCGGCCCACGCGGGATTCAGTCTGGCAAGCTCATCCTGAAATACATCGCGTGGCAGCTCATGGCGACATGAGACACAGACAAGTGCCCGCAGATAGCCATGCAACTCAATAGTCGGAATATTGGGATGGGCTAGGGAATGGAATGAATCCACATTCTGTGTTATGACTTGTTGTACAAAGCCGAGATCTCCAAGTTGCTTTACAGCGTAGTGGCCAGCGTTAGGTTTAGCTTTATGCAGTGTCGTCCATCCCAAGAAGCTCCTCGCCCAGTAGCGTTTTCGTGCCTCGTGGTTCTGTAGGAACTCGGAATAGTAAATAGGACGATACGTCTTGTTCACCCGATATGTGCCGTTGGTCCCGCGATAGTCGGCAAGACCGCTGGCCACAGACACGCCAGCTCCCGTGAGCACCAGAGTAGATGCCGGATTCCCCCTCGAAGTAGAAGCCGTGAAGAACTCTTGTAGAGCCGCGACTGCACCGGCGAGGGTGGCCGCGCTTTTCGGGGTGACGGTTGGTGGTGCTAATACATCCGTGTAGGGAATTCGCATATACGGTTTGCGCAACATTTAGGATGCGGCGATGGCCCCCTTCTTCCACGGTCTATGAGGCTCCACGATCCAACTGGTATAAGAAATGAAACAAGGAAATTGACGCTCCAAGGATCGTGGTCGTGGTTCAGCCGATGCTTGCTTACGAAGTTTGAATCGAGGTTATCAATGCCTTCTTTCATACAGCTCGACTTCAAGTCGTCACCAGTGGCGCGCTAGCCCTATCATGCACGTCTTGCAGACACGGGACACTAAACCCTCTTGGGATAAAAGTCGGACAGAATTTTAAGCTTAGCCCAGATCATGCGATGATTTTTTATTTTTGTAAGGTTATTTCAAGGTGGTATACTTCGTCTTGCTATAGAAGCACTCTCCTTATATCTGACAAGTAGAGCAATTATCATCAGATCACTGTTATGAAAAGCTCTTGTTATCCCAATACTGTACAGTAATTTGGGAACAAGTGCTCCGTGAGCCCACAAATGCTCCTGATGTCATGAACTCGATACAGAGTGTCCACATGGATCAAGAGATGGAGTGCAGTACTGTGTAAGTATACTGCCCGAAAACGCCTAGCCATGATAGATCGTCATGTAAAGGCACCCAGTAGAGCACACGACGACTTGGAATGCATGTTCTTCTGCTGCAGATGCAGCCAAGGTTTGATTAAAGACTTGTGTTATGAGACAACTGCATGCGAGATAATGCTACAAACAGCCCTAGACTTGAGCTTTAATTCCAATAAAAGTGAGCTTCCAATCAAAGCTGTTCTATTATCGAGTCCGAAGCTCGAGCACACGCAAGGCACAGCAGGGCAATTACAGGGCCCCCTGCAGGCGTCGTCCCAAAAGCTGCCCACAAGCCGTGACAAACGGGCCCGTCCGCTTACGTTGCCCTGGCTGGGCAAACCAGCGTTGCGCGTTTCAAAGCCACGCCCATCCGATGTCGTCGGTATTGGCTGGGGATCACGTTGAGCCGGGCTGCCGATACAGGCTGGACTGGGACGGACTCGACTGTTTGACTGGCTTGCTGCTCGCTCACCTCAATCACCTTGTGCATTTCCAGTCTTATCATTTTGGATCCGCACGCGCAACCGCCAGAATTGGAGACAAAAGCAACAACAACAACCGCGTGTAACTGCTGCACGCACCTCGGCGGCCGTTCACACTCTCAGTTCACCGCGGTACAAGCCCGAGGACCAAGACCGATTGGAAAGCCCCTCCCCAAAACCAAATCTCCAAAGCCCAAGCCCAAGCAAGCCCAAGCAAGCCCAGGCGGACAGGACGGCACCCTCCCCTCTATCCGTCTGTCTGGTACCCCCAAGGAGGATTGGCCGGCTAAAACCAAAAAAGGTGCTGCACTCACTGATCAATCACTTTTTACTGTCCATGCTCTCTCCGCCGCCATGTCTGGCCGACTGCTGGGGCTTAGGGGCCGCGTAACGCGTGTGCAACATCAGGAGAGCTTGAGCCGTCCACTTCAGTCAACCCTTTCCTCATCAGCCCTGCACCCCTTGAACAAGAGGACACATAACCCCAACTTCAACTTCTATTTGTGTCGCGTGCTGCAAACTTCCTCCTGCACTCCCCAGGACTCTCCTTCAACAACTGACTTTCGTGCGCCCTCCTTACTCGAAACCTACCGAAGGCGCCGCCGCTCTCTACCCATCATGAGCTCGACCCAGCAGACTCGCAGCCACGGCGGCCACCACGGCCACCACCATCATCACGACAATGTCTACCTGACCTCGCAGAACAAGAACGACGCTGGTGTTCGCATCACCCGGCTCGGTCTGTACTCGAACCTTGGCATGGCCATTGCCAAGGGCGTCGGCGGCTACGCCTTCAATTCCAAGGCCATGATCGCAGATGCCATTCACAGCGTCACGGATCTTGCATCCGACATTCTCACCCTTGCAACCATTTCCTGGAGCATCAAGCCCCCGACCGACGGCTTCCCTACCGGCTTTGGCAAGATTGAGAGTTTGGGTTCGCTCGGCGTGTCGTCCATGCTCTTCTTCGGCGGCCTCTGGATGGGTTACGGCAGCTTGTTGACTCTTTACGGCCACTTCTTCTTGGACCCTGAGGCCGCAGCCGTGCTCATTGAGCATGCGCACTCTCACGGCCACAGCCACGACCATGGTAGCGCCGAGATCGTTCCTAGCATGCATGCCGCCTGGCTCGCTGCTGGAACTGTCGCAATCAAGGAATGGCTGTACCATGCTAGTAAGTCTTCACAGCATCCGGCGGCCGTATGCGCCAGCAGACGTATCGGACCAATTCAACTAATCATCAAATCGTAGCCATGAAAGTTGCCAAGGAGCGCAAATCCTCTGTCCTCGCCTCCAATGCCGTCCACCACCGCATCGACAGTCTCACTGGTATCGTCACACTCGCCGTTATCCTTGGTGCCAACTTTGTCGAAAACGCTGCTTGGCTCGACCCTGTTGGTGGACTCCTCATCTCCCTGATGGTGGTCAAGGCTGGCGCCGAGAACACGTTTGCCGCCCTTTTCGAATTGGCTGATCGCGGAATCGATGAGGAGGTCAAGACCTCGGTCAGCAAGCACCTGCGCCGCACGTTTTCCGACATCCCCGACGGCCACCAGATCGAGTTGCGCGATGTCTCGGGTGTCAAGTCTGGTCAAAACTACCTGGTCGATCTCGAGGTCGCCGTCCCCAACACCTGGACCGTAGAGCAAACAAGAGATGCCGAGGAGCAGATCCGTACTCGTGTCGGAAGCAAGGTTCGCGGCACTCGCAGAGTTCGCGTTCGCTTTGTGCCGAAGGACGGCGCAGTTGCACCCAAGTTCGACGAGTTCATCTCTGGTGATGTCAGTCCTAAATCGAGCCCCGAACCTGAGGATGACGACCACAACCACGGTAATGGTCACCACAAGTCACACTAAAGAACGGAGACGAGACCTCGGGCTCCTTGTACAAGCAACAAGCATACTCATTGGCGTTTTTGAGGGGATGCGAGAGAAAAGTTCCTGGCAGGACGAAAAAGGCAGTGGTTGCCATGATACCAGTCGTCCTGCAACATGAACATCTCGCATGGTTAGATTTGGGCACATGTGTGTATACTAAGTGTATCTTCCCACTTTGTGTGAGAATCTGCATTAGATGGCGTTCTGGCTTGCATAAAAATTTCTGTTTTTGGCAGAGTTTGATACCAATCTGTGGAGGAACAGATGGTACAACTCTGATTAGGGAGAATGGTATGGATAGTATTCGGCCAGCAAAGATGCAGACAGACTCGAGATCAATAAGATATATTGATGATCCAGGAAACCGCTTCAAATTCCATGGCCATTACCTGGTCGTCTTTGGACATGTACGAACCATGACAAGCTCTCGCCGTCGCACAGGTTCTTGAGTTCTTTGACTTGACTGAAGTGATCGTGGACTATTCCCAAGATGCTGATAGGAGCGCATCTACACGAGTAATAGTGTTACACTTTAGCCTGAATCGCCCCCTTAGCAAATCGTGAAGGTCGACAGCTGCCCCGCTGTATTACCTGCCTTCTGAGCTCATAGCGGGTACCTGAACCCCACGTTGATTGCATCAGGGTCCCCATAAGGTGCCTCTATGTCACGATCACGGATCTCGCCCGGTGGAAGGTTCGTTTTATTTTGCCGTCGTGTCTTATTACTGATAGCTGTCATTTGACACTCTCAATTAGAATTTTGTTGTCTTCGTCATTTCACTTATTTGATCTCTACTGCCAAGTACCTACTCTTCCACGATATACCAGCAAGCGAGACAAGATGAGCTCCGCACCGCTATACCTGGGTTTCGACCTGTCAACCCAGCAGTTAAAAGGTAGTACCGCCTTACCTCTACTCTTGGTATAGCACAGCATCATCGCCGCGAGAAAGCCCTCTCTTCCCGCCACCACCCCGCCTCTCGAGCGACGAACACAATGCCTAATTAGAACCCCGCGCTGACTGACCCTTCCCCCGACAGCCATCGTCGTGTCCTCGGACCTCAAGGTCGTCTCCGAGGCCAAGGTCGACTTCGACGCCGACTTCGGGGCCAAGTACGGCATCGCCAAGGGCGTGCTGCGCAACGAGGATGAGGGCGAGGTGTACGCGCCCGTGGCCATGTGGCTCGAGGCGCTGGACCTGGTGCTCGCGCGGCTCAAGGACAACAAGTGCCCCGTCCAGGACATCCGGGGCATCTCGGGCTCGTGCCAGCAGCACGGCAGCGTCTTCTGGAACGCCAAGGCCGAGGGCTCCCTGGGGAAGCTGAGCGGCGACAGGACGCTGCACGAGCAGCTCAAGGACGTCTTCGCGTTCGAGTTTGGCCCCAACTGGCAGGACCACAGCACCCAGAAGGAGTGCGACCTGTTCGACAGCCATCTGGGTGACGCGGACAAGCTGGCCGAGGTGACTGGCAGCTCGGCTCACCATGTAAGTCGCAAGGAAATCTCCTGTTTTCCGGGCGGGCAAATCTGACAAATTCTGGCCAGCGTTTCACAGGCACACAAATCATGCGCATGCGACGGAGGAGACCAGAGGTCTACTCGCAGACGGCCCGGATATCGCTCGTCTCGTCCTTCCTGGCGTCGGTGCTGCTGGGCTCGATCGCGCCGCTGGACATTGGCGACGTGACGGGCATGAACCTGTGGGACATGCGCAACAACAAGTGGGACGAGTCGCTGCTCGAGCTGACGGCCGGGTCCCAGGACGCGGTGCCGGAGCTGCGCCGGAAGCTGGGCGAGGCGCGCCTCGACGGCGGCGGCAGCATGGGCGCCATCTCGCCCTACTTTGTGTCGCGGTACGGCTTCAGCGGGGAGTGCCAGGTCGCGCCCTTCACGGGCGACAACCAGGGCACCATCATGGCGCTGCCCATGCGGCCCCTGGACGCCATCGTCTCGCTCGGCACGTCGACGACCTTCCTCATGGTCACGCCGGCGTACAAGCCCGACCCCTCGTACCACTTCATGAACCACCCGGCCACGCCCGGCCAGTACATGTTCATGCTGTGCTACAAGAACGGCGGCCTCGCGCGCGAGCGGGTGCGCGACGCCCTCGAGGACAAGCCCGCCGACCCGGCCGACCCGTGGGCGACCTTCAACAAGAACGTGCTGGACGCGCCCGCGCTGGGCGTCGCCCCCGGCTCGAAAGACCGGGCCAAGCTGGGCCTGTACTTTCCCCTGCCCGAGATCGTCCCCAACATCAAGGCCGGCACCTGGAGGTACACCTCGGAGCAGGACGGCTCGGACCTGCGCGAGGAGACCCAGGGCTGGGACTCGTCGCTCGACGCCCGGGCCATTGTCGAATCGCAAGCCCTCTCGATGCGCCTGCGCTCGCAGAAGCTCGTCTCCGGCCATGGCAAACTGCCTGCCCAGCCGCGCCGCATCTACCTCGTCGGCGGTGGCTCTCTCAACCCAGCCATCCAGCGCGTGATTGGTGATGTACTAGGAGGAGTAGATGGAGTCTACAAGCTTGACGTGGGCGGCAATGCCTGTGCTCTGGGAGGTGCATACAAGGCCGTCTGGGCTCTAGAGAGACATGAAGGGGAGACTTTCGATGAACTCATCGGTAAGAGGTGGACCGAAAAGGGAGCCATCGAGAGGGTTGACAAGGGATACCATGAGGGCGTCTTTGAAAAGTACGGCGAGGTTCTCGGCGCATTTGGGGAAATGGAGAACAAGATTCTGAAGGTATCGCATAACTAGAAGGTTTTATTTTTATCTATAGAGCAAATATCAAGCTGAATTTGAATTTTCATCCCATAGAGGAAGCTATCTACTATCAGATGAGTGATTCTATGGTTGGTTTCCTCTCGACTCCGCCACTGGGATGTAATGCCCCTATCTGAGGACTTTTGATTCACAATGAACCAAGAAGAAGCCGTGGTAACTTGAAGTGTATTTGATTGAGGGAAGCATAGAAGAAAGGTAAGCTAAATGCCAGGAAATTCCCAGCGATTCCCATTTGACCCAACCACACGGCCCTTTTCACCATCTGGCCCGAGAAGATCCGAGGGCCACAACTGTTTCCCGAAGAGCAACATATACTACATCATTATGAGCATGTTTGTGTCGACATGTGGGTGAGGAATGATGGGACGTATCTTCCACGTGCGAGGTCTCGAATGTATCCGAACCGTCGAGGCGTCACGAATTGTTCGAATTTGTGGATTTGTGCGAAATAGTCTGTAGGCTTGATGCTCAAGCTGGAGAATGTGAGCCTTTCAATGGCTCGCTGCCACGAAATCGACAACGTAGCGCAACGAGCCCGCTTGGGACCCTTGGGCAGGTTACTGAAGATGGGAATTGAAAATTATGATTTAGATTGGGACTGGTGATAATTGGAGCGCAATTATTGTCCAAATACTGATTCGTTTCAATGAAGGCGCTGACGATGAAAAGTCCAGTGTGACGGGCGACCGGGTGTCAGAGTAATTGGTTCCGACTTTCCACCTGTTGTTCTTGTATGCACAGGTCATCTCGTGCAAGCTTCCTCATGGGTTGCAGACACATCTTCGTGTCTGCCTCTGCTCGATGCCCACTGCAACAAGCGCGAGCGAGAAAGGTTCCTGTGTGAGGTCGGGCAATGCGGATCATCGCACCAAGTGATGTCGCGTGTAGTCTCATCTCTGTATCTGCATTGAGCAGACCGCAGGCAAAGAACTGAACTTGTGACAGGACAATTCTGCTGCGGTGGTTCACGCCGGCTTCTTGCAACTTCAACCAGTCAATGTTTGCACCAAGTTCCAATTCTCGGCATGCTTACCTTGACGCGGATGTGATTCCTCGATCGCGATGAAAGCAGGATACTCGAATACAGTATTCGTGAGTTGGGACTGCGGCAGTGCTGGTGGGTGTACTCCTGGTCATGGAACCATCGGGAGGTGGTTGGAATTGCAACGGATACATCCCAGGCTGTGGCACGAATGGCGGTGGCATGAATGGCGACGGAGGAAATGGTGGTGGACCATAAACCATGCCCAAGAATGCCCGTCTAATGCAGCAACAAGAGCCAGTGACAACTCCTTAGTCCAACGAGAGACAATGCTGTGATCCAAAATGGCAGAGAATTCTTTCCGTCGGTACGCGGAGCTCCAATTTCCCCTGCGTCCTGGGTGTGTAGAGTCTGGCAGGCCCTCATACTACCTGGCCCCTTCGGGCCCGGGTCTTATGATTTGGAGCTGGGCTGATGACAGCCATTGTGCAGAAATTGGTAGAGTGCTGTCTCCTGAATTAGTAAACATGATTTGAGACGAAAGTCATCGATACTTACAGCGGCGTGTATGTACAGGAGATATGTGAACTTGCTGCGAGAGGTATCTTGTTTGTGAAAAAGTTGAGATGAATAGAGGGGAAACCCAGAGAATGAGGAGAGGAGATGGAAGAGAACCAAGATGGGACGGAAGATCAGGAAGACGTGTTATCAAAACAAACAAGGGAGACGGGATGGAAAGTAGTCAGCATTCAAGGGAAAGCACAATCCGCGATACCATAGCTCTTTCTCTATTCTTCGGAAGAAATGCTCAGCCCATGTCTGGACCTGTTCTATGGAAGCGTCCAGGCCAAGGCCCAGACCCATGAGCAACGGATGAAAAGGCAAGAGCAAGACGAAATCCGAGGTAAGTTCGAGACACTACACATCAATCGACATCTCTTACGTCAGTCCATGGAGTCACTCCAAGCGAAAGCGGCAACAGAAGGCTGGAAGTGGGCGGGTGACGGCAAAGTTCACTGCGTAAGGGAGACGCCTGCCTCTGTCAAATCGATATCGGATCTCGTCTTTTCATCCTGGCCAAAGAGGTTCGACGCCCACGTGGGTAAATGCCAAATTAGTCTTCTGATGCAATCGACATTCAATTCCATTAATATTCATACATGAAGTCCTGGTATCATACCCAGAGTATCCGAGATTCCCATTCGCCTGTATGCCCATATCCAACCACAGATGCACCATATGACGGATTATAGATAGAAATGAGAGGAGAAAAGATCATAAACAAAGACGTCTTCTCAACCAGGATTCGTGCTTGATCCAGTGTCGCCAACATTATTATTGTTTCGAACAATTGGTGGGCTCAGGACAGCGGGAAACTTCGTCATACTGAGTCCAATGGATGAGGCAATCGCGTCCCAGTCCGGAGCTCCGTTCTGCCCAGCCCTGGACCAACTGTCCACTAACTCGTCATCCTTACTGCCATCGGCGAGGTTTGAGGTATTCGCAAATTGCGTATACATGCACGCGTCAGCACTCTGTGCATTCATATCCGCATGGGGCAGAGCGGAGCTTCCGGTGTTGAAATCACCCATGGCTGGGACTGACGGTGTGCTGCCCTGCCCGGAAACCGTGGCAGGCGACCCAGTCCGGACGGGAAGTGTATTGTTGATACTGCGCGCGAGGCCTGCCCATGGCGTCTTCTCGAACGTGGCAAAGGGATTAGGCTGGGCACAGTTTTGTGCTTGAGATTGTGCAGATTCAGATGTGGTAGATGCCGACGACGGCGTCATATCGCTATTGTACCCCCAGAGTGGCGTCTGGTCGTGGCTTTCAGACCCGCCTCCAAAGTCAGACGGTGAGCCCCTTTTCCGTTTGTTCGCGGCGGCCTCGTCTGCGCCGACGTTGGTCACCTGGCTGCCATCCTTGATCTTGTAGCCGAATCCAATACCACAGTCGCTAATCTTGTGATCATTCAAATTACCTCGAGGGTTCCCCAGTGGCAAGCGCCCGGGTAGTGGTGGTTGCATCTCCGAATGACTTGAGAACTGAGATCGCGTGAGAAGAGGAACTGGGAATAAGATCAGTATACACTATTACGAGCCAGGTATGAAAGTATCAATGCATCGAGTAAGATGCCAACAGAGACTTACTATTGTGGTTACCAATGGCAATGATTTCCGGTAAACTACCGAGCTTTGGTACACGTGTGATCTGGGTAATATTGTTGCGATCAAGATCCAAGAGAAGTTGTTTGAGGAATGCCCTGGTAATGATGTGCTCGCGACCAATAGCGTCCATGGCTGAGATGATAAAGTCTAGATTATCAATCTTTTGCGGAGTTGGTTCATCTTTGCATTGATATATAAAAACCATCGCAGCGCAGTAGAGTGATATGGCAGCCATTGGACTCCGCTAGATTTGGTGTTAGGCCAGAGGATGTGATATAGGGGAAACATGGGCATACTTACAGGATTCGTCTTCATATGGCTCGTCATCTTGATGATATTGACAATCTCCTGGGCGGCAGTGAATAGTCGTGTTTCACTGGCCTTCTTGGCAAAGACTGGTATCTGATACTTTTCAATCTTCTCTAGGGCTGCGAGGTGCAGGCATATCAATGCAGCGTGGTAGTTGAGGTTGGTGTGGACGGCAGTCGGATCTCCATAGTTTTCGGGCAGGCGGAAGTGCTCAGGCAGAAACATGAAAGCACTAGAGATGGTATTGTCGATGTCCCGATGGCGTTTCCAATAATCGCCATACTCGTAATTCTGCGGGTCGTCGTCTGGCTTGGGCCGGTGGACATGCTTCAGAATCATGTTGAACAGATGGCACACGAGTATGGCTCCAGCGAAAGAAGAGTACGACGAGCCCTTGAAAGCGTCCTCCAAAGAACAAGTAGTCGTGCGCGACCCACTGAAGAATGCAGCTTCCGAAGCAGGAAGATGGGTGGTGACCTAGCAAATCAGAAGACCATCAGCTTGCATGGTTCGACAAGGTCGAAATTAGTATTCTCACCTCGTTGGGATCAATTAGGTGTGGCCAGCCGGTAGATATTGCGCAGTGGCTATCAAGACAAAATATACCCCAGAATGTTCTCCTGCGCTCTTCGAGCTCGGCCCAATCCTTAGGCGGTACAAGAGTCGGAGATGAGACTTCTTGCGGGCTATCAAGCTGATGAAGGCCCATCATGTTCGCGAGCCTGACAGCTCGAGCAGAGCTCATGGCTGCTCGCGTGAACAGCATGGACTTGGCCTCATCAGTTGTGATGATACTCCACGCCTGTGCATGAGTGAGGGTGATGAAGTGCTCGCCGTGTCCCTGTGATATATTGTGAGAAGATTGTCTAGAGATAGATCAATATACAAACAATACGAACCTTGAGTTCATCAGCTTCAGCATATTGTCGTGCCCGCTGATAAAAGATGTCATGCAAGTGGCCGTATTTTGGGTGCCCATTGGACGCCAATGCCCATATGGCATATTGAAGACACATGGGCGGTTTCATGTGTGGTGCGGAATAATACGCCTGCATGTATCGAGCAGGATGTATCACGGGTATGAAATGTTGTTGTCTTTCAAAGAAGATCTGGTTTCTGTAACGACAGGTCAGCTCAAATGCTCAGTAGAACATGAAGCTTCAAGATACTTACAGTGCCTCAGTCACTTCAAAAGGAGGAAGTGTCTCAAACATTCCCAAGCCCAGAAGTTCGCCACTGAAGGGATCAGCAGTTGGTTGTGATGCACCCGCAGAGGGAGGAGGCACCGAGGCATTCTGGGCTTGCAGGAATGGGTCCCCGTCTATAGGAGCGGACGGGAAGGTGTAGTCCATGCCTTGAAGAAAGACATCTTCTGTAGAGGGAGCAAAGTCGGCGAAATCGAAATTCAGAGTATTTTCTTCTACTTGCTCCTCGTTCGACTTCTTGTCCTTGTCCCCATTCTGCTTGAGCAGACCCTCGACCTGAGCTGCATGCCATCTCATTAGCCATATGTAACGGCGTCTACGAGGAATGGCGACACGATCATACCAAGACGAGCCTCGAGCTCTCTCACATTCCGACGCTTGAAGGCGGGTTTCCTTCGCGATTCCGGATAGACGCATTCACCCTTGATCCTCGAGCAGCGACCGCAGACAGGCTTCACGCGGTCACACTTGAGCTTACGATTACGGCAGCATGTGCAAGCTCTAGATTCGACGCACACATAGCCGTTAGCACGTGGCCGCCCTGGATGTGGGCACCGGCGGTCCGACTCACAGTTCATGCGAAGCCTCGGCGGAGGCGTCATTCGGTGTCATGGCGGGCAGCGGGAGTCTGGACTATGGGATGGGATGGGGGGGGTTGACTCTGTGCCGGGGGCCCGGAGGAAAGCTACGGCATCACTGCGCGGCACGGTATGATCGGAATTATTGATGCTATCAAAATTTGATGCAGGCTGTCAAATTGTTTCAGCCGGGCCTTGCCTTGCGGCTCTGTGAATGAGGTGGCCTCCTTGGAAACCTTTGCCCGGCGCCGGGGATTGGCAGAGTCCGAACCGAAGACCGTAGGTATTTACTGCCCAGCTCAGCTGTAGGCTCCAGTGAAGTCGGCGCGGCTACTTGACTTTTAGTCTCTCGGGCGGCCTGACATTGCTCCGAGTACCGACAACACTACTTCTCTGGACTGTCAGGTATCTGGAACAGCCAGAACATAATTCCCTATCCATCACACTAGAGAGACGGCTGATCCATTCATCTGGGAAATGAATGTCTCGACTTAACCTCAACGCTCTGCTCGGGATTATTTCTGTGCCTGAGAGTTGAAGCAGGTTGGTACTTTGCCTACAGGCGACCACTGCCTATTGGGTTAGGCTATTCAGATCCAGGCCCTATCGCGCAGCACCCCGATAATTATACAATGGACTCAAATCACTATACAATGGAGGAAGACATGAACACCAAGCACAGAACCGCTCCGATGCGCATCATCTGTCCAAACAACTTTCCGCAAAAGTCAATAAGATCAAAGCCAAGTGTGTGCGGACAATGCCACTTCGTCAAATAACTTACGCTTCTGGCGATCTCTCAGCATGCGACTCAGAGCACGCGCAAAGTTGGTATACATTACCCGCAAAACCATCTCGACGCATGCCATATAGAGGAAGCTGCCTGGGCAGAACGTCCAAAGCACGTCATGGCCATCTCTGGATCCCATCCCGGATGGCGAGACATCTGACTAGCCCTGCGATGCATCGCGTCCTTGATCACGGTGTTGTCCCTCGTCGCAGAGTGACACTGAATGTCTCAGTCGACCCTGATGCTAGTCATGTCGCGTGAATCCCACGGACGTTTTCTGACGCAATCTTCTTGGAACTTCTGGAACAGCCACAAACGTCCGCGATGCGAATAAGAATAAGACGAGGTCTTGCAGCTGTTGCTAGCGGCGTGCCGACGTTTGGGTACGACAATGTCTCTCGATTGTGGCTTTTTTTTTTCTCTTTCATGTCTCAGCCTAGTGCGAGCCACATCCAGGCTGTCGGGAAAGGAGACCTGGCTCTCTTTGCCCGGCACCTTGCCCGGCTACGTCCAATGTCTCGGTACCGGAGCGCCGAATGATGGAATGGGTCGATTGCCGACGACGGTCTGGTATTTACCAACCCATCCATCATACTAATCAAGGGGTTCACTTGTCGCGCTTGCCCGACATGTCGTGACAGAAAGTGGTGTCATCTTTCAGTTTTCCGATTTCCTGCCAGGGGGAGGTTCGGCTATACTGCTGGGAATAGGGTACCTGGAGCGCACGACTACATGAAACATTCAGGCTGGATACCATGAATAATTCAAGCCAACATTACGAGGCCGCCGAATAGGTTCAAGCCAAGTACGTACCCATAAACGTCGGTACATGCAGTTGCTGTACCTTGAAAGCTTGTGCCCTAACGTAGGCGAACCATGAGTTGACAGGCCTCGTGGAGTCTGGACTCGAGACGATGTTTTGGTGGGTCTTTTGCAGCAGAGTTCTCATTTGAGAAGAAGAGAAATTGGCAGGCGACGCGTCCACATCGTGCAAAAGTCAAAAGTAATAAGTCCGGACATGACTACGACGGAAAAAACTTGCAGATCTCCTCTCGGCCGATTACTCAGCTGTTTAAGCGAGCTGTCATGGCGCTACTCCGTACAGACTGCCGAAATAGTCAACAATGGGCACACCACGGTTGTCCAGAAGATCCCAATGCTTGGGATCCCGGATCGACAACTATCAAACCTTGTGGCCCGCCCAGCACGATCGGACGGCCAGGCCGGCGTCCAACAGACTTTGAGCTAGGCTAGTAGCATGCGGGTTTGACGCGTTGACTGACAGCACCGCCGCGCAAACTCTAAAATGTTCCGCTCAAGCATTGGCATTTAGCCTCATGCTATACTAGCCAAGCTAGCTGAGAAACCTCTTCTTGGTCGTGGTTGGATGGGACGGGCTTCGTGTGAAAGAACATGCCCGTCAGCCTGTCCCTCCACGAGAGGCGCCTATCATGCGCCTCACTATACTATTGAACACTCAAGCAGGAGGAGACGCATAGTTGTCAGCTCGTATACTCGAGACCGCCGGTTGCCATTGGCTCAGATCGCCCGCCTGAAGCTCGTGAATGTCATTATGCAACGGCAAGCACAAAAGACCAAAAGACAACGAACGGGCTAGGGAACCTCGGCAGCTGTCACAAGTTCGACTTTTCTAGCTTGGCTCGGTCGTCGCAGCCGGAATAGTGGCTAGCTGGCGCGACTTGCTATTATAGGCAGCCTCGGTACATTATTTCTGGATGCTGCTATAATGGTCCCACAGTTCACCACTCTCCTGTGTGCACAGAACTTTTCTCGTCTACTATCGCATAATTAGTTGGCATGTTGTCAGCTCGAGGCAAGGAATTTTCGGTCTGCCTGAACTTACTAACAAGACTATTCTCTGGTCTGCGACATGAAGGGTGTCCTTTCGCTCAGATCGAGGAAAGAGTCAAAGGGTAGGTTGAGTTGGCAGTAGACGTTTCAGGAAGATCTCTGAGCTAACAGATCAGTGTGCCCTGCCCAGGGGCCAATAGTCGCTCAGGTACTGTGTGGGTTAGGTAGGGCCAAGAGTCTCCGCGGGAAATGTCATCTTTCGTCATGACAAAGAAGTACATACATGCACTATTTTTTCCGCAGCCGCAATAGGAAGGCTTGCGGACGGGCATGCGGTATATCCTTGCCTATGCCTATGCATCCCTAGGTTAGCCGATATTTGTGTACCAAGTCGTCGTATATACTCGAGTTACTCGTGGTAACATGCCCATGGTCCTCAACTCCTAGTCACGCCTTTGTGACCGACCTCGACCGTTTTTTTCCCCTCCCTCCGAATTGTCTCGAAACTATACGTCAACTCAGTCAGCCCTGTACAACTTACTATGCTCTCCGTGGCCTGACCGACAAATCATCAGGGTCCTCCGCACGTGCATTCAAGACAGTCAGTCCACTCTCCTGCCAGGTGAGACATGTTCTCGAACGCTTCGAAAGATCCAAGAAATGTCTGGGCTCGCCGAACTCTATCCTGAGAGGAAACGTATGATTACAATTTACCAGAGAGGCTCTTGGTGGTTTCATCTGTCTCCCCTCTGACCCCCTCCCCTCTGGGTACCTTGGGCGCGGAGGGGGAAAAAAAAAAAGGTCGTCATGAGAGACATTTCTCCAAAAGCTAGGGAAGTTAATTATATGGCCCAGGGGTCTGTCAAGTCACACTTCCCGGCGACCTGGGACCGCCTTTGCGTGCCCCCCGGCCTAACGAGAGTGCATGAATTGGGGGTCACGATGACAACCGGGAGGGACGCACAACGTTGCGTAATCTCACGCACAGTGGTACCCGGGAGCGGGAGAGGGTTTTTGACGAGGGGAGGGGTGGGTGAGTGGTGGGCAGGGCGCTTGTGATGTCCACCGGTCGCAGTTCTTTTTCTTCGTCCTCCTAGGTAGGTGTTGCTTGTATCTTCTTTTCTGGCTGCTCCGCTCCCTCGGATCCTGCATGAGGTTGTGGCTTGAACCCTCGCTTGGAGCGGACCGTCGATAGAGTCTGGCGTCGTACAGTTTTCTTCTCTCGTTGGGAAGAAAAGAACCCCCTCCCCGGCAGAGGCCAGGATGTAATAGACACCGAGTGGTGGAGAGGGCTCCCCAGCTGGGGGTCGCTAATCTGGGCGAGAACTTTATCTGGCCGACCTGATCTTATACAAGGGGGCCTCTGGACCACCCTTGATAGTGAGTGGTTGACGGGCAGCTGCCTGGCATGGGTTGTCGTTGTTTTGGTGATGTGGTATTAGCGGCAGGCAATATAGCCATCTAGTCTCGTCGTCGTAAGACTCTTGTGCCAGAAGAGCGCAATGGTGGTAAGTAGTGGTAGTACCGTACTTGTCCTTTTTTCCTTTCTCTTGCTGTCATCCGACCCCAGCGTACATGTCCCGCATGACATGATGATGAATGGATGGTGATCTGCTGGGCTCCATGGTTCATGCAACCCGCAAAGAGACGCGCGCATCATGCCGGAACCGCCGCCATGGCTCGGGGTTGGTGAGAAGCAAGCAACCATGACCGACTGGCGGATGGCGGATTGTAAGAGAAGAAGAAAATACGCACACCAAATGAAGAAGGACATTGCATACATGATGCAGTTAGACTTGGCAAAGTCGCACAGATGGATAGATATACACGATTCGAGCGGCAACGAGCATAACATACCCGGAACCGGGGACGATGGGGAGAGAAAAAATAAAAATGTGTCCTTATTTCCCTGGCATGGCATGCGCATGTATGGATGGGATGGATGGATGAGATCGATCCGCGCGGGAGCCGAACAGTGGTGATTGGGTACCCAGAGAAACGGGCAGCCGTCTTTTCTTTTTTCGGTGCGGTTCCACGACGCTTTACCCGTGGTGATATACAAGACATGCACTGACTTATTGGGCGCGGCGCAAGTGTCGGTCACAGAATTGCTTCGTCTGCGTGGGATGGAGACAGAGAAGAAGAGAAAAAGAAAAGACGGAACGGATACCGGGAGAGAGGTTCGGAGGGGTGTGTGTATGTTGAGAGAGATGCGCTCTTTTTTTGACCGCGGCATGGATGAACTTTTTTGTGTTCGCTTACACCAGGCTGGCTACAAGAGAGCTGAAATGTATGGTAGATCGGACTATATTAAATTTAATATATCGATCGGGAGCGGGATCACACCTCTCCCTTCGCGTCCCCTCCCCGTTCCCAAGAATGCAAGTCCCAGGCTCCGTTACGTTGGGTGGTGACGAAGCAATGGAAGGGGGGAACGTAATGGAATTAACAGGGGAAAAAAAAAGAGGCGCAAAAAACTGTCGTGCCATTCCACGTTGTGACAAGAAGATGTTGCAGATGACCCTCCTGTCCCGTCACACTCGTGCTACTGGACACAAAACAACTCACCGCCCGAATCCGGAGCATCGTTCGCATACCCAGGTAGGTATTGTATAGACTAGACGGTGTGATGATGATATGTGAGCGAATCAAGAACCTGGCAGCCGCTGCTGCGATACCACCCACGAGGTCATGCATGTACTTGGTCACAATGGAGACGAGGTAGAAAATTCGTGATCGAAAACTTGTATTGGATTACATTTTAATTCGAAGTAGACTGGTATAACCGCCAGCATGGGTAACAAAAGTGTTGTCTTTTGTTGAGTGTACCGAGTTCCTTTCCCCCAGATAGTAGTTTGAAAAAATAAAAATAAAAAAGCCAAATCCCTTTTTGACTCTCCCCATAACGCCCCCGTTGCCTGTGAACTCCTTTTGTGAAACACGCACACAAAGTTTTTGAGCTCTTTGATAATACAATGGCCCGCCCAATCGAGAATGATGGTTTTGACCTTGATGCCGTCCGTTTCTTTGGTTTCCTCCCAGGAAAAAAAGAAAACCCAAAACAGAAAGAGTTTTTATATACTGCTCCGTGATGATGCTTGTTGAAGAGAAAAAGGCAAAGCCGATGCCTTTGGAAGAAAACCGATCCTGATAATATAATAGTCGACCCTGTGAAGGACGCCGCCCTCTGTAAACCCTGTAATAAGAGAAATCTTTCTTTCGGAAAACAAAATTGGTTGGTTGATAAAACATTGGCCGAATGGGAATAAGAAGTTTCGAAAAGGTGTTGGAAAAGCCCCAATGATCTAGACGCTGCCACGCTTCATGTTGGTTGATCGGCGACGGGAGAGGTGGTCCATGTCAACATCGTCGTATGCGCTGCCCTCTCCATCGCTGAGGGGCACGCTGTTGCGCTTGCCGTCCTGATCATACTCGGACCGCTCAGTTGAAGGCAGGATCTTGCCATCGGAGCCACGGCTGGCCATGGCCTCCGACTCTGCACGAGCATTATTGACCATGGTTGGGAGCTGGCGGCGGCGGGCGTTGATGAACCAGTTGGAGATTTGGTCTGTGTACGAGTTAGTATGGGTTGATACATTCAAGTTCAAAATAAATCAAGTCTTGACATACTCATCTGCAGGCCAGTCTGCCTCATGAGGTCCTGCTTCTCGTCCTCGGTCGGGTATGGGTGGTGTAGGTGAGCTACGAACCAAGCGCGAAGCTTATCCGTAGTCTCCTTCGGTAGGTTGCCCCGGCGCTTGCGCTGCTTATTGTCTCCTCCAAGCCCCATGCCAAGCTCCCCAATCCGCATGTAAGTCTCCTGGAAAGGGTGTCCGTAGGCTCCTGGTGCGAACGGCGTGCGGTCCATCGGGTGTATCGAGCCCAGAGACAGGGACTGCACCCGGGTCGGGTGATGGTAGGCGTAGTCGTAGCTCGGTGCTCGGTATACTGGACCTGGCACCTCCATGGGCGGGCCGGCCATGTGAGGGTGAGGCGGCATTCCCTGTCTCCCTGCCTCCTGAACGTACTCGTCACGAGACATGCTCCTCATCCTGCTGCTCATGGCTGCGTTCCGCTCAAAGTCCATCGGGGGCAGGCTCGGCAGGCTCAGCCGGGGCTCCATGCGCTCACGCATCTCCATGGGCCTCGGGGACGGCATGGAGGAAACTGCTGCATTCTTCATGTACGGGCTTGACCTCCTTGATGATGACCACATATCAGGGGCCGTTCGAGATACTGTTGGTGGTGACTGGTGCCGGGAGACGCCTTGTGATGGGCTGGCGTACAGGCGAGGTACTTGGCTCGGCCTCTCTACTGCTTCTCTCTCGTCATCGAAAGAAAGCCTCCTCCTCTTACTCTGTACGGATGTGTGAATATACTCGGGGGGAGTCAATGCTCCCGTCAGCCCAGATGTCGGCGAGGTGACAGAGGGAGTTCTGGCAGAGCTGCCCTGCTCTATCCTCTCGCTCAGTTCGGGAAAGGCCTGCCGGATCATTAGCCTTGCTACGGAGTGTTCTATAGAGAAATATACCAACCTGACGGATAGACGGGAGAGCAATCTTCTCGGGCTCGTGGCGTGGCCGAGAGTAGTCAGTAGGGCGGGCTTCTTGCCATGAGAATTCGCGGTGGAAGCCGGTGTGGTGGTGAGGAATAGGCATGGTGAGTGTAGACATCTTGCGTGGTTCTGTAGTGTTGATGGTTTGTTGTACTTGTGCAGCTAGTGCGGACCTATATTCCATAACAGGTATGGAAGAAACTAGAGTGCCCTCTAGAAGATGAGAAAATAAGAAGGTCAGTTCACTGGATAGGTTTGTGGCCGGCCAATGTCGAATAAAACTCACCTCAGCTGAAGAGAGGGTTCGGCGGCAACAGCGTGGTGTAAAAGAAATCTATTTTCGAGTATGTTCCAGGTCCAACATGAACTGTTCGCGGCAAAGGTACCAGGAGGTGATGGGATATGGTTCCTTTGTCTGTGTCCCTTGCTTCGTCTTTGAATAGTAAAAGAGTATCCAGGAATGCTCTTTGCGTATGGTTGGGTATGTTTGCCTGGGCACGGTCTTGCCGGTCTGGGGAAGTGTCGTCTATATATGAATGGAGAAACAAGAGAAGAGGTTGTTTTTTGTTTTCTTTCTGGAGGGCTGATAGACGGTCGTTTATCACTCTTCGAGGGCAATATCGACAAAAGGTAAAATGGGTAGTGATAGACAAGGTATCTTGCTCGAGGGTCAGACGATCCGGGCTAGGGTGTGGTTCCGGCTTTCTTTTGTACCAAGTCGTGCTGTGACCTTTTTGCCCATGAGACTAGACGATGGTGGATCAACAGATACACGCACGGATAGTCTCCTAAAGAGGCAATGACAGAGAGCTTGGAAACAGCGGAAACATGCAACGCTCGAGGTCGATTTTGAAGTATTCGGTTCCCGGAAACAGGTGACACAAGCAAAGCCTCGGACGACAAAATGGCCGTGTAAGTGGTCAGAGGCGAAAGAGTCTGGGCGAATGGAACAGTGATCCAGAGGAGACTTGGAAACGAAAGAAGCACTTTTGAACAAGGAGTCTAAATGCTTTTGAGTGATGAGGTTTTGTTGTTGGAAGGAGGACCTTGGTTCAGCTATGGAGTAAGGGTGTATTTTTTCTCTGTCCGTCCTTGGGAAACGACGTCGAGGAACTAAACCCCAAAGAGCCCTGAGCAGCGAAATGTAAGGAAAAAAAAGAAGTAGCAAAAGGGCAAGGAAGTAAAGTGTAACGAAATGCAACCGTATCGGAAGTATAGGTGAGGAGGAGAAAAGGGCAAGACGATACTTTGGGAAAGTACAAGTTTCTTTCGTTCCCGCACCTCCACAGACAGAGGTCTACCTGGGAGGCTGTGGCGTCGTCTTTAGTGGGCTCTAGCGACGGACTGATGAGACTGCCAGGCCTTGTGGTGGCACTTCTCACAAGCACTGGGGGGGAACGACTTGCGAGCAGGGACATGGATTGTGGATCGAGAGGGAGCAAGCAGAGAGCCAGGCCCGGCGCGAAGGACGACGAGGTTGATGAAGAGGGAGTGAGTGACACGAATACTAAAGTGACCTAAGGTGCAGGGTGAGCAAAAGAGAGACATGGTACGTACCGGCACGCTGGGTAGCATGCATATTACCAGAGGGAACGAGATACATGGTGCCATGTATCATCGAGCGTGTAGCGTAGAGAGCCGTCGACTAGGTAGGCAAGGTAGGTAGGTAGGGGATGGGTGCATGTACGGATGTATGGATAGATGGATACATACGAATAGTAGTACTAGATGGATGGAGGGATGGGTTGCGGACCCCGGACACACGACGGTTCTCGCTATGATCCACCTTAGAGGTCCAGATGAAATTGCCCGATGGAACGGCGAGCACAACTGGGGTCTCCCCTGGGCCGCTAAAGCACAACGCCCACGTCCCATCGCCTATGGAGTTGTTTCTGCAGGGCACCCAGGGCACCTTGACAAAGGCCGGGTCGCCTGCGTTGCGCGCCGTCTTGGTCTTTCTTGGGGCGGCGTACCCTTGTGGTGGTACCGGCCGGCTGTGTGCTATGTCATGGTTAGTAGTATAGCCAGCCAGGTATGCAGAAACGGGCAAGTATTCATTCACTATACACAATTGCGACTACACACAGCTGCTAGTAATGACATGTTCGTTGAATGTGACTTGGAATTATGTCTGAAGCTGTGACCAGACCGGTGCTTTCTTGGTACCTTTACCAGCAATGATGAATTGCTTTGCTCTCTGCTGCTTAATTCATGTATCATGACCACGTTTTATCGAGAGCCACTGTATGCAAGCAGTTATTGCTTTTGGGCACGAGGTCTGTCCCGTCCGGTTCGTTTCTCCCCCAATTCCCCCCTCCAAAAAGGCAAAAACGCGAGAGTCGACTTTCTGTCCCGTCATCGTAATCAGCGTGTGCTGACTGACTTTCATTAATAAACGCCTGCGCCCACAGACGAGAGAGAGGCGGCCTGGGTAGCCTTTCGTCGGCGTCCCTTGCTTTCGGCACAGGACAGACATAGGATCAAAGAATGGGGGGAAGGTGGCTGGCTCCGCAATCCATGGGCGATCATCAATCACCGTGCTGTAACAGCAGATGCAAGCTCCCGACCCAAGAGAAGCTTCCCGCGCATGGCTTTTTCTTTCTCTCGCTCTTCCTCTGGCAATTCCGGTCAGTGGATACGTATTTTGGGTACCAAGTAGACAGACACTGGCTAGATGGTGATATGACGCAGAAATGTGACGGGTAGGGACTTGATTAGGGAACCGTCCAACTGGGCACATATGTACGTACTTGTGTAGATTCAAGCAGAGTATCGTTACTCGTACGTCCTCCTCTTTCGGGTGCGGGCGATGATTGATTATACTAGTGGTACAAGCAGCAGAACAAGAGTGACGGCTCGGGTCTCAGCGAAATGCATCGAATCAATCGGTGACCCAAATAATGCAAGTGTGTAGCCAGGCAGCTAGGGCTACTCCGTACATACATTGGACGCCCCGGCCTGCTGGTAACAGATCGTTGCACAAGGTTTTTCATAGCTCCTGTGCCGCTGCGGCTAAAGCCATGTGTTTAGCTGCGACTGTTTCTGTTGGTGATCTCAAGTCCCTTCTTTGATTTTTTGGCTTTTTCTCCCGCCTCAGCAAAATTGTTTTATAGGTATACGATTCCCATGGTTGATTATAAAGGCGTCAATATGATGTGGATTATACTTGGAGCCAGGCCCATCTGGGCAGAGCAGAGGCGGGACAGCTAGGTAGATCCAACGAAAATTCCCTCCTCTCCTCCAGCAGACCTACCTACTTGGGACATAATGATGATTCACTGCAAGATTTGAAGGGCTGCATATTCCGTGCCCTTCTTGCCTGCATTCTAGTGCTTCTCGATGCGCTCCGGGGGGAGGGAAACATTGTCAGCGGGCTGGGAAGAAGGAGGGTCAACCTACTTCTTCTTCACCCCCCAGCGACATACGCTAAAGCGGTTATGGCATCCGCCACTTTGCGAACCGAAACTCTATTTGATAATGGAGTTCGTGACTATCTGTAGTGTAGCACCAATGGGAAACGGATTAATTGGTAGGTGTCTATGCACAGTACGATACAGTAGGTAGATGCGCCAAAGGAAAAGAAGTGTCAAGACGGTAATACTTGCTCTCGTGGTATATCGGAATCATGTCTATAGAGACACAAAGGGAGAGAGTCAGTGAGAGAGAAAAGGATACCCACTCTGCCCACACCAATCATGACTAGGGCAAGTATCCGTACCTACGTCTGTACGTACTACTACGATCTTCCTTCTTGGCCGGCGAGCGGGAGCTCGACAGCAAGGTCGTCAAGCCAACGTCGACGGATAGCTAGATGGGAGGAACGGACAAAGATGACGAACATGGTCAAACCGGTAACACAAGACATCGGAATCGCCAGAGCGGCCTGCACTCCGTGCTAGCCCAAACTATGAGAGTCCGGCCACTCTTCTGCTTGCTCTCTCTCTCGTCCCTCTCGTGCCCCAAACCAAGCCAGAGGGTGCGCTGCATCGGATTTACTAATCACAACGTTGGCCCATGACTTCATCTGTTTATGTTTCACTCTCGGCTTGACAACTAAAAAGTCATCCGGTATTCCAACCACCGCTTTATTTTCTGGCCTGTGCGCAAAGCATCTCGTGCCTGAAGCAGCTGTCGGAGAGTCAGAACTTTCTTGAAACTGTCATGGCCAAAAAATCTTATGTGCAAGAGGAGGACGGAGGAGAGCCGAGCGGACAGGGCACTGTCACAAGCTGACACCCTGTGTGAGCGTACTCATGAGATCAGATTCGTTAGATATGGAGGTAGCTAATCAGCCTCTAGGTGATGTAGGGTTGAGTCTGTCATATGAGAAAGCCTAGACCCCCCGTCCAATCACCAGCTGTCCCTTTGCACAGACAGTGGCATTGGTGACAGACGCGGCTCTTGACCCTCGCAACGAATGATGGGCGGCCGTGGACCTTTTTGCACCTCTCTCAACATTCAGGGTACATTCCGTGCGCTTACATTTAGCAAATAGGAAGCATCTAATAACGCAGTAGTAGCAGGTGCACCCTGTGGCTTATTCACCGGTAACGGTGCGTCTCTAGAATATAGCGTGCAGACTCTCAAGTGCTCTATATCGACTAAATACGTAAATCGCTGGCATTTCACCGAATGCTCAACCGTGAGCTGACACATGGACGCTTGCTGATCATTTTTCTCTCTTTCCATGACCAGAACGTAAAGCAGCAACGGGCAAGATCAAGGACGATCTGAATGACTACTGGATCTCTATGAGGGGGTTCTTTCTTCCATCAACGGCGTTCTAGGACTATACACTACTTCCAACTCTTGCTTGTCTTTGCTTACTCGGCCGACGGGTTCGCTCGAGTCATGGTGGATAGATGTGCCTCGGCGGCCAAGCCAATTATAGCCAAAGGGGACCTACCCTTTGGACTCTTTGGGACATGCTGTGGTGCTGTGGGTGCGGAACGAGCTACCTAGCCGCCCATTACCTTATGCTCGGGTCGCTTTAGCTTGAGCATCTAGTCGTTAGGTAGGTTTCGCCATCTTTGGGGGCGCACCAAGCCGTTTTTTTTGTTCCTTTCTTGATCCTCCCCTCCCTGGTTGTTTTCTTGGATTGCTGACCAAACGAACCCGGAAGTTCTTTCTATCCATGGCGTGTTTGTAAACTATTCTACCTGGGCATATGCTTGCTTGCTTGCTGCCCACACCCTCAAAACCAAGAAAAGTTGAGAAAGAGAGAGGCTAGGCCACCGCAAGCGGCACACGATGATCCGCATCTAACGTTCAGAGCTATTAAGCAATCACTTTCGGCAGGAAAAGCTCTAGCTACAACAAGGTTCGTTCTGTTTCGAACCGTTTGGCGCGGCTGGTTGGCCAAAGTGTGGGTAGCTATGTACAGACTTGATCACCAACCGACGGATGGGGAAGGGGGGGGTTCGTTCGAGACGAGATCCGATGGGAGAGCGATGAGAGTAAACAAGTGTCATAATTTCCAACGATGAAGACGGTTGGTACAACAAGAAACATGCACGCCCCTAGGTAAGGTCACTGGGCAAATACGATTGGCAGTTCAATAAAAAGCATACGGAGCACGCCCTGTTTGGGAGGGGTTGAGGGGGCGTGTGGATGTCAAAAGAGAAAGAGAGATTGAATTGCAGAAAACACACACAGCTCGGTGCCTCTTTGTGATGTAGACTAGATGAGCTGAGCCACCGCAACCCCGGGCCATGCGGCTCCAGAGAGTCCTGACACATCGATGCGGGCAGGCGAACAGACAATGTGAGATTGAGGATCTTGAGATCTTCGCCCATCCGAGATGCATTAGCAGATCCGTGCCCGTGCCCGTGCCGGAGCCTGAGCTGCCAGCTGCTTGCTTGCTGCAATCTCTGGTACGTCAAAAACGTCAAATCAAAAAAAGGATCCCATCCTTTGGCGGATTGCGATTGGCTCCTCAGAAACCAAAACCACCTGTCATTCCTTGCAGCATTGGCCCTCCTTCCCAGAGTCGCATCGCACACTGATCCCCCTGTCTCCATTTCCGTTCCTTTCACGTTACCGGCAGTCGCCTCTTCTGGCTGTTGCACACCGATGAGTTCATGAGCGAGAGAGAGTGACAGCATGTGCTTGAGCCATTTTTCCCCAGGCTGGCCAGGCACAAGAGAAGCGGGCTAGAGGGAACTAGAGAAAGTCGATGCCCCAGTGTGCCCAGTGCAGCGGCTTGCGAGATGCGATGTCCGCAAGTGCCATCTGGACTTGATCGTAGGGTTGATGGATGACCTTGTCAGTATTAGAATCAGTTTTGAAGCATTGGTTCGCCCGTCGGATTATCTTCCAGGCGGCCCTGACTGCCCGAACAAGTCAGGCGCCTTAGGGCAATCTGTAATTTTCATTTCTAAAAGTGTAGAAGCACCGTCGCCCTGTGGCTCGCGGACCGCAAGGAAGGAGAAAAGGGAAGACCTCCCGCCGATCATGGCCGGTTGATCGTCGTGTCTGGCACCAAAGGCAAACTAGACGTGAAGACTCTGTCGTGTTTTTACAAATGAGGTCACATCGCGTTTGTCCTAGGTCGTTTATTCTCATCTGAGCTACAACACACCAGACACTTCACTGTGTGCCTGCCACGCACGGCTGGGCGGGGGCCCCCCATGGAAAGCCTCAACTTGTCACATTGAAAGGACCTTTGAGATTCCGCCGGGCCCTGTATGATCGTCCCAGGGGATCGCAAATCGCGCTCTTCTGTCGGGTTGGGATCTTTCGCTGGTGACATGGGTCGGTTAGTTGTTACTACTTGCTACTCTGTGTCCGCGGGATACTATTATGAAATAGTGCCCTGGCCCAGCAACGCGAATACGGGCGGCAACTTTAGACTTTTCATCTTGCTTGTCAAGTCGTTGATCTCAATCCCCCAACGGTTCAAGACAATATGCAAGAGAACTCTAGATGCGGAAACGAGTCGAATCCTTTCTACCCTCGCATGCAAGAAGCGAGCAGCATCGCAACGAGTTGGGGGCCGTCGTCTACGTACTACCTACTCCAGGTAGCCTCAACATACATTACATACACCCACAAGTTTCTCCAACCCGTCTCTGCCACTTAACTTATGACCAAGATTGCTCCAGCAGTTGGGCGGTCCAGACCGTCCGCGATCTGACAGCATTTCCCATCCGAGTATAGCAGCAGCCTGCCAAAATCGTGATGTGCAGATTGCCCAGTGGCTGCGGGTCGAAGCGACCATTTCCGGTTGGCGGGAATCCTCTGCCAATGCAGAATCTGTAGGGGTTCCCCGATCCTATTCTCCGAACACGCCATCCATGGTGGATGAATGTACATCCAGCACGAGGACTGGCTGTCGGAGCTCCTTCCAGCAAGCAGCAGCATCAAGAAGGAAAGATGATAAAAAGAAATGAGAGCGGCAACATGGACATGTATGTATCTACCGAGTCTACGTACCAGCCTTGCAGCACCTCTACCTACTTTCTCAGAGGTACGCGCGGTAAAAGCCATGTACGTATTTTTGATACATCACAATCCGCCTTCCAGTGGCTACTTGCTACATACTACAGGGCACGACGAGAAGATCACATCTCCGGTCGACCTTCTTGTGACCAGCCAGTGGTGTTTCTGGTTTACAACCACGGATCATATCTTGTTAATATCTGGATAGGGCCAGAAATGGGAACCTTGTCCAACCACCACCGAGCCTGCCGGGGGAAGAGTGTTACCTGACCGTCACGAATCACACGTAACGCCTTGTTTCTTTGCCCAACCTGAGGAAACCCAGCCAATGATTTAGAGTTGGTGATCTTTCTTCTTCCCGAGTCGGTCCGTTCCACAGGGAGCATTCCCGCATGTTCAAGTATCCCATGTTGCTCACGAAGACGGAGGATGATCACAGAGGAGCTAATAAGAGGGCTCAAGAGCGACCCAAGAGCGACAGAGCTTGGGCCATGCTGGGCCCGAGAAGAGTAGCAGTTAATGAGAGAGTAGCATAGAGTAGTGTCGTACGGCTGACTGAGTAGCCAGCAGCCTTCTTCTCTTCCAAGGACAGGGTCAGGACGCATCTTACGTTTCAGGTTTGACTACAAGATGCAATGTCTTTTCCCTTTCAAATCTCCCCCGGCCAAGCCCAAAGAAAAAGGCCCCCCGGAAGTTGGAAAGCCAAGCCAAGGGCTTACCAGAACACTTACCAAGGGCTCCCCCGCCTACGGAATCGCACAAAGTGCGGCAGCACCAGTGGTAGTGGCGGCGACCGTTGCTGTCCTTCCAAGTTCCCACAGACAATCACGCAACGGCCCCGCGACGGCGTCGTTTCCCTCGGAGCCCAAATGGGTGGCCCGTCTGCCTTCGGGTAGTTTTTGGCGCCGTTGGCTCTTCTTTTTTGGGCATGACACTGCTTATTATTGGCATACCGGGCAATTTTCTTCACACGTCAACAAGGGCTCCAGTCTGGTCAGACGAGATTGACAAAAGTCTAGGCTCCTGGCCTCATGGCTCAAAATCCACTCTTGAAGGCTTGTCAATTGAGCTTTTTTATTCTCCCTGTGGAGTTGTAAGCCGGCTCGACCAAGTTGCGGGATGCCATGCGTAACATACATGCTACCTAGGTACCTACGGGTCTCTGTCCACTATTGCCCCGTTCGTGAGATCAAGTGTCGAATTGCCTCTTCTTGGGTTTCCATGTATTGTGTATGTACGCACTTTACAGTAGTCCAATAGTATGTGGCATGTATGTGCTAAAGTCCCAAAGGATGCAAGGCCGATTCATGAACGCATAGCACCTTGGCGAGATCATGTACTGTGTATACAATCAACTCGCCGTCATTCACTGCCTGCCAATTGCCTGCCCAGATTTTCCATGTTACCGAACACGAGATGCCTGCGACGTGCAGATCGGCGCCGGACCCCCCCCCCTTGAATCGCTTTGACAGAAATGTCGTCCGGTTTTCTTTTCTTGACCATTACTACCCAAGTCCACTTGGTCTTTTAATATCCTGCTATCCAGAGAAGAATTCTTGCCTTGGACCGCGATACGCACAATGCAAACATACTAGACGTTCATGCCTGGGATTCCAAGATTGGCAGCAATATACGCATCTGCGCGCGAGGCGGTCTTGTACGGAAATACCCAGGACCCTGATCTATCTATCTGATCTATCAACTTCGCCTGCCAATACGATATGACACAATGCAAGGCTTAGCTGGGATGGGGACCCGTGTCGCAGCTTTCTTTCGTTAATAGGCATGTAATATACAAGATGAACTGTGTTGTTCATGGCCACTTCCGTTTCCGGATTATCTCCCCTACCAGAAGCCTTCTCTTGATGGGAACCCCCCTGTAGATGATGCGGCTATCCTCTTGCCTGGCGTCGAATCGATGCTCCATGATGGGCAACTCTATGCACGCACCCAGCGCGTGCATCTCACCTTACGTATTGTCGCACCCGTTGCTTCTTCTTCTCTCGTCGCCTCGGTCGCCTGTGATCTGTTTTCTTTCTCCGTTTCCAACAGATGCGAGCTGCGAAAACTCTCAATTTTCTTCTGCTTCTTCTCCCCGTCTCTCATCCCATCCTGCAGAAGAAACGCGACAGCGGGACTGTCTCTTCAGCCGCCCCGGGATGCATGTCTGGGAGCGGGGGCAAAAGGAAAGAATAAAAAGATGGGGGATCCATAATAATGTACCGAGACCTGTGTGATGATGGGCTGTCAAACCCATGGGCGCCGCTTCCGACATTTGTTCTTTTTGGAATGCTACATACTACAGGGCAGAGACGCGCTCCATTCCTCTGCCTGCTGCTCTGCTCATCGGACACAAACCTCGCGACCATGACTATATCTGGAAAAGGCCGCTGATCACCGCCCCAGATGCCATGCATTGCAGAACCGGGGGACCCATCGACATCGACCCGCGGGAATCCCAGGGCATGGGGCCTGCCGCCGTACATTGTACGTACGGGGCCACATGCCTTCTGCCCTCTTTTTGATTCTTCGTTCCTGGACAACGAAATGGATGGAACCCCCGGTCTCCCGGCGCTGGTAACCCCATTGGCTCCGGGACGCCTGCCAGGTGGTATCTGGTATGAGTGGTAGTATTCCATCTTACAGTCGGTTCCCAGATAAGATCCATCAAATACCACGAGGGTTGCGATCTGTCGCTTTCGGTCTCCCGGGGGCCCGCGTCTCACCCAGGACGGACAGGTTCAGTCAACGGAGCCTTGCACCACCTTGGCCGTTGTCATTCCCATCCGAGCGGACCACGTCCAATCTATCCCATCTAACTCGTGCCCTGAACATGGTACAAGCAAGCCCCCCCCCCCCCCCCCTTGGGCGTGCGACCCAGAAGTCGGGTTTGGCAAGTGTGCGCAACAGTGACCATGATATGCAGCCGGCCGCGCACTGTCAACCCAAGTTGCTGGAAAGGCTGCGGTGCATATACCAGGATTCTCACACCGGAGCGGCGCCTTCTTTTGCCAGAAAAAAAAAAAAGCATAATTTCTTATTCCTCCAGATCTTGCCTGACCGATCAGACAAGAGGGTAGCGGTGCAGCAAGCAAAGCAGGCAGGGCAGGGCAGGCATCTCCATATCTGCGAGGCAGAACGACAAGCGGTCCCTACTCACCGGTGACGGTGGCTTGAGATATCCAGCATGGGGGATGACAAGACGCACATATCGAAAACCAAGTTTCCCAACGTATCGTATGTACTACTTTATACTGCATTACATACACACACGAGTGTTCATTCTTTTTTCCATTTTCCATTTTCATCCGATGTGCGCACATGGCCATGACTCGATGGGAGACGGGGGGCCCTCTCACACAGGCCGCACAGCCAGGCATGTCACAGTCGTGGGTATCCGGGCCCCCTTGCCTTTCCTGCGGACGATTCCCAATCCGATGATTGAGAGGGAAAAATGCACGTCGAGAAGAAGCAACTTACAAGTCTACTCTGACCCAGCAGTGTGTGATTGGGGGGGGATGCTCGCACAACTTCGCCAATCTCGCAGGCGGTCCCCAGAGACCCGGCCTTTCCCCCCAGTATGTAGCAACCAGGCAGGCAGGTCTTCCCCAGCTCGCTGGAAACCTATGAGCAGAGGAAAAAGATACACACAGAGAGGGAAAGCTGCGGAAGCTAGCGGTGCCGTTCCCAAGAGCCCTTCCCCAAGTCGCACCAGCCTCATCCGTCTCTTCCAGCATGCTGCCGTACGACCTGGGAGGTAGGCCCAAGCAGCAGCCCAGGTCCAGCGACCAGCTGACCGTCGAGAGCCAGAAGGGAGCAGAACCCGACGCTCTGGATGGCGCGTCGTGCGACGAGAGAATATGTCTCCCACCGCCCGTCCTTTCAGGCATCCCGCCGGTATGGACAAACGGCAGCGCGCAGACTCGAAGCGGGGGGAGGATATATTGGTTGGATGGAGGCGGTCTGCTCTCATCGATGGGAGAGCAGCGCAAAGCAAGATCCCGAGATATAGGATAGGCTCTTCCTTCAAGATCTACGGGATCTGTCTTACCAATGCGGTGCTTGACATGCCCTTGCGTTCCCGGTGGTCACAGACGGTGCATTTTCCTGTGTCTCCCCCTCCCCCCGACCTACTGTACAGACTACTTGCAGCATCGGTAGAGAAGGAGAGCTTTGTGCGAGAGGGACAGGAGAGACGGAGAGGCTGTGCGCCGTACCTCCGTACGTACCTAGGGTATGCCCGTAGCCTGTCAAGTTATCATCTGGTAGCCCGTTGCTTCTTTTGGCAGCGCGCCACGAACGACCCCGGGTTTCATCCAACCAGTTCTCCCCATCCGTCCGATGATGGCACCAGGTCCCGTGGGAGACTGGAAACCGCGTTAGTACCACGGAGCTGTGCCACAGCACAAGAGGTGACAGAGTCGTAGTAGCAGGCATAAGCAAATAAGAAAACATTAAAGAAAGGGGGTCATTCAAAGACGGAGAATAGAGTAATCGTAGTGTACGTAGAATGTCCCCCATTCATCAGAGCATGTACGATGTAATCTGTACATGGCTGGTTGAAGACGACGGGTCTATCCCAGGTCGAAATCCCACGCTGACAGGGGTTCTCTTTCTTTTATGGGGCCGCGTTGCTTCTTTCCCTGGGCAGACCATCATGGATCCAACGGTAATTCCAACGGTCATTAGGTCGTCAGAGGAGAGCAGCAGCCGAGCCACCCACTGCCATCAACTCAGTAACGGATCATGTAGGTATTTCAGAAACATGCTACAGGTCTCACATTGGACGCAGAGAGCAAGCAAGCAAGCACAGTGGCTGCAATCCCCGGGCCTGCCTGTAAGTTGATCCCGGGATACCGGTTTTGCTTTTCCCTCTCAGAGATGATAGGGAGGACCCTGACGCCTGGGCCTGCCTGTCACGGGGTGACCACTCACTCACGACATCAAAGACCGCCTTGGGGATTGGGGGGAACAATTTCGACAGGTCACAATCCAGCCTCGCCAGTCTCAGTGTCAAGTCACAAAAAGGAACACACCTGTGGCTCCGCAAGCATTCACGGAATTTCCATCGCATGTACCCACGTACATACCGCGAAAGCCCCAGGCACAGGGGAGAGAGGAGATCAGTGGACCGGCGGCATAGTGGTGCATCTGCCGCCGGAAGGATACAACCCACCGAGATCCTACCATGCCAGACTCCGTACGTGATGATAAAACGGGCCTCGCTTGAAAAGAGAGAGACCTAGACGCCGGGCGGAACATTCCATCTCGCGCGTGCAGTACTTCGTACCTAAGATACAGATGACATCCGGCATGCGCTCAAGTGGATGTGTGGCGAAGCAGCCCTGTGATGGGGTTGGTTGGTGTGTGTCCTGTAACTTGCCCGTTATTAAATCGTGTTTTCTTCAATTCCCACAATCAATCGGGACTTCTTTGATGTATGTACGATACGATGGCAGCTCCGGGATCCCCGGCGATCTTGCTTCGCGTCAATTCACCCGAAACGACAGATCATCCGTACAAGATGTTGATGAATAAAAATGTCCCGATCTCTAGCACCCCTGAGCCCCTCCCCCCTCCGTCCCCCCGGTCGGTGTGTGGGAACATCCGCGTCGCTTAGTACGGAGCAGGTATGCAGTGTACTTGGGCAGGGCCCGGAAACGGCCATGATGATTCCTACACTTTTGTGTACAGATGACAGCGGATTTCATGTCTGGATGTTAAGCTCAGCTGAGCCCTACTACGTGGTACATGTGCTACAGTTTTGAATCTTTCTTTTCGGCAGCCTCGAGGCCTCGTCACTTTTACAACACACAGGCGCTGGTGAAATATACACCCGAGTAGGCAATATGAGAGCTATACTTGACGAAACACTTTCCAATTTTTTCCAATTGTGGGCACTGCACAGACATGAACATGACTTTTGACCGTTCCAGTACCAAAGTCTAAATGACCACCCTGGTCGTGGGCCATGGCGGCAGACCTGGGATCGTGGGAATGACGCGGCTCCTCCTGCTCTCCAAGGTATGAGGTAGGGGGTTTATAATAATCGGGTCCCTCACCGTACAATATATTAGAGCAACTTCATGCAGCAGCGACCGGTTTCGTTCTCGACCGGCGCAAGGCCGCACGTTTGTGTGAATTAATGACTCGGAATTTGATAAGTGAAATAATAAAAAAACAGATCAGGCAATCTTCTTCGTTTTCGTATTTTTGCCAGGTTTTATTTTCTTCTTCTCTTCTTTTGGGTCCTGCGCACAGATGTCTATACATTGCACTTCCTTGCAGGTTGCAACATTGCCGGATCCAACTACCACCTCGAGACCGGTTGACAGGCTGTCTAGGCAGTGATGAAAACTGGGGCCTCTTTTTGAGATGTTTATAGTAGTGGTGTCTTGTCACGGTCTGTGGGCCTACGTTGGGTTGATGTCTTTGAATGCCGACAGATACGAGGCGCCTAGCATGGAAAGCGTTGCAAGATCAGGTCATTTATATCGGGCATGACTGCTCGATCCAGGATGGGCAAGTTGCGAGTTGCAACGAGTAATTGAACAAAACAAGAGACGAGTCGGACACGAGTCATATACCATTACTACATGTCCCTTCCACGTGGGAAGCATGACGGAGCCTATAGAACTGCCGTGTGTATCAAATTGGAGAACACGAGCCGCGGAATTGACGATGATGCCGACGATGATGACGGTGGTAGGGGTTCACCACAGCCCACCGACACAAAGCTACCACTGCGGTACCCATTCTCATTCCGGGGCGCTTATACCTCAGACGGCCCTGTCAATATCAAACTCGGACGGGGGAGAGCCCAGGATCTCCACTGTTTTTGGTCAGCATCGGCCGAGTCTGACAGCTTGACAGCCTCATCAAGGGGGGCGCCCGTCGGCAGACGAGGGTGTGAATCCCGTCTCGCCCAGTCGCTCATCGGGTCGCTTCAGCCGCGGAGTATTAAGAGACCAGGACACATGCCAATTGGATCGATTCATTCTTTGCACAAGTGTCATTGTCTTAGGAAATTGAGCTTAAAACCCTGGTCCCTCCATTATGACTACAGAACCGTACGATTATGAAAGCCCTAAGCAGCGAAGACAAGCATCTACCCAATCGACTTGTTCATCCATCGTCAATCACGAAAAGGGCCAGGTCGGTCTTTTTTCAGTCTTCACCATGAGAGTTGCCCCCCACCTCAGTTGGGCCGGTCGACAGACGGGCGGGGCAGAGACCCTCAGTGCGAGGGCACCAAAATATAACACCCACAAACCTTCAGGCCTTTCACACGCGACTTTCCAAGATTTACTACTGGAGATCCCGGCCTAAACCAGCCCATCGCTGATGGACCCGGGCCCAGGATCGAGAAGAGAAGAAGCAGACAGACACACAAACAGACCCCTGCTGTAGCGTGCGTACCATTTTAGGAGGGGACGGGGGACCCATCAGAGAATGGGATTCCCACTCCCGTCCGCCGGACTGGGGCCCTGTTAAGCGAGGGGTGTTTAGGGGGGATCAAGGGGGTCCACCGGCCTGGGGTGTATGAATCTACACTAGGATCCCCCTCCACTTGGAACGAACTTCTTTGGTGAAAGAGACAGCGCCGCTTTGCTGCAAAGAACAGAACAGAGATCGATCCGCACGGCAGAAGCGTCGACCGTATGGAGGACACGACTCCTTCGACCATCGAACAAGACTACTACACTAGACTCAGGTCCAGGCCTTGACTTGTGCTGTCGTGTGTGCTGTTCCGAGTGCTATTATATCCATTTTCAACTGGACACGTAGGACGGTCACGGACCAAATTGAAACGACGACAACATCAGAAGCCTACCTAGTACGATACATACTCGAAATAATGGAGATGTACGGATTTACGGAATACACAGACATAGGTGCCCAAACCAGCATTCGTGGTCTTTCTTCTGTAATGAGCAAACACAACAAGACCCGGCCGAGAGGAAAGTCGTAATCATCAAGGACCCCGTCACGCTTTCATCTTCACAAACCGGGGAGCAGAGAGCCACCTGTCAACGTACCGTGGCTGCAGAAGCCAGCCCAGAAGGACGTGATTTCTGGTTTGGACTGCAGTCATGATGGATACTGCCTCGGTGGGATGTGGCCCAAGCACCTGTCATCGCTTTCCTTCATGTCCAAGTCTGCCAGGGGGGTTTTCTAATAACTGTGGAAGATCCCGATCCTTTCTTACAGGCCGACAACCATGGCACAACTACGGAGTACAGGCACACATTGGGGCGTATTCTTCTTCTTCTAGTATTTCCCTTCATCTTGTCTCTCTGTGGCTTGTACCGGGTAGAGTAGCATCCAGACACCTCTCGCTCTCTCACTCCTTTCCCTCCTGCCACCCTTTGGCCCCCGCGTCCATTCCCATCCCATTCGTAACCCCTGGCATGTGTATACCACGTCAATGACATGGCTGACTCTCTTTTTTTACCGCCATGGAACCGTGGCTTGTTCTTCCCGAATTGCATTCCCTAGGCAGAGGAACGTACTACTGCTACCCCCGAAGCGAAGCTTCTCTGTCTTCTCTTGACGGGGCCCCCATCCCCGGTGAATGCCACGCTGAGGTTTCGCTTAAAAGGCTAGGACGGGGTTCTACTCTGGAAGTCGGGACCAGACTCCAGGACCCAGCCCAGCCGAACCTGGCAACGTTGAATACTAAACTCCGGCACACCGACATTGAATCCATCATCAACACGATCATATCAGGAGAGCGAACAAGAAGAGAGTGAAAGTGAATGTGTGCCTATGGCCCACCGAAGCTCTGCCCACCCCCGGGCTTCGTTGGGATCGCCGGTCCCGATGGGTGTCCATCGGCTAGAATCGACCTTTTTTGAATCTTCAAGACGACCCTCTTTTTCCCTTCGCCATTCGCACCCCGTTCAGGGGCCGGGGTCCGGCCGCGGGAAGTCAAAAAGAAGGAGAAGGGGGGGGCCACCCCTGACTTACACTGAGTGGTGACCGTAGTGTAGTGTATTCGTAGTCGTCGTCAGTCAGTCATGCTTTCTCACTACAGACTACCAGTATGGCACTGTCACTGGCGTGACAGCCAGACATGTTTGCCCCCTTCTCCGGGTGACCCAACCGGTGGGTATGTAGGTATACGCAAATGTGTGGTGGTGGATGTGTGGTGGTGTGTGGCTGTATGTACACCGTATGCGTGATCCCAGACTGACGGCGATGGAGGGAGGCGCGTTATCGATCTCCGTCCGGGGTGGTGTTGGACTGCGTCTATTCTCCTCGATGCATGATGTCGATATCTCACTGCGAGCAGCAACATACGTAACACCTTTGTTTTTTCTATGGCCCCCCTTTTTTTCTCTTCTGGAAAAAGAACCCGGTCCTGTCATCCTTCTGCGGACTTGTCTATACAGGGCAAATTTAAAAAACAATATCGGGAGATAATAGATGTCGGTTCTGTCTGGAATGGGGGGCCAGCCATTGCCGGGGTCGCTGGTTTGCTTCCTCTGGCGAGTGTATCTTTTTTTTCTTGTTTCTTCTCGAAAACCCGCATAAATGGAACCACTTCCACAGAAATACCTATAGAATGAACAAAACAAGGCCACACTCATCACTGTGCATCTTCAAGGCTACAGGCGGGCGCTTCCATGGAGACTTCTCGACCACGTGCAGGATGGAGGAGAGAAAGCATGTCTCAGCCAAATTTCCAAGATGAGAGAGGCCCAGATCATATGGAGCAGGTTTTCGGCCAAGTAAAAGCAAAACGTCAAACCACGCACGAGGTCGGAGGTGGACAACAGGAGGAGCTGCAAATCCAAGACTGCAACCCTTTCCGGCTGCGCCTCATGGCTGGAACCCGGGAATATGGAGGCATTAGAATACACACATACACACACACACACACACACACACACACTTGCCGACGACACCCAAGAAGCGAAGGGGATCGATCAGACAGATCCTTCCGGGGACGGCCCCCAAAAGCGAGACGAAACGATCTTTGGGTCTGCTCGGAACTGTCATTGGTGCTTTAATCAATCTCGTTCCCAAACTTCCTGGGCAGGGAGGGAATCGCCTCTGTCAGTTGTCTGTCATGTTCTGTCAGCTTACGGCATGACTTTTCTTGGTAGTATTCTATCCTATCAGACTGGCAGGCATCAAATACGCCGAGAGATCTATACACGGAGCATTACGTATTCGTAGGTGACCAGCCCTATTATAGTGCAAATATAATTCTTGCAAAAACCAGACCAGGGGCCTACCCTGAGCGAGGTACGTAGCAACAATTGTACTCTTGCACTGTACCAAATATACACGGAGTACATGGAAAGAAAAGAAAGAAATGGCAAAGAAACAAGTTCCTCCCCCGAGAGAAAATATTCCCAGCTCTCTGATTCCATTGCAATTAATTAGAGTTCAACTGACGTGCGCAAGAACGACCCGGGGTGCTCGTGTTTGACACTCCGGCATTTCGTTAGCGAAAAAGAAGGCAAGACGACCACAACACCCCTTAACTTATCTCCTTTTCTGTCACATACGTACTGCATAATAATATACTCGCGGGCTTTTGCTGGGACCTTGCAAGAGCGGTCCCCCTTGTTTCCAACAAACTGCCCAGTCGCTCGCTTGTCAGCGGCTGTTTTTTCTTTCGTTCTCATTCGATGCTCCTTCTGGCCACGATAGGTCTCTGATACTTTGGTTCTCCTGGCCGAGGTGACAAGAACGAAAGATACGGGTCTTGTGCCGTTGCAGAATGCCGCGAGGCTTGTACGTTTCGACGCTGGTCCCGGGCGTCACCACCGCGCGCTATAGTCGATGGGAATTATACGTCCTACAAGTTTTGCTTGAGTCGCACGAGGCAGGCAGAGCCACCGCAATGCACGGCGGCTAACGTGACTATTTTCTTTCTTTCTTCGATCAAACGCTACACTGCTACCGCGGGAGATACGTACAGACACACGCACTACCTGGCGGGTTGCAGTGTGATGGGGTTGCTGGAATACAACCCATTTCCTTTTTCTTGTCGCCGGTGGCTCTGCTTTGCCTTGTGTGTCGTCTGTCTATCAAGCAAGCTCTACTCAATCGGGGAACGTCGCGGCCCCTCCCTTTTCGGAATGGGAAACGCGACACATCCGGAGAGGCGGGATCTTCGACTTTGACAGCTGCTTTTGCGTTTTCACTCACAAACTTGCCCGAGCGAGTTTAGAGGTTAGGGGTCCCCAAAGCTATGACGCTTCGCAAGAAAGAAAGCAAAAATCGTGCTTGGTCCTCTCTCTTGGGTTGTTTCGAACTGCCGCCTAATGAATTATAGTTTAGCTCAGGTTCAGCGCGGCTCGGCGGGCAGGACAGAATAGAGAATAGACACCAGAAAGCATGGGCTGGCCGGGCGCTTCAAGCGCCCGTCCGCGACAATAGTCCTATTAAGGTTTTCCCGCACACATCAGACGGCCCGCCGTCCTTCTTCTTCACATGTTCCATGGGGCATTTCGAACGAAGGGGGCTTGCCTTGTCACACTTTTTTGCTTCTGTGCTTGGGCTTGCTTCTTCTTCGCTTTTTCTCCGGCGGACAAAGCAGTTTGGCAATCTACCCAATGAGGCGACCGGCATGTCAGGTCTCTCTGGGAAAGGCAGGGAGGGGGTCCCCCGATTGTGACGGGATCGTCAATGCATACTCGTGACCATGGTACGGAACAAGTAATCTAGGCGACCCCCTCCAGACTCCAGGGTCCGGCTCGTCGGCTAGCATAAATCGGATTGGCACCGTGACAGCTTCAAAATCGTCCGAAGATGCCCAAGTTGTTTTGTTGTTTACGAGTCGTCGCTCAACCACATGTGACAAATAGAGGGAGAAACACGTCTTGTAAACACTGAGCCAGTCGTATTCACAGTAGCTTCGCCGCTCGGACTGTGGCCCCAGACGTCCCAACTCCCAAAACTTCATGCCTCAGCTAGAGTGAGGAAGGGGTTCTCCATGATTCAGATGGCCGCTATCACCTCAAATCGGGCATCCGGAAGCTGCCAAAGTCTACTGATTCGGCAATCCTATCAACTCCAAAAAAACACAAAGTAACGCCAGGATTCATGATGAAAACCGCCACTACTACGCTTGGATAACCCTTCTCTAAGCCACCTATATGCTGCAAGTAATGGTCGGAACACCGACAACTGACACGAAACCTGAGACTTGCTAACATAGCCACCTTTCCTGAGCATGATTCTCGCTGTAGCTCTAACGCCCGCTTCGTGATATCTTCAACATGTTGCGTAGTCCCTTCTTCTTCGGATCCGGACCTGATCCAGCTTGTTCCGGCGTCGAACCGGCATCTCTGTTTTTGAGGGAGCCATCGCTCGCGCGCGGGTCTTCGTCTGATTTCACTTGGTCGCGATGGTGAGAACTATACGCATCCTGAAGCAGCTTATCTGCATAGACTGGCTGACTCGCGTTGCCGCCACCACCGCCTGGCCCTCTCCCGGCAGGCATCTTCTCGAGGCCGCGAGCCAAGGGTTCTACCATCGGGCCCATCCTGTCCCAGTTCTTCTCAGTGCTCCTCTCAAGAGCTTTCTTGTAGAGCGAAGGCTTCTGGCGTTCAAACTCGTCTTCAAGGTCTTTCTGGTGTGATGCCATTGCCCCCAGGCGCTCTGCTTTGACTGCGGGCGCCAGATCTGTTGGAGGAACGCGGTCCTCGCTCTCCAGTAATGACAGCCACTCATTATACTCGGGAGCATAGTCCTTCTGTAGAAAAGTGGTCAGCCACAAACGATGTGTCTGCAAGGTGATTGAAATATAATCTTACAGTTTTCTCAAGAGGTCTCTCTTGCAAGCTCTCGAGATACTTTTTGGCATTGCCAGTCATCTTCTGACCTGCAATGTATCTGTCAAACGAGTCGGAAAACTCGCGGTAATGGCCCTTGAGTATAAAGGCCTGGCCCTGCCAACCGTGACTCCTGAATTTGTGAACGAGTGCGCCTGCAGTTGGACATTCCCAGTCGTATTCAATGTGCCGGTCATACAGCACCACACATTCACAATTCTGGAAGTTTTTGAGGGTCTCGCGGCTTGTCTCATCTGCCAGCGACTTCTCGATCATTTCGATTGAGCTTTTCTCAATGAATGAAGCCGGTGCTCTGAGGTTGATCGACCCGTGTATATGTGATCTGTCATAGTCCGCAGCAGAGCGAAGGTCGACGAGTAGCATTTGAGCTAGAGGCACAATCTCCAACAAATTGTTGAGGTGCCCAGCCAAGATCATGCGGATTCTGTTCTTTGGAGAATCCTGTCGTTGATCATCGAGCCGAAGACTGCTCAACTTGTTGTGTATCTCTTGTTGTTCTCTACGATGCGCGAACCAAAACTTGGTTGGAAAAGTAAGCATTTCCACTAGAAAGACATGCGGCGAACGTTCGACTTACATTGACGTGGTGTGTCTCGACGCCTTGTTGAGATGCTAAAAACTCTGTAACTGCCTGGCTGGGCATATCACTATTGTTCTGGAAATACTCCTCCAGCCGCGTTTGCACATGAGGAGCAAGTTCTTGTCGTTTTGGTCTGGTTTCACTCTCCACAAGGGTTTTGCTCGACGAACTGGTAAAGTCGTTGGCTACCGATCTCTTCGAGATGCGATCGCTGGGAATGCTTTTCTTGTATCCAAGTGTTGGTTCGGTCCTTCGCCTACCGACTTCTGATACGAATACTGATCTAATTGGATCGTATTCCAACGTTCTCGACTCTTCTTCGGCGCACGACTTTGCTTCAACCACGGCATGAGGTTTAGGAGCGACGGTTGATTGTACAGCCAAGTTGTTCGACCGAATAAAGCCGACAAAATTGCAAGCCAGGTCCTCTGGAAGCAGGTTCCAGATGCCGACTGGTAGGGACAAAAGCAATAGTGTCGAGTGACTCTTGAAAGCGCCTTGCACCTTGAGGTATTTGGCGGCGGCTGGAAAATCTGCAAGCCATTTCTCCCAGGCGTTGAAGTCGAGCGCTTGGTTTCCCTCCAAGGCGACAGAAATCATGACGTGCGGAACGTCTTCGTTGGGCTCCGAGCCAACGACGTCTTGTGGCATCCCGGATCTGCCGGTAGCGCCAAGAGGGTTATCATCGCCCGCCTCAGCGGCTGGAGAGTTGTCGTCACCTGCTTCGGCGACCAGAGATGGGGATATCCTGTCGTCAAAGACGACTCGTGCCATCTCTATGCTTGGCGCTCTGTGATTTGAAGTCATCATGAAGTGCACTGGGGTCGATCGGGCCTCGTAGTGTCGCCCATTAAGCATTTCTGGTCTCGGATGCTTCAAGCGTGCCAAAATCTCAGCATGAAGCATGGCGGCCGAGTATGTCCTAAACTTCCAGGCTTCCATGACCTCGATCAAGACAGAGGTGAAAGAAAATCTTCCAGGATTGGGCGCAATGGCATCCCAGCTACTCGCGGAGATGGTTTCTGTGATACTGTTGCCGTTCGGGAAGGTAGCGCTAGCCGCGCCAGCACAGCAATCGAGGAGAATGAGGACATCGGACAGGGAGCGTTCCAACAAGGTCTGAATTGCGGACCACCTTGTAATCCGTCAGCGACGAAAATATAAGTTGGGTCCACGGATACTTACTGGAGCCAAGGCGAATTCGTCTCTCGGTTTCTAGACGAGATTTAGTCTTGTTCAGGATCCAGGATCGGCTGACTTACGCGCACCAGGTGCTCTGCCTCGACTCGTCGATTCTGGCGTGGCCGCCGTAGTAAATGACAAACAAGGTATCATCTGATTCATGCTCTTTGATCATTTGCCCAACTCTCATCATGAGCTCCAGGTGAGAGTTCTCCGAGGGGATTGAGAAGACATCGGTCTCAAAACTATAGTGCTCTCGAAAGCACTTCTCAAGGTCCTCCAACTCGGGCAGCACGAACAGGTCGTCCTTGCCCCAATAGAGCAGGAGAGACTGGACCTTTTTGTACCTCTGGGATCGCCCTCGGGTTGGAAATGCGCGGGCGGCCGACTAGCCGTGGTCAAGGTCAGATATATCCCTTTGATTTCCTCGCCTGCGGATCACAGACCGAGTGGAAAGTGAGGAGCGCCTACATTTTCGAGCGTTTTCGCAAAGTCTGATATATCCTTGATGTGATAATTCACGCGACTAATGTCATGGGTTGCCGAGGGAGTCCTATCGCCTCCAGCACTGGATCCATACTAATGTCATCCGAGTTAGACTTTGCCTATAGATTGGTCCATTGTCTGGACGTACGGTAGAGTCCTCGCCGCTGCTTCTCCTCGGCCTCGAACGAATAGTGATGTAGTTGTCCGCCATCTTCGGATAAATTCGGCTGGAAGCTCTTCAGCGTTGAGATATTCGTAAGCAATACACCTCGGCTGGGTGGGTTCTATGTCAGGTAATTCAACGTCGAGTCTTCCCCGCGCCTCACTCATCGTGCGGACGCAAACGCCATGGTATCGCGCTGGGCATAGAGTCTGTGGAAAAAATGAAAAGAAACACGATTTGAGAGCTTGCCTCGCACCGCGACGGACATAAATCAGGTCAACAGGTCAGACTGATGAGTTGGCCGTGTGCCACCGAAGCCTTGGAGAGCCTGACGGATGGATGACTGGGCTGAGCGGCCCCAGGAACGATGGGCTTCGGTCGCAGAATCGGGTTTAGCGCCATCCTGTGCAACGGGATTCAGCTGCGATGGTCAGTCAATAATATGTAGGTGTGTACCTGCATGACTGCAAGTGTTGCTACATTCCTATTTTCTATACCGACCTATGAAAAAGAGATTAGTTGGATCGTATCGCGGCAAAACACGAAAGTCTTGCTCACTCGGCTGTTCCGCTCCATAGTCCTAATTGGCTGCGATTCCTGTATCCAGTGAGTTGTGACCTCATCTCGGTATTGTCAGGTAGACAGCGAATTTCCGAATTTGTGTGGAAAAATTACCTCTTGAGAATAACAGTCCATAGAGAAAGAAGGGAATGGCACATACCAGCGCCAAGCCGCTTTCAATTTCTGCAGCAGCATTTTATATTGGCAAGGAACGATCTAAGGTTACAACAACATACGTATACGGCACCCAGCCGCAACGTCATTGGATGGCTCCAAATTATACCCCTCGATACGAGAATCGTTGTTGGTTTGCTCTCTCATAACGACGAGTATTTGTTTAGCATTCAAATCGAAACCTTTATAATGCTGAATCTTACAGAGGTTTACTGCCTGGCGATCAGATCCACCCAGCCTCTAGGCATCTGCTTACATGAATAAGGACCAAGTTATTCCCAGGCTAGAGAGTGTGAGAATAAATCCTCAAACCAGCAATGACTGTTCAAATCTTTCTGTGTATTGATAATTAAATTGTTTTTCTATAATTTGTCACTACTCGGGCACCCACTTACTGGTAACATGTCACGGATCGACCTCGGACTGGCCAGACCCGATGATGATACCAACGAGAAGAAACTCACCGCTACACTGGATGACCTGGTGCACGATGAGCTTGATGCTGCATCGGCCGCGAGAATTATCGATGATATAATCACCAAGGACTGCCAACATACCATCGCCGCGTACAACTCAGCTAGCGAGGAGCAAAAGAAGAGCGATGCCGTGGCTGGACCCGCGCCCCAGGGATGGCAGCAATACCTATACGACTGCCTCGCGACGGCAGCCATGAAAATACCGGCCGACCACTCGGGCCAAGAGCGCCTCGTAGACCTCCTCGAGGAACTTGGTCGTTTGCCCCGCCATACCGTCCCTGTGCTTTACTTCGAGCCGGAGCGGATCGCGGAGAAGGAGCTCTGGGTGCTCACCCGGGAGAACCACTACGATGGTTTCGGGCAGTGGATGTGGGAGCGGCATGAAGGTGAGTCTAGACTTCCCAGCGATTATGTTGGATGCCCGCGGGAGGTATTAAGTACTCAAAACTCTCGCAGGCACTTTCCTGGGCTGGCGCCAGGTCGAGACGGATCCGGACGCAGCGGTGGCCTATCGCAACTTCTCCGCCTTCCTTGCCCGTCTCTTGTCGAGAGGAACGGCGGCGCTTCTCGGATTGAGCGCCTTGGTCTCGCCTTTCGTCACGCGCAACATTGTGGCAGCTGCATCTCATGAACCTCACAGATTCGAGCCGTACGTGGCTGCCGCTGCGCAGTGGATCCTCTACGGAGGAGAGGTGCTGCATCAGATGTGCGAAATGAGGATCATGGCGTCAGTGAGGTGGAAGAAGGAGCTTTGGGACAGGATCAGGACGAAATTCGATGCTGTCGCTGGTGATGCTAGGTTCGGTGCGGAGGCGAGGGATTGGGCGGCGCAGGCTGCAGGTTTCATGAGAAAGACGGAGGAGAAGGGCTCAGGTCACAAGAGGGATGCGGTTGACAGACACCGCTTCTTACAGTTGGAAGAGGGATAAGAGTAGTTTGCCCATCGCTCGCTCGTCACAAAGTCCATCGACACAGCTCTGACGACAACACGTCAAGTAATCAAGCAGAATGGCAATCAAAAGGGGGCTTTACAATGTATCTATAGCATCTGCATACGGTCAAACCTAAAGGTCTAGATTCTATATGGGTTGTCATCCAAGAATCCAAAAATCTCAAGGCAGGTATTTCTAGTCCTTATTCTTCCAGAGTATATTGAGATAACTCGCGACAGGTAGGTCATCAATAATACCCGGGTAGAAGAGGTTGCGAAGTGATCCGCTAAGCAGGCTCTGGGAATTTTGAGAGTCCATATGTTCCGTGTGAATGTATATGACACACTACATTGGGATGAGTGTCCCAATATCGCCACAGATTTTGCGAAGCCATGTTGGCCAGCTCTGTACTCTATCGTCAGAACCAACACAGACCAGCCTGTCTGTTCCCAAGGACGTTATCCTATGTCGGTACCTGCCACCGCAAGTCTATATACGTCTTTTTACCTGCAACGCCGCCCAGATGCCTGTTTCAATGCTATCCTTGTCACATCAAGTCCCCTTATCTGACAGAGTTGGTGGTCTACCATTCGCCAACCTAGTATATGCCCTGTGTACGATATTGGAAGGTGTCGTATCTGGAAGAGTCAGTTCAGCTGCTGCGCCTTTGGGACTAGGACCAATCTACTTACAGTCGTGTGTAGTAACTACCCAAGGACTTGGTAATCAAATCCGTCTCGACGAAATTCTCAGCCTCCTCGGCACTGAGGTGAAGCTGGAATCGTTGCCGCAGGGTTGTCGTTACTGTAGCGATTCCGACGGCGAAGCAAGGCATGCTCGAATCACGACCCATCATACCAACAAGATCGATGATGTTGTCCGCAGAACGTCGCAAAGCTGTTGTATCTTGTTAGCACCCCATTTTGATAAAGCTAGATATGTACATAAACACTCACCTTGGAATGCCTGTTTGCAAAGCTTCTTGAAATCTTCATAATCAGGAGATCCCACACCTCCAAGCACATCAAGATATTCATAAGTAAATTTGAAAGGAGCAGCTTCGAACCCGACTGAACCTGGAGAGTTGGAGAGCATGAAGCCAAAGTCAATGTGGACAATGTGGCCCTCGTTGTCGATGAGAACGTTGCCATTGTGCCGATCCTTGAGTTGAAGAATGTACGAGATCATGCTGTATGCCGCAAGTGAGCGCTTGAATGCGTCCACAGCCGCCTTGTATGGTTCGCTGTCCACAGTGCCAAACGTTTTGATGAAATGGTCCTTGAGAGTTGCGATCCGGCGTCTTGGGTTCTGCCCAGACTCTATCAAGGCAAGCGTCAAACTTCTCTTCAACGAGTGAAGCGAAACACCGTTGGTGATGGTTTCAATCAAGCCGGACGACTCGCCAGTAACCAAGATTCGCATAAGTTTCACCCAAACGGGTGTACCAGCATCGGTCCATATCTTGTCGCATGCCTGGATCAGCTGACAGGCGAAAGCTTCTTGTCTCAAGTCTGCGCCAGTCTTGACGATGACGCTGATGAGATCCCAATTCTTCATCCAGCCGTAAGGCGAGGACTTTCGAATGCGTTCCTTCTTCTGTTCCCAGGCTTCACCGAAGACCGCTGCGCTAGGATCGTCGCGGTCTCCTTTCCGCCTGACGCCGCCAGTGATTGCATCGTTCTCCATGCGGGCCTGGCCTGCGCTCTCGTTCAGACCAGCCTCCAGCTCCTGCTCGATGTCGGCCACTTCGGCAGCTGCATTCGCAACACTCGTTTTTGCAATGATCATGTCAAACGTAGGTCCCTGGACATCGCCGGAGTCGAAGTTTTGTTCCTCGAGATTTTGCATGCTGGCAATGATTTTGGCTCTTATCGATGCAACCTCTGATTTCGGCCGTTTGCCACTTGTTGCTTCTAATTGTGCCAGCATTTGCGAAGCGGTTCGCATGTGTGTTGCCAGCGCCCCAAAGTCTGGCTGTTCCACAGAGTTATTCCTTGTGTTGGTCAGGGTCATCCGCCTCAGCGCTCCTGGACTGCTTGATCGCGACGTAGAAGTTGCAGAAGTTCGCGGTGTTGTTAGTGTCAAATCGGACAAATTGGACAGCGTCGTGGTGCTACCACTGGGGACTCGGTGAGGCTTGGACGGCATCTTGTCATCCTTTTTGCTTTCACTCTCATCGTCCACTGGTTTGATCATAGGTGAGCTTCCCAAATCACCCGAGCTTGGCTCAAACACACTGTCGACCTTTTCCGAACTTGACTCGAGATTTCGGTCGCTAGTTGACGCACGCGGGGCGTCGGACAGATCAAACAGGCGTTTTCGGCTTCCTTGTTCGACCAGAAGCGTCGTTATCAGTCGTTGATTGTCAGGGGATTCCGGATCAAAGGTGAAGTCATCCCGAAGGATTTCTACCATGAGCAGGTAAGGCACCTTTTCTGCACTGTTGAGAACTGTGCTCTCGCCTGGAATCACTCTCACGATGCGATGGTGCCGACTCTTGGAGGGAGATCCATCGACCAACGTGGGCGGGCAGATGATTGGAATGTCGATTTCCGCTGGCAAGTCCCTTGTGATGAGAGCGAGTTCAGCCCGCAAGGCACTGAGGCGAGCTTGCTTTGGCACGATCACCAGACGATTCGATATACCCTCCAGTGCTGTCAAAAAGGCTGTTTGGCAGCGGAAGTAGTTCTGCCTCAGTAATTTGCCCTTCTGCTCCGAGGTCATCTCCGCTTGAGTCAGCAGAGTCTTGATGTGGTGAGAGTGTCGTCGCGAAAGGCTTTCCCCAGGTCTGGGAAGCCCGGCCGAGATGGGCGTAGCGGGCCGAGTGCCCGTCTTCGGGGACCGTACATCCGGTAAGGGAAGAGACGAAGAACTAAGCCGTGCATCCAAGATCTTACTATCTATAAAGTCGGGTTTCCGTGGTTTCTCGGTGGCCACCTTTGGGGAGCCGGATGACGGCGGGCGCGACAATGTGACGCGCGGCGACTCTGGCGACTGCTGCTCTTTTATGACCTTTGCCTCCTGGGAAGTGACAGGTGTGCTTGGAACCCGATTCGTATCGCGCCGTTTCGATCTCGTGGTCTGCGGGGATACTGTCTGACTCCTTGTGATCTTCACCGCCTGGCTGGCTTCGGATATGACATCTCCCTCAGTCGTGTTGTCCCTTCGAGCCTGCGCGACAGCCAATGGACCGGCCCATCGTGGCAGGAGCGGGACGCCTATACTTCCCAGGACGAAGCTCGCCAGTACTGTCACGGGAAGGATGTTCTCTTTGATCTTGTCGCTGCGCGCCGAGTCTGACAGTCCAAACACAATGTGTTGCACTTTGTTGTACACCCTCCTACATGTCTTGAACGCTTGAGCCTGTGGGGTGGATGCCAGGTCGTGTAGATATGTCTGGAATAACCAAAAGGTCTGTATATGAATCAGCATGGACGTCCCGCGTTTCCTCCCAGACCGTGACGAGCTCACTCACCAGTAGCGCGGCAGTAACGGATTCCTCGCACAGGTCCAACAGAAATTCCTCCAGTGCCATGGACTCATTGTCAATGCTCAATATCAGATGACACAGCTGCGGCAGGAAGAATTCGATGTCCTCGTAGGGGAATTGGCGGAGTTTCGAGCAGAGCACATAGTGGATGCCGACGTGGTCCGCGTATCGTCTGTGAGCAGCGTGTGTTAGGGGCTATCCGAGGCGTTCGGGCGGTCTAGGTCACAGAGGGACGGCGGCAACTCACGAAAGATACGAGACCGAGAGGAAAGGGTTCTGGTTGAAGACATCACTCTCGAAGAACCTCTGCAGCAAGTCCCACGACATAGCGAATTGTCGTCACAGTCGGCAGAACGGGGTATCATAGAGGCGGGCGGCCTCAGCTAGCGGAACTCGACATTCAATGCTGGGCGTAGGGAGGAGTGTTCTATCATGGCCGTCCGGCGCAGCTCCGTCGGCGTGTCTCGGTTGTCCCGGGCGTCTGGGAAGAGCGAATGGAGAGGAGGCAGCGTTGGGTAAGAAACTGTTCACTTCTTCCCTCTGTCAGTTCGCCCGGAATTGTAAAGCTGTCTCTTTTGCGATGTACCCCAGAAGCAATTGACCATTCAATCTAATGTCGCTAATGGGGTTACGGGACTCGGCGCTGTTATAGTGGGGCGGTTAACCCAAATCGCTCCAATGCAAGTCGTCCAGCGGGCGTTCAGTGGGCTGGATTGGCGAAAGGGGACCTTGGGGACCACATTCTTGGGGCAGGGCGACGGCCTTGTCGGGGCAGAGCTTCCAGCTTGCTCAGGTACCTTGCGCCAGACCAGCCAGCCTGGTAGAAGCAAAACTGCTGCGCTGTTGTGATCTACAGCCCCGATAATACCTGTCTGTCATGCTTATTACCCCTGAGCCGTTGACGCTGGGCGATGGTGGGGTTCCTTTTTCTTCTTCTCTGCTGTTCTGCAGCATATTCGATAGAGTACCTCGAGGCTAGGTCATGAAGCCACGATTCGCGCGAGACATCCGTCCCCTAATGAGGCCCCTTGTCTTGAATGTGCTGACAGCCTTGTATAGTATGCCATCTACGGAGATATATAGAGTTCCAGACTCTTCTTTATACATATTAGCAGCTTGGAGTCAATTCAATTGAGCCTGTATCATCTTGAGGCTTGAGCTGCGTCTCCAGCTTGTCCCCGGTTGACATTAGGATATCTCGCATGTGTCGACCTTCTCGCGGCCAGAGACGCAGTCTTCCCACCTGAAACGAATCCACCTTGGACCCAATTCAAAAAAGACTCACACTCAAGTTGACGTAGGTTGTTGCTTCTTAAATACGATATCATTTGCTTCTAGTCCCCTTTTGCCTGCCTACATCTATATACAATATAAATTGTAGATAAGCATATATAGATACTTCCAACAAGGTTAATAGAGTTGCCAAAGTTCGTTGTATCAGCAGCCGCGGCACTAGATAGCTTCTTGTACAGCGCCGAGTTGCAACTCCCAAATGTCACTGCTACGTATATGCAAATTGCAGGATATCTATCTGCACAATTTCAGCATAGTTCTGAAGTAGACGAAGCATATGACATCATCAGACAAGTTTCCTCTTTTGCCAGGATACCCTTGGGCTGTCTTAGATATCAATACATCGCCCTTGTAGTATTATCACTATTCCCAAAATCAACTATGGCCTGTACGGGAAAACAAAATGCGCCTAATAATCACCATTAACACGCGCAACCCTCCTTGACGGCTTCTCTCGGGCCGTTGAGATTCACTCTTTGCTCTTCGCCACCTCGGCTGACGGCGTTTGCCGCTCCGGGTCCCCTCGTGCTCTTCAGAGACGTCTCCGGGATAGCGTTGGCGATGGCTGTGAAAACCTCTGATACGTTGTGCCCGGTCTTGGCACTGGTCTCGAAGAACAGCAGATTCTCCTCCTCCGCATATGTCTTTCCTTCCTCTGTCGACACTTTCCTGGCGCCACCTGACTCCTCGCCATCTGCGCCCTCGCCATCCGCCTCGGCGCTCTCGCTGGTCAAATCGAGCTTGTTTCCGACGAGCGCGATGACAATACCCGGCGAAGCTTGTCTTTGTAGTTCGGCGACCCAGTGCTTGGCCTTGACGAGTGACGTGGGCTTCGTAAGATCGTAGACAACGAGTGCGGCTTGTGCGTTGCGATAGTACATGGGAGCTAGAGAGGCGAAGCGCTCCTGGCCTGCCGTATCCCAAATCTCAAACTTGATCGTCCTCGTGGGGAGATTACATTTTTGCGTCAAAAATGCAGCTATTCGCGGCGTGCGCATTAGTATAATCGGGTTCGTCGTGGCGGCGGCGGCTAAACGATGGACTAACCTCCGATTGTGGGCTCCTTGTTCTCCTGGAAGTCGTTGTTGACGAAGCGCAAGACGAGGGAAGACTATGTAGTCGATGATCAGTAAACGGAACGCTGGCCACGAGGAGTCGCAATCAACCAACCTTTCCGACGGCGGCCTCTCCCAGGAGGACCAGCTTGACGCTGCTGCTCGGCTTCGGGGCTTCCGCCATCTTATTACTGGTTTTTTATCGTCGAAATTTAGTTTGAAGTATTTATCGATAAACAAGCTGTGTTGTTGGCTTGCAAGGCAGATAGACGTGTGGTTGATAATCCAGGTTCGGGAGTGGGTTGAGGATGCAGGTGATGAGAGGCAGGCAGAGAGATTGTGAGCTTCGGCGACATGACGACGCTGCGAAAGAGGCGCCGATTCACTGGTACCCACGGAGAGCACGGGACCGTCGACGGCGGTGCAACGACGTATCGGCACTAGTTCCCTTTTGGGCATTAGTGCGGGACAGTGATCGGAACATCTAGGCACCGTGCTGTCACCGCCCAATTTTTTCTACAGCGACGGAACCTGAGGTCTCTTCTTGGGTAGCCCCACCAGAGGCGGCAGTAAAAAAAAAGTTCCCAGAGCTACCAGTTTGTACAGGCGCCTTTTCACAGTGTAGATCGCCAGCTTTTGCATTTCTTGGACGCAACTGCCAAACAAACAGCAGAGAAAAGCTGCGGCTACCTTCTGTATTGCACAAACATCTTGGAGGCATCACAAACTGGATTTTGCGACCACCTCGATTGCAAGAGGACAAGCGCCCATCATGGCGCCCAAGGACAAGACGATCTTGTTCGACGACAGCGCCGATGAATCTGATGGTGGCGCCCAGATCAAGATCAACGATGAGTTCGCCAAGCGCTTTGAACACAACAAGAAGAGAGAAGAGCGCCACAGGCTGGAGGAGAAGTTTGGCAAGGGTCAAACCAATGGCCGAGCTGGCGAGGAAGATGATGAAGATTCCTCCGATGACGAAACCGAAGACGAGGATGGCTACCTGGCCACGGAGGAGCTTGATGCCCAGCTCAACGCCACTCTCGAGGCTCTCCGCAAGAAGGATCCTCGTATCTACGACCCCAAGACCACTTTCTACTCGCCAATAGACGAGGACGCCGCTGCGGCCACCGCCCAGCCCAAAGAGAAGAAGGAGAAGCCAGTCACACTGCGCGACTACCACCGCGAGAGAATCCTGGCAGGCGATACTGGAGCCGACGAGGAGGAGGGGACTTCCAAGACATACGCACAGGAGCAGAACAGCCTGAAGAACTCCATCCTCGGCGAAATCAATGCGCAGATGAACGGAGAGGAGGAGAGCGATGATGAGGAGGAAGATTTCCTGAAGCCCAAGGCTGGCGAGGCGGCGCGCATCAAGCAGGAGCTTTCGAGCGGAATGCACCCGTCTAGGGCCGCCAAAGTCAAGACCTCCAAGTCTAAGCCTCTCACGGCAGCAGACGTCGCCAACGCCGAGAAGGACCCCCAACTCTATCTTTCCAACTTCATGGCCGCCCGTGCTTGGATAGAGCCCGAAAAGAACAACTGGCAGGCTTTCGACTCGGATGAGGAGGAGGATGACAAGGCTGATGATTGGGAGGCTGCCTACAACCTTAGATTCGAGGACCCTAGCAAGAGCAATGAAGTCCTCAAGACATATGCCAGAGATGTGGCTGCTGCCAAGTCTGTCAGACGAGACGAAAAGACTGGCAGAAAGAAGAAGCGAGACGAAGAGCGCGAACGGAAGGAGGCCGAAAAGCAGGAACGCCGAGAACAGCGGAATCGCCTGCGCAACCTCAAGATTGAGGAGGCCGAGGGCAAGCTCAAGCAGATCAAGAAGGCTGCTGGTCTTGCTGGCAAGCAGGTCAATGAGGAGGAATGGATGAAGCTGCTCGACGGTGCTTGGGACAATGACAAGTGGGAGCAAGAGATGGCTGCAAGGTTCGGAGACGAGTACTACGCCGAGGGTGAAGGTGCCTCTGATGACGAAGACCAAAAGAAGCACAAGGTCAAGAAGCCGAAGTGGGACGACGATATTGATATCAAAGATCTCGTACCCGACTTTGAAGATGACGAGCGCCCGGATGTTGCCCTATCTGACGTGGAGGAAGCTGGCGAGGGTGAAAATGTCGAGGATGATGATGACGAGGACGACGAGGACGGCCCATCCCGGAAACGCCAAAAGACGACCAAAGACCGCAAGCGGGAGAAGCTTGCCAGCCAAAAGGAAATGCGCAAAGAACGCTCCAAGATCGAGGCTCTCGTCGATGCCAAGATGGACATTGATGAGCCTCTGGCTGGGTCCAGCTCGTCTAAAGCACAAGGCCCCAAGTTTGCTTACCGCGAGACTTGGGCCGAGTCTTATGGCATGACGGCCAAGGATATTCTCATGGCACCTTCGGACGCGGCATTGAACGAGTACGTGGGTCTCAAGAAGTTGGCACACTTCCGGCCATCGGACAAGAAGGCCAAGGACAAGAAGAGGTTAGGCAAGAAGGCACGTCTCCGACAATGGCGCAAGGACACATTCGGACCGGAGGCTGAGAGGGAGGGCCCGGCATTTGCATTTGGAGGTCCTCAGGGTGATGATGGAAAGACTGCCCCTGAAGAGGAGTCGAATATCATCGAGGGTAATTCCAAGAAGCGCAAGAAGCGTTCCGGACGCGGCAAGGCCAGTGCTTAATTTTCCTGCGGCATAGGGGGGCGTTCTCGGCATTATACCAATCAAATAAATACATGTATGTTTACGTGTCTGCGTCTCTTGGAATTGTACTATTATTTTGAGTGATCTCATGTTCTTTGAATTCAGTTTCTCCACAATGTTATACTAGTCACATTTCGTGAACACGGTTATTCAATCGTCTCCGAATTCACCTGGCACTCTCATTGTTTCTGGCCATGATAATGTGTCGCTAAGCCTAGAGTAGACATGCCTCTCCATCACGACAGGAACAATGCCGCTCTTCCGCTCTCACCTCATTGCACTTCCAAATTGTAAGAAAAGCCACTTGGGAGCCAGCAGGGTCAGCTGCACCTCAATTGGTCTGGCCTCTTGGCATCGGTCAGCTTCTCGTATCCGCCGTTCAGCAATATCTTTGAGCCATCCAATAGGAGCATAGCGGTCACCAAGAAGGCCCATCGTTGAAGCTGAGCTCAGATCACGGAGTGAAGACTAGGTTGCCTCTGCTTTTGAATAAGGCACTGGCTGGATGACTTCCCTATTTTGTTCTCACCATAACAATATCGCAATTCACACTACGACGACGTTCAGAATTGCACTACATGTATTGATCTTTCAAATCCCTGACCTCGTTCTTGGTTTTCTATAATCGCCCCTGATGGTCTCGTCCCATCTTTTGAGCCTCCCATAACCGTGGACTGCCTTGGAGATTGTTCTGTCTGTGAATAACAACCGCCTGCCATTGTTGTTCATCTCGCATAAAATGCTGATATTTTACACATCTACTCCTCGATGGGATTCTTAGTCAATGCACTTGAGAATTGTGTCTTGGGCCTCACATACACGCTCACCATGGTCCATCTAGTACTTCTCACACTCGGCCTCTTGCCCTGGGCGACGCTGGCCCGAGATATTCCCAGTAACGTCAAGAGCTTCTACGACGGCATCAAATCCGCTGGCAAGTGCAGTAACCCTCTCGCATCAGGCTTTTATAGCACAAGTGAAGGAACCAATTGTAAGTATATGAATTCCCACTCAAGCCGCCCAAGGGAAAAAGCAAAGATGTCCCTTTCAAGCTCTTGGATTGTTTTTGTTTCTTGAAACTAGCCCTGACGCCTGTAATCCAGCATATTCCTACTGTGGCGATCACCTCGACAAGGACGGAGTCATCTACATCCAGGGCAGCAACGGCGAACTGACCAACATGGACATCGACTGCGACGGCATCCAGGGCGGCCCCGGTAATGACAGGCGCTGCGGGTACTCGACCGACACGCAGTCGCAGACCTCGTTCCAGGACGCCGTCGCGGGCTACAAGAAGGGCGTCAGCGATCTCAACCCGTACGTCCACCCGTACGTCGTCTTTGGCAACGTCGGCACCAAGTCCGGCTTCGCGAATTTTGACCCCCAGAGTCATGGCGTCGAGCCGCTCAGCCTGATGGCCGTCGTGTGCGGCGATAAACTGGTGAGTTATAACTCTACGATGCTGTGATGACAAGCTTTCTTTTTCTTTTGATTCTAACTCCATGCAGATATATGGTATCTGGGGCGACGAGAACGGCGACGATGACGACAAGTCCCTCGTCGGCGAGGCGTCCATCTCGCTGGCCACGGCGTGCTTCGGTCGCGGCATGACCGGCGGGAGCGGCCACGACGACAACGACGTCCTGTTCGTCGCCTTCACGGGGCCCGACGCCGTGCCCGGCGCCGACGGGGCGGACTGGGCCGGCAGCAGCTACGACGACTTTGCCCAGAGCATCGAGGGGCTCGGCGACATGCTGGTCCAGCGCATCGGCGGGAACGGTGATTATGATACGGGAAACTCGAGCTCTGGCTCGTGGCCGGCCGCGCGGCCTTCTATGCTCCACGCTGGTAAGCGTTCTCACGGCCATCGAGGAGGACATGGGATCAAGCACAGACATGTGGCTCATTGACTAACTCCCAAATCCTGCCAAAGCAAAATGGCCGGCTCTGATTTTATCCATTGCGAGCATGATTGATTCGCAGAATGTGATATAGACGGCATGGGTTGGGCATGGCAAATGGTGACTCGAGCGTTCATGATTGCAACCACGGAAGAGGAGTCAATGATTTGATAGTGGCTCGCTATCTGCTGAATGGGGAAAAAGAAATAATAAAATCCGTTGATGTAATCAGTCTGTTGGCATGGTGGTGAAATATTCACAGATACATCTGATCGAGGTCTATTTACTATTTGATACAATGTGTACGTGTATAGTTAGAAGAGTATAGGCAGTGACGAAAGGCGACTGCATGACTTCTGTTTCTAAAATGATTCTGTATAGAAAACTTACTGGCCAATGAGCTTCTAGAAAAAACAGTGCCAAGATATTGGTTTTCTTCCTTTTTGTAAAAGTTTATATTGTAATGGTTCAGACAACTGTATTTAAAGCGTGTGGTATTAGTGTTGGGGAATCATGGAAGGAACATTGATGTTGACCCTGATTGGAAGGAGCAACGTGACCTTACCAAATTAAGGAAGGTGATCGCCGAGTGGAATAAATAAATATTTTCTATAGCAGCCATAATTATCCTCTTTCTCCATCTCCATCTTTGGGAGTCTGCGGAAACAAGACTGGACTGCTTGACTTTACACTACGGCAATAAGTGGAATACTAAAGCCGTGGGGCACGGGCCATCTCACCGCGCATTTGTCTTTCTTCTCCCCGCCGATCCGGCTCCGAGCTCTCGTCTTACCTCACCTTTTCATCATTCAGAAGAGCGAGCCGACAAGAGCCCAGCTGCGTAACCTAGCTGACGTGCATAACCGTGTGCGTGCGCGCCCTGTGCCAGGCGTATCTTGGCAGGATATCCGTTGCCGAAGCAAAGTGGATAAGGTTCTGGGTACCTGGCCGCCGGCCGTCGTCGACATGCCGGAGGAGAGCTCCGTGGCGGGTGCCACCCGTATCAAAAGGAATACGGCTTGCACTTCATGCCGAGATGCCAAGGTGGGTGTATTCTTTCTTTTTAGGGTCACTCCTCGTGCTGGGAGTAGCAATTACCCATGGACTACGACTGAGTTGACACATACAGGTTCGGTGCAATCCGAGTTCAAATCCAGCACAGCCATGTCAGCGTTGCTCAAAGTTAAATCTGCAATGTGTCGTCGACAAGACCCATAAGCGAGTGAGCAGAAAGAGGTGAGTTCTCCCATAGTATCTAGAGAATATTGTATTGACACATTAAAAATAGCAAGCTGGATGAGCTGGTGCAAGAGATACAGTCCATCAAACAGAGTGTCGGCGATCGTCCTGTGACTCAGCAGGCCACAGGATTGCCCTCGCCCTTTAAAGATCATGTAATGCCTCGTATAGGCATACCTTCACCGGAGCTGAGTAGGCTGAGCGTTTCACATAGCAGCAATCATGCCACCACCGTCTCTACCGGGCAGACTCCAGCACCAACCTTTGTTGTGGAAACAAATATAGAACCGAGCACCTCGAGAGCCTTGGGAAATATGCCGTTCTCAGGTCCGGATATCGACTATTACTTCCAGAAGTATATTTTCCATATACACCCGAGGGCTACCATGAGTTGCTGACGAGTCCAGATATTTCGAACATTTCCATCCATACATGCCAATCGTACGGCATCGTGATCCAAACAAGCTCTACGACACGGGCGGTGTGTTATTTTGGACAATTATCATGATCGCATGTCGGCGTTATGCGCGCGACCCCAAGGCGCTGGCCTTTTTGACGGAGGCGGTCCGGGATGAAATGTTCTCGGCCATCTCCAAACTGCCTCTGTCGATTCATGTTGTGAACGCTCTCATACTTGTCAACACATGGGTGTTTCCGGATGTCCGCTTCATTAGTGACCCGACCTCCATCTTCTCTGGCGTCATCATGAATGCTGCGCTGCTGCTCGGTATTCACTCGGGAAAGGGATCTCACCCTGAATACAGCATTGGCATGTTTCAAAACAACTTCAGTGATGAGGAAGCCCATTACACATGGGCGGGATATTGCATTACAGCACAAAGGCAAGTATTACTGACTGATTTCGATAAATGATTCCATGACTAACGAGACATAGGATGGCGGAATACAGAGGATTGCCTCCGGTTGGAAGCATATTCAATCAGACAGTACAAAACGTCATTGACGGCAACACTCCTTTCAACGTCTCTGGTAGCTTCCGCGTGCTATTGGAATGTCAAAAGTTTGCGAACCGGGTTAGCAAGACCATGGCTGCGTGCCTGGATGAGACCAGAGGTGTCTCTTCCCATCTTGTACGACACCTCGAGGATGAATTTGACCATATCCGAGGACTCATTTGTTCGGAGCGTGCAGGTATGATTTTTTTCGAACGCCAACCAAATAACCTTACTAACCTAAGCAGATGATCTGGACCGGTGGAACGCCTTGCTGGTGCAGTTGGAAATCCAGGCATACTACCTGATACCTCTGCCGGGATACAACCCAGAAAATCTGAAGCGAAACGTGATAAGAGCATACACGACCGCTCAAACCGTTGTGCAGGTTGCGCTAGAACTTGAAAGGTCTCACGGCTTTCTGAAGCATATGCCTCACTTCTATTTCAGAAGCTTGATTAGCGCGCACTGCATCATATACAAGGTGCTTCGCTCTTCTTACATGGACTTCCTCGACCGCGCGCAAGCCGAACAAGCGGCAACCGAAGTCATTGAAACGTGCCGGCAGTCGAGGGTCATGGAGGGCGACCTCCCAGAGCGCCTCGGAAACCTTCTCGAGTCCATTTGGAACTGGGCTCAGCTCGCCAGGTGGCACGAGGAACCCGTATCCATCTTTTCCCATCGCTTGTCGGCATCGATTGTGTTTGACTGCCTCAAGAGGTGGAAGAGCGACATGGACTCGCGGCCCAAGAGCCAACCTCCTCCGGCAGACGGGACCGAAACACCAGCTGCCCTCGTGGTCCCGGATCCTTTGGCAAACATTGACTGGAGCTTCATGGATGATTTTGATTGGAATATGGAGCCCACGCTTCTGGGACCTGGCATTGCTCCGGGTATAGCTCCTTGATTGAGGTGGAATTTGGAAGGCGTCTGATTGCTCGGCAGTTGAGAACTTGATGATTTCACGTTTAGATATCCAACCGTATATGCATTTTCTGTTCATGAGATGAGCTGGCCTTTTGTGCCCGCAATTCTATTTCCACGTCCTTTCGCAGCTTCCGAACCACTGACCCCATGCGACCACCTTACCCTGAATTGCCTCGGCGATTTGCTCTCTAGTCGCCTTGGCCTCCAGCATCCGCTGGTCGAGCTTTTCACTCAGACCAACCACGAAGAAGAAGTCTATACAAGCCCTTTGTCAGCGCATAACAAATTGGTGCTACGGTTTCATGACGTACAGCGATGTGGACCGTGGTTCATTAATGGTCTGGGCGCGATATATGGTATCCCGCGTCTAGTGACTCCGTAATGAAAGCCGCCTTTCAGTAATGCCCTGCTCTCATCCGCAATCTCGAAATCCGTGGCGGTGGCGGCCGTCTTGGTCGGCGGGATACCACCATAGATCCTGGACCACGAGTTTAGCAGAATGGACATACACGGCACGACAGAAGCGACCACGAACCCGTGTGCGATAGGCGTCGGCAGAGGCGCATCAGGGTCCTCCGTCACCAAGAGCCACTCCTTGATGGTGTCTCTGACATCTTCGGGGGCCTGCCAGCTCAGCGCCGGGAACCTGCCGGCTCCGTCAGAGGTATACTCCACCCCGAGCTGTGCATCCGTTTCTCCACAGTCGGGCGAGGTGACGGATATGGTTGGTGTTGGATGTGACGCGAATGCCGGGTTTGTTGTAAACAGCTTCGCATCTCTTCCTCTAAAGTTCTTGAAGAGCCAGGATATTGTGACTTCGATATATGATGACATTGTGTATTTTGAAAGGCAGGATCACGAAGCACACTGGGTCGCTGCTGTATTCAGAGGGTGGAGAAATAAATGAAGGTTTGGCGCTTTCGTGGTATGATCAATAAAAGACACTAAATTTAAAGCAAACGAGAAGTCTAGGGCAAACTGGCTTCAGGCGCGTTTGATGATTGCGAGATGAGCGGGAGACTGATATAAAAACAAAACGATGCAGCAATAGGACAATAATCTAGACAATGGTGCCCTTTACTGATCATATTACCGCTTACAGCACACTGCGAAATCCGGAGCCGCAGCGGCTAGAGCCATCTCCATTGGCCCACCGGCGGGGGCGTTGCCAAGGGACAGACGCGACGGGCAGAACAATCCGGAGCCGAAACCGAAACCCCTGGGCCCTGGACATACTATTGTTTCCTCCCCTAATTGACCAATCAACATCAACCAGAGTCTCGCGTCCGTGTTTTATGCTTCTTTTTCTTGACGGGAGTATATTGTTGATTACATAACCTCCAACGAAAGGCAAAAACCGGAGAGGGAGGCAAAAAAAAGTCACGCCGTCTTCTACCAACGCGGGAGCAAACGAAGTGCCCGAAAAGGAGAAGAAAGAAAGAAAAAAGATGTTCGGCCAGATCGCCGAGCCCGCAGAGGTCGCACACCCCTATTACCCGCTCGGCGTCGACATCCCTCACTATGCGGCCAACACGCTGCCGCTGCCGGTGATCCTGGGCTCGCTCGCCGGCATGCTGGGCTCCGTCATGCTGGCGGCGAGCACGCTGGCGCTGCGGCGCAACCCGGGCCTGGGCAGGGGCCAGCTGGCCGTCTTCTGCTGGTTCGTCATGTGTAAGTCGGATATGGTGCCCGGATTGTCCAGGATTTCGTGGTCTTGTGCCCAAAGTACAAAGCATTCAGAGAAAGGACCCTCGGCTGACGAGGACTCGAATATTCCAGGTGGCTCGCTGCACTGCTTTTTTGAAGGCTACTTTGTCTTCAACCACGCCACCGTCGCCTCGTCGCAGAACCTGTTCGCCCAGCTCTGGAAAGAGTACGCCCTGTCTGATTCGCGGTATCTAACGTCGGACCCGTTCATGCTGAGCGTCGAGAGCATCACCGTGGTATGTGTTTTTCCCCGCCGACTCTCCCTCGGCCCACCTCCTTTCTCGACTTTCACCTCCGTCCTCCCATTTTCCATTGAAAAGACAAACAACAAGAAAAATCTAACCCCCCACGCTTCCCAGTTCTTATGGGGCCCCATCTCCTTCCTCTGCGCCGCGAGCATCGCCTCGGCGTCGCACCTCCGCCACCCGCTCCAGATCGTCATGTGCATGGCGCACCTCTACGGCGTCGCGCTGTACTACTCGACGAGCCTGGTCGAGGCGCACTTCACCGGCCGCTCGCACAGCCGGCCCGAGTTTCTGTACTTTTGGGTCTACTACGTCGGCTTCAACTTTCCCTGGGTCGTCGTGCCTGCTTGTGAGTTTCCTTTTTTTGTATTATCATGCCTTTTCCTTCAAGTATCCCAGACAAGAATCACGTGAGACTGATACAATTGGCTGCCAGTCTTGATGTACGACAGCTTGAAAACCATCGCGAGGAGACTGAGAAGCTTTGAGCAAGTCAAGGTCGGGCTCAAGGGGTATGAGGCGAGGAACGGAAGCGCCAGGACAGCCGCCACACCCAAAAAGGCAGAAAAGAAGGAATAGTAGGTACCCAAGTGTGGGGTTGAGTGTAGTATCTTGTGAGACCAATGAAGAGCACCAGTCATGAATAACAATGTATTATGAGCACCGTTGCAAGTCCTCAAGTCGTTTGCGTGAAAAGGATCTCCATCCGGCAGCGCTTTTCCGCAAGTGTGGGGGTTCATCGTGTATAATTAAACGCCCATTTCCAGTGTCAGATGTTGATCCAAAAGCGGAAAGTTATATGTTGAACTTTAGTCTGCTGTTTCGCAGTAGTCCGGAAAGAAAGGACAACTGAAAATATTCATTACTCCATATCCCTATCTAATGTCGGCTGGAAACCTGTCAGAGCAAACGCTCATGAGCGTTGCTTTTCTGAAGCGCAGGCCAGACCTCACGCCAGAACAGTTCTATACTCATTGGGAGACCGTTCATGGACCTTTGGTGAAACCCTGGGCTCAGAAACATGGTATAGTTGGGTATACGCAGGTGAGCCCTCCGCTCTTGATCTGGAGCGCGTCCCCAGTGCGATCTATGCTCATCAAAACTAGGTTCATTGCCAACCGGCTTTGAACGCCGGTGCTGCCCCAATTGGCCCGGAAGCAAGTGCAGTCTCTCCTCTTGCTGATTTCGATGGCTGTGCCTTGTTCGAAGTCAAGTCCTTTGAGCAGATGGCCAATGCTTTCAAGGACGAGTATTATCTGACCGTCATTGCGGGTGATGAGAAGAATTTCATCGATAAGAAGGCTGGAGTTGTGAGAAGTAGGGGCGAGGTGAAGAGAATCCTCTAGGCAGTCGTGCATGCGCCTGGAGGAATTCCATCAAGAGATTGTGGCTCTCTATCTGACATATTTGCCCATAAATCGCTTATGGAAATCAGATCGCAGGAGATCCTGGTCATAGTCAGCACATCGAAGTTTTCCTTTCTTCTCATAATATCAGAACTCACGTTGACAAACTCCTTCTTCTTTCCCTTTTCGTCGGTGCCGCGGGCTTGATTCTTGAAGACCACGTCATCGTCCCATCGCCGCTTCATGTTGAAGTTTTGCTTGTTCAGAAGCGGGTTGCCGAGCGCAATGTCTTTCTCCCGCTCGTCCTGCTCCCTCGCGGCGCGCTCATCTTCCTCCCGCTGCTTCTTGGCGGCGCGCTCCGCCTTGATCTTCTCCAGCTCCCGCTGCAGCTCCGCCTCTTCGTCGTCGCTGTCGTCGTCGCTCGAGTCATCACTGTCGCCATCATCATCGTCCTCCTCCGAGTCGGCGTCTATATCTCTCGTCTCTTCTAATATCCTCCTCCGCTTCGCATCTGAATCTTCCTCCTCGCCCGACGTGATCTCCATCGGCCTCTTGGCCGTCACACCCTCTGAGTCGTCGCCACCCGCTGGGGGAAGGGGCGTGCCGTTCTTCTTGGCAAAGTGTGCGGCCTCGGCGGCCAGGAGCTCGGCGCGCAGGTCGCGCGGCTCGTCGGCGTCGGCATCGCCGCCCTGGCCTGGCTGTCTGAACTTGAGCTGTGTGTACGCCGGAAGAAGGCGCTGATGGTAGGCGGGTCCTCGCAGAGCTTCCTTGCCCTGCGCGGGATCAAACGTAGGCCTGTGTGCTGTAGTCATCTTTGCGCTCGGTCTAGCACAGTGACGATGAGTGCGTAACGAATGGCTGGACTTTGGTTGTCTTTTGTTGTGGTTGGTAGAGTTGGTGATGGAGTCTTGTTATGAAGTAATTGTATGAAGTTGTATGTAGCAGCTCCAGTACCTGAGGCTAAGGCAAACTAGCGGCTGAAGTGTCGGGCGCTCAGGCAGGCAAAGCCGGTCGCATGGGGCATTGACCGCCTGGCAGAACGTCCCTAAGAATTTGATTTTCCAGCTGTTGCAGAGCTAACGAAAGCTCGCGCCCCACCATACATTGAAGGCATCCCACCTTTCTGAGCCGGAGCGTACCACGAACAGAACAGCAACTCAACATTCCTTTCGCAATTGACAATGCCGCGCGAGGCTGAGCCGTCCCTGAACGAGAAGGCGTTCCTTGTACAGGCCCTGAAAGAGGGCCATCGTCTGGACGGCCGTGGATTCGAGCAGTTCCGAAAGCTCGAGCTCACCTTTGGAGATCAGTATGGAGTCTCAGACGTCACATTAGGCAAAACGAGGTTTGTACAGGGTTTCTCTGTGTTTTGCCATATTTACATACTCATGTTGTATCTCTAGGGTACTTGCCAAGGTCTCTGCTGAAGTCACAGCCCCGTATCCCGACAGACCGTTCGATGGCATCTTTACCATAACTTCAGAGCTCAGCCCGATGGCCTCGCCAGCGTTCGAGGTGAACAGACCGACCGAAACCGAGGTCCTACTCTCCCGTTTGCTCGAAAAGACCGTCCGAAGATCAAATGCCCTGGACACCGAGTCGCTATGTTTGATTGCCAATCAGAAGGTCTGGTCTGTAAGGGTGGACTTGCACGTTCTGTCGCATGACGGAAATCTCATCGACGCATCATGCCTAGCTGTCGTTGCAGCATTACGGCACTTTAGAAAACCAGACACGAGCATCGAAGGAGAGGTCTTGACCGTATATACACCTGCGGAGAGAGAGCCGGTGCCGCTCAGCTGGCTACACACCCCGTTGTGTATCACTTTCAGCTTCTTTGGGGAAGACGGAGAAATCGTCCTGCTGGACACCACACAATTGGAGGAACAGTTGCGAGTGAGCAGCTGCACAATCAGTCTCAACAAGCACGGAGAGATCTGTCAGGTCGCAAAGCTTGGTGGCACAGCTGTCGAGGCCTGGTCGCTGGTACAATGCGCCAACACTGCGATGCAGCAGGTCAAGTTGCTCTCGACGATGCTCGACCAGAAGCTAGCCGACGACTCGAAACGGAGGGACAAGGGTGGACTTTTGGCCGAGCTTTCCGCAGAGAATGCGAGGTAGACAGAACGCCAAATGGCGAGAAAAAAAAATATGAATTGCAAATAATGATACCCACCATAAGATAGACCACTCCTCAGAACCAATGTCCTGGATTATCTGATTTGAACGCCGCCCTATGCCGCTTGAAATGCAAATCGCCAAAGTTGCGCCATGCCCGCGCTCGAGATATCTCTTTCTTCTTCTACCGCATCACTGGAGGTCTTGACTCCTTGTTCCACTTGACGCGGCTCCTGACCCAGTCGATGGCCTCGCTGACACCCGTGCCGGTCAGCGCACTCACGGGCAAGACTCTGGAATCTCGCACGCCCGCCGACTTCTCGCCCTCGAACACCTTCTTGACCAGGCCCTCCTTGATCCGTACGACCTCGACGCAGTCCTCCCGGTCCTGCTTGTTGGCCAAGATCAGCACGGGCACGCCGTCGGCATCCGTGTGCTGCAGCACGTCCTCGAGGACGAGCCGGCATTCGTCCAGGCGACCGAGGGTCTCCTTGCCGGAGGCGACGCCGGCGTCGCCGCTGGCGTCGGGCGCGGAACCGAAGGGCAGCAGGCCGTCGCCGATGTCGGTGCTGTCGATGATGAAGACGATGGCGTGGCAGCTCGAGTAGTAGCTCTGCCACAGCTTCCGGAGCGACAGCTGGCCGCCGACGTCCCAGATCTTGAGGTACATGTCGGGCAGGGTCAGGGTGCTGACGTTCTGCCCGACGGTCGGGACGGTCTTGAGCTTGGGGTCCGGGTGCTCGGGCATGAAGAGCGACTTGGTCTGCTCGTGAAAGGTGGTCTTTCCGGCATTGTCGAGCCCGAGCAGGATGACCGAGTATTCCTCCTTGCTGGTCGCGAGGCGGTACAGGCCTTTGGCTAGGTGATACATCTTTATATATTGGAGCAAAAGGCTCTCTTGTCTTGTTGGTCGGTCAGGGCGACAGCGGAGGGGAAGAATTTGGCGGGCGCAAACACTTGCGATGAGGTACCTAGAAATGATTACATTAGGAGAGGTGGGATTATTTGCGACCTGTCAGTAGTATTGAGAATGCCCTCCGATTTGATTGATTGCTTGCTTCTAGGGCGGGCCGCAGGGCAAGCCTAGAACTTGACAGGGGTCCTTTGAATTCTTGAGTTTAGCGCCTGATTATGTCCGCTGATAGCGCTACGTTTCATCCCACCTGCCCGGGGAAACGCGCCAATGGTACCTGAGCAGCGAGGTGTTCAATGTTAATAGCAGCGCGTGCCTTGGAAGGGAGAAGAGCAAACAAAAACGTCATTCTACATCGCTGCGCGCCCGTCCGTCAACAACATACTCGGCCCACACATTTGCCAATCTCTCATTTGCGCCGCGTATAACTTCACTATCGATCGACGCGGCACGTCCCAACTCATTTCGTCCTTCTATTCAGAGGTTATTTACCTTTGATAAGCAAAGCCTATTACTGCGACAGAACAGCAAAGATGGCGCCCGTGCCTATTGAGCACCCGCCTAGGTAAAGTTCCCGCCTGTTTCATTACAGAAGATACCCCCGCGACATCCACTAATCGACCTGGCTAGCTACGTTCCGTTGGCGGTATCCGCAACTCACCTGGGTCTTGTTGTATACCTCACGTACGCTGTAGGCGCAAGCCTGTACACATCATACAAGTCCTTGTCGCCGTCGCAGGATACTCGCCAGCGCCAAGAATGGCGTAGAAAGCTCGCTCCCGTGTTTGGCGGCCTCGCTGTCGTCGCTCTCGTGTCGGCCGCGTTCTCAACCGTCTCGTATGCTACGCTGTCATACAAGGTCTGGGCTGATGAGAGAGGCATTGAGCTCCCGCAACGGTATGGACGTCCTTCCTGTCAATGTGCGCGTCACAAAGCTAACTAGAGCACAAGCATTGTTGGAGATAAGGGCTTCTTCCCTGGAAGCCAGAACTCGAGTCAAGTGTATCTGGCACAGTGGCTACACGACACCCCAGTCTACTACGATGCCTTTGAGATTGTTGCTGAAAAGGCACGCCGCTACTGGTGGGGACAGCAGATCGATCTTGGAATCGTCTCATGGAGCTTGTTGCTCTCCATCGAGGGTCGAAGAAGGCGCATTCCTCTAATCACGGCATTCCTGGCCCTGGCTCACCTCGTCAGTCTGTCATTTGCGCAGAACCTCTTTTACCTGGCTCTACTCCTCACTCCAGCGCCAATCTCTGGAGACGATGATCTCGAGGTTCCCGTCGTCCCTCTTCCGACTTCGACTTGGGTTCGCATTCGCAACACCATCTTGCCTCCCAAGCCGACCAACTGGTGTCCGCACCCAATATTGTTCCTCGGCACGATCTTTATCAATCTGGCTTCACTGTTCGTTCTACCGTATGCCGCTGAAACGCCTTCTTTCGTCAGAACCATATTGATCGCCCGGCTGTCAACGTTTCTTCCCTTGGTCTTGCCCAAGGTCGTTCCGGTATCATGGGGAACCGTTCATCCTCACCCGCACGATGCCTTCAGCTCTTATACCACGCTGTTCCGCGTTGTGTCTCTTGCAAGCTTTATCTTGCATAGCAAAGCGACGTTCCTTGGACTGCAGTATAACATGCCAGACTCGCATTATCATCGGCATTCCCGCTTCTTGCCCTGGGACGTTGAGAAGCGGTCGATCTGGGAGCAGAGTACTACAGCCATAGGCAAGATTCTTGGATCGACCATAGATCACCCGGTTGTTGCGGCTGTAGGTTGGGATGTTCTACTCGGTGCTCTGAGTCTCGGATTCTGGAGTGCCGTCAGAGCCACGGATGTTCAGGGCATCATTTCGTCCACTATTCCGTACTACGCGAAGCCTGGCTCCGGCAACTCTACCGCAGCACTGTCGAGCGTGAAGAAGGAGGCCAACACGGAGTCGCCTGAGCCGGAAACTCCATCCACTTTGCGTCGAAGCGGCCGTAAGTCACGGGTTGCCAGCATAGCTAGCATCACCTCGTCTGAAGCCGCAAGTGACGAATCGGCACCTACCACTGTTAAGAGGCGTGGCAGGCCGAGAAAGCATGTTGCTGAGGAGGACAAGGCTTACGAACCTTCAGCGGCAGAGGCTCGGCAGGTGATTGAAGGTGATATTTTGCCTCCTGATGAGCTGGACTGGGAGAGCGCGGCATTGGCTTGGGGCTTGGCTGCCTTTGGTGGACTCGGACTTGCCGAGGCTGGCGTCTATGGAGCAGAGTGTACTGCTAGGTAATTGCTTTCTCTGGTACTGGAAACGACCACTGAAATATGTGGATATTTGGCATGACGTGGACATGACCTGGCATGGCAGATCTCAATGAAGGCGGCGGTATATGTAAAGCTTAGTCACTTGGGTGTAATTACGAGAATAAGAAGGCACAGACAAGATAAGAGATAATGTACAATCCTGTAAAGGCGTTCGTTGTTTTCTGCAGTAGTGCCCGAGGCGCGTACGGGACGCGACGGCCATGAGCCTTTCGAGAGGCGAATAATGCGTTGGCCAGGTGAACTACATGTACCATATGAGTGTTCGGCTGGGACGCGTCGCACTTGTTTAAATTCGGCCGCCGATAAGAAAGCCACAAAAATGATTGCGCGGCCCTCGGCTTTATTTTTTAGTAAATGCTTGTATGATATTGTAGCGAAGTGTATAGTCCGAATATGGAAACCCTTCAAAAATGGTTAGGTATTTAAAAAGATGAATCAGCCTTATAGTGATATATGATCGAGGAAAGACGAATATGAGAGCCTTTTGATAACACGTAGAATGCTTCGTATGTAGCTTATCCATTTCGAGATATCCTGCATTTCCTTCTCATCTTTTCTCAATGCTCAATATGATGCTCAGGCTACATATCGGGGTTGATCAAGCCCTTTACCGACCTCAATCAGCCTCGTGCGTTGAGTAACGCCATGAGGCACAACCTTATTATGTAGAGTTGCAAAAATAACACCACAGAAATAAATACAAAGTATCTGGTGTCGGCGAACCGTGGATTTTTTTACATTTCAGCGAATCAAGGTAATTGGAAATCAGTCTTTGGTCAGCGAAGCATGGTGATTATATATAAATAGCTACTTCACAGTGGCCATGGTTAGGAGACTCCCCATATTGACATTCGCATCGTTCGCTACGTGCTCTAGGATCATACAGCACAGTGACAACAGTAGAAGCCCAGGTGCACTTTCGAGAAACATTCTACGCCATGTCAGCAACATTCTTCGAAAATGGCGGCCGGTACCTCAGCACGAGAGATGCAGACGTATACTTGAGATGCCGAGAACATGGCCGGTACACCCACATCCCGGCGCATGTCGATGTCGTCGGGAGGTGTTCTCCTCACGTACAGGGCCGTTACGACAAACACCAGGACCTGGTATTTAGACTCTATCCCAGTGGACACTACCCGAGCGGTCTGGCAGTGAGCAGGGTGAGCTTCGTCGATCTCGAGAACTGGAACGCGGATATCGTTCGCAAGTGCCTGAGCATATTTTATATGGGCAACTACAGCGACGCGGCGTACCGTTGGATATGCCCGAGTGCGATAAGTACGTCAAGACACAATACATGGCTTGCAAAGATTTGATCCTAATAATTTGTCATCCGTAGTGTACACCACGCACGAGCAGGCCTCAGACATGCTGCGAGACGGCAGCACCGCGACCGCCATCGACACGAGCCAGGACTGCGCCCTCTGGGGCTACGACGAGGCCGAGCAGGAGGACATCGACGCCATGACGGAGAGCGAGCGGCGCAACGACGCCTTCGACCGCCTCTACGACAGCCTGTGCGACGCCCACGCCGTCTACCGCCTCTGCGCCGAGCTCCTGTCCGTCCAGGGCATGCTCGTCGCGCGCGCGCGCCTGTCCTCGGCGCTCTGTCTGCTGCTGCACCTCCTCGCGCAGGAGAAGCCGCGCAGCAACCGGCGCACGCTCTACGAGTACGACAGGATCGAGGCGTTCCTGCGCCGCGCCGATAGGAGACGGCAGCGCTGCCCCGGGCTGCTGGAGCGGGTTTGTAGGATTATCGTCGAGTACTGGGACGAGGTCCCGTTCCGCTCGCGCATCGCCATCCCGGGCTGGCACGAGTACGCTGTGTTATGTTTGCTCGACGAGCGCAGGAGGATTCGGCTGGGGCAGGCTGATCCCGACCGGCCCCGTACTTGGAAGATAAATCGCGAGTCGCGCGGTGGGGAGCTTTCGGACGATGATGAGGAAGAATCTTCGACGGATGTGCTGAATTGGTCGGGTCCAGGTCGTTATATGGATATGTACAATGGCGTGCCGGGAGGATACCGACCCCTTCCGGAGCCGCCTTCGAATAACAAACCAGACGTGGATTCCGATGGCGAGACGCGGGGTCGGACACTCTGGAGGCAGAGGAGGAACAGTGATTTCTTCAATGCCCGTGGAGAAAGTCCAGGGTTCCGGCGTAGGTACTGGAGTGACGACGACACGACCGCTTACTCCGCTGCCTCAGTTTCGTCCCGCGAAAGCCTATATGGAAACGATAAATACGACGACTTTTTGGTACCATCTGGGGATGAGGCGGATGATGAGAAGGGGGAAATATTGCGCCACACGAAATACCACGAGGGATTGTATACCGAAGATTCAGGGGAGGACATGACCTCTGAGGATGAGACTTCTGCGGATGGGATTTCCTCAGATGAATACCCAGAGCCAACTCCCGAAGAAACGGATTCAGACGATGACGACGATGACGCATCTGTAAGTATCAAATCCACCATGGGGAAGAACAACAAATCAACAAATACTAACGAGAGTTTCATAAAACAGGACCAAAGCGAGTCATCAAGCGAAGAGCCCATGTGGTGGAGACTGCTGCGCGCTGTGATATCGGCATGGAACGCAAATAGCGACTCCGATGTTCCCTCGCTGATCTCGGACGACCCTGAGGATTCGACAAGCTACTCTGAGGACGCAGAGTCCTCGGAGGAAGAAGTTCAAGACCTTGATGTCGGAAACGTCGGAGACTTCGATGATGGAGATGATGCGGGATGGGATTAGTGAACAAAAAGACTTCCCTTGGGGTAAACTCCAGATCAAGATCGCTGATGCGAAGATTCGGGGGATTACGGGCTCTTGTTGGCTCACCTTGTCATGATGTTTTCCGTCTCTTGGGTTTTGAGATCCGGAGTATGAGGTCGGTGCAAGATACCTACAAATATCTGTTTCGATGGATATTCCGGGGCCTTGCAACCACACTCCAGAACCGGAACTCGACCACTTTTCACTGTGAGCATCTATGGTAGTAGCATCGGATTAACAGAACTTAGAGTATCATGTGGGTAGAATGAGTCCATCAAATCGGTGAATTGCATGAGATAAATGTGTAACGAAGAAATCTACATAAACAGACTGGCAAAATTGGTCCGTCCTGCAAGAGTCCGAACAAGAAAGTGATGGGATCTCATATGTCCGAGAACCATACATGGCACACCATGGTAAAGACGAACCAAATAGAATTGGATCCAACCTGACCTGGTATGAACCGTCTAGCAAGTCTGCCACTGGAGATAGTGGATAGTCTCAAAGGACAGATCAGTCGAGTCGACCTGGTATGTTTGTAAGTAAAGATTCGACTTTTGGCAACTCATCACAGAAAATTTGGATATACTCACGGTGAGAAGAGCAGTGTTGGTGGTAGTAAGAGGAGTGACGCGGACTTCGCTGTTGACGTCTACACAAAAGTTAGCACCAGAGACGCAGAGATGACGAAAACGCAGTCAACGTACTCAACAAACCCTCCTCGCCGCAGGGCGACCAGACGGTACTCTCGAGCCCAAACTCATCCGTCTTGAGGTAATTATCATCATACGCGCCCTGGAGGTCGAGCTCGGAGCTGATCTGGGTGGAGTCGCCAGAGAAGTAGTACGTGGCCTTGATGACGCCCTTGTCGCCGTCCTGCAGGAACGCGTAGCCGCGGTAGTCGGCCTTGAAGACGCTAAACTGCCAGCCCTGCGGGAGCTCGACCTGGACGTTGAGCTGGCAGTTCTTGCGGGCCTCGGCGGGCGCGATGCCGGCGCCCGCCTGCGCGATGAAGCTGTCGTACAGCACCGTCAGGGTCTGCGCGTCCGAGGAGATGGCCCCCGCCACGCTGCCCGCGTTGCAGCCGGACCCGGCGTACGAGATGCCCTTGATGGTCACGCCCGACGGCGCGGAAGTTGTTGGGGTCGATGCCGTGGAGGTCGTGGTGCTGGTGGTGGATGTTTCAGTAGTGGAGGTGGAAGTGGAGGTGCTAGAGGATGAGGTGGTGGATGAGGAGGAAGAGGAAGTAGTGGAAGAGGTGGATGTGGTGGTGGAAGTCGTGCTGATAGTGCTGGAAGTGCTGGTCGTCTTGGAAGTGGAAGAAGTCTTTGTCGGAGTCGGACTGGGACCATGACCACCATTTCCAGGCTTGGTGGTCGTGGTGGTAGGATGAGGGCTGTTGTGGCCACCACCTCCATTGCCAGGGTTTCCAGGGCCAGGCTGATTGTTGCTGCTCCTGGGGACAAGAGCAGTCAGTTATGGCTTACTGAGTTGCATGGAGAACAGGGAAGCAATAACCAGTCTGTCCTACCAGATGGTGTTCTTTCTCGGGGAGGGCATAGTCTGCGGGTTCGATTCGATTCCGTACCGAAATCAAATGTCATGGCATGGGCTGGGCATAGAAATTGAAATATGATACTTACCCGGGCCAAGTCAGAACTTGCGGATCAGCAGCTGGCATAGCCAGAGCAGCAACGGGCAAGGCCGCAACGATGAGTGCTGAGAAATGCATAGCGAGAGATTGAAAAAGAGTGTTTTTGGTGGTATGAGCGAATGTAGAAGCGAATGATTATTCTCGTGTGTCTGAGATCTCTCTGGCTTGTGGCAACTGTCAAAAGTTCAAGCCAAGATGTGGTGATTTCAAACCTCTTTATATATGTCTGCATCCCTCCATATGGAGTTGCGACTAAGACGTCTGTGATACATGCTCGTCAAATCCAAAAACGTTGGACCATGATGACTGCCTTGGTAGTGTCCTAGAGGGTTACACTCTTGGCGTTTGGCGCCCATGGTGCGATCTATCTCTGAAGAGGCTTGGATGCCCGCAAGGGTCGTGATAGCCAGATTTGGTGTTTTCGGACCTCCAACCCAGTCAACTGGACGCACCGGCATGAGCCGGATCTACATGATTAGACCATGTAGTGGAGAGACTCGCTCCCTGCCATAGGCCAACCTAAACTGAGGCCGCAAGATCCCCGGCGCTGGAATTCCCCAACTGGGAGCTCTGCCGCGGCGGCTGCCCTATAAATGTATAATATGACATGGGAATATCAGTTCCAAAGCATGTATTCGCATCTTTGTCAGCCGGTAAACCCTTCTGAAGGGGAAGGTTGTGCGTTTGAACCCAAATATGGACCACGTTTAAACCTGATCTAATTATAACGAGTAGCCAGAGGAATGCAGATTAAACAACTAGATATAGTATTATCATATAAGTTCTCTCAATATTAGTGAGAGCAGATTGCTTTTGGTAGGTCTGCCCGCATTGAAGCAACGGCTCGAGTCAGGTCATCTATAAAATCAAGCTTGGGGCAATCTATTATACCATAAAAACTCGACTTATAAACCAGATGTTATTATATCTCTCCATATATCAGAGCAGAGGGTTCGGACGAACGGCGCCGATCCGGCAAGTTCCCAGGGAGAGGTTCGTTTCGGAACTGGGGCTCCCCCTGGGGAGACCAAAGTTCTCCGCCCATATTTTCCACATATTTGCTGGGTAAGGTGATGGACGGGACATGATCCGCAGTTGGCCCAGACCGTGGCAGAACCGGAGAATGATGCACTCCGCAATTTGTGTTTCCATGAATAGAAACAGTTCGGGCTATTGGTCGCCTGCAATGGAGCGGTGGCATTGTGTCTGCTTGATCGGAGGGTTTCTAGCCCACATGCCCAATCAGCAGCGTAATATGATTGATGTGAGATGCAAAATGAGTAGTGTTTTCCTGTGCTCAATACAAAAGCCATATCCAACATTGGTAGCCAGGGTCACATCCAGAACGACGTGTTCGCAGACAAACCGTCGGATGACCTTGGCAGAGAAAGAAGAGCGAGGAGGGAAATGCCATCTACCATAAAAAGACATATTTCGCCTCTGGCAAGTTTCCCGCCCGGGGTCGCCGACTTGAATCATAAAAGTGCTGTTCTATTATTGACAGACAGGCGGGAAAAAGATGTAATTAATCTATAATCAGTCCAGTTGCCCAACACAGCCAAGCGCATTGATTCGCCAGCAGAACCACCAATCAACCTGCCTTAAGCGGGCGCCAAGCTTTTGAGACATACAGGCTTTGTATTTTCTGTCCAATTTTGACTTACATTACATTATAAGATTTATTTTGGCGGGCATCTTGAATCATCTCTGATGATTGTGTTCAGGTCAAGGCACTGCCATGCCGGCCCGGTCGTCGAGGCACAGAACAGAGCACGACAATGTACTTTGCAGTTTGATAACTGATTTAATCATCACGGTCTCCCAGCAACTCAGCTGGTTGCACTTGCATAATGACTCAAGAATGCTGGACATTACAATTGACATTAGCAACTGTCCTTGCGGATGCACGTATACTCTTGCGGCCTATATGCCATGAATGTAAAAGAAACAACCTTTAAGGCGCCCAGCTCGTCGCCCATGACGAGAGTTATGAAACATTACCGCCTATGCTTGCGCCGCTCATTCATGACCATCCCACTTCAATGCATTAAATGCCTTATGCTTCTGAAAAACGCCGACACAATGCAAATGAGCCGCCATCCCGCCGATCCATGGGTCCCCAAGTCCTGACACACAAATTTCACGAGAAGCTTTGTGCCAGCAAGTTCAATAAACGGATCCTTGCTTATATCACGTCCCCTCCACCTTATATTCACTCACTGACGCCATTTCTCGGGCCTTGGCGTCTGGATTCTTGAAACTCCTCCATCGCGAGCCTTTGACTGAAACTCCGCGGCGTGCCGTTGAAAGGTACTGCTTCGGGACGGTAGCTAGTCGACTCGTCCACACCACTTCGGCCGTCAACACTCCCAACGAATGAATAGACATTTCCCATCTTGGCCGCCTTGTCGAGAATCGATTGGTTTTTGACACTCGATATCGTAAACGGTTTCCCATTATATGATCCAACTGCTTCTTTGACATGTCGCGAAGGCGGAGATGCCTCGGAAGGCTCCGGCTTGCTAATGGGAATTGCTGGCGATGTTGAGAGCAGAGTCGAAGTATCAATTTCTGGCTCGTTATCAGGGCCTTCCTCTTTATCGTCCTCATCTTCCACATCTGGCAAGTATTTGGGAGGGATTTGCGCCAGGTCTCGGTTCTTCTTCTGGCCCGCACGCTCGTCGCCTTCATCTTCTTCCCATTCAAACATCTCATCGTCCTCTGTCGCAGCAACTGGCCGAACATTGGTTGTTGACTGAGGTTTTGAGGAGTTGCTCTTGACAGGATCGGAATTGATAGGAACAGCTTGAGCAGTCTTGATGCTGGCGGGCGGGTCCTGAGGTTTCTTCGAGTTGAGCTCGCCAACGCTTCCGTGAGGAGGCGAAAATCTCTTCTTGGCCTTGAAGGAAGTCAATGCAGGCATTTCCAAGAGCTCATCGTCTTCTTCTTCCTCCTCCTCTTCCTCCTCCCCATCATCGTAGGCTTTGAACCCGTCTTTGTCAGCGGCCACTGTCTCCACATGCTCCACTGAGCCAGCTATTCTCTCCACATGTTCTGCGGTACCTCCTCCAGCCGTGGTTGAAGTTGGGGGCCTCGACTCTTTATGCTGGCCCATGATCAAGTTCTTCTCGTCTTCGTTCATGCCCTGCAAGTTGCCGACCAACGACCATTTCGATGTGTCCTCCGTAGAGTTGCGTGCCATGGCCTTGAGCTTATCTGTCGAAGATATCCTCTTAGGCTGTGGAGGAGAGCTGCCTAGGAGACCCGCTCCATCCTCGGCTGGTTCAGGCTGATCTGAGTCATACGAGGATGACAGAAGATTTGTTGTATTGGACAGTGGTGACTGCATGTGCTCAATGACACGGGGCGACAGGAGTGGCGATGCAGTAGGCAACACTTCTCCACCCTCGACTTCGAAGCGCACGCGGCGTGGACTGGGGGCCTTTGCCGACGAGCTGGAAGATCGCCGAAGAGCACTTCGACGACGTTGCTTGCCGGAGCTGTCGTCCGAGGCGACAGAGGAGACGGTTTCTTCGGTAGGGTTTCTGACGGGATCAGGTCGAGTTGCAGTTGTTGAAGTAGTAGTAGGAGTAGTATCTACGGTCAAGCCCACCGCTATTTTCTCGTCTTTGGCCGAGTCACTGGTTAGCTGTTTGCTCTCTTTCGGAGACGAAAGCAATGTTTCGGGTAAGGTGGGTGCAGGCGACAGTCTGTTCTTGTCGTTCTCGCGGCCATCAAGCAAAGGCAGGTAACTCGGTGTGAACAAACCCTGGAACTCTCTCTCTCGCTCATGCGGACTTCTCGGGGCATTGTCATTGCCGGGCTCAGACGACGGCGTGGACGACTTGTGAGGCAGCAGGGGTGGCGCTGAAGGCTTGGCGGGTTTCTCTTGAACGTGGTTGTCAGTCGCGTTGCTGTGCCCATTGTCCATGTGAGTCTTGCTCGATGACTCATTTCCAATTGGGTTGTCCAGATCTATAGCCGGCTGGAGGGCAGGATACTTGTGCATGGAATCCTTGATGGTCTTTTCGACCCTGGCAGAAAGATGACCGGGAACGTTCTGCAGCAGATTACGAGAGTATCTCTGGAATTCGCAGGCCATGTCTTGGCGATGGGTTTCCACCTTTTGCTCAAGCTCGGAAAGCTTGTTTAGCAGCTCGGAAGCGAGGCTGGTCGCGTCGTCCATGGCCATTGTGGGCGAGACGATTTAGGGTTGGGCGGCCAACAACGACGACAACAACAACAAGCAAGAGCGGGCTGCCTTATCCTACCAGGTCGAAAACAGCGACAGATAGACAAAGGAGCGCATGCATGGTTTGACGTGCTGCGTTTTGGGCGTTGGCTGCTGAGCTTGTTGCGCAGTCTGGAGCGCCGAATCAGACAACAAAAATATTGTTGCGTGATCGGAGCGGGGGGTAATTGAGTTATGGTTGTGGTCTTTTGTGTGCGCGCGTGACACGATTTGCAGAGCTTCACAGGCGCATGTACGTATGCGACATGTGCGTGGATGAATGGATGCCAAAGGGTGTGACGTCTGTGGTGCGTTGTCCGTGTTGGAGAAAGAAAATACCAGCAAAGCTGTAGGTAGTAGGTACGGTAGCAGCAGTGATTAACACGCCAGTCGATAAGGCAATGAAATTTTTCTTTATCTTCCAATGTCCGTGGACTGCAAGACCGCCTGGGCTTCTGCAAGACTTCTAGAACAACGCTGACCGACGGGGAATTGGGGAAAAATTGCCAATACCCTGGTCTGTCAATTAATCAATCGCTCTGTCAATCGCGTCTAACCTAGGTAGATCCGAGGGTGTGTGTGAGTGTGCCAAAGGTGTGTGCGACTGCTCTGCAGCAATTGATCACTTCCAGAGGATTGGGTCGGTCTGGTAGGCCTGGGTTGGGGGGGTCTAGAACCGCCGCTGGTGTTGATGGATGGTTGGATAGTTGGATGACTGGCAAGCAGCTGGTCGAATGATCTCACTGTGGGAGAGAGGTTGGTACTCTGGTAGTGAGTGAAAGGACGCTGGCAGAAAGCTAATCAGGAAGCTGACGTTGCACCAGCCCGACTTGACGCCGCCTTACGAGGCGAGTGAGCAGGTAGCTGAATAGGTGATAGGCAAGAAGGGTATGGAAGGGTAGGTAGGTAGGTAGGTGGTGACTGCGTCTCGGGAGCTCTGACTGGTTATTAGGGTGCTGATTCCCCCAATTGACCGATCTGACCGATCTCAGATCTCCAATTCGAACTGTTGCTTGTTGGCGCTCCCCTTGTGCAACACGAGAAGCAGGAAAAGGTAAACAAACCCGAGCAATTGTTATCTGGCTTCTGGGGAAGAAAAATCTGGGAGCTGGACACTGGACGGACCATCTTCCAAGGTCTGGGTTGCTGGGCTGGACTCTGGGCCCTTCGCCCCAAAAGTCTCCACACGACGCTGAGCCTCGCATCGCCTCGTGTCGGACCGCAGAACATGCGTCTCGTTCCAGAGCCGGATGGATGACTTGCACTAGCCCGGCACCCAGTTTATGCGGAGCAGAACTGTAGATCTGCCAGACCTTGCGAACCGCTCTGCGGAGAATGGTTATATGTAATTGCCTGTTGTGTATCGTACGTTCTATGATGATTAATACAATATTCTTATCCACATTATTAGCAACATCACCGACCTGACTTGACGTCGATCTGGGGTATCTGCGCACAAAGATTATGCTGCTGCTATAAATGTCCGATATCGGTAAGCATCTTTTTGGTCCTTGCTTGCGGTTTACACAATCTGAGAGTCTATGATGCATATTATCTCCATATCCTAAGAAACAATACTTGTGCAGTATGCAGTTTATTGCTTACAGGTTGTGGGAAAATACTCAGTTATTGACCGGAGCATGGCATCTGGACATCCAGTATAAGATTCATCGACTTATGCAATGTTATACCAAACATGACATTCACATCCATTTTTAGTGAGTTGTTCTTTGCACGCCGTTGATTTACGGGGAAGGAAATCACAGGTACCTACTTCAAATTGGGTGGCATTTGGCATTTATTATACTAGTAACTTTCTGTCATCCACGCTTTCAGTACATCCTGCCACGTATATGATACAAGGGTCTGAAGAAACCCCTTCAGACTGTGGCCAGATGCAAATGTTATTGCCTAACCAAGTCGAATGCGCGGACCATCATTCATCTCTTGATACCAGTTGGTAGTCAAATGAGGCTCTCTGCATTTTGAGAAAAGGCGCAATGTGTACCAGACATGGAAAACAGGGGTCAAGCCATGCTCACTCCTGAACCACTGCGGATGAGAGCCATCGCGGTTTTAGTCCCAACGATCGCCCTCTCTCTCTGCCTCGAGGCGCCTCATGCGTTGCTCGTCACTCTCAGATGCAGTCTCGCTCCGACGGTTCTTGCGTCTGCCACCGCGATCGTCACCAGTATCTCGACTTCGCTTCACACCAGCTAGGCCTGCTAGACCTGCCATACGCTGTGCTTCTTTCAGCAATCTCTCGCGATCTCTGGCCTCGCGCTCCAGAGTATGAGGATCTTTGGTGTGACCCGGAGCCCCCTTGGATGCGGTGGTCGTCGAAGCGTGAGATCCACGACGCGAGGTTGAGATTTCACTGTCGCGCCTGTGCGACGAAGACTTTGGCGGCTTCGAACCAGCACCCTTGATAGAAAACTCGGCCATGGAGCTGGAGCCCTTGGCAGTGATGCTGCTACTGCTGCCACGAGGTCCAACAGGTGGGTTAAAGTCTCGAGATGCCACCGAAGGTTCTCGCGAGCCTTTGCGGCTGCTTCTGTGGCGGTGGTCTCTATCACGGCCCCGTTCCCGGTCCCGATCCCGATCTCTGCGACGGTCCTTTCGGTCACGATCCCTGTCCCGATCTCTGTCTCGGTCTCTCTCTCGATCACGATCACGAGGCCGGTCCCTATCGCGCTCTCGCTCTCGGTCGTAGTCGTAGTCGTGACGGGATCGGTGGCTCGACTTCTTACGATGGTCACGATCGCTGTCCCGCTCGCGATCCTTGTCCCTATGGCTTCTGTGTCCGGAACGTCTGTACTCCCGGTCACGATCCGGTGAGCCAGATCTTGACCTCTCGTCATATCTGTCGTCCTTTGACCGACTCTTGTAGTCATCATCTCGCGTCGACCGTCGAGATTTGTGCCTGTGGCGGCGACTATCATCATCTCGGGCTCCTTCTGTGATAGCCTCTGAGTGATTTCTTCTGTGTCGCCGCGAATCCTTGTAGTCCCTGTCGCGGGACTGGCTTCGGCTCTTGGAATGAGAGCGGGAGCCGTCGTAGTCTCGGTCATTACCCCTGCTTCTCCTGTCTTGTCTTTCATTACCACAATCATCCTTGTCATGGTCAGATTGACGGTCCATCTTGTTATGTTGAGAGTGCCGAGAACTACTCCGCGACCTCGGTCTCTCGTCCTGGATGGGGCTCTCGACGACTGAACCGTTAGTATGCGCCGAGCGATGATCTTGTATGAAGCCACGAGCGCGTAGATGAAGTGCGCTGGTGTTTGGAAGTCCCTGGCGCATGGCCTTGGGTCCAGTAGGAGCATTCAGAGGTGCACTGGGAGTTGCAGAGGCACCGCCACCATACGCAGAGCCTTGAGGTCGAGAGTACGAATCCGTGGAGACATCACCATTGGCCATGCCAGATTCACCATAAGCTTCGCCAGAGGCATTGTCGGTTGGCATGTCAGCGCCATTGTCAGTGCCTCCCGCTCCATGGACATCCTGGCCCTCGGCGTCTGGCTCTCCATCCGCACGAACAGTTCTGCCAAACTCGTCTGTGTTGCCGGTCTTGGGGTCTCCATCCTCTGCACCACCACTGCCCTCTTGCGACATGTAGTTATTGCTAGGGTGCTGCGCGATGTCTTGACTCCACATCTGCTGCTGGCCGTTGTGACGCTGATAACCCTGGTTGTAGCCGCCGCGGCCATAGCCTCCACGCCAGCCACGGCCACGGCCACCTCGTCCTCGATACTGGTAGTTGCCGTTGAACTGGCCATAGTTACCTGCATTGTAGCCTCCTTGGAAGCCCGAGTTAAAGTTGCCAAAGTCACCGTTGGCCATACCAGTAGCATTTGGATTGTAATTATCTTGCCAGGATTGCTGATCGTTCCAGTCATTGTTGCCACCATTGAAGCCATTCATGCCCATATTCATGTTCATGCCGTTCATGTTCATGCCTTGTGCCCCAAAGCCTCCATTCATCATTACGTTCTGCATCGCCATCGGGTCCATGCCCATGCCCATGCCTGCGCAATGATCAACAAGAGAGCTCGCTCCAAGCGTGAGGGAAGACTTACCCATCATCGGGAATCCGCCAAAGGAGGGGTTCATCCCGTTCTGCATCATCATCATTTGCATTTGCATGGGGTTCATGTTTGCGCTGTCGAAACCAGTGCCGTTCGTGTAATCGCCGGACTCTTCATCGTAGTCCTCGCCATTCTGTTTCGACGAGTCGTGGCCATCGGCGTCCTCTCCATTGGCCGCTTCGTCTGGCTGGTCTTCGCCTGGTCCCTGAGCCACGATGTCGGTTTCTGTTGCATCGTTCGGGTCCCGTTCTTTTGCTTGAGCCGATGAATCGACGTCCTGTATGTGTTAGCACACGAATGCCGATTAATTCCATGTGTTGTGCCTACCTGGGTCGACTCGGTTTCATTTGGTTGCTGGCTGTCAGCATTATTTTGAGCTTCGACGGAGACCGAGGGACGTTCAACCGGGCCTTCGGAACCAGCAATGGGGGCCGCGGTGGTAGCATCATCGAGTGTCGATTCGGTGGGCAACTTCGCGACCGCAGGCGTCGGGTTGGACTCAACGGGTGTGAGTGGTGGAGAATCGTTGATCTTTGGTCGCGCGGCTTCACGCTTCTTCTCTTCCGTCTTCAGGAAGACTCGGATTGTAGTACGTAGCGATTTGTAAACGGTGCAGTCGTCACCAGAAACCGGGGAGTGCTCACAGACAGGGCACGAAGAGGGCAGGGTCGATTGGCCTGAGACCACCAAGATGAGCAATGATTCTATTCATGTTTCAAGACGCAGGAGCTTACAGCTTTCGCAAATGGCCGTTTCGCAACAGGGTAGGCGAAAGGCGTTGATCGCAAGTTTATTGCAGTTGGCGCATTTCAACTTGGAGGGCAACTCGTCCTGGGCCAAGGAACTGGGATACAGGTCAGTACTTGTCAATATGAAAAATGCAAGGGAGAGGCATCTCCTACCTGGCGAGTTCCAGCTGAGCTGGCGTAAGAGCTGCCATGATGCCGGTCGAATCTGGCAAGCCCGCAGGCAACTAAGAGATATTGCTGGCAGCTGGACAAGTCAAGAAACGAAGGGCGCCTCGAGTCTTGAACTTTGTTAGCCTGATAAACTTTGCATCAGGTCATTGCCCGATCGTGGCCATGGAAATATCGCAATTGCAGGATGTTGTAGTCACAAGCGCTGCTGCTGCGAAAAAAAAAAAGATGTTTCTCGATGGAGTGACGAGCAGAGCTGGGTGGAGCAGCCTCAAAAATGTTGCTCGAAATCTTTAATCAGGCGCGCTTTCTGCCTGCCACGCCACGGCTAGAAGCGTCGTCCATTTTGGCCGTGCATTTATTTAGCGTATCATTTCAGCGGGTGTCAGGACTCATCTCAGTGATTCAGTGGCCTCGTCGAAGCCCACGAATAAAAGTCTTGGCAACGCCTGGTCCGTGCGCGCATATCAACCCGCAGGCTCAAGGCCTTAGGTGTTGAGTCGAATATTGTTTGATATTTGCGCGCTGCACAACAATCATATTCAAGAATTTTGATACTTGGAATAGATAGAACTATTATTATATATCCAGATGTCATATTGGCTTTTCAGACATCAGTCATTGCCCGCGACGCTCGGTAAAGTAGGTAGCTGGGCGTTATCATATACTGGAGCTTGGGCCATATGACGACAAGGGGTCTGCTGAACGTCGGCTCTAGCCGCCGAGTCAGCTACCTCCGCCCACATACAACACATGTGCATCTCGCCCGGTAAACCGAGTTCCAAGCTGCCCAGGAACCACACTGCGAATTGCTCAGTACTGCAGCATAGCCATACAAAATGCGGCAACGAACAACTTTCTTTCACCACAATGACGATGCCATCGATCCTTTGGCTTTGAAGGTCCGCGACCGTTCCATTACCGGCCCCAAGATCAAGGCCGTCCGCGAGGACCGCTTCACCTTCGGACTAGACGAGCTGCCCCGAGAGCTGCAACAGCTCTTACAGGTCACGCCAGAACTACACTTGCGATGGAGCCCTTCGAATTCGTTCGACACGTTGGATTTTGGTCCATGGACCTCTAGGCTGCCCTCGGGGCTACACGTCTTCTATACACCACAAGAAGCAGAAGGCTCGAGCGATCCCATCTGCGTATTTCTTCACAATCTGGTGCCCTCCCAGGACTGTTCCAAATCCCTAGTGAGTTTAGCAACATAAAGTGCGCTGGTCACCGTGACTTATTCTTCGCTAGCAACACTTCTCCAGGCTGCCCAACGATCGTTTCTCCCATTCCACTGCCTATCAGGCCTACCTTCCAGTAGACAACCTGGACAACTTCTCAGAATATGCATCTCAGTACATATGCGGCGCCGCCGACAATGACTGCAAGACTCGTTTGAATGCCCTCAAGAATGCCAAGTCATTGGACTTTTCATACGATACTATATCCCACGTAGTAAAAATAACCGTGCTTTGGGGCTTGGAAGAGCAGCCTCTAGACATCACCGGATCCAAGGACCACAGAGTAGAAGTTGGCCTCCTCACGCCGAACTACCCCGAACACTTGGAGGATTACGAGATCGGAGTTACAGGACTTCTCACCGTACTGGGAGAGGACAAAAAGCCATCGCCTGTCATGTTCTCGTTCCCAACACGACACAAGGCTACTGCAAGAACCTTTGAATCTGGCTTTTCTCTACCTCTGGGGCTACATCCAACCTTGCAACTGAGCATTGACTCCAGTCAACCTCCAATGGCGGACACGTTCTGCTCGCTTCATGCATATTTCACTCTCCCTAACACAATTTTTGCCGACAAGTATCAGCTGGAAGATCCGCTCTTTCTCTCTTCCAAGAACCTGACGTCTCTGCGATATATAAGTCAACCTGTTGATTTGGAAGCTCCCAGTTACGTCATGAAACTCTGGGGCTCTAGTGTATTAGTCGAACTGAAGCCACCTCAGACGGGCGAAGGCTTCACAGCGGAGATACCGCTTCACTTGCGTTATCAGGCACCACGCGCAGGAGGCGAAGCGTCTTTTAGTGTACCATATCCTGCTGTGTTTTGGTCATGTGCAGCGGAAGAGGGGACAAAGTTCCCAACCAACCCGTTCGATCGGATCAACCTAGGCTATGATGGTCTATTTGGACCTCGTACTCTCTTCTGGCATCTCGATCCTGCACCTCAGAATGGCAGTCTCATGTTGACTGGCTCGGTCCCGGTACTAGATCTGGATAAAGCGTCTTGGGTGAGCACTCTGACCGGCGCAGCAGTTGCTGTAGGTTTCGCTTGGGTTGTTTGGAAGCTGCTGGCGGTGTTTGGGCGGTCTGGTTATGGTCAGCAAGCGAAAGTTGAACCCGCAAAGAAAATCCAATAGATGGTAGATGACTGACTCGACCGAGTATATTACTTGTAAGCGGTCGAAGATGACAGAGCCTTATTACGATGAGGCTTATCATCGATAAAGCCAAACAGACGCTGCTCAACCTCCAGACCCGCCACAGAAACCGATATGTCCTTTTTCATACATTCCGAGGTTGTCTACGAGGTACATAGATATAGCAATAAACAGACGGCACTGAAGTGTTATGTAATGGTGCCAAATATAATAAGGGGCCGTTGGTCAACCCCTGCAATCCGCTAAGCAAAGCCACGCCAATCATCATACGACGGCCGCGAGTTATAGGATCGCTTGGACATGTTCCAAACTCCAAAACTCCAGGAATTGATTTTCTTAGTCCTGCAACGATTATTTCCAATCATGTTTTCATACGTGATAGGCCTCTTTGCGATACTGCTCCTGTACAATCCCCTGGTGCAGTACCTCTCGCCGCACCCGGCCAAGATCCCGAGGACTCCGCGACCGGCCATCAATGAGAGCCTGCTGGCGATGGACGGCCCGGGCGACGCGGCGCCAGCCTGCGAGGCGGACGCGTACAGCGTCCACATCCTGTCCAAGGCGCCGCTGGTGGTGTACATTGAGAACTTTGTGTCGGCCGAGGAAAGACGCCATTTGCTGGAGCTGAGGTAAACGAACGGCCCCTGCATGAAAGACCCCGTGCAATCACGTCATCGCCCTTGTACGAGTCTATAGGACGTCGCGCCTTTATATCGTATACTCTTGGCGGGGATCATATACTTTGTATCAACGTCGGGCAATAGTCGATTGTAACTTACAACATTCTTCACTGACTTTAGCTCACTTTTCTTCCTTTTCTTTCTAGTGATCCCCTCTTTGCCCCTTCGACCACGACGTCGGACGGCAGCCACACGCACCAGAACACCAGCATCCGCGACTCGCAGGTGGCGCTGCTGCCGCGCGACGACGCCGTGCGGTGCATCGAGCGGCGGGCCCTCGGCCTCCAGGGCTGGCGGGACGACCTGTGGATCGAGCGCCTGCGCACGCAGAAGTACGTCGAGGGCGGACACTACGTGCACCACTTCGACTGGGGCAGCGGCGCGCGGGGCTGGGGCCGCGCCAGCAGCATGATGGTCTGGGTCGCCGCCGACGACCTCGCGGGCGGCGGCACCGAGTTCCCGCTGCTGCGACAGAGGGGCCCGGACGACAAGTGGTGCGACTGGGTCGAGTGCGGCGAGGTGGAAGAAGACGACGGAGCAAAGGAGGAGGAGGAGAGGGGGCTGGAGGATCGGGTTGGTCTCACGTTCAAGCCGATCCCCGGCAACGCCGTATTCTGGGAGAACTTCATTCCCGACGGCACGGGACGGGGCTGGCAAGAGACTTGGCACGCTGGCCTGCCCGTGCAAAAGGGTGTCAAGGTTGGGCTGAACATCTGGAGCTGGGGTCGCTTAGACTAGAGCTTGCATGCAGATCTGTTGTAAGACTGGTCATCTGCAGGAGCACTATCTGGGACATTTCATTACGTATCAGTGGCTGTTGGAGAAGCAGTCTCACAACGACATTCAATAAGACGGGTATAATCGATGTTGGTGTTTATTTGCGAGAAAGGGCAGCAATCAGCCACGGCGAAACCAAGCAAGATGTACCAAGTACGTGGGCAGCGGGTCTGATAAAAGAGTTGCACAGAGATATAAGATACGCAGGGGTTCTACAACGCATGTGAAGCGTGGGGTTGGCACAGTGACTTTGATGGACTATTTTGTTTATCAGAGCGTGCGGTAGTAAGCCGAGAGCCGGAGGTGTCGGTATGTTACTTTCTCATAAATACCTGACGGCATAGTGAAATACATTCAACGGGTGATGGAAATAACAGCAAGATAAAAGCAGCAAGGCATGAGCAATCGTCGATTTATCGTGGCAAGTAAATCGGTACAGTATTCTTGGCTCATAAAAGGTTACAAGGTTGTCTCATTCGTCTCCGGCCCCACGTACGTGTAAGTGGCCAGTACCACTCAGAACGAAACAGTCAGTTGACGTCTCACAAACCCTAGAAAGGAGCGGAAGGGCTTCGTGTTGGGGAGCATGGGCCAGCACCCATCGGGAACCTTTTTCTTTAAAAGCGCTTTTGATTCGTAGGACAGCTGTTGATGATTGTCCAGGGTGTTTGGCTTCCTATCGAGTCATCCACCGGCGTCTGCGCTGGGTCCATGCCATGGCCTCTTTTTTTCCTCTTACTTATCTTTTCAATCTAGCCAAGGCTGTCGGGACACTACCGCTGGGTAGCCACTTACACGGAAATTATTAGATAAATACCCAACACGGCGCCGGGCTATTTGAGCCTTCCCCTCCCTCACCCTTACACTCTCTCGACAAACATTTGTTGTTCGATGGAGCGAGCATCTTCACTCATGTGACTCCCCGACACCTTTCGTTTCTTCACTCGGACGCCTCGACCTTTCGACCTGACCTGGCGCATAGTTCACAACTATGCCAGACCTCTACAAGTGTAGCACTTCTTCTTTTCCTTCTTATCTGCTTATACATCTCAATGTGCTGCATGTCTCATACAACTGGACAGAACCTTCTTAAGCGAGATGGCCTACACACATTGCGCCGCCAGTGTATGACCGACGATATGAGCTCGGACATGGTCAGATGATACCCGCGCCCAGAGAACAAGTTGCTCTTGTGGCATGTCAGTATCAACGAGACTCCATGTTGGATTCATCACAGGTCAATGCCGGCTCGGTATCGCCGAGAACAGAGATGCTGTTCGCAGGTCGAGTTCCTGTCCAACATACCTGATGCACTTGCTCACGACGTGGTTGTTGGAAGGTTCCATTTGAAATGGAGGCTCACGTGGGCATTCACCGCTCTCGATCACCGAGAGAGTTGGTAGCAAGGACCTATCTACAGTTGCATCGTCGTGATGTACAATCGTGGGTGAGACAGCCATGGAGCCCAAGGATTCCAAGTCTCTTCCGAGCGCAAAGCTCGGCACCCACTACACTACATTATCTACAACCTGCCATCACAGCGTATCTAGGTAAGAGATGCGGATGGCACGGCCAGACATCACTGGTGAAACAAACGAGCAGAGGCACGGCGACGGGAGCGAGTCGAGGTCGACTGATGGCACCTCTGCCCGGAAACGACGAGCGGCGAAGGCTTATAACGTTCCAGCCATGACTCGAGGCATCTACGATCAGCATCAACAAAGGGAAACGTGCCCTTCTCTGACGATTCTATGGCTTCCCGATCTGACGAGCAAGAGAGAAAGAGAGAAAACCCTTCGCTACCGATGCTACGGTTGACGGATCGTCAATGCATGCCGGCAGACGGCATTGGTGGAGTCGATGCAGTACAGCCGCGGCGGTTGTCGGTGGTCGACAGGGAGGTTGTCGGTGGCTGTCGCCGGCCGAGGACCGCTGTGGCTGTCTGGGGCTAGCCAGGATCTTTACGTCACTAGAGCGCCGCGTTTGGGGTCCGGTGCAGCGACTGCAGCAGCTGGACTCCGCCAAAAATGCTGGGCCGCCCGTCTCGAACGCCCAAGAGGCGAGGTTCTCGATGGAGCTGCGGGTGAGAACGGCCGAACGAAAAAGCCAATGATGAAGGAAGAAATTGCTCTTATCCGCGGGGGCAAGGTACGGATTCTTGCCCGGCTCTCTGCCCTGCAGCTTACTCGACCACCTGATTGATGCCGGCATCCCGGGCGTGCCAGATCATAAAGCAGAGCAAAAAGAAAAGATAAGAATCCTGGCAGGCCAGGGTAAAGAAACACCATACCTGCGATAGGGATGCCAATACTCATCACGCCATCGATTGTATACCATATTGGTCCATGACGGCTCAGCCCCAAAATGCAAATTCGAGTTCATACACTTTTACCTCTGCTAACCTGACACACTGCAAGACAATCCATCACCACCACGACAGGGCCAGCCCGACTATTTCCTTACCCTCCCATACGTTCCAGACTATTACGGACTCTGTTAGGCTCCTCTTTTTAGCTTCCCCGACCCATGCAGGTGCCACCTTTAAAAGAACACAACATGGGAATTCTCACCCTTCTTATCGCCTTTCCCGACCGACATCCTATAGTTACAGTGGCCCACGGCGGCTGTCTGCCATCAGCCTAGGTACTGGCTACTTGTTGCTCCGGCTTCTTTGTACGTACACATGACGTTCCGGTATACCATGTTGGGACGATCTTGGTTCAGAAAAACCGGTCATCGGCCGGGTCCAGGTACGAGGATGAAGCTGCAAATTGTGGGTTATCACCAGGTACTCACATACCTCTGGGTTTTACCGACGTGGGGCAAAAGCAGGGCCGCTGCCGAGCGTAACTAGGTACATTGGCAGAGAGACTCACTTTTCGGTTGGATAGGAACTCATGCTTCATGCGGCGCCGGTTGGGGATCACGACGGCGGTTGTCCGCTATAAGAATAAAAAGCTGATCGCTTGTCGTTTCGTGATTTTCTCAATTATATCCCATTCCATCACAATACTGCTCCCAGTCACCGGAGACGAATTCCAACAACAGTACTGTAGAAGATTACATGCTCCCGGAAATACAACTCGCATACCATCCAGAAGAAGAAGAAGACTTTTCTCGTTCACGTGTGACGTTTATTTTTTGAGATTCACACAAGTTCCTTTTGCGCATTATTTTTTGCAACTTCTATCATGTCTTCGAAACCAATCTTCCTCGCGACGCATCCGCGAGCATGCTCTACAGCTTTTGAGCGGGTAAGCAAGCTGCCAACAGAGACAAAAAACCAGAACGCCGCCAAGCTCATTGCTGACCCATATTTAGGTCTTCATGACTCGCCGGGATATCCTCGAATGCGCACATGAACCATTCGGAGATGCCTTTTACTATGGCCCGGAGCGGCTCAGTGACAGATACGAGGATGAGTCCTCAAGAATCAAGAGTGGTTTCTCCAAGACCACTTATGCAGATGTACTCAACAGACTTCAGAAGGACGGTGATCATGTAAGCTTTCCTACCATAAAATCAAACTGCCCCATCACTCGCGAATTACACGCAATATAATGCAGACCAACCTCGGGAGATTTCTTCTGAGACTTATGTCCTGATATAAGAACAATCCTTGACGGACTCTTGGCATTGCTTTTACAGACAAAATGCTAACTATAGCAGGGAAAACGAGTTTTCATCAAGGATATGGCATACTACCTAATGGCACCTGAGGGGAAGCCGACAACAATTGCTCCGTCTCTCAGCAGCGGCCAGTCCAATGGCTACGCCACCAGCAACGGAGTCGAGAAGAGTATCCCCAACGGCCACACCAAGGGCGTCGGCACCACCAGCGAGGAGCCCGGCAACCCCACGGTCCTGCCCCTGGACGTGATGCAGAAGTACCACTTTGCCTTCCTCATCCGCCACCCGAGGCGCGGCATCCCCTCGTTCTACCGCTGCACCATCCCGCCCCTGGACGACGTGACGGGCTTCAAGAACTTCATGATGAACGAGGCCGGCTACGTCGAGCTCCGCGTCATGTTCGACTACCTCCGGCAGCAGGGCGTCGTGGGACCGGCCATGGCCGAGGGCGCCGAGATGCCCGCCGGCGTCAACGGCACCGTCAATGGCCACACCAACGGTCACACGAATGGTCACACGAATGGCCACACCAACGGCCACGGACAGAACAGCCAGGTGACCATCACCGTCATCGACGCCGACGACCTGCTCGACCACCCCCAGGAGATTGTCCAGGCCTTCTGCAAGGAGACGGGCATCCCGTACACGCCCGACATGCTCAACTGGGACAACGCCGAGGACCAGCAGTACGTCGAGGAGGCCTTTGCCAAGTGGATCGGCTTCCACAACGACGCCATAAAGAGCAAGAACCTGTCGCCGAGGACGCACGCTCACGTAAGTTTTTTGTCCCAAGAACCCCGGATTTGTGATGCAGTAAATGCCGGAAGACGTTTTTGCTGACTTCCACTCTAGAAGGTTGTGACCGAGGAGGTGGAGAACCAGGACTGGATCGAAAAGTACGGCGAGGAGGGACAGAAGATCATTCGTGAATGTGTGAATGAGAATGTCGCACATTACGAGTATCTCAAGCAGTTTGCCATCAAGGTCTAATTCATACTTTTCGTTTTTTTTTCCCTCATGAGTTTCGGAGTTTTTCGTTATTGGATGCAATTGTTTGTTCGCCCTCTATGTGGGCTATATGGTACACTTTTTTTTCCTCGTTGGGCGTACAATAAAGTACAGGGATATCTCCAGATTGCAAGAGACGAAACGTTATGAATACATTGTGAGGGCTGGTAATTTAGGGGAAAGACACTCCTTTAGCCTTTCTTAACTGCCAAACCATGAAGTCTTCTTCGGTTGCTCTTCTGATGCAAGCAACTCTTCGGGTGCTATCTCCGTGGATTCCTCCGCCTGGTTGATGGGCACGCCTACTGCGTCGGCAAATGAGTGGTGTGCGACATTACTCGGCCACTCCTTGGCAAAGTTCTTGTCGAGCTCGTTCTCCCAGAACACAGTCGTCCGTAGCAGGCCTTCCGTGGTGCCCGACTCCTCGTTCGTCCTCGTAGAGCCGCTGGTGTCGACCAGATCTGTAGTGACGCCCTCGGCCACGGGAAGCCACATCTTGTTGCCCTTGCCCAGGCCTCCCAGCACGGCGGCCATGTCGGCGATGGAGTTGGGCTTTTGCTCCTTGTTCAGCTTCTCGCCGCGCTCGAGGCGGGTCAGGCTGCGGTTCGTGTCCTCGTCCTTGAGCATCTTGTCGGGCCAGGCCAGGTCGTGCTGCATGCGGAGCTCGCGCATGATGTGGAAGACAGATCGTCCGATATGGCCCATGCCTTCGGGGAACTGGACCATGGCCATGGGCCGCCAGTAGTCCTTTCGGAGCTTCGAGGGCTTCAACTTCTTTCCGGTAAAGGGCAATTGGCGCAGAGCCTTGTTGGCCTGATGAGATAGTTAGTCGCATGTTCTTCCGTAATAGTTTGCGCCTGGGACTTTGGGATTGCTTCCGCCTCGTCCAAGCCGAGTATATGATAGTACATACCTTCAAGACTGGGCTATGCGAATATACCGTCAGCCCGCTGACAAAGTGGTTGAAAATCCATATCTTCTCGCCATGGCCAGGGAGAAAGTCTGGCTCTATCCTCTGCTTTTGCTGCTTCTTCTTCTTCTTGGGCTGTTTTGTCTCAGTCTTCACGACCTCTGGCGTCGTTTCGATAGTCGACGCCGCCCGGATGCTCGTCCTCGACAGGCCGACGGACAGGCGGCCCATCTGAGCCGTCAGGGAGCCCAGCGGCCGTAGGGAGTTGTTGACATTCATGGCGCTCTGTGTGGACTGGGCTGGGGCGCGATGATCTCTCCAGTATCCTCCTTCCCTGCTGGCGGTAGGTCAGGAGTCGCTACGCGATGGCACTGAGCTCCAAAAACTTTGGACCGCACGGGCCACACGCCCGATCCAATCTGGAGAATCAGGTCCGGACCGAGCGACAGGGATGCTTATCGTTATCTGCCTGATAGAGTTTGGCACTTACTGAGAATCAGGAGATAAGTCAATACCCCGCGACTATAGCTGTTACAGCGTTGGGTTCGAGCGGTTGCAGATAATATCATACTAAGCATAGTACTGTCCTATCGAGGTAGCAAGCTGGGCCAACCATCTAGAGAAGCAGCACTCATAGATGCATGACCCCGCCCCACCTTGCATCAAACGAATGTTCTACAAGCTTGGTGACGTTTCTCCTAGGTTCCAAGAAGCTCTTGCATCATCGGGCACCTGCGGGAACCTGCGACTTGGAACTGGCGACAGCTCGATCATGCAAGAAAAACGTCCATAGGTCCAGAGACGTCCATGGGCCGACCAATTCCAAGGTCGAGTATCTTCCCCCGTCTTCCACTTCTCCACAGCTTCGTTGGGCAAACAAGCATAAAAGTCTCGACAGTTTCGGGTTGAGACGTTGATTCTGTTTCCTCATCATACAACAACCCAAATACAACACTAATTGTGATACCCAACCTTCACTAAGTGGCATTGAAGCCGACACAACACATACAAACGCAAAGCAAGCTTCACTTGCGAAGTCACATTTTCACTTCTTATACTCTATTTCAAAGTATACTTCTTTCACACACACATACAACAACACAAGATGACTTCCCGCATGGAGTTTACAGACCGGGGCAAGAAGGCCCTGGAGGACGCCATGGCATTGGCCGAGCAATATGCCCACTCGCAGCTCATGCCCGTCCATCTCGCAGTCTCCTTGCTCACCCCTCCGCCGGATCTGTCCAAGGATCAACAAAATGCTCCACCCGGCGGATCAGCAAGCAGTCTATTTCGACAGGTCATCGAGAGAGCACATGGTGATCCCCAGCTCTTCGAGCGCGCTCTCCAGAAGCGCATGGTGCGCCTGCCCAGCCAAGACCCGCCGCCTGAGAATGTATCCATGTCACCCTCTTTCAGCACCGTCCTCAGGAAGGCCGGCGAACTGCAAAAGACACAAAAGGATTCCTACGTGGCAGTCGACCATCTCATCACCGCCCTGTCGGAGGACCCCGGCCTGGCCGAGGCACTCAAGGAGGCCAACATCCCCAAGCCCAAGCTCGTCCAGGAAGCCGTCCAGACCATCCGCGGAACGAAGCGTGTGGACTCCAAGACGGCAGACACAGAGGAGGAGCACGAGAACCTGTCCAAGTTCACCATCGACATGACCGCCATGGCAAGAGAAGGCAAGGTGGATCCCGTCATCGGCCGAGAAGAGGAGATCAGACGAGTCGTCCGGATCTTGTCCAGGCGAACCAAGAACAACCCCGTCCTGATTGGTGAGCCCGGTGTCGGTAAGACTACCGTCGTCGAAGGCCTGGCACAGCGAATCGTCAATGCTGATGTCCCCGACAACCTTGCCGCCTGCAAGCTCTTGTCTCTTGATGTCGGTGCCTTGGTCGCCGGCAGCAAGTACCGTGGTGAATTTGAGGAGAGAATGAAGGGAGTCTTGAAGGAGATCACCGAGTCCAAGGAGATGATTGTCCTGTTTGTCGACGAGATTCACTTGCTCATGGGCGCTGGTTCGTCTGGCGAGGGAGGCATGGATGCAGCCAACCTGCTCAAGCCCATGCTTGCTCGTGGTCAGTTACACTGCATTGGTGCAACCACCCTTGCCGAGTACCGAAAGTACATTGAGAAGGACGCCGCCTTCGAACGACGATTCCAGCAAGTTATTGTCAAGGAACCAAGCATCCCCGAGACCGTCTCCATTCTCCGAGGTCTCAAGGAAAAGTACGAAGTACACCACGGTGTCACCATTGCCGACAGCGCCATTGTCGCTTCGGCCAACCTCGCAGCCCGCTACCTCACCTCCAGACGACTCCCCGACTCTGCAGTCGACTTGGTCGATGAGGCTGCTGCTGCCGTCAGAGTCGCTAGAGAGTCTCAACCCGAAATTATTGATTCGCTTGAGCGCAAGCTGCGACAACTCAAGATTGAGATTCATGCCTTGAGCCGAGAGAAGGATGACGCTTCCAAGGCTCGGCTTCAGCAAGCCAAGCAGGATGCCGAGAATGTCGAGGAGGAGCTCCGACCTCTCAGGGAAAAGTATGAGAGCGAGCGACGACGCGGCAAGGACATCCAAGAAGCCAGGGTCAAGCTGGATCAGCTCAAGGTCAAGGCTGAAGATGCCGCAAGAATGGGTGACCACGCCCGTGCTGCCGATCTTCAGTACTATGCTATCCCAGAACAAGAAGCTGCCATCAAACAGCTGGAGAAGGAGAAGGCCGCGGCAGATGCAGCTCTCAGCCAGAACGACATTGGCCAGTCTATGGTTACCGATATTGTTGGTCCCGATCAAATCAATGAGATCGTCTCTCGATGGACCGGCATTCCTGTTACTCGACTCAAGACCACCGAGAAGGAGAAGCTCATCAGAATGGAGCAGGCTCTGGGCAAGCTTGTCGTTGGCCAGAAGGAGGCTGTTACTGCAGTATCCAATGCCATTCGACTGCAGCGATCCGGACTCAGCAACCCGAACCAGCCGCCGAGCTTCCTCTTCTGTGGCCCTTCGGGTACTGGTAAGACGCTTTTGACCAAGGCTCTTGCCGAGTTCTTGTTCGATGATCCCAAGGCCATGATTCGGTTCGACATGTCCGAGTATCAGGAACGACACGCACTCAGCAGAATGATTGGTGCACCCCCTGGATATGTTGGACACGACGCTGGAGGTCAGCTCACGGAGGCCCTTCGACGCAAGCCCTTCTCCATCCTGCTGTTTGACGAGGTGGAGAAGGCTGCCAAGGAGGTTTTGACAGTCCTTCTTCAGCTCATGGACGACGGTCGCATCACCGACGGCCAAGGTCGCGTGGTCGACGCAAGAAACTGTATTGTTGTCATGACCTCTAACCTGGGTGCTGAATTCTTGGCCCGCCCTGCGGGTCGCGACGGCAAGATTGATGCGACCACTCGAGAGCTCGTTAACAACGCTCTCCGCAACTACTTCTTGCCTGAATTCCTGAACCGCATCAGCTCGGTTGTCATCTTCAACCGCTTGACACGTAAGGAAATTCGGAACATCGTCGATGTCCGCCTCGGCGAAATCCAGAAGCGCATCCACGACAACAACCGCAACATCTTCATCGATGTGTCAGAAGAGGCAAAGGATTACCTAGGCAACGCTGGCTACTCGCCCGCCTATGGTGCTCGTCCACTAGCCCGACTCATTGAGAAGGAGGTTCTGAACAGGTTGGCTGTCCTGATTCTGCGCGGTGCAGTCCAAGATGGAGAGAAGGCTCGCGTGGTGATGATCGACAATAAGATTCAAGTCCTGCCCAACCACACCGACAGCGAGCTTGGCGACGAAGATATGCTCATTGATGACGATGATGCAGTAGAGGATGCCCTGCCAGATGACATGGATGAGGACATCTACGACTAGGAGAGTGGTGGTATCAAGGCATGATAAAACGGACGACATGAATTACGAGATAAAAGGCGTTGGTCAAAGGCGTTTTGGTAAATGTAAATAGGAATGAGCGTATTTTACTGTTCATGAAAAAGTCAACCAAGAAAAGGTTGAACATAATACAGACAATTGACACATCATTTTTCATATCCTTGAAGAATCAACTGCATTCCAATTGACATCACGGCAACATACTCTGTTTGCATAATTTGGTGGACCTTGTGTGTTACAAATTGTTATTGGGAATTTCATGGTTTTTGCGATTTTAACTCGGTGCAGGTCTCTGACAGTTGGCACTCTGATCATGATAAATAGCATTGGCCATCTACGTCATGGATTATAGTGCAGCTCAACAAATAAGCAATTGCGCCCAGCCACGTCCTTTCGAGACCAAATCATTCCAAAGGACTTGAAAGGACTCACTTGCGATTATCTCATGTCTTTTTGCTTGCTGGTAGCAAGGCCATTGATTCGTTCATGTCGTCGGGAAGTTCTACGCTGCCCCAGAAACTATACTATTCGCACTTTTGCAGTATTGTCACCAAGTCTCAACAGAAAGAAAGGAAACATGTCTGAAAAGAATGGCGATCATGGAAACCCCAAGAAGCATGCTCTCGAAATCTCGCAAGATGACGTCCTGAAGCATCCTTCTACCAAACGCGCCAAAGAAGTCGACGGGCCTGATAACCCCCACGACCACTTATTGGAGCGCATGGCCAAAGTCAACCCAGAGGACTCAAAGCCCGGCAAGATCCTGCACTGGTTCCGGAGCAAGGATCTGAGAGCAGAAGACAATCGCGCACTGCACGCAGCGTCTCTCAAGGCCAAGGAGGGAAAGGAGCCGCTTATCACATGTTTCCTGTTCAGTCCCGAGGACCTGGAATGGCACGGCACGAGTCCAGCGCGGAGCGATTTCATGCTGGAGAGTATCAAACTCCTGCAGAAGCAGCTGGCAGATCTGCACATCCCGCTCGTGATCCTCGAGGCCAAGGAGAGGGGCGACAAGGGATCCAAGGTGCTGGAGCTGGTCAAGGAACAAGAGGTCAGCCACGTCTACGCCAACATCGAGTACGAGGTTGACGAGCTGCGGCGCGACCTGGACTTCTTCGACAGGCTCGGGGACGGCCAGCAGTTCGTGCTCCACCACGACCAGACGATCGTCGAGCCCGGGAAGCTCCGGACGGGCGCCGGCGGCCCGATGCAGGTCTACACGCCGTACCACAAGGCCTGGCTCGCCGAGGTGTCGTCGGACCCGGAGCTGCTGGACACGCTGCCGCCGCCGCAGGCCAACGACAAGTCGGTCTCGTCGGACCTGAAGAAGCTGTTCAAGCAGCCGCTTCCCAAGATCCCCGAGTCGAAGAAGTTCGACTCCGAAGAGGACAGGAAGCGGATCCGGAAATTGTGGCCGGCGGGCCACGAGGCAGGGATGAAGCGACTGCGCGAGTTCTTCGACAAGAAGGTCGAGACGTACGCGCAGAACCGCTCCAACCCGGCGGCTGACAATTCGTCGCGGCTATCGGCCTACTTCGCCACGGGCGCCATCTCGGTGCGGGAGGCGCTTTCGGCGGCCCGCGAGGCCAACGACGGCTCGGCTGACTTCTCGCAATCCGGTTCCGCGGCGGGCGTGGCGTCGTGGGTGCGCGAGGTCGTGTTCCGCGAGTTCTACCGGCACATGATGGTGGTCAAGCCGCACAATAGCATGAATTTGCCGCAGAACCTCAAGTTCGACTTTGTGCAGTGGGAGGACGACGAGGCCGGGTGGGAGAAGTGGTGCGCGGGCACGACGGGCGTGCCGTTCGTCGACGCCGGCATGCGCCAGCTGCGCGCCGAGGCGTACATGCACAACCGCCTCCGCATGAACGTCAGCAGCTACCTCAGCCGCAGCCTGCTGATCGACTACCGGCGGGGCGAGCGGTGGTTCGTCGAGAACCTGGTCGACTGGGATTTATGTAACAACACCCAGGGCTGGGAGCCCAGCTACACCGTCTTCAACCCCGTCGCCCAGGCCGAGAAGTGCGACCCGCACGGCGACTACATCCGCAAGTGGGTGCCGGAGCTCGAGGGCGTCGAGGGCAAGGCCGTCTTTGACCCGTTCCACCGCCTGAGCAAGGACGAGTTCAAGAAGCTGGGATACCCCGAGCCGCACGTCGATTTCAAGGAGTCCAAGCAGAGGTGTATAGAGAGGTACAAGCAGGATATGGCGGACGCTGACCCATGAGCTGCTTCAAGGCGGAATGTGCTCCTCCTGAGTGTTTGCTTGAAATTGCGAATCGAACAAGATATTTGTCAAAAATGAGATACAATCGAGATGTATGTCAAAAAGTTTGCGATGAGTTTTCAGATTGACATAATGTGTTCGAAATCACCATGCTATTGATATCCCCGCGTCTACTTCGTATGATTCCAACTTGAGTGCAATTTAACTTCATGCTTCTCTCATCTGCATGAAATATCGAAATATCGTCGATTTATTACTGTCTCTTTCGGAGTGTGATTCTTGATTCTGATCTTTCATCAATGATCAAGAGGTTCATCTCCTATCTCCGAGTACCAAGCTGCCGCGTACCTGGCAGATAAACCGGCATGCCGGCATGGGGGAAGATATTGAGCTTATGCAGACTAGACCCATAAAGCCTACCACGATAGGCAGGTCGCTCCGGGCCCCCGGCGGCGTTATAGCGGTGCACGTGCGAGAGTTGCGATGAATTGAGCCCTGGGAATCTTGACAGTTCTGCCCCAGATCCTCTTTGGTTTAGATGACCGCTTGTTATGGTCCCTCCCTGGCTCGTCCATACCCGCGATTGAAGACAACCACGGTCCAAGCCCGGCTTTGATGATTGGGCGCTGATAGTGGTGTACACTTCCAAACCCACCAACGGCCGACGGTTCGCGGAGGTTTGAATCTCTCCATGTGTACAAGGTCTTGAATGCAAGGGGTTTCGTGACTGTTGAATGGATTGAACTGGTCAACAAATTACCACAAACGTGCTTACGGGCCCTGCCAAGGTAAGGCAATACGACGCGGAGGCGAACAACATGAGCATGGGGGTCGATGGAGATCGGCGGCGATGCAGTGTAACTGTACGACGCGCAGACTCGCGGTAGCAAGCAAGCAGGCCAAGGCAAGCAAGCGCAATGCATGAACCCCATCATATCACCAGTTCATCTGGATCCCTTAAAAGATCGCCCATCTACCCGCACCAGCCCAGCCATCCGGGTCCTTCTTCCCCTTCTTGGCCTTTTCTCTTGGTGTGCTTGTGTCGTGACATTCTTGCTGCCGCCGTCTGATTCGCTGATATAGTATTGGTCGATCCCTCACCTCGCGTGCCAAGAGAATGAAGAGCATCAACGCCGCTGTCGCCGGCCTAGCGTTGGCCGCCACCGGCTTCCTGCGAGGCGCCGCCGCGTGCGATACCTGCTACGGACCTACGAACCATGTCGAACACGTCCGTCACGTTAAGCGCATGCAGCCCGGCGTCGCCAATGCCTCGTACGGACCTACCAGGGAGCTCGAATGGGGTCAACTGAACTTTTTGCACACTGTAGGTTGAAATGGTGAAAATGTGTCGGGAGAGTTTTCGCACAAGAGCACACCGAGTTGACATGGCAAACAGACTGATACCCATGGCTGGCTGGAAGGGCATCTCAAGGAGGGCAACTATGGAGCGGATTGGGGTGTAAGTGGTTCAATCTTGGCACCCTCTCTTGGTGGTCCATACTAACATGTTCCTGATCCAGGACTTTGTGTCCTTTTCGACTTATATGAAGCAAAAGGCCACCGCATTGGGCGTCGATCTGCTCCTCGTTGACACTGGTGAGTTTCTATAGCCACTTATCTGGAGGTCCTAGTATACTGCTGCTAACACTTTAAAGGCGATCTTCACGATGGTGCAGGCCTGAGCGATGCGACAACTCCCGATGCCGCGATCTCAAATATTCTTTTTGAGAAGATTGATTACGACCTTTTGACCATTGGTGCGTGTATATGTAACGTACGATATCTATAAAATTTGCTAACAATCTTCAAGGAAACCATGAGTTGTATCTTGCCGAAGTCGCCTACCAAACCTTCACCCAGCTCTCAAAGTTCTGGGGCGACAAATATCTCACCTCCAACGTGCAGATCCTCAACAACGAGACCAGCGAGTGGGAGTACATTGGTCAGCAGTACAAGTACTTCACCACTGCACAAGGCGTGCGAATTATGGCTTTTGGCGTCCTCTTTGACTTTACGGGCAACGTCAACATCTCCAAGGTCACACCCGCCGAGGATCTCGTGACCGAACAGTGGTTCCTGGATGCTGTGAACTACACCGAGCCCGTCGATCTTTTCGTCGTTCTCGGCCACAACCCTGCCCGCGTTGGCGATGACACTGGAAGCACCTTTGGTACCGTTCATGATGCTATCCGTAGTGTCCATGTCAATACGCCTATCCAGTTCTTCGGCGGCCACAGCCACATTCGCGATTTCGCTGTCCTCGACGAGAGCAGTACGTCGATTGAGTCAGGCCGCTACTGCGAGACTCTGGGATGGCTTAGCATGAGCGGTTTCAAGAAGTGCAGCAGCGGATGGACGGGAAGTGCCAACCCTACGGGTGTCCCCAACCCATCCCGCAAAGCCACCGCGAACTCGACGTCGCCATACAAGTACTCGCGCCGATACCTCGACTGGAACCGGGCAACGTTCGACTTCCACGCCGTAGGCGGGCAGTCGAATGCTTCGTTCGATACCTTGTCCGGTGAGAACGTCACATCGGCCATCACCACGTACCGTGAGCAGCTCAACCTGGGCCAGGTTTACGGCTGCGCTCCTCAGAGTTACTGCATGTCTTGCGCCGAGTTCAACAGTACCGACAACATCTATCCCCTGCTGTCTGACGCGTTGGCCACTTCTGTCGTCAACGAGACTCGTCAGGACATTCCGCGGTACATCATCGCCAACACTGGCAGCATCCGCTTCGACCTGTACAAGGGCCCCTTCACCTATGACGACTTCTTCATCGTGTCGCCCTTCACCGACATCTTCATGTACGTCCCCGAGGTGCCGTGCAGCATCGCCACGACCGTGCTCGACGGCCTCAACAACGCCGGCGCCAGCGAGAAGCGCAGCCTGGGCTACATGCCCGTCGTCGAGCGCGACATTTGCGTCAACCCCATCACGGCGCCGCTGTTGTCGAGAGACATGGAGGCCCACGTGCACGTCAACTCGGCCATCACGCGCCGCCAGGTCGTCGACCTGGTCGCCGGCTACACGACGACGGACGATTTCGGCACCGACGGCGACGACACGGCCCACAGCGCGATCCCCTACTACGAGGTCCCCGACTTCTTCCAGGGCGCGGGCGGTTTCGGCGATGAGGGCTGCACCGACACTGCCGACGTGATCTTCCTCGACTTGTAAGTTTTCTAACCCACCTGTTACCCTCGGACACCTGGAGACGGCTACTAATCTTTGTATAGCATCCAAAGCGATGTCTTGGCCATTCTTGGCTCAGACTACAGCGATAGCGACGTTTCGTACTACATCAACTCGACGTTTTCTACGCGCGATTACCTGCCGCTGTTTGTGGAGCAGTCCGATATTTTCCAGGCCGGAATTGATAACTGTACTACAAGCTCATAGATACCAGGGCGATAACCTTGTATCAAGAATATAATATATAAACCATAATATTGTTCTTCGTCGCCCTTTTCCTTCCCTTCTCCCTCTTTCCTCTGTGCAGGTCATTCTATTTTCCGCAGACGCCAAGGTTAGTCTCCCTCTGCTCAAGGTAGGCAGGTAGGCAGGATGTACCTGCGCCGAGAGAAATCAGAGACGCAGGAAGATTGTAAGGCGACGCGAATATGGTAAATGCAGGACCATACTTACCCATCACATCTTCGAGGGTCTTTCACTGGTCCGTCGAGGGATTCCGCAACCCTACTACAGCCGATCAGCCATCTGCACGAGGCAATCCTTGTGAAGGAACACGCAAACTGCAGAGGTGATGAACAGGTTGGTAACGTATCATGAAGGGTGCAAAGGTGCACAGCCCTACGCGAGCGTCAGGGTTGGTGCCGGGCTGTTCCGTTTGTATCGTATATGTGACTTGTCCGGCAGCCAATGCCTGTTGATATACCTCGAGAGAACACTTCAGATGCAGGTCAGTGGCATTGAGTTTCGGCTGACTCACTTACAGACCAAGTTGAGTTCATAGGGGTCGACTTCAACCAATGACCGGTGATACCAATGGAGCATGCACCAATGCGCGTGGTGCACGGTTGGGGTCAAACGCCCCATGGGAAGTCTATATTGGAGTAAACATTCTAGCCTCACTCTAGAGCCGCGACGAAGAACAACTCTAAGTCAATTTCTCGACCAATGCGAGTGCACCGGTAGACGCCATATGGCTCAGCCTCTGAGCAATGCCTTCTTTCTTTTTCTGGCACAACGCTCGACCCCGTTCAGAGACGAGGCCAATGGGTTCCTCGACAAACTTTTCGATCGCCCATTCGGTCAAGGCCTGGACACCTCCAGCTAGAAGAACCTGCTTCGCCAAAGTTCCGGCCGGCGCATGCCAACCGGTGAAGGCATAGAGTTGATCGAGTGCCGTGTCGATATGTAAGACACCCTGGACCGCCTCGACCGGCGCGGAGGCCAGATGCGTTGTGTGTTCGATGAGGCTATGGCTCACTCTGTGGGCTGAGTCCCAGTTAAGGATGTCTCGAAGAACAGACGTGATCGCAGAGTGGTCGATATGGACCGGTATGTGGTGCTCTGCGATCCAGTTCCCGGCCATTTCTAAGAAACTATCGGCCTGGCAAGCGGCGCCGAAGAGGTCGTCGTGACCGAGCGTCAGAATGGTAGTAGCGGACTTGATGAGCACAGCTTGGCAGATTCCCATCATGATGTCGCTGCCACCGGCGTGCGGGTCAATACCTGGAGACTTCTGCTTGAGTCTCCGAAGCTCGGAACAGTGCTTTATCAGCATGGCAATGTTGATGCCGGCGCCAAGGGCATTCCAGGGGAGAAACATGGCCAGTGCGATGGAAATGGCAGCGGCAGTGCCACAGCTAACGATCTTTTTGATGATCGCCTTGTACTCCGCCTGGACACGAGCCTCGTACGCTTTGCTGTAAGTGTAAGGCATATTTGAGAAGTGAATAGCGGAGGATTCGACTTTGTTGAAAAGTAGAGTGATATGATATGTTAAGATCTTGATGGAAATAAAGGAGCTGCAAATCATAGCCCATTTATATGCAAGTTGCGTCAATGCCACGAATCATGCCGGATGCGAAGCTATACACACCAGATCTTGTTGGGATGCTGGGCCTGCTGTAATTTAGGCGCCAACACTGTCCCAACAGAAAGAAGGATGAAGAGGACGATGATTAACCTCCTACTGAGAAGGGAGCATAGCCCCGCCTTCCCAAAAACCGGTTTTCCGGCTGACAGAAGAAGAACCACGACTCGCGATCTGGCTAAGCTATAGAGCAAATTAGGTTACACGATGGTCTCGTCAGGAGAAAGGGTTACCTTTCAGCTTGCCTCGTTTCGTTAGTCCTCATTAGGCGTATCTTCCTCCTGCGAGAAACACTCCAGTACTACTTTCCACGAATGAGAATGAAAGGATAGAAACGGTTTATGGAGGACCGTTGAACAGGTGGCAACCCCGAAAGGAACATTCCATTAGGGACCAGTTCGGGACCTTCTTCGTGCAGTCTTGCGTCTTGTGGGTGGCGGTGCCTATGACGTGAGTGTCTGAACGTGTCTCAAGTACTCTACCTAGGTAGGTACCTAGATGTCAATGTCGTCACAAGTGAGTCCGAGTTATCATTCTGTAATACAGATTTATACGCGTATTCTCGCTCTTCAATTTTCAATCAACTAGGAACTCTATCAGCTACAGAACATTATACATGTTCATTTGCTACTGAAAGTTTTGAGTGGTCAACGCAAATGGCCAGGGACGGTCCCCTAGAAGCACGGCTAGAAAAGGGACACGCAGGATAAGAAGAAGTCAAATGACGACTTCTTCGAGATCTGATTCGACGGTTGACTTATGCGTCACGCCGACCATTTTCCACTTGTCGTCTGTTGTCGCAGCGCAGGGGAAAAGTATATTTCATATTGAGATGCTCGATTGCGCAAGGTTTAGTAGTCTCGAAGCACGCGACTCTAATATAGTCGGACACATTGGTGCCACGCTTCGCCATATGCCATGCAGGCTTGTTGTATTCAGAAGCATATAGCATCGTACAGTGTAACTGACGCTCAGATCTGGCTATAGTACTTTGTTCTTCTACTTAATACTTGATAGTTGCATAGCATCATGTACTTGGCGGTTTAAACCCAATTTCAGGTGCCTTTCATTTTTAGGCCACGGGGACAGAACTACCCTCACGAGCATGGATCAATCTTGTCAACATCAAGCAGTACATACCATTTTCTGAAATTAATCATGGAAAGATCTCTATTTGACTTTTGACTGCCATTATGGCTCCTCGAACTGAATAAATCATGTATGAATGGGTTTGCTTGGGCCCAGGGATTTTACGATATTACTACCTTAAAAACACCAAGGCAGTCATAGACCAAATTTTGTCGAGAAAAACATTCACGGTCGCCATCCCTCAGTCCTCACTGAAATCGCTTGATTCGCTGATTATGAGTCTGAACTGTTTGTGTGTCTGGATTCAGGTGATGAATAACAAATACTGATGAAGGCAGACAGGCAAACAACTTCTTGGTATTTGGGTAAAGCGGATACCATTCAGTATGGATTGAATTTTACTGTCACTTCTGTAACCATATAATACAAAGTCTGCAAGAATATAGATTTCAACATTTGGAAGCCCGCAGAAATGTGCTTGTCTGAAGCCGATATGTCTGCAGTCATATACTTGGAGTAAATTTGGCCATATTAGCTTGGCGTACTGTCCGTAACTGGCGCTAATCCATCGCATATTCTACTATGGTGCCTGCCAACGTCGGGCCTGCTAGCACTTCCAGATGCACAGCTCCCAGTTGAGTTGGGGCTGAATGTCCAGTAGCGACGCGGATCATACTAATACAAAGACCAAAGAGGTCTTGGAATCAAAATCATCACCAATTCACCACTGTAGAGACGTGGAATGAAGCTGAAATGTGAAGTTCATGATGACTGCAAGTTACCTGCCTGCCTCTTATTGCAAGATAGTGGATAAGCCGACGTCGAGTCCACTAAACCGGCGCCCGTATCCAGGGGTCCTGAGGGTGCATCAGTGCACCGTCACATGCAAAGAAGGGCATTGAACTCAGCTCCGTCCGCCTCCTTCCAGTGATTGGGTCCACCAGCCGGCCCCCTGCCAAATCGCAAGCCGAAGTCAGATACGGGATACTACCGCCATTCTTCACCCTCCAACTGCAATCCCTCTCACACGTCATCTGCCATCGCCGTCCTCAGCATCGTCTGAACTCTTTTCTTTGGTGCATCGTAGACTTCTGGCCCTGCTTTTCGCCTGATTTCTATCTGCATAATGACGCCGGCTCAGCGATTCCATGGATATCCGAAGGCCCGCGAAGGGCCCAAGATCGCCTTCAATGGTACCGAGGAACAGGTTCCCGTGCTGAGAGGTTGGCTACTCGTCGTCTTTGCAAATCTGTACGTTGAAGTCTGCCAGCGCCGTCATTACGCGCTTTGGGCTGCAGCCAAGAAATTGCATCTCTAACAGATTATTAGCATTACCCGTTCCTCATGGCTTGCTCGTTCCACGTGGCGGGATGCAAACTTTGGTGCCGCCAAAGACCTTCCCGGGTTGGAAGATTACGATTGGCAGTTGCAGGTAGGTGCAGAATTCCAGCCAGATTCAGGCATGACACACATCTGACTGACCGTCGCACACAAGCCCATCGTGACGCCGGTGGCAGCAACCGATAGCCCCAGCAAACCTGGCATCACATCAGAATTGGTGCTTCGTCAACCTGACGACCGCGCCGGTCGGTTCTACTCTGCAGCAGACTATCATGAGCTCTACAAGTCGGGTAAGCTCACGCCTCTGCAGGTCGCCGAGGCTCTGCTGCCCCTGATTGCCCGCGGCCAGAACCCGCCAGCCAAATATGAGTCAGCAACCGCAGTGACCCAAGAGGAGACTGTGCTGAGGGCGGCCAAGGCATCGACGGAGCGCTACGCCACGGGCCAGCAGCTGAGCGTTCTCGATGGCGTGCCTTTTGGAGTCAAGGATGATCTGGACGTGGAAGGCTACGTTTCTCACAAGGGTCTTTTCCCTCAAGAAAACCACCCCTTCTTCAAGCCTGCGAAAGAGACCATCTGGCCCGTCAAGCAATTGGAGGCTGCCGGTGCCATCTTGATCAGCACTTTTGCCATGCACGAGCTCGGGTCCGATGTCAATGGCTGCAACCCGCGCTGGGGCACACCGGTGAATTGGAACAACACGTCTTACTACCCAGGAGCTTCATCGTCCGGCAACGGCTCCGCACTGAGCGCCGGTCTGGTGCCATTCGCAATCGGAACTGATGCCGGAGGCAGTATCCGTATTCCTTCGGCTTTCTGCGGCCAATACGGACTCAAGACTACTCTTCACAGGACATTCACGATGAAGTCCTCCATTTGTATCATCGGACCCATGGCTTCCAACGTCTCGGACCTTACCATTGCTTATCGATTGATGTCTGCTTCCAATCCGGATGACCTCACACAAGCGGCCTTTGCTCCATCGATTCCTCCTGCTCCCTCTGCGAAGAAGTACATTGGTATTGATCATGCATGGTTTGACTGCGCGTCCCCGGCAGTTTTGGAGGCGACGAAAAAGGCCATCTCCTATCTGAGCGATAAGCTCAACTATGAAGTCGTCGACATTAGCATCCCCTATCTCAAGGAAGGTCAAGCTGCCCATTCGGCCTGGGCTCTCATCGAGGCGGTCGACCACCAGCGGTCGCGCGTACCCAAATGGTACAACTCGGACCCACTGTCAATGGTGAACCACGCAAACAAGTGCGTCCAAACCATGGGCGCACTCACCTCGGGTGTGGACATGGTGAAGTCGGGACAGCTTCGTCGGCTGCACATGGAGCATCTTGCTTTCCTTTACCAGAAGTACCCAGGCCTTTTGATCCTCACGCCCACGGTTCCCGACGCGGGCTGGAAGATCCACCCAGGCGACGAAGCATACGGATTCGTTGACGGCCCCAAGACGTTCAGAACGATGATGTATATCTGGCTGGCCAACTCCACGGGATGCCCAGCAGTCACGGCCCCTGTGGGCTATGCAGAGCCTGAACAGGGCGAAGGCAAATTGCCCATCGGACTCATGGCTACCGGTGAGTGGGGTGCCGAGGAGCAGTTGCTCTCATTTGCTAGAGATGCCGAGATATACTTGAACGAGGTCTACGAGGGCGGGCGTAACAAGTCCAAAGACTGGGCAGACGTCATTGGGCTTGCTATCGAGAAAGCAAATGGAAATTGAAAGAGAGATATAGAACGCGACCAAGACAACTCTCACGCCGTTTACTAGAGTATTCGACGATCCGCATCACCGAATTCGGCAAATGTTTTGGACTAGACGATGCCCACTGCGAAGTCGCGATCTTGAAGCAACGGGCAATACAGAGGGTGACTACTTTGCAAACACTGTAACCACCAACACTACCACAATTTCCTAAGCAGGTAACTATATTCGATTCAATCTAATTCAATTCAATCTTCAAACCTGCTGCCAGAGCTCGATTGAATCGAGTCAATCCGCAACCTCGATTCACCTTTATGCTCGTCACAGCCACTGTCTACGAAGCTGCTCCAGCGTCGCCGTCGTGGGGACGCCGCGCGTGACCCGCGCGACGTTGAGGATATCCTCCGCCGCGTCTCGCTCCAGCCTGCTATGAAAGCGGTCTCCGCACATGGACAGCGCCAGGCACGCAATGACCGTCGCGTTGTGAAAGTGCTGGTTCGAGTGCCCTATCGAGCAGATGTGGCGCAGTGCGTCGGTGATATCGCTCTGGGGAGTGGTAAGTACACGAAATGATGTACAAGGGAGGAAGTAAGGCGGCGTACGTTTACCTGGGTCATGTACCGCTGGCGCTGGGGGCCAAAGAGCACTGCTCGCGGGTTGTAGGACAGCAGGATGATCTTGGTCAGATACCAGTGCTGAATGCCGAATACTAAAGACGCACGTTAGCCCCTTATCATATCGCAGGTTTGTTGACTGATTCCCGTGATATGGTGGCAAACATACCGACAGAAGCATTCAGATACCTCAACTTTGGCCACGGGAGGCCCCCAAGACCGTCAGACCTAAAAATGGGCGCAAAAGACGCCGGGCCGTCCTGCATCCACGCCTCAAACTGCCTTACAAGCCCGTCGTACTCGGCCATGTGGCGATCGGCATTGCCGCCGCCGAAGCACCAGTTCAGCGTGCGGGCAAAGAGGAGAAACATGCGGTACGCCCAGTCGCGGTCGGGGCTGAGCGGCGGCAACGACTCCTCGTCCAGGAACCGGTCGAAGCGGTGCAGGTCCAGGGAGACGGCGCGGTTCGTGAGGAACGCGATGCGGACTTCTTGCCGGAGCCCGATCCACTGCGCTGCGACCTGCAGCGGCGAGACTTGTTGCAGGTCCGCCGAGGCGTCGATGAGGACTTTGGCGCCGAAGAGGTGGAAGCTCGTGTCGAGGCCGGTGAGGGGTTCTGTAAGATTTCGTGAGTACAAATATGAAAAAATAGATATACAGACATGATAGACGAGGCTGGGCTTAGGTTACCTCCAAACTCCTCCCAGAACCGCAGCAGCACCGTCGTCGCCATGATGTTGTCGTTGGAGGAGATGCTCGGGTGCCGCAGCGTCGGCGTCAGGGCCTCGATGCTTCTCTGGTAGTACGAGTCCGAGACTGAGACGTCGTCGTCTGGTAATGCCCCGATCGCGCTCAGGTGCTTGGACGACACGGCTAGGACGGCCATCAGGAGCGCCGGGTCACTCATGGCGCGGCGCGGGACTTCATAGGCGAAGAGGTTTAGGGAGTCATCGATGTCGATCTGTGGGAAGTGGTGGATTAGTCAAGTGATTCATATTTCAACGTATCACGGTAAGCACTGACCCAGGGTGCCACGTTCTTCACAAAGTTATCGAGGAAGAAGACCTCTTTCTCCGTGATGGGCGGGATCTTGGTCCCATGTTGCTCCGGACTGGGTTCAAGTAACCGTTCGGGTTGGGCCGCGAAACCAGGTAATATGTTGGGTGGTTGTTGTGCATCCGGCTCGATTATTATATCGGGCGATATTTCATCGGCACCATAGGTGTCTGTATATGAGTCAGCCGTACTCAATCAAGAGGAGACATAGACTTTTCGAACGGGACGAGCTCTACTCACCTTGAACGATTGTGCTACGATCCTGCAGCGATCCATGGTCCCCATAACATGGCTCTCGAAACGTCGGTCGGACTGAGGGCTCTGCTGTGACAATAACTGAATCATCACGTAAATCGAGTCTGTCCTCGTGGTCTTGAGCGGCAGTCTCTTGGACCACAAGATACTCAGAACGAATATCTGCAGTTTCGTCGACTACCCTGACTTTAGAATTATTAGAGGATTTGGTCCCATCAGCAAGTTTATGTATATGCTACTTACAAGTCGATTGCGCAGGCAGCCAACATTGATCGTCTGAGAACTTGAGTCTTGTTTTTCCCAATTAGCCCTAGAGCATCAACAGGTCCAAGACGGAAGCCTGTAGCCTACGTGGTATCTTGTTTAATGATAATCTGTCCTGCTGTGCTGTCGTAGGTGCAAAGCCGGCCACTGTCTACACAGCGCCGGCAAGGACGCTGCTTATTGCCTGCGTGAGAGGTTGATGTGAGCTCATGGACGTGAACATTGTCATATTTCAAGAGAAGGAAGTGTAATAGCAAGCTAACTAGTCTGCTGCAATTCCTACATTTCAAGTGTTTTTCTCTGCAATACTTGCATAATTGTCAACGCTGGTCGGTACAGAAGAATAGAGACAAACTTACAACGCAAGCAGGGCCACTGACGGGGGTGTCAGAAGTCGATCTCGGGTTCTGGGCCATGCGGTATAGCGCAATTATAACAGAATACGACACGCCAAGACCTAGAATTGCATGACAGGATTGACCTAGATTGCTTGACTGACGACCTCCGACTTTCCAATCCAAGGAGGGAGATTTTCCCCGGCCTGCAGCCTTGACACGTAATAGGGGGTTGCGCTGCGCTAACAGTCCAGTTTTTAGTGGTGATAGGGTAATCTTCGGCGCCCCAGTCAGAAGAGCTAGATTTTAGCTATGCGATCATGCATCGTGAGAACTCTATTGCAACTACTTCATGTCACCATCTTCAAGGCATGTAGGTAGAGGAATGCTCATTGCAGTACCAACAAGATCCAAGCACGGATTATATTCAAGTCATCTCCAAATTCCGGCCGAACCAGTGATTGCGTGAAAACAACCACATCCTGGATGGATTCCAGGCTTCGTTTGTGCATCATTCAAATATGCTTTCAAAATCACATATTTGAAAGACTCCAAGGCTGACAAACATTCATGAGAACATTTCGAGAACATGATTCGGCACCTCTGCCACTTCCCGTTCTATGGACCCAGGCAACAGAATAAAAAGCCCCGGTCTTCCACTTCTTCTTCTTCTTCTTCTGCATCAGACTGGGGCTTTCCGAAAATAAACACGAAAACCAGATTCAGATCGGACCGTCCCCCAAAACAGAAATTTAACAACATCGCGCGTGGACTTTTTGCGAATTTTTATCTTTTTCGGCAAATGCCTAAATAACGTCGCAGATCTCCTTGTTCGGGGGCTCCATGTGGACCCAGCGGCAAGACTTGCGATTGGTCGGAATTTTCGCATTCTGTCAATCCGAAAAATGGCAACGACATTGGCGCATGTCTCGTCTCCACTGCTCTAACGGCCTCGACTTTTGTAAGTCAGAGTTCAATGAAAAGAAATCGAGGCAGTGTTAGAAAAATAAGAAGAGAATTGATATTTATTATATCTCTGAACCGATCTGTCTGGAATGTGTTCCGTCGTGGTTCCTTATTCCTCCATTCCTTCGCGCCAGGCACACGACCTCCTACGAGGCACATCGTCAGCATAGTGCTATTCGTAACCTACAGCATAGAGCCACTCGTTTTCCAACGTATAATTCGACAGTTCTCCAGTATCCACGACAGCTCTGACTGATAGACCCGCCAACATGAGCGACGACGGCCCCTTTGGACCCGTGGTCAATGGCACCCAGATTGTCTTTTACGAATACAGGCCCAATAAGCCAGCGGCCCTGGCTTTCATGGCCTTATTCGCATTGGCTACGCTAGGACATCTCGTCTACTTCTTCATGCTGCGCGCGTGGTACTTTATCCCGTTCTTGATGGGAGGAATCGGTAGGTTTCAGAGCACCGTAAGGGTAATTGCAAGAAAATTATCTAATAACTCTCACCAGCCGAGGTGTTTGGATACTATGGACGATATCGGGCCTCGGACCAGCCCGCAGAGGTCGGCCCCTTCATCATGCAGAATCTTCTCATTCTCGCGGCCGCGCCCATGCTCGCTGCCACCATCTACATGAGCACCGGGCGGATCATCATGTCGCTCGATGCGCGTCAATTCACGCTCATCAGCCCTCGCTGGATGACCAAACTCTACGTGCTGATCGATATCGGCGCTGTTGCGACGCAGCTCATCGGCTCGATCCTGCCAGCCTCGGGCGATGCTTCTGCCCTGGAAATGAGTCGCAAGATCATCTTGGGCGGACTTATTGCCCAGTTTTCGGCACTGTCCTTCTTCATCGTCCAGTGCTTCATCGTTCACCGGGGCCTCAAGAGAAACCCGACCGGCGTGGTCCTGGCCATCTCTTCGGTGAACTGGGAGCTTCATTTTTGGATGGCCGAGTTGGTCATTGTAATGACCATTGTTCGAAGTGTGGTCCGCGCCATTGAGTATCTGCAAGGTGACGGGGGCTATGTTATTTCGCACGAGTTCTTCATCTACCTCTTCGACGCTGCCATCATGTGGGCGGTCATGATGATCTTCTTCTTCATCCATCCCGGCAGGTTGATTCGTGATGCTCGGCGGTCCAAGAAGGATGAGTGGGCCGAAGGGGAACATGTTCCGCTGGATTCGCGTGGCTGAAAGGGAAGAACGCGGCGCTCTTTTTGTATTATATGTTTCCATCATCGAATTAATAGACCAAGTCGAGAGACTTTCACTGAAAATAGACCCACCATAGAGCCGATGTGTGTGATTGTCCAGTAATCCGAGATCAAGTCGCACATGTCGATATGAGTGCCCAACAGCTCTTGTGCATCCTTGCCCAGTCTGTTTCGTCATAATTGTAATAACACAGGAGCCGACGGACTGACGAGGCTCGCACACGTCTCGGCTGATGAAGATGGTCGAATGATTTCCAATAATCAGATATTGTATTTTCAAGGATCGAGACCGACTTGGATCCGTGGCCATTCCACCCATTTCCTATGCTCCTGATCCAGCATTCTGCTGGTATTTTCCAGCAAGTGCTCGGCCCACCCATCCATGAACCAGCATTTCTTCAGAGTCGTGAGAAGTTGAGCAAAATGGGCAAGTAGTAGCAGACCGATGGGATCTTTTTCTCGGACGCGGTCGACAAAGGCATCGTTCAGCCGATACATCCAGGCAAACACCATCCGATTGTGACCAGGTCCGTGGTACTCGCCATTTTCGTCGCCATACGTGCCTTGGTAGATATCAGCCAGAACGCCATACTCTTTCAGATGTAATTCGCGATGCGCATTAGAGCTGGACTTGATCATATCACTCAGGCTTTTGACGTGTGCTTCCCAATCGACGCGCGGAAAGTCTTCCCTAACGCATTGTGCGCGACTATCGGGAGCTGTCGGGCTTCCCGAGGGACCCAGGGGCTCCATAAGCCCCGAGAAGAGGACATCTGGGTCGAATATCTCTCGGATTAGGCGCAGACCTTTGATGACGGGCCACCAATTGTGCGCGATCTGATCTTCGACTCTGCAGATGAGCAGATCGTTGGGACCTTTTGGACCGGCGGCAAAGGTGCAGTAACAGACCATTGTAGCAGAAACGTCGAGAGCGCCACAATTGGACTCGTTTGCGCCCGCCAGAGCCTGTGTAAAGGCAGCTAGGCCATGCTCGAAATGGTACTCGGCCTGACGAGTATACTCGAGTCGCTTTGCAGAGTCAGAGGCTTCCATATATCCTAGATGATATGATGATACCGCAAAAACTAGATTGAGTACGAAGTGATGCGAAATTCCAATCTTTGGAACATTGAAGGCCCAGAAATTTGTGATCTTGTCCTTGCGAGACATGGTTCCCGATAGAGAACCGGATGTATATGCCGTGAAATGAAGCATAAGCTCGATGTTGGCCGTATTGAGCGTGTACGGATCGTGAATCGTCTCTCGCTTTTTGCTCTCGTCAATTTTGAGCACTGGCGGTAGTGCGTTTGAAGCGACAACCTCCTGTAGCCAGTCCCTCCTGGGTCGGCCACGACCGCGCCTGCGTACGGGCATTGCAGCATCCTGCGGACCTGTCTGCTGCTGGCGTGTGATGGAATTTGCTTGGCCGGTGGTGCGCATTCCATTGCTGAAGTCGCACGGCAAGCCAAAGCGGAGGCAATTGTTACACTCTGGCTTGACCTCATCGCACTTTTGGCGGGTACGTCCATCAGCACTCTAATTGTCCCTAGGCTCAGTCGCGCAGCTGGCTGATGAAGCTCACCTTGACCTTTCTCCGTTTGCAATTCCTGGCTATGACTCAGCACGCTGTTTAAAAGGCGCTCGGAAGCCTATATCACTTACCGACATCCATTTCTCGACTTGCGATGTGATTTCCTCGGCCTTGTGTTGTTGGCAGCCGGGCTACTGTCGTCTGTCTTGTCGCTCATGATTTCCTCCGGTGCTGCATGAAACAGCTTGACGCCGTGGCGGGCCTCCGCAGCTTCTTCTGGATTTGATCAACCCAATCTGTTCGACAGAATCAGGCAAGGCTTTTGAGTAAACAGTTCTGTGTGCGATGATCTGATCCAGTCAATGTGTCTGTCAGTTGCACACGAGGCTTCGTAGGATTCAATTGACCAAGAAACAACATGGGTCTCAGGAGGTAATGTGAGGTTACCTTAGTGTGTTGATGGCTTTCAATCAAAACCTTTTGAGCCGAGGGAGGCTGAGCTGTTAGGTAATCTAGGGGATCGCTACCGCTAAAGGACAGCGCTGCGCTACCACCTGCCGCCAATTCAATGCGGATGGAACCTTGCTGCACCCCCTTCTTCCCCTGTTGCATGTACATCAAGGCAGCACTTTTCTCTGTGTGATCATTGGTTGATGGAAGGGGAAAGCATTAAGTCTATCATACACGCTGGTATGTTTTGTTTTGCAGGTCTGTCTATTTACATTATATCGGCTACACACTCGGTATTCCAGTCTGGTCGAATGCCTAGTCTACTGTCTGGCCAGGGCTTACGAGCAATGTGCGCCAGCGCCAGCGCCTTCGGCTTTGTGCGCCGAAAAAGGAGGCTTCTTTTTGGCAGCCAACATGCTGAAATTTCAGCGTGGATCTACGACACCTGACCAAGGCCTGACTATAATTTGTCACTTTACTGACTTAAACTTGGTAGGTTTCCCCAAGTATAGTATAACTTACATTGCTATGTATTTCAAGATTTTGCGCTTGTGAGTTGACGTATCAGACAAGCATTGCATATATCAATGATTTAGATAAAAGAATTTCGGAATGAAAGATATGACTCTTAAAGGTTATATGAACAAAATTTCAAGAAGCAAATCGGCAATTTTGGTTCTGATATACTGGTATAATTATAAGTTTGTCAAGTCCTTCACATATTACTATACATAAAGCGCCTATATAGACCGAAGCTGTTTATCCTGTCTTTTTAGGTACGCATTATACACCTGGCTTAGCGGAACGAAGGCAGCAAGTTAACATACGCTAGTTCACTATATTCTGACTTTCTTTCTTGATGAAGAGCAAAACTTTTGTTTATGCTAGTATGAAACGTTTCGACCAAAACACCCTGCTCTGGATTTCTGGAATTGCTCATATCAGATATCGGTGTTGCCAAACTCCCCGAGTCCTTCGAGAGCGTCTTCCCTCATCCGCTCGATCAACATAGCCTCTTGCTCAGCGCCCAATGATGGCGCGTCCTTCCAATAATCATCTTTGAGGACAAGTAATTTCTCGCGAACCAGTTCTTTTTCCAAATCGTCCATAGAAGATACACTTTCACTTGTGTCTAGTATTTCTATCATCTCTTCCCAACGGGTGTCCAGGTCGTCCCAGGGGGTATTTCCACCCAGTAAGTCCTTTGCAAAACTCCTGAATAGTACGCTGATTCTGTCGGTTTGAGAATTCGTGTTCGCCCGGCGAAACTCATTCTCGCCTTCCGAAACCCACTTTTCCACGCCTATGATATTCAGCATGGGTGGTGCAGCAGACACTACTTCATGATCCACGAGATTGCGCACGGCAATCTCCAAATCTCTGAGCCAAGACGAGGGCAGGCCTTGTCGCTGCAAAAATTCCGGACTGAGTGTCAACCGCAGAAGGTAACCTGGAGTTGTTGTGAAAAACAAAGTTTGTGGGATAAGACCTTCTCGAGCCATACCCGACAGATCCTGAACCTCATAGAAGCTAGATCGATCGTAGTCCGTTTGTTGAGTGAAGTGGGCAATCATCGGTCTTGCCAAATTGGCTCCCGCATCGGCAAGTGTAGATAGCGTCTCGACGACAGCAAAAAGCGTACTCATTTGCTGCCCACTAAGGTTCATCGTGTAGAGGGCTTGAATCAAATAAATAGCGGCGGATTGCAGCTGTGTGTACTCGGATTCCCAAAGCCATGAACCGTCAGTAAACGTCCCCAAATGGAAACCTTCTAACGTGAGATTCGCATCTTGGTCGACGAGGTATCGGATCGCTGCAAACCAGTCTTTGGAATGTATCGCCCAATCAGCCCACACAGGTCTTCCTGCGTTGTCGTAATATAGTCGACAGATGCACATGACCAAATAACCAGCGTAGTCAGGGGAAATCTTCTGATCCAACATCGACAGATAATGCGGAACCCATCCTGCAAATTCGCGTCTAGATGATACTACCACGAAATCTGGGCGATGCACCAGAAACGGCGTCGCACCATGTGCTCCGGGAGCGACTCTGCGTTCAGGAGAGGTGATACCTCGAAGTCGTTCACGACTGTAAGCAAACCCCCCCAACGAAATCAATGCTTGAGTGCGCCTTTGGGACAGGACTACTTCGTGACTCATTCGCCCGCCTGCAAGAGAGTTCAGGCAACCTTCCAGGGGGGCCGAAAAGTCTATTTGGTGTGGAGATAGTAATATAATGGCTGCTGCGATTCGAACCTGGCAAAGCAGACTCAATTGGTTTTCCAACGTGGAAATATCGTGGGCAATTATCTTGGTTCCCTCTTGAGTTGTGAACAGAAAATCCCGTACCGATCTGTGAACAAAATCTACCGTATGTCTACCATGGTAGAACTCGTCAGTGTGCGAATTGGCCATACCCAAGGTATCGTTCCGGTACTCGAGAAGACCGGCACAGCATGTGTCAATGTTTTGCATAACAGCGGTGCATGCTCCTTCGATCCGGGAAAGGGTGACTTGGTGTTCGTTCCCTTCAAGAATGTCTCGTAAAACTCCGCGTTCGGTCGCCAACATCAGTTCCGCTATTTTAAGACCGTTGTACAAACGGCAGCTCTTAGTTCTGTTCACAAGATGGAAGTATCTGGCGGCCAACGTGAGATACTCTGATATTTCGGCGTCTTCGCCCATGCGGCCCCACATGTCTTCAAAAAGGCTATAAAGCTCTTTGGGAGTTTCTTCGAGGCGGCGATTAAGCATAGCCACAGTATCATTATTCGTTATGCCTCTTTGAAGTCTTTTTAAGACCATGTAGACCCAGAGAAATACGCCATTGGCTCTTTCGCTGATGATATCGATGAATCTGCCGACATCGTGCTGCTGCTCTTGATGCTTCTTGGATGAAATGTTGGCGTTGAGAAATTTGGTGGCATACCTTCGGATGTCGCCGTCGGTGAGAAGTTGCATTTGTAATTTTGGAGTTCCTTCGAAATAATCTCGAAAACGAGGTTCTGGTCGACTAGAGAGACACAGCTTCAGGTTTGGAATGCGTCCAAGGCCCTGCAGGAGCGACCAAAGATGGCCGTCTTCGATTTCTGACGGCACAAGCTCGTCCAATCCATCGATGAAGATGCATAATGCCCTCTTCGAGTGTTTCAGGGCCGTGAGGGTGGCATCCTTAAGCTCCCATTCTGCCCAGTCATCAGAAACATCCTTGGACAAGACTCGCGGGAATCTCGAGGCCACCAATGAGAGTAGAAGGCCATCATGCTCATAATCATCGGCAAGAATCTGGTGCAACAACGAACAATAAATCCCCCTCGTATTGCGCTGTAGAGGATGTCCAGAGCTCAACAAAAAGTGATCCAGTACGAGCGTGTCTGGCTTCCATTCGCCCAAATGGCGATGGGTACGTGCATCTCGGAGCAGGAAGAGCATCAAGGTACTTTTTCCGGATCCTGCTTTTCCAGATACCCAATATGTCTTGTCATCGTTATGGAGCCATTTTACGAAACTGTCCCATGCTGGCAATGTGTCATCCGAGGTCTGATCAAGCGTGTCGTCTTCATCCACTCTGGCACTGTTGGACGGCGTACTAGACAAAGTGGACAACGAATCTGAATCTGGCTCTAAATCCAGCTCTGAGTCAAATTCTTCAGCCAGGGACTCCAGTTCGTGGTCGTACTTTATCTGTCGGTCTCTAAAAATCCACTCGAACGTCTGTGGATGATGTTCTTTGACTGTGCTCCGACGGAAATTCATCCCATCATACTTGAGGCTCTTCAAAACACGAGAACGAGTCGCTTCGTCACGGATTGCCAGAAACCCATTCGCAATCTGCTTGTCGACCGTCTGCACCAATTGAAAAACTTGCAACTGTTCCTTGGAGATTGAGCTGATGAAATGCTGAAGATTGGTATCGAGTTTCTCGAAACCCTGTTGGTTCTGCAGAGTAGAGGCTTCGTTGGCATTGCTATAGACTTGTCAGATCAGATATTGACCACTAGGTTATAGGACAACAAACCATATCCTGAGCAAGAGCCCGGATTCCAAAGCCTTTTGGTATTCTTGAACCTCCTTCTCCAATCGGCGCAAAAGGCCTGACTTGTACAACTGCCGGCAAGCAGCTTGGATCGTTTTTCCTATGTTTGCTTGGCCATTTGCCACGCCGATTTGATCCAACGTCTCTCTCAACTCCCCTGTCTTGTCGAGCAATTTCGATGCCAGGTCCCGGAGCTCCTGTTCAGCTTCAGTCGGTGGCGCCTGATTGTCGGATGATTCCAAGGAAGTTTTGAGCGATTTCGTGAAGATGGACAGAGTTTTTGCATTGCCTTCGAGGCTCGGATCGGCAGAGCCTCGTTTATATATCGTCTTGCACAACGCGATGGTCTCGCCTGTAAAACTGATGACTTGCATCAGATTACAGGCGATACTTAGTGCCGAGAGCGGATCCATGGTCGCGCCAAAGACGAGATATTTCAGGGGATACTATCCATTGTCAAAGGATGTTTGTGATAACTGAAAGTTTCCGTCGAGCCTTCCTCAGCCTGACGGAATTGTTCTCAAAAGCAGTGGGCGGGGAAGCTGGGAAATCACAGCTGACACGTCACCTTGCACGCACAGCCGAGTTTGATATTGAGGTTTCACAAAGCTGGGTATGCATCTATAATACAATAGGTTCGATTGCGTCGAGACTGCAAATTTATATGTCCAAGTCGTTTTGACATCTACGAAACCTATACTTGAATGTTCGTACTCTGAAATGGATACACCATAATAGTATAAGATATCCATCAGGCCCACCGTTTGAGCTGGACCCTGATCATAACCCGCACTCCATACTGTGTCTAACTCATTAAGGCCTCGCTGCCCAGACCTCCAACGCACTCTCTGAATGGTGGAATTATCGGCGCTCCCATGCCCGCCATCGGATTATTCCTGCTAACATTCCGCACGACTGACCAATACCAGCATCAGTTGCGTGACCGCGACACTGCCTCTTCCCTATAATAGTGGGGTCGCCTATTACACCGGACCTGGCGCTGGACAGGGAAAAGCAATCTCGAATCTGGGGACTAGTCGTCGAATTGAAGCATCTCATTGGGTCGAGCGGATAATATCGAGGTTTCTATTCGAATATGGAGTATCAGACATGCGAAATCTGGAAGCAGCTCCCCCGGTCTTTGCCCCTCCATCGCCCGCTTCTGCTACCCCGACGATATGGGCCAAGTAAATAATGGGTGAAGGCGGGGTGGTGGGCATGGGCATCTCGCGCCCAAGATAAACCGATCGCTTGCATTTCCGGAGGGACGTCACTTTGATCTGCGACATTTTCTTCTTTCTGTTTTTGTAGTTTGTTGTCATTTGTCTGTCCTCTTTCACTCTTTTTGAGAACCTTGAGAACCAAAGCTACAACATTTATAAAACAAGATCCTCACCCCAACCATGTCTCAATACGACAAGTACACCGGCTTCCAGGTCAAGTCGTCTGACACCTGGACCGAGTTCCACAAGAACGAATTCGACGTCAAGCCCTTTGGCGACTACGATGTAGAGATCAAGATCGAGGCCTGCGGCGTCTGCAGCAGTGATGTCCACACAGTCACCGGAGGTTGGGGCGACCAGCTTTTCCCCTTGGCCGTCGGCCACGGTAAGAACAAAACGTTTGAGACTCCTTCAATACGGTGCTGACCAGACCGCAACAGAGATCGTCGGCAAGGCCCTCCGCGTCGGCCCCAAGGTCTCCCTCATCAAGGCCGGCCAGCGCGTCGGCGTCGGCGCCCAGTCGTGGTCCTGTCTCGAGTGTCGCCAGTGCAAGAACGACAACGAGACGTACTGCCCCAAGCAGATGGATACGTTTGGCGCCGTCTGGCCCGAGACCGGCATCGTCACTCAGGGAGGTTACTCTTCACACGTGCGAACTCACGAGCACTGGTGAGTTCCTCTATATTCATGTGTACATCTGTGACCTGGGAATAACACAGTTACAGGGTATTCCCTATCCCGGATTCGATCCCAAGTGAGCTGGCTGCGCCCATGATGTGCGCTGGTATCACCATGTACAGCCCTCTGGTCCGAAACGGCGCTGGCCCCGGCAAGAAGGTCGCCATCGTGGGTTTGGGAGGTCTGGGACACTTTGGCGTCCTGTTCGCAAAGGCTCTCGGCGCCGAGACCTGGGTCATCTCGCGTACGCACAGCAAGGAGGAAGACGCCAAGAAGATGGGCGCCGACGGATTCCTGGCCACCGCCGACAAGGGCTGGAACGAGCCTCACAAGAGTAAGTCAACTCTTCAACATGCTCTTACCTGCGGTATCACTAACAGATGGTATCAGTGACCTTTGATCTCATCGTCTCGACCGCCAACGCCTTTGGCGACGAGTTCGACCTGAGCGCGTACCTGTCCATCCTCGACGTGCACGGCAAGTGGATCTCGGTCGGCCTGCCCGAGAACGAGACGCTCCAGATCAAGCCGCAGGACCTCATCTCCAACGGCGTCCTGATCGGCTCGTCCCACCTGGGCAGCCGGCGGGAGATGCTCGAGATGCTGCAGCTGTCGGCCGACAAGGGCGTCAAGTCGTGGGTCGAGACGGTCCCCATCAGCGCCGAGAACCTTGCCAAGACGATGCAGCGGCTGCAGAAGAACGACGTGCGCTACCGCTTCACCATGGTCGACTACGACAAGCAGTTTGGCGCGTGATTGTAGAAGCTGTCGATAGATGGAATATGCAGTCGGCTTGGTGAAATATACAATTGCAAAAGACACTCACTCAGTGATTTGATATCCAAAAAGTGATCGCGATACATGTCAAGGACCCAGCTCAAAATTCGTGTGTCTAGACCTCAAGTTCAAAAGAAAATCAATTATTAAAAAAAAGTAAAACAGTTAGGCGCGCATCCGACCCGGGGGGCTACGGGGGTCGAACACTGCGCCTTAGTCTGCTTGCTGTCGGGGCAGAGTTGAACATGGTCATTGGTACTGAAACCTCGCGCTCTGCCAACTCTGGCACATGGTGCCTGCCATCTTCCCCCGACTGCGGTGATGGAAACAGGTTCATTTGGAATTAAGTGTTTACCCTGCGCTGCCTGGGAAGCTGTGGCATCTCATTGGTGGTGTGCGTTTGCTCCAGGCGGCTGGGTGGCAGAGTGGTCGGGTACGGATGGCTGCTCGGGCATTGTATACGGGTGGGGGACAAAGAGTTCAATAAATAAGAATATATACCTATCAATCTTGGACAGATATAAAAGGTTGTTAATTCCGAGACTGAAGGTATTGGTGGTTCTTGAGCATTTCCACCATCAAATGTGATGTTAGCAAAGTAGCGCAATGAGACGCTGATCGGAGGAGCTCTTAACTCTATATATTGATTGATTTCGTATACGAAATATGGAGTCTACATCTGAGAGCATTGGACATGGTTTCTCATGTCTATTAGCGTGTGTGAACCTGGTTGCTTGAAAGGTAAATGGTCCATACATGTGCTTACTATGCTCATCATTACAAAAGACTCAAGCTGACCCGGTCCACCCACGACTTTTCCTACAGTATTATTTACATTATATGAAATGCGGCAAAAGAGTATCATTGAGCCAACACTTTCGACATCAAAGTCAACGACGATGTATTCAGGACAGACGGCATGCCTTTTGTTCTTCAATCGGTCGTTATCGAGGTCGTCAACTCAATTATTTCAATTCCATACGAATCATTCAGAAGAGCGTCATTGTATTATTGGTGGAAGTTTCTCAAAATCTTGCATCATAAGGCCAATGCAAAGACCAGACAGACCACACCACTCGGTCTCATCAATATGTGCAAGCACAATCCTTTGAGTTCTGACATATGGCCATGATATGGAAGACCTCTCCATGCAGTCTTCATCTCGTTAAGCAGGACAATCTGCGAGAAGTCATGACCATCCTGGTATCTGTCTGTGCAATCAACAGCCATTACGACCTCCAGTCAGATCTGTGTTCGGAGTAACAGAGTGCAAGGCCAGCGGCTGTGTTGAAAGAGTGAGTCTCAAAGTACCATCATCCGAACTCTTCATTCCCAAGCTTGCCCTGCAATTCCTATAATTGTCCCTCAGAGCTCGCGCTAATCACCCGATAGCGAATCCGACTTCAGATACTCGATGAGCCTCTATACCATGGAGAACGTCAAATAGAAAGCCTTACAATAATATCTGATCGACAAAATTGATGCCAGCACAGGGGTAATGGTGAATGCTAAAAATAAGAATCGACTAAGGCTCTAGTTCTTGGCCGGTGTCGATTAGTTCCACATTCGAAGATCACTTAGACTCTTGATATCCAGCTGAATGGGGAAATTTATGGACCAAAGGGTTCTGCTTCGGGTCGAGGCCAAGCACAAAACAACTCACCCCAAGCTGCTCAGCCTTATTGGGAGATCTTTCTCTTTGCGCGTTTCTCCCCAGGAGAGAGATCAAATCTCGGACGACGAGATCCGCGCGCAGCAACTCCCGAGCCAGCGGCCGCGGAGTCCACTCCTGTCCACCTGGCACGAATGACAGCCACGAGCCGCTTGGTCGAATTGCGCAAAACCCCAGACAAAATAGCCACGATAGCGCGTCTTGGCATAAATAAAAGAGCTTTCGACATTTCGAGATGACGCTTGGCAGCTGCGGCCCACCTCCTTGGGTCTGGACCTGAAGGCGCGACGAGAAATGTCCCCGGCTCTCGATTGTTGGGGCGTTGGACTAGCTGACATTTTAGTGATCACCTAGGTACAATATATGTCTAGTCTGCCGCCTTCTCCTTCTTGGCTTTCTGAAATTCTCGTGTTGTTATCTCGTGTTCGTGTGTTTCCCGGTTGCTTGTTTACTCTTCCTGCTTGCTTGTCTTCACTCTGGTCGCCCGTCTTGTCTTGCGGTGATAGGTAAGAGGACAAGCGAGGTTCTGTTCTCCGACATGCCGCACGCTACACACCCGTCTGCCGACGAGGACTATGCGAATGCCCGTCTGCGGCTCGTCGGGACGCGGGTAGTGGAGCCATCAGAGACTGCGATCCGGGACAATACGTACGAGGACTCTGACGGGCTGATACGGAAGGGGCCGCTGCGTGACGTTCCAGAGATCTGCAAAGTGAGTCTCTCAAGTTGGTGTTCCACGGAACTTTGCTGACTTGTAGATATAGAATGAAGCAGCGACGACGTTTGAGGTGAGGGACTCTACAAGATTGGTATCGCCGACTCTATTCTGACTTTGGGCAGTTGTTTTACGATTTGTGGTTCGTAGCGAATCTATCGGTCTTTTCTAGTGTACACGAAATCTCTACACTCAAGTCATTGCAATCGTTCATCGGATATTATGTGTGCGTATTTTCATCCGAAAATGATCCGTGTACTGCCGCTGACATTTGTGCAAACCAGACTTCTCTGGACGACGTGGCTGCTCACAACGCTATACGATGTCCGTTATACATCCGACAGCGTCCTCGAGCGATGCTGCAAGGCCGTTCATCTGGGAGTCATGGTGGGCTTTGCCGAGATCGGTACGGCTTTCGATCCGGAACATCAAATCCAGCCCATCTTCCGCGCCATGTCCTTCTTCCTCACCTTTTCGCGCCTCGCTCTGACCTTTCAGTACGGTCTGGTCGCCTGGCAGATCCGCAAGTACGCCGTCGGGAGCAGGCACATGCTTCTGACCGCCGTGACGCATTTTGCCGCCGCAGCCATTTACTGCGGTATAGCCTTCCGGTATGCAGAGGGCAAGAACTCCCGCGTCTATATCGTGTGGTACATCCTGGGCGTCGTGGAGATGGGCCTCCATCTCAGCTGGTCGCAAATGAGCGAGGTCTTGACATTTGTCGGGACACACATGGGAGAGCGACTAAATCTTCTTACTTTGATTGTTCTAGGTGAAGGTATGTTTCTCGAGTTACCAGTTTGGAGCTTTTTATATTTCTTTTATATTTCTTTTCTCTTTTTCCTTTCTCTCTTTGTGTCCTTTCTGTTAATCAGTAAACAGGTGCCATTATTTTGGCCAAGAATGTGACTCTCGTGGTCAAGGACACTTATTTGAAAGACGCAAAGCTGATCTACTGGAGTAAGTGGACTCAATATCTACTTTGAAGTGGTATTGCAGACATCTAATGATACACGCACAGGCTCCTCGCTCATCGGCATCGTAACTTCGTCCGCCGCACTGATATACATCATCTTCCAGCTATATTTCGACTGGATGCACGAGGAAGACTCCATGTCGACGCAGCATCAGGTGTGGTGGGCCAGTCTACACTTGCCGTTCCACATCGCCCTGGTCCTTCTCCTGGAGGGCTCGAACCAGTTCGTCATCTGGGCCCGCGTGGAGGAGTCGGTCGCAGTGGCGATTGACAAGCTCCTCAGCGTGACAGACAAGCTCCCCGACGACCCGACGTCCGCTCAGGTGTCTCAGGCACTCGGCGACGTGGTCAAGCCGTTCATCACCAAGTACCAACCCGCCGATGTGCTGGAGACTTGGCAGGGAGTGAACAGGAGTCTGAGCGATATAGCGTCGTTTCCAGACACATTTTGGACGGAAGAACCGTCTGAAAACGACCCGAACTATGAGCACTGGATGAACGAGGTGCATGAGCTGCTCTATACTATGGTGAACGCGATCTACAATGCTTTTGGTATTGAGGCAGAAATAGAAATGGAGACCAATGCAACCGAAGACCATGGCGAGTACGTGCAGACACAAGCGACTCACGCCATCGGTCTTCGATTTTCCCTCGTGGTAAGCCATCCAAACTCTCTTGGAGACAGCCAGCATAATGACGAAAACTGACAACGTCCGCCAGTTCATCTACGCATTTGCATGCGCCGGGATCGTCCTCTTATTCCTCACCATGATGCACGTCATCTCAAAGCGAAAGGGCTGGTCAATCTTCAATATCACCCGCACGGCCGTCTGCCTGGCCCTCGCGATCGGCCTGGCCCTGATCCCGATCCTGACGACCAACGAGGCCTACATGGAGACGTTCATGGGGTCGTCGTGGATGCTCCCCTCGATCCTGCTCTGCTACCTGGTGGTGCTCGTCCTGACCCACGTACCGCACCCGCCCGTCATCGGGACGATAGGCAAAGTGGTCGGAAGGGGAACATACCGGGAGGTCGAGGAACAGAATGTCGGCCTCAAGAGCGACCACCCGCTGCACGACATGACGCCGCGCGGCATGATCGCGGTCGAGCACGAGAACGGGATGCACGACCACGAGCTCCATCCGCACTACGAGGCACACCACCACCACTACGGGGCGGATACCGATCCTTACGACGCGAGCGTTCATCACCACGAGGCAGACGTCGCAGGGACGCCAGGGGACTACCTGTCGAGGGGCGAGGTGGACATGCCCGCGAGCCCCGAGCAGCAGGGTCTGTTTCGAAACGTCAACAGGGCCAGCTACATGTCGACGGGGTCCGACTTTGACGATGTCATCGACATTGAAGAGCAGAACGGGAATCACCGCGGCACGGACCTGGAAGACTGGGAGAGAGGCCGTTAGTTTAGATGATTACGCCGAGTTTCTATATGATGTAGCGTTTGATAGATTTTCAAATTCATTTTAAGCGATTATCTGAAGCCATGATTTTTAGATGTGTATGATGATTCGCTATTGAGAATATCCCACGGCGTCTCTCATTCCAGGGACTCGAATAATCGTAGACTCGAGTATTACTATCATTCGACAACTGCCTCAGCTCCAGGCTCCGTCTTGTATGATGCCGAGTGTGATCAAGCAGTATACACTTGACGAATGCGAGGCCAGGGTAAGCATGATGGCAAGTAACTCTTCCGCCGCAGGTCATAGGATCGCCCATCTACTGTATTCAAGAAAACATGTACACGACATCTACTAATGGTGAAGAGACAATCATGTCCGATCAAGCCGTCCTCATATCCAGAACAGCATTCATGATACCAATAAAAAGTGTCTAAGTATCCAGGTTCAGATGAATCATTCATCTGGTCTTGTAAATCTCGTTCTTATTTATAAGATAATTGTATACAAAACTCTCCATAGAGTGCTCGAGGTTAGTAAGCCGATCAAGTCCAAAGTAGAACTCATTTCAAGCATCATCGCCACAAGAACCAAGAGGGCTATACTTGAGACACTGCTTGTATCGTCACAGCTTTTGTTTCAATGTATTTGTGACGCCTTGGACTATCATCTCATTCATGATTCCCTAGTCAATATAGGCCCATCATTTTGGCACCTGTGATACCCGCCCATCCAATACAAACCATCCCCCGAACGGTGAGGCAACTCTGCAAGTAACGACCTACCTACCTGACCTGGAGATCCCATGATCATTGCGGATTGGGACCAAGAGAAAATAAAACCCCATCACGTAACTGAGTACACTGACAATAGAATTATCCACATTCACGGGCATCGAAGATTTGGCGCGCTATTCCAAAGCAGTGATGGGTGATCTGCCGCTAATAGCTGTAGTAGTCACAAGCATGCCTTTTCTTCCCTGCCGTGGAGCAAAATCTTGGGTCTGGGTTCAATCTGTCAAATTTCTATAAGGCGCAAAAAAACCCACTGGAACCGCGGCATTAATGTAATTCGCCCAGTTACGCGCCTATCACAAAATGCCGGGACTTGAAGGAAGGAAGAAGAAACCATCACGCACGCCGGGCCTTATAACTTTAAAGATTCCATATGTCTCAATCGTACTTTTGGATTGTGTGACTTGCGTGCCGCCCCTCGAGATGGATGTGAGGGAGGAGGGGCTTGCATGTGATTCAGCCCGTCCCGGCTTGCTGGTAAGATGATGGGAATGTCTCGTAACATTCGAGACGCCATCATTGAAGCATAAAACCGTCGCCACGGAAGCCCGCGAGAGGTGACATGTAATAGTAGCAAGGTAGCGCTCGCGCGCCCCCGGCAAACGGCTCGGATTGCCTCTAACGGCCTAACGAGTCCCAAGTCTCGGCCGATGGGACGATAGACTGGAGTTTAGGCCGAAAGATCATCCGTAGTGGCAATCGCCATGATGTTCCCAGGGTTGTCATTGTCGTGAACTCCTCATGGCATCTTGTTGAACTACACCTCCCCAAGGATTAAGAAGGTTAGTTGGGTACATCTCCAGTTTTCAATGAAAATCAGTACTCTATCACCCGTTTTCTATGGCGCAACTACTGATTGGCACACGAGTAGAAAATCTGGACCTGGGTACCAAACTAACCTTTTTAATCCTTGTGAAGTGTACTAGTTAGGGCATCAAGGGTCTTTTTTTTGTTAGGTATTGTGGAACAGTGGACATGGTACTCGAGGGAACCCGAGGTGAGTCCACTGTGCGCGCACTCTTGTCAACCCGTTCTTGTCGTGTTGCGGGTGTCGCATCCAATGCTTCGGCAACGATAACCGCTGTCAAGTCTCGTGGACATTCCGACATACTGGCAAGCGGTGAGTACTTACAGCAAAAAGAAGAAGAACATTCACAGATCTGAGCTCGGAACAAGATCTGAGACACATGCCTAGAGTGAAAGCGGTCAACCCAACAAATTCTTGGACATGCGTGTTGTACGAGTTGAGCTGGGCAGGTAATTGGCCACCAGGTTCATGCGGACCGTTGACGCTGGGCCGTCCATCACGTGCGGTATACGTCAGTCAGGTTTTCCAAGGATATCCCCCCGGCGACGTCCCGTTGTCGCCCTGGTTGTTGTTTCCAGCAATGTGCACGTGTCTCTCGCTGTCATCGTGAAGCTGCCTCCCAAGTCCTGGCCGTCAATCAATCCATCAAACGGAGTGCCAGGCAAGGTATTCCGCAGTTTGACTTGGGTGGCTGGATTGACACGTTGGCGGGAGGCAAAAGAACAGCCACCCCCGGAGTAGCGAATGGATCCCCTACCGGTTGGCAGCGTAGTGTATCTGTAGTGCAGTCCAGCGCAGGCCTCGCTGGCGATCTTTCTCAGCTGTGCTAGGAACGTTGCTGTAATATTTCATGCGCGCGGCAGCGGCTGAGCAACGACTATCGGACAGATTAGGTTGCACTTTGTGAGATCAGATCTCCATTGGCAAGATCCGGTTATTCTTCTGTACACTATGTGCACTTTTTCTTCAAGGACAGGGAAAAGAAGAGGTCCGCTGTTGGAGTGGGCGATCCCGAACATGGTATCCATATGCTTAATGGGGCGTGGTATGTCTGTATGCCGCACAAAAACCGCAGGCAATGCAGCTCGAGGTCACCAGCGTGCCACCGCCAGTAGTAGGTACTGTACATCGCTCGGCGGCAGTCCATAAGACTGGTGATTCCCGGCGGGGATAAGCGCAGATCCGCTCGACTACCGAGACACAGCCACACGCTTTCGCTTTGGCGACCGTTTTATATGCAGCATCGTGTTCGCTTCTTTTTCTGACTGCGCATCTGTGGCTTGCCACCGACAGCGAATATGGAAATGCACAAAGTTTTTACTTGTTTCTTCCGTTGCTGCCGTGATCCAAAATAGAACAGCTACTAGATAGATGACTTTTGACGTACGCGTGTCGTAGGCGACTTATGCAACTGGCGTCCATCGGCCCTCGGCTGCCCAAGACGGGAAGATGAATAGTGGCCGATGCGGCAAGTCGGACATCGGTCCTCCATGTGTACGATGGTAAGATGGAAAGACGGAAGTCCTCACTGGTCAGTAACTCCCCTGGGTCTTTGGTATGACTGTCACTGCTGTGCCCACGGATCGTCAATTCAGGAGCCTCGTCCAAGTGTTGCACCATAGTACGACTATGCTATAGCTCCGGCTCGGCCCTGAAGTTGTGCTATTGAGTTTGCGCATCCGTACAACAACAGGGTCAGGGCTCTCCCGTTCTTGGTGTCAGGTGATGCTCAAGCAGGACAGGGCCAGGAACGAGGGGAGATGGCAGCCAGCCAGCGCAGTAGGTATGCCCCATTGCGCGTCTTCGTGTCGGCAGATGGACTGGCCAATATCGAACCAGCAGGCAGCCAAAGTTTGCCCTTGTGGTATATGGATGTTGCCTGTCAATCCAGAGTAGCGTGGTGTACTGAAGCAGGGTCGAGGCTTCGGCGTTCAGGTGGGTTGCGTATGCGTACATCAGGCAGGTCGACAACGGCCTGCGGCTTCACTACAGCGCCTAGTCAAACACAGAGGTGCCGTCATCCTGGAGATCGCCACTACCAAGGTTCTCTTCTTTGCATTTGCATGTGGGTATCTCCCAACGTATGGGCAAGTAAGTACCGAAGCTTGGTCCCTACATTAGGTACATTAGGTATCCTGGTTGTCCGAGTGGCATGTTGCTTGCTTGCAATGCAAGATTCGAGAAAAAGTTAAGCGCAGAGTGGGTTTGGATTGGAGTCTTCTTGATGCCAGATGCCCCGGTTTGTGTGAGTCAAAAAGACAAAACAGACAACAAACGACACTGCCCCCCATGCCAGTCCCGTCCAGTGGATGGATGTGCGTAGTAGTGTAAATGCAGGCCCGTTGGGGCCCCGGTAAATGGTGAACTGAACGCTGGGGACCAAAAGGCAGAGGTCGGCTCGGCGGCGCCGTCAGTGGGGAACTTCTGTCCAGCACCGTACCGCCCAGCACCCCCACCAGACCCTGGATTGCGGCCTCGGCGGCCTCTCGTGCTGAGTGCGACATGCCCTGAATGGACACCGAAGAGCATCTGCGGCCCTGTTACAAACTGCTGACTACACGACCTACACGACAGGCGCCGGTCGTGCACGCTCACGCACGAACATCACTATTGCCTGTTGTATGATGCGATGGTACGGATCAAGTCAAACACCACACGGATCGTCATACCGTTCAGTATTATACTTGACCGAAACCGGAATTGTTCATTGTGGAAGGCTTTGTTCCAGTACAGATACTTGCCTTGATAGTTGCTGCCAACAGCAGACCGGCAATGTAAGACACATATTCATACCGACACTTGAACGTTGCAGCCAAAAATAGAAAGAAGTTTATGCTTTACTAGGCTTGCAGTGTATGCGTGTAGTTGTTCGAACATCTGCTTCTAAATAAACAAACAATCATTCAAGGGCCGAATACGCACATGGTGTAAACTCCAATAAGGTCTACCTTTCCATAGAAGCAACACATCACAATACATTCCTTACACGCGTCCAATTGAGAAAATGTTTGCTCTAGCAGCTGACTGTTCCAAAATATCTTGAACCGTCAATTGCCGCCTCGGTGCATCTCCCACCGGCTTCTCGCACAATCACGCGAACGCCAGTCATGGAGATGTCCCGTGGAGTCTCGGGGTCAGATGACCGCGATCCCATGTAGGATAAAGCTTTTCGTCACGTCCCAAACGTCGTCTTTCGTCTTTCCCATCCATCCAGCCGTGTCTTACTCGTCATGTATTCTTCCGTCACAAGAAGCACATGGCTCATGATGGCACTTCTCTTGCTGTGAGTGATGAGATAGCATCTCGCGACCAGGATGATGCCATGCTGCTCTCGACTTTCCTTCCTTGACTCATGACCCTCCTGGCTGTAGTGGCCGGCCCATGCAGATCACTGAATCTGGCCTCTGATCGATGGGAAACGCCTTCGGCAACGACACGGTGTCATTTATTATCCCTTTGCGTACAACCTTATCCTGGAAGGAAAATGGTCTTGTACGAAGTCAATATCGTTGATTGTCCAGTTGGAGGAGTCCGTCATGGGCGCACATCCAAGAGACTAGATAGCGCCGCATGTAGGAGAATCCGGATCTGGAAAGCCCTATACACATCCATCTCACCCGTCACCCCTGATGTCCATTTCCAGCAAGCTTCAAACTGGACAAGATGACACCTTTCTACTTTTGAAAGGTCGAGATGGATCAAGGGCGCCTCACATCTCCCTTGTCTCCATGTTTTCTCTCCTGCCATAGGGAGTTCATCCTGCCAGTCCAGTCTCTTTGCAGGGTCCTCGTAATCCTTTTGGGGGTGTTCGAGAGAAGCGAAAGGTATTCCTGATTTTCTCGAATTTCCGACCAATGAAAATTAGGCCTTTTCTTACCCACCCTTGCCGACTAGACCTTTATCCTTTGGGCCAATGAGGAGTCATAAGTGGCCTTTCACCTCTTGGTTCACCTTGAGCCGTCTGCGACTAGCAAGGAGTCTTATCCTGGTCATATAGCAATGATAGGCTATAAACCGCCGATGCCCTCCGCTGAACCTCGACCTGGGACTATGCCCATATGCTCCCTTTTTCGACCCCCTCCATCATTCCGGTATGGCACATGGGATGGGGTCAGACCACACCATCTAGCCTCTAGCACACCAACTGACGACTTGACGGCACGAAAAAGTTTTCCCTCTAAACTCTTTCCCCCATCGTCCCCCTCTCTGCGTCTGTCTCCTTCTCGTCTCAAGTCTCGACCGGGAACTGCAGTCGTTCTCCGCGCGGCATCAGTCTCTTTTGACGCGACTAGTTGGCTGCCAAACTGTCCGGGGGCACCAAATAAGCGCCCCCGGTACTCATCATCAAAGTTACTAACAGAGTTCCCCGTTGACACTATTTACTCGTACTATACAAACGGATTACTACCTACTTACTACCACTACCATCATGCGGGTCGCTCGTTGCGGGTCGTTTCGAATAAGAGTCTGGCCCTGAGGCATCTATTCCCATTCGTCTGGAACTTTGGCAAGCAGCTTCCGAAATTCATTTCTCGACAGCTTCGTTTTATGATTACCCATAAGACTAGAAACCACCTGCAGCAACCAAAAGTCATGGTCGTATGTAATGCATCATTCTCGAACGGCTTGCCTCCCTTCGAGTCCACCCAATGCCGGGCCCAGGCGCAGGCCAGAACGTACGATCCTGCTACTTACGTCCCTGCCGTGGAGAGAACTTTCATGCAGTCCCTCCTCGACGGCGCCGTTGGACGAAGCTCGCCCGGGTTCCAACGAGACGAGGACAGACTTGCGCAGGGTCGTGTTTCCGTCATCTCACTAGAATCCTCCACTTCTTTTTTGGTCCCTCTCGATTGCATGAGTCTCATGTGAGATCCAATGCGGTTGGCACTGGAAGCACATGTGTGTCCTATCCTATTAGCTGAACCGTGACTACATACCTGCTCCGTACCTACTTACTACCTCCCTTATCCAATGCAAGTCATCGAAAAAGATAGTCGCCCCCCAGCATCGTACTGCATTAGTTGTCTGCAGCTACGGTGCCCTCTGGGCATGGGGGGAGAGATAGTGCGTAGCCGCTTTCGTTCACTCTTGTTCTTACTCCTGAGATGAGATGAACGGCAGGGCCACGCATATCGATGATCACTGCTGCAAGCTGACTCTGGGGTGACATTCTATAGAATGATCGGGGCTTTTTTGGATTTCAGCTGCGCCAGGCCAACGGGATGCGATCACTGGCCAGAGGGTCCCGGGTCGATAATTTATCACAATACCGTAAATGTTTCAATCAATCTCTCCAGCCGACGAATCGCTTGTCCAAGACACTGCCGGTCAGGTAAAGGACCGCAATGCATACTACGTCGAATGCGAAAAAGAGGTCCAGACGAACCTCTAGGATACTACTAGCCTCCGGTGCCTACATGACTTCACCATGGTCGTCATGTAAAGGCGTTGCCAACCTGCATAAGCGTCGACGACTCATTTGCTTTGCTTTCCACAGTTAAACAAGTGCCACTTTCATCACAGTTCAGGTTCGTTTCGATTCGATAGTCATGGTTCTCCCGGCGGCCCACCAACAAACAAACGGGCTCGGAGATATTGACTATCAGAGGGAAGATGAAAAAACTTGTTCCAAAGTTGGATAGAGACACGGAGAGAAGAAGCATGATGATGAAAGAACCTGACTGAGCACAACTTCAACTATCCAATGACATGACAGACAAGAATGTTTCCCGGCGTGTTCCAACATTTCATGGCTTGCAGAGGCGAGCGCACCCTCACAAGCAGAAGCGAAGGGTGGAACGGTCCAGAAGAAGAACATGCTCACTCACTATAGTTACCGATAATACGAATCGAATTTTTTTCTGGATAAAAGATGGCTTATCATATATCACTTGTGCGCAGAGTGAAGGGTGGTTCAAACAGTTGCGTTGCATCGGCACATACACACACTCGGGGTTTCCATGGTCATGGTGTTCAAAAGTCAATAGAGGGGAGAGAAAGATCAAAAGATGTGTGTTATGTTGAAGCGCCTCGACATCGGAGACGGCCTAGGTTCCCTGCAAGTGCCAGTGCGCCGGCCAGTTCCGGAGTGCCGGCAGGGCTAAAATAGTGACGAATGCAGGGAACAAGGACGGAAAAGTGTCACTCGTCCTGATTAACAGATTTTTTTATTCTTTGACGTTTTTTTTTCCCTTTCTTGACCAGTGACCTCAAACCTGGGCTCCATCAATCTAGTGTACTAATCATAGGTAGTGTACTACTAACAAGACGCGGGGACTGGCTGGAATGCGACCTGGTTCCTAGGCAGGTAGGTACAAGTCAGGAAAGGTGAGAGAGACAGATCATGATCGTGGATTTCAACTCATCGCCTTCTGTCCGTGTGTAAGTTGCCTCCCTCTCATCAGCACAAAAGACCCAAGGACGTGCAGAGGCGCAAAGTTTTGCTTGCTTCTGGAATGTCCGCTGCAGGCTCTGATGAGAGAAAGAATGAGGCCAACTGCTACCTTGCCTGGGATCCAATTGTGGATGTTGGAGGGCAAAGTAAGGTAACATCCAGTTCTGCTTGTTGCGTGCACACAGCGGAATATACAGAGTACTAGGTTACCAGATCGACCTGAATGAACCGCTTTTGCCCACTACTGAACGACCCTCCGGTGCTACGTCGCTGGTAGTCCCGCTGGTAGGCCGACCTACCTAAGGTAAACCTGACCTCGGCAGGGCTGCCTCTGGTGTAGTGTAGGCAGGTAACCTAGTGAGTGTGTACGCTACAACACTAGCGCTATAGGTGCCGAGTTGCGCCGTTTGTACCAGTACCCGAACCAGAGATGGGGTGGCGCGGGCAGCGCACTGGCCCACTATGCACCTTTCAGCTGCCTCCCATTCCCAGCGCCGCTCCCATTTGTCCGTTTACTTCCAGCATATGCAAGTCCAAAGACACAGCCCACTTTTGCAAGAAAAAAAGTGCGATGCTACTGCTGCAGCAGAGAAAAAGAGACAGGACAGGGCCAGTTTCGACTTTTTTTGCCGCGCATGACCCCAGGAGATCGGCCGACCGATGGACCTGCCGAGCAGTTGTCTACTGCTACCGCCGCCCAGTAGTAGCCTGTAGCTCAGAAGCAGGTTCCAGGAGGTACGACCCAGAAACAGTGCCCCTCCGATGGCCTGCTACTTGCTACCTGCTACCTGGGTTAGCTGACGATGCTATGAATATTCGGGGAAAACTAACGTAGGCACATATGCACTGTCGGCAGAGGCGAATACTGACCCGAGTCTGATTCCACGGTAGGTACCGTGGAAGAAGGCGATGCAACGACTACTATGATCGCCGGGAGACGGATATACTCCCACGGATTCAGTAAAGTGAGGAGTCACTAGTAAAGCCTGTGGTCGACGACTGCGCACTCCCACGGATGACAGGTACTGTAGCGTAGTAGAGGTGGCTACAACCTACCTACACTTACAACATACTGACTAACCCGAGCTAGCATGGCAAGCGAAGTGCAGGTATGTATCGATGGATGGGATGGGCAGGACACGCGCAGCCGATGGCCAGTCTTGGTTACCTTGCACCTCGATTCTTGGCCCATCCCAAGTTCTCAACCCATCATGGGTCTGGGCAGCTACTAGGTAGGTACCGTACGGCCTGTCGTCTACACTAAAAGTGACCTGACATGGGGCCTGACTGTCCATCGCCCGGGTCGGAGCGGGAGAAGTGGAAAGCCCAGAGAAGTAGTGTGGTTGTGTAGTGCGTGTGCGCGCAGAACGAGAGAGGATTATAACTCACCCCACCTCTCATCGCGGCTTTCTCTTGTCTTACCCTCCCTTCCTCTCTTCACGAGTACTTCGTCCTCCATTCTCTTCTTCTTATTTGCGGTTGCAAGGTGTGCAAGCTTAATACCCTGTCCCAGGGACCGCCTCGCTCCGTCATCACTTTTCTCTTATTATTCGTCTTTCCCGTCCATCCTCGTCACTCCCGGAAGCGCTTCTCTCCACCAAGCCCTCAAGGATTCTCTCTTAGTCACCGCCATAGAGTTCCCTCTTCCGACGAGTCTTCCTTCGTTCTGCTTTTCGTTATTGTGAAATATCCCACCCCAAAAAAGAGCCGAAAAGAAATTACCCTGTTCTGAGATCTGCCCCCCGAGGTACCCCCCGAAGATGCCCGTTCAATTGCTGCCAGCCTCCGCCGCGGCCTTTGCGCCGAGGGCTTCCTCTGTCAACGTCGTCCTGGGCTCAAAGGTCGAGCCGTGGTTAACACAGACCCTCAAGCGCGTCAACAAGGTCAAGCGCCCGCTCAACAGCGTACCCCAGCACCAGAGATGTCTGACCGATATCCTGTCGTCGCCAAACGCCATCTGGACCCTGACTTCCATCATGCTGCCCAAGCTGCCAGAGGCCGAACTACAGACGGAATCCAACCCGCTGCTCGAGGCCATTCGCAACTACCAGCTCCTGCACATCGAGGCTTATATCGTACATGTGGATATGGTCCTGCGCAACGAGGTCGCCTACAAGCTCACGCCAGACTCGATCACTGCTCTCATCGAGTACCACAAGGAAGTCCACTGCGTTGACGCAAAGGCCGCCACCTACGACTGGTCGGAAAAGGATCAGCAAGCCAAGAAGTTGCACGAGGACTTTGTTCAGGCCATCAACAGGTTCGTCTTCCGGACGCACGTCTCTGCCCTCGAGGGTCTGGAGGAGGAGGGTGCCGGAGAGTTGCTTTGTGGAAAGAGCGAGGACGTCAAGAACAACATCCTGGTCCTGATGAAGCCGCTTCTGCCCCCGCCGCCCAGGATCGTCGACGTCGTCCGCCAGCCTCCTCTGCTGCCCAGCTCCCCGGCAGGCGCAAGCATATGGTCCCAGTCCACGCCTTCGCCGGCCGCGGTCCCTGCGCCGGTGGATTCTTGGCGGGTGCTTCCTTCGAGCCCCAGCGTCACGTCGACTTGTTCGGATTCCACTCCGATCTGGGCCAACATGGGTCTGAGCGAGGTTCAAGTCCCTTCACCTCCGACTCCTTTCAGTCAGCCATATACTACTGCCGGCTTCTTCTACAGTTCGCCCATGGTATCGGCGCCCATCCCGGCACTGCCTCTGCCCAGCATGTTGACGGCGCACTGCGGTATCAACTCTGGCTTTGGCGGCTTCGGTTGGGATCGCTACCAAGAGTATGCTACGACAATGTGACAACCACCGCCCACAAGAAAGAGATCTCGGTTCCCGGTCGTTACCCATCCCTGAGAGGAGACATCCATCGTCTGCCTCAGCTCTGCTCCTCGGGCAGCTTGTACAAAGCATAAGGGCGTTTATTCGGCATCATCTCCACAGCGACTCGATATCACAACATCTCAGCATATATATCCCAGGGTTTTCTTTTTGGTCTCATTCAGGATTTTTCATTTTATAGCGAAGCGAGCGTTTGATTTTTTCTTTCGGGGACTCTCAATACCATCACCACCGCGAGCTCGGTCACAAGGCTAATCCTTTCCATCTCATCATGGGTTGGAGCCTGGGAGGGCTTTCTTTCCTTTTTCTGTTTTGTCTGGATCGCATTTACAACAGGGCAGGTCTTTGAGATATAGAAGACCGGGTTTTCTTATCACTTTAAAATAAGAGGTATACGCAGCAATGCAACCAACACCCAACACATACCCGGCAGAGACCGGAGGCAGAGATCATTTGGTTACCGGATTTCCTGTTTTTGTTTTTCTAGTTTTGTTTTTTTGGTTTACACGGCATAAAGCGGCTTTCTTTTTTGGATGATACCCCTATTCTGCGACTTGGGAACAATCACGACCTCCACCCAGTCTGCGCACTCGCTTCAAGTTTTCATACGAATTTTCCGGCCTTGTTACGAATGAAACGAACGACCTAATGACGAATACCTTATGAGCTCATGACGACTTCTCACGAAACTCGATCGACTTGACGTTGACAATTTCGGCAAAAGTCGTGCACTTACGGATTCAGGCGAGGAAGCAGGACTGTGTCTTTGCGATCCTCGTAGGTCGATTCGCAACAAACATCATCTCGTAGCCGAGACGCGTCTTGGAGGAACACGCGGTCAGAGGCAGACACTGGTTGTCGACAACACCAAGGCTTGCCACGGCGGCCACCCGGGATGCAAGCGGGACTTGAAAGCGATGGGAAGGAATCACAACTATACAAAGCTGGGCATAAACACACGATAAAATTTCTGCTGGGCAGGGAGATGCATAGCCCTTTACTGTCGTCAAAGCTAGCATCATCCCAGCCCGCCGACCATCTTGCCGGAAGAGCGCCACCGCTCCGAGAAGGCACTAGGAAGCGCCGCGCCGAGTGGAATCAAGGGAATGACGGCCTGCTAGTCGGGCCCTTCTGCCCCCTTGATGCTCGAGCAGCGGTCGGTCTGGGCTAGAAGGACGCGGAATGGGCCTCACGGCTTCAGTTGGCGGAGGGCTGGTTCGATGAACAGCAAAACTTGTAGTTCGTCCCTCTACATCTCGCAAGTCTTTGCTGGCTTGCGGGGCGCTCAATGATGAGATGTGCTGCGCGCATCTCAGCACTGAGCATGGGACGCTGGCCAATGGTATAAACAGTGTCCAGGTGACATTGTATACACCATTTGATTTGTGAATTTAGTAGTTAATCGAATACAAAAAAGAGTTACCACTCATTTGACCGTCTCTACTGAAGTGCTATTTGTGAATATGGCCTCATGTCACATGCAGAAGATTTTCGAAAAGCATGCCAAGAACGGAGTATCTAAAAAGAGAGACCCAAGAGCAGCTATAGTAAGACAATTCGGAAAATCAAGATTTCGACTTCTACCTACGAGGCTGTGACACCACACAGACGGGAGGCTGCATGTCCTGTTTCTAGAAATACTCTCTCCCCATCTAGGCGTCCGTGTGCCCCTGATTACAGCCGATAAGGCACCCGAAGTGGATGGGTGTCGTTCTCGACCACTCCTCGTAAAGGCATTCCCCCCTTGGAGTGTATGCATGCAAGGTAAGATGCTGAGCCACAAGCCCGCAGAGCCAGAACCGGAACTGGAAACCTGGGGGAGGGGCGGGCGATAGGACATTCGGATAATGGTCTGGTTCGACCAAGTTTGGTATCGTGCGTTGTTCCGGCTTATTGTCACTCTACTTTTCGCTCTTGCAGTCCGGTTATTCATATCTCGAAGGACGGAGGAGGGGCGGAAACAAGATATGCCGTTTCGGGGAAGATGGGAGATGGGCTGCGCCGAGATGTTGTGTATCTAGGTGTGTATGCAGTCATACAAGAAAGGTGAATATCATTTCCTGATTCGGGAGCCGGGGTTCTCGGTTGCGGAAAAGGACGCTTTTTACTAGGTCTTTTTGCAGGGGAAGTAAAGTTGTTAGGTAGCAGTATGTGAGATTTTGAAAATGCAGTCAGCTCTCGTCTTTTTACCTTTTTTGCTCTCGGGATCTGGACCTGCATTGATCGGGCGAGTGTATAGGTAGAAATGGGTCCTAGGGCTGAGAGAGCATGGTATGGGTTTGGCGGAGTTCAGTTGGTTGGCACACGCCGGATGACGCCGAATGATGGGTGGAAATCCCTTTTGTTGCTGCCTATGACCTCTTTTCGGCAGACGCAAGGCTCGAATGATATTTCCCCCTAGTTTGTTGGAACGGTGCTGTTGCTTCCTACAACTCGGGCGTACGGACATGGCCGCCAGGACCGCGCCTCGTCAAAAAGGCTGAGGTTGTGGTCGGTGTTGGTGCTGTGCAATCATGTCGTGCATCGATATGTTGGTGGAAAGACGTGGGTTTGTGTTGGATCGATTGGCTGGCTTACGGGATGCGGATGACTTACCAATCAGGGGATTGCTCAAGTATGACAGGAGACCTAGTCACGAAATCAACCCTTTTTGTACTGCTTGTCGGATTTTTTGGCGATTTCTATAGATTCTACCTGATTGATCATACTTATGAGGCTCGTTAAGTCAACAGCCTTGGTACCGCAAGCAAGTCACGGCCTGGAATTGATACACAAGACCCTGTGTGCATCTGTCAAGAAGTCTGCGGTAAGCACCGTTGTGTCAGGGCCAGTGTCTATATACTGATTCGGTCGTGAGATACTTGTGTCAAGTTGAATGAATGGATACAATGCCGTTGCATGCGCCAGTCTCTAAGACGTCTGATGCGGTAACGGTCAAAGGAGCATAGTCGTTGTCTGTTATGTTGCAAGTGCAAGCCTGTGGCTATACCAACCTAACGATATGCAATCAGATCACAAGCAGACACCCAGATATATACAATGTGATGAAGTGATAAGGATGCGCATTGTGAATACCCAATGTAGGTATGCAGAGAGTGTATAGGAAAAGAAAGGACCAAGACTTCTGATTCCATGAGTCAGGCACCACAACCAGATGCTCAGTCGACGTACGATCTACTGGAATAATCATGATTAGAATGCGATTGTCCATCAAGAGTAATGGAAGTTCAGATGAGCGTTCTTCATGTTAACACTCCCCCACGCAAGATGGAACGCGTCGGTTCTTGGGTTGGCCACAATGTCTACCTTGCCTGAAGAAAAAATCTTTGTTCACGCGCACCGCGCAAAAGACCAACAACACTCGCACTAGCTTCGACAAACGGGGACAGTTCACAACCGCGAGATACAACACACCATCGCCGAGATGGAAAAGCTGCAAGCATCGTGGAAGCAGCCGGACATGATGTCCAGAGAAGAGATCGGAGAGGCCATTGAGCTGCTGCAGCGCGCGATTCGAGTCGGCAAGCACACCCTTGGCGACATTGAGAACCAGGCCCGCGACTTGATTGAAACCAGCAAACTGGAGCTTGCCAGAACAATGCGAGATGAGAAGAGAATAACAATTGAGCAGACCATCGCAAAGAAGAGAGCACTTGAGCGTGCCACCGCCGAGTGGGTAGATAAGTTGGATCAAGACCCTGTACCTAAGGTTCCTCTACCTGAGATTCCTCTACCTGAGGTTCCGACGCAGTTGGACGAGGATCGCCGAAAGAAGAGACTGATGAACTTCACCGGCGACCTCACACCGGCAAACGCTCCTGCCGGCATTGTCAAAGGAGAAATCGCACGGACGCAGTCCTTGGTCGATGTTCAACCTCTCCCCAAAACCACTGACTCGGCAAACAATGCAACAACATTTACATTTCGAGGCCCGCCGAGCCTGCTGCGCTTCTTTGAGGATGGATGGGCAACAGCTGCAGAGCAGTACTCCAGACCAGCAACTCCCTTGACCATATATCAAGAAGTAGAGGTCAAATCGCCAGGCGACTGTCCCGAGAGCCCCGACACCCGCGAACCCCGACTTCGCCGCAGTGAGGGAAGACTGCCTTCTGCAGATGCAGACGCCTCCGTTCCAATTGATGCTCCGACCGGAGATCCCCAAGAAGTGATCACACCGTCAGACATCTCTCCGGACACCCAACCTCGCCGCGAAGCGACCGATATGGCAGAGGACCCAACGACACAGATGTGGCTGGAAGTCATGTCTTTGGATAAGCAGATCACCAAGCTCCAGGAAGAAATGTTCGACTCTTCGTCCCTTCGAATTCGCAAGTCTCGTCACACCAGGCTGCATGGCGTGACCCGAAACGACACACGCCTAATCATCATATTGAAAGAGGATGCCGGATGGAGCTTCGAGAGAATCCACGCCTATTGCAAGGAGCACAACAACCCCAACATCACCATAGGCCAATTGGAGTACATTTGTTCAGAGTTTTTCCCGGACCCTTTCGAGTACACCATCTAATCATGAGCGACCGCCAAGAGTCGCATGCAGCATCAGCGTAGCACTTTGTCCCCTCTTTGCGCTACCACGTCAGCCTCGCGGGTGCGATCACTTCCCGTTACACAGAGCGGCAGCTGGAGAAAAAATGAGGGGTGACAGAGTCTCTGGTGGCGACCACTGTGCGATCTTACTGCTGACATTTCGTTCACGGCTGCGAAACTCGATCTTGATTTTCTTTTCCTTCCTCGTTCCAAAGTTTCTATCGTTTGTACAAAGTCATCAAACGCATTGGGAGACTCATCGCGAGAGACTTGCTCTCGTCGGATCCAACAAGGATTCATTTTTCCAATCGCCATTCACCACCATGCATCTTTCTGTGGTCTTCAGCCTCGCGTTCGCCGTCGCGGGCGTGCAGAGCACGTCTCCGTACTGCCTTGGGATGACTCAGGATGTGGATTGGTGCTGGTAAGGACCCTCCCTTGCTCTGCGAAGCAACGAGAACCTGAATTTGCATTGCTAACAGCTCGACGCGTCTAGGAACAACTTGGTCTATGGCAGATGCCATGACAACAAGCTTGTCGTGACTCACGACTGCGACTACAAATCAGAGACGTGCAGTGATGCGACGGGCAGCGGTGCAAGCTGTGTGGATAAGCCCAAATGATAATAGCCGGGAGAAGGCTTGCGAATGTAATGATGACTTGAAGCAATGAGGAAAAGGAAGGAAGCAGATCTATGGTTCACCAAGTCGCAGTTTTCTCTGAAAGATTGCGAGGAATTGTTGTGACGTCTAGGGTCGATGTTTTCGGTTCGATCTCTCGACCTCGAACTGTCAGACACGCGAACAGGAGATGTGTACATCAATTCGAGGATAATAATGTAATGAAATCAACGATCTGGTGCGAACACTGAGGAACTGACACCACCCACGCTATCGCAGATGAAAAAGCTCTAACATGCAATGAGTCCGTTCCATTATGGAGCCATGCCACAGCGTCGACGAGTCCCAGGGTATAGATCACGTCTGCTGCATCATGTCTAAGAGAACTTGCAATTTAAGCATGTTTCTTGCCACAAGTCCATCTCAGTATTTGCTCTCGATCTGACTACCACTCCTCGCCTATCGTAGGACTTGATTGTCCTCTCTTATGGTGTTATTTGTGTTCGGCTGCACATAATCTGTATTGAATATGCAAGCCTGGGCACAGCGCGTTCTTATGTATCTGCACAAATAACGAATTTCTTCATTCAAGATAGAGCGTCAGAGGACAAGTGTACGCCGAGCCCTGGCAATAGCTACGTAGTCTCCTCGGCCCACACGCTCAAGATCTGACCGCCGCTTTCTGTACCTCGTAGAGGCTAGAGTCTACAATACTGGAGTCTAGTATACTATAGCATCCGGCCCCACTTGCTCTCTTCAATAAAGACCCAGAGACCCTCAGCTCGCAAGCAAAGAGAGCAAGTGGGTCCGGCAGCCCAATCATGGTCCTCGATTCGTGGTTGTAATAGGAGTTGGGTATTGCTTCAACGTCTATATAATACCGTCGACGACGTCTCTGCTCAAGAGAATGAAGTCCAGACATCAGACACTTACATATTCACATCCATCTTCACCACATCTCATTTCATCTTGATTCTCTTCCGATCAAACAGAATAACAAATCACAATGTCGTCCATCCGTCGCGCCGATCCTCCCCTGCAAGACAGCGTCTTCAAGATGTTTGACATGACTGGCAAAGTCACCATCATCACTGGAGGCTCTGGCGGTATTGGCTACGAGGTTACTCGAGCCTTGGCCGAAGCTGGCTCCGCCGTGGCCCTTTGGTATCACTCCTCGTCTACCGCGCAGAAGCAGGCAGAGACCATCGAGAACGACTTCAAGGTCAAGTGTCGCGCCTACAAGTGCGATGTATCCAACTTCGACGATGTACGTTCTGTTCTTATCTTCTTTCTCCTACAAACTTAGATCCATGTCTGACTGACTTGTCAACCCAAAGGTCTGTGCCGTCGTCGACAATGTCGTCCAAGATTTCGGCAGATTGGACGTCATGATCGCCAATGCTGGCAAGCCTTCGAGAGCTGCTGGCCTAGACGACAAGCTCGAGGACTGGCACCGCATCGTGGATCTCGATTTCAACGGCGCCTTCTACTGCGCCCGTGCGGCAGGCGAGATTTTCCGCAAGCAAGGCTCGGGCAATCTGATCTTCACTGGATCCATGAGTGGCCACATTGCAAATGTTCCGCAACTGCAGGTAAGTCATCAAATCAGGAAACAACATCCCCCTCACTCGCATTGAAAAGAGACCCCGCTGATCATAGTACACTCAGGCATGCTACAACGCCTGCAAAGCCGGCGTCATCCACCTCGCCAAGTCGCTGGCCGTCGAGTGGGCAGGCTTCGCCAGAGTCAACTGCGTGAGCCCCGGGTACATCAACACGGCCATCTCGGACGACTGCCCCCAGTCGCTCAAGGATGATTGGTACTCTCGCACTCCGATGCGCAGAGATGCGGACCCGAGGGAGCTCAAGGGTATCTACCTGTACTTGGCCTCGGACGCGAGCACCTTCACAACGGGATCCGATATCTTGGTAGACGGCGGGTACACGTGTATTTGAAGCGTTAATAGTCTGCTACATGGACAACCAGGAACCTAGTTCCACTATGAACATACGTAAATACAAAAAAGAAGTTACAACGAAATAACGGCCCTCACGAAGGAAGTGGCCATGAATGCGGCTGCTTCACATCCTCCTGCACAGTCGGCCCCGAATGGACATTGACCGTGTTGCCAAAATTGTCGTTCGTCACGCTATGGCTGGACAGGGGCGAAAACGCATCCTTGGTCGGGCTGACCGGCGACAGAGGGTGGATTGCTTCCTCGTCGTCCTCCACGCGGGTGTTCAGGATCGACATGCCCCAGGTCATGTTCTTGCGGATCACCGGGCGGCTGTTTCCCGAGGCGTACGGGGCCGACGACTGCTTGGATGCCGCGGTGGTGCCCCAGGCCTTGGGGCGGATGGATATCCAGACCGGTCGCAGCGTCGGCAGGCAAGCTTCATGGCGTCAGTCGCTGTCGAGGAACGAGAGTCTGGGGTTTCTATTGGACTTACCTGAGATTATGGCGAAATCGGCCTCAACCGTGGCCCAGATTGCCTGGTCAATGACGTTCCAGGTCATGTCTGCCGTCGTCGGCTGCTTAACCACGGCTACGAGTCTCATGATGGATGCCAAACAGACACTGCAGCTAGTTAGCACACCTAGAAAGTTTTATAACAACAAAAGGCGGTTGTCTTACAAGCCTCCCAGAAGGAACATGGAAGCAATGGCTCTCTTCTGGTTGCCGGACACGTTGAGCTTCTTGACGTATGGTAGAGGCAGGACGAGAAGCGCGACATCGATAAGGATATTCGGAATCGAGATGGCAAACAGGAACTTTTGGCTGTCGACATTGCAGTCCGCATCCACGGTCTTGTCCCAGAAGCCGCGAGTCGGGATGCACTGCAGGAGGGTGAGGAGGAACTGCATTATCTTCTCGTCAGTGACAGAAATCCTCGATGATCGCGTTGTCACTTACCACGGTGATTCCCCACATGAAGACCAACGAAGCCATGATGCCAATCGGGATCTTGATGTTGGACATTTTGAAGATGCGCCAGTAGAGGGCGAGGATGGAGAACTTGACAAAGACGATGACGCCCGTGTAAGTCAGCTCGCAGGCAAAGTCGGCAATCAACAGATCTTCCATGACATTGGGGCCGAATGTCTGAATGTGTTTTCCGAGAGCGCGAGGGATCCCTATTCGTTCTGATTAGTACAACCCGAGAACAAGAACAGCTGGAGAACAACTTACACCAGAGCAAAGTAGCCGTGAGGCCTATGGCACAACCCTAGCAATCGTCAGCCCTCAGTCTTGGATCCTATCTTCGTTCTGATGGAAAGGAACTTACAGCACTGGCGAGAATAAGCCAGTCGTCAAACCACATGCCGGCGCCTCTGCGTCGTCGACACCAGACTCGGAGGCCGACGCATATCAACGCAATGGCGCACGGTATCGTGGACGACGCGTACAGATTAGGCTGCCGAGTCTCTGTGAGATCGGGCAGCGTCGTTTCATTTGACATTTTGACGAATATGCACTTGGGCAGGGCGATTATGCAGAGATAAATCACTCGTGATTGGTAATTGCGAACGGTAGCATCGGAGCAGGTGAAGATATATCATCGGTACACAAGAAACGCCTCTGCCCGGTAGCGAGCAGAATTCTTCCTTACTATTTTCTGCTCAACTCCGCACTCTGATCTGATATTGTTCCTGCTAGGGTCCTTTTCACTGCCCAAACTATTCCCGTATGCCACCCATGGCATTATCGCCTGCGTAGGATTCTGCAGGTGAAATTGGTGTCTATTCCTCGGCCACGAAGAATTCTGCAACGATCGGCACGTATGAAGAATGAGGTATGCACAGTGCACCCAGGCGACTCTCGCCCTGACGCTGGTTCTACAAATGCGGATGCATGCGGGATGCGGCAAAGACTGGGGTTCTCGTATGGCATGATGCAGAGTTGCGAGGAGATCGGACCAGTCAGACTACGCATGAGCATGACTGACGCTGACCACCCTATCTCGACATCGCGATGCTCCAGGACCGCGATCCTAACAATGGAGCATCACATTCCCTCGCCTTCCGGGTTTGGCATCACTCATCACAGACGGCATCTACAGTCGCCAAGAGTTCCCAGTTCGGGACTTGGCGAGCCTGTCAGTGTTATTTCGAGCAGCGTGGAGTAGCGGAACATCGCTCCCGGCGATCCCTTCCCGTTGCCCTGAAGGATCATCCCGGACGGGGGTGAACGCAGGGATCGCTAAAGGACCGAGTCTCTCAATGTGGGTATGGAGAATCCCACAATAACCAGGCACAAAGGACCTGAGTACTACAGATACCTATCTGCAACATAACAGTAAGCGGGACAGGCAAATCGGCAGTGGTGGGTTTGCTTGCCCCAACCGTGAAATAATCAGTGGGCTGAAGGACTCGAAGTCTTTTTACAATGAAGTTCATGATATGTTTCTCGGGGCTAGGGAGTGGAGCGATGACCACCGACTATTTCGATGCTACTGCATCCTTCGAGTTGGTCCCCTGGCATGGATGAGAGCGACATCGCGGAAAGGGCTGCTTGTTATATCTCACTTTGTCCCGCCGTGGACCTTTGCCCAACGGGCGTTTTTGGTGAGATGATCGATAAACATAACGACTACACTATCCAACCGTAAATTGCAAAAGACTTCTGACCTAGCTCACTTGGTCGAGATACTGTACACTCTTTCTCACAAATACGAATAGCAACATGTCCTCAAGCAAGCCAGAAATCGTGCTCGTGCCCGGCGCCTTCGGCACGCCGGCCGGCTTCGACAAGCTGGCCAAGCACCTGCACGCCGCCGGCCTTTCAACGCACGGCGCGGCCTACCCGAGCTGCAACCCGGCGGACCCGGCTGCGGCGAGCAGCGCCAAGGACATCGCCTTTGTCCGCGACGAGGTCCTGCTGCCGCTGCTTGACGTCGGCAAGGACCTCGTCGTCCTCGTGCACTCGTACGGCGGCGTCGTCGGCGGCGGTGCTGCCAAGGGCCTCGACAAGGCGAGCCGAGCCGCCGCGGGCCAGAAGGGTGGCGTTGTCGGCTTGATCTACGTCGTCGGAAACATTACGCTCGAGGGCGAGTCCCTCTTGGAGGCCGTCGGGGGCGCCTATCCCCCGTTTATCAAGGTCGGCAAGGTTAGTCAAAGTCCGAGGGAAGAACCGCGACCGATTACGTGCTGACATGTATCACCAACCCCAGCCGGGCGATGGCCTCGCCGTCATAGAGCCGGCAATGGACATCCTGTACAACGACCAGGACGCGAGCCGCGAGGCGGAGCTGGCGGCCTTCATGCAGCCGCACGCCGTGGCCGCGTTCGAGACCCAGCCGTCGGCGCCGGCGTGGGCGGACGCGGCGTTCGACGGCCGGCGGGCGTACGTGCGCACCCTGGATGACAATTGCAACCCGTATCCGCTGCAGAACATCTGGATCGAGAAGTCCAAGGTTAAGTGGGACGTGGTCGACTTCAAGTCTGGGCACATGCCGTTCGAGAGCAAGCCCGAAGAGTTGGCGGTGCACATTGTCAAGTTCGTCGATGGGTTCCAGAGCTTGTGAGCAATGCTCATGGTCAGAGTTTCCAGTGGATGTATAGATTGTAAGATAGGAATAAATCATGTATAAGCACAATACAATATTTAGATGGATATTGGTTGTTGCAATTTACTGCTCTCAGCTTCTGTGAGACAGATGCGCTTGTCTTTGGTTTTGGTTTCCCATCGCAACACTGGGAATTAGAAGTCAACGAATGATAAATCTAGCACACTACACTACTTCGTATATCAATTAGCATGAATGTTGGGGTCGATAGGCTGATGAAAAAAAAAATCATACTTCTACAAACAAGGATTCCCAGCATTTCCGAGCGGGCAATGTTCATCCAAAAATGGCTTCACATATCGTCACATCATTCGAACATCTCAAGATAGTGGCCCATGGAAAGCAGAACCCAGGACTGAATTGCTCACATCAAATTATGTCATTGCTTCTCATCTATTCCAGACACAATTAGGAAAGACTGTCAGAAACTTGGACAATCACATAGAAGAATGGCCCCCAAATTAGAACAACCAATGTCATCGACCAATTCGTGATTTGCGGGCCACGACGAAGTACAAAGTATGCACCTCACATCAGCCCGTCCCCACTTGAGAACCGAGGATGCCGATAAAAAATAGAGAAGTGCCATTATTACAAGAAAGTATCCATATAGGGACCCTTAACTCAAGACGATCTCGCGGATGAGTGCAGCTATTACGGGAGGTTGAGAGTCGAGGCCCAACATCGAGTACATTGTGAGCCCGCACTGTGGGAGACTAATACGCCGGGGACCGATGAGGTGCTAGCCTCTAAGTTGGTACTTTGTACCATCAGTCGACAGATATCATCTGTTCGGCGATAGGAAAGAAATTTCCGACTCGAATCACGGCAGTTGAGATCATGGTAGATATCATATGAGTTCGCTTATGGCTTGCATATTTGCTGCAGATTAGGCGATGCTGATCATGTTCCTCCCTTGGATTGTTTTTCCTAGTTCTGTTATCAAGGTGAGATGGATGTCCAAATAGAGCAAATTTCATCACGCTGGAGAGAAGTCAATCTTGAGCTACAAGGCACTGAGATGGGCCGCTCTTCAAGGGCCATCAATTTAGAAGTAATTGGAATTCAAATGCGAGGGTGAACCCACGAATAGTCATCAATACATGAGCACATGTGTTGTTTCCAGTGGGTTTTGTCTATGGGACGGGAGAGGCTCGTGCCGCCCAAGCCACCCGGCTGTTTGGGGTGGGTTTGCATGGAATACATTCCTTCTGCAAAGGAACCGAGGTATGTGGTGATATTCACAAGAACCATGACCGCTCTATCCACGAATGCACAGTACACTCACTGGCGTGCTGCAAACACGGTCAGATCACAGACTCTAGAGGGCCCAAAGTCGTCCTTTGGGGGCCGTTGACGATGGATCCCAGCGAAAAGATCCTCACCTAACATACTAGCACAACGGCTCTGACCGCAACGCCAGTGGCTCCAGTGGAGCCCACTAACCATATCATAAGATCTTCAACCTGGGGGAGGGACCCAGACAGGCGGCACAGCTGGAATTGACAATCCTTCCGAGCCCATCTCTATCTCCCTATTCTGGGAACTGCAGAACGATTTTAACAAAACATATACCTGGTGCAGACAAATGCTTACCTAGCAATCTCACAGAAACAGTGTTACATTATGTGTGGATCCCCGCCTGTGCTGCATCGCCGAGGAGATGATAACATCGGTGACGATGGATTCTACGCTATTATGGCGTACCTAGCGTGCCGTGCATGTCCAGGGATACATACTACCAGGTAGGACGAAAATACACACCGAGGCCTGTAAGTCACCGCAAGGTCACTGTCGAAATCGGGCCAGAAGCTTGATACTACGCGGATGATCGACAGTACCCTAAACGGACGGAGGGTTTACTGTTTGTTCATCGGAAAAGCAAAGTCTTGGCTGTAGCACCAATCAAATTGTCCCTGCTAGACATGCGTATTTGGTATACTAACTTTTTGAATTCCTAGGTAGGTAGACACTCTGCCACTCCGATCGCGAATTTCTACGATACAGTCGTTTTCCAAATTGATACCATACCATACAAGTGAATCTTACATGAATTTGTGGGCGTAATGTGATCAAAACTGTCTTGTACACCGCGTATAAGTAAATAGACATGATGTTATCGAATCATAATTTCATTATTGTAGCAACTGTCTGAATACAGCTTCATCAACAGTATTGTGTAAAACCCCACGCCAAGTAACAAGATCGCTCGGACTCTGGCCTGTTCCTATGGGACTGTGTTCAGCACAGCAATCTTCAATCCACAAGGATGGGAACTAAAGTGTGCAATCTCCAGCGGAGCGAGTAACTACTCCGGGAATACCATAACTATCTATGGGTGCCATGGAGAGCAACTAGCGTCGAGATCAGCCCTGTATTGACCCAGAATCGCCTCGGAAGGATTCTTGGGCGCATTTAAACTGTAATGCTCGGGAGAACACTGCGTATGGGATTGCGATCCCTCCGCCGCCGTTTTGTGTGTGCCGGGGACCTGCTTGAATGGATCATGAATGCCGGCGACGTCAAGTGCGGAGCTTGATCAAGGAGATGGTCTTGTAATCCATAGACTCGTTCCTGCTAAATTTGTTCGCAACTTGGGCAGTTGTTGGACGAGCGTGGTCCACTTGTACACAGATCGTGCTATAGACTAGCACCGTGTTGAGATTCTATACTGCGCCATACTGCTTTGCTAGCGTCTGGGTCTCTGATTATTTGGCAGCTATAAATGTCGAGATGTATAAATATGACATCCTATAACGTTGACGCTCTAGTAGAGAATTCTCGTAGATATCGTATTCTTTGTCTCCAGTCTTTGTGACACCTGTTTTAAAAAGAATACCTGAGCAACCTACTCATTTTCAATATATGAACGGTCCTTGCTGTTTCATACAGATATCCCCAAACACTTTCAAGATGACGAGGACACTTCTCAACGACAGTGCGGACACATATGCCGCGACCAAACAGCCCCAACATACTGTCAATGGCTCAAGCAAGCCAGATGGGTGGAATGGTACACACATTCACAACCATAGCGACCCGTACGCTTTACTACGAGACTGCAACGCCAACTCTCGGTAAGTATTTGTCTCTTGTCCTCCCGAATACGGCACGTTCTAATACATTGGCATAGTTTGACCGCACAACACTACCTCTGGAAAGATCTTCTTGGATTCCTAGTTCACCCAGACATTCCAACGAATCAAGTAGATCTCAAGATTGCCGACGTGGCCACGGGGAACGGGTGAGTTCCTATATATCAGAGAGATATTGAACTGCCGGGACTAACAAAGGAAATAAAGCATTTGGCTTCACGATTTTGCCAGCAAAAAGCCCAACTCCATCGAACTCCATGGTTTCGACATCAGCCTGGACCAGGTCGGCCCCAAGCCCTGGCTGCCGGCCAACATGCATATGCACACCTGGAACTTGTTCGAGGAGCCGCCGCCAGAGTTCGTGGGCTACTTTGACGTGGTACACGTCCGGCTCATCACTGTCGTCGTCAAGAACAACGATCCCCGCCCTGTGCTGGAGAACCTGTCCAAGCTTCTGAGTAGGTTCTCCTCCCCAAGATAAAATAAAAAGCACAATGCTAACGAGATGTATTAACAGAGCCCGGAGGCTACCTGCAATGGGACGAGGTTGACACTATCGGGTGCTCCATCAAGACCGTACCCGGCGTCTCGGCTCCGAATCTCGACACACTCTTCTCACAGCTGAAGGGCCGCGACACGTGAGTTCATCTCCTATTCTACATTCACTCCCATTCACAGAAGCATGTATTAATATCGATTAGATGGAAATACGAACTCAAACATATCATGAACGAAACGGGATACTCCGGATCGGAACTATACACCTACGAGTATGGGCTCGGCATGGCCAGGCTCTGGAGTGACGTGTACGTTTGATTCTACTCACCCCCTGGTAAATTGTGTCATGATGAGATACTGACCAGACGCAGCTACGTCAGCACCTGGAAGGAGTTCGCCGACAACATTCTCAAGACGCCCGAAGTCTCAAGCGAGCTGGAGCGAAAGGGCCTGGAGGAGAGCCGAAGGGGCGCGGCCATCATGGTGCCCAAGCTGGTGTGGGTTGCGAAGAAGCTATAAGTTGCCCCGGCGCAATGTCTTTTGATCTGGGTTGATGGTTGTACAATGTAGAGCGAGGCTCGACTTATATATATCCTTCATCAAGTACAAATTTTTATTAGAAGGCAAAGCAAAAAGTCTCGTGAGCTATTCTTGAGCTACTCGTCGAGTAAACTGAGTATGATATACCGTAGACCAACTTTGTATGCTTGAGTACCGTATCATCACTTGTGGAGCCAGGACTATGCGCAATGAGGAAGTGAACCGCCAACAACCAACTTACATGCTCGACTCCATACCGTGGGCTATCGTCAACAGGGTCTATAAATTGAGGAAGAGGGGTACCAGGTCGTGGAAAAGCACATTCCATACCTGCGCACGGCACATATATTTATATTCTCTCAAGTTGTATTCCCATCTCTTGGAGTACCAGATTTCTCTTCTCTTCATCTTGGTATTTGACTTAAAAGTTCTCAATCTACTCAAAATGGCATCTAGACTAACTCTTGATGGTGGTATTGCCCTGGTCACTGGCGTGAGTACACTATGAAACCAATGTTCATGCTTCTTACAAAGAGCTCGACTAAATCTGAATAAAAATAAAGGCCGCTCAGGGTATCGGCAAAGAAACGGCGCTCGCCTTCGCTGAAGCCGGCGCCAAGGGTGTCATCTTCGCCGACATCAACCACGAGGGCGTCAAGGCCGCCGCCGAGGAGAGCTCAAAGTATGCGAGGCACACCGGGTACCGGGCTCTCGCGGTCAAAGTCGACTTGACCGACATGCAGAGCGTGCAAGACATGGTGGAAACGACGGTCAGGGAGTTTGGACGAATTGACTACGCCGTCAACAGCGCCGGAGTAAGTCTTGCACATATCCACACAACTCAAGATAGTTGTCCGATCATGCTGAGGGCGACTCGCACACTAACGACCTGGCCTTCAGATCGAGATGGAACACTATACCTCCTTCACCCCTGCGGTGGATCTAGACGTGTTCGCCAAGATGAACGACACCAATATCACGGGCGCGGTGCGCTTCGTCCGCGCCGTGATGGGGGCCATGTCGCAGCAAGAGCCCACGACATTCCCGGGGACATCGCGGCACGCATCGCGCAGCCTCGGGAGGGGTTCTATCGTCCTGATGGGTTCCTTGAACTCTCTCCTGGGCATACCGGGCGTCATTTCGTACGCGACCGCGAAGCACGCCGTCATCGGAATCATGAAGTCCGCCGGTAAGTCACCTCCTTCGAGCTCAGAAGTTTCCGCCCAGAGACGCAGCAACTGACCAGAAAACTCCCTCGTCCTTAGCTGTCGACGCGCTGGCCCTGCAGAGCGAGATCCGCGTCAACGCCGTCTGCCCGGGCTTCGTGGACACGCCCATGGTGCAGAACTCGATGAGCAAGAACCCGGCGGTCAAGTACGCCATCGAGACCCTCACGCCGCTTCGGCGGATGGCCACCGTCGACGAGGTCGCCGATTATATCGTGTTCCTGTCCAGTCCGTCGGCCAGCTTTATCAATGGCACAGCTCTGGCCATCGATGCTGGGTTCGCGTTGCCTGCGCCTCTGCCTCTGCCTCTGCCCACTGCGTAGGCATGGAATCAATAGGCCGCTAAATCACAAGAAATTTCCGGTTTTGCATCCTGTTTTGCCGAAGTAGTTTTCTTTTCAGCACAGTTCATTGTAGACTCTAGAATTCCATGGCAGAATGTTACTCCCGTGTTGGTAGAGTTTGAATTGTATTATGTATTATCGAGGATGGATTCGTGACCATTAAACTCTTTCCGAGATCCATTCCCACCACTTGTCCACCTTGCCCTCGAGCACGCTGCCTCCGGCCACGTCGATTTCGATGTCGAATTCTCTCATTTGGCTAAAGGCAAACTTTTCCGAGCCGTACTCGCCGAGCCAGTCCTCGTTGTCGTCGTCGGCTAGCTCGTCGGCGCCGACGCCCGAGGCCTTGAGGCCCTTGCTCCTGCTCTGCCGTATCCGGCCGAGCTCGGCCTCGAGGTTGCTCTTGACCAGGGACGCGGGCAGGGCCGTGAAAAGGTCCGTCTTGTTGGCGGCGACGAGCAGGTGCACGGCGTGGGGGGCCTTGGACGTCTTGCCGACGCCCATGCGCTTTTGCAGGGCCAGGAGGACGTCGAAGAGGTAGTTGGCGGCGGCGGCGAGGTTCTCGTCCAGGGCGGCGGCGTCGACAACGAAGACGACGCCCCGGAGCGGGTCCTTGTCGTTGATCTTGCCCATGGCCAGGTCGCGCAGCTTGCCGTGGCCGGGCGTGTCCTGGAGGATGAACTTGGTGTGCGAGCCCGGGGCATCCTCGTGCGCGGCCTCGCGGAAGGACTGCACTCCGTTATCGGTGGAGGTGGTCAGCTCGATCGACTGGGGAGTCTGCGACGTGTGCGTGGGAGTGGCATTGTCGCCGCGCTCCAGGAGGGTGAGGAGCGAGGTCTTGCCGCCGCCCGGAGGACCGACGAGCAGGATGGAGGGCAGACTCGTGTACGGCGTCGTACTGCTGATGTAGAAGTGGACGAGCAGGGGGGCGATGAGCACGATGAGCGCGCCGACCACGAAAATGGGCGTCGACGGCGTCAGGATGTACTCAAAGTACTGTTTGAGCTCGTCCATGGTGATGCGGTCCATGATGTATGCGGGTGCAAGCTGTAGCTGCTGCGGAAGCAGGTGTTTTCTTGAGCTTGTACGATCAAGCTCCTCCTTTTCTCTATTTTGTTGACTTGGGCAGAGTGTCGATCCCTCCTCAAAGGTCAAGCAAGTCGAGCCACGATGGTGCTGTGCTGTCCCAAAACGGTGCGATTGTGGTCTTATCGGAGAAGCCAACGGCCGTCAAGAGCTCAATTGCTTTTGCTTTGGGGCTCCCACCGCCGCTAATAACTCGCCTAGAGCTCAGCTAAACGGATGGAACTCAGGGTTCAGCTCGCCAAGCTTTTACAGAGTACCTTACCTGCCTACGCGGCTGCGGGAGGCTGTGACTTGACAGCACCTGGAGGCGTTCCCAATTGTTCGCCCCGAGGCTCCCTTTGGCTCCCCTCGGCCTCCCCTACAGTGAAGCCAGTGAAGCTTCACAAGGCATGACCCCTGTCTCCCAACTGTTCTCTCGGGGACTTTAGGGCCAATCGAACACGGCGATCGCTTCTAGCGCCTTGCTTGACGGTGGCGCGGCAGACGTTGACACTGGCTCGTTTCTGCAGGTAATGAACGGAGGGCTGACGAAGAAGGCATTGTCAAGAATAGCCAATCTGCACTTTTTTCTTCCTCCATTCTTCCTCTATGCGCCCGTAAGCCCTCCGCCTTGTCTCGGGGTCCCACTCGTAACACCATAAGACTTGACATCTTTTCGGGCGTTTCATCGATTCTTTGCCATATGTTCTTCTCCCTTCTGTGATGCTTCATCTGTAGATACCCTCGCGCGCCGAACGCCCTCTCCATCCCCTGGGCCATTGATCTGCTCCGTAATCTAGTCCGACTTGCCGAGTTCCGGGGCCTCGTCCATCCTCCTACTACCTTTTAGTCTCGAGCCGAAGCCAACGCGATCTCACTGCCGACAGCTTCCAGAAAACAAGAAGAACACCATACAAGAAGAAGCGAAACTTTAATACATCGCTCGTTTCCGCCGCGACTGATGTCGTCTACACCCCAAAATGGCTCTACCGGAGTCCCGATACAACCGTCCAACAAAGGAAGCGCCGCTGCGCCCCAGCTGAGCGCGGAAGCCATGGAGATGGGCAACATGCCTGGCGGCGACTCACCGCCTCAGGAGGACATCATGCAGCTCGCCAGAGTCGGCAACATCCAAGGCATGGAGAAGCTCTTCGAGAAGGGCGACTTCGACGCCACGTATGCAGACGACGAGGGCATCACCCCATTGCATGTATGCTACACAGCTTGGACACGTGCCCGCGTGAAGCGGAAAGAAGGAATGCTAACAACTGCCGACAGTGGGCCGCAATCAACAACCAGTATGCCATGGTCAAGTTCCTGATCGAGAAGGGCGCGGATCTGAACAGGAAGGGAGGCGAGTCCGTCGCGACGCCGCTGCAATGGGCAGCACAGCGATCCAACTATTATACCGTGAACCTGCTCCTGCAACATGGAGCCGACCCCTTGATCTCCGACGCCCAGGGCTACAACACTCTGCATATCTCGACGTTTAATGGCAACGTGATGCTGCTCACGCTGCTGCTGCACCAAGGCATTCCGGTGGACGTGGCCGACAGCTATGGCCACAGCGCTCTCATGTGGGCAGCATACAAGGGATACCCGCTCTGCGTCGACCTGTTTCTGCGATGGGGCGCGAGCGTGCACGAGACGGACGAGCAAGGCTTCACTGCTTTGCATTGGGCTCTTGTCAAGGGTTCTGCGCCGTGTGTCATGAAGCTCATCGAGTATGGTTCCGACAGGTTTGCTAAGACCACAACCGGCAAGACGCCCGCCATCACGGCCCAGGATCTCAACACGACTGGCGCCTGGCACCGAGCCCTCAAGGAGTGCGGCTACGATGAGGATGGTCACCCGGTGATACCTTGGTGGCCCGGAGCCTCCTTATTCTTGCAGGACAAGCGCACCTTTATGAATAGGTTCCTGTTCTTGCTGCCATTCTCCCTGTTATGGATCGAGCTGATGCTTCTCGCGAAACTGCCAATTTTCCTGTCTTTACCGTTTGCGCTGCTGGTCGGCTTTTCATACCAGTGGATGACGACACAGGTTATCGAATACGGACCTCCTGACATGAGACACTTGCACAAGACTGTAGGTACCACCTTGGATCACATGTTTTCACCGTCGCTAACTTGCAACAGCCATGGCTTGCAGGAATATTTGCTGGCTCTCTTTTCCTGGTTGCTGTGGGATGGTTCTTGACCGTCTTGCCAGGCACATTCTCTGACCACCCTCTGCTCAACTTTGCATTCGCGACTGCGATTGGACTGTGCGGATACTTTTATGCGACAAGCATGGTGTTCGACCCCGGTTTTGTCCCCAAGATGAATGGAATTGCTGAACAGAAGGCCGTTATTGACGAGCTTCTGAGCTTGTGGAAGTTTGACGAGTCCAACTTTTGTGTGTCCTGCATGATTCGAACACCACTTCGAAGCAAGCATTGCAAGCGATGCCAGAGATGTGTTGCAAAGCACGACCAGTAAGTCGCACTTGAACAAGAGTAAGAGGAAGTTTTGCTGACAGATTCTAGCCACTGCCCTTGGATTAACAACTGCGTTGGTGTCAACAATCACCGCCATTTCTTCTACTACCTGATCTTCCTGACGCTCGGCATTCTTTCATTCGACTGGTTGCTCTACGACTACTTTTCCGCAATGCCGGCCAGCTCGACTACTGAGTGCACAATTCTGGCCCCGAAGCTGTGCCAGGTCTTCAATACAGACCCCTACATTATCCTTCTCGGCATTTGGGCTTCGCTTCAGCTTACATGGGTTTCCATGTTGCTATTCGTCCAGTTTGTCCAGGTTGCACGTGCCATGACTACATATGAGAACATGTACGGTATCAATGATGGCTCGTCTGCCAGTGTCATGCACAGCTTCACAAGCACTGGTGCACCTCTTGACCCCACGCACCCCAACGCCTCGGCGCCGCCACCCAGCGCCGCCGACGACCCGCTGGGCAACCGAGGCCACGGACACAGGCATAAACAGGGCTTCTTGCAGCAATGGAGTCGCATTCTCGGCGTCGACACGTTCATTGAGACGGCCACTGGAAGAGGCGCTGCTACAGCCAAGAAGCAGAGGAAGAAGAAGAACCCTTACTCTCGCGGCTACGTGCAAAACTGCAAGGACTTTTGGTGCGATTCAGCTCCTGTCTTCGGGAGACGCGAACCAGGCGATGCCATGTTGGGCGGTCAGAAGGTCAACTGGACAGAGACATACGAAAGCCCAGCGGCTATGGAAATGGGAGGCAGAAGGGGACGGGGCGGCTACGAGACCGTGGCAGGAGAAGAGGTGTAGACGTTCATGATGTACGAGATACTAGACGGTTCATGTGGCAATCATGTGTGCATAGAGCGACGAGGACGATGGTAAAGCATGTTGGCAGGTGGCATTTTAAGGTGTTGGAGTGGTTTGGCTTGTGTATAACGAGAAGTGGCTGTACGCAGCCATACATGATTATAATGAGACTACTATATTTAATTCTTTACAACTGATCAAGGTCAGGTAATTTTGAAGCCTGAAAAGAGGCGAGAACTTGTCGTACAGATGTTCTAGAGTTCGGATCCGTGTTTTGCCCTATAATCATTTTTTTTTTTTTTTTTTTCATTTTTCCATCATATGGACTGGCTTACAAAACCAAAAAAAGTACCCTGATCTGAAAAGAACATCCAAAGTCTTTCACGTGTGACACTTTGTACCTGTTCATCATATTGCTATAGTCGGACCCACAATCATGGCCCGTGCGGTAACTACCAAAAACTCAGACTTCAGTTTGCCCCCCCGTCTTTCACTTCGAGGCTTCCGATTCAGTGACATTTTACATTATTCTCACAATCGAGGTGCCAATTTCATCCAAACATTTTCTGTCTTATAAAATTTTAGTTCTCTCGCATTGCCGCCTAGTTCTAGAAGATTCGGTTTCAGGTGATCGGGGAGGAGAAGGGAGAGTCATACTCATCGGTTCAGCAGCAGCTGATTCCCAAAATACTCTTGATAGAGGCAGCAGTCCTCGGTTCACATACCACATCAGCGGTCGGGCAAAAGACCAAGAACCCAAACCCCATAACCAGAGAAACGACATGGCGCCGCCGGCCAGCAACCTCGCGGTTCCGCTGCAAAAGGCCATCTGGTCACGCACGCAGCACGCGACGTGCAAGCTGACGCCGTTCAACAAGGCGCTGGCGGACGCGCTCTGGCGCGCCCAGTACATCTCGTGGCTGACCGAGTCGGGGGCGCACGCGCCCGACGCGAGCCTGATCGCGCAGTTCTCCCCCGAGGAGCTCCGCACCATGCACGTCGCGCACACGGCCAGCCGCCACAAGCGCCAGCTGTGGATGGGCCTGGCGTACCGCGGCGACGACTGGAAGGCGGCCCACGGCTGGTGGCTCGACAAGAAGGTCCCCGTCGCCAAGACGGTGCTCACCAAGAGCCTGCGGCAGAGCGCCGAGCCGCTGCGCTGGTCGGCCGACGAGGTCGGCCGTCTGGTGAAAGGCCAGGCGCTCGGCGAGGACATGTGGCGGAGGGGCCTCGCCGAGGGCCAGGGCGTGTTTCTTCAGATCGAACAGGAGAAGAAGGCCGGATCGACGGCGCACGCGTGGAATAAGGTCGAGGTCCTGGAGAGTAGGGAGGCGGCTGAGAGGGGCGTCGGTGGCCTGGTCGTGTGCCGCGTGTGGCCGTACAGGAAGAGGGTCGCCACCGACAGGAAAGACAATGCCGAGTTCGACGAGGTGGAAGGTTTGGAGGAGGCGGCACTGCAACAAAAGGAGTCCGAGTCGAAGCAGCAGCAGCGCGAGAGCAGGTACCACCGCGAAGCAAGGCGCTCGAGTCGGACGAGTCCAAGGCCGGAGGTTGAAGAGTCGAGTCCGGAATAATTGTTTGCTACTTCCGCCCGACATGGATATACTGTAATATTATGTATTGGTATACTGTACGATATGAGGAAGGTCCGCTGTTCTAATGGTATCGAGGTTCGTCACCCTCCCCGACGATACATGAGCGCGGCTACGATATGGACTAGAAACAGCAAAGATACCCAGCTTTCCGTGTCTTGCATAATGGTATCTTGCAGACAAGTTACGAGTGCTTCATGTTTACGGCATGTGGCATGTGGCATAAGGCTACACTCGGCACTTTCAATCCGTCTGCCTTTCTATTCTCACGCCTACCTAGTTCTAATAAGGACAGTCTGCAGTCTTCGATGGATTGGTGAGCAATAAGGCGTTGAATAAGGTTACAGGCTTTTGATCGTGGCGAGTCTTCCGAATCTGGGGCGTCGTTACCGCTTGGCAAACAAAACAACGTCCTGTCTTTAAATATTCTCTTGCTCCTCGACAGGCCCGCCACTTCTCAGGAAGCTCCCAGTCTGTGATCTGATCGATCGGGAAAACAGCCGGTGTCTAATTTCTGTCCGCCATCTCTGCTCGCCATCTCTGCTCCATCTCTGCTCGCCAGTATTCCCAATGGGCTCGTTAAGAAAGACAACTCAGCGGTTCCTTCAAAACTATTCCATCAACCCCTTTGAGGAAGAACTGATTTGCGCACCCTACACTAACAAGCCCTCCGCCCGCGATGGACCATGGCTTGGACCCTCGCTTCAACCCGCCCTGTCCTTCCATCCCAGTATCTTTCGGCCACGACGGGAGGTACTGCGAGAACTGCGGTGCTACCTTCGCGCCTTTCCAAGCCGGCGATGACCGCCCCTCGGTCCAGAACGGCGCTTCGTCCGGCAACACTATGGATTATCCCTGGCCCAGAACCCACGGCAGCTATCTACACTATGCCTACTGGTACTACGGCATCCACAGGGCCACCCGCAACCTCGGGTACTACCACCCCAGGAGCGGCCGGTGGATCGGCGTGGACATGGGCGTGAACCACCCGGACCCGTGCCCGCGCTGGCCCCTGCCGCCCTGGCCGAGCTACCCGTTCGCGCCCTGGGGTCTGGCGAAGTGGCCCGACAAGTTCCCGGACGGCGGGTTCTACGCGGCCGACGGCGAGTGGTTCAGCATCGCCACGGACGCGCGGCGGCCGCCCCCGGACATCGGCCCGCTGACGCTATGGCAGCAGGGGCGGCTGCGGCGAAGCAACATGGGGTGCCCCTGGAGCATCGTCCCCAACGTGGACGAGGAGAACGAGCGCTGGACACGCAGCATGGCTTCATCGGAGGAGGATGAGGACAACGCGAGCAGCGACCCGCCGCCGAGCCACCGCCGCGTCTGCCAGGTCTGCATCTGGCTGTGGCAGGAGCGCCACCCCGAGAGGAACACGCACCGCCCCGGCCAGACTCCCCAGCCCGCGACGCCGCCGCCGCCACCGCCGGTCCCTCGGGACCAGTACCCCCGCGCCCGGTTCCGCACCATGAACCAGACCCAGCTGTTCTGGGAGGTCGAGCGGCTCCACAGCACGCCGGCGTTCTGGGAGTGGAGGAACCAGGGAGGTGCGATCTGGAGCGACACCTGGGGGCAGCCGCTCAGCCACGAGGAGCAGGCGTGGGAGGATTACGAGCTCAGGGAGGCAAAGATGCGCGCGGCGAATCTGCAGGCGGCAGACCGGCGGAAGGCGGAGGATCGTGCTCGGGGGGTGGCAGCGCCGCCGCTGGGTTCTGGAGTCTACCTCTTCACGGCTGCAGGGAATGGTGTTGCTTCTCAGCAGCAGTCACAGGCGGTGGCTGACAATGATCGCAACTCGAACGACGCTCCCGACTCGAACGGCACTCCTGCTGCATCTAGCCCGAGCGATGCCGGGCCTAGCCCGCCGCCTTCAGGATCGGCATCATCGAACAATGAGCAGCTACAGGAGCAGGAGGAAGGATCGACCACCTCAATTTCCGCCGAAGGATCGGACCATGGACTGGAAGCGCCGACTTCCGCCGAGGGATAGGAAGCACGGTATTTCTTCTACCGCCACCCTTGGCCCCTGTATATATGAGACTGCAAGAGTCTCCATCTTGAATCGGGATGGATCACCGCGGAGACCGTCTCGCAGTAAATATGGAATCGAAAGACGGTTTGATTTCCACGTGGATTTGAATGGCATGGGGAGCCGGGCCCGTAGCATATCGACGTGTGCTTAAAGGGAACACTCTGTTGCCTGACCCTCTGCGTTGCTTCGACAGTCTCACGATGATTTTCTGACCTGGGCGTTTGTTGTTGCCGAGAGATTGATTGCCTTTTTTTTTTTTATCCTTTTCCTCTTGTTCCTGCTTCTGGAGTATCTCGGCTTATTTGTTAGACTTGTATGTCGTTGACATCATCATCTGGGGCGCGCGTCACGGCATACAGTCTCATTCCCACTTGTGCGGTCTTGCTTCGCGGTCGTTGCCTAACGATTGCGAACATGCTCTTTGCCCTACTCGTACAGTGGTAGTATAGTCCCTGTGACAGCGCGCGCGAAATTTTTTTGGTTATTATTTCGCGAATTGGCTATCGGATTGGCTGCAGGGGTTGCTTCGTGGACTTTTGTCTTGGTACAATGGCGGTCGGTGTGGGCTTACTGAGCTGACTGAGCTGACTGTACAAATGCCAAGTCTATGATGGAGTCGCCCGCGCGTTTGGATGAGAAAAAGGTGGTTATGGACGTCTACGCGATATTCATGAGTTCTTCACCACCAGTCTCAACGCTGTCCAGAGAAGACCTGCAATTATCACATTGTTCAGTCGCGTGGCAATGAGGCATTTACGAACCAAAAAGGTTGTTTCTTCATTAATACATTATGGGTCATAATCTGATCTATCTCATAAATTATGGCCTTTGGCTTTCTTTTCTCATGTATACCAAATCGGCATTTTCATCATGATTAGTCGTTCGTGATACCGTCATTCGGGACATTAAACCTCAATCCACCTGGCCATCCACTTCTCGTTGGCGGCCTTGGCCTCGTCGACGAGGCCGAGCTCGAGCAGGAGCTGGACGGCGCCGCGGACGCCCGACTCGAGGGCCGAGGCGATCCAGGCGTGCGTGTACGACGTCTGCTCGCCGACGAAGATCATGTTGTCGTACGTCTTGAAGTACTCGGGGATGTAGAGCTCGTGCTGGCCGATCTTGGGCGACGCCCAGCTGCCCTTCTCGAAGGGGTCCAGCATCCAGCACCGCCGGTTGTACTTGCCCGTGTACTGCTCGGCCGCCACGTCGCCGTGGATCTCGATCATGGCGTCCAGGATGTACTGCACGTGCTCCTCCTCGGACACGGACACCCACCGGTTGCCCCACTGGTCGCCCGAGATGTAGCTGGCCAGCATGGTGGCCGGGCCCGTGCCGTTGATGTTGTACGAGGGGTAGCAGACGCTGCCGACGCCCGGGATGTCGGTCGACGTCGAGCAGCCGCCGTAGATGGGGTTCTCGTAGTGCTCCCAGAAGCGCGTCGAGAACTCGAGGGCCACCTTGCAGGCCGCCGTGAAGGGCATCTCGTTGATGGCGTTGGTGATGGTCGCGGGCAGCGAGGGCAGCCTCCAGCCCTGGATCACCGAGAAGGGCAGGGCCATGACGGCGTAGTCGAACGTCTCGTTGGCCCAGACGGCGCTGGGGCCCGAGGTCACGTTGGGCGCCTTCTTCTCCCGCCACTCGAGCTGCACCTTTTGGCTCTCGGGCAGCCACTTGACGCGCTCGATGGAGCGGCCCATGGTGGTCACATTGTCCACGAGCGGGTGGAAAGACAGCGGCAGGCGGTTCAGACCACCGTCGATGGTCGCGTAGGTCGAGGCGTCAAAGTACATGCCCTCGTACAGGGTGTCCCAGAAGGAAGTCTCAAAGTATCCACCCGAGACAATGTCCGTGTCGTTCAGGTTGCCCTTGAGGTAGTTGACCAGGAAACCAAACTCGGACCAGTGGTCGCCGTCCTGGCCGTCGAGGCCGCCGGCGAGGAAGTCCTTGTGAGCCTGGTGCATGTTGGTGGCCATGAGAGCAGTAAAGGTGTCGTTGGCGAGAATGGCGTTCATGGTGTTGGAGAGCTCCTGGGTCGAAGCGTTGTCCTCCAGTGTGATGGCCAGGGACGCGTTGTCCGAGATCTGGGCCAGGGTCGGCGGGAGGCCAGAGTCCAGCTTGATGCCGTCGTAGTAGTAGAGACCGTTGTCGCTCGACTGCAACCAGGGGATGAAGTCGACACTCCAGTTGCTGGCGTGGTTGTTGAGCTTGTTCATCTCATCGGCAAGCTGGAACACCATCTGGTGGTCGGTGATGTTGAGGGTGTCGTTGCCCATGGTCAGAGTCTTGGGGAAACGCATGGGGCCCATCTCCTGGTAGGAGTAGTCGAAGGGTCCGCCGGACAGGTACTCGGTGTGAACACGACCACCGAGACGCTGAGAGGCCTCGATGATCTTGATGTTCTCCATGCCCGACTGGTGAAGGACGAGGTAGGTCATCAAGCCAGCCATTCCGGCGCCGACAATGGCAATCTCCTTACTCTTGGCCTCGGAGACGTCAACGGCGCTCAGGTTCTTGCTCTCGAGCAGAGCAACACCGTCGAACCACGGACCCAGGGTGTCGATGCCAGTGTCGTTGTTCATGGCAATGCTGAACTCGCCGCGCTTCTTGATCGCCCGCTTGTTGGGCTTGAAGTTCTGCGCAGTGCTGCGTCCGACCAGAGCGCCGTCGGCACCCCAGGCGGAGATGCAGCCCTCGGTGCTCACATCCCTGGGAATGTGCCAGACGAGTCTGGAGTCATAGTTCCGGTTGCTACGGGCGACAACGTGGTGGGCGTCGCGCAGCTCCTTGGCGGAGCAAGAGCCGTAGGTGTAAGTGACGTCTCCGTCCACGGCCTCATCGAAGCGGACGTGGACGTTGGCGAGGTGGGAGTCGAGCTTGGATCTGGTCTCGATCTTGACCGGAAGCGAAGACACGGGACCTCCGAGCGCTCGGCCCGCCAGGAGGGCAAGGGAAACAGGAAGGAAGCGCATCTTTGGGTGGAGGGGATCTCGCTGATGACTTGGCAAAGAGCTTGGCCAGAGACGATCTTGGGACACAGAGACACGCCCAGTCTTCTTATATACCACTCACCTGCGAGGTACTTGGTATCTCATCGGATCCGATCATGTCTGCGCCCTGCGCCCTGCTCACTCCATTCAGACTCAAGCCATAAGCACGACCCCGGCTCCCACTTGTAGCACATCGGCGCGGTCGGAGCAACGCAGGACCCCGTAAAGACGCATCCATCTCCATTGTCTGTTCCTTGGAGCTCCTCCTGTAAGGTAAGATGCCCTGCGTTGATCGACGACATCATCTCAGCTATCTCGCAAGAGCAGATGGCCGCTCGGCACGCCATTGGCCACAAGAATCGATGCCCGGCCAATTGGGCAATTGAGAAGTTGTACAGAGTTACAGGGTTCTTTTCTCCCCCGGCCGGTAGTCGGTCTCTTCGGCCAGAGCCGCTTGCAGTGGGACATCGTTCTTTATCTCTTGGCATTCGCCGTTCGGATGGCCTAGTGAGGGTGTTGGCCCACCCGTCCAATGGGCTCCCAGGCACATCCGAGCCCCCAGAGACAGACAGACAAGAGATCAGATCAGGGTGGGTGCACGTCATGGTGGTCGGAATTTCCCTTGGTGCCAGAGACCGGGGTTGGCTGCTGCGGCCTGCCCAGAGCAAGGCTCATCGGTGAGGGCACTCTTGAATATGGGGAGGTTCTTGGGAAAGGAAAGCCGCTTTTTGTGGGGGTCGCGCGCCGATGATGGGGTCCTCTAGGTAGGATCGAGTCTCCCCCGGATCTCCGCTTTCAACTAGTGCTTCCGTTATCAGCGTCCGTTGATTGATTAATACTTGACTGATGTCAAGGACTTCCATCGGTATTGAGCCGACGAGCAGCATGGGTAAAGTACGGCTATCTATCAAACTCTGGTCTAGTCTGGGATTCTTTCTTGTTTGCTGACTGATGGGTTGATACGCTGGTCTTCTGGCCACCGTCCAAGATACCGTTGGTCACTCGAATTGCAAAAAATCATCAGATACGGCCCCTGAGACCTTGGTGAACTCCCCGAGAGCCTTGTTCGTTCGGATTACATATCACGGTTCTGCCCAAGCCGAAGCCGAATTTCGGCTTGCGTTGCGCGCCTTTTACTCGACGGCCGAATGATACGGAATTGATGCCTGGATCTGTGGTGACTAGGTCAGCTTGGCGCCGCGTAAGCATTGGTTAAAGGTTTATAGATCGAATATCATGATTCCTCAAACCTGGGGTTTATATCGCCTCATGTTGCGCAAGTAAGACGCCAAATATTACTTTTTCGAGTCACCCGCCAGTTCTGCAAGATGTGGCGCTATTATAAGTAGATTATTCGAGGCAACTTTTCCGAGACATCTAAGTGAGTCGGACTTGGAGGAAATCTGAGCGAGCACCGGATCTCAAGGCTGACTGGTATACGCTCGATGCAGCAATCGTGTTACTACCATCAAATGGAATCAATTTTTTGATCTTACGTGAGTTCACTCTTGCGAGACGTGCACAAAGCAAATTGTTTATTGTCGATTCATTCCAGTGGCGCTTCCGGAACGGCATCAACACTACCTAGAGCAAGACATACAGGACTTCGTACAACACCAAACAGTGTTGGTACATACGAGCCTCGCTGAGAGAGGAATACTGAAAGGGACTGTCTAGAAACCCTTTCCGACCAACACACTTTCCAGTCCTTCTTACCCATCAACACGAAACCTTCCACATATTGGGGGAAGCCGCAAAACTATCAAGACATGACCAAGAACATATCCTCATAACAGACAATCCTCACACAGTGTATGTCCATCTTGGGACCAAGCAGCTTCAGTTACATGAAACATGATTGATGACAGCTGCGTACGTCCATAAGCGGAGTTCAGAGCCTTGGCTTCTCAGCCTCTCCTTCGTACAACATCGCCGGGTCCGATTCTTCGGCGTGATTGGCTTACAGTAGGAAGGATTGTATGCCAAGACGATGAGATCGTACAGTCTGAATGGCAATGCAAAGTGACTTAGTCTGCTTGGTGACTGCCTTCGTACCAACCGGGAGCTGGTTTATCGGAGGGAGCGTTCGAAGTCCTCATGCTGGGGTTGCTGGACAAACTGCCTCCTGGTTTGCCAATACCGCAGGCATGTACCTTTTCGGGCGCAAAGACTGGATGATCGGAGGCGACGGGAGGGTTCTCCTTCTCTTCAGGGGCTTGGCTTCTCCAGCCCTTGGCGTTCATAGCTGTCGTCGTAAATGGTCTGGCACCCCAGAGATAACGCGGTGCAGTGCTGAGAGAAGCACGAGGAGCATCCTCAGAGTCAAGGCTACGGCTCAAATCGGGCCTCTTGCCCACAACTGAACTTCGTCGACGCTGAGGTACGACATAGTGGCTTGCGTTCTCTGCCGAGCCTGTTGGTGTGGCGTTGATCTCTTGAGGTCCTGTTCCTGATGAACGTCGCCAGCCATTCGCAATCGGGACTGGTGGTGTGGCCTTGATCTCTGGGGTTTCTGTTCCTTCTGGGCGTCGCCAGTTGAGCTTGGATCTAGGATCGGTCGTTCCATACGGCTTGTTGAAAGGTTGGCCATGCTTCTTGTACACCTTGTCATTATCGGATTCGAAGCGGTACGGTCTTCCGGTGTTGAAAGGTTTGTTCAGAAGTGCGTCTGTCTGGATCTTCCAGATAGGCTCTGCCTATATGTCATCAAAATCAGCATTGGTTCACCTAATACCTAAAAACGTGCCATAAATAATTGTCGTACTCTTTGGGAAGCATGTTGAGGGACGACAGTTAGTGATTGGGAGACTTACCAGCTGAATCAGTCGTGGGCCAAAGTTCTCGACAACATCTTTAGCCATCTTGACACGCTCAGGATCATCGTCATTGTGTAAAATGTTCTCCTTTCCTGCTTGAGTATCCAGTGTTGCCTCTCGCCATTGTCGCTTCCACTCCTCAACAGCCTGGATTGCCTCTGGACTATCGATCTGGAGATCTTTGGCAACCATGTAGAACGAGGACCGAGCGCCATGAATCGAGACTGGCTTGAATACGGCGACCTTGGAGATCTTGCTGAAGAAATGGAGAGTCTTGGCCGTTTCAAGGCGTTCGATCTTGTGAAAGCGACAGACCAGAGTGCCACCGTTCTTGATTCTCTGAAAAGCTAGAACAAGTTGGGTTGTCAGCAGACGAGTATGCTCCTTTGTCTCGCGATAGGTAGCTCGTTGGTGAATTCGCAAGACGTTTCCGTCGCAGAAAACAAGGCCAAATTGTAGACTTTCGTATGGTCGCAACGTTGTGAACTGTGAAAAGTCCGGATGATCAGCTGGGATGTCGCCGACACCCATCTCGGAAGACAGCATGGTAATATCCATCCAGTGGACGCTCATGCGATCGGAATACTTGTCGTCGATGCACAATGGATGTCCACCCTTTTCGACTGGCAGCGAGATGCCGTGTGCGTGAGAACTGGGGACATTTTCCAAAATCGTTCCCGAGAAGCCTCCAGGCGACATGCAGAGATCGAGGAACTTTGTGTCACCGGACTCTGCCAAGTCGCCAGAGAGGCTGTGCAGTCTATCCATGTCGTGACCAATCTGAACCATCTGTTCGTAGAACTTTCGTTGCGTGCTTGGAGTAACGTTGTCGGCGGATTCTTGCAGCTTCTTGAAATGCGTGTCTGCTTCTTCATTGGCCCAGCCCTGCAGCAAAAGTATTGTTAGCATTTGAAAATGGTACAAATCAGAGCTAAACTGTGACTGACCTTGTTTCTCTCGATAATTGCTCGCAGATACTCTGTGGAGCTCTTCAGGTAGTCATGGAGAATGGGACTGCAGGATTGTTGAGTCAGCGAAACGATCTACAATCGGTGCGTGCGGTAAGATGGTAGCTTGCGCCACTGACAACGAAGCCATGATACGTACTGGATAGTGATGGCCTGGAGGCGCTCTTCTTCCAGCTTGGAGTTGATGATGCTGAGCTGCCGGAGAAGAGCGGTGGCATCAGCCTCCCCATCAGTGTTCGAATCGCCAGGGTGGGTTCCGTCGAGCTGATTGAGGTCCGAGAATCTTCGACCCTCGCGAGCAGGCTCTTGGCCATCTCTTCTCTGCGAGGAGCGGACATTCATGGTGTCCTCCATCGCGATTGGGAGCTTATGAACGATAGGGGATGGATGAGAGAGGGTAGGAGATGGCATCAATAGCCTAGAGATAGATCTGGAGAGGTAACAGTCACAGGCGGAATTGAAGGTTGACTTGCGATCAGTCAGGTTGTTGTCTAGACTTGGAATGGAATTGAATTTTGGAGATGGAGGTCCCCAAGCTTAAGCTCAAATAAACAAGTAGAAAGCAATAGAATAAATAAACTGCGACGGGCTATTCCATTCTGTGGCAGGCTGCCATTGTTTTGAAACCAGTGATTATTCCAGTGGGCTAACATGATGACAATAGGCCTGACACTATGCCGATTGTGTCTGCAGACATAATGCAGGGCTTTTGCAAGACTGACACATGATCTCTTCCTTTTTCTAGGAAGAATCGCCGTTTGTAAACATAAAAGTCAGGCCTGTCTATAAAACAGGTTCATCAATGCCCTTTGCAGAACAAAGAAGGGGGCCAGTTTAATTATATCTAGGCAGTCACTGTCAAGAGTCACAATATTGGTCATGTCTAGGCGCATGGGCGCTCGAGGTCTAGAAAAAAGACAATCAATGATTACTCCTGGTATCTAGAGACGTTGAGTCTATCCAGTCTTCCCGTCCGACGCAACCTTGACATCCGAGTTGATCAGAAAAGAGATCTATCTTCAATATGCATAACCAAATCCCTAAACGCTCAAATGCATAAACATGGCCATTAAATGACCCTAGCTTTCGTGATTCTTGATGCAGTCTTCTAGTGCTTGGACTGCTTGACCATCCATGTCAGAAGATCAACCTTTGTTACAATGGCCAGGGGCTTGCTGAGTGCCTTCTCATCGGCCACATGGGGTTCGGTGACCACGGCAGCGCTGTTCCACTCAAAGAAGTGGCTGAGTTCGGTAAGGGGAGTGTCCTTGGTGATCGAGACAAACTTGCGGCGCTGCTTGCCTCGGCCTTCTCGAGGGTCTGTGATAACTTCATCGAGACGACCAAAGTTAAACATGACATCGCTGACTGGGCTGTCACCAGTTGCTCGGCCGCGGGAAATATAGCTGAGCAAGTTGCCCAGAGTGACGAGTCCAACGAGCTTGCCGCCAGGGCCGGACAAGACGGGCAGCTGGTCGAAGCCCTTGTCCCGCATAGTCTCAATCGCATCGGAGCAGAGTTGCGAGGCAATGACGGATGTGACTGGCTTAAGTCTGAGCGAGCCGACCGTAGCTCCCTCATAGGGATCATGGGCCTTCTTGGTCGCATCTCCGTTGGAAACAGCCTGCTTGGCAGCCTCATCCACCTCTGGCAGAAGGTCGTTTGCTGCGAGCCAATCGTCGTCGGCAAACTTGCTTAGGTAACTTCTGATGCTATCTGGCAGGATGACAACGACAACATCTCCCTTGCCAAGACCCAAGTCCTTGACAGCCTTGACCATACCGGCCATGGCGCTTCCAGAACTACCACCAACGAGCAGACCCTCCTCGGCAATGAGGCGTCGGGCAAGCTTGAAACTCTCCACGTCGTCGGTCTTGTACCACTTGTCTACCAGCTCTCTGTCCAGGACATCTGGAATGAAGTCGTATCCAATACCCTCGACCTTGTACGGCTCATCCTTGTGCTCCTCGTTCAAGGCCTCAGGCAAGGCGAGGATACTTCCTTGGGGGTCGGCTGCCACGATCTTGACGTCCTTGCTGTGCTTGCGAATGCCCTTGGCCAGACCAGTGATTGTGCCACCAGTGCCAGCACCTGCCACCACACAGTTCAGCTTACCGCCGGTCTGGTGCCAGATCTCCTCTGCTGTGCCGAATTCGTGGGCGTTGGGGTTATCTTGGTTGGAGTACTGGTCGAGGATGTGGGCGTTGGGGATCTCCTTGACCAATCGTCGGGCGACACCAATGTGCGACTCGGGGGCGTCCCATGCGGCCTGTGTAGGAGTTCTAATGATGGTGGCGCCCAGGGCACGCAGGACGCTGACTTTCTCGGCCGACATCTTCTCGGGCAGGGTGATGATGGTCTTGTAGCCCTTGATGGCACCGACGAGTGCCAGGCCGATACCAGTGTTGCCGCTCGTGGGCTCGATCAGGGTGTCGCCGGGCTTGATCCTTCCCGAGCGCTCGGCCTCCTCAATCATGCGGAGGGCGATGCGGTCCTTGACGGAGCCGCCGGCGTTGAAGAGCTCTACCTTGGCGTATACATCGCACTCGATGCCCAGAGACTGGGGGATCTTGTTCAGTCGTACTAGGGGCGTGTTACCGATCAGCTCCGTCGCGGAGAGGACGGTCGCTGGAGGCGGCGGGCGGTGGAGAACCGGAGCGGCACCGTTGGTGCCATTCGATGCGGTCATGTTGGCTATGTGGTGCTGAGATTTCGTGAGAGCAGGGAGTGATATCTTGCTCTGCTTGATCTGATCAGGAAATGCGCAAAGTAGATGCCAGATTTCCCAAAAAATGCTGACGGCGGTGATGAGGCAAATCAGAAAAGGAATGTCGCAAGTCGAGCGCCCAGAACGCCATCCGAGAAGTTTTGCCCCACCAAAGCCGAAGGTAGGCGGCGGAGGCCGTAAGGGACCACCACCCACCTCAGGCCATTCTGTGTCATTGCTGGTTCTACGATCACATGCTAACACCCGACTACGTTGGCCAATTTGATGAATTTTTTTTTTCATTCAATACTTTCCTTTTGTTGGGCTAATTGGACTTTGTAAATATAATTCATTCACTTTCCTATTGTCCTTGTGGCATGCCTGGCTGACGGAGGCGAGGATTTTATTACCTAAAAGTCTAAAAATTTTGGAACTTAAATCTCCATATAGAATTGGCGCCAAGACTTGACCGGCGGTTGTTATGTAAGTGGTCTCTCTAAACTACTATTGCACGTTGACCTGAAAAACAATTCCACATATACCTAGAAGCAAACTTTTCAGGCATCATCGTTCGTATAAACAAGATGTGTTCTGTCTTCTTTGCCTCGGTGAGGTTTACTGGTCTTACGGCGTACTACAAGTCTGGAATACAGACATTATATGTCCGTATTGTACAAGACAGCCAGCTTGGTGTCTGCGGATCATATTACTCTTTTGGTATATTGATAACACAGCATCAAACTCTTATACATGTAGATTTTGATATAGCATTATTACTGAAACAGAAGAACGGGTCCTTCAACCAGTGAAATCTCGATATAGTATTTTTTATCAACACATTTTAATTTATACCCATATAAGAACAGCAAGCCCACAAGATTACCTAGATAATCAACTTGGACTGGAATATTGTGAAAGACGTCGTATGTAGATGATTGCAGACTGCTGACACGTACACTCGACTGGGTATAAATCAGACAAGATCCTGGACATAAACATTATAAAGTATTTTTCTCGATAGAACAGTGCTACATAAGCACTGGCGGGAAGTCGCCTTGTAATATTATGGCATCATCCCCACCGTGCCTCTCAGCCTCCATAGCATATCTAATGGATTAAGGAGAGAAGAGAGTTATCTTGGATTTATTTGGCAAAGTCAGCAATCAGGATACTAGGCGCTGGACGCCGGTCCATCAAGACAAGACCTCCTGCCCTTACACTGTCGACCATCTTGTTCTATATCAGCGATCCGCTTACTTAATTAAATAAACGCAAATCTGGCGCATATGCCATGATGAGGAGAGATCTGGCAGGACTTCCTGGGTTGATTCGAGGTTGTCTTGGAGTCATGACAGATATTGATGTGAATAGAGAAAGTACGCATCAGCACCCACTTTGACTTTTTGCAAAACAGTATGCAGTGAAAGAGCGCAGTACACAAGTAAGTATCAAGAGGACCTCGGCGCCCACCACCGTCTCGAAACCTTACTGGGCAACCATAGCCCAGTCATCATCAACTCCCCCTTTGCACCTCTCTGGGAGAACTCTGGGAGAACCCCGGTCCCAACCTCTTTGTTCCCGCGGGGGCCTTATAGCTCCCAGTAGTTGCAGAATTCCCAACAGCAGATCTTCCAAACACTGATTAACCGGTTATCTGGCGCAGTGGTCTCGGGAGAGGCCTTTACTGATCGCTAACTTACTAGTTATCCGGTGCGGCGTTCGAACACCGTAGAGGGATACTGCTAGGAAAAAGAGCGGTGGGTTGCTCAACCAGTTTCAACTGGAGTTTTCCGGACTTCTAGAGTTTCTTTTTTGCCAATTTTTTCTGTGATTTTCTTTAGTTTTTGAACACTTATTTATATCACTCTGACCCTCCCATGCATTTAATCTATTTTGAGTCTATCCATCTCTTTTTGAAGTCTTCTTGCTCAAGTATTATTTTATTTTCTTCAACGGAACGTCTAGTCATTTGAGCCGACGCCGAGGGCAGAGTTGCAGCTAGGACTCTATCTATCTATCCCATCACTAAGAAGCAAAACCACCACCATTGGAAGATATATGTATTTGAATTCCAAAATTAGTTCACAAAGTTGACACCAAACCTTTTCTACTCTCGAGTCCCAATACTTGCGATAGGCTATGTTGGTTGTTGGAGTTCTTTGTCGCCACATCCGAAAACGGCCAAACAAGCAAAGAAGACACAATTGTTGCATTATCCCAAGCCTCTTTGACCAAAGACGACATCATTGGAAATACCGATGTTGCAGAAAATATCCATTGTAAGATTCATATTACTCCTGCGTCACAACTGAACCTAGTTACTAATGGATCCCCAAGATCAAGCACACCCGGGCGAGAACGCCCAACCCGTCGAAGAAGAGGAATTTGTGGAAGATGAAGACCCAGAAGAAGACGAGATCGATCCCGACGAGGAGCAAACGATCCAAATCTCCCCCTGGTCGGCCGAGATCAAAGACCACCCGTCCCCGTTCACCCTATCCACAACCACGGTCTGCATCATCGCACAGCTCCTCCTGGTCCTCGCCAACCTCGAGACGCAGCACCAGCTCTTCGTCCGGTACCACATCTGGGCGTACCTCCGAGATGTCCTGCTAGGCGTCTGGGTGACGCTATTCGCCTCGATCTGCAGCACGTCGCTGTACGAGGGCATCCTGAACGACGGCGAGGGCATCTTCCAGATTGCGTGGCACGTCGCCAGCGCGGGGCCGCAGATCCTGATCCGCCGCACCGCGGCGCGCCTCGGCCGCATCAACGCCCGCATCGCGTGGTCCGACGACCCGGAGCGCGCGGCCGAGCTGCTCGGCAACGGCGACGGCGGCTGGTACGTCGCCTCGACTCTGGGCAACGCGCTGGCCGGGCTCTGGGGCGCCGTCGTTAATCTCGCGGTCCTGTTCTGGTGGGACACTATCCCGTCGGTCGTCATCGGCTTCTCTTTGGCCCTGGTGCAGCGCTACATCTGGGAGGCGCGGCCGCTGTACAAGCTCATCGAATCCATCAACATCGGGGGCCTGTGGCTCGACCTGGCGGTCGACCGCGACGGGCCCTGGGAGCCGTGGCAGCGGCTCGTCGGCCGGGCCGCGCTGCAGCTTGTATTGTCGGCGGCGCTGCTCCAGGGCATGTTCCTCTGGCGGTTCTACGCGGCCGAGGCGGTCGAGATCTACAAGGACCGCGAGATGCTCGACAGCACCCGGCCGGTCGCCACGTGGCTCCGCACGACGGCCGTCCACCTCGTCGCGTATACGGGCTACCAGATCGTCCTGGCCGTGATCCCGGCCCGGGTCTGGCACGTGTCCCTCGGGCGCATGGTCAAGGAGGAGTTCCTCCAGAGCGTGCGCCGCGGGTCGTTCAAGAATGCGTGTCTCGCGCCGGGCTCGACGCCCTGGGCCAATTTCCGGGGCGCCCGCTGTCTGCAGGACCTCGGCTGGCTCGTCATTCTGGCCCTGACTACCCTCGTCGTACACATGACGCTTCGCTACATCGTCAAGAAGCTCGCCCGCGCGGGTTGGTGGCTCTGCGAGCCCCTGTTTGTGTGGCGGACGCTCTGGATCGCTCCCACGATAGCGCGGACCAGGCCGCAGTTTCTCGAACAGATGGAGGCCGACTTTAGTCTGGATGAGAATTTGCAGTGGCGGGTCTTGATGACTTTCTTGGCACCCAGGTCTGGTTCTCTGCCGATGATGGTACCGGGTGGTTATAATGCGGAAGGCGTTTGGTGATGACCTTGCGCAGTATCGGGGGAACGAGAATGGCTTCAGTGCAACTGATCAGATCCAGATATTTGGCAGTGCGTATACAATGAGTAATGTATGGGAAGAAGAAGAATGGCTCCGAGGAGCTCATAGAAATTATAGTTTTGTAACCTCTCCCTGTTGCGCCGTCTAACGACCAGGGAGTAACCTGCTGAAGTCTAGAAAGATTAAGAATTATATACTATACCTCCACTTAAGGACCAGGATTAGGTCGACGAATGGTCATCAGAACTGGTGATGCTGTTCTCTGCCCGGCAGAATTACCTTCGCACCGGCTTTAACGTCCACCTTCCACTTGTCGATCTTGTCTCCCCCTTTACCACCCTTCTGGTGATTATTACTTGGCTTGCCATGACTTCCGTGGTTGTGGTCAGCATCACATGTGGGCTTTCCCATTCTACATTGTACGTCATTAGTGTTAATCATTCATTAGGCTACTATGTACATTAAAACCTTTCGGTTCGGCGTATCTTTTGCTCATACAAGGTCGTCAAGCCCGCCTGGGTATATTTATATGTATAGAAATTCCTCCACTCACAAAGTTCCGTTGGCCATGGCCTGTTGGATCCAGGTACACCGGTCGTTCTTCAAGTCGTCCGTGACAATGACCTGTCCGGAGTAGGTGTATTCTAGTGTCTGGGCACTCGAGCCGTAGATGGGCCATGTGATTGCCTCGCCAAGATAGTTGGGGTCGCCAGTAAGAGTGAAGGTCATGATGTGGTCCTGGATGGCGTGTGCAATGGTTGGGTTGACAGTAAGACCATCGTCAAGTGTGCTAGTATCGCCATTGAAGAAAACATAGGGAACATCCTGGGCGTGGTAGCCAGGTGGGTAAGCAAAGATGCTGTCGTATGTAGCATTGTCCTTGGCGAGAGAAAGGAAGCGCGCAGAGCATGCAAATTGGATCTCCGTGCCAATCTTGACGGCGCGGGCAAACTCGGTAGTCCATGGATAGGTTCCATCAAGCACGTCAGGCCAGACCGTGGTCAGCATGTAATCGATGGTGTCGTTTGAAACCTCGGGGAATTCCTCGGCGACCAGCTCGTAGAGGTCAGCAGCAGTGGCGATGTCGGTTGGCGTAAAAGGGACCGATTCATTAGACGTGTGGCTAAGAAGCATCTGTTCACATTGTTAGCCAGTTTCGGTTGTGTGAATTAGACACACTATTTTAGACCTACGTTGACAGAGTCGTCGAATTTGCCCTCGAGCAGGAGCACCTGAGGGTGGTTCGGGACATAGGTACCATCAACCACGGGTCCGTAGTTGAAGAGACCAGTAAAGGCCTCGTAAACGACAGCCTGGTTGATGTACTTGAGCTGGGCAGAGGTGAGAGATTCCAAGTCAGAAACACTGTCGATATCCTCGCCAGTATAGTTTGTCGCCACTTCCATGGTCAGATCGTAGCCGTACGAGCCGTTGAGGTTGAATTGGAAGGCAGGGCTCATGATGACAGCCTGGTCGAAAGGAGCCTCCTCCTCGCCACCCTCGGCAGTGATGTGGTGCAAGATAGACGCTGCACCAGCACTCTCACCCATGGCAGTGACTCTGTCGGGGCTGCCGCCAAAGTCGCTAATGTACTTGTCCACCCACTCGAGCGCGAGGCGCTGGTCGTAGAGACCCAGGTTAGGGGTCACGTCAGAACCGTCCAGCCATCCAAACATGCCGAGACGGTAGTTAATCGACACAATAATGGCGGTGTTGTTGGAGCGAGCCAGGAGACCTGCAATCTCTCCGGAGCCAGTCTTGGAGCCATAGGTGAAGCCGCCACCGTGGATCCAGACGAGAACGGGCGCCGAGGCCAAGGAGCCAAGCGCATAGATGGTCTCTGGGACGTAAATGTCTAGAACAAGACACGACTCCGTCTGAGCACCGGTGTTGTAGAGGATGGTAGCCATGGTCGTAGCATCGACACCATATGAGGCAGCCTGAAGTTCGACAACCCATCCCGGGTAGGCCTGCATACACTCGATGTCCGAGGAGCCGCCATCATTGACAGTCGAGTTTGTTCCCGTGGGCAGCACCGGCTTCTGAAATCTCAAGTCACCGATCGGCTGTTGAGCGTATGGGATATTGCTGAAGAGATAGTAGTTGCCAGTTTCCTATGATCATGTTTTAGAACCCGTTGGTATATTGGGGGCGGCCGCCGAGGCACAGCGCAATTTGTGGTACTCACATTAACAGTCGCCGAGTGGACTTCGTAGCCCAGGTCGACCGTGGTGCTATTATCTCTCCTCTCGAGCCGCCCGAGATTTCTCTTGGGGAGGTCCCAGGGAGCAGCAAGGGCCGACGCGGCCAACGAAGCCACACAGGCTGATACGTAGGCCTTCATGTCTGGCCGATATCTCCGGTGACGAGGTAGAGACTGGCGAGGCAGGAATCAGCAGAGCTGAGAAAAAAGAAAGAAGAATCGACAAGTCACCGACGAGAGCTCAAAGACAGGCGGGCTAGCTGAGCTGGATCGACATGACTGCGACTATCTTGGGAATCCAAGATGATCTTTATAATAGCGACGCTAGTTTTTTGTTCGGTTTCTGGCATCCGTCCGAGGAACCCGGTCAGGGCAGATGCCCGTCATCGATTCTTCCAGCTCCTCACAGCCCTGGTGTTTATTGCTGGCATTGCAGGATGGGTGCTGATGTCAATTCCATCCTGGCAGCAGAGAGGGACCCCGGACAAGGTCTAGGATCTACGCGCGCTGTGCAGAGTGCAGCAAAAGTTGCGCGGTTGAGAAGAGGCGGAAGATGCGCACTACACTACAGGCTACAGCCACAACCTGGTCGCCGAGAACTTAGAAGGAGAACGTTGTCCGTGCGCCCTGGACGTAAAGGGCCTCCAGTGTAACCCTCCCCTGTGGGTCGACCGCGGCCCTGAATGCTGTACCAGGTTAAGCCCACGTTTTGTTTCGATTGCTGGCTGCACGACAGCAGAGAAGAGTGCCGGGGTTGGGATATTTGACAAGTCTTTTGGAGGGTTCCTTTGCAGCGCGGTAGTACTCCCTATCATTGGATCGTCAATAGACAATTACAACAAGATAGTACGCTGTTTCACCACGTGGCCCTCAGCGTAGTCCCTCGCACTCTTAGGCATAACTGATCTTGTTATCAGCGGGTCTGGCCCGCAAGCACAATCGAGAGCCTCCCTATCCCTGACGACACGCTGCAGAATGCCGCCGCATCCGTCAATAACATGAATGGGATATATTATTACTACTCTTATTACTATACCGCGCATAGGCTATTTCCAGACGATGGACGAAGAAGAAAATGGTGGTGTGAGAATGGGAGGCTCGTCCTGTGAACAGTTGGCACTTGTAAGCTAATTTCGAATTCCGCCATATATCAGCAACCTCCTCGCCAGGCGCCTGACCATATTTCCCCAGACCTTCTCCAACCTCTTCCACGGTCACTCTCCGGTGGACGGGCCAATATCACGCCGGCCACCCCTGGAGGACGAGATGCCCTGTCGAACCGACAAGTACACGACAAAAAGGTGTGGTTGTGTAGCACGTTGTTGTCTTCGTAATGGTGTGCTATAAGCCCGATGCAGACGCACTGATACTGGGCTGCACGTCCTATTATTAAAGTCCACATGCGTCACTAGCATTGATGATGAACGGAATACGGAATACTCTGTACAGGCATTACTGTACACGCACACTTTCGCGCCCAAGGCTTGCGCGAGACCGACTGGTACTCCGCATCACCGCTTACCTACAAACCTCTTATCCTATCGCATTGCAGTCCGAATTCGAGATGCTTTCGATAGTCTCGGCGCGCATACACCAATAGTCATGTACAGATTGGTCAACATGTCCGTTGCGCAGCATATGGCATATGCAACAGAACAAGCCACATGGAAAAGACTGTCTGAGGGTTGCACCGTTTTATTATTACCATCGGCTATCTTGAGTCTTGGCCATCTGTGCAAGCTTGTCCCTTGCATAAGGTGAGCGGGACGTTAATCAAAGTTGCATATGTATAGCATTCGCTAGATGGATATGGGATGAATCATCGACCGTGCGCTTCTAGTGTTGAGCAAAAACGACGGGCGCCAAGACAATGTTCATGTTATACTACTACCTAAATACATGCACAACCTTTTTTCGAAAAGAAATACAACCCTTGACGCCACTTGACTTCTCCAAATACGCATTCTCCAAATCGACGGTTTCGATAGTGGCAGAACAGAATGCGAATGATGCGAGGGTTACATCTCGTTGCCGAACGTGCAGAAGTCGGTATTCCCACTCAAACGGTATTACTACTGCACACTGCACTGCGACACTAAAATATAGTGGACAGTATTATACTTGGACCTCCCAATCCATACCGCCGCGCTAGCCAAGAACGGTGATATGTGCGAATAGCTATACCCGTCACCTGGGCTGCTCGGAGCGAATCAGCCGAATTCCATCTTTCCATATCGCAGATGAAGCGTATCTCGTGCGGGACTATCTTCAAGACTATTTCCGCGACTGCATCACCAGCATCCAGTCGACAAAGCACCTTCTTAAAAGAGCCTCTCTCAGTTTACGAATTGGGTCATGCCTCGTGCCAAACAAGCATAACTTGCATGGTTATCGAATAAACGATGGAGTCTAATGGAGACGTGCAGGTCCTTGATCTATTGACAACGACTAGCTAGATACAAACTCATTCATCGACCGGGAGCCGACGACAAACTCAGTAATCAATGCCCTTCAGCGAATTACCGCCACCTACAGCTTACCCTCGAGGAAAGCCTTGATCGTCGGCCTGGGGTCTTCCTCCTCGAGCCCGAGAAGGCCGTTGGCCAGCTCCACGCCCTTTGCGCTGTCGCCGCCGTCCCTGTACAGGTACGCCTGCAAAAAGTCGCGAAAAGCGCTAAAGTCCTTCTTGGCCAGCTTCTCCTCGCCGATCTTGGTGAGGTCGGAAGACTTGACGGGCTCCCTCTGCCACTGCGCGCCGCTCTCCTCCTCGACGATCCGGAGCAGCTGGTTCTGCGTCGTCGTCACGGAGGCGATGGACAGGTACTGATTCGCCGTCTGGTCGGCGCGGGCAAGGGACGCGGCGACGGCCTTGCCGATGAACGACAGGTTGGACGCGAAGAAGGGCGTGTCGCCGCTGTCGACGATGGCGGCCTTCTTGGTCGCCTTGTCGAAGCCGAGCCCGCTGAGCCTCAGGCCCTGTCATCACGATAGATCAGCTGTCGTCCTGGGAGTGCATACGGGTAGGTCATTTCGGTTAGTGAACTCACCCAGTCGAAAAAGAGTCCGTTGGTAAATGCCGTCCACGTAAAGGAAGGGTTCTCCTCGGACTTCTTAATGATGTAGTCCAGCACTTGCACTTTTCCGCCAAGGATGGTCTTGAGGCCCTGGTCCTGCACCGTCCTCGTGTTGATGCCAAACTCGGAGGGCACGAAGCGCTTCACGCCGGCCGCGACGGAGGCGTCCACGATGGGGTACTGCTTGCCCACGGCCGGGGTCGCCGCCGCCGAGACGACGGCGTCTTGGCCCTGGAGGGCCGCCTTGAGCGAGTCGACGGACTCGTAGTCGACCTTCTTGACGGTCACGCCGGCGGGGAACGTCGACGAGGAGGATTCCCGGGTCAGGGCTGTGACGTTGAAGCCCGCGGCGAGCAGGGCTTCTGTGATGGGTGCTCCGATGTTGCCGGAGGCCTGGTAAGACTGGAGTCAGCGACGGTTCCGAGATCATATTGAATACCGGCCCCACTTACACCGACGACGGCGACGTTCTTGATGGACATGGTGATATGTTGCTTGTTTCCGTGGTGTATATGGGAAGATGAATTTGGCGTTAGATTTCCAAGCAGACACTGTGATTCACGAGGAGGAAATCAGCAGTATAAATGTAGAATTGAAAGCGACAATTGCTTCCGTGATCTCTTCATTCCAACTGCCGGAAGGCGGGGTTGTGTTTTATACTGTCCCGGAATGTGGAGCGGCATTGGCAATTGCCTGATCGCGTCATCATAGTGCATGATTTATCAGAAGCTCGTCTTGCCCGCACGCTGAATGATGCAGTATTGCTCATCCATGACAAACATGAGATGTCCAGTAGCCGTCCTTGCGACTGCATCTTCTAGTTGTGGCCAATTTTGAACTAGGGTATAATGATAGATGTGTTGATATCAGTGCGATCGAAGCACATCACCCGCGGAGCAAATGCAGTCCTTGTTCTTGCAAGATGGAAATACTTACAAGCAAGCCACTCATCCAGTAGTATGACCACTGTCTTCATACTCTTTTTATCGGCCAGAAAAATTTGGTTGTTTCTAGTTCCCCGAGTTCTCAGTCCGGATGGGGATGCTCTGACTTCAAGTTCCGGCACTTTGGAAACAAGTCGGCGGCCGTATCCGATTGGCCCGGAATCAATTTACATAGCTTCTGATCAGAGCCAAGCAGCATGGTTTTCAAGCCTAACTACACCCAATGTGTTCCAGTGCGGTACTAGGTAGGTTAGGTACAATATAGTCGGCCTGGCCCGTGTCTAAGTGTGCTCTATAGTTGTCTCGAAGCTATCCCTTTTAGCGTCGCATACTGGAGGTAATCCTGATCATCAACTTCGTGAAGGCACGTCAGTTCTCTAGGTGCTGCATCGCTAGATGTGATATGCCAGCTTGGTCCATACGTGAGCCCAAAGATACAGGCCATCACCATCGCCGACCAACTGTCAGATACGGTGGCCGAGTGCCGTCGCGACTTACCTGTACCTCACCAAGCTCCCGGCCTTCTCCAATAAAAGACAGTGATGAGCTCGTCGCAGTCTCTGAGCGGAATCAGCCACGGTGGCAACTGATTCTAATCTCATGTCTAATAGAGACCGATCGATTTGTACTTTCTGGTAATTTCAACATCTGCGCGACCTCGAATCTCCGAGCATCATGAAGCCAAGCGTTGATTGAGCGTCAGACATCTGCTGTAAGCGTTAAAGCAGGGACGCACGGGCGGGTACCTACATCACCTAGAGCTCCTGCAGGCCAGAGGCCCAAAGCTGCCTGGCCAACCAGCTGCTAGCAGCGGCAACAGCTCCAATGAAGCTCCAACCAGCCATTCAATTTCTCAATTGATTCTGGAGATCATCCGTCGAGGTGCCTGCCAGTTAGTAGCTGCGGTTTGCGACAATTCATTGTCCATCAACACTTACATTCTTTTCGCATCATCTAGTCGCCAATTGACTAAACTTAATACAACGTCTTCGAGACTTTGCCAGATGAACGAATCGGCATTCCCACCGTCCTTCTCAATCTCTTGCGCAGACCAGATCCAGCAACATGGCCGACGAGTACCACGAAGAGCCCACCGATAGCCAGGAGCCCACGGCGAGCGGCGCGCCGAGCCACGCAGATGTCGAGATGGGCGACGATGGAGAGGGAGCAGCCGAGAACGCCGACGCGAGCGAACTGCCCTTTGCCGAGGGTGGTGAGGACCAGCCCGAGGTTGAGAAGCGCATCGAGTTCATCGACTACCTCAAGAGCCCCATGGTGACGCTCTTGGTCGGAGATGGCGAGAAGTCGGCCATCTTAACAGCGCATCAAGCGCTCCTTGAGCAGAGCCCGTATTTCGCAGACGCATGTTCCGCTTTCGACGATGACGGCAGCGTAAGTTTCCAGAGATAGCAGGAGCGAAAAGACAGAGCGCGGCTAACCCGCGCACAACAGCCCCGATCGATTGAGCTGACCAGCGAAGACATTGACTCCGTCGGCTGCTTCCTCGAGTTTCTGTACACCGGCGACTACTACCCCAAGAAGATTGCCGGCACGCGCGAGCTGGAGCAGGAGCCCAACACCCCCGCCGTGGACGAGTCGGGCGATCAGCTGCTGAAGCACGCGCGCGTGTACACACTGGCCGAGAAGTTTGGCGTGGAAAAGCTTAGGAGCCTGGCCACCAGCAAGATCCACTGTGTCAACTCGACCGCCAAGGGCGAGATCGCATACGCTCGCTACGTCTACGCCTACACGGACAAGGACGACACCTCCATTCGCGCCCCTGTGGCCAACTTCTGGGCCACGCGCAGTCACACTCTCAGGGCAGAGGCCGAAGAGGAGTTCCGCTCCATTTGTCTGGAATTCCCCCAGTTCGGTTACGATGTGCTTAGTAAGTTTCGCCCATTCATAAAGTGCGTCGCATCTTGGCTAACAATTTCAAGCCCGTGTCCTGGACGAGAAGCTCAAGCGCCAGGGTCAAGGAAAGATGTTCCCGGCCGCTGCGACTGGTGGTGGTGGACGCAAGCGGGCACGACACAGCAACATCTAAAGGTCACTCTCTTTCGAAGACTTCTATAGTAACTGCGGATGAGCTGGTGAAAAATACCCAAGATTCGGAGGCGTGTGTATATCATGGCGGGCTGCGTGGGACATGCAGCTGCGATATCGGGATCTCTTTCAGAGCAAGTCGTGTATTTCGGGCGTCAGGATTTGCTCGAGGATATTTGCTCTGGTCATGTAAATTACCTTCATGGGGGCATGGTAACCATGTTTGGCTTGTCATCGGAATTGTTTCAGTCATCGAGGACAGTTGTGGACTCTGGGATCAAGTCTACATACATACACAGTCTCGAGTGGCTTGTATGCAGCAATGGCGTCTTCTTCTTTTTTTGTCGGGCGCGCAATTTTTCAAGACAGACTTTTGCGAAGTCAAGAATATGGCGTCAAATCATCACATGTTCTCGAGTAAAGATGGTAGAAGCCATTTTGCGAAATAAAGGAAAATGATATCCAACTATGACTAATGGGGCGATGTCCCGTCGATATTCACGTAGCTGTCGAACAGGCCTTTCTGGGCTGTCTATGATGGTGCCAATAATTATGAACACAGCTTCGTCTACTTGGTCTCCCGGCCCAAGAGTCTCGTACTCTAAACATCGGCAACACTGGGCAACACCGTCTGCCTGATTCTCGCCATCAAGTCAACGCAGATCACCCTCTCCAGTAAGCCTCAGGCTCTAGCGGACATGATGAGGATCGTAGGGATAGCTCTGGTTGTAGTACTGCTGCTGAGGCGGCGCACCGGCGTCGGTCTGCTGCTGCTGCGGGTATCCCGAGTATGTGTTGGGCATGCCGTGCTGCATCTCGACCTCGGGGTGGTGGTACGCGACGCCCGTGGTGTTGCTGCCGGGGCTGCTTCCGTGCTTCTCGGCGTCGGGGTGACTCGAGGAGCACGAGAGTCGGAACTTGTGGCAGACGTAGGCAAAAGTCGCCACGAAGAGGAGCCTGTTTTTGTGAAGAGGGCACGGTCAGTCTCGGACATGGGGATTCTGGCGAGTAGTGAACTTACATGATGATGGCGGAGATCCCGGCGACGGCGCTCATCACGTCCAGCGCGGCGTACGACGCGACGCCGACGGCCCGCTTGCTGGTGATGGTGCAGTGGCCCGAGTTGACGGCGCTGCCGTCGCTGACGCAGTCAGCCTCGACAGGAATGGAAAAATCGGCGCGCTTCTTGGCCACGGCGCCGGTCGCCGCCAGCCAGAAGACGATCATGACCCCGTCGAGCGCGAGCAGCGCCCACGTGTTGTACGCCCCGTGGCAGGACGGGGCTTTCTCGGTTACGATGGCGTAGACGAAGATGATCCAGGTAAAGAGGCTCTGTTTCATGCATACCTGTCAGATTTTTGCTTTGGCGGGAGGGGGTGAATATATGGTGGTGACTCACGCAGACTATGGCGAACCCGAGGCTGTCCTCGTACAGGCCGTGGATGAACCACCCGGCGCCTCCGACCACGATGATGGACAGGACCAGCTGGAAGATCCTCGCGACCAGGACCGAGGTCGGTGTTGGTATGATGGTTTTGCCATCTTTGCCCATGGTGTCTTCTCGTATTGGTTTGTTGAAGTGGTTCACTTGTTCGAGTCTAGTAAATGGTGAACGGAGCGCTGGACTCGACCAAAGTTGACCGACCGCTTGTCTATGTTATTATATGTCTATTTCAAGATGACGATAATCGATATTTGAGAGGAAAAATCAAGGCCGTCGTCATTTTCGAAGAATGGAGCATGGTCTCTCTATATATTGATGCTTCAAGTGGGAAGCATACTCGCCAGACTGCACCCTCCTCAATTCAGCCTTACACAAAGCTGATGATTGGAAATGCGCGCAAATAAGATAACAAACTCGCCTATGTAGGACATATTCAGTATAGTTTGATTACCAGCCTCCAATACGAAAAACGCCAAACACACCCTTGGCTGCGTCGGTAGCTCGCTCAGCCGCACGCCCAGCCGTTCAGCTCCCAAAGACAACCACTCGGAAGGGGAACCACAAGATACGTGGGGCGCCGTTTGGATGGAATCGATTTAAGCTTGTATGTAACTGTATTGACATCACGGAATTATGGCCGCCAGTCTTTGATTGGTGCTGGTGACGGAACAGTTCTCGTGTTGCAGTGGACATGGTCTGCCGTGTAATTACATAAGCAACTTGACGACATGTCATATTAGAAACAGGAGAGTTGAAAACACCACAGGGAGACATCACGATGCTGCAAAGTCACAAAGTCACAGAGGCAAAGGCCAGTTAGAATTGAAAGTCATGAAAGTGAATTACTATCTAGATACGTTCTCACTCTAGCCGTCACGAAGACGTTACCAGGCGACGCCACGAGGAGGCAGTGAGATCCGATTTCGCCGCCCGCCCTATAGACATTAGCGCATGAGTTGGTTGTCGTATGGATTCACCAGCCGGCGGAGTAAGTGATCCAATTGTCGCTCGCATCACCACATCTCTATTCCAGGCACGAAGCAAAGGAGAAAGGCCCGGCGTCTCCAATGCCGCGAAACCACGGTCTACGCTCAAGGTCGCACCCTCAGGCCAGCGGAAGCACTTGATAGGGCCCACCTCTAAAAGGGATTAAGGAAGACATAGGAAACACATAGGAAAACCCTTAGTATTTGTGCAGTGGGCCCCGGGGTCGCCCATTGTTGCGCAGCGCGTCTGCTTCCTTGCGGTCACACTCCGTATCTACGCGCCCGGAGGCAGCGCAATAGGAGGTCCAGGGACCATAGGGGGACGAGGGTTCACCCCGACTTGCCGAATGGTTTGAGTAACGGTTTTTACATGCTGGTTTAACCCCACCTGATGCCCGAAGACAAACAGATGATCGGGAGAAACCTTCCGCATATGGGGGATGAGAGGGTAATGGGGCTATTGGAGGCCTGCCCAAAGAAGGCTGACCGGCGAGGTAGTCAGGCGTTTAGGAGTAGTTGGACCACTCGTATAGGGGGTATGGAGGGATCGGGGATCGTTCGGTCGGTCGGGAATCGAGAATCGGTCGGTCGGTCGGGCAGAATCGGTCGGGAAGTTGGCGAGAGGAGGAGTTGGCGTCGGAAAAGGGCGGAAGCGAGAACGGGTCGGTCGGTATCGGTGGTCGTGGGCTATGTCGAGCGGATAGCTGTTGTGTGTTGGTGATGTGTTGGAATGAAGGAGTGGTCAGAATCTGGGACCAGAGCTGTAGATTTATAGATATTCTGGAGGGGGCCGAGAGGCCTGGCTGATTGCGCGCGCGCGCGCCCACCGCTCTACTGTCCTGCGGGCGCGGCAGAATTTCTGCTGGCAGAATTCCCAATTGGGACGGGGACGAAGACGAAGTACTGCGGTACCACTGATCTGGATAGCTTCATGCCTTGAATGGCCAGGCAGCAAAAACCTGGGCGATTTGTACCTAGGTACCTACGCGGCGGTGCGGTACGCGGGTGGGCGTCGGGGCAGAGCCAACATGAACACAGTCACGGTTTCAGAATGCAAAATACCATGGTGGTGCCCGAGTGACTGGACTGTGGTATACAGCTATGTATGGAGGCGTGCTATTCATTGACTATGTGAGCATGGTGATGCTATTCAGTGGTGTTGATGTTGGCCCGGGACACGCGAGCTTGTGTTCATCGTGATGACTTCACTACCACGATTCTTTTACAAGCCAGCGGGCCATGCCAGTATCTATGATCTATATAGACTGGCGGCAGTCTATCGTGCAGCATATATCGTCCTTGTAGAGTCGAACAGTAGATGCTATGTGCCAACGAACTCCGAGAATGTAACATTCCTATTATGTGATTATTGGCTTACCAGCAAGACAACTTAAACGTGAATATATGATATGCGTCCGCGGACATAGTTACGAATTCGAAGAATACATAAGAGTCCAGCACCAAGTAGTTGGTTATTTGTAACATCCGGCATTATATGTCAGAAATGTTCCCGGCATGTGTATATTGACTTGCTAGCAATGCAATTCGAACATGAAAGGATCCTCCCTACTCGAGGAGAACTAGGTGCCTATCTGCTTCACAAAGAAAACCATTACGAAGTCACTTGACACTCCCGCGATGAGCCGCTCGTCGCCATCGGTGCTGACTTGAAACTCGAAAGTTTTCTCCTGGAGTTGACGGATCCCAATGATGGTGGAGATAGTAGTGCGAACCACAACAAGGCAAAAGGCCGCAGACGGTCGCGCACTTGGTGGAAGTATCGTCCATCTAGCCGTGACGATGCTTTCATTTGACTGTTTATCGTTGCAAAAACAAAAATACTCGAGATGATCACGCCTCCGCAAAGCCATGATACTCTGAAATACCATTCGCGACTCTTTTTGCTTCTGCCACAGCTTTGATCGGAGAAGTCGTCTGAATTATTGACTTGGTCAATTGTGTTGTTGGTAATATTGTATAAATAATAGTGCAAACATACTGACTCTTCCAGTACTAGAAACAAACGTTGAATTTTTTTTCGACCAGTCTCTCGCAACTAGAGTAGACATAATCTATAATCCTGTCCTAACATTACTTATAGAGCATTGATAATCTCATATGGATTCAGGACTACAGTATCGCTCTGCAAAATGTTATGTGAAGCTGAGATTTGGCTTTGAATATTCCGTCCCATGTCATCAGGACTGACGGACACGCATCAGGATTGATGTGAAACCGGCACTTGCCATGGAAATAGTCTGTTGCTCTATGCCTCTGTGAGTGGCAGCACGGTCCTCGCGCATCTTGTCAAGTTCATCGATACGGACAACACCACCATTGACCGACACTATGGAAGTACTCGAATTTCGATCAGATACGGGCAAAGAAGAGTGATCGTAACAAATTTGCCATGAAATCATTGCATTTGCAGACAACCAATTTTGACTGGCAAGTGATGATACTGCTTTTACCTAGAGTGTATGCCAAGCGCCTTTGGAGTTTTTTCCCATGTTGTACAGATTCGATCCACGTAAATTTTGCCCCCCTTATTAGATACAATTGCTATACATTTATCAACTCTCGTCTCATGCCTTTTCATCACCGCCAAAGACCTCCTGGTACTTCAAGGGCTTGTCTACGCCCATGATATGGACCGGCCGTTTCTTGGCCATCTCGTTCTCCCGGTCGCGGAAAGCGCGGCCTTCCTCGGTGTATTTCGGCAGGGCTCCGTCAAACATGGTATGCCACATCCTGGTCCTCCCCTCGGGTCGGTAGGCCTTCTTTCGCCGTTTCTTGCACTGTTCAAACAGCCGCGCCGCTCGCTCGTCCGGGAGCTCTTCAATGTTGTATTCAATATCCCATACGTCGTCCTTGGTGAGGTTTTCTGGCCTCGTGACGTACTTGCCGTTGACCTTGTTTCGGACTGTCAGAACCATGCCGAGAAGGGGGCCCTGCTCCTTGGGTTCGTCTTCGAGATCTGCTGGTTCTGTGGCAGCTACTTCTGCAGAGGCCTCGTCTGCCGCACGTTCGGCTGCGATCTTGTCAACTGACTCTGATGCAACACCTGCGGCATCCTCGCCAGCCTTCACTTCTGCTCCTTGGTCGTCCTCTCGTGATTCGCTTATGATTTTGCTGAGAATTTGCTCAAAATTCTTGAGCTTGGAGGAGACGGCAGCATCAGGCTCCTCCTCCTCCAAAGAGCCCTTCTCATCAATCTGACGAGTCATCCGCAGAATCGCGTTACTCAGTGTCGACATGTTGGGGCTTGCTGATTCGCCAGTGGAGTCCTTGCTCTCTGCGTCCTTGCTTTCGGGTTCGCCCACGACCTCTTCCGCTGGTGATTCTTCGGCCGCTTCTTCCGAAGGTGTCTGCTGATCTTTAGCCTCGTCCTGCGTCGACTCGGCAATGTCTGATTCGACGGGCTTCGATTCAGCAGTCTCGGCCTCGGCAGTTTCCGTCTCAGCAGTCTCCGTCTCAGCAGTCTCCGTCTCAGCAGTCTCCGTCTCAGCAGTCTCCGTCTCAGCAGTCTCCGTCTCAACAGTCTCGGTATCAACGGCGTCCGACTCAACGGCGTCCGATTCGGAGGAAGATTGGGTTTCTTCATCCACCTGGTCAATGCCTTCGGTGGCAGCCTCCTGTGAGTCGCCAGTGACGGCACTCAACAGTGCATTGACGTAGGCACGGGATTCTTCCGGGCTTTGCACATCGAGCAGTCCACTCTCCTCGAGAGCGTCCTCGATAGCCTGCCGAACAGCTCCAATGCCGAGCTCATCATCTTCCATGGCGTCTTCCACCATCACCTGAATTTCATCCCAAGACACGACATCGTCATCGTCTTCCTCCTCCTCTTCCTCAAGTTCGTTTTCTCTCTGCTCTTCCAATGTTTCTGCTGCGTCACCCTTTTCTTCGACTTCAGCGGCAGCGTCAGCCTTTTCTTCAACTTCAGTGGCAGCCTCAGCCTTTTCTTCGACTTCAGTGGCAGCCTCAGCCTCCTCAAGCATGGAATCTGTAAGTCCTAGTAACTGTCTTTCTACCAACTCTGCAGAAGCCTTGTTTGTGTTTTGCACTGTTTCGATTTCCTCGGGTGTCACAGGTTTCATGAATGCATACATGAAAGGTGTGTTGGCTGAAGTCCGGGTCTCGACGAATAAGCGCAGAGACTGTTTGGGGAACTTCTCCGTGGCACGATCAAGCAGTTTGTTGAACAACGAAAGACTGAGCTTGAACTCCTTGTCACCAAGGGTAGTGTCTGTCGTACCATGCAATGACAAGTCCATCTCGTCGATCGGGATATACTGGAAGCCAAAGATGCGCTGAGTATTGTGGAATGCAACGAATATGCCGTCCATCCTACCCATACGGACCTGGAGGGAGTATTTGAGAAAGGCGGCTCGAATCATGTCGTGATATTCGCGCTCATAGGATTCCCAATTGCCTTGACGATGACGAAGCTCGTATCCGAGACCTTGGGTGAAACCCTTGACGTCCATGCGGATTGAGACGACAGCTCTGGTCTTGAGGTCAAACATGCCAGTACCAGGTACCCGGGGGTCGTAGGCGTCCAACTGAGAACGCATCATAAAGTCACCCAGCCCAGTGTAGTGGTAAGCTTCATCAGCATTGCGCTCCTCCTCGGAGATTTGATGCGAGTTCTCTCGGCGATACCTTTCGTACTCCTCACGTGGCAATGTCAAAAGCTTCTCCATCGACTTTCCGAGCATGCTGAGAACATTGGCCGAGTCGAACTCCTTGTCAGCATCAATAGCGTAAACACCATCTTTGTAATGCAGGAAGGTGGCGGCCGGACTTCTCAATAGGTTGGTAAAGTTCTTGGATGGGAGCTCGAATTCTTGCGACATCATTCCAGAGTTGATCTCTCGCCAGCTCGAAAGGAGGTAGTGAAAGTGTGAAAGGGCGGCTGTCATGCTCGATGTCGATCCCGTGTACTTCTTTCCATGCTCCCTCGCGACACCAATGAGCGCCTCGTCCTTTGATGATGTTATGTACGCCTTCAAAGCGTCAAAGTCGAATTCCTTGATGGGCATGATGTTTGCCAGGTATGGATCAAAATTGAAGACCTTGGAGCGAGGATCTTGGAGATTGTACACGCCCGGATTGAACAGAGCCCTTTCCAGTCCATATGACAGACAAGGGACAGGCGGCTGTGGTTTGTCGATGGGAACTAAATGAAGCTCATCGGCGTTCAGCACCGATATGTGTAGTGGCTGTGTGTCACTTGGTCCCTCTGGCTCGGGAGCTGTTTTCACATCGCGGCTTTTTGCTGCTGCTTTCCGGCTGGGGGCTGCCGCTTTCGTCTCGGCCTTTTTCGCAGCGGCTGCATTTCGCGCGAGTTTCGCGGCTAACAGGCCTTTGGCCAAATCAGCTCTCCTGGCGGCACGATTTGGAGGCCGGCCTTTTTTGCCTTCGGGGTTCGGGCGGTATTTTGCAAGAGCAGCGTCCAACGCATCATCCTGCCCATCGCCTGAGGTTCCTTCAGGCTTTGCCTGGGCATCCGGCTGCTTCTTCTTCGTCTTCTTTGGCTTGGGTGGTTTGTTGGACGATGCAGCAGTCGGGGCAGGGGCTGCTTTTGATTCGGACTTCGGTTCTGGCTTGGACTTGGCTGGCTGCGGCGGCTTCGCTGACTTTTTTCTTGCCCTTCGTCGCCGTCTTAGCACCGTCGTAGTTGATATTTTGCTCTTCGAGGACCTTCTTCAGAGCCGTCAAGGCGCCCTGAAGCACTGCCAGTTGTTGGCTTTGATCAACCTCGGCGGGTGGCGCATCCTTCTGGGCCGAAGGCTTGGGGGTAGCCTTCTTCTTCTTTTTGGGCTTCTTTTTCGATGCTCCTGTCGAAGATTTCGGGTCACCGGACGAGTCTTTTTTGGTCTCGGCATCGAAGTGAGTGGTCGAGGCTGTAAAGAATCGATTTCTTTGAGTATACACTGAAAGCTGGCTAGAAGCAATGCTGGGGCGCAATCTCGCTGCGACCGGCGGCCGGGCTGCAGCAAGACATGACGGGCATGTAGAGGGTATCCCAAGGCGGTGGATGGCCTGACTCCTCAGCCGAAGCATTGATGCGGCTTGTGGAATTTGACCGCGTTCCTCCGGCGTAATAATGACTTGGTCGTCGTGATCGTGGCTTCCAGGTGCTGGACCAGCGCAGCTATGACAGCTTCTAAACTTTTTCTGAGCGGCGCGTCTTATCGCTATCCATGACAAGGATGCACGAGTCGTGACTGGTGCTGCCAATTAGGCAGCGCGACTCAAAGCTGGAACCCACTGTATTCAATTAAGCGGTAGATTGTTATTCCGTATAGCATTCAATGTTCGAGGCGAGATGCCACAACATGAACAACTTATTACTAGGACTCTTTGATTTTTGCAACATTTACTTCAAGTTGTGTTTTTAAGCTTGCGAGGGAGTGAAAGTCTCGTAAAGCCGCCAGATTGCGTGCTTCTCGACATGTGGCGACCTTGAACTGCTGTCCATCCTTGTCACGACTCACCACATCTTAGTGACTTAAGGTAGTCCGTATTGTTGGGTCATGGGTAGGATACAAGCAAGGACATGCCTTTCCCTGACAAACCTGTAGTCCATCTTCTCGGGTCAAATGGTAAGTTGGCGTGGTTTGTGTGCCATCGTCACCTATTCTTCTGCGTCAGTCCTCGTGCTAATATCGACCAGGCCCCGTCCACGCTGTTGCCTACTCGGCCTCGCCAGGGACATACATCTTGACAGGCTCGTCAGACCGCTCGGTCCGCCTGTACAACCCGTCCCCGAGTACCTCGGTGCTGCCGCAGAACTCGTACATCTCCCGGCAGCAGCAGGCACCGCCGGCGCCCGTCCCGCAGGGCCGCCTGATCCAGGACTACAGCGCGCACGGCTACGAGGTCCTGTCGCTGTCCGTGAGCGCCGACAATGCGCGCTTCGCCTCGGCCGGCGGCGACCGCTCGCTGTTCCTGTGGGACGTGGCGACGGCGCAGACGATCCGCCGGCTGGGCGGCAACCAGCAGTCGCACACGGCGCGGATCAACAGCGTGGCGTTCGCCGGTGACGACGACAGTCTCCTCGTCTCCGGGTCCCTCGACACTAGCGTCCGGATCTGGGACCTCAAGTCCGGCTCCTTCAAGCCGGTGCAGGTGCTGACCGAGGCCCGGGATAGCATCTCGGCGGTCGTGGTCCGGGACGCCGAGATAGTGACGGGGTGCGTCGATGGCCGTGTACGAACATACGATGTGCGCATGGGAAAGTGCGTCACGGACGTCGTGGGCCCTTCTGTGACTTCACTTTGTCTTTCCAAGGACGGAAATGCCCTCCTGGTCGGTGGCCTGGACAGCAAACTACGGTTCATGGACCGAAAGGATGGCACGTGCCTGAAGACCTATGCGAATCCTGGGTTCCGGAATGACGAGCTCAGGGTACAGAGTATTCTTGGAGGAAAAGAACAGTTCGTCATCGCCGGTGATGAGATGACGGCAACTCCTGGCCAGAACGGAGAAGGCAGGCTCTGGGCCTGGGATACCCTCACTGGCGAGGTCGCCGCCAAGGTTACAGTTCCTTGGGGCCCAGCTGGGTCAGAACCAAGAAAGAAGCTCATCGGGAAAGATGGCAAGGAAAAGGAGCGCAGCAACGTGCTGAGTTGTGTGGCATGGAGAGAAGGTGGATTTGGTGATCAGTTTTGCGTAGGCGGCACGTCAGGCACAGTGACCGTTTTCGGATATCATTGAATGAAATATTTGCTATCATGGAGCCAGACGCAGCTCTTCTTCGTCTTTATTTTTTGTACATTTTTGTCATTCGCCAATATCAGCGTAAAGAAATCTATCATCAATGCCCGCCACGTACGCCAGGAACGCCCATCCCAAGATGCAATAGCCTATATCCTTCGAGACTACCCAGACTTTAATACACGCGGTGACATTTACAACGTCGTTGGCCTCAGCTCATGACTCGAATTCTTTAGCCCATACCGACGTATTTGAACCAGTTTGGACGACAGTCTTCCTTGTTCAACCATGCCTCGCCGTCCGTGAAGCGGCCGGTGACACAACCCCTGCACTTTGGCGAGTTGGGACAGTTGAAGAAGGGAATGTGCTGATAACCGATATCTCGGAACCTGGAAAGAGTTTAGCAAACACGGAGTACTATGCTGCGACCAAAGAAGAGACTTACCAGTGAATCTTGCTCTTGTCCTCGAACAAACCAAGCGCGATACTGTGGACGGGTGCGTCACCCCATCTCTCGTAGAAGAAACCACCAGCGCGGTCCAGGTGATTGAAGTAGTCCTCGTAGACCTGGCCACGCCAAAAGTTCATGTCGGCAATCTCAAAGTTGCTCCAGAAGTGGCAAGTAGAGTAACCCTGGGCCTGCTCATTGTGACTGGGGCGGCGCTCCTTATCAGTCACCCACTGGAGAGCATTGTTCTTGTGCAGGTAGTGGGGGTGCTGCGCAATGAACTTGCTGGTCTCTGGCCACAGGGTAGGAATCGACTTGGGCGCATCGTAGAGGTTGATTGTGAAGCCATATGTCTTGTTGTTGTCCTGCATGTAGCGGAACACATCGTAGTCGACGTCGCAGAAGAAGTGAACTTTCGGCTCGACGCGCCAATAGAACTGGGTGTTCTGGAGGGCCGGGTGCTTGTAGAAGAGACCGCTGTTCCATCGGCACATTTGGTGATACGACAGCTTGTCGGCGTATTGGATGTCGTTTTCCTTGAGGATCTTCATGGACTCGGTGTAGAGATCGTCATTGATCCACGAAGGCTTGTCCCAGTGCTCAGCAGGGATGACCTCTGGGAGTATTGTTAGTCGATGTTGTATGCCTTTGTGCACCAGAATACTGCCTACCATATCTGCACTCCGCCTTGGTCGCGGCTTGCGTCTTCTTCTTGAACTCCTCGCTGAAGGGAACCTCGTTGAAGAAGGTCCAGGGGTAGTTGAACTTGTGATTCCAGGTTCTCTCCAAATCTCCCATAGCCTGTAGCATGCCCTGCAGCTCCTCATTTCGTACCAGGGCGAGCAGCGTCGCATTGATTCGCGCCGAGGGGTTCGCATCGGGGGCGTATGCGGGCGATACTCGGACTAGATTGCCTTCCGGCTCTCCCGTCGCTGCAAAGCTGTTAGAGATCAGGCAGGGCGATGGGCGGCGACATGCAAGACTTACGATCCAGGTTGGGATCCCTCTCGAGGTTCTTGAGGGAATCGCCGGGGCCCAAAGGTACCGATGGCCGCCATATAGTGTAGAGGAAGAAACACCACATGAGTATGGCGGCAAGGCCCAAGGCGCGGACCGGCTTTGCGATGGCCATGATGTCGGCTTGGAGCAACTACTGCTGTCTGCGGCACATGAACGCGAAAGACGCAGCCTTGGTGTCGCGACTCGGTTGAGACTGGGGGGGCTGTACGATCCCAGACTGGAGAATGGTTAGGAATAGGAAAAAATAAAAAGCTTAAAAAGCTTGTCCGACGTGTCTCAATTGTTTGGTCCAACAATCGATCGCCTCTGCAAAAGCCGAGCAAAGAAAAGTTAGTTGGCCAGCTTGCGGCGTTGTGAAGGATGGAGAAGTGAATGGATGGTTTTCTGCCTACTAGTGTCTGTTCTGTTCTGTCTGTCGTCCCGGGCAAGCGCTGGGCTGGCTTATCTGAATGTGGCACTGGACACTGGAGCTCTTTCCAAGGTACGAATAGATTGGCTTGGGTGCCGTTCGTCTGCTTTGGAAAATCCCACGTCGCAGCTTGACGCGGCCTCGCTGGAGAAAAAGGGGGCGGCCACTTCATACATACAGTCAGTACAGTACCATTCCATACAGACCTAAAGATGCAGGCAGTACTTCGTAGCACACCTCTGGTCAAAGTACCCGAGTGCTGTACTGTGTGAATGCAGCGGGGGGTCAGGGGGGCAGCAAGTGCTGTTTAGCTGTGCGTAAGGCGCTGAAAGCCCAGATTAGTTGGAGATGGGGAAACGCCAAGGCACTGTGGATTGCCGGGGATCCCACCTACAAACTCTCCCACCACGTCCGAAGCAAGGTAATCCGTCAATGCAGCACCTGTCAATAGTCAAAACCCTTGTCCGCCGACAAAACACGGAGCAGTCGCGTCTCTTCCGGCTAACGGCATTCGCTCGCTTCCCCCATGTCATTTTGATGAGATGCGAAATGGGACGAGGCTCGGGATCATAGACAAGACAAGATACGACGAGGCATGAATAGCAAATTCTATTTAACGCTGCTCATTGCGTAGCCCTAGTTGCTGCAATGGCTTTTGCCGCGACGCTCAGCGCCTGGACCGACGAGCTTATTGATTCCATCGTGACTCAGGTATGCATTCAAGAACGAACTCAACTTCAGTTCAAAACAGAAGAGAGAATACTCACTGACACAGACAGAGCGATCAAAAAAGACGGAAGAAGCCACTCAGAGATTCTAGCCTGCAGAAGCTTCGTCACCACAATTTCTTGCGCACCAATCAGTTCGATGTTGAACGTCAGCTAAATGGACTCGAGGAGAGGTTTCGGGTTCTGAATCGGAATGGACTGGCCGACGGCCTGCGGGAGAACCTGGACACACTGAACACCATCTCGAACAAGTTCACTCCCGATGTCCTGCATTTTCTCTTGGTCTTGGCAGATCGACCTTTTGAAAATTCCAAGCTCGAGGATTTGCAGGCCCTTCGACAGCCTGAAGTAGATCCAGGACTACATCTCAGCTGGGCAGAGATCGCACAGGAAGATGGCTGGGCCGAAGACCGTGAACTATGGAAGCAGGTCGATTTCAGAGACGATAGCTCCGACGATGAACTTGTCGAGAATTCAGACGCATCGGCCAAGTCCCCGACTACATCACTCTCCAGCGTTGAGGCTCAATATCGGCGGCGGCCAACAGATTTACTTCTTACCCCTCAGGACGTGAACCTCGACCAAGTGAGGGAATCTCAGTCCTGGAGAATTGTGACCGATGCGTCATCCGATTCCAACAGGACCGACATCACGGAGCTTCAAGCTGTGCGGGAAGTCTTGTTCATGCTCAGGGGCTTGAGCAATGATCTCTTCAATGTGGATTACAGGCCTAGTCCCAGATACAAGTTGCAGCATGCATCGCCGAAATCTCTTCAGGCCATATTGAGCACGTGGGGTGAGTTTGGCAGGAACATACACGTCTTGCGGAGGTTTACCAGTAAGGACCAAGAGACGCCCTTGCTTCAGGTCTTCTGTAGTGCTGTGGAGAAAAGACTGCAAGTACTCGACAGTCGGCTTGCAAAGACTGAGACGCAATTTGTGGATATTCACAAGGACACCGTCGTCAGTCTTCTCAAGGTGGCGGAAGACTTGCGGCCAAGCTTGCAACCTCTATGCATCTTGTCACAGGTCGTCGACAAACTTGAGAAAGAAAATTATCCTCATCCGTTCCGGTACCTCGAGCTGCTATACGATCGGATCAGTGGCGCCCAACTAGAAGGCGAAAGCCAGCTGTATCATTCTCTGGGCACGATATTCTTCGAGTGTTTCCAGGTCTATCTGCGACCTATACGACACTGGATGCAGGACGGCGTTCTTCTGCCGAATGATTCGACATTTTTTGTCGTCCAAGTCCAATCTCGCATCTCGTTGAATCAAGTCTGGAGCAGTCAATTCGCCCTGCGCAAGGCACCAGACGGGGCTTTACACGCTCCGAGCTTTCTACAGCCAGCCGTGGACAAGATATTTGCAACGGGGAGGAGCGTGGTGGTATTGAAAAATTTGGGCAAGTACGATATCAGTCACGATACAGCTGCCGAGCCGTCTTTCGACTTCGAGTCACTTGTCACATCTGGCGACGGCGACTTTGCTCCCTTTTCCGAGGTGTTCAACGCGGCCTTTGAGGCCTGGATGGAAAGCAAATATCATTCGGCTTCTGCAAAGTTACGACGGATCTTGTTTGATACATGCAACCTACGATCGGTTCTCTCCGACCTCCACCACATCTACCTCATGATGGACGGATCCTGTGCCGACGCATTCGCACAACCCCTCTTCAACAATCTTGACCTACTCAACGACAAATGGAATGATCAATTGTTACTAACTCAAACATTCCAAGATGCGTTTAGAGCAGTAGTGGATATTGACCGCGTAATGGTTACGGCTGCAGGAGATGTCCCAGAAGATATCATCTCGGCACGCACGACTGTTCAGGAATGTTTACCAGCCGTAGCAGTGCTCTACCGAATGACATGGCCAGTCCGTATCATTATTTCGGATGAAAGCATGACACACTACCAGGCCCTGTTCACACTGATGCTGCAAAACCAACGAGCAATCACCACACTTCATCGAGTACGAATCAAGGCGGACAGCTTGCAGAATCTCAGCTACGAGCAAGGAGTCCATTATGGATTACGCTCCAAGCTGTTGTGGTTCTCCAACTGCATCAGATCCTACCTCACAACTCTTGTCATTGCACCGCTCGTTGAACAACTTCGTGAAGATTTGGATCGGTCGCAGGATATCGATGTCATGGCTAATGTCCACTCAACATTTACGAAGCGTGTGAGGGAAGCTGCTTGCCTGAGTAGCAAACTCGATCCTATTCGAGAGTCAATGCTTGAGATAATGGATCTTGCTATCTGCTTAGAAGATGCCCGACAAGCCGAAGTCGAACGGCAAAGAGAAGAATCTGGCGGATCGCCGAGTGTTTCCTCGACCCCAATGAGATCATCCAGGGCCAACAAGTATACTAATGCTTCTGAAGAGGAGGATAGCTCCTTTCTTGGCGAGCAGGATAGAAACACCACCAGGCCTGCGCAAAAGCCGTATGTCGAGGTGCTCTCAGATATCAGAGTAGAGTATGACAAACATCTAAAATTTGTCAGCGGGGCCCTACGAGGAGCGGCACGAGCTGCCAAAGACGACGCTGCCAGCAAATGGGATTTGCTAGCCGAAATGCTGGAAGTTGGTTTGGACCAGAATCCGTGGTGAGCAAGCAGTCTCGCTTCTCTGGTTGACTCGTCTGTATGGCGCACCGGATCCAACAGAATAGAGATGTAGTGTAGTGTGAGAGCAGTCAGCAGCGAGCTTGACCTACTGTTCATCTCGATCATATTGTCAGATCAACAGATATCTCGATGAAGGACCCTCTCTTCGAGGGGGGTGACGGAGGATGACGAAAGGCTACAGAAAACGACCTGACTATCTGTCCCGCTTATTGGAACTTTTTAGAACATTGACGTCGGTCCACTACCCATCGGTCTCGGCTCTGCAGTCTCATCGGTAACGTCTTGAGTCGGGGGTGGACATGTCGAATAGTTATGACGAAAGCACGGATGCACTGGCCCCGGTCACTTTCCAAGTAGCCGTCTTGAGTGGCCATGAAGGTCATATAACCTAATGTAAGTACCGGGTACTGGTGGTTGTCAACTATCAACATCTGACATCACCCTGGGACACACGGCCTCGTAAGTGACGGCTACTCCTGTCTGGGAACCTCGACGACATGATCATCATCATCCTTCTCAGATGATACCGCGATTGAAACCGACTCGTCGAGGAAACCGTCAACTAGTACACTCAAGACATTATCCATTAAGAGGTACAACATTTTCTCGTTCTCTGAGGAGGTTGACAATATGGTCCATGTTGCGTCATAACGATCGAGATCGGTCCTCAATCCTGGCTCCAACCGGGGTTGGCGTCCAAACCTACGCGAAAACTCCACGTTTCGGCAACCTGAACCTTCTGCATGTATCCGGGGCTAAAATACAAACAGTCGATCTTTTTTAATTTAGTTTCTCGTGCAGAGTTGCCAAACATTGCAGAGAAACCTGGACGTTGTCAAGGTTGTGTTTGTGCTCTGATGCTGAGTTCACCTGAGGTGGGACACAATTGGATTTGACAATGAAGATCATCACATCGCCAGCTAGCCAAGCCGGCAGCACAGCCAAGCCCAGTGTGCCCGCATACAGACTGGCAGTATATGCAAATCAGTTCCACTGGCCCGCCTCGCAGATTCACAAATGATACATGAAGAGAGTGTACCCAAGTATCAAACAGTGTATGTACAGCAGTAGATGTTACAGCCATAATTGAGTGGTCTTGGCTTCGAGTTCTTGACATCACTGGCCAGTTGATATCATGTTGACGGTGGTGCAAAGCCACTGTAATTACTCTCGCTACGGGCCGTGAGAAGATGTGACATCAGAACAATTATGGGGTCGGTCAGGCTCCAGAACGCTAAATCGCCAAAAGCTTGCCGTAAGGCTTAGCCAGTTCAGCCTCACACTAATACTCACTAGTGCAGCAGTTGAGGCTGGGGGCGCCACATCTTGTGCCCCGCTTATCTTAATTCCCGTTCCTGGTCAGAGCTCTGCATGGAAGCAGGCAACCACCAAGATCCAACTCTGGGGAACATCGTGAACTCCCGAACACTGAACCCGTTGCGCCGCATCACGGAGACCTCGCGCATTCCTCCAGAGCCGCGGAATATCTCGATCGCCTGATCCTGAACATATCGGCAAGCCTTCTAGCTACGCGCGACCAGCTCAGCAGTCGACAGCCCCATCCTATCCTAGCCCATTATGTCTGAGCGAAAAGTTCTTGTAAGTCCTGCCATGATACCCAAACCTTATGATCAAGCCCCTGATACTAATCGCAACAGACCAAATACTATCCCCCGGACTTCGATCCGAGTGCGCTCACGAGAAAACGCGGCCCCAAGGCCGTCGGCCCGAAAGTCCAGACCGTCCGCCTCATGGCGCCCTTCAGCATGCAGTGCCTGCGCTGCGGAGAGTTCATCTACAAGGGGCGGAAATTCAACAGCCGCAAGGAGACGCCCGAGAACGAGCGGTACCTGGGGATCCAGATCTTCCGCTTCTACATTCGCTGCACGCGGTGCTCGTCCGAGATCACCTTTGTCACGGACCCCAAGAACGGCGACTACCGCTGCGAGCGCGGCGCCAAGCGCAACGTCGAGCCCTGGCGCCAGAACACCGAGGACGAGACGGACGAGCAGCGCCTCGCCCGCCTCGAGCAGGAGGAGGAGGAGCGCAACGCCATGGTCGAGCTCGAGGCCAAGACCGTCGACGCCAAGCGCGAGATGGCCGTCGCCGACGCCCTCGACGAGATCCGCACGCGCAACGCGAGGCTGCAGCGCGCCGAGCGGGACGGCGTCGAGTTCTCCGTCGCCGCGCCCGAGGACGACGACGCCGCACGGCAGGACCGCGAGGACGAGGAGGCTGCCAAGGCCGCGTTCGCCGCGCCCAGGCGGGTGGACGATATCGTGGACGAGGTCCTGGAGGACACCGTGCTAGACACGGACATGCCACCACCGCCCTTGCCAACGTTCAAAAAGCTGCCGCCCGTCAAGAAGACTGGTCCGACTGCTCTGGGCATCAAGAAAAAGGCAACGAATCCAGAGCCGGAGGCAACGGCTCAGGTCGCCAAAGCACCAGAAAAGAAACCCATGGCTAGTCTGGTGAGCTATGACTCGGACTCGGATTAGCATTGTGACGACTGTTCTATTGGAAGATTTGTTTTATAGGCATAGCGAAGGTTCATGGCGCAACGGAATAATGACAAACAAGGATGATTATAATGCTCTAAATACCACCAATACCACCAATACCACCAACACCAAGACCAAATACATTTATCCACTGGAAGAGAGATTCACCCATTGTTAGTCAAGAGTCAATTTTTTGTGTTGCATATGTTTTATAATTATTGTGGCATTGAGCATTTATTTTCGTGATTTCAACACCAGGGTTGTCCTTGATATCTGCCAAATTAAAAACATGGTTTTGACACATGTACATTATATTATCACGGAATTCAAATAAATTATGAGCAGGTAGGCACACGTTCCTTTTCGGCTCCCCGGCAAACGATTGTACCAAACACAGATCCGATCGTCCCTTCTAATCAGTAACAAACTTGACGGGTACCTCGTCGGTAGGTACAATTTTCCTCTGCTTCTCCAGTTTTCCTGTGATCGACATGCGTTTTTCTTTCTTTCCTTCCGTCTTTTCCTTCCTTCTCTTTTTTTTCCCCGCTCCCCAGATGGGGGAAGAAGTGCAAGAAAGAAGAAGAAAGAGAATGCCGGGAATAGGGGGCGTCACAGTACCACCTAACACAGAAGAGGGCGGACAAGCGGGCGATCAGTGGCGAGAAGATACACCCGACACAGAAGGAAGAGCCAATATGTTTCTCTCGGCGGGCAACAAGTTTGACATGCTCGACAGGGAACGGAACGATGATCCCCCCGCTCGTGAATCTAGGAATGACTTTGAAGCTCTTTCGGGCCGGTGAGTTACGTTGATTGGAAATGGTGACCGGTCGCAATCTTGGGAGGCAGTAGCTGCTGCAGTGCTGGTAGAATGTTGCATTTCGTGGTTTGTATGGGGCAGAACACTGCTGTGGGCACACAAATTCTGGCGGACTTTTCTTGATTGATTGATACAGTCAACATGCAAAGGGCCAAGGACAAATAGATATAGGTGAAAGCATATCGTGTCACAGGTGGGATCAAGAAGGAATAGTATGTCAAGAGTTTGAAAAAAGTTGTATTGTTTGAAGTCTCTCACGTATACCGAGAGATTGACTGCGACTTGGAAGTCACGAGATTTTTCCGTCTCGCCCTGAAACCTGAACTCCGCGTCTACTATGTTGTATGGTCCCGTAAAATGCTCATAAGAATTCCAAACTCCAAAGCTCCCATGCTGTGTAGGAGGTACAATCGGACCATGTCAAAATGATCATCATGGAGGTCGTCAAGACCGCTCGATCTGAGAGTCCGCCAAAAAAAGTTTCGCTGATGAAGAAAGAGACTTTCGTCTATCGGTTGATGTAGTAATACAAGAACCATGTAACATAATGGATCATGATGGATGTCGTGATCTAGTCACGACTGATATAAGAGGTTGTTGAATTTCTTTAGTCGTGGTAATCGTCGTGAGAAGTCTGTGACGATGAAGACGACGAAGTTCCGTTGGACATGCTGGGAGTGCCGCGTTCCGAGCGAGTGCCCCGGCGGTGCGACGACCTAGACATCTCCTCCATCTGCTTCTTTGTGTGCTGGTGCATGAAGCGGGCGTACGATGGAAGATCGCTTGGAGGAGTAGGGCAGAAGGGCAGAGCCGAAGAGGAAGAAAAAGTGCCACGGGAAGACATTTTGGTTGATATTGGGTAGATGTGTGGTTGTTTAGTGAGGTTTGTTGGCGTGTTGATTTTACGAGTCTAATAGATGAAGTAGACTGAAGTGTCTTGATAGGCTGACGGTTATTGTAAATGTTTAAAGATGCTATTGATGCCAGGAACAATTTCGGAGGGAGGAAGATGAGGATCTTATATTCATGGAAGGACACGGCAGAAGGGTTCAGGCGCGATGATGCAGCAGACGGCGTCGTTTGAGGCGGCTTCTGACTTCAGAGGAACCGAAAAAGACCCTGAGAAAGGTACTTTGTCCTCTCTCTCGCACTCACACCCAAAGACCAGTACATAATACCCCGTACGGGAGGGGGGTCGGCTAAGCCAAGAGCGACCGCTCAGAATTAGTGCCTCCTGCGCAAGATTCCCATGTCTCGACCACAAGATATTCGAGATCTGCAAATACCATGACCGCTTTCGTGCCGCGACTGGAACCCACCCTTGTCGCGTATGGCGTAAGTGCGTCCGGGCAGTGGCTTTCTGTTTGCGGGCCTCGTGCTGGGGGGAGAAATGGTTGCTCGCCACGGGTGCATGGATGGGGCCCGGGGGGACAAGGGAGCAGACAGAGGCAGAGAGGAGGAAGCAGAAATGATGCAGCACTCTGCTGTCCCCCCCAGTCCAAGTGGATAAACGACCAGTGTATTGGCTGGACGACGAGGGCGGACGGGGGGCGAGGCTGGTAGCAAAAAAAATGGCTCACCCCTCCCCTTTTGCTGCCACCCCTAAAGACGACTATATTCGCACTTTCCAACAGCCATTTACTTCCTTTATAATTGGAATTACACTTTATAATATTCATAGTCTTTTTGTAGTCTTTGCGTATTTTTTGATATTTTATTTTTAATGTTTTATTGCGATTTCGTGGGTTAGAATAGCGTGCGTACTCCCGTGTAGGTGCTTTGGGAGTGGCAGCAAAAAGGGAGGGGTGAGCCATTTTTTTTGCTACCCGGTTGGGGGGGTGGCCAGTCCCAGCCCTCACTTTGTTTCCTCCAAGCCAATGACAAAGCATTGCAGAATATGACGGGGTTCCGGGGTGATGAGGTATGATGACCGACTTGGACGGATCAGGAAAGACCCTGCAGATCTTTTGGGTCGACTGAGGTCATACCCCTTATGTCATGCCCATTGGCCAGTGCTGAGAACGCCTGGGAAACAGCCTGAGAGACAAGAGAGTTGCAATCAATCAAGTGAGATGGTTTGTGGAGCCCCCCCCCCCCCCCCCCCCCCCCAAGCCCCAGTTCATACCACCATCAACTGAAAACACCCGTTTCTTGCAGGACAACCTTGACCATAAAAACTCTTTTGTGGATCAGAGTTTCAGAGCCTCTTTCCCGTGCAGTAACATGTGTGAAAACCAGAAGGCTGTTTAATCAAACATACATGGCAGTTGGAATAATGTTGGGTTGGCTGTGTTGTGTGCGCCTTGATGGCTCAACCAAAAGTATCCGACGTCATGTCTGCGCTCCCAGCCGTGTTGGCCAATGTTCTAGACTTGAACGTAGAAGCAATATGACAGACAGGCACCAACAAGAAGGCATTTCGGGCTCGTAGTCATTTGTCCTGGTTGCCTAGCTGAGGCAGAATCGGAGTTAACCAGCACCAAACTAGAATACTCGCCGGAACCGTCGCACGGTAGAGGCGTTCCCGAAAGACCCCAAATGTCATCAGGGAGCTGGACGTGGGGCAGGACGACGGGCTAGCTACCGAAATGCCTCGTCTTGGTCGTGTGCGTCCCAGTCGCACCGCACACGATCCATGCCATGCCAGGCCAGTTTTCTCATGATAATCTTGCATAGTGCCAGATACAAACACATTGATGCTGGTCTGCCGTAGACACTAGTGAGCTTTCCAGACCATGATCCGGCGCGTTGCATAAGTGGCCAACAGCGTTAGGAGGACGCTATGATTGAGCTTGTCTTCACATCAGGAGAAAATCCTTTCGGGCGGCAAAGACACTTGACCCCAGGTTCTGTGAAGAGAGAGGCCTGGTTGGTCCGATACTCAGGTCGACACATTATAGCAGAAATCGATCAGGGGCAAACACCTAAAATCCAATAATCCATGCTTCGGCGAGCGGGACAGACTGGGGAGGCGGCGCTGGCTCAGCCCTAGTCGAGCGTCAGAGCGCCGCATCATTCGTCGAGCTGGAGCAAAACTCCCGGTTTGCGAGAATTCAGGGTCCTTTTCTCCCAAATGCGATATGGAAATATGGGCATCTGCGCAAACGGTGGGATGGGAAGGAATTATCATATCGATCTACCATGTCGACCCATCTGCGGCGGGTCTGCGGACGTCGTTCCAGGCTTGCCAGGGCCCCGTGGCTCTGTGTCAGTAAACCCCCGAAGCATGGCAATGGCAGCATGGCCCGGAGCCATGTCCTCGAGCAGCGGTTGGAATGGATGGATGGATCCAGTTCCTGATCTCTTGATGCCTCTGCTGGGTATACTCTGTGACCCGAAAATTGGTTTTGCTGTGGAGTGGTTATTGCGATCCAACACGATCCAGGCTAACAGGCAGATGATAGCAGACTGTATGGGGTAATGATGCAGCATCCCGATACGCTGTCCGGCCTCTTGGTCGCAAATAGTAAGAGGAAGGTCTTATTTCGACGTCAGAAATGAGACTGCAGTTGCCTTTGGAGCGACGATCCACCTCTAGCCTTTCGTCAAACCGCAGCCAACAGCCGTCTGCAGTCTGCAGTATTCAGGGTCACATAGAGGCACCAGGAGAAAAGAGAAAAAAAAAGGCGCTACAAGCGAACAAATGACAAGGTTTCGCCAAGGCGACGAAACGCGTCTCTGCAGGACGGCGCTTGAGGGGGGAGACATCATCGTCAGGCAACATTAGCGAAAGGAAGGAAAAAGCAGGGCAAGCAACAAGCGCAAGGCCAGACTCGCCAGGCTATCAGCCAAACCTTCCAAACCTTGACGACAATTGGCCCGTGCCTACCTAGCAAGGTTAATATAACGGCTGAAAAGTTCCGCCACCGCCCCGTCAACTCTGAACTGACAGGTGCAACCAATCCAAATTCTGAATCCACCCACAAAGGCCCAGAAGCATCTCCAATATGATGTCAGCAGAACAGGCTGGAAATCATCTTTTTTTTTCCCTTCGTTGTTCTGCTTGTCTCACAGCTGATTAGGGTTCACGAGACCGAGAACGTACCAAGCGAGAGCATCCGGCAGGGCTCCATCCTCAATATCGGATATGGAGCATTCCGTTCGTTGCCCACTTGTACGGCGAGTCTTTCCCTTTTCCCCAGTCCCCGTTGGGAACGGATCATGCAAGATCTACATTACCCTACATGGTGGTGAAGGAATCGGCCGAACCTGCAGTCTCTCGTCTCTTTGACCTCTGGTTGTCTGGCTGGGTTCCGGTTGCTAGGTTGCCAGATAGACAGGGCAACCAACTCCGTACATACATTCTAGGCCCTTTTCGCCATCCTGCATCAAACACCTTCGCCGCTGACGACGGGTCCGTTTCTCATCCCCGACCACCACCCGTCCGGATCACACGTGGTGACGAAATAGGGGTCGCCAAACTATCTTTTCTATGTCGGAACCATATGATTGCCGCAGTCATAATCATACCATACGGGCATACCAGCCACGAGTTGCAGATAACGTTATGGGTATCTAAAAGATACACTTTATTCAGATCGACGATGTGCTTCTTCACAAGCGTTAATAGTAGCCACCACATATGTATGGTTATCAGGATGAACGCATTCTTGTCACCATTTACTCGATGTAGGTACGTGATGTACGTGTTGCCATGATGGGCCAAGCTCACTGATCGCTCTTTACGCCTCCAGCGTGCTCATAGGCTCTGCAGATTGCGTCTGTGGTAACTCTGAGAGGGGAGTCAGAGCAAGTGGCGATATAGTCATTTGCGGGGACAAGCGTAATGATCACCCGTGGAACATTCCTCTGGGCCGGATCATGTCCCCCCAAGTACCCAAGCCCAGAGTCTAACCTTCAAGATCCTTCGAGTAAGATCTCCCGAGCTTGATTGTGATGCAATATGATCATTCTCGCACATCTTCCTCATTGAGGGTGTGCATGTTGACCATCTGCGAAGACTATGGGTAGGGTATACTACCAATGGGCCCTGAGGGCCTGCTTCTTCTTCCCGTGTTAGGCGACCCGTCACTGATTTGGATGACGCACGTTTCCGTGAATAGGCATCCCGTACCACCAACAACCACCCCCGAGTCGGTCCTTGTCGCATCCTTTGACTCCGTGTTTGGGTATACCACATTCTCCAGACGAGAGACCTGACGTAATTGGCCCTCCACAGCCCGTCAAACCCGTTGTTCACGTCAGCGAAATGGATGACCGACTCGTGCTACAGCCACGGCAGGCAGCGAATCGAGTTCTGTGACGCACATGGTGGATTTAGTAGACTACCAAAGACTACACCGTGTCTTTGGTATACTATTCTAGCCAGGTTGTGATCGCCTGTATGTGTCAAACGATACATTTTGACGCTATCAACATTCTACTCCAAGAATTTCCTGGCACAACTCCAACAACTCCCATCGACTCTCATCGAGATGGCCTTCTAGAACAAAACGACGGGCCTTGAACAGAAGGCCCATAAAATAAATGTACGAGTAAGTTTGTTCTGTCGCTTGCTACACGAGGTCTCATCGATCATCAAGTCGATATCTGCTCAATGAGGAGTCAATCGGCCATCTTCGTAATTGTGACGTGAGGGTACTATGGGCATGTCAGAACATACGTCCCAGAAGTCCAAGGATGTACAATATTCTTGCGACATCAGCCAGGCGTCTCCTCACGGATCGGCGAGGTACTACTCGAAGAGCCGCTCGACAGTACAGAACATGCCCGAGATGCCCTGCAACCAATTCGTCCACTGACCCCTCGAGATACGATCTCGATGGTCCCAAATCGACAGGCTAAAAGTCGTATCCGTGTTGGCTTATCATTGCAAAGTAGAAAAAGACCATGTAGAAGAATACGTCGACACACTTATTATCGAGGTGGTCGGGTAATCGCCTCAAACGTACGACACGGGGTAATCGAGATGATGAAGCACTCTGATTATCTTCTTTCCCTTCCATATTGCCAGTTAGTAGTCGGTGTGGATATTTTCAGTCCTGCTGAGATACCAAGTGATACCCGATGACGTTGGAGTTTTCCCCTGATTCCATAAATTGCTATACTATGGCAGTTCACCATACTATTGCCTGTCTATGAGCGTGGCCATTATTGTCTATTATCCCTTGTGAATGTTGACGTTCTTGTTTGATGACGTTCAGTCCACACCATTCTGGACTTCATGATACAGACCCAGGACCATGAGAGGACAGGCAAAGATTTCATCTACAGCACTTGTTTGGAAACACCTGGCTAATTGGGTGCCATGGACTTTGAAAATTATCTCTCGGTCATGGAGCCTTTGAGTAACAACAGGACACTTCCCACTGATCTTCGTTGCATTGATTCGAATATGTTCAGTCATTATATTATACACGAGTCGCCCGGGTTTGTCAACGCTACGCGACTGACCAGATCATTTTACATGTCAAACAAGAATCAGAGAAGAACAATACGTCGTCTATAAAACAGAATTTCCAACATAGTATACACGAAGCCCGGCACATCTGTATAGTCCAGGGCCTATTTCATGCTGGAACTGGCAGAATATATTCTTTCAATATTTGATGTGGAATTCTAGAAGCCCATCCTGGTGCGCAGCCTCGAGTTAATGTTTGCTTGGTCATAATTTCAGCGGGTTTAGACCATGCTCAAATAATGCGGCGGGAACAAAACAAGAATATAAATCATATGAATGCTGAGCTAAGACCATATGTTGGCAGTGTATTATAATTGGTGAGCGGCCAGTAATATACTACTTCCTACCATCTGTTCCTGAAATGTATCGATGAAAGGACTTGGCCAGATAGTAGGAGAAAACCTCTGTTGTAATTAAAAAAAAAAGAGAAAAAAAAAAAGACCTTTGCATGCAAAATACCCGACGATGTAAGTCAGGCACATGTCTGGTGTGCACCTTCTACCCAGCGTTTCGGGCCGGTGTGGGGCGCAACTGCCTCTACTCTAGTGGGTGCCCCGGGCCCCGCGTCATATTGATTCTGGAAGCTTTGGACACAAACCAAACGCGTCTCATCCCACACTTGCGATTGATTCGTGGAGCCTCAAATCAACATTTCCCTTCTGGACTGCGCAGCCCAATGCCGCCGCTTGCGCCGACAGCTGTGTACATGACTTCAAGATGGAGAAGTTCTTAAGAGAATGGCGGCAGGACGCTTACAACAAAGCGCAATACGACTCGGCCATCTTTGTCGGCGACAAGCTCTTGGCCCTTACGAGTAGGTACCTCGAGGTTTCTATCCTTTTGTACGAGCAGAAACCCGCTGATCATGATGCTCCCGCATTCAGACGACGACAATGATGCCTTTTGGCTGGCACAGGTACACTTCGCCACGGGCAATTACACTCGCGCTCAGGCTTTCCTGTCTCGCCAAGATCTCATAAGTCGGAACCCGTCATGTCGATACCTCGCCGGGCACTGCTTCATCAAGCAATCGCGATACGACGAAGCCCTTGCCGTTCTTGGCGACCGGAACCCGACACACCTGATTGTGAGCTCGACGAACAAGCGCAAGACTCAAAAGAACACTGGCAAGTCGGACAAGTCCAGCCGCAGGCGCGATGGCTCCGATGAGGAATCGGCGAATCGACGTTTCGAGGCGGCCATGTGCTTCCTGCGAGGCATCTGCTACGCCAAACAAAATGCCTTTGACCGCGCAAAAGAATGCTACAAGGATGCTGTGCGGATAGACGTCCAGTGCTTCGAGGCTTTCCAGCAGTTGATGAAGAACTCGCTCATGTCGCCAGACGAGGAATGGCAATTCCTCGAATCGCTAGACTTTGACTCGATCAACGTTGGCGGAGACGTCTCTTCGTCGCAGGAAGCAGCCGAGTTCACCAAGATGCTATACACGACTAGGCTGTCCAAGTACAGAAACCCGACCTCATTCATCACCGCGTGCGAAACGCTGTCGACACACTACAACCTTGAGAGCAACCCGGACTTGCTGCTTGCACGTGCAGACTTGCTGTATACGCAGTGCCGCTACAAGGATGCTCTAGACATTACCGACTCGATCTTGGCAGAAGATAAATACAACTTCAGTGTCTACCCACTCCATCTGGCCTGTATGTATGAGCTGAAGAAAAAATCGAATCTCTTCCTTGTCGCACACGATCTGGCCGACAGCCACCCCGAGGAACCAGTGACCTGGCTGGCAGTGGGTATTTACTACTTTGCTATAGACAAAATCGCCGAGGCAAGGCGATACTTTAGCAAAGCTAGCATGATGGACGCACATTTCGGCCCGGCCTGGATTGGGTTCGCACACACATTTGCTGCCGAGGGCGAGCATGACCAAGCCATATCGGCGTACTCTACTGCAGCACGTCTTTTCATGGGAACCCACCTGCCGCAAGTATTCTTGGGCATGCAGAATCATGCACTCAACAACATGACGCTCGCCGACGAGTTTCTCAAGACGGCGTACGGTCTATGCAAATCCGACCCGTTGCTGCTCAACGAGATGGGTGTGGTCTACTACCATCAAGACCGGCCCCTTGACGCAATCAAACTCTTTGTCCGGGCACTGGAAGTTGCCGAAGAGATCGAGTCAGAGCCGGCAGCTTGGTTATCGGCACGCACAAACCTCGCACATGCATACCGTCGTGCTAAACAGTATCCTGAAGCACTGGAGCAGTTTGACGAGGTACTTCGCCTTGGCGGGAAAGATGCCGCCATCTTCTCTGCCAAGGGCTTGCTTTTCATGGAGTTGGGACAGCCGGAGGAGGCCATTGTGGTCCTGCATCAGGCGCTGGCCATCAATGCCCAGGACCCGATCGCCACAGAACTGCTGAACAAGGCCTTGGAAGAGGCCGCAGGGCTCGAGCCTATCGTGAGCGAGGCACAGAACGATGCTCTGGACGGATTCGAAAAGGAGATGGAAAAGATCCGGGGGCCCAAGCAACCTCGCCCGACAAGAATGCAGAAACCTAGGGCAGTTTCTGCTTACGACAGAACCAGGATGAGGATCATGGGCGGAGGCCCATTATCTGACGTTGAGATGGATGCAATCGGGTAGACATTACGACTCGATATGGATTACGACAGGATCATGAGCAGGCGTCTACGGGCATTTTGGGATTCTTTGCAGCGAGTAGCATTTACAACATGGACGGCAGTAACTGAAGGGGCAAGGGCCAGACGTTATGGCCCCTTACCAGTCAGTGATAGTGCTCAATCACGAATGGATGGTTATAAGACACTGGCATACTTGTGATGGTGTCGTCGACCCAAACCAGTATGCAGCAGCTACAACGTACTATTGCCTGATTGGGCCACTGTGCTGCGAACACGGCACGTTGATGCATGTCTCTGACCATGGTATCACTATGCAGGTACAAATCACAGCACGGCATTGGAACGAACCCATGACTTCTCGGCAGCATCATGTCGTGGGATGCCGTTACATTGCCAGCCGCCCCCTTGAATGGATGATCCACATGAGCGGACTTTTGCAGACGGAGTTGATCTCCCACATCCTCACATCTTCTCGTCATACCAGCGTGCTCGATCGAACTTTTGACTTTGATAGACTGCGCCACATGAACATCTCTAGAGACGAAGTAATGAATGATATTAGAGTGAGATGGAGGGACTGGAGAGGGGATCAGCCTCGTCTGTGCTGTCCGGGCCGCATGACTCGCGATCAAGAGAAACCGCCAGCGAGAACTTGACCTGATTCGTCCAGCTACGAGGAAGGACAGCGCACGGCGCGGATAACAAGCAATCCACGGGCCGAGGAGAGGAGATGGGGTGGGTGAATAGTGTTGGCAGCTAGTTCCATTATTTTAAATCAGCGTGGTCCAAGTTGCCAGAGCAAAGCAAGAATGAATGAGAGGGAACGAAATACTCCTAGTGCTACTAGTGCCGCGCTGGGTAACTTGTGATCGACAGAGAAAACGGGCTCGACACTCGACCAACCTCGACACGAAGAAAAGAACCCCAAAGTTGAGAGAAAAACGAGGCGGACTCGCGGCTCCACCACCTTGTTAGTTAACTGACGTGCCGTCTACCTATTGCGGTGGCAGCAATTCTACGAGGTACAGAGTAGATGCGTCTCGATCAAGTATTATCGCAATGTCGCATTTCCAACGAGGAGAAATTCGATACTGCTACTTACTTTGCCAAAAACAAAATGCTAGGTAGGGGTCTGCCGACCGGGTTCTGGAACCAGACTAACAAGACGAGAACCCCTGAATCGCCACGAGGGATAGAGACGCGAGTAGAGAGAGATATCGTCTAAGCGAGCGTGGGGGATCTTCCAGGGTTTATTATTTAACATATACTACGGTATCTCGTGGTCAAAACCCCCATTCCCCCGGTGGGCGGGAAACTGTCGTACATATAGTTCAAGGTATCTATCTAGGCGCGCCTTTCTACGGATCAAAGTACGAAGTATGCGCTGGCAACGAAAAAAGTCAAAGCCAAAAGGATGATGATTAGTTATCGCATGAAAAAGAGATGTTAAATTCCACGTCTCATAAGACATAGCTTCCCTTTAGCAGGAGGGCCGAACCGCAAGGCAGAAAACATGGAACAGGGGATAATACCAAAGAACGCATGATGCTAATAACTAATATCACAAAGTTCCCACTCTGGTCATCCTTTGGTGTTCTCCCCAAACCCACTCACTGTTCAACTCTGACAGCTTACATTTTTTTCTGGAAACAAGAATGACAGGTTTCTAAAGAGCCTCGGCGCAGAAACGGTCTGTTTGATCATGCAGCGAACAATGTTTGACAGCTGCTAGTTTTGCAACTGACAGGCGCCTCTTGAGGGACGACGGGCAATGGTAAAGTACGATGGGAAAGACGGCTCTTTGTCGGTTCATGCTCTAGAGTGACCACGAATCCTACGCTGGCGGAGAACCGTTGAATTTTTTTGTTAGGCTGCTACTACGAGACATCGTGAAAAAAAACCTGACGGGACTATGCAGATACTAGACGGCGGACGATGCAACATACCACCGGCCGTCTTCATGCAGCTCGATCGCGCCACCGGTTCGCTTCCTCCTGAAGAATCTTATGAGACATCTAGACTTGATCGACCAGAAAATTCGTTCGTTCATTGGCGTATATTTCATGATTATCGGCTCGCATAATGAGACTATTATCTCGTTGCGATCCGGTGGGATCATGATGGCTATAGATCGTGACCTAGGTAAGCTAAAAGTATCATCGCTGGTTCAACACTCAAAAGCCCAAGCATGTTTAATGTTTGGCCCTCTGATCGTGTTGCCATCAGTAGAGCAATAGTGCAGACCCGGGAAGTTTTGGTCCGTATACTGCCAGAGCGATATTCAGGTACGGTGTTTCCCAATTGAGGCAGCCACCTGAGGTGGAGATTGTGCCCAGACAGCTGGGTCCGAACCTGAGATCGGTGACACGGACAAAACGTCGATCACCCGCTCAAGTCTCGAGACAAATTCGTGAAAGATGGCACAGCATTGATTCAGGGGTCGGAAAACATGTACCTACCTCTCGACCACAGCCTTGGGACGACGAGACTCGACAAAATGCCATCTCCTTCCACCACAGAGACAGGGTCTTTTGTGGGTAGGACACACATCGTATGTACGACATCGTCGAGGTTGGGTCCTGAAGATGATCTGACACTTGAGATCCAAAGATCATAGACTAGAGCACTAGAACCCTCGGGCTTTCCTCATCCCGGCAAAGCTTTGCGAATAGTCGAGGGAGCGGTGCCAACTCTGTTTTTGGTCGGCCCCTCTCTTCAGACCGTTTTTGGCATGCCGGGCCATGGCTAGCTGTGATGGATTGGTTTTCCGGCCAAGCAAAAGCCAAGCAAGCAGGTTTAGAAAATGCTCGGTAACTAGCCACGTGTGAAAAGGGCCACTAGATTGGCGGGTTAGCCAGCGCAGCCAAATAAGGGCAGCGGGATACTACCGTCGCGTAGAATAATTTCGATACTTGTGCCAACAGAGGTAGTGTAGCAAAAGTCCAGCTCCGGCGCCGCTACACAACATCGTGAAATGCCCCGTCCTGACTAGGTAGTCCTAGAAGCCATGACATGAAGGAGGGAGGGTCCCATCGTCGTTGCAAGGCCGCATCTGTTTTGACATGCATAACAAGCGTCGATTGTCACCGTACTATCTCTCTTGGGTGGTGGTTGATAGTGCGGTGAGCCCTGCCAATAGTAGGTCAGGCACGTCGTTATCGAAAGAAACCACCACACCAAAGAGATGCGCCAATGAATTGAGTCAACGAGTGGGTGGAGATTCGACTTGGGAGACAGACAGACCCCCCGCTTCGATGGCCCGGGTCGCTGGAATCACCCGCTGGTTCCATTTTTGCCCACACATACGGTATCGCCCTCCCGTCCAGTCCAGTGACTCCGGCCCCGTGGCACTGGCTGCGACGCTTGGGCGTTGGACTTGCGCGTGTAGTAGTAGTGATAGTGGAAAGATGCGGTACAGCACTCTCAGCCGGCCGGAGAGACGGCAGAGAGGATACTCTCGGCTGGTGCCTGACGTCGGGCGATCCAGGAACCAGATGCGAGTTACATATGCATATGCCGAGTGGTGGTGTGAAGAGAGACGGATCATTCATGCCGGCCTGACAGGAATACTGAAGGAGTGGGAGAGAAAAGTGACCAGTCGACTCATACAATGCATACTAATAAAGCAAGAACGACATGGCATATTGCAGTCCTCCGCAACCCCTCTGCGGGCCCTGACTGCCCACGGAGAGAAGGAAACAGCAAACTGTATCGCGAGGCCACCCTGCAGAGGATGAGCCAACTCGGCACCCCCAGGAGGCATGCTGCTCGCTAGTCTGAACCAGTCGACAACGTTTTGTGGTTGCGCCTGCTGCTGGCGTGGACTTGGACCCTGGCTCCAATATGCAGGGCCGATGGACACGACATTTGGCCAGAGACCAATAGCCGTCGAACTGGGACCTGTGATAGAGAACACCGTTGTCGTAGCGGCATGCGGGCTGGAATTGGGTTGGGGGCACGATCGCACCAATTGAACGCTCCGTGTTTTATATGCGTATGTATCCAGACGATATAGGTGAACAGAGAAGCGTCTTCTATAGGGGGTCCGGATTAGCTTCATGCTTTCCTGCATACCGTATTGCGTCAACTCTCAAACGTCAAGAACCAACCCCTTGGCTCTCCAGACGATGTGTCGAGTGATTTCCGGACTTTCCGGGAAAACGCATGTTCATCGTGCTTTCTGTCTGCACGACCTGATGATCAACATGTCCTCAACCGAGATTGTAATAGACATGGCTATAATCGTATAGTGGTTAGAAAGGAGACGGACTGTTGTAAATCGGCAGAACTGCTCTCGATATTGCTGCTGTTCTCCCTTTTGCCCACATGCGGCCTGCTTTTAGGTAAAGTGTATGTTGTATGACCCTGAGCCAACTGTACACAGGACCTTGCAGGTTTGAGATAGATGAAGTAGAGGGGAACAACGAATGAGCCGGTGAGCCTTGATAGGTGTTTCCTACCATACTGTGGAGCACTATTTGGGGATGATCGAAAGATTGTTGGCGCGACTCATGCGTTTGGGCCTCCCAGGCAGTATACCAACTCACTCAACAGCAGCACTGCCCTCTCGCCAGCTTACGCAGCTCGCTGAGTCGGTTCCGCAATTGCATAGAGCATCTTCTTCATAGTTTGCTACTACGATGCGCAGATCATGTTGCGAAATGGATCGCACATGTGTGACATCCCGGTCTCTGCCAGGGGTTTAGAGGAATCCAGCACATTGGGATGAAGTCTGAGCGCTGTGCCAGTAAGAGACACGGGTCCCAGGAACACGGCCAAAGACGTGCAGGGTATCCATGGTGCCCTTTGCCAGCTGGGAGGTACAAACCTCCATGTATATCCCGAAATACTATTATCGCTCGCGGTTCCAGGCGGCCGACGACCGACGACCGAGCACAGAGAGCGACCCAGGCCGTTCTGTTCCTGATGCCATATTCAGGAACGATGTGTAGTGTATGGTAGTGTAGTAGAAACGGATCGACATCTAGGTACTTTTTCACCTTAGGTTAGTGTGGAAGGGAAATGTAGGGAACAGTATGGAGTCAATGCGCCCCCAAGGTGTGTACTAGTGTAAACGCATGCTCGTGGACCGAATGCTGGACCGTGCAAGAAGTAGTGAGAAGCGCCAGACCACGTTGTTTTCGCGACTATCTGTGCCTGGTCATAATAGCCCGACTTGGCTTGAGCAGATGGCATCATGACATTGCAGACGGACAGATAGGCACGGCTTTCGTTTGTAGTAATCCGTCATGCGCATGAGTGTAACGGAGCCACTGCAACCCATTATTCTGCAGTCGAAGATTCGCAATGTCTATTGGGGCAATCCCCCCGGCCAGGAGCGGCAGAGACACATGGGATGCTGCATTCGCCAAAGGATCCAAGGTGGCCCAAGACGAGCAGCTAGTAACAAGTTGCATCTCGGGGGTACACACGTAGTATGTGAGTGGTAGTAGTATTGAGAAATGCCAGGCGGGCAGATGACCGTAAGAAAGTGGATGCTCAATCTCGGGTAGCGGGCAGACAAGTAAGATCTGTCGTCCGAGCACGTGGATAAAAGAAAAAGAGGCGCCCGTCCGGTCGTGTTCATTGCTGAATAGTCGCTTGTAACAAGAGGGCCATGTCTGGCTTCACTGCCTATATTCGATCTGGTTGCTCGATAGTCTTGCTCAGCCCTCCCTCGGTACAGTAAAGTAACCTAGTTGGATTATGGGGACACTGGGTTGACGTGTTACCTGTTGGATATAAATGCCCTAGGCCGGAGTGGGACTATGTTCGCGTGCCCGTCATGGACGAAAGCTGTAGTAGTAGATGCTCGCCGTTGTAATCATATTGTTCGGCCGTAGTTCGCCCTCGGCGGGCTCATGGGCGGCCGGCAAGCCACATGCTCATTGCCGCTGTCAAGTTGCAGGTCGGGTTGCACCATAAGCACCGTACTGGGGCTTGCTCGAATGCTGGCCGTTTGCTGAAGGATCGTTGTAGGCAGCGGCTACTAGCACTGCTACTGCAAACTAGATCATGTAGGTATGGATCGCTGACCAACGAACCTTGGATTCCAAACGATTGAGCGCTCTCACCACGATACGATGTTGCCAGCAGAGTAGGAACAGAAGCTGTTGAGGAGGGAATTGCACGGAGATGGCTGGTGGCTTGGCATAGTCCAAGTTGGCGCCGCTTTCTGGCTTTGTGGGCACTGAGGGGAAAGTCGTGAATCGGAATGGCGTGACAATTTACCTGCTAGATCGCACCTACATGACACATGCAGAGCTACTGGTTTGTTTACCTAGGCCAGAGTCAAGACAGCCAAAAACCAGTACCTTTGAGGACGAGAAAAGAAAGACGATCCGACTAACCTGGGTGAGTACTTGTGTAAGAGGAAGTACGGAGAACAGAGGAGGATAGCATCGAGGAATACCGAACTGACCTCACCGTATGGGGCTGACCTGAAGTAAATCATCGCATCCGTGCATCCCACCCAGCGATCCTCTTCTGTGGTGTTTCCTGGAAGGAACAGATGCTCACGGACGGAAGCGGGCTCTGCTTTTTTTGGTGGTCGTTTGGGGGTGGCTGGCGGCCGTCCGATTGAGGGCCGGTAGGTCAGGTACGACGCAGTAGAAATCATATAATAAACCTTGTAAAATAGAAAGAAAGAAGCCTGGGTTTGGCAGTGATCAATTTGGGGTCCATATCTTCTTCTAGCGAGATGCTACGTACCTACATACACGGAATGCATGAGACCCTGCCAATACATGTACCCTTACAAGTGACCACACACTCATACCTAGGTTAGTGTACACTTACTTGCGCCATGTAACCTGCATACATACACGCAGCAGTCAGATCGTGTATGTACCTGACGGGCCTGACCAGGACCCTGGACATGCAAATGTTTCCCTGAAACTGGTGGCCACCTTGTCTATTATATCTTTCTCATTTTCCTCCAATTTTCAGGGCCCTCTCTGGCTTATGCCCGCTCTCAACAAGGCAAGGCTCGAAAAAGGATCTCGTGAGGGTCGCACCTCGTGGCTCCGCTGAGAAGTTGGGGAAAATGCCTTGGCTTCCTTCAATATTTGCTTCTGCATACTTGTAACCCAACGTGGACACCATGTGGCCCCTAGAGATTACTCATGGGATTCGGGAATACATTGCTTGTACTGATATTACATCTCACCAGAGGATCGATAAACTCCATCCATCCAGCCTTCATCGTGTGTGTGTGTGTCGTGTCGTGTTCTACTTGCATGTCTACAAGTCCATAGATGAAGCACTATGATATGTCAGGTCATTACCTAAAGACTGTCTCCGTCTGTAACATTAGTGAAATATTTGTAGGTAGATCGATCATATATTCCGCCGCTCAGATGCGCCTGGACTGCGTAGATACCTACCTAAAGATCGACAGGTGTAATGTAGACAGGTACTCCCTGCGACACTCTGCAGTCAATCCGTCAGACACTTCGGCATTCGATCGACGCTAGAGTATAGTAAATTGAAAGGAACGTGAGAAAGAATAAGTAATGTATCTACCTAGGGATTAAGGATTTAATCGAGGGAGAATCAGCATGTTAGACTGGAAATCTACGTTCTACTTGTTGTAGCTGAGGACGCCAACATGGGAGGTACCTCAAGGTAGGTAACCTAAGTAGTTTTCATCTTACGGTGGGGAGTCGATCATCCTAGACTGTTCTGCTGCATGTGGTGCAGAAGGAAGAAGAAGAAAAACTGACCGAGACAAGAAGAAGCAAAGAAGAGAACGGACAGAGGGCTGCACCTCTACCAAACCAGCAACGATGCAATACAGATAGATTGAATACACACATGAGCGAGTCTGCTACTGGCGAGACAGAGACATTTTGTTGCCGATTATATCTACGAAACATAAAGTCCACGTACTCCGGTGCTCCGGCTTACACCAAGTAGGTACCTACACCACGACACAAGCTCCGTACCTTCATCTTTGGTGCCCACTTAACTGCCCTGTGCTCGCCTCCCGTCTCCGCCCCAGGGTACCTACCTACCTTACCTACATTACACAGGGTACATGGCTTGGCGCAAGGTACGCATGCTTGCTCAGGTACCTACAGTTTTTTCATAGGCAGGTCGCGCCCGCTAATAATTTCTGCTGGTCCCAAATCCTTCTGTGCCCATTCTTTCCGTCTTCTGTGGGTGGGTTCGTACCTCTTTGTCTGCGACCCGAAAAGTGACGGAGGCTGCTACCTTTTTTTTTTTCTTTATTTGATTTGGTTTTTTCCCCTCTCGTGCCGGACGGTGACTTGGACTGACTTGACTTTTCTTAAACGTACTCACTACCTCCCATCCAGAACGGAGCTCTCTTTCGGGACGAGCCGAGTTCCCTCTTTTCTTTCTTTCCTCAATTTCAATCGTCTTGCTCTTTCTTGTCCAGGTCCATCCATCGTGGTAGCTTTTTGGGTCTTCCTTTTTTGTGTCTTGATACCCCCTAGCCCCCCCACCACCAGACCACCGAGGAGAGGAGAGACAGAGAAAGAAGAGTGGAAAGAAAGCAGGAAAGAAAGACGGGCTCTTCTCTTTTTGTCGTCGTTTGATATGTCACCACTTTAATTCACTAATACGTCCTCGACAACCAACCCGTTGCCGCCATCCAATCTTGTTGCGCAACGTCAAAAAAAAAAAAAAAAAAAAAAAAGGACAAAGGTCAACCTTCCTTCTGTGACCAGATCCTCGCCACAGCTCGCCCGGGATTCGACTACGCGCAATAAAAGCCGAGGCATCATGGAGGGCCTCTTGCTATGCCCTCCCGATCGGAGTGCGCTGATCGGCCGTGCTGCCTGGAAGGTAAATTCACTTGCAACCTACCATTGATTGTTTGCGATACACCAACAGCATATTGATTCGTACCATAGCAACGCTTCGTCGTCGTTGGCAGCCCGCTGAGGGATGTGGGACAGTCGAGCCCAAGTCTGTCGCAGGTCTTGTCCACAAGCCGCATCAAGGACGTCCGTGGTAGCACTTCCAAGCCCAAACAGCAGACTCCGGCCCCCGATGCCGTGTATCTGTCGATATACAAAACCAAGGACGACTGGGACGCTGTCCAGCAGCACTCGTTTGCCTCTATAACCGACTGCGTCGTGCAGAACATTGCCCCTCGGAAGCAGGGTCCGTCAATGCCAACCCTCATCCTTCAGATCTCCCCCGACCCAATCACGGACAAGCTCCGGAAGCGGCGGTCGAGTCGCACAGCTGGCTTGACTTCGACAAAGGACTCGGGGCCCATGACGCTGTATTTTAGACCAGCCGACGACCACTACACCCTATACGACTGGGCTCGGTGCATCACATCTCTGATGCGCCCGGGAGTGCCGGGAAGGCCGGGACAGGATCCAACCACGCCGATTTCTCCGCTCTTCTCAAACCCATTCGCATCGACGTCCCGTGATGCCTCCGAGTCGATTCGGCCAACCGTTTCACACAATCAGAGTCAGTCGAGCCAATCGAGATCAAGCCGAGACCGGCCCGTGACCTTTTCCTCAGAATCACCGAGCTTGAGGTCGAGAAAGAGCGATTTGTCGTCACACGCAAGCTCCATCAATGCCATGGGCATGGGCTACATGGTCCCCAACCAGCATTACACCACTGTTCTGCCCACGGATCTCCCTTCCCCGGCGACCACGGTGTTTGACTATCCAGGCGACTACATGCTCGGCTGGACAAATGCTCAGGGTCGCTCGTCTACTCTCAGCTCTCCAGTCCGCGGCAGGGGCAGTGTCGGCTCCCAAGGCCAGCAGGGCGCACCCATGTCGGCATCACCACCAATACCGCGAGAGACGATTCTTGATCGAGCATTCCAAATGAGGCGCATTCCCGGGTCGGACCGGGAAGCTCTCCCGGGCGAGGAGAACCTTACCTCATTGGCAAGGTTTGAAGCCCTGATGCGAGAAAAAGAAGAGCAGCGAAAGAAGGAGAAGGAGAAGCTGGCGCTCATCACACCACCTATGACGAGTACATGGGAAGAGGACGACGATTCCGAAGATGATCTCAACGATGCAACCGACGACGACTCGACAGACGAAGACGTCTTTGAGGAGGAAGTGACGGGCGACCGACACGCGATTCGCCCCTCAACGCACCGCAGTCTCCATTATCTCTCAAACCGGCACAGTTCTGTTTCTCATATCGGGAAGACGCCTTTGAGCTTTCATGCAGACTCGGGGTCGTACGACGGCGACTCGATCGCGCGCCCTCACACAGCACACTCTCGACCACGGCCCCTCATGTCGCCAAGGGCGAGCAGTCAACATCAGGTGCCTATGTCCCAGACGCCTTCGTCGCCGCCGCCCGAACCAACTCCTAGATCCCGGGAAGACATGGGCCTTCGCCCGCAGCCCGAAAACCGCAATTCCGCCTCGAGTGTGAAGCGGCTCAGCTTTACCGAGTTCACCCGCCGCCTGAGCAGCACAAGCAGTCTTTTGATCGTTCAGACCAACCAAAGCACTGGAAGTAGCCGGGCGAGTAGCGAGTACGAGGTCCAGCAGACCACTCCTCGGAGTGGACACAACACCCGGGGCACACCCCGACCCACTGAACAGGAGAAGTGCAACTGGCGAGGCAGTATTGGCGTGTTTGGAGGTGGCGAAGGCGGTTTCCTGTAACGACCTTTTTGACACGAACCTAATAGACGAAGCTATATCTCGACATTTCCTACCCAAATTTTCTTTTTTTCCACGACTCGGCGGGATCGAGATCACATGAGATCACCCGATATGTTTATTTTTGTACGATAAAGACGACGTCTTCTTTTGCCGTCACGACTTTTCATGACCGAGGACCACCAAAGAGGTGTGCTATTTCGACACATTCGAGCATTCTTCCCATACTTGGGATTTCCTACGACTGGAAGTTGGTTGTCTGTCCAAATGCAGAGTAGGACAGAGAAGGAGAGGGTGAGGGAGAGAGAGAAAGATCTGAAGACTTAAGCGAGCATTTGGAGGAGTAAACAGGTATTATTTTATTTTCTTGCCGGGCACAAGTTCCTTGGACATAATGCAAGACGGACAACATTCTTTGCGCAGATATCCCTCATTCATGTATCGATTGGCGACGACCTGATGGCTGGCGGTAAAGCCATGAAACTATTTTATGAAATCAATCCACAGAAATTCACTATACGTGATTCGTACAGATCGTTCATTCGTGCAAAAACTTGTGATGCAGATCCTGTCGTGACACGATTCAGTAACTCCTTTGTAGCTGTATGTGATGTGCAGGTGTTATATGCAGCTATAAGCGAAATGGGTAGGACTCGGTCCTGCATGAAATGCATTGGGCCTCAATGGTCTTGTTTGCAGTCAAGCCTGTCAGGACAACTTGCCGTCGTTCAGGCTCTGACGCGGTCGGTTTTCGAGGGAGTCATACCGGCCACACCTTTACTGCTGGCTCCTCGCTTACTGCCGCCGAGACCCATGCCACATGCCCTTACCAATGCCATGACCGGAGAGAGAGAAAACAAAATGAAATATAATGGATGTGTATTCGTGATTATCATTAGTTCCTGCGAAGACCTAACCAGGTCCCCCGTCATACTCGTTGGAATTCGTAAATTACAAAAACAAAAGCCGATGGCCGCCATGGGCGAGGAAGATCTGCCCTCTCATCGGTCCGAGTCCTCGAATTCTTCCTCACCTCCCGCCATCATCCCTCCCTTGAAGCGCCCTTCTCATCTCCGCGCCGCCACCGCCGCCGTCGTCGAATTCGACGCGGGCCGTCCCGCCGGGCTGACCACGACGCCGTAGTCGTCGATCACGGCCGACCCGTCGTACAGCGCCGCGATCTGCTCGTCGCTGCAGTACCCGCTCAGCGGGAAGATGCGGACGTAGCAGAGGGAGCCCGGGTCCGCGGGCGGCGTGTTGGTCACGTCGAACACGGACGCCGGGCCCGTGGTGCTGTACGTTTCCGAGGAGTCTGACAGGTCCGTGGCCCCCGTGGCCAGGTCCGTCCCGAAGATGGTCCGGGTGAAGAGCTGGTACGCCGTCTCGGGCTGGTCGGCGTTGACTTTGTGGCGCATGTCAGCGGAATGATGGGAGGGGGGAAAAGGGAAAAGAAAGAAAGACTTACTGTGGTGCCCGGCCTGGAAGACGCGCGAGTACGAGAAGCCGTCGTGCTGGCGGACGAAGCCGCCGACGTACTCGGAGCTGGTGACGATGTCCGCGTAGCCGGCGGCGGCAAAGGCGTTCTTGTCCTTGTAGTCCATGTCCAAGCTGATCTGCTCACCAGCGACCCCTGCGAGGAAGAAAGAAGAAAAAGTCAGCAACCAGAGAAGAAGTTTACTGGAGAGGAGTCTTACAGTTGCAGCGAAAGTCGCGGTCGCCGTTGATCAACGAGACCCGGACGCCGTCGTCGAGGAGCTGCGCCAGGTCGTCGGTGAAGCCGCCAAAGACGAAGTCGCCGTCACCAAAGAAGGCTGCCCGAGAAAGTGATTAGCAACTTTTCAGAAACATCACGGGGTCGGGGGAAATCAGCAGTGGGCGAACTCACTGTTCTGTGTGGGGTTGCTGTTCATTGTGTAGTTGACCTCTGCGCCCAGGGCCTCCATGACCCAGTCGTTGTTCAAGTAGCCGTACACGTAGGGAGGAGGGAAGGAGAGCGGCGTCAAGTGGCCAATGTCAAAGGGATCACGCTATTATTGGTCCGGGGTCAGCATACAAGTCGCACGATTTCCATTCATTCTAAAGGACTTCGAAGAGAAAACTTACCCCGGAAAGCGCATCGTACGCAGAGTAGACGTACGTCCAGCAAAAGGCGAACGCCGAGCCGCACGCCTCGGTGACGGTGTCGTTGGCGCCGTATTGGTCGCGGTACCCGTTGGGCGTCAGGGCGCGGCACTCGTCGATCAGGTCCCGGCAGCCGCCCGGAGAGGAGAAGTTAGCGGCGGCGGATGCGGCGACCTCGGCCGGGTACGCCTCGATGCCGTACGTGTTGTTGACGGCGAAGCCCGGGTACGACGCCGCGTAGGCCGCGAAGTCAGTGAAGCCGCTGATGATGCCCACGGTGTCGACCGCAATCTTGAGGCCCCGTCTGGACTTCTTGCACGCCTTCGACCGCGTGTGCAGGAGGTTCGCAATAGCAGGTGCGTAGTGTCCACCGCTGCGACGATTGTTAGCAACGTGAGTCTCTCATCGATCTATGAGGATTGTAGATCAACTTACTATGACTGAGACCAGACGCTGATGCTATCCCGCTGGTACTGCTGGAATCTGAACTCACGGGTTAGATCATCTCGCTTTCCTTGGGAGTAGATATATCTCCCGGATGGACCAATACTCACTCTGTCATCCACAGCTGCAAAAACTCCCAGATGGCCTCGGCAGCCACGGCCGTCGTGGGCACGGTGCGATTCAGGTCCTGGCTCGCGAAGACGCCCTCGACGGCCGTCACGTTCAGCGGGCCGGTCCACGTGTCGCCGGGGTAGATGTCGCCCGTGAGCCCGTCGATGACGCCGGGCGTGGCGACGTCGTAGCTGTAGCCCGTCTGCACGGGCTGGTCAATGTAGAGCATGTGGACGCGGTTGTTCCACGAGTACGGGTTCAGCACCGTCGAGTTCCCGTCCGCCTGCACCCGGCACGGCCCGTTCTCGTTGAGCGCCTGGTCGATGGACGGCGAGCCCGGCCCGCCCTGTAGCCAGACGCTCAGCGGAGCGCTGTCGGGGTCCTCGCGTGCCTCAAAGAACCAGAAGAACAGCTTCTGGGGGTAGTCCTGCAAGCTGGTCGAGTTGAGAGTCAGGTAGCCACTATATGATTTGACGCCTGGTGTGGTTTCGCAGATATTGGGCTGAACTGTTGTCAGAATTCATACGCGGATATATATTTCTTGAGCTTTGATCAAGCTCACCTCATTATACTCTATTTGCACGCCTTCTGATAACCTCGAACGCAAGACGCCTGCCGATACGGTCGAGGCAAGGCCACAGGCGGCCACCAGGCTCTGGCCCAGCAGTCGTGAGAATGCACGCATTTGGCGGTCGTATGCTGGATGATATGGACAAATTTAATAAGAATGGCAAGGAAGAAAACCCTAGACTGCTTGTTGAGTATGATTGTTGTATTGCTGAATGGTAGAAGCCAAGAGAGAGTATCGCATAGCTTTCGTGGCGAACCTGACTTATATGTATACAGATCGACCCAACCACCACCAGGGATTTAGACGAGCAAAACCCGACCCTTCTGGTGATAACGACCATGGCATCATAACCATCCGCCCAAAAGCCTCTGCCGCTCGCTCAACGCCCGAGAATTGCAAAAAGTCCCAAGGCTGGGAACTAAGGCAGGCAGGGAGGGGATTGCCGTGCGACCGAACTCCGGGCCAGGGATCTCCGCATCAACGAAGCGTCGAAGGATCCGGATGCTTGCCAACTTCCCATCGGGAAACTGCTTTCTTTCTTTCTCGCCAACCTAATGTGGCTTGGAGTATCCCCTAGCAACTCGTGACAGAGCATAACAGCTGAAGAGCTGTCGTCAGTTCTCAGGCCGTGGCTTCGTCCTTGCTTCGGCTGTGCAATACCATAACGCATCGTGTACGACTCTTCTTCAGGTCCCGTCGATGAGGCTTATGCGGCGCAGGTCCCTAATTGTTTGATTGTTTCTTATGAACAATTTCAAATCAACCAATCAAATTGGAAGTTTTCCGAACTCTTGAGCTCTTCAAGATGGAAACATAACGCACGGGAGTTTCGGCGTTGGTGTTTGTGCCTCTTGCACCTGGTATTATTAGCTGCAGAATGTTTGCTGTCAGATTGTATAATCAATAAACGACGAAATGGATGACCTGATCAATCCCGTAGAATGTCTCGTTTTTCTGTACACAGCATTCTAGATATCCGTGTCACTGCTAGTCACATCAATCCGAGAGTCTCTGCCCTCACGATGTGCCTGAAGGGCCAAGAGCACAGATCTGTAAAACGACGTAGCTCTGTGGCTGATCGAATTCCCGGGGCCGAACAACGGACAGTAGCGACTTTGAAAATGGTGTTAGCGCAAGCTGCTGCACTGCTGTGCCAGCACACTCTTCAGCCCCCAATGTCTGTCTAGGTTGACCCCGTCCGGCGCGCGCGTGTCCAGGTTCAATTGTCCGAACGACAAGACGCGCGGAAAGTCGGGCTGAGCCGGTCGTGCAAAGCCATGCCGCAGAAGCCTTGTTAGCAGGAACCAACACCGATGGTCAATGATATGATGCCGCTTCTTATTGTATTAGGCAGCCGCTGAGACACTCAGTCAGCTTGGCCCCAATGTTGCTGTTTGTAAGCGTTGCTGCCAGGCAGGCAGCATACGAATCATGCACCTTTTGCAAGGTGAGGGGGTGGATTCTCCTGTCTTGTGTGACGTCTGGAAAGGCTCAACGCCGCATTTGTTGCTTGCTATTGCCGCTTCGAAATACCCCTCCATCCCCCGTCGATTTCCCAAAGCCAATACTACATCTCTATTTCGCCTATCACCAGCATATTATATAGTCAAAGCCATGCCATTTCATACGTTCATTTCGGACATCACTATTGGCACTCTCTGGAATATTGCCAACTGTAATAGTATCACACGCAAGAAATATGAGAGACTCCAATGCAAGGATAACATGTCTCATGACCTTGTTCTCATCACATAAATTTGATCATCTATCATTCATCACGTTCTCTTTCTCCCGCGTACGCCGTTTTGGGCCTGTCTACATGGTCTGCCCTTTTGGTATCTCGTTTCCGATCCTAAAAAATAAAATGCCAATCATGTCCCGAACAAAACAAACCAGTCACCAGCACGCTTAGCTAATGTACACTGCCAGCGCCTGCTTGCCCTCGTCAGTGAGACGCTCCTGGACGTAGCCTGCAATGGCATTGTTTTGTGTCGTGTTGGCCTGCGTGAGGTACTGCTTCACCCACTGGGGAACATCCTGGATCTGGGGGAACTCGTCCCGAGCTGGTGCTCTACACGTGTTCAACGGCGTGAAACCCATGCCAAATCCAATGTCGTCAACGTCTGCCTCGTTGACCACATCACTACCACCACCCGTCACCAGTGTGGGCGCATTGGCAAGCAGCGTCAACATGGCTTCACATGTGAATCGCCAACCCTTCTGGTACCGCTGTGCAAAAGCCTGACTCTCCGCAAGCGACTTGGCAAACGAGATCACGGCCAGCTTGCGGTCCACGGGGCGAGCCAGACTCTGGGAGATGGGCAGGATCTGCTGGAGGTAGATGGGAGTGAAGATGTTGGCTTGGATGGCGTCTGTCTGAGCCACGAAGAAATCAGCTCCCAGACCAGCCTCCGTCTTGGACGAGACCAAGTGGTAGAAGCACACAAAGCTTCTCTTGAGTGATTCCGAGGGGTTGTTTTGCAGCTTGGTGTACAGAAGCTGCAGAATCGTGACAAAGTATTTCTCGAGAACAGGCCTAGAATCTCATGTCAGCAGTTTGAAATTACACGATCAAGTTATCAACGTACTTGGGAACAGCCACGACAATGGCGTCGAGAATCTCAAAGGCGCTCTGTTCGGTCTTCTTGCCACTGAGGAGTTTCTGGAAGATGCCCAGGATTGGCTCGAGCTGATTCTCTGCGACAATGGAATCGGCAGCTCTGGGAATGATGGCTGCCAGCAGACGAGCGGCACCCGGGACGTTTCCTCTCGTTTCCCAGATTGTCGGCAGAACGAGAGGTCCAAGAAGAGCCTTGTAGTGGTCGGGCAGGGCGCCGGAAGGGTTGGGCTCCAACAGTGCGGCGAAGAGTTGGAAGACGTAGGGAATGAATTCTGTCGAATATTAGTATCGCTGTATATAGTCTCCGTCTAATGTCACCTACCATTGACCTCTTCGGTCAGAATTGCGTGGAATGGAGCCCACAAACGCTCCTGTAGCTGTGCACTGGCACCAGGCGAGCCGTTCCTAGTTGTTCTTGGTTAGCAATCGCTCTATCGATCAGACATGACGTGCTTACTTAACCAACGCGCCCAGAGCTTCAAAGTGGTAGTAGTAAAACCTGGGGTTGCTGGGATTTTCCTTGATAACAGCCGTGATCTTGATGAGGTGGTCCAAGACCATGTCGGCAAAAGAAAGAACTCCATCTTTCATTACAATCAAGACACGCATAATGCAGCGCATCAAGAATTCGTTCTCCTGCATCTTGGCCGAGGCAGTATCCTTCTCCACAAGCTTGAACAGGTGGTCCAGAAGGTCCTTGGCAAAAGGCTCGATGTCCGGACGAGAGAAAATGTGGTTACCAGCATCATCTGTCAGGTACAAGACGCGTTCAACTGCGATGGCGGCATACGTATAGACCACGTAGTTGTCCGATCCCAGGTTCTGGATAAGTGGCTGGAAGGCGGCCTGCCATTGCTCCTTCGTGAGCTGGCTGCGGAATGTGTAGAGAAACTTGATCGCGTCAACCTTGGAGATTGGCTCGGACTCGACATTGATCAGATCCGAGGCAATGTGCTTCTGGAAAAAGTCGACGACATCAATGAGCGAGTTGACGGTCTTGACACCCTGTGCTGCAGTCACGGCACCCTTTGCAGCGATCGAAAAGAACAGGGAAACGGCAGTGTCCTTGTCCTTCCAGTTGTTCTTGCCTTGCTCCAGATAATGATTGATGTAGGTTCCGGCGACGCCAGTCACTAGTGCCTCGAACTTTTCCTGGAGCTTCTTCAAGAAATCGGTGGCGGCTCTTCGTCTCGAATCCGTATCGGACCCCTCTAGATCTCTCCTGATGAACTCAATGGGCTCGTCCTCGAACTGCTCGATATCAGATTCGCGGAGTGCGACATTGGGAAGCACGACACCCTCGACGATTTGCTTCAAGACAGCCTCGTCATTGAAGTTCTGAGCATGAGAGTCTTGGCTGGCGATGGCAGTCAAAAACTGCAGCGCCTTGCTGACAAGATTGTCATATTTCTGCTGGGGACCGAGCGAAGACAGCAAGTTCCATGCGCTTGAAATGAACTTCGGGGCGTAGCGGCCGAACTCGTCATCGTACTTGATTGTGTACAACTGTAGAGCGTCGCAGATGTCGGCCTTAACGTTCTCCAGAACAGATGCTTCATCGTCGTCGTCCGTCACGAGTAAGTCGTTTTGATACACAAGGTATTCATGTAGCAATGTCGCGATTCGGTCCAGGGACTCTTCGAACTGAGGGGCCAGATCCTGGCACGAAAGATCGTAGAAGACCTTGACGAGGAGGTTCAAGGTCTCCAAGTAGCCCTTCAAGGCTTCCTTGTTGTTCTGGTTGGCCTTGATCTGGCTATCGGTAGCCTGGACAAAAAGTGGTTAGATGTATTCTGAATGGGGGAATGCAAGTACACTTACATTCAAGAGGGTGAGGAAAGGGACCGCAAAGGTGTTCAGAACGTGGTTGATCTCGGTGAACAGATCATCGGATCGGTAGAGCGGCCGCCACCGTTGGAAGATGGAGTGGGCAACTTCGAGGACGCCATTGTTGACTTTGGCGTTGTCAGGCGTCAAGCGCGAAACAAGATCCTGTTGATTCCGTCAGCAAGTCTGCCGCGAGAGCTTCGCGCTTGGTTATGTAGCATACCGAGACCAGTGTCTGCCATCTCTCCCAAAAGTCCGAGTCGGCGATCAAGCTGATAGCTTCACCAAGCTGAGTCTGGATGGCAGGAGGGCAAGTAATCATCAGGCCGATCAGCTCCTGCTTGATGGTGTCCACCTCATTCGCGGGCAGCTTGTAGTTTCCTTGTGCGTCCTATTCCACTCTTAGTATCGTACATACCCGAGCCTGAGTTCCGAACATACCACATAGTTGAATCGAATGAAGTTCTTGAAGTATAGGGCTGCAGACAAACGGTTTTGTTGCGGCAACGACTCGTTGTGGACGATCTGGAGGAGGAGGAGAGAGAAGCCTTGGACCTTCTCTTCGGCCTTGAGTGCGAGCTCGGCTGTCAAATATCGTCAGCGATCTTCGTGAAAACGTTCTTTGACCATGGCAAAAGGATTTGCACGGTGGCATCAACATACCCTTTCTTCGCTCTGCTGGCTTCAAGGTAGCATCCAGCAGCTGGACCACTTGATTCAAGTCGCCAGCCATGTTTGTGATGCTTGTGCGGTGTGGAAAAGAAGAACACCGGGGTGGAAGGAGGAATGGACTTGGAAGGACGGCACGGTGAGGAAAGAGGGAAAAAAAAAGTTGTCAATGTGAGGTCACCAAAATTGAAGATACTGTAAAACTGCCAGACCGGTGTTCGATTTGTTTGGCGGTACCTGCAGTTTGTTTGCACTGGGCCCCTCAGGCCAACCACAGCAACGAGCTGCCCCTCAATTTTAGCGGGGTACACTCAGGCCTTTGAGCTGGCGGGCCCTGGCGCTGGAAGGTGAGCGAGCGAGCGAAACACCTGGACAGCGGCTGGCCAGAGCTCCGGATAGTGTAACCGGAACCCTGAATGTTGACAGCTTCAAGGCTTGGTGTTGGTGCAAAGTACACTTTCTTTGTGTATCAATCCGTCCATCTTCAAACTCAATTATTCAAGTTACTATCGACGCCCGCCCAAGTCAATATTGCCTTGCCCACTCTCTTCTGTCACAAACTTTTATACATTTTCTCTACCAGAAGAGATCTACATGTAATAGACTCTGCGACTGCTACCCTTGACATGACCTAAGATCAAGCACATGCATGTTTCGATACGGCATGATTGCAGGCGGCAGGCGCTGAATCTTATGCTTGATTTTCTGCTACAGTACGGTACTCTGTACAAGTCAGAAGAAGTGCGGCAAGAGTCGGGCTAGCTCGCCAGAATACGCCAGTCTCAGTTGGTTCTAGCGGGTCTCTTATGCCGCCTGAAATCCAAAGCCAAGATCCATGGATTTCATTCTGGGGCTCTTGCGGATGCCTCGGAGCCTTGTGATTGGAGCTTCTTGGGGGATAAACATTTGTGCGACTCGGCTCACAGTGGAAGCTGCTGGATTGCTTGGGGGTACCTAAGGTAGGTACTATGCAGCTCGACGCTTTGGGTAGTAGTTCCAGTGGGGGGAATTTCGAGCTTTTACGTGAACGTCAGGTGAGGTTTGGATCCATTGCTGGATGCATTGGGGAGTGTGACATCTTATCTTCTGCCTACTACTACTAACCTGCATGTGTGTGTCGGAGCTCGATCAGATCCTTTGTGGCATTCTCACCATTCGTACCGCGTCGTTGCCCTCCGGAACGCTCCCTATCGCACCGAGCCAGCAAGCACCCGTCGGCCTTGGACTCACCGGCCCACGGATCCATCCCGTGAGGCTAAGACGTAGTGTAAGCCGGAGGTGGAGGACTGCATGACGGAGAGCGTCCCCGAAAAGGACTGCCTTCCTCTTGGCCGACTTTTAATGCGCTCCCTATACCTGCGCTGAATGGGAGGCTGAAAAATTCCTGCAGCTGCCCTTTTGTTTTTGGTGAACATATCCCTTATGACACTTATCATTTGACCGTAAGTGAAAGATGCCCGTTGCCGTCCTCCTTCCTTGCGTTTCCGTCCCATCCCCATCGTCTCTATCGTCGGCGCCTCCAGGCTTCGAATCGCCAGGTTGGCCCCTCAAGCTTGGCCCCTCACTGGACGACGGGGTGCTTGGACATCAAGGTCCGCCTTGAAGGATCGTGGAGCTCCTTCTGTTTCCAACCATCAAGAATCAGCAACTCCTGCGATTGTGCTTTCTTCCACATGCCTGAACCGCAATCCTCTACCGAGAAACCACTGACATGTTGCGTCGAATAGTGTCCCTTGGCCAGCAGGCTGCTGAAGGGCACGCTGAAGCCGACGACATGTCTCCATCGCCGGGAGACGATGCCCAACCCCAGCAGGATACCAAGTCTTCTGGTGGACTTGCCAGCGTCCTCAAGACCCTGACTGGGGGCGGCAAAGGTTCAAAATCGACCGCGAAGACACAAGATTTGCCCACGAGCGCCAACACAGACGAACGATCGAGTAATTTGAGAGCCTCCAATGGATTCCCACCGAACTTTATGGATGCGCTGGAACAGCTCCGCGCGGGATCATCGTTCAACGAGCGAGTCGCGGCAGCGCAGACACTTCGCCAGGCCGTCCTCGACTATCCATTGAACCCAGTTCTGGATATATGGTACGCCGCCAAGGATATGATCGACCCTGGTAACCCTGGTACCGCACGAACAGCCGGGTGGGAGCTTCTAGCTGCTTGTGTCAAGCATGCTTCGTCGACAGATTTGGAGCGCAAGGAATATTTCATGACGATTACCGCATTGGCCAACCCAGACGACTTTCGACTGCAGCTGACTGCGCTTGTCGAACTCACCAATCACGGACGGAATCTCTCGGGATTCGAGTATGAAGTCTATCCGTTGGTCACGAACTGGCTGGAGATGAGATTCGACGCCACGAAAATGGCAAGAAAGCAAGCATCCCGCAACAAAGGAAAAGGGGTTGCATCGGAAGAGGATGTAAACTTTGCCAGCTTGTTCGCCTACGTTATGGACTTGATCAAATTCAACTTTAGCGTCATGAGCGACGATGCCGCCCAAGCGCTGATTGATGCGCTGGTCACCATCTGTCTGAACACGAGCGGTACGGAAGATCTACGAGCTTGTATCGATGTAATGGGCGCTATCATAACATTTGGAGCCATTCCCAACGGTAAGCTCAAGGATTGTGTGCAAGTTCTCAGCTCGGTCTATTGCTTGGTGACTACGCTACAAAAAGAGGCCTGGCACGCACTGAGTATGCTATGCCGATCTCACCACGGCCATGCGGTGGTGCGAATACTGCTCAAAGCATTGATGGAGGTTGACTGCGATACCGAACAGTCGAAAGAGGGCACCAGAAATATACGAGGCGCTCTAGCTGTCCTACAGAAGCTCGTGTCCAAGAGCACCGAGAAGGGTTACCCGCCAGTCGCACATGGACTGCTCATCGACGGATTGGCCACAGTCGTCAACTCTATCAAGGCTTGGAAAATACATCTCGACGTCCTCCGGCTGATCAACACACTTTTTGACGGACCGAAGGGTCAGATGAACCCCATGATAGAGGACGAGGACTGGACCGCCATGTTTGATGTCGTTGATACGTGTGTCAAAACACATCTCTCATCCACCACGAGTGATGACGTGGTCATCGCTTCTAGCTCGAGTGAAAGTTCGGAATCTCTGCAGTCAACCTTGGGAAAGGAGGTTGCCGCGCTCATATCAATTCTCGAGACATTGCTGGTGGGGCCAGCCGGAGCGCTGTTGCAGAGACAGAGCTGCATCATCTTCTTCAGCAAAATCAACAAGATCCTGCCCGATTCGGCCGCAACCCTGGTCCTGGACTACTTCAAAGAGTTCAGGTGCTGTTACCCCTCCGATCTCGATTGGGAAGAAAACCTGAGACTCGTCCTAGATGTTTTGTTTGCAAACCGCACGCGATCCTCGCAGCTTCGAGTGCAAGCATTGCGTGTTGTCACCGAGGTTTACGACATGGTCGAATTGGTGAACGACCAGCTCGAACCCGACTTTGTTCCGAAGCTGGTCAAGAGCATACTCCGGGATGTTGCCGAGGAGAGTAATATCGACGTTCTGCAAGACATCGTTTCCTTCACAGTCGGTATCGCAAGCAGTGGGGATCACCCTCTTTTCCACTACATCGTCGACACTCTTGGCGGAATTTTGACTGTCGGTCGTTTGCGAACGCCAACCGCGGGCGCAAACGCGTCACCTGGAGAAACGCCTTATCCAGAGCAGACACACACGCAGAGCCCTTCCGATGTCGTGGCAAGGGGTTACGTAAAAATATTTGTGCGCGTGATGCACACGGATACGACCAAGGCGATTCGAATATTCAGCCTGCTGGTCTCGATGGTCAAGTCCAACTCAACTGAATCTGACGCACGCCTAACTGCAATGAAGCTGCTCTTTCGGCTCAGAGCTGACTGGGCCAACCGTGTTTACATCACCACGTTCACCGAGACTGAACATCTTGCCGCCTCGTTGTACCGAACTGAGGAATCTTTGAACAAGAGGCTGGCAGAGGAAGCAGCCCAACCAAGCCGGTTATCTCGAGGCGAGGGTGGCTCTGGCCGCGGCTCTCGGGGCGTTTCGATTGGCCATGGTCAGGAGAGAACCATCGCTGAGAGAGGTTCCATAGCACGAGCAAGTATTAAAGGCTTCGCTCCAGGATACCAACAGCTTTGGTCAGCCTCCGACACTGACGTTTTGCCGGATCGTGCATCGCGCCTTGCCAGCTCAGTTCTGTCATCTGCGCAAAAGCCGGAACCTGCAACGAACGGCGCAAACGATGCGCCCGTTCCAGATCCTACCAAAGAGATCGATCCTGATGCTACGGAAGAGACCACCCCAGATGTTACAGAGAAGGCAGATCACCCGACTGTCGCAGCTCTGCCTACGTCTGAATGGTTGGAGGCAATCATCAGTCTCCTTCAAGGTCAAGGTTGTGACTGGGAAGTTCAAAGCTACATCCTCGTGTATCTGCCATCCCAGCTCAGTAACCATGCCGTTTTCAAGGGTGCCATCCGTCAAATACAGGAGCTCCGACGAGTCGTTTGCGAGCTCTTCAGAACAAATTCATTTCGGGAACCTCCTAGTGCCACAGGGCTGCGACGAGCTGACGTTGCCATTTGCCTCTTCCACACGCTCACCATGATACTAAGCTACCATCAGTATTTCCAGAAGACCGAGGAAGATGAGATTGTCGGCACCTTTGTGCGAGGCATCGCCGCTTACGAACGTACTGCGAAATACTGCATTCACGCCCTGTCTATCTGCTGCTATGAGCTGCCTCTATCAACAAGCAAGGCTCTGGTGACCATCCTTCAGAAGATGTCACAAATCATCACCCAACCCTCGATTGCTATGCACATTCTAGAGTTCCTTGCCTGTCTTGCCCGACGCCCGTCCTTGTACAGTAATTTCCGGGAAGATGAATACCGCATCGTTTTCGGTATATGCTTTCGATACTTACAATACGTAAGGGAAAAGAAGCAGTCGCGCGTGAGTAGCATCACGAGCGAGCATCAAGCCATGGTGACCGGCGGCTGGGGCATCCATGGAGCACACCCCAATGCTTCCGATGACCTTCCGCAATACGTGTATGCGTTGGCTTACCACGTCATGACATTTTGGTTCTTGGCCTTGAAATTACCCGACCGGGCGAAGCATGTGGGATGGATTGTCAAGAGTCTCTTTACAGATGTCGATGGGTCGGAGGTCACAGAAGAGCAAGCGCAAATCACGGTCGACTTCATGCAGAGAGTGACTTACGCCAACACTGGTGAATCGGCTGACGACCCGCTGTTCACGCCCGAACGTTATGGAGAGATCGTTCGCCGACGTTGGCTCATTGGGAATAGTGTTGTCACAGTCGAGCAAGCCACGAGTAGTGGCTGGGCTCAGATCACGAAGAGACAGCCTTCTGGAACATCGTCATACATGATCCGAGAAACTCTCCTTCAACCGCCTGCTCATCAGGAGCACAACACAAACGAACTGATGGGCCCGGATGGCCACCATGAGCCTAGCGACAATGTCCTTCCCAGCCATTTGCTCGTTCAACTACTTTCTGCGCTACCCCAGTGTACCGACCAGGCACGGCCGATACCTCTGCCCGACGATGATGCTGTCAATCGAGCGCTGCGAATGTTTGACCATAGCTCTACAGTTGACGGCCACAAGGTCGGCATTATCTATATTGGCGAGGACCAGACCGATGAAGTGGACATCTTGGCCAACGTTTCCGGAAGCCGAGAATATGTCGAGTTTCTCAACGGCATCGGCACACTGACCAAGCTGAAAGGGGCCACTTTCAATACTCAGGGTCTAGATCGACAATACGAAAGCGATGGCGAGTTTGCCATCTGCTGGAGAGATCGAGTCACCGAGCTTGTCTTCCACGTCACCACTCAGATGCCGACCAACCTGGAACGAGATCCGCAGTGCGCTCTAAAGAAGCGGCACATTGGAAATGACTTTGTCAACATCATCTTCAATGACTCTGGCTTGCCATTCAAGTTTGACACATTTCCATCTGATTTCAACTTTGTCAACATCGTCATCACTCCCGAATCACGAGCTTCGTTCGTCGCTACTAGGCAGAGGGCGCCGATGGGCGTGAGAGAGTCGTTCTATAATGTTCAGGTCATGAGTAAACCCGGGTTCCCAGAGATCTCTCCTGCATCAGACATGAAGATTGTCAGCCTGAAGGCGCTGCCCGACTTTATTCGCTTGGTAGCGCTCAATGCGTCCGTCTTCTCTCTGGTGTGGGCTAATCGCGAGGGTGGCGAGCACGTTTCCTCCTGGCGCCACCGCCTCAGAGAGATTCTCCGCCTCCGCGAACGCTATGCGCCGAAGGGCACTGGTCATGGTCATGGCCCTTCCCCATCACCACCGGGCACGGCTTTCGGCGGCGGAGCTCTGGCGAATGCGCTCAGCCCTCACGGTGACTTGGGCCGACCGGGAAGTACTGTGCGAGATAGTTTCAGCAGCTTGCGACGATCATCGGTTGCTACTTTCTTCTCGAATACGAGCGAGCCGACTTCACACTCCCACAGATCCTCCATCCTGTCGACGGCCCCTACGGAAACCACAGAAGTTGTGCACCCCAACAACTGTGACACCATGGTAGACAAACTTGACTTCTCGAAGTGGGCTTGATCTACCCAGAACTACGGCGTACTTCTCCGCTGGAGTATCTTTCCATTTTCACAAATCCCTCTGCAAGTTTCTATGCATGCTGAGCTTGGAAGGAATTAATTTTCCATTCCTCGCATCTGCGCCGGCGTCGGAAACAGTCAGGAATTACGGCGTTTGAGTACGGGGGATACCACAAAAGTTGCTGCTTTACCTTGATTTTGATTTTACTTTTTGAGTTATTTTATGCCAAGCGAGCTCGTTATGTGGAATTGGTGGCATTTGTTTGCGACACAAAAGACATGCATGTCAGCGGGATCCCCATGTCACATGACCCACGATCCTACACGCAGTCAGCTTTGCCTTCTGGCAGATGGATGTGCGCATGGAGTAGGTGGTATGTCACTGGATAGCATTGCACTTGGTTGACCTGCACATTTTTTTCTTCTGCGTCAAGCTCTTTGTACATATATGTTTGTTTCGGGCTTCCAGTATATAGGATGGACAAGTCAAAGCTTATGGCATCCCAACTGGATCCATCACATAGGGGTAGCCGTGGAAAAATAAACTACTCCCAGTCCAATAGCAATTCTAACGGTTTCAATGGTGATATAAATGTCAGGACATTCGCCGGGTCTATCAAGACCAACATGATAGGATCGATTGACATGCAACAGTCTACCTGGATTTAAGGCCGGAACTGCCTCGTTGGGGTGAAGGATTGACCAGGCATACAAAGTGATACACGATCTTGCTATATATGACACCAGGGTTTTGTGCGGAGTTGCGGTTTTCGGACAAACATGCGCCGTGTCGGTCTGCTCTATGATCTGACGGAACGGGTATCAAAGTCCGCTAATCAACCTGGGTAGGTAATCATGATGGCGAGACCTGTCATGCCGGTAAGATTGTAAGACAGGGCTGGGCAGGCTGCAGGGCTGTTGGGAAAAAAATGACTGATTGATTGTCCTCGCTTATGGCGGGCTAGGCAGGCTACACACACACACACACACACACACACACACACACACGGCTTACATACGAACGATGCAGTCGCCGTCCTCGTCCAGGTTCAAGGTCGCCGAAGACGAGAAGAGCTCCGAAAGTCGCTGCTCTTGGGATGTGATTCGCGGCTGTTGGCTTGGGATGGGTTGCACCATTCTATTGAGAAGGGGCATATCTTTTTTCTTTTCTGTCCCTTCCCGTTGCTTCGAGGATCCGATGGATGAATCGATTTGCAACATAATTTCTGGCAAATTCAGTGTATGGATACTGTATGTATATATGTGGAGGTCTAGATGGAGATGCATAGTTCCAAGGTTGTTTTCGATGGACAAAGGACACATGAAAATGATCTTCCCGTTCTCTCCAATGTCGGACCGTAGCATGACAAGTGAATACAGTCCTCGGCTTATGTACCTGACTCATGTATTTCATTTTCCTCAGACCTCTCCTTGGTCGCCTCCGGGTGTCTTAATTGAACGGATCCAATGACGAACCACCTCATTCCTTCCCTCCGCGAGAAGGAACGCGTGGCATAACGTGATATGATCCATCTCCAATCTGTACTGTCCCTTTGGACAAGAGCATATGAGAAAGAGGCGAGCCCGCGCCCGCTTATGCGAGACTCGTATGTCCCTTTCATCCCGGCCCCCCAACTCATATATCTTGTGTAACACGACAGGCGATGCTGTGTCGCTTCCTTTTGAGCGCCCGATCCCATGAGAGGATCGCTCATGGTAGTATCCGCTCAGCGTCCACGAGGTCCGGGGTAATATCCTCGCCTTTGCAAATTTGAGTGCCGAGGAGGTGCTGAAGATTCGCTTATGCGCATCCCCGCGTCGTGGGTAGGGTGGCCCGGTGTTCATGTGGAGCGGAATTCATAAGCGCGGGCTCTGCTTGCTTCTGGTGGATGGAATTGAATGGATTCTGTCACTGGTGAACGCTAATTCCCATCTGTCAATATCATATTTGTCGAAATATCAATCTGATTCGTGAAATCTCCCAGCTGGCCATGCCACGTCCAGCTACAGAAAATAGGAAGCCTGAACAGAGACGACAGAGAAGGTGCGTGCGATTATATCTCACATGCCATGAAGAAAGAAGCCGCCGCCGTAACAAACGTTGCAGCCGAAAAGGGTGTTGATCAACGGGAATTTGCGCGATAGGTTGTGTAACCGATATTGTACTACAAGCAGAAGGACCCTTTGAACATGGTGGGGGTTCAATATGGAATAATTTAAGCGCCTGAGCGCCATCCATTTGTTCGCTTGGGTTACACGATGAAATGCTGGGATCTTTTGTTTGAACTACGTTGATTTCCCGCCGGGGGCCATCGAATGTGCTGTTAATGAGTCTCGGGCATACGAACTGCATCTACTTGGCTCGATACGTCAATGCCATATTCAAATTGGGGTCTCGTATTGGTTTCCGAGATACTATGTGGACTTGTTTTGCCGAATCCGGCATGATACCGATCACGGGAGTTGGATTGACGACAGCTGCATCTTCGTTGTCCACAAAGATAATTCACTGGTCAGGCATACATACAAGACTCCGTACCTTCCAAAGCCACATATCTGTGCCGCTCATGGCCCCAACTGTTGTCTCAACGCTTATGATGTGCCAAAAATGCACGATTCGAATAAGTTGCCGAACAGCCACTGAGCAGCCTGTTTTCTTGTCTTCCACTCTTGGCTTCTCGTGTGGACCACTCGACTCTGATCATAATGGTTTCCCCGGTTACTTATGCCGCTGTAATAAGCGTCGAGAATTTGTCGAGAGACACTTCTGACTTTGTGGACGGGCAGCGGTTCGATGAGTAGTGGTCTTCATCCTTATGGTAGGTGAAGAAGACCCCGTGGCTCATTGTTCAGCAGCCAAGCAAATATTCGTTTCGGCCAGACAGACTATGGTCGCATATGAATGGTAAGCCACATATGAGTGAGTCTTTCATACTGGTCGCCAAACTTCTTGGTATGCCGCCCATTTTCGAAAACCTGATTATGTCAACGGGTGTTCAGGAAGTAGTAAAGGGTCGACTCACCTAAATCCTCAAAACCCTGGTCTCCGCCTTTGATTCCATCGAGAAAAACCTCTTGCATGCCGTAGCTTCCGAGTTGCTCTATGCAAGTTCCAAGAAGTCTGATCATAACAGAATTCCTGTGCCTCTGCACTGCAGGATGATCCTCTGCGAGAATTAGTCTTGGACTGGGCATCAACGACCATGTTGAATCCTTACCAGAAATGCAAATACAAGTGATGCCCCCAACATCAGCGCCCATAGTGCGTGGCCATGGTATTTCATTATCGGCAGTTGATCCCGAATTCGGCATATACGTCAAGGCCGATGCCACTATACTTGAGCCGTGGAGACTCAAGATGATGTCGAATGGGGAATCCCTGCTCCACTTGTATATCTCGAATAGCCCCATTGTCTCGTTGCGCGGCTCCTCGTGACGCAGAAATTCGAGCAAGTTTGAAAAGTCATCGGGTGTGCATGCTCGAAACGTATAACCTTCGGGTATCGAGCCTAGCCCGCCACTTGGCCAATCGTTTATCTTGAGAAGCCAGTCGCAGACTTCCTTGCCGCAGCCCGACTTTCGTGACTCAAGATCCCATCCGCGCCTCTTGAACCAGTCTTTTGATGTCGACAAATCTTGAGGGATGCCGCACAAAAGACGAGGGAATGTGCTTCCCAGCTGTAGTCTCTTTACTCCTCTCGGTCGTGTCAAGAGACCCGTCGCGTAGTTATAAAGGCTCAGTCCGATTCCCAATTTGCGGTATGTGGGTTTGACCAGCAACATGGCGACAGAGCCGACAAGGAAGTCCGGGTCGCTAAACGCCCAGGTCGTGTAGGTTGCGCAAAAGCCAACGACCTCGCGAGTTTCTGGTTGCCTGACCGCATAATGCCTGCCAAAACCATCCCGATCGAGTAGACTTTGTAAAGTGAAGCGGTTCAAGTGGAACTGTTTGGGTAAGCACTCGTTCCAAAGATCAACTATGGGCGAGACGTCAAATTGCACCAGACTGTCTGGCAACGCTTCCACTGCCCATTGCTTCGGAGGTATGACCGGTTCTGCTGATTCCAATGGTCTGTTGATCCTGGGCGGCAGCTCGCCAAATAGCACAGCAGCAGCTTCTTCGAGTTGGTTGGGCGCGTATCCTGGGAGCTGAATGATGGTCCCGAAGCTGTTGTCCTCGAATCCTAGGTATTCATCCTGGCAAGCCACAACGACCAAGGGCCGGTACTCGGCCATGACATGCGCGAGCTCTGCCATGTCGATCTGTGACGCCTGCCCCGAGATTGCATTACTCGTAATGACGAAGATGACCACTTTGGCTTTTTTGATGAATGTGGCATGGAATTCTGTGATGCCACGATTGGCGGTATAGGGGACATGTCTGACCCAAGCGTGCCTCGCAGCAAGAGCTCGCCCAAGAGGTTCAAACGGATCCAGCACAGTGTCACCGTGTGCCAATGGCACGACTACTGGGGATAAGAGTATCAGAAGATCTCCCTCGTTCAATACGTTCATGAGCGGGATGCATGCTTGCTGGTCCCTTCTGAGGAAGACTTTCTCAGATATTGTATGAGAGGCAGCTCGATGCACAAGCTCAGGTGCCATAGTCGTGGAGCGTTATGTCCCTGGGCGTACTCTTCGTACTTGGTCGTGATATAAATTATATACAAGTTCGTCTGTATATTGTCAGCATAGCTGGCCGGCGACTTGGCTATATGATACCCCATTTGTAACAAAGAAGAATGATGCCTCATAGAATTCTTACCTGACCGCTCCGGAGTTGGGAGTAGATGCCATAAGCATTATGAAGACATGAAAATCTGCAGAATGAGATGGCGCAATGGCAGCGGTTTCAGAGAGCAATGGACCAATTATAGCAAGCCAACGTCTTCAGCAGAGGTATTGAGTCTGCCCGATTGGATGAAACGAGGGAGCAGAAAAATTGCCCTCAAATATGCGGGTCTCGGTGTAGAAGAACTCCAGATATAATAGGACAGACGGTACGTTGATATATGCGATACTTGGCGGTCCGCTTGTAAGTACCCGAAGCTGAGTGCAATGAAGCACTCCGATAGATAGCCAATCTCAGAATGGAATCTGAAAAGTTCTGAAAGGGAAATATTGCAATCAGTCGGTGATGCTCCGGTCTGTAATACTTTGTACGTTGGTCTGCGTCAGCCCACCGACGACTTGATTGGAGGAGGCCGATGTACGGTTCTTAAGCAGCCAACACGCTTCGTAAAGAGCTAAATTAACAAAAGGCAGGGGGGTATGATGGCTTCTTATAACGGCATAGGCGAGATCTAGCGGATTACGCGGTGTTTCCTGAAGATCCTGCAAGAGGTCTGCTGCGCCTTTGCCGGAAACATGAGATAGTATGGGGTTGCACAAGGTTCGGGCTGCTCCAATGGCTACTCGTGTCGGAAATATGTGGGTGTGACTGGGAACTGCAACGCATATTGGTGCCTGTTCTCGGTCGATTTCACCGGTTTCTCTTCCAGCACTACAAGACGCCTGGCAAGGCGGGGGTACCGACCACAATTGGCTGATGCGTCATACGTCGTTGGTAGTCCCCCGTAGCCAATTCTGCGAGAGCCGTATCCAGGGTGGTACAGGCGTAGTAGGGCTCTGCATGATGGGTGGAAATGGCGGAGCAGAGTGAGGAAGAAGGACAAGCTGACCCAAGTAATGCCCTTTTTGCTAGCAACCCGGCAAGGATGCGCTCCTAATGGTTTGGCCGCCATTTGCTGTACGAAAGGTCAATGAGTCCGTCCCTTCACGAGCAGCTGATATTGTTCAATGCTGAACCTGAGTAAGATGGTGTCCCGTCACACAGGGATGAAATACCAGCTGGTATATGGTAATTTAGGACCATGTTGTCAGGTATCAGTGGACATTATACGCCAGGGAGGAACGTTTTCTTGCGAATATGGCTACGCAGTCGTATTCTGCAGCGTGGTCACCAAGGCCTGGCTTGGTTTGAGTCGGGTAAACTGCATCCTTACAACAACGGTGGTTGCAGGATTGCTTATGTGGTCGGGCCATGTCCTATGTTCTCGGATGTTGGCTGTAAGTCCTTGGCTGAGCCGATTGGTTCATGACCGTTTTGAAAATTTTTGTGTGAAGCGTTTTACTATGAATAGTGTTCACGCCGGGGTTGAGAACCTGGGGGATCGTATGGGGGCCGTATTATGTAGGTGGTCGACCATGCTGGTTGGCAGCACATCACGCCGAGGTTGGTCAGTAGAACAGGCGGGACATTTGAACATGGAGCTCCTCTTGGCGACCATCTTTCAAAGTTCGTCGAGTGCAAGATGTGCGTACGGACTATGCTCCGTAACGAAAGCGAGACGCATGCGCAATGCTGCGTCGAGGACTTTCATCCACATCTGCCGATGGGTTTGATGCAGGACCAGCCTTGGCGTTTTTACAATGAGGATATCAATGGGCCTACTGCGTAGAACGAAAGGGGAAAGTGATAATAGATGGGACGAGGCATATAATGCTGAATGAATTGTTGCATTTCAAGGAAATCAATATGGCCACGGTAGTTGTGAGAAGAGCTGGTTCACGGTTGATGGGGATTTGTGTTACAGGCGGAAAATTGATCCTCAACTCGCAGCAGGAAGCGACGACCTGGGTTGGGTACCCGTACAAAAGTGACATGAGCAGGGGCGACGTAGATCGATTCTCGGCATTTTCGATAGGATTTTAGCGCCTGAATACCCAGCAAGCCCGCTGTACAGAGGTGCACTGAAGCGCTAACCAAGCGCTAGATTCGGGCGGGCAGGTCAACGTCCAGCGGTCGGCGTCTCCGACCTAATACCGGGACGAGACACCCATGTCCCAAAATTCCCGCCATTGGCAGGCTATTTGCATGTGCAGGCGCGTCAAACGCGGCCGCGTCTCCCCCATTCGCGACTTTTGATACTATCGCCAGTCCCGGGCTGCGGTGGATTCCACACACCCCTAGCCCAGTTCAAACCCGCAGACAGGAATTGAAGATCCGACTGGCGATTCACAGAGGAACGGCGAAATGTCTTCAATATCGGATGGAGCTGCCGGTAGCAGAGCTCTACTGCGAGACAGCTTGTCCGATGTAGTTCAAGGTACGCAAATGCTCGAGATATTGCATAGCTTGAAGGCGTTGTCATTGGGAAATGCCTTAAAAAAATTCACACCACAACATAATGCTAACATAAAAGATGTAAGCTTCAAAGGTGCCGGCAAAAAGGCGTGGTGCCAATATCAAACCCACTGTCGAGACGCTTGCGTCCGAATGCTATGACAAGGGCCTTCTTCCAGATGCGCTGAGCGAACTGGTCGATCTCATCATCCACCCGAGTCACCTGGATCAAGCGAGTCTCAACAACTTGGTCAGAAACTTGTATCCGGCGACATCTGTTGATGCCCATCTCATCATCAAAATCGTGGGCTGCCTTGGCCATGGCGTGCTCAAGCCTTCCTTGGGCATTCAAGCGGCGCTGCTCAAGTGGCTGATCATGACCCATCATGCCATAAAGGACCAAGACACCCTGTCCAAAGTTTATGCCGTATTGTTTAATCTGCTCGATACTGCTGCCATTAGGTATGTACTACGACTTACCTTCCTGAACGCCGACACTTTGCTCACTGTTTCAGGCCTCAGTTGTGTCACCTTCTGGCATTAGCAACGCGGCGTCGACATGTACGCCCTTATCGAATCCAGGCAGTGTAAGCTTGAGACGCGAAAATAGAGATCTGAGCTGACACAGTATAGATTGGCGTTGAGTCGACAAACAGGCAACGATCCAGCTCTCACAGGCCTTCTCCGCGTTTTCAAAAACTATTACCCCGAGATCATTGTTGGCGATGCCACTCGTGGCAAGGCATCAACATTCAAAGTAGGATAAACCCTAGACACTACCACGCCTGCATGTAGCTAATATATACAGCACCCGGACCCGGAATGGCGAGCCCATCTTGATGACATTCAGCAGACACATGCTGCATCACTACGACATCAAAACCAGCCTCGCGATGCATTTCGGGTGGCCCACAGACTAGGTAACATCAGCGGCGGGAAGGCGAGCGTTATTCCAGAAGTGCATACTTCTCATGCCCATGAAGTAAGTCGAGTCTATAAAGTAGAAGCACAATCGCTAATTGTATAGGACTCGGTCACTCTCGAGGAGATTGACAATGCTGAACGGCTCGTGAATAACTTGGAGAAAATCGAGCTGCCTAATCAGCTTGTATCTGTGCTAGCGGATCCTTTGCTGCAAAAGCTCATGCTACTCCGGCCTAGCGATGCTTATGAAGAACGCATCACGAACTGGTTGACCTCCTACACAGAAGATGTGGTGCGCGGCGAAGCTACAAGCACAGCCGATCTTCTGAGCTTTCTCCAAATCATACAGGAATACGTCTCGACCACTAGACATGATCCACTTGCCCCGGCGATTTTGTCCTTTTTTTCCTCCTACCTCAAAGTATGGGATGGCAAGACAGGCCGTCAGGTCATACTGGACATATTATCATACACAAGTATACCTCAGAAAGGGTTTCCCAGTAAGAATGCTTCGAGAAGTATCATTTCCACGCAATGCTGAGATTTAGCAGGTTTATATTTGGAAATTTTCGCACCTCTCGAAAAGAAGGTGCTTGGTGGAACTGTTGAGTCACAGCTCGAAATGCTCAAATGCTATACTGGCCTCTTGAGGCAGTGGACGACGATATTCCTCGCAAATGAAGGAAACAAGACCTACGGCCCGGTCATTTCAGATCTTGTACGCCACGTCAACAAACTCTGCCTTACACTTGTGCAGACGTCAGCAAGTGCATCTACACATGCCAGGATATTGGACTTTTACGAGTTGACGGCATACATGGTTTCGGCAACGCGATTGAGACAACGTGTCCGGATCGATATTCCGTCCTCGGCTCTTGTGTATTTGCTGCATTTCAGCCCGTCTTCGGTGTCGGTCTCGCGCCTGTGTGGCGTACTGTCGCATTACAAGGAGGGCTTCCAAGCCGCCATGGCGACATCGCGCACCGCATACCCCGCAGCGTACGTCAACGGATTCAATGGGTTTCTCATGGACATTTGCAACTGCCTATGGCGCTCAAAGGCCTTCAACAACACGGATGCCAACGCTCACGGCTGTCTTGTGCCGGAGAAGATGAGAGCTGCCCTGACGAATTACGTGTCCTCCTTGAAAGCGGGAAGCAGCCTGTCTGTCATGTTCACACTGTCGGCGTCTCCAACACTCGGGCTCATGGCAACCACATATCTACGTGAGCTGGAAGATATCGAAATGGAGCAGGGCTCTTCGGGACTCGATACCAGACATGCAGGCCCTGTCACGAGAACAAGTCTGATTGCCCTCGGCAAAAACGGCGGAGTGAGCTTGACTTGGGACGAGTTCAGGCTTGGCGTGCTTGGATACCTGGAGCAGCAGCACCTGGAAGGCGTCGGGCGCCTGATGCACAGCACAATGACAACGCTGATGAACAAGAGGTAAAACTTTGGGCATAGCTGCCGTTTGTATAGAAGGAAATATATGAACACATATGGACGCTTCATTCATGTTCTCTATCCCATGTTGAAAAGGGTATCTCGAATGCATGTTAAGTGCACCAGAACCAAAAACCTGTTGATCCCAATTTTTGATCTGCACCCGGTGATGAAACCCGGACTTTCTGCCAATTACCAAAACAACTCCGTAAACACCGTGCCATGCGTTGAGCTTTTGACCGCTCCCGAGCGTTGAAACTCCCAAATCGCCCGCCTTATGCAGGTGAAATGTATCTAGTCTAACGAGTGAGCTCGTCAGATTCTCCATCTCCGCGAGAACTTTTCCGTGGACCTGTCCCGATTATTTCTTCTCGTTGGTCTCGTCGCCGTAGCCTCCAAAGCCGCCGACGATGTAGCTCTTGCCGGCGTTGCCCAGCTTGCCGTGGTTCCTGGGGCCGCGGCTCTGGAGGTCCGACTTGAGCCAGCCGAGGACAAGCTCGCCCAGGCGGCTGTTGCCGGTGGCGGTGCCCTGGGATTCGCCGAGGAACTGGTCGGCGGGCCCCCACTCGCGGACGGTGCCCAGGTGCATGTGGACGAGGTGGGTGGGCCAGCCGGCGAGGTTGTCGAGGATGTGGGTGGCGTAGACGATGGTGCACTCGCGGATGTCGGTCTCGTGCTTGAGCCAGCCGAGGAACTGGGCGCGGCTCAGGACGTCGAGGTCGACGGTGATCTCGTCGAGCAGCAGCACGGTCCAGGGGCGGATCAGGCCCATGGCGAGCTGGACGCGGCGGCGCTCGCCGTCGGACACGGCGTGCATGCGCCACTCGGTGTCGATGTCCAGGACCCCGATCAGCTCGTCCCGGCGGTCCGGGTACGCGTCTCCCCCGACGGACCGCAGCAGCTCGTTGACGCCAATGTCGGTCCGCACGATCGGGTTCAGCACCCACTCGAGCCCCAGGTACGTGACGCCCTCGAGCCCGTCCTTGAACGGGTCCGCCCCCGACACCGAGATGCTGCCCCCCGGCGCCAGCCGCTTGCCCGCCAGCAGCCGGAGCAGCGTCGTCTTGCCCGCGCCGTTGGCGCCGATCAGCAGCGTGCGCGACCGCGGCGGCACGTTGAGCGAGATGTTGCTCACGCCCGTCGAGTAGTCCGGAAAGGTGTAGGTCAGGTCAGAGACCGAGATTTCTGGCGCTGGAGGTGACATTTTTCCTATTCTTGTTCTTGTAAATAAACTTTACAGCCTCGTGTAATATGAAGAAGAAATAAGCCGAGTCAAAGGATGAGTACTCGAGATTCAAAAAGATTTTCAACAGGGTCAGTCAATGAGTCGTCCGTCCTCGGAAGCTTTATAAACAGGGTTGTTTTTCAGGGTCCCCAGGATTTACCTACTCGCTAGAGTGGATGATGCCATTGACTCCGTTCCAGGGATCGCAGCAGCGAAAACTCCCCACAGCTTCGGCGGCCGTACAGCGGACCTTACCGAAAGAGGGCCTAATGAGCAAAAGCCACCACCCGGAGCCGCCCAGCAAAAAAAAAAAGGAAGCTTTCTCATTTTTCAGTGATCATGAGACATGCTGTTTGATCACTCGTTTTGCACTCTCACAGTTGTTTCAACCTCGGTCAATGAGAAGTTTACTGGTTCGAGTTGTAATGAATAACTGACCAATACTATGTACCAGTACTGGTTCCTGAGTCCTGCTTCATCGCAATCCTTATCATGATATCGCTCGAGTCTAGTTAGTCTTGATATTGAATCTACATGTTCGCCTACCTACATATGCCTTTTGTTCATTATACGTAGGCATCTATCCTCGATAGCAGTTCCTCTTTTCTCTCATCCGGCAGAAAACTAGCCCGAACAGAGTTGCGTGCCAATTCCCGCATCTTGTCAAGGTCCAAGCCAAAAACATCGCTCACCCGCACGTACTCGTCCAGGCAGTTCGACCCAAACATGGCCGGGTCGTCCGAGTTCAGTGTGCAGAGGATTCCACGCTCCAGATAGAGAGGCAGCGGGTGCGCCTCGACCGAGGGACAGCCTCCCGTCAAGACGTTGGACGTGACGTTGAGCTCGAGCGGGATCTGCCGCTCCGCCAGAATGCGCATGAGCTCGTCGTCGTGCTGGGCCTCGAGCCCGTGGCCGATCCTCTCGACGCCCATGGCCAGCGCCTCACGGATCTCTAGCGGGCCCTGTACCGGCCCCGTGGCCTCGCCGGCGTGGGCCGTGAGCCGCAGCCCTGCTCGGGCGGCCTCGGCGTAGATGTCGCGGAACCAGCCCACGGGGCCGCCGACCTCGTCGCCGCCGATCCCGACCCCGACGACGGACGGGAACCGCGGCCGCAGCTCGGCGGCCAGGCGGAACACGCGGCCGACCTCGTCGGCGCCGAACTGCCGCGTGGCGTCGGCGATCCAGAGCACCGACGGCCCGCCGAGCTCGCGCTCGACCTCGCGCCGCGCGCCCTCGAGGCCCTCCATGACCTCCTCGACCGACAGGTGCGCCGCCTTCCAGTGCAATATGTTGCCCCAGGCCACGTAGACCTCGGCGTGGGCGACGCCCTGGGCGTGCAGGTTGCGCATCATGTCGCGCGCGACCAGGGCGTAGTCGTCGGCCGTCTGCATGCGGTCGAGCACGAGCTTGAACGTCCGCAGGAAGTGCAAAAAGTCCTTGAACACGTACAGCGCGCGCGCCTCGTCGAGCGTCAGCGGCTGCGCGTCGTGCCGCCCCGACAGCACCACGAGCGTCTCGGGCGTCACCGTTCCCTCGAGGTGCAGGTGCAGCTCGGCCTTGGGGAGGCCTCGGAGCCACTGTCTTTTTGTTTTTGTCATCTTTGAAAGATGCGATGTTGTTATTTGTGTTGGGAGGGAGCACAGGTATGCAGATCTTTGTGGGGGATGATTGCGTGATCTCAAATCCCCGATCTTCCTGAAGAGTCATCCAATACCAAGATCATGGATGTTGGCTCCCGTCATCGGTAATAAAGCTCCGCTCTTCCGCCTAGTATTTAAGGCCAATCCCCAACCATCACCAAGTCGGCTATCACAACTTATAAGTTGACGTCGTTGATTTGTGTATATGCTAAAGAGGTGCAGCCGAATCGTAGCCAGGTTTTTATTGTCTGATTTCTATGAATATTTGATGATTCTATCGTCCACAAAATCATGCAGTATTAGCACATCAAAGCCCAACCATTCAACCTAGACACAGCCCAGGTCCTACACGCCCGAACAAGTGACGTCGACCTGCGGCACAAGGGCTACACTATCTAAGTACAGAACATTATACCCATCGAGATCCTCTCTGGGGACGCACGAGTGCCTGAACAGCAAATCTGCAGTATCGAGCGGCTGCACAATGTTCTGCAGGACGATATTACGCCATGGTTGTCCCGAGCCGGTCTCCTCGTTGAACCCCTGATTGAAGAGTAGTTGATCACCCCAGTACACGCGCAGCCGACAGATGGTGCTTCCATCGACGGGGTCGCCTTCGAGCCGGTTTGGCGGCGGATTCGTCGTGACCAAGAAGGCCCGGTACCAAAACGACAGTGTGTACTGAGCCGAGGTGTCTATCCCGGTCACGGATTGTGACAAGAGGTGCTGCAATGAAACTAGATCTTCAAGGGTCGAAGACCTGGTGTGTTTTGTGTTAGCTGGATAGTTGGGCAGAATTGTGCTGCTTCGAGTAACGAGTAGAGAGTCAAAATACGTACGCAAGGTTTGGACCGCTGATGGCGCCCGCTCCCTCCTGTCCTCGTAGGAATTCCCACGTGGTGGCTTCTCCGGTGCCGTCGACAGGATTGGCTGGAGCGTCGACCTGCCAATTGACGCTGGGATTGATGTCGAACCCGCCGTCGACCAGTAGATTGGCAGATGCCGGCGCTGTGCAGACCACCGTGGCATCGGGCAGCGTGACCGTCTACGAACATGGTCAGAACTAAATCTTTTGAGGCTGGGATTGCACTTACTACGGTAGTGGTCTCTGCTGCAGTCTTGAATTGTCTCGATTAGCTTTATGACTCCAGAGTTTCTGACTGCACCACTCGACATTTATTGAGGGAACATACCGTCGTCTCTGTTGTAGCCACTGACACAGTTGCAATGAGTTGCGGCACCCTGGGGAGTTGTCAGAGACGTACAAGAACCATCAACTTGACAAAGGAGGACTTACGCTGTTGTAAACACGGTGACAGTGGTCATGAGCCATTCCGTGTTTGTCCCAACGGGCAATGCAGATATTGTCACGATCACATCGGGCGCCTCGATACAGGTACATACAGGACCTATGAGAGCGGCATCGAGCAGTTGGAGACTGCTGAAGACGTCTGCTGGGTCAAGAGACAAGGTCGAGGTAGGCGCAGCCGTAGTAGATGTGTCTGTGGTCAACGTGTCTGTGGTCAACGTGTCCGTGGTCGATGTTTCCGTGGTCGATGTATCCGTGGTCGATGTGTCCGTGCTCAATGTATCCGGGCTGTTTTTGGAAGTATATACTGTAGAGAACGTGTTCCATGGCAGGTTTTCAGACGAATAAGGCGCATTGTGGGTGTAAGATTCTTCTGAATCGTACGATGGGTCGCTCTGTCCATTGTAGCCACCCTGCTGTGGACCATTGCCGTAGAAGGGTGAATTATGACCGTAATTGGAAGTGTCAGGAGATGCGCCGCCATAGGCTGGGGGTTGGTTATATTGCGAGCCTTGAAAGCCTGCGTTCCCATGTTGTTGAGGGGAGTTGTTGTAGTTAGGTGATTCCCCGTGCGGTGATCCATAGGATTCTGTGGTATCTTGTCCTGTATACCCGTTTCCAGATTCTGATTCTTCGCAGGGCTCCGAATTTCCATATGACCGCTTTACGGATCCATTATTCAGCGCGAAAAGTGTAGAAGTGGCACCCGCACCCACCTATTGGAAAAATTATTACAAATTCAAGGAGAGATATAGACCACCGTTCAGGCAAGGGTACAAATGCCTAGATAGACTCACCGTGACGGTTTCGGTTGCTGTTATAGGAGACGATGGTGTGACGATAACGACCGCTGTCGCAATAAGAGTGGTCGTAGTGAAGGCATCGGTAGTGAACCCGATTGTGGACGTCACGACATTGATCAGCTCCGGCCCGGCGGATTGTACTAGAGTGATCGGCGAGGTTGCCCCCGGGAAGTTCTTGGAACAATAGCTAAGAGCAGGAGTATACTGAGCAAGAATGGAAGCCGTGGCAACCACGGGTGGGAGAGCACAAAATGAGGGAAGGTCGATGGTCTTCTGCGCGTTTGCCAGCGACAGGAGGCCAGCAAATCCAATGAAACGAATGGCGGCCATTATTCTAATGGCAGATTAAGCGATGCTAGACTGAAAGAATGTGATATTGATGCAGGGCTACAAAGACGAATTCAGCGATCAGATAGACGAGGCGAGAATCAAGATATACTAATGTTATAGTCCAAGTGACTTGGAAAATCATGTGTATAATAGAGTTTGTCAGTGCATATATGCGATATTATGTTTTGAAGCCAATGGACAGCTGTGATGCAATAGCCATGGTATTTTTGTGTCCAATGGAAAGAGGAGCAGACACTCCGTTATGAGATCCGATGCTCAATGAGGCTCGCCGGGGCTAACATGAAGACACCAGTTAAGATTATGTTCCTCTCTCCCGCCATGCATTATTGACGTCGTGCATATCGTGGCTAAGAATACTTCTAAAAAGCTAACGGCACAATTTAGCTGTTTCACCTCGTTACCTGTCAGCCATATGAATCCAAGACAGTGGAGATCGACAATATCATAACCCCGGTTTGGTGAACTCAATTTTGGCGGGCGGCATGGTAATACAAGAGTTTTCTTTTTATCCTTCAAGATGATTGTGTAACATACTTGATGTATAAACTTTCCGACAGTCAACAAGAACAGCACGTTGCCGTCCAGAGTTCAAGGCTGCGATACCTTCTTCGTATGGTTGATGTTTCAATTCGAGACTGGATCCGGAGATTATGGACGGATCAACGGACGCACTCACTCTAGCTGAAGATCGCACCGATTGAAGTCCTTGCTTATCAACCAGGTACTTTGCGTCCATTTTCAGAGACAAGTATACACTTTCAAGATGTCTTCTGTTCAAGAATCACCAAACAACGCCATGAAATGATGCACGTTGCGCTTCCGATCTCACACGCCGAGAACAGGCTACAATATCCTGCGATGTCAAAACTCAGTCTACATATTACATGATCCTAGGAAACAAAATTTCTATTCTTTTGCGAAGCACTCATTCAAACAGAGCATTTTCGTTCAATCATATGATAGTGACAACATGGCTCCCAAAATTGGCGTGTTAACCGAGCCAATCATCTTAGAATCCAAGAGCCTTACCAGAATAATATGTAGGCAGCTACTGAGGGGATAGCACTGAGATCATTTGCAGACAACCCATCGGCACTTTTACCTCATTACCGCGCTGTTACACGATGGCAAGTCCGGCACCTGACGCAACCGAGTCAACAAGATTGGATAGTGAGGAATATACACTCCATGTTTTCCCCTTCTCCCTTTACTCGATCATGGCAAGGCACACCCACGCTTTGGGGCGTGCCTATTCGCAGGAAAAGCCCGATGAGTCCCTAAACATCAATCTCAAGCTGGTAAACATTCACCGCAATGGAAACATTACCGAGGATTATCTCTTGAATGTCAACCCCAAAGGCCAAGTCCGTATATAAATCTCAACGCATCACAGGGACCTTGGCTGACAGCAGGGTAACAGGTACCTGCTCTGACGGGTGGCAACCTCTCAGCACCATTGACAGACAGCTTGGACATTTCATTTTGGCTCTGTGATCACTTCCCAATTTTGCTGCCTGATACACACGAGCTCGCGATTCGCGAACTTCTGTCTCGACTGCACGGATTCGAGGGGCTCTCGCTATCGGTGACCTCCAAGACCGATCGCCATGCAGGAGTGCCATTACCAGAGCTGCATGCTCTGCTAGCCAGATCTGATATCAGTCAGGAGTACAGAAGTGCCTTGAAATACAAGAGGCAATTGTGAGTCAAACGTCCAGATGCAACGACCCCCGGCTGGCAAAAGCCCATATCCTTACACGCGCACACCACAGCCATCGAGAGACTCAAGAGCCCGCGCTCAGAGACGAAAACGTGGAAGCAGCCGAGAAGAGCGCAACGGCATTGTTCGCCGACGTGTTCAAGATCTACACTGCACAGGAAAATGCTGCCGCGCCGTGGATCTTTGGCGAGACTCCCACCGTCTTGGACGCACATCTCGTGCCCCTGATTGCGCGCTTGCTGGACTGCGGGAGAACAGACCTCGTCCCGACTGAGCTCCAAGTATATGCCTTGGCAGCCATGAGACGACCAGAGTACCAGACCGTGACTCGTGGCCGCCGCACGCTCTGGGATGTCTCTGTTGGGCACGTTCACCTTTTGAAAGATTTTTGATGCAAGTAAAATAAGAGATGTCCCTTCAAAGGTAGTGATTGAGGAAGGAGATGGGCTTTGAAGATTATTTATACCTATCTAAGTATGAACGTTTTCTAAATATATTGTAGTCGACCGTATCGAAGCAGCATGTCTGAGACACTTCTATATCTTGGTGTTCTTGTGGCGGTAGTAACGTTCTCCGAGTATCAGAGCATGGCTGGACTGCGTCCAACGAAGCTTAATAAAGGTCCACTGTATGATTTTCGAGATTCAAAGTGCTTGGTTTTCTTTTCTTGTTCTCCCGTGGCTTCCAAACAGTCACATTTAACAGCTTGTATGGGCTCCAGCGTGCCGGGCGCCTGCCGTGAAGGTTCACGTCAATGCCGTTGTACCGTAATTAGCTGTGCCGTTTGACATGACATGATCAGACGTTGTGTTCCCAAAATGACATCCCGCATCATTGTCTGGCCCTTTTTTTATAAAATCCAGAAGATGGACGCTGGGATGAGGTCAAAGTGAGGCGAAATCACCTGTCTAAGTTTGACTAATTACTCCTCAATATGCAGCTCTCCTCAGCCATTGTCCTGGCTGGAGCGCTGCTCACCAACGGCATTGCAGTCGAGCGAGCGACGGTTGCGGAATGCGACGCTGTCGATCCGCAGATCAAAATCCTGCTCTCCCAAGATCCTTTGATCGGGGAAGAGTTTTGCTCGGCGCTATTGTCCAAGGATGCATCGTCCACGGAGCCTTTTGAATCTACCGTCTTCGTGACAACGACGATTACCAGTGTTATTGCCACGGCTACCGTTACTACCGATGCCGTCACTACAACTGAAATCATGTGAGTGAAAGAGAATCCAGTGGTTGTATTGATTTGTAAACTAACACACATCAAGCACACGTCCCTTTTCAGGTTGCGGAATTGGTGCGCCAGCGGAGAAACGCGCCGTGGAGTATCCAAGTGAGAATCTTCATCATCAACGTGTGTCAGAGTTTTGCTAACACGGTTTGAGGAAATCACGGCCACCATGGACCTGGATTCCATGGCCAGGGTGGATATGGAGGAGGACGTGGCCCTGGACCTCATCATTCAGGGGGGCAGTACGGTGGAGGATATAATGTCTATGGCGGTAGACCAACAACAACCTCGAAACATATCACAAAAACAGTAGTGGTCATACAGACAGTAACGCCGACGCACACATCTGAGTCCGCGCTCGAGAGTCTCTCGGCTGTTCTGGCCGCCTTTCAATCCGCAGACGTCTCGGTCGGCTGTGATTGTTTATTGAATGGCGCCGACAGCATCACAACTGCTGTTCCCATATTTGACTTCTTCACCACCTCGACCATCACCGAGTTCGCCTCAGTCACCGCCTCCGTCACCCAAGGCGAGACTACCACCACCGTGACGACCACCACGGTCGTTGCCGCCCCGCCGGACCTGACGTGCACGGGGCCTCCGACGTGCAACAACTTCGGCCTCGAATGGGCCCAGTACCACAACGACCAGGGCTACAACTGGGATCCCCAGTACAGTGATTTCAACCCCGCCCACTTCAAGACCATGGAGCCCAATGCCACGGGCCAGACGTCCAAGGTGTTTTTACCCGACACGTTTGCCAACACGGGCGACACGTTCCCCGTCCCCGTCTACGACATCCAAGTCCCCGTCGAGCTGTTCGTGCTGAACCACCGGGGCTACTTCTACGCGCCGCAGGCGGGCACCTACAACTTCTCGGTCCCCAGGATGGACGACGCCGCCTTTGTCTGGCTGGGCGCCCACGCCTACCAGGGGTGGACCAGGAGCAACGCCGACATTAGCTTCATCTGTTCGTTCCCTCGCGAGGAGCAGACGACAAGTGCCAGCGTTGTCCTGAAACAGGGTGAGTACTTACCGCTGCGCATCGTGTTTGCCCAAGCCCAGGGAGGCGTCTCTCTGCAATTCCAAGTGACTGGGCCAGGCGATGTGCAGTATCTGAACTCGGACACGGAGAGCCCCTTCGTGGTTGGAAAGTCATGCGATGGCAAGGCGCCAGCATTTGACGATTTTGGTCAAGAGACTTGATTTGGTACCTCTCAAGATAGTTTTTGTCTAGCCCCAGAGCTAAAATCCTGACACGAAATTGTGAGCTGGTCACTACAAGGGTGCTGCCATTATTAGCATGTTGATTGATATCGACCCAAATCCGTGTGCCTTCTCGGTATTTACGTTTAGATTATTCAAATCACCCACAAAGCTGCCAGCCAAGTCACTTATGTGCCAACATGTACCGTCTCGTGAGTCATCATAGGCTATTCTAGTGTATTAATGAATTGATAGAAGCGCGTTTCTGTTGTTAGAACTTGCATCACGTTCCCGCACGCTCAACATGTTTCCAAAGGATTATTTGGCAGTACATTGCGACTCTGTATACCAGTACTCATCTGCCTACCGCTTCGAGTCAATATTCCAAGTCAGCGAGTCGGGACGCTTGGACGGGAGAGGAAAAGAAACACCAAACTCTCGGTATGGGTGTACATCGTCAGTCCAGGTCGGTCGTATACAGCGGGCTACTGAATCGAGATTCTGCCCATTTCTCTGGCCATCCGTGGTGCCTTCCAGTATACTGACCAAACAAATTACTAAGCTTTAGGCAGAAACGGCATGAAGGCAATCGAGGCTGCTTTTATCAGAGCTTGATCATGAAGGAAGGACCCGCCACCATCAACCTCGCACTCGCAGAATGAAGCGCCAACTTTCGCACAAATTTCATAAAACGCCTTCTTTAGTCCTCTCGATCAACCACTGATCATTGCTTGATGTCATCAATTTAGAGGAAAAGGTCGGCTGGATAAATTCTGAGAGGGTTTGAGTCGACACGTAAGCAACTTGGAATATCGACAATCCATTGAAGGTCTATCCATGATTTCAAGCTCGGAAACAGCTGCTTTTAAACGCCTCTTAAATGCCGGCTTTAGGACAAATTTAATCAAGGCGAAGTTTGATCATCTAATCTGTTTGCCCGTGTACGGTTCAGTTGTGCATGTTGCTTTTTCCATCTACGCGTCAAAATGTAAAAGAGACGCGTAAACATGATTTTCTCTCGGCACTACGAAGCGTAGAGAGAAACAGCGACTACCGCATCTCATGGGCCCAATTGCTCTGGAGGGTACGAGTGCAAACATGTACCATCAGAGAAGTACGAACATGGCTTCGCTTCCCGTAGTAAGACATCTCCCCTTCTCCCTTGGCATCAATATCACCACTTCACCGTTTCCCAGCAATTGTCTTTTGTCTTCTTCCTTTCCAGAATCTTCTGATACAAAAATGACGCGGATCATGTAGAAAGCCGCGGTTCTTGACCTTGAGAGAATGTTGTAGGTACACACCACGTGACAGTCAGTCCTATATGGATAAAAGGACAGGCTATGCCGGGAACTCTTGAACTTCTTGTCCTCTCCTGAATACTTCGTCAAATCATTGTGGCCTTACACCTTTCTTTTCAAAAGTGTCATAGTATTGGCTCAAATCTACGATTTCATTTCAAGTCTTTTCCATCATGTCCACACAATATGGGTCCCCTACTGACCTTGCGGAAGGAGCGTTTCTTTTCCAGATCGACCATGATGCACCGCCAATGAGCCCAGAGCAGCGGTCGGCCTGCGAGGCATGGCTTCGGTCCATTGATTTTCTCGTGCCCGGCGGCCGCCACGAGGCGCAATGGAAAGCTATCCAGAAGCACTGGGTCGAGTTCTTGAACGTCAAGGCAACAGAGTCCAAAAGGCTCCTCAAATGGCGATCCTCTTTCTGTCCTTTGTTCGACGGCTTGGAGGCATTAACGGAACGATGGCCTCCGCAGGCCCGTTTGATCCTGAACCAGTGCTCTGATGGGATTGGGGCCGGTCCTTTCGAGTCGCTGGCGGCCCGATGGGACCTCGATAAGAGGCGACGGCTGCAAACGGTCTGGTCTAGCTTGGTCACATTTCTGTTGTACAGCAATGCGCGCGGGACTTTGTCGGGGATGGGCTTACAGCTTGAACCCGAACGGACGGGAGACCCATCCATGTTGGACGAAATTTACGACTCAGTCAGCACCAAATTTAAACACGACAAAGTGCTTTTGCTCCTTGGCCCCGACCCTCTGAACCCGTTGAGACAGATGAGAACCCGCGAACTGCTTCTCTCCTGGATTTTATCGAAGCCGGGGGCCCCGGTGGGAACCAATGGTCTGCTCTGGTGGGCAGCAGTCCTCGTTCGGTCTGCCTTGTCTGCACACGACGGCCCGGGCGACGAGTATCGCAATAAGATCCCCGGCAGCATTGTCATACCGATGGATCTAGATATCCTGGGTCGAGTCGAGGCACTACGATACTACGCCAAGGTCCTCGTGCTGGACTATGCGATGGAGAGCACCCCATTGGACAGATCGAAACTTGATCTCGTGGAAAGAGACCTCGGTGGTGTCAACCTGAGCTGGATAAACCAAGAGAAAGAGTGCCGCCCGGCCGATAGTGGTGATGTTCGCAACATCGAGGGGGAGGAATGGGTGGAAATGCTGGACCACATATCTAAAGTTGGGAAGAAGGCTCTGGGCCAGAAACCCGGGACTGTGATGCACAATATCAACAGACTGTATGCAGATTTATCAGCAAGAAAGTAGTGCGTACATGGAAACCGCTTCTACAGAGGCACTTAATGAGATGCAACACCGTTATTACCTGCAAGTACTCTTCCTCATGCACTACTGCTGATTCAGTAACGAGAACAGAGAATATCTGACACAAAATGAATGGCCAACCAGCTTTTGGATCGCAATTGCGGGCAGGAGCCATGTGTAGTGATGTGCTCGATGAAGCAGCCACGCCACGGCACACAACATTATCCTCGACGTTGCCTCAAAGCAATTGCTCGTAGACCCATCAGCAATGATCGGTGAACTAATCATTCATCTGAAAAACAATAACAGATCACGAGCATCTATCTAGAAATGTTTGTCCGATTTAGTCCCGCTGACGCACTAAGTCCTACAGCAGCAGGGTGGATTGGACGGGCTGTCTAGGCCCATAGATTCATCTCCCACCGAGACATAAAAATGAAGTTGACCCCTCGCGCATTGAAGGTCGCGAGAGGTAGGCATATTGTGGGTTTTGTCCTTGGAAAGGACTTCTGAGGCTATCTAGTCATCAGCGTGGCCACCGACGGCGACGCGTCTGTCGCGTCGCCGTAGAAAACCACGGTCGCTCGAGCAGAGGCGGACGTCGTGCTCAGCTGCCAAATTGACCTACCGTAATGACAGAGCAGGCCAGCTTCAATGTTTCTCGAGCCGTGTGAAGGTCGATGGCTGGCCGCTTGTCCTGGTGTTTTGGCTGTTGGTTGAGGTTGTTGACAAGAGAAGGAACCGAGCTTGGGAGAAATTGCAGTGCAGAGTTTTGGGTGCAGTGGTTTTTTGTGGGGGCTGGACAAGTGTGGTGGGCGCCGGAATTTGGACACGCGTCACGTGACCCAGCGCGGTCACGGCTGCCAAACAATCATCAAATTCGTGCATCTGCGCCGGGCCGTTTGGGATTTTTCTCTTTTCTCCTTACACTTTTTTGCACGATTAAATCAACCGAGCTCGATCAAGCCCACTTGATATCGGTCAAATGACGTGCTAGACGAACCCGTGATTGCTACTGTTTAATGTTTATTCATTATTATCTTCGTGATATCTTCCTTTTCGGAAAATTGCGTATTGGTAGCACCCGGTACATATACTGCTGAGCATGCACGACTTCTGAATTACACCAGGAGCTCTTCATAAGCACCATGCCAAGCAGACCATCGGACTGCAGATATCAGCTTGGAATGCCTTCTCGTGAGATCCATCAACCAAGTTCGTGCCGGCGATCATATTTCAAGGCCCATGGAAATGAATTGAATAGTGTCCCGGCAAGCTCAAGTTCCGAGCTCTTAGCACATGGCTTCCCATCCAGCCAGGTACCGAGCCGGCGCTCAGAGGATCCGGGCAAATAGCAATGGAATCGGCTTTCAAGGCTGCCTCTTGACCTTTGCGCCGCTTTGCATTATTGAGTATTCGCGTCAGATGTATGATGTTGCACAGGACATTTCTGCATCTCGCACTACATACCTAATACTACTGCTACTAAGCACTTGCAACGGCGTATTTGAGCACTGCCTTGAGTGTCAGACGATTGGCGTATTCACCTACATACATTACCTACAGGCTGACAGGTCGGATGGTGCGGAACCAGAGCCCGAAACGAGATGGCGACCCCTGGTTTCCTCTAAATAGTCATAGGGCAAGCAGATCATACATACCGGCCGGCGCATGCCATTCAAGTGTGTTTGTTCTTGCTCCCCCGCATTCTCGCGTCGCCAACGTAGCGTAGAAATCATCAAGCGTACATTCTTCTCTGCTATTCCTGACGAGCGCGTCGCGTCTGCTTCAATCCTTCCCATCTCCATCTGCGCTTCCAGTGCCTGATTGATTGCCTTCTTGTTTGCCACGACTTGCGTGCGTTGTCAGCCTATCCACTTTTTCCCGTTTCGGACAATTCTGAGTTGTCTCGCACACTTTTCTATACGTCACTCGGTATATAGCTGACGGTTGACATTGTTTCGTGTCTCAATACGGGCCATACCTACCTACCTATTCACTCTAATCTCGCAACATCTTCAAACACAATGGTGACTACGCGCTCAGCATCCAAGGCCGTGGTGGCTTCTGCCACACCTAACGCACAAGTATGGTATCACGCGCCGGACCGCGCGACCCTGCTGTGGTTTGCCATCTCGCTGCCCCTCGTCATCTGGGACAGCATCTACGTGCTCGGCCGACCGCACACCATGGAGGGCGGATTTCGTGAGTCCATTTGCCATTCCGGCGCTGCTTGTCCTCGTCGTTGCTGACACGTTGGTTTAGTCCACTGGCCCTTCTATACGCCCTACAAGCTCTATGGAGAGACGGACTACATCTACGGCTGGAAGGCCTTCAACTCGCGCAACGGCTTCACGTCCGCGCAGGGCAGCCTGAACGTCATTGAGACGGCCATGTACCTCGCCTACATCTACCTCTACTTCGCCCGGGGCAAGCCCGTCGGCGGCGTCCTCGGCGGCGAGAAGAGGGTCCTCACGGGCCGCGCCGCCGGCCAGGCCGTCCTCATCGCCTTCAGCGCGGCCGTCATGACTCTGAGCAAGACTGTGCTCTACTGTGAGTGGCCCTGACAAGAGATGAGAGCCCTGCAGAAGGAAGATCTAACCTGGAAATAGGGGCAAGCGAGTACTTTTCCGGCTTTGACAATATCGGCCACAACAGCCTGCCGGATCTGATTCTGCTCTGGATCATCCCCAAGTGAGTCTCTCCAGGTTCAAAGCAGCGACTTTTGCTTGCACAGTCAACACCCCTCTAACAAAAATGCAGCGGCGCTTGGCTCGTCCTCCCCACATACATGATTTACGTCATGGGCGGCGAGATCATTGATGGTCTGGCAACTGCTTCGAGAGGCGTCAACATCAAGTCGGAGTGATGGTAGCAGGGGTAGTGCAACTAAAGACCAGCATTGTGCTTGTCGTGAGTAGAAGGTTCAGAGCATGAGATTACAGCTGTCATTGATACAAAGAGCGCGCGCGTTGATGGATATGATGAGCAATACAATTTCTGTTTCTTACTACGAAGGGCGAATTCGGCCAGAGCAGTACCTGATGCGGATATGCATGCACCCCTTTCCCTCCCTCGGAAGACCGTCACGAGTGTTAAGTATTGTAGTACATATGAGCTCCTGCCCCCCACCCAAGTTGGCAGCATTGCTGGTCGACCAACCACGGCCACCAGCCACCTCGAGCAAACGCACACCACCAATGAGCTCCCATAGCTTGCGAGGCAGCGCAGGGTGACTATTTAATCCCTAATGTGCCCGTATTCCATCACCGCAGTCGGGGGAAGATGGCAGGCACCATGTGCCAGAGTTGGCAGAGCGCGAGGTTAAGACCAATGACCATGTTCAACTCTGCCCCGACAGCAAGCAGACTAAGGCGCAGTGTTCGACCCCCGTAGCCCCCCGGATTGGATGCGCGCCCGAACTGTTTTGCCATTTTTTATAATTGAATTTTGTTTTTGTATGTGAATTGATCTGACTTGACCAGACGCCATTCATTTTTTCAATGTTCTGTTCTTCGTCGTGACCGAGCTCTGCAGCTCCTTCTGCTTTCCATGATGTAAACCTGAGCTGAAGACGTGGACTTGGAGGCACGTTCGTTCCCTTGCACCATCGGCTTCCTGTGCTTTCATGTTCTCATTTCCATCTCCATCTTCGTCTCGCTTCGACCCTGCCTTCGCACTGCTTTTTTGACGACGAATATATGACCCTCGAAATAGATTTGCCATATCGCCACTTCCCTCACTTCCTTACTTAACAGTCAGATTCTGAATCACTTGCGTCTGCGACTCCAACGGTTACGACACCGCTGCCGACGCACTGGCAGAAGAGTCCGCTGGCGGTTACAAACGACCCTCCCATGATGTTGGGGTCGTGCTGTTGGTAACTCTGCACTTCGGGGCCCGCGGGTAATGGTTCGAAGTAATCTCCGCCGGCACGGGATTCGTACCAGGGGGTGACGGGCGGGGGTGTGGGCGGCTCGGGGAAGAAGTCCGGGTCGCCGTCTCGGGCTTCGTGGTCATCTCCGCCGCGGGCTTCGTATGGAGCTCGAAATGGTTGTTGAGGCGGCTGGTAGGGTCTTAGGAAGCCGTTTGGGATCTCGGGCTGTGACTCAACCAGGAAATACTTCTGTTGGCGGCGCTGGCGGTGATAGGCTTGGGACAGGCTTGCCAGGACGGCCATGTTGTGCATGGCGACAGCGCCCACAGAGATGTTGGTGATGAGGTTGTATAGAGACATGTTTGTTGATATGGTATGGTGTGTGTATATGTATGTGTGTTATCCATTTGTGCCTGCGTATCTTGCGCCTGTGTATCCCGTGTGTTTCTGATGCTGAGTTGCGAGAAGACGATGAACAAGGTGGATGAAGATTGTGGAGTTCTTGATCAAGCCTCATATTATTTATGCTTGACGAGGGTGCGGAAAATCGTTGAATCCAGCAGAACGTGATTAACGCAACGGCCGTTACGCCACAGGCACATGCGTGGAGGAGAGCGTTTGTGCATCATCGACATCATCGCATCACTCGAAACACCACGGGCGCGTCAGATCCTGTCATCGGATTCTTGTTGGCCGTATTGATTCACGGCCGTTTCGAGGGGCAGATCCTCACGGACTTCCAAGATATTTGCTTCATTCGGGTTACTCCAGGCTCGTGGTCACTTCACAATTCGCTTTGGTCGGTAACAAAAAGATTTGAAAGCTAGATGTCACGCTGGCCGTCAAATGGTTCTGTGGAGTGGCACTCAAGATCGGTTTCTTACACGTGTGAACAGTTATATCTTTCATGATATTGGAGTTTTCTGTAGCATACCAAAATTGAATCACCTTCTGCCATTAAGTGTTGTGAATCACTTTCGTGCCTCGCAAGGAAAGCCAAGATCCTCATGACCAAGATGAACAGTGAGCACCAGGCGTTGGTGATTTAGTTCAAAGTTACATGGCAGGCCGATTCAAGTGTGATAGAAATTCATGAGAGTTCGTGTTCAGGCGGTGAATCACAATTCGTGATCTTACGCTTCCACCTGAATGTTCAAAAGCACTTAATCTAGGCGGTTGTCAACAAGGATTCCAGTGAATCACAAACCCTCAAGTCATCAAAGACGTATGAATCATTATGCCTTGAGATTTTGCGTCTTTTCCCGATCGACCGAAGTTTTATAATGTGCCTCCCAAGAATTGCCAATGAACTCCAAGACATTCCTCTTCCAAGTCAATCACCAAACTATATTGGCAAGGAACAAGACCGGTGAACCAAAATTGTTCATCATCTTACTGATTTACAGGTCACACCGGGATCATAAGAAATTCATGACATACTGGTATCATAATCTGAATCGGAGAGAGAATGCCGTATACTTTTAGCGTCGGACCACCGAAGGGTCTCCAATTCGGGCGATAAGCGATGGCAACTACAGCGGGTACAGGGGCCCGATCTCCCCGTCCGGCCATCGGCTTACACCGGATATACATAAGCCTTGATACATACCAGGCAGCAGGGAATCTACATCATACTATACATACTCCCGAGGCTCGATCCTATTCACGATCACTACTCTTATGCAAGTGCGACCATAGGCATATTTATACAATAATGGCAAGCAAAGAAGACATGCTCAAGGTCGCCAGCGCCGTGGGGTACGATATCCCCGATGACCAGCTCGATGACTATACCACGCTCCTCGGCAGGATGAAGGGCGCACTGGATACCCTATCGGCCATGGACGGTAAGAATTTTCTGACTGTGCCATCAACAAAAGCTATTCTACGCAAGACTCCATACTAATCGAGAACAGATCACATGCCAACACCAGACCTGACCCTCACGCCGCGGAACAACGTCCACTTCCCAGACGAGGCGGACAACCCGCTGAACGCGTGGGCTTGGCGGTGCGAGTGCGCACACGCCGCGCCGACGTCAAACCTTCTCGGCGGCCGCTCCGTCTGCCTCAAGGACAACATCGCGCTGGCGGGCGTGCCGTGCCTGCTGGGAACGGAGTCATTCACAGGGTGGACGCCCGTAGTCGACGCGGCCGTGGCCACGCGCGTCCTCGAGGCCGGCGGTTCCATCACGGGCAAGGCCGTCTGCGAGAACCTGTCGCGCGGCGCCGTCTCGGTCAGCGCCGCCACGGGGCCCGTGCACAACCCGTGGGCGCGCGGCTACAGCGCCGGCGGCAGCAGCTCGGGCACGGCGGCGCTCGTGGCGTCCGGCGCCGCGGACCTCGGCCTCGGCTGCGACCAGGGCGGCAGCGTGCGCATCCCCGCCGCCATGTGCGGCCTGTACGGGCTCAAGGCCTCGTTCGGCCTCGTGCCGTACACGGGCATCGCGAGCAACGACGCCAGCGTCGACTTTGTCGGGCCCATGACCAGGACCTGCACCGACTGCGCGCTGCTGCTGCAGGCTATCGCTGGTGCCGACGGCGTCGATGATCGCCAGGGCGCCGGCTGTCCGTTTCCGGCGCAGGTGCCCCGGTACGCCGAGGAGCTGGCGGCGAGCGGCGCGGACGGCGCCAGGGGGTTGAGGGTGGGCGTCCTCAAGGAGGGCCTGTCGAACCCCGTGCTCGACGACGAGGTCCGGGCCAAGTTCCTCGCGGCGGCGGCGGTGTTCTCCGAGAAGCTCGGGGCCGCGGTCGTCGAGGAGGTCTCGGTGCCGCTGCACGAGTCGGCGCGCACCATCTACTCGGTCATGAGCAAGATGGGCAACCACATGGGGATGCTGGGGCGGGCGACGGGGCGGCGGCAGCTCATGATGACGGACCTGTTCGAGAAAAAGGGCCTTCCGTACACGGCCGAGGCGCTGTCCAAGATGAGCGCATTCAGCAAGGAGGGCCTGTTCGCCGGCGAGCTGGCGTGGTCGCAGTACCCGTACGCGCACGCCAAGGCGGTCAACCTGTGCCGGAAGCTGCGGGACGACTACGACGCGGCCCTGCGCGAGTATGACGTCCTGATCATGCCGACGACGCTGCGGGCGTCGTTCCCGCTGCCGGCCGCGGGCGCGGGCCCCGTCGCGCAGATGGACGCCAACAGGGGCATGACGGAGAACACGGCGCCGTTCAACGCCAGCGGCCACCCGGCGCTCGCGGTGCCCATCGGCCTCGTGGGGTCGGCCGCGGACCGCGCCGTCAAGGTCCCGGCGAGTATGCAGATCGTCGGGCGCCACTGGGACGAGGCGACGGTGCTCAAGGCGGCGTACGCGTGGGAGCTGGCGGTGGATTGGAAGACGTTCTAGGCCCCTCCCGGGTGGCGGTGTGACGATTTGGGTTTCAAAGGACACAGTCCATCATACATACCGTACAACCGAGATCTGGAACTTTTTCTAAATACGGTAGAACCCTAGAATGTAATTGCCCGAGACAAGACGATGCCTTGTGACGTGGGGAAGAATGTAACCTAGGTGTGTGGGTAAAGAGCTGTTTCATTGTTGTTTAAGCTTTGCGCGGCCACGGACGTATTATGAGACTTTTATATGTAGGCATGAAGTAGGTAGGTTATATTTGATGTGGCTCAAGTATACTCGTATAACTTTTATTCCGACCGCCTCGCCCTCTTTGGGCATGGAGTTCTATCATGATGGTTTCCAATGCGCGCATGAAGCATTGTAGATGCTAGTTGGTATAAATGAAGGACAGTGGGTATCAATAAAACAGTTGACAGAAGAAAAAAGTGATGCGCGGTCTCAATGCAAGGTCGTTTTCCGCGTCTTCGCATCGTAATCGTTCATGTCTTGTTACTCCATGCCCCATTTGCTTCTTTTCCTTTGGGGGGAAAATGGGGACTTAGAAAATCGTGCTGACTCTTCGAGGTGGCGCGGGCTCAACTTCCCTCAAACCACCGAGGTCATTGTAGCTATCCCAAACAATGTTTTCCGATGCTAGCTGCGAAGCATGCAGCTCGCTAAAAGTTTTGATGTCTTCCAGAATTTCGTCGCTGCTGGAGATTTTTGATAGGTTGTGTTTATGCATATCGAAGCGGCCCTTTGGTGGTGGCGCCATGTGCGTCCGGTGTCTGGATGGCCGGCTTTGAGATCCGCGAGGCTCGAAAAATGCGGATAGAGGGCGCGATGTTGAACCCATCGACATGGTTCGCGGCAGGGCAGTGGCGTCGTCCTTGTCGCGGCCGGCGAGTCCAACAGTACCGGAGCGGGATAGCTCCCACGGGTACGCCCTGCTGGTCTTGACGGGGCTGTTGGTGCACGATCCCATGCATGAAGTGTCGGCAGTCGAGGCGCTTCCGTCTTCCGAGGCATAGGTGCTGCTGGCCTGCGAGGCGGTCGAGGCCGAGCGCGAAGTGGTGGCCGTGGTCTGCATGTGGGCGGCCATGATGGATTCGAGTTCTTGCATCGGGTTTCCGTATCCGCTGACCGAGATCTCGTGGTGTTGCTGGGATTGACGCCGACTGCTCGAGGCGGTAGGTGTCTTGTCATCTCGGCAACCACCAAAGACCCGCATAGACTTTCGAAAGGTGTTATTCCGTGAGAGGCCCTTTCGGCGTGGTGGGGTCTCAGCCACCGGGGACCTCATTTCCGACTCTACGTAAGCCTCGACATCTTGGTTGATCAGGCCGAGATAGTCGATATCTGGCTTGATTTCAAGCATTGGTAAGTCCGGCGTCCGTTGACCGTCTGACAGCTCACTTTGGCTTGCTGTCGAGACGGACGGGTTTCGCGAGACAAGGTCCGACTGGCGCCAGATGAAGGAGGGTATCGGGTGGTCCCAGGGAGGGAGGTTTCCGGTCGCAATACAGAGACTGTAAGGTGCGCGATCAGAGTCCTTGACCTCGTCGGGAGTGCGCGTCGCTTGCAGCAAGGTCTGGTACATTGTGTAAACCAGAATCCAGCGGACCTTGCGGGCATCCGTCAGGCTGATCTGCTCCTGCTTGTCTCCCTTGATGGGTGCAAAGATGGAGTCTTCCTCGAATTTCCGGTAGGTCCTGACCAGGTCGTTGTTGAGCAGGTGCATCTTGCCCTCGTTAGTAGCCTTCATGAGCGCAATGTGGCTCTCGACTCGCTCGCGAACGGTCAGTTTCGGCTGCTTGCCAAACCACGACATGCGCCTCGACGTGGCCAGTGAAATGTTGGGGAGCAGTGGCAATGGGTTCTTGAGGGTCGAGTATTTGCATCTCATGTCAAAAGATTGCACGCTTTGCAGAGCGCAGATTCCACCCTGGGCCGAGGGAAGAACGCCAGCCGAAGGCTCAAAGTTTTCGTCGACTAGGTACTGATACAAGGCCTCAAAATCGTCTCGAAGTCTTCGATAGACGCTGGCCTCGAATATGGTTGTCCGTGTGTGGATGGATCGCGGAGGGTAATAGCCAAGCTTGGCTGCGTAGAAGCCTTGGAGCAAGGTACGAAAGCGCTCCATGTGCGCGCGGGCGCCGGGAGACAGGCCGAGGTAGGCTTCGGAGAGCTCGTCTTGGAGAAATGTGCTGAGCATCTTGCCAATCTGACCGAGTTTCACCTCCGTCTCTGTCACGGCGCGTCGCATGAGCTTTTTTGTCACCGAAGACAAAAGCTAATCTGTTAGTGAGTCTTTGATCCAATGTCCACACAAGTCAAATATCTTACCTGGTACTCTGGGAACGAGTGCAGTCGCTGATTCATGCCGCAGCAGTGAGCGAATGCCTCGATGTACAGGTCTCGGAGTTGGAACGCCTCGGCAAAACGAAGATTGGCCAACGCATACGTTGGTCGATTCTTCATATCCAGGTAGCCCTCTTCGTCCATGTAGCTCAGCAGATCTGCCTCGTTGTCGACATTGGCTGCACGAGACTCGCGCATGCTGTGCATCAGGTTGATAAGCGCCTCGCCAAGGTGCTCACCGACAAGGGACCTTCTAAAGACAAAGGCAAAGAAATTCCGAGTCGCCAGGTGGTAGCTGTAGGCCTGTTGCTTGTCTGAGTTGGGTGGTGCCGGGATGTACAGCTCGACACGAGGTAGCCGATCGCTCGACTTGGAGCCACGACGAGGTTTGGGGGCCGCCGAGACAGCCATCTTGGACTCATTCGACATGAACCTGTCCAGCAGAGGCTGGCAATTTGCTTCTTGGAGCGTCGCAAATGACACATTGAACGCTGGGCCTCTGCGTGATTGGCCCTGCCCACACAGGTGGACATAGCAATCACCGGCCTTGTGCCATAGCTCGGGATCCTGTTGGTATCGGTCAGTACATGCCATGCTGCAAACAGACACTTGCTATCCCTCAGATAAGAAAAGGGATTCACCTTTTTCAAGCAGTCCCACGGTATGCTGGACCTCGCAGCGCCGTCCCATCTCATGATGCTTGAGTTGTTGGGCAGTTGTTCGTCGGTGGCCGGGTCAGTGCGCCTGGACTTCCAGCCTCTGGATCGTTCCGAGACGCCATTATATAAAGAGAGGTGCCGTTGTAACGACATTGCCCGCGGTGGGAGATGTGTTGTCGTCAATATAAGCGACAGTGGGTGAACCCAGAGCGCCTAGACAGGATCGAGGGTTGAGATCGAGAGTCTCGCCTCTATCTGAGGGAGACAGGCGGCAGTGGTAATGTATATGAAAAGCGCTCAGGGTGGTACGATGAATTGGGTGTCCACAGTCGCCGCCAACACGGACCGGGATTAATAAGAGGAGAGGATATCGCAGTCGACAACTCACTGCAGCTGTCGGAAGCTGTTCGTATTCTCCATTTGGTTGTCGATCGTCAGTCACCTTGAAACGGGGGGTCAAGAGAAGTTGGGACGACAGGATCGGGATCATGTATGTACAGTAGTAGTGTAGTAGTGTATGTATGTTGGAGGTAGTAGAAGATCAGACACGAGCACACCCTCTCATCAATGTAGGTGAAAAGAAGGACGAAGAGCAGCAGTAGAGTTGGCAGAGTACGTCAAGCATTGCGCACTCCACAAGTCTCTTGCTGAAAAGAGGGCGAGATGAGACGGCGGTAGATGCGGGACCCGTCAAGCATAGATAAGTGCACGCAAAGACTAAAGGAGTTCGTACTGTTGGCGAGACTAAGACCCAAATCTGAATGGTGACACTGCTGGCCCTGACGATAGTTTGGAGCTGTCAGGGAGCAGGGATCCATAAGACATCCACACGATCTGCCACCACCCCTGCCGCTCGTCTCTTGTAACTCCAGGCCACTGCCCAGTCACGAAGCAGGACGAGCCCATTCGACGGTGATAATGGCCTGATGCTGTGCGGGCAGCAGGGCAGAGCCAGGCAGAGGGAGAGAAAAAAAGGTCGATGCGCTTGCTGGAGCGAACCGCTTAACCGCTTGGGCAAAGCTGGGAAGCCGCAGCAGAGGGAGACGAGGGCAGCGAAGGGACACGAATACTCCACAGTATTCACTGGGTATTCACTGGATTCACTGGGGGAGAACCGGGATCTTCATCCTCTCTTTTGCCTCTGCACCCGCAGCAGCTGCATGGCTTTTTGCCCATATTTGCATCCGCGGTGCATTGTCAATCAGCATCTGCCTGTATGCAAATCGTGGGCAGTTATCAATGATCGACAAGGACCCTTACTGCACTCCGTAGTCCGTACGTGTGGTACTGTGGTGGGCGGCGGGCGGCTAGCGGCAGCTCAGCGTCCCGGAATTGCTGATCTCTTTTTTGTATGACTGCCATGTTACTTTTTGTGTAGTGGTCAGAGATCGCGACATTAGTGTGGTTCATCGATGAGCAAGTCTACATCTCCAGGTTGTCCCATCCATCCATCCACTGTAGAATTTCTAGTGCGAGATCATATGCCTGGGATGAGTACGCTAACCTTGTCTCTCCCTCCCGAAGCACCGGAGATGGTGGCTTGATGTGCCACAGTAGTGCCAAATCTTGCTCGTCCAACGCCATGCCGACTGGACCGGAGTACTTGGGGGATTACCTCTAGGGCCATGCAGCTACCGGTCTCCCCAATTCAAGGAAGTCAGTCAGTCAGCAGCGTTGGTTCTGTCCCATAGCTCTGGATCTGGCCTTGCTTGGCTTGGGGCTGATAGCGTTTTCTCCCTTCGTCTGGAGCCGGATCTGAAATATGCACCACGCCGTCGGTGAGGACTACGGAGGCATGCAGTACGTACGAGACTCGAACCCGAGAAAACAAGCGAACGTCGAATCCGAAATGTCGAAAACTCTCGAATAGCCGCATTCGCTTGCCAAGTCTTGACGTGATTTGCCAATCCTTCCTGCCACCACATTAAGCTACATGCATAATAGTCGCGACATTATGGACAAGGGGTCAGCGTGCGACCCCGGCAGCAGCGGTACTACCACTACCTGCTCGGTGCCGTGAGAAGGTGAGGTAATGAAGACAGACACCAACTTCTTCACTAACAGTCAGCCTCTTTAGCCTCGACACTTGCACTTTTAATTCCGGCCAAATTGTCCTGTAGTTCGTCGCGGCTAGCGATTCTACATTGCCCTAGTAGAAATTGCTCACTCTAAAATCAATTCTTTTTTTTTTTCATACGTCTGATGTCGAGGGATTTCGGAGGCCTGCAGTCAAGTCAGTCAGTCGCTTACGGCGTCAGACCATATCATATTCCGCCGATCTCTTGTTTGGCCGATATACACTTCTACATTGTATTGTTCCATGTTGAAATAGCGTAGCCTTGCAGGATTATACCTCACTCTTGGCGGCGATATTGTCTGCATTTTGTTTTGCGTTTTGCGTCTTGCGTGTTTTTGAGATCGCCGACAGTGTCTGATCCCCCAACCCATCACCCCCACGAGAGCAGAGGGTTTTGCGCTCCTTGCTACCTGGTCCTTGCCTTGTGCTTCGCCATGCCGATGGCGTGTTGGACCCGCTGCCAAAAGAAAGTCAGAAGGCTGAGGGACCGAGGGACCTCGGAGGGTAAAAATTTTTAAGCTCTTCAGCGGCGTTCCCGGTTCATCTGCCGTCTGAACGAGGCACGGCAGCTCGTATGTAGTGGTGCTTGAAAGCTCACGTATGAAGTAGTGACAGTGATGGCAACAATTTTTCTCTCCCCTTATTGTCATCGACGGCGCGCGTCGAAAAGGTGAGAGCTGAATCGCACAGCACCCCCAGACACCCCCACACTCATTCAGCTTCATTCTGTCCCCAAGCGGGGGCCCCGTACGAAGTATACTACTACCATTTCAGCGATCTTTCAGCTGTGTCAAGTCGCACCCTTTTCTTCATACACTGGCAGCAGGTTGTCGAGATACGCGAACCAGATCTTTGGGTCTGGGTTGTAGCAGTTAAGCATTGCTCCCCAATCTGTCAGAGCTTTTTTCAGGGTTCCCGACCGAACGCCACCGGTTCCAGGATTAGACCTCACAGCGGTCCTTGTCGTCTGGGTTTTCTTCTTCTTCTCCCTTCCTACTATGTAGACCCTTTGAAACATGAAACAATACCGGAGCTAAGATTTACACGGATATCCCGGTCGGCTGTGGCTGTCTTTCATGTATGTTTGTCATTCGAGCGGCATTTTATTTGGTCTGTCTCTTGAATGACAGGTACGATGCCGGGATGTTAGGGGCCCGAGTAGAAGCACCGGATGTTCTGAATTGCTGACCAACGACGCCGTGGCGGGAATATGAGGAATATGAAGATCCCCCGCGGCTGAAATGCAAAACTCGCGCATTGTCATTGCAGAGCATTACATGGCATAGCATGGCATGGCATGGCATCGCGTCTACATGCTATACTAGTATTGCGGCTGCTGGACAATGCACCGCAGAACCCAACTCAACACAGAAGATGCAAGGACACGCTGTGAGCAGCACTCTTGCAGTCTTGCCTCTAGTTGTTTCATTATGTGTAAGTTTCATGCTAGGAAAGGCTGCACAGACCCAGAAATGGGTGAATCGGTTTAGAGATTACCTTGCCCATTGCCGCACGACATACCCGAGATTTCTCTTTGCTTATTCGCCCGCTGTGCGACTATGCGCATCCGGGTCTATCCCTGGCCTGCAGGCCGTTGGACAATTGTCATCAACAGCGACAACAACACGCCGACTTCATGTGCTTATGTAAATATATTATTACGGCCGGCCCAGGCAAGAGCCGAGCTGAGAAGTGCCGAGCACGGCTTGGCCAACAGCAGGTACCTTTGCAGGCACTAATAAGTATACAATCCGTTTCGCAGCCGAGTGCCGTCTTGTTCGGGACGAGGGAGAATCAATAGTCAAAGCATGGCATTGTAAAATTCCAGGGAGTAAAATGATATCAAGTACAAAGGATTGGAACCCTCGGCGACAAGAGGTTCGGGGATATGGCCGCTTACACATCCAAGCGCACAGGGCCTCCCAAATCCGGGGGTTAGCAATAGAAGCAAGACACGCAGTACGGAATATATCATACCGACATCATGATGATCATCCAACATTGGGCAAACGGACAGAGACCCTGTCGATACGTGCGAAATAGTACTTTCCAGGTATATTATGGTTAGGCTTAGCTCCGAAAAGCACTACTGCTGTGTTCATGACACGGCATGGTTTTGTTTTTCCGCTTGTTGATATTCCCTAGCTTTCAGATGGAGCGTGACGTCAAGATCTGAACACGACATGATGCTGTGACGTTGCTTGGACAGAATACTGCTAAAGTTGCAATTATATTGTCGACGATCTATCGAATTGCGATCATGCCGATCTGTAATCACCAATCGGGGCGCGTTCCCTCTATTCGGTGAGCCAGGTGGCCTGCAGCTGACAGCACTCTCCCTGCTCTCCTTCATTCCAAGCAATCGGAGCCCCTCCAACGCCTACCTACCTTACCTAAGATACAGCTTCACTCAACAGCTTTGGCCAAACGACCGCGAGACCGTACCTAGCAACGGAGACTCCCCACACTGGCGAATTGACGGTCCAACACGCGCAACCTTATTCCAGCTATCGCGCTGACAGCATCGGGCTCATGAGAAGATAGCCTGCTGCCATGTAGCACCGCGCAAGAGCTCTCAATGGCTTCTTCTTTCACCCCCTACAGCTACGTCCAGTGCCCTTGCTACGACTCGGCGGCGCACTCGCGCAACTCGAGCGGGAGATCCTCGCCTGCCTCCCAGAATCCCACCGACGATGACGACTACGCGTTCGACCCGCGCGCTCCGAGGTCCAACTACAGCTTGTATCCCATAGAGCACCTGCTGTACTGCGTCGACTGCAACCAGATCCGATGCCCACGCTGTGTCACCGAGGAGCTCGTCACCGTCTACTGCCCCAGCTGTCTGTTCGAGGTGGGCACCAGCAGCGTCAAGGCCGAAGGCAATCGGTACGTGCCACGCGTTCTATAACCCTAATGCCCTGCGAGCTTGCCCAATGTGGCAAACCATATGCTGCATGCCTTCACATGTTTCGCCTCCTGCTTCTCCCGCACAGGTAGAATATGTTTGTCCGGATGATAACTAATCATACCATGCGATGACTGCAGATGTACCCGTAGCTGCTTCCAGTGCCCGATCTGCATTGGGCCTCTTGCTGTCCAGTCCCTCGAGCCCGCGCCGGAATCCTCACATCTCACGGCAGAGAACGCAGGCGCGGCCGCTCCCGGTCCTTGGGTTCTGTGTTGCTCGTACTGCAACTGGGCTTCGTCCGAGATTGGAGTCAAATTCGACAAGCCTCAGGGTGTCTATTCTCAATTGGCCAGAATCCGCCACGGCAGCAGTCATGGTGATATACCAAATGCACCTGTGGATGCCGTGCCCACGAAAAGGGATGTCGGCGTAGAACCAGAATCTGCCAAGGCGCGATTCGGAGCCATGAAGTCGTTTTATCAGGGGCAGCTTGCCAGTGCCAACCCTGCGACCAGTAGTTTGAGTGGCAGCTTTGGCGACTATGGCTTTGGCTCTCCCAATGCGCTCACCCGGATCATGAGTCTGTATTCCGGAGGCGGCAGTCTGACCGCCTCCAAGACCAAGGCCAGACCGACTGTTATACGGGAGGCCGACACTTTTAGCGAAGGTCTCCGGTTTCCCGAACTCGACGAGTCCGATGCCATATCCAAATTACGGCAAGCGGGATACGACGGCACTGCAACGCGACCACAAGTCAAGGCTCAATTGGAGGAAGGCGCTCGGTTTGTCGACGATATGTGGCCGATTCCTCACTTGCTTCATACGAAGCGTGCCAAGCGGTGTCCTGCTTGCCGTCATATTCTCAGCAAGCCCGAAGCCAAGGTCAACAATACGAGATTTCGTATCAAGCTTGTGGCGGTGGGCAACTTGCCAGCCATCTCTTCCAAGCAACTCATCTATCCTGGGTTGCCTCCACCGCCTTCAGATCTACTTGTACCACTGAAACCAACTCAATACTTGTTGACTTTCAGGAACCAGATGTTCGAGAACATCAAAGTCAGCCTGGCTACACCCCATACAACACCGGGTCGTTTTGCGTCGCGGGTCACCATCTTGTGTCCACAGTTTACTATTGACGCGAACTCGGATGATTATGATATCAACGAGGTGCTCAAGGATGACCGACGTCGGGACCGCGCTGACAGCACTCTGCAACAAGTCGAGCCAGGCAAAGTATGGGAACGTGGACGAAACTGGGTCAGCATTGTTGTTGAGGTCATCCCCTCATCTCTGCGTGTTGAACCTAAGCCTGTCATTTTGAGAAAGGAGGGAGACGAAGACCTCAGTCCGCTCAAGGAGGACGAGGACATTGTCGAGATACCCATATTTGTCCGTTTAGAGTGGGAAGTCGATCCGACAGGAGATCAGGTGGGCGCCACGGCCAGCAAGGAAAAGGATGGCAAGGAAAAGAAGGAATTGGCGTACTGGACTGTGCTAGGAATCGGACGGATCAGCCAGGAATGAATGAGTGGTGAATTATTTAGTTCATGAGATACCCCGGAGAAAAGCCACATAGAACGATAGAGATGGCAATAATAGTAGTGATCACAACGAAGCTGACAGTAGTAATGCATTATCCATCTGTCTCGTACAGGATTGATTAACAAAGTACGTGAGTTACGAGATGGCAGATATCACATCATACTTGACACATTATGCATAGGTATACAGAGAGCACGAACAAGCCCGAGTTGTCAGGACACATACAAGCAACGTGAGAACGGATCGTAGATTGGTTAGGCAGGCTTGTCATCAAATACCGTGCTCGTCATTGAAAATGTCACAAGCTATCTCTGAACGCCATGCCCTTTTGTGATTACGCCGGGAAGAGTGAGTCCATTCATGCTATCATCTCGGAATTGTCATGTATGCTGGAACCATTTTTTACACCTTTCCCAAATTTGACCTGTTCCGATTTGCTCAACGCCGGAAAACCAAACCTGACTGTTCTTCTTTTCGGTTCCCCATTTGGTATCATACCGCGTTAACCCTAGTACTCGGCAGAGCCAGACTGGGGGAACTCGAAGGTGACGCCGCGGCCGGTGAGGCGGCGGTAGACCTCGGAGTAGGTGTCGAGGCGGTAGTCGACGCCACCACGCTCCTTCTCGTCAAGGACGACCTTCAGCAGCTTGGAACCGTCCTCCTTGGTGCGGAGGCGCTTGCCGACGATCTCGACGGGGTAGACGAGGTCGGTCAGGATGGCGTCGTGGACGGCGGTCAGAGTGCGCGAACGGGGGCGCTTCTGGGTCTGGGTGTTGCGGGAGCGGGCAGAGCGCTTGGGGCGGGGCAAGATGCGGCGCGAGGCCAGGACCAGGACGTGGCGGTCGGAGAACTTCTTCTCGAGCTCACGGGTCAGGCTGGGGAGGAGTCAGTGATGAGATCCTTGGACACAGTGAAGGTGTAGAACAACTTACCGCTGCTGGACGCGGTGGAATCCCTGCAGGGAGGGGACGGGGACAAAGATGACAATAGCCTTCTTGCCGTGGCCAACCTCGATCTAATTCAAGATCCAAAGTCAGCAGGCGAGCTCCAGGTGTACAGACATGAGAATATGAATGTTCCTTTGGACCGCTTCCCGTCCTAGAATTCCTCTTCGATGTATTGTATTTGCCAAAGATATCACATGGATATTCGTGTAGCGTGGGCGAAACAGCAGATCTGTTTGCGCCATCTTTCTCCTCGTAATCAAAACGGCTCGGTTCGCGAGCACAGGTTGAAGTGCAGGGTAGTACGAAATCGCGAGGGATTGTTCGTCGCGGACAGGCAGGTAGTCCATCGTAGGAAGCAGGAGCAAGTCGCGATCCGAAGGAATCTTCTGCGGTGTTTGTGGTCACATCGCAGAGGGAGTCGACCAATTGACTGGTCGACTCCCTCTGTCGTTCAATGGTTTTTATCTTACCTCGCGGGCGGAGACGAACTGCAGAGGGCGCAGAGCGACCTTGAGGTCGGCAGTGTTGGTCTCGAGGTCGTAGAGAGCACCAGCGATGCTGGTCTCGAGCTCAGAGGGGTTCTGCCTCGAAGGGCTGTTGGCAGCGATCTTGTTCAGGGCGGGGGCAGACATCTTGGGCGACGGGTCTCTGAGGTGTCGAGAGGCTGTTGGTGTTGGTCGGCTGGTCGTGAGAAGTTGTGAAAGTCGCTGGAGTGAGAAAAAGTTCGGGTCGGGGATTTGATGCTAGGGCGCAATCAAAAATTCAATTGTGGGCAGAGTGTGCAAGCGTGAAATGGGAAAACCCCGGGCGTGAGCTTTGGCGCTAAGAATCTCTGTCTTGCGCTAGCCGGTTCAGCATTAGCGGGAAGGGACCCGAGCTTATCGACTTATCGGCACAACACCTGTGCACAATCAGAGATGTGGGTCTCTATAGTCTGTAGCTGGTGAAAGAAGCCTCTGTCGCATAGCAAATCTCCTGTCACAAACCTTGTGAAATGCACCCGACAGATAAAAAGCAAGACATATTCACTTGGTTTGCTCTTGTTTCACACAGAGTTACTTATGAATATAGCCGTTCCTGGGCTTTTAATAACGCACTCGTTCATAAGTGTGCTTCCAAATGTCACGATATCCCGACCCAGACAGCAAGTAATCTGTACTCTGTGCCACCGTCTTGGATCTCAATCGAGTTTTATCCAGACTCAAAGGAATAGATGCACCCAAGATGTCTAGAACACATTATCATTAATCCAAATCATTGTTGTAAATACTGGATCAACACCCTATATATATGTAAGTACGCAGATTCGCAAGATGCGCATCGCTGCCGCACCTCTCGAGGGCTTTTGCCAATATCCGGGCTTGTGCAACATGAGAGAAACCAACAACGTTGAAAACATGACCCACTCTCAATTCCTTCTCGAGGCTTATATCACACCCCATTCGTGTCATCATCGTCGTATAAAATGACCCAGATTACCTGTAAGGCTCACGAAGGATCCTTCTCGTGCGAGCTGATGCGCATTTGTAGTAGGCAATCGGTCCAGCTTGGCGCTGACGCAAGGGAATGTTGTCCAATGTCCACTGCCCTCCTCTGATCACCGGACAACTTAACCCGAGGACAGCCATGTAGTCGGTCCGCAGCACCATCGAGCATCCTCCGATGGGGACCTAGAATATCGGGAAATACCACTGTTTATCGAGTGGTGGCACACTCTTACCATGGCGGCCAACAAGTTGCGAGGCTTCGCCACGAGCTGCATCCACCCGAAATAATCTCCAACATGCCCTGCACGTCGACTCGTGTAGAACCAGAGAAAAATGCGGAGACGTCGGTTTGGGGGCAGAAACTCTTCCTCACTTCAAAAATACCATGCCATTCCCGCCGATCGGTATTGGCAGTTCTGGTTATTATGGCTTTCTGCCAAGGGATGAAAGTTGCGCCCAGGCTGCGATTTATTTTACAAACACCGCCCACTACCACATTGGTCGATCGGACGCAGTCCTATACTAGCATGGCCTCTATTCTTAGACCCATGACGAGAGATGGCAGGATCATGGCAGAGCAAGCAGTCTGTGTTTTCCGGGTATTGGGCCTAGTCTTCGACCTGTATGGTCCTGGTCCTCTATGTGGTGTAACATGACTGTCATTTTATCTTAATGACTGGAGACTGTCTTTTGATTCTTGTCCTTTCCTTACACCACTACCCCGTATGAGAGCAGGATCCAATCGTGCGCGTCTTTCGTCATAATGTCTAATCCAAACACGAAACTGGGCCTCAACTGCCCAAAGGGAGGTGACTTTTATGTTTGCGATACCGCCAAAATACGTTTCCTCGGTTGCTGCGACGTCGACCCGTGCGCGGACGGATCCGGCCTGTGTCCGCAGCTCAATCTCAAGCCGTCGAGCTTCTCGTCGGACCACTACAACGAGATCAAGCCTCAAATGTGCGTTGATGCGAATGCGACCACGGACTGGTTCACATGCCAGGCGTCGCCCCCTTTCATGGGTTGCTGCAAGTCAAATCCCTGTGCCCAAGGCGAATGTCCGACGAAGGATCTGGAGGTGGCGCGCTTGAACGACGATGAGAGTTATGCTCAGGCCCTGATCGGGACCGCAACAGCGACGACTTCGTCGACTGCATCATCAACGCCAACAACGTCGGCAGCATCAGAGTCGCATGACGGTGTGCACCTGTCTACCGGCGCTATTGTTGGAATAGCTGTCGGCGGTGGAGTGCTTCTCTTGGGACTTCTCGGTCTCCTGGTATACAGATGCGGTTACTTGGCCAGGCACAGGAAAGCCCAAAAGGAAGCCGAGAAACCTCACTCGTCCGTAAACAGCCCATTTGGATATTCTCGTAAGTCGCCCACTCTCTCACTTCAATCCCGTCGGAAGAGTCTAACATATGTATACAGCTGTATCACCGGGCTTCTCGCCAACATACCAAGACAGCATCACACACCCAGAGTCGCCGCCACCACAAGGCTATAACCCGTACTCTCCCAAGCGATTCTACGACGCTCCCCCCTCCTCGCCACCGTTTGAGCACAACTCGGCTCTGGGTGTGTCGGATGCGTGGAAGAACCACCCTCATCACGGCTCACAGATGTCATCGGGCACTTGGGATTCCATCTCTACAACCATGGCGCAAAAGAGCCACCAGCCGATCTCGATGGAGCTCGATGGAAGGGAGACGGAAAGGCCGAGGCCAGTTTCTGAACTGCCGGGAACAGGGACGAGTTGAGGAGAACGTTATCGGGCAAAGATGCGTTCAAAAACCCTGGGATATGAAATACTGTATTAAAAATGGTTATCAAGCAATACTTGGTGAGTTGCATATAATTTGACAGCGCATTGTTCTTTTTCTCTTTCGCTTTTTGAACATCGTATTTGGATGGATATGATGCACTGGACTTCATAGATGACTACGCTTTATATACCCTCAAAAAGACTGCACAGAGAGGCAATGCACTGGAAATGATCACGCGCAGAATTTATATCAGAGCTTGCCTCAAACTGATCGGTGGAGCCGAGTATATTCACGTTGACCGAAATGGTGGTAAACGTCATGTTGGGAATAATATTGTTCCCCGCCCGTTTCATGTTGGTTTGGATCGCCATTTAAATATCTAGCTCGATCTGATCCTGAAATCGTTCTGCTTCAACAAACACAACTCATTCCGAAAAGCTTCCCGCCCGTTTGTTCAAAGCGGTCTCATTCCAGGATAGCCAAGTTAGGCACAAGCAGAAAGTCTGCCGAGTATCGTCGCCACACGCCACGCCACCAAGTCAGTGCCAATAAACCAGGCACCATGGCAAAAGCCAAGCCGGTCGGCCACGTCCTCCCCTTCGCCTACCGGCTCTTCTTCCTAGTCGTCGAGCCCATCTCGGCGCTCGTGGGCGCCTTCTTCGCGCACTTCCGGCAGGCCGAGTACCTGACGCTGACGCACGCCGCCACGGCCCCGGGCGCGGGCGCTGGCGCGGCGGTCCCGACCGGCACGTCCGTCGTCCTGTCCCAGCTGGCCAATCTGTACCTCCTCTTCGCCCTCAACGAGGCCCTCGTCCTCCGGTCCACGGGCGACCTGCGCGTGTGGCGGACGGTCCTGTTCGTCCTGCTCGTCGCCGACCTGGGCCACCTGTACTCGGTCTCGGCGGTCGGCGCGCGCGTCTATTGGGACGTCTCGTCATGGAACGCCATCGACTGGGGAAACGTCCCGTTTGTGTATCTGGGCGCCTCCATGCGCGTAGCGTTCTTGGCTGGCGTAGGCCTTGGGGGCAACAAAGTGACGCCTGCGTCGCAAAAGCTCAAGTGAAAGGTCATGTGCTCGAAACTCGGGATTTGAGAGTTGTAAATTCTCACTGTGATAAGCATCTCAATTACAGTAATGCAGCACTCTTGGGGAGATAATATCTAAATGTATCGATCCATCTCGTTCAAAGCACATACAACCATAAAAACTAGAAATCCGGCATGTCCGCCCTGCCATATACAAATCTGAGTAGGTATCCAAGCATCTCTACTGCAAGGTTTTAGTACCCATGTGGTCCAAATACGCTCGAACGAATTGCTCGTCGAGTCTTGGCGCAGGATATTCCTTCCCTCCGAGTACGTGCTCCCCGACCTTCCAGCCCTTGAACATACCGGGAGCTGTCTCGTTGGTGTAGCCGTCAAACACGGCGGCGATGCGGGCCAGCGGGCCAGCCGGGTGTGCCAGAGCATGGCCGAGTGCCCGTTGCTTCCACGTACTGAAGTCCATGATCTCCTTACCGCCGCTGGCCGCACTCAGCAGCTCGAAGAACTCATTGCACGTCTGAGCACGTGCGTTGACAAAGTCGAAATCACGGCCCATTAGATTCAAGTCCTGTGTCATGACTGCCGTGATGGTCTTACTTAGATAGTCGATTGGCAAGACGGCCGACATATCGGCATCTAGTGCCGGAAATGCGCCCATATCCAAACTTCCTGAAATCAAGCTGTGCAAGAAGTCGCCGCGATCGAGCCGGAATCGTCCATTGGCGGTAGAGGCCGTCACGTAGGGCAGCCGGTAAATGGTTGCCACCGCCCCGCGCCATCGAGCCGCAGTCACCAGCCTCTCGGCGATGTACTTGGAGGTCCCGTAGCCGAATTCTTGGTCTCGCTCGGTCAAGCCTAGACCCATGTGGATAGGCAATGTGGATATAGTCGAGATGAGGTGGACTGCTTTGGTGCGGCCGGACGATGCCAGACGCAGAATCTCGTGAGTGCTGACCATGTTAGGACCGATATACTCCTCCAAGGGCCGCATCCAGTCCACCAGGGCACCGGAGTGGCATAAAGCATCCACACTGTCGGCCAAGTCGTTGAAAGATTCCTCGGTCAGGCCGAGTAGCGGTTGGGACAAGTCACCGACAACTGCATTGATCAATGTAGAGAACTGAGGTTCCCACAGGCCATAGTCTTCCAGAGTATTGGTTATTCTCTGCCGCGCCGAATTCAAATCGTCGGCGCGCACCAAACAGTACGTCGTTATTCCTTGCTTGACCAGCTCGTGCAAGATGAAGGAGCCGACGAAACCTGTCACACCTGTGAGGAAGATGGATCTGGGACGAGTTATGCATCTGGTTGAATCCCGAGAGACATTATCAAACGTGAGGCTGCCGTCAAGACAGCCTCTACGAATGGCCGCAATGTCTAGACTAGGAATGTCAAACATCGTAGTGGCAGAAGTATCGCTGCTCGATACGGCCGAACTGGCAGACGTCTCCGTCTCATGTAGCTGCGATAACAGGAAGTGGCTGAGCATCCTTATACTTGGGTGAAGAACTGCGATATTGACGGAAAGGGTCAGCCCTGTCAGCTTGGCCAGATGGTTGCGCATCTGGACGGCGGTTAGGGAGTCAACACCAATCTCTTGCAAAGGCTTGTCAACATCCATATCAAGTGCGCGTGTGAAGCCCAACGCCTTGGCGACTACTTCTCGAACCATTCCAAGCACGATGCCGACATGCTGCTCTTGCTCACTTTCATTCAAGGCTCTCCACAGGTCCCAACCTTGAGGAACCTTTGCGGGTTCGTGAGCCAAGAGTAAGCGAAGCAACGGGGGTATGCCTCCTTGTTCCTCGACGAAACTTCGGAGCCGTTCCAAATCAAGAGCTGCTGCCACTGTTAATGCACGAGTGCTGATAACAGCTTCTTCGAGCAGATCCAACCCTTCTTCAGGCGTAAGAGGGTCAAGACCAAAATGTGCGATGTGAGAGAGCGTATTCCTGCTCAACTTAGATGCCATGCCATCGCCCGACCATGTACCGTAAGCCACCGAGGTCGCGGGTAATCCTTGAGCGCGCCGATGATACGCGAGAGCGTCGAGAAAAGAATTAGCAGCCGCATAATTGGCAAGTCCGGACATGCCCATTACCCCAGAAATAGAAGAGAACACCATGAAGAGGTCAAGATCCATATCTGAGGTGGCCTTGTGTAGAAGCCAGGCTCCATACACCTTTGGGCCAAGCGTCGTTGCGCACCGTTCCGGCGTCATGGCCAAGAGAACGCCCGAGTCTGATACGCCAGCCGCATGGACAATGCCACGCAACGGCCGGTCTTTGTTGAACATGGCCATGATGGACGTGATGCTCGCTGGATCTGCTGCATCGTTGGCAAGCACAGTGACTTTGACGCCGGACGTGACCAACTCATTTACTAGGTTATCTGCACCAGGTGCCTCTATGCCACGGCGTGAGGTCAATACCAAATCGCGAACACCATGGGTAGCCGCCAGCCAGCGCGCTACATGCGCTCCAAGTTGTCCGAGACCACCTGTTACTAGCACTGCACCGTCTCGCCGGATGAGTCGTTTCTCGGGCAGTGAGTTCAACTGAGGCCTTATGTGCTCCATTCGCGGCGCGAGCACCTGGTTCTGGCGTATGGCGCATTCTGGCTCAGCGCTGAACAAGAGCGCCGCGGGGACGCAGGTGTCTGTCTCATGGCCCAGGTCTACCAGCCGTAAGCGCAGGTCGGGATGCTCACTCCTGGCAGTCCGCATCAGGCCCCATAGAGGCGCTGCTCCGAGGTTCATATCTCGATCATCGGGCTCAGTGCCAGTACCTACGGCACGATGAGTGACCCAAACGAGCGGCGGCGCAAATTGAGTCTGGGCTGCCGTCTGCAATTGAGCCAGCCCCTTTATGACATGGTCTTGTGTCTGCGACAGCACATCTTCGTCAGAGTCCCAGAGACAGATTAGGCCGTCCAGGTGTTTAGCATCCTCGAGATGATGAACATCTACCAGTTGATTCCCAGTTCGTGAGACAATGGCTCTCAAGCGCTCTGCCTTTTGCGGGTTGCATGCTACGGCCAATAAGCCCCAGGTGTTTCCAATAGTGATATCCTCGGGTTTTACCGGGTGCCATGTTATCTCGAAACGGAGCTGATCTTGGCTTCTAGGAAGAGCAGGTGGAATAGCATTGTTGACATTTCTGGGGAAATGATCGGCCTGCGCGTCTCTGCGAGCATCATAATGACGTTGGAAGGCGTATGTAGGCAAATCTATGCGTTGACATTTGAATGGTTCGAAATAAGCTGTCCAGTCGATTGGTACATTTTGCATGTGTAAATCCGCAATGCTGCGCTGAAGAACCAGGACGCCGTCTTTATGAGGCATAAGAGAGGGTGCCCACACGAGAGATTCGCTTCTACCCTCATCTTGAAGGCACTCTGCCCCCATGCCGCAAAGTATTGGCCGTGGTCCAACTTCCAGGAAAACGTCAACGCCGTGGTCAAAAAGAGATCGGATGCTGTCGCTGAAGCGAACTGGCTTACGTGCCTGCTGTACCCAGTACTCTGCTTGGTCGATCTGGCCACTCCTGGCTACCGAGCCACTGGTACTGCTGATGACACTGAGATTTGGGGCACTGAAATGTAGAGTTTCCGCTACGGCGCGGAAATCTTTCAGCATCCCGTCCATATAATGAGAGTGGAAGGCGTGTCCAACGACCACCGTTTTGGTCTTGTAGCCTTGCCTGGAAAAATAGTCTGCAATGTTTTGCGCGGCATCACTTTCCCCGGAGATGACCGTCTGATGTGGTGTGTTGTAAAGAGCAATATCAACTACAGTATCGTGGCCTAGCTTTTTTATGGCTGTTGTAACTTCTGCGGCAGTGGCACCAAGCGATACCATTCGAGTGTTGCCGGCCTGAGCTTGCATCAGCCTGCTGCGAGCCGCAACGAGTCGACAAGCGTCGGCAAGATCGAAGATTCCAGTTACGTGACCAGCGACGAGTTCACCCAGGCTATGACCAAGCACAAAATCTGGCCGTACCCCCCAACTTTCCCACAACTTCCATAAGGCCACCTCTAGCGCGAAGAGAGCGGGTTGCGCATAGTCCGTACGGTTCAAGTATGTGGCCTCATGGGAGTTTGGTTCTGCCCACATGACATCGAGCAGTGGAAATTCCAAATCTTTGAATTGCCCCGCGATCTCCTTGATCGTATCGCGAAAGATTGGATATACTTCGCACAGGTCTTTGCCCATGCCTGGCCAATGGCTCCCTTGACCGGTGAAGAGCACGGCCACTCTCGGCGGGCCTGAGGCATCGCTAGTAGGCGATGCAGATATTTCTGGACGGTTGAACGAGCTTAGCTTCTCGAGCAACTCAGTTTTGCTTCCAGCTGTCAAGACCAGCCGCCTTGGAAGGTGGTTGCGTGTCGTTGCTAAAGAATAGGATACATCTTGAATACGTGACTGGCCAACGCGGCTTATATGCTGGTAAAGATTTTCAGCCTGGAACTTCAGGGCTGCGTCGGTATCACCGGAGAGACAAAATGGCATGGAAGAAGGAAGAAGCTGAGATACCGTGCTGGAATCACCAGCAGTCGTCATTGGCTCCGACGATTCTTCAACGATGATGTGAGCGTTGGTACCACCAATTCCGAAGGCACTAATCCCAGCACGACGGAGGCGGCTTCCCATTGAACTCCATGGACGTTTCCTCAGTACCGGAGTCATGTTTGCAAGCTGCCAATCCACTGCAGGTGTAGGCTTGCTTATGTGCAGAGACTCTGGCAGGATGTTGTTCTGCAAGGCTAGTACAACTTTCAGTAGACCTACAAGACCTGCGGCTGCTTGAGTGTGTCCAATATTGGACTTGGCAGACCCGATCAGTAGAGGCTCTATCCCAGGACGGCTGGCACCAAACACCTCTGCCAACGCCGTGGCTTCGATTGGGTCTCCTAGCTTTGTACCGGTGCCGTGGGCCTCGATATAGTCAATATCGCTTGGCTGTAGCCTGGCCACAGTCAGCGCCCGTCGTATAAGTCGCTGCTGAGCCGGGCCGCTGGGCGTCGTCAAGCTAGCACTTCGCCCGTCGTGATTGACCGCAGTTCCGCAGATCACAGCATGTATTCGATCGCCATCCCGCCGGGCATCGGACACCCGCTTAAGAATGACAACTGCAGATCCTTCGGACCACCCAGTCCCTTCAGTATCCGCGGAAAAGGCCCGACAACGACCATCTGGCGACATTCCCTGCAGTCGGCTGAACTCTACGTGTAATCCGGGGTTGGGCATGAGGCTGATACCACCAGACACGGCCATGTCGCACTCGCCCTGGCGCAGAGCGTTGCAGGCCAAGTGAGTCGCAACTAGCGAGGAGGAGCAGGCGGTATCTATTGTCAATGACGGGCCCTCCAAACCCCAATGGTAGGCAATACGACCGGACATTGTACCGCCAGCGGACCCCGTCACTGTGTACCCGTCGAGATCGGACAAGTCTTGAATGGCCATTTGATTCAGAGATTGATGACTGAGGATGTTGCTCGTGCCGATGAACACTCCGGTCTGGCTGCCTCGAAGCTTCTCCAAAGTCAGTCCTGCGCGCTCAAATCCTTCCCAGCAGGTCTCCAGCATCATGTACTGCGAAGGATCCAGCCTACGTGCTTCCTTCGGTGAGATACCAAATAGAGATATGTCAAAAGAGTTGATTGAAGGAATGAACCCGCCTCGCAGGCAGTAAGATTTGTCTTCTGCCTCAAAGCTGCCTTCGCAAAAGGGGATATCTCGCCAACGGTCCTCAGGGACATCGCTGATGGCATCACCGCCGCGCTCGAGGAGCTCCCAAAAGTCTTCTGGATTGGTAATACCGCCAGGTAATCGGCATGCCATGGAAACTATGGCGATGTCTTCGGTGGTGGCGCTCGCTTGATATAGCGTTTCAGCGTCTTTGGACGCAACTGTGCCCGGAGAAGTTGACAGGTACGTCGCCAATGATTTGATGGTATAGTGCTCGAACAGTTTAGGCGATGCAATCGGCCGCCCCACGAGTTTCTCCAGCTCCTTCTGGACGCGAATTATCCGCACAGAGTCTCCCCCAACTTCGAAGAAATTGTCATTGACACCGATTTGGTCATGTTGCAAAGCTTTTGACCAGATATCGAGTATTTGATCCTCTAATTCAGTGGCCGGTCTTGCGTCGGCCGTTGTATTGATTGCCGCTATCGGATCCGGGAGGGCTTTGCGGTCGATCTTGCCGTTTATAGTGACGGGAAATGCCTCCATTTCAACGAAGAAGGCCGGAATCATGTAAGTCGGTATTCTTGCAGCCAACCAAGGACGTAGCTCATGGTCAAGGCCTATTTTGGCCTTGACTATCTCATTTCCAGATCTTGCCTTTCGCACGCAGTAAGCCACCAACCGTTCGTCATGGGATATTACAACTGCTCCGGATATATCTTCATGCTCGATGAGCGCTGCTTCGACGTCACCAAGCTCGATCCTATGGCCTCGGATCTTGACTTGTCCGTCTATCCGACCAATAACGCTCAGCTCTCCGCGCCTGACCATGCGTGCGAGATCGCCAGTGCGGTACATTTTGCCTCCATGAAATGGATTATCGAGGAATCGAGACTGTGTGAGCTCTTTCATATTACGATACCCCCGCGCGACGCCAGCGCCTCCGATATACAGCTCGCCAGTCTGACCGAGTGGTACTGGTGCCTGGTCTTCATCGAGAACATACAGGCGGCCGTTTGTTATGGGGCCTCCAACGATGATGACCCGTCCATCAGACACCTTCCATATGCTTCCGTAGACAGTCGCCTCAGTCGGGCCGTACATATTCCACGGCGCGTCGCCGCAGGACAGGAGACGATCCGCCAGCTGTCGCGACAGCGCCTCGCCGCCGCAGAAGATCTTTTCGAGCCTCGGCTGGCCCTGCCAGCCCGAGTCCAGCAGCATCTGCCAGATAGCCGGCGTACCTTGCATTATGGTAATCTCATGGCGTTGCATGAGAGCCACGAGGGCAGCCATGTCTTTGACATCGGGCCCTTGTGCGACGACGACCGTCGCTCCGCAGAGCAGAGGCAGGAATAACTCCAAGACGGCCATGTCGAACGATACCGTGGTTATGGCAAGCAGTCTGTCGGATTTGTCACATCCAGGCTCCCTCTTCATCGACAGCAAGAGGTTGGACACGCTCCCGTGGGTGACCTCCACTCCCTTGGGCCGACCCGTCGACCCGGAAGTGTACATGACATAGGCGAGATTGTCGCTCCGAGCTGCGAGTCCCAGGTCCATGTTTTGGGATCCCTGATCCGACATGCGAAGCAGATCGTCAATGCCAAGGCATACGTCTTCATAGGAGACCAAGGCCTCGTATGTGCTTGCGCATGTGACGACAAGTCTAGGACAAGCGTCCTCCATCATCTGGTTGATACGTTCCGAGGGAAGTGCTGGATCTATAGGCACGTAGGCGGCCCCCGTTTTCCAAACCGCCAGGAAAACTGGAATGAGATCGATGGAGCGGTCCAGTGCCACACCGACGATGTCGCCATCCTTGATTCCCCTCTGAAGTAGTTTTCGGGCAAACCGATTTGCGAGAGCGTTGAGTTCTCGATATGTGAGCGTCTTGTCGGCACAGATTATGGCGGTCTTGTGCTCGTACTCCTCAACTATCGGCTTGAGGAGTTGGTGAAAACATAATCCCAAGGTCGTAGGATCATGATTTTCGTTGGAGTCTTGATCACAAGTCTTTTGCGATGAACAGTCCATCTTTTGCTTTGAAAATGATTCTACTCTGGAGAAGATTGATCCGGGATGGTTCTTGAAGTTGAACAGTTAAGAGGATAGAGATAGATTTTGATACACTCCATCAAGCTTATCGTGATACATTCTAGTCCAGTTAGTCGGGAATAAAACCAACTCGCTAGACGAATACTTGGATATAATCTCATTTGCAATTGTCCGGGACCAGATATGCAAACCCCATCTCGAGCCTAGGACTGTAGGCAGCGGGTCTCGACTGTGGAACACAAAAAGCGTTACCACGCAAGGCACGAGGTACTCTATACTTCTGCTTATCTGCTGACGGTCTATGTATGGGGCCAAGTGCGACTATACGATTCTTGCATTGGTTTACGTCGCTATAGGTGAGAGGTCCCCGTCTCATTAGGTAAAGAGAGCCAGGATATAGTGATACAAAAGGGGCCAATAACACACTCATTGGCAGATAATGGCACGCAAGGAACTTTCCCCCCGAAGTCCTAGAGTCACGGAACTCTACTAAAGGATCCGGAGGATTTCGACCCTCGGCCCCCTGACTCTTTCACATGCTACGTGACTATTAAACGATCCTCCTGTGAAAGTGGCCTTTGCCTCAAGTCCTTTACATTATTTCCCTTGCGGTTTTTCTGCTCATACCCCAGCTACGCCAATCCTTCTTACATCTTTTTTGACTTAAACTAGAAGCCGCGTGCTTGTGTCAGCCTGAAATATTGTACAGAATGAGTGTTGTTGCAGTTGCTGGTGGTCTCGGTGACCTAGGCGGCCTCATTGTTGAGGCCCTGATCGCAACTGGTAAACATGAGGTCTATGTCATGTCCAGAAAGGTACCAAAGTATTCCCCATACATCCTGCAATATGCTGACACGACTCTGTAGACTGCCCAGGAAGGTTCCAGTCGTACCTCGCCCCTGACTGGCCAGCAATACTCTCCTCTCATCCACACCGACTACTCATCTGAGGACTCCTTGGTCCAGCAGCTCACAGAGCGGCGGGTCAGTGTCATTATCTGTACCTTCATCATGGATTGCGATTCGGCCTCGGAAGCTCAGATATGTCTCATCCGGGCTGCTGATAAGTGTACCTGCGTGAAGCGTTTCATCCCTTCCGAGTTCAACGTCGAGTATGACGTTGGCGACGACATACTCCCCTACCCGGAGAAGAAGTTCCATCTCGCCGCTCGGCGAGAGCTGGAGAAGACGAGCACCATTGAGTATGCCTACATCTATCCCGGCATGTTCATGGACTATTTCGGCCTGCCCAAGGTGGAGAGCTGCCTTCGTCCGCTCTGTTTCTTCGTCGATCCAGAAAAGGGTCTGGCGGTACTGCCAGATAATGGGGAGGCGAGGATGAGCATGACCTTTACGACGGACGCTGCACGGTACATAGCTTTCGCACTGGATCTGGAGAAGTGGCCGCGGATCCTCACAACCGTTGTCAGCACCGTCTCGCTCAATGAGCTTGTCAAGCTTGTCCAGAAGAGTCTGGGTCGTAAGCTGCAGGTACTTTACCAGCCTCTGGCGAAGCTACTCGAGCATGACGCGATCGACCTCCCGACCAATTTGCAGATCGCGAAGGACTACCCGGAGCGTTTCCCCGGGGGATTGGGTCAGTTGCGAGGGCTCATCGCCGATCTCGAGGCTGGTGTCGCCCTTGGGGCGTACGACCTCAGCAAGTTGACTGGGCACTTAGACCTAGCCAATGTGTTTGAAGGGGCGGCCGCGGCCCCAAGGACTATCGAGGACTTGGTAGAGGAGGCCTGGGGTGTAGCAACTTCGGCTCCGAGAGAGTGATATGGAGAATCTTGGCCGCTGACATGAAGCTCGTTCACCAAACCGTTTATGGTCTGAAGTTACCAGGGTCGGTAGTCTTATAATGTTTAGCGCTGGATTCTGAATCCTGCAGACTAGAACCCCGGTGAACCAAAGAATGGGAACTGTGGATTCATACAATTGATGAGTCCTATACCTGTATGGGATATATGCGAGCCTTGAGCATCCTGATGTTCACATCCCCTGCGTTGTCACAATATGCTAGTAGCTATAATCCCGGTAAGTCTATCAACACGAACGATGCGCGTATCGTATGACCTAGTGCGGATCCTGAAGGATTAGGACTATACAACCCCTCCTCTAAAGTTCACATGCTGGTATTCGAATAATGGGCCGACCGGCAGTCACAATCCTTCTGAAAGTCGGGATCGGCCTCTTTCTGGAGACATTACATCTGTCCACTGGAATGATCTAACCATATAAGTTCGGTTGGAAACAACGTCTGCCTTTATCCATGCGGATCACCCAAGTGTACTACGAGGTAATTTGTCAGCTGGATCCGCTTTACCATCACTGGACGAAATGGCCTCGACTGTACCCAAGCTACAGCAAGTCCAGGCTTCTGACGGCCATGAGGCCGTGCTGAAGGCTGTCCGGGAGGACGGTGCCGTCATCATCAAGGGCCTCTTCACGAAAGACCAAATCCGCCGTCTGAATGAAGAGGTCCAGCCTTCTGTAGACAAGATGGGAGTGGGCTCTAACCACACGGAAGACTGGGTCAAGGAGTTCCACGGAGACAACACGAAGCGCTTGAACGGTGTGGTCGCGCTGAGCGAAACTTTTCGCCACGAGATTCTAGAGAGCGACTTGATCCACCAGGTGTGCGAGGATATCTATCTCGAGGATGCCGGCGGCTACTGGATGAACTCTGCCCAGGTCATTGACATAGGGCCGGGCAGCAAGGCCCAGCCGCTGCACAGAGACCAGTGGCAGTTTCCCATATTCACGCGCTGCGGACCCGACGCGCCCGAGGCCAGCATCAACTTTGTTGTCGCGCTCACCGACTTCAGCGACGAGAATGGGGCCACCAGAGTCATCCCCGGCAGCCACAAGTGGGACGACTTTAGTGAGAACGGGACGCCAGAGGATACCATCCCCGCGGAGATGGAGGCCGGCGATGCGTGCTTCATCACCGGAAAGGTGGTGCACGGCGGCGGCGAGAATAGAACCAAGGATTCTACCAGGAGGGGGATCACGTTGGTGTTTCAGTGCTCGTACCTCACGCCCGAGGAGGCGTACCCTTTCATCATTAGCAAGGAGCTTGCCAGAACACTCAGCCCGCGCGGTCAACGTATGATTGGCTTCCGATCTCAGTTTCTTAAGGACAGTCCGGGTGTTTGGAAGCGCAACTATGGCGACATGGATGAGGTATATTGTTAAGACCAAATGTGTATTCGTGCCATCACTCAATAAAGATCTTCTGATGCAGCATTTGCATTGATATGATGACAGCTCCAAGTGTCTTGTGTAGGCCTCGAGGTGGGATGATTGAATCTAGGATACAACAGCTAAATCCGAAAGATTCGTGCAAGCATAGAACAGTTTCATCAAAGTAAACAAAAATCGGCTCCAAATCACAGCTTTGACTCCGGCCCTTGGGCGTCAACTCCGAGCCCCTCGAGTAACTTCTCTCCCACCAGCTGGAGAAACTCATCCACCTCAACATGAGAGTAATACGCAGGATTAAAGCAGGTGTTCATAGATAAGCGCCCCTGCCACGCCCACATGAAGCATTCCAGCCAGGGTCCCGTGACCGTATCCCCAAACCAGACATCCCGGACGCGCCAGGTCCCCTTGCCGTCAGCATCGGCGTACGAAGACGCAATGAAGCTGTCGACGACGCCCAAGCTCGAGAGCGCCGGCGTCGTCTCCTCGAGCGGCGTCTTGGTGAACTCCGGCACCATCATGCGAATCATGGGCCCCAGCGCGCTCCATATCTCAGGATCTGTCTTGGGCAGGTCTTGCTGGTAGAACACGGCGAGCTCGCGTGCCATCTGCGAGAAGGTCTTGTCGTCCAGCTCGAGGACATATGGCAGTACGCCGTGGTGGTTACTCAGGGCGTGCACGTCGGCTAGGCCCTCGTCCGCCGCCGCCGGGAAGTAGCGGCGCAGGTCAAAGTTGCCAAAAGCAGCAAACTGCGTGCCCGCAGCGCGGTCCTCCCCGGGCTTCTGGGTCGCGGCATTGCGCTGGGCCTGCACCGCCTGGGTGGCCAGCACCACGGCGACGTGCCAGGCCGCCGTGACACTCAGGCGCTGCGCCTTGCAGGCGGCGACGATGGACGCCGTGGTGCGGGCGCTGAGTTTCAGCTCGAACGCGGCGTTGCGCGGCGAGCAGGCCCCGATGGGCTGCGCCACGGGCACGTAGATGGGCGCGCTCATAGTGAGGAGCGGCGCGAGGATCTCCGATGCGCGCGCCTCGCCGCGGCCTGGCTTCTTCTCGGAGAGGTCGAGGAGGTCGTCCGATCGGGGCGGCAGGCGAGATACCTCGGAGCCGTCTGTCGGGAAGGTCGCTAGCTCCTGCTGCGGTACTGACGCGAGGTTCTTGAAGAAGCGATCCCAGAAGTTCATGGCGCCCCGCCCGTCCAAAATGTGGTGTTCGCCTTGGATGAACAGCTGGCCTTCCTCGGGGAAATAGTACAGAGTCATCTGTTGTGTCTTGACCATGGTCTTCCAGTGCTCGGCAGAGGTCTTGCTTGGGGTCACGATAAACGTGGCAGCAAGCCAGGCCTCGAGCTCTGTCGAAGAAGATGGAGACGTGTACGTCTTCCCTTCGGGGCGGCCTTCCGCCGCCAGAGTCGGGTACTGCTGGCGCATCTGCAGCCAGGCTTGACGGAGTCGAGCAGTCAAATCATCGTGGGCTAGTTTATTGCCCGGGGAGGACGGTTGGTAGTTGAATGTGACGTGCGTGCCTATAAGAAAGAGTCCTGGTGATCCGGGAGGGACGGAGATGGCATTGTAGAGAACTTCTTGGAAGCCGTAAGGCTGAGTGTATACGTTTGGGGCAGTTTGCTTCCAGGAGGGATGGCATCTGACTTTGTTGGAATTAGGCATTTTGATATGTGCACGGGATATTGACCTTTCTGAGATACTGACATGCTGCAGGTGGAGACCGACTCAATTATACTGGCAATGATACATAAAATTTACTCTTCCCATGCGCTTCGCACGATGCGTGCTTAGAGTGTTTGATCCTTCGATTAATAAAGTATTGCGACCGGGGTTGTTTTGTATTGGCCGAGTTCAGAATGTAACTAGTACTTCGTATACTCGTAATCCATGTCATTCTGTGTTGATCGAATCTCATTACATACGGTTGTTGCATCTGGAGCCGAATCCCTGATCCTATAGTCTCTGGGTGGCTTCTCGGTAAGCAAGCGTGGGTTGACAGAGCCAATCATAACATCCGAAGTCAATAGTAAATGGAGAGAAAATCCTATGCCCAGGCTGCCAAGTGTTATGGAAGGATGTTACGAAAACGTACTACGTTGACCGACCACAGCTTTGGGTATCGACATCCTGGGTCGAATGCTTATGTGTCACCCCAGACAGACGCCATTTTGTACTGCCAGAATCCTGATTGTCACTATCTTGTTGACAGATAGCTGTATATCTGCGGGGCGATTAGTTGCCCACATAGGCTGGCATGGAATTTCCGAAGAAAAGAGAAAAGGATGCAGACAGAGCTCAGAAATCTTTTTCAGTCTTGTTGACCGGCCGCCACAGTTGTGCACCGAAGTGTACTGTTTCGCGACTTGTGTTCATCATCGCTCCTAGTCAGAGGGAAAGAATTAGGGTATGATGGAAGCATATGACGATGCAACGCGCATGGCCTCGATTCCTCCTCTGTGTAGAGAATGTAGTCGTGTATGATCGCAACTTAAACCCAGCCGATCATATGGTCACCGAATACCCAGCTAAAGAAAAAGGAAAAAGAAACCGATTTCGAGAGCGTTTCTGGGAACAGTTACAATATATAGGTAGTGGGAAAGCCGTGTGAAGCGTGGGGTTGTTGCCTGAACCAAAACCTTCTTTTTTACTTTTCTGCTTGTTTTTCTTTTGTTATAACCTTGTACTCTTTCCCACAGACTAGTATTACATGCATGCTTGGTGCTAGATTGGAATAAATAGGCTCTGGAGAAATTATCGCCAAGTTCAGCTTCAACTACGGCACCTTGGGCGTGGCATAATGTGGTTTGCCCAGCGCGATACCAGTAATGAGGAAGAATTCACGCATGAATATATCTGTCTAGTAGCAACACACCGTATACAGAACATTCATATTGCAGCCAAAGATCATAGGGCACATCCAGTCGAATGTGATTTCATCTTTGACTAGTAGACAGGCTAGATCAAGACATATTTCTTACACCTTGACGAATCCAATCGATGCAAATCCATCGCCCTTCCGTACATATATTTGTCAATGTAAATATCACCAACCAGCCTGTATTTTGACGGAGAAAAGGGGTCTTCACGCAGTATTACCGGCGTCCGACATCCGAGGGGGACAACGATAATATCGCCGGCGATCAACGCACCCGAGCCCATTCCCATGCGATCGCCGTCAGTAATGCAAAAGGCTCGACCCATCATATGCTCGCCAAATTGTTCTTGTAGAAACTGTCGGCGATCGTCGGCGTGGACTCTTGTGTTCGCATTGACAAACCACCGGAGCTCGGGATCCATTTCAAGAAATGGCAGGCGTTCTCTCATCAAGGATGAGAAGACGTGGTAGCAATCCTGCATCCATTCATCGCTACGTGCTTTTCGCGCAGTTTGATCCAAGTTCAAGGTCCGGCAGAACTCCTCGTGTCTTTTCCTGCTTCCCATACTCTGGTTGCTGCGCCCGAAATTTTGCAACAGGAGGGCCCTCCAATGGAGAAAGGCCATCAGCCAATCAGCCAATGTGCACTGAGTGCCGACCGAGACGCCGTAATACTTGATAGTGTCAAGGTAAATGGCAGATATCTCAAGCTCTTTCCGACGTTTGGTGAATCTGTATTTTGCTGTCTTGTCTTCTGACGCCGAGAATCCATAAGAACTCAGTGACTTCGTAATAGGATCATGAGACCAATCGGGGACCCAAGATGGCAGATTGGTTGGATTCGAGTGTTGAGGGAAATGAATCGACTCGCAGATGACGTCCAAAGATTTAGTGGTAAAGATAAGGAGGTCGACAACATCTGTGAATACTTCTTTCACAGGAATATTGTAATCCACTCGAAAGTCATTCTGAATTGACTCGGGAAGTACGCCCAACAAGCCAAAGACTTTGTCTTGCGGTTTCTCCGAGAATTTCCGCCTGCATCTTCTGAGAACATTGAGGAGGGCTTCCTCCCCGTGGCCCTGCACTTCTTGGCGGTCAAGAACACTTCTTGGCCCTTCGTTGAACAGAGCCTGGAGTTGATGGCGCGAGTTGTTCTTCGCGGAGAGGGCAGATATCTCGCTCTGATAATGGTACAAGGAATCTGAAGCTTCGTTGAGAGCGCGCCAGGAGATCTTGGCAGATCCACAGTAGACAGTAATGTCGGAAGCGTTGAAGATTTCCTGGACGACCCATAGCCGCTTCCAATAGCTGCGTGAGAACAAGCTAGCTACGCCAGCCAAGTTATCCTCATTCTCCTTGGATGTGATCCAGGATTTGACTCGCTCTCCTGCCTTCAACCTGCCATTCAGGTCTTTCAGGAATGCAATGGCCGATCGGCTACTGTCAGCTTTGGGTCCCAGCCATATAGCCACAAACTTGGAGCTGGCATAAATACTAGTCATCAACTTGATCTGGTTGCTCTTTTCGACATTGTTTTGCTGATCGATACACAACGCATCTGCCCACACCAAGACTTCTTCCTTCTCGTCCCGAAGAGCCGTCAGTGCGCCGAAAAGACTGGTCGAGATGGAATGTGGATAACCATTCAGGTAAATCTGCTCCTTGCTTTCCGCGTCTCCCCAAGCGTACGATACTGCCACATACTCGGGGAGTTCAGCCAGCGATACGTGTCTGATGGTGCATTTGATCGCGAACATCCTAGCAGGCAAGATGCAGACTAATCTTATCATGCCAGGCTGAAGGTCCGAGTACACGTACGGTCCTTCTCCGAGAGAATCCATAGACAGTGACGCGGGACTCGGGAACCCGGCGCTCAAGCTCGACTCCACAGGCGAGGGCGGACTTCGAGGCCGGGAGCGCCCCGAATTCTTGCGCCGAGGACGATTGTCTTGATCATTCGGTGGCACTATTTTGATTATCGGAGCTATTTATCTGCATTAGCCAGAAAGAACTCAATAATGATTTCCATTTTCGACAGAAGCTGAAGCTTTGGGGCGCTACACCTACCGTCTGAAGGACCGAGGCGTCTCGGCCGTGATGAATCTCCGGTGCTAATGCTCCGCTTTGGTGGTGCCGCCGCCGGAGCAGAGGGTTCCCATCTGCGGGCTGATGGCCTTTTGATGTGAGGCTGCTCCTCGACTTTGACATAGGTGTGCTCAACGTCCGAGTGGTAGTTTTTGTTGTCTTGGTAGTGTCTCAGGCGTACATCGTAATCTTCATGATACTGAAAGCTGTGGCGACGGCGACGCCAGTCATTTCTGTCGTCTTGAGCCATGTCCAAGGGAAATTGGGGATGGACGCACCTAGAAGTGAGTCACGGTATAAAAAACCGATGCTATAAGAGGAATGCAGATTAAAAAAAGAAAAAGGCGCCGTATCTTTTTCCCCGCATAGCCTTGTTTTGGCCCCCAAACAGCACAAATCTGGATACTGCTGATGGTCACGGGATCTATGACCACTGATGTGTATAACAGGACAAAAATGCTGTTAGTGTCATGCAGATACGTGTGGGTAGGTAGATATGATGCCGGAAGAAAGAAATGTAATTGGAATAAAAAAGTCCATGATGGAAATATTTTAACTGATTTTATGACTTTACATTTGTTATTTTGCCCCCGGCCTCAGAATTTCATCAGCATCAATTGTTAGGCAACAACCGTCTCCATTTCGTTAGCCCGTCTTCTGAGGGCCTGGGAATGCAATCAAAAATATAAATCAGTCGTGATGCAAAAAGACAAAACAGTTCGGGTCTCACGGGTTTCGAACCCTCGCCCTACTCTGCTGGTATTAGAGTGGTATGTGCGGGCGGATGGTAGGGAGTCACATACCACTCTATCGAGGGCATTCTCAAATACGTCGCGCTGCCGGGCTGGAGGGCCCAGGCTACCTACCTGTGGTTTGCCAACCAGGAGAAAGATGCTCGACGCTGAAAAGAAATATTGTACGGGTTTGTAGACAGTTTCGAAAAGGCCAAAAAAAATGCAAAACAGTTCTTCCCCGGGTGTTGAACCCAGGGCTTACGTCTGCTGATGATAAAGTGATATGCGCGCTGGTTGCGGCCACCAACCGCCGCACATACCACTCGACCATCACACCACTAGGAAAGGTGGCCAGCCTCCCCTTTCGGGTGTTGGGAATTCTTTGTCTTTTTGGAACTTAAGTACCTTGGTTTGGCTGCCTGGCAGGTACTTGGGGCGGCAACGCGGGGGACGACGGCGTTTGCTCTTCCGGACGTGGCGCGGGCGTGGCTGGTTTCTGTCGTTGCTCGGCCAGCATTGAAACGCAGTGGACTATGGTTTCTTTGGACTCGGCAGTGAAACCTCCACGGGCACCACCCAGTCTCCCGGCTGGTCACCCTCGATCTCGGGCAGCACGGCCGGACGCTCCAAAAAGGTGACCATGACATAGTACGTCAGCGCCGCCGCCGACGCGTACAGAATCCAGCCGATCTTGTACATGTCCTTGGCCGACTGGTTGACCGCCGCCGGCTCGTAGGAGCCCACGAGGCCCGGCAGGCCGAAGCTGACGCCGACGCACCACGCCACGACGCCGGGGATGTGGACGCCGGATGTGAACCAGTACAGGCTGCGGGGGCGGCCGTCGTACAAGGATGGAACGTGGATGTTGCCGCGGCGTATTATGAAATAATCTACCATGATGATCTGAAGAGTGGAATTGTTAGCCGCTTACTTGATCTCGGCACGGGAGATGATGAATATTATATACACAAACACAGGAATCATTTTGGGCGAACATGTCTAACTTGAAAGTAAGAATCTACTTACACCACATATAGGGGCCATGAAGATGTTATAACTTCCCAGAAATGTGATGAACTTCTGGGCCGTGGCGATGAGTTCCCACGGGACAAAACACACGCTCAGGACAGCGCAGAGAACCTGGCCCCGGCGAATCGTAAGGATTTTGGGCAGCAGGCCGTTCATGTCGGCGCCGAAAGGGATCGAGTTGGCGCCTACGTTCATCCCAAAGACGCTGAGGAGGTAGGTAAAGGAGACGAGGAACACGCCTGCCCGGCCCGCGGCCGTCCAGTGTCGGTCGAGAATGGCTTCGTTGAGGTCCTATATATGCAGACATATTAGTGTGTTTCTCGCTCTCGTGTCTGGAAGAGTTTGTATCATTAGGGAATGCTTACCCAGAAATTCCAATACGTCTCTCCCCAAGCACCGTGAATCGAGCTCGTCGCCGCGAGGCCCAAAAACATGACGAGAACCTTGGCCACGAACACCGAGACGCCCTGCAGCGCCCCGGCGTCGCGAGGCTTCCTGCAGTACCGCGCCAGATCGGGTTGGTTCACCAGCATAGGAGAAAGCGTCCCTAGCACCGTGTTGATACCGCTCATGATGGCCCAGCCCAGCGGCCCGCTCGACGTCTTGGACTGGCTGTCGATGGTCGACAGTCCGGCCCCGTGGGCCATGCACCAGCCAAAGATTCCAAATGTGGCAATGGGGACTAGGATGCCCTTGATCGTGAAGAGAGTTCGGATTCGGGACGGGTGGATGAAACACTTTTGTGCCATGTTAGTGCCTATATCTTTGCAGGGGCTGCAACTTCTGAGTAATTGCTATAGGTTCTCACCAGAGGAAACTGCATCAGCCAGACGAGGAAGAAGCACAAGAGCGTCTTGGATGTGACGTGCGCGGAAGCAGGAAGCCGGTTCGGCATATTTTCCCACGACGAGCCAAAGATGCACCGGAGGCACGTCGACAAGAGGTTGGCGCCGTAAAAGGTCTGGATGCCGAAGGCGATGGTGCCGATTACGGCGCGGATGAACACGAAGAAGAAGGAGCCGTACATGCCCATCGAGGAGCGGGCGAGCACCGGGTAGCCGATGTGGTAGACGGCGCCCGGCCGCGCCATGCCTGTCACGACGGCACCGCTGATAGCGCAGCCGATAACACAGGAGATGAGAGCTTGCTGCCAGGTCTACAGAATTGTGAGCTTCAATTTCGGGATTACCAAGGATGTTGTTGAGCATCTTGGACTGCGGAATCGGGGAGAAATAAAAGACTGACAAGTCCTACTGCGATCAGGGACGAAGCCACGTTCCATCCTGCTGTGCCAAAGGCCGTAGAAAACCAGTATAGAGGAAGGTTATACCTAGCCGCGAGATCAGCCTTCTTTTGTACTCTTGCAAATGTTATGTGACCTCAATCAAGTCATTCTTACCATGTCCACGTCCGTTCCGCTGGCGGCGTTGGCTCAAGATCGCGATTTGTCCATCGAGAAACTGGCTGTGTCTCATCCACAGAGCTCTTCTGCCGCCGCAAGCAGGAATACATCCTGAACTGCCATTTCTGGGACATGATGGTGATTTTCAGATATCTCGTTGCATTGATTTGCCTAGAACCAGCAAAGAAGGCTAACCGTGAAAATATGGAGATTGGTGGTTTTTATTATATGAGGCTATCTTGCAGGCTCATTGCTGTAAATTGTACTATAAGCGGATGTTCTAAGTAAATGTGTGTGCTCTATCTTTGATGCCTGTGCATCCAAGGGCAGTATGATAATCATGTGGCAACTGCCCTTGTCGTATGTTGGCTGTTATCGCCTCCCATCGTGGACGGCGTCGGCCTTTGAGTCAGGCGGGTCCGACGATAGCCAACGCGGGTGGCCATAGGACCCGCACCCAGTCGGACTCCCGGGTCGAAGCCCGCGCGCCGCATATCGGGGATTTGCGGCCTCCATGTCACCAATGATCACACCTGAATAACTCGTAGAAATCAATCGTGGGCTTTCTAGAATGACCAGACTTTGTTGCCAGTTCTTTATTTTACACTTCACTCCATATTGCACATTGACACCCACGACAGACACTACACTACTTTGACGCTGTACTATTATTCTTTCATTTCCGAAGTGAAAAGACATGTCTTACGAGCCTACAGCCGCGGAGCTTTCTGCTCACACTTTTGCTTATGATGCAAACACCCTCGACAAGGAGCTTGCCGAGTTCCTCCAGAAATTCTACACGCTGTCCGACGACAGGGCCCACGCCGACAGCTGGGCCGCCTGCTTCTCCTCCGACGCGAGGATGAAGCGGAAAATGGACGACGTGGTCGGGCGCGAGAGTTAGTTCTCCTAATTTCCTTCCCATCTTGATTTATAAACTAAACTTGTGCCAAAACCAGACATCTCCAACGTGAACCTGGAGTCCTGGAAGGGCCAGGCGCAGCGCCTCCACGTCGTGTACAAGATCTTCCCGTTCCGCGCCGGCGCGACGGACGAGGTCATGCTGTACGGCAAGAGCGAGTACGACTACGAGGACGGCAGCACGGGCGAGATGCCGTGGTCGGCGCGGCTGCACTTTCAGCGGTCCGGCGGCGGGATCGCCATCGACTTTTACCAAGTCTATTCTGTAAGTCTTCCTTTTTTTATTACTACTTTTTGTTTTTTGGACTAATTTGAAGTAGGGCCAGCTCCAGAAGCCGAAAAGCTCGTCGTAAAATAGGGGTGTATCTTGAGTGGCAGATGAAGAGGGCAGGATCAACCTGGTGGGTATCGGCTGATTCACTGCCGGATCATATCATTCGGTAGAATAAAAAAAAAAAAAGAAGGAGGGACAGAAACAGGTCCTCAAGAAGGAGAATCAATCTGTGAATTATTCGGGCAGTATTTAATTTGAACCTGAGTCATAATACCACATGCCAATCATCAATACGCGTCCCGGTCGGGGTGTATATATTGTATCCACTGCGTCTCCTCCACCGACGGCGGCGTATAGCCCGGCCTCGCCCCCCTGGCCATGTCCCGCAGCAGCGAGACGACTCGTCTCTGCACCTGCAGCCGCTCGAGCTCCAGGCTGAACCCGCGCAGCTCGGCGCAGCCGTCCGGCGACAGCGTCCACTGCTGCGTCGGGTCGCCGTACTCGCTGACGGGCACCTCCTCGGTCAGCAGGTCAAAGACGTTCTGGAACACGTGCGCCGACGCCCACTTGTTGGCGTAGTCGACCAGGGTCGCCGAGCAGGCGAAAAGCGCCCGGCAGACGGAGCGCCGGTCGTACAGGGAGAGCTGCTGGTGGGTCGGCGTGGCCCATAGGCAGTAGATCATGATGACGCCGGCTTGGAATTGGTGGATCAACTAGAGTCGTGTCAGCAATATCCTGAAAGGTGGTGTGAGAATCAGACGCACTGCTGTCCAGGTATAGCACGAAAGATGCTCCTTGATACGGAACCGCCGGAATGTCACGAGGACCTGACAAGCTGCCGCGACTAGATGGCGCGCATCGCCACTTCTTACTGCGAGATGAGGATTGGGAAACAGAGATATGGTTGCGTAGTTGGCCAGCTTCAGCAGCCACGTTTGAGATTTGAAGCGGTCCAGGGTCCCATCTTGATCCGAAGACACGAGAATATCGTTGATCCAGCGCTCTATATGATGCCGGATCTGCGACCGCCAGAGGTTGGGCACTGGGTGGTTCTCTCTCGTTGCTTTGTTCTCGAGCTTCTGCACCATTTTCAATATGCGATATTGTATGCGGCGGAGCTGAAACATGTGGTCCTCGTGGTTGATTCTTCTGAGAGGGGCATCGGGCGATGATGATCCTCTGCTAGTATCGTCATCGTCTAGCAACTAAAAGTCTTTTTTGAGCGTTGATACTGCGGATGTCACTTGGATTCTTAGCTTACTTCTTCTTCCAGGAATCTGTCGGCCGAAACGATATGATCCGTGGAGCAGCTTATGAGAATATCTATGGTGTAGCAACAACGTGTTGCTTGTCTCTGGATCTCACTCTCAATGTCGTCGTCGGGGCAGTGATATGGCGTCTGATTAGAATGTCTCTGCAACTTTGTGATTGCACATTGCTTGATCGCCTCCGAAGCCCGATCACACAAGGTTCCAACCGAGTCTAGGTGCATGGCCTGTATTGTGAGAAGTAATGAGGATTGAGTTCGCACAAGCGCTGACCAGCCTGACAATTCTGACGAGTTATACTTTTTGAGTGCTCTGTCTCTAAGAATCTGTTTCGTGTAAGTTTCAAGCGACGTACTCAGGACATTGACGGTGTGTCATACCTTGAACGACTCTAAATGTTGTGGCGCCGGGTCCGAGTTTTGAGCTAGAAGGGCTCCTATAGAAAGAACCTAGAGGTCATGTTAGAAGATTACTATTGTGAACGTGACTGAGTACTGACCATATCTGCAAAGAAGTCCATCCAAATCGCCCCCGTGGAGTATCCGACAGGGCTTTCCCAGCGATGCCAACAGTCGTCCCACTGCCTTTCGTGCAGGAACGGCCACATGGGATGTGCATTGCGGAAGTACTCGCTTGCATAACTGCTACCAACGGTGATGGACAAGTGGCGGCTGGACAAGACGGAAGATGAAATGCTCGGTCGCTCGAGGAGCGCACTGGGTGTTGCTGCGTCTTCCTGCTCGGTGCTCACGACGAGGACACCATGTGCGTCGGCGGAATCCAGCGCCGGGTCGACAAAGCCATTCAGAGAGTCGACCGTCATATCCATGAGACCAAAATCGCCTGGCATCAAGGCATCGTCCATGGTTTCCTGCATCGAGTCAGACTGGTCAGCGTCTCCAAACCCTGGAGTATCTTCATCGTCTTCGGCGAAATGAGCAGTCTCGTGTGCTCGGCCGCCCGTGTTCTCGTCCACTGTCAGGCCAGACATCAGACTTGATCGACGTAGAACGGGACTCAGGTGATCGATGGCAATGCTGGGGTGAGACTGGCGGAGGCGCGCCTCGAGCAGCGCAACATGTTCCTCGAGAGCATGTACATAGCTGATGAGATCATGTAAGTATCCTACCAGGAGTCAGCGTTGAGTGGGCTGGACTTGCCTCGTCCTCGGATCGCGGCCTGTATTAGAGTTCTTGGGTTTGAGGACCTGACAGTCTACACTTTGGCCTCAGCAACGACCCATCACATGGTACCAGATCGCCATCATACCTGCTCCCGACTTTGCGCACTCGCTGCACACGGGACGTTTCTTGTCGCACTAGAGCGCCGCAAATGTTATTAGACATGCCGGAACCGGCGGCCGAACGGACCCGGAAGGGTGGGTTTCGCCGCCGCGAGATGGACGGGGCTCAGTGCTTGCCTTCTTCTTCCTGACCCTGCACCTGCGACATGCGATCTGCCTTGGGGTCGGCATCCACGGATTGACGAATACGTGGCCGGGATCCTGCATACTGGGGGTCGCCATCACCATATACTTCCTGGTTTTATTTCATTTCTTTTGTTCCAGCAGAAAGAAAACCATCTACGTTGAGTGACGGAGAGCAGGGAATTATGGGGCTGGCGTATTCATCCCGATCCACGCCTTATCTACGGTAAAAGGTCCCGTAGAAATGGGGCCCAATGTCCAGACCCTTGACCCTTCCATGCAACTGGACCGTTGGAATTTGGGGTAAAAATAATGACTCGCTAGGGCATATTCTAGTATTGTAGCATGCACGAAGAAAGAGTCAGCTATCTGTTACTGTCGGTCACACCATGTCCGTCGTTAATCATTAATGCGAAATGCATGAATTATCGGAAGATTTTTGCTTTATACCGAGATTCCTTCGTATCGAGACAGACATGAATGTTGCTCGTATGATTTATCGTAATACATCTCTACCCTCTGACACTAATCATACTCAAACGATAAATGAAGCGATAAGAAGATCGATGGTCCTGCGCCACTATAATTGGCGGCGGACTTGTCGGATATTTCCTGAACGGGCAAAGAGGCCCAGCTCTCGGCCAATCGGAATAGCCAAACCAAAGCCCATCGTGCACTTATACCACAATCACGGGTTGGAAAGTCGTGTTCCGGTGTCGTCCATATAGACCAGAAGTTATCAAGCGCGAAGACTATGGCTTGAATTTCTAAAAGAATATCCAACATTACACAGTCGCAAGAGAAAGAAGAAGAAAATAACAATGACCGTCGACACCAAACCTCGACTCATCCGAATCGCCGTCTTTGAATGCCTCGAACTGGCCGACAACATTGCCCAGGTCAGAGGACAATTCAACGACGTGTTCACGACCTGGCTGCATAGGGCCTCTCTCAGCTACAACGACCAACGTCCCCTGTCGGAACAGGTCCAGATCGAAACCACGGCCTACAGGGTCATAGAGGGACAATATCCGCCCTCCTTGGACGGCATCGACGCCATCATCGTGTCCGGGTCGACCGCATCTGCCTACGACCAAGATCCGTGGATTGTTCGGCTCGCAGAGTATCTTCGAGGTAGGCGAAAAATACAGTTCCTGGAGCAAAGAGCCCAGATGGCTAACATAAAAACTATACACAGATGTCTATACCCACAACCAACGAGTTCGGCTGTTTGGCGGCTGCTTTGGTCATCAGTTGATGGTGCAGACTCTGCTCCGGGACAGCGGCGGATTTGTGGAAAAGAGCCCCGAGGGATGGGAGATTGGCGTTCACCAAGTGACGCTGAATCCCAAGTTCAAGGCACACTTCCCTGTACTGCAAGGTGTGTCAGATATATCTTGCCAGTTCCTGCACGCCGACCACGCGGTCCTCGACGAGGCGTGCATGGCCGCGGATGGGTGGGTGCGCGTAGGGGCGAGCCCGCTGTGTGGCGTGCAGGGCGTATACAAGCCCGGCAAGGTCTTGACGTTCCAGGGCCACCCCGAATTCGACGGCTTCTTAAACGAGCAGGGCGTGAGGAACCTGGAGAAGAGTGGTGTTCTGAACGGGGATGAGGTCAAGACGGCGCTGGATTTGATTCATAGGCACGATGATGCGATATTGCACGGCGAGGTGGTGATAGACTTTATGGTAAGGGCTTGATCTGGTAATACAACACGATTCATTGTCAAATTAAATCAATATTCAACCTGGACTGGCTTGTATAAATGATATCAAAAGGAGGCTATGTCGTTGGCATTCAGCTTCTGAATATTGATAAATATCTATTCTGCAATCTAGTTATTCATACATTGTATGCTTCTTGTGGTCACCGTGACTTACAGGCTGCAACACGCTCACTGCACGTCTGTCTTTACAAGCGTTGATCCCTGCTGAACTAGACCCTACGTGCATGCCATCCCAGCGCCCCAATCCGCTAATGACAACCCCAAGACTTCCTATCAGCTATCTCTGCTACCCTACTAGCGTGACCTATCAGGGGGCAGGGCGCTAGAAGACCTCGCTGTCGGACTTTTTCTCGACCAAGTCCGCAGTGCGACAGGAGCCCTACCAAACGGCCGGGCCCCCAAGTCAAGTCTCCACCGACTCTGCCATGTCGCTGTACGCGCACTCCGTTTCCATTCAGCTGCCCTTGCAGATAGAGGAGGTGATGGATGGGTGGGTGAAGCTGTTCGACATCTAGATATTATATATGTACTCGGATCTCTGGGGAAAGACAGGATCTCCCCACCATGTCTTCTGTCGCTCTCCACTCGGGACATCCATCACTACCTTTTAGACCAGACCGTCGTCTCTAAGAAGACTCAGCGAGCATCATCATGTCTACCGAACAGTCCAAGGACTCCACCAAGGGCGGTGGCGGTGTCAGTCTGCCCAACAAGAGCAGCATCGAAGTCGTCCAGGACATTGACATGAGCACCGTCCCGGTCCCCGTCGAGCCCGTACCGTACGAACAGTCGGAGGAGCGATCGCTCGTACGAAAGATTGACTGGCGCATCATGCCGTATCTGTGGGGATATGCTGTACTTTCAGCTGTAGATGTAAGATACACGACCCTTAAGTCAATGCTGTCTTTTTGTTTCTCAAATTAATGTTACTATCCGCCTTTAGAAAATCATCATTTCGAACGCGGCCCTCTACGGCATGAAGGATGATACCCATCTGGTTGGGCAACAGTATAGTTGGAGTCAGTCACTCTCCATACCGAAGAATCCACTGGCTCGATTCCTTTCTTGCTAACTCCGTGCTTTCACAACAGTCGGCTCCATCTTCTATTTCGGCTACCTCGTTGCCGAATTCCCTCTCGTCAGCTTGATGGGACGCTTTCCCGTGGCCAAGTTCCTCTCCGTCATGGCCATGGGGTGGGCCTTGATGACTTTTCTCATGGCCGCATGCCACAATGCCCAGGGCCTCTACGCTTTGCGCTTCTTCATGGGCATGATGGAAGCACCCGCGCTTCCGGGCTTGACTCTCATGACTACCATGTGGTGAGTGGAGCAAGATCCTATAACCCATACGGTTGCAAGTGTTCAAATGCTGAGATCTGGGTCTATAATAGGTACACAAAGAAGGAGCAACCTCTCCGAGTCGCACTTTGGAGTTCGACTGTGGCTTCGGTAATTTCTCCCCGATGTGAAAATTGTGTTTGACTTGGCTGACCCAATATCCAGGTCTACGTGGGACTTGTATCGTACGGTATCGGCAACGCGACAAACATATCCATTGCCACCTGGAGACTGCTCTTCATCGTGTTGGGAGCCATCTCCATGGTCTTTGCTGTCATGATGTTCTTTTTCTGTCCAGACCGCCCCGAGGCCGGACGTTTTCTGTCCGAGCGCGAGGCCCTCGTCGCCATTGAGCGGAAACGATCGGACAATACTGGCATTGAGAACAAGGTAAATCTATATGCTCCCTTTTCTCCTTTGAGCTCTGTCGGTTTGGCTGTGGCTAACATAGTACTGTAGAAACTCAAACTCTACCAGGTCCGCGAGGCTCTGATGGACTGGAAGTCCTGGGCGATTGCACTGTTCTTCCTATGCATGAACGTGAGCAACGGCGGTCTCAACACCTTTTCGGCGCAGATCGTCTCCGGCTTTGGCTTCAGCAAGCTCAACACGGTCCTGATCGGCATGCCGACCGGCGTCATCCAGGCGGTGTCCAGTATACTCGCCACGATCCCCCCGCGCTACGTCAAGGACGCGCGGTGCCTCTCGGCCGCCGCGTGCTGCGTCGTCCCGCTGGTCTGCTCCGTCGTGATCCGCAAGCTGCCCTCGGGCGACACCACGGGGCTCCTGACGGCCTACTACTTCTTCTACTTCTTCTGGGGCCCCTACGCCGTGGCCCTGTCGCTGCCCATGGCCAACACGTCCGGCCACTCCAAGAAGCTGACGGTCAACGCCATGATCTTCCTGTCGTACTGCGTCGCCAACATCATCGCCCCGCAGACGTTCCAGGCGTCCGAGGCGCCGACCTACCAGAGCGGGTACAACTCCATCGCCGGCTTCGAGAGCGCCGCCATCGCCATCATGCTGGTGTACATGGTCGGGGTCAAGTGGGAGAACCGCAGGCGCGACAAGCTTCATGGAGAGGTGGTCGAGGGAGACATTGATCCCAGAATCAGCTTTGACGACTTGACTGATTGGGAAAAGCCCAATTTCCGATATGTCTGCTAATTTCATTGGACGGGCATTTGGAGTATATCGTCTCGGCTTGTGATTCGGATCGATCGAGTGTTGTTCGTGCAGACTACTTGAGCCTTTACACTCTCTACTCAAATAAACTACCTACAATGTAATTTGATGCTGAACTGATTCTTATACATTACATGAGGCCTGAGTTGAGCAATGTGATGAAATCATGTTCATCACAAGATGTGAAGTCGCTGAGCCTTGAATGTACCACATTTGTTACACAGCACTCCTAACCAGGGGACAAGAGGAAAGGGGAGGAGAAATCCAATGCAGCTTGATGACTTCAACCGAGAAGAACATCAATACCGACTACGCATCACAATCAAGTCGTTTGAACTCAGTAAGCCGACACGTCAAGTATTCCGCATATACTATAGAGCAAAGTTCTCATATTGTGGTGCTCTTTAATCTGGCTACATGCGACTGTCTTCTTTTCACGAATAGAATACCCATGCTCTTGATCCTAATCAAAGCTCTTTACAAACCACTTGCTTCCGCCTTGACACTGCCCTTCTCCGCACGCGAAATCTCGTCCGGCGCGACAGATTGCGGCCCCGCTGCCTCCTCGCCCTCGATGACGCCGTCGTACAGGGAGGCCAGCTGCTCAAAGGACAGGCTCCTGTCGATGCTAGAATCCGGAAAAACCAGGAAAAGGACGTAGTACACAGCCCCGGAGACGAAGATGCTCAGCAGATAGCCCATATTCCACATGTGATTCACGCCGGCGCCGACCGACGCCGTCGTGCCGAAGCTGGCAACGAACCCGGGGAACGGGAGGGCAACCCCCAGAATCCAAGCGGCCACCATGCGCAGGTTCCAGCCCCGGCTGTACCAGTACTGCGACTCAGGGCCTCCGACGTATAGATCCGGTATTTTGAGGTTGCCGTTGCGCACGAAGAAGTAGTCGACGATACAAATCGACGCGAACGGGCCCATGAGGATCGAGTAGCCCGACAGAAATGTGAGAAGAGACTTGGCGCTCGAGATGATCTTCCACGGGACGATGGGAAAGACGAGCAGCGAGCAGAGCACCTGGCCCCTCCGAATACTAATCCAGCGCGGCAGCAGCCCGGCGATGTCGGAACCGAACGGCAGCGAGTTGGCCGCGACGTTGGTGCCCAGGATGGCGACGGCAAAGGCCAAGGACGCGAGAAACACGAGCCCCCGGGACGCCGGCGACATGGCGTAGTAGTCGAGGGCGGCCGACAGCACATCCCACAGGTTCCAGTACTCGCGGCCCCAGAAGCTCGAGGTCGCGGACGCGACGAGGATGCCGAACAGGGCCGGCAGCGCGCTGAAGACGGGGTACGTGACCAGCTGGGACCAGGTCTGGTCGGCGGGCCGGCGGGCCCAGCGGGCGATGTCGGCCTGGGCCACGATCAGCGCCGAGCACCCGCCGAAGCCCGAGTTGAGCGCCGACATCCACAGCCAGCCGTAGTAGGACGGGTCCGCGAGCCGCGGCGAGGTCTGGAACGACGACGGGCCGACGGAGCCGCCGTTCAGGACGACGGCCCAGATCATAACGGCGAAGCACGCGGGCCCGACCATGCACGACTTGGCGACAAAGTACCAGTTGAGGTTTTTGGGGTCTGTATTCGAGTGCATGGTGGAATTAGTCAAATGCAAGAAGGGGGTTTGAGATACATGAGGGAAGGTGTTGGCATACGTATAAACACGAATGGCATGGAGAGTACCCAGAAGATAGCCAGAGCCCCGAGCAACTGCGTGGTCGTACCGGCATTACTAGGCAAATGGTTTGGCACGTCATTCCAGGAAGGCCATATGCATCGTATGCAAATAGAAACGAAATTCGAGCCATAGTACGCATTCACTGCATACCATATCGCCGCCTACACAAAGAGGACAAGGATTAGCTCTGGAGCGAAATTCCTTCTTGTCAAGGTAGGGGGCCAACACTCACGACGACGCATCGAGAAACGATCGCAAAGTAGCTCCCCCACATGCCAAAGCTGGCTCTGGCGTAGACCGGGAAGCCAATGTGGTAGGCCGCCGGGCCGCGGCCATTGGCGACGAGGAGCGCGGCGCCGATGGCGTGCGAGACGACGACGGCCAGCCACGCCGCATACCATGGCATGCCGAGGGCGATCATGGCGCTGCCCGTCGTCCACGTCCCCGTGGCGAAGGACGACGCCAGCCAGAAGCTCGTGTAGTGTAGCCATGTCCAAGTGCGCGAGGCTGGCGGCGTCGGGTCGAGGTCAGAGTTGGACCATATCGGCTTGCTCTTGTCGTGCTCGGCGGTCGCCGTGGTGCTGTATGGGTTCTGCGGCGCTTCTAATTTGTTCAGCACATCCTGCCAGGATAGATTCGTGAAGTTCCTGAGAAGAGGCATTGTGTAATTGCGAGGAAGAAATTGTGTCTTTCGATTGCCAGAGTAGGCTTGATATCGGTAGTCTCGAGGATATCTAGTTCTTGATTCTAGGTAATCATGGTCAGTCATATATACTGAATGATATGTCTGACCTGAACATCCCTATTGGTTCCGAAGAACCAGCAACGTCCAATTCGGGAAGATAAGAAAAGAGTCTCGAAGCCAATTTCAGCTCAGATTGCTCTTCCCCGTCCCCAGGGACAATAGTAAATGCAGGCCTAGATGTCTTGGAAGGGCGGCAGTCCGATTGGAACGTCATATCGTAGTCGGACAGGTCAATCATGTCCGACAATTTAGGAACCCCCATGCCACCACAAGTCTGGGGTAAGATCAGGTCTCGGACACTGATAGCTGCTTTCGTTCTAAATGGCCAAGTTAATCGCAGCACTACCACATACGGTCAAATGTCACCACGGTCCTCGTATACTCGCATTTCTATCTAGCTTGTGACCTATGTGCCTGGGAGCTCCGATAGAAACTGGAAAACATTATACAGACTACTACGCTTAGGGTGAAGATTACATATCGCTTGAATAGCTAGCTGTGTCAAACAGTTTTCTTATTGCTGAGATCTAATGATCGAATACTCGTTTTTATCTACCTAGTCAATTGACCAAGAACTTCAGCAAGTCGCTGTATGCCCTCCACCAGAACATCTTCCTCGTGCCATGCCCAACATAACCGAGCGCCAGACATATATCCACTTGAACGAGCTGCTCTGTCTGTATCTTTATCAGTTACTGCAAACAACTTTCCAGGCGCGATTCGTAAGCCAAATTCTTCCAGCGCAAAACGGGCTATCTCTTCGGTGGGCGGCAGTGAGCCATCTTCGGGGAACGTGATGTATAAGAAGAAACCACCCGCCAGACCACCGGATCCGTCAGGATTGGCCGGATCTTGATGGTCCGCCATGATTCTGACGCCAAAAGGGAACAGAAGCCGGCGGATGGCACTCAGCATGACCTCATAGCGTCGAGCGTATGTGGGTATCAAGACATTTTCGAGGTGTTGCGTTATGGCGCCGCTGCTCAGCATCTGGTTGAGCACCAGCGACGACAGGTGGCCTTGACAGCCTCCAGATACGGTCGCTCCTCTGTTCTGACTGTCAATCTCTTTTCTTCTCGGAATTTCTCCAGAGAGGATCTCTTGGGGAGAGAATCTCGAGACTTACACGGTCCCCATGGCCTGCACAAAAGTTGGCATCGCCTCCAACCACCCGACGCGCACGCCGGGCGCAACGATCTTGGAGAAGGAGCCATTGCTGACGGCGTTTCCAAACTCGGTGGTGCCCTCGAGCGACCGGTCCACGTCGATCATTCGCGGCACGGGATGCGCCCGCGAAGTCTTGCCTCCTACGTCGTCATGTCCAACAGTAGCAGTAGTCCAGTGGAGCATATCGTACACATCGTCGGTGACGACCAGGACATCGTGTTTCCGGGCCAGGCGGATCAGCTTCTCGCGCTGCGGCAGAGACATGGTGCGCCCGCTGGGGTTCGAAAACGTGGGCACCATGTACAGGATATGACGATAGATTTTCGGGTATCCGGTCTTGGGCGTCTTGGACGGTAGCCCGGACGTGAGAGACTCGTCCTCCTGCGCAGCCCTCTCCAGCGCCTCCTCAAAGTACGCCAGGTCGATGCCGTCGGGTCCCTCGGGCACGCCGCGGATGCGGTCCCCGTACCCGGCGTCGCGGAATACGGGGCAGGCCAGGAAATACGTCGGCTCGACCATCCAGACGCCTTTCGTGACCGCGACGTCGGCGAACTTCTGCAGGACCACGGCGAGCCCGTTGGACGCGCCGTTGGTGACGACGATGCGGTCGCCGCCGATGACGGGCCCGCCGTACGCCTCCGAGAGCCACGCGCCCAGGTTCGACCGCAGCGAGGCGTCGCCGTGCTCGGGACCGTACTTGAGGAGCTCGTGGATGTCCTCACGGGCGAACAGGTCCAGCGTGGCTGTCCGCATTGCCTCCACGGGATGGAGGCGCGGCGTCGGCCATCCGCCTTGGAGATTGATGGGCTCTCTCTCGACTGGAGTTTTGGAAATCATGGTTTCTCTATGATCTTATACACGAGGTGAAATGCGTAGACCATGTGTATACAGGGAACAAGACAATGAAAGAATGGTTCGTCGCAGCTAGTTTATCAGAAAACAGCCAAAACTTTAACACTTTTAAAAGTCACACGGATTAAACTATAAAAAGGCTCGGAATGGTCCTTGAAACCTCGGAATCCATTTGAAGTCGCAATTGGTATTGTTCAATCGTCTCCACATGATTGGTGTCAGACCTCCCGCATAGGAGAGCGGACTTCAGGATCAAGAGTCCGACAAGCTTGACTCGAGCGACGAATAGTCTCCACTGAGACCTGATTGGCTCTCGTGGTTGATCATATCGGACTCTTAGATGGCGGCCTTCAGAAAGAACTCTTAAAAGGCTGCCCGTCGAGTGTTTTGATTGTCACGACAATTTGAGTTTCCTGTCATATCTCATAGTCTTGTTGAAGCATCTCTGTATTTTCAAAATGGCACCAAAAGCGCTTTGCTGTATCTCGGTGGACATTGATGCTGTCTGTGGATGGATCGGATCGTATGGCGGCGAGGAGTCTGTATCGGACATCTCCAGAGGTAAACACCGCCTTTCATTTTTTTTTTCCCATGCATTACTGCATTTTACTAAGACTTTCCTTATAGGCTACTTCGCCGGCACCGTGGGTGTCCGGCGCCTGCTGAAGCTGTTTGAAAAGTACAACATCAAGACGACGTGGTTCATCCCGGGCCACTCGCTTGAGACGTTCCCGGAGGAGTGCGCCATGATCCGCGACGCGGGCCACGAGATCGGCCTGCACGGCTACTCGCACGAGAATCCGCGCGACATGACCATTGAGCAGCAGGAGGTCGTCCTCGACAAGACGTACCGGATGATCACCGAGTTCTGCGGCAAGCCGCCCCGCGGGTCTGTGGTGCCCTGGTGGGAAACATCGAAAGAGGGCGCCGATTTGATGCTCAAGTATGGTAAGTAGTTGATCATCCCAAGATTGGATCCTTTTCAATTTTTCGTCCTATCTGGTACTGATGGCGCGGCCTAGGTCTCGAGTATGATCACTCCTTCTCACACCACGACGCCTTGCCACACTGGCTCCGCGTCGGTGATACTTGGACCAACATCGACTACAAGAAACATCCAGACACATGGATGAAGCCTCTGGTCCGCGGCGAAACCACAGGCCTCGTCGAGATTCCTGCCAGCTGGTACCTGGATGACCTCCCACCCATGGTAAGTTGCACTAATGACGATTTCGCCGCCGACGATTCATATTGCTGTGCTATGCTGATCCTTGGGGCAGATGTTCATCAAGAACATGACCAACTCCCACGGCTGGGTCCACCCCAGCGTAGTCGAAGATCTCTGGAAAGACCACTTTGACTACTTTTACGAGACGTACGACAACTTTTGTTTCCCTGTGACGATACACCCCGACGTTTCAGGTCATCCCCACGCCCTAAAGATGGTGGAAAGGTGAGCAGGCCAGGCTTTCATGTTTCATGAGGTACGGTATTAATAATTTTGTGTTCTTAGGGTGATACAATACGTCAGCAAGCACGAAGGAGTCGAGTGGGTAAAGATGGAAGATATATGCGATGAGTTCAAGTCACGCAGTACACCACCCGAAGGTGCGAGAATGCCGGCGGAGCAGGGGGCCATATTGAAACAATAACTCAAGGATATTGATAGAGTAGAAATGAGACAACTTTTGCGTTGAATAATGATTTAATTTGATGAAAAACAATACTAAAAGCGAGTGTTTTTCAGAGACAAGATCTCTGTAGAGCATCTGAGGTTGAATAAAACCGCTACTCGAGTGTCTCCGAGTGTCATTCGGTGCGTTGGATTCATGAATAAAGAGAGGCATTTCCAGATAACGGGATGAGATCAAATCTTGGACCATCGGAGGAGTACAGCCGCGATGATGACTGGCAAGACGCTGACAACCTCACCGAGCCCGGCAAACTCTGGTGGAATCCGCGCGTGGACAAAAGCCCCCGCTGCCAGCAGGATGGCGAAGATATTGTATACCAAGCTCCAAGCGAAATTGAAAGCAATGCGGTGAACTGCAACCCGGCTGGTATTGATGACGGTCAAGATGCCCAGCAGGTTGGGACGCATGAGAACGACATCTGCGGCGGATTGGGCGACATCGGACCCCTCATTCATGTGAATACCTATAGTCGCTTGGGCGAGAGCGACAGCATCGTTGGTTCCGTCGCCGCAGAAGATGACCACGGGGGTCTTGGGTTTCTTGTCAGGATTCAATGATGATGTTGTTTGCGTAAGCAGGTTTTTGACGAATTCTTGCTTGTCGGCAGGAGTACAGCGAGATCGAACATTGATATCGAGGATACCAAGTTGTGCAGCGATGGAGCGAACCGCCCCTTCGTCGTCGCCCGATATGAGCGACACGGTGATACCGCGTTCCCGTATCTTGGTCACAGTCTCCAAGGCATCCGACCGCAGACTGTCCTCGAGACCAAAGACTGCGGCCAGAGATCCATCGATGGTGAAGCAGAAAGAAGTGAAGCCGTGATCAAGAATGGTACTGACTCGAGAATCAGTAGACACATTTAGCCATCGTGAGTTTCCTGCTCGCAAAATTTGGCCAGATGGTGTCTTTCCTTCGACACCTTTGCCAGGAAGAGATCTGATGTCATCAACTTGGGCACCGAGAATGGATAGGGACTTGAGGTGAGTGACCACTGCGGCCGAGACGGGATGCTTGTTGCTGCCCAGGAGGCCTAGTAGAAGACTTTCAGTCGAAATACCTTGACTTGGTGTTCCCAAATCCTGCGCGACCACAGCCAGCTTGCCGTGGGTTAGAGTACCTGTCTTGTCGAACACAACATGAGACGTCCGGGAGGCGACCTCGATGGCTTCGGAAGACTTGAAGATGACACCACGCTCCGCAGCTTTACCGCTCGCCATCACAATGACCATAGGAACGGCAAGTCCAACAGCGCATGGGCAAGATACGATGAGGACGGTGATGGCGTACGTGATGGCATTGATCGTTGCCTCGGAACCCGATTGTGCTTTGATTGCCAGGCCTACGGCGATCCAGATCACAAACGTAATGATTGTGAGGACGAGAATAGCCGGTACAAAATAGCTCGCGACCTTGTCTGCCGTTTCCTGGATCTTGGGCTTGGACAGCTTGGCTTCGTCGACCATGTGCGCGATTGCGGTAATTGTGTTCTCCTCAGGAAGACGACTGAGACGTACGATCATTACACCGGAACCGTTGACAGATCCAGCGATTACTGGGGATTTGACACTCTTTTCAACGGGACTAGATTCGCCAGTAATCATGGACTCGTCCACCTCTGACGAACCAGACACGACGGTACCATCGGTAGGAATCCGCGATTCCGGGAGAACTTTGAATGAATCGCCATACTGCAGGAGGCGAGAATCAATCTCGCTCTCCTTTCCATCTTGATCAACAAGCATAGCTGTTGAAACCTGCAAAGACCGAATCGATATAGACTCGACTGCTCTCTGCCGTGCGAATGCGCTGACCCAGCGTCCAACCATGATGAGAGTAACCAAGAGTGTGCTGGTCTCAAAGAACCCCTTGGTGGACAAGGGCCTTCCCGAAACCATGTAAGCGAAAGCAGTGACCGAGAAGATGTAGGCCGTCGTGGTACTCAATACAATAAGAAGGTCCATCTCGATGACGCGCGAGAAGATCAAAGCCTTTAGACACTTGGGGTAAAAGGGACCCGCGACGACGAATTGGATAATGGTTGCAAGGGCCAATGATACGGCGCCGTAGGTGACTTCGTGATCCGGCAAGGGTGCCCAGGCAAGGACAAGGACTGGGATGGTCAGGACGGCGGAGAAGAGTGTCATGTAGCCGACTTGACGAACGTGCTTGGAGCCAGCATCGAGAGTTGGGTCGGGTTGCGGAGCGGCAAGCTCTGGCTTATTCTCAATTCCAAAGCCCTTGTCGAGCAGATCTCGAGCGCCGATAATCTTTGCATCATATAAGACGCGGACAATTCCCTTATCAATGGCTGACATTTCTGTAACACCCGCCGGATAATCCAATTTCAAGAAATCCTGCAGATTTCCCTTTGGAATCACATCAATGGTGGAGCCATGGTTGTTGACACGTTCAAACTTGAACTCTGTAGTTCTTTGCATGTACGCGATGACTTCGGCGACCGAGGAAGCGCCCTTGTCCAGGTCAAACTCGACACGAGACAAGACCAGGCTCGTCTTTGGATTCTTGATGGTGGCGAGGGCACCTAGGGTGCGACTGAGCTTCGTCTCGCAGCCAGTACAGGTCATGCCAGAAACACTGAAAATGACATGCTCGAATCCAGAGGCCCCCTTCTCGGGATCGGTATTGGCAACGTTTGGGGGCGACCTCTTGGACGGGGTGGCGGAACTCTCTCGTTCGCAACAAGTGTCTTCGCAAGAGCTGACAGTGGCCACATTCAGATCGTTTCTGGCACATTTATCCCTCGATCCTGACCTTCTCTTGGACGAGGACTTTTGGCAAGCCTTTGATCCACGAGCGGAATTGGAGGAGCAGCAACCATCGACGACAACACGGCTCTTAGTCTTAGAGCCACGCTTTCTGTCCAAAGAAGACCGTGGAGTAGGGAGGCAGCAGGATACCTGGCCTAGAGCTATCAGCGCAGAGCAGATACACTCAAGAGCTTCTAGCCTGGCAGCGTAGCGAGAACGGATGGTTTGTTTGTGTTGGCTGCATGGCTTTCCACTACCGCACCCATCACTGCTGCTTGTAGTACTCTTCGATCTGCACTGTCTAGCATTGGCTCTTTGGCACTCACGGGCAGCTATGCGATCCAGACAAGAAGCATCACAGCAAGGTGCGGGCTTGCCAGTGCAGCAATCCGGCCGCGTTGCCTTGACATCGGCAGGAGCTGTTTCGGCGCAAATCTGCCGAACATGAGTGTTGATACTGTCGCAGCAGTCCCCGGCGCTTTTTGAACCACAAAAATCGTCAGCGACCTGATCTCCGGTGCAGCAGCTGTCTGGCTCTTCGACAGCGGCCGGTTTGCAGCAGTCGTCAGAGCCGCAGCTCTCGGTGCTCGCCTCAGCGCCTGCGGCCTTGTCGGGTGCGACGCAGCAATCGTCGGTATCGATCTCTTCAATCAGGCGATCCTCTACAGATCTTCCTTGGCCGGGCTCAGTGACTTCGACATTGGTACAAGTATCATCATAAGCCTGCGCGGCAGATGGCGTTGAAGGTAGCTGCTCGCAGCCGGAACAGCACCCCATGCTGGAAAATGATTTTTCTATTTCGCTGGATCGTGGTTAGGATTTCTGTTGAAAGAAACAACAATGTTGTTGCTAGGTCACGGGGGAAACAGGACATGCCTACCTGCCTAGAGTGCGGCAAGTAGATAAATGGGTAAATACAGTATGTGTTTCATCAGTCCCACGCTCCGACCCCGCAACTCTCACTCTCTTGGCAGTTACCACCAATGTGCTTTATTTCTGTATGGCTCATGTTCTCTAGCCAAGGGCAGTGAAATAGCACTGAGTAACCCCGCCGGTCTCGGATCCTCAGACGTATATATACTGAGCATCATATACACAAGAATTAGCCCTTCTTTTACGGTAGGTCTTTGTCTTTTCGCAGACGGTTTAAGCTAAACAACTTGCCGTGTTTTATACTCTTGTACTGGTGCCATACAGTCATATAGTCGCTTTACAGTGTTAATAGATGTGAAAAGAAATCTTTGGAGAGTGCAGATTGCAAGGTCAGATGATATACAACCTACTACATATTTATTACTGGCAGTATCCGCTCTCCTTGACAGTCATCATCATACCACCCCGTGGCCTCGCCTCCATCCCTAGCTCGGCAAACACTATATCCCCAAACACAGTATCCAATTCTGTATAATTGCTCTTGGGCTTGGTGTTGGGCAGAACACCAGCGCACGAAAAGTCGTAGTCCCGCGCCGTGAGCAAGAGCACGACGCGCATCATATCCATGGCCAGGTCCTGGCCGAGACAGGCCCGGGCGCCGCGGCTGAAGGACCGGAACCAGCCGCGCGGGACGGCCTCGTCGCCCAGGAAGCGCTCCGGCCGGAACGAAGACGGGCTCGGGAAGAAGGCCTCGTCGTAGTGCATCGTGTGCCAGCAGGGCGTGATGACCAGATCGTCGATCGGGTAGACTTGATTCTGGTAGGTGACGGTGGAACTGTGGATGAATAAGTACGAGTCCTTGGAATGGTATTCCTCAGAAAGAAAGGAGAAAAATTCTTACCCTGCTGGTGCTTGTCGGATGCCAAATCCAACCGGGAATAGTCGCAGTCCTTCTTTGATCACTGCCGATGTATACTCGAGGTCGTTCAATTTGGACGGGTTGGCCTCGAGAGTGCTCAGAGTGTCTGTGGTATTCTTTCCAAATACAGTATCGTGCTCGCCGCGCAACTTTTGAAGGACCTCTGGATGCTTTGAAAGCAACATGTTGATGTACTGGTAAAATGTCAGCTGGGACATGGGTCGTATCAACATCTTGTATATCTCACGCATAGAGTGTCGACGGTTGTTCCCTGGCCGCCAAGCAATAGTCCCTTTACACTTCTCGTTGTTAGTAATAAGTTGTAAAAGTATACGTCAAGTTCACTCACTTTGTGACCAACAAATCAAGCTCTTCCTTGGGCAGCTTCGTCGATTTCATGTCTCCCTGGCCATCTTTGGATAGTGTCTCTCGAAGCATAAGATCGAGAATGCTGAGGAAGTTCTTTCTCGTCGGCACGACTTTTTCCTGTTTCAGAGTTGCCCATCTGTCCTCGATCTGAGCGCGAATCGCAGCGTCCAATCGTTTAGTGATTGCGCCCTTCTTCCACCGTACCTTGAGTTTGACTAGAGGGTTCAAACCCAAACTCTGGGTGAATAGCTCTATCGTCTCCTTGAGATCGTCGAGGTACGAGCTCCCCTGGGTCTGGGCGTGGAGAGAGAAGTTGAAGACGATCTGCGCGACAATGTCAAAGATGAGCTTGCTGCACTCCTTTTCGAAGCTAAAGGCGGCGCCGCCGTCCGCGAGCGAGGTTAGTCGACTCCGGAACTGCATCGTTTCGTCGACCATCAGCCCGGTCAGAGTCCGCACGTGTGACTGGAGAAAGCTGGGCGCCATGGCATGGTGAAGCTTCTTCCAGACCGGCCCGTTGGCGGTCGCGACGACGTTGGGACCAACAATATTTCCCAGCATCTCCTCCGACATGGGGTGTTGGTTATACGCGCGTTTCACTTGAACTTGGTCCATGAGATCTGGTTCAATCAAGATGACCTGGGGGTCCGCCACTGGCCACAAGTCCAGATAAAATATACCCTTGAGCTCATCTGACAAGAATTTCCATTAGCTTTGCAGTTGAACTGAAATTTACAAGAGGCAGCAGTGTTCCAAAAAAAAAAAAAAAAAAAAAAAAAAAAAAAAAGGCAAACAATTATTCCGTATAAAACCGAGACCCGGGGGAAAAGAATCGTTTCACAGCCATCAGGCGACTTTGTGAGGCGTATATACCACGAGATCTGAGATATTTTGCGTGCTTACACTTCTGAGCAATGGCCGTTATGTATGATTGCGGGTGCATATTGGGCGGGAAAGTCGCCGCAATCTCTCCCATGACCTTGAGATGGCCCCAGAGGAAGCTGTGCGGCGGTCCCGGCTACAAGACATCGTGTGAGCTTCAACATGGTCCATACAAACAACGAAGTGGGAGCGCATACCAGAGATGCAAGTCTCGTCCGTGTCCGATACATCTTGTAGAAGAACTGGAGTGCGGCCGCCGCTGCCACAGCCACAAGAGCTGCGACGAGCAGGGAAACAGCTCCACGGTCCGCCATTATGTCCTCGGAACACAATGATGCTGCAGCAATGGTAGTACAATCAGTCAAAAATTGTTTGGATTATGGAGTTGTTTGCTAGCAAGTCTTCTCGCCCGAGAGAGACGGGCCCAGGCAAAGTTTAATACCAACAATCAACAGCAACCCGACGCGATGGATTCGACCAGGATAGGATACAGCACAACGGTTGGTCGTTGGCGGTATCCACGTCGACGAGCGAAATTAAAATATTAGCCATCAGCACTAAGACCAGACTATGAATATACCCAGGTAGTGACGGGGTGGGAGACTATGTTCAACGACGACCCATGTACGCTCAGGCGAGAATGAGATGCAAGGACGAAACAACGTCACAAAGAAATACGGGAAAGGGAGTGCCAAGTAAACCTACAACTCGAGGCCAATACTTACTTTTGTATCTACTGCCAATGTAAAATTGGTGTAAGGAATTGGAAAGATAGACAAACGTTCGTCGTCTAGGTAGTCTACTTGGTTATCATGTTTACCACCTCTTGAGGGTGATCACATATCATAGCGATGCACAAGATTGAACCAAGGAGGAGTTACTGCTGTAATACGTTCACGTTGACTGGCTGGCTGGCTGCTGCTGTATGTGATACAAACTCCGTATTCACTTAATATATACTCGGTCTAACCAATCCGAGCTGGTTCATCTCAGACAGGGGTCAAGGTTTCGACGACCCGCTTGACGTTGATCTCTCGATTCATGACCGCTGACGCATTGCCCAGTTTGTTCAAACAGCTCAGCTCTTTCTCGCCTGGGGAAAACGAAAAGGTTTCGCAACCCCGTCTTTACTGTTGAGCTGCCGTCGCTGCTTGACTTTTCTGCGCGGTACATGCTAGTCGTTCCACCCTTTTCTCTCACTTGCAACACATTCGCATACCACACGTATTCCGTCCTGACTATTATCACGCGGGGCAGAGCATACCCCAAACCGCATCCCCGGCTCGCTCCATTGCCCCGCCAAAGTGGTTCCCTTTGTCAGTTTGAGAACGCGGGCATTCATCCCACCACTTCTCTCCTTCCCTCCACAACCATAAAAACAACCACCATCCAAAAGTCCAAGACGCGAAACAAAAAGAAAAACGAGTCAAAAGAAGACAGTCGGTCGGTCGCCATGCCCGTAGACTGGCGATCCGAGTACCTCGCCAACCTACACGAGGCCGAGCTGCGCAACCCGGTCAACAAGGATCTAGTCTCTGCCTGTTCGTATTTCCAGCAACTACCACCATACATACCATATAGATAACAAATAATAACACGTCCCCAAAAACAAAAACAGGCTCTCAACTCGCAGACCGCGTCGCCTCCCTCGAGGCCGAAAAGGCAGTCCTCCTGCAACAACAAAAAGCCCCATCTTCTTCACCCACGACCGCCGCCACCTCGACGAACCCCGACACCGCCGCCGCCCCCTCTTCCGACGCCGCGACCGCACAGCTCCGGCTAGACCTCGCCGAAGCCCTGCGGTCGCGGGGCGAGCTCCTCGCGAAACAGCAAAAGGCGGACGAGGAGCTGCGCACATTACGCGCCCGCACGAAGGCCGACGACCGGCGCGTGCGCGAGCTGACGGCGGAGCGCAACGGGCTGGCGGCCAAGCTGCGCGACCGCACCGAGGAGCTCGTGGGCAAGAACCGGCTGCTCGAGGACGTGCAGGACGACAACCTGACGCTCAACATCCAGCTCGACGTGCGCGAGAGCGAGTGCAAGAAGATCAAGGCCGAGAACAAGGAGCTCGTCGACCGCTGGATGAAGAAGATGGAGAAGGAGGCCGAGGCCATGAACCTCGCAAACGAACCACAAGCAAACGGAAGAAACAGGTGACAGGTTTCATCCTGGCCATCATCATCATCACGGCGCAAAGAGAGCGAGAAAAGAGAGCATGAAGTATCTGTATGCTCTTCAATACGTGCGGGTGTTCAACACCGGCTCGTCAGCTGGGGGTATCCTACAGTGGTATCATATACAAGCAACACTATACAGTAAGTGCCAAATGTTCTGTCTAGTCCCCACAATGGTCGCTTTGATGCTCTCCTTCTATGCGCGCAAGGCTATGCAGATTCATCGCAGGAATGCACAACGTCCGCTCTCTGTATCCTTCCACCATCTGTCTAATGCTGACTGGTCCAAGTGCTTAGGATTTCCTAGTCGACACAAAGTATCGACCTCCGGCCTTGGACCAGCTGACCCAATCCTCGTAGTATTGGTGCTCCTCGCTTTCGAAAATGCTGTTGGCGATATCGTTGACTCCATTCTTCTCGTTGCCCATGACAAAAGAAACGAGCGAGATGACCTTGCAACCAGGCTTCAGGTCCATGAACATTCGTACCAACGCATCGTTCAAGCCTGGCGTAAAGGCTTTGTTGTTTACTAATATGCAATCGGCTTTCTTCAGGGTCTCCAGAATCTTCTTATTGGTCCTGAAGTCGCCCCTCTCGAGAGTTACGAAGCCTGGTCGGATGCCCCATAGCAGACAACGGGATCTGAACTCCTTCTCCTGCGCTTCGGCAAAGTTGCACGAGTTCTCGACCATCTCACAGCCATAACTCGAACAACCGATCTCGAGCGCGGCCTGCAAGACGACATTGCCTACACCCGAGCCCAGATCCATAAAGACCTTGTCCGAGGTCATGTTTCCGTGCGTCGATAGGATCGTTCGGACAAAGGGTGCCATGAGCTCTCCATACACATTGTCTCCTCCGGGCTGGTACTTGTTGAGGGACTCGACGTTGGGCGACACAGTGCGCTCGTACACCTGAGCGAGGATGAAGTCGACTAGGTCATCAGGAACGCCATGTATAGCGTCGAGATTCTTTTCTACCGAGCCATCTTTCACCAATGCCGATATTTGTTTGTTGTAGCCATCGAGTGCCGCTTTGAAATCTTGAAACTCTTGTGATTGTACCTTGGAGCCGTTCGATACCTCGCCGTTTCGTTTATTCGAATGGCTGGCATTGTTCGAGGCCCTCTCCATGAGCCTGTAGAAGCTTGACTGGTTGCCGATGAAAGACTTGGCTTGCTCGGTGGTGAGATACGTTTCGGCAACATGCTTAACGAGGCGCTTGATATCCTCCACGGCGTTGATCTTATCCTTGCGAAACACGAGTTCATACCTGCGAAAGCTTGTTAGCGATGATTCCAGAGCATGCGTTGTTCCGTGGCCAGTCATACCTTTCAGGCTGCGTTCGGGACGGGTACTGCACCTTGACAGCGACCTCATCCTCTGGCGCGCCGAAGAACGCGGGCGGACAACCCGTCGCTATTGAAGCAAGATCGGCGCTGTGGATGATCTTGGTTGCCCTGACCTCGTCGGCAAAAGCCTTCTTGTGGCGCAAGCGGCGGTTCGGATCCTTCCAGTCAGTGACTACCTTGCGCCTCTTGCCAGTCAGGGCGTGCTCGAGCTGGTCATCGTCGTCGCCGCTGTCGTCGGAACCCCACATGGGAGTCGAGTCCTTGCGCTGTACGGGAGCCTTGCGCTTGGCGCGGCGCTCGTCGGAGGAGGAAGGGTAGGGCGATGCGCTCTTGGTGCGGGCGAGAGATCTCGGGTCGGGCGACAATCGCGGGGACGAGGTCGAGTACTTGGCCGAGGCCGCGCGGCTGCCGTTCGGGGCGAGGGTCGACGAGGTTCGCGGCGTGGAGGACAAGGGCTTGGCCGGGATGTTCTTCTTGACGACGACGCGCTCGACCCTCACAGGGGCCGCCTTGGGCTTGAGCAGAGGCATCGTAGCTTCTGCTCCCTCGGCGACGGAGAGGAGGAGGGCGGAAAGGAAAGACGGATAGAGGCACGAGGCTGCGGCTCGATATGAAAGGACGGAAGACGACAAAAAGTCAAGGGACCGGGTGTCGTAGCGGAAAGTATAATCGCAGGAGGCTGCGGGTTGGCACGTGGGTGGGATATTCGGACTTTGCGCCGAGGACAGTGGTGAACCCAACTAGTGCAGGGTTTCCGCAGGAATGAAGAGTTTCTGAGAGAAAGAAATGGATCAGAAAAGCAAATCAAGAAGTATGCAGATCCGAAAAGAATGTGGGAGTGAGCGTCTGTCTACTCGGTGCGGCTGACGCAGTATGTGTGTGTATGTATGTGAAGGAACGCAGTGAATGATGGAGTGGGAGGGGTGGGAAGAAAAAGAACGAAGGGATTATTGGGCAAGTGCTGGAAAGTTGCACGAGATTTTGGTGGGCTGTTTCTTGCCTTCAAGAATCCTTTGGGCCTAACTAGCAGCAATACATACGGAGTACCTTCTAGACACAATTCCCACACGTTACCGGCTGCCTCTACTGAGATCGGGGCGCGACAGTCCAAGGTCGGGGACGTGACGTTAATTAAGAGGGCGTTGCTTACGTTTAACGGGCGACTCCCCATAGAAAGTTCTAAAAGGAAAAAAAGGAAAGGGTCGTCAGGTCGGTCGTAGGACTAGACTCTGACAGGTGCAGCAGTGCGAGCTCACGCTGCAGGGCAAAGGCAAGTGCATCTCGGGGCAGGGTTTACAGGCAGCATAGCTAGAGTACAGGCAGGCAGAAGACCCAGGCAATGCCAGAGACTAACCATCGGCCATGGACGGCGTGGGGGGAGGGATGGCAAAAAAGACAAGTGGGTCACGCGACTGTAAGATCGTCGGGGTTGTTCGGGGTTCTGGTTCTAGTTCTTGGATCTGGGGGCTGGGGGTTGAATGCTGCTATGAGGAACGCGACGGTCAGACAGTACAGGCATGGGTGGCACAGACGAGAAGAAGAATGGTGAGAGGAAGTGGTCTGATTTATTACAACACCTCGGCTCAACTTTTTTCTACATGGCTTGCATGTCATGATTCTGGGATTATTCAATGATCATGACAGCACTCGATCTTCGCCAAGCTGGTAGTAGTGCTTGGGAACATATGTTGTGATCCTTGAAAGAGAATATCTAGCCATTGCTATACAATATACTACGACTTCACACCGTCCCTTATCGCTGCCATTATCATTATTCTTAGGTATAGAACTGCAATACGATCTAGATAATGACAGACCAGTAGAGCCACCGAAAAAACGCCTTTTGCCTTTATTATTGTGGTATCACGGAATTCGATTACAGTGCCCAAGACAGTTGCCTCCTTCGCCAGTATTAAACCTGTGCTGTATGCAAACGGGCCATGGATTTGTGGCCGAGAAAAATTGACAGCCCGAATCACGGATTAGTCTGCTCCTTGGATTCTCCTGTCGCTTTCGCCTTGGCATTCGACATTGTGCCCATGACGAGCTCGGCAAATCTGTGACTCTTCTCCTTGACAGCTTGCATCGAGTCGCGACTTTCGAGCTTCTTTGCTTCGAGCGTCTCCCTCAGGTGCTCCGTTCTGGAACCCTCCTCGGCAGCACTGGCGCCCTCACGATGTGCCAGCCCCATGTGACCCAAAGTCTTGACTGCCGCCGTGCTGGCTTTGTTATAGCCGGATGATGCAAGAGTTGGCAGACTGCGACCCGCCTCTAAGATCATGCAGTCGTCACCAAAGTACTTCTCCTTCTCGTTCACCAGCCGAGTGAGATATGTCGTCCTACGAGGGGCTCGCTTCTCAGAGCGGATGCGCTCCATCTCGGCCTCGAATGCGCGGTCGTATATGTTGAAATCAATGCCAGTTGGCGAGTCCGACACAAACTCTGCAGGCGTTCCCGCGCTGGCGAACTCATCGTGGGTACCGAGACCAATCCCCAAAAAGGCAGGCGTTGTCTCGACAGGACTTTGTGCACGCTCTTTTGCGCCGGATGTTTCATGCCGTGATGGGTGCCCGTTGGTGGCAATGTATGCTTTACGTGCTTCCACCAGCTCGGCCGCTTCTTCGGCAACGGACTTGTGCCTTGGCCGACCTTCAAAGTGTGGTTTCTCAGCAGTTGGCGTCGGAGTCTCGGAGGGTGCTGGCGATGGTGGCTTCGATGGTTCTTGCGATGGAGATTGAAGAGGTTCTTGACATATTTCAACGTTGGCATTGGGTACCTCCAGCGTCCTGGACATCCGGTACGACTTGAGGTCAGGAGTGCCAGCCCGGCTCTTGTAAATGAGCCCCTTGAATTTGTTGATGGCTATCATCTGCACTGGGGGTCAGCCAAGAGATGTTGCGCACATGCGGAAAAATACTCACCACTGTCAACATGTGACTCATCTTACGTGTCAACGCATGATTGACTTCGAGCTCGTTTGGCGGCTCTACGAGTTCGGTAATGTTTTCTTCCTCGGAGAGAAGCGGATCCTCGCCATCTCTGGTGATCCAAGCATGATTCTATTCGTGTTAGTTTTGTATGGGGCCAGTAGACAACAAGTCTTACCCTTATTTCTGACATCGTTATTCTCTTCTCCGCGTCTTTCTGAAGAATCCGTTGTAGAAGGTCGACAAGATCCGGATCCTCGTCGGACGGGAAAGGAATATCTTCTGTGCGGATAGACTCGTACATTTCCAGGACGTTATCCCGGTGGAAAGGCAGTCTACCGTACTTGAGGCAGTACAAAGAAATGCCCATCGACCATATATCGGCGGCCTTTCCGGATATGTCGCCATGTTTTGCCATGCACAATTCAGGCGGTAGGAAGGCCGGCGAGCCGGCAGACTTGGCTGTTCTCATGTCGGTGGACTTTTCGAACATCTCCGAGACACCAAAATCTACGATTTTGAGGCAGTCGTCTTCAGTCAAAAGCAGATTGTCGGGCTTGATATCGCGGTGAATAATGCCTTGCCCATGCACTACAGCACGTGTCAGTACCTGAATGAGCAAGCCACGGCGGATTGACTGTGTACTTACAGTATTCAATGCCCAGAACCAGGTCACGGAACCAATGCCTGCACTGTTCTGCGCTATAGGGCTCGGCATCGCCATCTAAGCCAACCTTCATCACGACGCCCTTTTTGCACATCTCAAGCACCATCCATAACGAATCCTCCTCGGGGTCGTCGAGGACCTCGATCAGAGACACCAGGTTTGGATGGTTCAGCTTTTTCATGATGGCAATCTCTTCCCGAATGAAGAAGAGGGAGTCTTTGGCCTCGGCGGCGTCATGCTCGCTCATTTCCCTTTTGTGCGCAGACCAAGGCGAGCGCATGCCTCGCCCTGGTCTCAGGCCACCGGGTCGCTTGAGAATATTCGACTGCGCCCGTTTTCGCAATCGACTCTTGGAGAACTCTTTCATGGCCTGGCAAGTCGGTATCAGTACACACAACTGTGCATCTCTTGAGTATTCGATTGGCCTCTCACATATTCATTGCCGAATTGGTCAGTGGCCAGATGAACGGCGCCATACGATCCCCTGCCAATCTCCTCCTTGATAGTGTATTGGTTGATTCTGAGTTTTGTCCCTTCCGTGTCGTCGCTCGTGTACTCGGAAATAGCATTCAGAGTTTCCTGCCATGTATGCTTAGCCGGCCAGATTCTTGACGCGCCTGCCCCTGCTGGTGCCGTATGGCGGACGGCTCATGGGCGCAATCAGTGGAAACACCCACCTTGATTTCGCGATGCTGACTAGGAGTTCGCTTGTGCTGCCTCATGGGGCTATGGTACTGCTGGACGGCGGGCGCTGACCTGGCTTTCTTAGCAAAAGTCCTGCCGACGTTGAAAACCATGTGCGTTGCCTCTTCCATAGCTCGAGTGTCGCGTCTCACTTGCATAGTTGTTTGTTCCTTATCATCTATATGGTGGGGGGTTTGCGACAAGAATGATCTCTTACTTGTGTGAGCCGATGGCGGGGCGGTTCTCTTCAGCAGCCGCCGCGGCGTCCTCATGAATGGCTATACGCGGCGACGGCAGGTTAGTCGTGCTAGCCACACGCGCTCCTTGTAGATTGCTGCCGGGCGCAAGGCTGTCCGTGCCAGGCGCAACTGGGGAGAGGGTCGCTGTCGCGGGTTCCGTCATGATCGCGTGAAAGTATATGTGCGCTGAGAGTTAAGAGAGATCTAGTCGCGAAGCAAAATGCGCCGTGCCAATCGCGGGGCCCGGCTCGGCATCGATAGCGAAAGGCAATAGCTCTGAGACGTCGGAGGAGGGGAAGAGAGTCTCGAGCACAAATCGTAGGGCAAGTCTCTGAGTAAATATATAGACCAAGACACAGACTGCCTGCGACTGCCTGGGAGATAGGGAAAAGGAAGAAGGAATAAATAACAGCTGTAGGTCAGCAGCAATGGAGCGACATGGTACGTATTTCTTATGACAGCTTTCTGTCGTATTTTTCTTTGGAAGGTCGAATCCACATGAGCTCCCACGACCCTCATCTCCTCCCCCGGTCCATACATATCCATATGGTCCAATGCCGTACTCCCGTTGAGACCTGTGATTAATTACACAAGATTCAGCCCAACTGTTTTGATTTCCCTTTCTCTTTATCTGGAAGCATGTAACCACCTTGCTGGTGGGCTCATTCCGCATATCGACGAATGACATGTCAGCAGTAAGATATACCATCCCAGCTGCAGCTTCAGAATCCCGGTCTCCTGTCAGGCTCTCGAGATTGAAGAGACCTGAATGATAAAGAGAACTGCGCTTCTGAAGAAGCTTTTCCAGTGTGGAGCCACCAGTCAGCCGGCTCTCGTAGAACCCCGCCAATAGATGTGGGTTGGTGCCCCTCTACCTGGATCTTACCATCAGCGAACCCCAAATCCCCCTGGCAGTCTGCCCTAGCGGTTAAGCGGCTCAACCAGAAGGGTGAAAAGGGTTGTACTTTGTACCCGTTACCGTTGCCAAACCAGACGTCAAGCTTGTGAGTGCCTTGGAGCTGTGAACTGGAGCCGTCGCATCTGGCCAGGCCTTGCAGCAGTGTATCCGTACCGAGGAGCACCACAATCGCAACTAGCAGTGGCTGTTCAAGCAAACGTGTCATACGTTGAGCCACATTGGATTCCCGACTGCGCATTTCATACAACATCGTCGCCAATCGGACCTGCTGTACGACTTCACACCGCCGACCCTCCTTGTCCACGGGGAACTTCGCCACGAAAACGACACAAGGAAAAGGGGGAAGCTGAGCGCAAGGTCAGCCGCCGAAGATCAACAGAAACAGAGAGGGTGTCGGCATGTGAATGTCTGCACCTTCGCCCAACCTGAACCATGCCGGTCCAGGTGTATTCATTCTACATCTTCGACAGACACAGTACGCTCCTGCCTTTTCCCGGCCGACAACTTGGCCGTTTCTCAATGGATTGACTAACGTCTGAACTCTCCTCCAGCCGAGTGCGTGTACAGCAAACTATGGATATCCGCACCGCCGCCGGGGTCGATATCGTCGAGTGAGGGCGCCGCGTCCTCGGCGGGCGCAGCAGGAACAGCAGCCGCAGCAGCAGCACCCCCGGCCGCCGTCGCCGCCCCGACGGCGAGCAGCATCAAGCGGGCCGGCGACGATGCGAAGCTCATCTTCGGCACCGTCTTCTCGCTGCGCAACATGGCGCGCAAGCTCGGCGGCGACGACGACGCCTTCATCAGCTACCGCACCGGCCAGTACAAGCTGCACTACTACGAGACCCCGACCAACCTGCGCTTCGCCCTGCTGACCGAGCCCGGCGCCCCGAGCATGCGCAACGTCCTGCACCAGATCTATATCAACCTCTGGGTCGAGTACGGTAAGTCGATGCCATATGGCCCCACCCAGTCGTGACAAGCCAAAAAGGGGGAAATCAAGTACACACAGAGGACGGTGAACCTCTGTGGCGCAGAATGATGGGATTCATGACCGAGAGTTGAAGACAAAAACTGACAATGACTTCATAGTTGTCAAAAATCCTCTATCCCCAGTCGAGCACAAGGGCGGCGAAGGTGTCAGGAACGAGATGTTCGAGATGGGATTGGACAAGTTTGTTCGCGGTCTGATGTAGAAACTGCCGAACCACTGATCCAGAGAAACGAAGAAACAAAATAGACCCATGGACGGCGGTCCCCAAAAGGTATGCATGGTCATGGACAGTACCATGCCTCCATATGATATCTCCTTTCAAAGCTGATATCACAAGCATCATCGTCTTTTGCTGCTTAGACAAGGCAGTGATGATTCAGAAGAAGGGAAGAGAAACTATCACAGCAGATCTTTCGTAGCTATGAGAATCTAATCTTATTGATACCCAAAGATTCATATCCAAATTGACAACGCAAGCTTGTGTAACAAATTTAGTATTGCTCTTGCGGGATGGCAGCAAATATTAAAAGATTCTTTTTCTGGAGCTTATCACAGATAGTTTCGTTCTATCGACGAGCCACAGCCGACGTGACATGACTCCTGTACAAAATGGTATCTTCTTTTACCAGTCCTTTCCGTGAACGCCGAGATACAATGCTGAAAACCCTCAGAGATGCTTCTTCGCCAAAACGCCAATTTTCAACCAATATATACATCCGGGGCTAGTTTGTGCGAGGCTTCTTGCTCATTGAGAAACCTCCAAAACCAGAGCCCGATCGCTTCTTGTTCTTTTCCATTTCTTCTCTCATGATGCGCTCTGCCTCGCTCATCTTCTTCTCTTGCTGGAAGGGATTGGGTTTCTTGGCTCCCCCGGCAAGAGCATTCTTTTTGGCCGCTGCGAAAACGTTCTTGGTTTGAGGCTTCGCTGCGCCAATCTTTAAGGATATAGGAGCTGGACCAGGGTTCGACTTTGCCTCGGCGGCTTCGGGTTGCGCCGCGTCCTTTGCTGTGTCCTCGCCCTTGGGAGGGCTCTCCGACTTGCCGTCTTGTTGTGCGGCGGGTTTGGCGCCAAACGATAGCTTGATCTTTTCGCCCTCGTCCCTCTTCAGCTCCCGCCCCTCCGCCTCCTCGGACTCATCCGCGCCGCCCTTTCTGGCTTCCGAGTCTTTCTGCGCGCGCTTGATCTGCTCGCGGATCAGGCGCTGCTCCCTCTCCTCGTCACCCTTGTCCTGCGCCTCCTTCCGCCGCACCGCCTCCCTCCTCCTCATGGCGTCCGGAGAGTCGTCGATCCACGCAATGTGTATGCCCTTCTCGTTCTCCTCGACGCGGCAGATGCCCTCGCGGCCGAGGTACTTTGCGAACTCGGTCAGGCTGGGCCACTTGGTGGCGTTCATGTGGACGTGCTCCTTGTTGGCAATGTACTCCTGGTAGAAGTGGTTGATGTTGACCTGCTTCTCGCCGTGGCCGGTGCGCAGGAGCGTCATGAAGTCGCGCTGGAACTGCCGGCTGAACTCGTTGATGACCTTCTTGGGGTCCTCGCCCACGACCATCATCTGCCGCACGTGCGACTCGGACTGCGTGTGCATCTTGAAGCCGTTCTCGTCGCGGCACTGCTTCTCGCAGACCTGGCAGTACCACCGCAGCCGCTGGAGTCCCTTGGACTTCATCTTGTTGTTCAGCGCCTTGACGGAGCCGGCCTCTGCTTTCCCCATCTTGGCGGTGTTGCGGTTGGTCGCGATGGGAAACTTTGTTGGATTATGGCAGAGGAAACGACGTTATCTTGCAGTCGACTAAAGCGAGAGACCCGTATAAGTTTGGTGCAGATAATTACAACAGAATACAGAAGGTGTTGTGGTTGATGGTGTTGCGACAAGAGAAAACGATCGTGAAAGGTACATGTAAAAGGTAAGGTTGATGAGTTGAATCATGCGACCCGTGGGGCATGCGTAGAAGGTGTCTAATGTAGCTTCCCGGGTTCCTAGCGGCAGAGGGGTCAGTGGCTAAATTGGAAAAAGCTTATCTCTTATCGGAATTGTCTCTCGAAAAGATCCCAGGTACGATACAATAACTTTTGAATATGATTGGGAGAAACACAAAAGCTCAGGTTGGTATTGGAATCTCTATATATCATCATGACAACCCTCTCGAAGAACTCCGAACGCCCAATGAATCGTGACCCCTCGCAGTTGAACTATAACACTCCGTCGTCATCTTCTTCCATTGCGCCTGAGGGCACTTGGGCGAGAACCGCAACATTTGCCTGTTTGACCTCGGCCATCTCATCGTCCAACTCTGAATCGTCGCTCTCATCGTCGTCCTCGTCATTCAGACCCGCGAAGGGATTTTGCCCTGTTGAAGCTGTCTTGTTGATGTCGCCCCAATCCTTGCGTCGCCTCTGAATGTTCCTCGAGCTGTCCTTGCTCTTCTCGACCTTGTTTTCAGTGCGCTCAATCACTGCGATGGCCTTGTCCTGTGCGCTTTCTTGTCTCTTCTTGGCCCTAGAGCTCTGGGCTCTGCCGCGCTTCTGTTTCTTGCTCACGCCGGCACCCTGGTGAATGGCCAGCACAGAAGGGCGGTGGTCGATGGTTTCCGCCGGGGCTCTGGCTTCCTTCAACGACTTGTCGGTGTCGATGTCAATCTCGGTGGCCCTCCTCGCTTCGCGCGAGTGCTTTGAAGGAGGAGCTACAATTAAGGTCAGTCTTGAGAAAAGCGCATACGTCTCTGTCCGAGTTTTCGTACCTCTCTTCTTGGTAATTCCTCCCTTTGCCATTGTTTTTTGGTATACTGGGATTTTCTCTTGTTTCTTGGGAGAGTGCGCACAACTGCTGTTCACAAAGACGTCGTTAAGGTAATGTATTGTTGCGCCAAAGTTAGTGCAGTGCGTGCAGATGCCCGCCGTGACAGATCCCTAAATTTTTGGGCATATCCCCCGCTGCGACGGCTGATAAGGGAGCCGATAAGCTTGTGATTGTCTATTTTAGCTCTGATCCCACTAAAAATCCCAGCGTCGAGTTTCCCAACAGCCCTGGCCATTGGCGCGCAAGCCATTATCGGTCAGACATCTGATCAGGATTACCAGACAACGACCTCCTCGAGACCCTTGCTCATGTGAGGCCACTTATTTCTTCTTTGAACGTATTCCGTGCTCTGGCATTTTCGTCTTTCTGCTACGCACGTCAAAGCAGCTTCCTCCCTTTTCAAGTCTCTACCCTCTCCCAGATCATGGCTGGTGCCTTCGTGCGTTCTGTCAACTCAACCATGACCAGAAGGTGCCTCCAGCCCTGAAGCACATCGCGACCACTACAACAATCCACCACCTCCTGCCATCGACCGTCTCATCGACGTCGTCGCGCCTGTAAACCCGAGTCCTCAGCATGGACCATCGATACGCCTCAAGATCTCACCAACCTCCCGGCAGTCACGCATCGCAATCCACTCAACATACTTGGCTCGAGTGGTCCAAAACCCCCACCGTCCTGATTGTCGCTGCCGGCATAGTATTCACGGCCTTCTACCAGTCACTTCACTCTTCACCTTTCCACCGACACCGACACCCGGGCGAGGTTCTGTGGGATTTCATCATCACTATTACACCGGCTGCGCTACTGTACGCACTCGACGACTGGCTCAACCCGTCCATGTTACACGGCCTCAAGTCCTCACGCCCACGAACCTTTGCTGCAAAGAGCGACTTGCTGAGAAAGCTGCTAGGCATGGATCAGCCAGGGGGCGGCATCATTGGCACTGTCGCCAGCGCTTCCAAGAGCACTCTGTCTACACTGTCTGGCCTTCCATCCTTTAAGAGTGATCGCAGCAAGCCCGCCGGTCTAGGAAACACAGATTATTCCTGCTTTCAAAACAGCATTCTCCAAGGCCTGGTCTCGCTCGAACCCCTTCCAGATTATCTCGACAGCGCAAGAACAGATTCAGATTCAGATGATCAATCATCAAAGGATGGCTCTGCGAGCAGCTTGCAACAGCTGATTCGTCAGCTCAAAGATCACGAGAACAATGGGAAAACCCTCTGGACGCCTGCTAAGCTCAAGTCGCTCCACAGCTGGGAGCAGCAAGATGCGCAGGAATATTTTGCCAAACTCCTGGACGAGATCGAAAAGGAGGTTGTAAAAACTGCAAAGGACCAGACAAAACAGTCTGGCTTGGAATCCGCATTGAACAAGGATGACACGGAGAGCCAACACAGCGACGACAGCGGGTACCAATCTGTTAGCACATCATCCAAAGCAAGCTCCGAAACAAAGATTGCCCGCAACCCCCTCGAAGGAATGACGGCACAACGGGTCGCCTGTGTTCAGTGTGGATATTCGGACGGCCTATCGCTACAGCCATTCAACTGTATTACGCTCAATCTCGGCGTGGGGACGATGCAACATGACTTGTACGAATTGCTCGACTCTTATACACAACTCGAGCCCATCGAGCAGGTTGAGTGTAACAAGTGCACGCTTCTTAAGGCGAGGCAGCTCCAAACCGTGGTTCTCGAACATCTCGCCGGTAAGGCCGAAGTCATAGTGCAAGCAGCGAGATCGCGGCTCCAAGCGGTAGAACAGGCATTGGAAGAGGACGACTTTGAAGAAAAGACACTGAAAGAAAAGTGCAAGATCTCGGCGCAACATCGCTCGAGCTCGACGAAAACAAAACAGGTTGTGATCGCTAGGCCGCCTAAGAGTCTTGCCGTACACGTCAACCGTTCTGTTTTCGATTTCAACACTGGTAGCATGTGGAAAAACATGGCTGCCGTCAAGTTCCCTCAGACTCTCGACCTAGGCCCTTGGTGTCTGGGTAGTGCCGATAACACCGCTGCGTTTCGCAAGCAGTCCTTGGTGAATATCGAGAAAGACGACATTAGCCGTGATCAGGAAACTTGGGTGTCGGATCCCAAGTCGTCAATGATAGCCGGCGCCCGGCATCCATCGCAGATCAGCGGACCGATATATGAGCTGCGTGCTGTCGTCACACATCAAGGGCAGCATGAGAACGGCCACTATATCTGCTATCGAAAGCACAATTCGAAAGAAAGCAGCAAGTCTCGAACGAGCTCGTCTGACGCGGAGACGGAGTCCACAGATGCGGAGAAGAGTTCCACCGACTCTAACACGGACGAAGAGGACACGGAGAAATGGTGGCGACTCAGCGATGAAAGCGTCTGGGATGTCACGCAAGAGGACGTCCTAGGCCAAGGCGGAGTCTTTATGCTGTTTTATGACTGCGTGGACCCTCAATCGATCCTAACATCCGAGCTGGACACCGAGCAAGCTGCAGAAGTACCACGGGAAGTGCCATCTCTTCAATCGCTATCTCTGACAGCTCAAGACGAATCTACAAGCGAAGATGGAATCGGCGCGCTGGCCATCGAACAGGCACTGAATGTTACGGCTCTGGCAAGAGACAACTTTGTCAGTGAGCTTTTGAGTAGGCCAAACTCCTGAAATGCGTCATTGCCAGACCGAACTTTGGCGGATCACCGACTCTAGACTTGAAAAGTATGAAGAGAGTACTTCATCTAGACAGCATTGTGTCGACTCTCTCCCGGCGAAGACCGGGTAGTACAAGACAGCTCGGCGCACAAGGAGACAGTAAACATAGGCTGTAGATTTCACGGAATCATGATTCACTCCAGTAAATCGATTGAGCGATGACTAGGACCAATCAATCGACTTAGCAGCATAGCGATGGCGTTCTGATCAATGGTATACTATATAGGTAGTGAATACCAGACATGTTTCTGACAAAGCACCCGTCCTACCAGTGCAATATCATCAGCTAGTGAAATTCACCCAAATGTGCACTGTCGTGAAGTGACGATTATGCAAATAAAATTGCAGCCTAGGTAGCTTGTGGCTCTGGGTAGCGCGTGTAAACCATGACGAGTCTCAGATATACATGATTCTAGTGACAGTAAGAGTAACTTAAGCTTGAATCTGAGTACAGACATGCCAAGAACTGATCTGGCGAAAAGATCATATTGCAGGATTAGGTATAATATCGCCTAGGAATAGCTTGAGCTCTTGGACTTTATACTTTATCGCTTATCGTTCCTGCTGCCCCACTTATGCAGCATCCAAGCTCCATTCTAAATCATCAAGCAACGAGGTTTTTCAGGACCAGGGGTCAAAAAAATAGACTAAAGGTCAAAACAGCGGGTCCACGCCACACTAGCCACATGCATAAAATTCATAAAATCTTGCATAATTTTTTTAAAAAAAAGATTTTTTAAAAAATATAATTTTATTATAATTTTTAAGCATATGCCGAGTATATGCTTAAGGAAAAATAAATATTTTTTTTAAATTTTATTAAAAATAAAAATAAAAATAAATAATTAAAAATAATAATAATATATTATATTATTTTATAATATATAATAAATTTATATTTTTTAATAAAATATATTAATATATATTAATATTTTTGTTAATATATTTAATAAAAATTAAAAAAATTAAAAAAATATCGAAAAATATAAAATTAAAATATATAAAATAAATATTTTAAATATTAATAAATAATTTTAAAATTTACCGATATTATAATATATAATTTATAATAAATAAATAATATAAATAATATAAACGTAATATAAATTATAAAAAACGTTATAATATATATATTTATATAATTTTTATATTATTAAATTAATTAATTAATTAAAATATCGAAATTAATATTTTATATAATTTAATAATCGATTTAAATTTATAATTAAATAAATATATATATTATAATAACCGGGTATTTATAATAATATTTAAAGTATTATTATTTATAAAAATAAATTAAATAATATTAAATTATTAAAAAATATTTATATTATTTAAATATAATATTTTTATAAAATATATTATTATATATAATTACGGTATTATTAAGGCGAATTTTAAATATAAATTAATAAAAATATATAATAAAAATATAATTTATTAATAAAGCTTTATTAATTTAATAAATATTATAATTAATATTTATTTATATTTATTTATTAATGCGTGGACTTTAAAAGGCTGTAAGCTAGCTTTGCACGGGGTTAGCTCGTGCCCCACCCAATCAGGGGCCACGCGCTATAAGTAAATAATAAGATCTTTTTATCTTAGGAAAATCCTCCGAATCCATCCTTTTACACACTTATATTTTAACCCTTATTTATACCCCTATCATTTATATTTATTTATATTTATTTATATTTATTTATATTTATTTATATTTATTTATATTTATTTATATTTATTTATATTTATTTATATTTATTTATATTTATTTATATTTATTTATATTTATTTATATTTATTTATATTTATTTATTTATATTTATTTATATTTATTTATATTTATTTATATTTATTTATATTTATATATTCCCGGGCATATGCTCGGTATATGCTAAAATATTTTTTATAATATATATATATATATATATATATTTTAAAAAACAAGCTTCGCGGGTTAAAGTCAGGTTAGGGTTATACGTGCATAAAATGGCTGTGGCGCACGCCCCGCTATTTTGACCTCTAGTCTATTTTTTTGACCCCTGGTCAGTTCGGGCTCCAAGCAACGGCGTGCTCTCCGTAAACTTAAGCTCCAGTTCCTTCAAGTATTAGCAGCCACTCACTCCCTTTGGCACTTTCTGGCGCCCAAATCACAACTCAGCGCAACGCGAAACGAAAGCAGCTCGGCACCTAACGTCCGTCATCCGAGATCGAGCTGTCAGAGATCATTTTGCCCGGCTCGAAAGTTTTCCAGCGCATCGAAGGGGCTCCCTCCCTCTCACGGGTCGATTTACAGGCTTGACACAATCCAGACGCCCACCTGCAGCGCCCCCAACCCGCCGCACGCGGAGAGGCACGACGAACGACGGAAAACATGGTCATCAAGCCGCGCATCCAGCGGCACTACGCCGGCAAGGCGCGGGGCGGCGACTCGTCTTCCGAGGACAGCTCCGACGACGAGCAGCCGCAACAGCAGCAGCAGCAGAAGAAGAAGACCCCGGCGCCGCCGCCCAAGGTGCCCTCGGCAGGCAGGATCATCAGCTCGGGCCACGCGCCCGTCCGCCCGGCGCCGCAGGAGCAGAAGCGCGTAACAGCCGAGGAGCTCGAGAGGAAAGCCGCCGAGGAGGGTTTCGTGACCGAGGAGGAGAGCGGAGGCGACGACGCAGGACCCGGCGGCAAGGATGGCGATGACGACGAATCGAGCTCGGGAGAGGAAGAGGATGACAGCGACGAGGAGGAGAGCAGCGACGAGGACGACAGGCCAAGGCGGAATCTCATGATCCGGCCCAAGTTCATCCCCAAGTCACAGCGCAACGCGGCGCAAGGGGGAGGGCCGGCGGCGGGCGGCGCTGAGGACCCGGACAAGGCAGAGAAGGAGGAGGCGGCGCGCCGGCAGGCCGAGGCGGACGCCATGATCGAGGAGCAGATCCGCAAGGACCAGGCGGCCCGGGCGGCGGGGCGCATGTTCTGGGAGGACGGCGACGAGGCCGGAAACCAAGGATCGGACGTGGACACGGAGGACGACGTGGACCCCGAGGCCGAGGCCGCGGCGTGGAAGGTGCGCGAGCTGCGGCGCATCAAGCGGGACCGCGAGGCCGTCGAGGCGCGCGAGCGCGAGATCGCCGAGGTCGAGCGCCGCCGCAACCTGACCGAGGAGGAGCGCCGCGCCGAGGACGAGGCGCACCTGGCCAGGCAGCGCGACGAGCGCGACGGCCGCGGCAAGATGGCCTTCATGGGCAAGTACTTCCACAAGGGCGCCTTCTTCCAGGACTCGGAGGAGGCGGGCGCGCTCGCCGCCCGCGACGTCATGGGCGCCCGCTTCGAGGACGAGGTCGACCGCTCCCTGCTGCCCGCCGCCCTGCAGATGCGCGACGCCACCAAGCTCGGCCGCAAGGGCGCCTCCAAGTACCGCGACCTCAAGTCCGAGGACACGGGCCGCTGGGGCGAGTTCCGGGACCACCGGCCGGGCCGCGAGATGAGGGATGGCGGCGACTGGAGAGGCAACAGGGACAGGGACGGGCCCGGCGGCGCCAATGCCATACCGCTGGGCGACAGGAGAAAAGACGGCGGCGACGCCAGGGATCGGAGTGACTACAGGCCGCGGGATGACGGCGACCGCCCGAGGAGGCGGCGGTCGAATTCTAGGAGCAGGTCGCCGAGGAGAGATCGCGATCGCGACGATTATGGTCACAGGCGGAAGAGGGACTCGTCGCGGGAGGCTGATCGCTACGATAGTGACAAGCGGAGACGGGTGGACTCGAGGTAGAAGGGGTAATAACTCTACGTTGTGAATATATTCTTGGCGAAACACAACTGCAAAGCTGTCAAATACAACTTTTCGGTTTGCTGTGACTTCCAGCAATATGGTCATGTTGATCGAGCATGTCATATGTAATCAAGACCCCAGCTTTTACAGCCATGGACAAAATCACAGATTCATCGGTGACTTTCAATGACATCAGCAGACTATTGGCCGACAAGTATCTTCAACATGATTATTTACACCGTAGTAACATGTGGCAATCATTTTTATATCCTCGTAATCTCAATCCTGGCTCTCTCAAACACCTTGTGACTGACCATGGCACTTCCAACTTCTTCCGCCCCCAGCTTGGGCGGGTACAGTGTCATGCGGGCATAAGTACCGGCGCCTCTGCGTTTCGAGAGGTAGCCGGGATTGATGACCAGCACGCTCTCGACGACCTGTCATGTCTGTCAGCACGGGGAGTCATTTCCACACATCGTCATGTAAAGACGGGGTGCCGGCGTGATATTTCTTACCTTGGCAAAAGGCGGCAGCGCGCTGGGCACGACCAACACATCAGGCCGGACGTTGACCATGTCGCCCAGCCTGAGGTAACTCGTGTCGAGCATGGACCCCGTGGCGACGCCGTCCGCCGTGCCCGTCTTGGGCAGCTTGGTCCGGTCCATGGGCGGGAAGAGAGGGAAGTAGTGCCGCTGCTCGATGAGGTACCGCGGCAGGCGGCTCAGCAGCTGCGCGTCGCTCGGCCGCCCGCCCACGAGCTCCTCGGACCGCAGCTCGAACAGCGGGTCCTGCGAGGAGATGCCCATGACGACCTCGTTCAGAGACAGGGCCATTGGGTTGCCGACGATGCGTACTTGCCTCGGGAGGCCCGTTTCCTTCTTCGGGAAAGGGTCCTGAGGCCAGGAGACATGCTTGGCAATGATGTCGCGCACCGAAGGCACCAGGAGGATCGTGACCGCCGGGTTGGAAGCGGCCAGGCGTATCAGGGCGGGCGAGATCATGTACTTGAAGACGGTGACCATTGTGGCCGATTCATCGACTGGTGCATCCTCTGGCAGGTCAAAATCGCCGGTGGCAATGAGAGGGTGGTCCACGTCGATAAAAGGCCCAGTCAAGACGAGGGCATCGGCGTACGTATCGGCGGCTTGGCTGCAGAGGGCATGGAGCGGCTCAAAATCCAAGTTGTCGTCCGCCGTATAGGGACCCGATGCAAATATGACGTTCAGGGGCGCGGGTTCGTCGTCGGACTCCATGGCATCCGGCCCTCCCCTCAGCCTTTCTCGGTGCGTCTCGATGGCCGCGGGCGTCGACGCGCGGCATTGTGGAGCAGGGGAATCTGGAGTACTTCTGTAACGGTGAAATCGGTTCCTGATGTGTTGATGCCCTTGAACGCAACAACCTGACCCGGGAAGAACTGGAACCCCGTGAGCTTTTTCAGGTTCAGAGGTATTCTGAGGCCACCTCCCGTCCTCCTCGAGGTCTCCAGAACCAAGGAAGCAGCATTCAGCTTGCCCTCCAAGGAATCGGATGCGATCCTACCGACCGCGTAGATCTCCGAGGTACTCTGACTTGCTGCGCTTCCAAACTCTGCGTCATCGAGCTTGTAGTGCTCTTTCACGATGCCCTGGAACTCATCTATCCTGTCGTCCAGAATCTCTGACGCTTCCGATAATTTCATGGCGAGGGGCTTGTATGCTAGTTTCTTTTGATCAGACGCCGCTGTGAGCTTGATGCGAGACTCTCCATAAGGCGCGATCGGGGGTTCTGCGGGTTTCAGGTGGTTGTTGAGCACCTCAGTCACATCTCCGGCGTTTTGTCTATCATTAAAAGCAGCGACCCTAAATCTGTCAGTAGTTTGCTTCCCTCCTGGGTGAAAGCAACTCACTTGGTGGTGGAGTTCATGTCATTCAGATGCCGGTCCACGGTGTTGGACATCCTAGCATCCGGCGAGCTATCTGGATGACCGCCTTTGACCCGTGACACGGAGGGGGTTTCCGGCTTCCGCCTCGCCGACGAGTTTCTGTTCAATTTTGCTGCGCCGGGTGTAGTCATGCCCTCCAAGCTGCAGTCAAGGTCAGTATTCTGTTTGGCTTTATCTATAGCGCAAGAGAAATGGCCACTGACATGCCAAACACATCACCGGCGTTGACGTTGCCCTTGCCCGTCGCCCGGGGGGTTGCGCCCGCCCTCTTTTCCGTCTTGACATGAGCATGCTGAGTGCGCGACTCGCGCTCCAGGGCGTCCTGTATGTCACGCTTCAGATTTCGAAGTGTGTCGACGGATAGCTTCATCTCGTCCATATCCAACTTGATACAGTAGCTCTCCCATTTGAAGAACAAGTCCTGGGCCGACAGGGAGTAGAGGCGCATGATGGACTGCAGCTCGGCCAGCATGTCGGGCTCGAGGGGCTTGTCGCCCAGAGCGAAGCGCTCATTGAGTTCCTGAACTTCCGCATCCGCCATCTCGACTTGGTGTAAGAAAGGTCTTCAGAATTGAAAATATATGATTATAAAAAAAAGGCTCAACCAGCGGAGCAGAAGATGATGACTTTGCAACCTAGATGGGTTGATTTCTGTTCAACGTTAAAGTTTCCCAGGCACGAGACGCGACTAAGACGCGTCGAGATGCTAAAGTGGTTTTATGGCGGGGTCATTCAATTGATGCGAGCCTGACTAAGAAAGGTACCTGGGTACATACATGCCTTCGTTTTCTATACAATACATCGTAGACCAAGATGCAAGTCTGTCATTGGCACGCTCCCAAGAGACTTATAAATGTACCAATGTTTACCAAGATTTGCAATCCATTTTTTTTTTTAGCATGATCAGTTACAAACAGTCGCTCGAGCACTATTTGCTGCTGTTGTGCCTGAGTCTCTGAGGATAGATGCCGTCTCCATGGCGTGGTCCTCACAGGGGTTTGGTTATGGCCAACACACAGCAAGTCGTCAAGTGACTCTGTGTTCACGAATACGATCGAGCACAGCTCCCTCATCCGTGAATAAAATGCATATTGGTCGCAAGAGATCGACAGGGACTTTGCAGTATGTAGTACAGAGTATTGCGAAAGTCAATGGCACTGTGGACCACCCCTGAATTGCTACTAGAAAGAAGAGTGCTCCCTTGTTTGCCTACACTTACCCAGTCGCCTTGAGATCTCTAGTATTACGAAGGCTAATGGTTGGATCCCAGTTAGGTATAAGACAAACAATAACATGCTCTAGTTTGACCTTTTATATGATGGCCTGGACACTAACGATGACTTTTTGTAAACCTTTCAGATGCCGACACATTATTCATGAGAGCGCCGACATCGCTTTGTGCATATTTATGTCCCACGTTCAAACATGAATATACGCAATTGTCGAAATATCGGAGCCCGCGGGCACGTTTTACTGTAATCTATTTTACCATTGTAAAGCATCTCCTTAGGGTCCCCAGTGGCAGGCGCAATCTGCGGCTTTGCGTTGTTGGCATACGCGCCATCGTGTGTTCAGAGATTTGTCGAGCCACAAAAAAGATCCACGCCGGGCTGGAAGCCTGGGAGCACAACGGTGCACTCGGATGCGCACAAAGTCGAAGATCCAGAGAGAGAATTGCCCGAGAGAGAGACCGATGATACGGATGGAAGCAGTGTTGGAAGCAGTGGGTCGTGGCGGGGAGGCGCTGGAAGTTGCTGGAGCCCCAGGACGCTATTCCGTAGGAACCCAACGCCGCGGTTACCAGCACGTTAGCCTCATTTTGGGGGGAAGCATTGCAGCTGCAGGACACCCATAATTCAGGGCCTCCCCAGTAAAAAAGTGAGGTAGCAGTGCAGTTGGCAAGGCCCCCAGGCGGTCATCCCATCCAATTTTTGAGCTGAGCTGACTGCAGACTGGTCTTCGAATTTGACCATTTCGGGAATTAACGAAATTGACAAGCCCGTCCCGTTCTCTTTCGGACCCTGCGACCTTTTTTCTCTCTTCACACCTCCTCTCTCTCTCTGCTCGGTCTGCGTTACTTGCCTCCCTGCTTCCAAGATAGATCTGCTTTTTTATTCACTCTCCGCCTAGACTTTCTCTGAATTGCTTGCCCAAGGTCAGCCCGTGGTTTTTACTGCCTAGCAAAAACACTCAAGTCACGCACCCATACCGCCACTTTCGCCGTTTTTCGGCCACCCATAGCAACCATGGCAGCACCCCTGAAAACACCACTTCTGGCCCCGGCTTCCCACTGCGTGCCGCCGGAGAGGGCCGTCATCAACGAGGAGCAGCAGTCCAAGTATGACTGGCTATTGGAAAAGGCAAAGGGCTGGAAAGATATTCCTTCCACCCAGGGCAAGGCCGGTCCGCTCACCGAGCGCGAGAGGCAGTGGCTCACCCGCGAGTGTCTGCTGCGGTATCTGCGCGCCGTCAAGTGGAAGAAGGAGGATGCCGAGAAGCGCATCATCGAGACACTGACCTGGCGGAGAGAGTACGGCGTGGACGAGCTCACTGCCGACCACATCTCGCCAGAGAATGAGACGGGAAAGCAGATCATTCTCGGCTTCGATAAGCAGGGCAGGCCGTGCCAGTACCTGAACCCGGGCCGCCAGAACACCGAGGTTTCTCCCCGGCAGGTGCAGCACCTGGTGTTCATGGTGGAGCGCGTGATCGAGCTCATGCCGCCCCAGCAGGAGACCTTGGCTCTGCTGATCAACTTCAAGTCTGGCAAGAGCAGGACAAACACGGCACCTGGTATTGGCCAGGGCAAGGAAGTCCTGAACATTCTGCAGACCCACTACCCAGAGAGACTGGGCAAGGCGCTCATCATCAATGGTAAAACGACCCCGACATGACATTTCTGGCGCTTTCGTATTTGCTGACACCTGAAACAGTGCCTTTTATCGTCTGGGGTTTCTTCAAGCTCATCACGCCATTTATTGATCCTCTGACTAGGGAAAAGCTCAAGTTCAACGAGGACATGACGCAATATGTCCCCAAGGAGCAGCTGTGGAAGGAATTCAATGGCGAGCTTGACTTTGACTATGACCACTCTACGTACTGGCCTGCACTCATGAAGCTTTGCGAGGAGAGACGTGCAGCACGCACAAAGCGATGGGAAGAAGGCGGCAAGCACATTGGTGAGCTCGAGGACTACCTGGCCGGACAGCTTCCTCACGGCCTCACGGTTCCCGCCATCAAGGAAATCGACAAGGAACGTTCCAGCACCTCGGATACCGAGATTGACCCCCAAGAGCTCGTACAGAGGCTGGAGTCTGTCAAGGTCACAGATGAGAGGCCTGCCGTTTTTGATGCACCGCCGCCAACATCGCCGCTTCCCGAGTCTCATAACGCAGCATAAATAATAAAGAAGAACGACTTACATCGGATGATTGGACATAGATCAATTGAGGACATACATGTACATAGATACTATAGATGGACTAGAGTCTAAAAAAGAGCGGGCAGCAACCAGATAATGTAACCATTCAATATCTTCATACTTGTTGACTTGGAGTACAACAAACCCCGGACCGTTGGACCGTTTGTACCTATCAGACCCCGGCCAACTGCTAGAGTTGCAGCGGGCGCATTCCGCGTTAGATAGGGCGGCCCCACACCAAACCAACGTCAACCCCAAGTCGACCCTGGCAGCAGGCGCCCCGAACGGTCAATTGGGAGCTCTTCTCTTCCGAATCACATATACACATCTGCAGCAATGTCGAATTTCCAACCGACAAAGGGCCTGGGAGGCTCCAGCAAAGAGTCGCCTGGCCTCCGGTACCCGACAAATGGCAAGACCATCTACCACCGGCCGCTGAACCGGACCAAGACGGCCGAGCTCAGCGGCGCCGCCTTTGCCTACCTGTTCTCCGAGATGGTTGGTTATGCGTCCAACAAGATCGCAAGCATTCAGGATCTGGAGAAGCGGTAAGTAGTCTCGTAACTCGGGTTGCAAATGCAGTCTCCCAGTACCATCATCTACCAACCGGTCCCGTCGAAGATGCGCTCTTCCTGTCATTGCGCAACTCCAAGTCCCCTGACTGACTCTCGCGCCCCCAAACTTGCAGACTCAACACGGCCGGCCACCCGATCGGGCTCAAGCTCCTCGACCTCCTCCTGCACCGCGAGCCGGTGCGGACGCAGACGCGGCCGCTGACCATCATCCAGCTGCTGCACTTCATCAAGCTGAACCTGTGGCAGCACCTGTTCGGGCGGGCGGCCGACGGGCTGGAGAAGTCGTCGGACCCGTCCAAGCCCGACGAGTACATGATCATCGACAACGAGCCGCTGGTGAACCGCTACGTCTCGGTCCCCCGCAACATGGACCAGCTCAACTGCGCCGCCTACGTCGCCGGCATCGTCGAGGGCGTCTGCGACGGCTCCGGCTTCGCCGCCCGCGTCTCGGCCCACACCGTCCGCCAGCCCGGCGAGGAGGAGGGCCGCGAGATGTGGCCTGGCCGCACCGTCTTTCTGGTCAAGTTCTCCCCCGAAGTCATGGAGCGCGAGGGGTTCCTGGGCAAGAGCTAGATGAGGATAATCAAGACTACTGGAGAGGTAGTGAAAGCACAGACAAGGGTGCTATTCGCCGGGCTAGAGAATCAACTCGCGATCGTCGACTCTCCACGCGGGAGAAAAGGAACAAGCAATGATAGGGAAAGAAAAACGACGCTCGATGAAAGCGCAAAGATTCGTGGTATACAAGTCTCAGGGGATACACAGTAATTACCCCTTTACAGAGAGACGCATATGGATTGGAAGATATACCCACGCGACAAGACACGACATGAAAGAAAGGGGAACCAGCATCCCGAATATTGATTTAGCGCAATGGAAATGCAAATGCTTCTGATTTTTCTCTTGGTCGACCTGATTTTGTCTCCCTTGAATTATGCCCACGTCGTCCTGTGTAAACGCCGCCAACGCCATGCCGTGATCTCTTTTTTCCCTGGGCCGATGCTTGTAATGGCCTGAAACGCATTTCCTGCATAATACATGTATGCATCGTCATACGTGGTTCCCTCGTCTATTGGCCACGGACCACATCACGAAGCCACCACCCCCATCCCCATCCCGCCTCCCTCATAATCAATCACCGCGGTAGCCCCCTCGCCAACCCACCACCACTCCCCTTGGCACCAGCGCCCGCACCCACCGCCGCCGCGACGCCCCTGCCCCCTCCACCTCCACCTCCTCCTGCCCCTCCCGCCGCCGGTCCCTGGCTCATGAGCGCGCCGAGCCCGAGGTCGCGCCAGGCGGGCTCGCCGCGGCCGCGCTGCGTGGCCTTTTGGATGCCGAACGCGGCGTGCTGGTCGGGCACGACGTCGTCCTCGTCCTCGGGGTTGACGGGGCGGTGCTGCGGCGGGACCCAGACGTCGTCGTCGGGCAGGCGCGCGTGCGGGCCGCAGAAGTCCTCGAACAGGTCCGCGTGCCGGGCCGCGTGGAGGTGGATTTGGGTGTGGCACGAGTCTTTGTTCTGGGGGCCAACGGTTAGTGGAAGGAGAGTGAGGAGGGAAGAAGGACTGGGGGGAGGATGTTGGTTTGTGGGTGGATGGGTTTGTTTGGATATGGTGAGGTCTTCGAGATCTGCGAGTATGATGGCAACATGGTGTTTTCATTCGGGGATAACAAGCAAGTGGCAGGAACATAAGAGTAAGACTTTACCATGTTGAATATCTCGAATCAAATTGTACGCAGGTGAGTTTCCCACTGTTACAATGATCCAAAGCCCTTGTCGATTGGTTTCCCTGATCAGAGGGGATAGTAAAGTGAACTATTCTGTTCTTGTTGACTTTTGACAGCTGCTCCGGGCTTGGAGATGGGGCGCGCGGCACGAGCCGAAGTTGCAGCTTTGCTCCGGGTGCGGGGGACCACTTTATTAGAATGGTAGCGGGGCCATGTGCTTGATCTGCTAAAAACAGTGAACTGGAAAGGCAGCGATAAGAGCTGCGAAAAGAGGTGTGACGCAATCGCATTTACTAGTATGTGACGGTATTTTTTGGTTTACAACGTGATAATGATTCTCAACTCTGCCGACCGATATTCTATTTTGTACAATATAGCATTGCCAATATGTCTTTATGTTCGTGTTTCTACAATCAAGTAAGACTTTCAAGGGGTCCAGTCATTATTCTATTTCCCCTAAAGTAAATTGAAACCACTGCAAGACACTTCTTACACAACCATACAAGAAAAACATATCGTGCACCAATATATTGAAATGAGCGTCACCTATCCGACCGCATCTCTGGATCATGGACGTAGATCCCAGTATCACAAGAACCTGACAGGCAGAGAAAAGAAAAAAGTGATCAGCGCGTTACCCGAAGTGCCCGAGACGAATCTGTCGCTTGCTCGTGCAGTTTCAGAATTGGACATGGAGAAAAAAGCAATCTGCTGGATGCCGATCAGTGATCATCCAACGGCACGCCTGGATGAGCGTTTGATTAGAACTGCTGCGGCATATGTATGCAGGGAAATGCCATAACGAGATATGCAGCGCATGCACGCCATTGAATAAGATGTCATGTTCCCGTCAGATATACGCGTATCTGAACGTCCACTTTACAAGATAAGATCTCATGATTTCCATATATCGCCTTGAAATATGAGTCTCCTCAAGAGAACAGGGACAATTTTTGAAATGTTATTGTATTCATGGTACCAATGCTTTGTGTATGTAATAGGAGTGGTATCATGCATTTCTTCGACCCAATTCCAGTTCGCCAGTTCCGAGATTATATGCTGTCAGAGCAAGACGGTTTCTCGCCTGATCCAGCTTCGTTCTCGAGGTATCATCATAAAGCCGGTAACCCATCCCCGCGCGCAAAATGTCTTCTTCTTCTAAGCCAAATAAACGACAGTTAATCAACTTTCGGAGCTCCGTTTCCATTTCCTTTGCCGAAACGCCTTTGCCCAATGATTGAATCAAACGATTGATGAATGCACCCCGCTTTCCCCCGTATGCTTGAGAGTCTTTCTCAACCAATATTGTTGTCGCGCTTCTAGACTCGCTGCTGTTTTCGAAGTGAGACGCACGTCGGCTAACCCCGTCGGCGACCCGTAGTAATGTCGCTGCGGCTCCTATCCCGTCCAGCGCCCATACGAACAGCATCGCTGTAGCTCGGAATTGGCGGATTGTAATTCGAAGGCCGGAGCGTCGCAGCTGATGCTCCTCGGCTCCGCGTGGTCCGAATGAGTGGCGCTCGATCGCTATCCAGACTGCTTCGGGAGTCTTCAGCGTCCGACGACTCGGGGCTGGTGTACTCGGGCGGCGGGTGCGCGGCCTCATGGAGCCCAAGTCCGACCACATCAACCACGTGCTCTCCAGTCGTGTTTGCGGCATAGCTGCTACTACCTTCGCCAGCCTCATCGTTGGGCACCAGTTGAGCCAGGGAAATATCCGTAGGACTTCGCTGGGGTCCGGGGCTCGTTGGTGGTAATACCCTATAGTTTCCACTTCTCGTTCTCGCGTGACCCGTGTCCAGGGTTGGTCCTCGGCTGAAGGTCTGTACGGATTGCGAGTAGCTGTGGCCCCGTGCCAGCGACCCCACGTATCCATCTTTCCGGCCAGACTCGAGCAAGATGCTGCCTTGCTCGCTGCCATAAGGAGGCGGCGGCGCAAGACTGCCAGTCATGGGTGCCAGACCCCACTTCTTCACATTGGCTTCGATAAAGACAAAGCCAGCCTGTCCGAAGTTTACATGCACGATGCAAGGGCCGTTTGCGCCGATCGAGGGGAAGAAGTTGGGTGTCTTGAGGCCGTGAGCGACGTCTTCCAGCTTCTTGCCGTTGCGCGTAAAGAAAATAGTTCCAGTCCTTGGCCGGTATCCAATACCTATCACGTCGCCCTGAACAATGCCGGGTCCGTACGGAGTAGAAGTAAAGGGCTGATTAAATCGCCGGTGGCCAGTTGATGTATAAGCGACCGAGTATTTGTGGAATCCTAGAAAAACATCAGCACAGGGGAAATGTATCGAGACTTCCGTGCGACAACTTACCAGGTAGTCGGAACAATGGATACGGTTTCGTTGCCATGCCTATGCTCAGCAGGGTGTTCTCGGGCTTATCGTAGATTTTGGCCTCCCAGTAATACACTTCGTTTTGCTTGGGCACTGGCAGATTGCTCTGGACAGTGCATTCCGAGTCGAAGAACTCGACCTCTGTCCTGCCTTCGACAAAGCAGTTGGCGATTTCCAACTCGGGCTCAAACTCCCACGCAGACACGCCCTTCTCCTGGATGGCGAGATATTGTGACAAGGAAATGTCGGTCTGGACCGACTCTGGAGGATTTGATTGAATAAAGGCTGCAGTCGCGCTGGGTTAGTATATTCGTTTCTCACTTTCGCGTGCATGGACGAGTGGGCATGGATATCGTAAATGCAGCGGGAGAACAGTAACCTACCTTTCGCTCTTAGATACTCGGTCCGCGACATGTCGTCCATGGTCTCCAAGGCCTCGGCCTCCTCCCTCGCGAATGCCTGTTCATCGTCATATTCGCCGGGGCGCCCGATGCGATCGAGGAAAATGCGACCGGAAGTCGTGTAGCGGAAGAAGTAGATGACGAGGAAGATGAGGGCGATCAGGATGGCAGACCCAAAGGAGGAGAGGAGACCGATGATGACGCCGTTCATGGTGGGCGAACTCAGCGACATAGTCGTCGCAGCGTCGTGTGCTGAGATTCTCAAAGGGGGCTGGGGTTGAATCGGTCGCGGTCGGGTCGGCTTGGTGGTTGTTGGTGGTGAGTGTGGGTGTGTGAGGTGAGGGGCGCTACCGTTCGATTATGGTGCCGTCACCGTCTCGTGCCTGTCATCCGGGGTATCAGGCTAGGTCGAGGAGCGACGGCCTCGAAGCGACTAGAAACAGGGCGTAGACGGAGTTGAAGAAGGAAAAAGAGCAGATGGAAATGAAAGTGCGAGGGTCGACCTCGATCGCAAGTCAAGAAGGATAGATGAGGGGAGGAGAGTGCGATGGTGTGTGTTGTTTGGGGGAGACGAGACGATTGAGTTTGTGTTGGAGGAGGAGAATGGGAATGGATCGATGGATTGATTGATTGATTCGTCTCTGTCTGCCTCCCGAGCGGGTCGGAGGAGCCGGTGCGGTGCCAAAGGTGCGTGGACGACTGGGAACTCTGGAACTCTGGCTGGTCTGAATGGATGGAGTAGCTAAGGCTGCTGCTGCGCTGCGCTGGCCCAAGTGGCTCTACTTCTCGTGGGTACGGTGCGGTGCCAATGCAGGTGGGTTCTTGGGAAGAGGTGTGTGACAGTCGGAACCTCAGGTCAGGTCCTGGGGGAAGGGAAAAAAGGCTTGTGTGTCTGGCCGCTGCCCGCAGCTTTGTTTGTGCCTCTTTTTCTGGGCTGGGACGGGGGGTACCAGGACAAAACTTTGAACTTTCTCTAGATAAAGCTTCTCGGACCGCCAACTCCAGCAAACTTGCGGAACTTCTCCAGCTCAAAATTTGCAAGGGCGCGTTTCGATTTTTTCGCTCTGGTTTATTTTCATTTGGCTTATTTACTTCTTGTCCAGTTCATCGTGCATGTGCTTTTTTTTTCCTGTGTCGAGGGGGGAGAGGGGCGGGCGGTACATGTACGTAGATCCTCTGCCAGCGACAGGCACCTAATGCATCATAACCCACAGGCAAGACAGGCCTAGTACTTGATGCGTACGCAGGAGTCAGGACACAGACAATGCGCCCTGCCCAGGTCCAGAACAGAGAGTAGCTTGTCACCCAATCAAGCCGAGTGATCCGGAGCAGAGATGGAGTACAGCAAGCAGCGTTTTTCTTCTCTTTTCTTTTTTCGTAATTTTTTTCTCGGGTGGGAAATGGTGATTCCACTGGAAAGACCAGGAAGTAAAAAAAGAGTTATAATCGGTCGCAGCTGAACTGGCGATGCGCCCTCTCTCTCCACTAACCTAATGAGTTCGTCTGACAGGGGAACAAAAGAAAACCATTTGGAGCGGGATAAGCAAAAAAGGTCATCAAATTGGAGATGCGGGACAGACGACCAAAGTTTATTATCAGCCTGGCAGGAGAAGAGTTGTATCACCGGTAACATGTTGACTCTTATCACCGGTTCTACCTGGGGACTGGTGAAATGGGAATAGTCTAACCTGAGCAGATCCGGTGACAAAAGAATCCGCTTCACCCAGCTGACCTACAAGAAACAGAGGTTATCCTATCGGGGTTTCTCGTTGGTCACCAATCATTCATTACTCGTCACTCTATCTACGGATCAGATAGCATCAGTCATGTACCTCGTACTCTGTATTGTAATTACTGTATCGCCGCGAAAGAGGATACCTACTCACTTCACCCGCTACGGGTAAGCGATGCGCGACATTGGAGGACCAGGGGGGTTGATGATTCTGTCTCACATGGATGGTCTGTTTAGCAGATCGCATCTCATGCCATCTCATCACCCAGGTAGGTATCTTTTTTTTTTTCGTGGCGGGGGGGAAACTTTGTGCAAGGCCACAGGTCGCTCTGGCGACCATGCAGCCTGAAAACGAAAAAAGGCGAGGTCCCTGATGTCTGTCTTCAGCGCTGCCTGCTGGCTGCTAAAAGTGACGGATCCTGGAACCTGGAGTCTTCCAGTCTCGGTAGGCGGCTTGGGCGGGTTCCAGCATTTAGAACCCTGGACGCGCTGGAGTCCTGGACAGTGAGCAGCAGCGTGGCACTGCAGATGTGTAGCCCTTCAGAAGCCAGGAAACCCTTGCCAGCGCTCCCGTCGGCCCCAGCGCCCAGGATTGCAGCAGACCGATCGACATTTTTCCAATGTACCAAGGTTCTTTATTTATATTGATATTTTTGGCATTCGCTTGGGAAGAGTTTGGTTGGATCAATATCGACGAAATTCTGAATGGCCTCGGGTCACTATTGCAATACGACGAATACACCAACCTACAAGATCTAGAACAAAACCCCTTTTCTCTCCAGGCTTACGTATGTCTCGAACGTCTCATGCACTTGGCCTCCGAATTCCTGCGGCCTGCCCCCAGCCTCAGGGACTGCTTTGCGCCTAATGAAACAGCCGTCTTCTCGCCTTGCCATTATGCGGTGCCAATTCAGCTCCCCCATTTGGCCATGCGCGTTGCACTCTTTTGTTTCAAAAGGGGACCTGCTGTGCCTCTCTCCCCGGGTTACCGAATACTTTGTGTGAACGTGCTTTATATGAATTATCATTTTTATTTTTGGAAACACAAAAGATACAGCACTACACTACAATAGCAAGCGGCATCGCTGATCCCAAATCTTATCATGTATCTCGTGGATTTATCAGTTTATCTTAGCTGCCGTCCCCCGGCCTAAGATCGCTTTCATGCAGGGTCATGATAGTGCGTCATTGTCAGGATGGAAAAGCACAGCCTGCCCATCCATACAGCCTAGCTACACGCAGTTGCTGACTCGACTAGCCAGATTTTGTTGGACTGAAGTGTCCTGTTACTATTCAAGACTGCATCTTTTATCTATCAATGTCATGGCTGTTCTGAGGTTTGTATTTTGCTGATTTCCGATATCGGCTGTTCATTCGTGAGGTTTGGGATACTGTAGATGCGATTCTTGTGTTGGAATCATGACCAGGATCGCTGAAAGTTGTAGATTGGAGTGACCAAATGAAACTCATCGTCTTTGTTGTAGAATATCATTGGCAGCCCCATAGGACGCCTAGATGAAGTTGGAGCCGTTTTTGCGATTGCAGTCGTTGCCAACCATATCGACTGTCAGGCCAGAATATTCCGTGATACAGAGACATCCAGATGTCTTTCGTTGATACCTGGCACGTCTAGACTGTACTCTCACAAATATCCCGGTCGAACCTCCGGGTATGGTTGCGTAGTGGACATTGCTAAAGCTGCAGAGTCCCAGCGTTGCTAACGCGGACTTCTGCTTCGCCTTCTCGGTCGACTGCGACTGCGCTCTCTTCTGTCGCGCCTATCATCGGGGCTGCGCTCTCGTCTGGCTCGACGGTCCCTGTCCCTGTCCCGGTCACGATCTCCCCGATCGCGGTCTCGGCTCCGATCACGTTCGCGGCGTCGGCTCCGGCTTCTGCTCCTGCTGCGCCGTCTCTCGCGTCTGTCATCTCGGTCGCGATCCTTGTTCTTGTCGCGGCGGTCATCTCTGGTATCGTGGTCTCTCGTGCGACGATCCCGGGCCCGATCACGATCACGATCTCCCTCTCGATCCCGTTCTCTGTCTCGCTCGCGATCCCGGTCACGGTCAGTATCGCGCTCATTCTCACGATCTCTTCGTCTGTCTTCGCCAGGACGGTAACGGTCTATATCATCGCCTACTTGAGGCCCTGTGCGCTTGGCTTCGGGAGATCGCTCGCTGGTACTGCGTCTGTCATCGAGACCGGGAATAGGAAGGCCTTTCTGGCGGGCTTCACGCTGAGCGGCTAAATAGGCCTTGGCTTCTTGCTCGCGTTTCTTGATCTCGCCCACTTTCCAGACCTCGACGACATCTTGCTTGGACGCAGTGGTAGGACGTGATCGTGACCTGCTACGACGATCACGAGTCTTCTCTGTGCGTTCACTAGCCTTCTCGGGTTCCTTGGGCTCCTTGCTGCGGGCTCTTCTGGTGGAGCGGCTTCGGTCTCTGACTTCGGTGCGCAAACGCGATCGGCTTCTGTCCTTTCTCTCGACACGTTCGCGAGGCGAACGCGATCTTTCGCGGCGATCCGTTCGGTCACGCCTGTCGCGATCGTCGCGAAGACGCGATCTGCTACGCTCACGACGTCGGCTTCGACTCCGCTCCTTTCTATCCCTTGAACGGCTTCGGACTCGTCTGTCCCGATCATCCCGACGTCGAGAGGTACTGCGATCTCTGGCCCGCGCTTCTCCCGGCCGGTAATTGTTCTCATAAGCAAATCGACGAGCAGGAGTACGGCTGCGCTCTCTGCGCCTGGATCGGCTCCTTTCTCTTCTCTCCACCTTGCGTGAATGACTGCGCTCTCTCTCACGATTGCGATCCCGATCCGCGTCACGATCGCGTTCACGGTCACGTGGGCGTTCAGTCTCACGGTCGCGCTCCCTGTCCCGGTCTCGGTCCCGGTCTCGGTCTCGGCCACTATCTTGCCCACGCCCTCGTCGGTCATCGTCTCTTGCGCGATCTCGAGATCGGTTTCTTGTGTCGCGGGAAGCTGGAGCATCTCGGACAGAGGTTGCAACACTACCACGACGCTCTTCTCCAGAAGCTGGTACCTTCGGAACTCGTGATCCTTCTTTGACTGCATCGCTGTCTTTGGATGTTTTCGACTCTTTGACCTCTATCGTCGATGTGCTGATATCCTTCGAGTCCTTCGTCTCCTTTGATTCTTTCGGATCAGTGGCCGAGTCCTTGGACTCAGTCTTGTCGAGTGGGGCAGCCTTCTTTCCATCCGATGCAGTCTTTGGTGAATCACGACGGATAGGCTGAATAGCAGACGCGGGTTTCGTCTTCTTGGGAGGCGGTGCAAGAGCCTCATCGATTTCAATCTCAGGTTGTGGCTCGGCATTTCGCTTGCTCTCGCGCAAAAGGTCCGCCAACGCATCCCGCTCGAGTCTCTCAAGCTCCTCTTTCGACAAGCTCTTCTTCACTTCCTCAGGCCTGTGTCGCTCTCTTCCTTCACGAGAACGATCTCTTCGTCGTCGTTCGCGGCTGTCTCGCCTCCTGCTGCGGCTGCGGTCATGGTTTCTGTCGCGGTCCCGGCGGCGTGATCGGTCTCTGGATCTGGATCTGGAGCGCTTCTCCCGGCGTTGATCGCGAGAGCGTCTTCTAGCCTCTCTCTCCTTCTCACGCTCCTCGCGCTCCTTCTCCCTGGCAGCCCTTCGCTCGTCTCGCTCCTTTTGTCGCTGAAGTTCGCGGTCCGCCTCTTTAGCTTCGCGCTCTCGTCTTCGGGCATCTCGTTCTTCCTGTCGCTTTGCTTCGGCCTTTTCAGCTTCACGTTCACGGTGCTTCCTTTCCTCGCGCTCGATCTTGCGCTTCTCTTCTTCGATTTGCTCCTCCTTCTCCCTGAGAATGCGTCTTATGTTTTCGCGCTCCTGAAGACGGACCCCACTCTCCTGAGCATAGTCCAAGTCGGTCTTTGAGCCTCTCTCTTCCTCGGCCAGAGCGGCCTCCTCACCGATATCTGCTTTTCGTAGCTCACGAATGCGAGCCTCGATCGCTTTCACATCAATAAGCTGGTCAATGACCTCTTCTGCTTGCTGGTAGACGCCGGATCGGTCGAGAGCTCCATCAATAAGGGCGGCGGCCTTGCGGCGATCGAGAGTCAGAAGCTGTGAAGGATTCCGGTCCAGCTCCTTTTCCGCAACTCCAAGGATCGACTTCGTGACCTGGTTTTCGTAGTCCTGTTTGTACATGTCAGATCACAGACCCACGAAAATGCTTCGTGTAACCAATGATGGGCTCAAACTCACACTAGCCTCGAACTTATCCCAGACCTGCTTGCGGATCGCATCGTAACCTCCCTGCTTTTTGAAACTGTGCGCAAGACCCTCGATCGCCGTTCGTGTAGCCGTCGTAAGTGGCAGATCAGAAGCCTTGAACTTTCGGACGGTCGGGGCTGTGGTGGCCGGCGATGGCTCTGTAGGGGGCCCGTTGGCCATGTTGAGAGTCGACGCGGATGCCATTATTCGATTGAACGGGACATGAGGGTTTCAAAAATGCCTTCCACAGGCGCGAACAGGCTGCAACGATTGGGCGAATCAAAAGAGAGAGCTGGAAGCAAACGAAGAGACGTTGTTTGCGTAGTGAGGTTTGCAGCCAAAGCTCCGGTCAGTGGGCTAGGTGCATGCTCGTTGTTGTGACGCGCTCTTGCAGACGAGATGATTAATGACTGAAAAGAACTCTTTGAAGAATTAGATACGCCACAGGCGTAGTGAACGAAACAAATGATTCCGGTGACAGATCATCTGGGTGCTGGGTTGGAAGATGGACAGCGACAGTGAGCGAGTCGCAAGACGCCCTGATTGATTGAACGAATGAATGGGTGGGTGGAAATGTTGGAGCTGGCGCATTTTCCACGGTCGGAATTAAGCGCGTCTTGGCCCGTGCTCAAAAATGAACGTCTCTTAATGCCTTTAGCACAGGTACCGGAGTACCCAAGTAATGTAGGTACCCACTTCCACCTCCCAGTAGGCAAAACTTCGGCAGGTCGCTCGAGCTTCCGACTTCATGTCAATTGACGCTCCTCCAGCCTTCTGAGAGCTCCCCCCACGTAGAAGAGCCAATTCATCACAGCGTCAACCAATAGAAAGGCCGCCAAAGGTCAATCCACATATCACGACCTCCTCAAGTCGAAAACTTCCAACGACGACAGAAGAGCAAGCCCGCCCGCCGCGGCTCACATACAACAAACTACACACATCTCCGCTCCAACCGTCACGATGGTCTCGAGAATACTGTTCTGGTCTGGCTTTGGTACGATACCGACTTCCTTGCGTTTCCTTGGAATCTGGGCGCCTGCACATTCCGGGAGTTGAAAGCGAGATAGATGGACATGACTGAGAAACAAGAGACTAACACGTCACAGGCGTGGCCGTCCGCTTCTGGCAGCTCGGCCTCGAGATGCGCCCGCTCTTCAACCGCTCCTCGCTCTGGGCCTGGCCCCTCTTCGCCGGCGCGGGCGGCAGCTTCGGATACTGGCTGCAGGGCGTCGACGAGCGACAGACCAAGATGCTGGAGGACAGGAAATCCGTCATCCTCGAGAAGCGCGCGAGGAGGGCCGCCCGGGAGGCCGACCAGGTCGCCGCCGAGCACGCATAAATCCATCGGCCAGACGGAGGGGCGATGATGGCGACGACGACGACGATGCGTTGGCGGCTGGGAACAAAAGATGCTCGACCGGCAGGCAGATCAGAAAGAATGATCTCATCGACAAGATAGAAGGGGCGCCGTCGACTGTGTACATGTCACCAAGAAGAAGGCTGGCTGACCTAAAGAAGGAAAATGATACCGGGACCCGACGATATATCTAAGTCAGAGGGCTAGTCCGGCCGCCGAATAAAGACAACATTACAATCCGTGGGATGCTCCTCCCGCATTGATGATCTCCGATACTGAAATGTGAATATCTCGTACCATGCCAGAATCATGTCTTCGGGCATATATCGACATTTGCATCTCTTCCATAGATGCTCATGTTTTCGCACTGGCAAAGAGCAAACCATGACCCATTGCTGGGCGCCCGTCTCCTAGAGGTCGTTTTGTACTTCAGTGAGGATGCGGGAATCAGTAGAGGTCACATTTTGAATTGTTTCATTGATTTTGCTTAATTTACTTCTTATGTAGTCGTCATGTCTCTTGAGCTAGACAGATGACATGTAACATCTCGTACAAGTCAGTAGCTGTAACTACCACTCAAAGTCTTATCAGAAACCATGAAGATCCGTCCTCTCGACGGAAAATAAGTGTTCAACACATGACGTCGAGGCACTCGTTACCAAGTCTTCTTCGTTTCCAATGCCCATGATGCGAAACGAAACTTTGCAGAAACCAGATGCGGGATGGCCAGCGTAATGTAACCACCTTGAGCCTTTGTGGGTATTGATACCCACCAGGCTCCCTCGCCTATCTTGATGTCTTGAAAGGCTTGAGTGCGACCATCTTAGGAACTCTGTATACCTTGCCGCATATCTCCATTTCGACTTGATCCTCGGGACATGGCTCGAGTTTCAAACACTTCGGAAGCTGCCAAGATTTCCTCTCCTAGCTGAATTCTTCCAGCTTCCGAAGCAGGTCGGGGGCGGATCTCGGCTGGACGGTTCCCAGCTCTGTAGTCAAGAGATGGACGTATTTGTCCGGGGTGATATCAAACAGAAGACGGAATCCGCTCGCTTGACATCTCTCCGGGTCGATCTCGTTGTATGCTAGCGAGTCGGCGGGGACCCTTTCTGTGATGTTGATTGTCTGGCAGAGGACCGAGACATTCTTGCCAAGCTCGCTGGCAGTCATTGCAATGTCGGCCGTTCCAGCACGTGCGTACAGGGCACCACTGGCGAATACAGCGTCGGGTCCGAGGAGGACCTTGGTTGCCTTCTCCAGGTGATTGACAAGACCGCCGAAATCTCCGCTGTATGAAACATCAATGTCTGCTGCGGCCAAGGTCCTGGCCATGACCTGGCCAGGCTTTTCGTATGGGTCGTCAATAATAAAGACGGAGAATTTTGTGCCACATGCCTTGGCAAGCAACAACGAGCGCTCAACAACGGTGCTTCTGGCATAGGTGAGAATGACGTCGCCGTCTTGGATCGACTTGGCACCAGCCTCGGTGACTACCTCCTCTGCCACGGTGATGCGCTCCGTCACAAACGTGTCGATGGCTTGGCAGAGATCTCGCTTGGCGTCATCCTCGCTGGCATCCATGTCGATCTTGCTAACCTGGAGCTTCAGCCACTTAATTGCATTTCCCATAGAATAGCACATCGTCCGGCAAGCGGTCAGGTACTCGATTTGTGGATTCAGAACATGTGGTGTAAAGTGCCTGGCAAGTGTGTGGCCGGGAGGGGTGGTGTATGATTGGATGACCTGGACAATGTTAGTACCTTGGCGAGAGAGACTCGAGCGACAAGCTCACCTTCTTGAATGCGAGAAGCGTCGCGCGCAGTCTTGTGATGCTCTCATCAATGGCAAACGTAGCCATCTGCTGTCCCAGAGCGAGAACCACGGGGTGCACATCCTTGTCGGCCTGAGTAATGGCTGTTCTCTTAGCCATAGCCAAGTACGAAAAGCACTCTGGAATTTGTGTCTTTTGCTCCGTGACGATTGCGGTGGGTGCTTTTGTCAGAGCAGGTCTGCCTCCCTGCGCAGCGGCAGCTCCATCTTTGCCCTTGGACTTGCCCTTTACCTCGGAGGCTGCAGGGCCAAGCTGAAGCGGGTGGGAGGACACGGCTGCCTCTGCCTTGGACACCTCCTTGGTGTTCTTCTGTTGTGCTCTGCGGGCGGCCTTGTCTGCCTTGGCCTTGGCCTTCAGCTCGGCGCCCGTGAGCTTCTTCTCTCCAGCGGCAGCAGCATCTGCAGGCTTCTTGCCGTCCTTGTCCGTGGCAGGCTTCACATCCTTTGCGGCAGCCGTGTCGACGTTCGATGGTGCGCTCTCAGGCTGCTGAGCTGGTGCGCCAGTCGCGGGCGCACCATTGGTTTGTTCGGACATGACTTGCTCCTTTGGTCTGGTCTTGTCGTTCGCGAGGGGTTGCTGGTTGATGCGCAATAAATTTTCGTGTGCGCCGATCTCGGGACTGGTTCGCTTCTTGGTGGTCAGGTAGGCAGAGTTGCAGCTGCGGTCGACGGCGATCGAGAATTTGGTATGCGCAGAAAGAAAATGGCAACTGTGTAACTTTTTCGAACCTTGTACCGGTCGTGATTCCGCGAAAGCTGGTTGATTGACTCACACATGCACAATGCCATAAATTTCGACGTGGGGCATTTTTCGAGTCGAGGGTACGTACCGATTTCAGCGCCTCAATGGGCATTGGGCGCTTCCACTTGCCCATCAATCAATTGATCCCAGTGCCCCCGCTGTCAGTTTTCCCCGCTGCACGCTAACAGCCGGGCGCCCAGGCTCGACTCCCAGCAGCCAGCAGCCAGCAGCCATCCCAACATGAAGAACCCCACCCCCAGCATGGAGTAGCTTACCTACCCCGGCGCTGCTTTGTGCAAAGCTTCGGCATCACGTCACCTCATAGGCCAAAACAGCATGTTTGATGGGTAAAATGCCTGTCTGTTATTCACGAGATAGTGGTCCGACCCGGGGTAGGTTTCCATAGTTCTCCAGCTCGTACGAAGTGTCTCCGATCTGGATGTTGGGGTTTGTTCTCCTCTCCGCATCTTATGTCCTCCTATCGTCTCTGACATATTTCAACCTGAAATCTGAACAATCCCAAGCGAATACATTTTACCACTCCAAAAATTGACCTTCTTCTGCCCTCGTGCCATATCTGAAGCAAGTATCCCCTCCCACTTCTCGCTTGGAAGTCGGAGCCTCCTCTTTCCTCAAACGTCATAAGTTATACTCCGCTCCGCTATACGAATAGTATCTAAGCAGGGCCTGTGATTGGATCCACACGATACCTGGCCTAGAAACAATCAATACTCTTCGAAAGGATCACTTTGCCTTAATTCCGTCGTCTATATAATAATTCTCACAATCGTCATCCTCGTCATTCTCTTTTGGTAGACGAGCAGGTTCACATCAATCATCATGTCTGCTAAACACTTTATTGATGATCCCACTCTACTGGTGAACTCCGCTCTGGAGTCCCTCACTTACACCAACCCCAAGGTCGCCCTGGACGCCGAGAACAAGATCATCTACCGAAGGCCCCAGGAGGGCGTGCCCACGCAGGTGTCCATCATCAGCGGCGGCGGCAGCGGCCACGAGCCCAGCTTCTCGGCGCTCGTCGGGCCGGGCCTGCTCTCCGCCGCCGTGGCCGGCACCATCTTCGCCTCGCCGAGCGCCGAGCAGGTCCGGCGGGCCATCTCGTCGCGGGTCGACACGGACCAGGGCGTGCTGGTGACCGTCATGAACTACACGGGCGACGTGCTCAACTTTGGCATGGCCGTCGAGAAGGCCAAGGCCGCCGGCATCCGCGCCGAGATGGTCGTCGTGGGCGACGACGTCGGCGTCGGCCGCGAGCGGGGCGGCAAGGTCGGCAGGCGCGGTATCGCCGGCACCGTCCTCGTTCAGAAGATCGCCGGCGCCTTGGCTGCGCGGGGCGCGAGCCTGGAGGATGTCCACAAGGTCGCCAAGCTGGCGGCGGACAACTTGGTCAGCGTCGGCGCCAGTCTGGAGCATGTCCACGTGCCCGGCCGCGCTCCTCCGGACCCTGGCTCCAAGGAGAACTTGGGCTTCAAGGAGGTGGAGATCGGTATGGGTATTCATAACGAGGCGGGCTCGGGAAGAGCAGAAGTTGAGTTGCCGGAACTCGTCAGCAGAATGCTCACGCAACTGCTGGACCAGAATGACAAGGATCGTGCGTTCCTCAAGATCAACTCGAACGAGGTGGTCCTGCTCGTCAACAACTTGGGGGGTGTCAGTGTACTCGAGCTGGGAGGAATCACTGCGGAAGTGGTGAAGCAGCTTGAGAAATGGGGCATTCGCCCTGTTCGCATCCTGAGCGGCACCTATATGACAAGCTTGAACGGCCTCGGTTTCAGTATATCGCTTTTGAATGTGGTCAACACAGACGTAAGTACAAGTTCCTGACCAATGTCAGTGATCAAATACAATAGAGGCAAGGCGCTGACACTATTTCATTATCAGATCGGCGGGCCCAGTATGCTTCAACTCCTGGATGCCCCAGCAGAGGCCAACGGTTGGGCTGCGCCCATTGCCAAGGAGACCTGGGAAGCCAAGAACACGGCGACCAGAGAAGACACGGCTGCTTCGGATCAAGGCGTCAAGGCCAGCGACCTGAAATACGATGCGGCAAAGGCCAATGATGCTCTCACAGCCGGCCTGGAGGCTGTTGTTGCAGCCGAGCCCGAGGTCACGAAATACGACACGATAGTGGGCGATGGAGACTGTGGTATTGGCCTCAAGAGAGGAGCTGAGGGTAAGTTCGTCCATCGATATTCCGGAAATGAAAACTCACATCACCAGGTATCCTGAAACTTCTGTCAAAGAATCCTCTGGCTGGAGATGCCGTGCTGGACCTAGCCAAGATCGTTTCTGTCGTCGAGACTGAGATGGATGGCACATCCGGCGCGCTTTACGCCATCTTCCTCAACTCTCTGGTCCACTCGTTGAAGTCGCAGAAGCCCAGCGACGCGTCGCCAAAGGTCTGGGCCGCTGCCTTGAAGCAGAGTTGTGATGCCCTTGCCAGGTATACACCTGCTCGTCCTGGCGACAGAACAGTGATTGATGCCCTGTACCCATTCGTCGAGACTCTCGAGAAGACGGGAGATCTGAAGAAGGCTGCTGAGGCGGCCAAGACCGCGGCCGAGGGCACCAAAGGTATGAAGGCCAGCCTGGGCAGGACAGTCTATGTTGGCGGATCGGGTTACGAGAAGGTTCCGGATCCCGGTGCTTGGGGATTGACGTGTTTCTTCCTCGGTCTCGCAGGCTTGAAGTCGGCTGCTGATGATGGCTGGGAGGCCATCTAGTGCTGTCATTAGTTGAGTAGATAGTATCACGGACAACATGATGTAGCGAATGAATATGAGCATCGTTTGGGACATGAAATTGTTGCATTATCTTGGGTTGTCCTCTGTCTCAAGATTTGCTTTTCGTCTGCTGTGGCCATGCTTCATCCGCCGACCGACCTTTTGAGCGTATTCATGTCCTGGAATTTCCTGCATGAGCGGGGTCCCGACTATTTCCCAGTCAACGCCCGAATCAAAGTGGCTGCCGGCATGTCATTTGTGCCATTAAAATCATGATTTTCCGTTTTCGACCTTCCGGCCGAGATCATGTGTCATATGTCCAGTAGACACAACAGGCTCCGTACATCAGCAGCAGCGCGGTCTCCTTAATCTTGCAGTCTTCGCCTTCCCCAGTCCGTAGTCCTCTTAACTCAGCAGCACCAGGATGACCGAGTCTCCTCTCAGGAACATCTTGGAGATGAAGCGGTCCTTGTTGACGGGCCTGCCCTTCTTGCCGCCCGACAGACGCGGGGTCTCCGTCCACATCTCCTTGACGTTCTCGAGGACCATGTTGCAGTGTCGGTCAAAGGCCTTGACGCGGGCCAGCAGCTTGCGGTTGTTGCGGATCGAGATCAGGACCTGCGTGTGGCTGCGAACGGCGGTCTGGAGGATGGACAGCGGCCCGCTGTTGAACTCGTACTCTTCTAGTTGCGCGATCTCATACTCTCTGTGAATAGTGTCAGTCGCATGTATATCGAGAACGTTGAGCATGCCGCGCACCCATGGCGCAGGCAGCTGTGAACATGGGAACGGCGAAAGGGCGACGATGCACGTACGTAAGCTCGTTGCGAGGCTTGGTGAGGAGATCCCTAGCTTTATGTTAGTCAATGGTATCTCAAAGTCATCGCGATCACAGGGTAACAAACTGAATCTTTGCGTCCGCCATCTTGGTTGTGTTGTGACTTTTCGGGAATGTGTGACAAAGTCGCGTGTTGGGTAGAACCAGCCAACGAGAAGCTGCGCGCGAGGCTGAAATGTGCCCCGTCGTGAATCCTCAAAAGTTCTCGGTCAGGCACCAGAGCTCTGGGGGTAAAAAAGTGGTCTGATTGGCTGCTCACCGAGCCGGGAGCTCAGTAGCGGATCCCTAGGCGCAAATGCGGTTCGACGCGGATTTGGGCGACTCTAAAATTTGGGGCCGCGGAAAGAAAGCTTGCCTTTGCTGCAGGTCTGGACAAATGGGAAAATCATAGCCGCCATCTCAAACCGATTTCTCGGCTTTTACTTCTTTCCCCCCCCATCCCATCCTCCCTGGACACCCGGCAACCCTCAATGCGCAGCAACTGACCGCCCAGCGCATTGTGCTCAGTTGTAGTAGATGTCGTTCAGAGTCCTCACAAGTCGGGCTGGGACTGCAGCAAATGCTGCTTCTCCCTGGCGCTCGTGCAGCTCCAGAATGCCTTTGAAAGCCCACATTCTCGACTCCCAGCTCGGTTCCAGAGCTGTAAGTTTTACTCGCCTAAATTAAACACGGTTCCCTGTCCTAGCAATACTAATGCGACTGGTTCTATTTAGATGGCCACCAAATATAACCAGGTCATCAAGCCGCGCCAGGACGACGAGCCCGAGGATGTCGCATTCAACAGCCTGTACGGTCTTCGCACCGTGGAGCTCAACCGGCCGCACAAGCTGAACTCGCTCAACGGTTCCATGATCCGAAAGATCGTACCGCGTCTGGTCGAATGGGAGAAGTCGGATCTGGCAAATGTGGTTGTCATGAAGGGAGCTGGCGACAAGGCGCTATGTGCTGGTGGTGATGTAAAGGCTCTGTCCGATCTCAACAAGACTGGCCCCGAGGGTCAGAAGCAATCGACCGACTACTTTGGACTCGAATACAAGCTCGACCACTTCATTGCCACCTACCAAAAGCCATACATCTCCTTCATGGACGGTTTCACCATGGGCGGAGGTGTCGGCCTCAGCCTGCACGCCCCATTCAGAATCGCAACCGAGAGGACCGTTTTTGCCATGCCCGAGACGACCATAGGCTTCTTCCCTGATGTCGGTGCATCGTTCTTCCTGCCCAGGTTAGCTGGCTCCGTCGGCACATACCTGGCTCTCACGAGCGAGCGCTTGACCGGTGCCAATGTCTTCTACTCGGGTATCGCCACTCACTATCTGCACTCGACGACACTGCCCAAGCTGGAGTCCCGTCTTGCTGAATTACGATTCAGAGACTACGACAATAAGAGGAAGCGACTTGAGATTATCGAGATGACCATTGAGGAGTACGCCACTGGTCTTCCTCCCTTGGACAAGGAACCCATCCTCATTGCTGGCGAGCTGCGCAACGCCATCGACAGGTGCTTCAGCAAGGCGACGGTTCCCGAGATCCTGCAAGCTCTGGAGGAAGAACAGGGCCCTACCAAGGAGTGGGCGCAGAAGACGTTGGCGACTCTGCAGAAGCGCTCGCCGACTTCTGTTCATGTGGCCCTCAAACAGATGCAGGTGGGCAGAAAATGGAGCATTTCCGAGACTTTCCACAACGAGCACAAGATTGCGGCACAATTCATGCGCCACCCAGACTTTGTTGAGGGTGTCGACAAGCAGTTGTCCAAGGACCGCGGAACACCAAAGTGGCAACCTGCAAGCCTGGCAGACATCTCGCCCAAGCAAGATATCACAGCATCATTCTTCCAGGACGAAGTCAGCGGCACAGAGCCTCTCAAGCTGCTCGTGGATCGTGACTACGAGGAGTACCCTCACTCGTACGTCGGCGTGCCCAGCGAAAGTGACGTGCAAAAGGCTGTGAAGTCGGGGTCCAAGTCCCAGAGCCAGATCGCCGATGAGTTTGTGCAGCTCAAGAAGGGTAGACAGGGCATCCGGACGATTGTCGAGGAGATCCTGGCAAGGAAAACGTACGAGTCGGAAGAGGGTGCCGCGATTTGGGTAGAGACGTCATAAATATCATCTCCTACCACCGTGGGTTTACTGTAACATCAGAAGCCTCGATTGAGCTTTTGTAGATATCAACGAGACATGTGTACTATAAATGTTATGTGGATGGAAACCATGTAACGGGAAGGCTAGAATAAATGGGATCGCAAAGCGACAAACATCGTTGCCAATGTTGAAAAAAAGGCCTCGTTGATTAGGCGTGTTTCGCATACTCCAAAACTCCAAAACGTTGACGAATTGGGAATACATGTCAACAAGGCTATCAGCATTGGGGGGCTCAAGGCTGCCTAAGACTTGAGCTCCAAGTTATTGTGTGATGTGATGAAAGTGGGGCTGTTTTCCGGGCCCCGGGGGATATATAAAGGAGCGCCGGGCCCCTCCTTGATGGAAATGCCACTTGACAAGTTCAAATACCTTTTCGCAAATTGATGGTTTGCCGGGCGGCCGGTCGAATGCTGACTCTTGTATGATCAGAATCCCGGAGCCATCTGCTCAAAGTCCAGTGATACGTGTGGCCCGTGCACGTTGTTCTACATACACTAAAGCCGGGCCCCACCACTAGCGCCTCGCGGGCTGGCCGTTCAACTCTCTCAACGCCCTACCCCTGCTGCCAATCCCCCGGCGACTGGATTTTGCTTTTAGGACCTTGCAGCGCGTGTCGACTCGCCCAGCCATCCCGTTTCTCAGTGCTTTTTGACGTCAATTTCGCGTTTTCCAGCGCGTCGCTAGCGCTCTGTTGTCTGCAACACGCGTGGTACCCGTCCCCGCTAAATAGATTGCTGGGCCCCTCGGTACCTCTGCACTTCTCACTGGGCAACCAAACCTAGAAGTCCTCTTCTTTTCTAGACCTTTACCATACATACACGCACTTCACGACCTCACTACCACTTCTGCAATTTACAACTCTCTTGTCTACAGTCTTTGGACTTTCATCAATTGGATCTTTTATTCTTCTGTTTGTTTTTACATTCGGCACACCTTTTGGCCTCTTGGTTCCTCGCCTGATTTCTCCCGTTTGAGGACCGAGCTTCACTTTTCCAACAGCCAGCTCAAACCTCGCGTTCGGCACGACCTCGAAGCACGACAACAACCTTGACGCGCTTTCCAAGAACATGCATACGATAAATCAAAGATAATCTTGACATCGGAGTTGCTGGGCACATACACCCAGCTTCCAAGTTTCCGATCTTCCCCCAGTTCATCAGTTTTCCGAGGAATTGTTCACCTGGGGAATCATCCCGTGCTTCACAACAACAGAAGACGCCACAAACGCACTGCAGCGATGGCCAACAACAACAATAACGGCTCTTGGGGGGCCACGCCCACGCATACGGAATCTGACGGGACAGGCCTTCAGTCAAGACCCATGGGCTGTAAGGAATCTCTACGGTTTCGCGTGATTTTGTTGCTAATTCATGTCCAGTAAAAATTCACTACACATTTGACAGGGACAGCAAGCAAAATTGCCTTGCTCGATGGCCTCACATACTTCACATTCAGACGATACCCATTGATGACCAGAACTCTATTGGAGTAGTGGATCTCACGACTTGTCTGCAGTCTATTGCCCAGTGCAGTCCGGAACTGGCGGGCGACAGCGAAAGGGACTACACGGTCTATGCCTATGACTACTCGGAGCCGGACACGCCCTTGGTCGGACAGGGCATGTTCAACTGGGCGCTCAACCAGAACAGCAATGGCCCTCCACAACTTGTCACCGGACGCGTCACCAAGAATATGCTAGCAATCTTTGGCCAGGGCATCCAGGAGACCCTCGAGGTCAAGCTGAAGTTGACCGCCATCCCCAAGATTGTCCGGGTTGCCCCCACGGTACATGCACCGACGCCCGTCTCAGTCCACGCCGGCTCGCCGTCCCCATTTCCGCCAGCTCTCCAACAAACTTCGTCCATGATGTCTGAGACGAACGAGTGGCACGCCTTTGTCCAGGCGAACCCGAACTTGGGGCCTACCCACAGTGTATCAATTCAGTCTCCGGTTGCTGTACCGATGCAACCCTTTAACCCTGCCTACGAAACACAGGGTCAGGTTGTGAACTCGAATTTCCAGCCAATGCCGTCAAATGCAGGAAGTCGACCTGGAAGCCAAGCTGGAAGTCGTCCAGGGAGTCGCCCGGGCTCTTCCATGGGACCAGCTACACAATTCCAAGGCGCGCCTACTCCACAAGCATCCGGCTTGTCACAAGTGTTTACACAAAGCCCACAGCAGCAGCAGCCTGTGGTGCAACCAGTCAACACATCTGCAAGTGCTCAGCCACGTCCTTCATCGAGGCCTTCGTCCAGGGCCTCTACTACAGCTAGGCCTCGAGGTCGACCACGCAAGAATCCTCTTCCGGTCGAGGGCAGCACTTCGGGCTACGAGGATGGTACCGATGGTGATGAGCCGCAACGTACGAAGAAGCGGGCAAAGACGACCAAGGTTGAACGAAGCAATACTGCAAAGTTTGGCTCAGCACCAGAATCTCTACGCGTGGCAGCTAGCACCTCGGGCTCGCTACGAAACTTTCGACCTATTGGCCTGGCTGGCGAAGGAGCCCCTGCAAACCATTTGCAAGAGATGCCCAGAGCCCCTACGCCAGTTCCAGCTCAGCGGCCACTACCCGGTCCTGTTCAGCAACATCCACCGCCACCAAGCCAGCTGAGACGGCAGTCCACCTCGAACCTCTCTGAGCAGAACGGTACATACACAAATGCGTTCCTTGATGTCCGATCCATGTCCTTCGGACCTGATGCTAGATCGCCTACGGATTCTCTTGCGCCTTCCCCGTCCCAGTACAGTGAGGGACCCAGCCCTGCCGACATTGGCTCTTCACCGCCTGTTCCTAGATCTGTCATGTTTCCAAGCGCGCGATCAAGTCCTGCTCCGTCGAGTCCCATTCTGCCTCCTATGAGGGCGCAGCAAATTGACTCCGGCTTTATGAGCGGCGGAATTGAAGGCAGCCGCCTGGATGATGAAGACTTGAGCAAAACACAAACTCTGCCGCCTGTGCCTGCTGCAGAGAAGCCAAAGCCGAAAGCCAAGCCGCGGAAATCTCGTGCAAAGAAGCAACAGCCTGTGAAGAATGATCAGAATGAGCAGGCATCACAGGCAGGCACACTCATAATCCAGACGGAAACCCCTGGACCGCCAGAGCTGTTGCCCACGACCTCGATCTATAATCCGCCCAATCATCAGTCTCACTACCACAAACAGGTGGAAGAGCAAGGGACAACCCCAAAAGACACACCACTACGGGTTGAAAATGTACCTCGTGCGCCCCATAATGTATATCACGTCGCGACACCAGAAATCGTTGTTCCACGGGAGCCTAGCGTGGCCACCGAGGTCGAGAACACCCAGTCACAAGATGACCTGGAGGACCTGGAGAGGGTCCTGATGGGCGACCTTGAGCAGCGAAATGCTCAATACTTCCAGGGCCTAGCTACCAGTGATCATCCCTTCGGCCAAAACCATATGCAAATGCAGCCAGACCAGATGAAGCCGACAACCGAGTGCGTCGGGTTGGACCGTGCAGTCGATCCTCCCTCCGTCGCAAGGTCGGGTGACGGGGCCGCCGAAGAGCCCCAACTCCCGCCCATGGTACCCGCGAGTGATCCTAGAGGCACCCAGTCGTACGACTTGGGCTCGGAACCAGCCCACCCGCAGACAGATGGTGCTTACAACAAGAATGCTGTTAAGAAACAGACCATCAAGCAGAGACTAGAGGAAGCTTTGGCGGCAGGACAAATGCCCCCGTTCTGTAACAACTGCGGGGCCATCGAGACCCCAACATGGCGCAAGATTTACAAACAATTGCAAACAGGTGCACCAACCTTTCATGTCTACTCAGATAAGCCGGGTCGCGTCACAGCAATCAACATCGTGAAACAAGATGGCCACGGGAACATCACCTCGTACGAAATGGTCAAGAAGTGCTTGGGACCCGACGAGGATAAGAGCGCATGGAGAGAACTCCTCCTGTGCAATCCTTGTGGACTGTGGTTTTCCAAGTGGAAGCAGCCTCGACCGGCTGACAAGTGGGAGAAGGACCAGCAACGTCTCGGTCAGACGAGGAAGAGGAAGGACCCGAGCGAGAAGGGTGTCAGAGCGCCACGGCCGAGAAAGCCGCGCACAAAGAGCGGATCTCAGAACAATCCTGCCTCGGACATGGGTCTCATGACGGATCCTCTGATGATTGATAGTTCTTTCTCGCCCAAGGAAGACTTTGTTCACCCCTTTGGATCGACACAGCTGGCGGGAAACGAGCCGATGGAGAACGGTGAGGAGCGACAGGCGCCTGGATCCAGCCACTCTCGAGGTTCCACGCATTCTAGAGGCAGTGGAAAGTCTCCAGCAAGCCCCATAGCTGTCGACGATGAATTTGGTACGACTAGGCGCCTCCTGTTCCCATCGCCACGCAAAGATGGCGAGCACAAGATTCTGGGCGAAGTTGCGGTTAATCTCGTGCAAACCCCCCATGAATTCAGAGGCTCCAAGACCGAAGAGGGGGTCGAAGGCAAGGAGAACCTGGCCCCGGGAGAATCAGACGACACGGTCGGTCTATTCGGCACACCTGCACGACCTTCTACGCCACCTCCGAAATCTGTTCCTAGCGGTACTTTCAAGACCCCGAACCGGCCCACGCCAAGCCATCGACCAGTCACTAGAAGTGTCTCCAAGTCGATCAGGTCTGTACGCTCGGTTAGATCCCCGGCCCAGGGTCTTACAGTCCAACGAACACCCTCGAGAACCCCACGCTCTGGCGCGACGGTGCGACGTTCCCCTAGAGTGGCGGGCCTCCCATCGCAGCTCATGGACGACGGGCGACCCCTCGACTCCCCCTTTACCAAATCGATCAACAAGCTTCTCTCGGAGGCCAGCGACTTCATGGGGCCGGACCTCGGCGGGGCCGACCTCACCTTCGGCAATTTGCCTCATGATCCGAACGCACCACAACCTCCTCTTGATGCTCCGTGGGATTTTGGTCATCTTCTGCCGGGCCCGGACGAGATTATGCCTAGCTCACCGCCCACGCTGCAACATGGTCACCACGCCGCCTTTCTCGGACGTATGGCTCAGAACGATGATATAGATATATGGGAGCATTTCCAATCTCTCTGCAACACGAAGATTGACGAGGATGGCCGAGAAGTGCCAGCATAGAAATGCTGAGCATGACACAATCTCGTCTCTTTCCAGCTGGTGTTTTGTTTTTTCAATTGCTTTCATGGTTGCATTCGGCATGGAGTTCAGAGAGGCAGCTCAGTCGGCTGCCTGGGAAATTACGGTTCAAGCGCAAGCATATAGCGCGAACAGGATAGATAGGAAATAGTTGTTCCATATTGACAAATCAAGAAGAAAATATTTAATATCTCCCAAGTGAAGTGAATTGTGACATGGTGATCCGTGAATATCCACGATATTAGCCCAGCTACGAAGGGAAATTTCAAAAGTTTGGGCCCTCCCTTATGTAGCGCGTACAGTGTGTCATTGACGTACGACCTACAGAAGCTCTTTTTTTTTTTTTTTCCAATCTATTGTTCCTTCAGTTCCCTAGCCAACACCAACTAAGATCAGCTGTGTTTCCACTGCGATTATTGTATTCCTCCTCTCTCTCCTTCTGGAAACGAGCGCGATATGCCTAGAGTACCACTCCGTTGGTCCCTCCTTGGGTAGATCCGTAAGGCCGTTTGCCTACCTACCTAGGCATATTGGGTGCGCGCGCGAGCGTGAAAGAAAAGATTCAGAGGTAACGGGAAATAGAATATGCTACCTTTTACGACTTTGGATTTTTTTTTATATTCCAGGTATTTACGAGTACCGTGTATCGCGGGTCGAAAGGATAACTATTCACTGTTATGGTAATGGTATATATTTCAAATACCTACAGATGTAGTGCTGTTGCGCAGTATAAGTGTCATAAGTGACATATGGTGCGTTACCAGGGATAAGGGCCCAAACTTTTGAAATTTGAACCTGTACTATAGTGAAGCTTCACTTTCGGTATGCTAGCGCAGTGGTAAACGTGAGATGAATGCACTCGGTATATGCATTGCATTACTGATGGACTGTCGATGATTCCGCCAACATGTTTGCCGTGCTCACTTGTGTTTTTGCATCAATCAGTGTATTATCAATGTTCTTTCTGTTCGATTCTGCCACGGCCCTATACTGGGATTCGAAATTCGTGCCGTGATGCGCCATCGGAGAAGCTGTAAAGGTTGAGTAACTTTCAGGTTAGAGGCGAAGCAATATCGTCGACGATACGAGAATCACAATCGTCGTGGCCGACTGTATATTGTGAGGATTCTAAGGTCATCATTTCGGTGCCCATGTATAACAAATAGTCTTGGTGTACACTTTGATTTCTATTCTCGCTGTCGTGATGTGGCTCGTCACGAGTGTAGGTTGAGTTTGTCAATTGCCAACGCCGCCTTTGATATACAGAACAAGATCTTTACAAAATGATGTGGTGGTCAGCTGTTAGCCTTTTCTTCGACGCCACGGAAAGCAAACAACGGATTTTCTTCGGGCCCTATCCTGTGAACGTTGCAATTGGTCCCGGGCTGTCGAGAGATGTTCTTCTATGTTCAACCGGTCGCGGTATGCGAAAGTCCGACGCCCATTGGCAACGACATGCTCAAGGAGCTCAACTGCTCGTTCTTCCTCGCCGTTTCCGAGATATGCAATTGCTAGGCTGTGTTGCGATATTAGCAGATCAGGGTGGTTTTTTGCCAAAGTTCTCGACCTGATTTCGACTATTTGTTCCAGTTGTCGAATTGCAACTTTTACCTGTCCCTGTTCTACATATGCCTGTGCCAGATCGTGTTGCGCTGTCAATCGACCAGGATGATCTTCTGCCAAAGTTCTCGACCTGATTTCGACTATTCGTTCCAGCAGTCGGGTCGCATCCTTGGTCTGTTCATTTTTCCGATATGCATTCGCCAGTTTGCGCTGCGCCGACAGTTTGACAACATCGTCTTCCGCAAGCTTGCTCGACTGAATTTCGACCACTCGCTCCAACATTTGGATTGCATCTTTTGTCTGGTCGTTTCTATTGTATGCCGTCGCGAGCTCGATTTGACATCCCAATTGATTCAGGTCATCTTCCGCCACCGTCTTTGACGCTAATTCGACCGCCCGTTCTAGCAAGGAGATTCCATCTTTTACTTGCCCATTTCTTGCATACGCAACCCCCAGGGAATATTGAGAATCTAGTAGTTTGAAGTGATCCTCCTCAGGATGTTGTTCCCTCCATCGAAGAGCGTATTCTAGACAGATAGCACTCTCTGATAACCTGCCCTCTCCATACAAAGATTGCCCGACCACGTGGATGAGATCATATCTTGTCTCCATTTGTTTCGTCATATCATCCTGCGTTATTTTGAGGGCGTGTGGCAAGTAGTCCCTCTGTATCATGCGGTTTTCCCACCGGATGTCAGGGAATCTGGCGTAGACTTGTTCAAGAGCACTTTCAATTGTAGCCTCAGCTTGCCCGCTTTGTTTCAACCATATGCGAGCGGCCAAATGAACAAGACTATGCATATCCAAGAACTTGCCGTCCCCTAGTCTCTTAACGAAAGAATAGGATGAAAGTGTGCCAATTGCCTCGACCAGCTTCTGTTTGTCGAGTTTGTGGAAGCCCTCAAGTAGTGACTCGGGTATCGCCTTTGGCTCAATGCATGAGAGAAATGCAAGCACGTCAGCAGCGTTCGCGTCGGTCTCCAGAATCCGGTCGAATGATACGAGCCACGTGGTTGCTACTGCTCTCTGTGCTTTCTCATAAAGAGTGTCGTCGTTGAAGGCGCGGCTCATGAGATCGACCATGACTTTCTCCTCGCTTCGAAGAAGTGTGAGGTATTTCTCAATCGAAATATCGTTGCGGCGGAGATAAGCTGAAGCTTGCGCAATTGCCAATGGAAGATATGTGAGTTCATTTAGCAGGTCCGTGATCTGCTCACGAGACTGCAGTAGCGCCTCTGGGACGGAGAGTTCCTTCATGAGCATGATTGCTTCATCCAATTCCATCTTGGGAATATCAATGACCTTTCGCTGATGGTTCTCTCTCGCCAGATCGCGAGAGCGAGTAGTGAAGAGTATCTGCCCGTCCTTGGGGTTTGCAACGTATCTGTAAAGACCTCCGGTGTTATCGGCAGTACCGTAAAGAATTTGACCATCATCGGCGTTGTCGATAATGATGATGCACTTTCCAGCTGTGTCGGATTGAAGATATTGGTGCAATAATCCCTTGGAATCCCGTTTGGTATCTTGAATACCGAGCTTATCCGCAATGGTGGCGCAGGACCGGTCGAAGCTTTCGTTGCTCAGCGCCGAGAGCCAGAAGATAGAGTACTCCGATTTGTGTTGCTGGATATCATACGCGAGCTGCAAAGCAATCTGGGACTTTCCTGTACCGCCTAGACCAACTAAGGCAACTTCTCGGTGGTGTTCCTGGAACAGCCCCTTCTCGAGCGCGTCAAATATCTTGGAGCGCCTCACGAAATGCTTATTCTCGTACAGCGGGAGGTGGTAGTGAGCCTTTCCTGAGGACATAATCAGCAATTTCCTACATATATAAGCTGCTTATATGACTAACGAAGAGGGTTTCCGTCCAGCTCAATATTCTCAGTCTCCTGTGATGTGGGCTTTTTCAGAAAGCTACGGACGAATCCGTCAATTACTCTCTGCTTCTTCTGAAGGTAGTTATTCGTATGTGCTGATATCTGGCTCGTTTTCTCCCAATCCGACAAAGTGACGTCTTCAAGGCCACGCTCGACGTCGAAACGGTAGTAGGTATCTCTTCCACCATATCTATCTTCAAGTTCTGTAGCCACCTTTTCCGATTCTGTTGCCATTTCCTTCAAGGCTTTTATTATCGACCATCGATCCATTTTGATGGGCACGACGTGCCTAATGCCAGTACCAATACTCAGGATCATTTGCTTGCGGTCGGGAAATTGTCGCCTTGCCTCTCCTATCAGAACTTGGCAAGGATTGTTATACCCAAAACCCGCGTCGATGAATTCGGATTTGTCACGGCCAATCTTGATGGATTTGAAAAACGTTGTTGCAGCAGACGTCGCGCGTGCAATCTCCCATATTGTACAGCCCTTGAATGGAGCCGTTGTATCGTATGTGGTGAACAGCGTGGGTGGACCTTGCACATTGGCTTTGGTAATGGCTAGGACCACACTATAACATGTCAGTTGAGCTTGGTCAAATTGACTTGCCGTATCTAAATTCAGAACTGAGTGGTCGCCTCGCAAGTACTATTCGTCACATGCTATTCCACTCGTGGTTGCAGGTCGATTTAAAAGAGGGCTGAGAACATACGTTTTTGTACAGTTTGTATCCCGGAATTGCGTATCGCTGTGCGAACAAGAAGCTAGTGTTGATTTACCGACTTGTCTTTCTTCTGTGCAAGGGCTCTCTACACAGTTTGTCCTAACTACTTCTTTGATGGCTGCTTCGAGAGCGCTGGCGGAAAATACACCTTTGGGTGACGCCGGTAAGATGTTGAAACTCGATTTGGGAGTGAAAGCAGCCTCTCCGACTTTATCATACGCACGAATGCAGTCGTCGACGGACATTCTTAGTCTACCTAGCATGATGGCGATGATACTACATGGAAAATTAGCATCATTTCGTCACAAAGAAAGGGTGTAGAAACCTAACCCGCCGGTGCTGGTTCCTCCTATCAAATCAAACCTGTCGCATGGTCGGGGGGTTTCTTCAAGCTTCTCAGACTTTTGGATCTTCTCCATGATGTGCTCGAGAATCAGAAGACTTGATTTGCCACGGATTCCTCCTCCATCTGCAATGCAGCAGTCAGCGCCTACAAACATAGAATCGTCCCAAAAGTGTATCATACCAAGAGAAAGAATCTTGACCGGTGCGTTGGGGTCAGATGACATTTTGGAATATCAACTGTCATGGATTTGTGCTGCGGCATTCTTCGAATAGCCCACCAACTCTGAGAAGTGGGAACTGATCGGGGTAGTAGGAATTCTTCATGGTTGAAAGGTCGTCCAGCTCTACGGCTCATATATGGGCACTAATATCAACTACACTATCAGCCCTCCCGAATTACCGTTGTATTTTACTTTCGGCGGACCAAAATTGAGTTGTAACTAACAGCGCCCACCCAGACCCAGCGCCATCCGAGCCATTTATTATGGCAACTTTAAAAGGCTTCTCATCGATCTTGGAAAGTTACGTTTAGCCCAGACTAATCCGAGAACGATGTCGTGGTGAATGAGATGCGAGCCGCAGCCTCGTCGTGACCTTTATCAGACAATCGATTTTGTGTAGGACCGTCTCGGAGACTGAGCACTGAGAGGTTGCTGGACGGGCTAATACTATTTCATGATACAGAGGTGTGTAATCACCACTATGAAAATGGGCCTTCATGGAACAAGTGATGCAAGACTTTCTTCTCATGGTTTATGCCATTGGAATCCTTCGGTTCACTATTTAGAGAACCCCAGGGTCTTACTAGTGGATCAAAGTTTAGCATATGCTTTTTACAAATTCAGCCTCTTTAGAGGGGGGGGGCTTGGGTGGCTAGCATAGCACTGAGCACCTACTCGTAGTTTGCCAATATGAGTAAGGCTGGCCATTCGTTCTGCGAATAGCAGCATGCGCCAGTCTCATTAAGTTCTCACATGATAACTTAGCAAAGTCTGCTATTATTTTGTATGATTTCTGGAGAGACTCAGCTGCAAACCGCTTATTCAGCAATCTATGGAATACCATAGAGGCATAGAGGCAGTGCAGATGTTTTTAGATCGAAGAAATCTTAGAGCAGGCGAGCCCCTACAACATGGAGTGATTCTAGGTGGCCAGTCTGTATGCTGAAACATTGCGCATGTCGACGCAGCCTTCATAATCTAGCTGGAACCCCGACGAGCACTGTTGCAAGAAGACTCACTTGCATAGGTAGCAATCATGCACCATACATGACACGTGACTATGATCGACGATCGCCATGTTATCTATGCGGTACACAGTTTGTGCTGTATCAAGGTCTCTGGATTTGTCTTTGAAGACACGAGCACATATGAACTCACCCATCCCTTGGACTGATTGATTTTGAGCTTCCATATCTACTTGACTTTGATAACAAGGCTGTCTTTCTAGATGTATATGATATGACGGAAGAGCTTTCACCAAAGAAAAGGCGTCTACCACTCAAGATGATTCCCTGGTAGTTAATTCTGAACATTCAAATGTATAATTTACGGTGTCAGCTCCACATGCCCACGACTCTCAATATTTCGTGGCATTTGTCGCGCAGATCGCGGTATGCCTTGGAGCCTTCCCTCCAAATCTGCCCTTCCGTCTGCCTTTCAGTCTGTCCAATTAGGTCACATTATGCATCAAGAACCGGAACACAGTCACATGACTGAAGATAAGGCTGGTGCGCCTTGTGTGCGCCTGTGTTACCACCCGACCTCCGCCTCCTCATTAATCCATCTTTCAAAGCGCTGGTTCGCAACCGGACTCCCATGACTGCCTATTCCTAGCATGTGTCGTTCTCGTTCCTGTTCTTACCTCTCTACAACTCATGAGTTTCAGCGTTGGCATTCTGACCAAGGTAGCACTTGATACATTGTGGAAATAGAAATGTCTGACCCCCTCAGTATAGCTGCCAGCATTGCTGGGGTCGCCTCGCTAGGGTTTACCTTGGCTCAAGGCTTCCACCATTTAGCAGACAGTATCGGTTCTGCCGGTGTCGAGGTACGGATCTACGGAGATGAAATCTCAGCATTTGCCAAAATCCTTTGTCGAATCCGTATCGAGGTTCAAGGCACAAGCATCATTTCGAATGAACTGCAGGATCTCATTGAAGATACGATCCAGCTCTGCAGTCGGATCATGGAGCCCATCACTGCTCTGTTGGACAACTTGAAACCCTTGGTTGAGCGGTTCGCTGAGAGTGATAGTAAGCTACGACAGATAGGGCTTCGCTTGCGCTGGATTCTCTCCATCAAAGGAAAAGTCCTCTTTCACCGTCGTGCTCTTGCATTTCAGCACAAGATGCTTGATACGATCATGGCCTTGGTGATTATACATGTAACTCGAAATCCTTCAGCTCAGGAAAGCAGGTAAGTTCTTTTCCACAAGCACTAGACTTGAACTCACGAAAAGAAACAGTCTGCTACATAGCTACCTTTCATCCTCCGCAACAGAAGCTCAGGATATGTTGCATCAGTGCATGTCAGAGCTGGATCCTTGCAGCGCCAGCGAATTTACCCAGTCAAGAGAAAATACATCTGCTGAGATGGAGTACGCCTCGAGAAAACCGGCGATCACTGAGTCTGATACTTTGATGTTGAATGAGAATGGGGAGATTTTGCTCGAGGCCGACGTTGCTCTTGATTTAGCCGTCCTTCAGAACAATGGTATCAAAAACGACGGAGCGATCAGCGAAATTGATACTACTGAAGATGCTGAAAAGTCCTCATCTGTTGAGCATATCATAGAAGATATGGGCATCGTTGCACACAGGATTTTCCGTGTTGTTGAAAGAGAGTTCAGAAAGCTATCCCATATCGGCTTGAAGCCACCGGAGAACCGAGAAGTATGATTTCCCCTCTTTGATAGCTGCTGTATGTGTCATAAGAAGAGTAGCTGACAGAAGGGCAGTGGTTGAGTCCATTGCGGCTGAGATTAAGCCGGCCTTCTCGGTATCAAGCTATTCGGGTCCTTCTTCTCTACTGGGAGAAGGACGATCTTTTCGTATTACCCGAATTAGAAGATCTCGAAACGTGCTTCCGAAAAGATTATGGGTTTGCGACTGAAATTTTCATGATACCCAACCACAACTCACATCTTGAGCTCGTCCTGCGCATCGCACAGCTGGTAAAAGAAAGTGAGGAGCAGGATACATTGATAATCATCTATTACGGCGGGCACGCAAAGATTGATGAATCCCGTCAAAGTGCATGGTACGGGTATGTAATCATAAAGGGAAAAGGCTTTTCACAATTCAAGCTAATAGAATGAAGAAATGGGAATAGTGACTCTCCATGGCTGCAGTAAGCGCTCCTCATTCCTTTGCCATGTTACAATCATCGCTCTAAACACTACGAAAAATGTTTCTGCGCAATTCACTGCTCCTAATTGTAATATAGATGGTCGTCGATACAACCAATATTACAGCGCTCGTCGTCAGACGTGCTTCTCCTCCTGGACTGCGGCTCCGGAGCTGCGGGCGCGGGCTTTGCTTCTGGGGAGGCTATTTTTGAGACAATTGCTGCCAGCTCCTGGGATGCCGACGCACCAAATCCAGGGCGATTTTCGTTCACCGCTGTCATGATCGATATACTCCAAGAATGGAAGTCAAAGCCATTCTCCGCAGCTATGCTCCATATGGAGTGTTTAGCCCGCCTGAAGCATCCAAGGCCAGAACGGCTAAACGGTAGGAATTATGAAGCCAGAGCAACACCCGTGTATTTCATGGTGACTCCTGATCATCGAGCGGCCAGCATAGAGATCCGGTCTCTGAGCGAGCTTGCGGAAGAACCCAATTGTTCACCAGAGAACAAAGATCTCATGAAGCAAGAAGGTGCAGAGATTAATATCTTGGCCCGATCTCGTCGACGTCGGTGACAATATGGTCCCCGTCCCAAAATGAGGAAGCGAGCACGGAATATATACCTACATGGTCTGTTTGGGTTGGGCTGTCATGATGCTCGTGAAAAATTGCAGAAATTATGTGTTGCTCACATTTGCTACGTCAGCATACCAATGGCGGAATGCGTTCACGACGCTGTATCAACCCACCCCCAGTGCCATTCAAATATTAGGCTACTTCTTTGGCAGTGTAGAGGCGTACACTATAAAAAATTGCTGTATCCAATTATGAATGTATTTGTGATGATACTTATAAATAGTTTTGGAAACAGGTCACAGTTTTGCCCACGTGGGATCCCCCGAAAGGCGTCGAGGGTCTCCTGATAGGTGCGTCCAAATTTTATAAGGCACTACACTTGGTATAATGTGTCTGGACAACCACATGCCAGCGCTATACTCAAGTATCTATTATGGGAGTGTACATGTCTGCGAGAGTACGGCACTGATTTGCAGAGGCTCGGCCACACGGGCAACCACGTGGAATCGCATTGGTTTCCAAAGTCAGAATAGCGCAGAAAGAGAACGAGAAGGACTTTGAACACCAGCCGTCTTCTTCTGCGAGGGACCATCGAAGCAGAGACGTCAAGGCAGGGTCCCGAGACATGCACGCCTTCTTTGGAGGCGCGTTCGTGCAGTTACCCCCTTACAACGGCACACGGTATATCCTCCACCACCGCAAATGGGAGGGACCCCCGAGGTGCACGACACATGTCACTTCTAGGCCGTTGTGTGGCCATGCGTTCTCCCGCTGTGACACAAGCACCAATGTGCCTAATCATTATTTTCTTCTTCTTTATGGACCTTTCGGTCTTCTGTCTGCTTATTACGATGTGGCAGTGTTACCTTTTCACCAAACGTCACGTAGGCAGGTAACCGGTGTTCTGTAGATTAAAGAACGCCGACCCTCGCCGGCGATCTCCCGTCGTGTAACACCAAGAGGACCCCGCGCCCCTTCGCTGCGCTGTCATGACCGGCGAGCATTTAGCCAGGGGTTCTCGATGCAATAGAAGGCCCAAAACCTGCATGTATGTCTCACCTCTTGATGTATTGTGCTTGTGTCAAGATTCATTGGGATATTGATGCGCTACACAAGTTGTCTGTCTTGTGTGCCCCCAGCACGAACACCACCCTTCTGCAAGGAACGATGATCTCTCTTCGCTGGACTGCATTCAAGTTGATCCGATCTGTCATGCAAGGGCTAGGCTAACGGCAGGATCAACCGAATACGAGCTTTTTTTTGGTTGGAGGTCCCTTATTCGCCTGTTCAGCAAATGTTATGACTTATGCTCGTGGCCGCGTATTCTTACTATCAAGCGGTGAAGGTATTGCTGTTCTCTTATTCTTGCTCAGACACAAAAGTGTGTGTTGTATCCAATTCTGAAACGTATCTATAGTCTAGAACGAGGCAGTAATCGATAGCTCCAATTTGTACTTTCTTTTTCTCCCTATAGCCCTCCAAGCCGCTGTCAGGTCATTCTACCCGACGATGTAAGATTGATATGATATTTCTCCCGGGCTTCGAAAAAGACAACATGTACATGATACAAAGCGGTAAACTTGAACATTTCCCAGGTTCTTTTGCCTTACGTAGTGTTGTAAACCCTAGATCTCATGCGCTTCATACAGGAAACGTGTGGGAACACTGCTTCGGAACACCCGATAATGTATTGGAAGTACATCGTTATAGCAGGAAGTACCACAGCATCTGAAACTCCGATCAACGGCGCAGAGTCAGCCAGTCGCAGAACAACCATATGACCGTTGGATAGTCTTCCAAAGAGAACATGCTTGCATGAAACATGATTGGCACACAAACGAATACCCCTTTTGGTTGTATTCGCCACCTTTTTTCGTGAACCGTGGAATGTTGCCAGGCCTACATGGTACTTTCCACCTTGCATCTTCAGGGTCCAGGCAACAAGTCAACGGCGACGGTCGCAGATATGGCCACAGGTCTTGGCTGTACTTTTCAACCAGGCGGTTACCAGACTGCAAAGTGCCATGGCGCCGACATCGTATGTATTCTTCAACGGCACATTCGGTACCTCGAGTACTTGACCCATGTGCCTTCTTGGAGTGGGAAGATACCTATGCAAGGAGAACAAAGATAGATTCGTTTCTATGCTGCCTTTTATTCTGTCGGCATTCATAAAGCCGTACAAGCCGATTTCACCTCGAATACCAGAAACTTAGCACAAAACACGTGATGATATTTACTCATTGAGTAAGGCGAACCCTATAGCGTTGTGATGAAGATGTTCATACCCCCGAAATAGAAGTATACTCAATATTCGGCCACCGGTTCCGTTCGGTTGAAGTCATTCCAGCCACTTTTCAAAGTGATAAATCAAACGAGCATCATCTCCAAAGAAAGTACAGGCAACGAGGCGGCATCACTAGGTATCATATGCTCAGTCGGCATCTTGAGCCATGAAGCCACAGTATGGTACTTTGGCACCATGGGAAAGTCGTGGAGATAGTGACAGCCTTATTCATCTGAGCCGTTTTGACCTGGTCTTCTTGGACGTCTCGCAACCAGACATGATCACGGGTCCAACTCTGGCCACCAAGACTGCATGCTCGATCAAGTTGGACTTACTCCGCGTATCATGCATTTCTAACCCTTTAACTGCACGTCTGGAGTCCAGGGTCCAACGATTCTCTCGTGTACCTTCTTTGCTAGTCTGATAGGTACGGTGGGAAGTTCCGAGTTCCCGTTAGCCGTTGCAGAACTGTAACTATAAAATAGAAATGCAACACTATTATATCGCTTTGCATGCATGAGCCTCAAAGTACCTTGCGGATATTTCCCAAATACTCCAAAAAGATGACCAATAGGGCTGAGAGGCAGCAAGATGGCTGAAGGTTACAAACATGCATGCGAGTCCGGTGTGTCGTGTCCTTCACTACCCACCTATAGGTCCATCCTTACGATACGTCGCAATATATAGTTTTAATTTTCAATAATTGACATGTCTTTGAGAAAGCCAATCATATTTTGGAAATGATCATGCTTATTTTTTAATTGACACACGCCCCCTCGAAAAGAATGATTTCTAACTATACAAATTGGCAGCATTCAAGTCGACGCTCACTAAGTACCGTTGGGATTTCGCCTTAAGTTATACCCTTCTATGTACCAAGCATGATCGACAGTAACGTTTTCAAATATAACGTCAAGTCAAACAGTGAGGCAAATTCTCTAGCACTCGTAGCGCTGTTTCGCTTTCACGATTCCTTGTATCTCTCTGCCTGGACCCTTATTTCTTAGTCGGAAACTTGGGTCAGCTTTTGGACCGCCGGACTTTTATCGTCTGATATCTGACGCAATTTGTTTAATAATCATTTTCTAATTATTTACAAACAACGGCGTACATTCAATGATTACAACTGGCTGTATGATTGGCGTTGTATTCAAAAACTGGCAGTACGCATTAGATGCAAGAGTTTATGCGGTCGAGACAAGCGGTGCACTCTTCTTCGAGGCAATGGGATGATATGTAGCTGTGCATATTTCATCGACAATTCAACTCAACAAAAAAGTGAAATAATACACGACCACATAAGATAGCCAGTCCTATTGGAGGCCTTGCTCGTGTGAAATAATTATGAACATCTCGCTAAACAGCATCAAGACCCGTTTTCTCCCCGCCTCGCTAGAGGACGCCGCCGGTATTACGCCAGGGGACCAGAGGTGAGTCTATCCCTGTATATGACCGAGGTCCCCTTTGTCAAGTTTCACACCATGTTCAATAGACAGATGGATAAAAGGTGGAGGTACACAAGGACCCAACGACGTCTTTTTCTGTTCCGTGACAGTCCGGTGATTTTCAACCTGTAGAATAACTTTTAGTGCTGATTTTTTGTTGACCTGATCATCCACGCGCGATCGAGGAGAGACAGCGCTGAGACGGGGTCTCTTTCGAGCCGCAGATGGTGAGTATCATGTCCCGTTCGGGCAATCCAGTCGTCGTTTTGAAGTGTGTATACGTGCCCGTCCGATATGTAATGTACGGTACCTCGTCTCTGGTCGACACCTCTCTGCCCAAAACGCACGGCGGCAAGAAGTCGAACTCCTAGGCGCAACACGTATGTATTCCCTGACTGCATGCGTGAGAATCGTAGTCCGATGTACGGAGGAACCCTGCTGAGCAACCGGTACCGCGGCGGGCAAGACGTATCGAGCAGAGGGAGAGAAGCGCCACCCCGGTCCCATCAAAATGGCAGCATATAGGTAGAAGTAGAATCACGAGGTCCCCGACCGACCGACCTCTCCGACCCGTGGGCAGCGCCAAGCGCGCATCCAGTCGGCCAGTCGGTGGAGGGGCAAAATCGAGCGAAGACGCATACTCTCTCTGTCTCTGCCCTATCCCATATGCAGGAACCAGGGCCGTTTTCCAACGAGGAGGCAGCCAAGCCTTTCCCGGCACGAACCGAGAAGAGAGAATTAAAGTAAAAAACGGCTGCCGCTGTCGTGTGCTTGCATGGGCAGTAAGTAGTAGTAGCATGTACAGAGAAGTATCATGGGCAGATGCAACAAGTAACTCGAGGTACCTAAAACCTCCTCCAGCCTTCTCTCCAAGAGCAAGAGAGGCCCGGCAATGGGGAGCGGCAAGGTCAGAGATGGCGTTCAGAGAAAAGGTGACAATAGCCCGTATCTCCACGCGGCTCTGCATACCAAAACCTAGCTTATCTCTCTACTCTTTCTCTCACCGCAACTACGCGCCCGCGAAGGGGGATGGGGGTGGCTATATCTCTCGTTCTCAATCATATCCCGTTGTTCGTCTATGCAAGGTATACTTAGTTGGCGCGCAGCTAACCCTCCGGGAAGAAAGAAAAAAGAGAGAGAAGGCGGTCCTGTGTCAAAGAACGAAAGAGAAAAGTAGTCCGGGCGGGCTTAAGCGAATTCCTAAGAATAGTCAGGGCTAGTCCTGTTGCGGCCAGCCGCGTGGAAGCCAAAGCTCGTATAGGATGGGGAATTGCGAGAATGAGACAGAAAAGCGCATGTCACGTTTCTGCGCTATAGAGACAGCGAACAACAGCCCAACTGACCCGGCCCTTGCAACCCTGATCTAGCTAGCCACAGAACTTGTCCTTTTTCGTGATTGGTTCCTGCTATAGCCTGTCATCTGCATTTGCGCCGGAACATGATTACCGGAATCGACACAGTCGCCCGACTAGGAGACTGAGACTGAACCGGCACTTGGTGATGATCTACGTCATGGTCGCCTGTTTGAGACTTCTTGTCACTATACTCGGCCGAGACTAAGCAACAACACTGGCCAAGATGGCAGGCAAGACACAGGTAAGAGGTAAGAAGCCAGCACGTTGAGCAAAGAGTTAGACGGACAGTATTGTAGATGGATCCAAATCACCAAGCAATTAGTATTATTATTAGTTCCCAGAGTTGGTGGGCTTCGTCCGATTCTGTCCGCGTCTGCTGAACAAGAACTACTCTGCCATCCGACACCAACACCACTCGACCTTGCCTGAGAGAGAACATGACTGAGAACATGATTGATCATATGGGGACCTTCCACTCGATTTTCGCGAATTGCCGCTCAAGTAACTGCAGCGCTATCCTGCCACGCTCGGCGCCTATAACTCCTATCGTGTCCAAAGCCAGGACAGCCAACTGTCAAAAGTCCTGCTTCCGTTTATATATCCCATGGACACTGATCGTCCCACCCGGCAAAACAGCTGAATAAAAAAGCAATAAAAAACATAAAACGCCGCCCAATGCATTTGATGGTCCTCGCTGACCACCTTTTTTGTTGTCCCCCCGGTCGAAAAAATTTAAACAGTCGCTATGCAGTTTGGAAGCTGGGTATCGTATAGTTGTAAAATCAAATGCTTTTTTGAGGGAGTGGATGAGATTCTATGCCGTGTATAGAAATCCTCGTAAAATCGTTAAGGAGCGTGCTGTTCTATGATGTCTTGGTGAAAAGGAGTGTCTATGATGCTGGTTCTTGGTCTTGACGCCGTAAAGGACTGACGCGGTCAGAGATTATATGCTGTAGTTGCCGTTCTTGTATATTCGTAAGAGAGTGTAGCTCTATCATTGTGTCGATAGGAAAACGTGTCGTAGTATCGTGCGATCCTGTCAAAGGAATGTGTTGTACAATTGCGTCTGTTTGAATGTTGTCGAACAATCATTAGAAAGGTTGGCGAAGGTGACCGGAATGCCGCCTGGTGAGCTCCTTCTTAATTTGAGGTTGAATGGGTATCGATGAGGCGGAAGAGGAGTGGCGGTGGTAGTGGTGAGGTTGGAAGGTGTGCGGCGACATGAACTGAGGTGATGTTGCGGCGGACAGCGACAAGGGGCTGGCAGCTCGAGGAATGGCGTGGTGGTGCACGTCGGGCTGGAGGAATGGCGAGTAGGCATGCTGGCCAGGTTGAGGTGACAAGACCACAGGTGTCGCCATCAGATCCTGGGACGCAGAATCGTCGAAAGAGTGGATCCTGAGTGGCACGGTCAGAATGTTGTCTTGGGCCGCCGTTGTGGTGATTCGTGATCTAGATCCACACGGCCTGATTTGGATTTGGAGAGACGAACCCGATGCCAAAGTTGTTGCACCCAGTTGGGCCAAGGGGAGGATACCCTGTAAATCCGCCATCGAAGGAACCGTATTCCTCGGTGTCGCTGTACACGATTGAGCCCTCACCAAAGGTCGAGGATGCTGGGCTGTAGCCGCCATACGAAGGAGACGGGATGCTGAGGTACTGTCCGGCCGCATATGGGGACGATATCGTCAAGGGGCTGATGGCATTGCTCGTTTCGTGCTGCTCGGGCACCAAAGTCGACAGGTCCTCGGTGCTCCAGCTGAAAGGAGGGTTCTCGCCGTAGGGCAGGTACGAGTTCGTCGAAGTCGGCGTGCCCTGGGAGACATCGTCGGGAATGTAGAAGTTCGGGGTGTTGAACTGGGGAAACGATGGCGTCCGAACAGGCTCGTTCCATCCCATGCGGTTGCGGAACTCACGCACGGTGCTCATTGGGAAGTCCATGAGCTCGAGGGGTGTTTGCAAGTCGCCTTCATACATGCCAGATACCTTGATCGAGTGCAGTCGGCGGGCGATCTCCTCGACAGGCTGGATGGAGAGACTGCCAAAGTAGGCAGCACCAATCTCGGGGAACAGGCGCTCCATCAAGATCGCGGCAGTGTAGTAGTGGGCGATGACGATCAGGGCACTCGGAGAAGCATTGTTCTGCTGGAGGCAGATGACGGGAAGCCAGAAGAGCCAGGCCCTCAGAGGCTGGAGCCGGTCAAACTGCTCCGAGACGGACTGGATGGCGCTGACCTTCTTAGCACCCTTGAGGAACGAGGTCAACTGCTGTGCGAGCTTGACGTCTTCCTTGTTGTGCTTCAGGTGAGTTTCGACCTTCTGGACCTGGGCGATCATACGCTGGAAAGCCTCGAAGTCTTCCTTGCGAGGCTGGTTAGGCTTGTGATCCGGGGTTGGAGAAGGAGGCGCCGTCGGGAAGGTGCTGCTCTCGTTGATGAAGTCGCCAAATTGAGACTCGTGCTTCCAGTGCTCCATGGCATCGATGACCTGTTCCGTCTGTTAGCGTCACTGTTGTTGGGCCTTGGAAGACGGATTTTACTGACCGATGAGGTTCCTTGCATGAGCTGAGTCCAGCTTCGCCTGTACGTATCCTGAATTAGAAAATAGTCCCACGGATAGTTGCATGATGCTAGCTTACCAATCTGTGGCCTGCCATGAGAGCACGAGCGAGGCAGCCAAGACAGCGTCGGAGGTCTCCCGCGAGAATGAGTTGATGGCTTCCTGCAGACCCTTCAGGGCACTGCCACGGTGCACGTAGGCCATGTTTCCAACCATTGGGCAGTCGGTGAGGAAGGCAATGTGCATGGCGGAGAAGGCAAGAAGGGCCTCCATGACATAGCGGTGGGTGGCGCCGATCTTCATAATGCTGTCTCGGGAGTCAGCAGGAACGTTAGACAGACCAAAATAAGGAGACGCACGTAGGGATTTGGCGAGTCCACAGAGTGAAACCGCTGGCATCGAGGTGGCCGCCGAGCTCGTGGCAGATGGCTGCGAGGTGGTAAAGCAGACGCAGTTCCTCGTTGGAGAAGTACTGCGGGTCAGGCGCAGGATAGACATTGAGGCTCGGGAAGGGGAAGATTGCGGTCATTCTCCAAGAGTTGATGGCTGCTTCGATGGATTCGTTCCAAAGCAGATCAGGCTTGTCCGGAGTAGCGGATCGGTCGTCGGCCACGGGAACATCTTGGTACGGGCAGCGGACCTTGTGCTTGGTGCAGTTGCGGCATTGAGGAAAGTTCTCGTCGCAGCGAATGTGGCGACGTTTGCTAGACGCAGCCAGTTAGTACAAGTACAGGATTGTATAGTAGGATGGGCAGATGTAGTATATGACATCTCTACATACCAGTTCTCGCAGCCCTTGCGCGACTTGGTGTGGCTGCGACGAGGAGGACCACCGCCGGGACCAGCCATTTTAGCAGCTGAAATAAAAATTAAAGTTGTTGTTGCGAGAAAATATGAAAACGCAGCACGAAAGCGAGGCCGTGCTGAGTATGGAAAAGCGAGCGAATGGGTGTTTGGTGTGGATAGGATCTACGCAGATCTCCTTCCTTAGGCAATACACGAAAGTTGCAAGGTAACTTCGACTGGTCTGGCGACTACTGGAGTTTTGACATGAAATTGTCAACGGTAGTCGTTTTCTTGACGGAAAGCACAAGAAGCGATCGTGGAAGCTTCTTTGACGAGCAGAGAGTAGCAACTTTGGGTCGACAACACTGGTTGTAGGTGGCGCCGTTTGGGTGGGTCTGAATCGATAGTCCAAATGCAGAGTATAACCTTTTCCTCGTCGACTTTTCAAAAAGCGACCGAATATCTCTTGAGCTCTGTTTTTTTTAAACCACCAAAGGTCACACGCTATTGAGGGCCGGACGAAGCTGATCGAGTTGCGATGGATAATCGGTTCCTCTTTCTTTTTCTTTCTTTTCCTTCTTCAAGCTGCAGTGCTGTGTTGTTGATGGTTGACCTGGCTTATTCTCTGGTTTGCTTTTTCGTGGCGAGAGATGTGGTTGTTGTTGTTGTTGAGCAGCTGTTGATATACACCGTAGATGGTGTGGTTGACAAGGGCCCGGGAGGATGGGTTGGTTGATTGACTGATCTGCTTCCGGGGTGGGCTACTGAGATATGATTGACACTGACGAAGATGGGTGATTTTCGAAGGTGACGAAACACTTTCCAGTCCAAATACTCTCTCCAAACACAAAAAAAGGGAACAAGCGAATGACAGGAGTCAACGAGGACTTCCTAAGAGGAGGAGATTTGGGCTAAAAAGCGAGTGTGGGTTGAGATATCGAGTAGCTGACGCTGCGGGAGAGTTGATGATAGTTCAAAAAAGGTGGGATGAGTTTCGCTGGGGGGCCCGGCGGCCATAATAAATAAAAACCGGCCAGCATGGGCAAGCAAAGCGAGACAAGAGAGACACACAGGCAGAGCCCATCCATCCGTCTGTGTGTGGTGCAGGTGGTGGGCGGTGCGGCAGGAAGGTTGGCCTTGGCTTGCTTTGGTTTGGCTTCAGCGAGCGACTTGACTTTCCTATTCCCTAGGGCGACATGGGGGGGTCTGGTGGTGCACTCGAAGTGCTGGCTGGTGCTTTGGTGCATGTGGTGCGGTGCGGTGGGAGGAGGAGAGGAGAGGGAAGGGAAGAGGTACACGGCCAATGTAGCTACAGCGCTATGTACTCCAGAGGGCGGAGGAGTACTTGGTGGAGACACAGGCCGTTAGTTGCATAATCGTTACCTTAGCCATGGTGACGGGGGTTGCTTCTGGGGCCACCAGGGTCAACGGTTGCAGAGGGCCTTGCTAAGGGCATGTAGCATGCTAAGTACCTTGCCTACCTACCTAACAATCTTTTTTTTTTTTTTTTTCCTCTTTTGTCTCCCCTTCCTATTACCTACTGACTGGCATTCTGCAGGCCCCATCAGTCCGTACCGGCGCTCCGACAGACAGCCCCAGCCAGCGGGGAGGAGATGGGAGACCACAGTGGATATGGGTCCCCTTGGGGGGGAGTATACCGGGGGTGGGAGGCATTGCGATGAGATGAAATCCTTGGGACATCAGTTTTGGGGCCCGAAAAGGCTACCTACGGTACCAGGCCACTTGATTGATCATCGATGACTGGTGGACTGGGGTTTGGATGGCAGGAAGAAAAAAAAAAAGTGACAAACAGCAGCAAGACAGCGAGAGATCCATCCCAGCAGGACAGTCAGCTAACTCTGTTCGTCCGCTCGGTAAGTTGTCAAGTACCGAACAGGCGAACGGCGGGCGTGGAATGTACCCTAGAAGGTACCGTATCCTTACTGCGCCCGGCCTGGAGGTTACGTCGCATGCACACAAACTGGCACTTGGAGTCTCGTGCAGACTGGAAACATCAGGTAGCGTCCATTGAGACTCGATTCTCCGGGCGCACCACCGCTACACAACGGTCCATAACTTATGAATTCTATAATAGGCATCACAGATGGATATGCCCTTCTCAATCGAGATGGACCAGGGACATATATCGCCAAGGGACTGTATAACTGCTATACAGCATCTCCATACCGGCATAATATATCATCTATCCAAGGAAGGGTTCTCCGCTCATCGCAATCTTCTCAGCCGGTATCGCAAAAATCTGTTTCAGCATCCGTGAAGTGGTATATTGTTATCTTTCAGCTGTTGAGCGGGACAAGTCAAACCATACCACGTCGTTGGGTGTCAAAAAGTCATAATAGTCATACCCCGAACGTAGGGCCAATTCGCCGTCACAGTGGAATCATAGCGTAGCAGTCTTGTCCCATCACTCCCACCTTGCCGGCCCAGGGAGCGAAGAGTGAGTGAGTGATTCGACAGCGCACGTTTCCTAATGCGTGATCCTACTTCTTTCTACCTAGTAGTGGACTGCCTTAGGTTTTAGCTAGCAAGAGAGAGGCCCAAAGCCAATTCACCCGGCTCCAATCGAAGCTCGCCAGGAGGCGAACACTCGCATCTTGGAGCTTGGGCTGCATGCATATGGACCTACCTAGAGGCTAGACAGCAGACAGTAGGTACAAGAAGAGAAGGAAAGAAAAAGCACAGGCAGCTCTCCCACCAGAAAGAGAGAGAAATGTATGTAGGACCACCCCGTTACTGAGGTAATCGCCTCTGTGTTTTACTCCGGTACAAGATCCAGTATGCAAGCCACGGCTGGCTCCAAGGCTTAAAAAAAAAAAAAAGAGTCCACCCACGCCGTTGAGTCAACCGCTTACACTCCAACCCGTTGTTCCGTCGCTAAAGCTGACACCGGGCTACAAAACTGTCTAGCACCGTCCGACGAGGGATCAAAATAGCAAACACCAAAAATGACGGGTAGACGACGGCGCAATGAAGATCATGTTTCCCATGGCGGGCGGGTCTCACAGCACATCCCCCGTCCGTTCGATCGTTCGGGCGGCTTTCCTGGTCTTGACGTCTGGTATAGGTAGTAGTAGTTTACTCCGAAGCAGAGGGGAGCCCGGAAAAAAACACAAGCGTCGGGCACCATCCAAACGGGGCAACAAATCAATCGTGGCTGTGCGCAGACTTATTGATTTGCTGCGTCCCTGGGTTCGCTCGCTCTCGTGGTAGGGACGAGAATATTATCAACTATGCATAGCGCCGAGCGAACCACTGACGATAGAAGACGAGCACTGAAGATCGTCACCGGTCTCAGCCGACAATAGACCGGCCCTAGAGTAGATATTGGCTCTTGAGATGATGCACTTGCCCCCCGTCCGACACACACACAAATGTGCGATCGTGCTCTGCAGTCTCAGAGACACCCGATTGCCGTGCATAACTAGGTATGTAGGCAGGCTAGAGTGCCTGTTTAGGTGGTGGGAGGAATGCTTGTGTGAGTGGGTGGCACGCATCCCGTCGCCGCCTCACCTGTATATGTGGTCCTATCAAGCAGTTCGGGGGGTTATACTGAGCCGTCATTCCGGCGCGAACATAGTCTAGCAGCCAGCCAGTAGAAGGCGGGAAGAACAAAAGGTCTGTGTCGTTGCGCTCGCTGCTTGTGAATTGAATGCATACATACATACATACGCGCATGTATTTTTTTTCGCCGACCGCTCATCACGCCACAGCGTGGCATTCGAGGCACGTCTGCTTTGCAATATTGATCATACGCTTTGCATGCATATCCGTGCCTCGTGACCCGGGTTGCAAACTCACAATTGGGCTCTCTATGCTTGCGCCGCAACCATTCGGGTGGTTCTCATAGCGATCCAATCAGGTGTGTCGGCGAGTTGATACCGCCAGTGTCCTTCAGATGTTTTCTCATCATGCACTGGCATGGCCCGCTAATTCTTGCTCGGGACAAGATAGTCGAGCACCTCGGAGCTTGGAAGTATGGAGTAGGCAGAGCAGACAGCTCGACTTGTTAGGCGCTCGCTAAACCTGATATCGCTACTCTGCCGAAGCGTACACTTTTCTATCCGCTTCGAAAAGATGCCCTAAAGGGGCTTAAGTCCCTTAGTTTCAGGTGAGCAACTCGGGTGCTGCTCGGGTGAGGGAAACGTCAAAGCTGTCAATGACTTGCGTAGGTAACGGGAGTGGGAATGACATTTGTCATGTCAAGGTGACGATGGAGCCACTGGGCCTCCCGAGATTTCGGCGTGGAAGGTTACTAGAATGCGTAGCTAATGAGCGTATAGAGACGCATTACCAATATTTGATCCGACAAACTGCCATTGCAAGGCGGTTGAGTCTAATTGACAAACTTATTGGTCGCCTTGGATCAGCCGCTATATTCGTTCTCCGAAATATAGTTTATTTTTAGGCCACTGCACCCATCGTGGCCGTGCCATTGCTGTGCAGGTATATCACGTTACTACGAGTCGTTAGCCAAGCAACCCGCTGCTGTAGCCTCCCGATGGAAGACATCAAGAAGAAACATACATGGACGACAACGTGAACAGTAAGGTACGTGTTGGTCTCGGTGCGTTCCGGGATCGGCAGCGCTCGCTGCAGCTGTGAATGGCTCAACCTGCAGACCTAGGTGTGCAACTTTGGCAACGCTTTCAGCACAATTGTGGAAGTGGTGCCAGAAAAGCCCGAAGCGGCAAAGTCATGCCAAAGAGAGTTATGCTAGTAAGCAGTCGGCGGTCTTGGCATCGAAGTCCCCTGATCCCTTGAATCGTCCAGGGTTTGGCTATAATCCTAGCCCCCGAGGGCTGCCGGACACAAACCCATCAATCAGAAATTCGGGACAGGGGGATTATGTCATATCCTCGGTCGTCCACCTAGGGACGTCATATTATGTTTATTATTTTTTCCCATCTTTTGAGCTTGGGCAAGCGTTGCGAACCAAACAGCCGGAAGATTGTAGTGCATAGCCCTTAACTCCCCGTCGCGTTGTTGAGGCGCGACTGGGTCCTGGTCCCATCGGTATCACGATGGAACGTGGAGTTGTAACGTGAGATGCCGGTGCACCACCAGAGGCACGGCTGGACCGAGCTTCTTCTCTTCCTGACTTGCTGAAGTTCGTCGCGCCGCAAAGGCGCTGTCAGGCGGCGCCCGCTGCGAATCACCACAGAGCTGCTGCTCACTGCCGATTGTGGCATGATGAGCCAGAGTGATTCACCCGCGGCGTAGTGCTGAGCGAGCCGAGACTAATGCACAACAGGAACCGTTTGAAGTGACAGCGAGTAACAGATTGGTACCCACGATCCCGTCAACAACTACCAGCTTAGTCAACCTCGTCACCGGGGCGCCAAGTAGTATAGAGCTGCTGTTTGCCTATAGCAAAGTCATAACAAGAGACAACATCGCAGCAACGCCCGTGCCATCGGCCCTGTTATCTGTTAGCGGTTCTTGTCAGAGGCGCAGAGAGCTGGCCGAAATCTGCCGCTCGGAACTATGGCCAACTGGGGAGAAACTTTGAGAGCAGCCCCTAACCTTCTCCGTGCCTTAGTCGGGTATGGAGTCGCATATCTCTGGGTGATGGGGAATGCGATCTTTGTCTGTGACGCGCCCACGGTATTTTCTCAACACTAAAGTCGAGGTTTGGCCCTTTGGGTTGGATCTCCCCAGCGTGCGACTAGGGGTCCCTGACAGGTCTTCCAGAAAACCCGATCTGACCCATGGATGTCCCTATGACGATTGCCCATTCAGGTAGGATGAAACCGTGGTTTCTCGTATTCTTTTGACGGGTCTCGCAGCATTACCCCGGCTCTCCCAGCTGCGAGACCTGTGAGACCCTGTCGCCAGAAGCGCGGATTGCCCAACTTCGACTGGTCGCCTTTTGGGTGTGGTGAAGGAACCCCGGAACCCCTGCTCGAAATCCCTGTGTCTGAAAATGAACGTCATGATCCGCAACCCACGGCATCTCAACGGTCGTTGGTCATTTTCTCCAGGGTCCTCTGGGGCTCAGACGGCATTCTGCTCATAATCTACTCCAGATATCACGTTGTGTCCTGAGATGCTGGAAATTTGTTGTCTTCAAGCGCGTTAGTTCATGCATTAAGTCTTTGTCATATCACATTCCCCTTCGGCGTGCCTGCCTGGAAGGAATGGGGAAACCCAACGGTGGTAGGAGCGTCCCGCGGTCTTGCTACCAGAGTAAGAAAAAGATTGAAAACCAGACATACAGTTCACACTATGATCACACTAAGCAGCAGACATACTATCAACCGACGCCTCGTTAGATGCACAAGAAGCCGGCGCGCTTTCCTCACAAGCGAAAGTGGGGGCTAGCCGCAAAATTGAGTTTCCCTGACCACCTTTTTACCCATCGCCCACCAAAGCCCACCACAGACGACCTCGCACCGATCAATTTTTCTTTTCTTTCCATCCCCTTTGTCCGCCTCGCTCTGCCCAGCTTGAAACTCTCCAAGTGTCTAAGAAAGTTTGAAAGAGCGCCGATTGAGCATATGCGAATCACCACGTTTGGCATTCATCTGCAGGCAGGCAGACAGACCTGCAAACAAAACAAAGCGACGAGATGATGGTTCAAGCACGGCTACCCGACCTGACCTGGCTAGGACTACTATGCTATGATCATAAGCAGTGTGGCTGTGAGCGTTCCTGTGGGTTGACTTCCCGACCGGATGGCCTGCAAAAACGCGAGTCATCCACCACACCTGACGGGAGCAACCAGTGACGGCGCTGAACTTCGGCAGCATGATTTAAGCCGGAACGGGCTCTAGTTTGTTTCTATTTTTGTTTCAAGCTTCTTGTCCCCTTCCCTTCCCGCTCTCTCGTTGGCTCGCATCGGCCGTTTTGTGTAAGCCACCAAGAGTTAGGCACCCATTTTCATAAAACTTGTGCTTCCCTCTTGGCCACCACGGCGTGCTGATTCATGCCATTGCCCTTTCGCTCGAGCACGCACGCACGCACGCACTGGCTGGCTGCTTGGTCCAGTAGGTACAGCCTCAACATCATTCAGCTCAGCGCATCGCATCGAACCTCATCTCACCAGAGTGGAAACATACAACGTTCCATGCCCCTATTCCGAGTTGACTGACGTCTGCCGGCGCGCAAGCCAAGTCGTTGACAAGCCCGGCACTCGCTCTGCTGCTGGGCTGTGGTGAGGTCGCTGTAAGATTGATGATCAATCTTGGTGAGAACGCCAGTCCTATTCCACACAGCCTTTCTCGAACACGCATGCACAGGCAATGAATACTCTCAATCGCAGCCCAATTGAGCCCGGTGCTCTTGGAAGTACGGTACTCGATATTGCCACATGCTCAATATTCTTCTTCATTTTAATTTCTTTTTCCCTATCCGCAATGCAATATTTACATGCACAGCACACATGTACCAGAGCACACACATACCATACATGCAAACAGACGACGCAGATTGAATAGTATAAGGTAAGGTACTTTACATCCATATCGGTCACCCGTCGCAAAGGCCCGCAAGTGCGTACTGAACCTGCAGCGCGGCATTTCCGACTTTCCACAGGTGCAACTTGACCCTCCAGCCCCAAGCCTGGCGAGCGGAAGATAACCTTCAGGTCTACCGTAGTGGAGCTCAGCCGGCGGAAGGCATGAAAGGCAGCGCCAGCTGGCGGAAGCGCCTTTTCAACCAAGCGAGCGGGTGTCTGGTTCTCGTGGCCGCCGCCGGCTCTAGGGCAGCAATGTCTTTGTCCTACGACAGCTGCAAATCGACTGACGCCACGACGTGAGAAAAGAATAGAGAGATCTCCCGCAGGGCAGGGGATTTGCAAGCAATGGCCTCGAAGCCCGGCCAGGCATGCTCAGTTCAAGCTTTTGCAAGGCGAGACAAGGCGCTACCACATATAGGATACATGGTCAGGGCCTTGGGGAAGATGCTGTTGGAAACCGGTCCACGATACGTACAAGTTCGGTCTTCGAAGCGGTGAGCAGATTACTCGCATTGGCTCAGGTATGGATGTCTCTCGGCAACCGTTGTGATACCTCGCTCTGCTGTGTATGTACGTACATGCATGGCCCAGGAAGGAAACTATTCAGCCATCCCAGAGCAAAGGTGCCCAATCAGATGGCCACAGCAGGGGTTAGCGGCATCGACTTTGGGGGGTCCCATTGCAAGCTACGATGCTCACTGTGAAAAAAGTCGGTTCCGACGCGACCAACAAATAAGAGAAGAGCAGAGACAAGATCTGCCAGTCTTGTCTGTCACCTTTGTTCAGCGGGGCCGGTCGCTCCTGGTCGTCTAAATGTGGAGAAGGGAGATGCTGCGATGCAAATAGTACAGGGATAATATGTATAGAGGTCGCTTGCGCTTGGCAAGATCCGGACAAGGTCCTGCAATAATCCCAACTATATTCCATTCACATGAGAGAGGGGCCGACACAGATTACAATATCAGAGTCACGCGATGGGCTCATGTCGAAAGAGGTTTGTACATATCGCAAGCCATGGCAAGAAATGCCCGCCTTGCCGGCCTTGCCTAAGGAGGTACGGTACTATGATTTGATGACTTGCCATGCTTGTCATGCCAAAACACACTGCCGTCCGTGCCTGAAAATCTGTCTGCCAAACGTTCATTTACTTATTGCTTGAGTTATGGTTAGAGTTTCGCGCCGCCCGAGTTTGGCACTGCATGACTAAGGTAGATAAATAGTAATCAGTAAAGGGTACCCTATCCAGCCTTTGCGTACTAATGTGTGCCCTAGACAGAATCAATCGATATGTTGTTTGTTTGCCATGGCCATTTTATGTAAGGGAATGTCGGTTGCAGAGATTGACGCTGGGGCCCTGGGTGTACCCAAGGTACACAAGGTAGTACATCAGGCTGTATGGAAGCGTTGGAATCAAGGAACAAAATGGAAGAAATATTGGAAATCATGCAGCAATGCTGCTATCGTCCATGACGACACCGCTTGCGGCTTCCCGATGTCAGAAAGAAAATGGAACGCAGTGAGCCGATTTGCCAACTGTTTTTTGCCAATAGTGCCGCTAGGAAAGAGCAGTCTGAGTGCCAAGCCAATTAGTGGTCTCTCTGGCTCTGTGTATTTTTTTTTTTTTTCCTTCAGATCCTACCCACCGGACCTGCCCGGGCAGCATCATTCATTCTCTCGTCCTCTCGATGCTCGCTCACACAGTCCCTTCTCGCCAACATCAACCACTCACAAGTGTCCGATCTCATGCTCGTGTGGTCTTGACTCTCCCTCACAGCGGCGCTATTGCCTACTCTAATTGTTTATTTGTCCTCCGGCCTGTCTAACTCGTTGACTACTCCTGCTGCCGAGAAGGGGTCGGAAGACCATTCCACTTGGGAATGAACTGTCACAGCACTAGGCATGACGCTACAGAGTAAGGTTAAACTCGGAGTTCCTGCCTTTTGCTGCTCATTCCTGGCCAAAATGGTATCGTGCCAGGCCCCTTGCCACTGCCTCGGGTTAGCAGTTAGGCTACCAGCTAACTAGCAGCTTGCGGCTCTGCGCTGGATATTTTAAAGTTTTCTGCTGTCATCGGCCCACTGCCCGCTTTTCATTATTCACTTCTCCTGGGTTGTACCCAGACTACCATGGCTTATTTGGCGGAGTTCACCTGGTAATCTTACACAGTATTTACCTCTGCACTTTTTTTTTTATTTTTATTCTTTTTTCGCATAGCCATCTTTCCACTACTTTCCTTTTTCCGGTAATCCGGGCATTGATCTTGCGCGCCCGAGCTTTCCCATCGGAGACATCATACCGAGGTTCAACCCCATCCTTACGGCCCAGTTCCGTTGCGATGCAAATCACCTCCAGCTCAGGCCAAGTACCACCTCCACACCGAGACCTGCGGCGGTACCGCGCTCAAGCTGGTGCCAGGCTTGGGCAGGGTCGAACTGTGTGAGCGAGGAGACCCGGGCTGGCACGGCGCATCTCCTCGCACAGCCCTGATCGGACATCGCCCGATACACGCTCATAACTCAGGCATGGGTCACCGTGATACAATACAATGCACCTTGCTGGGCCCCTCCCAAAATGGCCATCGGGTTCAGTCGGCCAGTAACAGGCCAGAAAAGGCAAAGTTCGTCTCACGATCTGTGATACAGCAACACCGGATCTCAGTGGCCGATCTCGACACACGGTCCGCTGCGTCAAGCAATTCTCCGATGGCCTTTTTGCTCCTTTGCGAGACGACCTTTTTCTGCCATGTGCGGCTGTTGCGGGATCTTGAGCAGGAGAGGGGGATGCAGGTTGATCCGTTGTCGGCAGGAAGAAGAAAGCAACAATACTGTCTAGCAACTAATAACTGCCCCTGCTCAATCGATCAATCGAGCAATCAATCTCGAATGCTTCTAGATACGCGGCGTCGATGCCCCTACTTCGTACATGAAGATCATTTACCAATAGATGCTCGGAAGATGCTGGCATTTGGTCCGAGTCGGCCAGTACAGAAGTTTCAGCGCTCATCTTTATTGAAGCCAGGGGTCCAGATCAAATCACAGCAAGGCAAATTTGGCGCTCCCCGCCAATGTCACGACCACCTTGAAACTATGCAGCAAATCATGTCTCGAGATACCTCCCGAGATTGCTGTCGTGTCAGCTTGAGTGCATGTAAGAGATCTTTCAGGAGTCAAATGTTCTGCTATACTCCTTCTCCTTCTCGCACCCTCTCCCCATCTTCATTTTACTTGGCGAGACCCGGTTACGCTTGCCCGGTGCATCCGTCCATACACAGTCTACGTGAAGGGTGTACAATCGTGCCGGCTGTGCTACGAAGCCCTGGAGACCATTCCAACATTTCCATACCGCTCTTCCTCACCCCCGTTGCAATTCCACAAGCTGGATAGTCCACAGTCCACAGGAATAGAACATTTTGACTCGCCAGTTTACGAAGTCGAGCAAGAACGTATGCCTAGATAGGCCAGAGCTTCAGGGCCACGTTACGTTGCGATGGACCTATTTCTCAGTGCGAGAACTTTGAGGGTAGGGAACAGATTGGAGCACGTGATATGGAACTTCATTTCAGCCCTTTCTAAGCCACCACCCGAAGGCGTGACGCGACAGTCGGCCAAACGGTCTGTGGGAGCAACGAGAATCCTATGTTGCATTGCCAATGCACGTCATATGTGGCCAAATAAGCTCTCGCCATTGGATTGCCATTGGGTACAGTATAGGGCCATGCAGGCATATCTGCATAAGTGATCTCACGTTTCTTACCACAAGGCGGCTGAGCATGCAGCTGAGCTGACCGTCAGCAGGTAAACGCGCGCGTGATACGGCAATTCTGCAGCAGGAACAGATTATTGCAAATCCAAGGCTGAGCTCTTTAGCGAAGTAGGCACTGTGCTTGAGATCGCTTCAGCTCTGCTCTTGAGCGGCGAACCAAGTATTACAGCGGCGCTGCGAGGCGGCACGCGAAAGCCATCGGTAGTATCAGCCGTTGAGGTTTAGACGTCTTGCAAGCAAGACCAACAACAAGGCCAATATGGTTGACTAGATTCGGAAATTGTTCAGCACCTCACCTACATCGTACCTCCTACTCCGAAGTCTTTCGTGTGGAGAGCAAATCTCACGACTGAATCGCGCGATTGGAATCTACGGTATAGCACAAAGTATCTCCAGCCGTTATTGCAATATGTCGCGGCTTGTGGAGAAGGTACTCGGGATAGCCTTATTGAATATGGCCGTTGAAACTCCCAAGGCTCGTCCGGCAGTTGAGTCCTGAACCCAGCAGTCTGTACGGAGTACCATGTATATCCAATGCTCGCAGCGAAGGTGCCGAGTCAGGTACCGGCAAATTCACTGGCCTAGCGCGCGGATGCTCCCTCCAGGCGCATCAACAAGACCCCTACGGAGTACCTGAGTAGGTACCAGAAGGTTAAGATGAAGAACTCCATCCATCGCTGGGCGCTGCATGGCGTAGAGAGGACGAGAACCGCATCTCGACCGTGAAGGGCAATGCCTATGTAGGTACCATGTGTACTTCGTACATGAACCTGCCTGCCGGTGTGAGTTGTCTCGATCGAAGACCGAGTATCCCGGTCCGCCCTGCAGACTAGCAACTCCATAGTCCACATGGCAATTCCGTTCCCCCATGCTGTCAAATAAGCAACATGGCAATGGAAAGGGCAAAGATGAGGTTGTCCAGCCTGAGGATCCGCCGGATGGTGCTGCTTGGCCACGCACTAGGAGCAGTTGAATGTTGACAGCAGAGTCCAGAGAGGCTACCAAGTGGTGCACATGGGGAACACGTCTGTGGGTGACCTACTCGGAACGGTATATGATCGACGTCAATCTCATAGCACGGAGCATGCGCCGCGGATAGAATGTCGCGATTTCTCTGGGTCTCGGGCAATTGCCGTGAGTTGGAAATGAAGTTGAAGTCTTTCTAGCGGGCCACTAGAACGAGATTGAGATTCCCCGAGACCCGCCGGCGCTCGGAGCCGGATCGCCTAATGACGCTGCGCCCTGCTGCTGGAGACCCCGGGATCTAGCATGGACGTTTGACGAACCGCTCCATGCTTTCTCTGCACTTTGACACTACACACCAGAGAGACTGTGATGAAACTCCTGTCTTCCCGGCAGGTAGGTAGGAACAGGAGACTACTACATAATGTACATACTACTTACTAGCCCGGACTAAACCCGTTTTGTTGACATTACGGTAGCTCTGCCAGCTACTAGTCAAACCACAACAATACTACTAACAAGACCCTCAGCAATATGGTCCGAGTTCCATGCTCATGTCAGCGGCTCTTTCTGAAAGGCTCCAGCTTTCTCACACAGTCCTGACTCCTGCTTGCCTGCCGTCCTTCTCCCGATGGAGGGCCCGCTTGGGCCCCATTTCGCTCATACGTCCTGCCGGGTATGGTACATTACGGCATATATACACTAAGACGAAATGGCCCTGGGTCGCAAGCATTGATGCCAAAATTGATGCCAGAAATCTGCGCGGGCGCTGGGATGTGGATCCGTCGTACCGTCAAGTCCGTAGCGCCTGTACCGCAAACTCCGGCGGCGGGCAAGGAAAGGACGGCTGAGCGGATGAGAATGTGTGTGACGGGCTGGCTAGGTGACCACTGGCGGCCACTCTTCTCCCTCATTGCCTCCCCTACCAGACGGTACTACCTCCTCTTCTGGACTGCCGAGCCCCTGTCAAACAACTGTCTAATCTATGGGCATGAGCATCGGCATGCCATGGCCCAGCACAAAGGGCTGCGAGCTGCGAGCTGCTGCGAGGGAGGCAGAGGAACTCCGTGTACAATGTGGGAATTGCTCTGCACCATATCAAATATCGCCCTCTCTTTGCGGCTGCTCTCCGGAAACCGACCAATTGCCGCTGGCCATGGCCGTTCTCTAACATGCTCCCCCCTATCCCACGCCGACCACACTCGACCGAATCCATCCATCTGCGACCACGTCCTTGTCCTCGCCCTCGCCGCGCCCTCGGCAGCCAGCAAGGTCGGCGGTAGGCTATTAGGTAGGCAGGTATGTATGTATCCAAGGGAGGTACATCGTACATACCTACCTACATATCCCATTTCCTTGCTTTGACGACATGGCATGACGGCTCAAAAGCCCCGTCTTGTGCAATCAATCCTGGACGACACTATACCAGGGTACAAGGCAAATCAATCCATCAATCACTCCGCAGCCGATTCCAGTGCCGGTATGTAGGTACATGCCACTTCAAAGCCCAGCATCATTATCAACTAAGTTTCTCCTGTCATCCACCACAACAAAATTGATGAACGGCTTGCCGCCAGCCGCAACGTTGATCCCAGCTGGGACAAACGGCTCCTCTTTTGCACTAGCTAGTGCTCTCACACTACTCCCAAGAAGTATCTAGCATCTCACTGTCACCAGAGAGTCGCTTTGATTACACCACCTACGGTATCTAGGTACATACCTCCCGGTTCCCCTTCCCTGGGGGCAGCACGCTGCCTAGCAGCCCTGCTTGCTTGGGATTGGAGCTCTTATTCTCTCTCCCAAGTCTGCTAATCTCATGTAGGTTAGTTACTTCGCCTCAGGAACTGTGAAGGTTTGCTCGGCGTTGCAAAAGCTTGGCAGAGGAAAGGTACTTGGTGCCTGTGCGCCGCGCCGGAGCGAAATCATCTACTATCGTGAGTTCCTCGCGTGGGTTTGTCTATCGACCCATTCGGGCAGGCCTGCCTACACTACAGATGGCTCACAATAGGTACCGTACGTTGTCCTTCCTCTCCTCGGCATCGCGATAGCCCGAGATCCAATATCAGGTACGAACGGCACTCGTTCCAGCACGGCATCGGCATTGCAGCAGTAGCAGCTTTCAACATGCGTCTATCGCGAACGGCGATTTGTTTCTTTTCCTTCCTTGACATATTGGGCCTGGTTCCTATTGCTCAGCCTTATTGCTACCGATGATCTTTCTGCCGGCCCGACCCACCTTCGGTGCTTGGGTTGCGCTGCTCGCTCGCTCCCAAGTAACATGCCAATATTGTGCATGTATGACCCTGTCGGCTTTTCTTCTGCGTTGGTACATGCTCTTTAGGGGTTCTCTCTCACTCTGTCTTGATCCATCGTCAACTGGACCCTGACCCACGGAAGACCTCGGCGAGCCGCAGTCTTGATGGAGCCTGGTCGTCTGGGGTTGTTTTTTTTATCAGACCCCCAACTTCTAAGTTGTGACAGGGCAGTGTAGGTATTGAGGGCATCGCCACGCTTCATCGGGAGAAGACAAACCCCATGGCGGAAATCAGGGCCCGACGACACTTTCCTTTCCGCGTGGTGAGAATGGTGGATGACATGATATCCCCCCATTCCGATGGCAACAGCGCGAGGAAGGGGGGAGCTGAGAGCGGTGAGAAAACTCGACTGCACAACCGAGACTACTCGAGCGGCACCTCTGAAGATCACTGATCGATCGAGAGACTTTGGATGGCACAAAACGTTTGGGGGTCGAGGGGGTCCATCAAACTCGCAAGACTAGAGGACGAAAAAGGTTTTGCCCCGGAGGCATCTTTCGCACTCCGAACCGCAGTCTGTCCTCGTTCTCGGTACCGGGGCGCCTTCAAGAGCAGCAACATGTCTGAGACACGACTGCTAATATTAGCAGCACAGGCGCATGTCTTTTCTTTTGTCTCCCTTATCTCATGTCTTGGTTGTGATACTCTGGACCAAGATAGTGGTAGTCTCATGGTGATGATTTCTGTGTAATACAGCAAAACCAGAGACATTCCCACCCATGGTAGCCAGAGCAGAGTGGCCGCTGCAGCAAGCGTTGGTCGTTAGAGATCTAGGTTCGCTCTTAGTAACGATCGAGACATTTTTCCCATCTCCTCTTTTTCTGTGTTGTACATCGCTTATTCAGTGAACTTTGAGTCTCGTCCGCGGTGATCAGCAAGAGATCAGCGATCAGTAGTGGATTGTTTTTTTTTTTTTCCTTCCCTGCATGGAGCAGCCCCGAGTCTCGATTGCCACGAGGCGAGGATTTTTTTTTCTGGGACGGGAGATGGACCCAGAGAAAAAAAGAAAAGAAAAGCAAAAAACAAGAAAGAAGAAAGAGCTCCCGTGCGGTGTAGATCCCCGACTACATATTAGACGAGCCGCCTTGAGGCGCTCGCGCTGCTGATCTCTTGGGTGATCGCTTGCTAGGGGGTGGAAGGGGAGTTTACTTAGAGGTGCGCCAAAGACAAGGGAGGAACAATATCAAGAATATCGGAGTTCAGAGTCCTGATGGAATTTATGGATAGTGAAAGTTGTCAATGAATTGAATGGAAGATCCCTTTACAATCGATTTGGAAGCTGGACGAGGCTGTTGCTGCTGAATATCTGACGGATCAAACTGCCCGCACGGCTCTTTGGATGAGCGGGGGTGAGTGGAAGATGGAATTTTGTTTTCTTTTTTTCTTCTTTTGTTTGTGATGGGTATGCGGTAGCACACATCGTCACCTGAGACATTGTGAACGCGCGTGCTTTTTTTCCCGCTCTGCTTTGCTTTGTTTTTGCCGGGGAAGCGCAGCGCAGATGGAAAAGATACACGATAGAATGGGATATGGAAAATCTTCAATATATATATGTACGGAGTAACGCAGAGTTATATAATAAGCTTTCTCTCCACCTCTGCGAGGCTGGACGGGAAAGCGATGTATGTACTTAAATATTTTATCGTAGATTGATTAAGTAGGCGAGGCAAGGCAAGCTCAGCTGTTCGATGCTGCTGCTGCTGCTGCTGCTGATGTCATTTTGTTTCTCCCTGGGAGAGAGTGGAATATCTCAGACATGCGCATATTAAGATGAACCTCTTTTTGGCATCGATCTAGGTATGGATTACCGTGCCTGAGCTGATCTTTTTGCTCCAGATTCGTTTTCTTTTTTGGTCCCCGGCTTTGAGAGTCGTCGGTCGATGCGATCAGCTGATCAGAACAGAAAACCATGCTCGCGCAGGCGCATTGTCGATCACGTGTGTCACATGGAGAGAAAAAGAAGGGCGACAACGTATCAAAAATGTCAATGATGGGCCATGGATTATATCGAATCACAAATCCAGAGACGACTTGGATAACAGGAGTGATCCCGGGCCCCGGGGTGAGGCGCGGACGGGAAAACAGCGGGGAGGGAGAGGCCCGGGTTTTGCGGGCTCGTCGGATCGACATGTCACCGTCCCGCCCGGGGACCCGACCGTCCAGGTCCGTCCCTGGAAAGACGCAAGAGGGAGAGGGAAAAAAGAAGCTTTGAATCCCCCCGAGACCGAGACCGAGAGACTGATGATCAGCCTCCCCGTCCTGGGAGTCTAAAGTCCCACGATCTGCGGACCGGTGGGAAGATCAACCGCCCTGCTTCTTGTGCAGGGATTTTCCCCTTTGCCGTTCGTTGTGTGCGCGGCTGTTGGTTCTGCTTCCTGCCCACTTCCCGGTTTGGGCGCGCGGCTGTCCGATTAGAATGAGTCGTGAATCCCCTATTTGGGTATCCCATGCTTTTGAGCACTCTCATCGCCTGAAATGGAAGGTCTGGCGGGTTGTGGGTGGGAACGCTCTTATCGTGTCCCGTCCCATCAGGGCGGTGCTGGACGGGTATACCCACCGGCCTTCATCGGGAAAGAGGGAGAGGATGTCGACGAAAAGGGCGAGCGAGCAGAAATGTAGGGAAGGGAGGCAACCAATTCAGAGTTTTTACTCCTGCCATGATCTTTGTTGCTACCTGGGCGATAGGCATGATGGAGTCGAAGTTTGCTTCCTGTGGGTATGGTTGGATGGAACTCGGGGCAGCACAAAGTCCGGCAGTGAACCAGTATGTACCGAGACGGGGAGAGAGCGTGCGTCTCTATCCTTTGCCTCGATTACAACGGCCTGGGCCACGAGATTGAAACCGAGTTGTTAGAAGCTGGATTCTATATCTCATCCGGTACAAGTCCTAGCAAGATTTTGTTGCAAGGCACGAAGGATGCTTATATAGTCATGGTCGGGTCAGAGAACCAACACTTATGGCTCATAATTCAAAGATAACGGGAAACTCGTGGGGCAATCTTAATTTCTGCATTCTGCGAGGAGTCACTCTCGAGGTCGCTTTTGCTGGTCCGTCTTCGTGTCATAAGCACCCGGATATTTCTGGCCACAAGAGCGTTCATTGGCCCCTACGAGCACATTAAATATGACTGGCTCGTTCTCCTCTAAAGTTCCAGCTCCGTGGTAAAAACAAATGTAATTATCTACAGTTGTTAAGGGAACCCCTTTTCAATTGGAGAAAATGAAGCTTCTGAATGGCAATGCCAGTTGGCTGATTTCAGGGAAGCTCGACCTCACGTTTATCATTACCAATGCATTCTTGTTTATTAAATAGGCTTGATGGCATCGATATCAAATATACAAGTCAGACAAAATTAGTCAAACGAGGAGCTTCCCAAAGACAGCAGGATCAGTAGAGGGCGATCATAAGATACCATGTCTGCACCATCCTGTCAAGATCTGAGATAGAAGCACTGCTGTGTGTCCATTATTACAGTTTCTTCTTGATTCTGTCCTTGCCGTCGGCTAGTTTCCTATCCCATGGTGACGACGAGAACTCAACATCAGTCCACAATATATGCTTGTCAACAACATCGCCGATCTACTTGTTGTACTCCTCTCAGCACAACAGCCGTGTAGATACCCGGATAATCCTTTCGTGCCTGCCAATCTTGCGCCGTGATGTCCATGTGTCGTCGAGGTCCCCGGTGACAGATACCCAAGTAAACCATCCACATCGAGATGACATTCTCTCATTTGTTTTCTCGAGGGGAAGAATAGTTATAATAATTCTTTGAAAAAGGCTGGTCGCTGGGCTCAAACAACATTTACAAATTACAGGATCGATCTCTTGGGCTTCTTTCGACCATGGAACAGTTTATAGAGACCTACATGTATGCTTCTGTCAAACTTCCATAAGACCTTGCACATGGCTGGCGACACCACACGTGTGTATGATTGCGAGGTTCAGCCCACTTGTTATTTCGCTACGTGGGAAGGTTGTTCCACTGTATCCCTGGAACACATGAATAATTTACAAGTTGGACTGAGAAACAAACCAAGTGTTGTTTCTGCATGGGCACAGTATTGACATGTACACCATGTCAAGACCATCAAGATCATGGCGATGCCAAGACTCGAGAGCGGAATTCAAATTGGTTCTTTTGAACTTTTCCACAATCCTCTTCGTCGGTCCCTTAGGGGAACGGACATTTCCTCCATCTTGGAGAACGTTGTATCGCTATCTACGGTGTTGGTCCAGCTATCTAAGTGCTATCTATTTGAATTTGGCAGCGTCATTTCCCTTTCCCAAGGGGGACATTATATGCTACCAAAGCTGTCTGGTCATTTTTGATCAAAGACGAACAGCATTTGCGCCCTTACTTGGCACTGAAAAAATCTCTCCCGCTGCAGGGCATCTCCCATGTCATTCAACTTCACATCTTTGTCGTATCTCGTTTCCCCCATGTTTCCCATTACTGCTGCCGGCTTGATGTTGTGATTGCAAGGTCTTGCCGAGCCAGCTTCATTCCCCATCGATGCTCGCCGCCACCATCATTGCTTTCAAATCATCTCGTGTTGGGTACGGTCAAAATGTCCTTGTTACTACCAAACCCGCGAACAGAGCAATGCAGATTATACTCAGCATCGTGTTGTTTCCTGGATGTACACTCTTGCCGGCGAATGACCTAGGGAGTCATGGCCACCCTCAGGCAGAAGATGTTCTTGTGATCAGCTTGCATGTCGAACGAAACGCTTGCACTATAAACCATAGTTGGCGCTGAGTGCCTGCCGATCTTGAGGCTGCATCTGGTTGACGAAGTCGTTGAACTGAGGAATCAAACCGCGGTATACATTGATGATCTATGAGACTGTTAGTTCCGAGGCAATTTGTTGGGAGACATTTGTCTCTTGTGCTCACCTTTTGGAAGTCATCATGCAGACCATGCTTGGCATCGCTGCGCAGTTTCAGGTCTCTATACCGCGCAATCGATGTAAAAAAGTGAAGCAGAGACTTCTCCATGGCCATTGGGTTCTGTTCGACGATCGCAGTGAATCCTCTAAATGCAGTTGCTTTTTCGTCGGACGGGTCGACCTCGTCCATTGCGTTCAGGAATTCCTCGGCCCAGGTGGCAACCTCGGGTGCCAACAAGCCCGCGTTGCCGAGTCCGAGGCGGCCCAGTGCAATGGCAGCATTCTCGCTGACACTCTTGGGGATGTTGGGGTCCACGATAATCTCCACCAGGCGCCTGAACAGGTCGGGCACAAACGGCGCCAATCCCTCTCTCCATTGGATGGCAATCTCTCCAGCAGACCAGCAGGCATTGTTCACGACGCTGAACCCGCTCTCAATCTCCTCGTCGAGAATGTCGCTCAGGTCGAGCTGCCTCAGGAGCACCGGGAGGATGTTGTTGAGAGAGTTGGCGAGCTCGCTGAAAACATACTTGGCACAGTCTCCAAGGAGAGCGTAGCCTGACTGCCGGACTTCATCGGCAGGGTCCTCCATGCAGAAGGTCAACAGCTCAAAGACTGGCAATTGCGACTCCTTGACCAGCTGGGCTGACTTTTGCTGGTCAAGTGCCTGCACAATGGCACTGAGGAGGTCCAAGCTGGTGACGAGGAAATCCTTGTCGGGCACATCGACAGATGGGTTATTGGCTAGGGCTATGGAAGCCTCGAGGTTGTCGTGAACGATCTGGACGCAGCGGTTGAAGATTGGCTGGGCGTAAGGGGTGAAGGCATCATTGAGAGCCATTGCCACGTACGACAAGCACTCCAGCAGTGGGAAGAGCTCCCTCGACTGGTCTGCCACCGTTTGCCATCTGTTGATCAAGGCTGGCATGAGCTGATTGACGAGCTCGGGTCGTGCCAGTGTTGGGCCAATGTGCTCGGCCAAGGTCTGAACACAGTCATACAGAATGTACATGTTCCTGTCCTTGTATTTGCCAAAGCAGCGGACAAACTGCTGAATGATGGGTCCGCTGTACGGCTCGATGTTCTTGCCGGCCTTCTCCTCGAGGTTGGCGAATGCTGACGCACCAGCTTCCTGGACCTTCTTGTTCTTGTCGAGCATCTTCATTAGGATTCCTTCCATCATGGGCTCGAAAAAGGCCTGTTTCTGGGCTGGATCGGCGAGTTGTGCTGCCCAAGCAGAGTAGCGACCAAGAGTCCAACACGTGATTTGGCGGACGACGGGCTCCGGGTCGTTGAGGAGCGTGATGAGGTACGGGACCAGGTCGGGCAAATGAGGAGTCACGACATCGAGGCATCCGTCGGCGATGGCACCCAGTGCGAGCACTGCGGCCTCCCGGTATGGCCAGTCGTCGTGCTTCAGATTCTTGGTCAGGTAGGGCAAGATGGACTCGAAGACGGGCGCGCGGTAGTCTCGGGCGAAGACGTCGAGGGCAGCAGCCGAGCACTTTCGCAGCGTCCAACGCTCATCAGGGTTCTCGTCGTTGCCGTCTTCTTCATCCTCGATCTCGCCATCCTCAAGATCGTCGTTCATGTTGGCAAGTTTCTCGTAAGCATTGCCGTTCTGGTTGGCATCCGCCGAAGCTTCGTTGGCATTTCTTCCTCCAGACTTCTTGGCAAACTGCGGCTTGATGTCCTCCTCTCTGTCCTCCTCGTCTTCGTCGTCGGAAGCACCGCCAAGCATTGCGATATCCTCGGGGCTGTAGACCATACACTCGAGGAGGACTGGAATGATTTTCCCGATGTATGGTGTCAGGTTCTCCCAGAGAGAATCGTGCTCACCAACCGCCAGCCAAAACTCGGCGGCATCACAGGCCAACTCTTCGTCATCGCTCTTCTGCTGGCTGATGATGTAGTCGACCAGGCCAGAAAGGTGAGGTCGCAGCTTGTCCGCGCGTGTTTCAACCAGTTGGACAAAGGCTCTACATACCTGTCGTCGGACATCGGGGTTTGTGTCACTGGCCAGGGTAAATAGATGCGAAAGAAGATTATCGATGGAGTTGAGCATAGCCTGAGATTTCCGGGACGTGAAGACATTGATCGCTGTCAGAGCCTGAGCGCGGACTTTGGGCAACGGGCTCTTGGTGGCTTCGATGAGCTTGGGCAAGATGAAGTTAAGAGGCCTCTGACCATTGATTTCACGCTCGAGCATCTTGGTGTTGTCTTCGCAGATCTTGGCCATGGCGATCATGGCGCCCTCCTGGGCTTCGGGAGAGACCTGTCCGTTCTCGTTTCCAAGAAGCTCAAGCAGCTTGGGCAAAAGCTCTGGCCAACTGAGGAGACCGCCCTTGCGGACGATTTCGGTAGCAGTGTTTCCAGCATAGTTGCGCATTTGCGAGTTCTTGTCCTCCAAGATCATGGGGATAGCCATCTTGATCAAGGTGAAACTAGACTCGGGGATTTGCTTGTAGTCAGTTCTGATATTGTTCTTCAGCATGATGGCAGCAGCGGCCCGCACGAGGTGGAAATCTTCGGCAGAGAATTGCAGTCCAGCCGGAGGCTCAGTACTCGAAAAGAGGTATACGAGGTAGTTGTTGATATCAGGCGACGACTTTGCTTGCGTGAGCATCTATAACGGTGTCCAGTAAGCTTCCGTCCCATGACAGTCGTGCTGGGTCGCACGGCGAATGCTTGATCGCAACTCACAATCTCGGCCTGCTTCTGGGCAGCCTTGTTGAAGCCGCTCAGGGAGTCCTTGAGACAAGCGGCGAGCTGGCTCAAGGACTCGGGGGATGGTTGCCATGCCATGGTGGGCAACAGGCCTCAAAGGTGAAGAGAGGTCTGTGATGCGCTCGAGGACGAGGCGGACTCAACAGCGGTGGAGAGTAGTCGGAAGAGATGAGAAACACTGCTGCTTCCTTTGGCGACTGCTGTTTCAGAGTCGAGATCTCGGTTCAAGAGAGGCGCGAGCAGCTGTCTGGTGCAGGAAGGCCTGCCGAGCTGAGCTAGGTTTGAACAATCTCTCAGGGAGAGCTGGACGGATGGATTGAGACAATCCGTCGGCGGTGTAGTAGGCTGGTCCTCGGGAATTGGTGACCAAACCCAGTGCTCTCTGTATTATGATCTCTGGGACGGGGTGTCGACCAGAAGCATCTGTTGCCTTTGGGGGAACGCGCAGTAGAGACGGTTACAAGGACAGAGAGGGATGCCGTCAACGCTGAGAGTGTGGTGGTCGTTAGAAGCGGTCCGCAGGTTAAGTGGTGGGCTACGTATGTGGGCTGTCTTGTCTGTCTGCGGCTTGCCTTTTGCCTTGTTGGAGGGGTCCTAACCTTAGCGTGCAACTATTACTGTACCTGGGTACTTTATCGATACGTACTTCGCTCAGGCAAGGTCTGGATGTCTTGTGGATGCAGCGGTACCTTGCGCCTGACCAAAGAATGCTTGCTGCGAGGGCACAATGATGGATGATCACCAACAATAGAAATAGCCCAAGCAGTAGAGACAGTCCGTGAGTACTACTGTATGTCACCAAGAGAAGAAAGAGAAGCATACAATGCGTGACTGGCAGGCAGGTTGACAACAGCTTGGTCAAGGTGTCAGTAAATGTTGTGTCTCCTCAGGTACACTGTATTGTCGTTAGGCGATTGTACCGTTGCAGGTCTGCGACTCTGCGCTCTTGTACATCTGATAGCAAGGGAAACATCAAATGGAAAACGTTGGTTGTCTGCTGGCATAGCGCCGGTGGGGTCTAGAGCATTGCCCGGGGGAATTTTTTGCATAATTTTTTTCTTCTTCCTCTTCCCTTCTTTGAGTTAGGAATATTTCTTCCTCTACTGCAAAGCAGCATGCACGAATGTCATTCGATCTGTTCTTTGCCTGTCAGCGCCCTCCTCCACATCTCTTTGCCTCCTTCGCTTGCTGGCAGTGTGGTGGGAGTCTGAAATCTAGTTCCCCTCACTGTCTTCAAAATCAGGAATCAAAGACCTGCTGGGGCTTCGTGCTTTTAATGGAGGGGTCAAAGTGGAGTAGGAGGGGGGCAGTTTTTCGAACCTCAAACCACTTCTCAGTGGCTGTCAACTGATCATGCTTGTTTGGCTTGCCATCCAAACTCTGTGCGAAAACCCCAAGGGGCCAGCCAGCTTTTTTAGGTTGACCCCTCCATTGGGACAAGGCATGGGTCATGGTTTGACATTTTTCTTTTCTTTTTTTGGTCACGTTTTAGACTTCAACTGCCATTGATTCTTGTGCAGCAACATACCACCCACCCTTATGTGGCACAAAACGCCCTGCCCGTTCAGACTTCCTCTAGGCTCTGTGTTCCCTTGATCCCTTTGAGCGTCATTGCACTACCTGACACCTCAAAGCTAGTGAATGTTTGTCTTGTTGGCTTGCTTTCCTGACAACTGCCCGGGATTTCCCCGATATATAATCTGTACAACTCACTTACAAGAGGCACCCCAGGCAGACGGAGAAGAAAAGTCGGAGGCTATCTCACATATCTTTATGTCCATGGGTGATCTTTTTGTTGCAATTATCAGTCAGATTATGACACTATAGCCTCAACAAATTCGAGGCCATATCTACCTACCTACATATACCGAATATGTCACCCAACTGTGACTGCAATCGGCCCATGTGCGTAGCCTATCTTGGCCGAGATTGAAGGCTTGTCCGACACAAGCTGTGCAATCAGCAGCCGTCGCACATATCCCCCAGGCAGCCACTCATTGTCGACGTGGTAAATAATGTATGACTATTGGCAAATTGGACCACCCTGATTTTTCGACTCTCAGACATCGATCCTCAGCTTGGACCGCCCCGGTCTCATCCCTCACAATATTAGTCAGCTCAGCCAGCCTCGATTATGATGGAGATATTCAGGCGGTATGATGATATGGCCAACGACCTCCAAGATCTACCATTACCATGGTTTCTGGCCAGTGCCAGGCTTGAGTCCGCGTCGCAATATACTCAAAAATGCGGCACTCTCCCCAAGGCCTGCCATAGCGACTGATTGCACCAAGACCGCGTATTTCGTGACATGTGAGCTCAACGCCTAATTTCCTTGCTGCATAATCACTGCAGCTTTCACCCTGGCGCTGGCCGAATTGTTCATTCGACACGTGGTGCAAGGATCTTTAAGCTTGGGCATATGCAGCAGGCCGGCGACAGGAGTAGAAGAAAGGCCATGATAGTGCGTCGGGTACGAGCTTTTCGAGATCAGCCAACTGCACAGAGCCTCTCTGTCCGAACCTTGATGGCCAGCCCTGATTTGCAAGTGTGTTGACGAATAGAGCAAAGATCAAAGCACAGCTGTGGCGAGGCTGAGCGAGGTAACAAGCCGTGGGTGCAGTAGACGAACATGCTAGTCATTCATATATAACGAGCACTCATACCTGCTGCAAGACTCTGTATGAGGACTCATCAAGACTTGCCCTTGCGTGGGTTGAATAGTTGCCTTAGGCCTCCTTTGTGCCGTTGGGCATGCTGCTGGTAGGCGTTGTGAGATGTTGCAGCTTGCTCAGAGCAACCTGGACCACCTTCTTGAAGGCCTCCATTTCCTCCTCAAACGTGCCCCCTAGGCCTGTACTGGCCAGGCTGATGGAATTAGAAACGTAGACATGCATCTGTGTCTTCTTGACCAAGATCTTGGCAATTCGATTGGTGAAGTCATATGTCGGCTCCTCCTTGTAGATTGGTGTTGAGATTGGTACGTCTGGGTTGAACCGCTGTACGACACTTTAGCTGAGTGGAATGAGAATGTAGAAGACTGGATTTCCACTCACGTCTGGCAGAGCATATACCATTGAGCCCAGGGGAACCGCATTGCCAGCTTCTTCGGCGGCAACCGTTGTGAGATGTACAACCAGCACCTTGGACTTGGTAATCAGTCGCATGTGGACGCGAGTGTCCAAGGACTTTGGCAAGGGGAATGACAGTGACTGGTCCATGGCCATGATTACAGACTGTGCCCGAGGCTTCTTTCAATCTCCCAATGCCGGCTTCCCAAAGACGAAGGCACTGCAATATCTCCAGTAAAGAGATGGGCCGGGAGCAAGAGAGAATGTGAACCGGTTGGTGTTTGTAGGACTTGGCTATGTCCAAGCTTCTTCGGTTTGTGGTGGTGTTGTTGGTATTTGCCTTCCTCGCTGTGGGGTTGCACATATGGTGGAAACTCACCACAAACTGCACTGCTCATCAGTGAGAGAAAGCGCTTGCCGTCCAGTGAAGCGCAGGTGGCTCGGGTGGGGCCAAACCTCGGAATCCCCAAAAGCCCACCTGTCTCACTCACTACTACACGTACCTCCCATCCAAACAATTGACAAGCAGCAATTTGTCATGTTTGAGCCAAAACTTTCTCCACGACGATGCAAGCGCTCTCAGAGATCACACCAATCATACACGCAGTGTTTGTGTGTAGAAGGATGACTCCCTGCTGATGTTACTGGTGAAGTCTACCTGTATTTATTATTGTTAGCAGTTGGATGCCCCTCCTCCAGGTCTCTCAGTGCCCCGCCATCACAAAAGAGAGCCCACACATTGGGCTCTTCTTCCAAGCTCAGCTATTCCGGACTGAGACCGCCAGCGGCATATTCAGAGGACAGCCGATTTAAGCACCGAGAGCGTCTTTTCTTTTTGCTCACTTGAATATGGACGGAAACACGGCTTCTGCTCCTGCCCAGGAGAATCAATGGAGCGAAGTTGACACCATAGACGATCCTGAAGAGTTCAAGGTCATCTTCCAGGCGCTGGACTCATTCGCGTTAGTATATAAAACCTCAACATACACTCACGGCTTGGTTTGCCCTTCTTGCCAGCCCAGTTCTCTCTCTCACCTTTCCGTCGCCTTATAACGGCGCCATGCCTTCGACTTGCCTGTTGTCCATGCAATTCTGACCCATCTACCTAGACAATATGCAAAGACAGCACATCTGCACTGCACGCACATGCGTCGCCAGGCTTTCTACGCCCTCCCACAAGCACACTGGAAGATGTTGGCAGAGCCCCCCTTCTCGTACCTGGAGACCCTGGATCGCGTAGACACTGCCATTGAGAGCAACGCAGACCTGGCACGGAGTATCCTCAGGCAAGGCCTGCAGTCCTTTGGTGCTGAACAAGGCTCTTCCGAGTCCGGCCACCCTCTCATGCCCGAAGAGTGGGCTGGCATCTCCAAACAGTCGGACGCCGACAAGGCGAGAAGCACTCTGCGACAGTTCTTCCGCGACTGGTCTGCCGAGGGCAAGGCTGAGCGAGAGGCCTGCTATGAGCCCATATTCCGGGCCCTCGAATCTCAAAAGGCAAGACATCCCGATGGATCGCAACTGAGCGTGCTGGTCCCTGGCGCCGGCCTAGGCCGACTGGTCTTCGATCTATGTCACAGAGGGTATTTCAGCGAAGGCAACGAAATCTCCTATCACCAGTTGCTGGCGTCGTCCTTCATTCTTAACAACGTGGAAGAAGCTGGCCAGTTCACGATATATCCATGGATACACTCCTTTTCGAATCACAGAAGTCGGGACAACCAGTTTAGGAGCTGCAAGGTACCCGACATCCACCCACAACGGACTCTGGAGGCGGCCACGGGCATTGGCGCCATGCAGATGTGTGCTGCCGATTTCCTGTGCCTGTACGGCGACGAGGAGCACAAGGATACGTACGACGCGGTCGCCGCATGCTTCTTCCTGGACACGGCGCCAAACCTCATTCGTTATCTGGAGGTGATTAGGAATTGCCTCAAGCCCGGCGGCATTCTCATCAACGTCGGCCCCCTCCTCTGGCATTGGGAGGGCCAAGTTGCCGGCCACCAGCAAGGCTACGACGGCGACGGCGACGAGGGCGACGGCATCATGGGTATCGCGGAGCCGGGAAGTTTCGAGCTCACGCATGAAGAGGTCGTGGCCCTCGTTGAAAAGATGGGGTTCACCGTCGAACATCAGGAGACGAATATCACAGCCCCGTATATTCAGGACTCGAATAGCATGTTACAGACAGTCTACAGGGCAGCCCATTGGGTAGCACGAAAACCAGAGCCATAATTGCTCTTTGGGTGTCACATAGAATAAGATACAAGAAAAAGAGCTTGCGGCACATATTTCAACAGAGCACATGCAACATAGTGCTCGCTTGACTTGGCCGAAGCGTATGTCAGCTCGTATCGTCCAGACCCTCAGCCAGTGCCCACTTTACATTCATAGCACATTATTCCATTCAACGGCACACGACAACCCAAGTAGAGTATTTACGAAACTGGCTTGAATTGTGCTATGTTCGTTGTATTTGTTATATGCATGTACTGTACCCCTACTAGCATGAGTGGCGTAATCAAAGACATGGATATCACTTGTCCATGCCATTATTCCGACACCAAGCAGCACATATGACCGTACATGCCCAAACTCGGCTGTAGAATCAGGCTCTTCCACACGGCTGCTTCCGTATCGACCTCGCAAGTTGTGTCGTCCATAAGGAGTCCCCTTTCTCAGTACACTTCTGATCCCGGCATCGTGGCGACTTGAGTCAAGCATTGTTGTATCATTTGGCAAAAGCACACCAGCCCCAATGATCACATCACACCATACAACCCCAAATGTACTGTGCAATGCGTCTTTTGATCGATGCGAGTTCCCTACAGCTTCGCCTTGGCGGGCTCCTCCTCCTCCTGCGCATCCAGCAGCCCGCCGCGGTTCCACAAACTACCACCATCGATGGCGATCTCGGCGCCGTTGACGTGGCCGCCGGCGCGCGACGTGAGATACACCACGGCACCCGCGAAATCCTCGGGCCGCCCCAGCCGGCCCATCGGGTTGCTGGCCGCGTGCTTGGCCAGCCCGCCCGTCAGGTCCAGCAGCCCCGAGCTCATCTTGGTCGGGAACCAGCCGGGGCAGATGGAGTTGACGGTGATGCGGCGGGGGCCGAGCTCGAGGGCCAGGTTGCGGCCGAGGTGGAGCACCGCGGCTTTGGAGGCGCTGTACCCAAACGTCGCCTGTTTCCCGAGCGTGCCGACGCCCAGCCCGGCGACGGAGCTGGTGATGACGACGCGCGAGGGGTCCTCGACGGACGCCCTCTTCTGCAGTAAGGGAGCGAACTCGCGGATCGTGTTGAACACGGCCTTGACGTTGAGGTCCATGACCTTGGCGAACGCGGCGTCCGGGTGCGTGTCGAAGCTCTCGCCCCAGGACGCGCCGGCGTTGGCGAGCAAAATGTCGACGTGGTCCGTGTGCCGCTTGACCTGGGCCACGAGCGACCGTATGCCCTCCATGGTCGCCGAGTCGGCGGGGGCCGAGACGGCCTTTGCGCCGGGCGCCAGGTTCGGCAGCGCGTTGAGCTGCGCCACGGCGGCGTCGCAGGCCTTGGCCTTGCGCGATGTGATGAAGACGAGCGAGGCGCCGGCCTGGAGGATGCTGTGTGACGGTGTCAGTTTCTTGAGTTTTTCATCTTGGCAGAGGAGGAGGAAGAGAAGGGAGCTTGATCGATCATATATGCTCTGCCCATTTCATATCTCTGGGCGGTCGTCGACGTTGCTAAGGGAGTAGGCAAGATGCGAGAGGGAATTGAATATGCTTACGCGGAAGCAGCATTAAGACCGAGACCTCGGGAGCCGCCCGTCACGACGGCGACCTTGCCCTTGAGGGAGAAAAGCGACGGGAAGTCGTGGAGAGCTGTCTCGTCTGCCATATTGAAGTAGTATGCTTGGTGACTTTTGGTTTCTGTCTTATTCAGGTTTCAATCGACCGAAGGAATGCAACTGATGTTTCCAGTCAACGGCTTCGATTTGTGGTTATAAATTGTCTTTGCAATTGTTATTAAAAGATGAGTCAACAAATAATGAACAATGAGAAATGGTTCATCTGTCTGTTCAGTCCACGTCGTAGAGTATGGGGTTGTATGGCGTTAGGACCGCCCACTCTAGAAAGGCGGATACCCCGGATTTCGGTCCATTTTGAGCTTAGGTGTGGAGAGATGCCGAGGCACGGTGATGTGGTGTAAAGCTGTAACCGAGCAAGTGTTTTAGGACAGCTTCTTGAGGGAATGGATGTTGAAAATACCCCTGAAAGATGAAGAAGAAGCAGAGTCTTGTCGATAATCATCATCGCGGACTCATAAGACACGATCCATGATGTATTTACCACAGATTGATGATGCCCTACACTGTACGTAACACCTCACTTGTTGACCAGGCACATCACCGCCATCTCGATCTTGAAGCACTGCCGAATATTCAAGAGAGCACATTGTCTTATTACAAAAATTTATTCTTCAAAATTGTTGTCTTGTCTCGCATACCTTGGCCGCTACTGGCCATGGAATACGAGCTTCATATCATGTCCTCCAGTAATGGAGACGAATGGGGGTATTCCAAGCCTCTAGTAGCAAACCGTCTAACACAGCATCGCTATCAATCAACGCTGTCTATCTTTATTTCATATATGCAATCATTTCCACCATGTGCCCGGCTCCCCTGAGCGCCTTGACGCATCCGAAGGCACTGCCCTGCTATAACCACTCATCAGGTTTGGTTGGAGAAAATCCTCTTTTGTTTCCCGACCTTGAGAGCTTCTGCTGGATCTTCAAAGTGACCTGGACTAGGGCTGCGATGTCTTGGCATTTGTAGTAAGATCTTCCTACTATGACTTTGGGGTGCCGTCGCAGGACGCCCTTCGCTGCCAGACTCCGTTTCTATCCTTGTGTCCCCGAGAGCGGCTCTCTAAGCCACCCGTCGACTGGGACTCCGGGATACTTTCCGCTTGGTTCGATCGCGAATGATCTGTTGGCTTGTTGCGGCATCGTATCCGATGATGTGCATGAGGTAAAATAGTCTGTCTGAGAGTTAGTTGCTGCTACGAAAAAATATCTGATAGATTGAATCATGACTCACTTGTCTTCGTTCGCCTCCTTCTCCTTGAGGTCTTCGAAGCGCTGCTGGCAGTCCGCCCAAGTCATTGCACGTCTCTTGGGGGATACAGTCTTGACCGTGAACTTGAAACGTCCAGTTACCGGTCTGTGATCGGAAACCCGGACTTCGTGTCTCTTGTAATCAAGCTGTTGAACTCTGCCAGAGCCTCGGTGAAGGAGGCGATCACACCATGCGGGAGAACGTTTCTTCTCGCTGGAGTCGTAGTTGTCTGTTCCTACATCATATTTATACGTTGGCGCGAACGTGATGGGCATCTCGTCAAAGGCCCTGAGCTTGAAGGCCGGATTTCGCCGTCTCGCAACAAGCAATTGATCTCGATCCAGTAGTTTTGCTAGGTTGTTGGATTTGACAGCAGCAACCACGGTATCTCGCGACATTGTATCGATTCGATAGTTCAGGTCGCCGTTCAGCAAACAGATCTCGTGATCCATGATCATGGACCCGTCGCCACCACCAACATAGCTGTCGATACGGACACCCCCATCCCGCTCAACTGGCAGCAGATTGCCTTCGAGGATGGCGGCGATATCGTTGTGACGACTGTTCGCCTGAGACTGGCCGGCCGCCAAATGACAGTTTATGAAGCACATTGATGTATCGTCTAGCACGAATCTGACAACAATTGCACCCTTGTTTCCGTGCAAGCCACCCATGCCACGTTTGACATCTGCACTGCTCAAATTCCGAATGCGGTCTCGCACTGTCGACTTGACAAAGATGCAGGTGAACAGACCGACCAAGGTGGATGTGTGAAGGAGATGGTACAAGCAGTCAGGTGGCATAAAGTCGTCCAGACTTCGAGCAAGGAAATCGCGCCAGTCGCGATACTGATGGCTCATGCGTTCCTGGTCCGTGACAGCATCCTTTTTCTTCGACTTGAACAGTCGCTTCGCGGTTGCTGTCTTGTCCTCGAGATCGACCAACTCTTGGAATCCGAAAACCAATATTTCTGGCGAGTCACTCGACTGGAGGAGATTCTGAATAAAGACCGAATCTTGCTCCGAGTATCTGAGACTGCTCGGCGTAGAGGCACCCGCATTCCACGTCATGACCATTGCCCGGATGTCCTCAAAGTCGCAGTACTGAGTGTCCAATCGTTTCATCTCGTCCTCAATATAGTCTTCCTGGAGTAGACCATCCCACGCCTTGACTGTATTGTCGGCTCCTAGCGTGATAACCTGCTGTCGGTCTAATCGATAAAAGCCGGCCGGATCAGTTTGAAGCTTGAGCACCGGACCATCATGAGCTTGCCAATCCTTTTTCACAATCCATGGTGACTGTTCAATATCGTAGACACAAACTTTGCCCGTGTTGTAGCCTGCCCACAATACATTGCCGACTCCTGCGAGGCAACTAATTTTGAACGGGCTGAGGTTGATCACGCCGAGAGGGGTGAAGTCTTGTTGAGACCAAATGCTGACTTTGCCATCGGCATGGCCAAAAAACACTTTATCTTTGTGCGATTTGATCAGGGCTCCAGATGTGACTTCACCGGCGCCTTCTGCCACCATAGGACGCATCAGGACCTGAACCTGCGTTCTGCCGTCAAGTGTGGGGGCAAAGACGCGTATCTCTTTGCCCGTCGCGTGCCATATCTCATCGCCCACCAACATGGAGAATGTATGGCCTCTTGGAAGACGATAGGTTTGATGAGGAGGATTGTTCAAGTTTGGTGAACCATCGCTGTCTGGTCCCCAGACGTGCAGTCCACCAGATTCGTCCAGTGTCCACATCTCGTTGAAGTGTCTAAAGATTCTTATAACTTCGCTTCGCCCGTGGGCAATAGACTTGTTGCCCACAATACTCGAGGTGTTGATGTCGGCTTCCAATACCTCGCCCAGATTATTTCCGATCCAGAGACGAGTCGCTTCGTCTTCGACACCAAGACCGCACTTGAAGGCTATCGCGGTAGCTTTGACACCCTCTCCGTGAGTGAAACTCATGAGTAGCTCCCCATCCAACAGACTCCACACTCGGGTCAGCGGGCCACTGGTACAAAGGTATGGCCCGCAAACATCGATTATCCGCGTATCGTACTTTGTGTATATCTCGTGCTGACCCTTCTTGGCGAACGGTGGCCGTCTGTTGACACGAGAGGCATCAGGAAACTGTGTCGAGAGTGGCGGTAACCTGGGAGCTGAGCTGGGGGGCAAGGCTTGGGTGGTCCTCGTGCTCCTGTCGACCACAGTACCACCTCTCCTTGGTGGCTCTCGAAACTCTGCCGGCGTACGGTCAGATGTTCTGTCTACGGTCATGGATCTGCCGTGAGTCCGAGTCGGCGGAGGCGCAAACTGCGGGTTCTGTTGCGAAGTTGGTGTCGAGACCGCCCGCTTAGATTGCGTAGGCGTTGCGCCATTGTCGGGATTTGTCAAGTTGTTCGAAGTAATCACGCCTGGGCGTGGTGGGCGAGGCGGGGCCCTCATCGACCCAGGTGCTGCTCTCGCCGGCTGCACATCTATTACAGTATGCGGCCGTGAAGGTAAAGCTGGTGCCGCTGATGGTTCTGGAGCAGCAGATATTACTCCTCGACCATGGCCATTGACCTCCCTCCTCGCAGCCGCCGAAGGATGTACCGGGGGTGGCTCGAATGGCACGGGCACAGTATTATTCCTGGGCATGGCAGGAATCTTGTTGTTGGCGGGTGGTCTTGCTGGCCGACTGGGAAGCGTGGGCGGCTGTTGCTCGTGTTCCGGGCTGCTGGGTGGACTATTAAAGGGCGACTGCTCAGGTACTGCAGCAGGCGCTGGCTCGAGTCGATGGGTATCCAAACTCAACAAGTGCGAGAGTCTATTGCTCGGCTTCTCTGCGCGATTGATCGGTGGCGGCACAGGTGGTCGTCCCCTTACATCACCGTCCCTTCTGATCTCCCCCGAACGTCTCGGAGGAGGAGGCGAAGGCGGCCCCGAAGTAGCAGAGAGCATGGGCGACCGCCGCGACTCCTGGGCTGGGTTTGGGCTTGGAGCACTTGGAATCTTGAAAGACCGAGGCGAGGGTGCCACTGGAGTGGGAGGACCTCTGGTCGATTCAGCCTGAAGTTGGCCATTTTCTGAGCCCAGAGCAATGTTCATCGGTCTGCTCTTTGGCGGTGACTGAGGAGGGTCGATCAGGACCGCTGGAGGCGGCGGCGGCCTCATTGGTCTTGGGCTTGTTGGCGTATTGGTAGCGCCCGGCGCAGAGGCCGCATCGAAGCCAGGCTTTGGTATCTGGAGTCCCGTAGGTTTCAGTACTTCTCTTGGGAACTGGCTTCCTTCGATCTGAGGGGTGGTCGTCCTCACAGGCCTCGTGTCTGGTACTGGAGGTGGTTTCGGAGATGCTGGAGGGGGAGGTTTCGGAGAAGGCGAGATGTTGCGCGGCGACGCTGTCGTCGGCGAAGAAACGGCGCTGGAGTTGTCACCGGGTTTGCCCATATTCTCAAAGCGTGCCCTCAGAGAGGAGACAGGCTTGAGCGAGGAGCTGTCAGGCCCATCCTCCCCTTGGCCTTCCATGTTGGGCAGTGATAGTTTACGAGAAGCGTGTCGATGGAGGGGTTGTATATCCTATTCCCATTATTCCCCAAGCGTAAGTAAAGAGTGGACAGCTCATCGAAGCGAGTTGCAAGAGAATTCTAAGGTGCCATTGAAAATCGAGCGAAGGAGTGTTTTGGGTTTGTCTTCGTGTTGGGTTATGATTTAGTTTGTGTTAGGGAGTCGTCAGCGATTGGGAGGCTGAGCAACACGGTCCCTCAAAAGAATGGCGATCGTGGTCAAGGGAGGCGGGGCAATCAGGCTGCGGGTGAATTGCTTGCTGGGTATGGTATTCAAGAGGTGCTGGGTGCACTGATGGTGCTGGGCGAGGATGACGAGATTTGGGTCCGTTGTAGGGCTGGAAAACAGGACGAACAAGGAGGTTGACAATTGTGTCTTGTAACAAGCGTCAACTGTATTTTTTTTTTCCTAACCTGTTGTTGGGTGTACAAACAGGTGAGCACTCCTTTACAATGGCAACGGGTTCCTCAAGTCAGGACATCAAATGGGCTGGTCGAACAAAGGCTGAAAGGGTACCTAGACTGCCTAATGCTAAAAGACAGGCAACTTGAATAAGGGGACAGCTCAAGTACATACTGGTACCACCTGTACCATGGCCCAGCCACAAAATACCGGCATGGGACATCTTGATCAGCTACGCAGGGCCCTACGCAGCTGTAGTCTTGTTTAGTAAAGGCATGAGAGCCTGTGAAAGTGACTCGAGCGCCCCCATACCACGTTTAATCGTGCTTTAAATTGCTTGGCATTTTAAAAAACTGTTTAAGGCGCGGATATCTCGACAGTCAAACGCAGATCGTGGCCAGGGGTCGATAGCGCGCATAGTGTAGCCGGGGCAGTTGGATTGATACGTAAGCTCTCGGTTCAATGCCTAACGCCTGGCCAGTTTCGAGGGCTGAGCTGAGCTTTGGGGCCGCTTCTTCGCATGTCCCTCCAGGTAGGCGATCCGTACAGGCACGAGGACATGTTAGATACCAACAGAAATCCAATGTATGCCGCGAATCAAACTCGCACGTCTAAAAACCACAACTCCTTCGTCGGCGGATTGCCATCAGTGGGCACTGCCGAGTGGTTGGGCAACTGACATGCTTCAGCGCCTCGAGCGCCCCTTCAGGGACCAGCGTTCCTGTCGGTCGGTACCTTGCAAGCGTGACGTAGCTGGTTTTCGTCGCCTTGCCGTCTGCTTCCAATCACTTGTCCAGAATCTCAAGCCTCCGTATGTGCTCCCCTCTGTGTGGGCCCGGCAGGTCGTAAATTCATTCGACAGGTGGTTCTAGCGTTCCTGGCAGCGAGGAGCTGAGAAACATTGGAGACAGGACCGCTGGGTGAGGCCCCGACAGCGGACATTTTTCGTGTCAGATGCCTGCCGGCGCGCTAAGCGCAAAAGGGACAGCTTCGGGGAGCTGCTACCAGAGAAATCATACGATTTGAGAATCTCCAAATAGCGTAGCAGTGATGGTATCGGGAACAGCAGGAGCGATAAAAAAAAATTCCCAATTCCTAAACCAAAAAGTGTCGCATTGCAACGTTCACCAACACGTCCAGACTATCCGCCGTCAATCTACGATAGGCGTCTTCGAACGATTGATCAGCTGAGGTAACCAATCGTAAACTGACGGAACAAACACAATGAACACCGTAAGTCATCATCCAACATCTCGACTTGGACCGATTCTACAGACAAGCTGACGCGCATCCAGATTCGATCTTTCTGGTATGTTTGACACCAACATTCGTGGTAGCAGACACATGACAGTCGTCTAACTGAAATTTGCCCTCTTACTTCAGGCTGGGATGGGGCTCCCTCTGTGTTGGTAAGAGAGAGAAGCAGATCATGACCTTCATCTTGCTCGGCTGACAATCGCCACAGCCGGTGGTGGTGCATACTACTTCGCCAAGCAACAGATCAATGCCGACCGAGCTCAGCGACTTGAGGACTCGCGAAGAAAGAGACAGATGATGGACTCTCTCGAGAACTCCAACAACGTACCGAGCCATCCCGGATCTTCCTCTACCATGGGCGGCTCGCCCGCGACAGCCAACGGCACATCGCCACGAACCGACCCTTCTGGCTCTCCCAGTCAAGAGGCAGGCACCGATCCAGCGCCTACGCGCCATGCGCCAGCGACAGAAGGGCAGAGGGTATTTGAGAAGAGCAAATACGAGAGTGCTGTGCCCTTTAAGAGTCAGAAGGGAGATCGGTTTTCATGATCCAAAGCGCACGCACAACTTGTATAACAACATGAAGAGAACGGTTCTCTGTATTTGAACAAAGTTGCTATGTCTTTCGGCTAGCAGTACTGTACATATGATTCCCTGTTTCCACGATATCGCATGGGCCTCTGAAAGAATGACCGTGAAAGAGAGAGGGACAAGTCGTAGCTCTATTATGCCATTTTCCTTCCTGCTTTGAAACTTTTGCTTCTTCACGAAAAAATACTCAACAAGTTGACACACGACTGTACTGTAGTATGGCACTGCAAATATATCAAAATTCCATGCAGTAAAGCACAATATGCTGTGCAAATTCACGAACAGATGTCTGCTTCGACGTCATATACTTGAATGTGAAGAGAGCACTCCAAAACTGCTCCAATTGAAGTGGGGCACGGGGGACTAGCTCCCATCTGTTATGTTGCTCTGTACTCTGTAGCACGCTCCATTGCTACAATGTACCTTTAGCTTACTGGCAACAAGACAACTGGAATTTCGGACCTGCCTCAGCCTGGCGCAACCACAACCACGACCACGACCACTTGGACGTCCAATCCAAATCGCCTTGAGCGCGTCCCGGGACAAGCACTCTTCGCATGTGCTCGCAACCTCGTCAACATGGCGACGCCGCAGCTTGCGATTGCCAAGGTCTCGTTCTCTGCTGTTCTCCTTCGTCCTGATCCAGTCTCCTGCTCGCGCGCCGACATCGACGACTTCCTCGGCCAGCTCGACGCGACCCTTCTGCGGTGCTCTCCAGCCAACGTTCAGGTTTGAAAATATAATCTTGACATTGTTAGTGTCTGTGCGACAACTAAAATCATTCGTCACAATAGAAAAGCAAGCACTGGATATTGGGCCATGTCGTGCAGTCCTCAAAGCGAGTAGCTGCACTGGGAAAATACCTTACCGCCCTGGCCAGCTCTTTCAATGTCGACCTCGCAGCCAGCAGAAAGGCTCGGGAGCCTTCATCGAAACGGAAGCGACTGCATATCTTGTATCTGTTGAATGATGTGTTGCACCATGTCTGCGTCCGCCAGAGAGAAGACGGCTTCTCTGCTCAGCTGGAATCTTTTCTGTCGCCGCTCGTCCAGAGTGCTGCCGCCTTCGCGGATTGCCCCAAGCACCAGAAGAAGGTTATCGACCTACTCGGCCTGTGGGGCGAGCAGAGATATTTCTCGGATGCGTTTGTCTCCAAGTTGGGGAACATCGCCCGGGATGCGCCGACGTCGCAAGTTGCGACAAATGGACATGGAGACGCCGACAATGCTCCCACATCCGGCACAAAGCTCTCGAAGGATGCTCCATATGTCATGCCTGCCATGCATGGAGACGCCAACGTACCTTGGTACGACCTGCCCGCTGCCAACTGGCTCCCCGTCATCGAGCCAAACTCGACGCGACCAATGAACCCGTCCATGATCAAGCCGCTCCAACTTGTTCCGGGTCCCGCAGACAAGATATTAGTTGAAGCTGTACAGAGTCTGTTGGCCGATGTAGATCGCATATATGCCAAGGACTCGTCCTTGAGCGAAAATCCATCCGAGGATCTGGATATGCTTGGTCAACGCTTCGTTCTTGACGAATCCACGGGCAATATTAATGGAGGTCAGACGTATTATGGCTGGTCACGCGACTTCTGCCAGAAGATGAAGCAACGACGAAAGAAGACCAACGGCTTGGATGGCGATGATCGTGGTCGAAGCCTTTCACGATCGCTGTCTCGGAGCGTCAGTCGGAGCTCTTCTCGGCCAGCTTTCAAGAAGAACCGGGTTCCAGATTCCCGCAGCCGCAGTAGAAGTCCGAGCAGAGATCGCGGCAGCCGACGAAGCTTTAGCAGAGACCGTTACCGGCGGCGATCGTTCAGCAGATCCCGATCTTCATCTCCGCGAAGGCGCCGGCGTTACTCGCCATCGCGCTCACGTTCGCGGGACTACAGCCCGCCACCTAATCCAGGTCCGCCCAAGGATTACAACAAGCCGAACCACAACGGACAACACCAGAATTATCCAGCCACTCCCTCACAGCCACCGTTCCCCGTACCCAACTTTCCGTTTGGTGTGACTCCTCCACCGCCCCCGCCCAACTGGCAAAGTCCCTGGCCTCCCCCTCCGCCTCCGCAAGGGGCTGGAGGAAATTGGATGTCAAGCATGCCCATGCCCATTCCCCCGACTGGTAGGACCAGTTGGGCGGCTGTGCCTCCACCGCCTCCTCCATCGATATCGCCACTCAATAACCAGCAGGCCTATAATCTGTCTCAACACGGGCAGCATGGCGCTCACGGAGATTACAGAGGTGGACGAGGTGGCTATCGCGGCGGTCGTGGCGGTTGGTGATGTGTCGTGGACTAGAATCGAGAAACCGTCTCTCAAGCAAACCAAGCAGTTTGCCCAAGTTCTGTCTGCTCATGTCAATGTAGAAAAAGAGCTGATGGGATAATCAGTAAAGACTCGTGTACCATCAGGCAGTTCACAAGGAAATAATTGGCAATACGCTTCAGTGCTTATATAGATGGGCAAACGCAGAAGCGAAAGACATGTAGACCTAGCTATGCTGAGAAAAAAAGCATCATAATAAGCAATCACCCAGGCAGAGTAATTCTACCTGGCAGAGTTGCGATACTTGAATCAGGCTCCTTCAGCATGATTCCGACTAAGTGTTGATGACTGGATTGACATTCACTGTGATTGATTCACTAAAGAGTTTCTGGCAGGCATTGGCTTGCATTGCTCTTCGCAAGCCGCATGATACTAGATATGATGAACCGGCCCTCCAAAAAAGGTCACTAGAATTCCTAGCCATTTCCAGCAGTGGCAGGGTCCAAATCATCCTCGTCAACAACGTCGTCCTCGTCGCCTTCATCGTCTTCACCAATCATCATGCTGTCATCGAGGTCTTCGTCGTCCTCGTCCTCTTCCTCGTCTTCCTCATCATCCTCACGGTCATCACCCTCGCCCCGAGCATCATCTTCCAGGTCGCTATCCAGGATGTGTGCCCAGGCATCGTCGGGGAATCTCTCTTCGGGTCCTTGTTCATCTTCTTCGTCCTCGTCTTCTTCCTCTTCCTCTTCGACAACCGATCCAGCCCCGGCAGCTCCAGCCTCGGCTACGACCGCGCCATCCCTTCCCTCTTCCCCGCTTGCCGGCCCCTTGCTGATCGCCAGGCCATCATCGTCGGGTCTTGGCGATTCGGCATCGACCATCTTTTTCCTGGGCTTCCTGACTGTGCGGCCTCGGAAACCCATGGCCAACATGAGGTCATTAGCCTGGTTCAAGGGGCGATGCCTGTACCTCAGGCCCTCCAGTCCAGACACGTCCGCCATGTCGTACAACAATGTGGACGGGTTGACCTGTCCCCTGTGGTTCTTGGGTTGGATGTCGGCGTAGCGGTTCAGCTTGTGCATGATGTCCGAGTTGTACATGAAGTTCTTCTTTTTGACCGCGTCCTCGTCGGAGCCCATGCGGCCGTGGCGGATCGCGACCATCTTGGCTTTCATGAAGGCCTTGATCTTGGCCCAGGTGCCGCCGTAGTACCAGCCGTCGGAGGCGATGTCGCATTCGTCGCGCAACGGGGCGTCGTTGATCAGCTTGACAAGGACGGGATCGGTAATGTCGCATATCTGCCAGAACTTTCCGTTGGTGCAGTACTGCGTGCCGTCCCAGAGGTGACTACGCGCCGCTTCCTCCCTCGCCATGCTCCGTGCGATGCCATTCTTGACGGTGCGATCGGTGGGCAAACCCTCCAGCTTGAAGGCCAGTGTTTGGTAGATACGAAATTTGGGGTCAGAACGTGGATCGACTCCGTATTTGATGACGGCGTCACGCCATGGTCCTCCTTTGAACTGGTATCCCACTAGCTGCACTGCAATCTTGAGGCTGTTGTCAGAATAATACGGAGCCACTCTCGTTATCAGCGCCCGTCTCGTCCAGATCGGTCGCTCATCTAATGCAGCGCGCATGCGTTCCAACAGGTCCTTTGGAACCTGGCGCGAGTTGGCCACATCTTTCAATGGCTTGGTTGGTATCGGATAGTAGTTGTGTTCGATATAGTAACCATAGGTCTTGGCAAGGCGTCCTTGCACATTGACCATGATGGCATTGCCTTGTTCATCCACGCCATCAGCACGGACGTATGGATTTTGTTCATAGAAGTAGTTGAAGGGAACCACACGATCCGTGTAGTATGGCGGTGGGATGATCTCCTGGCCTTTCTCAGGATAGAGATTCGGATCGAGCTGGAGTTGGCGTAGTTTGGACACTTTTAATGGCAGCATGTGGTCGGTAATCTTGGTGAGGAATGGCATCGCGCTGGCTGAAAATTGGAAGTCAGCCAGACCATGGTAGCGGTGGCTATCTCGGATGGTGCCGACGGCCTCTGCTTGATATCTGCCAGCGGTATCCTGCAACTTGCGCAATATCATTCTGGGATCATCCTGTCTGCTCTCGGAACAAACGCGATTGGAGGGCTCGTCCGCAGAAGATGGGATTGAATCTCCAGTGAACGGCTCGTCACTGCCGCGCTTTCGCTTTCGACCTGTGCGCTTAGGTACCGTGATTTTCAAAACCACATTGTTTGACGCCGCAGCATGTGACATGAGGGGCTTGGTCGTGGGTATGTCCGGCCTCAGCCACATGGGAAGAGATACCCTTCCAGATTCATCTTCTATCAGCTGCAAAGTTGTCAGAAAACCTGATTCCATGACCCAGTGCAGTAGAAAGTAGACTGCCACTCACTTTTCCATAATTCGGGTTCCTTCCGAACGACTTGAGACCATTGTCAGTATTCTTGACGACACAAGGATGCTCCACGGCCACGATCTTATGCTGTGGCTGTTCAAAGTAGGGAGCGGCGTTCGGATTCTGGTTTGGTCCCTTGTTAGGGAAAAGATCTTTCAGTCCGAGCATTATGATGAATGAATGGTAGATGCCTCGAAGAAGATTTCGTAGCAACTATTTGCTGCCCGGGAAAGAGCTCAGTCTGGTGTGACCTAAGATCACCGGAATCCCTGCGGCATGATTGCTGAACAGAAATCAAATGGCACCGAGAAGTTGTATGTCGGAAGCTGTTTGTACCAGATATGTGCTGCGGGCAAATTTGCGACAGTCCGTCAAGAAGCTGTGTGATAGACGCTTGGTCGGAGACTCGGAGTTGGCTCTAACCACGGATCCGGTCACCAAGGATATCACTGCCAATCGCCGTGCAATTTTTCCTGTTCTCAGACTGGTTTTGACGGCTCAGATGAAAATTTATCGTGAAATGTTTCAGAAATATTATGATTACGATGTGTTGCGTGTAGGTTTGTTGCTCGACTTTGGAAATGTTGAATCGAGAACATGAAGGTTGTGCAGGCTGTAGGTGGCAGGAGCCAATCACAATGGCTAAAGTTGCCTGGTGAAGTTCGTTGCAGCTGGCAGTTGTCCGCCAACTGCGGCCCATGGCATAGCGACTGATTGCACTGCACTGCACTGCACTGAATTAACCGAATGCAGAGTCCAGCCTCCGTAACTTGTTGCAATTAATTACCGGAGGAGCAAGTTCAGATAGGCGTAATTATCCCATTCCGACACGTGCCACTCCATTTACACCCTGTAAGCATTATTCGCAATCAACGAGTCAATCTTGAAGCCGGACGGTGGCCGCGATCCAAGCGGCACACGGCATCGTAAATCCAAGATCGCTTTTTGTACTGTGCTGTAGCTGTTTCGTCATATATAGCTCCGGCCCTTGGAAACGCTTGATGCTGTGCCGTGCTAACCACCTAGTGTAGCTGCCCAAGTACTCTATGATGAGGTGTCGATTGGTGGTCACGATGCCTGCCTGAAAACCTGAAAAGCAGCTGTTGTGGTGATACGGTGAAGACGGGCGGACAAGAGCATTGTGCGTCGGCATTACCCAGTTGTATTAAAGGTAGGGGAAGCCCAGGCTAAGGTGACATTCTCGCATCCAGCACCAGCTCACCTGGACACTTTTAGTTCAGCTCGGGCCAATACCAACGGAGCTGGTAAGGTAGCAATACGCCAGTAATGCCATGCCAGGCCAGTCGGTGGTCGCTTGTCTGCGAGATCTGGCGTGAGCATTACCGGTTACTTTCGAGATTTGGAGAACACCACCATCCCTAGCAGAGCCTAGTTTTCTATACCGCGACACCGGATAGCCAGCTCACCAGCTGGCTAATTATACCCCCGCTAGCCTGAGCCTGGGCAAAACTTTGTAGAGCGTGCTGATACCGAGACCCCTTTTTGGCTGCTAGATCAGTGCCAAACTAGGCTCTGCTAGGGATGGTGGTGTTCTCCAAATCTCGAAAGTAACCGGTAGATTCTAGGTAAGGTACCTACGGTAGCGTGGGTATGGCCGTGGAGGTAGCCGAATGCTTCGAAATAGTATACTGGTCTTTTCTTCTCCGGGCTGAGCAGACGTCCCTGCGTTCCTACATAGGTGGATTAGATGGTCCGGCTTGTCTCCAGTAGACGTGTCGCTTTTTTTCGGCCATCCCAAGTCCAATAGCATTGTTTTGGCAGATACAATATCCAGATCACCTAAGACATGTAAGAGAGAAAATAATAGATACTATTGCGTGGATCCGAGAAGGGAAAAAATTGTATACCACGACTCAAACCAGCCATCACCGGAGCAGAAAAAAAAAGATTGATACTGATGTCAATCTTCAATAGACGACAGCTCTGCGGCACCGCAGCAATGAATGTATGTATCATTTAGTGGGTTTGCCGCCCATCTGCGTCCCCACATTGACCTCATGCGCTGCAATCACCACCTTCAACCGGGCCCGCAGTGCAGCAATTTCGAAGGCTGCGCCAGGCTTGGATCGACCTAGGTAATGGTTTACGGAACCTTGCAGTGACCTCTCTGCGCTGCTACCCCTTCTCCATACCTACACCACACTACACCTGCTTCGACCCTGGAAGAGAGCGTGTGATCGCCTTGCCCTACTATTCTTGTAATCTTTCCTTTCCGTCTCCTTCACACACACAAGGTTGCCGCCAACTCTGTTGCAACATCGCGGTTCTTTCTGTGGTGAGTCGCGTAGAACAACACAGTGCTGGGCGTACCACTCTACCTGCGAGCTGTCCCCTGCGCCGTAGCTCATCCCCCCCAAAGGCCCATCCGTTCCCCTGGATGATCTGCGGGCCGTACAGTATCGACGCCCCATTATCCACTTCTCCACTTCCACTCGACGTCGACAACCACCCAACACATCACGGCTACGACAGAAAACATTGTCCAATTCAGCGTCGGCCGTGTCTAATACGACTTCCCGTCACTGCCGTTCGAGCTGTCGACGGTTGTTTCCCATCCTCTGCTCGATCTCAGCTCTATTCACGCCGCCCGGAGCTTGCTCTCTGCACGGTCCCGACGTGAGCCCCTCCATCGCGCCCCGTGCCTCTCTACCCGCCTCCTGGTGGCATCTTTCGATCGCCCAGATTCAGCACTCTGACACCTTGGATTGATCAGTTCATCGACCCGCGAGCTACGCAGGCACCTCCGCATACACGCGTGTCAGTCGCCGACATTGCGAGCCTTGCTTGCGACTCAATTTCGGAGGCTGCAACATCGGCGTCGACCTGGCGGGAATCCAATCCCCAAAACAAACGCCTGCGAACGTAACCCGAAACCAACGTCAACACTGTCTGCGAGAGCAGCCCGGCCATAGTGCCACATGAGTACCACCATGAAGCGCCTCAGTCAGAGAATGGTGAGTCTTCCTGAGGCTTCTCCGCGCCGCGCCCACCTTCTTTCTCTGCACACACAAGGTATGCTGACCGTACAATCATCTAGCTTCGCGGCAAGAGCGATAGCAAGTCGTCAAAGAAGAATAAGGACTCTAAAGACGGTACTGCCTCTCCCTCTGGTTCCCGCGAGACCCAATCCCCCAACATTACGCCGTCGTCCTCGACGTCAACTCTGAACGATATTCGGAACAAGCCCCTGCCGCCCAACAACGGCGCCGCAGGACAGACTGGCTCGCCTTCAGGTCAGGGCACCGCCGATAGGTTCGGCAATCTGGGCTCATCTCAAGGTTCCCCAAACGGTTCTGCCACGCCGAGCAGACACGGCTCCCTGCCACCCACGGTCGTCATTAGTCCTAGTGCACCGGTAAGATGCTACCTCGAGACTTGCAAACCAAACCACTACTGACCAAACAATCGTTAGCATGTACCACCTCCGGGTGCCGCCGAAACAATGCCGCACGACCTGGCTCCCCCCAAAGCTGGTCAGAAGTCGTTGATGTTTGATCGCCTTCACCAAACCCCGAAGGATGTCCCCGAAGGTCTTCGAACTCCCAAGAGGCAGCACTCGTCGAGATTCGACATCTCACTCCACCGCGAGCTGGAGAAGCTCCCTGGCTTTCACGAGGTCCCGCCCAACCGTCGCCAGGAGCTTTTCATGCAGAAGATCGACCAATGCAACGTCATCTTTGACTTCAATGATGCTAGCGGCGACATGAAGTCCAAGGAAATCAAGCGCCTTGCGTTGCATGAGTTGCTCGACTACGTCGCAAACAACCGCCAGGTCATTACTGAGCCCATGTACCCACGTGTCGTTGAGATGTTCGCAAAGAATCTGTTCCGTCCAATCCCACCTCCCATGAACCCTCAAGGAGAGGCCTTCGACCCTGAGGAGGACGAACCTGTCCTAGAGGTGGCTTGGCCCCATATTCAGGTCGTCTACGAATTCTTCTTGCGATTCATTGAGAGCCAGGACTTCAACACCAACATTGCCAAGGCCTACATCGACCACAGCTTTGTTCTCCAGCTCTTGGAACTATTCGATTCCGAGGATCCCCGGGAGAGAGATTTCCTCAAGACGACGCTGCATAGGATTTATGGCAAGTTCCTGAACCTCAGATCCTTTATTCGCCGGTCGATCAACAACGTCTTCTTCCAATTCGTATACGAGACGGAGAGGTTCAACGGCATCGCTGAGCTACTCGAGATCTTGGGCTCGATCATTAACGGTTTCGCTCTGCCTCTGAAAGAGGAGCACAAGCTTTTCCTGACCAGAGTGCTACTTCCTCTTCACAAAGTGAAGAGCCTCAGCATGTACCACCCTCAGCTAGCTTACTGCATAGTGCAGTTCTTGGAGAAGGATGCCTCCCTCACTGAAGAGGTCGTCCTGGGTCTCTTACGATACTGGCCCAAGGTCAACAGCACCAAGGAGGTCATGTTCCTCAACGAGGTTGAGGACATATTCGAGGTTATGGATCCTGCCGAATTCGCCAAGGTTCAGGAACCACTCTTCCACCAGCTGGCCAAGTCAGTCGCAAGCCCTCATTTCCAGGTTGCCGAACGGGCACTTTACTTCTGGAACAATGAGTACTTCTGCAACCTCGTCAGCGACAACGTGGAGATTATACTCCCCATCATGTTTGCACCGCTCTACGAAAACTCTAAGGGACATTGGAATAGGTAAGTATCACTGTATGGCAGCATCAACGCAGCAAAGCTAACAGTCTCTACAGAACGATCCACGGCATGGTGTACAATGCTATGAAGCTATTCATGGAGATCAACCCGCAGCTTTTTGACGACTGCTCCCACGAGTACACGGAACAACAGAACAATGCCCCGGCGCGGGAGGCAATGAGGGAAAGAAAGTGGCAAGCCATCAAAGATCAGGCTGGCAAAGGCAAACCGTCGAATGGTGTCACTGAGCTTGATCAAAGCGAGGATAACCAGAAGCGTCTCGACTCACTGAAATTGGACAGTGATCGCCGCGACCGTCGTCCCGCACATGAGCGGCAAAGCTCGGTAGGCTCCTCCAGAAGCCGGTGATTTGGTCTTTTTTGGTCATTTTGTCGCAAATTCTCCTTCTCGCCTTGCTCTTCTTTTTTTCACGATAGACCTTTTTAAGCGATTATGACCCAGCTTATGACATTTGTTTCAAATACGTTCACACAAAAAACGCGAATCCCCTACTACTCATTTTTCCGGCCTAAACAAACCCCTTTGCGATGTATTGTTGTTTCGCCGTGCCTTCGATACAGTCCCAGCCTGCAAGCCATCTCGAACGCCTCAAGTATTAACCACGAGCTCAAACTACAGGGACCGATTGAACAAGACGACGTCCCGATGGACAGACCTGAGACAGAAGAGACATAAGTTCTCACAATGGGACCCAATACTGCCGGCTAGATAATATTGGCTGCTGCACGCACCATGCCTCGGGCTCTCTCTTTTCTCGCCCATCTTGAGAGCTCACAGCCAAGGCGGTCTCAGATGCAGGCGAACTTTCGACGCGACCAAGAGAGCCATCACCAGCCTGCATAAATCCCTTTTTCAGCAAACACCTGTCCATGGCGGGCTCGGCATATTGAGCTCGAGGCGGAACGAGCGTAGAATTCTTTGTAATGGGAATACCGTTCCCCATTGGCCCACAACAAACGGGTCATATGATATTCGAATGTCAGCTTGCACATGCCGCTCGTCAGATGCGAAGGCAGTGCACATTGGCAGGCGGGCTGGTTTGAGACGGTCGAGGGGCAATAGTACAGTAGGGTTGCCCTGGAGGTTGCAAATAATCATCGGCAGCAAATACATTGGGGCAGTCGAAAAAAATGTGCCAGATAGGTGGTCCTTTTGATAAAATTCTGCTTCTGAACCTTTTGAGCAAGGTCATTTACCTAGGGGAGGGCAAACACTGGTCTCGTCAGGAGTTCGGAAGGCTAGGGATTGCAAAAAAAGCCACATTCAGAGGCTCGTTTTTTTTATTACAATTGGCTGTGACTAAAGACTGTGTACATGTACATGTTACAAGGCGACATTGTATTTCCCCAGGAGCAAGAATGCTTACGCTGCCAAGGGACGTTGTGCAGATGCCCCCTTGTTGGTCTGTCTGTCGCGTACGTCCTAAGGAGAGGAATGTGAGTTTTGTAGTTCTTGCTTGTACAGAATTGCGCACGGAAAAGAAAAAGCTTACCTCCCAGGCCTCGTCGAAGCCGGCGTTGCGGACCCAGGTCGGCCCCGGTGCCTCGACCGAGTCGACGACCATGTGGGCGACCTGGTCCCAGAGGTCGTCCCCCTTGATGAGCATCCAGTCGGCGTCCTGGTACGGCCGGCAGACCTCGCGGCCGATGGCGACGGCGCGAAACAGCTTGATGGCGTGGCCGTCGTCGACGAAGGCGTGCATGCGCGGCAGCAGCCCCTCGGCCGAAGCCGGGCTCTTCGAGGTGGAAGTGGGCACGTAGTCCCGGATCGCCGCGATGTCGAGCGCCGGCGACCCCCGCGCCGCGTACTGGATAATGTCCATGCGGATCTTCCACTCGAGCATGCGCGTTTTTAGTGTTTCCGGGATCCAGTCCTGGCGGTTCAGCGTGACGAAGATCGGGGCGACGTTGACGTGGTGCATGAGGAAGAACTCGTACTTGGGATCCTTGGCGCCGTGCAGCGCCGCCCCTGACGCGATGTAGATGGCCGCGTCGTACATTTCCGCGGTGCGCTCGTCGAGCTCGGCGGGGAGCACGCGGACTTTGCTGGCGAGGCGCAGCGCCGAGGGCCGGGCCCGCGCGAGCACGCCGTCGCGGACCTTGTTGCCGTCGCTCAGGCGCGGCGAGGCCACGAGGGCGGCGTCGGCGGCCGCCTCGCGCAGCAGCTCGCCGATGCGCGGCATGGGCGTCTCTGTGGTTTTGGACTCTGTCTCGGCCTCGATCAGGAAGTCGTGGAACTGGTCCGAGTGCACGCAGGCCTGTGCCAGGGCCATGGCGACGATGGCGGGCTGATCCCATTCCACGCCGTACACTTTTGACGGTGTTAGTGTCTTACTTTTCCACTTATATGGATCGGCTTTACTAGGGTTTGGGAGTGGGAGAGAGACAAGCGAGAGGGAGAAGATAACTTACTCAGCTGGATGAGCGGGTGCACGAACCCGGCAAACATGCGGACCTGCATGTCCTCGGCGCGCTCGTCGTCGACCTTGAACATGTACTCGGCGAGCACCTTCTGCCAGGAGCCGTAGTGCTCGATCTCGTGCTGGAAAAAGTGCAGCCAGTCGGTGTAGTCTAGTCCGAGAATGGTGCAATGTCAGCGGAGGTCTCGAGACATGGAGGGCGTGGAAAGAAGACACGGAGAGAGAGAAGGGGCTGTCTTACACTGTGCCTTGCCCAATCGCTTCTTGGCCTTTTCCCAGTCTCGCAGCTCCTGGATCAGATCCTGCGAGTGCGCTTTCATGACGGGGCGCTGGTAGCCCTCGTTCTCCTTGTAGCCATTGACGAGATCCTCGGCCGAGGCACCGGTGCCGTAGAGGGCCAGAATTTGGTGGCTTATGCTGAATTATTGGGTTAGTCACGGTTTATATCAAGAGGGGCCATCAAGAGGGGCCATGAGAAAGACGTACTGGTTGTGAAAACCATCATCGTTGAAAAAGACGTGGTGCTTCTCAATGTCCTGCATTAGCAGCTCGGTGGCCTTGTTGGCGGCGGCTTCGGTCTGGTCAAAGTGCCAGAGGCCCGTGTTCTCGGGGACGATCTTGACGGCGTAGGGGGTCGCCATTGTGTTGAGGGTTCTGTAGGTGATGTTCGCGGCGAAGATGGGGTTGCGCAGAAGTTTGAATGCTGCTCTGGTCAGATTCATTTGATCTGTTGATGTTCCTCCAGATCTGGCTGGGAACGATGTGGTTCAAGTTGGGGTATAAATACGCCAGGCACGTTGCAGCGTTCGTGTGGTATACTGCAGTCTGCAGGAAACGAACATGGCCCGACTATGCTGCATACACGATGGAACAATTCAATAGGCTTTCGATAACCGAGCAGAGCTCGTCGGCTTTGGACAAAATGTTCGACAACTTCGTCCGAGTAACCGAAGCTATGACGGATAGTCAGAGATGCAAAAGAATTGATTCCTCATGCAAATGAGTGTTTCTGATTGGCACGAGCGTATGTGGTCATATCGACGACACAAGAACGGAGGCTCCCCAAGTAGTATTTTTTGGAGACGAGGCGGGTTGGCGCATACATGGATGGCCACCTGTATTACATGTTTAATCTGACTTGGCATTGATGTCATTGGTCCTCGGTTTGTCCTTTCCCTTACCCCAGATTCTCTTTGCTCACATAATAATGTCTTGGTCTGTTCTTAGAAGCCCGCTAAGTAAAGTGCGGCTATCCCCGGTGTCTCGGACCGCGAGCGAAGGCCCGAGTTGTCCGCCGATGAATAAGCGACCGTTTATAGGCACCATTGTTTTGTAATATCTTATCTGATCAACGTATACGTGTTCAGAAGAAAAGTATAGTGAGTAGGCTCTTCTGTGTATAGCGCATCGCCAAGACTATTGATTCCTCATCTTTGCATGATCTATCTTTTGTGATTGGCTTCCTGATCTGGCCACATATTTTCTGCACCAAAACGTAACCGTAGAAACTCATTTGTAAGCATTTTGCAAAAGAACAAATCAAACTCGTCTCGAGATCCTAACAATATATTGTATTCTAAACCACATGGTATGAACCGGGACTCGCGGCTTCTGCCTAAACTTGGTATCACCCTTCTATGGACAGCTGTTGAAAGTCTTGAAGAAGGTATAGACTTCATGACGGCAAAGTATAATACTATCTTTTTCTTTTTTGATAACCTTTTTTGCGGTTTCCAAAGTGGTGAAATCCATAGATTTCCCGAAGCATAATAATGCCCTTCCTCTGCTTGTCTGCCGTGAGCTCGCAGGAATATTACTCACGCATAAAGACTACCTTCTTGGCCTCGAGCAGCAGTTTGAGAATCGGTTTCCCCATGTCCAACCTCTAGACGGTAGATATAAATGAGCAATTCTGAAAACTTTCTTTTGGGAAACAAGCCACGGGTGTCCGAGCAACGACAAACGGTCAGCCACCCCGAGAACGGTGCGCCGTGTCCAAATCCAAAGGTGCAAACGGCCCTCGTCCCCCGCGCACCCAGCAACCAATGTTGCCGCCCCAAGTACCTGCCAGGCAGCCAAACCAAGGTACTTAAGTTCCAAAAAGACAAAGAATTTCCAGCACCGGAAAGGGGGGCCTGGCCACCCTCCCTAGTACGGTGCGGTGGTAGAGTGGTATGTGCCGGTTACCGCCCGCACATACCACTCTATCATCAGCAGACGTAAGCCCTGGGTTCAACACCCGGGGAAGAACTGTTTTGCAATTTTTTTTTTTTTTTGAATTGTCCACAAACCCGTATAGCATTTTTTCAGCGTCGAGCATCTTTCTCCTGGTCACCAAACCACAGGTAGCCCGGTCCCTCCAGCCCGGCAGCGCAACGTATCTGAGAATGCCCTCGAATTTTGGACAGCCGGCTCAGACGGTCTTCTTTATTATTAACCGAAACTCTTTGCAGGCTTTGGCACCAATCTTCGTGCCACCATGGGTCAACACTCTTAAACCCCGAGGCGCATCGAAGGAAGTCATGTTAGATTAGTATCAAGATTACTTCAAGCCATCATCTCGGACGCATCAAGCTTGTCAGAAACTGGTTTGTCTCAGGCTCAGCTGTGCAGTCTTCTCTCTCACATGGCTATTTCCTGCAATGCTTCCCTCTCATTTTTTCGACGAGCACTACAGACGAGTGTATTCCCTTGTTTCAATCCAATCAAATGCTAGTTCCTTGTAATCTCTCAAGACATGCCGTTGATGATGTTAATCCAAGGTTTGGGGTCATGTCTGACCAACTTCCTATAGGTAAGTAAATTGTAGACAAAGTAGGCGGGTTCCACTAAATTTGTCGATAGTAGATCCCACTCGAGGACGGGTTGGAATCTTGGCCTACCTGGGTCAAACACTCCTGTCTGGCCATCCAAGTATATGGAAATCAGGTACTAAGGAATATCTTGGTGTGCCCAAAAGCCACGTCTTCTGAACTCTCAGGGTTGTCTTTTGTGATTTGAGTCATCCCGGGAGAATAAGTGGAACCCACTTTTGAAACTGGCCGAGGTTCTCTATACTCTACAATATACTAATTTCAAATCGCAATGGTAATCATATTTTCTTGTTCGTGAGTTAGATCATGTCTACACGGCTGGATCGAAGAAGAAGAAAAATCAATCCCTTGCATGATCACTCGCAACGTACGAGACAAATAAATGCATGGCTTGTATGCATAAGCAAGGGCTTGCGTCCTCAGGGTTGTATTGGAAAGTTGCTTTTCTTTCGGAGCAATTTGTTTCTCAACGTTCTCAACCCCCGCAGCTTTCTATCGATTTTTCATCCTTAGAGCAATTTTGCAAGCGGCCATTTATACATTCTCTTCACACCACCGTAACATTGGTATAAGTCACTCACCAGATTACCCCCTAGGCCAAGTTTGAACAAAGACTGATCGCCAAGTCGACCAGAAAATGACCAACGTCGAAACAGATGGAATAACCATGACCGACGCCGTAGCAGGCAACCCGCCGACCACGCGGGATACACCGCGGTGCCGGGCTTGCGGTCGTAACAACGTGAGAAGGCCAATGCATACTCTGCCTCGCAAGCAGCAGCTGAAGCGCATGGTGAAAACACAAGCCATCATGTTCAATATGAAGTCGCGGTCCGGTGACTTGCCCCCGAGCATGTCCAGAGGACAATCCCCTGTGAGCGAGGACGTGTTCGGAAAACAGCCGCATTATACAACTCTTCCTCCGCTCCCGAGCCGCAAGTTCATCGATCGAGGCAAGGTCGGGGGCCAGATCATAGTCGGGTTGCGCGAGGGTCAGCCAGAGTCCGCTTCTCGAAGAATATTTGTCGTCACGGGCCCGGGCGGATAGGCAAAAGCGAGCTCTGTCTGCGTGTTGCGCACTACATGCAGTACAGGTGAGTAATATCTCCGCGTCTCTGTGTTTGTTCAACTTAATTCAGTCTCTGATGATCCTCAGGTACTGGGCCGTCTTCTGGATCGACGCAAGTTCTAAACACACAGCCGAGGCCGGGTATATCGCAGCCGTCTCGCAGTTCGACCGGGCGCCCAGGTGCCTGGACGAAGCCCTTAACGTGTTCTCTCGTCTGCAGCACAAGTGGCTGATAATTCTAGACAATGCCTCCGATGCCACTTGTGACTACAACGAAATGCTTCCGGTGAGCAAGAACGGGGCCGTCCTCGTCAACTCCCGAAATGCGGGCTACGGGGAGCAGCTCCAGACCGTCGGCCAAGTCCAACTGGAAGGCCTCGATGACGTACGCGCTTTCGAACTTGTCTTTGTCAAGTCGGGCGAGTCGGAAGTAGAGGATACGAAACGTCTGGTTGCTCTGCTCCGCGGAAACCCCCTGGCCATCAAACAGGCCCGTACGTATCTGGTATTATCCAATCACCGCAACGGCGAGCATGTCGACGTCTTTCTCCCTAAGCAGCCCTCTTGGTATCACTCCACCTTGCTGCAGGGTTGGGACGAATATTCCCATGTATACAGGACATCAGAGGTTTGCGTCGACGCACTGGATGTCGCCAGTCCCGTGGACGAAGACGCCAGAGACCTCTTCGCCTTCCTTTCAAAAATGCACCACTCTGGTTTTCCCGTGGAGCTCTTCAAGGCAGCTCAGCACGGATTCAGTCTCGCCAGCAGTCAAGGCGATGGCGACGCAACTATCGATACCATACCGGCCATCATGTTGGAAGCCCTCCCAAGAATTCTCACCACATCTTTCTCTCAGCCACATGATGACGAAAAAGCGCCGCTGCAAAAAGCCATCTCTCGGCTCAGATCCCTGGGTCTAGTCGACGTGGAAGAGCGCCGCGGCCTGCAATACCTCTCGGTGCAACCGCTCGTCCACTCATGGGCGAAGTCCTACTTTGCGCCCAAGGATTACCATCCCGACAAGGTCGATCAGACATGGCTCGCCGCCGGGACCTTCTGGACCCTAGTTTATCGCTCCGGACGCCAACAACACCGATGGGCGAGCTGGGCGACCGACGTGCGCGCTCACCTCGTGGCTTTCTTGACGAGAATCTCGCCCCGGGCCGAGTCGACAACTCAGAAGCTCCCTCTCGGCCACGCCCACCTGCTCTGGCACTGCGCGGCGCTCCTGTACGATGCGGGACACTATGGTTTATGCGAATTCGGTTTGAGTCATATCTTCTTCCCCTGGGACGAGCAGGCGCCGCCCCGTCCGTGCCTTCTCCCGCTATACGAGCTGCAGGCGCAGTGCGAGGAACGCTGCGGCCGCTGGGCATCGGCCCAACACTTGTACGAGCGTATCGTTCCGGTGAAGACTGAACGCCTCGGGCCTGACCACCCCGAGGTCCTCCAGACCCGGCACGCGCTCGCCGTCGCCGCGCGCGAGGCCGGAGATGTAGACCGGGCGATATCTGAGCTCTGGGACGTCCGACTACGGCGACTTGCACTCTGCCACAGCAATGACGAGGACCTGCTGGCAGCACAACTCGACCTCGCAGTCTCCCTGATCCTCAACGGCGGGCGAAGCCTGCTCCTACTCATCACCCTGCTCTACCAAGTCGTCAAGATCCACAACACACGCCGACCAGCCGACGACCTCGTGCGTCTGCGCTCCCGCGCCGCGCTGGCCAGGGCGTACCTGAAGACGGCCGACTGGGCGGGCATGACGAACCGCTCGCTCGAGGGGATCACAATGCTGGAAGACGTGAGCCAGATCGAAAAGGCCTCTCTGCACGTGGACAATCTGCAGAGGGTGGTCACGCTGCGGACGCTCGCCGGAGCATATTCCGCCACCGGCCGCACCGATGCCGCCGAGATATCTCGGCTGTTGGAGGTTGTCGAGATACAGGATACGCTGGTGACACCGACCCAGCAAACAGACAAGGTCTCATCTTTGCTCCAGCTAGGCCGCGTGTGCAGAAATAGGGACCCGGAAGCTGGCGTCATGAACTTGTTCAAGGAGATCAGCGCGTATCGGAAACTGGAAGCCAAGGGCAAGCGCGAACAAGAACCCTCTCAGCCATGGCAAGTCCAGTGTAGAGAAGACTTCTACCTCATGAACCTAATCCAAAAGGCAATGGAAATTGCCAGACTTGAGCCGGATACTAAAGATATAGATTGATGGAAAATTGTACATGGAATCAATTCTCCTCGCCTGACGCATATAGATCTCCCAGCAACTCTTAGGAACTTCTACGAGCGAGCAAAGATGAAATGTAGTTCTATAAATCGATTGCCTGCTTTCTATGATTGCAAAGTCTTATCCTCATCTGTCATAAAAGACAGGAGAATCCCTTACTAGTTGTTTAATTACTTCCGTCATCTTCTACATAACGCCCTAAACGCCCAAGAGCTTTTCTGCAGCAATCCATAATTCTGACTGCGCTTTTGAGAGGCTGCAGTACTTGGTACCCCCCTGAGTATCGTCGAGATACTTGCTAATGTAGTTCTCGTATACCTCGGGGCTGTCGACGCCATCGCTCCCACCATTTTGAGTGTCTCTGGGGGAACAGTGGCACTTGAAATTTGAGGCTTGCTTTTCTGGATGGACAGAGCAGCCCGGGCAGCTCTGTGACAATCCCTGACGTGAATTCTCGTGACTGTACTTGCTGGCAACCGATCCACCCCCGTTTGCCATGTTGTCAACGTCTTCTTTGAGATTCTTGAACTTTGTTTTGAACCTCTCGAATGCGGCTACCCTCTTCTCTGCGTTCTCAGCGCGCTCCCTCCACATTCTGCACTCTCCTTTGGCTCGTCGCAGTCTTTCACTGAGTATGCCTACATCTGCCCCATACATGGCATCGAGATCCCTCCGCAAGTTCTGAATGTGTTCATTTCGCACATTCAGCTGGCTGTGGAGTCGCCGGATTTGGTGATGTAGAATGCTGCCTGTGCCGCTATCTGAGCGCCGAATCTGTCTCGTAGCTTGGAACACTTCATCACCTCCATTATCGGTAGCATTACCACGTCCAGGGGGCGCATGTGGACGAAACCCCATGTTTGAGCCATTCGCTCTTGACGACCGCTCGTGAGGACCCTGAGGAGCAACGATCGCGTCGGGAGACAGGGGCCTGACAGGCTGGAGCTGGAGCCGCGGCAATCTCACCGGAGTCACTGGGGGGTGATCCCGCGCGTCTTCGAATATTGGAGTCTCGGACACAAAAACATCAGCTGGCTTTGATGGGCTCGGAGACTCAGCATACCTAGCCAACGCAGGACTTGACCTCAGGCCTTGGCTTATGCGATTTATCGAGGCACGAAAACGTCCCGGCGTGCTTTTGACTCTTTGTAAGCTCGAATTTGCAACGTTGAGATTGGTGGTCGCAGGCGTCTTGGGGTGTGCTGGCTCCATTGTGACCTTTGGGGTTTTGGCCTGAGTCTCGTTTTCTGCGTCCTGAGAAGCGAAGCTGCGTGAGCCTCTAACACTGGTGTGAGGCTGACTTGGGCTTGATTCTTGAGAGATGCTATCGAATCGTGCTGCGATCGCCCTCACGACTCCATTGGCCGGCTTTGATGCAGTTCGATGAGACGAAGGTGCAGAAGTAGGTGGTTTGACAGAAGACGATGCTTCGCCATTGGTCGACTGTGAAGACTCTGTATGGCCATATTTCAAGGGTGTCTTGTAGATCCCGTTGGTGGGTTTTGATGGCGACAGGCGATCTTGGTCGCTCTCCTCTCTCCTCTTTCTTCTCATCAACAATTGTCGTTTCCAATCGAGCGCCGGAGAATTGGTGTTGATCTCACGTGGCCCTGACTCTAATGCCTCCCGAGAAAGGCTTTGTTTGGAAGCCCGTGCCATGCGTTTGGTCTTCATTTCCGCTGGAGAAGACGTTGGGCTATCCTTGACAAGCTGTCTCCATCGGCTAGCGGGGCTTGTCTGCCCGACTGGAATAGATCGATGCTCATCATCATGTTGGCCTCGGGAATCTTGTTCTACTGATGGAGCGAATTCTCCCTTGTACAGGGGCGGTGATCTCAAAGGGTCCAATGCAGAGGGCGTGTAAGTGGGAGACTTGGTCATTGCAGAAGGTGGTTTTGACGAGCTCTCAGATGACACTGCTTCCACGACGATCGTTTTATGAGACAGGCTTGAGCCTTGGCCAGGCTTACTGTTTGAATCCATATTCTCCTTGGCGGTGGCTCCGGATTGTGACGAAGAAACAGCATTGTGTGTGTTGTCTTCGCTAAACGCAACCACACGCGTAGACTTGGATTCTTTCTTCGGGTGCCTTGGACCATGGTCGAGTGGCGGCGTACGGCCTGCTGTTGAGCCCTCTATGAAAGATGTGTAACGATCTTCGCTACGACTCGTGTCAGATACGACAGTACTAAGACTGTGCCTTCTTACGGTCCCAAGAGACATTGAACTCTCAGTGAACATGGTTCCGGCGACTCTCTTAGTGTCCACGTTGATTTGTGCATGCTCCAAGTCGTGGGTCGTCACTCGATGCGTTGTTGGGCGAGAATCTGATGGCATGGTACTATCTGAAGGTGAAAGTTGACCTGAAGATCTTTGCGAAGCGTTCAATGTTTGGTCTGTCCTGGGAGAAGCTGTATTGGCCTGATTTTCAGCGGATTTCTTGCTCGATACCGAGTCAATGACACTGTCTCTTCTGATCTCTGGGCGCTCCTCAGACTGCTCAGTTCCGGGCGCCTCTTCCATGGTAGGTGACAGAGGGCTTGCCGAATGACTGTAGGAAAGTTGGCGGAAGGACATTGTGTTTTGCGGTCGAGAACGGCGGCGCTTAACTTGCAACGCATCCTCTTGGCTTCTCTCATCACCATGAGGCTCCAAGATACCCAGTCCTGAGTATCTGTCAGCCATCTTTGATAATGATACCGCGTGCCGTAGGAACTTACCAGAGTATGAGGCTGAGTGTGCTACAGGAGGAGTGCTCATCCGCCTTGGAGCTTGTGATCTGGGTCCTTGTGACATGGTTCTGTGCATATTTCCTTCCGTGGCAGAAGCATCCGCTTTTGAAGAGGTCAAGTCGTCTTTCTGGTCATGCCTTTGAGGCTCGTCATTCGTTTCCATCGGGCTCCTGGTTTCCTCTTGTCTCTTTTGGGCTTTTAGACTGGCCAAATTTCGCACCACGTCTCTCCAATGCACGAGCAGCATCTCCGCAATGTCGTTTGCAACCATTATCCTGTCCACTGCCAGCATTGCAGGTTTTTGTTTGGTGGTTTTCAGTCTCCGGTGCTTTCCAGTTTTGCATGGAGCCATGGGCAAAACAATCAGACCAGCCACAGGATCCGCGAGCTTCATGCTGTACGAGCTCAACAGATCGCCGACCAACAATGGTCCGAATATGATTGCGAGCGCACTGTAGCCCATCAAATCAGATGTAGGCAACGGCCTACCATACTCATCTTCCCTTGGCGCATTTTCAGCGGTGCGACCTACCAGGCACAACAAACCAAAAACGGCACAGATGAGTTCTCGCTGGTATTGCGATCTGACCGTGGATATGGCCAAGGCAATCATTCTTGCGCGTAATTTGCTTGCCTTTGTCCTGTTCGTTTCGGTCGTGCCGTGGAGTTGACTGTGAACGGCCACCAGAGCGTCGAACAGGGCGAGAGATCCAAGTATGCCACCGGGCAACCCGGCCAGAAAGCGTTTGAATGTAGACGCAACATCGTGTACTCCACAGTTGAGATGAGTAGGGAGACTTGGGCAATGTGTTGTAGTCGCTATGTCCTCGCCATCGATACCTGCGCAGTAGTAATCGTACAACGCATTGATCACGCGTGTGGAGCCAGGCACTCTGAATATGCCACTCGTCTGGGCTGTTATCGTGAGTCAGTCATGAATGCGAAAGAAACTTCTTTGGGTACCAACCATGTTGGACCAGGTACTGCGCTGTAGCACGCAGACATGTAGGCAAAACCAAAGAGCCATAAGCATACTCATGAGGCAAGTAGAACATGCTCTTCCCACAAAGTCGAACTAGATTGCGCAGGTTCTCGTTCTTGAGTCCCTCACTCCGCTGGTGATGCACGAAATTCAGGGCAAGATCGCTGATGGTTCTTCGATGCCGCAAGATCTGGTTTGACTTGTCCGTCATCGGTTGTTCGGGATGCGGCGCTGACCCTTGATGCAGAACCCTCGACATCCAACTGCTTTTCCTGTTGGGAAGCGACTGGCTAGTGTTCTCCTATAATCGGTCAGCACACATGTGTATATGCTTGTTGGGGTCTTCCGTATACTGACACTTTTCAGGGGGAAATCTCCCGGGATGAGTGGCCGTATACCATACTGCCAATTCAAGTCAGCTCACAACCAATTCTCAAGAGTCCAGACACGACGTAAGAGTATCGTGCCAACCTTTTTCGCCAGTTGATTGTACTCCATGACAAACGGTCTCACGTCGAGCACTTCTTCTTCCTTAGAAATGAGGTTGATGTCTGCACTAGACGAGCTCCACGTCTTGCTCATGCGCAACCGGCGCTGACGCTGTAGCTGGGAGGATTCTGCATCTTCGAATGCCGCCTTGTTCATCGGAGTTGTAGCCTCGGGCCGCTCGACCGTGTCCGCGGGTATCTGTGATTGTGCCATCGTTCTGTTTCCAAACGAGGAAGGATGTTGAGACGAGTACTGGTCCCTACTGACGGCCGCCTCCTTTCCTTTCGCGGACGTCGAATCATACTTGTAAGGCTGCATGGGGTAGACAAAGAATAAAGCGTCTTATAGTGGTAGATGTAAGCCGAACAGGTGGAACTCGCTGGCATGGTATGGACTGAAGACATTCGTGTTGCCGTATGAGACCTTGTGACGACGATCCAGCGTGGGATGGGGATTGGGTATGGGAAATGCGGCAGGTGGAATAGCATTTGTTCAAAGCGAGTCGGTCGCAGCTTCCACCAATGTGTCAGAGTGAGTAATAAACGTGAGCATGGCGGCGCTTTCAATGTCTGTCTCGCACTTCATGTCTCAATATCTACCTAAGGTTAACTAGGTAGGTAGGCACTTGCTGGTACCTGCCTTGCATCGATCTTCATGCATTTCTGTCATGCTGCAACTTCCGTCACTCAACATGCCTTTCTCTGTCCTTTTCTTCTGTCTTTTAAGTTCAGCTCGTCAAGGCTCATCGTGAGACTGGGCACTTATTTCCTGACGCATGTGTGTGGACTTTGTCGTTCCATCGCTCTGCTCGACTCGCGTGATGTCATCGACGAATGCATGCACGATCCAACTTATAGAGCAACGGAATTCCATGCAGAAGCATTTCCTGCGCAGGACTGCTGCGGATGTGTCGCTACGACAAAGTTTTCTTCGAGGAGGGGGAACATGCAACCCGCTTCTTGCCATGTGATAGATAACCCCGTGTGGTTTCGTTGTGTAGTCTTTGGATTAACATGCTATAATTTTCAATCGGCTCCGCCGGCCCACGCATTATATACGTCGCGTGAAGTCTTTTTATGATGATCGAACCGTCTGAAACTCCTAGAAAGCCACTGCTGCCTCCCATCTGTAGAAAGACCACAATGCCACTAAAAATGAAAACGTGACGGGCAGGCTTCCCTCTGTAAGCCGATGGGTGCAGAATCCACCATATGCAAAGGAATACCAAGAGCTTTCCTTCTGTCCCAAGTAGTAGATCACGCCGTACGCCTTGCAATGCCAACCGAGTCGCCCTTTTATAGTAGAGATTCTCACGAGGAGAAGTAATCGCCCTCCTCGCCGTGGAATAACACGTACTTGAGAATGTCCGAAAGGGAGATGATGCCTTTCAGCTGCTGCTTGTCGTCCACAACCACAAGTCTGTGCACGCGCGACTGACGCAGGGTCTGGAAGATCGCGTCCAGTCTGTCATCTTCGGTACAGGTGTATATACCCTGGAAGTCTTCTGGCCGCTTGCACAACGCCTCTCCCACTGGAGACTTGAGCTCATCATAGGCTCCACCTTTGATGCACGGGATGACATCCACAGCCTCGAAAACGTTCATAACGGTATTGTTGCTGTCGACGACGGGCACTGCCGAGATATTCTGAACAACCATGAGGTTGATCACATCGAGAACCGAGTCGGAGATCTGGCATGTCGCAAGGTTCTTGTACGTTCCTAGTTGGAGTTCGCGGACCGACTTCTTCAGAAGTGACGTGTATTGCTCCGTGTTGACTGCAATGAACTTGAGGATGCGGTATTGAGTGATGACGCTCACGACCGTCTCCCTGCCAGTCTCGTCGTCAATGTCCACCAAAGGTATCCTTCGCGCACGGCTTTTAAGCATGCGACTGCATGCCTCGTAGAGCGAACGGGTCGGATGTACTGATACTGTCTCGAGTGTCTGCACTCCGATTGCCTTTTCGATATCTGTACAAAATGGTCAGCCGTGGTCATACGCGGCTTGTTGTTTGAGTGTCGATATTTACCTCGAAGACTGCTCAGGCGGAACTTCTCGACATTATCGATCTCGTTGGGAAACTGGCAGTAGTACTGGATCACGTTCATGAAGTCTGTAGCGGTAAGGAGACCGGCGAATCTCGATGTATGCGAGTCCCAGAGTGGTGCTGAGACGATGCCTGTGTCGTGCGACAAGGTTAGTCCGACTGGCGGGGTCCGAAGCGGTGATAGGATAGTCGAGTACCATTCTGTATCAGGATATTCAAGCTCTTCCTGATCAAGAGATCGTTGTCCAAGACGATGAGACGGAAGGACATGGGCAAGACATCGTAGCTTGTCCGCCTCTGAAGGAACTCGCGGAGACCTTTCTGGAAGCAAAGTCAGTTCGGCATGCTTTCAAGGCCTGACTGATTGTCACACAGTTCATGCAACGTGAGCAAGCCCGCATGGCATGTAGGTAGCAGAGGAGGCAACGCGCAAGTGTTGCGCCATGGGGATGATATTGAAGCTCAGAGCCTCGCAATACATGAAGAAGAAGCACGCACCAGGCCTTGTAATTGTTCCTCGTCGACTGGGCTCATTGGACCTGGTTCGGATATGGATGCGATGCGCGGTTTCGGTTTCGGCCTGAGGTAAGAGCTGGGAGCTACAAAAGGAAGCGCATGACCAGGACGTGTGTTCGAGTTCGCGGCGGGGAGCCTGGAGGGCACCCCGTCATTAGGTTCGACCTCGTCCATGGCTGGGCTGGGCTGGACTTTCGCTTCAGCTGCGTTGGAGCTTGGAGGGGGTCGAGGTCAGAAGTAGGGTACCGGTAGGCACGCAGGTCAATACCTAGGCGACACGCCGGCTGGCGCGCACAAGAGCGATTGGATCTAGGTAGGTTAGGTAGGATCGAGTGAGTGCCAGCCAAGGTTTGGCACTGTCTCCGTATCCGGCCTGTCCCTAGCTGGTTGGGATGGGGGAGGGATGCGGTTGAGGGCGCCACGAAGCACTCAGCTGGACCGAGGTGCTCGTGAGAAGTCCAAGATTGTCTTTCCCCGGATATCGACTTTGGCAATGGAGGGTCATCAAAGCTGGAACGTCGGATGGGTTGAATGATAATCTGGGGCAAACATGAAGAGAGGGCCCTCTTTGGAGGGGTAGTGGATGATAAGGAGCTCGAATGCAATTGACCGGGGTCGTTTCGAGCCACAGATTTTGGCCTGCCCCATTGATTTTCTGCGTGGAAGCTGCTGGTTCAATGGATCGAATACAATTGACCAACGCCGGGCCGGGCTTGGCTGGCATAGAGATACCAACTTCTTTTCTCACCTCTATCTAATTCTATCTACATCTCGTTGGAGTATTATTTCTGACGAGGCAAAATCCTCAATTGCCTGCCGTCAACAAGTGAACAAAGGTGCGGATAACTAACCTAATTGCTTGGCATCGAACACAATCGCAAGGGATGCACACCACACTCACGGGTATCTCGATGCCTGCCTACCGCTGAAGTGGGTGTTGCCGGAAAGACAGATGGTCGTCTCGTAAACTTTATATCGTTTGTGATTACTCTTTCCCAAGACGACATTGCTCCCAAAGTCCCTACACCGGTAGCACAGGGTGTATGTAGCTGGTAGGGGTAGATGTCATGTAGCCCATGTTATCCCTTGGTCACTTTGTCGAATCAATAGTCGATTCCGTATTGTTGATGTTCAAAAGAGTCGTGAATGCAGCACCGTATTGGAAAGCAGATATGCTAGAAATTAAATTGGCCGCCTGTTACGGCCGGTATATGCGGGATGGTCGAAATTGGCACTATCCAGTAACTATCGGAGATGTGGTCGACTGTATGGAGTGAGATATCTACACTGGTCCGGAGTACAGTATTATACTAAGCAATGGCGGCGAGGCTCCCAGAGACACGGTGGGCTTCTCATCATCTGACGGCCGCGTCGTGGATGGCACACGACCCCGTGGAGGCAAACCTACCCGGATCGATCATGAGGCGGCATTGCAAGGTGGGACGCCAGGGTTATACCTGGTCATGGCGTCTGGCAGTGATTACATTATTTTGCATACATACTCCCGAGTCCCGGGCGTCCATGATGATTTCGAGGGTCGGAATACGACTATGTATGCTCATCGTTGATGCCTAGACATCATCCAAGCTGGAGTGGAGGTGCAACCTGCGACACCATCTAGCTAAGTATTTTAAAAGTATCATAGTATATACTGCACCACCAGAGCGCGTGATACAGGATACGGCAACTTGCGGACCAGAACCAGAAAAATATCCACCTACTACAAATTTCTATCATCTGCGGCTGTCTACGCGTGCCGGTCTGGCGTGCAACCAAGCGTGTTGCCTATTGACAATTGGATCATCTATTCATTGCCTGGTCAGACGTAATAAAGAGTATAGTACCCAACAGTCTTTTGACTCGAAATAATGACCGGACCGTGGCACATCTGATGTTCTACACGCACAGACATATATCGCGGCTCAGAGTCGTAAGATGCCGCGTCGATTGAATTTCTGGTTGCCATGACATACGAGAATCTGTAATCCGTGCCGCAATAGAGCATCTTACGTACAAGACTAAAATATCACAAGTGAAAACAAATGCCCACTGGAACAGATTGAACTTGGCAAAGCTGGGACAAGCTCCGCCAGCAGGGTCGCTAGATCGTACAGCTCTTTGGGCCTCGGTGGCGCCAGGATTGCATCCATGAATCGCTGCAAAGGCGATCTCGTTACCACGTCGGGAGTTGGAGATACCTTTGTTGGAAAAAGATCGCACCTCTTGATATCTACCGGTGCGTGTTTTATAAAGTTGCACAGCGGTTTCTGTAGGACGGCAAAAAGAAAAAAGCAAGAAGTGGAGTGACGGGGGCGAGGTCTGGGGCATCTGATGGGCGTGGATGGCGCGATATCTAGATGAGCCCGCAAATGTGAATCAGTCATATCTATACCATGCCACCTACACTGCCAGGCTGACCAAACACATTCGAGCCTGCATGGTGTTGAGCAAAAAAAGTCAATCTCTATCTCTGCAAAGCATGTAACAGCGCTACATTGATAGACGGCTTGCTCCATAATTTATCAGAGCATCGACATCATGGCTCAATGCTTAACACGTAGCCAAGCGGAGTTGCGTCACAAAAAAGACAACAACGATATGGAGTAGGCATGCTCGTCTGCTTGTTTGCATGTAGGTCAATCTGAGGCAGAGAGATGAAGATATTCCGGCACACCGCCTTGCGCTGAGAGGCCAAACAAATAACATGTAAACCTTGGAAAAGTCCCTGATGAAAAGTGCCTACAAATAGCCATTGGTGATGTTGCCATGGGCCTATTTTAGTGGACAATATTTCCAGGGCTGCGGGCACCCGTCTGTCGAATCGCTGCTAGTCTAATGTAGGTAGCTTAAAGATAGGTAGCAGCTAAAAGGTCGGCAGGGTTCCGGGGGGTTAAGAAGTTAGAACCGATCTTAGCTGGTTCATCAGTTGGCTTGTGTGTTGGGCTGCCTTCCCACTCTCTGTCTCTCACCTGCCTGCAACCACCTTAGCAGTGAGCCAGTGAGCACCCGCGCCTCGAACCTGCGCGCAGTGAGTGAGTGCACTTGCTACCTCACCTAGGTACCCTGTAGGCTTGCACCTGGCCTGTTGCCTTTGCCTGGGTCCTGGTCCGTCCTGCTGCTTGTGCTCTGCACCCTGCACCTGTGCGCCTCCCGCTAAACTACTGGGCATCACGTTCGTTGGGCCCGCAACTTCCCATTCGTAATAAACAAAACGGAAAACTCGCCAGGATCTCTGCATCACTTCCCATACCCGTCGTCTTCATCTCAACTGCCGCCGACCAGGCCTTGCAGAAGCCATCCGGAGTCCATCGCAGCCCACGAAGGCACGATCCGTCCACCTCCGTTGCTCTTGGTGGCCCTCGAGACCCTTATCTCCAAAAAGAAACTCGCAGCTCCAACGTGAAACCCGAGCGCCCGTGGAAGCGCCGACTAACCAAAGCTCACCAACCACCACTCGGTTTCATCTCCTCGACAACGGCACGGCCGCATCGACAACAGTCTTCCATCTAGGCAATCTAGGAGTCTTTCTCACGTCCATCGAAGTCCAGTTTGGCTTGTCGCAGCCATGGGTGTTTGCCAGTCGTGCTGCGGAGGTATGGTTTCCAGCAATCATCTGATGACGGCATCGCCGCGCCTGGACTCGTAACTCATCTGCCTACAGGGAAATCCCGCGATGGCCTCTACGAGCCTTTGCTGCAAGAATCGGAACGCGAGGCAGTCTCTGATCTCTTGCAATATCTCGAGCATGTACGTTCGGCTTTTCGGCAACTCAACATTCATGCAATATGCTAATCATCAACAGCGCGGAGAGACCGACTTCTTCTCGGGCGAGCCACTTCGGGCGCTGAGCACACTCGTCTTTTCCGACAACATAGACCTGCAGCGAAGTGCAAGTTTGACTTTTGCAGAAATCACAGAGCGAGGTACGACGATTGAACCGGAAAGCAAGGACGCTGGGAGAAGCTAACCAAAACATGGCAGATGTGCGAGAAGTCGACCGAGATACCCTCGAGCCCATCCTGTTTCTCCTGCAAAGCCCTGACATAGAGGTACAAAGGGCTGCGAGCGCAGCTCTGGGAAATCTTGCCGTCAACAGTAAGTGGCAACAACTCGTGGAATCCATGTGGCGCATATGTTGACTCGATGGACTGCAGCCGAAAACAAAGTCTTGATAGTGCAGCTTGGTGGTTTGACACCACTCATCCGCCAAATGCTGTCACCCAACGTCGAAGTACAATGCAATGCCGTGGGCTGCATCACAAACCTCGCCACACATGAGGATAACAAGGCAAAGATTGCAAGATCAGGCGCCCTCGGCCCTCTCACACGACTGGCCAAATCGAGGGACATGAGAGTACAAAGGAACGCAACTGGAGCTTTGCTGAACATGACACACTCTGGTCAGGATACCCTTCCACATTCTCGTCAAATCTTCTCATGGATCTAAATGCTAACATCGTTTCAGATGAGAACCGTCAACAACTCGTCAACGCGGGTGCCATACCTGTGCTTGTTCAGCTCCTCTCCTCTCCAGATGTTGATGTCCAATACTATTGCACAACGGCATTGAGCAACATTGCCGTCGACGCAAACAACCGCCGAAAACTTGCAGCATCCGAGAACAAACTTGTCCAGTCATTGGTAAATCTCATGGACTCGTCTTCGCCCAAGGTCCAGTGCCAAGCTGCTCTGGCACTCCGCAACCTGGCATCGGATGAGAAATACCAACTTGATATCGTCAGGGCTCAAGGCTTGAATCCGCTGCTGCGCCTCCTCCAATCCTCATATCTGCCACTCATCTTGTCGGCCGTCGCCTGTATCCGAAACATTTCGATCCACCCAATGAACGAGTCGCCGATTATCGAGGCTGGATTCTTGAAGCCGTTGGTGGACCTGCTTGGTTCGACTGACAATGAGGAAATCCAGTGCCATGCCATCTCGACCCTTCGTAACCTGGCCGCAAGCTCAGACCGCAACAAGCAACTAGTCCTCGAGGCTGGTGCCGTGCAGAAATGCAAACAGCTCGTCCTGGATGTTCCGGTTACGGTCCAGTCTGAAATGACGGCTGCTATTGCCGTTCTGGCATTGTCTGATGACCTGAAGACGCATCTGTTGAACCTCGGTGTTTTCGATGTTTTGATTCCTCTGACCCACTCGCCGAGCATCGAGGTTCAAGGTAACAGCGCTGCCGCTTTGGGTAATTTGTCGTCCAAGGGTAAGTTTGGTGGTTATAACGTGTCACGGGAAGAAATATACTGACATTACCCAGTTGGCGACTACTCCATATTCATCCAAGACTGGCAGGAGCCTAATGGCGGCATTCACGGATACTTGAGCAGATTCCTCGCTAGTGGCGATGCCACGTTCCAGCACATCGCCATTTGGACCCTGCTACAGTTGCTCGAGTCAGAGGACAAGACCTTGATCGGTCACATTGGAAAGTCGGACGACATTGTCGAAATGATCAAGCAGATCGCCAACCGCCAGCCCGAGCCTGACAACAACGAGTACGCCGAGGATGAGGACGAAGGCGAGGTGGTCAATCTCGCACAGCGCTGCCTGGAGCTTCTAGGACAGAGCTCGTCCAAGACCCACATCGAGGGCTAAGGGAAAACGTCCCATTCCACTTGCTCGCGTGGCTCGATTCCTCTAATTCTCGATTTGGCATTTTTTGGCATGAGTTCGACGTGGCCCTGGAGTTTGAGGCGTATCTATATAGGCGAGCATTTTTCTAAGACATGATGGAAAGCGGTGTGCTTTAGGTATTCTTTTATTTTTCCCTTTCTTTCTTTTTGTTTCAGGAATCTATGCATATCCCCAGCGGCCGGTCAGCATACCCGGGGGTTGGCGCATTATTGATTGATTTGGCGGCAACATATCGCTCAATGACAAGGCCGTCGAAAGAAATGCATTGGTCTCCTTTGTAAGAGTTGTCATGTTAAACGACCAGCCAGAATGACTGGTACAAGCCATAGTGTTTCGCATTGGCGATAGCGCACTGGTTTACGAACTGGGGGACGACGAAGTTTTTACTTGTGTTGAAGACGTTATGTCTTGTAATTAGATTGCCTTCTGCAGAGATATCCACCATGCAATCCTTTCCATTCAAAGTTGTCGATTTGCCAGAGTATGTTGCAGGTGTTGTGTATGATCTACATGTTTGGGGTATCAAGTATGTAATCTATCATGATTGCGTCGATTCGGCTGGAGAAAGGCCGTCTTTCACCTTTGTGAACCAGTTCAAGGGATTCCAGCCATTAAATTCCACCTTGGCAACAACCTTTCCGCGAACGAGAGCCAGTGGTAAGGGGCCATAATCCCGACTATCTCTGGACCATGGCAGGTTATCCCCAACAATGTAACAATGCCCCTGAGGTACCTGATTGCTTCACGTCAGCACATGTTGTGTAATGGCTAGTTAGAACCCCTTGTCCAACATGCAAACCATGAATAATTGGCTTGATACGAGAAAGAGCTGAGAGACTTCAGGCGAGACAAACTGACCTGCATCATGTCGTCGTTCTTGGAGCCGGGGCTGTTGAGCAGGACGTAGTCGCCGGGCATGCCAATGACCCTCTTGACGCCGTCCTCGTGGGGCTCGACGGGGATGGTGTAGGTGACGCAGTCGCCGACGCGCACGCCGCGGCCTCGCCGGTACGAGCGGTCGGCCACGAACCACTCGTTCCAGACCAGAAAGGTCGGCAGCATCGAGGGGCCCGACCCGGGCGCCACCGAGTACCCGTACTTCCAGAGGACGTGGGCCATGGCGAGCGTCTGGCCCGTCGCCAGGAACAGGCGGAACGGGTGGCCGAAGAGCGGCATCTCTGCTGGGTTTTGGGGATCTACAGTTGGCTGCCTCACCGGAAGATCATATTCACAAGAGCAAAGAAGAAGAACCGGGTGTTTCTTCTTTGCACGGTGTTGCTGGAGTGTTGATGTGTATGGTATCGGCTGGGCCTAGGTAACGATTTCGACTTGCTTGATATGGATCCGGCGGGATGGAGCTCCGTGTTCACCGAGGACGGAGCTCGAGCCATGCCGCGTTTTGATTGGTCGCTCACCTAGAGCTACGGGACATACGTCAACTTCTGAATCATCGTACACGCCGACTCTATCCTTTCCAATTCGAGATTGTTTCTTCTGGGAATTTGACGTTCTCCTCATTCTCCCACCTACAAAACTGGTGCAATTGCCTGCCGACGCCGGCATTAGCCAAGCTGCTTCAATTCTTTTCGAAGCATTACGGAGCGATATTTTCTTTTCCTAGTTTCTCTTCCCTTTCCGACTCCGACGATGCGGCCGGCACGCTGCCTCTGCTCGCCCTCGCGGGCCCTGCGCTCCGTATTCCTGCCCGCGCAGCTAGACATGGCCGCGACGACTACAGCGAGGGCAGCGGCGGCCAACAGCTCGACCCGCCTCCCGACCTACCTGCTCTCGCCGCGGCTCTTCAGCACCTCGAGCCCACAGCTCTACATCCCCAAGCGAGCCAAGCCCGCGTTCAGTCCGGGCGGCGGCGGCGGCGGCGGTGGAGGCTCGAAAAAGGCCGGCGGAAACCTGCCGCGCGACAATGCCATCCCGTACCGGTGGATCCGCATCGCCGAGTGCGAGGCGCACGGCATGCGGCCCGAGAACCCCAACTCGAACCTGTCGGCGCCGGTGCTGGCCCGGGACATACTACGCGGCCTGGACCGGGCACAGTACACGCTGGAGATGGTGGCGCTGCCGCCGTCGCAGCAGCGGCGGTCCAAGGGCGACGAGGAGGGACAAGAAGAAGGAATAGAAGAAGAGGAAGAGGCCCAGACGCTCGACGAGCTCGAGGACCGCGAGATGCGCGACAGCCCCGTGTGCCGCATCGTCGACAAGCAGCGGCACAAGCGCGAGGCCGAGGCCCGGGCCAAGGAGGCCCGCAAGAAGGAGCTCAACCGCAAGGAGCTCGAGCTCAACTGGGCCATCGCGCCCAACGACCTGCAGCACCGCCTCAAGCAGCTGCGCGGCTTCCTGGAAAAGGGCCGCCGCGTCGAGCTCATGGTCGCCAAGAAGCGCGGCGGCCGCGTCGCTACCGCCGACGAGGCCCGGATGCTCATGGATGCCTTGTCCGAGACGGCGACCGAGGTTGGGGCTACCGAGGTCAAGCGCGAGGGCAAGTTTCCTGGCGTTGCGAGGATTATTTACGAGGGCAAGCGGCCCAAGGGTTCTTGAGCGGGATGGGGACTCGATGGTCTGCGTTCGGTATGTTCTCGCGAGGAACAGCTGTTGATCGGCTGGAGAGAAAAACGTGCAGAAACGTCATGTTCTCAACCAGTATAGGGCCTCAACGGTTTCATGAAAAGCTGATCACTATACATCGCTGTGGCTTCTCCCATGTCGAGAATAAAGTCTCTGAGAGACATCTCGGAGTATAGCATATGTAGACCTTGTACTATAAAGTCAAAAGACTCGGAATCGATAAACAACAAGTGAGCAGTATACATGAACTTTTATCTAGCTCCAGAGTTGTGGCAGATTATATGGACTAATGAGGACATGGTTGAAGAAAGAAAGACATTGCTCATACTATATCATGATTATGCATATCTATAGCCATCTATTCTGATTTTATAACCAAGAGACTAGGTAACTACTTCATAACAAAGATGGACCCGCTCAGAACGCCGAGCGCCAGGGCCGACGTGATGAAGCCGGCGGCGACCTTTTCCTTGAGCGTGATGGGCGCCAGGACGGGCACCTTGTCCTTCGTAGAAGCGCCGGCGTTGACGTCGCCCTTGCTGGTGCCGCCCGTGTCGGCCGTGACGGGCGCCTGCGTCGTGCGCTTGACCAGGTTGTACATGACGGCGGCCAGGGCGCTCTGCTGCTCGCCCACGCCGACCATGTTGTCGAACTGCGGGCTCTTGGTCCACTGGAACCCGCACGCCGTGCCCGCGGGGCCCTTGTACAGCGCCGCCGAGGGGCTCCCCGTGCACTGCGCCGCGGCGGCCGCGGCCGTCGTCCGCAGCAGCGGCATGATGGTGTCAAAGGTAAAGGACGCCAGCTGCGCCGTCCCGGCCAGCCAGCGCGCCAGGTACGCCTTGAAGCTCTGCTGGTCGATGTCGCAGAAGCCGCCCTCCTCGCACGGCTTCTCGACCATGATGCCGTTGTCAAAGTGGAACGTGGCCGTCTGGTTGAGCAGCCCCTGCGTCCGCTGCTTCCACTTGTCGTCGCCGCCCGTGAAGTTGTACATGACGGCGGAGCCGTGCAGGAAGATGCCGGCGTTGTACGTCCACTGGGCCTTGTCGAGCTCGGTGCAGTTGGAGTCGACCTGGGCGCCGTCGAAGACCTGGAAGTCGTCCGTGATCAGCCCGACGTCGGACATCCAGTCGTAGACCTTCTCGGCCCAGTCGGCGTAGGTCTGGTTGCCGGTGAAGCGCGCCAGCCGCGTCGCGACGTTGAAGAAGCAGCCGTTGGAGATGGAGTTCTTGTAGTTGAAGCCGTTGTTGAAAGTAAAAATCTGCCACCGCAGCCCGCCGCCGCACGTGTCGGCGTCCCACCGCTCGACGTACTCGTTGAACACGGCCTGCGCGAGGGCCAGCCACTGCGGCTGGTCGGCGGGCGGGTCGGGGAACTTGTTCTCGGCGGCCGTCATGGCGGCCAGCGCCCAGAAGCCCTGGTCGTCGTTGCCCTCGGACCGCGTCTGGTTCTGCGGCATGAAGTCGGCGTCGTCGCCCACCTGGTGCAGCAGCGCCTGCGACGTGACGGCGTTGTATGTGTCGTCGCCCGTCAGCAGCCAGTAGTCCACCATGGTGCCGAACATGGCACCCGCTTCCCACCAGAAGTAGGGGTCTGGCAGGTTCCCCGGCACGTCTCCCGTGTTGTTTCCCGTGTAGTATTTCAACAAGCCAAAGGCGAGCGTGCTCGATGCCGACTTGATCGAGTCGTCGTCGGTCAGGTCGACGTCGATGGCCCGACAGGCGCCTGCCAGCAGGCCGAAGACGCCTGCTGTGCGTAGTATAAATGATCTCATGTCGAAAGAAAGGAGAAGAAGAAGAAAAAATGTGTCAAGAAAAGAAGAGAATGTTGCTAAAGGCCCAGCCAAGGTTCCAGCCGCAAGATTATTATGAAGAAATGATTGTCTGTCTGTTATTCAGTGCAACGCCATCGAGGTCGATTGTCACGGCTGCCGCGGGAGTCTGACACGAGATGACACAAGAAGTCGATGTGGCACGAAATTCGTATATATGTCAGACTTAAAACCCGAGAATGACCGGTCGAGTAATACGAACAGCCGCCGCACGAAATTAAGAAAGTCACCGGGACGAGAAGCGTTGAAACCGTGAGAGAAAGAAACAGAAAAGGCGACTCAGCCAGGAGCAAGAAGAGAACGATGAAGAAGAGAATAGCGATAGGTCGCCTGTCCTACCAAAAAGGAAAGAGTGTTCCGGTGGAGGAGTAAAGTCCGGAGTTGGAGAAGAAGCAGAAGGAGAAGGGGAAAGAAGTTGATAAACAACCTGTGAACAAGAGACAAGATGGGGTGGCAGTGGCCCTCATCCCAGCATCCTCCGTAGATCTGACCCAGCTCATCTGGTGTATCAAGTGCCACTTTTGCCTACACTGGGGCCCAGGCCAGTGCATGTGCTTTCAGACCACGAACTCATTGAACCGCTGCTCCATTCCATGGGCAATGACCTGCGCGACGTGATCAGCTCAGCTCGGCTAGGCATTGGCTGATACCCCCATATTTGGTGCTGCAGTCATCCATAAGGTGATAGTCGAGGCTGTGTAGACATCAGAGGGGACGGCATGAAACCTTTGGAGTCTCGATCTTGGCGACGTTTCGTCTCAATTCTTTTTGGCGGATAATCCCTGCCGCTCGGTGTATGTTCTCGCCAATGTCGCCAACTACCAAAAGTATGCGCATGCAAAGTCGTCAGAGCAATGATAATAATGAATTACACTGAGCCGCTGTCAATATATAAATCGCGAGAAGTAGAGAAGTTAAGAAATGGTGACATTCTGATCATAAAATTGTCTAAACAGACTGAATAGGGTTCAAGATAGGCATTCGAGACCCAAAATTAGGTGGGTTATGCCATTGGAAAATGGGGCCCTTGCATCTGCCGGCTAGAACGTCGCCGGTTAGGGTCTATCCCCACTACGGCCTAGCACGAAGCGTACCTTATTTTCGAGATTATTTTTATCCCCAGGAAACCCGAAGATCCACGGCGCGGGACCATGGAGGTGAAACTGGCGGATGGACCGCAAAAGCGCCAGCTCATGTATCGGATTCTTCCTCGCGAAAAGGAAGGCCCCCCAACAGGTCGCATTTTGTACGTCATATAATAGATAACCGCCGCCCTCTAGTCGCTCGAGACGCGGGATTACAGATCGGCGTGTTTTGCACTACCACGATACTACGACTGTGGTGTTCGAGCGGGCTCGCTGAAAGAGAGCCAGTGAATGAGTGGCCACACGTCGCAAGCAAGAATATGTCGTCGACGAACATTTTGACAGACGTTCCGAGTCGGCTTATCTGATAATTCACAAGCAACGAAGCTCCAGGGTATATGTATTTGACCAGGGATCAAATGTTGCTTGTCTAATGCTAGCAGATCTTATGTTTTTTTCCTGGAAAATATCTGCCAAACATACTATAGCAATATCGTCCAAGACAAAGTTCAACATCAATTATCACATGCACAGACTCTCGATGTATCAAGGCGACAGGCCCGCCTTCTCGTACCTGGAAATCGCTACAAAGCACCAAAACATCCTGGCATGAATCGCGCGAGTATTGTAAAATCAGAAATATTGCAATGCAAACCCGCACATGAAAGCGAGTCTATATAGAAGGGTATCGTATCCTGTCGTCTACTGCAGGATGAAGCAAAGAAAACTTTTGGCTATTCGATCGCGTTGAGCTTAGGCCTTGACTTTCTTGGCAGGCGGCTGCTCGTCGTCCTCATCCTCCTCGTCCTCGAGCTCGTCCTCATCAAGCTCTTCAAAATCCATCTCACTAAGACCGTCTTGTTCCTGAGCGTTGGCTAGAGGGGGGAAAGTTAGCATCGTGCATGAGCTCATGAGCACCTGATAGTGGAGACTCACTGAAGTACTTGATGGCGCTGGGCCACAGGTCCTCTGCAATGGCAATGGCGAGCTCCTCGCCGTCGGGGAAGATCTCGAGGATCTCCTCGTCATCCTCGTCGGCATCCACGAGCTCGGGGGCCTCGTCCTCGTCCTCGCCGGTGCTCTTGCCCTCGGCACGGAGGCGGCGCTGCTCCTTGGCCTTGGCGGCGGCCTCCTTGTTCTCCTCCTCGGTGATGGGGTAGCCGCGGTATCCGAAGAAGGCGAAGAAGCTGACGGCACCCATGCCGGTGCCCTGGATCTTAGCCTGCAGGGCCTTCTGCTCGGGGGTGTAGTTCTTGGTCTTGGGGATGCCCGTCTGGCCGCTCTTCTTCTCCTGCTCGCGGACGGCGACGGCCATGTCCAGGATGCCCTCGGTCAGGTCCTTGCCGGCATTCCACTTGATGGGGACGGGCTCGCTGACCAGGCCCTCGAAGTTGCCGTCCTTGGACTGGCGGTGCCAGAACTTCTTCTCGAGCACCTTGTCCTCAAAGTACTCGTTGTCGCCAAACTCGAACGTGAGCGAGATGCTGCGGGGGTCGCCGCCCTTGGCGCCGTCCTCGACCTCGAAGCGCGAGACGGACAGGGCCTTGAGGGCCGACGACAGCACAGCCGAGTCCGAGGGCTGGATGTAGGCGTCGACCTCCTGGGGCGCCTGCTCAAAGACGAGGGGCCAGAAGTTGGGGATCTCGGCCACCGTCTTCTGTCTCTTCTCGTAGAGAGGCTTGGCCATGACGGCCTGCTGGCGGGCTGCGCGGGAAATTGTTAATTTTTTCTGAGTTCGCGGATGGTTCAATTGAGTTGGGCTTACTGATCTCGAGCTCTACCTCCTCGAATTCATGCTCGATGTCGGCGAGCTGCTCGTAGGTGACGTTGCTCTCCTCGGCGGCCATTGTGAATATGCTCTTTCCTTTTGACTTGACGAGAAAAAGACAATTTCTGGAATCAATGCTTTGATGAAAGAAGTGCAACAAGTTCACAAAGACGCAAGTCTAACGATGCTTGAATTGAGTGTGAGAAAGTAACGAATCAAACAAATTTTTTTAAAAGGTCGACTTATAATAAGAATTTTTTTTTCCCTTCCTAAATCATCCGCCTTGAGCTGATCTCTGAGCTACCCCTGCAACGGTTCACCAGAGCTTGTGCACGGGCCGTTTGGCAGTCCAGACCCTATGCTGTCATGGTGGGGCAGTTCTTGATTGGTGGGGCTGGTGTAAGTTGCTTAACTTCAATCACTGCGGCGGCCTTTTTTTTCTCTCCCTTATCTGATTTCTTTAACATTACTTTTTGAGCTTTATTTTCTGTACTTTGAGCATTATCCCACCATGTGCGACTAAGACTAGCCATCTGCAACGAGCCCAACGTTGTGTCTTTCTTCCAACAGGTCGGTGGATTTGGCTTTTATGATTTTTATCATACGCGAGCCTCGATGCGCTCATGAAGCAAGTACTGGTGGATACCTCTTTATACTAACCTGTATTCTCCTATGGCTGTGGCCAGCGAAACCCCTGCCTGTGCTGCGGAATTACAGGCCACGGTCGAAAACAATACATCATTTTTTATTTCCCAACATGTTGTTATGTTCTTCCACTTGGCCTGTACTATCGCCTCGGCCACCATTGGAGATATTTATCCGAAAAGGCAAAGTCAGTCTGGAAGAACATGGAGCCTCCGGGGACTCGCCGGTTGCGCCACTCGCTTTTTCGTCACGAATCCGTCAGTCAAGGGCCCAGCCGGTTGCGGTGAGATGAGAGAGACGGGAAGAGCGATAGGGTAGCAACTTACTTCCAGTTTCCGACAGCGTCGTTTCCGAGGAGCGTGAGCTGCCCGTTGAAGCTGCCTCGCCGCGCGCCGTAGCCGCCCACAAACTCCTCGTTGCCCTCGACCACCTCGTGGCTAATGACCGTGACGAAGTTTCCGTTCCTGTCGAATATGACGCGGTCCGGGCCCGGCAAGCCCCCGGCGTACGGGAACGTCTGCATCGGCGCGTATCTGCTGATCATGGGGTACTCGTACAGGACACTGACGTCGGCGTCCCCCGTGTTTGTTGCGCCGTTTCGAATGCGGTTGGAGGCGTCGTAGTATCGGTGAGGGTAGCCACGCCCGTTGCCGGGGGTGGGCCTGTTGAATCTCAGGCGCTGCATGGCCGCGGTGATGCTCGTACTAATCTCCTCGCGCGAGTAGGTGCGAAATCCGCCAAAGCGCTCGTCGCCGATGACGAAGTATTCGGGTATAGGATTTTGTCGCTTCGAGATCAGGCCCGGAGGGATACCGTCTTCAGCTGAGAACTGAGCGGGGGTCTTGCCTGAGAAGTCTCTTACAGCCAAATGTGTGTCGGAAGCGACTTCTATCGAGACTGGCGCAAAAACGTCGAGCACGGGGGTCCTCGGAAGGGTAATGGATCGGGCCACGACGACAGCAGCCGTGGCCGCCAGGATGGAAGCGATACTTTGAAGCTTCATGATGCAGATACAACACTTCAAGACACTGAAAGTAGTCGACGAGGAAGATACTGCAGCAAATCATTTTCCAAGTCGTGAGACTCGGGACTTATACATGGGCTCTGGGACATTCTGACGCTCCAAAATAATTTCTCGGTATAAATGCATCATACCATGTTTTTCCCAACTTGCCAAGGGTCTGGCGGTTGGATCATCACTGGCCGTTGGCGCTTGAGCCTCTTCATGGGCCGTTGTATTTTAGATCGGATGGCAACACCACCGTCTTCTTCAATTAGAGTGAGTGGGCCCCAGGATCGCCAGCCCTACGGTCTAGAGATCAAAGTGAGGCTGAACTAAGTGTAGAATGATCTGATGAAAGTTAGTCATGGCAGTAAATCCGTAATTTTAGTCTACGGCCGTAGTCTGGGTGGGACTGCCTTCTATTTATTCATCATCTTCAGATACATTTCGAATTCTCCTGGGGCGGTCACCAACTCAGACTTCCATATTCTCCATTTTGAACTTTCCTGATTGGCCAAGGCTTGGCTTAAAGTCCCTTCATCACAACCTCCTCCGCGGCACCATGGCAGAGCACGAGCCCTCACCAGATCAAGCCACGACTTTGGAACTTTCCACGACGGACCCTGAAAATCCAGATCTCCATATCGTGGAGCCCAGCGAGAAAACTATCAACGGCTATCTCCTGGGCCAGGAGGGGACGCCCGACCATGTAGCCGAGTTGATCACGCAGGTCCATGGTGAATATGCTCATAATGAGGGAATCGATTACTACAGCGAGGTCGTCCTCGGGATGCTGGCTTCCAAGGTACAACAGATTCCGCCCGGGCATCCGTCGCAGGAACGCCTGATAGCGCTGCTCCAAGCGATCCAGAGGCGGCCAGCTCCAGATATCAAACCATCTACCTATTGGCAATGGCTCCCTGGGTTTTTCAGTTATCTGCATGAAAACGAGACCGGCTTTGCCCCTTACGAAAGAGAAGAGGACGAGCAAGACCATGACCTATGGACCATGCTCAGCACCGGCCAGTGGCTGAACCACCACGCCTTCAAGGCCTCGTGGTACATGTCGCAGCCGCCAGACTTCACGCCCGGCCCATTCTCCAGGGTCCATCCGAACACCGCCCTGGTCCATATGTACCAGACCGTCGAGCTGGCACGCAAGCTCAAGACGCTCAACGACAACATTCCCGCCGCGGCAGCCTGGTTCGTGGTCGCGGGATCGAAGCTCCGGGAGCGGTGCAGGAACAATATGGTGGTCACGGGTATAAATTATCGCATACCCTCAGAGATACCCATGCAGCTGTACAAGGGGCCAGACACTTGGAATGAGGACCGCTGGGCCTTCTGGAAAGAGAGGTTTGCCGCGCTTGGCGACGACGAGCGGTTGACTCTGGACGCTAGGCAATGGGCCGCCAGGGCTGCCCGTGCCATGTGAATTATGCTTAATCTTAGAAGGAACGTTTTCCGTTCAAGTTTATCTCACTCAGTACGGCGCTATTCACTGGCGCTCCTACGCTAAAGAAAAGATGTGTTTCAATTAAATAAACAATAGTTCCAGTTCGAGGGGCTACTGGGCAGTCCATGTTCACTTGTGATGACTAAGGAATAATATCATATGATTGTTGGGATATCTACACAACATCATGATCCTCGCAACCATGGTCCTTTTTCACACAAGGTTAAATCTGCGTTATTTGTGTCAATCTGGATACTTATACCTTGATCCACTTGACTCCTTCGGAAATCACCGGCCTTGTTCTGGATATCAACAGCGTTCGAGTATCATGAGTGAGGCGAGATCATGTAACTTGTCGAAAAGATCATATTATTCTCACAAATAATTCATTCTAAGAAAATTCTTTCCAATCCAGAATCCGGGCGGAATTTTATCCTAGCAGCAATATCAGAAGGGAAAAGCGTTGTATCTTTTTTTAATACTGACTTGTCGGGCATTTGAGTGTAAATCCTGATCATCCACTCCCCAAAGAAAACAACTCACCAACTGCATCAAACTCCTTTAAGCTTCACTCCAATTTGATTCACTCACTATTTGCCATTCTCGATACCGCATCCTCCAGACGAGTTGCCATACAGGCCAGCCTTGACATTGACCCATCAACTCGTACGAGTACCTCCCAACATGCGCAGATCAGCCCCGTCATCACCGTCGTCACCCATGGCGGCACTCTTCGTACTCCTCTCCTTGCCGTGTGCGCTGGCCGGGACATATATGAGCTCCAACTCCACAGCAGCCGGACCGTACGGCAACGGGACCGCGACGACCAACAGCACAGCCTTCGGAATCAACAAGTCCGGCAGCGACGACTGCGCCAACGCGTACAAGTGGAAGCCGTTCGCGTCGGTCAACTGCTACTACGACTGGGAGCGCACGGGGGGCGCCAACGCGCTCAACTACGTGATCCAGATCAGCGGGACGGGCCAGCGGCAGGCCGGGTGGTGCGCGGGCCTCGCCGACAACATCGCGTCCCGGTGCGGCGTCGGCGCCAACACGGTCGACGCCAAGTCCTGCGGCACCGACAACATCTGGACCTACGCCCCCGGCCACGACTACGACCGGCAGGTCGATGTCGACCTGTTCGGCATCGACTACAACGTCTGGCTGAGCAAGTGGGACGCCGGCGAGGATAACAAGGCGTGCGTCGCCGAGGCCATCCGCGCGGCCACGTGTCACACGGTCAATCTGGAGACTTTTGAATGCTATAAGCGCTCATAAATCAAAAGGAGGATTTTGATATTCAAGTGTGATGGGATACAGTGCGTGGTTGACTAGCATACAAAGGCGCCAGCGAGCATTTGGTCATGTTTAACACTCTGAAGGGGAAAGAGAAAAATATACCGGACAGGAGAGCACTATCGCTGATTATCAAGATAACACTTTCAGATCGTGAAATGCAGGATATGCGCGTTGATTGGAATTAGATGGCGGTCATGTTCTTGGTTACAGTCCCTTAGTTATCTTCGCAATATCCTGTGGTCGATCTCGAGCTGTTGCAGTAAGCTCTCTTTGCTTCTGTGGCAATTTTGCATAAAAAAACAACAGGAATATAATAATCAATAACAGCGCCGAAATAATGCAACCTTAATACTGGGTGTCTCAGTATTCTTATTGGTGGACACTAAATACTTGGGAAAAAAATAACAAAAAATAATGCTGTCGTCCGGGGTCACTCACAGCACCGGAAAATCAGTTCGCCAATAGACGTTTTCCTAAGGTAACGGCTCTGCAGTGAAACCACTGCACCAATTGGCGTTCGCCGCTTCCCTTGGAAACAGAACAATCTAGGACCCCCTATAAGGTCAGTCAGTGACCTCAGTAGTGGATGTCATCAGTCGTTTCACCTTCTGCGTGACTGCATAGGTACTCGCAACTTGAATCACGACCACAAACATTTGGATCTAGATATCTATTCACTCGGGCAAGTAGGTGATGATCGAGTACAAGATACTAAAATCTAGCTCTTGTTTTCTATTCGTACCTGAATATTCTCGAGCGTTTAATCTCATCCGCGGTATCCTCGACTTCTATTTCCCAACCGAGGTCTCCCATCTTGAGCAAACTTCCCGGAACACTCTCTGAAATCCCCATCGTGACCTGGCTACTTGCTTCAAAAGCCGTACTGATCGAACGAGGGCCGATCATTATTCGACTGGCCGTCACGCTTGGCCTTCTTAGAGACACGCCTGGGACTCGGCTTGGTTGGACTCTCGACCTCGAGCCACTCGGGGCCGTCATTCTCATCGGCGACATCGGGGCTACTCTTACGCTTGCGCACGCTGCTCCGCTTGTGGAACTCCTCGACCTGCTCCTTGAGGGCCGTCTCGAAGGCAAACTCGAAGATGGGAGGTCCTGACCATTTTTTCGTCGTATCGATCTTAATTGCCGACGCCCGACCTACTGGTGGGCTTGGTGGAGTTTTGACGCGTCCTCTCGGCTTTTGCTTTTCCTTTTCCAGCTTCTCCATCTCCAGCTTCTCCTGCTCCTGCTTCTCTTTCTCCTGCCTCGCTTCCAGCTCATCCGGCTGCTCTGGCTCCAGCCGTTCGACTCGCTCGCGCTCCTCCACCGCCAACTCCTCATCAACTCCGCGTCCCCTCCCCCCATTCCCGTCCTCACCCCTCCTCGTCACCGTCTCGGTCTCCGGCGGCGGCGAGACATAGTCCACCCTCGACTTGCACCGCTCGCAGGCCTCCCGCCCGTAATGCTCCAACTCGCCGACGATGGCGGCGCCGCCGGCGCACTGGCCGAACACGCCGGCCCGCTCGGCCGACCGACAGTAAACGTCCCTGTTCTCATGCCCGATCTCGGTCCCGCAGTCGCGGTGGCAGCAGAGGAAGCTGTGGAGGTATCGTATGCACATGACGGGCGGTTTGGGTCGAGGTGACAATGTTGCGTGACAATGTTTTGAAACAAGGAGGCTTCTGCTAGTTCTGGTCCTTGGTTCTTAGTTGCTGTTTTCTATTGCTGTTGCTGTTGCTTTATTCGCTTTCTTTGCGATCGATCGGTTCGCTTCGCTTCGCCCGTGGTCGGGGAAGGAGGATCGTGAGAAAATCGTCGGATGCGCGCTTGGTGTGTGTTTTGCGAACCTCGAGCCAGAAGACGAGAAAGTCGAAATCGAAGGCCTTCCAAAAGACCATTTCGAGTCGCTGTCGTGGCCGCGGAAAGAAAGGACAATCGAGCCGACTTTGAAAGAAAAGGACAATGCGCCTTCCTCGGGTTTTTGAGGTGATTGGATTCCCCTGGGGGAACAATGGCGACTTCTCTGAGTGGGAACAATTTGCATTGTTTGAATTGTGGGCTGACAAGCTTCGTATTTTTGAGACTACTCGAGGGCAGGCGCAGTCTTATTGACGCCGAGTGACGCTGGGCAGGGAGAAAGAAAGAGGCTCGGCGTCTAGACACAACCTTCTCGGCGTCGGTAGTGATATTGCTTTGCTGAAAAGGGCGTGCTTGCCCAAAAGCCATTGAGCGCCTCTTGATAGTAAGGTTTTGTCTGAGATAAATAAATATAGATGCCAGCTAGGTCACCGTAACTTTTGTGTGTTCTCTGGAATCAGTCAGGCATTCATCAAAAGAACAATCATCTATTGCGCTGCCATACTGTGTCTAAAAGTCAACCGAAACGTGATCTACCAAAATGAACGCTTGCCGTTATATATCATCATATATCTCTTCGTCGGAATGGGTGAACGCTCAAGACTTGGTGACAACCCCATTCACACCAGTCTCCTCTTCCCACAAAGCCGCGCCGGCCGCTCTCAGGAGATCCACAAACTCCTGCTTGTTACCCTTGGTCGCCAGGAACAGCGGGGTGTTGTTGGCACGATTCCTCTCGTGGACACTGGCGCCGCGCAGAAGTAGTTCCTTGAGCACTCCGACATCCGGGCCTACGGCCGCGAGATGCATAGCCGTGTTTCCGGCGTAATCGCCGCGCATGAGAAGCTGGTGGTTGACGGCGTCACCCTCGAGCAGCTCGATGACGGCCGGCAGATCGCCCCGAGCGATGGCATAGCCCAGCCGCGTGAAGGCGGCCTCGGGGCCCGAGAGTAGGGCGGAACCCTCGTCGGTTCCGGCCGCCGGGTGCGTAAAGGCCGGAAGGGCGAGCTCGGTCAACTCGCCGCGGAGCGAGCGGGACATGCGGTCGGCGACCTCGGCCGGCTCAAGACCGCGGGCCAGGAGGTAACCCAGCTTGGTCAGCGCGGCCTCGGTCGTCAAGTCGTGACCAAAGACGACACCGGCCTTGCCGAGAGCGAATCCGGGCGCATACAATGGCGAGACGAAGCCATTGGTACACTGCGATACATTGATGACGGTGAGACCTCGCTCCACTGCCGACTGGATAGCCTTGGTCAGGCTGCCGTCGACGCCCGACGGTGCGTTACCCATGCCGAACGTCTCGAGAATCAATCCCTTGAGATCAGGCACGCGCAGCATCAAGTCAACCATCTCGGGTTTGATGCCTGGGAAGATGCGTACACACGCCACGTGCGTCGTATCCAGGTAGGGCGTGATCTTGAACTGGGCAATGGCCGTCGGTCGGTGGATCATTGACCAGTTGACCTCGATACCAATGCTGGTCACCTTGGCCAGGGGCTCACAGTTGGGACTGTCAAAAGCCTGGAACTGAGATGCCGAGACCTTGGTCGTTCGGTTGCCTCGGAAGAGAGTGTGGTGAAAGAAGAGGCAGACCTCTGGAATGACAAACGTGCCCGCAATGATGAGAGAACCAAGCAGGTTATCTACAGCATCCGATTGCAGCGCAAAGATGGAAGCCTGAGAGCCGGTAAAGATGACTGGCTTGCCGAGATCTTCCATCATGAACGATAGAGCCGATGCACTATAGGCCAGGGAGTCGGTTCCGTGAAGCACGACAAAGCCATCGAACAGGTGGTAGTTCTCCTGGACTGTGTTTGCGATCTGAGTCCAACCGTCCGAGCTGATACTGGAGGAATCCAGCAGCGGGTCGAACTCGAGGGCTCCATAGCGGACGTGCCGCGAGTACGCGCTGGGTGGTGTGCGAAGACTGTCAAGCTGGATCTTTTGGCCGTTCTTGATGGCGGAGAGCTTCACTATGGACTATGTTAGCTAAACTGTCAGGACGACTGATAAATACCGCGAGTCAGATGGCAACAAGCGAGTGCGACAGCATAGTGACGATCCATCATTGCCTTGATGAGAGTCGCCATTCCATAGCATTTCTGTATGGCCTAGGTAAAAGGTTTGACCTTCATCAATTGCATGGAAGTGTGCAACAATGAAAATCAATCCATGCCAACCCAGGAAGACTGTGCCGAGCGTCGCCCCTTCCATCTGTCGAATGAAATAGAGTTTCTCGTGTAAGAGAGGTGCGTATCCAAAAGACGTCACCTCGTCAAGGCAATCTTTTCCATCCGGAAAAGCTCGTATTTTCGTGCAAGCTCATGTGTTGTGTGAACCGCGAGAAACGTACCTCTCTCTGACTTGTCATTGAATGACGGCCTTGGCGCCATGGCATTTTCGAGGAATCCGTCGACCGGCACCAAACCGGAGCCATCGGCCGAGGGTTGCACTGCGACACCGTGTAAGTCTCTTCTCATGATTGGTCTCTCCGAAAGCCAAGTACTACAACATACTGCATATCGTTCCGCCTGTGATGATGATCAGGACCCGAGACTCGGGGTAGGACTCATTGCCCTTGACAACAGCCGTGAAACCCATGGTGTCTGATGAGGTGATAGCTGCGGCCGTGGGAGAAGAAAATATCTATGCTGAGTTTTTATGTTTCGTTGTTGGGTATGGTATCGCTAGTAAATCAAGGTTGCCCTGTGGCCTGGATCGGCGGCCGGACTAGTTATGGAATAAGTAAGTGTAGGCGGCGGACTTTGCGCAGACTTGTCCGGCAGCTGTAGAATGCAACCTTGGTACTGAGGAAGCAAAGATGATGCCTTCTTGTAGTCAAAGCGATATTTCAAACAGGAACGTAGGATTCCGTCAACAAAAGTCTATAAGTGTAAGCCGATGGCTGCCGGGTCCTCGTCGAAGTGGTTGGTGGTATTCATGTCTTAATAGTGTTTGTTTAAAGCTCTGGGGCTCCTATCGGAGTGTCCCAAACAGTTACCGTTACGTTAAAGGAAAAATTCTCTAGTTTAGCAAGACAAAGAGAAACTGGGCCCACCCCCGGCTTTGTATTGTGCTAATATCCCCTAAGAATAGTACAATATTATGCTGATCACATGAATATAGTCATTTTGGAATGTGGTTGCAGACCGGCAGGTCATTGATTGATTGATACATATGTCGGAAGATGATGCGTGCATAGATTGGGAGCTGTGTTACCTAGTGTACACCCCACCTTTGCCTTGGATGAATGTGATTTCGACGATGAGCAGATATGGTTGCTGTCATTAGACTCGTATCTTCCGCCTATTAGGCCTCGTGTCTTATTCTTCAACGTATCCCAGAGCTTGGCCCATCTTGAGTGTCTGGCCCTTCTCGACGACCCACGAAAAACCTGCCTTCTTCTCAGGGTCTTCGCTGCTGGCTGGTGCCTCGAATACCATCACGATTGTGCTGCCCAGCTGGAATCCTCCCATTTCCTCGCCTCGTTTGACTGCGTGGCCACCCAGAACGGCGCTCGCTCCTCCATATGTCGCCTCCGAGTAGCCAGTGTAAGCCTCGCCCCTCTGTGCGGCCTCCTCGGCTGCGCGATCGGCCGCCGTGTCAGTCGTCAAGGAGTTGGTTCGCAGTTCCTTGTCAAAGTTGATCTTGATGGAGCCAACATTTGTCGCACCCACAGGCACGTAGCTGAAGAATCCCCACCGCCACCGCCCAAGCAGCACGATTCTCTCGTTCAGGGTGAACAGACCAGGGAGCGTTCGCTGCAGGTAAGGTGACACCGAGTAGAGTTCACCAGCGAAGTGCCGCCTACGTTCGACAACCCAGTTGGTTGGCGAATGGAATCGGTGGTAGTCACCCGGGGCGAGATAAATGACAGCGTAATAAAGCGCATTCTTCTTCTCAGGTGCGATCAAATCATACCACGGCTTCTCTCCGAGAGCAAGGTCGGCTCCGACTTCGGAAACTGCGCTGAGGCTTGAAGGTTTGGTAGACTGGTCCTCAACCTTTGTACCCTTCTTGCCCTTCTCGGGACCGGAAAGAAGATGAGGCAGCGTGTAGGTGATGCCGTTGACACGGGCGAATTCTTCATCTTGCTTGACAAGTTCCTCGTCACCATGCAGCTCGTTACGTGCTCGACCATCCTGAACAGATTGCTCCGACGAGCTTGAGATCCCACTGGCGATGCTTGGCTTCGGGGTGTTCTTGCCGAGAAGAGCATCAATGCTGTATGTCATGCCCTTGACCTGCTCAATGTCACCGCCCTCAATCTGACCAAACTGCAAAATTCGGCCATCGGAAGGAGAAAGTAGAGCGTTGGGACTCGGATCCAGCGGACGAACGCCGGGCTTGAGCGTACGGTAGAAGAACGAGGCAAGGTTGGGGAAGACATGAAGGTCGGGCTCCTCCACCTCGTCGAGGTTGACACCAAATATCCAAGAATACAGCTTGAAGCCAGGAACTCGAAGATAGTACGGGATAACCAACTCATTGAATTTTCCCCATATCCGTGACATGGCCTTGAGCGGCAAGGTGGACATAATTTGTACTTGCCTATATATAAAAGCTCAGCATCAACGTACTTGACAATATAGGGCGCAAAAGTACTCACCAAGGCCCATCGGGTCTGATTTTGGGCCTCTTTTGCGGTCTCTTTCCCGAGCCCCCTTCGGCCGCTTCTTGTTCCAGCCTCTCCTTCTCACGTGCTTGGGTCTTGTAGAACTGCACGAGCCCCAAGAAGCCGACGCCGAGCGCCACCGGGATAGGATACCATTGTACCTTGGTGTTATTCAGGGCAGATCCTAACCGTGATCGGAACTTTTCCTTCTGTTGGCATCGCTGGGAAGTCTGTTGGAGTTGAGGTCGTGGCGTTGTTGCGAACCGGCGCGTGCACGTTCGAGAGCTTGCTGAGTATGACTGAGGAGATAGACCTATGCGGCAAGAGCTTGGGAAAGCCCGGGACCTCGCCAGGGCCGAGATGTGTTGGGCGGGCATGATGAATCGCGGCTGAGTTTACAGCGCCCTCAGTCCAGCAGCCCGTAGAAGCACGAATTTGCGCGCAGACGATGCGAGCATACAAGCGATCGATCGATATGCGTGCGACCTGATGACAGTGGCCGTTCTAATGGTGTAACTATCGCAACAATGTGGGATACACAAGGGACATGGCAACAAGATGGCAGTTCTGGTGTCAAGCTCCAGTTTGACAGATCCAGACCAAAATGCTCGTCAACTTTCCCCAGGTCTTTTGCAGCTTCCCCGGCCTAATGCAGCTCTGTAAAGCCAATGACGCAGCTGTCAAGAACCGCTAAGCTGAAAATATAGGCGGTGTTTGGCGGCAGATCCCAAGCTCTCGGTTCCCAGGGTGTGTGCATATTATTCCCTGTTGGAATGCGTCCATGTACGAGATGGGACGAATACGTGTCGTTCAACACCGTCGATATGATAGAATATCTTCCATATCATAGTGATGATTTAGCAATTGTTTTGTATCCTTTCAAAAGTGTTATGACGAGGTGTTAGAACATGTACGTATAGTCGCGGGCGCAGGTACCCAAGGGTAAAAGCTTCTGCAGACGTTGTAACTTGTCAGGTACATAGGCCCACTAGGTACATAAGGTGCCGGTCGCTAGCTCAGGTATCATCCTTCAAATCCGCCAGGGGTCCTAACCTAGAGGCCAACGTGGATATTACCAAACCGACCAACCAACCTTGGGGACCGCGCCGATCTCGAATACATTGTAACACGCAAGCTCCCCCCACGACGATGACATGACAGATCGACTCGTGTAGCAGGCGATCTTGTTCTTTTTTTCTTATCATTCCTTTCATTCACGGTTGCAAAGACCTCGAACCTTTCCCCTTTGCGACTCCTACACACACACACCTGCGTCGTCGCCATCGCCGTCGTCCATCCAACCGCTGGTCCCAATTCGATTTATAATACAGCAAGCAGCAAACGCCGGCAGCACTCTGATCGAACTTGCCTGACATGCATCCTGCCCGATCGTAGCAACACAACACAGCGTTCCCACGATAGGATCGGAATCTCTGAACAGCAGCTTGACTCTTGTTCACCACGAAAAATTACGAGGCGCTCCGAGGGCAGCACGTCTTGAGAACGAATTCGTTTGCGACCATGACTTCCACCGATTCGCCTGCGGCTTCGGAAGCTACATCGCCGACTTTCACACTGCAGATCATATCGCCCTCCGTCAACGTGCCGCAACCGCTTCATTTTACTGATCTAAGTGCCACAACTACCGTGCGACAGCTCAAGGAGAAGATTCGCAATGCCATAGAGGCAAGACCTGGCGATTCGGCACAGCGCCTGATCCATCGTGGGCGCCTGTTGTCCAAGGACGATGACACCATGAAGGACGTGTTCGGAGAAGACGCGGTAAGCATTCTCGATACTACATACTTGCACTTCGCTCGCTGGAGACTTGCCTGAACTGCTGCTGACATCCATAATCCTTCAGATTCGTTCTACAGACGCCAAGTCTCTACATCTCGTGCTTCGCGATCTTTCCGACGCACGACCTGCCAACGTGTCGCTCCCTGCCAACAACACAAGCCAACCTGCGGCCACAACGCAAATCCGCCCAGCTGGAGATGCCCCCGTTCAACCTCAGCAGCAGCCACCATTGCGAAACGCGAATGCGAATGCGCATGGACAATTTCCGCGCCTGCCTTTTCCGCAAGTACATGCGCCACATCACAACCTGCCGTTTGGCTTTCAACAGACTGTAGTACACGGAGGTACGGCTCAAGGTCAAGCAGGTCCTCATGCGCCATTTGGTTTTACTGCCCAAGGACTCACACCGGCCGACCAGGCTCAACATATTGCCAGGGCACAACAAATTGCGCAGCTACAGCATGCTCAGCACATTGCACAGCAACAGCACCTGCAGCACCAGAGGCTGTACATGCCCAATATGACTGACCCGCAGCGATTGCAGGAGCTCATCAACCAGAGCCAGAGAGATCGGGCAACGATGGGTCTTCATGGAGCTCAAGATGCCCCGACGGCCTCTACGGGCATTCCGGGACTTCAAAGCCAGAACAGGACTGCCTCGCCAAGTCGGTCGGACGGCACCAGGACTGTTGTTAGAGAAGGACTTGGCCCTGGCGGTGCGCCGTGGCGTATCGCAGTGAACGAGACTGTCACGGCCCCGCAGAATCCGCAAAGGAATCCTAGGACAGGCTCCCCATTTCCACCACCCGACCTTCAGAACCTGTTCAGGCCTCCCGGCGGAGCGCCTCAGCCGCCCCGTTCAGTGCCTCTGGCGGGGCCTCATGGAGGGGGCCTTTCCGGTTCGGATGTACACAACATGTTCCGAACCGCAGATGCTGGACAGGCGGCGACAAGAGTCATGACAGATGCGATGCGCCGTCATACTAGTAATTCGTCACTGTTCAACCTCGCCAACAACCAGGCGACTGAGCCCATCGCTCCGGGTGTCACGGTTCCTTCCAGGACAGGAAGCGCAATGGGCACTCCTGATCCGATCAGAGCAGCTCGAAGTTATATGCGACCGTCTAGCCAGCCTCAAACCCAGCTGTCAACTGGATCAGAAGTCTATATCCTGTCATCACCAGAAGGCCCTCGGGCACTCTTGGTGAATGGCAACCATGGGACGTATCATACTCCTAATCACAACACCCAATTCCAGGTTCCGCCTCAGCCAATGCCCCGCCATTACACATATCAGTTTCCTGGCAGACCAGTACAGCAGGGTCTTCCGCTCCATGTTCCTCCGGTTGTCAACCCATGGGTACCTCCTGCTGCTAACCATGTGACGCATCACAATCAGCAGCAACAACAGCCACAGCAGCAGGCCCAGGCCCAGGCGCCTTTACCTCAGGGTCTACCTCTGATTCCCCAGGCACAACCACACTTGGGTCATGCTGCTGCCCATCCAGCTAATGTCCAGGTTCGCGCTATCGCCGTGGCTCAGATATGGCCGCATATATGGATGGTAATCCGCCTTCTTCTGTTTGTTTGGTGGTTCACATCTCCGACAGCAAGTTGGCAAAGGTGGTTCACAGTGATCGCAATCGCTTTCAGCCTGTTCCTGGTCAACACCGGTCTGCTCACACCGCTCGCTGAGCAGTTCTGGACTCCCATGCGCCGGCATCTGGACAATCTTATGCCGGCAGCTGATAATCATGGTCGTGAACGACCTGTCAGAGCTGAGAATGCTCCAGCTAATAATGTTAATGTTGGCGCGCAGGGTGATGGGGTCGCACCGAATCCTGCCGACTTGGCCGCCCGATTGGTTCACGAGAGAAGAGCTGCGAATGGCAATTGGCTTATGAACCAAGCACGAAGACTGGAGCGCGCTGGTATTCTGTTCCTTGCCAGCATTGCACCGGGGGTGGCGGAGAGACATATTGCCAATCTCGAAGCAGAGGCTCGAGCTGAGCGGCAGCGTCGGGAGCAGGCTGAGGCTGATGAACAGAGACGCATTACGGAGCAGGCTGCCGAAGAGGCTAGGCAAGCTGCAGAGAACACGGAAAACGGAGCGGAGGGTACCAGCACAGAGGCTGTATCGCAACAAGTGGCAGAAAGCGGAGAGGGTGCAAGGCCCGAGAACCCCGAAGAGCCCCTTATTGCCATCTGATCTAAGAGAAAAGTCGACCTTCCCTATCATAGATGGGGAAATGTGTTTTGAAAATTGCATAAGACAGCGCCCTTTGTTGACAGCGTATTGTTTCCTTGAAAAGAGAAACCTATACCAAAAGTAGAAAAGAAATGACTTCATTTGTCGACTTTGCAGATACCAAATCAGATATGTTATCTGAACAAGCGAGATGTATACTAGTACTAATACAAACAATTAAAAAAAAAATCTGATGTGAGGGGGGAAAAGAGTGGTTATCTGTGTGGTTCAAAATGACATTGGCAGGTAGTTTAGGTCACAGGCGATCGTTGTGATTTACTCTACAACTCACACCTGTCCACAAACCAGACTTTGATCAGTATAATCAAGTCGACGATAAGAGTGTTGTTGTACTCAACTAAAGTTGTAGATTACCCATGATTGTGTAGTTGCTTTGTGGTTATATGACATATAACTCAAGGCTAATACTTGCAGTTTTTACGTGGTTATTATATGCCTATATTATCTAATTATTCTAGTAGCCTCTAGATACCCCCGAGTCACTCTTGAAAGTAATTACACATTATGGTTTCGTTTCATCTCGGCACTCCTCGCCAGATCGATAGGGTATCACATACGGTAACAATAAAGAAGAAGCTCTGTTCCCAGTCTTGCATTTCACAGTCCGTTGGACCTCGCTGCGGCGTCTTGACGCGAGCGCTCCTGTCGCAGCTTGTCCTCGGCCGCCAGGCGTGCTGTGATTTCCTGTAGAACCTGTTGCCTCTTTGCCTGTATGACCTCTGGTGAAACTATCACGACCCCGTCAGTCACACTGTACCTTGAGCAAAGCAAGACCGTTCAGTCTTGGCCGTGTAGGTAAGATACCTTTGGATTTGCAAGTCGTGTGGAACACGCTGAACAGAGTACACGCCGAGTGGTGCCGCGCCCCGGGCCTGGCCGACCAGTTCTGTGCCCTGGCTCTCGAGGGAAGCTGGACCCTGGGCCGTCTGGCGCGGTGCTGTATCTGGAACTGGACCTTGAGCCCCGGGTGGTTATGAACTCGGACGAGCGCCGTCGAGCGATGGTGTTGTCGGCGCTTGAGCAGGCTCGAGAAGCTCCGGACCCAGAAGTCACTTGAAACATTTGATTTCAGGGCTCCACGGCTGGTGAAGTGTTTTATCATATTCATATTGTTCTTTAGTAGGCTATCGTTATTTGGCTCTCGTGGCAGACTCCGTGCTTTGAAGGCATTGTTTGCAAGGAGTAGTGGTCTGGCTGCCTGGTGACGGATCGCCCAGCTCCCGACTCTGGCAAAGATGCGTGTAGCCATGATGTGTGTGGTTTCTTCTCATTTGAGTCATGAATTATTGGTCAGACGCTCTTGGAAAGAGACTATTGATGCGATGGAAGCAAGAGCATGTCAACGAGACTTGGGAGTGTCTGAACGAGGTATACTTATAGAGGAGTTTACGATGTCTTGACTATGAGGATCACTACGTGACATCGTGAGCCAGCTGTGCCCTTGGTGAAGAGTGTTGACTCGCAATAGTCCTGTTCTGCAAGCCCAAAAGCAACTAAACCAGGACGACCAGACCAAAACTACCACACCAGAGCTACCAAGCCAGAGCATTCACGCCGAAGTGACAACGCCAGAGCTGCCAACCCGAAGTAAAGAGGTTAAAGTAGAGAAGCCAAAGCAAATAGGCCAAAGCAATCGGCCCCCAAAGACTACTAGCCTCATGACACGTTGGATTGCGGTGCCCATTTGGGCTATGCAGAAGTTGTGCGAAAGTTACGGCATAAATTCTGCGACCGATAGAACAGACTCCAGACCACCTGGTTTCGTGCACAGCCAAATCTTATATTACAACTGAAGGTGGGTGGGAGATGGATGTCGTTAGCGGTAAAGGGTATTATATCACGACTTAGTCGCGTCCCGTGAGGAGAGTTTGTTAGTCAGAGACCACGAGGGAAACTAAACCATGCCTTGACTTGGGTAACAGTAATCAAACAAGACATGTGAAGCTGTTCTAGTTACTTCAAATGTAACACTGATATGCATCTCGAACAACAACCATGACTCACCAACTTCAGCTTCTAATAATAGCTCTCCGCGCAGAACACTATCCTTACACAGAACAACTGGAGCCATGGCATCGACCTTAATTGACGGTATCAAATCACCGATTTTCGTTCAAGGCTATGAACCGAAGCATTATCACAGGCTTGCGGCCATCATGGCAGACACCCGTGAGCTTGTCATTTTCAGGAGATTCGATGACATTGCTGCGCTGCGGCTGCTCAGTCTGCAAGCCGATATTCTTATACTTCAAGCTGAATTCCAACGCCAGTGCAAGGAGAACGACACGTCTGAGAATGAGAATGAAAGGAACTATTCGCAAAGCTTTCGCCAGCTGAATATCGGCCGGGATCAAAACATAGAGCAAGCGCTTGTCATGGATAATATGTTTTCGAAGCTAGATCAATATTGTAAGCAGCCATTTTCTTTTTTTTTTTAAAAAAAATAATCTGATGAGTCTAATGCCCGTGTAACAGATCGTTGCGTGATTCAAGGTATGCGAAGAGCTTCTATATCCAACTCTCATGACTTTAGCAGCCAACACGACTCTTGACCAGCGACACAAATTGGAAACATAGGAGCTCCCGACAAGCGACAACTCGAGGCACTCCAGGCACTATTATCAGACAGGAAAGACGAGAAAGACGAGAAAGATGGGGAAAACGGGAAAAAGGGGAAAGAGGGGAAATACGGGAGACTTTTTCTTCAAGACATAGAATTCTTCACTTGGGACGACAAAGACACTCCCACCTACATGGTACCGACCGGGAGCAGCACCCAGAGCGACCCGCTCACAACGTGGATGTACAAGCTCCTGAATTACCTCTTCTGCCTCTGCCATCGGCTCTTGGGCTCCTCGATGCACGTGAAGGAGATCAAAATCGATACGGAGTCCGGCTTGGCCGTATCTAACAACGACTCGGCGATCAGAAAAGCGTCGCGCCTCGTGACCGCCACCATCTCCTCCGTGGTCCCGGTCATGACCATCTACGTCCTGAACGTGCTGAACACGACCGAGAAGCGCATTGGCTTCACGGCCGCCATGACGGCGCTCATTGCTGGCTACCTGACGTTCTTCACTAATGCGAGCAGAGTCGAGGTTCTATCTGCTACCGCCGCGTGAGTCCTGTTCCATAACAATTCTGATGATCACGAGTCACATTTTGACGTAGCTCGCCTGACAGGTTCGCGGCAGTCGAGGTGGTATATATCGGGGGCGTTCTCGGAAATGTGTGAATGCCGAATTCTTTAACTTCTGCCGGTCAATCAGATTTGACAAAGATTGTTTGGAGTCATGTGATAGTTGATTCGAGACACAACAGATCTCGTCATTGAAATGTTACTTGTAAATTACGGCAAGGCAAGATGTCTAAGAATGCCCATGATACCCCGTATCATAACCCTGAGAGTGTTCATACCCGTGATGCGCGCCGTAACCCTGACCATGTGGATCGCCATGATGCATCTGCTCCGCCGGCTGTGGAAGCTCGGCGGGCTGTTGATATACTCCGGGGCCTCCATACTGATCGTGCGCCTGATACATGCTGGCGTGGTGGCTATCAAGCTCTTGCGGTGCCTGCTCGGCCGGCATCTCCTTGTACTCGTACTCCGGCCCGGCCTGGTAATACCCTTGCGGCTGCTGTTGGTAAACGGCGCCCGTCTGCTGGGTGCCCGTACTGCCGTCGAGCTCTTTTGCTGGGGCGTATTTGTGCTTGCGCCTCCGGATGAAGAACCAGCAGGCCAGAGCAATAATGGCCAGCGCGGCCACGCCGCCAACGACACCGCCTACTATCGCACCCGTCTTTGATCCAGTGCTAGAACCACCAGAATTTGCACTCGATGTGCCGTCCGTAGAGGCCGTTCCGTTTCCATTAGTATTCGACGAGTTGGTCCCGCCCACAAAGAGCGTCTTCAGCGCATCGCTGTCCCAATCTACAGCATCCAGACCACCCTGCGAGTACCACGTCTTGACGACGTCGGGGCTGTCGTACGCAGCGGCATCGGGATCGTACGAGGCGCTCCAGGTCATGTCGGTCAGATCAAAAATGCCGAGCCCCTGAGCCCAAGGGTCCGGGTCCACGAGCGAGTTCGGGAACCCGAGCCAGCTGTTTCCGCCGCCGACCACAAGCATCTGCCTGTTTCCCGCTGCTGTATCATCGCTGCTGTTGCTGCTGCTGCGCCCGACGGTCACGCAAGCATGATTGCCCCGCGGCGTTCCTGGATTCGGCGACTTGAACATGACGAAGCCGGGAAGCGAGAGGACGTAGACGTCGGACGATGTGCTCTGTGTCTGGTCCGACGAGCCTCCGTATATGAATCTTGTTCTTGTGTCAGTATGAAATCCACTGTCGGTTCTTTCCATTACTCACATCTCGTACGTCCCGTTGGGACCCTGGACACCGACAGTGCAGTGGCCCTCGCGTTTGGTAGGTTTCGTACCCGTCACGGCCTGCTCATACCACGTGTTGTTCTGCAGGTCCATGACCCAGATGCTGTTCCACTCGATCTGCTCGTACTCGGTCACCGCACCGACGGCAGCCATCGAGCCGCCGAGCAGGACCAGGAACCCGCTGGGCCCAAAGGGCGCGTACTCGAGGCGGCCGCTGAACGTGGTCCCGTTGGCGCCCAGCCCGGCCGAGCTGGCATTATTCCACTCGCGCGCGGCCGTGTCGAACGAGACGACGCCCTGCACGGCCAGGCTGGTGCCGGAGACGCTCTGGTCCGACCCCGTGGTCGCCTCGCCGCCCACGGCGTAGCCGACGCCGTTGACCGTCGTGTACGCCGACCCCACGGTGCGGATCGCGGTGGACCAGGCCACCACGTTGGCGACCGAGACCTCGGACCAGGCGCCGCCGCCCGAGCCATCGGCGGTGAACTTCCAGATCGCGTTTTCCGCGGCCGCGCCGAACCAGGCCGTCATGCCGCCCCATGTGTAAAAGGCCGAGTTGGCGGGATCGGACCAGAGGACTTGTTGGTCTTGCGCCGGTGCGGTCTTTGCTATGGACCGCAGCGTTACTGAATCGTTTGTCCATGCCTCATTGATGGGAAGGGACAATGTTGTGTTGACTGTGAGCCGATTAGCATCAATCCAAAATGATATATGTGATGGTCACTTGTCAATGTATGGTCTTGGGAGAACCCTCATGTCCTGTTTCTGTGAAGGCGAGAGCAATTATACATACCTGCATATGAAGGATGGTCTCCATTGTACTCCCCATCTTCCAGTTGCGCAAGCTCGCCGCCATCGATATAGACATAGTCCCCCAATACCACCGCGTTGGCATAAGGTCGTCTGAGGAAATTCGCAGGCGTAGGATTGTCGACTCCAGCCAATGCCGGGCTCGCCCACAGAAGTGCGAGAAGCGCTCCGGCCAGCATCGCGTCAGCCCCCTATTTAGTATTATCCGAGTTGCAACTCTCGTGTTGAACTCTTCTACACGATTGGGAACTTTGACCGACGCGCAAAGACGCGAGATAATTTGGGCACGCAACTCTTTCGGACGATGATGATGTAGTTGAAGAAGTATGCAGAAAAGAAACAACACATGGGACACCGCCCGCCGCGAGAGGGATTGCCATCCACATCCCGGCCAGAAAGAAGAAGAGGCAACTCAGCTAGCCGGGGTCGTTCGAAGCGAAATAGGACTAGACATGGCGTTCTAGATGGTGCCCAAACGGAAAGGCGCAGAGAGTTATAGGCTCTAGCGCCACATCGAGCGGCAATCTCTAGATTGGAACTGTGAACCAATTCTCGAGCCAGCGGCCGCCCAATAGATGGGGCCAAGGAGCTTTGAGAGGATCTCTTTACTTCTCAGCGCCGACAAGGTATGTCACCGCCCGCCGGGGGGTGGTTTGAGCTTCAAGATGTTACCGCTATTTTCCCCGGTAATCCTGCCTCTGCCTTTCTTCTTCTCAACCTCAATTTGGATAGTGTATCTCGACGTCTATTTCTATTCTCGGCCATAAGAAGACATGCTCTCGAACGTACGTAGCCTCTTCCTCGCGAGCAGTCGACCCGGCAGTAGGAACAGAGAAAATCTGGACCAAGCGATGAACCAGTCTCTCGAAGGATTCCTGAGGATGCGTTCCGACCCGGTGGTACGGGCTAAATATAGCTAAGCTTGTTACTAACCTTGAACGTTTCGCTTCGCTTGAGCTCAGCTAACCTTGGTAGGCCGTGACGCCATACAAGCTGAGTCCAGGGGTCTTCCGTCCAATCAAATGCTCGGAATGTGCTGAAATAAGAACTCGAGGGGACTTTTGGGTTGCCTTGTGATGATGTATTTCTATTCACTTTCTTTTACTATCTTGCATGAGATCGCCTCGTCTGATACATGAACAGCCTCTTGCACTTCGTGAAAGTATCTTGGCCCAACAGGAACAGCTTTCCAAGCGTATCGTATCTAAAAGATTGATACGATGAATCCTCATCCGTCCGATCATTATCCTCCCGTCCCGCCCTTGGCAGTATAATAATCCGCCGCACCCGGCGTCATGGCAAGAGGTCGATAGGGGCCGCCCCCGAATCGGTTGCCGGTGCCCCAGTCCTTGTGCTCCTTGGAAACGTTCTTCTCGTAGCTCTCTACGGCCGGCGACTTGAACAGTTTTTTGAGTCTTTGGCGCCTGGATGGCTTTTCTGAGCTGTTTGCTGCCATGGTCTCGTTGTCTCTTGGCTCAATGGCGGCGGTGCCTGACGATTCGGGCTCTTGGCTCATGCCGGTTTGGTTATTCTGGTGAGTATTGTGAGAAGACATCAAGGGGCGTGTTACTTTAAATTCGATATACTACGATGAGATTTGGTTTGTGTGAGTTTACTCGTGGGCCTAATGAATATCGTCTGTAAGGTCGCAGTCCATCTCGAGAGCAGTCTATGCGAATATTATATAAGATCGCCAAAACGATCGTCGCCCCAGAGCGGTGTTGGCAATGCAAGAACAGCCAGCGAGTGTGGACTGTCTGACATGTTCTCGTGGCCCGGTACATACGCAGACGACATGTCGTTCTCTGTCATTGGGGTCCGGTTGACTCATTCCAACCGAGAACGCCCGCCGACGTACGAGAGAACGGCCGGGACTTGGATGTCGTCTACGCCTGGTGTGGCTGGGTCGCGCCATGTTCTGTCGCCGCTGGTGGCTATATGCGGCAGAGACGTGTATTTAGCCTAATGGAACATATACCATTCTGATTGGGGTGAATCTCTTCTTGAATCCAAAGGCGTCTGTATGTATTGATCTTGACTGCTTGTGTACAGTCTTTTTGTAAACATGATCGATCTCTATATAGAACACTATTGGTGTGGCTTCTCACTTCCTTATCGTACAAAATTATCATGTTTGTAGCATTCCCGCACATCGTACTCCTCGGCGCGCGAGTTTTGGGCCTTGATACGGTCTCGCCTGAAAGATTCTGGGATGCGCCTGCGTTGAGGCTTGGGGTGTAGCCTGTTTCGTCGCCGAATTTCTATAGAGGTTTCACAGTGCCTCAATCATCTTCGGAGACCTGATGGATGGTCCATGTGTGGCTATCGCTTCTGGATTCCCTCGATCATGGCCTCAATCTTGTTGATTGCCTCCTTGAGCTCGTCATTGGCCGAACCTATCTCGTCTACGCTTGAGCCGCCGCGCTTAGAGGCTAAGCGCGCAAGTCGCAACGCTTCTATTACTTGAGAATTATCTCCGGCGGAAGAACGATCATCTTGGATGGGGTGGTGCTCCTCGTGAAGCCGGAGCCACACTGCTCTAGGTGTGTGATCTGGCAGACGCTCGAAGGTGGCGATAAAATTGCTGCCTTCAGTGTTGAAGGCCCTCCTTTGTTCAATAGTGATCTGCATCTCAGAAACAGGCGCCCCGATTCCATTCAAGGTCTTGCGCCACATCGGTCCGAATATATCCACCAGTGCATCGTCTGTGTGGCGATCCAAGGCCTTTGGGTGTATTACAACGTTGTGATCTCTTCCAGTACCCTGCTGCGACGTATGCTCAATTTCCTTGACTGACAATAACCGTAGTGGCAGGCGGTGTTTGAGAATTTCGTGGACGATGTCTTCCAGACCCTTTGCGTTGCCCGCGAGGAAAACCAGACGGCCGCCTTCGTTGACACAAGCGGTAAGTAGGATCATGTACCTGGGAATGAATACAAAAGGCAAACTTATCACGGCGTGGTCAAAGTTTGGTGTGATCTGATCCGGAGCGTGGTGGAGGTGAGTCATGAGAGACTCGGCGTAGACGTCCACGTCAGCAAAGTACTGGCCACCATTGTACTGATGCAAAGCTTCTAGACAGGCTCTAGCTACCCATAGATTCCGGTAGATGGCTGTGACTTTTGCTTGCCGCAATGTCAAGAGATGGACAGCCTTGCTTCGTGTCTCGTCGTCCAGCTGCGGAAACGCGGACAATTCATTGCGGACAGGATCACCCAAGGCATGTCTGCCCAAGGCTCCACCAGAGCGTAGAAGAGGGGAAAGCGAGTTGTTGTTCGGGTTGGCGCCATGGATCGCGCGAGCAAGATAGCGAGTGAGCATATGTTCACTGGGACCAGCCAGATGAAGAATGTTGGGACGCGATTTGGCTTTTGGCACATTCAACGGCCTCTTTTCGCCATATGCAGCAATTTCAAGGTCTAAACTTGCCACGATGTGGTTACAGATATCTGGCGACGTCTTGTCCAAGTCAGCGTCAACAAGTAAATGTAGTATCACAGGGGAATCATTTAACCCACCGTCTTTCGCCAAAAATTATCGTGCCGCCTGTCAGACAGCGCTACCCCCGCATCAGCAGCAGGGCGATACACTCCACCACTTGGCACCGACGAGGGTCGTCTACGCACCGGGAGAGCTCCCTTTGCAGTGGCCCCCCTCGATGGGAGAGATGGCCACTCATGTGCAGTCGGACGTCTTGGGAACCGAATCCTTTCTGAACGAGAAGTGTGGTCTCTTGAAGAAGAACCGTCGACTATAGTTTATGTCAGACCGAGCATGATTTTGAATCTGGTGGTTACGGTCACGAAGACCGGCTCACCTTTTCCTTTGCTCGACAAGTGCTGAGCTGCTGCTTGAGCGCCCCGAGACGCCTCAGCTTCCGACCCGGCAGAAAACGCCGAGCGTATAGTACGGAGCCAATTCATCTTGGTCGGCCAGTTGAAGCGTCGCCGAGCTTGTGAACTGTCTAGCACAGCAAAACAAGAGTTGCTGGGAAACTAATTGGCTTTTGGTTGAAGTGCAGACTGCATAGCAGATTCCATCAACATGCACAAGCTGACGCGTCGAGTATTCCAGCCACGGCGAACGATTATCGGGTCAAATGTTGTGCTCGGGATTCCTCCTCGTCAGATTTTGTTACCGCCAGCCAGTTGACCAACATCGATTGTCACTCCAGCGCCGCGGTGATGGGCGCGATACGGGCCAACAATGCTGGCAAATTGGCCGCCAGAGGCAAGACGAGCTTCGACCAAGCGCTTACAACACCTGGGCAGTGGTGGTGTCACGGACAATGGAACCCGGAACTATAATTCCTGTGGAAAAGCTCAAACCGAGACGAGAAGGAGCGTGTCTTCAATGGTCGGTCTCTCTATCATGAGAAAACAGTACGGCGAACAAGATAGAAAGAAAGGAAAAAATATGTTACGAAAAAGGAACTTGAAGCGAGGCCAAACGTTTATCGATAAGAGAAGTTGAAGCTGACATGGCACAGGCAGAGTTGGAGGTAGTACGATTGGATATCCCTGTCGGAGCTGCACTAAATTAAACGCCGCCTTTATTGGCGCGCCCGACGCGCGATACCCCAGATCAGCGTCAGTGGCCAGCCCAGAGCTTTTTCCTCTGTAATCTCAGCGGGCCCCGGCCCCGTGCCAGCGTTGCTCCTGGGAGGGATTACGCCAGCAGAAACAGTGTATCTAGTGTACGCAGCTCGATCGACAGACCGACCCTTTTCGCATTGCTCAATACATGCCTACCTCCCACAGCTAGAGATTTATTCCCACGAGCTTCTTTATTTCGTCCTTTCCAATCGTATAATACCATAGGAGCAATTGGTTGCGGCCTTTCCATCCCCAAGCGCTGCTACGATAGGTACTGGGCAAAGATGCCGCATAGCAGTGCTTTGCTTTGGACACGCCCCCGACACTTGCCCCTTGCCTCACCACCGACCAGGGCCGCCTGTCTGCCATAGGTTGCTGCTGTTCGCGGACTGCTCTGCTCTGCTCTGCGCTGCTCTGCGCTGCTCTGTCCTCCTCGTCTAGAGCTTGATCAATATGACACGACGCATCGTGAGTTACGCAACGGAAAGGGGGGTTGTATATACCAACTAGTACTCTTGCTCACACCTTGCCGCTGGCTGCAGGTTCGAACTATCACCCAGCTCAGCGCTGCGGCCTTCTTCACGTTTCTCGTCGTCTTCTTTCTCGATCGCAACTTTCGCTTCATACCAAATGCCATACACGAGTATATGCCCCAGCACCACCCGGGGCTCGTCATTACCGATCTCAAAGTTACAAAGTGCTCGAGCGTCAGTCTCTTCTCGTCCTGCAAGCTGGACTCGGAGAAATGGCACCGCATCGAAAAGGATCTCTACCTCGGAAAGGGATGGGTGTCGAGCGCATACCTGCACGTGAGAAGGCTCAAAGAGGAAGACTTGACGCCCGACGACAAGGTGGTCATGGACGTCATGGTCGGCCGGCTGGATCCTTCGACGGGAGCCAAGGCCCATTCCGATCAGCAGTGGGAATCACGCGGCTCGGGTCTTTGGATTCTGCGCTCGGCTAAAGTACACGCAAGCGACTCCAAGCAGGCCGTCACTGCTGTTGATCTGCTGTTTGGAGACGACGCGGTCGAGGCGCGAGAAGGCTGGTACATCACCGGGACGCCGATGCTGTTGGACACAAATGCCAACATACCTGCTGCGCACATCACTATCCGCCGGGGGCTTCAGCCGACACCTCTCAAGCCTCAGCCCCGAGTCAAGGACAATGGCAAATTCAAAATCATGCAGCTGGCAGATATCCATCTTAGCACTGGTGTTGGCCACTGTCGCGAGGCGGTACCGGATGAATACCACGGGGGCAAGTGTGAAGCAGACCCGCGCACGTTGGAGTTCGCGGAGCGGCTGATTGAAGAGGAAAAGCCAGACCTTGTCGTTCTGAGTGGCGATCAGGTCAATGGGGATAGCGCCCCCGATGCCCAGACTGTATGTGAATCAAAGGAAAACTCATCCCACAAGACTATTTCTAACTCGCCCAGGCTATTTTCAAATACGCGCAGCTGCTCATCAAGCACAAGATCCCGTATGTGTCCATTTTTGGCAATCATGACGACGAGAGGACCATGTCGCGAGCAAGTCAAATGTCAATCATCGAGCAACTGCCGTACTCGCTCTCCCGAGCCGGGCCAGACGACATTGACGGCGTTGGCAACTACTACGTGGAAGTGCTAGCGCGAGGCACATCGACACATTCAGCTCTCACGATCTATCTTCTAGACTCCCACTCGTACTCGCCTGATGAGAGGCAGTGGCAGGGATACGATTGGGTCAAGGAGAATCAAATCGAATGGTTCAAGCAGACATCAGCAGGTCTCAAGAAGAACCACAAACAGTATACACATATCCACATGGACATCGCCTTTATCCACATTCCGTTGCCGGAGTATCGGGAAACAGAGTCGTTTTTCAACGGCGCATGGCGAGAGGGCGTAACGGCCCCAATGTACAACTCTGGCTTCCGCGACGCCTTGGTTGAGCAGGGCGTTGTCATGGTCAGCTGTGGACAGTAAGTAGTGATGGACATCCCTGCTTGCTTACGAAGACTAACATGGCCACCTAGCGACCATGCCAATGAATATTGCATGTTGTCAACAGACGAAGTTGAAGAAGAACAAAAGCCCCGACTTTGGATGTGTTACGGCGGTGGCACGGGCTTTGGCGGCTACGGCGGTTATGGAGACTACATTCGCCGAGTGCGCTTCTTCGACCTGGACATGAACGTCGGTCGCATCACGACATATAAGCGATTGGAATACAACCAGACGGATCTCCGGATCGACGAGCAAGTCATTGTAGAAAACGGCCACCCGCTCCCGCCTCCCATCATCGAAGAAGAATGATTTCTTGTCGAGGCCGAATAGACATTGGATACACACTTCTGGTCTAGTCCTCACTTTGGCCATTTTGTTGATCATCTTGGAGGCATGTCTCGGTACGGCAGGGAATGTATGCCATGCTCGAGAAGGGGCAGGATCACGGTCTTGGTCATGTTTTGAATAAGCTATTACACATTGGTCTCGGCGTTAACGGATGGGATATATCGGAGCGCGCATTGCATCGACTTCTTAGCAAGGGTGGCGTATTGGCTACCGTGAGACAGGCATACGGAACGGGTTGTATATACCGATTGCACGGAGATGCGATCTAAGAATTATCCTCGTTCGAAATGTTGAAAAAAACAGTATTCATTTTCCATGTCTGGGTTTGCAGCAAGGTCACATGCGTAAGCAGTGAGATCAGAAAAAACAAGTGCTTACATTGGCATGTACTGGCCGGGAGTGATTGGCCATACTTGGACCAAAATATAACAACATCTGCACGAATCTTATTGGCGGCGCGTTTCAACTAGCTGCAAGTATACCATTGGGAAGTATATGCTTTTTAATAGACCTTGCATATCTTACAACGACAGCTTATCAGACCAGCTTTGCGTGGTATTGTGTATATTCTTCTTGATTCTTTGGTAGTTTGCTTGGAAAGACTGTCTATCTTCTAAGACTCTCTTCTTTCTATTCTTTCTTTCTGGTATCGCAACCGCTAAAAACTCCGATTTCCCATGCAAACACATAAAAATTCTCTCGAGGGCTTGTCTTTTCCCTTATGGCCTATTCTTTCATCATATGACCAGAGGAGTTCGCTTATAACTTTGATTTTGTTCAAAACTTAAGCGCCAAAGACCTTGACGCGCTCGTCGACGGGGATGAACGACTTGTCGCCGGGCTTGTCGCCCTCCTTGCCGCCAAAGACGAGCTGGGCGTTGAGCTTCCAGTCCGCGGGCACGTCCCACTGGGCGGCGACCTTTTGGTCGATGAGCGGGTTGTAGTGCTGCAGGTTGGCGCCCAGGCCCTCGGCCTCGAGGGCGACCCACAGCGTGTGCTGCAGCATGGCGTCGGCCTGCGTCGCCCACAGCGGGAACTTGTCGGCGTACATGGGGAAGGCGGACTGCTGCTTCTTGACCGTCTCCGAGTCCTCGAAGAAGAGGATCTGTTTTGGGTCGCCTGTTAGCCGGGGGTGTTCATCCACATGAATTGCGAACAGGAAGGGCAATGTAGAGAAAGAAGGGAGACTTACGGATCCAGCAGCACCCTTAAACATGGCAATCTTGTCACCCGTCGGCTTCCAGTTCTCCTCGGGGACGATGGCCTTGAGGACCTCGCCGGTGATGTCCCAGAGCTTCTCGTGCTCGGCGCCGAACAGGACGACGACGCGGACGGGCTGGGCGTTGAAGGACGAGGGCACGTGCAGGGTGGCCTCCTTGACGATCTCGGCGACGCGCTCCTTGGAGACGGTCAGGTTCTTGGACAGGACGTAGTTGGAGCGGCGGTTCTTGATCAGCTCAATGACCGAGTTGGCCGAGACGACGGAAGAGGAAGACATGGTGGCTTTGGGTATTGTTGTTGTTGAAGAGCGGGAAAGCGGAATTGTATGGCGAGATGTGATGGGTCGGAAAGATTGTCGGAGAGCAGAGGAGAGTGGCCTCCAGACCTGCGGGCGAAACATCGTGGGCTATATATATGTACAACACGATACTACCGGGCAATGATGTTACGACGATTATAACGCTACGACGACACGAAATATGGATCCCTCTTGGTGGGGTTCCCTGTCCTGTTCTCTTTCGAACGAGGGGTTTTCGAGGGGTTCCAACACACGACCAGGGGTTCTCTCGTAGAAAATGATCGAATCGTTTTAGACACTTTCTGGTCCATCTCTCTCGATCGATCCAGAAAAAGGCACCGTTTATATGACCGCTCCTGCTCCCCAAAATGGCGTCTCGGGCCCGGGCGGCCGAATCAGAAGACGACGAAGTTCGCTGGAGGGGATCCATGCCTGCGGAACCCCACCGTCGTTGATCGCCCTGGGCAAGCAAGCGTCTGGCGTCAGTCAGGGCGTGGTAAGCAAGCATTGCTTACAGAAGCCTTATGAAAGCATGAACGGTCTGGTCCCTGGGGCTTTTGGTGGACCCCCGTCCATCGTGTCGCGACTCCAGCAGCTTGACGTGCGTGGGAACTGCTGAGGTAATAGTCGCTAATCAAGGCGCAAAAGGGTCCGTCGAAGAATCCGTCCAAAGACATCCACTCTTGTTGCCTCTCTGCCCCGCGGCACTAGGATTCGGAATTTGACAATTATTCCGGGCAAAACTGCCTCTTGTTATTACCCGTATACCCGTATATCCCTCTCTTGACAGCACGTTTCGGGAGCGAACTTGCCTTGGTATACACGGGATTCTTGTGGCTTTATGACAGCGGACCTGAGACTGTGGCCATGCGAAACAAAGAGCCCGAAAAAGCCGCCAGTCCGGCTGGTCGAAGCCGGGATAGATACATATTTGCATTGTGCTATTTACAGGGATTTAGAGCGTCACGAACAATAGAAATATCTTTGATCGAAGCAGTTGCTCAAGCATACCAGTCACGACTGTACCGCTGCATGTCAAAATCATCCCAATGAGCTAAATGCGACGGCCTATCAGATCTGCCAAAATCCTTACTCCTTTCAAAGTCCCCTAAAAAGTCCCTGGTTTTATATGTATGCCGTCATTCCCTGTCAGGGGTGCCATGCGAACACAATAGTAGTGTCGAAAACCTTAAATATTTCACTTGGCAGAAGGAAAAAGAAACGTTGACCTCGCCGACGATCAAATGTAGAAATAGTACTAGGATACACACATTAACCGTCTTCATTGACGTCACGCAGATACACACATTAACCGTCTTCATTGACGTCACGCAGATAGACACATATGGAAGTCCTAGGGACAGTCACAAAGTCGGGCCCGTATCTGATGTTCCGTTGAGATGCATACACGAATGAATAGATGCGCGGTAGACAGAATGGAACAGCATCGTAGGGGAGAAGACTCCTCGAGGGAGAGAATCAAACATCATCAGTATCCGAACGGACATTCTGGTAAAATATCATTGCTGCTCTTCTTATTCTCCTTCGTATCGCCGCCATAATCCCCGCGCGAGTCATGCGTAAGCCCACGGCCGAGAACACCGACCCCGACGTCCGCAAAAGCGCGGGCGTTGGGACTGTCTTTCACCATACGCGGCACCAGGAACAAACAGTAAAGATGTCAGCTGTCGAAATAGGAAAATAAGTACGCGTACCAGACATCTGGAGTGTGTAGGAAGGGATTGGACGGTAACAATAAGTAAAGTCCGCAGTCTACCGCCGAGTCCGAGATGCTATGTCCGAGGCCGTCGACGGCCGTATGGTGAGAAATAGGCCGAGTTGGATTGGCCGAATCCAGTCTATTATATTTAGGCATAAAAGTGCCACGACATCGCTCCAAGAAAGACTGTCAAGTGTATGTGTCGCTGATATCTCTTTTTCTTCTATGAAACAGGCCGGATTATATACAGTGACCATCGGCGACATCTTTTATCGCTCAATCTATAACTCGCCGAAGGAGTCAGAACTTTTGTTTTTCTCCTTTTCAAAATTCATGCAAGGATGCATGAGGTACAGCAAGGGCAGCCCAACGTGCCCATTGTCCAGCTTGCGCGAAACGCCATATTCTAAGACCTTCTTTTTGCAAAATCAAAAGAGAAAACACGAAACTGTCACTGTCGAGCCTTGAAAGAAAACGCTCGCTTGTGCTTATGCTTGTGGGAGGGTCCCGGTGCACAAGCATGATAGCTCGAGAGCACAACAAGCCCGGTGGCATTGCCCTCCCATCTTGAAACAAGAAATTGCAGAGAAACAATGGCCCACGCCTACCACGTCTCTGCAATGTACTGGCCGACCTCCTTCTTCAGGTCCCAGAACTTCTGTGCCTCGGGTCTTCCCAGGTTGCCCTTGGACATGGCAACATCGACGAGAGCCTCTTCGACACCTTCGCCCATGCCCTTGGAGCTACCGCAGACAAAGACTCGGCCGTCGACAGAGTTGATGACATACCAGACCAAGTCAGCCTGGTTGGCAACCTCTTCCTGGACGTATCTGCCTTCACCACGGCGACTCTCGACGATGCGCTTGACGTCGCTTTCGTGGACTCCCCACTCACCCTGGTAGATCTCATCGACCAGGGAGTCTCGGATGCCCTGCAGCACCCACACCTTGTTTGCGCAGTTGGCGTTCTTCAACCTGCGCTGGACAAAGCCTCGGAACGGAGCGATACCAACACCTGCACCAATAAGCAGCATTGGACCGTCAGAGACAAACTGTTTGGCCAGCGGGTTGGCCATCAGACCCTTGAACATGGGAATGTAGAGCTGCGGGGCAGGCTCGCCGGCCGCTTGCATGGCAGTATACTTGCGAGACTGGCGCTCGAAGAAGCCGGAGCCAATTCCGGTGCGTTGTCCCTTGCGCCAATCCGATGTCTCGTGAACAGTGACGGCAATCTCAATAAGGCGGTGCTGCTTGCCATCGCGCAACTCAAAGTTCTCGTGCGGGTCGCTGGAGAGCGAATAGAAGCGCGGCATCAAAGGCGGCAGAACGGAGAGCAGAAGATCCAACGGCGGCTTGGCCGAGGGGAATGCATGGAGAATTTGCGACAGCGACACGTGAGGTCCAGTACGGAAGTCGCAGAAGACACCCTGACCCTCGCCTGCGCAGAGGTACATGAGAAGCTTCTTCTCGTTGGGGTCATTGGCATACTCGGCCAGTACTCTGAGCAACTGCTTGGTAGGCGGGTACGACTGGATATCAGAGCACCAGGTAAGCAAGGCCCTGCGAGTGGTGACAAGCTCACGAGCCTGTTCATCTCCCCAGACGGTAGGCCATCGACCGCTGATTGTCTGCAGAAGAACTGGCTTGTCGCGGAGGTACCGCGGTACGCCAAGCAAATCAAGAATGTCCTCGACGATTTCCGTGTCGTTGGGCGCAGAGACTCCAATAGCGCCACCGACCACGAAGTCCAGGCCGTTCTCGTCAGGATAATCCGTGATGTCGAGATCGAAGTGGTAAGTCCTCTTCTCGGCGCCGAGCTTTGTCAGCTCTCGGGTGTTGTGAATCTTGGCTGGGAAGACATGGTAAGGCGGGTGTGGCTGCACGAATGATGGTGGCTGAATGGATGTGTCGAGATCTTCCAGTTCAAGTTTGGCGATGCTCTTGTTGAGCTGATCCGACTTGTCGGCGCCGTCGCGCGGGCTGCTCACTGAGATTGCCGAATCGGTTGGCGACGGCAGGCGGGTTGATGTGGGACGGATGGGCTTCAGGAATGACGTCTGCTGGGGCATTTCAGCCACATTGGTGAGCACCTTGGGGGTCTCTGCAATCTTAAGGCAGAGACTCCGGAAGGCGTCATTGTCGGGAAGAGGGATGCTTTCGTATTCCAGACCGGCCTTCTTCTTCTGGCCCAGCTTCATGCAGCAGCCACCGCCGCAACATCTGTTGATCAGCTCGGTTGTGGACTCGCCGGTGATGCGTTGGATATCGGCGGCACTCTGGGAGATCAGCCTGGTAGAGGCTCGGCGTCTCCTGTGCGGTTCGGGCTGGGGCAATTCATCCTGATCCTCCGAGTCTTCCGAATAGGTCAGGGAGGGAGCAATAGAGGGAGTGCCGGGCGAGCAAGGGCCGCAGTCGCGACCCGTGTCGGTAAGAATCTGCTCAATGCGTGTCGACATTGTGAAGTTCGACGTCGCGTAAAGCGGGAAGAGAAGTAGGTGTGTAGTAGAGGACGAGGACGCGAATTGGTAGGGGTGGCGAAAGTCTTAACGAAATGCTTTGTTGCTATTATTGGCCGAGACTCATGACAGTTTCTCGGGGCTGCGTTTGTCACAAAGTCTAAGTGAAGACTTGGGAATCGAGAAATCAGCCCACAGCCGAGGCCGGTCTGACGATGGTGGGCGCAGTTACGTGTGGTCCGGTGGTAGTGGGAGGAACCGGTAAATTGGAATGGGCGCCAGTGATCAGGGACGTTGGATGCGCTGGAGTGTGCCTCTAGGGGATTTTCAATCTGAGCACAAAGAGGCCAAGGTGTTGAATGTGTATTGGAAATGTATTGGAAATCGGGCAGCGAATTTCCAATCGAAGTCACGAATTGACGAGTAGAGTGGCCGAGGGGAGGGTTTGGTTTGGTGGGTGGCAGATTTGATCTGATAAGTAAAGCGAGGGTCAGCGATGATGAATGTGGGTATTACTCAGTCGGTACGCAATAAACCTTGGGTGCTTTTTTTTGTGGAGGTACCCGACCCACAGCGTACCGGCTAAGAGAACCGCTCGCGGAGCCCCCCCAATCAGATTGAAGTGCAGCCGGAAGTCGCAAGGGTTGGGTACGTACAAGTGCTAGGTACAAGACTTTGGGTGCCGATGCCGTCAAATGGCTTTCTAGGTAGGTACTCGGCGGACGCCTGGAACCTCGCGAGCGTTGAGTTGAGCCCTGACGACAGCCAGCCAGAGCCAGCCAGCCATTCAGCACACCTGCGGCTGTTTCCCCCCGTCGGCTGGTCCCTGCTGAGGGACTGGACTGGAAAAAGTCCAAGAAGAACAGTGAAAAAAACGAACATACGGCAATCCCTGCTCCGCCCACCAGCAGCGCGATTGACAGTCACCCCTAGCGTTGGTCACTTTTTCCCTTCTGTCTTCTTTTTGCCGTGTAATCGATTTCTGGAAACACCCTCCGATCCTCGCCGAGCCAGACCCAACGTGTCAATTGCGTGCGAGCCACTCCAGATTCAGAATGTCAACGCTCCCAAGATTAATGACGACGGCATGGTGACCAGGTCTTGCAACAAAGACGCACGCTTCTGGCCAGGAAAGGAGAGGACAATGCAAATCCTTGCCGCTTACAGCACTTTCCTCTTCAAACAGAGTGGCCAGCCACGGCCGCCCGGGGCCCAAGATTGCATAGATATCTGACGAATTACCTGATATTTCATTACAACTATCGGCAGGGTCGGTATGTACCTATTTACGTACGTTGGGTGCACCGGCAACAAATGGCCCCCTTCTCTCCCCGAATTTATAAGTAGCTGCCACGCGACTTTGAGGTCATAAGCAGCAATATGACACAAGGTTGCAGGACAGATCTTCCTTTGCTTCCAACTGGACGAGCGCTTGGGGTAAATGTAGGTAGTCGGGATAATCACTACCTACTTGTTATGCTTCATCACGCGCCTACCTTAGTCCCCCAAATTGTTCCGAAGGCGCAGTGGTCAGCAATTCTCTCGAAACATGGCTTCTTCCTCGGTACAGTGGCTCGGTTCGGCGAGTGATCCCGCAGAGCGCACCGAATACGTCGACGACTCGTCGGACCTAGAGAGTTCGCCGCTAGGGTCTACGTAGTGCCTTGTCTGGGGTAATATTTCCCCTTCCCACGGAAACGAATTGTACACTCTACACAAACCTGCACAGCCCGGTAATGCGCATACGAATCACGATGATGGGGTCCTGCTCTGTCTGGCAATTCTGGGTCGGTGCGAACAGACTGTTTTGCTTCCGTCTCTCCAATTCCACCATTGGAGTCGACTCCTCATTAAATCGGGAATGAAAGATGATAGGAAGAACGGACCAAGCAGCCCGGCGGCCACGGATCGTGGATACCGAACAACAAAAAGACGGCAAAGACAAATGCCTGTTCGTGCAGCAAAGCAACGAGCGGCGGCGTGGAATTTGGCACAATCAACATCGTGATAACCAACGGTCGCTGCTCCACATTTCGCAACACATGATGATTCGACGACCTACCATTTGATCCCTAGTAGCACATGCAACCATATCCGAACAGATTTCCACCTCACCGGACAGAGTTCCCCGCGCGCCGCTACCGGAAAATGGGAAAACATTGGAGCTCCTCCCAGTTTTCCAAGGTTCCTTCTGCTTGCTTTGATTCTTAGTGTCCTTCCTTGCACCGTACCGTAGCAGCCATCGGTTGTCATCCGAACTCCCATCAGCCCATGATTCAAGCTTCCAGCCGTCTTCCATAGTAATCCGATTCAAGTGGTTCGTTCGCAGGTGGCGTCGTCCCCCGCGCAAGAAGGACTGCTCCGACGATTGACTTTTTGGCTCCATCGCGATGCAGCTGCGCTGATCTGGCTGCAGTTTGTGACAGACAATCTAGAGCCCTCTATCGGCTCTGGTGGAATTCTGTGGGCGTCGGTAGGATCTCGCCAATGCCATGTCGGCATTTCGTTGCCCCTTTTTCAGCCAACACAACATCCCTTCGACACGGCCAGCACGGCCAACACGATCCTGGGGGGTGTCTCCTGATTTCAGAATCATCGCGCAAAGATCCCCTGCGCCTCGTATCGCACGGATCACAAACCAATCTTATCAATCTAATCAGCGCGCGCGCCATGTCTTGCCCGGGTTTTAATCAATCTCATCTAATCTTGTGGGCTCCGAGACCGGCCATGACTCTTCGAGAAGCAAATCTCGCGTAAGAGATCCGTCTCCAGGGCCCAGGGCTGAAGAAGACAACGACGAAATGCAACATTTGACCCTAGACCGTGTCCACTTGGTCCAGCTTCAATGCCGGGGCAGAATCCATCTGATAAGATTTTCTGTGTCCCAACGCCTTGGGATCATCTCCATCGTTGGCCCAACCATCAAGGTTCCACGACGCCAACAAAGCTCGCGGTGGAATGGCATTACCGGGGCTTCCGTCGCGTTGCATCCCCGAGGCTGACACGTTCAGCTTTGACTGTTTCAATACCGCGATCCCTGACCAATTCCTCTATCCACTAGGATGATGCCCATGGACCAGTCGAGCAGATCCTGATGATGAACACGTCGTGTACTTGATGTGTGTTCAGACAACGACTCCTGATGATCAGCCAAGCCGAATGTGACTACCATGCAAGGAGAGGTTCAACAATTCCTGTTTCTCAACTACGCTTCTCTACCCAGACCGGATTGGTTGGCCGTTGAAATCGACATGAAACGGTGCTCTGCGTCTGCCAACTGCCGATGTACGGATCCAGTCTCAGTGCTGGCGCGAAGAAGCGGCTCAGAAATTTATTTGCGAGTTTCTAACAAACTTTGCCAAGCTGACCACGGTTCGTGTCCCCTGTTTCGTATCTGTCGTTCAGCCTCGCTACAATATTAGAATGTGGACCGCCGAGTCTTTTGCTTCGTTGAAACAGCAACTTTGCCGGTGGTGCTCGCAGCTTCGATCTACGGTGAGCTACATGTCTATTTCATACAGTCCAACTCGACACTTGACCCTTAAGAAAAGCAACGCACGATTGTCAGCCTCCCAAGCCGTAAAACATGCTCTGCTTCCCAGCCAGTACTTTTGTCCCCAGACCCGCCAGGGCTCAGGCAGATAGATCAGATTATCAGGGAACTATTGAGCATGTATGATCCGGCATGGGCGAGATTTGTGGTGTCAGATTGACATCTGCACTCTGACCATCTCGACATGGCGTCTAAACCACTCCACCGCTCCATTGCCAACCGTGCTTTTCTTCCACAACAAAGTGGGCTGGCTCCAAGGCGTCTAGGATCTGATAAGCGGCATTGACGTTTTTCTTTGCACAATCAACGGCCTTGACAAGGCCCAAGTTGTCCAGCCTCTGCTACTGGCTGATCGCCCACCTGCCTCGTGGAAGAAGTCAAGTTTTCCATTGGAACACTTGGACCCAGAATTGGGCGGGCCAGTTCCAGAGCATCGAACGTGCGTTGGCCTGGTCCCATGTCGATCTGTCTTCGCAAAGTCGTGGCCGATGTTATTCTTCAAAGGTATGCCAACACTCACGATGATATTTCGCCCAAAACCCTTGGCAAATAGCCACGGTTGGGCTGGCGCGCTTCCTCTTCGACAGGAAGATCTCTTCGTGCTTCCGGTTTCTTTTCTTGGCCGCCTTGTACAGCACAGGGTCCTCACTCGCAACGGCGGAGACCATGTTTACCCCAGAAACCGCTCGATAAAATGGCGCGGTTTGTTGTTCGCGATCCATTCCACTGGGGTCGGCCACTTCACCGGTGCGTCGCGAAACGCGGATTCGAATCCACAGTCCTCTGCGACGCGGGGGATGCTGTTGTCTACGTGCCCCATGATCTGCAATTCCATCGATCAGTCGTGGTAGACCTTTGGTGTTGTCTTCCGCGTCGATTTGTCTCTAAGAAATGTATGAGGCTTCCTTCTGCTGGTATCGCCTGCGCAGCCGGGCTGGCCATACCTCAGATTCTACGAGCTGGGTTTTCAAGCGGGCGTGAGTTTCAACTGCTTCGTCTGTCCTCTTTGATGAAATGACTGCTGGAATGAGGATCTCGGGTAAGCGTGGCCTCATGGCAACCTCCCCCTCTAAGATTCATGTCATTCGTGGCGTCATTGTCACTTTACATCTCGCAACCTTGTCATCCGCTAGGCATCTCATGTATGCTGGACACATTCCATTGCGTCTCTCTCTCTCATCCCCCTTCTCTCCCTTTGCTTCCTCAGGGCTTGCACATCTAGTCTCGAGGAATGCGATCTGTAAGGTAGGCTCGTTTCTGATAGTCGAAGTCAAGTTTGAATGCCACCACCGACAGGGCTGCCAATAAGTGGCGGAACACGCAGGGCGAGAGTCATACACCAGGAATGCGCAGCATACCCAAAGCTCTCGACAGGCTTTCCAGGTACACCTAGTCCTTCGCAGGGCGTGCAGTTTGATCTGGCCGGGCAACTCAGGAGGCTCGACAAGTCCAGCGCAGAATTTCGATGCCTTGTAAGCCTCGATACCTCCCTGGCCGCATGGTCATGGTCTCGCTCGTCATGTGAGGATACAGATCGGTCCTGGAGGACGACTGAAAGTTGCCTTAATCCAGCGCCACGCAGATACGCCATTGCCTCGTAGGGTGCGCTGCATCAAAGTGCATGTATGCACCCGCACTTCGGAGAGGAAGTAATAATTGAGATGGGGAGAACGGCAAAAGCAAGACGGAAAAAAAAAAGCCATCTGGTCAGTACCCGGACCATTGATGGGGTTCGAACTCAAGACCTCGCGGCAGGGTCGGCGGCGAGATCTTCCTTTGGGAGTCTGCCCAGCTACCCGCTAAGCCACAGGTCCTGGCTCAGGTTTGTTGAAAGATGAATAGCTCAATGGGACTTATCTGGTTGCAGTGGTTGCCTGGTTGGGCAGACAAAGGAGTGTGATTACCCAGTGTGGGGAGTGGTTGGTGGTGGTGGTGCACACGGCGGTTGCTGGGCGGCTGCCTGTGCTGTCAAGTCGAGAGTGCACCGACCTCTAGAAAAGCTCATGGGCCTATCGATCTTTGCGGGTGTATTGTTGCATCACTCTGGGAGTAAATTTGGTTCTGTTTGATGTGCGCAGGTTCTATGCTCGTGGGTTGATACGATTCATACTGATTGCATCATGTCGAGGAGTTTTCATGGTAACAGGCGGTGCCTGAACACTCGGAGAAAGTATGAACGCCGCCAAGATGAGGCGAGGCACATCTGAATCCTATGCAGAGCCCCTTGATCCTATTACTGCAAGACGATTCACCAACGTTGGGATGCACTGGCCGTTGTCACGATTGTCAACATCACCCGGAATTTGAGAAGCCTCTCACTGATGAGGCGCGGTTCGTGAAAGACTTGTATGTGCTCGCGTAGGATTATTCCATCTGTCTTTGGAGTATAATCTGTACCGCGCTGGTACAAACCATGGTTTGGTCACTCCGAGAATTTCAAAGAATGCTTTCAAGAGTTGTTGATCAGGTATCACTCTCCCAGTTCTGCTGCAGTTCGGCCTATTTCTTTGGTATGTAATCACATAAGTTGTACAAGGATTTATTTCCTGCCGTCCAGATAGCTATTCGAGCAAGATGTAGATCATCACACCGTTTTGCTCCCTAGGCCCTGCAGCCCATCCGTATATTGCCGGCATCGAATCCATGGTGTAACTTCAATGTCCATCTCTCTTCGGTATTTGCTTCTAGCTGTGTACTCTGCCGGCGGCGGGAATGTAGGGACAATGGATGAGCGCCGCCCAGGCGTCTGTCGCCTGAGTACTTACGCACAAGTCAGTCTCAAGCGGGATTTGCCATGCTCCTGTGAGGTCAAATATGACATGGTAGAAATTACCATCACTTCTGGGGGGAGTCGGTGCGGTGCCTGTAGTAATCTCGAAGGCCGTCCCGATTTCATCCTACACTTTGACAAGCCACTTGTTACGTTGGGTGAGGTGAATAGTATTGAAAGCGATTCATCTATTCAAATGTCTTCAGGATAATCGTCGTCATTGACCGCATAGATGCTCTTGCTTCCAGGATTCTTCAAATATTGTTCGTCTCAAGACGTGGTGTAAGCATCTCTCGATATTTGTTAGAGACTCTGCTCTCGGAGCGTATATATTGCAAAACCCGATTTATTGATACCTGATCTCCAGCATCGACATTATTCACTATCATTCGTGGCTCGGCATCCTCTTGGTTATTGCTTAGTTGAAGGACTCATAGTCTCGACCGGCATATAAGCCTTCCTAGAAGGCGGAGACGCCCAGCTGGACGAGTTCTCGCGAACGTTTGACAGTTGCGACAGAAATTCCATGAAAGAATAGACTGTTCAGACGGAGCACATGATAAGGTACTAGAGATTCTGTTCGACCAGGACTACATCTGCAGCCAGAGCTGGATTGCAGCTGTTCAAGTGATGGGTGCTCGTTTGCAGATATCGTGGCAGACAAAATTCAAAGTCCTCGAAGATGGCTGCCACCACGATAAGCAGATGTAGTACTATCGTCAATAGCAGAGTTCTTGACAAGTCATTCATTGATGAAGAGGTCGTTCCAAATAGAGCACCTAGGCAGGCCTGCATAGCATCAATCGAGATGCGTATCCTCTCAGTCTTACAGAGTCGACGCGTCATCTCAAGTGTAAAGATGTACAATACAGAGAGAGCTATAACGAAATGCCAAGCCGTCGCTCTTACTTTACGACAAGAGATGTGAATATCCCGACTGCCGCGAGCTTTCCAAACGTGCTCATTCTGCGTATGCGACCGTTTCATCCCAAGCATGAATCAATGGACAAGAGGTCACATGATGCGAGTATTGTCAATGTTGAAGAAGGACTCTAATCAAAAAGATGGAACGAAACTGTGAGCTGAAGAAGCTGAGAAATCCTGGACCGAGGACCTCCGGAGCGACCACGCAGACAGTTTCACGGGAATTCCGCCGAAGGTGGAGCACGGAGTCAATCGAGCGTGTCGAAGAAGATACAGCCGAAAGCTGCTGACGACGCCGGACACAACGAGAAGGAGAGAGGGAGATAGAGGGGCAAGAAAAAGCAACGTATCCTCGGCGTGATTATGTCACGGATTATAAGCGAGAGTCCAAAAGAGAAAAGAAGCTTTTGAGGCTCAACCGTCGTGGTGAAATAAACATGAAGCTGTGTGGATTCCGAACAGCTGCACGTCCATCTCCCGAGGCCCCCCTCCTTCTCTGCTCCCCTTCCCCTTGCCAGCTGGGACCTGCAACCATCCAGACACAAATCCCGAGTGCTTGGCAGCAATGCTTTTTTGGTTGGCTGTTGCATAGGTACCCGCACCTTTCGGCAACTTCCAGTTTCGCCATGGTGGGCAAATCGGGAATAAAGACCAAACCTGAGATCTCGATGTGGGTTTGCCGGTTGTTCTTTAAAAATGTACAGACGAAAGTGTTGCATCTGCAGGGTCTTGAAGATTTAGGTGGTACGTAAGTGCGCCATTCCCGCGATCAAGCCTTGTTTTCAAAAAAGCTTCTCCCGGGCGCCTACGCCGTGGTTGCGTGGGGCCGGGGGCAGAGAGCGTTGAGAGAGAAGTGTCTTTCGGAGGGGGATCGACGCCGGGGGCCACCCCCTGTTCGGAGACATGGCCAAGAGATTCACAATAGCATTCGGAACTCAAGCTCGGGGACCCGCGAACATCAAACGAAACAGGGCTGGTTGGCTGGGCTTTCTGCCACCTAGCCAAAAGCAGCAAATTCATTACAGCTTTGGGAAATCCGTCGTTGGCTTCGAGCGGAATAGAGTTCGTTGTAGGGCAAAGATCATCAGAGGAAGGACAGAAGGAGCAATGGGGGAAATACAAACAAGCTCAAATGACGCATGCAAGCACCGTTTTTTTAGTGAGCTTGTCAACACGGCAGTAGGCACATCCGTTGGGTAGCGCCTGCGAGATCTACCATATATTTCCGACAAAGGGAAAGAGCGAATGTGGCCACCAAAAGGACTGGACTATCTATGGAATCTCTAGCTGCCGGTCCACTAACGAGAGGCCTGACCGCTCAGAATCTCGATGGAAAGAAGGAAGGAACATGCCGTGGGCAATTATTTCTTCTTTGTTTTTGATAAGTCCAAGAATTGGCAAGCACTGCACTCTGGTTGACCGATTGACCGGCTGGCCGATTGATGGCTGGGGGGAAGATACAAAAAAGAATGTGACGCGCTCAGAGCCGCGAGACTAGGGTCCGGAGGTGACAGGTCCCGACTCCTTAGTTCGGGTCTCTGCTGCCAATCCACGTTTCAGGAAGGCTCGCGACTGTCAGAAAGCCCTCTCACGTTGTCCTCCTTCAGTCTGCAAATCAGTTGCAGATTTGATCGGGATTCTCTTGTTCGGTTGCTGTCTGTCTGGCCTTGTTTAGTCACCAATTGGAAAAAAGTTTCTGATGCACGGCGATTTTTTGGGTTTCTGGTGAGGGCCTGGGAATTGAGTCTTGGTCCATTTACAACCATGTCCTCCTCTTCCGTCTCCATTCCGGGCGCTTTGCTCCCACGTCCTTTTTCATGCTCTCTATTTTTCTCTTTCTCGCCTGCCACTTCCACATGAACTTCTAAATTGATCCAATTCTCTATCCGTTACCTTGGTGCCAAAAGAGAGACAACAAGCCGGGGCTGCAGCTGTCACCTGCCGAAGCCAATTTGTTTGTTGCCATTCATTCCATCTTCCGTTCTCGTGCCTCTTCCTTCTCCAACAAAATCCGGAAGGCTTCCCTTCCGGCGCGTGGGGGCCTCATTTGGGTTAAAGTGTTTGGCTCTTATTGGACTTTGCTAGGCCGTTCATTCTGTCTTGTCTCCACCTGTCAAAGCACGCCTAGCTCAGATCAATATTAGTAGTAGATGCTATTCTACTAAGATATTATCTGTCCTGGGTATCCTTGGGGCTGGTTGGTTTCCAGGCGGATCATCAACAACTATCGAATTTCTTTATCAGCCTGCTTGCGACGATCTAGTTTCGACGACCCTCTTCTCTGTTGCTGCTTGGTCTCTTATTATACCCGGCATTGCCAAACAAGTTCGCTGTCATATCTGTCTGCTGTCAGATCGTCTCCTGTCAAAAGAAGGAAAGAAACAACCACACAAACATACTGTCTTATGGCCTCGCAACTCACATGATACATCCTCCTGTTGCGCTCGTCAGCGAACACAACATCTCCTCCCCTCCCCTCCCCTCTCGGAGCAATCTCAGCCGTCTCTCACACATTCATAATCATGGAGGTGTCACAAGAAACTCTCAACATGACCTCGATGGTCGACTCGCCTTCGACGACAACTGGTACTGTAGTAGTAGGCCAAAACCTCACCTACTATGTCATCATCGCTACCACACTTCTGCTGGTCTGGCTGCTTCGGCCCAGTCACCAGAGCGCTGTCTCGGCTCCCTTTTACAAGGCATCGAGAATGAAGTGGATGTTTAGTGCCGATACTCTGGTCCGAGACAGCTACAACAAATTCAAAGATCAAGTGTATCAGATCAGATCGACCGAGGGTGTTCGGACACTGATCCCCGCCAAACTGATTCCCGAACTCAAGGGGCTCCCCGAGGATGTCTTGAGCGGATCGCAAGCCATCAATGAAGCCATGTTGGTCGAGTATACCAAGTTCACCTTTGGCAACCACGCGGACACCATGCACCTGCTCCTGAAGAGCAAACTGACGCAGCACCTGGGGCGCTTCGTCCCAAGACTCAAGTCAGAGCTGGAGTTTATTGAGAGGACCGAGTTCAAGGATTGCAAAGACTGGACGGCGGTCACTGTTCAGCCGTTCATTCTCCGCGCAGTTGCGAGACTGAGCGGCAGAATATTCGTTGGAACAGAACTTGGACGAACCGAGGAGTGGATGGAGCTGAGCATCAACTTTGCCGTCAGGGCCTTCATCGCCGTGATAAAGCTGCAATTCTTCCCCACCTGGATGAGGCCCATCGCCAAATACATGGTTTCGGAGCTGAGACAGATCGACCGAGATGTCGCAAGGGCTCAAGAATTGTTGAAACCCATCATCGACGAAAGGCTGCAGGATGAGGAGCTGGACCCGTGCGGCGAGAGGCCCGATGATTTTGTGCAGTGGCTCCTCGACGCTCTGCCGCAAGATCAGAAGAGGGACTACTATATGCAAGCAAAACTGCATCTCATCCTCTGCGCGGCAGCGATCCACACTACGAGCAACTTGGCCACCGACTGCATCTACGACCTCGCAACGCACCCAGAGCACCAAGATATTCTTCGAGATGAGGCACAGGAGGTCCTTGTGGAAGGCGACGGCTGGGACAAGAAGGAGAGCATGGCCAAGCTGAAGAAGACGGACAGTTTCATCAAGGAGTCGCAACGCCTTGCTGGAAACGTCAGTAAGTAAACCACATGATATTGGTGTTTTTTCTTGTCAGATCATCTACTAACAGTCACAAGCATCCTTCATTCGCAAAGTCGTCAAGCCAATTGAGCTCTCGGACGGCACTCAGCTGCCCCCAGGAACAAATCTCCTCGCCCCGCAAATAGGTTTCAGCCATGACGAACGTTATTTCCCCGACCCCGAAACATTCGACGGCCTTCGCTTCTGGAAGATGAGGAATCAGTCGGAAGAGGCGGCGAACCGCTGGCAGTTCAGCAGCATCGGCGACTACAACATCAACTTTGGCCTCGGAAAGCACGCTTGCCCTGGTCGCTTCTTTGCCGGAAACGAGATCAAGGTCATTCTCGCCCACCTCGTCATGAACTACGACATCAAGCTCAAGGATGGCGAGGGTAGGCCAGAGCCCGTCATGTTCATGATGAGCAAGACTGCCAACTCCAAGGCCGAAATCATGTTCAAGAGGCGCGCCGAGACATGAGTTCAGCACAATTTCATGAAAGAAAGATCGATTGCATGTAACATTAGACGGCCGGCCATAAAGATACCATTGATTTGTCATGATTTGACAAGCGAAACAAAACAAAGGGGAGGCGGCGACGCGTCCATGTCTCAACCCACTGAGGTTCAAAGGGACAACCAAGGCGCAATCCCAAAGGTGGGATCAGCGACCTTACACCACATAACATATAGACTGGTGGCTTCTGCATTTCTCGGGGCATGTCGGATTGTATAAATGGGCCGACAAATTGGAAATTGCATCGTGAGGCGTAAGGCAGTCACTCTTTATATAAAAAGACAAGGAATATAAGATACCAAAATAATAATAAAAATCTTGAAAATAAGTCATACATGTTCATTCACAATGATTGAGACCTCAACTGCTGGATAGCTTATTCCAATAGAAGGATCCATCCTCAGACGACACTGCGCTTCTTCGATGAGTAGAGTACGGTCCGTCATGGCGTCCAGTAGCACAACAAATATTCTCGCGACGAACATTCTTTTTGAAAACGACATATCCAACAGGACGACGGTCGACTCTGCAGTGGTCAATTTACAGCGCGGTCTGCTGCACCCGATACCGTCTCATGTTCTTCACGAGACCACCAGGGCGTCATCGTTGACTTTGATGCCTATATGATCGGTGTCAGCCTCTCCGATTTCGCTCTGGGAAACGTCTCCCGCGACACGAGATGCTGGAAGGGAAAGAATGTCAAGAACTAACCTGGTAGATCGAAGCACCCCAGGATGCCATCCGTGCTCGTGATGACGGTATCTGTGTTGGAGATCCCATGTCAGCTTTTGTCCACTCTCCCTCTCTCTTTCTCCTTCTCCAGTAGGGTAAGAATCGAAAGCGGAATCTTGGAATCCCACCAGACAAACGGAACGGAATAGAAACAAGAAGAACACACCTAAATCCAGCGACGTGGGCAGGTAATCATTATGCGAGTTGGCGCACTGGCACGAAATCGTCGCGTCCGCCGCCGACGCCGCGCAGTCCCGGCACGTGTACAGCGCGTGCCCGAGCCGGCCGGCCTGGAGCGTGCCCTCGTGGTTGGCCAGGCAGTCCTGCAGGTCGATGGCCGAGGTGGTGTTGCCGCCGCCGGAGGAGGAGGACGAAGAAGGGCAGCGCGCCACGATGAAGTTGCTGCTGTGGTGGTACCCGAGAGACCAGGTCGAGTAGCAGGTCGAGTAGAAGCCCTGGGCGGCGGCGAGGGAGGGGAGGACGGAGAGGAGGAGGGGGGCGAGGGTGGTTGGTTTCATGGTATGACTTTTTTCTTTCTTGTCTCTTCCTGTGGTATATCTAAGTGAAGTTCTGGTGAGGCTTTGGTGAAGCCAATCGAGCTTGTGATTGGTTCGCGGGGACGAGTAAACAAGTGTGTGTATAAGTGCTGCGTGGGTCAAGGATGGCAAGTAGTATGGTCTGCTCTGGGTCTTCTTTTCTTGGCTCTAAGGGACGGTGCCTGCTGTATGGGTATGAAAAAGAAGTGTATGTATCATACAATAGAGGAAAAGAGAGATCAGCGCGGCACTTCCTAGACGGGTTGCCGGATACCAGCCGGTATTTATATATTTATACACACATATCCATACACTACTATCAATGTCTCTGGTTTTCCTCGTGACGGCCGGGATTCTGACAGGATGCAAGGGTCATCAAGGGAGTGTCTTTTGGTAAAATTAAATTGGGAATGTGGGGTTCAGAAACCTGGGATAAGGATGTGTCTTTCGTCCATGGTATGTGTATGGTGTGATTTGTCTCTCTCTCTCTCTTGACCTTGGGTCCCGCCGCTACATAATCATCACGCCTTGTGGTCAGAGTGGCATCAGCTCAAGAGGGTAGCATTGTCAAAGAAATCCAGTATTACCGAAAACGGATATCCAGCAAGCGAGGATGAACCCTGGGAAAACCGACCGCCCAGTAATAACACGGCAGGGCCAGAACATTGTTAAAAAAAAAAAAAAAAAAACCACATGTCCGCTGCTGTGTCCGCCCGCCGGGTCCCCCAGCGTCTCCTCGATACCACCTATGGCAGACCAGCTCTATACCCAAAAGAAAAGCCTCTCGGGCCCAAACGGGAAGGCAAGGCAGGTAGGGTCCCGCGCCGTGGCGCTCGCTCTTTTCTGCCCCCACTGCTTCCGGGAAAAGCAAACCACCCATGCAACTTGGACATGGAACCTGGACAACTGACAATCGGACAATTGGCAGCAATTGCGACGCTGACCTGAGGCTGAATAATCTTGTATTGCGGAAAGCAAAGAAGAAAATTTCGCTTTGGTAATGGCACGTGGGTGACATTTTGTAGGTTTCGTGATCTTGGTCATGGCTATAATCATGATAAGAAAAATTCTAGGACTCTTGTTCGGTCGACTGTGCTGCCACACATTATTGATCTCTTTTCAATTTGGGGCGCGCATCCATTGTCGCTGCAGCTTTCCGCTCCAGGATCATCTGATATGAATGATTCTCTCTCCAGTGACCTGACTTTTGCCCTTGCTTATTGGGGAGGCGTCTTACCTGCGCCTTACTCCCCAGGGAGGATATATTAAACAGCGGACGATGAACCCCCGCAGGCTGGAAAATATCTCTGCAAGGCGGTCAGGCTGAAAGTAGACCCAACACAGATCAATTGGCTGGTCATCACGATAAATGTTTGGCGCACGAGTTGTTTGCTGTAGATAATAGATTTGTTGGAAAGGACTGGGGTATCTCAAAAGCGTCAAGGCGCTCGCTAATGTATCTAGTTCTCATTGCCCATTACAATGTTGCGAAAAATTCCAAAAAGTCGTCCGTCATGCTTTCATTCTTTCTTCGTGTGGTAAAGCCAGCTCTCCCTCTGCAGCAGAAATGCTCCTTGCTCATCATTAGTACCTCGTCGTCGGATATTACCCGGTAAACAACCAAATCACCCTAATGTCCCTCCAGCGGTGAAGCTGAGGTCCTGTCCTGCAGTTTGAATAAATGATGGAGAAAAGATATGCACGCTTCAAAACGCCCCTCCTGAAGCAAATGCTCATTGCAGAGAAGTCTTCTCTGATGTAATGTGTGTTGGGCTTGCGCCCTCTTGAATCTTTAGGTTTTGTTCTTTCCAAGTATTATTCTTGGTTTCGTCATGAGCCTGTTGCAGTATAAAAATTGAGCAAGAAGAGAAATAGCGAATGTTGATACCATCTCGTGGCTGATAAAGACTGTCGGTTCTTGTTGTTGCCTTGATTTCTCACAATCATATGCTTGCGAGTCGGCTCTTCGTCTCGGGGACCTTTGCATAACAGACCATGAGCTTCAGCCTGGTGTCGCACTCTTCGCATTCGGCCAAGAGCGTGCGATCTTTCCAGATTGAAGTCTTCATGCCCGTCGAGGTCTCATAGAGGCGGTTGTACCACCAGCGACCAACCTTGGCCACCATCTTTGTGATGTTTGCGTCGCCCTTTTCAGTCTCGTCATCCATCATCTCTGCCAGGCTCCGCTCGTCCTTGACCCGCTTCCGCGAGCCACCTTCCGACGACGAGCTGGCGACGGCGCTTGCCACGGGGACGCCAACCCAGCAGTTCTTGATGTCGGTGAACCCCTGTTTTCCGAGCAGACGTAGCATGATATCGGCAGTGCTGCTGAGACTAATATCAGCTTGCTGAGTGGTGATCCTTTCCTTCAGCTGTCGGACTGCGCGTCGGGTATGGCTGCCCATTTTGTTCAAGTCGACGTCGAGAATCGAAAGTTCAACGTATCCACCGGGCTTCAGTACACGACGAGCTTCCGAGATGATGTTACGATAGTGGGCCTCGGGAGCCATGGCGGGGAATCTGAAAACGACAGTCGTAAAGGTGTCAGATTCAAATGGAAACTTATCCTTGTGCGAATGGAATTCAATCTGGTGGTGGTTCGGTGGTGATAGCGGGAATTTTGTTGAAGCTCGATGTTCTTGAGATAGTGGCGCGCGAGGAGAGAGGTTGAAGAATGTTGCCGCTGGGTATGTCTCGGCAGCATAAAATGACCAGTCGTCGTTGCCGAGCCCGTCAATAACCAAGATGGAATGTCGCTTGAGCGATCCCACGGCGGGGATGAGCTCATCTCGAGATGGGCTGAATAGCACATGACCAAATGTGAGCCATTTACTGACTGTCATAGAACCAACTCTGAGGTTGACTTGGGCAAGTGGAGTCTCTTCACTGGCGGTGCTGCTGCCCGATGCTCTCGTTTGACGACTCTTGGCTGATCCAACACTGCTTCTCTGAATAGACATGCGAACATCGGGTGATTCGGTAGTGCTGTTTCGTTCCTCGTACCCTGATACAAATTCCGATACTGAGAACGGCGTTTGTGGAGGTTCGGTTCCGAATCGGAAAGCAGCGTTGATACGTGCCGTCATGTCAGCACTGTAGTGACTTGAAGTAGACTTTCCTGTTGTAATGGAACTGCGAACGTCCTTTGCTTCATCTTTCGGCTCCTCCTCAGTCTGTGCTCGAGGTGGAAACGTGCGCACAGTGGGTGACTCCAAGGGCCCCGTGATCTTCTTGGTTAGTTTCGTGCCGTAATTCTCGAGGTGAAAAGGTACCCCCTTGGAAGAAGTTGCCGACGGCGGAACGTCACCCAAGAGGTCGTTGTACTCATCCCAGATCTCATCTTCAGCCAAGGGTGCAGTAGGCGCCGGGATCACCGCGACATGTTGCGCGAAGACTGCAATGCCCGAGCAACTCGAGCTGGAGCTGGTCGTGCACTCAGATCCTTTGCGTGGAGGGAATGCGAGGAATTCCCCACTGGGCCGTCCCGAGTCGAGCGACCGACTTTTCCTGTGCCCAAGAACTCTCAAAGGAGGGCTGGTTTTGGTCGCGACGGTAGACACACCGTGTGAAAGATCCGGTGTCGACATCATGGATGGATTTGGTCCTTTGGCAATAGAGTCTCTGGTGATGCTGCGACGATTTGGTGGAGGAAGTTGCAGGCTGACCCGGTTAAATGGTCGCGAGAAACTCTTGCTTGATGTGTGCTCCGGGCGTCGGTTGATCACTTTTGGAATTCTTCCCACCTGCGGCAGACGGCTCGGTCTGCCCACGGTTGTCTTGGTTAGCTCTTTGCTGGTCTCGGCTTCGCTTGGTTTGTGCTGTAGTGATGTCTGCGGTTGGACGTCTGGGGATGCGATCTGTCTTTGAGGCGCTGTGATCCTCGTTGCATGTGCTGGCTGAACAGCAACATCTTGGCTTTGTGTGGAAGGCGTCCGCTCATGGCTCTCTCTTGTGGGACTTTGAGACGGCAAGCTTGGAGACACTACGATATCAGCAGCCCTCAAGACATCTCTGACATCTGGATTCTCCGAGTCCTCTTGCTCAGATGAGTCCAGGATTGTGTAGAATGCGACCGGTTTGCTTGGCGCAGTGTCAGTGGCGGCTGTCTTTGTTGCTGCAACGTCTTTCTTCTGTGTCCTCCCAAACAGATTCCACCTCCGTGGGGACTTGGCTCGTTTTGTCAGCTTCTTCGGTGGAGGAGGTGACAGTCTCGTTTGAGGCAATTCGAGATCGGACTGAGACAGAGCTAGGGAGTCATCCGTGAAAATGGTGTCGACACTCGCCATGGATGGTGAGGCCATGCCTCGCGTCCTGATGGGCTGCGGTAGGTTGATAGCTCCAGATGAGCCAAGCCGCTGAATAGATCGCCTATAGGCAAGTGTAGACTTCATGGGGTCAACCTCGGAATCGATACTGTGTGAAGGACGATGAGCATTGGCCGGCATGGCAGAGGGCCACAACGTGTTTCGCGCGTCCTCCCTGGAAGAGAGCGACGTCGAAGAACCTTTGCGTGAGTCGATGCTGGGCCGACTATATAGGAGGCTCTGATTGCTATCGTTGCGAGGCAGCTCAGCGCTCGTGTTCCTGTTCTCAATAATCTCGCCGCCTGCTATCACCACCGGCTTCAGGCGCTCAAGGAAGAATGTGTCCTTGGTTTGGGTGCTGGCAAGACTGTCTGAGGACGATGCCGCAGGTGGTGTTCCGCGAGCCGGAGGCGCTGTGCTACTGTTGCGTCGCCTCGTTGCTCCAATCTTGCCATAACCCTCATGGCCAGTGCCAGCCGCAGGTCCTTTTCTTGCTGGCTTTTCCTTTTTGTCGGCGTTGACATCTGAATCAGTCTTTCGTCGAGTGAAAAGACCAAATTTTGATCTGAAAGTGGAAACACCGGGACTGGGTGTCCGATCTGGTCGGCTGCGCTCTACCTTGCCAGGTTGAGGTTGGGGCAATGAAGTGGAAGTGGCCTTTAGGTTTGGCGTTGGTTGGCGATTTATAGGCCCTTTCTGTTGGCTCGATTGATCACGTATACTTGATGGAGTCGTGGATCTGGGTAAAGAGCTTGCAGCAAGCTGGCTGCTGCGTCGCCTCTCGGACAGACTGGTCGATGACAAGTTGCTCTGGATCACAGGAAGAGGTCCTCCGAATTGCGAATACAGGTCTGGAGTGTTTTCTCTGCTTGGCCTGGATGGTGGTGTCGCTCGTGCTTGCGGGGATGTGATGGCCTTTTGGTTCAGTGGCATTGTTTGTGGAGATCTCACTGGAGATGGAGACCTCATCACCTGAGGAGGCTGTTTCCGGGATACCTTGGATGGTGACGCATGGCCATCGTATTCCTTCTTGAGCTTGTTGGAGGATTTCCTCGGCGGTGGATTAGATGGGCGTGACTCCAAAGTTCCTTTCTTTTTGGGTTTCTTTTCCGCATCGCGAACCGAGCTGGAAGAAGATGACAAGGACTCCCGGACCATGGAGAGCGCATGCGAATTGCTGCCAAAGGCATCATCATCGCTATCATTGTTCATACTTCCAGCACGTCTTCGAGTCACCGGCGGCCGACCGGTCTGCTTTGCTCGTGTCAGAGCGTTGCGCGAAGGACCCACCAGGCCCGGCGATACTGATGACATGGAAGTTGGGGTCGTATCGCGACTGTAGGGGCCGCCACCCGGAGATTCGGAGAACCTCGTCGACGGACTTCCACTAAAACTGCTCAACTGGCTATGACTGCTTGTTCCTGAGAATAGAGGTGTTGGGGGTGGCAAGTCATGCGTGGCTAACCGGAATAGCATCTCGCCAGCTGGCCCATCACGATGAACTTGAATGTTCCGATACCTATCCAGTTCTGGGTACATGGTTTCGGTAGTCGTCACGGGTAGATCAACCTTATGATTGACTCTACTCTCCGCCGGTGCTTTCGTGACATTTTGTTCCAGACGTGGCGCTGGCGTCAAGTCCACCGGAACCGGGGGACGTGATGTCGTCGATGGTGTTGCATTGGACCACTCTGACCTGAGGAGAGGATTGCTGCGAAGGTCGGATGATTTTGAAGGGACAAGGGACTGCTTGCGTCTCAGACGAGGTTGAGCAGCACCAGTCTCCCTCTCTCTGGTAGGCATGGCCGGTGACGTATATGCAGACTTGGAGTATGAAGGATAAGTTGTCGAATTCCATGGCTGACCAACAACATCCTTTGGAGCCGGCTGTGTGGTGGATATCGAAGGTTTCCTGGTGGTGAGGGTTTGCGGTATCCGGCTTTGTGTTGTAGATCGAGGAGTTGGGAGTCGTGAATTTGGCCTGCTCATAGCATTTCCCTGACCATTTGGGAGGTCTCCGGACGACATGTCCATGGGACCACCCATTCTTCTTTGCATAGGCCCATTGCCACTCATACTTCTCGACTGAGAATGGGATCGTGTCGAAGACATGACGACAAATTCCTGCTTCTAAACTGTTGTGCCTGGCTCTCGATTATATCATTATAATATTATGGATTCATCGCCAACCCTGAAGGCAATGAGACTCGTGATCTTGGAAAGTTTTTCCGGATGTTATATCAGGCCAGCTGATCCGGAGAGGAACCGCGTTGCTTCTGAAGCAGGATCATCAGACGCTGGGATTGAGTTTCCAAGGAGGCGAGCAGCTTTGTACAATGTTGATGAAATCGCCTATAGGCTTTCCATGGGTTGACAGATAGAGATATACCAGGGATGCAGGATTAGAGGGCGAGATTCCGATGGATAGAAAAGGATTGAAAAACCAAATATCCTCTCGAAAAGCTAACAGACAAGGGATATCGTAGGAAGTTGGCTTGAGGGGAGCTTTCCGCGGAAAGCTTGCACAGCTGTGATGGTGTGAAGCTATGCCCTTCACGTAGTATGTGATGGGAAGAGCCCCAGACTAGTGCCCGAGAAAGGTGTGGGCGATGGCGCTGATGGTGGGAATCGGGCGTTTAACACTGGAACTTGGTGTGGTGCTTCAACGGCGCAAGCTCCCAGGCCCCTCCTCTGGGCACAGTAATAATAATAGGTTGTTGTCGAGCGCCTCCAAGCTCTAGTGCTGCAAAACGTCGTAACTAGTCGGCAATACACGTTGCGAGCTGAGCAAAGTGTGTAAGTGGGCACCGCTACTTGCAGTTTACAAGGAATATGCTGAGTGACAGTGGGAGGAAAACAAATGAGAAAGCACTTCTGACAGGTGAGAATAAAGAAGAAAATAGCACGAGAATCACGGACAGCACAAAAAGAATATGAGAGGGCAGAGAAAAATAGTATAAGAGGTACATTCTCGTGTGCGGTTCCGCCATAGAAGAGCACTAGTAAACCATGTTTCGACTATTTGCGAGAGGGCTGGAGCAACGAAGATCATGGAGGCAGAGAGAGGTACGTGATGTTCAGGTACACCTCCGAGGGGCAGTCAACAGTGGCGTTGAGACCCCTGTTGCATACATAGCCTTTTTAGAGTAACAAGCAGATACTAGGTATCATGCTCAATTCTCTCTCGATATGTCATATGTCCGGTGTGCTGGGCCACGACTGGAGTCGCCGAAGATGCGGCCTGGGAAACTGCCCAGAGAGGAGAGGTCCTGGGCGGATCAACTCCAGCGAGATCGCATCCACAGGGCAGGGGGAAGCGCTGAGCGCTGAGTCACTAACCTAGAAAACCAGGCAGGCCAGATGCCGCTGCCGAGAGAGACGAGACACAGCCAGTTGACGAAGCACGCGAAAGCGGAGGCGGCGGACAGGGTTGCAGGTTGTGTACGGAGTACGAAGTACATGAGGTAACACCACGGTGAGCAGTGCCGGGTCGCGGTAGTTTGGTGGTAGCAGTGTTGCAAAAGCCAGTACACACTACTACTCGCCGCTCGCCGTTGCAAGGGACATCCAATGCTACTGCTCGCAGTGGGGCCGATGATGGGAAGAGAAGGAAACAGGAACAGGCATTGGAGAGGCGGACAAGCGGACCACCAGATACCATGTGAATGGGTACATGCTGCAACTGCGCCGCCATGCGCGTAAACATGTCTGAGATGCTGCATATTTCGACGTCCTATGAGAGGCCAGGACGGCAAAGTCACAAAGGCCATTCGTCGAAAATGACCCTGGTCGATCGGTCGCACATTTCCTTCTTGGTGATGGGGGAGGGAGGAGGATCACTTCACTCGAAGCTAGAAATCTTGTGTGTGAAGCATTGCATTCTGGTGGGCTACACAACATAAAACAACCCTGTTTTGGTTGTCAGAATTTTCAGAATTTGCAGCCAACAAGATGAACGCATGGACTGTGATGAGCACAATACAGCACGAGACATTGAAAAAAAAAAAAAAAACCGAGAGAAAATATTTCTCCTTCTCGGATGAATATTCCAATGTGAAATGCCGAATTGGTTGGACGTTGGGAAAATGCTTTTGGTTGCTTTGGGGCCTCGAACTCAAAGGTGGATCGCGGCCCTAGAGGCGGGCAAGGTCAAGGTAGGCGCCAGGAGGGAGCCCGTTGTGGATGCCCCGGACGCTGACGGGCTCATTCTGCTTGTCCAGTGCGCTTGCAGAACTTGATCATTGGCAGGGAACCGCGATACGGGAAGCGACGGGTTGGCGGGGTTGGCCCGCTAATTAACTAGCAGTAGCAGTGAAAGTCCACCTCGCCGGAATGCGATACCTGCCAGCCATTGAGTCTTTGACGATTGTCAACTTCAAGTGGAATGAATGCTAAAATTATCACTATGGGGATCAATTTCAGGTACAAGTGTTCTGGATTCTGTCTTGTGCTTGGCTTCAGTGGACTTGCTACATACAATTAAAATTTCGGCTCCGGTCTTGGGCCAGTATAGCCGTCCCTCTTCGTGCATGCATATCCAGGTCCACATCATGTATGTCTCACTTGGAAGCGGCCGATTAGCCACAGGAGAGCGGCAACCGAGATCCTCGTCGATCTTGACCAGTTTGATTTACACTTATTATTATTTTGGTCCATTATAAGCATACTCGTTCTGTTCGTCTCCTCTTTTTTGTCTTAGTATAAGTGCATTTTTTAATGTCACAATAGCTGGTGAAACGACAGCCCTGTTACTCAAGACCGGCAGTTGATTCTGTAGACCCATTCTGTAGGAAGCTTCGAAGCAGCAGTCTTTGTATTGAACGAGGTCACGGGCAAGAATTTATCCATATGTTTTGATAAGTACCTAGGTATACAAGAACATAGATAGAGCAACCAGTGTTGAAACGGCTTTATTGCCCATATGTAAGGAGTTTTCATCTCATGTAGCACGACTTACTCTCCTCAACTTATAGGAGACACGCACCGTCTCCTTCTAGAATGACGTACAAATACACAATCAGTTCTCTTAGTGTAACAGAAGACTCCAAGAAGCCGAAGGAACACACTCGGTGATCCCATGCACTGGACCCGGATGCCTTGCCTGTGTGACCTTGTCTCTATCTCGATCACACCTGACTGGGGATTTCGGAAATTGGAAATAAAGAGAGCGACCATAGAGTACATAGAGCACAGAATTGCCCGGATTCCATTTTATTTCATCCCTCTTCTCAAAAAATCTATTGGATGCCACCATGAGATTGCTAGAAGATCTCTCAGATGAATTTATTCTAGATTTCTGATTGGTTCGCCAACGATCATTTGTGGCCAATCAAATGCTTGGTTCGCCCCTTCTCTTAAACTTGCTTGATAGTATCCGCGTGGACAGGCAGTCACGAACGGTGCGTCGTAACTGCCATCCATGGTTTTCACAGAATTCGTACACCGAGACATTTTCTGTCATCAAACTCCTTTACTCTTGGAGTCTTATGTGTAGTACATCTTTTTGTCCATTGGCATCCACTAATCAAAACCAAGAGGCCAATTCAAATCAATCGATAAGTCATTCTGATTACCAACTCGCCCACCAACCGACATTGGGTCTTTTGAGACTCGATATACCGAAAAGAAAAGAAGGTTTACACTACGTGTGATGCCAATATACACTCTGAGTCACAGAAAGCAACGGCAACGGCCAGGACAGACGGCATGACGGTCCGCTGATCTGGCCGCTTTCGAGAGAAAGCCCGAATCCGAATACCACTATCTAGCACTAGGACGAAAGAGTCCCTTGAACATATCAGACACTTTGCTGCATGGCAGATGGCTCGGAGCCAGTGTTTATTCGGCTACGGTGAACTTTGAATAGAACATATGACTTCGTGGGGACTCCTGCGTCGTCGATCGCTGTCCATGCACGCAAAGCAAGCTGAGAAAGACCCATGTATAGTGGGCAAACCTTGGGCGCTGGATCCCCGCCAACGGCCTCACAGCAGACAGACGAGCTTTGCCAGAATGTCGGGACCAACTACGAATACGCTACCATACCAGACTACTATTTCTGTCTCAATCTTGTGGTCCTCGAGTGTCCCCAGGCCTGTCGCTTTTGTGACCTGCAGCCGAAGCTGTGGCGACGCTGTTGAATTTTTCTTCACCTATCCTGGAAGTTGCACTGCCACAAGAACGTGCAGCGTCGCATACTGGCCAGCAAAACTGCTGCGCTTTTCTCGCTCCCTCACCTCACCGACAAGCGAGGTGGACTTGTGGCGTAAACAACACAATCTGCGACTGACGTGGCATACTCTCATGCGAGCTCTGGTCATGGACGCCTCGTGTCCTTCTTTTGAATCAGGGAAGTCGAGAGGCAAAATATTGGCATGAACTTTTTACAGATGCACGGCGACTGTTGAGTCTCGAAAACCATGAACCGATGCAGGACAAGTTAGCTGCCTCCCAACTACAGTACTGTACACCATGTTGCAGCCTCCGATGGACCTTTGACCCAACCAGATCCGCCAAGAAGGACCCTGATCTCAGAGGACAAGGTTCTGACCCGCCGTCGCAGCGGGTCTCCAATCGTCACCCCATGTTTTGCCGCGAGCCAGAAATCCACATTCAGGTGAGCAGGGTTTCTCGCAAAACGATTGGGCCCTATCGTCGAGATGGCGATTATGAATGTCCCTCCTGGTGCTTGCCCTGCTTGTCTCGAAGGTCCTCGGACGGGTAACGTGATCACGAAGTGGTGTAGAGGTCGTTTGACCTGTCTCCTGCGGGATATTTGCTCAACGGTCGCCTGGCTTTCGACTGGACAGACCAAGAATCCGTACTTGTGGACAGCGCCTATAGTCCGTGTCACTATAGCCCAAGCGACGAGGAACTGCGAAAAAGATTTGCGCTTGCAAAGACTAGTCCGGAGGAGTCGAGTAGTACAAGTGCAACAAGTATCTGGCCTTGAAGCGCAACCGGCCCCCAAATCGGATCGCCATCGAACGTTCTGAGCAGGTACAGACATGCGCTCTCGCGTCTATCCCCATTCACGTTGGCTCCATGACTGCGCTGCTGCATGCATGTCTCAGACATACAGATTGCCTTGCGGAACCCGCCCCATCCTCAGCTCACTCAGCCGAACAAGGTCATCACTAGTTCCGGCAACCAGTTAGTTGTCAAAGAGACTCGATTGCCAAACTAACTGCGGAATCTACCAAATTATTCCGCTAGCTTTTCTGAATTTTTGACCGACACATGTCATAGTCACTGACTGCATTAATTCACAAGCGCAGGAAGCGCGCGATCGTGCTAAAGAGGTTATAGTCGCGCTCGTTGTACGGACCGGCGCCGTGCTAGCCATATGACAGCACAACTGGAGCCAGGGCTGATTTGCCCTTTTGGACGTGGTATCGCTTTGCTCCACCCAACACTATAACTGGACGTGATGTGGAGTCGACCTAAGGCATCGGGATATTTTACACCAGGGAACTTTCAACAAATAGCAAACCTTTCTTGCAACTTGCCCCTTTCTCTCATAGGGATTGTAGGGATTACCTATCATCTTGTGGGAAGTCGGCATCCATCATCAAGACCGATACCGTCACTAGGCTTACCCGACTGGTGGCACACTCTTGGCTGTCAACCAAAGGGATATTGGAGCAATCTAGACTGCCTTTCAGGACAGAACTTACTTGGTCGATAGGTTGAAGCTGCACGCCGTACATATGGCCGCGAGCTGATAATGGCGAGTAACGCTCCACGGCCACTCATCAGGCTTACTGATAAGCTTTGCCTCGACATTGGACTGTCGTCCTGGAGCTGCAGGCGAGCTGAATCCTGGAATCCTCCGGATGCACGCATTGGTTATAGTCCCGTCTTCTCCGACTCCCGAGCAGAGAGCCATGATGCCTGCGCCAACGAACATGGAACTTCCCAGTTACTAGATTCCGCGGCTCGCTTTCCCGGAACGCGTCGACCGGGCCACAAGAGCCTGTTTGGCAAATGTCCAGTGTACTGCTCATGGAAGTGGCAATAAATGGTGAAGAACTAGTATCATCCTTGGATATCTCTCAGTTCCATCCGATGGTGCCAATCCAACGGGAAAAGGGGGTGCGGGCGTCCCACCTACTCACAGACTGACAGCGGCATCGAAGCTCCCCCCAAAAGGAAAAAGAAAAGAAAAGAAAAAAACATATTTTGCCGACATTGTTCCTAATCAGGAATGACTATACCGATACAAGACTGGAACATGCTGAAACCGGAAAAGAAAAAGAAAGCAAGTGATAAATGCTCGTCATCTGACTTCTTGTTGGTTCTTGGGAATCCCGTCTTGGAAGACGTTATCCAAACTGGTCAGGTGTCTCACGTCACATGTTCTCTCTCTCTCTGTCTCAAGGTCATGTTATTCGACGCTTCTGTGCAAAGTGGCAGGATCGAACGGTTCAGCTTCGAATGGAAGCGCGAAATACTGGGCCACTTGGACTTAATTCCTTGATGGCTGCCTGCATGGTAGGCGCTGCCGCGTGACTGGCTGGTATCAAACAATATTAGCCGTGATATGGAGTGAAGTCCAGTGACATCGCTTTTCTTCGTCTTCGTCTGTGCAGCCGAAGCAGGTATAGAGATGATGGCTGACGGCTGCCTTTGACGTTGATGAGACCGTCCTGGACCTGAAAAGTTGGGGAAGGGTTCCAATCGTGATAATTATTTGAGGATACTTGAGGTGGTTCTATCTATAAATTGCGAATCAGCCTGAAAGGCGCCCTGATGCAAGTGCATCACGGACTCAAGGAATGTGCCTCCTGCCTCCTGATAGGAGTTCTTGAGCGCCGCAAGTATCTCAAGATGGAATGAGGCATACCAAAGAAGCATATGAACACGGAAACATGGCATAACAACGCGAAGTCGCCAGACTAACTCTGACCGGCAATAATGAAAATTGCCCAATATGTCTGTTCGCTTGGTTCTTTCGATATCGTTGCTCTTTCTTGACTGAAAGACCCCGCTGTTCGATAACCGCTCGATTCATCGTCGTCCCTTTATCTTAACTTCCCCAGTGTCAACTCTGAAGCAGAAGGACATGTCATCTATCACCACGGATGCCCCAGCAGAATAAAATAAAATCTATCGACCAAGATCCGAGAGGCCTACCTACATAGTCATCGCTCTGACCCAGCGACTATACCAAAAAGGTTTGCAAAAGCGCAAATAAAGCTCTCGAGAACAATCCCACGCCCTGTCATTTCTTTCGTCTGTCCCAAATCCACAAACCCGCACCGCGGTTTACGTTGCTGGTCAGTTGATTTCCCAGGCCATGGTAAAGGCATTCTGGGATAGAGCAGACAAAAGAGGGCTCTGCAAATACCAAAACAAGAAGGATTGTGAACGCTCACAAGTCCGAATAAGTTTTGGACTTTGCAAAGGGGAACCCTAATATCAGAATCCTCTCAACTTCGGGACGGTATCCAAGCAGACATGTCATCATGTCACGCCAAAAAAAAAAAAAACTCTGATTCGGATAAGTAAATCCCATTACCATGCTTGATTCATTATCAGACAACCTATCGAACTTGGTCGGCCTGTCCAGGTTTTGTTATAGACAGATTACATGGAACCTGTCGCGGCAGTTGGTTACGCCGTACAGAATAGCTTTACAGGCAAAGAGTCTGGCTTATATGATTAGCAACACAAACAAACAACTGGTTCCCCAGATCGGAAACCTTGTCCTTATGGCATGCAGAGAAGAATCAGTCGAGATGATACTCGCGAGACAAGTATACGCAAGATGCTTCTTATATATGACGAGATTCAAAGATTACCATGCTTATACAAGACACAAGGATTATGATGGTACTCCTGGGTTCCGCCGCACAATCATGTTCTTTCTGAGGCATCGCCGTACCACGGTGTGCTACCAGAATCCATGTCACCGGTCAGATTATTTGTGGCAAATTTCTTGATCATGTTGTCTACATATGTCAAGTGTACTAGTGGAACATTAATCTCCAGCCCACGCTGCCAATGACGAAGTCTCAATATTAAAATCCCGGCATTTCCTCCGGCTCCGGCTACCTTTTGATTTCGCCTTTTCTTTCGGGCATCGAGCTCAGTTGTTAGGAACCACCTAGGCGCCGAACCGCTTTGCTCGAGCCTCGGCCTTTGCCTTCTCAGCAGGATCGCTCAGCAGGCTCTTGGACGCACCACCTCCATTCTGTCGTCTGCCTTCGTTTCTGCCGCCACCACCACCTCCGCCTTGGCGGCGACGATCCCGGCCCCTGTTGTTGCCGCCGCCCCGTCTGCCATCGGTACTCTGTCTCTTGGCGTCGCGCTGCTGTTCGCCAGCGCCAGCACCTTCCCGGCCGCGCTTTCGCTCTCTGCGCTCGGGAAGAGCCGAGTCGAGGCCAGCGACACTGGGGGCATTGTTTGCCTCTGCGCCAAACCGAGCTGCGCGTTCAGCCTTCTTCTTGTCCTCCTCACTCTGGTCCACGACGATACCGAATCGCTTAGCCCGCTCGGCACGCTTGCGCGCCTCCTCATCGGCAGTCGATGCGGCGAGGTGGGCCGAGAAATCTGGCTTAGGCGCCGCGGGCTCTTCCGTGGCGGCTGCTGCATCTGCTGTGGTCTCGGCCGCGGTCGCTGAAGGTGCGTCCGTGGCGGGCTCTGCGACGGCCGGCTTGGGCTCTTCTGCGACTGGTGCTGCTGCGGGCACGGCAGGTTGAGCAGGCTCAGCAGGCTTGGCTGCCTCAGCGGGTGCTGTCGTGGTTGCTGGGTCGTCATCATCCCAGTCGATCTCATCGTCGGCGGTGGACTTGGCGGCTGGTCGGTGGTCAGCCTTCTGTGAAGCGCTGCGGCATGATGGCACTTTCGGAAATCGGATGGACTCGGTGCCGCGCAATTGTCGCGCAGGCGGCGAGAAGTGACGCGAGAGTGAAATAAGAATGCGAAGATTGGACTAACCGGGCTGAGCGGGCTCCTGGGCCTTGTCGTGCTCGAGGAGGCGTGCGATCAGGTCTGCCTTGTTACCGGCAACAGGGAGCGACTTTTCCTGCAGGAGCTTCTTGAGCTCCGGCACCTTCAACGAGTTGTAGTCGGTCATTGTGTCGGCGGCGCTCTGATGAGGTGCGATGCGGCGCGCAGATGGAGATGGGATGATAGTTCGTCGGTTGCGCGATTGTTCGCGGGCGACGGGCTAGAATGTGGCGCTGGCGCGAAGTGATTGGGGGGAGAGTAACAGTATTATGAGACACGCGACGGAATTGGAATCGTCGAGGTGTCGATGGGTTGACAAAGAGGAGAATGATGGAAGAAAATGAATGAAAGAGAAACGGCGTCACAAGCGTTGGACGGGAAGCTGTGGGTGAGGTAGGTAGGTACCGAAGGTTGAGGGAGCTCATTAGCTTAGCTTGGACTGGAGCTAGGGACCAGTGGAGAACTGGTGCTTCGCTTTGCTCTGCTTTGCGCCTCGCCTCTGCCTTTTTTTTGCCTTGTAAATTTAGCCTGGTTTTGGCTGCAGCTCCCCCAGAATGACGAAAATGTAAAGAAGCAGGAACGCGGTCGGCGCGACAACATTTGCGCACGGACCATTCTGACGTTGATTCGCCAGTCCAAAGTACCACGGTACACGACCTTGATTGGCTTCTCTCATTTGATGTGTGCTGTCTGATCTCAACCTGTCACCAAGGAAGTGCATCGAAGTAGGTAAATGGGCAACCAATTCCCTCGCATCTAAAGTTCTTCTCAACTCCATCGATGTACTTTAGAAAGGATGACGATATATATGCTTGTCTATCTTTTCAAAAGGCAATACATATACTGCCAATCAAGCAAACAGTCCTTTGGAAAACTATCAAGCAATATTGAACAAACAATATCCATTCATGTACACCAGGTCAACCCGTTTGGCCAACACGAACCTGCTAATAATATAACACTGGTAGACTGCAATGCCCGTATGTATTTCCATATACGTCTTCTCCGGATCTGAAAATCCCACACCAAAAGACAGAGCCATCGAATCCTGTCTGAACAACGCCGAGCTCTCTATCCATGCCATGTAATGCTCTTCCAATCCAGATCATGCCAGCCGCTCATGCCTCATGATGAAAATGTCAGAACAGGACTCCAAACGAGAAAGCTAAAAAATAATAAAGCTGAAAAAGTAAAGCAAAAATTTGTATGCTGTCCGCAACAAAAGGGGTATCTCTCAACTCGTCCCGGCTCTTCCACAAACACTATTAACTGATCACCACCTCTTGCGTGACGAGACCATAAATCCAGCTGGCCTCTGCCACACTTGCGCACTGGAAGCACCACTTGCTCACATTACCACTGCTGACGCCGCCCATGTGCATCACTCCCGCCGTGCCGTTTTGGTCAACGACCTCCTCCCACACATTCAATAGAATGCCTCTGCTCCCCAGTCTTGAGAAACAACGCGATCCCAGTACCACGTCCAGTATCAGTACTGTCGTGTTTATATCCGTTGTCTTCCTCGGGATTCGCGTAACGATGATGCGCTTCTCCATACCTTGGTATTTGCGCAGGTTCTGCCTTGTGCCCGATGGAGGGCGTGTAATTTCGAGCAGGCAGTTTCCATGATCCTCCCATTTGCTGGCGCTGACCATGAGATGTAGGCGGATCTTTAGATTGTTTGTTGTCAAGCTCATTCTGGCCGCGCTGCCCGAGTTGGCAGCGCTGACTGATGGCGAGCGCGGTGGTGTGCCCGACGAAGATGAGCTTGTGTATAGCGAAGCTTCACGGGAGCCAGGCCGCATTTGTTTGCCGACCGACGACCCGGCGATGTCAAATGATTGGCTGCCACCGCCCATCAGCCTCCTGAGTAGCGACGATGCCGATACGCTGGAGGCATGCGATGTACTGCCTGCCGACTGCGAGGGTGCCCGCGTAGATGCGCGGTAGCTGTTCTTTCGTCCGAACCAGCTGCGGCGGCGCGAGGAATTGTCGCCATCTTGGTCGACAGCTTGGTTTTGACCAAAGTTGCGGATGCGTGCCTCTTCTTCCAAAGCCTTGAACTTGGCATTATCCATTCGGGCGCGATGGACCGAGACATACATGTCCTCCAGCTCACCGACTGTAGATGTACGGAACCGGAATACGCGCGTCTCGAGCTTGGCTACCTTGGGGTATAGCCGCGCGTAGTGAAGAACCGGAGATCTTATCTCGAGATCCAGTGCGGTGCTGTTCCGAAGCATGACTAGAGGCGTCAGATCGAGTGCTATCAAAGGTCGATCGTCGTCGTCAGTGCCAGGGGCAGAGTACGCCTCGATGAGACCGGGAGTTGTGATGATGGTACATCTGTCAGGCCACAAGTCCTTCCAGCATCCTTTCTTGTTGTCCCAGTATGAAATCGAAGCATTATACTTGAATGCGTATTCTGGCGCCTGTCCGTCGACCTTGGGAATTCCGGCCTGAGAAGCTGAGGCCGAAGGCGTAAGACTCAAGTCACTCTCGGAAACCATGGAATCAGTGGGCCCCTCCTCGTGCGACTTCATAATGCTGATACCAGGCATGGGGTCCGGAATATCGATCGCCTCCAGCTCATCGTCGGAAGAGTCGGATGAGTAATCGTCGTCCTGGTCAGACTCTGAGGACGACACGGAAGTTTCTGAAGGTTGGTATTCATGCTTCAATGGGGAGGAAGTACGGCGCTTGACTCTTGAAGGTGTCAAGTCCACTGGAGGGTTGATGGACTGCTTAGAGGGCAGGCTACGATGAGCGGGCGGCGGTGGAGGTGTGTCCTCTTCTGTGGAGTTCGCTGCCGCTTGAGGTTCTGCGAAATCTTGAGGATCTGGCCGCATGTGCTCACGAAGAGGATGGGACTTTTCTTCGCCCTGGGCTCTCCGATCCGACGCATATCTTGATCTTGATCGGGGGGCCGACTCAACTGTCGGTGACTTTGGAGGGGCGGGAGAGGTTGCTGCAATGGGTGCTGCTGGCACGCTTCCGGTTCGTTGGTGATAACGACTTGGCGACGCCCGCTCATGTATCTCTGGGCTTGACTCTGTCCTTTGGGGCGGTTGAATACCATGAGCATAGCGTCGTTTGCTTTCACCAAGTGGTGCTTCTTCGACTGTTGGCTTGGCCACCACTGGTAGAGATGAAGTTTCGCGCGGCTCAACCTTGGAGACCGCGGGTGGCAGTGGGCTCGTGCCCAGAATGTCAATCCAGTCCTCGATTTGCTCGTTGTTATCGGCAGACAAGGTGAAAAGCTGAAACCACTCATCGTACTTTCCTCGGACCATGACCACTAGCTCGCCATCGCGGTCGCCCTTTCTGGAGGAGTAATGCCCTCCCAAAATTGGTGCAAAGAGAAGCCATGATCGCCCTCCGCTGCCGGCCTCGCGAATCAGGAGATCGCCAGGGTCTGATTTGAACAATTGATTGTCTCGAGAAATCAGTTCGACTTGGCAGTCCAGCCTCTGGCCATTGGTGTGTCGAAGATCGAGGGAAAACATGTCTTTTGCATATACCTGTCGGAAGCGGTCAATTTTGACATTATCAAGGGCCTCCAAGGTCTTGAGGTCTCGGACACGACTGGTGTCGGTGTTGATGGCGTCGTCATCAATCACTCTTGCGCTTTCTTCCTTATGTCTCCGGCGAGCTTTCTCTTGCAGCGCCTCCCAGTGTGCCGCCAAATCTTGATATTCATCAGTACCAGTAACGGTACGATAACCCTAGGTCACATTAGCTTTCCGATGACATCTCCATAGCGTTGCTACTACTTACTCTGATGAACCTCGTGATCCATTTCACCCGCACAAGAGGCCGCTTCAACAGATGTGCAACATCAATTCTCTCACCGTCTTCATTTACCACATCGCCTTGTTCGTTGCGAGGCAATGCATTGACTAGAGAGTCGTTGTCGTCAAGAGATAAAGGAGCCAAATTGACGATCAAGTCATTGAAGCCGAGCCGCCAGACATCCAGATAATTATCGTAGACTGAGCGTGTCGATTCGAGCCACCGGGGAAGCTTGTGTGCGTCTGACAGGGGGCAGCGTCTGTGTGCGTTGCGGACCTTTTCCAAAGCGATGCCCATCTGAATGACGGACTTGGCCACGTTATCTTCCTTGTCTTTGCTTGACGAGAAAAGGTCCTCAGAGACAACAGAGCCGTTGCCATGCACAAACTGATTGAGGAGGACCGGAATGACTCCGTCGACCAGAGTTTTGAGCTCTCTCTGGTAGAGATCTTCATCGCGCGCAAATTCTCGTAGTAGCCCCTCGACTGTGGCCGAGTCGAGGTGGCTCGAGGTCCTGCGCACGCTGCGAGTGGACTTTAGACTCCGGCTTCGTCCAATCTGGTTGCTGTCATCAGGCAGAGAAAGGGCTGAAACCAGATCGGAATGCTTCGTCAGTCTTCGCTTCAAACCTGGTTTGTTGCTTTTGTGGCGAGAAAGCTCAGTACCAGTGCTTTTAGTAAAAGCAGTGGTCTGAGTGATGGTCGTGTCAGAAAGTACCGATGAAAGATCCGACTCTGAGGTGCCTAGAGACTCCAGAGACATGATTGTGGAGAGCTCGTGGTGACCCTTTGTAGGCGGCGGTCGGCGCTTGGGATATGATGATGTTGCTGGTTTTGACTGCTCGGGCGACTTGGGTAGCTCATCTTCGTCGCTCGAGTACGATCTTCCTCCAGAAGAGCGCCGCCGTTCGCGACGATCCTCTTCGTAGTAGGAATCATCATCCTCGTCCTTGTGATCGTCTGCGCCGCTGGGATAGAACATGCTGGACTCGCCTCGGAATGCTTCCTTGAGCCTCTCCTTGAACCCCTTCTTGACGTTGGGTTTGGAGGGAGTCGAGGGGCTCCTGACAGCTCGACTTCTCCTCAAACCTCCTGCAGATTGAGCCGCGTCGGCTGACTCGTGTTTGTCTTGCCCCTTGGGCGAGACGGGCTTCACAACTTCCTCCTCTCTGGTGATGACACTGTCCTCGTCCCTTGAAGTCGAGGTCACTTCTGTTGATGTCCAAGTCGAAGAAGTCAATTCTGACTGGAGTTCTTCTGTAGACTTTTGCCTCGAGGCCGAAGCTGGTCTCTCTGGTTTGCTTTCCACATTTGGCTTCTTTTCTTCATGCTGTTGCTCCTTGGCCTCGGCTGCGGTCGTGCCAGCCGAGTTCTCCTCGACAAAAGGGTCGACAGTCTTGTTCAGCCACGACTCAATGCTGCGTGGCTGATTAGCGACTGGTGGTTTAGGGGGAGGCTCGGCCCTTTCCGAAAGAATCTTTTTGCTTTCGACAAATGCCTTTTTCAGGACGTTAGTAGCGCCCTTGAAACTGGATGTCCTCTTTGCTTTCGCAGGCCTGGCTCCTCCTTTCATTGGCAGGTTCAACTCGCTGAATGCCGAATAACCGACAGGAATGTCAGCCAGTTTGGACGGGATACTGGATGGAACAGCAGAATCGTCATCACCGCTAGTCCACGACTCGCTATCGGATACGTCCTCCGTCATCGTGGTACCCGTATCGCCAGTCATTGTGGTGCGCGTATCCCCAGTCGTTTGCGTCAGTCGCGAAGACAATTTCGATGACTTCCTGCGGCTGCTACGCCTCGTAGGCGTTTTCGGCTCGTCGGAACCAGACTCCTCATAGACTTCGATCTTTTCTGACTGGGGTGACTTCTTTTGTCGACTCTTTGGCCTTGCTGAGCTATGTCGGGATGACGCTCGTACAGTGCTGTCGCCTTCGGATTTCCGATCTCCCGAGTATACTCGAATACCATCATCCGGCAGTTTCGGCTTTGAGGGTGTAACTCTTATGCCATCATCGTGATCGATCTTCTTCATCGGTCTGACTCGGATGCCATCATCCGTAGTTGCTTTGGAGGTATTTGACCTGCTCGTTTCCACGACAATTTCAATGTCCTCGGATTTGGCTGTTGATCTTGCACTCGATCTCGCACTAGAGACGTCGCCTTCACTGCGCATCGCCTTGACGCGAATCCCATCACCACTTCCACTGCCCACCGATCGCGAAACGCTATACCTCTTCACTTGTGGCTCGTCGGGCATCTCTACACGGGCAGCCCAGTCCTTGATCTTATTCTTCACTGCCGGGTTGGGTGCTGTTCTTGGCGAAAAGTTCTTGGGCAAGGATGGCCCTGGGTCGTTACTCGGCTTGGGCGATTTGCTTCTCGGTGGACTCTTCTTGTTCTTCATCCAGTTGGTGTCGCTCACGACCCGTTTCTTAGGCGGACTGATTTCACCACTTCCCTGAGTATCCTGCTCTGTTGTGTCGGCTGGTTTCTGATGCTCTACAACGATGAGCCGGGGCGGTTTCTTCTTGACGCCCTTGTGCTTGATCCTCATGCGGTCTTCTTCTGTTACACTCTCCTCTTCCACCTGGATATTCAGCTCGCTGGGTTCGCTTGGAGCCGCAAGGGGATCTGAACCATCTGCGGCCGCCGCATTCTTCTTCTGCCATTGCTTGACTCGATCGTGCACGCCACCTGGCGCCTGAACCTTGCGCACTGCATTCTCGCGCATCTCCTGTTTGACCTGTTCCACCGTCATCTGCTTCTGCTTGAGCCTTTCGCGGTCGGCGGCAACGCGAGCCGGCGTTTGGCGGCCGAGCAGGAAATCCCCCAGCAACGTCGGTGGCGGTTTCATGGTGGCAGCCCGTTGGCGAGTGGCTCCGGCAGCAGGCGCACTGTCTGGAGTGGCACCGGCGCCGGGCGCGGACATCTTCCTGGCGTGAGAGGTTCCATCTGGAGTCTTTGCCTTGGCGGCAGCCGAGGCGCGGCGAGGAGTTTTTGGTTCCGCCGGTTTGTCGTCTTCGGTTGCCATGGTCTGCGGACATTATAGTGAGCAACAGTGGATTACGGCGAGGCATGAATAGACCCTCTAAAGGTGCAGATTTGGGCTGTTCTCGGGGTAGAGGGGCATTGCGAGCATCATTGGCCGTTGGGCGACGGGAGCGCATGCAATTGACCGAAGCACCACCACCACAACAACAGCGCATGTATGTGTTTTGGGCGAATAAGAAAAGGCTGTCCCGGCAACTCACCTTCTACCTGTACGGCATGCTGTCGGCAGAGGAATTAGGCGTTGCAGTGCTGCTGCCTGGGAGAGAGGCTGCCAAAGGTTGTGGGAGCTGGTGCAGAAGTAGATACGGGTTGAGTTGCCCAAAGGTCAGCTAGAATGCGGTACAATCGAGTACGCATGTGCGAGTACGTATGTGCAATTCTAGGTTCGATAACGGAACCCAACCAGTGCCTGTCGCGGGCTCGGGCCGGCTTGCGCAACTCAAAAAAAATAAAGGTGAGGGCGGTGAGTGGGAGAGAGGAGCCACAGCTGCGTAGATTTGCACAAAAAGAATGCAGTCCGACTTGCGTTCGTGGTGGTGATGACGAAGAAGTTGTCCCTCTCTGCGTGGCCCAAAAGCAGGGCGATGCAACACTGCCTCTGTTGTATGTGCAGCACAACTAAGTCTCGGGCGACCAATAGCGAGCGCTGGTGAGCTCAGTCTGTAAACAAACGGGACTCGGGTCTGGAAGGTGGGAACAGATGAGGTGGGCGGGCGGTGGGGCTCTTGGGCTCTTCTGGGCCTGGTTCCGATCATTGATCGCTAAACTTGATTTAAACTACAGATTGATGCGCTAACGAGCCCAGGCAGGGAGGCCCTGTAATTCGGAACATTCTGTTGATAGCTGGACGAATCAGTACCCGGGACCCTGGACGGCCACACGAGAAGCCGGGAAGACACCCTGTTCACGCGATCAGCAGCTGATAAGTACGGTAACTTTCCCACAACTCATTGCAAGCATTTCCCACTCATTTGTGGCTGTCATTGTTTCCTCTGCCCCCCGGAGCCTCCTCGTGGCCAGCAGTTCATCAATTGCTGCCTTTAGCTTCGCGCATTGCACTAGTTCATGGCCCGTCGAGGGATTTGCACATGACAACGACGCCGCGTGGGAATAGCGGACCCATCTTACCCATCAACCTGCAAGCTGGAAGGATCTCAGGATTGCCTATTGTTTCCGTCTAATAGTTGGTCGTCATGTCTCAAGTGGAATATGTCATGAAACCACCACAACTAATGTAGGGATGAATCCTCTGGCCACTGTTGGTTTCATACACATGTAGGGTGCATATCGGTAGTCAGTAAAGTCTAGATGGATCTCAACTTGGGTTGCCACTGTCTATGCCTGACGCACTCTAGGCTGGATGGCTGCACTCTCCTTACTGTTTATACCTCTTACAATTTACCACTGTCAGTATGAACATGCTTTGGACTCAGAGTCACGTTTATACGTTTCACAAGTCATGATTGTATCCACTGGGTCTTTCTGAATATTCAAGAGTGCTTGATCAAGATGAATGACAGTGATAGATCCCGACCAGAGGTAGAGCTGTTGCAACGAATATCGGAGTCATACGAATTTGTTTACAGGAGGTCAATTTACTATCACTTCGACGAATATCTCTGGGTTGAGGCTTCTTCTCTCCCTATTCGTCGTCTTTTAGACAAATCATCACACAGAGTAACGACCTTTCCAGCAGCAGATCGACTGTTCAGCGGCTTACAAGACGTGTGAGGCTCAAAGGCAAATCCCCACTCCCTGTCTGGCTGCATTCCCATATCCCTCATTCCTTATGACCACGATGTACATGGCTGAATCGCCTCGCACTGCTTCCCACAGGCGCCCCCAAAGTCAAAAGTCCGCAGAATGACATGCGACCCCCACGTACAGGACCAGGCAAGTCTAGGAGGAGCACATCAGATTTCGAAAACAGAAGCCGCCCTCCTTCTTCTCTCCGACGGGGGGCCTGCCCGACCTGAGGTTTCGAATACAGCGGACGGCCTCCTCAAAGACGTTCTCGACGCCGGCGCCGGTCTTGGCCGAGCACTCGAGGTACTTGACGGCGCCCATGCGGTAGGCGGCAGCATCGCCCTCGGGGGCGCTGACCTTGAGGTCCTGCATGTCGGTCAGGTACTGGGACCAGTGCGTGTTGCGGGTGTCGATCTTGAGGCCGACCAGGAAGATGGGGACGCGGGGGCAGTACATGTGCAGCTCGTTGAGCCACTGGCTCTGGGCGTTCATGAACTTGCGGTCGCTGTTGATGCTGAAGCAGAGGAATATGGCGTCCCACTGGAGGTACGAAAGCATAGACAGCTGGTGCAGCTGCCGGTTGCCGGACGTGTCCCAGATCTCCAGGTCCGAGAGCTTGCCGTCGACGTTGATGAGTCGGCTGTAGAGCTCGTAGCTGGTCGGGTACCAGTTGCTGTCGAAGCTGTCAAAGTTGAAGCGGCTGCGACATGAGAGATCAGCATGGTTTGTTCCTTTTTCTTCTCTTCTCTTCTCCCCCGTTCAAATCTCAAAGATGGGACAAGTGGTTACTCACAGAAGCATGTTTGTCTTACCAGAGTTCTGGTCGCCGACGACGGCAAATCTCATTCTCTCGTGCGGGTGTTCATACGAAGGAAGAGTCGCAGCAGCGCCAGACGATCCGATCGACATGCCAGTGAACTGGCAACTGCTCGGGCGCGCAGAGCTGAAGACGCTTGACCAGCCGCTGGACAGTCTGTGGGCGGCATTGACGGTCGAGCTGACAACTCGGCGACGCAGGGTGGGACCATCTCCATCGACCTTGGCTTTCTTATTTCGATGCTGCTCGCCGTCGTGGGCATCATCCTGGTTCTTTACATTCGTTAGTTTTGACCAGGTAGGTATTGAAGGTAGATTTCCCGTTGAACTTACCAGCGAGTGCTTCGGGCGAGCAGAGGGGCCAGGCGCAGCGTTCAGATCAGAATGAACGCTGGGAACCTCGGTGATCCATCGAAGCATGTTGCCATTGGACTTCCAGAGACCAGAGACGGAGAACGAGAAGTTTCTGGCACTGGGAGGCTTGAAGTCTTTGGGGACGGGGGGCACAAAGTCGCGGGGGACCGGGTGCGAACGCAGCGGGTCGGGATGGTCTTGGGCGACGCCCTCTCTGTTGGAGATGCTGAACGGCGATGAGCAAGCTTCACGAGGCGGGAATGTGAAACCCTCTCTGCGGGGAGTGTTGGGCGGCGACAAGCAAGCCTCGTCGGGCGCAAATGGAGGTCCCTCCATGATGGACTGATGATGCAGAAGAGCGCAAACAATCAATGCGTGCAAGTCGCCGATGGACAAGGCGATGGGTGTGATGAACGAGGTTCTCTGCAGCCCTTGGGAATCGGGTTGCTGGGTGAAGGTTGCAAAGGTGGGAAGGTCCGCTGAGCTGCAAGAGCTTGTTGTCAAGTGTGTCAAGACAAACGGAACCTCATGCGCGCACCAAAAATATTTATTTGCAAAGGAACTGGGACTAGTGAATGGGTGCGCATCTTCATGCGCGCTCTCGTCTCAGATTGTTGCAAAGGTCGCTCCCAGTACCGCCAGGTTCAATGGCTTATTCTACGTGGGATAATGGTGTTTTCACGATTATTCAGTTGTCTCCGTGCCCTTGATCACATTCTCTTGTTCCATTTCATCGCAGTGACTCTCACCTGGCAACCATAGAGAGTCAGTCATGCCTGAAAGCCAGCGCATCTGTTTTGTCGAAACCGTGGAGAAATATCAGAGCCTGATCGGCCTTTCTGATAAGATGATCTGATATCTGTAGAACAAGCTGACACTTGTTTCTAGCTCTTCTTTTCTATCTCGGGTCAATGACTGTCCTCAGACTTATTTATTGAAATCTATAATCCATATCAGGTGTTCATCAAGTTACGAGCTGTTCATAATGACCAACCAGTTAAATAAGCTTTTATCCGAACAAGAACAAGACTGTTGACATTACGATTCTAAATATAAACAATGCCGCCAATGCCGGCTTCGAGAGCGATGGCTATCAGACTCGAATCATCAAGAACATAACACTTAAACAATTCCCGCCGTCAGAAACATCCTCCAAGTCCCAGGAAACAAGGGTTAGAGACTGCGGAAGTTTTGCGATTCGTTGGTGACTTGCACGTTTCCAGCCTACCGGAAACTGCGTAGTCGAATACAATGTGGTACCGAACAATCACGCGATGCCGTGCCGAACCGGACCGGGGTCTTCTAATTAAAGGACCCCCGCAACTCGGATCGGAGCCAGGTCGTTCTCTTATACAGACGCGACTTCACTCGATCTGGCCCCGGACGATTCTTGAGAAGTTTGAATACGTGGGCCCAGATTCGCTTCCTAACTGCCCAATTGCTTCGGTCCACTGAGCTTGCCTTCTGCAATTTACCACAGTCAAACCCATCAACATGGCAATTTCCAAGGGCAAAGCTGGAATCGCAGCACTGGGCTGCCTCATTGAGGCTACTTGCGCGCAGACGACGACGACCTCGGCGAGATGGCCGACCCAGACGTTCGTCACAGAGCCAGATTTCCATCCCCCACAGGCTTCCATCAACCACACAGACGATTCGACCCTGGCTCCAGGGCTGGTCATCTTCTCGTAGGACGGCACCTACGCGCCGGAGAGAGTATCCCTTATCATGGACCGCAAGGGTGAACTCGTATGGCAGACGGACCCAGCAATGGGCGACATCCAGAACCTCAGCCCCTTTGCGCTCTTTGGAAAAAACGTGCTGGTCAGCTGGAGCGGAACCAGCGACAACGTCAACGGCGACTCCTTTGGCGCCGTCACCATGTGGAACGACAGCTACGAGCCCATCTACAACATCACTCTGAACGATCCGCAATTCGAGCAGCTCTACGGCAAATACGACTCGCTGCTCAACCAGCACGAGGTCTACATTACGTCTTGGGGCACATTTCTGGGCCTCGTCTACGACCCTGTCCCTGCGAACCTGAGCGCGGTCGGCGGGCCCGAGGACGGCTGGATTCGCGACGGCGTAGTCGTGGAGATTGACATTGAGACCAACGAGCTGCTCTTCGTCTGGCGCGCGTCCGACTTTATCCCGATCGAGGACTCGTACGCCCCCATCGAGAATGCGCGCAGCGGGTTCGGCAACTCGTCCGAGAGCGGGTGGGACTATGTCCACCTCAACTCGGTCGCCGAGCTGAACGGCAACATTGTCGTTTCCAGCCGTCACACCTTTCAGGCGATACACATTGACAGGCAGACCGGTGGCGTGAAATGGATCGTTCAGGTCAGTATTCGCCCGTCTCCCTCTCCCCTGCCTCTGCTGTTTGCGCCAATTTTGGCGTGCTGAACAATACACAAGTTTGGAAATATTGAAACATGTGCAGGGCGAAGGAAAGAATGACTTCACCATCGACGCCGAGGCAGTCTACCGGTGGCAGCACGACATTCGCATCGAGCCGACGGCCTCGGGCCTCATGATGCACCTGCACGACAACCAGAACAACTACACGCCGCCATACAACACGTCCTCGGGGCTGCTGGCGCGCATCGACGAGGACGCCCGGCACGTCCACTTCGTGCGGCGGTACGCGGACCCCGACGACGCGGTCTCGGTCTCCTCGGGAGGTAGCTACCAGCCGCAGCCCAACGGCAACATCGTCGTGTGCCACGCCTCGCAGCCCGTGGTCAAGGAGTACGCCGAGGACGGCGGCGGCCCGCTCTGGAGCTTCCGCTTCGGCCCGGCCGGCTACGCCACGGGGCCCGGCATCGGCGCCTACCGGGCTTTCGTGTCCGAGTGGAGTGGCTATCCGAAGACGAAACCCAAGGCGGCGGCCTGCAGAACGGCTGATGGGGACCTCACCGTCTTTATGAGCTGGAACGGCGCCACCGAGACCGCTGGTTGGAATGTCTACTCGGGCGCGGACAGCTTCGGACTCGAGGCGATGGCGACGAACGTGACAAAGACGGGCTTTGAGACCAATGTGACTATTCCTACGGCTCAGTATGTACAGGTCGAGGCTCTGGGCGGCAGCAGAGATCCGGACCAGACGCAAAGGTCTGAGGTGTTAAACGTGACAGATGTCGCGTTATGCTAGGTCAGAGTCTTGTTCGTCAAAACGCATCGTAACGAAGTGAGGCCTAGCGAATATGATTTGATATGTCACTCACTAGTAGAGGGTGACGGTGATATTCGTCAAATTGAAGTCTTTATAGTCGCTAACTGACTCAGTGCTAGATGGCCCACACAATCCAAAGGGAGGTAGAAATGTACAATACGTTCGAGCCATTATCGATCAGAGCTCTGGAATCCCGATTTATGATCATATCATTCATCCGGATCTTTTTGCCTTTCTCGTATGCAAAGTAGCCATTTGTCATCACTGCGCCCTTTGACTGTCACGAACAGGCGTTGCGCATCGGAATTCAATAGGCTCCATTGTGATCACTGATCAGTGAGCACTAGCGCAAGTCTATAGCATTCCTTGCGGCACAGATAAGTTCATGTTCATTGAGCTGGCCTTCCTGTAAAGATGATCAAACAGCTCCTCTCGACGATGACGTAATACTGGAACAGCTTAGACATTCGAGTGATGCACAGAAAAAAAGTCCCGATGTTTTACGTTGGAGTGGTGTAACTATTGAATCGATGCGGGTCAACTTAAACCCCTCCTCCATCATCGAGGTTCCCCGCTTACATGATGACCAATGAACCGATGATTCCTAAGCCGAGTGGGAATCGCCTCAAAACCTAGGACGTGTTCATACTTGCTTTATATTTATATCGTTACCTACCGTTACTGTCTTTCTGTAGGCATACCAGCAATTACCAAACACGCACACATTACCGTACGCAAGATTCCTGACAAGATGGCCGAAAAGTCCAACATCCACCTCTACACGGCTCAGACGCCCAATGGCATCAAGGTCTCGATCGTTTTGGAAGAATTGGGACTCAAGTATGAGGTACATAAACAGATCTATGGCAATCCACTATCTTGAAGTATCGTACTAACTCGTGTCCCAAGACCACAAACATTGAATTCAGCAAGAACACGCAAAAGGTGCGTTTCTAGACGCAGACAAACGAGCCCTTTCATGTAAAGAACCCCTCGTTATTGACAGTTCCCTTCTTTCAGGAACCCTGGTTCCTCGAGATCAACCCCAACGGCCGCATCCCGGCCCTCACGGACGTCTTCGAGGACGGCAAGCCCATCCGGCTGTTTGAGAGCGCCGCCATCATGCAGTACCTCGTGGATCGCTACGACAAGGACCACAAGATCTCCTACCCCTACGGCTCGCGAGAGTACTGGGAGGTGAACAACTGGGTGCGTTTTCTGTTCATCTTTCCGACTCCGGGGTCCGCATACTGACGGGAACGAAACAGGTCTTTTGGCAGATGGGCGGCCTCGGCCCCATGCAGGGACAGCTCAACCACTTTAACCGTAAGCAGGGGTGACACTGAGTATTCGTATTTCTGTAAAATATCTGGCTGACGCGAAGATCCAGGCTACGCGCCAGAGAAGCTTCCCTACGCCATTGACAGGTACAAGAATGAGACCCGTCGCCTGTACCGCACCATGGACACGGCGCTGCAATCGTCCAAGTCGGGCTACCTCGTCGGCGACAAGTGCACGTTGGCAGATATATCCTCCTGGGGATGGGTAGCTGTAGCAGGTAAGCCTTTTTCTACGGCGCTGCTTTTTATCTGTGCATGTCTACGGTCCCTGTTTGCTGACTCGTTCCCGAAAAACAAAAGCCGGTTCCGGCGTAGACATCAACGAGTTCCCTGCCCTGAAGAAGTGGAGGGACCTCCTCCTCACGCGCCCGGGTCTTGAAAAGGGCCGCCACGTGCCCTCGCCGCACAAGGCCCTCGAGCAGGAGAACCTGACCGAGGAGCAGATTGCCGAGGCGGCCAAGAAGAACGCGGGATGGATTCAGGCCGGCATGAAGGCGGATAAGAAATAAGTCAGAGACGCTTGATAGGCCTCTAGCATAAATCATGAATCAACGACGAGCATAGCTTCTGAGATTACATTCCGGTACAGCTCAGCATTAAAAGCGCTTTGCCAATGTATGTGATTCCCATGATATTGTTCCATAATAAATTTCTGCTGAACAAACAACCAGATCGTGAGAATTTCTATACTGCTCATTTCCCAGACAGTCCCACGGCCGGCCTCCACTCAAAATGGTGCTTGCCCTTCTCCGGCCCGCCCACCGGGTCGCTCTTCTTGTCGTACATGTGCTGCCCGAAGAAGTCGAGCTGCGCCTCCATGAACTGCGTCGGCAGCTCCGCCGACGTCTGGTACTTGAAGTACTCGAGGCCCTGGCTGACCGAGGGCACGGGCGTGTCCGCCGCGACGGCCCGGAGCACGACCTCCTTGGCGGCCGGATACGCGCCGCGCAGCTCGCGGCCGACCTCGGGGTGGGCGAGCAGGTTGTCCACGTCCCCTTTGGCGTAGACCCCGTCCAACAGGTCCACGATGTGGTCGGCCTGGATGATGCACCCGCCGCGCCACAGCTGCATGATCTTGCGGTAGTCGAGGCCCCAGCCGTCGGCGCGGTCCTTTCGCCGGATCACGTCCATGCCCTGGGCGAAGCAGGCCAGGAAGCAAAAGTACGTCGTCTGGTGCAGCAGCTCGATTACCTCGCGCTTGTCGTCGACGGACCACGGCTGCGATTCCACGCCGCCCGACGCCGCCTTCTTGTTGTCGATGCGCCGCTGCAAATCTGCCGACGCGCACCGGAACAGGTGCGCGCTGAGAATCGAGGCCGCCGGCGAGTGCAGCGTGACGGCCTGCTCGCACGTCCAGGTTCCGGTGCCCTCCTCCTCGGTCACGTCCTGGGTGACCTTGTCGCGCACTTCGTCGACGACGCGGCTGCCGTCCTCGTTCTTGGCCCGCTCAATGTCGACCCCGATGGCGACGAGGAAGCAGTTCCGCAGCGGGCCCGACTCGTTCCAAGACTGGAAGATGTCCGCGACCTCGTCGTGGCCGAGACCGAGGCTCTTGGTCAGGACGTACCAGACTTCGGCGATGGCCGACATCATGCCCTGCTCGATGCCGTTGTGCACCATCTTGACGTAGTGGCCGGACCCGGCGGGGCCGACGGGGTTGGTACACGGGCGGCCCTGTTCGTCCTTGGCCGCCACGGTCTTGAGGAAGGGCATGGCCTTCTCGAGCGCCTCGGGGGTTCCTCCGGGCGACATGGACGGGCCGTGGCGAGCGCTCTGGTAGCCGCCCGAAACACCGCATCCGATGTAGTGGATGCCCTTTGGATCCAGCATCTTCTGCCGCCGCTCCGTGTTCGTCCAGTGCTCGTTACCGCAGTCGACGATGAGATCGCCCTTGTTGAGGTAGGGCAGGAGTCCCTCGACACACTTGTCGGCCGGGCCGCCGTGCGGCGTGCTGAACACGAACAGCTTCGGCAGGCCCTCGGTTTCTATCGACTTGCAGACGTCCTCGTAGCTTTTTGACCTGCGTACTTTGTCGTCCAATTGAATGTCCTTTCCTTGCTTCTCGAGCATATCCATTTTCTCCTCGCCTGTATAATGGTGAGCCAAGACTCAAGATCACGATGTCACAAGGTTTCCTACTTACTGGGGTCGAAGAAGTGAACCTCATAACCATGTTCCGCAAAGAGAAGGGACATCATTGCGCCCATGCTCCCAACACCGAGCATACCGAGCTGAATTTGTTAGAATCAGAGGAAACAACTTGATCTTGGGCTGTACTCACTTTCTTGATGTCTGCCATGATGTAATATTGTTATCGATGAACAAGGGTATTGAGTGTACAAGAGACTGCTTTAAGTTTCTAATATTATTACTGGTGAAAGTTTGAGTTGGTATGGTGCTTGAAGTACTAAGCAGAGAGTCTGGAAGAAAGACAATTGTATTATAATAAAGAATAAATGACTTTGACAGAACGAACGTGTCGAGCCTGTTGTACGCCCACGTATCAAGGCTACAGGCAATAGGGCCGTTTGGGTACATCAGAGTTACGTATGGGATGGAGCCAACAGCGGTTAGTCATTGACGTCACAGCCCACGCCTCGCAAGGACGCGGCAGTCGATTCAATCACGAACCTTGATGTTCTGATTCGCGGTATACGATTCAAAAGTATGCAAGATTATCCAAATCCAATTCACTATTGATTGAGACGAAATGGAAAGCCGACCAGCAATCATTGTCCTGCCAAGGCGATAGGACAGGATTGCCAAGGTTTGCAGAACTAAGTATAATACACCAATCTGTCTAAGCCAATCAACGATGAGATCAGGTACTCCACGACAACACAAATCAAACAATTCAAGTAGGTAGGTATTGCCAATAATCAGATCGTCTATTTTTATATAACTTAAGAAAAAGCACAAATTTCTTCTCAATGGCATACAGCCCGATTTGTTTTATCTTAATCATTAGATGGAATTCAAAGCCACTTCTTTTGTTTCGGCGTCATGGTGTTAATATTGTCCCCATGCTCCCCAACAATAATCTATCGTGAATATCAGGGAGTTTCCCGTTATTTGGTCCATTCGTTTGAGTACACTTCGATTGCAAAGCCCATGCTCGTATGTGCTGGGCATTGTCGACATCTTGGGTGTGCGGATGTCTTCATTGGTTGTCTCGATAGGCTCTTTGAAAGGCTTCTTGGAGGGGCTTGCCTCGTTCAGGCTTGTATGGGATCGAGCGCGTTTTTTGTTTGAAGATAAAGACAAGAGACTTTGCTCTGACTGAACGAAACGGATGGTAGGCATCTTATATAGATAAGCATGACTCCCATGCCGCCATTGACCAAGTCCTTCTGTAGATCCCATATTAGCACTGCAGTACGACGTACGCTGGTCCAACAGAATCGAAAACACACGTACCTATTGAGAGTCTTGGTACGATCCAGAGGTCGGGACTCGCGCTGTCCATCTGTGACCCTGCACCACTTCTTCATGGTATGGTGCAGGTGGCATCTTGTGTCGAGAGCTGGAAAGACCTCCTTAACGCGGTCAGAATGCTTCCCGGTCACGTTGCTCGTGGGGCTCAGCGTCAGCGCCTGGGAGGCTATAGCAGCGCCGGAAGTTTGATGTCCGGCGTGGGAAGTTTCGGACGAATATATCTCGGCAGTGATGTTGGTGATGCGGATAGCACTCTGACGCCCTTGGCCCGGTACTTGACAACTGCCTTGGTGGCTGCTTGCTTGAGCTCGGTTGCCATCTCCTCAGAATTGCAGAGGACATAGGCGGAAAGATGCAAAAGAATGTGTATAATTGTCTTGTATCGCGACTTTAACGAGGAACAATTGGAGGGCAAGTCGGATTAGTTGTTGTGATGAAGATCAAGTTTGGAGGGAGGGTCATCATTCGCGAGAGGTGAACCTGTCAACTACATGTAAACACGGAATGTTCCAAGAAAGGTCTGGCCGTAGGCAGCAGTACTGTGCTTGCCAAATACAAGTGTTTTCATGAAGTCATGAGTAAATTGTAGGAAGGCACGTGCAGTCTCGACGCTTCGATTTGATGCCATGCACCTTCTCTCTGACCGATTCCTCACATTTTCAGTAACTGATCTCAATTCCTGACGTGAAAGACATCGGATGATTCTATTATATGATTTCAGGTCATTCGTCTCGTGGTTTCCTGTACTTGTGATGATTTCGACCATTCCAGACACAGTAACAGCGATGTCGTCAGACTATCGCAATTGACTTCTGGTAAGAGTACATATTTCTGAGAGGGACATCACTATCATTATCTTGGACATGAAGTTACAAGTCAATGCAGACACCAGGTATCTCGAGAAGCCGCTGATAGCTGTTCGCAATAGTCAACATTGTATAGCATAAGACATTGAAAGTGGCGGTCATACGATTGATACTCAACAAATGTAAAATATGAACATACAACAGGCTGTACTATACCCTCAATTCAACGAGTGACTCTTCTTCTTTGTTATCAATGGTGGTCAGCAGACTGCCTATCTATTTTGCCCCTCGGCGAGAGGGGGTTGAACAATCATGTTCTTGCGGGTTGAACAATCATGTTCTTATGGGACCAGGAAGGGACTATCAGGCTAGATTTCACTTGGACAACTGTATGTTTCGGGGACCCAACTTTCCATCAATCCGTAATCGGTCCCTTCCATGCCGACATCGACTACCTACATAGATATTGCTCATATACTAGGTAGGTCCGAGCGAAAGCCTAGACTCAAGAACGATCTTGTGCCTACCTACAGAATCGAAGACATCATTCAAACTACCTGCCTGCAATATGGTAGACTCATCGCTGAACAGAAGAACAGCCCAGACCAAAGCACAAACCAGTTACCACAGAGTGACCAACCCGTGCGCCACGGCCAGCCCAGGCTAGATCGAGACATGAACCATATGACCACCACTATCACCAAGCACGTGGCTCTAGAGCCGCTCCGACCTCCCTCCATGGCAGAGAAGCGGGAAAAAGACATGTCCCAAAAACCATGGCTGAAGTCGAATCCATCTAGAAGATCATCAACGGAAGGAGCTTGACGGACAAAGAAAGAACTCATGCACGAGGCCAAGTAGAGAACTGTAAGCCGCGATTTTGAACAGCGCAGAGGTCTCGCGGCCCAGAAATCCGGGTCTATAGACGGTAGTCAAGACCGCGCCCAAGACATGCATCCAGATTCGAGTCAGGACGTCGACTGCTGCTTGCGGTGAGGGCCTAGACACACGCATGCGGACGAGGTACAGGCACGCACTATAATGCCGCTTCTTTCTGGGCAGCAAAAGTTTCTCTCGCCTTTCGCTCACTTATACCATATGGGATATACTCCGTGCTCCGCCCGTCTGATCCCGCATTTTGCGGACGAACCCCGCGGGCAAGAGAGTCTGTACATTCCTCATCGAGCCAGATTGGCGAAGTTTTGGCCCCACCCGGACGGCATATAGCTGGTCTGTATTACTGGATTGCGAAGGGATCGCGAGTTATCTCTGCCAATAGAGACGCATGCAGTTCGGCTTATACGGCAGTTGCTTTCGCTCATGAGCAGTTTTCTAGTCAGCGGCGGCAGGTTCCGGCCCTTTCTGAAGACCGGGTTCGCCGCAAACCATCGATCGAAGCACTTTTTTTTGTCCTTCGATTCTATACTCACTTGACCCCTCCCATCGGTGTTAGCTGCCATTGACCTGCCTCCCCAGACGAACCTGCATAATCGGTACCAGCCAGGAAGAGATGCCAGTCCCGTGCGCAGGCACAACGTCTGTGCGAAGACCTATGTATGGGAACAGACTTCTGTGTCTGGGATCATTCCCACCCACGGCGTCGGAGCGCCCACTATGCAAGTCAAAGTTGTACGTACCTAACCCATCTCATCCGAATTTTATCTTTTTTGCGTTCCCTACCTACATACTCCAGTCCGAGGGAATGCGCATGTCCCAGAGATCAAAGGGAGAGGTTTCAGATGCCGCCTGCAGGGACGGCGCACTCCAATGGTGAGGGGCATTTCCGTTTCGTTCCAGGCCGTTTTTCCTCTCCCTGCCTCCTGTTTCTTGGGCGGCAGGAAGAAAAGAGGCAGCAGCATAAGCGCTTTGGCTTTTCAGACACGAGCGCGCTTGAACGAAACGTTTTCTCTTCCAATTGCCTCTACACCATAAGTTTCAACTTTTGTCAGAAGATCGGACTGGGGCGCCAAAGAAGGAGGGTTTGCTTCCTGTTCTTGCACGCGGTCTGATTGATCATTGGGCCGAGCGAAAGATCTCGCCTTTATGGCATTGAAAGATCTCCGTTGCCACATCTACTTTTTTTCTGCTTACGAAATTCTGAATGGGGTGGTTCAATTGAGGGAGAGGCAAGACATGCATTGGTGTTGGACGAATAAGGAGCCGCATGCGTTGGGATACCACCATATAAGGCAAGTGATAAAAAAGAAGAAAACCCGGTTTTGCGGAGGGGGAGAAAGAGTCCAGGCATGCACGACATTGGCGGTTCATATCTAGGTATTCACACCTACACACACACTTTTCCTGGGAGTCCAGTCAGATACATGGACTATTGGCTGCGAACCCCTTACGGATGCGTTCATGCGATAATGCGTTCGTTCGCGGAGGGAAAGTCATTGCATGTAGGTATTTGGCAGAGAAAGTGTGTGCAGCGGCGGGAAAGAACGGGTTGGTCTTTTTCTTTTTGATCTGGACCGTTTTTTGGTGATCGAACAAGATTCAAATCTGCATCTGGAACCAGACGCCCAGCCGTTGAGAAATTTACCATGGTTTGGTAATATTGACGTAGATCACGACGTTGAGAGCCGCCGTACGAAAAGAAAAGAGGATAGAATTGTAGAAAGGCAGAAATGGAAATCGTGGCATGTCCGTGGTGGTTGGATGCGTGTCTCTCATGCTGGGCCACGCTGGGTGGTTAGAATGATGATGGTGGTGGTGGGATGGGGAAATCTTATCAACGTACAACCCTTCTTGGCGTTGACGAATTCAGCCATGCGGAACCATGTCGTGCCGCGTGTTCTTGTCCAACGGCTTGCCATTTTTCTTTTTCGACCCCCATGTTTTTTTAGAGTCCACGCGCGCATGAGAACTCTATGCGTACAACGCTTTTCTTGACTTCCGTACCTACGTATGCCGAATGTAAATCATGAGTGCAGAAAATCCAGCCCGATGAGAACGCTTTCCCGTTGAGAAATACTGCACCACGGCCGAATGAACGAACGGGGCGGCGGGGGATTGGTTGGTGGGATTCGGGTTCTCATGCATGCATATCATCAAGACAGATATATATGATCTTCCATGGTGGAAAAGACTTCATTACAGAGAAAACGGAGGGGTGGGCAAAGAGCATTCTCCCGACTCTCGATCCACGGAAGCAGCCATCGCCGGACAGAGGCCACTGCACAACCCCGGAGCAAGATCGTGCGATCGCACGAGTAGTAGGATTTTCCCCCGAGGATGGAATTCTCGTTCGCTCTTCCAACGACCGAAAAGGCCCGCTTTCAGTCTCCGGGGAATCCCATCTCTTTTTCTCATCTGATGACCATGTACGTCCGTCCCCACGTCCGGGGGAGAAGCAGCAGCAGCAGCAGCAGTGCGGACGGGCAAGTTTTTTCTTCTTTGCTGCAAAAAAAGCAAAAGGAATGCTCCCCTCTTTCGGGAAGCTGTGTGTCTCTCTTGCATGTCTCTCTCTCCTTTTGTCTCTTTTGGAGCTCGGGGCGGGGCGGCTCAGTTGGGCAGGCCTGGGGACAAATCATTGCCTGTTCCTTGCATGCTGTAGTACTCTTCATGCAAAAGAGCGTCGCAACGGCCCAGCCGATTCGGGGTAGATCGGCCACCCTTTGCTATGCCTTTGCTCTCGTTTACCGGAGGTACAAGCGATGGATTTTCCGCAGTGCGTATTGGATCGCATCGTCGAGAAGAGACAAGTGCACATCTGCGATGAGTAAGTCAAGCCGATAGATTGAAGCAATCATCTACATGGGTCAGAGGCGGCGAACTACTACATGTTGCTATACTCCCGGGCTTACAGTAAGTGGAGCTCGCCTCATTGATTGATTGGACGCAACGAATATACAGACCAAAGAAACACAACGTAGCACTCAGTCAAGCAACGAACAATGCAAAATATTGAAGTGAAAAGATGGCATCGTGATATGATTTCATCCTGTGTTCTAAAATCAGAACGCTGCCTGGGCGCGTCATGCCTTATAGCCATTCCTCCGTTAGGTATCATTAAGTGCCCCGAAATCGAATTCCGTTATTTGTCCACATGCCTCTGGAAAAAGTCATGTACCCATACCCAACTTGGGGCTTGTGCCTGACGCCTTTTCAAATGCCATTCCGTTTGGATAAAAAATCCCCAAATTCCGCCATTGAACGCCTTGCCTAAATCAAATGACCCAATGTTGATGATGTTGATGATAAATAGCAAATAAGGAAAAAATGTGCTTAGTGTTTTAAGCTCTTCCGGTGGCCTGCCTTTAGGCCACTCAGCAACCCCTTCCTGGGAGTAAATGGTGTGAATGGACTGCCGGGCGTGCCAGGCGTCGCTGGTGTGATTGGCGACGCGATGGTTGATATGCTATGCGAGGAGGCATGTCTCTTTGCTGACCTCATAATGTCGCTGTAGCGTACTGGAGTCCGTATCGAATCTGTCGGGCTGTCGTCCTCCTCCCTTGATTCTTCCAGAGGCGTGGTCGCCACACGTGGTAGGTTGATGGTTGAGATGGGTAGAGGTGGGATTGTGAGGTCGTCCTTGGACATGAGAGCACCTGGTGCTTTTAGAAAGGGTATGCTTCGCTTCCTGACAATGCTGAATGTCCTCTGAACACGATTGAGCATTGGTGGCGGTCTCGATGCCGTCCGCGGCGCCGACTGGAACACGTCTTCCTTGGTGCTGTCGAGAGTGTAGTGCTTCTCGGCAAAGGGGTCCTGCGCCAAGAAGGCAGGCGGGTGGGACGGGACAAGACTGCTCGTCCGTGGCGGGTGGCTCTCGCCAGGGACCGGGCTTTGTGCTGGCGTCTCAATCGGGCTCTCGATTTCGGAGCACGAATCTGGTGTGGACGAAACTGTCGATCGTCGGGGAGAAGGGAGGTTCACGAGCGACGGCTTGCCGGAATAGACAACCGAGACGAGGCGGGCGGTATCCTCGTAGCTCTTCCTCCTCACGGGCGAGCCTTGCGAGGTCTCGCTGCTGGATTCGTAGTCATAGTCGGAGAACTCGTCTGCCGAAGAAGAGGCATCCTCTTCCGAGGACAGGTACGCGTCGTGGGGTGTCGTCAGGGATTGTGTGGCGGACTCGATCGAGTTCAGTTTGAGGGTGTCGAGCATTTTCGAAGCCCGCAGGCTCGATCTCTGCGGGAGGGCTGGCGGGTCTACCATGGCGACCTTTTCCTTTGTCTGCTTCACGATGGTGGCCTCTCCCAGCAAGCAGTTCTCGTCCATGCCAGCGAAAGCGTCAAGCAGGTCTGCGTCGTACGATGATTGTCTCATGAAGGTGTCTCGAGGTTGTACATTCGAGCTGGTCTGTTCGGTAGAGTGGTCCAGCTTCTTGTTCAAGTTCACCTCTGAGGTCGAGGAGGAAACAACAACGGCCTCGACTTGAGCCATGATGGGCCGGGAGCGTCTGGTAATAAGTGAATTTCCTTCTAAGCGATCCGCTCGTATAGAGCTCTGCAAGAGATGTGGGGTTCGTCCGCTAAGTCTGCCGGTCGGTCCACACTAATATAATGTTAGGCTTGTTAATAATTTCGACAGGCCTCAGGTGAAGGAGGGAATTTGGAAAAAGGTCATGGTTGTATAGTATCTGTGCATAGGAACTGGTTAATGAAGGAGGGAGCGAGGGATGTAAGTAGTCTTGCAAGTGCAGACATGGTGTGTCTCTTGAGACCGGGGCGGGTTGCGAGCAAGAAGTCGTCGACCCCTGGCCCTGGCCCCGTTGAGGTGAGTGAGTGACTGAAGAGGTGACCACCCCCCCTAACCTACTGGGTACGGAGGAGCGCCTGGGCGGAAACGTTTCTGCTTACTGAAGTATGAAGTGGGTGGGTGTGGGTGTGGCAGCTCTTCTTCGATGCTAGCGGGCACTCGATGCAGTGGTGGCTCCGTTTGTCTTGTACAGATACAGGGTCCGATGGCCGCAACCGGTTAGACAGGCGAGAGGCGATCTTGGATTGGTCGAGGCAGAGCGCTGTTTCATGTAGAGCTCGACGATTGCGAGTTCGAAGGCTAGCCGATATTGATCAATATGTAGCCATGTACGTACGATACGCCGATGCGTATGTAAGTCATGTATTGATGTACGCAACGGATGAATCAAAGAAAAGTACGACAATCCGCGGGGGTGAGGGTGGTGTGGAATGGAGGAGGGATGAAAAAGAGATAGAGTATGTAGATTAAAACAGGGTCAGATCAGTTGATGAGGAGGAAAGATGGGCCAACCTTTTTTTTTTCTTTGGCCGGTCACTGAGATCAATGGGAGGAGTCAAGGTATGGGTAACAAGACAACTCGAGCGACCGCGGGGTGGGCAGGACAGAGGATTGAAATAACTCTGACCTTGATTCATCACTGGAGAGGTTGGAAGTTGGATCTACGAAATAGTTGCCAAAGTCTAATTTTTCCCAAGATTTCTGAATTCACCATTACATCTTTGTCGTGTAGTAGGAGTCGCTGCCCTGTTTCTCAACTTCGCCGCCCATTCCATCATTACCTCAGAGGAGAGCGGCTGCGGCCAATTTGACTTGGAGGGTCTTGATCCCGATCAGGTATTGTACAATGATACGTATCGTAGCCAGCCAACGAGGAGAGAGGATTCAGATGGATGATGGGAAGGGGTCCGGAGGCAACAAGAGAAGAGGCCCCCCCTGCAAGAAGAGAGAGAGAACCCTTGTGAGAGAGTGACAGAATATCGGACACCGAAGATCGAGCAACAACGTGGAGGTCGGCGCAAGAAAGTCACCCAGCATGGCATGCCTACACGGTCGCGAGCCAGGGCGCAAGGTCCCAAGGTCACTAATCCCAAAGTGAGTTCCCGCAAGGTTTAGTTTAGTTGAGCAGTAGCAGCAGCAGCGAGGAACGGTGACAAGGGGCTGGCGAGTGGAGCTGCCGCCCCCCTGGAACTCCCCTAGCCTCTCCCCCGGGGGGTCTACGGTAGGCATTTTGGATTTCTGGAGCCCTTGATCTCTCTCTCGTCTCCCAGTGTCGATACAATTGTAGGGTCTTGGGGTCTCCCTGGGGGGCTTGGCTCGCCTGCTAGTGTGCAGAGAATACAGTGCTTCGATGCCCGCAGGCCAATATACTCGTCGGACATGCTTCTAGAGGTGACATTGATCGTTCTAGGTTGGAAATGACGGAGCGGGCGCTAGGTAATTACTCGCAATGACAGCATCGCATCGAGGGGAGAGGGGACAGAATAAATGGGCTGATGGCGGTTGAAGCCATGCCCGTTGTGCGCCAAGAACCATGAACTCCATCCCCATCGGTGGGTTCATATCATGGTTGACGACGATAGCACTCTACTTGTTGTTGTCGGTCAGAGGGTGGCCTGGGTGCGCTGCCCGGGGTGGCATGGTCTTCATGGTCGGGCATGGCCTCATTCTCCACCAACGAGAGGAAAAAAACTTTCTTTCCAAGTGGGACCCTGGCACTATGGTATGGAGGTTGTTATACGGCGATCCTCTTTCGCCTCTGTGCTGGCAGCAGACGACATGTTTATTGTCCGTATTATAGGCACGCGTGGCCAATTCATGTCTTCGTCGACGATGAACCATGGCTATTATTCCATGCTGGCATTCCCTTTCCATCTCTGCGCGTTGCGTAACAAATTCTACAATGTAGTGCCATGAGAAGTACCGTACTGTTGGGTGCCTCTCTGCCCTAAGCTTTGGACGGTTTGTCGCACCACAAGAGACACGCGGAACATGGCGCTGCGTTGCAAATGAATTCTTGACGTCTGTACCTGGCAAGAGAGAGCCATGTAGAATTGCGTGGCGTGTGTAAAATCAATGCGAGCATGCCTGTCTGCCGACTTACATACCTGGACTATCTTTTGGGCGCGTCGTGTGGTCGCGGTTTTTCATGTAGTACATACGACGTGAGGTTTGCTATATCTCGTTTGCTTTGGGACAGTATCTTTCGAAATCGTTAGAACACATTTCTCGAATACCCGGCTGGCTTCCAGACAGGTTGCCGGCGTCGCCGCTAATCTGTTGGCGCTTAGGTACGGTAGAAGCTCCTTCAATTCCATCTTAGTAGAAGACCTATATTAGCCGTGGTGTCTAGGTTTGCGACACAAACACTCCATCTAGATCATGGGAAATATCATTCTCATGGCAAAAGATTCGAGTGGTCGAAATCTGGGTTGAACTACTCGATGGCCAAAGTTTCCTTGGCCAGGACGACAAGCAACTCCGGTCGATTCAAGCAAGACATGGCCGGCAGTCATGTCGCCGGTCCATCCTCCAGCAGTCACAGCGACCAGGCATCCGTACTCCGTATGTACAGAGTAGTAGGATATCCAACTCTGAAGTGGTTGCCCGCCTGGTGCAGTTCTCACTCAGCACGCGCCCAGGGGGAATCTTCCATTGGCAGCTCACCGCCCAATTATATTTTACTGTTTAGTCGGAGTATGTGCTGTCGTGGTCGACTTTGGGGGGATCCCGATCCCGCAAAGCTGGATACTACATACATACGGGCCCTCAATACTATGTGGGCTTGGCGACAGCTCATAGTTCCAGTTCATCACACCCCCATTCTGCTGGTAGCGCCGTCGAGTCTGAACAAATCACGGGCCACAGGGCATCTCCGCCGTGTCCAGAAACAGCAGCGTTTGAGTGAGCACAGACGGGCTCGATTGAGGCTTACCGTCTGCGATGTGACCACCATGAGATCCTTTCGCCGGCGGAAGGGTAATCCTCACCAAGGTCGACTCTACTGCGCTCCTAGTCTAGCCAATGAGACAAGGCTGGTACGGAGAACGGAGGCATGTTCGAGGCTTTGCTGCTTGCTGTTTTACGCTCGTACCAGCACAAGTTGTGGGAGAGGAAAGTCAAGGTGCCAATGGTCGATTGCCTTTCCAACCCGGGAAGCCGAAAGCAATTGAAACAGCCACTGAGGCACAGCCGTTCACACCCGTTCGTCTGAAATTCGTCTCCAGCGTCCAGCCGCATCGCACCCAAAGGTCCGGGAGCCCGATAAGCAGCCGCCCAGCCGATCACACGAAACGAACCTGATGTCGGAAATGCTTCACATTGCCTGCAGAGCAACAGAGAGCCGCTGCCAGGTCACCTTTGGGCATCATCGCAACCACATGTCGGATTTGTTTCTGCCCTGATTCGCCTCTGTGTGACGAGCGATTCATCTTGCTGCAGTTTGCGGATGATCAGCGCAAATAACAGGATTTCATGGCAGCAGCGACAGCAGCAGCATCGAGTAGGCGTTTGTTTGGCTTGGTTGCGCGAGGGCCGACACGATGGAACGGCTGGTATGTGATGCAAACGTGCATGCTTTCTTGCCCGATACCTGATCAAGTCAAAAGTCTTTTTTTTTTTTCGGCCAGCATAATCAGGATCCTCAACTCGACCTAGACGTCTTCCAGAATGCCACTTGTTGCTTGGGATTTCGCACCATGGCAATGGGCACCCGCATAGGCCATGGCGTCACCGCAAGCGCGCCCCCAAAAGGCCCCCCTGGGGTTGAACAGCGACCATGTGCAGATCAAGGAAAAGAAAATCAATGGTCGCACACAATCAGGCCTTGCCTTGCCTTGCCTAGCCTAGCCGGCCAATAATAGAGCACGAGCCCTGCGATCGAGCTGCTTCCCATGCTCTTACTCCAAGCGGAATAGCTTCAGCTCTGTTATTTTAAGCTCACTCGCTGTCCGTCCGAGGCGGGCTAGCATCGAGGCTAAATCTCACTTCGACTGTCATCAATTCTTTCTTGGATTGTCCTTGAGTCGCTGCGGTAGCTGAAACGTTCGGTTACAAAGTCGCTGCTAGTAAGCCCATCAATCTTCAGGCAACCTCAGGTCACGTTCCTCGAAACACAAAATACAAAAGTAATCACAACATTGGCAGCCATCAATCGTCAGTTGGATCGAGGCGAGGCTTCACACACGGGCGGCGGGAATCTTGTTACTCTGGCTCCCCGTGAGGAGACAAACCCATCTCAGCATTGCCGGCATACGCGGATGGTCACGATGAAAAGTGCCCGTAGGATTTTCGGGATCCTTAGGGGTCCTCATCCACCTCCGCAATCCTCTTGTCTCAGGACTGGCCTTTTTGACAATGTCCACTTGCCAGTCACATCGGAATCCCTCTCAGCTTGCGACGATCAAAATCGGAGTGTCTTCTCCACGGCCATGGTTGTCGCTCCTCGTGCGCGCACGTTATGTCATGCAGGATGGAGTCCCCTCTCGAAAAGTACTTGGTGATGGAGATCCGACATCCCAGAGGGACTGATCAATCACCAAGACGGGAAACGAGTCAGCGAGTATATTCTGCGCGTTACCCTTCGTGTTCTGGATAGGGCTGCCATCTAACAATAGTAGCTTCGCCCGCTACGGTTGCAGACGATGCTTTCGTCGACCCTTACTCAACTCACGTTGGCGACTAAACCCTGCGTTCATGACTCTTGCGAAGGAAGTCAATCAGTCCACATGCCGATCAAACAGGTGGTATAGTAGTGCCAGCTGCTGACCAGTGGCTTATTCCCGCACAGGCGTCATCATGATCGTTTCCCCCGCGTGTTCCCAATGCAAGCCTCGAAACTCTGAAAAGAATAAGCCGATTCCCTGCGTCCTCGCTGCCGGCAGGGCTGGCGATCCTGGTTGGCCGGATCCCACTAGAGGCAGCACCACACTCCGATTCAGGTCACCGGGTCCCATACTGTTAAGATTGGGATCATACCACTCCTCTCTTGAACATCTTTCAGATGCGTTTCAAGGCGAATCACTATGCTCCGATATCCTTCCCTTTTGAGTCATGGTATAGTACGTTTGCGCACAACAAGCAGATATGCTATAGATGGACCTCTTACTGACCAACAGAATCTGAAGTATAACCGTGAGTGAGAATAGTGCGGCTCGGCGCGGAACTCAGTGACACAGAACCAAGGCCGAGCTCTCCGGTGATCTCAAAGACTCGAGGTTATACCGGGTTCCGCTTCGACCGCAAAAGATGAGTACCGATCTTGACCGCAGCTGACTAGAATTCATTCCCGGCAGCACGAATTCCGGATCGATCGTGCGCGCATTGTGTTACCTCTTCAGCTTCCTTCCTTTTCTGCTTGTCACTGTCCGAATAAAAGAACCTTTGCTATTTTAGGGCCGGGTACGGCAAAGTGTGCAAAGCCACCACCAAAAGGCCGGACGAACGATAGCCGTGACTGACTGAGCCTGACCTGATGACTTTTTGAAAGTAAAGCGAAAAGACAAAAGGGCCATAATCTCACGCCCCCGAGATTCCAACTTACACTTCACAAAGTCCATCTCGTAAGCATATCAGAGTTGCCTATTCGTCTGCATCTCACGTGGCGTTTCCTCGAGAGGGAGGCTTTTCTCCCCCGATATTACTCGCCAAGCCTTGATCCGCGGCTGGGCCGTGATTGGCCTTGGGCGCACACCCTCACCTGGCGAGGCTGACGGGCTGAAAGGGAAAGGAAGCGGACACATGATTGCAGCGTCTCTTGTGAAACCTGAAACAAGAGACGCCCGCCCGCTGCTGACTTACGGTAGCGATACCCCTCCATGTCATCCCTTGGCGCCGGGAGAGATGCGATCTGCTGCTCACGGCGTTTAGATTGCATACTCTATAGCATTTCGACTAATTAGAAAATATGTACCCTGCGCCAAGTTACCGTACGGCTTTTGAAAAAACGATATTATGCCTGGGTCTCTTGAGGAATAGTCTGGACCTTTTTTCCTTCCGATCCCGTCACACAACAGAGGGATTCTGCTTCCTGCACAGGGGAGAGAAACCCTGGCCCGGGTCACAACGGGGCAACACCAGGAAATCCCATAGGAGTGCATGGCATAACGAGGCGTCACGTCACACTTCGTAACGCGCCACACGAGGCTTTCAACAAAAAGACTCGTCTGAATTATTATTATATGTGTATGATCAGCAGAGATTCGCCCCGTCATGACATCGAGGTTTACAAATCCAAAATAATTTCTTCCGCTTTCTCTTGGATACGAGTGAACCAAGGGCTGGAGGATTCATTTTTGAGTTGGGCAAGGCTGGTGCTCGCCTGTGCAGAGCCAACGGGCACTGGGATTACTCAGGCCATGGCCGTTATCCTAATCTGATATCATGAGATATCCACAGCAACAGCCTGTCATGTCAGATCAGTATATACCTAGTCGATCTCCCGGCTAGGCGCACTGTTGCTAGTGTCCCGGGAAATACACGTGGTTATCGCCGTTTGTTGTCTATACGAAACCCGCGAACCCGGGGCATGGACCTTTTTCCAGGCCCAGGCCCGGGCCTCAGAGAGATAATGGTACATTTGAAGATTAAAGATTTAGTCGTATAGAAACGAATCACTAGATGATTGCAAGCTACTTGGAATGGGTAGGGCTCCCTGGGGCGGTTTATTGAATGATGGTCATATCTAAACGCAATTGTCGTGTGGTAGACCATATTGGACTGATCAAGCATGTCTGGGCTCCCAAGAATAGATTTCTTGGAGACCGGGAGATGAGTTGTCTAGTTCCATCGCTTCTTTTTCTGTGTTGCAGATGGTAGAGGTTCTGGAGATTCCTCGAATCGCTCGTCTCGCTGGGCTTTCTTTAGCCCCTTTCTAAGCTACAAAGCAGTCTTCGAGTATAGGTAGTCATGGATTTTAGAAAGAATTCAAAGCTAAATCTCCCTTTCTCGCTTCAATAAACGTCAACAACAGACATTTCCAAAAGCAGTCTCACTTTGTCCGAAGCTCGGCAGTTCTGACGTTTTGACATGCCAATTATCCCGAGAGATTCTACGCAAAGGCCGTGCCAACTTTGATCCAGTGTGCCCCATCAGACGACACGGGAAACATATACTCAAAGCACGAGTCGCCGGTCTTCCGACAGACATGTCCCCGGCAGAGGGGGCACTTCCTCGGCCTGACTGTGGGGGCTTGCCGTATTACGGCCCGGGCCATGTGTGTATAGTCGACCCGACAAGATTCGGACTATTCAGATCTTGTATATCCATCAGATCGGTGTGTAGCAGACTGCAGTAGCCAAAAAGCTCGGGGGAATATCCGTTGCGAGGTGTCCACAGAGACCTCGTGTTGACAATATATACACTGTACCCTAATCCATGGAATGACGGAGAATCAAAACGGTGAACAGAGAACTTTGCTTTCATCACGTCCCATACCTTGTGTATAGATGTACTCCACCTCGGGTTATACATTCGCACGATAGATAAAGTAAGCGATATCATCTTGTATGTCTTATCATATTCTCTGAGCTAACCTAGGCCATCGAAGCCCTTGATCTAGATAAAGCTTCTACGGCCGCCGCGTCCCCATCGACGTCACCGTCGCCGATAGATTGCCGGACGGGCAGGAGTGGGGACGATGATGGAAGATGATGACGGCCGCGGGCTAAAACATTTCGGACGGAGGGCCGCGCTGTGTACGTATAGCTCAAACTGGCTAAGAATATAGTATGGCCAGACAGGTTGATGGATTGGCCCAAGAGCCGCATGGGACATTTTGTGTTTGGTTAAGTTCGTATGGTGTCCAGAAATGGGGGAGCTGCTCTACTGCCGGTTCATATTTGGAAGTAGATGCACTTTCAGAACGGCAAGGTATCATGTACAACAGCGAACGAATAACAAGAGCAAAAAATGACTACTAGTTGCGCTTCTTTACTGTTGAGGACAAGAAAAACTTGTCTTTGTATGCACATTATCTCAATACAGAACAAGAGAAGCTCCCGAGTCGTAACTTGACTTTGCCAGCGCATACACGTCCAAGTCGGAGCGACCTGATCGAGGTTGCACTTGACGTATGGTGACCTCAAAAGCAGCAAGTCGCCCAGCCCCCTCAACCGAGGCCAGACTAGCAGGAACGGGGTGAAGGATATATATAGGCCTCCCGACCAATCGGGGCACTGCTACTGGTCACAACCTTATAATCGCGTTTCTAACCGTGCATGTTGGCGGGATTGTTCATTATTTCTCCGTGGCACCCGAAAAAGAAGCAGCCAGCCAAAAGACTAAGTAAACCTGCCGTAGTGTCGGTCCAAGTCTGCTTTAGTTTATAGTGATAATCCCGACGGATCGGGAGGGAGGGGAAAAGGGTCACTCGGTAACCCTTTTTTTTTTTTTTCTGGGGGATCGTCAGCCCTGGATTGCTGTGCTTTCTCGGAGTATTTCCGTAATTGGCCTCCTGGGAAATTAATGATTGACGCAAGCTTGCCAACGGCGTGCTGTGGATATAGTCTCGGTGGAGCACGTACTTTTGTACCTGGGTATTATAGTAGATTATATTAGATCCGAGGCTGGGGGATCCAGTGAAGTGGCAATTGTTCAATGCCGACAATCACGTCGATTCGATTACATGTCAGTTGGAATGTCATGAAGCGAGATACACAATATACAAGGTTCAAGTCACGCGTCCTAGCCTCGGCACATCAATCATCTGGAGGGGAGCGAGGGGAGGTGTGTACAAGATGGAAGGGGTGGGACAGAATATAGTGTTGCGACCACGCGATGCGCTACTGCAAAGCAATGTGCACCAAGTACTGCTACTGCAGCACCTACGAACGACTTCATTTTGTATTCGTACACGCGTGGGTCTAATTCATGCAAGTTACCATTTGTTTTGGTATCCGAGGGAGGAAGCGAGGAGATCCAAAATAGGAGCAGGAGAGACAAAGACGGACACCTCGGGCACTCGTAACGTTGTGACTAAGAGCTAAGAAAGGAGCAACAGTAACATGTGATGGTATCTGACAGAGATGGTCCGAAACTCTTACTGCAGAATATATCACATCTGAACTGACCACGTGCCTGAGCACAAAAGTCAAAAGTAGCAAGAGAAACGGGTGTCCGTTGGAGTCGTGGTAAGCAGGACCAATACATGTTCCTCGAGAGGAAAGATTCAAGATGGTTTCTTGTTCAAAGACGTTCTATCATGAGTTATACTTACTGCCATCTATGGAAGGGAGTGTGGCACTTGGTGGACTGCAGCCTCTGCGCTGTAACTCTCACGTATTGACCAAACCTCGAATGGGAGTGTCCCGCTGTCTGAATTCCCCTTTCACAACATGTTATACGCTCTGGATGAACATAAAGATGAGCAAATCAATACGTGACCATGGAGCAGAAGGCATTGCAAGTTGGCGGCTTCTTTCATTAGGCAGCGTCGAACAATAGATTCCTCTCGATCATACCATGCAAATGCCTGGATCTTCTCTAAGTAATGAACCGTAAACGAAGATAACCTGGATACGAATGCACGAATCATCCCAGGTCAAGTGCTTGCTCGTGGATGATTGATGCCTAGAAATGGCTTCTTCAAAATGCTGTGGAAGGTCTATTTGCTTTTAAACCATCTAATATACATAAGGATCCGCACATTTGAACACTCTCACAATGGTGGCAGTTCCTCCCTGCAGATAGGACACTGCAGTCTGAACCTCATCCAGCCCTCTAAGCAAGCACTGTGGAAGATGTGTCGACACGGCGTCACCATGTAGGCTCTCCTGGTAAAGACTCCAGTCACTCCACTATTAGGGTCGCTCTCGCCAGCCTTGACGACCGGAACCTCCAGCACCTCGCGACAAATAGCACAGTCAATGTGATGTATCCTCGTGTGCTTGTTGGCATCGGCGCCGCTCTTGGTCCGATCGAGTGTTGGTGAGCTCGGAGCTGTATCAGACGAGCCCAATACCAGTCCGATGGGGAGACCGCCGCTTTCGACGCCATCTTCTCGTAGGATGGGGTGGTACTCCCATGCCTCGGGCAAAATACCCTTCGGTATTCCAAACCTTGGACCCAATATATTCTGTGCTGCCAGTGCCCAGATTTGGACCCAGAGCCAACCAGCCAGTACGGCAAAGGCAGTCCAGTCCGGGGTAGCAAAAGCAAAATTGTCTCTCACCAGGTAGAAGTAGGCAATTGGCAGAATACGCAAGATGGACTGTCCAATCACGAATCTCCAGGAGAGAGCCCGTCTACAGTTTCGGTAAACGTTGCGGTAGATTTGTGGTGTCCAGAGGGAGAGATAGGCCAGCGCCAATATGTTGAAGTATACTGAGCGCAAGGCAGGCTTCCAGGTTGCAGCAGCAAGCGAGAGAAACAGTATGGCAATTGCTGACATGATTAGATGACCAAAGACGGTACTTATTGGCGTAGACCGGTTCGCATTTTGATTGTTGGCCGCAGTAGTAGCCGTGACGGGTGCAGGCAGGACAGATTGAGGATTGTTCGTGACTTGCTCAATCTCAGCGTCAATGTCCTGATCAGAAGGTATGATGATGGGAGGCGAAGGCGGGCGTGGAGTAGCTCGTCTCGCGGCAGTCGAGAGGATTGTATTCGACTCGGAACCCGCGTTGGGCATCGTCCCATCTGCGGCTGGTGTTATCGTTGCAGGCGGCCGGGGAGTACTGGGCGCAGGTGTCGATGTTGCAGCCTGCCTCTCGCGGTCTCGTCGCCGCCATTCCGGCTCTTGCACGACATATATCTCACTAAGAAAACAAATGCCAATGATAGTAGCCAGGCAAGACGAGCCAGTCACGACCAAAGCAGGCAGCAAAGTGTTAGATGCCGACAATGCCCAAGCCGCAGAACCCGCAAAGATGATGCCGTCAGCCAGGAGCATCATGCTTGCAGTGTAGAAACTGATTCTTCCCAGAGTAGATGGTGTCGATGCCTCTCTCATTTGCGTTTTGAGAAGCTGCACTTGAAGGAATATGACAGCCCCAAAAGCAAGCATCCAATATCCCACATCGTGTAGCCACTGTTCCTGCTTCCAGCCTGACAAATGATGCCCATCTACCACTGGGAAATCCGGCGGACCTTTCGTCTCAATCATGAAGGCACAATCAGGCGAGTATACCACGGCCGACATCCGAAGCCTAGGGGGTCCATCTTGCGGAGCTCCACGAGGAAATCGCAGCTCGTGTTCGAGCTCATCAATGGCCTTGGCGATATTCTCCGGGCCTGTAAGCAGAGAGCCCAGGTCCAATGTGTCCTTGTCCGGCGGGTGTACCTGCATATAGAATATGTACTCGCAGTGCGGCGCTGAGCCAAGAGGTTCTCCAGAGTCGCTGGTCGAAGCCCAGGGGTTCCCATGGTCGGTGAAGTAGCGTCGCTCCTTGGCGTGCAGCATTTCATCCAGCGTTCTGTTCAATAGAGCCTGGCTGGAATTGAAGTAGTCCTCTCTTGATGTGAGATGGGGCAGGGCGAAAATGCCAGCGAATTTCTCGCTCGTCGTCGTCAGCAGTAGAGCGCCTTGCCGTGGCCAATGTACGCCGTGAAGGCGCATTTCTGAGCTGGATCCCGAGCCTTCCTCATCATCAACGGTGACCGTGGCAGAAACGGCCCTCGCCTTGACCTCGACCGGTGGCTGTCCCTTGGGGTGCAGGTCCTCCTTCTTGGGTTCTGTCCCAGCAGCCTCCTGGTCGTGTACCCTGACCAGCATTTTACCCTCCCGCCCTGTGATATTCCTGCCCCAGTCTGCATTCGCGCCGAACCATTCGAGACCTGGTGTTATCTCGCTGAGGTTGTAGCTTGCATGCGTCCTGGACACGGACAGCGATTTCCGGAGCCACGGTCCTCTTATGACGCCCGAGACATTCTGCCACACGGGCGCCGCTGCTTCGGGTCCTCCGATCGCATGCTCACTCCATTCCTCGCATCGATTCCTGAATCGTCCAAAGTCTTCCCATGCGAGCCGGTCTTCTTCGCGAAACCCAGTCAGGTTGAGGTATCGAGGCTCGGCGCCGGGGAATAGTGGCAGCTCGCTAGACAGCTGGGGAGAGAAGTCACCCCAGTTCGTAGTGTTGAGAACGCCATGGGCAGTCCTTTGCCTGGCAAGTCGTGCTCTGGTCAAGGACGGTGCCTGTACGAATCCCGCGCTATTGTCGTTGGAAGTCGTCCATATTAATAACAGAATGATTAGGACAATCACACGCTGGTTCTCGGTCGGTGGCGGCATGGCGAACTCGAGGTTTATTAACTATGATCAGCCGATGTGCATCTGAACCATGTATGCCACCATGCAGCCCATCATGGTATAAGCGTTCTGGATTTAAACGGCGGGCGTCAAGTGGTGTGAATGCTGAAGAATGCAAAAAGAGAAGTTGTTGCTAAGCAATACGAACCGCGTGAGGTCATGCATGCGCCGTACTACACATGTAGCTCCCTGCAAGCTGGTCCCCTTCTAGCGGCCCTTCGGGGATTTTCAGGGGTCCCAGCGCTACTGAGCCCACCCACGTGCGGTATCGCGGGGCCCAACGCCGACCGTATCGCAAGAAGCATCCCAATCGACAATTCTTCGCCCAAGGCAGAACGCTTTCAACAACCGATCGAAACATACGCACCGGAATAGCCCTCGCACGTACAACCCTGTTTTTACACCACACGCTCTTTGAAACACACGATTGGTTGCGAGCTGCCAGAACATCTCTCCGGTCACAATGTCCTCCAAGAAACCCGACAGCACCAGCAAGGAGCCGGCCTCCAACACAGGCACCGTGAGTGACGAGGCTTCTATCCTCTCTAGAGCACTACTAACTCCCTCCATAGTCGTCTGACGAGTTGACTGTCGTTGTCGAAGACCTCCTGAATTCCCTTTCCAACAAGTTCGCGGGCGTGTCGAGCGAGATATTTGCCAAAATGGACGAGATGTCGAGGCGACTGGACAACCTCGAGGCAGCTCTGCAGGCTCAACAAGGCAGCTCGGGTTCTTCCACGACCAAGTGATAAAAGAATACGGGACACGTAATACTTCGGACTATGGGGCAGCTATGGCGTTCAAGGAGTACATCCGCTTTCAATTTGTGGTTGATGGACGGGGGTTCTGCAGATAAGATGGGACGACTAAGGGATTGTTGTTTGCATACCCTGAGGGCTATGGGTAGAGGAGGCGTTATCAACAACACTGCAAGTCTCATGCATAGAGTTCTCACATCAAATGATTATGCAGGACTCAAAGCAAGGTGTATCAAAATAGGATCAAGGGTATGTTTTGAGCTCTAGAGTTAAAGGACTAGAAAGACCAGACGCCTGCCAATCGTGCTTCATTATCGAACAACCGCCAGCTTCATTTCTTGAGCTACTCCTACAGCTCATCCTTGCCGCCAGTGACCTTCTCCGCAACATCCGCAACGAATTGCTTCAGAATGTTGGTCTTGGACTGGAGCTCATCGAGCTTGGAAGGAGCCAGGCCGCCCTTCTTGATGATACCGTCAAGGCGGGAAAGCTCCTTAGCAACCCAGTTGTCGCTCTTGGACAGCTTATCAAAGACGCGAATGTAGTACTCGGCGTACTTGTACTGTGCCTCCTTGCCGAGGTTGTCGACGGTCTTCTTGGCCTCGGCACCCAGAGCCGATAGGCTTTCGCTGCCAGCGGCAAACTTCAGAGCAATGTGGTTGAGGATATCAATGGTGCCAGCGGTAGCATCGAGACCGCCACCAGCAACACGGTGAGTTCCAACCTTCTCGTTGATGAAGGCAACCAGGTCCTCCTCAGATCGGCCGCCATTGTAGAGCTCGCCCTCGGTAGAACCGGCGGGGAAGAACTTGATGGTAGGGTAGCTGGTAACACCCTGGTCCTGTGCAACGGCCTTGCTGTTGTCGGCTTCAGCGTCAACCTTGCCAATAACGACGTTGGTCTCGAGCAGGAAGTCCTCAGCCAGCTTCTCCCAGGTAGGAGCCAGGTTCTTGCAGTCTACTTCAAGTTAGCTTTACGTCAAAGCTTGGCTGAAAAAAAGCAATCAACTTACGTCCGCACCAAGGAGCAGTGAACGCGACGAGAGCATTCTTGTCGCTGCCAATAGTCTCCTTGAAAGTCTTGTCGGTGAGCATCTCGACGGGGCTGGGCATCTCAAGCTTGCGCTTGGCCTTGACGCCGGTCTTCTCGGTGATGAAGTTGGTCAAGCTGTCCAGATCACGTCCGCCATTGTAGTCGGTAGGCTTGTCGCTCTTTCCGTCGAAGAACTTGAGTGTAGGGAAACCCTGGACACCAAATCTCTTTCCAAGGGACTTCTCGGCATCGGCGTCGACCTTGGCAATCTGGACGTCCTTGGTGGATGCAAAGACACCGGCGAGCTCCTCGTAGACGGGAGCAAGGTTCTTGCAGTGGCCGCACCACGGGGCAAAGAACTCGACTAGGGTGGGCTTGCCCGACTTGAGGACGACGTCGTCGAAGTTGGAGGGAATGAGGTCAAGGACGGCAGACTTGGCTGCTACAACGGCAGCGAGGCCAGTGAGCACGAAGCTCTTGACGAGAACCATGGCTGCTAGTTCTGTGATGTCACTGGTAAGAGAGAGATGGTTGTTGGGTGGTGAGGAAGCTCGTTGCAATTCAAGGAGCCGGTCTATCTAAATCAAATCAAGATTGATCAGGATTGATGGTTGCTTAGGAAAGCAGAAAATTGAATAAGACAGATTGTTCTCGCTGGAACAGGATGGAGACAAGATAACCTACCCAGGATGGGAGCTTGCTTACAATTCGCAAGTCCCGGTCGCTACGTAGGTGCGCTAGCGCAACAAGAGGCTCCAGACAAGTCCAACCTGTCAACTCCCATATGAAACCACTTTGGAAGGGGGAGTGGCGGCCCGTTATCGATAAGGATGGAACAGCTGAACTTCTGAAGGCACATTGAAGTTCATATTGATCAGATGCAACTGTGGTGATGTCCAGTGAAGTTTGAGAAGATGTACTTGAATGACATTATAAGCAATTGCCTAAGATTCCAAAGCTTATTCACTGAGAACAAGACGCTCAATCAAGCACTTAAGGCGACCTTGAAGCAGACGTACATACCATAACTTATTAGACTCAAGAGCAACATGAACCACTGAAAGAACCCCTTGGTGATCCCCCATCCTTCCTTGCTTGCATTTGACCTTGGGCTAGAAAGACCGAAAGGCCCATGCTCCAGTCCCCTCTCCCCCCTTTTTACGCTAGCGCTACGGCAAAAGCTAAGCTGGCTGGTTGGCTGTTGGCTGGCTGCTGCTGCTGACCTTGTGTGGCTGGTGACCCTCCCCACAGATCGTGGCTGGTGCAGCCCTTGCCAGATTCAGTCGGCCCGCTCTAGCGCACACCAAACCGCAATTCTGAAAATAATTCGGACTGGAACTTTCTCCATTTTGAAGGCTTCGCGAAACGAACGACCAACCCGACCAGCGCCCCTCCAGACGACACCCAGTCCACCAAGCACACCTCCGACAAGCTCTTGACAAGTTTCCGTCAACTCAAAAACCGCAATCATGTCTCACGAATCCGTCTGGAACTCCCGCCCCCGTAGCTACGGCAAGGGCGCCCGTCAGTGGTACGTCTTGTTGGATTGAAGAGAAATCGGAGAAGGAAGAAAGAGCAGGGACCGACAGTCAACACCCACGACGACGAACATATCTTCAGAAGCGACGGAGAATTATTGAGCTTGGGCTAATTTGTTTATCACAGCCGCGTCTGCACCCACAAGGCCGGTCTGATCCGCAAGTACGGCCTCAACATCTGCCGTCAGTGCTTCCGTGAGAAGGCCGCCGACATTGGCTTCGTCAAGGTACGAATCCCGCGACACCGAAAACCCTCGAACGCTACCCGAGATCCACGCCAAAGCAGAGTACTGACATGTCATCTAGCACCGATAAATGCCCGGCATCGCCTCCTCACCCCCTCACAACAACCTTTCGCGCTTAGTCATGGCATCTACGATACGAACGCGATTTTGCGGACGCGGACATGGAGTTGTCGGTTTTTGATACATGGAAAAGAAAAACATGGTTTTCCTCAGCATTGGCCCCGGTACCTGTGAATGGGCTCAGGTGGAGGAAATGTGCTCGGCTGTCATAGGGTCAGTCTAGATCAGCTTGACAATGCGCAAATGGGTTCGCAAATGAACACTTATGACCTGGAAGACTTGATGAATATGGACATTGTGATCATCCGACCTGGCCAGGAATCCGAAGCGGAGGATGATTTGGCAGTTGCCGCCCCCTTGCAGCATTCTCTGCTGCTCCACGATTCCCGCTACACGGCATCTACGAAACACAGGACAACTGCTGGAGGATCACATCTACGTGTCCTACCAGATCCGCACCGCTACAAATGCAGTTCCTGCAGTAACTCGACATTCGACGGCATCTCCGACGTGGAACGACTGAATTTGATCAGGTTCATCGATTCCCAAGCAACCAATGTCGCCACACTACAGCAACATCAATCGATTCCTATCTGGCTTTATTTCATACACCCTCCAGTGCAGCTCAGCCACAACAACTGCGGACTCCTCAACTCTCGCAACGCATTTGCAGTTGCAGATGTCACCAAAACGAATGCTGATTGATGTGAAACGATTCTGTGTAACCCATGATTTTGGACAGTGAATGGTATCGAGATGTCCTCGTAAGCCATCTCTTGAGAATGCGGACGAGCATTTTCGCTAGGTGACAATGCAATTCGTACGTTTTTGAGACTGCCTATTCTCCGGAAGTCCAAACTCAGAAACGTAATCTTGGTATTGCAATTAATTATGTCAGGGATATTGCACCGTAGTTATGGCTATAAGGATCCCAAAATCTTGTACCTCCCCACGAAGTAACTTCTGATATCATCGAAGTGTATATTAGTATTGCGGGATAGTAAAACACATCGAGTGGGGGGATTGCTGTTGACATATGACACATGGAGTTGGTGAATGTCAAATATAGTATTCCTACATGCGCTCAAATATTTGCCGTACTTGCGTGGTGAGACCTACCAAGAAGATATTAGGCAAGAAGTGAACAACACTATATAGACAATATCACACAAGAGACAGTAGCCCCTAAATCCCTTCGTTGACGTATCCTTGCTAGACTTTGAAGTAAATGCCACATGATAGACGAGAAAATATCGCCCGCCGACTATATACTTTGCTAACATGACGCTCGCGTAGTGCCTGCTTGACTTTGATTCGGAGTCTGGGATTCAAATCATGTTGCGGTCGGTTTTCTTTTAATCCGGAGTCTCGGGTTCAAATCACGTTGCGGTCGTGTTCTTTTACTCACGGAAACCCACATAACACATCGACTAAAGGACTGATATACTCTGACACTACATACTGAAACTACCTGCGTTCTTATTTACAGCCGAGAAAGAATATTAGAGCCACGACATCTTCTGGTCGTGTTAGCTTCTGTGTAGTCTCAGGGATAAAGACAGCTCGTGAGGGCAATAAGTGACCTGCCTTGTCGGCCACCGAAGTACTTATTCGCAAGGCAACAGCTCAGTATCTTGAGCTCCTGTACTCCCATTCTTCAAAATAGTATCGTGAACAGAGGTAGAAACTGGTTGACAGTAGAAACATAAAAGAATGTATCAGCAGCTCAGAAGACCTCGTGAGATAATTAACTCAAGGATCACCGTTAATGCTGACTTTCCAGGGCAGGCTCCCGGAAGCGTGACTCTGGTCACACGAATTTGCTCTCCCAGCTTTGATAGGCAGTGTAGCTCGGAGGTGGTATAGCTACCTGTGATGGAGAGCTGGGGGGTTTTTGAATCTCAAGTTGGCACTCCCGCCATTAGGCCGCGGCCGTAATTTGTTCTGCTTGGAAGTGTGCTCGTTTGTTGGCAATTATCTGCCCGCGTCAAAGAAAAGCGGATTCTGTTCCTTCCCTGTTTGCCTGGTGTTGTTCGCCCATGGGATGAAAGAATGGATTGTTGGTGCTGGCGGGACGACTGGGCGATCACTTGTGAGCATGGCTTGCAGCAGCTACTCTAGCACGTAATCAAGGCAGAAGAAAACTTATTCAAGAAGAAACGGCAGGATCCTGATGCAGATACGATTGAAGTGGTGGTATTGTCTGTGATATGCGTCCATGGAACATCAATTGTCAAAGACATTCACTACGCTTCAAGCCCATTATACCTTAGTGATCATTCGATCCATTGCAAGAGGAACCTAGTCTTAAAGACAAAGATCTATTCACTTTAAAAAAAATGAATAAAACTTCCAATAGCTATCTTACCCTCTCTAGGCATATGTGCCTGCCTCATCCATCGTAGTCTTCTAGGTCCACATGGGACCACGGAAATGTATTTATTGTATTGAGCTTCTATAGACTTGAGTCTCCAAGCATGTGATTTGGTTTCGCAGGAAAACGTATAACTGCTGCAACGTAAGTAAACGTTTGTCCAAAATCTCCCCAGGCAGATGAAGCATGTTGCCATGCACTTCCAACGCACTCAGAACCATCTAGCTCGAGAAGGTGTTTGACCGCATGCCCACCCCAGTGCGTGCCGGTGTGCTGGGATGGATAATGGACATAACATAGGACGATAAAGAGAGAGAAACAGAAAAAGAAATAGATAAAAACAGTAAAAGTGAAAGAGATATTGCTGGGACGATTTTCGTCCAAAGAAAAAAGCATAGTATAAACTAAAAGAACTTACAACCATAGCGAGCAAATTCAGGATTGCTGCCAAGTCCTCAAAATCTCCTGCGAGTACGGTCGGGGCCGGGAGGAAGCAAGAAGTCGTTGAGGCCGGCGTTGAAGGGGTCCGGCTGGCCCTCTGGGATATGTGTGGCCGAGAAGCAATCACGCCTCCCCCTGCGCCGCAAGAACCAAGCTCGAATAAGAGACCACGAGCCGGAGAGAACTCCGAGGTCCCGATCGATCTCACCGAAGAGACTGTCAAGAGGGCAAAGGCGCCACTTCGACGCATCTTATAGCTCAGCCCACAATAGTGTATTGAAACCAATAGCTTGGCATGTTCGTCCGATGGAAAATGATCACAAATATATTGAGCGGATTACCTCGTACATGTCCAGAAATAGTAGACAATAGGCGAATCTGCCTAAGAAGATACAAGAGAAACTGTATGTAGTGTATCATTCACATCATTCCCAACCGAAACCACCTCCATTCCCCGCTCGTAAACTTTGAAAGCCTTTCCCCTAGAATGGATATTCCTTCGTCCCATATATTAGCCTGAGAATCATCGGCTCCCTGCCACCTTCTCATCACGAGCACTTCCACGGCAGCCCGTCACGCTCGACAACATCGACTTTTCTCCTAAGCGTCCTCTTGAAGCTCATCCTGCCGCTAAAAGCAGCAGCAGCGCCCCTCCTCCTCTGACTCTCATAGTCGTTTTCTCTCTCCTCTTCCTCCTCGTCCTCCTCATCTCGATGATGCCAACCACCACCACCGCTACCTGTCCTCCTCAGCTCGTCCCTGGCCATCAGGGCAACGCACACGACCACCAACAGAATCAACAGCAGGTGCCAGGGCCTCCAGTCGCCGCCGCCCCCGAGGTGCGCGCCGCCGCCATGGGCAAGAGGGAACCGGTTCTCCAGGGCCAGCGACCGGCGGGCGTCGACGCCCCGGTTGGGCTGGCGGGCCCATTTGCAGAAGTCCTCGCCGCGGAGCGCGTATCTGTTTAGAGGCAGGATTAGTTCCTATTTTCGTCCTTTCTTCTCTTGATTCTTCTTCGCCCACGTGGGATGAGCTTGGGAAAAGGAAAGGGAAACAAATGTGCTTTGGGTATGTCTTTAACTCACTCCTCGCAGGCCAGTATGCGGCCAGTATACGATAATGCAGGCGCCATGTTCTAGAAATCCCGATCTGTATTGATAAGGGCGCGTTGCTGCAGATTTCCCAGTCTCTCAGGGAAGCCCAAGAAAAAAAAAAAGTGAGGCAGATGCAGGATGAAGAATAGTGTGCAGGAAAACAAATCACAGCGAAAGTCGGTGAGGGGGGCAATTCTTTTGCTCGTGGGAAAGGAAGGCTCTCTTCTCAATCTGTCGTGGGTTTGACGACAGACGGGAACCTGAGCCAGTGTCTCAAGGTGTTGTAACTTTATATTCCCGTGGGCTGTTCGCTGCTTTCGAGGGGGCGCGTGAGATCTGTGGGATTGCCGTTCTTTATTTAGAGTTCAATGATGGAGGAGGAAACTGCATGTGGACGATTTGCTTCTTTTCGCGGTCTACGTGACGGCTGCAAGTCGGGTTTGTCGCGTATTTCCCAATATATATATTACCGTCCCTCGCCTCCTCCCCGCGTCCTTCTTCCGTCGCGAGTTCGGTTCGGTTAGAGAGGGCCGCATCGTTGCTTGTAGCAAGACTGTGGTTCCCCCGATAGGCCGTAGCCGGTCGATATATTGGGGAGTGCAGCTCGAGTTGTCTCGTCTCGTGTCGTGTCGTGGTTGTACGACCCACGAAATCTGCCGATCAATGTTTCATTTACAGAGGATCCAGGGCACTGTGCTACTGCTGACGATTTTGCTCCCAAAGTGATACTCGTAAAGAGTAAGAAATGCATCAAGGTGGAATATTGTTGAGTTCAGAATGTTTTGTTCATTTTCGCTACCTGTCCTCATGTAGATTCTATAATACAGGGGGAAAAAGTTCGTGGGAGGGGAGATGGAGGGAAGAGTTATTCAAACAGGAGGCGGACCCAATAAAATTCCGACCGTACACAGGCTTCTAAAACAAGTATTATACATTGTGCCATTTCATGTACAGACCTCTTGGTAACTCCCCGTTTTGTGGTATCCCTCGTAAATGCCTGCAGCTAAGCCAGCTGCCCTCTCGTCCTGTTTTGCTTTCGTACACATTATGGGTAGCTTCTCTCATCTGTGGACCGCTTATGAGATGATGCGGGTGATGATACCGGTGGCGACAGTTCGGCCACCCTCACGAACGTTGACACGCTGACCAGCCTCGATGGCAATGGGGTTGTGCAGGTGGGCAACCATCTCGACGTTGTCACCGGGCATGATCATGCGGCTCTTGTCCTCGGCATCGTCGGGGAGGAAGAGAGCGCAAGACTCGTCGGCGGTACGCAGGAACATCTGGGGGCGGTAGTTCTCGTGGAAACCAGTGTGGCGACCACCCTCGTCCTTGGTCAGAACGTAGAGGGAGATCATGAACTTGGTGTGGGCCTTGACGGTGCCGGGCTTGACAATGACCATACCACGGCGGACGTCCTCGCGGCGGATACCACGGAGAAGCAGACCCGAGTTGTCACCGGCGCGGGACTCCTCGCAGGACTTCTTGAAAGTCTCGATGTCGGTGACCTTGGTCTTGATGATGTCGCCACCCTTTCCGACCAGCTCGACCTCGGTATCCTTCTTCAGGACACCACGCTCGACACGCCCGGAAACGACGGTTCCACGACCAGCAATGGAGAAGACATCCTCGACGGACATCAGGAAGGGCTTGTCGAGGTCACGCTCGGGGGTGGGGATCCAGCTATCGACAGCTGCCATGAGCTCGTCGATCTTCTGCTCACCAATCTCGGGCCTCTTGCCCTCCATGGCCATGAGGGCGGAACCCATGATGACGGGAGTCTCCTCACCCTCGAAGCCGTAGTGGGACAGCAGCTCACGCATCTCCATCTCGACGAGCTCCAACATCTCGGGGTCCTCAATGGCATCGACCTTGTTGACGAAGACGACACACTTCTGGATACCGACCTGACGGGCGAGCAGCAAGTGCTCACGGGTCTGGGGCATCTGACCATCGGAGGCAGCAACGACGATGATGGCACCGTCCATGTTGGCGGCACCAGTAATCATGTTCTTGATGTAATCGGCGTGACCGGGACAGTCGACGTGGGAGTAGTGGCGGGTCTCGGACGAGTACTCAATGTGGGCGGTGGAAATGGTGATACCACGCTTGCGCTCCTCGGGAGCCTTGTCGATGGCACCATACTCGAGGAAGCTGGCAAGACCCTTCTCGGCCTGACGCTTTGTGATGGCTGCTGACAGAGTGGTCTGTGGTTTGGATGGGTTAGCCGGAGTGTTCTCGGACCAGATCGTGAGGGTAGAAAAGCTTCTTTCGATGGTGTCGTTTCCTCGGCGTTGTAGCAACTCTGCTAGATAGAGTTCATCTGCATCCCTAATGATTGACTGACCTTTCCGTGATCGACGTGACCAATGGTACCAATGTTCACGTGAGGCTTCGATCTCTCGAAGACGGCGTAAGATCTGTAGATGTTGAGGGCCGCCGACACATTTTGCGACTTGAGCGAGTACTGGAGAGGGTTGGCAGCGCTGCCAGGTCGGAGGGTCTGGCGCGAGGCGCGCAGGAAAGGCGCCAGCGTTCTCAGAGCCGCAGGCATTGTGAAGATGTGAAGACCCAAGAGAAGATGGGGAACGAAATAATATCAAACAAGGCCGAAAGAGAAGGAGCGGAGAGGAAGAGGTGGAATGGGTGGGAATCAGAGCTGCTCAGTTGAGATCAACGTTCGTCACGTATGTAAAAGGTGCAAAAAATTATTATGTAGTTCGAGGCCCATCGCATCGTTTTTCGTCCAATGGGGATTAGTGCAAATGCCGCTTTTATTGCTTGGCCATGGTTAATGCAACGCTAGTGACGGCACAACTCATGCATATCTTCTTGATCATTATGCATTACCGCGAAAGCTGATTTCACGCTGGTTTCGAACAAAGAAGCTTTTATGATACTCGGGGTTATTTTATGACACATGGGTGATTCGACTCAGTATTTGAGGTTGTAAAGAGATACTACTATTATTGTTTTGATTATAAAGCCAGACGGAGGTATCATAAAAACTGGCCATACATGTCATAAGTCAAGCAAGTGAAAGTCGAGTGCGGCTGGGAATTATGTATCAGGCAACCTGGAGAGGGGTCAATGGGGGATCCAAATATTCGAAGGGCCAAGAATCCATTATATACACAAGATAAGTCGCAATTGGTATTTAAGTTTTTTTTTTTTTTTTTTTTTTTAAATGGAAGAGCAAAGTCCAGACACGCAGATTCGTGTCATTAGCTGCGCGGCCGAGCAGTTCAACAAGGCACTTGTCACCTCACAGCATGAACTAAATAGAGTCTCGATGCATTAGGAATGTCACAGGTCATATTCTTTCAAATCTTGTACTGAAGTCAAATTTGCATTCAATAGGTATGTCGCTGTCGTAGCTGTCATTAGGCCATTCCTCATTACTTTTTCCCGAGCAAGCAAGTCCAAGATGACCAGTTTATATGAATATGTCTTGCGTCCAGAGAGCCGAGCTCATCTCATCGTGATCTCCCCCAGAGTCGCTTCAATGAATGTACTTGGCCAATGGCCATGATGAGAGAATAATCAAGAAACATAAGAAAAAATGGGATGGATGGGAGTCTCTTTCTTTAGGTAGAGGCGTCGTAGGTGTATCTGATGTCGTCCAAGAAAGTCGCACCTCCCAGGCTGGGGTGGAGGACTCTGTCGAGGAAGACGGTGTTGAAGCGGACCGAGTCGATGCCCTGGAAACTGGAAGGAAATGTGATCTGGGTCATGGCGGCGGGGATTGTGGACACGGGCTCGTAGGCCACGGCGACGGAGCCTACCTTGACTCCCTTCTTGTAGGCGACGATGTTGACGGTGCACTCGCCGGGTGTGTTGCCCAGGACGCAGCCCAGGTAGATGGACGTGAGGTTGAACGTGCCGCTGGATCCGGTGTAGACGCTGGTGATGTAGGGGTACGGGTCGCTCAGGCGGTCCAGCTCGCCGTAGGTGAGAACGTTCGGGTTGGACTGGGGTTTGACGGCTTGGAGGTATTGCCCCTTGTCATAGATCTGGGCAAGTCCTGGTTTTTCTCGCGTGAGCGAAGTCCCGTCGGGCACGGCATCATGAATGAGTCTTACCGATTCCCTTGTAGTAGAGACCTCTGTTCGGGCCGTAACTGGCACTGACAAGATTGAGTCGGAGACCCGTGTCCGCGTCGAAGTTTTGCAGACCGCGCGGCTCAATGGGGTTCGCTGTCGCGAGCGAGGCGACCGCCAGGGTGATTGCAGACAGAAACTTCATTTTGTCAGATGTCAATGATGTCGTCGAGGAGATTTCACTCTTCTTGACCGAGAGATACTTTGCCAATGTGCGAGATAGTGAAGGTGGTGATGAGTCTGGCTTCTTGTCAATTTTTCTGAACTTGATGGGATCTTCCCTTGGGCTTTATAGAAGTCGCCTAAGCTGTGACATGTTCATCCTCTGAGTATACTCCAAATGGCTGGTGTTACCAAGAGGTTCTATGATTACGAACACAAGGTTTGGGAACAGCGATGGGTAGTGGAAGCTGAACTGATGGCTGCATTTCAACTGAGACACGGCCTAAGACGGCAAGAGGCCAGAGGATACTGTTCCATGAAGCTATTTGACACCTCGACAACCATGACTAGAAATTTCATTCACATTAAACATGTCTAATAGTAGACTATAGTCATAGTTGTCAGGAGTTAATCTTACTTGACTCAAATTGCAAGATTCCACCCGAGATCTATACACTTGTAGATCTTGAAGCCAACTGTCTGGTCATGGTTCATCAAAGGCGTTACTGTTCTGACGGACATGTTTGAGGATTTTCAACTCATGAGCCACTGGTCATCCTGCACAGCATAAATATATATAAAAAGCACAAGAAACGTCATTATTACAGCACACGTATAAGAATCACCTTCTTGGCCATGGCCTTGGCCCTGATTCCATCCGGCAGCAGGCACGCGAGCCGTCGACCCAGCCAAACAACGTCCTGAAGAGACTATCCTCGATAAGGTGGTTTCACCAGAATTGGAATTGTGTGTCATGAATTCGTTCTGGAAACTCCTGGCCTAGACGACTCGATCATGTGTGTCGTGGTCGTGGTATTGCTTATTTGTGCCAGCTCGGATAACGGGGCAATGACGAGGCCCGATGCAACGGTAACGATATGCAGACTGCGTCCTGCTGTTTCTGTAGCGGGATGGGAGTATAACGTCTTTACGGACTTAAGCCTTGTCGACTGTGCATTTGCCAAGAATGGCGTTCTTTCTAGAGGGATTTCTGTATACCGCCTGTCGTATTCCCGGGGTGGGGCATCGTCGTTGTATGGTCGTCAGCTACCATTTTTAAGGTTTGTGCTTACCAGTGAGGTTTGCCGTTGGCTTCCTTTGCGATATATCAAGACTGTCTTTCTACGCCTAGTTCTTCATTGCACTAAGTCGTCGGGTGCACAGCTTTGTCATAAGGAATTGGTTCAAAGGTACGATACATGTCCAAGTCCGCGGAGGGTTTGCCGAGATCACAGCCTCCAGACAACGGATCCCGATTTCCCAGCCATTTCAAGCTAACAAGAGTCGAATCGTTCAAGTCTACAAAGCTAGCACACATCACCTTGGACGAGGCGGGAACGGCAGGCATCTCGGGGAGTCAACGCTCCGGCGGGTTCGCAAGAATCAACCGACTTGCACCAGTCTTTTCAGCCTCACAGAACTTAAGATTTCGACACCTCATCTTGCCGTGTCTTTTTTGGAAGTCGACATGCAGGTAGAGAAAAAGAAGTTCGGTGTCGCATGACGGTGTCGCGTGATCGAAAGGGTTTATAGAGTAAGAAGTCATGCACGGTATTTTAATATGGCCTCGTCACCAATATACTTGGGGAAAAGAGCACGACGGCAGAGATACCAAAGTTGGGCGAGACAAAACCCAGACACGCATGAAGGATTATGTAGCTGGGTATCAAAGAAGCCACTGAGTCCCAGCAGTCAACCATGACTTAATTGTATAGACTGTAGATGAGGACTAAGGCAGGTGATGATAATAATATAACATCCTGTCACTGTTCATTTGCATAAGTGTACCTGCATAACTTGTGCCTAGCTTCGCAGTGCTTAAAGGGTGTGCTACCTGCACTTATGCTCAAGACAAGCTCCCAAACCAGGTCATAGCTTGGACCTTAAAGCAGCGCCACTCTTCATGGGCCTCAAAACGCGCTCAGAGTCGTGTACGTACTCGAATGAGATGTACCAAATGGTTCGATTCCTAGACATTTGGGTAGCGCCAAGCAGAGAGCATCCAGTTTTCTACAATCATTCCGGTGTTGGCCAATCAGATTCTATCAATTAGACATCTCACTACTTATTCTGTACGGTATACTTCATGCACAATTTCACAATTCACAACATGGTCGAAAATCACGTTCTCGTAAGCTTTCTCTTATTGAAGTTTTAGGTCTTATCAAAGCAATTCTGATGCCAATATACTAATTGACATCCCGATGCCTAGGTAATTTTGAGACCGCTCAATGACACACAAAAGGCCGGTTGTGGCTCCAAGCCATAGAAAGTCTTTGCGCAGGCGCCGTCGGAAGCAACACCAAAAGGCGCAAGCCAAAAAAGCCAGGTGCCGAGACCGTATGTATACGTGATTGCCTTTTCCAGCTTTGAAGACCCGAAGCATTATGTAATGCCGTGATATCTTCATTGTCATCGATCAGTGGTTGGTATTGCGCGAGGTATACAATAGCACAACAGTTTCAACATCACCAGAAATGAATATACGAAGTAAAAGAATGTTGGTGGTACCGTCAATTATCTCGGTGCTATCTACCTATACATTAGTACGACGCAGGTATTCTTTATCATCGATATTGGCCAAATCAATAAAAACCCAAAAGCTGCATTTTCTTTGCCTCCTCGGGACTGTCGCCTGGCTCGGCGCCACCACCTCGAGAAAATGGAAAGTTTGTGTGCAGTATACCGGCGAGCCTCGAAAAAGCATTCGGTTCCTTCTGCGTAAGGAGCGTTGAGTCCTTTCTCTACAGTTCTCTTCATTATATTCCCAAATTTCGATCGTCTTACTTTGCTTGATAGAGGGGATGCTGCCTCCGAATAGCTCTGCAGGACGGGCACAGAGTGCCAAACATGAAGAAAATGATTCCAATGTCAAGGTAGCTCGTTCGACATCGCAGAATGCAAAGACTCTTGACGTCTACCTATATGTCTTGAACATGACCATCGGCAGCGGAAGTCAGTCGGCAACATCTCTGCGCTCTTCAGTATATCGTCACTCACGACTCTCTAGTATTTTCCCTGCCATCGGGTGTTTTTGCCCTTAATGGTTCCGTCGGAATCACACTCTTGTTATGGCTGGCCGGTCAGTCATCCGGATTCCACACATTGATCCTTGCTCTTCTGGCTGACAGTCTCACCAGGTGCGATTTTCTCGGCCTGCGGTCTGGCCGTGTATGTAGAGCTTGGCATGGCCATGCCCCGATCTGGCGGCGAGAAGAACTATCTCGAGCGAATCTACCGAAGGCCAAAATACTTGTTTACCTGCATCATCGCCATGCTCTACGCTCTGTTCGCCGGCAGTCCTGCTAGCTCTCTCGCCTTTGGGTCATACATTCTACACGCAGCTGGCTACGCTGACGCCAAAGAGCGATACGAGTCGCGAGCTGTCGCCGTCGGCTGCGTGTCGATCGCCGTTCTACTACATAGCCTGCGACCGAAATGGGGTCTTCGGGCCATCAAGACTCTGGCGTTCTTCAAGTTCGCGCTGCTCACGGTCATCATTTGTGCCGGCTTCGCAGCTCTGGCCGGGAAGCGACAGAGCCCTGACCCGGGCAACTTCCAGCACCTGTTCGCCGGCGCCGGCTCTTGCGACCTGCACGGGTACGCGACGATCCTCCTGCGGCTGAGCTACGCCTACGGCGGCGCGACCGCGGTCAACAACATCCTGACCGAGTTCCAGAATCCCAAGCGGGCGCTGTCGGTCGCCGCGCCGCTGGCCCTCGGCACCGTCGCCGTGCTCTACCTGCTGGTCAACGTGGCCTACTTTGCCGCGGTGCCGCGGGACCAGTTCGTCGGCGCCGACGTCGTCATCGCCGGCGTCTTCTTCCGCAACGTGTTCGGCGGCGCCGCCGCGGCCAGGGTGCTGTCGGCGCTGATCGGCTTTTGTAATCTGGGCAACGTGCTGGCCGCCAGCTTCGATGCCAGCCGCATGATCCAGGAGCTCGCCAAGGAGGGCGTGTTGCCGCTTAGCCATCTCTTTGCCTCGAGTAAAGGGGACGGGGCCCCGATAGGTGCTGTAAGATACCTACATCACCTACCACGTTTGATATCAATATCGAGGCGCTCAGTTTTATCTGGTACAATACTGACCACCCTCCCATCTAGTTGGCTCTGTGTTGGACGTCCACAGTCGTCATGGTATTGGCGCCGCCTCCCGGACCAATCTACAATTTCCTGATCGATGCGTAAGTTGAACTGATATACCACACACATTAACGACTTCGATTGCCTTACTGACACCACGGACTTCTTGTAGGACCGTCTACCCGCGCATGGTTCTGGCAACACTCGTAGCCTGCGGCTTCGTCTACCTGCGCCTGAACCCGCGGGAGGACTGGTCATCGCCGCTCGAGGTGCCGCTCGTCGTGCTCGCCGTCTACGCCGCCCACCACTGCCTCGTGGTCGCCATGCCGCTGGCGTCCCGGCAAGACGGAAGCGCCATGCCGCCGTGGCTCGCGCCCGTCATCGGGCTGAGCATCCTGGGCGTCGGCGTCTTGTACTGGGTCGCCTGGGCCAAGATCTTGCCAAGGGTGCGCGGGTACCGCGTCGAGGCCTGCAGGACCGCGGGTGAGGACGGTTCGGAGATGGTCGAGTTCAGGAGGGTGCCGAGGATTGCGGTGAGCGAGATGGGCGAGGTCAAGTCTTGATGTCCTGGGGAGGCCTGGAGCTTCATTCCTGTGCAGAAATCGATGTGTTTGAAATTTCGCGTGCAGTCAAGGCAAACCAGACTTCCCTCTACCGAAGAGTCGGCTCCGCATGAAGCCAGAACACCTTGGCAATGGATACCCGCCCAGAAGAAGAGGCCTTTTTCTTACGAATCCCTGCATCCGGGTCCCAAAGAGCTTAATTACATGGTTATTCTTTGTGTATGTTCATCCGATACACACTTGAGATGGTGAAAGGGTCCTTGATACTCTGCCCAGCCCTTGGCCGTTTTCCCCTGGGGGAAAAAAGCTTTCGGCGATACACCATCGTCTCTTGCACGTAAAACACAAATTTTGAGCCAAGATGGAATTCATTTCTACCGAGCACGGGGTAAGTTCCATTTTCTATTAGGCTCTTTTCTTTCGGACCCGAATCCTACATTTTAAAGGAATGCAGGTAGTATTTTTAGCCTCTTGTAGGATGGCTGCTTCACGATAGTGTTTGGTCCTGCTTCCTAGGGGGCCCTTGTGATATTATAAGAGTTGAGGGCAAGCTAGAAGATAAAGAATCGATATATCTATTTGAGCAATACACTTGCACGTTGAAAAAGCAAGACAGCCTGGAATGTCCTACAATAGTTGTATTTGGGTATCATACAAAATAGCCGTTATCAAGGCTTACTGACACTAGATCAGACTTCATGGATGCGTGTCTTCATGTCGAGGAGCTTGTCGATCAATATATGATTGTGGAAACTTACAGTCGATTCAGCGAAGATTCAAGACTGATAAGAAAATTGCCAACTCTTGTAGAAAAGGAATATTTGAATGTACAAGAATATAGGATCAAGTGCTACTCCGTACTGTTGATGGAGCTAGATATATCAAAGCAATTGGGAAATGATCTTCATCACGATCAGACGAACACTGAATGGAAGGGTCAACACGAAGGTCGCAGTCTGATGTTGGCACTGACTGAGCTCTCCAATCCCTAGAACTAGAACATTTTCCTTCGTTCATGTCAATCCAGTATTTTGTTTTTGGTCATCTTGCGTACCCCGTATTCTTGCAGATGGGAAGGTGGACCCCAGGTTCTTGCCAAGCTCAGTGGGGTGGAGTCACTGTTTGTACTAACCAGCCACTGTAGCATTTCAGGGCAGGAACCAGCTTCATCAAATGTGCTTTTGTTGACTTCATCCTCACAGGATTCTTTCGCATCGGGTCGCAAGGGTCGTGCCTATCTGAAATGAGCTCGAGAGACGGCTTCATCGCATATTGACTTTCACGTCGCAGGAGGCGTTGATCTGTTGCCGCCCGCGGCCACTTGCCGGCAATCCTCATGGCTCAGAGACTCTTCCTGCTGGCCGATCTCTTGGCCCTGCCTCATGTTTCGTACACCAAAAGTCTTGGGCGCCCAGGATTCTGCAAGACCGTTGCATTCGACTGACAAGGCTATGATGGTCAATCTCCGTCTTGGTATCGGCGTGGAAACACGGGCTTAAAGACTACCGATCTCGTCCTGAAGCATGGCAAAAGCTTGGATTCATTCTGACCCCACGGGCGGGTTCCAGTGGGAGGAACCTGCGCGCCCGTCCCATTTCGCAAAGATCGTCTGGGCCTCCTCGCCCGCTATTACCAGCATACCAAGATCGGGGTAACAAGACTACGACGGTGGTCAGCAGAGGACACTGCCTGCCGCCTGCCATCGAAGGCAAGATGAAAATCCATGTGCACGGCCGCACGAAATCCACCGAGATGGCGACATTCTCAGGTTTTTAGGTCTCTTGCACAAGCATTGACTATGGCATTTTCCGAGGCGCCGACTTCTTGGCTCCGTCTGATCGCCTGTGACTCCAGCTGACGACGACGCAGACACGCCCACATGGCGTTCTATCTACTCTGTATGTTGTCTACTGCTAATCTTTTACCGCCCTGGGTGATATATCACTTGGCCAACAACGCGTTCTTCCCTCGCGGGATTCGTGGGAGAGGAGCGTAGGATTGCAACGCATCGAAATTGTTTGAAGCGCCTGGGTGCGCTGCACACTGGGCACATCAAGAAGCACCCCAGTGGGTTCTCGATCGTCGTCACGCACAGAAAACCCTCCACTTGCAGCCGGCACTTCATGATCTGGGGGAAAACAACTCGAATGGACATGTCCTCCCGGCGGTTCGTGATCCTTGGGGGTATCTGTTTCTTCAGCCGCGACCTATCAGGATTCAGCAGTCTCTGTTCAGTATGGCTGCTAGTGCTTGAAACATCCAGTAGCGGGTTACACAATTCCCCCTTTGGGTCTTGGCTATACCATATTCGCGCTATACTATCGCCTACCAGCGACCCCAGATACCCAAGACGGGTCCTATGCGGAGAGCCTCTCGGACCAGACGGTCTGGCCCCAATCACGTTGCTGAAATCCTCGTGGGAAGTGCACAAGACAGCGACAAGCCTGTCAGTCTGAAAACGATGAAAGCTTCTTCAACCTCGGTGCACTGGGCGCGGAGTTAGCGTACTTGGGTGCTTGGCATGGTGCTTGGCAGGTCTCAAGACTGATTGACCCACTCAGCTCTCACATTGTCTTATTCCAGCGCTGGAATATCTTGCCGCATTGACGCTTCAACCATACTTGGCAGCCTCAGCCAAGAGCCTCGACGCAACAGCACTTCCAGCTTGCGAGGCTGCTTGCTGCTTGCTGCTGGACTTCGAAGACTCCCTCTAGCCCGTCCAGCGCGTTTCAAGCGAGGCTAACGTTGTTTGTCCTGTCAGTCTTTTGCTTTGCGTGGCCCAGACCGAGCCTGGACTATACGACCCCAGTGTCCATGCTGCACTATAGCTTCTGCTCCAGCTTATTTTTGTCATCGATACCCACGTCTGGAAACAGCTTGGCAGAGCAGGGACATGACTCTCGCTATGTTGTTCCTCTATCACTTGGCACTCTGGAGTTCCACCCCCGAATGCCCAGACTTGTTGCTGCCTCTTGGTTGAGTCTGCCGGTATATATGAAGGTCATCATGGCACCTTCAGTTTCCATTTTTGTTCCTCAGCTGCGCTCAAGTCCAGAATCTGATCCTTTCATTCGGTTACTATTTCTTTCATTCTTCCGCTGGTCGTCGCTGGTCGTTTATTCATACTATTATTAGCCAATCTTTCTCTTTTCGAAGCTCCACTATATCCCATATCAGCTCTCTCATAATCAGTTAAAATGGTTAGCTATCGTCTCGTCGCTGCTGCCGGCCTTGTGGCTTCGGTTTACGCCCTCCCTTTGAACATCAACCTTGGTGCTTACTCGCCCGCCTTGTAAGTCCTTTCGTGATGCCCACGGTCTGTCCAGCAGAAGACACTAACTCCTATACAGGGTAGTCGGTGATGGTGAAATATCTTTCGGAGGAGGTCAAGATGTGTCCCAGCTCTTCAACACCCTCGAGGGTGCCGCTGTCAACGCCGCTACCGGCCAATCCAACACCAACGGTGCTGCACAAGGTGCTGCCGCCAATGGTGCTACCCAGGCTGCCGCTCCAGCTGTGGCCGCCGAGGCCGTCACGGCCCCGGTAGCTACCACTCCAGCAGCCGTCGTCGCCACCGAGGAGACTCCCGTCGTTGCCGCCAACCCTGCAACCGACTCGACACTCTCTGAGCAGGGTATGTTTAGAACCAAGGATTAGTTTGTAGCTTGACGATGCTAACGGTTTGACAGCTGCTTCCATCTCCACCCTTCAGGGTATGGGCAAGGAAATTGCTCCCCGCGAGGGAGAGAGCCCCAAGGCCAAGCGTGACCTTCAGGGATTCGACCGAGCTCTTCAGTATGCCGAGAACGCCTTGACCAAGGGCCCTGTCGTCCAACTCGGTACTGGTGAGGGTGGCGCTGGTGTCGGTATCATCGTCGACAACAGACCTACCGGAGCTGCCGCTGCTGGCACCGCCGCTGGTGCTGCTGCTGCCGGAAAGCGTGACGAAACTTCTGCCCCGCAACCCCGCCGCCGAACTACGAAGGTCACCACCATGTACGTCCGCCGTGGCGTCCCAGAGAGTATGTGTCCCCTTTACCGGATCTGAGAACACATGAGAGTGAACTCGTTAGCTGACTCGTATTCCAAGATCTTCAGGCATCTGAGCTCGAGACCCGTGACCTCAAGACGGTCTCGATTCCCTCCGTCGTCTCTGCCGCTCTGAGCAAGAAGAGCGAAGACTCATCCGAGGAGAAGCGGGACAGCACAAGCATCGACGCCATCAACTTGAACGTTGACGACCCCCAAGGCATCACAATGACTTTCGTCGAGACATCCGAAGACGACGCCGAGTGAAGAGCGCGCCTAGATCGACCTTGAGAAAACAGACAAAATAATGACAACTTTAATATCGTGCCAGCGCCTCCATACGCTGCTCGAGATTGCGCACACGGCATACTGTTATGCATACTGCATAACGGCAAGCGATAATAGATACCCGCCAAGAACTCTGTCGAAGAGTAGAACGGACGCAAGCCCTTCGAGTCGGAGGCAGTATACACGCAATAGGCGGGCAGAGCGGGATGGATGGGCTTCTCTTTAGAGCGACATGAATTTTTATATGGTTTAAACATGGGCGTTTAATCGACCATGGAGGCGGAAATCTACTGACTGCGAAAGAGCAAATAGTGGGAAAGCTTCCTGGTCAGAAAAAGACGGCTATCTGTAGTATGAATTTGAAATGACTGGCAATTCTTTTTGCTGGATTCTGGACAAAAACTTCACTCTTCTCTCCTCGTATCTGACATGATTTCCCATTGACAAACGATACTAACATCAACATTCATCAGTACTGAAAAGAACATGGCCCAACAACAAGATAATTATCCAGGAATATGCACGAATATCATGTCATTAAAAGAGTTATCCCAACTATGGAGCGCATGAGACCTAAACAGCCTGATCATCCCTGGTGCGAGCCCACGGCAGGATGTACACCCGGAATGTGGCGAGAAACAGTTTTGTTTCTTGTATCAAATCGCTCTTTCAAGGCTCTGACCCCCATTCCCACGTTTCAATGCGAGTGGCCTTTGACTCCAGAGGTCTCCACCATGGTATATAGGGTGGGCAAGAGTCTCTTCTCTTGTCTTTTATCTATGGATTCCTTGGCATTGTCGCAGGACTTTTCTCTACGGCAGGGTCCTAGGTATGCGGCTCTGCCGTGGTAAATGGGGCTCCTGACTTGCCGATTGGGGAGGGATCGGTGAGCAAGGGAACAAGAAGGCAGGCCGGCCGTCTATTGGATGCACATTATGCACTCGTGCCAGGGCCAGCGTCGCCTGTTAGTCCTATTTTCTTGGCTTTCTCGGAATTTCAGCAGAATTGTCGGAAGTATTCTGTTCTTTAGCTATTCTATTGTACGAATTGATCATTTCGTTCCCTAGGTCAAGATGGCCATTGTCATCTGTGTCAGAGAGGGTCAACCTGCCGGGTGCTGAGCTGCGCCTTCTAAACGCCTATTGAAATGAAATGTAATGGGCAATATATAGTACAATCAATAGAACATTCCCTTGGTAGTCACAACATGTCATACTAGAAACCTTTATGCCGGGTATTACACAAATCAATGACTTTGATCCATTCTATGCTAACACCTCCTGGCAGACCGTAGCTCTGGGGAAGGTGAGAAACATAGTACGCGTCGTTTGCAAAGGCAGGCGTCACGCCCATGGTGACGAGGCGATCTTTCTCGGCGCGGACGCGATTGTATAAAGTAGATGCGGTCTCGATGCGGACCGTGTTGTTCGAGGCTGCTTCCGACAGCAGCGCCGTGATATCGATGGTGTTGTTGCCGCCGATGAGGTGTACCGGGCTCATCTGCACTCCGTTGATCCAGACGCGGATGGAATCCGTCACCTGGCCGAGGTGCAGGAGAGCGCCCAGCTGTACTCCGGCGGTGGTGGGCGTGTCGAAAGATGTTTCGTAGTGACCAATACCGCTGACGTTGGAGAGGAGTTCCGGGTCTAGGTCTTTCCAGTAGGCCAGACCAATGTCGGTGTAATAGTAGTAGTCAATGACCGTCTCGACGTCGGAGAGGTTATCAGAACCATGCCAATCTTCAATCGTCAAATTCCAGAGCGCAAGTTCGGTCGTGGGAGGAGCGACAAACTCATCGGTGAACGTTTTGCCTGACGAAAGCGTGATCGTCGAGGTTCCATTTGCAAGATACGCCGTGACGCTTGTGCCGTTGCCATGTGAAGTACTGGAAAGTCCCACTACATTTCCGGAGGTGTCGACGACTGTGTCTGTCGGAGGCAGTGGGAAAAGGCTAGAGCGAGACTTGATTGTTTCTGGCCTTGCAAAGGCTATCATCGTTGTCTGGTTTTGTCCGAGAGTGACCGGTATGCACAAATTGGAACCGTTGGTTGTGTACTGAAGGACAGGTTCGATGGTCCCGGTCCAAGCATCAAGCACAAATGGATAGGATCCATTCGTGTTTTGAAATTCGACGTCAATAGTCGTCTTGTTTGCGCCGTTGTTGTACAGCCAAGCCACATCGGTATCTTCCCCCTTTCTCCAAAAGGAGGACCACTCGCTGACGTTCGTGGATGCGGCTGCCAGTGATATGCGTGGCCTCACATCCAACGCTGACAGGGTTGTGATCAGCTCTTCGACTGTATCGACGATGGCGACATTTGCAAAGCGACCACTGACCACGTCGGACATGGCTTCGGATACTTGTTCCGCGTCCCCGGACTTTTGCCCGATGGATGTGAAATCGGAATTGCCGAGGAAGATGATCGGTAATCCTGCTGTTGCAAACTCGTTGATCTTTTGCGCAGCAGATACTGTAATCTCGGTTTGATTGTTGAAAATCAGAGCTTTGTAGGCGGGGCCGCCCGGGACAAGAACGCCATCGGAGACGCTGACATCGTCTTGCTCAACGTTTCCCGGTCCAATGTAGTCCAAGTTGAAACCGACCAGTCGCAGATCGGCAGAAATACTGCTCTCTTGGTTGCGGAATACCGGCGCGTACTCGTAGAAAGCCAAGTCCACCTGTGGCGTACCAGCTTGCATAACCATTTGCGTGCGGGCGATATAGCTCAGCGTCTCGTTGATGTGACGCCAGGCCGGCTGGCGATAGCTCCACATCTCGGTGTAAATGTACGAAAACACAGCAAAGCCAGGCCATGACGTGGACGCAAACGGCCCCGTGTATGGATAGCCGTGAAGCACATTCATGGAGATGCCGCCGGCAAAACCTCTGCGCACGATGCCAAGAAGATCTGTTAATGATTGCGAATAGCCCGACGACGCCACAGCACCGGCTTCGGACGAGACCACTGCAGTACCGCCTATGTGTGCCGGGCCGCTGAGATGCAGGTAGTTATCTGGCCTATCCTTGAAACCAAGAGATTCGCCCTCAGGCGCATCTACAAGTCGTGTGGCATTTGACTTAGGAATTGTCAGCAAGCTATCCAGCCAACCAGTTCTTGATAATTTCTTGATGTTTTTAGCGGGAGGAGGGAAGAACAAGAGACTCACCATGTCGAGTGGAAGGTTATATGCTAGTTGCGCAGAATAGTTTAAACCTCGTGAATGCGCCCACAAAGTATTCGCATTCAGATACTCGTGGTAACCGCGCTCGAGAGTCAGGCGATAGTCGTCGATGCACTTATCCGCAGAATTCACGTCGGTTGCCGCGGTGAAAGATTCGTCGTAAGGCAGGACAGAAGACGCCCAAAAATTGCTTTGCACAATGAGATAGGGAAGACAGAGTCCAATGTCGTAGCCGCGATCTTCTTCAAACATATCGGGGAGGGAGTCCGTCCAGAAAAGGGCACTTTGCATTTCCATGCTATCTTCCCAGGCTGTCGTCATGCGAGTCAGCATTTCATACTTGAGCACTGGCACGGCGACTTACCATAATTTCCAACTTGAGCTAACAAATCTTTATCTTCTTGTGTCGGAACGATGACATCGTCATAAAAGTTGGTCATCAAGTTGGATCCAGCAGCACTGAAATGATCGACAATCCACGAGCCATTCTGGATGTAGTTGCGCGGGTTTGAGCCTCCGGCGATCGAACGCTGATTTGTGAAGCGTTGATACCATGCCATAATCCTCCATGACGTTCCGTTGGTAGAAGTAGGCGCAGTCCATTCCAGTGATCGTGACTCCTTATCGACCTGGCCGAGGATGTCAAGTACTTGTCCAATTCGTACATTACCATCCTGCTCTGTGAGGGGTGAAATGTCAGCTATGCCAGTGGCCTTTTTTTAAAAAAAAAAAAAAAAAATTTCCTTTCTTTGATCTAACCAGCTGACTTGATCAGATGTATAAAGGTTCGAACACGCTTACCAGAGATCACCTCTACGGCGAGTACATAGCTTAGGTTCTGCTGTCCAAATTCAAGGCAAGGATATTGAGAGTAATCCAACTCTGCGCTTTGGGGCTGCGAAGATAAAGGAAGCGTTCCGTTAAAGGTTTCCCCTGCACTGAGCGAGACGTTTGCATATGCCTAGAGTGAAACGTCAGCCATAAGGTGTTGATATGGGTGAGATGGTGCTGTTTTACCAGATGAACCGCGAGTCCATTTGTTTCGGGGTCGGCAGGAACACCTTGACCTTGGTTTGCACCCACAGCAAAATCCATGAGAATCCCAAGGTCAGACGCCGAACTCATGGCCGCCTGGTTGAGGTTCAGAAATGCCTCGGTACCGTATCCCACATCGGACCAATTCGTCGGGGCGCCTCCAAACTGGTAATACGGGAGCCATTCGAAGCCACCAGCTCCGGCTTCCGCGATTGCCTGAAGATCTTGCTTGACATATTCGACATTTGCACTGGCATCAGGCAACCTTGGGGCACTCCATTAATCACAGCAATATGATGAGGCGTGACGGATCCAGGAAAACTTACCAATACCGAAACTTTGGTCGGAACCTGGCTTCAGGACTATCAAATCCATCTAAGATGTAGCCTTGCGCTGTCGCGGCTCGATTAGCCAAAATCAACGTCGGCAGGACGATTGACCGCATGTTGTAAGGGTGAGAATGCGACTGTACTTTGCGCAATAGTAGCTCAAGTCTAAGTCCATGAAGCAAAAGATTCCGACAAGATAGTGGGCGATCGAGGATACAATACTTTATATGGCTATGACAACAACTCAGTCCATGAAGTTACAAACATTGCAAGGTCACTATAAGCTCGTCTGGAATGCACTGAAATCGAAAAGACAATTGACGGAAGTACGTAATGATCAAAGCCAAGAACGCCAACTCGAGTCTAGATCGAGTAAAACGCTTTATACACAGTAGGCAGTGTTGCGAAATTGCGATTCATTACGTGGTATCATAAGGCGAGCAATCGTTTGGCTTCCGAGGCATTTTGGTGGTCTTGCGAGTTCCGCGTATTTAAAATGCTATTGATTCGTTAATCGTAGAGTGTGAATGGCTTAGTAGCTTGGTGGTATATTACCGTAGCTTAGAGTAGTCTGATCTAAAAGAGTAGTCTTCTGTATTGTATGGAACTTTGCTTATACGCGTTTAACAGTTGCGGGGTCAAGCCCGATACGCGGAAATTATACAACTGATGTAAAGTAGGTAATATTCGTTTATAGCAGGGAAGACGTCGGGAAATTGCCGTGTCCTCTTGCCCCGCATTGATACCGATAGCGGTGTACTCGTAGCAATCAATGACCGTCTCGACGTCGGAGAGATTATCGGAACCATGCCAATCTTCAATCGTCGAATTCCAGGTCGCGAGTGAGATGATCGACAATCCAGAAGCCATTCTGGACGTGTCTGGAGGTAATGGGGATCCGGGAGGACAACGGACGGGTTGAGCGCGGAGGACTATACGATGCGGTACTCGGCGCTGATCAAGATCGCGCGGGTCGTGGTAGTAGCTCAGCCTGTAGTCAGTCTAGAGAAGGAGCAGGCGCACAGTGTCTTCATGGCTATACCACACTCGGTAGTCCACGATAGCGGTGTCCAACCAAATTCGTCTGCATAATAATCGACTTACAGGGTTGTGGTTGATTATATTACACTTAAGGTCTTCGCAAAATACTACACAGTTGGCAAGATGCCTATAAGCAACCGAAGCCCTGCACCTCGGACCCTGCTGTGATTGGCTGTCACGATTCATTTGATTTAACTCGGCAAGTATTGGGAGCCTTCGCCCCGAAAGCGATAGCGAAGCAAATTTGTGAACAGGAAAGTAAATAGCCTGGAACTTGATGTAAAAACTCCGTGTTATCCTGAGACGCTCTTGCTTTTGTTCCATTCGTTGATTCAATCACTAATTGACATTCGGCACTAAATCGATGGCGTTGTTATACAGTTTGGCAGCACTTGTGTTGTCAGGCCTCGCCCTTGCAACAGCACAATCGACACACACGACCAAGCTTGCCTTTTCAACACCGCCATACGACATTGCTACCGAGGCGAATCTAACCGAATTTCGGATCGAGATCCCCGACCAAGACATCCAAGAACTAGATACATATCTAAGACTGTTCAAGGTTCCTAAACAAACTTACGAAAACAGCGCCGCAGGTTGGTTTTTTGGTGTACAACCAGATTGGCTCGTCAGTGGGGTCGAGTACTGGCTGCACACTTTTGATTGGTACAGCATCCTAGCCATATAATCGCCTTTCCATCAACTTTGAACTTACAAGACCCGGTTGAAAAGGCGGAAGGAAGAGGAAAAGCTTAACGGCATCCCTCAATTCAAATTGGCATTCCGGGATGATGACGGAGAGGGCTACTCTGTGCATTTTGCCGCCTTGTTCTCAGGAAATAAAAATGCCACTCCGATCATTCTGAGCCATGGATGGCCAGGTGAGCATGATGAACTAAATTTTTCATCTCTGGTACATACGGCGTCTCTTTTGTAAGAGCACTGACTAACGAGGCTTGCCCACAAACTCATAGACTCATACATGATATATATGCCCATACTGCAAAAGTTGCAGCAACAGTATGCGGACGCACCCGATCAGCTACCCTACCATCTCATCGTTCCGTCGCTGATCGGCACCGGATTTTCCTCTGCTCCTCCGACCTCGAAAGCTTTCTACACGACTGACAATGCACGGCTCTGGAACAAACTCATGGTTCACCTTGGCTTTGGTGAGAAGGGTTATATCGCCCAGGGCAACGACGTTGGTACCATGATTTCAGAGTATATGCTCTCGACGTATGATGAATGCAAAGGTACGCGAATCCTACAAACACAGTCGAATGGAAGTTGACGACGCTATATCAGCATCTCATGTCACACTTTGGTGGGGCCATCCAGACTATAACTCTACCACCGAGCTTCCAGCCAACGATTTGGAGATAAACGCACTGCAGCGCATGGCAGAGACCCGCGAATGGGGCACAGCAAATGTCCTATTACATTCAGCTAGATCTAGTACGGCTGCCTTGACAATCGGAAGCAATCCGATTTCAATGCTTACATGGTATGGTAGACTTCCATGTGGACTTGATTCTTATTCTTACTCGCGCGCAGGATCGGTGAGAGAATGGTGCTGTGGTCTGATCCAGGTAAACCTTTATCATACGACGTGATCATTCCCAACGTCGCCTTGTATTGGTTCACGCAGACATACCCAACGTCGTATTGGTGTTATGCACAATTTCGAACAAAGGTACTTACTTGTGACCATCTTGTCTCGACAACCTTGACACCTTTTGAAGGCATTTATTAGTCAAAGGCGCGTTGCTGACTTACTATAGACTCCTGATAACGCTACGTTGCCTGGATTTCCTGAAAACACCGGGAAGCCTAAGGGATATTCCTGGTTTCCTAATGAGGTTGGCGATCCACCGAGGTCTTATTTCGAAGCAAATCGCGACGTGTTTACTTACTTCTATCAACATGACAAAGTAAGTCATTCATACATACGTACATATCAAACGAAAACTGCTGATCAGCCTTTGTGTATAGGGTGGTCACTTTAGCTCAACTGAGCAACCTGATATATTTTGGGCTGATGTTACGGATTTTGTCTCCCAAGTCTGGGAATCTTGAGCATTCAAGTCAACCTTTTTTTTTTTTTGGGGCAGTGTGGTAGAGCACGTATTGTAGAGTCAACATATTAAAAATAAGCACTTTATGAACCGCCGCTCCTGTCCGCCCTGATTTCGTCGAGCTAGCTAGGTTTCGTACGGTAAAGCTATTCCTAGCAAGAAATATAATAAACACTACTTCAATGACCAAACCTTAAAGACTGTTCTTTTTTTTTTGTAGCACTTCGATCCAACCCGTTTCCTTCGTACATTTGTCTACCAAAGGAAAATCACCATTGAACTTAAAACGACCGGACCAAGCAACTTAGAGTGTGAGGCAGTTGTGTCGCACGAGCGGCACATTAAGAACTTCAAATGAGAAAGAGCAGAGTGAGACTGCTCATCAAAGTAGCTCCAAAGAAAACCACGTTAGATAACAGCATGGTATCGGTAGCAGCATTGGGGGTAGGGGTTGGGGTAGCAGGCGTAGTCGTCGTGATGTCCGTATAGGTTTCAGTCGCGCTCTCAGAGATGTGCGTGCTCATGCTCGTGTCAGGTGTGGTCGTAGGTGTAGAAGTTCCGGTCACCACGGCCAATGCCGAAGTGTAAAATGCTTCAGCGTCGCTCATAAAGCTGGAGGCCTCAGCAAAGTCTCCGTCCGTGACCGTTGCCAGTGTGTTGCTGGCTTTGGAGATCAAAGAAGAGAAATCGCCGAGGAGCGATGTATACTCTCCTTTTGCTGAGGATGCAAACTCTCCAGTCGCTGTGGCTATTTCATCTCCAACCGAGCTGATCTTGCTCTCAACCAAGCTGATGCCATACTCGATGCCAGATAGTACAAGGCCACGGCGCATGACACCACCAGACGAGCTGTCAAGTTGCGAGGGAACCAAGGGGGCTGGAGTTATCACTGCCTTCGGAACCAGAACTGGCTCTGAGGCAGCCATCACGAGGCCGGATAGAGTGAAGATGGTGCCAGTAACGAGCTTCATGATGGATGTGCGACAAGTTTTGGGAATGGAAAAAGACAAATTGTTATAAGTATGAGTTGAGGAAGTTCAATAATCAGAATGCCATGTATGAGACCATTCTCTTGATAAACGAGCTCTAGAGGCCATTTATATATTCCCAGATTTCACTGCATCTGTACAAAGGTTGAGCCTAAGATTGACCCCAAATAAAGCGTTCTTGATCAACAAGTGTAGTAAAGTGCACATTCCACTGTAATGGGCTATTGGTGACTTCTGTATGTCATCAAGGCTGTGCCGTTCTTCCATGAATTACTACGACATACCAAGCCAAGATCTTTGTGAGAAGTTGCCTAGAGCTGGGGTATATTCTGCGTCAGAGATGTATTGTCTGTATGGAAGATACAAATCATGTACTTCCCACCAAACTTATTGGCTTGCATCCTTTAAACAAATTGGACCGATGGATCATGGGAGCCTGGCGGATGGGGCCTTCAGTGAAGAACGGAATGTAAAAACTCATTTTCATTGTACTCATAATAAATACATCTTATTTCATGCCTTTCTTATGATTATTTGCCGTGTGCAGAGTTCTACTTGGCTAGGTTAGGCTACAACTTTGCCGAGATTACCGAAATATAAGGGATTTTCGATACATCTTGAAGAGGTGACTCAGAACAAAATGAGCTGTTTGGAAGAATATACAGCGAGACTACAATTCTACCAACGGATAATGATATGGTGGTGCGAAAAGATGACAGAGCGCATATACCTTTTGGTACGTCTAGACTACTTCATTAGGTACACACGTATTGACGAGAGACAACGACCCTAGGCTACATTGAGTGTAATATCTTGTTGTGAGTATGATATATAAATAGAATTATGTAAACAAGGCTGAGATCTCTGATGCTAAAAGGTTTCCTGCATCAGATCCTGCCTGTGTCAAAATCACCTGATATGCAAGAGGTGAATTGGCGTCCTCAATACGCGAAAAGAATATTTTCCTGAGTATCATGTCCCGCGAGTAGCTTTGCGGCAAGAATGGAGTATTATTAATTCAGGATGAAAGATTACCAATTATTTTACCGAATAATCAGCCAGATATCCGTGGATCTATCTCTTTCTGCTGACTCAAGGACTACAAGTCAAGGTAGCATCGAATTCCTGATTGAGCCTCACCCCCACCGGCCTTGATTTGCTGCTTCTGTGCCGCAAAGCACTGCAACGTTGAAAGGTAGTAAAACACATCAGACCAGGGTATATTTATTCAATGCAGGAAACCTTTTAGCGTTGTAAGCTGACTTCGTCGAGGCATGATTTTGCCCAACCCACATTTCGGCTTGCCTGAACGTGCTAAAAGGTTGCGTACATGAAAACCTACTTTAATCGTGCAGCGCACTCAAAGTTTAGTTGGGCGACTTCGGTTAGACTCACAAGATTCCGTGTCCCGTCCGCAAATCACTGTGTATTGCCACAATGGCCGATCGACCCACCATGTGCAGACAGTACTCTGGAGAGGAGTGGGAGGAGGTCAGACCAATCATCGAGCGTCTTTACGTGCACCAGCTCCGGCCACTCTCCAGAGTAATGCAGGTGATGAGAGATGAACACCAGTTCCAAGCTACGTAAGTCCGTTGAGCGAATCGAACGATGGTGCAGATTTGGAACACTGTCTCTGAGACCCATGGCGGGATCTGACTTTGCCCACAGTGTTGCCATGTACAAACGCTGGCTCCGAAGTTGGGACATGCGCAAGAATGCGCGGCCCCGGGCTCGACTGCTCGAGGACGGGAACCAAGCACGACGCGACGACGTGGCCCGCTACCTTCCCCAGAACGACACAGATGAGGCTCTGCACACGCTGCTGGATATGCTGAACCCATGGATTGACCAGGCAGGCCTGCCCCAGTACATGGATTCCCGGGTGCTCTGCCCCGCCCGTGCCGGCTACATTTATGACCCCTTTGCTCGCAATATTGCCATGGCGTCATCTGCATTCGAGTCGGGCAACGTCGAGCGCGGCGGGGCACTGATACGGAGGGCCTTTGTTGATATGGAGGGCACGTTGACTCCCGAGCTGCGGTCCATGTTCACGTTGCACAGCCTGCTCTTCTCGCTGGCAATGTTGAACATGGCGGGGCTCTTCGATATTTCCAAATTTCTCATCTTGCACGCCACAGATATGGTTGTGATACGCGCGCGAGCGGATAGTCCTGTCGAACGTAGCATCGAGGTGCAGCGCCGTATGCAGGCGGAGCTCGGCCAAGAGGGGGTTCGCTATGCCTACAATGGTCGGGGCACCAGTCATCCATTCCCGCAGATCTTGAATCGCTTAAAGGCCTTGGTACTTACATCTGACAATAGCACCATGAAAGAAGCAGTTCTACTGGCCTGGTCTGCATACTACAAGGCTGTCCGAACGGCAGTGGGGGCATCACTGATCACGCAGTGTTCTCGGAAAGAGTACTGGCATACGGTCTTGGACACTCACAGGTGCCCCAACTTTGACAACTCCGAGGGAAATCCTTTGGTGGAAGCGATGCATCCTACTCTGCATTATTTGAACAGGCTGAGAGACTATGCACAAACCGGTGGGCATAATGATCTTGAGAATGTGACATCAGACGAGATCCTTTCTTTATACTCCTATATGAAGCTCGAAGAGTTTGAAATGAGGGCTTTGGAACGGGTGAGCCAGACCAAGAAAGATTCCGTGGGGTGGAATGTCGGCTTGGAGCTAGCCGTTCATTACCAAAGGAAGGGAGATATCGATAATGTCGTTAAACATGTTGGTCAGATAATCCCAGATAGCATGGGTAAGGGCTGGGAAAGCGTACTTTCCGAGGTCCTTCGAGAACGGATCGGTTGGCAAATCACGTAGAATCATCTAGGATGAGTCATGAAGGCGACTGATTGAGCAAAGGTGGGAAAAGCGACAGAATCGCTACGGGATCTTGGAGAGGAGCACTAAATTGTTTATTCACACGTAATTACTCGTATCTAGTCTCCACTGGATATATCCACAGTTCGCCTGCTGATACTTTTCTTCAAAGTAATGACTTGATCATCAATATTACAGATATCAGTGTCATTCCAGTGCATGTCCCGGTGCTGCCACTACCTGATAGACCTGTCCCCGTTGGGACCGTTGTTGCTGTCGTCGACGTTGGTGATGGAATCGATGTGCCGCTGGCGTTGTTGATTCTGAAGTCGCTGACACCGAAATAGTTATCCGGCAAGGGTAGAAGCTGCAGGCTGCTCATGTTCATGGGAAAGATAAAGACGGTGTAGTTCAACGTGACAGCATTGAAATTGATATCCAGTGGCACTGTCCAATTGTAGTGTACTTTCGTGTTGTTGCAGGAGTCCATTAGTAGCCATACCCTCGAACCATGAGTGTAGGGCCACATTTCTGAAAACATAGGAAGTATCAGTATTGAGAATCTCAATAAATACAATTGTAAGCAAGTTTCGTACCGATGATGGTATGGTCAGATCCATTTTCATGGACGAGTTTAATCATCACAGCGTCTGTGGTGTTCTCCGGCGGAGCCTTGCCCCCAAACCACGAGATGGTGACATATTCCCCTGGCCACCAGACATCTGACGCTGTTGGGCTGAATATTTGGCCTGGTAAATAATATTCGAAGATGCAGTCCAAGCCTTGGTCCGTGCTCGAATTCATCTCAGCTGAGTTCTACTGGAGGATTGTGCTCAGAAGAATGTAGTTGAGATGTTTTCGCAAACAATGCACATTACAATATTAGATCGTAAATATGATGTATTGAAATAGTTTGAACAAGGCTTCATGGTAGAATTGGATTATATATATCCATCAACTACTAATGTATAACAGACTTGCCAATCTCGGATCTACATCTCCCCAGTGCTAGGAACGAGCTGCATCACAAGACCCAAGATCCTACGAATATGCCTGGAATCCTTTATTCCAAATCTGATTTCTCATCCTAGGCTCTATTTGTATCTTTGAGCCATGGTTACCTCGGCATGCAGGAAACTTTATAGAGGATGTGATTGCATGCAGTGGGGCTGAAGGTGTCTTGGTTGCTGACAATCACGCCACGGTGATGAGCCCCTGCCCTGCTGAACACCCAATCACACCAAGAAAACCAACCCTGCGCGAATGTAGGTCGGTGAGAAGGATCTTATATGTTTATCCAGTTGTAAGCAGCCTTCCAGGTCAAAGCAACCCCAATTTTATTGATTACCTACATAGTATTGCAAGCCCATAAAGTCTCTATATATGGTGCACGATACAGCCAAAGCGAGCAACACAGGGTATTCTTAGCGAGAATTATTCCAGATTGGAGACTTCCACGACGCGACAGGCGAAAATATATCTTCGAATAATCATAACCAGTGTTCACTCAGCAAAACTCGCGGCACCATCAAAGGCGCCAACGATGTCTGTCGACAGTATCAACGTCAACGCATCAGAGTTTTACCCATATTTTGTAGACACATTCTATGAGGGACTGATCCAGCCTGAAGTCAGCTATCTGCCTTTGCCAGAAAACCCCACTATTTCCACAGTACCCTGGTCATTTGCCTTACTCAAGTTCCTCAACGCCGCTGGAAGTCTCACCGATGACTGTGATCTGGCAGTTTCCTGGTACAAGCAATGCGACTTGGGCTCGCCTGAGGAGGCGAGTTTCGGAAGTGGTAACAACTCTCTCAACATCAATTTCTTGCGAATGGCCGCACCTGGACTTTTCATCAATATGACTGACTCTCAAATACCAATATGGTACGATCTCATGGCCAATGACACGCAGCCAATTCTGGAAGCTGTACTCTCAATCACCATAGTGCCGATCGAATATTATTGTCTTCCCAAGTATATACTCGGTGATATCGACATATCAACAGATGATGGGGACTGCGCTACCAGTCTGCAAACCTGAGCATACCCAGGACTTGAGGCTTACGACGTTTATAAATCTCTGGTGGATACGTTTGAGGGATTACCGGATCAATATCAGAACATATCAATTCAAGCCTTTATGGGTTGGTATGGGAGCCAAAATGTATCGTCGGAAGCGCAAGGAACCCATATATACGTGGAGAAGCAGAAGTGCTTCAGGGCAACCTGCGCGTCTCTCAACTCGTCCGGAAATCCAGATGTTGCTGGTGTTGGGGTAAGTGCTGTTGTGTCTTCACTTTGGAAATGCGAAATACTGACTGTAGCCCAGATGTTTATTTCCTACATCCTTGAAGCATTCATCGCAACTATCGTCGTTTGTCAAACAGGCTACCACAACTGGAAATCCCGAAATAGTATTCGGAGCAACGCAACAGCTAACGTCCCGCAAGGAGGTTTCGTGCGAGTACGAGACACGTTCCTTGAAAATGGAGCTGTATTCCTGCTTTCCTTGTCGGTTGCACTGATTGCCGTTGGCGCTCATGAAACCATCATCTACAATGGGTTAATCACCGAGCTCGCCTGCTATTTTACAGTGAGCGCCGTCCTGGCTGTCGCATCTGTACCGCATTTTGGTGCCAAGGACAATCCAACTCACTGGGTCGTCATACTCGCCTGTTTGTTACTACTGACATTTGCCAGCACCATTTCTGGTCAATACGATGTCCAGGCTATAAGAGATACCGGATTCAACGAAGACGCGGACAGCTACACGTGGGGTGCCGCTTTCGCCAGCATACAGGCGAATGAAAGCTATCTACAGCCTTATCCTATATTGGCATCCTCTTTTTTCGTGGAAGCCAACAATGGGGTTCTGACGTCGCCCAAACCTTTCACAGTCTCGTCCTGCTTGCTGTGGAGTATCTTTTACTCACCACCAAGACCTTACCTCTTCAACTACCTATCCGCTAGTTTTTATATCCAAGAGGTTGTGTACCTTGGAGGCATCCTCCTCTTCTTCCTGCTGACCAAGGTCGCACTGCTTCGTGCAGTTCTTTTTCATCCGGAATGGATAAAAAACCATGAACACCTCGGCGTGTTCTGGCTGAGATCAATCTTTTGCTTCTTTGCTTGGACAAATATGATATTGGGGCTCATCTGCCTGGCTGGATGGCGAAGCTTTGAAGACGAGGTCATGGGGACCTATGATACAGAGGCGGCTGTGGGATACGGTCAGGTGTTATCGCTGTTCCTATGGATGCCTGTTTTCATCACTGCATTTCAAGTCGTTGCGAAACCCGCGTCTATCTGTGAGTACCCTTGTAGCATGATGTCTCGATTCTTTGCTGGATACTTACTATTTGCACCAGCGTGTTTCCGAGGGATTTCGCATCTTCCTTTGTGGCACTACCGTCACAAAGGTCACGCTTATCATCGTCCGCCCCAAACTGGGATCCCACTTTCCTCCAATATTCCGCTGCATATATCTTCGAGTCAGAATACTTCAAATTTGTTGCCTCCTACAGCTACAAATACTTCCTTACTCACGCCTGATCCTTCAGTGGTTCTTCCACCTGCTACAACGGGCTCCGGTACTTTGGCCTCGATCCCACCAGATGCCCTTCGACGATTAAACACACGGTAATAAGGAAAAAGAAATAAAAAGGGTGAAAGGTAAGGAAAAAAAAACATACAACACCAGGTATTCCCCAGTGGTCACCCACCTGAGTACTAATCCAGCGATTACGGGGCATATCTACCTGGCCAAAAAAAAAAAAAAAAAAAAAAAAAAAAGCCATTTTCTCGATAGCCTGTGGCACGGTAATGTGTAGTAGCGTGGGCGGCGCCGGGCGGGGCTTCTGCGGTGCAGCCGGTGATGGGGCAACCGGTGGTGGGACAACCTGCTGCGCGCCATCACAAATAGCTAAGGCCCGCGGATTTATGATATATGCGAAATGTATAGAGATTTTTATTACAATCCTTTCAGCAAGGAGCGTACGTTAGCTTGTCGTAAGTCTACAAGACACGTCCGTAGCCCAGTCTGTATCTCATGCATTGACAACCTCCTTCTATTGCGAGAATCTATGTTGCTCGTAAACAGATAAAAGTAGACACATGGGTATTGCTTGGCCTTCCTTAAACGTCCGAGCTTATTCCACAGAAGTGTACGTCCTGGTACAATAGTGGACCCAACTTAGTTCAATGGTCTTCGTCCTTGCCTAGAGTCATGGAATATCAGTTTTAGTCTTGGTGAGTTGTAATAGTCTGGCCAACAAGCAGGTAACCTACTCGATTGTTTCGCACATGTTGTGCCTCGAGATCATTCGCAATGTCTAGCAGAAATGATCGAGGGATCATCTCATTTGATGGATGCACTGAGATAAGTGCTTGATTCCCTAAAACGTTTGAGCCAATCAAGCTGGCGAAATCTGCAAAGCGCTGTCATAAACCGGTACGTACGCATGGACCTGCGCTGTCTAAAGCGCTTGAAAAAGTGTATAGCAATTCGACTGAGAGGAAACACAGTGAATACCAAAGCAACCAGTCCCACGATCGTCGGGTCTGAGAGTGGCATGGTTCCGATAACCTCGTTGCTGCTCTACGCTAGATGAGCAAACGACTTCGGAGTGTCGGAAATTTGAAGATAGTAAGTCGATTTTGGTGGATTAAGGAAGAAAAACCGGGAGGATGCCATGCTGATGATTCTTTGATATAGCCACGATGATAAATATGAAATCAACACGATCGCTCTTAGATTTTGGCACAGATTTTGGCACAGATTCTGGCAAGATTGTCACGCAGCCTTCGGTCAGGTTCTGAAAAGATTTTGGAAAGATTTTGGAAAGACTGGTGAGGATTTGGTGGACAGATTTTGGCAATCAGGCTGGGCCAACCAGTAGCTATACTCCTAGGCCAAGTAGGGCGGCGTGGCGCCGACCTTTCCTTTCCGTACTGGATTCATTTCAACTGACGTCGCACTGCCTTACCTGAAAACTTGGTCGGGGCACGGAAAAAATAAACCGCAGTTGTAATGAGACATGCCGAAATAGATCAAGATGTGCCCTTTGCATACAAGGCGCAGTCTTCTTGCTCGGGACATGTGTCTTGTTGCACCGAGGAGAGACAGCCTGCGTATGTCATTGGTTTGCCGGGAGGTTGAGCATGCATGTGGCGTTATCTTCCGAAACGCATTCATTGGCCACAATGAGGTGTGCAATGCAACGGCTTCGCCAAATGCCAGGATTTTCAGATTATGGACAAGCCCATGTCAGAAAATGGCAACACCACTTTCTCGGCTTGCTTACCCCGCGTACACAGGCAGACTTGGGGCAGCCTTGCGTGTCAAGGAGTAGGAATCTAGAGGTGAAGTCTAACCTCAAGAATTTGTACTTCTACTTTACATTTTCTGTTTCTGCTTCACACCATATTATTTACTCTACCAAGTGACGTGCGGTTCAGCATATTCCGAATATGGCTTCAGACTCTCTTTGGCGGCAGCATGCTGCGCTATTTCGTCGCCTGTACATTGATGAAAACAAGAGGCTCAAAGACGTTAAAATAGAAGCTGAGGGAATATATGGTTTTCCCGAGACCAGGCATGTCATCAAATCTTGAAGCATCATGTCGGTGGTTCGCTAACAGACACAGCATCTCAACATATGAGACAAGATTACGCGATCTGCTAGGATTGAGAAAGAACCTGACTCCCGAAGGATGGGTGGCAATTGGCCAGCGCATTCAGGCCAGGAAAAATGCCGCTTGGGAGGTGTATGTCAACGGCAAGAGGGTTTCGAAGAAGAAAGTCACGAAGGAGATCGGTAGATACATGAAACGTCGCTCGTATCCTGGTAAATATATCGTCATCCTCTGAACAGTACCTCAAAGGCTAATGTCATTCGCTTGTACAGAAAACCTACCCATACCGCCCGGTGCAGAAATCAAATGGTTGACAACGTCGCCTCGGTCAATAGGTCCGCCAATTCGAGGTCTGATCCAAGATCAAGGAAAGGAAATCGCGCCATCCTGGCGGGTCTTGGACGATCTCAGGGATGGAAGCCTTGACCTGGTTGATCTTCGATCAACGAAGTTGCCCGGCAGCCCAAGCAATATTCTCGTTGAAGCTCAGGTCTCCGGTTACAACAAACCCGCAATCATCAATCAAGCTCTTAATATGATAACCGCAAGCGAAAAAGTCAATTCGGGCGGTGCAGCAATACTCGGCCATGGCCTATCAGATTTATGGGAGCCTATCCTGGATGGGACCCCATTTTCCTCCCCTCGCCGCAACCTGGAGAACTTTTGTAAGTTCATTTTTCAAGATCGTGAGCGTTGGCTGAGATCTAATTTCTTGCTTCTAGGTCACAACCCGGCTGCCCTAGTCACTCATGCCAGCGGACTAGGCTTCTTAGATGGCCCATACGATCTGAATATCCATGCACATCCAATAGTTGATAATTCATTCTTTGGGACAGAGACCTCGAACCATGGTCATCCAGCTGGTCTCATGGACTTCGTTTGCGGGCTACCAAACGCTGGCACGTTGTCCGCGAATTTTGATCTTTCTCATATCTTCGCTTTCATGGTGCATCACTTGTCGAATCAATTCGAAGGACGCGACAAGACAAGAGAAATGATGCTATTCCTCATGGAGCAAGCTCCCCAGAATCTTGTACGACAATTTCTTCGACTGGGATCTCTTGCTGTCAAGGCGTTGTGGATGCCCTTGGCAGATTGGTCGTTTGAACTCAACAAGAAGCAGTTCTTCGAACAAGTTATGCAAGTGTCGCTGCGCTGTGAGGAGTGGGTGAATCTCCATGGGGCACGCTGTCTTGTTCTTGCAGCCTACTTTGGATGCCCTGAGATTGCCAGCACCATCATTTCGTATGGCGTATCGCCTAACGAGGTCTCTTACTTTAAATACCCAACCACCACGTTCCAAACTTCAGACTTCTCAAAGTTGGGAGCTTTGGAATGGCGCAGACATATGAATTTGAATTTGCATGATTCAGATATCGATGATGTAGCAACTTTCCCCCTTATTGAAGCTGCGGCAAGAGGCAACCGAGAGATTCTTGTGCTCCTGAAGGATGACGGAGTCAATTCCCAACTCCGCTCGGGTGGCTTGACAGCGGCTGGCCATGCTGTCTTCGCTCATAAACGTGGAGCGATAGATACCGATGAACTATTATGCACTCTTTCACTGCTATTAGACATCGGGGAGGAGATAGACGCGCCACTGTGGCAGAGAGATACGGATGCTCGAATCATTGATGATGATCTTCGAGCTCCTGTTGTTTGGTCAGAGGAGACTCTCCTTGATGCCGTTTACCTCAGATGTGGGAACAGCTCCTTGTTCCAAGAGATGAAGGCGCGAAGTCAAGCCCCGCATGGCGTTCTCACCGTAACAGGCATCCTTCTATCTGCCATGGATGGACATGAGGCCCTGCACCATTATATGGCTGCTGCTCGTTATCCCGCTGGCCTTCCTCGAAAGCGTGTTGAAGAAGTTGCCCTCGTCAGGAGCCTCTTACGGCCAAGAGCCTTCGATTCAATGATCAAAAATGGTTTCACTGTGGAATTCACAACTTTAATCAACAGGGACAACATAGGAGCTGATGGTTGTGACGGCCTGCCTGGCGAATTCGACTTCTCCGATTCTGATTTCTTACTCAGGAATTTACCGAAGTTCTCAGAATCCGTCGCACAGTACATCACCGATTGGCTCGCCGAAGACCGACTTGACTCTCATATTTGCGAAATGGAGGCCTCGGTGATGGAGATTCTCATGCGGAACCTCAAATCAGATCAACTGAGGAGGCTTGGTCCTAAATTACTCGAGATGTCCGTGGAGTGGGGTGACACCGAAGCAGTAGAATTGTGTCTAGAAGCTGGAGTAAGTCTCGAAAAGATTGATCTTTTGCGAGCTTTCAACAGCGATGGCTGGTCTGACACGGAAATTCTTGATCTTCTGTATGAGCATGGCGCCCGACCTTCTCTTTCTCCGGAAGACTTGGAGAGCCGAGATTTTCTGGAGTACCGCAGACCAAAGCATCTTCAATGGTTGATAACCCATGGGCTTGACATCAATGGGATGTCAGTCTACGATATCGTCATGGGTTGTCTTGGAGGAGTAGGCAATATGGAAGAAATATATCGTCTCGGACAGTGGCTCAGTGATCATGGATGTCCAATTTATGCACATCCGTCCCGGACTCTCGGGTTCCAACAGAGCGGTACAGATCAGAATGACCCCTGTCTAGCACTTCTGGTGTGTCTCGGGTGCAGTATCGACCTCATCTTACAACTCCTCGATCAAGGTATTGATGTCAATCCCCAACAAGCCGCCACACAGTCTCTGGACAAGACATGTGACTTCAAAAAGCAACAAAAACCCTCTGATTGGAAGTCTGAATCACCACTCATAACCGCTGTTTGGAGAAACAACATACCCATGGTGGAGGCACTGCTTGATCACGGAGCTGAAATCAATGGTTACAATGAGTTCGGGTACACTGCACTAGACATTGCTGTGGGGGTCTACGTGCAAGCATCCAACGCCAATGATAAGACGATACGGAAACAACTCATCGTGACTTTGCTGGAGAGAGGCGCCAATCCCGATAACGAACCCCGGAGTATACGTCATAGGACTGCGTCTCCATCCCTCGTTCTTGCAGTGGAGAGCTCTAGTCCAGACCTGCAATTGATTCAATTGCTCCTTGAGATGGGCGCCTCACTTAAATGGGACGAAAATTCACTACTCCGATATATGTTCTCGTCTTCGTTGATCGATCTACGGCTTAAACCAGAACTGTTCAAGCTACTACTCGCAAGTGGTGCAAGATACATTAGTTCCGAAGAACTTGTTTGCGCTTGCGCAGCGGGAGAGATTGGGCTTATCCAATTTCATCTCGAGAATGGTGCAAATCCAAATGCTGAAATTAGAGGACACAGCGTTGAAAAGTATTTGAGGGGTTTGGATAGAGCACAAGGGCGACCGTACCGAGGGACGATCAGGCCTTTCCGTCCTTTGACAGAGATCGCGATAATTGGGAATGTGCCCCTGGCACAGGTACTATTGGCAGCAGGCGCAACTTTAACAGGTGAGGATGACTCGTTATTTCAAGCGGGTCATCGAGGACGACTGGATATGGTTTCGTTGCTCCTGCCTCTCGAAAAGCGTCTCGAGCGAGTAACAACTGCTCTAACATGCACCGAAAAAGAAGGGTTCTATTCCATCGTTGAGCTTTTGAGACAAGCTAAAGCCAAACTGGAAGCATGATTCCCTTATTACGGGCATTCACCACGCCTGCATCCTAGAAGATATAGTCAGCATTCATTTTTACTAGAATTCCGGGTTATCAGCTATAACGTCTTCAGAGAATTCATTATTGGGGGTCAGCTAGTTGCCATCAAGCAAGGCTACGCACGCAATTGTAGCATAATAAACGCTGAGAATTGTTACGAATATACAAACACGTACCCTTGCAGGAAAGATAACGGAAAAAGGAAAGTCACGAAAGCGTAGGAACCAGACTTGTTACTGCGCCTCAAAGCCGTTGGAACTAATGATCGGGCCAAAATTGGAACCGTATTGCTAAAACTTTGGAACGCGATAAAACAGTCATGGTCTTTGTGTGTCAAAACCGCTAATATTGAGCGATTTGTATTGGCGACACAGGGATTTATTGCGTTCAGTTGGGGAGGGAACGATCAGAGTTGTTATCGTCACAACTCAGGTACATAAATAGTTGTGGAATAATAGGGATGGTTGGTTATTTCCAGCTTTTAGTTTAGTATCGTTCTCGTCATGGTGAAATCAACGATGTTGTTGCAATCCCACATAAAGTTGCGCAAAAAATATCAAATTGATTGACAGGCTGAGAAGGAAAAAAAAACATACAACACCAGGTATTCCCCAGTGGTCACCCACCTGAGTACTAATCCAGCGGTTACTAGTTTATCTAGGGCAGAGCGGACGGGATGCCGAGTTCTCTAGTACCTATGGTCGTATGTGACAGAAGGGTGGTGGGAGACGACCTATATAGCATCATTGCGGAGTAGTGAACAAGCCGCTCCTTAGCGGATACCGTAGGTAGATTGCGGTACTTAAAGGACCTGCTATTGCGGGCATTGTTTTATCGTGTTTCAAGGACATCCACGATATGTGCAATGTGAAGACTCTCATGAACTGTGCTTGCCTGATACTGTTGTTTGGGAGGTAGTTGGTAAAGAGGCTATGCAGATTGTGAACCTGTTCTTATTCAACACAATTCAATGAGGCAAGTGAACATGATGAAATGTCAAGTTTCCGATGACCGTGATCGATGAGAAATGATAAACAAATCAAACACCCGTGCCGCTCGAAGGATGGCACACGACTCAAACACTCTGCGATGCATCAAGCAGCTGAACTATCGCTTCCTGTTTCTTCCGAACCGCAACTTGAATTGGCGTTCTGCCATCTGCATCCTTCAGAGATGTATCGCACCCTTTTGTGAGCAGAGCTTGGACGACGGACTTCTCGCCCAAGGCCGCAGCAAGATGAAGTGCCGTCTGACCATGTTCGTTGCTCAAGTTCGGGTCGACACCCCCTTGTAGCAAGAGTTCCGCCAGATCCTCTCCATGGCCGCACATAATAGCCAAGTGGAGCGCCGTACGGCCATCATCGTCCTGTGAATCCTGCTCTGCATCGTGCTTCAACAAGACTTCGATCACTGCCTTCTCTCCTTTCAATGCAGCCCATTGGAGTGCTGTAGTATCAGTCCTGTCCTTTGCTTTTGCGTTAGCACCCTGTTCAAGCAAGAATTGAACGACGGTTAGCTGCCCCATCTCTGCTGCTGTCATCAGCGCCGTTGAACCGTGTTCATCTTTCAGCTCCAAGTCAGCTCCTATGGTGACAAGATACTGTACTATTGGCAGGTCTCCATTCGCTGCCGCAAGCGTCAATGCTGTGGCGCCTGATGAAGACCTCGCATTCTTGTTAGACCCCTTCTCGATCCAACGGCGCACCTCAGCCTCGTCTCCCCCTTGTGCTGCCACGTGCAGCCCCAGTATATGCGGAGATGGTCTATCTTGCCCCAAACCGTAGTCGATGCTACTTTCGCGTCGCGATGTCTTTAAACCCAAACCGTACCATTCACCTTCGCTCGACCGGGCTTCTACGATCATGTCCCTTCCAGAATAATCGACTGCCTCTGGAAAATCGATTTCTTGTTGGGGATGAGTACGTCGGTGTATTGAGGATGATGAATCCTCTAGACTGGATGACGAGCTTATCGTCCTGGCATCATAAAAAGGGGACCGTGATTCCCTTGTCTGGATGCTGGATCGAGTTGGGCGAGTACCGACATAATATGTCTCATAATCCAGGTATGCGTGTACGCCTTTGGGGCTCAGAGACATCTTCCACATGACGGCACGAATCTGCCCTTGTAATGCCGCGAATGCAGCCTGCGCAATCGGTATGTGCTCCAAGTCACCCTCGGACGAAGGCACTGTGAACAGAGACGTGTAGTCGAATCGCGAGACAATCTGCTTTTCGGTGCTCGGTGCTTGCCACCATTCCTTTGCAACCAGCTCATTCGGTTTATCGTACTGGAGATATCGGTGTTCGTCAATCGTAAGGCTTTCTAGAAGTCCTATGAGTTCTTTTGTGAACTCTTTTTCACACACAGAAAGCACAGAAATCGATTTGTACTTCCAATCGAGGGCGTCGAAATTATCACTGGGAGAGTCGGCAAAAGACTTTACGATCGCCGAATCCAGCTCGTACAAATTCCTCGTAATGCCGCGACTCCAGACAGTTTTCTTTAGTGGGGGGTTTGAGGATTTTTCCAATGCGTCCTTGAGTCGTTCTATCTTATTGACCCTTTGATCAAGCTTGTCTGTCCACTTTTTTGCGCAGTCCAACAACCGAGTGACGAATTTCCAGGAGAACAGTTTCGAAATAATCGGGTCCCTTCTACGGTCATATAAGAAGCCGTAACTGCTGAATATCGTCGTGGAAAGGTATCCGGCAGTCAGACGGTAGGCATCATCTCGAGAAATCCATGTGTTCAGCCGACGATCGAATGCTTTGAATATGCCCAAATTCAAGTAGTCCTCCTTCAGGTTAGGCACATTAGAGGCACGTTCTGAAGTCGGTATAACCATCAATGTACCATCCTTTTTGATCCTCTTTCCAAGTTCCAGATCTTCAAAAAGCGTTGTCGCAATTGTATTTTGCTGGCCTTTGACAAATTTTGCGATCATAATGGCATTGCGAGACCACCCAGTCGTGCGGCGATCGTCTGTGTGGCGGAAGATAAGATGTGTGTCGTCTGTCATTTTGACGAATCCGAAGAACCCTAGAAGTCGAGCTTGCATATCCATTCTTCCTTCCAAGACGGCCGGTGCGGTTGTCGGGTGCATGACGAAAGTAAGTCTTGTCGACGCCACGTGATCGTCTTCAGATTGCTTGAAAAAGGCACCAGATTGGCCAGCAAGCGCTTGCCGCCATGGTAAAAGTGTGAGATGGTCCTTGGATGGAGTGCCTTCTGGGAGGCCTTGATCACGACGGAAGGCGTAGCAGTGCATGACTGCCAAGACCAGGATCCAAGCACGGTGGACGGGGAGAAGCGATTGCCCGTCTTCAATGAGCAGATTGCTGTCGCCAGTAACTGTGCTGCAATCCGGAAATGCTGCGTTTATAACATACGCCAGGTTGACCCAGCCACTGGTGGACTCGTGTTTGAGCTTCTCCTTCCATTTCGGCTCGTAATTCAGCGTTCCACTCCCGTCCTGCAGTTTTGGAGGGAATCCGAGGTTCGGCACGACAAGGACTTTGCGTTGTCTTATACCTGGAAACACGGACGGCTTTCTGACATATTTGTGACTAGGATCATGCAGTAGAGCCAGTGCCTGTGCCTTCTGCGTCTTTGATCGCCTGTAGTGGAGGAGGATGGGCCATATACTAGCCAATGCCACAGCGGCAAGGGCGACTGCCACCCACGTCCCGATGACGCCCGCCAGGTCCATTCCGTCGGACATCTTGCAAAATGATGGTTCCAAGTAAATGGCGAGTTGGCGGGTTGGCGATTTTTATGTTCCTTTTGATATTTTGCAAATCGCGGTGTTCGACCAAGACAGTGATGGACAACAGGATTGTATCCTTTGCGCGGAGCCGTGGCACCTGCAATCAAAATGATTTGAGGTGTTGATGGGCTATTGTTCGCACTTGCACCACCTGGCTCGGGCGGTGGTGGCGATTGGCATGATTAATATACGTGAGCCTCCAGCTCGGAACTTTCAGCTCTTTCACTCTGTATACGTGTCTTTCACTGTGACCTCTGAACGAGAGCCAATCCAGCCAGTTTGCTGCACCATTGCATGCTCGAGTGCATATGGTGTGCCAACGTTCATGCTGGCTACCAAGGAATCTGTGGCAATAGATGAAGATCACAAATGTCTCCAAACCCCGCTTCCCTGCTCAAATCCATCCCACCCACCAGACATCTTCAAAGTCGTCAATCGTCACTGATCCGACTCCAAATCGAGCGTTTACTAGTTTATTGAGGGCAGAGCCGACGTGATGCCGAGTTCTGTAGTACCTATTGTCGTATGCGATAGAATGGTGGTGGGAGACTACTTATATTGACATCTCTGAGATTGTTCCCATGCCTTGGATGGCCAACCTTCGCTCGCCTCTATTGTCGGGAGTACGTATACATCTTTCGTATGTTGATGGATAGGCATATCTTTTTGTTGGATGCTTCTTTATATACAACTTTATTCTAGCATATATACCGGCAGCGGTGCAGGTTCCTGTAACCTAGATACGCTATTCTGATGGCGAAGTTGTGAGCTGCCATGATGTATATCTGACATCTAATGCATATGCGCCCTTGATAAAACAGAAAGCAAATTCGTATTCGGCAGATGAGTCCCTCAGCTTCCTCATAGATAGTCCCCATCTGTGTGGCCATGGTCATTCGTTCATCCTGAAACACCTACTCAACCGAACGCCAGTACTCCCATTCCCGAGCCAAGATTCATCCAATGTTCGTGCTTGGTGACATCAGTTCCAAGCCTTGTAGCCCTCGTTCTTCTGCTTTTGCCGAGTGTTCCAGCCCAGTTTACCACTGATGCTGTTGATCCAGTCCTCACTGCGGCGCCCTTGAGGCATCACCGAAGCAAAGGGGAACCGGCTGGCAGAAATCGTGACATAGTCACCTGGGCGCATCTCGACGCGCTCTCTGCCATCAAAACTTGCCCATGAGCTGGTTCTGGCATTGTATGGTACACCAATGCGCAGGACCATCGTATCTGGCAGAATGATGGGGCGGAATGACAGAGTATGGGCGCATATCGATGTCAACAACATGACCGGGTTATCAGGATGGCAGAGGGAACCTCCAGCCGCAAGATTATACGCCGTTGAGCCCGTCGGTGTCGATACGCAAAGACCATCAGCCATGACTGATGTGAAGTGCTCGTCGTCCCCAAAGATCTCCGTGTATGACAGGGTCGGATTTGGGCCTCGGTCCACCACGATCTCGTTGAGTATCTCAAAGGTTCCATCAGGACGGTGAGTGTGCTCGTCGTCCTTTTCCTCACCGATTAGCTCTTCGACCAGGTCCCTTCTGCTTTGTGCCTCGTCTTCATCCTCTTGACCATTTACGAGAGGCCTTTGCCGCTTCTGGCTTCGCATTATGGTTCCCTCGAAGCGTAGTCGCAAACTGACGGTGACACCATCCTTGAAAGCCGTGGACAGAATGTTCTCGTAGTCGCTGAAATCGAATTTTGTCAAGAAGCCTAGGCTCCCAAGCGCAAAACTGAGGACTGGCGGCACAATACGCTGGAACAACCAACTCGCGTAGAGAACGGTACCATCACCACCCAGACTAATGACGAAATCGAAAGTGTGGGGTCTAGTCCTACACATCTTCTCGTTCCAGTATCGCAATCTCTTGCCCAGCACATCTGAGGGAGTATCGGACTCCATGTCGCCAGCTTCGATGTACTCACGTCGCAACTCCTCGATCAGTCCAGGAGCATCGAACTTCTTGTGCTCTTTCAAAGTGTCTTCAATGTAGACAGTGTATCGTACATCTCGGTGGTGGCTTAGAAGCCACTTTGTGATCTCTCGCGTCTTTGGGATCAACTCAGCATCAAAGACCTTGGTCAGGATGAATATTGTCTTGGCTTTGAACCGCAGGCGCACACTGCCCAACCGTCTGCTGAGCTCGCGGACGCCCCAGGCCATCTCGCTCAACTGCTTCTTTGTGAGCAGTCTGCTGTGCAGCTCGCCATGATCTTCACTGTTGAGGTCCAGTTCGGACTTTGACCTGTCGATGGACGTCTTCCATGATTGCTCGTCGAGTTGACCAGCATCGGTGCTCTCGGCGCTATCCGGCTCTATCTTTGAAGGCCGCCGTTCGTCTTTGCCTTTGGGGTCAATCACTGTCGTGAGGTTTCCATTCGCCTCTGGCCGGACGTCTCGGTGCTGTGCCTTTCTGTGGCTCTCCAGTATTTGGTGCACCAGGCATTGCGTTTTCTTGGATTGTTTGCTTAATTGCGGCATTATCGACTCTTCGCTCACCAACGAGCTCTTGCGACGGTACGGGTTGGTTGGATCAAAAGACACCTTTAATGGCAAAAGTTAACACGGGCGTTCTTTGGTTGTGGAAAATGAGGTTCCATCTGCAATCGCACCTCAACCGGTCTCGCATCCTCGTCGCTGGCACTGGAAAGATGGTCGTGATCGTCGTATGCGCCGTGTTGCACTGACGGCTCTGCCTGGTCGAAGTGCGCATGCTTGACCCCGTCGCTTCCGTCCTGCGCCAGGCCAGCGTCAGAAAGCTTCGCCATGATCAAATCGCAAGTGACGCGCTTCTGCTCATCAATAGGAGTAGAAGACGAGCCTCGCGGAAAGGGTGGTGTGCGATATGACAAGGATAAGAATAAGTTGCGATATTAATGCTCTACTGTGGGATTGTCAACGATGATGTCGAGAATCGAGATTCAAAACTCCGAGTCGATATGCTATGGTGGGGCTAAAAACAGCTACCCCTCGGTGGCAGTGGCTCTGTCAGCAAGCCTGAACAAGGGGACCTGGCGGAAATGATCCGCTAACCGTCGATCCCCAGCGTGCCTAGGTACGTACCCACAGGCACTATGATGAACCGCTCGGCCTGTAGGTGCCGTGAGCTTGAGCTTGACTTTTGAAGCTCGAGAGCAAATTTATAAGTACAGACGGGTTCGGGGATTCCCCAAATCAATTGGATGGACAGATCAGTCTATTGTCTCCCGATACGAATCGCCAAGCCTTTATGAACTCACCTTGAACCGGGGTTATATTGTTTTCCCAATCACGAATGGCATTGTTGGGGACGGGAAGGAAGCTATCCAAATTGGCCCAATAGAAAAGAAGCCACTTTACGAAGAGAGCGGGTACAGTCGTTAAGGCTGACGACCACCTACACCTAATCAGTAGATGCGCAGCACCAGACGCACTGCACAGCACCGGCACTCCTAAAGCATGTGAAGGAACACCACTTATCCATCTGTTGAGCTGCTGCCCGCCCGCGAATCTCGACGCGGCGACACATTCTCTTTCTCCCACGACCAGATGGACCCTCTTCCGCCGTGATTCGACCACTCGTTCGCCCGCCTTTCAATGCGACTTCAGTCAGTAACATCGACGCACCTCTTTGTACTGACCGCGAGTCCCGTCGATCCATGTCCCCAACCTGGTATCCGACATGTCTGAGCACTTGAGCTCTGCGACGGCGCAACCACAAGACGCTGCGACCCAGCTGCGTAACGAGCGAGACGCCCTGAGACTTCTCTCGAGGTCACCGCACCCTTACCACCACCAGAAGTCAGAGCTTCTCGAGCCCTCGGGCATCATCTCCAGCTCCACCACGGCGCGATCGGCGCTCCAGCCAGATCAAGATGGTTACCACATTCGAAGTCGCACATCCTATCCCGCCGCCTCCCGCGACACGACCCCGACGAGCGACAGCGGCACCGAAGCCGACGATGAACACTTTCTAAAAGGCCTTCCGGCTCCGAGGACGAAATTGCACAAGGGCCTCCGCGGGCGCAATGAGCTCTTGTCGGGAACTTCATCCCCCTTCCCTTCCCCGGCATATCTGGAGGACGACACTCGGCGGTCCTCGTACATAACATCTGGTTTAAAACAGGATTCCAAACCGGACAAAGAGCGACAAATCAAGGCCGAGTCTTCCAAACGTAACAAGGTCATTATCCGACGGATAACAGAAGTCCTGCTGCTTGGTTCGCTAGGTTTTGTAGTGTATACAAATAGTCAAGTTCGGCCAGTGGTATACAAATGGCGTCTAGGTAAGTGATTCGTACAGTTCAATTGCAGGTTGCGCCTCTTATACCTCTATAGAACTCGCTTCCACCCTGGGCATCACCGGCGCTCTTGCGACCTTGTATCCATTGAGACTAGCATTTTGGGGATATCAGCACCGGAGTCCATCCCGGACGATACCATTGCAGATTCCCGTCACATTTGACCCGGCGTCCCTCCTCTATCCGGTCGCAGTCACACTTCTTGTTTCGTCACTCATTTCTGTCGACAATGAAGCTGTTCTACTTCCAAACGCTGTCCTGGCACTTTGTTCTCTCCCTCCGGCCCTTTTTCCAAAGTTATCAGGAGATGAGATTGGAGGGACTTTACAGTGGTTGGTGTCTTGTGTGCCGCTATTTATCTCTGCAACAAGTCATCAACAGTCAGGCTCAACGGCTACTCAGCTTCCTCAGGCCATAGTATCGCCGGAGAACATTGTGCTCTTGTATCCACTACATCGAGCTTTATGCATTACTCTGCAGTCTTTGACGACTACGAGTCTTCTTACTGCAGAGTTGCAGCTCCTTTCAGTAGCACTCATAAACGTGCTGCTACTATCTAGGTCCCCCCAGGCCACAATCATCAAAGCAATGTTGTGGGTAGGCGGACTCGATATTCTGGTGTTGTGTACCCGAGTCATCCTATGGGGCATAGCATTGGCTCGCGTGCCCAAGTGGCGCTTTAGACGTGAGGAAATCCCTACAAAACGTTCAGGCTCCGTCTTTTCAAAGATGATGCCGTGGAAACGGGTTCGCCACGATTTATTTCATGCGCCAATGGAGTGTTCTTCTTGTAGCTCCTGCGAGGCCGTGGATGATGCCGAGGATTCCGATGGCATGCAAGGATTATCGCGCGTGAAAACCGCGAATCTGGACGGCACTGATCGTGGCATCGAAGGTGCATTGTCAGGCTCCGAGCAGAACGGAGCAGGAGTACGATTCGACGCCGCAGATGCGAAGCAGCTTGGACACCAAAGAAGACATACTCTACCCCATATCAGCAAGCCATTGAAAAGATCCCACACCCATACGCCGTCCGGAAGGAGAAAACGAGCGGCGTCTTCATCCGTGAGAGCATTTTTCGCCTTGACGCAGGCGCAAGCCACCACAAGGAAGTGGTTATATGCTGTTTACGTGTACATTTGTATCGTGGCAACAGTATTCATCCCTAACGGATTCATCGGCGTCAAGGATTTCGTGCAAGAACACGCACTCCAAGGTTTCGAGCCAGTGGGTTGGGCTTTGGGCTACCTATTTGGGGACCTTCCTTGGTTCAGATGGCAAGTCGTTAGCCATAACCTCGAGCGATGGATTTGTCTACCGCCACGCACAGTTCAGGGCGAGGAGCAAGATTCCGGCTGGGTACAGTTTCTTCGACATGGCGTATTTGGAGAAGCAAATACCCGGCTGCTCCTCAGTGCGTATTATGTTGCGGTCCTTGCTGCTGGGCTCATGGTTGTCTTTCAGCTGTCCCCAAAGTATGAGGTAGACACGCGCCGAAAGGTCTTCCATTTCATGATGGTGGCCATGTTTGCCCCGTCGATTTACATCGACCCTACGTTTGTGGCACTGGCACTGTCGATTATTCTGGCAGTATTCCTTCTGCTCGATTTGTTGCGAGCCAGTCAACTTCCACCTCTCTCCAAACCTCTTGCATCCTTCCTCGCCCCCTACGTGGACGGTCGAGATCTCAGAGGTCCTGTCGTCGTGTCGCACATATTCCTCCTGATCGGCTGTGCAATCCCTCTCTGGCTGTCGTTGGGTGCCCTTCCCCGATCAGGCACGGGATACATGACGGGTTGGGAGCTGCCGACTCGCGAGGTCAGCATGGTAGCAGGTGTGATATGCGTCGGGTTGGGTGACGCAGCAGCATCACTCATCGGGCGGCGGTACGGACACCGCAAATGGATCTGGGGTGGTGGTAAGAGTCTCGAGGGGAGCGTTGCGTTCGCCGTGGCCGTCTTTCTTGGTCTCATGGCAGCATACACTTGGCTCCGGGTGGGCGGATGGTCGCCGAGCACGCCTCACGACTCTATACCAGTGACTATGGGCAAGACGAGCGTTTGTGCCAGCGCGGCCAGTCTGACGGAGGCTGTTCTGACTGGAGGCAATGACAACGTCATTGTACCAGTGATTCTGTGGACTTGTGCAAAGGGACTTGGCATATAGACGATTAGACGATCACGGTCCGGCGTTCAAAGGTTGATGCATATTCCCCACATGCAATGGGAAGGTAATTGGAACTGGAACGGAAAATCCCCCATTTCGTGTTTATAGATTCAGGACATTTCTGCAGCAACATGACTGCGGCGGTGCCTATACCACCTTTTGACAATAGAGATCCCAGAAAGCACAGTTGATATCATCAGATATAATCCATTTAATAACGACGCGTCATGAGAGAAATGAGCCAGCTTGCGAAAAAAGACGTCTGCCTGGAGAAAACCGGGGATAGCTTCACCGTTATACTATGTGCTATGTAAAAGGCGGCTTTTAGGAAATACTGAGCCACCACCAAACGACGATATAATCTCGGTTCGGGGGAGGCAGGGAACTTTACGGGATCGTCCCGTAGAACGTTAAAACGGCTGCCTGATTTTTTATCTTCAGGCCACATGTGCCATGCAGCATTCCGTACTCCGAGGCTGAGTGACGAGATGTGGAAATCTTGGCAACTGTCATATGTACTTACTCACAGGCGCGAGCGAATTCGGCTCTCGGCGACTTTTGAAAAAGTCTCCTTTTTTGTGAACTTCGGGTCTCGGAAGCTTCCCAAAGCTAGCCAAAAATAATTCCATGCGCCTCGGCCGGCTTTGGGCATGGTTTGCATAAAATTGATTACAAAGATGATGTTTTTCAACTTTTTGGTTCCGGATGGATGGATGGGAAAGAGACATGGACATAATTGCTTGCGTTTTGGTTGGCTGGTCGGGGAATTTTTTGTCGATGCCGCGAACATGAAAGTGTGCATGTGGTTATATTAGATAAGCGGGCTTTTTGGAGCGAGGCTTGGAATGTGTGAGTAGGGATACACGAAGCTGATTTGCATCATGATATGTTTGTTGATCTTGCTTTCGTGTGAGGAAGCGTAAGGCTTATTTTTGTCCGCTTGAGCCTCACTGCCGCAGTATCACCACAGCAGCGTCTTTTATTACGAGGGAGAGGAAGACAACCGTTCAGCGTTCTGTCGTCTGTCCTGCTCCCGCAAGCTTTGGTGTCAGATTGGGGGCCGGGGGGAAAGGCTGGGCCTGGCCTAGGATTTGTTACCAGCGGTTCGGGTCCTGTCCGGAGGCCCCGGTCAAGGATGACCCGTCTGTATAAAGAGGTTGCAGGCCCCCATGCTTATACGTATGGTTCAGGATTTCCAGATACAATGCTTACGGCTTCTCTCGTGATTATATCACATCATCGTTGCGCGGGTAACGTGCAATTGGGACTGCCTCCTGATATAGCATGAATGTTAGGCACTTGGCCAAGGCGCCGGCCGGCCGGAAGGTTTACTGGGTATGATTGATTGTTTTTGTTCCGGATGTCGAGATTGCCCAGGAGGACCGTGTCACTTCACGGAACGGGGAATCGTGAACGTTGCCGACACTATTATATACTATGATCGTGGTAAGTCAGCACGCGGCTCTCGGGTCCTGGTGAGATCGATTAGATATGAGGCGGACTGGTATAAACCATAATCACGCCTCGAGGCCCATGCGGACTGCCTAACCTAGATCCATACCTACACTGATATATGAAGTAAACGAGAGCTCTTCTGTGATGTAGCAAGACATTTCAGGTAAGCTGAGCAGATGACTTGTGTGAGGAAGCCACAAATCGTGCCAAATGCGGGCAATGGTGCAATCACCGTGGCTTTGCGTTGGTCATAAGCATCCAGCCGCAATTTGCGCCGAGTTACTTTCTCATATACGACGAGCACATTTCAAGTGTCAAAGGGATGCCGCCATCAGATAAATCATCCTCGTTTGGGGGTCTACTTTAGGTAGTGTAACTCGATACAAACCTGGGATCCCCCGGGGATGGATTGTCATACAGCAGCATAATAGGCGGGGTGATAGGTCCGGTCAGGCGACACTTTCAGCAATTGGCATACCTAGTTCCACCGCAGCTAGGGCTAGCACAACGGTAAGTAATAAGCAAGGAAGAAGGCCAGACAGTTGAGGACAGAAAAGATCTTCCACCGCTCTACCGAACTGCTGCATGGATTTCGTCACTTTCAAGCGTGCTTAGCTAGCTAATATGCTGCCCGGATGACACATTGCCGTATCGTACGGTATTATATCGAAATCGAAATGACTATCACTTGCCTACGGGGCTGTTTCTTTCGCGGCACTGTTGCCAATCCATACATAACAACGTTGTATTGATTAGTTCGGCTGCTCGGAAAATGCTTTGGCCAAGTCTCAGGCTCCCTCTGGTTTCAGTACTTCTCTTTTGGCAGTTCGGTCGCGGTGTAAGTAGGCACAAATCTAGGAGCGTGGTAGCAAGAAAGGAGGTGACTGCCCACTCTACTCTATTCTCCAGAACATTCTCCGCCGAGTAGTACTCTGTAGTCTGTGAATTGTGACAGCGGAATGAAGATCTCTCGGATCCGATTAGATCACAAATTTCCCTGGATTATGTATGTACGCATGCACAGAAGGTACGATTATGCTGACTCGGGAAGTCTCCGAGCCGGCGCAACGAGAAGCCGTCGCGAGGGAGATCAGCTGCAAGATGAATCACACCACTCGGCAGCAGCCGGCAATGAGCTCCATGGCCCCAGTTGCGGGTTGCGGGTTGCCCATGTCAATCCCATCCCGTACGTCGGTACGTACACGAATACGTCGGTCGGGCTGAGTCAAATTGTCGAAACGGGCTTTCCAGAAGTGCGGGATCACGCTTGTGCGCAGTGGTCGAACTTTATGATGACATATCGGGGTTTCCCCCAGCCCAATGGAATCATCGAGGACCCCAAGGCATTTCTTATCCCAACCTGTCCAAAGTCGGTCTGCTCGCATCGCTCGCTCATTGCCTCGCATCAGATGAACGTCCGCGCACATAATCCGTACATACATACCACGTACTACACACGTTTACAAAATGCATGCCTAACGCTTTCCACTCCTACCTTCAGCTTTCTGCGTTTAATTCTGACGACAGCGATCCTAACATAAGCAGAGCGAAAACAACAACTTGTTCTTATTTTTGCCTGGGCTTATTGACCATCACCAGCTTCTACTTGAGCGCACGTTCCGGCTGGTAGTTGATTCGTGTTCTTATTTAGTCTGAGCACCTACCTTACCTGCTGTACCGTACTTGCCGGCAGTTTCTAGGCATTTGGCCGCCTACCAGACCTTCAAATATCCCCGTCTTCTCCAGAGGGGGGTACCTTACCTACAGGCCACAGGCTACCTACAGAATAGCGGGCGGGCTGGCGCGGATTGACGTCTGGTCCCCTTCTTATCCACGGCGGGCGCCCCTCCAGCTTGTGCACGATAAGCATACCTGCTACTGGACTGGACATTCCTTTTGCGACCAGGATTTTCCGCGGCCTCCACGGACGGAACCTTGGACGACTCCGTATATTTCAATTCTGTGAGAGGACACAAGACCGACTATCTACGTTTTTCCTCCTTGACCGCGCCCAAAATTTCCCATTGGGCATCTGACGTTGCCTCTGTGCTTCCCGGACATTGTTTGCGCCCAGTACCTACGGTTTGATTTGCCGCGGTTTTTCGCATTCCCAGGTCTAGGCCAACGACGACGACGAATCCCGCCCCTCTGGTCTTTCAGGGTCCCGCGCGCACCTAGGCGCCGGCGGAGAGCGCTCCGGAATTTCCATCAACCCTCTGTGCCGCTCGCCTCTGTATGAGAAGGGCAAGGTGAAGAGAAAAAAAATGTCGTCTACGACGCCCACGGGCTCAGGGCGGACTCCGCGAGTTCTGTAAGACCTGCTTTCCCCTTCGGACCGCCAGCAAGTTCTAACACTTACTGACATGCTGCAACAAGCGCCTGCGTGCTATGCCAGCACCGTAAAATCAAGTGTGACCGTCATAGCCCTTGTTCCAACTGCATCAAGGTGAGCGGCGACTGAAGATTGGGGATTTTTGAATTCCTCACGGAAACTCGGACATGCTAATTTGTAAGCGCACAGGCTGGTGTAACCTGTACACCCAGCACTCCCGCACCCGCCAGGAAGAGGCGGAGGCCCAACCAGGATCTGCAGCAGCGCCTGGCGCGATGCGAGGAGCTTCTTCAGGAGTATGCAACGGCCAAGCCGCCCAGCGCTGAGACTGGAGCGGCAAATCCGGGAGAGCCTTGGAAGTCGCTTGGGAAGCTGGTAAAAGATGATAGCGGCGTACGCTTCATGGACAGCTTCTTGTGGGCGACCGTCCACGATGAGGTACGTTGTCACATAAACTTGTCATGAATCATCGGCATTTCTAGGCGTTATACGGGCTGCTAGCACCTGCCGCGGTCTCATATTTGACCACTACGATCTGGAGGCGAAAAGATTGCTGATAAGCTTCTCAGGTTCGAGCAATGCGTGAAATCGTTGACCAAGACGAGAAGGAGGAAGAGAGCTCGAGCACGACACCTGCAGACGGGCTCACTCCGGACCACCATGCTGGTCTTTTGTTCTCCAGCGACTCGGACTCCAATTTGGACGAGCTGCATCCTAACCCAGCTCATGTCTTCCGTCTCTGGCAGACCTTTCTTGAAAGGGTGAACCCTCTGACCAAAGTCATACACGTGCCTACAGTGCAGCCGCTGGTCGTTGAGGCTGCCACCAACCAAGCCGGCTTACCCAAGAATGTAGAGTCCCTGCTCTTCTCGATATACACTCTTGCCGTCGTTTCCATGACGGACACTGAATGTATCGGCGTCCTTGGCCTGTCGAAAGACGATGCGTTGGCGCGATTTTCCAAGGGCGCGCGAGTGTCGTTTATGCGCATTGGCATCTTGCACAAGTATGATTTTCTTGTTCTGCAAGCGCTTGTTCTATACCAGGTATGCCTGCTGTGATCCTGCTTTTTCGTGACAAGTACTCACATGATTCACTAGCTTTCTCTCATGGGCCGGTATGACCGCCACGCAACGTGGATTCTCAATGGAGTCATCATTCGGATAGCCCAGAAGCTGGGTCTGCATCGCGATGGAGAGCTTCTTGGTTTGTCTCCATTTGATACTGAAATGCGACGTCGAGTTTGGTGGCAAATAATACTGCTCGACGCCATATACGCCATGCTGTCGGGCTTTGGTCAATCCATGCTGCCTCGCCAATGGGACACCAAGGAGCCAATGAATGTCAACGACGCCGACTTGTTCCCGGCCATGACCAAGATCGAGTCCAAGGACGGGCCTACAGACATGGTACACTGTCTCATCAGTTATCAAATTGCCAAATTGCTCTCCGACACACCCGGACTCGAAAACATTATACTTCAAAACGAACTCGCAACGCCAAAGGGACCGGCCACTGCTGAACTCGAGGCAGCTCAGACACGTATCAACGAATTGGGTGAGACGATTCAAGAGATATTAACAAAGTACGGCGATCCGAGCATGGGCCCTGTGCACGATCTGGCGGCTTGGCAGGGCCGCATGATTATGAAGAAGTTGAATGAAGTCATCCGCCCACCCCGGGAGGAACCAGAATGGGGAACCGAAATCCTTACGGCAAAAGACAATCTATTCAAACTTGCCGTCACGGGCGCAGAGTCCTCTCTAGAGACGTACCGGCATCTAGAGAAAGGTGGTGTTTTTACGTGGTTCGGTAAGTTGTGCGGCAATGGTCAGAATGCCATGATGAGGAAGAAACTAATCCGGGCATAGTAAAAACACACTTTCAAATTGAAGTGTTTCAGTTCATGGTCGGACAGCTATGTTCGCATACAAGCGGACAGCTGGTAGACCGGGCTTGGAAGGTGGTCGAAGAGGTGTATCGATTCCATCCCGAGTTCTACAAGTTGTCGGTCAAACCACACGCCTCGCTGGCTGTCATTGCCATCAAAGCATGGAGCAAGCGCGAAGAAGCCGTGTGCTTGGCCACTGGCGCCGTGCCCGAGACGCCTTGGTTCATTGGCCGGCTTCGGGAGCTTCTTGGCCCTGGCTACGAACCCACCGACAGCGGCAGCGACATCAAGCTGTCGCCGTCGACGCCCGCAGTCAGTATTGCCGGAACGGCAGCTAGCACTGATATGCCATGGGATCAGATGCTGGGTTTCGTCGACACATCGTCGATCAACTGGGACATGTTTGGCAATAATGGTACTCCCATGGTCAACTATGGCGGGTACGGCGCTGGCATGGGTCCCTACCAGACGATGAACGGCTGGCTGTAAAAGTATTGGAATGATGCACGAATCTGGTTTGCGGGCGTTCTCATAGAGGTCGGCTCTAATGTGGTCATTTGAAGACGGAAATCTCCATACCTAGCCAAGGCACGATCTGTCGATAGCTGCTGTATTCTACACAAGACTATATCAATATGTCGAGTTGATGCATCGTGAGTTGGGAAGAAAGGTCATGTCACGTTTTACCTACACATGTGAACGAAGGAAATCTTGGTCATCAAGATCCCTGCTTTGAGATCAAGATTGATAAAGATTTTTTCTTGGGTGGGAGGCTATAATATCCGCTTTGCATTGGTGCTCCATCACAAGTCCAGTTCTGGCCAATTGGTCGGGGAATAGCAGGACCCGAACTGAGTGCGATCATACTGGGGCCGAAATCCGTAGCGTCAGACCCGACTGGATTTCCATATTGATTGGACGGCTCGCTTATACAATCATTGCTCCGTCCCCCGATTTGACTCATCTCTTATGCGTTCTATTTTTCAGCCTTGGAAGATCTAAAAGATATTGTCGCAGGTTAGCTCAAATTTGGGGCCACATGGCAATCGCAGCCATGGCTTGGATCTATTGCGGGCGCGATGCCTAATCCAGGCTGCTCTGGCGTTTTGTGATTCGGTTGCGAACAATCCACGTCGGGGCCGAAGCAGAAGGTGGTCCCAAGATTCGATTTTTCTCTTTCTCGCTTCGGATGCTGAGCGAATGCGGTCAGCCGCATCACAGTCGATGACGCTGACGAGATTCAAGTGTATTTGCCCGTCGGTGTAATGGCATCTCTGCGGAATAGAGGACGGTCGAAGAAGTCAATGTCTTCGCTGTCCATATGATTCAGCAGAGAGCATTTAGCCAGGGGAAAACGGCGTGGAGACCTCCCCGTGGGCTCAAATGTCAACTTTGTTAGCACCATACGCGCCAGACGTAGTTTAGTAGTTTCCGTAGGAACGTCCGAAATTCCTTACCAGCTAGTGTTTTTTTCCTTGGTGTTTCGGGCGCGTAAGAGGGAGAAAAATAAGCTAATGAGTCGTCTATACTCCCTCCCTTTACCCTTAACTCCGTGGATCTTACAATCCAGGCCTGGCCCGTCGACTCTTTTTTCTCTTTTCGCACTACCCGGGCATAGAGATGTCCGAGACCGAACGCGGCTTGGTCATGTCGGCATATTGGCAAGACGAATCATTAGGGGGAGTGGGAAATGCCAATGGAATATATGATGCCGGCCATTTCAGCCTTGTTGGGGTTTTGAAAGTTTCGTTCAAGCCATCTTTTCCTCGCCAAGAGACGATTCATAACAACGGCATTCCACAGGTGATACAGTCGCCGCGCCTTGAAACAGTACGACACAAACACAACAACACTTGAATCCGTGACGGTTGATACTTTCTCGCTTTTCATATTTCTTGGCAGCAGAGTCGAAATAAGCTTTTTCTCGAGGGAAACTACGGGAAAAGTATACTTGCGGCAGCGGGAAAACCTAGAAAGACTTGGCAACCGGAAGATATTGGAGCTCTAGTATAACATCACCACACCCGACCCAGCCATGCCGTTCGGACTGGGCAAGAAGAAGCCCACGGCGGCGGCCGAGGTGACGGACACGACCGGAACAACACCAGCAGCAGCAGACCGAGCTTCTCTTTCATCCTCCTCCCACGACAACTCGAGCGTCTCGACGCACCACAGGGGACAAGAAGAGCAACAGGAGCAACACAATGTCGCCACCAAGACGGTATCACGGGCCTCGACCACGCACGAGTATCCCCAGGGTCTCCGCCTGGCTCTGTTGTTGATCTCTGTCTTTATCAGCATGTTCCTGGTAGCACTGGACAGACTGATTATATCTACGGTTTGTTTTTCTCTTCCTTTCTCATCACTGGCGTGTCAATATCGTGTGATCACTAACAAGAAGGACTTGGTATAGGCCATCCCCCGCATCACGGACGAATTCAAATCTCTTCAGGACGTCGGCTGGTACGGCTCGGCGTACCTGCTGACGACGGCCTCGTTCCAGTTGATGTTTGGCAAGGTCTACACCTTCTTCTCGGTCAAGTTCACCTTCATGGCGGCCGTGCTGCTGTTCGAGGTCGGCTCGGCCATCTGCGGCGCGGCGCCCAGCTCGACCGTCTTCATCGTCGGCCGCGCCATCGCCGGCGTGGGCGCCGCCGGCATCTTCTCGGGCGTCATTATTATTATCGTCTACGCCGTGCCCCTGCACAAGCGGCCCTTGTACCAGGGCCTGTTCGGCGCCGTCTTCGGCCTCGCCTCCGTCATCGGGCCCCTGGTCGGCGGCGCTTTTACTTCCAACGTCTCGTGGCGCTGGTGTTTCTACATCAACCTGCCCATCGGCGGCGTCGCCCTCGTCGTCATCGCCTTTTTGTTGAATGTCCCCGACCGCGACACCACCAAGCTGCCCCTGGGCGCCAAGCTCGCCCAGCTCGACGCCGTCGGCACCGTCCTGCTCATCCCCGGCGTCGTCTGCCTGCTGCTCGCGCTGCAGTGGGGAGGCCTGCAGTACGCGTGGAACAGCGGCCGCGTCATCGCCCTGCTCACCCTCGGCATCGCCCTGCTGATCGGCTTCTGCGTCGTCCAGGTCTACATGCCCAAGACGGCGACGCTGCCGCCGCGCATCTTCAAGCAGCGCAGCATCCTGGCCGGCTTCTGGGCGACGCTGTGCATCGGATCGCAGATGATGATCTTTGGTAAGTTCCTATAGAAAACGTCATGTCATTCCAAGTCACAAGAAAGCTAACCCGTAGAAAAGTGTACTTCCTCCCCATCTGGTTCCAGGCCATCAAGGAGGTCTCGGCCGTCGACTCGGGCATCCGGCTGCTGCCCCTGACGCTGGCCATGGTGGTCGCGTCCATGACGACGGGCATCCTGACGTCCAAGATCGGCTACTACACGCCGTTCCTGATCACGGGCGTCTGCGTCATGTCCATCGGCGCCGGCCTGCTGACGACGCTCCAGGTCGGCACCGGCTCCGGCATGTGGATCGGCTACCAGGTCCTGTACGGCTTCGGCATGGGCCTGTCGTTCCAGGCGCCCAACCTGGCGGCCCAGACGGTCCTGCCCACGCGCGACGTGCCCATGGGGACGTCTCTGATGTTCTTCAGCCAGCTGCTGGGCGGCGCGATTTTTATTTCCGTCGGCGAGAATGTGCTGAATACCGAGCTCGTCAAGCGCCTGTCCTCGCTGCCCGACTTCAACGTCGGCCTCGTCATCGACAACGGCGCCACCGCGCTGACGGCGTCGGTGCCCGCGGATCTCTTGCCCCAGGTTCTCGTGAGCTACAACGAGGCCCTGCGCAAGTGCTTCCAGATCGGCCTGGCCATGTGCTGCCTGACCATCCTCGGGGCCGCGGCCATGGAGTGGCGCAGCGTCAAGCAGCAGAAGAAGCCCTCCGTTGCTGCTGCCGAAGCTGGTGACGCCGAGAAGGGGGAGAAGGTCGAGAAGGGTGAAGAGATTCCCGAGGACGAGCTCGCCAGGGTGGCGTCCCGGGGTATCCAGAATCAGACCGCTGCGGCTGCGGCTCAGCTGCCGGCCAAGACAACCGAGTAAGGGAGATGGATCAGCTTGGTTTTGTGTTTTTGCAAGTTGTATGATACCCCCCACTCGTCACGACTTTATATACCAAAAAGGGATTTGGTGCTTGAGGATTTTTGTATGGAATCATCTTGAAGCGACTACTAGAATTTATTTACGACATGGCGTTGACGGGCTCATCTCACCTCTGTACCGAGTATGACAGAATTTGCATAGATGTGGCGAGACGATTTGTTCTAGCCTGGGAGATGCTTTTTAGAGGCGGTGATAATAAGAATAATAATAATCATTGAAAATCAGTTTGAATATATCATTTCCTGCCAATCTTATTGTGCTCTCTATTGCTGGTGAAAGCCTTGCAAATGCTGTGCATGTACTCTTGATTCCTTCCCACCTTCGACGATCCGCATCCAGAGTGCTGAAAATGTCGGCTTTGTTCTGTCGTAAATAAAGACATCTCACAAAGCCTTGATATCTCTGAATGTTTGTTTACATCGAAGAGGAAGCCAAATGTCGTCTTCGATTTTACGCACACCAGTCTGTATCTCATACTTCCCACCTATACGCCGGCCTGACTCTCCCCATAGTCGGCTCTTCGCAAACAACATCAATCATTCGTCCAGAAAGAACATCATTATCGGCAAACAACCACGGTCCAAGCTAGAAGGCCGGGAGGAAGAAATGGACGCCACCATGCAACTCATCAGGAGAGAGCAGGAGGATGGGACTAGTGCCGACAAAATATTTCACATTGTCTTCGGGAGCTTGGGGGCCGTGGTCGCCATTCTCCTCGCGTACCAATGCTACAAGGGTTGTCGTATAAAATATGGATCACTGCCGCAAAAACAGAGAAGCACTCAAGATTGGCCGCGCGAACGGCCTGGAACCTCGTCGGTATAAGAAAAGCACACGGTCACCGGGAGTGTTTAGAGGATGGGTGCCTTTTTGCATCCCCGGAAATGGAATAATATGTGGCTCGACAAGTTGTTCTCCTCTGGAGGAGCCGCATTTTAGAAGCAGTAACAATCAAGAATTGATTCTCAAATGCCTTCAGTGTCAAACGTGCCATTTCCCTCATTTCTGGTTATATCCTTGGCTGTAACCTCGGATATTGTGTAAAAGCGCGAATGCAGCCCGTATCATGAGTGTTGAGATTCGGCTTTGTTCCGTACTATTAGACAAAGGAGATGCCTACCTTGCCACAAAGCCTTGATGCCTTTGATTTCGTTCCATTGATGGCAGTTCAAATGACTTCTACGGTTCACTCGAATGATTCTGAAATCCATCCGTATGCATGTTTGCGCAACTCAACTCAACCCAACTCACCTTACAGCTGGTTCTTCGTACGCAGCATCATCCGGGCAAAAACGAATATCATCGACAAACAACTACGTCGACAAACAACTACGATTCGGAAAAGGCCGAGAAAAGAAGATGGATACCATAACACCAATCATGAGGAGAGGGCAGATAGCTCACCAGACCCTGTATATCTCGCTCATTGTCCTGGCCCTGGTGACGTTGACCATCGTCTACCTCTGTTGCAGCGGACCCGCGAAATGTTGTGGTCGGAAGAAGAAGGCCGAAGGAGCCCCGGCCGTATAACAATCATACGAAGGCAATTGGGGGCAAGTTTATCGGATACAATGCTTTTTGGCATCCACAGAAATGGAGGGCGGCGGAATGGGCTTCCAATGGAGTTGATCAGACAAGCACATGAATAAAACTGGTCATAATTGGTCGTACAATCGATCCGCGCAGATACCGAATGCAAATGTGACCAGAAATGTGAACAGTCAAATAGATAACAAGTCGACCGTGGGCATCAGAGTTGTGGATTGAGGTGTGTCGTCGAGATGAGGATCTGATATCGATCGGCGAAGCTGCGCCGTTCAACGGATTCGCCGACCATTGGAAAATGATTGGAGCATAAGCCCGCAGAGAGTCGAGAGACTGACCAGATGATAGAACGAGATCGCACGTCGATCCTGGATCGTAAGTTATTCCCCAACTTTCCTCAAACATGGAAATGCCGGGTCCTTGGGTCGTTATTTGGCAGAAGGCAGCCCGATGTTCACAATGATCAATGCTAAATGCGGTCGCCAGGGTCGGGGATCTTGATTTGTTTTATGAGCTCGAGCTCCTTCTCTTCTCAGGTTGGACAGGGCAAGAAGGAAAGATGCTTTCGTATAAGTGGAGTTCTGGAGCGCTTCTGGTAGCACCGTGACAGTGCTGACGGCCAATCGATTCGCTTCCTGCCGCTGATGCGCGGTCGAATCACGTCACTACCTGAAGACTAGTGGCTTGGAAGTCGCGACGATGCGACTTGCAAATGAGCCAATCACTTGGCCTCCACAGGCTGCGACTGACTTTTTTTACTCAGTACAACTCCTTTCTTCTCGTTCCTGCCTGCGCCCGTGACTCGGCTGCGTCGCACCAGTGGGTAGGTGCGGTGTGGCTTGCCGGGCTTGCACCATGGCTTGCAAATGCCGGTACAGAAATGCTGCTGCTTCTCCTTCTGCTTGGATTTGCTTTCTTGTTTGTGGTTGCATCGTCTGTCCCAAAAGCGCATCTCGTTTCCGCTGCCGTTTCTGGTTTCCTTCCTCGCTATCGAATGGCCTTGCAGGGATCATCACGGACAAAGACCCGGCCTCAGGGCTTATTATCCGCTTGACATGATCGACGTGCCCCATCTCGTCCCACTGTATTGCTGCGGACCGACAATGCATTGCGCTGCTATTGTGGTGCCTTTAATCAGGCGAATGGTAAGGGGTGGAGGCCTTGAATGTTTCTTTGTTTCTTCCGCTTCCTCATTTTCTTCGTCCCATCCAAATTCAAGTTCCAACTACTTGTACGACTCGTGAAAGAAGGGGAAATATACGAGACGGACGGGGTCACCAGGAACCGACAGACAAAAAGAAACTAAAGAATCGTACAAGGCCATTCTTTTCGGCATGTTCCAGAACCCCCTGCTTTGACTTGCCCTTTCGGTATATCTGCTTGTCCCCCGCCTCGCCTCCCCCCTGTGGCCTTAGTCATACCTTGACAGACCATCTCTTGTATATTTCTCGTCCCATCTTTTACCTCGTCCCTCCTCTTTGAGGCCGAGCCTCTACCCTTCCCCAACTTTCACTCTCTCAAACAACAATCATTTGGGCAGTGCAAGTTGACCTTGTACATTGTCTGTACGCCAAAAGGGGAACCGGGGAGGAAGTAAAGGATATCAACAAGACAATCGTTCAAACACACACCTATACGTTTCTTACAACACTCGACATTGATCCAATATCGATATAAAAAAGGCCCTTGTCTCTCATTGACCTCAACTCATTCGAGATCAGGAGAGAAGGACAAGAATACAACATACCCAACTCGACCCAAGCTCGGGACATATCAAAAAAAAGAAAAAGAGAAAATGGGCAGCACAAGAAACGTATTATTAAGGGCGAGGGACTCGGACTTCATCTCAGATTCCAACTGGTGGCTCTGCTATATTGTCCTGGCCTTGATTCCCGTCATCTTCTTTTGTGTTGCCTGCTTTTCCGTCTGGCGGGACCGGCGGACTCGCACCAAATTCGACATCGAGGCTATTAACGCCACCTACTCCAAGTTCTGGACGGCCAACAACGGCGCTCGGAACCCCGCCGAGACGAGGCGCCCGGCCGGTTTCCCTCAAACCAGGGAAGGCCAGTACGTGTCCACACTCGGTCGCGACAGAGCAGGGCCGAAAACGCAGAACGGATTCCCGGCATCGGCTCCCACGCCCAACGCAAGTTACAACAGCAAGGCCGGTGCCGCCGCGTCCGCTGCCGCCCCATCCGAGAAGCGTTCGCATATGGCCCAAATACCCATGAGGAATATGGCCCCGGCTGCGGCTGGTCCTAGTAGTTATGCCGCTCGCGGCATTGTCATCTCCGACCAACGGTCAGATCAGCGCCAACAACGCGCTGCCGAGAGGGGAGGAGATGGAGGATACTGGGGTAACGGCGGCTTCAAGGACGTGCTAATATAATGGCAACTCGAAGCGTCAACCCAAAAGCGGGAAATATTTGGAAGTAAAAATAAAGAAATCGTCGAAACATAATGACAGCGAAGTGACGTAACTGTATATAATCGCTACTGTACATAACATTTTAATTCATGAGACTTGAGATGACAAAGAAGACTCTTTGAGTTTCCGTGTATCTGTATGTGATTCTTTCCTATAATAGTCCAGAGGATACATGTCGATCCAGACCTTATACTACATAACGGAACTCGGCGCACATTGATCGTATTCAACCTCCCGAACATGTTGGAATAGCATCATAGAGGCGGGTATATACCAATCAATCTTGAAGTGATTTGGTCTCTTAGTTCCTTACATCAGTTCGTCGACGATATTCACGGATATGAAGCGTACAGCCAGTCCACCCTCGGTAAGATGTGTCTTGAGAGATACCTCATCTTGAGCAGGCATTCAGTCCTGGGTGAGACGTACATGATCATGGACCTAGTTGTATACAGTAAACAGTTCCACCGTCGTGGGCTAGTAGACACCAAAATACTCAAATATGAATCAAAGTCCCAATCTCCTGGTCCACCGCCGCCGTGGGCAAGCCTTCTATCGTGGTATCTGGTATAATCGCCTCTTGAAATCTTTACGGCATTCGCAGCGTCTAGAAAGTGGAGGGCAGTTCTTATGCGCGCTCCGTGTATAGTATAGTAAGAGCACACCGAACGTCCAAAAAAAAAAAAAGGCACTGAATCAACCATGACTCACCAATTGTTCGGACATCGACGCAGTTTCAATACAGCAAGAATGGTATATCATTGCCATGCCACTGTGCCATGGAAACTTCATAGCTGAAAACTTATTTCTTTTCAGTCTCCTTGATTTCTTATCTATAAATTCCCACATTTCCGAGCTGTTTGACCGGTCAAGTCACTATATACCCAGTGAGCAAAAGGTATCCGCGGAAAACCTGAACAGCCTCTCCATCCTTGTATAACAGAATAATAGAATAGATAAGTACTGCTTCGATAAACGACCTGCCAAAGTCCTGATACTCCGACGACATGCTGCGGCCCAGCCCGGCGGACGCATCCGGTACACCAGAAAAGCTAAATCGGAGTGGCGAGTGGCGGTCCGGGTATGAAAGGACATATCGTCATGGCAACCGAGAAAAGAGACTTACTGCCCTCGACCGGAAAGTGAGAATAGAATGCACCTATCCCTTTGGCAAAGATCAACAAAGTTGCAAAATACAATGTCCGTAGCAATGCGTAGGCAGAAACCAAAACCTCGAAGGCAGTTATGAAGAAATCTATATCTGATACCATCATATAATTTGTCAGAGATACAGCCTGGGAATAAACTCGTGTTTGTGCCCCGATACAAAACAGCATCCGATGTTGGACACTTAAAGCATGTTTCGAAACTCGTTCCCGTGGTGCCATCTGATGTTGCTGACGAAACGGACGGGCATTTAGCCCCCACGGTCCGACAGCCCGGGAGACCGACCAGGCGTGCATGATACCATGACAACCGTTTGCGGCAGGATCTAGACCTGCGTCAGCAATCAGTTATAAAGCCAACCGTTTCATGCAAGCTTACCTAAGTACCAACCTCCAAGTAGATCGATACAATCAATGTACCTCGACGCATCACGAGTTCTTCACGGCACATCTCAGAGATGAAGAGAAAGGATTTGCGAGTATCGATGTGCAATGGCAATCAAGTGCCAAAGCGGTGCTTTTTTATTGCCACGATCATGCTCTAGTATGATAAGTCTGTCTCTCGTAAGAGATTCTCCGTCGAGCTTCCCCCGGCTCTACCAGACATTATGCTTCATATGCCTTTATAGGCTTTATGCAGAAGTGCCGCTGCATTGATATGCTCAAGAATCAATCCCAATCCACAACGCCGCCTCAGTAAAAAATCAACCTTAAAAACGCCGGCCGAATCCAGGGTCTAATGACAAGTGCCGTTTTTCCTTTTTGGTTTGTCGCCGTGACACACGTATATACAATGAATCGAATCGAAGTCCAAGTGGGTGTCGATACGCAATTGAAGAAGTCAGCCGACCACGAAGCCGGTGGCAAAAGATGCAGGTATAGTCCCTGCGGCCAATCCAAGGTTCTGGTCGGTATAAAAAATGATGTACTCGAGAATCGGATTTACTGGTTGGGGTCTTTCCAAATTCCGGCTCCAAGAGGCTTGCTGATGCCAAAGCCGATGCCGACAGCAATGCCAACAATGAGAGCGACCATCAGGATTTTGACAATGATTCTGTTACGCCCGCTGAGCTGCGTGAACCATTGCGGTTGGCACGATCGGTTGTTGATCTTGGCAGCACGCTTCTTCTGCTTCCAGTGATCCTGGCCAGGCCAGACTGAGCAGTTGGGGTCGTGCAGTGTCCTTCCAGTGAATTGTGTCGACTTGCGGTTCAGGTTGTCTGCCGACTGGCCACGCTCGACATCCGTGTCAAATGGATTCAAGTGGCGGGCCGAGCTGGGCGTCGAGAGGCCCGAGTTTCTGGCCAGCTCCACGCTGGTCTCGTGCAGTGTCTTTTCGGTGCTGTTGACGCTCGTGCTAGGTGATAGGGCAGATCCGTTGTGCGAAGGGAGTTCGGTAGTGTTGACGGTCAAGTGACCGGGCTGGTCAGCCTTGGCCGTGTCGTTCTTGGTAGCCATCGCGATGGGATTGCTTCCAAGCAAAGAGTGTCGGGTTCGAGAGAAGTGTGTAGATTCCGGCTTCGTCGTGATGTATCAAACGTCAATAGCGACGAGTGGCCGAATGAAGGAATGAAGGATCGGGAATGGTTCTCCAATACTAGTCGTCGATGTAGTGAATCCAGAGGTCGAAGGGAAAAGTGAACAATGCAGCAGAAGCTAAGAGAGGCGTCAGTATTTATGGAAAAGTAGGTCGACCTGTATAGAGCACGATCGAGCAAACGAGGGGAGTTACTCACCAGAATTTGCCTATTCACTCAATAAAGAGGACGTTTGTGAATAACTCTGGTGGTGGCGCTTTGGAGGTTCGTGATACTGTGGCGGGAAGAGGAAGAAGGCGTTGTGAACAAGCTCTTGTTCTTTCCTTTGATGGTGATTGTTGGAGGTTGTTTCGTCGTTGTTTGTTGTAATAGTAGACAAAGCACCAGGCCGTTTCGACGAGTGGGCGTTGGTAGCTTGAGCTCAGCTGCGAGACAAGCAGAGGCAGTGGTGGGCAGGAGTACAGGCAGTACGCGACTCGTGGACTGGGTTTGTGTTGGAATGACCTCGAGAGCTCCTACTTATTGTGTTTTAACCAAGACGATCAATGGCTAAAAGGTACGAGTGGTCGGAAGGGCCGATCAGACGACGAAAGAAAAGACAAACGGCCCGCGAAGAGTAAAACGCAGACACAGACGACACAGACGGTCAGAAACTAGAAGGAGGGAGCTGATTGCGAGAGAGTGAGAAGGGGCCAGTTCATAGTAATAGTTAGATTGAGGACCCAATAGTAGATGAAAGGACGATATACAAGCAGCAGCAAGCAGCAGCAGCAGCACAAGAGAGCAGCAAGCAGCAAAAAAGATGGAACCAGCAGCGAGACCATCAATTGGGGGGCAGATTGGCTTCAATGCAAGGGACGAGATCCCAAGGTACTGAACCGCCAAGCCAGATACCCAGCTAGCTCAGAGGCACAGAACAGAAGGGGACAAGGGCCAGGCCGGCAAGCGCAGGTGACGAATGAGCAGATGGCCTGAGATTCAATGGTCCTTGCAACTTGGTGAACCAGTAAACTTTGGGGCCCCCCCCCTCGTCGAACGACCTGCGCCGGCGCTCCAGAGCTCCAGACAACGCCCAGGTACAGCCAGAGTCCACTGTCCAGAGACGCCCCTGGAGCCACCCAGGCCATTCAGGCCACCCATGCCCACCCCAGCTCTAGGACACACCCGCCTGGGCGAATCACTGCGGGATCCTGGGCGGGTCGACGGCTCAGATAGGCAATGCCCACTACGAGGGCCACGCTAGGCGGATGTGACAGGCATCATGGGCGGACCGTCTCCTAGCAGGCCTAGCAGAACTTAGAGAGCACTGAGATTAAGGCGATCATGGCACTGCTACGATTTTCTCTGCTGCGGACAGGTGATGGAGTGATGGATGGACGGGAATGGATCGCTGAATGCTGGCTCGCTTTTCCTGTTTCCAGGCTGCCAGCTTTCTCGACAGCCGGATGGATGTGCAAGAAAAAAGACGGAGCCGCTGAACCTGCTGCATGGTTTCGCATGGATCGCTGAGAATACGAAAAAAAGGGGATCGCCTTTCTGTCTGGGTCTTGCCGTGCTGAGCTGCGACATGGTGTAATAAATACGGATACTTGACGAAGCCTCATCAAAAGAGTTTTCTTCTTTGGTTGCCTGGTTGCATCATGTACAGGACGATGCGAAAAATAACCAGGCATTTTACGGGGAATCGATACGACAATACGAAAGCGACACAAGAGTATTCACTGCCTCGACTGCTTCCCTCGCCTCTCTGCCAGTTGTGGATGCAATTGATATCTGCATTGCACCCACAATTGGCAATGGATGGCTTGTTGCTATCTCTGCGGCACGTCGACTCCAAAACGATCACGTTGGGTAAATCTGTACTGCGTGGCGTTCATGACTCTAGCCCATGCTTCCTATCATGTTCTCTTGCATGTGCATGTGTCCTGTTTGCTACAGGAGCTACACTAGTGTACTGTAGCAGCAGTATCGGCATCTGCCCTGCTGGTTTGAGGGCTCATATCTTCAGCTGTTTTTCTGTATCGGCCCAAGATGTTCAGGGATAGACATGGGGGACGGGAGGCGACATGGATTCTCGACACATCCAATCAATCCTAATCAATTCATGAATGTCGGCATTGCCAGAATCCCCTGTTTTCCCATATGAGCGACATTGGAAGAGGCGAAGAATTTTCTGGAGTATATTCTACTCTTTTCTTCGTCCCAACTTGTTCTCGGTCAAGTCCTTCGAGATATTGAATCCGCAGATCCGAGCCAAGTTATGGCCGTGCACAAGATTTTGATCGGTCGGGTTCAATGGATCAGTCGCACTCCAACAATAATGGATATTTTCCGCATGAGATTGACTCCTTGTGGCTCGAGCGAAAGAAGCAGCATTGGTTTCTTTCGCCTCCTGCTACCTACCTACACTATGATATTTCATGCAATCTCGGAACCGGAATAGGCCGCTTGGCATATGTGGTAGTGTAGCAGCGGCCTCTATCTGTCCGTCGAAAACCAAGCTTTTGATGGGCAGCACACCAGCTTCAATGATGGGCAAACTTGCGAGCTAGGTTGCGACAACTATTCTATACGTGCATGTCCCTATCCAACCAAGTATGTAATCAAGAGCACACTATCATTCATCTGCAGACGGGCCACCGAGAATGTGGAAATGGTTGCCATGATCCATTTCGAGGCGACGACGATGGCGCCCCTCCAATTGCCCCTCTGTGCCAGGCCCTCCTCAGCCCAGGAGCAGTCTGGTGCTCCGTAACAATGTACTCATGTTAGCATCACCGACCGACCCTAGCTCTAGCTGCAGCAACACCAGGTCTCGGGAACCAGAGATGGTCGCCCGCGACCAATGGATGCGTCGCTGGTCCTCCCCGCTGAACACTAGTTACTCATCAAGACCTGGGCCCTTGAAGAACTCGTGGGCTCGAATGGAGACGGCGCCCATGTCTTTCTCTGCATCTGCCCAATGATTACATGATACCATCTTGCCCATGGACGCTTCCTGGCCACAGTCCCTATCGAGACGCGTGAACTTTCAAACGTTGCAGTTGAAACTTGGGACAGAGATGATAGCGCAGACTGGAGACTTCCAGAGTGGACATTTTTTACTCGACCGCGATCGCACCTTGAACACATCGGAACCCGGCTCCCAGGTTCTACCTTACAACTCTGGCTACCTTCATTAGGTGCTCCGTTGGATGGCGCGGCCTCAACTTTCCAGACGGAGTTCGCCCTAGCGGTATGCGCCAGCCACGCCTACTTACGAAGTTACGCACCGATGTACGACCCAGCAGATCTAGCAGACGGGCGCTTGCGAGTTGCAACGTGATCAATGGACGGATTCGGACGAGCTGAGCATACTTGAATGCTGCAGGCTTTCAATACTACTGCGCTGGCGACTCAGGTACGCAAGACACCAAAGAGGCAGCGCAGCCGACCGTCGGATAACGTCGACCACCCAGAGGACGTACCAGGGACACATCAGATCGTCTGTGCAGCGAAGAGCAGCTAGTATCTCCGAGTTGAGACGTGTGACAGAACGGCGTCGCTGGCCCAAGGTAACTAATCACTGGCTCTCTAGGTAACGGTCCGTCCTGGACGTACGACCGACCGGGTGATCACGATTTACACTACAGGCGTCGATCATACTATCGCACGACATGAATATGACGTTTGGTACGAGACCGAATGAGCAAATGTGTTTTACGCTACAGAGCTTGCTGAATCGTCCGGTCGAGAAGCACAGATGCAGGTGCGGTTAGAGCTCTGCTCCTCCATCCTGTGTTCCCAGCGATGGATGATAGATTGACGACTTTCTCTGACATCTGTTCCCTCTTTTTCCGTGTTCGAACTTCGGTCGGCTCTCCCTTGATCCCTGCGCTCCGCCAAAAGCTGCTCCTTCGCAATCTACCCAACGGCTCGGGCCTAGGGATCTGAACCCATACCGGAACAGGCCATTTCCTCCGTCCTGTCTGCCCAGCTCTAAAAAGCTTCCTCGATTGTGGCTTCGGGAAATAATCCTAAATCATAAACACCAACCCGAATATCGCGAGATGGTCTGCGGGTATGGCACCTTTCGTATATGGACTCGCTGTTCCCTCTCTCTGCCTCGAGGCCTGTCGTAGAATACAATGCACGTCCCAACAGCGCAACACTGCCCAAGCCGAGAGCCGTGGTAAAAGCTGCAGTGACCCGCAGAAGCGACCTTGTGCACCATGGACGGGTCACAGTATCGAACAAGCATCCATTCTGTAATGTAGGCAGATCTGTCCAATTCTTGCGGCGTCGTTAGCGAGCCCTTGGGTTGGAGCCATCGTGAGCAGAGTATACACGTGTTTGCCGCTCGCCTGGCCCAGATTCATATTTTCTACAGAGGGAATCTCTGCCAAGGCGTCTGCCCCGGGCTGCCATGGTCTAGATTCGAGGTCACGCAACGTTTTAGTATACTCTCGCCAAAACCTACGACATGGGTCCTGTAAGTCGCTATCTTTTCAACGGTTTTCTCACCTCTACACCCCTGGACATACTCGACTCGAGTCGTCTCATTATGGTCGTAGCAGAGATGGAGCTTGCTGGGCTGTCGGATTTTGCCATCAATGGCATCTCCAAGCAACACACAAGGACACCTCAGAAGGTATTACATTGGCCGTAGTCACACACGTGTGGACGCTTCATCTTCAAAGCTCTGTCTAGCAACTTCAGGAACAGTTGGAATTGGTTATAATCATGCTACAGGCCACATCATCCCGTTCGCCGGGAACTTCAAGTCACACTGATCAACCTCTCAAGCCAATGTATGGTGGGCTTCCAGTCCGCAAGTGTGCTTTTGCCAGTCATGGAAATTGTCATGGAGCAAACTGGCGGTTCGAATTGATGTGGCACATGTGCTGTACAGATTGAGAAGACCGAGATTGCTATACTACATAGGTAGGTATGAAGACCGCTGTCTCAGATGTCGTCAAGAATGAGCGAGTCCTCGGCACCAATTGCATCGTGAATCGCTTCTTCCCCGTCTGCAAAGAGCCCAGAAATAATCCGCCAAACAAGCGTAAGAAGCATGAAGCTATCCAGCCTGAGTCGTGCCGCCGTGTGCCTCGCCGGCGGCCTCGTCCGCCTGGGTCTCGGGGCCCGTCTGCCGCACTCGAGCATCATGCAGATCGCCGAGGATGTAGACGGCGGCATGGAAGTCAGTCCCATAGACCAGCCGCAGTATACGCTGTTCCTCGATGAAGACGACATGCACATGGAACAGAGATACCAGGGGCTACATAAGCGCGGGTACTACACCTGCTACAACCGTCAGGTACGTATGGAACTTTACTTTCAGCAACATCAATAACTGCATTCCCCTTAACAGAATCTGTCTCAACCAGAAATTCTCGCTTTGAGGCAACTGACTGACACGCCCCTCCCCAACAGACAACCTCCGTCACAGTCCCCGACTGCCAAGCCATCATCGACCGCATCTCCGCCGCCGGCGCGCCCTCCTTCACCGTGCCCTCGGGCCTGTGCCTGACCTGGTGGCAGGGGACGTGCATGTCGCGGCTGTGCGCCAAGACGGGGGCGCCGCCGTCGTCGGCGGCGCGCGGCGGAGGCCTGAACAAGACGGCCGCGTCCCTGCTCGGCGAGCTCGAGGATGTCATTTTGGATGATTGTGTCCGCGCCGGCCAGGACGGCATGTCGGGCGATTGTGCGAATTTGGATGCGAATTGTGGCTCGTATCGGCTGACGTTGGAGCATCATGGGAGTGAGGTTTTGGGCGGGCCGCCGGTGCCGGTGTCTTCGTCTCTGCCGTCTGCGTCGTCTGCGGCCGAGTCGCCGGGGCCGCAGGGGCCGGTCCATCAGCCGCCGCCGGTGGTGTTGGAATAGGGTTTTCTAGTTTGTGTTTGGGCTTGGATGGTTGCACTCCGTTGTGGAGGGAGACCATATTGGGGGCTTGTTTGTGATGAGGGCCGCAGGACTATACGTTTTCGGTAGTGTAGTATGATCAGCCCGTGAATTGGTTTGAAGAAGGAAAAGAATGCTCCATCTGGTAGCCAAGATTGAATCATCACACATTTTCTGAACGAAGCCTTGTGTGAACTCAAATCGCCGCTTGGTATAACAAGCAATTATACAAAGTAAGGTGCATCATCACACAGCGTGGGAATATTTTTAGTATTGTTTTGATGATCCATACGATGCATTGCTCGGACATGATTTTCTGTCATGATGTAGCTCCAGCATATTTTTCGCAGTCTGACATGTCTTTCACCTTGCTAAACCCAGCCTTGAGAGCCAACTCTGCCAGCCGGGACTCGACTCTCCAGACTCACTGAACCATACCAACGACCAAGAATGTAGTAACCTGTCATGTTTAGAAGCAACAAGTATGAGCAGAGCCAGAAGCAAGACTGCGGCAGTAACAACAAACCTCCTCGGCACCCTGGAGTTCCCACTATCGAAACTCTCCGACTTTGGCGCGTTGTTGTACGACTGCACCGTGGCTTCAAGTCCGCTCCTGATTTCGGCCCACGTGAGCCTGTACAAGACCATCCCAGCCAGGGCGACGCTGTAACCAAACGCCTGCATTGTGGTGATGGTAGTCCCCCATATCAGCACCGAGGCGATGACCAGGAGGATGTTTTTGAGGACGCCACACAAGTGAAGGACCAAGGCGGACGTTTTGCCAATCTAGAATGTGATTCAGTCTTCAAGCCTTTGGAAAGAGTAACGTGGTTCCAGAGACTCACCAGCATGACGCTCGCGACGTTGAGGAAGAAAGCAACGAGCGCATTGGCCGACAACAATCCGAGACCGACATTCGAGACAGCAGACCACGAAATCTCATGCCTCTCGGCCGCATATGCGACGAGGAGATTGACGAGCGCGCAGACTGGCGCGTAGTAATACAGCGAGACCAGGGGGTCCATATGATCCTTTCCGCCGCCACCGCCGGAGATCAGGTTCTTGACCATGACGACGCGGAGCGACTCGAAGACAAGCCCACCGAGCGAGTACAGGAACCCCAGGGCCGAAAAGTGTATCTCGCCCAAGCTCGCGAGCAGCACGCCGAACACGATGACGAGGATCTTGCAGACTGTTGTCTTCGACGGGTTTTCCTGGCCCCAGAGCCACGAGACGACGAGCGTGGTGAATGGAGCGGCGGCCTTGTGTTGGAGTTGCTCGTCAGTGTTTCTTCGACTTTCAGTTGCCAATTTTACAGTAGAGAATATTGGCTCACCTTTAGCATTTGTATAAAAGCCACGTTCAGGTAGAGGTAGACGAGGTTGCTGCAGACCATGCTGGCGCTGTAAAGCAGGCCTATTGGTACGACCGCCTGGAGGTAGAACTGTTTGGACATCCGGACCTGGTATCGTCCGTCGAGCCAACTAGTCGTCCTGGCTAGAACTTGTGTCGCCAAGGTGGCGAAGACCATGTGCCAGACGGTCAGGAATACCGCTGAGATCAGAGAGTCAGTATACTTCGATGTCGTATGAGCCCAATGATGAATACTCACGAAATCCTGTATATCCGTATTAGTCAGTGCACAGATACACGGAGGGGTCATCGGCTCACGAAATCCAGCATCGTCAATTAGCCATTTGTTGAAAAGTATGGTGATATTGGAGAAAAACATCCATGTTCTAGATTTTGATACTGTCTTAATTGATCAACACTTTGCTTAAGCAGAGATGGTATACTCACAATACATAAAATCCAGAGGGTAGAGAGAGACCTGATCTGCCCTCCTTTTCAGGAACCGATGTGACTGGAAGGAAGGAATTCATAATGTTTGTGTGTGTTCAATTATTTCAAGTATAGAAGTTTTCTCCCAAGCCTATCAACCACATGGGTGAAAGAAAGTTTCAAAGAAATCGAAATTCAAAATAAACAGACAGGTCGAGGAAAGCCAGAAAGAACGAGGATGATGACTTTCCATCATGTCCAACTCGAAAACGCCATAGCTGAATCGTTCTTTCCCGAGACATATAAAAGGGCTTGCCCAGAAAGACATGCATGCGATTTCTGCAACACGAGATGGTGCCCACCTACATGGCGCTGACACTACACAGGAAATTTCGATGGAGACCAATTGCGAAAAAGAGAGGAGAAATATTGGATAAAGGGCATCTCACTAACTTCAGGTAGGGCAGCTCGAGACATTGCTGACGCGTGAGATATTGAGTATTATGTCTGTGTAATCAAACCTCCTGTACGCGTTCCGAGTTGCGACTTTTTGTGGTTGTGATGCGTGCAATAGATGCACGTGGGCAAGACATGGAAATTCCGTTCAATGGCACCCCTATTATCTGCGCATAAAGGATGCTTGTTCATCCACGTGAATTACCGGATGTGCGCAGTTTTGCATACTCTTGTGAATTGAGATTTCAAGTAATTGTTGTCTGCAATAATCGGTCTCAATGTCTATTATCGAAGTCAACATTGTTCACTTTTCTGACTTCAGTCAAATATATCATGAATAACATCCCGCAGCTGAAGTTTATACTGGAATGCATGCATACTGGACAGGCAGATAGCCAGTTGATGCCAGCTGCGGGGCTCAATGAAGCCCCGCGCTTTGGCTGCTTGACCCCTGAAAGTAGAGTGGGTCTTTGTTCTCCGGGGGAGCCTTTACCGCTGTACACTAGAACCCAAGGCAATGACGGTAGCTCGGACAACCTACGGCTCTGCGGTAACATAAGCTTAATCACCATTCCGGGTCAACAAATGGCGGCGATTAACTCGAAGCCCCGGTAGATTCAACCCTGAGGAGTGAGGAGACAAGTTCTTTGATCAGTATATCACCATAGTGCGAGCTTCATCACCGTCCCGCCGCCCATCATGTCCAACTTCAAACGGGCGGCGCCGGGCCGCAGCATCCTCAGCACGCTGCAGGCGACCACCATGCTGGACTCGAAGCCCGCGCTGCCCGCCGAGATTCTGGCCACGATCCTCGACTATCTGCCCGTGGGAGACCTTATGCGGTTTGCGCAGACCTCGAGGCGCATGCGTGAGATGGTCTACGATGACACGAGATGGGTGCCCAGACTGAAGAGCATGGGCCTCTGGAACGAGGCCGAGGCCAGGCAGAGGTTCGACGATGCCATGAAGCGGAGGCGCCAGACGCTCAATGGAGTACCCGGCGCGAGCCCGACAACAGCACAACCAATTGACACGACCATATTCGATGCTCAAGAGGAGGAGGACCGTCGTCGGAAAGCTGCAGAGGATGCTGCCAAGGCACCGGCACCCACCGTCGACGGCTTCGAGACCCTCACTCTGAATGCCGCAGCACAACCCAATTCGCCCTACGATGACCCCGACGCCCTTCTGGACATACTAAAGAGTGTAAAGAGCATACGTGGAAGAGCGCGGCAAGAATACGGCAGAGTATACGGTGCTCTTGCTCCCTTCTATTACGATCTGGCACAGGCAAAGAGTCATACCGAACCTGTCGTCTTTCAGGCTTTCCGAGACCCCGAACGACAAGCCAGAATGTTAAATAACTTATTCACATTTGCCAGGAGCGACTGGGCACAAGGATGGAACGAGCGAGAAGAAAAGCTCATCACCATGACGAGCATGTTTGAAAGTGCTGTGCTGCGCGAGTTCGAACAAGGATACGAGTTCTGGGACGTCGAAGGGCGAATGAAGAGATACGCTCACGTACTGCACTACCTGAATGGTGGCAGCGCCGCCATGGAGCTCTTTGTCTCGAAACACCCTCTCTTGAGCGACCGCGACATCTTGGCCAACTCCATGGACTGTATTAATCAGGGCTCGTACGAGGAAATTACCCTCGAGCCTTCCCGCCAGTTCTTTCAGACACTGGCCAGCAAATCCAACGAGCAGTCTGCTATTATAAAGCAGATCTTCCCGGTTCCCTCCACGGCATTCTGGTATTTTATGGATAAGCTTCGCGAAGAAGTAATCATCGACTATGTCACATCTTTACTGGATGAGCTGCATCGGAAGAACAAGGCGTCCTACCTCAAAGCTGTCTCTGGCTTGTTTGAACAATGTCTAGCCTTTTCCCGCTCGTTACGGCCGCCGACGGGTACCCCAGAAGAACTCGAGGAGCATGCAAAAGAGCTTGCTCTGCATGTGTTTGAGCAGCATTTGGACTTGTACCTCCAAGATGAGCTTGATCACTTTACCCAACATGCCGAGCGGGAGGTCGCCAATTGGGATCAGCGTCTGTCGGAACAAGACCTGACAGCGGAATCGTTTTATATGAGCAACTTCAACAGACGAGCGGACAAGAACGACTTTCTGAGCTCTTTCAGGAAGGTCGTCATGATGCCCGTGACGGTTCTCGGTGGCACGAGCAAGCCTGTCACCACGCCTGCTGTCAACCGAGCCAGCCTCCAGCAAAATGGCACGCTCACGCCGGGGTCACGTCCCGGCACGCCCGGCCTGGGCAACCCCCTCGAGCGCAAGAGTACGCCGCTACCACCCGAGGCTCCAACAGATGAGCTCAAGGCCAAGGCAGCCCTGATGGCAAACCGACTCGAGGGAATCAAGTCCCTGTGTAGTATCGAGGTAGCGCTGGATCTTGTGCAAGCTGCCAAGATCAGCCTTGGCCGCGCAGCCATGTTTGTATCGCTGGGTGGACAAGCTGGCGGTGAGGCGAAAGAGCAGTGCGAAGCTATTTTTATTGCTTTGCTAAAGACACTGGGTCAAACTCACGTCAAGTACGGTTTCATCAAGGCTGTTGACCATCTGTCGCTTTACAACCCGCGAGAGGTTAGCGATCACAGCCAAACTGGTGTTGCCCCTCTCGTGACTTTCATTGAGCTGGTCAACGTGGGTGACCTGATATCGCAAATGGTCGATGTCTTTTATGAGCAGCAACTTGCGGCTCCAAAGATTGCAGACCGCAATGATTTCTTGGACCCAGCAGGTCTTGCAAAGAAGAAGTTTGAACAAATGCTGGACGAGAGTGTCGCCGCAGGTCTGAACAAGGGTATAGATGTGCTGATGGACGAGGTTGAATACCTTTGTGCCACGACGCAGTCACCCACTGACTATAACCCGCAACCTGCTTCCGAAGAGAAGGGCGCAGCGTCGCAAGATTTCGATATCGGGCCTACACAAACGGCACTGCGGATCAAGGAGCTTGTCTCGTCGCATACCAACATGCTTGTCGGTAGTACCGAAAAGACCATGCTTGATGTATTCAACGGCGAGGTTGGTCTCCGGCTGTTCACCGCCATATGTAAACACTTGAAGAGGCAGCGGATTAGTACAGAGGGCGCAATCAAGCTGATTGCAGATATGAACCTGTACTTTGAGTATATCCGCACTCTCAAGAACCCAGATCTGCTTGCTTATTTCAAGGCTCTGAGAGAGCTCAGCCAGATCTACCTGATCGACGGCAAGCACGCAAAGGAGATGGCGACCGTCATTGCCGACGGCGACAAGTTTGGCGGTATCTTTAGGGCCGAAGAAGTTTATGAATACGCGCAGCGCCGGTCGGATTGGTACCAGATCAAGCGCGATGTCGAGAGGGCCATGTACGGTCTGGAATGTAGCGTCATGTGAGAAAGAAGTTACGATCATGAAAATAAAAATATAGCATTTTCCAATGAGCACATCTTGATGGGAGGTCATCTTTAATTTGTCAACCACGTAACGACCACGAAGTCGGCTCGCCCTTTCATGTTGGCTGGCCGTGTCTAAGTACATTGTAAATGCCCGTAGACCACGACTATATATGGTTATCAGCCTTGCATTTAAAGTGTTGTTCGTACGAGATCTCCAATGCAGTGGTGTGTATGTAAGAAATGATGATTGGTATGGTTTTCAAATTGAAACTCGAAAGATGAGGAAATATGTCAAAAAATCGAACCGTACAAAACCATGAATCTTCGCCGATTACTCCATCGAGGCCACCAAGACGTAAATCTGTGAACTAATTGCAAATTGACCAAACACCCCATAACATGCAATACCAAGCCACAGAAGAATCCAACAATAAGAATCAGTCCTCCATCTCGAAAACCCGTTCATGGAAATCCGGATCCGCTTGGAACTGAGTGAAGGAAGTATGAAGCGGCATGATGTAGTTTGAAAACGAGTTCGAAACCACCATCTGAGAATTGAACGGATCGGTCTCGCTTCCATATGAGCTGGCTGAATCGTCGTCTGGAACATCGAAGGCGAGCTGTGAGCTGGAAATCAGAACCAGATCGTCAGGCACGGTGGCTGGCCTATTGACTCTGCATTTCTCAGGAGGTTCAATCTCAGGCCAGATAGACACCCGTCTGTCGTCCGAGCGGATTGTATCCGTCAGATCGCGAATTTCTTCGGCAGTGTATTCGATTATATGTAACACACAGTCCGCGTGGAGGAGTTCTTTTTCCTGGAAGAGGATCTCATCTGATTCATCCCAAGGCCGGTGTTTTCGAAGTAATTGCGCGATTGCCGCATGACCATGATCCTCTGCTAGTTGCACAGCTCTGATGTATTGTAACTGTCCTTTGCCGGTAGTTGTGGCCCCTGCATCTAGAAGAAACTGGGTCACATCCAGCCTTCCTTCCCCGGCCGCTGCTTCGAGACAAGTACATCCGTATTTTAAAGCTCTGCGAGCATTGATGTTTGCGCCAAGACTCACGAGTTGTCGGGCAAGGTCAAGCTGTCCGTTCTCTGCTGCTGCTTGCAGAGCAGTGCGACCGAAAATGTAACCTGGAGCCTCGTTGACGTCTGCGCCAGCGTCTAGGAGCAATTGAACAAAACGCCGATCATCTGTGGAATGACATTTTCCCACAGCTCTTTGCAGGACCGTGTCATTTTTGTCTTTCCGGCCGCTCATGTTTGCACCATTTTGTATGAGGTGGCACAGGGCTTGGTCATTTCCGAAATCAAGAGCAACGTGCAAAATATCATCCCAGTGCCTGATGATATCGTGACCTTCTTTGCACCTTCCCAAGACTCCTTCCAGTAGATCTAATGATGTGCACCGTTCTAAAGCGGCCGCAATGGTGCGAGAATCTGCGAGAAAGCCTTCTGCCACCAGTTTCGAGTAGGCGTGCTCGTTGCACAAATCTATGGCCAGGGTTAATGGTAGAATAGGCACCACACCATCACGTTCCCGATCGCAGTGCCAGATAAATCTCTTGCCATCATAATGGAAGTTCTTTACATAGCTGACGTTCTGGCAACTTGGTTGAGTCAGGAAGACTTTTGCCAATATCTCATGGTAGAAATCAGCATCATCGGCGGGTACCCCTGACCATACACCATAAGAGTATATTGCTGGCATTTCTGGCCATGATGTTGAGAGAAGCGATTCGATCACTTCCTCTGGAGCTTCGAAAATCATTGCAATAGCCAAAGCCGTGTTCTCCAAGATTGGATCAAGCTGCGCGGAGTCTATGTTAGAACGCCGCACAAGTAGCTTATGCATCGAGCCCCATGAGTCACGAGAATCTGATCTCGCTGCTCGAAGCACGGCTGCGCTCAACGCGCCTGAGCTGTAAGCTTGGGGAAATGTCTCAAGAACAAACTGCACAACATCAGGAGTGTTGTCCAATATTGCGAGTCCTAAAATGGACTCTTGGAGGCCCCTTTCGACCGGCGAGAACAGTGAGTCAGGTGAAGATGCTGTGAATTCATGGATGCTGGTGAGCGTGCATGATCGAAAGCATGTGACAAGATCATCGTGACTCAACCTTGCACCTGCCCGAATCAGTTCCCGCGAGATGTTTTCGAAGCCCCCTTGGAGAGAACAAGTTAGGGCGTCCTGAAGAGAGTGATGATCTGACATGGATATTTTCATCTCCAAAAGTCTGGACACAATTCTTAAGCTACCAGACGACGCTGCTTTCGGTAAAATGCTGTATGTGGCTTGCTGGGCCTGCGGTCTGAACAGCTCATCGCAGTTTATGGCATCAGAGTTCTCTGGAATGATTGGTGCGTCATTGTGTTCGATGATGCACGATGACAGTTCCCTTGAATCCCTACTCAATAGCAGGTCGAACAGAGTCGAGTAGCCACTCTGGACCGCAAGATTGAAGGCCAATCGATCAATCTCTGCCTGTCGATGAACAAGTAGAAATACTATATTCCAATGGCGCAGGGCTATAGCTAGCGCCAATGCACTGATCGGGGCCGTAAGCCCTTCAGAGTTTGCACCACAGCGTGGATAGAGTATGTTGGGTTGGTAGTTGATATTTGCACCAAGGCTAAGCAGAACATCGACCAAGGGTGTTGAATTGTGGTAGACAGCATAGTGCAATGGGATATGCTTATCCCCAAATGGCGGCACATAATTGGGGTTTGCACCCAGTTGCACCAAGAGGCGACATGTAGATGCATTGTCTCCCATCGCGGCGGCAGCCAATGGCCATATGCCTCGGCTGTTCTGTTGGTTCAAGCTGCTTGGACTATGCATGAATGTTTGCAAAAGCGCATCATAACCATACAGGGCCGCCAGGACAACGACATCAAGCTCTGGCCACCGTGTTGACCTTGAATCTGCTTCCAAACAATCCGGTGAGTTGCCAATTTCGGAAAGCATTTCAGAAAGGCCCAAATAGTTTTCGAGAGCCGCTTTCTCGGCTTCTGCTCGACTCGCATATCGATTCACATGTCTAATGTGCGCCATATGGTCTGCTCGGTTTGGAATGTTGTGATGCAAAACAGTGTTCGAGATGCGGATCTGACTTGTTTCATTCAACAAGACATGGGGAACGACTGCAGCGGTGAAGATTGTTTGGTGGTCGATGATTGATATTTCATCGTACATAAATGCAGGTCTTGATGCGAAGTTTACAGCCTCAGGGCCTTCACATTGCTCGTAGTAATGTAGAGGGTCAAGGCCGGCTTCAACAAGATACCGAGCAAGTCTCAGGTTCCCATGGTACAAAGCACGTAAAATGGTTTCTGTCCCGTTGAAACCAGGATTCCTCATCCGTCGATGTGAAGGTGATGCATTGATAATCTTCAAAATCGAATCATGTCTCCCTAGAAGCAAAGCCGCCATTGCGAAGGCGAACTCATGGTCCCGAGCGCCCGAGCAGTATGCAAGGAGACTGGGACCATCAACTGAAAGTGTCTCAGTCACGTGGGTACTCCTGGGCCCGGAAAGAATGACTTGGGCCAGATCCAAATTCTGAGTGTGGACAGCTATTCGCAAAGGCGTGAACAAATCCAACTTGAATTCATCGCTGCCGTCATATCTTTGAACAAACTCGGTGAATATAAGCGATGCAATTTTCGTAGAGGAGGTCTCGTATGCAGCTGTCCAGAACTTGTCTAGAACGGCAAGAATAGTTGGCTGATCAGCAGCTGCCTCGAAAAGGAATCTGATTGTCCTTGAATTGTCGAGACCAAAAGCTCCCACTAGATGTACAATGTGTTCGTACTTGAAGTCCCAATCGAGGAAGTTATTCGAGAGCTGGAATATAAAAATCTCGAGCAGGTCTGTAGTAAGCGATGTCTGTGATTGTGCGATTGAACATATTCGTCGAATGTGCTCTCCGGCGTACACTTCAGGCATGATCTGACCGAGGTTGGAGGCGAACTTGCAAACTTCTAAGCCAGAGGTGCCGGAGGAATGAGATGCACATGCCATTGGTAGATGAAGGCTGAGAGGCATTGAGGATTGAGTACCGCCCTGAATCTGAATTCGCAAAGAGCCATCAAGCAGTGCATATCGGAAGCGAATCCATGGAAGCGTTGAATTGAACCCCCATGGCTCAACTTCCTTGGCGTAGAAGCCGGCTGGTCCTGGGTTGCAAGCTATCAAGTCTGTCGGATTGAATCGAAGTTGAGCATCACTGTCTGTGGTAGGTATAAGCGGACCGAGGGACAGAATTTTCCACGTAACAATGACGATCAAGGTATGCAACTTACCAGTGTTGAACTTCTGCGCAAAGCTTGGTAGAGGAGCGTGGCGCTTGATCACATGTGCCACCTGACTTTCAGGCAGGATTTTCCCTGATTTCACAAAAACGATGGGTTCACCGGCGCTGCTACTGATATCAAGCTGCCTTGCCATCCAACGGGCTTCCTGGGTCTTGACTGTCTTGAAGATTCGCCATTTCTTGAGACGGAACTCCAACTGCTGTTTCCTGCCAGTAGTTTTAGTACCACTACGTGAAGATATCTCATCAATGACTTACGTTGCAACCACGTCTTCTTGCTTTAGTATTTCGATGATGTCGGATAGGCTTTTGTTGTCAACCATGTACCAAACCCAGATATGCTCCTTGTAGCTATCCCAATCGATGGATTCCTTGGTACATTTGTCCATCACATAAAAAGAAGACGAAAAGAGCAGGTGCGACCCAGTCAAGATAGAACCATTCAGGTTGTTGATGATGCAGGTGGTCGATTTTCTGTCTCTGGAAGCGTGCTCAACAGCTGAGTGTCTTGAACTCGAATCAGACGTTGATGATAGAGTCGAATACCGAGCGAAGCAAGAATGCGGATATTTAATATTTGAGAAATTTCTCGGCCAACAGAACGAGACTGCCAAATCTGGCAGAAGTCTCACCCTGTCGGGCACAGCCCGCCACTGTACGCAATGACCAGGATATCTTTTATTGGCTCGCTTCATCCGCGCCGAAAAAGCTGCAGTTGTGATTGGGAGTTGACGAAATCCGACAGCAGAACGTCTGGCGGTGATTGGTAGTTTACACAATCTGAGTGGAGCTTGTAATACCACATTGACGTTGAGATGGACCGTCCCCAAGCCGCGTTTCTTTCCTTGCTGGCCTTGCATGCAGATCTCTTAGGACTTTCGATGCTGTGAACCAAGCACATGTACCAGACAAGCAGCAGGTTTTTGATAGGACCGACCGGGAAGGCGCGCCTGGAGATCTCGGAGACTGAGCACAGTCCAGATCTCTTTCCAGTTCCCAATTGAAGCCTCGCGTCATAAAAATTAAAATTGCACATTTCAAAGGGGCCCAGACATGTTATCCAACATAAGGCACAAGTCGAAATAAGATGTGTATTCTAAAACGCTGAAGACTTCTAATCTGATGAAATGTGAAGAAATAATAACCAAACAGTATAGGGAGACCAAGAACAGGGGTATATAGGTCGCGGGATGTGTTTGTTGTTTCTTGTGCTTCTAAGGCATGGAGGGGAGGGATCTGGGTGTAATTCTAGACCGAATAACGACACTGTATGAGAGAGGAAAACACCAAAGTCTTCCCTGATGTATCCCAGGACACCAAATCACAGCTCATCGTAAAATAAATCGCCACCACCCGTTCCGCTACCATCATCGTAGCTGGTAAAGCTCTGATAGCTATAACTCGACGACGTGACGGCGGGATAGGCATCATGACTGTAGCCGCCCGACGAATACTGGCCGTAGACGTCGTCCTCGGCGTCGTCGCCTGCGGCAGGGTAGTCGTAGTAGTACCCGCCGCTGCCGTCGTCTTCGTCGCCGCCGCGCCCGCTCCGCCGCTGGCTGTTGTGCGAGCCCCCCGAGCCGCCGTGCCCGGAGCTCTGCTGCTGCCCGCGCGATAGGACGTGCCGCATGCTGATCGACCCCCAGGGCAGGCCGTCGCACTCGTCGCTTGCGCCGGCCAGCTCGTTGGATGAGGGCACCGCGTAGCTGCTGCCGGCGAGCTCCTGGTTCCGGGAATCGCGCTCGGACTTTTCTTTTTGCTCTTTGGCTTTCTCGCCTGTAGGAAAATGTGAGTCAATTGTCCTTAATGTCTGGGTGGACAAACTTGAGGTGGAAAGAGGTGACTTACGAAATTTCCGCTGGGCCAGACGGTTCTGGATGCGCCGCCTCTCCTCGGGTTCTGTGACGTCGGACCAGTCGTCAGACTTTCCGTGCTTGGATTTCGATTTCGACGAGGACTGGTGCTTAGAGCTCGAGTCCCTGCTTTTCGACGAGGTCGATGATGAGGAAGGCATTGTAGTATTTTCTGGACTCTTTTCTCTTTTCTTCTTCTCTGTTTCTTTTTCTCGAGAGTCTAGCTCAACCGTAGCTTGTGGCCGCTTTGAACTTCGTGTGTGATATCGTGGGTTTTCAACCACGTTCTCCTTAGAAGACTTTGATGGCGAACTCTCCTCTGCTCTAGGAATCTCTATCGAGCTGGCCCTGCGAATTGTCTCTTGTGATGATGTCTCGTCGGGTGATCTCCTCGGAGACAGACTCATGGACTTTCATGCAAGAGACCAAGGCTCAAAGTTAGGCAGACAAGCAGAAGAAGGTGATTGAAAATCCTGCTTGGGATATCACTGCTGTATTATTGTCTTTGTCTTCAAGAGATGGTTTGAATAAAGCACAATAGAGTGTAGGACTTATACTGTCGAGTAGGCTGTACGATGTGAAGATATAGTACAATACAAGATACAATGATGGAACAAACAAGTGCTGAAGAATAGGCTGGGTAGTATGCCTTGACACTTTATATATAGATGGTGACTCTACTTCTCAAGTGTCCAATGGAAAGGCTTATGGCTGCTGTGTATTATATGATGGAGAACTTCTAAGACCAGGAGTATACTAAGGGAACAAGACGGATAACATAAAGTACATGTAGAAGTAGAAGCGGAAACGTGAGACAGAATAAGACTCATATCGAAACAAGGAGATTAATAGTAAAATACAACTGAGAAGAGAATCAAAGGCTACCAAATGCTGTCTGCCATGCCGCGCGGGCATCTCACACATCCAAAGTATGTGTGTAGACACGTAGGTATACAAAGATAGGTTGGTAGGTAGTTCTTGGGCCCCTGGCTCTCTGCCTGAAAACTAGGTCGAGGTGCTCAAGGCATCCATCGGTCCCATCTACTTCGAGACTAGGCACGAGGGGACCATTGTTATGTGAGCCACATATGCGACGAAAATGTTCGGGATGGCTTGGCGGAACTTTTTTGTGGAAAATCCTTGCTGTGATTACAGCTGTTTTTGTGTCTATTTCCATTAAGTGCATTGCGTTTTGCTGGAGCAAAGGTGAGAGAAAGGGTCCGAGTTGTGTATAACATGTGTAAGTGCGTTTCTATGGGCGCTTGCTCCAAGAAAAGAATGCGGCTGGGATTCCAGGCTGCCGGGTCCCACCTCCAGCGGTTGAGCGGCCGGTTTTAGGTATCCACCCGCCTAAACTTTACAGGAACGATCCGGGAACCTCGCCTAGACTCAGTGATGATCTGCAGGGATTCAGGGCAGTGATCAATTGACGAGAGCGAACACCAACATTACTTACACACAACATATGCGAACAAGATGTAAATGTCCCTCGATGGCCTCAATTGGGCCTCTCCCTTGATCATTAGTTCTTGTTTCCCAATTGAAACAATGCTAATTGATACAAGAATATGCATTATCTGATCGATTATCCTGCGACTCCAAGTCGGTCTATGACGATCTTTCAGTGCAGTAAGAGCAAGCACTGACTGGCCAAGTATAGTAGCATATTCCAGGCCAGATGACCACTTCGGAAACCCGTAATCTGTCGCGACGGCAATAAGTCGGATCCCTTTCCTTCAGCCCTGCCACGTTTGAAAGGGGAAGTTGACGGTAATGCAATCAAGTGCCTCACACTCGAGCTCATCAATCAGTGAGCGCTTTTTGGCTGTCGGGGCTCGGAAAAGGTTAGGTCAGCTTTTTTAAGATTCCTGCTGCCCTGGTGCCTGGCTCTGGTTCGCTAGAGAGCGACTCATCGCTTCCCTCACATGACCCCCTATGAATCACATCCCCCAAACGCAAATGTAAACTCGACCTCGCAACAGGTGCAGCGACTTTCCTGTTCCTGCCGAAGAGGAGCGCGGACCATGTTGATGTTTGGATTCTCGTGATGATGGAGTCAGGGACCAGATCCGGATCGTTGAGCGATATTATTGCCCTTCAATTTCGGGGCTCATCATCAATGACGTCCCCCCATCCCCCAACTTCTTTGCTGATTCCAGCTCTCTTCTCTGTCCCCCGACCAAACCAGCTGCTACACCATTGAGCTTGGCTTCTTCACCTTGACCTCCATACCTGAGCTGCATTCCACAAGTCCAAGAGGGACACAATTGTGCTGCTCTTCGCATAGTTTGTCAACGGGAAGCTGTCATGCCCACCGAGTGACGAACACCCTGCGATCAAAAGACCCCCCACGCATATTAGGCGCCATGCTGTGTAACGCACCAGTACCTGCCGCACCGCATCTCTCGATCGTGGCTCATACTGGAACTTTCGATATTTGTCGAGTTTGACCTCTACACTTTTCGAACAGACATGGACCCCGAAAGTTGCTACGTATAGCCACTGATCATGGCCGCTACAAGTATGATCGCGCCCCTCAAGAAACCGGCGGGCACAGTCATCGTCCCTTTGTATATTGGCTGGAATGGACAATGACACACAACGGGTCTGTAACGTCACGTCGAGCCCATGAGGGGTGCGAGTCTACGAGTTTCCCAAGATCATCTTTCGTGTTGGACAATGCGGCTGACAATCTTCCAAGGAGACAGCTTCAGTCAGCTCTCGATTTTTTGAGTCAAGCCCGCCGTCACGATCGTGACGATGCTTCAATTGAGGCTTGGGAATTGATGACTGGCCCAAGATTCGTTGTTGCCTTGGGGGATGTCGTGGTAGACCGTCGCGTACCATGTCAGCTCGTCCCAACCTGCCATGGCCAGCCCAACTTGCGAGCATTCTCCAGGGCATGAGAATCAAGATGCGAAAGTGCAGTCCTGGTGGGTGGCCTTCAGAATCTGCCCAAGGCGTAGAACCAATGGGAATGTCCATTGTTGTAGCGCGGTGCCTGAGCTGTCAGACATCACGATGTTTAGCGCCCAAGCAATGGTCGAGGACACAACCACCATCTAGTATGACTGAAAAAGGCGTCCAATACAGATGGCAATGCTCCCAGTCCGAGAGAAGCAGAATCAGTCAAGTATGCGCAACTTCTGGTGGTGTCGTGCCCGAGCGAACGATTCGCACAAATGGACGAATGACCAGACCTGGGATGGAACTTCTGCAAGTGCCTGGCCTAGATTTTCCCATTCGCTGGATAAGCTATTCAGCCCTACGGGAACAGGTTCCATCCAGACAGCTCAATACCGCGCGTCACTGATCACCAGATACGTAGATCCCGGGTAGTTGTTGCCTGGGCGCCAAGGAGTAAAGGGTGAACTTATATTCTGGTTGTCCGCTCCAGGTTGCCAAATCTACACGCGCCAGTCCTGATCTCATGCAGGAATAAAACCAGGAACCTTGCGTAAGCGAGCCTCAGGTGGCTGCTGAAGTAAGCAAGCTACGACGTGGCTCGTCATGTCTGTGCCGCTCAGGTGTCAGTATAAGTCGGCCTGCCCTACCAAACCAGATCAAAACTCCATAGTAGCCGGGCGACATGAACAAAGAAAGAATATTCAAACCTCGGACTTGTTCTACTTTGACGACATTGTAATTACGCCAGATTCAACTGACACGTCACTGCTGACTAGATACGGACAATTTTATTTTTGTAGAATTGTGAGTCACACAGATGTCCCCGGGATCCTTGCGCATTTGCTATCGTAAATGATCTACCCGAGATCTTCAAGCGACCTCGTAAAGCTTGGCCTGGGTCCCGGCGCAACGGTCCAGGGGCACATTCTATACTGTCGTGTACTATAGAAACGGGGATCTTTTTGACCCTGCCCAGTATCGGGTACGGCATCCAGCCGAGTGCCATCACGAGGTTCTGTGCCAGGCAACTCTTGTTCGAGCCAATCTTGCAAACACTCGGTAGAATCACAGAGGTGTTTCAGTAGTTCTCAGAAGGGAATCGAGGATGTCAAGGAGGCACGCTGCCCGATGAAGAGCGTGTTGTGTTCTCTAGGTTATGTTAGAACAATTATGAAGTAGCTCTCTTTGTGATATACACAGGCCAATCGCCAGGAACCACTGTGAAATACGCATGATACTTCCACTCTTGCTCGGGGTGAACCTGAACAATGTCGTAATCCCGAATGATAGTGGCGAGGATCTTGAAGATCTCGATGCGGGCCAAGTGCTGTCCCACGCATGCTCCGATGCCAGCGGAGAACTAGAAAAACTTGTAGTCAGTACCGTCCCCATGTCACTCGATGATCTCTGACCAGAGAAGTAAAAAGTGAGAATGACTTACTGGCAGAAAGTTCTTCTCCAAGGCACTCGTATCCTCAACCATCCACCTCTCGGGCTTAAATTCGCGGACGTCGGGCCCCCAGACCTCGGCCGACAGGTTCATGCTGAACGTGTTGAGCGAGACCGTGGTCCCGGCGGGGAAGAAGCGCCCGCCGATCGTAACGCCCTCCCGGGGCACGACCCGTGGCGTGCCCATCGACACCGGGTGGAATATGCGCAGCGTCTCCTTAAAGCATGCCTGCAGGTACGGCAGCTGTTGGGCGTCGGCATACGCAACGACGCGATCGCCGCAGAGACCGTCCCGGGCATGCGCCTCATCGATCTCTTCTCTCGCCCGTTGCCAGGCATCAGGGTGGCGGATCATGTGGTATACCGCGGACTGCAGGGTACACGAGACTGTGTCGGAGCCGGCTCTTGGGCCTTCTGTCAGCATCGAACATCGAGCCACATGTTTGTCCATAGGTACTTACCCGACGTTGGCCATGACGGCAGACTGGAGATCGCGGTACGATAGCTTGTCCGGGCTCTGCTCGTGTGCCCTGAGCCAGTGTGCTACAAAGTCGAAGCGGGCGTCTTGGTTGCTGTTGCGCGCCTCGAGCGCAGCGCTCGACGTCTTGGCCAGGTAGTTTGTGGGCATGATCTCGAGCCAGGTGATCAAGGGGTTGGCCACCAGAAGGTTGTGCAACCACTGCGCGAACGCGGCAATGGAGATGTAGCTCTCGAACTTGAGCGTCTGGGAAATGCAGTCATCGATGTCGATGCCCTGCTCCAAAAAGCCAAACGGTTTGGAGAAGACGGCCTCGCCGACCACGTCGAAGGCCGTGAACGTGAAGAATTGGGCCAGGTCCATAGGCTCACGGCTCTCGGAGAATTTATCAAGCCAATGCACTAGGCGCTCGATGAGAGTGCTGATTTGCTCTTCATTCTTGATCACATTGCTCATGGCGTAGGCTGATGCCAGTTGCTTGGACAGCTCGATCTTGTTTTTCGGTTCCAGGACCGACATGGCTGTTCGAAATCTATAATAGTGATGGGGTCAGGTATATTTGTATGGTTGAGTTCATTTTAGGGACCTTTCAAATTACCTCCAGTCGGGGAATCTCTGCCAAATTGCTTAGTTAATAGTACAGTATACGACTCGGCCGCTCTACTCACCATCATTTTATACCAATGACCCTGTGAACCTTGTCAGCATTTTCATCAAGAATATGCGCTTCGATTGAAAATCGATACCTTCAGTTGAGGGGTGAGAATCAACTTCTTGATGACCTCTGGATGCGTTGTGCTGACTTCATTGGGTCCGATGCGAACAAACTGGCCTGTAACGAGGAAGCTTCAGCTTGCGTACTCGAGTCAAGGAATCGTTTTGACACACCATGCTTCTCGTGAAGCTCCAGGATGGTGAGGTTCTGATGACCCGTCCATATCTGCCACATGTGCCACAGTCGAGTGATAGATGCCCATTTGGGACCCGGAATGTCAGATATTGGAATCAAGAAGAGTCGCCATGTAAAGATGGATAATAGGCCTATTATCACTGAGACTGCGATGGCAGGTGCCGACATCAGATCGGAAGCCGCAACGGGCTTTATCAAGTCCAACATGGTGGTTTGCTGGCAGCAGGAGCAACTGAGTAGGTATTCTGGTGGTCACGAGCAACAATTGAATAAAATGATAGGGTTGCTGTTGCCAGAAGACATCGAGGGCCCTAAGATTGTTGCAACAGATGGCGGCCGTCAGGTTCTGCGTGTCACAGTTGCAGGGAGCCACGTCTCTACATAAATGAAGGGAAAGATATTACCGATCCCCCACCCACTCTGCCTATGCAACTCCAGGGTTCCAGGTCGTATATGGTTGGGCGGAATGCATCCGGGAAGCAAACATTGATTTTACGGTGGAGAAGCCCATATTATGGCCGGGGGGACTTGACGACCGCGGCGCAATGCGAGGCCGATTTGGAGTCCCGACGAATCGGGCCAGACACTCACGTGGATACATCCGTGTGAAGCTTGTAGCTAGCAATTTTCGGGAATTCTGGTCCTCAGGATTCGCTAAAGTCATTGCTGTGCTGAAAAGATATTGACCGCGAATATTACGATCATAATGCACGTTGTTGACCATTTGGTATGCTCCATAGTGATTTAAGAGTGCTTTTTATGCATGATATCATGTGTCGGTAGTCGTGCCCTTGATTCTCGATGGAGAACTCCATGCGATATTTGACCCGACGACTTGGTTCGCAATTGAACAGCTGCACAAGAAAACCTTGATGACTCCACCATTTGCTCATCGTCACATCAATTGCATGGCGAAGCGACTCTCCTATCAATAAATTCGTGTTCTGTTTTTCAACTATACGCGGGTGCTGGCTGCCGCAATTGTTCTTTGACTGCTAGGCTGACCTCTTGCTCTTCAAGGATGTCCACCGATTTTGCCCATCAGGGTGGGGATAATATCATGCACGTTGCTTGTTACATGCAGTATAAGGACATAAGAAAACTAATCTCTTATATTTTATTGGTGTAGTTGATCATTGAGATGTTTGTACCGTTACCTAATCACATGTCACCATCCACGAAATGTTGTGGTGTATATGCCCGCGTGCAATATACCAGTATTGAAAACTCCAGTTCAGATATTATGATGTGTATTACGATGCTTATAGGAGCATAAGGTGGCTAATCTTAAGTTGTGGCACCTTTCGTGAGGAATGTGTCCCGGATATTGGTGTAATTTTCAAGTAACTGACATATAGAAGCCAAGGACTGTCTCTGCTAAACATCCTGCCGTAAAGCACACAGCTTCTTGTCCAGGACCAGACAGGCCTCGTGTAAGCTGTAATTTAATCCAGAGCGATTCAAACAGACGAACATCGTTCGAAATGCTTACCTGCTTAGCACCTATATTGTGCACCCCGACATTTGGATGTTTGCTTGGTAGATCGGAGACCTGGCCCAAACTCAAAGCAAGGATGGTGACCCGAGCAGTCGGTACGATGAGGTGACTCGTGCCATTGCGCACCAGGTTTCGAATAATGTTGTGTTGTTCTGAGGTTGTAGTTTGGCAGAATTAAATACTTGGAAAGTCGCAGCACCTGAGATCGATGAAAGTGTGCCAACTACCAAATTAAATCAGTATTGATTCGCTAGCTTCACAAATCATGGCACCAGATCTTGCCCTCGGTCACCAACAACGGCTCATTATAGTGGTTTCGGTCGTTGGAATCATTGTGCCTACTGCGCTTGTGATTCTTAGGCTTGCAGCACGCCGCATCTCGAATCGGTCCCTCCTTTCGAGTGACTACATCATCGTCCCAGCTTGCGTAAGAAACAATTCGCCCAGTGTACGACACCAAAAGTCCTTGCATGTGGCTAAACAGCTCAGATTTGTACTATTATATACCAATCTCTCTTGATCGCTTGTTAGTCGCGGAAATCCCACAACGTCTTTGTGTGCAAGAAGCTGATCGTTCCAGCTGTCTACAAGACCGGTACTAGTTACCACCTCAATGATGTTGTTACAGCACTAGGTTCTGAGACAGTGCAAGAGTTCCTCAAGGTATTTATTCTTACCATATTCTTTCTCTCCATTCTCGTAAACACAGGCCAACTAATCTCCCGGAACAGCTACTCTTCAGTCTACAATTGCTATACACTATCAATATCAGCCTGACGAAAATATCAATCCTCGAACTCTACCGAGCGATCTTCCCGTCGACAACAATGCTGTTCGCCTGCATCGGCACCCAAGCGATTGTCGCCATGTGGGCTTTGGCGACCGTCCTCGTCACTTTGTTTCTTTGCAAACCGATTGCGTTCAACTGGGACACCACCATAGCAGGCGGAAAGTGTGGCAACACGCTGGCCAGCTGGAAGAGTACTGGAGTCGTGAATATCATTACGGATGCCATGATTCTCTTGCTACCGGTTCCATCTTTGTGCAAGGTACAGATGGTCCTCTACAAGAAGCTTGTCATAATCGCCATGTTCACACTAGGTGTCTTGTAAGTGCATCCTAACATCATTTCTCGTCTGTATCCTGACTTATTTCATGTCGCAGCACCACAGCCGTCGGTATCGCCCGGCTAGTAGCCATCATCAACGTCGATCAAGCCGATATTACGTTCAGTGTGGCTTGGGCCATAGTCTTCAGCGCTCTGGAGTGTAGCGTGGCGGTTTCGCTGTCGTGTATACCCCTTTTGCGGCCGATTTTGGGCCGCGGGAAGTACTCCAAGAACGGCACTGCGAGAGCAAGGTCGACTTGGAAAGGGGGCAGCCGCACGATATCGGGCAGGGCCAAGAACGTGTTTCAACGGATGGACGATGACTCTTTCGAAATGGAGCTCAGGCCCAATGGTCTGGCACATCGTGCTGATGTTCTTCATGACAAAGATGTGGATACTACTAATGACAATCATCTGGCCTCAGTCGGTGAGGAAAATATCATGGTGCGCCACGAGTGGAAGGTATGCTCGCAAGGAAAGCAGTTGCCAATGGGCCACGCAGAAAAGCACGAGTAGATAAAGCCGGGACGATGTTAACATTAAAAAATGTCCACGGTGCTCTGATGTCGTACCCTGACATGACCATATGTGCTACAAGGCTCTCCCAACTCTAATTCAATTTTTGAGTCCAGCAAGAAATTAATAGTAGTAATAAAAATAAAAATAAAAGAAATGCCATGCCCAAAAAAGAGCAAAAAAAAAAATAAGTGGATATCAGGGCATCCCCCTACTCGAACCCGAAGGCTCTCGATTCCATACCCTAACATCTGGCCATATGGGCGGGGGGTAGCTAACCGTCAGGCCACTCGACCACGTAACCAAGCTTCCTGCGTCAGGCGTGCCCGGTTACTAGTCTGGTGGTAATTCTTTGTCCTTTTGGACCTTATATGTCTTTGGCAGTTGGTTGGGTGGGGGACCGAAGTTGTTCCTACAGAGCAACCGGCGTACCTAGGTACCTAGGTTGCCCCGGGGCATCTTGATGCGCTTTAGCAAAATAACTCTGTCTGTCAAGGTGAGGTAGGATAGTTGTGTTTCAGCTGCAACTTTGCTAGATGCAACTCTCCAAAACCTCCAAAAGTATTCTCACGTTTTCATGTGGATTCGGGCTTATACTGTATGTTCCATGGATTTAATTCTCTCCTGTATTCGCGACAATTACTTATATAATTGCACTTTGTGTGTCAAAATTTGATTCGCGGCTGGAATGTACTTTTGATAGTCTCGTTCCTGTGTATTGTACACATGATGCAACTGAAAGAGGTTGCAGTAAATAGACTTATCCAAGTGACCAGGTCTCAACAGAATGTCAATGCAGTGGAATGGTTGATTCGCAGGTAATTTGTACCTCGAGGATGTCAAGAGTCAAATCTTGTTCAGCCAATACTTGAGCAAAATAGTACGGTGATTTGGTGCACTCAGCTGTCAGTTTGTGAACGGTTTGCCAAATCAAGAGCCTACGGTTAAAAACATACCTATAGTCAGAGCGAACATGGGCGATTGAGTTTGGTTGTAACATGTTGAAATCAAAAGAGCATATGATTTCTGGTTATTCCAGCATATGTACTTAAAGTTGGGATCAAGACTAACACACTTTCTGTCCAAAGTGATCAACATGATCAACAGTATACAGATTTATAGTAATAGAGCTATTATAAAAGCAAACTAAAACATCGCTCCAATAAGATCACACGTCCCTAGAGATCCCTGTGGAGCCTTACCAGCGCTCTCGATGGCGCTTGTCCGCATCCAGCTCACCGCCAAAATTTCCCCCAAATTCTGCCGCAATTGTCAGGATGAAGCTCTCTCGGACTTTCTCCCAGTAGGAAAGAAAACCACCCCGCCCCACATTGAACATTGGAAATTCGCGATCCCCAATTGACCAGACGAGACAATCGAGACAAAGCGTGCCAATCGAACGAAATTGCCAACATGGGTTCCGACAAGGCCGAGAAGAAGATGCGCAAGCTGAGGGAGCGCGCCGAGCAGCTCGAGGCGCAGGCACTCGAGCTCACGAAGGAGGCCGAGCAGGTCAGGGCACAGCTGACAGCTCTAGAGGAAACCCAGACGGACGTGAGTGCTTTATAAGTCCTACAAATATGGAATTGAAGTACTAAATACGCCAATTACAGAAGGACGGCGACGAAGCCATGGCCGACGCCCAGGACAGCGCCGGTGCCGAGGACAAGAAGTCGAGCAAGAAGGACAAGAAGTCCAAGAAGAGCAAAAAGACCGACGACGAGGCCACCGAGGCCAAGAAAGAGAAGAAGAGCAAGAAGTCCAAAAAGTCCAAATCCCAAGACGACAGCAGCGACGACGACGAGACCGCTGCCTCGGACAAGAAGGCCGACAAGAAGCGCAAGCGGGACAGCGCCAAGACCGAGAACACCACCACCGAGGAGGTGGACGAGGAGACCCACGACAAGAAGCACAAGAAGAGCAAAAAGTCCAAGAAGTCAGCCGACGCCGAGCCGGAGGTCAAGACCGAAACGCCAAAGCAGCAGCCCAACGCCGCCGAGGCCTGGAACGTGCAGGCGCTGGGCGGCGGCAGCGCGCGCCAGGACAAGTTCATGCGTCTGCTGGGCGGCAAGAAGGCCGGCAACGCCAGCGGCGGCGCGGCCTCGTACGGCTCCTCGAAGCAGCAGATCAGCAGCATCCAGGACGACCTCGAGCGCCAGTACGCCGCCGGCATGAAGAAGAAGGACATTGGCGGCAAGAGAGGTCTCGGTGCTTAGAAGGAGAAAAGAAGAACAAGGCCAAACTGGCTACGGATACACTACACATATTGCATGTATACGTTCCCGAGGGAACTCTGGCGTTCATGGGCGGCGCAACGGAAAGATAAAAAAGTCGAGATACCAGCGAGGTGATTTTTTGCTCTTGCACAATCCTTAAAGGAAAATCAAAAAGCTTGCAAATAATTATATACAGTTTGAAAGCTGACCACATTTTCCTATGATGTCCGAAATTTTGCGCCAAAAGTGAACTTGAAAAGAAATGTGACATTGTTGCGATTCATGGGGGAAGCAGTTGGTGCTTTGAGTTTGCGCTCATCCTACCGATTGTCTGCAGGATCAACCAAGAATGCCACAACGTCCGACATGATGCTGGTTGGTATATTTTACAGACAAGGACACCCGGTTGACGGAGCCAGGCATCGTCCATTGATGCCACGTTGCTCAAATCGCAGCGGCCATCCTTGTCTCTCTTCCGACGTGAGGCCGTTCACATGCTCTCTTTTGCCTTTTCCCCCGTGATGACCCGGTGCTGCTGGCAGACAGCCACCGGATTTCCTATCCTCTCCTTCTCTTGTCTCTTCTCAATGTTGCGGCATACGCTGTTTCTTGAATGTATCGATCGTCTCCCCATTGACGCCCCCTTTATCGCCAGAAGATGCGCTGCAGCACCTCGAAGAAGATGCCACCGAAGACGACAAAGCCGAGGAGAACTGCGCAGTCAATATGTCAGCAACGGGTGTTCCTCCTGCGTGCGCAGGACGTGAATCCTGGCTGGCGGGAAAAGAGAGAAGAACTCACCGAGCCAGATGGGCGAGATGGGCGACTTCTGCGCCTCCTTGGACCGCACCTGCCTGTCGGCGTCCGACTTGCCGCGGCGGGCGTCCTGGTCCTTGACGAACTTTGCGTTCGCGCGTCTCTGCTGGGGAGTCTGGGCCTGCGTGTTGTCGTGTCAAGTCAGCACAACTGAAAAACGATAGCTTTCTTCTTGGTTGGGGGGACCCCAGTTGGTTCAAGGGTCGGTCGTTCTTGGTGCGCCCTTTTGCTATGGGGGAACAACTCACCATTGTGAATGTGTTTAGAATTGACTTGTGCGGGAGCAAGTGTATATATAGTGACTTCGATTTGAAGATTTATCGTCGATCCGCAAAGGGTGTGTCGAGGGGACGGGTCGGTGGATGATGGGGAGTGAGCTTCGAGAATGGATTCCGGGACTAGGTATCTTGGTCGCAAAGCCGTGCTCGGTTTATATAAATGCTTCTCTCGGCAGCACCTTCGAATACCTTCGCAAGCTTTCGAAATATCGAAAGAAGGAATGGACAGATCTGTCGGTATAGTAACAGTCAGAGTCACGAAGACAAAAAAGTGAGAATCGTATATGTATTCTTTTGGTGACGAGAAGACGTAGAGTTTCTGGCAGAATTGATGAAATCTGTCCCGGACGCGAATGGCCACATTTGGAAAGCCCCCCCAAAGGGGTCTCCCAAGCCGCAATTAACACCACCCGCCCGCTAGCTTTCCAGGTCCCTTGGGGTTCATAGGACAGGGGTTTTTAGTAGTCCAGCAGCCAGCTGTCCACTTTACGGTAGGGGCTTGGCTTCGTGTATTACCGTTGAACTGGGAGGTCCGCGGCTAGGCTTACCGAGAGCTTGCCGATCTGTATGTAATTGCTCTGCTGCCGTGCTGCTGCTGCTGCTTCCCCCACACAGAAAGAAGCTTTAATTGCACCAGCCACACAGGGCGCGAGCTTGACTCCAGGTGAGGTCGTCCAATCGTGCTACCGGGAGATAAGTCGATTTGATGATTTTCGATCCGCAGACCACCACCCATCAGCCCAAACTTGCGGATACGACGTCGATTTGCAACAAACCATGATGAGAACAATGCTGCGCGCGCTCCCTCGAGCCAGAGGACCAGCTGCTCCTTTCCTCCGAATCTCCCTCCCTCGCCGCCACTATTCCGAGTCCGCGCCACCAAGCAACCTGCGCCCGTCGCAGCAGCAGCCGAGCTTCTGGAAGACCTTCAGCCGGCCCATCTTCAAGGTCGCCCTGATGGCCATCTTCACGTACCAGCTCGCCTACTACGGCTGGATGAAGCTGGAGACGGACGAGATCAGGACCGATGCTGCTGGTATGCTTCTTGATTCTCAGTGAGGAGGATTTCCCCATGATTCGCACGACTGACTTGTAATGAAATATAGCCACCATCGCAGATCTCGAGAAGAGGATAGAGCTCCTCGAACAGTCCAAGACCGAAAAGGCAAAGAAATGAGAGACTTCTATTCAAGCATTGGGGGAACTTCTGCCTCCCTCATCCAAATTCGAAGCGATGAATTGGAAAGTTGCCGCGATGCGCCCAGAGAGAATGCGACGAGCCATGGCTTCGACTGAGCCATGCCAAGGCCCGAGAAGACTTGTTATTTTGGCCTGTACAGGAGCATATCGCGACATGGCCTCGATGACACGGGTCGGAGTTAACCTCGCACCAACTTCGGCGTCGCTGAGGGCATGCTTCCAAGCCTCCGGGGAGCGGTCGAATGAGGCACGCAGGCGATGGCATCCATGACACGCGCACACGTCCAGAGTCTGATCGCGAAGAGGGAATTGCGCATTTAACTTGAGTCGCAAATACCCCGATGTCACACGACACCTGGCTCATTGGCAAGGAGATGATGGTATCCAATTAATGGTCGCAACCTACCATCTATCGGAGCACAGGAGTTCTTCGCTAGCTGAGAACAGTGCTGATGTTTTGCGAAACGGGATATATTTTATAAAAAAAGACATCAAAGGCCTCTATCTCTCTGCTGAGCTGGCCGTATCTTCATATAATCTAGCTCGAGTCTATAATCGTCTGCCCCTGCTTTGCAACCAAAAGAATCAAGGGGCCCAGCTAGTAATCCAATTGACTATCAACTCGTAAAACGCCAAAAACGCCAGCTCTGACATTAACCTCGTTTCCCTTTCCAAAATGTGATTCATTCAGCCACCGCGATAATACCGATACATCATGGGTCGTGTACCGTTGAAGTAGGCTCAAGAAGGGGAATAGTAATACTCATTCACCGGTCATAGCCAGAGCATGGCTACGCCGACCGCTCCGAATAAGATAACCGACGAGAAGGTCACAGAAGCCTGTGCCGCCGAGATGTAGTGCGCCGACCCGGGGAAGTTGCAAGTGACGGCATTGGAGGTGCCGTTGGCGTCCGTCAGTCTCCGGCCGTAGCTCGTATTAAAGCCCAGCATTCCGGGTGTCGGACAGCCAAAGCCGAGGGCTGCGGGACAACTCTGCACGAGAGTGTAACAGAGGTCCTCGCAGGGCAGGACCTCCTTGTAGGGGCCGGGCGCGATCTCCTCGTCGATTCTTGCTAGCCGGGACGAATTGTAGGCGGCAGCGTTGCCATATATCTGTTTCGTGTATTGATCGACTGGCGAGGATCCGTCCGAATTGGTCGCCATGATGTTGCGCATCTGAAGGAAGTCATCCGTTTTGGAAAAGTCCTCGCAGCGTGGGATGGAGACAGAGCAGACCCAGTTCTTGTACGCATCCCGGCAGTCGTCACAGGTCCTGGCCAGAGAATACTTGGAAGTGTCTTCAGCGTCGCATTGGATTTGAGCCAATGCCTTCTCAAAGTTTGCGTACATCTCCTGGGCATAGCTGTCGTAGAAATCCTTGAGATCGTCGACCTTGTCACTGTACTTTGAACTGCTAGGGACGGAATATGCTGTCTGGTCGCAGAATGTGAGGTTGGAAATGACCATGCATGTACCGGCTGCAGGAGAATGTTAGAAGTGTGATCAAAATACTGAATCGCTCGTATTTCTTCGAGACTTACTTGATTTCGTGTCGAACTCAGTCTGACGGAAGACGACACCACCGCCTCCAGCAACATTGTCCCTCTTGCTCAAGGAACCAGAGTTTGGCTCTTGAACCAATATAGCCTCGTACACGGAACTCTTGTTCAGTCCGGTGATGAAGAACTCTTGTTTGGTAGAGTTGCCTTGTCCTCTTCTGGTCAAACCCGTTGACATCAAGGCAGTTGTTGCCTGACTGCCTCCAATCTGGGCATACTCCTTGAGACCGCAGTACGACTTTTCGACCCCTCTCACCGACACATCGCCTTGCTGGTATGCAAACATGGTGTACGGTGTTCTCGACACTTCTGTGTCCGAGCCGTTGGTAAGATTGCCGGTCCTGAGTAACGATGCGCCAATATCGCTGTCAACCCATACCAGGTCGGGCTCTGTATTGGTATCATAAGAATGGTAGGACTGATCAACGGAAGCGGCGACCTCGATATTGTAGAGAGATGAGGTGAACCAGTCCGACACATTCGGCGCGGTAATGGTAAAGTAGACATCGTCCGAAAAAGTCATGTTGTACATGACGGCTCCTTGGTCAAACACGCGCACCTCCTGATTGTCGGGGGGTGCGGCCGGGCCGGGGGAGTCGTTGTCGCTCGACGTCGAAACGTAGAGCGTCAGCTGCGGCGGGTCCATGGCCGTCTGGTTCGCCTCGGGACGTTCAGGCTGCATACACGTATTTGCAGATATCCAAAGGGTCTTGGTCGGGGTCGCCCGTTGCCTGAGTTCGGAGAGTTCAGTGCCGTTCTGGTCGTCCTCCACCACCGACAGCTCTGCATCTTGCGAGCCATCTAGTCGCTTCCGCAGCTCGAATATCTCTGCTTCTCTGCTGGAAAGCGACGAGGCCTCGAACACAAATTTGATTGACGATCCCTTGTCTAGATTCTGGTTGCTCTTGACATTATTCGTCAAACTCGTGACTCCAGCCGGCGCTCGTCCGATGACGCTCCTGTCGAACAGCGGAAAATCGGGCTCGTACATTTCGCTCCTTAAATCGATGGTTTCTGCCGTGGCCTGCTCCATGCTCTCGGCCAGCGCCCACGCGTCCAACGCATCGCTGCCGGCGCCATGCTCTTCGGACAGGATCTCGGCGGCGAGCGCAAACTGCGGCGAGAAGAGGATAATGTAGACGACGAGCAGGAAGAAGGAAGCAGCCAGCGACGCAGCCAGGCGCGACTGCAGAGGACTGAGCTGCATCTCGAAGTTTTGTAGAATGCGACCGCCCCGAGGGGCAGTCAAGTTGCGAACGAGTGGAAACGTAAAGAGGGTGCGGCGGTAATGGCCTGGCGTGGAATTATATTTAGAAGCGATTGAGGTCGTAGCGCATCTTCGATTCGGGGGGGCCTCGCGTTTGTATTTTCCACCTCTTGGTTGTTCTTTTTGGATTCCAGAGACTGTTTTCCCTTCCAAGCAGTCGTCGAAATCCCTTGGCTTCGTCGGTGGCAGAATGAATGATGGAAAGGAAAGTGTTTCAAATCACCTGTCGGGTTTCATAACGGCTACAGCATCTACTTAGCAGTGCTGATCTCCCGCCAAGCACAGCGCTGCGAGTCGCGGCAGCACCGCCACGCTAAGGCCAGGCACAAGCCCACTTGAGCGACTTGACAGTTCTCTTAGAACCGGTACACTGCCACCATCTACACGTGTGCGCCGTGCAAGCTGCGCAATTCGTATTCTCGAGGTTCATGCCCGCCCTGATGCCATGGTCTACTAATTACTAATTTGTTCGTCGAGTGTTGTGTACCTCTTATCGAGATCGTGATTGATTGAATCGGGCTACTACTCTCTCTTATCATTGTTCCGTCCAGGCCAAGCGACGACTTATGGCAATGGAAGAAGAAAGGACCTGGGTCGACTATCCAAAAGAACATGCACGCATTTATCGCAATAGTTTCATGTCAGAATGTTTCTCATTACGTATATGTCGTTCATCGTAGGAAACTAGGAAAAAGTTTACAGCAGCGTTTCTCTATCTGACCTGGAAAGACACCCGTGGTCCTTATACTCCTCCCTAACCAATAAAATTCCCAAACCGTGGTTCGTTCTATTCAATGGCAATTCTACCGACGTAGGCATTCATGACTGTCATCGTAACTGTCGTCAAATCGCCGCGTCGGCGAAGCAATTTATGTGCACGTTGCCGCACCGTATCATGCATGTATGGCTTGTCTCGTGGTGATCATGATACGAGTGCAGAGCAGTAGCAGCACCCCGAAGAGAGCTACTTACTCGCTCTTGCCGAGAGAGTCGGCCTTGGCGCGCAGGTTGGCAGCGGTCGAGCCGGACTGCGAGAAGTAGCGGCCAAAGGCGGGCTGGATGAAAGAGCGGAAGACGAGCTGGGCACCGCTGTTGAAAGACTGTTAGCGATGCAAGAGGCTGCTGTTCAGAAGGGGATCTCTTACCTGAAGGCGGGCAGACTCAGCCACAAAAGGAAGACAAACTTGAAGGTGAAGTAGAAGGGGAACCAGTAGACGACGTTCACCAGAGACTCAATGACGGTGAAGAAGGCGAACACGACCCAGTACTACAGATTCGCAAGTTAGCAACAAATTCACATGTACCAGTATACAGTTCGTGGTGAGTTGGTGAACGTACAGTGAGCCATTGAGTGTCGTCCACCTTGGATGCGGTGAACAAAGCTTGCAGAGAGTAGTAGCCAGGGATGACGAAGCCGGCGACGTTGGTCAAGAGCTGGCCGCCGAGGTTGAAGACGATGAAGAAGAAGTACAAGGTGACAAGACCAATGACGGCGTAGACCTTGGGGACCGAGGTCTGCTTCTCGAGGTTGTTGAGAGTCGGGTACTTGGAGAGCTACGATTGTCACTTGGTTAGCTTGACCATCGTGGTGGTGGACATGCGACCGGCGAGAAGAAGCCGGGCGGGCACAGCTGAGCGACATACCTCCTTGTCGAGCGAAGTGACGTATTGCTGAACGCGATCCTGGGCAGACATCTTGGCTATGTGTATATATCAAGCTGGATGATGGGATTTGTGGTTTTGTTGTTGGTGGTATTGGGTTGAAGCTGGGCAAGTTCGAGGTCGATACGGACAATGGTGCACGGGAGTGGGGGAATCGTTGGTGATGTCAAGCTGGCAACGTTAGGGTTAGCTGGTTGGACGGGCCACCTGTCTTTGGGCAGGGAATCCAGGGGACGATTGCCGGAGTGGGCTGGAAGCTTAACATACCTGGTGCTGGACGGATATCAGTGGGCGAAAAGTGGTGGGAGATTGGTTGTTTCTGCGCCTGAGGATCTCGCGAGAAAAAGCTAGTACCTATTTCTTGCGTTGCGAGAGGTGTGGAAGAGAAATCAGGAGAAGTTCAGGAGAGCTTGGGGAGCCGATGATGACACTGCATATGACTTCACCCCCCGGTGCTGACTGACTTGACTGGCACTGACGAGGCCCGGCAAAGGAGTTGCTGGCTGCCCGCTCGAGACGGATGACGACTGGTGGGTGTCCACATTCGGCTGACTCTCCTGCAAGAATGGGTGCATCCATGGAGCGATTCAATGTTGTCCATTGGCTGTAATCCGTCGGTACATATTTCACATGCAAGTTCATCGTGCGAGCGTATGTACATTCGTACATTACCAATAAGTGGGAATCTACGGTATTCTCCAGAGAGTGACATGTACCTAAATTTTCATATGATACGAAACAGAGAATAACACGGGAATTCCATCATCGGGAAGGAAGAACCACAAGATTGAAGTTGAGCATCCGCTCTCTTCATTTTGAATCTTTTATTTGACCACACAGCTGCGGAGGACATCCGCAAGTAACGGATCATGTGTTGAACGGCAGGTAAATACATTACATGCCAACGTACTTGTAATATTCCGCTGCTGTTTGGTGAGCAGCCAGAGATAGAAGAGGTACCGAGTATATAACACAACAACTACTCTGTACTGTGTGAATCTCTCCAAATTGCATCTCGACTGCAGAGCCTGGAAGCAAGTCAGGCCCGTTTCTACTGTACCTTCAGCAAGAATTGATAGTAGATGATCGGGCTTGGTGGTCAAGTACAGCAGCTCCTTCTTTACTAGTCCAGAGCGCCGGAATAAAACGAACGTCGAGCACTCCTGTTGGTCCCTTTGGTGTTGTGTGAGAAAGGTGTCCGGTTGGTCCGTAAGTGTGGATACCGGCGATACAGTAGCGTCCGCTGGGTAGTTAGGTTAAAAAAAAATTATTAAGGCCAAAGACGATCCAGTGTCCATGTCGAGGGTATGCGATGATGCAAGTTTATGCAGCTGCCCTGCAGCCTTGGCAGAATCGCAGCGGATGAAATGTGCTAAGGATCGAGGACGCGCATCGACTCCCACCTATTTTTCCCAAGGCAGGACTTGCACAAATACTAGATGAATGCATTGTTGTTGTGGTATCACTGCATTGAGCGAAGCGAACGAACCAGACCAGACCCCCAGCCACACAAAAAGTGCCCCGCTTTCGCGACACCCTGCAGACACGGTCCCAAACTCGTGCTATGTGTGTGCATTGTATAATAACAAATGGCTCGTGCATTTGTATACTGAGGAGATGAGAACCAGTTTCTTGGCTTCAACATTGGTGACTGAGAATTCTTCATGTGAGATGAAAGTTTCCCGAGACCCGAAAATCACCATGACACTTGTTTTACCAAAGAATCTTGCCTCGTCGCCTCAGAGACAAACCTCATCGTCTTATTGCGGTACCTGCTGTCGTTCTGGCATCGCAGAGCTTGTGCCGCATTTGGCGTGCCTGGCCGGCCAATCAGAGGGGCAGAACCCCCAGCCGCCTGTCTTGACTCAAAGCCTCAGGCCCCCGCTAAAAGCAGCCCAGGTTTTGTGGTGTCGGGGCAACCAAAGCTTTCGTTTACTTGTCGTCGCCCTCTGTTTTCTCCATTCTCTGCAACAGCAATTGCGCACCTACCTACCTTGACCTTTTGGAACTGGGACCCAACCCGCCAAACATACACCCGCGCACCCAGACCACATCAACCCAAACCACCTTCGACAAACAACCCCACGCCCTACAAGCAGATCATTATTCGCAACATCGCTACATACACGCGCTGGACCCTGCTTGATTTGCACACGATACATGACTATTTATCAGTAGCAGCGATCCTCTTCTCCATCCTTGCTTTTCTGCCTCTCTTACTCGACAGACACGGCCCCGGCCGGCCGCAGCCAGCCAGTGTGTTTACGGTTTGAGTAGCGCCGTGTTGGGCATTTCCCGAAAAGACATCAAATCCGCCAGATCTCCCATATTGGTAAACACGGCACAAATTTTAAACACCATGGACTCAGGTACGAAACTCCTTTCCCGACTTCCGCCCATGAAACTGTGCCTGTCCATCCGGCGAATCGCATCTGTCCATACCCAAGTTTCCATATTCACCAATTCGCGACCTGGTGCTTTTATTTTCTTTTCATCATCGTCCTCTCTGCTGACCTTTGCCATCACACAATAGAGTCCCAACCTCTCGAGGCCGGCGCAATGCCTGCGCAGAATCATCCGCTGCACTCGCGGACTAGAGCTCCCTCGAGAGCATCGACGGCCTCCATGCAGAGTAATACACAACAACAAAACCTCGACCAAGGATTTGCTCCACACCACGGTGCTTTCCCCGTGAACCACCAGCAACAATGGAACGCCGCGCAGGCGCACGCTCATGCGCAAGCCCAGGCACAAGCACACGCACACACGCACGCTCATGGCCATGGACATGGACCGTCGAGGGACATGGGAATGCAGGGCCATCACATGCCCGGCGATGACATGCTGCTGCGGCCTGGATCCCAGATGCATCCTGGACAATCGTTTTCTATGGACTCGAGCATGCAGACGTCCATGTCGCATCCCATGTCGTTCCAGCATTCCATGCAGCACCCGAGCATGTCGGCAGACTCGTTCAACGCAAGTGCCAGCTTTGCGGATGACAGCCAGATGGCTGACCGTGACGACACGGGAGACGGGGATTCCATGAACATGGCCAACGGAAAGTCTTCATCGAACAAGACTAGTGCCAATAACGAATTCGAGATGCGCGCTCTATTCAAAGCCAACAAGCACCGAAAGCTGGCGGATGTTGCAGAGGAACTGCATGGCAATGAGAGAGGTCCCAACTCGGAGCGTACACGACAGGTCTTCGCGATGCTATGGATCAACCAGGTGTGCTCAACGGGCAAGGGATCAGTTCCCAGGGGTCGTGTCTATGCCAACTATGCATCACGATGTGCTACCGAGAGAACGACGGTGCTCAACCCTGCTAGCTTCGGCAAACTCGTTCGAGTACTCTTCCCGGGACTCAAGACACGCAGACTAGGAGTCCGCGGAGAGTCCAAGTATCACTACGTGAACTTCAACCTGGCCGATGAGAGCGCAGAAAGCCAAGAGCCCACACAGGGTGACATGTCCTTCCCGGAGTCTGGAAGCTTTCAACCAAATGCTAGGTATGTTTCGACTTACAGAAGTCCAATCTCGAAAGACATGTGGCGCTGACACTGTTGTAGCTTTCCAAAGTCGCAGTCGCCGGCTCAGAACGTTCCCAGAGCGGCTCTCCCGTCGCCCGAGATTCCCCTTCAGCCTGACGCTGCGGCACCAACCATGGTAAACCACAGCCGATCTCGCAGCTTTTACAACTTGCAGGACTTTTCAAGCGTTGATCAGGTTCAATCGACAACAGCGAAGACCGCTCTGCCCATGTCATTCACGCCTCTACCGGAGGAACAATTCTCGGATGCAATCGTATTGCCTCGGATCGAGCCATTCCTCCCTGACAACACCGACCCCGACGCGGCAATGTCCCTGGCAGCATTGTACCGCAGTCACTGCACATCGCTTGTGGAGTGTATTCGCTATTGCAGAGAGAGAAACTTCTTCCACTTGTACACCTCGTTCCAGGGTACACTTACCATGCCGGTTCAAAAGCTCTTCTCTAATCCAGATGTAGCACTGTGGATCGAGCAGTGCGATTTCGTGTTATACCAGAGGATGATGCAAATCATCTCGAACCTGACCTTGCAGGTCATACCGAAGCCAGTGTTGGATACACTGCGCAGCATTTCCGAGAGGCTTGTTGTTCACATTCGCGAAGCTTTTCAGGGCCAACCCAAGCATGTCATACTGGCAAAGGAAGCTCCCGCATCTATTTTCGCCGCCCTCCTCGACCGAACTCTTCGTGTCAACCTGGCGGCACATGCCGCAGCCAACATGCTGGCTAATCCGGCCAATCGCGACCAGATGTACGTGGACTGGATAACAATGGTCCGCATTCGCAAGGTGGCAGAAGCCGTGCCTAGCCGTGGTATGGATGACGTTGTCATGCTACTGCTCAATGAGATTAGAGATTTGTTGGATCCACAGAACGTGTCGTGGGACATCGAATGCCAGACACTGTACAGTGATATTGCAACTAGGAGCAATAAAGCGCCACAGAGCGACAACTCTGGAAGCGACAGTGGCCAGCTCGATCGCTGGGTCAGCCTACTACAGGGCCTGCAAACTCGATTCCCATACGCGAGCGCCGAAGACATTGTTTCGAGTGTGCAATTGGCAGGAAACGCTGCTATGCGTGACATCACCATGTCCCAAGGTAAGAGCTTCGGGGCGTGGTGGGTCACCAAGTGTTGGATCGATGAGATGATCTGCTTCTTGGCTGAGCAGGGCGGCTTCATGCTGCTCAAGTCATCGCAGCGCAAGGCACCGAGCCTTATTCCTCCTCCCGGCCAAGTATCGGGCCGTCAAATGTCGCACAGCGTAAATCGAGGCCATGACAAGACCAACAGCAACGTCTCCAAACCCTCGATCGCCCAGGCCAACCGGGCCCCTTTCCCACCCCAGTCCGACGCACATACGCGCGATTCCCTGGGAATGTCGGTCAACCCTGATGATAGTGGTATTGGCATGCGCACGCCAGAAGAGGAGGCACCGCTGGAGAAATACGACTTCTCACAAACCCATAATCACGGATTACAGACTATGGGCTTGGAAGGCGAGTTCACCCAACAGGACGGACACCTATGATCCAAGACCTGGCGTTCATATGAATTCCTCGCCAGTGGTCGTTTGCGCAAAACCGTGTTGTTCTAGGTGATCTCCAGGTCTCATCGTCTCGACCCAAACGGGAACGACTTAACGCGAAGATACGAATATACGACAAAAACGAGTTACACCATAATCAATTGTGAACGATATACAGCATGAAGACTGCTTGGTTGTTCGTTTTTTTATCCTTCTAGACCGAAGCATTGATCATTGCATCGCCACTTCGGAAATTGTACAAAACGGTTGTATTCTACGGCATAGTGTTTGGAACACCATGATGGTCATGGTAGTACCCGGCGGATCATCTCTTTTTGGAGCGAAGAAAAGAAAGTCCTGCATGAGGATGATCTAGCAGGTGGATAGGCGCACGGTTGGTTTACGTTCAGGATGTGGCCTGCACAATCCTCTCCCTCGTTGTCCTTGGTTTCGGCAACCACGAGAGGAAGCAAGGCCTTGATGTTATTTTGATTGGTTGCGGTTGTTGGTTTCTGACGCTACAGAAGCCCCCTTTTTTCGATTGATATCCCTATTCGCTGGTAGCGGCTTGTGTTGTTGTTGTTGCAGTTGTTTTTCTGAATCATATAAAGCGTACGAGACCAGTTTCTGCCGAGAATATGAGTACACAGAAAGAGAGCAGAGGAAAGTTTCTTTAGTTGACACAACAGTACAGATATAGACAGTACTGATCATGATTATACATACTTCCTCCAGACCAAATGTCTCTTGGCCTGCCTTGCTCGTGGATCAAACGAATTCTGGATATGCCAGTAGCGCCAGCTCAGCAACCTTGGTGGTTTATGATGAAACCGTCTCTAGAAATATTGGAGGATGAAAAGGGGTTATTTCCCCAATCGCCAGGAAAATCAGTTCAAGTCCAATTGCTGGTAGCAGGTCAATTTCCCCTTTTGTCCATATTTTCCATGATGGGGATAGATTGGCAAGAATCATAACGATGGAAAATAATCATGACGCCAGACTTATCTCTGGCAGTTCGGGTAAGCATTACACAACCCAATGTCTGAGAAAACATATCCAGACCAGAAGCACGAGGCACGAGCGCATATTTGATATATGAAAATTTCAATATACTATGTGCAAGAAATATGCGAGTCTTTTCCTAATGCCATTTGAAACTCCCTATAAACCCGATCCTCTATTCATCTATTCCAAAAAGGTAAACAGATTCGTGTGCAGTATGTTCATGGCTCTCGTGGCTTCTCTAGCATCTATGACGCAGCTAATGTTGATCTCACTGGCACCTGTTCATGATCAAGTCAGCAAAACCCACTACTTATGAGCAATGGGAAAAAAAAGAGAAACTCACCTTGGGATATCATTTCAATATTGACATTGTGCTCTCCCAGCGTGGAGAACATGCGCCCTGCTATACCGATCATGTTCTTCATCTCGGCACCAACCAGACTCAGGATAGCCATGTGCTGCAGCGTCGAGACGTCGCCGCACTCCTCGAGCTCCTTGATGGCGGCCTCAAAGTGGGAAGGGCTCGAGTCGGCCGAGTGGATGGCCATGGAGACGTGCACCTCTGATGTGGAGATGAGGTCGACGCTGATGCAGTGGCTGTTGAGAATGGCAAACACGCGCGCAAAGAAGCCATGCGATATGGACCGCTTGTTCGAGTGCACATTAATGACAGCAATGTTGTCCTTGATGGTGACGGCAGTGGGCCGCCTGGGAGTCTTCCGGCTGGAAGGGTCCGATGGGCGCGAGCGCCTGATCTGCCTGTGAGGAGACTGTACGGGGTCGGGAACAACAATGGTGCCCTGGCCCTTGGGGTTCTTGACGTTCTTGATACGGATCTGTATCGGGGGCTCGGCCTTGATCACCTGGTCCATGGTCAGATGGTGGATGACCTCGGAGCCATAAAAGGTCAGCTCGGCAGCCTCCGAGGGCGTGATGGAGCTGAGCAGTCTCGCGGTCGGAACCTTGGTCGGGTCTGCCGTGAAGATTCCGTCGACTTCCTTCCAGACCTGCAGCTCATTGGCCTTGAGGCCCACGGCCACGAGTGCGGCGCAAAGATCCGTGTACCCTCTTCCGATATCGCCATCCATGAGACTTCCCGGCACGTTGCCAAAGAAACCTGTGACCACGGGGACTCTCGAGCCGCATGCTTGTATCCTCTTCTGGAACAGCGCGGCGGCATCGCGGTAGAAGGTGGGCGAAAGGCTATCCGAGCTGTCGTAGTGCATGATATCGGAAAGATCGACATATTCGGCTTCGACGTGCTGGGAGAAAAGTCAGCCAATTTAATCTTGCGCAAGAATATAGTCACCCGCAAGCATAAAATACACACCCTATCTCTCAACAGATATGCCATGAACCTGCAGCTCAACTTCTCGCCGAAGCTGACAACCCTGTCTTTGGACCTAGCATTGACCTCGAGGTTGAAGCGCTTGGCGGCAATGATGTAGTCAATCAGCTCCTGGCAGTCGTTCTCGATATCGGCCGAGACCTGCTTCTGCAGCTCGGGGTCCTTGACGAAGGACTGGATGGCAAAGACGTGGTCGTTGCAGATTTCCTGGATCAGGGCCCTGGCCTCGTCCAGAATCTCGATCTGGGTCGCATCGTTGCTGGTGGCAGCGGCAATTGCTCGCAGGTGCTTGTAGACGCCAAGCAGTCTGTATCGGAGGAAGAAAGAGATGCCGTGTCAGTATACTGTCGCTTCTCGGATCGCGGCGAAGTGGTCCGCAAAAGCAGGAGGAGGACCGTGTGGCCTGACTCACCGACTGGTAGTTCCGGTGACCTTTTTGCCCGTACTCCGCGCGGAGCAGACAACAACAACCTTGTTGGTGTCCAAGGTGGCTCTGTGTGACCACAGTCAGTACAATTGCGCAGGTTCGTAATCGTCGTCTAGGTGGTCCACTCGTACCGCACAATGTCCTCTGCGATCTGCAAGTCGTTGGGCACGCAAAGTCAGCGATTGTCCGTCCTGTCGGGTTTTGCGCAAAAGAGCGCAACGGGTTAGAGGGCAGCATATGACATACCTTGTCGGGGAACTTTCCTACGCTCGTACCGCCAAACTTCTGGACGACCCAGCCGTTTTCTGAGGTATTGCCGTGCGTGATGTTGACAGTCATGGTGGCAGGAGGGCCCAAGAGGCGGAAGCGAAGCGAAACACACACACACAGCTCTCGGGAGCGAGTGAGCACTCTGCGGCAGTCGCAAACAATGATTGGCGGGGTAACTTCCTATTCTATTCGAGAGATAGGTAGGTTAGATAGGTACCCAAAGAAGCGAGAGACCGACTATATCGTCGAAGGATGAAAAGCAACAGCCGCAGTTTGTCGTCGAGTATACCACACAAGAAGTGACCAAGCAAAGCAAAGAAGTGATAAAGTGACTATGACATGAAGCGACACAGTCTAAAACAAGTCGGACAGAGGCGGTTCTGTTAGGTCGCCATACTGCATATCCACATGGACTGACTGGCGCCGTCCGAGTCAACCTCTTTCCACCACGAAAACCACCGCCGAACCGGAGCAGCAGCAAAAAAAAATTATGACAATGCGACGGGGTCCAGCGGTCTCGGTCCAGTGGGGTTCCCTCACAGAGTAGAGCCCCTCTATCAGCATCATAGTGGGGCGCCTTTGCCTATTAGCACCGTTACTTTATCAGCCATTCCATTACCGACGGGACTGACTGTGCCTTGCATATTGACCAGGAGCTTGATACGTAGGTAGGCATGGACAAGATTAAACATATTACTCACATCATCCCTGCATTTTGGTATTCACCCGTCAAACATCGGATCAGCCCGATTTATCAACATGTTGCTGCATCTGAGGAATGATGAGGAAAGATCATACATATTGCTACATCAGCCCTATTTCCGTCATGGTCTTGAAGCTGTATCCTATTCTGACCTCATTCCATCCAATACAAAAAAGACCCTCTTGTGTTACATTTTCCTTCCCAACCGGTTCGTGTGTCTTTTCCGGCCATTTCCTTGGATATAATCTTGTGTCCATAAAATCGTAAGCATCGTGATTCGTCGTCGTGGGTATGTATACGACAACTGATAGTAGCAGCATCTAAGCCTGCCTTTCCATTACAGATTCTCCAAGAATCTCGAATCTCTGACTGGACTGTGACTCTTCTTCTTGGCCGGGTCCGGGATGTGGCGGGGTGGGCTCAACTCAGTACCCATGTGGTCCACGGCCTCATCATAATCCTCATCCTCGCTGCTGCTCATGGGCGAAACATCGTCGGCGTTGGCGGTCGACCTACGCCCAGCAGAAGTGGCTTCAGAACCCCCAGTTCGTCGCCGGCCTGCCATCGCAATGGCACGCATACTCGAACTTCGGCCGTCCAGACTCGTCACGCTGGCATTGTTGCTGTCCAGGCCAGTGAGAGCGTGGCCACCGATGAATCCCCTCTTGGAGCCAGAAGGCTTCTCGTCATCCGATCTGGAGCCCCGTGAGAATGAGCCCCTTGAGAATCTGTGCTTGAACCACGTCTTGACCTTGCCTCCTTGAGACGTCTTGTCGGTAGGAGATGAACTCTCTGACCTGGTCTGCCTCTCACCTGCCGGTATGCTCACCCTGTTGGTCTTGGACGAGTTTGGCAGTCTGACGGGCTGCCCGACGTCATTGAGCGCCAACTGTTGCTCTTCTTCTTCCAAAGGAGCTGTTGCTGGTCTGTCCTCGGCTGCGTCCCCGGCCGACTCGCTGCGGCGAAGACGGTGTAGGGATATCTTACCAGAAAGCGAATGGTTGTGCTTTCTAGACCTGCCGAGGCGCTTCTCTTCCTCGTGGGCCATCTTTTCCTCTTCCTTCTTCAGTTTGGCTTCGTGCTTCTCCTCGGCCTTCTTTTCCTTCTGCTCCAGTCTATCCTGTTCTGTAATAGTTGTGAGCAACAACCCCGACGACACGAAGAATTGGAGGAAACTTACCTTTGAGCTTCTTTGCAACAGCGGCAACCTCTCGCTCACGAGCCTTTTCTCTCTCGTGCGCCTCCTTCTTGGCTTCGGCTTCGAGTCTCAACTCGGTCAACCGAGCGTGCTCCTTCTCGGCTTTTTCGTTGATTTCATCAAGAGTCGGCTTAACATTTGCCGCCGCAATGGCGTCGATCTCTTCCTGGGTCATGAATTTACCGGCACCAATATCGACCTTTCCGTGATGTGTCATTCGGTCTTCGCTGCGAGATTGAGCAGCTGCATGGGCCTTGGCCTCCCAATTCTTCGAGGTCGAGGAGGAGGGAGGGACCATGCCAGTCTCGGCCGAAATCTTGTCGTCGATGCCCTTCATACGTGCCTGCACATTCTTCTGGGCAACGGCCAAGAGGGCATCCCGATCTTGCTGTCGTTTCTGCGTGTCGACTTGCGAAAGCTTGGAATTAAAGATGGACATCTGCTTCTTGATATCCTGAGACCTCTTCCGGTCTTCGAAAACATCACCTTCGCTGTTCGATCTTCTTCTGGTAAGCTTGCCGCGAACACTGAACCTTCGCATCTGCTTCTGTTGCCCGGACTGTCCGTAGTATTCCTGGTACTCTCTAGTCTTGAGGTGGTCTTCGTGAAGCTTGGCCAGCCGCTCCTGGGCCAACTTATAGGCAGCGTCTTGCAAGTTGTTGAACTGCATCGGCCTGACTTCCTCCTCGCTGCTCATACTATTGATACTTCTCGTACGTCTCAGGGACGTCGAGTCGTTTCCATGAGCCTTCTTTGTCTGATCAATGACCTTTTGCTGTTGAGTAAACATCTTCTTGGCCATTGCGACAGCCGAGGCATGTAGTTGGTCTTCGCGACTCTGCTCCTCAACCTCGGGCTTGACGGGAGGGTGGGATGTGAACATCTGCCGGTTCATCGTAGTAAACGGGACTGCGCCGCCCTTGGGCTGCGTTGACGACGGGCGCGGCGCCTTGTGTACGGCAGTCGCGGCTTTCAAGGCATTGCTAGCAGCATTCGACTTGTCCGGATAGTCCTCGTCCTTGGCCGATGGGGCAGTGTTGGACCTGGGGCGGACGGTCATGGCACCCTTGGCGGCTATAAGCGAGCGCTGGCGGTTCAGAGTCGTAGCCCGGTCGTTTGGCGCCAAGTTTGCCGTACGACCCGACTTGAAGGCCTGGTTCGCAGCAGAGTGGCCATGGTCTGATGGCACTGGTCTGTGAGTCTCGTTGTTCTGAGCAGCCTTGTGAGCAAGCAAGGCAGCTTGCGCGCCATGGCTGCTAGGCGAGGGCGCTGCAGCGGCGGGCATCTTGCGGCTCTGTGCCAGCAGAGCGGCAGTCGAGGCCGAGTTTGAGCTGTCAGGCTTCCAAATTTCGGGCGACTTCTTCGAGCTCCAGCCTAGGGTTGCAGCAGCACTGGCAGCCGAGCCGTTTGGCAGGAGACCTATTGATGGAAAGCTGGGGAGGTCTTCTGGTTTGGCGTAGACGAGCTTTCCGGAATGTCCTAGGCGAGGGTGGTGTGTTAATGACTAGGTACGAAAGAATATGGGAGCCTCGAGGACAATATAATGAACGGGCTTGTTCGCACCTGCATGAATACTAGGGGTGTCGTCATGGGTTTTCTGCGCAGCGGCAGCATTCCTCAGCGCAGTGTCGCATACCGAGCAAACGACAGGCTGCGGCTGGCTGGTAGATTGGAGTACTGTCCCGGTCGACATCCCTGGCGAGTTACCCAGATCCACATATACTGTCAAGTTGCTCTGCTGGGTCGGGCTACAGTTCGGTTATTTCGGGGGCGTAGCTGGATACTGGGTGTATGTCTCGTAGGCAGGTGTAGGCCTTCGTCTATTACAACAGGAGCTGGCGGGGGAAAGAGGTCTCGGCTCGGCCAATACTACTCGAACGCAGACCAGCAGTCGGTTGGGACCAAGAGTATACAAAAGATCACGAAACGTGAGAAAAGAGAAGGCAGAGGCCTAAAGATAATAAAGGCGCCCGGTCGTTGAGTCCAAGCAGCAGATGGAACTTTCCATCATAGCGTCACACACGGGACACTCATAAGATAAGTACTCGGACGTCAAGTGCAAGCCCTTTCTCCCAGCAGAAGAGGCATGCCAATGCTGGGTAAGGTAGGGGAACCAGGAGAGAGTAGCTAGGTAAGGTAAGGCAAGGCAGATCGAGTAAGCTATGTAGATAGTGTAGTGCTAACGCTGGGAGTCGGGACTTGGGGGCAGCTTGGGCGGGGCCCGGAGAGAGGAGCGCAGAGAAGAGACTGCGCAGAGAAGGAGGCCGCTCATCATAGTGCCGCCGTAGTGTCGCTGTCTAGAGTCGCTAGGGAGCTTCGGACGAGGTTTGGTTCGTCAATCCCAATGTCTCTTAAGCATGGGACTGCAGGCCATTGGGATGGGGGTAGGTACCAACGGACCAGACTGCAATGCAGACCAGAGCAAAGCACCACAGTGATGTGCCGTGAGAAGCGTCGGTCTGTCGGCCAAGCAGCAACGAGACCGTGACGTCATGTGGCACTTGACGGATAGCCCGCCGCCCAATTGGTGCTGGGATCTGACGCGGTCAGCAATGAGACAAGGATTCCCGAATTCAATATTACATTATTAACTATTCCCAATTTCGATCGAGCATGTCGAGGATTGGCCGCGCATCGAAGAGGTTTTTTGGTTTCTTGTTGCTGTTTTTCTATTTCCCGGGCTATCTTCTCATCCCTCGCTGCGAGTACCTCTACGGACATGATGCTCCAAGAGTAAAGAGACAGAGCAGAGTAGTTTACTTCACGTAATCCAGGCGCACTGATGATTGGTTCTGCTTCACCATTGTGACAGGTGCGGCGTGTTACCGCAGGGCCAGAGGCTGTCAGTCGGCGCACGCGGCCATGAGGAGTCCACTACATCACTCTGCTGCAGGGGAGACCCTCGAGGATTCGTCACCGGGCCTCCTCATCGGCGGTCCATATCGAGCAGTGACATGCCGATGGCAGATGCTCAGATCCGACTTGGGTTTAATGTGGGTAATGTAGCTCCCACAAGCTCAGGCTCGTCAGGTCCGTCACAAGCTGGAGAATCCCATTGGGCCTTGCCCATCGCCTTTGCCTTTTTGCTTGCGGGATCCCGAATGGTCCGTGTGGCCCCAGGTCGGACTGTGGAATTGTGTCGATGCCGTCTCACAGAAAATGTTCGGGTTTCAAGGGTCTTCCAGTTAGAATCTCGCTAGGCCGCTAGTCCAAATCTTAACCTAATGTACAATTTTGCTTTGTTTTTGATTTTCTTGCTTGTATCCAGATCTAGAACCTGGTCCGCTCCACAGAGTATTGAGTGAGCACCTGAAACTAGCATCTCAAATACAGATACTGCGTCACCGGACATTTAGCATACAGGTAGATGAATGGTTACGTCGGCAGCAAGGGAGAAATGTAAGTCAGTCATACATATTCGCTTGCCATGCTCGCTACGATTCTACAATCTTGTCAGCGTCCTGCCTCCGTGGAACAGAAGAAGGAAGATCCAAACCACAATCAAGTTATCATCTGCCTTCAAGGGTTTGAGTTGAATTTGTTCCTGCAGTGTCTCTCATTGTCTCTGTCTGGCTCTGGCGAACGTGGAAGAGCTGCAACTTGATGCGCAATAACTCTGTACCTTGCTTGTACGTGATGCGATGCATTACTTACAACGCTGCTGCATATCGTTACTGTTGAAAAGGGGAGATCTTATGTTCTATAACCTCAAAATTCGATCTCGCAGTCTGATATTTGTTTCCCCATACAATTACGGACATATCCTTGACTCTTGGGGCTGCGGTAACAAACGGTGGGTTTTTTGCCTTATGTCATCCATCTAGATCCCCAGCTGCCAGCCCAGCCAGGAACCATGGACAAACGAAACCCTGCCAACTTTTGGTTGGCCATGGACTTCCCTTGAGCCAAGAAATTATTCCACTTCATCACCAGCTCCATCTCCATACAAACAGCAAACAGCCATAAACAAACATACCAAAGAACATTTTCACACAAACTCCATTTGCAATCTTAGGTTCTTGAATAATTTGGAAGAATTTTCCGTTCTCAGCCTCATCCCGACCATGCCTCGTGAATTCGACCATATACTAAATTTTCGTGACGTCGGCAAAACGGTGAATGAATATCTCGGTAAAAGGTAAATTGGATTCGCCTCGTTCATCCAAAAAATATTCCATATCCTCTCATAATCACACGGTTGGCTGATCACGAACGCAGAGTTGTCAAGGAGGGCGTGCTCTTTCGGTCAGCCCGGCCAGGTGTGTAATGTTTTTAATGAACTCCATCGACACACCACACATAATCTCCATTACGAACGCTATATTCCTCCTAGAATAGGGAACAGTGCTTCTTGGGGAGGAGGAAGAACAATGTGCTGGGAGACTTCTTTTCACAATGACCACCGTCTCTGACCTCTGGGCGTTGGGCACGTAAAACAGATGACGCCACGGCCACGGACCGGAGGCGCCTGAAGGAGACGTACGGGATCAAGACGGTCATCGACCTGCGGACCAAGACGGAGCACCGGCAGCAGTCCAAGAAGCGGGCGGCCGACCTCAAGGCGCCGGCCCTGCTCGCGTCCAACGCCGCGCTCGCCGAGCCCGTCCAGATCCCCGGCCTGCGCTACCTCGAGATCCGCGTCACGGGCAAGAAGTTCGAGAACCACCTCGTCAAGCAGCTGAGCTGGAGGAGTTATCTGTAAGTGGGCCGTGACGATGACGGGCGTATTTCTTTCTATACAGGTGTTGACGGCCTGGTCTCGCGCCCGCAGGAAACTGATATCGCTCTACCTCACCGGCTACCGCGTGGAAGCCATCCGCATCATGGCCCACGACGTCATGCTGCCCCGGGGCCTCGTAGGTATGGGGTTCGACACACTGAACCAGTCCGGCGAAGAAATCGCACAGGTGCGTTCGTCCCAACATTTATACGTGCGTAACAAGTGGTAACCCCCTTCTCACAGGCCCTCCGAGCCTTCACCCAGCCGGCGTCCCTCCCCGTCCTGGTGCACTGCACGCAGGGCAAGGACCGGACGGGCCTGACGGTGGCGCTCTGCCTGCTGGTGCTGGGGTGCCCGCTCGACGCCGTCGCGCACGACTACATGCTCACGCAGCCGGCGCTCAACGACGAGGCGCCGCCCGAGGAGAGGCGGGCGCGGCTCGCCGAGATCGAGGACATTGGCCTCACGCCCGAGTGGGGCGACTGCCCGCCCGACTTCGTCGCCAGGGTCGCCGGGCACCTGCAGGACCGGTACGGGGGCGTCGACAAGTATCTGGACGGCATTGGGTTTGGAGAGCAGGAGAGGAAGAGGTTCAGAGAGCTGCTCTCGGCGTAACGCGTTCCTACAATGAACAGCACGAATCGTGGTGGATAGGTACATGATAATGATATGGGCAAACGAAATTCACGAGAAGATGATGATTGTCTTTCTTATTTACTCTTTATTATTCATGGTGATCTATTTCTTTCTAAACCGACCTTGCATCCAGCAGCGATACATTTTGAGCTTCTTGGCGCGGTTGACGAGCAGTCGTCGATCCACACCAAGGTCTTCTATTTCAAAGACTGCCGTAAATGGTGCCGCGGCAGTATCAGCATCAGCATCAGCACCCTCGGCCTTGGGCTCTTTGAGCTCTGCCGAGAACGCCTTACCGGACCAGATGTCCGCGAGCTCTTCCTGCTCGAAAAAGTACACCCTGGTTCCGTCACCGCGGATGTAGAAGTTCTCCTCCAGGTAGCGGCCCTTCTTGAACCGCACCTGGGCGAGATCACCTCTTCCATAGTCGCGGAAGCAGACCTCGCCGCCTGGCTTCAGGAGGCGGTGGGCATTCTCGACCGCCCTCCTCCACTGGCGCGGGTTCAGGGCGGAGAAGATGAAGACCATGATGACGACGTCGACCGAGCCCTCCGCCAGGCCGGGCGGGAGGTCCTCGCCGGCGGCGTCCCACACGTCAGCTTGCATGTAGTCGGTATTGTACGACTCGTGGGCGCGCATGACTTCAACGGCCTTTTTCGAAAAGTCACAGGCATGGACCTTGAGCTGGAGGTTCTTGTTCTCCGCCAGGATGGGGAAGGCGGTGTTGCCCGCGCCGGCGCCCACCTCCAGCAGCGTCACGGGGCCGGCGTCTTCCTGCGTGACCTTACCGAGGACAGGGAACTCCTGCTGGAGCCACTTGCGGTTCTTGAAGAAGTTGGCCGTGTTGTTCTTGTAGAAGAGGTTCCACCATTTGGCTGGATCCGAATTGAACCTGTCTTCGCGCGCAAAAATGTTAGCGAAGTTGCTCCCCACGAATATTCAATGATACAAAAGGTAAATTGTATGTGGCTTAAGTCAGATGGGAGCGAAAGACTAAAACAGGCAGTTGTCATCACATAGAATCAGATGAACTATGCGTAAATTTGTGATATCATCATACAAGCCGATAGGTGAGAGGAGGATGCTGCGAAAGAGGAACCGCAGGGAGGACAGGAAACTCACTCTTGTCAAAGTCGGAGACTGGCGACTGCCGCTGCATCTCATACTGCTGCTCGGCGTACTCCTTGTACGTGTCGTCAGTCTCCACATGGTCCCAGGCATTGAACTCGAAGACATCGTCCTCCTGCTGCAGGTACCGGGACCCGAACTGGAACGGGTCGCTGCGCTTCTGGTTGTAGTCTGGGTCATGACTGCGGTGAGCAGGCACCTCGTCGGCGGCAGGAGGCGCGGCATGCTCCTGGACCGTCAGGTCTGCAGTCTTGTCCAGCAGCTCTTGCTCGATGGCGTGAGCTGGCGGATCCTGCACCGTGGGCGTCTCCATGGCGGAGGGCAATGGGGGGAAAAGGATAAAAGCGTGACAAGAATGTCACTGCTGAGGAAATTTCCTTCACCGAGATCTACTGCTCATGGTGTTTGGAGCAGGCTCGACAAGAAAAGCTCGTGAAAACTCTGCTTGTGATGAGAGAGAGAGGAGGAAACTCTGTGTGCCAGGTCGAGGGAGGAAAAAATATTTTCAAGAAAAAGGTTGGGTGTCGAGTCGAGGTGGGGCACGAGAGGTTTGGGTGTGGCTTCGACTGGGGCGCTGCTTATTGGACAGCTCCGTTCGCCGGGTTCGCAGCTGTGGCTCCTTGTCGTTAGTATGCGACATCATCACCAAAAAGTCGCGATCCAAAGTGCGGAAGCGGACTCATCTTGAGAATTATCCTCAACGCCATTGTAGGACTATTTTACTATAATCAGTGGTTTTCGAGTGATAGAAAGCAGAATTTTGGCCATGGACAGCTAGCGACAGCAAAAAGGAAACTTCATCATTACAAATTTCCGTCATCTCACAAAGACGATTCCCCCAATAAAAATAATGGCGACCAAGACCAGGTTTCGTTTTGCGCCCCGAGCCACCGCATGCTCACCATACATCTCTGGGGTCTCGCACCCGCGCAGGACCTTCTTCAGCCTACCCTCCAACGAGCCGCAGACGGTCTCGGCGCACCGGACGCTGCCGTACGCGCCAGCGCAGCTGTTCGAGCTCATCGCCGACGTGGACTCGTACTCGCGGTTCCTGCCGTACTGCGAGACGTCGCGGGTGACCTCGTGGACGGAGCATCCGGACCCCACGACCGGCCGCCGCTACCCGACCGCCGGCACCCTCACCGCCGGCTGGAGCGGCCTGTCCGAGACGTACAGCAGCCGCGTCTTCTGCGTCCCCGCCATGGGCGTCGTCGAGGCCATCTCGGGCAGCGCCACGTCGTCCATCCCGCCCGCTACCCTTCAAAAGTACGGCCTGCGCGACCCGGGCCCTGCGAGGTCGCGGCCCGGCGCCCAAGAGGGCACCTTTAGCAGTCTCATCACGCGCTGGACGGTGCGGCCGTATGAGCGGAAGACGACCGGCGGAGGACCCGTGGAAGAGTGGAGTCAAGTCGACCTCAGCATCAAATTTCAGTTTGTCAACCCCTTGTTTGCAGCCGTGAGCTCGGCTGTGGCGGACAAAGTGGCTCCAATCATGGTGGACGCCTTTGAAAAGGAGGCGCGGAGAGCACTAGGACGGGCTCCAAGCCGGCCATGACCTTAGCATGTCGAAGGATGTATGTATATAATGTAATTAAATAGCGGCCATAGCCAGGGCACGTTGGCATGGTTCAATTGTTCGAGGTGGGCGATGAGCTTGATCGAGCCTTCGCGCGTGTGGTGGCATTCAGGACGAACCAATGGCAATGTCCAGCTTCTTTGTACAATTAGACTTGCATGGGCGACGGCGTTTGGTAGACAGCCTTGGCGATAGAATTTTTTCAAACTCCATTGTATGATCTGCAATGAATATATGAACGCAAAACTCAACTGAACTTAGCACCGTCTAGATCCCACGACTATACCGCTCTCAAGCATCAGTATTGCAAGGACAAAAAGCAAATAGAGACCATCTTGTGTGCCGCCATTACAATACCAAGACTCGCCACATCATCCGTCGCATCATCTCTCATCCCGTCGTTTTCCGTACCCGTCTCATTCCCATCATATCCCAACTCCAACTCCAAAAGTCCTGCTCGGTTTCCTATAAGACCACGAGAGAACGGCTCATGCTTGAATAATTGCGATATTGCCATATACAGGAAGATGCTCGACTCCCATGACAGTTGAACCGCCGACTCAAAATACAGAAATCGTGTTGCGTATCGCTATGATCGTAACGTGCCTTGAACCGGGGGTATAATGCCAAAATCAAGACCTGAGAATAAACAAAAAGGCGCCGATCTCAGAGTCTAAAGGAAAGACGAATAGCAAAAATGAGACTGTCGCGGAGGCAGCGAGGTCTGACAGCAGAGGCCGCGCTGTCAAGCTGCCTCGCTGGTCATCGCAGTCGGGTGTCAGAGTGTTACTATCCTGACCTTTTCTTGCTGCTGCTCCTATAAGCTTGTTAGCCATAAACAGTCAGCGGGAGCAATGGTAGAGCGACTCACTTCTTCTTTGGTTTGCCGAAAATGAACGCTCCGAACCCACTCGAACTAGATTTGCCCGATGTCTTCTTCTTCTCGGTATGTGTGGGTATTACACGGATATTTGGTCCTCCGGGCCGCACCCCGTGGGCCCCGTGCATCATCCCAGGCGGAGGCGGAGGAGGGCCGTGGGCAGGTCCACCAGCCATAGGCCTGGCTCCCGGGGGGAATCTACCACCAGCACCGGGTTGGCCCATACCAGGTGGTCGTACACCGGGATGTCCGGGCATGGCATGCATTCCCGGGGGGCCGGCAGGCCGCGCTCTATCCATCGGCCACATGACCATGGTAATGGCCCAGTCTGGCTCGATGACCTTGTCCCAGACTTGAGGCAGGATGATCTCTTGATCAGGCCCGAGGAGATCGTAATGGCCTGCTTGGACGTGCGGTCCTATTACGTCGACGTGCAAGAATGCTTGCTTGATCAGCTCCTCCATCCCCTATCAATTGTTAGCTTCGAGAATCGCATTTGCCTGTTGTCTTTGCGGGACACTTACCACCCAGGTTTGGCAAAGATGGAATGGGAAGCTGAACTTCCTGCCAACCGCATCTTTGAAACGTATCGGTGCCTTGTCCTTGCCTTTTGCCTTCTTCTCTTGCTCCTGAGCCTTGGCCTTGACTTCCTCCAGGGTCTTCTTCTTCCAAGCCTCCTCTTCCTTCTTCTTGGCCTCATCAGCGGCTTTGGCGTCCTCGGCGGCCTTGCGTTCCGCCTCGACCTTGGCTCGTGCTTCATTCTCGGCCTTCAGCTTGGCCTCCTCTTCAAGCAGCTTCCGCCATTCCGCCTCCTCGGCCATCTTCTTCTTGGCTGCTTCTTCGGCTTCTTCCTTTGCTTTGATCGCCGCCTCGAGCTTGGCCTTGGCAGCGGCCTCGGCGGCAGCAGCCAGCTCGGTCTCCTTTTTCCGGCGTTCCTCCTCTGCTTTCCGTTCGGCTTCGATCTGATCGCGAGCCACTTGCTGCGCTCTGGCAAGCGCCTCAGCTTCCAGCTTCTTACGACTCTCGTCAGCACGCCTCTCTGCCTCAATCTGGTCGCGTGCTGCTTGCTGGGCCCGTGCAATGGCCGCCGCTTCTTCCTTCTTCCGCTCTTCGGCCGCTATCCTTTCCTTCTCCAGCAGGTCTCGAGTGGCTTTTTCGGCTGCTTGCCTCGCCTCCTCAATCTCCTTCTTGGTTCTTTCCATAGCCTCTGCTCTCTCCTTGGCCAACAGCTGGTCTTGTCGATCCCTTTCCTCCATCTTTAGCTTAAATGCACGTTCGGTTTCTTCCCGGATCCTTGCTTCGAATTCTTTCTGTTTTGCCTCGGCCTCTCTTTCGGCTTGAGCTTTTTTGATCTGATCCAGCTGCTTCTTCATTTCCGCCTTCTCTGGATCGTCCTTGACCGGCGCCGGCGAGGGCTGCGGCGCGGGCGGGCGCGTTCCGACGTCAGTCAGCGGAGGCGGCGGGGAAGTCCAATGGTTGTGGTATTGTTGCATGGCATTGGGCACAGGATAGTGCGCGCCGTTGTGCGGGCCGTGAAAGTATCCAGCGCCGCCGTAGGGCATCACATCGCCCCATCCGGAACCACGGGGCTCGTTGAAGAATTGATTCCCTCCGCCAGGAGTAGGCGCAAAGGGGTTAAAGTTGTTGCCGAATGGCACAACCTGTTGGTTGGGGAAAGGTGCGTATCCTCCTCCGTGGCTCTGGGGATACCCTCCAGGCCCGGGATGCCCAGGCCCACCGCCACGGCTACGGCCCCCATAGTTCCCACCTCCTGGTGGGAACTGGCCGTAGCCGTAGGAGTAGTAGTCGTCAGAATCCAGACTGGCGGAGGCAGAAGGTGCCGAGGGGTGATGTGGTGGTTGCGTTGATGGTAGTCCCTGCCGGTAAGCGTACCCCGACGGCGGTGGTTGTGTTGGTTGATGTCGACGGGCCGGTGCTCGTCCGGCGCCTGGTCGACGATACGAGGCGCCCGGACTCGAAGCGGAATCGGACGGCTCGAGCTGGTCGTCTGCTTCGTCAGACCACTCCTCGTCGTCGTCGTGACTTTCGTCCCCGAATTCGTGACTATGTTCGCCCTCTTCTGAAAAACTGGATGTGTCGCCCGAAGTCCCAGCTGGCCGTGAGTTCGAGCGCGTGCGCGTGCGCGAATGCGATTTGGTACGTATATGAAGAGAGGTAGACATGGGGGATGGTCTCGCAAGCAGGTATATGACTCCTTCGCGACAATCTACTGGGAGAAGGTCGGGAACAGAAGGGTGGTGTCTTCGGGAAGGCGAGACGAACAGGAAAAGAGGCGGTGATCAATCGTCACTAGCGTCCTCTCCGTGTGTCTGAGTTGAAACAGAGCTTGGTTCTTTCTTTCTGGCGCCCGCTATCGCGAGTGGGTTGGATCTACACCTAGGTGCCAGGCGTGGTGGGCGGCCAACCTTAAGTCTATGTTGACAACGCGGGGTGGGAAGATCGTAGTAGTAGTGGTAGTTAGGTGGTAGTGTTTTTGCGCCGGGTCGGTGTGTGTCTCACGATGGCAAGCAAAAGGTCTATTGAGTTAGAAACCTGGGGCGAGTCAGATAAGCCTGGAGTGTGCGAATAGTCGTCAGGAGACCTGGTTCGGTGTCAAAATCCAAAAGATTGGTTCGAATCTCAGATTGATCAGATGGACAATTGAAGCCAATCCAAGATTTTGGGCCGCTTTGTATGAGCGATGCGCGGGGTGGGCTGTTGCTTTCTTTTAGCGGAAGGCCTTGGTGCTGTAGGGAAGATCCTGGTCGCGCCGCAGAGGCCCGCTGGCTTTTTCTTTGCAGTTGGGCGCAAAAAGAGTCAGGGAAGAAAAGGCTTTGGGTAGAATTGATGGACGGACGGGGCCTGGCTCCTGGTCCTGGTCTGTCTGGTCCCGGTCTCCAGCCAAGCGCAGCAAGCAGAAGCAGCAGCAGTCCCACGGGATGAGACAGGAACGGCGAAGTGGGGAGCGATATGTACTTAAACACAGGTCGAGTGGTGTACGGTACTCTGAATCCGTATAGCGAATGGCCGATCAGGCGAATGAGTGAATGAAATGCGCTCATTCATTCACTCACTCATTCACTCGGCTCTGCTTTGCTACTCGTCGCCTCTCAGGTATTTGGGGTCGGCAGAGTGCAGCAGCCCTGTTGAGCCTCCTCTCCTCCAGCCGAGACTGAGACAGAAAGTAACAGCAAGGAAGAGACACGCAGAGATCGGGGGCCGGGACTCTTTATAATCAACAAGACACCGCTGCTCTCAGCAAGGCTTTCCCTTCCAAGCTAGCCGGCCAAGGTGTGAGAGGAGCGGACAGGGAGAGGAGGGAGAGACAAGAGAAGGAACAGCAGGTCAAGGACAGAGGTATGGTATGCCTGGTACGGTCTGGTCTGGTCTGGTATGGGATGGGATGGGGATGGGGGCCGGATTCTACAGTGGCACTAATGCCCACAACGCATCGTCAGCTCACACTCATCGAGGCAAGTGAGTGGCAGTGGGATTCGTCTCCGGACACATATTATGGGCTAGGTATTCCGCTGTCTGTCTATCTGTCTGTCCGTCCGTCCCCGACACACTTGGATATGCATGCCCTTTTTGGTGCAAAGGCAGGCTGGCTTCAAGAACGGATCTGCGTGCGTTGCACAGCCCGTTCTTCCACTGCCACGGATCTCGTTTCCTGAGATTTCTCAGATCAAATGGCGGACATCACTTATACCACCTTGACCGTGCGCTCGGCAGTGTGTCTGTGGCACCCAACCATAAGCTGCAGCAAGCATTGAGCAGCAGCCCCTCCTTGTTGACCTCGACATGATACCTAGACACGCTTGTGACCGCCAGGAACATACAGTAGAGCATTACGTCTCCGTGTCAACGGCCACGCAACTTTGCATAGTACAGATGAACCATTTCAGACCGAAGGTAGCGAGACCAATAGACGTACAGGCACATTAGTAATAATATGAAACCATGTGTGTGCTATTGGTATTCTATACATGCTGAAGTCATGGAAACACGAAAAGGAATGAGCGGCATCAGAAAAGAAGCGATCATGACATAGCTGTGGATGAGTTGTTGACGCAATTAATTTTCTCTCCGTGGTGTAACTCTGAGCTATTGAAACTGCGCAGGGCCGCTGCTGTCTACGCTGTCATACAGCCGATCCGAAGGAGGCTGATCTGAGCTGTTTTCTTTTTCTCGCACCCCTTGCACCAGAGATTGGGATTCTGCTTTATTTCTTTCTTTTCTGCGGCTGATGAAAAAGCTTGCGTTTCGATCTGGATCATTGGAAAATATAGTCAGGATTCCAGTCAACACATGGCAGAATGCGACATCTTCCATCGCAGGCCAAATCGGGGTTCTCCTCGTCAATTCTCGTACCCAGGTCAATCAGTAACAGCCCCCCTCTTCTGGAATGCGGCCGCCGCAGGTGAGGGGTTATCGCGATCCAAGTTCCGGGTAGCCAAGACCTGTTGGTAGGGTTCACCGCAGCTTCATGTGTTCTGGCTCCGATGGGGGTTGCTACCGGAACGCTGATCGATACATTATGCCAATTTCCTGCCTGTACCGGCGGCCACTGCGGCAGAAGGTCGTTCGGTCTGTTACATTACCCAGCGGTAGGTATGTAGGTAAGTAGATCGTCTAGACTTTGGCGATGCTTCAAGCGGGTGCAGCCGAAGTCTGATGCATTTACACCGAACAAGGGCTCGAAGGAATGAGGATTTCCCCTACGTTATTACATACCCTGCAACGTCGTGCTAGTACCAATAGTCCCTGGTTTCCAAATTGTCACAAGCAAACCCAGCCTTGCGGATTTTTGGCATCGAGAATGAGGTGCTAGGAAGAGACGGAGTATCTCGATTGGTAACCATGATCAGCGGTCCTTGTGGCTCTCGGTTGGGTAAGAAGCTTAAGTTGTGGGCTGCTAGGTCGGGCTGCTGGCTGGGATTCCGGGATTCGCTTGTCGCCTCGTCGGCTTCCACTATAGCCTCAAGGTTGCGGTAATTCCGTCTTGGATTCTTCAACACAATGCTTCTCTTCTTTTTAGGTTAAATTCTCTGCTCGTGATCCAATCGTTGGAATGGTAAAACGCATGCCACTCTCGTATGAATTTTTAATATGACTGTCGAGTAAGGTCGGATGTTTTCTTGAAAGGTGGCAAGGTCGCATACTTCGAAAATGGAAAAAGATCCATAGTAATAACTCGGGCACTTGTAACTAGAATGTGGTCAGGCGCAAGCGCAGGAGCGGCGTTTTTATTTTATTCCTAGAAAACAAGACGGCGCCAAAAGTGCCGAACTTCTGGCTGTCGCAGATCGCCAAAAGATACAAAAGTGTATAGGAGCTTAAACTTGCTTTACTTGTTGGCCACTTATTTTTAAGCAGAGTGATCATACTGATACTAGGAACAAGCGCTACTTGGCTGAAGTCCGTCTTACCGCGCATATTCCACGACCCTACCATTCAATGTTGTTCATGGCCACCACGAACCAGAAGTACTCAGGTAAGGTAGGAAACCATGGTTCCTCGTCTGACCTGACCGTAGAAGCCCGATGAACCCGGTCAGTCGGACCGGAAGTATAGACCCAGTTACAAGCAATTGATAATGGAAATATCTCATAATTCCAGACAAGAGACATACCCAAGGCGCAGTCCAGACCCCAGTTTGCGGTATCACCCAGACTATAGTCAGACGGGCCTGAAAGGACAATGCATAGACCCGCTCGGCCCATGTGGGTTCCTGGTAGGATATGGCCCAAACGCGACGATTCTTCGTGCCCAAGTCATCTATGACTACCAGAGGGGCAGGGAATACTACGAATTAGTTGCACTGGAAGAACCGTTCTGCTCATCACTGATTGCTCTAGTACGTACTTCTGCCAAAATCTTTCTGTATTTTTTTTTTTGTCAGCCCAAAGCCGGTTGCCTATATTCCGGGGGGCCTATTACTGGAACCACGTTGAGATGCTCAACTGGAACATTCCAATCCTGTCTGGCAGTATCCACTTCTGCCTTGGCTTTGCATGAAGGCGCGAATCGACGGTTTGTAGTGTCATGCTGTGTCATGGACTGGTCACCAATCGGCTTGTGAACACCGTCCCTGGCTTGCGGATGATGGCGCGGTCGAATGGCAGTGCCCCTGAACGTTCCGACAAAGAATCTTCCGTCTCGGCAATCTCCAGCTGCAAGTCAGGCAGGAACAGCATACCGACTGTGTCACTTCATACGCCTTGCGAATAGCTGTAGCCGCCACGTGCTCGGTCCTCATCTAGTCACCGTGCCGGATTCCTCCTCTAGAAGCGCTTTGGCAGCAACGATCTCTGCTTCGTCGTAACCCTGCCAACCCTTCTCTCCGGCAGTAAATCTACGCGTGATCTCGGCAAGTTTTCCAGTCGCAAGCTCATCAAGGCGCTGCAAGGTGGCAGCATCTGGCAATGCAAAATCGTCGTCATTCGACTGCTTAGCTGCTTTTGGGGGCTCCTGCAAGAGCTTCCGTGTTGCCTTGTACTCGATGAGTCGTCGTGTCAAATGGTACAAGAGTTCCAGGAGACTTACCAGCTTCAGTCCATAGAAACCGCGCAAGTAATCGTCGCACAACTCTACGCTACGACAAAACCGCTTCACAGCTTCAGTCAGCTGCCTCGGCGCATCGTTGGGCTGCGATGACTTTGCTGCCATGAGTAGCAGTTCGCCCAACCGCGCATGAATCTGAAAGCATATATTAGCAGTGCACCAGAGCCGGCAAGACGGACAAAGCTCACATTCCATGCATTTGGCTGTAGGACAAGGACTTCCTCTAGGGCGAATATAGCTTGCGCGTACAGCCCTTGTGAGAAGTACATATCTGAGAGCTCGGACCAAGCTTCGCTGTCGGTAGGGGAGAAGTCTAGAAGTGAAAGCAGGGCAGCTACTGCGTCAGATACTCTGCCGAGCGAGCGGAGGAGAGCCACGCGGCGTTTGACGATAGGCTGTGGATGGAAGTCAGCCTTGCCGCCGCCGTCAGTATGAGCTTGCGCAGCTCAACTTACGATGTTGGTTGGGTTCCTGTCCAGAATAGCTTCATACTCCTTCAATACCACCTCCAGCGTCGCATTATCTTGAGCATCTGCCTCCTTGAGTAGGCCGACCAAAGCCATGACCCGCTCGTTTTCATCGCCGAAACGGTTGATGAGCCTCCCAAGGCACTGATGGGCCGCTTCCTCGTCGCCGGTGCGCAGGCATGAAAGCAAGAGGTTTTCGTATATCGTCCATAGCTCTGGGGTTTCGGATGCGGAGAACAATGACTGCAGTGTCGAGGTAGAGATCGCACCGGGTGCTTCCTTGATGATCTTTGGAGCTTGTTGCGACAGCTCCAGCGCCGTCGAGGGCGGCAGATGACTAGGAGGTCGCAACAGTGACGATGACATGATGGCGGTTGCTGGTGATGCACAGCTCTATGTGTTGTACAGTATATATGGCGTTGGTCGTGGCTCGAGCGAGTTGAATTGGTTCCAGAAAGTCGAGCTTTGATATCGGCGTTGTCGGTGGTGGTGTTGTCGTTGTACCTGCACTGGCCTCTGAAGCTACCTAGAAGCCAAGGTACTTGCAGCTGCCTCGGGAGGTAAACGTAGCAGTCCACTTTGAGGTGTAGTGCTGAGTTATGTGGTAAGCAATTGAGGCGCCAGGCGGCTCCAGCTTGCCCAGCGCGTCCTTGTCGGCCGCTGTATTAATCCGCCATTGAGTGCTGGGGAGGGGCCAGTAGGTAGGTGGGCAGGTACATTGTTGGAAGTAAGGCGGCCCCGGGTACGTACCTTACACGGATACCCTGCGACCTTGGCGCCATTCATTACGTCGAGTTGTATCCCAGGTAATCTCCGTACCTAACGGCGGTCGGTCATCGCGGGGCATTATTACAACTCACAAGACCTTCAACACCGGTCAACACCTTCGAAAGCTCTCCTGCCGACAGTGACCTTTGTCGACGGCTCCAGTCGCAAAGCCAGGCCGGGCGCCACGCCTGACTGCACTCATCACCTAGCAGCATCTTTGTTCATTCGCACAGAAATGCTGCATCCTCTCGAACACCTATTCGCCGACATGTTCACCGATTGAATCCTCACTGCCACGAACCCTTCACACCCAGTAGCACCCTGCAAGGTGCGACCTCGCCCACCATGTTCGAAAAGTCGCTCTACGACCTCATTCGAGGCATGCGAAACCACAAGGGCAACGAAAAGGGGTATATACAGAACTGCTTGAAGGAATGCCGCGCCGAAATTCGCACTCAGGACCTTGACCTCAAGGCAACGGCACTTTTGAAGCTCGTCTACCTGGAGATGTTTGGGCATGATATGTCATGGGCCTCCTTCCACGTCCTCGAGGTCATGGCCTCGCCAAAATATCACCAGAAGCGCGTTGGGTATCTAGGTGCTATACAGAGCTTTCGCCCCGACACTGAAGTCCTGATGCTCGCGACAAACCTGCTTAAGAAGGACGTTACGGGCGCTTCCACCACCACCATCGCACTGCCGATCATCGCCCTGCCGCATCTCATCACTCCTTCGCTCGCTCTTTCGGTTCTCCCTGACTTACTGCCCCGTCTGGGCCACTCAAATCCTTCCGTCCGAAAGAAGACCATCGTCACGCTCTACAGAATGGCATTGGTATATCCCGAGACGCTGAGAGCAGCGTGGCCCAAGATCAAGGAGAAACTCATGGATCCCAACGAAGACCCGAGCGTTACAGCTGCCATCGTAAACGTTGTTTGCGAGCTTGGATGGCGCCGACCCCACGACTTTCTCCCACTGGCACCGCGACTCTTCGAGCTGCTTGTGGACAGTGGAAACAACTGGATGGCGATCAAGCTGATCAAGCTGGTACGGCTTCTGTTCGAAACCCCTCTGCAAACGGTATATTAACAATGTTCAGTTTGCTACTCTCACCCCTCTGGAGCCAAGACTCGTGCGAAAATTGCTACCCCCTCTCACCGAGATCATCCGGACAACTCCTGCCATGTCACTTCTATACGAGTGTGTCAATGGTATCATACAAGGAGGTATTCTAGGCAGCGGAGACGACGACAGTGGCCGAGAGGAGATTGCTTCACTCTGCGTTAGCAAACTCAGGTCCATGATCATGGTGGATGGTGATCCAAATCGTGAGTGCTCCGTCGTATACCCATGACCGCCACTAATCACATTTTCCAGTCAAATACGTTGCACTGTTGGCCTTTAATCAGATCGTGGTAACACATCCTTGGTTAGTAGCACAGCAGGAAGATGTGATCATGGAATGTATCGACAGCACAGATATATCCATCCGAATCAAAGCCCTGGACTTGGTACAGGGTATGGTCAACAGCGATAACCTGGTGTCCATTGTGAGTCGTCTGATGAGGCAACTCAAGAACGCCTCTGCAGAAGAGCGCAACGCAGCCGCTACCGATCCTGCCGACCTCGAATCAGACGAGGAAGCCCTCGAAAGGAGAATCAATCCTACGCAAAAGTCTAGAGACCAAGCGCCCCCGCTTCCGGACGACTACAGAATCGACGTCATAAACCGAATTTTGAGCATGTGCTCCCAGCAGAATTACGGCAACTTGAACGACTTTGAGTGGTATATAGATATACTTACTCAACTTGTGCGCACCGCGCCTCTGCCGCGGCCAGTCAATGATCCTGATATGCTCGCGGCCTCCGGCAAGTCGTACCCCAGCGATGTGTCGGAAAGGATTGGCGATGAGTTGAGGACTATCACAGTCAAGGTTCCAGCAATCCGCCCTGCTTGCCTGGAAGCCGCCGAAGTTATAATAAGTCAATTCAGCACAGACGCAGCAGGTGGATCCCTCACCATCTGCGGCGCTTTGAGGCCGGTCGCTTGGATCATCGGAGAGTTTGCCCAGGAGGTACGGTCGCCCGATGACTGCCTGAACACGCTTCTTCACATGATATCACGAGTATCGGCCCCTGAACCCTTGGCGGCGCTTGTGCAAGCATCTACAAAAGTCTTTTCCTGGATTGCTAGCGACAGTCAGGCATTATGGACACCGGAAAGAAAGTCAAAGATGTCGCTTCTAATGGCCAGAATCATTCATACGTTTGAGCCTCTGACTATGCACCCGAACCTGGAGGTTCAGGAGCGATCCGTGGAGTTTTCCGAGTTGTTGAAGTTGACAGCTGAAGCCGTCTCAGGTGAAGATAGCTCGTTGGCCGAGGAGCGACACGATGCTCCGCTGCTACTCATCCAGGCTATCCCATCGCTGTTCGCAGGTTGGGAGCTTAACTCCGTTGCTGTTGGTGCTCAGAAGAATGTACCAATGCCAGATGGGCTCGATCTGGACGAACCAATCAACCCGAATCTCGAGTTCCTTCTGACTTCTTCGGATCATATCACGTTACCGGCCGATGAGACTGATGAGTTTGAAATATACTACAACAAACGACCACCTCCGACAAGTATTGCATCAGAGCCAGCTATCAGTCGACTCACGGAAGCCAAGGAAGAGTCGGCCGGGTCTTACCAGCAACCGACCGAGGACTCATACCTGGACGCTGACATTCTTGCCAGGCGTAAGGCCGAACGAAGGGAAAGGAATCGCGATGATCCCTTCTACATTGGAGAAAGCAGCAGTTTGACCGGTACCTCGACTCCTATTCACAACATTCTCCAGAATTCGAATGGGCCTGATTTCGATGTCGATTCGATTCCTGTCATGGAGCTAGATCTCAATCAGCTTAATGCTGGGGTGAGCGGAAATGCATCGACACAAAAGTCCATGTCCGTTCGACCAAAGCCACGACAAAAGATAGTCATTGCGGCCGATGAGACACTGGCCGGTAGTGGCGGCTCTACGCCTCGGAACTATGACTCTGAGAACAATTCTGACAGCCTGAGCAAGCAGAAAACCAAGAAGACAAAGTCATCAGCTTTACTTGGTGTCAGCTCTGCAAGTTTGGTATCGTTCAATCTGGAGGACGATCCCAACAGTCGCGGCCACGACTTCGAGGCTCAACAGCGCGAAGAGGCTGAAATGGCGCAGGCTATGAAGGAGGTAGAGCGGCTGCGGCTTGAGATGCAACGCGCCAACGAGCGGATACAAGTTGCACAAGGCGTCGACGCGGATGGAACTGTCGTCAAGAAGAAAAAGAAGAAGATCACTGTTCCTGCCGCAGAAGACGCCGATGGTGTCGTCCAGGTCAAGAAAAAGAAGAAGAAGAAGGCACCGGCAGTGGAAGGAGGGCAGGATGAGAACCCAGCTGTCACAAGTGAAGTCGCCGCCACTCCAGAGCAGGTTCCAGAAGCAGTGAAGCCAAAGAAGAAAAAGAAAAAGGCACGAGCGGCCGAAATCCAAGACTAGGCAGGCAGTCCATCAAATATGAGACCAGCATTTTAGCCATCAACAAGCAATCCTGTATAGACCACCCACAGGCGTCTTCGCAGTAACTTGCAGGAAGGTGTCACGTCATCTCTATCGTCCATTTTCACTGAACATGTCATGAGGCTTGAGAAGAGCAAAGTTCATAATCCCAAGGGCTCAATAGCCACATTAGTCACATTTCTACGAGATGGTAACATGTCTGGATCCTGTCTCCAGCTCTTGAGTTGAACTTGACTTGGGCTCAAAACTTGGTCCGAAGTCAACCCGAGGGTTACACGTTTGAATATGTTGATCAACTGCAAACTCTACCAGGAAATAAACGTAGGTTGTTTACATGCTGCCAAACTCTATTGACGCGGCTCCCCGCGTTCTCCGCACGCTGGGAGCATATAGGCTAAATAGATTTTGGAGAAACCGTCCAAGGATCTACACTTCAACCTCGAGCCACCGTGCTCTATATCCGCAAAGGTCATCCGGGCGTCCGTGTGATTGGTGCGGAGAAGGTCGGGGAATTCGTACAAATCTGTCTGCGATACCCTGGTGCTGGAGCTGCAGCTTGATGTTATACGCTTTCATGGCAACGAAGCCGGTAATGACGCAGTAGACGTTAGCTTTCACCGAGGTATATCACCATATTCAATTGGTGCGCGTGGAACCACATACAAAATAGTGTCATCTCTCTAGGTGGAGAATGACAAGCGTTTCCGGGTCATGGGGGACGATGCGGGCTCGCGGCGAGCATGAGGTCCTATATATAAGGTTGGATGTTCGGGGAAGATGAGAGTTCTCCCCATCTCGAGACGGCATCACGACACGCTTGTGCGGCTATCCAGCAATGTCTTTCCTACGTGGCACCGCATTGAGTCTATTGGTCTCGGGGGCGGCGGCAGCAGGCCATCTATTCCCAGACTGTGTGGACGGGCCTCTGTCCAACAACACAATATGCGATACGAGTGCCACTGTCCTGGACCGCGCCAAGGCTCTTGTCGCGGTGCTGACTACCGGAGAGAAATTCCAACTCGTCGGCAACACTTCGCCAGGTGTTCCCCGTCTCGGACTACCGAGTTACGAATGGTGGCGTAAGTAGATGCGCGATGATACACCTCCTCGCGTCATGACGGGAGCCTTCGAGATACTGACATCAATGGCAGAGGAGGCATTACATGGAGTAGCTAGCTCCCCTGGCGTTCAATTCGCATCCTCGGGGAATTACTCCTATGCAACGTCCTTTCCGCAACCCATCTTGATGGGAGCGGCGTTCGACGATGGCCTCATTGAAGCAGTCGCAACTGTGATCAGTACTGAGGCACGGGCTTTCAACAATGCTAATCGTTCGGGACTGGACTATTGGACGCCAAACAGTAAGCAGATTCTATACAGTATTTCTTTGAAGAGGGAAACCTGAGCGTGATATCTGTACGGCTTCAGATTCATAGTACGATCTACTAACGTTGAATGATATAGTCAACCCATATCGCGATCCAAGATGGGGCCGTGGCCAAGAGACTCCCGGGGAAGATCCCTTTCACATCAAGTCCTACGTCAAGGCGCTCATCAAAGGTCTTCAAGGGAACGATCCCGACTACCTCAAGGTCGTGGCAACCTGCAAGCACTTTGCGGGCTACGACATTGAGAATTGGGGAGGCAACAAACGTTATGCATTTGACGCCATCATCAATCCACAAGAACTGAGCGAGTACTACATGCAGCCTTTCAAGGCCTGCGCGAGAGACGCCAAGGTGTCCTCCATCATGTGCTCTTACAACGCACTCAATGGCGTGCCAACCTGTGCCAGCTCGTATATCCTGCAGGATGTCCTCAGGGACCACTGGAACTGGACCGACGACGGCTTCTACGTGACGTCTGATTGCGACGCTATACAAAACGTCTATCTGCCGCACAACTACTCGCAGACTCGCGAGGGCGCCGCGGCTGATTCTCTCGTCGCTGGCACTGATCTGAACTGCGGCACGTACTACCCGATGCACCTCCCCGCAGCCTACGAGCAGGGCCTCTTTGACGATGCCGTGATCGACCAGGCCATGGTTCGCTTGTACTCGGCACAGGTCAGACTCGGCATGTTCGACCCATCGTCGTCGACATCCTACCGCTCCCTCGCCTTTGCCGACGTCAACACCCCCGAGGCCCAGGACCTGGCTCTCAGGGCGGCCGAGGAGGGCATCGTACTAATCAAAAATGACGGGACGCTGCCTCTCAAGATATCAGAGACCGGGAACCTGACGCTGGCCTTTATCGGCCCCTGGGCTAATGCGTCCACCGCCCAGATGCAGGGCAACTACGCCGGCATCGCCCCCTTTGTGCACAACCCGCTGACGGCCGCGAAGTCTCTCGAGGGCGTCAACGTCATCTACGGGGGCAGCCCCGGGGACCCGACGACGGACACGTGGCCGGCGGCGCTGGCGGCGGGCGCGGCCGCCGACGTCATCGTCTACGTGGACGGGTCCAACAGCGGCGAGAGCGCGGACCGGACCACGATCCGGTGGTCGGGCGAGCGCCGCGACATCATTACGCAGCTGGCCGGGCTGGGCAAGCCGTTCGTGCTGGTGCAGATGGGCGACCAGCTCGACGACGCGCCGTACCTGGCCGACGCCAACGTCTCGGCCATCCTGTGGGCCGGCTTCCCCGGCCAGAGCGGCGGCGACGCCATCATGAACGTCGTCACCGGCGCCACCGCCCCCGCCGGCCGCCTGCCCGTCACCCAGTACCCCGAGGCCTACGTCAGCCAGGTCCCCATGACGGACATGGGCCTCCGGCCCAACGCGACCTCGGGCAACCCCGGCCGGACGTACCAGTGGTTCGGCGAGGCGACGGTGCCGTTCGGCCACGGGCTGCACTACACGGATTTCAACATCTCCATCGCCGACGCCGACGAGGACGCGGGCTGGGACATTGCCGAGCTCCTCGCGGACTGCGACGAGGCGTACAAAGACCTCTGCCCGTTCAAGAGCGTCCCCGTATCCGTCGCCAACACGGGCAACACGACGTCAGATTTCGTGGTCCTCGGGTTCCTGGCCGGCGCCTTCGGCCCGGAGCCGCGCCCGCTCAAGCAGCTGGCGGCGTACGAGCGGCTGTTCGCCGTGGCGCCCGGGGACACCGCGGCGGCGGCGCTCAACCTGACGCTGGGCAGCCTCGGCCGGCACGTCGAGGACGGCCATCTGGTCTTGTATCCCGGGGCGTACAGCCTGCTGGTGGACGTGCCCACGGGGGCGACGTGGAACTTCACGCTGACGGGCGACGATGTCGTGCTCGAGGAGTGGCCGCAGGACTCGGGTCGTTGAGAGACGGAACGAGGTATGAATCACCTGGGTTCGACTACTTCGTCACTGCCAGACGTGGAAGCTATTAAAAAGCACGAATACAAGAGTAGTAATACATAATCAAGTCATGCCCACTTGCCCTCGTCGAGTACGGTTTGAAATATGCAATGTTTTGAATTCGATGCATTAAACTATAATTGATTAAACATTCGGGAAATCGACCAGATCTTTGCCTGGAACGTTGTTGATGCATCTCTAAAATATGATGAACCCCCGGTAACGCCTCGCAAATGCAAAACCATTTCTAGTCCAGTCTTATGGATCCGTGTCCCTCGTATTTGCGTTTCGTATCATCGTACCATCTTATCCCCAAAATGCAGGGTATCTCAATTGTGAATATTGGGCTGTCCGGGCCCTTGCTTTATTTGTTTTGTTTTTATTTGCAGGCGGTATCCTCCTTAGAAGTTGGCACCACGCAGCGCCCGCGCGCTGTCGTCGGTATAGCGCGGGTTGCCCGACACGTTGCTGCCCGAGTGGTGGTGGTGGTAGTTCTCCTCCATCTCGCTGGGCGAGGGGGCGTCGTTCATGCCGGCCGTCTTGTGGCCCATGCCGCGCTTGGTCTTGACGGCGGGCCACAGGTCGATGAAGAAGGAGAAGACGTAGAAGGAGAAGATGAAGGCGATGACCCACTCGAGGATGGCGGCCACGTTGTAGTTCTTGCGGAAGTTGTTGACGGCGAAGGCGATGGCCAGGGCCAGCTCGACCAGGACAAAGGTGAGCTTGACCCAGAACGAGATGCGCAGGATGCGGTGCTCGCGGTTTCCTATATGTGGCTGGTTAGTGATTTGCCCGACGATGCGCGGAAGAAGTGATTGGACGTACGGATACCCAGGCGCTGATACTCCCAGCAGATGAAGATGGCGGATATGAGGTATCCAGCAATGAACAGCAAGAGGAAGATATCGTGTAGTTTCGGGTAGTGAGCGGTGTCGAAACCAGAGAGGAAACACAGTCCAACGGTGCCGATCAAGGCGAAGACGATGGTGAGACCAGAGAGGACTTTCTCGCCGACGGTTGTGTTGGGGACCAGGCGGCCCTTGTGTCGCAGCCACCTGTCGGTCGCAAAGGAGAGATCCAAGAAGATGGTCGTGATGATGCACCCGGCGACGAAGAGCGGTTTCAATTCAGCGGCGCCAACGTCCGAGATGTAGGCAATGTTCTGAGTATCTCCCATGGACGAGTAGTGCACCCTTTTGGTGTCGACGATCCAGTGAATCAGCAGACCCAAAAGGGTCGCCAGCCACATCACGCCGGAGATGATGGGAAACCACTGCGTCGCGTGTCAGCATATTTGAGGACCTCGCAAGTACATCGTCGACTGGAATATCAGTCAGTCACTTACCCAGTATGAAAGGAGCTTCATCGTGGCGGCGCTTGGAATAGTAGACTGCGACGCGCAGATTGTGGGATATTCTGAGGAATGTCGATGTTGTTTTGGTATCAGGGCTGGTCAGAAAAAAATCGAGCGAGCCAGGCAAGACTATATTAGTAGTGCTAGTAGAATGTCGGCTGTTCAACTCGATTTGGGTGTCGTCATATTAAGTGGACTTCTTTTTGGGCCTGGGTTGCGAAATGATGGGCGGCTTTTGGCTGCTGCTCCCCCGGACGCGCAATGCCGGGGTTCTACTTAACGCCGGTAGGTAAAGCTCGCACTCGTGAACAACAGAGCCACTCTGGGCAACGTCAGTAAGTCCCGATATTGGCGCAGATCGGAGCGCTAGCAATAAAATGGTTCTAGGCTTTTTTTTTTTCCGTCGTCTTCTTGTCTTATTATCCTGTTCTTGTTTCTCGTTCCCGACTCCAAACTGTCGCAGGCTCTGACACTCCATCCCAATGTAATCGTTGCAGTCGCTGACCATGGTTTGATGACCATGACGTCAAATGAAGACGCCAATGGTTGGCCCGGCACGCGAACCCCTGTAGTCGATCCCTTCCAGCGGATCCGCACAGACGAAGCTAGGTAGGCCCAGTTTTGATCTTGGTCTTCTCCAGCTCGACAGCCTCGCCGACCCATCCCAAAACAACCAATGACTGAAGCTCCTTCGACCACCACACCTTGTCCACGCAGCAAGGCTGGGGATTGACCATCCCGCTTCCCGCAGCTAAACCTTGAGAGATCGGTTCCAGCTCAGTTGTTTCTGAGCCTTGCCTCGACCATGGCCGTCTCGCCGATGGTCCTGCAGCCATCTGAGGTGCTGCAGACTGCAAAGGCGGCAGCTGCGCGACCGGCATCGTCGCCCCTGAAGAATGCCAACTCTGCCGTCGCCTCGTCCACTGGGACGCCGGCTGCGACCGTCACTCCCAACGTGAACGTCGCAGTTCAGTCGGCCTCTCTCGACTTGGCGGAGCAGCTGAACGAGGAAGAGAAGCGCAAATATGTCAAAGGTTGGTACTGGAATGTTACACAGCTTTGCATGACCACCCTGAGCTCACAGTGTCGCGACAGGCAAGAAGCTAGGTGAAGGTACCTACGCCAATGTCTACTTGGGCTATCTGCGCAGCGATCCGTCCGAGCTCGTCGCCATCAAGAAGATCAAGGTTCAAAAGGAGTACACAGAGGGTATGGCCCCTGATGCCGTCCGCGAAATCAAACATCTTCAGGAGCTCTCCCATCCGAACATCATTACTCTCCACTCCGTCTTCTCGTCCAAAGACCAGAACCTGAACCTCGTCCTCGAGTTCCTGCCTCTTGGCGATCTGGAAATGCTCGTCAAGGACGAAAAGGGAATACACTACGGTGCGGCCGATATCAAGGCTTGGGCAGGAATGCTCACGCGAGGCGTTTGGTTCTGCCACGAGAACTTCGTCCTGCATCGCGATATTAAGCCGAACAACTTGTTGATCGCGGCCGATGGAGAGGTGAAATTGGCCGATTTCGGTTTGGCGAGAAGCTTTTCGGATCCATACATGCCCATGACATCAAATGTCATTACGCGATGGTACCGGCCGCCCGAGTTGCTGTTTGGCGCCAAGCACTACTCGGGTGCAGTCGATATCTGGTCGGTCGGCTGCGTCATTGCCGAGCTGGTCCTCAGAGTCCCCTACATGGCCGGTAACACTGAGCTCGAGCAGATCAAGCTGATTTGCGACTTTGTTGGCACGCCTACCGAGGATAACTGGCCCGGTGTTACATCTTTGAAGGGATATACCACAGCAGACAAGGCCACGCCCGTACAGCCGAAGTCGCATTACCAACAATGGTTTGGATCGCTAGGACCCGATGGCATCGACCTGCTCATGAAGACATTGACTCTTGATCCCAAGAAGCGGATAACTGGACGTGAAATGCTCGATCATGAGTGGTGGCGCAAAGAGCCTAAGCCCACTCGCAAGAAGGATTTGCCCCGAAAGTCTGGCGGCGAAGAAAAACTGGCAGCCGATCTCAAGAGACCACCGGGTGCCATTGATGAAACAGATAGGGGAAGCAAGGTCGCTCGAAAACTAGATTTTGGTGCTGCCAAGTAGAGTCGAGTAGATGTTGAATCATAGCTCGCAGGATAGCATACTGGTCCGGCGTTTGGGAGTTGTGCATAAATCTTGTATGGACAGACCATAATGAGAATTAGGGAACACTCAAATAAAAGTTTGGTGCATCTGGCATACAGATCATGGTACAGTTTATACACTTGTTCTAAGATAGTATACATGGCTCGGGTGAAAGTCCTCGTGCAAAATGGTGTAGCTCAGCTTTGAAGACGATATGGCACCAAGCCGCTTCATGGATGCTGCCCCATTTAGTATGCCTCGCCTCTCTCACGCATCTCGCGACGCTCCTGGATTCTCTTCTTGTAGCGGACTTGGGTCCGTCTTCTCTCACCACCGTCAATCTTCCTGCCTCTCTTGTCCTCCCACATGCCCTCGGTCGCCACGACCTTGAAGGCGCCGTCCTTGGAGGGCAGCGCGTACGGTCCGATGATGGTCTTGGCGCCCTTGACCGTGTAGCCCGAGACGCGGCTCAGGTCCTCGGGGGCGGTCTCCTCGACCGTCTTGCCCTCGGGCACGTTCACGACGTACTTCTTGGGGATGGCGGGGTTGGCGTCGTGCTCGAGGACGCGCAGCTCGGCGGCGCCCGTCTCGGGGGAGACGTGCCTGAGGTCGCCGCCGATGCCGAACTCGCCGCGCCGGAAGCGCTGCCGCCACTGGATCAGGTACCGCCGCGACCGGGGCGGCTCGACGCCCAGCTCGGCCAGCTGGCTCGATGTGAGGGAGAAGAGCGACTCCCACGAGGGGAACTTGGAGGCGTGCGCGCTCAGGCCCCGGCCGATGAGCTTGAGGAACGTCGGGGCGTCGGGGCAGAAGGGCGTCGGCTCCGGGATCACGGGCGCGTCCCGGCTCGCGGCTGAAGACGAGGAGCGTATCGTCGATGTCGATGGCGGTGTCGCTGGGAGGCTGAAGACCGCCGCCGGGCGGGCTACGGTCTGTGTGAGGGTTTGGCGCAGCAGCTGCGGGCGGAAGATGGGCTTTTTTCGGCGTGGGTTAGCTTGCGGACTGATGATCAATTGAAAGGGAGAACTCGACCTACCTTGAGTGAAGCCATGGTCCGCGCTGTTGCAATGATCTTGCGAATAGTTGCACAGTCCTCCACGTAGAGCTTCGTTTGAATATGCTGTCGTCACGCCGCCTGCTCTGTTAGGCTGGCCTCGTCGTCGCTACCAATTGGAAAATCTTCAAAAAATGGCCGGAGCTCACCCCTGTCGGTTCTGCGCTGGGTCGGCCAGAGAATTTCCTAAACTCCGATGGGTCCTTCAGTCACTGGCAGTCTGGTTGGTCTGGGGTTAAGAGAGGACTGCATCTGGCGCTAGGCTGCCTACAGCTTAGCACCATCATGATCAGTGGGCGCCGTATGTGAGCCTTTCAATGTTCCACTCTGCAGGACTTCCCAGGTACAACTACCAGACACCTACCTACCTTACAGGCAGCCGACCCATAGAGAAGGAGTATAGTTGTTAGCCTTGCCCCGCGGGTCGACCATCCTGGGGCTTTGGGTGGTTACCTAACACCTTCTTCTCCCTCTTTTTTTTTTTCTCTCTACTCTCTTCTTTTTTCTCACTTCTCTTCTTCCTGTCCCAACACCTCGCCCCACTCGCCTTCGTTCAATGTGAGCAACCCATCTGCCACGCTCGAACCCAGAGCTTACACCAAGTTTATCGAAGAAGATGAGATTACAAACTGGTATTCATCAGTTCTTCGTGATAAGCTGGTCGCCAAGGTGAAACGGCGCACTTTGATCGCTGTATATGCTCTTGTCGACGGAAACCCGTTTTGAGTTTCAAAAACCACTGGCGTGCGCAGTACGGACGTCGCCTCGGAGTGGCGATTGTACAAGCCAGAGTCGAAACACTCTTGAGTACTGGCACGCAAATATCCCATCTCGCAGGAGCGCCGAGATAGCCATATCTCCGCTCTGGCTTCATCATGGGGCGCTCATCGATATCAAAGGCTTCCAAGACCAAGACGACTGCTGTGAGATCAGAACCGAAGCGTAAGTATCCATGGGACTGCGTGGACAGCATCTTACATATCTTACATATTGCTCTCAGCATCATAATGCCACACTATTCTTCGTCTTTCCTAAAATATTATGAAATATATACTGAGTCTTCTTAGAGCCTTTCCCTGTGGAGTTCATTGAACTTCTTGCGTCCCTGCCGGGGGGTTCCCACGAGGGATCGTCTTCAGATGAAAACGATGATGAAGGCGAAGGACCACCACAAAAGCGGCCCCGTGTGGAAGCTCGCCACACTGTCACCGTTGCCAGATCGAGCCTGACCTTGAAACGTCGCAAGCGCACAGCATCACAACCTTCAGCTTCAAAATTTCGGCGGCACAACATCGAGCGCTATCTAAAGCTACAGGTGGACATGCCCGTCGATGGGAGCCGTAATGTGGTCAAAACTTTGGTTTTCTCTACCGCGCCCCGCTGCGAATATGGCAAATACAAAGTCGAGCTTGTCTTGGGCAACATCGGCATCCTACCACCTGACTTGATCACGGTTTTCGATATCAGCAACCGCAGTAGGGACGATTCTTCCCACGACGGAGCCGTATATTTGTCAATGAATGTCAGCCTCGACGAATTGGAGAACGAACATCGGATGATTTTGGACTTTTCGTTGAAGTGGAACGAATCCAACAACATTTACCGAGGTCTTCGCAGTCCGCAGCAGCGCAAGATCACAGAGGACGTTCAGAAGGCTTTCTTCGCACGTAGCACCGACCTGGCCAGCCATGCTGGCGTGCAATCATCACAAGTATTTTACGAGACAGCGTTTATGACAGACGAGTCTTATACCGATATGAGCTCGATTGTAGTTCCTGGTCTGGCAACGAGCTTGTACCCCTTTCAACGCAGAGCTCTACAGTGGTCGCTTGCTCGAGAAGGCGTTCGTGTAAATCGTCGTCAGATAACATCGGATGATTCCCTCGTCTCTACATTTTCACAACCCGAGCTGGAAACGAGTCTTCCAATGACTTTTCGGAGTATCAAAGATGCGGATGGGCAATCGATCTATCACAGCGACCTCTACCATGTAGTGACGCGGAATGTTGAGCCATGGCGTGAGCTCGAATTTACTCTCAGAGGCGGCATACTAGCAGAAGAAATGGGTCTTGGCAAGACTGTTGAGACGATTTCACTGATTCTATTTCACCGGCGGCCGCCCGTTGCTCACTCAATCTTTGATGCGTACACCAACCAAGACGTCTCCACGACTGGCGCAACACTAATAGTAACGCCCGAGACTCTGAAGAGGCAGTGGATTTTCGAAGTCGAGAGGCATGCCCCTGCGCTGCGCATCATGGTCTACGAAGGCCGGTCGAAATACCAAGAATCGGAAGAGGAGTTGATACAACAAATGATCGAGAGTGATGTAGTTGTGACGACATACAATGTGTTGCGAGCCGAGGTTCATTTCGCGCGGCCAGAGCCAGAGCGCTCAAGACGACACGAGCGCACACATACTCGGGCATCATCACCACTCGTCAAGCTTTCGTGGTGGCGTGTCTGCTTGGACGAGGCACAACAGATCGAGAGCGGCGTGAGCGCTGCTGCCGAAGTCGCCAGATTGATACCGCGAGTCAATGCTTGGGGAATCACTGGCACCCCTGTGAAGGAAAAGATCAAGGATCTTTGGGGATTGTTACTATTCCTGCGCTACGAACCATTTGCATCTTATCCAGTCATCTGGGACACGCTCATAGCAAGTCACCGGGATTCCTTCAAGCAACTCTTCAACAAACTGGCCCTGCGTCACACAAAGCATGCTGTCAGGAGTGAGCTAGTACTTCCGCCACAAAGACGATATGTCATCACAATGCCCTTCACGGCCGTAGAAGAGCAGAACTACCGAAGCAGATTCAAGCAAGAAGTCGAGAGTCTGGGCTTGGATGTGAACGGGGTGCCCTTGAATCCTGCTGACTGGGACGCCAGCACACCTTCGACTATCGACCGAATGAGACGGGCCTTGGCCTCCCTGAGACAAACGGTGCTGCATCCCCAACTCGGACCTGAGAAAGCTCGTGCACTAGGTGGCACTGTCAACAAGGCTTTGAGAACAATCGAAGAAGTACTGGATGCCATGATTGAACAGACCGATACAGTCATAAAAACACATCAACGGTCGTATCTCGTTGCAAAGTTGAAGAGAGGCCAGCTGTTGGAAAACTCGCCCCGCGTCCGAGAAGCCCTTGCCATTTGGAAAGAAGCGCTGGTTGAGATTGATGCTCTGGAAACCGAATGTCGCGCTCAGCTACTTGCCGAAATCGAGACCTCAGGAGCCGCTACTGCTCATAGCCAGCAAGCCATCAATGATGAAGGCGATATTGAGGACGACCCGGAAGAAGAAAACGTCCCTCCTCGTCTGGGAGAAGCCCGCAGGAGACTGCGCACCGCCTTAGATCTAAAGCACCGAGCAGTCTTCTTTATTGCAAGCGCCTACTTTCAGATAAAATCCAACGAAGAAATGACTCAACCCGATTCTGACGAGTTCAGACGATTGGAAGAGCTCGAGGTCGAGGGCTATAAGAATGCCAATTCGATTCGCCAAGAGATATTGCAGGAGACGCACAACAAAGCGTCATTGTACATGAGGGAGATATCGAAAAAGGCCAAGAAGCAATCGTTTGTGGAAATCCCGGAATTCATAGGCCCTGACAAGAGTGGTGGTCTGGAGTCGCGACGCCATGTTGAGGAATATTTTCATCTCATTGGGGTAATGGACGGACAAGCCAATTTGGTGGACCAGTTGCGTGAGCACGTCATACAACTACTTCTCAAGCCGCTTGTGGACCAGGAAGAGGATGAAATCACTGGCGAGGAGTACGAGAACTCCACCAAGATACAAAATGATCTAATGGTTTACACGACCATCCTGCGCGCTACAATCTCCGATCGTCAGGAGTCGCTCAGCGGCTTGGCCAATGAACGCATCAAGCACGAGATGAAGTTCTACGAGCGGCAAGCTAAACAAGATGAAGGCCCTTCTCCGGAAACATTCCTTGAGCTTTTGCGATTGCGCGACCAGTCCAAGTCTAGCGAGCTCCAAGGTTCGCTACGCGCAGTCATTGCAAACATGCGGGAATTTGCCACGAAGCTGCAGGGCGATACCTCAGAGCGCTCAGGCGTAGAGCTTCGTATTGTCCGCGACTTGCAGAAGCTGGCTCAAGAAGATATGACGAAGCAGACGAAAGCAAATGCAGATCTAGAAAAGGAGCTCAACTTCTTCACGTCAGCGATGAACGCCCGTGTGGAATATTACCGACAGCTTCAAGCGGTATCCGACACGGTCGCAACTTGGGACCGCGATGATCATGACAATGACGAGAATCTCATGCTGGGTCTCCTCGACGAAGAGGCAAAGTCTCAACAGAAGATGGAGTCGGCCATATCAACACAGCGTTATCAAGTTCATCTCAAGGATCAAGGACAGAAGACCGACACAAAGATATGCCCAATTTGTACAGAGGCCTACACAGTCGGTATACTCACGCCTTGCACCCACGAGTTCTGCAAGAATTGCATCAAGACATGGGTCGCTGCTCACCACCGTTGTCCACTGTGCAAAAAGCCTGTTGCGATGCGGAACTGTCACGACATCACAATTCGGGAGCCGAAACTCAAGCTCCGCAATGACCAGGATCCCACAGCGTCCGACAATATGCAATCTTCGGAAGGACTGCACAAAACGACGGCGCAAGGCATTTATACTAATTTCGGAGAGGACAAGTTGAAGGAGATCAACGATGTTCCACTGGAGGGGCACCCGCTGCCCACCAAGGTAAATGCTCTCGTCCGCCATCTGCTCTGGTTGCGCAAACAAGACGCGGGGGCCAAATCCGTCATATTCTCCCAGTTCGGTGCTTTTCTCGACATCTTGAAACAAGCATTGTACCGACAAAACATTGGGTTCTCCTCCTTTGCCACCAAAAATGGCATCACCCTCTTCAAAGAGGACCCAGCAATCGAATGTTTCCTTATGGACGCGAGAGCACACGCCAGTGGTCTCAATCTTGTCAACGCCAACCATGTGTTTCTCTGCGAGCCACTGCTAAATACGGCCCTCGAGCTGCAGGCAATCGCTCGAGTCGATCGAATTGGCCAGAGCCATGAGACCAATGTCTGGCTTTATCTCGTTGAAGGGACTGTGGAAGAGTCTATATACAACCTTTCAATCAAGCGCAGACTCGACCACATGGTGGCGAACACAAAAGGGAAAGAGGCCGAGTCGGCTGCATCCACCATATCCGAGGACAAGTTGGAGGTTGCGAACTCCATGGAGCTTCAGCAGGCAAATCTACCAAAGCTGATGGACAAGGACGCCCGACTGGGTGAAGTCGTTGACAAGAATGACCTCTGGGATTGTCTGTTCGGCCACCTTGCGAAGGAAGACGAGGCACAGCGAACGGCTATGGCCTCAGATGCTAGGTTTGAGAACAGAGCTGTTAGAGGATTTCTGGTCGGACGGGCAGCTGAAGAGAGGCGCGAGGCTCAGGCAAGATACCACGAAGAACAAGTGCTGCAAGAAGCACTGGAGGCAGCAGTGGATGAGGTCGATCTCAGCAGCGAGGAGGGCGATGATGGGAGCGACGATGACGCGCATATTGGCGAGGACTTTGTATTATGATAACGACTTCTATTCGTCTAGCCCATGTCACTGTAACCTAGAGTAATCTAACATCATGGATTCGAAAACATTGCAGCTCAATCGATACTACGCCCACGCGCAATTGTTCTCTCGAAAGAATGAGCTCTCTCTCTAGTATTGTTGGCACAGCCTGACGGGAAGGTACTGGCGTTGAGGGTAGAACAATTGCTTACCAAGGCAGTCGCACCCCCCAAATCAATGGCCATTGGACAAGCCCCAAATTTGCTTCCAGGCTGCAATGCTCCTTCATCACGTGCCACTGCGACACTGTCTGCACATGTTCTCAAAGCCTTGCGTCAGGCAACAATTGGGCAATGTTGTTCACCTTCAACTCCACCCGTTGTTGGGCGAGCGTCAATTCGACTGCAACAGCCAGCGACGATGCATCTGATCAACACCACCACTCTCGAGCTCGAATACTTCATTGGAGGTTGTCATCTGCCCTACGCAATCCTGTCCCACACCTGGGACACCGATGAAGTCACATTCGCAGACTTTTCTGGGAAGCAACCAGAAACATATGAGACCAAGGCCGGCTTCGACAAGATACGGCGTACCTGCTCACAAGCAAAGCAAGATGGCTTACAATACGCTTGGGTCGATACGTGCTGCATCAATAAAGATAGTAGCGCCGAGTTGAGTGAGGCGATTAATTCCATGTATATGTGGTACAACAAGGCTGCTGTTTGCTACGCCTATATCACGGATTTCAGACGGACACACGACATCACCAAGCTGCGCGGCTGCAGGTGGTTCTCGCGGGGTTGGACATTACAAGAACTCCTCGCTCCGAAGAAGATCATCTTCTACGGAGAGGAATGGACTCTGATAGGGACAAAGGTGACGATGCTTGAGACTCTGCAGCAAATCACAGGTGTTCCGGCGGAGATCTTGTCGGCTACAAAAGCACTCGATACTGTTAGTGTCGCTGCGCGCATGAGTTGGGCGGCGCACCGAGAGACAACTCGAGTGGAGGACATGGCCTACTGCCTCCTGGGTATATTTGACGTCAACATGCCCCTGCTCTATGGGGAAGGCAGCAAGGCGTTTCTTCGACTCCAAAGCGAGATCATGAGCCAGACTCAGGATGACAGCTTGTTTGCCTGGTGCGCAGATCAGGAATCGGCCACGCGCTTCCCTTACCGTGGCTTGTTCGCCTCGAGTCCTAAGGAATTCGCCGATTGTGGCGGCATAAAGCATTTTGGTATCGACACTGTCAGCGCCACCACTGTTTTCGGCAATGGACGAATTTCACTCAACTGTGATCGGACTTTTGTGACTGAAAGCAAACCAGGGAGGGACGAAATTGTGCGAACACTGGCGGCGATTAAATGTAATCGCCAAAGCAGCATTGTTCATCCACTAGCAATAGAGGTCAGCCGCATCGGGGCCAGAACGTATCTCAGGTCAAATCCTTCAAGCCTCTTTCCTGTCTCCATGAGACGATTCGAGGATGACATCATTATTGAGAGATACACAGAAAGATCAGAGCTTTCTGGGAGTCATGATATACACAAGCATGGTTCTATATCAATAGAACTTGAAGGGGAATGTTTGTTCACACTCGGAGTTATTCCGCTCGATATGGCAAATTCGAATAATCAGAAACTGTCGCTGATCGATGCACTGAAGGCAAGAAAGGTTGCTTTCTGTTTCCTGGTTCCAGGAAAGACTTGCGTTATCTACCTGATGTTTTGGGTCAATCAGCCAGAGGGGAGCTCACTATGCCGGTATCTTTTTGATATAGTGAAACAGGATGTGCCAGTTCCGATGGGGTCAGAACAGCTGTCTGAAGCTTGGCAGACTTGGCTGATGATGCAGAGGGCAGGGCTTGATCGTTGGGAAAGGGAGGACAAAGAGACTTTCTACTCATGTTTGGATTTCTTCAAATGTGCGGGAACCCCTCGAGAGTTGGCAGATTGTTCCATCGTCGTGGATCGGATGAAAGTGAAAGTCTGTCCCAGTTGGCGCGTGGTTAATGGACATGAGGTACTGGTTATCCAAATCAGTGCGACGACTGACGAGAAGAAGAGTGCTGGCGCTGGGAAATTTCCGAATAGCATCGACAAATTTAAATTTCTAGTGCCGAATGACTGAGAAACAAAAAAAAGGGGGGGGGGGACTTTTCTAGGAATAAATGTTTACGGGGCCTTGACGGAAGACTGAAGCTGAATGCTTCCCACGGATGTTTTTTTCCTTGACGCACCGGTTTCCCGACATCTTGCACAGCACATATTGCATAGACCATCTATACGAGTAACGAGTTTCATTGATTGATTGTGATGACGAATTTTCCCAGACCTCCTTTTCCATCGAATATCTCTTGACATCCACTCCGGACCGAGTCGATATCCTGCAGTGTTGCCACCTTTCCAACTAGAGGCTTCACCTGGCCGTCCTTGATATATTGCGAATATTGATTCAAACCATCGGCAGATGGTTTCATGAATAAGTACGTATAATGAACCCCGGCGCGGGCACACCGCCAAGTATAAAATTTGTCGGCGCCATTCAACACTTTCTCCGCGAGAAATCCCATATCCGGAGCGTGGCCTTTCATCTTTGTCCCGGCTGGAATGGTCGATATCGAAACGATGACGCCACCCGATTTCATGACGGGCAGATAGGTCGTCGTGCCGACCATGGTGTCGAAGAAGTAGTCCACAGTCCCCGCCCCGATGCGCTTGGCGACATCTTCTGTGGTGTAATCAATCAGCTCCACGTCTTCGCCGAGAAACTCTCGCGCTTTGTCGATTTTCTTCGTCGAGACCGTCGTGATCACCCTGGCGGCTTTGAACACGTTGCGCGCAAGCTGCACGGCAAAACTCCCGGTGCCGCCCAGGCCGGCAGGTATGAAGACGGTCTTGCCCTCGAGGCCACCCGAGAGGTGCTCATCTGCGTACTCCATAGCCTGCAGGGCGGTGAGCCCCGCCAGCGGGATGCTCGCCGCGTCCTCGAAGCCGAGGCCCTCGGGCTTGAGCGCCGTCGCCTCCTCGGTCGAGAGCGCGTACTCGGCCACGGTGCCCCGGTACTGGTTCGGCACGCGCGAGTAGACGGCGTCGCCGACTTTCAGCGTCGTGACCGCCGTGCCCACGGCGGTGATGACGCCCGCGACGTCGTACCCGATCTTGTATGGAAATCTGGGGAGCGAGCTAGAGTGTTAGCTCAGGAGAAAGACGGTCAGGTTTGCGAGAAAAGTTTCCCTACGTGGCCGGCTGTATCCTCTTCGCCATGCCTGCGGCGAACTTGACGTCTATCGGGTTGACGGAGGCCGCGTGAACCCTGATGATAACATCGTGCGGTTTTGCGAGTGAGGGCGTGTCGAGACTGATTTTCTGATATGTAGACGGCTGTCCGTATTCAGAGACGGCAAGCGCCTCCATGGACTTGGGCAGCTCGTCCATCTCGGCAAACGCCACACGCTTCTTGACTTTCTTCATGATGCCAGGCCGGAATATCGATACCTCAAATACTCTGGTCGTCGAAATAAGCTCATGCGAGCTGCAGATGCACTCGGCGAGATCAATTGAACCGGAGTCGGGGGAGCGGACTGAGCTTATTCACATGACATTGCGCCGACGGGCTGCTGCTACCAAGGCCGCCCCGTTAGTGGCCGCTACGGTCGTTTAAGCCTCCATGCCTCCCCTATACTACTGGAATTAGCCGAAATTCTATCGTGTTAGTCTCAGTAGTCCGAGATTGGATTGTCTTACGTGAAGACACTCCTTGTACTACCTTTCGCATTCGCACCTCGGACGCCAAGGATCTTTCGCGATGCGGAACTATATTTGCACTCCGTCTCCTTTCAACCTCGGTTCCCTTTCTGAGTCGCTGGACAGACGTGTCATCTTCATCAGATTGCTTCCATAGTGTGATGCAATACTTTTCTCACAGGAGCTCGTGGTTGACATGACCGAGGCTGTTGAATCAAGGCCCGTTTTGGGATCGTTGTGAACTGCTGCCGTACTGCAAGTGTAATACTACCCAGATACCCGGGCTGCACGGCCAAATAGCCGCTCAAGTTCGCATCTGGTAGAACTTTAGTTAAATATATAAAAGTGCCCGTATCCGGCTTTGCAATCATATTCTAACCGTTTGGCCATGACCTTCAGCTGATTTATTGATTCGTTATTTATGTCAATATTTCTTCATGGCATTCCAATTGACTACTCGCCATAATTGTTTGAAATTGTAGTAGTTTGATATAGGTAGCAACGAAAAGCTTCGACACCTCAAACGACGAAGCCTAAAGCTCCTCATCACACATTCCAGGACTATTTACACTGAAGTCAAAGCACCTGATGAGACCCATCCACCGCTTCGTTGCTCCCAGTCTCGTCACCGGTGTGGTGCGAGGACTCGATCGGCCAAAAGCCAGCGTCCAATGGATTCCAAGGATCATCGCGGCTGTCCTGGGTAAGCCACCGTTCCAATGGCTCACCACTAGTTACCGCAGATTCTTTTGCGCTCATCGACTGTATTTTGTGCCATGAGCGAGGGACTTTGGTTTTCGGGTGGCTGCGTCGTGATTTAGAGTCCTTTGGACCGGAGACGCTTGTTTGAGTGGACTTTGGCATGTTGGTCTTTGGGTTGAAGTCGATCAGGACCAAGCTCACTATACAATTAGGAAATGTTATTGATTGAGATCTGAGGTACTGACTCCTTGTGAACCTTTATGGAAAGACGTACGAAGATGTGTCCAGGCCGTAGTGGAACGGATGAATTCGAGTGGAAATAAATTGAACTTTACAGCGGTGTCGCGCAGCATGAATGCTTCATGGTCAAAAACAATCGAGAATGGCTTCCACCCTCAACTATATAGACATTTTCGTGAAGCGTTTATCTACGTACGCGCAAGCCACCGATTCCGTGAGGTTGATTGTGGACAACAAATTTGGCCGCATCGCGAACTCTTCCTGGCCGCGCTGATAAAATTGGCCGTCGAAGGCAACATGGCCAAAAGAATATCTGATACAATGGGTGACTTGGCAATTGGAACTTAAAAATTGGCCGTTTTCAATCGTCTGGAGTTCATGGTTGTACACAATCGCATCCGAACGGAAACTGAGAACGACTGGCTCACGAAATCGGCCGCTCATATGATCCAGCAGTGTTTACCAGGGCTTGTCACTAGCTATAAATAATGGCCGTCACGAAGGCTTCGGTCAGTGATCACTCATTGGCTATAAAAATTGGCCGCTTATCGGGTGAGGCTGATGAGGCAATGTGATATTCGATTGGTCCGCAAAATTGGCCCGTCTCTGGTCTTCGGTTCAAAACTGTTCACCCCGCACTCTTGCGTGCCTGCGTAGATTTCCGTCTTCCACATCAGCTCGCCTGAGAGTTCTGAGTCTCAATCAGATCAAGAAGTGTCGTGATTGCTCCAGTGAGGTTCTCCCATGACGACGACGAACGTAAAGGTTGTTGCTAATTACCTTCATTTCTCTAGCCAGCATTGGCATCCCCTTGGGGAGAAGGCCGACTGCTGTACACGGCGCAACGACGCGACACGTAATCGCTTCGAATTCAAGGAAACACCAGCGGTCAGGCGTCTCATTACCATCAACAACTTTTCCGAGCTAGCAAAAGCGTTGCGCGGAACTCAAGTTCCGCGCACAACCAATTTCGGAGCATCATGATCACCACTTAACTGAGTTGGAGTTCGGCCGATGGCCCAACCCTCCGGGATGGGATCTACCAATACAAGACCAGTACGAGGGATTTGTCGACTGGGGAAGCGCACTGGAAGGTCTGTCGGCCGAGTTCAGCATCACGAGTGGATATGTTCCATTTCCTGAGCTGAGTGCAACTGACTGCCTTTCAACGCCCTCAGCAAGTCCCGTCTTCGATTCTAGTCTGACTCAGCCTTCGTCTACCCTACCAAGCTTCTCCTCCTCGCCTGATACGACTGGCGAGGCAGAGGCTTTTCTACCCCTATTGGAAACCCCGAACGAATATTTCCGAGATGCGACAGAGCTTCACAATCGCCTTCCACAACCACAATTTGAGAAATGTGAGCACTGCAACAAGCTGTTCTCCTCCAAAGGCCTTAAAGACCATCAGAAACCTACCCGCGAAACCTGCACTCCCTGCTGCACATTGTCCTTTCCTTGCAGCACACCGGGGGATCCAGGCTGCGAAAAGGTTTTCAAGGACCTGAGGAGTCGCTTGCGGCATAGGATGAAGTCATGCAAACATTTCTCATCCAAGTCAGCATTCAAATGTTGTTGTGGCCGGACTGTCAAGCGCTGGGACCAATTCAAGAAGCGACACGCCGAATGCAAAGCGAAATCACCAGATCACCACTACAGGTGTGACTGTGCAAAGGCACTAGAGTTCACAAACTTTCAAGGTCTCGAGGAGCATCAACTGTCCAATATGGGGAAGAAGGGTCGACCGCCCACGCGACGGGGCGTAGACTGAGGCTGAGAGATCGCGCAGTAATGCATGTCTCAGGCAGAATGGACTATCAGTGTCCACGAAGGATTCGAGTGTTGGAGGATGCCCGATGGGAGGGCCGCAATGGCCAACTCTACCTTTCAATGTTTCGGATGATCACGTCCTGTCCACTGTGGGTGGCCTCCCACATGTGAACATGGGCACGGAGTGTCTGGACGCAATTCCATACGGCCATCTTCCCGTTTCCGGTTAAATTTCGACAGGGAGACGGGGTGGCCGAGAGATTTGAAGACTTACCAGTACCAGATTTGAGGATTTGATGATACAGCAGTTGTTTGAGAAAAAAAAAAAAAAAGGAAAGGACAGGTGGATACCCAACAGACGTCGTTTAGTGGCCGGGCTCATAATTGTGAAAGGCGCGGTGGCTATAAAGATTGCAAGTTGTTAGTTTCATTAAGTATAGCGTTGTTGTAGAACAGCTTTGTTTTGTAAAGAATTATAACTAAGAAGATTTGAGTTGTAAACGCCGTTTTCTATGTATTATTGAATTTGTAAGTTCAAACCTGTTTGTATTTTGCTTTTTTAAGTTATTTAGAAGCCCCTGCGCACAAGGGCAACGCGACGGACCCTCTGTAAGAACATGCCACAGTATGTTTATACCTAGGTAATTTTACAATCTTAGGCACTTATGATATATTCTTATTTTATTATATTCACCACACACGCTTAAATCTGCAGTTTCTGACACTAATAGCTACTGTTCGAGGCAAAAACCTTTACAATATTCCAAAACAAAGAGCCATAATCTCGGATGTCCCCTTAGGCTAGATATAAGTGCTGTCTTCGATGCAGTTGAGCCTTTGTTGTTCGGCTCTCAGCATCTCTTCATATGCTTGGCGGCTGAGATTATGCCGTCTCGATATTTTCCAGAAGTTTTCATCGCTCACCATGTCCCTCTTTGCCTCTTTCAAGGCATTCTGAACCTTTTTCCACTCGGAGATCCAATAATCTGTGCGCTGTTGCCCACCTTGGCCTTCTTTCTGTGTTTGTTTCCGAACTTCCAACTGACTCTGCTTCAACGTCTCCACGCTTTCCCGGAGGCGGTGCTGTCGCTTGTAAAGTCGTTTGTGAGCCTTGAATTGACTGTAAGCTTCCCCTGTTGCCCACATGAGATCTTCCAACTTGGCTTGTTGAACTTTCAGTATCGGAATCAGGTACGCCAATAGTAACTCTGCGTATTTCAGACTTCTGTAGTCCATGGCCGACTCCTCTTTAATGCACTTTGTATCCATGTGTTTCTTCAACACACGGTTGTTCATGCTTTGCGCCATTACCAATTTCTTTTTGAAAAACGTGACTTCTTTGGTCTTCTCCGCATATAATCTTTTGACTTCCTTGAAGCCACTCAGCGGCCGATCAATCACATCGACCGCCGCGTACTCTATTTCCCATACGAGCGCCGAAATCTTTCCAATAGGAACTGGCTGATCCGTGTCCGGGAATGCTGCATGTTGCCCTTGCATCTCACAGACGAGACTCCAGTCGTTCGGCCTAGTATCGGACTCAAATAATCTGCGGAAAAAGTGCATGTTACGCTGCGCTGGACCAGGGCGGCGGCGTGGTGCGGCGGCACCTTCGACGGCCGACCTGGTTCCTTGATGATGCATGTTGGTTTTTTCCTCCGATCCTTCCAAATGTTGGGAGGTCTCCCGACGTATATGCTCGTCGTCGTTGTTTTTGGATATTCTCTCTCTCGTAGATGCGTCTTTGCTGTTCGGGGTGGCTGATTGTTGCGGTATTTGGGAGGAGTCCGCCACGCAGCTCGCGACAGCTGTATGTCTATCACCTGAGAGCCCGACATCAGATGCTGCCTCGTCTTTCGCATCATGGCGCTCTCCGCGCTTAGCTGCTCTTCTCCTTGCCCGGCTCTCCCGCTGCTTGACGCGCCGATGAATTGATCGAGTGCTGATTGTTGCCTCTTCTCTGTCAGCGCATACCGCGCCAGAGTCTTCCGGGTGAACCATGTCGGGAGCAAGCATAATCTTGCACTTTTCGATAATCAATAATTCTTTCATTCAGGATCGAGAAAGTCAGGCTGGTCGTTTATTAGGAGTCTTTCGAGCCAGGCTGCAGCCAGATCGTGAGGGGTTCAGCGAATGAGACTCGACATAATATGCATGGCCTTGGAAAAGGGCCAATTTTGCCATCCATTGAATTTGTCACGGAAAGATTTACCGAAAGCCGTCTGATATTAGCAACCAATGGATTTTAGAGCTAGGACTACTGTGTAGCTGTCGAATCAATAGTCCTAGATGCTTCACTACATGATTTTCATTTGCCGGCACGATTGATCACTGCCTTATTGCCCAAGTATTCAAACCTCAGTAGCACTATGCAGTGGCTGAAAAATGAATTACAGTCAGTTTCATGCTTGCTGTTGCCATGTTCATAATTAGTAAATAGCCAAGAGCCAAGGTTGTGTATTTCTCGAGCTGAATGATTCTGCTTATCGGGTTTGATCGGGATAACAATAGAAGCGGGGACAATCCATGTCATGATGAGCGCTGTCATCACATCCATCTAAGTCAACAATTCGAAAATACCTTATTTGACACACCGTTCACGAACAAGAGCTGTGAATTATGTCTACGCTGGCAATTGAGATGGATGAGGTCGATCAGCTCTGCCAGATCTGCGCGGAAGTTGATTTATATCGTCTGTTCACGGGGCCCAGGTACTTCCCACAACAACTAAATGTGACGATCCCATCACAGGAGCTTGGCACGTTGAAAGACATCAGGTCCAACGCGAGGTGCCCGCTCTGCCGTCTTGTCAAGCACGTCCTCTATGGGAGCGCCGACTCGTCTCTGCGAGATTTTCGGGACTATTACGCCGGGGATGTAGATGACCACAAGGTGCAGTGCGTGCTGCGACCCGTGCGGCAGGACTACCACGAGGAAATCACATATGAAAACCCCCGGACCAGAGATGTTGTAGCGACACAGGTTGTAGTCCGCTTGCGCGGCACGCGAGACTGCTCCCCCGAGGAGGCGCAATCAATTTCCAGGGCTTCCCTCGACGGTGGATTTCAGTTGCTCTCGCCCGGCTCCGTCGACCCCGCACGCCCTCTCGCGAATGGGTTCCGGGTCACAACTATGCAGAGAAACCTCGAGTTGCTTTCGCAGTGGCTTCAGACCTGTCGGAAGACACACAGAAATCCATGTCAAGGCGTAGTTTTTCCGACAAGTTATTCGTCGGCTGGAATCAACAGGATCCGCGTCATCGATGTACAGAATCGTATCATCTCAGAAGGCAACATTGCAGAAGTCGAGTATGCAGCGCTGAGCTATGTTTGGGGGGAGAACAAGGAAGCCCGCGTGAGGCTTGTGTCCGACTTGGCTCGCCGGCCTGGCAGCGCTGGGGCAACAGCAATTTCTCTGCCGTCCGAGATTCCTAAGGTCGTGGAGGATGCGCTGCGCATTTGCGCCGCGATATCAGTCCCGTATCTATGGGTTGATCTGTACTGTATTGACCAGCAAGATGCGCAGCAAAAGGCAGCCGAGATCAATGCCATGGGCTACATATATCACCATGCGCAGATCACCCTAGTTGATGGACACATCAGAAGTTTGACCGACGCAAATGCAGGGCTCTTGCCGGAAGACACGACGAGTGATTTGGGTGGTAACCAGCGAATTGAGACCATTGGCGATAAGTCCTACATTACAACATTACCCCAAACGATGGATCGTATCCATGCCTCGCAGTGGGAAACAAGGGGATGGACATATCAAGAAGGCGCTCTGTCCAGACGGGTGGCCCTGTTCAGCCGGCTTGATGTTTCCTTCATATGCGGCGCTGGGCTCTGGTGCGAGCGGCTGCATTCCGGAGAGCACGGCCACGACGCCGATTTATCACATCTGGACCTGCACTCTAGTGGGTATCGAGTCCTATCGTCTAATGACTGGCTGCAAAAAGTGACTTGGGACTTCGGTGACTACAATAATATCCTGATGGCGTATACCGGCCGGAATTTGTCTTTTGAATCAGACAAAGTCGCGGCAATTTCTGGCTGCTTCAATATTTTGGCGCAAAACATGGATTTGAATTTCATCTGCGGCCTTCCCACCAAGGACTTCCATTACGCACTACTTTGGGATCGTCAAAAAGACAAGGTACGAGAAGGATTTCCAAGTTGGTCATGGGCCGGCTCGTACTCGTTGCAGCAATCACACACGCTTTACCCAATTCATCAAACGACCGGATCACTGGTTCCGGGCCAAGCGGACGATGTCTACGAATATCGAGCTTATGAGTCCTCCTTGGAAATCGAACTAGCCGGCAGCTTGATCTGCGGCGTGGAACACGCACATCATCCCAACAAGTGCAGACAGCGGGCAGCCCCCATCCAATTGTCCACGGAGCTTCTCACCGTCGGTATTACATCCGAGATGGCACACTTTTCCGTTGACATCATCACCTCGGATACAAAGTCAGATCCAGACATGAACACCAAGTCCTCGGAAGCCAGGTCTTGGGATGCAGAGAAGATGTATTCTTTGGATCTGGCACTACGAAACTCGGCTGGTAGCCAATATCATGAGTCTAGACCAATAAAGTACCGAACCTGGCCTCCAATTCGTATTGGACTACCATACTCACTTCGCGGATCGACGATCACCTGGCTTCTACATGACGGTATAGATCTTGTCAACATACTCGACATCGAAATGTTGGAAGGCGACGCAGGTGGTGATCCTTTACCTTCGCGTCGTGTCTTCTGCTTGGGTATAGATAAGAGCCAGGGTGGCAACCGCCGGATGGGAACGGTGCATATGACAAGAGAGATGTGGGAGGCGGCTTGTCCTACGACCACGAGGATTGAGCTGTCTTAAAATGTTGATTTCAAGTTTTTTATCCTTGCAAAATATTTTGGCCCGTTCGATACGGCCGATTGTTAATATTCCTCAGCAGTAAAAAAAGAGAAAAAAAAGGAAAAAGAAAAAGAAAAGGAGAAAATAAAGAAAGAAAAGGAAAATACAATGGTGGAACTTAGATATCAAAGCAAATGGCTCACGTGACGATCGGGGTTCAAAAATGTGAGTAGCCTGGCAATCGCATAAAACAAAACCAAGCAGCGTGCATTCCAACATATTGATAGATACTGTTGAACGGAAGATCCTGTGGAAGGGTTCAGATGATGAGGGATCGTCCATGATGTGGGTGCATATCGGGCTATAGCAAAATTGCACCAAAAATTGCTCATTTCTACTGCTAAAAAAAAAAAAAAAAGCAAAAACACAAGATACGCAGAGAAAGGAAACAGAACAAGACAATTCAGACAACATTACCGTCCCATATTTTCTGACAGATACACTATCGCCTGCCAGTACCCCGAGTCCTCTTCAGATGATGATGAATTCCTTGCGCGTCAAACTTTCCAGCCACTTTTCAGCAGACCCAGGTCCGAGAGATACCGTTGCCAAACCAATTCTTTGGTACATATCTGGGCTTGTGGAAAATAAGCCGAGTACCATTAATGCAACTTCATGAACTTGGTGAAACCGCGACACAACCCCGGCCGTGTAACTTCCGCCTGAATCGTCAGGCACATCTAGAATGAGTGCCCCTTGAACAGAGATGTCGAAGGATGCCTGGATACTGTCCTTGGAGGTCGACCTTAGTACAGATGCATGCTCTTCATTCTCGGGCCCACTGATACGACATTCGCGTAGTATTGTGTCGGGATGGAACCTTGACTCCTCGAAACAATGCTCAGATTCGTTGATTAGCGCAAAGCTCTTCTCTATTGAATCCCATTTAAGTTTGAACGTCTGTGAGAGCACGGAGAGTTTTACCCAGCCGCTGTTGACAGCGCCGTATGGATTTAGACCTGACAGCTCCATACCGTACTCGAGCACACTGAAGTCGACGGATCCATATAGAGAGCGACCATCATCCTCCAGGAGCGAGCTACCATTATTCTCCTGGACTTGGTCTGGGAATATGTAATCAACTGCTCCGTTGATAGAGGACCAGGAGAACGATGGACCTAAGTAGGTAGATGGAGCTGGCAACCGTGTTTTATCTCTTGCTGACCGCCAAGCTAGACCAAGCTTGATATCAGCCAACCAAATCCCAGCGAGATACTGATCCCCCGACCAATTGCCAACCGTACTAGCAAGTGCTGCGAGAGCCGGTAGTCTGTCACCAGGGAATGTGAGTTGTCGCCTGGTATAGTTTGGTATGATCATCTGTCGCCATTCAAGATACGTGGTTGGTATATCAGCAAAGTGACTCAGAGGTCGGCAATGAATCCGTGGAACCAAATCAAGACCAAGGATTCCACTGCGACTGACCATATACATCCAGTCATTGCGCCGAATTTGGGATGTATTTTTCGCTGACACATGTTCGCTGAGAGAATACTCTGTGCTCGCACCACACTCGCAGTCAATAGCGTTGTAGCATTCCCAGGCAATTTCATTTTGATTGAAACCGATGCATCTCCGAGCAAGCAGCGTTTCCTGTAGGGTCCAGGCTCGTGTACCCAAAGGGCCGAGGCTAATAGGACTCAGAGGTTCTGCTGAAAAGATGTGGTGTAGACTAGAATCATGCTTCAGACGTGTGTGTATCACAAGGTCATCGCGACCACTGCCCTCTTGTGATTCTAAGCCGATCCCTCGGTAGATGCTGTCCGGGGTGGCGAAGAAACCTTTATCGTCTGCGTCTGCTGATGCGGCAGCCAGCACCAGATAGGCATTCGAGTATACGGTCGTCATTTTGGTGGATTCCCGTTCCCAGTCGTCTTTGTCATCTTGCACAATGCAAAGTGAATCGATCCATATGTTGAAGACACCGAGTTCCAATGCAACAGTGATGGAATTTTGGAACGTTCGTGGTAGATCGGCAAACTCGATACCGTTGATGCGATCAGTATAGTTATCGGTGGTAGACTGGCATCCTTCAAAGCCACCCCAGCAATGGCTTAGAGCAATGTATTTGTCCGTTGCACCATCTGTTTCACGTAGATACAACCTTGGAATCCCATTGGTAGGCTGAATGGTGATGACGCGACGAGGCAGAGGGGACTCTGCTCTTTGACGACATGTCGGGTGGTTGTGGATTGTTTCGCAGACTCTCAACCACTTTTTGATTCTGTCGAAACACTGTGGATCATCAAGACTCCTGCTCAGATATTCTTTCGCTTCAAGTGTATTCCACCTTGGTGGAAGGCCCGGCATGGCGTGGAAATTTACAAGTCGCCATGCTCCTCGGGTGACAACCCAAACCGAAAGTGCTTGTTTAGATATGCGCAAATTGACATTTGAGTTGTTCGCCACGACATCTGGAAACGCTTTCAAGCCCCCACGATAAATGATCGAGCACAGTTCGCAGCCCTTGGTCGCCGAGGTCTCGAATTGAGACATGAGTGGTTCTCGAGCCGACTGCCAGCCATCGTCACGAAATCCATTCCAGTAAGGAGAGATGAAGTCAGGAGTAAAATTGAAGCAGGTAAAACAACAGCGCCACTTGTCGCGTGAGAAAGCCGAAGCGTCCAATACGACGATATCGTCTTGATGCGTAGGTTGAACAGCTTGTGACAACGCTGCATTTGGCCTCTTCGTCCATGGCATTGCGCGTACTCCTCGACCCATTCGATGTCCCGGATTCCGGACATGCTCTAGTTGAAAGCAATCCTCGCACATGGTAAAGTCGCAGTCCAAGCAAAGATGCCAATAATCCGTTTTTTCCGGAGAATAACAGCAATCGCAATTTCGTTGTCCCGTTTCGCGCCACCTGAACTTGGGAATGTCGGGATCTGTTGTTCCATCCATGGTATATTTGTTTGATCAATGTCTTATCGTATATAGAATAGATAGAAGTGGCAGTCCAAGAAGTCGACAAAACAACGTTCGTAGGGATAGTTCTTTTGAGCGCAGTGCGAGAAGAATATATTGAAGACGGGGAAGTGGGTGTCGCAAGGCTTTAATCGGAGGCCTGCATCTCAATTGTAAAAAGGGACAGAGTGATTGGCTGCCGTATCTCGATTGCCTGTGTACCGCCGCCTTAGAGCAGTCCAGGTCGACGATATTGCCAAAACTCCACTTTTACCCTAACTTAGACCGTGTCCGTAAAAGATTTATTCTTTTAAATAATGCGCGCCCGGTAAATATAAGAATTATGTATTTATAGTTATTTATGCGTTTGCGTTATTAAATTCTAAGTATATAGCGGAGCCGGAAAAATTAAAGCCCGGATATTTTCGCGCGCGACCCCTTTTTTTCACTTTTTTTTTCGCGACGGGGAAATAAAAATTATAAAAATTATAAAAATTATAAAAATTATAAAAATTATAAAAATTATAAAAATTATAAAAATTATAAAAATTATAAAAATTATAAAAATTATAAAAATTATAAAAATTATAAAAATTATAAAAATTATAAAAATTATAAAAATTATAAAAATTATAAAAATTATAAAAATTATAAAAATTATAAAAATTATAAAAATTATAAAAATTATAAAAATTATAAAAATTATAAAATTATAAAAATTATAAAAATTATAAAAATTATAAAAATTATAAAAATTATAAAAATTATAAAAATTATAAAAATTATAAAAATTATAAAAATTATAAAAATTATAAAAATTATAAAAATTATAAAAATTATAAAAATTATAAAAATTATAAAAATTATAAAAATTATAAAAATTATAAAAATTATAAAAATTATAAAAATTATAAAAATTATAAAAATTATAAAAATTATAAAAATTATAAAAATTATAAAAATTATAAAAATTATAAAAATTATAAAAATCATAAAAATTATCATAATAATGGCTTTAACGATGGATAATATTACAAAATAAAGATTATAAACGATAACGGCGGTGTATTACGGTATAAAATGTTTTATTAAGGAAAATTTAAAACAATAATTTAAATTTTCACAAAATCGGGAGGAATTTTTTAATAAAGTTTTCAATAATAAGGTTATAATAAAGCTGCTTAAATAATCCGTACGCTAATATATTAATTATAAAGGTTAGCTTAAATAAAAGCTTTTATAATAATTAGCTTGGGCCTTAACGCTTTGGCGCGTTAATATAAAATCCAGCATAATTGTTAGCCGTAACTACCTTTTTTTCGGGCAATAAAAAACTCGTCCCTAAATTCCCGGAGTATTTTAACCGGTTATCGAACCTAAGGTTTATTAAAAGCTTAAACTAAACAATAAAGTTATATTTTCGAACTTTATATTATTATTACGCCATCGTAATTAAAAAATCGTTAGCGTAATACTTCGTTATTAAAATACGCTTTAATTAACGCTTAAAATTACCTTTTAACTTTTATTTTTTTTTATTAATTAAAACCTTTTTCGCTTATTTTTTTTATATTTATTTTTTTAATAAATTATTATTTTTATAATCTTCGTTAAATTTTTCTTTTTATGCCGTATTTAGCTATTATTATAATTTTTTAAAAGGCTTTAAAACTTATAAGTTTGCTTCGTAGAATATTTTTAATTTATCGGCTAAATTTTTAAAATTTAAAACCACGTATTATTTTAAGTTATTTAGGTATCTTAACCATTTTATATAATATTTTAGTTTATTATATATAACTTTTAACGCGATAATTTTATTAACGGTGTATTCCACTTTATCGGGCAAATTAAAATTTACTATTTCGCCGGCTAGTCGTTTTGGTTTTTATTTTAATAATAAATTATTAAAATATCGACGAAGGCGGTTTGCCGGGAACTTACGACTTCTTTTTTATAAATCCGGTATTTTTAAAATATACGAGTATCTTTTTATTTTTTCGATCTCGTAAAGTTATTTCGTTATTAAATAATCGAATTTATCGCTAAAACGTTCGTTTATTTATTTTATTCGTTTAAAAATATATATTAAATCTTTTATTTTAAAATTAAGCTTTCTTTTATATACGTTTATAACTTTCGTTATTCGTTTTTATAACTTTTAAATAATTTATCGCGCGATTATAATATAATCTAAGATTTTTTCGGTTATTTTTTATGCTTTTTACCTATTAAGCCTTTCTTTTATTAATAAACTCTAAAATAACCTTATCCGTGCTTTTCAATTAAAAGGTAAATTTATAAAATATCTTATTAAAATTTCTTTTAAGGATATTTTTATTAATTCGTAAGGGACCGACGCTTATATAACATCCATTACGGGTAAAGCCTCGGATTAGTTATTTTAGTAATAATTAATAAATAGCTTTAACTTTTAATTTAAATAAGCGTTTATAATTTTTAATTAATCGACATAATATTTAATTATTACTGGGTTTATTTTGAATCCTAAAATTTTAAAAAGCTTATTTATAAAATCCGCTATAAATTAAGGGCCATAATTAATATATATATTTTCCGGCACTCCGATCCATCGATACGGATTTTCGTAAAATATATATACGGCGTTTCGAACGGTGGTTAATTTATAATATAATATCGATTACGTTATTTTGCTTAAATAATCGATAATCACTAAAATATTATTATAGCTTTTTTTGTCTTTAAGCTAACTTTTAAAGTTTATCGTTAAATATTAATATATTCTTAGCGGAATAAATATTAAATATAAGAATCCTAGCGTTTTGTTTTTAAAAACCTTAAATAATCTACATAAATAATTATTTATAAAACGGTCGATATTAAAAAACATTTTAGGCCACTAATACATATTAGCCATTATTTTTTTATCTTTATTTTGCCCGAGTAACTTATTATTAAGCGGTAATAAATTTCGGCGATAATTTATATTTTTAATTAATAACCTTCGAATTCCGTAAATAATATTAGCCTTCCTTTTTTACAAATAAATTTATTATTTCGCAATGCTTACTTTTTATCGGAACTTTTTTAGCCATTTATCGGTAATCATCCAGCTCGGGACTAGTCGCGTTGGCCTTTAACACCCGATCCATTAGCTTAATGCCCGAATTATTAAATATTTTAATATTATTATCAAGGATAAAAACGTTAATTACGGATTTTATTATATTTAAAAGATTTATTTCCGTTGTCCCCGGAAGGTCCATTCTTTTAAAAGTGTCGATTAGTTTAAAAATATTATTTATCGAGTAGCTTTTTTTTTTGCCTTTTAAATTGTTAATTCTTTTAATTTTTTTAATAACGCGTTCGCTAATACGTTTTTTTTTAATCGGTACATAATTACGAAATTATATTACGATAAAATCTTTATTTATCTTATTTAACGGAAGTTTAATTATCGTTTTGTATTAAAATATATAAAAGGCTTATAATCGGTAATTATAAAGAATAATTTAACGTTTTTTAATTTTACTAATTCTGCTTTTTAATATTATAACGCGTATATTATTACTAGCAATTTTTTATCGTAAATGCCATAGTTTAGTTCCGTTTTTTAAAGTGTTTTAAAGTAAAAAGCGATTAAATACCAGTTTACTTCCCCCGGGTTCCGTTAAAAAAAGGCGCCGGCCGCCATTTTATTTAAATAATCGGTCTTTATTTATATTTCCGCTTTATACGAAAAGTATCGTAAAATAAACGTTTATAAAAATATCTTTTTAAATAATTCGAATACTTTTTTATACTTTTCCACTTAAACAAAAGTTCCGGCGGTGGTTTTTATTAGCAACGTTAATAGTCGTGCGATCCGTCTATATTCCCGTATAAACTTCTTATAAAAATTACAAAATCCGAAAAACGCTTAAACTTTTTTTAACACTCACCTAACCGTTTATTTTTATTAATACTTTTTAATTTTTAACGGCGGACACCTTATTAAAATTTACTTTTATTTTTTTCGTTCCCACGATAAATTTTAAGAATTTAGTTTCTTATACGTAAAACTCACATTTCTCGATATCCGCTTAAAAACCGGCCTCGCGCAGTTTTATTAATACCTTTTTAACGTATTATTCATAATTTTTTATATTCGTGGAAAAAATTAAAATATTATTTATATAAGCTAAATAAAAATCGTTTAAATAATCGAACAATATTATATTAATATACTTTTAGAAAATAAAAAGTCCGTTAATTAACCCGAAAAAAAGCACTTTGTATTTATACGATCCGTATTTAGTCCGAAAAGTCGTATACTCTTCGGATTTAAAATCCATCTTAATACGGTAAAATACTTATCGAATATCGATTTTAGTAAACTGTAACGACTATACTAAGGATAAACCGAAGTATAAAGAAGTGCTGGGGTTTATGTTATCAAATACGTAAAACGTAGGAGAATATACTGAGCAAAGAGTAACTGTAGAACTGATTCACAAGTGTAGTCGTTAAGGCGTATTGAATGCCTCACCTATGGGTAAGATAGATGCTTAGATTGATCACTGAGGTAATGACTGTCTATGTAGAGTAGGAAATCCATCCGTTATATATCCATTCATTCCCTCACTGATGTTTGCTTGGATCACCTACGTTGGTTGGTGATCCTACACTCTGGAATGCTGGATCATTGTTGTGCTGCAATGATCCATGGATCATTGCCAAGACTCTTCGATCGATGCCAAGACTTAATGATCCAAACTGATCACGTGACCTTCAGCTGTTGGTTCCGTTCCCAGCTGTCCTTGTCCTTGGGACCGGCTTCGTGGCCGTGTCTCCATTCTTCTGCATTGTCTTCTGGGCTGCAAGGGTGCATGTTCGTAACATCAGGTCCCCTCTTCATTTCTTTTGTCCCCAAAAGACTAGGTCGTCTCGGTAGGTCTGGTGATCCCTTTTCCTTTCTTCTTCATGTTTCTTGTGATGCATGCCCATCATGTCTAACATTGCTCCGAAGGCTATCAGCAAACCAAAGAAAGAAAGGCTGCACGAAAAGACTGTACAGCGTAACGCTCTTCTGGAGTTAATGTTGCGTGGTCCTGTCGAAATGCCACAAAAGTGTTCGGCTTGTGAAAAGTCTGGGGCCGACTGTGTTGGAGGTGATTCCTCGTCTCGTTGCACTGCGTGTGTGAAAAACAACTTGTCGCGTTGTGACGCGAATCCTCTTACTCCTGAGCAGTTGCGCCATATCGCTACGCAACACACGAGGCTGGAGGCTGAGTTGGAAGAGGTAGAGGAGGAGCGTCGTCGTGTGGACGCGAAGATTCAACGTCTTCGTGCGAATAAGAAGAGGTGGTACGAGAAAATGGTGCGTGCCGTCGCGCGGGGTATCGACAACGTGGAGGAGTTGGAACGAGTCGAGCGCGAGGAAGCAGAGGAGGAGGCTCGTCGGAAGGCTGCTGCTGAACCGTCGTCTTCTATCACTCCTGCTTTGCCTGACGATTTCAGTTTCGATTGGGATGGGGCTTATCCGGACGTCCCGTTGTCTCCTTCTCTTTTGACCGAACTGGGCCTGCTGGACGGATCTGGCTCCGTTGATCCGTCGGTAGAGCCTGGAGGTACTGGTCAAGAGCGGCGCAATCCTCAACATGTTTCCTAGGTTCCCATGTGTTGTCTTCAGGTGGGTAACCTTCCCATTTCACGAGGAACTGGTGTCCTCGACCGACCTTCTTGTGGTCGATGATTTTTTCAACGCTGTACTCTGGCTGATCTTCTTCTACTTCTAGCGTCTGGTCGATGATCGCATCTTTGGGTGCTGGTTCGAGTAGGGAGATATGGAACGTTGGGTGTTTCCTTCCCATAGTCTTGGGTAGCTGCAAGCGGTAATTGACTTTTGAAATTTGTTTGTCAACTCTGAATGGTCCGAGTTTCTTGAAGTCCAATTTGTCGCTTGGTCGTTTTGTCTTGATGTTTTTGCGTAGTAGGTAGACCTTGTCTCCCCTCGCAAAGGTTGGTCCCTCAACCCTATTTTTGTCGGCGTTCTCCTTCGTGCGTGCTTGAAGGGTAATAAGGTTCTCTTGGAGGTTCTTTTGGAGTTTCTTCAGGTTGTCGACGTGTTGGATAGCGTGTTCCGCTAATTCTTTTCCTGCGATAGGTTCCTTGGTCATGTCTGGTTCGTAGCCGTAGTTGGCGTAGAATGGTGATACTCCTGTGGGTTCTCGTACAGCACTGTTGTAGGCGAACTGCGCTACAGGTAACAGTGTAACCCAATTGTCTTGGTCGTAGTTGACATAACAGCGTAGGTACTCTTCCAGTACTTGGTTGGCTCGTTCTGTTTGTCCGTCTGTCTGTGGGTGATAAGCTGTCGAAAGCTTATGATCTACTCCCAGCTGCGCTGTGAGTGATTTCCAGAATTTTGATGTGAATAGCTTGTCTCTGTCTGAGATGATCTCATCTGGTAGGCCATGCTGGCTGGCTATCGTTCGTAGGAACGCATAGGCGAGTTCTTCTGCACTACTTGCTTCCTTGTAAGGCAAGAAGTAGGCGTACTTGGTAAGTTTTTCTACCCATACCAAGATGCTGTCGTAGGAGGTCCCAGTCAAGGGTTCCTTCGAAGGTGGTAGCTTCACAATGAAGTCTAAGGCGATAGATTTCCATGCTCTGTCTGGAGGTAGTATTGGCTGTAGTTCTCCGTAAGGCTTGTGGCGTGCTGACTTTGCTTTGTTGCACAAGTCGCAATTCTTGATGTACTGGCTGACGTGTTTTCGTAGCTGTGGGCAATCGAAATGCTGTTGGATTCGTTTGGTTGTCTTGAATACTCCTTGGTGGCCACTGGTTGGTGGTTCGTGGTAGCTTTTGATAAGTTCGTAGAGTAGTGGATCCTTGATTCGTATCTTGCCATTGTAGTACTGTTGGTAGGGTCTGGACTTTCCTGCCAGGTTGTCGTCCGGGTCTGGGCATTTTGCCATTCGTTCTGTCCATGAATCCGTGGTTACTCTGTATGCCGCGTATAGATTCATTGTCGGTATCAGGTGTCCTTCTTGGTCACTAGCAAGGATGGTGTGTGTCTCCTTGGGTGCTTCCTGATAGTGGTCTGGTCTTCGGCTGAAAGCGTCTGCTCTGCCGTTCTCTGATCCTTTGCGGTAGATGATTTTGAAGTTGAAGTCTGCTAAGAACTCGGCCCATCGTATTTGTCGCTTGTTGAGTTCTTTGCTTGTCGTGAACGATGCGAGATTCTTGTGATCGGTGTAGACTTTGACTTGGTAGTTGGTTCCGCTTAGGTAGTGTCTCCATTCTCGGAATGCTTCGATGATTGCGAGAAGTTCTTTGTCGTGGATTTGATAGTTGAGTTGTTCTTTGGTGAACTTTTTGGAGTAGAATGCTACAGGGTGTAGCTTCCCGTCGTCGTCTCGTTGGCTGATTTGTCCGCCCATGGCGAAATCTGAGGCGTCGGTCTCAACTTCGTATTCTCTGTCTGGGTCGGCCATTCTCATGACTGGCTCGTCCGTGATTCGTTTCTTGACCTCGTCAAAGGCGTCCTGCTCTTTGCTGGTCCAGTCGAATGGTACGTCCTTTTTCGTCAGGTGCGTTAGGGGTGCTGCGATACCTCCGAGTCCTCCGATGAACATTCGGTAGAAGTTTACGAGTCCTAAGAAGGATCTAACTTCTGTAACCGTTTTCGGGGTAGGCCAATCCCTAACTGCTGAGATCTTGGAATCTTCCATTCTGATTTCTCCGGGGGATACAACGTATCCAACGAAGGTAACTTTCTTTTGGTGGAATTCGCTCTTTTCAGGGTTCACAAGAAGGTTCGCTTCTTGTAGCTTCCGTAATACAGCAGTAACGTGCTGTTTGTGTTCGTTGAGGTCCTTTGAGTAGATGAGTATATCGTCGAGGTATACTACTACGAATTTGTCGAGGAATTCTCGTAGAACGGTGTTGATCATGTTCTGAAAGCTTGCTGGTGCGTTGGTTAATCCAAAAGGCATAACCAGGTATTCGAAATGTCCGTATTTCGTCCTGAAAGCTGTCTTCCATTCTTCTCCTTCCTTGATTCTGATCAGGCCGTACGCATTAGGCAAGTCTAGGGCAGTGAACCACTGAGCTCCGTGCAACTTGTCTCGTAAGTCCTTGATCAAAGGTAGAGGGTATCTGTTCTTGATCGTGATGTCGTTGAGCTTGCGGTAGTCGATGCAAGGTCTCCACTTTGGTGTCCCATCCTTACTCTTCTTTGGCACAAAGAGTATAGGGTAGCCTGCTGGCGATGTGGATTCTCTGATCCATCCCTTTTCCATCATCTCTGTGATGTAGGTCTTCAGTGCCTCTTCGTGCTGAGGTCTCACTGGGTATGTCGGCATGAAATGTGGTTCCTTTCCTTCCTGGAGGGGTATTTCATGGTCGAATCGTGTGTGCTCTGGTAATCCTGTTTTCAGTACTCCACTGAACAGGTCGCTGAACTCCTTGTATTCCTCGGGTATTTCTTCTGTGGTGTTCGGCTTGACATGCTTGGCTGTGACGTATAGTCCAAGTGTCTCGTAGTTACGTGAGGGCTGGTTCTTCCAGTACCCGTCAGAGGTTAACTCGCTTCCTGGTGTGTCCCACTGGAATTGGCCTGTATTCCAGCTTACTCTGGGATTGCTCACCCGCAACCAGGGTATCCCTAGGACTAAGTCGTAGTCCGTAATGTCCGTGATGTCGCACGTGAGGAATTCATCGTGGTCTTGGATGTGAATCTGAATATGCGCAGTCTCCATATTCACTATTCCATTCCCGTATGAAATAGGCTCTCCATCGACGGTGTTGAGTGCGTAGGGCGTCTTTTTCTGCTTCCACGGTATCTGGAGCGTATTGACGATTCTTGGTGAGATAAAGTTTCCTTGAGCTCCTGTATCCACTAGGGCTCGTGTGCTGTGTCCGTTGATTTGTACCTGTATCGTAAGGTGATCGGTTTTCGTACTGTCGCTCCCGGTAGCGCAGATGGACTTCGTTTGGGACCGCTCCTGTCTCTTTAGAAGTGGTCCAACTCGTTTCCCGAGTTCTTGTTGATTCGTCTGTTGGCGCGTCTTCTTTCGGCGCTCGTGAGTACTCGTTGATCTCGCTGGTCCCGAGTCTCGTGTCGTCTTTGGCGGTAGTGTGCTTCGCCTTCGCTTTCTTCTTCCTGTTCTTCAGGGTTCGCTTCTTGTGTACCGTCATACATTAAGGTTGATCTGGATTCTCCCATGTGGATCTCCATGTTCCCTTGTTCATCTGTGGTGACTTCGATCGTGGGTCTCCGTGTTGTACTGTCGTCGTACCTTGGTGGTGCCGTATATCCTTCCACACTGCTGACCAAGTCACGAGTGCTTTGTGTTGGTCTGTGGGTTTCTTTGATGGTAAGTTGTCCATCAGCCCGGTGTTCCTTAATCAGGCGCCATGCTCTTGACTTTTCTGTGGCGTGATGTACACATTCGTCATGCATGCATTTGAACCATGCATCGTCTCTTCCTGTCGAGCATCGGGATAGGTCGTCAGGGATCGTGGCGAGGACTACGAAGCCTCTTGCGTCGCAGCGTCCCACCTCTACCTGGCCTGTCTCTCCTGCTTCATAGGGGTGTCGGATGGCTGAATGTCCCATGCGTAGCGGAAAAATTCCGTGCGTGAGTTTCTTCTCGAGATGTAGATCGCATCCTGGATCGATACATCCGTACCACTCGATTTCGTGGTGTTTCAGACTTTTGATGTTGAGTCGAGGGTCGTCTCCAAACTTTGCTCCTGGGGTTCGTCGTTCCCATTCCGTGTCGGTAGTTTTCTGGAGGATTTCTGCGAGTTGTTGTCCTGTGCCCCATGGTTCGGCGGCAAGGAGTGTAACTTCGTTGTGGACGCGTGGTTGTCCATCTTGGAAAGTCTCGAATATTTCCTTCGTCGTGAGGGTGCTGAGCATCTTGTCGATGGCTTCTGCCTCCTTGGTTCCACAGGTCGGGCTTTTCTCGGCAATCCCGTCCTGTCGAGGGTGGTCGTCTTCTTCTGACTCGCTGCTGGTGTCGTCTACTGACCCGTCATCCTGGGTCTGACTTTCAGCTTGTTGAGTTTGGTAGTAGGCTTCGTTCTCTGAGGCGCTGGATATAGTGTTGTCGTCGCTATCCATCATTTGTCCTTCTGTTCCGAAGTGTACCATTCGTCCTAGTCTGGTGGCGGCTAGGGTTCTCGTTTCTTTGGGGTACCAGGTACTGTCATTTTTGCAAGACCTGTGCGTCGAACATCCGTCGTCGAGGCATGCGGTCCAGTGTAGTGACGCGTGTGGTACTTCCTCCCGTTTCGTTGCGTTGAACTGCTTCTTGCCTTCTGGCACAGGCGTAAATGCCTTCTTTGGTTGGCGACACTCGTTGGCATAGTGTCCCATCTTGTTGCAGTTGTAGCATTTGACCGTTGATTTGTCTTTCTGTGGTCGTCGCTGAGTGGCATCCAAGTCCATTGGTCCACTGTGGTGCCCGTAAGAGGTCTGGGTCTTCCAGTCTCTGTTTCGTCCATTATTTTGGTGTTGCCGGGGTCTTCCGGTGTTTGCTGGGGCTCGAGGTTGGTATCTTGTCGTTTGTTTCTTCTCGGCCCGTCGTGCGTACAGTTGGTTGTCGATCTTGACGACCAGTTCAGTGTACCTGCTGAAGTCGGTAGGTAGGTCGAGGATCCTGCTGATCTCGTCCTTGACTTCGTCCTTGAGACCTTGGTAAAACAGCATAATGCGGGTATCGTCGGTGCAGTCGAGTCGAGCGACGATCCTCTTGAATTCGGTGGTGTATGCTGAAGCAGATCCCCTCTGCTTGAGGTTCTCAAGTTCCCGTTCGGCTTGCCTTTTCTCGTCAGGATCTTGGAAGAGTGACTTGAGTGCGGATTCGTATCCGTCGTAGGATCCAAAGATCTTTCGTGTTTCTTCCTTGCATTGGCTCAAGAGCCATCCACTCTCACTGGCTTCAGAAAGGTAGGGTTCAAACCAGGCGAGGGCACGTCCTTTCAGAAAGGATGCAGCGTGCACGATTCGCTGGAGGTCATTCTGGAAGCTGGCCATATGGAAAGAGTGATATGCGCGAACTTGCGCTAGGTATCCCCGGAGTCCTCCTGGGGTACCATCGTAGGCAGCGGGGGTGTTGAACTTTAGTCCATCGTGTTTGACGATCGGAGTGGTGATGATGTTGGCTGCTCCTCTCATAGCGGTGTTGGCTTCCTGGAGTTCCTGGATGAGCTTGGACTTGGTGTTTTCTTCTTCCTTGAGGCGTCGGATCTCCTTCATAATGAAGTCGTATTGTTGCTTTGTGACTTCGAAGTCATCGTTGTCCGAGTCGATGCTCATTGCCTGAGAAGAAGTGTCGTTCTGAGGAGTCTTTCCCTTGTTGCTGCTATCGTTCCTGCTGACGGTAGACATCCTGCCGAATATTGCTCAGTGTTTCTCTAACGGTGAACGTACCTGAACAAGAGTGATCAAAATGTAACGACTATACTAAGGATAAACCGAAGTATAAAGAAGTGCTGGGGTTTATGTTATCAAATACGTAAAACGTAGGAGAATATACTGAGCAAAGAGTAACTGTAGAACTGATTCACAAGTGTAGTCGTTAAGGCGTATTGAATGCCTCACCTATGGGTAAGATAGATGCTTAGATTGATCACTGAGGTAATGACTGTCTATGTAGAGTAGGAAATCCATCCGTTATATATCCATTCATTCCCTCACTGATGTTTGCTTGGATCACCTACGTTGGTTGGTGATCCTACACTCTGGAATGCTGGATCATTGTTGTGCTGCAATGATCCATGGATCATTGCCAAGACTCTTCGATCGATGCCAAGACTTAATGATCCAAACTGATCACGTGACCTTCAGCTGTTGGTTCCGTTCCCAGCTGTCCTTGTCCTTGGGACCGGCTTCGTGGCCGTGTCTCCATTCTTCTGCATTGTCTTCTGGGCTGCAAGGGTGCATGTTCGTAACATAAACATTTTTACTTATATAATTCAAAATAAAGTCTCCTCGATTAACGGTAACGGATATTTATTTTTTCGCGTTAAAGTATTTAGCTTCCGATAATTAATATAAAACCGGAGTCTTCGGCCGCTTAGCTTTTATATAAACAAAATTAGCGAAGCCCAAAGCGCTTAACTAAGCTCGATAAAACCCTTTTTAATATAATTTTAAATATAAAATCGGTATATTTTTAACTCTTTTACTATCATTTTATATAACGGATTATATCTTATTATATCCTTTAATTTAATATCGGAATCGACTTCGATTTGATAATTAGCCTTACTTTTTAATAGCAATTTATTAGATTTTATTTTATTAAATATATCCAAAAATTAATAATATTATTTAAAAACCACTCGTCGCGCTACCTCCACGAAGTTAGGCTTATTATCTAACATTATTTTTTTTGTTTTTTTGCGTTTTATAATCTTATCGATTTCGCAAAAACTAGTTATCTTAATAAATTCTGCTTTGCTTGTTATTATATCGAACGCTAAAACGTTAATAATTAAAACGTTAAAAGGTCGTAATTTATACCATTTTATTACGTCTCGCTTAAATAAATATAATCTTTAATTATCGACACTAGTTTTTTCGTTTGCCGGTTTTTCTTTTAGCTTAACTTTTTTTTAAGTCGGGGTCTCGTTAACTTAATTCGTACCCTCTTTTAATTCTTTTTCTATCTTTTATTCTTAAAACCTTATAAATAAAAGCTTTATAAATCGCGGTATAAGTTTCTTTAATATGGCTATAAAAACGAACTTATACGGGTTTTCCTTTTTAAAAGGTTCTTCGGTCCGTATACGGCGTTGTTTTTTTTTAGTTTTTAAATACAAATAATTACTTATTAATAAAACTTTTCGTACTATTTAATATTTAATTCTTTTAATTACGCCGCTTTGTAATCTTTTAAAAGCGTCTTTTTGCCGATATTATATATATTAAGTTTTTTGTTAAATACTTCCTTAATAATCGGCCGCGGAGGAAATTAAGCTTATTTGTAAAATAAGTATTTTTAACCCGTATTATATAAAGGTTTAAAGTTATTTTTATTTTTTAAGATTTTTTTTATAATACTTAACGGTCGTAACGCGATTTTATTTCTTATTAATAAAGTTCCTTTACGTTTTCCGTTAACGCGTTATTTGTTTTTTTATTTATCGTAACGTTGTAATATACGGCGTTTTTTTAATATATAAGGTTTTTTAATAATTAATTAGTATTATTCCGTAAAGTTTTAGGTACGTAATATTCTTTAGGCTAAGTTTTTAAGAACCTTAATCGGCCACGTTAAAAATTTATTAAGAGATCGTAAGCATTAAAGAATTTTTTTAATAATTATCTCGTATTTTATATTAAAAATAAAAAAAAGTATATTCCTTATTATCCGTCCTTAAACGCGGAGATATGTTATTACCGTTTAATTAATATATTATATTATTTTGCCGTCGAATCTAGCTATAAAATATAATCGGAAATTTTAAATAAAGCGACCTTATAATCGAAAGCGTATTTTTGTTATTAAATCGATATTAATTAATATAAACGCGTTTGCTCCCGTATTAAAAAGTATTTTTATTAAAAAAATATTTTATTATAAATTATAAAGTAATTTATTATAAAAAATATACTATTTAAATATTTATTAAAGAAATTAAAAGGTATATTATCGTATTTTTTTAAAACTATTTTTGGCATTTTTTCTTTAGGCGGGGAGTTTAATTGCTTTAAGGATATTAATTTTCCGATTATTCGGTCGCGATAACTTAATTTAGCTTTTCTTTATTATTTATCGTTTTAATAAAAATAACGTTAATACGAGCAATATTTATTTTTGCGGTATTTTTTTATAAAAATATTCGACCGAGCGATAACTAATTTTATAATAAATAAAATAACGTTTTTTAATAATAAATCGTTTACGGTCTTTTATATTTTTAAAACTTTTAAATAACTTCATGCCACCGGTAATAGTTCCGAGAATTTTAAATCCAAAATTAAAAATTCTAACAAATCGAGTAACGGTAAAAAAAAACAACTCCGGTCGACGACTTATCGCTAATATTATTATTCTTATTATTACGGGCCTTACTTTAATTATTTTTTTCATTAATATTTTTTTTATACTTTTTTTAATAAAATTTTTATATTATTAATTATCGTATTTAATTAAAAATTCGCAAAACTACTCGAAAATTACGGTATTATTATAAAACTTTTTTATAACGCGTTTATTAAAACACAAAAATATTTTATCGTTAAAATTACGCTTAAACTCGGATCGGGTAACACCGGAAAATCCAGCCAATTTAACGAACTTTAAGCGGAAATTCTAAAAAATAACCTTATTAAATATTAAAAGCTTTTTATACTTTTTATAAACTTCGTCGCGTATATTAAAATTACGATAATATAACTTTAAATAATAAAAAATTTCTTTTATAATAATATAAATAAAAGTAAAATCGTATTCGGAATAAATAAAAGAAAATAAATCGTTAAATACAGGCTTATTTATGCGATTAAAAATATAATTAATTTTATTATTTTTATTAATAAAATACTTTACGTTATTTATAAACTTGCCTTTAAATAACATAAACTAATAATTAAAATCGATATCGTTTTTTTTATTAATAAAAATACCGGGTTTTATTATTTTAGCAAAACGATTATAACGCGTACCTCCGGTTAAAATAAAATTAACTAAAATATCCTCTCAAGGGCGATAATTAGGTTAGCGACTTATTTTAATAATAACTACCTTTAATTTATTAATTTCGTCTTTTTTTTAAACGGCGTTTTACTAATGTTACGAACATGCACCCTTGCAGCCCAGAGACAATGCAGAAGAATGGAGACACGGCCACGAAGCCGGTCCCAAGGACAAGGACAGCTGGGAACGGAACCAACAGCTGAAGGTCACGTGATCAGTTTGGATCATCAAGTCTTGGCATCGATCGAAGAGTCTTGGCAATGATCCATGGATCATTGCAGCACAACAATGATCCAGCATTCCACGATATAGGATCACCAACCAACGTAGGTGATCCAAGCAAACATCAGTGAGGGGATGAATGGATATATAACGGATGGATTTCCTACACTACATAGACAGTCATTACCTCAGTGATCAATCTAAGCATCTATCTTACCCATAGGTGAAGCCAATCAAGCTTTGACGACTACACTTGTGAATCAGTTCAGAATACCCAGTCAACCTTACCTTATACGCTCAGTACTTACTTGATTAGCATATCTGCTAGCATAAACCCCAGCACCTCTTATACTTCGGTTTATCCTTAGTATAGTCGTTACAACTAAATTTGCTTAATAACGGCGCGGTTAATTTTAGCTTAATTAAATAACTTACTTATTTATTAAATTTAGCCGTAATTATTATAAAGGTTATTATTAATACCGTAAACTATTATCGAAAGCTTTTTAATTTATCTTCGGTAAATTATACTTATAAAAATACGGGCCTTAAACTCGACGAATACGGTAATAAAATCTGCCTTTATTATCTTAATAAATATCTTAAAATTAATAAAATTATTATAATTAGGCTAGATTTTGCGACCTTTTTTAATAATAGCTACGAAGGGAAAAGAAAAGGTTTTTTGCCGTATATTTCGGTTAATTATTTAACGCGCTCCATCGCGTTATCGCGTAAAAGGTTTTCGGTAAAATCGTAAATAAACTTTTCGATACGTCCGTTTTCGGTAGCGTACTCGTAATTCTTATAAATATTAATATCTTCCATAATTAATATATTAAAAACGGTATTATTAGCGTTTTTATTATTTTCGATAATAATATTATGTCCGTTTTAATCGACGTAAAGCAAAATAAATAACTAAAAGCTATAACGACATAATTCGTTATCGGGGACAAATTATTTACGCGGGAATATAATTTTAAAAAAGTTTTTATCGAAGCAAATTTAACGGATCGCTTTAGCGCTCTCGGCATTTTTAGGTTTATTAAGCTTTACCATCGTAACGCGCTCGGGGGTTCGGGATTTAAAGTTTTTAGTTCGGTTTTTAAAGTTTAAAATTCGGGATTGGGATTTTATAAATAAGGCGATTAAAATTCGTCCGGGTTTAAAAAAAGATTAGTTTTAAATTATTATAAAATAAGGATCACAAACGATAACGGCGGTGTATTACGGTATAAAATGCTTTATTAAAAAAAATTTAAAACAACGATTTAAGCTTTCGTAAGATTAAAAGGAACTTTTTAATAAGGTTTTCGATAATAAAGTTGCAATAAAGTTGCCTAAATAGTCCGTACGCTAACATATTAATTAAAAAAGTTAGCTTAAATAAAAGCTCTTATAATAATTAGCGTAAGCCTTAGCGCCTTAGCGCGTTAATATAAAATTTAGCATAATTGCTAATTATAATTAATAAGCCCGGCCCGGTTGTTAATTAATCCGGTCCCGACATTAATAAAAATAAAAATAACGTTAGTTAAATAATTATTTATTAAAATATAAATCGCGGTTTTAAACTTTAAAATCTTTATTTTAACATTAATATATATTATTAGCTTTATAATAACAATTTTTATTAGCTAAATAAACGGGATTATAATATAATATTAAAGCTAATATTATAATAACAATATAAGTCTTTTAGCAATATAAATTATTATCGTTAGCATAAATCCGTTAATAATACAAGATACTTTTAATTAGCGTAAATACGTTAATAACGCAAGGTTATATTACCGCGTTTACGCGCATTACTTAATAATTATTTATTATAATAAACTTTATATGCGGCAGCAAACGACCGAGCGTTTTTATTTACCATTATAATTAAGTTTTAATAATAACCCGTCGCGAAAAGCTACGCTAAAGCGTCTTTATTAATTAATTTAAGCGTATTTGTTTGCCGATTAATTACGGGATCTTAATTTTATCGCTAACATAAATCCGTTAATAATATAAGGCAATATAATAACCGTTAACTTAAGCATTAAGTTATAAAGCAAGGCATTTAAACCTTAATTTACCGGGCAACGTATTAAATAACACGTTAAAGCTTATTATTAAATTTTTCTTTTTTTAATATAATTAAGTTTTTTAATAAAAAAAGCCGGCATTTTAACCGATTTATTACCGGTAATTATAATTTTACCGTATAATTTAAAATAATAACAACAATTATGTTATTATATATAACCGTTAAATTAATTAAGTTTTTCGATAAAAGCTAGCATTTTAATTTATTTAATAACACACTTTTATTATTAATATAATAATTTAGTTATTATCGATAATTTTATAATAACATTATATTTAAAAGCGCGTTTATAAGCAGTTATTACCATAATTATTAAAAATACCAGCATTTACTAACCTTTATACTCACCGGCAAAGCGGTATAATCCCCGGGTAAATTCGTTATAATTATATATAATAAAAGCATAAAACATAAAACTTAAAGTTAAAAACACACCGGTATTAGCAAAATTTTAAATAATAATAATTAAAATTCGGATATTATCGTTCCTTAGCATTATATTTTAACAACTTATAAAACGACGCAATATTCGCCTTTTTACCGGGAAATTAATAACATATTTAAGATTAATATCCGTTTAAAATATTAGCCGGACGCACCGGTATAAAAAGGAAGTTAACGTTATTAAAAGAATAAGTTCGAAATTAAGGAATTAAAAGAATTTTCGGAAGATTTAAATAATAATAAAACTATCGGCATATTATTTAAAAACCTCCGTTAACCCGCGTTAAAATACCGGATATCGGCAAATTATATTAAATAATATAACAAAAATAAACTTTTTTTAATAACGTTAATAATAGTTAGTATTACTTATAATTTAGCGAATATTATAATTTAAAAATTAAAAGAACGTGGAAAGTATATAAAATACGAATTAACGGCGGTTAACGTGGATAAAAAAATTAATAAAATAAAAATAAAACTAAAAATATCGGTTAAGCTGCAATTTAACGATACGAGATGAAGTTAAATAATAAAGTTATTTTAATTACGATATTAATAACTTTTATGTTTTAAATAGCTAAAAAAAGAAATAACAAAAAATGTAAAATAAATAAATAAATTGTTACCTTTATAACCCGGATTTAAAAAAGGGAAATATTATAATAATAGCTTTAACGATGGATAAGCCCGGCCCGGTTGCTAATTAGTCCGGTCCCGATATTAATAAAAATAAAAATAACGTTAATTAAATAATTATTTATTAAGGTATAAATCGCGGTTTTAAACTTTAAAATCTTTATTTTAATATTAATATATATTATTAATTTTATAATAATAATTCTTATTAGCTAAGCAAACGGGATCGTAACAAAAATTATAAAAATTATAATAAATATAATAAATATAATAAATATAATAAATATAATAAATATAATAAATATAATAAATATAATAAATATAATAAATATAATAAATATAATAAATATAATAAATATAATAAATATAATAAATATAATAAATATAATAAATATAATAAATATAATAAATATAATAAATATAATAAATATAATAAATATAATAAATATAATAAATATAATAAATATAATAAATATAATAAATATAATAAATATAATAAATATAATAAATATAATAAATATAATAAATATAATAAATATAATAAATATAATAAATATAATAAATATAATAAATATAATAAATATAATAAATATAATAAATATAATAAATATAATAAATATAATAAATATAATAAATATAATAAATATAATAAATATAATAAATATAATAATAAATAATATTTTTATTAAATATTATTTTATTTTATTAATAAAATAATTATAAATTTTTTTAATTTTTTTAATTTTTTTAATTTTTTTAATTTTTTTAATTTTTTAATTTTTTTAATTTTTTTAATTTTTTTAATTTTTTTAATTTTTTTAATTTTTTTAATTTTTTTAATTTTTTTAATTTTTTTAATTTTTTTAATTTTTTTAATTTTTTTAATTTTTTTAATTTTTTTATCGATAAAATATAATTATATAATTAGCTAGTTTGTATACTATAATACCGTGTATTGCATACAGCTAACAAACATCGCGTAAAGTGGATTTGGCAATCCGCAGGTGTTACCTAATAAGAATTATAGGGAAAACCGAGTTTTGGCAACATCTGCGACCTGGACTGCTGTACCGCCCTTATGCTATCAATTTTGTTCGGGGCTCTCTATGTTACATGATCATGCTGTATTACGCGGCACGGTGTATGGGTTGGTGGCGCTCCCGCATCGTGCCCATCGTGCTGCACGCATTTAATAAACTGGACAATCAGGTACAGACGCAGGCAAACACTTCTGGTAGAGACAGAATACCAGATATGGGAAAAAGAGTGGCTGCACTGATGCCGAGGAGAAAATGGCCGAGCTTGAGCTCCCACGATCTATTTGTTTCCCTCACAGATCTCTCACGTCACACATATCTGCACCGCCACAGACACTCGGTGAAGAATACCCCGCCGCTGTCTTAATTCTACGATGCCTCTCTCGGACCTCCGTATTAAATAGCCGAGCCGCCAAACAATACCTACCTACCTACCCTAGCTACACTCCCACCCTGCCACCTTCACAACTGGCCAAATCAACGAGAATGCTCGTCAGAGGCGAATTTTCCGTTGATCAATCATGCCATAACTACTTTATCTGCACTTGGTCTGACTTGCGGAATCGTCCAACTTTGTGAGTTGCACCCACTCTCTTCATGGGATAGATTTGGAGATCAGGTCCACATTGTCATCACTCATTTGTTGTTTTCTGTTTTGTGTATCATTATTCATGTCAGGTCCAACGTTCTCATCATGGCTACTCTCATGATCTATTATAAAAAACCAATAATTATGCATCAAAGCAACACCCGCTCCTCCATATAGCTTCCCGAATCCTTAAAAAGAGTAGGGGGTGGGGGGTAAACACTAATAGGTTCTGGCTTGGCTTATTTTGCCGTCCAACCAGTTTCCGCATACCAAGTCCTCGTTGGCAAGAGTCGGTATGCCATTCACATGCTGGCCAATCATAAAATCAACTGCATGTAGCTCTTGATACGTTTTTGATAGATTAGCTCAACGAAACATGTCGGCCTCCAGCGATCTAGAAATTCTTCTGAGCTGCGACAGAGTAGCCAATGTCGTAGCCCGGGACAGGGCACCTCCACGGCATAGCGCTTCCACTTGCGGCGAACCTAGCGGTAGAGCATTAGTCCTATTCATAGCGGAAGTGTTGCAAGGTCAGTTTACTTACGTAGCACAGCGAGGTGTACCGGTGGAGCCGCTCTTGAGGTAGTATGCTTGGAAGACCTGGCATGTAGCATCGGCTGCAGACTTGTTAGCAGATGTTGAGCAGAGCAGACTAGTATGCTAGATCAACGTACCGTTACAGGTGGCCAAGCAGTTGTCGATCGCTTGTTGTTCAGTGGCGCCCGCGATGGCGTAGTCCACAATATGTGTGTATGAGATGGCACAGTTGTCCGTGTTGTGAATCAAGGCGTACTGGTAGACGGTAGAAGTAGCAGTCGCTGTGGCCATGACTGCGCAGTTGCCGTTAGTATGTTGCAGACAACAGCAGATGATCGCGCCAATGAGCTTACCAGTTGATGTCGTCGAGCTTGTGAAATAAGACGTGGTCACGGAGGTGATGGTTGCCGTCTCTGTCGGCTATCACGGGGTCAGGTTTAGTGCTTTGCATCATCGAGAGGGAGTGAGTATGAACTTACGCCGGCATAAGTTGTCGCAGTCTCAGTCGTCGTGTACGTAGCAGTGGCCGGGACGGTCGCCACAGCTGGTGTGCTCGTGGAAGTAGTGGTGGTAGTAGAGAGCACCGTACTGACGGCAGTCTTGGTCTGAGTCTGGGTGGAAGTGACAGTCGATGGGCTTGCAACGCACGCGCAGAGATCAACCACTGCGTCCTTTGCAAGGCCGAGCAGGGCTGGCAGATCTAGGGTGCGCGCCTCCTTCTGGCCGTCTGCCGATCGCTTTCGCATGCCCGCGGCGAGGGTAGGGGAAGGATACACGGCTGCTGTTGATACTGTAGTAGTAGTGGTAGTAAAAACTGTAGAGGTTGATACCTCGGTAGTCGCGGCGACATCTTCAGTGACTTGACTATATCTCAAGCCATTAGCGAAGGGTGACGAAGATCATGAAATCGTGATAACTCACGTTGTGGTTGTGCTTGTATACGTGGTCGGAATGGTCAGTGTGGTTGACTCCGTTACAGACACGGTCGATGTGCTGGTCACAGTGACTTGAGGAAGCTGCCGATTGTTAGTACATTTGTTCTTACGGGGTGGCGATTCATATTGAATATGCATACTGCAGTTGTCGTCGAAACTGTCGAGACGACTGTTTGAGTAGAAGGGTAGGACGTAGATGTAACTTCTCGCTGTCAGTCGAGTACTCAAGTACTTCGTGCATTGTTTTTCTCACCTGTTGCAGTTGTCGAAGTGCGCAGCAAAGAAGAGCAATACGCTACTCCGGCACCTTGTGGGACATTTTTGATAATATCAACAAGCACTTTGGGGCATGTATGCGGCGTGTATGCTGCTGCCGGAAGCGCCTTCACCACTGGGGCTAGGAAAAGTAGGGCCTGGATTGAGAACTGCATGATGGGCAAGCGTGGGGTATCAAAATCAATTGAGCAGTAGTTGCAGCGAAGAAGGATACGGGGTCGACTTTCGAGATATATATCACAAATATCATTTCCCTCCCATCATTTTTTTGGCACGGTCTAGACTGAGTAGATTGTCATGTTATGCTTAAAATCTAGCTTATCAGAATCAATATATCGTCTCGAACATGCCCAGACGGATATCCACCTGGAAAGAGTTTGGTCAATTGCAAGTCCTCCCAGCTTGTCCTTGCACTTCAGCTGTGCTTCTCTTTTTTCAGCTCGGCATAAGAAGACTAGAAGAGTGAGAAGCTGAACACTAGAGAGAAATGGAATTTCAGGGTCCAGGGGACTCCGGGGATCCTGACAGATGCACTATTCGACTTGGCTAACCTCGATGTAGCTGTTTACGTCCAAGACCGCTGCCTCCAGCTAGCTTCTTTGGGTGGACCTAGGCTATATAGGATGGCGTCTTCTGAATAGAAGAAGCGTCTGGACTCTGTCAGGTACCGATATAGTCCCCTCGTGTGACTTGTTGACAGGCTTCTGCTTTCTACCATCAGCCGGAGCTCGATGCACATTCAGAATAACACAACCCAGGATCCATGAGTTTCAGCTGAATTGCCTCTGGTCTTCGGCACCGACGCCAAACAACACACCGCCAAGTGTTGTCCTCTCATAGACAAAACATTTGCAGGTATCCCTGCCGCAGGCAGACCGTATCCGAAAAGAAGCAGCAAAGGCGTTACCGTTTTCGCTCCACAATATTGCATCCCTGCTAGGCGGACTGTATACTCCGTCTACATCCACGATGATCGGTAGTCTGGCTAGGTGCAACCTTGTAGAGCCTCACCTCACCGTTGGTCCTGCTAGCGCGATTGTAGATACTAGACATGAGAAAGGGCAATTCCATCTACGTGGGACACAAACGAGAAGACTGACAATCGGCCGCGATCAAATAGAACATGATCCAGCCAGAATCCCATTTGGAGCGGCAAGCGCGCAGGACAAGACAAGTACAGCTGTTCTGTTCGTTGGGGCTTTGTGGCTACAGGCCTCTATTGATCGAATGAGCGGCATCCAGCCCCCGCACCCAAGGATTTAGAACCAAAATGAATAGACGCGCAGCACCACCCAGCACCACCCTTAGCTCCATTTGACCATTATGACCATTATTCATTGACGACCCTCATCATATGAGCCTTGACTGTCGGCCTGCCAGTCCTGCTCGCCCGTTTGTATTTCTCCGGCATCTGAATCCATGGACAGCACAGAGACGCCCTCGGGAGGAATGAAAACATGACTCTTCTTGAGCCGCTCGGGCAAAGGGTCTTTACCGGAGGTCTCAGATAAGTCGACGCCGCTGGAGAGGCGTACATTATAGGCCACCCGCAGGATGGTCGAGAATTTAGTGCTGTAAGTCGCTCCCGCGCGGGCGGCGACAGCGTACCCGGCGAGACCGCTCAGCGCCGCAAGGCCGATAGCGATGCCATATGCCGTCCAGAGTATTGATGCAGAGTACGTATAGATATTCTGATACGTCCTTGCGGTCACGGTCGTCGTCTTTGGAGCGTCAGACCTGCCAACCCGCCGGTTAGTTTTGCGATGAATGTATTGTATAAGTTCGACTCACACGAGTAAAAGATCCTCAGTCATCAAACTCAAAGTTGCATTCCGAAACATCTCCTCGATTCCTTGTGTCATGTTTATGTTTCTGGTATCATTCGATTTGAGACCTGCTATCCATCTTAAAGAGCTCAGCTCGACTGCAGCTGCGAGCGCGGTCACAAGGACGTTTCCGTCGACGGCGAACGACGAGTTAAGTTCGTCTGGATCTTGGTAAATATATCCGAGAATGTAGTTCTGGAATGCGTCCATCACGGCCATGTATGCCCACAGCAGTTTATAATTTGCCGGCGTATTTCGATCGGGATATGCATTTGATACGCGAGCTGTCCTTTGGTACTCGAAAGGAGATTCATATGCTGTGATGTTGGAGACGACGTCTTGAACGCCGTTGTCGTAGCTGTAGTCGGCACTGTAGGTGGCATTCCAAATCTGGCATTGCACCAGCGTTATGTTTGGGGCTGAAGCAGACGAGCACACGTCTTCCACCGCAATCATGGTAAATCCCGATCCAACCAGACCTTTCGGCGGATCGAAACTCCAATAACCGTCGGACTGGGTCCAAGGAAAGGTGCCTTGGCCCGGCCAAGCCAAGTATTGGTAACAATGTCGCGGATAAGTCAATGACGCATTTTGAATACTCATTGAATGATTCGTCCAGAGCGCGCTTCCGCGCTCGATCTCGGAACACTTGAGTGCAGGTCCTTGGAAGTCAACGTGATAAGTCGAGTTGGGAAACGGCGCGGTCAGTGGGAGAACCGCGCTGGCCAAGAGCGACTGCGTAACAGCGCGCGTGGTCGGCGCCAACGGGCTTTCGTAGTTCAGGCTACCACCTGCATCGTCATGTCTATTATCGGCAATAGAATTTGCGAAATTGCTGTTGTCAAATTTAATCGTTGGGACCGCGGATAACGTCAAATTGGTTGTCATCATTGGTGAGATATTCAAGGTAGCTGGCGTAATAACGGCGGCAAAGGGCAAGAGCCTGTGAGATAGCAATGATTAGTCTCGGTTTTCGTAATCCTCACATAACCTCCCACTTACCAGTACAGAACTGCAATCGTCATAGTACAGGGATGCCGTCCCCACAGCCGGAAGTTCAAGACGTCGATGATGCTGCTCTGCGCAGACAGGAGGCTGTCGATTAAGCGCAGCTCAGTCGGGCGACCCTTGATAGCCTGCCAATTGAACTGGTCCTGAGCTCTCGATATAGTGATACCCAGGAGTGCTTTGATGAGGAAAGCTAGAAGAGTTCCCACAGCAATGTTTTTCTGTTGGCCCGAAAATCTCTGCAAGAGGCCATCCGAAGTATCGGACGTATCTTGCGGTGGTGCCTGGCCCTCCAGACTTCGATAGAAAAAGTGATGCCCGATCGCGAACGCAACACCACCGAGAAGCGATGCAGTAGGACTACGGAATAGCCCTAGGTAATGGGACGAATCCGCTCTGGTCGGCTCACTGGAGCCCTTGAATTCCTTCATTTTCATTTCAGTATCAAGGCTCAGTCATATCTACCAAGAAAAAGGCTTCCGGTCCTGAAGGCTGTGGAAGGCTCTCCAGACGTATTTAAACCGCCGGTTGTGGTAGACTGTAATCCTGTACCATGTCTGTCAGTTTCATCCAATACAGCAACCTCTGCGGATTTCCGGCTGCACGATACCTAGCATTGAGAACTGGTTGCACGGAGCTGAAGTTCTCGTCTTATTTTGCACCTATCAGCACTGCTGTACAACTCGAGATTGTGCCAAAATTCTCTCTGCAAAGCCAATACGGGTTGAGTATTGCCATGCACCAGCCCTGCATTATACTCCCAGTTCGCTGATCCCTAACCACTTCGTTCAGCTGCATACAATATCGCCAAGTTTGGGGGCCGCATCGTGTAGGGGCTAAAAATAAAGAGCGTATAAAGTCCGACTTTCATGGCTACTTTCTATTCTTTGCTGGCAACCTTTATGCATCGCCGCCCGGCTTGTTTGGTACTCGCGAAAATGTTCAAGCCATTCTCTGCAGGCTCCACCCATCTTGTATTGTAGGTAGTCAGGCTTCTTCGCGCATCGTTACCACCGAAAACTTACCGCCCTGCTTGTATGATCACTCTAGACTCGGATGCAACGCAATTGAGATGGCGTGAGACAATACAGACTGGACACCTATGAGAAGATGTAAAGCGCTCGACGCTGAGGGATAGATGGCGCTGTTGGAACGTCTTCAGGCAACGATTACTTGGGCGACTTGAGTCCAGTACAGCCTTACGGTCCCTCTTGAGTGTGGGCAGTCCACTGGTGTGCCCTCGCCTCAAGTCCGCACCCATGCACACGCACTCTCGATAGCGAATAAGTTCTCATAGAAAGGTCGAGGGGCATGCTGACGCACCCGATTGGCTGCCTGATCTCGGCCGACTTTTCGCTTGCTCGTTGTTGAAAAGTGCACTGCATTATGCCTGCAACCTTGTGGCACAATTTTTGCCGATTCGGAGGGAGTTCTACAGCCCCAGCACAAAGTGGTGATGCATAGTTACCTTCACAAGCCACACGCATATACCCCGCTCTGTAATGCATGAGAATTCGTAGCCCAATCAGCTGATCATTCAGATGGAGATAAAAACGAAAATTCGATTATTGAGCTATTTCACTGTGTATTGGCAAAAGAATTATTAATTGAATATAACCTCTCTAAGTTATGATTTATAAGCTATGTAAATAAAAACAACCCTTTTTCACGCTTGAAAAATCAATCGTTTAACACTTATAAACTTCTTATTTATTAGTTCAACAACTATACTTACACGCATCACTTTTATCTTTCATTTTCGTTGAATTTCCCACAAGATGAGCGAAGGATACTTTACACATGACTCTGTCGACCTCTTTTATACGGTCCAGGGACCCGAAAATGGGCAGCCGATTCTATTGTTACATGGCTGGTGTGCCGACCAAACAGATTGGGCCTTCCAGATCCCCTTCCTACTCTCGCTGGCTCCTCACTCTTCTCAGCGCTTTCGTATCATCGCTATCGATTTCCGTGGCCATGGGCGTAGCATTGCCAATGCCGATATTACCAAATTCGATCCCGTTACCATGATCGGCGATGTGGCAGCACTAGCACAGCACTTGGGCGTCAGTGCCGACAACCCAGCCATCGTCATGGGACACAGCCTGGCTGGAGCCGTGGTGGCAGAACTGTCTGCTCAGCACCCCGAGCTTGTCAAGGCACAGGTGCTTGTAGATCCGGCCTATTACATGACACCACCAGTAATGGAAGAACTCATCCAGAAATTTCGACAGGACCCCGAGGCATCGCTTCAGATTGCGACCACCTTCTGGGAGGGCGCATACACTCCCGAGACGCCAGCGTGGTTAAAAATGTGGCATCAGCTCCGCGGTTGGGGCATGGAAAAACGGATCCTCATCGATTCATTTACTCAGCTGGCGGATTATCTGGGACAGTCTGGCGCTGGGTATTTGAGATCGGTCAAAGCTAAGACCAAACCAATGCCCCGTTTAGTCGTGGCCGCAAGCCCGAATAGCGTGGCTATAGAGAGGGCGGCAGCATTCAATGAGACATACGACCGTATTGAGGTATTGGAGGCAGGTCATTTCCTCCACAAGGTTGATCCAAACGGCTTCAACGATATCTTGGAAAATTGGTTAGGGCAGTGGGGGTACCTGTCGAATACGTCCGCTAGTGCTTGAGTTCATTTTATTATTCTTATTGGAACCCTCAGTTTCGTCGTTGCAAAATCTTGGATCTTAGCTCAAAGACCGTCACACCATTGCAACGCATATGGTTCCCATAAATACTCGTAGCATCGAGGAAACTTTCGACAATATCTTCTTGGCAGAGGTAGGACGTTGACATTTGTGTTCCGCCGCCTTGAGTGATGTCCGCCTTTGGCGATAGAGGGTGAATCCTATCGTAAAAACTGTCTTGATGTACCATACCAGGTTCACAGCTTGTATGCCGAGTCCGATCGTGATGAATGCTCTGAGTCGTATGACATCACTCCGTCTGTCGCAGGAATCGCGCCAAAGCTCGACATGATTGGCGGTCGCCTCAGAAGCCTTGGACAAAGCCGACGTGTGAAAATTCGCATCTGGCTCTCGAATCAAACTTTGAGGACATGGGACGAATTTGAGCTCAAGCAGGAAGCTGAAGACTACAAAGAATATCCACAGAAACAGTCTAAGCAGGCGCTATTGCGTGTGATTTGCCGTTGTCCCAATTGTCGAAACGTACGCTTCCAGGTGATATATAATGCATTTCAAGATGGCGTACCTTGCCAATAGAATGACCAGACTATGCACGATATTCAGCCCCTAAATCAACATCAACGTCACAACGGCGCAGCCGTGTATGTAGAGGAGTCAAAATGAACCATCCTAGTGCCGCTTGCAGCCCAATCCAGCATCCAGGTTGCATCGCATATTGTATGCCTACATGACTCCATCGAATCAGGTTGTCAAGAAATAAAGCCACGATTGTTGTCGATTCGTGAGTTCGGTCCCGTCCCATCGAGTCAAGGGGAGGTTCTCCAGTTGGAAACATCCAAATTGGCGAGAATCGTCGCACAGGCAATACATTGCGTCTTTGTTTCTTGTGTCACAGTGATACAACCTAGATGATCTCTTGCCCTCTAGATTCCCAACTCAGTCGATTAATAACGTCGGCAAAAGCCAGCAGGCATGCTGCGCTTCTAGCTCCCCATGATTGTCGGGCTCTGTCAAAAGCCGCGGCTCCAATTGATTTTCACTTCAGCACCGCACGGCGCAGCTTTCAATGCATTCTAGACGCCAGAATACTTGAATATTCCATTGTATAGCACACCTCTTCCACGCTTGATCACAAAGCTGAGAATCCCTTCCTCGTAGGTCTGTTCGATTGTGCTATTGCGCGGCACTATGTTGCGCGTTCGCAGCTCTAAAACCAGGGGGGCGGAGAAGGGTTTTAACGTCACAAGCCCAACGTCCGGTCTCTTAGACGTCAATATACTGTGATATGCCAGTTTAGTGGATGAGATTGGACAATATCGTGCCTTCCAAATGCACCAAGCATACAACACGGGTTGTCGTGCATTTATCCCTGTTACTCATAGCCTTATGGAAACATCTCACTGACGAATGACAGAGACTCAAGCAGAATGTTTTCAAAAATGACAGATCAATTGAAAATGATATATTAATCCATGGGAAGATGAGACCACTTGCGCTTGTAGGCTGGAGTCAAGAGTATCACAGTGTTCGAAGGCTTTCTAAAATACAAGGGCGCTGCCATCCCATAAGTTATGATCCCATCAGTTCTACAGGGGCATATATCCGCTGCTCTTCCAGCTCCGCGTGCCTCCGCTGCTCTTCTAGTTCCGCGTGCCTCCGCTGCTCTTCTAGCTCCGCTGGCGGGACTTCCTGCAATCTGGAATCTCCGTTCCAGACTCCGTGGCCTCCAGCGTGTGCAAATTGCTCGGTAACTTGTGGTATTGCTTCGGTTCGCGCCGCCTGTCTCTTGCGCTTCCCGATCAGGTATGCAGCCACACAAGTGCCTATTATGACGAAAGCCCCCACGGCTGCACCCACGCCAATGCCCACCTTGGCACCAGTGCTAAGTGTAGAAGTATCCGGATCGGTATTGTTGCTCGCCCCGGTTTGGGTCGGGCTGCTCAGACTGCCCCCCTGGATATTCGTGGTGCTTGCTGTCGTAGGCCACGTTGGATCATTACCAGACCGGCGCACAACAACACCATTCGCGTATATATGATTTCCGGCGGATAAAAACGCCGTTACCTTCGCGGAACGGGTGGTCGAATTGTCGTTGACAAACTGGCTGATAGTGAAGGAGCTGTCGGTGGCAACCAGCGAAATGCAAGCAGCCGCATCAGTGCTCGCCCGTCCTAGATTGCAAGTGAATTGACTTTTGTACATTTATATATTTTAGCATGAGTATCCATTTATGGATCTGAGGATGAGATGATCGGGTATAAATGTAGAATAAAGTCTTCAAACATTACTTACGGCGGGCAACAAGTGGCTGCTGTGCCCCTATCACCAAACCCAGCGTAGCACGCATAAGAAGAACCCAATGGGCAAACACCAGGTGAATAGTAATAGCCATCATAGGGGATGAACCCCGTGGGCAAGCATGAAGATTTACCACCAGACGTTGTGCCATATATTAACGCATTGCCATTAGTCTGGAAAATGGAATTGCAATTTGGTCCACTGGCTGAGTACGTTGTAGTAAGAGGTCCTAGATTCGACATCGAGTATTTTTGAAAGCGAGAAGGGTGAACTTCAAATAATGAGTAAACAAGAAGAACGTAAAGGAAAAGGTAAGTTAAGGCAAAAGAATTCCAATTGTTAAAATAATAAAAGGTCAAAGTTGTCAAAGCTTTAAATTTGGATCAGCATGTGAAGTGCCCCCAATTGCATGGCTTGACCGAGATATTCCTTAATGTGTTTGGAATCATAGTAATGGACAGGAAAGATGTCCCTTCAACACTAGACACCGTACTGGCTTGGATTTGCGACCGAGGGGAAAGGAAACTTGCTACACCTACTGCGATCTGGCTATTTGGTGTGGAACACGGGCCACACACCTGCATGCCCGTTGGCATCCATCATAGTCGACTTGCATATAAAGAACTATTTCCAAGGCTGGAGCCTTGTCTTAATTCATGTAAACCAACCCGAAAATGCAAATATCTCCAATTGATCTGCATTAATATTTGCATTAGGTAACCCCAAGCGCCTAGGGTTGGTCAAATCACCAGACCTGTTACATAAAAATCCAGGAGCAGTAGAGAGCTCAGCCTTACTAATATGTATTTTCCATTTCGGTCAGTCGATCATTGCACGAAATCTTCCGAGAAAGTGTTCTCCTAGGATCTAGCCAACATCGAAGATAGCCTGATCGATACTTATGTGTTTTGGGCTGTAAAACGAGCGAGGTGCGCAGATAGAGGCTTTTGCAAACGTAAAATTACTGTAGTCAGGCACACACCTCAAGCATACGGAAAAGACTTCTGCGACCAACTCACAGTCACATTAGCCAGCTGTCATTGAAGTCCAATCACCTAGACTACTCGTTATTTCCCGTGGCGACGCCCCAGAAGTACCCACACCAGCTTCCTACGATAAGAAGAATACAAGATCCGAAGCAAGCCATTGATATCTTTCTATTTCTTGACCCGTTCTCCTCGACGAAATGCCGTCTTCTCTCCTGGAGCACGGCGGTTCGCGCCATCCGCTGCTTGCGGGTCCATTGGAGGTGTCCCAGGTCTACAGTCAGCCGAGCCGTGATGGCCAGGATGATGGAAACGACGACGGAGATGCCGGCGAGGATGGCATAGACAATGACCACATGGTCGTATGAGTTGTTGTCTCGATCTTGTATCACGCCAGTGATGACTCGGACGACGATATTCATACTGTGGGCATGTTAATGAGGGGTTATCATAGGAGGGCTTTGTGAAAGGTACTCACGCGTTGTTCATGGTGATCTTCAAGGCATACGCCGACCCAAATACTGATGGGTCCCATATCGAAGTTCGTATGCTATCGATGATGGTGGTGGGACCAAAACAGTATGCAAACGCGAATACGCCCAAGGAAGCAGCTGCACCAGTCACGTTACTGCCAAAGCATAGCAGCAACATGGAAGTAAACATGCCAACTCCGCAAAAAAGCACTAGGGTCGATGTGAGTATGGATCTTCAATGGTAGATGGGCGTGGTTATTAGACTCACAAACAGAGATGCGCTGACCAAACAAGTCGAGGAATGCACCGACAAGCGGGACGATGAAGAATCCTGATCAGATCAGCTTGCGATTTTCTCACGAAACCATCTCAAGTATCAGATGAAATCTTACCTGCATATTGAGACGTGGCACTGTACCATCCCGCAGTAATGGAGCTGACGTTGAACCTTTGCTCTGCAATCTCTGTCGCATTTTGCAGGTACACGATTGCCGTGCTCGTCTCGAAGAGGGAGAATGCCTGTATGCACCAGAAAGCCCACGGAAGCTCAACGACCTTTCGGATCTCGAACTTCTTGGACTTTTCCTTCAGAATTTGACCAGTCGAGGGATCTTTGACGCCGTGGAATTTGCGGTTGGCGACCTTGGTAAACCAGTAAAAGACGAGGGTCATGACGTTGGTGAAGATGTTCATGAACACGGCGACCCAGAACACCCAAGCGAATCCGATCCGCGAAGAGATGATGTTGGCGGATGATTTTCCTGCAAACGCGCCAATCTTGCCGATTCCCAGTTCAAAACCCAGGGTGGAGGCGAACCCGTTGCCCGGCGCAAACCAGGAAGAGAAGACTTTGTACTGCGCAACTTGCGTGGCAATATCTCCGAGGGCTCGCACGACACGGCCGCCGACCATGAACTTGTACGAACGCGTCTGTGCCGCCCCGGCTACGAGAATGGAGCCAATCGAGTAGATGGCATTGCCATACAACATGGCGCCTATCTTCAAGTTAGCAAGTGCAGCACAGGCATACAAACACCTCGGGGATATTCACCTGCACCACCAATCCGATCTGTGACAATTCCACTCACTAGCATAAGCGCTGTGACCATGAAATCCTCGCTTGCTTCCAGCAAGGCAAATTGAGTGTTATCAATGTCCAGTTCCTTTTTGATGGTAGTCTTCATGGCGCCTGTAATCCCACTGCTCCACTGAGACCCGAATCCTATAGCGGTGACGAGCACGATTGCTGCCAGTTTCCACTTCAAGGGCGCTGGTCGCAGACTGCTGTGCGCCGAGGCGGCATCGCTATCATCTGTCGTACGGTCGCAATCGACCGTGACGGCTGCTTCGGCCTTGACCTCGACCTCTCCAAGAGATTCGGACGTCGGCGATTGCGCCGGCTTGGCCTCAGTCACTTCCACGGTCATGGTGCAGTGAATCGCGAGCTGTTGGTCCGCAGGATGACGAGTTCAGTGGTGGTTCCGATGAGAGCTGCGCTGTTCACACTCTCATCAACTACCAGGAGGAGCATCTTGACCTTATATAACTCATCGCATCTCATACATGAGGCTCTTCGCGACGGAGTATTTCACGAGCTATTCCTTTTTTCACCGTCATGGCTCAAAGTTTCACTGTGAGAAAAATCCAGCGATGGCATCCATGCAGTTCCAAGACGACCAAGACTTTATCAGATCCATCTGATAACGCTATTACGATGGGGCCGGGCGGAGCTCTAGCTACAATGCGATCCTTGGCCCGCTGATTTTGGGACCGTTGGCCTTGGCCCTTCGGGAAACCTGGCCCAAATCTGGTGAGACACGAAAACATTCCCAATTTCCTGGCCCAGAAGTGGCCAGTCGTACGCGTTTTGTGCCGAAAGCGGACCGGTCTGATGCTGTATAACTCGGTTTAAGAAGTGTCTGCATTTCGTTTCCGACCTTATGCCCGAGCACTAGGAACTGTTATTCCGAGGCGACTTGTGCCAAGCCCCGAATCGTAGATATCTTCAGTGATCCGCTTGATTCTTGAGCCATATTCTCTATTCAGCACAGCCCAGGTACGTGTGCAATGAATTCCAAGTGCGCCGGCTTTGCCACTTGCGGAAAAGAAGCGATAGATCTCCAGAGATTTCAGCCACCGGACCGAGCCTCCAGCTTGCGGATTGATTCGTGACACTTGGGACGCAAAAGTTATACGAAGATGCACCATGGACGGGAAGATAAAAGTATGTCGGCGTGTTCAAGAGGACGCTCTGTGGGACGAGGCCTGATAACCAGCCAAGCCTGGCAGCTGTGAGCAGCTGCTCGCAGAGCCATTCTGGAAACTACTGTCGCACCCAACAGGGCGAGGTTTGTACTGATCATGAACACGCTTTGTTTTCTGGGAGTGAAGCTTAAAGAGGCAAGATCAATTACAGAGCGATATGTAAGCTCTTTTGATAGGCACAAAAGGGGATACTATTTTGCATAGGGATACGAGAGACGTACATCCATACAGCCATCCATACAGCCATCCATACAGCCATCCATACAGCCATCCATACAGCCATCCATACAGCCATCCATACAGCCATCCATACAGCCATCCATACAGCCATCCATACAGCCATCCATACAGCCATCCATAACCCACACAGTCATCCATACAACCATTCACACAACCATCCACACGAGATGAGGCATGATGGCCAGCTGGAGCCACAAGGCAGAGCTGAGGCATGACATCCATATGTCAGCATACAATTCTCAAGTCAAGCTGGAGCGGAGCAAGAACTGACCTTTCTGCTTCGGCAATGGTGCCGAGTTGCTGAGTGGAAGCGAGGCTTCCTGGGGCACCTAAGGTTGCGGCGCCGCATTTCTCCAACCCACTCATTGTCGCGAGCAGACTTCCCCAAATCGCGAATTTATAACATAGTCCGGGCTATTTCTTGCGAAGTTTTCAGAGTAGCTGGAACGTAGCTACCGACGCTTCGCCTTGCGCAACTCGCGCAACACGGGCTCCAAAGCAGTCGTGAAAGCTTTTTCGAGTTGCGCCTCGGTAAGCGCAGGAGTCTGGGCGGGCTGCGCGGGCTGGTCGCACTGGTCGGTGGCCTTGCCGAATTTTTTGCGTACAAAAGGTACGACAAAAGGATTAGACAACAGGCCAATGACAAAGCCAAGGACGATGCTCAGAATTGATAAAATAATGCTCGTCTCCATCTTGGTACTCCGATGTTGCTGGTAAATGTATGATGAAGAAGAGGAGAGAAACGACAATCAAAGACCGAGGACAAATCTGAGCGCTAGGCCCATGATTGCGAGAATAATGCTATTATCCATGTTCGGATGGTAACAGAAATCGGATGGTAACAGAAATTATGTTTACAGGAGATTGATGGTAGAGAAGAGGAGAGAAGTGGAAAATGAAAGGGACGCACACCAACACTTGAACAACGTCATCTGCTTCATGGGGAGCACCTTCTCCGTTGTCTTTTTAGCAAGAGCGCTCACGAAAATTTGCATGCAAAATTATGGAAAGAGCGAGCATTAAGTTATCAGCCACGTTCTGACACGGCGACGGCCAAAACCCATCGCACCTGCTGTACTTCTATGCAGAAGAAAAACAGAACATGTTTCGTCCCAAGGACGCAAATTTGGCGCTTAAAAAAAGAAATTCAGACGAACTTTGGAAAATAAAAAAAAAAAAGATTCGGGAAAGAGTTTCTCCAAAGATGATTTTAATTTGGTGTGATCGAAAAGGAGAAAAAGCACAATCCCGCCAACAGAACCTAGGTACGGAGACTTCTGTAAGATCATTCTATATACATGCTAGGTCAGATGTTATCTCGTCGTGTTGTCACTGACCGGCAAAGAGGATTTTGGCAGCGGGTGTATCAAGCCAAGTCGGCGCCATATGTACTTAGGTAGGTGTGGCCTTCAATGTTGGCCAGAATGGAATGTACAGACGCACCTTGATTTACAGACAGTGCCACAGTACATCCAGCTTCAGTATACCGCCCGATAATATTCATTCACCTTAATTAGGTACTTGAGTACCTACCTGTAGATATTTAGATCTCCCAGCACTACTCATACTCAATGACCCACCTCCTCATTGTTCAGTTCTTGCTACCATAGAATAGCTATCCACCCACTCAGCATTATCATTTTCGAGATCACATCTCTCTGCGTTTCCCAATGGGACTCAGGTACTCAAAGTGCTCTCCCGTCGCGGGCGAAGCGATTTCATCGCCGTCGGTTGCCCCGCGACCTTCGATTGCACCAAGACCATCGCTTGCGCCACTACCTTCCGTTGCACCACTGTCGAACCTGCCGGCCGAAATCGTGTTGTTGATATCGAGTCACCTCACTGTAGACCCGACAGCGCTGGTTGCACTCGCTCTTTCGTGCAAACCACTCTACAACATAATTACAGTAGAAAGAGCCAACCTTCAAGGCGCGCATCGCGAGAATCTTTTACTCCTCCTCGAAAAGGACTTGGCAGACAAGGTCTTCTATTGTCCTTACTGTTCTCGACTTCACTCTTTCCTGTCGAGCGAAAGTCCGACCGACTTTGACTTCATATTATACAGGTTGGTTCAAGGTTGTCCTTATTGGCGCAGTTGGTCCAAGGGCCAAGCTTTCGAACCCGGTAACGGTCACATGTATAATCTGTGAGTTTGACGAGCCACGATGATTTCCTGCATCACGTAGCCGCCAGTGCTGACCCTGGACACTAGGGGATACCACCACGCCCGCCTGGTAATGAATCGGCACCTTTGGGGTGCGCCCAGCGGTCTGCCTTTGAGCAACCTGCAGTCATACATCTTGGACTTTAGAGGCGATGCCAATGCGCCCCACTGGACCCAGAACTGGTCTGCAAAGATCGTCGAAGACGAGCTTTTCCTCTCAGCTGTTCACAAGTCAGTCTTCTACGACGACAGCATAGCAGTCTTCAGGGAGCATGGCAACAGTCAATACATTTGCCCACATATAAGGACTATATCCCGTGATGGATGGTACGAAGAAATACCGGAGCTCAAAAGCCTAGACCCTGACCAACCCGGTGCTCCGTTTATCCCACGTCGCATTTTGCGGTCTTGTTCTCAATGTCTTACAGATATCGAAATTACAATTGCACGAGTTCAAGTGTGCAACTGTTCAGGAAATGTGTATGGAAAGGTCGGTCGCGTTATCATGCATTGCTGGGGCGAGTGTGGGCAACGCGATACGCCGCATGCCGCCGGTTGGCAGGTCACTATAGCGGCATACCATCAGGTCGGGAGCTGTCGTTCACCAAAAGACTGGAAGTGGAGAATGCTGGCACGGCCATCCGGAGAATATAGTTTGCCACGAGATATGGCCATATACCCTTCCGGAGCGGTGGTGCAAAAATGGGAGTCGTCGGCTTGACTCGGGAGATAAACTGTACGGGCTGGATGCAGCATAGGATTTACTGCATTCGGGTACACATTTTTGATATGGCCATGTCAGGCCAATGGGAACATCACTTAATGAATAGTATCTGGGCGAGACGATAGCGATTATTTCTTTGTGTTTTATTATATACTATGCCTGTATAAATCATGCTATACGGACATCGGGGCTGGGTATCATTTTCGAGAGGTCGTTCATCCCATTATTGAGCAACGCTCCTCGTCCAAGGTTTCGATGAAGTCGGTCTCTGCCTCCGCTATTACGCGATTACTGTCAGATGATGGGATGAAATTGTGGTCTGAACTCTGTTGTTCTATTTCTGCTGTCCACCATGTATCTTGTGCCTTTTGCATTTAATTTTAGTAGTAGAAATAACGGATCCCTTATCATCTAAACCCTTTCACGGGATCTTCCGTCCAATAATTACGGTTGATAGATGGATATATCGTCTATCAGCAACGACTGACCGATGGTAAAGGCGCCCCAGTTCAAGGCCAAGTTTCTGTAGGTGAATGTATCCGTTGATTCCGCGACAGTGAAGGGATACGGCCCGTAGCCTTTCATGTAGCCCGCGCCCGTCATGTACGACACGATCGGGGTGCTGAGGGAGTCCAACGCGATGATAAGGCCGGTGCCGTACGGGAAGTTAGCCTCAAACGTCAACTCGTAGCTTGCGCCGGGACACAGCGATATGTTCTGGTTCAGCTGGATGCCGGCAAAGGAAATCGTAACGTAATCGCTGCTGGACGTGTAAAGTCCCGTAGCGCGGAAGGAGCTGTGTCACGACAATACGTTAGCTTGAGCGCCCAGCACCATATGGACGAGGAGTGTAGCGGGAGGGAAGTACGCAGTACAGACCAACCCACAGGACACCGATAGGACCGAAAGGGACAATCAATCCAGGTGATTCAGTGAGCTATGCAGTGTGCAGAAAGGTGAGGTGATAAAGAGAAGAGAAAAAGGAACGCCTTGTGGCAGCGCGGGGCAAATCTATGGGCCTCCCCCATGGGGAGGAAGGAGCGCCCCCGAGGGAGGAGCGCCCCATAACAAGGAAGCACTAATGATGGCTGAAATACTTACGCCAGATTCGGCGATGAGGTCGCCTCCGAGTTGCTCCCGAAGTTGACGTCGACTGTTCCGACCATGTCCGACACGAACCAAGGCGAAGCACTGGTGCTGCTTTCTACCGTATCTGATTTGGGTTGACGCCGTTAGTTCATGTCATTTAAAAACAAGACTGAGATTGTCTTCTTGCTGACTTACCAAAACCTCCGTTCTTCACTGCATCCGTGGCGAGGCAGGTGGGTGCCGAGTCTGTGCTGGTGGCCACGGTAGATGGGTCGATACACTGCCCGTCCCAGCAGTAGCCCGAGCTGCAAACGTTACCGCAGGCACCACAGTTTCGCGGGTGCGTCTTCTTGTTGACGCACAGGTTGCCGCACGTGTCGTCCGCGCAGACGCAAGACGCACCGCTGCACTTGGTCTTGTAGGGGCAGACGTTGCCGCAGCCGCCGCAGTTTTTGCTGTCGTTCTGCGTGTCGGCGACGCAAGTACACTTGGAGGCTCGACAGCCGAACGAGGCGGCCGTGTTGCAGCCCAAGCCACAATCGCTGCAGTTGTTGTCGTCCGTCGGGGAGACGCACCCGCCGTTGCAGTAGGGAGCGTTGTTCGAGCAGTATGCGCCACAGCGGTCCGAAGTGGCCTCGTTGAAGGCGTTGCCGCCGAGGTACGTGCTGACGACGGCGGTGTAGAACACCGCCTCGAACTCGCAATGGGCGCGATCAACCGGGTGCCAGAACCACGAGATGCCGGAGCACACGGTATCATGCATGCACCAATAGAAGGCGTTGTTGCACCGTTCCCACTGACCCGGAGTGCAATACTGGCTGTTGCAAAGTTCCACCGGTCCGGTCGCGCAGTTGTCGTAGCAATAATCGTGCATGTTGCAGCACGAACCAAAGCCGAGCTGGGGGATCCAAGCGGCCGTGGAGCCAGAACCGCAACCGTTGTACTGCATGGGGCGGGCTCCTGTTCTATTGCTCGAGTGCATATTCGCCGGAGAAGAAGGCAAGCGGGGATAGGCTCCGTCTGTCCATGGAGACATGCGACGGTCTAAATTGTTCATCGCGCCATAGCGTGAGCGCTTTTGGGTCGAGCTGCCCTCATAGTTGCTGTCGGGCACAGCGGTCGTGATGAGCAGAATCTCCTCGCTTCCAGCGGGGGTGCCGGTGACCATTTTTGTAGAGACTCCGTCGCTCTCATCAATCTGCCAGGTCAATACCTCCCCGGAGGGCGATGTGATAACGAGACGGCCTTCACAAGAAAAGCTGAAAATACTCGTAGCTAAATCGGTAGAACTTCCATCCGAACGGGAAGTCGAGGTGATGACCTCTCCAGTAGATTGTTTGTATCCGATGTAGACTGTCGCCGAGTCGACTTCTGTTGCTAGGTCGAAAATTCCATCTGAAACCTCCTTCAGATGAAAGACAATGTTCTCATAGTATACCTGGTTGGCCGCCGCAAGTTCTCCATCTGGGTCATCCGTGGCGCCGGACTTGGCAGAAGGGAAATCGCTGTCTTCCAGAACACCAATGCCGCCATTCTTCGGTACAAAGCGGTTTCCGGCATTGTCACCGATCCTGAGAGTGGCAGTAGCGACACTGTCAGAGTCTATGACGCAGGACGGCGAGGCAGTTGCACTCATTACCAAAGAATAGGTACTAGTGGCAGCGACCGTGGACTCGGCAGTTGTCGTGAAAGTAATGGGCAAGGTGACCTCATAATAGGTATAGTCGGCCGTGTTGAAAGTGCTTGTGTCCGTAGATTCGGAACTGCTGTCCGTGGTTGTCACTGCATCGCTACTTGTGACGGAAGCTGTGTTGCTGTCCGTAGTTTCGGAACTGCTGTCCGTGGTTGTTGCTGCATCGCTACTTGTGACGGAAGCTGTGCTGCTGTCTGTCGAGGTAACCGTGTCCTTGTCTGTGGTTGTGGCGGCATCACTGCTTGTGATGGTGGCGGTATCGCTGTCCGTAGATGTAGGAGCCTCGCTGGATTCTGTCACCGAGGATGAAGTACTTGATATACTGGTAGATTCATCCGAGCTATCGGTCGATATACTTGTAGATTCATCCGAGCTAGTACTGCTTGACAAGGACTCGCTAGCGGTCTCAGTGGTCAGAGAAGAGATGGAAGCAGTACCGAAGCTGCTCGAAAATGATGCAGAGCCATTGACCGACAGTGAAAAGCCACCGCTGGGCGTCGAAGGGTAGCTAGTAGGGTTACCGCTAGGTTGACTGTTGATCGTGACCGATCCCGAAGCCGAACCACTGAAAGAATACGGGCTAGCGGTACCATTCTGTGGCGCAGACGGGAAGCCTGAGCCAGATGGGATCGGATGAGAAGCTGAGCCGTCCAGAGTCGAATCCGAGGGATGAGGATCATGATGGCATTTTCCCGGTTTTCCTGCAACGCCGACAATGGCTGCTGAGAAAGCAACCAGTGCAGGCAGTGCTGAGTTGATCGCGACTTTCATCGTTGATCTGTTCGGATCAGTGATCAAGCTGTCTGGCGAGAACAGGAAAGAGGTATGCGTGGTCCCAGTCGCCGAACACCATTAAACACTGGAGCGCTCAACTTGGGTATATGTATCTCTTCATTCTTCTGTCAAAGCGGCACTAGCATCAAGTCCATCAAAGGGTCTAGTTATTGCCGGCAGAATGCGAGGGTATCGTGGTCAAATAGCGTCGCCATGCTCAGCACTGAGTGGTTGAAATCCGCGATACATGGGTATAGGCCTAGCTGTTCAGCTCACATCCAGAGTCGCCGCCTTGTCGCAAACAGCTTGGGGACCGCTTCCTTTCTCCATCTCTAGTATGGCTTGGATTCTTCTCGCAGCGAAGCACTCCTCGAAGCAATTTATGTTTAAATTTGTGGCTGCTATAGAAGGCTGATTCATACAACACCCCGCAACCGGCCGATGGAAAGGGTCACGATCTATCAAAGGAAGAATCTTTCCGATTTGGGTCTATTGTCCGAAAGCTAAACTCAAATAGCAAGTTTTCGGAGAATTATGAACAGCACTATATGATCGCACCGTGCCCACCTAGGTTAGTTGTTCAGCTACTGCTAACTTAGCTTTGTTCGTGGGTTTCTTTTCAGCTCGCCACAATTTACAGCTGCCCACTAGTTCCTTTCCCCCCCTCTCCGACAACAGCACGGTGTCGGAATCCCTTTTCAACATCAATGTAACCCTCTTTAGGCATTTTGCGGGTAGACATACCTCGCAAGGAGAAAACGCAGTGACAGGTCTATAGTTAATTTTTCTTCTCTTCGAATGTTAGGTGTTAGTTCTCCAGTCAATCGTCAGTCTGGAGTGAATACATGCAATCAATCGGCTTTCTCTTGACGCACTCTCTGCACCTACTTTCCGACAACACAGAATCAATTCGCAGTCGGGTTGCGTTCTGCGCTGCCTGAAGGGATTAGCGGTGTCATCTGCCGCTGCACCCAATTGTACAAGAGCAACACTTTGAGTGAATATCCCGTCATGTCAGGAGACGCAGTTTCACCTAGACATATTGTTCTGCGACATGGGATACATGCAGAAAAACCAGTGACTTTAGTCGATGTCGAGTCCGAAACAGATATTGGCCAGGATCGTTCAAGACTGGCGACGGGAACATACAATATTGACGTCGAACAGCCTCTGGATCTTCTACATGCAGAAACCACAAAGCTGGACCTTGACACTCTGAAGGTCAATGGGGAGTTCGGGAAGAATATGGCCACCAGATTAGGAAACGGATACTCCCTTACGAGATACCGACTTCAGACTGGAGAGGTTACAGTAGCCTTGTACAGAGGGCCACTTGTTTCAACGGAAGTGGCATATCCCCTCCGACCAGGCTGGGATGCACCTTCGATGCGTGGCGCCGATCGACAAATCTTTGAACAACAGCTTGGACTGATAGACTTGTCCTATTCCTCAGCTTGGGAACTTGGCAAGACATTGGCTCTGTCGGACAGATCTTTCATGGTCGCGTTGGCGCGTGTAAGGCGGCAGATCCAAGAAGCCAGCGTCGGAGGTGCCGAAAGGGAAGGGATGGAGAAGAGAACTCTTCCTGGAACCGAGCTGAGGTTGCCGGAGTTTCTATTTACCAGCAAAGCTTCGTCGACAAGTGATGCTTCCGACAGATGGCGAACCAGGCCTGGAAAATTGGCGAATACGTCTTGCAAATCCATAGACGGAGATGGAAATGAAGAAAGGGGACAAGATCTACAGCATCACCTGAACCTGGCTGCTGAGGAGATATCAGGGTCTTTGCAGGATGCTACTACTCCATACGACGAGTTCAACACACCACGTTCCGCCGACTGGATGGTGGTGCTCAAGTGGATATTGGATAGGATGTACTTGGCAGGTATACCTGCCGAGTACATGATCAATGATCCATCTCTTTTACCTATGGAGGGCATTTGGTTCTTCGCGATAGACCGCAACTGGATCGACAGCTTGATAGATGGTGCCCTCAGTGTCGCAACTCATCTGGAGAGGGGCGATGCCACGATCCGACGAGCCATACAGCACGCAGTCAAGCGTTATCTCGCTACAGAGAGCAACGGCCTGGGTCGACTTCCACCTGTACCTCGATATGGTCTTCTACTCCGATCAGTATTTGTCAAGATGTTACCAGATATGGTGGTCAAGACAGAACCGCCGCCTCCGGAGAAAGAACCTGTACTCATCCGCAAAGATCTGCTGGGCACGGATGTTATGATGTGTCTCTTTGACAGACTTCCAACTGAGGGTTCATTTGAGTCCATTTCCTTCAGCCAGCCACCACACCAGCCTTGGCTCTCAGCAGCCGCGACGCTTGGGAGTAAAGAAATTGACATCTCACTCAAGACTGTGTAGGGCTCTGGGCTTTGAAAGAGAAGCGATTGTTCATTTCATGGTGGATGATAAATGATGGCTCAGATGGAGCATGGAGGACGTATGTACACGCGATGGTCAGCTCAGGTGCGGGGCTACATTGTAAATTACCCCCCAAGAATGTTCGCCTATGGCAGTGCCCCGCCCAACAACTTCGAAAGACCAAAAATCTTCTCTCGTGCAGTTTCTTTGGCCCAGCTAATGCAAGAATGTGGCAGCAGTCGTTTCAACAACTAATAATCATATGTATAGGTAGGTACAAGGTACCTACTCTCATATTCATCATCCAATCCGAAGCCTAGATAGTTGGGGTTGGAGCCCGGAATACTACACGATAATGCCGCGGCGCCACCGATCTGCCGCTTGCTGCCAACGCACTGTAAGTGAGCACAAGGGTGCCATAGCCTGCCGCCATAGCCTGCCTACATCGAAAAACACCATTCAAATTCGGCTATACCATGCATCGTGACAATCCGTGAGCTACCTAGCCAATGAGATAGTCAATAACTAGGTACATAGATAATCTGAAGGTGTGTACTACTTTACGCCCCAAGCTTGGAGTCAGCCTTCTATAACAAACACTTCGTCGGCTTGCAGACGGCAGTGCTTACACCGAAAAATCGCTAGTGTTCGAAAGGTTGGGCTGGAAAGAATCTCGGTTCAAGTATAACAATATGTTGATGGTCCGGCTGCGTCTGTCATTCATTTCCATTGGAGGTGAATATTGTTGAAAAGCGCTCCCATCAAGAAATACTACTGCCCCATTTTCATTACACTCAATTGAAGTCATGGACCCTTTAAGCGGTGTCGCAAGTGTTTTCGCAGTCGTATCACTTGCCGTCCAGTTGGCGCAGACTGCCAAGACCATAAAGCAAATTCTTGATGTAGTTTCTCACGGTTCAGAGGGAGCTACTCGGTTACGAGACGTTGTTATGCAAGTCTACTACATCGCCTCAAGTGTGGAAAATCTACTCGACCGGCAAAGATGCCAAGAAGACACTGGTCAATACATATCGAATCTGCACTCGGCCCTGCAGTTCTGCAAACGAGAGCTAGCGAATACTGAAGATATCCTGCGCATAGCCGAGAAGGTTGAGAAAGGGAAGACGCCTATTATACGAGGCTGGGCATCCGTTCGTCTGGCGTGTACGTCAGATCAGCTCGATAAGTTTGCCGGCAGACTGGAGCATGCTGTGTCATTTCTAAATGCCAATCTGCTATTGAGCATCACGTAATTCGTTCACCCCAAGCCCTGTCAAATATGGATTCTAACTCAAGCAGGCACTCAAATAGGACCCTTCATTCCAAGCTCGACGTGTTCGCACAGAACTTCTCCCTTAGCACCAGAGAAGGGCTGGTGGAGAAGATATCATACAATGAAAAATCCGAAACGACAACGACTGTCACGAACAATATCAAAGTACCCACTCAAGGCAGTGCACTCGCCGCATCCGAACGGGTTGCGTGGTGCTTCGGCGAAAAGATTGAAATTCAATACTACAAACTCAATGGAAGAAAACGGTCGCATTCTCTATCATTCCGGATGGCGGCTTACAGAAGCAAACTACTGTCTTTGCAGTTGGCAGCTTGTTCTGAATGGAGCTTCCCGCTATCATTGGGCGTTTCCATGCGAAATCGCATTCCGGACGATGCAGCTATCTTGAGAGCCTGCAAAGATGGTAATGCTTATGGGGTGCAGATGCTGCTGACAACAAATTCCGCGAGGCCTAATGATATGACCTGGGACAACGTCACACCACTTAGTGTATGTCTTGACAGGTACAAGCTCTATAGCTGAAGCTAACAATCATAGGTGGCAATTTCTAATGGCAATGAGGAGATTGTACAGCTCCTTCTTCGACAGGGCGCAGAAACTGATCTCCCAAGCGGAAAACTCTACAGGTAGGAGTTTCCACCTCGCTGTCATTGTATTTGCGACACTCACACAAGTCAGCTCTCCCCTACAGGTTGCAGTCGCCCACGGAATGCTGAATATTGTACGCATACTTATGGCACACGGGGCCGATCCCACTTATTGCTCCGCCGGGGCGTGGTCTGTCCTGCATTATCTTTACGACCGGGATGGTACTGTGACAAGTGCCGAACTCGCAGCTGTGCTCGGCTACGATTTGATCTTCGATGAAATCAAAGACACGCAGGGTTGGACCGCTCTGCACAGATGTGCAGCATTTGGGACGGCCAGCGACATAGGATACCTGTTCCGCATAGGTGCTTCACCATATCCCGAACGTTACATCACGAACCGAGGATGGACTCCCATTCACATAGCGGCTTTGATGAACAATACGTCAACCCTCGAGGCACTGATCGGCCAGGCTATAAATGCAAGGGTTCATACGGATATGGTCTCGCGGAAGCTCAACGCCATAAACTTCGTCGATATCCATGGCTGGACCGCTCTACATGTAGCTGTATATCGGGGCGCTTCATCTACCATAGAATACTTGCTGCGAAATCATGCTGACCCCCAACAAAGAACATATCATACTGCAGGCTGGTTTCCCCCAGGAAACGAAGGACGAGCACTTGACAGCATTGACATCGCGAGATTGAACGGAGAGAAAAGCCTCTTGCACTACGTTGACCTACTGAGAGATGCAGGGTATGAGGTGACGAATGATGGCGATGATATCTTCTGGGAATCTGCCCATGAGATTGGTAATATTTGATGCGGCTGAAACAAAAAGGGCGACAGTAAAACACCATGCTTGAGGGGAATAGTACTTGAAATGAGACAGAGCTTGACGATGGCTCTGATATATGGAAAATGTATTGCATGAAACTCTTCTCTACACTAGCATGAGCTTGGTGTGTAGCTCCCTGTCACGTCTACCGCTGCGCTGGCAGACCAAAAGAGAAGCTCCACTCTGGTAGCGACCTAGGTAGGCTATCAGCGTGGATATAGACGTGTGGACCATTTCGCACTCACACTTTTGCGGAATGGCCAATATTCGTACGCAACAAATTAATTTATAAATAGCAGAACTATAAACCAACGTTCCATTGGCTCCCGCTGTGTCACTCAAGGCGTACCGCACGAGCCAGCCACGCTGTGGCGTCACAGCACCAAGAAGTACCAGCAACTGGTGTCCGAACCAAGAAGGAATATCGAAGATGATCAACACCTAGGAGGTATTAAAAACTGGATTGTGAACAGGCATATTCAATGACCCTTCGCATTGTGCCATTCGAAGTAAACCACACTGCTCAGCGGCCTCTCAGTGCATGAAGAGCTTCCATTCGAGACTTGGAGCTTCTGCAACCTTGTCCTGCTGGACAATTGGAGCCGCATATGCAGCCATTTCCTCCTCTGTGAAGTTATTAGACTACATCATAAACACTCTGCAGGATACCGTACCTGAGTTCGTGCCTGCTCATGTCGTCGGCAAAGACCAGTGTCCACCAGCCTGTAATGAAAGATTCTCCCTGTGCCATTGTGAGATGTCGGCAGTCAAGTTGTATTGATGGCAATGACAGAGTCGTCGATGTTTCGGTCTTGTCTTGTAATATCACCAAGAGATCCAACCAGGGCTCATTCGTCGGTGGGTATGAATGGGAGAAACGAATTATGATGAAAAGTAAGCAGACTATTTGTAGAATGTAGATAGGAATAACTGGTGACAAACTCGACCAAAAGAAAAAGGAGCCGATGTGAGAGAGAGACAGATGCCTACTTATGTTTGGAAGCAAAGGGCATGATGGCGAATACAACTAGTTTGATACTCTCGCGACCATGATGGTGGACTTGCGAGAACCTCCATCCACGCACGTCACACAATGATTTGGATGGGCAAAGCAATAAAGAAACGCAGCGTCCATTATCCGGCATGTTGGTGCTATTGAGATCAATGTTCACATCGGCTATTACGGCATAGATGAAAGCAAGAAATGGTAACATATCTCAGATTCAGCTTCCGTGGAACATGTACAGTAGCTCAGTAAAGACACAGGTATTCTTGGAATAGCCACGACGCTGAGAACACCACGATTTGTGCCAGCCTTTATTGCGTCTGGGGGTTACGTGCGTTCCAATCGGCATGCTCGGTTCACAATTGCCAACATCTTGTGGTCAAACGCGCGCTCTTGGTACCGGATGGAACGATATGGTCCATCAAATTGGCTCTCCTGCTCGGATGTCTGGATCACGCAGGATTGGCCTCTCGAATGTAAATTCGCCGCTATGTAAATTCGCCTCTTGAATGATCCCTGAGGATACGGGTGCTGTCTTTGAGATCAAAACCCACAAAGTAGGAGTGAAGACGAAATAGTGTGGCACTGAAAGAGTTTGATTAAGTATCTACGAAGTCCACAGCAAACAGGTTGTGTTGTGTGTGCCACAGCTCGCGCCCATTTACTAGCACAAATTGTGCTACAGAATGGGACTTCTGCCCTTGCCTATTGCTTCACAGCCACTGATACCGCGTATGCGTGGCGGAAAAGCCAGAGCCGCTCAATCATGTGAAAAGAACAGTTTGTTTTATTACGTTTATGACATTTGTAGCATTGAAATCTATGTATCGCGATGCGCTGGATCCATGGGTACTATTCAAAACTTTCAATTCCACCATCAATTTTACTGTTGCAATTGATATAAGCATGTTTACAAAGAAACCAGCGCGAACATGACCCGAATCGGCCCGCTATAGTGGTCCAAACTCGATATTTACACCCGTCCCTACAAATCTTTCATCAGTGAATATGGCATGCTCTTCTTGGAGAGTTTTACTCACCTCGTCAAGTTCGCTAACCAGACTATTCTGACTCATCGTAAATCTGCATCCATCTCACGCATGTGGATCATCTGGTGGCAGCTCAGTGCGTCTTCCATACGCCGTTGTATTCCGGGGCGGAGGGTAGGGCATAGGGTCCTGGTCGTCTTCTGCCAACATGTCGCCAGATCCAAAGTGCATCCCTATTTTTCTCTGTTTTCTGAGCCATTTAGAAGAGAACAGATTCCTTCTCCAACGCCTGAGTAGCCACGGTGCATAGTCCTTAGATATCCAAGGTGTATACTCGAAAAGCTGGTAATGCCAGAAATCTCTCTTCGACTTCTCAAAAATGGACTCAAGCGCTTCCAATGAAAGTTGGCGGGTTTCTTCGACGAAGAGAAATACGAGCACGAATGAGATCAAGTTGAGCACGGCAAAGACGCCCAGAAGTCCTGGACTTGTGAGCCAGTATAGAAGGCTGTTCATGGTGAGCCATTTTTCGCTTGATGGTGAATAGGTATTTTCACTTACACTGGCAATAATAGTGTCAAAAGTCCAGCAAAGAAGAGATTCACAGATATTGCGAAAGCGCAGCCCTGTATTGGTAAGTGGGAAGCCCGAGCGTCTGAAGTGGATTGCTGTCCAGCGAGAAGATTGACTTACTACTTCGCGGTGTGACAAAGGAAAACTGCGCGGCTATTAGTTGAAGTCTCAAGCATACCACCAAGATTTCATACGTACCTCTCTGCCGATAATGTGAATGGTACTGGACCTGTTGACATGAGAATAAGATCAGAAGGATGCATTGTGTCTACTGACCTAATCCTGGCGAGTATAATGCCGCATGTACTGCAATTAAGTGTTAAAATGGCTTTAATGAGTTTTTAGACAAACGACTCACAGCACAGAAACACCGCGACAAGTGGTGTGGTTATTGAGATAGCCTTCTCGTTGTGAATGATTGGCGCAAATGATGCCGAGGCACCTCCCATCATGACTGCCATTGGCAGCAGTGTAGCAAGCACCCACTTACGCCTCCCGATCGTATCAATAGTACGCCATGCCGGTATACCAAACAGGAAATTGACGGCACCTGGTGGCAAATGGTCAGTCCGTCTTGTAGATTTGTCTAGCGTGCCGACGGGTATTCGTACCGAAACCGATACTGTAGTACATGGCCTGAACTCTTGTGATGCCGATGTTCGAAAAAATGACACCTTTGAGCCATTAGCAACGATTTACTTAACTCTTCTGGGAGCCTTACCTGAGTAGAATGCAAGAATGTTGACTAGCGTCATTGAATTAGCTTTTGCTTCTAGGTGGCCTGGTCAAACATACTCCCGCACAGCTGCTGAGACAATGCCATGATGCAAGTGCTGATGAGGGCATTTCTCAGTCTTCGGACCAAAAACAAGTCTAGATATTGTTTCCCAAACTCCAGAAACCCAATCGAAGTCTTCCGAGACTTTTTTTCGACATCTTGTTTGACATACAACGACCGATGAAGTAGATAGATGTCTCTCATTGCGATGAGCTTGTTTGTGTTTAGTCGTGACCATTTGATTGACAGTCATTATGGGACATACCTCACATCTTTTCAATCTCTTCAGTACCATGTACGCTTTATATGGGCTGTATCGATGGCTCTTCATGTAATAACGTGGACTTTCAGGACAGATGCAAAGTGCCAAGAGTAGAACCACAGAGGGTACGATCGGAGCACCAAGGATGAAAGCGAGCGTTGTTTGGTCATCCTCGATGAAGGTGGCAAATATGGCGTTGAATACAAATCCAACCATTATTCCAAAGGCGACCCTTCAGTAAATCATCAGTCAGAGTGGACCTGAAACTTGACAGAGGGTTTCATACCAGAGTTGCCAAGCAAGGAGTGAAGTCCCACGCCAATATGAAATCGCGGTCTCAGACGCCAACATGGGCGTGTTCACCGCCTTGATGCCCATGCCTAAAAAGAAAAAAAAAAAGGTCAGCTGAGCCCTCTGCAACGTCTGTAGTGCTACCACAAGTGATGACATACCCATCCCATTGATGATCCTCACTATCAGTAGAATCTGCCATTTGGGTAAGGCGGTGTTGATGGTGACAATAACCGACATGAATATTGAGGTAAGAAGGACCATGGCAGCAGCAACCGTCATCGCTCCTCTGCGACCAAGTCTGTCACTGAGTGGCAATGCCATCCAACATCCGAAGGCCGCGGCGGCCAGAAAGGGTGTCGCATTCGTAACACCTAGGATCCAATCACCGTTTGATGGACTATTTGGGAATGCTTCCAGCATGGGCTTCTGAGTTGAGGAGCTGATATCAAGAATGTCTCGATACATCGATGCACCATTGATGGATGACTGAACATGGCCCTGGAGCAAAGCAGCCAAGGATACTGTGAGTATAACAACAAGCATGCCTGGCTCAGGAATGACAGAGTCATGTTCTTTCCGCAGAGCCATTTTCTCTTCGTCACTGAGGTCGATGAGGCCTGGAGTCATTGAGTAATCATCTTCAGGAAAACGCCAAATGGCCTCATAAGTCTTTGGATGTTTCGCCACTCTTGCTGCCCTCAAGAGTCGATCATAATGGACCTGAAAGAGATAAGTCCCGTGAAATTCCAGGACGTCCTGTGGAAGGTCTTCATCTCGAAGGTCGCCTATGTAGTTCCGAGTCAGCCTAGTCTGATTGAGTATGATTGTCCATTTGCGACACTGGCTCGAGATCGCATTGGACACCACTGTTGATGAGGGCGTGCTCACGTAAAGTGTCTTCGAAAGGGGCATCTACGCGTGCGGCTCGCGATCTGGCTTTGCTTCTCGTGATCTTGGTCCACAGGCATTCAACCATGCGCTGCGGTCTGAAAAGAAGTTTGAAAGGTTCTGCCATGGTCATTTTTGGCGATGGTGGCTGCAATTGACGTGGAGACCAAGCAATGTCGGGATCAAGAGCACGTAATTAAGATTGTGAAAGAAACTCTCACTTTTTGAACAAACAGTCCTCTACACAATACTCTCTAGGTGCCTAGGCATAAACCGATCTTTTGCTGAATTTGACCGTGATCATGGGAGCACTAGAAAAGAGAGCACCTTCGTTCCTAGGCAATCTGCCGCCGTAACGATTTTCCTATGAAGGTGGCAGGAATCGTACGGTTGAATTCAGACAAGGCCCGATTACTAAAACGCGAGATTAGCTACGTGAAACATTACCCAAAGGACAGAAACTCTTTTGGTCAATAATGCAATCATAATGACGCCATCTACTGCCAAGTTTGCGATGCCAGGGCTGTCGGCAGAGAAAACAAGCTGCTTGCCATGAGCACATGATATGGGTTCATGAAAAGCACAATTTGTGCCGTTTTGAAAAGCGCGTTGTGTGCCGCTTCTATGGGGCTGCTCTGTGTTGAAGAAGACAGCACAAATGGCACGGTATTCGTGGAGCACAATCTGTGCCGTTGCTGTAGGATAACCCTGTGGCGCTTCTAAAGCTGCAGAAACAAGAACGGAGATGTGCTCCGCGTCCACAACATCCTGCGAATAAGCTTTGTCTAAACTAGGTGATTAATGTGCCCTGCTCAGCTGAAAACAGGGTATATTGAAACATCATGACAGCAAATGCGCCCCTGGTGGCTCCCTTTCGCCAATCAACACCTCTGCAAACTGGCGCTGCCGTGGAACCTGACTTCGATTCTTACCTTGTCAACTTCGGAACTGTCGGATGCGAGGTTCTTAACAAAGATGAAAGGGCAAAAAGAGGCACGAAAAACTGTGTTCGATCAAGGTCTAGACACTCTAGGCGGGCCAAATGCTCACGCTGCACGGGCAAACACACCCACGTTAGCCGGGCGAACGATTCACACTGATCGGGCGCACCATTTGCCACAGTTGGGCGAACCATGCAGATGTGGCCGGGCAACCTGGTAGATTACCAACATTTGAGTAGGTACCTAGGTATGTATTGCATCACTTCCAAGTTGGCATGGAAATCCACTGGATTGAAAGAACCGAACCCCATGGGGATTTTGTGGAGACTGGGGAACATTTTTGAGATGGACGCACTCCAATATCGAGTCAATCCAGGGAGTAAATATCGTCGCGGCCTGCTCGCTTCCTATTTCTATATTTGTTCCGATTACTGCACTCTGGTCACTCTTCGAAGTAGAACTTGATCTGGCTGCAACACAGCCTTACGCTCATTTCAATACATTATCTTCTTTGTCGGCTCGGACAGCAAGACCATACTCTCATACATGAATCTCGGTCCGCTCCGACCCGTTTTTCCATACAGAGAATTCATCAAGTTGCGCCATGCCTGATACGACACACAAGCCTGAACAACAAAAGGAGCGAGAGTGCTTCAACTTTACTACCACCACGCTAGCCGACACTCTGTTTGATCCAACATCTTCGATACCACTATGGCAAAGAAACAAGCTTTTGCAGGACGTTCTCAAGTCCATGGGCGAAGCGACTGTCTCTGGCCAATCCATACCCCGAGAAGTCGTCTACGCAAAGGTTTTGGACATGGCATGCAAGTCGAGAATGACCACGAACCCACTCCCTGGCGACCAACTACTCGAGTTGAATCTGCAATATGTCAATCTCCTCATGGACTGCGACAACCTGGGTAGTGTCAAATTCCCGCCCCATGGCCTGGAAGATTTGGTATCCCTCAAGAAAACACATCTACCAAGCAAGAAGAGGGGAGAGCTATTCTCCAAAGTGGCTCTATTATTTCTGAGGGAGAGGGGTCCTCACTGCTTGCAGATGGCCAAGGAATACCTTCACCTCGCTTTGGACGCCTATCTGATGACCAAGCCTTACGACAAGGAATCCATTCTGCCGGTTGCTCAAGACCTAGCCGACGTCCTTGAGTTGCAGGGTGATATTGGCCTTGAGAGCGAACACTTCGGAAAGGAAACCAGGATTCCGCAATGGCTTGCCGAGGGCGTGAAAACAGGACGGATGTCAGCTGCCAGACACTGGTGCGAAGCCAACAACTTCGACAAGGACCAGTTCTTTGAAGCGAACAAGACGCAAGAAATGTCACCTCTTGCAAAGTGTACGAAGGAGGAATACCGTGAGGCATTCATACCTATGCTCCGCTTCACAGCACGAACGGTCACTCCTCACCGAATGTCCATCATAGCCTCAGAGTTACTGCTCCTAGCCTCTGATACATGCAACTCAGACTTCGCGAAAGATCTGTTAGATTGTGGAGCAAAGGTCAGCACACTTGATGAACATGGCCGTTCAAGCCTGCATCGCTTGCTCCTATGTCGCAAATATGGCGAGTCAGGGGGTTTCCGACTGATGGAACTACTCATCGACAATGACCCGTCAATTCTTGACATTCAAGATGAGAATGGAAAGACTGCATTGACACTCGCATGCGAGGCTGAGTATATACGCAAGATCGACGAGCTCCTCAAGCATGGCGCCAATCCAAACACTCAAGACAGCCATCGCTGCAGTCCTTTCTACATTGCCTGTTCCAAGGGGAACAACGAGATGATAAGCCTTTTCCTCGACCATGATAAGACTTTCCCGCATCAGGAGGCCTTGCAAATCAATGCGCCCGGACCAGGGAGACAGACACCCCTCATTGCTATTGTCAGATTTGCTGGAAGGGGAGATTCCAAGGACTCTGGGTTGCTCCATGCAATCAAGCTACTCAAACAAAATGGTGCGGACCCAAACAACAAAGACTGTGAGGGCCTTAGCGCATTTGACTATGCAAATGGCTCCCAAAAAGCACAGATCAGACGCATTCTGAAACATACGACGTCGAGTTACGGACTGTCTTTGACTTCTCTCCTCTCGAACTCCCGTACCAAGTATCCCAATTCATTCCATAGCGGCTCTGGACAAACAACCAGTGGCGAACCTTCGTCGGAGAGGCAGTCGGGTCCGACCAGGCCAGTGGAGCATAATGAAGAGTCGGAGGCCATAAAACCGCATACTTTCACGGAACAGATCAATCGGTGAGCATTGCTTTCTTATTCTTTCGAGTGCCATGTGAAGTGATGCAGGGCTCAATGGATCATGCTTGGTCGCTGTGTGCTGTGGACGCCAGAATGTCAGGCTGCTCAGAAAGCCATGACCACGGTGCCTGAATCGCTTCTTGATGCATGAAAACACGTTTCTTTTGGTCATGGCCCAAAGTATATATCGCTGACTAAAGTTCTGCAATTCTTTGCTCAGATATCAGGCATATTCCGAAAGTGTTTGTGAAAACTCTTCAAATGGTCACGTCGAGTCCATCGAGACCGGTACGGATACAGCCGGGCCTTCTTGTCAAGGAGCGTCTGCGACACCTCCATCACCGCTCGGAAACGAAAGCCACAAGAGTGTAGAGAATAAGATCATCGCTGCTCCCGAAGCCGCGGATTTTGCGTCATTGAAATCATCTGATCCGGAAATCATCGAGGATGGAGTTGGGTTGCAGAAAAGCAGCGATGGTGGTGACGACACTGGGATATTTTCGGAAGAACAGACACCTGATGATTCCGACGACGATGCTTCAGACTGGCCATCGGATGGTGATTCCGAGGACCTGGCTAGTTTTCATGTTGTACCGCGCCCGGTGAAGAACCCAATCCTTGGAGGGCCCTCCGGCCTACGGCAATGTCCGCACCAGAACGTTGACAGCAACTACGCAGGCTTCCATGGAAACGCATCTTCATCAACTGATCACGCCAGCTACGGTATACCACTCTCGGGATTGGGCGCAAGAAATGCGACTAATCTGCAGAGAGGAGGTCCCCAGACTGACATAGAGAATGCCAGTCAACCTGGAGATGAGACTATTGGAGCCAAGTTTGCCTGCGTGTATTACAAGGCTTATCCTGTGCTGTTTCACAGGTGCATAGAACAGGCTTTTGCGAGAATCTCCGACCTGAAACAACATCTGCGACGACATCACTACGAGCAATTCTACTGCGCACGGTGCCAACAGACCTTTGAAAATCAAAGGTTGAGGGATGATCATAGTTTCCATGGGGGCTGCCAACAACGCGAGGGTGGCATATACGCGAGCTTGAGGATGACAGAAGAGCAAAAGCGTGCTCTCCGTAGATGCCCAACCGGTCAACGAGGCAACACAACCCAACAATGGTACACCATCTTCAAGTTACTGTTCCCAAATCGACCGACACCAGAGACGCCCTGGGCGAACTCAAATTCTTCAACAATATTGGATGTTTTCTCAACATTACGACAACAATTTCGTGGGAGTATAACGTCAGATCTCGTGGCTCGGATCCGTCAGGAAGGAGATGAAAGTGATCTGATAGGAATCCTTTGCGATTGGTTTGGCAGTTTCCTGGACAGCAATTCAGAACGACAACATAGCGCTCAGGACCTTTCTGGTCAATCCGTTCAACGAGATACACCGGGTGAGTAAGCCACCATCGAGTTCGGACTGTCTTCTGACCTGCGACTCCAGTCTCTGCTGCGACACCTTCATCCTCTTACAGTGTGGAGGCCGACCACATGCATGACAACCAGCATGGCAACCAGCATGGAGTTGCATACACTCAATCGCCATCGGCATCGCAAATCCCGCCGCCACCCGGATCCATATCAGCCAATGGTACTCCGCGCTTCCATCAAAGACCAATTCCTACTTTCAGCCATACGCAACAAACGCCTACAACGGTGTACCTCGGCCCGCCAAACCAGTTCCTTACTGCCGCAGCTGCATACCAATACCATATCCCCTCGCATGCCCAGAACGACATTCATCCCAACGCGAATTTGGCACCCCAATGGCCCAATCGTGCTCAGCAAGGTCATCCGGGCTCAGTCGGTCAAGCACAGAGCTTCCAAGCTTCAGATAACATCTTTCAGGGGGGCCATCAAAACACAGGTGCAATGTTTGGCAACTCCAACATGGTTCCTGCTTTCCCCCCAGATATTCTGAACAACCAAATGATGTATGGTCCAGGTCAATTTGGCATGTCACCCCAGCAAGGATACCCGATAAGGACTTCGCCCATGTTCCGTCCAAATGGAGGTGTTCAGGGCGGATTCCAAGAACCATCGCAAGCAGGTCAGGGAAGTCCAGCTTCGGGTCATCAGGGCGTTGATGCGGGCGGGTATAGTGAAGAGGGAGATGTTTCAATGCAGCGATAATTTCTGGGCGGATCGCACTCAATTCTTTCACCGATACCCAAAGCCAGCGTTTGGGGCTCGTTAATTGCTATTGGGAGTAGAGCCGTTTTCTTCTTCCTTTTTTCTCATTTTTTATCCTTTTTATTGTTTTAGATAAGTGACACGGCGTCATACGCGAGCAGGATACCCCACACACATACAGGATAAGCGCAAGCTATATAACCTAGTTTATTGTTGAAAGGGAGCTCGGCGGTGGGCAATACGCAACACAACGTCCAAGCCCCAAATGATAGTATTATGCTTACATACCTACTGTATATTGCTTGGTCTGTCATAACCATTAATTAATGCTAAGCCCCTTCAAGTCAACGGCACTGCTATGCCATGTATGCTTCTTTACTACCACTCGGCGAAACGCATCACCAAGCTCGTGCACCGTTCTCCGATCTCGAGGAACAGTATGGCCTTTGCCGTGGTCGAATATCTCGGCAGTGTCTTCATCGCACATGTTGTACAACGCCATGGCTCCTAGTATATAAGGATCGTTACATCCTATCACGTGCAGGGTCGGAACGTCGATGACACTTTCGCTCTGGTCGGCCAGCAACACTTGCACCTTTCCATCTTGAAGAGACAAGGGTGGCCAACCTGCAAAGAACACTGCACGCTGTAGAACAATTAGTCATCGCCCGGGTCCCGTTGGATCCTCGCATCTTCGTACCTTGATTCGTCTGGGTCGGCCCGTATCCTGCCATCGTCGACGTTCTTCCAATACCAAACTCGCAGCGGTGGTAGCCCCTTCGGAATACCCCAGAATGCCCTTTAGCATGTTAGCATGTGTGCAATTATACATGCTACTCGCAAGACTGACTTCAATGTCGGGATCAGCGTCAATGATATCAATCAACACCTGCAGAGCCTTCCGGACGCTCTCGGCAGTGTGCGACGCTCCGTCTCCCATCAGCTGCCTCATGGTCTCTTCCGCGCTGGAGCCTTCGGGGAAGTCCCGAATCTTCTCCAGAATGTCAAAGGCCTGGTGTCCGTCGTAGTCGAAAAATCGGTAGTGCGGACCTCCTCCGAAGAAGTCCTTGAAACCGTCGGGTGGCGTGGCGGCGTACGTCCCTTGGGTCCAGACGAACGCGGCGTCGCCGGCCTCCTCGACCTCGGCCACGCAGGGACCGAGTTGCACCTGGAACGTCTGTCACGTCGGTTAGCGGCGAGTACCCTATTACCTTGCGGAAAGCAAAGAAAAACATACCTCGGCGCTGGCGTAGGCACCTGGAAGACAGAGAAATTTCATTTTGCCAGTAGAACTGTGGGCTATGGTTAATGGTGGACAATTATCGGTGTCTTGAGGGTGGCATATATGATATCGACATCAGTCTTCCAAGACAATAAAACGTACTGTTTAATCATCTTAGCAAGATATACCGTATTCGTTTATACTCAAAAGCCCTGGACCATGGGTTCTGGTCTGAGTTGTTTGCCGTGATATGATTATGATCGGCCATGATGATGAATCTGAAACCTGTAATTTTGCTTGCACATGAGTGATACATGATTCTCTTCAGCCTACGAGCCATCAGTCAGTCACTGGGAGGCATCTCCGTCAAAACGTTCTGCCGGATATGATGTGCTCTGGACAAAGTGTTGCATGGGATGTGTGGGTGGGTAGTGCACGTAATTCTCGAGCGAATAGTTCATCACACGTGGACGTAGCGGATACATGCATGGCCTGACTTTGACCCCGTTGAAGCCAGATAAGGTCTTATTAACTTCCGCGGTATTCGGCACGTTATGCGAGTCTGTATGGCTGGACTGGACTGAGAATGACCGAAAACCCTTGCATGCTGTCCGGTGATTGATCTGTCAGTGGGTTTTCAAACAAGGGGTTTGTGAATCGTGGTGGGGTTTTGGTGCCTGTACTGTATTGTATACCTTTGCACGAGCGTACGTACACCCGTAATTTAAAGAGATTGGTCCACGCGGAAGAGGCTCGATTCGGGTATGATCTGTGATAATGAATATACTGCAATCGCTGGTGATGATGTATGATGCCTATAATCTGTACACAGACCGTACAAGACAAGCTTTCATGATCCACCTAGTCCAGGTACTAGTCTAGGCCTTGCAAGCGCTGCAGCCAAAGGCGCTGGCAGGTTCTGTGGGGACCATAGAGGTGTGATTAGCCCCCTACCAAACTGCCAACTACCGGCGCTAGATAAGGATTATCTGAGTAGTAGCAGTGTCAAACACACTGCGCTCTGCATGCTAGACGCGACGATCTCACAAACATTGGAGGGGAAGATATGTGATAGAGCATTGGCGTCATCTCAGAATACCAAGGATCTCCTGTGAACCTGATGTGATAGCAGGGACTGGCGACGGCATTTGCCGCGACTAGCAGTAGCAGAGTTGGTACTTCTGCGCGAGGTGCGAGTAATGTGGGATATCCGATTTCAGTTCACTGTGATACTAGCGCTATTCCAAGCAGTCGGAACCAATCAGGGTGCTGGTCTGGCCATCAAGACACCCATAATAGGAACAGGACGAAGATCAGAGATATGTTCCTTGCATATAACCCAACAGCCAGTCCACGAGGTCCACGGCAAATGCCGAATCCACTCTCACCATTGGACTCCCAATATGTTTCCAGATCATCATGGGGGTCCCCAATCATTATCGGCGGGGAAATACTGAGGGATCGTGTGGCTCACCGTTGCTAACTCGTGTCAGGATAGACAACTGGGGCAGAGTCCAGACCGTTTGCAGTACTTTTCACAATCCCCTTGTGATCCTTTTCCCCGTGGTGGCCTTGTGTAAGAATACGAAACTGGTAGCATTGGGTGCGCTAGATACATTGCTACAATGGTCAATCGATATAGTGCCCATCTATAGCTGTCAAGCCCGGAGACCACAAGATGGACCTTACAAGCCATCTCAAAAGGGTCAAATACAATGAGATGCAAGGTCCTCTTGAGCGCTAGGGTGAGATCAAGAGTTGATTGCCTACAGGTACACTCTGCCTCAAAGGCTGTATTGCCAACATATCTCGCCATTGTGAGACCTGGCAAAGCCGTGCTCGCGACCTTCGGGAAAGCACTCGTGATGATGGTCTTGAATACTCGCCACGAGGCGAGTAATTGTTTCTTCTATTACATTATGTGACTGTAAGGAATGGTTTTTGCAAAATTGAGTGTACCTAAGACTATGAAAATCCTCGGTGCAAGACCGACTCCGCCAAACGAAGGGATCGCAAAGGCGAAAACGAACAAATTCTACATACGATTACGAGCTGCCTTGCCCGTAACCCACCATTCTCGAGAATCATAATTTGAAGATTGCGAAAAGTCCTGTACATGTGCTCATGGTCATCCTCGATGCGGAATTTCCCGACCCTGATGGCCAGTACAACAAAAAACGAAAACGAACAACATTGCCACCATACGATTACGAACTGCCTCACCGTAAATCTGGATCTGAAGAGATTTGAAAGCCGATAGCCAACAGAACGAGTACTCATGATCGTCACAATATGGTGAGAGTTCCTGAAAGGTATTATCGAGACTCCAACGACGATACAAAATCGAAACAATATTCCAATTTCTGATGCCTCTCGATGATGATGTTCTGGCCGATTATCGTTTCTCAATACACATCGGTCTTCTTAAGCACAAAATAACAACATGACATCCTCACCAAGCAATACGGCTGCCGCCAATGGCCAGGCCGGTGAACTGCCACAGCTCATGCCTATTGCCATCATTGGCATGTCATGTCGTCTCTCAGGAGATGTCTCGACCCTGGATGACTTCTGGCAAATGGTGTCGCGAATGCGCTGTGGATGGTCCGAGATCCCGCAGGAGCGCTTCAGCAAAGATGCTTACCATCACCCCAATCCAGCAAAGAAGGGCGCCTTCAACACGACCGGAGGCTATTTCCTCAAACAAGACCCAGCACTCTTTGACGCGCCCTTCTTCAACATCACACAGGCCGAGGCCGAATCTATGGGTCTGTCATCCCCTATCCAAGGTCCATACTATGGCTAACATAACCCTTTAGATCCCCAACAAAGACTTCTGCTCGAGTGTGCGTACGAGGCCATTGAGAATGCGGGCGTTCCAAAGGAGCAGATCGTAGGCCAGCGAGTCGGTGTCTTTGTCGGAGGAGCCGCTTCCGACTATCGACTCGGAACGCTTCGTGACATGGAGCAAACTCCAATGTTTGATGCCACGGGCAATCACCAGTCCATCATGTCTGGACGCATCTCGCACTACTTTGACCTACGCGGCCCGAGTTTCACTGTCGACACGGCTTGCTCATCGTCACTGTATGCTCTGCATCAAGCCGTACAGAGCATTCGGAATGGCGAGTCCGAGCAAGCCATCGTCGCGGCATGTCACTTGAATCTGCAACCCGGCGACTGGGTGTCCATGTCCTTGTCCCGGCGAGTGGTGCCTCCGTGGGCATATCAATAAGAGTCGACCACTAACAAAGACGACAGACTGTTTTCCGACGAAGGCAAGACGTATGCCTTCGATAAGCGTGCCAAGTCAGGCTTCGCCCGAGGAGAGGGCGCTGGTGCCTTGATCTTGAAGCCTCTTGACCAGGCTCTGAGGGACAATGATGTGATTCGATCCGTGATTGTCAATACGGGAGCTAATCAAGATGGAAGGACGGTTGGTACGTGCTAGCGAGAACACTCGTGTATGTTATTGGCAAATACTTACACAAACGAAAGGTATCACATCTCCGTCGGGAGCGGCACAAGAGCAGTTGATGCGCGAGGTGTATGCCCGAGCAGGTATCAAGCCCGAGGACGCCGGCTTCGTCGAGGCTCACGGTACAGGAACCAAGGTCGGAGACCCGATCGAAGCCACTGCTATTCACAAGGTTTTTGGTCAAGGCAGAACACCAAGACAGCCGCTCTACCTCGGATCCGTCAAGAGCAACTTTGGGCATCTGGAGAATGCCAGCGGAGTTATCTCCGTCATCAAGGCGGCAATGATGCTCCAGAAGGGTTTTATCCTACCCAACACAAATTTCGAAACTCCCAATGAGAACATTCCCCTTGCCCAGTGGCACATGAAGGTGAGTAATGGATCAATAAATCCTAGCAGATCCACCAGCTGACAATGGAGGCAACAGGTTCCAGTTGCTCAACGGCCATGGCCATCCAACAAAAAGTACATCAGTGTCAACAACTTTGGCTTCGGAGGCTCCAATGCACACTGTATTCTTGCAGCACCTCCCGTCATTGATAAACCTCGAGCCGACCCAGATGGCCAAAAGGCCGAGCCACAACAGCACCAACGCCTTTTTGTCCTCTCAGCCAGTGACGAGGCTTCTGCCAAGAAGACCATGGAGCAGCTTACCATATTCTTGGAGCAACACCCAGAGGTGTTCCAAAAGGGACTGATGCGCAACTTGGCGTACACGCTCTGTCAACGACGGTCGCATCTTCCCTGGAAGATTGCAGTCACGGCAAAGTCCGCATCTGGGCTCGCCGAGGCGCTCGCATCTTCCGACGTCAAGCCTGTCCGGACGTCGCAGGCCCCCAAGATTGCCTTTGTCTACACGGGGCAGGGCGCACAGTGGCACGCCATGGGTCGCGAGCTACTCGGCCGCTACAAAGTCTTTAGCGATGTTGTCCAAGCAGCGGATGATTGCTTGAAGCGCCTCGGCGCAGACTTTTCTCTGCTTGAAGAACTCTCGAGAGACAAGGAAACCTCTCAAGTGGGCAAGGCGCACATTAGCCAGCCCATCTGCTCGGCAGTTCAGCTCGGTCTCACGGAGCTGCTCAAGTCTTGGGGCGTCACACCAGTTGCTGTGACTGGCCATTCCAGCGGAGAAATTGGTGCAGCGTACGCTGCGGGTGCCCTGTCTTTGGACTCGGCCATAGCTATTGCGTACTTCCGAGGCCAGGCAGTAATCAAGATGAAGCAGAGATACCCGGATCTCAAGGGCTCCATGATGGCAGTCGGCGCGGGACCCAACGACCTCCGACAGCTAGTGGCGCAACTCCAGAATGGCACAGCTGTGATTGCTTGCGAGAACTCACCAAGCTCGGTAACTATCTCGGGTGACGAGGCGGCTATTGATGAGCTAGCTGTCGAGATGGAGAACAGGCAGCTCTTCAACAGGAAGCTCAGAGTCGATGTTGCTTACCACTCGCCGCACATGAAGCTGGTGGCCGATGACTACAGAGAGTCAATCAAGGAAATCGATCCACAGCCAGGCAGCTCTGTACAGTTCTACTCGTCGCTGCACGGCAAAAAGGTCGAGCTCTCGACTCTGGACGCTTCGTATTGGGTTGACAACCTGATATGCCCGGTGCGATTCTCTACGTCGCTGCAGCAGCTTTGCGTGAACAGCCCTCCAGATGTGATTGTGGAAGTTGGACCACACGCAGCGCTGGAGGGACCAGTGAAACAATCTCTGAAGCAGCTTGGCCAACAGGCCAAGAAGATTGCTTATCTTTCCGCTTTGACCAGAAATAAGAATGCCATCACTACAACATTGGAACTCGCGGCAAACTTGTACTCCAAGGGTCAATCTCTGCGCTTTGCACAGATCAACTTGGAGGAGGAGGGAGACCGACCGCAGCTCATTTCCGACCTCATCCCGTATCCTTGGTCCCGCCAAAGGTACTGGTCGGAAAGCCGCCTGTCTGTACAGCATCGGCAGAAGCCCTTCCCTCGTCACGACCTGTTGGGAAACATGACCGACTTTTCCAACGAGTTGGCTCCCACGTGGCGGAACGTCCTCAGGACCGACGACATCCCGTGGCTGAAGGACCACAAGATGCAGTCTCTAGTGACGTTCCAGTTTGCCGGCTTTGTCTCCATGGCAGTCGAGGCTGCTGCCCAGCGAGCGAAGTTGCGAGGCATAGAGTTTGAGCGCTTCAGCCTACGAGAGATTCAAGTCAAGAAACCATTGCTCATGGAAGACGAGTCGGCATACGAAGTCGTCCTGTCCATGTCTCCTTTCCCCGAAGGCACGCGCTCTTACTCTGATGACTGGGACGAGTTTCGCATCTGGTCTTGGGAGCAAGGCAAGGGATGGATGGAACACTGCCGCGGACTTATCGCTGCGAATAAGGGCGGCAAAGCGAACTTGGTCAGCTCAGCGCACAGAGGCATTGCGTCTCGCAGATTCCAGGCCGGAGACAGGATATGCCAGGAAGACGTCGACGTCTCGGCCTTCTACGATGAGCTCACCGAGAAGGGCGCCATCTATGGGCCCGCGTTCCGCAAGCTGGAATCCATTCGGGCCAGCGACGGATACTCCATGGCCAAATTCGACGTGGCCGATACGACGGCGACCATGCCGATGGAATACCAGACTCCGTACTACGTGCACCCCACGCTGCTCGATCAGATCTTCCAGCTCTCCTTTCCGATCCTAGGCGCCGGCCGCTGCGGAATGAGCACCCTCTATATGCCCTCGGCGATACAGGAGCTTCATATCACGACAGACACGCCTTCCCTCGCCGGGTCGGAAATCCACGCCGTCGCGCAAGGCTCACCCGACTTTGAGACTCCCAAGGCAGTAGACTTTGTGGTTGACGCTCTCCTGCGACCGGATGATGAGCAAGCCATCATCAGCCTGGTCGGCCTGCAGATGACGCCCGTCAAGAGCGAGATCTCGGTCAACGATGATCCGCGCAAGCTCTGCTTCAAGATGCAGTGGGATGAAATCGACCAGGCCGAGGATGAACCTTCCTTATCGACAAGCCCTGCTTCTTCCGTCAGCGGCGGCGGTTTCGATTCTACCGGTAGATCGTCTCTCGTGGCCAGCATGGACGAGGCCAGTCTTGTCGCGGTCAGTCAGCACCTGAAAGCGTCCCTCCAAGAGCCACTTGCCGGCAACAATCCCGCAGAGACTCTGGGAAATGAAATCGGCCAAGCTGCCCATGTTGAACAAGCTTTTGAGCCCCTCTGGGCAAACAAATCCATCAGAATCATCTCTAGCCAACCCGAGTGTAGCTTCACAACTTACTTGAGTAAGGTTTTGTCCAGACAAACCGGAAAAGACTCCTCGCTCTGTTCACTCGACAACTTGTCTGACTTGGAGAATGTTCACATCATCATGTGTGAACTCGACAAGCCCATGCTCTCCAACCTGAGTCGGGAAGATTTCGAAAGACTCCAAAAGCTCCTCGTCTCTTCCGCCGGAGTGCTCTGGATCACAACGGGCGCCTATCTGAACGCTACCAACCCGACCGGCAACATGGCCGCGGGACTGACGAGGACGATTAGGTCAGAGACGGCTGCAAACATTGCCACTCTGGACCTGGACCCAGAGTCGCAGCTCCCCGTCGGTGCCCAGGCTGGACTCGCTCTCCAGGCTTTCGACAAGGTCTTCCACAGCGACGTCGCCGATATGGAATACTCAGAAAAAGACGGACGTCTAGTGGTTCCTCGAATCGTCGAGGATACCGAGATGAACGACTTTGTTCATCGCGAACTACACAGCTCCTCCCCATACCTCCAAGACTTCTCCCACGAGGAGAGGCGTCTGAAGATGGCCATAGGAACTACCGGGGCCCTGGACACCCTCCTATTCCGGGACGAAGAGACCTATTCCCTCGGAGAGCACGAGATCGAGATCCGCGTCGAGGCGACGGGCATGAACTTCAAAGACGTCGTTATTGCCATGGGACAGCTGCCGAGCCCGTACATCGGCATCGAGTGCGCCGGCACCGTCTCCAGGATCGGCTCCGCCGTCGCGCGCCTCGCCGTCGGGGACAGGGTCTGCGCCATGACCGAGGGAGCCTACAGCACGTTTGCGCGGTGCCCGGACACCAGCGCCGCCCAGATCCCGGCGGACATGTCTTTCGAGGTCGCGTCGTCCATCCCGGTCGTATACTGCACAGCGTACTACGGCCTCGTCGACCTCGGGCGGCTCTGCGCGGGCGAGCGCATCCTGATCCACGCCGCGGCGGGCGGCGTCGGACAGGCCGCGATCCAGCTGGCGCGCATGCTGGGCGCCGAGATCTACGCGACCGTGGGGAGTCCGGAGAAGAAGCAGTTCCTCACGGACACGTACGGCATCCCGGCGGACCACATCTTCTCGAGCCGCGACACCTCGTTCGGGCCCGCCGTCCGCGAGGCCACGGGCGGCGCCGGCGTCGACGTGGTGCTCAACTCGCTGGCGGGCGACTTCCTGCGCGAGACGTGGGCCTGCGTCGCCCACTTTGGCCGGTTCGTGGAGATCGGCAAGCGCGACATCACGGCCAACACCCGGCTGGAGATGGCCCGGTTCGAGCACAACGCCACCTTCAGCTCCGTCGACCTGACCGTGCTGGCCAAGGAGCGCCCGCGGCAGATGGGCGAGATTTTCGGCAGGGTCATGGATCTGTTTGGCGGCGGCGCGGTCCGGCCGATCGCGCCCATCACCGTGTTCAGCATATCCGAGGTCGAGAAGGCGTTCCGTCTGCTGCAGAGCGGCAAGACGACTGGCAAGCTCGTTGTCGTCCCCCGTCCGGGAGATCAGGTTCGGGCTACGCATTTGAAGAACAGCTCTGATATTTTCCGCGGCGACGCTACCTACATCATCGTTGGCGGTACTGGTGGATTGGGCCGGTCCATGACCAGGTGGATGGTAGGCAAGGGCGCCAGAAACATTGTGCTTCTTTCCCGTACCGGCCTCGTCCAAGGTCAAGTCGCCACCCTGGTGCAGGAAATGGAGCAGTTATCTGCAAACATTATTGTCAAGGCGTGCGATGTCTCTAGCAAAGATAGCGTGGCAGAGGTCATCGGCTTCTGCGCTGAGCAACTGCCCCCTGTAGCTGGTGTTATTCACGCGGGCATGGTGCTAAGAGTAAGTCTTGATCATCCCCTTCGCTTTCGAAGACAAAAGAGAAGACCATTTTGACTAACGAGCCTAGGATATCCTTTTCGAGAAAATGGCCTTTGACGACTACGAAGCCGTGATCCGCTCCAAGGTCGCCGGCGCCTGGAACATGCACGACGCGCTTTTAGAGACGCCCCTCGACTTCTTCATCGTCATCTCCTCGGCGGCCGGCATCGTCGGCAACCGCGGCCAGGCGGCCTACGCGGCGGCCAACACCTTCCTCGACGCCTTCGTCCGATACCGGATGCGCCTCGGCCTCGCGGCGGCAGCGCTCGACCTCACCGCCGTCGAGGACGTCGGCTACCTGGCTGATAATACCGACCGCAAGGACGACGTGCTGCGCAACCTCGGCGGCCAGAGCATGAACGAGGCCGAGGTGCTGGCGCTCGTCATGGCCGCGGTGCAGGGCCGCCTGCAGAGCTCATGCGGCGGACACTGCATGACCGGGCTGGACCTGGGCGATGGTGTGAACCTTCCGTATTTTGCCGCCGACGCCAAGTTCGAGCACCTCCGCCGGGCCCTGCCGTCCGCGTCAGCGTTGGCGGATCCGACGGCCCAGCTGCCGGTCGGCGTTGCCCTGTCCCGTGCTCAGTCTGGCGAGGAGGCCCTCGGCATTGTCAGAGCCGGGCTCGCCGGGAAGCTTGCGACGATTCTTATGGTGCCGGCGGAGGACTTGGATCCGGAGACGCCGATTACTAAGTACGGTCTCGACAGTCTCAATGCGATCGAGCTGAGGAATTGGATCACCAAGTCGCTGGAGGCTAATCTGCAGGTATTGGAACTCTTGACAAGTGGATCGTTGACGAATCTAGTGTCGATCATCTTGAAGAAACGAGCGGCTGCAAAGGAGTCGGCGTGATCGTGTGGTCTGGAATGAACGGTCGCAGGACATTAGGTGGAAGTCACATGAGATGTCATATCTATGGTGTGGGCATTGGGCAATGCATTATTGTGAATTATCTTCAAGATTGATTCTTAAATCATCTGCATATAGCGAAACTGTCGAGCCATAATTGTTTTTCGCTCTGTGAGTGTAGTTGACAGCTATGCAATTCCAGCGAGTCAAGTAGTAGTTTGGTCACTTCTTGCCGTCATATACCAATGAACCGTTCACATTGTAGATGTGTTTGTCTTTTGATGAGTCAGTTCACTGGGCTGCAAGGAGCTGGAGATCTTGGCTGGACTCTGTGCATACCCAGGTTGAAGAAGCGATTGTACACCTGTGTGCCGTTCCGGGCTGTGCAATACGCCCTTAGATAGAAGGGGCCGTAGGAAGCTATGCGAGCTTTGGAACAGCTGTAGAAGCCTTGTCCGCTACACATTTCCCTTAGCAAGTGAGGCACTGGACTAGGGAACATGCACACAAACCTTGGGTACCACATGAGAATGCCATCCATGTTGGTGATGCACGTGTTCAGATCCAGAGAGGCGGCGACCTGGGTTGTGACACCGTTCGCAGTCTGATCACACAAACAGCTCAGGACACTGGTAGTCTGAAGCGTGCAATTGTTGCAAGTAGGTGAATACTTGCGTCGTTCGAGTTCTCTCGCCTCCAGGCTATAGTCCAGCTCTGCTTCAGGTGCAGCAGCGGCTAGGACTACGGACGGAGTCGCGATGGCGAGTATGCTCAACAAAGTACTTGCACGCATTTCGGGCAAGTCGAGGATCCTCGAAGGACTGCTTGTGAAAGAAGTTATGATGTATATGATGCAGGAAAAGCCAGTTGCGATGCCTGGGAATCGTAAGGCTACTATCACAAGATGGAGAAAAGTCACTGATATTTATACCTATCACCCAACTCAGCAATCAATAAGAGAAAATAGGGGGGTAATCAAGAGACAACGGTTCCGCTATGTAACTTCGAACTTGACAGCATCTGTATCCAAACACTTGCTTGCGTTCTCTTGAAACAACTATAGGAACAGACGGTCCAGGCCGAGGAGTTTCCAAACATCTTCCCGCTCGCACAAAAGGTTGTCTTGGCATTGCGACTTCTGAATGGCTCATTAGTCTAGGGCTGAAAAGAGTCATGGGACCTCTTTCCAAAAAGAACTAGGTTTCCAACCTTATATGAGCAGCCGCATTCAGCTTTGGTAAAGTCAGGTATGTTGTCGAGTACCGGATCCCACTTGGAGATGCCGTCGCCGCATTCAAAGTTCGAAGTTGCCGAGTCGGCAGTTGGTTGTCGTCTCTCTTGGTTGTAAGGCTGGCGATTCTCCGCAATGGATCGTAGGTCAAGTGGAATTGATAACAACACGGATGGTCTGTTGGGAGAAGCTAGGAAGTTCCTGGAGATTAGTAGAATATATTGAGGTGTCATACAACGAGGTTTCCTGCGAGAACCTGATGACTTCCAGTTGATGTCATGTTCCTCCCATTGTTTCCTACTACGGGATGGTTACTTCCCTCCTAACCACTATTCTCTCGTCCGGTATCCATTTTGCGGCTTGCATTGGCCCAGGATCTCGGCTTTGCAGTAACGCTAGCGATTCCCGCCTTCTTACTTACTACCTAGGTAGTCATGTCGCTGCAATACTTGAAAACTGAGGGGCTTGACATGAGCCTTCCAGCTACGTGGAGACAATGCTTCAAGCTCCATGCCGCCTCCCTTATTGCTAAAAGCAACAATCGTAGTTTCAGGGCCATGGGGGGCACTCCACAGCGAGCATGTTTTGGCTTATCGCCAGCTTTCTCTATTTCTTCTCTCACATCATGCTCACATGATAGCTCGCGGCCAACGAGTGGATGCGATGCTCCAGAAATGAGGGTACAAAGACTTTATATGTTTCATTCAGAGTTGGAGTACAGCGGTCTTCTTACATGGTACACTATACTTACAAAAGTCTCCGTACGAACTACAGAATGTGCTTTGTCCAAAGGTCGCAAATCTAGCGCCTAAGAAAAAATCCTACATTCAGATGAATTATTGGGAACATAAAATTTATCCGAAATACAAAATTCATCCGAAATCTTTTGTACTATTTCTTGCAAAATAATTTTATTTTTGTTTTGACGGAAAAAGAATAAGAGAAGGCGTATCCTCGTCGACGCGACCTAGGTACGGAGACTTTTGTGAGATTAGTGTATCATTCTCTTTCGAGTAGCCTTGCAAAGATCTAAAAGTCTCAGGGCAGTTTTCACCTGGATGTGGCCGAAACAATGGGAAGCAATCCCCAGATGGATATAAAGACGGGACATACTAGTGATCTCGGGAAAGCATGCAGAAAGTCACGAGATTGAGCATAACGACTAAACGTCCGAAAGATTATCTTCGTCTTGGAGATAAGAGACAGTCCATGATAAGAAAATCAGCAACAATATCGCTTACGATAAGCCAGGCAGCCTTGTTTCTGACGAAAGCTCCGGTGGGTTTGTGTTACCCCAGCCTGATCCGGCATTGACTGCTACGATAGATAAAAGTCGCGCTTATTGGACAGGCATTGGAATCGATCGCGTCTTGCGCCGCAACGCGGGGCTGCGAAAATGTTTGCAGTCAACAGACCCTTCGCTGCCTACCAACATGAGGCTGAAGCGCCTTCGCGACCAATACGCAGCTTGAGAAGCTGGTGCGTCCACGGGTGAATACGTTGGAGGCTCCCCCAACTTCCTTGGTAGAGAAGGGGCACGAGACTGGCGAGCTACTTTGCCAGGCATTCTTTCAATCACTTTACGACCAACTTGAGTCGCCCGACCCCATGACATCTCGCGGCTAATGCTTCAATGATCCTCGGCCTTCGACTGATCAGCTGATGAAGTATGATTTCTCTACATGAACCAGTCTTTAGGGATCACACGTGCGAGGCGCTCAAGGGAGCGCTCAAAGGGTAGATTTAACTTCGACGGAGAAGTGGCAGAATATGCTCGAAGAAGTCCAGTCGGACGGGGGCCCCTCAAATGGTGTCCAGGCTTCCACATCTCAGAGTCCAGCCATGACGGCGGCCTCAACTTCTAACGACGTCCCTAATGCTGTCAACAAGCCACCAGAATCCAGTATACCACCGATGGGGGGTCAGTCGATCGAGACTAACGTCCCAGCTACTGTCGCGGGCCAGATCATAGGGAGCCAGGCCATCGAAGCGCAGGTCGAAGAGGAGAGACAATCAAGTCAGACTATAAGAGCGGAACCACTAGCCGATAGACACAATCTGTCTTTGTGGTTTCCACAGATTGATCACGACGAGAAGGAAAGCTGGCGCATATGGCTTTCAAGGAGGAGTCGTGCACTCATGTTGCAGATTGGCATCACTGTCTTGGTCTTGGTCGTCAACTTCACTCTGACCTTCATTGCCTTCTCCAGATACCCGAGCATGAACGGGGTTGGACTCATTTATAGCGGCGACTGCAGCACCGTCGCCCGACTGGACCAGTGGATTCATCTACTCATCAACGTTATGAGCACGGGGATGTTGTCCGCCTCAAATTATTGCATGCAACTACAGGCTGCCCCTACCCGCGCCGATGTCGATGCGGCGCATAGACGTAACAGATGGCTCGATATAGGGATACCAAGTCTCAGAAATCTCGGACAGATTAGGGGTTGGAGGATGTGCGGTTGGTTGTTATTGGCTTTCAGCTCCGTTCCACTTCACCTTTTGTAAGTAACCATATGTTTTCATCCGAACCATATGTTTTTATCCGAACCACATGTTTTCATCCGAACCACATGATTTTATCCGAACTAGTGACTGTGCTAATGTCTATGAACAAGATACAATTCGGCTGTGTTCCAGTCCTTGGCATCGAATGAGTATACTATCGCTGTGGTGGCTGACTCCTTCCTTAATGGAACAGCATTTAACCTTGTCGCCGCAGAACGGAACAGAGAAGGGGATTGGGGATGGGACGATGACAGGGTCAACCCGCCTCAGAATTACACAGACATCATCCAACACATGCAACAGAAGGCCATGTCAGGAGTGTGCGAGGAGCTAAATATCACTGCATGCTTCGATCTTTACGATGATTATTGGACGCCCCAAGGCAACGGACTTGTATTCGTCAAGAATGAAAGCGCGCGAACGGCCACAGATGACAGCTTGCTGATGTACGTCTCCATCGTTCCACGCTCCGACGACTGGGCCAAGAATATGTGGGCTCTCGGCAACGGAACTGGAAGGTTCGTGGCAGTCGAACCCGACGGTCCTGTGATCAGCTGGTACCTCGGCCCGCCACATTACGAAGTGTCGCACTGCTTGGTCGAGCCAAGGAACACGTCTGCGTCGCGGTGTCGCTTTGAGTACTCGCCACAGATTATGATCACTGTGTGTGTACTAAACCTGATCAAGGCAACTGTCATGGTCTGCATCTGGGTCATCAGAAAATGGCAGAGGAGGGACAGCCCCGGACAGACTGAAGACGAGAAGCAGCGTGTCATGGAGGATCAAGTGCTGTATACGCTAGGCGATGCCATTGCGTCATTCATGCGCAATCCGGACCCTACCACCCAAAGAATGTGCCTTGCTCCCAGAGAGGATTTCTTGCAATGCCGAACTTGGGCGAACAAGTTGCGAAAGCAGGATCCGACGCCTTCCCAAGAACCACGAGAATGGAAGGAGGATACAAAACGACGATGGATGTCGTCGGCAAGTTTGAAGAGGTGGTCCATCCTCCTACTCATGTGAGAAACTATCAATACTTAATAATCAATTTGAACATGGCTGGAGCTGACAAGCGCAGATGCGGAATCATCCTAGGGGTAGCCAGTGGCCTGCTGGGCATAGCGAAAGGCACTCTCGGGCACCGAAAAATAGATACCACGATATCTGGTTTCTGGAAGCTGGGATTTGGCCAACTGACACCAGTGACATACCTGGTCCTCGGGCTGCCACAGCAGGACCCGGCCGGTCTAATATCCAACGTGCTGATCGCTAACATGCCACAGCTCCTCGTCACCATCATCTATCTCTTTTATAATACCATGCTGAGCACCTTTCTCGTACAACGCGAATTCAGCCTGATGCACAAACCCGAGAAGCGCAAACCCCTCCGCGTCTCGGAGCCGATGGGCATCCAGCGGTCGAGCTATTTCATCAGTCTCCCTCTGCGCTACGGTATCCCGCTTTACGCGACCTCGGGTCTGATGCACTGGCTCGTCTCTCAGAGTCTATTCTTGGCTCGCATCACTGCCGTCAACCCTGAAGGTCAAGACGACAGTAAACACTCCTTCTCTACCTGCGGATATAGCCCCATCGCTACTTTTATCAGTCAGTCGCTCTTCGGCATTCCTCGACTTGTATTCATTAACGATTATCTGCTAACGCTCATCCTCGCTCTTAGCAATCCTGGTAGGGATAGCACTGGTAGTGGGCATCATAGGACTGGGGGCGAGAACGTACGACGGCACGATGAGTATGGTCTCGACCAACAGTCGCGCCATCAGCGCTGCTTGTCACGCGCTAGAAGGCGACCGAGAGAATGGCTACCTATTGCCCGTTCAATGGGGCGTCATTCAGGTCAAAGGTGATGTCGGGCGGTGTGCTTTCACGACCGCCCCGGACCACGAACTGCAGAAATTGAAGAATCTCCGACCCAAGTCGGGGTACATGTAGATTTTTTTCAAATTCAATTTCCAGGGGATATTACTTGAATAGCTACAAAAGAGAGATGCTGAAGAGCATCCTGATATACCCGAGCAGATGATTTGCGGTGGCAAGCGGGTGCCAAATTAAGTGAGAATAAGTATAAGGTGTGCTTGGTTACATGTTATCACAGCATATCATCCGATCGTCACGAATAATATTCGGATGAAATTTGAGAACAATTACAATTACATCCGAGAGCAAAATTGTCTGATATTTTTATGCTTTCTTTTATTCTCTTTTTGTTGCGCAATTAAGACTATCATGCGAAAAGGTACAGTATTCCCAGCGGATTTTAGTATAGGCGCAACCTCACTTTCTTTGTCACTCGATTGGGTGGGTACTACCTACGTCAGTGCGACAGATCCTTACGGAGCTGTTATTGTAGAGTATATCCCTATATAGGAGACTTGGAGGGGTGCTATATTACATCTTTAGTGTCAGTTTGGTGCACCCATAAAGTCCATTGGGATAAAAGTATCAGAACTGCGATGGTACAAGTTAATAGGCGCCCGGAGCAAAAGAATAGAGGCATAGATTTCATCAGAATAAAAAATGGGATTCAATGTTAGATTTTCTATCGGGAAGAATGACCAGATAGACAACTCAACTTCTTCACCCCTGCCAGTCGCGTTATTCGAAGGAGGGCCATATTACTACTTAGGGAACGCCCGCTGTACAACTGGGACTCGCGAGGTCGGTGCAGCCAAGTTGGGTTCCAAAGTCTGCGTCCGGGAGGTTGAGAGGTTGCGGCCCTCCAAACCCAACTAGAACGAGGTAGCATGTGCCACTGCCAAGGTCGAATATAAACTCCTGGCAAACAGAAGAGTCGTTGCAAATGTCCTCACAGCCCTGGTAGTCGTCTGTCACGGTGTATCCGGTCCAGAAGCCTTCAAAGCTTTGGTCACAAGATACCAGAAAAGTGCAGCCGCAGCCGTCGCCGCTCTGTTTGAATCAAGGTCAGCTATTGTCTGTGCGTCGGCTAGGGAAACAAGATACTCACGGGGGCTCCGCCGGTGTAATTGGCACCGTTTGCGACGAGGACGGTCGAGACTTGTGTGACCGTGCTCGTAGTTGTAGTCGTGATCGTGTCGATGACTGTCGTGCTTGTCACGGTGATGGCTCCCGTGACGACCGTATCAGTCTCCGTCACAGTCTCCGTCACAAGCGTGAGAGTCGCGACCGCCGTCACGGTCGTGGTGGTAGTAGAAGTAGGGGCGATGACCGTCGTGGTAGCTGTATCGGTCTCTGTCGAGGTCGGGCCCGTCGTCGTGGCGGTCGAGGTTACAGTAGAGGCAATACAACTGCATATGGTTGAATCCAGAGTTGGCTCGTTTGTGTTTGTGCTGGTATCCGTAGGAGTACTGGTTGGTGTGGTCGTTGGTGAGGTCGTTGGTGAGGTCGTTGAGGTGGTATACCACGGCTCATATGGATGCAAACCGCCGGAATCAGTGTAGAATGGGTCAAGTGTCGTTTTAGGCCCATTATCTCCGTAGTACGGAGACTCGTAAACAGGTTCATAGCCACCATTCTCAGCACCGTAAGAAGACTCGCTACCAGATTGGCCATTGCCTTTGCCAGCATTGTAGTTGGGGTCGCTGCCGCCAGCGTCGTAGCCGCCGTTGTTGTAACTGGACCCTTGGTCGCCTTCTGGGCTATCATAAACACTACCTTGACCACCGCCAAAACTGCCATCATAACCCCCCTGGCGACCACCATCGTCGTCGTAGAAACCATCAAAGCCAGGGCCACTTCCACTGCCTCCGGCATATGCAGGACGCCGGCCATGGTTTGTGTCACTTCCACTTTGACTGCCGTACGAAGGGCTAGAGAAACCAGCATGAGAGCCAGAGCCGCCTTGCGCGTGCCAGGTTGGCCTGGGTCCAGCTACTGGATGGGGACGCGCGGCCTCGCCGCCATCGCATTCACTGTCAGCATAGTCACGCTTCTTCTTCACGGTCGGGGCGGGGGCAGAGTTGGAGCAAGCACTCGTCGTATCAGTTTCCGTTGTCGTTTCCGTCGCTGTATCTGTTTCTACAGTGGGGAAGACCAGCTAATTTGGAGGATGGGAATTAGTCATTCGATCAGGTGGCTCTTGGTAGTATATGGATTGATTGATGGCTGTATCTGCCTCCTCATTGGACGACAGGTAACAGAGTCAGGTTGCGAACGCGACTTGATGACATAAGCTATTGAGATATTTTGCTTACGGTGATGGTTTCATCCACGTCGGTGGTGGTGGTCGTCGTAGTGGGAGCGGCAATTTCAGTCACAGTTGTTGTTTCCGTATCTAGGATCATACAGATTCATCAGTACGAGTTAGGACGGTCAGGGGAAAATGAAGGAAATACTTACCGGTAGTTGTGGTGACTGGCGTGCTTGTAGATGTGGTGGTAGTAGTGATAGTCACCGTAGTCGTTGCTCCAGAGCCGATAGCTATAGGGTTTCGTGGATCAGCAGCCATAATTCACAAAACCCGAAGAGACAAAGACTCACTAGTCGTCGTGGTAGGTGCAGTGATGCCAAAATCCTCTGTGCAAAGGTATTGAGAAGCTGGATCAGTTGCGATCAATGAGCTGAGGCTCGAGTAATAGGGAAGAGTGCATGGATTGGCCGTTATTCCTACGTCCGTCAGTGTAGCTATATCCGCCATATTGAAAGCCAAAATACGGATAAGCTCAAGAAGGAGTCAGAACAAGGTCTCAAATCTTAGAGTCTTGGATCAACACAGAAGTTAGAACATGAAAGGAACGAATGAAATGAAGAGGATGTGTGCACCCAGAAGATGTGAGGGCCATCAGCCAGTTTTGTCCGTACCATATCTCGATTAGAACTGCAAGTGGTAGCCGTCGCACGATCTTGCGCCGAAGGGCATTTTCAACAGTAATTTCATATCCGCCTTTGCTCATTTGCATATCTGGGCAATGCGGCAGATCTGAACCTTATAAATAGACTATACATCAGCTATTCAGCTCGCGATTGGTTACTAGAGCGGTTCCGACGGAAATTTCATTAAAGCAGTAGTCTGGGGAAAAGCAACAATCCGCGGGCTCAACCGTCACTATGCGCCGTTTTAACCTTTACTGGAAGTCAGACCCAAGCCAGAGAAATTTGAGAGAAAAGGCTCGATCCGTGTTCGGCGTGCTGTCTATACCTTTTCCATCTTCAACCTTTCGGCACCAGGCTGGTTCTATATCTTGGCGCCTTACCGAGAGTATGTTCACATCTGCTAAGCATGGCCAGCCGAAAATGTTCATCCCGTGTTGGCTTCCTTCGCCTCAACATTGATTCCGACCATCTTGCAAACAACTTCTTGCCGCGTTTCCATTAAGCATTCAAACATGCCGCCACCAGTTGCACCGAGTCTCGTTGATGCCACTTCTCATGATGCCCACATCTTTCTCCGTGATCTTCACGACGGACTGATTGTGCCCCCAGATTGGGTAAACTTGTTCTTGATCGTTTGATAGGGCGGGTACGCCAGTTTCCACGAATGTAGCAATGGACCTCTGGAGTAGATTCTGTGCCTGTGGAAATGGGACGGGGCTCGCAGGGTCGTTGAAAGTATATTTCAAATCCTGAGTATGAAATCCCGGCGAGACACCAAACTCGTCTACGAGTAGATCAGCATCGCGCACGCTCAATTGAGGCAACAACTTCAAGTGCCAAACTCACAAGCATAGCCTTTTCCGTCGAGAGCTTGGTTCAGGGACCAGAAGTGGCACATGATGACGGCTTCACCCCAGACCACCATCTGTCGAGTCGCCTGATCGACGTAGCCGAGCGAGCCATCGATGACGGGCGGGTACATCGACTCAGCCAGATAATCCCTCTGTGTCTGGTCAAGACCGCTGATGGACCTCTCTAACCAGTACTTAAACTCATCCTCGGTTTGCACGCCGGGGTCATAGAAGAATCCGCCCTCGAACGAGTTATGGGAGGAGAGAACGTTGACCGACTTATCAAAGGAACCAGAGCTCAGTAGCTTGCCAATCGTTTCGGGCACGAAGCTTCCATCTATCACAGGCCCAAAGTTATAATTGGTGTCTGGTGCAGCCGCAATCTGCATCTCGTTGGCCCTGATGACATCCGCCGAGGACGCCTGTCTGGCTTCATTGAGCGTGCTCACGTTTAGCGCAGCGAGGAAGTCGGAAAATGCATTGGGCGCGGGCTGCGCCTTTGGCATTGCGGCCGGGCTTTGGGCGATGATCTGGGCAAACGGTGCCGGTCCCCTCTCGCCGCCAAAGGCAGCCGTCTGCAGAATTGCGGACCCGCCCCCGGCGGACTCACCCATCACTGTAACTCGCTGGGCGGACCCGCCGAACAGATGGATGTGTTTCTGCACCCAGTCGAGGGCAAGTCGCTGATCGAGCAGCCCGGCATTCAAGTCTCCATCGGTTGCAAGCTCAGGCCCGGCGAGGAAACCGAGCGCTCCTAGTCGATAGTTGAGGGTGACATAGATCATGCCCTCGCTACTGGCGTCAGCCTGCGCCAGGAGCCTTTCGGGAAAGTACACGGGCGATGGTGCTCCCGTCTTAGACCCCAGAGTATAGCCCCCGCCATGTATCTATGTTCGTGTTGTCAGCCGCAGAAGACACAGATGGTGTGGGAGGAGGTGTCGTACCCAGACCAAAACCGGAGCACGACCCGAAGACTCGCCTGGTGATTGAAGGTCTTGTTTGGACTCGTCCAAGATCCTTTTAGGTACATGGACGTCGAGGAACAGGCAGTCCTCAGTGGTTTCAGCATTCAAATCAAGGTTTGGATTCGTCGCAGTGGCGATTGCATCTTCCCAGGCCGTGAGATTGAATGGAACACTGGGGTCGGAGAACTTGCGAACCGGACCGTATGCTTTGGCCTGCCATGCGGGCATCCCTTGCGGGCAATTTCTCAGTTCCGAACCGTTTCGGACCGCGGATCGATCGATTTCAGGGACTGCAGGCGCGCGAAATCGAAGTGCTCCGGTAGGAGGTTGCGCATAGCGGATGTTCTGGAACAGGTAGACTTTGGAGGTGTCGTTGTACGACAAAGCCTGATGAAGTTCCTGGAAATGGCTTAACAAGAGACTGGTTGAACATCATGGAAACAATCCCACTTACATATCCTAGATCGACTCCGGGGAGGCGATTTTTTGGTTCGTTCGTGAATGCAGATCCAGCGACTGATGTTAGTAGTTGGAGTATGGAACTCGCGGCAGCATGGAAACGCATCTTCGAGAGAAGTTCGTCAGGATTTGGGAAGACTGGTGAAGAAAACGTCTCTGACCCAGGAATTAGTTGCGTTCTTGTTTGTCTTTATACTGGTAGAAATGAACATCTATATTCTTTTGGCCTGTAGTGTTTGTTACTCGTCTTTCTGCGATTCTTCCACCGATCAGTACGGCTATTACTTGATTGTCCCGAAAGAGATATTCTCTGCTGACCGCATGTAGAAAGATGTGGCAGTGCCTCCTCGACATTTCAATGAGTAATTTGCAAAGCCGTTTTGGGACAATGAGACGCAAACCACATGACCATCTGATGCTTTCGCCCAATAACGCGTACACAATCATCAAAACGATCCGCTGGGCGTCAGCGACTAGTCTGGTGCGATGTCGATAAGCCATGCGGGTGACCGATTCGGTATAAGAATGCAGTCCAGGGGGAGTCGGCAATGCCAAGATACCATCTTAGTACAGACTTTTGCATCGCATATCTGCCTCTATACGTAGCGAAGAAGAAGAGCGCCAGAACAACACATCAAAATCATGAAAACCCAGATTTCGGGAGTAATACTAGTACGACTGTCAAACTTCTAATTGAGGGGAGTCTAGTGAACGGCGACGTGCGCATGATAAAGACCAAGAGCTAGGTGGCATGGCCTGCCTTATATGAGACCTCCCATTCTACAAACATATTATACTAAAACGCCATTTCTATACTCATAGAGTTGTATGATACCTGGCGCTAATTATGATCTGTGTGGGCCGGGGCGTCGCATTTGGTCACATTGATCACGACGACGCCATACGCGGTATGCATATAACAACTAGGTAGTGAGTATATGCACGTAGTTTCCAATTGAAAAGGCACATAGTATTCAAGATGCGCTATGCCGCAGAGCCGCAAATATTGCCTGGGCAGCCAGAGTCGGCAATAAGTCGGTTGGAGAGGATGTGGATGTGCGGAGGTTGGTTATCAGAGCCCTTTGAAGTTCGATGAGATCATACTGGAGCAATACAGCTCATCAGATTCATTTTATTGCCGTTTGAAATCTCGCGTTGCTCCGTCAAGAAAAAAGGGCATCGGATTTTACGCCTTCTTATGGAGTTTGGGAAAGGCCAGGCGAAAAGAAATAGACCTGAGCGGATTTTCCACTGGGGGGGGGGGGGGGGGGGGGGGGGGGGGGTTTTTTTTTTTTTTTCATCTTTTTTCCGTCTTCTTGTACAGAGTAAACGCATTTAGACGTACTGAGATCGTCCTGTGTACCAACCATTTACAAATTCTCAACATAACGCGTTGGGCACTTGGGTGGGCCCATTCCACCTCCAGGTGCCCCCTCAGAATGCAACCCTTTGCATCTAGACTTATCAACTCACGTCTACCTTTAAAACCTCAGTCACCACCTCGCACCAACATTCATCACAGATTAATTCTATTAGCCAAGTCAGCATGTCGTCTCCAACTCTTCTGATCACTGGTGTGACCGGTTTCATCGGCTTCAAAGTGCTCGTTGAAGCACTGGAACAGGGCTACACTATTCGAGCTGCCGTACGCTCCATTGAAAAAAGCGAGACCATCTCTTCGCACCCAAAGATACTGGCCGCCGGCGGGCAGGACAAGCTATCTTTCGTCGAGGTCCCTGACATCTGTGGCGAGGGCGCTTACGACGAGGCCCTCCAAGGAATCAGCCATGTCATCCACCATGCCTCGCCTCTCCCTTCGCCTTTCTTAGACCCCACGACTGAGATCTATGAGCCCACCATCGCCAGTGTAGACACCATTCTTCAGTCTGCTCTTCAGGCGCCCACTGTGAAGAAAGTCGTCATCACGTCCTCGTCTTTTGCCAATTGTCCCTTCCCACCCGACCCCACCAAGCAGGTTACCGTGGAATCGCGAACGCCCGACCGTTCGGGCCCTTTCGATTCCATGATGCCTGCTTACATGGGTGGCAAGGTCGCCGCCCTCAACTTGACAGACAGATTCGTCAAGGAGAAACGATCGCCCTTCGCAGTGGTGAACATCTTTCCCGGACTTGTCCTAGGACGAGACGACAGAGCTGTCAATGTTCAAGATCTGAGCGCAGGAACCAACGCGATACTTATGGGCATCATTACAGGCCAGCCTGCAAGTTGGCCGCTTCCTTCCGGTGTAGCCCACGTGTCCGATGTCGCCAAAGTTCATCTACTGGCGCTCAAGGAGGACGTCACAAGAGATATCGGCGTGACGACTGCACATCAGTTCAACGACGCCTGGGAACTCATAAAGAGGCAGTTCCCCAAGGAAGTGGCCGATGGCGTGTTTACCCAAGGCGACCAAGCGACCGTGCCTTCAAGCTGGGACGCGTATCAAGAGGACATCTTTCCGGGGCTCAAATGCAAGACCTATGAAGATATAGTTGTCGATGTTGCCAGCCAGTATCTCGAGCTATCCAGCAGAGAGAAGTCATAGGTAGCGCGGTTTTCATACTGGCTGCATCACGGTACGATAGATGTGACCTTGGTTCTAAGAGAAGACCTCGACTGTTTGATACTTCCGTTGCTTCTTTTCTGAACATCAAGTACCTGTCTCCATAGCTACCTAGGTTAGGTCATTTAGGCAAGTATAATGTACATTGCGTCCGGGATATTGGTTGGCACATGTGCGAAGTAGGCGCTGCGATATCATGTAGGACGAACAAGGCAAAGCACAGAAAACGTCTTTCGGAGCAGGCATATTACATACAATGCAATAGTGACTGATTATGCTATAAAAACACGATGTTTACGTTGATAACCGCTGCACCAGCTCCCCCTTCCCCTTCAGTCAAACTTGGACAGGACCATGACACGCTTGTTCTAGCAGTTGTACTGAGCGATGATGGTGCCTCCACTGGACTGGAACTGGATAGTCGGCACGAATTGACCGGATTCGGCCTTGTTGTACGCATTGAAAAAGTTCGAGATGCCCTGGAACCATTCGGTCTCGACACCTCGGTTCGCGATCGCCGTGCAGAAATCGGGGAACCCCAACTCCCAGGACCCGACGGTGGTGGTCTTGAACTGGCCGTCCTTGGTGATCTGCTGCCCCAGGGCAGACTCGAGATCGGTCTGGTCCTGGCTCGTCAGAGTGTTGTGGCAGATACTGCCTGCAATGTAGGTGATGCAGCAGGTATCCGCGACGCCCTGGGCGCTGCAGACAGACGACTGGTCGTCGATGGCGTAGGTCTCGTATTGGTCGACCTTGGAGACGGGCACGCAGTAGTCGGGGGTGTCTCTGCGGTGTACCGTGACTGCCGGTTCGGTGTTGTTGTAGTTGATAGGCCCAGCCAGGCCAATTGAGGCCAGAGGCAGGAGAGCTGCGAGGGCAAAGGTCGTGTGCATTGTGCTTGAGGAGAACAGGGAATTGCTCTGCAGGTGTTTGTTATGGAAAAGGATACCGATGAGCTGGTTGAATTGTCGAGTTTAGTTTTGATCGAGCTGTTGACTTGGGAAATGATGAGACTGTTGTGTTGAAATGAATTCCAAGTGAGGTTGTGTCCAGTCTCTTATATCTTCATCTGTATGGTTGCTTTGATCTTGTTGACGGTCCCTCCACATTATGATAATGATGCCTAGAACAAGTAGTAGGTAGATCTCTATCCAAGTATATCCGTTATAATCCTGCAGGAACTAGAGGGTCCGAAATAAGTGGTGCTACACTAGAAGACAAAGATTGTTGCCAATTGCAAAATTAGCAGCAAATATACCAGGTCAAACCATGTACCGTAGTTGCTCTCACGGTCCCGAATGATTGAGCTGTGGGTATTGCTATTATTATAAGGCCTGCAGTGTGTGTTGCAATTATAAGCTGATAGGCTCACATTCATGGGTGTGGATCAATAATTAGATCAGCGATAAACCCGTAGATCCATCACAGTCCCGATGACAAAGTCATGGAAGGGTCAAATAAGTCTATATCAAGCTTGTATTGGTATCTCAATGGAGTATATTGAGATCCTATGCAGCTCTTCATTTTAAAGCTCGCCGACCAGTGTGGAGTTAAAACCTCGCCGACCAATGTGGAGATGTATGAATGATTTGCATAGTGCCCACCGAATCCTTCGCCGGTGTCGAATTTATTTATAACGGATGGGCCCACCACGCTTTCACAGCCCAGAAGGAGATGGGGAAGGGAGAAAAATATTATATTTGAGTTGTGTAATCACAGTTCTCAATTCTTTATCTAGAGGGAGGCTGCAGCCCCCCGACCGACAGTGGAACAATTGACAGATGGGCTATGTACGCCGCTCACAATCCACCATCAGACATGATACAAATAGTTTGGATCCTACGTGGAAATAAGTTAGTTTCACTGCTTTATCTATAAATGTGTCTTTTGGCATTTTTTCTACTGATTGACTCATTCATCGGCGATGTCTTCTTACATCTTGATGAGGCCTAAATGGGTAACGTGAACTTCTTGAACTGGAAATCAGATGGGTAGCTTCGAGTTGGGGACAGCCGCATCGACTTGATCTTGAATCAGTCGTTCTATGCCACTCAATTGTCGCTGGCAGATCCAGCCTGGGTGAACGTCGCCTACCTACTTAGGTAGCCTCCATACACCCCACGACTAACAGCCGGGATCTGCGCAAGTTCAAAATGCCGCCCTTAGAGATGGCTGACGCTCCGTCCGCAGTATTCTATCACGTTACGTCTTTTGCAGAGCTGTTGAATAGTCGTCCGTCTTGAGCAAGTATCTGTTTTCCTCCAAGGCATTTACCCCCATTGATGGTGAGCCAGCCACGCCTTAAGTTGTGCTCTTCCGATCCCCAATCTCTGTCAATCCGTCGACAGTAGCAATATTAGTATTAGAATATGTACCAACTATGAATTACTTTGAGTTCTGACTACCGCGAGAGACAATATCACTCGCCTACGGAATATATTGGCTGGCTTGTAGCTCTGGTTCTAAGAAATCGCCGAACTCTGCAAGAGCAAGCACACGAACCCCCCACCCACGCCATGGTGTATAAGTCATGACACGATTTCAGTCAAGTATACACGACATTCCAGAGCTGCTTGAAGACAGAAAGAATCAACACCGCATCCTGCAGCCCCTTTCATCTAGGCCGCGATGATACCGACATCGCGTAGCAATTGCGATTGGTGCCGTTTGTGTCCTCGTTCAGAGCACTATCCAGATAAAAGGACGTTGTCGTGGCTGGCCAATATATCAGGTGATGAATCTCTGTCGCACGATGCTTTCTTGCCACTGCCACACGTTTGCAACACTCACGTTTAACGAACGCTATGCGTTAGTATCTAATGGCCGGATAGGATGCTTTTTTTTTTTCGGATTAAAGTTGTCTCGGCAATACTGAAGCATGTATTTCCTAGGTAGATCAACCCTCAAACGACTGGATTAAGAGTCTGATCGAGGATAGCCAGATGTTGTATCTTTTTTGGTAGCATTTTTTCCTTCTCCTTTCTTTTTGTGGCGGCCTTTCGAGTAACCAGAAACAAAAGCCACTTTGATTGGCTCTGTTGATCAATTACAGATCAGGCAGAAGTTCCAGATGACTCTTTACAGTCACTGCATATCTAGGCGCAACTTGGCACAGCTCCCTGTCGGCCTATGTGGAGAAGAAGAAGCTTTCCCGAAGATGCCCAGACATTTAGGCGTTATCGGCTCCGAAGAGCGACATCTTGGGGGTCGGTTCGGCTCGGGGTTTCCGCGGATAAGGGATGGCTTCCTTAAACATTCCAACAGATTTTCGAGAAAGGTAGAATAAAATGAAAAGATGACACGGATAGTGATAGGATCGCGGGTATCGCTAGGCATGATATGAGCAGTACTTGCAAGGAAGATTCTTGACGAGTTGTTACAAGCGCTGACATGGTATCATCTGGGTACTACCTACTAGGTGAACTGTCCCGCCGGATCTACATGCCCCAGAGTCCCAGACTTGCGAATGCGAGAATAACGACAGGGTATCCATTAACGGAGTTCGGGAACCTTTTCTCCTAACACCTGAGATGGCGGTTCCGTGCCTTAAGATCTATGCTCCTACTCGAATCCCAACATCTTTGGTGTGATCTGACTTGCAAGCGCCAATTCAGCCCTGTTGTCACCTGGGAGCGGTAACGTCGAATCCTGTCATATTATATGACTCCTCGATGACATTCTGTCGGGTCTCACAAGAACAAACATGGTTCTCGCTCTGCGATCAGCTATCTGGCAGTGTGGTGACACGTCTCTTCGGTGAGAGCGCCACCGACATGAGCACTGTCCTTTGGACATCGCATGGATCTTCAACGAGTCGGGAGTCGGCGCAAGGGCCGCGATCTGATCTTCTGTCAATCAGTCTTCGACCTCTTACGCTCACCGCATCGAGGCTTACGTGATTTTCGAATTCACCTTCCATCGTTAGAGAACAAGAACAGACTCGAGAGACTCCTGTCCTGTGGAGAAGAAGTGCAAAGCAGCTGCAACCCCCGATTGCTATAGTGGGGCCGCTCGGACTATAGTAAAATGCGAGGTCTGGGCAAAGAACCCGAGTATTAATAATTCGACAAGAAACATTTGTTTTGGCGGCTATCAAGGTTCGGATGGGGAGAGGCCCTCCACTGCATTGCCAGTATCGATGACCTGGACTCCCACGTTTTATTTTACATACCTCGCATACCGACCATGTCTGTAGAGCATCACAACTAGAATGGGGTTGGCCTATCCTAAGTTATGCAGTACGAAACTCTTTCTCTTTTTCCTTCTTCGTAAAACGACTGGATATGCAAGCATGACAAACAAGAATGTCGATCCGTCGTTAGAAGGCTGCTTATCAACAGCGCCCTGTAAGCGGATCATGATGACTGCCGTAGCAAGAGACGAACCAAGTCTCAAGCTGCAGGTTTAGGCACACATGGCTAGCCATGTAAAGAGCAGTCTTGACACACCGCAAAGTGGCAGTTTCTCTCTATTCGTGGGCAGGAGACATCGGCATGTTGTAAAATCGCCGGTCCGATCTGGTCACATTGCACCACACTGCATTATAGCACCTCGAAGTGCTACCACCTAGCAAGACCTGCTAAACGGCGGGGAGGGGCGCCCATCAAACATAGTTTATTTCAACAAAACACCCACACGGGCCGTTTAGCGGGTGCCTTAGCAACGGATTTAGGGGAGCCTTAAAGCCATGTGGGCAGCTACATACAGCATGTAACATGTAACCTAACCTTCTGTAATCCAGAAGCAATTGGTATCGTGGAAAACACAGAGAAATAGAACAGAGAGACTAAACTAACAGTTGAGGCTATTGATACTATTACGAGATCCGTCGGGAACATGACAACATCGAAGTCCGAGACTATTCAATCCAGATGACAGAGTCCTGCGACTGCTTTGTAATGCTTCTTCTCAATTCCTCTTTTACAACCTCAACAACTCAGCGACCATGCGCTCAGAGCGCCACCACACGATCCCAGTCGGAACGGCACGCCTAGCAGACGCTAAAGTGTGCCCAGGCCGATCACCTCACTAATCAATCTCGGCCATGATTTGTATACCACGACACAATTTTGATGAGAGCATCTGCCTGGACTTACACAAAAGAGGAAAACAAGAACAAGGCAGTAGACGCACTGAATATCAGAGTAGCATATAGTCCAGCCAGAAGTATAATCTGATTAATCAGTGAAGCATCTCGGTCAGGCAAAGTCATGTACGTAAGTCTGGACGTACTTGTTCAAAAGCCCACACATGGGTTTACGTTGGCCGAACCGCGGAGTGTAAAACAAGAGCTCCGAGTGGGTGAGCCGTTTGCGCTAGGAATGCAACCTGAATTCTGTGCAGCAGCAAGTGGCATTCTGGAACGGATCGTCCTGCTGTTCTGCTTGGAGGGGCATGAACTTCCCGGAGGTAAACGACTAAAGCCATGCGTCACCATTCAGATACCTACGGATATTGCCTCCAAGACACTGATACTGCACTGCACTGACTTGGTGACTCCTCGGCTGCTGTCATGTCCACTAATCAGTCCAGTGCCCACTCACTCACTGATCAACCGCCCTACGTGTATCGACTACTGCCTTGCCTTTCTACTGAGTCCCGACTGCCTGCCCACGCTGAGGCTAGCCAAGTGGAGGTACCTTGAATTCCATACCGATTGCGAAAATGGGACCGCCAAACCATTGAAACCAGCCAGACCACCCATGTCACTTGCCCTATCGAGACGGGGGTTTTCTTCCTCGTTCCTACTGTGCCACTGCTGCTGCTGCTGCTGCGGCCTGTCTCGGCTATCCGTAAGCCGGCACGGGGTTGCCCTGTCTGTAATCCGGCGAGAAGAAGAAAGAAGAAAAAGAGAAGGATGGGAAAAGATTAGAAAGGAGGAAAAGGTACGGACAAACCAGATCAGTGATGCTACACTACCCATTGACCCCATGCTCGTTCGTGCATTTGCGGGGCACCTCTACCTAAAGAGTCAAAGCATCATAAAACTATCTTCAATGGACACACACACACGTTTTCTTTCCCCCGACCACTTTTAAAGCCGTCACAGACTCCGTTGCTTGTTTCTTCTTTGCCGTTGTTTTCGCTCTTTCCCCTTTTCCCTCGGGGTATACTTAATTCGACTCTTGACTCTCTTCCCACATTTACCTTGTCCCTCGTGAACCAAGGTATCTGTTCGGGTCGTTAATTCTTCAACAACCCCTCCCCTGTCTCTCTCCCATCCCGACGAGGGTCTTGCGAATCTTATCTTTCCAGGCGAAACCCATACCCGTCTCGGCCAACCGTCTAGACTGGCTTTCGGAAGGGACATCCGGGAATACCAACTAATTGGGAACAGGCCGCCACCGAAATTAATACAAGGCCACCACGCTGCCATATTTTCTTTGCCAGCTCGTCGATTTGTGACCTTGAAAATTCTTGTTCATTTTTTCTCACTGGACACTCTCTGTCGCACAAGAAGACCTGCCGCATAATTCTAGACCGGGCTCCTAGCGCATCTTGCGCCCTCGTGTTGTTTGTTATTGGTGACACGGGATCATGACGGACCGCTCTTCGCTGAGGAAGGAGGAGCTGGAGCCGGTAGACCCAGCAGCGGCGGTCAACGCGACCCACGACGAGGAGGAGGCCATCACGCCCGTCTCGCCCGTGCAGGACCCCGAGGATGAGATCCGCCGACGGGAGGAAAATCACGAGAAGCGCGCCGAGAGGGAGGAGATCCGGCGGACCCAGAGCACCGCCACCGACCTGAGCGTCCTGACGCGGACGACCACGGGCGCCTCGGCGCCTCCCAAGTCGAAACCATGGTACAAACAGCCAGATCCCCTGAAATGGGGAAAGATTCCGCCCATACCGGAGGAGCGCGGCGAGTCGAGAGAGTACCGCGCTGGCTGGCTCAGTAGGTTGACCTTCCAATGGATGGCGCCGCTGATGATGGTGAGAATCTCTCGAGCCTCTTGATTTTTTTCGTGTTTGAAATGCCGACCGAGTCCGGGCATAGTTTACTGACACTTTAAACAGGCCGGTTATAAGAGACAGCTGGACATGAAAGATCTATGGACTATCAACCCAGATAGATCGGCAGATGTGCTCACAAACAAGCTGCAAGCAAATTTCGAAAAGAAGGTCAAGGAGGGTGGCCAGTACCCGCTGCTCTGGGCTTTGCATGAGACTTTCTTCTGGGAATTCTGGTTCGGCGGATTTTGTCAGTTTGGCGCCTCCATCATGCAGGTCATCTCACCCTTCACGCTGCGGTACCTGATCCAGTTTGCCACGGATGCGTACAATGCTTCACAGGCCGGGCAGCCGGCACCACACATCGGCGCCGGTATGGGCCTGGTCATTGGCGTTACTTGTATGCAAGTCCTCCAGAGTCTAGGCATGAATCATTTCATCTACCGCGGTATGATGATTGGTGGCCAGGTGCGAGCTGTGCTCATCGGCGTGGTTTACGAAAAGTCCATGGTCATTTCAGGCCGCGCGAGAGCCGGAACGGACAAGCCCAAGGAAGTTGCAACGGATGACGCGAACAATGAGAACGAGAAGACCGGCAAATCGAAAGCGAAATTCTGGAAGAAGGAGAAGAAGGCAAAGAAGGGTCCGCAACATGGAGGAGAGGGGTGGAGCAATGGAAAGATTGTCAACCTGATGAGCGTGGACACCTATCGTATCGACCAAGCAGCCGGCCTGTTCCACATGATCTGGAACGCGCCCATCATCTGTCTCATTACTCTGGTTCTGCTTCTGATCAACCTGACCTACAGCGCTCTGGCTGGATTCGCACTCCTGGTTGTTGGCATCCCGGCCTTGACTCGGGCCATCCGCAGTCTGTTCAGGCGAAGATCTGGCATCAACAAGATCACCGACCAGCGTGTGAGCCTGACCCAAGAGATCCTGTCTTCGGTCCGTTTCGTCAAGTACTTTGGCTGGGAGATGGCATTCCTGGAGCGTCTGAAGGATATTCGCACTCGTGAGATCCACGCTATCCAGATTCTGCTCGCCATTCGCAACGGCATCAACGCTGTCAGCATGTCCTTGCCCATCTACGCCTCTATGTTGTCATTCATCGCCTATTCGTTGACTCGTCACGACCTCGCCCCGGCGCAGGTCTTCTCATCGCTCGCCCTGTTCAACGGTCTGCGCATGCCTCTCAACCTACTTCCCTTGGTTATTGGCCAAGTGGTGGATGCTTGGGAGTCTCTAAGACGTACACAAGAGTTCCTGTTGTCCGAGGAGCAGGATGACGAGGCGCTTTACAAGCCAGAAGCACAAAGCGCAGTTGAAGTTGTCAATGCCAGTTTCACCTGGGAGCGTGCAGGAGCTGCCGACTCGGAGAAGGCTGCTACCGAGCCCTCGAAAAAGAAGGGTCCTCAAAAATCAGCTCCCAAATCAGAAGGCACCGGAGCTGACGACGCGAGCACACTTGTGGACGAGCGCGAGCCTTTCAAGATTCAAGATCTGAACTTTGAGATTGGTCGAAACGAGCTGGTGGCCGTCATCGGTTCTGTAGGCAGTGGCAAGACGAGTTTGCTGGCTGCCCTCGCAGGTGACATGCGGAGGACGTCGGGAGAGGTCATTCTTGGTGCATCGAGAGCCTTCTGCCCGCAATATGCGTGGATTCAGAATGCTACTCTCAGAAACAACATCACTTTTGGCAAAGACTTGGACCGCGAATGGTACAACGACGTGATTCAAGCGTAAGTCTTTGATCCTGTCTTGGTTTTCTGGAAGTCCCTCGCTAACTTGCTTATTTGCAGCTGCGCCTTGCAACCTGACTTGGACATGCTTCCTGATGGTGACGCAACGGAAATTGGCGAGAGGGGTATCACGATCTCTGGTGGTCAAAAACAGCGACTCAACATTGCCAGAGCCATCTACTTTGATTCCGACATTGTGATCATGGACGATCCTCTGAGCGCAGTTGATGCCCACGTCGGACGTCATATCTTTGACAATGCCATCCTGGGTCTCCTGAAAGATAAGGCCCGCATTCTGGCAACTCATCAGCTGTGGGTTCTCAACCGTTGCGACCGAATCATCTGGATGGAGGGTGGAAAGATCCAGGCAATCGACACCTTCGACAACCTCATGGCCAACCACACTGGCTTCCAAACGCTCTTGGCGACCACGGCAGTGGAAGGAAAGGATGAACAGAAGGATGAGTCTCAAGTCGTGACGGAGGATAAGACTGCCGAGGCCAAGAAGGATAAAAAGAAGAAGAAGAAGACCACGGGTCTCATGCAAGCCGAGGAGCGTGCCGTGTCGAGTGTACCCTGGTCTGTCTATGGACAATACGTCAGGGCCTCCGGCACCGTCCTGTCTGCTCCGCTCGTCATACTGGCTTTGATCATGTCCCAGGGTGCCAACATTGCCACCAGTCTGTGGCTGTCGTATTGGACGTCTGACCACTTCGGATACAGCACTGGCGTCTACATTGGCGTGTATGCTGGCCTGGGAACGGCGCAGGCTCTTCTCATGTTTGTGTTCTCGCTCATGCTGACCATTTTTGGTACCAACGCCAGCAAGACCTTGCTACGAAAGGCCGTTACTCGGACGTTGCGGGCGCCCATGTCCTTCTTTGACACAACTCCTCTCGGCCGTATTACGAATCGGTTCTCGAGAGATGTCGATGTCATGGACAACAACTTGACCGACGCCATGCGAATGTACTTTCTCACCATGGCCATGATCATTTCCGTCTTTTGTTTGATCATTGCGTTTTTCCACTACTTCGTCATTGCTCTTGTCCCGCTCATCATCATTTTCGTCATTGCGACGGCATACTATCGTCAATCCGCTCGCGAGGTCAAGCGTTTCGAGTCTATCCTGCGCTCCAACGTGTTTGCCAAGTTCGGAGAAGGTCTCACTGGAGTGGCAACGATTCGCGCTTATGGACTGAAGGAACGCTTTACCTCGGACCTGCGCCATGCCATTGACGAGATGAACTCGGCCTATTTCCTGACCTTTTCCAACCAGAGGTGGCTATCCATGCGTCTCGATCTCATCGGCAATCTGCTCGTCTTCACCACCGGTGTTCTTGTCGTCACTGCCCGTTTCTCGGTCCCCCCATCGATCGGCGGTCTTGTGCTCTCGTACATCCTCGGTATCGTGCAGATGCTGCAGTTCACCGTAAGGCAGCTGGCCGAAGTGGAGAATGGCATGAACGCCGTGGAACGTCTGCTGTACTACGGTACACAGCTCGAGGAGGAAGCGCCCGAGCACACGATTGACATCAAGTCTTCGTGGCCGGAGAAGGGCGAGATCATCTTTGACAATGTCGAAATGCGATACCGAGCCAACCTGCCGCTCGTCCTCAAGGGCATGACCATGCACGTCCGCGGCGGTGAGCGCATCGGTATTGTCGGTCGCACTGGTGCCGGCAAGAGTTCCATCATGTCGACGCTCTTCCGGCTTGTAGAGCTTTCCGGCGGCCACATTACGATAGATGGCCTCGACATCTCGACAGTCGGCCTCCACGATCTGCGGTCGAGGCTCGCCATCATCCCGCAAGACCCGACTCTCTTCCGCGGCACAGTGCGCTCCAACTTGGATCCGTTCTCGGAGCACGACGATCTCAAGCTCTGGTCGGCCCTTCGGCAGGCTGATCTGGTGCCACACGACGCCTCGATCGACGACCGAGACCCGACGCGCGTCCACCTCGACACGATCGTCGAGGAGGACGGACTGAACTTCTCCCTTGGGCAGCGCCAGCTCATGGCGCTCGCGCGAGCCCTGGTGCGCGGCAGCCAGATCATCGTGTGCGACGAGGCGACGTCGTCGGTGGACATGGAGACGGACGACAAGATCCAGAACACGATCGGGACGGGGTTCAAGGGCAAGACGCTGCTGTGCATCGCGCACCGGCTGCGCACCATCATCGGCTACGACCGCATCTGCGTCATGGACGCCGGGACCATTGCCGAGCTCGACTCGCCCGCCGCCCTGTGGCGCCGCGGCGGCATCTTCCGCAGCATGTGCGACCGCAGCGGCATCCGCATGGAGGACATTGCCGGCGCCCAGGAGCAGCTCACCAGCGCCTCGAATACCGCTAGCAGCGACGACGATGCCGATGTCGTCGACGAGAAGGCTGGCTCTAGCGGGGATGACGCGCAGCAGAAGCTATAGTGAAGAGGAAGAAAGGAGAGAAATGGCATTATAACCTGGAAGTGGTGAAGTCAAAGTTCATGAGGAGATAGACCATCATCAGAGTACATCAGCTCGACTGATTACATACCATAGCATTTCGAGGGAGCCTCGAAAAGAAGATTTTTAGCATAATCTGCATCCAGCAAAAGAAGCATTGGAACGGATGATTCACGAACAAAGCATGGTAGAACTAGGAGAAAACGGGGAGTAATTCAAAAGATTCATTAGACTGGACATGTATGCCAAGTTCCTGACGCATTGAGCGTAGTTGCAGTGATGAACATGACCGCCGAAGAAGACTTGCGATTCGAGCAAAGAATTGTATGGAAAATGAAATAAAGGGAGATGAGAAGGAAAGGAGAAGAACTAGGAAAGTAGCAGCGGCGCCAGAACATATCAACTAATAAACCTCATAAATAAGCACTTGTATTATCGGTCACAAAATCGAGATTAAAACCAGAACCACGTTTCTACGACTTGAAATCTAGCTCGGGGCCTTCGAACAGCTGTATCAAGATAATTGAAAGACATGAAATGTGATACATCATAAGAACATGATATTCCTGGCAGGCCTCATTTAGCATTCAGAAACGACACCTGAATAAATCTCAAATCGGTGAAAGATGATGAATTTCTGAATGGCTATGGATACTTTCCAATGGATGGAAACTATGGTATAGAGCGAGACTATTTACAGTATTTTCGCAAGCTTGCCGTGGATTCTTTTCCATACACGAAACGTATGTAGAAAAGAAACAACAACGACACGCATTGCGGGACGAAAGACGCAAAACCCCCCATGAACTCCTTTCTCCTTGCCAGATGCTAATGCTCGGGAGAGCACATATTCATGCGAGAAAACGCCCGCCTGGGGTAGGACTGGGCGCTTCTCGAATTCATCGTGCTTCATCAATGAGAATCGTTCTTGTTTTTGCTTGTGAAAGCCTGGTATCCGATACCAAAAAAAAAAAAATCTGATCACGATCCTGACCGCTTGAACCTGGAAAACAGACCGCCATGATTAAATCTTGATGTAGACGCGAGTGAAAACAGCTGCAGAAAAGCACATGGGTATCGATCAAAAGCGCTCTCTCGACTGGCGGTAGGCGTGGTGTCCACCTTGCGGCGGGAACTGTTGTGGGTTCTCGTCAAGCAGGTCGTCCAAAAACATGCTGGGAGCCCGACCAGTCGGCGCCTGGTTGAGGTTGAGCGTGCTCGTGCTCATCTGAGGGTGACGCCGCACGGGATCGTTGTGCGGCGTGACTGCCGGCGAACCGCGCGAGTCCGGTCTGAGGTCGCTCATGCTAATAGAATGGCCATGACCTTGCTGCCCGGCTCCCTGGTTGGCGGCGTAGAAACCAGAAGGCAGGAAGGTAGAAGAACGGTTTCCGCCATTTCCAGCATTGCCCGCCGTCGGGGAAAAGAAGAGGTTCGTCTGGCTCGGGGTAGATGATGGCACGGGAGCACGGTTCGTCCGCCGTACACCGCGACCTTGTGCGACGGCGGCGGTGGCACCGAGGGACCCCTTGGACTCGTGATCCTTGTACTGCTGGTAGAATGGGGCAGTAGTAGGGCCCGGGATGGCCATCTTGTCATTCGCCATGTGTTGAGCCAAGGCAGCGCGCTTGACGGATCTGTGCAAGAGGCATGCGACAACAGCCCGCCAAATCAAGATGGCGATGCCAAACGCGCCGAGGATAGCGCCAACGGCAATGAAGACGGTGCCCTCGGGAAGGCTCGACGTTTGCATAAAGGGAGCGTTCTTTGTGTCTGGCACAGCAGGAGCGGCGTAGGTGTAGGTGCCGGTGCTTCCAGCAGAATCCGTGAGCGAAGGTACGGTCTGGTCTGTGCCTGTGCTGGTGGTGGCCGCGGTCGTGGTCGTCAGATTAGGTACCGTTGTCGTTCCAGCTGAGGTTGTGTCATCCGAAGTAGCCGTTGTGGCAGCAGCAGTCGTCGTCGTAGCGGCAGCCTCAGTTGTAGCCGCTGTAGTCGTCGCGGCAGTTGTCGTGGCTGCGTCGGTGGTGGCATCAGTTGTAGTCTGCGCAACGGCCGAAACGGCGAAGAGGGCGACTGTAGAAAGAAGCACTCCGCGCTTCCATGTCGTAGAGCGCCTTGCCATTTTGATGAATTGTGCCTGAGCTCCCTGCTCGAAATCCTCGATGACCAAGAATGTATTGACTGTCGCAACAAAATACGATCAGAGTTGCCAAGGCCGAGCCGCGCGTGGTGTTACTATTCCACCTAGGATTCCCTTCCGCCTAACAATACTCTTTTATGTTGACCTGGTCGTCGGCGAGATGATCCTCTCTACTAGATATGGCGCGCGACGAGACAAACGAAGGGCAAGCTTCGGAATCAATCTGAGTGGGCCGGGTCGGTGACCACAAAATAGCGAGCCGATAGCGAGTGAAAGACGACGGGCGCTTCGCGACTATAGGCGAAAGACAATGACTGCAACTAAGGGCGGCAGAGGAATCTTGGTCAGAAGGGCATTGTCGAAGAGCAGACGACGATGCTCCTGGACGGCCACGAAATTCAGATGGTTCACTGTCCTTTCTCTGTCGGTGGGCGTGTAGGTACACAGAAAGCGATTGTCGATGTAAAAGCAAACGGATCGCGAGCGAGGTTGGAAAGATGGGGAAAAGTGGATGGGCGACGAAGCGGAATACGACTGACTGGAACTGATCTGGGGACGCGAAAAAAGGAGAGTGGACCAGTTGCTTCGGGCCTGGGCTTGGCTTGGTTGGTCGATCTGTTGGTGGTGCCAATAAATTGAACGGACAAGGAAGGACAAGGGCGGAAGGCCAGCCAGTGAGTGGAATGGAAAGACGACGACACGGGCTACAGACGCTCGTGTCTGCTGTCTACAGCATCTGAGTGCTAATAAAAGGCACCTAGCCAAAGGCTTAGCACGGGCTGGCGAGTGCTGGGAGGGGGGCCCTTGTATGTCAACGCCGGGTCACAAGTCAAGTCTAAGATTCAGATCTGGTACCGGCTATTTCTGAGATCTGCATCTTCTTTCCGCTATTCAGGTTAGGTGTCATGTGCCTGGGGGCGGGTTGTGTGATGCACGTAGTCCATGGCAACAATGCATGCCTCTTTTGACAGCAGCATACAGAGTACATACGGTGAAAGGGACACTCATGATGTAGAGGCAGATATGGGCCGAGATGTTACCAGTAAACCCAGTTGCCTGCTCTCTATCTGTCTTGTTGGCTTTATTCATCATCTTGCCGTCTGAATCTATCCGGATGATATGACTAATTATACGAACTTTCAGCTCGTCGTTGGTGTTACATTATGCAATACCCTCAATGCAGGTTCCAAGCTCGTGTCAAGTTTGCGAAACTTCCATGCTGCTGCTGCTCTACTTTGACTTTATATGCGACTGTCACGGAATTCTAAATTGAGACCCGTGGCAACGGGTAGCGACGTTGCATCTTCTGGCAGATGACAGATTTGACTCTCCCTTGTACCATTTCCCCGGGCTGCAGTGACCAGCTAACAGACCAACCAGTACCACGCTCCACGGCAGCAGAAAAGCAGATGCAATTCCCATCTGCCAAGAGAGGGAGAATCTAGAAAGAACACTCTGATCACCGACATGTCTCAGCGCTCCACTGAGCTACTATATTACGCGCCATGATCTGCGACGGCGCCATTTATCTATGACTTATATTACACCACCTGTCAGTGTTCAACTTGTTATTTTAGTCTTGCATGCTGCGTATTTTGCAGCGCAAACCTCGCGTGATCAATGAGTGGTGTGTGAGTGGGTAGGGATTGCAATTGCGGAATACACAGTTCTGGTGGGCAATGGTTCTTTGGAAATCGAAATGCTTCGTGCAGCTCTTGCAAGCAGAGTTTACGTCGTACATTAGTCGCGACAGTCAGGCCAAAAGTCAATAATCAACAAAAGTCCAAAGCCCCTCCCGTTGGCCCCTTGCGTCTTTCCAGCTGCTGCATGCTGCATCTTTCTGACTTCAGCTCGCAGCATCTGTGGTTGCCGTGGCTGACGACGACAAAACGAACGAATCGCACAGGGGTACGAGCAGGAACTGGGAAAAACGGTGGAGGTCTCCCAGAGGGTTCCACATTATCTCCCCCGCCAAAGCAAGTGACAGAACCCTTGGGAGATCTCAAGGTGGGGGCCCTTTTTACCATTTCTTAGCGGCCTTCTCAGCGCACTAGCCAACCACCTGCGGCACTCCAGCGGATTTCATCCCACTGAGCAGCTCGGAGCCGTCCTTGTTCCATTTTCCGCCGGGCGGTCAAGTTTTCCAGAGCTTTGCACCGCGGCAGAATTTCTACATCCCGCAATTGGCGTCTGTCGCAAGTTCGCCAAACCACCAAAGGGAAGACGAGAAGGGTAATTCTACCAGGCGATACGATCGACAACACCATTAATTTGCGACGACAATTTTCTCTCCCGGAAATACACCACACCTGCGCGATCCACACCTCTCTGAACTTCATAGACACACCCGCGACACCACACAACACACTCACCATGGGTCAGGCCAAGCGAACCCGCAAGTTCGCCGAGGTGAAGCGCGTCATCTCCAAAAAGGACGCCCGGCGGCAGGAGAACGCCGGCAAGGCCGACGAGAACAACCTGCAGCAGAAGGGCAAGTCTGCCGGCCCGGCGTCGGCCGAGCTGATCCGCGAGATCCCGCAGCAGCCGTCGTCCATGTTCTTCGCGGCCAACGAGGCCCTGGTGCCGCCGTACCAGGTCCTCGTCGACACCAACTTCCTCTCGCACACCATCAGCCGCAAGCTGCCGCTGCTCGAGTCCATGATGGACCTGCTGTACGCCAAGGCCAACCCCATCATCACCGACTGCGTCATGGCCGAGCTCGAGAAGCTGGGGCCCCGGTACCGCCTCGCCCTGCGCATCGCCCGCGACCCCCGCTGGGAGCGCCTCCGCTGCGACCACAAGGGCGTCTACGCCGACGACTGCATCGTCGACCGCATCATCAAGCACCGCGTCTACCTGGTAGCGACCAAGTGAGTTTCAATCTGGCATCTGGAAACGAGTCTACTAGTACGATCATACTAACACATGAACTTCCCCCCAACAGCGACAAGGCCCTCAAGAACCGGATACGCAAGATCCCCGGTGTCCCGATCATCTCGTGCGCCAAGGGCAAATACGTCGTGGAGAAGCTGCCGGACGCGCCGATATAATCATTGTCGAGAGGTGTGGGCCAGTAAATGCGATAGTAGAAGAGACGGTGCAGGAAAAAAAATGTTTTTCATACATGGGGAATCGGAGTCCTAGGAGTCGGCGTTCTCGCATACCAGGCGGGCAGGAATTCATGCCATGCCATATTTCTTGTGGCAATTTATTTTTGACAGAGGGTCATGTCCCTATTTTGTCTTTTTTCGAGGTTGGGGTGGAAGAAGAAAATAGGAAGGAAGGAAAATCAAAACTTGCATGAGATCAGGAGTACAGGCTTGCCGAACAACACTATTTCTGTGCGGCTTGGAATATATTCAAACAATGAAGAATCAGAGAATGAAAGGTCAGAGTTTGGCCATATGGCAGCTGCAAGTGATATATTTAATCGTGACATGTCACCCGTGATTTGGCGTGGCTGTTCACCAATTGACCATGTAGGTGATAGTATACTTGGTTAGGTTTGCTTGCCTGTCCATTGACGCGCAGAATCGAATCACAAACAAAAACAATTTCAGCAGATGCTTGGTCCATTGTTGACTTTGATTTTTGCATTACCTTGTAGGTAACTAGACATGGTTTTGGTACGCTGTGTCTGCGCCGACACTTTCTCTCAATTCTCGCTTGATTCGCTGCCTTCTCTCTTGCAGCATGATTGCCCAGACAACAATGCATCGTGTACGTTGTTTGCAACCATGACTCAATCTCTTTTTCTCCCTCTGGACAGGACCCATCATCATCATGCCTCGGTCCCTCTCCTCAATGCTGGGGAGGTGATTATAAACCAAACCAAGTTCCTAGGAGTGCGTCTCCTCGCCATTATCATCTCAAAACGCCCGTCTACCAAATTCATCTGTGCCGATCGGGTCGAGGCACAGGGACTGAAGGATCCTCCGGAACGAAACTTAAGTGTGCAAACATTGGTGGTACAAAGATATGTTTTTAGGCCCCATCCCTTATTCATTAGGTGAACAAGACTCCTAGTATGCTTATATATCAAAGAAGCCTGGAATTAGTGGTGTGCGGGGGAGTTTATCCCCATGTGAGCAAGAAACGCCCGTCGCAGGAGTCGCAGGAGTTGTCGAATTGTCGTCACGCTCACATAAATGTGAAGCATATGAGTACCAAAGCCAGGCAAGGTAAAGGTGTGCTTAGTTGAGGAAGCCCTTGCAAGCAGCTGTACCGCATAGGCAGGGAATGCGGTCCAAGCTACCGATCTCACGCTCGAACTTGTAGTCGTAGGTCAACTCTTCGTCTACAATGGTTGTTAGTTTCACGTCCATCATGGTGAAATCTGGGAAGCACTTACTCTGAGCAATGTCACGCAAAGCATAGATGACAATGCGCTTGCTACCCTCCACCTTGATAATCTTGGCCGTGCAGTTTGGCATGCAGCTATGGTTGATAAACCGGGCAATGCCACCCTTCTTCGTAGCGTCAATGACAGTATTGTCATCGATTCGGAAGAGGTAACTGCTGCCAATGCCACTCTTGAGATAGCGATTCTCCCGCAACTCTGCGATCTGTTGCCTAACCTCCTCGCCGACATACTCAATAATCATGTCGTCCTTGTTGATGTTTTCCATGGCATACAGACCCCAGTTGTGAATTGCTGACCGAGCAAACTTGACAGGCTTTTTCCGCTTCTTAAGCTGGTTGAATCTAAGGACGTCCGAGTCTTGGCCAAGTGTTCGCTTCTGATCATTGAGATCAGCCACAAAACGTCGATTGTTGACACGATTCGCTCTCGAATTGCCTTTAGCGACGAGCTTCTCAGCGGCAAGTCGCGCTGCTTCTGCGGCAGCGGCAGCTGTGTCCTTGCCATCCTTCTTTGCGGCACGTGCTTCTCTCTCTTCCCTTGCCCGCTGCACTTTGAGGTGGTGTGGCAGATACTTGGACTTTTCCGAGTTGAGTATCTTCTTGACACCTTCTGTCCGAGCACTCCCTGTAGAATTGGGAACATAGTAGCCCTCAATGACCAGCGGTTCTGCTGGCTGAGCGTCAGGGGCATTGAGTGCGCGAACCCTGTCATGCCGCCAGGTCCAGAGCCTTGGGTCGCCAATGTCTGCAGTCTTAAACTTCTTCTTGAGCTTAGCAAGATCAGCTTGATCCTTGTCCTCGAGAGAGAGACCCTGCATTGACTGGATTCCGAATCTGAAGCCATCTGGAAGTTCCATTGCGGCGACCACGAGGTCAGAGAAGCGTTCATCCCGAACAAGAGGCTCCTCGGGTTCGATGATTTCTTGTTTGACGTCCGGAACCTTGTCCTCGGCCTCGGTTGCATCTTCCGTCTCAGTCTGTTCCAGAGCCTCTTCGACATAGGCTTCTTGTTGCGCCTTTTTGAGAGCTTCTCTCTCCTCAAAGATCTGTTTCTTGGACTTCTTCTTCCCTTTTGTCGTAAGCAGCTTCTTCTTGCCCCTCAGGGCTGCATCCGCAGACAATAGATTGGGATCAGGAGTCTTCTCATCTTCGGCATCAGCATCAGGCACAATGATATCCTCGACTGGGTTGGGTCCAGGGAATTCAGTCTCCAATGTGTCGATGGTGACGCCAAAGAGCTCCTCATCAGTCTTCTTCTGGCGCTTGATGGCCGCTTCCACTGACAACATGAGTTTCCTCTTTTTCGTCCGCGTGGGCACATCGCTGACCGCAAAGCTGGCTTCCGTCAAAGAATCATCCTCTTCCTTGAAGGCGTCCTCGTCGGTGCTCATGCGACTGCGTGGCCTCGACTCGGGCTCTTCTGTTTCCCGCGCTACGGAGTCGCGATTCTCTGTCTCATCCTCGGACGCTTCGTCGTCGCTATCGGCCGAAAGCTGGTGATATAGACCGCGGAAAGCATGATTTGCCGGCTTGGTGCGCTTACGACCAAAAGGGTCCAAGAAGCCATGATTACGTTGTGCGGCTAGCTGTCCCTTTGCCTTGCGAATTCGCGGGAGCGTCGTCACATCAAGTCGCGCTGTACGACGCTCAATCGGATCTGCTCTCGAGTTTGGCGTGCCGACTGGTGTGGCGCTGCCATCCTCCGCTGTTCGGTTTGAGGTGAAGGAGCGGTTGGTGGCGGGCACCTCCTCCAAGTTGAGCTCCCGTCTCTTCGAGGCATGGTTGACGGGATCCAAGTAGTTGTACAGGGCGGGTGCTGCGACCTTTGTTCGGATGTGCCTGATCAGATGCTCTTTCATCTCGCGCCGTATAAGCTCTGTAGCTTCGTGAACAGGATCAAAGTCCTTAGCCCTTTGCTCCTTTTCTTCTTTCAGCACAGCTTCTTCATCTCGGCGTCGCTGTTCTCGTTCGTTCCTATGCCTCGCTTCCGGCGCTGGTTTTCTCTCGGGTTCGACTCGCTTGACCGGTTCCACCACAGTCTTCAAAGTTCTGGACGAAGGGATCGTTCCAGTCCTTAGCTGCATGCGCATCGTATACGTGAAGAAGGCACTGCCATCTGCTGACCGGTAACATCGGAATGCTTCTTCGCGGCCAATATTGCTATTTGGGAAGAGAATATAGTATCCGGTTCTGTCGGCGCGGATGTCCTCGATGGCAAATGACTTGAGTCTCTTCTTCATATGGGCGACGGTGGTCGGCATGATGGGAACGCTGCTGTCGGGTATGAATATGTAAGGTTCGCCCTTCAGCGTCGTAGAGACAAGGACTTGCTCAATGAGCGGCCTTGGTCTTCCGGGAGCAGCAAATGCTGGTGCTGGGTCTGCGGGAGCAATTGGCGGCTGTCGGTGCGCTGCAGGTCCTCGTGGTGCAGTCGGCGGCGGTCGCGCAAACCCATCGAGCGGCTTCGGCTTGGGAGCTGTAGGGGCCGATGCTATTGACACAGACCGTGCGAGTTGTGCGTCGCGAGCCTGCTGCGCTAGGTCCTGTTCTTTCTTGAGCACCTCCTGAAGCATCACTCGGCTCTTCTTGCCGTCACGGTCAAAGTCTACTTTGATAGTATTCGTCTCAATCCGTCGCCCATTCATCTGGCGAACAGCCCTCTTGGCAGCCTCGACCGCAGTGACGGCCAATCCGCGGCGGCTCGGATGGGGCTTTGAGTCTTTGTAACGAAATGTAGCGAAGCCCAGGTATATGCCTGTATCCGGGTGCATCTTGTTACTGCTCTCAGCAATTTCGCCATAACTGAGGAAGAGAGTGGTCACTTTCGAAAAGGCGATCAATGGGTCAAAACCGCTGACTACGATCTGGGTCGGTGGCCCAGGGCCTATGGACGTGGCAGCATCATACACGTATGGCTTGAGCGCATACGGAGATTGGCGCAACCTTGCCTTCGGTAGGTGGAAATCGACGTTGATGTAGTCGAGCCGGCTGCCTCTAGCCAAGCGTGGGTCCTCGGGGGGAACGTCATCTGCCTGTTCAACAAATTTCAATTAGCCTTTTTGCTCCTTTTCATTTTCACGTATGGCACTCCAGGACAGATGACATCCCCCCTCCAGACTTGTATATGTTATAGTATAGCTTACGTACCGCACCGAAGGGTTTGTATGTTGGCTTCGCAGTCTTCCTCTCGTTCGAAGATGAATTCTTGTCAATCAATGGATCGTGGGTCCGCTTCATTCCTTGTATCTGGCGGTTGGGATCTCGTGCTGGGATGCGGGCGGCGGCGCCAGTCCGGCGTGATACGGGAGTTGGCTCCGCAGAGGACTGTATCGAGCCATTGGCCGTCCTGCCATGTTGGGATGACTTGGTATGCTGCTGTATTCTGGAGGTGTTATGAGAAGGGTTGGACGGGGAGCCAACATTGGTGAGCGGCGTCATATCGCTGTTGGAAACATGTGCCGGGGCGTGCACGATGGAAGCATGGCTGAACACGGACGAAGCTGTGCTGGCGTGTGAGCTGGCGGAGCCGATGCCATTGAGCATATCTCCCTGTATGGACTCGGTATCCTCAGCGTTGAGATGCGCGGCATCAGATGTTGGGATATCGGGTTTTGTGCCATCGCGGTACGCGGGCTGTGATGCAGAGCTTGAAGTAAGTGATGTAGAGGTATGGGCGGAAGGAGTTTTCGCATCGCGATCGGCGGCGCCCTCTGAAACTCTTGATTTTGCTCTTTCCCTCTCAGCAGCCTTTTCTCGGGCGGCGCGAGGGGCGGCGGGAAAGAATTTGGCGAACCCAGCGCCAGATGCGCTAGGGGCCATCTTTCGCGAGTGTCGTGTTCTGATCTTCCACTATCCACCGACCATCCTCATCAACAGCATCTCCTTTCGGGCGGTGACAAGATGCTAGTAGGTGCGAGCAACCATGGGAGGCAGTTCGGGCCCTGCACGTGTTGTCGATGGTTTGATATGTTGGGGGGAATGCGAAGCGCAGACGCGAAAAGAGCTCGTCGGCAGCACGGGCGCCACGCGACAAGAAATCTGGGGATGTGACGTGTGGAACTTGAAAAGTGGGCTTGGCAGGTCTGCACAAGGTGGCTGGGTAGGTAGTTGAACTGCCGCGCTGATGAGCAGAGGGAGCAGGTTTGATGGGGTCGGGCGCGGTCGCGGAGTGCTGCAGAATGAGATGCCCGTATTGCAAAGGGGATTGCGTGCGTGAGACGGGGCGTGGAGGAGCGTCGAGCGGTTTGAGTCGCGCAAAAGGTTGAACCGTCTGGAAGAAACCGACTGGACGTGGTGATCGGAAAGCCAAAAGGGATGGATAGGCGATTGATTGATGGGGACCTAGGATAATTCTAGCCACTAATTTTTTCGTGACCTTGGCACCAAGCTGAGGCAGGTGAATCTGTACTCTGGCGGCAAATTTGTGTGTGGCGGTACAACCAACGCGGCGCTTGGACCAATCCCTGTCTCTTTTTTTTTTTTTTTTTTGACGCGGAATCTGCGCTCCCTCTGGCGCTCGAGGGGGGGCCGGGGGGTCCTGAAGGTCCTTGGAGGGGCCTGGCAATCTGCACACGACCGCTAATTATCTGACAGGAGACGTGCAGCTCAAACACGGCTACAAAAGTTGCAAACTTCATACCACTTTTGATCACACCCACCCGCATGCAACTACAATCTGGCCTTGAACAGCAGAAGATCGATTATTTTCATCGCTATGGCAGCTGGTATTATCCCAAGATTCATCGTGAACGTCGACATGATGGCGTGACCAAGATGTCTTCTCTTTCTTGCATGCCAGGCGTTATCTGGCTGCCGCATTCAGCTGGAGATTGTCTCATGCGAACCAACTGTCAAAGGCGATGACCTGTCCTGTATGGGTGTGAAACCATGGACAAGAATGTTTTTCTCTGCTCTGAGAGATGGTTCCGGTCTGTGTGAGTGATGTCTTTATCAAATTTTGATGCGTGATTGCCTCCGAAGCATAAACTCTAGTTGCCCTACCAACTACCTAGGTATGGCTAGGCATTGTCATTCGGTGAAGTGGACATCGGGCACGGAATATTGTACTATACTAGGTACTTCTCCTTTCTACTTGGGTCAAGTCTAATGAATATCAGAGCGCGCTTGCATGCAAACAAGTTGATATTCTCGAGGTTGCTACAAGACCATCCGAAGCCATCGTCGCAGTATAAACTGCAGCTGCCCCTTTGCCTTGCAACAATGATTAGCTCATATAGAATAATAGACTTCATGCATGTGAACTCTTACGTTGATACCGTTACCACGGTCAGATGTCTCTTGGAGTGCAACAATTTCACACCACATTGATGGACTGTGAGAACGGCGTTCCAGGTGACACAGAAACTGTATTTTCCTGTGTCAAAAGGACAAGTGAGTTGGCCCTTTTTGGCGACAATCAGGCCGGCAGCATAAGCCATAATTATAAAGGCTCGGGTAAGCACCTTGGACATTTTGCTACGAATTGTCGATAAGATTTGGAGAAAGAAGATATGGAACCTTTTTCAGTCATGAGCTGGATAGGAATGAATGAGCACAGGGGATCTCTGATTTATGAAAGGGAACCTGTAAGCATCTTTTACACACCATTTATGAACAGGCCATCGACGAGGTGAACCGTCATAAACAGTAGCAGCCATGTTTTCTCTTTTTTTCCCTTATTTTTCAGGTGTGGCGTGCATGTATCAGTCAGTTCACTGTAAAATAACAGTCTTTGGGCATCCGACTTTGTGGTGCCAAGAGGAAGGAAGATTCGTCCCGTGGCTTTGATTTCGAAGTCAGCAACACACGCCCGCGGCTGACTTCGCCTGCCTTCTATACTATTTGGTGGCAAAAAGTTTCGGCTAATGCTCGATAATTCAGTGCGCCACAGCACGAAAATGGTGAAAGTCTCCGTTCCAGCCAGTAATGATGGTCGTAGCAACTTGATAGGCCATCACTCTGTCACAATGTCACTAATTCGACATGCCGGCGGTCTGTTGGATGTGGGCTCATAGCAACGAAAGTTCGCGAATAATAGTACGTGGAACGTGAAAGTTGTCCTAAACTGCCTACACGGGTGGCGAGTATTACTCAAAACATACAAATCAAGCCATCAGCCTCGAGGCTGTGAGAGAGTATTGTACAAGAAAAATGAGTGAAACTCGAAGGCCGAACATCTCGACTCAGGCTAACCAATGTCCGTACTGAGACGATAGCTCTGTATAGCTCTACAGCCGACCACATTTGGACACTTAGTCACAAATGCTCAGAATAATGTGTCCTTCCAAAAAGTTTAATCAGTCATCGTGTCCTTTTTGCCTTGCCGATGATCCCCAAACGCCAAATCATACTTCGTAATCATGCAGTTGCTCGGAACGAGTCTTGTTTACTGCGGGAACTGCATCTCGAATTCCTCGTCGTCCGACTCAGGAGGAGGGCTGCCGGCCAAATCACAGTCGTCATCATCCTCTGGATTGAAAATGGACAAGAATGGGACACGCTCCTTCCAGAGTTGGTCCTCGACAGCCGGCGATGGCTCCTTGGTTGCGAATCGAGCTGGAGTAATAGTTTTATCTGAGTCGTTGGACAGAATAGTTGCCGAACGAGGAAGGCCACTGGCCTTGGGCTGAAGAGCGCCTTGTGCTCGCTTGACAGCAGGCTTGGCGGTAGCCGAAGCAAGTGCCGATGCAGCAGCGCGGCCCTTGTTATATCCCAAGGTGGTCCTGGAATTGGCCTCGATATTTGCCATCGGCGTGCGTCTGGCTGCGGTGGGCTGAGATGCACTGGGTCTCGTGGCCGTGAAGCGAGGAATAGCAAAGGAGGGTGCCTTCTTCCTGGCAGCAGGACCAGCAGCTGACTTGGACATTCTGCGCTGCATGGACTTGGTGGTATCATCCATGTTTGTAAGCGCCCTTGCAGCATTCTTCGAAGTCACTGAACCCAGAGGCTTGCGCAATGCAGGCCTGACCTGCGTGGCTTTGGCCTTGGCCGGGTTGGCCGAGGGCACCGACGGCTTGGCCTTTTTGGCACTGTCAATCTCGCCTTGAATAGAGGCCCACTCAAAGTTCTGAATGTCCTCGAGGATCTTCTTGTCGCCATCCTCAAATGCCTTGCGCGTCTTCTCTGCTTGTTCCTTGGAGGACCGGCCTACTCCATTCTCGTCAATGGGGTCGAAATAGTGCTGATAGAACCCCTTGAGTCTGTTCTCCGGCTTCAGTGCTTCGAATGTCAAAACACCTTCAGGAAAGACATTCGACTCATAAGGCAGGTCTTTCGGCCTTGGCGGGCAATACTCAGGCTCCTCGTCACTCAAGGAATGTGGTTCTTCCGAGTGAATCTGTAGTTTCTGGGTCTCCACCTGAGGTTGCTTCTGCTTTGGCTTGATTGTTGCTGGTGCCTGACTCTGCTGACCTCCAATGTCCTTGATCGCGCTCTTAACGTTGACGGTCTGGGGTCCTCTACTTTTGGCATTAGTTGTCTTGTCACCAAGGACTGCTCGGTTTCGCGGCTCTGTGTGAAGATTAGTGCTCGTATCCTGGGAACCCTGTATAACTCGGTGCGACCTACGCATAGGGGTCACAAAGTTGGACTTGTCGCGGCCTTTGAGGCCCTTGGAGCTTGCAGCATTTTCGTTGCCTCTGGTGCGGTCGCCGAGGATGCTCTTAGCACCCTTCAAGTGCCCACCATTCTCATCGTTGAGCGGGATCTTGATGGGAGTCTTTGGGTATCGATTGCCAATCTGGTTGTTCTGTTGCTGCTTTGCCGCAGCTCCGGTCTGATGGCGGGCCACCAGGTTCTCTTGATCGCGCGCCACGAGCATAACGGCGACTTGTGTTCTTATTCTTCAATAGCACAATGGTGCAAGTGGGTGTAAACAAAGGATTTCCGTTTTCAGGGTGATGACGCTTTGATGCTGTGTTGGGCCATTCGCAAAACAGCTGTGGTGTTGAGTGGATGCGCGCAGCGTGACGTGGTGATGAAGAGTCGATCAATGTGCAGCGTGGGTTGGGGTTGGCAATTAAACCAGAAGCAATAGTTTCATGGTTCCCGCCGATGAGGCTTTCCGAATGACATTGGTTTACTTTGGGGAAGGTTGACGGAGCAACGTCTCTCCAATCAGCAGCCGAGCAACCGGGGGCCAGGTCAGTGCTCCCAATCTGCTGCTAGTGTAGTGGCCGTGGCCGCTGCCCCACCGACAGCTAAGGTAATGAATGTTGCTTGCGGGTGGGCGGTGATCAAACTGTTAATGACTCGCTGTCATTTAGGCGGTGTTGCTTAACACGGCTCCAGCCCCTGTTCCGGGTTTCTAGGGGTATCGACGGACCCAGCCAGCGCGCAGAACGAGGGGCATTCATTCTTCTGGGCTTCCATTCATTGCGGCCTGGACAGCCAGCCAAATTCCACACAGCCGATCTCCATTCATCAGACCGTCTCTTTGATTCGACCACCCTTTGCATAAACCCTTCACATTCTCTGGTCAAACTGCAACACTTCCATATTCTTCCAACTCTTCCATCTGCTCATCTTTGATCTTTTTTCCATCACAACTTCTTCAAACCACATCAACAACACAACCGCAGCCATGGATCGCATTAAGGAGGTTAGTAGCCCAAGCAAGATAGGAGAGAGACGTTTCCCCCCAAATCTTACCCCACCACGAAGCCGGGCGCGCAAGCAGCAGCAGCAGCCCTTCTCGCCAGCACCCATCACGGCGTATCCCAGGGGCTGGCTTCGTGGTAGACTCGAATACAGACGACGGAGTGCAAGTCGACATTGGCGACAGAGGCTGACATGGCTCCCACGTGCAGAAAATGAACTCGCTCCGTCTGGAGGCCGACGAGAACGCCGCCAAGGTCGAGGAGCTCCAATCGAAGTTGAAGGCTCTCGAGCAGGAGAACCTGGCCAAGGAGCAGGAGATCACATCCCTCTCGCACAAGAACGGTCTGCTCGAGACCGAGGTCGACAAGCTCGACACCTCGGTCAAGGATCTGAAGAAGTCCAACGATGAGGGCCAGCAACATGGTACGCAGAATGAGACCCTCCAACGAAGACTGCAGCTCCTCGAGGAAGAGGCCGAGGAGGCTGATAAGACCCTTCGTGAGGCCAATGAGAAGTAAGTCCAGACCATGCACCCCTTCTACAAAAGCTATTTGCCCTGTGTTGTCCCATACTAATCGGAGCGTGAAAACAGGCTCCGCCAGACTGACGTAAAAGCCGGTCACTTTGAACGCAAGGTGCAGGCTCTCGAGCAGGAGCGCGACCAGTGGGAGGGCAAGTACGAGGAGATGTCCCAGAAGTACGCCGCATTGCAGAAGGAGTTGGATGAGCTGCAAAACGAGATCAACGGCTTCTAAGGTGGTGCGGTTATCCCCGTGTTGGAAGGCAAACAAATGGTCACCATTGTTCAGCGTGCTGAGATCATAGCATGGTTCTGTCAGGCAAGGATGTATACAGTTAGGGGATGATAGGAGGCTTGCTTTTCAGACGACAATATGCATCATTATTTTGGCCAAACACCAACCATTGTCCACTTCTTCTTTTGTCTTCTCTATCAGGGGATTGCAAAAGGTCACATTTCCTGATACGAGGCTGATCATCTGAAGTGCAGCCAAAAGTAGGGGAGCTATTGGTACCCCTATTTCATTAATCTTTTATTTCCCGGACCCGCAACTATGATCTCGCTTTGAGCTTTTTAATCTTCTGCTTCTTGTTCGCAATCGACCGATCCAGCCTCGATTCATAACGGAATTTCTGCTTCTTCTGCTTCTTGGGACGCGCCGCTGCCTCCTCCTTGGCGGCTCTGGCCAAGGCTTCCCTTCGCTCCTTTTCTGCTTCGTCTTCCGTATCGGGCTCTTCTTCTGGCTTGTGTAGACCGTCCCTCGACACACTGACAGATTCCACGGTTACGGAAGTATACTTGTCTTCGTCGATGTACTCTTCCTCGTGGTCCAGCGGCTCGTCGGTCGGCCCATCTGGCAGTCCTTGCCACTCTTCGTTCTCCTCGTCGGAATCGTCCTGGTCGCTCACATTTCCAGCTCGTGCCGCCTCTCTGAGTAGCTTGTTTACGTGATCGACATGCTCCTCAACCTCTTTTTTCCTTTCCTCGCGGATCTGTGTCGTTTGTTAGCCAAAAGATTGGTCGTTTTCGCAAAGTGACGGCGCAAGGCCGGGCAAGCAACTGCTGCGCCATACCTGCTTCCTCGAGTCGAGCTTTTCCTGCTTCTCCCGCTTCGCAGACTCCTCTTGTGCCCTCTTGATGCGCTGTAGCTTTCGCTTGTGGAATCCGGTCAGGTACTCTTGCCGCGCATCGGTATCGAAGTTGATTTCTTCAACGGCGTGCGCAATCTTGCGCTTCTTGGGCAACGTCGGCAAGATGGACTTCTTCGGTCTGGGATGTGTAATAAACATGGCGCTTGTTTGTGGGAAGACCCTTCGTCTGTATGTGTCACTGTGTCTCTGCTTCTTGATCGGAATCGTAGGTAGTTGTTGTTCTGGTGTGCAGAGTTGGAAAGTTTGTACATGAATTTTTCTTTTTCTTTTTTTTTTCCGGACTAGGGTGGACGATGCTGCATGGAAATTTTGGTGTTGCGACGCCTACCTTATTCCCTGCCCCTCCACTAAATCTTCAGAGGTTGCATCCGCTGAAAGCCACTAAAGCCCAGCTCGCCCCAGGCGGGCATGTGTCGGGGACCCTGCCAGACCTGCAGCGCTTGAGGACTGGGGGAACGGTGTAACAGCCTCGACGGAACTTGCCGGGGTGAGAGCGGTCCAATGAACAGCGGCCAAGCCAGTCGAGGTACGTGCGACTCTGGAGAGAGGTGAGAGGCGCGCCAGCTCCGATGAGCTCAATCTGGGATGTACGTCAAGCTTTCGCTTCCCATTCCAGATCGGTTCCTCCCATCATCGACCACGCAAACTCCAGCATCGATCTGCAACCAAGATGCGTCTCTCAGTAGCAGCCATGGCTGCTGGCTGCGCCACGGCGCACGCATTCATGAACACCTCGCCCTTTGTTATGTTTTCGACCGAGAAGTACGTCACCTCGAGCCATGCACGATCCTCGTTACCGATCACCATCTACATGTCTGTCTACATGCAATACTGACAAGGAAAACAATAGGATCGAAAGCCCACTTGCTGATGAACTGCAAGCCAACCAGTCGGTCCTGAAGGCCACGAGCGACTTCCTATCCAGCTGCCCTACGGAGCACTACCTGTTGGTATCGCAACCGAACCTCAACATCGAGCACCTCAACTCCAAGACGGCGGCCCCCAAGCTGCAGGCCGCTCTGTCCTCTTCCAAGGTTCAGGGCCGGATGACGGTATCAGAGATGAGCGGCGTCGTCGACCTGCAGCAGGTGGCGTCGAGCATCCGGGAGAACTGCAAGGCCGCGGGCAAGACGCCGTCTGTAGACTCCATGGTCCTGGACGCCGTTCCCACGGCCGGACGCTACCAGGATATCGTCGAGAGCCTCAGGGACAGCGACGACGACATGAGCGTCGTCCTGCAGCAGTACGACGCCGCCGGCGACTTTACCGTCATCTACACGGCCGGTTCCCGCACAGACAAGGTGGAGTCCGCGTCCCAGAAGAACTACGAGGCCGAGTTCAAGGACACCACGCACCAGGAGCTCAAGAGACAGATCGACTCGGTCAAGCGAAAGGAGAAGAAGGAGAGAGATACGAGGCCGCTCTTTGAGAAGTACCAGTTCTTCACGCCTGGTAGGTTATCTGCAAATCTTGAGGAGGAACCTCCAATTTATTCAAGGTACATGCTAACGTAATCCAGGCATCTTCATGACCCTGTTTGCGCTCCTGATTCTGTTCTCGATTCTGGGAGTAGGAGTCAGCGCTCTCGGTAGTCTGCAGGTCCCATACGGTGCTTTTGACAAGGAGATGGGCCCCGCGGCTCAGAAGAAGCAGCAATAGAAGAAGCCTACTATAGAGATGGAGGGTATTCTCGTGTCTGCAACTACTCGACATGTATGAATCCGGACTGAGCGCGCAGAACCTATGAGGGAAAGAGTACATCTGGGATATGCTCTGGAAGGGTGGGTGGGAGTGTACAAACACATTGATTTTTCATGCCTGGCGTTTCCATACATATTGCACTGAAGAAATTATTTTCATAGACTCGGGGCCAAAGTGAGACTTGGTGAATCGCGTGAATGATGCATTGCTTCCAACTATGGCAAACCTGGTCTATGTAGAGAACGCCGGGAACGCCGTAAAAAGTCACATGCCTATTTTCCTCTTCTCGATCATGGCCACTACAGGACAGACACCATCTGCCCCATCCGTAAGAATTCAGACCGTCTCCGGCACTTCAGTGCAGAGCAATGCAGTGCCGTTCGCGTTTCCTCTGCGGAGAGACAAGACTTGATAGGCGTCTCTGAATCTCTCCGTCTCTTCTCAGGGCCAGAGAATCCACTTCCATCATGTCCTCCGATCCCTCGCCCCTCAAAAACTTCAGCGCCGCTCTCTCCTCGAAGGGGGAGGGCACGATGGAAAATCAGATCAGACCAGGTGGCTGGGGAGCAAAAAGTTGGCGATGCCCTCCCGGACGGCGTACTCGTGCTGGCAGTTGCGGCAGACGAGCTTGCCCTCCATGATCTGCGTCTCCATGAGCAGGTTGTGCAGGTCCTTGAGCGTCTTGTCGTCGGCCTGCAGCTCCTCCACGGTCGGCGGCTGAGCGGGCAGGGCCGGGAAGCCGAGCTGTTGAGGGACTGTTAGCATCGAGATTCAATTTGAGGAATTTGGGATTGCATGTGGTTGGATGTGTGTTATATGGTGTTGGGCTGTTTTCATGACATGGTTTTTTTTCAGGGCCCCGCCACTTTCATGCATGTGAAATACACACGAGGCATCCTCGAGCCCAGAAGACAACAGCGAATGCCCCCTTTCATCATTCAGGTACCACGTATGGACAATAGAAAGAAGAAAGAAGAAAATTTCTTCTCATTTGGAAACTCACCTCAGTAGCAGTCTTGGACAGGGCCGCCCAATCAATGCGGGGCAGGACGTTGAAGAGCAGTTCCGGGTTGACCTCGATATCGTCCTGGACCAGCTCTACATCCTGGCACTGCAGAGGATACGAGTCCGACGACGACTTGCAGGCCTTGACCGCGCAGGTCAAAAAGTTTAGACTCAGGACCTTCATGATTTTTGTTTTTGAGGCTGGCAAAAGAAGACAGTGGTAGGTCGCGTGTTGTCTGTCAGTGTTGGACCGTCGTCGAGTTTTCTGTGCTTGCTGCGTCTTTCGGAAATTTTTATGGGTCCCTCTTTCATGGTGCACCCCAAGTTCCAGGCGGGAAGTATACTACGCACTAAAAGCCGCCCATATATCGCTGCACTTACAGCATGTACAACATTTTATATAACGCTATTATGATCACTTCGGCATTTCAAGGAAAGAATTATCTTGGAGTTTGTATCTTGTCATATTGTTTGATCCACAATTACGCCAGCGACTTCTCATATCCTTGATCGTTCCTCTCGGTCTTGGATCGGCTCATGCGCAGGTAAATGGCAACGGCAGCGATGATGACCGCAAAGAATGCAGCCTTCTGGAAGACAGTGTAGCCGGCGGCGGCGGCAGCGACCTCACTCTCTTGGAACGGGTTGGCAGCCTCCTCGCTGGCGAATCCCGCAGCCCATTCGGCACTGCCGTAAGTGGCATCTGGGGACACAAAAGTCGAATCAGCTATGCAGAAGACAACACAGCAGCGTCACTGCGGAAGAAAACAACAGGCGGAAGACAATTATTCTCTCGGAGGCGAGCGGGGTTGTGTTTAAAGCTCCACGTGAATACCTTCGGGAGGAACCTCCAGCTCGCCGCTCTTGGCGATCTTGATCTCCTTGACGGGCTTGTCGCCGGGCTTGGTGGGGCCCTGCTCGATCTTCTCAACGACGTCGTAGCCCTCGAGGACCTCGCCGAAGACAACGTGACGGCCATCGAGCCACCTTTATTTCCTGATTAGCATCCAAGCTCTCTTTCTTGTTGTTGTCGGCAGTACTTACGAGGTGACGACGGTGGTGATGAAGAACTGGGAGCCGTTGGTGTCCTTTCCAGCGTTGGCCATGGACAGGAGACCCTTCTTGGTGTGCTTGAGCTTGAAGTTCTCGTCGGGGAACTTGTCACCGTAGACTGGGAGAGTTCAAGTTGTTAGTCAAGTGCAAAAAGCGGTAGAGGAATGGAAACTCGAAGCTTACTGGACTTTCCACCAGTGCCATCACCCTTGGTGAAGTCACCACCCTGGATCATGAACTGCTTGATAACTCTGTGGAAAGAAGAGCCCTCGTAACCGAAGCCCTTCTCGCCAGTGGCCAAAGCGCGGAAGTTCTCAGTGGTCTGGGGGACGGTCTTGCCGTAAAGTCCCATGACAATACGGCCAATGGGCTCATCGCCCTGGGTAATGTCAAAGTAGACCTTGTGGGTGATCTTGGGGCCCTTGGCAGCTTCGGCGGTCGAGGCGAGGAACACCATGGATACTCCGAGGAGCAGCATGGCGCTCACGAAGAAGCGGCGCAGCGACAACATTGTGGCAATGGTATCGAGATGGACTCGAAATCAAGTCAATTGATGTGTATTGATGCCGACGAGATGGAATCGGCGATTGGGTGAAGAATGTGAAAAGGAGGAGAGAACAAAAGAAGATGGAATGTCTTCTTAATGGTTGTCCCTGTAGGTAGAAGCTACGTTTCACCTCGGAGCTGGTTGAAGCAGGTCCCTGGCAACTGCACGGCAACCCCCAAGATACCTAGTATGCGGAGGGGTCTTATCGTGAGCTCGATAAGGACGGATGGGGTGGGTCCGGTGTTCCATTGGCGGTCCAAGACGTCTAGCGCTGCAGCTGCTGCGGAAATGGCCCGTGCATCTCGCGACTTGGAAATTCGACTTTCTAGAGATCCTGAAGCATCATTTGAGGGCATTCTCAGAACGAACAGTAATATTGCGACAGACCCCGGTGCCGACGTGCCTATCTTGTCAAGATGGTGAGTCTCTTGTTCGTCTGATGCTCCAGTTCCGGCGACTAAACAGCCACCAGGTTTTCATTATGGGCGTGAGCTTCCACCCGCGGAAGTTGGTCAAGAAGACCCTCGAATCCTTCTACGGGCTGGGTCCGCAGACCTCGGCGCGCATCATGGCCAAATACTGCATTCACCCGCTCCAGCGACTCGAGACCCTCCCGGCCAAGGTGCAGACGTCACTGACGGCCGAACTATCCACAATGACCATCGACAACGACGCCAAGAGGATAGTACAAGACAACATCAGGCGGCTGCGAGACATGGGCACATACAGAGGAAGACGACACGCCATGGGTCTGCCCGTGCGCGGCCAGCAGACGAGGAACCAGATCGCGACGGCAAGAAAACTCAACGTGCTGGAGAGAGGTGGAGGCGAGCGGCCCATGGGATCATAAGCATAGGTGGAAGGTTGCGCTTCGTGGAGGGAAAACTACGTCAATGCTGCGAATACTGGCCGTACGTACATTCGACGAACACGGCATCATTGGGAATGGCGTTATAGAGAGATTCGGCTTCTACACGGATCCAATCAGCAGAATATGCTCTGACCGACCTCGAGGAGCAATACTGCGTGTACAATAAGACCTGTGGTGTAAAGCCATTGTACAATGCAAAAACAAGAGAGAAATCTGGACCAAACTCATTAATGGCTGAACAATATGGGCATCATCTGCTTTGTGTGCATATCGACTTGCTTTGGCAGTGGTCAGACATGAGATAATAGGGGCACGAGTGTATGTTCGGTTTCAGTCGCTCCTTGGACTGCTCCTGAACATGACGAGGATACAAAAGTTGCCATATTTGACTATTCTCTGCGGACATATTGTTCAAATGTCTTCCGGAGTGTTTTGCTGCTTCTTGTCTAGTCAATAATTGGAGTATGTTTTGCGTTGTCTGATGCTGCTTCATTTTCTTGCTGCTCATATATCTCAAATATGCATGGAGCCTGAGATATTGGTAACGGTCGTTGCCTTGTTTCGAAGAATGATTCTGATTTCTTTGGGGCCGTCTGGCTGAATATGTCCTCGGGATTTGGAGTGTTGTCTTGTTACTATTAAGAGACCAGAGTGTCCGTCAGGAATCAGAAAGACCAAGGGACAGCTATCCAGACACCGGGTATCTGAGGCATGGGAGCAGCACAGAAGCAGAATCATCATCCAGTGACATTTGCCTTGCTTGAAGGGACAAATTAAATAATCTCTGCAATAATGGAAATATTTTTGATCAGAGAAGAGCACAAAATAATAGCCGAGGAAAAAAAAAAAGAAAAAAGAAAAAAAGAGCCGTTACTTTGATTTGACACGCGTTCGGGGAGCGACCTTTGCACCACAACTTTCGTTGCAATGTTAGGAGAGCTTGGACGGGTTCGCCGCAACGTACCACTGAGCCAGGAGACCCAGTGGCTGGTGAGAGTTTCTGGCTGTATTGCAACTCATTAGGACTCGCAGAGGAGGGAGTCTGACCAGGCGTCGAGCACTGTGGTAGGTGTCATGGTGGTGGTCATCCGGCAAAAGCACGGCATTCTAATTTGGGCAGAACCGCGCAGATGCTGAAACGCAAGTCGAGAGGTTTGGCTTGTTGGGCCCGGGATATTACCAGTACATACCCTTTTGCAAACACGCTGCCTGGCTTCACTTTCATCTTAACAACCTATTTCTTGAGGCCTTGATGTTGACCAGCCCCCGATTTTTCATGGCTTCGGGTCGGAACTCGTCCCTGGCCAGATATTCTATGATACGATCCGGTCGATTTTTTGCAAGCTTTCCTGAGTAGTATTACTGGGCATACATCTTTGAGTTCTTGATCGTCTGATTCCTCTCGTCAAACACATGTGCCCTATCGATTAACAGAACATGATCTCTCTCAGACATTGAGTATTGTAGTGGTCTGTTTGCATTGCCATGCTTTGTGTACAATATATAAATTCAAGTTCAAGAAAGGACCAGCACTACTCGTATACATTCCACGTTCCATCCAGTGCCTCAACTTGGAATTTCTCAACCGAACAGATCAAATTTAGTAGCCTGCGATCTGACTGATTGACTGCTCAATGGACCTCTTGGGAATATCATCCTCGTAGACTGGGAAGCCCTCACGCTGGAGCTTGGCAGCGGTGAGTTCAACGTCTTTCCAGACCCTGAGAATGTTTCCTCCGGCAACCTTTGCGGCGTCGACATCGGACACTCCACGTCTCAGCAACTCACCGAAGAGTTCTGGGTATTTGGAAACATCCTCGAGACCCTTGGGCACCGACGGAATGCCATCAAAGTCGCTGCCGACACCCACATGGTCATAGCCGACAAGGTCGCCAATGTAGGTGATGTGGTCTGCGATCTTGCTCAGCGTGGCATTCTCTGGGATAACCTCGGGAACACCGTTGTCATTGCCAACATCCTTGCAGGAAGTGAAGTCGGGGGCAAAGTTGACTGTTGTTTCGTTAGCTGATCAGGTCACGATCTCAATGTTGAAAGGTGGGCCTACCCATGACGACCGAATTTGTCTTCTTGACCAGCTGCAGGATATCGTCGGGCACATTTCTGGGGTGCGGGCAGATGGCGAACGCAGAAGAGTGACTATACATGACGGGTGCTTTGCTACCCTCCCAGTCGCTTCCGCCGAGCACATCCCGCATCGTGTCGGCACTGACATGAGCCAAATCCACAATCATGCCAATGCGGTTCATCTCGTGAACGAGCTTCTTTCCCTTGGGAGATAGGCCACCCCAATGTGGCTCGGCCTTGCGGAAAGGGTTTTCGACCAGTGCCGAGTCGGCAAAGATGTTGCCGCAGTTATGGGTCAGCGTGACATAGCGAGCACCAAGACTGTGGAAGAGGCGCAAGTTGGCGACGGAATTGCCAATCTGGTGGAGTCCCTCGACACCCAAAGGCGAAATGAGTTTTCCTTCCTTGAAGGATGCCAGCGCAGAGTCTGCAGTGATGCCAATGACATTGGAGAAATCGTTGGGAAAGGCACCACTCAGACGGTTGACGACATCAATCTGCTCGAGGGTGAACTGCACAGCTGTGATCTGTTAGGCACGGCCATGGCAAATCTAGAGAAGAATCACGGGACTTACTATCTCTGTAGTTCTCATCTGACCAATCCGTGCCGTTTTCTGGGCAGGGAGCGAAGACACTCCAGAAAGCACCTCCATTCTGTCCAGCTCTCAATCGAGGGAGATCGACGTGCATGGGCAGACCATTCTCACCAAAGTCCTCAGTGAAGTTGCCGTAGATCTGGTTGCCATACAAGAAGCGAATAAGCAGCGGGAAATCATCGTGTCCATCTAGGCATGAATGTCAGAGGCGTGCAAGTTACCAAATCATTACAAACGGCTGACCTATAAGCGGTGTAGTAGAAAGGATGTTGTGCACTCGGCCCTCGATGGTCTGCGGACGCAACTGCGAGTATGCGTGGCATGCCGGGTGATAAGACCGGGAAGTAGGATGAATGAGCGTTCCAAAGAACAGAAATGAGAAAAAGATGGCGATGACACCTCTTTTGCCCGTCGGGACTTGCTTGTCCTTCTGGTGGAGGTCGCCTTCCTTGAGAGGCAGCCCTTTCTCGGACATATTGACGGTTGTTCAGTGGATATGTAAGCAAGCCTGGATCCAGTAGATACGAGTTCTGAAAGCTCAAGCCTCAAGGAAAGGATATTCTGGACACAGATGCGAAATGCCGAATGAACCTCTCAAAGCTGATCTCTATTTTGAGTTCAATTATGTCGGCGCGAGGATATCATCAAGTGAGCAATTGATGGTTGTGATCATTGCATGTTGATGTTGTGAAAGAGGCAAGAAGTCGTCGGACCGCAGCTACCTCATTCGGAGGGCCCCGCCGTCGCGGCGATCTCGTCATCCCGGCTGAGATGGTGAGCAAGCATGAACAAGTCGATCGGCAGAGAGCCGAAAGATAGACTATATGAACTTGAAGCTCGGGGCTCATCGTATACTATCTGCGTATAAATCCCAGGCACGCTTCTTCCCGCATCATGTACCTTATGCAAATATCTGTCTCACCATGCATATCTGATTTGAGCCGTTAGGGGTGCAGCATTGACTCTTGAGAGAGCCTTTGCGCTACTCTGTTAGTTCCCGACAACTTTATACTACAGCTGCCGTGTGCAATGTATGCCGCCGGTCACAGTCTCACAGGGACATGGATCGAAGCATAATTGGTAATATGTTCGGCTTTCGCACCTATATTTACAGAGAACAGACCACGGTATGAGAGAGAGACAAGCTCGGAGTGAGCGACAGGAGAGGCATTCACCTAGAAATCACAGAGGCGAGGCTTACACATGGGATTCCAGATTACGGGGTAGCTCGAGGTGCTGTGTGCCTGTTACCCGTCCTCTCTATCTGAGCGCGAGGTGGACCATTGGCAACTGACACTTAAAAACAACCCCTGAGAGCTGCACAAGCAGCATCCTGGAAGCTCATTTCATTTTGAGGCTCAGTCGCCAGTGCATACCTACCTAACGGTATACTTCGCACATATCACCGTTAGTACGGAGAACCATGTACTTTGTACTCCATGCCGATTTCTGTACCAGATATCCAGACATGTACAAACACGTGCCGTAGGGAATCGTGACACAATTATTGATCAAGGAACCAGAACAAATACACAAGGGGCCTGTTGTCGGCAGTTGGCCCAGATCAGTCAGTGTTACACAGATAAGATGATCATGTTGCCAGCATTAACCAGTTGTCCGGTACTCGCGACATTCCAAGAAAAATTCAGACATGAGATGAACCAGACTTTTCCGGGGTAAGAAAGTGCGCGCCGCAGATGGGGCCGGACTAAACGGTTTGCTCGTATACGTGCGTGTGTGTACCGACGTGTTTAATTTCCTGGCATTCTCACCACGAATCGACGTCCCCTGCGCCGAGCGTTAGGCATCTTGAGGCACCCGTAGCGGGTCTGTCAGCGGGCAGCTTTGAGGCGATGTTTGAGCTAAGGTAGTGGGCACGGCCGCGGAGCTAGGGGGGCCATCGCAGGCCTCTCAGTGGCTTTGTCCCTGGCGAACAGACGGTCAGTCTGGTGCCCAGGACACAACAGGCTCGTCATCCCGTCTGCCGACCAATGGCGGCAGCTCCTTGGCTGGCAGCTTTTTCGGCCTTCAGCTGCGCGAGAGGTGGCAGGCAGGTAACAGGCAAAATGCGATCTCGCTGACGGTCGACTCAAAAAAACATCAACCCTGGACATTTTCTCTCCGTATTTACTTCTTCAAAAACAGCAGCAGTCTTTTTGGGACACAAGGTCGTCTTTGTGTTACCCAGCCATTGTGTTACCAGCGAAACTCGATTCGAGCTCCCTCCTTTCGCCTCCACGGTCTGTTGACGCTGGCCCATACTGCTGGCATCAAGACCAACTTTACCCAGTTTCCCGACCCAACCCCGATCCAACCAAGCCTGAGATTCAGCCCTCTGAGCCACCCGGCGCTTGTTTGTCGATTCGGCTTTCTTTGTGCTTCTCTTACGGCATTCTCTCATAAACGACCACGAATGGTGATGAATTACGACCCGTAGCAACTTACTGCCACATCGAATACCAATTTCCTTCTCACGGGTTCTGTTGTTGTCGTTCCCAGTTCCCCCAAGCAGTGCTTTTGATTTAGCCCACCATGCCTGGTTTCGCCGACGCATTCTGGTCGGCCGACTATGCGGCAGGTAAGCTTGAATGCCCGCCAACAACAAGTATCCTCCTCCTGTCCTACTAACCTTGTCTTGCAGGCCTCGGCGTTCTGTTCGGCAAGCTCCAACAAGGAGTCCAAGAGAACCGACAGGTCCTCACTCTCGCCCGCATGCGCGCCGAGGCGGAAGAGGTGTACGGCCAGAAGTTAAGCGACATTGCACCTGCTGCCGACAAGATCTCCGGTGGCTTCAACCGCGACGATGGGGCCAGCACCAGAAAGGCTTACGATGGCGTACGATCCGAGATGGAGGACGCAGCCAAGAACCACCTCAAGATCGCCCAGAGTATCCGAGACCTGGTAGTGAACCCTTTCTCCAGATGGTGCGACGCGCACGAATCGCGTCTCCAGGAGTCGCAAGATGAACTTCAGGTTCGCATCAAAGCCCACGATCGCCAGGCCGAGCAGGTCAAGAAGCTGCGCAGCAACTACTTCAACAAGTGTCGCCTGGTCGAGGATCTCGAGGAGGAGAACAAGATGGCCTTCCAAACTGCCGAGACGAGTCCAAAGCAGCCAAGCAATGTACCCGAGATCAAGATCTCGGAGAACAAGGAGAAAGAGGAGGAGGATGACGACATTTACGAGATCGGCGACGAGACGTACCAAACCGAGCAGGTCAAGAAGATCCTCGAACATATGCTCAACACCATCAAGATGGGCGAGACAAAGGTTCCCATCCTGGGAACCTACCTCAACACATCGAGCGGATCGGACATCGTCGAATACATGCAGAGATATATGAACACCACGAGCGTCAGCTATGCCGAGAGGATTGGACAAGACCTCATCACGAACGGATTCTTGCGCCTTGTTGGAAATGTTGGTAACTCGTTTGCCAACAGCTCCAAGCTCTTCTACCAATGGAAGCCTCTTTCATTCAAGCTGGCTGGCGTTCCGGAGAAGAAAGCAGCACCCATGTCCAGGACCTTCTCCATGCCCACCTCGGAAGGCAGCACAGATAGTCCCGTGATCGGTACTGTGAGCGAATACCTGCAGGGATGGGGCCTCAACAACCAATACCCGAACGAGACGCCGCCCGATCGTCTTCGCCGCGAAGCCAGAGAATCGGATGACAAGTACAAGGCCGGTGTTCGGAAGCTGGATGAGATGCGCTGTGAGCTGGAAGAGGCCATTCTTCTCCACCTCAAATTCCTCGAGCGCTGCGAGTTGGACAAACTCAAGGCGGTCAAGACTGTGGTTCTCGACTTTTCCGGAACCATTGGCAACGTCATTCCCAGTCTCCAGGCAACTGTCGACCGGATGGTTTTATACCAGGAGACGGTGCAGCCTCTGGGCGACCTCCGTTACCTGCTCGAAAACTACCGGACCGGCAGTTTCGCCCCGAAAGTTGTCACTTATGAGAACTACTACAACAAGGTTGACGAACAGACGTTTGGTGTGGACCTCGAGGCCCGCGCGAGAGCCGACAGAAAACGTGTACCCATCATTATCACGACTCTCCTGACGTACTTGGACAGCCATTATCCTGACCTTGAGGGTGACGCGGCTAGGCGAGATGTCTGGCTTGTGGAGGTTCCCTTGCCTCAAGTTCACAAACTACGAGCGAAGGTCAACGACGGGAAATCTTTCACGGTCGAGACTCTGGCAGATGCTGAGGTTCCGGTCGTTGCAAGTCTTCTGAAGCTGTATCTGCTCGAGCTTCCCGGTAAGTCACCAATTCTTAAGTTGTTAATGATAATGACCACTAAACTTATATCCTAGATTCCCTCGTCTCTTCGCATGTCTACGAAATTGTCCGCACGATCTACAACACACCAACAACCGATGGTTCTGAGGACGCGCGCATCGGTGTGCTGCAGCAGACTCTGTCACAGCTCCGCCTGACCAATATTGCTACCCTGGACGCCTGCATGAACCACTTCACTCGCCTGATCGATTTGACTTCAGCAGACGAGCAGTACATTGCGGCACTCGCCACGTCTTTGGCCCCCTGCATTCTGCGACCTCGCACCGAGACTTCCTTGACAATGGAGGAGAAGCATGCCTACCGCTTGATCCGCGACCTCTTCCAGCACAAGGACGCAATCTTTTCCGAGCTCAAGCGCATGTCCACACTGAACCACTCGAGCTCTGTAACGGCACCACACAGACCGCGCGCGATAAGCACCGATGAGAGCAACAGGCGTGCCCATATGGAGGAACGCCAGCGAGCTCTGTTGGAGAAGGCAGGTGGCAGAAGCCGCGCTACTAGTCCCGCACCGAGTCCACGCCACCGCCGTGATCGCAGCGTGGGAGGCCCCGAAACTCGATTCCCCATTCAGACTTCGCCGACATCCACCAACGATCGTCACCGCGCTAGCATGGCCAGTTTCCCAGGTGGCATCGTGAAGCGGTCGAGTCTCGAGGTCCCCGACAACACAGGCACTGCTCCGGCGCACAGTGAAGTCAATGGCGCGAACGGTGAGCCTGTGGCCGACGAGGCACCCGTCGCCGAGAAGAGGAATAGCCTGAACCGCAGCAGCGTCAGGTTCGAACGCGGCAGACGTGTCACAGTCACAAGTTCCGCAGCTCCGGAATCGATCGGTGAGGAGGAGAAAGCCAACGACGTTGAAAATGAGGTACCAGAGACCGAATCTCCCACAGCTCACCACTCGGTGACTCTAGTGGATAAGCCCATGGAAGATTAATCGTACATCTTTTTAATGGGCGTTTTCGCTTCTGGCGTAGTGATGGGAGCAGTGGCATCAAAAGCGTTGGGTGGCAAGGGTTGGCTCGTTCGTATTGCATTATAATTGAGCAGTAATCCAGGTGATCTGGCAAGCGAGCTCATCTATGAAGGCGTTGGATGGCAGAGAAGAACATATATAGCTTATGTCCTTCTCTTTTTCTTTTGTATGTAAAAGACTGTACGCTTCACGAAGACGGCTCCACGAAGACACGGTTCTATACCACTTTTAGTACATCCTTCCATTTCCATATTGAAAACATGATTATACCAGTGATAAATTCATGCATCGCCACGTGACAAATTTGAATGATTCCATCTTTTGATGACTGGGTCATGGGCACTCACAGCCTACTCGGTGCCTTTTCCAGACGCCACACTTCGGTTCAATGCACGGACAAGTCGTCCTCTTCTGATCCCAGCAGCATGGATTGTTTTTGCGTAAGTCACTCCAGCTGGTTGAAACTCTTGTGCTGGCTGCATTTGCATGTTTGGCTGCTCGAACTGAGCTGGTCCGTTTTGGACAGATATACCAGCGGTCAAGACGTTCTCAGGCTGAAAGCGTTGATCGTGTCTTGATGGCTCACAAGTTTCATACGCATGCAAGAAGAGCCCAGGAAAGTCGATAGGGGCCCGGGAATCTTCTCAAGTTCAATATCCATCTGAGTTTCTCGGCCTGTTTGACTGGGCCATCCGGAATTGATTGCGTGATCATCTTCTTGGGCAGAAAATATCTCCCTTGGACTCTAGCAAAGTTCTCACAGGGGGAAGGAAGTATCCATCCCTTGTACTTCCCTCCTTCCTCCATACCTCTCTACCCGCGCGCACACTCATACGCACCTGCCTTTCCTTAGAGCACTAGACAGTATTTGATTCGAAATGAGCCCCCATCATTTCAACAACGGTTCGGTGGTGCAGTGGTTCTTGGGTTTACTCTGTAAGTCTCCCCACTCTCTTACAAATCTTCCCCAATGGTTGTGATGAAAAGCCTATGACCAGACAGTGTCACCACGCTCTGACGAAGTCGGTGATACAGCTCCGCAGTTGCGAAAGATGCTGAAAATCATGACAGGCCGGGAGGACAGTGGAACACACGGTGATGAAATTTGGCACACTCTGAACCATTCTTCTCTACTATCTTGCTTTGAATTGATTGGATGTTTCGTCGACTGACCAAGAACAACAGTTATCTTCAATATCTTTTTTGTCCCATCATTCTTGGATCTTTTTTATGTCTACAGAGCTTTGAAATTCTTGATTTTGTTTGGAAAGAGATGGTGGCAGTCTTTGGTCAATGCTGGCGGGATTAATGTCACCTCGACATGGCGAGGCAGAATTGGCACGCAAACAATTGCGAAGAGTGGTCTACTCGTCCTTCCTTTTTACGAGAAGAAGTATTTCACTTCAAAGACCGAGAAAATTATCTGAAGATTTTGGAGAGATAATGCAGATTGCGTTTTGTGTGCCGCTTTCGCAGATCGGCGGGTACAAAACTGAGCGAGAACAGAATGCTCGTACTCAACCGTAGTATTTCATCCGATAGCCACAATTCATGTCAAGATGAAATTTGGGGAATAAAATGCGAATTTTATCTAGGAATAAGAATATTTAGCTTCTACTGTCCAATCACGACGTTTGTGCGTAAAGTTCCGGTATTCGCATCATGTTCTGCCAGCCTCGTCCCGTCTAGGTGAGATGCCCACCAGTTCCTTCGATCCATGACAGCATCGCACCTACATTGAAGCCCAAAAAGCGAAGAAAAGCAATCAACTATGCTCAGTTGTGAATCACATGATTTTGATCTGGACTCGAGAACGCAGAAGTATGGTTCAATTCGCCTGCCCGCCCGTCTGCCCCCTCTTCTATGCTGGAGGCCTACCATCAACCATGAACCGTCTCCAATGGTGTGACAGCATTGCAGCCTCTTTGAGGCCCAACAACAATATGCAGAAAACGTTGGGACATTCCGTTCGGGCACCTGAATGCCAGCAGGTCCATTGTGGGAGCATTGCCCCAACTGATCGTTGCTAAATCGTCAAAGCCTCCTACCAAATGGCAGTTTGACCGATCAATCTTCGAACCACATTTCCGCCGCTTTCATCGCCATCAACTTAGCTCATCGACATGTCTTGGAGACAGAGAGGAATAACTCGCGAGAGGGGCAACAGTCGAGGCAATAGTCGAGGCTTCGGGCGAGGTTTCGCTCGAGGCGGGCCACTCAACCAAGGAGGCTTTCAAGGCCGTACTCCAACCGAACCTGCCCCAGATCAATACTTGGATCTAAAGCGATTACTTCGCCGTGACCTCGAAGGTCCTGAACATCATATCATCAATGAGAGCTTGCGAATATGGTCACTTGCTTTGACGGTCCTTGATGGAGATAGTCGCGAGTTCCACCAGTGCGTAGCTCGCGACCTTACAAGTGATGAGCTCCAAGGCTACTCCATCATTGTGAAGACGTCTATTGTCTGTACTCAATACCCGAGTGATGACCGAGTTCTTCGTACCGTAGAACCATTCTTCAGAGTTCTGAGCCATCCGGCCCTCTTGGACAGCATATCTGTGGATTCCTTCCTGGGCCTCATCTACCGCTCCTTCGGAGGCACTAATGGCGATCGCGCCTTCGAGTTGTCCAGAAGGTTGTGCCAACGTCTGGGAGCTCTGATTGCCTATTCCCCCACAAGCGACGTGGTGGCCAACACAACGCCGCTCATGCTCAAAGTTCTGCACGAACTGCTGCTACGTGAGCACAGGTCACGTTTCAATGACGACCTTCCATCACTCTTTGAGACAGTTGACAATCTCCTCGATACCATCTCTGAGTCCAATCCGGACTTGAATCTTCGTGATTGGAAAAAACAACTCAGCACCACGAAACGAATCGTCGATATTGCCACCGGCCGCCTCGTTGAAGACAGTTCCCAAGACAACCTCGCCGCAAAACCCAATCGGCCTACAAACTCCTTCCCCTTGTCAATTGAGGGCCCTGGCGGAAGACATGATAATGATCACTCAAATATTGCGTCTATTCAGATCCTGCCGACGCTGAGGGAGATTTCCTGCGACCAAGCCGAGTACCTGCCCTCGACCAATTTGTTGCAGACCCATCACCTCCGTGATCCTGTCCACAGGCACATCGACTCGCTCTTTCGCCTCATGCGCCAAGATGTATTTGGATCGGTGAAAGATGTCCTTGGTGACTTGCTTGCTCAGGAGGGACAGCCATTTCCAACACTGGCCAAGAACGACGCTCGAGCGCATACTTACACAGACAGCACGGTGCAACATGTTTTCGTGCACGAGCGACAAGGTCTGCAGGCCGTGGTATCCTTTCGGGCGCCAGCACAGCTTCGAAACAAGAACAAGTCGGAAAGGCGCCGCTGGTGGCAGGAAACGTCACGAATGGAAGAGGGCAGCCTCGTCTGTCTCTTGACCTCCAATGAGCGACAGAAGTCATTGCTGTTTCTTGAGGTTGTTACCAAAGCAGTCGATGAAGCACGTGAAAAGGGCGCTTCACAGAAGCGTGAGAGGAGCTGTCTCGTACCCGACATGGGAGACTCCAGCATTACCGTGAAGCTCGCCAGTATGCTTCCAGGCGATTTGAGATTACTGGTGCAGATATACCAACAGAGGAGGCAGATACGCAGCACGCTAGTCGAGTTCCATAACCTGCTACCTGCTACCTTCACCCCGGTCCTCAAAAACCTACAGCTCATGATCGGCGAGGGTCATGTCGCGCTTCAGCAATGGATGATACCTGGTGAATCTGGCACTGGCTCTGGGGTAGTACCTCCTCCAAGCTATGCGTTGAAACCGGGTTTCACTTTCCACATGAAATCGATCATTCAAGAAGACTCTGCACAGGGTCGTGATCTTAGAGTCAGCGCTTCGACGTTGCGTGACGACGACTGGGAGACCGAGATACAGACACTTCGCAAGCACACAAGTCTAGACCGTGGTCAATGCATCGGACTTCTTGCTGCCCTGGGGCGTGAGTTCTCTCTGATCCAGGGACCTCCAGGCACAGGGAAATCATACGTGGGCGTTCAGATCGTGAGGATCCTCTTGGAGAACAAGAAGGCAGCGGCGTTGGGGCCAATTTTAATCATGTGAGTTCAAACACAGCACTTGTGGGAAAGCAGTTATATCGGTGATAGTCATGCAGCACTTTTGACCCGCGGACTGACAAGCATTACAGCTGCTACACGAACCACGCTCTCGATCAATTCTTGAAACATCTCTTGGACGTCGGGATCGACAAGATCATCCGTATTGGAGGAAGAAGTACGGAACCAGAGCTAGAGGGCAAAAACCTACGGGTCGTCAGCAAGGAACTGCCAAAGACTCGAGTCGAGAGCCATATCGTCGGCAAGGCCTACAGCGAGATGCAAGTGTATATGGAGACTGCCGACGCGAACATGAGACCGCTTCAATATGTGAGAAATGGCGCTTCGTGGGCAAACCTTCGCAAGTATCTTCGCGTCAGAAGCCCGTTCGTGTATCGGCAAATGGAACCTGATCAACAGGGACCCCAGGAGTTCCATTTCGTCGGCCGTGATCCTCTTTCATTTTGGCTTGGTCGGCGGCCCGATATGAGTGAGGGCGATCTCGACGCGATTGGCAATCGTTGGGATGGTGATAACTTGGCTACTTTGCTCCAACGAGCGGAGCAGAATATCGAAGCACTCACATCTGCCGAGCGCTGGAAGTTGGCAGATCATTGGCTCGAGGATATGCGCGAGGAGCAGACGGATCGCCTATTTGAAGCTATCAACTCAGCTGAGAGAATTAAGACAGACATCACCGCTGTGCACAGCGAAGTCGATCGACGAGCACTCGCTCAGGCCCACGTCATTGGTCTGACCACTACTGCACTGGCCAAGAACATCACTCTGCTCCGCCGCATTCGCCCAAAAGTGGTCATATGCGAGGAGGCTGGTGAGGTTATGGAGCCCCATGTTCTCTCGGCCATGATGCCAGGTGTAGAACATCTGATCCAGATTGGCGACCATCGGCAACTTCGGCCACAGATCAACGACTTCGCGCTCAGCAGTGAGTCGAGTTCTGGTATGACATATCAACTGGACAGGAGTCAGTTCGAGAGACGAGCTATGGGAGAACCAGGCCTGGCAGCAATCCCTGTCGCACAGCTCAATGTGCAGCGCCGGATGCGGCCAGAGATTTCACGTTTGATCCGTCACGTCTATCCGAATCTGGAAGATCACGAAAGTGTCCAGGGCATGCCAGATGTTGTAGGTATGCGCAAGAACCTTTTTTGGCTGGATCATGATCATCATGAAGATTCCACCAATGATGGTGTTCGAGTGCGATCCCATAGCAACCAGTGGGAAGTCGACATGGCCAGCGGATTGGTACGCCACCTCGTGCGCCAGGGGAGGTACAGCAGCACCGACATAGCTCTTTTGACGCCGTATACTGGCCAACTACGCAAGCTGAGGCATGCGCTGAGCAAGGACTTTGAGATTTTCCTTAGTGATCGCGACCAGGACACCCTAGCTGCAGAGGGGGTTCTTGACGACATGGCCGAAGAGAAAGATATGGCGATGAATCAAGAATCCACCGGGGCAGACCGGAACTTGAAGAACTCAGGTACAAGATCTCTGGTCAAGAAAGCTCTCGCTCAAACACTACGCCTTGCCACTGTCGACAACTTCCAGGGAGAGGAAGCCAAGGTCATCATCGTGTCGCTGGTGCGTAGCAATGCAGCACATAAAGTTGGCTTTCTACGGACTGAAAACCGCATCAATGTGCTTCTCAGTCGGGCTCAACACGGCATGTACCTGATCGGCAGTAGCGAAACATACCTTCACGTCCCCATGTGGTCCAAAGTGCACGGTCAATTGGCAATAACAGAGTCAGTGGGTACTGCAATACCACTATGCTGCCCCCGTCACCCTGAAAAAGACATCCTGTGTGCAGAACCCGAAGACTTTGCGCGCAAAAGCCCCGAGGGGGGTTGCGATCTGTCGTGCCATCGCCGGCTGGAAGAGTGTGGACATCGTTGCCAGGCCAGATGCCACTCCGAAATGATGCACAAGACGGCAGACTGCCCTCAGCCTTGTATGCGTCTTCGAGCAACCTGTGATCACACCTGTGTCAAACTCTGCAGTCAATACTGCGGTCCATGCATCGTCAATGTTGGCGATCAGGTCTTACCGTGTGGACACATCGAGCAAAATGTTGCTTGTCACAGAACGCTCGACCTCGGATCCATCAAGTGTCAACAGAAATTGACCAAAGTGGCAGGCTGTGGGCATTTGGTTCAAGTGAAGTGCCACGTGAACCCAGAGTCCGAGTCCTTTCGCTGCCCAATTCCATGTGGCGCGCCATTGCCTTGTGGACATTGGTGCACAGGAACCTGTGGATCCTGTCGAAAGCAGGACCCTGACGGGGGCTCTATCTTGGAGCATCGAAAATGTACAAAAGTTTGTGACCGTCCTTACGGGGTCTGCAATCATAGATGCTCAAAGACGTGCCACACTGGAGAGGCGTGTGGAAGTTGCACAAAGGAATGCGAGGTAAGATCATACTGCCCCTTCAAGTCGTTTGTTGATTTCTTTTCATTTTGTTTCACTCGTCGCTTGCTTCCAGTACCAGTCGCTAACTATCATATTTGTCGCAAAGGTCCGATGTGTTCACTCCGACTGTGATCTGCCGTGTAGTCATCCGTGTACTCCTTGCATTGAGATGTGCGCGTGGAATTGTGAGCACATAGGGCGTTGTTCCATGCCCTGCGCTGCACCTTGCGATCGGCTTCCATGTGATAAGCGTTGCACGAAAATGCTTTCCTGCAGTCACCAGTGCCCAAGCTACTGTGGTGAGGAATGCCCCGAAGGGTTCTGCCAAGAGTGTGGTCACAAAGGCGATCAGCGCGTGGACATGCTCGAGTTCAAGGAGTACTCGGAGATCGACGTCAATGAGACGCCCATTGTTGTGCTCGGTTGCGGCCACTTCTTCACCGGCGAGACACTTGATGGCCTCGTGGACCTTTCGGAAGTGTATTCTATGAGCAACACTGGTGAAGTGATCGCACTCCGAGATCTCTCCAAGTTGACATCCTCCTCCTCTGTACCCTGCTGCCCAGATTGCAAACGGCCCATCCGCCAGTTTGCTACCCGAAGATACAATCGGGTGATCAACCGTGCTGTCATGGATGAGACGTCGAAACGCTTCATCACTAGAGGGAGAGAAGACCTCGAAAAGCTTGAGCGGCGGCTCGTCAGAATAGAAGAAGACATGGGGACGACACAGGCTAATGCTCAGAATGGGAGGCTACAGGCTGATGGTGACTGGAACAATTTGAGGAGAAAGCCGCAGGCCGGCAGTTTCGATGGCCCATTGATGAAGCTGGCCAGCGATGCGAGCAAGCTGCGCCGCGATATGGATATTCGACATCAGCCGAGCAGGAAGTTGTTCGAGGCCATCGTCGCGCGTCGGCAAAAGTCCCATGCCGCCGAGATCTCTGAGAGCGACTCTTTGAATCAGAGAATGAACAATCTCAGTCTCGACGCTGCAACAGCAGTACCTGACTTTGATAGACGGGTCACTCTGGGTGCGTCTCTGATTTGGCTGAAGGCACGAGAGGTTGCACTTCAGCAGAGACTCAGCATGACAAAGAAGGCGGGACTAGTGACCACAGATGCGCAGAAGTCTGTCCAGGTCCGGGCTACCCGTTTCATGAAGGATTGCGCAGAGCTCATTGCAGATGCACGCAAGGCTTTTCTAATACGGATTGAAGTCGGTGCTATTTTAGCATTGGCCAAGACCTCGATGTGAGCAGTTGTTCCAATGTGTGATTGGACGAAAAAATGTGCCTATACTGACATGAATCGTCTCGAGGCTCGTTGCCGGATACACCCGAGGCCAAGCAGAATCGACACCCACGACGGAGAAGAAAGAGGAGTCTTTCGAGAGAGACAAGATCAAGGATCTGCTCGATTCAGCTGCGGATGCCTGCCAGAAGTTGCAGGATACGCATGGCAGGTTAGTGATCAGCGCTGTTTCCTCGAATGGAATTTTTCCTGCATATAACCAGATGCCTTGTGGTCTGCGCTTCGCTGTTCAAGTTCGCACCGCAAGCATCCATCACTGGACCAGACCTACTTGGTCACTAACACATGCTTGCGCAATAGACAACTACAGGATGCCGTGCAGGCCATGTTGAGACTGTACGAAGGTCCACGGTATGAAGCCGTCACGTCAGAAGAACTTGCAGCCATCAAGTCAGCAATGGTGAGCGGAGCCGGCGGTCTATCGACCCATTCGGGACACTGGTATAATTGTGAGAACGGCCATCCGGTAAGGCCATTTCCCCCGCCAGATATGCTGTCGAATCTCTCCAAGTGGAACAAAACGAGCTCCTGACTTGGCTCTGCTCTCGGTCAATAATGTTAATCTCTTGTGCTGCAGTTTGCGATAGGCGAGTGCGGCATGCCCATGCAGCAGGCTCGCTGCCCGGAATGTGGCGCGCCCATTGGAGGCCAATCTCACCAGCTCATTGCTGGTGTCACCAGGGCGAGTGAAATGGAATAATTGACATGAATGATCTTGTTTGAGGTGCGCATGGGTTGTTGGGGGGTTTTTTATCGCGGTTCAGTGGTGTGAGCATTGTATTCTTCAGTATTCAAGGACAATAAAAGGCGGCGAAACAATATGGATAATGATAAGCTCTGCCAATTCTTCTCCAGAGTTTAATATCAGTCACTATTCCAGCGCTTCTAAACATACGATGACACTTCCATTTTAGTATATAATGCCTTTTTTGGACAGGAGGTCAGCTCTTTCTGAAGCATGAAGCTCATTCCTGGCTCAAACCCGAACCGACCAATCAAAGTTAACCAGAGACCAACCCTATACCCTGGCCCGTCCTTGAATCCTACGGCTTACCTATCAAACCTTCCAAGAGGATTGGATTCACGAATCCTTCCGGAACTAGGATATTTTATTCATGGGCTCGCTTGACAGATTTGCATGTATGAATGAATCGCACAAACATTACAAAGTCTGACTTTCCACTGCTGATCAATGTTACCCTTTTCTGCATCATAATTGTCGCACCACAGAAGCCGCAGCCACGCGGAATATCGCTGCTCTGAAATCATGGTTCAGTACAATCACCTAGAGCCGTCGAGGTCCGAGATTCGTGTCCTCACCTTGTTGGGCGGCAAGCCCGAGGACGATGTGAAATGCACACTGGGCATCGTCTCTCTCGACGAGAAGCCCGAGTTCGCCGCTCTGTCGTACGTCTGGGGAGACGCATCGATAAAGAGGACCATCACCGTCGACGGCGAGGACTTCTCTGTCACGACCAACTTGGACGACGCCCTTCGCGCGCTGCGGCACCGGCGCGAGCCCCGCACGCTCTGGGTCGACGCCATCTGCATCAACCAGGTCGACAACCAGGAGAAGAGCTCGCAGATCCCGCTCACGGGCCGGCTGTACACGGACGCGACGTTGGTCGTCATCTGGCTGGGCCCGTCGACGCGCAACATCGAGCTGGCCGTCTCGTGGGCGCAGACGTACGTGGCCAAGACGTACGGCCCCAGCTCGGCGTACTGGCTCAAGCTCGACGCCAAGGCCAAGTTCTCCAGAACGGCGCAGCGCGAGCGGGACTGGGCTACGCTCGGCGCCCTCGAGGGCTACTTTGAGGTCCTGTCGCTGCCGTACTGGAGTCGCATGTGGACGTTCCAGGAGTTTCGGCTGCCGCCCCGGGAGCCCGCGTGCCAGTGCGGCCAGGTGACCTTCTACGCCTCGTCCATGCTCGGCGAGGCCGAGCAGGCCATCCACACGGCCGGTTTCGCCGTCATGAGGCAGTTCGCGGAGCTGGCGCGGACGTGGAGCGGGCGGCCGCTCACCGACGACGAGTCCGCGACCGCCGACGAGATCCACGCCGCCAACCGCCGGCTGCTGAGCAAGAGCGACTTTGGGCGCAAGAACTCGATCGTCTCGCTCGCGCGCGCCCGGCGCGACTGGCGCCAGAACGAGTCCCCGCTGCTGTACCTCCTGATCACGACGGCCGAGCGCCAGTGCTTCGCCGGCCACGACAAGATGTACGCCCTCTACGGTATGGTGCCCGCGGTGCAGGATGCCAACCCGCCCGACTACGACAAGCCGCTGCGCGAGGTTGTCTTGGAGACGGCTGTGTTCCTCGTCCGCCACGAGCGCGGCCCGCTCATGTGGAGCAATTTTGGCCTGCGCGACGATAGGTTGTCCGAGAAGGCAGAGTTCCCGTCTTGGGTTCCCGATTTTGCCGAGGCGGACCAGGAGTCCCCCAGGATTCACCGCGAGCTCCATGGCCGTGTGGCGGAGCGTCTGCGGCGCTGGGATGAGGCGCCGGCGGCCGAGATCATCGACGAAAAGTCTACGACTCTACGCCTCTGGGCCAGGAATCTCGGACACGTCAAGGTAATCCACCGATTCGAAGGAGGCAGTAAAGATGTCCTCGATCAAATCCGGCGCCTCGTCCGGGCGGCGGATAACTCCGACCCGGAGATGCGCAATCGTTATTCGGAATTGTCCCAATTAAGAAAACCAGATACCCTCGGCGCCCGGATGGCGTCCATGTGCTTCAGCCACCACGTACGACAGTTTCAGTTCGAGGCGGACCAGATCCTCGAGACGCTATTCCACACGGGCAACCCGGCCGAGTCAAGCTCCGGCCTCTCCGACTGCTGGTACATGATCGAGGACGCGAGCGGAAAGCTGGCGAGCAAAATCCTGTTCGCGACGGAGAACGGCTCCTTTGGCATCGGGGTCGGCGGAATCCGGAACGGCGACGTCCTGGTCGTCCCGCCGCAGGTCCGGCTTCCGCTGGTTTTGACCGAGGAATCGCCAGCAGAGGGATGTTATCATCGCATGGTTGGTACGGCTATTGTTGATGGTGTTATTGATAGCACGTTTGTTGACGAGGAGCTTGTGGCGTCGATTGAGGAGAATCAATTGGAGGAGTTTTTGATACACTGATCGTCACATGTTTGCGAAGGTGAAAGTGGTATAGTCTGAGAAATAAAGCTACCTATTGTTTTAGGCATTAAAGGAACGAAAAATGACAATACCATCCATTTATTCACCAAGCTCTCAAATTGTGGCGCCTCTTGTTTCAACACTATGAACTTATGGAGATAATAGGGAGGCGTCTCATGACATATCTGTCTGCCAAGACCGACAGGGATTTTTCCTTATTTCTTTCTTTAAAAGAAATGGACATAATACGGGTTGAGTTTAGATGCTGCTCTATAACCGAAGTTTACGTTCTACTTCCCCTCATTTCTCCTAGGCTATCTACATTAGGAACTCCTACAGTCATTCTTTTCCGTGACAGCTCCCATTCCCGATTGGAAGATTTATCACTCGCTTAGCATGCTGCATCGCAAGGCACTTCTCAAGGCTTATATCTCTGGCTGCGCAGTCGGGCGCAGTGTGACCTGCGAGAAGGCCGGAATTGTGGAACGAGAAGGTCCCGAGGACAAATCTTTGGTTGATACTGGATATGATTAAATAAGTTGGGCTGGTTTGAACTCCAAATTCACACTACTCTCGTAGTCATTTTGATGTATTCGCGACAGTTGAATCGTGTCAATCGCCATGGATCCTCTTTCCATTACAGCGTCAAGTCTCACACTGGCGGACGCCGCCGCCAAAATCTACCGCTTTCTGCAGTCTATTCACCGTGCTGACGCTGATTACGCTGAACTGTGTGCTGAACTCCATAGCCTTACCGACTTCAGTCAGTCAATCGCCAGGACTCTCCAAGATTGTCAACGTCACCCATTGGCACTGGCACCCATTGATGAAGATGTCTGGAAACAGAGTAGAAATGCCATGGCAGATTCCCAACAGACTATCGACGAATTGAGCGCAATCGTGAAGCGTATTGGGGGGCCCGTACACTCCGATTCAATATTTGGCCGAACAAGGGTTGCGACGGAGATTCATTTTCACGCTCGTGAGATCGTTGCGTTCCGCGACAAGATACGCATGTCAAATCTGTCACTGCAAACATTGTTACAGGTCATCACCGTGTGAGTCTTCTGACATTGACTGAGTATGACTCTCGTGTGGGAGCCCTGCGGAGCTAACGTGGCAAACATTTAGATCGCTTTCGCTCCGCAGCAATACTTCTCAGGCAATGATTTTAAGGAAGCTCGAGCAGCTTAACCAACATCTCGAGATTTCGGCCCGTGCCACCGCAGATGACAACCCTCTGTTCAAAATAGACAAGTCTGGCATTCGTGTGGTCCAGAACCTCAAGAATCTCGTCAGGGCTGCATCAGACTTCCACAGCAGTGCGAGCTCCGATGCCAGCACGATATTTTCTGGGAGCCATCTGGGCACGAGTACGGTCGAAGGATACAGATACGACGAATCGATTCTCCAGACTGCAGGTACACTCTCGAACCCGCGACATCTAGAGACGTTTCTGTGGCAGACTCGGCTGCCAAGTCACATGGACTCTCTGAACCCAAGTAGAACTCGAAGTCTACAACCGCTCTCAGAAATCCAGCAACGTCAAGAACTAGAGGAGGATGCAGGAGGTTTGGGCCAGCACTCCGACCTCGACAGTCTCGTCTCGGGCGGTCTTAACAAGCTGGCTCAGAAGGCTCTCTGGAGGTTTGACTTTTCTCAGGCTGAGAAAATTCTTCTCCAAGCGCTGGGTCGACACAAACCATCCGCATTTTATGACACCCATAACAGTCGTTTGCGCATCCAACTCGCAATATGCGGCATTCTACAGGGGAGAGGGACGCAGACTGAAGATGCCGTCATCGAGATTGTCGAATATCGCGGAACGAAGCGGCCGATCGGGCACCAACTTCTCTACAACCTGGCGCTGTCATATACACATCATCTAAATTTTGAGGCCGCGCAGAAGATATTCTCGCGACTGTGGGAGAGTCTGAGAGACCCTGATTTCTCTGATAGCCTGAAAAGAAATGACATACTGAGGCTTCTTGTCTTTTCATACCGGATGTCAGGAGACAGGCTTCTAGCAGAAGCGATCGAAGAAGAGCACCCCAAACTAGCAAGACTCACAAATGATGAATTGCCAAGCATTTGGGAATCGGTCATCAGCTGTGAGGAGCTGCTGGTTGAGTTTCTCGGCGTCAATGATAGCTCTGAGATTCCACGGCTATTCATCCACCGACTTCAGAGACAAGTCGAGCTTGCGGAGAAGAGTCCTTTCGAGCTGGGATTGATCAAACAGCAGATGCAAAGGGCTGCGCATCTGGGTGTCCCCGCGACTGAGAACAATGATCCGGCAGGGAGAGGGGAACGAAATTCTCCGCGACAATTTTTCCCGGGCGCGGGCAGCCACCCCAGGCCTTCAAGTGCTAGGGGATTTACAAGAATCAAGGCACTTCTCAAACATCGAAACTCGATGACCGATATGGCAAAGGATAACCGTGGAAATGAGAATGATCCCCCGCTTTGGCAGAAGATCTCTCCATGGCACAGGAGACTGGGAATCCTGGCGCGACATGAAGAGCCAGTTGAGACAGACGAAAAGTGCGGTCCAAGCTTGTATTGGATGCGTGCACAGGATCACCTGGCTAGAGCGGGCACAACAAGAACGACAGAATCTGCCTCATCTCCTCGATGGCCATCACCCTTACGCCGCGCCTTCAGTTTCATGTCAACACGGGAACGACGTCACCAACCATCGTACATGTCGCAGGAAATTTTGGAGCTGCCCGAGAATTGTTTGCTAGAGATGATGGACACTTCAATTCGTCCAGAACTACAAGATACAGAAGTAGTTCAGTTTTATTACGAGAACGAAATTGCAGAGTTGCCAGCCTCAGGCATGCCTACGCGACCACTTGAAGATGACGACTATCAACAGCGTGTCAGAAACGATAGCCCAAAACCAGCGATCAAAGCCCATGGTTACTATGGACCAGAATACGCGCCGGAATACCACGACGTGATGTCGCAAGGTTTCTTCCTTTTGTCCCGGGATGATATCAAAATGCGTGAGAGTGGACGGAACGACACATCCAACACACCCGACACACCGCTCTTGACTCCCAAGCCGGACCCCGAATACCTCCAGTGGAAAGCCCAATGTCTCAGCCTACTGCCACAGTGTTACTTCAAAAACACGACAGCGCAAGTTGATGCAATGACAAATTTTTGGGACTCAAGTGTTGCAGTTCCAGGGTCCTCGCCGATCATGTCGGCCTCCGAGAAGGTTCCAACATTACTGAGTATGGGTGATGGGATAGTAGATGTCTCGAATCAAGACTCAGAGTGCAAGCCTGGACTTTTAGGGGGCACAGATTTTGAAGACAAGGGATTCCCACACAGCGATGTTATGGCCACAAGGAATAGGGGACGTCTGTTCACCAGAACGGTGCAAAATTTGCGAAACCACGACCGAAACCAGAGACTTGAACAGCTAAATGCGAAACGTGTCCACTGTACCAGGAAATGCAAAATCCGGGGCAGGGACGCAGAGACTGATGTCTCCGTCGGGCCAAAGGCACAATATAATAAAAAGGTATTCAAGTACTTGAGCCCACCCGCAGTACTGCGACCATACAGTAACGAACAGACCAAGCTGCCGAAGTCGCTACACCGCAGGCCGAGTCAAATTTGGCGTTTCTTACATACCGTATGGCCCAGGAGACACCAGCGTGCCAGTTGAAGTAGACTCGTCTAGCCATGGCAGTAGGATACTCACAGCTAGGTAGGTTTTGCTTTGTGGTTATTTCTTTCTTTTGTTCTCTTATTTCAATATCTGTCTGGTATGGGAATCAGCGCGATGACGGAAAGATGGATTCCCAGGTCTCAAGAGCTAGTCTCAATGTTCTGTTTATAATTGCAACATGTTTCCAATATTTCGTATGTTGGTTCTTACATAAATATGATTCAATATATTTCTATCTTTGAATGGGGTATATAATGTCGCTGAAAAATGCTGATACAAAAATGTACAACTTCATGACCATCAAGGTCGTGCGCTTTTCATACTCATCGTTAATCGTTTGAAATCATCACATCAGATCTCACTATATCGTCAATACCATGACCACTGCACCGGCTACTGTCAACATCCAAGTCGGCGCAGAAGCATAGGCGGCAGCGGAAGAGTCTCCTTCTCCCTTGGTCCCCTTGGCAAATCCGTTCGCCTCTCCGCCCATGTACAGCGATCCGACCTCGGTCAGACCGCCGTCATCGTCAAACAGCGCGACGGAACTGCCGGTCCAATCATTGGCGTCGTCGGACCGGAACGCGCCGAACCAGGCGTACCCCGAGACCCAGTCGAGGCCGTCGAGGTAGCCCAGGCTCGAGTTCAGCATGGCGACGGTGGCGTCCTCGTCCTGCTGCGGCAGCGCCAGCTCGGTGACCCAGAAGGGCAGGTCCTGGTCGGGGCTGCTCGAGTTGGTCACGTAGAACTCGCGCAGCGTGTCGAGCCACCAGGTCAGGCCGGCAAAGTCGCCGTACCAGTGGACCGAGATGAAGTCGGTCGGGCAGCCGGCGTCCGGGTCGAGCTCGTAGCACGACTCGTTGAAGCTGCGCAGCCACTCGAGGCCGCGCTCCGAGCCCGTGACGGACGGGTGGCTAATGTTCCAGGACCGGTCGCTAGAAGTCCGCAGCGCGGTAATGTGCTCGACGTAGGCCTTGGCGGCGTCCTCGGGCTCGACGGAGCTGCCGCCCGAGTCCGTGGTGCCGTCGGGCTCGTTGAAGGTGAGCAGGTGCGTGGACGAGGAGCGCAGGGCGCCGAGGGTGGTCTCGAGGCCCGAGTCGGCGGCCTCGTCGGTGGTGGGCACGAGGGGCACGAAGGCGGCGGTCCCGTTGACGTCGGGGGCCTGGTTCAGGCTCCAGGTGTAGTACCACGAGATGGGCGACTTGTCCGACGTGAGCAGGTTCATGTCGGCCTCGTTGTCGTCGCCCGAGTAGGCCAGGCCGCGCTTGGACGACGTCTCGGTCGCACCGGCGGCGGATGCACTGCATAGCGCGACCAAAGGGCCGAGGCCGCTGGAGATCCGCTTGACTCTCATAATGATGAGGTGATTTGGTAATAGATAACCGGGTGTCTGGGATGATGCCCGTATTCACAGAATGACTGGGCGCGTATAAGTCGCTGGGCTATAAGCAAAAGGTGCACCTGTAGCTAATTGGATGAGCGATGAAGCTGGAATACAATATGATTTGACAAAAATTGAGTATTTTAAGATGCAGTCCATTCCAGCAGCCGTTGAGGCTCTAATATTTAACATTGCCATTGGCTTATCATGTCTCTCCCCTGAGTATCGCGTTCCTGGGATTTTTCTGTTGTCCATGTCGAATCAAGGTTGTAAGCGCTGAGGTGACGTCATGGTGGCACGCCAAGACGACCGCGCCCAGAGACCAGAGCTGTTTTCTCTCGAGATAAATGAGTTGTCAGTGTCCACCCCGGCGTCTGGAGAAATACTCTTGATGAAATGGCCAGGAATTGATGAGCGAGAGCCTGTGAGGTTTATGAAGTCTAGAATTTCGGGACCTATTGGCCTAGAACCCGCAATGTCGTAATTAGTATACCGAGCGCAAAAACCGGACCATCCGTTCCTGCGTCATTCCCGTGGAACCAAACACTTCGGACCGAATTCTTACGGCACCAGAGAGCCGTAAACGCCCTGAATATATCTTCTTCCAGCAGCTCTTTGACTGCAAAGACCCTCTTTTCCTCGGAAACAAGCGGAGCAAAACTCTGAAAGACGCAAGATGCAGATGCAACCGGATTGAGTTCAAACCCTCTTTCACGTCATGTCCATGCATTTCAGCCTTATGGCGGCAGCTGCGAGCTTACCGATTGGGTGAGAGGGCAGGTGAGAGGGGCCCAAATGCAGCGAAGAGCTTTCGGAATGGCATTTCGATATGGGAGGAAGGAATTCCTCTGCTTTTTTGTCAACACCCTCCTCGCACCTAGATTTAAACGACTTGGAATACACGATATCTCTGTCGCGAGAGCAGTCAACCCTTTTGAGACTGCTCAATTAAGTCTGAGAGCCGGTCGACGATCAGCGTTCGCTTCAGTCGACATTTGATATCGGTATTGCAGCCAATACGATAACAACCAGCAAACAAATCGTCAAAAAAAAATGGGAGACGACAACAAGCACGAGAAAAATGGCAGTCATCATGGCCGGAACCCAGACAAACTGCTGAACCGCCTGGAACACTGGACATGGGCCAATTACACCTTTCCGATGTCTACCGGCGGCTTGAGCCTGCTGTTGTCGGAAAAGACGCAAGCCTTCAACTTTCGAGGCCTGCAGACGATAGGCAAGGTCGTCTACATATTTGACCTCGTCGTCTTCAGTCTCGTCACGGCCGCGATAATATACCGTTTTTCGAGGTTTCGCGGCACTCTCAAGTCATCCATTTCCCACCCGACCGAAGGATTGTTCCTGGGCACGTCGGCGCTGAGTCTCGCAACCATCATCTCGGGCATAGCCCGGTACGGCATACCGGAGTGCGGGCCGTGGCTCGTCGTGGCGTACCGCGTACTGTTCTGGATATACTTTGCCGTCACCTTCATGATCGCCGTGGGACAATACTCGCTGCTCTTCACCTCACCGGCCCTCAAGATCCAGGACATGACCCCGGCCTGGGATCTGCCCATCTTTCCATTCATGCTGTCCGGGACCATCGCCTCGGTCGGAGCGTCTGATCAGCCACCGGTGCACGCCGTGCCCATGATTGTAGCTGGACTTACTGCTCAAGGTTTGGGCATGATAGTGTCTTTGTTCATGTATGCCTGCTACAGTACGTTTTTCAGTCTATTTCCCACTATGAATCAACTCACTAATACTTTGCAGTTCACCGAATGATTCAATACGGTTTCCCGTCACCTAACTCTCGACCGGGCATGTTTATTGCAGTCGGGCCGCCGGCATTCACCAGCTTGGCCATCATTGGTATGGCGGGCGCGTTCCCTACGACGTACAAGAGCTACTTTGGCGACGCCGACATCACGCTGCAGATCTTACAAATCCTAGCAACCATGGTGGCTGTCTTCATATGGTCGCTCAGCTTCTGGTTCTGGGCTGTCGCTGTCGTCGCGTGCCTGGCTGTCTGTCGCCAGATGACCTTTTCACTCAACTGGTGGGCTTTCGTCTTCCCCAATGTCGGCTTTACCATTGCCACTATGACCATTGGCAAGCAGTTTGAGAGTCGGGGCATTGAGTGGGTCGCAACGATCATGACGATATTGTTAGTCGCTCTGTACCTGTTCATCCTGACCAACCATGCTCGGGCATTTTTACGGAAAGACATTGTCTACGAGGGCCAAGACGAGGATGTGTATGTTAATGAGATACACCACACGTATGGCAAGAAAGAGTGGAAACAGGAAGGAGATTCGGAAGAACAGCTCAAACTGGCGTGAGGTCTGAACATGAAATTACACGATTAATAATTAATTTTTTAGAAGAACAAAATCATCCTATGCTAGAACGTGGAATAAAAAAAGAGAGAGAAACCAACTTATATGGAGGTGAATTATACTCTGTGAATAATCCTCGGACCGCAACGCAAGTCGGGCAAGCAGGTCGGTCAGTGGTCGCTGTGGCTTCGCCTACAAACGCGTCTGCCAAATGATTGAGGTACTGTTGAACGGTAATGTTTTGATCGGTCCCGTGTTCGTGTGAAGCAAACGCGGATGTATCATTCCTGGCAGTGATCTATTCAAGTCGCGGTCCAGAAAAGGAAAACCCCTTGCGTGTATACACAAGCTCATTGGTCGCCATCACACGGTTCAAGGCCGCACTATTGGCCGCTATTCCCCAATCGGAAGTAAGTAAACATGGGCCCGCCATCTAAAGGTTCAAGTTTCCCGTCACAAATCCGTGTTACCCCACTATACAAACACGTCCCTGAATTTGTTTACTTTCGTGACACGCGAGTGGTCAATGGATGATCCTCTTTTGATATATCTGCCTAACCTAGTAGCTGGCCCCATTATACCTGGAAGTCAGTCGCAAGGACCTGGAGGATTTCCATTATTATCATTACCATCCTTCGCCTCACTCAAATATTAGTCTGGCTCGAATTTGACCAGAGCCGTCAAGCTATGGAGGAGGATCTCGATATCCCTATTGCCCCGCGGCGCACCCCGCGGCGGAGCAGATTCAATGATGCGCGCGCAGCAGGACCGGGATCCACAGACGCGGCGGCGTCACCTTCGTCTTGTCAGACGCCCAGCCGCACCCGGACCAAGAAGAGGGTGCGGTTCTCCGACCCCGGTCCTGAACTCACAGCGCACAACTCGTCGTCGTCGACCGGGCTGACGCCCATGGTCCGCCGTTCGACGCTCGGGGTCGCGGTCTCGTCGTCTAAGCGGAGGAGATACTCGGCGCCGGTAAAAGACGGGGACCGCGCGCCCGGTAATGAGGTGCACTTCCTCTCCCTGCGCCAGGTCCTCGACGACCGCGTCAAGCGGCGCATCAGGCGCAACGGGCTGAGCGAGGAGATGAACATCATCGACGGCGAGAAAAAAGTACGCGCGCAGAGGCAGGCGTCGGAGATTGAGCGCCTGCGCCGCGAGCTCGCGCAACGCGACGAGGAGATCGAGAGCCTCCGGAACGCGACCGTCGTGCAGGACACGGAGCGCATCCTCGAGCTCGAGGAGCAGATCGATCGGCTGCGCGCGGAGCTGAGTAGTGGCGCCGGTAGGGAGGAGCACGCAGACCGAACCCGGCTCGACTGGACCATGGCGGCGCAGGACCCGTTCACGGACGGCTTTTACGATGACGATGACGAGGAGGAGAATGACGCGTTTGGAGATACTACCATGGCGGACCTGGTGTGCAGTACACCCACGCGGGCGCGGTCGTCGTTCCCGACGCCACCGTGCACAAGTCCCACGCTGCCTAATACGCCGCCGTCCATGAGGCGCCGGTCATCGCCATCGCTGCCGCCGGCAATCTCATCACACGCCGGCGTGCAGGTCCAGTTCCCAGATCCGGAAAAGGAGGCGCTCGAGGACGAACTCGGATCCCTGCGGCTCGAGCTCACCAAGCTCAACGACGCGCTGGCGTCCCACGAGAGCCAGCGCCGCCGCATCGCGGAGAAGCTGTCCCGCGTGCCGCTGCCCTCGTCCCTGAACCGCCATCACAGCGTCGAGGAGCACCTCGACCAGGTCCTGCAGAGCCTATCGGACAAGACGGCGGGATTACACGACCTCGGCAATTCGCTGGGCGCCCTAGGCTTCCGCGGCGACGACGCGGCCGAGATAGTAGCGTCTATCGTGGCCGCGCTGCGCTCCGCAAGGCTCGAGCTCGAGTACCTAACGCCCGGCGAGGTGACGCTGCCGCTATCTTCGCACGGCGCCGAGGTACTCGACCTGGTCCTGGTCCGCCTGCGCGACCTGTCCCGGCAAGTAAAAGAGGACGAGGCCGCCATCGACGAGTACCACGCCCTCGAGCTGTCACTGCGGCAGCAGCTAGGCGCGCGCGTCGAAGCGGCCGACGGGCTGCGGCGCGAGGCGCAGCGGGCCGCCGAGCGTTTGAGGGCCAAAGACGAGCGCATCGCCGAGCTCGAGGTGGGCACCGACCGCCTGCGCGGCGCCGTCGAGGGCTACCGGCGCGACGTGGCGGAGCTCGAGGGCCTGGTGCAGCGGATGGACGAGGAGGGCCAGACCAAGACCGACGAGCTCCGGGCCCGGGACGAGCGCGCCCGGGAGCTCGAGGCGCGGGCCGCGTCGCTGCAGACGCAGACGGCCGCTTTGGGAAAGCAGCTCGCCGACGCTCAGGGGCTGCGGGCGTCTCTGAACAAATCGCACGGCGCGGCGCTGGCGCTGCGCGACGCCCGGGTGGCGGAGCTGCGCGGCGAGGTCGAGGGTGTCAATAAGGCGCTGCGCACGGCGCACGAGACGATTTGCCAGCTGCGCGTGCAGAACGTCGGGCTCGAGGAGAGCGCGGGCGCCGAGCGGAGAAAGGCCAAGGAGGCCGTCGACGCGATGAAGGCCGAGATGGCGAGGGTTCTGGAGATGAGCGAGGGCATCCTGGCGACGCCCAAGAAGACGCCGGGCGGCGGTGGCCGGCGGAGTACGCGTAGTACTGCGGGTAGCTCGTCTGGGCTGGCGAGTGCTGGGGCAGGGAGGAAGAGGCGCAAGTATGATAGCGGGCTTGGGTTCTTGTCCGAGGAGGATGTGGATGATTGAGTAAAACCATCTACTATTCAGCGCGTTGTCGCGCTGGAGTTCCTTTGTGTTTGATACTATTTTACTTATGCATCCCATGGCGTTGGTAGGGGATTATGATACACGATCTTGATACAAAATACCATATCATTTCTTTTTAATGTTATTGAAGACAAGAAAGACATTAAGTGATAAGAACGCGAGTAAACAGCGGCAGTTTCCAGGCTTCAATTTCATACAAGCATGCCTCTGAGAATCAAAAGCGGCATTCATTCAATGATTTATTAGCTTGTTGTAGTAATATAGTGAAATTGTGTTTGATCAGATTTTTGGTCATGCCAATTCTATCGACAATGAAGCCGTGAGCCAGCGACTTCAGGTATGAAAATAGTAGTGTTCGTGGATCTCGACAGCTATCTGGGTCAGGGCCACTTGCCATGAAGCCAGGTGGGAAAGTAATCGTCAGAGCTCTTCTTTAACATCAGACAACCCATCTAGGTTGATCAGACCACCATTATGCCAGGCCTAGACTTTGCGGTTATTATCTCAAGACAAAAACGCAGCAGAAATCTGGTCTCGGCTGGTGTGTTTTGAGTTTCATCATTCGATTGTGACCAGACTTTCATCTTTTATATAGGGGCCCGACATTCACACACAAAGATAAGAAATGCAGGCTTACTTTTTACTTTATTGATTGAGGCAAAATGCCTTGGTCGCTTCAAAGCCAAGGCTGGTTCGTCATTACTCAGTGACCTGGATTGTTCCTCTAGTGCTTCTTCCGCGAGGTCGAAGACACAAGCTTTTTCTTGAGATGCTTGGGCATCTTCTCTTTTCTCTTTTCCCGCTTTTCCTCCTTGACTGCTGCCTTGTGGGATCTTTTCTCGTCCTTGTCGATAAAGCGCTTGCCGCGCGGCGTACCCTTTTCAAACCTGCTCTCATCGTCGTCGCTGGCATCGCTATCCAATGCAGCGCCTTCATCCTCGTTGCCTTCTGAGCTCTCTGCCTCGTCTTCTACAGGAGTTGTTCCCGAGGCGACAGCTTGGTCGGCCAAAAGGTTCTTGTAAACGAGCTGGTCTCCTTCACCGGCGCCAATCTTCTGGGCATCCTTCTCGATGTCGTACACCTGCTCAAGGGTTTGAGGAATGTACTGGTTTCTGAAGACCTCGTTGTCGATTTCTTCCTGAGCTCTGGCATCTTCCGTGTCTTCAACTGCCGACCTTGTCGTGTACAGTTTCTCAAGAATCTCCAACATTTCCGGCTCTTCAACAGGGCCTGCAGAGGCCGTGACAAAGTCGAATATCGTCCGGTCACTCAATGTGTCCACACCTTGCTTCCTGAAGAAGTCTCCCGTATTCTTGATGTCCATACGCAGGAACTCTAGAGACCTGGGATGGTCGTGTTCAACACTCTGAGATACATCAATGATGTATAGCTTTCGGTCGTGGTACAGGATGTTGTACTCGCTAAGATCAGCGTGCACCAGGCGACACACCTGATACAGGCGGCGCATCAGTCCCATGAGCTGAAGGTACAGTGACCTCCATACTTGGTCGGCATCGTCTCCGTCAATGTGAGTATCGTGCAGTCGAGGATATGCGTAGCCTCTGCGATCTCCCAAAAATCCCATGACCAGGACATGAAGCTTGAGCTGAATTGGCTCAGGACACGAGATGCCAGATGCGTGTATCCGGCGAAGGTTTCGGAATTCCTTCTCTGCCCACAGCTGAACCATCTTGCGGTTGTTACCCTTGGCAGCGCCCGACTTGAAACGGTGCTCTCCAGTGATGTATCGCTCTCTGTCCTTGAAACTCAGAATGGCCGTCTTGTAGATCTTGACAGCTCTCTGGAGACGAGCGCCATCATTTTCGCCGACTGCGCCGTAGACGTTGGCTTCCTTTCCTGTACTGATGGCACCGTTGATCTCGCTCACGACGCCTTTTTGGATCATTCGCAGAAGAATCATTCGGGTGCCTTGGTCCAAGACTTGATCGCTTGTCGCGCGATCGGCCTTGTCCTTGTCCTTGTCCTGAGTGTCCTTGACATCGTCGAGACGGATCTTGGCGGCATGCTTGGAGAGGTTTTTGATCTGGTCGTCTACACTCGCAAACGTGTTTGCCGTGGGCTTCTGTTGGTTTGACCTTGGCACTGTGGCACCTCCATCGTTGAGTTGCCTCTGGCGGTTGTAATTCTTGGTCAAATTGCCGGTGCCGTCGTCGTCGAGGTCGTCGTTGTCGGAGTTGAAGATCTCATCATAGTCCTCGTCATCATACTCGGCCTCCTCTTGTGCATTCGAGGTCTGCAAAGTAACTGGGACCTCCTGGCGCACTGATGCATCGTAGCCATCGTTGGCCTTGTAGACGTGCGGCGGTTCGTGAGCCGCTGCAGCGGAACCGACGTCCTGATCAGCCATCGTCTCTGCGTATGCGCTGCAAAGTGGGAGATGGTCTGCCGGTAGTCGGATGGGAAATGCTCGTAATTGGTGTGTTTCTGTAAGGCTTTTCGGAAAAGAAACAGGATCGGGCTGCTCTCTTGTACTTGGTCGACTCTCGTCAATCGAGTCACACACGAGGAGATTCAAAAAATTTCAACGCCACTTTGGGCAGTGACGCCCTCCATCTGTGAGAACCCTTCGCGCCTACCCCTCCACCCCACATGGCCTATCTTATCGCCCGAAAGCTCCACTACGAGTATACAGCCACGCTAAATATCGCCTGTCTCTCCACTCTATGACCGGATCGTTGAGTCACATTGGCCTGAGCATCATTCTGGCTCATCGTGCTTGTGCTATGGTCAATTGGATTTGTTACCAAGGTGAGTGCTAGAACCACAGACGAAGGATTAGCCTGGCGGAGAATCATGAATAGAGACTTGGTAAACCGCAATTGATTTAGGCAGTCAGAGCCCTGGATCCATATTTAACAGTTCGATCAATCATGGACCATCGCTCGTAACATCGTTGTCATTATGAGCCATAATCTCTACTATACGGTCTATTCTGATGTATTTTCATGGGGAGAAAATTGCCCAGATTACAGAAACATGTATTTTCTGATTGATTCGTACCGTTGATGAGCTAACATTGATCCCCCCCCCCTCGACATCTTCATGAGGCTAGGAAATAATTAGGCAAGCCTCCACATCAGAGTCTACGAAATAACTATTTCTGCAGTGAAGCCAGTTCTCTTCCGTGGGGGTTAATTTTGCAGTGAAGCTCCACCCACAGCAACACTTTTCCCTTTTGTATTCAAAGCATTATGCACCCGCTTATTGTCCATGCATGTGATCGATTGATGGTTGGTTTATAAGGCTGCATGACAATTGGGCAAGCCTCCGCCTCAGAGTCTCTGAAATAACTATCTTTGCAGTGAAGTCACTTCTTCTCTGCGGGGGTTAATTTTGCAGTGAAGCATGTGACTTTCGATAGAATATGTTTGCTTAGGAGGCAACTGTCGTTGGCCATTGACAAAACCACGTCTTGTTCATCTGTGCGACCGACGGATCTTTCTGAGGACACAGTAATAATTGGGCGAGACTTTGCCTTGGAGTCGTTCAAGTGACTCTTTTTGCAGGAAAGATACTGTTACTCCATGGTCAATTTTGCAGTTAAGAAGATGGTATTGTATTTACTGCTACTTAAGAACCGAGTCTATCGAGATTGGTCCCATATCGGGCTCTCTGCAAAGACTATATTTGCAGTGAAAAGGGAGGGGGGGACAGAATATCGTTGGACAAGGATACTGAGCATGCGCCATCTGTGTGCCTACTACCGAGCTAGATGTTTTATTCTTAAGCATTACAGCTCAAAGGCGCACTTCCTGGAATCAAGGCGGATGAATAAATCGATCAATCTAGGCCAACACCAACACTGGTTCGTATTCAATATTATCAGTTGCAGATTCACTGCTCCAGGCTGACAATGGAGTGTTGATTTTACTGTATGGGGTTACATGGTTGACGATATCTTCACAACGTGGGCCGACATGACAAGAGTCGGCCGAGGAAGCAGACGACAGACATAAGCCCCGGGGCGAGGGCAAGTTCATGAACACTTACACAGAGCACAACGTAGTAAATGACTACAGCGAAGAACAAGGAGTCATATCACACGGTGGTCAGGTTGGAGTCCCGACCATAACCGCAATACAACCAGCAATCCGACATTTTATTGATTTAAAAATTGTTAAAATTGACTAGTTTTGAACGAGGAAAATACAGACAACATCTCTTGGAAGCATGGTACTGCATTCCGTGTCGGACAAGTAGAACGGTATTTGGGTACGCCGAGACAAACGGACAGTCGGAAGCAATATGAGAGTTTATCTACAACTCTTGATCATATAGGGTCTCGTGTGTGTCATTCGTCTTTGAGGAACTTTTGCAACCCGATCAAGGACTCTATTATCCCAGCCTTCCAAACTGTCGTAACGGCTGTCGCTTATTGCGTACTTCATGGTTCGGTGTCATACGCTGTGTCCTTGACTCACCCGTCAATATCAAGTGCTGGACAATACAGAAAAAGGTGACTCGGGCGATACGTAAAACAAGGAAAAGGGGTATCGATTATTCCATCCAACCTTGGTGGAAAATTATATATGCAGAATCCGTGAAGACCAAGTCTAACCTCCTGCCTCAGTAACTCCATACGCCAGCCAGTACCCAAAACATGCCTTATGCAATATACCTAATCAAGCCATTTCAAACGTCGCCATCGTGCCTAGTAAATGCCTATACGCTTGGCCCATCCAGCGTCCTTCTGATTGACATTGATCTGGTACGGAAACGGGTTCGACTCGCTTGTGGTGATTGGCGGAATGTGGTCTTTGTGTTGGTTGACGCTTGTGATAATCTTCATGACGGTCGTGAGCAGGGTCTGCTCCATGGCTTTCCGCACTTTTGCTCTCTCTGAACCCAATCCGTTAGCATGGCGACACCAAGCAAGACCGATGGCTATGCGCCGGACTCGGCAACTCACCACTTTCCGTCCTTGGTTCTGCCACCGTCACCTTCACCGTCCAAGATTCCCAGCAGATCTCTTCATCGCCGCCGCCATACGCCGCGCGCATGTACCAGGTCTTTCTGCGCTTCTTCTCAAAGAACTGAACAGAGACGTTGCCGCGACCACCGCCGCCGACAGGTACTCCGCCAGCGGAGTGTGGCGCATGTGTTCTCTCGGCACTCAGTTCACGATCCAGTTCGGCCGCCCGCTTCTCAATCATGGTGTCGAGTTCCTGGTCCTGAACAAAGGGCAGGGTGATATCGAGGACCTCGCGCGACTGTGGGGTGATGGAGGGGAAGAATCGGTGGAAGAAGATTGTATGGAGTATAGCTAACGAACATAATGTCAGTCGCATCTTCTATTACAAGCAGCGCACCGTGTCACCGACCCGCCCCGCATGTTGCCGACGTTCGTTGGTGAAGCTTCGAGTTTCTATGTGTGTACGGCGACGGACTGCGGGGCACCTTTCGGATCCAACTGGGGGGCTGCTCGACTGAGGTAAATAGGGAAGCGAACATACCTCTGACGACGTCGCGGACGGACGCGGGGTCGGCAAAGACGTCCAGAATGAACTCCTGGGGGTTCTGCTGCTCCATGATGCCGAGGGTGTTTTGGGAAACCATTTGTAGAGTGTTGGAATGCAGCTTTGGAGACGGAGGGGAGAGAAGCAAAATGATGTCCGATGAGCGATTCCCGCTCACCTGAACAGTTTTGGAGGGGCAAGTCGGTGCTAGCCGGTCATCAAAGGGAAAATCAGACCAATCCCAGACGAGCGAAACCAGTACCAAACTGACCTCATGCTGCGTTAAAGTGGAACTCGGCTTCCAGACCTGTGAGATCCGGGGGCGGCAGAGGAGAGTTGTGGCTGGTGGAGTTAGAAGTGGCTTTCAGCACAACACAGCCACATATTTCCCCGGAGCAACATTGAATCAATTCTGTCATGCACTTTTAGGTGCGGATCAGAAGGTACCGAGGTACGCGTCGGCCGGGGCAATCAGTTGGGGTTCATGCTCGGTGCTACGCTACGCTACCTACCCTAGATTTCCATAATCCATTTGCCCATCCGTTGGAGACAGCTTAAAGTTAGACACAACAGCTACGTATTATAGGAAAGCTGATGGAGCCTGATGAACAGCAGCAGCTTTTCAACCCAACACACTCGAAATCGACAGTCTCGCACTGCCGAACACTGCGAGACCTAGCACCATACATCAAACCGTCGCTGGATCCCCACGGCTCGCGACAATGCTCTCCGCTACCCGCAGATGGTTCCAGCGCAATCGGACGCCTATCGCGATAGGTGCTGGCGTCATAGGTGCTGGCTACTTCGCGACGCAGTATTTGCTGTCCAAGCTCAACGATGCCCGCGAGCGCATGAGCAGTGATCGTATAGCCAAGGAGAAGTACGTATATCAGTCAATATTCTGCAAGTATTATCCTCAGACGATGGGCTCACCATGGACTAGTCTCCGGCGGCGCTTCGAACAGAACCAAGAGGACTGCACATTTACAGTCTTGGCTTTATTACCAACAGCCACTACCAACCTACTCGAGACCATGAACACAGAAAAGATTACGCTCGAGATACAGCAGATGAAGGGTGTTAAGAATGCCAGAAGTGCCGAATCCACAGCCACGCCGCCGAGCATCGCAGACACAACCTTGACCGAGGAAGAGGGTAAGAGCACAGTGAGCTTGCAGAGCGACAGCGGCGTACATGCAAGCCAGGTCGCATTGCCATCCCCATCAACCCCGAACACAGATGGTGCGCAGGAGGGCGGCCAGATACCGGCGACAGCACAGAAGTCGAGGAGAACCAAGCGTCAGCTTTGGGATGACTTGACAATAAGCTGTAAGTCAACGACCAGCACGGACTCTTCTTCCTAAGATTCGGACGTTAATCAAATGACTAGCAATCACGAGGGCTTTCACGCTCATATACACGCTCGCCCTGCTGACAATGCTTACGAGAGTTCAACTTAACCTGCTTGGCCGCCGAAGCTACCTCTCGAGCGTCATCTCCCTTGCGACTGGATCAGGACAATCCACCATTAGTCTGGAGAATAACGATGACGACAACGCAGAACAAGCATATGGCAATGATTTCGATATCAATAGAAAGTATCTCACCTTCAGTTGGTGGCTGCTGAACAGGGGATGGGTCGATATCATGAACCGAGTAGAGGAGGCAGTACGCGATGTCTTTGGTCACCTCAGTCCTAGGGATCTTCTGGGTTTTGACACATTCTCACAACTCACGATCGAGGTTCGGAAAAAAGTCGAGGCCCCCGCCGGTGGCTCGAACTGGCTGTCGCTGCTGCTCCCGCCGGAAGATCAAGAGGCGTTTGTCCTCCGAGAATCTGGCGTCCTGGGCGACAGTGCAACAGCTGAGACCAGCACAGACACTACGGCGCCTTCGCCACCAACCCCAATTGCACTCCGTCGAATGCTTAACGAGACAGCCGACCTCATCGAGTCGCCCAATTTCACCCAAGTTCTTACACTAATGCTTGATGCTGGTTTCTCGGTCTTATTAAACAAGAAGCTACTTCAAGGCGCATTTGATCGCCAACCAATGAGCGCCAGCATTCCGGAGTTTGAGGAAGAGCAAGTAGCCAAGGTCGTACTGCTGCCTAAGATTTTGTCGGTATTGACCAGGCAAGCCCATGTGATTGGCAATGGCATGCCAAACGAGTACTTGCAAGAAATGGAGAGCGTCAAAGAATTGGAGGCTTTCGCTGCTGTGGTATACTCCAGCAACTGGGAAAATGAGATCCAACCGGATTATGACTTTATCAGTATCGAGAAACGCGACTCCATTACACCTTCGGATAGCATCAGGCAAAGCCAGGTTTCTGAGAGTGTAGTCATGGTCGACCGCGACCAGCCATCGCAGTTTTCCTTTGAGAGTGCATGGTCAAAGGCGACGGATCAATCATAGAAAGGGTACCTTCGAAGGAGCGGAAGAGACCAAAAGCGATACCGATACCGTCAAGTCAGCTTCCGAGAAAAGCTGCTTATAAAGTTGTCACGAAATCATGACCAGTATAGTGTATATTCAGCGTTATGGTGTCCATGTGCTACTATCTATAGCCTAGCGCCATGCAAGCAGAACATCCCACTTCCATTTCATCATTTCCATATCTCGTGCGCATGTTCTGGTATCTAGGTACATGGAAGGAGCCCTTACGCCTCTGCAGGACTACAGACCTAGTTCACGAATAAAGATGTCTGCGGCCTTTTCACCAATAAGAAGTGCCGTGGCATTGGTATGCGCAGCAACGTTCTTAGGAGGGATACTCAGATCAGCAACCTTGAGACCCTCGACGCCATAGACACCCAGAGTCTCGTCCACGACGCCATTCTGCTCCCTGGGCGCCATCTTGCAGGTTCCCAGCGAGTGCCAAGGCGTCGAGACGCGGCCGCGGACCCAGCTGTCGATGACGGCGTCGTCCTCGGCCGAATACTCGATGTCCGAGACGTCGCCCGGGGGCGGCCCGCTCGACTGTGTAGGCTTTGCCGCCGAGTCCGCCGCGAACGGCGGGTGCTGGCCGGCTACCTCGCCGCGGTAGACGCGCATCCGGCGGGCGATTTCTCGCTGCGCCTTGTAGTTCCACCGACAGGCGAGGATGTCGGCGCCCTCAGGGTCCGAGAAGATGCCCGGGTTGAAATCGACGCGATCGTCGAGGTCGGCGCCGGTGATGTGGATGTGCCCGCGGGAGTACGGATAGGCTGTGAATGCGGTTATGGAGAAGTATTGTCCGGGCTCTCCGACGGGTTCCATGCCACTAGAAAATTGCACGTCAGAAATTGTCACGATACAGGGCGAGAGGCTTCTTACCCGTTGATCAGGCAGAGCAAACTGAGTGGCCTGTCGGGATGGTCCACGAAGTCCCTGTCCCAGATCCTTTTAAAGCCGGGCCCCAGAACGGCCACGTCCTCGGGACTCGGCCGCAGCTTGCCCGTCACGTCGAGGCAGTTCCAGCCGAGCATCTTGTCCCCGCTCTGCATCATGGCGGGGATGTCAAAGGTGCCCGTCATGATGCCGTCGAGCGTCTCGTCCGCGGCTAGGTCGGACCGGTAGATGTAGCCCATGGTGTGGTGGTCCTGATAGCCAGCGCCGACGCCGGGCAGATCCACGATAGGGGCGACTCCGGCGCGTTCGAGGATGGCCGTGTCGCCGACGCCTGATCGCTCCAGGATCGGGGGCGTTCCGCAGGCGCCGCTGGAAAGGATGACTAGCTTCCTGGCCTTGACGGTTCGAGTTTCTCCTCCGGGAGTGCCGCTGGACTTGTAAGTCACGCCAGACGCTCGCTTGCCGTCGAAAATGACGCAGTCTACTTGAGCCTGGACGAGAACGTGCAGGTTCGGGTGAGCGCCGTCTTCGAGTCTGGGATGCAGGTACTTGTGCGCGACATCTTGGCGTACGCCGTCTGGAGAGATGTAGCGTTTGGCGCGCTGGACTCCGTTGGCGGTCGCGAGATCTCCAAGATCCGAGGCTTCTTTCCAGCCTTTGGACTTGGCTGCGTCAATGAATGCGTCCTGGGACCGGATGCTGGTATAGGTGCCGTGGGATATATGAATTGGGCCATCTGTGCCGTGGACATTCTTGGGATCGTCGCCGTGGTATGTTTCAGTCTTGGAGGATATCAGCAAGCAACTCAAAATTGGTTGTATAAAATCAGTTACCTTTCTCATGTACGGCAGCAAGTCCTCGCTTGACCAGCCTGGGGTCTGCCAAGCATCAAAGTCGGAGCGTTGGGCGCGGCTGTACATGAGCATATTGACGGACGACCCTCCCCCGAGCATGCGCGCCGTCTGGATGACGGGCTCCCGGTCGCCTAGGAATTCGGACTTGTTGCCCTTGAGAACAGTAACCGTCTTGGACCCGGGCGCGAGACGAATAGAAAGGGCGTTGTGACTGTGGGATCGCCATGGTTGTTGGATCCCGCCTCGATCAGAAGAATGGACAGGGAGGGGTCGGCGTCTGAGAGTCGCGATGCGACGATGCATCCTGACGTGCCACCTGGTTTTCAAGTCAGTGTGGTTCCTTACTTTTTATAGTTCTTCTCATTATGTGGTGGAGAGTGGGTAGAAAGGGCAGCAAGACTTACCTCCGGCGATGATGACATCGACGGTGTCAATGTCAAGAGGAAGATCAGTGTATAGTGGCATCTTTGGTCAAAGAGTATGGACTCTCAAAATTCCCTTGGTGGATCAGTTGAACTAGAAGTTGTGCTCTCGGGAAGTTCTTGGGAAGTCGGAACAGCAGCTTATAAAGATCCAATTGAGGTGGCTGTGGGATGACCGAGTTTGTTATTCACAGGCTCGGTATAGGTGATTGTATTTAAGAACATCCAACGTCAAATCCCTTGCGTGCTTGCGGTAGCATCCTGACAACCTGATCGACACGGGTTCCATTGCTAAGACACTGAAGGTATTATTCGGTGCACTTTACTTGTTACCTGTTTACAGAGCTCCGCTATATTCGTTGCATTGCGGGGGTCGGCAGATGCAACAAAAATGTTGGTTGAATAACAACCATGCAACGGAGGTTAGTCACGGAACAATGGGTATCTGATCTGTGACTGCGCCGCAATACTGCATGAATGGAAATGTTGTGATATATCACCAACGTCGAATAGCTTTACCAAATGGTCAACTTTGTGTTAGTGGTTCATCCTTCACAATTGAATACAATGCATCATATTTCGAACATTTTGGCACATGTCATTGGAAACAACCCACCATATATGAAGCGGTTTGTAACTATTCCGAATCGAGTGGCCCCCAAAACCCCGATCGCCTCTTATTGTGAAGATCTGCCATTTGTTGTGCAAGGATTTAGAAGCCTGGCTGTCGCTACCACATAGTTTTCAGCCGCTCCTATTCTTGTTTCTGCCGGAGGTGACCGCCTCTCCATCTGACTCCATCTGCATGCATCGAGAGACGACATGCAAAGGAGTAGCTTACACGAATCATGTTTGATCATCACTTTCGCTTCATCTGATTTGTCAACTATCAATATCTTCATGGCCTAAAGCCAGACCTCCATTGTTATCCAAGAATAGCACTACAACTACAGTCTCCGATGCGGCTTTTGAACACAAAAACTCTACAATTAGAACAGATTCAGTCAATTGGCACATTACAATATGCCATTGTTTCTCATACCTGGAGCGACGATGAGGTGCTCTTCGAAGATTTCGTAAAACGCAAGAGTCTGCTCCGCTCAAAAAAGTGGACAAAAAAGGCGGGAGCATACAAAGTCATGAAAGCCGTAGAACAGGCCAGAGACGATGGATTGGATTATGTTTGGATCGACACGTGCTGCATCGACAAAAGCAGTAGCGCTGAGCTCTCTGAAGCAATAAACTCCATGTTCAAGTGGTACGCGCTCGCCGCGGTCTGCTATGCATACCTGTCCGACTACTCCGTGGGGCGTCATCCTGTGGAAGATGACGAGGATCCCTGGGAGCACCGGTATCCTCCAAACAAGGATGAATTTTCCGCCAGTCGGTGGTTTCGACGCGGCTGGACGCTGCAAGAGCTGATCGCCCCAAAGCAGCTCATCTTCTACGATCGGAATTGGATCACGGCTGGTTTGCGCGGCACCATGGCCACGTACCTTTCGAGCTTTACCTCGATCGACTCCAATATTCTTTTCTCATCTGAGCCGGGTGCAATGTCGAATCGCGGCCCGCGGATGTTGCATCTCGCGCTACAGAGATATAGCATCAGCCAGAAAATGTCCTGGGCGGCAAACAGGGAAACGGCACGCGAGGAAGATATTGCATACTGCCTACTCGGGTTATTCGATGTCAACATGCCTTTGTTGTACGGAGAGGGCCCCAAGGCTTTCATGAGACTCCAAGAAGAGCTTCTGAAGAAGTACAATGATCCGACCATCCTCATGTTTGATCGGAGTCTCAACTGGGGCTCATGCACGTTGCTGGCACCGTCGCCTCGGCCTTTCAGCACGAATGCGCAACTGTACATCAACTTGGATGGCATACATACCTTTCAGATGACGGAGGCCGGCCTCAAGGTTGACTTGCTGTTGTGTCCCTTAACAGGCATATGGGGACATGTGTCCGACAAGGACCACTATTTGGGGATACTAGACTGCTTCTGGGATAAGATGTGCTTATCAAGAACAGCAGTCGTATTGGTGAATATGGACGGAGATTACTACATATACCACGATCTCGGGGCATACATCGTCTCCGCGGGCGATGAGGCCCACGCTGTTATTTCTCCAGTCCTGGGTACCCGGACCACTGATTGGGCTACTTGTTAAGTGAACTGCAGATTCTCTTTCAGATTAAAATTTGACTAACCAAACAGTAGTGGATATTGACATATCCCAAGCTCAAAGGCAGACTATCATTATCCGCGACACTGCCAGAATGACACCTATTCAACTGCACAAACCCAAGAATTACCCCCTACGCTTGCGTCCGATTGTCCAAAGCCGACCCAAATACGAATATGGAGATTCCAAACCCCCAACTATGAACAACCTGATTTCAGATGAAGGGGCGATTCGACATGCCCGCTGGGGCACCATACGATCGCACATCTGGATCGTCAACACGACCCACACCGAAACCAATAACGCTTTACTAGTGATCACAGGAACTGCGCGAAGCAAACGGTACTTTCACTCATCCATACCAAACCATTATGCCTTCATGGAGAAGATGCCGCTGGATCTGGATGAGAACATCAATGATAAGTTGGTGCAACGACTCTGCAAGCTCGATGTGGGAGGGCCACAGTTATTTCTCAACGGATGCCAGCGATCCGTGGTATTGGAAAATGGTGACAGAATCACCACGAAACTTTTAGAGTCCTGCTTTTTAGGGACTACGCTGTTTGATATACATGTGAAAGTCGATTTTGAAGGGGAATATTGATGATTACCAGTACTAATCGGTCGAGCGACCTTTATAACGAATCAGCCTCATAGATTGTATTCGAATCGAGAATAGATTTCGTCTCGCCTGCTAGAAGTATATGACGCTGGGACTGCCTGTTGAGATGGCCCATGAACAAGCTCGTAGCCTTATCGACGCATATTGCCTGTCATTGAAGGTGTGGCGGTGGGTGTCGTTCTCATTTGGCTTACATGACTGTAATTGGTTGCAGTCTGCATGTGCCGCCTTGGGCTGAATGTAACCCATGTCGATACACAAGGAATCTGGAGCAAGGTATGGCCTCCTTGGATCCCCGCGTTTCTTCAATTCGCAATGTCCTCTTTCCTCCCGCACCTAAAGCCTTCGCCTCGTTGTCCTCTATCAAAGGCCTGACTTTCATTGCGCCCCCCTTCGTTCCATATTTTGCGGTCCTTGGACCGCCGGCAAATGGCGCATCGCACCCCTGGCAAGTAGCTTACAGGATTAAATCCGTTGCTGCTGTCAGACCTACGTCTTACAGAGGCATATCTGCCTGAAGCGGAATAATGTCTGGAGTCGAGGCCGCAGCCGTGCTCGGAGTCATCTCCTCGGTCATCGCAATTGTCGACGGGACGAAGAAAGTCTACGATGCCGCTTCGAGCGCGACCGGTCTTCCCGTAGCCTTCCGAGAAGTTTCAACACGCCTGCCGATTGTGAAGGGAATTCTTGAGTCTACAAAACAGCATATAGATGATTCCCACATAGATACAACATCATACTCGACCATAAAGACTCTCATCGAAGCATGCGAAGACAGAGCAAAGAGACTGAAGGCCATCTTCGACAAGGTCATTCCGGGAGACGAGGATTCAAGATTGACACGATACATAAGTGCAGCAAAAACGCTGGGCAAAGGCGAGAGGGTGGAAACCTTGATGCAGGGGCTGATGAAGGATGTGCTCCTCCTCGCCAGCAAGCATGTTATGGAGCTGGCCACGTCTCAACAGGTTGTCGGGCTTGCTACTTCTATCAAGGAACTGTCCGCCATCGATCCCTCGCTTCCCGATGCCGCGCTTGAGGATACTGCTTTCACGAACAACAACTTTGGAAATGGGCCGATGACGAACAATAATGTCATGGGTAACCAAAAATACCAGGCAAACTATGGAACGGGAAAGCAATTCCAAGCCGAGGAACAAATTTTTCATATGGGTAAGGACGATTAGAACATATTATATGGGACTTGCGGTTGATGATAGTTTGTAGAGAATGGACCTGTCAACGAACAAAACTTCCATGGCCCAGTGCAACAATACCTCTCTTCCCACAATGCTCTAAGTAAGTCTACGGCGGCCGTCAATTAAGATGGTAGTCAGATCGGATTACTGACCGCAAATCGACAACAACAGCAGAAGTCCAAGTGCAGCAAATATGCGAGGATGGTAAGCATCATGTCCTTGTAGTAAGCGATGTCTAACGCAAGCAGGAATATTGTACCAGCTTGAATTCGATGAGATGCAAGAACGATATTATAATATCGCTGAAGCCCATCAGAAAACATTTGAATGGATTTACGAAAGAACCGATTTGAATTTTGTGCAATGGCTACAGGGTGGCAGCGGCGTCTACTGGATCACCGGTAAAGCAGGAGCTGGGAAGTCGACGTTGATGAAGTTCATCTACCAGAACCGGAAAACGCATGACCACCTTTCATCTGACATCGAGAATACACTGGTTTCCGGATTCTTCTTCCATGACAGGGGCCAGAACCCACTCCTTAAGTCTCAAGAAGGCCTTTTTCGGGCCATCCTACACAGCATTCTTTCCAGATACCGGCAACTCATTCCAATTGCGTTATCAAGTCGATATGATAGATTTCAAAGGTATGTGCGTTATGCACAGCAGCCCTTGAATGCTGAAAGTTGGTCCATCAACGAACTTAGATCTGCATTGGAGGCTGTCGTCTCCCAATCGCAAATGCGATTGCATCTCTGTCTACTGATAGATGGGCTTGATGAGTTCTCTGGCCAGCATGACGATATCATTTGCACCTTGAGTAATCTACTCCCGACGTCACCGCATTCATATGCTCGGGTTCAGATGTGCCTATCGAGCCGCCCGCTGGCAGTGTTTGAGGAAGCGTACTCGCGATATACACATCTCCAAGTTCACCATCTGACCGGAGATGACATCGAAATATTTGTAAAGACAAAATTCAACAGTGTCTCACAGGTGGCAGGCTTACTCGCCGAAGATCCGATCACGACCAATCTTATTATTGAAGAAATATTGTTCAAGGCGGAAGGTGTAAGTATTTCTTGCCGCATTAATGTCTGAGGAATCGAGGCAACGTCAACTTAGGCTTTCTTCTTCGTATGCTGATGCTCCTTAAATTACAGGTGTTCCTTTGGGTGACCCTAGTTGTCCAATCGTTGATTGACGGTCTGCGAAACCGCGATAGCATGAAGACTCTTCAGGCAAGGCTATCTGCACTTCCGGCTGGATTAAAGCCACTTTATAAAAGCATGATCGATCGTATCGATCCGCATTATCATGAAGAAGCGAGCCGGATATTCCATATGTTGCAACTGGCCGCCAAGCCACTCTCGCCGCTTGCAATGTCTTTCTCGGATGATGAACCACAAGATGCGCTGGCACCCCACGGACACCTATCAGATCTCGAGATAGCAAAGCGGCATTCTGATGTTGCGACGCAGTTGAAAGCCCGCACTGCAGGTCTCGTCGAAATCAGTCCCATAGAGGGGGATCGTAGAGAGTATCCCATCGAATCCAGCAAATCCAACAAATCCAACATCCAAAATGACGGAAAAGAAAGGTCATGGACAACGTCTCAGTTGCAATATCTGCATTTGACGGTGAAAGAATTTCTTCTTTCCAACGACGTCCCATCTTGGCTAGTCAATGGAACATCAACAGCCGCTGCATCTCAAACTCATTTGATTATTGTTGCCTGTTGGCTACGTCAGCTTCAAGTCACCACATCACCGCATTTATATGACTACCACTTACGAATTTCCGGTGGTATCAGGTCGTATTTTAAAACGATGCAATCGGGGATCGTGTTTGTGATCATGTTTCATGCATACCAAATGGGACTGACCAGCAATGCTTCGAATTTCCTGTATCTTGAATTATTGGATGGCTTCCTGACGAAGGTGAAGGAAGCATCATGTGCAGATGATAACGCAGAATGCGAAATGCCGGGATGGGAAAAGCAGCACTGGACCTCACTTCGATATAGTGGTTGGCAGGAACCGACTGAATGGCAGAGTGACTACATCTCATATCTGGTTACTATTGGAATGTTTCACTCTACCATTGCTGCATTCGATCGCGGTTACGATCCTGTAATGAAACCAGGGCGACCTCTGCTCTTATACGCGACCTGCAATTGGGTACCGAGGGATTCAGCAGAACACATGTACCGGGAAAGAGAAAGGCCGGAACCAACCATTGTTGAAGAGCTCCTGAAAAGGAATTGCGACCCTAATCAAGCATTGGACTATCTTCCCACGCCCAGCCTTGTTGACGAGGGCGCAAGGACCGTATGGGAAGCACTGATGTCTCATCTTGCCAGGCACTTCGACTCACACTGCGGAAATTACCACGAAAGCAGTTTTCAGTACGTCGAAAACTTGTCGAGTGAATCTTTATACGAATTCAAACTCTCATGGCTAAGAACCATTAAGCTTTTCCTTGACCATGGCGCGAATCCGAGAGATGCAATAGTCCATTATCACTGGACGGGACGGAGGAGATTTGGGAGAACTGAGGCTACCCATAAATTATCTGTCCTCTCGATATTCGACCACGTATTTTCCAAGTTCGACAATCCTCTGGTAAGCTTGGTGCGCGCTTCCATGGTCGAAAAAGGCGCCATTGAATTCGAGGATGAAATTTTAGTTGGGACCGCAATGCTGAACACCGGCGTTTTGCCGGATCAGAAAGCCAAGAGTCTTGCAGGCAATGAATCAGACTATATACAGGCCATACCAACCGATGTTCGCGGCTTGGAAGATGGGAGACCAGAAACAAAATCACGCCTGGCGCTCTTCTTTGAGAGAGCGCTTTCACCACGACGCAGCAGGCAGGATGGAAAATCAAGATCCAGAAAGAGGGATGGTTGTGCTCAGATCTGATTGTACCAGCATAGTTCCTTGATTCCTGGTCGTCACAATGGATGGGAAAGGAAGAGAGACACGTAAGTATTTCTTTTGATGCTTTACCCTGCTCCAGCTTCATTGTATCATTGTGTTCCAAGATCCTCAACGCTTCTGCGTGTCAAAAAATAAAGATGCTCGGTGATTGTACTCTATATTCGCAAATACGGCGTATAAGGTGTCTTTTTAAAACGGGAGAGCTTGAAGATATCTGTCATTTGGAACACAATAATACTGGGCATGTTGATTTATTTTCCCACTTGACGTATCACGGCTACATGATTGTTTCAAAATCTAATACTCGCCCTGGAATGGTGTGTGATGAGGTATAAAGACTTGATATCGATTTGAGAGACTGTATTCGCAATGCTGTCGCTCCCTTTTCAATCATGCCGATGTATGAACCATTCATCAGCATGCCAAGCTTCCTTGGGCGCTTCCGTGACATCTTTATGATCTCCAAATACTTGGTCATGTCAACGGTGACTGACGGACGCGTATGCCATGCGACATGCTTGTCGAAATTTATGCATTGCTGGTTGGTGGAGCTGTCGATATCTGTTGGGGATGTGGTGCGGAAAAGAGGGAGTTTTCTATTGCATCCTACAAGTCCGGAAGTGAATACCCCTTGTTTTTTGTCCGGTGTCATGTTACGGGGTGGATCTCGAGATGCCAGTCTTGAATCTTGATGATCTGTATCGGCTAGAAAAAAGAAAAGAGTATGTTAGTCGGCATCATATCGATTGAGAGGAGGTACAGATTTGAAGAGGCAAAGTGCAGAAATGCACACGTCTCGTGTTTGTTTGTAGTATCTAACGTACGCAGCCTGTCGCAGAGTGTTCACAAAGTGAAGGTCATGGAAGATATCGAGTGCCGCAACGTAGGCATCATCGCCCAAGTCCCGACATCGTTCTCGAGCTTCATTTTGGCGACCTGCGTGGAAATCATGGTGGCGGAAACGTGTTTCAAGAAGAACGGCATTTCAGTATACAATCTACTCTAAAGTACCTGGTCACGAGTGACGAGATTCATGCTGATCAGTTCGATATCTTTTCCCCAGATGGCATCTGCCGCGAGGTTGGAACTGCTAGCCGATTGACAACTTCCCTCCTACGGGATACAAAGTGCCAACGATCTTCCTGGACATCGGCTCGAGTCTACTTTATTGAAAACTAAGCTGTGCCGTAGCTGTACGTGCCCGAAGTGCCGCATTGCGGGGCTGTCCGGGTGATGAATGTGGATTGACTACCATGAACGTACTGAAGCTGGCTGCCAAATCATTCGCCGCGGTCAATAAAAGGAGCCAGAACGCCGAGATAAAATTGCTTGGACTTCGCAACCGTTGCTGTGAGTTGATTTCGGTAAAGTCACGTCTGATATCTGTAGCTACTGCCGATAGTTCGGAGTTGCGCATCTGCTGCTTCTAGCCGCTCAATGTCGCCATTGCGGGTGGTACTTTGAAGGGACTATGGGCTCCTGAGATGGCATGGACGTCGCAGTCATAGTTTAGGGACTTGATATATGCCTTGATTTTTGCATAGTTGCTAAGAGTTGAAGGCCTTAAAGAGGTCTAGATGCTTGATTGGGAGTACATAGTGAGGTTGGGTGCATGGCGAGCACATCCCACATCTCCTGGAATCATGCAAGCAATTTCGAGGTATGAGTATTGTAAGGTAGGAAGCTTCGCCGATCGTATTTGACGCACTTATAAAGTTGAAGGCACCAGCATGCGTAACCGTTGTGTCTTGGCTCTTTACGTTGTACACATTCCTTCGCAATATCCTATATTGGAGTATCTTTGTATGATTACACTTGAGTCAAATTAATGCCACAGTACATGGCTTGTTCTTCAAATGAAAGTCAATATCAACACCATCGAAAGAAACACAAGACTTGCGCCTGTATAGAGCATGCACAGGTTTGTCGTCGAGCACGGCTGAGGCAGCCACACGGATCAGCGCCTATTCCAACGCGGCCGAAGAACCGGACAAGCAGGTCCGGGGCCGGGTTACCGATGCGGGGCCCATCATAGACCCCGCTTTTCTTTGCTCCGGCATCCGAGACAAGAAGTGGCACCAATCGGCAATGTCCATCTACACAATGCAAGCCTTGATATCCATGAGACTGGAATCGTATGCCTTCGTGATCAGTATCTGGTTCGATTTACTGTCTTGCCTCGCCTTGCATTGACAGATAGTAGCCGTGACCCTGGAATATGACCTATAATTGCCACTCTATGGAAGACACGCGACCGGTCGGTTCCGGGCCAGATAAGCTAAGCGCGAACGGTTTCCGGGATCCAGGGTCTTCTTGGTTCTGATTACTGGGCAGGCATCTCTGGACTGGAGACCCGAAAGCGAGGGAAGGAAAAGTGCTGCGGTCCATCCCCGCCGGCATATCCAGCTCGGATTTTCTCCAGAAAATACAAACATTTCTCGGATCATAAAACAAGCATTACGAAGACAATGGCCGCGTACGTACGGTGATACGCGTGCCAACGCAATGCGCTCCCTCTTTATCGACTCTTGGCATTCTTATGTAAGATGACCTGCCCACTCGGAATACACGTAATCAATAGAAATTCCAGAAATGCCATGAACCTTATTGGTTTGGAATAATTTCAATAGAAGAAAAGATGCCTCGGCCTCCCACATCCCGGTCGCAAAACACTGAAAGGAAAAATTCATCTGTGCACTTTTTTTTTATAACTGGGTACGGTATTCCCAGCAATGGAGCCATCCGCTTCGCTGCTCCCTTGTCCCCTGACCTGGTAGCATTATTATGGGCCTCCTCCTCTCTGGCCCGGGCTGCCTGGTCCGGCTGTTGCCGGTCCACCAAACTCTTTTTTGTTGCTTTTTTTCAGTCTGTCTCTGACCACCCCTGACCTCGCATCGGCTCTTTGCGACGCACCGGACGGGAACCTTTTGACAGCTGAGCCTGAATAGGCGCGAAGGGACGGTCGGACTCGGAGATGGTTCCGCTAGCACAATGAAAATCAAGCATTACGCTGCCCAAGATCACGGACGTATCCGTTCATCCTAGGTAGGCATGTCATTGTGGAGAGGAGACCACGGACAGAAAAAAATGTTTGGAAAGAGAAAAAGAAACGTCAGGCTTGTCTGAGTTCGCGAAACTCATCGGGATATCGGGTTTCTCGTCCAACCCGCCAAGTTATATCCGAATTTCTCGAAATGGGTCTTGTTTTGGAAGGGGTTTCCCATTGACATGCTATCGTGTCCCTCGGCTCGTTCGAAACTGGTTGGCCTCGATTGACTTTCTCGATATGTGATACGTACAGTATAGATGCAGCCTTGTTTTTCCGCGTGCCTACCTATCTTCATAATTCTCGTCGGTATTTTTTTTTTCTGCGCCTCGCAGTCTCAGCTCTTCGGAATTTCCGAGGTGTTACTCCGTAGATGCAAGTCCAGATCCAATACCCAAACCCACTTATGCGGACTTACGGGTAGGGAAGAAAAAAGAAAACCAAAAGACGAATAACACCGAAAGAGCCCAGAATCTGGTATACCAGAGTCTCGTGATGTTTCGCATGTTCTGCCTAGGCGATAACTCATAGCATAGCCTCTCTCGGACTATTCCGTCTTCTCATTTTTGTTTTTCGCAACTGTCAACTTGTTTGCCGACTGCCCCTTATTTATCCCACTGCTAGTGTACGGTAGTCTTCAGCTCTTCCAACGACACCCGTAACCCCAGTCCTTTCCCTCCTAAGACCACCAAACTTTATGGAATAGCCAGGAGCTATTTCGGTGGGGTTGCGAAATAACGGTGGGCAATCGGGCTGCATGCCGTTTTGTGACACTTCCTAAAGAGGCGACTCCTCTCTTTCGCCATCGGACCACTGTGGCCACTGGCGGAGAACAGGAGAACGGGCCTGGGAGAGGGACCCAATGTTTAAATCAAGGAAGCCTAGATTAAGATTGTCGGGGTATTCTGCTGATCATCAGGTACGCAGCAGCCGAGGATCTGGCGGCGAACACTGGATTAGACGCTGCCAAAATGCTTGTTCACCGTCTTCATGGGTCGTTTCAGAAATGCCGTGATTGTGATGGTGAGTATACAATTGAGTATACACACGGGTTGGATTCCCAATGCTAGCTAGATGTACAGTAAAAGCTGCTGCAAGGCAACTGGGTATTCGTGCCCGCTGGACGAAACAAGTAATAACATATGATCCAATGATCACAAAGGGATTCTGTCCCCAAATTCCGTTGCCTCAACTGAAAGCATGGAATTCCTATCAACTCCAAATGTGCCGGTTCCCAATCCGTTTTCTTATCAAGGTGTTGGCCAAAATGTAATATGCTCCGAAACGCCGTTTTGCAATGCATAAATCGTATCCCTGGCCACACGTCTCTCTCTCTGCGGCCGCTCGTTTGGCCGATGCCCTTAACAATTGATAAATGATAAATAATCCGATATATTTCATGTGCGATCGAGACAACCACTTGTTCATCGATCCGCTCGATCGTGCTGAGATGGCATCTTAGGGGCTATCGTTGCTTTATCGAAGTACCATGGTACCAATACCATAATGCACTATCCAAGGTGATGTTAGGCGTGGGGATTGTGGCCCGCCCAGGGCCGGCAAAGAAGGTCCTCGTGGATACGTGGCAACTCTTGTCGGTGCCACGACAAAGGAGTGCGCTTGGTTTCGTGCGGTTGATACGATCCTGTCGGGTCGCCTGCGGCGGGCTGGTAGTGCTCGTAGTCGACGCGTACCCTCTTGCCGGCCACGTCCGAGTTTTCCGTCGAAGGGCGAGGAAGAGTCGTGGTTCTTGGGGAGACTGAAGTACTAGACGGGCTCCTTGGGTGTCTGTATTCAGATTCCGCCGGCTGGGACGTCATCGGAATGCCTGGCGAGCTCGCTGGGGATGTGTTGTGTCCGCCTCGTGGGCTTCTGAAAGTTAGACTAAAGTTCCTTGTGATGATCTCAACAAGCAACTTACGCGTTCTTGAACTTGCAAACCCTGCCAAACTTCTCGCACTGGACGCAACGAGGAAAGTCGGGGTCGCATTTGATTTTCTTCTCGCGGCAGGTCAAGCAAGCCTTCAGACAATGTTAGTCGACACTTCCTCTAATATCGGCACAACTTGAAGTTCTGCCTCCATGTACAAAACTTACAATAGCAAGCCGCTTTCTCGGCTTTCCAGCCTTGGTAACTCCCCAGTGTGCGTTGACCTGCTCTCCATCGATGACCGTCTTGCAGTGCGACCCGTCATCGTAAAAGTAGCATAGACCCTCCCCAGGCACCTCCGCCTGCCGTACAAATCGCGGCAAAAATTGTGTGCCAGTCCAAATTTTGGGCCCTAGACCGTCTTTTACTGGTGCTGCCTCTGATGAAGCAACCGGAAAAGAGCCTGGCGCATGGCCAGGGGTCTGGGGATGTCTTTGGGCCGGCTCTCGGTAGTCTGCCACCGATTCATGGCTGCGCTTCCGACTCATGGGCAGAGCATATGGCAGTCGATCGTTCACAGGTCGGAAAGATGCCGCCGGCTCCCGAGTGCCTAGCACATACTCGGGCCTCCTCGCGTCCGAAAGACTCGACTGGCTGGACCATCTTGTACTGGATGTGGTGGAATCATTGCGCGATGGGCCGTGTGCTCGCTCGCTGTCTGGGATCCTTGGAGAAAGCGGTCCGGGGAAACGTGGCGCGACAAAGGGCAGAGAAATCCTTTCGGGTTCGACTCTCGATTCGTAGGCTCCGCGAGGCTGCTGTGTCACGGGAGTTGAGACACTGGGGAAGTATGAGTTCGAATAGGACCTTTCCGAGGCCGCAGAGGCGGAAGCAGGCCGGTCAAGAGGCGACCTCAATGGGCTAGGACGATCTGAATGTGGTGAGTGTAGAGGGCGCATCTGACTTGGAGGACCAAATAGACTGCTCAACGACGGCAGTTGCTGTCGAGGTGCGCTATGGCCGGCATCCTGTCGAGCACTGTGTCCTTCCAAATTCTTCCCAGCTGACATATCAGACTTGAAGCTCTTATCATAGCTGGACATAGGTGGAGAAATAGGTACGGCGCTGTTCCAGGTCCGACCCTCGTGGGCTCTGATCGTGGAAGCAGATGCGTAGTTGAAGCTCTCCAGCTCGGGAGGAGGAGTATCCGGGGTGACTAAAGAGCGGTGGATATCTATCCTAGAAATCCCCATTGGTACGGCGCAATGTTGTCGAGCTTCTTCGCATGTCCAGACACAAGCTGGACCTACTTGGTGGATGAGTGCCGAGACTGGTTGCTACTTGTACAGACCCGGGGACGCTGCGTTGATTCCAGGAATTATCCTCTCCTTTCGTCAGATCGCCTGCAACGGGGAGCAATGTGGTAAGTCCGCCTCAGTATATGTCTATCGTTGATCGAAGACCCAATACCAGTTTGGTTGCGATTATATTCCAAATCCCGACCAGACCTTCAACGTGAGCCTCGATAGTCGGTGGCTGTGTATATATAAGTAGAGATGTGTGGGCGCAGGTGACCGTTCCCAATCCAGTACAGATTATAATTTCTTTCTCGTCTTTTGGGTTACGTATGTTGATGTGCGGTATATACGTGGTCGAGCGAAAGGTGAAGTGGTGAGTGAGGAAAGTGAGAAGTATGTATCTTAGCACAGCGTCGTTGTGGTGTAGAGGTAGTTGAGAAATGGGTCCGAGTAATGGTCAGAGACAATGTAGGAAGGACAATGCGTGAGTCTTATGGGGCGGCGAGCGTAAGCAGGCTTTTACAATTCCCGTGTAGAGCGGCACTATACTGACAGTATTGGCCGAAGGAGTAATGTAAAGAAATATGATCCGAGGACAGGCGATGGGCCTGCTGATGAAACGGGAGTTCAGGTGAGGATGCAATACGTTGATGTGTGTTCCTAGTCACTTACAACACCCACGCAATATCTCCTTGGCTGGGGGGCGCCATACCCAAAACAAGGTAGACTCGGCCGTGATTATTTTTCCTGACTATGTGCGTCGGCAAGCGAGCGAGAGAAATTGGCGATCCCTGGCAGTCCAACGAACCCTTTGACTAGCTAGCTGTCGGCACCGACAGAACAGTGCTAGCTAGCAGTAGCATCCAGGTCCTGGACTGGGCATCCATTCGGGCGGTAGGAGGTAGGTAACCTGGGCCCGGTACGTATCTCCAGGGCCTGCGTCAATGGATTGATGTATGCATGTAGGTATGCTTCTAGGCTCTAGCAAGTACTTACTTCGATGGCGGCCGCCTCCAAAGCCGGCCTATGGGCTGGGCTAGGCTACCCAAGCGCAACCCCGGCATGTGCCAATTTAGAGCTCGCGAAGCGGCCTCGAAGGAGTGTAGGCAGAGCAAGCGGGCTCTTTGCCAGTGGGTAGGCTGGCCGCGCGGGTAACACGAACCCATCTCTGCAACCACTGACCATGATAGGTAGGGTAGAGTAGGCTGTATGTATGTAGTGCAGCAGACGGGATGGAAAAAGAGACGTCAGTGAGAGTGGACGTATGCTCCGAGATAGAAGTCGAGACGACTCCATGCCTACGACGCATTACCTAACACTTCTCTGCCGGGCTGCTGGGCAGCCTGCTGTGGAGGGCCAGAGGTGCGCTGAAGCACGGCGTACCCAGTCGATGGATGATGACAGGCGACGACATGCGGTGGTCTAGTATGGTATGTAATTGCTGACCGATGGGGGAGGGTGGAGCGCCGGCAGGTATGCCCAAGGAACGCTTCCCGGGATAATGTCCGGCGGACCAAGATGTCTGAGCATCGATGGGTGGTGAGGATGGGGCTGTGGCAGAGTCGAACTCATCCCATGTGGGTTTTTCCCCCTTCCCATCGCTTGCACAAATTTGCCGTAGCCCAGGCGCCCGCCATTGGCCTGGACACGACGCAGGGTCCTTTGAGGCTTGAGATTCTCGATGGCATGATGTATGGGGTTGAGGGACGAAATGAGAGGATCCCAGTCATGCCATGGGTTGCCAGGCCGAGTAACGGACGGGGTCACACCAGACAAGACGAAGGATGCACTTGGCAAGTAGAAGCCGTCGTGGTTTACATGTACAGCGTGGCACCAAATTCTTTTCACATGGTGCAAGGAAGGCAGGCGTCGTTGAGAATTCTTCCGGGTCTCATGTTGGTCAGTAGAGAAGTAACAAGGCCGTGCAAGAAAATCGGGCAAGTACAAAGTATGTAGGTAGCACAAATATGCAGAATTCAACAGACGATCACGAACAGGAAGGTGCAACTGAACACAGATCTAGTACATTTTGCAGCTCAGCTCTCTTGTCGGATTGAGCCGCAAATGCACACGAACGAGTAGTTTGTATTTGCAAATCTGGGTGGTACATTCCATGCAGTCATCATATCAGATCGAGGGGTCGGCATGGCTGCTGACAGGGATTGGGATGGGTTGGATCTTGAATTCCTTACATATGATGGAGATGCCATCAGCCTCGGGTCGCAGTCTACATACATTAGGCCGACCCCGTCGAGTCAGGAGCCGCCCGACGGTCCAGAGTACATGAGTTTGGTTGGGCTCAGGTAGGCACGGTAGGCCCTGGGGGACAATGGCAGTTGCAACCAAGCCTGGGGGTCCCAGGCCAGGAAAGAGCGCGCGGAGAGGACAATACAGTAGTAGTCGTATGGAAGGTGCTCCGCAATAACACATTATTACGCACGTAGCCTGGGTGGTAGTGGTAATCTCAAACAGCGTCGCGCCAGCAAAACACTTGCACGGCAGAACGGCATTGGGATTTTTAGGACGTCACGACATAACGCGGTCAGAAGCGTCTGTATGGGGGATGGGGGAAAGGCGATCACTGGCCGGGACGATCTGGCCGCTGGAGATCTGGTTATAGTGTGCATACCTAGGTAGACCATGCAGAAGAGACGAGAAGAGGAGGAATAATAAATAAATAAAATAAACTAATAGATTGAAGAGGGAGAAAAGGTACATTGGACATCTGCCCATCCATAAAAAAATAATGCATACGACCGACGGCTGATAAGCAGCGCAGGCAATGACGACCGAACCAGACCAGACCAGATCAGACTGGACGCATGTGTGCCGGCAGAGAGGTGGTTAGCGCCTTCCCAGCTCCCCGGGTGCTTGTGGGACCCCTCCTGTTGTGTCTATTTCTAGCGCAGCAGTAGCAGTACATCCGGTACTAGGCTCTTAGCAGTTGCGCGATGGAAGAGGTCCCCTGCTCAACCCCCCTCTCGTCGTCTCTGTCTCCCACCAAACTGACTCCAGCTTTGCAATAGCTCTTCCTGCTCAATGATGAACGACTGACTGACTACCTTAGCCACGGCGTTAGCCGGCCTTGTCACTTGTCCGAGCCAAGCAAAGGCGGACATTCCAGGTTCAGCATTTGCGTAATTACCTATTTTCGCACCGTTTGTGTGCGTTCGTACTCGCTCGCTTTCGCCTTTTTGTATCCTCCGGGTCTCGACAACGGACGCTTGTTCAGAGCAGCTAATATTCAACGTCCCGCGGGCCCCTGATATTGCAACCTCAAGAGTTCAGCTGGAGCAATCTGCCACCACTGCTACTGGTGGGTTATGATCAGATTCGACCGAAGCTCCAAAGTGCAAGACGATTCGGGTGTGTTCCCTATTGGTGTGTTCGGTTAGAAATCAGTCCTCTTGTCAGAATTGCTGGCCGGCCGTCGCTCTGGGTGAGAGGGCGCGTCATCCCCTCCAAGGGGGGACATGACACTTGACCAAAAGAAGACTCTGATGCCGCACGCGAGCAAGACAGCTCCCTCGCACCTCGGCCGGGAGATTTGCCGCCGTGCGCTAACGAGGGCCAGGAGAGGCTAATACTTCGCTCCATCCAGATGCTCGGAGAGCAATAGAGTTGAGCTGTACCGTAGTAGCTCATGTGAAGGTAGGGGTATTCCAGCACCGAGCAAGGTATCTGGCAGGGGCAAGGAGGGATTTGCCGTGCTGGCGTGGGTGGATAACCGTATTCGGCATCATGGGAAAAATCCACACAACGCTCTGCATGTATGCATTCTTCGACAATAGACGGCCAGGCGGAGGTTCAGCCACGACAAGCTTTGTCTTGACAGCCAGAAAGTCATCAGCGCAGAAACAAAAGCAATGGCCAGCACATCCCAAGGTTGATCAGCCGAATGGCTCGCCAGTCCGGCTGTATCACTCGCACCCACCGGCTGCTCCCTAACCGTCGCAGCAGAGCTTATTGCCAAGCGCTTCGTGTGGTTGGCAGGCCTGCCGCTGCGGCGGGGGATCTGCTGTCCATTACCATGCACACTCGCTAACGAGCGCCACACAGGGAATAGGCTGATTGCCATTGCCAGCACTAGAAGCAGTTGGGAAGCTGGCTCGTGGAGCCGTGGTTAGCAACGGGCCTCAGTCCGTCGAAAATCCTTCTCATGCTCTCCAGTTGCTAATAAATCAACTGGAGTCAGTCAGTCATCTCGGAGACAAGGGCGGCTACTTTGCCTGCCGTGATCTGCCCTGATGAGGAGCCGCTACCTCGTTAGGTATATTTGCTAGGTTGCCGCTTACCACTTTACTACGCCCAAAACCTGTCGTCCGTCTCCGTCTATGCACACTCGAACTCATCCGTCTTACGGAAGACCGCCAACAGAACCTGATGCGCCCAGGCAATCTTGGCCCGGTCCAAACTTCGGGAGCTAGCCCGATGATATTGCTGGGGTTGATGACTCGTTTTGTGTTAGAGATCACGGAATAGGCATCCCAAATCCGGGAATTCTCTCCTCTTTTTGCGAAATCTCCGGTCGATCAAGAATAAACAGCATAGACTAACGTGATGGCCTGGGCAGTCCGAGGCGTCAGCCTTCTTCTGTTGTTCTCTCATGCTTCAGGAGAGGGGCGAGTTGCGGTTGGAGGCCGTCTGCGTCGAGCGACAACAGAAAGAAAATGAGGTTGCATTTCTCTGCTTTGCCGCGATTGAGGCGTCAAGCTGCGCAAAATTGCCGTGCAGCCGCAGGCGCTCAACTCAAACGTCCTTGGGGCTCCAATATCTAGATGCGTGGAAAGGGAATGCGTTACATGTACCGACCGCTACTGGGCCGCCACTAGGTTCATCGAGCGACGGCATTTAACACCGTGGGAGCGAATAGCAACCGCCAAGATTCAATTGCTTGCAGCTGCTTGCATCATACTCCTTCAGCCTGAATCGGTCCATGGTGGATGAGAGATTTGTTGTCACATTCCACTGGTGGTCACTGACCTGGTCAACTACCTTGATACATTGACAAGGCCTGTTGGATGAAATCACGATTGCAATCAGTATACACATCATTGGACTAGTCAAGACCCAGGCATCTTCTGGGATCCCCGGGGAGAGGCCCCATGCCTCCCACGTATGCGAATGCACCCGCCCAATGGGGGTGGGTGGTAGTCCAGCCTGCCCACCCACATAGGCAGGGACTTTTGGCCTAGTCTCGGCAGCTGTGGTCGGAGAAAGGCTACTTATTGGTTTGCCGAAGGGATGCCAGTCGAGGTGTGGCGCTCAGCCCAGGGTGCGACCTCTTTGTCCAACTCCCGAAAACGGTCTCCTACAGCACGCTGCCGCAACAAGTGGCGCTCACCCCCGACGAGGGCTTGGATCCAGCCGCAGTACTATACCTTTCTGTATGCTACGTCGTAACAGCGGCTGACAGTGGACACTACAGAGTACAGTGCAACAGTGGCCGTCCTGGCTTTTACCCATTGCAGCCTTCTGTCTCGGTTCCTCACTGGCACTTGCTGGAACAGAACTTAGATAAAAACACAGATCTCGGCCGTGATTGCAGTATATGTAGGTACGTACTATGCGTTGAGACAACTATAAACCATTAGCCAAAACGGTTCACAAGGTCGAAACTTTGAATCGACTGCCGTGGCTACACAACTCGAATAGGTGACGACGGGAAAAGCACGCCATCTCTACATGGCATGGGAGAAATATAATTTTCCCACAACGCAGTTTATGCATTGAGCGAACTATCGGCTCGTGTTATTGAGGAGATTCCTTATCTGGGATCTCCTTGTCGGCAGTAAAGAGCTTCGGGGGCGTGGAACTACCGGCGCATGACGAAACGCGCATACGTTGGCCAAGTATCAAGCTGTTCTCTCAAGCATCACTCAACCTTCTTTGTCGTCAAATTGCCGGACTTGCTAGTGTCAAAACTTGTTGTCCTCGACCGACGCATGCTGTCACTAATCTTGCCAAACACGTCCCCAGCGTGCCTGCATTGTTTCAGCTTGGCATCAGGAGAGGCTGGATGGACAGAGAAGTTTCCTGCCTCGCGGAAGCAGTCATGTCTGCATACGATCCCTGTGCAAGGTAGCATCTGCCACCCCATGCACTGGACTGGGACCGACATCGAAACGATGCAAATGTCAGGAACCTCGAGAACGACTTGTCGAAGCTAGTCCGGGTAGAAAGCAAAGCAGAAGTCGAGCAGGTTGACAGCTCTTGACAGTCAATCAATGCCAAAATATCGTATTGTGACCTCCCGTCACAAGTTACAACATACGGTGGCCCGAGTCACTTGCCGTTCCCGTGGCCAACCGGCGAACGACCTGACCAGGTTGGGCTCGGTTAAGCCTCTGACCCCTGGCCTTCCATTAAGGGAGTCCCGCAGATTGATCTCTCACCGTTTTGACGTTTCGCAATGATAAAGATCTCTTTTATGATCGACAGTTAGGCCCGCTGGGCCGGTGGTGGACTATGCCTGCGTCGGTCTCCACGAGGCCAACTCGGAAAAGAGTACAGCACCTCGCCGTAGCAGAATTACAATAATAAAGGCGGGATCTTGCCGGAGATCTGGCGGGTTTGCGTATTCACCGACCGATGGGCTGTTGCATGGAGTCTCGTCAAGACACTCGCTACAGGATGCACGCGATCCAGCTTTGGCGAGAGAAGTTATGCTACGGAATATTCCATTTCCCAGACAGTCAGCACCCCTGTCCTTATTGCCCCCCGCATATACGGAGGTTTGTCAGGGTCGTGTAATAGACTTTGGTCGGCCCTGCTGAAATAGGCAACGAGTACGGGATGTCCACTCGGTCCTCCTGCCGAACCAACCGAATACATTCCCTTTGCGACGGGACTGACATTGATTGGCCGAGCCCGCTATATGAATGTTGTACTGCCGACGAGAGAGATGCACCGTACAGTAATACAACAAGTCGGTGTCAATGCTCACGGACGTTCCTGGACGCGAGCCGCAATATCTTTGCACATCCAAGGACACGCACGCACGCAAGCAAGCCAGCAAGCAAGCACTCACGTATCATCTCGGGGCTTTAATAATCTCCATCTTAATTCCATCGGAAAAGGCGCAAAACCTCGTGGCCGCAGCCGGCATATATCACGGCAATAAGAGACCCCATCGGCTTGCATTTGATCGTTTATGACCGGCAGCAGTGGATGACGCCCAAAGCCAAGGCTTCGCCGGTCCCGGTTCTAATATGTAGTAGCAGTATTGCTACCTACCTACCGCAGAGTCTCACTGTTGCGGCCTTCTAGAAGCTGTTCAATAGTGTCAGCTCACGGGCCCTCGGCATGAGCTAGGGGTCCAGGCAATGAGAAGCAGAGCAGAAAACTTTACAAGGCTGATTGGGGCTCCGCTGGCTGAAGTGGCTTCCGTTTTGGGCTCCTGCGCCGATCGTATCGCACGACGGCCCCGAGGCAGAAATTCGATAGTCCTGCTGTGAGCGAAATGGGAAAATAGGGTCCAAATAATAATACATAATAGTCTGCTCACGAGCACGTCGTAACGTCGCTTGCTTACGCTGCCACCAGTAGCTCACGCAGTAGCATGTTGTGGCAGTAGGCACGTTGGTTATGCCTCCTCGAAAAGGACATCGTGTCATACGCCATTCAAGCGCCGCCCAGAGCCGAGCTGAGATGAGGTCCCCTCCAAATACTCAGCCACCCGGGGCCATCTCTTGTCATGTGCCATGTTGTCAGTTGAACCACGTCAATTGCATATGCTTAGGTCCGGCACAGTTTTTGCACGAGAGGATCGATCTCCCCATCCCAACTGCTGTTCAAATGGGAGTCTCACGAGACACTGACATGACCAATGTTGTACAACGTCATGAATGAGCTGTGAACTGAAGAACAAATTGCGACTCTGGAGCGGTCGTCACTAATAATAGTATCATTCGAGCGGCTGCCATCTTACCGCCCAGCCATTGGCTCTGATCGGCATAAGCCCAACCATGGCACTTCCTCTCTAGGCAATCAATGCCCTCTCGAATGCTGGGCAATAGACCGGGAACTTCCGAGAACCCTCCAAGAACGTCATGTATAGAATGGCAGTTATATGCCGACAGACGTTCGCATCACGGTCATACCTGCTACGCTGATCTACTACTATATCGTGACTGTCCCGCGCTTGTGATGCAATGGATTGGCAATGACTAGGTAGCGTCCAGGACTGCTGCTGCTTACTGGCCACTATCATGCAAACCGTTGGGCATGGCTGCCGCTCACCAACACCACCTCCACCAAGGAAAAGAAAAGAAAAAGAATTCCAGAGACTGCCTTAAGGCGGCCCCGGCATTGTATCAAGTCGGCGCACGAGGCTTTTTGCGCGAGCGAGCGGTCAACGGTCGTACGTTCCATGACTTATTGAAAACGCCACCGACGGGCAGATAGGCTCTCTCTGGAGCCGAAAAGCCGTTCACCTACGAAAGCTTTCATCAAACAAGCCCGATCATGACTGCTTCCCGTAGATGATCTGTGCCCGTCGTCATGGGTGCGCTTGGACTGTTATTTTCTTTCTTGCCCCGTCATTCAATCTCATATCTAGAGATGCACGGATATCACTGTAATTATCACTTTAGAAACAAGAGTTAATATTATTAGGCTCGGCAGTGTGTTCCGCTCGTTTTGACAGCGGGCTTTACTTTTTGGCTTAGCACCTCTTTTTCGCTACGCTACCGAATTTCTTTCTCGTTTTTGCACCCCTTCCCACACTCCCAAGTTCGCTTACCTGCCCCTTCTAGGTTTTGCGAGGCCCCAAAACTTTCTTTAAGCGAACGTCTCCCTCGTCGCTCACCCTCTTTTTTTTTCTGTACGCGAAAAAGGGCCCCATCAAAATGCGGCTGCAACTGCATCTTCGCGAGACGGTAGTTTTGTTGTCACCTTGTCCAAAGGAACCCTGCCTCGGATCAATAATGAGATAGTACTGTACATATACATACATATCGGATGGAGGGGAGCGGAGGGGGGAGGTACAGGGCCCCACCACCTGGGGTTGTTGAGGAGGAATGTATCACAGGCTACAGCTCGCTTTGCTGTTCGTATATCCGGGGTTGTCTTTTTTCCTCTTCCTGGCTCTTTCCTGCTCCCTACACTGCACCACAAGTCGGAGTAGGAAAACCCAACATTGCCAATAATGCAAAGACTGATGTGATGAGTGATGCCAGGCGAGAGCCGCGCCAGCGACAGGGTACGGATACAGAGGCAATTTCAACCTACCCTGCACCTGCGGAGTATCGGCCGGTACCTGAGACTGCCGCCCCGAAGGAGACCCTTCGTTACGTATGCTGAGAAGAAGACCCCTCGTTGCTCTGTGTGTGTGTGTGCGTGCGTGTGCGTATGCCCAGGCCTTTGCCAGGGACCAGTGTTGCTCAGGTTCAATAATAACATGGGTGCGTGGTTCTGCTGGGCTTTCGGTAACATGTGTTCCTGCAGAAGATCATCTGAAAATCGCAGACAGGTAACGGGCAATGGTGGAGCCCCTTCCCCCCCTTGTGTTACCTTGGTTTGCCTATACTATGCAATAGCATTGCCCTTATTACAGTATACTCGGACCCTAGCACCGCTAGATTAAGTACCTGGGCATCTATCTGCCCCTGGCAAGAGAATTGGGAAGAGGAGGGAAGATGGGTGTGTGTCGTTGCAGGCCAAACTCAACTCCCGACTGCACCCCAAGACCAGATGTAGCACTGCGATCGAAACTCTATTGTCCGGCATTTACAATTCGTGCTGCCCAGCGAGCTACTCAGGATTCATTCTGGAATTGGTGGAAGGGATGGGCATCAATCTCAAATCGCGGCAGTCGTTCTCCGATCCAAAGGCTTGCGGAAGCATGAGCCGAAGATGCAGCTCTTAGAGCCATCTGTGGTCGGTAGACGGGAGGGAAGATGGGGGATCGACAACGCCAAAACCCAGCAGCCCCTCCCCAACTGCTTCATGCCTGGGTTTTTGATTCTTCTGCTCCTGCTTGGCTCTCTTGCGTGACCGACTTGTGGATTGTCTCGTCGGCCGCTCGACCGTTGGGAAACGAACAGATCCTGTCAAATCGGGCGGGTTCCTTGGGTCGCTGCCAAACGAGACGTCGGTCGGGGGTTCACTGAGATCAGCTCGTCTGTCTGAAACCGAGGTCATGGATCCCTCTCCGTGTGTCTGATGTGTGGTGTATTTTTTTCCTCTACTCGGGGCAGAGCCAGCTTATCGCCGAGCCTTTTTCTCCATGACGACGAGGAGGGACGCGGCGCGGGTCCTCGTCCGTTCATCGGGTCACGAGATGCTACTACGACTGAATTGAACAGTTGTGCCCGTTCCGGCCTCTCTTTTTGCGCGTCCTCGTGACAGAGACATGTTCTATCGCAGCATACCATACCCTCCTAGCCATGACGCCACCCCGAGTATATGGGCAGGGAGGCCCCGTTTCACCTTGAGCGCCACACAATAGAACGAACCAAGAAAGTCTTGATCATGGGCTGGCTCAGAGTAGTATTCTCGATAACCTATATTGGACAAATCTATGCAGCCTCTGGTCCACCGTCATGGTTGCTTTGGGAGGACGGTGTCATCTCATAGGCACTATACTGAAGGGCCAAGAAAGTGGCTTGCACACCGTCCAGGCCGGATTATAGGGCGGCGGGGGGGGGGGGGGGGGGGGGGGGGGGGGGGGGGGGGGGGGGGGGTCAAAATACGCGAACTTTGCACAGGAAAATTCGCCGGCCGGCCTATGCGTGCCGAGAGCTCGTCGAGGGAGATGGATGCTGGCACTGCAGTGTAGATTTTGTCATTGTACATGTCCTTACATCCAGGATCATCTTGATCGTACATACACCGGTTCTCGAAAAGCAGAAAGTGTTACAGGACCCTCTTCAGACGTCGAGGTGGATATTACGGCAATACAACGGGCTGCCACATGCATCCACCGAACATGTCAATCATATGTCTTATGTGTCTGCGATTTTTTACATACGTTGAGCCCCAGGGATTCGAGAGCCCGCTATAGGATGAACCCCTATTCGCCAATCTTGCTATTTGTACCTACCTAGTCCCGGTTGTCGCTCGCAGACTGCCGAAACGTTATTTGATTTGACTGCTCTTCTTTATTTCGCTTTCTCTTCGCATGTATCCTTGGACCACTTGAAAAATCCATCAATGACGACAGCTGTACGCTCTTCTTTCCTAGACAAGATCGAAACGGGCCACGCAGTGGGTGCCGCTTCCGTCAGTGTACGCAGCTAGCAAGTCCATGTGTGCCGTGCAAGTCTCAGGCCGCGACCTCGATTGGGTGATATCTATCCGTCGCGTCGGCAATAACCCACCCACTGGGCGGCTTGCAATCTCTCTAGCCATGTAGTCTTCTTTCAGCTGTCCTCTGGAAGCGGTAGTAGTGCACAACTACTGCAACGGAACACGTACATACACTGCATATACCTTGGACTGGCAGAACCGCTTGCCCTATTGCCCTCCTGCCGCCTTCCCACAAGCGGCTCCATACCTCATTTGCAGCAGAAGCTCATGTCAGTCATTACTCAGCTCATTCTAGCGTCCGACTGCCTCGGTCCCGAGGGAAGGACACCTGTCTGGCTTTGGCTTGCCCAGGGCCCCGAAAAACGGGGACACTTAAAATGATTGCCTACTGTGTACTGTGGTTCTGCGGAGATGGGCTTGTTTAGACGATCCAGAAAAGACACCAGATCAGAGAGCCGACTTCTCAAGTCCCGAGAGTAGACAAGCTATGTAGCAGTGGCCAGTGTGTGTAACATGGTACATGGTGTAGGGGACCAGGGACTACGAAAATGGCAGTACAAATACATGACTACACTAAACCAGTTCAGTGTCTGTGACTGTGTGGTATTGTAGGCCTGTGCCTGTAACCTGTACATTGTACCTAGGTAAGGCCTCTGCTCCTATGCAAACCAGGGAACAAATCTTACGCTGTCAACGTCACATCTCGGACCGATCACCACGTGTTGAACTGCCTGCCTGCATGGGACGAAATAATCAGACGGTACCGCAGCCTCGTGGTTTTCTCCTTGGTCTCGGTTGCTTCTTGCCCTGTTCCGCCTTTGTGAACGGGTGGCGCTCCAGCGGTTTTGCGGGCATGATCTTACTATAATTGCGCGATTATAGGTCGCCCAAACTACCGTACAGCTCACATAACGTGATACATCATTGCACATAAGCCGTGCTCTCGTTGCCGTGTTGGCTTTCTTTTCTTCTAGGCAGTTCATGACTCGAGCAGCCTGGCTGGCGCCCGCCTAGGCGAGCCCCAACCAAAAAAAAGCTGATGAGAATGGAATGGGAGAAGGGCAAGAAATCCGTCTCTGGACGGTATGGGAATGACAATTCCCCGCCCCGGGCTTTCTTTTACCTTAGCAAAATTAAGGTACGCTGGACCCCTACCAGCGTCGCATTAGGGGAATGCACCTTCGGCCGAGAAATCCCGCCTTGGAACCTGTTCCTATTCTTAGATTGCGACTACTAGTCTCTTCTCGTATGTTAAGTCTACCTACACACACTATTACTACTACCACCTGGTATATACCACTCTGGTTATCTCCATTCGTCCCTCGTTTACCGACGAGCCGGCCCAACTAATATAACTGCTGTCTTTTTATGTATGGCACAAATTCGTTGGCCCTCTTTGCTCTGATATGGGCCGACTGATGGCGTGCGTGGGTGCGGAGAAAGAAAGGCGCCTGGTAACGAAAAACAATCAATCGCGAGCTCTGATTGAGGGAATTATCCCGTCGATACCCTTGTTTGATGACAATTCTTCCGGCGATAGTTTCGTTCCACGACCTCAGCGGGAAGAGCTGCTGTGCGTGGTAATAAACTCGACCGCGTACTCACACAAGATACAATACAGACAGACAGATCGCATGTACCTCCCTTGAGTGTTTCCACCTGGAGCCTCTCTCCTGATATGACACACCTGCCTAACCTACATGTGTTACCTGGCGGGCAATAACCCAAGGCTCGTCATCCTTTGGGTCGGCTCTTCCCCGACTACGCATGATATGCACGCTAGCAAAATGACTTCCTCCATGTGGAATTTGTTCTCTTCTCTACACGTTCCCATTCCCACACGTAACAGTCATCTCGATTAACAAAGCCCAGTGCTCTCAACGATCCCTCTCTTCCGCGCCCAGGTGGCGCTGCTCTGGCTGTCTTGGAAAGAGTCAAGCCACCAAACAGCTGGTCACTGTTGCTGCTCGCTAACGAACTCCGATTATAGTTCCATCTTGTCATGTAACTGCTTAGCGGGCAATTCCCACCGCCATCACTGTCCATCCATATTGGCATCGACAGCCTAGGTGGGCTTTGTTTTATCAAATACCGCCAGCGTCGATCTTTTTCGAGCGTGCGAAATAAGGGGTGCATGCCGGTTACGGTTCGCACTACACCCAAGCACGACGTCAGCAGAGAGAGGCGCTAGAAATTTGGAGGCTTTTATATTATTATAGTGCTCCCGAGCTTGAATTCTCAGCCGTCGGACCAAGCCAACAAAGTGGGAGAGCTCCTCCCAGACCAGTCGGATTTACGGATTCTTTTCCTTGGGCTGAAAGCGCCATTGATTCATCTGCCTGGTTCCTCTGTTGGCACCAAGGACTTCTGTATTGCGCGACCTACTTTGGTGTTTCCTTCTAGAGGCGAAATCTCCCCCAAGTTCAGCCCGGCTCATCGCCCGAAAGCTCTCGCGCGGACGAGTGCGTAACTAGGTAACGGGCTCCCTCTACTTGTCTTCTGCTCAAGTGGGCTGGCCGTCTACTACAGATAGGTAAGGTTTTGCGAACCTGGAGACGGTTCAATACCTAGTGGCACGAATCTTCTTGCCTGCCCGGGGAACTAAGGTTAGGTAATGTAGGGCATCTCTTTTCAAACAACGATTCGGAGCATGCTGATCGCCAAGAAAAGTCTACTCATCGCAATGGAACCTGGTCCAGAACGATACATCTTGAAAAGCCAATGCCGGTCTAGGACGGGAGGCAGCACAGGGCTGGGTTGGTTCGTAGAGTTTTTGCTTTTCCCTCGCAATTTGGAACCTCGACCGTCTGGCCGGGTCTGGGGGTGAAAAGTATGCCAATCTCTGTTACTCGTTCGACCCGCTGCAAGAACATACAGATGTAGTAAGGTGTCGTGGAATCCTGTCAACATGCTCGCTTGCTTGTTTTTCTGCGTACCGGTGACCTGACTGTGTTGCAAGCCTTCTCCAATTTCGAGTGCCGGAGTGTGTGGCCACCCAGAGGAACCGTCAAGCCATTAGACAGGGACAATACCGTATAGTAGATGCCTCGCGAGCTGGGTCTACCATATCAGATCCAGTCAGGAAAGAGCCTGCCTGCCTGACGATACCTACTTCCAAGGGGAGAGAAGAGAGGAGATGAGGGGCCACCCTCGAACGTCTCCTGCACCAGTGAATCCTGAAGGATTCAGACCCATGCCGAAAGCCACGAGGGAGAGAGCAGAATGGTCTTGCGAATCCCGACAGGGCGATGAGCAGACACCGCAAAGGTGGCCCCAGTATTCCCGTCTCTCTTTCCCCAGAGGATAATAATAATATCAGCCCAGAGCCTGCTTGCTTCCGATGCCCTGGACGGTCCGTTGCCCTCTTGGTTCTTGCCTGACACTAACAACCCAAGCCTACCCTATAGGGATCAGCTCCAGATGGGTTTCCGGTGAACGAGCGCAGGCGAAGGGGGGATGGGGCGTCCCGTCTGATTGAGAAGATGGAATAGGTCAATGAAAAGCAGGGAACCTGTTGTGTCTCTTTTCTCGCGCGTCGCTTGCGCTTACGTTCTCTCGTCTGGTTCTAGCGCTTCTGGATGTAGATACCTGGGTACGATGAGTCGTGGTTTTTCTGTACACAGATAGGTATAGATTACTGAGATGTGTCCGGCGCGCTCTACCATCAAGCCACCAACCGGCCGGATCGAGGTTCTCTAACTGCTAAGGAGAAGTTCGTCGTTGGGGAAATGGTATAGTGTATGGGACAGCCCTGCAAGGAGTTCCTGGGGGAGATAGGGAGAGAAAGGGCGGTATACTGTGTAGTGCGAAAAAGAAGATCTGCTGCTACTACTTACTACTTACTACTAACCTTTTGGCGCCGTTGCCTTTTGTCCTTCTCCTCGGGTTTCGCGCCTTTCTGTCCTCTGCGCACCCTAAGATCGCCAAACCGGTTTTCTAGGGAGCGAAGTCCAGCGCTTGTGGATAATTCCGTCAGCCATGCTCTCGTCTGGCGCCGTCTGCTACCTACTTGCCTACCTAAGATCACAATGGGCGAACTGGTCGACGGTTTCTTCGGCCGGTGACAGTTCCGAAGTTGGCACATCAATTACTTATTACTCATCTTCCATATCATGTGGGCAAGCTAGATGCGACTCGAGTCTTGCGCGGTGTAACTAGTAGTATCCATTCTGGCCTGTTACCCCCTTTGAAGTCTTTGGGAAAGAACGAGGAAAAGCACATTGATCATTCATTATTCAGCTACTTCGTTGGGCCAGTGTCCCCTGGAGCATGGCGAGTTCAGATTATACCAATAAGGCTAGTTGTTCGCGCTTAGTTGCTCCCATCTGCTTGGATGTGGATGGGCCCTATGCAGGCATGGCTCGCGTCTGTTTGCATGTTGCCTTGTCCGCTCGGACAGTATTGGGTGCGTGTGTGTGTATGCGCACGAGTCCCCATTCGACGGAACCGGAATCAAAGGTGCACATGTCGTTGGTCGACTCTCCAAAAGGGGGGTGGTGTCGAAAGAAACGGAAGCCAGTGATTCGGTCAACCTTTCATCATGTCGTTGCCGTTCGAAGCGCATAGCAAGCAAGCATGCGGACAGACCAGCACTATGTTTAGACTCATCACTGGCAGGATTCAACATGCGTCCAAGGGCTACCTGGGCGCGTCTCTCGTGGGGGAAATTGTCGAAGATCTTGACTGTTTCGTCGGTGCCCGAGGAGTGCCCCCTGGCTATATCGTAGCCAGTACTATAATCGAATGGGCGGGCTATATGCAGCCCAGTCAGGACCCGTCGGTTTGGGTGTGCATTGTATATAATACTTATTACTCAACCAGAAAGAGAAGAAAATAGATAAACAAACCCAGTGCAGTTTTGGAAGGTGATTGACTGCATAGGGCTAGCGACCCAGAAGAGATGTGTCCATGTTAGTCTACAAGGGTTGAGAGTAGACAGCTACGTCGCCGATCACGATTCAATATTGTCGCTTGGGGAGTGTCTGGTAGATGGCCCAAGGATGCTAATGAGTCGAATACCTGAAGGCGGCATGAGACTGAGTCAAGCCAACTAACTGCGTTGTCCCTGTGTACGGGATTCTGCCGAATACGATCTCAAGCGAATCGCCTCTGCACTGTCGGAGTTCATATCCTTAGAAGGAAAAGGGCCTGGTGATAGTTTCGTGAGAGAATGGGGTAGTAGCGAGCTACCACCATCCTGAAGACCACCGCTTGTTGAACATATCTCCTAAGAAGGAGTCTAGATAGCTCCTGAGAGGCTCTTTTGGTCGAGCAGTTGGGAGCTCGCTTCGGCGTCACATCATGGTCCAGCTCGCCCAGTTGCTCATCCTTCAGTCAGGGGAGCTACAAGCTCAGTTTGGTGATACGAGACAAGCCCCTGAGGCCAAAGCAGATTTTATTGTTTAGCATAGGTAATTCTGCCTTATTTGGGCAATATCAACTTATTGGCACCAGAGGAGCACTGTCAGAGACGCATCAATGTCACGTTGAAGGTCGCTGCCGATGGAACGAGTCTCCCTGGTGGTAGTCCTGAAGAAGTACATGCATGCTCCTCTCTCTCTGTGCAGCCGTTCTGTGCCCTGCTTTGGCTCACTCTCCCTCTCACCGAACTCAAGGCAAGGGCCGTCTGTCGTCAGCATCGCCGGCTCCTTCGCTTCGTTCGAGCCCTGAGAGGGGAGACCGTTCGTCATGTTTCACGTTTCTGTTGTAATGCATGGCTCTCTATTGATATTACTGCTCCAATGGGAGGGAGACGCTCATGTCTACAGTCACATTCCATACACTCTCACCGGGACCGAGCGATCGTCGTCTTCGGACCCAGTGAGGAGCGCGTTGATGGGCCGAGATTTGCGGCCATATCAGCTCCAGAAATAGCAGCTCCGTGGAGTCGGCTCAGGTTCATATCGAGGTTCAAGAGCTGGCGGGATCTGTAGGCACTGTCTCACGATGCTCGTCATGCTTCCCGCTTCCATCCCTCGTGCACTGATGAACCGTTCTCTGGCTCTGCCGCGACCTGAAGCGGGAGGAACCGATGCTGACCAGTGACGGCCAGAGAGCACGCGACGAACCGGATGCGAGGAGCGACCAGGGACGGAATAAATTGGATAGCTTATTTACACGTCCGTGGAGACAGTCTCTCGACGTGTTGACTTCTATAATTATCATATCATGGTGTTCACCTCATTGGAAAGCCAAAAATAGAACACAAGAAGCAAATGATTTGTTCTTCCGGCCCGTTCTCGAAGGATTGGGGGTGGCGGAGCAAAAGAGCCGCAACTGGTGGCCCCGTTATATGATGGATAAGCTCGTAGGATTCATCGTCGTTCTTTTCTATGGGGCAGCACCGAATGTACGCGCAAGGTTGAGGGTCTCAACGTGGAGAAAGAACATCCTTCGAAGAAGAAGAGTACTTCTGCTGCATGGAAGGTTCGAGTTTCGGTCTGACATTCCCGGCTTCTTGTGCTTTTGATCCTTCCAGCCTCGTGGGATGATGCACGGTTTGATAGAAAGTAGTTGGAAGAGGTGGTGAAAGAATGCGGGCGCTTTTGTTCAGCCTTACGAATCCTTCAGGAACTCGAGTGTCACGAACCATTGTGTGGCCCATTATTGATGCCAACAGTGCATGACAGGTGCTTATCAATGTTTCAGATACTTCGTGAGATATTTCCATTTTGTTATTATGATTGGGAAGTTGTGCGTATGGAACCATGCAACACTGTAAAGTCAATCGATGCCCAGCACAGTATACGAATGTTGGGATGGATCGCCCTTGAGCGTGCGGACGCATTGATGACGGTTGGTCAAGTAGACTACGACCAGAACAAATTTTGACCATCAAAGGCCACCATCGTTGATGATTGTGAATAGCTGTTCTCTCTAAGCTGATGCTCCCGACCGACGTCAATGGGCTGCTGAGTTGGTCCGGAAAGGCAACAGATACGGAGAAATTCTATGTCTATTACAAAGACTATATAGACGAAGGTCCTTTGCCACGATCAGGTAGACAGACACCTTCAAACAGACCACTGCCCAAGGCCGTGGTTCACCACAAGGCGGGAATAATGTCTGCCTTGTGCCATCGCGGTTGTATAAGAAGGATCTGAGCAAAAGTCATGACGTGTTTCTTCATCTTGATTTATTGAAATTATTTGTTTTCTTGTATTCTTTTGCCAGCTATTTGCATGCATGAAACTGCTCCATTCGCCATCGCTGAGAGTCTCGTGGGTATGTAGTTCATCTTTTTCCAGCGCAACCAACGCCAGCCCAATGCGAAAAATCCACGACGCAAAGCTCTTCTATATCATCATCATGATCGTCATTATCTGCGGATTCCCCTCAAAACATTAAAGCAATCCGTGTTTAAATTCCATTGCAGCACAAGCTAGACACGACTCCTAACGAAGCCGGCAGGAGGTGTCCTGAGTCGGTCTAGTCCACTATGATGGGAGCATCGTCCTCTTTGCGAGCCTTGCATTGCTTGCGCTGGCCCTTGTACTGCACATCAGTCAAAACCTCTTGTTGTGGTTGGGATGTAGCTCCCGAGAAGAACTCGCTCGTGGTGCCCGTCTCCGCGACCCGAGATTTGGGACCCTTTGCTCTGTCGCGTTCTCGTGCAGGACTTGAAGACTGAATCGGGAATTCAATGTTGGTCTTTGGTGGTTCATGAGCCTCCTCAACCTCAACAGACTTTCGTGCCGTGTTTGCATCAGATCTTGCCTTAACTTTGCGTTGCGCCGGTCTGCTCGCAGGGCTTCTGACAAGGGGGCTTTTGACAGCGGGGCTTCTGATACGGGGACTTCTGAAATGAGGACTTTTGGCATTGTGCAAGTCCTCTTCAAGCTGTCTCGTCAATGAACCTCCCACCTCATCAATCACCTCGTAAGGGTCGGTGGATGTCGCGCCTCGTGACTCCGGAGATTTGACCCCCTGAATGAATCCCTTTTGAGTTTCACTGCTGCCCAACCGTTCGGGCGCTGGAAATGCTCCTGGCATTGGCCTGTTTACTGGGCTTGTTCGCTCTGTATCGCCCTCAGTATTGGTCTTTGTCTGAGTTCTTGGCGACAGCTCGATCAGGCTGTCCTCGCCCAATACAGACCCATCTGCTTCTGCTTCGATGCTTTTGGTCACAGGCTGACTCTGGAGTACGAGAGAGCCATCAATAGATACATGGCTGATTCGCCTATGGGGCGCCGCGCCATCCTCAGACTGTCGCAAGTTTCTGGCTTGAATTGCTGCGGAGCTGGAAACCGGTACTGGCTCTATGGCATTGCCTTCACTTGATGTCGGTCGACTTTTCGTCTTTTTCTCTTCCGCAGCCAGACGTTTTCTCTGCCTCTTGGCTTCTTGCTCAGCATCCTCTCGAGATTGTTGCTTAGCTTGAAGCTCAAATATCAGGCTCCTTATAGCATGACGCATTTCCGAAGACACGAAAGACCACGTGGGAGCATCATATTGCAAAAGACCATGGACAAATGCGTCCGGATCCTCAAGAAAGTGCTGGACATAGCCCAACAAATACAAGCCGCAGTCACAGTGGTTCTGCTGTTCGGGAATTTTCTTTGCGGTCATGCCTAGCGCGCCGGGGTCGGGGATCTCGATTCCCTTCTTGTCCTTGAGCTCAGCAATCAGATACTGCCGCAAATGAGTGCATGCAGGTGAATGAGGTGCACCGAGTGAGTCCAATGTGATGATCTTCGGCTGATTGGGATCGTGCTTCCGATCGTGCTTTCTCGCCGTTGTACTTGTCTTTTTCGTCTTGCGGTGCGCGCTAGCGGCAGATGGACTCTCTTGCTGTATTTCGGTATCTGCATCCACATCATATACGTCCTTCTTGGCGGATTTGCCCTGCTCATCTTCGTGCTGAGGGGTCGCCTTCGGTTGTCTGGCATCCGAGTCAACGACAGAGCTCTGGATTGACATTTTCCGCAGTACTGTTTCGACAGCTTTGGGGCCATCCTGCATTTCTACATCGGAGTCCGTGGCCAGCGTCGGCGCGGCAGTCTTTGTAGACTTTTTGTCATCTGGCGAAGTCAAGTCCAGGGCGGCTGGCTTCTCTGTTGTCTGGGATGGCTTCTGCGATGGGTCGAGCTTGGATGGGTTATAGATGATCGCCACATACCAATGTTGGTGCTCGTTGATCGGAATCACGATGAAATCCTTGGTGAAAAGATCCACTTTGCTGGTCCAGCTTTTGACGCCGTTATAGTTAATGCCAGCGCTGCTTCGCGAGGGCTTGAGCTTGTCGTAGAAGAATGTGTTGTGGAAATGGATACGCTCAGCAATACGTGGCTTTTCCTTCTCCAGCTTATCCTGAAGATATCGCAAATAGAAGATGATCAAGTTGTCGTTCAGAAATTCGCCCTCATCGAGCCTTTCAATGTCGTCGGCATCCACAGTGGCTCGACCCTTCCCCTGAGGGGGAAACACCAGGGAGTTCCGCCATACTTTCTCTTCCCAACCAGGGTTCTCTTCTGTCCACTGCTTGGGCGTTGGTGATCTTTCGATGATCGTGGCATGTCGTGCTCGCGTTTGGCGCGACACCGAAGCTTCGGGGCTTTCAGGAATAGTAATCGGCTCACTATTGCCATCGTGATTTTGTGTTGAGCGTGCTTCTTGTTTCGGTCCAGTGAGCCGCTTCATACTCATGCTGATCAGTTCTCGACGCCGTGCGCGTCGTGGGGACATCAAGGGAATGTCCTCCGGAATTGGCTCGGCTGGTGTCCTGTCAGCATCTGAGGGTTCCGGTATCCGATGTTGTTTGTGTTGGGCTGAAAGGCGATGCAATGACTTGAATAATTTGTCCTCCTGCGAATATTTCACCGTAACAGATACGGGCTCTTCCCGATCCATTCGGACCCAATCCAAGAAGGCCTTGAGGGTCTGAGGATCGGCGAACTCCATGTAGAGCTGTGGCGCAATAGGTAGGTCTGAACTAGAGGAGTGCGCAACGCGAACAGTATGGTTTGCCTCTTCTACCTGAATATCGTGAACTTTGTTAAGGTTCACTAGCAGGTACCTGTACTCTTGGAGAAAGTCCTGACTATCGCTAGCCATTGGGAGAAGAATAGTGCTGACGTCGCCAACCCGAAGCAAGCATTTTGGGTCAGTTGATTCATGGATGTAGCTGTATGGCGGGCAAACAGCCGCCCTTACTTCCAAGCCCCCCGGATGGCCGCTCTGCTAGGACTGGATTTGGCGAATCTGTTGTCAGCCGGTCCGCTCTTGGCCTTTCCAGCAGCGCGCGCAGGTTGACCTCTGGAAGGAAACGCTGGTGTGATCCCGTCTCTGGTAGATTCGCTAGCAGATACGGATGCCTGTGGTTTGAATTGGCCACGGGGAGCTGCCCGCGTTCTCTGGGTGCGAAATTGGCTCATGCTCGTCGGGCCTGGAGCCAGAGGGTCCGGGCTTGAGTTTCTCGAGTTTCTCGAGTTTCTCGATTGTTTTGTGAGTCCCCCGATTTCGGACGACGCTTTCCTTTTGGAACCCAGTGCGCCGAGCTGGTCCGATTTGCCTAATTGCTTTTGCTTCTGGAACTGTTTGCCGTACTGCTCGGAATCAACGAGACGAGGAACGTTTGGATGTTGGGTGGTTTTGCCCGTCGATTCCTCTGGAACAGTATTCCGATCGTCCTCGTCGTCGGAGATTGCCTGAGGATTTAAAGCCGAGTTGTTAGACTTCTTATGTCGTGGCCTCTTGGGTTTAGGGCCTTTTACCCAATTTTCCAAATTACGGTATTCCCCAACGCCGCGCTGAGTCGAATTGGAGGAGTGAAGACTTGCAGGCCTTTGATTCGATGTTCTATGCGTTGACTGCAAACTCGCAACGCTTGCAGCCCGTTGGCGAGGCGGTCCAGACTGTGCACTCGTGTTTGAGAATCTGCGATCGGGTGGGCTCATCTTCTCAACATCGAGCGCAAATGTTTCCTGGAGAGTCGGATATCCACGATCCTCCTCTCGGACCTCTTCCTCTTGCCCTTCCTCGTCCTCGTCCTCGTCATTGTCTTCTTCGTCTGCCTCTGTCTTGCGTCTCTTCGGAGCTGACTGGTTTTCCTCACCAGCAAATCGCGCCATAGGCAACGACGAAGTTGGTGGAGCGCCGTTGAGGGTATTCATATGCGTGAAGCCTCCCAAGAAACTTTTGACCTTGCCCTGCAAGTTATGGTGAGCCCACGTGAACAATTCGCCATCTGCGCAAAGACCTTACAGGAATCCCCATTGTGACGTCTCTCGAGCCGCGAGCAGAAATTCACTTGGCGCCCAGCTGGTGGGACTGACTCCAACCTCAGACGGTGCTCCCGGTGGCTGTCAAGGAGAATATGACGTGTGACCACTTCAACGCTCGCAGCGAAGTCGGCGAAGGCAAAAAGTTATGGAGAATTTTGTATGTAGGGTACCGGCAGACATGCTTGACGGTTCGTCATTCGATCGAGTGTGTACGGACATTGACTGAGGATATCTGGTTCGTCAAGAACTTTTCGTGGTGGCTCGCGGCTGGGTGTGCGCCAGTCGCATCGTCGTGATCGAGGTTGTCGAGAGAGAAGCCCGGTGGGTGGGTAGGCGTGCTGAGAAAAAGGGCACAACGGCCGCCGAGTTTGGTGTGAGCTCTGGAAAGTCCGGCCAGATAAAGAACTGTCACCACTCCATATGCGGAAAGGAAAAGGGTCGCGTGCAAACGCTGCAGGGTCAGCGACAAAGACACAATGAAAAAAAAGTTGGTGTTCTTTCTGCACAAAATTCACCAAGTAAAGCAACTCCCAGTGAATTTCGCGGTAACGCGGCTGCATGCCCCCAGGCGCGCTAAAAACTCACCAGCCTTGTGCTTAGTTACAGTGCTGATTTGCTGGAAGGTGGGAGCAGTTGCCAATCACTACCCCGCGAGCTCTAGGGCGGTGCGAGCCATCTTAGGCCATTCTGGGCGTGCATCTTATCTCGCCAGGGTCCAAACGGCGCGTGCCTCCCTTTATCAGTGCTCTTGCTTTCGTTGTCACAGCTCAACCGTTTGGCCAGAACTACACGTGCAGCATTTTATTCAAACCATTCACGGAATATTGATGTTTCACCTGCTCAGTTGTTTCCACAAACAGCCTCCTGATATCGGGTACTCTTGTGAGACAAATCCTTATCGAGTTGCAATCGATAGAGAGCTACACGTGCAGCATGAAACATGTCTCACGATGTAAAGCAATCGGGCTGTTTGCATCTGGCAAATGCTGAGCATCAGTGACGATATACGTCAAGGATGCAGGATACCAAAGGGACATTGAGTGGATTGCGTTATATTGACCGGACATCCAGGTAGAGCATGTTGCTACTCGAATACCAGCAGTCAAGGGACTCTATCAACTTATTCGTTGTCCGCTCAACAGTCCAGGAACTCAAAATAATGCTCCCGAAGAATTTACAGTCGCAGAAGTCTATACACATTCTTTATGGATGAGCATGTCCAGCCCTACACCTAGTACTCAGACTCGGTGAATTGGCTGTTCTAAATGCACAGCTCACCTGAAGTTTGTCGACTTGTCATCAGATGGCTCTTACTTCTCATGATGACATTAAAGTGCTCCTCTGCGTTCCTCATATCGGAGCTCGAGAGTAAACACACTTTTTACTTCTAAACTGAGTTTGTCGCCTACAAGTCGTATGCATATTTTCCAAGTCATATCCATTATGCGTCGCCGGAGGTACAACGCAAGGTAGTCCTATTCTCAGCCTGGTGCCTATCCCGCAACAATTGTACCTCGTCATAACATACATCCAGTCGTACATGGTAGAATACCCGAAAAAAATAAAACGGAAACGCTCCCAAGCAATTCATTCCCTCGCTCGGCCACATTCTACTTGCGCTTCTGGCTCGCCGAGACCCTGGTCACCCGGCTCCGGACGGCGTAGGCGTCGCTGATGTCGGCGACGGCGACCCAGGCGGCCCAGGCGGGGATGAAGACCCACAGCATGTTGAAGAAGACGAGGTACACCCACTTGTACATGAAGTTGCTCGCGTCGAGGTTGTTGTTGTGCACGAGCCACTCGGGGCAGAAGGTGATGAAGCCGCCGTACAGCTCCATGGTCGCGACCACGATGATCAGGAGGTTGGTCCGCAGGTACTTTTGCTTGGCGATGCCGTGGCAGATGGCGCAGGCCAGCGGCCCGGCCAGGAACACGGTCAGCAGCTCGAGGCTGATGATGGACTGTGGAGTGAGGTTAAAGTCAGCCTTCTTGTTTCTAGTAGTGTCCTGGGTATTGTGTCGTGCCCGAGATCGAACATGTCCGGATTGCGCCGGATCCATTGTATGTCCAAACTGAGCTACTAGGAGGACCATTTCAACGTACCAAGTCAGCGCCCGCCCATCTCTTGTCCGCCTTGGCATATACCATCCATAGCTGGGCAAAGGGGTTGTCGCCGGCGGCCTGAGGCCCGTAAGCGCGGTTCGTGTAGCCGAGGAAGTTGTGGGCGGTCGGGGCGAGGGCGAGGGGGTTTTTGACCGACGACAGCGGCACCCAGGAGAAGAAGCAGTGGTACAGGAAGCTGCCCTCGAGGCAGAAGTGGATCAGGGCGTCGAAGGCGTGCCAGATGAAGAGGCCGCGGTAGCTGGCCGGCGTCGACGCCGGCAATACCGCCCGGGACCCGGCGTAGGCGACGGCAAGGATGGCGACCGTCGACGCGAGCGAGACCAGCGTTGTCTGGTCGAACAGGTCCGGCGGCAGGTCGGCGAAGAAGGAGTCCATGGCGGCTGATCGTGTCGCGTTGATTTTGCGTTTCGATGTAACAAAGTGTTGGTACTTTTTCTTTTTCGCGGCACGACTCACAAAAGTGTACGGAAGTAAGACTCGCGAATTGGACCCCTTTCCATCCGGCCCCGCAATGTGAGACGGGAGCACCCCCAATTGAGTAATGATTGGTCTGTGCACTATTATAGAGGCTTGAATACACTTGAGCAACTCATTCTCAACATGAATTAGTGCTTCTATTCGGAACTTTATATGATTTGGGATTCATGATGCAAGGCTTTGGCGAATAGTATCATTTGAATTGAGGTGACAAAACACGCCTTACTTTATCTCTAGGAAAGAATTGTCTATTCATGCACACATCCAATCCCGGGTTGGCACCAGGTACCTCCTGATACCTTTCAAGACGACTCCAAGACAGCCAACCCAACTTGATTTCGCAATTCAATGAATTATATACAGAATTCATAAATTAACATTCTACAAATCGCTCTAAGTAAGCTTCCACGTGCCATCCTTGATCTCAATCTTGACCTCCCGGTCTTCATCAATCGCAATGCGGCCAGCGTGAAGGATGGCCGTGGTAGCTATCGTGTTGGCGAGGGTGGGCAGGCCGCGCTTGTCCAGCTCGTCGAGCGTGACGGATCCGGCGTTGAGGCCGTTGACCGCGTTGACAAATTTCTCAAACGAGATGTAGCCGTAGCCGGTCTGGCCGTTGAAGTTGCCCTCCTCGTCGGGGGCGTACTTCATGTAGAAGGGGTTGAACCACTGGAGCTGCCCGGCCTCGTCGTCGGCGACGTCGTAGCCGCGCTTAGCCTGGTTGATCCTCACCTCGCCGCCCGAGGCCATGTAGTGGAAGTACTGGTTGCTGTGGACGCCGGCCTTCTGGGGCGCCGTCCACGATGCTGTGTAGACGCCAGTGGCGATCTTGGTGGGGTCGTCCTTCTTCTTCCATGTGACGAGAACAGTAATGGTATCCTCGGTGATGGGGTCGCATCCGAGGCTGGTAGCAATACCCTTGGCGCCAGAAGCAGACACCTTGATGGGCTCATATCCGAGCTGGGTGACCATGGAGTCGTTGATGTCAATGTGATGACTGTTCAAGTAGTAGGAGATATCCGAGTCTACACCAGCCCACGCCTTGAATGTCTCGAGTTGCGATTTCGGTTGCGACATGTACGAGTAGAAGTAGTTGAAGTCGCCAAGCTTCTTGGCCTTGTATCTGGCGTCGGCGTAGGCAGGATCGAAGCGCTTGTGGTGCTCGATGAAAACAAAGACATTCTTCTTCCTTGCTGCCTCGATGAGTTCTTGGTGATGCTCGAGTGTCTTGACCGCGGGCTTGGTGATTAGCACGTGGATGCCGCGCTCGATGGCGTACAAGGCAATTGGGTAATGTGTCGTATCCGGCGTAAAGATGGTGATTGCGTCGCCGGGACTCAGAGCATCAATGGCGGCCTTATAGGCATCTGGGTCTTTGGCGTCATTTGCCGGGAACGAGTCGAAGGATGTGTCTAGGCTGTTGTAGACCTGGGTAATGTTCTTGTCGAGATGTTGCCCTTCATTTGTGTAAGTCGCAAACCGGAAAAGTGCAGAAATGAGAGATCCAACTCACTGATGGCAGGGAACTTGGTGCCATTGGTACCGACCATGCTCAGCTTGCCGACCTTGCCTCTGCGTCGCAGATCGAATAGCGTCAGACCGACGACGCCAACTTTCTTGTCTGAACCAGATGCGCCACCTCCCACGAAACCTGTGGTGTACTCTCCAGTACCGACCTAGAACATGTCAGATAGCTGATTGCTGGGAGTCGGGTGGAAAGCTTACCATCAACACATTCACGAGCTTCTTTTCTGACGCCATGGTGAAGGAATTCTAGCTAGTCCACTGAATGAGTTGTCTTTGCGTGATTGCAGTGGATCGATCAAGTCGTTTGAGAGTATTATAATTTATGGGTTGACAACAACGATGACGACAGACAACACAAGAAAGAACAAAAGATGGCCCAGAAGAAGGAAGAAAATATATCCTTATAAGGCGGCCCGTAGTAAACACAGCTGTGTGTACCCTTGGAGCTCAGAGCTATCAAAATGGCTGGGCAATGGCTCGTCTCGTCTGGGTCCGGAAGAATTATGAGGGGTAGCTACTGATTCGCGCAGGTTAAACGTAGTCCCAATTTCAAGGGTTCGTCTTTGCAACTACTGCAGCTCAGTCCCTGGTCCTCGAGGCTGGCGTTTTGTGTACGTTTGCTGGACGGGATAATTGTTTTGCTGAAACGCTACAGATTCGGGGTCTTCAGCCAGGCTGGTTCAGATTGTGGTTCCCAAGCAGAGGATGGAATCTCGTAGATGCACAATAAAAGACGTGATTATGCTGATCTGGTCGCGAATTGACAAGTGTGACGGACAGAATGTTTTAATGGTAATATGTCCTCTTCTCTTATATGACAAAATGCCACCGTCACGAGGGCTCTATTCTACTCCATAGCGTTCGTCACGTAGATGACGGCGTTTTGTCCTTCTTGTCTCCATGGAATTGGGCAACTCGCCGACATCGCTCATCTTTGGCACGATCAACGGGTTAGATCTCAGGGCAGATTGAGGTTATGGTGGAAATACCCACTGTTCTTCTGAGAAAGACGAGAAAGACTCGCCGAAATCAACCCCCCATTCCCAAATGTCCCACTATCGTCACTTTCACCCCGCGGGATCCTGCCCCCACGCCAAATGTCATTAACTCCTAGGCCGGAGGAAAGGCCGGGCCTCTCTTCTACCCCGCATTCTTGGAACATAAAGCCAAGACAGCTCGTGTTACGCAGCATGTAAGTCAAGGTGTGCATCAGATTCGAATTCACCCGGTACTGTTACCTTGTTGTGATATGGTCTATCTGAATAGCATCTCGAAGGAGAAAGGAGTTGCGTAGTCCATAATCACCATCAACAATGTAGCCACTGCAAGTCGTATCTTGCGCCAGCATTACCCTCTACTACTGGATAGAACTAAAGTGGTTCTGGTCACGGCCAGGTGAGTGAGGTTTCCGTCTATAACCGGCGACACAGGCCTTACCCAAGCGGATTTCTCCAGCGCTTCATTGGTGGAAAAACCAAAAGAAATTCTTCCGTCGACACCGACCCCCGGGCCAGACTTCATGCAATCCCTGGACGTCGAAACGTCGTCTATTGAATATGCTCTAGCAATGGACAACATGAACGTCTTATGTATTACTCGGCTACGGTGAGTTTGAACAGCGATTCCAACTATTCTCCGAGCGGCCAAGCTTCCAAGGGTGTTGATCAACGAAAATCGTACCGCCCTGCTGGGATCTCGACGATGCTTCGTCGAGTCTAAACCACTTGCAAACATGCGCCGATGCCGACAAGCCGCGCCCCACGATGTTATCCATAATTGAGAACTTGCTTGACCAGGTAGGTAGGCATCTAGGCCACGGTCAGTTGTGAGATATCGAACATGGTTGCAAGTGCAATGACTTGAGAGGACGGACAAGATTCCACCATGTACGATCATGAACTACCAAGTATCGGTCGTTCATGCTGCTCCTCGCAGTCTTGATCTCATTCATAACAACTATCCTTCAGAGCCTGTGAGTTGTAATTCCAGCCCTACTATCAAAGTGCCAAGGTGACGCTTGAATCGATAACGGCCAGTAGCCGCATCTTGCTGCTGACGGCGTTGGTGGCCCCGTCTGAGGTCAGCATCTGACATGTTACATACATATATATCTCAACGTGCTGCAAAGGCCTCTTCACGATCCTACTTGCAGATCTCGAGACCTGCCATTGTCTGGCAGTCCAGCCCGCCACGTTTTCAAGTGTTACAAGTCCCCAAGGATCCCTGCGCCCGGCTGTAGTAAGTAGAGCGTGGTTATGTGTCTGGTTATGCGTTATTTCCTCACTTTTTCATTACCATCCCATCACTTCTGGCAATACGGTTGCAACACACCACTGCCCCCTCCATCTATACATATTTGCGCAATATCATAGCGGCTTCGAGGTAGTCAGCTACATGACAAATCAACATCTACATATTCATCATACACACGAGTCTTCATAATGTTTCATATGCATTGTTTCTGCCTACCATATAGGAAACTGCATACTAGCTCCATCATGTGCGCAGGACCTCCGAAGAAGCAAGGCCGAATGGTCGGCGAGTTCGGACCATGATTGGAGCGAGCCCTTCTAGACTTGCTAGGAGGTATAATTCAAATTTGTCTCATTTTCGTACTAGCCTTTCCCCACGCTTTTTTCCCTCTCTCAAACCCATGGGACTTGCAGGAGGAGACTCGATTAGGTGATGAAGACGGAGTCCTCTCTCCTGGCCGGAGGAACAAGCTTTTGTTTCACTTTCCCATAAATAGTCTCTGCATCCCATCTCCTTGTGTGACTTTCTATACTCCTAGCTGAACATTTTCGTCTTCTTTCATACACATCCTATAAATATACTCTTACCCTCTGCATAACCATCAGTCCCTCCCATCTAATACTCTCACGTGCTCAATATCATCATGACTGCCAGCAACGGCACCGCCGCCAACGGCAGCGGCCCAGCACGCCGGCCCCTGCCGGTCGGCATCTACGCCCCTACCATGACCTTCTTCGACCCGGACACGGAGGAGATCGACGTGCCCGTCATCAAGAAGCACGCGGAGCGGTTAGCCCGGGCCGGCCTCGCGGGCCTCGTGACCATGGGGTCCAACGGCGAGGCCGCCCACTGCACCCGCGAGGAGAAGCTCGCGGTGACGCGGGCCACGCGGGAGGCGCTGGACGCGGCCGGGTTCGGCCAGACGCCCATCATCGTGGGCGCCACCGAGGGCAGCGTCAAGGGCACCATCGAGCTCTGTAAACTGGCCCAGGAGGCCGGCGGCGACTACGTGCTGCTGCTGCCGCCGAGCTACTTCCGGGCGCACGTCGACGACGAGGTCGTCGAGACCTACTTCAAGGCCGTGGCCGACGCCAGCCCCCTGCCCCTGATCCTGTACAACTACCCCGGCGCCGTCGCGGGCGTCGACATGGACTCGGACCTGCTCATCCGGCTGGCGCAGCACCCCAACATCGTCGGCACCAAGTTCACGTGCGGCAACACGGGCAAGCTGACGCGCGTCGCCCTGGCCACGGACGCCAAGACGCCGTCCGGCGAGGGCAGCGGGTACATGGCGTTCGGCGGCATGTGCGACTTCACGGTGCAGACGCTCGTGTCGGGCGGCAGCGGCATCATCGCGGGCGGCGCCAACGTCATGCCCAAGGTGTGCGTCAAGGTCTGGGACCTGTACGCCGCGGGCCAGATCGACGAGGCCATCGCCCTGCAGAAGGTCCTGTCCAAGGGCGACTGGCCCCTGACCAAGGCCGCCATCGCCGGCACCAAGCAGGCCATCCAGACCTACTACGGCTACGGCGGATACCCCCGCGCGCCGCTCAAGCGCCTCGAGAAGGCCAAGGTCGCGTCCATTGCCGAGGCCATCTCTGAGGTCATGGAGGTCGAGAAGTCGCTGTGAGAAAAGAGAAAGGCAGGGCTGGCGATACCCAGCTGCAATAGGTACGGTTCACTCTCGGTAGCGGGAGTTCCTCCAAAAGGAAAGCAGGATAAAGTGCGGCGAGGCCGAGGAGTCCGCACCAACAAGACTTTGTGGCATCTCTCGCCGTCATATTCCATCACATTTCATCAAGTAGCCTTGTGTTTAGCATGTCAGAATGATTCATGAAGATCCCGAACGCGCCAGTGATTGTCAATTCATGCTGAAAAGAATATCACTCCATGTGTAGTCGGGAGAAAGAGTTAGTCATGTCTAAATGGAAGAAAAATATCCTGATTTCTTCTTAACTCATTAGTGTAAGTCAACTATACGCAACGACAACAGCGACGTTGGCTACAAAGTCATGCGTTTCATCTATTAGCCATTGATGCATAAGAGATACGTAAGCACAAAGATGTTATATGCTGGAGTCAGTTAATTTGAGTTATTGAAATCACGGGTATACATGAAATCGCGTCGTCGAGCTCACCATAATGAAACAGGTGTGAGCTCATTATACATGTGTCAAAATGAGTCGTTATTGCCTGAGAACAGTCTGGTAATCACCGGACTAGACATGTATACGTCAAGCAATGTATTTATAAGAGAAAAACTCCATTAGAGGTTCTGATCTTGATCTTGATCTTTTTGTAGTAGCCATCATGATATTAGAAGTCTGCTGGATGAGATGATGTCACACGGCAGATGCCGTTCAAAACTGGTTATGGCAGTAGCTTTGAGTCTCATCAGCAGTTCAACAGACATATACTCCTTTTGAGCCGCGACTTTTCCTCTTTAAGCACCAACCTCATACTCTAATGGATCCAGTTTGCTGATGTCGGCACTTTTTGCCTCTCCGTCAAACAAGAGCTCGCTCATCAGCTTCCCAGTTGCAGGACCGTTCTGGATACCCCAGCATGTGTGTCCCGAGGCGATCCAAAGACCTGGCACGGTCGTTTTGCCGATCAACGGGTTCATCTCTTCTCCGGCTCTCATATGCCGCGGGAGGTAGCAGGCTTGCTTCACAGAAACGGGAGCCGCAGCGAGCACGGGACTTACGGTTCCAAGGTATGCTACCAGGTCGTCACATTGAGCCTCGTCGCACTCGACAAGATCCGCCGTCTCCGGGAGAGGCACCCCTGGGTCCGGCTCACCGCAGGCATAAGCCTCGCCTCCTGGTCTGGCATAGACCTCGGGATCGACATTGCCCTTGTGCTGTCTCTTTTCGCCCCTGGCAGCTCGGTGAGGGGGGATCCAATCCCTTGGCAGAGAGATATTGGTGAAGACGGCATAAGGGGTCACGTCGGCCTTGAACACGACACTGTGCGCTCGCAATCCCTCGACGGATGAGCTGGGCATGAGCTGACCAGTCCACGGACCGGCTGCCATGACAACGTCCGTCACCGCTGTGATTGATACTGTCTCCTGTGTCGTTCTGTCCAGATACTCGACGGCCTCGACATTCGCACCTGTGGCATCGAGCTTCACGGCGGCGACCTTTGCATTCAGTTTGATCTGGACCCCTTGCTTTTCCGCCATATCGGCAATGAAGGTGGTGAACTGGTAAGGGTGAACCTGGGCGGTCTCTGTGAAACCATGCCTGCCCATCTCTGCATACTCTTTGACCAGGCCGCCTTCTATCCAGTCCAGATCCGACGGCAACTTTGATTTCTGCAGCAATCTGACGGCGGCTCCGTCCTGCTTGGGAAGCTTCTCCCAGTCTTTCGGCTGGCCGTCCTCAAGTTTGGCAGCAGCAGCCGCGGCAGCCCGGCCGCTCTGCCGCCTCGGGGGAGGGCTGGTGCCGTTCAAGTCGCGAGCCCTCACGGTCGCCGTGATGGTCCCACAGCCTACCTTGCGATAGCCCCATCGCTCAACACCGCCGTGCTCGGCCGCCAGCTCGGCATGGAGCCGGTAAGAGAGATGTGCGAGGCACTGCGGATAGGCCCAGAGTCCTAGCAGCCCACCCGCCTTTCCTGATGCGCCTGCCGCGATGGAAGCGGCCTCAAGGATCGTAATGCGATGAATTGACGGATCGAAAGAGGGATGCCGGGTCAGGTAATAAGCAGTGGTCGACCCAATAACCCCTCCTCCTGTGAGTCTCGTCAGTGACTATTCATTCCTCCAGGTAGTGCATATCCGATAGAATGTGGTATCATATTCGAGGTGGCTTCACCCTTTCACCAGGATACTGGCGCTCTCGTTATCTATAGGTGGGAGTGAGGGTGATCAGGTGGCCTAACATGCAATACTCACCGATGATGACGATATTCCTGGGCCTCGGCTCCATCTGGACCCTATGCTCGTCTCGTGCTAGAGGATGTCGAGTATAGTGGTATGAATGGACAGGAGGCGCACGACGGGCGACGGCGATTCACATGCAAAGCGTGGTGGAGCTGCTGGTTATCAGCTGAGAGCTCTATCGGCAGCAGTCCAAGACTCCCAAGACGATTGGATTGGGCTGTAATCAGTTGATTGGGGGCGAAGGGCAAAGAGGCAAAGAGTTGCGCGCCATGGTGGTATGATGCAATACGAAATCGGTTCAGGGTTCCTTTTGGAGAACCCCGCGGCGGGGTGAAAGCGGTTGACAGCTCAGCTCAGAGCAGAGCTATCGAGCTTATCAAATCGTGAGTTGGCTTCTAGCAGTTTCATCGGTGCAAGGTACCCGAAGTTTAGGTGTTTCCACAGTGGTTCGTTTTCCGCTGCCAGTCATCAGTTTTAGCAGAGGGCGTCCGCTATCCGCTGCATACAGAACAGAACAGCGAGCGCATGGCAAAATTGGGCACGAGCGGATCACATCTCCGCACGCCCGCACGAGATGCGGTCGAGAACAATGGCGATTCCACCCTGCTCGGGCCGTCGGGGCAAAGGCGGCGCCCGAAAAGAAACAGCCACGGCCATTGTGAATTGTGATATGGAATCAAGTGTTTGTTTGAACTTGAATGAGGCTCTATTGAACGCTATTGATGGAGATTAACGTTGGTCTCATTTACTCTTCATGGTAATTTTTGGGGATATCATAGTGGGGGCAACTAGAGACGTTTATGCCAGAAAGACACGGCGCCATGGAAATCAAACCGGTCACCGGCGCGTCCATCTAGCAGTACCTAAGCAGCAGCAATCTGCCAGCCGCTGTAGCTGTGCTCTGTACTCTGTAGATCGACTTTTCCCTCTTGAAAACAGCCGCAAAACCTCGGGGATTGGAGGCCAGGCTAGTTGCCGAGGCCCACGTCAGTCACTAAAACCGTCCTGTTTTTTGAGGGTCCAAACCGATTTCGTTTCGAGGGCGCGACAAGCAGGTCAGAGAGCCATTGGTTGTCCATCAGGAATCTTCTCATCCCGATGTGGCCATCCATGACATTCATGCAGCCGAAACACAAAATCTGCTGTCTGACCCCGGGTCTTGTTGGTAATCAAGGTCCGATCTCATCAGCAGCAGCAGCGCACGCGCACATCATCGCAGCTTCCAGTCCCTTCATAAGAAGTCGTCTGCCTCCTCCCTCTGCCCAACGCGGTGTACGACTCGAGCTCGTCCGCTACTTTCATCATTTCCAGAGATACCCCACCCTAAAAAGATACCCACGTTGCCCGGCCGATCCTGCGCCATTCATCGTTTCCGTGAAATCGCATCGCGCCGCTCGTACTCTCACCACCACTGCCACTCATCGTGATTTTGCAACCGCACAAACACCAGGCTTCAATCGTCATACCACCCGCCACATACACACAACCGGCAAAATGGCTTCCGCAACCAGCTTCTACGACTTCAAGCCCCTTGACAGTAAGTAGCAGGTTCCCCAATCTATAGTAGTTATTGCGCCCCGTTTGCGCTCGCTGCCCTTGCATTATACCCCGCAGCCCGCGATATGGGACCCTACAACTACCGAGTCTCCTTCCAAGTAGAGCAGGTGGGCTGACCAGCGCACTTTTTGTGCCCGCCTCACAGAGAAGGGTGGTGAGAAGGACCTGAGCGAGTACAAGGGCAAGGTCGTGCTGGTCGTCAACACGGCTTCCAAGTGCGGCTTCACGCCCCAGTACGCCGGCCTCGAGAAGCTGTGGAAGGACGTCAGCGCCAAGCACGCCGACCAGTTCGTCATCCTGGGCTTCCCCTGCAACCAGTTCGGCAGCCAGGAGCCAGGCACCGACGACGACATCCAGAGCTTCTGCCAGCTCAACTACGGCGTCAGCTTCCCCATCATGGGCAAGACCGACGTCAACGGCGACAATGCCGCCCCCCTCTACAAGTGGCTCAAGACGGAGAAGCCCGGCCTGATGGGCATCAAGAGCGTCAAGTGGAACTTTGAAAAGTTCCTGATTGGCAAGGACGGCAAGGTCAAGAACCGATGGGCCAGCACCACCAAGCCCGAGTCGCTCGAGGCCGCCATTGTCGAGGAGATCAACAAGGCGTAGGTCTAGAACCTCCCTCCTCTCTTCTCTTGTGTCTCAGATACCCGATCCGACTCCTCATCTTGCGTCTCTCTTACTGTTTTCAATGGAGGCCTTGAACGGGGCAGCGATCTATCTCCCCGGTTGTGGCGAGAATTAATGGTTGACTCTCTCTGCCAATAGAACAGCGCAGCTTTGAGCAAATGGGACATGATGCGGCTACGCAGGACGGACTATAGTAGCTCGATTAATGAAAATAGATCGTCTTTTGTCTCCACGTGGATCTCTCTCATCGTCTCTGCAAAACAGGGCGGGCGTCTGAGCCCAATATGGTAGCTCAGAGGCGCCTGGTGCAACCTTGGCCCTATTCCAAGCGCCCCTCACAAGAGGTACCTGGCCACGACAAGAGACCGTCGTCCCATGTCTCTGGCGCCACCGTGGATTCATCACTCTCAAAGCTAGATTGTCCTTTCTGTCAGGGTCTTGAAAGCTGTTGTGGAGTTTGTTGATAATGTGCTGCACACGTTGGCGCCTCGCATTGCCGCCTGGGCAAAGAGTTCGCGAATGGCATCGGACACGCGGCTACGATACTACTTTGCTATGTGCTATGCTATATCCAGCTCTTGTGGGCCTCAACCGATTGCAGACTACCCATCAGGCGTCATGCTGTAGCATCACTGCGAGCGGATTTACGTAGGCTATCCCCGTAATTCATACCGTCTTGTAGTCTCCCTTATCGAATTCCGGCTGCCGCGATGCTACCCTCGACAAGTTGCTGCTTGTCCCGCCCTCCGTGGTAGACTCGGATGGCACTCTCGCCTCCGCCTTGAGGCTGGCTGACTACGACCCCAGCTCTGCTCATCAAGCCTCGAAGCAGCCACGATGACGCCGAGATGAGCTGTTCGCTTCGGCGTTAAACCACCGGCAGACCTGGCGGAGTGGTAAATCACTGCCCCTTCTCTCCTCCGCCTAGACTCGCCCGACGTGTAGCGAGAGAAGATCACGTCGTACGGTCTGTTGATCGACGCATCAAGTCGAGTCACCAAGTCATCAGGCTTTACTCTGTTTGCTATCCGGGGCCGCCCGGTCTGAGACCCTTCACTCACTCGAACGAAGAAGCGAGCGAGTGACCGCACGCCTCTCTTGCATGATCATCACCATCGGATGAGGGGTTCATGATTCTTGCTCCCCTATCATGAAGCGTTCTCCAGCCGACGATAACAAAAGACATGACAGGATGATATTGATTCACTGTGTCTCTCCATTGTACTCACACACGCCCTGCCTAGAACGCATCGAACGTCTACCCTGCTCGCACTACTGCTGCCCGCAGGCACTCTGTCATGCTTGTTCTTGCATTACCCTGTCGACTCTGCGCCTTCTAGAACGATCATGGACGTTCTCGACGCCGCGGCCTCATTGGCTGGTCCTGGGCCTTGTTGCATGCGCAGGCGGCATGATATCGAGCTGTATGTATGTGGGCTCACGGACTAGAGGGCTGGTGCCTGCGTGATGCATGTCTAGGCATGCAAGACTGGGTCGTAGTACATTGGACGTCCGTGGGGGGGAGGACGGAGAGAGAGATCCAGTCGTTCATCTGCCCACACCCACCCACTCCTCTTTCCAGCGTAGATTGAGTTATTACGATGGCAGTGGAAACTTGACGGGCAAGGATGGGACTGGTAATTCCCCGATAAGCTGTCCTATAGGACTGGGATGGGTTTGTCTATCGATCGAGGGCCTTGGAGGGGTGACGTGGACTAGACGGTGACAGGCTCAAAGGTGAAAAGAGACGGACGAGGAGGGAGAGAGACAGACAGACACACAGGTTGTAGCCCGCCCCAGATGACCTTCGATAGGCGTGTAGCATGTAGGCGTATGTAGGTAGCTCCCCCGGCCTGCATGACTGGCATTGCATCGTATGCCTTGCTACCTCACAGGTGAGTGAGGTAGCTGCAGCCCGCTGACGAATGGCGACTCCACGACCACTAGCAGAGAGCCAAGAAAATCGTACATTGCACGCACACCTGCTGCCACGGCGGGAGAGAAAGAGTGTGAGTGAGCTCTGGAGCCGCTTTCGGTAAGCGGCTCGGAGGTGTATATCACGGTCGAAAGCCCCACCCACTATATCCTCCCGCCGCTCGTTGGTCCAAACCCAGGACGAAACGCCGGATTAGGCAAGTAGGCGGGTACTGGCGAAGAAGAGAAGCGAGTTCTCGCTCGGCGGAGAACACTCGACAATATGCCAAAGAAATGCTACATTTCAGGACCTGCTTTTCAATCTACTCTGTCCTGCAGGCACCGGATTGGACACGTATACACGGCAGAGCCAGTTCGGCCATGAAGACTCAACACAGGTTAGATGGGGAGGGGGAAGGAAAAACGCCACCTCGTGAAGGGGACCTGCAGATGAGGTCCCGGATGACGGAGCCGGATGGCTCGGCCACGTTCGTTTGTTCTGGCGATGGAAGAAGCCGCTGCTCGAGACATGGCGAGCTTTGCACGCCCAGATGAGTCCCGCTCGTAGACGCCGTCTCGTTGGTCCATGAGTTTACATTTCCCTACGGACCAGACTGATAGCCGTAGTTGTAGTCGTACGTCGATCTTTTGGAGAAGAAAAGATGCACAACATCTAGAACAACACCCCCTTCCACAGAGGGAACTGACATGTCGAGCCAATCCGCAGCGATCCCGCCCCGTCCCTGTGCTAGTCTGGGCCACACATCCGATCTGCTCCCAGGTTCTCTCCCACCCTCTCTGGACATCATGGTCACCACGATGTACCAATATCGTCTCCACACGCGCGGGGGGGGTGGGCAAGGCCATATCACCCTATCCCTCCGATACTATAGAGAGTCGCAGCAGATCATGGTTGACAGATTGGATGATGGTGTCCCCAACAGAAGAAAGTTGCGTCGTCGGCAGTCAAGAGTTGGATCGTGAAGATGAACCGTGGGCGTTTCTGTCTTGGCATTCTCCGATTCAACCACACATCTCCCCCAAGAAGAAAACTTGGCAGCCAGGCCCCCGGCAGAAGGGTCTGGTCTGCATCGTAGCTTTTCCCGTAGATCTTTCTCGTTGAACAAGGTCGTTTGTACCAGCTAATCGACAGAGTTATGCCCCAGGGTCAGTTGATATAGTACATGGGGGGTTTTGAGTCACTTTCAACGACCGGTCGATTGTTGGGAGAGAAAACCACGTTGTGACTGCTCAGTAGAGCGCCACGATCAACAGATATCGAGCCACGGCGATCGTCGGCCAGAGTCTAGCTTCGTGAATCTATTCCCACGTGGGCGAGGAGCGGCAAGTCCCATATGTTGGGGCGAGAGACAGATAGAAAGCAGAAGTCATGGCCGCGCAGGTACGAGATGGACGCGCGTGGCAAAGAGGCGCGGGCAATATAACTTCAATATAATAGGCGAGTACTACTGCAAAAGGAGCGCTGGACCGGTGTTAAGTCAACGAGAGATGACATGAGTGACATGATCTAGATGTACCTCTCTTCTGCGATGAAAGTCCAGAGCCTCGGTGGATCTCGTGGGCTTGAATAGCTGCAAGACAGCAACGGAACAGCCCGTGTTTGATAACTTGCCCGTACTGGAGTACGTATCATGAATACATTTCTGGTGGTAGGTGACTATTACGAACTGATATTGGTCATGACTCCAGGACTTACTGTGATTCAATAGATGTCGACAGATAGAGAACTACGTCCGGCTCCGTTGATCAAGGCAAGCTCACTCTCGCCACGAGATTGTGCAAAATTTGGTCAAATACCAATAACAGTTACGAAATTGTTTGAGGTGATCGCGTGACGACAGACGAGTCGATGACATGCTCAGGACCCAGAAGGAGATACAAGGAAACCTCATGTTGGGATTGTCGAAGAGCGAGCTGCTCTGTGATCTGTCCATCAATGACAAGAGCGCGATGCATATATCTGTGTTGTCACTTGCTTCATTGAAGGAGTAATATTCGGGTATTCGAGCCAAGTTAGTCTGAAACTTATGGCGTAGTATTCCTGAGGGCTTTTCACATATAGCCCTTCCACTTGATCATACATTTAACAGTGTGTAAACGGCGATTCGATTACTAAGATCAATGGTAGTCCACTGGACTTTGGTGTAATTCATATCAACATAACCCGCGTAATCATTCATGTTTTGATTTGTTGTAATAGAAACGTAATCTTCACAGTCTTACATGACCCAATCATCTTGCTCTCGACCACGGACGCAAATCATGTTCCATGGTCACGTACTACAAGGCGGCGAATATGACGGCTCATGTCCAACGTATCACGACATGGCACACAGTCTGCCCGCACACGAGGCTGAGAAAGCTAGTTTCCATGCACCTTTCATTCACCCAACTCGACCAGGCCAACCTCGGCGATTACTATGGCGACATGAAATGCTCCGCCGACGACCGACCACCGCACCGGGGGGTCGGTCTCCATCGTCGGCTACACAGACCCGTAGTACGTTCACGCATTTACGAGCTTTGGAGAGGATCCACATCTTATTATCCACGATGTAATTCAAGGGCGAAAATAATAAAGACCCTGGACTTTATTGCCCGAGACGGGAACCAAAAGTAGTCCTGCGCTTCCCCGTTGACATCCGGACCCCACGATGTCTTTTTGATTGCGAGATTCGACGGATCTACAGCCTCGGGACGATATGTGTAGAGGAGAGTCACCATTGACACCAGTAGAGAGAGAGAGAGATGCCCATGCCCGTGTTCCGTCGGGTGTGGGCCGTTCACATGAGATCTGCCCGAGTGAGCCTCAAAAAGTAACATCAGTATCTATGTCTGTCCTAGGTCTCGCTCTTATCGTTTTGTTCTTTCCTTCTAAGCCGCAAATCGAAGGACGACAAAGATACAGCAGATGCCGGGCCCTCTGAAGCGTTGTTCATGTGTGTGGCTGCAAACACCTAACGCATGCCAAGATCCTCTTTCTGTTCTACCCACATAGTACACTGGCTGCGGGCGGGACTAGTCTTGGTGTTCTGGGTCCCCGTCTCGATTTCCAAGACGAGTAATCTTCAGGGCAGCTACTATCTCTCTCTCTCTCTCTCTCTGCCTTTGTCCCTCTCTTGTCAGATACCGAAGCGCTGCTACTGAATAAGAACTAGGACTCATGTCCATGATCTACCGTACCGCCGCCGGGCGGCCCCACAGCTACAGAGTACAGCTACAGCTAGGCTGCCTTGCCTTGCCTTGCAGCTTGGGATAAGTGGTCCCCCCTCTCAGCAAGGGTCCAAGGGTGCCTTTTTTTCTCGTGGTGGGAGAGAGCAGGCACATGTGATTACTACATCTACCATACTACTTCGTATTCCGAGCAAATCGATAAGCTACCTAGGAAAACATCAGATCTAATCAGCGGAATAATCTCTCACTCAGGTCAAGGTATCTTCGGCAGTCGATTCTAAACTACAGAAAGTGGTGCAGTCTCTTGCGAGAGCCCCCAGCACGCCAAGAATGCTCGAGTCCCCTGAAGAACAGAAAAAACAGTGATGTCAGGAAGCACACAAGGGGGACAGGACGGCGCATCCCTGGCTTTTCGGTTGCAAGGAGAATTGCTGATCTGATCTGATATATATTAATCACGGTACTTGAACAAATTCGCGAGTCGTCATATTCGGTTACAGGCGCGGGGCAGTACCTGGACCCAAACACATTATGACCCAAGCCCAGGAATTTGTGTATCAACGCCTTCCTTGTAGACGATGAAATATGGGATCATGTAGGTAGCTAGAGAAAGTTCAAGTTCGACGGGTTTGCTCTAGGGTAACGATTAGTTCCCTGGTCTACCCCCAAATCGACAAGACGCGGGACTTTGCAACCACACGGCCTACCTAGGTAGATAATCAGATGCAAAACGACGTCAGGCGATGGTATGGTATCGCGAGCAGAAAGAAAAAAACTACTCCAGAAGATAGTCCCACCCACAGTTCGGGTTCGGGGATTCAAACACAAACACACAAGAACTGGTTGACTGGATTGAGACGTGCTAGCATTAGCGCCAATCCGGGCCAAGGCCAAGCAACACATCAATCTGGACCCTAAACTAAAGCCAACGCTTATTTGTTAACCTGGGCCTTGTCCTGGCACGCCCCCTTCTGGGCTTTTTTTATATCACTGCCCACAACCCACCACTCACTCCACTTGCGCTGGTCATACGCTCCGGCGGCGTCTCATTGGGCGGCGACCGGGACAGCAGAAGAAGAAAGAAGCAAGGCCGTAGGGTTGCAACGTTGCAACCCACGTCTCTCCCTAGCCCAATCACAGCCGGAGCCGTACTGCCCGAATCGATAAAGGTGAGAGAGAGAGAGAGGTCTTGTGAAGAGGGACAGGATCCAGGAGCTTTTACTTTAGCGGTAACAAGTGGACACAATGGGATGCTGAATAGATCAGCTCTGACTCAATTAACCATATATTTGATGGTGAAAATGATGTAGTGAAAGTGTGCGCAATATACTGTACTCACTTTGTTACCGAGCTTCAGTTCACGCACTGGACACTAGTGCTAGGCGAGATGGAGTTTTCCATTTCGCACCATAGCAGAGATGGATTGCGAGAGTGATCTGGAGAGAGATATCGTCGTGTGCTTGTATGGTGCGCCATTACGTACAAAGCTTGAAAAGGGGAGAACAGCTCGGCAGCCAAGTTACGAGGTACTCTGTAGCGCAGGTTGGAAAATGCTGGGGTAAAATATGTAGGCCGAGGGAAAGAAAGCGACTGCCAGGGCAAGGCTCTCTCCAGGATAATTAAGATACTCCCCTGGACCCTATTCCTCCGAGGTAGCAAGTATCACAATGCATACCATTCCATCATTAGCCAGCGAGTCGCAACGCTCCGAGGGTATTCGGCCGACGGCCATGAAAAGAAAGGCCGTTGACGAGGAGCAAGGGTGAACTCAGCCTTGTTGATTTTCTCCAGAGGCGCGCCGCTGAGGGAGATGAGATTGTCCGAGCGTGTGTCGTCGCTTTAGAATCACGGATGCACGCTCATGGAGAGGAAGAGAGAGGCCGGGGCCCCCATATGCACATCTTCGCGAGAAGCGTTGCTGTCTCTTGATCCCTCCCCTTCCCTTGTGGGCCCCCGCATCCGTATGTAACTTGGACAAGGCCCCAGCCCTCGATAAGGGACCTAAGCGCGATTCCTACACCGAAGCGTCCCTGCGCTGGCTATTGGACAGATGAGCCTATTGCAAGCGAGAAACAGCAATAGTCATTGTACGGTTTGGTTGGTGTTTGGCGCCAGATGGAATTGCAATAGTGAAAAGCAGCCGCAGCCGCATCTAGAAGAAGGATTGGCTGAAGAGCGAATACAGAGTGGCTTGCGGCTGATTGGGCCGAACCGCTGCTCTTGTGCCTGGCCATGTTATTAAACTCTGGACAAGTCGAAACGTGCAATCGTCTGGCGCCTGAATGATCGCCGGCGGGAAGCAGCCCCCTTCCCCCCAATGACTTGCATCTAGGTATTCGGGGATGAGGGGATCCGAGCATTTGCGGTGCAAGTCAGTGCAAGTTGGAGGTTGCGCACCCGCAAAAAGCCAGCCTGGATGGGTAGGTTTGGGCTGGGGAGCGATAGAGTTGATTCCCTCAGGGGCGAGGACCCTTCTGTGGCTGAGGACGTCCTGAGATCGACCACTTCTGTCTTGGCATCCCTCAAACGAGTGGTTGAGATGGGTATACGAAGAGATTGGCCGGACAAGATAGAGACGATGGACGACTAGGTAGGTTAGGTAGGTCGGTAGGGGGCGGCATATTCAAGAAAGTTTAGCTCGCGGGCATCTCGCAGCACCAAGTGCCAGGCCCATCCATCCATTTTCCATCTACCTAGCGCCCGTATACCTGGTCGAAAGTACAATACTCCAACATTAGCGGGCGGAGATCTTGTCGGCGGCCTGGCTCTGGTGGATAACTATAATGGTGCCCTGTCGAGCCTGTATCTGCTCCTGCTGCTGCTACCAGATCAGACCAAAGTCGGGATGGCAGCTACAGCTACCGAGGCAGGCTGGCTATCGGGCCATTTGGACGACACTAAACAGATGAGAGGTGAGCCAATCTGGACTCTGGCTGGCCGGTAAGCGAATTGCGCTTGTCAGTTCGTCAGTCACCAGTGCCGCACTGGCTTCCATGACGTGACGGCATGTGAGAAGGCACAGAAACAGCGGGTACGGCAGAGGAGGAGCCAAAATAGGGCCGGGAGTCTCTCTGGCTAATAGAATGGCTAGGAGTGAGTATGTAGGCAAAGGGGAGAGAGCAAACACAAGGTCTATCCAGGTTGAAGATGGATGCTGTGTGCATGCCCAGAGTATTCACCATTCGTGCCTCTGACGTCCTCAGTTGCACAACATCGGCAGCCACAAGATTGACAAGTCATTGTGGGGGGCGCCGCGGGTAGTCCTTGCAAGCAGCCCATCTAGTGATCTAAGAAAGACATGCTACAGTCACGATCCAATCATTGCGACTGCTCCGAGTCTGAGATTTGGTTGCAAATCTGGGAGGAGAGAAGCGAAGCCAGGTTTCGCCTTGCACCGGTAGCAAAAGATGATTTAGCAACCTCTTTGACTGGTAGTCGCGCGATGGGGAAAAAGCAAAAAGCCAGAGCGTTCAAGTTTTGGTCTGAAAATGGCAGCGCATAAATCATCAAGTTTCGCTCAAACAAGCCTAAACGAAACTGCATATTAGGAAACAGGAGCAATGAAAAGAAGGCGTGGGCATGAATGAGGTTTCGGTTATCTGCCAGAAAGGGTGTGAAGCCCAGATTGCGGGTGTTCTGTTTGAGATCCCATACATGGAAATGATGCTGGACGGAGATCAGGACTGGTGCCGGCAGCCGACCCTTCGAGGTCCCAGTTATTATCTCCATTCTGCAGCTTCTGTCTCTCCGGGCTCCGAGTCTCTGGAGCCTCCCGTCGGCGGTACGATCTTGAACTGGACACATAGGGAATCTGAGAATGCTCGGCGCGGCCGAAGTCGAAATTACCAATTGTGGGTTATATCATGCGAGAATGAGACACGGAAAAGAATATTCTGACAGGGCGGAATATGATATACGATTTACCTGGTGTAATCGACGAGATTTCGGATCGATGATCTCAAAAGATCCTCGGATCGTCACCAAGGCGTGAACTGACCACTTTGTGGCACGCTCAACAGCAGATAGGCTTAAGCTCAGATTGACAGCGCTAGACTAGGTACCTAACCTAGTTTTCTTAGTGGTCTTTGCCTCTCAATCCGACAACCCGGTACTTGTGGAGTGACAACTAAAACAATGACACGCGTGGGCAGTTTTCTTATTAGTTGTTGGAGCTTCTCTGCTCACATGTCGTCCCTGTTGCAGCGTTTCCTGTCTGTCTATCCGAACAAAACAATAGATCAGATCAAACGAAGGACAGCAGAACCGCCATCTACTCAAGACCGGAAGGCTGACGGGACGAGAGCACAGCCTCAATCATCAAGAGTATTTGCATTCCTGAACCGTCGCTTCCACGAGTCTTCCATCAGGTCTTCTCCTGCGTGCACTGACGTCTTGGTTTGGAAAGATGGGATGACGGGTGTGTCTTGTGTGTGTGTTGTGTTGTAGTGAACTAGGAAAGCGGGGAGGGTTCGCAGGCTTCCCAGGCTCCTGATCTGATTCATCGACGCCAGGACGAACCACAAACCCGCCAATCGTGTGGTATGTGCGCTGCTCGTCTGCCGGCCTTTGCGACCATTAATTCGTCCGCTTGGTCTCTTGGGATGCATGGCCTGGCTTCTGGACCACGGTGACAGCATGGGGGCCAGCAGAGGAAAGGCAAGAGACTGAGAGGGAGGTGGTCATGGCTCGATGATCTCATGTCAACAAGCCCCACGACTTACATCCAGTGGCAGACTCCGTGCTGCACTCCGTATAGTATACCAGAGTTGTCATGTTCCCCCGGTTGTTTTGTGGTGAGAAGCAGAAGAAACTTGATGAAACCACCAATATAACCTCTGTTATTATGCCTCAACGGCGTGCCTTGTGAAAATCATCGTGTCAAGCTGCTCCGCCCTTTGTCTCAACGAATGGATGGGCCCACGAGGCTTCGGTCACGTCCCAAAAGAGGAGCTGCGTAGAAGGCATAGAAACGCCTACGCAGCAAGGCACACACTTTTTGGAGGGTATGAAGCCGCAGATAACGGATAGAAGCTTCGATAGAAGACTCATGGAACGACCTCCCACCCACCCCCCTCTTCGCCGCGCCAAGAAGCAGGAGAAGAAAGGAGAGAGTCACTCTGGCTGCTTGCATATGCGCCAACCGTCGGGCATCGCCAGCGACAACAATAAGATGATGGCTGACCTGCAGCCGCAAGCAAGATGCACAATGCTTTCGCTCATGTCACACACCTCACGCCCCCTCCCTCACGACCAGAGTCCCCACAATGTAGCAGCCTCCCACTGAATGAAGCAAGCCTGCCTCCAGGGGCCGGCTTTGCTTGCTTCTCGCCAGAGACAACATTAGATTAGGCAAGCTTCGAGAAGGATTGCAGTACGTAAAGTCGAGGTATGCTGTAGGTCAACTACTGGCACACGAAAGAGGGGAAGATCCCATGACTCTGTAATCCAAACAACTCTGCATACATGGCGGTAGATGCGATTACCAGCACGTGCTTTGTTTTACGTCTCCATTATCGATAACCAGACTGCTTCATATCTGGCTCATGATATTACCATTACCTGTAGGCAGTAGCCCTTTGGCAGGGGGGCCTCCAGGCACAGGCACAGATCGGTATCCGATTCTCCACTTGCCAGGGTATCTCGTATTCCTGGCCTTCAACATCATCACGAAGGTCTTTATTCAGCTCAGTACATCGTACATTCCATACTGTAACCATGTTATCAGGAACGAGAGCAACAACCTGGAAACGGATGCTTAGCAAGCGTTGCAGTCCGGCGCATAAGATAGTAGGAAAAAACCAAGAAAATGCACGGTCGAAGATTGTAGTCTGTAAACCAAAAAGATCGACTATAGGCACCGCCATGCATTGACCACACTCTCTGCTCATTGGTAAAGCGTATTATTATTCCCTGGGACTAGAACCTAGCTCTAATTCTATTCCCACCACTCACCTTACACCGTCGGCATACGATGGACCTCTGGCCCCATACAGCACAGCCTTTTTGCTTTGCATCTTGCATGTTATGCCAGGAACGCTTTTGAAATGGTAAAGGTGGGTTTTGCTTTGGATTTCCCAGTCGCGGGCAGTTCTCTAATCGTCATTTGTTCGAGTTGAGCGGGCGGCTGTATCCCCCAATCTCCCATACCAAGAGGATGAGCGTCTGCATGTTCGAGGTCCAGGTTGCAATCATGGTCGGGGTTAATGCTCCTGGTACTGTCATGTCATTGGATGGTGTGGTATGCAGCCTGTATCATGAGCTCATTGGCCACTCTGTCTAGACTTCACACAAGTCCATCACGGACGAACGAGCACGGCGCATTCAGACTTCACGATTGTGTTCCTAGTGAGATGGGATGATCCTGATACAAGTGATTACACGTCAAGGTTATAGCACGTGGGCATTATTGGCCAGATGCGTTTCGAGACAGAAGGAGCGAGGGTCTATAATGAAATGAGCAAAGACTGATCGGCTCCATAGACTGGCCGTAGAGCTGGGAAACATTGTCTACTGCCTGCAAGAGCGGTTCCCACCTATAGAGGTGTCAGAACATAGTCTGTACCTACCTGGCTCCTGGCTCTCGCACACTGCGCCTACGGGATTTTACTTTGACAGGCAAAAGAAGAAGCCTGATCGTCGCCGCCAAGGGGAATCCTGAACGGACACTTTCGCTGATGGGAATAGCTCGGCTACACGGCAGTTCCGAGTATGTTCCTGTTCGGAGATTTGGCCTGGATGCACCGACTGGAAGTAAGTGAGTGATAGCAGGCGCACATATGACAGAGGCGGCCGTACTATAATTCACACAATCATCTGAAGTCCAGACTATGCGCAAGAGCGAGACTATTACAGCTGCTTTCATAATAAGAGCAAGATTCAAGATGGGTACAATGACAGATACCGGGCCTGTGAGTATCTCTCCGTGCTGTATGTATGTAGGACTTCGGGGCGAACAAGAGAGAGTTATGCTTAGCAGCGCGGGAGAGTTGCTCGAGATGGATGACGGCCCTGAGCTGCAGCTTTAGCGGTCCTCTCAGTGGATCGGAACGAAGAGGCATCCCGATGGGGGTTAGCCCAGCCAACCCCGGACGCCAGAAAGAACGGGGTGGGCAGGCGAGGGGCAGCGCTTGTTGGTCCACACCTTTTTTCTTCTAACCCTCACCCTCACCAACCCTCACTCACCTCATCACTCTCCTCCAATTCTCGACTCTGGCCATAGAGAGCCAGCCAACGGCCACACCCCCCTCCCCCTGGCTTCTACAGAATATGGCATGCAGTGTGCAATGTACGTACTATGTGCGGTACGGCGCAGGTGCAAAGGCTTGTCTACCTACCCACTACTTGTCGAGTTGAGCAGAGGAGAGTAAACTCCCTCTCACACCAGACACCCCCAGTTGACCCCCCACATACCCTCGTTCGCTTCGTCCTCCGTCCGTCTGTGTGTGCGTGAGGGACCGCCGCTGTTGCGACATGGCTCTGTTTCTCATGGACACTTTCCCAACAGTTGCTCCGTTCTGCCCTTTGCGTCTTGGATGTCCTCTCTTCCTGTGTGTGAGAGGGTCGCACGTTTTCCCTCGCGACAGGAACTTGCCGTGCGCAGCTCCGCGCTCTCTCTCACGTGTTTCGCAGTCGCATGTGATGGCTGGTGCTGTCATAGCCACAAACCAGGAGGAGCCAGGCCCGCGCTGAAAGATGAACCTCACGATCTCGACCCTGGCAAGGATCCGTGTCTCTCTTGCCGGGTAGCACGCGGGAGCAGGTTGACAGTTGAAATGGGGCCACTTCTCAGACAAGCCCAGTATAGAGATTCGGAGAGACATTTCTGCAAAGCACGCCAGCAAGCAGAGTAAATGAAGAGACAGACACACTCTCAACATAATAGCAGCGGGCGATCGACCAAAGTAGGTCATCAGAGCAACCCGCAGAGCCCAGTCAAGCCACCATCTTCTTCTCCCGCTGCTGGCTGGCCTTCTCGAACGGCGGGCCATGGCTTCTCTGCTTCAACGCTGTGGCGCGCAGGCGACCAGCAACGGGTGTCATTGCATACTCTAGCACCGATCCAAGAGGTGGTAGACACAGACAGACCATCCATACCCCTTCCCCTTCTCGATGGGCAACGGGCCCCGGCCCTCGAGAATTACAATTGCACCCACCCCCTGGCCCTGGTCGCCAGTGACCCTCGCCCAACCTAAAAGCTAGCGCTCAGCATGGGTATATACTCTTCGCAAGGGGTCCCCCAGTCCATATCCAACGCCCTTGTCTGCGAGGTTATACCCGCAGATCTGTCCCCGGTCCACGCCGTTCTGGTTGGCCCATTGCCTCCGGCCGTCTATTCTCCACCGTCCTTGTACCACCCTCGTAGCTCCTGCTTGCCAGCGCTCGCGCCCACCCACCCCCAGGTATGCTATCGCCTCTATTCCCTGGCAATAATGGCAGAGGGAGTGATGGAGACGAGCGAGCAGAGAGCCCCATGCCCATGGCCGACCGAGAGAGAGTCCCTGCCTGCATACTCGCTCGGTACTACCTACACGGCCTGAAGAATGTGGGATGTCCATGGTTTAGCTCCATGTTTCGTCTTCCTCAGTAATAACATCTGCTCGCTGCTGCCAAACTACTACTTGTTACTATTCAACAAGACACTTATATCTCCTCCTCCTGCTCGTCCACCTTCATCCGGATTCAGCCTACATAACTACCTCGTCTGTGCCGTGCCAATAAACCTCTTTCTCGACCATCTATCTCTTCATCCATATTAATCCCCATTTACCCACGCCAGTCAGACATCGTCCCGTCCCATGGACAAGAAGTCCACATCGTCCCGAGCTTAGATCACTCTGCCATCCGATCCCTTTCTGCAACCACATTATACTACCAACCTTGTTGCCAACCACCAGGAACTTGGCATCATCTATCTAGTAGTGCCCATTACCTTCACAATGACAGTCTCACTTCCTTCACAGCAGCCGGCCCCGTCAAAGGAGACCCAAGCTGCCCGCAAGCGCAGAAGACGGGCGCCTGCTGGAGGAGCTGCAGATGACTGCTTCGCCTGCATCAAGAGGGGAGCCAAGTGCGACCGCCGAAGACCTTACTGCTCGCAATGCTTGGAAGTAGGAAACGAGTGCTCTGGCTATAAGACTCAGTTGACCTGGGGAGTCGGCGTGGCCAGCCGTGGCAAGCTTCGAGGTCTCTCGCTACCCATCGCAAAGGCGCCACCGGTGGCTCCCGTCAACAAGAAGCCCACCCCGAGATCCAGAGCCAACACAACCTCGAGTCAATGGAGCGACCACGGCAGCAACTCCTCCACGAGCTCGCATCGCGATGACATTGACCTCCACGGCGCTCACCACCCCGTCTCTCTCCCGACAACACCCTTCGGCTCTTACCATGACTTCACTCGGTTCACTCAAGGTGAGCCGATACCACCAACGACACCAACCAGCTGGGCCGGTATTCCATACCCGACAAGCCTGGCTGGTCATGAGCACCCAAAGATGCACAGAATCAACACATCTCTGGGCCACTTTCCTCTCATCACCGATGGGCTCTCGCCCTCGGTGGACGCTCTCAGCGACGTGGACTACACACTCTCCCCGCTGAGCCAGTTCTCGCGAGATGAGCTTCCCTATATGCACAGCCCTACTCTCATGTACGACAGCTACAGTGGCCATGGCTCGCCTGTTCCACAGAGCCCCGTCTCGGCCATCATGATCGACCACCAGCGTGCCCCTACCTCGTGTCCCAGTCTTGTATATGCGCCATCTGAGCCAAGCTCCAGCCTGGGATCTCACCACGACGGCTTTGAGCACCAGATGACCCATGCAAGACTCCTAAGCGATGCTGATACTCTCAGTGAGTACTTCTTTTTCGACGACTCACTGAGCAGCACTAACTTCGATAAGGCGTACACGAAGTTGAGTCCTTCACCACCGGCCCATCATCTGCTTCCTTTTGGGCCCCTTCAATTCTAAAAGAAGAGGAGCCCATGTCCCACATCCTGGACAACGCCTCGGCTGCCGCTGCAGCAGCCATTGCCGCTGTTGCACCCTACGGCACACCCTCGATACAAATCAGCCCTGACTTGATTACCAAGATGCCCTTTTTCATGGACTACTATGAGAACATCATGTGCCCATCAATGGTCCTCGTCGATGGGCCTACGAATCCCTACAGGGACCACATCCTCCGCCTGGCCGCCAGCAGCCGAAGCTTACAGCACGCCATCTGCGCACTGTCTGCTTGCAACTTGAGGATGAAGAGGAAGCTGAGCCTTGGACAACACGGCAAGGACTCACCAGAGAGGTTCTTGTCTGAGCACTCTGACCACCAGTCGGAAGATCTGCCTCTGACTGAGGAATACCAACACCGCAACCTGGCTGTCCACCTCCTCAACCAGCAACTCAATGACCCTAACAAGTCGTGCCACGACTCGGTCTTGGCGACAATCCTCCTCCTCTGCCACTACCGCATGGTTGAGTCTGGCATTGCCAAGTTTGCCACTCAATTTGCCGGTGTCAAGAAGATCCTGAGCATGCGCAACTCCGCGCCTTACCAGGCCACCAACGACTCGGCATGGATGGAGGCCATCTTCACTTACTTTGATGCCATTTCTGCTAGCGTGAACGACAGGGAAGCCCAGCTGAACCACACTTTCTATGGTGTCTCGTCGGATGTCAACTTGCTCCCTGCTGGTGCTGAGAACTGGGTTGGATGTGACCGGGAGCTGTTCAAGACCGTCTCCAAGCTCGGCCGCCTCAACCTCCTTTCTCAACACCGGTCGGTCTCCACTGCCATTGCTTCGCCTACGGGCCGCCTCAGTGTCCCAAGAGTGGCTTCGCCCCTTGGCTCACCATTGGGCAACACATTCAAGAACTCGTCTCAGCTGAGCGACTTCTTCAGCTTGGGCGTCCAGGTTCCTCGATTTGATGGAGGTGGCTTTGGTACTCAGATTGATGACGACGAGATTCTCGGCACTGGTCTCTGCTCTTCCCCCGTCTACGACGACCAGCGTTCGACCTTCTGGCGCGAGTGGAAGGAGGCCCGCAACGCTCTACAAAGCTGGGAGTTTGACTCGAGCCGCATCACTGCTGCTCTGCCAGGTGCTCTTACTGCGAGCCAGGTCCGTGACCTTGGCTCCCTCTCCGAGGCCTTCCGATACGCAGCTCTCCTCTATACGGAACGCTTGGCCTCGCCCAACGTGCCCTCCAGCCACAACAACTTCCGCAACTTGGTCAGCCAGGTTGTCTACTATGCTACCTCACTCGAGTCTGGTGGTGCTGCAGAGAAGTTCCTCCTCTGGCCTCTATTCGTTGCCGGCAGCGAGTGTGTCAACGAGCTGCAGCAGAACATTGTGCGCAACAAGTGCCGAGACATCATGGCTCGCAGTGGCTACATGAACAACCTGTCTGCCATTGAGGTTCTCGAACGCCTCTGGGCAGGCGATCTTCGCGACAATGCCGGCAGCCCCAACAAGCTGGCCCTTCAAACGCGCGGCCCCTTCAACTGGACAAAATGCATCGGCGGGCCTGGCGTTGATGTAGAATGGATCATGTTTTGAGTTTCTTTTCCTTGAATATGTTTTATGTTTTCTCTTATGATTTCTACGCACACTTGTTTATCCCAATCTTGTATACCTAACGGCACGTTTTTACTTCTTGATGGCTTATGGATCTTATGGGCTCACGGAAATGATGACTATTACTACTACCACGGCTTTGAGGCTTCTGATACAGGAAAAAAACAACACCCTGGGGAAAGACGGGGTGGGAAATATGGCACTGGCGGGCGGGCAAGCATTGCTCCAAAGAAAGACAAGGTGCATATATCTGGGTCGGGAACTTTGTGTTTTTCTTCTTCTTTTCTCTCTTGGTCCGACTGCGAAGCGTTGGATGCGCGAATACCCACTATACTCTTCTTGTTTGAGAGCGCTTGCGTTTTTTTCTTCAGAATGTAATTATAAAGATGATATATCCACAACAATACCCCAAAGATACTACATACTTGAAAATTGTCTCCACGTTTATGAACTCTGCATCCACGGTGAAACCTTCCTCTTTCTTGGAGTGGCCAAAACATCAACAGGGCGATCTACTCTGTACAGACAAAGTCAGGGTGGATCTGGTATTGACCACCACAAAAAGACGTCATCCCACGCCCAGAGGAGCGTTCGCAACAAGGCGAGCGGTCCCCTTCTCCACGATGATGCGTAGGCGAGCAACGAGGCGGGCGCCGAAGCGACCTGCAAACAAGAAAAACGTGCGCGCAGCAGCAGCAGCACATGTTCGCTTAGAGATAGAGAGATGGAGATACAGACTACACACATGTCTACATACACACATACACAGTAGAGAATGTGTCCCGGCCGAGAAAAAAAAATAAGAGAGGCAGAGCGAGCCACAAGCGAAGGGGCCGAGCGCGGGGGGTGGGTGTTAGCCGGGCCTGAGTGGGAGTATGTATACATGGACCCTGAAGATCACCGGCGGGGATTAATTCTCTTGGCCGCGGTTGTCCTCTTTGTGGGGGGACTTGTGATGTTCATTTTTAACATATGAAGAAGCTATATTGGTAGATGTTTTGTATTATTTACGCGTCGGTAATATCGGTCGAGTAGAAAATAGAAAAGAAAATAGTATTCTGTATTGGAATGTCCCACGCCCTATGGAGAAGAAGACGAAGAAAAACGTGGGGTCGTTTACTGGGGATCCAGAGTTGATCGATCTCTGGATCGGAGCTTTGGTGCGTGTGCAGTTGTGCGCATGCGTATGCATTAGGTAGGCTGGGATGGGAGGAGGGGGGTGTACAACAAACAACAACAAAGGGCCCCCCTTGCCCCAATCGTCGATATATGTCTGTTATATGTGGTATTTAGGGACACACAGAGAGGGAGATTGCCGGTTGTTGCTATAGGGCTAGCAAGAGAAGGAGAAAGAACAATGGAAGGGAAAGCTGATCGTGGTAGTAGAATCTAGCCCATGCCTAATCCGGGCTTGGTCATCACATAACAGCAGAGAGAGAATACAGAGTAGCATCTCGAAACGCAAGGGCAGGGGCCCATGGAGAAGGGACATGTCGAGTTTGTGTGTTCCCACTTGCACCGCTACGATGACATGCCGCCTTCGCCTGTCTCTTTTGTTTCTATATCGAAATTCCCACCCGTTATTCCCATGTACACGTCCAATATCGATGGGCGGAACGTGCAGTGTAGTAGTAGTATCATCACACTCTGCTTCTTTTCGCTGGACCGAATTCAGACAAACGGGCAGCGAGGGACGCGTGGAAGGAGTAGCCTTGGTCCAGACACATGTGGAAGCAGAGTAGTATTATCCCGTATGATATTCGCCGGCAAGAGGCTTTCACCGCGGTCAACTACGAGCACGAGCTCGAGGGCGTGGGGGTTGACCCTCGACGACAGCCGTTGTTCACGGGAGTTAGTATAGCAACTGTCGAGGTGGGCCAGAGATCTTCTCTGTGCCGTGGCATGTTCGATACAACCAATCCACTTGGACACATTCGATCCTCGATGATCTGCTATCTCACATACGGGAACGGGTAAGACAATCGGCGATAGCCTTCTCTCTGCCTATGCCAGCACACCCACTGCCGAGCCCGAGGAGGGTGGTCTATCGATGCTCTCGAGATCTTATGATCTCTCGTCGAGGCGTTCTAGAACTTCCACACCTCGCGCTTGGGGAGAGAGGGAGGGAGAGCCTATCGGAGAGATAAAGTCATACCCTTATTTTTCACAAAGTAGAGGGTGGCTGGCGAGGAGACACACACGATAGTGGTCAGTCCCCCAATCCCCTCAGAGACCAATAGCCGTATCAATATCAAGCGCAGAGCCGCCCGATGGCTATGGAGCAAGGGGGGCGGGGTAATGATGGACAAGCCAAATGATTGTGTGTGTATATCACTACGGGCGGCAGTCCTAGGCATCGACGACATAGTCACCTGTTTTCACGCAACAGCCGCCCCCCGGATGGGGCTGATGATCATGCTACATGGCGCGGGCACATCAGCCGGTCATTATTGGTTCGTTTCTCTCTCATTTGTCAGATGGTAGTGTATGTACGCGGGAATCGCGAGAAAACGATAAACATTAATATCTCCTTCGGACCCGATCCCTAATGCCCGAGTCATATGAAAGAGAGATCCGAGAGCCTCACATGCGAATAGCTGAGCTGGTAATAAGGATCTTTCCCGTGGGGAGGGGAGGAAGCCTGGGGCGGTAATTATCCTTCGCACTGACTATACCTGGGCAAGGTCGTTGTTGAAGACATTCCGGACTGCTGCTCCTGAACCCCTGCGAAAGGAACCTCTTCAGGATGATAGTATGGTTCCATCGCTAATGTATAGTGAGCCGCAACTGCGAGCCTACCTACCTTAGCTGTTGAGTGGTAGCAGTGGCAGTCAGTAGTAGTAGAGCTAACTGCACACCAGCCAAGACGAGGCTGCTTTGCCTACCGTACCTGCACTGGGGTAGCAGCAGCAGCTTGTCCGGAGCTTGGAGTGGGGGAAAGGGTATTTGGAAACATATCTGTAGACAAAGTACCGTAGATAACAGTCTGTATAGAGTCGCATTAGCAAACCTGTAAGACTAAGAATAAGAGATACGAGAGACTAGAGGTTCGGTCATACTGTGTTCAGGTAAGTAAGAGACCAGAAAGAGACGAGGGAAGTAAGAGAAAGCTTGGCACTACTTAGACCTGCAGACAGACAGACCCAAGCCCAACCTGGCGCCCCGCATACAGGCTACTTACAGCAAGCCCAGGCAAGGTACACACATAACCTCAACGCTATCGGCCACTACCGAGCAGCATGCCATTGAGGGTGGAGAGCACCAAGCAAGGTAGCAAGGCAAGCAGCAGAAGCTTGGCTATGCTTGTGCATGCGGTTGCAACATCGCTAAAGGGTCAGCGGGTTAGGCGATCAATCGGCTCTGGATTTGAGTTTTGACAGGGGATCGCCTAGCGCAGCCACCCCTGTCCGGCACTAGACTGTGAGCCAGCCTTAGCGCGGTCTGTGGAGATGTCCTTTTTGCAGGGGTTTATCCTTCACATGCACGCTAGTCCTTAGTGTCCGATGTCTTTTACATGGGTAGTTTTAGCGCCCCGCTGATTCGTTCGTCTGTCTCCTTGGTGTTATTCCGCCCGTTGCTATTATTCCATCCCCTGGCAGCTCCGTATTATCGCCATGGGGAAAGGAAGATGCCGACCGCAGGACATCGCCGGCCCAGATGACGAAGAGAGGAAACCCTGACCGATGCCTCAACGGGGCTTGGCGTCAGAGAATTAGCGAGCAGCGCAGCGCATCGCATCGCAAACGAGTATGTAGTATACCCACGTGAAATGTTTCCGTGCGCGGCAAGAGGCTCTCTTACACGCCGTCGGCACGTGTAATGCTGTGCACTGACTTGATCGTTAAACTCTCGCGGAGATTACACGTGTTTGAGAGTTCGGAGCCTCAAAAGGAACTCGACCTAGTAATTAGTGGACAATAACACGAGTATGTATATGCGACGATACTATACCATGGCGGACGGACAAACAACTGGGCTTGGTGCAGCTCGTACTCATCATCACCGAGCCTAGTCAGTCGGAGGAACATTTGGAGGATATGTAGCATATGCCAATGCTAGGACTCTTAATAAGTAACCTACGTCAGATAACTCGGTGGATCTTTGGTGTAGATGTAGTGATCCTGGAGGTTGGCGAACCGACACGTCGGATGAGTAAGCTAACAAGCGAGACGTTGAGAAATGTGGAGTCTTGAACGGTCCGCAATGCTGAGCCACAGGCAGGCGATCAGAGACGCACAGCCACAGCATCCCAAATGCTTATCGGACTTTGTTCTTATCGGTCTGTTATCGGAACCCCTCGATAACAAAAAATTTGGGCGGGACCTGGGATCGATGTCCTAGCAACTGGAAGCCAAAGAAAGCAGAGCAGTGGTGGTAAGAGGCGACAGTAGAACCACAGACGAGCCGCCCTCTCCTGTACCTTTTTGGATCTGCCAACAAGTAAAAGTCAATCACAAGTACTACAACACATACCTCGTCCTCGTCCCCGTCCAAACAGAACCACCATGGGACGTGACCTGCAGAAACGCAAGCGGCGCTCGTCGCGGCCGGCGATCCGCCAGCCCTCGTCGCGCCGCACCAAGCTGCGCAACCCGGCCGGCAGCGACGTCGTGGCCCAGGCCTGGGACAAGAACGCGACGCAGACCCAGAACTACCGCCGCCTGGGCCTCGTGCAGCGGCTGCAGCGGCCCACGGGCGGCGCCGAGCCCGACTACCAGAACCCGGGCCAGGCGAACCGGGCCCCGGCCAAGGACGCCTTTGCCGTCCACGCCCCGGACAACGGCGTCGTGACCGAGGTCCGCGTCGAGCGCGACGCCAGCGGCAAGATCGTCAAGATCCTGGGAGACGGCAAGAGGAGGCGGCGCGATAACCCGCTCAACGACCCGCTCAACGACCTGGACACGGACTCGGAGGCGGAGGAGGAGTTCCAGGACGACGGGGAGACGTGGGGCGGTATTGATTCCAAAGAAGACACGCGGACCGAGGTCGTCCGGCAGCTCGAGGCCGAGGCCGCGCGCCCCCGCGAGAAGAAGGTCCGGACCCAGAGCCAGCGCGAGGTCGAGTGGCTCGAGAGCCTCGTCGAGGCCCACGGCGCCGACACGAGGGCCATGGCCAAGGACCGCCGGCTCAACCCCATGCAGCAGACCGAGGCGGATATCGCGCGGCGGTTACGAAAGCTCGAGGGTTGAAGCGGTATGTTGGAAGGAGAGAGGTGGAAAGAGGGATACGAAAGGAGGTCGGACATGAGAAGAAGAAAAAAGCGTCGAAGATCGATCGTCGAAGGGAAAAATTCCGCATTTATATGGCGTTCCGGAGTTGGATTGAATATACAAGAAGAAAAAGACCAGAAGAAGAAGAATATCACCATCGGGTTTTTGTCGTCGTCCATATCAAGACCAGTATCTAGGGGGTCGAATACCCTATTGTCGAATGTCGATATCCCTATTACCCATTGTCGAATGCCAAGAAGTCCTCGCTGCTCTCGCTCCCCATGATTACGTTCTTTCTTTCCATCAACAACACCCCATCCTCCAAGGGCGTCTCCCATTTCAGTCATCGAGTCGCGTCCGGTATGCATTGAAAGGCTCCATTACTATAATACGAACCACGTCTTCTCGACGCGGCGACGAACATTATATACACCGTTCTCCCTTCGTGCGATCCAGGGTGTCCATGCCCATCTGTCCACGCAAGAGAGCCAAAAAGCCAGAAAGCATCCATGTCCATCCCCGTCCTCACAGGCAGCGCACATCCAACTATTGCCCGTCGTCGTCGTCAGCACGTCGGCCCTCCGATACCCCCGACGAACGAAACGGAGAATTTGTTTTCCTATGCCTCACCGTTTCCACGACTCTATTTCCCACCCAGAGCCCCCGGAAGCCCTCGTGGCCTGGCTCGCGTGGGCGCGGGCTGCCCTGGAGTATGGGCAATATGGGGTCTTGCGGCTCCTCGGCCGGGGCAAGCATCAACGCAAGCTCGCCGAAACAGGCAGGTGCCACGCAACGTCCGCCACGGCGGCCCTGCTGGGAACCCTGAACGTCCACGACGTCGACCAAGTATGGCGCAATATCTTGGGGCGCCACGATGAGGTGAAATTAAGGTTCGTCCGCTTTCGGTACGACTCGGTTGAGCCTCAAGACCAGATGTCCCGGTGTTGCGGATCAGCTCCCCTAGTATCCATCTGCCTTGCCGTGCTTGTTGCTTTCTTGGGCCGTAGGTTATTATTAGTTCATGAGTATAGAATTACGCTTGTTTCTATACATGTCTCAAATTAGATATAGTCAACATGGCATGAAAGTCATAAGACTCACTGGGCTGCGCTGTTAGGGACATTTCATGCATATAAAGGTCGCTCATATAATCAAGCTAAATACAACCCAAAACACCGCATTTCCCTTTCCGAAAAAAAAAGGCAAATGTTTATATGACCGTACGTCCCGTTCCGACGAACCCATGCAAAACAAATAATCTTTTTCGCCGGATTCGCAATTCCATGGCTCATACAATGCTTTCTTTTCGCAAAGCAGTGTTTTCAAAAACAAAAAAACAAGCAGAAAATACAAAAATGCAAATGTCTATTTCATGCTTTCATTCTGTCTCGGCGTATTACATCATGCTGCCATCGTCAACACTCTAGTGTAACGTCCGGTCGTAGTTTCCAGTAGGGAACTGCGCAGGCCTCGAGTCATCATAGTCCTCGGCCGTGGGAGGAGCATAGAGATGTGGCCCGGTGTGATCCGACTGCAGACCGTAGCCAGCGCTGTAGGGGTCATTGGCGGGCGAGACGCTGTGGGCTCGGTAAGGGTCATTGGCAGGCGAGGCGCCGCGGTAGGGGTCGTTGGCGGGAGAGGCGCTGTGAGTGCGGTAGGTATGGTCGTTGTAGGGGTTCTCGTGAATGGGCTGCGTCGTGCTGTGATACTCGGTCTCGCTGTCAAACATGGGGCGAGTGCCATACGAGTCGGCGTTGTAGGGAGCGCCACCAATGCCGTGGCCGTCGTCATTGTCATGGTCATCGGCATGGATGGGCGCATAGGCCTCTTCGTCGTGGGGCGCCATGGAGAAGGCGGCCTTGTCCGGGTCAATGTTTGTGGCGCCGCTCTTGCGCTGGATGTTGGGGTAGCCAGGCATGACACCATGGAACTGGTAGTACTTGAGCGTGTAGGCGCTGATAAAGGTCGAGATAGCCCAGAAGAAGAGCTCGAAAAAGGCCAGGCCCACGCAGGCCTTGCTAATGTTGCAGCCCTGACCGCACGAGTTGGCCGTGTTGTAGGCCGCCTGACTGGCAAAGGCCGAGAGCCAGAAGATGGCGAAGACGCAGTCAAAGACCAACATGGCGTGCGGGTTCGCGATAAATTGTGTTCGTTTCCACCGGGGTGCCATGATCAGGTAGACGGCCGCTGGTAGCGAGAGGAAGCACTGTAGAGAAGGCGCAAAGTCAGCAATCGTGGTCGTGTTTTGGTGGAAGGGGGGTTTCAGAAGGGCTCGGCTTACCAGACCAAATGGCCAAGCATTGTTGCCATTTATCACTGCGTCATCCGAGCGGAATAGAATGATCTCGAGGATGAAAATAACAAAACCCAAGAGAATCTGCATGCAGTGCATGCCTAGCTTTACGCCAGGCACATAGTCGGCATCCCACTCCACCATGTTGTTGTTGATGTTCGAGTGAAGAGGCGGCGTGCGAAGGGTCGGTTGGTTATTTGCAGGAAATTAAAGATGCAACCACTGAGATGGTGTCCCGACCAAACGTAGAGGATGTCGGTATATACAAGAGGTTGTTGTCGCTCGCCGATGTGGTTGGGGCTGAGGTTTGTGTGTTTTGCCCAGCTGCCCAGCTTTTAGGGGTTCCGACGTCGAAACACGGCACGGTTTTCCAAGCTCAATGGTGCTACTGTTGGCAGTGCAACGCCCTATCAGCTAGAGGTAAAAACCGTGGGGCCTGTGCTGAGCTATGCTGTGCCTAGAGATTGACTTCGCCCGGTCTGGAGTAAGCAGAAAGGAACAATCGGCGCGCGTGAGAACTCTAAAAGATACAAGATGTGAAAAGAGTAAAAAGATGGTTTGCCAAGCGTTGTCTCGATTGACTCGGGTTTGAATTGTCAAGTATGTGAGAAGAGAGTGATGAGAGAGATGATTCTTCTTGTTATTTTCTTTCCCTAACAAACAGGCTGACTGGCTGAGCAACTGGTAGCAGTCTCCCCCCTCCGTCTGGTCGCTTGGCTTATTATGACGCGCGTTATGGCCTCCGACTCCAGTTGTTCTTTTTAAAGCTCAGCCCTGGCGAGCGGCTATCGTGATTGGTCGCCGTTGCGAAATCCATGCCAAAGTCCCCGGTTTTTCCCTGCAAAGCCACTCTTGACGTCTGTTGATATGAGGCTGCGCCACGGACTCGACAGCGACTTCGAGGTCTTGTGGCCAAACAAAGCACATCCCAAAACAGGGCATTCTAGGCGCGAGAGGGAGCGCTATTATGAGATGGATGAGGCGGCACAATTCCTTTCCTTTTTGCAGTGTTTGCGCGGCAACTGAGGCTCAACAGTTGACAGGCAGTGATTTGCACGATATTTCGCGTTCTCCTTTCTCCCTTCACGTCTCTTTACCTGCCGAGCCTGCGTCTCGTTGGATGGAAATACGAAAGCCACAATTGCGTAGCAGCAGCGGTCCACCTTTTCGTCAATTGGCGACAACCGTCCTAATTCAAAACATTCCAATGATGAATTGATCCACTGAAGACGTAGTTATTGTAAGACATGCACAAGATACAATTCGTCACAACCGGTTCCCTCATTTAAATACCTTTATATTCGTCAATCGGTCCATTGCTCAGGACTTGTGTCTTTGGAAATTATCCCAAACTTGATCGTGTAGCACTTTGAGCGACGACCAGTTGCCATTTGCTACAGGCTGACGTGCGTACCATGCCTGCCCACCGCTCCATACCGGTTTTCAGGAGGAAAACATGATCCGCAGCCATGATCCGCAGTCAGTGCTTTCAAAAACCGTCTCCTTCGCACTGTAGGGAGGGCCTCTCGGCAGATTTACAAACCGGCACAAGGTCATTTTCTATTCGGGGCGGTGCTTTCGGCCTGCGAATTCATCATGGCCGTCCCAACGCTTGTGCGGCTGGTCCCGGATACGGACGGGGGTTGCACCAACTCCGTACTTCGGTAGCATCCTATCTCGACGCCGATTTTCGGGCTTTGTAATAAGCGCCGAGTGGGTTCCACTCTCACTTCTCACCACCTCGGTGATGTGATCATTTAGCACGACTTGTTCCCGTGATGACATCAACGTCTGCATAGAATCGTTCCCGTGTCAGCGCTGACTCCAGCTATTCTCTATCTGCGACGTCGTCAAGTAGAAATATATTCCCGTCGTTATCTTCTCTTGTCTTGCTTGCTGGTTCGGCTATTGCAGAGGTAAAATCAGCGCTTCTTATTGGTGGAGAGATATTTCTGTCACAGATTTGATACGCGCGTCTGCAGAGTTCAGGAGGTGGATGACCTAATCGCAAGGACCATAGCTATTTGAGCTGCGCATCTGTCCGTCGTCAATTGAGACGAATCCTCACCATGCCCTCGACTGGCAATGGACGCGCGCCGCCAGCCACGGCGGCCGCGTCCAACGACGAGAGAACTCCGTTGCTGCGAGACGGCGACAGCAACGGGATCCCCGCAGAGCAGTCACAGACTCCCGACGAGAACCAGGAACAGGTCGTCATTGTCGAAGAGGTCACTGGCGTCAAGCTCTGGCTCATTCTCTGCAGCGGCTGGATGGGCGTCTTCTTGGGTGCAGTCGATGCTTCCATCATCGCGACCCTTTCCGCCCCCATCTCTAGCGAGTTCAAGTCGCTCAGCCTGCTATCATGGCTCGCTACGGCTTATCTCATTGCCAACGCGGCGTGCCAGCCTATTAGTGGCCGGCTTACCGACATATTCGGCCGCGGCCCGGGTCTCGTCTTTAGCAACCTGTTCTTTGCTGCCGGCAATCTAATATGTGGGCTTGCCCAGGGCGAAGGTGTCATGATACTCGGTCGGGTGGTGGCCGGCATTGGCGGTGGCGGTCTCATGTCCATCACTACCTTCTTGGCTACGGATCTGGTCCCTCTCCGGAAGCGAGGTATCATCCAAGGCATCGGAAATATCGCCTACGGCTCCGGTGCCATGTGTGGCGGTGTCATCGGAGGTCTGCTCAACGACCACACGACCATGGGGTGGCGACTCGCCTTCTTCGTCCAGGTTCCGCCCGTGCTGGTCTCGGCGTGCCTGGTGGCCTACCTGGTGCGCATTCCACCCAAGGTCTCCAACAAGTCCTACCTGTCCCGCATCGACTTTGTCGGCGCCTTCCTGATCATCGTCTTCCTCGTCCTGCTGCTGCTCGGCCTCAACGCTGGCGGGAACCTGGTGCCGTGGGTACATCCGCTGCCTCTCACGACCATCCCGCTCGCCTTTGTTGCCGCCTTGGGCTTCGTCTGGTGGGAGGCGAGAGCCGCACAGCCCATCATACCTGTTAGGCTACTCCTCCGTCGGACCGTCTTCACGGCGTGCATGACGAATCTCGTTACGACCATGGCCAATATGATGGCCTTGTTCTATAGTCCGTTATATCTGCAGGTACGCGGCGACTCCGCGACCCAGGCGGGTCTGGTCATTCTGTTTGCCCCCATTGGTATCTGCATCTGCTCCGTGGGCAGCGGGTACCTGATGAAGAAGACGGGGCGCTATGTGGGCATCGGTATCCTCTCGGTCAGCCTGCACCTGGCGCACGTCGTCATTCTGACTACTCTGAATGAAACAACGCCGAAATGGCATCTCATGCTCGCCTTCCTGCTGCTTGGGTCCGGTTATGGCGCCATGTTGACGATTACCTTACTGGCCTGCCTGGCCGCAGTGGACCATGCCGACCAGGCTGTCATCACTTCCGCCACCTACGCCTTTCGATCGGTCGGGGGTACGGTTGGCATCACTATAGCGTCGGCAGTCTACCAAAACATTCTCAAGACGCAGCTCTGGGACCGCTTTGGCAGTCTGCCCGACGCCAGCGAGGAGATCCCCAGAATCAGGGACGATCTCGACGAGCTCAAACATTTACCCGAGGGGTGGCCCAAGGCAGATGTCATTGCGGTCTTCATGGAGGCCTTCCGGGGTGTATGGTTCACGGCTCTGGGGATGGTTCTTCTTGGCCTGATCGCCGTGAGCCTCATGAAACAGCATACTCTCCACCTGACGCTATCCCGTTCCGAGCGGTCTTAAGTTATCTTCTTAAGAATATCGTGTCCAGGAACTAGGATGTTGGCAGGACTCGAGAGGGGAGAAGTTTGTGAAGTATTCAACATGTACCTATATCTGTAGGAGGTTGCTATAATTCACTGGCGGCTCTGAGTGAGCAAGCTTGGGATTACACAGGGATCATTGCATCATTACAGTTCAATGGCTGCGGGATGGGCCAGTAGATAGCACAGAAGCGTCCGCGAGCTCAATATACGTCCGACACATGTGGAGTGATCTGGCCGAGCTGACAGTTCTTCTAGAAACCTTCCATGCCGGCATATTAATACAGGGTCTGCTATAGTTCTCTCTCTCACCCCACACCCCCATCTTCTTTCTCTCTCGTGCCTGCTCCTCTGCGCTCATGCAAGGGCCAGGCTCACTGACTTGTATGTATGTGCAGCATGGTCATGGTGTGGAAGAAGGCTGGCTAGCCGAGCATGTCACCCCAAGGGACAACCGCTGCGTCAATCACCTCCTTCGGTGCAAATCGTGGTTGCAGCGCAGCGTCGTCCGGGTGGGTCGGCTGCTGCCCCGGACGCGCGTCCCGAACGGTTCCCAACTGCCGTTCCGGGAATGTGAGGCGCCGTTGACTGGTCGAAACAAATCCGGAGCACCCCCGGTCACCCTTCCTTCCTCTGTGTCTGTCCATCCCTCCCTCAGACAGCTGTCATAAGCAGTTAATAGTGTGGAGAATGACAACCGGCACCGAGCCTCTTCGGCCACTCACGCTGTCCCTCTCGACCCCTTGCACAAAGGACAAAGCATTTGTCCTACAGACAATGTGGTGGTGGCACAACTGGACAGGCACAAGCTTTATCTCGCATCGTTCTTATCTCCTTGGTCAGTTTGTAAAACAGGGACAGGGCTTCTAGCTGTTCCTAACGAGCTCAAAACTAAACAACGATAAGCTATAGATGCCAAACAGCCCAGCCCTGTCGCGTCCCTCTCGGTAAATATTATGACACCATCGTGATCATCGACGGGTTCCTACCACAGCATTGTAGTCATTAGCCTCGATCGCACTATACCTTTGCTACCCCACCCTCCTCTGCCAAGGCGATTGACTGGGGGGTTGGTTGTGGTACCTGCCGACCGACTATACAACATGTGATTATAGAGTTGACAGGCATGTCGGAAGCTAGCCCTTCTGGAACCACACCCCAACTCTCTTTCTCTCTGTCTTTCTCCTCAACCCCTGCCCTTTCCAACAACACTCCGCACTCCGTCCCTGATTCCAAAACCACCCCTCGTCATACTATAGTCCTACAGCGACGCCAAAACATGTGATATCGTCTGTGTGTCCTGTCCACTGGGCGTAGCTTCCGCCCGACTGCTGCTGTTCCCCCAAAATACGCGCCTTGCCTAAACCGTCTCGCCGCTTTGCTTGTTCGCTCGCGCATGGGTCGATCTATTGTCGATATGGGACTGCAGCTCGTTAGCCAGAATATCTACTCCATTATAGCCCTCTGTTCTATAGTCCGGCCGCCAAAAGAAAACAACCACTCCACACGTACATGGCTCCTCAACAAAACTTTGGCGCGTGCTGTTTTGCTTGCCTCCAAGGCATGAATCTTGACGTGGTCTCGGCCTGATGTTTCTCTCCGCTCGTGGCGTTCTGGGCCAAGCGGAGCGTTCGCAGGCGGATGGCGGTTTTTGCCCCCAACGGCACTGGTACGAGAGGGGGGCGGCTGCTTTCCAGTCCAGGCACGGGGCAATATGTTGACCTGTTTCTTCTTAGTCATCAGATCGATACATGTGTCACGGTAATGATGAGTTTCCCTATTCTGGACATGTCTCGAGGTAACTATGGCGAGGCTGCTCTGGATAGAGGGGCCCGGATATGATGTGACAATCATTACTGCTCTAGAGCCTTGCCTATACGTTTTGCCTCCTCGGTCGGATGGTTAGTTGGACCGCTGATTATGGAGGTTCGATAGCTTTCAAACCATATGCCAGCGACTTCAGATGACAGGCGGTGTGAATCCAAAGAATGAGATCCAGACGCGGGTCTTGATGGTTCCGTAGTCATGTGCCCGCTTCGTGAAAATGAGACGAAACCGTGCTTATGGAGTAGTTCATATATGTGAAATTAAGTGGTTAGTCATGTTGATCCGAGATCAGTCACGGCTTGAGTGTGCAAGAATTTGTGCTATGTGATGTGCTCGCACCTGTATATGTGGAGGTCATAATGGACTGAGGAATCAGAAAGGGTTTCCCGCTGGAACATACGAATTCATGGCAAGTCGAGGTTAGTACCATCTGAAGAATTTACACATGGGAAGTTGTTGGCTTCGACTGTAGGGCTAAGCTACCTACTCAAAGTCAATAGTTATAGACTGGTCAGGGCATGAGAGTTTACGTGGAGGTTTTCGATGTTTCCGTGAACAATATACAGTTCTATATTCCAAAATCGGTACGATCTATGTAAATACTTCCCCATACGCCTATAGACAGTGCAATCACTACAATCAACAATCATCATTACTCTGGTATATCCAGCTCGGTGCTCGACCCAGCGGGCGTCCATGACTTGAAGAAGGTATACTCCTGCTTCACGACCTCGGCCTCGACGGCGTCGTAGCACTCGGACATGGCGCTCACCAGCTGCGGGTTCGCCAGCGCGATACGCTCCAGCGTCGTCTTGAGCACCTCGGCCGTGTGCTCGGCCTCGGCCAGCTTTTCGATGTAGTGCCGGGACCGGGCCTCGTACTCCTGCGAAAACGCCTGGGCGCAGCGGGCCGCGCCCGGCGGGCACGAGCACACCCAGTAGTCGGCGCCGCCGTTCATCATGCGCTTGCGGTTGGTGTACTGCTCGCCGCCCTCGCCGCTCGACGGCTGGCCGGACCGGCTGTAGCACCGGGGCAGGTTGTTCTTGGGTCCGGTGGGGACGTTCTTTCCCTTGTTTTCGCCAAAGTTCTTCTGGCTCTGCGGCTGCTTGGGCTTTTGGCCGGGGCGCAGGCCCGTGAACATGTCCAGGGCATTGTTTGTCGGGTTGGCAAACCGCTTGTGATAGTTGGGGTCAAAGTTCTTGCCCTTGTACCCGCCTTGGCTGGAGCTGCCTTCGCCGTTGCCGTTGCTGCTGATGTTGTTCTGGAAGCTATTGCTGTTGACGTTGTTCTGAAAGATATTGCTGTTGCTGTTGTTCTGGAATCTGTTCTTATAGTTCGGGTCGAAGTTCTTACCCTGGTATCCACCACGTCCGTTGTTTGTGCCCGACATCTTCCCAAACTTTCTAGGTCAAGAAAACTCTCTGAATCGTAAAAGCTGAATGTTTGATGCGTATAGTATTTTCAGAGTACTCAGCTTTACTGAAACGAGGCTTTCCTAGACCGAGTTGCTTGGTGATTTTTTGACCAAGATCTACTTATTTTCGACGACTGCGGGCCATGGTTATATATTTTGAACAATCCCATTGTCAGCTCTATCTCTAGATATTTGACAAAGCTCGTGCTCATAAAGCACATAATGCCGCGGGGACGACCATTGTTCAACACTAAGAATTGTCTGTCTAAGCTCTTTGTTCTTGTGTCGGTCAACAATGGCATCGATAATGTGACGTGCATCAACGCGCCTCCAAGGGGCAAAAAGAATTTGTCATTTCAGATATACGCTGAATTGATCTTGGTAAAAAGCGACGTTGGATGTACCTGGGTCTCGTCTATAGGATCTGGCATCTTTATCATAACATTTCCTATTACTTGTGAAGGCGGGCACTGTCTTGGCATAAAACCAGTCTCTAGGCATCGGTTGAGTATCCACAGTGATTTTCCAAGTTAAAAGTGCGCTCTGTTGATGACTATTCGACTTGGTTTCTTTGATATCTTGTCACTCGTTTCCCTAAATGAGCATCCTCCCATGAATCTTCTCACAAACTGCTTTTGACATAGAGCAGCTCTTGGGGAGAATATGGGCTGCACACGATCCGTAATTATAATCTGAATAATGTGAAAGCTACCAGAAATTTTAGTTTCCTATTATCCCACTCGACTCGCAGTAATAAAGAGGGCATGATTATAAATTACTGCTTGGCCTCTGATCGGAATACTTGCTGGTACTTTCATCAAGATAACAGTCCTACGCCATGAGGTAACAACTCGTTTGATATTTCCCCAATAAATTTCTGGCAAATTGATGTTTGTCGAGCAATGACCTCACCAATTGTGATTTGTTCAAAAACATTATATCATTCACTTTACCGATAATTTTACAACCTTCGACACGTTATTTAGGGCCGTGAGGTCTCTTGAGTTTAGAGTGTCCATTCCCACACTCAAGAGTCAAGCACTATCAAGCAATCGAAGAGTCCATGCAATCTTAAAAATCAAAAATATTGATTCCGACACCATCTATCCTAGAGGAAGGGCCAGACGTGTTTAACCTCCTCATGGTCTCGCAAAGACGCCTGGCCACTACCTAGAGACTCAAAGTATCCAAACAAATTATCAGCTGACCTTATGTTCTTGCTGTCCTTGCAAGGGATTAGGAGCGTGGTCAATGGTGTACTGTACAGAAAGTGGCGCTAAAACCTCGAGCACCTGGTTGGAAACGGGGAGACAATGGAAACAATCAGTGTTAATCAGCGTTAATCAGCCAACTGAATAATCACAATCACATCTGCCTGGTTCGAGACTCGCGTTTGCCTCTCGAGCTGTGCACAAATCAAAAGAGGTTACCAGGCTGATACTGCTGGTCCAGCCGACCGTCGCCCTCCGAGCTAGCACCGTTCTTTCAATGCTCTTCACTCCTCCGCAAGACTTGTTTCCTCACGTGGAGCGACTGTCCTCACGCATGCGATTCTTGGTCAGCTCTGGGATTTCTCGATAAATTTCCAGAACTGAGCACACTTGTACCGTCATTCGAACCCCCTCGTGCCCCGCGGAGGAGCTTCTTTGCTTCAACCCACCACTCTCGTCACCTGCCATCGACGTATTCCAGCGCCCTCGCCGCACCTGCTTGTCAACATTCGTTCTATTCGAGACCAAACTCGAATACCTCGCTGTTGTCGAAATGGCGCGAGGGGGTCTACCGCGAGGCGCTCTACCGGAACCCTCCGATCTGGCCGGTCCACGACAGCTCACGTATGCGCCGATACCCACTCATGGACGCATGGCTGCCAGGGATGTAAAAGTTGCAGTCAACGAGGCTTTTGACTGCTTCAATGTCGACAAGACGAGCGACGCGGAGCTATCCAAGGAGATAGAGGAACGCCTCCGCCTAGCCATGAGCTGCAGCCATCTGTCGCGCGACCACTTCACATACCTCATGATCACTTGGGGCTGCGATCCCCCGCTGGCGAGAACATGGCTCCGCGACGCAGATCAGAGGTTCGAGAACTACTGTGTAGCGGCCTGTACTTGGCTAATGACGGTAAGCCGGAAACTCGCTGCACCGATCCGATTCCGAACCACACGCGCTGACTTTTCGTACAAGGCTGCCTACCCCGTGAGCCCCGAAGAGGCCCGGATCTATCAATGCTCATCGAGGGATGTCCAGAAAGAAAAGAGCATACACAGAAACTGGCAGTGGAACAGCAGACGGATCGCGGTCGTTCAAGGCCACGCAACGCGCAGAGCCCTTCTGCCGCCTCTCGAACCGGAACGCGCCCTTGCTTGGAGGAAGATTGCACTCTGGAGAGCGCAGAAGCTCGGCTGGGATGATGTGCGCCACGCGCGCGGCTTGCTCCTGGGGCCACTTCTGGAGGCTGCTGCTCGAATCACTCTTTTGGAATTCGGCCTGGACCCCGACAAGGGCGACTACAATGGCATTCTGCTCCGTCAGTTGATGTCGATTGATTCCAAGCACTGGAACGACTTCATGGAGGTAGGTTTAGGGAAAGATATTGCCCGGCAAACAGACACAAGTCGACTAACGGTCGCACAGTTCTACGTTCGTGTCGAAGTGGTTTCGGATAGATCACTCAAGGAGGCACCAAAAGACATTGAATGGCTCACACCGGAAGAAGCATTCGCCAGGTTGGAGGACGCGGAAGAAATGTGCCTCAGCGATGCCGAGAAGTTTTTGTCTGTCGACTCTCGCAATCCGTCTTGCGATCCAGACAAGAAGATGCTCTTCACCAGACCGGGTGCACTGGAGTATGGCACTTTTATGGCCCTCATCGGTAACTTCATGCCAGCTTTGCGTTCATGCACTACCGAGGGACCTTATGAACATTAGTCGGGCTGGTATGGATACTAGAAATGCCCTACAAGGATTGTAATACTGCTCTTGGTAGACCAGGCTGCACTCGAGCACGCCTCTTTCATAGATTTAAATAGGCAATCAAGTTGGACTACTTGTCTCTTTGACTCACACAACACAAGAAACATCTAGACCTTCCCTTCAGACAAGAATCCCATACTGGGACACAATCTCCCCCCTCTGTCATCCCTGCCCTTGCCGTCGCAAGCCCACGCCGGCAAGGTCAAGAGTTCGTTGGCCGTCCTGTACTTCAACACTGAGCACGGCAACTTCAGCGCCGAGGGCCAGGTGGAACCTGTCGTTTCCCCCAGCCAGATTATATGGCCGGTTTTAGGAGTTTGCTGTTCCGCACTGCTGGATACTGACCGTATTCCGTAAAATAAAGGTCATCTCAGTCGTCAGTCTAGCAGATAGTCCCCTCGCATTCCACGGTATCATGGGTGGCAGCATCGAAATCATGACGACTGACCAGACCAGGGAGGAATCATTTGGGCGCCAGAAAAGAAAAACATCGTGTTTATAGTTGAACACACAGTAAATGACGAACAAACATTTGTTATTGCTGACATAGTTCCAGCCAGAAACATGTTCAATAATCTTGTTCAGCCACTCACCCAGCACGAAGAAAAGGAACATGGTAGAAACATCAGGTATTGCTCAACTAAGCAGAAGCTGGGGTTAATTAGAACTAACGATAATCACAGTCGCACCTGCCGCCCACAAACATTTGTGTTTACGTTATTCAATCCTCGCGAATCAGAGAGCGTCGCAGTCTAAAGTCTATCCTCTGATCGAGCATTGCTCCTTCCACGTTCTTCATTTTCCCACCGCTATCCACAACCCTCGTTGCTCTCTGCCTAAAATCATTTCCCTCTCTTCGTCTGCATATAAAACATTTTCCACATTCCCACCTCTGCCAACTGTCATCTAGATTTCCAGACTTGTTGACCTTCACACCATCATCAGATCCTTGTTACCGCGTCTTTCTAGAGAAGAGACCATTACGTTCCGGTCACTTGGAACCGAGCACTTTTCGAAGAGGTCTGCTGAATTTCTGCTTGCCAACAACCATTGAAATCAGATCCCCATCACAGAACTCCAAACATGAATGAAGCCAGCGGAGGTTCGAACCAGCAGCCTTCCTTCTGGTTTGGCCCGAGAAAGGTCACTTATGCACCACAGCCTGTTCACGGACTCGTTGATAAGTCCCTCGCCAGGAAAGCAGTCAAGGACGCACTCAACAGTTTCAGAGTCGACAAGGCGCAAGATGTCAAACTTTATGAAGAAGTAGAAGCAAACCTCATGATTGCCATGAGTTGCAGCAATTTATTAGTGGAATGGAACTATCTCATGGTCAGCTGGGGCTGTGAGCCGGCATTCGCTACGGCGTGGCTTCGCGGTGCCAGCTGGGAAAACTGGTGCAAAAGAGCCTGCAGTTGGCTGTTGGAAGTGAGTCCATATCGATGAAGCCTCAAAGTGCCAGCATCAAGCTTACTGACTTGTTGATCAGGTCGCCTACCCTTTCAACCCAACAGACCGGGGATACTACGGTCCAAGTTGCCTCGATGCCATGGTGGAGCACCAAAGTCAACAGCACCAAGCATGGCAGGACCGTCGTATACAACTTGAAGTCGAGCACCAACACGCGATCCGTATGGTGCTTAAGCCACCATTCGACCCAGATGAAGCGGTATCATGGAGAAGGTTGGCATTGTGGAGAGCGCAGAAACTTGGCTTAGCTGGCGTGCGGCATAGGCATGGCCTCTTGCTGGGTTCTATAAAGGAAGCTGCCGCCAAGATCACCATGATGGAGTTTGGTCTTGACCCAGAAAAAGGAGGTCATAATTCAGTTCTCTTCAAGCAGCTGCTCTCAATATGCACCGAGGGCAGCCAGTGGCAAGAATTTATGGAGGTCGGTCGCGATAAAATTCTTTATGCTTACCTGCCAACTGACAATCTACCAGATGAGTGCCAGTATCGAAATGATCACAGACGGTGTGCTTAACAAAGCACCGAAAGATATTCCGTGGTTAACACGAAGAATGCTTGTAGACGAGCTTGCCAGTTACCGAGACCGTGGCGACGATCATTTCGACAATTTTTTCGACGAAACCACCATACGACAAAAAAACGGAGATTTGGTCTTTACCAGAGAGGGTGATTTTGACAGTGCCTTGTTTCAAGTATACTATGCCGCAGGGCAGCTGATATGCATAAGGGATCAACCGTACGAGCATCGAAATCACGACGACTGAGCAGAGCGGGAAGAATTTCTTCGGGCTAGAGAAGGGCACATTCTCTTGGTAGCTACACACACCATACATGACGACCAGGCGATTAGAGGGTTGTCTGTAAGATGAGTAGGTTCTGTACCTGCAGCTAGGTTAGAGAATCCAGAACACAGGTAGGCCAAGCTGAGCCATGTATTGTGGTATGGAGTTGTACTGCGGTGCCGACTCCGTGTATATCTTGTCAACCTGATCAGCCATGTACCATACATACATACTCAGAGCACTGGCAATGAATACCGTACCTATCTGCTCGCGGAAGAGATTGCACTTAGCTAGGCGGCAGAAAGAGGCACAAGAGCAATAGACATAATATTAAAGCAATGCAATCTTTGGTGATGATTGAATATACAATTCAACAGATGTCCCCGAAAGCAAAAAAGAGAATTCCTGATTAAATCAGGACCATTGCATGCGCTGACCGGGAATCGAACCCGGGGCCAAAGCAGTTGTCTTTGTGACAATGGGAAGCTTCGATGTTACCATTACACCATCAACGCTGATGATTTCACGGCGGTTACTCAGGGGCCGCGTATGAGCTGATATATGTCATCATTGGCATGCTGCGGGGTTTGCAGTAGTGTGGCATGCGTTCCTTCCCTTGCTGTGCCTCTGTGGCTCCGAGGGATGGCTGGTGGTGGAGGGGGAAATACGTGTAAGAAGTATTTGCAAGGGGAAGACGAGAATAAACAGCGACCAGTACTCTGCGTATACTCGAATGGAGTCGCGAAATGGTGGGCCAACCACTAAGGACACAAGAAATAGCTCGAGTAAGGTTGAAAGAAGAAAAAGGTTCAAAGGATATGGGAAAAGTCGATTCAAGGTCTATAAAATTTTGTGCGGTTTGGGCACTAACAAAACCCAAGGACCCCTGCAGCTTCTTGACTCGGACAGACGCTTGCTTCTGTTCAGTATGTCATCGAATGATCAAGTCAAGTATGGGAAGGTCAATAATGATATCTACGAGGTTTGGTAGGTACTTGAAGTTTAGATATCTTCCTGTCTATGGCTGTCGCTGTAGTTGAATACTCTGTAGATGAAAAAGACGGGCTGATCTATTCAAAATCGCAGTCTGAAATCACAAGTTTTGAAGGCAGTTCTAGTTTAGGTCGACCACAGCCATCAAGATCAAGGTTAAGAAAAAGAAATATTAATCAATTTTCGTGTTACAGTTCAGAGTGCAGTGCTTGAAACCACATTTTTGTCGAAAGTAAAGCGTCCAAGATTCTATCCTCTTCCGGTACCCACATCCCACCTAACAGGAACCCACGTTAGCTGACTACACCTCGAGAAGCTCCCCGCCATCGACCGACTGCCAAGTTACCCAACGCTCCAAGTCGAACTACATCATCACCACCGCCGCCTCCCTCGCCGCCAGACCTCTCACAACCCGACACATCTCACGACCCTCGACACACTCTCCGCTTCTACACACACGCTTCCCACCATGGCAGCCGCGAAAAACGACAAGATCGAAAAGATCATCGCCCGGGCGCAGGCGCGCATCGGCGAGGGCCAGTTCTACGAGGCGCAGCAGCAGACGCGGGTCGTGGCCGCGCGGTACACCAAGGCGGCCAACTGGGACGCCGCCATCGACATTCTGTACAACGTCGCCCAGTCCCTGCTCAAGGCCGGGCAGGGCGGCAGCGGCGGCGACCTGTGCGTCCTGCTCGTCGACACGTACAAGTCGGCCGAGCTCAGGCCCGACGCCAGCAACAAGGGCAAGCTCCTGACCTGCCTGCGCCTGTTCGGCCCCGGCGAGCCCACGAGGAAGAAGTTCATTGGCGAGATCATCGGGTGAGTGGTCTTGAAAACTGCTGCAAGTTGAGAGGATTCATGAGATGGTGCTAACATTCGACATTCAGCTGGTCCTCAAAGTATGGCGAGTTCCCCGCCGGCGACCCAGAGCTGCACCACGTTGCCGGCAGCATCTACGCTGAAGAGCACGAGACATACGACGCCGAGCGCCACTTGGTATTGGGCACAAAAGATTCGGCCGAGATCCTGGCCAAGATGGAGTACGAGTGGTTCAAGGAGGACGATTCGCACACGGCAGCCTTGTACGCCGGCCGAGCTATTCTACCCTACCTCCTGACCGCCAACCTGCGAGCGGCCAACACGGCATACCGGTACTTTGCGAGCTCCCTCAACCAGGACAAGGGAAGCGCAATCGGCGTGCAGGATGTCAGCGGCAACTCGGCCGACATCAGAATATTCCCTAGCATCCCCCTCCTCAACTTCCTGGGCCTCCTTCTCCTGGCCGTGACGCGGGGCAGCCCCGATCTCTACCGACAGCTGAGCGCCAAGTATGCGTCGAACATCAAAGAGGTGGAGGCATGGCACGAGCCGCTTGAGATGATTGCCGAGATGTACTTTGGTATCTCGAGGCCAAGACAGAGCAACCCTCTCATGGATATGATGAGTGGCTTGTTCGGCGGAGGTGGTGGTGGTGCCCCCGCTGGAGGTGCCAGGAGACCCGGTATCAAGTCTCCTGCTCCGCTACCGACCGCAGAGGGCCTGGACTAGATGTTGTCTCTGGCAGTTCCCTAAACCAAGCACAATATCCTCAAGGCGTTGACGTAGATATGAGCCATAGACGAAACAAAAGGAGCAATGATTGCACATGGCCTCTACTCATTGCGGGCGTGGTGGTTCTTCTGCTTCGTACATCCAGTTGTCTTCAGCAAGGGCTGCCACCTGTGCTCGCATGCTGGCTCGAAGTGCCTCGAGTACTTCTATTTTCGACCTTCAAGTCAGCATATAACAAAGCAAGGTCCTTCTTCGGATGCCTTCTTACCTTCTGGTTGCGCGGGCGCCTTTTGGTGATGTCTGACAATCTCGGCAAGCTTCCTTCTCTCACCTATATTGCCTATTAGCATTTGCCAACTCAGGTGTCCCTATTCAGCCTTTGTTTGAAGGTGGCATACGTTCGTTCTCCCTCTCCTCGTCGACAGCTCCTTCGTCCGAAGCATCATCCATCGGCGGCGTGGGCGGGTCGTCGAGCTTGAAGTCGCCGTTCTTATCCCGCATCACGATCTCGGACGTGTCCGACAGCACGTCGACGTCCAGCCTGAGGGTTTCGGCTGAGTTGGAGGAGGATACGGGCGTCGGGCGGCGCGTGAGCTGGGACTGGAACAGGTTACGGCGGACGTTGCCGCCGTTAGCAGCAGCGCCGGTCGTCGTCATCGAGGTCGGGGGGTGGTTGCTGGTCGAGGACATCATGGTCCGGACGGGGCGAGCTGCTGCTGGTCGCTGCAGCGGTGGCGGGTTGTTGCTGGCCATTATGGGCGCATTTGTGTAGACGAAAAGGCAGATAGATGGAAAGCAATACAATCTAAGACGCTTACAGATTCCAAAAACAGTGCACTTATTGAAAAGAGCGTAAGGGGTTGGGTAGTTTGCCGGTCTCGAGAAGATTACGAAGAGGCGTAATGAATGCTTCTGTTCCAAAATGCCCAAATTGTTTACTTTCAGCGTTCAGGTGGAACAAAACAAGCCGGAGCGCTTCTCATCCCACTAACCGCGGGGTGCAGATCTTGAGCTGACAGGGATTCCACAGCGGGCCAAGGGTGACCTAAAAATGCATTGTTAGCGCACAGAAGGTCCCCTGCGGCCATTTGTTAGCGGCTTGACCTTTTTCGCCGTGTTTCTCAACCTCAATTGGCCTGTGAGGGTATCATTACAGCCGTTCTTTACTCCCAAGGCCACTAAAACACATGGTTGTAGCTTTCAAATCCTGTCATTGAATTATTGGAAAGACTTTCCACAAAGACATGCCCTTGAGTGACCATGTCGGGAGCTTTCAATATCCAGCCAATTGGTCGCTTCAGCGGCGACAGCCAAGCTGTCAAGAGACCCAAGGTATGTTTTTATACGTTCATGTTTACTCATGACGGTTGTTTTATTTCATGGATATATGCTCTATTCAGCATGACCACGCCATGATTCCAAAATCATCGTCTATGAAAAAATCTCATACCTCTCATGGCATAGCAGAAGCTGACAAGAAGACCCCAAGGAAATCGCCTGTTTCTCATATGACGAAAAGCACGAGTTTCACCTCGGCGACTCGTCGCTCAAGTACTACTACCCGGCCGAGGTGGGCGCGGACCTGTCGGCGGGCTTTGAGACGTTTGACAAGCACGACGACTCGGGCGACGAGCACCTGGACAGCCTGCTCAAGACCATTGCGGCGCACGAGCAGCAGGAGGGCAAGAAGATCGATGCTCAGGTCGTGACGTGGAGAGGCATGATGACCAAGGTATGTGGAAGAAGAAAAAAAAAAAACTTCGCGAGATCGATGCTGTAAAGGTTATGCTGACGGTTTGCATAGATCATGTCTGCCCTGTTCGACGATCGAGACGGGTACGATATACCACCTATCAAATATCGATATAATGTGCTGACTTTTATGTCACCAGCTTTGAGATGAATGCCACTTTATACCAAGTACGCCGCACCGTTGCCCCTTTGTGAGGACGATCAAGAACTGACTGGATGAAAGGACTGCATGTAGGCTATTCTGTCCCCCCTTCGGCTTATTCTCATCCAGCTGACATGAACTGGAGCTTCATCGAGGAGAACCACGCCTACAAGAAAGCTTCGCAAGAGAAGCAGAAGCAGCAGCAACAGAACAGGAAACCCAAGCGCTGGGATAATCGGCCTGCGCCTCCTCAGTTCTCTCCCGACGTCATGACATACTGGGGTGAGTAGGAGACGATGTTGTTCTTGAGAGTTCCTGTTTGACTGACTGGTGCTAGGCTACAAATTCGAGACTCTGTCTACGCTACCGGCGCCTTGGGGCGAGACCAATAGAGAGTTCATCGAGAACCGCGACAGCGAAGTCGTCAGCAACAAGGCTCAGTACTGCTCTGTAGTGCGCACCGGACTCGGCAAGACGATACTTTGTATTGGCGGCGAGGTTGACGCAGGTATGGTCTCCTGACATTCAACACATCTCCACGTGCGAAATCTGTCAAAAAATACACGAATGGAACAGTCAATTGACATGGAGCACAGTCTGGGACGCCAAGCCCATGGTCCCCGGGGCGCCGACCAACTGGGTCGAGCTCAAGACGAGCGCGTCGATCCGCGACGACCGCGACATGGCCAACTTTGAGCGCAAGCTCATGAAGTTCTGGATCCAGTCGTTCCTGCTCGGCGTGCCCAAGATCATCGTCGGCTTCCGCTCCCAGGGCGGCGTCCTCGAGAAGCTCGAGGAGATCAAGACCGAGGGCATCCCCGTCACCGCCGCGCAGCGGGGCGTCAAGACGTGGAACGCCAACATGTGTATTAATTTCGGGGCTGGGTTCTTGGAGTGTAAGTTTCTTAACAGCATTATCGTCTCTTGTGTATACGTGTTTGGCTGACAGAATCGATATCAGGGCTGAAGCGGACCATCAACGACGAGGGTGTCTGGCGGATACGGCGGCAGCCCAAGTCGAGCCAGATCGAGGTCTTCAGGATCGAAGAGGCCGGCCACGGCAGAATCCTGACGGACGAGTTTATCAACTGGCGGATCAAACTCAGCCTAGGCAGCACCGACTAGTCTGGACGCACAAGAAACAAACGAAGCAGCAGGGAGCCTGCGATTTTCTGCATGTCTCGCATGATGTGGAACCAGAACCCATTTCTCTCTATGTACCTATATTGAATATGGTAGTGTGCCTCTAGATACCCAATGATCGCTGTTCTAAACACGAATAAAGCGCGCGCTTTGAGCAATCCTTCTATTTCTATGCACTTTTAATACTTCCGGCTCTAAACAACGTCCAAACATCATGTCAAATTTGCATTACTCCAAGGACACCGCCATCTTGCGGCGGATGGGGTCGAACTCGGCACCCGCGTGGAAAATCTTGCCGTCCGCCGCGGCGCCGGTCTTGATGTTGTCGAGCTTGGCTTCAAAGGCCATATAGTTGAAAAAGTTGACCACCTGAGATATGTTTTAGCTTGCGAATAGACTGGTAGTGAGTGTGTAAAAGAAGGGAGAATAACATACCGGCTTGCTGTGCCAGCGGCCACCTCCAGTCTCGAACCAGCCGAGATGGCCACCGAGCGACGTTGTGCAGAGAACTGTGTAGGGGTTCGACTTGATTTCTCCGTAGGGGAGAGCTTCTTCGGCGGAGATCTGGACACGATTTTATATCAGCACTGAAATACTCTTGATACACAAATGTTGTGCAAAATGAGGTGAACTCACAGGGTCGTCTGTGGAGTTGATAGCCAGGTAGGGGATCCTGATACCCATGACCAAGTCAACCGAGGAGGCATCTCGGTAATAGGCATTCTCAGTCGGGTATCCCCAGGCCTTGGTCTGCACCTCACGGTCAAACTCCCAAAGGTATGTCATCTTTTCAATCTTTTCCAAATCAAAGTCTGTGTATTTCCGAATCTCCTCTGCATGTGTTTCTGCAAGCTTCCTCATTGCCGCTGTGAGTTTTGTTAGCTCGAACAAGGATCCCAGAGTCAGGCCAGGAAAAGGGCGAGTGGCGACTTACTACCCAGGACACGGGAGTAGAGGTGGTGACCGATGAATGTTCGCTTCAGGGCATTGTTGGACACTTCGAGGTTCCAAGGGTTGGCGCAGGCGATGGCGGCCTTGAGCTCGCATCTCGAGCCTTCTTCTCCGAGGTACTGAAAGTCATGTCAGCAAGGAAATCATTTGCAATAATCATTTCTGGGTACCCACGTTGGTCAGAATACAAGCTCCTAGCGAGAATCCAATACCAAAGAGTGGTCGGTTAGGAAAGGTTTTCCGCAGCCATTTGACTGTTTGTCTCGTGTCCCAGGTTGCGCGAGCATTATATAAGATACCGGTCGTGATCTTGCTCTTGGCGCAGCCTCGCGAGTTAATGACACAGGCCTCCCACTTGCCACTGTCTAGGAGTGGCGCCACTGTATTCATAATTTAGCAGATACTCACATCGTCAAAATACAATTAAAGGAAAAACAATTTGCTGAAAAGAGTTTCCAAAACATACTCGCATGTCGCAAATAGACCTCATGCGAGCCGCCTGACAAGCCGTGCAGGACAACCAACATGGGCCTGTCATCATCGGATCCCTCCTTCTCCAGCTGGGCCAACTCCTGCTCGCTGAAATACGTGGTCCTCGGTGGCAGAGACTCGTCAACCTCTTTGGGAGCCTCCTCGGACGGGACAGCAAAGTCGACGACGTAGGAGCCCGAGTAGCCGCTGTGCTCGGCCTCGAAGATGCGCCGCTTGTAGTGGACAGGGGGCGCGTCCTTGTTCACGGCGGTCCAGCACGTCTGCATGTGACCGTTGAAGAGCAGCGGGTTGAGCTGACAGGTCGGGACTGAGTCCTTGACCACGTCCAGCAGCGTCTTGCTCCCATCCTCCTTGGTCTGGAAGGAGATGGGATTGGGCGAGGCGTGATAGTTGATCGCCGCGCGACCAACCCAGTCGGCCATGTTTAGTGAAGAGAATGGGCTGAAAGTTGTGACGTGGAGGTGATATGCCGATATGATTACCTGAGCAAGTCTAAAAAGATTGAAGAATGAACTCTATACCAAAACGAGAACGAATAATGAATGATTACGAAATCTGCCGAGTGCAAAACACCGTCGGGGAGTAAAGTCGGAATGAGCTGAAGTACTGGTGTATTGCACAGCACGAAAAAAGACACGCCGTCTTGGGCAGGCCCCCACTTGCCTCGGCTTGTACACGTCAATTGGTTGGGCGTTCTGATCAAGGAGTGACAGAGCAGTAGAAGGCAAAAGGAGAGGGCGACGGAAAGAAGACACCTGGACAAGTGAAAGATGGCAAATACAAGAGATCTTCAGTAGCAGACCGCCACGATAAAGCGAGTCGTGATATCCACCTGCAGGGTTGCGCTTGCTGGATAGCAGACAGATTCCATACATAGAGATGCCAAGGTTAGCGTGGGTAAGGGTAGTTCAGGAAGGTACAGATTCAATGGATGACTTGGACTTGTGAAAGGATACATCTCGGGATACGATACCACCATTGGTTATCGAATAGATATATGTCATTTTGTCTGTAATAAACGTATTCCATATCAAGCTGAAACATAATCCATGAACCAAATTGAATCTGTCTCTTGTCGAGTCAAAAACCGAAGGAAGTCGAATGCAGTATCAAAGTTCAAGTCCAGTGTCAACCAACCCCTGTCTCGAAAGACTAAATGGCCCGGACGCTCGGACCGTCCATCAGGTGATCCCCTGGAATTCCCCAAGGTCCAACGTCGGGGGTGAATCGGGCGCGGCGCGAACATTGTAGATTGAATCTCGGCCCCATTTGTCACGATCGCGACTTGCCGTTTCTCTTGCAGGTTGCGACGCGCATCATATCTCTTGTGCGCGACCACGGCTTCGACGCCTCGACAGACCCTCGAACCGAAACGAACCCCGATGCGTGAAACAATACAAGCGGCAGTGTTGTCATAGGGAAGACATTAGAAGAGAGATTGCAGCAAGAGGCATGATTATTGTCTTGCGACTATTATGATCTGGAGATGACATATCGCGGTTCCCTGCCCGGGTCAGGGTACGGCCAGAATCAAGGCCAACCATGGCCCCAGCAACAGAATATGCAACAGCCGGGCTTTGATGCCTATGGAAACCCGCATGCGCAGTATCCTCAGTACTCGAACCAGCAGTTCAACCAATACCAGAATGCCGTCTTTGCTCCCATTGGCTTTCCTCAGCAAACACCTCAAACCGCCGCCAGCTATGTCGGCGTCCACCCTTCCCAGTACCAGAACTACGACCCGAGCTTCGATCAGAGGCCTCAGCAGTCCCAGCAGTACGCCGGGACCTATGGCGCGCAGATGGGCCAAATGAACAGCGTGGCTCAGCAGCCCATTCAGCAACAGCCGCAGCGACCGAGTAATCAGTATATGCCGCCTCAAGCCCAGAGACTGCCCATGCCTCAGCAGCAGCCTCAACAGTCACCGCAGCAGCATCAGCAATACCAACAACCCCAAGCTCATGCGCAGGCGTACAGTCAACAGCAGCACTTCCAAGCGCAGCAGCAGCAGCAGCGTCAATCGCCCCAGATTCAACATGTGCACCAAATTCCGCAGTCGCCTCAACAGGGTCAGCCCGCGATGGGCTGGCAGCAGATGCCGCCTCCCAGTCAGTCCCCGATGACACAGTCGCTAATGGCACAGTACCAATCGATACCGCCGCAAGCGATAGCACAGAAAAAGCAAACACCACAGCCGCAGCAACAGCTACAGCAGCAGCAGCAACCCCAGCAACCCCATCGCCAAAAATCTATATCCAGCCATGCGAACTCGCCGCTCGTCAACTCCCCGCATGTCAATTCCCCGCATGCGAACTCACATGCGAATTCGCCCGTTCCTATGCAATCGCCCCAGTTGGTCCAGCAGAGCATGCCGATCAAGAGCAGGAGTGTCAGTTCGACGAGTGGTAGAATAGATGAAGCTGCCAGGGTATCGGCGAGCCCGCGCATGGCTATGCAGAATCTGACGAGGAGCCCTAGTGTCAGCTCTGTCAGATCTCCCGCTCCCACGCCCGGGCTGATCCCTCACCAGGATACCAATTCGTTGCTCGTATGCGTGGCAGAAGAGATGTTCACCAAGGCGCGGGAGAGTGTGCTCAAGATTGCCGACTCGCTTGACTCCCAGGCCGTTCAGGAATACCACAAGATGATTGCAACGGGACTGGGTTGCCTCGAGAGTGTGCTGGCAAGCAACAAGCTTCAGCCAAAGTTTGAAGCCAAGGTGCGGCTACGATATGCCAGCATTCTGTGCGAGGAGACCAACAACATCATGGAGGCAGAGACTGCGCTGTCGAAGGGTATTACACTTTGTGAAAAGGTTCGTCGCAATTTCTGGATAGCGATTCCATCTTGCCATAAATGCTAACATGACTTACTTGTCTAGTACCGTTTCGTTGACCTGAAATACCTCATGCAATTCATGCAGCTGAGAATGCTGTCGCAGAGGAAAGGCAAAGCCGTAATGATTGCCGTAGATCAAAGGATTTCGGACGCCAATTTGTACGTCATGTGTCCATGAACTGCCATTTTGTTTAACTTTTCCTAATATCAGGCCAGGTCGAGACACTTTCATTGGGTCTATGCCCTTCGTTTCTTCAAAGCGACCCTTTACCTACAATCATCCAATCCCTCGGACATTCATGCGTCGGAAAATCTGAGAGCCATCATGGTCCTAGCACAGACGAGGGGCGACACGACCATTTTCCAGGTCGCATGTCTTTTGGATGGTCTAGGCCACTTGAAGAGCATGAAGGATGATGTTGTTGACAAGATACAAAATTGTATCGCACAGGCGCAAAAGTATCAGCTGGATTCTTCACCATTAATATCGCAAGTGGAAACCCTGCTGCTCATGTTGGATTTCGCCTGCAGCTTGCGCCAAAAGTCGCCAAAGGTGATATTTCAAAAGTTGAAGCTTCTCCAAAGCCGCATGGACGACACTCTTTCGATCGGAGAATGGGGATATTACTCGACCGAGGTTCTACTTCCCATCAACAAGCAAACTCACAACGTCAACCAAACCATCAGCTCGGACACTCATGATATAATCCGTGTCGGACAAGCGCACCAAGCCCATGATTGGCTAGTCATGTCTTTCTGGACCAAGATTGAAGCATTTATTCTAACGTAAGTTGTCTTAATTATGGTCGTGTCTTTTATGAACTGGGCTAACTTGCACCAGATATACCGTGAGCGGTTTGGGCCAGCTTCACGGAAACCCTCGCAACGACAAGAGGATTATTGATCTTTGGGAGGAAGCTTTGAAATCATTGGTCAAGAGTCAGTTTCCATCAGACACGATTCTCGAGAGCAGCCAAGCTAACTTGTTACACAGATGCGCACAAGTTGCGGTCGGACCCCACATCCTTACAAGAAGCCATCAAGGGCGAAGAATGGCGGAGATATTTTAGATGCTATCTGCTGATCTTGCGAGGATTGCACCTTGCAACAATCAGTCGGTGGCCAGAAGTGTGGAAATGTGTTGAAGAGTTGGATACTCTTGTCAAGTCACCTCTGGAGGGCGTTGTCGGCCTCTACTCGTGCTACCTTTCGGGTGTCTACCACCAGGGCACCGGCAACCTTGCCTCGGCAAAGTCGATTTACGAGGGTGCACTTCTCAGTCTCGAGAACAACGTGGACGAAAATGGCAACATCCAAGGACTTGCCAATATGAAACAAGGACATGCCGAACTAGAGGTTCGTGTATTGTCGGCCTTCAACCGTATCTGGATCATGCAACATCCAGATCATCGCGACGACCCCCTCACGACTGAGCTCATTGAGCTTCTACGACCTCTCTGCCTCGAACATCCGAATATTGAGATCCGCACCGCCTTTAATCTGATTCTGGCCGCCACGCAGACGAGCCCGCCCATCGGCATGACGGCCGCCAAGAACCACCTCGCGGTGGCGCTCAACGGTGCCAGAGCCCTCGGCGACGTGCACACGCTCTCGATTGCACTCAACCTGATGCGGTCAAAGCTCTTCCAGAACATTGTGGGCGACCAGGCACTGAAGAGTGCCAAAGCCGGTGCGTCTCAGGCCCGCAGAGCTGGCAACAAGCTCTGGATGAGTGTGGCCGAGGGCTTGCTGGCGCAGAGCTACGAGGTGCAGGGCCAAATGGTAGAGGCGAGGCAATCGTGGGATCAAGGTGCCACCTTTGCCACAGATGCACTTGGAGGGGCGCCACCGCCGACGGCATAATCACATGATGCACGAGTATTGACTTTGGAGTGCTTATGCATTATATGGAGATGGATGGAGTCGTTATCAAGTGTTGAGAAACAGAATCATGTATTACCACCCAGCATTTTATCCAGGTGCGGTACCTACTTATGACTGACGGAAAAAGAAAAAGACATGATGCGGCGTTTTACTGGTGGCTTAGTTACATACATAGCTTCGTAATGGGGAAATGGACAAACAAAAGTTCTAGTGTACGAAGAGAAAAAATGAGTCTTGACCTTGAATCATCAATTCATGAAAGGCGTTGGCAGATTTGTTGGTAGTGACGAGCTGAACCCAAGAGCTTCTTGTGAAAAATGCGAGATCATGAGCCCATGATGCAGACGTGCCGACGAGAAACATACCTCCGTGTCCGCAGTGATGGCACTTGCCTCAAGCATCGTCATCATGGTAGACACGGAAACTGAATTGGGAACGGGTGCATGGCGCACGGGTCGGGCCGGAGCTAATGTGAAGGCGATGGTTGCGGGACTCGGGACTTCACTAGGAAAGATGGAAAATGAAGACCAGGAAGGTTGAACTACGCTCAATGGCGAAGTAGAATTACCAAAAGTTTTCTTGTATCGTATCACGTGGTATCAATTCGTGCAAAAACCTGCGGGAAGTCATGGATTTACTCGACCTATTTCCGAGCCAGTACGCCTCTTCTCGATGGTTCCCTTTCGTAACATAACGCAAATTCCAAAGCAAAAGTGTGTTGTGCCCTGAGTCTTTCCCTTTTTTTCCATCCCTATAACAATGCTATCTCACCAAGCAATTGTCACAAACAACTTAGTTCTCGTCGAGGGTCGAGAGGAACTCGGCGGGGGTAGCCTTGGGCTTGCCCTCGTCGGCCTTCTTGGAACCCAGGTTCTCCTTGACGAAGGTGGAGTGGTAAGGGTTGAGGCGGAGCAGAACCTGCTTGTTCTTGAGGGGGTTCTTCTTCTGGACACCAGCGCGCTTGGTGAGGGAAGTACCCTTGGGGGCGTTGAGGACGCTCTGGATCTCGGAGCTGTTGATCAGACGGGTGAGGTCGGCGTTGGCAACAACGTTGGAGGGGATCAGGAAGTCCTTCTTCAGCTCAGAGGGCTTGGTGGTGGAGCCGTAGATGTTGTCGAGGGCCTTGAAGGCAGCCGAGGTCCAGATGACGAAGCGGCCGAGGTGACCACCAGGGGCGAGCTGGAGGAGGTTCAGGGCGTAGACGTCGCAGGTCTCGACACCGGGCATGTTGCGGAAGCCCTTGACGAGCTCCTTGCCGTCGGCGGTGGGGTCGTAGACGACCAGGGGACCGCGGCGCTGGCGGTGGCGGCGGCCACGGAGCTTGCCCTTACCGGCGCGGAGCTTCTTGGTGTTCTTGGACTTGAGGACATCGGCGGAGGCACCGACGGTGGTCAGGAGCTTGAAAGCAGCGGCGGTCTTGGCAGCGGCAGCGCCCTCGAAGACGGCGGAGTCGATAACCAGGGGGACCTCGGGGACCTGGGAGATCTGGTGACCACGGGCCAGCAGAAGAGGAGCGACAGCCGAGGCGGCGACGGCAGAGGCGACGGCGTATCTACGCTGGGCTTGCGACACCTTGATGTGCCACTTGCGCCAGACCCTGGAGGAGGAAGGAGGTTATTCTCTCTTCTTATGGTGTTGTGGGAGGTTGACTTACTTGGTGGGGGCGAACATGCGACCGCTGCGGCACATCTGTAGGAAAGTTAGCATTATTTTTCGAGCAACAGGCAGCTTGTGGGACTACTGGCATTTCCGAAAGCCGCTTGTCCGGCTCTGTTTGCGTTGTTAGCTGTTGTAGACATCGTGAGAGTTGCGTGGTGTTGCTTACCTGTGAGTACCACCACCGGAGACACGGGGGATACGGGCGACGGCACGACCTAGAGAAATGATAAGCTGCGAGTTCTCGAGTCGTCTTGTAATCGTTCGAAAGTACTAACCGGTACCCCAGGATTCCTATTGTCAAGTACGTTAGCATTTGCGACCGAATTTGGCGGATTCCATCAATACTCACGGCAGAGGTCTGGTGGCCAGCCTTCTCGCTGACGGAGTAGGGCTGACGCTTGTTCTTGGCCAATCCAGTGTGCGTCATGGTAACGACGTCAGGTCGGATGGGAGCCGAGAAGATGGCGGGCAGAGGGTGCGAGGCGGCAGAGCTGCCATCCTTGGAGATGATGGAAACAGTGGGAGGAGCCATTGCTGCTGTTTCCGGTCGAGACCTGTTTAACCTGTGAGTCGTCTCGGTTAGATGATCGTGTCGATGACGAGAGGATACGAGGAGGTCTCACGAACCTGTGGGCGTGGTGGTTAGTTGAAGGCGGATGGTCGACCAGTCGTAAAGGTTGGCGATGGACCTCTGGAGTTGAATTTTTTTTGGGGTGGGTTTGCGGCAGGCGCAAATGTGTGGTGCTAGCTAGGGCAGGAACTTCGGGCCAGCAAAAAAAAAAGTTCAGCGGGGTGGGGCCACTTTCTATTGGTCAATGTGGGCCCACCCAGCACCAGACTCTCGGACCCCTGCACTTCTGCGTCTGAGATTCGCTCTCCATTTTCCCTCAAGATACGCAGCGGAGGACAGACTGCCTCTGATCTTGGAATTGATTGTACTACGTTGGCAAGAAATTCGGGACGAAAAATACCCAGCTTAGACCCCATAGTAATACCGCCTGCGAAGAGCAGGAACTCCGCCAAGTACACCAAAGCCATGCAGGTTTGGCCTTTGATGCAAGCCAGCATTCGGAAATGTCATTGCTAGAAAATATTTCCAATCCGCAATGCCAACCGTTTGCAGAGCCGGGAAACACATAGATTTGGAGTAGCAAATTTATCTGCAGTCAATTACTGCCCGTCTTCACTAGATACTAATTCAACTGCTCCTTCTGGGATCTCTGAACATGACAATTGTCAGGTAAACATATTGTGTTAAAGACAGATTGGGAGAGCCAAAGAGTGGGGTGTTTTCCTTGCGTTATGGTGTGACTTAAGCTGCCCACATTCCAACAAATCATCCGATATGGTGTAGTGGCTAACATATGACGCTCTCATCTTGATCCGTCATGCCCGGGGTTCGATTCCCCGTGTCGGAGACATTTCTTTTGCCTTTAAAATATTTTTGATAGTTTCATCCGATTTTTTTTTTTTCGCTTTTTCTTTCGCTTTTTCTTTTGCTTTTTCTTTTGCTTTTTCTTCTTTTTTATTCTTTTGTTTTTTTTTCTATCGCTTTTTTTTGGGTTGGTAAATTTATCTCAAACTTCGGACGTTTGGCTGCTTGTATTTATATTATTTTTATTTACATGGTTATAAAGGCTCCTTGAACATATAGGATCTATATAACACTATTCCAGCAAACCATAATACTAGATATGTCTTTATTATATGATCAAGCATAACTTGACTTGTTCGTCGCTGATGACGGCCGCTAGGAAAATGCGTTGTCTGGTTTCATAACAATGTCTTCTGGTCGCAAACGCCTGCAGGCAAAGCAGGGCCAGCACGACGCTGTCTTTATAGTTCGATCAGCCAAGGTTCACTTGTCAAGAAATTCAACAAGGCCATATTGATTTGTCCCTCATATCTGTGACGTTGGTTACCAGCTACGTACACAGCGGAAAGAGTAGTTGACCGCCTCTCGCCTGATGACGGGTGCGGAAAAGGTCATACGCGGTCGCAACAACTATCAGCAACTACCAGCCTCAAGAGTTATCACAACAATTATCCCCACTTATCTATCTTGGCGACGCTGTGCTTGGCGGCCTCGCCCTCGTTGGCCCGGATCAGCTTGTTGTCGACGCCCAGCTTGTAAAAGGTTGGCAGGGCAAGCCTGCTGCTTGGGGTCTCGTGCCTTTGGAGCCGGTGTATTGTTGCGACTTGGACTAGAAGGACGTACAGATGCAGCCGGTATGTCGTCGTGACTTGAACTAGATGAGCGTACGTGTGCAGTGGCTATATTCTTGTTGTGATTTGGATTGTGACTTGGACGTATAAATGCAGTGGGCTTGAAGGAGCTAGAGTTGTTCTGAATTCACGGTTGTTTTCGAGCCTCCGCATGAGTCCTCGTCAATGTAGCTGAGCTCCTCGATGGCGTGTAGTTGCTGCTGGGTGCTGAAAGGTTGCGCTGTATGCTCAGACTCTTGCAGGCTGGCCAGGCGGAACAGCATCTTGAGCAGCGAGAGCGACGTCCTGATGGCGCCGAACAGAGACCGCTCGTCGACCCAGGGTCCAAAGAAGGGTGCGTTAAGACAGGAGCCTGAGCAGCCGATCTGGCAATGCAAAAAAATTATCAAGAGATGATTACAAGAGGATGGAGGATAACGCGACCAGTGACGGTTTAGAGGAATGTATTCGTAAGATAGTATCTGTCGATATATTAATAGAATCAATGATGTCCTGGGTTTTTCGGTAGAGTCCGATCAGAACCAAGGTGGAAAATCAAAATGATCTGTTAATATGAACACCGCTGATTTAAACACCAGTCTGATTTGATGGTATTTTGTAAAAGTTGTGATAAAATGCTTTAAAACGATGGCGAGGCAGCTTTCGGCGAAAACTATTGACCAGCAAGGAACCACGCCACGAGGCAAAATCGGGAGACGATTCTGATGACGGGGAAAGAGACGCGGTTGATAAGAGTCTTGTCTTGGTGGCAGATGATGTCGGACTTGTAACCTCCTTGTGATATCTCCTGGAAATTCACTTCGTGAGGCTAAGGCAAGACGCGAAGACTGGGACGTTTGAGTGCCATCCATTTTCAATGCTATTAAGGTGAATATGCCATGATCCTCATCCCCCAAAATGTGCATAGAGATTCCCAAGCTCACCTATTGACGTAGGGGCAGGTGAGAGTTGGCTTGACCCCCTCTCGGAGAGAGCTTCTGAATATCATCTTTCTTTTGGACCTTTCTTCTACCATTGCATTGCCGTGTCAATTGCGCCGTGAATCCCTCGTTTCATTGCTCGGAAAGAGTGCAAGAGCACAAGATACAGAAAAAGAGAACAACAGATATTTAGACAATTACATCATCCGATTTTTGATATATTTTCGGTTCCTATTCCTATTCCTATTCCTATTCCTATTCCTATTCCTATTCCTATTCCTATTCCTATTCCTATTCCTATTCCTATTCCTATTCCTATTCCTATTCCTATTCCTATTCCTATTCCTATTCCTATTCCTATTCCTATTCCTATTCCTATTCCTATTCCTATTCCTATTCCTATTCCTATTCCTATTCCTATTCCTATTCCTATTCCTATTCCTATTCCTATTCCCTTTCGATCTAGCTAAGTGGAATCTCTTCTATAAGCAGCTCGACTTGACTGTCTCGGGCAGACGGGGGCTTGAGGCCCCTAGCCTCTCGCTCCTCGAGAACCGCAACATCTTGATACCCAGCATGCGCAGAAAAGTTGATGATCCCGTAAGTCTGTGTGAATGATCCTCGGAGAAGAGGACGATGTTGCAATATCGGTGATGGAATACGGCAGGAATTATTGAAAGGTGGGCGCGGTATGAATCTAGGTAGTATGCCAACACGAGCGGCTATGGCTTTGGTAGTATCAACTACTGCGTCGATCTCGGAAGCCATCATCTCGCTGCCTTGCACCACAGTGTTCTGCACCTTTTCCTGAAGAGATTTCTCGCCCTCGGAGACGGCTTTCTCTAGAGACGATATCTTCTGACGCAGAGATGATACTTCTTGGCGCACATCGTCCCACTTGCCCTGGCGCTTTGGTAAAAGCTCCGAATTCTCGATCGCGCACGCGACGTTGCGGCGCAAAAGTCGGGAGATCGTGAGTCCAACGGACAATCAATCAGTGCGCCGATACTGAAGGAACAGTCCGACAATATCCGTGGGGGAAAGGGCCGAGGTCACCGGCGCCAGACTGGAGGCAGTGGACACGGATGGCGATGCTGGCGGGGAGCTCGTAGCCTGGAAGGCAGAAGTGAATTGGGGCAGAGATCCAAAGCTGGCAGGAAGCTGTTCGGGGCGGTACATGGGAATGCGCAGAGCCGGAGGTCGAGTTGACCACGTAGTTGATTGCCGGATTCTGTCAAGGTATTGGTCAGACCTTGTACTGTTCCCCTTGCCTTCTCAAACTCGGCACTACTGCGTCCCCAAGTTAGCAAATGCAAATGGTAGTCGGATTATGGGTAGCTCACCTGCAAAGACATGAAGTGTAGCATCGGTTCACGGAATCCGAAGTTCCCACGTAGATTTGGGTCGGAAAGGGTGCTTGGAGGTGTGCACTGCGCGAGGAGGGTGTTGGTGGCGCCAGGCTGACAGATCTCAGCGCATCGTATTTGGGCGGTGCCTGGATCTTCTTGGGCGGGGAATCGGGGGGATTGGTGACGGCGATGTCGGCAGGATCCAGGAGTGCTTGGATCCACGAGGTAATTTGATATTCCTCGGCGAGCTGGAGAGCGTTCCGGCAGACGCCTGGTGGGTGGCGAGATGGAAAGGGTGCTTGGAGGTGCGCATGGTTGAACGCCGACCTCCTCCAGGAGTCCCGGCAGACGTCATGGTGAGTGACAGAAAGTCGAAACAGAGGTATCGTGGACTAGGTGGCACCGGGAAGAGAGCCTGTAACTCAGTTAGAATCATTGTGCGACGTGATCTTTTCCTGGTCGGAAGACATACTCGCATGAATATCCTCGAGTCATTGGTCTGCACAGTGAAGTCGGATGCTCACCGGATCAAATTGAGGTGTCAACCGCGTGGTTGGTGTACGAGTCTAGCTCGCTTGAAACCGTCATGCTGTCTTGGACTGACTGCTCCGTGATGAGATGACCACATGCAAGGGTGGGAAAGACGATGGATACGGTCAGGGAAAAGTGTGAAGTAGACGAGGAAGCATGGTAAGGTTTGAGGGCCAAGTAAACGCGCTGCAGCAGATGAGCACATACTCAGGCAGAAGAAGACAAGCCGGAGAAATAAGGAATGAAGATGGCGATAACAGAATTTGTAGGAAAAGAATCTGAGACGTGTAGAAAGTGAAGATAAAACATTCGAGCTTCTAATTATCACAAAAAAGTCTACAATTAATTAGTTTGAGTCAGTTTGGTTAGAACAAAACAGCATCACCGGCCTTGTTTTGCCCCGAGGTCGTATATAGACTTACGGACTGATAGAAAATGGACTGTGGTGGCTATCCACCAGCAAAGTGCGTCAGTGTTGGCGAAGATGTGATTTGCCTGGTGGTGAGAGTTCTCAGGCAGGTCGATGGTATGGGTGATTTTATGTGTTGGCCGATGACAAGAGGCTGAAATTGGACAATGGAACATCCTCCCAGCGAAATCGAATTCAAACTATCAAAAACAATATTAATCATATCCGTTCCGACAGTTGAAAGATCTCTATCTGATGCGGCTGTCCAAGAAAGACTTCCACAAGGATGAAATCCGAGGTGACCTACTTGTTAATGGGATTGCGCGTTTTATATTAGCCTCAACGAGAATGTCGATAATTATTAAAGTGTCAACTTACCATTGTCAAAAAAAAAAAAAAAAAAAAAAAAAAAAGAAGAAGCAAAAAAGAAGAAGCTCTGTTCACTCTTCCTGATTGCTGCTGCGAGTTCGTCGTCGACGGGTTGCGTCACTGGGCGCGCCGTCGGGGCCTTCATCGTCGGGACAAATACAAAATTAAAGCGCAGAGCAAACTGTGCAGTAACAACCGTGGATGTGATGACATCAAGCCGATCCTGGATGAGCTGCACTACGATGAACAGCCTCTGTCGGCCATAAAGACTGCCAAAAAGCCGATATCGGGCACATACACGATCCCAAACCAGGATGCCATATACTCGTAGTCAGAAGTCTCATTGACCTTTCGCGTCCCGGCTTGTTCTCCGTCGTTCTCGAGAAGAAATCAGCAGCCATGAGCTTGAATTACACCACTTTGGGCACGGGGAAATTTCCGCTCATGTTTGAACTTGGACTGGCATCTCTCCACATTCAGAGCAAACCACAGGACTCGAGCCTTCGAGTGTGACATACATGGTATGTATTCAATAGTTGAATGCTCTTGACAGGGCATGATCATTTGACTCTCCAGGCAAGTTGAAACTTTTGAACAGTGCTCATGTCACTTCAATTTGCTCCGTCGGCCCCGGTTGGGCTTATTTATCCTCCGCCGTGTACCAGCCCATGTAATTATATCTCCCCGTCATAATTCCGTATTTCTTTGAAAAGTATTCCTTAAGTATAAGCCGGGGCACCCAGCTTTACCAAAACCTGATCTAATTCCTTCAACGACTCGAGGCCCAACTTCCGCGCCTCGTCCCGACACCAGGTGTACTTTTGCAGCAGCGTGCCCTTGTAGTCATACGTCCCGCCGGCCCGTATCCTCTCCTCCGATGTCATGTGCACGAGCTGCCACTGGATGACGACCATCAACGCCTGACCGTCGGTGCCGCCGCCTCTGGGCCCTCTCAGCTCGTCCCGCACCGCGCCAGCGAGGCTGCCCGGGCGGCCCAGCAAGATGGACTTGAGGATCTTGCGCGCCGTCTCAAGCGCGCTCAGCTTGTTCACGAACGGCGGCCGCCCCTGCTTGCACATGGACAACAAGTGCCCGTTCATCTGGCCCCCAATTCGGCCAACGAACCGGGCCCGCCGCTCTGCAGACGCGCCGCCGTACAAATCAGCCTCACGCGAGGTGTAGAGAAGGTGCCACTATAACGACGCGTGTCAGTAATTACCTTTCTCGGCACGATGACTGAGTTTTGGGTCGGTCTCTTGGGTATTATGTCCGAGTTGCTCCGTAATAGCATTATATTGGAGAATTCGTGCTCATGAGACAACCTAGAGCGTTTGGATAATAGCATCGGAAGCTGCTTACCACTTTCTTGCTCAGAAAGTCCCAATTTACGGGCTTCCGTGCGTCTTCCTCGATCTGCCGCGTGTAGGCCTGGCGAATGGCGACCTGCGCGGACGGCGCCATCGAGGCCAGGCGGATGAGAGTGTCGCGGGCAGTCTGCTCGCTCATAGCGTTTACCATGTCTTTGAAGCTGGGCTCGCTGGCGGCACCGTCTTCGAACTGGAAATCCTCATCCTCTTCTTCATAGAATTCCTCCTCCTCGTAATAGTTCCCGCCATCAAAATCTTCATCAAATTCCTCCTCCTCCTCCTCATAATCATTTCTACCATCAAAGTCTTCATCATAATTATCTCCGCCATCCTCATCGTGTTCATCTCCATCTCCATCACCATCACCATCTTCCACACGCCGCCGCTTCCGCCCCGAATCCCGCCGCGAACTCGACCCCGACGGCTCCTCCAGCCGCCGTTTCCCCCTGCGCGCCTCCGACACGCGATCACGACCCTCCACTTGATCACCATCATCATCACTGTCATCCGACGACCCGCTCCAGCCCTTGCAGCTGGCACACCCCTTCCTCCCACACCCGCAGCCCTCGCAGTCGCTTACCACGGAGGACCGTCTGCGGCGCGTCACTGGCTTGTACGGCAGATAATACTCGTCATCGGACTCGCCCCAGCAGGTATCGCAGCCATCCTCGCCGCAGCCGCAGCCGCCGCAGTTTGTTGGCCTTTCCCGGCGGCGCGGCATGATGAGATTTGGAGGGGGAAAAATGTTAGGGAAGTATAGCTGATAATTGATTCGGAAAGATGTGATAATGTAAAAGGTAAAAAGTGGTGCTAAACAATGCCGAAATGACGCGGTCCCTTCTGGTGCATCATGATTTAAGTAAGGCCAACGCGCGACGGCGCGGTTTCGCGGGAAACTAGGTAGACGGGAACTAAGGAAAAGGCATACACCAATGCCCGTGTTACTGGCCTTCTACACGCTTTCATAGCCATGGTAAGAATAAAATATGGAAATAATTTGACAGATCTTCCGTTCGATGCATTTCCAAATAGTGTAGGGTTTGTATATTTTCAACGCCTGTAGCATTGAGAATCTTCGTGTGAAATCAATGTGTTTTGAATAGTATACCTACTGCCTATCTTGACTGATTTCTGAAGCTGGCAGGTGCCATGTAATGAAATGGCTGGCTGAAGGTTCGACGGAAGCAGTGTTGGTTCAGCCTCTCAAAGACGGCGTCCCCCCTTCGAACTTATAGAGAGGCCTTGCACAGTATACATGACAGAATCAGCATGGATATCAAGTTTTCTCCTTTTCATCACTAAATGTACAACTGCTATAAATCAAATTGCTCTTGGTTTTTCCTTGGCCCTTTCCCGTTGTCTCTATCTAGGTCGCAGGCCTCTTCTGGGTTGTGCCGCGACTTGTACATTCCTGGAAACTGATACAAACCTGCTTAGGATTACAGTCCTAGCCGCGTCTCAAATCTTTTCACTTCTTCGCTGATACCGTGCACGCCATCTACTGCGCTCCTGCTTGCAAATAGGCTTCCTCTATGGCAGATCTGCGCCTGAACACACGTAGCCATCTCTCACCCCAGCGCTGAATGGTCTTCTCGCGGTCTCCTGCACCGTCCATGGGCTCGGCAGGGTCCAACATCTGATCCTTGGAACCTTGAGACCAGCTGACAAGGGCGTCCTCCATGGCCTTGAAAAGCTCACGCATGGCAGTCATTTCCGAGTCGGCAGCACCGTTCTCAGCTCCTGTGCTTGCGACCTGACGGATGCGGCCAGTGACCTTGACCACGGTCTGGAAGACCAGCTCAAAGACCCAGCTCTTGGTCAAAGCATCGCCACCCGAACCGGCCTTGCCACTAACAAGCGCCCAGTCAATCACGGCTGCGGGGGTAATGATGGAGTAGTTGAGCAGCTTCTCCACGATACTGATGGCGATGCCTGGATGAGCCGACCAATACTCCATTACAGATGTGATGATTTGCTGGCGAGCAGCCTCGGAGGCGGCGCCAATATCCAAGAGACGATCCTTGGTTCTCTCGATGGCGGCGAGAACGTGGGAAAGAGACTTGGAGCCGACCCAGCAGACTGCCGTGACAAAGACGTCTGTGCTCGTGACAAGAGGGTCAATTGAGTGCTCAAGTGCTCCAGAGTGGATTCGATCAATGACGGGCTGGATCTCCTCATCTGGCGACTTCTTCTTGAGCAGGTTTGCCAGCTCCTTGCCCTCTGCTGAGAAAGGTGTGTGATCATCGTTGAACTTGAAGTCGGGAGTATCTTGCTCCTTCTCAGGACCAATGAGCGCTTGGTACTCCTCTGGAAGAGTACCCTTGATTCGTTGTGCGAAGCTTAGGCGAATCTCCTTGTCGAGTGCGCCCATGATGAAGGACTTGCCTGGGTGAATGTCGGGCTTATCGACATCGCCGGCCCACTCGGCCCACTTCCACATGAAGCCAAAATTGCTGAGATGATGTGTGAACCAGTCGAGGAATCGGTAGGTTAGCTCCAGGTCCAAGCGGTGGATGTTTTGGTAGGCGTAGCGGATGGCTCGACCCAGACTGGGTGCAATGGCTGCAGGTGCTATCTTGCAGGCTTCCGTCAGGACAGAGTGGTAATATACAAGCTTGTGCTCGGGTGTCGGCAGCTGGAAGAGCTGGGAAAAGACTGCATCAACAGCAACATCTTCAGGCTTCCACGTAGAACGCCCATCGTCAATGTCCCGCAGACGGTCAAAGGGAGTGGCACGCTTGATAAACGTTCCATCCGCAAAGTAGCAGTCTACATCGATAAGATATCGTGCCGTGACGTTTCGGTTGAAGTCCAAAAGGTTGATCGTGTCGAGCAGACCATCTCGCACGAGCGACGCTGCAATGTTGCTGAGCGCCGGGACCGTTTCTACATCCTGGTTCATGTAGACGGAAAAGTAAACCTCGGGGAACAACGGTCTGGGACCAGCGATGACGGTCTCGGGGATTGTGATGGTCGGTAGGACGTGCTTCTGGGCAGTGTCCATCTTCTCCTGGAGCTCAATCTCCTCGAGGGGCAGCTTCCAGGGACGAGGCAGGCACGACAATTGCCATCCGCCATTAGCTTCGTTCTGCAATTGCTTCTGAAGGAGTCCGATCAAGCTGGAGTTGGCAGCTGGGCTCTCATCGCCATTCTCGGGGTGGTAGGGGTCAATCAAGACCTGCAGCGCGTGCGGCTCGGAGGCGATGACGTCGGTCTTGTCCATGATCTCGGCAGCCTTTTGGTGTCCCTGACCTGGGGCAGACGCCATCATGTAGGGGATGGTCAGCAGGATGATCTTGACAAGCTCGGTGCCAATTGTATCATCTGAGCTGCTCATCTGCAGCTCTCCTGCTCGGTTGAAGAGCTCCTCCAGGACTGGGAACAGACCATCGCCCTCTAGGCAGCTCTGCAGACAGGCGAGAAACTTGAGGTAGAGCTTGACATTGCGCCAATCGCCAATCTTGATCTGCTCCTCGGTCAAGGGTGCAATCTTGGCCAAGACATCTGCAGCCACCTCGGGTCGGAGGGCATTAGCGACCTGCACCACGGCTGCGACGAATGGTGTCTTGAGCGGCTGCTCAATGACCAACTGTGCTGACAGGTCTAGAAAGTTGGTCTTCATCTCCTCCTTGTCGTAGTTCTCAGCGACAAGGCGCGCCGTCGATTCAATCTCCTCGTGCCATCGTCTCAGCGGCGACTCGGCCAAGCTCAGTAGCTGTCTGCGAATGCGAAAGTGCGCGGGCGGAGGCTCGTTGTATCTTCGGCGCTGGGGGCGACGGTCATCGTAGTCGTCATCTGTACTGGCGGTGAGCATTGGCTCTCGAGAGAGTCTGATCAACCTTCAAAGGAAGAGCAGAGCACGGAGAGCTTCTCGGAGCTTTCGCGCCGACGAGCTTCCAAGCTAAGACAGCGAACAGCCATCAAAAGAGACTTACCTCTGTTGCGACGCTTGCGATTGTAACCGCCACCGCTTCCTCTGCGATCATAGTCGGCCATGGTGAGGAATGACCGAGATTGAATTGATGCGGTCAAACGTGAAAGTTTGCGATGTTGCGCAGGGCTGGCTACAACAAACGCGAACCAAAAGGTGACGACCAGCTTGAGCTTCAATGGTGTAAGGTTGTGGCTAGGTAGGTCAGAAGGTGGCTCTGGCTCGGCGCGCGGTCACAGATTCAGGACGGTGTTAAAAGTGGGACTATCCGTAAGTGCCCCATAATTCTGACGCCGAGCGGACGGGCAAGGCAGGCTTGGTTGTATGACCTCCAAGTTCAACCCCGGTCTCTCCTTTCACTGCCTGTGAATGCCGGAACATGAATAAAATACACCAGAAATGTTTTGGCCTCCTCTATTATGGCTCTGTTCCACTACACCAAGTCTTTCTTCGATCGAAATTCAGTTCACGTACTTCCTCACAGCAATTGACTTCGCATGATTTCATGTATCACGAACTGACCGTCATTTCCGTCTTCCATAAATTGATACATGAGAATTATGTCCTGTATTGAGTATTTTGCAAGCCGATAACTTACAAGAAAGGCTGTGATCCCATGGATAGCAAAACAGTCCTGTTGAATCATGTGTGGTACCACACAGCATCCTGCCAACGCCTTGAAACACCAGGTCAAAAGCAATGCTAAATAAACATAAACTCAAGCAAAAGCAAGCCCAGTCGGATTGCCACAAACAGTATCGGGCCTGACAGGTTCACACCAAATAGAAACGCATATCTCAATCCCTAATAGCCCAGCAGAATCTTGATGAGCATGGCAATCAGCACACTCACCAATGCCACAATGGCGTAGTCTATCCACAAGGGAATGCCGTCGTCCCGGTCAAAGTCTCTCGCCCGCTGTACCACGGCCTGGGCCACGGGATCCGGGACGACTGGGACCGTCCTCGTGGGTTGCGGGGCACCTTGCGCCGGTTGGGCCGGTATCGAGGGTGCCGAGGCCTGGACTGGCGGCGCTTCCCTCTGTTGTGGAACCATAGGAGCAGTCTGCACGAAGCCCTCGGCCAACTGTGCCGACTCGGTGTCTTCTTTTCCACCTGCTTCACCCGACTTGGCCTTGGCGTTCTTCTCCATCTCATCCCGAAATCCCATCTTGAGCTCGGCGGGCACTTCGATCTCTGCCCTGCTGCTGCTTCCGTCGGCGGCAGCGGCGGCATCAAGCTCCTTGCACCGATCGACAACCTCGCGCATGATTTCTCCGTTGGAGCGGGCGCAAGCGGGGCAGGTCCAAGACTTGGACTCTGCCGCGAGACTACGGCGGACATTGTCGCTCGAGTTGAGCCCGCCAATCTGGCCGCTGGCATCCGTCTCCATGAAGGACCGCAGGGCAACAATAGCGGTGCGGACGCCCCAGGCCGGCTGCCACGTCTCCTCGTGGTGGCCCGAGATGCTCAGGCAGATTTCGCGGTTGGCCTCGAACCGGCCAGAGGGCGTCGTGAAGCGGAAGGAGGGCGGCCTCAAGGGATATGTTGGCGGCAGCACAATGCGCCCATGATAGATGCCCTCGGCAAAGGCGGAATTTGGGGGCCCTCGGAGGGTAAAGTGCCACTCGAACAGGTCCGACTCGAGAGGCTCTGCTGTGTAGTCTGGACTTGGGGAGCTGCTGAGTTCGGCGGCCTCTTTCACTGTACGACGGGGGAGAATAAGCATGTCAGTCTCATGATAGCTTGAAGTGAGACTGCTCTAGGGACCTACTGATGCGCCTCATAGTCGGCGACTTGGAATTCAGCTTTGCGCTCGCCATCTTGGCGGTTACGAGTGAAGAGTCCCCGCCTTGCCGTGTCCGTGATGTAGAAAGTCCGGAATGACGTCGAGGGGAGATGCGCTGGTGCTACCAGACAAGATGGTGCAAACGTAAATACTGTCGGTTCGGCGACTCGATATCTAACAGGAGGGCGGATGGAAAAGAAGGAAGGAAGGAGTCGAATATTCTCTCAAATTGTCGAATAGAATCTGCTTGTACGAGAAGAATATCGTCCGTCAAAGAATAGTCCGCGGCTTCAAATGCATGTGGCTGTTTGAGAGCTTGTCGAGCTTGTGGGAGACCACTGCGCCCACGTTGACACGTAGCTCGAGAACTGGGGGGCATGGATCGCCACTAAAGTCGGAAGGCACAAGCCAGCAGCTCGGCGTTCCTCGTTCCAGGCCGCTGGAGATTGATGATGAACCATGTCTAGTGGAAAGACTCAGGCACAATCATAGCGGGGAACCCCTGTACCTACTTACATTACATGCAGCGGGAGATGCCATTGATGTCTACATAGTAAAATGTCCCGTTGCTGGGAATTAGTATTAGTATACCATACTACCAGGCAGTCGACAATTATTCAAGTGAAAACATACGTTCTCCTTTCAATTCTTCTATGAAACGTGTATACATGTCGAGTGCCACACGCTGATGCCTCGAAAAAACCCAAATCTTCCAAGTCATGGCTTTCTTTGAACAGTGCAAATGGGTATCTCGTAAAAAGCAGACAGATCCTTAACCGCATCAAAACCCTCGGTCATATAAACTTCCTCCTGGACACCGGCGTAAATGCATATGTGATGTTTTTGGGGCCCAGCAAACAAAACCGAATGTACGCTATGGGCAATCAAGTAGAAAAGAAGACAGGAAATGGCCATGTCTCATTTGCTCTTGTAAATGGTGAGATGCATGTTTTTCCTGCGTTTGATACAGTTGGCAGTGCCGTGTGTTTCCAATCGCGTGGTAGTTGTTCCAGCGCAGGGCATGTCGGTTGACCTCGACTTCTCATTATGAGAACCCCCTGAACAGGTCAAGAACATTACTGACCCTCATGATGCTCGACCTCAGCCTCCAAGTCCATGTCCATGAGATCAGCGGAGCTTGAAGTAGCCTGAGATGCCTTTTCGATGGGTCTGTGCATCATAAAAGGCGAAGGACCACCAGTGCGCTCCTGCATCTCAGGAGACTTTGCGATATCCTCGCCGGCGCCTTCCATATCCACGTCTGTGGCTTGGGCCGTAGAGTCCTGGCATCGCAAGTCTTCCATCGACTTTCGTAGACGCCCAACTTTAGGGGGCTCCGTATTCAAGTCGGAATCTTGGGTCCAGGTCATTGGCTCTTGCTCGTTCGGTTGATACGAAGTGACCGGATCAGTGAACGGCATGTCCATGTCGCGGGTATCCATGGAGTCAATAGTGGCATTAGAAGATGTAACACTAGACTTTCGCTTTCCCATGGCCGGAGTGGTTTTGTAGTAGGAGACCTCGGGGATGGCATCGATAGTCTCTGCAGTCAGAGGAGTGGGTCCTGATTGTTCCATGGATAGCTCATTCTGGAAAACCTTGTTGTCGGCACGCACAAATGTCTGGAATGATGAGTTTTAGCTCTGTGGCTTTTCCTAGCACTGAAGAGTGAAGAGAACATTGTACTTACGCGCAGAGCCTGCGACAATTGCATAGGTTCAGCACCCAGAGCAGCCTCGGAGGCATATATCATGATGGGGTGCTTGGATTCGCTTCCAGCCGCGATTGACACACTTTCAGCATCCGTTTTCTGCAATTTCATGTTAGTCGCTTCTAAGAGAGAAACTGCGTGGTTCTTACCTCGATCGAGATTGGATTCTTCTCCTGAGCGGCGTACACGAGTCTCCACCATTGCTCGAGCGGCTCGGTTTGGTCACCAACCTCGATAAGTCCGCGTGCTCTTCGGGTGCAGACATAAGTTATCTCATTGGTCGTCGCAACACCCGAGAGCAGGAATCTGTGGGTTGGATTCCATTGGTCCGGCTTGTAGACCTGGGGTCGGTCCGGGACAATGTACTTGTCCACGAACTCTTGTGGAGCTTCGTCTTCTCTGATTGTAAGCCGCACCGAAAAATGATCGATACCTTCGGTCAGACGCTCCCGACGATGCTTGATATCTGAAAGACCAGTCAGCAACCGTAAGCCATATATGTGTGGAAGAAGTATCACCATCCAAATCAGAGTCGATTCGATCAAGTTTCGCTCGGGCCAATTGTATGGCATCCTCGCCGAGCTTTTGCAGCTGTTGTTCCTCTGTGCTTAGTTCGTACGCACAATCTCCGCTATGTATGAGTGCGATGCCTTCCAATGTCGGGGGGATACCCTTGGCAAGCTGTTGCTCCGTATGACGTAACTGTGCTAACTTGTGTTGTCTGACAATAAGACCGGCGGCTTCGTTGATCGTCTTTTCCCAGCAGTCGCGGCTGGCGTGTGGCTTTCCATCAAACCAGTTTCGTACGCCACAATCAGTCTCTCCATTGCACGCCAGAACTTTCTGCTCTCGTCCATCCAGTGGTCTCAGAGCAGACCTTAGAATATGCAGCTTTTCCTGGATATGGAGGGCAGTATCGCGTCGGCTTTCCATATAGCGGTCGAGATAGAGGGTCAGCGGTATATCACATGGCTTGCAGAGACCATAACCTCCAATTCTAATGGCAAGAATGCCACCAGTCTCTTGAAGAAATGCCATGTTTGAATCCGCATTCGGGAATTGATCTTGGCAGAACGCATCGGTCCAGAAAATGGTGTCAAGCGCATTGTAGAGACTGGTAACCCACTGGTTCTGTCCGTCAGCCAGAGGGATGGTCAGGAAGTCGAATAGGGCTGTTTCACCACTGTCCTCGTCATCCTGCTCGACAGTGGCACTCTTCTTGGCACGCTCGGTTCTGGCAATGCTCATAAAGGGCTTGAGGGCCATGTTACCAGTCTCCTCAAACTCGGTCTTCAAAGCAGCAAAGAAAGCTTCCTCAGTATCGACACTAGCTCTGCCAGCACCATGATCCGGATCGAGGGCTGAAGACACGGCCAGACTATCAGCTGAACCGTAGGCTCGGTCAGTGGTGTCGAGAAAAGCAATCAAACGATGCAACTCTTCATAGAAGTCGGGGTGCGGAATCGAAAACGCATCATTGTGGTGTGTTCCTACGTCGAGTGAAAGGTGTTCAGATTGTCGGCCACCTTGAGGCACGATGGACTTGCCCTCCCACCAATCGTTCTCGTAACCATAGCTTCGCGGGGCGTCTCCGCTGGACAGGAGAGCATTCTTTGCCATGGGAATATGCGACAGAATTGTGATGATTGCTCCTAGGCGGTGGTCCTTGCCTGCTTGAAGGAAGGCAGGGGCTGGATGGTTTCGCTTTCGGCCGGAGGGGGAAATGACAGGCTTCTGTTGACTGTTGAGGTTGTCAAAAGCCTTGGTCGGGACCATTGCCCACTGGTCTTGTTCATAGTCAGATCGTGTAGCTGGTCCAAACTTTGTCTCGTTCAAGTCGCAGCCAATGATGCCTGACTCTTGGGGTGGAAGGCCGGATTCGGCGGCGGACTCGGCAAGGGCGCGCTGTAGGTCAGCATCCTCATCGGCTTGAGTGGTAGGCGCTCCTGCACACGGGGTGAATTAGTTCCAGTCATGGCCAAAGACGTCGCCGAGAAAAGGTTCTAGAGAGCGCTTTGGGTTTGAGAACTTACCCATCGGCGAGCGGTTGTTGGCACGCGAGGGGGGACGGGTTGGGGCAGTACTGGTGGTGTCAAAATGACTGGTGGTGACATCAGGACCCTGTACGTTGAACTGAACACCAGCAGCATTCTGGCCGCCGTCACGATCGGCAGACCAGACACTGTCGTCCCACTTGTACTTGGATCCGCCGGTCGGATTATCATAAAACTCGTTGGCAGCGCGGCCGACATCGAGCTCGTTGCCCTTGAGGCGGGCGATGGCCTCCTCTCGGCCAAAGGACTGTGCGGTGATGTCAATGAGGTACTGGATAGAAGCCTCGTCGGGCTCCTGGGTCCACGCCATGATGGGCGCCGAGTCGGGAACAAAATGGTAACGAGAGACCTTGTGTCATAAGATGGAGGGCGTTCGCGAAATTGTTGCAGATTTGCAGGAGGGTGGTTGAAAACCAAGGTGCAAGAGGGAGAGAGCTGTCCACGATGACTACCTAAGCAGGAAACTGAGGTACAGCTCACTCGGTAGGTTTGGACGTCGATGCAGGGATGGTACTACCTACGTATGTGTCTGGGGTGGGGACCTATTTTGGGTCCGGCGCAATTCCGCGCTTGTCGTTCAGCGGGGTGGGAACCGACACAATCGCTATCTACAAACACACAACAAGTAATGCACACAGGCTATTTCTACAACATTTTCGATTTCTTGTATTTTAAACACCACGTCTTGAGCTGTGATCTAAAGAACAACTTACGGCACCGCTAGGCAAGCAGACAATGAACGTTGATCGGTTTCCATTAATTTATTATCTTCTGTGGTTCAGAGCCTAAGTATCGTTGCTGCTTCCATGATTGTCAGATCGTGTCTTGGGGTTTCGCTGATGTTACGTACCGCGTGTGGTTCCAAGAGCCGCTGGGACTGGGTCTCATGCGTTTTCCCATTCCTTGAGGCTGCCGTGACTTCTTAAGCTTGGTATACGTGTATGCTAACCATGGAGTATTTTTCGTCATGCCAATATACGTACCGCCTACAAGCTCCCTCAGCCTCCAACCTGATGGGCTACGTACCTAGGTATGCTATGGCTTCCAGAATTCATCGATAAGCTAAGATAACCTTAATTTTGAAGATCTTCCCACCCCTCATTCATCCCACTTTGACATGCCGCTGCGGCCCATGGGCATTTAGTTATCGCTTGGCCTTGTTCTTATTGGGCAACCTTTTTTTCTATGTCGGATGTCTGCAAGAGTTTAAACCACCAGCAACGCCCGTGCCTAGGACTCGATCATACTCGTCGCCTCGTGAGGTGCGTTGTCTTCTCAGAGAATGGAACATGGGAACGATAGTGGTCCTTCCAAACCTGTACAGAATCTCACACTTTCCGACCTTGTCTTCTCCTCCCAAGCAAATCATAACTTTTCTCGCATCTTGACCGACTTGAAAAGGTCCAATCTGTCCATTACAAATCGCCTGCAGTCTGTCAAGCAGGATGCAACGTTTGTCGCGCATGTGGCTGCAGCATATGGTCGGCCCTTGATCGCCAACGAGCGATGCGGGAGCTGGTACATCCCTCCGGCGTCAAAGGCCGGCTCTGCCTATTTCAAAAGCACCGATGGCCATGCTGGTCAATGGAAGTTCTCGACCCGGCGGCTCAATTTACATCTCCTCGATATCATAAGCCAAAATGACGGCTGCATCATTGCCGACTCGACGAGGCGTGGCAAGCGCATGCCCGATGCTTTGAGCAAGACGATTCCCATTTGGTGCTGCGTGCTCAATCGTGTGCTCTTCCCTAACGACCAAGCCAGACATGGCTTGTATACACCACCCAATGCTGTCTCGGCATCCGAGCATGCTCAGATGGAAGCTCGCATACCTGAATTTGTCGAGTCATTCAAAAGTCTTGGACTCGACATTGCCCCATTGCAGCAGATGCAAAAGCCTCTGCGACCCATGTGGATCACTCAGGACTCCCAGCTTGTCGAGACCGACACCATCTTCGAGGAATACCACCCGGTGATCTGCTGTACAAGTTCGCGGAGAGTCGTCGGCACAGAGATGAGCGAAGGCGGGTACATACAGGGAGCAGGCGACGACACGGAGAACTGGGCTCTTGGCTTGACAGCGCCCATCTTCTGGTCCAACGAGGAGGAGCTGTTATCAACTCCTGAAGCACAGCTGCCTACGCTGATCGAATCACTTGTAGATGCGGCATCCAAGGGGTCATCTGTACAAAAGCCGCGGCAGATTGCTCCTTGCCTATCAGTTGCTCCTCTCACGCAGGTATATTCTGCCTCCGATTACAGCTGTGTAATCTCCCTTCCACCCAAGACTACCGATCAGTCAATATGGGTACAAGGCCCGGCACATATGGACGTTGGCCTTGGTAAGCACAAAGCAGCAAGTCGGAACCTAAGATCTGCTCTGCCGCAGATTTGCGAGTTTGCCAAGTCTGCTCTGAAAGCTTCAAAAACAGGCCGTCCAGACATCCTCGTCCTCTGTGAGACTGGCAAAGATTTGTCCATCGGAGTAAGCCTGGCACTACTGTGTCAGTTCTTTGAAGAGGATGGAAGCCTTGCTAGTTTGGAGGACACCAAGGACATCAACAAGGGCGTCATCAAGATCAGGTTGAGTCGGATCATGACGGCTTTCCCTGAAGCCAACCCGAGCAGAGCGACATTGCAAAGTGTGAATAGTTATTTCATGGGCTAAGCCTCGATGTCTTCGGGGGTTTCTTGGATTGCCTGGATAAATACAGTCAAAAGTGCGATGCTAATGAAAACAAAATTGAGAGATCTGAAAGCAGAATAGCTACTCAACTGCGCGTGCCCACTTCCATGGGAAGAACGGTGACGCCCAATACCATTGAAGTGTTCCGTTCTATAATCAAGACAGATACCTCGTACTAGTGTCGGTTATGCCGAATCGCACCTTGCCTTCGCACAAGATTTATGATACAGATTGCTAAAGACACAGTACCCGGAACGTTAATCAATAGATCTTGGAAAATTCCAGGAGACCCTCAAATTTTTCTGCAAAGTGATCACGGTGACAGCCCGTGAAATTAGAAACGCGGTAAGCACAGGCTGCAACTTATACCGAATGGACTTCGGCCTAGCCCCACCGAAGCTGAATAGTCTCTGTATACTACGGCGTACAGCACTACATTGCAAACATAACTCCTTATTTAGCAGAGCGGTGTATAATCAGTCACCCGACGACTGATTAAGTCTGATTGGACGTTAATAGTGTAACCAATGTGGTTGAATATTGTTAAGTCTCATTGGCTTGATGTTTGTTCATTTCATTTGTGGTATTGAATTGCTTCAAGGTTCTCGTTGACTCTAGCTGCTTCGAGAAGCTTCCATTAATTATACTGGGAGGGAGTCGCGGCACGAGGGCATATTTTTGTCTTGAGCTTTTGGAGTTGGAAGGACCAACGTAACAGACCAACCTGTCAACTAGTACAAAATTGAAAACCAAAGGCAACCACAGTCAGCAATCTTTTCTTCACCTTTTGGAGTTGTCGCAACCCAACTCTCAATTTCAAGCTCTTTTCCACCTTCTTGGGCACGAGCTAGACCAGCGTAGGCCGTCACGGGAGCTAAATACGGACGCACTTTACCTTAGTAGGAGGGGCATTCCATGCTGGAGTAACACACGACGGGACCCCGCAATCATCGTCATCGTTGCAGCTCCCAAATTCCCGCCCAGCTGCCAGGACCAAAAAGAAGTTACTATTCACAGCCTGGACGATATTCCCAGCTGTTCCAAAGCGGATTCCAGAAAATACTCGAAGAGAAAGGATCCAGCCGATTGACTTTTGTGATTGGCCGACAGGATAGCAACTTGGAAAATCACTGTCGATCAGCTGTTTCTATTTCCCTTTGCGGTCAGGACCAAACATTCCGTTCGAGACCATACCCAACTCTTGCGCCCCAGCTCAACCCAGATCCCGCCTATCTGCGTCATTAGCGGGCAACTCTGCCTCGACCCGACGCTCTACCACGCTCAACTTCCCGAATCTTCCACTGCCGTGGGGCAACGGCCGGGCGTCCATCGCTGCATCTGCAAGAGACACAAGAGCTCGGCTCACTCACGCGAGGAACACCTGATTCACCTTCTTCCTCTTCGTTTCCCATTGTTCTGCAGCTAAATAGTCCATTCTTCTTTCTGGACCACAGACACACTATACCTTCTTGCAACAGCAAGCTTGTATTTGATCAACCTCGACTTTACACACCATCTATAACTGGTTACATTTGATACCACCCTCACACAGATACAAACTCAATTTCTACATCACACCAATATCGTCCTTTTGCATAGGACCAAAACTTCACAATGGTCAAGGAGACTAAACTCTACGATCAGCTCGGCTGCAAGCCCGAGGCGACACAAGACGAGATCAAGAAAGCATATCGGTGGGTAGTACCTGTCGCATACAGACGTCTTCGCCGGAAGCAGAAAGCGTGCCGGTATTGTGGGAGGCAAGATTCGCAACTGGAATTTGTTTTGCCTTTGACTATACTTACTTGCTTTCGTTGCCGGCTGGGCGCCTGTCCCTATATTCGCAAGGTAGTAATGCTAACCATTCTCTCACAACAGGAAAGCCGCACTGAAATGGCACCCCGACAAGAACAAGGACAGCCCGCAAGCCGCTGAGCGGTTCAAGGAATGTTCTCAGGCATACGAGATCCTGTCCGACCCCGAAAAGCGAAAGACGTATGACCAATTCGGTCTCGAGTTCCTCCTCCGCGGTGGTGCTGCCCCTCCGCCCGGCGAGAATCCCTTCGCCGGTGCGGGCGGCGGTGGCGGCATGCCCGGAGGCTTTGGAGGCTTCGACTTCGGCGGCGCAGGCATGCCTGGAGGTGGTGGCGGCGGCGCCAGAACATTCCACTTCAGCACGAATGGTGGTGGCCCGGGCGGCTTCTCTTTCAGCAACCCCAACAACATCTTCGCAGAGTTCATGCGCCAAGGCGGCGGAGGTGGAGGCGCCGCCGGTCTTGATGACGATGACCTGGCTGGCTTCTTTGGCGGCATGGGCGGCGGCATGGGCGGCGGTGGCCGTCCCCGCATGCGCACCAGCTACAACGGAGCCGGAGGTGACCCCTTTGGTGGTCGCGGCCACCGCGAGGCAACCCCCGAAGTCACGACAGTCGAGCGGGCGCTACCACTCACTCTTGAGGAGCTCTACAAAGGCGTCACCAAGAAGATGAAGATTAAGCGCAAGACATTCGACGAGGCTGGAAAGAGAACCACCTCCGACCAGGTCCTCGAAGTTCCCATCAAGCCTGGCTTGAAGAAGGGCAGCAAGATCAAGTTCAAGGGCGTCGGAGACCAAGAGGAGGGCGGCCAGCAAGATTTGCACTTCATCGTTGAAGAGGTAAGCCACCCAAATGCAAAAATATGACAATCATGAATATGTGCTAACGTGTCACTCAGAAACCTCACCCGCTCTACGTTCGCGACGGAGATGATCTGATCCACACAGTCGAGCTTCCTCTCAAGGATGCCTTGACCGGATGGAAGCGGACCGTCACGACCATCGACGGCAAGCAGTTGACCCTCGACAAGGCCGGCCCGACGTCGCCTGGTTCTACCGACTCCTACCCCGGCCAGGGCATGCCCATCTCGAAGAAGCCCGGTGAGAGGGGCAACTTCATCATCAAGTACAACATCAAGTTCCCCACTAGCCTCACGGCCCAACAAAAGCAGGAGCTCAAGAACATTCTATAAACTTATTTCCCCGGTAGTCATTTAGTATGTGTGTGAAAGCGTTGGATCAAGGGAGGGCCGCGTTCAAGATCCCGACTGGCGTTCCAGGATTTGAAAAATTTACCGGCGTTGGTGGTTTATGCATTTTATATATTTTTCACTGTTCTTTTTATTCCCAAACGAAGAGACGAAACAACATGATCAATTTTTTTTTTTTTTTTTGAGCGATGCTGCAGGCATGGAATGATCGCCCTTATACAGGTGGAACTATTTCATCATTTTGTCTTTTTGCCTCGATGATGAAAGAGACGAATCAATAAAATTTTACATATTGCGTTCAACCTGATTTCTTTTTTCTATCGTGACATGGCTTGACTTTTATCTTGATGTATGGGGACTCTTTCATCGACATGTACTACAGCACTACCGACAATATTCACGATTAGTCACATGGGATACAACTTTTCGTTAAAGTCAAAATAATCATCACACTATCCGACACAAATGGTTGCAAAAGTCAGCATAATTACGATGAAATCACCAGTCAACTCTGAGAAATAAAGAATTCTGAAGAAATCGAGTTTTATTCTCGACCAAAAAAGTCAAGGCCCATGTGCAACCTAAAACGCCCTCTATCTAGAATACTGTGCAACCGCGGGACAAGTTGACCATGAATGGGGGTGTTGCTCTATGTATATCCGCCGAGCCATTCAGGCTGGCCGCCTGTCTCGTAAATGCAGGCCTCAAAAATTCCAGTAACCTGCTTGCTTCACCTTGGCCTGAGATGCCGTATCAACGCCGCGTTTCGTCCGGCGCTATGCATATGTTAAAAGTAGAAATAAAAATAATGGCGAGACAAAGGTTGTGAAGATCTCGCCGAGGGTTGTGAAGATGTCGCGCTGTGTGACCCTCTTTGGTGATTCGCCGACTAGGACTCCTCGTCGTCACTGCCGTTCTCCTCCTCTTCATCCTCCTCCTGCAACTCCTCATCTGTGCCGGAGCCAAAGTCGAAGTCCTCCATGTCTTCGTCTTCATTCCAGAAGTCATCATCTGCGTCCTTCATGACCGGCGGTGCCTCCTCAATGCTAGTCGGCATGACAAAACCGGCAGGAATGTCCTTCTTGGACCGCTCGACGCACTCGGCGGCCTTCTTGTTGTACTCGGCGCGGTTGTCGCGGTACATGACACCGGCGTCGACATGCGCGGGCGAATTGATCTCGGGATCGTCGAGAAGGAGGAGGATGGACCGTAGCACGGACTCGACACCTTGAAGGGGCGACCAGCGCTCACTTGCGGCTTCGCCTGACATGAGGTCCTCGCCGGGCTGGTGAAGGATGGAGATGCATACGCGGCCATCAGGGTACACGTTGGGGTGGTAGATGGGGATCTGGAATCGGAAAGTGGGAGGAGCGTACGGATACTCTTCCGTGAAAGTCATCTCGGTCTAATACGAGAGTGATTAGCAATCTTGCTGCAGAGCATGGGAATAACTTCATCGGAAGGTGCGGATTGTAGTCAAGCGCGCGCTTTGGACGTTTCTTACCTTGAGATAAGCATTCTTGAAAGCGCTGTCCTGGTTCAAGACGATGAGACCGATATCCCAGCGGAAGATATTGTCGCGGATAAGGTCAACATTCAACCACTTTTCCTTTTGTAGTTGCTGCAGCTCCGACATCAACCGCGCAGCGGCACCTCCGGCCTTGGACATGATGAAGGATGTCTGATGTGTCCGGACGGAAGGTCGGGAGAGTGGTGGGGTTTGGTCTTGAATGTGACGAAACTGGCGAGCTGAAGTTATATCAGACGGTCTTCGAAGGAGTTCGAGTCTCGAGTGTTGGGGTGTGGGTGTTCAAAAGTGGTGATGGACCGGCCCGTGATCTTGTTTAAGTACCCGTGTGGCCGGAATCGCAGAATGGTTGGGCCAAGTGGAGTTGGCGACAATACCAAAGTCAAGAGAAGAATGATCGAGGGAGTAAGAAAGAGAACAAGAAGGAAGCAACCGCCTGAGGCTATTGTAAGCCGGACAATCGAGGTGGAGATGACGGGATTATTGTTGTTTCGATTCTTTCTTTGCACAAAGCGATTGTGGTGTCGTCCCTCTTTTTCTTGAATGAACCTGAAGGGCCGAACCTTGACTTCCTGACTGAGATTCCCGCCGTCGATGCCGGTGCCGCTGTCGTCACCTAAAACTGGATTCTGCAAAGGACTGGTGTGGTTGTCAACTCAGAAAGGCTGGTTCCTTTATTAGGGAGATTTGGGGGGGGGGGTTTAAAATGGTGTCACACAGGCCCCAGTCTCGAGTTCCAGTTGGTCCCAGCAGTGAGCAAGGGATCCGCGGGGTGGCGCGAGATTGGGAGGTTGCTAGGCAGGGAAGGCACGCACCTGAATCGGCGCTCCGATCCAGTGTGCAGCTGCCCTTTTGCGAAACCATGAAATGAAGCCTTCGATTTTCACTGCTCAGTGCCCCCAGCCATTTGATAATACATTCGCTACTGTACACATGTGCAGTCCGTAGCCGATTTGCTAATGTAAGAGTTGAAGGAACATGCATCAAGTAAGTACTCGAGCGGCACTGGCCTTGGAGTACTTTCTCTTGTCTCTGTCTTACTGTACCGCCGCATTGATACATGGGCGCACTCGATGCAGTCAAGGCACTGCGATGCGTCCTGCCCGACAAACCTGAGCGCAGCCGGTTTGTACCGGCATCTAAACTCGACGCCAAACCCTGCCAAATGCCGTCCCGATCAGGCATTCCATCACCACCTGGTTGACCACATGGAACGGGTGCATACGTGGGAAGGGGTTTGTCGTCTCCCCCGACTGACCCCCTGACTCGCATGGGACGTCTCCAAATGGCAAAAGATGTTGCGCACTTCTTCCTGATCCCTGGGGAGCATCAATCTGCCCTGGGACTCGAAGCATTCAGCCGACAAACATATCATCGCATCCCATCTTCGTCCAAACATCGCAGCATTATGCGAACGGCGCTTAATCATTCCTTGCTCTGCCGGGATATCGTCGCAGTGCGCCAGATCATTGACAGGGGCGTTATCCCGCTGCATTTGTATCTGGCACTGGCATTTGCCCTCTGCTTAAGGAGTATGTAGTGGATTCACAGCCAGCTGTCAATGATCATCACTTCTCTGGTCGATGCTGACCGCCAGTAACGCAGTGAGATTGAACAGTTTACTGCCCAACTACCAGTCGGCTGCACGATAACGTAGGTGTTGGCCGTCTTGTGGCGAGCTCTCACTCGCCGGCACAAAGCTTCTTCGCGGGGACCTGAATCAGACATCGCGGCAAGGCCGGTAAGCATAGGTAACCTAAGTTTTTTATTCTACCCTAGAGGGCGCATGACCTGGTCCGTCCCGCAAGCTGAGGAAAGACCCGGTATCTACCGAGACTGAGAGAAGAAGCACTTATCATTTAGATATCGATACAGAATTGGATTTATTGCAAGATCCTATCAGTGCAGTCTTGGATCAGGCATTAAATGATCTACTTGACCTCATAATGTCATTAGATGATCATATAACCAGCCATATGTATAGAACATGCTGGGCACAGATCGCAACCCCGTTATGTGCACATCCGGGAGATGAATGATGTTTCTGTGAAATGGACGTCGTTGCAGCAAAAGCACGTATAGATCCATGCTTGTATTCTCTTGCCAGTATGACATATCACAGCTGATCTTGAACCGGACATATCTACGTGATGGACTCACATAAGCTGCCCAGGCGTTGATGCTTGCAGTATGCAGCTGATGTAATGCCAATTCGATGTGCAGCAGGGTGTGCATGTAGCAACAATCTTGGAGGTCATACTTGATATATCTCGCCTTACCTATGTATGAATCACTAGGACAATCGACCGCATGTCGGTTTATATCTATCAAGTCCTCGCAAAAGCTTTCTACACATATGCGGTCATTACGCATGCCTGGCCATTTTGTGGTGTCGATGTTGTTAGAATAGAGCCTCGTTTTCAAGCGCCCGTGTTGTGATTGTGTTCGCCCTGGAACAAAGACATCGCCGATCGCTGGTCCCGGATACCGCATTCATGTCATTTTCATCTGACAGAGCCCACTGCTGACAAGAGCTGAGCAATGCGATGACTGCTCAGTAACAAAACAATCGAATGCCGATTTCAACGGGCACGCGCTGTGTATACCCTGGAAACTATGGCCCATGAAGACTACGAATAACGGAGTTTGCAATGACATCTCGATACATCGTGGGTCCATGCATTTCCCCGGAACAGATATAATTCTCTCCACTTGTAGTTCTAGTCCTGATTTAGATGAGAACGAGTCGAGATGTTTTGTCTGACATGAATAAGCTTCACTTGAGCTCCAGGCCTGGAGATGTGAAGCAGAAGCTTGGGCCATGTATAGACCTCAGCAATGTTACAGCCTTCCGTGTTCGGGGTTAATTACCGCGGCGACAGAGCCCGCCCCCAAAAACGACAGGCGAAACAAACATGGAAAACATGGTCAACTCCCTACATGGTCTAGGCAATGCGCATATGTAGATAGGCACAGACAGATGAGTTGCTGAGAGGGTTGGCCTCGTTCCGGCAGAGATTTCGAGTCGCGACCGTGGCCAGGGAAGAGATGTCTCTCTGCCATTGGTCGCACAAAGATCTCTGTAGCACCTCAATTCGACAGATTGATTGAAAGTTCCAGGTTCCTGGGAGCAAACCGGGTATCGGCCAATATGGGCTCACTCATGATCCCATGTGCGCAACGATTCGCTCGCGTCGAGGCGCCGACGGTCCTATCATCGGAAAGCAGGGTCTCGACTGAGTTGGCGGAACACGATGCGAGGTTGCCGAAATATGGAGATCGGATAAATGAAGATGGACGGAGAGAACCAGATTTGTGATCACATGGAAATCTGGAGACCGGCCCTAGATTGATGGGAAGAAGATGATGGCACGATATAGAATATGCCACGATTGCGCAGAATAAGGCGATTTGGATTATCGGAAAATAAGTCCTGCCAATTCTCGCAAAGAAGCCATTCGAATTGACGAAGCTCTGAAGTGCGGACTTGTCTTGTCAGCTTTGCGCTCTCAGAGTGAATGAATGAAACGTGATACAAAGAAAGGACCAACCCGGTGCTAAAAGGGAAATCGAGGAAGTCTTTTTTGGGTTTGGGTCCCGGCGCGAACGAGGAGCGGGGGTGTGCATCTAACGAGACGGGTCATCGTGGGAGAGAAAGCGTGGGACGTGGAATCCAGCCCACAGCCAAAGTGCAGCAGTGGAAGCGGGCGTTAGGCAGGCGCCCAGCCTGACGCGTGGGCAGAACAGCGCAGATGTGCTGCAGTTGCACCGACCCTGAGGTTCTCGGCTGGACCTGTTAGTCACACACCCCATGAGCCCCACCCTCCCCCCGTGTGTCTCCTGTGATTTGTTCCCACCTAGCCCCAGCCCAGTCCAGTCTGATCGGTCGGCCCCCCCCCCAAGACCCAAGAGCCAGCAGCCAGCCCAGCCCAGTCTGCCCAGTCCAGTCCTGTCTGGTCGGTCGGTCGCTCTCAGTCCCCTCTCCCACTCCCACTCCCACTCCCGCCCCCATCCACATCGCCTAAGGACCGCACCTCAGGCCCCCGACACCTCCTCAGCTTTCCTCTCCTCAACATCAACCGCCAATCCTGACGGCTTCGACCAACCTAACACCCACGAACGCCAGCGACGACCCCAGCGACACCCGATTTACGCTGTCGGCGCTCTCACGAACATCTACGATCTTTTTTTGACCATCAAACACCGCCGCGGGCCAATTGATTTTGTGCATGCGGGTTTTCAGAGGTGTTTGAAATTGCCCACAGCCGGTCGCCAGATCGCGCGACGACTCGCCACCCCAACAACCTCACGACTTGACGACCACCTCTGTCTTCGCGCTCCATCGCCTCTAATCCGCTGACCTCGAAATCTCATTCCTCATCGCCTGCTCCGCCGCGCGACGAACTTTTTTTTTTTTTTTTTCGTCCCAGACGCCCTCCGGAACTGGCTCGCTGATCTCCGCGATTCCGCTGGCTGCCGTTGCCGAGACTGCACGAGAGATATCCACTCCACTCCTGGCCCAGGCACAGCCAAAAGCGTTGACCCTCACAACATCACCTCCAGGCTCGAAATTTTTTCCTCTCTCGCAGGGCAATTGCAGCACGCTCACCAAACCCGCCCACGCCATTGCAAAAAGCCGGGAAGGCACACATTCTTTATCGATGGCGACAATGACCTTTCATCCTCAAACGCCTCAGAGCCCTTCGCAGTACTCGCCGTCAACTGCGGACCCGCACTCTAGTATGAATAGCTCCATGACATCAGTCACCACCGCCTCTCTGCCGACGCCCGCCCACAGCATCAACAACTGCGACTCGTCTCACGACGCAACCATGGTCGATGCCGACTCACCCAACAAGCGCAAGCGTCTTGCCGACGATACAGGTGACCAAGAGCAAAAGAAGGTACACCTCGAGGATCCTCGCAGACTTGGTATTCAAGACCTTCACTTGGATGTCGGCCCCAAATACCTTCTCTTGAGAACTCGTAAGGCATCCCTCTACTCTAACCACATGCGCCGCTGTCCATCCACAACCTCCTCTCTTTTCCTTGTCGCGTAAGACCCTGGCTGTCTTACCTTGTTACGTGAACCCCTCCGTGACCCCCCTTTATTAATAAAGAACTTTTTGGTTGACACTGCTCTCCTCTAGCCCATTCTGCAGCCTATCCTCGCACCTCAGATGACCTCTTTGAGAGGTTCGGCTTGGCCGACATCGCTGCCGAGGTTGCACGGGTAAAGCCGAATGGCGAGAAGAATGCGCTTAGGAAGACCTTCAAGGGGCACATCAAGACTCTTGGCATCAGCGGCGCTTGGGATGTCACCAAGAAGGAAATCGACGACCCCGAGGGATTCATGCACATGGTCAACGCACCCGAGGATGGTTGGTATGTCCACGAGGTTACCGGCAAGGAGATCCAGAGGGGCTTCTCGGATTTGGCTCTGTCCAACCTGACGCGCGCGACGACCATGGCCAAGGGTCCCATCTCCAAGCAAGTCTGGGACAGTTCGGTTCTCGGCGACCTGGCACCTGCCAAGAAGGTCAAGGACGGCGCCGCAAAGCCAGCAACTGTCGGCACACCTGCGGCATCAGCCACCCCTACCGTCAAGCCGAACAAGCTTCAGGGCGTGCAGGGCGACCGCCTGCAGCGAACTAAGAAGCGAAGCTACAAGGACTCGTCATTCGAGGGCTATGGTGGCGGATTCCCTGATGACGACGGTGCAGAGACCGGTTACTCTACAGGAGAGGGTGAAGATCGGTTGGCGAAGAAGCGGAGAAAACAGGTGAGCTCTGATCACCCATCCTTCTCTAGTTCTCTTGGCTGACCAATTGTTCACAGAATTCTGGCATCGCATCGTCATTGGGCGGAGGCATTCGCCAGGCAGTAAGATAAGAAAGATCAGGTGGTTTATGATACCCGGTCCCGAGAGGACCCAAAACAGTCGCAGCGATAATGGGAGGCAGGCTCTGTATTTTTCTCACATTGATGAGAGCCAGAGGGTTCAGAGGACAGTTTCTCTCCCCTCTACAGCGCTCCAGTTCATGGTTTTTGCATTTATTTGATTTTAGCAAGGCGTTGGGAGACTCTGATTCGCACAGAACCAAAAAGCAGCAACATGCACCAGATCACCTTGCCCGTCCTTTTCGCAGTCGCCGGACTTGCAGACAGTGGACGACGGAAGGTAAACAAAAAGGATGAAGAAAGTGTCTGGCAGTTGTAAATATTCTTTGATACATCAATAAAAAGAATCGTTAAGTAAATCATGGATATAAGAAAGTGTTTGACGGTCAGCAATATAACCAAAGCAGCTGAACCCAGCTTTAGCCATCTGCAGATCACTGCTGTCGATGCCGATATGCATGCCATGATATTGTGCGATCAACATACCAGACCGGTGCCAACAAAGCTGTATGGCCTTCGTCGTACCTCGGACTCGGAGCGGATATCTTGACCATCCGGAGAACAAACACGTGGCGAGCCAGAATCTCATGGTACCAACCCAACTTTTCTCGCGTGGTTCTTGTGCACGAGTGAGCAGCAAGAGTAACAAGATCGGCTCCCACGGATCCAGGTCGACAATACTCGTCCAGTGGTGTCGAGTTCTGGGACGGCCTTGGTCGATTTGGGAACACACACGCCTTGCGTATCATGGAGTACGAGTTGCCCCGGGGAGGAGCTTCTCTGTTCCCGTCGGAGTCTTGCTGTATACTGATCAGATTGTGCTCACCCTAAAGGTACGAGTCTGCGGCAACAGCTCTCACCATGTACTTTGAGCGGAACGGCAAAGCCAGTATTGTGCTCTCTGTAAACGACAAGGCGCCATTTTGAGGCCGCGCGATCTAGATCCAAGGAGCAGGCATCAGCTATTGGTCTTAAGACAAACAGGAAATGTTCTGTACAGCAGAGTGTAGACAAACAAGAATGCGAGAGCCTTTCTCATGGGCCTACTTCTGGTTGGGAAACTGTTGTACTCGATTTACGATAGACAAAAGACGGACAACAACTCGTAACGTATGGTTTCAAATATTGACTGACACTCTCGGTTTGTTCTCAAGAAAGCCTCACCCAACAAGACGAGGTCATCAGCAGTAATGGTACCAGGGAGATAGCAATACTGGAACTGTGGAAGGTGGATGCTTGCCCTCATTGACTAGATGCTGAAGGGCTGTCTTTGGACATACAGAAGTTATACGAAAAATGGTCTAGCGAATTGAAAGTAACGGTCTGATTCGATGGTGCCGACTCTCCAGTCAATGGAGGTATTATCTGCAGCAACCGTGATAAAAAGAACGGTATACTCAGCCACGGCCTCCACTTCTGCTGCGGCCATTCACTGGGGAACGAGCACTCGGTTGCAGTCACATATGGACGTAACAGCATGCACATCAGCACTGCTCATCGTGGAAACGAAGTCAAAAGCATGATCTGAATACAATTCCCACTGAACTTTTGCCATCTGATCCAACTAGCGATGCATCACTTGTGAATGGGCCGGTAGATGCAGGTGCACAGATTGTAAAGCCAAAATACCATGCCTGCCTTAGCACTGCCATGCCTACCCAGCCGTTACGCAACTACGCGTCTAGCGAAACCCTGAATGCGGTTAATCAGTGCCCACTTTCCCCCCCAAAGTGCATCCCAGTTTAGAGGGAACCAGGAACCTGAGCAAGCTTTCAGCGGACTCTGGACCGCCTTTCCCTCAACTCTAATAATCTAGGTCGACCTCTTCTCTTCTTTCATATATCCACCATCAAGCAAGCATTATTTTCAGCATCATCGCCTTCACGGTTTTCTCTGCGTGCGCCTCCTAGTATCATATTCTTCAGCATTTACGACTATGGCTATCTAGAATTCCTTTGCCTTTGTTGCCATTTGCCCTCCTTGAACTGACGTCAGGTTGCGGACCTCCCCTCCTCATGCTGCAACCCCACCATACATACATCGCGTACCACCTAGAAAGATAGCGACCATTCTCTTTCTTTTTTTGACTGCTCCTTCTTCATGTTGCAGCACAACTTTTTAATATGACAACGTTTCCCGACCACCATGGTTCGCTGGATGTCCCTAGTCCGAGCATCCATGGGGCCGACTACGGTCTGATAGGCGCCGGTTACCATGGCGCAGATTACCGAGACCCAAGGACTTCTTCGACTCAGTCTCTCACCCCATCTGACTACAACGAGGATGAAAAGCGCAAGCTCCTGCTCGTTTACATTCATGGTTTCATGGGGAACGACAACTCGTTCCAGAATTTCCCGTTCCACGTGCACAGGTTCCTCAGGGACCGCCTGCGCGAGACTCATGCCGTCCATACCAAGATCTACCCCAGGTACAAGACGTACAAGGCGATCGAGGTAGCACGAGACAACTTTAGCAGATGGCTCCAGCCGCACGAGTCTCCTGATACCGATGTTGTCCTTGTCGGGCACTCCATGGGCGGGTTGCTTGCGGCAGAAGTGGCGCTGATGGCAAGTCTGCTGGCTTCCCCTAGTGTTCAAGATATCGCAGACCAGCTAACCCGTGACTACAGCCCAACCAAGATAGAAACGACATCAAGATGTGTCAACATAGAATCCTTGGAACGGTCAACCTGGACGCGCCTCTGCTTGGCCTTCACCCGGGTATCATCACGTCCGGCATAGCGAGTCTCTTCCGCAAGAAGCCCGACCCGCCCAAGCCGCCTCAGGCAGGAGATCAAGGATCTTCTGGGGAAAGCTCTGCAGTGTCGCCGACGGAAGAGCCGTCAATAATCCCTCCAATGTCGCGACTTACAATGGACCCGAATTTCAACCCAAACTTTACCAACGATATCCGCTTGAAAGATCGCGGCTGGTGGAAGAACGTTGTCCATTTCGTGAGCAAACACAACCAAGAGGGTTTGATGGATGCTGCTACTAAGCACATTACATCTCACCTCGAATTTGGCAGTTGCTTGATGGACTACAACGGCATGAAAGTGCGGTACGAGAGTTTACGTCGACTGGAAGACGTCAACGATATAGAGAACCGCGGCATGCCACACGTTCCTTCACGTGTTCGATTCGTACAGTACTATACGGTCTGCCATGGTTACCCTAAGAAGCCAAAAGCCACAGATACAGAAGATTCCAGGCCGAAACAGCCCGAGGTATCTGAAAAGTCCGTGGCGATCGGCAATGACGGCACCAATGACGACCATCATGAACGTCGCAACGAACCTGCCAGTCCAGAAACCGAGAGCGAAGTCGGGAGTGATGATGAACCCTTGGATATACTGCCACCCGTCCCCGAACCCGAGTCCGATCACGACTCTGTTTCAAATGACCCGCACAGCGATACGGGAAGCCCAGGCGACGCGTCTGAACATTTTGCCACAGCGAACGCATCACCAAGCGAACCGATTGACCGTAGTGTTCTCACGACCCTTGGAACAGTGCCCCAGGAACATCAGCCATCGGAGACTGAGACCCAGGAACATCAGCCACCGACGACTCAGAAACTGAACGCTCCGAAGAGAACCGAGACTGGGAGGTTCAGAGAGGATCTGCCCCCGAATGCTCCCTGCACGGTGGAAGCTGCGTTGCAGGCGTTCATCGATGGGCTTCCTCCGTTGCCAGAACCACCTCAGAAACCCGAAGAGCCCAAGAGTTATGATGCCTCAAACAAAGAGATCCGCAAGTATGTTGAGAAGGAAACGAAGAGGCGCAACAAGGATTATGAAAAACAAATGAAAAGTTGGCGTGCGGCCGAGGCATCACGCAATAAGACTATTGAGAAAATGCGAGCAAAATTGGCGGCCGGGAAAAAGGAGGCCAAGGACAAGCAAGGCGCGCTTGCAGATGCCGCTGCTGGTGTAGTCCCCGATAAGAAAGATCACAAGTCGGAACCTCGACCACAACCTGAGGGACAACAAGCTGAGGGCTCGGGACAGGACGGTGGGTCGTCAATGGGCCATGCTAGCACAGCCGATCCTCCCATATCTGTACCGACTTTTGAGCGAGATGGGTCGACTGGAACCCTCACGCTCGCACCAGATATCTACGAACAATCGAACGACTCGTCTCAGAATGGGGGCAACATGATGCAAGCCACCCAGGGTTCCGGCTCACCACATGTACAATTTCAAGAGGCCGGATCGGCTTCACACTCGAACGCAGAGGACAGCGGTGCTTTGACAAGAAACACAAGCCACGAAGAAAAACGAAAAGCGCCACCGAAACCAGAGAAACCTTCAAAGCCGCCAAAGGACCGGAAGTTCTGTACTTGCCCCTCCAAGATCAACGGACAGATGGATCCCAAATGGGTTAAGATCTTTATGAAAGACGTCGATGAGGTTGCTGCTCATACTGGTCTCTTCTTTGCAGGACCCCATTATGAGAAATTAGTGGGTGACGTTGGCGAGCTGATTTGCGAATGGGTGCAGGAGGACGCTACGACACGGTTCATCATGGATAATGTATAAGATGAAGCCTTTTTGGTACACAAGAAAATAATTAGCAGTAGCTATTTGTTCTCATGTTTCTATGATACCCATTTGATTGCTACCTTGTTGAATGCGCAGTGCTTGTGTTCAGGATGGATTTGCAAACGGGGAAGTTGAAGCGCTTTCATGAAATTTATCATGAGGCTCACATGATGTTTGGCACTGAGAGTATATCAAGATCTCACCGAGAGCTTATCGCGACGAACAGAATACCGGTTTCGTTGCTCATCGGTTGCAAAGCTCGTCATATCACGAATAAGTCGGTAAACACGGACGCGGGGCCTATGAGCTCGCAGAACCGAGATTATTAGTGGAGATGACATGTTCCCAATGTTCCAATGTGGCATGTTGTATATTATATGCACTATACACTGCATGGCTGTGCCTCTCGCCAAAAACGTACTCCTTGCCAGTCTCCGTACGGGGGATCGGTTTGGATTGGCTGGGCCTTGTATAAGGAATCGCTACTCCCCGCGCTCGCTTGGGATGATGATGAAAGATTGCATTTGGATATATATATGATTGCGGAAAAAACTAAACGACGCGAAATGATGAATTCATTGAGAGGAAGGAATATAAATAACAGGACAGGACGGACTATACAGGCCCCGCGTCCGCCTCCTCGCACGACCCCGTGCTCGTCGAGCACACCCACGGCAGGTCGTCGCTCGCCCAGCCGAGCCAGATCTTGAACTCGCCGGACGGCACGACCCAGTTCTGTAGCTTGGTGTCCCAGACGCTGAGGTCGCGGCGGGTGAAGCTGAGCTCGACGGACTCGGTTCCTGATGTTGCGAGGCTGTCCGTCTTGACGAAATCGCGCAGCTGGATCACGGGCGTGTCGTACGCCGTGCCGCTGGGGTACTGCACGTACGCCTGGACGACGGCCTTGCCGGCGTGCGCGGTCCCGGCGTTGGACACCGTCGCCGAGATCGTGTACGCCACGTCCCACAGCGCCGGGTTGCCGCCGCTGGGCCCGCCGGCGGGGGGCCCCGCCGTCTGCGTCTCCGAGTAGCCGGCCGGGTAGGCGTACTGGTCGCCCGACTGGCCCGCGGCGTAGGCGGCGTCGGCCTCGCCCGAGTCCAGGTACGAGTACAGGTAGCGCCAGATGCGGTCGAAGCCGGTGGGGTAGTAGGCCTGGCTGGCGGCGGGGATGGTCTGGTTCAGCGCGGCGACGACCGAGGCCGACTTGGCCGGGCGGGCCGCGGGGGCGCCGGCGGACGCGCCGGCCACGCTCAACAGCGAGACCGACGACAGCGCAAACGTCGTGTACGACAGACCGTGGCCAAAGGCGTACCGGGGCGTCTTGCCGTTCTTGTTGAGGTAGCGGTAGTCAATGTACAGGCCCTCGGTGTACGTGTCCTGGGCCTGGCCGAGGAACTCGAAGGTGATGAGGTCCGTGCTGGACGGGTAGTCGTCCTCGGACTTGGGGATGCTGTAGGGCAGGTGGCCCGACGGCGCCGTCTCGCCAAAGAGGACCTCGGTCAGGGAGTCGCCGGCCTCCTGCCCGGGCAGGTGGGCGATCAGCACCGACTTGACCGAGGGCAGGTCGATCCAGGGCTCCAGCACCAGCGGCCCGACCGTGTGGATGACGACGACGACGTTGGCGTACTTGGCCGCGGCGGCCTGGACCAGGGCGTCTCCGTTGTGCCAGGCCGAGAGGCCGCTCGCGTCCCGGTCACCGTGGTTGCCCTCGACCGTGTACGAGTTCTCGCCAGAGTCCGAGTTGATAAAGACAATGGCCACGTCATTGGCGCCCGGGGTCGGAATCGAGGAGGGGAACGTGTCGCTGTCGTAGTAGGTCACGTTGCCGGCCTTGCGCTTGAGGGACGAGATGGGGTCATCGATGTAAGGGTAATCGGCGCTGCCCGATCCCCAGCCCATGCCGAGCAGTCCACGGTTGCAGCTCTTGTCGGTACACGAGTTGGCGCCCTGGGGATCGGTCTGGGCGTCGGTTCCAAACACGCTCAGAGGTGCCGACGTGGAGATTGGCAGGAAAGAACCGTTGTTCTTCAACAAGGTGATGGCTTCCTGTGCCACGGCTTTGGCAACAGTCGCGTGGTCTGCCTGGACGTTGACGTATTGGTTGACGACGCAAGTCGGCGAGATCAGAGCGCTAGGGTAGCATGGGCCTTCGCGATCGCGCGTGTTGGACGAAAAGTTGGGTGGCGGGTAGTCCTGATCCTGACCAAGCTTGTACCATGTGGCGACGATGCGGGTGGCCATATCGTTGATGCGATCCATGGGGACGGATCCGTTGAGCGCGGACCGCGTCAGCTCGTACATCCAGTAGCTGGTTCCCAAGACGATGGGGATCAGTGTGTCGCCAGGCATGTTCATATCCAGACCCGCGAGCGCAGACGGGACGCCCGAGAGGTGGGCGAGCCAGTCGGTCATGACGATACCCTGGAAACCAAGCTCATCCTTGAGCAGACCGTTGATGAGGTATGCGTTCTGCGAGTCAGCGGAGCCATTGACTGCGTTGTACGAAGTCATCACGGCGCCGGTCCCGGCGTGGATGCCATCGGCAAAAGGCCACAGGTAGAGCTCGTGCAGGGTGCGGTCGTCAATGTTGGAACTGTATCCAGCTTGGATGACGCTGTACATGCGGTACTCTTCTTGCTCGTTGCCAATGGCATGCTTGAGCGTGGCAATGACGCCCTGCTCCTGAACACCTTTGATCGTCTGCGCTCCAGCAATACCCTGAAGGACTGGATCCGAGCCGAAGCCTTCCCAATTCCTGCCGCCTCTCGGTTTCCTGCCAATGGGACCAACAGAGGGGCCCAGGTAAAAGTTGGCGCCCTTGCCTTTGAACTCCTCACCGAGGGCAACGCCCCTCTCGTACATCAGCTGCTTGCTCCATGTCGCGCCGGTCGTTATGCCAGCTGGAAAGGCCGTAATATTGTCCGTGGTGCGAACTCCCAAGGGGCCATCCTGGAGGCAGAGTTGAGGGAACCCAAGACGCAGCGCGCTGCCCGTGTTACCAACACATGGTCTTATACAAAGTCAGTATGAGAAACAGCAACCACGGATGGCGAGATCACACCTACCCCATAAAGAATCCTGTACCACTCGAGATATTGGTCTTTTCAGCCAACGTCATCTGCGAGACCAGATCGGCCGCCTTGGCATAGGCATCCTCCCAGTCACTATCCCACCCACCATAAGGGGTAGGATAATACGGAGCTGCGACGTACCCGGCGGGCACATCATCCCGGGGCAGGATGGCGGCACCGGAGGACAGACCGACCAGATTGGACAGAGCCAACAGAGATAGTACCCTCAAGCCCGCAGGCATATCGACGCTCAAGACCACCATTGCAACGTCTGATTGGCGGTTGGATGGGGAAGAGAAGGATAGAACTGGAGATAGCACACGCGGGTGCCGGGTAAAGGGTGCGTCGTGCCTTTATGGGTAAGGCTGGCAACGGCCTCGTGGACTCATCCAAAGACTAGAGGAGGAAAGAAAGCAAGACAATCCAGGCACATGATGGCTCCCATTGGCGGACTCGGCGACGATGTAGCCCAAGCGACGGGACGCTATGCGAGGGTATAGTACTTCATACCTCTGTGCGCTGTGCTAAGCTGCTACTGCTGCTGCTGTCACAAGCACATGATATCATTGAAGGAGAAGGACGCCGTTACCAAAGATGAGATGGTGACTTGCAGAACAGGGTAACATGGGCAGGATTCCACCCAGCTTGGCAGGCCTGTTCAGGCCGCCATGTGCAGATACGACGGATACGACGAATTACAAGTTGGCATACTGGTATCTTTAGGACGACTTGGCCTGGCAGACATCTGCAGATCTTCATCATCAAGTTCCAATCTGGGAAACGTGGGAAAGGGGAATGTGGGTAGATTGCGGGCAGAAAGTACTATTAACCTTAAGCGAACCGGAAACCGATCGGGCTGTGCATGAAGATCTACTGCAAATTTTGATATTTGCTGTCGTCTCTCATGCTTGCAAGCTGGTGGAATATTCGGTGAGAGTGCGAAAAAGGGCACATTTCGATCTGTTGCCCTCATCCGTTCTTCATCGAAGTTTGGATACCTATAATAGTCGTTCTTGGTATGACTTTCACATTCTGCCCGCAGATGTAACTCTGGAATCTGCAGAACGACTTGAAGAGACCCCCCATCTATCCTATTCCCTGCGGCATGGGGATGGAGACCGAATCCGGCTATTGAGTTTGGATGACAGGGCAGATCTTATCAGCGAACCTCGATCTGACAGATAGCAGTCTGCCAGTCGCATAGCTGTGGTGCTGTGTAGGTAACATCCAACCCGGTAGAGCTGCCATATACAGTCCAGCCTGGCTGGGCAAGAGGGTGCAATTGGCGGAAGTCTGGACACGGGCTGACAAAGAGCAATGTCATTGTCGTCGTACTGCATCTGTGAGCCACGGCAGCATATACTGGTTCAGCTTGGTGGATAGAAGGAGCGCAGGCGAGATGACTCTCGGGTTAGTCTCGGATTTGACATATCTGCAGCTTGTGCAAGTGCATGAACCGTCTTATGGAACGCACGGCATGCTACGGCGTAGGTATGTGCCATGCCAAAGACGACGGGTTCGCTCTGGTTTGTCACAAGCAGCTCAAAAGCGTGAGCGCGTGACTGACCAAGCTGGGGGGTGCGGCAGCACAGAGCGCCAGCGAGCCAAAGAAATCAGAGGCCGGGTCCCGTGTGATGCTCTCGGGGTGAGGGGAGCGTCGTATTCTGGTGACAAATTTGTTCGCAAACGATGGTACATTGTTCCTGGGGGCCCCGGTCCGGTGCTAGAGATCAATAATAGCAGCAGCCCTTTTTTTCAAGATCCGGCAGCCAGGTTGCAAGTGCCATTCCATTCCCATCAATCGTGGTCGGCACTCGATTGCCCCGGACGGAGAAATGGCAGGTCATGTCTTGGTATTTGGGGGGAAAGTGGAAAGCATTTTGCGCCTCCTAAGCGAGACGGCTTAGCGGGTACAGATTACCGCTACCGCTACCGCTAAATACCGCTGCCCTGCTGGTTCATCTGCCGCTTGCCGCACCAGGACCACTGACCGTTGGAACTACGTGATCATAGTCTTCTTTGGAGTCTTCTTTTCTTCTCACCGTTGAGCCCAGGCAGGGCAGCTCGGCTCCGGTCACACGAGCCCTAGGATAGCCGGACCCGACAGGCTCATCTTATTCCCATCTCACCATCTCAGCACTTACACGTACACGTATAATAATAGCACGCTGTCCTACCGTTGCTTTCGAAATGATCTCTCCACCGAGAGAGGAGCTTTTCCGCCCTGGTATGCGTGTCGTCGGACGAGGTTTCAGTGTGATGGAAAACTTCGAGAACAGCACAGACGGACCCATGCCGCCGGCGCCAGCGCTAGGGAGACATGGTCGTTAAATTGAAAAAAAGCACTCTCGTAGGAATTTTCCCAAAGTTCTCAACAAACTCGGGCTCGCTAAGCATGCGCAAGGCCGAGATGCTGTTGATACCCTGGCCTGAAGACCGGGGGTTTGTCGTCGCCAGTTGACTCGATTCGGGGACGATGACGAGAAGGCGCTAGAAGGCGCTACCACTGTACAGCTCAGCGGCCGGGGATAATCCTGACTGGAATGAGATCCCCTACCCGGAGCTACAGTTGTTCGCCATTTTAGGCCCTCTGATTCCTTTTTTAGTGCTGTGGAAGCCAGAAGAGGAACCCTTACACAACTCCACTAAAAAGTGTACAACCCAGTCCCAGAATGGCATCTGTTTCATGAGATTGCGATTCACCTGGTGAGCTTGGCGGGGACTCGCTTGAAAGATGGAAAAGAGGTACAGAAAGAAGAAGACAAAGATCTACTGCTAGTGAACTCCTGAGAGGTGCTCTACAATTCTAGCCACATACTAGAGATACTTTGTGACTTGCTGGCTCAAACTCGTGGCTACTCGATGATATTCTTGGTAGCCAGTTGACCAGGTCGGGCTCATCAAGTGCTGGTTCAACTACGAGGTTATAGTCAACACTCAGATGGGCAATGGATTGATCATCTGGATTTCGTCTTCTGCTGCTGACATACTCGGGACATTCCCAAGAGTCCATGACCCAGACTATGGGAACGGTTCACGGGCATCTATCCGCAGCCAGTAAACAAGCATAGGAATCCTGCCGATCCGTGCAGATACCCAGTGCTCATTGGGGGACGTATGTAGCCCACTGACCACATGGAGACCTCGGTGGTGGTTCGTCGTTTTTCCCCGTCTACGCAGTCAATCTGCACGGTCATGCGCGCACTATAATTAAAGCCACGAGGCATTGCGCCGCATTATCGAAGAGCTTGTATGCAGCGTTTGTCTTGCCTTGTATAAATGTTCAACTTTCTTATGCTGTTTGTCTGATCTCTCGAAACTTGGCACATGGCATTGACTGCGGTATACAGCTGAATCGCTGGAGAACTTACCATCTATGCGGATCCTACATTGGAAGCCAGGATCTGAGATCCAGCAATTCCTTTTTCTCTCGGAGAATTAAAGCAATGGAGATGGAGAGAATATTCCCACCACCGAATACGAATGAGCCTCGGATCCCGACTCGCGCTAGTTGATATTCTATTCTCCCCTTGACACTTGTATACTTTGAGAACATCGTCTGAAGCCTGCTTGGTTGGTACTTTGAGGCACGTGGGCTCTGTAGCATTCGCATAACATCCCAAGTCCTGCTGCATAGCTTGCGGTGTTTTGACTCCAGCCTTGCTCGATGCAGCAAAGGATGTTCGCAAGAGATGCAGAAATGGAAATAGCCTCGGGTCGCAAGATACCACCAACCTCCTGCCTCCCACTATTGAATAGCACATCACATACTACAGCACATCCTGCGGGATTCCGTCGGAAAACACCACCGATCCAATGAATTCCAGGGCTGGATGATCTGCCGTCCGACTCCTCCAGAGACCCAGTCGTTCAGCTGTGAATTCAGCTCCAGCTCTGGCACCAAGCCTGCCTGCGCTCGGCCTGACTGACAGGTCCAAGGCCTGAGCGAGACACGCCGACGCACTGATTGTCAATACTGCAGCGCGCATCCACAGCGCGTATCGCCCCCACCTGTCAATCCGATACTCTGCAGATCTTGTCCCGTTTGCAGAGGTATACACATCGGGCGCCCGAGCAAATGGCAATGTCGTGCATTTGGCACAGATACAAGAAAAATGCCACCTACGTCTGCCATGCAACTGCTGTCTCGTCGGGAAACGCCTCTTCCCAAGAACCCCCGGCTTTGCCAACAAATTCTTTTCCCACCTACGCCTAATCATGATAGCGTCCGTTGCTAGTTGACGACTGCTAACTTTTAGAGCCGCATGGGTTCACTGAACTATTGGCCTGTGAATGTAACCTCCAGAAATCTGGGGAAGCATGGAATCCTCGATCGAGGTACCCGGGCTGCTGTCGTCAACCTCGACGCAACGCTGAGCCCTGGCATTCGCAGCCCATTTTCCGTGACAGCTACGACGACATCCAATAACCCCGGAGTTTTGACTGGAATTTCCTGTCCGCTCGCTCCCTCGGGAGGTTGCTGTGTTCTACATGTGGTAACCACCGCCGGCGGCCCCCCGGCCAGCTGACGATCTGTGCGGACCGTGGCCGCTTCATCTATGCCACGAGGTGTGGCTGCTAAGCGCTGCGTGTGTATCCAGACGGGCGTGCCCCGTACATATTCGGCGCCCAGAGACTAGGGGTCGTCTCTTCTCCAGGTGGGCTATGTAGCATGGAGTGCCTGATATACAGCATGGGTGTCAGGCTGCTTACTGTGGTTTGCTAAGCAGAGCAAGAAATGACTGCCGCCGCCCGCTAATAAGACGCTGCCCAACCCTGTCAATCACATACTGGTCTACCGTTCTGCCGTCTATGGAGTACACGTTAATTCGCCGTTGGGGGGGCGCATCTAAGCCACCCGATCCGCGACGTCGACCTCTGGGAGCTCAGATGAAAGGGTCATGCACTCAGTCCATGGGTACAGGCTCCAGGCTGAGCACATTTGGGTGCTCACAGCACGTCCTGTCCCCCTTTTAGCTGAGTATAGTCTTCACATACAATTCCACTATTCCAGGAACGGGTTGGGTCCTTTCTCCCCTCCCTCTGAGGAATGCATACCGAGTCCCGACTCACCCGTCCAGGACTACGAACAGACTCGAGGCTAGTCACTCAAGGGCACCTCGGGACCCTTGTCCTGGCCACCCCCGAGGGAGCTCTCAGGTCAGGGATCCGCGAGTAGTATTGGTGATGATCCCCTCCCCTTCCATGGGACGAACAAAGCAGATTTCCTCCGCCTACTCGGAGTGTTGAGCGACCGGGCCTCCCGATCGTCCTCTTATTGTTGCTACTATATAGTCCGGGACCGCTCGCCCATGGTCATGGCAAATGGATACCACTGCTGAACCCGGTCGCTCGTTGGTTTCCCTTCCCCAAGAGGTCTTTGTCATTGTCTATACCAGTAGATAAAACTACTGGGCAAAGTCAACCTCATCGTCAGCCAGCCTTGGTCGTGACTGTCACCTGCGCCTCCTCCACATACCCACAGAGTCCCTTGTTGCAAAGCATCACGCCACGATGAAGCCATTCACTTGGACTTATATGGCGAGCTTGGCTCTCGGAGCCGTTGCCGGCCCCATCCCAGACGAGATGAAGCTGTACCTGGGCAAGAAAGGTATGTTACTCTGTCGGTGGATCCCCCAATCGTCGACCAGACACTGATCAATTGTTGAGTAGCCACTACCGTTACCACCTCTGAAGTGTCTTCCTTTGACTTGTACGCCGAGTATGCTGCTGCGGCCTACTGCAACACCGAAGACGATGTTGGCACCACCGTGACCTGTATTGACGATGTCTGCTCAAACGTCACTGCCGCTGGTGCTGTGGTCACTGCTACTTTTGCGTTGGTGCTCCCTATTAATATCCAATTGGCTCTTGAATCTCAGCTAATACCTGTGTAGCGGTGATGCCACTGATATTCAGGGATTCGTGTCAACAGACGCCACGAACAAGGTGATTGTGGTCTCATTCCGAGGCTCTCACTCTGTGAGAAACTGGATTACCGAGTAAGTCTCATGAAGAAATAGTCAAAGTTATTTCCAAAAAGGCTTGAAAACTGACAAATTCTCGCAGCTTGGTCTTTGTCCAGGAGTTGTGTGACATCACTCTGGGCTGTCTGGTTCACACCGGCTTCTACGCCTCGTGGCTCGAGGTTTCTGATGTCGTGACCGCCGCCGTGGCCGCCGCAAAGACGGCCAACCCGTCGTACAGCATTGTCTTCACGGGCCACTCCCTGGGCGCCGCCGTCGCCACCATCGGAGCCGCCTACACCCGCAACGACGGCTACAGCATCGACATCTACACGTACGGCAGCCCGCGTGTGGGCAACACCATTTTCGTCGCCTACGTGACGAACCAGGCCGGCGCCGAGTACCGCGTCACCCACCTCGACGACCCGGTGCCGCGCCTGCCCCCGATCATCCTCAACTACCGCCACACCTCGCCCGAGTTCTGGCTGTCGGACGGCACCGCCACCACGACCGACTACACAGCCAGCGACATCGTCGTCTGCGAGGGCTACGCCAGTCTGTCCTGCAACGCCGGCACCACGGGCTTCGACACCACGGCGCACGGCTATTACTTTGGCGACATCAGCGGCTGCAGCCCCGACGGCACGCCGCTCCGGAGGAGGGACGACAGCGACAGCAGCGACATGTCCGACGCCGAGATCGAGGCCCAGCTCAACGAGTACGTGGCTCAGGATCTCAGCTACCTCGCCACCAACCTGACTGGCGATGTCTGGGCTTAAAAGAAAGCCTCGGGCGAAGTTGAAGGCAGGAAGAAAACGAGGAAAAGAACGACCCGACTGGCGCGAATGCCACCGGCTAATGCAGAAGGCGTTGGGGGACGGCATGAATATTGTCCTGAGGAACAAGCACATACATATCCATACCCACGTGCTCGATGACGAAAAGCATGAGTTATCTCTGCGAAATAATGATCTAGTAGTATATCATAATGAATTAATTCAAAACAGAAGAACGATGACATGTCAGAATTTGAATGTTCAAAGCAGAAATGGAATGCTTGACGAATATATACAAAAAATGGAGGCTGATCATTCTACGCTATGAGATGGAAACCATTATTCTATCCTTCAAAAAATCGCCGTCTCTTACTTGAAACATGACAGACTAAATTGTTCATTTCGACAATCTCTTTCTCTCTCTGCCTGCGCTCTTTCTACCCAGCAACATCCAGCCCGGGCTCAGAAAGCTGCGCGTCCCGGCCCTGACCTACCCCGTCTTCACTCTTGTCTTCAGGCTCGTACACAAACCCCAGCTCAGCAAGCGTCCTCGCCCGGCGGCCGTCCTGCTCAAACTTGATCCTGGCCTGCGCGTACACGCCCCTCTGCCAGAACATCTCGGCGTCCCAGCGCGGCGGCTCCTTGCCCTTACCACCACCACCCTCCTCCTCCGAGAGCAGCCAGTCGTGTATCCCGTTGATGTACTTGCCGTCGCCGAGCGCGGGAAACACGTGGTACTTTCCCGGATTCTGCTCGTGTTCCTGCTCCTCCCGCCTCTCCCATGCCTCCATCTCGGCCGCCGGCGGCAGCTCGATCTCGTTGGCCCACGCCCGCGCCAGCACGGCCGCCTGCGCCTCGGACAGCGGGAACGGGATCACCTTGATGGGCAGGCCCGGGAACGCGAGCGTCGGGTGCGCGATATGCAGAAAGTGCTTCCACAGGCCGTGAACCCTCCTGCCGTCGGTGACGAGCGTCTTTTTGTCGTTTTCCTCGCCCAAGAGCCGTCCGTCCGCGTCCAGCAGGAACGGAAACGTAAACAGGTACCCCGTGCAGAACAACACGGCGTCCAGACCGTCGACCTCGCTGCCGTCGGTAAACCGCACCGCCCGCGCCGGGCCCGGCAGGAACGCCTCGATCTCGGGGACCTCGTCGAATCCGGCGTGGCGCCGCGCGTCGTCGGCCGTGGGCGTCTGCACCGAGACCAGGACATTGCCCCTGCTGACTTTCGTGATCTGCGCGGCGATGTCGAGCCCGGACGCCGAGTTCCCGACCACGAGCACTTTCTTATCTCGGAACGCATCCGGCGTCCGGAACGTTTTGGAATGCGACACCACCCCGGGATGCTCGGCGTGCCACGCCGCGAGCCCGCGCACGTCGGGCACGTGCGTCGTGTTGTAGTGCCCGCCCGCGACGACGACGGCGTCGTACGTCTCCGTCTGTTCGGCGCCGGTGAGCAGGTCGCGCGAGGTGACGTCCCACTGGTCCTTTTCTCCGTCCCCGGGCGTCGTGCGCAGTGTCACCCGCAGCACGCTCGTCGAGAACCGGATCAGCCGCCGCACGCCCGTCCGGTCCGCGTACGCGTCCAGGTAGCGCAGGACAACCTCGCGCTCGGGGAAGATGCGCAGGTCGCCGCCCTGCGCGGCGGTGCGGCCGTCGGCGTCCGCGAACGGCTGGTCCGAGTACTGCATCAGGGTGTGCGGGATGTTGGTGTTGAGCCTGTCGTACATGGGACTCGGGAAGACGGGCGCCTCCCCTCCTCCGTACACGGGAGGATCGGGCGGTCCGTGGGCCGAGGTCTGCGGGATCGGCGTCGCGGCCGGCGGCGAGGCCGAGTACAGCCAGACGCCGCCGACGCGGGGCTGCTGCTCGAAGACGGTGATCCTGTCAAAGTGCGATCCCGACGTTCCGGCGTCTGCCGCCGAGGGCTGCGACAGGAGATACGACGCGGCGGCGAGGCCGCACGGCCCGGCCCCGATCACGGCGACCGACTTGACGTTGAACGGGCCGCGGGTCCCGCTGTCCACGGAGCCCATGATGCTTTCTCTTCGGCCGCGTCTTGACCCTGAAGCGCAGAGATGGAGATGCCTTCTGGAGCGGGTAAGGATGATAAGACTTGCACCTGATTTGCCTCGCCGAAGAGACGGTGCAAGGAAACAAAGTCTAAGACTGCAAAACATGCAAGATGAAAGAAGAATGATATAATGATACCAGCGCCCAACTTCACGCCTCCGAAATTCAATATCACATCGTAAGATGGTGGAGTTGAGATAAGAACGCCTCACTTACTACTTGCGCGATATGATGCCATCGCCGCGCCGGTCCGCCGAAGTGGAGGCAAAAAGTGCCCGCCGACTACCGGACTTGTAAATATGCATGTCAAATGTCGGCCCAGTTCCCGACATGAAAATTGCCCGTCCGCGCCGTAGCGCCAAAAGATGAATTGTCAATCATATAGCTTTCCAGACAATAGTCATGTCCAACAATGCTTGCATGTATTTATCAAGCGGACATTATAACCGCTTCATGGTATTACAAATACGTAACATCTCGCTAGAGCTTATGTGCTAATATCGTTCATGTTGGTATCTATCCAACAAAGACTGTGTCCCGTACGCCGCCAATGATTCCATCATGGCAAATATGCAACGCCTGTTAATGCAGTTCATGGTAATCATCCGGTCTGGCGTCGAGATCTAGTTCGTCCAGCGCTTCCAAAACTTCCAGCCGTGTCTTGAGCCGCCTCCGATTTCGCGTTTCGTCACCTGGTCTCGCCCGTGTATTCGCCAGAAATACACAGGGATGCCGACGAGAACGAAAGCAATGACAATCAATGTCTGGAGCGGCTGCGCAAACACTGCTCTACTCAGTAGAAACAAGCTCACGCAGCAAAATATGATAGGCGTAGTGATCCACGTCTTGTAGGGACGCTCCAGGTTCGGCTCTTTAACCCGCAGAATGATGAGCCCCAATACGGTCAGGAAGTAGAATGTGTATCCAGCGACTCCGTAGAACGTGACGAGCTCGCCAAACTCGCCGACAATCACGTAGGCGACGGTCAATGCGCCGTTTAGGACAATGGCGTTGACAGGAGTAAAGAAGAGACCCGTCTCCTCGTCGCTGAGCATGTTGTGTAACTTTTTCGAAAACCAGTTTCTTGACCTCGCAGATGAGAGCCCGGGGTCCGTGGAGCTGATGCCAATGCGTCCAAATAGGGCTGGAAAATAACCTTCCTTACCAGCTGCGTACACAAGCCGACTGCTCGTAAATGTCGATGAGTTGAGTGCTCCGAAACACGAAGCGCTCACGATAATGGACAGGACAAGCGCTCCAATCGGTCCAAACACCTTTCCTCCGAACAGGACAGCAACAGTGTTGGTCGAGTTCAACACTTTCGTTGGGAGGACAAAGAAGTAGGCCACGTTGGCTAACAAATAGCTTGCAATGACCAGTGGCATGGCCGTATGAATAACTCGAGGAAGATCACGCCCAGGATTGCGGAACTCTCCCACAACGTAATTGGTCTGTTCATTTGGTCAGTATGACTTTGCTCAAACCCAGGCAAACCAGCCTCTTGGCTTAGTGTGTAACTCACGTTATCCCAGCCATCAAAGGCCCACAGGCCAGCATATATCGCCACAGCCCATTTGCTAACATCGCTGGTTGTGCCTTCGAACCACCCGTGTGTTTTCCATTCATCGTTTGCTGTTCCAGTTGCAGAGAATCCAGTTAGAGCGACGATGATTCCGACAATGGTGACGCCAATGAGAGCAAAGAATTTGAGGAACATGAGCATATCGTTCAGTCGAGTGCCTAGACGGGTAGACAAGGCGTTGATGAATGTCACGAAGAACAGCCCAACGAGCGCCACAGTCTTCATGATCCAAGGGTTGATGTTCTCGGCTTCGGCGCCAATGGCAGCACGCACAAGGTATTCGCCCATGATAATGGCAATAATGGCTGCGCTCCCCGGCTTCAGGACGAGGACAGCAACCCATGTGAAGAGAAAGCCCGACAGCTCACCAAGGATTTTGCTCAGATATGCCTGCGGTCCTCCGTTGAGGGGAATAGAAGCGCCCAGCTCAGCGTAACTCGCGGCTCCGGTCCAGGCCAGGACACCCGCGATGACCCAAACAATGAGTGCTGCGCCAGGCGACCCAACATTGCCGTTGACCTGACTGGGCGAAGAGAATATACCGGATCCAATGATCAGACCAACGATGAGGCCCAAACCATTCATGTAGGTCAATGTCTTGTGCTTCTCCAGTGACGTTCCTCCCAACCCGCCCGCCTGGCGTGCCGCCGCTGTTGGCGCGCCCAGTGGCGCGTATCCATTCCCGGCCGACGACGACAAGGGGAAGAGGTTCGCAGTGTAGTCAAAGTTGGAAGCATTCGAGTATGTCCTCCCGTGGCCATAGCCTTGACCAGGCCGACCAGCGGGGTTGTTGTCGTCCAAGGGGTCATCCTGCTCGAGAGACAGTTTCCTGGATGAGGAAATGGATGGTCTCGAATCGGTGTCGGAATAGGCATCATCATGGCCGCGCTGGCTCGAGGATGCTAGCGAGGCCAGCTCGAGGGAGTCTCTGGCGTGCGCTTGCAGGCCTGCGGAGTAGTTGGGCGGCATTGTCGCAAACGAGCACGTCGGTGCCTCCTGTCCCTCCTCCAACTATATCGAGTACGTAGAAGATGCAGCTATGTCGACTCTATTGCGCCATAGGCCCGAGACAAGATTGTCGGCAGTCGAGACGTTGGTTTGTGCTGCGCAGTATAGGACAACCTCTGGCCCTGATGGTTTCGTCGCGCCTCGAGATGCGAACGTGTCTAGTCCAATGGCAGCCAAGTCGCATGCACTACGTCGTTGCAGGCGGATAGCTTCGGTTCTAAATCGTGATCGTGAGGTCGTCTCGGCACCGGATTGTCGTACAAAATGTAGGTATCACCAGGTATTAGAAGTCTGTAAGGCAAATAGCATATGCAGACGGTGGTGCAGGCGCTCCGTGGGCTGGAAGCATAAAAGAACAATGGCGGTGTCTTGGTTTTGAGTGTTTCTTGTTTGATCAATCAATGCTACCCACCAGCAAGTCCAGTCCAAAGTCCAGTCCACTTGGGCGCCACTCGTTAGCTTTTGGTGGTTGTTGGAACTGAGAGGCTCCCTTTCTTGGTGGGAAAACGTCCGTGCACCTGCCGCTAAGCTTTGGTTTAAGGGGGTTGAAAGGTTTCGGTTCGGCTCTTGTAATAATAATCCTACAGTAGGTATGCTGGACTCCAGTGCCGCTGCAGCCACTCATGTTATTACAGTACGTCCTTCTACATTACTTTACCTTGGATACTTGGAGTCTATCCCAGAGAATGTAGCACTGATTGAAATAATTAGGGACTGGTGTGCTTAGACAACTTCCAAATAGCATAAATCTTCTGAAATGATGCCAGTACAGAGCACAAACTGCGATCAGTGTCTGGTGAAGAAATCGGAAACATCATCAATGACCCCGGATTACAAGGCGCATACTGCCCGCTAGCATGACTTGGGAAGAAGATTGGCAGCCAAGCGTAGGTACTGTGTAGTGGGCGCGGGAGCCGCTATCTTAGGTAATAATGAGGTGCTACCCATGCTGTTTCAATCCATGCAGGCTGCTACCCGTGCCCTGAGAAGGAGGGACAGGAAGAAAAAAAAAGTTGGAGCTATCACTAGAGCTGGCGGGCACGAGTACGGATGGCTTTTACAGCTAACGTAGAGCTTTGCAGCTAGGTATGCTTCGTGAAGCCATCGTGTGATGGTGCCCTGTCCATTGAGCAAAGACATGCACGTGCGCTCCAAAGTTCGATAGACTTTGTTTGTGAACGGCATGATGTTATGAAATCACTCCAATGCGATCCCTCTTACTTCAGACTCCCGCCCGTCTGGGGCTTCGTGTAGGAGCCCTGCGTGCTTGTATCACTCCGGTCCGTCACCACTCTGCGCGAACAAGTCCAAAACGTACCGACCGCGCTCCATTGAACCTCCCCGCGCTCGACGAGAAATGGCGGCAAATATGGAAGAAGAATGGCTCTCGGCAGGGCGCGACCGCTCCCAGGGACGCAGCTGCGGCGCCTGCTGGCCGGGAGAAGGAGGACATGTACATCTTGTCCATGTTTCCTTACCCGTCTGGAAAGCTGCACCTCGGACACCTTCGAGTATACACTATAGCCGACGTCATGGCTCGGTATCACAGGCTTCAGGGCAAGGAAGTACTCTTGCCAATGGGTTGGGATGCCTTCGGCTTGCCTGCTGAGAACGCTGCCATTGAGCGAGGCGTAGACCCCGGCGAGTGGACAAGGGAGAACATGGCCCGTATGAAGGAACAACTAGGAGTCATGAACGGCAGTTTCGACTGGTCTAGAGTCAGTTCATCCAGATACGAATCGCCATGGCCTATTGATCACATACACTGACATGACGCGAGTAGGAATTTGGAACTTGCGATCCCGAGTTCTACAAGCAGACGCAAAAGATATTTCTGTTGCTCCATTCCGCTGGACTCGTCCAACGGAAGCGTTCCGAGGTCAACTGGGATCCTGTCGAGAACACGGTGCTGGCAAATGAGCAGGTTGACGCCTCTGGCCGTTCCTGGCGGTCAGGTGCCATAGTCGAGAAGCGTTCCCTCGAGCAGTGGTTCTTGAAAATTACCCAGTATCAAGAGTCTCTCCTGGACGATTTGGACAAACTGGCCAAGGATGACGCATGGCCGGACTTGGTACTGAGCCAACAGAAACACTGGATTGGCAAGACAAAAGCTGCCTACTACGACTTTGTCGTCGATCTTCCCGAAGCTGAAACAGAGACATTGAGGGTATACACCACCAGGCCTGAGACTGTATTTGCTGCGCAATATCTTGCCTTGTCACCACACTCGGCATTGGTTCAACGCCTTGCCGAGAAGGACTCAAGCTTGCGTGCTTGGTTGGAAACTGCCAAGGACTTGCTACCCGAGTCCAGGGAAGGCTACAGGATTCCCTATCTTTCTGCAACAAGTCCGTTGGATCTGACTCGGCGCGCAACAGGAACAGGACAGTCAACGTCTCTCCCAGTCTATGTTGCTCCTTATGTTCGTGGCGATTATGAGACGGGAGCACTCATGGGCGTCCCAGCTCATGATGTTCGAGATTATCACTTTTGGAAGAAACACCAAGAGAACGAGCCAATCAAATATGCAGTCAGTCCTTCAAGCGATGGCTCTATTACTGGTCTGGACGGGCCTTTCATCGGTGAAGGCTACATGACTTCGCTTGCTGAGTCATATGAGCGAATGAACTCTGATGAGGCAGCAGAAAAGCTGGTTCATCAGATTGCAACTGAGACCTCAGCAGCGCAGCCAATCACCAAATGGAAACTGCGGGATTGGCTGATTAGCCGGCAGCGGTACTGGGGCACCCCCATCCCGATGGTGCACTGCAATACATGCGGCGTACAACCAGTGCCTGACACTGATCTACCAGTCATTCTACCCAAGGTTGACCATCATTGGGCTGAAGGCAGAACGGGTAACCCGTTAGAAAGTGCAGACGAATGGGTCAACACCAGCTGCCCCAAGTGTCACGGGCCAGCAAAGCGAGACACGGATACCATGGACACCTTTGTCGACTCGAGCTGGTATTACCTAAGATTCGCAGACCCCAGGAACTCGGAGCTTCCCATCTCTGAAGCAGCCCTGCGGAAACATTTGCCTGTGGATATGTATATCGGAGGTATCGAGCACGCCATCTTGCATTTGCTCTATGCTCGTTTTATCTTCAAGGCCCTCATTGATGTGCTTTATCCTGGTGTAGCAGCGGACATGCCTCTCATCGAGCCATTCAAGCGGCTCATCACGCAGGGCATGGTGCACGGCAAGACGTACACGGATCCCGATACTGGGCGGTTCTTGAAGCCGGATGAGGTTGACCTTTCAGATGCTTCCAACCCCAAAGTCACTTCATCAGGCAAATCAGCAAACACTTCGTTTGAGAAGATGTCCAAATCGAAACACAATGGTGTCGATCCCACATCTTTCATCGCTCAGTACGGCGCCGATACCACCAGGGCCCAAATGTTGTTTTCGGCGCCAGTCAGTGACGTGGTAAATTGGGACGAAGACAAAATTGCTGGTGTTACGCGCTGGCTCAAACGGCTGCACAGCCTTGTTACAACTCTACCTTCATCTGAAGAGTTCACGACTTGGAATGCGAAGGAGTACTTTGAAAAGAAGTCCGATGGCACAAGTAGTCATCAGGCAGATGCAGACATCTGGCGAGCCACGCAGAAAGGAATCGCAGCTGTCACGCAGTCATACGACAAGGTCTACGCCCTGAACACGGTCGTGTCGCATCTCATGGAATGGACAAATGTTTTGACTGATAACGACGCAGCATCGGAAGCTGTCAAGGTTGCATCTGTCAGCCAGCTGCTTCCCATGCTGGCGCCCATCACACCCGCTGTCGCCGAAGAGTGCTGGAGCATATTGTATCCCAAGCTGGGCAGCATCTTCGACCCCGAGTCTGCCAGATGGCCAGTGGTTGACGGGACACTGGAGCTGCTGGCTCAAAGTACGATAAAGTGTGCTGTTCAAATCAATGGCAAGCTGCGATGTGTTGTAAACGTGAGCAAGCCGCCAGCCGAGCTGAAGCAAGGGAGCCCCGAATGGCGGGACTGGTTTGTCGACCAGATCAAGGATTCCGACGAAGCAAAGAGCAAGGTAATGAAGTCAGACCTCGACATAAGACAAGCAAAGAAGATTTTTGTTGTCAAAGGGGGGCAAACTGCCAACTTCGTCTTGTAAAACTACAGAGCATTTAGAACTATTTGTACACATAGAATCCCGAGGCGCCAGGATGGACAAAGAGGATACCCAGCTCAGTGCTATTGTCAACCACTACAAGTGTATCATAGATATAATAGAGATGAACCATATCTCAGTGAGAATTATTGTACAAAAGCAACAGATGAGACCAGGGCGATCCTTGAAATGCGGCATGAAACCCGTGGGGCGAATATGGCAGCGCCGGACTGATGCACTTGCTCCAGCGGGCCGCTCCCGCCGATATGCAACACCCCACCCCGAACAAGACAAGATCTTCCTTGGACATTGTATATTTATGTCACAACCACTCATTTTCTCACATACAAAAGGGCCATCTCTCCAAACCCTACCTTGTGCAAAACCAGATTCCTTGCCGTCGGCCGTCCCATATCAGTACTTACGGATGCCCCGGCTGCCACCTACTCTGCTGCGCCAGGCCCACGGGATCTCTCCTCACCTCCGGACTCTCCTGCCCGCATGCCGGGACATTGAGTCGGCGCGGCACGAGCTGCGCTGGATCAGGGAGCACGTCCGGTCTTCTCCATCTCCATCGTCAGCATCCAGCCGCGGCCATAACGCACAACTCCGAACCATCTCTTCTTCTTTCGCGCGCGATGTCGAGGAGCTCAAGGTAGCCCACCTCTGCGCGCGCCGCGGCCGCGGCGAGCCCCTGCAGTACGTCCTGGGCACGCAGCCCTTTGGGTCGCTGGAAATTCAATGCGCCAGCGGCGTGCTGATCCCCCGGCCCGAGACCGAGGCCTGGGCGATCTACCTGGCCGACGTGCTGGCCCGGCACTACCGCGGCAGAGCCGACAATACCGGCCAAGACCACCACCCCGTCGCGCTCGACCTGTGCACGGGCACCGGCTGCATCGCGCTGCTCCTGCACGAGCGCCTGCGCCGTCTCGGTCTACCCCACCTCCGCGCCGCCGGGCTGGACATCAGTCCCTTGGCCGTGACCCTGGCGCGGCAGAACCGGGACGCCAACGTGCGCGCGGGCCTGCTGTCCCTCCCCCGGCCCGACGAGATCGTCTTCCAGCAGGCCGACATCTTCGCGCCCGACACGCTGGCGCGGCGGTTGGGCATGCCGCCGGGGCGCGCGGGCGTCGACGTGCTCGTGTCCAACCCGCCGTACATTTCCGACGACGGGTTCGCGCGCGAGACGGGCCGGTCGGTGCGCAACTACGAGCCGGCGCTGGCGCTGGTGCCGGCCGGTCCGAAGATGCGCGCCGCGGCGGCGGAGCTCGGGTGCGCGCTGGAAGACGTCTTTTACGCGCGCCTGTTCGATATGGCCCGGGAGCTCAGGCCCGATTTTGTCCTGTTCGAGGTCGGGGACTTGGAGCAGGCGCGGAGGGTGGTCAAGATGGCGGCGAGGATGGGGAGCGGCCAGGAGTTTGGTTGTGAGATATGGAGGGATGAGCCGGATGCTGAGGGATCCGAAGAGGTCTACGACATGGGACCGGAGTTGGGCCTTGCGACCATTCGAGGGGAAGGACATGGCAGGTCAGTCTTTGTGTATCGCAAATCGAAATCATGATCTTTGCGTTGTACTACGATCACCTATTCACAGCATTGGCACTGCTGAAGTTTTGTGAAAATGAGAGAAGTGTACTCGGATATCTACTGTTGTACAAGGCGTACATATGGTATGCGCAATCTATACATGCCAAGAGCTGGTCTATAATCTTATAATCTCACCACTTTGCTTGATGGCGCCTCTGAAATGGTCGCTTACTACGTTGCCCTTGACTATCGTCTCTTCGATCAAACCTTCGACATGCTTTGGCTCGACACGCCCGTACCAGACGCCGTGGCCTGCCAATGGATGCGGTCGGCCGTCCTTGGTGTTCATGCTTGGCGGCAGGTAAATGATGATGTTGCCGGCGAACTTGTGGCCGCCTATATGTGATATCAACCCCACTCGGGCCGTCGACACCGGCTCATCCGTAGTTCCGGGCAGCGCCGGGGCGGACACACTTTCGTCGATCATCGGGCCCGTCGCCACCTGGAATCCGGCCCTAGGGAGCTTTGCCTCGAACTCCTCCTGCAAGACGGGCCCCAGGATTCCGCAGCGCATGTCCCGACCGCCGTGGCCGCATATAAGCACGAGCACGTCTTGCACGTCGCGGACGCCGTACAATAGATGCTGGAACCCCTCCTTCCGGACGAGCCGGTCACGATGTATGGGCGAGAGCCCGTCGTGCATGGAATGGAGCTTCTCGGGCAGCAGAAACCCGCGGACGAGGGCCTGGACCGAGTCGAACGAGACGCGCGGCAGGAAGGGCACGTACTTGAAGCTCGGGAGGAGGTAGGCCGACGTCGTCTGGACTTCCGGACGCTGCGAGACCGAGGACGGGAAGGACGAGTTGAGGACGGATACGTTGTGGAACGGCTGGAGGGGCAGAAGAAGAGAGGCACTTACCGTCAGCCAAACAACGTTCCTATAAACATGTCTCGCTTGAGGCGGGAGTGGGAAAACGGGAGTCCACTAGTCCGCAAGTGCAACGGGAAAACTCACATCGCTATACACGCCGCCGCGCCCGAGCAATTCCTTGAGGTCCGCCGCCAGATTGTCGCCCCCGTTGTCCTCCTCAATGCGCGAGGGCCAGTCGCCCTTGCCTGTGCAGATCAGAACCTGCTCGGCGTAGCTGGTGATTAGCCCGTTCAGCTTGCCCTTGTAGTCGATGTCGAGGCCCTCGGGCATGGCGGGCATGTCCGCGCAGTCGCACGTCGGCGACGGGCACTTTGCGACTGTGTTGATGTACTGTCGTCGCGGCAGAGACTGGCGTGTGCGAAGAACATTTCTCCACGAGCGGCTGCTCGACGGCCGTAATGATCGTAAAGACATTCTGATGACTAGCAGCAGTTGCTCGTCGGATTGCTTGTTGGACGCTTGCCTAGGACGAGCTGCTGGATTTGCGCATTGTCGGAATGAGTGAGTGTTAATCGAAGCTGTCTCATTTGACGATGGCAGTCAGCCAACAACATGACGTACAATTGTTTGGTAGCTCGACCAGGATGCTAGCTTTAGACTTGGGCAAGGGTTAAGGGTAGCAGCTCTTGTGTTGAATATGACGCTTATATGCATAACCTATGAAGCGTTGACCAGCAAATTTCTTCGCCTCTCATTTCGATCCTCGAGATATCTCATCGTTTTACCCAAACAAAGTCGATTCTCGATCCACCACTTCACTATGAGTGCTTCGAGAGTCTGCTCGAGCTGCCTGCGGGCCAGCCGGTCCGGGCAGCACCAGATTTTGCGGTTGTTACATCCCACCAGTCTGGCCTCGCTCCGAGCCCCTTTACAAGCATCAACACATTCGCGCTTCTCTACTTGGCCGCCACAACGGCAGGAATCCAGGGCACTGGCCGATGAACCCAAGACGGGGCGTGGGAAGTCACGAAAGCCGATTTTCATATCGATTGGAGCGGTCTTGGTCGCAGGTGGTGCATGGTACGGCGCCAGCTCCGAGTCAGAGGACGATTCGTTGAATCACACAAAGTTCACGCCCTTCAACATAGTCGCCAAGGAGCAAGTGTCGCCGACTGCTTTTATCATAACCATCCGGTGTCCTGAAACTGTGGCGGCCAAGAACAACCCCAAGATTCAAGCAGCATGGCAGCACGGGCTGTGGTCTGTGGAGATGAAGCAGCCTCAGCTCCAAATCGCAAGGCACTACACACCTCTTCCACCCTTGAGTGATGCTCAGGAAAGCACTGGAGAGCTGCGGTTTCTCATCAGGAAGATGAATAGCGGCGAAATGTCCAACTATCTGTTCAGACTACAGGTCGGAGACCAGGTATGGCTCCGGGGTCCGCACTACGGCTTTGATATTTGCAAGCGCATGGGCGAGGCCAAGGATGTCGTCTTCCTGGCTGGCGGAACCGGCGTTGCGCCCGCGCTGCAGATTGCTCACAAGCTGCTAGATGGTGCTGAACAAGCCACTTCTGGACAGCGACCGTCCGTCCATATACTTTGGGCAAACAGGAGGGACATTGACAGCCTCGGCAGGACAGAGCTGCACGGCAAGACGAAGCGGGCGAGCGAGCCAGCTGTCCCGAACACACTCACAGCCCAGATTGTGGAATTGAAGCGAAGGCATGGAGATGACTTTAGCGTCGACTACTTTGTTGACGACGAGAGGTTCATGACGTACAAGGATGTGAACACGGCCATTGGCAACAAGCTCGCTGCACGCCGTCAGCCTGCCCTTGCCGCAACAGATAAGCGTTGCCGGTGGCATTCACACGAAGGTCTCGCTGCCACATCTGACGAGGACGACAAGGCGGCCAAAGAAGTTCCTTGCAGTTGCCGGTCACACAATATGCCGCCGGAGCCGATTGGCAGGAATATACTCGGCGTGTCTGGCCCGGACGGCTTCATTGAGGCATTTGCAGGGTCGAAGAGGTGGTTTGGAGGCAGAGAGATTCAGGGCCCCGTGCTAGGCCTGCTGGGATCCATGAAGAGAATGGACCCAAAGATGGATGACTGGCTTGTACTCAAATTGTAACATCACACACAGCACATCACATATGGTGATTGCTATGCACCATGACAGCAGCGTAATGGTCGGAACTGAGGATTCCATCATCTGACATGTATACTAGAGAAAACATAGAGGATCGCCAAGCAGAACAATTCGCGTTGGGCAAGACCAAAAGTCCCAGGACATCGATCGACATCGCATCCTGCTCCTTGTATCAAGCATACTATATCCCAAAAAGTTCGTACCATCATTTGCGACATGTCGATGGACCAATCAGGACAAGCACGCCAGGTCTTTCCATGTCTGAACTGGCACCCCGAAGACTCCGCCCCTCCACCTCTCCGTTTTCGACACGAGTATGCATGCCATTGCCGTGTTTGATAACAGAGACACGAGACCCCAGTCCGGTATGGCTGATGGAACCGACTTGCGTGAGAATTACAAATACAACAATGAATGGTGCTTAGTTAATGGGGTACGTCATATCTGCAACTCAAAACTCCATAAGTAGGACGATGTTACTGATCATACCACAGCACAGAAGCGGGGAAGGGCCCATAATCTTATACTACTTATACATTATTAATGTGTCTCAATGAGACGAGCGGCCATCTCGTTGATTTTTAAAACTTCATTGTGGTATAATCACTGAAGCAATTTCTGTCTAAAGTTGACAAGTCCTTATATAATCCCGTGCAAGTGTTTTTGATAATCATAATCGTCATCATGGCTTCGAAAGAGCAAAAAGTCCTCATCGTCGGGCCCGGTTTCATCGGCTGGAACGTCCTGGATCTCCTCGTCAAGGAAAATTATAAGGTCACGGGGTTCGTGCGGAGGAAGGATCACGGCGCCCAGATCAAGAACTCGGGCGCGTCCGAGGTCGTGATTGGGGACCTGGGTGATAAGGCGCTCATCAGCGAGCAGGCCACACAACACGATATCATCATCCACACGGCGACGGCCGACGACCTCCCGAGCGTCGAGGCCGTGCTGGACGGCATCCAGAAGCGGGCGGACCAGGGGCAGAGCACCATCTTCATCCACACGTCGGGCACCTCGGTGCTGGACGACGGGTGCCACGGCTCGCACAAGTCGGACCGGATCTACTACGACAACCTGCGGTCCGAGGTCGACTCGGTGCCCGACGACGCGCCGCACCGCAAGATCGATCTGGCCATCGTGCGCCGGCAGGAGGCCCTCGGCGACAAGGCCAAGATCGCCATCATGATCCCGCCGCTCATCTACGGCTTCAACGACGACCACAAGCGCCTGACGATCCAGATCCCCACGCTGACGCGCTTCGCCCTCAAGCACGGGTACGCCGGCTACGTCGGCGAGGGTCTGCCCGTCGAGTCCAACATTCATGTCAAGGATCTTGCCCGGGGGTACCGAATTCTGCTTCATGTGAGTACATACACTGCTGTGTTACTGATCATGCCATCCCCTTTTCACCTCCTTTCCGATATAGTATTCGAACCTTGAAGACTTCATCGGTATTTCCTCCAACCCAGGCAACTATACCTAAAGCCTGCAATTCTCAATATTCAACATTTCAACCTCAACCGCAAACAATGCACAGACTAATCCACCCGACTCACAAGCACATGGAGCACACCCCAGCCGCCAACCTCCTCGAGAACCCGTACTACTTCTGCGAGGGCTCGGGCGACGCGGAGCCGAGCTGGAGAGAAGTCGCCTCGCTGATCGGCGCCAGCCTGCACCGGGCGGGCCTCCTCGCGGACCCGGCGCCGCGCACCGTCGACCCGTCCCTGTACGGGGACCTGTTCGGCGGGGACACGGGCGCCGTCATCGGGCTCAACAGCCGCAGCCGCGCCGCGCGCCTGCGCCAGCTCGGCTGGAAGGCCGTCGAGAAGGACTGGCGCGCCAGCTACGTCGAGGACGAGCTGCCCGAGATCTTGAGGGAGGAGGGCGAGCGTAAGGATTTCAAGGGGTATAAGGGCAGGACTATGAATTGATGATTTGAACAGAGCGTTGTTTCTCTCTCAAGCTTTTTTATGTTTTGGTGGTGATAACGAATGTGTAAGAGACTGTGTCGGATTAGTCAAGTTGGGTGCCTTAGCTCGATATTATCAAAAGTCTGTAGCAATATGATATTTGGCGTTGTGATGAGGCAACCTATATAATGCTCGATAACAGCAAGTCTACGAATGAGATACTGATGAACACAACGATGATCCTCAGCAATGCAAGCTGTACAATCCTTGGCTAAACCTCACTTATTGTAGAACATTAAGCCCTACACTCGTGGACGAGGAAATTACGCCAAGATTGTTCAAGTCTCCAGAGGAATGGTCGACACATCCTTACAGCGTTGACAGGATGATGGCTTGGCTGTACTCACGCATGTTCTCATTTCTTAGTGCAAAATCCTGTTGAGCACTTTTTGCTCGTTCTATGCTGAAATGGCATTTTATGATTGAGTGAGAAGTTTACCGTGCTACAAGCCTCGATTTGCGACGAGACTTCGCACTCTCTATTTGATGCAGTCAGTTCCTCTTTGATAATGGTGCCATCGTGATGGGGGAGATTAGTGTAAGCACGGAATCTTGGCAATTCGAAATTGGGGACTCGTTGATCCGTGGTGAATGTCCTGGTAGTCAATGTTTGTGGACTTGTACTGTTATGATCAGATTTGAGGAAGAAAGCCGGTGGCATATGTACAGTTCCAGTATCATAGGGGCGTTCATCGTCCATGTATTACCATACTGAAATATTACCTAGGTCCATTGCAGAGCCACTCCGAATCCAAAAGTCTCCTTCGCTTCTTACGGCCAGGACATAGTTTGATGTACATGGTTCTTTGCATGAGGGAAGACAGTCTTGACTCCTGCCATAGCGTTGCTCTTTTCATCATGTCCTTGGGGAAATCACATTGCCAGGCCGTTACAACGGGACTGTCCTCGGCTCATCTCGATGCAAGATCTTGTATCTTTCTATTTGTACCGTCATTCCCGGATATAGAGGCTCTGGCGGGATGTGTCTTACTGTTGACCGTCGAAAACCAGGGCTGCTCGTCCATCTGAGTATTCCAGTCAAAGATATATTTTTGATTGGTAACCGGCGCATATGTGACGAAACGATGCGAAGCCAGTTCTCGAAAAAGTCTCTGCCTACACGAGAACTTGGGGTCCAGGTTCATTATATGAGGGATCTATCTGCCGTCTGTGTCCGCGGCTGGGCTGCTATCATAAAGAACGCAATGCATTGGCTGTAGCGTGCATGGAGACTACATCATGGTGGTAACTGAAGATATACAAACTGGTCTCTGAGACTATGCCCGCAGACACTGAGAGGGCAGCAAGAAGCGCCCGTCATCGCAGTGGGTGACGCACCGCCCGCTGTGAACGAAACTCTCGAGCGCATCGACAGTGTCTAACGCTGCCTGGTTGCCTCGCCAGCCTCCCCAACATCAATGTGCCTCCGTTTGCAACACCTCACCTGGGCGCGCCAACCCAAGTACTTGATTCCCAATTGTCGAACAATTTTCGACCAACCAGCTCAGGCTGGTTGGTCCGCTGGTCGAGTGGTTTGTAACCCATCTTTCCAACCCGGCCAGTGTAATGCGTGCTATGATGTGTGAGCCCAGTGTTCGATCCCAGTGACCATCGCAATTTGATTGATTTGTGTGAAATTGTCTGTTGTGCCCCAGCCCAGCCCAGCCAGTCCACTTCCACTCTTCCAATTGATTGTGACATGTCGTAGACGCAGACGTACGGTACTGGCATAAGTCAGTACCCGAACTGTTTTGCCTTTTTTAAATTTTAGTTCTAGAATAACATTTCAAGAGCGAGTTGACTTAGTAGAAGCCAAAGATTCAATCGACGCTGCGTGCATCTTTTGAGACTGCTATATTGGATGGATGACTTTGATGGCGAGGCTGAGGATTGGTACACTCTATCATCGGAAGGCTGAGGTTGTACACGAGGCCATTACGAACGTTATCAGTCACACCAGCGGAGCCGCATTCACGGCGCTACTTTGAGAAAGCGCATGCAGGATCAGAGTGATCAGGTTGTCTTGACTGTCTATCTATCCTGTCGATCGTCATCATGACTTGTCAGGCCGCTAATCCACGGAGCATTTCATCAATATCACTTGGAGAGTGGACCTCTCTCATTCAGAATTCGAAACTTGAAGTTGAATCACGGTACCAGAGCCCAATGTACCTCTTCTCCTTCGTATCGAGAACCTGATGAACTACTACTACGCATACCCGGGGCATGAACTTGCAGGCCCGGTCTGCTTTCTCTTGCGCGAACGTTCCAGCCAACTGGCGCACTCCCGTTCATTGATCATGTACGATGCAGGAAGGACGGCACACTGAGCGGAGCACCAGGCCGGGAGGACGGATTCGGCAGGCCAGTCAGGGGCCGCGGAGGGGAGGGCGGCCAACGTCAAATCGCGGGCGGCACGTCAGTGTACATGCATGCAACCCTCGGAGACCGTCAGCAGAGTAGGGACAGATGGTATTGGCAGGTATCGACCGTATGTAGTATGCTGTAATGATGTGTCTGTGAAAAGCAGCGGTGAACCCGTCTCCGTGGGCTGTTCTCTTTTGGCTCACATGTCGGTTCTACCTGTGCATGAGGCGATCAAATCAGATGCGACGTGTCGAGGTACGATTGAAACATTTTGCCGGCCGGTAATGTAATGTATGGTACTCGAGTGGCTATTGCTGCTGGCTGCTACCGAATGACGAAGGTCGACGCCCAATTGCTGAGTGGACTGGATGGCCAGTCGGCGTAGAGAGAGCCCCTACATACAGGACCAACAAGGGGGCCCGGCAAATCGCGATACAACTTGTGAGAGAGATTCGAGGATCGAGAACGACGCAGGCCAGTTGCCAGGGGTGTAGTTCATACATTAGATACTACTGTACGTACATTGGCGGCAAGGCGAGGACATGATTAGAAGGAATCCACCTTGTCAAGTCAGCTGCAAGACATCTTGAATGCAGCCGACTGGGTTATGTTGTCTGATATGATCCATTACCATCTGGGAAACTAAGTACTCGTATCAGCAAGGAGACAGTCAAACAGATGATAAGTTGCATGAACAGGTTCGCTGGAGGCTAGGTACGGTATCAAAAGAAAAAAAGAATCATGGCCAAAATATCCCCTGATCAAGAGCCTCGAGCGAATACGGGATCATGGATGGGGTTTGGGAGGGGGCCCGGCGGCAGCCATACAAGTCATGGAGCATTTCATTCGGGATGGGACAATGCTGTGCTACCCGCGGAAGATGCATCAGTGAACCTTAAAAGACGTGTGTTTTCTTCTTTCTCCTCTTTGGACGAGGAACCAGTTGACTTGATCTTTCTTTTCCCCGACCCCATTTTTCTGATCGCAAACGCCCCTGAACTGGCGCCCCGGGCTGTTTCCCATCCACTGATTCCAGCGCATTCATCGTTATCTGGGGGTCTCGCTTCAGGGGTCGAGTTTGCGACTGCTGCCCTGCGGCTGCAGCTGCTAGCCTTCCCGGCCTCCCCTAGAGAAGTTCAGTATGCACAACACTGTAAGCAATCTATGTAGACGCTGGGCTGCATTGCAAACCCAGGTGTCATTGCCTGTACGTACGGTAGTATATAAACATGACATTTTTATACATTACATGCATACAGATTACAGACATGCTAATAATACTAGGTTAGCTCATGTTGCTTAATCGAATCGCCATCTCATGCACGGACCCCTGGAGGTACCTGACTGCTGAGCTGACCTTGAGTGACGCCTGCCAGTTGAGGCGTGGGGACCACCCCAGTAAAGTCTGTTCAAGTATCTGAAGTTTGAGGCCCTGTCAAGATTCATCGTTCTCAGATTCCCGCATCCGCGCCCGCCTACATACCTACCTTAGTGTGTAGGTAAACGCTCCAGTTTCAGCGACAGACAGACCCTGGACACAGACAGATTCTGCTGCTGTCATCGCCCGCAGACAGACAACGGGGGGAGGCTTTCCACTTGACACCTCGCATGTCTTGCCCAGCTCAGCAGCTTCTCGTTGGACTCCTGTAGAGCTTGATTCGGCACGCGCCAGTCCAGTCCAGACACACACATACACATACACCCACAACTCTCGTGGCAAAGATGAGCACCGAGGCCGAGACCGCACAGAACGTGGCAGATGCCGTCAGCGGACAGCCCACAGTCCCCCTCGTGGTGGAATTCACGTAAGTCGCCTATTCTTCCGTTTATGCACACCCACCAATTCCTCTCCGGTGCGTCTCTCCATGACACGGCCGAGAAGCGAAAGTATACCTGAGATGGAGAAATAGGCAGTCCTAAAAGGGAAACATGGCAGTCGTCATCATCCAGATTCAAGATATACCATGTACGTTTGTACTGATTCTTTTTCTTTGATACAGTGGTGGGCTGGAGATGCTCTTCGGAGACAAGCGCCGCCATTCGCTGTCTATTCCCGCCGTCGACAAGGATGGCAAGCCAGCGACTGTTGCTTTTCTCATCGACCATCTCTGCCGTGACACCATGAAGGACAGCCGCAAGGAGCTCTTTGTCCTCGACGACCACCTGTAAGTATCTACAATCCAAATCGTGTTCTGTCAGGCCCCGGTCCAGTTCCAGACCCAAGGAGCCGTGGCGTCGATGAGCCAGCGGCGGCCGTATGATTGATTGTTTCGGCCTTATGGCTGTAAGCTAATATACCCGCCCTGCCATTGGGGATGGACATGGGAGGGGCCCCAGGCGCTGCCGGCCGGGGAAAGCTGGAGATGAACAAGTTACCAAGTGAGGCTAACGTTACGATTTCCAGGCGCCCGGGAATCCTGGTCTTGATCAACGACGCCGATTGGGAGCTGGAGGGCGAGGAGGCCTATGAGATTCAGAGTGGTGACAATATCCTGTTCGTCTCCACGTTGCATGGGGGTTAAAGGTCAGGTCACCAGAGCGAGCGAGGAGGCGAGGCGCGAAAAAAAGAGTATGGGGCAAGCCCAGCCCAGGCCAGTTGAAGTCAGTCGCTCACTGCCTTGCCTGCATAATCGAATGATTCACACAATCCCGATTGCGCCTGCCTGGCGCTTGTCAGTCAACTATTGCCGCCAAAGACTGGGGCTAGACTGAGACCTTCTTCGCTCAGCTCGACTAAAACAGCAATAAGCGAGACTCGGCCCTCTAGTATGGAGTCTCCGCGGAGTCTGCGCGCGGCAAGGCTCAACGACTGCTGCCGTACGTGAAACACTCCCCGTCTACTATTGCCCTGAGGCGAGCGCCGTTTGTGGCTGCGCAGGAACCCTCATATGACGTGCCGCGCCTCAAATGTCTGTCTCTCCTCAGGTAGGTATCTACGGTGTAAGCCGCTTCTCAATCCGGCAGGGCCGCAGTCTACCGTCTGTCTGTCCACCCTTGCGCCGTTCGGACAAAATTTCGTTGTTCGCATGCTTCGGCTATCGAGGCCGGAGGTCGACCGCGATGGGCAGTCAGCCAGGACAACCAAATCTTTCACACCACCCCGCGGAAGCGATCGAGTCCAAGAGGAACGGCCCCACAGATCCAGATCCCCTTTCGCACAGACGACGCATGCAGGCAGTTGCTGGCAGACTACAAAGTACTTGAAATCATTGGCAACTAGGTCATGGACAATATCTTCGCATATGGCGGTGAATAATGCAAGTACTATTGTGTCGTTTGCACACTGAGGAGAGAGCGTTGCAGTTATGCTCTAATCATCCCACACTGGCCAATGAAGCATCACGTGCAGCGTTTGGCGTTCATCTGTTTCTGGATTGGGCAAGTTGCAGGGGGCAGCGGTGAGGTCTCGAGGCAGCCAGAGCTGTTTGGGGCCAGCTGGGCAAGGCTTGAGATCAACATGAAGATATGCACATCCTGTCATCAAACATGTGTTACTGACATACATCAGCAGGAGTATCGTACTTTTGCTCAGTGTGTGTGAGAGAGAGCGTGTGATATGAGTCCAAGGCCTGCGTGAGGAATGGTTGCACAAACGCACCAGGATCCCTCATTTGGGCCCCGGCTGCAGCGCGGCAATTCGCCCTTCCTTGCCTCTGACCGGCCGCGAATGCAGCCGTCTGTTGGAAGGCGGCAGGGTTGGGACCGGGTGGCCATGCAGCTCGAGCACTCGATGTCCAAAGTACAGCTCAGACAGACAGATGTCAAAAGGACAGTGACGATACTGTCTGTCTGGATGGGGACATGACATGGTAAGGGTGCCGTGGGCAGTCACTGAGTGGCATGTGGCTGCGTCCACTTTCTTCAGCCATCAAGCCATCAGCCATCTGGGGAAGAGCAGGAAAGCATACCCGAGCCTAGCAGGCGACCTGTCTACTACTGCATGTCATAAAAGACGACAGCTGGAATCAACTATACCGCAGAGGATGATACGTGCATTAGTCGGCCTTGTTTTCCCTTGGAGATCTCCTGGGTGCTGGCTGTCTGGTGCGGGTGTCTTTGCCGGATCCAGTATAGTCGACCAAGTTTCTGGTAACGGGAGCGAGAGGATCACCAGGGTTTTGCCGGCTATTGCGATGGGAATACCCAACAACTCGGTTGTCATTTTTTTTTTCCCTCGTTACTCGCCGCCCCCTCTTGAAATCTCGAAATTTTAAATTCTCTGGGACATGAGAGGAAAGGGAAAGAAAAATAACTCTGCGCTATGCATCATCCCCGCCGTGCCTTGCCTTGCCTTGCCTTGTCTACATTAGATGGCGGCCCTTGTCCACAATTGTATACAGTCGCCTTTTTGCATCTCATAGATCCGTCGTGCCGTCCCGTCCCAATTTCATATGACAAGGTTTGACAAGGGAGGGGAGGGGGTCGCGAGATGGAGGGGGCGTGGGCGGTAGAAAAAAAAGAATAGATGCAAACGCTGGGAATAAAATACAGAGAGACAGATGAAAAGAGATAAAGCAATGAAAATTCCCGGCCCCCCGGAAACCAAAACCGGCCCCCGGCGACCGGCGAGCCAGGTCCTGCCTCCCCTACCCTTGTCGGGGCTCCTAGGCCTTGCCTGGCGCAGATCATGGGCCCGGGCGAACAAGAAAATACTGTGTCGTCTGTAAACTTGTAGATGCGCTATGGAAGAAAGGGTGATAGACCTCCCGAGGTGCATATATTCTTTTTTTTGAGTTGGTCGGGCCCATCCATTAGTTCGTCCGTACTTCTGGAGATTCCCAGCGAAAGAGAAAGCTGGGTTCGATCTGATTGATGGCTTAGTGATGTTACCTACATCGTACCCTGATGGACTCCAAACGCCTGGCCCAGCATTATAGGCCTCTACTATTTTAACTTTTTTTTGACTTTCACCTTACACCACTTGTCACCCCTTGCTCTCTCTCTCTTTCATGTTCAGCCACAATTGACTTTTGCTGCTAATTATAATCCTGTCTACTATATGCTATAGGCAGTATGACACACCAGAAACTCTAAATGCCACCGGACTATACTGTTGTACTTACTATACGCGACCATTACCCAAGATGGACAACACAGGCCTCTTTTTGATCTTTCCTGGGGACCCATAAAAACAGGGCTCGGGTCAGTCTATTTGCCCGCCGAACCCCTCTTTTTATCGTCATCTACCTATTTGCGTATTTAAACTCGGGGGTTTGGCATAGTGGGTCGTTCCGTCCGTCCACAGTACTGATCAGAGATTTAATTTTCCTTCTTTCTCTTATGTGAATATGCCAGATAAAAACAAGGCAGATTTTTCTCTTGGAATTATAAGGAAAGGAGATACTTTGTAGAAGAGGTTATGGCAGAAATAGCAAAAACAAGAAGCAAAAAACCGGAACCTCTCACTGGCCGCGGAGTCCTGTCCGGAGAGAAATGCCCTGCCCTGCCCTGCCCAGCCCAGCCTGCCAGCCCTGTATACATATGTAGTTTGGATAATGATTGATGGAGGAATGGGTGTTTGGAAAAGGAACGAGTAATGCGGGTATAGTGCCTGGTTACCCAGCTACACCTGACACATTCCACTGGGAGAGGCAGAAATTGGAGCCAAAGCAAGCAAGCAAGCAACATTCCTCACCAAGGTCGGCAGCATCAAGCCAGACCAAGCCAAGTCGTGGCGGGCGTCTAAAAAACAGGCCCACTCAAGAACGAACAGACAGAGAAAGATAGACAGCTTCTAGATTCTCTCTCCCCCCGAGCTTTCATACATTAGCCTCGAACCCATCTCCACGGAGAAAACAAACGCCATCTTTAAAGATGGTATAAACATGCTTTGTACGTACATTAGCAGCATCTAGTTGACACTTTTGTCGCCCAGTCTTTTTTTAATCTAAATCTACCGAATACATGTCACATTTTCCTGCTTGGTGGGTTGCGCTTGTTTCGCCCACCCACCTTCCCATCCCCCGACCGAGATCTCTTTGCGGGTCCCCCGGGGATGCACCGCACGCGCCTTGGGAAGTCTTCCGGGGAAGACGGGGTGGAGGGTCCAATGCTTGTTTGCTGCTGCAGGTTTTTGTATATTCATGTAGGGCAGGCGCCATGTATGTGTGGACTGTATGTACAGTATGTTGTGTATATGGAATATATGATGGTAGGTAGGGGATAGAGCAACCCATGAGTTGTCATGGATATTTTGGAAATGCGTGTGGGTGGGTTTTGACAAGAGCCGACCCCTGCTGCTGCTGCGTGGTACGCAGGTAGGTAAATTTGTCCGTACGTAGGTACTCAATCTCTTTGCAGTGATGCAAAATGTTCTCTTTCCTGGTACTGTAGCATAATGGAAAATTATTGTCGAGCTATATTCTCTGGTAACGATTGCGTGGGCAGGCTGTCGAGTGCTGTCTCCAAACCCTTTTTTGCTTTTGTTTTCTTTTTCCCATCTCGCCCCGTTCCCCCCGGTTGCTCCCGTTCCTGGGAATTTAGGGGCAAGATTGGATTTTTATCTTTCGTTGGTTCGATCTGGACGAACTGGATATCTGCAACTCTAGGGTGGTCTGGATCTCGTACTCATGCCTGCCTCGCCTGCCTTGCCTGCCCGCACCCACTCAAGCCCTACACAACCCCCCACGACCGGACCCTGGACTTTCATCCTCTTTTCTCCAGCCTGCTGGAACCCTTGCGAAGTGTGGACAAACGGAGCTCTTCCCCCCTCCTCCTTGATGGAGGGCAGATATGGAGAATTTTTACTCAGGCGAGAGGGCATGGCGACAAGGGGTGGGAAAGGAACAAGAATGAATGACCCACGTTATATGCCGGAGACAGGATCGGCTTCTGTCTGTCTGTTTACCCAGTCGCATGAAATGTCCGCTTTCGACATGAGGGGAGGGCATGGGAAATTCGGAAGCGAGAAGGGACAGGAATGCCAATCTGATTCTGCTTCCCCGGAGGAGAAAGGAAGGGTGGGATTTTGACATGGGTCTTGGGATATTTGCCGTAGGGTATCTTTGTAATGCCTGTATATGTGCGTAGTATGAGGTATGAAGGCATATATGCAAAGAGCTGGGCAGGCACGTAGAGTAGAGAACGCATTGGGAAGACAGATCGTGAAAAAGTCGTACTCGGGAATAGAGCGAGCATTTGTTTGCAAGGACATGAGCGCTGTGTGTGATGTAACAACAAACTATCTACACAACGTAGAAAGAGAGGAAGCAATGCATGCGGTAGAACCCGCTTGACACATGTCAAAATCATGAACATCACTTCGGAAGCAAAAAAGAGCATCGTATATCTCAATATGTAGTAGTAGCTTTCAATGTTTTGATTGCATTGCTTGCTATGCTAAGTCGTGAATGCTAATTACGCCTCCAACAACACCCCGAGACCTGTAGTGGAAAAAACCTCTTTCCGAGTATGGGTATCTTTATCCTTTCCCTCCAATGAACAAAGGGTCTAAAAACCCTGACACGCTTGGTATCTTTCCCGCTCCGTGATGTGGATATTTGCAAAATCAAAAAAGCCGCCCCATAATGCTCTAGTAGTCGTACCCTTGGTCTGTCTTTCGAGGCCCAGACATGTCGCTTCTTTTGCAAATATGATCCCTCCCAATCCTCCCAGTTCGTCCTCCCAGTGGCGCGTATCCCCTTGGCTCAATCCGTTCTGCCAATTGTGTCCATTGACCGTGGAACCCGAGGTTCTCTCCTCTTTCTGTTTTCGTCGTTTTTCTTTCTCGGATGACTCGCATCTCTCTTCGGTGTTGCTGCAGAGTGCTTTTGGCGATCGTTGGCACCCAAAACTTGTCCACGCCCTGCGCGTAGCAAAAACCAGCTGGCAATCTGCAGCGGAAAACATCCATCGTGTGGTGATCGAACATCCATTACACCCTTGAAATAAGAGGTTGCAGATGACGAAACCGGATGCTTGGAAATGAAATCATGAAAAGAAGAAGTACGGTACATGCATACTTTGGAAATCCCGATTGAGATCATACCCAAAAGACCAGGGGTAAGAGAAGAAGAAAAAGGCAAAACAGGGGAAACAGTGTAAAAAAGCAAAAAAAGACAACGCGGACCGATCCGGCTGGACCATCACTGATTGAGTGAAGGAGAAGAACAGACATTAGAAACGTCAGGTTGACAGAGAACCCTTGGACGTAAGAAAGAAAAAGCAAAAGCAGAAAAAACAGACATGGAATGTGTTCAGACAGCCTTCCCAAAACAGATTTGCCAAACCCACTCGCTCCTCTTCAGCCACTCACACACAAGATAGAGAAGGAGGGAGAAATCTCCTCTCATATCGCGCCCACCGGACTTCGGATGACACCCCCACGCAGCAGAAGACCTCTCCCGTTTCGCTCCAGTAAAATGCATCAGAGATAGCCGCCCCTTTTCGAATAAGTTTTGCTTTTTTGATTTCGCTCCAATGATGAATGTGAATGAGACATTTTTTTCGGGGTTTTGTGGGTGTTGTGGAAAATCAAAAACAAGATTGAAATCAGAAAGCCGACCCGCCAAATGTATAGTGTCGTTTATCGCCGTAGTAAAACTTTTGTTGTAAAAATTCGCAAAGAGCCAACGTTTGTATGAGTGATGATATAAGAGAGAAACTGAAAGAATAAAAGAACAAGATGATGAGCACTTCTGAGGACCGTTTGGCATCATGGTGGTAACCTCAATCGTTTCCGGCGTCTGTCGTTGCCAGTATGGGTTCTGGTCGGGTGGATCGTAGAGACTTCGTTAGGTCAAAAAAGAAAAACAAGAGTTCGTTCGGTTCGTTCATCATGTACAGCACGTCGGCTGTAATGTGTGTGCGTGGCGATGTTGCTTTTCTTCTAGTACATGCGCTCTCGGAACGCCAGCCCGCGGTTGTGTTCCTCCTCGTACACAGACGATGCGGGCGTGTGGATGGCGGTGCCGCCGGCGCTCGAACCGCCGCTCGACATGTTCTCTTGCTCCATGTCGTACATTTCGTAGGGAGGACGGGCGGCCGGCATCACGTAGTGGGCGTCCGAGGGGTGGCGGGGCGCAGCCGTCGTGGGCACTGGATAACCCTGCCAGGTCGGCGGCGGCGCCTGAGTCTGCAGCCCGTGGTGGTGAGGGTGAGCGTGCTGACCCTGGTGCTGGTGTTGAGGAGGCCCAGGGTATGACGGGGCCACTGGGTGGGAGAACTGGTGAGGCATCGAGTGTTCGATGGGAGGGGTCCGCTGCTGGACCGGGTACATTGGCATGTCGTGCAGGGCCGGGCCGTTCTGCTTCTGGCTTGACGAGTCCTTCTTGTTCTGGATCGTCCGGCCAACACCACGACCCTTGATGCCCCGGTTCATGTTCTTGTAGATCTCTTTGAAGTGGACAAAGAGTTTCCGGTGCTCCGGATCCTCCAGGGACTCGATGGTGTTCTCCGAAAAGAGAGTCATATATTTAATGACTGCCTCTTTGTGGAATTTGTTTTGGTGGTTCTATATTTGTCAGCTCTGGATTGAAAGGCTTGACAAGGGGAACCAGACATACCTTCAAGTTTCCTCTCTGGGTGAAAGGCTTGTTGCAGTTATCGATGAGGCAGTGGAACCTCTTGGTAGGGTCATGGACCGACAGGTGGGCTCTCAGATTGCCCTTCTGTGCAAACTCTCGAGGGCACTGGTCGCACTTGTAAGGCTTCTCTCCTGTGTGTCTGCGGTAGTGTGTCTGCTGTGTGTTAGTGTTGGAACTAGATCATTCACGACTCATATACTGACCCGAAGGTTGCCATGTTGCGAGAAGGTCCAGGGGCAGTTCTCGTAGGTGCAGGACTACAAGCTTGAAGTTAGCTGAAACGTTTTCCTGGGCACAAGGATGTCAACTTACATATGGCTTCTCGCCAGTGTGCTTGCGCATGTGGATCTTCATGTGGGTGCCCTGGGTGAAGGTCTGCTTGCACCCTTCCCATGGACACTTGCGCTTCTCCTTCCCTGCTTTGCTGTTGCGGCGTGACTTGGCTGTCTTACCCGCCCGCGGACTGGAATACCTTGATCCCATGTTGCTGTGCGGCGGCGAGTGCAGGGCTGTCTTGCAGTCTTCCTCCTCCTCATCTTCCTCATCGTCTTCCATGTCCTCCTCTTCCTCGAGTTCCTCCTCATCGCCATCGCTCTCCTGGGCTTGAATCGCTCGCATCATCTGGTCCACTAGTGTGTCACCCTGGAATGGCTTGGTCTCGGGCTCGGCTGAGCATTGCCTCTTGGCTGCCGGTGCCGGTGCCGGTGCTGATGCTTGCGGAAGCGGGAGCTGAACCGGCGGCGCAGGATCCCTCTTGATGGGTGGGCTAGTAACATAGTTCCGTCGGTACACTTGCTGCTGCTGTTGCTGAGCATCTCTGTGTTGGTAGGAACTCTCGTTGAGCGGTGGCCGCTCGTCACCATATTGGCGGAATGGCATGACCATGGACGTTGGCGAGGCTGGCGTGTATGGGTTGACACCAAAGGTGTGAGGCGCCATGCTGGGGACGGATGGCATGGCGTAGGTGGTGCCAATGGCGTACTGGGGCTCATGCTGAGGTTGGATGGGAGCCGAGTATGATACCCTCGGGTCTGAGGGTATCATGGGAGAAGCCTCCATGCCCGAGTACTGTGCATTCTGTGACTGGTAGTGAGGGTGCCACCTGTGGTCCCAGTTTGCAGAGGGAGGATGCTGCGTCATGTTGAACCGCCTCGATGTTGTTGACAGGTGATTGGTCTTCAAGCACTAGTTGTTGGTCGAAGGGAACCAAAAACAAAAACCAAAAGGGATGTGTGCTTTTGCTTCCGTGTGCAAAGTATGTCTGCCTTGTGACGGTTATTGTTGTTGATGTTATTGTTGTTGTTGACGAGACGGGTTGGGTTGGGTTCGTCTCTTGGGAGTGACAGCAGAGCTGAGGATGGGTAGGTTGTGTAGGAGAATAAAAACAAAATACCACCGGTTCGTAAAAAGGAAAAGGAGAGTTCTCAAGATGGTGCTTGACGGTTGATCTATAAGTTGGATGAGCCGAGTGAATCATGAGGAAGCAACTTGAGGGAGGGACAGAAGATATGTATATACCGTTCGTTCGCTCATCATATGTATGAAAAGGTGAGGTCCCGGGTTGTGCCATGTCAGCCAATTGGACCCCGTCCCGGTAATCGTAGGTTGGTTTGCAGCAAAATGCTCCTCGCTCGCGGTACAAGTATACATTGGGAAAAGTACTTCGTACTGATGGGTATGTCTCTCTGAGGCAGGATGCCTGTCGAAAATAGGTGGCCCCCCATAGCTCACATGTTACTGTGTATGTATGTCTGGACCGGGGGGGGTTGATGTGTCTGGTCTTGGTGTGGGTAATGAGCTGTACGTACCTTTTCTGGGCTGCTGTCTACTGCCTCTGGCTGGCTGGGTTGAAAAAAAAAAAAAAGATGAGGCTTTCCTACTAGAAAGACCATCATCCATTACGTGGTGACAGGTCAAGACAGACTTAGACGAATACGGCAGAGCGGCCTAGTGCCAGCTCGGGACGTCGAACTTGCAGAAGCCGGCAGCAAGTGCAATATAACTAGGTTCGCTCAAGTTTTTATTTCCTTGGAGTTCGTAGGGTTGTTCATGGCATGAAATCTGTTGCAAGTTAACATGTCTGGAGATCTTGTCATCACACGATCTAGCCACTTGCTCGAGGCGGGATGCGAAAGAAGGTGCAATCCACAGTGGTCCTGATCGCGCTTGCCGTTGCTGATTGTGGATTTCTCACAAATACTCACATACACATACACACACACATACACACGGCTGTACTAGAGAAATAGAGAGAGAAAAAAGACCAGGCGCAAAAAAAGACCACACTACACTACTCTATTCCCTTGGCCCATCCGCGGGAAAGACACAGGGATTAGACAAGGTGGCTTGGGAATTGACCATCTATCTAGTGGAAAGAGTTAGGTAGGTAGGGCAGGCAGGTAGGTACGTAGGTACGCGGTCCCGGGAGAAGGAGAAGAGGAACAAGAAGCAGTAGCAGCAGCAGTAACAGCAGCAGAGTGACCAGACCCAGACCCAGACCCAGACCAGACCAGACAGACCACGATCGAGGTCCAAGGTCTCCAGGGTCCAGGAAATCGTGAGCATCAATACTGTTGCATGCTTGCGAGTGGGTGGGGATGGCATAGAGATGGCTGCTAGCATGGCCTGGCATGGCCCGGCACGGTAAGACATGGGTCCCTCGTCCAAACGCTAAGGGACTATACAGACACCCGAGGAAAGACACACGCCTCAGTGAGTGACATGAGGTAGGTTAGGTAGCCTATATGCACGATTACTATGTATAACTTTTTCTTCGTTTTTCTTTTCTTTCTCTCTTCCTCTTCCCTTCTCTCCCCCCTCCCCTCCCGCTTCAACTGCTCGGTTCCGCGTGCAGCTTGTCTTGGCCCATGTCAAGGGTCTGGTGCTGGGCAGTACCTTTACCGCGCTCTCTCTCTTCCTCGATTCAGAGTGTAGATCGAACCCTGGATCGCCTACCTTACCTAGCCGGGCGGGCGAAATCGGTCGACTGGTACTCTAGATCGAACAGTGCCTATTTGGGAATGGAACAGCCGCTGGCTGCGTCTGGCGCCCCATGCCCCCATACTTTCTGGTTTCCCTCTCTGTGTACGAAGTACATCATCTTAACTAACTATATGGAGCTTGCGTCTGATATGGATCTATTTGGCCCTTGGTACGACCCGTGGCTTAGCCCAGCCGTCGTCTACTACAGGTCATGTTTCGAACCGACAGCAAGAGATATGGCCATTGAGCGGGACAACACGATAGAAAGTCCAAGTAAAGCCGATCCTTCTGGTTCTGAATAGGGCAACGAGAAGATCGTACGTTTGGATGCAAGCCAAGAGCTGCTGTTTGATTGACGAAACTCACGAGATACGATGAAATTACCGGCCCCGCCTACCTGCGTTGCGTTATGTGTGAGCAAGAGAAGGAGAGAGAGAGAGAGAGAGCCTCAGGGTAAAGAGCAACAGAGACCCTGTTGTTTCAAAGCGAGCGAAAGTGATGACGAGAGGTACTTGTGTTTGATGTGTGGGAGATGTACGTCTATGTGCGTCTACTGTAGAGTTCTTCATCATCGTGTATGTACGTATGTATTGTATGTATGTTGTGTTATTATGGTGGAGAGGAAGGGGGGCTTGCAAGGCAGGCAGGCAGGCAGACAGGGCAGGCAAGGCCATGGAGGTGTATAAGTGTACGACTTATACTGTACATATATTCGATGGGCTGGCTGGGATCATGGGATCTCAGATCGGCTACGCAGCGTACTATGGTAGTGTGGGTTTTTATTACCACCTACCATGAGAAAGGTGATGTTGGGGCACACGCCAATGCTGGGCTGGGCTTGGGCTGGGATGGTCCGGGCTGTGATCTGTGTGGTCTTGTTCAACGGCAGAGCGCAGGGCTGCTACTACTCTGAAGACGCCAGCCCCCAGCGATCATGTATTGTACTGTACTATGTAGATAGACGGACGGATACGATGAGCAAGACAAGACGAGGAGAAAATAATGAGGACGCAACTTCAAAGTCTCGTCGTGTCAGGGGCGGGTCCCTCAAATCTCGACCTGGTTCGGCTCTTCTTCTTCTTCTACCACCCCAGCGGACAATCAGGAAGAGAGTCCTGCCTTCTTGACACAACGTTTCCGCGATCCGATATTCGATTAGCCTTTGACGAAACAACGGGCCTGGAGTCTAAGTCTTTTGCCGCGCACGCGCCCTGTCAACGAGCCGTGGCAAGGTGGAGAGGGGGGTGATCTACGAATAGCTTCAGCCATCGTTCACTTTCCACAAATCTCCCGCCTACGCTTCCCATTCTGTACAAGCCCTTGGAAAGGCCAACCGCCATCCGAAATGTGGAGAATGTATCAGAGCAAGAGGTGGCGTTCACCTTGTCATATCGCAGCACTCAATAGTGGTGAGCGTACACAGTAAGACTGGGAGCAAAAGAGAGAGCCCTCGACACGGACGTGATCTGCTGTTAGCGCGGTGCTAGAGGCTTCACAGAGGGAAACGTCGTTCCCAGCCGCCAGCCGCTTCGCAGGTCTCGTCCCATACTTGCGTACATTAGTTGGAGAGTCACTCTTCCACGTTGTTACTCGGCCGGCTGCTATCTTACCTGCCTAAGGCTGACCTCAGTTCGTGCCCTCCATTTTCATTGCTACTGCATTAGTTGCCGAGGGCTAGTATAGTGTCGTCGGCCATGTTAGTTTGACGCGGAGTAGTATGGCCTAGGAAAGAAGAGGAAGGGCGCTGGCCGGGTACCTTGGGTCCGCCAATTGTTCGCTGCGATCATGGTACCAAGCCATCCCGCTCGAACGGACCGCATCCGCTGATCGCGTTGCCTTCCATGAATGGGGCGCCCACCATTTTGCACATTCACTCCCGCAAAGCATGGCATGGGATGGGCGCAATGCGATGCGACGACAGCCTCGACGAAAGAGGATAGATCTCTTGGGTACCGTGACTGACGGTGCCGGGCATGAATCAGAACTATCGACCCTCCGCGGCTAGAGGTGCCTGTCTGGGTGCTTGCTGCCTTTGTGTAACACGTCTCTCCTTCCCGTAACCAGGGCATATAATCCTTCGCTACTACTACAACAAACTCGGTCTTTTTAACACGAGCCATACCGTCGGGTTTCCCATGCCTAGTGACTTTCGCATCTTGTCTCTCAGCTTGTGTCTGTGTCCTGGTCACAAGTTTACCTCCGAGACAGCCAGACGTCATATATTCCCGAACTGGGGTGATGCTGGCTACAGGCGCCGAAGGGCTGAGGCCGGTCAAGCTTTTAGCGCCTCCTTGAGCCCACCAGGATCGTTGAGATGGTGCAAACTGTTGGCCACTATTCAAGCTACTCCAAGCCTTTTGTGTCTATTGCAGGCAGCTGAGTCCTTGGATTCCCCAGTCTGGCAGTGGTAATTTTGCAAAGCTGTAAGCAGTAGTCGTTTTCTAGGCAATGCTAGGGAGGCAGTGGGTAGAACGTAGATTAGACATACGCAGTAGATCATGGAGGCTCTTGAAGCCGTGAAACGGACGTTGTCCTGCTGTGCACTAAGCGGCTTGCTTGGAAACCATCGTACCTGCTTCTTCCCTCGCTGCTTTTTCTTGATATTCAAAATCGTGAGTGAGCATTACCCCGTTGCACAGGTTCAAGTTGCAAGCCACTGCTTACCCAGGCAATATACAAGGCCACCGTGTATCATTATTTCACAGACTACCGTTTCTATCGTAACTCAAGGTCGGCGATCTAGGTACTTTCTCATCACTGCGGAGTACGTCGCGAGTGAGACCTGACCGCAACGACTTGCCGATTGGTGCCATATTCGGCAGCTTATTGCTCGGAGACGTGATGGGGGGTTGAGATCACATTGCGCTGTGCCTACCCGCACAAACGACCAGGTAATCAAGGAAAAATCCGTTATATTGAAACGATTTATGAAAGATGCGAAAATCTAACAGGTCGCAAGACAATGCATGCATTTTCCAAATGTCTTGGCCCACCCCGGTAACGGATGTACGTACGGGCGGACTTGACAAAATGGCAATGGCAAACGAGATGGATGTGCCAACTTCCGTACAGGTTCCGAGTTTCTCGTCCGCCTTCGCAAGTGTCGCTCATAATAGGCCGCCACTGAGCCACAGGAAAGTTCGTGCTAAGGCAGTCGACATATCACATTCAAACGCAGCGCACGTTTAATGCGATACAATGGCAGATTATGGTCTTCAGAGGCGACTGCAGGGGAACATTGCACTCATTTGCCATTATGGTCTGTATGAACTGGAGGGATTACGCTCACCCATCGCCATCCGGTCCCGAAGATTGAGATTTGGCCCCCCCTTTCCCCCAAATTTTCAATCCAAATCCTACACAGCCCAGGTATCTCGTAACACTCGTTGGAAGAACATTGAAGCCCAACCTGACGATGGCTTGCTCCTCACCTTGACATCCATGAGCCAGCCCCGGTGGCGCCGACGAGAGACCCTGGCTTGGCAGCAGGGGATGAGACGTCTTGCAAATTCCAGCTGTCTGGTAAGTTGCGGATAGTCCCCTGAAGAAAATCAAAAAAAAAAAAAAAAAGTCTATGTTCTGCTTGGACGCCTCGAACGCCCTCGATCCGTCCCCAGGCCCTGGAACCGGGATAAGACCTGCCTCGTCGTCAGGGGAGGCAAAAAAGGATGGATAGGCGCAGTCCAGACATGGAGCAATCGGAATAGATAGGCAGGCAGATTAATCATAGCAGCAGCAGCAGCAGCAGCCATAGCCGACCCGGTTCGACATGACAAGATATTCACTTGGGTATCAAGCAGTGAGCTTCTGCTTGAAACATTACAGATCATGACAGCCGATGCTGTTGCAACGTCGGGTGCACGTCCAGTCTCCAGTCCTCCTACAGCACCAACCCAGCTTTTCTGTCTCTTTCATCAAGCTCGTCTGTGATATGGTAGTAGGGCCTCGCGGTACGTGTACAGTACATGGTAAACTAGATTTGTGGAAACTAGATGGACCGCTGGGATGGTCCTTGTCTCATGAAAAGATGCTCCCCACCGACTAAACCACCACCTGTCTTGCCTTGAAGCCTTGTGGCTCTGCTTCTCTCCCAAGACTATCGCCAATTTTACCGTGCCACACGCCAGCGTCCAGCTGCAGGTGTCCTCGTCACGACGATCTCTCTCCGAATTCCCGGATGGGAAGTGACAAAATGCATCCCCGTCCGGTATTTCCGACCAGGAGTAGCGCAGAGGTACAGGCCCTTTCTACACCGCACGGTCAAGTACAATTTGTCATCTCGTGAAATGCTGGAAGAGGGTCTCGAGAGGTCCAATGCGATAGAAAATAATGTTCAAGACAGGAGGATTGCACCTCCCAAAGCATAACAAACACCTTCAGCCTGGACCTAGCACTAGCTAATCATGGCGTGGGGGAAGAAACGGGCAGGGAAGGAGCCCAGAGGGCCTGGCCAATGGGGCTCTTTAGGCCTCCCCGCATAACCCTCAGGTGGTTTCTTTTTCGCTACCCAAGCGGAGAATTTCCTCAGATCCGCGTGCCACCAGATCTGCTGTCCCAAACCACCAGAAGTGGCAGCAGCAGCAACGAACTACCCTGCCAAGCTGGTTCCCATCTTCGGCGGTGTTTGAGATGATTCCAACAGCCTCACAGCCTTCGAGAATTGTCAGCAAGAAACAAACGTGTGCTCCTACAGCCCGCGCGATCTAGGTACGGTGCGACAGAAGCAGTTTCGTAGGTTTACACCCGGGCGAACCTGGCATCTAGGTTAGGTGTCTGGCCGACCAGGTTAGTCTACAAACCGCGCAACGTCCACCATTTCGCAGAAACAGCCCATCACACATCCATCGGCTCCATTTCCTTGAGATCCCTGACTGGAGCTGATGAGGAGTGCTAAAGCAGCCGGGCGGGATCAGTCACAGCTCAACGGCCAGTAGCATTACCACACACTTGGTGGTTGATCTCTTCTATCTAACCCACACCACGGTACAGTACAGTACCTATCCGTCGAATACCCGGAAGAGACACTGCCCGCGCGAGTAATCTTGCACGTCGCCGCTGTCAACCTGCTGCGGCAAGGCGAGCCACTGCCTTGGCTGCACTTCGATGCGCCAATGACGACGACGCCCTCTATCCAGTAGCCAATCTAGATCAGCATGTACCGGGAGACTGTCCGGCATCATATTGCACTCACATAGGCATACCCAGCTCAATTATACTAGACACGAAAGCAGATATATGGCCCGCTTGTCTGTCAACTATAGGCAAAGCAATTGGCTAGCCCGCGCTGACGGTGCGCTATCTACGTAACCTACCTAGTTCATGAAACAAGACTTGTTTTCTCAACGTTGGCGCATATGGTCCAAGATCTGCCGGCCCCAGAGCCACGGCTTTGCTTTCAACAGCCGGCCGAAACTATGAAGCCCCCGTTCGCTACCCACGGATACCCACGAATAGGCATGATTCCACCAATCCGGATTCCGGTCGGGCTTGCAATGACGGTTGAACTTTATTCGAATAGCATCTTTTGGACCGATCTAGGCATTCCGGTTCCTTGCATTTCGAGGTTGCACGTTCAAGGAGCGGGCAGGCAACGAACGAGCCTACCTAGGACCTGACCTTCGAAGACATCTTTCAGCTCGCGATTTCGACCTGGCGAGCAGACAGACGGGCACTTCACACAGCCTGCCAAGTTTTGCTGTCCACCTTTAGAATTGACCGCAATGTCCATCGCTCACACGACTACATCATTTCGAATGGAGCACCTACTGGGTCACATTCCGCAAGGGTTCATCCCAACTCTTCAACCGTCAATACTCAATAGTCCTACCATATAGCGACTAGTCATTAGTGGATGGTCTCCAATGCACCTGTCAGCCCGGTAGCTTGCGCTTATCATTGGGGTCAGACTCGGCCCTTGATGCCTGCCAAATCCAACGACACTCGATTGCCCGCTCTGACAACCGCAATACTCATTCGCATAATTGCCAATTACTATGTATGTCGGAACCCATTGTCAATACTTCACGGCTTCGTCCTCAAGCATACGATACTTGGAACATTTCTTTCGAGCCTTCACCTCAGTTCGATCCGGCGAACCTAGATCTGTCTGCGGATCTTGCTGGATCGACCATTCCATGGCTCCATTGACCCAACGATCATGACAGGCCCCCGCTGTCAAATAAGTATTGATCCCGGCATGGGAAACTGATCCCGGGTTTGCCGGGAGTCCGCTTCCTGAGCACACGCCGCTCTGTGTATGTTGCAGAGGCCGTGTCGCTAGTATCGCAAAACCTGGTCATCATCAGACTTGTCACAAAACGTCGCACAGTCATCTTTGAAAGTCAACAATGGTAAATCACACAATCCGCAACTGCCAATAGCCCCGTCTACTGGACCACCACAGCTTTCGGCAAATGATCCACACGCTGTCTCTCGGTCCCGGTCTGCTTATACCAGCACCTGAACCGCGCAGGAGTTTGTCAAATGCCATATGCGGCCGAGTTCGATCGAGCTCTTTTCTGCAAGATGCTCCAATCATAATTCTGTTCCATGGTCACCATTATTTATGGGGCTCGCAACTCGAGCCCGAACAGGCGGACTGTCAAATATCATATTCGGGCCTGTGTCTTCATCTAGACATAGTGTATACTACAATAGTGTGCAGCCCCGGGGGTATCGCTGCCAACTGGCAGCTGGCAAGGCTATCATCGTTCGACATGCTTACGAAGCTGGCAGCCGAAATCAATGAGCTGAAATCGCCCGTCCACAATCAGTCTTTGCCGTCTAGGTATAGGCGCAATGCAGATGCAGATATCCGCATGCTTGACTTTGGGGGTTTTCGATTCCAACGACTCATCATTTCGGCAGCTCAGCTTTGCGATTCAGGCACTTTTGCAACTGTGCGCTACCTGTCGTCTCACAAACTCCAGGGTCATGCTCAGCCTCAGGTTGCCTCCTCTTGTCATCGACGTGAGGCTGAGGATTCCTTCCAGACATCCTGATATGATACCAACGTGGGGAAGACTCACCCTTGTAGCAATATTCGTACGAATTAGGAAGCAGACTGATTTCTGATTAGTGAACACATGGACGTCGGCATGGGCTCATGATTCCCATAGTATTCGACGTTACAACACTGACAATCCATGACAGCTCGGTACTTTGAATATCACATTGCGCACGGATTGCCCTGGAGCAAGAGATTGTGTCTTGTTTGGAAGGGGTCATGCGCCACATACGCTTCACCATCTGGCGGTCACAAACTAGTGACGAGATTATCATTACATACCCAGCGTATTACCGAAAGTCCGGGCCATTCAGCTAGGTAATACCTACCAAGAAACATTGCAGCCATGCAAGGTCTATACGAATCAGCTGCCTGACGTTTCTTCGGATCACTTGGAATCCACTCGGCCAGTGAGCATCCCGGCCGATCGCTGCAGCCCGTGACAGGTAGCAGACATCTGGCCAGGCTGGGTTGCCGGTAATGTCGCCTATGGCTCCGTGGATTACCAAATACAACGCCGCCTTACCTAGTGGCATTCTGGATCAGGGCCTTTGCTGTCTCAGCCTGCAAGGGAAGGGATAATTGATCGGGTTGCGCCCGGGGAAGAGCTGATCCTGCATCCTAACGACCCGAGCTCCACATAGAACAATGCCCAGCGTGGGGCGTCATGTCTTCTTACTAAACGGCCATGGACTGACTGGGTTCGCGGCTTGCGAAAGAGCGTCGTGACGAAATCCGCGGCATTAACTCCGGGCAGCATGTCGTGCATTCGAGAGTGGGAAAGGAAAAACAAGAAGTATTGACGGCGGCACTAAAACAACATCAACATCATTACGGCCTGTGGATCAGCTCAACCTTTTTTTTCTTCGCCATGGAAACTGAGCCACACATGCAAGCCCCTCACGGCGGCTGCGAGCCGCCATCATAATCACGACCAGCAACAGAAACAGACTTGACAGAGACTCTTTCTACATCTGTCAGGTATGCGGGTAGACGCGTGTTGTCCACTGGCTGGTGGGAACTATAAAGTGACAAGGCGCTTGTATGATGCTACCGGAACCCAGGTATAGCGAGCCCCGGAAGAGAAGAGGGGTGGATGGTTGTTTTCCATGCATGGACGAACAGGTTAAAAAGGAATTGACCATGACAGCCCTGGACCCGGGACCCAGGTTTTGGCAAACGAGAGAAACACTGTTCCCCTCCTCGCGTATCGTCAAGGGACAATCTACTACAGATTGCGATGAGATCTCGCAGCACGCAGCCCGGACAGTTACCACGAAGGAATGGCTGCGTATCCGCTTTCGCGGCCGACTAGGGTGGTTGGTTGGCTTCGTTTCGGCCAATCCGTGAGATGGTCTTCTATATTCTTCACGTCGCTTACTGATGACTTTTTTGCACAACAGTCTTCTTTCCTTCAAACCCCAATGAATTGAAAAACACGGAGAGAACAACAAGATTTGATACCACGTCTTTTGGCGAGCATGAAGCCGCAGGGCTTTTGCGACACCTACGGTCAAAGTCGAACAGATCTTGCACTGCCGGATCTGACAATGCTTCGGCAGGCGCCCAGAATATGACCTGTCACATTTTGTTTTTGAGCTTCTCCGCTTTGACTTGGTCTCCCTTTTGTCTCTTTTTCCCTCTCATCAGCTGGTTTTTCGATCTTTCTCGGTCTAAGCCCACTTTCCCACTCGCCAATCTGCCTCTCTCTGCTCTTTCTGTGTTCCACTGCCCTCTCCCCAATCCCCTCCCTTGGCCGGGATCTTGTCTCCAAGAAGGAGACAGGTCAACCCTAGTTTCCATTCTTTTGCTCTAGCACAACGCAAAATGGAGCGTCTCTACAGACAAAGTCCGCATAAACTGCGCGCCTTGCCATTTAGCTGTTGACTAGGCTTTTAAGTTAGCGGGTTCGGAGGAGTCTCGAGAATGAGGAATGGTCAGTCTATTCTCGCAAACTCTACCCAATATGACGGTTCTGCGAAGATCCCCCCGTCGAGGAGATCATACAGAGCGAAGACGGAGGTGGAAGACAGACTCAGAATAGTGTCGTTTCTCCATCATGATCTTCCGAGAACCCCCATCCTCTCTCTTCTTTTCGAGAAGAATGCGTTGGCAGGAAAACCCACGCCTAGGCGAGACGACAGTGGGCTAAACGAGATGTGATATATGATATATGTCCATCTCCTTTATTTTGAGTTTCAGGAATAAAATAAAATAAAGCCGATCTCGATTAGTAAACATAGGTAGGTAGGTACCGAGATCTTGATCTCTCGATCGAAAACAAAAAATCAGACTTTGGTTTGTGTCTGTGTGTTACAGATCTGGGTTGAATTGATTTTTTTTTTCAACCCCTTCGGCTCTGACAGTTCGCATCACCTGAAAAGAAAAAAAGTCAACAAGAAAATAAAATAAAATACTACACTTTTTTTTTTTTGAAATGTTTTTGCTTTTGGCACGTCACTGTCAACCGAGAGAAGAAAGAACAGGCAACTCCTTCCGCTCTCGCTTGTCCTTCCCCCCAACCCCTGAGAGGAACTTGGAGGACTTGGCGGCCTGGATGACGTACGGGCGTGGGATTTCTTTCTCGGGGGTAAAAAAAATCAGGGTCCCCCAGAGGGAGAGAAAAGAGAGATGCTATTCATGCAATTCGCCTTATTCAGAGTTTAGCTCGTAGTTGTTCAACTGCTGCCGACGCAGCACAAGTTGGCCTACCTGCCAGCCTTATGAACTTGTCGGACGGATGATGGCAGGGCATCGTATGATTTCCTGGAGGCGTATACTCGGATACTGTACTGGCTTTCTGACCTTGTGACTTAGTATTTCTTGCTGCTATTCAACTATTTTGGTCTGTTTATGATGATGTATTCTTTTCTCTTACCGTTACACGGTGGAAGATACAAGACGGTCCATCAGACATCGGTCCGTGTCTCTGTCCTTCGTCCGTTGTTACCGTCGATCAAACCACGCACTCGACGAACATTCCAAGACAGTGTTGATCCGAGATACCCAGAAGACAGCCATACTAATAGATCCCAGCCTCGGGGTCAAGACCATTCATTCACAATTTATTGTATTATGACAAAAAAGTAAAGACTCTGAGGGTGTGACGTCTGTACCCTTGGCTGGCTTGGGTGTATCCCAGCCCTAGATGAACGAAAAGTTGCCCGAAAGGGGAGAAGGGCAGGTGAGCGGGCGCGCCGGGACGCAACACCCGGGTCTTAGGGCCTGCTCCAGGGGTCTGGCCTGGAACTTTCTCTCGGCTCTCTCCCACACACATAACTCTTGATCACGCATGTACATGACATGGCTGGATACATACCAGATCCCGCGGTCTTGTCAGTAGTCTCTTTTTTCTCTCGCGGCCGCCCAATGTATACACCCCCGTAAGTGGGAAAGAGAATGTCGAGTTGTGGGGTAAGACTGAGACGGAGACACCAGGGATGATGGCTGTTGTTTCCTCCATATGCTGGCCATAGGAGTCGTCGGCTCACAAGGCGGGCTGTAGAGAGAGACAGAGTACAGAGTATTGTCGATCGAAAAAGTACTCTGGCAGGCTCATGATAATGCCCCACGCAAGACCTGGATACGACACAATGACTGCCCAGGGTCTTTTTATGAATGCCAGACCTGCAGGATCTGGACCTGGGGCTTCACCTAGTGCTTGGGGCGAGGCAGTGGTTGAATCACTTCGCTGGTCAGTGAGTGGGCTTGATCACGTAGTCATCCAGTCATACTCCCTAGACACTACAGGCAACAGCGCTGTGGTCGATGGAGAATCCCGTCGTCGGTCCAGCTGCCGCGCAACTAGTTCTCAAACTGATACTTGGAGGATACCTGGAGGCCATGCAGCAGGCCATGCCATGTCCTTGGCCGGCTTGTGCCATGGACAGCGGTCAGATCTCATGACTTCGCTTATGAGAATGTTGTAGACATTGTAGGGTGGCGGAAGCTGCCTGGCAACACGCGATCCAAGCAGTCTTGATGTCCAGTGAATCGAGGGAGATGCTGTGGCAGAACACGGAAGCACACGAGGCGGCCCGACTCGAGATGACTGTTTCCATACTCGATCCATTTGTGCAAATGAAGCATGAGATTGGCGAGCAACAGACCTAGACCTGTAAGGTGTGGAACCAATCTCAGGGCGAGGAGCAGCCTCAATCTGCATGATCAAAGCGTACGGTATCGATCAAGCCCCTTGCAATTTCGTAACGGCAAGAGTGGATAGGAGAAACCTTTGCCATCCATCTATCTGGCTTAACAGTGGACTGGCCTCCTACAATGTCATTCGCGGTGGCCATGAATGTCGTGCAACGGCGATCCGCGAAACATGACACGAACGGGCGGTCGTAGCAGTCGAGGTCGAAAGGCTCTGACCGAATGCAGGGAAACACTTGACGGTCACGAACGCAAGAACACGTTGCCCGCGTCAGTTAGTTGCAGGCGCCGCGAAGGGAAGAGTTGCTTTTCCCGGTGTCCGTGCCATCGTTCCCGCGTCTCGATGAAAAAACTCAGTTGGCTGGCCTACCTCTGAGGCGCGAAGAGATGGATACTGTAGATAGGGGCGACAAGCATATTCGCTGCAGAGAGAGTGAGTTACTAAGAGATCCATGAGAAACAGAATGCAGAGCCACTGATGATGCAGTTATGAAGTATATTAAGGGCATCGTACGATGTGAAACGAACTGTTTGCCTAAACTACTCACTGGGAATTTCGAATCTGGTAATCGTGACATGTAGCCAGTGGTTCACCACTTCATGCAGGAACGGGCCATGAGGGGGTCGGCTGCAAGTCTTGAGTGGCCGGCCAACATACGGGTGTCAAATATTTCCCCAAAGCTCGAAGATGGCTGGCTGGGTATTAGCCACTGGTCTAGATAGTCTGAAAAGGTGGCGGAATAATGATCGAGAATCGAGTAGAATTCGGGGTTTCTGTCGCGGGAGAATCGCATCATGTCGCCCTGCAAGCCAACCCTCGAGATCCCGTAGAGCTACCTCTTTGTCCACCTGATCAGTCTTGATCGAGCAAATGAGCGTGTCATGGCCTAGGGGCTAGCCACGGGTGGCTCTGCTTTGGTGTGCTCGCCCTTCTTACCGACCCAGCCTTGGTTCTCCGACCTGGTAAGTACAAGGCCTTTCGGGAATCTCTAGGGGCCAACGACCTTGGTGGCTATGAGATATGATTGACGAGGCACACTTGCCTCGACAATTGATTCAGATGGCTGACTCGACGCGTCTTTTTGACGGTTCGAACCGATAGTCTGCTCCCAAGTCAGTTGCTCAGCGGCCGTATCCAGGAGCGAATCCCGGGGGCGCGGGCGGAGCACCACCAGTACCGGGAGCAGCGAAGCCTGGAGGGGGCACTGGTCCACGGAAACTGCCCGGGTGGAAATCTGCAGGACTGCCATATCCACTCTGAACTGGAGGGGGCCGCGCAGGTAAGCCAGAAGGGGGCGGCGGCAGGTTGTTCGGGCGCATTCCCATGGGCGGCACAGGACCGTTACCGTTGAGACCATATGCGACTGGCGAGGGACGATTTCCGGCGGGTGGTGCGAAGCCACTCGGGCGCGGGGGAGGTACTGCTACATTCATGGAAGGATCGAAGCCGCCGGCGGCCATGATTGGAGGCGCGACGGCTGGTGTCGGTGTAGTCTGACCGGGCTGCTGGTGGTATGCAGGCGGCATCGGTTGAGTTTCGATAGTGACATTGTGTTTCTTGGCCTGGGCCGCGAGCATACGTTCCGCCTCGTCACCATGTCTCTCTCCCTTGCCGTCCTTCTTGTAGGCGTACTGCACGGTGACGTCCTTGTTCATAAGGAACTGCCCATTCATGTTGTTGATGGCATCGTCGCTAGCTTCAAAGGTGCTGTAGCTCACGAAGCCATAGCCCTTGCTCAAGCCGTTATCGTCGCGGGCGACCTTGGGGGGTACGGTGAGGGTACCAAAGCGACTAAAGGTGTCGTAAAGGATCTTCTCGTCGACCATGGGATCAAGGTTGCCAATGAAGAGCTCGGCACCAATCTCGAGGGGCTTCTGCTTATCGGCAGATGCCTTGTTGACGCGCAGCGGTTTGCCGTAGAGCCTAATACCGTTCATAATCTTGGCTGCATAATCCGCGTCGACCTCGCCGTTGAACTCGACGAAGCCGAAACCCTGGTGTGACTGGGTGACACGATCCTTGGGCAGGTGGACGTTGACCACAGGTCCGGCCTGGACCATGAGCTCCCAGATCAGTGCATCGGTCGCGCGCTCGTCGATGTTGCCGACATAGACTGTGGCTTCCTTGTCTTGCTCCCTGCGATGCGACGAGACGCTCGGATTAGCGATCTGCTCTAGCAATCAAGAATGGAAAAGGATGGCAACTTACCAGTGCTTCTGGCCTGACATCTTGAAGTCGCGTAAAAAAGGAATGACAGCAGCAGAAATATGTTGTTTGGAGGCTGTAACTTTTTTCGCTTTTGCCTGGTCGTTGTCGCGCGCAGCTTCCTTGTAGGAGCTTAGAGCCTGGAGCTTGGCGAACCAGTCGGAATTGGCCTGTGCTTTTCTTCCGGCTGATGACGGAGTGTTTCCGCGAACTTTGAATTTTTTGGAGAGCTACGAGCGACTCCCTCTCAGCCGCTACAGCGCATACATACGACGACAGCCAAACCCACGACATCTCTTGCGCCAACTACGTTCGATTGCTCAGGGCCATCGATCATCAACCGTATGCGCATAATGCTCCATCCGATGTGCAGTCGCAGTCGCTAATGATGCCTCAGGACCCCAGTCTCATCGTCAACAGAATCACAAGAGTCAGCGACAAGATGGCGTTCGCTTTGTCCGAGGAGTCCAAGGTTCGCAATGACCGACAGCCACGGCACTCTGCTTGCAAGCACTAACTTCATCTTCAGGAGCGCATTGGCAAGCTCATCGATGTCGGAAGAGTAGCGATGCACTAGTAAGTCTCTTCACCACAATCTGGCAACGGACAGTAGCTAACAGGAAGCAGCGGATATCTCCCTCTGATTCTCTACCTCGGTACGCTCCCGTTCGAGCATCGCGATCCAGCATTCCAGAAGCGCAGCCGATTGACAATTTATTTGCAGGATACACACGTAGCGAGCCGCGACCTTCTGTCATTAAGTATATATCCCCAGCTGGTGCCAATCGAGATATCAGAACGCAGCTAACCGGGAAACCAGACTCTTGTCCCCTCTCTCTTAGAGGTCGTATCGCTCGAAAATCATCGACACTGTACAGTAGCATCAAAGACGCGTTTAGCTGGAGTAACATTTGGATGAATTGCGTCGATTTCGGCGGCTCGTATCATAGAAACTGGGTTCTGGCAACGCGGAAATGTCACGACTTACAAACGGCGGCTACTTTGGCCAAAGGGCCTGAAAAAAGGGCCACAGATGCCCTACGGGAGCAAGACTGTATAATACCTTGTAATGAACATGATCTCACTCATCCAACTGCGAGAATGTGATCAACACCTTATGATACCGTGAAACTTGACCTGGACGTGCTTCTGTCGATGAAGCATATTGAGAAGCATGTAGGATACTATCCGCTAGATACATAGTTCAAGTGCGCATCATTTGCCTTTGGAAACACCCTCTCCAACCGAGAGAAGAACTTGACTCTCTCAAAATCCCGAAGCCAGGCATAGAATATGAGGCGTGAAACAACCATTGATGACGAAATACGCACCTATCGGCGATAAGAGGCTCTAGCGCGATTGTCCACACCTCGACATCAAAACCCACCCTCGGCTTTCAACAACCTAAGGAATGCAGACCTCATTGCGTCTTAACATGTGACAAGATCCCCCCAAGGTCATTCAATAGCTCTATGACACACAACCATGCTGGGGGCATCTCACCCGCCCTCGTCGAGTCCATCTCCGGGCTGACCGCGGGCTCCGTGGCCACGCTCGTGGTCCACCCCCTCGACATCGTCAAGACGCGCATGCAACTGCACCGCAGCAGTGCCCCGACCTCGGCCAGCCTGACGACCATCTCGCTTATGCGCTCCTTGGTCCAGACGCCCCAGCCGCTGCGCGCCCTCTACCGCGGCCTGACTCCCAACCTGGTGGGCAACGCCTCGAGCTGGGCCTCCTTCTTCTTCTTCAAGGCCCGCGCCGAGAGCGCCATCCGGGGCCTCAAGTCCCAGCCTGGCGCCCCCCTGTCGTCCACCGACTATTTTGTCGCCGCTTCCCTGGCCGGTGCCGGCGTCCAGGTCATGACCAACCCCATTTGGGTCCTCAAGGTGCGCATGCTCTCCTCGGACAGAGGGGCCGTCGGCGCGTACCCGAGCATGTGGGCCGGCGCGGTCCAGCTCCTGAGGACGGAAGGTATTAGGGGCTTCTACCGCGGCCTGGGCATCAGCCTGATCGGCACGAGCCACGGCGCAGTGCAGTTCGCCGTGTACGAGCCGGCGAAGCGGCTCTACTTTGCGCGGCGCATCAGGCGCGAGGAAGAGGGCCCCGCCGAATCGTCGTCCCAGCGTCCGCTCAAGCTCAGCAACGCGGCAACCGTGCTGCTCTCGAGCGCGGCCAAGATGGTCGCCGGCGCCGCCACGTACCCGTACCAGGTCATCCGGAGCCGGCTGCAGAACTTCAACGCCGACGAGAACTACGGCCGGGGCATCCGCGGCGTCGTGCGGCGGACGTGGCAGCACGAGGGCGTCCGGGGCTTCTACCGCGGCATGATCCCCGGCGTCGTCCGCGTCATGCCCGCCACCTGGGTGACCTTCCTTGTGTACGAGAACATGAAGTTCTACTTGCCCCAATGGGCAAGCTCAGACGGAGTCGGGCCTGAGCAAGCTGCATGAGACGTTGTGTGATAGATCAGTAGTATTAATCTGCATCACAATCAACAAGTACCACCATAAACCTGACAGACTCCCTGAATACGTGAATTGTTCGTGTTGTTCTTGTTTTTCTGCCTTGTCAAATTCTTAGGAAGGTGGAAGCAAGATACTGTGACAATTTTGTCTTCTGCGACATGCGACACGCTTTTACATTGCAGAGAAACTATGAAGTGGCATGGTTGCTTCTTTCCCGATTGCACCCATCAATAATCCTTCGTTTGCTAAGCATTTGCCAGCCAACAGACTACACAAGCAAATCGAGATAGGAATGTCAGTTGCGCAGCACTCAATATTGACCAGCTCATAGGAACAAATTGTAACTGCATCATCGTTGCAAGGGGAACATCAAGCTTGAAGGCCCCACGACCTGACTGACGTGTGAAAAGTGCACTTTTATAGACACTTGTCTACATATGCCACAAAATCATGCAGGCACGGGGTCTTCAAGATTCAAAATATTCCGACAACATCAAACAAAATGTATGATAGAAAGGGCAGCGAAGCACGAACCAAAACGTGATTAAACAGAGTGGCAAAATGGCAAAAAATTGTTTTTCTGTTTTCTCTTTTTACCGGCCCTCAGCATATGCTTTCTACGAGTGGGAGTCGCAAATTCCCGAGGGGGCTTCACCGGGCTCGAACCCGAGAACCTCTTGACGCATCGAGGTTGTTGGGGATTGGTGACGCCTACCCATTTGACCAAGCTGCCGGAGCGAGCGAGGGGAGGAATTCAAGTGGTTGGGAGAAACTCCGGTAGTGCCGTCGAGAAAATCTGCACCTACTTGGAGTTATGAGGTCTCCTTCTGGTGTCCGTTTGCTGGGTGGGCTACGTGGTGAGCAGGGAGCAAACGGGCGCCATGGCAGTCGTTGCCTGGTGGCTGAGGACACTGATCGGTGTGGCTACGTACCGAGGGCATTGGATAGGCGGCGAGTCCTCACTAGGCATTGCATATGGTGATACTTGACTTGCAAATGAGTTTCCCTGTGATCAGAGGTTTCTTAATACAGAGAATGGATGCTGGATACGGCAAGTAGCTTCCTTCCAACACGCGGATCAACTGACAGACCATCTCATCAAGATGGTTCTCACTTGAAATGATAATAGATATTATTCCGATGTTTACGTGTTTTCGAGGTGATTAATGTCTGAAGAAGAGCAGCTGAGTATTCGAAATAGATCAGTACAAGCCTATTGTGTCTAATGGCATTGAGATATACTGCTATAGAAATCTTTTCGTCGAAACTGATATTGATATAATTGTTTTTGATGCAAAAAGTTTATCTATTCGGGGTTGGATTTTGATAGACACCTGTCATATATACATTTCTCCATTTGTGTGTTTTATGCCTATAATACCCCTCGATCTCCCCGTCACGGCAATTTTAACGTATCAATATCTGCCCATGTCCAATACCCTCGATCCTCTCATCGAGGTCCTCGTCCTCACTCTCTGAGAGCCCCGGCTCGTCCTCGGAGCACATGCCCGCCAGCCTGTCCGTCTCCCCGCCCACGTGCGAGGCGCGCCGCTTCCCGTCCCGCGTGAGGTGGCCGTAGACGCTCATGACGGCCGCGGAGAAGCCGTGGACCATGATGGACCCGAGGACGATGAAGCTGACGATGGGCCACATGTGCTTGATGGCCTCGTGGTGCGGCCCGTCCGGGGGCGGGTGCGGGTCGGGCGTCGACGAGCCCGTCTCGAGCCGGGCGCGCGCCTCCATGGCCAGGAACATGGCGCCGACGCCCATGGGGCCAAAGTGGCCGGCGAAGACGGCCTCGCTCCACGTCCGGGTCTCGGGGATCAGGCGCTTCAGCAGCAGGATCGAGGGCAGCCGGCGGAGCAGCAGGATCAGGGCGGTGACGGCCAGCAGGCGCCAGGCGCTGAGCATGCCGAAGCCGTTGGCGTACTTGTCCCAGGGCACGATGGTGCCAAAGTAGACGAACATGGCCGAGTTGAGCAGCAGGTCGATGATGCTGGGCAGCTTCATCTTGTGCGTCTTCTCGCGGAACCAGCCGTCCCAGCAAAAGGCCGCGCCGGCCGTGAACGAGACGAGGAAGTCGTCGAGCCCCAGCGTGCTGCTCACGCCCGTCGCGAACACGGCCAGCAAGAAGTAGAAGACGAAGAGCGTCGCCTCCTGCGTGTAGCCCCTCTGCTCGCTGAACCGGAGCGCCCGATTCGCCGCCAGCCCGATGGCCGCCCCGACGACGACGCCCACCGCGCACTGCCACAGGATCGTCTCGAGGAAGAACATTTTCGACCATTCAGCCCAGCTGTCCTGGGTGACCGCAAAGATGGCGGCGTACAGGAACGGATAGGCGGTTCCGTCGTTGCATCCGGACTCGGCCGCCAGTATGTGCCGGATCCTCTTGGGCACTCTCATGGAGAAACGGGTCTCGCCCAGGACGCTGGCCGACAGGACCGGGTCTGTCGGGGTCAAGGTTGCGGCGATGATGAAGGCGTTGCTCCACTGGATCCCGATGACCAGCTTGAGGACGGCGGCAGAAATGAGCCAGCCAAAGATCATGTTGGGCCCGAGCAGCACCGCGAGTCCCCTCCAGTGTCTCTTGACGTAGGCGCTGGGCAGGTCGAGCCCGACAGCAAAGACCTGGACGCAGGCGACCACGCGGGCGAGCTCCTGGGTGATGTTGTCCTGGAAAGCCCACTTGCTCGCCCCCGAGACGTCGGCGGCGAGCGGCCCGAGAGCGATACCGCTCAAGGTCGCCAGGGGAGGCTCGGAGAGGTGGAGCCGGTTCCTGATGAGCTCGGAGAATAGGGCGTACAGTATCAAGAAGAATGACAGAGTGAGATAGATCAGGTGTGGCCCGTCGGGTTCCAACTCTATTATCTGCGACCGTTTTGCCATGTTTGCTATATAGATGCTTGGCACAGGAAATAATCGACGATTATTTTGTTGTGCTTGTTGTATTTCAGTACATAATGGATATTCATATTCGTGATATGTTGAAGTCAAGAATTTGAGCCTAAATCTTTGTTTCTGTCTTCTATAGGTAGAGTTTGTATTCGCACTAGTCACATTGTCGTCGTCATGAGCGGACAAGGTTATGTTTTACCCCTCCGGACAACTACCAAAGCTTCCTGCGAATCATAACCTGCTCTGCCTGCACATATGATTTTCGTTTTAGGCTTGTTATTACCTATACTGAAAAATTACACCTGCCAAGGCCGTGGTTCAAACCGCTACGATTCTGATATTTATTTCGACTCACCTCGATGCTGGTAATAAGAGCTCATTTAGATCTATGCTTTGTTCAGATTATCCTCCGTAATTCACCTGGAAACCATTTTTTGAAATACCACGAAACATGAATGATTTGTTGGTCAGAATTTCACACTAGCACAAAAAGTTCTCGCTGGTTGCATTGATTGTAGGTATATAATGGCTTCATCTCAGTTTATATAAACCACATACCGTGCGTCGCATGCTACAAACGTTCCTCGTAATCTATGCCTTGACCTTTCCATACCCGGCCTGGACCAGAATCCTGACGTACCAACCGTGGAGGAAGGTGATCTTGGGGGGCACCGTGTGCTGGGCGCCGGCGTGGAAGTCGCCGGCGCTGTTGAACAGGGCCGACTTGAGGCTGAGCACGGCCTCCTGGCGCTCGCGGTCGATGCGGGCGCTGATGAGGATGAGGCCGTCGGAGCCGCGCAGGCCCGGGGCCGTCAGGGGCGAGCCGCCGCAGCGCACGGCGATCTCGTTGCCCGCGTTCTCGACCACCTCGAAGTGGTTGGCGATCGGCAGGCCCTCCTCGTACTTGGACCTGACCAGCTCCGACGTCGTCCAGACGTGGTGCTCCGAGCCGGGCGGCGCGTCGTAGCGCTGCTGCAGCTTACTGTGCGGCCAGAAACCTGGGGTATTTGTGTCAATAATTGGCCATCTCGGGACGTCTCTTGGGGCTTATCATCTCATACCCCAGCGACCCCAGATGCCGCGGCAGAACTCGAGCGTCAAGGCCTCCTCGTTGTCCCGCAGGTCCGGGCGGATCTTGCGCAGGGGCACGCGCTTGATGCAGTCGTCGACGAGGGCCGGGTTGTCCTTTGGGTTGTATTTCGTGTACGTCTTGGTCTTGAACCACGGGTCGCTCTTGGTCAGGTCGACCAGCTTGGTGCCGGACGCGATGTACGCCATGCCCGCGCCGACGGTGGCCACGCCGCCCGTGAAGCCCAGCACGCTGAGCCGCACTGCCAGTCGAATGATGCCCATGTTGGAGAACTCTATTGCAATCAATGCTTGAATGATAGTATGAAAACGGTTCGCCCGAACCTATGAGAGATTCTCCAAATGCTCAATTGAGTTACTGAGCACGAGGTTGATGTGGGTCAATCGCGACTCGATCCACCAACGGCGCTATCTATGTATGTCACTATCGCCAATAGTCGAGTTTCGGGCGGCTGCCTCACCTTGAAGAGAGGGGAATCTGTTAGTGCTCTACGAAGTTACTCTTAACCTCGACAATTGCGGGACGAACTGTCGCAATATCAAAACCGGAATTTCCGATCGTCTGAATGCCTCCAATTGTCATCCACGGCGGCGACAATCACCCTTACGAACGGGATATCATTTTTGCTCGGGATTCTTGGTATACACTTACTCGATCGATATCTAGCACGACGCCCGCCATAGCAATGAGTCGTTCATGTGTCAGCTGGGTCTCACGCCGTATAAATCTTGCACGGATAAGCAAGATAAATGGAGGGGAATGCGGAGACATTTTCGACTTGACGAGAGCTTCATCCAAAATCAGCCATGAGCCCCGGCTGGCAGACACGAAACGCACTCACGACCCCCATATCGTGGCTTTTGGCGAATTGAGTGGACTCAGGGTAACCGCATTATAGGGACCATATGGAACCAGTGGAACTTTCCAGTAGCCTTGTCGACTCTCTGATGACGAAGTTGTGGAGGCTATGGACCAAGACTCCTCCATCACTGCGAGGGAGTGGCAGCCCTGCAGCATCTGCAGAGAGGTGTGCGATGCAGAAGCAAGCTGGGTTGCCAGATTGCCAGCCACCTCGCACTTCGTGTGGCTGGCACAGGTGTGAATGGCATGCCTCTCGACAACGCCTCATTGGCAGCAAAGGATGAGCGGTCCGAGAGACCATCACACGCCTACCTGCTAAGCGTGGAGGGCTAGTTGGAGGCAAAGAAAAGACGAAGTCTTGGGCGTTGACTGCGGTCGCTTTGGGCTGTGTGGCCATTCACGCGAGAGCAGAGGCAGGTATACTCAGTCACAGCCACAAGAATGATGGCAGTTCCCAGCCACAAGTCAATGGACTCGTGGATAGCCATGGAGCTCGGATCTCGCCAGTCGATCCCTGCCAAGTTCTCATCACATTACAGAGGAAACAGTCAGCGGTGGCAGGTAAGTAGAAACCGTGCGCGGCAGTCTTCCTCCAAGATGCTTGGCTAGCCATATCCAGGGCGTGGTGCAAAGTTTGGGATCGCCCTTTGGCACATGGCAATAGCATGGAATCTATTGATCGATCTACGATTGGGCTGTCATTCGGCTAGATCCGAGATAAGTTCAAGGAACGCCCGGCATGGCGGAAGCAAGTGGAAATCAATCATGGTTGGAGTAGACGAGGTAGATTCGGACGACGTTGAATCTTGGTTCAGCCTCCCAAACGTTCCCAAGGGTGTCCTTGTGCGCAGGTGCTAGGACCTGGATTTGCAGCTGATTGAGGGGCCCCAGATTGCGGGATGTCGTAGGGCTGAGCGCCATGTTTCGTATTGGCCTTTATCGCACTGATATATTGATATCCGAGATACGTTCAAAGATCAATTTGTTGGGCAAATGAATGTTCGAGACCATCCTAGGTTACCTTGACAAGACGACGACTAACATGAAGTACTTTGGACCTTCAAGTGCTTGTGGTATATTCAGTCTTGGCAGAGAATGATACCGTGACGACTGAAGGGTATCGTTGAGGCGTGAGTGGTAATAGTTGTCGACTTGGAAGTTGCTAGGAAGTAATTGCAACTCCTGGGGGACGAGGATGATACTGTACGGACATGAAGAACCAAGTCCAGCGTAGTGAGATGTGTCCTTTCCCAAGCCGAGACTCTCATCAGTGCCTCGGTCCTATGCAGAGGCAAATTGTTGCTGTTCCCCTCATTGTGGCTCTGTTCTAGGCGCCAAACTTGTTCGTCACGCTACCCATCACGAGCAAAGCAATCTGCAAACTCTATGACACAAGCTTCAGGCACAGATCTGTACCTTGAGCTGTAAACTTGTGGGCTCGTGAAAGAACCGTTTGGGTCGCTGTCAGACAGTTGCAGTAAATGACATCACTACTACCCCGGAGGTCCCCGCCGAAACTCAACAAAGCTGCTCGCTTGAATAGGACCGACGATGGAGTCAGTTAACAGCAGGAGGCGAGGCAGGTGCAAACAAAGGGCATGGGCATTGGAAGGCCGCGGCTGGCCGAAAAAGTGTCAGCTGAGTTGTGAACAGACATGGTCCGCGGACCAGAACCTCCGGGTACATGTTTCCCAGTCACCGTCTGCGTGCTTTCCGGATCGAAGGGCTGAGAGGGGCAAAAGGGGACGATCAAGGAATGAACGATGACATGCCATCAACCTGATCGACGCAGACAGATTGATTCAACGGCACGCCAACACGCCTCAGGCCCCTCCCCTGCAAGCGATATTCTGAGGATCTCGATCTGAAATAGCATTCGAATGCAATCCGAGTTGTCGCCAGGCCGGTCCAGAGCCCATGAGAGCCACAGCTGGGGCGCTATAACCCCACGGTGGAGCAGAATCATGATGTCATGAGCTAGCCTGATGCCGACAAGCATGATTTACCTTGCAGCCAATCCCGTCCGCCGGAACTATTGACAGCTCTCCACCTGCTGCAAGTAAGCCAGGCACGATGTTTCAATTGCTCGAGCTTTTGCTCCGATCGAATGGTACATGTTGCAACTTGAACTCCTAGTCAGTGCGGCGGTGCCTCAGCTGTACCTGAGTAGCTGGTGGGAAGGTCCAGGCCCAACGATCTGCTACAGAGGTCGTCTAGAATCTGGCGCCTACTCTAGCGTAGCATGCTTGTACTACTTTGGCGGGATGGCGGGCAACATAGCGGGCAGAACAGAAGCAAACTCGCACGATGGCGGGGTCATTTAGAATGCCCATGGGGAGCAATGCTTCATACTGCCCTTGGGGTTGCCTCGGCACGCCTGATGAATTACTGCCAGCACCTCAGCAACGGTGAGTAGCAACCCGACGCATATGCGGTATGCAGCTGTCTCGAAATTTGGGTGTTGTGATGCCAAACTCAACAAACAATGGTATTGCTTAGAGCTGACGTCACGTACACCTCATATGCACATTCGTACGGACATACATGAAAAAATCAAATGCCTCTCCCATTCTGCGGCTCTGTATTGCGGAGTAAGGTACGGATAGCACATGTCCGAACGGAGGATCTCCATCTTAACGACTCGCAATCTCACTTGGATTTGTGGCAACTGTGGCACATTACATGTATCTGACGCCCGATAGTAGTATCCACAAGGCTTGAGAGGGGCGCACCCCGAGCCTGCCTGGCTTGCCAGTAGTTCCATGAGGTCGTTGGCTAGGTATCTGTATTCAGCCTAGATTTGTCAATGCTCGTCTTTGCTCATTCGTCGACCCGGAGCAAAACTGCCCCTCCTCCTGCTTCATCCAAGGTTCATGTTGGACAAAGGGAAACCGCCCATAGAGAAATGACGTAACTCTTCCCTTTCATGTGACTGCAATCGCGGGGCTCTTTGCTGGGTGGTGCATGATGAAGACACTACCGGTAGCTAGTATTGATACGCAAGCAGCGAAGAATGCAATGTACCTTCCCTCGTTTGTGATGCTGTAGGAGTACATGCTCCGGACGGCAACAAGCCCAAGCTCCTTCCTTTGCTCAAAGGCGTGTGAACAAGCTCCAAGGCAGCTCTTGCTCCTGCCAGACAAACAACCATCACAGCTCTCCAAATCGAATACTTAAACTCCCGAGCCTCCCACCTCGTCAGCCATTTTCTTCTCTCCTCATCATCAACAACTCCTCAAACACATTCATCAAACAAACTTCACACAACCAACCAAACAAACCCCCAAACCACTTCAAAATGGATACCATCAACAACGCCGCCAACTACGTCGCTGACACCGTCAAGGGTAGGCCACTCCTCCTTCACCACTCCTCTTCCACACCTTGATACTAACATCCTCTCTTCAGGTGCTGCCTCTACCGGCTCCAAGGAGGCCAACAAGCAGGTTGCCAAGGACGGCAACGCTGACGTTTCCACCCGTTTCTCCGCTGGCAAGGACGCCATTGGCGACAAGGTCGACGAGAAGAAGCACAACACTTCCGCCGATGTCCACAAGGAGGCTGCCAAGCACTAAATGCTTCCTCTCTACCCTCAACAAGCGAACGATGGTACGACTGGCATGATTTTTCTGGGCGCTGGGAACGGAACATTTTTTACGAAGCATGGGATGGTTTCCAGATGTGTCCTCAGTGGCAAGGCATAGATACCCCAAGACCTCGGTAGTCTAAAATACAACAGCCTTTGCAAACCCAATAACCACTTCTTCCATGTGACTGTTGAATGAACTGTGAATGTCAGACTGCTGCACGACACCGGCCTACCCAACAACACAAACAGCTTGTTTTGGCAAGAATGATTTCAGCTTCTTGCCAAACACTGGATCTATTTAAATCTTCAGGACTGGTTAATTGTGTCAACATGAACTCGAGATACAGAATAATTCAAATACCTTTTCTCACACGATTGTGAGACACGAAGTAACGGAGTGCCCTGTCAGTTGAATAGGTAACAGTTGGCAGGCAAATGACATACTCTACTCGAGATTCACTTGCTTGTCAATGTCTGCTAATACAGTAGTACTGATATAGTTCCCTTTCGAAGAGCAAAACCGCATCCGTACCTGACGAGACCATCAAACAATATCCGTGCATACGATGACTCGATGCATGTATCCAACTAGAATCCTGCTCATGCTTCCAAGTCATGACACTGGTGAATCGACGGTCCCAAAAGAATGGCTTTTGACATGAAGACTGGAAGTTGATGTCCCCAGAATCCATGCCACTATTCGGGGCGGCGGGAGGACCCGACGCTGCCCCGCCATAGACCAAAAACCTCCATGAAATGCTTGGCATCACAATGTTCATGCAGGCGGAAATAGGTTGATCCTGAGAGCTCTCTTCTTCCACTGAAGCTGAAATGGGAAGCTCCCGTCCAGCTCCGGGCCTCGAACCCGAAAAGCGGATCCTGAGGTCCACTCACCCAATGGCTGAACCGACTTGTGGCTGGAGACTGAGCAACCAAGCCATATCTCAAGTGGCTCGTGCGACTAAATCCAGTAAAAGTGGCTGATTGGGAATTTTGCCCACAGAAATCACAATTTCCCAGCCAGCACGGAAATTCGCTTCTCTTTGACGAAATTTTGAGACTTCACTTCCAGACCCCTCGTCGACAACCCACAACACCGTCAAAATGCCTAAGGAAATCGGAGACATCAAGCAGGTACGCCGAACTGCTCCTACTCGAAATTTCCACCGCGCCGAATTTCGCATTGCTGACATTGCGTTTCTTCTAGTTCATCGAGATCTGCCGCCGCAAGGACGCCCAGTGTACGTTTTGACACGATACGAAGCTCAGCCCCAGCGCTCAATGGGAGGACGGAGCATGGAACGAATCAGGCGCTGACTTTTGGACGTTGTAGCCGCGCGCATCAAGAAGAGCAAGACCACCAACTTGTCCAAGTTCAAGGTCCGATGCTCGCGCAACCTGTACACCCTGGTTGTCAAGGACTCCGAGAAGGCCGAGAAGCTTAAGCAGTCTCTTCCCCCCAGTACGGCTTCACCCTCCCGCAATGGCTCGCCAGCCGGATCACGATGTACTAACAGCGACCACCACAGACCTGCAGATCAAGGAGGTTGGCAAGAAGAACAAGCGCGGCCAGCACACCGCATAAGTCTGAACATGGCTTGACGGTGACTCTTGTTGGTGCGTAAGGGGTTTATAAACTGGAAGGGAAGATGGGCAGACTGTGTGTCTCTTTTGGCATGGCTGGAAAATCATGATTGCATGAAAGCATGATGCCCGGAACCGGGCTGGATGGCGTCCAACGGATACCTTTTCTGAATCGAAGCTCATGAACCAAGGAGGCATGCAGCTGACGTTCTCAAACAAATCAAACAAATTTTGACAAAACACCATCGATGCTTTCAACCCGCTCCTGGATATTGTGACGGAACGTCGACACTGCTACGACCTGAAGATACAATCTGCAACAGTCGAACGGACACACGGGGGAAACCGAGGATGCTCGGGCTGTTGTGGATACCCAGCGCGAACGAGTTGTTGTGCCGCCATATTGCAATCATTGATCTTGCCGACATGATCCCTATTTTCTACAAAAAGTTAGAGAAACTTGTGTAAGGAGTTGAAAAAACCATTTCTCCTGTAGTGATGTGTAACTTGATATTGGCCATTTCTTAAGCCAGATGGTTTATATGAAATGTCAAATTATAGGAGGTAAAGCAAATGGCTGGCAATGCTCACTCATTCCAAGTACATGACTCGAATTGTTCCCGTCAGTGGCATATATGCGTTTCTGTACTTCCTCGATGCCTCACACCCCGTATCGGTAGAGCCACAACCAAAGGAAGAATAAGACAAGGAGTAATCGGATGTTTCTGGGTGGAACTGATAGTACGCCAAACACCTGGACTCTACCTTTAACAAACAAGAAGGAACCTAATTGATTTTGATACAAGGTATGCGAGCCTCCAGTAGCCAATGAAAGATCAAGTCAATGCTGCCTTGGGACAGCTACGCGACTGCCCATTCGCCGTCCCGCCTCAAAACCACTTAAGGCCGCCCCACTACAGCACCCCCGGTCGTCACGTCACGACGCGAACCTCAATTGTTTGACGCGCCCTTCGATCACTCACCCGTGCTTTTTTTTTTGAATTGTCTATCACGCCGAACAAAACAACACCACTCGACACTCTTTTCTTTGGTGCAAATGATCTTGCGATATTGACAAGGCTATACCGTTGTTAAGCTTTCCAGATCGCAATCATGAGTGCTGCCGCCACATTACCCAAGAAGCGCGTCTTGGGCGGCGTCCGCCCGCCTACATCGCCAGGCACCAAGAAGCGGCGTTTGGAACCGCTCACCTCGTCACCTGCGTCGCGTCTGAACAGCTCGCAGCCCGCCGCAGGCAACAAGCTTGGGTCTAGTCAGCCCAAGAGTGCCTTCGAGTCCGAAGTCCTCGAAAAACTCAGCCAAGACATCTCCGACCGTAAGCAGAACAACTCGGAAAAGGATCAATCATGGGAGCGCCCGCCTGTCGTCGACTTCGAGCCGAAACGAGACAACCTCACCTTTCAACAGATCGAGGCCGAGGAGGGCACATTACATGGAGGCAAAGCCACAGTCAAGCTCTTTGGAGTAACGGAAAATGGCCACTCGGTCATGCTCCATGTCACCGACTTCAAGCACTACCTATTCGTCGCCGCGCCCGTCTCATTCCAGAACAAGGACTGCGAGCCTTTCAAGGCGTTCCTCGAATCCCAAATAGCTCAACATCAGCCAGCCATCTACTCCTGCAACCTGGTCCTGAGAGAAAATATCTATGGTTTCCAGGGCAACACCAAGAGCCCGTACATCAAGGTCACTGTCACGGATCCCAAATTTATCAACAGGGTCCGATCCACGATCGAGAAGGGTGATGCCAACTGGAAGGGAATGTGGAAAGGTGCTGAGGGCGACATCATGACGTTCGACAATCTCCAATACGTTTTGCGTTTCATGGTTGATACCAAGGTATGTTTTTTTGGAGTAGACCCCCTTGTGAAATTGGCCTATACTGACTGATCCCACAGATTCCTGGTATGTCATGGGTCGAATGCCCGGCTAAACAGTACAGCCTCATCCCCGAGCACGAGAAACAATCGAATTGTCAGATTGAGGCGGAGATTCCATACACTCATCTGATTTCCCACGAGCCGAAGGGAGAATGGTCAAAGATGGCGCCTCTCCGCATTCTGTCCTTCGATATTGAGTGTGCTGGCAGAAAAGGTATCTTCCCAGAGGCCGACATGGATCCAGTCATTCAGATTGCCAATGTCGTGACTAGATATGGAGAAAGCAAACCCTTCATCCGAAACGTCTTCTGCTTGGACACGACGAGTCCGATTGTGGCTACTCAGATTCTGGATTTCGACAGAGAACAAGATATGCTCATGGCATGGAAGCAATTCCTTGACAAGGTCGACCCTGATCTCATTACTGGCTACAACATTGCGAACTTCGATTTCCCCTACCTGTTGGATAGAGCTAGGCATCTCAAGTGCAAAGAATTCGACTACTGGACCAGACTCAAGAGCGTCAGGTCGCAAGCCAAGGAGACCAACTTCTCGAGCAAGCAGATGGGCAACCGTGATACAAAGGCAACAAATACCAATGGCCGCTTGCAGCTCGATCTCCTCCAGTTGATTCAGCGCGACCATCATCTCCGCAGTTACACCCTCAACTCCGTGTGTGCCCACTTCCTGGGGGAGCAGAAGGAGGACGTCCACCACACGATGATCACCGAGTTGTTCAACGGTACACCCGAGTCTCGTCGCAGATTGGCACTCTACTGTTTGAAGGATGCCTATTTGCCGCAACGACTGATGGACAAGCTGTCCTGTCTGGCAAATTACACGGAAATGGCCAGAGTCACAGGTGTACCCTTCAATTTCCTGCTTTCCAGAGGCCAGCAGATCAAGTTCTTGAGTCAACTCTACCGAAAGGCACTGGAACAGAAGCTGGTCATTCCGAACATGCGATCGCAAGGCTCTGATGAGCAGTATGAGGGAGCTACAGTCATTGAGCCTACCCGTGGATATTACGATGTGCCGATTGCGACTCTCGATTTCGCTTCTCTGTACCCAAGTATCATGCAGGCACACAACCTCTGCTATACGACGCTCATCAATGCGAGAGCAGTTGAGAAGTTTGGGCTGAAGAAGGACGAGGATTATATCGTGACACCAAATGGAGACTTGTTTGTCACCACCAAGCAGAGAAAAGGTCTCCTCGCTCAGATTTTGGAAGAACTGCTCATGGCGCGAAAGCAGGCAAAGAGGGAACTGGCGGTGGAAACCGATCCATTCAAGAAGGCTGTGCTCAACGGTCGTCAGCTTGCCCTGAAGATCAGTGCCAACTCCGTCTACGGTCTCACAGGTGCCACTACTGGCAAGCTTCCTTGTCTTGAGATCGCCAGTAGTACCACTAGTTACGGTCGACAAATGATTGAGAAGACCAAGGACGAGGTCGAGAAGAAGTACTGCGTCGCCAACGGCTATTCCCACGACGCCCAGGTCATCTATGGTGACACGGATTCCGTCATGGTGAAGTTCGGCACGACAGAGCTTGCAGAAGCAATGAAACTGGGAGAAGAGGCAGCTAACTACGTCTCGTCCAAATTCATCAAGCCGATCAAACTCGAGTTCGAAAAGGTCTATTTCCCATATCTTCTGATCAACAAGAAGCGATATGCCGGTCTTTACTGGACGAAAACGGAAAAGTACGACAAGATGGATACCAAGGGTATTGAGACGGTTCGACGTGACAACTGTCTACTCGTTCAGACTGTCATTGAGAAGGTTTTGAGGATGATCTTGATTGATCGGGATGTGCCGGGTGCACAAGAGTAAGTTCTTATGAGAAGGTATGGAAAGCATAGAGGCTAACAAGTTGCAGATACGTCAAGGACATGATTGCAGACCTGTTGCAAAACAAGGTTGACATGTCGAAGCTGGTCATTACCAAGGCTTTGACGAAAGAGGTGTACGATGGTAAGCAAGCACACGTCGAGCTTGCAGCACGAATGAAGAAGCGAGATGCCGGATCGGCCCCGGGCTTGGGAGATCGAGTGGCATACGTGATGATTAGAGGTGCGGCAGGAGCAAAGAACTTTGAGAAGTCCGAGGATCCGATATACGTCCTCGAGAACAACCTTCCCATCGATACCAGGTACTACTTGGACAACCAGCTCGCCAAACCTCTTGGACGTATCTTTGAGCCCATCCTGGGTGAAACAAAGGCAAAATCGCTGCTGACAGGAGATCACACACGTTCGATCTCGGTGGCGGCGCCCACAGTCGGTGGTCTCATGAAGTTCGCCAAAAAGACCATGACATGTATGGGCTGCAAGAAACCTCTTGTCGGCAAGGAAGAGAGCGAAGGCGCCGTCTGCTCCAACTGCGCCCCGCGTGTCGGAGAGCTCTACAACAAGACGCTGGGAAGGGTGTCAGACCTCGAAGTTCGATTCGGCAGGCTGTGGACGCAGTGTCAGCGGTGCCAGGGCAGCATGCACTGTGAGGTTATCTGCAGCAGCAAGGACTGTCCCATCTTCTACATGCGCATGAAGGCCAAGAAGGATCTGGAGGATGCGGGTAAAGAGCTGAAGCGGTTCGATCTGGATCAGGCCGCCATCTGGTGAATGTGACCGGAACCTTGAAGGAATATTCTTTGAATTGGGCAAGCATGAGTAGGGCGAATGGAGTTTGTGGGCGACCTCGTAATCAGAGCCTGGCTAGATCCAAAGGGGGGTTATGTGCTTTGATACGTTTAGTTGAGATATGATATATGCCATGTTTTTTTCTCCCTGAAATGCGATCGTTGCTCGAGTAATTGTCGATAAAAAATGACTTGTGCATATTTTTTTCGTAGCATTCTTGTCGCTCTCGACAAGTCAATGCTCTAGGTCATATAATATCTCTTACCAGCAATATCAGTGAGGGTGTTGGGGTTTCCAGCAAGTATATCCCATAAAAATAGCCTCGTAATATTGAACGTGCCTTCTGGGCTCGAGATGGGACCTTTTTGTCCCCCCTCGTCCCTGATAAATACTCAACCACACATGTCTGTCCGAATAGTCATCGGACAAGTCTACTGCGTATAGTACTGGGGACCGGCAGGCAGCAATCATCACATTCGCTCGGGTGGCGAAATCGGTGTAGTGCGCGTGCGAGGCTCCATGAAAAAAGAAGAAAAATGTCGTGATGTATATAGCACGGCGAGAGTGAAAGGACACCAGCGGCTGGCTTCAATCATATATGCAGAAACGAAATGAACGAGAAGAAAAAGTCTTGAATCTGACAAGCCCAAAAGGATGATCATACTTGGTTGGCCGTTTGACAAGAAAGTCTGACGAGCAGCATGGGATACTATACCCATGTACCACAGACCTCAAATATGAAGGCGCTTTATCAGAATCGGTTAGGTCGGTGAGATACAAGAGAGAGGCTCGTCTTTTATTGTCCGACGCCGGCATTCTCCTGCTTCCCCCGTGAGCTATGTATGGGATGATATTTGCTTGCTTGTGAGCAGCACCTCGGCGGACGGCGCCCTGCTCCATCGGGGCTTGGATCTCCTCGGCTCCGAGCCCGGCGTCAAGGATTCAATCAAGCCACGTCGGCGAGGGGGCGAAATACATACGCCGCCAAGCACGAACAGAAAGGGAAGAGGCAGAAAGGAAGAGAGAGAAAAAGGCGGTGATGGGTTGCAGAAATCATGGCGGCGAGGGAACATAGGGCAGTCTGGCGTCTGGTTGTTGTGAGGATTGGGCCACTGGGCATGGGCAGTGGGAGCCGGTTTGCGGAAGAGTATAAATTATTATTGTTCCTCTGAGAACGAGCAGCGAATCTGATTGGTCTGATAAGGAAAAAGAAAGAGAATAAAAATTGGGGGTTCAGAGGAAGCCATGCCGTTTTTGTGGCCGACTATATTTTACCTGGGTTCCCGTTTTACATGCACGCGGGGATGGGCGCATCGAGGGTCGAGTGCTTGGCAACTTGGCAACTTTTTTTGCTCTGCTCCTAAGCGCACATGTGAAAACTGGAAACTGCACGAATGAGAAATGAAGGAATTGAAAGAAGGATGGGCGGGAGAGGACGACCCAGCAAACCCCTTATGCGCGAGAGAGCTACGAAAGCCACATTTTGTGGATTTCATGTGTCGCGTTTTATGTGTAGAATTCCGCCCGCCAGGCATTCGTGTCTGGATCTTTTTTCCGGATCTGCAGGTTGGCTTGGCCATGGGCGATGTGGTTCTGATGACCATATGTTTTTATATATGGGCCCTATGGAAAAGCCGACTGGGTCTCTGATTGGCCCATTGTACACGTTGAGGCTCATGCGAGGCTGATGCAGAGCCCAAGTGAGGCAGAGGCCATATTCAGGATCGTAATTTCACCGGGAATGGCCGAAAGCGGTCAGACTGCTGCTGGTAAGAAGTGTGAGAATGGTGAGTGGTCATGGCTGGTAAGCGACAGCGTCAGCTCTGGCGAAGAGATGATCTGGGCATAGAGAAGAGGGCAGGATCCGGTAGCGGAGATGGGCCGGCGCAGCTTTTGGGGCGAGCGAGGAGCGTCATTTTCTTCAAGTGTTGAGGTGACAAGATGGAAAATCAATATTGTGCCAGCAAGGCTCCCAAGTGCGGACGACATCGCTCCGTGATCACCCGTATGGCCATGTCAATCATTGAACTGTTTCAAGGCCTCCGAAGAATGGAGGCAGGAGGCAGCAGGCAGTCGAGGGCGAACGGTAGTGGGGGTGTTTTTTTCTTCGTTCGATTCCCACCGATGCGAGGACTGAGAGTCGAGAGTCGAGGCTTGGCAGTCTATTGGCCTATTAACACGAGTTGTGCGCGCCGGTAATAATGGACGGTAGTAATGTAGGTAGAGCGTGTTGGAATTAAAAGAGTCGCGTGCGGTGGTCGGCGCCCGCAAAAAGTCGAAAATGCGAATTTGGGTTGGCTATTATTTTTTTCTGGTGCATCTCTGGAAGCTCTTACAAAAAGCAATGCCGTGAGGATTGCGTTACGCATAATGGCCATTGGACCAATGAGGGGGCTCTGATAAGACAGAGAAGCGTGACTATATTAGCCTGACATTTCTCTAAGTTAGCGGCCGGGGGTTTCTGCACTAGCTTACCGACGAGCAGAGAGACGATCCTGGGATTTCTGCGTGCTTTCACGCATTACATACAGTAGAGCCCACCACGCGAATCTGTCCATGCTTTGCTTGGCTTCAGATCTGCCGCGGAACTGGACCCATTCGTCATGATGGACTGCTGCTACTCCCCTAGCTCTGCTCTCTTGTTCGCCATCTTGCTTGCTTGCTGCCTCGATGCCCTATGGCGGTGTTCATCTGGGCAAGATCGTCGAAAGCGTAGTGTCACTGGGGGCAAATACAGATCGAATTCCTGCAAGGGCGCCACCAGCCCAGCTCGACTGCGTGGGCTCAAGAATCAGAATCGTGCTGGTGAGGTCATATCTGATAAGCGAGATATACTTTTCCGACTGTGGTAAATATGAGACTCTAAAGTTTCGCCTGGCAGCACACGACCATGGCGTGGCATCATGCAAGAAGGGAAACATTGCTCTAGGGTCTTCCAGTGCCAAATGGGGGGCCAGAGCGTCTGGCCCAATGCAAAAGCCCGATCATAATTGCCGCATGTGAGAGGGCCCATGTTGTTCCCACGCGGGAGTGAAGGCGCTTGAGCAGAGCTGTATCGGCCACAGTTCGGAGGGCTGAAAGAAAGAATAAAAAAAAAGGTGGTGGTGTTCGACGGTCAAATGGGCCAGTGCTGAGGTATAATCCAAGCCAAGAGAGCCAGTCTCCGCCCCCACCAGGCCCTTGCACCCCCATGAAATGCTAATTACACGTTCCGCCGGCCGGAGAATGGCTGATGCTAGTAGAGATGGGCGACCATGACGCGAATCTGAACTCGTCCCGCCCAAGGCGAGGCGCCTGGCAAATTATTCTGATGGCCGTGTTCGGTGCCATATGTGTGGAAACCTTCTCGGCGCCTGCCACGGCAGCCCAGCAACGAACTAGGTTGGCTACGCAGACAGCGTTGCTCCTCGGAGCTTTCCTAGTCCTCTGTTTTCATATAAGACTCGAGCCTTCCCTCTCTTCAATCTTTCACACTCTCTTGGAAAGCCGTCAACTCTTTTTCTATCTTCTCATTGATACCCCATAAAAAGCGATCTTTGTGGACTGTCTTTTCAGTCCTCCTTAACCTACCCGACAAGCATTCCTAGAAATACACCTACACATTCACCATGTCTAACCTTCCTTCCGAGCCCGAATTCGAGCAGGCCTACAAGGGTAAGGCGCCATTACAAGTGAAATGACCATATAGCAAGCATACTAACATGAACACTAGAGCTTGCGAGCACCCTTGAGGACAGCACCCTGTTCACCAAGAATCCCGAATACAAGACCGCTCTTAAGGTCGTTTCCATCCCTGAGCGCATCATCCAGTTCAGAGTCGTCTGGGAGGATGACAGCGGCAAGCTCCAGGTCAACCGTGGTTACCGTGTCCAGTTCAACTCGGCTCTCGGTCCCTACAAGGGCGGTCTCCGTTTCCACCCTACCGTGAACCTGTCCATGTAAGTGATTTATGAGCGAGTATAACCAAAAAAAAAAAAAACAGAAACTGATACGCCAACTATAGCCTCAAGTTCTTGGGTTTCGAGCAGATCTTCAAGAATGCCTTGACCGGCCTCAACATTGGTGGTGGCAAGGGTGGTGCCGACTTCGACCCCAAGGGTAAGAGCGACAGCGAGATTCGCCGATTCTGCGAGTCTTTCATGAGGGAGCTCTCCAAGCACATTGGCGCCGACACTGACGTGCCCGCCGGTGACATTGGTGTCGGTGGCCGCGAGGTCGGCTACATGTTCGGTGCCTACCGCCGCGAGCGCAACAGATGGGAGGGTGTCCTGACCGGCAAGGGCGGCTCCTGGGGTGGCAGCTTGATCCGCCCCGAGGCCACCGGTTACGGTCTCGTCTACTACGTCGGCCACATGTTGGAGTACGCCGGCAAGGGAAGCTGGGCTGGCAAGCGCGTCGCCGTCTCCGGATCCGGCAACGTCGCCCAGTACGCCGCTCTCAAGTGCATTGAGCTCGGTGCCACCATTGTCTCCCTGTCCGACTCCCAGGGTGCTCTCGTCGCCGAGGGCGATGCTGCCTTCACCCCCGAGGACATCGCCAAGATTGCCGACATCAAGCTCGCACGCAAGTCCCTGACCGCCTACGAGAACAAGAGCGGCTTCAAGTACATTGAGGGTGCCCGCCCCTGGGTCCACGTCGGCAAGGTCGACGTTGCTCTGCCCTGTGCTACCCAGAACGAGGTCAGCAAGGAGGAGGCTGAGACTCTCGTCTCCAACGGCTGCCTGTTCGTTGCCGAGGGTTCCAACATGGGTTGCACCCAGGAGGCCATTGACGTCTTCGAGGGTCAGCGCAAGGAGAAGGGTGCCGGTGCCGTGTGGTACGCCCCTGGCAAGGCTGCCAACGCCGGTGGTGTCGCCGTCTCCGGACTTGAGATGGCCCAGAACAGCCAGGTAAGACGCCTCCTTTCCCCTCTTTTGAAAGCAAAGATAGAAACTAACACGAGATTCCTTAGCGTCTGAGCTGGACCACTGAGGAGGTCGATGAGAAGCTCAAGCTCATCATGAAGAACGCCTTCGAGAACGGTCTCAACACTGCCAAGGAGTACGTCGAGTCCAAGGAGGGCGAGCTGCCCAGCTTGGTCGCCGGCAGCAACATTGCTGGTTTCGTCAAGGTCGTCCGCGCCATGCACGACCACGGTGACTGGTACTAAGTTGCCAATTGGTGGCCGTATAACTCTGCCCCCAAAATGATGAAAGGATAAAAAAAATCGAAAGGATTGGATACAACCCCGAACCTCGATTGGCTAGACCCAGGAATGTACGATAGCTAAAACCAGAGATGAAAGTCGCGAGATAGGCAGGTGCTTAGACACGAGCCCTCGCTGACCACGACGATAATGACAATGAATGGCCTGATAATGAGGTTCTTGAAACAATGTGGCTTGAACACAACTTGCAATGATCAAGGCTGCGGAAATGTGATGGTAACAATAGGTACTAAAATTGCGGTCGCATGTGTCTGTTGCTGGTTGTACAAAGGCCCGATAGACCTCAGTCTGGCACATGCAACAACCCATTGGCACACATCAATCGACCACGACATTATGGTGCCTGGCATGGTGGTCAGATACAGTCGACCTATCCCATCGTCAAGTCTACAGAAGTACGGAAGGCTGCCCATCGAATGAGATCTTCGGATGACATTTTCTGACTTAGCCGGGGCGTCGGGCGAAATATCATAGACATGCATGCCTACGAAGTATATACACGAAGTCTCAATCGGGCTATCTGACATGATAACATCTATCTACATCACTTTTATTGGACTTATACACGCGCGTCGCCTAATTCTCGCTGTTCTGGGTACACAACATCGGCATGGCCAGATCTTTCCGGGTCTTCAATGTTACGTTGGGAACCAAGATGCCATTTTGTCGGTTGTGCGATTTTCAGTGCCCGTGGTGCCACCAGATTGACATATATTCCTCGATGCGCATAGCCGCATACACAGGTGCGGGCTGAGCAGGGAATGAACGGTGCTTCTTCCCGTGTAGACTATCTGTACGGAGACGGCACATGCAGATGCGATTGCGAGGAGGTGCAGTGATGTCATTTATCCATTTGCATCTTCGGTATCGTTGTCTGCCGGTGCGAATGACGAGTGGACTGTTGGAACTGGTGAAAGATGTGATATCGAAAATAAACCAACTTGTGCCATGCTACTATGGAATGTGACGATATCTTTTGGGGGCTCGAAAATTGTCAAAAACAAAAATGGAGGTGGCAGTGCTCCTTTTTCTTGCTAATAAGAGGGCTCGTTCCTGACTTTTCTGCTGCTACCAAGACACGACGCTTGGCTGTCAGAATGGAGCGTCGCACGGCAGTTGTCGTGGGCGCAGCCATTATTAGTTTCGTTCTGTGATGAAGGCCGCACCCACTGAACGGAACCTAGCTTATGAATGCTTACTTACCCCAAGCACCACTACACTGGTAATATTTCCGCCATCAGCACTACCATCAGGGTATCCTAAACCATATTTCCAGGTCGTGTAGTAGGCCATCCTAGCGTATCACATTGCTAGCAGCAGTGGCCTGTAGCAGTAATCTGTAGTAGCGGGCGGGCAGTTATCATCCGGAAGGTACGAGCCGAGAATCCTCATTGCGACGTCCCATGCCTCGTTCTTTCCTAGCTTCAACCGCAGATGGCCAGGCATGTCTATTTTTGAACCTGCCTCGCCTGCCTGCCCGACTGAACACACGATGCTGCTAATTTTTTCTTCCTCCTACCCCGAATCACCCGCACCAGCACAACTAAAAATACAGTAGCACATTTCAGTTTTGGGGGTTACCGAACAACTCTATGACTTCATTCTCTAGGCCTCTGCCAATAACATCGACGACGACGGTGATGGCCTTTGACAGCTAAGGAATACGAACGAAAACGAAAGAGGAGGGGCTTCACCGACATCCTTCCCTCGTCGGTAACCTAGGTCCTAGGTAGGTCTGTAGGTATGTAACAAGTCGTGAGGTGGCATGATACGTTGTAGGTATCCCCTGTGGATTATTGCGCTTCTTTTCCCCATTGCGGGTTTTGTACAATTGGCATACATACCGCTGGGAGCTCCGAAACCCCGTGCCGAGGTTTGGGTTGACCGAAGAAAAAGAACGCCTCGCCTGGGGGCACATCAGAGACACGATTCCGATTGGTAACAAGACTCGAAAATCTTCTTCATCACTTTCAGAGTTCTGACAGGATTCGAAAATAAAGAAGAGATATTGCCCGTTCTCGTCTCGGTATCTATCTTCAGTCATCCTTCGTCAGCTCTAGCTGGGGTCTGTGCCTCGCCCGTGGCTGGCGCCAAATCTCGTACTGTTAGACGAGATGAAAACCGTCCCGGGTCAGAGCCCTGAGCCATGGCCCCCGGTTGATCATTGGCATGCCTGTCCGAATCCTTCTGCTCAGCCTTATGACTATGTTACGGTATCGTCAACAGGGTTGCCAAAGTGAATGCAGGACGGCCACTACTGCTGATACTATTCTCACCTGCATTTGCACAGCAAAATCTTATACCCGCAGATTGACCATATTGGTATCCGGTCCACTCAGAGGCGAGAAGACAGAGAACGTACTGCCCGGCACACGCCATGTGCAAACTCGACACCTGCATTTGGATACTACGACCACCAATGGCTGAAAGCGATGAACGATCTGCAAGCGCAAGATCCTTCTGCTGTGATAGCGAACCTAGCTCGACCGAGATGCCCCCAAACACCAGAAAAGAGGCGCTCCCAAGCCGTCAGCCTGACGTACATCTAGCTGTTTTCTCGGGAATGAAGCTGAGACCTCTTCAGCTGCGCAGAAATGTGATTGGGTCAGCCGGTTGACTAGATGGCTAGTTGATGCCCTTGCCATGTGCAAATCTGAAAACAGTTTCACACTCCCCACCCACCCATCGGCAGGGATTATTCTCTTTATTCCCACCTGGTCAACTCGTTCTGGTAATAACTCGCAAAGGAAAAGGCCCCGCGCAATTGGGGTTGGGTCCAAGAGAGTTCAATGGTGAGGACGGACAACCTTGGCCGCCAAAAAAACGCCTACGGATACTACAATGATGAGCCAACCTCCCTGCATATTATCGGTTCGGGACCAATCAGGACTCTCAGCCTCGCATATGATCGTCAGAAGCACCGTGTTTCCCGGTCGTATACTCCATCTTATCATTCTCCAACCTCAGTTAGATCCATTATCTGGTCTGGCCGGGACGAATCGACTGATATGGCCCCAAGTCACGTCAATATTCAGTATCGAGCACAGCTTTTGAACCACTACAACGGCTTGGGCCTGTTCCGCCGTCCTGGACCTGGGAAGTTCCATCCCCCCAGATATTCTTGTTCAACCTCGGGAATCGAAATCCGTGTCAGTTTAAGCTTTTCGGAAGTGTTGTCTCGGATTAGCAAGTCTGGGTCTCGAAGCCTTCCATCGTTCTTCTGGTACATGCTCGGCCAAAGCAGACTGGAAGGGTAGCATTGCAGCGAAATGACACAAAGATGAATCCCATTACGAAGAAAATAGGCATCTCTGTATCGATCCCGGGGTTGCATGCTTTGGGCCGTAAAACTGTCTGTCTGGCATCTGCCCCTCTCCCACAACACGCAGAGATCTTCGTCGAACCCCGGCTTCCGCACATGCGCCAATGCCAGACAGGCCAAACGGATCCCTGAACCGAGCCTGCCTTCGCGTGGCATGGGCTGAACGGCGGCGCTGACGGCAATTCCAGTTAGACTGGTCCGTGTCTGTCAGCGCTGCCGTCTTGCGCCTTCGATTCGAGCGCACCCGAATGAATTGAATCAATAATAATAGCCAACAATCCATGATCCAATGACTGATCGTCCCCCATGTTAAACGGCTGCAGCCAGGACTCGGCGCCCCCAATTAGTAGGATCTAGTTTGACGAAATCGGGCTTAGGGAAGGACGGAAACCAGCCAATCTTGTGCCCATTTCTGGCATTCGACCACGAACTATTTCGCTATTTTTTATTTTCAGGCTTTCAGCTAGGACCTCTCAGCCCGCAGCTACCGAGAAACGACAGACTGGCTCCACGCCGCCGCGCCCGCCTGCGCCATACCCCTGGGAACTATCGCTCCATGCTATGGGTCGGGGGCTGACTCTTGCCGACATCTTACCCTGTGTATCGCTAGTACTATGCGATGGCAGGCATTTCGGACCCTCTGAAATACTTTCTAGTCGTCGTACGTGCATATCCCCTACTCACATGGCCGTACTCTTCATGGCTAGATCCAGCGATACTACGTACATATCCCTTGCCGCCGTTCTTCATTAGATCGGATCTCGCAGCTCGAGTTCGTTCGATACATATATGAAAGACAAAAATCCCATTCAAAGAGGGTCCACTTCAATTATTTTTACGGCCGTGGCTAAAATCCACATTATACACAACTTCTTTGTGTGTGTGATAGATACCCTTCCTTCTGTCTAATAATCCTTCCATGCTCCCGGATTATTATTATTTTCTTGTCTTTCATCCTTGGCTTTAAGCTTCTATACATCTAAAGTGTAATGGGTTCAGCTTCTCATCGTGTCTCATAATACGTGAGAGCTCCGGACACTATACTGAGGTGCGCCACTATTGCGCCTTATAACAGCGCCGTTTATTGTCGTTGCGCCTACCACATTTGGAGTCTTTGACGATCCCCATTCGTCTCTCTCTCTCCGCTATCCACACAAAGCAAAGCAATATGGCTCCCAGTGCTGACCCCTCGACGCCTCCGGCCACTCAGCCGGGCTCGAATGGCATCGGAAAGTCGAGTGGACTGAGCAATGGCGTCACCAATGGGGATGGTAGCACTATACGGGATAGATTCGAAAATAGGTACGGTGGCGAGCATGTGAACGGCAACGGCTCTCCCGAACCGTCCCCCAGATCCAACGGCGAGCATCAGATGAGACACTCGGTCACCTTTAGCGAGTCCATCGGCGTATCATCAGCGTTGCCGTCTCCCGAACCGAGCCAAGGAGTCAGGTTTGGGCCCGGCACACACCGGATTCACTCCATCGGGCGTCACGAGACCGAGGCGAGCGGGCCTGGGAGGAGTTACGCCAGGGTCCGGTCGTGGGGCAAGAACTCGAGCGATACCAAGTACCCTCGCCTCTCGAAGCCTCTAGAGCTCATGAGGGCCTCGTACGACTGCGTCGTCATTGGTTCCGGCTATGGAGCTGGCGTGGCCGCCTCGCGAATGGCACGGGCGGGCCAGTCTGTATGCCTGCTCGAGCGAGGCAAGGAGCGGTGGCCCGGCGAGTTTCCCGCCGAGACGGGCGACGCCCTCGACCAGACGCATTACTCTGGGGAGTTTGCCCCTGGCTGGTTACCCAAGCAGCTCGTCAACGGAGGCGACCCGACGGGCATGTACCATATGATCTTCGGCAATGGCCAGAATGCCATCGTCGCCAATGGTGAGTTGTCCACTACTGTGTCACACGTCAGACACGGCACTTGAGAGCAGTACTGATGAAGCGTAACCCAGGTCTCGGCGGAACAAGTTTGATTAATGCCAACGTGTACTTGGAGGCCGACGAACAGACGCTGAAACAGGAGTTCTGGCCGCGAGAGATTCGACGGGATCCCAAGCGAGAGATGGACAAATGTAAGGCGACGAGCCACGTTCTGATCTCATCACAATTCTTACCAGGCTGACTTGTGGAACAGACTATGCAAAGGCGCGGAAAATGCTCGAGCCCGAAACGTACCCTGATGACTGGCCCGCACTACCCAAGCTAGAGCTGCTCAAGAGGCAGGCAGAGGCTTTGAACATGAAGGACAAGTTTCGAAAAGTAGAGCAGACGACTCGGTTCAGGAATGGCCCCAATGCCGCCGGTGTTGAAATGACACCCTCCGGCCTCACGGGCCAAGACTGTACCGGTGTGAACGATGGCTCAAAGAACTCGACCCTCGTCACCTATGTCGCCGACGCCTGGAACTGGGGCGCCGAGATCTTTTGCGAGTCCGAGGTGCGATATATTACGAAAGCGCCCGGCCGAGAAGGTTGGCTCATCTACTTTGCCTGGCATGGACGCAACCGCGGCCACTTCAAGGCGAACCTGCACGGCGACCTCATGTGGGTTCACGCAAAGAAGGCCGTGTTCCTCGGCGCTGGCGCCATCGGAACCACGGAGATCCTCCTCCGGAGTAAAGAGATGGGACTTGAAATGAGTGATCAGGTCGGCCTGAACATGAGCGGAAACGGTGACATGCTGGCCTTTGGGTACAACACGGACGAAGAGGTCAATGGCATCGGCCGCACCCATGGCTCGCCATATCACCCAGTGGGCCCATGCATCACTGGCATCATCGATAACAGGGAAGGACACGCCAATCCCCTGAACGGCTATGTGATTGAAGAGGGCGTCGTTCCGAAGGCGCTGTCCCCTTTTCTGCAGGCCATGCTGGAGCTTCTCCCTGGGAGTGTAGGCCCCAAGGACGAGGGCCTGGTTGACACGGTCAGGGCGAACCTTGCCCGCGTCGGCTCATTCTTCCTCGGCCCCTATTATCGCAAAGGGGCCATCGAGAGGACTCAGACGTACCTAGTCATGTCGCATGACAGCAATCAAGCCATGCTGACGCTCAAGGACGACAAGCCGGTGCTCGAGTTCCTCGGCGTCGGGCGGAGCAACCACGTCAAGTTCCTGAATAATATCTTGGAGAAGGCTACCCGCGCCGTCGGGGGCACATTTGTGCAGAACCCCTGGTACGCACTGATGGGCCAGCAGCAGGTCACAGTCCACCCCATCGGCGGTGCGTGCTTGGCTTCGGAAGGCAACGGTGCCAGTGGAGCGACCAACCACTTTGGCGAAGTCTTCATCGGTGACGGCACCGAGACTCACCAGGGCCTCATGGTCACCGATGCCGCCCTGATCCCGACCGCCCTCGGCGCGAACCCCCTCGCCACCATCACCGCTCTGGCGGAGCGCTGTGTCGAGCACTACTGCCAGCGGGAGCGCCTGACCATCAGCGAGAAGCAGAACGGCATCCTCGACCTGTTTGGTTCTCCGCAGTACGGCCGCGGCATCGCTGACGAGTCAGACGATGAGCAGAGTGACGTGATTAGCATCTCGAGCGCGAGCGATGTCATCAAGTCTGCCCAGCGCATGAACGACGCCGGCTTTGGCTTCACCGAGGTCATGTCGGGCTTCATCCACCACGACCAAGGTCTCAAGGAAGAGACTCAACAGTCGTACGATCTCGCCGCCAGGATCGCCGAGTCCAGGTGCGAGTCGGCCCGCTTCTTCCTCAGCGTGCAGTCGTTCAACACGAGATCGATTGTCCATGACCCCGAGCACAGAGCCATGCTCACGGGAACCTTTTCGTGCCCGACTATTCCCGGGTCTCCATTCATGGTCCAGCGGGGAGACTTCAACCTGTTTCGCCAATATCTCGATGCCCCTGGCACGAAGAACCTTGTCTACAACTTCATGATGCGAGGTACTGATGGCAGACTCCTCCACTTCCGCGGCTTCAAGGTCGTCGACTCGTCTGTAGCCCTGAGCCCGGTCCAGTTCTGGCGAGCCACGAGCACGCTGTACGTCACCATTAGGAAAGCTCGCTGGAATGGAACGTTCCGCGAAGACATGCGCGAGGAGGAAGCCATGGACGGCACGGTCATTGCCAAGGGCATCATGAGGATCCAGCCGGCCGACTTTGCCAGCCAGATCCTGACCATGACGCCCACGGGCAGCGGACTGCTCAAGAAGGCCATGAGTGCCGCCAGCTTCATGACCTACTTTACGCGAAAGTCGCTGTCGCTGTTCCTGGCGCCCCTCACGCCGCTCCAGTACCCCAGCCAGAGCTACAATGGCTACATCAATGAGACGCTGCCAACGGCAACGTACCAGATCCAGGCCGAGGACAAGGTCATGACGCGGATGCAAATGTACGAGTCCACCAACCCCTCGGTCGAGAGAAAGGTCCTCTTCATGGTGCCCGGCGCCTCGGTGGACCACCAGATCTACGCGCTGCCCACTATCCGCTGCAATGCCGTCAACTACTTTACCCGCGCGGGCTACCGCGTGTACGTCAGCGTGCACCGCATCTGCGCGCTGATGATTGCCCAGAACAACTGGACCACGTTCGACTCGCGGCTGGATATCAAGGCCTGCCTGGAGAAGATCCGCAAGGACAACGGCGACAAGCCCGTGTATACGATCGCGCACTGCATGGGCAGCGTGGCCTTCTCGACGGGCTTGCTCGACGGGACGATCCCGGCCGAGTGGATCTCGGGCATCACCTGCAGCCAGGTCTTCATGAACCCGATCTGGAACACGATGAACATGATCAAGATCATGGCGTTCCCGATCCCGCTGGACAAGATCTACAAGCTGCTGTGCGGGTCGTGGTTCTCGTGCAGCACGTCGCACGACGACAGCTACATCCAAAAGGCGCTCAACGAGGTGCTCCGGCTCATGCCCGACGAGCGCAAGGAGATGTGCAACAACGCGTCGTGCCACCGCGTCAGCCTGACCTTCGGCCGGTGCTGGAACCACGCCAACCTGAACGAGGCGACGCACCGGCAGATCGACCGCTTCTTCGGCGGCGTCAACATGACGCTGCTGCACCTGCTCATGAAGCAGGGGTACGACGGCGGCGTCATGACCAACGGGCCCCTGTTTGACCGCCTCGACACGCCCGAGAACGTGGCCAACCTGCGCGGCATACCCTTCTTGCTCTTTGTTGGCCGCGACAACGCCGTCCTCAGCCCCGCCGCCACGGAAAAGACGTACGAGGTCCTGTGCGACACGTTTGGCACGCGCGACACCCGCGACGGCGACGGCCTGCAGTACAAGCGCCGCGTCGTGCCGGGCTACGGACACCTCGACTGCTGGATGGGGCGCAACGCTTACAAGGACGTCTACCCCTTCGTCCGCGAGGAGGTCGACCGCGTCGCCCGCGGCGAGGAGTACCGGTTCGTCGAGCCTGATGATCAGTTCCGGGATCGCAGCTTTAGCGACTGAGTCCACTGGTGATGGAAAAAAGCGGGAAAAGGGTGATGGGTATTTGTATTGTACAGGGACGTTGGATGTATACGTGTATACGGAGAACGAGCTGGGCTCTTGGAGTTTTTTCAAAGAGGATCGGATCTTTTGGAGTAACGGATTAGGTTAGAAGGAAAGATGTTTGGATAGGAGAGGAGCGTATCTGTTTCTTGCTTTCTTTTTTATCTCTCCATGTTTGGTTGGCATATACCCGAGGAAGAAACTTTTTTCATTTTTATTGGACTTCGTCTTTTCTTCTTTTTCGGTCTAAGTTCTTTGATAAGATACAAGCAGACGCATGTCGTGGGCACGGGAAGTATATATACATGCGTTGTCGCGAGACCTTGGATACTTGCTCTTCTGCTGGATTATCGTGGTCGGAAATATAGAGCGAATCGTTCAGAGCTGTTTCTTTACATGCCTGTCTTACTCAACGTGTGGTGTAGAAGGGTGACGAAAGGGGGTTTTCCGCATGGATTGTTCGATCCATCAAGAGGCCTCGGTGACGACGGCGAAGCGACCAGACGTCCAGAGTATGGCATCTCCGAGGTAGTGTGCCGCGTGCGTGAATCCGGGCAAAGCCCGACGCCCGACTTCACTGCAATTTAACACTCACAAGGGCGATAGGGTAGTCCAACGTTCCTACCCTCCCACCAATCATGAAGGTGGCATGAGGAAATCCCTTGCCTACCACCTGCATAGGTATGCAGTAAACTTCGTACGTACTCACTTTCCTGAGTAGCCCAGCCCGATGCCCTCGACGCAGACCGGCGGCAATGCCAGGTGGCTCCAAGGTCGACCTCTGAGAAAGAAAAGAAGAAGAGCAAAAGCCTCTGCCGGCGTCTTAAGGGGCAACCCTTTTCCACACCACTTGTGTGCGCGCTTGCTCGGCCATCTGTAGCCACACTCCCTAGGTAGCAAAAAGACCGAAAGACTTGCCAGATTCTCGCTTCAGGCCATTATGAGGGCGCAAGTAGTCGAGTGGTAGAAAGTCACGAAATAGCCTCGTCAGACATGAAAGCCATGGCGTATGGACAACCGTCAAGAATAGATCAGCCATGATTTCCGAATCTGCCACGAAGCCAGGGCAATGATGAGTAGATCACAGGAGTGCTACTGGCCGTGTATGATCAAGTCAAAGGGATAGATAGTAATGGGAATAATCCGAGCTGCTCCTTAGCTCTCGGGTGCTCTTCAATTTGGGGGAGATGGGCAGTTATTTGGATTTGGCCAAAGTGAATTTATTGGCTATTGATAGTTCTCTGCATTGAGACAGACTGGCTCGTTGTTCACCGAGCTCACTGAAGACGGTGGCAGTAAAATCACGGTCGTGTCGTGATTCATAGCTGGGACTGCGTAAGTTCTTTGTAGCCGCGAATAAAGGCCAGTGAATAAAGTACGATAGCGGTCATGTAGGTAGCTTTGATGACTGGACTGAATACTTGTTGATGTGTGGCGTAAGATCGAACTGTGACAAACGTGTCGAGTGTATATGTCCAAATTATCAATTCACGAACGATTTTACATATCTACGCATCTTATTCAAAGGGGAAGCAATGACGAGGTACGAGTTCGTGACTTCCGGGGCTTCGAGAACGGACACCCAGAAATCTATAAATTCCAAGATGAACCCGTATCATCTCTTCCAGATCAGAAAAGCAAAGCAACAGAAACACCAAAACATCTTGACAGCCGTCTTTCGCAAGACATCACGAACCATAACACTAGGTATACTCCCGCACTCTACTAACTTCACGAAGAGAAATCTCGTCCACTCAAGTAAGATATCACAGACGCCAAAGTCTTGTAACTCAACTGACCATAAACCACTACACCCACCGACAAAGGATCAAGATTATCCGCAACCATGTCGTCGACACCATCTCGCACCCCCAGCAAACTTCCCTCTCAGAAGCCAGCACCGAGCGCCGCCGGAAGCTCGGCCGCCCCCGGCATGACCTCCAAGGTCCCGGGCTCAAGCATCATGCCGTCCCAGCTGCCTTCTAAGCTGTCTTCTCAGTCCCCATCTAAGATGCCATCTAGGATGCCTTCTCAGTCTCCCTCTAAACTTCCCTCCCAGTCCCCATCCAAGTTGCCATCTAAGATGCCTTCGAAGATGCCCTCTCAGTCCCCTTCTAAGTTCCCCTCCCAGTCTCCCTCCAAGCTGCCCTCCCAGTCTCCCTCCAAACTTCCCTCCCAATCCTTCGGCTCCCGCCGCCCAGGCGACCCAACCAGCACCGCGCCCTCGGGCTTCGGCACCAAATCCCTCGCCGGATCGTCCTCGTCCTCGTCCATGCCGCCCCCGCCCCTGCCGGCCTCCTTCCGGACCGCCACGCCCTCGGAGGCCATGTCGACCCTCAAGCCGTCCAAGCAATCCGTCACCCCGAGCCTGGCGTCGACCTTCCAGGGCGTGTCCGCCATCCCCGGATCGTCCTCGCAGATCCTCGGAGGCGGCCGCTCCATGATCCCCCGGCCCGGTGGCGGCGTGCTGGCGTCGACGTGGACGTCGCCCGACGACCTCAAGCACGCCGAGCGGCAGCTCGACTACGCGCGGCTGTCGCGCGCCCAGAAGGACGAACAGGACCGCTGGGCGGACGCCAAGGGCAAGGAGCTGGCGCCGTGCCCGGCCAACTGGAATTGGCTCCGGCACGGCTTGCACCCCATGGCCAGCGGCCAGGAGTATCCGGGATACGTGTGTGAGGGTGGGGTGAGTTATCTTCTTTTTCTTTTCTTCTCCTTTGTCATGCATTTGTTTTACTCCCGTCTTGCCCCCCTTCTTTCATGCATACCGAAAACTGATCATGTAAACCACGAGCAGTGGCACTACATTCCCGACATTATAGTTGCCGAGGGCGTCCCGGGACTTTACACGCGCGGCGTGCCGCCAACAGTGAACCAGAGAGACGAGATGAAGGTGTGGCATGAGAATAAGAACGTTCCGCAGGGCTACTGGGGCCCAGTACGACCGACGGGTCAGAATGAGCATGGAAGATGGATTTATCCTTCTTGGGCCTAACTGTGGGGATGCTTTCGGTCCAGGGGGACTTGGGAATGGGATTTGTGTCTGCCTATATGGCAGGCAGATACCCCCGGCCTTACTAGACATAGCAGTGAGCATGTTCTTCGATAGCAACTAATGCAAATAGTGTTGCCTTGATCACATCCTCAAGATCAGTATACAAGAACACAAGACATGGCGACCGAAGTGAGAATGCAAATGATACATTGAATTGACGGAAAAAACATGCCTGTTTTGCCAACCTGATCTTCCGGAGCAAATGTGTCTGTGATCGTGGTCAATATTGACCATGTATGCCTTTGAAAACTGCTCAAACAACCTTCCCTCCCAGTCTTACCCCCACCACCCAGCACGGAACCTTTGTACAATATCCATCTCTTACACGCTCACAGAGACAGGTTGTAGCTATACTCGTCCTCCATATTCTGCGAAAGCCACAAGACGACCGAGCTCAGCCCGACGAGGCCGTTGGCCACCACATTCTCGACGCCCATGCCGAGCGAGGGCCAGCCGACGCCGGGGACGATGAACTTGAGGACAAACACCGTGACGCCGCCGGCCATGCCGCCCGCGAGGCTGGCGAAGCCCAGGAACAGCACGACGCGGGCCTTCCAGGCGACGCCCGACCCCGAGTAGCTGAACGAGTCCGACTGCAGCCGCGACTTCTCGACCGAGTTGATGATGAGCATGCCCAGCGCCGAGAAGATGAGCGGCAGCCAGTCGACGAACGTGACGTGCACGTCGGACCCGTTGTTGGCCGACTTGGACCACACGGCCGCGTCGAGGAGGACGTAGAAGGCGAGGGAGAACTGTTTGCGATGCAGGGTCAGCTTCTTGCCCGGGGAGATACCGGCCTCGACGAGCCATCGGGGGAATCAGTCTGGATTTCGACATACCAGAGCGCCGGCGCTGTATACACCGCCGTTGCGCACCCAAGCGCTGTTCATCCACTCGGGCTTGCTAAACTTCCAGAGACGCTCTTCCTCCATGGCGTATGTACGTATATGTCTGACCACCGGGTGGTACCGCTGCGTAGCTTGCTTTTGTTGGTGATGAGCAACCCGACGTGGATAACGCGGCTGACGTCAATAGCTAATCAAGCAACGTCGGATGTAGTAGCGGGCGGCAGGAGAAGCACGTCGTGGGATAGGTGAACTATCAAAGCCGAAGATGGTTGTCGTTCAGGGTTGGTTGATAGATGTTCGGAGGTCAGGCTGAAGCTCCAGGGTTACCTAGGATATGAAGTGAAGTCGCTTGCGCAAGCTGCTGCAGGTAGTTCAGGTAGGTTACGTTAGGTAGCTGACGACTGGGGGTCTAAGCGCGTCAAGGTAGCCACTCATGTCACGTGTTGACCTCGGACTCTCAAGTGCTCCCTTGACCTCAACGCCTATGATAATGACTGGGAAGTTTCTTTGACAAGAAATAATAAATGTATGCTTCTCACTATCCTATGTTTCAACTGCTATCTAGGCACGAAAGTTCGATATGGGCCTGTAAAACACTCTGGATTCATCACTTTTCTAGTACGAAGTATACCCAAACTCGATTCACCACTGCCTGGTAGCCGTTGCTCAAGGACTAAGGTCACTCAATAGGCATGCATACACAGCTGTCTGGCTGGCAAATAATGTATTACTTTGGGCCTTGAGGCTCTCTTAACACTTCGCGAGACCTCTGCACTGTGTTTCTCTCCCACCTTCTCCTGTTGATCGCAGTTCCTCCGCCGCCTTCTTTCACAACTCGATTCTCCAGACTACATATGTACCGCCCTTGCAACGCCGTTGTGTAAGATAAGATCACAATACTCCCCAAACGCCACTACAATGTGAACCGTGACTCGTTCGCTCCGAAATCATTGCCTGATAGATCCATCGCCGGCATAGGATCATGGCTCGTCAAATCACATATTCCTGCTGGCTCCAGTTCTGCAAACTGCTGCCACCTCCGAGCCTGCCCCCATGCCGGTTCCATCAAGACGGACCACTGTTGGCAGAACTTGTTTCTTCCGCCTCAAAATGCTGCGCATGCTAATTCAGAGGAAGGCCCGGGTGGGGGGGTCGGTACTCGCGGATGAAACAAGTATTAGTACAAGAACAGAAATGAGCTGCTGCTGCTGCCGCCGCCTCTATGCGCTCAAAACCGTGTTGTTCATGTGCAAGAAAATCGTCTCGCTTCCATCGTGGTCGGTCCCTTTGATCGGTACAGTCGTGATGGCTCCTTTCCTTGCGTTCAAACCGAGTCGCCTCTAATATGAATGAATCGAAAAAATTGGCCCCGTCTTTAGAATGTTATATAACACGCTTTTCGCTCTCGATTCGAACCTTTTTCGCTATCGTCGTTGCTTGTGCGATTCGGTATTCTGGTCGAGTATTGCGGTAGCTGTTTAGATCTCGATCGTCTTCATGCCTTCGTCAATGTCGGTATCTTCGCTGTCGATGGATGCGACCTCGGCCTTGGCGCTGGCCTTGCCCTTGCCGGCGCTCTCGCCGTTGGTGAGCTTGCTCGCTGGCGGGGACTTGGCATCCGAGCTCCCTCGGGGCGTGTCGACCTCAACAAGCTTGGCAGGGTCCTCGTCGGCCTCGGCTAGCTGGGGCGCAACCAGAGCAGCCGTCGTGGTTTCTTCCGTCACCCTAGCTAGAGGGCTCGACTTGCTATATCCGGGCCGAATCGGGCTGGTGAGGGGAGAAGGGCTGCTCAGTCTCTGGAGAGTTCTGCCTCGGACCTCTCCGTTTCCGTTGGCGTCGACGGGGCTGGCGTAGGGAGAGGCAGTGGGCGAGGCCGCTCCTCTGGGTCCCATCGATCTGCGCTTAGCAGCCTTCTTGGCTCCGCGGTTGTGCTTCTGGTCCATTCTCCATCGCAGAATGTCAAAGTAGGCCGGCTCCACGCGGTTACTGTTAAACTCGCGCAGCTTCAGCTCGTTCGAGTCCTCGTCAATGAACCATCTACCACTGTTCAAGTCGTCCGCAACGACGGCCATGAAGTGGGCCCAGGATCGAGCGACCACGTACTTGATGTCGTAGTCGCGACCAAAGAGAATGATTTGTCCCCAAGTACCAGTCGGGCCAGGGGCCAGATCGACAGCCAGGTTGTTGCCACCCCAATCTCTGACCAGGGGGATCCAGGCGGGATGGGCGTAGACGCGTTGAATGGCGCCTTGGGGAACAGACTCCTGCTTCGACATCAGGTCATCCCTCCAGGTCGAGCTTTGACTACCAGCAGGAGAGCTTTGGGTTGACTTGGAAGACGACGCTTGGCCGCTGCCGCCGAATGCCTTGCTGGGGACTGCGGGCTTGACCACGTTGGTGCTGAGCAAGAATTCCTGGTTCACCTTCAACCACTGGTCTCTCTCCTGAACGATTTCCTCGCAATCCAAAAGCATGGAGCTGAAAATGATACCAGTAGGTCTGCCGCCGCGCTCTTGACCGTCGTGTACCATGAGTGAATCTCTAATATCCTGAGGCAATGAACAGTCTAGCTGGTGTTCTAACTCGTTCAAGTCGTTGTTTGTGCAACCCTCGCAGAGCTGGTCCCAGAGCTCAGGGTAGTTGTCCTCAGCCCAGCTGTCTATCCGCTTCCACGAGTGAGAGATCGGAGGCGCAGGAGGGCCATCAGCGAATGACTGCATGGGGATCTCGCCGGGGCTGCTGATGGTCTCAAAGCCATCGCCGTTTTCGCGCTTCGCATTGAGCGATCGCATACCCGGCGAGTAGGGTCCGTTTCCAGGGCTCATGGGAGACGGCGAAGGCATTCCCGCACCCAGGTAGGACGTCGAGGTATCAATCGCGGAGAGGCGACCGGTTTCGTCGCCATAGGGAGAAGAGACATCAGCGCGGGATTCGGCGGCGGTGGCGACAGAAGTGAGGGTCGATTGCCGGTTGAGAGGCATGTGGCCGCCTGTGCGATAAGGGGAATCATAGCTTGAGTCTAGGAAACAGTCAATGGGCTGATACAATCTTGGACGATAATCGGAGGTTGGAGATAACTTACGGCGGTCGTAGCTGGTCATAGTATGCCAGAACGAGCGAAAGGCAGATCCTATGGGACTATAATCGCGTGATAGTCAGCAACATGCTCCAGAGCCAAAGATTGGACAGGGAAAACGGCATCGTGGACAACTTACTTGGAGGCCATGGTGGGCGAATGACCTGCGCTGTCAAATTACAAACAAAAAAAAGATTGTCTTGCTAGGAACGAATGTCTCCAGCGCAGTGCGGCCCTTGAGCGCGGGGAGGGAAAGAAGGGAGTCGGAACGATGTGGTCGCAGAGAACGAGCGAACAAAGAAAAGCTCCCGGGCCTCGATTTGAAAAGAAGAAGGGCGATTGTCGTGCTTAACAGAAAATCGAGGTCGCCGTCGCTGAGTGAGAGTGAGGGGAGGTTCTTGGTTGAAGAGGTCGAAAGTTGAAAGCTGGGACGCGTGCCAACGACAACAGAAAGGGGTTGGCCGAATGTGCTAGGTAGGTTACCTAGGCTAGGTAATGTATGGGCACAGGGAGTTTGGCGGTTGCGTAGGTTGCAGGCGGCGGGACGTCCTGGTACCAAAGCAACGGGTAACAAAAACAGCTGTGTCTCCTCTTGGGTGTTGACCGCAGAAGAAGACTTGGCAGGCAAGCCTCTTTTCTTCCTCTCTTTCTTTTTTGCAGTGAAGAACGAGAGTGTGGATGTATTTTTGATCCTTCCTCGGAACAAAAATCTTTAGCGATCGATGTGCGTCTTTGTGTATCTTTTCTCTTCTTTTTTTCTCCGTGGTATGTACTTTACTTGTAATAGCGAAAGAAAAACAGGGCCCCTAGTTGGTTACCTAGGTTTAGGGAAAACGCAGTGACGAACCGGCAATCAAAGTGCTGTTGCAAGCAATGCTCCCTCTCTGAAGAGAAAAAAAAAAAAATGAATCAGACGGGTCGGCCGTCGGTAGGTGGAGCAGGTTAAACTGATTTTAGGGGATCTTGAGCGCTGCGATGGGCAGGGCCTGGCAGGCTAGAGGAGAGCCTAGGCGCTAGAGCGACGCGCAAAGGTCCAGGCTAGTGCAGAGTGCTGGTAGATTATCCCGCCTAGCTCTGTTGTCCTGGCTAGTCTGCTGGGTTGGGCAATGCTTCTCCTGCTTCTTCCACTGCTGCTTCTGGCGCCTTTTTTGCTCTGGTCTCCCCACAGTCCCGGTTTCACGCACGTCCTCCAATTGACATCAATGGCCGGCCCAAAGGTACTCGCTCCAGGGGTGCCCGAGGTACCTAGCTTGCAGCATTCGCTTGCAAAGCTATCTCCGTACTGATACTGTGCACGCCATGTATCTATCTAGGTAATGGCAATGGATTCTGGTCTGCGCTCAAGGAGGCACCGCTGGACACTACCGGTATGCAAGACACACTATTGAAGGTGCTTGGTTGCCAAAGACCATTGTTTGCTGGAGCCTTACAAGGCATATAGCGGGCAGTTGACGAGATTTGAAACGAATGCATTATAAGGAAGGAGTTCGGCACCGGATATTAGCCTACCTACTGTAGTCATGGTTCCCGCTGTCGTACGTACCTTGTTTGAATGCTTATCGTGTGTTAGGTCGGAGTTGTCCTAATTATATACTCCCCTTCCAAGTGGTTTGACGATTTTCATATTGGTGTAAGAAGCCATCTGTCTAGGTTGGTACATACTCATAGGGAACCCTTTTGGGAAATGTAGAATCTCATGTTCAGAAACGAGTTCGTTCAGCGGCTTTCGCGAGAAAGCAAGATGGGACGAAACGCGGATGGGTTTTGCTTTGAGTGGTCTCCTTCCCAATACATGCATTTCTGCTTTTGGTCACACAAGCATCCAACTCGGCTTTACTGGACAATTGGTAAGCCAGGGGTGGTCCAAAAAAGAAGGGAAGCAGCAGGCAGGAAGTTCCAACATGGGTAAATGGGAATTGCACCCATCATACAGTAGGTCAGGGGAAGGGGAGAAGAGGAGGGGCCGGCTGCGTACAATGGTCAAGCACAGGTCTGCGCTCCACGGCCAATGGAGATAACCGAAGGCCAATGCTACAATTCATCGGAGCATCAGCAGCAAACAAGCATGGACAGACGGACATATGGCTGATGATCACGGCAGTCGTGGGGATCTTCCAACATCTTTGACGATTCCATTTTGTACTGGCATGATTGTCGACTGGTTGAGGAGGCATATACATCATGTGTAACGCGAACGAGATCTTGTGCATGTATTTCGTACAGGAGCCAAGTTCGACATCATTGCGGTGATCTCACCAGCGCCTACCAATCACCAGATTTCGATACCAGCACCGGCTGTGGCTTGCTCGCTGCATCTTTCACCTTGCCTTTGATAGCGGAAGAGAAGCCTCTGGACGTATCAGCGAACACCAATGATGATCCAAAGCGGCCGCCCAGCCAAGACAAAGCGTGGGACGGTCCTGCATATGCAATGGTTGGTGCCATGCTTCTTGTCGACTCGAAAGAAACCTGAAAATCATGTCAGATGCTGCCGCGGATATATATATGTACTGTATCTAGGTATATATGCTTTGACTGGCTTGGTCAATCATATGATGCTAAACAAAACAACAACCATCACAGCGTGCGTAGACATTGGCTGGCGTAGGATGAGGCCTTTCCCTAGTGACGAATATCCTGCGGTCTGTTTAACATTTAAGATCATCGGGCAGATAATTCTAAAATGCAGTCTCGCTCGAGCTTCCGATCTTCTCTGACTGACTGACATACAGATGCACATGCATTGATTCATGGTCCCGATGGGGGGCTTCTATTGGATTGGGGGGGTTGCGCTCTCTCACCCCTGGCCCCCTGTACCCACACACGTCACTGTCCGTTCATCTCCACCTCTCATTTTCCGCATCTCCAGGCGGAATCCCCTCGAATTTCCAGCACCTTCACCTCTTTTTTAGCACTGCACTCTTCTCTGGCTGCGAAAAGCTGGGGCTCTCGGCTCCCTCACCGGCCCACTCTCTCTCTCTTTCTCTCTGTGCGTTGGTAATCCCCTTGTCCCCCTATCTCGCTGCTCCATCGGCGGCATGAAGGGGATCCGTGACCGATCTCCTCACTAAGAAATCATGCCTGCTTGCTTGTTACCCGCGCGATAGTCAGCAGCTGGCCCAGTCGGGGGCGCTTGTTTCTACGCCTCTCTGCCGGAGATACCACAAATGTTGTGCACGATAGAGAGCACATCAAGATAATCAAGCATGGTCAGCGTATCATAACAATACACCATTGCCCATCTGCCATCTCCTCATGGCACGACTGGAACGACTGGGCCCCTAAAGATGTAAAATCCCCAATGCTTCCATCAATGTCTCGCTTATTACTCGATTCTGGATCCTCCCTCCCACTCCTGAACCCGCGCGGTTCCTGGGAAACATATGCAAGCCGAAACTGTATTACAACGGCGCGCCGTTGAGCTGGAGCCAATCATGCGAGCGCAGGGGTTGTACTCCGTTAAGACCATTCGCTAAAGGAAAAACCCAGACTTTCGATCTCCTTTTTCTTCTTGCGAGCTGGATTACATGGAGCACGAGGAAACAAATGCCCTTTCCATCCTCTGCATGCCCCCATGCTGAAAGCGAAAGGGGCTTTGCTTTGGTCGCACGGGAAAGAAATCAAAGGAAATAATAGCAAGGTAGCCCCAATCACTGCCGAGCTGTCGTTTCGTCGATAGCGAGACGACGACAGGAAGCACGAACACCGAAGCGTCCGGCTAGGGGAGCTGGTGTCGCCACTGTGCACCAAGCATAACGCCAGTCCGGCAGTGTGCATTGTTGACAAGCTGCCACTCAAAAAGCCCAGCCAATTTTGCGCCGGACAACTCATGGCGCTCCAGGTATCATACTGTGTAATGTAGCCACGAGATAGTTGCACGCTTGTACCTGACTCTAGCCCATGTTGCTAGTCGGAGGCATCTTATCTGTTCATTTCTCTACAAAGTATCTCTTTGGGGAAAGCTCGAGAGGGAATACACAGCGAACACATTCCTGCAATTCCCGTCAGAAGCGGCCAATTGAGAGGGAAAAAAAAACTAACCCTTCCCGTCGGGCCGCTGACTCTATTTCCAAGGATTGATCGATCGTTCCTAAGCATGACGCCCCCCGCGACCCCGAGAAATTCAGCAAGCACTTATCTTTTTCTTTTTCTCTTGCTCCCATGTCGCACATGCTTTATGTAAGGAAGACGTGAAGATTCGCGTCTTGGATTTCAAGACGGATACCATGCCCCCAGCACGTGTCGACCAATCGGTGACTTCTTCTCTGATAGCATCCCTGGGCCTCGAGGTTTCTTACGTGCGCTGTATTCACACATACATAAAAATGCTGCTGCTATCTCGAACATGGAAGTTCCATTCATACGAATATCTCGCAAAAGAGAAAGATCAGCCGGATAGCATCAGGACCCGTGACAAGAGCCACCGTGGCCATCATACCGAGAGGTAATCAATCAATCCCAAATGTGACCTGTTTCTAAGAATAAGCACTCGCCACACATCTGCCGTGCGGTAGTCAGTTAGTGTTAGGTCCTCGAATGCAAAGCTACAGCTGCAGTGTACCCCAAGAGAGGCAAAAACTCCCAATACGGGGGACGATCCCTCTTTCTCCATGTCAACTTGCCTACCAGGACCCCTGAATGGCCATCACCAGGGACAATGAGACGGCAGACGGTGACAGCTTGACAGCCGCAAATGCGGCGTCAAGTAGGTAGCTGATAGGTATAGACAGCATGGTAGCCAGGGGCGACAGCAAGTGATCATCAGTCCATTTGCCACGGCCGTACGTAGATTTACTATACTCTATATACATCGTACTTACATCCACCTGACACCAAGTAGATGACGTCCAAGCGATTGGATCGGCCGCCGTGTGGGTTTCCAGCAAAAAGCAAAAAGCATTTTGGGCCAGTCGCAGAATTGATTAAAAATAAACATCAACGACGATCTCATGAGGCGAATATCTACTCGTCTAGTATGCAGTATCGCTCACCACCTCGGTACCCAGTATTTTTCTTTGTACATATTCTCGGGAGTCACCGTCACCCGTGTTACCCCAGGCTGGTATTCATCGAGGCGCAGTCCGTTTTGACGCGCATTGCAATACGATAGACGATCATATACGACTTGCGTTTCGACACGGCTCTCACTCTTATACCAATCAAAAGTCATACCTCGACTTCAGTCGGAGGCGAAAGAGCAAGGCAAACAACAACATCTACACTGCGAATGGCTATTCTTGAATTTGATTCTACATCCCGTGATACACGCCCTCGCCACTCTCTTCCTGGTGATCACCCAAACCTTCCACGGCTTCCACATCACGCTGCAGATCTCTTAGTTCTGCCACGCATATTCACTTAGCGCCAAGTTCTTCTCGCCCATTTGCCTCTTGGCCGCCGCGGCGATACCACGCTCGGGGTTCGCCAGCTGCTCGCTGTAGCAGAGCTCCACCATGGCCTTGAGTTCGTCGTAGCTGAACTTCTCGGCCGGGATGGCGTCGGGTCCCCTTTCCTTGTCTGCCTTGGCCTTTTCAATGATGCCGTCGGGCCCGGCCTCGAACAGCGAGTAGTAGTTGGCCGCGCGAGCCAGATCAATACCACCCTCAATGTTCTTAAGATTCTGCTGGAGGACCAGGATGTTGAGCTTCATACGACTACAGCCGCTGGCATTCATCGGTTGGGTCTGTAAGGCTTTGCCGACAAGGTAGCTGTTGATAAGCAGTCCAACGCCGGTGCGGATGAAGCTGATCTCCCGCTCCCGCAAGAACCGCACTGTCGTCTCGTCGTAGGCTACAAGCTCCGAATTCAGCGACAAAATTGTCTGGTCCGGTTCCTTGATTTCTTGATCGAGGGGCAGCACGTATGGTGCACTGACGGGCGAAAGAGTTGCCGCAAGAGAATACACTGTGCGGCAGCGTACCTCCAGGTGCAATGTCAGGAGAACAGTGCCAGCTAGGTCGTCATAAGAATTGACGATGCTATCAAATGATCTATCATGATATTGTAAGTCAATGTTTCAATAGAGAATGCCGTAGAATGCGCAGGTGAATAACTTACTGGACTGTTTCCTGCGTCATTGGCAGGTACACAGGACCGCTTCGATCGCCGCCCGCCTTCTTCGGGTCATTGAGCAAGGTCCAGCGTCGGCTCTGGTGTCTGGGCAGAACTGGTCGCGAAGAGTCCGTGTCCTGATGGGTGATGTACCTTAGTCCGCCAATCTTGACATTGAGCCACTTCATGCTCGTATATAACAGACAGAGTGATGAAATGACGTCACGGTCTTGGACGATGTCGCTGGGTTCCAAGGTGCGCTCGCCCGTCTGCGTGATCAAAAGGCCAACTTCTTTCTCGACGAGTTCACGGTCAGGTGTTTCCAATTCCCACAGCTTCTTGGCTGTCTCCTGAAGCTCGCCATCCGTGGTGGAAAGCTGGGCGGAAAATCGCAACTCCTGTGCTGCCGAAGATACTTCTTGAGCTTTGGCAACGAGAGACTTGAACCATGCAAAGCAGCGCTCGTAGTATCGGTTCATTTGCGAAATGATCAAAGAGCTGAGTGCTTGGTCATGGGGAATTGTGTCCAGCATCTGACAGAAGGCAGTGACGACGGTAAAGAATTGTGTTGTTCCCCTGAAAATTGGCCTTCGAGATAAATTGCTCCAGTCCGGGTCTTCCTGGAATGTGTCAATCTCGGCAAAGATATTGTCGCTGAGCTTCGCTAGTGTCTCGTCGAGCTGGGGCTGGAAGACATTGACCAAGAAGTTATCAAGGAAAGATGTCAAAGTACTTGCTGCCAGATCCGACCCAGGTGGCACGATGACCTTGAGTCTCTGCAGAAACACCAATGTGGGCGGCAAGAGGAGACTCATGTTGAACACGCTGGGCTCGACCAATGACTTGTACGACCCAGGGCCCTGCCTGTTCTCAAAAGCTCCGGTATTTGCACTCTTCCTCTGATCTCTGCCTTTCTTCTCCGAGTCTTTTGTTTTTCGGGGGTCCGATGTCAGACCTGGGACGGCAGCTTGGATGATGCCGTCCAATGCATCGTACTCGGTGGTCATCTCAATAGATTTGGGATCTGCCTCTGAGAACTTGAATAGGTTGTCTCTGCCAGCATTCTTGCTGCCATTCAGACTTCCGCCTAGCTTTGGCGAAGAGTTAAAGTGATACACGTCGGCATCCGTCGTGACATAATTATGCAGAAGAGACCGGATCTCGTTTTGGTAGAGATTCCATAGTTCCTTGAAGCTTCCGAGTAAAGAGCTGTTGTTTCCAGACCCCTCGCGCTTAATGAGTGCCTTGATAGTTTCATGAAAGACGCGGTGGCCTTCGGCAATTGCCTCGAATTTGCCGTATAAAGTCCAGAGTAAATCGTAGATGACGTCTGCACGCATCTGAGTTTCACGACTGCCGTAAATGTGCAAGCCTTCAGCATTCGAAGCACCACCACGGAGCGAGCTTGGGTGTCTCTGGTCCACCTCGTTGATCGTTTCATTGACGACCGAAAACAGTTCGACGGGTAGTCTCTGTTTCAAAGTGTCCACAGCGCCTTCTAGGCGGCCGAGTTTGTTCAGCGACTCTACCAATAGTTGAACATACCAGAATGTGTCTGCTTCTGGGTTCTTGGCCGGGTCTTCGGCCAGCTGGCTCTCAAGCTCCATCGAGTCAAGGACATAGTGAAAAGGTGTGATGACGTCTTGATCTCCATAGTTGCCGCTGTTAAATGCACCGTGATTCTTGGACAGACTCTGCCACCGCTCTTGGCAATAGGGAGATTTGAGGTAGAGGTGCTCGTGCAATTCCTCGACCAAGATATCCATCAATGCGGTTTCCTGGTTGGCAAGGTATCCCCGAAGCTCGCTCAAGGCTCCGATGTTATCAAGCTCGGGTTTTCTGAGCTTACGCAGAGCATTTTGCAAGACCTCGACAGCGGTCAGGAAGCGCTTCTCGGAGATGCGTGCCTCGAGCTGATCTGGCACCTGCCGCAAGTCTTCCAGCTCGTTGAGCGTCTGCAGTACCTCATCGTACTGTTGAGAGGTCTTGTACATCTTCTTTAGCTCGGGGTCCGTTGTGCCGAGGGTTGCCCGCGACCCGACGAGCGAGTCCTTCAAGGTGCGCACCCGCTTCTGCGAGGCCTGTATGCTGCCCTGGATCTTGTGGAAGGTACCAATGGAACTGTTGAAGCCCTGATGGTGCTCGTGCACAATCCCCTTAAGCGAATCCTGCAGGTACTGGTGCATCTCTTGGAAGTTGGGGTACTCGTGCGCCCTGCCCACGGAGCTGTTGTCGAGGAGCTGAAGGGCCAGCGAGGCAGGTATGCAGTCAGGCTCGCAGAGCGCCGGCCAGTCCTCCTTGACGCGCTCGAGAACCTCTGCTATTCTTCGCTCGGCGCTGGACTCCTGAGCCCTCTGCAGCCTCGACGCCGAGGCGTTGCCGTAGCTGTTCGAGGCGAGGCCCGGACCGCCGTATCCGCCGTTTCGAGGGGGCGGTCGTCTCGCGCCCATCTGCTGAGGGGCGGCGCCGTATCGGTCGTTCGCAGCGCCGTCGCCGCCAAAGGGATCATATTCTTCTTCCTGCTCTAGGGGCGGCGGGCGCTGTGCCCGTCTCCCGTACGAACCATAGCCGTTGTCGCCGCCATTGCGATATGAGGCGCCGTACCGGTCTGCCATGTTCGCAGCGGCGCACCAGGTGGCCGGCTGACGAGGGGAGCTATTGGTGCAGCTATCGCGGCATTCTGGGCCGCCCGGTCTCGGCCAGCGATTATGGTTGGGCGGGCGATTCTTTTACAATAATCCAAGCAATAGAGAAGGCGTGCTTGCTTTGGTGTTTGGCAACGTCGTGCTCTTTGGGCTTTCTTGTTTCGTTGTTGGGAATTAAGGTTAATGCCAACGGAGCTCCAGAGTCCCTGCAGTGTCGTGTCCCTGAAGTGCCAAACCCCCCCGCGCCAGAGCTAACCACCTAATAGTGGCGGCGGGTACCAGTCACGTCCCGAAATACCGGAATGTCTGACGTTCAACTTGTTTCACTCTAACCTAGAGCATTTACTCATGGAATCCAGTATTACCTTCAACCCTTTACTTGAGAGCGTCTACTACTCTTGTACACTATTTTGATGAATTATCACAATCACCATGCAATCGTTGTCTTCGAACCAGCAAAGTGGGAGGCAACACCCACCGGCACGCCGGACTGAACTCGAACAAAGGCATTGAAGTGTACCAGTCTCCTTCATTACTATTATAGACACCTATCAATGCATAGAAGATTTGGTTATTTCGATTATGTATCGCATCAATACGGCGGAACGCTTTGCAGCCAAGGACTGCTTAGATCCGTAAAGAAACTCGCGCCCTTGACCGTTGTAGGTGCAGCTTCATCCGTAACATTACAGTTGACGAGCCAATCGCCCTCTGCTTCATACTTGTCTGCAACATACTGCACATAATCACTCAGCAGACAAGAGGATCCAGGACCGTCTCTGCAAGAAGGGACCGGATAGACTGCATCGTTCAGTCGTATGCGCACGTACGTCGCATTCGTCGTTTCCTGGCGCGAGAACAGCGACCGACGGCCGATCGGCGCGGCGGTGGTGCCTGCGGGCGACGACGAGGCCGAAGCCGTCTTGACTTTGCAGGCGTCTTTCGAAGGTATCGCCGTGGCGTTGGAGTACCCGCCAGAGCTGTGAGGTCCAGACGTGTTGCCGGCACCTGCCCCGACGATGCAGTTCAGCCGCTCGAACGCGATCGTACCTCTCATGCTGACGTAGCGCGACCCAACCCACAGCCTGTCATCGTCCTTCTCTGTCGCGGACAGGGCCTCTTGATCGTCGAAAACGCCGCTGGCCGTGACCAGCTCGGTAAGCTGCCCGTCATTCAGGAACGACATGAGCAGGTTCGGCAACGTAAAGTCTGAGCCATCTGCTTGGGTGCCAGTGATATTGGGCCCCTGCGCAAAGAGACCGACCAGCGCATTGAGGAACGGCGTCATCATCTTCTTTGGTAGGTCGGTGCCTGGACCTACGCCATAGTAGTAACGGAGGTCGTTGGAGTACTCATATTGCTTCAGTTCTTCGTCTGTAAAGACATCGCACCATGGCGACAACTTTCCAGTGATGTGGCTTTCGAAGCCGCATAGGTAGGGAATCTGGTCAATGTCGCTGGCCGTCAGGGTCAAGTTACCCTGGATCAATGCTTGGAGCCGCTCCTGGATAGGCGGGATGTATAGGTCGTCCCAAGTGGTCTTGTTCGTCCCGCCCGAAGCATCGACGAAATTCGGGCACATGTCGGAGGGTGCGAGAGAGTCGCCAATGGCCTCGGAGAAGCCCTTGCTCGTCACGGAGATGACGCTGCCGTTAGCCGCGGCATTGAATCCCAAGTATCCCTGGACAAAGGTCTTTGCGGTTTGTAGCACTCGCGTATAGTTGTTGGCCCAAACCATGAACTCGTCACCATCTTGATAAAGATCAGGGTATCTGTGCAGCCTTTTAGCATTGGAAAGCGGGAACGATCACGCGGTCCTGACCTCGTTCGCAGCGTATATCCCAGATCATGAACCTCTTTCGATCCTGTTGGATTCAACATGGCTATCTGGACATCTGGGTTCGTCAAGACCGTCTTCCAGGTCGGCAGGAACGAGAGACTGCCGCTGGCCGTGTAATTTCCAGCAGAAAACTATGTGACCTGTCAGTGGTAGTTCAGGGCCATCGCAGCTCCTGGACACTCACTCGCTCTTGCATAGATACCCATCCTGCATAGGCCCCCGTGTCCGGGTATCTCGAGCCGTGACGGAGAATGTACGCGGCCTGGTCGACGTAGCAGTTGTCCGGGACCTCGGAGGGAATTCCGTTCACATCTGGTCCGGCATACCAAGGGCCATTGGCACCGAGCCACTTCAACGGATCCGTTGCCGTCTCGCTCACAGGGAAATTGATATCCTGGATCGGAGCTAGAATTTGTCCAGCCGCAGAAACACCCGCGACCGCGAGGGAAATTCCAACGAGGAGTGAAGATGCCATGACGATGTGGCCAACAAAGCAACAAGCTAACGAGTGACTTGCCGAACCAAGACGAAGCACATATTCAGCAGAGAGGAACGGAAGAGAAATGGGGGATTTATATCTTATCAGTATAAGTAGAGCTACCATTTACAACATTATGCGGCCTCGACCCTTGGAGATCGACTCGCCCGACCGCCAGACGTGGTGACATCGGTCGACGCATACCACATAACCGACCCTGGGCGAGTCTGCGCACGTGGGCAGCGATCTGAGAAGCAGTTCGGCAAGTCATCCGAACCATTGCGTCGGTGTTTGCTTTCGCTGATTCCTACCAACACGAGCTCCAGCTGTTTTGACCCTTCAGTGCTTGAACTGTACACGCGTTTTTGCTCGCAGCAAACGAGGGATAGACCACGTGCGAGGCATGGTGAAGATGGTTTGTGGAAGAACAAGAAAGCTCGGAGATTGCGCGAGCCCGAAGTGGTCAGTAAACCGTGGGGCCCCAGGTGGACGGACAGGCAGAGAGCTCGGCTGGGCGAGGGTATGGATGAACTATTATCTAGGTATAGCGGCCCTCAGAGCGGGGACGATTCTTTTCGGCTGCAGCGAGATATCGAAATATCCAAGACAACCTCTTATTCCCGGTGACAAATCATATTATGGCAGATTAAAAGTCGTTATACTAGATATTCCGCCATAAAATAAAATGGCTTTTTTGTCAAGTGCCGGCCGTACAACGGCTCTCCCGTTTGCCCCACCCGGGCCTTGAAATCGGCCTGTGGGTGCCGCCTACGGCCCTTAACTTTTCAACTCCGAAAGTCAGGAACATCTTGGAACATAATCCAGCCGCCGACATATCTCATTAGATCACCGAACTAGGAATAAAGTACACAACCCAAACTTCAGGGTCCTCAGTCTACCACAAACAATCATGCCCACCCGAATCCCCAAGGAGGAGGACTTTGAGGAGCTGTCGTCGAGCCTCAAGTTCACCCTGACGTACCCGGAGGTGCGGGAGACGACGACGGCCATCCTGCTCATCTTCCACGGCCTGGGCGACTCGGAGCGCGCCTTCACGACGTTTGCCCAGAGCGTCAACCTGCCGGGGGTCCTGGGCATCTCCGTGAGGGGCGTGTCCCCGCTGCCGCCGGCCCTGCTGGGCCTGCCCGAGGGCTCGGCCCCCCTCAACAACCACTTCCACTGGGGCGACGACCTGACCATCTCGGACGCCACCGGGCAGCTCGACCTCGACCCCGGGTTTACCAAGGCCATGGACCGGGTCCTCGGCCGCCTCGTCCGCGACGTCCTGGTGACCAAGTGCGGCTGGGACACGCGCGACATCCTCCTCTTCGGCTTTGGCCAGGGCGGCTCCGTGGCCCTGGGCCTGGCGTCGAAGCTGCGGGACGCGGCCAAGGTCACGGACGCCTCTGCCTCTGCCTCTGCCGCGGAAGAGGGCAGCATGACGGCGTTCAAGGGCGCCGTCACGATAGGCGGCCCCTTGCCGGCGAGCACGATCCCGACGGTGAGCGCGCGCGACAAGGCGCGGACGCCGGTGCTCGTGTGCCGGGGCCGGGGCAGCGAGTCGGACCTGGATGCGGACGCCCTGGACGTGCTCCGGGACGAGTTCGCCGACGTGCGCGACGTCCAGTGGCAGAAGCCCGACGACGGCATGCCCGCGAGCCGCGAGGAGATGCTCCCGATCATGAAGTTCTTTGCCGAGAGGCTGGCGGCTACCGGGTTTGAGGGATAGAGAAGAAGAAATGAAAGAAATGCGCTCAAAGAGAGGCATCCTCGTTGGAACAAATTACGGATAGCAAGGCGTATAGTTGGGAAAGACAAACCCGACTGCTTCAACACGAATACCTGTGGGCCATCCGAGAAAAACGTCGTAGCCACAAAGTGCTGCACAGCACCATCTGGTCATGATCGTACGGATCTCGAAACAAGTTTGTTAGTAGTGGCGATTCGAGCAATCTATCGATGATTATAGGCATAGCATGCCCAGACGGTATAAAGATCTCCTAGGAAGCTACGCATCTGGAAGCACCACGCATGTAGCGTTTTGAGATTTGAGATTAGCTTGTACAGTAGATTCAGGTTGATAACTCGATTACAATTGTGGACAGATCAGAGAACCATCTGTTCTTGAAAGGCTTTCATCATCATTTTATACAGAAGCGTCGGCTACTTATTATGTACAGTAACCAGCAGATTACACAGGCGCCTGAGTCCCGTCCGATGTCTTGACATCATGATTAAATCGTTACTCCAAACAACCGCCAACCCCTGTGCCAATCCGAGGACGCAATGCTACACCCTTTCCTCTAGAAGTCGTCCGTTCTATAATACACGTTCGCACCGCGCCCATCCCGCAGAAATCCTTAGGGGTTGGTCCGTGGATGAGAAGGGCCTCGAACCAGCGCATCATCCATGCTGGTCACAGAAATGTCTATCGTAATGTTTTTTGATGCAGCCTCATCCGTTTTGCCTCATGTCCGGATGACAGGATAACAGGAGAAATTTTTAGTAAGACAGGAGAGCAGAATTGTTGGGTGTTTTTACTTGTTCTTCCCGTGAAGAATTCTCGGTCTCGATCAAACACTGGGCCCAAGCCTATGAGACCTGGATGGCTGGGCAGCATTCAAATTCTTGGAGCCGCTTAGAAGGGGATGTTGGGCGAGGTAGCACCCAGAGTCTCCGCCTGTTCTTGGAGCTCGTCTCCACCAGACTCGATGGTGAGACCCAGTCCAATCTTGGCTTGTTGCTGCAGTGTGTATTAGCGAGCTATTCAAATACTTTGGGTTCCAATAGGGTTCAGCTTACAGTGGCATGGTCGACGTCGGCTCCAAAGGACATGGTGACGGGAGGGGCAACTCTCTTCTCCAACAAGCAGCTGAGCTTGCCCTTGGAGTCGACCTGGGCACGGAAGGTGGACATGCGGAAGTCGTACTTGGCACCCACTGTGGTGATACCCTCCTTCTGGATGCCACCCATCATTCCACCGGCACCACCAGGGACAAGCTGGAGCGTACAGTCGACACCGGCCTGGACCTTCTCAGAAATGCGTCGCCAGTACGTAGCGTTCAGAGCACCCTGGGCGTGCAGTTGTGCCGTGGCAATCCAGTCATCGGACTTGTATCGGCCGGCAAAGGACATGGCGGCATCCGGGGGCTGGTTCAGGGCAGCACGCTGCCAAACGGCTTCCAAGCCAAGAGCGAGCTTCTTGGTGACGGACTGGAAGTGCCTCGTAATGAAGATACCAGTCAGACCGCCCTCAATGTAGGAAGGGTTGAGCATGGTCAAGTTGGAGGTGAAATCGGCGCCAGTGTACTCGTGCTCGACCTGAGCCATATCTTGTTGGCCAATCTGGAACTGGCACTTGGAGACGAGTGCGGGGGACCATCTGTAGTTGAATCTCGTCGAGAGCGATCCATCGCTGTCCATGCTTCCCTGCAAGAAGACCTACATAGATGACGAGATATTAGTCGCAAAGATCCGAGGCGCGTTTGGGTCCGACGGGAATAGGACAAGGCTGTGCTTACCTTGTTTGTTCCATAGAGAGCAGCGAAAGCATAAGGCTGCATGCGCTCTCCCATAGCAAACTGATGCGACACCTGGAAGAGAGGCGATAAACTCAAGGCCTTGGTGATGTCTGCCCTTAAACCAGTGTGCATGTAGTTGGTCAAGAAGACCTCACGCTGCACCTCCTTTGCGACATTGTCAATTGAGCCCGGGTTGGACAGGCCCAGCTTCGCGCGGCGTTCGGAGAAGGCATTGTAGGCACTCGAGAGACTCCGGGCAATGGGGTTGTCGGTCAGAGGCCAGAAGGACGAAGACGGCGCTGACGCAAGCTCAAAAGCCATTGTGCAGTATGTATGTGAGATCTCGCAACTATTGTTCGTGTGACGAATGGGGCGCTTTAGCCGAATGTGTGCACGGAAGCTCGGGTCGTCGAGTCTTGTACAAGGCAGCCGCTGAAGACGCTGAGGTCGGCGTGTTGCTGCAGGTGGTCGGCGATGTGTTGCTGTCGCGAGGAGTTGGGGGAGGCTAGAGGCCGAGATGGGAATTTTTGAGAGCTGCCAGCTCCGTCGTCACGACTGATGGGATCAAAATTTCTTGGGCCAGGATCCTGAAGAGCCCCGTGCTCAGAAAAGAGGAGCCTAGCGGCATGGGGAATAGCGGACTTGCGCTAGAGTCATTGTGCGGCTAGCAGGCTAGCAGTCGCTTAGCCGGTATTGTGTGCGCGACGCCAGCACCCAGCCAGAGTTGGTATAACCGGATATTTCTGCTTACACCAATAATTGATACCGCCATGCATATGAACGACCACTCTCTCTCCATCAGCTCGGCGGCCCCAAAGCAAAAAGTCTAGCTGGCATTATGTCATATCTTCGTTGCTCCCGGATAACGACGACTGGTAGCTGAGACCTGGAGCACATGCTCTCTCTGCCACGCTCACGCCGAATACCTATCTTCTATCTATCCTTCTCGAGCATTCCGTGGTCAAGAAACTAGAATATCTTGGTCCTTTTCTTATCAAATACATCACAAAGACTGTTCTTCCTCTCTTACTTTTTAGCAGTCCTACCGATTTATTGCAGTCACTCGTCTGTCTGTCGTGCTCGAGACAAACCGGCCGGCTCGCCGTCTTCTTCCACCCAACTGCAGGGATTGAGAAAAGGCCCCATCATAAAAAGGCCCATATCAGATTTGCACACGCCGCAGCGCGGTCACTATTATAGCTGGAACAGGCGCGGTCCAGTCAGATCAAACCTAATCCACCCGGAGGCTGCTCTGCTCACTCTCACAGCCAGTCTTTCTTCATCCTGCCCACCCAAAAGGTGTTGCTTGACTTCACTGCCCAAGACAAGCTGTGTCTGAGGTCTCACCCGAGTTGCACGCCCAGCAAGCACTACTTACTTACTGGTCGCCTAGACGCGGCACTTGTGACGTGCTTTCGGCCTCGTGGGCATCAACCAGTTCGTTCATACCTGCAGCACGGACCTTGCAAAAAAAATCCCGTCGTCGTTTTGATACCAAGAAAACGAGAGAGACAAGAGGTTTGCGCCTATAGACATCTGTCTTCGATAAGGACTCCACGACCAATTACATTTTCGCATATTCTGGATACTACGACAGTTCCGTCACCAGCCGTTCCGCTGCCCTGCCTCCTCCTGCCGCGGGGTTTCTTTGTTCTGGCGGCTTGCTTGGTGCGATATAGAGCTGCATGGGCAAACGGATCTGCACTAGGATTGGAGCATCTTCTTTCGTGAACGGCTTTTTGATACACCAAGGCCCTTGGCTCAGCAGGACCTCTTACACAATTTGAGACTCTCACGCACCAGCTCTCTCTGTTGGCAACACCAAAGCTCCTGCTTCTTGGTACAGAGTTTCCACATCGGGAAAGTGCCTGACGGGGATTGGCTACGGGATCTCACATTTGTTCTGGAGGGTTCGGGTCAGCGGGTGATTGAAGCTATTGGCAGAACCAGCAGTAGCAATCGGACGCCGGCATAGGATTCTGTCATCATGGACACTCTACTGTGAGTTTCCTGCCTCTTTTCTTTTTGTCTTTATCCCTTCTACCCATTTCCTGGTCTCTCTTGACTGCGTTTGCCTGCATGCCCCAATCATACGGCTCCTTCCTTCCCTGCATTTCCCCCCACATCAATCTTACATACCACACATCCCGACCCTTTCCTTCATCTCACCCCTCGCTTGACCTTCACGAACCGGGAGCCCTTCTGGCGGCACATGTACCACTACTACTGCTAGTATCGCCATGTCCGGTCCTCCGCCATCATCCATTCCACTATTCCCGGCAGACCGGAGTGCCTCTCCCGGCTCCCGGGCCCGGGATCTGGTCAACTCGAGAAATGGCACTCGCAGTGTGCTTGCCAATGTTCCCACCCCGTCCCCAGTCAAGAAGATTCGCCAAGTCCATTTTGGGGACATTTGTTACTCCGACAGCGAGGCTGCTTCAGAAACTGAGACTAATGATACCAGTACCGCAGAACTGGCTGCAAATGCGCCACGGGTAAGTTGCCGAGCCATCATATTATCATAGTACCTAGAACGATATCATCCATATCAAAGCCACCATGAAAAGCTCGGAGATATTGGTCACAGCACTAATGAAAGTAGTACCGAAGGAAAAGCAGCACCTTCATCGATGGCATCCACGACACGGGCGAGGATAGCATGGACAGGGCTCCGGCCCAGCTGTACAGCACCATGTCTGGCAGGCTGTTCCATTCTGGTCGCATCGCCATCGTCATGGTAGGACTGCCTGCTCGTGGCAAGACGTGAGTTCTCGTAGACAATGTTCAGCGCCGGGTCCAGAGCTGAAGCGATTTGTTTTAGCCACATTTGTGTATCGATGGCTCGTTATCTGCAATGGTACGTATCCACATCTTGCTGGTGCTGCCTTTCTGCTCACAGGAATCAGGCTGGGTGTCAAGACACGAATCTTTCACTTGGGAGATTACAGACGTGCGACCGTCGGTGACGATGCCGACGTCCCCGAGGACTATTTCTTCCCCGACGCATCCCCTGCGTCTGTCATGCTGCGACAAAAGATTCTCAAGAAATGTCGAGAGGATATCTACGCCTGGCTGAACCATGAAAATGGCCAAGTCGCCATCTACGATGCCGTCAACCCCACTGCCGCTGGACGGAGATCCCTGGCCAAGGAGTTTGCCAAACATGACGTGCAGGTGCGTAGCCTCACCTGCCAAGTCTCCTGTCTCCTGTGCTAATTTTTCTATCAGACTCTTTTCCTCGAGTCCTACGTGGACGACGAAAAGTTGTTGAGGGAGAACGCCAGAAATGTCAAGATCAACTCGCCGGATGTAGGCAAACCCTCTTTCGACTTCAATCGAGGAGTACTGTACTGACTCGTCTAGTTTGACGGCATGGACCCCGACGAAGCCGCTATGCTCTACCTCAGGCGCATCGAGATGAAAATCCCTACGTTTGAGACCATGGCCGAGAATGAGTTGAACTACATCAAGATGATGAACGCTGGACAGAAGTTCTTCTACAACAACGTTTCCTTCAACTATCTCTCTCACCGGATCGTCTTCTACCTGACAAACACGCACATCAAGTCCCGCACGACCTTCTTCGCCCGAGCTGGCACTGCCGTGGAGGAGGACTCTTACAAGGCTGATGCGCCTCTTTCCGACTCCGGTCGCGAGTATGCCAATATCATGTGTGAGACGCTCATCAAGCACCGTGAGGAGGAGCGGGCTGCTCTCATCAAGGAGGGCGGGCCAGACATCCCGCTGAGGCCTCTGACGGTGTGGACCAGCACCCGAGTGCGCACCATTGAGTCTGCTGAGCCTTTCCATGACCGCGGCTTCAAGGTTCGCCAGCGTAGTCAGATGTCCCAGATCAACCCGGGCGTCTGTGAAAAGCTTTCCGAACGTGCCATTCGCCGCCTCTACCCTGACGAAGTAGAGAAGCACGACTTGGATCCTTACCACCATCGTTACCCTCGGGCCGAATCTTACCACGACCTGGCCGTACGCCTGGAGCCAATCATCTTGGAACTGGAGCGTGAGCCAAATGATTTGCTCATCATTGCTCATGAGTCTGTCCTAAGGGTTCTATACGCATACCTCATGCATTGTAGCACAATGGACATTCCGACACTCAAGTTCCCACGCAACGAGATCATTGAAATTATTCCGGCAGCATATCAAAACGAAGCGAAGCGAATCCACATCCCGGGCCTTGATCCGAAGATGGTGCCCTCCAGCCCCGAAGACATTCGGATTCCTGTACCGAGCATGCCTGGAAGCGGTGCCGATAGCCCCGCACCGCTGCCCAACGGCGGGCTAGGAAGCCCGGCTGAGATGGTCGCTGAACCCGAGCAGATGCGCCCTCGGAAGCCCGAGAGGATCGTGAGCACCGCTGTCGATGCGGTCAAGGACAAGCTTACCGACGTCGATTGAGTTATGGTTAGAGTAATAGAGGTAGAGAAGAAAAGCAGCAAGTCGACGGGGCACAAAATACGAAGGCTGAGGAGGCTATACAGCAGTGGAAGGTCCTAGAATTGACTGCCATGACACTCGAGAGAGTAGTATAGAGAGCTACACCCGAAGTCTGTCCATGGCTGGGGATGCTTTTGCAGGATTGGTCTCAAATCGTTACTACTGTATTCCCAGAGTCAGTTTCGCAATGATAAGCAGAATGAGAAGTGTCTCGATGTCGATAATTGTGTATGCTGAAACCCTATGCTATGTCTAATTATCTGTATATGCTATAATTACCGTGAACGAAGTGTAGAAAAGAATCATAATCTTTGGGTCAATGCTTCATACAAACAGAGCAGAAATGCATCAATGCTAAACAGTGTCTTTTGCTGGTTTCTTTCCAGACGAGGAACCGGTGATGCGGTTCGGGTATCTTTGACTGAAAAAAATCAAAATGTTTTCCTGCTTTTGAAAGGCAGAGAAAACTACAAGGTGAAAATAAAGGATTTCCACATTGAAAGGGGATGATGATGTTGGGCAACTTTCTACTGAACGATGCACTCTCTATCGGGTACCTCGCCGTCCTTGCGGCTCTTTTCCTTTCCCTTGCCCTTGTCGGCCCTACCCTTGGACCGGCCCCTCTTCTTATCCTTATCCTTTTCCTTGTCTTTATTGTCTTTAGCCTTGTCTTCGATTTCTTCAGTCTCTTTCTCGGTCTCGCTGGTGGTCGCGCCGTTGGCGGGGATGACCTCAAAGTCGTCTGCTGGGTCGGTGAACAGGTCGTCTCGCAGTGGCTCCCGGAGCGGCTCCTTGCTTGCGCGCACCAGCCCGCTCAATCGTGACATCGTGAGGCTGATCCGCCCTTCGCCCGCCTGACTTACAGGTCTGCTCTTGCTTCCACTGCTCCGGAATTTGGCGGCTGCACGGCTCAGACGCTGGGCTGTCGTCTCTTCACCGGGAGTCACAATGTGCGGCCCCTCCATCGGAGTTCCGATCGGACTAGGACCGGCCGATTCAATGGCGCAGCTCCCGCGTCGAGAAGCACTGAGAAATCCGTCCTCGTCTGCAAAACTGCGCCGCGGACGTTCCAGTTCTGCCGAGAAGCGTACGCTGGCATTGGTCGATGCCAGTGTGCTAAAATTATCAAAGTAACTGCTCGCTCTTCTCGATATGACGGGCCGTTCCGATGCTTGTGATATTTTGAGTTGAAGTGCCGTGGCATCATACGATGGTGGTTCGGCCTCATTCTCGTCTGCCGAACTAGCTGCAACATCGACGATGGGAACAATCTGATACAGAAGCAGATATGGCATCTCTTCCTTTAGAGATTGCTTAATGTCGTCCACAGGGGTGATTCGGCTCGACACGGCCAAGTCGTCAAACTTGACCCATTGTGCCTCCTCATAATCGGGCGGCGGATCGCTGTCGTGTCTCCGGTTATCCGTTAGGAGCTTTGGTGCTACTCGGCAGAAAGATATGTAATGCCCCGAATGCAAAGAGTCTCCCCGATGACAGACCACTGATTGCAAGACCAATTTGTACTCTTGACTCAACCCGCTCTCCTCCACGTGTCGTTCGTCGACAATGAAATGAGGCAGCCTTAGACTATCAGGAATGTCGATGTAGGTATTCTGCCTTTTGGGCACTCCATTCTCATCAACCATGTACCGCTTGAGGCAGATTCCCACGACTGGACGTTGGCTAAAATGCCGCGCAACCTCGAGATCACTAATCGGGTCGTGATTTACAGGAGAATGCCATGCTGCGAAGACGAGTCAGCAAGACGATGAGATTGGTCAGGGGTGGATGTAAACTTACGAATCAGTCGGAAGAATTGCCAGGCAGGTATCGTTACAGCCTTGACGACTGATGCCGTCTTTTTAGCTCTCTGAAATAGGCCTGCCGGCTCCGAATCGTGGGCTTTGTCCTTATCAATGACAACCCGTTGTATGAGACTTTCTGTTCTGCTGCGGTTAGGTCTTGTCGGCGAAGCTGGTCCTTGAGCGGTAGATGGTCTGGACGATGAGTTCTCGGTCCACCTGCGTGTCAAAGGAATTGTGTGCGCCTCGGTCACCCCATCAGTCTCGGGTGATGCTGTCAGCTTGTCCTGCTCCTCTGGGTCTTGGTCGTCAGGTACTATTCTAATTGTGCTCTTTGGCGTAGAAGGCGGATCCACAGCAGTCGGCGTCTGAGGAATTGGTGTCATGGGTGCTCTCAGGCCACCTTTGCGATCTTCCAAGCTGTCACGATGGACGTGAACTTGTGAGTTGAAGTATTCCTCTAGGCAGTCCTCCAAATTGATTCCTTTGCCGTCGGTATCAGGAGGCACGGCGAGGTTCAATAGTCTCTCGTAAACCACCTTATGATCGGCTTCATCGTTCTTGCCTTGGTGAAACAGGTCGACCTGGAGCGGCAAGAGAGGCAGCTGGAGGGTTTCGGTGATGAAGGCAAACGCTTCTGACGTGTCCTGCTGCTCTACCAGCTTGGCATCACTCCAACCACATTCTGCCAGTGCGTCCTGGATCAGCTCAGTAAGGTCGGCGTGAATGAGCTTTCCGCTGCGCAAAAGATTGACCCATAGTCTCAGCAACCCAGCCAGCCTCTTTTGCGGTTCGCCGGAGAGGTCTGCGGTGAGCATGCACTCAAAAGCCTCGAGCTTTGCGAACATGGCGAAGAGCAGTGCGTCGAGGTAGCAAGTGACCATTTCCCGGTTGACTGCTCCCAGCATGGGGACATTGCGGTCATAGGGGATGATTGTGCCCGAGAAGGTCTTTCTTTGCAACTTCATGAGCTCGACAGCCTTGTCCACATCCCCAGCGGCGAATTGGGAGCGCAGGGCAAAAGTGACATGATCTTCGCGCACATTCTCGATGTCGAGCTCGGTGAGGCGCTTCATAACCTCCTCGACCTTGGCCGGTTCATCTTGCTTGTCATCGTCGTCCTTTTCGGCTTGCTTCGCAGTCGGCCGGAACAGATTGAAGAAGGCATCGGGGGCAAATGGACGGTGCTGTTGTCGAAGCGCCGAGTTAGCAACCAGCTCGAACAGCAAGAGCGCATATCTGTAGGTCTCTCAGGGTCGAGGGCGGGAATGAGACAGCAAGCAGGCCCGTACATACCTTGTGCGTACCGTCGGTCGACTTGCCATGACTATGGGCACTCTTGTCCCGGCGGGTCAGGAAGCGCTTTGGCACTGCCTTCCTCATGCTGCTGCGTATAGGTAGGTACAGCACAGCACCTCCTTTGGAGAGGGATGTATGTATGCTTGGCGGGGTCGATGGCCCCTTTGGTTCTGCGACTTCTGGGAGGTGGCGGGGTTCCAAGTGTCGGGATTATTTTTTTCGGGGGTGGGTTGCTTCTGTATGTACCAGACGTAGGTAGGTAAGGTAGATTGATGGGTAGATGTGGTACGGTACTGTACGTTACGTAGGAACGGGTGACAACAGGCTGGCTATCAGTCGGGGAGACTGGTCAGCTCGTGTTAGGGCTGGAGGAGATGATGATTTGAGTGACCAGAAATGCGCATCTTATGCAATGTTTTCCTTTGAAACGTCGCTTGGGATTGACTGATTGATTGATTGTAGAAGGTCGAGGGAGGCTTCGAGGTTTGCGCGCGAACAATGTATGTACGTACGGAGGGGCAAGGCGCTGAAGGATCATGTAGCCAAGCCTTCTCGGTTGGAACGAACGACAAGCGACTGGATGGATGAATTGACAGAGTTGTTGATCGGCTGGCAGCAGCAGCAGCAACAACAGCCACTGTACATATCGAGGACAGTTTTCGCGAAACGCTTGAGGGGAATCGTTAAAAGATCACCGTAATTAATCTGGTTCTGTTCTGTTCGCGGTCAAAAAGCTCCGTTTGCGATTACGTACGCGGATTTACCCCACAGGATGCTAGGCACCTGCAGTAAGTGAGGGGGACGGAGCACTTGAGCACCTGGAAACCCGCCCATTGCTCCATGTGCTTAATCGAAACCCTGCTGCCTTCCATCTGGTGTCCGTAGTGTGTGGGATCTGACTTTGTTCTCGTCAACCTAAATATGGCAGATGTGGTGGTTACGCTTGACAATTAGATGGAAAAAGGCATGGTCTATTAATAAACAGCTACAAACTGCCCTGACGTACTTGTGAGGTAGGTCATGAACTCCAACAAGTCGGTGCGCTAAGAGAAGCTTCAGGCTGCTAAGCTATCACCAGGTACGATCAGCAGCTAAGGGTTAGGCATCTGCATACAATAAGCCCATTCGAGTTACACCACGTGGGATTCAGAGTAATGAATTCAACTACTATGCCATATTCTGCCAGGTCAGATCAAAGAACCTGTCGGTTGGGTCCGGCGTAATAAGCAGTGGAAGCAGCGCAGGTCAGGTAATGTATGCACGTCAAAGCAACAAGGGTCAAGTATATTGGCGGCATGCTAAATGGTTACCTTACTATGTTCAGCGCTATATCATCCGATTTCGCCTGCCAAACTACCAATGGCACTATCTAGGATATGCTTTTTCTAAACAACTTCGGAAGCAAGCAATGATAGACCGTCTCAATCAGTGAGGCCTGTATCCAGGATTGTATTTTGACAGTCAAGCATTCACAGTCTCTGTACAGATTAGGTAGTGTACGAGTATCCTCTTTCTCCTTGTGGCCAGCGCCAAGTCTCCCTCCGCTGCAAGAGGCTCTTAGCGTCACAAGCCGAGGTCTCCTACCTCATAACCTCAAGTGTACGAGTTAGTGTAACAATATGATCATAGTCAGCACTGGCTCGTGAAGCTTTTCTTCTTCACATTGCAACATTATCAATACCTGACTGATGGTTCCCATTCCATAATTCTCCCTGTCAAGCTGCAAGGGTCATCATGCACTCCAGATTTTTGCAAGACCCCGGTTCGGCCCTTTTCCTCTTTCCGACTCGGTAACGATTGACAACTCATGGCCTCCGGGGGCCCTCCCCCACAAACTACCCGTCACGACGGTAGTAGATGATGCTAGTAGTCGTAGCAAGCGGGTGACAAAAAAGTGAGATTCCGCGTACGCTCAAACATCAAAAAATCGTCTTAGTTATGGGACAAAAACTGAATATTCTTATTCTCGATCGAAGCTTGTTTCTGATTTTAAAGATTTCGTCCCAAAATTAATCGTAGCGACCGGATGATATGCGAGGGTAAGGTATGAGTACATATTCTATTCTCACTCTATTTTGCTCTCGCCTGCGTAGCTTGCTCGCGCCAATGGAGTCTGGGGTCGGCCAATTCCCCGATTCCCAGTCGTAATTTCGTATTTTGATCCTCACAATACGACAGCGGGGTCCCGAGGGTCATTGACGTAGCGGTCATGGTCCGGCAATCTGTCGCGGCACCGGGGCATGCCTGCGTCTTGTCTGCCGATCTCTCTGTAGGTATTTATATCTGGGCAGGTCGTAAGCAATAGACGCTCGTTTTGAGTAGAGGACCATGTTATCATTCCTTAGTCGGCCTGACAAAAAAGACATGCAATTCACTCGCTCATCGGTGCCGGCCTTGTTGGCCAATCTACTGGCTATCGGCACAGCCACCGGATCTAGCTGTAGCAAGTCCGGCACGAGCCTGACGGTGCCGACCACAAGCGGCGAGCTGACCGGGACCATCAATGCTACAAGCTCCAATGTCCGGCAGTTCTTGGGCATCCCGTACGCCGAACCGCCGGTGGGCGCCCTGCGTTTCCAGCCGCCGTCTCCATACACATCAGACGATGCCATCAACACCACGGCGTTTGCGCCGTCCTGTCTACAGACAATATCAACCTCTACGGGTACAAGCGTCTATGATCTCCTGCCCAATTTTTTACTTGGAAGTTCAGTCATCAGTGAAGACTGTCTCTATGCCAATGTATATGCGCCCCTGAACCCGGTCGCCGAGACACTGCCCGTGTTCGTCTGGATCCATGGTGGCGGCTTTGCTGCCGACGGTGCAAACGTCCCCTACCAGATCCCGGATCAGTGGATTGAAAGAACCCAGGGGCATATCGTGGTCACACTAAAGTGAGTCTGATCTTTGGACGAATATAAGATGAAACCAGTGACCTGACACGAGAACAAAAGCTACCGTCTCAACCTTTTTGGCTTCCCCAACGCCGCTTCTCAGTCGTTGAACGTGGGACTCTTGGACCAGAGATTGGCGTAAGTATATAAATCTCTCACGGCATGTCATCGGGAGACTTTGGCTGATCTTAAATGAATCAAAGTGTCGAGTGGGCGCGTGACAATGTTGCCAGCTTTGGCGGCGACCCTGACCGTATGGTTCTTTGGGGCCAGTCGGCGGGCGCGTGGTCTGTCAACTACTACGGCTACGCATATCCCGAAGACCCCATCGTAAAGGGGCTGATCGCCGATTCGGGCGGCTCCACCGTTTTCACCACCGACCCGTCTCACTCCAACTTCACGACTGTGGCCGCGGCGGCGGGATGTAGTGGGCTCGATGCTGATGCCGAGCTGGCCTGTATGCAGGCTCTGGACGCCTCGACGCTGCAGGCCGTATATCAAAACACCACCGGCGTCAGCTTCGGACCCGGTGTTGACAATGCGACTGTCTTTGCAAATAACACGGAACGGGCCATTGAGGGACTCGTGGCCCAGATTCCGGCCATCATTGGAACCAACTCACGCGAAGGCAGTGGATTCGTGGCGCTTCCAGCGAACGGTACTTCCCCCAGTGAGGCGGAAATCACGGCAGGAACCACATTCATCGCCTGCCCGACCATTGAAGAGATTGGGTCAGTGAAACTTATTTCGCGACTTGACGTTATCACTCGTGATCAAGTCTGCTTACACTGATCATTGTACAGAAACCGATTGGCCGGCGGACTAATAACGTATCGTTATGAATATACTGGCAACTTCTCAAACATCTCGCCTCTACCTTGGATTGGCGCCATACATAGTGGTAGGTTGTCGTTGAGTTCTGTGTCAGTCGGTCCATAGTCACTAAGAAACGTGGACAGGTGAACTTCCGCTCATCTTCGGAACGCATTTCCAATACAATGGCAACTCGACCGAGTTCGAGTGGGATGTTAGCTACGCAATGGAAGGTAATTTTCGCGATTAATCCTTCTTCTGTCCATATTTTACTGACATACAATTTTCCCTAGGTCTTTGGCTTTCCTTTGCGGATGATACTTCATCGGATCCAACGTATGAGTCGTTCTCGTGGCCAAAGTACGAGACTACCACAGAGTCCATGGTAGTTTTTGCAAGAGACAATTTGACAACTCAACTTGATTATGGAAGTATTGTGGACCAGATCTGCAGCTAGATTTCAGGCCATTTGATGATTGGACTATATGAACAAGGCCGTGGCGTCAGTGGTAGTGTGTCAAGCGGGTGCAAGATTAAGTGAGAATAAGTACAAGGTGTGCTTATTATCACAGCATATCATCCGATCGTCACGAATAATGTTCCGATAAAATTTGTAGAATAAGTACAAAATCCACCCGAGAGTAAAAGTGTTGTCTTTTTTTGTTGCGCAATCAAGACTATTGTGCGAAAAGTTACGGTGTCGACAACGTATTCTGATAGGCGCAATCTCACTTTCTTCGTCACTTGCTTGTGTATATACACGAAATTAGCGAGAAATGATGTCTATCGTATATTATATTGTCTTCAGCCATAATCACGGAAGTTGCAAGAGTCGCTTTCAGCAACTCGGTGTGGCTATGATTATTTTCTGGGGCGAGAGCTACTATTTGAACAAAAAGAGCCTACTAGATACGTGCTTGAAATCGTACGACTTGAAATGATCTTGACTGTGATATTGCTTGCGACATTCGTCCTTGCCAGTGTCTAGTCACATCGTGCGCTATCAACTAGGTACCAGACCTATGTTTCGCCATTATAAGTAGGAAGGCGCGTACAAAAGTAATGGCTGGAAGAGATTTGTTGCTTCCGCAATACCAATGCAGTGGGATTCTGTAGGTACCTTCCCTCGACCGCGTTATGGTAGAAGAGGTCGTGGCTGCTCGGAAATCGTTGGTGGTCATGGGCCGTAGGAGACATCAGCGCCATTGCCGCGAGCTGATAGCCCAGACTTTTCTTCCAGACCTGACGAGCTTCCAAGACAAATCACCAAAATACACAGTGATCACTTTGGCCAAAGCACCCAGGAAACAGACAAAGTTCAAACATTTATTACAATCAACCACTTACACTTTAAGTCGTTACTTCTTGAAAACCATCCCTCTGCGAAGATGTGAGATAACCATTCACCAGTAGGGGACATGCACTAATAATGATCCAAGGGGCAACAGAGGGGTTTACACTGCAACAGATGCATTGTTCGAGGCACTGCAAGATGTAAGTACAACCCCCATATACTCGAGAGGACTGAATGACTTCCAGGATTCTTACTGCAGATCTCTTGTCTAGGGCGGAGTTCAATATTGTTTTACAAACCTAGCACGCGACGAAATCTGGGAGGCTACAATGGATCGCGCCGAGAAACCAGACAACCCCCCGAAGATCATCGACTGCTCAAATGAAATTGTGGCGCTTTCCATGGCAGACGGCTACGCTCGCGTCATCGGATGTCCTCAGGCCGTTCTTGTACACCTCGATGCTGGTGTCATGTCTCTCGGACCTGCGCTACACAGGGCCAGGACCGGTCGTGTACCCGTACTTGTGTTCGCTACCCTTCCCGCGTCCACGCAGGAGGGCGAATATCGCGGCAGCCGATACCATAGCAGCCACTGGCTGACGGACATCCCGGACCAGAAGGCAATCGTATCACAGCACTGCCGCTACAGCGCCGAAGTGAAAAGGGGCAGGAATATCAAGCAAATGGTGTATCGGGCATTAAGTTTGGCCACCAGCGAGCCCGCGGGTCCGGTCTATCTCCAGGCAACAACCGAAGTTCTGGGAGAAGCAATCGAGCCTTACCAACTTCAAGAAAAGTTTTGGGGGCCCATGCAGCTTGGTGGTCTCACAGAGGATCAACTGCGCATAGTCACTAGGACCTTGAGTTCTGCACAGGAACCTCTTGTCGTCACTGGATATAGTGGGCGCCACCCGGATGTCGCTCGGTTGCTCGAGCAATTGGCAAACAAGATTCCAGCCTTGCGTGTGCTCGACACCTTGGGCTCAGACGTCTGTTTCCCTGCCAGCCACGCCGGCTGGTTGGGCGTATGGACGGACGGATCACACGAGGCCATCTGCACAGCTGATGCGATACTGATTCTCGATTGCGATGTGCCATGGATCCCTACCATATGTAAGCCGGCTAAATACGCAAAAATTATCCATTTCGATGTCGACCCGCTCAAACATCAAATGCCTCTCTTCTATATTGACGCCATTCTACGTATTCAAGTCAACAGTGCAACTGCTCTCGATCAGATGGTTCGTCGTTTGCCGGGGGTGTCAAAGTTTGTGTGTGACAGACTGCCAGACGTCTTCGACAAACGATGGGGTACAAGGCAAGACTCGTATTGGGAAAGACAGTGGGAATTAACAAATCGAGCCTGGACAAGACCGGGCAGCCTTGTGAGCTGTGATTACTTGGTCTCACAGTTGCGAATTTCTTGCCCATCAAACACCACATGGGTCTTGGAGCTCGATACTGAGGATTTCATGAGGCCTGCTACCGATCAGCTTCACGCCACGTTACCCGGAAGCTTATATAGCTCTGGGTCTGATATTTTTGGCTGGTCAGGCGGTGCGGCCCTTGGCATCAAGCTGGCACTCAATGACCATGGAAGAACCAACTTTGTCTGCCAGATTGTTAGTAAGAGTGTTTTTCGCTGCACTATTCCTACCAGTGTGTACCCAGTGGCGACAGAACACAAGATACCGGTGCTGACGATTGTGCTTTACGACAAAGGTAAGCCCAGGAAATCATAGATGATTATCTTCAGCATATACATCGTGAGCTGACTGACGATGTTTTCTTCCTGCAGGCTAGGACCCCAATGTCAACGGCAGCAATGATAACGACGATGCTCTATTGTCTTGTTTACACGTTGCCTGGGGAGCATCGAACGGGCAATGCGCAACATGGGTGGTCAGAAAAGCGAATGAACTCGAAAAGGTTCTGCCGATTGCTGTGGATTGCGTGATGAGCGGCCACTCGGCGATAATAGGCGTTTCCACCAGATCGTACAAGTACGTGTGCGAGCAAATAAGGAATGTTTGAGACACTGCATCTGGTTGACAGCGGTTACGGTATTATATCATACATACGAGCGTTTTGTTGGTATCCACTAGAATGACATGAGAATTACGACAGACATGAACCATGGCATAAATTATGATGGTCTGTTGGCATGGAAGTTATGGAATGCCCGTGATACTTTCCATGATCATCTCATAATACATATACTTGGCCTTTTCAAGGACGACCAAGCTTCGGGGCCCCAGAACTGGATGATGCTTATCAAAGGTCTGCGCAATATATGCAAGATTGATGAAATGTATGAATACAGTTATTATTCACTCTGTTGTGTTTGCCATACTTAGTCAGGGACTCGAGGAAGTACCTAGTTGTTCTGGAATCTATAAGTGATTTTTTATGCTTGATTGAAAACGAACGAATTATTATATTTTAATGGATCACCTAAAATTTAAGTAACAATTAGATTTATACGACTAGAAGAAATAATTTATATTTCATTTAAAAAGACAGGCGCTCGGAAGCAGCTTCAATGCTGAGGAGTGTAAAGACGGCCGGGGTCATGCTAGTAAAGAGGGGCGTTGTTATATACAGCAGCTAAGACAGCACGGGCCATACCTAGGACGGAATTTCAGAGCCTCCGGTCAGTAGGAAAATTCCCAGGAGCTTGCGTACGGGGATAGCTTCAAGTGCGCGCTGGGTTGATTGGCAGCGAACAAGGGAGTGATCAACAGTCCCGCTCGCCACGACATTCCAGACCGCAACCATGGCCTCGTTACGGGAGGTCCCTCGCTCGGCGAGGCACATTCTGAAGGCCTCATCGCTACAGTCTGCCACGCCCGCGTTCCGGAGATGCGCATCGACCGAGGCTGCTGGCGCCGCCGCGTCTGCCAATTCGCCGTCTACGGTACCCGGTGTCGAGACCGAGTCTGGTCTCTCGTCGCCCATTGTGGAGAGAAGTCAGATCAAGATCCAGGATCCTAGGAAACGAGCAAGCCGGAGAGAAATGGAGCTACCGCATTCGAGGTCAGTTCTGCGCGCCATCACGAACCTATTCTTCGCAATCAGGTCAATTGTCTAACCAGTACCACGCATACAGATACCGGTATCATCCGCCAAAGTACTATAGAGGTCCTCTGCACCCCGTCCAACCGCCGCCGTCGTCCGACCCCGTGGCCCGTGACTTCGTGCCGGGACCGTTCAACCTGCCGCGCCTCAAGCAGACGTTCCACAGCACCGTCGCGTCCGACATCATGACGCTGGCGTACCAGCACAAGATCCCCGGCACCCCCGACAAGCCGGAGCGGATACGACTGCGGAGCTGGGGCGACGAGACGCCGTACATGGAGAACCGACCCAAGCGCGGCCCGCGCGGCGCCGACGTGCTGCTGCCGCTCGAGCAGAACATCACGTACCGCAACATCCCCGAGATCAAGTGCATCCACGTGGCGTCATTCATGCCGCAGGCCAAGAAGAGCCAGGACTACATCACCGTGGCCAAGTCGGTCATCCAGAGCATCACGGGCGTGCGGACCGAGGCCACGCACGTCAAGCACAGCGTCGCGCAGTGGCAGATCGTCAAGGGCGACCGCGCCGGCGTCAAGTGCACCGTCCACGGCCACCAGGCCTACGAGTTCCTCGACAAGATGGTCAACCTCGTCTTCCCCAAGATCAAGGAGTGGAAGGGCGTCGCCGGCTCCACCGGTGACGGCGCCGGCAACCTGGCCTGGGGTTTCCAGCCCAGCCACATGATGTTCTTCCCCGAGGTCGAGGCCAACTACTCCCTCTACCCTGCCAAGGTATGTTCTCTGCCCCTTGAACGCAGCAAACGTGATTCGTATTGAGTCGTATACTAACTACTTCTCCTATCAGATGATTCCAGGTTGCCGAATCTTTGTCGAGACCACGGCCAAGTCCGATAGACACGCCCGCCTGCTGCTTCAATCACTAGGCATTCCGTTCCACGGCAAGCTGATCGACTAAAGAGCGAGACACTCGAGAGCCGTGCCGAGGAGGAAATGTGTACATGAACAATCATATTTAAAAAAGCAAACCATGTGTAGAGAGTGTAATATATATGTATCACCAATGCCGACCAAACGAGTTGCTCTTGGTATCTTCTTGTCATTGCAGGTATCTATTTGGCTCGGGACCGCTTTGCCGGCCGCGCCTCATCTTTGAGGAAGAAAAAACATTTGTATCCGCCCAACGCCGTTATATGCCAGATCATGATGTGGAGTCTCTCCCCTGTTGATGTCCCATGTCGTTTCATTTCTTTCTAGTAGTCTTTTTCTTGTCTTCGAGCTTTTTTTTACTGCTCTGCGCTCATGACCTTTTCCCGGAGCGCGTCAATGACGACGTCGACGGCGTCCATGTTCTTGGCGTCGACCTTGTCCGCCTCCTTGCCTTCCCTCTTGGCCAGCTCCCGGCTCACCACGTCCATGGCGGGCTGGTAATTTCTGCACGCCGAGCTGAGGGCGTACACGGCCTTTCTCCGGACGTCCTTCTTCTCGAGCTCGGTGGGGGCGGCGGTCTCACCGTCCTGGACGAGGCGCTCGCCCAGGACCATGGCGACGATCTTCTCGAGGCCGCCGAGGGCGACGAGGCGCTCCTGGGAGGGCTCGTTGTTCTGGACGGCGGTGCCGACGACCCAGGCGGCCATGCGGCGGACGTCGGGCTCGCCGTGGGCGAGCAGGCCGAGCAGGGGGCTCCAGAGGCCGAGCTTGCTGAGCAGGTTGGCGTTGTCGAGCGACTCGATCAGCTGCTCCATGTTGTCGAGGGCCGTCAGCTTGGACTCGAGGGTGACCTCGGGGTCGTTGGACACGGCGCACTGCATGGCGGCCACCATGAGGTCGGCGTCCGAGGGCCCGCCCAGCAGCGCCGCGATGGCGTCGGCGTTGGGCGAGCGCACCGGCGCCGCGTCCGTCGTGTTGTCTTCTTTTTGCGTCGAGGCGTTGATGCTCCACTTCAGGAGGTCGTTGAGTCTCTTGTCGTCCATTATGGGAGTATAATGTGGTTCGGTGCCGGGAAATTATATTTCGGGTTTATTTTGAGTTGGACGCTCTTGTCTGCGGTGTCGAGTTTCGAGTTGTGTAAGTGAAGCTTTAGTTGTGCAGATTTCTTTGGTGGGGTATGGTTTTTATGAAGTCGACGTAACGTTTTTCAATTCGTCGGGTTCGTCTTTTCGTCGTCGCGAATACTGTGTAATTTGCTTGAATGGAAAGTATGAATATCGAAAATAGTTGGCAAGTGCAGATTGAGTCGACGACTTTTCTTTCTTTTCTTCTTCGACTTCTAGATGTTTTCCAACGTCATATCCAGAATGTTCGCGAACATTCCTCCAGAAACTCCATATCGATAAGCTACCTGCCTACCGTACCCTGGGTAGCATTCGCAACTCCAGAGTCGACTAGCGCCAGATCACGTGTCGTGCAAGGTAGGTAGCTTAAATCGCACCCTGAAATTCCGTTGGGGATTCTGGAATCATTCTGGATTCAGGGTGCAACTGAAGTAAATAACAATCCTGGGAATTCGCAAATGAGAGTGCAGGGCTGGATGTTATTAGCAGTAGTCATTATTTCCCCATAGCTAGGCCTCGCTTCCCCGGTGGAAGAAAGATGAGGAGATAGTCGGGACTATCGTGACATGCCCACGGGCTGCTGCTACCTACTATTGACTTATTTCGCGAGTCGTGCCGTACATGAGAAGCTTTTGCCCCACCAAAGACTGCCCCTCGTTGCCGCTTTAAGAAATTGGTTGAGAGCGAACAAAGCAAGCTTTCCTTCAATACGATGTTTGCCTCGACCACGACCTACCTAAACTACCTACGTACACACTATCGTGGCGGGGAGGAAGGCGTCGTCGGCATTGCTGAACCTCGACTCATTGCAAGGAAGTTGGACATGAAACCACTCGATGAGGTAGCATATGAAACACTTTCGACGTATAGGCTGCAGGCCTTGGGGCAACAAGGCAGCCTCATTCTGAAGACCGGCTGTTCTTTTCTTGATAAACGTCTGCCTTGTTGAATCACTGTCTGCAACATGGATCGTCGAATGGATGGTCATTTTAGAGATAGCATAGCTAATATTGCGACGATGGGTTCGGGACGATCCACTGGCCGGGAACACCGCTGTACGTAGCCTATGTACTATGTAGGCTTCTCGCCTGGCGCACTGGAGCTGGCTGGCTGTGGGTGGTGAACAGGCTCCCGCTTTATGGGTTTTCGATCTCCCGTCAGCATAGCCCTTGCATACGCAGAGCAGTGAGATACTATGTCGCCCCCAAAGAAACCATCGCCAGAACTGTCGCGCTGTCAGACCTTTGCATATGGCGATGCCTGCTTGGCGGTTGCGATTCCTTCCCTCTGCAGACCAGCGCGACATACGTAACCATACATCTTGAAGCCACACAAATTGAAAAAAGAGTTGCCTATTGGCTCAGCCCGGTCAGCCCTTAGGGCACGCCTGGGCGCCGGGGATCAGGCGAATCAGAGTTGGAGTATAGCCTCAGCATTCTACGACTCCTATCAATATCGTGCATATACCCAGGCTCAAGATGGCTTGGGGTCAACGCCAACAGACGAGCGGCGATTGTGGCAAAGAAAGAAAAAATTGCAAAGCCCAACACAGCCGGGTCTTTCCCTTCCACCGCCACGGCCGCCTAGATGTTGTCGTCGTAATGCGATTTTTCGTTCCCGTCGTTTCTATCAGTGATGCCAGAAGACCACACTTAAAAGGCAGGCAAACGTGTACATAGTAGTAGGAAAGCTCGGAACCTGGAGCCTAAAAGGAGAGACCACTCTTCGGGTCACAGGCACGATGGAAGATGACGACAGCTTCTGGACCTCTCGCAGAGTGACAACTGTAAAGCAAAAAATAGGAGTGCCATCAATTGACTGGGCAATATATCGATACTTGTAGATCGTCATACAGTAAGTAGAGAGGCAGTAGGAATGAGGATTCCCTCTTCCGCCTTGGGCTGATGCTGGCCAGGTCAACGAGAGCACATTCCACCCCGGGCAGCACTGGCCACATTCCAATCATTCGTCGTGTGTCCTCTTCAGCAGCCCATCACTCGTTGCCAGCAAAGCGACTGATGAATTGTGAGCGAAATGATGCTCTCCCGTTGGCTGGGTACCCTTCCTATTGGGCCAAATAAAAGCGGCAAGGACATGCCACCAAGAAAGAATTCCAGCTTTTTTTTTAGGGGGTAAGAACAGCGCTAAGGAGGGCAACTGGGGTCCGGTTGAGGGGCTCTAGGTATTCGAATGTTCCACGGTCTTGGCTTCGGCCTGGTCGTCTAATGAGGCAGACAGACAGATAGAGGGGAGGCCACTCACAGAGAGGGGAGAGGTTCCTTTTAGGGGGTGTCCAGGCTGGCTCTGGGTCGGGTCGCTCCTTTGTGCAATTCGAAGAGAACCCACAACTGTGAGATTCGATTAGGTAGACGTAAAGAGAGAGGAGGGAGAGGCGGGCGCCCACCTAATAATGTACCCTCCTAAAAGGTACTGCCACTTGACCTGGCACCGCTCCAGCAGTGCACTGGGCCGGCGGCACTCAATCAGATTGACGGGGGGCAGCTGGGCCTTTCCCTTTTTCCCACCTCTTCCCTCCTCCACCGCATCAACCATCACTCCGACCATTGACAACACATTTTAAGGTCCATCTCCCAGCCTCCTTTCCTTGTCCGCTACTCCATTGCAGACATCGAGACTCTTTTCCATCCCCGAGACCATCACACCACTTCAACAAGCTCAAACGTCCCGTGAGAGCTTCATCTTCTTCCTACCCTCACTTACTACCTTTTCGTCACTTCTACTACGTAATCCGCCAAAATGGAAGGTATGTCGATTCTCCCTGCTGCCCGATTTGCTGTGCACGCGCTTGCGCGTGGCGACAATTCGCCCCTTAAAACACATCTTCGCAAACCATCTCGAGATCGAGCATGAGCTGACAGGCAATTCTCAACAGAGGAGGTCGCTGCCCTCGTTATCGACAATGGGTAAGACAAGCCATATTCTCCCCCGCCCTCACCGACTCGAGCTCCTATCCTGGGCGACTCGCTGCCCCCTCGTCTGCCGGGCGCCCAGAGGACTCAATGCGCTCGGCAGCATGCGGAAAATACTTGCAATGGAACTGTATCAACTAACTCGATTCCCAGTTCGGGTATGTGCAAGGCCGGTTTCGCCGGTGATGATGCTCCCCGAGCTGTTTTCCGTAAGTCTGACCTGAACCTCCTCTCCTCCCGTGCCTCTCGCACCCCGCCTTATAGCGCTACCCGCGCGGCGTTGGTCCGAAGCTACGCAAATCCGGGCCAAACAGTCCGCTAACTCTACTCGACAGCCTCCATTGTCGGTCGTCCCCGTCACCATGGGTGAGTTACCACTTCTTCCGCCTCGTCGAGCTCGACCTCGATCGATTTCCCCCGCGCTCTTGCACGGCTTCTAACCAATATGGCAGTATCATGATTGGTATGGGTCAGAAGGACTCGTATGTCGGTGATGAGGCACAGTCGAAGCGTGGTATCCTGACGCTGCGCTACCCCATTGAGCACGGTGTTGTCACCAACTGGGACGACATGGAGAAGATCTGGCACCACACCTTCTACAACGAGCTGCGTGTCGCCCCTGAGGAGCACCCCGTCCTGCTCACTGAGGCCCCCATCAACCCCAAGTCCAACCGTGAGAAGATGACCCAGATCGTCTTCGAGACCTTCAACGCCCCGGCTTTCTACGTCTCCATCCAGGCCGTCCTGTCTCTGTACGCCTCCGGTCGTACCACCGGTATCGTGCTCGACTCCGGTGATGGTGTTACCCACGTTGTCCCCATCTACGAGGGTTTCGCTCTGCCCCACGCCATTGCCCGTGTGGATATGGCCGGTCGTGACTTGACCGACTACCTCATGAAGATCCTGGCCGAGCGTGGTTACTCCTTCTCCACCACTGCCGAGCGTGAAATCGTTCGTGACATCAAGGAGAAGCTCTGCTACGTCGCCCTCGACTTCGAGCAGGAGATCCAGACTGCTGCCCAGAGCTCCAGCTTGGAGAAGTCCTACGAGCTTCCCGACGGTCAGGTCATCACCATTGGCAACGAGCGCTTCCGTGCTCCCGAGGCTCTGTTCCAGCCCTCTGTCCTGGGTCTTGAGAGCGGTGGTATCCACGTCACCACCTACAACTCCGTCATGAAGTGTGATGTCGATGTCCGTAAGGATCTGTACGGAAACATTGTCATGGTAAGTCTTGAATCGAGAGCTGATCACGTTAAAACCACGGTGCTAACTATTCGTTTCTCTAGTCTGGTGGTACCACCATGTACCCCGGTCTGTCCGACCGTATGCAGAAGGAGATCACTGCCCTGGCCCCGTCCTCCATGAAGGTCAAGATCATTGCTCCTCCTGAGCGCAAGTACTCCGTCTGGATCGGTGGTTCCATTCTCGCTTCCCTGTCGACCTTCCAGCAAATGTGGATCTCGAAGCAGGAGTACGACGAGAGTGGTCCTTCCATTGTCCACCGCAAGTGCTTCTAAGCGCCCGTGGCTAGTAACACTTAGTTCCTCGGCCCTCTTTTCACGAGTTCACGACAACGTCGACAAGGTTACGAATCCAACGGGCTCAGGGTTCCTGTTCTCCGTATGGACGTATACCTTTAGGAGGCGAAATTCATATCTAAGAAAAGTTCTAGTAATGGTCGAGCGGTTGAGGCCTGTATGTAGAAAGGCTCTCGAGAGAACGGCGGATATGATGCTTCAGTAGGAGGCTTTTTATGCTCAAGAAAGGGGTAGACAATTACAAAGGGTGATCGATCATATATTTCCTGCTTTCATGTTAAGCGTATGACCCAAGTTCTCTATGCGGTGCTGTGATTTATTTGACGTAGTGATTGCCAGTAAAGGTTGGTGGTGATGAGACAGCCCATAGGATACGCCTCTGCCAAATCGAAGGCGCCCTTATAGTCCAGATTTCGTTTGAGTGAATCTATGGCCAATAACAGCCTTCTTACCTGAAATGATAGTCTAATCCAGCTATATAGGGATCTATTTGCTACGTCTTCCCTTTCTCTGATTGGTTCGATTCTTTTTGAATGTCTTGCGCTTCAGTAGCTGGCTTTGTGTCCTCGACAGCTTCAAGCTTGCCCTCTAGCTGGTCTTGTTTCTCTTCCGCCTCGATAGCCGTCTCGTCCTCCTCGTCCACCTCGACTTCGACCTCCTGCCCGTCCTCGTTGAGCTTGCGGTATTTGCGCCTCTTCTTCTTGGCGGCGCTGGCGCGCTTCTTGCGCCTAAAGTCGCCGACGACGGCGGCCCGGCTCTGGTCCCCGCGGCGCAGGTCGTCGAGGCGGTCGGCCAGCAGCTGCCGGGCGATCTTGCGGTTCTCGGTGCGCGAGCGCGTCGCCTGGCACTTGACCACGATGCCCGTGGGCAGGTGTTTTAATTGGACTGCCGAGTTGGTCTTGTTGATCTTCTGCCCGCCGGGGCCCGAGCCCTTGAGGAAGGACTCGTCGATTTCCGAGTCGGGTGGGGGAGGGGGCCGGGGTGGGAGTTGCGTGTGTTTCTTGGGCGGGGAGGGGGTCGTTGAGAAGGGCGACGGGGAGGAAATGGTGGTTTGGAGGAGCAGTGGGAGGGCTGGTCGAGGAGACGTTGCTGCTGTTGCTGCATGGCGTAGGTGGTGCCATGTCCTTAGGAGTCGGGACATTTTGGATTGTTCTGCGCTGTCATGCGCTGCCGTGAACGAAAGTGCTGATGCGCTCAGCTCTAGGTTCGTCGCCTCGTCTATACGGGTCTCAGTGGTGAGCTATATTCGTCCCAATCGAAGTGTACAAGTGTTTCGAAAAGTAGGTAGGGCGGAAAAGAAAAGTCGAGCTTGGCGTGTAGCATAGACACGCGAAGTCCCCTGGTGGTACAAAAAATGACGTCCTTGGATGGGGAGGAAAAAAGAAATGGGCCATAGCTCCCTACCTTGCTAACCCAGGAGGTAGTAGCTATTATATTATACCAAACCGATTTGAGCTATTCTATTTATACCAGACAACTCGATAACTTTAGTAATTGACTGATTTTCAAACAAAAGAACATCCTTCATTTAATTACTGATTCGCTTTTGATGTAAAATGGATTCTATACGCATGAGCAGATTATACTCAACATGGTCCTTTTATACAGATATTAGATCTACGCACACATTTTCAAGACATGGCTCTATGTCGAAACTATATATGGTTCGGAGACAATAGTATTTTGCATTGACTACGTATTTTTATACTGTTGACAGAGAATAGACCCTCAAGGAGGCGTCCTCTCCCGCAACAGCCAACTCCTTGTCTGATGTGTTTGGCCTCCACGACAATTGAGCAACGGCTTTGGCGAGGGACAAGCTGTAAACTCGTTAGTATAATTAGACAGTTGGGAATGGAATGTGAAAGAACTTACTTGGCTTCCAGCACTACACTGGACGCGACGGTGAGCGTCTCTGGCTCGATGGTGTGTATCGACACCTTTCCCTCTTCGGTTCCAGACGCAAGCAGAAACTTGCCGCTCTCGTCCTTTCGCGGGAGGAAGTCGATCGCCGTCACGGGGTGCGTCGCGGGAATCGAGGTGGCCAGCGAGATCGCCTCGTCCGAGGAGCCCTTCTTCCAGATCTTGATCTGCTTGTCTCTGCCGGCCGTGGCAAAGACCAGAGACTCGGTCTCGGGGGCCCACGCGGCGTCGAGGATCATTCTCGTGTGGCCCTTCGGGTTGGCCTGCAGGGGCTTGTACTGCAGCTTGTCCTCGGCATCCCGGGCAAAGACGGCCCACTGCCGGTCTCGGCCGACGCTCAACAGATACCTGTCGTCTGGAGAGAACCGCAGCCGGGTCGCCGTCAGGGTGTGCGCGGTGAGCGGTGGCCGGACCTCGGTCCACTTCTCCGTCTCGAAGATCCTTATGACGGCGTGGTTCAGCGAGCTGGCCTTGCAAGCACTCGCGATCACGGTACCGTCGTGGCTGACCGCCAGACTCGAGAGCTCGTAGCCGTGTCCGTATAGCTTCTCCATCTCGGGCCACAGCGTATGCCGCGAGAGACTGTCCTCGAAGGGAGGGTGGTCAATCTCTAGCACAGACTTTCGTACCGTGGAACCCGGGTCGAGAGCCTCGCGGTCTTTCTCGGGGTTGACTGCCTCGACTTCCGTTTCGTCATCGACCGCCTCAATGGCCTTGTTGGAGAGACCAAGCACCGGCATGTTGGCCGCATCCGGCAGGTTCTCGATTTGCGAGTCGCCAATCTCGCAGAGGCGGTTCAGCAGCTTTGCGACAGCCTTGGGCTCGTTGAAGACTCGCATCAGCTTCTCATCGGCCCCGGAGACGAACTGTGACGATCCAATAGAGTCGATGCAGTTCAAATCGTAGCCGTGAATTTGAGGCCTAGCCATCTCGTGCCAAGTCTTTCCGCCAGATCCCGTCTTCCACTCGGCGTGCAGGCGGGTCGTCTGGTCAAGACTCGTGGACAAGAGATACTCGCCGTTCTTTGACCACGAGATGCCAGTCACGGATCGTACGTGTCCACTGATACCAATCTGCTGGACCCAGTGTGCCTGCTCCGTGTTGAAATCCCAGCGCCGCCAGCTTCCTGTCCTGCCCAGTGTAATCACAGTCTGTCCGTTGGGTGACCAGAGACCTGTCCAGAAACCGCCCGTGCTTCCAGTAGCCGTCGTCGCTCCCTTTTCTCGGCTGATCTCTCCCAGGCGGACCGTGGTCACCCAGATGCCTGATGTAGCATCCGCCTCCCACATGGCCAGCGTATTGTCGGCCGATGTAGAAAGCAGCTGTGTCCGTCCCTCTGCGTCGGTAAACCATTTGGCGCTGTAGATCCAGTCATCGTGACCCAGCAGCAGCGCCTCAAAAGTGATTGAGTAGTCTTTCTCGCCGGCCTTGAGGCGGTGCGCCTTGTTCGACGGTGACTTGCCAGGGAGGAAAGTACCGAGCGTCGGGTCGTTTTCTGCAGCTGCCGCCGCGGGTAGGTCCTTGCCCTGGTGAACACGCCATAGACGAATATACTTGTCTTGACTGGCAGAGGCGAGGATCAGATCGCCAGAGGTCCCAGCGGACTCAAAGGTAAAGTCCAGGGAGCGAATCCACTCGTCGTGGCCGGTAAGCGTGGCTTGCAAGTCGAATTTGGGTTCCTCGGTCGAAGCGGCCACAAACACCTGGACAATGTTCCTCGTTCCTGCCACTGCCAAGACGAGACCTTCGCCCTGGGGACTGATATCGCTGAGAGCAAGGCAGAGAGGGAAGAACTTGGGGTTGGGCTTGACCGTCTGGAGCAACGTCACCTCACCGTTTTCGAAGCGCCATATTTTGACCGTGGCGTCTGCTGCTCCCGTGGCGAAAATTTGGTACGGCCTGGCCTGGCGACTGTGGAGAGAGGCAATGCAGTTGACGGGAGCAGTGTGTTCCACAACTGTTTTGACGCACGCCGCCGCACCGCTCTCGTCTATCTTCCAGATCTTGAAGCTCTTGTCATCTCCGCCAGACACGAGGTACGAGTCCGTCTCATTCTCTAGCTTGGGGAGAAATTTGACAGACTTGACGGCCTCTGTATGGCCCTGAAGGATATGCCTGACTCCCTTCACATTGTCATCCTAGTCCCGGAGTTAGTCGTGATATAGCTTCAGGCCCGTCCCATGGTTCCCACTCACATCGGGCTGCCACAGGGCAATGTTGGAGTCGGCGCCGAAAGCCACCAAGCCGGAACCGCTCCAGTCCGCACCCGCCGTATGCCTGTTGGCGCCTACGGACAGGTATTCGATGCCAATTTTGGCCTCGCTCATCTCCAAGGTCGATGTGAAATCATTTGATGCAAGGACCGAGAAAGTTTTGTCACTGACGAAAGGCCGCCATGTGATTGGCCCCGTTGCGTGGGCAGCTGGTCCACCGACAAAAGCCAGCCGCTAGGGGAGCTCCGCCACCTGCCAGCCATGACTTCTTCTCTTATAACTACCTACACCACTTCCTTTTCTTTTATTCCAGGAACGATATTTTATACCAATTGCGATAAATTTTTATATAGATATAGATTCACTCTGGAGTCAGATGCTGCAGCTTTTAAAAGGTATTTGACACTTATCACCCAATGTCACTCACTCCTCAGATAAAAGATAAAGATAAACAGAGTGAAAAACTATAGCCTATAATGTTTAGGACAGATTGATGTCTTCAGATGCGGGCCAAGTTGATGTTCGTAGTTGTTCTTGAAATAAAAACAATTTTCATTTCTGAGCCTATCTAGAGCTTTGGCTTCAATACCAAAATCCTGGCCCTTATTGCAAACCATCATCCTAGTCTTTGGCGCCTCTTATTCTGGCCGGTGTGATGCAACGACATATAGCGCCCGAAAGTGTTGGCAAGCAACATGGCTATTAGGATTACTATAGTCAAAGTTCGAAGTTGAGGCGTGTCCCGTCAGTTTTTGGATCGATGGGAGAGCTGTTCCCCTGGGTGCAAAGATGGACTGATTCTTCAACAAACCTCCAATACAGAGAAGTCCGAACGCTATAGCTTTCATTTACAAGTATTTCCCGTCGTTCTGGGAGGGTACGAATTATAATTTGAAGTTTCCACCAAGAACTAAGAAATCATATGCTTGCATGAAGTTTCATATCCAGCTTCTGTTGCAAACCCATGCCTATAGCACAAAGCACCTCATCGTTCCTCGTCAGTCATCTGGCATACTTCAATGAATCTCAACAAGTGTGATGAATTCGCTAGTTTCAAAGCTTCATTCGGCGGTATAGTAGACTATACCTCGTGATCATTCTGCCCACGTAAGGAGCATGACACGTCATTCGAGGTCTTGTTGCCAACGAGTTGCGACGACTGCTACAATGAAGAGCTGGTTTCATGGACTATTGATGGCCGAGAAGATGATTTATTGTATATAAGACTGAAGCTGGGTCGCTGTTCTGAGTTTGAAGTGTATAAGCATTCAGCATTCTGAATATTGCACGCTTTCAAGATGGAGAATATCAGCCAGAACTCAGATCTTGAAGCTTACAACCTTCTTCCTTCGCTTTCCCAGTCACTTGTTGCAGTACCACCTGTCGGGGTATCATCCGAGCCCGAGGACTCTCTGGCATCCGAGAATGAACTTGATAAGCTCAGATTCTACGCCAAAGCACTCATGCTCCAACGGTACGCTCCGCAACGGCAAAGCCGGGAGTCAACGTACACCAACAATCCTGCTCCAGAGCTTATGCTTACAGCTGGTCGCTCAGTTGAGCAGCTGCTGTACGCTTTTGCCTTGATCTTTTCACCAAAGAGATCGAATCACTCCGGTGATAAAACGGAGTATGCCGGTGGTGAAATCGCTGCTTGCGCTTTACGTGAACGACCACTGCGGGATAAAGGTGAAGAGGCCAAAAGCTATATTCTGTTCGTCGCCAAGAACAACGGGTTCTCTGAAGAGGATCGTTTGTATCAGAAGCGCATCAGAGGTTGGTTCAGACGTCGAATGGCCAAGGACGACGATATCTGTTCCCTTGTGATGGAGTACCTGGTACAACGTATTCAATCCTACAAGGATGGTGTCTCGGAGATACCAAATTTTCAACTGATCTCGCCGGCGAACACGGCACAGACAGCTATGCAAGAGCAGCTCGTCAGTCTCCACGAAGAACTCGCGGAGTCTTGCGAACCGGATAGGCTTCGTGAGATTCTCAGGGAAGCTGCGAATTTCGTGGCACAGAATCGAGAGCTCGCGTTTTCCTTGGGCCTCTGCAGCCCGTCTTCCAACCGAAACATTGACAAGATGTGGGACGAGATTGAGAGGCTGTCTCGCGTGGAAATGGCTGTCAAAACGGTCAAGGGATTCCGAAAGGAGGTGAAGCGTACTGGCTCAAGGTTCAGCATCGTACCTGTCACATCAAAAGACAACGCACTCTTTTCCGACGGAGTTACATTTACGGACGCTATCAAGGAAGTCGAAACGTACGCGAATCGAATTTCAGTGGCCGAAAGAGAGGCTTTGTCTCTGACCAAGGAGGATCTTGAGAGTCTCAAAATTTCCCGAGAGCTTGTTAGATCGCTCAAGAACATCCATTGCGAAGTCCAATTGGTAGAGCACTTTCTCTTCAAGGATTACCAGGGCCTCACAAACGTCTACGACTACATTGGATGTAGCAAAGAGCCCTGTTGGCTGTGTGACTATTCGATCCGGACGGCGACTAACTTCAGAATGACCGAGTCCCATGGAGGCATATACTGGAACTGGCCCATGCCAGGATCGCTGATCAAGAAGAGTTCGAGCTTCAGAGGGGTTATTGAGGTGATCGATAACGAGATGCTTGAGATTATCAAGACTGCAAGGTTTGCCATCAGACCCCCCTGAACTTCCCAATCTACCTAAAGACTTGCACTCTTCATCTGTGCAGAACACACCTTCCGACCTGTGGATTCTCGCCTTGTTTCCCTTCTTCACTGCAATTAAGAGAGACACTAACTCACTGCTTCTGGACAGAACTTCGAATGACTGGAAGGTCACAAGCAAGCGCAGAGAGTCTCTGAGAGACAACTATTTCTTCGACTAGATATCTGCTGGCAGTCCGAACAACGAGAAGCAACCCCCACCTGCATCTGAGTAGCACATTGACCGGAAAAGAAGCCTTAGAAAGGATGCTTCTCGAGTTTGACAGCCTCGTTGACTACTACCATTGGCTTTGAGTTTACTAGACGCGAAAGTGTCGTTTGTATCCTGGTGGCATCTCTTTAGTCTCACTGAGCGACTGCTCTTGTTGTAGTCATCTTTCATTCGCTAGTATCCATATCTCTCCTTGACGAATACACAACCAATTTTACTTTTCAATGATGCTCTGCAGTAAGTAAAGATAGCCGAGCCTGCTCTAATTTGTGCTTTTTTCGCCGGCAAGGTCCAGGCCGTGAGTAGACCATCTTTCACCAACATCCTCATCTCTATCTCAGTGTACTGATCGTTGTTCTTGAGACGTTTAAACTATATGCATTCATCATTACGGCAAGGCAAGGCTCTGGATCTAAGACGTCGCGTCGGTCCTGTCCCATACTGACTTGCCCCTTTCTCGAAGACATCCAACCTTAAGTGGCGTTCCACACATAAACGAGGTTGACCGCTGAGCACCGTGAAAGGCCTCGATCTGAGTCTCACGAATATCAATCGGGGGGTGTAAGTATCGTGGCAACGATATGTCTATTTTGCTCTCTGTACACCAATTTGATCGATGATACTTCTAGCCACACGATGGACAGACAGTATCCAAGGGCTGGACATCCTAGTGCGTCTGATGCTTCGACGTGGGTCTAGACTCAATTTCCAAAGACCTTGAGAGTACCATCGAAGCTATCTCTCCCCTATTACTTTAATCTAACATGAGGTCTGGTTTTGAGTTGCCCAGAAAACACCCCCGGTGAGCCTCACAACTCACTCTTTGCCGTCGGCAACCACACAACGCGGGACGGAGCCTTCACCGACACAATCAAATTTGCAATGTGATTCGCCCGCCTAGCACATCACATTGCCTGCCTCAAATCGAATCTAAATACCTAACCCGACACCAGGTGAATCATGACGTTCAGGCACACCGCTCACACAGGGCCTCGCTTCACCTTTCTCGTCACCCCTTGATAGGACCCAGACGGGACAATGGTCGCCTACTGCCTCTAGGATTACTAATCGCCGGCAGCAAGTACGTATGCATGCGGCTGAGATCCGACCACAAGGTCCCAGCAATGCAACCAGCCACGATCTCTCCGGGACCCCTCCGAACCCAAACCACTTTGACCGAATAGACTGACTGATGACTTCATCAGAGAACTCTAGTTACTCACCGTCACGTTGGGCACTATCTATAAATTGCCAACATGATAATAAACTCCGTGCCGCTCAATTGGTTATCAAGGACGTTGAACTCACGCTCGTTGCCCTCTCAGCCTAATCGAAGCCCGAAGACGCGGGACACTGCACTGCGAGGCAGGCTGAGCAAGGGGTCAATGAGCTCCTGGCAGGCATATGGGTACCGGCTCTGCATTATCCAGATCGTGAACTTGGATCTCACCGGTCAGTCGCGTGACACAGGTATCTCTGCCGTGTGCACATGTCAAAAGGGGAGAAAAGAAAAGGGGATCTGGGATAAGACGAAATAAAATAAAAATCTGCACCTGTCCGCGGGGCGCCGGCGGCATCGGACGCACCGCCATCCCTTTTTCTTGCTCTCAGCTCATCCCACGCAATACATAGGCCCAATATGTGTCTCGGGAAGGCGGGATGTGTTTCGAGCCAGCGAGCGACAGGGAGAAACCAAACATTCGAGAGGGCCAGACCGTTTACTCCATTCAGTTGCCGGAGACCCAACAGGAAAAACAAAATATAGGAGAAAAGCCCAGGGCCTTTTTTGTTTTGTTTTGTTTTGTCTCGTTGGGCCCTTTTGAAACCTAGAGAGTAGAGACAGACGCAACGTCCCGCTGTCCCGTAGGTGTGTTATATTCGAAAGAAGGGTACGGTTAGTTTTTGGGGCTAGAGTTTTAAGAGGGAGAATAAAAATAAGTTTAATACTTGGCTGAAAGTGTTGTTGGACCCCTGGCTCCCTGCTGACCATGAACCAACCCAACGGGCCGTTCCTGGCTGGCTTTGGGGTAAGAACACAGAGAAGCATTTGGTCGTTGTGAAGGAGGGGCAGGGAGACCTCGGACAAGCCCATCAATGACCCGAATACAGCACACCTCTTCGACGCATCTCTCCTCTGTGACGGCACCCGGCGCTCAGGCTGAACGGCTGAGGTGAAGAAAGACGTGGACGCAAGCAATAGAGATTGCCACCGCAGCCCTTCTTTTCTTCTGATGGCGCGCTCAACAATGCGGCGCACCGCCCAGCCCATGGCGCGATGCGTCTGCGTGTCGCTCGATCCGGAAGCCCATCCCCAGCAGAATTGCCGACGAACATAGTGAGGAGGCACTTCTGCCGCCTGCATCTGCAATAAGTGACGCCGTCATATGGGCTGCTATACCACGTCGTCCTTAGACCAGATAGGTCACCGGCTCATATGATCAAGCCAAGTCCGCTGGCGTACCGAGACATCTTTCTCGGTGTAGCTGTAGGCTCGACTATACAGAGTCGTCTCTCGAGCATAGTGTTGACATGGAGGAGCAGTTGTAAAATGTGTCTCTGTAACTCGTAGTCGACTCTGACTGGAAGATACGTTTCCGCTAGGGAGCCAAATCGATGACCGCTCTTTGGAACCGTCTTCTCCGGGCCTGTTGTATGACCGCTTGCTCGACTTGACTGCAGGATCTCATGACTACGGTGTTCCTGCCAGCTTCGCAGCTCTAGTCACGCATGAAGGAAAAAGAGTTGTGCAACTCTCGATTGCTAGGACTAGGTCGTCTTGTCCTCGCATGTGGGTGACATGGTATGGTCTATGGGATCATCCGCAGCGTCCCGTGGGCCCCGTGGTTTCTAACATTAGACTGGGAATACGCAGCCCTAGGAGTGGTGATGGGGCCACTGCAGAACGAACTCGATATGAGGCTTTTTCGCCCAGGGGTGTGTTCACTTGTTAAGGTTCGACGGGGAACGCTCTCAGAACTTCTTTCCCGGTAAAATGTGACAGATCACCGCTATATGTCGTTGCCGCCGAATCTGGGATCCACCAGCCTGCATCCGCATTCTTTGCCTCTGCTGCGATGCGGGCGTTGAACGGGCCACTGTAGTTGCGACACAGATAGGTACAATGCATATCAGCTATGTAATAGGCCACCCGGGGTAACGTTGGCCTTTTTCACATATGGTGCAGCATGTGTACGTATGACAGGAGTGGCTTGAACTTTCAAGTCTATTCCAACCCCTGTCGCTTGGCATTGACCATTCGCACTTTTCGACGGCCTCGAGCGGTGTCTTGTCATCGAAGCAATCCTTTAACTTGAGTGTGAGCATGTATTGTATGGTTCGTTTCCCATGCCTGGCGAGGGATCAACAGACTAGTTACCGGCCACCCCTGATTTGGCGGGTATCGTAGTATAGCAGCTCTTAGGCGATGTTCAGAGAACGGGCTCCTCTAGACAAGTGTCTCTGCACAACGTGGAACCAAGGTCTGCTGTCTCGGCAAGGCGACGCTTGTCGAACGCCACGCATGTCCCAATGGAGAGGTGCCGAAGGTGTCTCACAATAGAGCAGAACATCTCAGGGATATGAGCGCCAAGATACAGATACCAGATGGACGTTGACGTTGTACAGTCATCAACGCCTGACGAGACATTGCCCGCCACCAATGCATTGCCCCTCCTCATTGTCGAATATGACCGAATTGACTTTTCGTTGCCTTCTCGGAAAGTGCTCTCTGTTCGTTGCTCGGCCACCGTATGCGCGACGACCGCTCAAGTCCTTTCCAAGCTTATAGGATTCGTAAGTGCTCTCGAAGACTTTACTAGCGGCATAGTATACTGATCATATAAGCGGGGAGTCCATAATCCTGGCTTGTGTAAGCCTGTCCCAGTGCGGACAAGAGCATAGCTTTCTTCTTTCTTGTGCCAAGTGCTAATTGCTTGCTGGCGGGCTGGTTTCGTCGTGTAATTGCCCGTTTCCAGCTCGTACTTCTTGTCGGACACGGAGAAAGACGCACCCAAGATGGGAAGCATTGGGAAAGCTGGATGAAGGGTGAGAGATTCCCGAAGATCGGATCAGACTTTGACTGATGTAACATGCCCCCACTGCAATGCCACTTCCCCTTGCCATTGCTGATATTGCAAATCTTCCAGAGAACAGAGGCGCTGCACAAGTTCAAGAGTCTGCCGTTCTCATGGCCAACCGGGCCGTGTAAGGGACACTGATATGCCCACAGCGACCAGCCGATTTTCAATGTTGCATTGCAGCATCTAAGCATTATTTACATGGCGATGGTCGACGTTGTAGTCTCTAGCGAGGATGTAGGGCATAGAAATGCAATACAAGCATTGAGGCTTGCCATTCTCGCAGCTGGTCAGAGTGGGTGACGCGCTCTCGTTTTTCGGCATGAGACCATGTATGCACATAGCATGAATGCATGTTCGCGGATTGCATCGGCACAGATATGCTGTGCAACAAGCTGGTCCCAAAATCAAGTGACATTGACCACTGTCGTTATGGTGGTGACAGAACGAACCAATAGCACCATAGTCGGGCGTCGAGCGCCTGCCGACGGTCCATCAGGATGTATAAGGCGGGATCATGAGGGCCTGACCTGCCAGTGTAAATATCTACCACAAGTTGGCGCTCAACCGATAGTTGCCTGAAATGCTCTGACGGAAATGCATGGATCGCGACAAGTCGCTCACGTGGTAATCACAACTTCGTGATGGGCCTAGAGTCCGTGTTCATTGGGCGGACTTGAACAAGATAGCTTGAAGATCGTCTGATATGTCCGTATGGAAGCCATGTTTCGGCAAGCTATCCGCCCACCTCCTTCGAGGCTGTCAATTGGCTGGAATGTATCCTCACTAGGGTCCGCGGCGTACGTAAGCCAGGACGCAAGGTGATGAGCTGGGAGTATTGACTGCATGCATCATCCAGCATCGTCATCCAACATCATCGACAGCAAAGCTCCGTCTTGTTGTATAGTATTGGGTGCAATTGAGCAGCGCCGAAGTAGACAACCAATCATGAAACATGAAACGGTTCAGATCACTCTTCACGAGCCTAAATCCTCCGTACAATGGCAGGATTGTAGCTTTCAAGTGATTTAGGTTCGCCAATGAGGTTGGATTACAGGCATGGCCTGCGTAGCAAACGTGCTAGAGGGCCGGACCCTTGGTTCCTGGAATTCGGATTGGGAACTGACACAGGGTAGGAAGATAGGCAGAGAGCCATTGTCCAATCATACCGACGATTCTGGTTTCTTCACACCAAAAATCGAGATGGCAACGGGATTTCTGGTTCAGGTCGTGCAAGAAGGCAGAGGCAACTCTCCGTCAGCTGTAGTCGTATAGGTAGGCACGGTGCCGGGTCACGCTGATGAACAACGGCCATAGACTGATAATAAGAATAGTCTATTGGCGTGGGACCGCCTTCTGCGGAGTCTCTCCTTTGGTAGAAATCGTGTGTAACGTAATGGGTGCATGTCTGAGGGCAGGTCGTTGTGTCGGATATGTTGCTGGCCCGAAAGGAGCGACGGCATTGTGGGTTTGGGAACAGTCAAGTCGACATTAGCTGAGCTCAGAGCCCAGAGTTTGCGGTTTAGCGCATCTGGGTTCGAGGTCCCATGACCGGATCGTATCCAGAAAAAAACAGCCACCTGGCCGTCAAATCCGCATGTAGGTTGCAGCAATCTGTATGGCGTACCCACCAGCACCTGCAATACCGCTGGAGGATGTGGGCACGACGCCTATTGTGTGCGCAGAAGCCGCAGCATTGACGGTACGTAGTGTAGGTAGTTTTGTACGGTGTACGGAGTAGTGTGTGCTGCGGTACCTGTATCCGTAGGTAGATAGGTAGCAGTGCAGACTTTGCACGGTCACGTTCCTGACAGTTCCCAGCCTAAGCCGCCGTATGGAACTACGTATGTGCCCTGTGGACCGATGGTTCGGAGCCTCAAGCGGCCCAAGACCAAGCTCCCGGCTTCAGGGCATGCCGTGTAGGCAGGCGACAGACATCTAGGTCCTGCTCTCTGGGCGGTCTAGATTCTAGACCTGTGCAATGGTCGACGATCCGAGGCGTTATCTCTGGTGAATATGGGTAGGGAGTTGTCCAGGGTCTCAGTCTGTGTACATAATAATAGACATTTCGACTTCAGAAATGCCCGAGTTGAAGAACCTCATCTCTTCGGCATGGGGCATGTGCCAAAACCGCCGAGATTGCCAGACGTTCGCACTGTATATCATCTAGTCGAGTAATACGCCTTGGTCAGCTTTGGATGGATCGTATGTGTAATCTGTTGTCGTCGTATTATCATGGTCTGTTGTCACGCCCTGAAGGAGCAGCCGGCATGAGAGCCTATACTTGGCTGTCCGGTGTTGCGAGGTCGTCTCTCTTCTGCAAAGGAAGACCGGCCGGGCTGGTTGGACTGGCTGGACCATCGGCCTGGCTCGTCGAATGGCTCCAAAGTCAGTTGTTCACCAGGGCCGCCAAGCCAGGGCTCGGTTGGTCGCTTGGCTCCGGAGGACGAATGGGGGATCTCTGCCACAAGCGCAAGGGTCACTATGAACGCATGTGGTGTGGTGGGTGTCATGTACTGTGTAGGTCCCCGCTAAGTGGTTCGGAAGGTGGAAACCTAGAGGAACAACAACGGTATCAAAATTCCCTGTAGTGTCGAGTATTTCAGGAGAATAGCTGGCTTTTGTATGAGATATTGTAATTGACGGGGTGCTTCCGTCGACACAGAGAATCGTTTGCTGAAGAGGAAACTGATCAAGATTTGGAACCACCATCTCAATGGCTACAAGACGGGAAAGCGCAACTGCACTCGTCAATATTGCAAATGCCTACCCTCACGTCGAGTGCGGGGCAATTGGAAGGAAGCAGGGGGGGCGGGCCATGGGGCTAGGTTAGTCGAGGACGACTTCAATCGCTCGCTGGGTTCGATGTCTCCCCGTTCATCAATGTCCCAGGGGGTGTGTACAAAGTACTATTCCGTACACTGCCATGCAGCACTTTCAAGAGCTCAATTGCCCAAGGAAAGGGTGTCCGGTAAGGCGTTCAGGGTGTGGCTATTATTGCTGCATCTGGGACCATCATAGAGACATGAATTGGATCGTGTGGATCTTCTCTGTAGACCCTTGACTCTGAGCAGAAGTAATAGGTTGGCAGTACTACGACGAAGCGAATCCCAAGATGGCAGCATGCCAGACGACATGAACCGTCCAGCTCACCTGGGTGAACTCTGAGGCTTGTTTTAAGTTCCATCGTACAGGAGAAGGGCCCAAGGGAGTGGTGTACGACACACGACAGCAGGCATTTGTTTATTATCACCGAGAAGAGATGGGTTATCATTGATTGTTGACCAGTGCTGGAAATCGCAACGGCAGCTGAGGATTACCATTATTGTCCATCATGGTGGGCCTAATAAGATCAGCTCACTTGACTACCACTGTGCAAGTTGGAGGATGCCCATACTATGTCATCATTCCGAGAGGTCATCGAGCCACAAGGTAGAGAATGGAGTTGGCTTTCATGAAGACAAATTTCCCTGACCGAGATGTGCGTTGCCTTTTCTAGGTGTGCTCGAGATTCACAGATAGATCACCGGCTCTACGGGAAGCCAATTCATTACATCTCCACAGTGTGAGGTCCAATCCAATTGACCCGACCTAGACAGTATCTCGACTCTTGCTGGTACGGACGGTACGGACGGTATGTATGGCTTGTATCGTAGATGACTTTCCTTGTCGCCCAGTCGAACGTGCTTGGATATGGTAAAAGGTGTAATGATACGCCAATCTGGCATCAGCAACAGACAGCGACAAGACCGAGCCAGCCAAATTATGGAGAAAATGCACAGGTGAAGGATCTCACAACTTGAACGCAGGTTGAACATTGCTCTTCTGCGTGCTATTTCCGGCTTGGCACTGCAAAGAATGGCAATATGTGTGATCCCCTACCTATGTATAAGTAGGTAACATGAACCTTGCGAGGTAGAGGTTGGGCCATTGTCGAGATAGGTGATTACAGAGCAGTTAGTAGTCGAATGTCTTTGCACGTTTCAGATAGTTATTATAATCAGGGGGCTTTGCTTCCCTTTCTCCTATTTTCTCCTCGTGTCCAGTTCCATCTGCGCCAAGAGGATCAATTCAATATCAATTCCATTGTCTTCCTCTTGAGAGGTCGGCGCATCATCTTCTTTTTTTTGACTTCGGCTGCCGAGTCTTAGCGCTCGTCTCAGGACGGCCACATGACATCTAGCAACTTCGCATAGCCCCGTTTTTTTCGTCACCCCCTGCACGTTGACTTGCAGCAATAGGGGACAGAGAGTGATGCTACGGGCGCAGCAATACTCTGAACTGCCTACATCCTACCTAACCTAGACCTGAGAAGTAGCAGGTAGGGGTCGGTTGGTCGTTGTTAACCATGCGTGTATGGTTAGATGCACGTTTGTGGTAAGCTGGTAGGGCAGCCAGGCGGACAGAACAGAGCAGATCAGAACAGGCCCAGGTTACCAAGCATACGCCGAATAATATAGCTTAGCTGGTCCATCTACGACGATACTTGCAGTAACCAGACAAAGTTGAGCCGTTGGAAAAAATGAGACAGTCACTTGCCAAATTCCCCCAAAGACAGGGCCCCCATCCATCTTTTCTAGACTATCGACCTCGGGAGTGTCCAGTTTTGCTTTATACAAGTATATATACACACATACTGTACCCCATATAGTATGACGGATCGCAAGTATCGTTCATATTTGTTAACCATTTTCTACCGTGCAACGTAATTTTGTGCAGGAGTCGAAAGAGGAAGGGAGAACTTGAAGTATCCAGGCGCAGGGTTTGTCAGTCACCTGGCCTACACAGCGAGAGAGAGGTCCCGTGCCCGGGGTGAACCTTGAGTCCGAGTACAGATTAGCAGAGGGGCAAGAAATCAGTCGATTGCACGCGAGGAGCAGTAGCAACAGCAGCAGCAGCGGCCTGTCAGCCAGTCAGTCGATTTAGTTGCCGAAAGAGCAGGAAAGACGCACATATCACTGCCGCATTCTGGGAGACGAGAGAGGAGAGAGATCGAACCTCGAGAACCGGGCCTGTTTGAACGAGCCTTTTCCACGTTTCCAACGCAGCATTATCGGCAGCAAATCAACCTGCCCCCATTGCCGCCAGCTTGCCCTCGACTGCATCTTTCACTGCGCGTCAAAAAGCATCCAATTCGCATCTGGACGCCTGCATACCATACTTGGAGCCCTCCAAAGTATACTCTACCTGCAGCACCGGCCGCTCACCCAACAGCACAGGGCAGAACCAGAGCCAAACCGAGCGAGGTAGCCAGACGGGCAATCTTGTACCTGCTACCCCACTAGACACAAGCAGAGCTCTCACCTCATTCGGCCACCAGACTCAAGTATTCTGCTGGTCCTCGTCACTGTCTATGCAAGACAGGCGAAGCTAGGACCGACCCCTCCATTAGCCAAGCCAAGTACCGACCGGCGAGCAAGTCACTGGATCAATTCCTCGAGTTGGGAAAGGCATCGGAAACTCGTCTTCTCTGACTACCCTGTTCAACATTCGCTGCGAACCAGGAACCGAGAGACCAAGAGGAGAATCAGATCACATCAGCTCGTCCTTTACAAATCCGTTTCGAGCCCTGCCATCTGGAGGTTCAAGTCTGAAGCAGAAAGACCAGAAGCTCCGACTAGATCGAGAGCGTTTATTACCAACAAGAACCGTTTGTCGAGTGGTTTGCCCAAAACTCGTAGCCGCGCAGAAGGGTAGCCCGAAAAGCTCAATTCCAGCCGACTTGGACTGTCCGTCCCAATTTAGGCCTTGTCACCTGAACCTCAACCGCTCGCAGCTCACGAAAAGCGCGCCGATCAGCCCAACTACTTACTGCCTTAGAGCCCTACCCCTCCTTGCGAATCGCAACTGCTCTCTCTGCTCTGCTCTGTCCTGTCCAGTCCTGCCCGTCCGTCCTGCTCTGGCACTTTGTTTCTGTCTGTATCCTGCAAAGTCTCGTCACCATCGTCAGTCCCCATCATCGACGTAAACCGTCCCAGGGTTTCACCGACTCAGCGCGATTCCAGTCAAGTCGAGACTTCACTTTCAGCCAGCTGCAAAGGAGGCTAGGTATACATCCATTCCCAATCATACTTTTTTGACTTTCTTCTTCTCGTCGCCCTATGCGGATCAGCCTGGCCCCAACGTTGGCTTTTCGACCACCCCGAGGTAAGTCCAACCAAAAAGAAAAATGTTTTCTTCTTCCTTTTCTTCTTCTTCTTCTTTCCCTTCCCTGTTGCTTGTTTCTTCTATTGTCGAATGCACAGCACATTGCTTTCACACGTATGTATATTTGTTGCATCCACGGTGTAGCCTTTGCACTCCTCTGGGCGGGCCTCTTCTCCTCGTGCACCTCGTCGAGTGCAGCAGCAGCAACAGCAGCAGAGCACTGACGGACTGGCTGCCATCGACGAATTGATTCCCTCTACTGCCAGATGGAGCAGTAGAGAGGAGGGTCATCACGTCAAGCGCAGTCGTCTTTACCCACCCAAAAGCTTCAACATCCCCGTACTTCTTAGCTTCCTCATCCAATTTCATCACCAAGCAGTCTACACTACACACCTCGCTCCTCCTCTCCTGAGAACCCGCGATCCTCTTCCTCCCCTCTCTCTTTTACCATCATATTTTTTTTTTCTCTCTGCCTCGCCTATGCCTGCATCTCTTCTCCCGCACGCCTCTACCTGCTCCAGATCCAACTTCCTAGCCAACTTACCTCATTACATAACTGTACGTTCTTTAGCGGGCTTTCTGGGGCCATCTAAACAGGGCGCTGCTCTGAGCGACAGCTCCACTTCTTGGAACCCCCCCGCTCCCCTCCATTCAATTCCTGCCCGTTGCAACCACCACCACTTCCTACTACTATTCATTCACCCATAACCCGCCTGCACCGCACCCACCCCATTGAGAGAGCAACGTTGAAACCCACGCACTCTCAACCCGCGATCGTTCTTCTCGAGAGTTGACCATCTCAAAAAAGACGTCCTAACACTCCATTGCGACAGACCAGAATTTCCACGAGTAGCACGGAATCCAGGCCCGACCTCTTGCGCGACCCTCTGCGTCCATTCCCGGTCCTCCAGCCCCCCAGAGTGCTCTCGATCCACAACCTCACCAGCCTCAAGTTCCAAGCGCCTGCGAATTGGCCGCTTTTCGATTGTTCATCAAACTCGACCTCGAGCGCAATTCTCTGCAAAGAATCACATCTTTGGAGTTGACAAGACATTCCTGTTTGACACGAGTCCTTTTGGCAAGCAAGGCAAACATAGACGCAACTATCTCGCTCTTTTCGATTTAGTTCAGTCAACATGAGCTCTTCGCGGCCCAGCGCGGCCTTCAACTCTCTCAGAATGGGAGGTAAGCTCGGTCCTGCCTCGCAATCAACACATGGTTGAAAAATCCCCGAATCAGTGACTAAATTTCAGCATAGAAATCATTCGCGAGAAGGTCCAGGACGGCATCACGGGTGAAACAAGGGAACTGGCCTACACTCAGTGCAAGATTGTGGGCAATGGCTCTTTTGGCGTGGTTTTCCAGACCAAGCTGTCTCCGTCAAACGAGGATGCCGCCATCAAGCGTGTGCTCCAAGACAAGAGATTCAAGGTACTGCACATGTCTAATGCCAACATACGAGAACTTATGGCGCTGACCTGGCTACACTACAGAACCGTGAACTTCAGATCATGCGGATCGTCCGCCACCCCAACATAGTTCAGCTGAAGGCCTTCTACTACTCTAACGGAGAGCGGGTGAGCCTTTTTTAACAATGCCGAAATCCATTGGGCTGTACTGACTCTTAAGTAGAAGGACGAGGTGTACTTGAACCTGGTTCAAGAGTTCGTACCTGAGACGGTCTACCGAGCGTCCCGCTTCTTCAACAAGATGAAGACGACAATGCCAATCCTCGAGGTCAAGCTCTACATTTACCAGCTCTTCCGCGCTCTGGCCTACATCCACTCGCAGGGCATCTGCCACCGCGACATCAAGCCGCAAAACCTGCTTCTCGATCCCAACTCTGGTATCCTCAAGCTTTGCGACTTTGGCAGCGCCAAGATCCTGGTGGAGAACGAGCCCAACGTCTCCTACATCTGCTCCCGCTACTACCGAGCCCCCGAGCTCATCTTTGGTGCCACCAACTACACAACCAAGATTGGTATGATTTCCAACTCCCATTCTCCCTTGGGCACCGTGTACTAATAGTGGTGTAGACGTCTGGTCGACGGGTTGTGTCATGGCAGAGCTCATGCTTGGTCAGCCACTGTTCCCTGGAGAGTCGGGTATCGACCAGCTCGTGGAAATCATCAAGGTCTTGGGAACACCGACGCGCGAGCAGATTCGAACTATGAACCCGAACTACATGGAGCACAAGTTCCCGCAAATCAAGCCTCACCCGTTCAGCAAGGTCTTCCGCAAGGCTGACCAGGACGCGCTTGACCTCATTGCCAAGCTGCTCGAGTACACCCCGACACAACGTCTGCGTGCGGTCGACGCCATGGTTCACCCCTTCTTCGATGAGCTGAGGGATCCCGGCACGAAGCTGCCCGACTCTCGCCACTCCACGGGCGTTCTCAAGGACTTGCCCAACTTGTTCGATTTCACCAAGCACGGTAAGTTGCTGGAAAAATCGCATTCACTCTTCTTGTCGTTGTTCGGCGCCTGACTCTTTTTCTGCAGAACTCTCCATCGCACCGTCCCTGAATGAGAAGCTGGTGCCGGCACACATCAAGCCTGAGCTGGCATCCCGGGGTCTGGACATCGACAATTTCACGCCGCTAACGAAGCATGAAATGATGGCAAGACTAGACTGAGAGTCGGTCTGATCCCTGCTGTTCTTTAAATTGTCGGTATCGACCCGGTACTGTAGCACTCGTTTACTGTATGGAGCCTCAACAAATGGCTCTCCAAATGCCTTCCGACAAAGGCGAGAAGACCGACCACGGAAGATCTGCCGTTTCAGCGAGACCGTCCTATATCAAAAAACACGTGGCACGGCGGATTTTTTTGCAAAATCTAGAAGACTACACAGCTTGAAAGGAGGGATCAGATTCTTCCTTTTTCGAGGGGGCAGTGCGGGATGCCTCATCGACCTCGTTCTGTCCTTTTGAGATGCGAGACACGCAGAGCTCGGATCTGCCAGTCGGGGAGGGGTGTGAGCAGTTTATTGTACCACGCAGGGCAACCTCGGCGTAAGGGCCAAGAACGGGCTCATTACCCTTCTAGACTTGTTTGCATGATTTGAGACGGCATCTTCGTTACTGGACTTGTTCGATTATTCGCTTTATCCTTGTGGGGAGTCGAAGAACCATGAGGCGGCTGGAAACTCCTGAAGGGTTGCCGGATAGCGAGTTTCCTCCCCAAACACGCGTTGCAGAAAAGGGGACAAAACTGGCGTACTTGTTTTATTTTCGCGGAAGCTGCCCTTGGACGTTTCCAGGACGGCCAACAGGGCAAGGAGAGGAGTATGTAGCATGTTCATGTTATTCAAAGAGGCTGGAATACCTCCTGGCCTCGATTTTTGGCAGCGATGGCGAAGTGGAAAGCTGGCTTGTCACAACTGGAAGACCTGGCATGAAGTCCTAAAAAGGTTCCTTTTTTCTTCTTCTCCCTACATATCTACATATGGACACGTACTACTTGAGAGTATGGAAAGTCAAATACGGTGGCTAAAATAACGGAACGGCTTATTATGTTGGACTGGTAAAGTTGACGATGCTGTGGTCTACTTTCGTGATAGGAGTCAAAGACGACGACGAGATCAATTGAAGAGATGTCTGGCATAGCAGTGACCAAAGTTGTCATCGTCCCCCGCCTCTCGTCACCCGCGGTCTGTTAACCGTGAAACTCCCTGCAGAGCTAATATTGGCTGATAAGTACAAAAGTATGGAATCATTGCCCTCACGACTCGACCTTTTCGCGGGCCTTGCTCAGCTGGCGCGTAGACAATTGCAAATAGGGTAGGTAGCCTGTCTCTGGCTGCGTGGCCACAAAGATGAAACATGTAGGTTGGTTGATAGGGATGGTCAGCTTGTTTTGTATATGATTGTTTGTTTGTTCTGGTCAAAATAATCCATTCTGCCCTTCTATGGCAAACACCGCAGCAAGATATTCGAATTCTGTGTCTTTTCCATCGTATCATGCCCCAAATTCGGTTGCAAATACACAGTTATGAGGAGGGGGTTTGCGTTCTTGAGCTACAAGTCACATTGACAGTAAATAAGTTCGAATTTTGCACGCGCCTGAGTACCTAGCCGAGCATTATACACGTTACCATCGCCATTGAAGATATAGTACACTGCTATCATGTTGATACAGATAGGGCAGTGAGGTCATCTCCAGAGTCTGAGGCTCTAGACGTGTCCATTAAAGCTGTGCGGGATATGTTTCTTTGTGCGGGCCAAGAAGATTCAAATTTGTTTCCCATTTTTCACAAAACCCTTCATCATTTTGCGTCCGCGCGAGAACAATTGACCGTGATCGTTGAAATGGTGATGAGTCCATCAAGCTGTTGGGTCATTGGGGTCAATGGAATCACTTTCGTAGCCAGAGTTGTGTCCGGCACTGGGAATTCGTCCTTGATCTTCGTTCCCGCTTCTGGGCAAGGGGTGGACGCTGCCTGCTCCCCCATTCGCATCCGGCAGGAATGGCTCAGATATATATCTCTCCCGCCTCTGTGATACTGGTGGTCTCGGCTGCTTGGGATCGGGCCAGGTGAACCGTCTGATCCACCACCATGCTCGCCGAGCATTGTCCTTGACGAATTGGCTCTTGCTGGAATCGAATACCTCGTTGAGTTGCTCTAGCGACAGCTCTTTGGTCTCTTCGACCAACAGATACACCATCACAAGAGCAACAAAGGTCAGGCCACAGAACAGGGCCAGAAGTCCATAGGACTGCAGCCCAGAGTTTAAGCTGCCAACACTATCAGCGCATGAAGCATTGTGGGCAGATGAGGAAATCTCACGCGGGGATGCAAATAGACAAAACTCCGGCGAAAAATAGGTTCACGGCAATGGCGAAAGCGCAGCCCTATTGAATTGTTAATAACACCTTGCTGGTCGGTAGGTTTCAGACTTACAATTTCTCGATGGGATAACGGAAAGCTAAATACTCGTAAGCCATACGTGTCATGATACTAGAGGATGTTCATACCTTTCCGATGCCAGAGTAAAAGGAATGGGTCCTGTGTGGCTATGAGCGAGGATTCCGATGACAGCATCAATGCGGCTTACCTAGTCCAGGAGAGTACGCAATTGCGTGTACTATTTCGTGTCAGAAAAATGCATGGTCCTCTTGGAATGTTTGCTGGCATGAAATACGTACAGTAAAGACACGTTGCGACAATCACAACCTTCCTCACTCTGAAAGCTTGAACGGATGCTTCGATGATGTCGTTGGAGAAATCCCTGAGAGGCTCAGGAACATCGAGCAGATAGCAATCCACAGCTGCCGCTGCCATGAATATACACATCAGTGGCAGAGTGGAGATGAGCCATTTGCGACGGCCGAGAGAATCTATTGTTCGAATGGCCGGAAGGCCAAAGAAGAAGTTCACAGCACCTATATTCATAAGCTGGCGTCGTCAATGGAGCGGGAGGTTTTGGCCTCCTTACCGAACCCAAGACTCAAACCCATAGCTTGTTTGATCTCCCCGGAACTGCTTGGACCTTGAGCTTGATCTTGATGAGCCAGCAATGACACGAAGAGTGTCCCTGGAGCTCGTGAGTATTTCTGCAAACAACAGGGTCGTGTATCGTCTCAAGGCCTTACCAGAGTAGAATGCGGAGACATTAACTGTGGTTTGTCTTCATTAGACATGTATCATGCAGTTTCATCGGCAGCACTCACTTCCACAAAATTGTTGCGCCAGAGCCACCGTGGAGCTACTTGTCAAGGCATTTCTTAGTCGTGGCTGGGTGAACAAAGCCGAAAGCCTTTCCCAGAAGCCGGGATGTTCTCCCTGGGATAAGTCGCCTAATCCAACGAGATCATCTGACGATAAGATTTCATGTCAGAATTTGTATTGGACTGATTGTGGAGAGTTCTTGTACTTGCATTCTTCATGTATAGACTTGTAAAGAAGATACATGTCTCTGTAAGCGAGAAGCTGGGCACAGAAAACGTCAGCTTCATCAACAATTCTTAGATCAGTAAACTTACCTCACAGTTTGATCGCAACGTTCTCAATTCCTCAAGTGCCCGGATGTAATTTGGCTTTTCTCGTCGAAGGTAGTATCTCGGACTCTCAGGGCATCGCCAAAGTGCAAATATCAGGACTATTGCCGGTATTACGGGAGCTCCGAGGATCAGGGCAATTGTCAAGTTATTGTTTGGCGCAAGGGTCGTGATGAGGTTGAAGACAAATCCGACCATGATGCCACAGGCCACCCTACCATAATTAGCAATTGAGATCAATAATATGTGATGGTAGAATGCACCAAAGTTGCCAATTCAGCACTGAAGACCCTCGCCAGAACTGAATGGCCGTTTCAGAAGCCAGTATAGGCGTGCTCACGGCCTTGATGCCCATGCCTGGTAGAACATCAGCCTCACGCCACAAGCTTGGGGAATTCAATAGACTTACCGACACCGTTGAATACCCTGATTCCAAGAAGGACTTGCCAGCGGGGACCTGTGGAGTTGTCAATCATGACTGGGATCAATCCGGCAAGCAGAGACGTGATTCCAACAAGGACAGCTGAGATGAGCATAGCCCCTCGACGGCCCCAGTAGTGGTTGATTGGAATAGAGAGCCAACATCCCAGCAAGGCCGCAGAGAAGAATGGCATGGAGTTGGTAAGTCCAAGTAGCCAGGAACTATTTGGCGCGTCCTTGTCAATGTTTAGTTCCTCGATATAGAGGGAGCTTCCGTTGATCGATGATTGGACACATCCCTGGAGAAAAGCTGCGCACATGACTGCTGTGGTGACCATGCGTATCCCTCCTTTGGAGTAAAGCTTGTATTGCTCTTCGAGAAGCGCTTCTTCCACATCTCTGCCAATTTTGATTCCACCTGGTGGTCGGCGGCCGATGTACTTTGGATCTTTATTGACAATCCTATCCCACACATAGGCATCCCGAGCGAGAAAGGCACCCTTTTCCATTTTGCTTCTATCATCCAGGTTCAGACGTAGCTGGTTCGACAGATCTTCTGCATCCCTTTTGAGAGCATCGTCTCCCAATCTCTCTGGAGTGTTCAGTTAGTGCCATGGTATGATACGAGGGCGCGAAGAACAGGAGATAGACTGACCGATAGATTGCGGAATGACGGCAGTGATTCTCCTAGCATTGCTTTGATGATCGATGTTGCCATTCCTCATGTCTTCTAATTCGAATGCTCCATCGTGGCCTCGATGCGGTCTATTGGCTCTGCGCATGTTGTCGCTGCCTGGTAAGGCTGAGACCAAGGACTGTGTGTGTAAGTTTCCGAAGCTTAATATGTAAGATCACGGTTAAGATTATATGAAATTCCGCAAATGGCAGTGAAGCTACGTCGTTAGATAGAGAAACGAGTTCTAAAATTTTCCGGAGAGAAAAATGATGAATATTCAAAGGAGAGAATGCATCTGCAGCCACCAATAGCTGAGAAAATGATTCAATTGTCCTACATGTAGGTACCTAGGTACATTAGCAACTTTTCATTGCGGAATGGAATGGAAAGGGCAGAGCTGATGCGGCTGAAATGGAGTAGCGAGATGAGTTCCTTCCCCAAATTATTGACTGACGTGCCGCCCAAAGGTTGACTGACCGGTTCGTGTCTGCATACACATGACCACGTCAGCCACAGCCTGCTTCCTTATGTTACACGCTGGTCGGGCGGCTCGCTTCCCAATGTCGGAGTTGTCCCCAGACTGGTCATCGCCGAAGCCACTTCGACTTTCTGGACCGTGTTCAAGTAACGGTTCAAGGCTCGACCCCGCGACTCTGGGGTATGCAGGATGGGACTTGGCAATGGCCTAGATCTGTAACCCCCATATGCGTGTCCCAGCGAGGACGAAGTTCGGTTGATTGGTAGCACCCATCAGAATCTGGTACTTGGGGGAGGCGACTCATCCCGGCTTATTCGGGGCTGAGTGTGTGTGTTCATATGACGTGTTCTAGGCCTCCCTGTCCTCTCGATTGTTTTCATGAATAGGCCGCCAGCCCACAGGTTGATCCTGCTTCGCAACGCAGCGATTGTCCACCGAGGGGTAGCTGCACACAACCGTTCGGATGCATTCATCATTCAGAAAAGATGGACCCTCTCAGCGTCCTCGCAAATGCCATCACACTGTTCGAGTTCAGCGTAAAGATCCATAGCCTGATCTCGCGATGGAGAGAAGCTCCCGGTTACCTGCGCAAGCTGGAGGAGACGATTCGGAACATGGAGTCTGTTCTGAAAACAGTCGGCAGGAATCTCGAAAAAATCAGTTCTACATCCTTGGACCATGGGGATAAGCAAGTCCTCTTCACCATCGTGGGAAACTACACAGAACTGGTAAAGGAATTGGACGATATACTTCCACAGTCGGACAGGGCCGGGACTTCCTTCGACAGACTCCGTCGTTCGCTTGCCAAGATGATGAAAGAACGAGATATTGACAACAAGATCAGCCAAATCCATTTTGATATGTCACAACTAACATTACTCAATACCTCTTTGACCTTGTAAGTTACAGAAAATAAGACTTCATCACTCTGGTGAATCCGGTCGCACAGAAACTAACACCTTACAGAGGAGAAATGTCAGGATTGAAGACTGCCGTCGATGAATTCAACAGATTACTCCTTGGCATGGCTCCCCCGGCATATTCGGGCCCGCCCGAAGACCTCACGACACCTACCACACCTGCGGCTCCGATGGAAGAATCCTTATCCGAGAGCGTATTCGATCTCTTATTCAAGGACGCGCCTATGGAAACCAATGAACAACGGCGACCTTCGGTCCTCGACGAGATTCAAGCTTTGAAAATAACAAAATTAGAGGAAAAGGTACAAGGGCTGACAGAGAAGAGAATGTTCTTCAAGGCATCACAGGTTCAAAAAGAGATCGTGGAGATGGTCGGGAGCCAAGTTGATGTTCAGCTTGACCCCGATATATGCGATCCACAAGAACAACAGGCCAACCTTCTCTTGGAATGCTACACAACCGCTCGCCACAGTGAAGCTGCCAAGATCCTCTTTGATGTACTGCGGCGGCAAAAGGAACGACTCAAGACTGATGTGTCTCTTGAGCAGCGGCAAGGCCGTCTATTGTCCAAGCTAGCCAAACTGTTTCGAGACGAAGATGGACTAGGCGTTTTGCATGATGCCGGGAAATCGAGAATCTTCTTTCGAAGCTCTCTGGATTCGTTGTACAGAATGAACCCGTTTCCGGCAGAGGAGTTTCTGGCAGTTGGTGCAGCAATGGTTGGGTTCCATGAAGCAAACTCGGATTTTGACCAAGCAAAAGAGCTGGAAACCCGGATTCCGAGGTTGATAAAGCAGCATTGTCCCAATTTCCAATTCAACTGGAGCGATTATAGGAACGATTCGGAAAGAAGCGTCCTCCAGTGGTGTCGACAACAAGGTTTCCGTGCCAATGAGCTGAGCTTCCGTTTCGACGTCGCCCAACCATCCAAGGACCCGACCCAGCCACCTCTTCCGTCACCTCTCCACCTGGCGATCCAGAAAGGAGACAAAGACATGGTGGGAAAGATGTTGGTCGAAGTGGAAGCAATAGATCTCAGAGACAACGACGGAATGACACCGCTCATGCTGGCAGCCCAGATGCGACGCAGTGATATTGCCGGCTTGTTGCTCAAATACAACGCAGCCACTGATCTTCTGACATTGGACGGAAGGACATGCCTTCATCTATGCCTGGAAGGTGACGCGCAGAGAGGCGTTCAGGTCACCACTCTGCTTCTGGACAACAGCCCGAGCCTGATAGAAAGCAAAGACGGGAAAGGCAGGACCGCACTTCATCTAGCTGTCTCGAAGGGCCACAAAAGAATATGCAAAATACTCTTGGAGAGACAAGCAGACCCAAACACACAAGACGAGTGCGGAAAGACGGCATTGCTCATGGCTATAGAGAGTCACGCTCGAGACCATGGCCACAGCCAGACATCCTTGGCTAGGGTATCAACTTCGAGCAGCAGACGTTCGTCACATTCATCCCAAGGACAGCCGACTTGGCCAACCCCGAGGCCGAACCCAAAATTTAGTATCATCCAGCTACTGCTCGACAACGACGCCGATCCCACGATTGATGACTACACCGACAACCTGCCGCTCCATGGCGCCTGCAAACAAAACGATATCGAAACGGTGAAACTCTTGCTTCGGAACAGAGCTCGGTATGGAGGAGACCTCGCAAACCAGCGGGGGCCCATGGAAACGACGCCAGTCATAGCTGCTGTGAAAAATCAGGATGTTATTGCTGTGCGAGAGTTGATAAGGTGCGGAGCAAGTCCTAGCCTCACGGACAGCACCGGCAGGTCTGCGATAGATCATGCCAACTTACGCGGTACCTGGAGGAGTGAACTGCTTCGGGCGCTTCGAGGAGCATGACGGACAGATTATTGGCACTGAGCGACGGCCCGCCAGATCCAGCAAGGATCTGATGTGGGACACTCAAAATACTGGAGTTCGTCTAGAAGAAAAAGGCGTCAAGCCCAACGAAAAAAGGGACACCAGGTCCTGGACGTGATAAGTGATTCATTGGACGCCAAGTACGTCGTCAACTTTCTTTCCTAGTCACTTCGAAACTCTTTGAGCAAACACTAACCACATGCAGCCAATCCTCTGGGGATGAATGATATAGTTGTGACGAGCCTACGGGAGAGAGAAAGGGGGGAGGGGGGCATAATGGCTGAGGATACTCGTCAATACATCGGCTTCCCCAGGCTTGTAATACAAAAAAGGCTGCGTGTATTTCGGGGGTTATAAGATAAACACTATATCCAAACAAGTAATTCCTATAGGTAAATGATATTGTAATTTCACTTCATATTTCATCCTCCAAGATACAGCGTCTGATATAGTGCATGATTTAACATTACTATTACAGCCCAGATAATATGTCTGCTGGACCCGTGGTATGTGCTAGTTATACATTATGCTTCTTTTTCTTCTTTTGTGCTTCCTTCCACCCAGAAAAAAAAAAAAGCCCACTCCGTTTCCCAATGACCTGCTTGCTTCATAAAAAAACAATCTTCGTATAAATATCATCATGATGGAAAAAAAGCTCGCGCGCTCTCATATGCAGCAACAAACTTTTTGTCCCCGCTGTCCCGCAAGCAATAAATAAAAGATGCCGTTTTCTCGTTTCCCAAACGCGTGTGTTTTTCCCAAGTATTATATGTAGGTATCCAATTTTAGTTTTTGTTTTCAACGCTCCGAAATGCTCCTCCCAAGTAATCCAAATAAGAAAATTCAGGACGTTTTAGACGACTCTCATCGTCCCTGTCCGTCCCGAGGACGAGTAGAACTCCTCTCTCGTCTCTCGCTCGCGGTCTCTGTCCCTAGCTCTGCCGCGTTCGCGCTCCTTGAAGTCGCGAGAGCGCGACTTCATGGCGTCGCGCATAGCGTCCATTCTCGCTCGGTCTCGGTCCGTCATCGTCATGGACCTGCCGCCGCCGTTGCCGCCGACGGCACCTGGAAGAGTGGGTGGCATTGTGGGCACGGGCGGCACGTCGTCAATCAGCGGCCTGGTAGGTGGCGCTCCCGAGCTCTTCGATCTCGTCCGGCTGAGTCCACCGCCGCCCCTGTGTCCTGGCGGCGCACTCAGTGGCGCACTGTTTGGCGGAGATCTGCGCAGCGCACTTCGCGGCGGTACTTCGAGGAGGCCACCCGGCTTGTCGTTGGGACCACCGACGCTGATCATGTCCACGAGGTGGCGCATGCCCTCAGTAGGTTGCACACCATGACCCTTCTTGACCCATTGCGGCGGCTCTCGCACCACTGGCACCGAGAGGTCCACAAGAGGCTTCGGTTGCTGAGGATGGTGGCCCAGGTTGGGGAGGTTATCCGTAGACCGCGGATCGTGCGAGCCCAACGGATGTGGGAAAGGCACGATTGGAGGCCTATCGCGGTCCGACTTAGTGCGACTCTGGCCCAGCTGTGGCACAGGAGGTGGTCGCGGGCGTGAGTGGGAGCGTGAGCGCCCTTGAGGAGCTCGAGTACTGACCACGCCAGCCGACGTATTTGGACGAGGCGCTTCGGGCTCGCGGTACTTGGCAGAATGTGCCAGAGCCGATGGAAACCAGGAAGCGTCTCCCTTCCGAGGAATCTCGGTCGGGCTCTGCACGAAATCATTATCCCCATGAATCCCGAAATCCTTCGTCATGCTTCGAGTATTGACGCCTGGCTTTTCTAGGCCGGCCTTGCGTGCCTCGTAGCTTTGCCCCAACAGCCCGTTGCCAGTGAATGCGTCGTCGTTGCTGGATTTGATCTGACTGATCAGTGCACCATCAGATTTGCCATCCTTAGATGCCCTTCTGGTGTGCGATGTCGTTGGCTTGGGTGGTGGAGCAGTATCTGGCTGAGTAGGGAGAAAGTCCTGCCCAAACTGCGACAGTCGCTTGTCGAATCGTCGCATGTCAAGAAGAGGTTGAAATTCGCCAATGGAGTAGGGTGACTCATCGACAGAGACCTTGAGCCGATGTCCACCAGAAGACGCTACGCTAGCAGACTTTTGAGGAGCGTGCTTAATGAAGGGAAGTTGTGGCGGTTTATCATCCGTCTTCGGTATCGAGAAACGACGGGGCGCAGGTCTGCGGTCCACGAGATACCAGCTCCGCCATCCTTGGACTTTTTCGTAAAACATTGCTGCCACGCCCGGGTCGTCGGTTGAAAAGTACTGAACATAGTTTTCCGTATCCATGAACATGGCTGGCTTGTGTTGACTCTTGATCGCGAGACACAGTTTCTTCGGGGGCTTGAGGCGGCGCCTCATTTGCGACTCCGTGGGCGTGTAAATGTCATAGTCGGACAAGTGACACAGGCTGAGCGTGTCCTTATCGGACGGGTTTGCGTCGGGTTTCTTTGCGCACAAGATCTGGCCATTCTCGGTCAGGGTGATCCAGCGTTTATTCCACTTGCCAGGGCGATTGGAGTGGTATAGGTACAACTGCATCCCCATGGGCGGTTCCTCGCTGTCTGCGACGGATGCAATGTCGAGATCGAGATCTTGCCTCGCATCATTTGATACCGTGACTACCAGATGATTGTGCGTATCCCGGTCCCACGAATTCATGACATCTCGAATGCATTCGTACTTGCGAATACGACGCTCGAGACCGAGGGGCCCATATGACTCCCGGACCACACATTGCTGCGGGCTCCATTCCAGGTCATATGTCATATTCTTGGCCGTCTCCAGCACGATATCCACAGGTGTCGTCTCGGGGTTAACAGATAAAAGGAACTTTTGGTGCCTGCAATGCACAGAGACAATCTGGACAACGGAGTCAGTACATTTCCGATCATCAAGAGTGTACAAAGTCCAACTCACCCGATCACCATGATTGCTAGCAGAAACGGGAGCATCCTTTTGTGGTACGATACCCCCCTTGCCGCCAGCCTCTATTCCGTGCGGCAGCTTGGGCACTTCTGGTAGATCCGTGTGGCTATTGCCAAAGTCCACGGATCCCGCAATGGAACCGGCAGTCGATGAGGTCGGCGACAAGCCCTCTTTACTTTTCCGGCGCTTTGTCAGTGCAACAAACTTCTCGACCACGGGACTCTTGGTCGCCTTTTGCGTCCGAGCGGGAGGTTGCTGCTTGTTGGCTAGTGAGGTCTCGATGTTTTCGAGCGTCTTCTTCCTCTGCCTTGCCAATAATGCTCGATCAGTTTCCCCATCATGGCGCGAGGCCGGCTCCGGAGGCGCCACCGGATCTCTGTCGTCCAGCCACTGCCTGTCGCGGTCATCTCGTCCAGCCATTCTCCTGCGCTCGCTGCTGTCTTTGGGGCGGTCCTGGAGATCCTTCACCTGATGGCCCGGGTCTGTCGCTGATCGTTCGCTATGGCGCAACTGACGGTCGCGTCGCGAAGAGGGAGGCAGAGGGAAAAGGTCCTGGCGGATGGACAGGCCGCCGTCCTGGGCTTGGGAGAAAAGAAAGTCGTCATGGTCGTCATGGTCATTATGACTGCTGCGCGTCTTCAAGGTGGAGGGTATAGCAGGAACAGGGGGGAATGAAGGTTGCGCGCATTCCTGTGGAGAAGCAATTTTGGAGGTCGCATTATCAGGCACAGAGACACTCGCCCCGCGCCTGCGGTAGCGAGACATGGACCTGGCGACTGAGTTTGTCGGCGCAGGCGCAGCAGCGCCCAAGGGAGGCTCTTCTGCCCTCGATTGAGCCCGAGAGACATGTTGTGCCGTGTTGGCATGATGAGGCTGGGATGCTGCTGCGGTGTTGGGAACCGTCGAGACGCTCTTTGCCCTCAAGCTCCGGTATCTCGAGAATTTGGGGGCCTGCGCCCCCGAGCCGTCGGACGGCTCTTCTGGCCGCGACATTTGGGTGGGATTAGCAAAACTTTGGTTCGAGAAACTATTGTCCCGCTACTACCACAGTATCGTTGCTGGGTGGGTGGGCTTCTGGGCGGGAATATCGCGCCAGTGCGTGGTTATACGTGGTTATACGTTGGACGGTTAATGATCGCCAACAGGGAGTGGAATTGCGTTATCAAGGCAGGGCTTTCTCGATCTGGCATTCGACTTTTCGAGGGGCAAAGACAGACAGACTGAGAGAGCTGCTTTGGTCGGCCCCAGGGTTGCGAATTGGCAATCTCCACACGAGAGAATAGGAAACGCTCGTATGCAGAGGTGCCGAAAGAAGACTGAATGCTCCGGCACGGTTACCAAACAACGGCGTGGTCCAGTACGATGGTGCGCTAAAACGCCGATACCCTCGTCCACCTGGTGGTGGTTGCGTTGAACAATGGTCGGCTGGACTGTGTTATTGGTTTGTTCTGCGCATCGTGTAATGAGAGCCGGATATGCGATTGGAGTTGACCAGGCGTTGGAACGGCTTCGTAAGGTGTCGACGTCGTCGCTGGGAAGGGATGTTACCGCCCGCGTCTCCTATTAGTGTTGCTTAGGTAGGTCGGTAATGAGCAGATACTTTTTGGGAAATCTTTCGTTCGTATTCAACGTTGATGAGAGGCAAGATGAGTGTGTCCGTTGCGTACTTCTTGAAAAGGCCAAGGACCAGAATGAGAAAGAAAGCCGAGAAGCAGATGGGGATCCCCAGGGATCAATCGGTTCATTCGTGATGGCCCGCATTGGGGTCGGGTCACCGAATGGACAGGGACGAGAAATAACGATCACGGCGGCTCCCTTCCTATTCTGGGCGGGATTGCATAAATATAGCGTCGTGTCTTAGCAGTCTGGCATGACAGACTAGATGGACGATGATTAACAAATCGAATGGCAGGAGGCGTTTCTTCAATTCATGGCTGGCTCATTGCGTCAGAATTGCTGAGACCAAATGAGAAACCGGCTATTTTCTTGACTTTCGGATAGATCCAGTCGCGCAAATCGAGGGGGCGCAAGCAAGCAAACAATGGGAAACCTTATTGCGGCTTCTCCAGGCAATACAGGCACTATTAACCTGGAGCATGGTCATTGGTCACACGAGCATTTTCGTCGTCGTTCCAAGGGGGAGGAAAGGGCTTGGAAATGAAGGGACTCCAAACTTCCAATGGCGGCCAAGCGACGGAACTCCCCAGAGCCTGAATGCAGTTAGCAGATGCCATACGTTCATTCATTAGCTGGCTGGACCTGCATGTGATAGATTTGGGGGATCGCTCTAGTGTAGCCGTAGCGCACTGCTGGAGGCTGCTAAGACTGCTTGGCGCCCTGCGTGACAGCCAGGAGTGGGGAGTACGGAGTACACAACCTGGCTGCTGGGAAAGCATCACTGCATCGATTCATGTCGCTTGCCAAGGGCGGTTGCAGCTTGCAGCATCACCATTCTTCTAGAACTCCCTAACATCCCGATATGAATACTCTTTTTTTTTTTTTTTTTTTTTTTTTTTTTTGCTTTATTTCTCTTTTTTTTTTTTTTTTTTTTTTGTGTACCGCCCGAGCTGACCCGAGCTGAATGCTGATGAGCGCACATAGGCATCGTGCCGACGCATTGTCAAGGCAAGGCACATTTTGGTACAACGCTACGTTACGTACAGACTGGCAAAGCTGAGGTAAGGTGTTTATCTCGGTTGCAGATGAATCTGGAACAAGGCGGCATTCGCCTCCAAACCTACGTTCCGCACGTGTCGTCAGGGCCTGCCATCGCCGCCATTCCAACCAATGCTCATTTCCTGAATGCCCGGACGGACCATCTCCACCATGCGGTGAAATCTTGCGTTGAGACATCAATTTCCAGGTCTTTCAATGCCTTTGTGCTGAGATGGCAGTCATAAGGTCTCTGGACGCTCGCCTTGGGGTCGTTGCCCTCGGCATTGGCCTCAATGTTCGAGATGGGGAGGCCCATGATCTCACCAAAGAGCTGGCAGATCTCGTACTTTGTCATCTTGTCCTCCGAGGAGAACTGCAGCACTTGAGGCAGTGACGATTTGTCTCCGGCTGCCAGATATTTGGCCGAAACGTCTATATTGGCCGTATGAGCAAGCGTTGCATCAAGATGGAGATTCGAAATGGCAACTTACCGTGGCAGACGCGACCGACATCCTCCGTGTTGGTGGGATATCGTAGTGCCCAGTGGTCCATCTTGATCTTGGCATTCTCCTCTTGAGCTTTCCAGACCGTGTCCATGAGGACGTTGACGGCACTCTCGGCCGGCGTCTCAGCATCACCGTAAAGAACAGGAACCCGCAGGACAACGCCGAGACCGGGCTTTCCGGCCGCCTTGTACTCCTCCAGAATGGCACGTTCTCCGTCGAGCTTGGTCTGACCGTACAAGTTGGTAGGAGCCGGCTCAGCCTCGGCTTGGTAGGGCGCATCGCCGACCTTGCCGGGGAACACGTAGTCTGTCGAGATATAGATGAGGAAGATATCACGAGCCGCACAGAGGCTTGCAAGCGACTTGGATGCGGCGACGTTCAGTGCTCGAGTGCCTTCCGGGTCATTGTCACACTTGTCGGGAAATCGGTTCGCAGCGCAGTGGACGACAGCCTGGGGCCTGAAGTCGAAGGATCAGCCTGAGGGACAGAGATAGGTAGGGATTGACTATATATGCATCGCGTATGAAGAGAGGGCGTACTTGACCGTGTCCAGGGTCTTCTCAATTTCGGACGCGTTGCCCAAGTCGACCTTGAGAACGGAGGTGCCATCAGCTCGGGAGTAGCCTGTACCCTTGACGGTCCAGTCCTTTCTCTCGAAAGCTCTGACGACTTGGCGGCCGAGGAGGCCAGTGGCACCAGTGACGAGAACAGTCTTGCCGGCCATGTTGAGTCTTGACGTCCTAGTAGATGCGCTGTACAAAGTAGCAAAAGGAAATGTCGAGCGTTGAGGGGCAATTGAGGGGCAGTATTGACAGCTCTGAAGCTTTGTACCTGGTAGGGCTACGGTAGCTGCAAAGTCCCTGGAAGGGCCGTGAGGACCCTGCCGGTTTCGGGGCCCAGTATGAGGTCATGCCGTTTACTATCCAGTCCTCCGTAAAATCATCCTGAGATATTTTGACATACCCTTACATACCTAGGTAGTTATCGGCATGTTCTTACCTTCAGAAAATTTGCAAGCCAAGTCAGGCTGTCTACTTTCCTTCGTCTTCCTCTACATTAAAGAACTATATTGCAACGCAACGCAACAGACACTTCCCCTAAGAGCAATCTGTGTTGACCAACCAGAATTTTCTCAATCTAATGGACCTTGAAATGTTCGCATCTCATTATGTCCGCCCTGATAGTTTATTTACAGGTACGTTACCTCGTATTTACGAAACCGTCGTCCTTAATGACATCAACATGTAAAGTAAACACGGAGGGCGAGACGATCGATTGGGGTATCACATCGACGCAGGACCTGGAATCGAAAACCTAATTCGTGTTTCGGTACACCTAGTAACAAACTAAACCCGAAAGTGATCAATCATATAGACAGATCCAGAACCATGGTCAACGGCAACACTTTGCAACCCAAAATATCATGCAGGTACTACTAGTGAGCTCTGTGGAATGCCTTTCCTGTATGTTATGGAAACGGTAAGATACCTGATAAGAGTAGGCACTGAGAGCTCAATCATCAATCAGACCCAACCAGAACAGACAAATACGTCGAGATATGAAATACAGCGCGATTTCACTGCAATCATTTAGGACCATGCAGGAGACGCAATGGAGAAATACGATAAGAGTCAGTTTGTGTAATATTTTCATTCAAATCGTCACGCGGGGGGTATATATTTCCTAATCTCATACATGGGACACCCAAAGAATCACCAGACCTTTCTCGTGGCACTCCTCAGATCATCCACGTTCAACATGCCCACCCCGGCATAGACCAACTTGTGCCAGATCCCATCCCGCAGGCCGACCGGCCAGCTCGGCGTATCCCAATACCTGGCAGCGAGACCTCTCCGCTCGGCGCCCTTGATCTGGCCCCGGATGGTGTGCATCTGCTCCCTGCTGAGGCCCAGGAAGCTGAGGCCGACGGCCTTGCCGAGGCTCACGCTGGCGTAGTGCGAGTTGGTCGAGTTGTACGTCATGTCGATCGTCGACTCGTCCACGTCGGCCTCTGGGTCCTCGAACATCTTGTGCAGGGGCGCGTCGAAGAAGTAGTCCCGGTACGTCGCGTTGGCGACGATGAGCTCGAACGGCGTGTTGCCCGTCCCGACCACGGTGACGGGGCCGTCGTGCCGGACGCCGTTCTCGACGTACGTCAGCCACCCGCGCTCGCGCAGCGGCTCGAGCTGGGCGACGACGTGCGGCCACGTCGTGGGGCCGTCCGTCTTGACGTCGATGAGCAGGGTCAGGGACTGGCCGCGGTCCATGTCGAAGACGCCGTTCTTGGTGTCGGTGCCGTTGAAGAACTCCGTCCTCGGGTTCGTGTTGGTCAGGAGCTCCACGATGGGGTCAATGTAGAGGGACTGCAGCGTCCGGTTCACCGTGAGGGACGCGTCGTCGTGCCCGACGTAGAGCTTCTCGTCATTCTCGAAGAGGTGGACGTCGGCCTCGACGCCGATGCAGCCCGCGTGCAGGGCCGAGAACAGGGGGACGGTCCGCCAGTAGTCGTTGTGCGAGTGGCACGGGATCGGCTGCACGTCTTTCAGGAAGTCGGTCGGATACCACTTGAGTCCCTCGGTCCCCGTGCCCGACTCGCCCCATTTGGAGAAGATGCCGTCCGGATCGGCCTCCCATCCCCATAGGCCCCGCGATATAGTGAGCGCGAGGTCTATAAATGCGAATATGGCCCTGTCATGTCGTTAATAATCTGTAACGTATAGTCCACGGACTCAGTTGATATCTTACAGTATTGTCAATCCCCACATGCTTCCGCAGATGAGGTATCCTTGCCGGCGTCCTTTCCGTCTGTGCGGTACGATGGAGCCATGCTCAAGACTGTCGACTTGTTCCGTCCTGTTGGAGTCTAACTCTTCTACACTGGACCTTTGTAGGGGTTGGTATTCAGCCTGACGACGATGGGGTTTGAACATGTCTAACAATAGGAGTCCCTTCTTCTTGGGCGAAGACGAAGACGTAGACGACATTTGGCTCAATTTGCCCGAGTCTGTGTAATTGGGAGGGTCCATATTTGCCGACGGAATAGAGACCATGTGCGACCCAAGGGTCCGGGAGAGAGAGGAAGGAGACGATGAGGGGGTTGTAGTTATCTTAGAGCAAGAGCGGCATTTGATCGTGGACAAAGGACCTCAGAGAAAAGAAAGTCGGCGTCTCAGCACTCTATAAAACGTCGACGGCCCGCGACATGAAAGATCGGAGCTAACCGCCAGAATAGTTACAGCTGCGAAACAGGAAGGAGGGAGAATAAATGTTTCGTCTCTTGGCGCGGCGACAGTCTCCTACTTTTAAGGTCATGGCGAGAGTGGAATCAGATCAGACAAAAGTCGGAAGAGGAGAGCGGCTGACCGGCTCCTGATGCAGTACAGTATACTAGGTCTAGGTATACTAGGTTAGCTAGCGGAGATGGAAGCTTACTAGGGATGCTCTAAACTCTAGACGAGGAGCCTCTTTTGCATGGAATGAATCCGTGGGCTGAGGGATGAGGCACATTGGGGGGATCTCGCCAGCCATTCTGAGCAGCGTCGGCGACCAGTCACAAGTTCAGCTCGTAAGCACATGGGCAAGGTTGGCCCACAGCACCCAAGATATATACCCAGACATGCTTAACGGGGGTATCCACAAGGGTCCAGACTTCTGGCTGTTAGCCTGCAGCTGCCTGTTGCTATTGCACCATTCACACCATTGGGGGCGCCTTGGCGTCTAGCTTGTCTTTCGCGGGGAAGGATTTCCCTAGCTTTAGGTGTTCGCCCAAACTGTCTAAACTTAGCCCGTGGGAGCGGGGGAACAGCCGGTTGGATTCTCTGCCCTGATCAGGATCGGTGCAGATCTGGTCATCCCTTGGGGGTCATGGGCAGTGCCGGCGATCATCTGTAATATGCGGTGCGACTCCGATGTCTTGATGTGACGAACTGACTTCTGATTATAGCTATTTACATGAAGATTCCACATTTATGATGACACAGGTTTTGGCCGTCATCAGATCTGGCACAGCTTGCCCGAGTCCATATCGTACTCCCAAAAGTCACTGTCCACACCACTCCGGACGAAGAGTGTGTTCTTGGGATCGACCTGTCTCTTGATCTGCACCAGCCTGTCGTACGAGGCCCCGTAGAAATCATGCTTCCACTCCGAGTCGTACGGGTTGGCCTCATTCATGTAAGCACCAGTCTCGGGGGCCCACTCGCGGAAGACGGCCTCCTTGTTGATCTCGAGCCACTCGGCCGCCTGCTCGAGAGCGACACCCGGAGTGTTGGTCTCTGTGTCGAGATTGGCAGCGCCATCGATGATGTGCAAGTAGACGTCGCGCCAGATGGGGTTGACGGCGCCGCGCCTCTCCTCGGGGACGTTCCGCGGTCCAGGTCCTCCTTGCAGACCGACGGTGAGCATGCTGCCGGCGGTCTCATTTTGCGCCGCCATGGTGCGCTGGAAGTATGAGGCCACGTCGGAGACGGGGAGGTCGCCGAGCTGAGCGCGGCCGATCAAGCGGCTCGCGACCAAGCTGACCTGGCCGGCAACGCTGGGAGATGAGTTCATGGACAGGAAGAACTCGGTGTAGTTGCTGCTGCTCGAGGAATTGCTGACAGTCAGGGAAATAAGTCCTGTCTCACCGCCGACAGCCGACAAGATGTCGCTCTCCATGGTCGAAAGTAGGTCGTCCATGACCTCGGTGGTCATGTTCAGCGACCAGAAGTTGAAACTCCCCACGACGCCGGGGATGGACCCAGACAGACCGAGAATGCTCTCGCCAGAGGCTCCGGTAAAAGCAGCTCCACTCCCAGCACAGCCTGCATCCATGAGGTCGGGGAAGCTCGACATGAGCTTCGCAAAGGCAATCCAAGTAGCATTGGCAGTGGCGTCGCTATAGTCGGACATGTTGGCCGCCATGACGGTGACGCTCGATGCAGCAATGTTGGCGGGCGTAGGATAGGTCAACAGGACATACTGCGTCACTACTCCGTACTGGCCGCCACCTCCGCCACGAACGGCCCAGAAGAGATCCTGATTCTGGGCGAAATTGCAGACCAGGACTTCGCCAGCAACCGTGGCAAGTGTGACCTGGAGAAGCTGATCGGCAGCCAGTCCGTAGGTGCTAGACAGCGGGCCATGGCCGCCTCCCTGGATATAACCGCCCAAGCCGACCGTTCTGTCGACGCCGCTCGTCACGATGCGGTTGTACTGGAGCGAGTACAGTAGGGCTTCACCCCAGTTGTTTCCACTTCCAGTTACCAAGACTTGAGCCGTATCGTTGGAGCCCGGCACCGACCAGGAATTGTTTATCTCGAGGTCGTTGAAGTGACGAGTCCAGATGGAGAGGGAGAAAGCACCAGTCGACCTGTCATGATGTGAGTTCTACTAATTCGCACAGAAGAGGATTAGTTCTGGGCCAGCATACCGTCCACTAAGGTCATGACCAGTGCCCTTGACGACTACACGAATGTCCCGGTCCGAAGCCCACTTCAGGGCCGTTGCCACTTGCTCGGGAGTAGTAGCATTGACAACATAGGTCGGGTATCCACCGACATGACAGCCCACGGCGGCATCATATCCGGTCGCGTTCGGCGGAAGACAAGAGTTGTTCGCCCAGATGGGATAATCGATCGATTCAGGGAGATCCGAGTGAAAGGATGAGTAGCCCCATCCTTCGATAACATCATCGCAGGTGTCGGGAGAATCGAAAGGGTTTCCGGAATAACACGACGACGCGGCGGGAACGGTGGTGAGCAGGGCGCCGCCGATGGAGCTGTTCAGGCTCTGCCATTCTGCGATCGAAGGCCATTCGGGGTCGGCGGGCGTGACTTTGCATTGTGGCAAGCCGGCATAGGGCGAGGAGCAGTTGCCATTGGACGCGGCCGCCGATCCTGCGAGAATGGCGCCCGTCACCCAGAGGGAAGTTTGAAAGACACCCATCGCTACTAGAAGAGCGCTGAATCAATTGAGAAGTTCCTCTGGTATCGATCCAATGAGGTGCCCGGGAGAGAATTCATGTTGGTGTCCCGTCCTGGATTTATAGTACAATATATCAGCACCAAAGCAGGGAAACCAAGGATTATTCTCCTGACAATGTCGGTTCCTTGCCGGAGAGACCGAATTTCTGTGGCCATGCTCCATTCCATTCAATGCGAAAAATCGCGAAAAATCATCATGCCAGCAACCGTCTCTTTTGCGGTGGCTCAGGCAAGTGACGAAGATCCAGTATGCCTACCGGCGCTGTTTGAGTAATCGTATAGGAATGCGAAAATTCCGTTATTGGCTGGGACGACCTGACCTAGTGCCGGCTTCTGGCTATACAGCCCCATAAAGGTCGGCATTCTTAATTCTAATTAGAGGACCCTGATCGGCTTGGCATTCAACAGCGGTGGACAACGGCTATGATGTGGATAATTGGACGACGTGCGCGGCAATAAGCGGCTTCTTCTTCTTCTTCTTCTACCTAATTTTCTTTTCATGTCCCATTTGTTTTCGCCACTATTCTGTTGACTAATATACGACATCAGTGAGGTAAGATAAAAGGGAGCAATCAAAAGGTACAATCATAACCTAGTCTGTTGTCAAGAGATTTACCCGAGCAGTGGTTTGGCAATTTGGTTCTCTCCCATCCCGAAAGCTCCACTAACAGGCTTACATCTGTAGACAGGAGGCTTAGCAGTATCGTGTCTCGCAGCTTCAAAATTCAGATCAGAATATGGGTATGGAATGATTATTCATTGAGTGCCGGCGATCAGAGGAAAGTAGGTAATACTACCATGTAGTTCCGATGTCAGCTTTTTGTACGAAGTATGAACATTGAATGTTGGCTTGTGGCTAGATACAGTACCTGGCGGACATGCACATGTGGGGAGCCACCAGACTTCTGGTGGGGCTGCGCTTATCGCTGGTCCTGCTCTTGTACAATTTTCCTTATCGCTGGAACTCATTGACAGCGGGCGGCATCGCTAAACACTTGACATTTTCTCACATTGCCTTGCGAACCGTCACTGCGCATGCAAATTTCTTGACAATGCCTCACAAACACAAGCGCCAGGATAGAGATGCCTCTACGTGAGTACTTTTTTACCTCGCATGGAATTCTTGCGCAACAAAACGGCCTGCTAATGTGTCTTCAATCCAATACAGATTCGACTTGCCCCCCTCTCAGGTCGCACGCCCTTTGCCTGTGAAGGCGTCGTTCTTTTCCAAGCCCGAAGAAGATGACAAGTCGAAACCCCTCAAGCGCAAGAGAGAGGGCGGTCAAAATGACATGCCCCGGGCCTTCAGGAGGCTGATGGCCTATTCCGGAGGCAAGAAGCCAAGGTCGGGACTTGACAACGGGGATGCGCCGCCAGCAAAGACCAAGAAGAACAAGAAGAATGCCGATCAAGCACCTGCCGAGGTGGAAGCCAAAGCACCAGCCAAGCCAGAGGTGCCGACGATCCGGCCGGGCGAGCGCATGTCGGAGTTCGCACAGCGTGTGGACGCGGCGCTGCCGCTCGGCGGGCTGATCAGCAAGAGCGCGAAGAACGGAAAAGACCCCGTCGGCGTCAAGGTCCGGCGCACGAGAAAGGAGCGACAGATGCACAAACTCTACGATGAATGGAGAGAAGAGGAACGAAAGATCAAGGAACAGCGCGACGAAGACGCCGAAGCGCAGGCCGAGAAGGACCTCGACGAGGAGGAGGCAGGCATTTCATGGAAGGCCAACCCCAACGCCCAGCTTGCCCCGCAAGGAAAGAAGAAGAAGAAGGGCAAGCGTGCCAAGTACCTAGACGAGGTGGCCGGCCGCGAGGAGGACCCCTGGGAAGAACTCAAGCGGAAGAGAGGCGAGTCGAGACCTGGACTTCACGATATCGCCAAGGCGCCTCCGGAGCTGAAGATGAAGAAGCCCAAGAAGCTGACCGTGCGCGGCGCCACCGTCGCAGTGGACGGCATTCCCAAGGCCGCTGGCAGTTTGAGGAGGCGAGAGGAGCTTCAAGAGGTACGCGACGATATCGTCGCACAGTACCGAAAAATGATGGAAGGCAAGAGGCCGAGTCTTCGCCAGCCGGCGCAGCAGTTGGAGGACAGTGAATAGCATGGGGTTCAGACTACAGAATCTGCTGCAAAATGCCCATGTACTAGCAGCAGTTCATCTTTGGGATGCGATCTGTCAGTCAATATGGTCATGTTGGACCTAAGGCTATGATCTACCCGATAAAAGCTTCAATACTTCCTTCGGCCAAGACAAGTCGAGATTTGGCAATCATGAATAGTTCACAAATACCCAATCAACAGAGCCTTTCTTTTTGTACACATGAAACCGGGACTGGGGAGATTCAGTGACTGTCCCAGTGCATCTCATAAACCTAATGCCTGTCTTGAGCTGGTACGTACCCGAGGTGCCTTTTGGCTGAGTGGCTAGCCCCACATACACTTCATGGCAAACTCCCACGCCAGCCAAAGCAGCTCCCACAAATTCTTCTGGAGCCAACACGTTCGATTCTCCCCAGGCCTCGAAACACGACTTTTCATCATTTCCTCAATTGAATCCATCCCCAAGACGCACAACCAGCACGTTCAAGCTCGCACTGCAGTTCGTCCATCTTTGAAAAATCGCGGTCAATTTGCATCAGCAAATTCAGCCACTGGAAATCGCCTGGAGGCTAAATCCATCACTGGGCCGTTGCCAAAAATCCATCAGCCACTGAACAAGCCAGGCACAATTTCCTGGTTCCTACCTTCCACTCCCACTCCCACCAGAGCCTATGTATTGTACCTACTGAACCAGGCCCATCCCCCATTTCTTGCTGCAATCTACACAATCTGCCACAAGATTCGGCAGCTTCTCATTGAAGCCACTCTGGGCGAATTTTGAGAAAATCTACCCTGTTCGTCATTGGCCAGCAAATATCAAGCTGGGGATATCGACGTTGCAGCAAAGCGCACTTATGCCTTTCAGCAATCGGACAAGATGGAGCAAGGACTCGATGAGCTGATCGAGTCGCTCCTCACAAAGATTGCATTTTCTGGACTGGAAGGTTGGTCGATTCTCTTGTGGCAGTTTCGAACGCAGATCGACTAACATTATTCCAGGACTATCTGCACAGGCATTCGTAAAGGCAGTTTCATCATTCTATGGTCAGGGAGATTCTGCCAATGGCAATCAGGAGGCTTCGACCAATGCACAAATCACCGATGGCGAGATTGCTCATGCGTCCATCGTTTGGCGATGGGTCACAAAAAGGAAAGATGTCATTGTGACACCAAAGGAGGCCGAGCTGCGGCCACTGGAAGACCTGATCCCTCGGGCAAAACCACCATCATCATCCGAACCATCTACGGAGGTACCAGCAGAGCAAAGCAACAATGAAGTGGCCACGACAGCCGACTCTTCGCAGGATGAAATTCGGCTTTTTCTTTCAGAGGAACGACAATGGAGGGCTATTGCAGGTCACGGCCCCGACTACAAGCGGATTCCTGTATTCGAATGGAAAGCACTGGTCGCCATTGCTTCTGTTGGGACGACGGGCATTCTACAGGGAGACCTCACCAGATTGACTGGGCAAGACAAGCGCTCCTTGCCCACACGCACCGATGCTCTAGCACGGAAAGGATACATCATCAAGAAGCAGACCATGCTTCGAGGATGCAAGACTAGCAAGCTATGGCTAGCTCAGTTCTCCGAGAGCGTAAACATCGACGACGCCCCTCGTGGCTTACCCGACGATGTGTTGAACCTTCCCGCCGAGGAGATCACAAAGAACTGGAATCCGGTCACATTCAAGCACTACTATGACGTGGAGCCCCTGAACCACCTGGCTATCTCTCAGGCGTTCCTACTGATTCTGAAGGCCTATAGCGCAATGCGGTATTGCGATCTGCGCGGCAAGATGAAAGTCGAGGGCAATACCACTTTGATGCGTGCACTCGCCAAGTCCTCTCGCTGGTGGGCCAAGGTGGGAGTGATACGGTTCGAACCAATGCAGTCAAAGCAAAAGGCTAAGGTCTTTAAAGATTGCTTGAAGTACATCCGAGATCCGACGCCCAAGGAGTGGGTGGACTATGTGAGCACGCCAAAGGCCAACCTCAAGATCCCCTCCTCACGGCAGAGGGACAAGAAGAAACGTGGTCGATCAAAGAAGGCCGAGTCCGTGGAACTGACGCCGTCTTCCTCGCAAAAGGCTGGTAAAGCCAAGAAGCTGGCAAAGCGCCCTCCACCAAGTGCTGACATGATCAAATTGTCAGCCTGGGACCCTTACAAGCCCCTGACTACCACCTTTTACGAGATCATCAAACGGGCTGGCAAGGAGGGCACTTCAAATACCGAGCTCGGCATGTTCAATCTGGGGTGGCCCTACCGCAAGTTCATATCTACCTTGACAACATTGATCAGCTTGCCACGGTCTTTGCCCCCGCATCTACAGCCATTTGCTGTTCATTCCGACTTTGAACGAATAGGAAAGACGATGACCTACAAGTTCTACACGCCTCAAATCGAAGACGCAGTCTCACCGGAGCATCCAGTACGGTCAGTTTCTGGAGAAGATAGCACTGCACTGACGATTGACGGCGAGTCAAACACGGAAGAAAACCCCTTTCCCGACCCGCTTGCTAGCCAATTCATGAAACCCGGTGCTCGAGTAAGAGGATACCGGCCGGTTCTGGGATTCAAAGCAACTGAGAGAGTAAATCTCAAGCGTGACCACGGCGATGAAGATGAAGAAATGCCGCCCAAAAAGAAGAGAGGGAGAATTCCTACACGTGTTCATGAAGAGTCGAGCCAGCCAGATCGACCTCCAAGTCCCCCGCCACCACCGGGAGTTTACCGCGGGAAGAAGAATTCCTTGGATCCTTTCAAAAGCAAAGGTCGGCCACGGAATTCGATAGTCATGAGATTCGTGTCTCCGGCCCTACGAGATCCTGCTTTCTTCAACAAACCTCGACCAAGTGTAGGTGTCGAGGCCACGCCAGCTCCCGATGTTGCGAGTCAATCCGAAAAGGGCGCGGAAACTCCCATCACCAACGCAACACTAGTTGAGGTCGATACTCCTCCTGCTCAGCCAAAGCAGAAGCCAAGACGCGGTCGGGCTGGTGGCACCAAACAATACGTGTGCGACAAGTGTGGCCAAGGTTACAAGAACATCAACGGTCTTGAATATCACCAAAAGAAGTCACAAACAACTTGTAATCCTGATTGGCAGCCACCTCCACCACCTCCACCTCCTGCCATCACCGCTAGTGAAAGCCAGCAGCGCGACGTTGAAGGCTCCCAGAAAAGTCCTTCTCCAACAAAATCAACATCGACTCCTAAACCATCCCTTCCATCTCGACGGCCGAGATTAGCAGTGTCTGCGGTCCCCCTTCCTACCCAAAGCACCACAGGTCCTTCTCGGGGCGTCATCGTGAAACCAGTAGCAGTACATGGTGTTCTAGACGTACCAACTGCCAGTAGGGCGCGTGATGCTATTCCTTCACCACAGCGAGTTCAGACAAGAAGAGCTTCAGCAGGGAATCGACTTCCTCTCGCAGATGCATCCCCTCGTGCCAGGACTGCGGCCAGTCGAAACCTCAATGGTGCTCAGGAAATCCGTGATGCCTCGACTGCTACAGTAGGGCAAAAGCTTTACGGCAAGCACAAAGCAGACCAGGATCGAAAGAAATTCACGATCGAGCTTGTACTTCGACTTCTTGAGCAAAATGACCAGGTACTGCCAGGCGATATATCTCTGTACTGCCTCGTCGTTGCAACATGGAGCCGAGAAGTGAACTACGCTTCCGTGAACCCCCCAGAGTGGAAGCAATTTCAGAAAATGGTCAGAAGCATGGAGTTGGACCACAAGATCAGCTTTCTGCACTTTGGCAAGATCATGAATGGTTCTCTGAAGCCCTTTGCCGTCGTCCACAAGGGTTACTATGCCTCAGGCTCTGGTCTCATGCCCAGTGATATCAAGCAAAAAATTGACGAGGTCAAGAACAAGTGTGAAGAACTGTATCCGAACCCCTATATTCCCACTCGGGTATCACTTTCTGAGCACGAGATGAATATTTGCATCGAGCTCGCCAAGAAACACCACGGCCTTTCGGAGAAAGACAGCAGCAGCCTTGTGACCAATTCCCAAGTGGTCGCTGGGAAGATCTCCAGATTGGACTATGATGTGCCGGCAGCCTGGCCAGGTCCTCCGGGCGCTTCAGGACAAAGCAGAAACGGATATGCTAGCGACAATTCGGTTCGAAGCACAACAGGGCAACGTAGGAAGCGACGTCGCAGGGACCTACCCGACTTTACTAGCGATGATGAAGACGGTCGGCCTGTCTCGCGTCGCGGTAGGCTATCAGATGTTCGCTCTGGCAGCGATGCATGGGCCATCGAGATTGCTCCGCCCGGATTCACACAGGCGCTTGAAGCATCGTCCTCAATCAACTTCATCGCACCCATAAATCCAGCCACATTTGAGAGAACTGATCTCCAGACAGATGAACTATCTGAAGATGACGAAGAAGATGGAGAGGACGATGATGGTGCCTCCAATGATCACGCTACAGCAGGTCTTAACCGAGAAGATGAGGCAAGCAGTGGCGCAAGATTCACTCCCATCCATTCAATCAGGCAAACCCAGAACGGCACCTGGCCCAGCGATCTCGACTGGGCATACTTTGAGAACTACTCTGGACAAAGTTTCACGGCCGTTGGCACATTTCCAGATACCACTTGGTTTCAGCGACAAAATCTCCCCCAAAATCGCAAAGAGATTACGGGCATGGTTCAACTGAGACGCAACGCCGTGCGACGAGAATTACGCCGTTATGGAAAGTTTGGGTATCATGTCGCCGCGATTGAGGCATGGGAGCGCTCGCCCGAAGGAGTCTACCTCCAGAACCTGGGCAACATTGCACCAGACCATATCTTCATCAATCTCGATAGTGTCGAGCCAGATTTGGTGCAGCTAAAGCCCGCCATGACGGAATGGAAACACGAGTTGCAGCTTACTGTCGACAATGTACCCGAAGATATTCTGGACGCCGAGTCCGAGGACGACGATGACATTCCCGAAGAACAATCCTATGTTGTAGAAGCCCCCAGGAAGCGCGGAAAACGCGTAAAAGACGAAAACGGGCCTAGAACTCGCCGTTTTGTCAAGCGATCTCAAGGCAATTGGAAACATCGCGTTCTCTTTCCTATCACGAAGCGTGAAACTGGGCGGTGGAACAAGGAGCGAGCCGTCGGAACTTTTATTGGAAGGGAAAAAGAGACGGAGCTCGTTGTTGCCATTGTGATCATCAGAAAACTCATGGGTGGCGTCGACCGCATCACGGACTGGGGCCTGTTTCTTAAGCTGTACCCAGAATGGTCCGTTGCAGGCATCAGAAAATTCTGGATTCGAGTGACCAAGGAAAGAGCCAATTACATTGAAGCTCTGAGCCGAAAATTCGAAGTGGCATTCCTGGAGGCATATGAAAAAGGAGAAGTGGCTCCCTTGGACTACGAGGACCTTGGCAACTACAATTGGAGAGCCTTAATCGAATGGGGTATGAAGCTGAAGACACACAATGACGTCGAATTGCCAACGACGCGCGCCCAGTTTGACGCAGAGTACAGCATGACGGAGCCGAAAAAGGACGAAGAGGACTGGAGAGAACTATGGTTCCATTTTCAGACTTCGAATTGGGACCGCCTGGACGCAGCGGCCAGTCTCCCGCTCGCCTTGCCGGTTACCAAGACCACTTCCACGACCAGTCCCAGTGGCATGACCGAGGAAGATTTGCAACTGGCACGGTCATGGGTTCGGGCTCTTTGCAACAACAGCGAGCAAGCGACCGTGGGAACAGACATTCGCGAGGAATTGCTGCGGCTTGGAAACCGTGACAAGAAATCGCTGGATGACCTTCTGGAGCGAGCCGTTACGCAACTGTTAGAAAGCAAGGTCATTTCTAGGCTATTTGGCAAAGGGCTTTCACAGGTGTTCAAGATCAACAACCATCTCGAGATACGCCTCAAAAAGCAAGCGCATGCCGAAAAGTTTTCCCAGGCGGTCGCCTTCAAGGCAGAGCTAGACGAAGCATTCCTCAACGGAAAAGACATGCATATTCCCATCAACTTCAATGATGGCTCCATCATGGCCATGATCAACCTCCAGGCTTACGGCCGGGTTCGCTTCGAGGATGTCAACTTTCCCAACATACCCTTTGGTTTCGAGCCAGGAAACTACGAAGGTAGAAAGTTTTCGAAGCGTTATTACCTGTTTGAAGTCAAGGTTGTCCCAACAGACAGATACATCAGTAACAGAGACCTTCCTCTTGTCACAGGGGCAAAGAACTTGCCCGTTCCGATGAAAGGCCCTCTCGGAGAGATACCCATCTGGTGTGATTTCTTTGGCAACCTCGACCGGGCACGATGGGCGCAGTGCCTCAGCGTTGTTGCATTTGCCATGTCCGTCAAGGGCCCCATGTCCACGATTACATCCCTGGACTTGCTTCAGCCGGTGGTGGAAGTGTTTGAGGTGCAATTGATCATGAACTGGTTCGAAGGTCTGGGTCTTCTACACAGAGTGTCTGCCGGGAATGGCGTCACAGTCGGCGAGTGGTGGTGGCTTGTGGTCGGCTGTCAGGCAGACATCAAGGGAAAGGGCATCGAAGCGTGATCGCATGGCAGCGGTCCAGCGATAGAGTGCAGTAAGCAGAGAGGCTAATAGAGCGGTATAGATTATACTCGGAAGCGCCTGCAATCGAAGTGCTAGCATCTGCATGAACTTTAATATCATATATCAATTTGTACTCTCTGTTGTTGATACTTTCGTGAAGTGATGGCGATGGCTCGGTGTCATGGCTTTATTTGTATCGATTTCATCACGAGGTCAAGATCATCACGAGATGCCATGGTTCATTTTCCTCGCTATCTTTCCCCCAAGTACCACCCGACTGGGAGAGGAACGAGACGCAATTGCCTGTGATGAGGGTAAATGAGCCGATAATTGGTGATTCGCTGGTCTCTGGCGAGCGAGGAGAAGACTGTGCATCGCATGTCAATTCCTTCTGGCCATGAGAGCGATTACTGTCTAGACGCCCAAGACCCAAGGTCTTAGAAATGGATTGTCATGTCACCAGAAGTTGTGGTTGCAACATTGCTTAATAGCATGGGTCAGTTTCACTTGAAGGAAATCTTGCGATACCATGTGGACTATTATATAAGCCAGATCTAGCAGGCCCATCTACCCACGAATTGTAGAGCAAACATATATATGGCCAAAAGTGCATCTTGACTTTTATGATCCCTTTATTCCCAAGCAACCACTGTACCACAGCAGTCTTTCCAACGAGCGTCGAATGCAAGTCGGCCCAAAGAAAAGCATCCATTGGGTCGGGCTGCAATTAGGGGCAGACACGGTGCTTGCAGAGACTGGGCGGAGGACTGTCGTAGTACAAGTAACGTCGGAACCGCCAACCACAACTTGGGCTCTTGGGCGGCGGAGCAACTGCATTTGGTATAGCCACCACCATCACTCGATGCACAGCCTTGAAAGGTTTGTACACTTGTGTGCGCGCTTGGTGATAAAACCCCTACTGCTCCTTGACTGCTTCTTGGGATGTTGAATCATTCTCTCAGTCATTGAATTCTGAATCTCATTTATCCGAGGGCGAACAGGACAATGTCGGCGGTTGCTCCTTCCGATGTTGACTGGCACCCCGAGTCGTGCCAGCGTTTCGATTACGCTCAATTCTACGGGACAGACCTTGCCACATGCCGCAGTTGTGGTTCATTCGGTCTTCCGCCTGCCTCGCTACCCACGACGGTTTCGCTACCTCCGTTGCCATCGAATTCAGCTTTTCGGTTACTTCGGCTTGACCCCGGGAAGTTCGAAGAAACAGTGCGCTGCCATGTTGAGCTCAGCGACCTTGGACCCGGACCTACTTTCAACGCCATCTCATACACCTGGGCAGATGAGAGCGGAGACGATCGGAAGCTCGCAGAAATCCTACTCGACGGCAAACCATTCAAAGTCACCAGAAACTGCGATCTTGCTCTACGTCGGGTTCGACAGCGCGGCTACGCAGCTCCGGTTTGGATCGATGCTATCTGCATTGACCAGAGTGACGACATGGAACGGGGACATCAAGTCAGACTCATGCCGAAAATATATGAACAAGCAACTAAGGTTCTCATGTATATTGGAGAGCACGACAACAATAGCCGCGAATTGTTTGAACGCTTCGAAATTTTTCTCATCGCAGTCAATAAGTCTGAAGGGAGCAAGAAAATATCACACAGTGACGGTGAAGCGATCTGGAAGGCACTCAAGGAGCGAAACTATTTCAGTCGGCTATGGATTCTCCAGGAAATCGCTTTGGCAAGGCAGGCTGAAGTACTCTGCGGCGAGAGCTCTCTTGAGTGGAAACACATCATCGATCATGGCCTGGGCGAGCACCGAGTCCAATCAAGTTTGAAAGACTCAGTTCTTTGGTTTAATCGTTCCAACGTCGCGGTACCCGGTCAAGAATTGCTTGTCTTGGATCGGGGAAGACATGCACTCTGCAAAGATCCGAGGGACAAGGTATATGGCCTGCTAGGACTCCTACCGGGCCGCTATATTGGCCCCATCGGCGCCGACTACTCGGTCTTAGTACAACAGTTGTACACGTCACTCGCATTAGAACTATCCCGGCTTCATGGATGGTTCGCTGTGCTTTCCCGAGCTGGCTCGAGGTATCGAAACCTGGACTCACTGCCATCCTGGGTTCCAGACTGGACCTGTGTGGCTGATAATTACTGGAACTCAGATAGGATTACACGCCCTGCATGCATAATGAGTGACAGCGTCATTGTGTCGAATAACACGATCCGCTTAAATCTCCTCCAGAGTCCTACTGCTGATGATCAATGGTTCTTATCTAACTCGCCAGATCAAATAGCTGGCATATATCTGTAGCATGAAAAGGGAGGATTTCTCGATAAACTGTTGGGGTTCCTGACAAGTGCAAGCTGGTGGGAACATCATGAAGGATCGAGTAGAAAGTTTCTCGAGCAGCAACCTTCCATTATGCGAAGGAACTCCGGTGTATGTCTAATCCTACGGTCATCACAATCGCCACAAAGCCAGAATCAAGACCCCGGATGTCAAAACAAAGTATTACACGAAATTCTCACAAAATACGTGAATACTTTTCCTATTGAGCAGAACATTTTTCCGCCATTGATGGCAGCCGAGTTGAAGCAAATGTAAGTGACTTTGACAAACCATTCAGCCAGTATCTTTTCAAACTGACTTGTGCTATAGCATACGCACGAGGTTCGATCCTCTGTTGGTCAAAAAGTGGCTCGGGCCTAAACGTGATGAGTCAAGGTCGGACATCTTGGGCGCGCTTCGGGAAGCGTACTGGGAAACCCACAGGGATGCGTCCCGTGAGTGGACTTTGCAGGCTGAAAGCTTATGGGCGGAAAAGTACAAAGAAGAGAATGGAATATTGGAATCATGGCGGAGGAAGACGACAGAGGAATTGGAAAGTAAAGTATCAAATGACTGGTTCTGGTCCATGCCCGAGAACGCAGATGCGAAGAAAGAGTACTTGGAAACGAAACTGAAAGAGCAAGAGGTTGACTTTGAGATGAACGACTTATTCTGGAGACTGGTCGTGCGAAGGTGTGCTGCAAGAGCACAGCTTGTTGACATAGTATAGGGACTGGATAGAATCACCTATATCCAGTGTCTGCTCGACCGAGACATGCGCATCATGATCGTTCGCATTTCCTAGAAGACATTTTCAACATTTTGTTCCTTCTTTTCAAATATATTTAGCGTGTGATCTGAAGAGAGCGTTTTAAGAAACAACAAGCTCATGTAAGTAGTCCGTCTTCAACAGATATGTCGGATTCACATTGTTTTGGCTCTCTTCAGCTGGCGAGGCGTGGCGACTGCTCAACATTGGCTATATCAAACGCCTGCGAGACACAGGTACTTGGTTCCTATTGGACACATTCGATCCACATGATCTGAGGTTCCGCGTGGCCAAGATGCTGCCTGTGTTCCCAAAAGATAACCTCGCGACTACACTACGTCGAATCTGGCGAGACTCATATAGACCATCGACCCACAGTCTTATAATGGTAAGCGACAACCTTATATCTACGGTTCGTCTTTCCGACATCGACTGGCATGATTCCTCGGAATGCCGCCGTTTCGACTATGCCGACATGGACGCCGACTGGGCCACGTGCCTCAGCTGCGGCTCGTCCGGCCACAAGCCCGTGTCGCTGCCGCCTCTCCCGTCGGACTCGTCCCTCCGTCTGCTCTGGCTGCTGCCGGGATCAGGAGACCCTGACGACCCCGTGCGGTGCAACATGCACGTCGAGGACCTGCGGCATGAGCCCATCTTCAGCGCCGTGTCGTACACGTGGGCCGACGAGGACGGCGACGACCGCCAGGTAGCGACCATCACGATTGATGGCCGCCCGCTGAAGGTGACGCGCAACTGCGACGCCGCGCTGCGCCGGGTCTGCCAAGGCGGCGGGGCGTCGCAATTCGTTTGGATCGACGCCGTGTGTATCGACCAGGGAAACGACGCCGAGCGCGGCCACCAGGTCAAATTGATGCCGCAGATCTACCACCAGGCCACGCACGTATACATGTACGTCGGCGAGCACAGCGACGAGAGCCGCAGGCTGTTCAGGGACCACGCGGTCTCATCGAGGGCGGCTGCCGCCGACGACAATGACGAGGAAGGCAGGACTCACCTCCGAAAACAGGGCAGGGCCGTGTGGGAGTCCCTCAAGGCGCGGCGGTATTTCACGCGGCTGTGGATCCTGCAGGAGATCGCCCTGGCCCGGGACGCCGTCGTGCTCTGCGGCGAGGGCCGGCTGCCCTGGACGGACGTGACGGCGTCGTTCCCGCACCGGTTCAAGTTCGACGCCGACTGGCAGGATGCGGTGCTCTGGTTCGACCGGTCGCTGTGCCTGGGCGCACCGGACGCGGAATTGGCGCTGCTCGACGGCGGCCGCCGCGCCGACGCCAAGGACCCCCGAGACAAGGTATACGGGCTGCTCGGCTTGCTGCCGGGCCGGCGCATTGGCAGCGTCGTCGCAGACTACACCGTGTCCGCGCCGCGGCTGTATGCGGAGGTTGCGGTGCAGCTCGCGGAGCTTCACGGCTGGCGGGCCGTGCTCGTCAGGGCCGGGACGAAACATCAGACCCTGGCTGGGCTGCCGTCCTGGGCACCGGACTGGAGCTTCAGGGGGGAGGGTTACTGGGAGAGCGTCAATACGCCAATGGGGCTTTACAAGACGCAGGACGTTGTCGTCTCTGGGGATACCATTCGGCTCAAGCTGATTCGGTATCACGGGGACACGGGATTGCTGACTCGATGGGCCATTCCCAACGCGCAAGATGGCGACATGGCCGACGTCCACCTCATGTTTGATACCGGCAATCATGGACCCCTGGCGACCCTCTACAATGTACCGGACCAGATGTATAATCTGTGTCTAGAGCTTGGGCCGCGCAAGTCCCCAGAGAATCCGGCCAGGGCCCTGTATGAATCGACGGCAGAGTCTGGCATGCTTCACCTGCCCATTGAGCGGGGATTATTCTTCCCTATGATGATTGGCAAGATACGGGCCATGTAAGCTGACCTTATCTTGTGCTGTTCTGTACATCACATGTGACCCCTTGAGCAAGCATTGACCATTATCTGCTATCCAGCACAATGCACGCGCTCGATCCTTTGGGAGTACAAGTCTCGGCCACATATGAAGACTACCCAAAGACGATCATAGACGTGCTTCGGAGCGAGTATGAGAGGCTCCGCGACGAGGATTCCGTCGAGGCCTGGGTCTGCCATGCCGAAGACTTGTGGGCCAGGAAATATCCGATAGGGTCGATGTCCAGAATGCGTCTTTCCGCCGACGCCTTCGAGGCGAATGACTTGTTTTGGAGGTTGCTCGTGCGGCGATTCGCTGTGCGAGCAGAAATGGTCGACATTGTGTGACACTCGGTAAGCAAATATCGGAAGTAAAGGCGAATCCACGTAAGCAATCCGTTTCCAAGACAATATGCAGGACGCACATTGTTCTGACCCTTTTTAGCGGGCGAGGGTATTAACAACTATCTCTATGGAATGTCTATCGCAGAAATTTGAAAACATCTCAAGGTCTCTTCTTTTTGTTTCTATCGCTTACTTGCTGCGCTTGTAGATCTTGTTGAGGAAAGTCTCAAAGACGGACTTCTTAAGCCCCTCGTTCTCGTCAATCTTGGCGATGCTGTCCTTGATCTCGCCGACGACCTTCTCCTCGTAGGCGTAGTACTTGTTCTTGAGGTCCAGCTCGTTGTAGAGCTCCTTGACCTTGGCGACGTCGGCCTCGTCCTTCTTGCCGTAGTGGTTTTCAAGGACCTTGCGCTGCTCGGGGGTGACAATCTTGAGGGCCTGGTTGACGAGCCACGAGCACTTGTTGTCCTGGATGTCGGTGCCGTCCTTGCCGATGACGTCCTTGGTGCCGAAGAAGCAGTCGAGGAAGTCGTCCTGGACCTGGAAGTACTCTCCCATGGCGATCAGGATGTCCTCGGCCTGCTTGAGGTTCTTGGGCGTGGCAATGTCCAGGTAGTGCAGGGCCAGGGCGACGGGCAGGTAGAAGCTGTAGTAGGCCGTCTTGTAGACGACAATGTGCGTGTACTTGTCGAGGCTGTAGTTGTCCAGGTTGGGGCGTCCCTCGGGGGCCGTCAATAGGTCGCACAGCTGGCCGATCTCGGTCTGCCACGAGGTCTCGTGGAAGAGCTCGACCATGTCAATGTAGGCGGGGTGGGCCCGGAAGTACTGCTTCAGCAGCACGTAGATGGCCGACTCGAGCATGAAGGCATCGTTGATGGCGACCATGCCGACGTCCTCCTGGCGGTACCAGCAGGGCTCGCCTCTGCGGGTGATGCTGCTGTCCATGATGTCGTCGGACACGAGGAAAAAAGCCTGGAGCAGCTCAATCAACCAGCCGAGGATGGCCGTCGACTCGTACTCCTCGCCGGTCAGTTCCCTGTTGAGGAGCTGCTCGGTCGAGTCGGGCACCGACATTCCACGGTTGCATTTTCCACCCAGCGTGTTTGCTCTCAGGGACTGTAGGCATGTTAGAAGAAGAGATACAGATGGTGTTGTGAGCACGGCAACGAGGATATGCCGTGACCAGAAAAGGATGACAGGATATACCGACCTTTTCAAAGTATGTGAGGTACTCGGCAGGCAGCTTGTACTTCTTGGCGTGACCAAGAATCTGCTCAATGAGGGTGTTCTTGAAGACATTCTCAAACTTCTCATAAGCCACCTGCTTGTCCGACTTTTCCTGAGTGGCAGACATGATGAAGGGTAGAAAGTGGTCTGTGAAGAGGAGCCCAATTAGACTTGTCGACGACGACGCACAATGTATATAAAGCAGGAAAGAAGCAACAAACAGTTCTTTCGGGGAATGTGCAAGAGGAACGCGGCAAAGAGGGTAGTAATATCAATTGACCGACTTCTCCTGAGATTTGATGGGCGAGTAGCACGGAAAGCAGTCAGTTAACGGCTATTTCCTACAAAGGCCAGCGCCGGTCCGATCTGTCAATCAGCCAGCCAGTAACCAGCCAGGGGTTCAAAATGTTCCACACGCTTTTTGGCGGGGGTTTCTGGTCCCCCAAAGGCTGACTTGGCCCAATCCAGTAAAGCCCGGACCAGTTAAAAGCGGAACGTGAGCGGTTAGCGCATCTCGTTGGAGGGTTGCTTGGGTTGCTTTTTGGCTTTAGCGGAGTTTGTTTACTTGCTGAGGCTCTGAGCTGACAATTTTGGCGGGGTCCAGAGCTGTTCAGTCGCGCTTGGGGACGAGAGAGCTTCATTTGGTGGCGCCGCATATCTCGGAGACCATCATGTCGCATCAACGACAAACATTTGCGCGCACTTGTCCCATTCGCTGAGCTTTCGAAACATTAAGGTCGCATCACCTGTATTGCCGATCAGTGCTCAGCCTCTACCGCCACGGAACTGCCGACTGAACCCGAGTGTCTCTTCGGCCGTGAATGGAAAGCCATCAGCTACCTGCGAGGCCAACAGCCCTGTATCGGGAGTCGTGTGCTACTGCAACTGCGCGGGTCTGCAGATGGTAGCGTGGAGCAAACATCAAGTCGTCTATCTGCCTGAGCTCTTGCTTCAACATGGCGCTGAATAGTAGAGAGACATCCCAGCTTCGGGGCGCACTCCAAGAGGCCGTGATCAAATGCTCCGAGAGATGTCTCTACCAGTCGGCCAAGTGGTAAGTCGGACAACCATACCACTTCCTCGAAAGAGATCGCTGACGCTCATCTCTAGGGCCGGCGAGCTCCTCAATGCGATTCCAGAGCCCGAAATAGACCCAGACACCTCGCAGTTCTCGGATAACAGCATATTCCCTCCCACCATCATTGCTCAGAATGCCGATCCCCAAGAGGCGATCCTCGAGGCCAAAGAGTTCAACAAGTACTTGATGGCCAAGTCCTTCTTTGAATGCCGCGAGTTCGACCGATGCGCCGCCGTCTTTCTCCCCGAGTCCGTGCTGTCTGGTATTGTCACTGCCTCAGAACCCAATCCGAATCCAAAGGGCAAAGGCAAGGCAAAGGCGACAGCCACACCTTCGAGATCTCACGGTACCCCCAAACTTCCTGATATCAGCCAGAGGAGCTTGTTCTTGGCACTATACGCCAAGTACTTGTCTGGCGAGAAGCGTAAAGACGAGGAATCGGAAATGGTTATGGGCCCTCAGGATCTTGGACTTTGTGTAAACAAGCAATTGATCACCATTAGCCGGTACCTCGAGGCCTGGTTCGAACAACGAAAGGACGAGGATGGCGAGGATGTAGACGGCCAGGGATGGTTGGAATATCTGTAAAGACGACCTCGATCCGTTCTTCCTCCCAGATGACTGACCTATCACTAGATATGGCATGGTGCTCGCAAAGCAGAAAATCGAAGACCTAGCTCTTTACTGGCTGGTTCGGAGCGTCCACCTGTTTCCAATGAACTGGGGGTGTTGGCTTGAGATTACCTCGCTCATCTCGCGCGTCGAAGATGTAAGCTCTTAGCACCTGACCTTTACGATCACGACTGACTTTGACTAGTTGAACCGCCTGATGCAGCGGTTACCTCAGAACATCGTATCCTTCATGTTCCATATATATGCAAGCCTCGAGCTGTATCAGCATGACGGCAACCTTGCGAGTTCACTGGATCAGTTGTTGACCATTTTCCCGGCTTCTTCGTTCTTGATGACCTGCGACGCACTTCTTTCATACCACGCCAAGGACTTTGTGGCAGCAGAGCAAGCTTTCAGCCGGTTGCTGTCATTACACCCCCATCGGCTGGACTCTTTGGATCATTACTCCAACATCTTATACGTGATCAATGCACGTCCAAAACTTGCTTTCCTCGCGCACGTTTGCTCAAGCATTGACAAGTTCCGGCCCGAGTCGTGTGTAGTAATAGGTAATTACTACTCGCTCCTATCATTGCACGAAAAGGCAGTGCAATATTTCCGACGTGCCTTGACACTCGATCGGTCATGCCTCTCCGCCTGGACGCTCATGGGCCATGAGTATGTCGAACTCAAGAATACCCACGCCGCTATCGAATCCTATCGCCGTGCGGTCGACGTCAACCGACGGGACTACAGAGCCTGGTATGGTCTTGGGCAGACATATGAAGTGCTGGAAATGCACGCTTATGCCTTGTGGTATTACAAAAAGGCTGCCGGCCTGAGGCCATGGGATGGGAAGATGTGGATGGCCGTTGGTTCGTGCTTACAACGGATGGGCAGAAACCTTGACGGTATCAAAGCCTTGAAACGTGCTCTACTAGCCGAGAGTTATTACGACACAGGAAGCAGCTTCGGAAGCGCTGGCAGTATGGCTGGCGGGCTCCGTGGCGCACACATGGACCCGGACATTCTTCTGCAGATCGCAACCATGTACGAGGGTCTGGAAGAGGAGGAAGAAGCAAAGGCATACATGGAATTGTGTGTAGCACAGGAGGAGGGAACAGCCAACACCAACGTTGCAGAGAGCATTGCGATACACAATGACGATGGCTCGGATGATGGCGGAGACCACGCCGGGCCATCAGGAGATGGAGGCAGCAGGGAAGGAACAGGCGTTACTCAGGCGACCAGCAAAGCTCGCATGTGGCTTGCTCGATTTGCCATGCGCAACGAAGATTACGATTCAGCCAACAGGCTGGCCAACGAGCTGTGTCAGGACGGCGTCGAGGTGGAAGAGGCCAAGGCACTGATAAGAGAGGTGCGGTCGAGACTGGATGCCGGCAGGAATACGCGAGGACTGCTACCTGACCCGAACGAATAAATGGCCACATCAGGTACTGTGACGACGTGACTGGACGAATTCACGATGTTCTTTGGGATGGATACAAGTATATGTTTTGGGATGTTCGCGCTCGGCTGCACATGGTGCGACACGAGGAATTTACAGCATGGCGTTTTCGTATAGAGAAGCATAGGCATGGCATCAGCGCGTGGCGTCTTGGTATTTCACCCACGCGCCACACTTTGGGAGACCGGCCAACAGAAATGGCGACTCCATGTGGATGGTGCTTGAGATCTCACACATAGTCTAGATCCGAGGGATGACCTCTGTAAGCAAGATTTAGCGAGATCATTGAACAGGCAGAGAAAAAAAGAAATGAATCACGCACTCAGCCTCATGAAGATGCAACGGCCCATGGCAATGACCACTGCCAGATCTATCCAAATTCCCAAGTGGCACACAAAACCTTGAGATTGGAGGGCTCCTGGTCTGTCTTGAACGATAACCATAAAATCCGTCCTCCCCAAGCCCCGAATTTCATCCAGGAACAAGAAACAAAAAAGGCTAAAAACGCAACGCCCAGCAACGGACGAGACCCCGGGTCTCCACAACAGTTATGTAGCGGCGTAACAAGCGACCAGGTAACACTAGAAAACAACCACAATGTTGCCATCGCGACGTTTCTGGTTACTAATAATTCGCCCATTCTCTTATGACATCAATAGCCAGAGAGACAGACGCCTTGCTTGCTCTTGTCAATCATTGAGATCGACAGTGGTAAGAGGAAATCCTCGTTGTAGGTAACATCCCAGTTACGGTCGGCCCCGCCGCATGAGAAAACAATACGAGATGCTAGGACCAGGGTCGGCAACAAGTTGTGGTTCGAGGTAACGGGAGCTTATTTTTAGAGGTGCCTCACTTACCTTACCAACTAGCTACGTAGCCGACATGTCAAATCTCAAATGATCACCAGCTAATTGCGTTGTCATGGTTATTGGAAAAAATGATGGCCTCAGCAGAATACTCCGTACCTACTTTGGCACTATCGAAATTTCATGTCCGGCTGGTGAGTCCGTGTGATTATGAAAGAGTAGCATCAGATGGGGAGATCCAGAACAAAAGCGAGTGCCGAATAATATCAATGTATTAGCTAGCCATCTCATCTTCCATGAGTAGCGTTTGGTGTTGAGCGTGTGCACCGACCAAGGTCGGTTCGATTAGTCTGATAGTATTATACATTCCTGATTTGCAGCCATATAAGTCCCTTTCGCATCTTCTCTTCGTCAATCTCGTCCAAAAAGTGTCGTGACATGTATCTCCTGCTAGAGCTCAAATCACCGTGTAGAAGTCATTGTAAAACATGTCCGTCCAAAGATCATTCGTGTCTCAAAATTTCAGAGTCTTCTCGTCAATAACCACCGTCGTTGCTTGCGTTGTTGTCTGGCTCGCCTCCATGACGATCAAGCAGCAAGGCATCCGAAATAACTCCAACCTGCAGAATCAGTACAGCAAAAACAACAGCAGCCAGACCAACAAGACCGATCGGTCCAGCCTTGGCAGCAGCACCAGTAGGAACGGTGATTGGGTGTGGAGGGCTTGGCCCGACCGGAGTCTTATTAGGGTTGTGGGCAGAATACGAGCCTGTGCCGAAGACGTAGGAGGCCGAGTGACTGGCGGTGACTGGCGTCGTACCGGAGATGTAGGTCGTTGCCGGAGGTGTGTAGATAACGACGGTGCTGTGGCTGCCGTGAGTTGGGAACATCTGAGGATCCGTGCTCGTGATGGTCAATCCACTTCCGCCGGTGCCAGTAGTAGTATAGCTGGGGTCCTCGTCGCAGTACACGGTAGTAGTGATGGCGGTCGGCTGCGAGACAGAAATAGTACAGGGGCAGTCTGTCAATTACTTGGTTATTCCCTGGTAACGAGGTGTGCAGTGATTTGAGGAAAGGGGTTCTTACTGGTGATGGTCAAGGTCGTCTCCTCAGTGGCCGTGTACGTTACATCAGAAAATGCAAAGGTCGTGGGAGACTGTGTTTCAATTGGTGTCAATATCAATACAGCGTTGTAGGTCAATTCAACGAACGTACTGGGCAGTAGGTGGTGTAAGCGGTAGTGACCACGGTAGTCCAGTAGGCACCTGTCTCGGTCCATGCATTCACCATGGTGAACAGGCCGACGAACAGGCCCAGGGTCTGAAGCAGCTTCATCGTGAGAAGTCGTAGGAAGTGACAGCTGGCTTTGCTTGAGTGATTGTATGATGGATGCTTGGTGTTGCTTGCAGGAAGCTTTAGCTGTGATGGATCTTAACGCGAACGAGTGAGCGAGAATCCTATCTGATGTGGTGTTGAGACTCAAGTTTGATGAGTTGAAAAGTAGGAGATCAACCTGGCGGCTACCTTTAATGTCAAATTTGGTGGGCATTTTCTTTGGCAGTCGCATTGCATCAGTCAACGAGTGCGGGAAGGTGCGAATGTGAGTTGCGACTGCCTCGCATCCTGTCACGGATACCGGCCACATACACACGTGAGCATGGAATGGCGGGTAGGTAACATTGAACGCTGTGCCTTGCTAATATGGCAATTTCGAAATTGCACACGGCTCGATCTACATGTGTTTATAGCCTTAGTCATCCTTGATATTTTCTCCGTATCTAAAGTTGCTTTATAGTTGTTGTAAATATTGTGCGCGGCTGGGCTGAACACGAATTGACTAATGGTTCGTCTCCACGGGCTATGCCTAGCAATTAGTTGTATCAATTACGGCAACGGCATTACAAAACGACGACGTGAGCCTCGCTTGATATCAGAGTATTGTGAAGAAGTTTCTTGCTCTTCCTTCTGTGATCTCATACTCTACACAGTCCGTTGACTACCAGGTTCACTTCTGTGTCAGACTATCGTGTCGGTTGTGCTAAGTTCAATTGACCACTGTCGCTAATCATACTATGGGTTTACTTGTTTGCTTCTTGCAAGAAATACTGTAGCTCTTCGGAATAGACTTGACTTCCGCTTACAAGTTGTTGTGGCGATGTCTTGTGTCAAATGCTAGATTGACTGAAGATCCGGCTGAAGCAGGGGCCACTTACAAGCTGATCATATTGCAGCCCGTCATCCGTATTGCAGATACCTACTGTACGAGGACAACCTGGTCGGAGCTGGCGACATTAACACCATCTCCAGTCTGGGAACTCCGAAGTAGTTTGTCCAAGTCTGTTGACCTAGGTCATCTCATGAATCTGAATTGGGAGGCAATGAGAGTTGGAACTAATGTCAGGAACAGGAGAAGAACCCAAGTTCTGTGAAGCGGCCGCATGCAGAGAAGATTCCAAGCACTCGCGGCTAGAACAACCAAAAACATTCATCCACGTTTTCTAGTACAAACAGCTTAAGCATATTTGATAGTTCTCACTCAAAAGTCAAACAACCTTAAAATGATTCTGTATTGCTGAAAGGGGAATCCCACATGGCGAATCCGTCTTGAATGGTATTGTGCGAGTAAAAAGGTGGTAGCACTACGGAAGGTACCGACGGTCGTGATGGAGGTGTGGGCCCAGACTCTAGGCTCTAATTGACTCGCCGCTATGGCTAAAAGAGTCAGCAACAACCGGACGGACGAACATCGATCGAAAATACAGACGAAAAACTCTTCTTTCGGCAGTCAGATTCAGCATCTGGCCCTTTTTCGTTTGCCGTTAGGCACCAACCGTTGATGACGGATTCATGTTTTGACAAATTTGGTATCGGCTAAGCTCGGTTCGCCAGGTTGCCCGTACAGAATTATATGTACACCACTAGCAAGAGGGGTCCAGCCTGCGACTACAGCACACTACGCCATTGTTTTTCACGACTACTACTGTGGCCCACGACACCGTCAATTTTGCCACGGAGGCTTGGAAGAACACTCGGCAACCAGCCGACCACCTGCTGCCGAAGGAAAACGCCGCAGACGAATCGCTGTGTTGGGCTGCAACCGTTTGCACGCCTGTCGATTCTTTGACCATTTCCACAGAATGGCAGCTAGCCGATAACAAAGTTTGGGGCCTCAGCCGCCTCACAATGTTGTGACCATTTGCTGGCACTGACTTGCCAATTCCACCAGGTCCTCCAGCCAACCGCCACTAGCAGTATACCGACCATTGACTATATCGATCTACGTTCTGGATATACCCAAGTCAACGCTGTTCAGAGCCTCAAATCTCGTCATCTCATCGGCCTTGCCAGCACTACTACGTCACATGAAATGTACCGACCGCAAACTGACTGTTGACCGCCAGAGTACCTAGGTAGTCGATGTCAGCCGTATGTCATCATCCAGTGCAGGGTATTTTGCGAAGACTGCGGTGGGATAATAGACCCGACCAAGCCGATGAATCATAGAAACTCTATTGGAAAATCACTCACACATGTCACGGCGGGTATCGTCACGTCTGGCCAAGTCACATATATGCATGGTTGTTCCACTACATGGACTATTGACGATGTACCATGAGTATGTCGTTTGTGTCAGCCTATGACAGAGAGAGTTGCAAATACACTCAATGCCAAGCTTCGCACTACGTATACTAACTACTGCCTCTCGCAAGAGACACTCCGACAGCCCAGCAATCCACTTACCATATGGCATGTGCCAGCAGCCAATGTACGACCGATCGACATCCGAGAGGCGGGGAAGCAATGGCCGTCGGACCGATGAAGCAAAGAAAAGAGTTGAAAATTCTTTGCAAAAGCTGGCACTGATACGTTGCAGGAAACATCCTAACCATGCACCTGAAGCGGCCAGTTCTAGGCTCTGTGTCAAGCTCACCATCCATGTTAACGAGGCATACCATGGTGACGATCTTTTTCCTTCTGCAATGTTCGCCCGTGGCACCCGGGATTCCGGTAGAGTCGTGTGAGCCTTGACGAACCCACACTCCTCCATCAAGCCGGGCCCGCTCTTATACTCTGTTTGTATGACCCGTTTGTCCATACGTAGATCATCACCCACTGTTTAACTGTTGAGCAGCCACTGCGAGAAGGATGATTCCAATCAGCGACCTCAGGCTCGAACCAGAATATGCTGTGCATTAGAGAGTCGACAGTATTTCCATGTGGCTTCTGGCTCGAGTCCAACACCTCATAGCGCATCGATCTTGCATCACTACCGAAAGGGGCGTACCAGAGAGTAGGTAGGAGCCGCGGTTCGTTGGAACTTTGATCAATATGTCAGGCGCATGGAAGCCAACAGGAAGCAGTAAGCAAGGTACTGTACAGCAAACATGAACCTACCTAGCTGCTGGGACGGCAGTTTTCCACTGGGACAGTTTTCCACCTCTGCGCTGGCACACACACACATTGACACGCTCTGTCGTGTGCTAAGGCTGCAGGTCGACGAGCATTGTTGCAGGTACCTGTCGATCTCATGTCTGGGACATGGCACCAGTGTTCGGCGCCTGGCAAACCTGGAGTTCTGGACGCCGGCGTGCCTTGGTTTCCCGGCTTGGCGCTGGACCGGTTGAACTTGGCAGGGAGACCGGGCCAATCGGGGGTTGCGGGGAGCCCTCTCTTGCACTAATTGTGAAGAGGGAAAAAAAAAGTTTGCACAGGTCTTCTCCTCACCGAGACTCCATCGCACTCGTCAGAGAAATCCAACAAGAACAAATGTCGCACGACATGTCATAAGTACGCATTTGTCGCTGCTTTATGCTGCTGCATCCCATATCACTGCTACCTGATTTGTTCATAACTGTACATTTTTGTACAAGCGCCTGCAGGTGATTCGCCAAGGTCTTTCCAAGAACCGACTAGTTACGTGTCGCACCGAGATGCGGCATGCGACCTCTTGAACCCATCGCTGATTGAGAATTTTTTTCTCTCTCTCTCACCTGCAGGAAGCAAGGAACAGAAACCAAAAGAAGAAACAAAACTAAGAAAATCCAGTTTTCCTGATGCAGAATGAAACGAGGGAGGGACGCCAGTGGCTGGCAGCAGGTTGGTAGGAGCGAACAGCGGGAGCTTTTTGCCTGACGTGAGCTTATTGTTGCAGTTGATGACTCTCAAGTGCTGTCCGTCAGCAAGAAAGCAAGACACACCCGGCCATCCATCACACCGACACCGCCGCCGAGGAACCGACTGAGATGGAAATTGCTACAGAACTGACAGCCACGCGCCATCTCTTTATGTCCGAAGCTTCAAGCACCTTACCCTGTCGACGAGATGAAGTTCATTTCATTGTGCAATTTTGCAATTTTGCAGCTGGCGATGTAATCACCACCGTCGAAAGCCCGACTGTCAGCGAGAGGCGAAGCGGGCAGGCCGGTGGGAATTGAAGTGCAGGCAGCGTCATCAGCGACCCCCGTTTTTGCGCCTATGCGCCTTTGCGGACGCGCGTAGTGGTTCAGCGGGACGCCCACGCCCGGCCACGAGGGTGTCAGTGTGCCCTATTGGCCCGGCGACATGTGCTGTTCGACAGACAGCATCCACAGGCTACAGGCTACATGTACACACGCTACAGCATGGCATCTGAGCTGCATCCCAGGCCTGCGGAATTGTCTGATCAGGTACCCGGACCGCTAGGCATGCCAGGAACAGCGTCCGTCTGGCCAATGAGATGACTGCCCTGACCTATACACACGCCTCCCTGGTCGCCACTAGAAGTTCCTTTACCCAGTAGATCCCGACCGGTCATTTTGGGTTGTGTGGGCCTCTCAGGCCCTGAGGGGCCAGTTGAGGGGCGGGCGTTTCTTGGCCACGAGTAGCCACGAGCCCTTCTAAATCTAGGCCTGCAAATCCTGAGCCCTGAGCCGTGTCTGGTGCTCTGTACCTGACCCGGCCCTCTGTCTTGCGGGCGGAAATATCCTCTCCAGTGCCCATACCCAACGGGGCTGTCCTGGGATAACGTTCAGCCTTGAAGCACAATCGATCGATCTCCGATGCACGCTTCGGCCATTTGCAGTCATCTATCATCGTCTTTCGAGGGTCCTGTTTTCCAGAGTGGCAACTGCCCGACTCTTTGGGGGAGCCCGCCCAACGTCGCAGCGCTATAACGTTGCCGGTTTCGTTTCCAGGAAACACTTGGAAGTCATCCTGGCCCAAGGGGAAACATTAAACAGCGAGGCAGTGCACCAACTTTCCATTTCCGGATCGGATAGCTTCCAGACCTTCCAGCGCCATCCTTGGGCGTGGGCCAGAGCGGAAGGTGTGGGACCCCGTAGTGTGGTGTCGTGTCGTGCGTTGTGTGTACGTAGGAGGAGGAGGTTTTGCCAGATGGCCCCCCGAGGCCCCTGGTGGCTTCAGCTCTTGATTCAACGTCCGACCCCTGACTACCTACCCGCTGCCCTGAGTCGGGTCGGGTCAAGAGCCATCAGTCAGTCAAACAGTCAGCATGCCTTTTCATCCCTACTCCATGTAGTGTACACACCACGACACATACACACGCCTACACTACACACTAGTCTCGTTGTCGGGCACCATCCCACTTGGACCAGTCGCTCGTGCTACGCTACGTACTCCGTCCTTACTATGTGGTCCTTTGCCGGGCGTGCCCACTAGGATACATCCACTACCTGGCTATTCGAGACTGATGGGATGGATCCCGTCCCTGGCTAACCAGATGGTGGTGGTGGTGGTGGGCTTGCTCCTCTCGTTCGTTTTCTCTGTTCGCTTCTCTTGTATAAATCTCGCGTGTCACCCTCGTCTTCGAGTATAATCTTTTTTGCTGTTCATCTGCGTATCCAGTCCTTCTTTGACAATACTCACTATAGTCTCTCTCCTTTGACTAAGTGATTCATTCATTGAACAAGCATTCTTTTTTGCTTCATACAATCTTTCACAACGAAGAGTATATTCTCTCTCAATCTCACACAACTACCAGCCTGGTGCAGTTCAGTCACACAAGCTATTCAGCAACATTCTAAGACAACAAGCATATCGCCGCTTTCAGCCATATATACTTTTGGCACTTCCCGTCTCACCTAGACATACATACATATCGACTTCTTCCCACTTTTAAGTCCACACAGACAAACTATTCAAGATGGGTTTCTTCACCAAGATCGCTGCCCTGGCCGTCGTCGCCGGCGCCGTTGCCAGAGCCGCCAACACCGTCACCTTTGTCAGCCTCGACAGCACCAACCGCAAGGTCATCTTCACCCCCAGCGAGGGCCACTCCGAGCTCGACTCGATCGAGGTCGCCGGCGAGGCCACCGAGGTTGCCACCTTCCCCGAGGGCTGGATTGGCAACTGGTACTCCGTCTCCGAGGATGCCGACAACACCAGCGGTATGCTGGGCGAGGTGACCTTCCAGGGCTGGAACGGCATCACCTACTTTGATGTCTCTGCCATTGTCAACGCCGAGGACCTGGACGGTGTCCACGAGATGTGGCCTGCCAGCGAGAACTCCGTCCTCACCAAGACCCTCATGTCCGGCTGCTCCATCTTCCCCTGCAACACTGCCTACTACCTTCCCGACGACGTCCAGACCGTCACTACCGAGGAGACCGAGCTGTACTGCTCCCTCGGCAGCCAGGCGTCCAACTCGACCACCAAGCGTGATGCCAACAAGGTCGTCGCCCGCAACTTTGTGCTTGGCAAGTTCAACTAAGGTACCAACCCATCATCGAGCCTCGTCCTGGCCCTTTTTCAGATTAAGACGACGTACTGCGCGCAGAGCGCTGCAAACGATGACGATTATTACGAACAAATCTGGTTTCCTGAGCGAACAATTATAAACAAAGATACCCCCGTATCCTCCATTCATGACCCCGCCTAGCGCGCTTGGGTACGGTTTTTTATACCAAACGGTATCGGTGTTTACGGAACAACAAAAAGGCTTATATAGAATTGGGAGGGACAATTGGTGTTTAGGCAAAACAAGCTTCGCTTCCGCAAGAGAAGGGGAAGATGAGAGCCCCAGTTTGGGAGGCTCTCGGGCGTTTTTACCAAGTGTGGTCTTTTTCTTTTTTCACCCTTTTTCTTTTTTATACCTTCTCTCCCTCTGGGGGACTTTCTTACCACATTCTACACTATCTTTAAAGCTATTTAGACCTTGATCTTCTTGTAGATACTTTCAGACCATAATACACACACTTGTCAGATACCATACTGTTCTTTTCCTGTGCCAATGCCTAGCACACTTTGAATTCGCAATCTAATGTCCTTGAAAGCAACAGCGCCTTTCCTACCGTCGCCATGAACAGATGCGTGGGAATTAAGCTTGCATTGTCCTGCGATTCCTTAGCCATTCAAGGCGACATGATATGATTCGAGTCGTGGAGGCGGGTACAAAAAATTGCTATGGCTAGTTCGACCGTCTCAACTTTTACGTCCTTGGTGGTTTCACCCAGATGGCGGGAAAGACGGGTAGAGGGTCCCCGTCCCTAAAGGAAGCTTGGACCCCTGGTTCGCGATGAAAACGGCCGAGGGATATAATCGCCAGTAGAGCAAGGACGCAGTCTTAGAGTTTGCAAACAAGTTTCCGTCTAGTTTCCCCCCAGGTGAAACATTTCGCGACAGGGGGGAAAGGGGAGGGGGCGAAAGTTTACAGACTTGGACTTGGCACGTGAATAAGGAAGGGAAGGGAGTTGGGTAGGATTTCTACTGTTGTGTTGGGAAGGTGGTTGTGTACTGCTTGCTGATCTAGAGCCGGTGAATGACGGTCGGCGGTATCAGTCTAGAAATTGTCAGATGGATGCAGAGAAATGGAAAACGGTTTATTTGGTGCAAGAGTAAATCGGTATATACTCTGAGTATACTGGAAAATGCCAAGACCGTATGAAGTCGAAATAGAGAAAATGCCAAGACGGATCGACAAGGCGACACGATGGAGCCGCAAAGAGGAGCGACGCAGCCCAAGCCCGAAGGAGAAGGACGGAGGGGGACGAGAGGGGAGATTGCGATGCGCGCGCGAAAAAAGTTGGGGGTACCGTAGAAACGTTCTGGCTTGCGCGTTTGTTTCTTTCTAATCCGTGTTGCTGTCTATGCGATCGGTCGACGGTGCTTCTCTGGCTTCTGCGATACTCCGTGTATCCTATCGACGGACTTTGTTTCTACCGCTTTCTCTCTCTCATGCCCCCTGCGCACGTTGTGATCGGCGTCGTCACGGAAAATTGCGTGGCTTATACTCTGTACTGTCTCCAGGGGAATTTGCGCATCGCATCAAATTTGCCACGTCCATCTAGAGGGGCTGTCTAAGTCACTGCCGCGATAGTGGGATATCTAGAGCAGTGCTATCCTTCTCAGTGATACTCACCAAGATCGGAGTGCCGAAGCTTCCCAAAAGTGCAGGTCGCATCGCACAGGATCTGTGGACTGATCTACGTGTGACGTGGGGATGAGCAGGTAGGCCAGACAGCAGCGATCGCCTTGTGGGCAACCTGATGATGGTCCATGTGTTCGCAGTGGTGAAATTGTGGAAACGTGACCGGCCATGTGCGATCATGACGCAGTGAGAAGGGAGGGAGAGCGATGCGAACAACTTGCAATAAAGACGAATCGTTGCAACTCACAAGTTTTTTAGCAGATCCCATCACGAACGTGGCCTCTCTTGTTTACCAGGAATTGCTCAACAAGTTCATCATGGAGTTATTCCTCCCTTTTACACCCCGGGAGTTATAGCATCCTCTGGAGACACCACAGATGTCGGCAGATAGTGATATTATGAAGCCAAGCGATTAATTAAACCAAGACAGGAACCGACTGTGTGCCTGTTTTATTTCCTATTCCACGAATGATAGCGATCTGTCCTGCGAAAACATGCACCTGTGGCTTGCCTCGAGGCCCTCAGTCATACTGCTTGATTGAACCTCAATCTCTCTTTTGATTCCGAACTAATACTACGCTGAGCTTACAGTGATGTGTTTTCTCTTTTCTCTTCTCTCTCTCTCTTTATAATGGCTGCCGATGTCGATTGCAAGGCTGTGGCACTTCCGACCCTCTAGTGAGCTTTGTATGCCAGCGGTCTCAGGCCGTGCTCTCGATTCACTTGCCCCCTCGCAGGAGAACGCTGCTCATGTTTATACCTACTTACTGAATTTGCAACTATTGGACAAGTATAAAGCTTATTGTGGAAATAATACTGGTACGAATTCCACTGTCATAGTGGAACTCGGCTCACCCAAGAAATGGGCACATGTCCACATCAGGTTCCCTTCGAATCTGAACCTATTCCCAGTCCCGTACCCTGTAGCTAGAAATTCCGATGCTGAATAGCTAGCCAGACATTCGCATTACCCCCAACTGTCATCTGACTTGAATGCCTGCCGTTCTTTGGTTGTCGTGAAAGGAATGGAGACAACTTTATCCATTTCCAAAATCCTATGGTGACAGGCTTTTCTCGCGTGCAATGACATCCACATCATCCATCAGTCCTTCGTCTGGCTCGGCATGGACGGGTGGATTTCGCTGCTCGGTCGATTGCTCCACCGACTCGGATGCTCTCTCGAGATCCCGAGCCAAGTCCACTCCCTCGGGACTGTTCCAACTGGTGGCGTAATTCACCATCTTTTGAATTCGAGACTTGGGAACTTTTATCCCGTTCTTAATGAGAGGCCTGCAGCAATCGATGTGGTTTAAAACGAAGAACCGCTCAAACAGGCTGTCTGTGTCCATTGAGGGGATGAATCCGAGACCACGAGCCAAAATCACTTCGAGAACTCCGGCAAGACTCTCATTATCTCGTCCGAGCTTGCTCCGGCTGGAATTGCCGGCGAGATCGTCGAGGACTGTCCACGAAGATCCGCCTCCCCTCGTGTAAACCGAAGCCCCATGTTTCAAGAGGAGTTTGACAGTCTCCTCCATATCGCTGGTCGGTATAGAACAATGCGCACTGCACGCAGCGCGCAGTGCCGTCATACCGCCTAACCCGATAGCATTGACATCTGCATTGTGGTCCAGCAACACTTGAATCATGGCGGTTTGGCAATGATGTGCAATGATGGTAAGAGGGACTTCACCACGCACAGGGTCTTCTTCATTGGCGTCGGCCCCGTGTCTCAGGAGAGCTTCCATCGCAAATCCGGCATTTAATAGATCCCGCCATGCTGCTTGATATGTACCAGGATAGGCATCGATGAGATACGAAATGCTGTTGCAAAGATGAAGTAAAGCCGTGACCCCGTGCTTGGATGTCGTGTCCGCATCAGCGCCCAAATCGAGGAGCCTGATGTACCAAGTCAGCATTGATTCAGAAAAACAGGTAGGAGATGATGAGTAGCCGGGCTTGTTCATATTCGACATGAAAAGAAGTATCGTCCACTCACATAGGGACATTATCAAATCTCCCTAAAGCGCACGCCTGCACAAGTAGTGGATGTTCATGGAAACCGGGATGGTTGATATCGGCGCCGTGGCTATAAAGGAACTTGACTGTTTGCATTGACCCCCGTGTGTATGCCCATCTGAGGGGCGTAAGACCTTGATCATCCATAATGTCGACGTCACTCGGCGAGAAATGCTTGAGCACTGCAATGATGACAGATATTCTACCCGCCGCGGCAGCGCTGTGCAAAGCCGATCCCGCCATTGTGGAAGACACACGACCAAGCTGACTTGCTGGACGGCTGCCTGTGCGGAACGAGGCCCCGCGATCCATGAGCAGCTTCACCGAACCCAAGTGGCCGTGCCATATGGCCACATGAAGGGGCGTCCACACGCAATGGGTAAACGCCATTACAGTTAAACGGAAAACGGGATGACACCAATGCTCTTGGGTGTCGTGAGGCCTCTAACCTAGACTCGTGCACGGGGCGTCGATGTCGGCGCCATGGTCCAGAAGTAGCTTGATGACCTGCTCGTGGCCTCCCTGAGCTGCTATGTGAAGCGGTGTATGTTTGTCTCCTCTCATCCGCGAGCTGTTGAAGACGAGTGTGGCGAAATCGGTCATTCCTGCGTCGAACAGCTTTTCCAGGGTCCCTCTTTGGCCGTTTCCTGCGGCCCAGGGGACGAGTTCTTTCCAGTTTCTGACCTGGCGATAGAGAAGGGGGTTCAAAGTAGCATAGAAATCGCGACAGCAGCGCGCGAGGCTAGCTTTACCCTTTACGCACAGATAGCTGTAAACTTCAAGAAGCATCTCGTTGGGGATGCTGTGAATCGAGGGCATTTTGTAGTTTTCGAACCGAGTGGTTGACTGGGATGTAACAGAAAAGGCCAGGACGTGGACAATGAAGATAAAATGGCTTGAAATGTTGTAGTTCTTCCATGACGTCTCTTGGAATACGGGCACGGAGTTTGTACATGTTCTTGCCACTCATGGGAAGGAACGATGTGTTCATCGGGGCCCGCGATTTCCTGCGCTTGCGTAGCAGAGGCCGAGCCATAGAAAGGAAGAGGATTTGCTCCTGCCTTTGATTACTTAAGGAATAATATGCCATGTTGGCGCCTCTAGGGGAATCGCGGAGCTGCTGAGTGTAAACGGCCAAGAAGCATCGACCTGGCTCGTATGTTTGAATGACCAAATCATGACGACGAAGCTATCGTGGGTGATGGTAGAGCAGTGGCTTATCTACTTCTCTGGCACCTCTCGAGTCAAGATATTGGTCTCGTGTGTCGAATAATTTTGGGACGCCTTTCTCATGAGTGGACTGTGACGAATTATACATGCATTGTTGCAAGTCACAAGGAGTATTTCCGGCATCGCGTCAAACTGTGAGCCTGTGAGTGCCCAAGAAAGGTCGATTTTGGTAAGGAAAGGGGGTTCATCATGGTATATCGTTGGACAAGATACTGACTCTGATCAGGTAATATGGGGGATATCTTGTCGCGAGGTTCTGATGCTCTGCCATCATCATTCCTACAAACCGGAGTCCTCACTTGTTCAGCAAGATCAGAACTGTTGTTGTGTCTACCGAATAGCCCGATAGATGTGCACATTACCATACCATACATACAAACCATTGCCTTTAGCAAGACCGTTGATGGCTGCCGCGCACTATCATCGGTGGTTTCAGGGGTCGCCCTTGTCAGAATAGTACCGGACCTGGCAGTTGGTCTGAACTTTGAGGACTTGACTGGCATCTTCCGCACCTAATCAAATGCTGCACTGGCATGCTGGCTAAGCTGGCTGCTCTCCCAATAACCAAAGGGGGTCGGGGCGGAGGCGGTCGCGGAGGGCAGAATCCCAAGCCAAATTTCCCCATATGGAGCTCGGGCCCAGGGGCGTCCACTGTGCTAGCGCCTGTCTGCATCTCTGGACGTCCAGTGAGGGTCCACTTTGATCCCCTAAACTCTCTGGCAGCCCATCCCAATCCCCAAACACGTTGGACAACATCCCGTAGACTCGCAACGCCGACAGTCTCTCATTTTCAACCAAACGCCATCACGACCACTTCCCACCCGTGCGATTTCCCATCTCACCACCCACGGATCAATCGACACAATGGCGTCTGCTCAGCAAGGAACCGCAACCGCGATTGGCATTGCCAATCTGCCCAATCGCATGTACTCCCCAGAAGCTAGATTGACTGACATGTTGGGCCCCCCCTTGACTAACCTCCTGTGCAGAGCGCCACAAGATTGTCGCGAAGAGAGGTGCCGCCTTCACCATCATGGTACGATTCCTTTGCGCGCTTCTCCTGCTATACTTGCTGACTTGCCACCGTGACAGGTTGCTGGCGAGTCCGGCCTGGGAAAGACCACCTTCATCAACACCCTCTTCTCCACCACAATCAAGAACTACGCCGACCACAAGCGACGACACCAGAAGCAGGTCGACAAGACTGTCGAGATTGAGATCACAAAGGCTGAGCTGGAGGAGAAGTTCTTCAAGGGTATGCAGAAAACAATCAAACATCCCCAACAAACGTGGCACGCGTCGAAACGAAACCGGCCCCTAACCTCAAATGTTCAACAGTCCGGTTGACCGTCATCGACACCCCGGGTTTCGGCGACTATGTCAACAACAGAGACTCGTGGATGCCCATTATCGAGTTCTTGGACGACCAGCACGAGTCTTACATGCTCCAGGAGCAACAACCCCGCCGAAATGACAAGATCGATCTCCGCGTACACGCATGCTTGTACTTCATCAGACCCACCGGCCACACCTTGAAGCCCCTGGATATCGAGGTCATGAAGAGACTCTGCTCGAGAGTTAACCTCATTCCCGTCATTGCCAAGGCCGACACCATGAGCCCGGCCGACCTTGCCAAATTCAAGGCCAAGGTATGAGCGACCACAAGATTCCACTACTGAATGTCCAACTCACAAGATATACAGATCCAAGCTGTCATTGAGGCTCAGAACATCAAGATCTACCAGCCCCCCGTTGAGGAGGACGATGAGGCCGCTGCCCAGCACGCCCGCGCCCTGATGGCTGCCATGCCCTTTGCCGTTATCGGTTCCGAGAGAGACGTCAAGACTGGCGACGGAAGAATTGTCAAGGGCCGCCAGTACTCATGGGGCGTAGCCGAGGTCGAAAACGAGGACCACTGCGACTTCAAGAAGCTCCGATCTATCCTGATCCGAACTCACATGTTGGACCTGATCCACACCACCGAGGAGTTGCACTACGAGGCCTACCGCGCCCAGCAAATGGAGACCCGCAAGTTTGGTGAGGCCAGGCCGCGCAAGCTCGACAACCCCAAGTACAAGGAGGAGGAGGAGGCGCTCCGCAAGCGCTTCACCGAGCAGGTCAAGGTCGAGGAGCAGCGTTTCCGCCAGTGGGAACAGAAGCTCATCGCCGAGAGAGACCGTCTCAACAAGGATCTCGAGCAGACCCACGCCCAGATCAAGCAGCTCGAGGGCGAGCTCGAGCAAATGCAGGGCAGCGCTGCTCGCAGCGGCCGCCGCTAAACAACTTTCCCCACGCGTTTCGTGCCCACCTCGAGTCCTTTTAATACGGGCATATTCTTTAGAGCAACAGCAAGCAAGAGACCTCGTCTTTTCGATTACAACCAAAATTACGGCGTACTGATTGAAAAGTGCCACCCTTTTTGACCAATGGGGTTGGGTATGGTTAGACATGCTTACAAGCCATAATCTCTTTTCATACGGGTCAGAGGCAGCATTCGACTTGTTAGACGCACTGAGCTGCGCAGATATGGCCGGGCAATAGCTATTGCCCGTCCAGCGCAGAGCAGAGCAGAACGCAGCAGAGCGGCCCGTGGCCCTGAACGATGGAGGACGATGAGGGACCAAAATATTTCTTGCTTTTGTAAGGGGGTGCTAATCCGCCACGCCCACTTCTTTCACCTTTCATGCGACAAGTTAGGCCTTTTAGTGAACGATGTAATTTCGAGTTTCTTATGATACCAGCCAAGACTGATTCTATTACTCTTATACCTTAATATTTCTTTCATGCTACTCGTGGCAAATATGTGGTGCAAAAAAACAAGAACGACACGAGAGACGCTGAATGGTCTATTTCCTATCCGCAGACGCTATGATGAGACCGATGAAACCTGGAACACCGTCCTAATGAAATACCCGGAAATATTGGTTCTCCGGCAATAGTAAAATCGTCCTCGTTGCGAGTGTTTCCCGCGCCAGCCCCTATCGTACCTCCCGAAATTTGTATCCTACTCCCGTGTAAATGCTCTTTTGCGCTGCTTTCGTCATGAATAAAAAAAAAACGGTTTGGTTGGAGCCTCATGCTACTAGAGGGAGTCCATGGTGGCCCGCGTCGCCAGCTGCTCGTTCTTGTTGCCGAGCTTGGAGATCTGCAGGAAGGCGTCGACGCCGTAGCCCTCGAGGCTGTGCATCTCCAGCTTGCCGGCCCAGTACTCGGCGTACACCCTGCTGAGCGGCAGGCCGACGCCCAGGCGGAGGTGCGGCGGCCGCGTCGACAGCGAGGTCAGGGACCCGTCGTGGGCGGGCTGCGCTGCCCTGCCGTCCTGCAGGCCGCTGAAGTTACCGTCGACGCGCAGTTCCTGCAGGGTCGCCGCCATGAGCGGGACCTTGGTTAGGTTCTCGAGGCGCTGTCTGCTCCGAGGCCCTTTGCTGAAGGACCAGAGGTACGGCAGGATATCCCGCGGGATCCCGCCGCCCTGGTCAGAGACTCGGATAATGACGTGTTGCTGCGCTTCGCAGAGCGTGACCTCGATGGGCGGCGGCGGCAAGTGCTTGTTCTTGCTCTTCGCATGGTGGTCAATTACAGCCTGGACGCTGTTCCTGAGGAGCTCCCCTATGATGTACTCCAGATGGGAGAGAATGTACGGAAATGTCGACTCAAGGTGCCCCGTGATCTTGATCTCGGGAATCTGCACCTCCGGACCGTTGGCGACCCGGGCCAGGGCCTGAACGGCCTCTCCGCAGCGTTCCACCACGTCCTTGGCGACGCATTTGATGAACACTTCGCCAATAAAGTCGGACTCGGAGAGTTTGGCGCCAGGTGAGAACCAGGGAGAGTTGAAAGTCTCGGTCAGAGCCAGATGCTGCTCTGCTATCACGCGACGTGATATGCGCTAAAAGTGTGTATGGTCAGTTCTCAGATCGACTGATGTCATACCCTCAAATTTGACATACCGATCTTAGTATTGTGTTCATAAAAGTATCCAGCTCCTCCTTCTCCATCAGCCCATTGCACTGCAGGATACCCATGGCCAGTTTGGGTATCACGGATAGATGAGCCCTCAGCATCCCGGCAATGTCTTGACAGAATGCCTCATTGTCCTCGAGGGTCTTGATCTCCTTGACCCGCCGAAAGGTGTCAAAAGCATTGTAGTATAGTTCGTACACATCGCTAATGTGGGGGTTCGTGACGACCACGTAGGGAAGACGCTGCATGTCACGGATCCTGTGGGCGATTCGGGTGGGAAGCTCTGTCCGCACATAGTTGGCCGAGGAGATGAGGCGCGACTCAGTTAGCGAGCGGCCAAACACCATGAGCTGGCGCAAAGATATTGGGCGTGCCTCTTTGGCAACCCAGCTATAGAAAAAGTAAAAAGGTTAGTCGCCAGCCTGGAAATCAAGAGAGTGTATGTGTATTTGGGAGGTGAGGATATACGTGTGCAGTATAGTTGGAGGTTGGGGTCACGCACTCGTCAAGCACCTGCACTGGGCGCCATTTGGTCGTGGTCTGTATACCTCGAGCCTGCCAGTCATTCGTAGCCTTTGCCGTTGTCGCCGTGCTAGGTGTATTGTTGCAACTGCTGGTGCTGCCGCCGTCCTGTCGTGTGTGAAACTGCCTGGCGGCGATGCGCGAAGCCCTGGTCAACGACAAGACCCTGGTGGCATTTTGCACCGCGAGTGACGTCCCCATTGTGACAAGTCCATATGTGCGCACGATGTTTCTCCACAGCGAGCTCGAAGGAACGGGGAACGGCCAGTCGATGAATGTTTGTAATCTTGCTGCGCAGGAGGTTGAAGACTGTAAGATGGAACCTGCGCAGAGTTCACAGAGATTCTGGTGAGATGTTGGGCACTGCCGGTGTCGCAACGTATGACTCTCTGCATATGAATCGTAAGAGAGAGCTTGAAAGTGTAGCTCTGGGACTTGGACCGGTGTGGCCAGGGCAACCCTCGAAGTCTAAAAGGTCGACCGGGGGCCGCCTCTTAGCGCACGAACATGTGAGGATGAGGAATTTTACCCCACATTGGATTCTGTTGTGGGGGTTTCATGGTTGCGACTCTACACTGGAAAGAGGTGGTGATGAAGCGGGACGTAGATGGCCTTGGCGCCACAGCTCGAGGTTATCCGGCACGTTTGCTCCTCGCACATTCGGGATGAACAGCGGCGAGTGGCCGTCTGCAGGAAATCAGTGCAGGTTCCCTATAACTCGTAGATGAGTACTACATCAACGTTAGATTGCAATGCCTATATCAAGCCTGAGGAGGGGTTGTCCCGATGTACGAAATAGAGGCTGTATGAACTGGATGCGCTGGACGTGGGGGATGTCTGGCACGCTTCAAATGTTAATGGATAAGCTCACAACGGACACATAAGTTTGACCAATCTAGGCAATCATAACAAGGTGAAGCTTGCGTGTGTATGATGTGCTATTGGAGGCTCCGGGAAGAGCGTAACCAAGGTGGTAAACTCGGGAGTGCAACCGTGAGTGGTCCAGGGCAGAAGAACTTTAAAGGACCGAGGCAACATTACCGACACAATGCTACGTAGAGGCGATCACATAGCAGAGCTGTGGCTTGCCAGTGGCCCTGTTGCGCCAAATTCCAGTGCCTGCCAGCAGACTGGTTTTGTATAATATATAACAGCTAGGTTAAAATATTACCAGACCTATCCCTATAGATCGTTAATATTCGCATAGACTTGTCTGGTGTTGTACGAAATATTGTAGGTAGATAAGATTAGGACCGTGGAGTATAAGTCTTGGGAGAGCTTCACAACTTCGATGCAACATGAGGACACCATGTATATGAGATTAAATCATGACGATAGTCGTTGCCCAATCATGTCGACCACAGATCAAGGAAGCGAACTGTGACCGGCACAATTGCCATGATACATCTGTGGTGTCGCAGGCACAAGATCAATAGGTTAGACGAATACTTCTACATTACTTTACACAGACGTCATTCGATCGCACATAGGGGCCCCGGCAGCTGTGGGGCCGAAGTAGTTGCGAGTACAGTAAGTACCAAGTAGCAGTCACTCCAATATTGTCTGTATGCAGACAAATATTTATGATGCAGATTACGGCGACGCACCGTCTTGTTTTGGGAAAGAAGATGCGCTCTTTTTGGCAGAAACTTCAAACCTATCCACCATAGAGTGCACCGTCGCTTTGAGGACCCTTGGATCAAGCCATCCATAGGACAATTCAAAGTGTCAAACAATCAATACGACTGACATGATTGACTGATGGTAGGGATTCATTCATCTGTCGACCTCCGTCGTGCAGTATGTATGTAGGTACCCCTGGCAATCTGCTAACCTACCTAACCTAGCAATGTGTAGGTAGACAAGAACGGAGTATCGTGTTTTTTTGAATAATACACAGCCCGGAGCTTTTTCGATGCTCTCTCCACTTGCAGTAAGCCGTTCATGCCGAGTCCTGCTGCAGTACAGCCAGCAGCTTGCTTTTTTAGCATTGTTCCCATGTCTCTTCTGGCGGCCAAGTACAAATCTTGGAGACTGGCTTGATGTGTGTATTTGCCTGTGACTAATTGCCGTTTGACTCATGAACGAGGTAGTCAACTTGAAGAGAGAGCAGAAAATATCATTAGAATCTGAATAACATCTGGACACTGACGGTATTCATATTCATATTGCAAGTACACTGAATCAGCACTCGATTGCTGGTACAAAATACCCAAAAAGTCCAGCTGGCAAAACCTCGCCGCGGCTGTGCTCAGTGCAAATCCCTGCTGCCTTGCCCTTGGAAGCCTTAGGCCTGACGCCAGAAACGCCAAGTTCCGCCCGCCGCGTCCAGCGGATTGTCCACAGCCCACTTTGTAGTCTAGGTAGCTAAGCTAGCCCAGCGCCTGCCAACCAAACACACTGCGCGCCGCCGCCGCCTGGGTGACCCAAAGGCGAAAGCTCTCACACACAATCACACACCTGACGACATCACCTACCGTTTCGTCTTGCAACACCTACCACTTCTCCCCCTCCATCACCAGTCGCGACCGAGGCGGTTTTGTTTATTCCTCTCCTGCCAACTTTTCCCCGACGCCCATCGTCACTTCCCCATCGCAGCTACCTTCCTGCCGGTGTTTTGGAAGTTTTCTGCGGTTCAGAATCTCTGAGGAAACCGCCGCCGCCGCCGCCCACGGCAGAGAGGGAGCTCTTGCCTTCCTACCACTGCTAAAAAGCGTCATCCGACCCCGCCGTCCAACAAGACTGTCGTCAACCACGACCGAGCGGACAGTCGCACGCGATCCCAACGGGTCGTACCAGCCTTTCAGCCTGCCGCATCCGCATCTTGACATGCCACTTTGAGGACAGTCAGTCACAATGGTGAGATTGCCCCAAGTCATTCGCATGTGAACACCCGCAACAAAGTCGTCTGTCCGTCTAGGTGCCGACCAGAGAGCATCTACCACCCATTTTCTGTTTTCCTCCTTCATTTTCTCCCGTTCTTTGGGATTCACTCTTGAATTCGCAAGCGCAAACATACACTTTCAACCGAGATCCGTCCACGCCGCCGCCAGAATACAGCACAAGTCGGCGGACCACTAACTCTGCTTGCCTGCACCGTGGAAAACAAGAATCACGAGCATCCCACCAGTCATCATTTCAAGATGGATGACGACAAGGAAAACAGATCTCCCCCTCCCCCTCTATCACCTGTCTCAAATCTTTCCAGAGCAATGCATAATAACCTGAACCTCAAGAGCTACGATCCTGCCGAATTCCACTCGCCGAACGAGATGGTCATCGATACCCCGGACGAGCTCGCTGCCGTCGAAAACGAGAAGGAACAGGTTGTCGACATCAACCCAGAAAGCTTAGATCCAGAGAGCTTGGAGAATGGCCAAGAACCTCGCATCCTGGCCACCGACCGTATGTCGCATTCTGCTGGGCACAAATTCGGTACCCAGGCTGACCAAAATTCTTGCAGATGAGGCCATGAGGGATCTAGTCCTTCCTCTACTAACTGAAGAGCCCAAGATCCTCGAGGACGTTACCTCGACATGGAAGATCGAGAATTGGAGAGCATTTCAGAGCAAGAAGGAGCATGGTCCCATTTTCCATGCTGGAGGCTTTCCCTGGTGCGTCGAGTACACACTCCCGTAACAGGCATTGTTGCATTCACTAACTTGGGATTTGCAGGCGAATTTTGCTTTTCCCGTTCGGAAACAATGTCGATCAATGTTCTCTCTACCTCGAGCATGGCTTTGAGGATCCAAGCACAATCCCAGAGGACTGGAGTTGTTGTGTCCATTTCGGCCTGGTCATGTCCAACGTCAATGACCCATCTCAATTCGTGCACCACCAAGCACACCACCGTTTCACAAAGGATGAAAGCGATTGGGGCTTTACAAGGTTTATCGAGTTCCGCCGAATGTTCAATGTCGATTTTGAGGGTTCCGGTCACCCTCTCGCAGAAAATGACTCTGTTCTGATTACTGCTTTTGTTCGCATTGTTGAGGACGAGACGGGTGTGCTCTGGCACAACTTCAACAACTACGACTCAAAGAAGGAGACCGGCTACGTCGGCCTGAAGAACCAGGGCGCCACATGCTACTTGAACTCCCTTCTGCAGTCTCTGTACTTTACCAACGCCTTTCGAAAGGCTGTGTACCAGATTCCCACCGACAATGACGACAGTCCCACCAACAGCGTATACGCTCTGCAAAGACTATTCTACCAGCTCCAGACCTCTAACAGCGCAGTTGGAACCAACGAGTTAACGAAGTCTTTTGGTTGGGACACGCGCCACATCTTTGAGCAGCAGGACGTGCAAGAGCTTTCGCGTAAACTCATTGAGCGCATGGAGGAGCGCATGAAGGGCACTGCTGCTGAAGATGCTCTTCCCCGAATGCTCAGCGGCAAGGTCAAGACCTACGTTTCTTGCATCAATGTGGACTATGAATCGAGCCGTGTCGAGGATTTCTGGGATATCCAACTGAACGTGCGTGGAAACCCGACACTCGAGGACAGTTTCAGAGACTACATTCAGCAAGAGACGCTGGACGGAGACAACAAGTATTGGGCTGGAGATGATTTCAAGTACCAGGATGCAAACAAGGGAGTCATCTTTCAGAGCTTTCCCGAGGTGCTGCACCTGCACCTGAAGCGATTCGAGTACGACATCCAGAGGGACGCCATGATGAAAGTCAACGACCGGTTCGAATTCCCGGAATTCTTTGATGCTGCTCCATTCCTTGAGAAGGGATCTGACATGTCAGAGTCGTGGACGTACAAGCTCCATGGAGTACTCGTACACAGCGGAGATCTCAATGCTGGCCACTACTACGCCTTCTTGAAGCCCAACAAGGATGGCTGGTTCTACAAGTTCGACGATGACAAGGTCACCAAAGCTACCATTCGTGAGACGCTCGAGGAGAACTATGGTGGCGAGCTGCGAACATCACAAGGGCCTTATCGCACTGCAACGTCTAAGAAGCCGATCATGCGCTCGGCCAATGCGTACATGTTGGTGTATATTCGCGAACCCCACCTTGATCAGGTTTTGACGCCCGTCACCCAAGAAGACACACCGGCCCACCTCCGGCTGAGATTGGAGGAAGAAGCTGCCGAACGAGAAGCTAAGCGCAAGGAGCGTGAGGAGCAACATCTCTATCTCACCGTCAAGGCAGTGACTCCCGAGACCTTCCGGCATCATGGAGGAACCGATCTTACGAACTTTGATGCAGACCCCAGGGAAGATCCTGCTGCCCCTAGAGTGTACAAGGCCAAGAGAAAGGATTCCATGGAGACTCTGTTGATGACTATTGCCGAGGACATCAAGCAGGACCCGCGCAAGCTGCGGCTGTGGATAATGGTTAATCGCCAAAATAAGACCACAAGACCTGATCAACCAATCATGGACCTGAAGCCCACTGTCGACGAAACGTATCAGAGATCCGTCAGCACCAGTCGCGATCTGGCATTGCGAGTGTGGGTCGAAGTTGCAGAGGAAGTCAACGAGAGTGGCGAGGCTGTCTGGCCAACCTATCAGGGTGGCGCAAATGGCGTGGTCGTGAAGACCGATCTCATCCTACTATTCCTCAAGTACTTTGATCAGGACAAGCAGGCTTTGGAGGGCGTCGGCCATGTCTATGTCAGCAAGGAGAAGAAGGTCGAGGATCTGGTTCCTATCATCTCCAGAAAGATGGGATGGGGCGATAAGCAGCCCGCAGGAGAACAGGTCGCTATGTGGGAGGAGATTAAGCCGCTAATGATCGAGGCCCTCAAGTCTAGGCAAACTTTGAAGGCCGCTGAACTTCAAGACGGCGATATCATTTGCTTCCAGCTGGTGCCCGAGCGCAAAGCCGGCGAGAGTTTGGCCAACTTGGCCAAGATTCCTCGTCCGACCGAGAAGCCCACCAAAGGCGCTCCCAGAAAGTGGGATCACTTCGACGACGCTCGTGAATACTACGACTTTCTTGTTTACAAGAAGGACGTCCGATTCTGGCCCCACCCCCGATGCGAGAAGGAGTACGAGAGTTTTAACCTCACCATGCCCAGTCGGATCACCTACGATGAGCTCGCCGGACGTGTTGGAGAGACCCTCAGTGTCGATCCGACGCATATCCGCTTCTTTACCGTCAATGCAAGCACAGGCAACCCGAAGACTCCTATCAGGCGCACCGCTCAACAAAACCTGGCTCAGATTCTTAGCTCGGCCAGCAGCCATCCCGCAAACACACAAGCCAAGACTGATGCACTCTTCTTTGAAGTGCTGGATATGAGTCTGGCAGAGCTTGACACCAAGAAGAGCATCAAGGTTACTTGGTTGTCGGACGGCATTTCCAAAGCGGTGAGCACCACCGGATCTTGTGAAACTAATGAAGCCTTGCTGACTCTGTATAGGATACGTACGATGTACTTGTCAACAAGGCCGGACACGTTGAGGACCTGGTGCAGGCCCTTGTCGCCAAGGCTAAGATCGAGGACGAGCAGACAGGTGGTCGTATACGGGTGTACGAGATACACAACAACAAGATCTTCAGAGACCTCGCCCCCAGTTATCCGGTTCTTAGTATAAACGAATACACTGATGTGATTGCCGAGCGAATCCCCGAGGAGGAGCTTGACGCAGACGAACGTGACTTTGTCAAGGTCATACACTTCCAACAGGACACCAGCCGAGTGCACGGAATTCCCTTCAAGTTCCTCCTCAAGGACGTGAGTACACCCGAACGTTGTTGAATGTTGTCGTAGTGCTAACCAAAGATCAGGATGAACCATTCTCAGAAACCAAGAAGCGCCTGGAGAAGCGGACAGGTATCAAGGGCAAGGCCTTTGAGAAGATCAAGTTTGCCCTGGTCAGAAGATATGGCAAATTGACTTATCTCGTAGATGGTAAGATATTCCAGAATATATCTTGCGTGCAACTCGAGTCACGCTGCTAACAGCCGATAGATGATATACTCTTTACTGAAGGTGGCCTCGAGGAGGATTTGTCACTTGGTCTTGACCATGTTGACAGAAGCAGAAGCATCCGAAATGGCCAGGAGATGTTCCTCAAGTAGACGGTACAAGATGTGCACCGGGTTCGCATTGCATCAATGTCATGATCGCGGCAACAATTCGTGAGTGGTGTTGAAGATATGCCATGGCCGTGGGTTTTATGGGGATGCGCTGAGGGGTCTCTACTATACGGCATGGGAGTACCACTCGCTCTTTTAGACCTGCGCGAACAACTCCTCTGGCTGGCACATCTCCAGATTCTGTATGGGATTTGTTGGAGGGCTGTCAGAGAGATGTCCGGGGCAAAGGCTTTCCTGCATTGAAAGGGCACAGACGCATAAGGCAACCACAAACCGGCATAGAGATTGATCTAGGCTCTTGGATGCAGTCAGAGTTGCTGGGTCGAAGCGAGCAACACTTTGTACATTTCGGGGGCATCGTCATGAGACCTGGGGACTACGACATTCAGGAACAAACATCATTATGGTTTCGTTCCTGAGGACTTGTATGAACCCATAAGGAACGTGGTTATTGGCGCCCATTCGTACTTTGTATATATTGCGTCTCTTATCCAGCAATTTCTGCTGCATTTGTGGATGAGATATCCGGATGGCAGTTGTGCGATAGTTCAGGTATTGTTACAAAGGTATAGACAGACAGGTGACTGAGAAATGTCCATTCATGTGGATAATGACGGTTTAGCTAGTCTGGTCAAATGCGTACATCGCCAGAGTTTTAATCAATTCGACCGCTCTGCTACGTGCCAATGTTAAGTTTTGCGATGCTATCACGAATAGACCGGATGCGATTATTGTGGTCAATGTGCTTGGCACATCTATGAAGTGATTTATCAAGCCAATGAATCTTACACAACATGAAATACTCGACATGTTCGTCGTCTTGATATCGGATGTATACAAACCTATCACGGAGTGTCGTACGGACTCCGGCGTACCTGTTGTATGCGGCTAACAAAGTTATCAGAAGCGGGGCCAATGAGCGACGACTATACGAAGTACTTGGCAGCGGGAAGTGGCCAAAGGCGGTGGAATGCGGCATAATAAATTCCATTATCGGAGTCGTGGACCCTTGGCGATAAGGGAGCTTACCCGTCCTACTAGGGTCTCCATATTGCAGACATACAGGCGCAAGCGACATCCCAGCGTTCAATAGTTACCCAGCGTCACTCACTCTTCAGATTATCGCGACGATGAATTCCCTACCAGGCAATGTGAACGCCGCCGGCGCCGGCGGCTACGATCCCAATGATCCCAACATCAAGAGGGTACGATGCTATTCCCCTTACCAGATGTTTTCCTTTTGCGCCGCAGGCTAACTCGTGTCTCCGTCTAGATGAACCAGATGATGGAGTCGTGCTTTGGCAAGACTGTCATGTCCGGCGTCATGGGTTTCGGAATGGGTGGTCTCTTTGGAATGTTCATGGCTTCGGTGAGTTGCTGTTTTTCCCGCACTTGCGACATTTGCGCGCCCCTTCGCCGTCCTTCCCCCATGCAGCAAGCACGAAAAGAACACGTCGCTAACCAACGCCCGCCCCCGAAACACAGATGTCCTACGACACGCCGTACCACGTCCCGGGCGCGCCGGGCGCCGCGCCCAAGGAGATAGCGTCGCTGCCGCTGCGGCAGCAGCTGGCCACGGGCTTCAAGGACATGGGCACGCGCTCGTACGGCATGGCCAAGAACTTTGGCAAGGTCGGCGCCATGTTCGCGGGCATCGAGTGCGGCATCGAGGGCTACCGCGCCAAGAACGACCTCGCCAACGGCGTCGCCGCCGGCTGCCTGACGGGCGGCATCCTGGCCCGGGGCGGCGGCCCCATGGCCGTCGGCGGCGGGTGCGCGGCGTTTGCGGCCTTTTCGGCGGCCATTGATGCCTACATGCGGAGTCCGGGCGAGGAGTAAGCAGCGGTGATGGAAAGGATTGTTGTCAGTCGAGATGGGACACGAAAAATGAGAAGAGAATGAAGGGTCGGACATTCTTTTCTCTTGAGAACTCGACACACGACATACACACGACCGCAGCCGATGTACGATGAAGCATTTGTACGATGGGAGGAGAGAGAAAAGAGATACCCTTTTTTGGCGGTCATCATCAATCTGCAGCATTTTCAAGCCCAGAGACAGGAAGATGGGGAGTAGGCCAAGCGCTCGCGCGACCTGGACAGTAACGACATGAGGGTTTCAAAATGCATAGTATTGAGGCGTTCCGGGGAAACACAACAATTACAGATAGGGATATTTTTTCAAGCGACATCTCCACTAGAACTTTTCGGTCTCAATAACCATCGGTAGCCATGATAGCTATTACTTTGACTTGTTTAAGAGAAGATTCTGATTTATTCCGACGAGGCAGCCGTGCATCATTAACGATCAGAATCACTTCGGGAACGGCGGATTATGTTTAACAGTAATTTCTTCATTTTGTCATTAGACTGAAAAATCTATGTGGGATATCATACGTCTTCAACAAACTTCCTTTTCGTCGCGGTTCACCCGAAATTGAAATAAAAAACGCCTCGCTAACTCATAATATAATTGCCGGCATCGCTTTCTCTTCTCCGTTGCACAAGATTTGACTTATACCAAGCCCCGGTCCTTTCTGTACGACCGTACCACCTCCTTCTCAGGTGTTACGAGGAGCTATACACCTTAAAACTGCCAAACTCCCAGTAGGCATTCTTAAAGGCCGAGGGGTAGTTGGCGACGTAGTCGGTGCAGGTGCTGGGGCAGCCGCTGTCGGCGTAGACGCCGCCGGCCCAGTCGCCGCACAGGTCAATGTTGGCGATGATGCTCTGGTTCTTGAAGTGGCTGGAGACGGAGCAGTCCGTGTTGGGGAAGTCGGCCGAGGCGGTGCCCCACGAGGACGGATCCGGGCTGGTGCCGGCCGTGATGTCGTCGGGGATGCTGTCGCGCGCGAATTGCCACATGCGGATACCCGCGTCGCGCCACTCGAGGGCCATGATGCCACCGCCGTCGCTGTTGAAGCCGGTGCCGTAGCTCGACGTGGACCCGAGCACGCCGCAGCCGGCGTTGTCGTTGGTCTCGTTGCTGCACGTCTTGTACTGCGCCGTGCCCGTCATCTTGCGCTTGACCTTCATGTCGCAGCCGTCGTCCGTGTGCAGGGTCATCTGGTTGCCGTCGGTGGCCAGGTTGACGGCCTCCATGACGTCGATCTCGCCGTTCTCGGGCCAGTTGCTCGGGTCGCTAAGCCAGAGCGCCGGCCACGTGCCGCAGCCGTAGGGCGTGTGCTTGACGTCGAAGATGAAGAGCCCGCTGTCGTACTGCGTCTTGGACGTGACGCGCACCGAGAAGCGGCCCGTCGAGGCGTCGGGCGATGAGGTGTTGCCGACTGATGTGTCTACCCTCAGTACGGCTGTGCTCGACGACGCATATGTAAGGTTCTGAGAAAAGTAGTATTGTCAGTATACATGCAATGATTAGGCGCTTTCTTCTACTTACAAGTGACTCGGCAGTTGCTGCTGGCACATAGTGCACGAAGCCTGACGTGGGGTCATATCCCTCGAAATAATCAAAGTTGTCGAAAAAGTCCGTTCCAGAGTCTGTGTAAGAATTTCGTTATTAGTAAGAAATGATCTAGTGTTGCATGTGTATACAAGATAAAACTCACAGGTATCCTTCAACGAATAAGTCAGCTTGCTATAGTCGGGATACCGGTTGGCCTTGGCGACCAATACTCCGGCGACGACTCCGGCAATGATGGCGGCGATCAGGACTAGTGCGACGCCGGCCCACGTCCTCTTCCTCCAACCACGAGGGTCCCAATTCGAGGTCGCGGCGGTTCTCTTCATGTTGTCTCTGGGCGGCAGCTTGGCGCCGTTGCTGGCATACGATGGAGGTCGGCTGGTGAGTAACTCGACGGAGCCGTGGCGGTCGTGAACCTGAAATACCGACGGGCCAGCCGACCGGGCATGGTGGGCGTCCATGGCGCTGTTATATGTGTTGTTCCAGCCCATATTTTTTTCTGCCGTAGGATCCGCTGCCGATCGCTCTGCCCAGTTGTCTTCCTTGTTCTTGATCTTCCTCGTCGCGTTCTTTTCGTCTTCTCCCACTGGCGGCGCCACTAATACCGCGGCACCTGCAGTAGCTTCTTTATGAGCTGACAACTGTCGCTGTGCCCCGGGACCGCTGCTAGTATCGACCTCCCTAACCGCAATCGTGGTGGTTCTGCCGCTGGCAATCGGGCCTGACAAGCCTGGTCCAATCCGTTGGGACCCCGGTATTACCCTTTTGGGACCTTTCCAATACTCGAACGGGGTATAGCCGAGATGTTGTCTCTGCAGTTGTGAGAATGCTGCTGCCTGGTACGATGTGATATTGTCCTTGGATGTAACGGCGGGTATATTCTTCTCATCACCGATAGGCATCGCGGGGAAGAGAAACAGAGGAAAAGACGAAGAAGGGAGAGCGCCCTCTTTTTAATTGTGCTCTGCCGCTGCAATGTACCTGTCGAAAGGTAATTAATTCCCTTGCCTGGGGACGGCTTGCGTATGTAGGGCGTATGGGAATAATGGGAGCCAAAATTGGACGAAAAAAAGTCACACCACTGAACCTGCAAGGTATCACTCTACTCTCCCGTTCCCCTCTCTTTCTTGTTTCTTCTGGTTGAACAGCTTCACTTGTCCCCAACGCTGCTCTTAGCACTGTTTCGAAGAAGCTTGCACTGCCCTCTTCCCTTCCCTGGGGGCAGATAACAGGTGCCCTTGGGAATCTAGGCTCTCTTCTATTTTTTAAGTGGTGGGCTGCGCTTGAAAAATGGAGCCAAGGCTGACGCGTTGTGAGTTGTGGTTTCCTCCTAGGGCGGCAGGGAGTAGTTACTAGGTAGAGTAATGATATGATGATGCTGAGCTTGGTTATTGTTGGTTGGCATCAATCTTGAATTAGAAATAGAAAGGAAATACGAACACTTGGTATATACTTGAGACGAGATAATCGTGGGTATGGGCCAAGGATATACATATCAGATCGAACAGAAGGGCTGGTTCTGTTTCGAAACTCGTTCTGTGCTCGGAAGACTTGGAACAGCATTGATCATGATACTTGCCGCCAGTTCTACTGTTGCATACCTGATAGAAATCATACATTCTCTCACGCTCTTGTCTGGGATCTTGGTACCAGAGAACGACCTCCCCGGATCGTCCCAAAACCCACCCCCACTCACACTCATAGTATTCCACACGCACATCGCACATTCTTGCGGGTTCTTCCTGTGACGAGTTCCTCTAGTCTGCTGTGTCATCAATGCAAAAGACAAGCTTAAACAATTGTCAACTTCGAGGGAATTGGAATTGATCTAATCTGCACACAGCTGGACTTGGATTTGATCAAGAAAAAAGAGACTAACAAGCCTGGCTGGATACTAAACACGTCCAGCGGATCCCAACATGTTCTCACAGAATGTCGAGGTGACGAGGCCTTGTCCCTGGATCCATCTGCCTCGGCAGCATCAATTCTTCTGACGGGAACTTGACTGCGCACCAGCACTAATAAGCTCTGACACAATCTAGAACATGGGAACTAGCAGAAACCTAGAGGATAATGTAGTTTGCAACTTAAAAAATGCATACGTATTGTCGATCATCTTGTTCGTCCTTTTTTCGCATTCTCGAGTTGTATGATTCGCTCCCCAACCACATGGGACAAGGGACGCTGGTGACACAGCCCGTCAATCCATTCCACCTAACCTAGAAGCCGGCGCTAGACTCCTTTTTCCCGCCGCTACTCGGGGCGCCAGCAGCAGGAACCCACCCGGAGACGTCGTCATCCTTACCGTAATGGCATTCGTCACGCAACGTTCGAGTTTTTCTTCTTCTGTTTTCTCCATCGTCTGTGTGTTTGTTTCCCATCCCGTCGGGTCTTGATAGTGTAGTGCGACAAAATGTCTTCCATCTTATCGCGTGTGAGGCCCATCGATCATGCCCATCTAATCATATGGGCCACAAGCCAAGGCCATCAAACACTGTTGGGACCGGGAAGCTGGCTCATCCGAAAGGGTTTCGCCAGACTCCATGCATCGAGACCCTGGGTATGAATTGGCGTGCGCCCGTTTCATCGACGACGACCTGGTCCCAAACCACGACAGGCGAACATGGGACGAATTCGCGTCAATCCATGGGCTATGCAAAAAGGCTCGATGCTGGTCTCTTGCCTGACTTATATACTTGAGAGATTGCAGAATAATTGTCTTCTTGATTACCTATCTAGTCGACTTTTTAAGCAAGTATACCGTTTCGAAGAAGATGCTTGTCTTTATAATGTTTCCTACGAGCGTTGCCGCATAGACCTAAACGCCTGCCTTTTAAATCTTAATAACAGTTGCGATCAAGCGCGCGCATGCCGTTACTTTGTGTGTATCAGACTGGATTCAAACGAGAGCTATACGCTTGTCAATCTAGTTTAGTAGATAGCCGTGACACCTAGCCGCCCAGCTATTCGTCGTCGTCCTCCATTCTGGCACGCTTTGATTGCCTTAATTCGTCCTCCTGCAGCCCGTACCCTCTCTTGGACGACGAGCTCTGATCAACCTGCTCTAAAAACTTATCCACGTTGAAGGGATCGCCGCCATCCTTTTCAAACTGGACTGGCCCTTCACGAGCTTCTGCGTCGCCCGATCCCTTGAACGTGCCTTTACCCAGAACCTCCCCGAAGCGGCTGGACTTTTGAATCTTTGCCATTTCCCGGTCGCCGGCTGTCTCGTCCTCGTAGTCCTCTGCGTTTTGACGGGGGCGGTAGATGCTGCTGATGGCATCCTGCGCGGCAAAGAGTGGCTTGTCGTAGGGGTTATCCTCGTTTATGCCGCTGTCAAATCCACTGGTCTGGTTGAACAGGCGGGAATCGTACATGGTCTCGGCTTGCTGTGTCGGCTTGGCCAGACCAAGAGCAACCTTTTCTGAAATGTCACGATTCTGCTCGCGTGCCATGACTTGCACTCTCCTTTCCGCGCCCATACGAGACTGGCGAAGCTTTCTTTCCTCTTCCTTTTGTCTCTCGCGACGTGCCCTTTCTCTGGCCCGGATCTCCGAGTCTTCGCTGTCAGAACCCGAGTCGGAATAACTGTAGCTTCGGGATCGGGATCGCGAGTCTCGGGAACCGCTCGAATCTCGCCTCCTGCCCGCAGCGGCCCGGTCGTCCCTGGCCTTCTGAGCAAGCATGCGCAAGTTCTCCTCTTTTTGTGACTTTTCCTTTTCTGCGAGACGCTGCTGCATAGTGGCTCTCTGTCTGACCTCTTCGCGAGCATGTCGGTCGGCCATGAAAAGCGCCTCTGAGAATTGTGCAAATTTGTCGTTGATGGCGACATCTTGTAGGCCGCGACCATCTGCAGCCAAGCGCTTATCGAGCGGGACCGTGAAACCCTTGGAGTTCTTCCAGTTGCTAATAGGCGGCGGGATCTTCCAATCTTCCTGGTCCTGCGCCGTCAACTTTCGGGGAGGCGACCGCATGATTGGTGGAGGCGGGCTCGGTGGTCCTCTGGGAATCTTCTTGTGCTTGAACTTTGGCGGTTCCATGGGATCTCTCTGTCTCTCCACAATCTTCATGATGCGATCCTGCTTCTTGGAGTTGTCTCCCATCTGGTTTGCCGGAGTATATTTAACGAATGTCGCGTCCCTTTTCCCTCCGATATTGACATTCTTGGGCTTTTGCGCGGCCACGGCGCTGCCGATCAAAGCTGCCAGAGCATTCTGAGTTTTTTCTGTCGTCGCCCTGATCTCTTCCTCGCTCGGCTTGGCCAAGTCGATCTCGCCGGCATCTGCGCGTTGCCGAAGGGGGATCAGGTCCTTGAAGGAAGAATGCACAATTCTGCCCTCACGGTGTCCCTGCGCAGCAAAATAATTAGTATTAGATAGTCCATTGTGATTAAAACCAGTCTTGCGTACCTGTTTAGCGATAGCATCATATTTGACTTTGCCATCAGCATTGACCTGAATGGCAAGCGCGTTGCTCGTCGATGAGCCCTTCTGGCCCATACCCTGGGGATACTGGGCCACTGGGATCTCGGGAAACGCGCCGCCGTCGCCAAAGTCTTCCTGTCCCCTCGGCCGCCATCCCGATCGCTGGCCGTATGCCGGCGGTCCGGTCCTTCGCAGCACGATTTGCGACTCGTCTAGCTGACCGGGGCCGACAATCCTGGGGCCGCGCTGCTGTGCGTGTGCGGGGATTTCTTCATCTTCGCCGGTATATCTGGGCTTCGGAAGGGCTTGCGCCAGCGAGGCAGCTATCGATGCCATGGCGAGGGCGAGAGGTATGTTGAGCGCGGCACGATGATGCGGTAGCTGGAGGTTGCTGCCTCTGGAGCTTTTGACGTGACTTTGACCTGCACTCACTTATTTTTGAGGCGCTCGGACGTGGCTGGGCATTAACCGGCTGCTGGCTGCTGGGTGACGGAACTGAAAAGTGGCTAGTGCTGGTACGCTGCATTGATCTCCACCTTATCGCCTGCGAACTAACTCGTACTACCTATGCAGCTTCAGCCAATGCATCGCCTATCTAAACTCGTAAACGCGACCCCTTTCTCAGACTCGTGGTTCAATGCAGGCCGACATGATCATCAATATCCCTGGATTTCAGCCAGAGAAAGCGCAAAGCTTTTGAGTATGATCGCTTTGGACATGTCAAATCATCATATGGGAGTCAATGGCAGTGCATGACGTAAAAGCTTGGCGCTGATAGTGGTCCTTGTTTTCGAATCAATGAGTATAAGCCGCTGGATGTGCTGTAATCTGGATATCAACACCCCAGAGAGACCTTTGATAGATGGTCAGTCTGTGCACAATACCGGTTGTAAAAGCCGGCTCTGTGATCATAAGCATATCACATAAATTTTCTAACAACAGCCGCTAACGCCTGTATCTCTTCCTAAAGCAAATCATATGATACACACTATGCTACCAAAATGCTTTTGTGTCCATGGGCGAGCCCTTCTGTACTCCAATATCTGATGATCGTATCTCGTTTCTGAGTGCTGATCGCTCATACGTAGCCCTTCCTGGCGCCCTGGAAGAAGAATCGTACAACAAAGACCTGCAGGCCACCCATGCAGATGACCATGGCGCACTGGATCATGCTAAAGTTGGCGATTCTCTTCTCCGTGCTGCGGACAGTGCTGAAGTTGCGGTTCTCCCTTGTTCTAAAGTACTTCTGGTTTCGAGTAATGGTCGAAAGCTGTCCGGAGACCTTGTAGATGGACTCCTCCAGAGCAGAGGTTTGCTCGGGGCTGGTGCCCTGCTTGGCGGGGAGCTGGGCGCGAACTTCGTCTTCGACCTGTGGTTTCTGCTGTCAGTCATGTCTGTCCCGGCCGGCATTGGGCTCGTTTGATCTTACAGCGATCTCAAAGTCGACAACCTTCTCCGTGTATGTGCTCATGTCATTGTTGAAGCAGAACTTGTAGTCTCCGGTTCGCTGCGCAGTGAACACAAAGTCGCCCTGGCGCTCCTTTTCGCCAGAGAGGATGACCTTTTCCTCGGGGCCGGTCACTTCGTAGTCGAGATCGAAAGAGCCACCGGATTGGACCTGCGGGAAGGAGGCAAACACGTCAGTGCGACTCGCTCAATAAAAGCAAACCCATTGATTGCTTACAGCAAAGTAGAATGCCATCTTGGTGTTCTCTTTTGGCGAGACGGCGTAGAAGCAGGCCTTCTCGTTGGCGCCGAGCCTGTATGTCAGGGCGGTCGCAGAGACCAGGGAGATCAGCCAGGCCAGAAGGCCGACCGACATCAGGGTGGACTTCATCTTGATTGTTGCAATGGAATCCAGCAATAGACTCCTTTGAAGGTCACTGTCGCGATGCTGGGATGCAAGAACAGCCTGCGTTTGGGAAGCTGCCACGCGAGTCGATTCGGCACGTGGAAAATGGTAAATCCTCTGGAAGCTCGGCCAGCAAATGGCCAGATGGTCTTTGGATTTGATGCGCGACACGGGAAAATCGGCCGGGGGTCTTGCGGGTGCTAGGCTGGGCTGGCTGCTGGCTGTCAGGGGCGCAAGGGGCGCCTTGGAGACACCACTGCTAGCACTGCACCCAGCACAAGCAACACCTTGTGCAAGCCTGAGGCCCTGAGCTTGACCGACTCGGGCACCACTTTAGCGTCTCCAATGAAGTGCGGTGCATTGATTGCCATTGAAGCTTGGTTTTAGCCTGCCAATCAGTGCCCGTTACCCCACTAAAGCTGCTGATTACAGGGGAGCTCTACCCAGAGAGTTCCCCATCCTGTACCCTGTCGTCATCTGTGACGCTCCTGACGCTCCAGATTCTGGTGTGAGAGTTCAGTTGCTCCCTCGACCCATAGCTGTTTTTCGTGTTGTAAAACTGTCAAGACGCGTCGAGGGGGTGAGCTTCTCTTCTTTCTGGAAAACTTCCTTTTTCTCTTTAACCTCAAGGCAGTCTTTCAACCGCGCCTCTGCAGCCAACATTGGCCATTTATCCTCTATAGCTTCAAGTGCTGGAAAGTCCACTCCAGGAGCTATACTGAATCAAACAACCATTCCAGTTCGCGCCGCACATCCGGCGGCCCTCAGATATTGCCATGGATCTCCAAAGGCGTACTGTGGCAGTTTCATCTGCCATAATCAGAATCGCTTCATATTTCTTTCTGCGCTGGGTAAGCCTCATTATATAAACATATATCTCGGTGGATCATATATACTAATGCATGAGGTATAGGCAGCATTACCAGTAGGTGTTTCCGACTACGTATATCTAGTCGCATTTGTAGCTGATCAAATCTTCTGTCCAGCCCGCCATTTATGTAGTGTACACATTATTCGCCATCTATGTGCCGACGTTCATCTCCCAATGGAGGCGTGAACCCGAGGTCGCAGTCCTCGACGAGGTTGATGTCACCGTAAAGGATACGCTGGTCGACGAGAACGGAGAGCCTGTCGTGCAGGAAGATGTTGATGTCGTTGAAAAGGTCTCGCTTGTCGACCGCTCACCAACACCTCTTCGGACTATTCTCAGCGGTCTGCCGAACCCTGCAAGCAAGCTGCCCTCCCTGATTACTTTGCTCATCAACGCGGCCTGCGTTGCCATGATCACGGATGTCGTATACAGGCCCCGCTGGCAATATCCCAGCCATGATCTGTCCTTTGCGAGAGTTGGCTATGTCTCCGACACCGAGGCCAAGCTACTCATTCGAGAGCCGGATCAGTCAAAGATGCCCATTACTGTTCAGATACACCTCAAGGATGCGCAGCCGCCTTTCGACAACCCACTGTGGCAAGCAGCTGGTGGTGTGAAGTGGACGACCAACGAGACCGACTACACAGCCGTTGTTACTATTCCCTTGACGCACAGCAAGCAGCACGTTTATGAGTGGACTACTTCCAACAACCACTCTGGTGAATTTACGAGTGCGCCCAAGGCCGGAAAGATGCCGGAATTGTTTGATGGAAAATTCACTTTTCTGGCCACCTCTTGCATCCTCCCGCGACTGCCATACAATCCTTTGGATCACCCTTTGTCCATCCCTGGCATGAGGCACTTGGCAAAGGTTCTTCCCAGTCTCGGCGCTCAGTTCATGCTCTTCATGGGCGACTTTATCTACATTGATGTCCCGAATCTGTTTGGCGACAATGTTGAGGACTACCGACAAAAGTATCGCCAAGCCTATGCTTCTCCTGACTGGGCTCCTATCGGTCAGAACCTGAGTTGGATCCATGTCCTCGACGACCACGAGATTCGCAACGACTGGGACCAAAAGTCTGCAGGAGTTTACAAGACCGCCGTCGACCCCTGGCATCACTACCAGACCGAGGTGAACCCCCCTCATGCCAAGACCGCCGCAACTGGAGGCATGCTCAGTCGCTCTGATGCCACCTACTTCTCCTTTACGCAAGGACCAGCCAGTTTCTTCATGCTCGACACCCGCAGTTACCGCTCCAAGAACAATGAGCCATTCGAGAGCTCTAACAAGACCATGCTCGGCGAGGAGCAACTGGAAGATTTCCTGTACTGGCTCCGTCGCCCTGAGCCCGTTGGTGTCAAGTGGAAGATCATTGCCAGCTCTGTCCCGCTCACCAAGAACTGGCGTGTCAACACCAAGGACACCTGGGGCGGTTTCCTTCACGAGCGCCAGACAGTCCTGGAAGCCATGTGGGATGCTGGTGTCGCAGGCTACGGTGTTGTCGTCTTGTCTGGCGACCGTCACGAGTTTGGCGCCACGGCGTTCCCTCCACCAAGGGAGAGCAAGTGGCCGGAGAGTGTTACTGTGCACGAGTTCTGCGCCAGCCCGCTCAACCAGTTCTATTCTCCCATTGGAACATATAAACAGACAGACGATGAGGATGTTGAGTTGAAGTAAGTCGAAATTTTCAAACTACTATGATGACGGTCATCTAACATAATTACAGATACATCAACACTGGTAACTCCAAGTTTGGAGCCCTGACGATTGAGAACCGCGCAGATGGAGAGCGAAGCAGCTTGTTCTACAGGCTTTACGTTGATGGCGTGGAGAAATGGAACACTGTCGTTGTGACACCAGAGCTTGTTGATGGTATCAAGCCCTCCGTTTCCTTCTGGGATAGAGTCCGAGGAGCAGTGTCGGGCAAGGTCTAAATGCGATACAAATATTTACAGAGGGTGTTCAAGGCTGAACTTTCCCAAGGTACAAATTTCTAGATGTGAGATTCAATATCCACAATGAATTGGCCCAGAAAGGGGCTTTCTACATTTTGAAACTATCTTCCCGTCAGATCCAGCCGCCCATTTGCGACGTCTCTGCATTGTCCTCCTGCCTCCCATCAACCCTTCGTGCCGTCAATGTTCGGCTCAGATCCTGCCCCGGGCGCTGCGATTTGGCGATTCGTTCCGCATCCTGCTTGCTGCTACTCCCTTCCACAGATGGATTCTCGTGATCATTTACAGACGAATTGCTCATATTCGGATGCCAAGCTTGGAACTTTGATTCCCTTCGCTCTGTTCGCTCGGGTTGTGACTGCGATGGCTGAGCACGCCGCTCGTAAGGGCCGACGCCCAGGGTCCTGCTGACCTGGCTGTGGCTCCTCTGGCTCGACGACCTCGAGACTGTGGATTTCGACCCGAAGACCTGCCAGCTGTTCGCGGGCCCCGTCTTCTTTACGCTGCCTGTCCTCTTCAGGCTGGACGAGCGCGGCAGGATCGGCTCTCCGCCGTCCCTTAGGTTGGCTTGCGTCTTGGGCATTCCGGTCAGCGCCACAATGTCGTGCATGAGCCTGCCGTCGCCTTCGCTCGCTGAGGTTGCGTGTGGGTTATGGGCTCGGATCGTGGCGGCGGAATCGCTCCGTGGATGAGGGCGAGCTTCACGTCGCCTGACGGTTTCGGTCCGCCTGGGGACGTTGGTACTGGGACCGTCGCTTGGTGCTTCGTCTCGTGATGCAGCATGTTCCGAACCCTCGCGAGTCGATTGCTGCGGATTTGGATGTGCATTTTGAACGCGGAGAGTCTTTCTCCTCGTGGGATCGAGGACTCCAGAACGCCTTTCCCAACTAAACGGAGCCGGACGGGGTTTTGGCGTCGGGGTCTCTGGGGTTCCTTGACGTTGTGTCGCTGCTCTCTGCTGGTCTGGAATATTTGTTGCGATTGTGCTCTCCTGTTCCGCATAGCTGCCAAACATGTCGAAGCCCTCTTGGTTCCCGGCCCTCTCCCGTCCGGCCTGCTCAGTCCTCCCGACAGTCCTGTTGTGCACCGGCGGTGGTGTCGACACCTCCTCGGCGGCACGCCCCCTCTCCAGAGAATCTCTGACATCCACACGATCCGGATCCGGAGCCTTCTCCAGGTCGAAAATATCCCGCGCGCGCCGGCATATGTACAGCCGCAGGCAGCCGGCGCCGAACAGGGCGCCCAGGACCAAGAAGGCGATGGAGACGCCGACGACGGCGTCGCGCGGCAGCGGTTTCCCGTTGACGGCGTAGCCGAGGCCGCCGCCCAGGGAGAAGGTCACCAGGACGGCGCCGCAGATGGGGATGACGCGGTGGGTGCATTCTCGGAGTTTGGACATTTTCTTTTCGTGGGAGCCTTGTCAGCTTCCGCTAGGATCGCTGGGACGGTTTGTGATCTGGTCGGTTTGTTCTTGGTTTTATGCCGGGATTTAGAGCGAGGATTGTGTGTTGATATCTGGCAACATAGAGTCTTACTAGGCTATATATGCCATGGTATTTTATCTGTCTTCGAACAGACATCTTGAGAGACCATCGCCAGACAATTGGGTTTTATGGAAGTTCAAGTCCTTTACCTGTACAGATGCCGCAGGGCTTCCATCGGTGTGTTCGAGACAATTTCTTTGATGCTGATGTCTCATTTGAAACCCAAGACCTGGAACTACTGTCTGTCATGTTGTAGCTGAGCCGAGAAACTTCGAAGAACAATCATGCCGGGCGGGCTTCTGAACTGTGTAATCCTTGGTTCCTTGGCCGGTAATTTAGAATCTGAAGGCTAGGAGTGTAGGGGAAGCAATGTATTCGATGTTTCGGGGCATCCACTGTATGCCCCAAGCATTTGACACATGGGGTTCATTTTACAAGCACGAGCACCTCAGATTTCACAAGGCATTGTTCTCCAAGGAAGAGAAATAAAAGAATAAAAAATCGTCATTGGTATCATAGCTAGTTCTAGAAGACAGAAGAAATAAAAGTCATGACATCGTAAACACATAAAGATAGCCCTCAAGCTACTAGGATATAATACATCACCGCAGACTCCACCGGTCCAACGACTTGCCGGGCTTCGTGCCCTCGAACCTCTTTCTCGTGGTCTTAGCACGGGCTACAGGAGGAGGAGGCGTGACTGTACTCTCAGCCTGCGGGAAAGTCGACTTCACCGGGGTCGCGGGCAGTTCGGCGTACGTGACTACGGGCTCTGGGGGCGTGCGATCGTCGGCCCTCGCGTAGTAAGTCTGTCCACGCCAGGTCCGAAACTTAGTCAGGGCCGGGTCGTGCTTTGGTGGGCGCCGTGGTAATTGCGGGCGAATCTCGACGACTGTATCGTCGTGAGTCTTGGTCTCGATTGTTGGTGTTGAGGGCGGTATTGTTTCTTGTCTTTTGCGGTCTCTCCTCCGTATGTAGAAACATATACCGACGACGATGGCGGAGATGGCCAGAGCGGAGACGATAGTGCTGCTGACGATGATGCCAGTTCTTCTGGCTCGCGATTTGCTGTCGTTGGATGCTTTCTGGTCATCTGCGGAAGATGTCTGAAGCTGAGCTGAGTTGGTAGTGGTTGTCTTGCTCTGGAGTGCCTGGCCTGTAGATGATGGCAACGGCACTGTCGTGATTGAGATTGCCACGACTGATGTGAAAGGGGAGGCCGCAGGAACGACAGAAGCAACTACAACTGCAGGCTTCTCGTTTGCATTGAGCTGGCACTTTAAATCGTTGTTGCAGAAGTAGCCAAAGGGGCAGCAGCCGTAATCACAAGTGGACATGGATTCGTTGAGTCTCGTTGTATGCACTTCGGCGCCTTGGACTGCTGTGACGTTTTGCAGTTGGATATCGCAGGGTATTGGTTTAACCTGCTGGCAGGTTTGGCCTGGCTGGCAGCACATTACACTGGTATTCGCCGATAGAGGCATGCAAGTATATGAAGTTGGGCAGCAGAACCCGGCTGGAAAATCTGCGCCGCAGGACGTGTAGTTATCGGCATGGCAATCCTCTGTTCGGAGCTGTAACTGCGGAGGAAGGAAAGACGATGGTAGAACACTGCAAAGTGTAGTCGGCAAGTGGAAAAGACAGGCGAATAGAACGAAGATTGCTACCGGAGCCATTGTGAGAGGAGAATATTTGAGCGTCAAGCTTGGGAGATTTTCGAACTCAAAGAAGATACCAAGAACTCAAGCCAGAATATTATATAGATATTGGCCGGCACGGGAGGCGGAACCAGCCTGGCAACTGTCCTCGGGCCGTGTTGTGAATCACTTACACGTCTCTGTATAGAAGGTCAGTCTCCCCCACATCCGGCCTTCGGCTGGCGCTTGATCGACTAATGGACGAATGAAGTGATGAAGTTTGCCGCGACGAGCACCAACAACACGTTTTTCGAATGCAGGAGTAGGCCCTGTAAAACGTGGGAATCAAGAAAGCCTCGGCCTTGCAAGGCAGTCCCGAGTGGCTGGGTATGTGAATCTGCAGGTTGTTGATATAATCCTAGGCTGAAATACCATGCGGCCCGAGTTGCGGCCAAGGAGGCATGGCAGTTGGGAATGCCACGACAGTTTTTCTGGGTCCATGTACGGCCATGAAGAGGCCTGGTATTAGTCCCCATTCAGAGGTTGTTGATCACGACTTGTCGAGTCGAGAGAACCCATATGCGCGCTGTGAATCATCGTTGGCAATGTCAAAAGGCTTGTCTAGCTGTATTGGTGATATAAATATCACATTCACCGACGATGAAGACATATTTGGACGAATAGCACATATCACATCAGTGAGTAATACCTACCTAGACAATTAGAGAATACATCTTGAGTAGCTGTCTGATTCACCTGTTGCCCAGATCGAGATGAGTTGGCAGACACTAAAACCTCCCTTGCGTTGGTGGTGACCCGACAGAATGGGACGGCGACTAATCACACAACAGGAGTGGTCAATCATCACGAAGGATCAAACCACGCTAACCTGCGACGATGAGCTCTACTCTTATTAGCAGGGATTGCTTGATTCTATGAACTAACAGTGCCGGTCTCAAGGCATTTCTGATGTCCTGTGAAACACCAACGGCATTGCGATCGAGTCCGCCTGAACGAATGCAGCGAAAATGAATGATCAAACATTGATAAACTAGGTGGGCAGCATGTAAGTACAAAGTCTGGTATATAAAAATCTATCCTAAATGATCGCAAACTCTCTGATTTCCATGCCGCCGAGTGACTCGTGGAAATCGCAATGATCGGTTCCGGCGTGTTTCTTACAATCAGCCGTATACAAGCCAAGTCTCTGGAAACGATCTGGGTTAGTTCCGACGCGTCCAAGCACAAGAGAATCTAGTGAACCACGATTGTCATCTCCGGCCATGGCTAAGGGTAGCAGCCAAGCGTTTGTAGTATGTTCGTCTTCGCAGTCGATGGGAACATCTTCGGGTAGCTCTTCGTTAAGGGAAGTCCGTCTTCTTGTCGATCTCTCTACCGTGTTATCGTTAAGCACAAAAATTGTTCTTACTAATGGCGCGTCTTGCCAGAAAACCAATCCTGTGTTTGGATGCGTTTTGCAGATTCCTGTTTCGTCCGAGGACAGGGCTGAGATACCGCTCAAAGACCCACGAAATCGACCTGATGTTTCGAGTTCGAAGCTCACAAACGCCGAAGGCCCCCGCAAAACGACCAAACCGTCATGCACAAGTCCGAAAGGGCTGATCGGTTCAGGGAGGGTGTAAGCTTCCACAACTGTAGCGACAGCCGCAGAATACCGCCTGGAATAATGCAAGAAACTCTGGCTGTTTATTATCCTGTCGTTATCAACGGAAGCCCAACTCCAGCTGGGGCAATATTTCTGTTCATATTTGTTTTGTGAGGTGCCTCTGTGCGGACCCGGCGCGGGTAAGATGTCTCGATCGCAGGACCAAGCCAGTCCCCGGACGAGATCCTCTTTCCAGAGGCCAGCAAGGTAAGTCCATTTTGTTTTGGCTTGAAATGCTTGTGCAATAGCCGAGAGTGCCAGCAGGATATCCGATTGGATCGTCAACTTCCGTGTTCTATAGGCATAAACGAGTTCAGACGACCAGTAAGCTCTTAACATGTCTGTTTCCGGGCAAGAATTGAACAGGTTAATGAGATTGGTTGCCTCGCCCATTTGACGCATAGGTAGGTAGTGGCCGATCTCTGAATACTTGATCTGAGTACAGCTCCATTCCATTCCGCCCTCTGCATAGGCCAAGTAGCGCCTAGATACGGCTTCTTCTTGATATGCCCAGGCGCGTCCGTCCAAAGGGCCACGACGGTTGAAGTGTAATTCATTCAACCGTATACGCAAATAACGATCGATGCTTTGATGGTGTTCGTTTCGTGCCAGCTTCAGTCGAGCCTCGGTGGGGCTATTGTATTTGGTCGTCAGAAATCCATCTTCTGTTGACTTTGCAGCGCTGGCTGCAAGCACGAGTGTAGCGTCGCCATAGATCGAAGCCATCAGTGTAGACTGCTCGTCCCAATCTTCTTCACTGTCTTGTATGATGCACAACGTGTCGATCCAGATGAATCGGTATCCCAGATTTTGGGTAACTCGAGCAGCTTCCTTGAATGTTTGAGGGAGATCTGTCCAAGAGAGCCCTTCTTGGAATGAATCGAGATTCTCCACCGATAGAACGATTGGTTTTGTGCTTCCCCAGCAGTGACTCAATGCCACATAAGACTCAGCGTTCTGAGGCTTGACTCGTAGCTTGATGGATTCGTCTGTGATCTCCAGCAGCCGATCTGGAAGAAAACCATTCAATGGTTGCATGCAGCAACTGTGTTTATTTTCACATGCCGCCAACCACTGTCGTGCTAGATCCAATGCATGTGGCAAGGCTCTATCGTGGAATTTGGGCGAGTAGGCTTGGAGACAAGAGTCATTTTCTTTGCACAGATGCATTGTCAGCTCAATACCAGGGGAAACAGGAAAAGGAAAGAAAAGTAAAATTGCACATCCTATCTCACCTTCGGGATATATCATGATACTGTATTCATAGGAGTCGGCTCCATGAAAACCGATTGAGGGGACATGTCGATCTTCAAACTTTTGTCCCCAGACCACGCTGACCATTCCGGTCTCGTTCATATCGTCATGGAAGAATGACGCCAAATTGTCTATTCCCAAGCTGGGCGCAAATTCAGGGTCGAGCTGGTATTCTGTGCGTGCGTGATCAATTACGAGCACCACAGTTCTACAAAAATCACAGCCGGAAGCCGCACCAAACTCCCAGTTTTCGATGTCGTAGCTGTGATGTGCTGCCATTGCTTTGCGGTCTAGATATGGCCATAGACACTCTAGACTGCAACCGCAAGTCGGACATAGTCGAGGGGATTCCGACATTATTGCTAAAGAGGGGGAAAAGTCGAGTCAAATAGCAAGTATGCATTGAGAAGTAGAAGAGGTGGACAGGATAGCAGAGCCGTAATGAAAAGGATCTACAGAAATACTCAGGTCTCGACCGACGAGGCTGTGAGACTACCCCGCACGATCTCTCGATACGTGGACATGCTTCACAATCTGGTAAGTGTAAAATCTAAGCAAGGCGCGGGCTGCGATATGCATCATTGTCGGGTGGTACAGATTCTGCCAAGAGCCCAATTGCCTAACCTAGGCCATGCCAGTCAGATCACACCACAGCCATGCTCTCTTGAGGCTTGAGCCGAGCGTGATGCAGCGGTCAACGATCCGAAGCCAACACCAACAAGCATGGTGCACCTACTATCCGTGACTGTCCTTGTCAGACTTAGATTGGCGAGTCTTTCCGGGTGTTCGGGGGGTTGTGACCGGATCTTAAGATTTGGATGAGCTGAATGAAGAAACATCATTACAGGCATTACAGGTGTATATCTCGACTGTGGCGCAGCTTTGGCCCATGCGCCACAGCTCAATAGAGAGCTCCAGATGTCCCTTGCTAACAATGATTCCCGCTTTCTAGCGCCTGTACCTCGGTTGCTGTGATTCCGTCTGCTCAAGCGTGACTTATCGTATGTTGTCTCTGCTGAGAACTATCGCTTGTCGACCATTTTGGACTCGGCGATAGGAAATCGGAAGAAATCTCGCCACAGGCCAAAGAAATTGTCAAGCCCAGTTTATCCTATTTGACTACGTTGCACAACAGCTTGCCACACATACGCGAATGGCCATGATACCACGTGTGGCGCAACGAGTGCCCCTCGCCAGGTGAGACGAGTCTATACTCCTTCCAAACCAAGCCTGCATATTGTGTATTACATACTTATATTGAACATTGCTGGCGCAGCATAAGATCATGGAGGGCTGGCCAGAGTGCTGTTCGACAATTTTCCGGACGTATTCAGACGCCGTTGCGCAGTGTGATTGCCAGTGATCGAGGTCTCAACTTTGCTATCAAAGGTGCTACAGATGGGCTGAAGCGAACCTCGCTGTAAGTTTGCCAACAACCTTGCTATTTTTATGCTTAGTCGACTGACTTTAATTTGCAGGCCCAACATATGGCTGCGGTAGGCATGACAGTCCCGAAGAAAAAGACGCAGTCGTTGATGTATCGCTAGGGATAACTGCCGGTGCCAGTCTTGCGTCAACCAAGACACGATGCAAAGAGGTTTCAATACTTTTGATGTCAGACCACAACAAGCCTTGGTATTCTTGTCATTCTCTCCTTCAGAACTAATAACTCAGTAGATCCCAAAAGACGTCCACGCACTCAGTGTTGAGAGCAAGGAAGGCGGCGTGAAAGTCCGCTGTACGTCACATTTTCTTCAGGGGTGACGAGACAGCCATTAACACCATTGCAGGGTCCGATAATGCCCATGAAAGTTTCTATGCCTGGGACTTCATCGACTACTATCTGCAGGAGGATAAACCAACTCCCGAGGACGTGACGTGAGTTTGCCGACATTGGTACTGCATTCCACTGCTGACCCCTCAAGAATCAATACCTTTACCAACAAAGGCAACGCTCTGGCAGATAAGTGGCCTCCATCGGTGAGCAGCAAGGATATCGAGCAAGACGAGACCAAGGCGATCGGGCGTCTTACCAACTATATTGTCAGTATACCCAAATTCTTCACACCGTTCAGTACCTGGAAAATGCTGATGCGCCATACAGAGAAAATTTGGTTTTGGCTTCATCACAGACGTCCCATACGACACCGCGGAGCCCAGCGAAAAACTTCTTGAGAAGATTGCCTTCATCAGGCAAACCCATTATGGCGGTTTCTATGATTTTGTGCCGGACCTCGCACTTGCTGATACAGCCTACACGAACATCGCCCTGGCGGCGCATACCGATAATACTTACTTCTCCGACCCAGCCGGACTCCAGGCTTTCCACCTGCTGTCCCATGTCGACAAGGCTGCCGAGAATGGCAAAGAATCACTGGGCGGGCAATCTCTCCTCGTCGACGGCTTCTGGGCGGCTGCCCTGCTCAAGGACGAAGACCCCAAGGCTTGGAACGTTCTGAGCCGGGTCAGGCTGCCGTGGCATGCCAGCGGAAACGAGGGCATCACCATTGCCCCCGACAAGCTCTACCCCGTCCTCGAGGTGGACGAGATCACCGGAGAGCTGCAGCGAGTCCGGTGGAACAATGATGACCGTGGTGTCGTACCGTTCCACAACGAATACTCTCCCGAGGAGTGGTACGACGCTGCTAGGAAGTGGGAGGCCATACTGAAGCGTGAATCAGTCGAGTACTGGTTTCAGCTAAAGCCGGGCAATCTTCTTGGTATGCTCGAGTCTCATTCTTATTCCGACCTGGCCTCGGAATCATTGGCTAACAAATGTCTTGCAGTCTTTGACAACTGGAGAGTCCTACACGGCCGAAGCGCATTTACCGGCATCAGACGCATCTGCGGTGCCTACAGTGAGTTGAACGACCTGACGGAAGAAGTGCATGTGACTAATGAAACCTCAGTCAACCGGGATGATTTCATCTCGCGCTGGAGAAACACAAACTTTCCTCGCGAGGAGATTATGCGCAGAGTAGTCGGTTGATCGATGCTCACCTCTTCTTGACGAGGAGATCCAAGGTGCAAGGAAAGGTCTCCGGCTATGGCCTTATCACGCTGACGACGAAGTCCAATTTTCCGACCAATATTGCCAGAGCTCGGGAAATGCCGGCCGGTCTGGCGTATGCGAACACAGACACGGTCGGTAAGGCGGTCGCATTGCAATACAGCAGCACTCTGGCGCGGCTGCATCAGTCGATCCATACCTAGACAGTATGGTGAAGACGTGGAACAATGTTGCTCAGAATGCACGCTACCTGCTCCGTCACTAGACTTGTATAGAAATTAAAGTGAACAATGATGGTTGAGAAGCAAATGGGCGAGATATGAGCCAGGCGCTGCCCAACCAGACATTTTGAGTATTCATACTAGAAGAACGTGTCACTCTGTTGCCCATCCAAGTTGATGCAAGACACTTCATCGGGGCGTTGACAAGTCGCCAATCAGATCGGAGATGGTAAGGGCATATTAGCACGAGTCGATCCTGATGTCAAGACTCGAGACCCCCAAAACCGCCAAGGAGAGGAACGGCTGCCGGCACGCTGTTCAAGCCAAGGCGATAAAATGTGCTTGTGATACCAGAAGTGACATGAGGTTAGTGTGTCGAGAGATGTCTGCCTTGGATCGTTGCGAGTCCTGCTCTTTTATCATCTCGGCTGCCTCCTCACTACTTTTCGGCTTGGAAATGGCGACGTTGAGATTGTGTAATGGGAATCAAGCGCAGCGGCGAGTTTTGAGACTCTAAGCGAATGGTGGGGTTCCCATGCTTCCAAGGCCCGAATGAGAAACCCCAGATTACCTGCTTGCTTTCCCTAATCGGGGATTGTTCTGTGGGCATTCCATGCTAAATAATATCCCCAATCCCCAGTCCCAGCGATGAGGAATTGATATTTATTTTTGGGTGCAAGTATTACATATACGGACGTGTATGGGAATCTCGTGTTGGCCCACGGGCGCACAATAGGGGATCTCTCTGGCGATGATTCCATCCAGCTCCGACGCAGCTGATGGATCAAATTATTTCTTATCGCTTTGAACCTGACCTGGCTGCGACGTGAGTGGTCGTGCACAATATCATTCCGGATAGCCTTGTCCCTTTTATTGACAGCAGACAACTCCGAAAATCTGCCTCGCTTGTGTCATCAGTCTGACAAGGCATACTTTTTCCAGTTCTTCGCACCCAGGTTGCCAGGTCATTCATGAATACCTGCACATTTAATTCACAGGCAGTCTGGAGGTACATGAAATACCTAGACCATGGCTAGTTTATAAGCATTACCTCATGTACTACATTACACCACAGCACGAGGCCTGGCCCTCTCTAGGTACATTATACTACATTAGACGTCCAGTGGCTTGAGTGGCCTCTTCAGTGGTTTTAGCGTCCCCTTGACGTATCGCATCGCAGAGAAAACCCCCAAACAGCAGCGGCGCCCACATACAATTCTGACCTCCCACTCCCTGTCCTTGCTCCCCGATCTGTGCAGACCCTTTTTTGTACCTACCAATTGCCCGCCTTTCTAGTCGCCCAACCCGCTCCCGTCACTCACTCCCCTTCAGCTCTGGGCCATCCATTCCCATTAGCATTACTCCCAACTCTTCCCCCATTCCCTTTGCAACTCTCCATTCACGCTCACCAAGGCTGAGCCCAATCCGTAAATCATCGCTCGGATTCAGATCTCTACACGACCGCGATCACGTCTCTGCTCCCGTCTCTCCCCTTTTGCCGCCAGCGCTCGCATCACAGCGAACCCCACCCCCTCCTGTTAACCCCCGGCGCAGTTCCTCACGAGGCTTCAGGATGGAGGAAGACGGCCAGCCGCCCTCCAACATGGAGGAGCAGCAGCGCAACATGCAGGTGGACAATGCCATTCGCGCCATCCGCGAGAAGAAGCCGGTGCCCGAGATCGACTTCACCATTCACTCCATGGAAGACGGCACTCAGGTTAACACACAAGAGCGAGTCTGCAAGGGTAGGTATAGTTGTTGAGACTGCCCCTTCTCTCCGTTCATTGCCCCCTCCCCTTTGTCCTACAACATGCAACACCATCTTACCCCGCCGCCACGGATTCGAGCTCTTCGCCGCGTCTCCCATGTACACAGTCCACAGAAACCCGCGATCGATTTGTACATGGCTAACAGTCCCATGCAGACGTGCAGGCACCCGCAACCTTTACCCCCAGCGACGAGCAATTCTTCGAAGATGAGACTCACCAAAAGCCCAACATCACCTTCCTCAAGCAACACTTCTACCGCGAAGGTCGCCTGACCGAGGAGCAGGCACTCTGGATCATTAAGAAGGGTACAGAGCTGCTCCGCGAAGAGCCCAATCTGCTGGAGATGGATGCGCCCATCACAGTCTGTGGTGACGTTCACGGCCAGTACTACGATCTCATGAAGCTGTTTGAGGTTGGTGGCGACCCCGCCGAGACGAGGTACCTCTTCCTGGGCGACTACGTCGACCGTGGCTACTTCAGTATCGAGTGTGTCCTATACCTCTGGTGTCTCAAGATCCACTACCCAAAGACGCTCTGGCTGCTCCGAGGCAACCATGAATGTCGGCATTTGACCGACTACTTCACATTCAAGCTCGAGTGTAAGCACAAGTACTCGGAAAACATCTACGAGGCCTGCATGGAATCCTTCTGCTGCTTGCCTCTGGCCGCTGTTATGAACAAGCAGTTCTTGTGTATCCACGGTGGACTGAGTCCCGAGCTGCACACCCTCGACGATATCAGAAACATTGACCGCTTCCGCGAGCCCCCTACGCAGGGACTGATGTGCGATATCCTCTGGGCCGATCCCCTCGAGGACTTTGGCCAGGAAAAGTCGAGCGAATTTTTCATGCACAACCACGTCCGAGGATGCTCCTACTTCTTCTCCTACCCCGCCGCCTGCGCCTTTCTAGAGAAGAACAACCTCCTGTCGGTCATTCGAGCACACGAGGCACAGGATGCTGGATACCGAATGTATCGTAAGACGCGCACGACTGGCTTCCCCAGTGTCATGACCATCTTCTCCGCTCCCAACTACCTGGATGTCTATAACAACAAGGCAGCCGTGTTGAAGTATGAGAACAATGTCATGAACATTCGTCAGTTCAACTGCACACCCCACCCGTACTGGCTACCAAACTTCATGGACGTCTTTACGTGGTCCTTGCCCTTTGTTGGAGAGAAGATCACCGATATGCTGATCGCCATCCTGCACACATGCTCCGAGGAAGAGCTCAAGGAGGAGACGCCACTCACCAACTCGCCGGGCCCTGCATCGCCGCCTCTGAACGACCCAATGAACGATCCCGAGTCCATTGAATATAAGCGACGCGCGATCAAGAACAAGATTCTTGCCATTGGCAGACTGTCGCGTGTGTTCCAGGTGCTCCGTGAGGAGTCGGAGAAGGTCACAGAGCTCAAGACTGTGTCCGGTGGCAGACTGCCCGCTGGAACTCTCATGCTGGGTGCCGAGGGAATCAAGAATGCTATCAGCAGTTTTGAAGATGCAAGAAAAGTCGACTTGCAAAATGAGAGGCTTCCGCCAACTTCTGAGGAGGTTCAAAAGGCTGCGAGTGAACAACATGAAGCTGCGATGGAGAGGGCTAAGCGTGAGGCTGACAATGACACCAAGTTGCAATCCCTCTCGAGAAGGTTGAGCACGTGAGTACACAAATATCCGTGGGAATCAAGGTCCAAGATGCTAATTCGTTCCATTCAGTGACCGCAAGCGATAATTATTCGTGGAGAATTCGCAATGGTGTCATGCAGAACTCAACCAGTCATGACTGGCTGAATAAACCACAAGTTTCCCAAGTCATCATCCCTTGAGAAGGATAGCGCTCGGATCAGAAGATAATCGCTGGAGACACGAGGGCATTCTTGAGAGCATAATTGGAAAACATGGCGTCAGGTGGCCGGTAACTGCAGAAGGGATGATGATTTCATTCAAGAGGTGTAGAAGGAGGCAACGCTCGCACTTCCATTCGAAGCATTGAGACCGGGATGTTTTCCACCACTTCCATATACCAAATGGTAATGGTCTGGCTTACGGGACAACTGATGGGCGGGATAGGAGATCAGTAAATCAATCCTGATCACGCTCTCAAATACATGCTGTTTTTGATTCCATCGGTTTTTCGTCGATCGCTACAATGAAGTTTCACGCACGGTGATGTTTTACCCCTATTCGAGATTTACTGAGCCCACAGCGTTCCACTTGAGGACAGGCATGAGATGTATTCTTGGGCTCGGATCGTCATTCATGCCACAAGAATTGATATGGGCACTGCTTCAATGAGTGAACGCAACGTGGCCGATGGTCGGGGTAGCAATCTTTCACTGCATATTGCACACTATATATATCCCTCGCTATAGGGACACTCAATCAGGTTCATCCCTACCTGTTAGCCTCCGAATAGTCTCAGCCCTACGAGTGAATCAAGACATTCTTAATTCCACCTTGCCTCCAGCCACGCAAGGTGAACAAACCTAGAAAATTGCTAGAATATTTGGAGGGCTTTCTTGTTAGTCGTTTTGCAAGGTAAATACGCGAACTCTCGAGACTCACCTGGCAACTCCTCCAGGCACGTTGCACGGCTCGCTCGAGACGAAAAAGCTCCATCTCTTCTCCCGCTGGCAGTGCGCCGCCAGCTTCTCGAGGCTGAACAGCTCGCCGATCGGGCAGCCCCAGCCGCCGAGCAGGACCTCGTGCAGGAGCCAGTCCTTTTGCGTCGGCCAGCACTCGAGCGCCGGCTGGTCGCCCGCCACGGCCGAGAAGTTGTCCCAGATCCACCGCAGCACGTCTTCGCTCTGCTCCAGCCCGACGAAGCGGTGGACCTGCTGGTGCGCGGTGATCTCGGCTTGGGTCTTTTGCGCGTGCTGCGCCATGAAGCCTGGGCGGAAGTTATAAGAAATGGGATGGAAGTCAGTCGCGAGGGAATATAGAGTTGAGCGCACCTGATCGGATGATGAGAATGTCGCCGAAGCGCAGCTCCGTTCCTTGAAATTCAAGACAGGCTTTGAGATCCGACAGTGGGATGCTGGTCGAGTCGAAGGCATTGTACGCGCCGAGATGGCTGTGGGCTTCTCGCCAGCTGTGGAGGTCGACTAGAACGCCTCTGCCGACTACGCCTTGTTCTGACCAGGCTGTTGAAATCTGTTAGTTGGTATCTTTCGTGAAGTCATGAGGTAACTGAGAGATGGAGTAACCTGCCCTGGATCCCGTTGATGGTGCTCTTCCCGTGCTCGCCGCCCGAGCCGTGGATCTGCTCCATGGTCACGCCGTTGTAGAAGAGCTTCTCCTGCTGGTACCCAAAGTGGCGCAGGCCGTCCCACTGCGTCGAGATTTGCGAGTTGAACGTCCACACGTCGTCGTTGCCCGTGAACGGCGCCTTGGTCAGCAGCTGCTGGTGGAACGCGCCCCGGCCGAAGAAGGCGCTGCCTCCGTCGGCGGCCTGCGCGTCCAGGGGCCAGTTGAGGGAGATTCTAGTTCAAGACGTCAGCTCAGCTCTTGGGACCTGAAGGTATCAAAGGGGGATTGTACCGGCGGCCCGTCTGGATCTCTGACTTGGCGGCAGCGGCGACACGTTCGTCTGTCAGCCGGTTCAGGAAGCCCAGCTCGTCCTTGTCGCCGTAGAGGCCCCAGGCCGAGCGGCGCGGATCCGTCTTCTTCAAAGGGAGGTCATCGAAGTCCGGGATGCCGTTCTTATTGTGTTTGATCTCGGCGGCCATGGCGTCCTGATTCTTGATCTTTGCTAGTAGTGGCATCAAAATACGAGTAAATAGTTGGATTTTCGTAAGTGCTTATGATAGAGTTTTGAGTTCAAGTGGTAAACGAGTATCTTCAGCTTCTCTCTAGAAGTTTGATATACAAGCGAGCCCCGCACTGTTGTTGGAGATTTATACACTTTCTCACGGTTATTCCATACCGAGGTTCCCTATTTGTCATTTGCGAATCATGTTCAACTCCAAATCATGTGTGACGTTGACTAAGTTTGGCTCTTGACGCACCAGTTCTTTCCCCGCATCTTGTTATGTATAAACAAATCCGGCAACACTTCACTGGTTGGGTATATATACAATAATGGGTATTATTAATTAAAACTGTGGCTAGCCAGATTGTTTGCCTACCCGCTATGCATGACCGTTACGCCATGTCTCGCATGGATTGCTATATCACAGCAAATGCGAGAGACCCTATACCTTTGCCATGTTCATTTGGTGGCCAATGAGATAGAAGCACCGATTCAAAAGATAGTGAATTCATTATGTTGATATACACTATGCATATACCTCTACAGTTTCTCGAGTTCTTCTATTGTAACTCGCATACAAAATAGAACAAATCTCGTATCCTGTGCCGAAATTTCCTAAAACGGGCAATGATCAATGTGGCGCTGTCGAGTCAGACTTCAACTCGGTGAGGAAACACTGAGTACAGTCCTATGATTATCTGCGTAGTACATGGTATGTAAGATGGGAAAGTCTTCTGGCCACTTGATGCTCCGTTGCACCAGAGGTATATCAGACTGAACCACAAAAAATGGTCTACTTTCAGGGGTATCTTAGCTGAACAGTGTTCTCCTGGCAATATAATGCATGTCATCCGCCATCTGAAATCCTTTTCGTACAGGATTTTGTACGACCGTATAGGACTAACCATGCATGCGCGGCGGCGGCGTGTTGAGACACGAATCCTTCTAGGCACAGTCATCTCACCCAGCCTGATATCCTACCTTGCAGCACTTATTTCCCCCGCGCACCTCGGAATCCGGCCTCATCTTTTAATCAATCTCACCCTGCTCAAAACACTTCACCCATGAACTTTTGTGATAGCTGTTCTTGATCGCATAGAATATCCTGGAGCACGGGATGGATTTCAGCGGGATGGATTTCGACACGACTCCGGGGATGAAACCCCCGGAGGGGACTGAATCCAACTTCATCAACCCGACCACTATGAAGAACACGGGAATCGCAATCACGTCGCTCACATTAGCAGTGTCGGTCATCTCTGTCCTTGTACGCCTTCTCGTTCGATACAAAATCAATATGTTCAACCATGAAGACTGTAAGTACATCGCAAGATTATACTTGGAAAGACCCATTCTAATTGCAGCACCAAGTTGTTCTCATCTTCGCAATTGTACGGAATCACATTCAACCCATGCCCGGATTCGAAAAGAGCTTACTGAACCACAGGCATGCTACATCGCATGGAGCGCGATAATAATACTGGTTTGCATGCATGGCGGAGGTGGTACGCATCAGGTGAGCTGCCTCGCTTTATTCCTGTGACTCAAAATCACCGACTAATCTGTGTATATCAGTGGGATGTTACCCTAACCGAATTATTCTTGAACCTCTTCGTAAGAACGCCGATCACGTCGCTTTGGAACCGTGGAACATCCTAATGACTTCAATGACAGTACGGAAACATTTCCCAAATCATCTACTGTGTAATCATGCTAGCCATCAAATACGCCCTGCTTCAGCAAATTAAAACCATATTCCTCTCACACGACCGCAAGAGCCCCTTTCGAATCTGGATCAATATCCTGATATTGCTAAACGTCGGCTTGTTTCTCGGCATGGCCCTCGCCATCGCGTTTCGATGTACGCCACAGGAAAAGATCTGGCACCCGTGGATCGAGGGGACGTGCTTCAACGAATTCGTCGGCACGGCGGCCTCGAGCTCGTTGAACGCGGCTTCCGACGTCGCCATCTTGATCGTGCCGATGGTCGCCATCTGGAGACTCAGACTGCCGCTGAAGAAGAAAATCAGGGCTGCGTCGGTGTTTGCTCTCGCCATCTTGTATGAAGCTTTCCCTGACCCGTTCGCCCACGAAACCTCCAGGCTGCTGACGAGATTACTAGTGGCATCGTTGCTGCCATTACGCGGCTTGGGTATAGTATCAAGTTGTTCTTCACGGAAGATCAAACGTGGGCCATCATGCCGGTGGCGCTCTGGGCGTAGGTCTTTCCCAACCCTTGACGACTGATTTGCTCTAGAATCACTACTGACCCCTCGCTACCACAGCGCTCTCGAGGCCACGGCGGGGTTCATGATTGCCGGCGCTCCTTACGTGCCTCACTTGTTCGATGCGGCCTTCTTTAGGAAAAAGGAGAAACCGTACTACGACTCTCAGAGGTACCAATCCCAGAACAGTCGCTGGCCGGGGTCACAGGAGACAAGCATGACAAGTCAGCCACAAGACGGCTGGACGGAGCTTTCAGAGCCCCATGACATGCGTGAGCTGTCGAGTGGAAGTCTGGACCGTAACGATTCCAGGCTGAATCGTGGTATGGCCTGAGATACACAGCCCAAATTGTGTTAAGCGACTCAGCCGTGTTCATGACTGGGAAGGCTGGGAGTCTCGGTAAGAATATTTGTTGATTGAGAATTAGAGTGAGGGATGACGTTTCAGTACGGCTCAGATAGATTTCGCAGTGTTCAAAAGAATAATGCCCGCCGTAAGGCTGTGACTTGACTCAGTCTTAGAGGGTATGCTCAAACAGATATGTAAATATAATGGTACAATTCTATGATGGAATTTTGCAGTCAGGCAGACCGTGGCCGAAAGTCTCCGTATAAGCTTGATTCTGATCTAGTCAATGTACATGGGATTCAAATTCTTGACAGAGTTGTACACTGCATTGTTCACTCTGTATTGGGCAGAATTCTTTTCGTTGTTGAAGTCGGCGCGGAGTCCCATGATCTCGTCGTGCAGCTTGCTGCCCGTCTCGAGAGCTATACATCTATTTAGAGTCCCAAACACCACTCAGATAATTATCAACATCCAAGTTTATGCTATAGTAGCGCATCATCCGGTAAAAGGCCAATTATTGTGAATGGCAAGGAGCCACCGGCGACCGACGGATATCATGATCTCTAGTCCCACCGATGTACGACGGCCTTGCGAGACGATTACACAAAGCGTACCGCTATCGGAAGACACCCGTTGTTGTACCTACAGATCCGAAGATAATATGGACAACGGCTTGATGACAGTATTTTGAATCGACGCATGTGCTAGACTCTTAATAGTCATCGACTTTGCGCGTTTTCTTTCCTCAATTTCCTGTTGACAATCTTCGTGATCCCCAAAATCTCGATTCAATCAAGTTTCGAGAATGGCCACCACCAAGCTCGAGCTTCGGACTGCTCTAGGGCCAGTCTACCGTGATGTTCTCCTCACTCCTCCTCGAAACTGTACCCCGGACGAGATCCCCGTCATCGATCTGGAGAATCTCTACTCTACCGATATCAACCAGAGGAAAGGCGTTGCGCAAGCAATCAGATTGGCTGCCGTAAACACGGGGTTCTTCTACATCAAGAACCACGGCATCCCGCGAGAGGTCATATCCAAAGCAAAACAACAGGGGCTCAATTTCATGAGACAGACACCGGAAAAGAAGGAGCTGCTATCGTCCAAAAAGCACAGCAAGTATTTCAACGGCTACTCTGGCGCAGCCACCACCAATATCTCACCCGGCGAGAGCGTCGACATCAGAGAGAGCTTCTCCTTCCGCTACTCGCCCGAGCTGGATCCCGATCACCCGATGGACGTGTCGGAGGTGCCGGCGGAAGTGAGACCGTGGTTGAGGGGCGAGGACTTTGTCTGGGAGGGCACATCGCACCTTGCCGGCTTCAAGACAGATTGCGTGGCGTACTGGGCCGGCTGCTTGCGGCTCGCGAGGAACCTGGTCCGATCGTTTGCACTGTCGCTGGACCTGGCAGAGGACTACTGGGACGACAAGGTCACATTCCCCGGGGCAGACTTTGTATTCAACTATTACCGGCCGCGAAATGAACAGGAAGTCGAGGGAAACTTCGTCGGGCTCGGTAGTCACACCGACCTGCAGCTCTTCACCCTCCTGTGGCAGGATACCATTGGTGGATTGCAGGTGCTGACCAAGGAGGGCCAATGGATCAAGGTGCGTGCAAAGGTCGTGAAATGATACAAGAGAGCCTGTCGCTGATGGATCGACAGGCACCACCCATCGAGGACACAATTGTCGTCAATATTGGCGACTATATGATGCGCCTGTCCAATGACACGTACAAGTCGACGGTCCACCGAGTGACAAACGAGTCGGCGTTGGAGCGTGTCTCGATGCCGTTCTTCTTTGGTGAGGGCTCCATCGCATTCAAAGCCGCGGTAAGTTTGACTGACGCATAAGAAACAGGTCTCAACTTCAACTGCGTCGAGAGCGTAATCCCCAGTTGCGTATCCGAGACGAACCCAGCAAAGTATAAGCCGATATCATGCGGAGATTGTAAGTACATGCGGTATATGACTATTCCGTGTTGATCTCTAATCCATGATGACAGGGTGCCAGATGCGATTCCAGCTCGAGAGAGAGTCCTTTGATAAGAAACAGGCGTCGGTAGCTTCGCTGGCCCCAAGCGCTGTGGTCGTTCAAGCTCAGGCATCATAAGTCTTGCTCCACTCTTTATTTGGACCCTGCGTTGCCATAACCCTAGCCCTGCTCAGGGTTTTGGTTGTGTTTATGCCACTATCCCTCGATCCTTCGATAGGTTATCCATATTTGATCCATTGCGCCTGTATGGTGTAAATTATGATTGTTTGTTATTGGCGTCGAATATGTAAGATGTCCCAAGTCCACACCGATGTCAGCTGAAGATACCTTTCTACTCGCATGTCTTGCGAAGCCCTTGTCTATGATGGGAAGAATCGTCGACGTGTCCAAATAAACTGAAATGGCCGATAGGCGTGCCTCATAAGAGTTCTGGCGGTGAAGCTCTTGTGCTCGTAGGTTGATTAGATCAGGTCGGGGCATCGACTGCACTGTCGTACACGATTGCCTCTCTCATAGAATCTGCTGAACAAGTTCGATAACATCAAAGAAAGACTCCCTATCCGGCTTGGGCTTGGTCAAGCCGAGACCGACGATGAGCATCCGCTTCTCCTCGGGGTTCTTTCTAACAATGTGACTGGCAATCTGGACGGCGAACAGCTGGCCGGACGACTCTCTCTCCTCGCCTCCACCGCCCAGCAGCGTCTTGGGCGTGAGATGCGGGAGCGGGAGCAAGCTGGTATCAGGCAGTGCCATGTCTACACTGGCAGCCGATGGTGCAGACAGGGAAACTTGAATCTAGATATATGGGCTTAGTCATGCGAGAGCAGACTCAAGATCCGCCAGGCTATCGGGAAGCACATACCCATTGGGACAGACGGCCTTCCTGTGACAAGGTGACCATGATCTTGTCCGAGAAGAAAGTCGACGTGGCTTGTGTCTCTACGCCATCGACTAGGCCAATCGTCTGTTGGGCGGGCGCAGGAAAAGCATCCTCCCGGATATCAGTATCATCCATATTTATGATGTGGCTTTTGCGTTTTTTGTGATAGAGAAACGCGGCGAATTGGGATAGGAATGATCGATGATGTAATTCTAGGCCACAGAAGAACTCGAGCCGGTTACTTTCTCTCTGCTCGGAACGCAGAGGCGACTACTGCTGGCAACGACAAGTTGTGAATATCTTTGGTGTTGGTCAGTTTATATCCATCCCACTCGCCGGTCAATGAGCTTAGAAACGGAGCAGCCCCTCGCCCACTGAAAGTTGGGTGGGGCAAATGTCGCCCACGCCCAGGATGATGCACCTTGCCCCACTGTCGGGTTTAGCTCTTTAGCACCGTGGGGCTTTTCTGCCAGGCGGTCAAATTTTTCAAAATCGCATACTCTATGAGAGTACTCTGGACATTCATACTTTATCCATCATTTGGTGAACGGCAGATCACTTTTCTTGTTTTCGTTTTTTGGTATTCAAATATGATGACCTGCTGCAAATAAATTTGCGCATTCAATTTGAAGAGTTTTGAGCCAAGCGCATCGGAAAAAGAGTGCTGCACATTGTCGCATCTCTAGGCTCTAAATCTCAGTCGACAAGATGGTCAAGAAATTCGTTCCTCGGCAGAGGAAGCACAAGGTGCTCGCCCGGCAAAAAGCCCATGGAGAAAACCAGGCTGATGGCGCAGAAGCTCCCGTGGCCGACAGTAATGCGCTGGAGATTATCCCAAACAAAAAGGATGTCGAGGCCAAGAAGATGCGCGAGGAGTTGAAGGACCAGGGCATCAAAGTCAGCAGCAAGAAGGCCAAGAGACTTGAAAAGTACATCGACAACAAGCTGCAAAACGACGAAAACAAGAGGCTTCTTGCCCAGCTGGCCAACCAAAATGTCGACACCAGCCTCTTCTACAGCACGCGCACCTTGGGCCAAGGCAAGGAGACCAAGAAGCAGGCCTTGAAAAGAGCTCTCCAGGAGCACAAGGCCGGTCTGCGCGGCGATGATGACGAGGAGCTTTTCGAGCAGAGGGACAGCTCCGGTGATGAGGGCGACGTACCAACACCCATGCGGGCTACTGTTCAGCCGGTAGCCCCCAAGCGCAAAGAAAAGAAGGTCGAGATCGCCAAGCCTGCGGAAGAAGAAGAGGCAGAAGAACCCGAGCCTGCCGCTATCGCCGCGAGTGAACCTATCGTTCCACGCGCACCCGTAGTACAGGCACCAGTGCAGGCAGGTTCAGGCTTGAAGCGCCCGTTGGACCTTGGCGAGGACGGTCGCCCTGTGATTCAGAAGCGTCAGAAGCGTGGTGGTGTCAAATCCAAACTGTCTGCACCAAAGCGGCCCGAGCCCGAGCCTGAGAGCGAATCCGAACCAGACTCGGAAGACAATGAATGGAACGGACTCAGCGGAGATGAAGTTTCCGACGAAGACGCTTCAAATGACGGAGAGGACATGAATGATTCTTCAGAGTCCGACTCCGAATCAGAGGATGAAGACATGTCAGACGCCGAAAGTGACGAGGATTCAGACGGGGCACCGGAAAACACGAAACAGCGCTCTTCAGCTTTCAAAGCATGGGCTCATCAGCAAAGAAATCAGGCTCTTGGGTATGATCCAGTCGAGTCAAATGCTGCATTGTTGGACCTGCCAAAACCCGAGAATTTCGAACCCAGACCTATGGAACAGGATCCGTTACCCATGGAATTACAGCCAACGTCAAACGTCGCCCGGAAAGTTTACAGTGTGCCCGTGACGAGGTCGACGGACATTCAAGAAGCAAGAATGAAGCTGCCGGTTGTGGCAGAGGAGCAGAAAATCATGGAAGCCATTCACAACAACAACATTGTTGTCATTTGTGGTTCTACTGGTTCCGGAAAGACGACACAAGTGCCACAATTCCTCTTTGAAGCGGGTTACGGATCACCTGATTCGCCAACACCTGGTTTGATCGGAGTTACTCAGCCGAGAAAGGTCGCTGCCGTCAGTATGTCGAAACGAGTAGGGCAAGAACTGGGCAACCACTCGGAAAAGGTGGCATATCAGATTCGATTTGAGGGCACAGCTGATGAAAAGACGGCCATCAAGTTCATGACAGATGGTGTGCTTCTGCGTGAGGTTTCAAGTGATATTGCCTTGCGCAAGTACTCTGCCGTCATTATCGACGAGGCTCACGAAAGAAGCGTCAACACCGATATCCTTATCGGTATGCTCAGCCGCGTCGTCAAATTGCGACAGGAGCTGGCAGATGAGGATCCGAGCGTGAAGCCCTTGAAGCTCATCATCATGTCTGCAACATTGAGGATAGATGACCTGACCAAGAACCCGACCTTGTTTTCGACGCCACCTCCTGTATTGGATGTCGAAGGAAGACAGTTCCCAGTAACCATCCATTTTGCGCGCCAAACCAAGCACGACTACGTGGACGAGGTGTACAAGAAGATATCCAGGGGTCACAAGAAACTACCACCAGGTGGTATGCTCGTGTTCTTGACGGGACACGATGAAATTTCACGATTGAGCAAAAAGTTGAAACAAGCTTCAGGAGGCTGGACCTCGGCAGCATTGCCCAAAGTCCGAATGTCTGCGAACGACGCGCCCTTGGAGGTAGAGGATATCGAGTTTGGCCAGACAAACGACACGACGCAAGACGATTTTGAGGAGCTCAACTTCATCGACGAGGACGAAGACGACGAGGAAGATAAAGAGTTTGACATACCCGACGAGGAAGGAGGAACTGGGCCTTTGAAGATGCACGTTCTTCCTCTGTACTCGCTATTACCCACGCGGGAACAGATGCGAGTCTTTGAGCCTCCGCCGGAAGGATCCCGACAAATCGTCTTGGCCACCAACGTTGCTGAAACGAGTTTGACTATTCCAGGCACACGCTATGTCTTTGACTGTGGGCGAGCAAAGGAACGACGATTTGACAAGGAAAGCGGCGTGCAGAGCTACGAGATTGGTTGGATAAGCAAGGCCAGCGCAAACCAAAGATCTGGTCGTGCTGGTCGAACGGGACCCGGTCACTGCTATCGCCTCTACTCGTCGGCCGTGTACGAGAGAGATTTCGTCGAGTTTGCAGATCCGGAGCTGTTGAAGATGCCCATTGAGGGTATCGTGCTGCAACTGAAAGCCATGAGACTTCAGCATGTCATCAACTTTCCCTTTCCAACGCCGCCCAACAGGCTGAGTCTGGCCAAGGCCGAGAGACTATTGACATACCTGTCAGCCATCACGCCGGAGGGGCAAGCAACAGACATTGGTACCACCATGGCCAAGTTCCCCCTACCGCCACGATTCGCCCGCATCCTGCTCATCGGACATCTCCATGACTGCATGCCCTATACAGTCGCTCTTGTTGCCGGCCTTTCCGTCCAGGAGATCTTCATCCCCGAGGCCGTCGCCATTCCCACGATATCCGACAGGGAAGAGGGCACATTCCGCACAAACGAAGACGTGATAGCAGAGACGCAAGCAGCGCGCGCGAGGCAAAAGTACAACAGGATCCACCAGAACTTCCGCTCCCTCGACGACGCGTCCGACGCCATCAAGCTGCTGCAAGTCGTGGGCGAGTTCGCGCACGACCCCAGCGAGCAGTGGTGCGAGAATCACTTTGTGCGCTTCAAGGCCCTGCAGGAGACGCAGAAGCTGCGGAAACAAATCACCAGCCTCCTGCAAAAGGACATTCCCGCCTTCGCCAACCTGACGTACCAGGACAAGCTCGACCGGCCCTCGGCCAAGCAGATCACGGCGCTGAAGCAGATGGTCGCGGCCGGCTTCATCGACCAGGTGGCCATCCGCGGCGACCTGGCGCCGAGCCCGCCCGAGATGGGCCGCAAGCCGCGGCGCGCCATCGACGTGCCGTACGTGCCGCTGCACCCGATCGACGCGACGCCCGCCGACGACCTGGACCGGTGCGTGTACATCCACCCGGCGTCGTCGCTGGCGCACCACAGCCCCCAGGAGTGCCCCGAGTACGTCGTGTACTCGCACCTGCAGCGGGCGTCGCCGGGCGTGGACGCCGTCCGCGCGCCCAAGACGCGCATGATCGCGCTCACCAACGTCACGGGCGCCCAGCTCGCCGCCCTGGCCAAGGGCACCCCGCTGCTGACGTACGGCAAGCCGATCAAGGAGGGCAAGACCAACGATCCCAATGTGCGCGAGACCTTTGTGGTGCCCTACCTCCGGGCCGAGGGTTCTGGCGGCCAGGGCTGGCCGCTCCCGGTCAAGAAGGTGATACAGAAAAAGGTTCCCGGCAAGGGATGGGTTGCGCAGTAAAGGGACAGCGCGCTACGGACGTATCATTCCTGGAGTTGAAAATTTCATCAATATTTATAGATAAATACCGGCCTCACGAGAGGCATTTTGAATGATATCAGATTTCGAAAAACGCTGTCATTATGCTGAAATCAGTCCATATTCATATCTTATATAGCTATGTCCCGCCAGCGTCCCAGGGGTATCAAATGCTTTTTGTCCCGCCCAAACTGATTGGGGCCGTTAACGCCCTGCCATATGCAAATTTATAATAATATAAAGTCGTGGTGCTTCTTGACCAGTAGACAACTTTCACGAGAGAAGAGCCGTTTGGAGTTTCAATACCGCCGGCGTCTTCGGGGTTTGACTCTTCTTCGGTGTCTTCTTCGTCTTCTTCTTCGTCGTCGGTGACTTCTGACCCGGAGCCTCCTTCTCCTATGAAGGCGTAGCTCCGGGTGTCAGTCCCGTCTTGGTCTTCTTCCGCTTCGGCTTCGAGATGCCGCTGTTTGGTGTTTTCGGCGTCTTGGCCTCCTTGGTGCCGTCTTTCTTGTCTCCCGCCTTTGTGGATATCGGGTTCTTCAGATTGGTGGTCAGAGGGTTCAGTGTAGGTGCACGTGGCTTCTCTTTGCGACCCGTCGAGGAGAGGTGGAAATTTCCCGGCTGGCCCGTAATTGGGTTATCATCCATGTACTCGCCACCATACTGCATTTGAATGGCAAAGGAGTGATCGGCGAGTCGCGCGTCCAGTACTGAAGATTGTGCGGGCTTCTTTGCCTCGGACGGCTTGCTCGCTTGGCTGTCTGGCAGAGGCGTTGCTTCCTTGGATGCCGACAATTGCCGTTCTCGAGGGTTCGTGAGCGCCGGCTGCGGTCGGTAAGCGTGTCCCTGGGCAGGGGACCACGTCCTCGCCGCGTCGGCAGCAGGGAAGCACTTGCGCAGCGAGTTGGTGATGGTGGCCATGCGAAAGCTGAGTATGTCGGCCAGGGTTGGGGCCATGTAGATGTTGTAGCCGACGACGTAGTAGCTGGAATGAACGATGATCTCATCCTCCTCACCGGGGCGCTTCCGCCGCGTCTGCTTGCGGATGACCCAGACGCCAGTGCCGGTGCCTGGAGCCATCTGCGCGGGCTGCTCTGCGACAATGAACTCGACGCCGCTCATGGTCTTGAGGCGGCCCTCGAAAGCCTCGCGCGTCTGGATGTACTGGTACATGGCGGGGTTGAACATGGCCTGATTAGCAATGACGGCATTGTTCGAGGTCTTGTCGAAGAAGGGCGACTCGGCAAAGTAGAAGAGGACGCTGTTGCTGTGGATGCCCTGCATCGTTTCGGCGAGATGGGGATGATGCCATTGGATCTCGTCCAACGGAACCTCTGTCGACCCCATCTTGCTGTCGAGTAGCTGGATGCGTAGGGATTGGTAAAGTCGAGCGTTGTGTCCGCGATGGGTTGTGTGGTGTTGTGTGGAATAGTAGTGAGGAATTCAGATGGTCAAAGTGAAGGATACATAGCTTCGGAGTGAACTTGGCTGGTCAGTTTGGACGTAGGTAGGTAAGCACCCCTGCAAGTTCGAGGGCCGATCGCTGCGGCTAGTGGGGCGCCTGGGTAGCTCAAGCTTGTGCCTTTGACAGATGTGCCCGCGCAAAGTGTTCTGGGCGATAACGATAGCGCGTGCGTAGGTTACATTAGTTCCCGCGCAACCAAGTCGCAGAGGTAGGGAGCAGTCTTGTTACAACAATTTACAGCACCTTCACTTCATCTGACACCTCCATCACCACACCGCTTAAGAATATTCCACGACGTCAATCACTACGAAGTCCTCGAACTGCCGTCGTAACAGCCATTGCGAGTACCCAAAATGGATCTCGTTTCCAGCATTCGCAAGTCGGGCTCCCGCGGCGGCGTCAACTTTAGCTGGGACGAGGTTGCAAGCTCGGCACATCGCGAGAACTATCTGGGACACAGCTTGAAGGCACCTGTGGGCCGATGGCAACAGGGCCGCGACCTCGAATGGTATGCAAAGAACAAGGACGCAGACGACGGCCCGTCGGACGAAACCCCAGAAGAGAGGGCTGCTAGGGAGCGACGGGAGGAACTCAAGAGAGTCAAGGAGGCCGAAGAAGACGCCCTCGCGCGCGCATTAGGATTACCGGTCAAACAAAGGGACCAGACTGGCGCAAACTCTGTGGAAATAGCAAAGCCTCGTATTGGACCACAAGAAGTGGCGAACAGCGACGCCAAGCAGGAAGATGCGCCAGATCGCAAGAGGCACAAAAGGCACGAGGACTCGGAAAGACGGCACCGGAGGAGACATAGGAGTCACAGTCGCAGCAGACACCATCGCTCCGACAGATCACCAAGAAGAAGGGACGATGATGGCCGCAGAACAAGAGACGAGCGCGGCGCTACCAGTCGACGAGGACCCAGTGAAGAACGAGGCCACGACAGGCGGCAGCCTCGGCGGTACGATGATGATCGTCGGAGAGATGATCACGAGCGAAGAAGGAACACTAGTCGGGATCGCGGTCACGACAGGTCATACCACAACTCCAGAAGAGATCGCTCCCGGAGCCCAAGACCAGAGGGTACTCAGAGGGAAGAGCGGCGTCGACCACACTCAAGGGAGAGGCGGCGGAGCCGAAGCACTGATGATCGAAGAAGGGGTAAAAGTCCTTTGGCATGATTGCCTCACATGGCAAGAATAATCTCTTTTATTAACGAAGATACAACCTCCGTCTACAGACACCATGTGTATAAATTGGAATGGAAAAACTGCAGGTCGCAAAACGTAATTATATGACATCGGTGATGTTGTTGCTGCAGGTTTCCGTGACAAGTGACCAAACGTATAACACTGGCCCATGTCAGATTTCCCCTCGGTGCATCATGCAAATACCGGCCTCGTTGACATGTTCATCCACAGGTCTAGGTTATGGATAAGTGCTGCTCAAAAGCGCCCGGCGCCCAGTAGGTACCTACTTGCACTTGAATATCTTATCCGGGCAGAGTGGCGGATGTGGTGCCGGACATGGCGGGGTTTGCGATAAGGCAAGGTACCTGGGGAGACCCCTGAAAGCCAAAAAGAGTCCAATCATCATTGTTTCAGCGCCTGGGGCCCAACCGTTGCCGTTCCATGCCGTCATCCTCTTACAAGAAGGCAGTTGCTAGGGGAGCCACGCAAAGATGTTGATGCCTTCATAAACAGACTTGTCTTTTTCGGAATCATCAGCGCTTTCTTCGTTTTTGTTTTTAAGATTTTCAGTTCGGCCCTTTCATGCATTGTCCCATCTGCATTCATCTCTTCGTCAGAGCATTTTCGAGCGCCCGGGGCGCATCTCGGGGCCTGTTCTAGCTTTGTCTGCAACTACTGCAGCTTGCCACCTCGAGGCCTCAGTACCTGAGCTTACATTTTTGCCTCGTCGAGGTGTATTTCCAAACGGAAACGGAAAGCCTTGAACACGGGAAGCCGGTTCCCTAATCTATCGGTCGAGAGCCTTTCGACAGTGGTCAACCCAAGAACTCTAGACCACAATCCCAAAAGAAAGACCCCTCCACACGACAAAGACGACGCAAGCGATCCAACATGGATTACGGCCAGCTTCGAGCCGCCGCCCTTAGTCATGGCGAAGACGAGGAAGCCGTCACCGTAGACACGAGAGCGCTGATTGACAAGGTGCTTGCCAGATACTCAGGCGAGTGGACGACACTACGAGAGCTCATTCAGAACGCCGCCGATGCGCAGGCAACGACGGTCAAGATACAATGGGAGACACTACCGTCTACCCAAGTTCCCCTTCCGACAAATCCCAACCGATCGGAGGTACTGAAGCACGTGCTTCAGCATCATACGCTACGGCGGTTGGTGGTCTCGAATAATGGTCAGCCATTCACCAAAACCGATTGGGGAAGACTCAAGAGAATCGCCGAGGGAAACCCGGACGAGACCAAGATTGGTGCGTTTGGTGTAGGTTTCTACAGTGTGTTTGCCGACTGCGAAGAGCCGTTCATCAGTTCGGGAAGCGAGGCCATGGCCTTTTACTGGAAAGGAAACGCTCTGTTCACGAGGAAACTCCAGCTTGGCGAAGAGCAAAAGACCAATGACACGGCCTTTGTCCTCGACTACAGAAATTCGACGACCACACTACCCAATCTGCTATCCGTGGGCCAGTTCCTTGCGACCAGTTTGACTTTTGTCGCTCTGCAACATGTGGAATTCTGGATCGATGACTACCAGGTCCTGTCTCTGCACAAAAAGACAAGCCCAAGTGCCGACGTCACTCTTCACAGAGACATTGAGACCACCACCAAGGACCGACTCATGAAGATCCAAAAAGTCGACAGGGCCAGTACCCAGATCGATGCTTCCTACATGAGCGCGCTTGGCTGGAAGCCTCCAACCGCCTCCAAGACCAACGAGTCTTACGGCATAGGCAATACTGAAGCGCCGTCTTTGAGAAGTTTCTTTTCGAGATTAACAGCCAACACAGCGTCGTCGAAGGCTAAAAAGGTGGCCAAGGAAGAAAAGGCTGTCCAGGATGCAATCTCAGAGGATATCACTGCTTTATCCAACTCGAGCATTTTCCTCCAAGTAACTACAGCAAGTCTGAAGACATCTGTGACGGCCAGTTTCTCTGCCGAACTGGAGCGTGCCACCAAGAAGCCTCCTCCAAAGGTCACCAAGCTTTCTATTCTGACGTCTTCATACGACGAGGTGCAAGCATCTGAGAACTCTTCGCAGTCTGGCGCACTTTCGAAAGCCATCGACATATTTGCTTCGGTTCTGCCGAGCAAGAAACCTGGCGGCCGTATCTTCATTGGTTTTCCGACCACGCAGACGACTGGTGCAGGCATGCATATATTTGCGCCTTCCGTCATTCCCACCGTTGAGCGCGAAGCCATTGACCTGAACGCACGTTGGGTCAGAAGTTGGAATATCGAGATGCTGCGCGCTGCTGGTATCATGACGAGGTTGGCTTTTGCCAACGAAATGGACGAACTTCAGAAGAAACTTCAGAGGGCAATGGGATCCCCTGGAACAAAAGTCAGCCAGGAGATGGTGGCCAAGCACATGCCAGAAGCACTGCACATTCTGAACTCATTCGCCTTTGGTGAATCTACCCCCAGTGCCGCGGTATCTCAATACATCGAGGAGGCTTTCTGGACATCATACAAGAAGGCCCATATCGAGATATACAGCACTCGTGGAGTGCGCATGACTACTCAAGTTCGTCTTGGTTCTGAGGAGCTTACCAAATTCGTTCCTGGTGTTCCAGTCATTCCACCGGAACTCAAGGATATCTCCTTTGTGAGAAAACTAATCTACTACGACTTGCTATCTGAAATCACCGTGGATGATGTTAGACAAGAACTATCAGAATATCCGATGAGCAAAGATCAACTTGTAGCGTTTCTCCAGTGGGCTAGCAGGAAGGCATCCCGGGATGAGCTCAGCCCCGCCGACAAAGATCGTCTTCTTGATGCTGCGATAGCGACGCTTGGCGACCAGAGTAATCAAGGCGGAATCATCACTCTCGGAAGCATCAAGACCTTTGTGATTCCCCAAAAGATCCCGGCCGGTTTGCCGATACCGCCAACTACGATTCCTTTCGAATTCACCAAGCAGATCAACAATAACGACCTTCGAGCTTTGGGCTGGGAATCTTTGGAAATTGTTCCATGGCTTCGATTCCTGTTAGAGACGAAATCCAGTCGACCAGAAACCGAGGATTGTACCAGAAACGCCGATTTTGCGGTACAGGTGCTTACAGTCCTTTCCAAAGGTTGGGATGGATTGAGTCCAAGCTCAAAGGAGACAGTGGTGTCTCTATTGAAGGCAAACACTGTTATGCCCACCAAACTGGGAATGAGAAAGCCCATGGACTCCTTCTTCCCTACTGTAAAGCTCTTTGACGATCTGCCAACCATTTCTCAACAATGTTCTGGACTTCGAGACAAATTCCTATCAGCTCTGGGCGTTCGCAAAACAGTTGCCTTGGAAATCATCTTTCAGCGCCTTTTGAATCCATCAGAGGGCCAGGCGCAGTGGAGTCATGTCGAGTTGATCAAGTACCTGGCGTCAGTCCGGGCAGACATTCCCAATGATGATCTTAAGAAGCTCAAGGATTCGCGAATCTGCCCAGCAGAGGCTGGACCACCGGGACATGAGTTTTCCAAGCCAAGCAGCCAGCTGTACAAGGTCTCCGAACTCCTCGAGCCCAACGGCGCCTTGAGACCTCTGCGGGTCAACATTCTACAGTGGCCCGGATTGTACCGCCCGAGTTCTGCAGAGGGCAAGTTCCTTACCGCATTGGGTCTCAGAGCGTACCCTTCGGCTCCTGAACTTGTCGAGCTCATGTCTTGCCCGGACAGGGACCTTCGCAACCATGCTATGCAATACTATGTGTCGAATCATGTCACCAATAGATATGGTTTGTTCGACATTGGGTCTTGCGGAAAGGCGTTCCTCCCGCTGGAAGGCAAAGAAGGAAAAGACGGAGGCCTCGTATCTCCCGGTAGCTGTTATACCAACGAGGCTGCATCAATTCTAGGCTTCAACATTCTGAGGAGAGATTTACACGAACACGCTCCCAAATTCGGTGTCAAGAGAGACCCTCCCATTCAAGATTGCGTCAATCGGCTGCTCAGGAATATTCCTCAGACGCCTCAAGCAGCCATTACCGTCTTTAGCTATTTTGCCCTGCGGGTCAACGAATTGGACAGAACCATTGTCTCTCGTCTGCAAGATACACCACTAGTACCGGTAGTCCGTAAAAGGTCGCCTGCTGATACATCAGAGAAGTCTGGCAGTGGTTCTGTTTCCCACATTAGCCCAAGAAACTGCTATCTGGGTAGCTCAGCAACATACGGGGATATTTTTGACTTTGTTGACTTTGGCCAACAAGCAAACTCATTCTTGTTCAGCCTCGGAGCCAAAACCGAACCCACAAAGCTGGAGATTGCTCAAATGGCAGCTGGTGAGCCGGCCCGCCTGCTGAGTGTCTTCCAGAGCTCTGAAAAGTACTTGAACTTGCTGAGGTCCTTGGCAGAGGATGTCCACAGCCTCAAACGAGACAAGGATCTCTGGCGCAAGATGCGAACATCTCGCTTCTTGCTCGCCTTCAAGGAGACTCCCTCAGCTAAAGGCGGCTCATCGGATGCTGATGAGGAGGATGTGCCTGTGAGACAGTACCAGCTAGCTTCTCCGGATCAAATCGTCATTCTCGATGACTACATCAGCTATCGACTCTTCAAAGATGGTCTTCTCTGTGCGCCCGAAGAAGACGCCCTCGAGGCATTCTATGTCGCACTTGGCTCGCAAAATCTTGGCAGCCTTGTAACAGATGACTTGAGGGTCGGTGGACACAGCGAGAGTCAAGAAAGCTCAGTATGGCTTCGAAAACATGTCATTGAGCGGTCCAAGATCTTCATCCATGAGTACTCCAAGCACGCTCGTGATCCCATCAAGCATGACGTCCGGTGGCTCGAGAAGAATCTGGTAGTTGAGGTTGTCCGATCTCTGGCGCTCCGTCGAACCCTGCGTGGCCACGGGCAGTCCAACACAGAGAAGAGGTCTGCCGCTGGGGCCATGACAAACAAGGGTCTCATCCTCTACGTCACTTCAGACCGACCACGCCCAGACATGTATCAAGTCGGTTGTGCCATTTGCCAGCATATTCTCCACCGTCCGTCTCAACAGGCCTACACATCCTTTGAGCCTTTCCTGAAGCTGGATCTATTGGATCTGCGGTCTCGTGGTTATAACGTTGACCGTATTCTCCGCGCAAAAGCAGCAGAGGCCAGAATAGCAGAGGAAGAGAAGCGCAAAGCGTTGGAGTCTGAACAGGCAAGATTGCGAGAAGAGGCTCAGGAACGGGCTCGGACCCAGCCAACCAGACAACTGGATCAGCCACAACGTCCAGCGACACCCCCAGTACAGGACAGACCAAAGATGCCGGTGATGCCAGGCTCCTTTGACAGCCCAGAGGAGCGAACAACTCCTGGAGCACCAGCTCCCGCCCCTGATCTTCCTCAATGGGGTAGGAATCTGTTTTCCAACATCCAGAAGCGGCTGGGCTTGGAAGAGGGGCGTGGCAGTATCGATGGGCCGTCCAGCGGGGGGCAATCCAGCGAGGAGAGAGGACGAGAGACTAAGAGCTCAATTCAGCAGGGCGGTTTGTCGAGTGTTCAAGATAACCTTAAGAAGGCCGTGGACTCGACGAGACCCTACAGTTCATCCACGCTGTTCAGCCCACCCGTTACTCAGGATGTCAGGGAACAGGCTACATACTGTGACGACATACCCCGACAGGATCTGCAAATTGCTGCCGAGGCTGCCAATGGCATGTCGGTCTTTGTCATGAGAAACCTCAACATGGACGTGCAGCAATTCCTGTCGCAGAACCACGAAAACATCAACACATTTGCTGTCCTTATTCGTCACGTCGGCGAAGTGTACTCGGTCAATCCAAAGTCGCTCCACATGTTCTACGACGACTCCGGTACGACGATTGCTTTCAACAGCGAGGGCAGCATCTTTTGCAATCTTCGATACTTTAATCAGCTGCATGCTAGGGATATGTCAGATGGACAGAAGCAGATCGAAGCCGCTGTTTGGTGGTGGGTCGTTCTCGCTCATGAGTTGGCGCACAACATTGAGAAACTGCATAATTCTCAACACAGCTTCTACACGGAGAGCTTCATCCAGCAGTATTTCCCCATCATGATGATGAAGGCAGACCAGCTCTCTCCATCCGCTAGATCTTTGCCAGATCCGAACAGCCAACCACCACCATATAGTAAGCAGTAGGATTGCGACAGGGAAGAGTATAATTGGCAGGGGTATGTATCTCGTAGAGATTGGAAGCTGTGGGTTCGGGCCAAGCGTGGACCTCGCCCGCGAAGAGCATGATGGGAGCAAATTGGCGTTTGGCATCTTCTTTAGACAGACGTAGACTAATAATGAGCTGTGAAATGTACCCAATAGCCCGTGAGTGCTGAATCATGTAGTGATTGTGATGAGAATGCATTGCTTGTTTGCGTCAAAAGATGGCCTTTATTATTCGGGGGTCATATGTACAATGAATAGAATATTAACGTCAACGCTCGTATCGCTCGCTCCTCATAGTATGTAGTATGACACAAATAATTCTAGCTCGAGTTTGTTACTTCAGGGGTTCCTTGAGTCGCAGCCGGTAAGTCGTCGCTCGATCCCTTGGCCAGCACACGAGTCATGAGAGGACTTTCCTTGACCTGCGACCAGTCGTGTAGCATGTGCGAGTTCATCTCGCTGAGGCGGACCTCCTCGCCAGCCCGTGCGCGCATTTCGGTCTCGTAAACGTCAATGACCTCGCTCTGGGACCGCTCACTCGAGCCCGTGAGAAGCTTGACAAGTTTCCCAGCATCATCGAGGGCGTGGTTCAGCCCTTGTCCACGGTCTGGATACATGTTAGCTTTCCTATCAAGGCAATGGCGGAAACGAAAGAGGTTCACTTACGATAAGTCATGGCATGAGCCGCGTCTCCCGCCAGCGTGACCAGCCCGCCGTGGTTATCCCAGGCGTGCTCGGGCAGGCTCGGGTCCCAGTTCATGTTGCGCGTCCAGTAGACTTGGTCGTGGTCCTCGGGCAGCCACTCGTGGGCCTTGCGGATGGGGTCGGCGTAGAGCTGCGACTTGTCCTTGGCCTGGCGCAGGCGCTCGCGCACGCCCATGACGGCCGCCTCGGCCTCTTGTTGTTCGGGCGCGCTCCGCCACGAGATGTAAAAGGTGAATCGCCAGCCCTCGGGCCGGTCGCGCTCGGGCGCGTCCAGCAGCAGCAGCACCGACATCATGTTGTCCGGGTGCGCGATGATGCTGGTGATGGGGTGGAACGACCGCAGGTACAGGGCGCGCTCCCGCGAGAAGGCCGCGTTGATGAAGATGGCGTTGAGCCCCAGCTGCTTGAGCTTGGCGGCCTCGGCGCCCACGAGGTGCCGCCGCACCGTCGAGTTGCTGCCGTCGGCGCCGACGACGAGGCGCGCCCGCTCCGAGGTCCCGTCGGCGTAGTGCGCCGTCACATATTTTTGGGTCTTGTCGTCTTCGTTTTCGTGGTGGTACGTGAGGGATTCCAGCCGCTTGCCGAAGCACACGTCGATGCCCTCGGCCAGCAGGGCCCGCAGCCGCGACCGCAGGAACCGGTAGACCTTGGGGAACTGCAGGTGGTTGACGACCTCGCCGGTCGCGCCGTTGAGGACGCTTAGTGAGTCCTCGTCGGGCGTGTCCATGTTGGGGTCGCACTGGACCGTTTTGATGCGCGACCACTTCTCGGGGCCCATCAGGTCGGCGAGGATGGGCGCCGACCACTTGATTATCATCAGTTTCACTTGTATGCGTATATATCAAAAAAGTGTCGCCAACTTACATGGCACGCAATGCCCCAGTCGCGATCATTCTCTCTCCGCAGCTCGCTGGCTCTTTCAATGACCTTGCAAGGGATCCCGGCCTATAAAATGACGACGTCAACTTCTGTCTCATGGATGAACATCCTTGGTCATCTCATACCCTCGTGAGGCCATTGGCCATGGCCAAGCCACAGCATCCTGGTACATTTGTTAGAATTGTTGCTCTCTTTCCTCGTAGTGGGAATTGTTATCATTACTTACCGGATCCAATGATGAGAACCGGCAGCTCGGATGCCGCTGTCCCATTGGTCGCCATGATTATTGTATCTTTGCCGTTGAAGGAAAGAAAACAAAGTTTACATGGACAATAGGATCGGATCGAGAACGACCGCCAACACACTTGAAGTATACTCGTAAATACCGAGCAATTCCCAAGATCGACAGGCGACAATAACAAAAGCAATAAAATTAATTGACCAGAAAAAAAAAAGGAAAGAAGAAAAAAACCGGGGAATAATGAGGCGGATGCGGACTGCCGTTTATTCTTGGTGATCCCCGATTGATAGTGAAGATGTGGAAGCGGGGCTCCCTCTCTGCGTTTATATGGGAATTGTTGCGCCGGGCCGCGCCTTGAGGGGTGGTGGGAAGACAGGAGAGGGACTTGGGAGGAGAATGTCTTTTCCGTATGTACTTCCTACCTAGGTGCTATCCTCTTGTTAGATTGGCGCTTGGCGATTGGCAATGGGACGATATGGCGGAATGTGGAGGTGGTGTAATTTGCGAAGGACAAGAGTCGTCGGAGCGAATTCCGAGTCTCTGTGCTTTCTATGTGCTACGAACGAGAGATATTCGCAAGTCAGGTCGGACTTATCGCTCTTTGCATTATATAGAATATGATGTGCTACAGGTCTAGAGCAGAACTAGAACTAGAACCCCGGCGATGCGGCTTTTGTTCCATCTTGCCACCATCTCAAGACAGGAACAGGGCAGAGAACACGATGCCATTACAAATACCAGCTCGGTCGGGGACTTGTTCCTGGCCGAGGCGCGATGAGCCGCCTTGAGATCGTGTCGCGATCGAGTCATGGATTTGGTCTGTCTGGCCGCCATGTCCCTCTCGTCCTGACCAACGATCTCCGGGGGTTTTTAGAGAATCGGGTAAAATCTCCGGCGGGCTATTGGGGTTTCGGTGCGACTTCAACGGTCGTGCATCTCCTGCCCCGTCAGATCATTTCCATATCCACGGTCGAGATGTGTTATTAATCGATTTCTGTTCATGTACATCTCTTGTTAGTCCTGTCCTCTGCGGCAGCTTTCATCACTTTCACGTAATGCAATATCATCTCCAGAGACCCGAATAATAAAAAAGACGGCAACGGTAATTCCCATGCAAGACCCGGTCGCCGTCCAGTCTCAGTGGGGCTCGAGTACCCAGCGTTTTTTGTCAATTCCGCTCATGGCTATAGGCTGCGCGGAATACTCATTCCACTCACTAGCCTACGGGAAACGGCAATCTGTGTCTTGTTCATCAGAAGAATGAAATGGGGATCTAGAGAAAGACGCGTAGAGCTTGAGGTGAACGGACCTCTCCAGAATGCTCTCCTAGGAAGGCGTTTAATAGCATGATATGATCGTAACCTGACATGGATCAGTCGTGTGATCGGAAAAGACTCGGTGAATAGGAAGTACAGAGTAGTAAAAAAAAAAAAAAAAGGATAAAAAGCCTTATAGCAGCCTTTTGGGGGCCCCAGCGCCAACGTCGTCGGTGTCTCTTCCTTTCTTTTCTTTTATTCTTCACTGGTGGCAACTTGTCAAGTTTCATAGTGCCACATGTCGCTTATTATAGTCGCATTCCGTAGTTATTACTATGTTTCCCGTGTTCCCACTCTGTCCCGACTGAATGGAATCGCCCGGGCTCAGATCTGCGTCCGAGTTGGAACGGGCTCCGCGTGCGTTACCAGCAGGACGGTACCCTAAATACGCTCGTATTCGTTCCGCGGAGAGGCGTTTTCGCTAAAAGAGTTGGATTAGCCGCCATTTTTTTCATCTTTTTAGTGTTCCTATGAGAATGCGTTTTTGTCTCTTTAGGGATATATGAAGTACAGAACAGCATCACATTCGAATCCTTGGGCAGATTTCCAACTCTTAGGGTACATGCCAAGTCATGTCTCGACGCCAAAGAGGCGGGCTGAACGCCCAGAGCACCATGAATAGCAGCTATGATACCTGAATGCGCAGCAATCAGCTTGGAGGAGGATTTCAATCATCGTATGGTCGCCGTGCTGTCTCGGAACTTGATCTACATCCATCACTGTCCATGACAGCCTGATTTCTGATTTTTCTTCAACTCTTTTCAGCAGCGCCGCAGTCTGCTACTGCGCCTTGGAAGGCTAATACCACGCGAGCAAGGCTCTGAGCCGCAGCATCTTCAGCTGTCGGGGCACAGGAATGGGGGAAACATGCCAAGACTTGGGGTTCACTCTACTGTGCCATGAAGACTGGGGGAGGAAGTCAGCCAGCTTGACCTGCGATGAGGAGACTCGGCCAAGACCACTGTTGCATCGCGATCGCGCCCGTCTTTCTTGATGTACTGTGTATGCAGTCAAAGATGGAAACCAGGATAGTGGGCATCATGCATGTCCTTAATGGAAAAGCACCTCGCAGATCATCCCCGGCACTTGCACAGTAGTATTCTGTATGGTTTCATTCGAACATATCTAAACTTCAGTACCTGGGGTCCAATTCAAGAGCCGCGTCTTGCCACTACTATTCAAGGACTTTCGCAGGTGATCGACGTCGGCTCTTCTCACACCGGTGCTGGGGCTGTCCCTGAGAAAGATGGATGGGCGAGTCCAGGCTGCTTCAATGTCGGTACCGTATGTTTGGCATGGAGGTCAGGTCCTATCTGCGGTCCGTGTCTGCCTATTTCCCGTCCTGTTCCAAGTTATTATTATAGGACATATCAGGACATTTCAGACCTTTTCTTGGCAATCATCCCAGACCAGAATGAATCCTGCAGGATGAGAGTGTTGTGGGGATCAATTATGATTGGGAAACACTTTCAAGTCCCGGCAGTTGTTAACGTTTCCTCACCACGTGGCGATTACGCCTCGAGGGGTCTGGTCTGTTTCTGGATTCTGTCCAATCACTGACGAGATTTCCATATACGCAACCTGCCTCGCTTCTTCCCCTCGTATGACTGGGTTTGTGAATCTGTTTATAGTGCATGTTCGGGCCGGAATCGTCAGGTCGGTGATGCCCCCGAAATGCTCGTGTGTCCCGTTTCATGGCAGACCGACATGGAATGGCTCGACCGAGAGTATCAGAGCAATATAAGAATAATTCATTCTCGCATCATCACGAATCGCATCGTCAAGGCAAGGCAGATTGCATACATACCGTATATGTGCACGATGTGTACCTGAACAGCTGTGCGACGAATGCACAGTCCGGCTTGGGTGGCATCTCCGAATAGAAGTCTCAGGGGAAAAAAAAAGTCCTGTCCCTGACATTGTGCATATGCGTCATCTTTCGGGCTCATCGTCCCGGGAAAAAGTACGGTTCCGACTCCCGAGTCCGCGGGTCTGGTCAGTACTTGATACTGCTCACTCTACATGCTGGTCATCTTACCTGCATTGCCTAAAACCACATGGACATTCGCCGATGACTCTTTCCGAGCTCGCGTGAGCTTTGCTTGGTTGCTGCATATGTGTCATGGCATGTAGAGGACTTGCTCCCCCACGCATCCCACCCCCGGCGATACGATCCATGTTGTCTTTTGCCGTCACAGGGTGAGACAAGTCTTTGCTGACAGGCGTCCTTTTTCCGCATTGCCTGGCAGCATGTTACCGACCAGTAGTATGATGTAGGCATTCGTTTCCGCGCGGGCTAGTATCCATGAAAATGGATGTATGCCACGTCGTCCAAGATGCCTACATCTTTAGAAATTCAGGCAACGGGATCGCACCAAAAACCGGACGATTCGGTCAACAAGCGAGCATGCGCCCAGGCAGCAGGAGGATCGAGCCGGAATTCTTGAATTCCGTCGCCCATTGGGGTTGAGCTCGACGTAGTAACGTAAAGCCCGGGGCGGACCTGGTGGTAGCCGAGATATGACTGATTTGTCCTGTGCGTGCGCCCCAGTGGTGGCTGAAGCCCGTCTATCTTGGGGGCGTTCGAGTAGGTATACCGTCGTGGATGCGTCACACGCAAGAAAGTTGGGATGTGCCAAATACGACCGACATGGCACCGGGGAGGCTTTCTACGAGAATCTCTGAGCATGATTTGAACTGCTTTTGCCTGCGGAATAGGAATACGGTAGATACGCGAGAGGACGGCGAGGTCATCTTCGGTGTCGACGACAGCGGGAAGGGAAAAAAAAGAAAATAAAAACTCGGATGATCTGATGTTTTCCAAGAATAGCCAATCAGATCAGGGCAACATGGATGCCAAGCGAGGAAAAAAGAGAGAATAATAATCACGATGTTACCGGACCTGTCGAACTGTCGGTAACCATCCAATGATGACCAGGGCCGTTTGTTACATCTCATGTGGCTGAACAGCGAGACACGGGAAGGAGAGAGGGAAATGATAAGGAAAAGAAGAAGAGCGTAAAAAGATGAATGCGGTCACGCTGACATGTACGCAGCTGACCTCATCATCGTGACGGCTTCTCCTTTGGTAACGAATCTCGTACAGAAATGCAGTGAAGACATTTGATGGTATAGAAAGAAACCGATGAAATGGAAGAAATGCGCATCAGTAAAAATGATTCATATGGTATTCGAAAAGATATGATGTAGGTTCTGTTTGGGTGGGCTGTGCTGTGTTGGCGCGCACGAGTAACAGTTCGGTAACGTAATCAATCAATAGGGTTTCGGGGGCTAAAAATAGGTGAGGTAGGTGATCAGTTTAGGTAAGGCAGGCGATCATTGTTTCTTGGTGGTTGAAAAAGATGGACGAGCCACCCCTGAAGCGCCAGGAAATAGGTCCATGTAAGCGCTAATTAGCGACGTCTCTCCACGTCCAGTGGCAGTAAGTATGGGTATGGGAAATGGGGAATTGGAGGGGCCACAGATATCACAATCCCGGAGTTCTGGTGTCGGGTTCGCTTGGTAGCTTGGCCTTTCTCTTGCAAACCCTCACGCGCAGACCAGTTGATCCGGTCATCTGTCGATTGATATTATTATTATCGTCTTGAGATGGGGTCATGTTGCTTGGGGTATGCGATCCTTCGGTGCAACTATCGCTTGGATGGGAAGATACGGCACTCGCCCGCATCACGAAGCGAAGCGAAACCTGGAAAGAGAGAAGATTTAGGTGGAAGCGACTTCGGTTTACCATATCCGGGCAAACTAGGTACAACTATCACCGAATAGCCAGTCAGCAGCCGACATATCCCAAGACCCTGATGAAACTTAATGGACGGTAATAATAAACACATCTTCTCGGTAACGAACCATTTCGTTGCTTTCGGACCCCAAATTCGGCAACCCCCAACCGATAGTTTTGGGCCCAAGCCACCCTTGAACAAGTCTGAAGGATGATGGACCCGGCTTCTGAATATCAAGAACCGACCGGGACACGATGGGTCGAGCCGTTGGAAAGCCTATTATTCCCCCCGGTGAAGGATTGAAGAATGCCTGTAGTATCTATCTATCCAAGGTCTTGGCCCAGAGCATGTCTCGTTTCATCTGCTCGGACTGAGGCGAGTGAGCAGTGTATGATGATGACCCTTTTTTACTTTGGTTCGCTTCTGACGTGCAGCAGTAATAATAAGCCAGAATAGAATAGCAGCAGCAGCGCCCACGTACTTCCGTATGTGTTATCCCCGAATTGCACACTGGAAATAAAAAAAAGGCGGTGGACAGTCCGGTACTGGCCGAAGTAATCTGCATTTCGAGTTGCCTATAGCAGGTACATACATTACTTGAATGACAAATGAATGTCTCCACGGGCCAATGATGAATGACGGATGACATGCGCAGCCAGAGCTCCAATCATGACGGGACCATAACTCGTGGAAGTGCTGCACTTGCATCGCATTGCATGGCAGCGTCTGGAAACAACGAGCACTCGGCAGAAACGTGGTCACAATATTTGTCATACCCGCGTTACCTGCTGCGCATTTACAGACAGAGTTCATGGTGGTGAGATTTGCAGTGAGAGTCATCGGCCATCCAAAAACAACCACAGCAGTTGATTTGCACCGCCTGTCTCACTGGCCCTCAGCCCTATCCCTTGCATACGTACCGATTAGCGTGGGTTTCCCCCTGCTCCCTGCTAGGCCGGCCCCCAAATTTAGATTTTGGTGACCCAGAAGAGAGCTTCTCTGCACCATGCGCGGTCCTTCCATGCAGCCCATTCATGTTGCTATGTATCTGTAAGACAAACGGCCCTGCATTCTGTATGGTTCTGTTCATCATGGCCCATAATGATATGGCATGTGCTGCGGCACGGAATAGCTCTAGTGTAGTACACATCTATATTCCCCTTTCTGGACCTGCTTCGTACTTTGTACCTGGATGCAGCCATACACACGGGCCAGTCAGATGGATGACAGGCTACCCTAAATCCGGTACCACTCTCCTGCACCTATCTCTTGTTGCTTTACTTGGAACACACGAGGCTTTCTCATTGGCCCCTTCGCTTTTCTTCCTATAGTCCACCCACCATGACCACCACCAAACCCTCGAGGCAGCAACCCATGCTTCCCACGTTTTGCGGCTCCAGTTACCGGAGGATCAGAGACATGGGCCAGGCTGAGGGAGGCTGTAAGGGGGCAGGCACCGTTGTGTCCTCTCACGGCATGCATCCAGGGACCTACTTGTCTGACCGGTCATGGGTGGCCAGCCCGGCTCGGACTTGGGCCATGACATACTCGCTTCCTGATGTGACGGGAAAGTATGAGGGCATTCCTATATAAGTCCACGAGACGTCCTGATGTTTGAGGCCATCTTCAGAACCATCATTCATCATCATCAACAAAGACCACTACTACTACTTCTACAACAACAAATCTAATCAACTTTCCTCGAGTCATCTGTACAAGTATCTGTTTTCTTATATATCAAGCATCTCTTTCCTGCTTCATCTCATCTCAACACAAAAGAAAAACGATATACAATATCACAAACAACCAAGTCAACCACACTTCATAACAACACAATGGCCGCTTTCGCCTTCATCAACTGCCCTACCGCTGCCGTCTTCGGCCGTTCCGGCTACAACAAGGACGGTGACGACGACAAGGACGAGAAGAAGTGCTTCGGCCGCTCCGGCTACAACAAGGGCGGCAAGAACGACGACGATGACGAGCAATAGATTCTGCTAGCCATCGGGTCGTCTAGCCTGCGGGATGGAACCGAGAGATCTCGGTTACTTCCCCCTGTATCAACAACCACATGTACCACCAGTATCAACAGTACCACCACCACCAGCATATCCCCTTTCCTTTGTGGCATTAGACCCGGCGTTGGGAAAAAAGACCACTGTTTTCAACATTGTACAACAAGACTGGGCGTATCGAGAGTGTACGATCAAGCAGAAAGATTTAGACCCGGCAACGGGCGATGGGATAGACTGTACCATCAGAGACTGCATATTAGAAAGGAGTTTTTGGCGTGGATGTCGGGATATATTTACTAGACTATAGATGGACATTTGGGCAACTCTGGCGCATAGACTGTACTTGTATTGGGCCGGCTTAGTTGTACTTATTTCTGCATGGCCTCTTTGGTCTTGGTTTACAATCCAATCATTTCCCTACACAGAATCTATTTCACTGTTAGCACAATGCTTGAATGTTCTCGACTCCGTGACGTGACGACTTACTTCTCAAAGATGACACCCAAGACCTCCTCGATATCCCCCGTCTCGCCGCGGCCGGTGATCCGTGCCAAGCAACCGGCGGCGTATCGGAGCTCCTCGGCAGCAATCACAAAATTGAGCTCGTCAAAGGCGTCTTCCGACGTGGTATTGGCAATATAGTTCTCCAGATGCTCCCGGCATTGGGCCAACAGCTGCCTCTGACGCTCAGTCACACCGTGGAGATCTTGTTGGCTGTCGGGCAGTGTAGTCATGTCTGCAAAGAGACCACCCAGACGGTCGGCCACTGCATGTACACCACCAGGGTCCTTGGCATTAGGTATCTTGGTTTGTGCGTCTCTGCACGAAACCAAGACGGTCTGTAATAACGAAGCCTGCCCCAGTCCACTCAGCACAGAAGATTGGAATTCTTCGAGGAGACGATCGAGCTGTTCCTCTGGTAGAACGTCTCGCTTGTTGACAACGAGAAAGCCCTGGCCGACTGTTGACAGCAGCTCAAGCGTCTGCGAATCATAGTTCAGATAGAAACTTCCGGCCGGGTCCTGCTCAACGGATACCAGCACGACCACTATATCCGACTCCAAGGCCTTGGCTCTGGCTCGCCGAATACCCTCTTGCTCTACCAATCCAATGGGATTTTCGTCACTGCTTGCACTTCTGAAGCCCGCGGTATCCGCGAATGTACACAGATAGCCACGAATATCCAGATGAGCCTCGACAATGTCGCGAGTGGTGCCTGCTTCGCCCGAAACAATGGATGCTTCTCTTCCAACGATCTGGTTCATGAGAGAGCTCTTGCCGACGTTTGGGGGACCGAGAAGGGCTATGCGGATGCCATTTCGGAGGAGTTCGGTGCGCTGGCTGGCGCTTTCGTGCACATCGATGCTGGCCAGAATCTCCCGAACCTGCCGCGTCACATTCTCGAGTAGATCTATAGGCGTCTCATCAAAGTGCTGGTCCTCGGAAAAATCAATGATGGCTTCCACTTCGGCTCTTGCCTGAAGCAGATCCTGGCGCCAGGCCTCGTAGGTCTTGCCTAGGAGACCCGAGGAGCCACGAACGGCTGCACGCCGCTGATGCTCGGTTTCGGCCGAGAGCGTATCACTCAAGGACTCGACCTGAGCGAGGTCTAGGCGATCATTGACAAATGCCCGCTTGGTGAACTCGCCAGGCTCGGCATACCGAATACTGCCGGGTGCTGATGCTGGAATGGCGGACAGCACAGCCTTGACTGTCGCATTACCGCCATGTACATGCAACTCGAGCACGTCTTCGCCAGTGACGGTCTTGGGCGCCGGAAGATGTAGGACGACCGCGTCCGAGTCCAACACAATAGTCTGGTTGGAATTTGGATGGTACAAGGTCCTGACTCCAGCAAAGCGAGGTTTCGGGATAGATCTAGCAGGGCATAGACCTTCATATACCTGGAGAATTTGTCAGTTTGATATTCATTGTATCAGCGAAGCACAGCGGGAATATATATACCTTTTGACATAGTGGGCCAGATATACGGATTACAGCAATACCGGCCTTGCCCTGAGCAGATGACAAGGCATATATAGTGTCGCTCCGGCTACCAGCAGTAAAAAATGACCGATTCTGCTGAGAAAAAGGTGCACGTGGCACCAATTTCGTGCCTTTATGCCATGACTTGTATGCTTGCCTGGCTGGATGCGAAAAGCTTCCTGTGGTTGGAAAAGCCAAGGTCCGGCTATGACAGAACAATCGGCATGAACTCGTGTTCCTTGTGAGATGCCGACGAAGCATTGACTGAATTGAGTGATTTGCAAATGAGCAGTACTCAAAGGATATTAATGCAAGAAGTTGCCAATGAGAAATTAAAATGATAGTGATCTGCGTGGTGTTTGTTGGTGAACTTCAGCACAGGTAAATTGTAATCATGATACAGATCTCACATTGCAGTCAGTGCCATTGACGATGGACATGGAGTGTTTGCTTGGACTTACAGGCAGCTCAGCCCAGGTACCAGCGGCCTAGCAACAACGGCGCAACAGCAGCTTCGTTTTTAAGCTAAAGGAAACACACGATTGGTGATTGGCAGCTGGTGACTTCCCGGCCCGCCATTGTGGGTCACCCTAGCTTCACCGCCCTGGCAGATCTCGCTCTTCCTCGAAATTTTTCTGAAATGTTGCGATGCTGGATTGCTAGCGGCGCCCCTCCAAAAGGCCGAAAAAAAGTTCCAAAAGCTACGAGGCTTCAAACAACATCTGCCTTTTCCGTGTGAAGGCTGCCACCTACCACCCGAAAAAAATCCTTACTACACCTGAGGAATCCTCGCATCACACACTTGGTGCATTTCATTTTCGTCTCTCATATTGTTCGGTCGAATTGTAATTCGAAAGACTATCGCCAAAGTCCTCTCACCTTCACAACAGCAGCACCAGCTGCTTCCTCAGTCAACATGGCGTCGGACGAGATCGTCTGGCAGATCATCAACCAACAATTCGTACGCCTTCTCGAACAAAAGCATACACTGTTGAATCTTGCTAATTTTGCAATCGCAGTGCTCCTTCAAGCTGAAGACGACCAAGAACCAGAACTTTTGCAGAAACGAATACAACGTTACGGGATTGTGCAATCGCCAGTCATGCGTAAGCTCAGCTCGGCCCAGCAAATGCGACGGCAAAAACAACATACTAACATGCTATCACTAGCCACTGGCCAACTCCAGATATGCGACCGTACGCGCTCACCCTACCAAGGGCACATTGTATCTCTACATGAAGACCATGTGAGTCGGCCATGATCTCAAACCCATACCCGCATTCTTCTAACTTGCATTCCTCTAGTGAGCGAGCACATCAACCTTCCAAGCTGTGGGAGAGAAGAAAGCTCTCTGCCAACTACCAGACAGCTCTGAAGCAACTGGACGAGTGGCTGGTGTACTGGCCCAATTTCTTGATCCACAAGGCCAAGCAAAGGCTCACTCGACTCACCCAAGTCGCCATCCGCATGCGAAGGATTGCCAAGGAAGAAGCTCGACTCGGCGAAAAGGTCGTGCCAAAGCTGGCCCCCAAGATCCGCAAGAGAGAATCGACCCGCGAGCGCAAGGCCGAGGCCGCCGCCAAACTCGAACGCACAATCGAGAGAGAGCTTCTGCAGAGATTACGAGAGGGTGCTTATGGCGACCAACCCCTCAACGTCAGCGAGAACATTTGGAAGAAGGTCCTCAACGAGATGGAGCGCGAGGGCGAGGGCACAAGAGACAAGGACTTGGACAATGGCGTCGACTCGGACGAAGAGGACGAGAACGAGTACGAGGAGGAAGAGGAGGAAGAGGATGGCAATGTCGAGTACGTCAGCGATCTCGAGGAGAGCGACGACGACCTCGAGGATATCGAGGACTGGCTCGGCAGTGATCAAGAGTCTGACGAGGAAGAGTCCGCGAGCGAGGACAGCGACGACGAAGACGAGAAGCCTGCCAAGAAGGTCGATGCTTGTGGCAAGAGGAAGCGGGATGCTCCTACTCGCAAGCCCAAGAAGAGAGTCAAGGGAAGACGCGAAATCGAGCACGAGGTCGAGATGGAGCCCCGTGCCCGCGAGCTGGCATTCTAATCATGTCGTATGCTGGCCTCGGTTTGGGCATGTCTTTTCTTCATAGTATGTCAGGCGTTTACGAACTACTCATGATACCAATTATGCAGCACACATTGCTATTGCCTGGAGGTTACAGCACTCGGTCATGCCATACTATGCCAAAACCGAGTCTTTGTTCTGCTTTGTCCGATGCCGTCTAGGCTGCAGCTGTAGCATATGCAAATTGTCTCGAATTTTAACAATACAATCAAGCATGAATCAGTTGATCCGAGTCTCTGTATGGATACTTTGTAAGTGCAGGTATTAGTGTAGTACTTTATGTACGGCATGGGTGGCCCGGTACTGAATTTAGTGGCTACCAAACCCCCACCATCAACTCGGCATTGATTACCTTGAAACAATAGCCATTCAAGCTCAGACACGGCGCGTAATCCATTCATTCTTCCTAACCACTTTCTGGCTCGCTTTCATTCACTCTTGAAAGCTGCCAAAAACACTTTTACTCTGATACTCGACTTGCAAAGCCGACTCGAATCTTTTGGACGTCCACTGACAGCTCACACTTCGACTGGATATCCGCAACCCCTGAGCTGGCACAGTCTCAAACTCTCTCCCTGTCAGGTAGCGACGGCTGGTCGAGACAGCTGGGCATAGACGCAGTCGCCCGGCCGAGAAGCGCAACGAGTTCCACGAGTTCCGATTGAATCTTTTCTTTTCACGAAACTCTATTCTCTGCATCTACTGAGTAGTCTCACGAAGGCGGGTCGAGCTGCCCAACAACTGCCAGCATGTCGTGGTATTCCAACATCCTCACAAATACCACCTCGCGCATCAACAACCTTCAGCGCAGCTTTCTCGGCGGCGAGACAGACGGCGATACCGAGGACGATACCCATGTCTGCCGAGTCCTGCGCCAGCACTACACGGAAAAGGGCCGACCCTTTCCAGGCTGGCTCCCACCAGACCCCAAGGCTCCGCCACCTGTCCAACCCGTTCTTGCGCAGTCCGCCGGCGTCGGCTCACGATATGGCGGCCTTCAACAGCAAGGAGGAGGTAGTCTGAGCAGCTTGTGGGATAACAACCCGGCTCAGCAGCCGCAGGACACCCAGAGCTTGAGGCGAGGCAGGGGAGCCCCGCCGCCCATAAGAGGAAACGATCCCAGGAACAACCCGATGAACCCTTTCAACTCGGGCGGTGGTGGTCGGGATGAAGTTATGGCCCGACCGCTGCCCAGCCAAAGAGCAGGCAGTTATCAGAGTGCAAACTTGGCACCGGCGGCGGCGGCGGCCTCGGGCGGCGGGAGTGCTCAGGACCGGCTGCGACAGCGGCTCTGGGGAGGATCTAGGACGGCCAGCCCGGCGTCTGCCAGCCCGTTTAGCCCACCGCCACAACAAAGTAGCTCACGAGGAGCAAGTACAGACGATTACGATTCACGATTTAGTCCTGGAGGCATGTATGATGGCAGTGGCGGCGGCAGCAGCAGAGGCAACGACAAGCCGTTCATGGCTTCGAACTCACCATGGGCCAGCGACGAAAGCCAGATGCATGGCGGTGGAGGAGGCGGTGGCAGATCAGGGGGTCCGCCAGGGGGCAACAGAAGGGCGGGCCTACCTAGTGGTCCGCGCATGAGATGAGAGGCCCCTTGATTCTTGACCATCTTGTATACTCTGTCATGGCGATAGGCGTTGGGTGTTTGACAAGACGAGCGGCAGGACCGAAAGCATTGTGCTCTGTGGCTAGTCATCAGCGCGTGTAGGACGGCAGAGATCCTGAGCGTTCGTGTTCTTCTCGGCAAGTACTGCTATATAGATAATGATGAGCAGCGTGGCCATCGCTATACCTACCATCTGCCGATAACCCTACCTGCTTTGGCATCAAGGAATGACTTGATAATGGATTATAAACTCAATTCCTACTCGGTTCTTGCCCCCCGTTGCTTTGCCGAGCCGTTGTGTTGCCCAGAACCGGCAGGTTATACAACAAAAGATCGTGAATATTGCTGCCTTGGCTAGCTTACGCGGCTGCTGTCGTACTGCAACACAGCGAGGTCTATGGAAAACAATGGACCAAGACTAAGAGATGATTCATTCAGAAGAGGCAAATAGCAATACTAGGCTTCTTTTCTTAGTTGCTATCCGTAGGTATGGAAGAAGGAAAAAGGCAAAAAAAAAAAAAAAAAAAAAAAAGGGGGGGGGGGGGGGGGGGGGGGGGGGTCCGTTTCTGTATCTGATGCAGTCATGGAACCCACCTGGTGTCTTACTTGTATATCATAAACTTTTCAAGCAACATGATTGTATATTTAATTGCAACTGATTGAAGATTCAGTCCCTGGTACTGCTAGTATTATTTGGAGACGCAGCAAGCACGGTAATTCTTTCTCGCGCTGCCACCATGGAAGGAGTCACGCGGGTTTGTATAACAACTTGTTGGTCACACATGTGGATGGATGGCTCTAGAAAGCCAATGGCGATTTTAACGCGCAATGCAGATGCGCATGAGCTCTGCCCGCATGTCCGGGGGTCACCCTAAAACAAAAGTGACTTGTGATCCCCAGCGTGTCTAGGTGGTGTTGTCGGGTACTTATCAGCTATCTATACAGATACTACCCCGCTAGTCACAACATACGAGATCCATAGCGGGGCTCTGAATTCGCTGATGCCTTGCGACTTCGCCTTGTTAACCTACATTACAGTGGCTCACATGCCAGACATTTAGAGCAAACGATTTGGACACTTGACGACGAATATCAAAGCAGTTCTTTGTTCTCAGTCTCACACCCTCATACTTGCACTCAATACACACACGTCGTAGATCACTAGACCTTACAAGCTTGCAACAGCCTGTACCACACCCCGTGGGCATTAGTGCCCCTCCATGAAGTGATGTCATCATCCGCGCCGAACCGCCCAGGCTCACCATCAGTATGTCGTGTGTTTGTTCAGTACTGAAGAGCTCCTCTGGGGCACACTAGAGCCAGCTTGATTTCATCTTTCGCGACAATAGAGATTCCTCTTACTGACTACAACATCCTAAAGGGGTCGCTCTACGCCATGTCGGACGACTCGGAAAACGACTACGACACCATCACCCACACGGAGTCGGGCCGCGGCGTCAAGCTCTTGTACTCAAAGAGCAAGGTCTACATACACCCGACTCCATCCTCCAAGGATAACATTGCTGGCTTTATAGCACTCCTGCAGCAAAAGGGCGCCCGGAATGATCAACGTCCCACGTCTTCGAGCTCCGGGACCTCCGCTGCCCCCGCCGCCTCAGACCTCTTGCTTGCCTGGGTCCCCGAGGCCAGTCTGGGCGATGCCGCCAGCATCTACGTCAAGGTCGACCTGACCGAGGGCGAGTCCCCTCCTAAGCAGAGTTATCTCGTCCCTCCCATCCCGACTGTGACGACGCACCGCGGTTCCATCGGCCACTACGCTTTTGCGATCCCCGTCAGCGCCATCTACTCCCTCCTGGTGCGGCCGCCAAGTCTCGGCTGGTGGTTCGGCAGCGTCGTCGTCAATACCCGCGCCGGCGACAGTTTCCCCGCTCTGTTCTTCCACGACAGCGAGTGTCAGAGCACCATTTTGCAAAAGAAGAAGCGTGCCAGGGATAGTTTTGATCCGTTTGGCGAGCATGGCCAGATGTTTTGGGGTGGCGACGAGGTGCTCAGGTGGTTGAAGAGATATATCAAGATCGAGCGGAGCGAGGCGGAACCCAACATCTACCTGGTGGAGCCGAGTAAGGAGGATAGTGAAGCCTTTGGCGGCAAGGTGACCAGCAACACGTCTTCAGCCAACGATCGGAGGAACAGCTCGAGAGGCGCCAACATTACGGGCGCTGCCGGAGCCGGGGCAGGTCCCAGCGGTCAAGGTGGCAACGATGCCCAGATGGATCCTTTCACAAAGTTTGTCAAGGAGACGGGATGGAATATCATGGAGAAGTTCAGCAAAGTCACCACATTTACTCGGCGGACAGCGCAGGACGTGTTGGAAAATCCCAAGATGCCGCCCCAGGTGCGCAGACTCATGCGCAACCCTGAGGTCCAGACACTCCAAGAGGAATTCGACAGCGCGAGAATATACCTAGCCAGATGGGCCATGGGAATCGCCGAACAAAGCGAGCGCGACAGGAACCAGAGAGTCTGGACTGCCCGTGATGTCTTGGAGCTCGAAGATACCGAGGTCGGTGAATTCGAACTCTTGGAAACCAGTGATTTGTCCCTCGAGGATCGGAGAAAACCCGTCACCATGAAGGAGTGGAACACATTTTTCGACGCTCGAACAGGACGACTATCAGTCACCATCGACGAAGTAAAGGAACGTGTTTTCCATGGAGGCTTGGATCCTGATGATGGCGTGCGCAAGGAGGCGTGGCTCTTCATCCTCGGCGTCTACGACTGGTATAGCACATCGGAAGAGCGAAGAGCTCAAATTGCGTCTCTGCGGGATGAATATGTCAAACTCAAGGGAGCATGGTGGGAGCGACTGGTCGATCTTGGCGGCGAAGGTGAAGAGGGAGAATGGTGGAGAGAGCAGAAGAATCGCATAGGTAAGTTGACTCACTCGATTCCTTGTGAACAGGTTTACTCACATATCGTACAGAAAAGGATGTTCATCGGACCGATCGTACGGTCCCCATATTCGCTGGCGAGGATATACCACATCCAGATCCGGATTCCCCATTCGCCGACGCTGGTACAAACGTCCACATGGAGCAGATGAAGGACATGCTTCTTACTTACAATGAGTACAACAAGGATCTCGGATATGTCCAGGGAATGTCTGATCTGCTGGCACCCATTTATGCTGTCCTGCAAGACGACGCCATTGCCTTTTGGGGCTTCCAGCGCTTCATGGAGCGTATGGAGCGCAATTTCCTCCGCGACCAGTCGGGCATGCGCAATCAACTTTTGACCTTGGACCATCTTGTCCAGTTTATCGACCCCAAGCTATATCTCCACCTGCAGTCGGCTGACAGTACCAACTTCTTCTTCTTCTTCCGAATGCTGCTCGTTTGGTATAAACGGGAATTCAAATGGATGGACATTCTTCACTTGTGGGAGGTGCTCTGGACGGACTTCCTTAGCAGTGGCTTCCATCTATTCATTGCCCTTGCGATACTGGAGAAGCACCGCGATGTTATCATGACTCATCTCCAACACTTCGACGAGGTGCTCAAATACGGTATGTCATTGTGTGCTCTTTATATCTCTGCCAGAATATACTCTAATCTGACCAAAATTAGTCAACGAACTCTCCAACACAATCGATCTCGACTCTACGTTAATCCGCGCAGAGGCTCTCTTCCGTCGCTTCCAACGCAGGGTCGAGGCCGTCGACAAGAAGCGAAGCTTTCCCAAACCCCGGACTCAACGGCAAAGCTCTTCTGCGTCGCAAGGAGAAGGCGAGCCGGCCCCGTCAGTCGACAATGGCAAGGCCAAGGAAGATTCCGCCCCTGTCATCAGCCCGGAGCTGCGCAAACTTCTCAGCAGGGAAGTGGAAATTCTCCCACGAAAGGTGGTACAAAAGAAGGGCGATGGGCTCACTGCGGACTCCCGCCGGTAGATAGGGGCATTGGGCTGTAATGAGATTTAAACGTAAAAGCATGGACATGATACATACCCGGGGCAAGGCATCACGATGGAATGGTGTTACGGATTATTATTATTTTTTTTTAGCAGGCGTCAATGTTGTCTGAATATTATCATCATTTTAAAAGTCTTGTAATATTGACCGCTTTTCAACTCTATGACTTGACATATTTACAAATCTATCATCAAACCACCAAGCTATCGTTACGTGTCATGTGCAAGTGTAATTTGGTCTCATAGCTCATCGTGTCCGTGGGATCCCCCAGTGGCGACCAGATCCGGCATGGCCATGATCTTGACAATCAGACTCGTCCACCCGGTGAAGTGTTGAGTCCTCTGGCCGCGGCCCGTCTCGGGATTGTACTGCTCCCAAGCAAAGCCCGTCTCCTCCCAGCTGTTGTACACGGTATCAACAAGGGCACCACGAAGGCGGCTGTAGAGGTCGGTGGCCTCAGCCTTGAAGGGACCGTCTTGGAGCGCAACGTTCTATTTGGAATGATTAGTATATGTGACTGAGATGAGGTACAATGCAGTAGTACGTACGTAAAGCTGGACAACAACCAGATAGTTCATATTGATCCAGACCGGGCTTCGCCAGTAGTTCTCGTCGGAGCCGTAAAGCTCATTCTTCTTGCTCAGACTGCGGATGCCATGAGGACTCCAGAGTTCTTCCTCGTCACCAATGATCTTGAGAAGGCTGCCGAGCTTGGGGTCGTCGTGCTTCAGAAGGCCAGTCATGAACGGGAACAGAGTAACGTAGCCCTTGTGGCACACGAGCTGGTTCTCCTCGAAAGCATCAATAGTGGCGTCGCAGAAGCAGCCGTCTTGCTCGGACCAGTGAAGGTCTACGAGGTTGTGCTCAATGTTGTCGAGGACAGTGGCGTAGTCTTTGGCGTCTGCCTCCTCGCCAATGGCAGCTGCAATGGTATTCAAGGTCTTGGCCATGAGTCCCACCCACGACATGAGGTCCACATGAAGCTCACCAGGGTGTGGAGGTTGAGGACGAGGATAGTCGTCGAGACCACTGGTCAGGATGTGCTGAACAGATCTGCCGCGCCATCTGTAGGCCTCTCTCGAAGAATAAGCGTCTCGGTCATATGACTTGACGTCACCGTACTGGGTCTTCTTGAACCAGTAGAACTGGCGTCGCAGGAGAGGATAGATGTCCTGCAGATACTTGAGACCCAGAGAAGGGTTGGCAAGAAGGGCGCTTTCATGTTGGAGGCCCTGTCGAGACAAGGTCTCTCTAGTCGACGCCTGCGTGCCATTGGCCTTTTGAAGCCTCTCCAGGAAGTTCTCGATAATCAAGAACAGAGTCGGAGGGTTAGCGTAGTGAGGATACTGGACTTGGAATTCCGCAGGCACCTTGCTGCGAGCTTCGTCACCCAGGATTTGTTCTCGGGCAATCCAACCATCATCGTCCATCAGGTTGTACCAACTCTTGACAATCTCCATGGCCAAGTCCGTGTCCCATTCAATAATGGGCATGAGGTGGAAGCCTTCATCCCAGAGGAATCCACGAGGGAAGAAGGGTCTAGAAGGAATGCTACTAAAGAGCTCGAAGGGTCCTTCAGGCTGTTCCGAGTGTCTGGATCTGGCCTCGGCAGTGTCTTCCCAGAATCCCTCATTTTCCTCCTCATACTCGGGCGCGTTTGAACGGTCGACAATGTGGTTACCATAAAAGTATCCTATGCCACCAGCAAGGTTGGACAACAAGCTACGACCGAATTTCTGGTATTTCTGGGCGTTGAAAGGTTGGAGCGGTTCCAGAACATCGAGGAACTTTTCGCTAAAGGCCTCCGTGGTCAACTGGGTCTCCCTCGTCAGATCATCGCTGGTCACATCCTTGCCGGCAGATCCACTGCTGAAGAGAATGTCAAACTCGAATGGGCCCTCGAACACTTTCTGGATGATTTGCACGTTGCCCTTCCCGGCGCTGGTGGGAAGCTGGTAGGTCTGCCAAGGAGGGGGAGCATTATCTGGGCCATATTCCTTGACGATGCTGTCGACGCCCTGCTTCAGCTGGGAGAATAGCACCTCTCTGCCTCGCCAAAGGTGTTCCTCTGGCACAGTCAACGACTGGACGCTCGTCTTTTCGAGATCGCGGATTTGTGCAACGGGGTGGTCGCTACCAGGGTGGTCGCCCGTTCCCTTTGTGACAACCATCTTCCAGTTGCCCAGAGCTTCCGAGCTTCCAAATAGTGTCACATCATTCTCGAAACCGGACTCGTCTCCATCGTTGGCAACTTCGATCTCCTCCCAGCGGGGTTCCGAAGTCACGTAAAAGACCATGGTCGTCTTGAGGTCCTCGGGAGCGTCTGATCTGGGTTCACCCTTGATGCGTGCAGCCCAGCTGCCACCATGAGTTCCGCCGGGAATCTTGACAAACGAGGTTGTAACGTCGATTTTGTTCTGGGTATCGTGGATGGTCTGAACGCCGCCCTTTCTGGTATCGTACTCATCCCAGCCGTAGCCGGCCATGCCTTCGTTTTGTTCGCAAGTGTATCGGAAGCCTGGAACATGGATGTCAGCTTCCAATTGGTCTGTTTTGTGTACCCAAGAGTTGAAGCTCACTGTTCTGAACTTCCACATAGTTGTCGACCTTGGCCCACATCAAGCCGGTCATGATGCTCTTGGGCAGGCGCGGGCGAATGCCAAAGTACAGGTTGGGACGGTAAGGTCCCCATAGCAGGCTCTGGTTGTTCTCTCGGGTGACTGTGTCGCGTAGAATTGCTTCATCCTGAGCTTCGGCGCGAGCTCCGCCAATAAAGGCATTGCCGGCGACCAGAAGCAGGAGAAACGACAGCATAGCTGTCAATTGGTCACGGATTGCCATAGCTTCACGATTGATTTTCCACCATCTGGTATTTTTCCGGCCGGTGGTGGCGTCAATCGGTAGAAGCAGAGGAAAAGGGCTGTTTGGGAAGAGTGTTGATGGCAAACCTTGTGTGAATAAAAAAGGTTGGCTGTCTGTTGTATTTCTGGACACGGTTTTGGGTTTTGGGGGGAGCTGCGTCAGCGGTTTTTGGGAAGCTTCAAGTCCCTGACAGCCTATGGCGAAGATCCCTGTAACCACCAACGCGGCCTCCTTCTAGCGCAAGAAGCTGCCCCTGATTAATGCGTTGTACGGGAACAAGTTGGCGGGGCTAATCGTTATCAGATTCTTATCGATAATCTATACTATGTATTGGCTTTCAATGTCATGTTCACAGTCAATGGAAATGGGATATGGTCTGTGGAGTGTATCTTTCTTTACTGAACTAGATATGGACATGTCTCGACTCTGCAGTCCGAGATGCTCGGTCTAGAACTCTTGCTTGACCTTGAGAGAAAGGGTTTTGACCGTGGCACTTCAGCAAGATATCGTCAGTGACGTGTACCACGCCTCGACCATCTACCAAACAGCTACAGATAGGACAGAGCTTTGTGGAATGGTTGTGGAATCGAGAGTTTGGTCTTGTTAACAATCAAACTGATCCTCGGAACGATATGAGTTTGGGACCAGCATTTTGGCGATTCTTACTTGGTTCTGCATTCCCTATCCTGAATGCTGTCAGACAGTTTACTTCACAATTCAATAAAGGCATACGACGAGTTGGGCTCGAGCATATCCATGTATAGTCTCGTAAGCTTGTAACGTCCGTGGTCGTGGAGAAAGGTGCATGCAGAGATTTAGCATGACTGACATGACAAGATACCAGAGCTTGCTGCAAATATTGTCAGCCATAATAGAAACTCTATCGGCCAGGACTGAGAGGGCGGTTGAATCCTCCCACACGATTCATGTACTGGCGGTACTCGGTCTTCTTCTCCTTCCTTACGCCACCGGCGTTGTTGCCGACAACTTTGGTGTTCTTGGTCGTGCCAAAACCTCCAAATCCCATCATGGCCTGCATGGCGGCCATGCCATCGTCGACCTCGACATCTTCTTCATCGTCGTCCACCTCACCGTCTTCATCCATGGCATCGCCCCGGTCCTCGCTGGGGGCCCGTCCGCGGCCGTCATTCTCTCTGCTGGGACGAGGTACATCCTCATCGTTCTTGCCAACGCGGAACGAGAGTGGAGTGTTTCGATCATTCTTGGGGCGTGAGGGAAGGGGAGAGTCGTGTTCCGAGCGTTGATCCCGCCGCGGAGCATCCCGAGCTGCCTCTCTGCTGGGTCGTACCTCGTCGACTTCTCTGCTGTCGTGCCGCGACTCCTGGTCACGGTCGTCGCGTCGCCGTCTGTCCGAGTCTCTGTCCCTATCCCCATCGCCATGGTCGCGGTCTCGACCGTAGCCGCGATCCCGATCCCTATCGCGGTATCTATCCGATGGGACGTCACCACGGTCACGCGCGCCGCCTCGATCGCGGTCTCGTTGCCGGTCGCGCCTGTCGTTTCGTCCCGGGGATGTCGAGCGAGATCTTTGCCGGTGGCTTCTGTCGTCTCTTCTTCGGTCGTCCCTCCTATCGTCTCTGCGATCACTGCGCCTGTCGTAGTCTCTTCTTCGGTCATAGTCCCGATCGCGCGGTCCGCGCCCTCCTCCACGTCGATCCATGCTGAGTTTCTGCCTGTCCTCGAAAGTTTTTATGGGGGTATTGAATCGTTCTGTTGATTATCAATGCGGCGAGTGGTGCGTTTGCCATTTGTGAATGCGCTGATGGATGACCAGGGAGGAGAACTGAAGAGGTAGCAAAAATGCCGGCAGTCAAATTCTAGATGTTCGCGGAACGACCTGAAAGTGGGGCCCGTTTGGCAGGCTCCAGTGGGGCTATTGGCTGGCTAGAGCGCTGGGAACATTGAGACTCATTCATAGTGTGGGGAGGATTATGGAACTCAAGTCTATTGTATTTATTCTCTGACGTGCCAGTATAAAGTCACGGCCAAGAGTTCAAATGAACTTGCATTGTCCAAATGTTTTTTAGTGCACTTGAACCAGATGATTAGTAATGAAATGAAGTGCATCTTCCCACCTGGCAGGCATCCATTGCATGTAGGAGCTCGGTCTGGTGATCTTGAAGATCCTTTCCAGTGCGCATAACGAAGAAACCATGCTGAGAACCCTCGCCACAGAGTTACCCAAAAGAGAAGAGCAGATGCAGTTGGTTGTGAGGTGCATATTCGGAGGCATCGAATGATGCTCCAGCTGTGCCCCCATTCGCAATCCCTGGTCCTATGTATATGTGGCATGGATGCTGGGAGTGTCACGTCTCATGCACCTGTACGGCACATGCCACCAACAACTACTACACTACATCTGCCAAACATCGCCTCGCCAGTCCAATGCCTGCAAAATCAAATGCCGCCGTTGATATTCGTCTCTGGGAGCAATTGTCATAAACTTCTTTGTAGAACACCTGTAAGAATCATTGTACTTACTGGTCCTGATTTTCCACACAACGATAAGGCCCTGCTTTGAACAATGGCACTAATTGCAACACTTGTGACCTACAGTCTTATAGCTTTGGCTTCCTATGTAAGAAATGATCTCTTGACAATTGCTATTTCTGCTGACAATCGTGTGTGGAGTATGCTCTCATTCTGAGCTATCGTGTTCTGCTGCATCCACTTCGAAAATACCCTGGACCTTTTCTCGCCAGTCTTTCAGAGGCATATGGAGGGGTGTATGCTATCAAGAAGTACGGCCATTTGAATACATATTACAATCACTTGAGATATGGTGAGCGTCGCGAATAATTGAATCGATCTCTGTTAAACAATGATCAAGGACCGGTCATTCGAGAAGCGCCCAATCGACTCGTGTTCAACTCGGCTACGGCTCTTCAAGGTGAATACTGATCAAGTATAACTATCAGTCAATGTCTAATTATTTCAGCCATCTACCAAAATGACGCAGTCACCAAGTCGTATGTCTATGCCATTTCACAACCTGACAAGCGCAACGTCTTTACAGTCGCGGACAAGAGCGAACACCGTCCGAAGAGAAAGCTCATGAGCCAGCTTCTCTCGGACCAATCGATGAGAAGGTTTGAGTCCACCATGTCGTCACAGATTGATGTTTTTCTTGAGCAAATCCTCCGCTCCGACTCCGGACCATACAACATAACTCCTGCGTGTCGACATCTGGGCCTGAATATTGCTGGGCATCTCGGCTTCGGCTACGACTTGCACCTTCAAACGGACGACAAGCATAGGTATCTCACTGATGCCATTACTTTCGGCAACTATCGTGTCAACTCGTGTATGCAACTTACGGCTCTGGCATTGCTCAACCTCGGACCGATCATGGATCTATTTCCAAACAGCTTGAGAAGGAAGATGATGGACACTCTGACCAAAATGATCGAATCTCGCTTGGCAGACTCTTCCGATTCCCACCATGACCTGCTATCGGTATATGCGCAACAGACCGATATTGACGTCAAAAATATCAAGCAGCAAAGCCTCTGGGGAGAGGCAGTCTTCTTCTTCGCGGCTGGTCAGTATCTCCTCTTACCCCGGATCGCATCTATATTGCTGACTGGCTGTTATCCCAGGAGGAGAAACAATTGCTTCGACTCTCGCTGCCACATTCTTCTACTTGTCCCGTAATCCAGATTGCTACGAGAAATTGGCGGAAGAGATACGGACCACCTTCAAAACGCCGCATGAAATTCACGGTGGCCCACAACTTTCAGGATGCCGATACCTTCGTGCTTGTATCGACGAGTCGTTGCGCATGTCTCCCCCGGTTCCTGGGACTCTTTGGCGTGAAGCAGTATCCATGAATCACCCGATGATCGTGGACGGGCACGTCATTCCTCCAGGAACCCAGGTTGGCGTGAGTATATACAGTCTCCACCACAACGAGGAGTACTTTCCAGACTCGTTCAAATTTCAACCTGAAAGATGGTTGCTAGGCGGGAAATCCAGCAGAGCCAACCCAGCCGCCTTTACACCATTCTCGATCGGATCTCGTGGATGTGCTGGGAAATCAATGGCGTACCTGGAGGCCAGTCTTGTTTTAGCCAAGACGCTGTGGTATTTCGACTTTAAGAGGGCATCATGCGAGGCTGAAAAAGATACGGGAGCAGGTATATCGGGTTTCACGCACAGAGGAGGCGAGGAGAATGAGTTTCCGGTGTATGATCTCTTTGCAGCAGGCCATAATGGGCCAATCCTGGAGTTTGAACCGCGTCGCGGCTTTTGTAACGAGCTCACAAGATCTCAGACTTAATGTTTGATGGTAAAGAGGAAACCTGATTCTTTTCGCATTCTGTAGAATGTCAGAAGTCATAGTGGAGTGTCAACCACACAGCACCCTGACTTTGTATTCTTAGGTAATGTGTGCTTCAGTTGGCTCTTAGCCATTTGTCAATCTCAAATTTTTTTTCGATATCGATGCCGTATACTACAAGATACTCGATATGGGTCACATACGACCCATAGTTCTTGAGTTGGAGATGCAATGTAACGACCCTTGCATCGGATTTCTCTTGTCGTTGACCCACCCCCAATTATAAAAGCGACGAAGTAACCCGGCCTAACCCTACCTCTACTTCCACCCATGCTGCTGATACTCAGTTCACCACACAACACATCATGTCTAAACCAAGTCCCGTCGAGATTCTCATTGCTACAGTGCCCGCTGATGACTCTTCAGCTGATACTTTTGTGAATGCAAAGTAGGTCTACATCAGCCAAATCACCATGAACACTTACTCACTTGTAAACAGGCCTCTGACGTCTCAAGAAGGAGTCCCTGGTGCATTTGGGGGCGGCTTGGTAGGCCAATCTGTGACTGCCGCCGCTGCCACGGTACCAACAGATTTTCACATTTACTCAATCCAATCCTCATTCCTGCGCCCTGCAGATGGTAAAGAGAGGATCTCGTACAAGGTCGACCGGGTCGCCGACTCACGAGCATTCGCCACACGTGTTGTGCGAGCAACCTCGGGCGTTGGGGACAAGAACGTCTACGTTGGTGTTCTTTCGTTTTACAAGAACTCCCCGCCAGCACAAAATGTCTTGACGTACGGGATCTCGCCACCAGATGTAGGAGACTCCCGACCCGACGACATTAGCGAGGATAGAGTACAACAGATGATGTCGGCCGCCATCACTCGTGATGTACCTCTGTTGCAGCTGAGCGCGCGGGAAGAACCCTTCGACTGGCGGCCATTGGAGAGCTCGCCCGCGGATGACCCGACACACTTCCGGCAGCGCTCCTTTGTGCGGTCTCCGGCTTGCACATCAGCGAGTCCCTCTGTACATCTAGCGGCGCTGGCATATCTGTCCGACACCTTCCTTCTGGGAGCGGCCCTCAACGCGAACCCAGCCATGGTGGGACTAAAGCTGCGGAACGTGGCCATGGGGGTCAGTCTCAACCATAATTTATCGCTGCACGATCCCACTGCTAGGGTCGATGACTGGATGCTGGGCGAGCGCGATACGTCATGGGGAGCGGATGGTAGAGTGCTGATCCATCAGCGCTTCTGGAACGGACGTACTGGGCGCCTCGTCATGTCCGGTACACAGGAAGGTCTCATACGTTTGAAGAATGCGCAGCTCTAGGGCAAATCTGTTTCCAGACACATAGAAAGAGTGAGCCCAAGATCATTGTGGCTCATGCTCTCGTCGTCGCATTACCTGTAAGCAGCACTATTATAGACCGTCAAACTTGGCAGCCACAGCTTGGCGACTTGGCATACCTCGCGTTCTTCAAGGCTGCTTAAATCCGCATCCAGCGACCTTAATAGTGCCTGGGCGTATAGAGTATGACGAACCGGTGTAAGACTTTAGCATCGTGATCATTTGTGAGGTCGAGGACGGAGATAACAATGTGCTGTGCGCGATCAAGCACGCCTACAAATAGGAACAGTACTGTCGCAGTAGGATCGTGAGTCTTCATCTTCAACAAAACCAAACAATAAACTAAAAACTCAATCATCGTTCAAGAATCAGATATGCGGAACATTGACTGTCTCTCTTTCCTGGCGCTCACTAGCGGCGCCGCAGCACTACCTGTTGCAAACGACACGGTTGAATATGAATTTGTGGTCATCGGGTCGGGGCCTGGAGGAGGGACTCTCGCGTAAGTACGCTACGAATACATAGACAATACAGTTCTGACAATATACAGGGCAAATCTGGCGAGAAGTGGGCACTCGGTCTTCTTGATTGAAGCTGGAGCTGACAATGGCGACACTCTTTTGCAGCAGATTCCAGCTATGTATGTATTCCCAGACTATATTTTGTACTCAGTGCTAAGAATCATCAGGGCGGATCCTGTTTCTGAGCATCCTGAAATGCCTTGGGAGTTCTTCGTCTCCCACTTTCAGAACGAAACCCAAGCCCGCCGCGATACCAAGTTTACTTATCGCTTGTCGAATGGATCTTACTACTACGGCCTGGAGCCACCCGAGGACGCAGAGCCGTAAGATACCTTTGCCAAGTTACTCCCACATCAAAATTGACCTGCAACAGCTTGGGGATCTTTTACCCCCGTGGTGCAACGCTTGGGGGCTCAGCCCAGCTCAACGCCATGAACTTTGCCTTGGCTCCCGATAACGACTGGGAATACATAGCGAAGCTGACTGGCGACGACTCATGGAGAACCGATAACATGCGCACATATTTTACACAGCTTGAAAACTGTACCTATGTCCCGCCGGGAACTGCTGGCCACGGTTTCGACGGATTCATCTCGGTATGTGCCCATACTCGCGTCATGAAGCATAAGCTAACAGTAAAATAATACCAAATAGAGCAACCGCAACAACATATCCTATGTCACTTCGCGTCCAGGCGTTGTCGAGGTCCTCCGACATGCCTTTGCCAAAGCCGAGGACATCAATATTACCAGTCCGGGGCAGATTGGGGAGCTGATGCAGAGGGATCTCAATGTGGCAGACAAAGAAAGATACTCACGAAACGGCATCATCAGCTGCCATTGCATTATGACGAGTTGCGTCGGCGTGATGGATCAAGAAGCTACGTCGTCGAGACACTCGAGGCACGCTCACCAGTCGATGGTTCTCCTCTGTATCCACTAACACAAACTCCAACTCCCTTGCCACCCGCGTCCTGTTTGATACCGTGGAAGGCGAGCGCCCGAAGGCATACGGGGTCGAGTACCTGGTCGGTGAAGGATTGTACGCAGCCGACAGGAGATATGACGCCGAGGCCGCTGGAGAGTTACGTCATGTGACGGCTTCTCGCGAGGTCATTGTTAGTGGTGGCGCTTTCAACACTCCGCAGATCTTGAAGCTCAGTGGTGTCGGACCACGGGAGGAGTTGGAGGCGCTCGGTATAGAAGTCGTGGTTGATCTTCCAGCAGTGGTATGCCAACTCATACGCCTTGATTCATTTTACACGACTGACAATTCAATTATCAGGGCTCCTACATGCAGGACAATTACGAGGCCGGCGTTACCTTGGAAGCGTCCATTCCGTGGGAGAACAATCCCTTTGCTGATTGCCTGTCCAACGTCTCTAATCCGTCCGATCCATGCCTCGTCGAATGGCAGACCACACATACAGGCCCATACGGTGAAGGCGCCGCACCTATATCCATGCTGTACCGCAGCAGTGTGTCCGAGAACGAGGACGCTGACCTGCTGATATTCGGAGCTGCGGGAACCGTCTTTCGCGGTTTCTTTCCGGGCTACTCGGTGGCACACTATCCCCCCGAGTCTTGGTTCTGGTCCATTGCCAAGATGCAGACTCCAGGGGACAAGAGCCAGGGAAAAGTGACATTGCGCTCTACCGACCCGCGAGATATGCCTTCGATTGACTTCAACTGGTTCTCCGAGGAAACAAGAGACCACGATCTCCAGGCTTTAGAGAAGGGTATTGAGTTTGTCATGCGCATGTTCAATGCCACTGGCACACCTTATGCGCCGTTCACTGTCGTCGAGCCACGGCCAGAGGTGGCCAATCAGAGACAGGCCATTATGGATGACACCTTTAGTCACCACGTCACATCTACTTGTCGTATGGGGCCTCCGGCAGAGGATGGGATTCCACAGTACTGCGTCGACTCCCGGTTCAGGGTTTACGGCGTTGATGGTCTCAGGGTTGTTGATGCGTCTGTGTTTCCAAGGACACCCGGGGCGATGCCGGTAGCTCCAACGTTTGTTATCAGTCAGAAGGCGTTTGCTGAGATTGTTTCAAGTATCAACACTATGTAAATGAATATGAGTTTTATTACAAGTATTTAATTTTGGTTTGTTGATTCAAATTTAGCTAAGTAATTTTATCTATAATTGGAAACCTCGCCACGGCCGCAGCATAGTTATTTCATTCGCAAGGAGTATTTCCGGGGTTTTATTATCGATGACTCAAACTCGACGTCGGATCCTATAACCGAAGAACATAACTCTTCAATAACTTCGAGTGTCAAGCTGTGCCGCACATATATGCATTAGCCTCATAGAGGTGATAAGATAACGCTAAACACACAAGCATTAAGGCGTATGCGAGACCCACAAGAAGAGATCAAAATAGACGAGAATGGGGAAAGTTTTTGCATGGTTTGGATAAGATCACAGTTATTCGGTGCTCTCACCTCACGCGAGCTCAACTCGTTCTGCAACAAAAGATGTGGAGAATCCCCCATGAGTCGGAACGTCTCGACCGACGACTGTGCCTCGCCTCTGCAGTATGACCTCTGGAGTCGCTCGTTGAGTATCCAATTATGTTTACTCATCGGCTTATTAGGGCGGTACATTTTATAAGCGCAAATCATTGAGAAAGAATGGAGACAGCGGTATATAAGCTGGATCTTTGCTCTGAGACCAGAATTTCATATCTTTCTCGCCTATTTTCATACCAGGACCTTTTGATTGTCATCGTTATTTAGTACCCATTCATCATGGGAAGCATCGGCACAACTCCATACGGGCGCAGGCTCTTTCCAACGCATCTCGATGAGATTGCAAAGACAAATCCCGGAAGAGTCTATGCTGCCATTCCAAAGACTGCAGACGTCAAGGACGGGTTCCTTGATGTGACAATCAGCGACCTTGCAAGATGTGCAAAGTTCATGGCCAGGTGGCTCGAAGACAAGTATGGCAAGAGCCAGAACTTTGAGACCATCAACTATGTTGGACTTTCAGACCTCCGAGGTACAGCTCTCTTCTTTGGCGCCATGAAGACGGGGTACAAGGTGAGTACAGCCAAGCATGCTGCCGTGCGACATCTGACTGACTCCTTCAGCTTCTCCTTGAATCACCTAGAAACCCGCCTGCTACCAATCTTTCCCTCATGGAACAGACGGGATGTACCAAGCTTCTGTATTCAGTTGAGATTGCTCCCCTGATTGAGCCCTATCGCTCCATTGCACCGTCGTCCCATTCTTTCGACGAGGTTCCGTCTTTTCTGGAAATGCTGCACAGTAGTCCGGATCACTACCCCTACGAAAAGACCTTTGATGAAGCCAGAGATGACCCAATCCTGGTGATACACTCTTCGGGATCGACTGGTAACTGCGTTCCATCTTGAACTTGAGATCTACCACTAACAACATCCAGGACTCCCAAAACCCATCCAATACACTCATGGCACGTTTGCAGCCCACGATCGGGAGCACCTCCTGCCAGCGCCGGCCGGTCGCAAAAAACGAGACATTTCCTTCTTTGACTTCCAAGACGAAGCCCGCATATATGTCCCTTCTGCCTTTTTCCATGTGAGTGACGAACTTTGCGATGAAATCATGATCGTTGGACCCTAACAGTCACGCAGTTCTCAGGCCTCATCTTTTACACATGTGAGAATTCAATATACCCATCCAACCTAGATAGACACTGACACAGACCAGATCACACAATCTTCAACACGGGTACTATCGTCATTGGCCCACCGCACATCCCACCCCATGTCGGCCTTATCGTGGATATAGCGCAGCAGCAGAACCTACGTGGCATCGTGGTAACCCCAGCTATCATGGAGCAGCTGCTGCAGGAGCCCACCGGTATGGACATTTACAACCACCTCGAGTTCGTCGTCCACGGCGGAGCTCCGCTGTCTCCCGAGATCGGAGCCCGGCTCGCGCCAGTGGTGAACCTCATGGAATTTTATGGCTCGTCCGAGACGTGTCCCTTCCCGGAGCTCTTCAAAGACCCGGCGGATTTCCAATACCACGAGTTCAATCCGAACCTCAAGTTTGAGATGCAGCTCTACGATGCCGACCAGGGTACGTACGAGTTCGTGCTGTTTGCGAAAGAGGCCGACAGAGATACCGTGCCGTTCTGTCACAACTTTCCCGGGGTCGAGGTCTACCACACAAAAGACCTGTTCACTCGGCATCCCACCAAGGAGAACCTGTGGAAGTACTTTGGCCGCACCAACGACATTCTCGTGCTGGCCAGTGGCGACAAAGTGAATCCCGTCCCGTTAGAGTTGGCAGTCCAGGTGCATCCTTCTCTCAACGGCGCCCTCTTGGTCGGCAACGGCAGAGATGAAACCGCGCTCATCGTCGAGCCGAAGCAGTCGCTGGACGTTGCTGCGCGGGAGGAACTCTTGCAAATACTCTGGCCGTACGTCGAAAAATCAAATGCCACGTTGCCCGAAAAGGTTCGTGTGGCGCAAGACAAGATCCTTTGCACCACGCCAGATCGGCCGTTTGCTAGGACCGGCAAGGGAACGATCATGCGTGGCCCGTCCGAGAAGCTTTATAAACCAGAGCTCGAGGCCCTCTACTCTTAGAAATTTTGAAGGGCGGCTTTTCCCAACCTCAATCTCTAAGCCACGGTACTGTCAAGGCGAAATGATTTTAGGCTATTCGAGAATTAGATGATCGGTCTAGTATAACTCTATACCCAGTAATAGTCTAAACTCCAGTCTCACTACTGCTCGTCACTCCACGGCACCTGTTCTAGTTCCTCATGAGACCTAAACTTTGCATGATCGTAATCAGTCACCATTCCACCGGCAGCTTCTTCCATTTCCAAATAATCAGGCGCACACCGATCAATCGCCTCCTCCCAGACATCGATATCGGCATTGTTCAGATACGCGGCCTTGGACTCGAGGATATCAATAATGGGAGCTTCCATGTTTACTCTGTTTCACGGTCAGAAATGTATGTGGACGGTATCAGGTTGCGTATATCCATACCTTCTAGACTCGACAGACCCTTTGAACATGTCCTGGTCGAGAATGGAGCTGACAGGCTTGCCCATAACCATCATACTCACATAGGCCTCCTTCATAAGGACAGGCCAGACCCGGCCCTCGCACATGACCTGTCCATTGTTCTCAACATGGCAGAGCAGCATGAGTCCGGTATCGAGAGCCTCCTGGTCCGCGAACAGCAGGGTATCCAACCAATTATGGCAGACGACGGTTCCTTCGGCCGTCATGGCGACGTGGTCAAAGTCGGCGCTCTCGACGTGGCACCACTTGAGAAAGTCCCGGGGCGTCACCGGGTTCGGTCCGGCCGGGTTGGGCTCGGCGACCGTGACCTCGCTGTCTTCCTCGCCGAAGAGGGCGCCGCTGTCGCCGTCAAGACAGTACAGCATGATGCGCAGCTTGGTCCACAGGGCATGGTTCCGGGGGCTCAGGGGCCAAGGAGCGATGCAGTTGACCATGGTGGCGAGCTGCTTGGGTCCGGGGCTCTTGAGGACCGGAGGATACCACGACTCCTTGGACCGGACTGTGGCACGGCCATGATACTCGTCGCGCTCGGCCTGGCTCAGCGAGGCCCACTGCTGCATCAGTCTGCGGCGCTGTTGAGTCTCGAATGCGAGATCCTGTTCTGTTGGGCTTCGAGGTACTGCATTTTCCTGGTATCAAGTCAGCAACGAGTTATACCATAACAACCATAGGCATCGAGCGACACTGATGTACCTACCTCGAGGAAAAGTTGCCAGCCCTTGACGGCTTCTTTCAAAGGACTGAGTATTGGCTCTGGATGGAATTGAATGGCGTCTGGAATTCCGCCAGGCCAGAATCGTGCCGGATTCGTCATGGTGAAGAAATAAACGCCTGGCGGTAGATGAGCACCAATCGACTGGGCTTGGTCGCAATATCAGAGGGAATGTGCGCTGGTTTATAGCAGTTGGCCGTCCTGTTTAGCGGACAGTCTCCGCTGCTGGCTCCCCTACAAGCGCTGAACAGGATTGCACAGTGGAGGCCAGATGGGCCCTCTAATCTAATAGTGCAGAGCCAGCAGCGGTCTTTTTTCCAAACTCGGACCACTGCGCAGAGAACCACGTAAAAGATGCCAGGGTTACGTTGTGCGGATATTTATATTCTGTTCCATTAAGCTGTAGAACTGATTCTACATTAAAAGAATCAGTCGTAAGACGACCACCATTACTTAACATCATTCGCTACGGGTATACTGTCCAACAGCCACTCAATATATCTATTATGTGGCCGATGGCTTGACGGAGTCATCTTGACTGTGGTCAAGGTTAGAGTAGGGTTAATCCGTATTTAGCAAGTACGTGATACTAAGCACAAGAATAGGCACTTTATAAGTTTGGGGATTTTATTTTACTCGGGAAATACAAAAACGATCTTTATTTGATTTATACTCTATATTCTTTCAAACCACCACAAGATTCAACATTTGCTTTAAATGGCCGTAACATGAGCAACATGCGCTCCATGGAGGTGGCGGTATAAATGTCTATTGACATGTCCAGCATCTGCCTCTGGCGATGGTGTAATCTTGGCAGAAGGGGGATGGTCAGGTTTGATCAACGGCGTTCCATCCTCAAAAAACGCCGTCGTCTCCCAGCCCTCTTCAAAGACGGCATCTGGTTGACAGTTAGCATATTGTCATCGGCATCAGTAGCAGGTCCTGTGCTCACCTTTGACCACCCAGTTGTTGGCATCTTCGGGATCCAGTCCCTTCTTGGACAAGATACTTCCAGACTCAAAAGTTACGGAACATCTGGCGTAAACATACTGCTCAATCTGTCGCGGGAGAAGAATGTCCTTGCTCTGGGATGCGCGGCAGAGGCAGTTGTTCGACAGTGTGTACTTGGGATTGCTCCAGGTATTGACTCCGCCAATGATGGTGTCAATCGCGTAGTTTGACGTCGACGAGATGGTTCCAGCGTAGCCGCCCAGGTTGCTTCCATCCGTGTTTCCAGATACGAGAGTAACCGTATACTTTCTGTCACCACCGTTCCAGGTTCGAGCGCCCCATTTGGCCCCAACGGTCTTCATACGGTCAGCGATCTAGTTCCCATGATACTTTGAAAGTTAGACGACTTACCGTATCCGTGATGTCTCGGATAATGGCAATGATCTGGCCTTGGTAGTTTTGCTGCTCTACGGCGACGCAAGCGACTTGCTATAATCAAGTGTGTTAGCCTAGTTTGCAAGTATCGATCTTAGGAATTCACTTACAGCGCCTGTACCTCCTTCATCGGATGAGTTGACTATAGTTCACAAATCAGCATTACTTCCATTCGCACGAAACAGGAGACTTACATGGAAACTCATCACACGAGATCTTGTCCGAGTATCCTTGTTCCAGTTGATAGTCTGGATTCGTCACTCCGGCCGCCGCCAGGTTGTAGACGGCAGTAGGCCACATGGCCGACTTTGTATTGGCGCACTCGGCACTCTTTGCACTACACGCATCGTTGCGGTTGTTACCACCGGTCGGCAAATACGTCAGCTCCATCCAGTTGCTACCACCCGTGGTACCCGAGGGACGATTGTTGAGGTAGTTTCTAATGTTCTGGCACATGCCGATGAAGCTGATTGTCGGGTATTGCGTCTTGGTATTCTCGTTAAGGTTATCGTATGCGACGTCAGGGAAGTAATCGCAGTTGAAGAACATGGCCGGCTTCTTATAGCAGGTGATGGCACGCTTCTCGCTCTCGCTGTCGCTGTCGGTGCCGTCGTCGGTGCACTCCTCTTCCGACTCGTCCTCCGTGGTCGAGCACTCGATGAGACCGCCAAAGCAGCCAGAGCTGGCCGTCGTGTTTGCCACGAGAGTTCCGACACTGCGCTTTCTCTTGTCCGAGTTGGAGTAGGTCGCGCAAGTCTCCTCGACCAAGGTGACGGGGTCGTCTGAGGAGGCCACCTCGTAGTCGCCACCCCAGTAAGCGAGGTCATTGATGAATCTGTCGTGACAGAAAAGTTAGTATCCTGCCCAAAGAATTGTCTTGCAAACAGACTTACGAAATATCGGCGCCTATGAACACAGAGTACTCATAGTCTGCCCAGTAACAGAACTCGGCCGATGCACTCCCGTCCGTGCTTGCGCTCGCCGAGGCACTCACTCCAAGGTTGACCGTATTTGTCACTCCAGCAGTCACATATCCTTTCATGAGCGTTCCTCCCAGGACGGAGATGCCAAACTTGACTTCAGGGGTGAGATGAACTTGAGAGAAAGTTAGTGATCGGATGAAAAACAAAATTCCCACGTGGGTTTCTGTTGCAAAAGAAACAATAGTACGTACGCGCTAGGTTGCCTTCAGCAGATAGAGCAGCGTCCAGTGAAGCCTCAACGTCATATGTTGGGGTGTAGTCGCTCATGGCAGTATCTCCTTCCGAGCCAGGCTCACTAGAGTCCTCGCTGGCAGCTTCCGTGTTGGGGAAGAAGACGGTCGTCTTGTCGAAGCCGACTGAGAGTCCCGCATTGATCTCGCCGGATACACTGAGGGAAGCATCCATGGATCCGGTCAGGGCAAACTCGGGACCGATACTGATCAAGCCCTTGATGGAGAGACCGGGGAAGCCGATGCCACTGATGATGTCTACAGTGTCACTGTTGGTCTGGACAGTGGCTTCTCCTCGCAAGGTCATGAGAATCTAGAATAAAATTAGCGACATACTGAAACTCGGAGCAGATTATACTCACAGCAGCAGCAGGTTCCACGGAGAAATATCCGTAAGCGCTGATCAGCTCTGTATTTGGGAGTATGGATCCCTCAAAGTAATACCCATACTGAGCATACAGCCCGACGTGAATATTGGCATCCATATCGAGTGTCGTCGTCACGCCGAGCTTGGGGCAATATCGCTGAAAGTGGAAGAGCTTGATCGTGTCCTCGTACTCTAGAGGCAGGGTTCCGTCTTCCTTGGAGGTTATCGTGGTCATCTTCTTCAGCCAGCCGCTAAAGTCGCCAAACCATCTCTTGCGTTTGTCGGCAGGCTCGTCAGTAATGTCATTCCTGTATCGCAGCGTCAATTAGCTTTGGCAGTCTAACAAATACCTCGGTGCTATATCTTACCAGTATTCAAGCAAATTAGTGTAATCAACGCGAAAGTTGACATCACCCTTTTCCTCCTCGGCTGCGGCAGAAAGATCGTAATCCGTAACCAATTCGTACGTGGTCTCGGTCGTGTCTCTCTTCAACGATTCGATAGGTTCGAGACTGATGACTCGAGCATAAGGTCCAGCACCAACGTGGCTCGGCATCTTGACAATGGTGTTGCGAGCGCCGCCGCTGAAGATGGACTGACAGGCCGTCTCGCTGCTGTTCTTCAGGATTGAACTGCTGCATCGGATGCGGTGGGTCTCCACGACATTTTTGAAGACGTCATCTCTCTTGGTGAAGATATCCCGCTTGATGGGCTTTCCCTTCATATCACGCTTTGAAAGCTCTTCTTCGTCGTCGTCCAAAAAGGTCCATTGGTCCACAAGAGACTCGTCGTACGCATCCGTGTCTCCAGTGATCATGACGAGAGCAAACGGATCTTCCGATTCGTCATCAGTGGCTATTATATGTTAGCTCTTGTAGACTCTTGAGTCAACAAACCATCCTCACCTTCATCGTTGGATGTCTCCTCCACATTGTAGTAGTAGCTCGTGTTCTCCTCGTCAGGATACTCAAACAGATCTGCGGGATCAACCGGAAAGTTGGTTGTGGCATCTGGAGGATCGCAGCAAAGCTTGACGTAGCCATCACTGCAAGACTTGGTGTCCGAGTCATCATCGGAATTGACGATGCTAGGCCTCTGAGTGACCAGGACCTTGTTACTGGGGCACGTGTCTGTGCAATAGTCGCCATCCTTCCATTCACAGTTCTTGTAGGTATCTATTCGCTGGTAAGTAAATGGCAGATCAACTTAAGAGTGCAGAATCAAACCTTTGGCCGGGCAGCAGAACTTTGCAGTTGAGCCTAGGGTGTACATTCTAAAGTCCTCACACTTTTCGCTCTCGGGAGAGAGATCTGATGACGTTAGTGAACACCCTCGAGCTTCGTTGATCTCCACTTACTAGGTCCTTCCCATTCGGACTCGTATGTTGCCTCGTAAGGCAGGTCATCAGGGCAGCTTCCCATGCAATCCGTCCAAGAGCAAAGCTCGAGCTCGGGGTTCGTATTGCAGCAGAGTGAGCGAGCACCAGCCACACACTTTGTGCCTCCGCTGCGTGTAGTATATCCGTCCTGAATCAGTTCAAACTTTCCAGTTCCACAAAAGTCTGAAGTGCCACCAGCGCATAGACCGTCTCCGTATAAAGTGTCATCGCCTCCCCAGGAGCAACTTTCAGGCATGGCCTCGGTGGGGCAGCAGATCAGGCGATATTGACCCTCGCCCTCATCGCCGACCTTGCAAAGATCATCATCGGGGCGCGTAATGACACCGTAGTCTCCACCATGGACATAATCCAGCACGCTGTAGCCCGTCTTGCATTGTCCCTTTCCAGAATCAAAGCATCCAGTGACATAGCAATCGGCTCCAGTATAAGCAGAGTAGACGGTGGAAAGTTCTTCTTTGTCCATCTCACTCTCGCTGCCTCCCTCTAGCAGAGCGGCTCCGTCAACACTCTCACCGAGGAGGGCACTAAGACCTTGCCAGTCGTAGGTGTCTTGATCGACTGCCCAGATCATGACTCCGCCGAGACAGTGATCATTTGCAAAGTCGACTTTTTGTTGAAAGGTCTGCTCGTTATCAAACGAGACCCATTGGTCGTCATCATAGGTAAGCCAATTGACGGCAGCCTCTTCGTTCCAGGTAAGGATACTGTTGGCAGTGTCCATCAACTCGGAGATTTCTGTTTATAATTAGCAAGTTTATCACTAGAGGAATTGTTAAATAAAGGCAAGTTACCCTTGTATGATAGAATGCCTTCGGTGGCGGTACAATCACCAGCTTTGCCGGCGCCTGACCAAGCACAGCCGGGTGTACTGCAAGACGAATCTGTCATGGTGAACGACCGTCCGTAGAAACCCATTCCAAGAACAACCTTGGATGGGCCAATATCGTTTCTCCATAGAAGGTTCAAGGCTGTTTCAATCTCTGTGAGATTGGTGTGCGCTGCCAGCACCGATTCGGTCCACCTGTATTCCTGGTTAGCAACAAAACGCAGCTGGTGCTCTCATTTTTGAGCAACTTACGGAGAGTCGCCGTCCCATGTTCCGTGGAGATCATAAGACATGACGTTGACCCAGTTGACTCCCGTATCCTCTACCATGGATGCAATATCAAAGTGTCTCAAGTACCAGTAACTCGTAGGAATAGTGAACGTGATGTCGAGGGAGAAGCCACTCTCATCAAACACGGAGCGCAACTCCTTGAGCAGCTTGACATAGTTCTCCTTGTCTTCATCGCTACCGCCGCGGTCGTCGGCGACGGGATACTCCCAGTCAAGGTCAACACCATCAAAGCCATACTTGCGCACAGTCGAGAGGACATCTTTAGACCAAGACTTCCTGCCGGCCGACGTGGAAGCCATGTCGGACCAGTAGCTGGCGGTGTCACCATCATTGAACGACCATCCTCCAATGGAAAGAAAGCAGGAAAGACCAGGGTTATCGTCTTTGAGGCTGATGAACTCGGCAATCACATCGCCAATATCGTCCTCATCGTTCTGCATCCACGATATGGCCCACTCATCGTCGCCCTGTGGCTCGAAGAGTGCAAAGGCAAAATTGATGTGCGTCAGGCTGCTTGCTGCGATATCATTTGGTCTCCAAGAGTCACAGGTTCGTGTGGTTGACCAGGACTCGTAGTACCCAATTACCCTTTTCAGGACATTGTTGGAAGAACAAGAGGGTTCAGTAGGGTAGTCACAGTTGCTCTGACAGCTGCTATCATCATCATCGGTTTCTGTGCAAAAGTCCGAGGTGGTTCCGCAGAATCCATATGCCGAGCAGCAGACCTGGGGTCTTGTTAATAATCACTGTGCTTGTATTGGGTCGACATTCTCACATTTAAAGGGCAAGTTGTGCCCTCATCAGCAGCGTAGCGACCACATTCAGCAGTGGCACTACAGTTGCTGATACAGGTATCTCCACAGTAGGTAGGACCGTAACCACATATCTGTAGTCATGTTAGCTGGGTTGCCCTCCAAGAAGTCAGAGCCAGGTATACCTACACCTTGTGTCTCGCCGTCGCTAACACCACAACAGGCAGAGTTGGAGCAAGGGTTGTCGGCGTCGCAGTAATAGGTTTGCGCGTTAATCAAAGAGAGTAAAGATAGAAACAAGATAAGAAAAGGAAAGGCCATGAAGCCTGAAGGGCTTGATCCTGAACGAGGCATGGCTAAAGAGTGTTGGAGGACTCTGCTCAGTGTATCGAGCTGAAAGTCCAAGGCTGTATCATAAGGCAGCCGAATATGGCAAAAGAGCGACTTGATGATCAAATACCATTATCTTCGATATGACCAGACAATCCATTGACTTAATAACAAGAGTCTCTATCCCTCAAGATGCGGTTTCCATGAAACCCGAGCCGAGGACCAAATTTTGGCCCCCATCGTGTTCTCCAATCTCGGGCGTTCTCGAGCAGTCCCACGAGTTGCAGGTGTTACGCGTCTTTTTGCATCCACAAACGGCCGAGTCTGGAGTTTATTTCGTGACAAAATCTTCAATACCGGCGGGCTTCAAGCCTCGACGTGGTTAGATGTGACAGAATTGGCATATCGAAGGATTCCTAGTGTGCAAAAGTCAAGTTTCCCATCCATGGAAGCATGAGACTATCGACCTGAAGACCGGTCTCCCCACTTCTGACGTGATCCGTAAACGGGCATGGTATCCGTTTCATGATAATTCTTCAGCGGCACAGCAGAAAATCGCACGATGTTTAGCTGGTATAGAACCGCTCGCATGGGGGGTCCATAGGTCAGGTCGCCATTTTCGCCTTACGGGTGCGCCCGCCTGGGCGGTTTGCCCTTGTCTGGCCGGACAGTCGGACCCTGCATACTGATCGAGAAACCCGACTATCGAAGTCGTTCCTTGCAGACGATCCCGGTGCCTGACGATAAGTGGCGACGGGAGGGTCTTTAGAGGGGCTCCGAACTCGGTCCAAGCAATTGATTGACTGACCTTGGCATGCTTATTTTCACGATTAAATTTTACCCTATGAGCTTATACCGAGCTTATCCTTGGTTGGCTAATTCTCCGGATCCTTCAGCGGGTCGTTCTATTGTGGTAACAAGACTCCACCACCAGCCGACGACTTTGCAGGGCTGGACAATAGTCATATGCGGGTCTACGTAGGCTTGTAAGATGAGATATTGTCTGTGCCTCGGTATCAGCCGGTCTATCATTGAAACTTGGATCATGTCTTTTGAGATGATGGGTTTGCCCATGAAGGTATCAAAAGGAATCAAGTCATCTAGATAGTCTCCGTAGATGTAACATCCCCCAGGGCTTTTGCACCAGTTGCCTCTTCTCAACACACTCATTTCATGATTATTCCTTGATTCGCTGGCCATCGGACCAGAACACTGCAGAGATGCGTCAAACAGTATTTCTGCCGACGCTCTTTCTTGGCTGCTTCTCTTTGGCGAATGCAGCCACTTCTTCAGACACTCTTTATGTTTACACCTCCAGTTCCATCGAGAACATTACTGCTTCGGATGCCTGCAAGAGTGCGCTAGCATCAAATGTGACTTGTTACTCAAGTCTCAACAAGGCCGTCACTGAAAAGACTTCTTGGAGCTCTACTGTACTTACCAAAATCTGCACAGACGAGTGTACAGATACCTTGCAAGACTATATCGCAGCAGTAGATGATGCTTGTGGTTCCTCCACTTACAACATCTCGGGCACTTTGCAGACTGCATCCCTCGCAGGCAATGAGCTTGTCTGGAAACAGTCGGTAACATGCCTCGAAGATGATTCCACTGGTGAATATTGCAACACCGAGTTCCAAGATGCGGCTGTCAACGGCACTGGTGCCTCCGAGATTGGCTGCAGTCAGTGTTATCTCGACTATCTCTACACGATCGTCAACTCGGATTTTGGCCAGGGAATCATCAGCGAGGACTACTTTGAAGCTCGTGTGTCAAGCTGCTCTGCCACTGGCTACAATCTGACTGCCACGGCGACAGCCACTTCAACCTTGGCAGCAGCGACAGAGACATCTAATGTCCGATGCAATCTCACTGACACGGACTCTACGGTCTACACTGTCAAGGACGGTGACTCCTGCGGCTCCATCTCGGCGTCGCAAAATGTGTCGACGGGCTTGCTTGCCAGCATCAACGCCTTGGATTCAAACTGTACATACCTGACTACGGGCCAATCTCTCTGTCTTCCAGAGATCTGCGAGGTATACATGGTGCAGACCAATGATACGTGCGACTCGATTCTGGACAGCCTAGTCATGGATGTTCCCCTTCAGTACTTTCTCTCTTGGAACAGCAACATCAACAGTATCTGCTCCAACATTGCAAGTCTTATCGGCACATATGTCTGTGTTAGTCCCCTCGGCACAACTTCTGTGCCTACCAGTTTCGGACTGCGACCTGCGACAACTGCCGTGTAAGTCCAGCCCATCTATTTCTATAAATGAAGAGACTAACTTGACGCATAGTGCCGTCCCGACCAATGCTGTCACGACATCCAACACTGATTGTGGCTATTGGTACACTATACAAGACGAAGATACTTGTGTTGATGTGGCTGACACGTACGGAATATCTGTGGACGACTTCTATTTTCTCAACCCCCAGTTGAACGGGACATGCTCGGCTCTCTGGGTTGGAAATGCATACGTAGGCCGCCTTTCACCTTTTGTAGGGCATTATACTGATACCCTGGCAGTGTGTTGAAGCCGTTGGCAGTATTGCCACGTATTCGGGCTATGCATCAGCATCCAGGAACTACACGACTCTTGGCTCTACGATGAACACGGCCGTCACTCGCACAGTCAACCGCACAACGACGTGGGTATCATATAGGCTAAACTGCATAGTATTTCACCATACTAACACACATGTAGTCATTTCTTTTACTCTTGGCCCACTGTCACCACCACGACTGAGCCTTACAACTCTACCGTCTACTCGGCTGTTTCAGCTTACACCCTCTGCTCTTCAGCACTTTCGTACTATGGTCTCGACGGCTCTGATGACCTGCCCGATGAGGCATACGATAACACGGCCTGGATGAACGAGTATCAGCGCGTGTGCCTAGTTAACGCAAACTCGGCACTGCCCACGTCGGGCTTCAACACGAGCATCGTCCTTGAGACGAGCGCCGCGACAGCTACCACTGGAGCCACCGCCACGCTGACCAGTGTCACCAACACGGGCACGACCGCCAGCGCGACTTCCACGGGCCTCAGCGTCTCGCCCGACGGAACTTGTGGGTCTGATACTGGATATACCTGCTCGGGATCTCAGTTTGGTGACTGCTGCAGCATTTACGGATACTGGTGAGTGAAAATCAGTCTCATGCAAACGCCCAGCACGACTGACATGTAAATGTAGCGGTTCCACGACAGACTACTGCTCTACCTACTGCGATAGTGACTTTGGCGACTGTGATGCGGCCACGACAACTTTAACATCAACCAGCGCAGCGGCTTCGGCCACAAGCTCGGTCTCTCCCGACGGCACCTGTGGAGGCACGGATGGATATGTCTGTACCGGCTCCCAATTTGGTGATTGCTGCTCTATTTACGGATACTGGTATGTTTCCACATCTTCTTTCTTGCTTTGCGAGGTTGGTTCGCTGACTCATGATCGTATAGTGGTTCGTCGAGTGACTATTGCTCAACATACTGCGACTCTTCTTTCGGTACATGCGATTCATAAATAGTTCGTCGTAATCGTATTGTGCTGCATGCCATACTCAAGCATTTTTAAGAAGGAGGGTTCCGTTCTTCCAGGAGGGGCACAAGTTAGGTAGATAGTCGTCTTGATATACGAAATGTCCAGCTACTTTCCAGGAATGTACGAGGTACCCAGTCCGACATACATGTAAATACAAATTGACAAAGTTCTTTGTTGTTTGTAATACGCCAAATAAGGAATGTTCTATTCACAGGCAGCAAGGCTCTATTGAATAGGGCCAAGTAGGCAAGCATATCGTAGGTATGGTCAGCAAGTGAGGATCCTAATGAATATATATACGACTCAGGGTTAAAGTTCGTTTTTTTGACTCGTGCATAGCGCAGCTACTTTAGGCAGAGCTAGGCGAGACCCTGAAGGCGCTAAAACGACCCGTGCAGTTGTGACCCGCTAAAATTTCTCTTCCTTAGCTGGTTTGCCTTCCGGCCGCCGAACGGTCGTCTATCTCATTACCCGAAACTCGGCGATACTGAACATACAACCACATAATTATACGGTCATGTTTTTGAACAACCTCTCTTTTTGATCGACATAATCTCGTCCGCGTCAAGTAGATATGGGCCTCCCCCGGATTCTGTTTCTCGACGCCTACGACTCTTTCAGCAACAATGTCGTCTCCCTGCTGACGACCCTGCTGGGAGCCGACGTGGATATCCTGCATATTGACTCACCCCGGTTTGACCCAAAGTCGGAACATTTCCTGCATGAATGGAGGCAGGAACTTCAGCATTATGATGCCGTCGTCTGTGGGCCAGGTCCAGGCTCGCCCACGAATGATGCTGATGTCGGCCTGATCAAGCACATTTGGGAACTCGACGATGAGCATCTCGTCCCCGTGCTCGGTATTTGCCTGGGATTCCAGAGCCTCGCCGTCAGCTGTGGTTCCGAGATCCGAAGGGTACCCGGTGGCGGTCTTCACGGTATGATTCGTGATATTGATTTTCTCGACAAGTCCCCATGTGCCGACGGCAACATTTTCAAGGGCGTTCAGCCATTCAAGGCGACACTCTACCACAGTCTTTGCGCCGATATTGGCCAGGACTCGGTCTCGGATACGGAGTGGCCCACCAGCAAATGGCAGCAGTCTCCAGCTTCGGATGTAATCCCACTGGCTTGGGTCGAAGAGTCCAGCGCTGTGTCCTCGGGGCGTATCCTCATGGGAATGAAGCATGCAACAAAACCGTTCTGGGGCTTGCAGTATCACCCAGAATCTGTATGCTCCGAGGATGCCGGTCATCAGATCATCAGCAACTGGTTCCATGAAGCCCTTCGATGGAATCAGGAGCATGGCCGCACAGTGACAGCGCGCCCGCGAGCATCCATTACAGGCCCCACGACTCGGAGTCTTTTGCATCAATTATCACTCTTGCCAGTCGAGGGAGACACCGCTTTCAACGACTTGGCAGACTTTGCAACTGACTCCAAGTACATGTCTACAACCATCAAACTTCCCTCCCACGTGGAAGTTCCGGATATCGTGGAACTGTTGCAGAGCGATGCACGCAATCACATCATTCTCGATTCTGCCAGTGCGCACACCAACCGGATAGGCCTCGATGTTCGTGGTCGATACAGTATCATTGCTCTGGGTGTCGAAGAGTCCTTGAGGCTCGAATATCATGTGGGCGACTCTCACGTTTGTGCCCGGTTGCCCGCATCCTCGGCAAAAGATGAATCAACCAAGATGGTTCCATTGCGCCAAGGGCAGTCCGTATGGCATCTTTTGTCTGATTTCATGAGCCGGAGAACGTTGAAAACACAAGACGCCGAGTCGCCCTTTTTGGGGGGTTTCATGGGGTTCATCACTTACGAATTCGGTCTCGAGTGCATAGACGTCGACATTACCGCGTCTCGACACCACCAGAGGCCAGACTTGTGCTTTGCATGGGTGCAGAAGAGCATAGTGATTGACCACCTCGAAGGTACTCTGCGCGTTCAATACTTGCACTCATCATCACAGGAGGGCGATGAGTGGATACAAACAACTGCAGCTACTCTTCAGTCTGCCAGTCTTTGGCAGGATGGTCTGCGGATCAATGATACAAAGCTGAACAAGACGGCTCATTTCACACCACCAATCACACCGACGGGAGCTTCCAACGCGGCAGCAATCATGACCCCAGATCCCGACACTTATGAAGCCAAGGTGCGGACATGTCAAGAGTATATAGCAGGCGGCGATTCATACGAACTATGCCTCACGGACCAGACAACCATAACCCGGACGGCACCCAACCCAGCCGCGGGTGAAACCATACCGAGCAATAACAACAGCTGGGCCCCCTCGAGCGCCACCAAAACCCCGGACTCGTGGAATTTGTATCGCACCCTGCGCGCGCGGCAGCCGGCGCCATTCGGCTCGTACATACGCCTGGGCGGCGCAACATTAATATCATCGTCCCCAGAACGGTTCCTCGAGTACGACCGCGGGGGCCTGTGCTCGATGCGGCCGATGAAGGGCACCGTCCGCAAGTCGGCGGCGTGCGCCAGCCTCGCCGAGGCCGAGCGCATCCTGCACGTCCCCAAGGAGGAGGCCGAGAACCTCATGATCGTCGACCTGGTCCGCCACGACCTGCACGCCGTCTGCGGGCCCGGGCGAGTCCGCGTCCCCCAGCTCAACAAGGTCGAGGAGTACGCCAGCGTGTTCCAGATGATCAGCGTCGTCGAGGGGCAGCTGCCTATTCCGTCGTCGCCGTCGTCCTCTCCCAATCCGTATGAGCGCTCCTACACGGGCCTCGACGTGCTGGCCGCGAGCCTGCCGCCCGGCAGCATGACGGGCGCGCCCAAGAAGCGCAGCTGCGAGATCCTGCAGGAGATCGAGGCCCATCGGGAGCGCAGTCTGTACTCGGGCGTGGTCGGGTACATGGACGTCACCGGCAAGGGCGACTGGAGCGTCACAATCCGCAGTCTATTCCGGTGGGACGACGAGACGTCGCGCGGTACCGGTGATAATGGAGATACCACCGAGGTTTGGCGGATCGGCGCCGGTGGTGCCGTGACGGCCCTCAGCACGGCCGAAGGCGAGAGGGACGAGATGTTTACTAAACTCAAGGGACCATTGGGCGTCTTTGAGGAGCGGTCGTGAGGGAAAGTTTCCGTTTTTGAATAGGTGTCATTTCAGGTTAGGCGGGTCAGCATTGGGAAATCTGCATTGGCATACTCAACGTATACCACAAGGAGTTGTTCTTTTTCGGCGAGTGTTACATCGGGTGGTTCAACAAGCAGCATAGACATGGCATCTTTGAGCAATATATCACAACTTACCTTTACCTGTTCGCTGCAAGATTTCTTCGACGTCGCAGCAATACGTGGAATGGACAATTGTACAATATTTATCGAGCAAAATTGCTCCTTCTCTCGAGCATTGAGTCGACCTATTTATAACGCGCAAATCGAGTGGTATTGCAAATGGCGAATTCGTCACCTAGCGAAGAAATGCAAGAGGTATTTCCAGTCATGCAATCAAGACTAACCCAGTCCTGAAAACCTGAACCAATTGACCACTCGTGATAATCATGATCAGTTCCCTCCCAACTCCTCAAACCATCTCATTTCAACCCGCCAGCATCGATACCTCAGAGGTACTTCCGAAGCTACACACACAAAGAGGTCAGTAAGAAGCAAACAAATAGAGATATAGCTCAGACTTACATCCAATGTCAGCGTCCTTGAGCTGTTCACTTCCTGGTCTCTGTAAACACCAACGAGACTCTCACTATCCTGGAACAGACCCGTCTTGAGACTGATGACAATAAATTGCATACCGGGGCCGGCGTGCTCGCGTATATAATTCTTGATTCTCTCCACGTTGGTGTTGTCCAAGGCAGCATCGACCTCATCGAGCACAAAGAATGGACTTGGCTGGTAACTGTGAATGGCAAAGAGAAGTGCCAGAGCTGCCATGGTCTTTTCACCGCCAGACAGATGCTCCATATCTCGGAATCGCTTGAGCGGCGGCATCGCATGGTACTTGATACCAGATAGATATGGTTTGTCCGTGTCTTCTTCAATATCAAGGTATGCCTGACCACCCAGAGGATAGTTTTCCGATCTGGTGAGGTCCTTGTAGACCTGCGAGATCTGCTCCTGAATATGCGAAAAGGCCTTGTTGAAGAGCTCGAATCTTTTCGTCTTGATCTCATCAAACGCCTCGCGGGCAACCTTGAACGCTTCCTTGGAAGCATTCCATTCCTGGTCCGTGGCCTGCAGGCGAGCTTCGACGACCTCGAGTCGTTCCATCGCACGCATATTCGGGTTCAATTTCTCGAGCTCGGACGTCAGAGATGATATCTTGCTCTGCAGTTTATCCTCGACAGTGTCATCATCGGGCTGATGAGAATTAGCATGCCAATGTTAAACAATATAAATCATTCCGGTAACACTTACTTGTCTGAGATCCTCGGCAAGCTCTTCAAAGTCAATCTCAATACCGTGATCGTTCATGGCTTCTTCCATGGCCTCGTCCTCAGCCTCATCAACGTCCATGGCGTCTGGGTCTTGCTGGAGGAGATTGTCCTCATTCGGCAAGTTATCCAAGGAACCCTCTGATAAAGGAATGTTGATCTGTTCAAGCCGGCATCTTCGGAGCAGAGCAAACTTGCCAGCGCTGTTCTTTTGTACCTCTGTCTCTAGCGCATTGATGGCCTTTTGTCTACCATCAATGTCTTTACTCCTCTTCTGGACATCTGCCTTGGCGTCGTTGACTTTTTGGGTACGTTGAGACAACTTCTCCCGAAGCGTTTCGTATTGCTCCTGGAGCGCCTCGAGGGCGTCCTGGTCAGAGCCCATTGCCTCTTCAATCTCGGCCTTTTCAGCCTCGTACTTTTCAATGTCATCCTGGAAACGCTGCAGCTGGTCTCGCATGCGCTTTAATCTGCTGTCAGAATCGGCCAATCTGGAATTTTCCCAATTAAGGCTTCCGTTGAGGCGCGATTTCTGCAGCTCAAACTCGTTGCGCTTCTCGGCGGCCTCCTGTTCGAGGCTGCCCTGCTGTGCCTCGTATGCTCGGATATCTGCGTAGCCCAGGCGCTTACAAAAGTCGGCAAAGATCTTATCCTCGACCTCGGCAATCGCCTTCTTGAACTTCTCCACGGTAGTTCGAGTCTTTTGCAGTTTGTTGTCTTCCTCCTTGAGCTTGGGCTGCAGCTCCTTAAGCTGCCGCCGTACGTTGTCAAGTTCCTTCTTCTTGCTGGATAGGTTCTGATCAAACGCGGTCAGCTCGCTGCGCGCAAAGCTGAGGCGTTGTTCGAGGCCGGCAAGATCGCTTTGCAGGATCTCTTCCGCGGCGCCCCGGCGGTCTGCCTTGGGGAGCTTCTCAATCTCCGCTCGGTGTGTATCGGCCTGGTTCCGCAGATTTTGAACATCGTGCTCTTCAAAACGTCGTTTGCCCTTGTGCTCAGGCCCGCGGCCACCAGTCATCAGACCTGCCTTGTGGATCACGAACCCTTCCAGAGTGACGGCCTTGACCGGTATCCTCCGGTTGTAACAGATGTCCTTGGCAATATCCAGCGTGTCGCAGACAATGGAGCCTCCACAAGCGTATGTCATGGCGCGCTCCAATGATGAGTCGAAATCGATGGTATCAATGGTCAGCCGGGCGCCTTGGATGCTCTTAATCGCATTGCTAACGGCATTGACCTTGATGTTGTCGAGGGGGAGGAAAGTCATGGCGGCGAAGCGTTGGTCTTTGAGATACTTGATACATTCCTGGCCAGTCTTTTCAGTATCGACCACGACGGAATCAAAGTCGCGACCGAGGGCGGTGATGACGGCCTCGTCGTACTTTTTCTGCTTGGGTTTGCACAGGTCGCCAATGCGGCCCTTGACACCAGGGATGACGCGCTTGAGCGAGGTGACCATTTCCTTGAGCCGAGCCTCTCTGTCGTTCTGGCGGCGGCCGTCGTCGGCCTCGATCAGCTTTCTGAGGACTTCCTGCAGCTTTTCATCCAGCTCGGTCCTTCGCTGGTTCGTCCTGACGCGCTCAGACTGGATCCGGTTGAACTCCTTCTTTTTGGCGTCAATCTCGCCCGATGTCTGCTTGACGAAATCCTGCACCGTGTTCCTTCTCTCCTTGATCGCGGCCAATTCGGTCTCGAGCTTCTCGGCAGCCGCCTCGTAGTTCTCGACCTTGCCTCTCAGACTATTAACGGTGACTTGGTCGGTCTTGAGCTGGCGTATGAGATTTTCCAACTTGGCCTGGTTCTCGGAGGATTTGGCCATGGCCTGGGCACGCAGCGAGTTGTACTCCTTGCGATCGGCGTCGCTAAGCTCCTTGCCCTGTTTCTTCATGGTTTCTTTCCACTGATCCTCAAACTGCTTCTGTGCCTTTTGTACTCGAGCCAGGTCCTTTTCGACCTTGGCAATGACCTTGGCCTGCTCGCCGCGATCTGCCTCAACGTCGTTGACTCTCGAGCGGATCTGCGCTACAGCCTGGTTGGTTTGTTGGACCTTTTCTTCAAGAGGTACGAGGCTGTTTTCCTTCTCCTCGAGCTCCTTTTCCTGCTTCTTGATATGACGCTCGACCTTGTGTACCTCCTGGTTGACCTTGGACTGTGCCTGGCGGGCGGTCTCGAGATCCTTTTCGAACTTTTCCACGTTGCGACGGAACTCCTTGAGGTTCTCTTGGTGCTCTTGAATCTGGGCGCTGGACTCGTCCATGATGCGTTGAAAGTGGTAGAGCTTCCAGAGGATGTGTGTTACCACGGCCTTGTCACGCTCGTCGGTCTTGCTCTGAAAGTTGTCGGCCTCTCTCTTCTGGTCCTGGTACTGTTTGATTTCAGAGTTGATGCCTCGGCGTCGCTGCAACTGGAATGCGGTGGTCTCCGAGGCTTGATCGGCCTCGGCTTGTAATCTCTCATAATCAGGCTTATACTCGAGACTACCGGAGATCTGCTCAATGAGGCGGGTCAGGTCTTGGGGCGACTGCGCGGCAATGGCCTCGACATCACCCTGGAAAACGAGAAAGTTGCGGGCCTTGATGAGGATATTCTCGGCCTCGAGGGCTTCGTTGTACTGTAGAGCAGTGACGACGCGGTCGTTGATGCGGTATTCGCTGGCGCCCTGGCTAGTAATGGCTCGTTTCCATTTCTGCTCGTCGCCGGCATCGTCCTCGTAGACGGCCATGACCCAGGCGTTCTTGGGGTCGCCGCGGGTGGGACGCTGCTCGGTCTGGTCGATGCCATTGGTATCGCCGTTTGCGACGCCATTTGCAGCGGGTGTATCGGCAGAGCCATCGTCATTGATTTTGGAAGTTTTCAGAACTCGGCCGCGGTATACGAGGTCTTTCAGATGAGCGGATCTCAGATGCGACGACTTGATACCTAGGACGAAGGATATAGCATCCATACTGCGGTGGCCTTGCTCAGCGTATGCGCAAAATAGACAGACGCGACGGTTGAACACTTACGAATTGGACTTGCCGGATCCATTGGGGCCAATAATGGAGGTGAAGTAGGAATCGCCAAACAGGAGGATATGGTGACCCTTGTAGGACTTGAAGTCTGCAGATTGACGGTGGTTAGCAGGCGCGACGCGTTGTAGTGTAGGTAAGCGGCGGAGTAGAACGCACTGAACAACTCCAAACGAATGAGCTTGCCCATCGTGACCGTAGGTAGCGACGACGACGGTCGCGCGGGGGGCTGGCGGTCAAGGTGATGATGCGGTGATGGCGGTGATGGTAGTGGGATGGACGCGACTTTTTGTGCGACGCGCCGCGGCGGGAAGAAAGGTGCAGGCAGACAGACAGGCCTTGTTGACCCGAACTGCTGCTACTAATAGGCAGGTACCTGACTGGGTGCGATGCAACGCGGCTTCAGTGCATCCCAAGCACTCGAGTCGCCTGCCGGCATAAATCAAATGCGGTATGGACGAGTTGGAGAATATGCGACAGGCAGAATCACGAAAGAGAGGGGGAGAAGACCACGAGGGCGCAAGGCTATGGAAATGCGAAGCTATCGCAATTCGTTATGATGCCGGGTCTCAGTAGAGGTCGGGTACCTGGACAGCGATCAATTGACACGCGTGCGGCCTATCGCATCCATCTGCCAGCGGTTCAATTGAATTCAGCCCACGGCGGGGGAGAAGCAGCACGACACTGAGAGGTGACACGAGCCACAGTTGGGCGGGCGCCTGGGCTGTAACAGTCTCAGAGCGCGTCTAGCTGGGTCTGTTAGGGGGCGCGCAGGCAGCAGGCGCTCAGGTACCTGCTTTAGGTACTCGGCTCGTGGGCGTCTTGAAACGTAACGGTGCTGAGAGACGGAGCAAAACGTTTGACGGAACTCATGGAAGACAACAAGGTCGGATGACTCCAGTTGATTGCCAGCTGGTCCATGAATTGGTGAAGAAAGAGCTGCAATGGAGTCTGGGCCAGTGGGGTCTGGGTCTGGTAGCTCTTCCCCTGCTAACCTTATGCATGCAGGGCAAGACGTCACAAGCGTCACTGGCCTGGCTCGCTACCTACACTAGGGGACTGGACCACATGCTACGTGTGGGATATGTACATGCATCGGTACCAGACCGTCTGGAAAGCTCCAGCAATGACAACACAGAAAGACGCGGTCTGGCCCAACAGGCATAAATTTATTTTTCTTGCTTCCAAGTATCAACTGCCGGGTTTCGTGCAACAGGCCACGATCTCCCATCGCGGAGCCGGATTTGTCAACTCGTAGAATCAACAAACGAAATTCTACATATCTGTACATACAAGAAACTCCCGTGCCTTGAGGTGCTTGAGTACTCTTCGACGCGAGCCAACTCCAGTCCCCAGACCAGCTACGAATAGACTGAGTGGGTACCAGTGTCCAGTGCCAGGATCCAGCTCTTGGTTTGGATGCACATCATACATCATCGTCGGACTGCCGTGTAAGTATTTTTATAACATTGGCTGGCAGCAGTCCTCATCCTTTCCCACGATCTGACATTCCACTTATTAGCAGCAGCTCGCCATACACACATTCTATTATATAATCCAAGCCCGAGGCGATCTGACCTACCTAGATCCCTAGCTTGATTCTGCATTCTTGGGAAAGCTTATCGTGACTTGTGATCGTCCCAAGACACCGAGCCGCTTTCGTCCAACCAGAGGCCACCAAACCGACACGATCCTCAACCACGACAACTCAAAGGACTGTCTCTTCCACCCTCGAGCGCGCAACTTTCGCCCAACTCTAGCCACTGCCCTCGCTGCGTGCGCAAATCTGTCTGCAAGACTCGGGCTTGCGCATACACTGGTCACTTTTGATACAGTCACAAGTGTGAACCATCCTCCGAGCTCGACACTCGAGTCCGTCTAGTCAGTGGTCACACGGCTCCAGAAACGCCTAGGCACACGATCTTCACTGCCACTCTCTGTCGACAAGACCACTATAGATTGCAGAGATCTTCGCCTGTCCGATCTCGCTGAAGCGTTATCTTTTTATTTGTGTACCTCGAATACCCCGCGGCTCTTTGACGACCTTGACGAGAGCCGATCTGCATGATATAGTAAGGACCCTTCCCTCTAACTCCCTGCCCTTGGCAACCTATCGCCATTTGTGGTGGAGAAACACTTGCCATCTTTGCTGTTGTTTTTCATGCCTCGAACCAAAGGCCCATGATGGCTGACGTCTTGATCATTAGGGGCGCCGATGCGCTTCGTCTAGTTTCCTTCCGTCACGACCTGAGAAGATTCCCTTCTCATACCATTTCCGAAATGGCGGAAACAAGCAACCAACCGATGTCCACATCTGCTTCGAGGTCAGATAATGGCCATACCGATAGCGACCCGATCCTGACTCCGGATGATACCGCATCACCTCCTCTGAGCGCTTCGTCACCAGATGACGGTGCCGCCTTGTCCGAAACTCCAATCCTTGGCCCGATTTCCAGCCCAAAGCTGTCCAGAAATCCATCCTTCTCGGGCAGTTCGTCCTATCAAGAGGACTGGGAAGCCCTTCCACCCCTGGATCGCATGACCGTGCTCGACCTACTCGACAACTTTGCCTTGCCCCAACAACTAGAAAAGATACAAAAGGGCATATCCGCTCAAACCGAAAAGGTCCGCAAGTCGCGAGATGCACTCAAGTCCAAGAGCCACCAAGCTCGAGAACGCATGGTTGAGCAATGGCGCCGGCGAGTACCCTCGGCAGAGGAACAGCTGGACAAGTATCGCTCTCGCATGAAGAAGAATGTCGATAGGCTCGGCCGGCAGTGGAACGATACCAAGATCATTACAGCTCGCGAAAAGGTGTCATTCATTTTTGGCGTCATGAACATCTTCATCAGCGGCTATCTTATTGGCGCCTACCCGGAATACTTTCACTTCTGGTACACGGCCCAGCTGCTATACTTCATGCCCATCCGTTTCTACACATATCACAAGAGAGGATACCACTACTTTCTGGCCGACCTCTGCTACTTTGTCAACTTCCTCCTGCTGCTCGCCATTTGGGCTTTTCCATCCTCGAAACGCATGTTCATCTCGGCTTTTTGCTTGGCCTTTGGCAACAACGCAGTGGCCATCATCATGTGGCGCAACTCACTCGTCTTCCACAGCTTCGACAAGGTCACTTCGTTGTTCATCCACATCATGCCGTGCGTGACGCTCCATTGCATCACGCATCTGATCCCCGAGCAGATGCAAAAGGAGCGCTTTCCCGCACTTTGGGCTGTCAAGACCTCGCCACCAGGATCGCCCACGGCATATGGCAATATCATTTCCATGCTGGCCTGGTCGACCATTCCTTACTTGGTGTGGCAGCTGAGCTACTATTTCCTGATCACGGTCCGCCGCCGCGAGAAGATTGCTGCAGGCCGCCCGACCTCGTTCACCTGGCTTCTGAAGTCTTACCAGAAAGCCTGGATCGGCAGGCTTGTACTCTCACTTCCCGAGTCGCTACATGAGCCTGCCTTTATGTTGATCCAGTACACATACGCTGTCCTGACCATGCTGCCCTGTCCGCTATGGTTCTACAGCCGCTGGTCGTCGGCTGCATTCCTCCTGGGCGTCTTTACCTGGAGCGTCTACAATGGCTCTACTTATTACATTGATGTTTTTGGCAAGCGATTCCAGAAGGAGCTCGAGCTCATGAAGGCCGAGGTAGCCAAATGGCAAAACAGTATGTATTTCCAGTCATATTCTAAACCGGAAACATCGCCCAGGTCTACCTTGGTAGCACCTTTGTCACTGCATCATGCGCGACTAACATGCATCCCAGGCCCTGAACTCCTACTCCAATCCCCCATTGCCACACCGGCAGACGAGAAAAAGAACAAGGCGCCAATTTTTGATGCTTCGATGGAAATGCAAGCACGAGAGAAGAAGACAGTCACAGAGGGTAGTGTGCGCGCTGTGGATCCAGCCACTGGAACACATTTGGATGTCGACTCGATCCCTCTACTGAATGATGAAGGCTCGTCCGAGCCCAAGAAGAGCTCATAGGCACTGCAGGCATCATCCAGTATCGGGATTTTAATTCATCAGTAACGGCTAAGCACGGAGTATATCTAGTTGATGGACTAGGGAAGCATGACTGCCTGGCGAACTTGCCGCAGTGCTCACTTTGGACTTATGAAGAATGACAGTATGAACTAACAACAAGACTGGGCGTTGTTTTTGTTTGGGATCACGAAGATGCATCGGCAGGCATTCCTTACAAGAGGATGGTTTGGAAGGCTTAGATTGTGGGTGCTTCGGCTCAGAGTACTTGATACCCCTTTAATATATTTTTTCAACTTTCACTCTTTCTTGTGCCGAATTCTCCATAGAGACGGGCCTTTTGGCAGCAAGCAGTATCGACATGGGATTGCACCAAGATCAGAAGATTTACATTACGAGACGAGGTCATAATTCCATTTATGCATTTATTGAACCAAATAATGTCACATTAATGCCTTGGTTTTTCTCCCCGTCTATCTAAGCAAATGAGAGCCAGCCTGGATGCGGAGAAATCAAAATCCACGGATATCGTCAATGAACCGTGAAATCAGTTCCTCGAGGTCAGAAAAAGGACCTGGACATTGCATGCTTTGGAGACATCCGCAAAAGCGGGACAGAAAAAAAAAGAACCATTGGCTCTCCCTCGACATGGCCGAGATGATGATCCACCCCAACGCCATGCCTTTTGGAAAGACCCCCGTCGCTGTTGATGAGTAGAATATTGGTTAAAGTGATGATATACGCTTCGAAGCCGGAAGCGGCCTGCATTTCGCTGCTGAATGGTGACTGAAGTGCGATGTCTTGATCCGTAAAAAAGCCACCGTTCCCTTTTTGCGCCAGTAGTAGGTAAAACGCCCTCGGATGCGTTCTGTAGGTTTGTTTCGTGGGGGGTATTATGTACAACGCCTTTCCTTGTTTGTTCATCATCGTCATTATTTGAAAGAAATTCGTCGCTGAGAGAGATTCCGGGCCCATCTCATTGTGGTGTTATTTGACCACATGATGATTGATTGGAGTTGTGTTTCGTTTGATCGGATATGAGCTGAGAAGTAGATTGATTTGTGACGAGGACTCATCACCGAATGACGCTCCACTCGGAAAGTCGTCCCCCGCCCGCGTCAGAGTCTTCTCGGGCGCCTGGTCTCCTTCCAAAGACTGTCCAGAACCTGAGAGTCTCATCGCCGGCGCCCGTGACCACAGTACGGCCATCCGGGCTCATGGCTAGATAGAGCACTCGGTAGGTGTGGCCTGTAAGACTGGCCACCTGCGTCATGGAGGGGTACTTCCAGACGACGATCTGGTTCTGGCTGTAGCCATGCGTCGATACTATTTCGTTGGAGTTTTTAGACCAGGCAATGTTGCATACCTGACTGCCCGTGTCGACCTCGTTGATCACGGACCCGCGAACCGTGTCGTGGAAGATGATTCTCCTATCAGCCGTTCCTCCACCAGACGCTAGCAGGCCCTTTTGGTGCGGCGACCATGATATCGCCTTTACAGCTGCCGTGTGGTCTGAGAACTTCCACAGTGGTGTGTCCGAGAGCTTGTCCCAAACCATCAACTTGTTATCGTTGCCACCACTGGCAAGTTGACCATCATCGCAGTTCCACTTGAGACCACAGACCTCTTGCTTGTGGCCCACGAGTTTTCTAAACCATTGGTCAGGGGCGCGCACATCGCGATGATATATGAGCCTATCCCTGGACCCCGACGTCAATATGTGCGTGTTCCAGGCGAGAGATCCCACTCGTGCAGTATGGCCCGTCATGGTACGTAGCCTCCGTGACCTCTCGGCGTCCCAGATTTGCACTAGACCCTTGCCGGTTCCGATGGCAAGATGTGTTCCCTTTTGGATCCACGAGACGCTGGTGACTGTATCGTCCTCGAGGGTGCAAAGCTTGTTCACCCTGCTGGTCTGTGCATTCCACATGTAGACACTGGAACCCAGGCCGACTCCCAGCACATTGGCGCTTCCCCAATCTACAAGGTTCAGATAGAAATCGTCTGCCAACTCGGGTGCATCCAATACCTTGTACGGCACCTTTGATACGGCTCTTGGCTGACGCCGCGGGCTAAGCAGCATCTGCTGACTACCAAAGCGGACTGGTGATAAACTGTAGATTTCAGATCTCGTATCTAGATTGGGGCCGTGCCGGCTCTGTGGGGTTCTGGAGGGAGTGGGATGTCCTGCGATATTCGTGTGATGCCGCGGCGACATGTACGAAAACAGATTCTTGTGTGGGGTAGAGGGAGTAAAGGAAGTAGGCAGTGATGCGGGTGGATTGTTGTTTGGTGGTGTGTTGGACCTCGTAGGGTCATGGACGCGTGTGGAGTGGTTAGATGCCGAGGCGTCTGGCGACATTGCCGGCGGTGGCGCCTGTGGTATTGAGTTTTCAAACAGCTCTGTCCGCAACAAGGTTGAAAAGGTGCGATTAGCTTCCTCTGTTCTTTGGAAATGCAGCTCGCCATGAGGCGTTCTCTTCTTTTGCCGCGAGGGCGTGGCTGGCGACCCTTCATCATGCAGCAAGTTGAAACTGGCATGGAGATCTTGTCCCGAGCGGGAGGGAATGAACCTGCCAAAATTAGTTTCGGCATTCTGTAGGAGATGCAGAGCGGACGGGCGACATGCTGCTTCACGCCGCGCCCCAATTTCGCAAACAAGACGTACCTGTCGCCGTTGATCCTCTGGCGTTTCCTACTAGGACTTCCGCCACCGGGTGTGCTGTCGCGACGTTCGCCCTTGACCTCGCGCGATAAGGCTTCTGACAGAGTTCCGGCGTCTATGCCTCCCAAACTGCCACCCCTTCTGTCATGGCGAGCGCTTCTCGCATTACCAATGTCACTGTTGATCCTCGACTCAAGCCGGCCCCTCTCGGAAGCTGGGGGCGGGGTAGATATCCTGGCGGGAGTAGCATTTTTTGGGCTGTGGTAGTCGTCTACTGTGCGCTTCGGCGGCGCAAGTATCGCCGGCCCTCCTGGTTCTATCGTCATTGTGGTTGTGGTGGACGTTGTTGTGGCGGTTGTAGTTGGGCTGACTGGCGAGGTGTGACGGCGGCGACTTCTTGTTGGCGGGGTGATGGGTTGTGATTAAAGAAGTGGGCGGTGGGTTGCTCAACCAGCATCCGTCCGTTCGTCGAAAATGAAGGAACGAGATCGGGCAACGAAACGAAGTTTGGTAGTTGGAATAAATCTAGGATTAAATTGGAATCCGCCGCTGCGACTTTTGCGAATCGAGAGAGCAGTTGCGCGCCGGGAAACAATGAGCTGGCGAACGACACGCAGCAACAATCGGGCGACCCAAGGCGGGCGATCGGTCAATCAATGCGGTTGCGATTGATTGTTCTTGGAATGGGATTGTCCCCAATGCGCTCCCACGGCCAACAATTTCCGAAATGACCTCGGGTTTCGTCTACTGATTCATCGCATGCCCCAATTGCAACTGGCGTCGGTCGAGTTGAGGTCGTGATTGGAGAGGCTGGGGTTTCAATCTCATTGAGCGCTGGCTATCTCATGGAAGCACCAGGACGGACTGCGGCTGCCAGAACCAAGCGCCGGGCGTGAGGATAGACGACAAACAAACTGCCTTGTAAGAAATGCTTGAAGATGGACGCGGGTTTGTTGTTGACGCAAATAACGTTTTGCGCTTGCGCCGGCGGGCTGCTGTTGTTGTCGTCGTCGCCAGTATTGTCGCCGTGGCGATGGGCGGGCGTTATGTAGGTAGGTACGGAGTAGTGAAGGTTCGAGCGATGGTCCGCTAGGTTAGGTGCTGAGATATCCGATGGGAATACCTCTGAGGACCTCTGAGCGACCGCTGGAGAACCTGGGCAACTGGGCAACGGGGGCAGGGGAACCGTCAGAGTTCAGAGAACACAGCAGCCCAAGTCGCGCTAAGGCAAGAGCATGGACCACCCCGCCAGCCGCTAAGCCCGTCGCGGTCGGTGGATGTAAACGAACTGGCCGTCAGGGCCGTCACTTGAGGTCGCCTGTTGTTACGCCTATTATTTTGATTTCAGGTGTACCTACGTATATTCTAGTGACCGATTTCATTACGCGCCCGTCCTATCTGATCCGCCTCGTTGGCCGCTGGACCAAGACAAGTCGATTGACCTGTCACCAATCACTTGTCAAGAAGAGTTTATTGGCTGAACCCCGTTTTCCCTTCAGATCGCCTGCCTATTAAATGTGGATACTACATATCGCAACTACTACTCGCAGCAGTACGGTTATCTATCGACGATAAGTCATTGCTATACTTGCAAACATATATTTATGATCGCCTATATACAGACAAATAAAATATAGCTAGAAGCACGCATAAGCAATCATATCAACCAACCTCGGCCAGGCGGCGGGCATAAGAGACGGTCAAGAAGGTGGCTGGGAGTGAAGCGCGATGTAGCATCCAGTCTAAAGGCATCCGTAGCCGTCCGTCCCCCTTGATGAAAGGTACGACGGAATGAACGAACAGTCGCGACATGACATATCCACGTCTCATGCGGTATACATACTACTATCACCGACTAGCAGGGAGGCTGGTGAGGAGGGAGGGATCCATCACGAGAGGATACGCGACAGACACCAAGCAATAAACAAGATTCATACAGGACCCATCCAATCTGCCCTTTTGTGTCAGTTCAGTCGCGTTTGCCAGACCATGATCGCGGCCCAGGTCGCGTGCTAGTCCACCATAGAGGCACATGGGAGACGGGCACGCCGCAAACAACGTGATGATTAAAGCCGCTTTGCATACTCCTCATCGCCCTGTTTTCTCCATCCAAAAGTCGGAGCTATAGTCTCTACGCTGCTAGTATTATCTACTGCCCAGTCATGCCTCTCGATCAAGGTCATTAGAGTGATATAATCCTCCGTAGTGGCACCTATTTCCAGCAACCGCTGGCCCACAGCAATAGACGCAGACGCTTGACGCGGTTGAGAGATCAATCGCGGCTTGGGCCCGCAAACTTGAGCCGTTGTGGGGTCTCTCCCTCTCTTGTATGTTCTCGATACCTGCTCGTACGAGCAGTTATTGATTGATGATTCTTGGTTCCGGCAAAGAGAGCAAGGGATAGTAGAACATTCGCGTTGACATGTCCTTATAAACGGCCCATCTTTGTTTGTTTTCGTGGGTCTTATTCTAGAATGGCCACGCGCGTTTTCCTTTCCCCCTCCTTTCCCCTTCTGAAAACAAACTCTGGGTGGCTGCACCGTCATGTGCGGCCCGTCATTTTTGATAGGTCTGTTGTACTTGGCCCCATGGCAGGCGAGGCAGGGTGCTAGGATCTGGATCGCGGCTTTACGCGTCGGGGCCGCGTTCGGCACACGTGCAGAATGCCAGATTAATCAAAACATATTCCTTTCTTTTCTGATACCACAAGAGCTTGCAGCAGCTGTCAATAACACGCACGCGTCATGCAAGCAGACAGGAGGTGGTCTTTCTGTTTCAAAACTCCTAAAGATATGTTCAAGGTCCCTCTCGTGGTGTTTATACTGAAGCGTATGTGTGCCTACCTTGCCTATGCCGCGCCCAGCCAACTAAGGTTCAGGTAAGAAGCTGCACAGTTGCAGTCTGGACAGTATTTGAGTTTGATACCCAAGACTACGATGTACACCAGGTTACATACAATTACTTGTCGCCGTGTTTTGACGCCACAATACAGCCAGCCGTATGCAAGGGCAAGTCTCGCCTCGTTGATAGACAACAATACAGCAGAATCATGACAACTTATTCGAAACCTCGAATGTATCGTTGGAGCTCTCACCGAATGGTGCGGAACACGAGTCAAATGTGCGCCTAAGATTGATGCGTTGTGTGCCGTGTAACATACATTACAGGCGATTCAAATGAAGTGCTGCAGGCACAATTTATGATCAACATTTTACATGTCACCGCAGAATCTCAAGCACCCACGGTACTACGGCGAGCATTTTCCATCGCATCACGCCGCCGCAAAGAAAAGAAGGGTGGTATCAAGTTCGTGGCTCGGCTAACAGCGCGTGAACTGGCTGCTTGTAATGAATTCGTCTTTGCTAGTCCTCATGCTGACAGCGAGCGCCGCCGTCATGATGGAAAACTCCCCAACGCCCGCACAATCTCTGGTCCACCTTCTAGATCTGATCCGAGATCTTTTCCACGGCCCCAATTCCGGAATGCCCAAAGCAGCCTGGCATCACGAAGAATAACTCAGAGAGGCCAGTCTCGCGTGATGATTTCGCATGTCGCACAAGTGCCGTTATGCATGCCATGCCTAGTCGAACAGATCGCCTGCCTTTTGCCTCCGCCGCGATCTGCCGTCAACTCTGTCTGCGAACAACTCCTTTCCGGCATTGCTTCCTCCCAGCTTATCAGGAAACAGTTCTCTGGCCGTTTTGGCGCCGCCCTTGATCGCAAAACCCTGCTCAGTGTGTCGCTGCCCAGCTGACCCACGGATACTAAACCCAGATGAGTCGGCCGAATTTGAGATGCGATCTGCCAATCGGCCGCTGCTGCCCGGGGCTGTGATGCGCTCTCCGAGCTTCCTGCTTCGAGGTGCCAATTGCTCGTCGTGGCTAACATCGTAGAGAGGAAGTGCAAAGCGGTTTGATAGTTCGTCCGCGTCATCTAGGCGGTTACTTTGTGCCGAGGGTGCCGAGCTTGGGAACAGCTCCTTGGCGCGGTTGCTGCTCACCAAGCGATCCTTGATGGCCCGGGCACCACGGCGATTGCGCTCAGCTGAGCCTTCCCTCGGGGGTGTCCCATCCATGCCGCGATCGCCATCCCGATCACGACGTCCGGGGGAAGCCGAACGATCTCTACCCGAGCCCGTGGGAAAGAGCTCCTTGTTGCGATTTGAGCTTCGGTAAGACCGTGCTCGGTCGTCATCGCGATCGTGTTCGGGTGTGTAAGAACGGCGGCGGCGGGGGCGCGAGGTGCTCTCGCGGGTGGCCAAGGCGCCGGCATCATCGTCGTAGAGGTTCACATCGAAATGTGAAACCGGTTCGTCCTCGCGCCTGCCCCTCCGACGCCCACCACGTTCGCCATCTCGGTCGCGATACCTCTTCATGCGATTCTCGCGGTCCCATTCGGGGTTGAGAAGGTAGAAGCGACTCTTTTCTGCGGCGTGGGGCTGCTTCTTATCCGCAGCGACAGCGAGTCGTAGTTGCAAGGTGACACTGGCCTTTTGAGAAAACGGCTTGGCGGGCAAGAGCTCCAAGGCAGGTAGCAGGGAAACATCTCCAATCTCGACAGCAGCCAGTGCCAGCAGAGCATCTTGTGCTGTCGAGTCCGAGGGAAAGACCACATTCAGGTTGTTGTCGTCTATCCATTCGAGCCGCTCGAATTGAACCTGTGTATGCTCCTTGACGTAGGCCCTGACCTCGGCGTCGTTCATGTTGTCCAGTCCGCCGGAGAGGTGGACCTTGTTCGGTACAATGGTATTGTCATCGGGCTGTTCTCGAGTCTCGGTGTCGACAACCTCGCCAGGCGACTAGTGGGCAATGGTTCAGTAAACAAATATTCCATCGACGATCGGAGGGGCTCAACGTACTGGCGTATCTTGCGCGTCGGCGGCAATGGGCTGGTCGGGAACAAACTCGGTGTCCATTTCGACGTCAAGATCCATCTCCATGGCGTCCATGTTGGGCGACTCGACAGAAAGGGTCTCGGGCTGGAAAGGTGGTGAAGCTATCGCCAGCGGGCGCTATATAGTTGTGGACGTGGGAAAGCGGTCTCGGTGTGGTTGATCGGTCAACGCTTGAGAATGCGCATGCGGCGCTCTGTGTTGTGCGGCAAGGTCTTGATAATATGTCGCACTCTTGCCAAACCGGCCGCAAATGTGTTGTGTTTCTAAAACGGTGACTAGGTAGATTGCTGCTCTGCTGATTCTCGTAGATTGCTGGTGGTTGTGGCAGAAGATGCGGTGGTAGAAAGCAAGTAGGTAGTAGATTGGTTGGTTAAGGTTATTGCGCAGCCATCAGATGGGAAGCCGATCAATTGGAAGGAACCGATAAAAGTCAAACGGCAGAAGGACCGGCCACTACCTCTGCTTAATAGTCGGCGATAATTATACTGACCACGAGACTGACGAACAGTAACGTGAATGCACAATGAGGTTGAGGGTTGTGACTGAGGAGGAGAAATTGGTAAGGCTGAGAAGGAGATATGCTGGTTGACCATGAGGGGCCAGTTTTTTTCCTCGTCGCATTCCTGGGTAGGTACCTAGCTGACAGAGACACACAGACAGTTACAGTTGATTGATTGATTGCCTTGCAGGCACTTGAGGGCCGGTCCGCCGGCCCCAAATGACCCCCCACCTATTCCGAACGCTCGCTAGAACTGTCAAAACATAGTGCTAGGTTCACTACCTCAACGCCAGCTCGGCTAAGCCAAATTCAGATTGTTGGTGTCTGCTTGTATCGTTCCTCGTCTCACTCTTGTACTTGATAGACATGCATCATATTGCTTGATAACGTAGTGTATTAATCGTTCAATGATTTCAGGATCTGCATCACCTTGACAAAGGTCCCGTTTCCATGTAGCACAAAGCCTTTAATAAAAGCAATCGATCATGGTCAAGCCGGTGATAGTACAGCGTAGACTGCAATCATGAATCATTCCAGCAACAGCTACGAAACACACTGATATGTTTGGATCTTCCTAAGCACAGTGCCTCATGGTCACACGTGTTGTATTTCAGACACGTGCCTTGCATGATTTTGCATCTAAGGACACACATATCGGCTCCTATCATTAGAAGAGTTGGCCATTTATTCATGATACAGCTGGTCTGCAGGCGGTCCAAGGCTTAGAAGGCATACAGCATACATGTAGGTAGGTAGGTATCCTTGACATTGTCCTCGAGGCTCGAAGCCATATCCCATCTATCTCTTGTACGTACATCGACAGTACTTCTTCCGTCTCCCAGGGGGGAAAAAAAGCATGGCTAGAAACACCAAATAACAAAAAAGAATCGCTGCGACTCGAATGAGTCATGGTATCCTCTCCCCGTTTATCTAATGCGCCGTTGGTCCCAGAAAAAATAACGCCCGTCGCTTCTTCATCGTCGTCTTCGTCTTCCTCATATTCTACTATAAGTCGACCTTGCTTGCAATCTCAACACGGCCTTGCTCATACCCGCACGTGGCATGATGTATATCCTTCAGACCTTTTCTGCCCGTCTACGGAGCTCTAGTGGCACCGGGACAGCCAAGGCTCCCGTCCGTGCCACCTTGGATCGTGAGCCTTCCCCTTCCCCCGAGCCGGCACTGAAGCTCGGCGTTCTGGAGATTTGCGACGATGTTCTCTTCAGGCACGGCAGTGGCTGCAGAATATCCCCGGCCGACGGCCTGTCCTCCTCATCCATGCTGTCATCCTCGACCGGATCGTTGCGGTCCAGGAGTGGATCGTACGCCCAGCTGTCCTCGAGCCCCTGGAGGTAGCACGGTGATCGCTGTAGAAAGTGCCACGAGAATGTATCCAGTTGCATGGCGATATACAGCGAGTCCATCGTACCATTGGGCCCGCATACTGCACAGTGTTTGCTGAGAAACTCTTGGTCGTAGTTTCGGGCGTCTATCATGGCCGGCTCCAGCGGCCGGAGCATGGGCAGTCCTAACAGCGTCTCGGCCTCGCAAAGCCGCGCTTGCAACGGCATCCACGGCCTTCCCTTGAGTAAGCTTCCAAAGGCTGCCATCACAGCTTTGGCAAAGGATTCGCGGTCCGTTCCTTGCACGGCAATCATCTGGTGGAGGCCGCGAGAAAGGCATCGCTTGTATGCGTTTGTATCCTTCTCAAAGGGAAACGCCACCGTGGCCATGGGCATGAGAGACACGTGAACCGTCCATGGTCGAGTCGGGCTGGCCAGTGCTGTGCCGGGTATCGCCGCATCGTCCAAGTGACGACCAAGAGGCAGAGATCCTACAGGATGTATCACTTGTCGTGCGTCGCTGCGGCCACGCTGGAAGTCGGCCGCTGGGTCCATGGCACCAGGACGCCTGGAGTTTGAGGAAGAGCTTCTCCGCGGGCGAGGTCCAGAGTCCGGCGGGTTCGTGTCTTCCAGCCGATCCATGCGCTCCTCCAAGTCGATGGCTGCATCGTCCGACTCCATCAACCGCCTCTCAAGCCGTCTCATATCGTCATCATGCTCTTCGAGTCTTTCATCATAGACAGACAGGCGGTTGTTTATTTCGACCTGCCGCTTACCCGCCTGGTCGACTGACTGCCAGACGCTCGTGATCTGCCGGTAGATGCCCCGGTTCTCCTGCCCAAAGTCTTCCTTGCTCTTCTCATACTGCTCCTCTAGGTCACCCAGTCGGCTGATGACGGCGCCCAAAGCGCTACCTAGGCCACCCTGGTTTTCCCGGTCGAGCTGTTCCTCCAAGGCCCGGACGCGTCGTATAAGCTGTTCAATTTGTGCCTGGTCCGGTGGCTGCTCGGGCGCCTTGATATGATAGCATGAGAGATGTCCACACTCGCAAGCCACGCCGGGCACCGCGCGGTTGAGCGTAAATCCCACGCACCCACAACGGTGTCCCTTGATCTCCGGGTTGAGTAATATATAACGACATTGCCCGCTTGGTAGTTTGGTCTCATCTATGTCCGGGCCGAGTGGCGCCGGTGCCGGAGCAGGCGGCGATTGAGTCGACATGGCTCTCTTTCTTCTTTGATGGGCGGCTTGGAAGCTATGTATTATGGTTGCTTCCGTGACGTCCAAGGCGATGATTAAATCCAACAATCGCACAGACTTGGTGTGAGGTATGTGTCATCCATGGAATGAGTATATATAGATGAAGCCTGAGATGGGTAGAAGAGGAGAAGGAAAAGGTGGGAGCGAGAATAAGGTTACAGATCTGGTCTTGTAACAAGACGAAGAGAAACTGCCAAGAATGTAAGGGCCGAATATGTGGATATATTTCTTGGGGGTTCAAGAGAAGGACCCTCTGCGAGAAGAGGCAAGGAGATAGCGATGTACGGAGTACTTTGGCGAGAGGGAGTCCAAAAGGTTATTATGGTAAGGGACCGAGTGGGTTGACGTGATAAGTGTGCAGACTTAGCCAAGATCAAGAACCCGGCCGAGCAGAACGTTGTAGTGGGCTCGAAAGATATGCAGCCGAGACAGTGCGCGGGATGTCGCACGAGGCGAGGAATGAGAAATGGGGAGCGCAGAGTAGTCGGGTCGGACAGCCGCAGGGTGAATGTGGTGGCACCGACTGACGGCAGTTTTTGTCTATCTTGCTCACTCACTCAGTTACTCATTCGCCGGCCTGATGGGGAAACAAGAGTGACAAGAAGCGGCGGTCCTCCAGTCAGGAAAGAAGGAAATTATAACCCAAGAACTTAAAAAGGCGCAGCGAATGGGTCGAGGATGGCAAAATGCAAAGGACGAAGACTTGTCGGGAGGGAGGGTGAGGGTGTCGGTCTCTCTCTCTCTACCCAGGTGAATGAACCGCTGGACCATTAATACCTTACCCTGATACCAGCCAGCAGAGCAGCAGCGAGCAGCAAGCAGCCCCTCGACGGATGCGCTCGCCCTGGTAGATGTTGCAGATAAACCGATAGGCCAGAAATGACCGAGATGCCTGCTGGAGCAGATGGAGGACCAGAGATAGACAGATACTACAGCAGCGGCAGGACAGGCCCTGGTCGTGGGCTGGCAGGGATGGCGATTGGGGGTGGATTCGAAAGGAGGGAGGACGTGTAGGTAGGTAGGTACCCAGATATCCGTCCGTACCTTTGGGGGTGGGCGGGCTTGGGCGGTGGGTTCTATAGTTTTTGGGATCTTTCTCTGGGTGGGCAGACATAGATATGTAGGTTACCCTGGGTGTTTCTGGTGCCGGCAGCTTCATTGATGTTATGCGCGCATGGAAAAGTCGTGCGTAGGTAGGTATGTACAGCAAAAAAGGGAGAGACGCCCTGGTCCTCCCCCCCAAAGCGTGCAGTGCCCCCCGTGGGCGGCAAAAAAGAAGGTGACCCGCGCCGACGTCTCAACGTGGGAGGTTCCGGGTATGTATGCAGTGTAATGAATGGCAAGGCAAATGTATCGAGGTATTTCATTACGTATATCTGTAGAGGGATATGGGGAAAGGCAGTCGGAGACACTTCCCAAAAACTCGGCTTAGGCTGTCAATTAGGCATTGTGGACAACTTGTACTAATCGTGTACGGTACCTATATAGTCGCTCGTCGGATGGAGGGCGCCGGAATTGCTTCAGGGAGTCGGGAGGTGACAGAGAATACTTCCTCCCCCTAGGTAGGTGCTCTTACAACAATTCTCGACGGAAGCTTGGCAGCTTGGGTTGGCGATTATGCAAGCCTGCCTACCAACATGTGCGCGTCCATGTATGTATGATTTTGAGTGTGTGGATGTGTCAATGTCGCGGTCCAGACTGCAGGGTTATCGGCGCCTCATTTCCATGAGGACAGCTTGCCTGCCGATTGCGAAAAGTCAGGACGAGCGGGAGAAAGCTGCTCGCGCAGTAGCGAGTCGAGCAGGGACGGGGCGTTTTGATTTGACAGAGATACCACGAGGTATGTAAATGGCTTTCCATTGAGTGAGCGGGTTTCTGCAAGTGTGAGAGTGTGTAGGAGAGAGAGACAGTTGGTGTGTGTGTGCCTGCTGCTGTGTCGTCTGTACTGTACTAGGCCACCTTGGTATCATGTGTGGGAAACGATGGAGGCGACTGCGCGTAATGTATTGCTTGCATGTACGAATACATACCTACCTACGAGGTATTATCACTGAGACTGGCGAGGTAAAGAGCAGAGCATCAACCAAAGTCACGCATCAAATAGTCGGAATTACGCTCGTGCTCGGCCGCGGCAAGTCCCAGAGTCCACTAGAGTGCAGATTCTAACGTGCACGTATCAAGTGGTGATGGGAATGGCAATGTCATGGTGGTGGTGGTGATGGTGGTTGCAGTAGCGACAAGAAAAGAGGCCAGGCCATGTTCTTGTCGTAGGTAAGTCGTACCTAATGCGAAATGGGGTTCATAGTGGGTGTTTTCCCCAGGTCCTGCAACTATCACGGTGGATCTAGCAGGCCATATGGTTGCTGGCAAAGTCTGCAGTCTGGAGTTGGATGGAGACTGGGTGTCACCTCCATCTCCGGGGGGATGGCGACTGGGGCTGTCCTGTCTTGTTGTTATCATATGTTCGCCTACTTAGTTGGCACTGTATAGGTAGAGCTTTGGATGCAGGACATGATTGAACTGGTTCCCTCCATCGTCGCCATCACCACCATCATCATTCATCATGCCATGTCATTGTATCCAGTGAGAAGATGGAAAGAAAGCATCGAGAGGATATAGAAAGGAAAGTAGAAAAAAGGTACATCGGGGTAAGGTAGGCAGGGAACGGACACCGGGTCTGTGGGGGGACCTGATAAGATGCTGGTCTTGATTCGCCTCTCAACGTGTGTGTAGGTAGTGTACAGGTCAAGTTCCACGACCCATGCAACGACACACAAACGCCAGCCGGCATGATTCTTTCTCAAAATGGTCGCGTCTTCTCGGCATGATGCAGGAGGTGGTTTCGATAACACATCGCTCTATCTCCAGATCAAACTCTTCCTCGGAACGTCGGCCTTATGCCTGGCAATTGGCCTTGACTTGGCTGCCGGCTCTGGCCACATTCCATTACCAGAGGATCTCTGTACTTCATATCATCCAGTCTCCGACCTGTTGTCTTCTCGTCACTCCGCAGGACGTCATCGTATTTTCAGTAGATGGGGCGTCTTTAAAAGAGATGGTTGAAATAAAATCCTGTCAGAGAGATCTGTAAGAGAGCAGAAGAAAAAAAGGACGAGAACGTTATGCTAGTACTCGTACTACAGCAGAATGGCGTGCTATACGTACCGTCCTCCGTACGTACCTCATTCGATTCCGACAGGGGGCGGGACGGACGGCCCCTTTTGGTCCAGATTCAGAAAGTCTCTTCTTGGGAACACACAATCACTACCGCACTGCTTGACATCTCAGTCCATCGCGTACGGATTCGTCTCTTATCAGTTTCGAATCCATCTGCCTATCCACCAGCGGGATATCGCACTCCTACGTGGCAAATATATGCTGTACGATGCGATCCAATGAGCAGCAATGGCCAATGTCCGGCATCTCACTCAGCTACCCGCTCTGCCTGAGTGTCCTGCCTATAGCCAATCGACAGCAGGCATCATCCCTTTGGATCCCAACAGGGTCTCACCGACTATAGCCTTATGATAAGCCGTGGTAAGGATGTCGCAAGGCCAGGGCCAAGTGGTGCCAAAGTGTTCGTTCGTGTCACCTCTCTCTCTCTTCCTTCCCGAGTCGCCGGGCTGAGTGAGAGGATGCAGAGACGCCATCATCGACCCCAATGTTGTCGACTTGGCACACATTCTTTTCGTCGCATCACCAGTCACGGAAAGCTTATCTTGCAGGTGTTCCGTACCCGCCTGTGGATTGACAAACATGTGAAAGAGCACAGAGAGAATGTCTGTGCATCACATTACAGCTCGTCGTACTTGCGCAACGCCAAATCCACGCCGGATCCAAAAAAGATGATACTGTTGGTAAGTAAGACTATGCATATTGGCTGAAGTTTTGCTGGTGATGTTCAAGTCCCGATTCGCCAGAATTGCTTATTACTTCACTTTACATCCCAAAAGCTGCTGCTACGTTGCTGCTGGAACTGCCTACTCCGTGTCCGTGCCTGAGGTATGTAGGTACCGCATCGCCACTTGGAACCCCCACGTTGCTAATAAGCAGATCGACTTTCGAAAGCTGGTTCAGAGGAAATACAGTGTGTCACATCAACAGCAACAACTGTGTCTACTTCTTACACCATCCGCGCCGTGTATTCGCTCCTGCCCAGGGGCCCGCCATACCTACCCACCCGTCACTGGCCACAAGCCATTAAAAGGCTGCCTGCCTTATCACCATCAACAGCTCGCACAATCCGTGTCTTGACCAGGGGACGACCTCCTTGGTACGCATGATAGCGACTGACAATTCTGCGGTGAGCCGCAACCATCGTTCGAGCTGAACTCAGATAAGGCGCACCAGTGACCACCAGCCTTGGCCCCGACATGCTGGAATCCCGGCACTTGCCCTGAGTTACAGTGGTTTGGCTCACGGGCAGGACGGGAGCTAGATAAACAGTGGCTACCCAGGGCAAGGATCATTCGATACAGTAGGTCGCCATGCAGGTTCAACTGGCTACGCTGACAGCGAGTGAGTCGACAAAAGTCTGTCTGTAGATAAGGCTTGAATGTTCCTTGTTCCTGTCCATCTTCATACCCAACTATGTACAGGCGCACCGAGTCAGACCGACTCACACCGACTCGCCCGTTGCGTTTCTCGGGGAAGCTAAAGAAGCCTCCCGACGAGGCTGTGCTCACTGAATTCCCAACATGGGAGCAATTCCATATCGTCTCATACGTACTCACTCCCGCGATATCTACCCATCAGCTTGTCCGCCCCCACGAGTCCGTGTTTCACGGCTATCGCGAAGAAGCAATTCTGTTGCACCAAGACCAATAGTCACAATCAAAAGCCTCTGAACGCACTCACTCGGCTTGCAGTGCTATTGCAACTCGGTCGTGCCGAGAGGCTCAGTAGGTACAAAACACTGGCATGAGGCGGCGATTGCCATCTGTCATGGCACGTACGTATTGTCTTTTGCGTCATACAGTCAATTTCTAGACTCTTGAGTGCCAAACATGAACTTGACAGGGATATGAGCAAATGGCGTCTCGGAAACTCAAGTACAAACGAGCCAACGATAAACTTGCTCAAATACAAAGTTCAGGAACCGACCCAAGGACACGATTGCTCCAGGTCTACAAGTTCACAAACACTATCTTCATGATCGTACGTTGCAATGCGCTGCAGCGGGTGTAACCACACAGGGACCAAATCTTACTCAACTTGATGCTTCCCGTAGGGCTCCACCCCCACGACTGTCGAATGAATATCTTCGCCATGATGTGAAGCACAAAGTGTTGACTATCAATCTGTATTGGTTACATGCGACTTATACTTGGGAAGCTTATTCCCAAATAGGAGGATATATGCGATAAAGAATGGGTATACACAGACCAGAGTTTCCATCATATCTGAGCAACATAATAACCACTCACTACAGCATGCCGGTCTGCGGTGCTCTTGACTATGTAACTGGGATCGTTTACGCCATGTTTATGGAAACAACAGAAAAGGCTGTGTTGCCCTGTTCTGCGGCATGTCTACGAGGTACCTACCACTCGTCAATGGGCACCTACTCTTTCTTGCCACTGATGGGTTACACGAGCGCGCGAGAGCCGTTCCGCAGATCGCTCCAGATCGTCTCGCGCAGTCGGTCGGGTGCCTCACCTGCACATATATAAATATATATACTATGCCCCCACGCGGGCTGCCAGCGGCGAGATTAGCAATCGCTTCATCCTGATCACCCCACGTGCAATTCACGAGCAAGACATCGGATGATGGTCTGCAAATAGAAACCGCCCAAAGCAGCAGATGAGTGAATGAATGTACACGAATAGATTTCCATCCCAGCCCTTTTGAAGCAAAATTACAGAACATGAGTCTCTACCAATAACTCTCCGCATTGATGCCGGTGCATTTGTAGTAGCCCTAGTCTCCGTTGGTGATCTGTATTAGGCGTGCGAATGCCCGTAAGAGAGTCACAACTCTATTCCACATAGTATATCGGTTTGAATTTTCAAACTCCATACCATGCAGTTTCCCAACTTCGTGTGCTCGAATGTGCCTTCACCACGCCAGCTTCCCATTGGCTATAGTCTTCCTGGCGTAAAGGCGGCTAATCGCGAATAATGCTTGGTTGGAGACTCACTCACATTTGCGACTTGCCCCGCAGTAGCAGTGGTGGGAAAGGATGCAATGTAACTCATGCCAGCCTGCTCCTGCTCCCCTAGAACACAGATCAAAAACATTGCGCCGTCCCGCCGGCTTCACTCCTTGCCATTCTTTATTTTGGGCCCAGAGCCAAGTCGTCCCCTCGCGTTTTGATGGCCAGTTTCGGGAGTGGTGTGTCTGCGCTTCTGGAGACTTACACGACATGCCTTCGCTTGCTGAAATCGCTCAGAGGACGACACACCCGGACCAGCTCAGTCGTTCTCGACTCTTCCGAGGTGCAGTCGCTTCGTGACTCCATCAGGTCTGATCGGGCAAGTGTGCGCTCTGCCTACTCATCAAAACTATCGAAGCGAGGGGCGCGTCTCGAGAAAGGCGACGGTATGGACCATGGCGGATCCCAACTACTAGACAGAGGAGGCTGATCAAAATTACCCCAGCCCGTGCCAATTCTGCTCTCAAGAACATCCTGAAGAGGCTGAAAAGTTGTCTCCAAAATCTTGTTGGTTTATCGGGGAAAAAGAACCAGCCAGTCGACTATGGTTCCCTGGTGTCGCTGTCGAGCTCATCCCGGAATGAGACCATCAGGACGATCAACAGCCTGTCCAGGCGTTTGAGCTCTGCCAGCCTCCTGCGCCAAGACGGTAAACCCAGACCTTCGACTTTTGGTCGTGGCAGTCGACATGGCAGTCGGTCCACCTCAAGTGGCAGCGTGGATCAGCATGGACTCAAGACCACGGAGTCGCAGGCAGCCTCTGCATCGCGGCGGAAGAGGCATAAGAAGCCCACGGAAGAAGGCCGAGATGCAAATCGACGGAAAGCAGACATGAATGCGCACCACGGCCGCGGGTTTAGTGCCACGTCTATTGTCACCGCAAGTTCCAAAAGGACTCCAGACGCCCGAGGACCAAGTCGTCATTCTTATGCGTCGGGGTCGTCTGGCAGTACCAAACTTGGCGAGATACCCAGTCGACGTCGGCGAGAGAACAGAGCGTCAGATACGAGCTTTCCTCACGTCTACCACTATGGGCCTGTCTATCCCCTGCAGCAGTACGAAACTCTAACGACAGAGAAACGAGGTTTGTTGAAGCGACTCTTTGGTCATGCGAGATCTTAAGGTTAGAACAGAATATTTTGATTATGAGTGTTATTATTATGGGCATTATATGTCTGATTTTTACCCAGATCTGAAGTTGCAACCAAAATGCCGGCCATGAGTTTATTTATAAGTGAAATACATGAAGCTTTATTCTTGTGAAAGTTGAGCATCAAATCAATGTCCCTCTATTTTTGATACCTCAAGATTTAACTGGGGAAAAAGGCCCAGACGATGTTCAAGTGTGCAATTTCATAACACGGATAATTCGTCTAGTTCCCGGAGCTAAGTCACAGATTCGGTGCCATTGATTCTGTTTTAGTACCTCATTTCCCATGGCATCTTGTATTATACAAGATACTACAAAGAAGTTGCCAAACTAATATATATCTAGTTTTTTTTTTGGTCGTACATGTATATCGCTTCAAGATCGGCGCCGTATTCAAGTCGACAGATGGAACAGAGATGATACTGTGATTAGTAAATTCTTGAACCAAATAGACGGTACTGTCGATGGCCAGAAAGGGAGATATATCGAAGGAGGTGATATAGGAAGGCTATAGAAATACACACCTTAGCATTTATTAGTGTAGCTGTCTTGTTTTTTGTGGGCTCATCATCTTTTTTTGGTGGGGTGAAATGGCCAAGGCCCCACCATTCAATTCATCCCGTCCATTCGATTGATTGCCCATTGACATCCACGTAGACGAAGAGCGACAGCAAGTGGGAATCGCCGCAAAGCCCCTCCCTTCGTCAGCCCGCCCGTTATCACAGCAGCAGAGGAAAGCAGAGCAGCCGCTGTATTCAACGTCAGACACATAGTGGCAACAAGGTCACGGACAGAAGAAGACAGCAAATACGGGATCCCGAGACTCCCAAGCCGCCGCAGCCTCCCCGATAGCTTGTCCCCGCGCCGCCGAGGGGGATCATGTCAACGGCAGAATCATAATAATAATCAACACCCAAACCCAGCCGGTCCGAACCCGCCATGTCAGACCCAGCTGCGGCGCTCACGTCGCTGCTGCGCGCATCCTCGATCCAGGACCACGACGAGGTCCTCAAGGCTGCCAATGCTGCCATCAAGGCCTCAAAGTCCAACATCCAAGCCCAACACACCCGCATTGTTGCCCTGCTCAAGCTCGACCGTTTCGACGATGCCCTCCGTGCTCTGGCCGAGGGCGGCGACAAGCTTGAACAGGAGTGCTCGGTGGAGAAGGCGTACGCTCTGTACAAGTCCGGCAAGCTCGAGGAAGCCCAAGAGACGATCAAATCCGTTCGCCCCGTCACCCGAGCCTCGCGCCACCTCGCTGGACAGATTGCCTACCGCGCCGAGAAGTTTCAGGACGCCGCTCAGGTCTACCGCGAGCTTGCCGCCCACGACGATGGCATTCCCGGCGAGGAGAACGACCTGAACATCAACACCCTCGCCACGAGCGCCCAGCTCGAGTGGAACGGCCTGGGCCACTTGGTGGACGAGGACCACAAGCAGCCTTCGCGCGAGGACCTAGAAGCTTTCGAGACGGCTTACAATGCTGCGTGCGGCTGTGTCGCGCGGGGCGACCTGACCAAGGCTTCCATCCTGCTGAAGCGAGCCAGAGACCTGTGTGAAGCCAGCGAGGAACTGTCCGACGAGGAGAAAAAGGCAGAGCTCCTCCCTCTCCTCATTCAGCACGCCTACGTCCTCACCAGACTTGGCAAGGAAGCCGACGCGATAGCGCTTCAGAAGTCTCTGGTCTTGGCCGAGTAAGTACTGGACTCTAGTCGAAAAACAAATGCCGCTTTTTTCCCCTTGGCTTACCTCGCACCTTGACAGGATCACGGAGCCTTCGTCGCAGGCTGTTGCGCAAAACAACCAGACTGCTGTTGCCGCCGAACCCCAAAATCCATGGCTGACCCAGCGCCTCCTCGAATCGAATGCCGAGCTCTCGGGGAATGACAAGCTGTTTGGCTACCAGGCTTCGATCCTGCGAAGGAACCAACTAGCCCTGAGTCTCCAGATGCAAAAGTTCGATGGGGTCGCCAGATCGACAAACAAGCAGATCCAGCAGACCACCATGCCAAGTGCCTCGTCCGAGATTGCCGGCCTCGGCGTCGTCAACGCAGCTGCTCACGCCCATCTGCAGACGGGCAAAGCTGCCATCAAGGAGATCCTGCCCATACTTGAGAAGCGCCCCGCCGACATTGGTCTCCTGCTCACTATCATTCAACTCTATGTCCAGACCAAGAATCCCGGCCCGGCTCTTGGACTGCTCGAGGCCTTCCTGAAGCGGGTCGAGCAAGCTACCACGCCTGACCATAACGACGTGCGATTCTCTCCCGGGCTGGTCGCCGCCACGGTGGCCGTGTATCGACTCTTTGGGCGGCAAAACTCGGTGCGGGCGGAGCTGGCCAGGGCTGCCACGCACTGGAAGTCGCGTCCCAAGGAGGACGCACCCACTTCTCTGCTTCGGGAGGCCGGCGTTGAGCTGCTCAAGTCTTCCAACCCCGACGATCTGGCGCTCGCCGGTGCCACCTTTGAGGGCCTGGCTGCCAACGCCGAAAACGATACCGTTGCCGCAGCGGGACTCGTCGCGTCCTTTGCCACTACCGACTACGCCAAGATTGAACCCTACCTCAACAAGCTGACTCCGGTGGACAAGCTCACGTCCCGTACGGATGTCCAGGCCTTGATCGATGCTGGCGTGGCATCCGTGGCGACCGCTCCGCCGCAGGGCACAAAGCGCTCAGCCGACGCCGAGCCTCTCAAGCCCAACAAGAGGTTCAGGAAGAAGAGGCTGCCCAAGGATTACGAGGAGGGCAAGGAGCCGGACCCAGAGCGCTGGCTGCCCCTGAGGGATCGCAGCACGTACCGGCCCAAGGGCAAGAAGGGCAAGAAGCGCGCCCAGGAGGCCACACAGGGTGGTCCCGTCAAGGAGGAGGAGACCCTCGAACTCGTGGGCGGTGCCGGTGCCGTCAAGGTCGAAAAGGCGACGGGCGGCGGCGGCGGCGGAAAGAAGAAGAACAAGAAGAAGAAATGATCGGGGCCGCCGCCATGAGTCTGCCTGCCCTGTCCATACTCTAGGGGCTGGTGGTCATATAACGGCAGTCGAAAGTGCGCCATGTAGCCAATAGACTTCCATTTAAGAAGATGTGACATGACCCGCTCTTGCTTGATTGACCGCTGCCTGCTCATGTGTCGAGCCAACCAAAGTCAGCTTGGTATCAACTGGACCGGAAGCCTGAGCATCTCGTGCTCGAGGTCAAACGAGCCTCAAGAAAGGGGCCTATCTCGACGGGGGTCCAACAAGGTCAACTAATAAAAAGAAACAATTAGCGTATTTGTTTGCTTGTCCGCGGAATGCAGAACTGAGATGATTGCGAGAGCAAGTGGCTCAAACAGTCACAAAAGAAAGAGGGTATATAGCATAGAGCATGGGGTGCCAGTAAATTTTTTGGATTTCGTCATCTTGTCTCCTTGACATGAGCTGGAAGAAAAGGCCTCGACAACTTTTGGGAGTCCACTTCCATGGCCGAGCCAGCCAGATGTTTATATATATACATGTACACGAATATCGCTTTTACTCGGCTAACAAAGGAATGATGGCTTGTGAGGTTGCCCACATTTCTTGTAGGCTTTTTCTGTGCACCCATTTCCCTGGTTCCGTCCCAATCCCATCCAGCCATGCCCTAGCAGCAGGGAGCGCGCTTCTCAAAACCAATAAATAAAATGCCATCGCTAAATGCTTTTCATTCCAGATCTAGACCCACCCGTCGACGTGGTGGGGGCCAAGGTTGAGAATAATCTCGAAATTTCAGTGTAGGTAGGTAGATCAAGCACTGACGGCTTGGGTAGGTGGACTGAACCTTTCATGTGCATGCTGCGTGCTCTCTTCATCATCATCCTCCTCCTCGGAAACTTCCTCCACCGGCGAGCTCGGCGGCTCCGGCGTAAGGTAGACGGACTGCTTCGACTGTGCCTGTGCGCGCCGTGCCGACAAATCGTCATCATCACCAGACCCATCTTCGACCGGTGGCAAAGGAGTGCGTCGTCCGTCAGAGAAACTAACGGCCGCATCGCTATCGTCGTCAGACGGCACGACCAGGCCGCCGCCCGACGCCGCGCGGTGTGCGTTTTGCGCCGAGGAAAACTTTCGGTGCAGCTCGCGGAAAGATCTTGCCGTTGCAGTGCTAGCACTGGCGGCCGACTCTCTTCTCTCCTTTGCGAGAGCTGCCGCGCCCAGGATAGATTCCCCATCGTCTTCGGCGCTCAAGGGCGACGTCGTCAGCTCTTCCGAGAAAGGCTGCTTCCGCTGGCGAATATGCTCGTTCGAAGTGATGCCCTGCAAGTCGGAACCAAAATTTACGACAGAGGCCTTCTTTCCATGCAAGGTGAAACTGCCCGTGCCGCGCGTAAGCACATCGTCGCGATGCATTTCGTCGGCAATGGCACCGCTGGAGGCCGAGTCCTGGCCCTTTTTACTGCGATGGTGGGCAAGATGGCCGGTGCTTTCTCGAATAGTCCTCTGAAGGCTGCGTCGCAGCTTGCTGCGGTCTGGTCGGTCCTTGTCCGACGCAGATATGCTGCCGCGCTTGTGTCGCTCTGCCGTGTCCTCGCCCTTGGATGAGCCCGGTCTGTCCGAAGTTCTAGACAGTTGAACGTCCAACAGCCCGGCTTGTTCAAGGACCTGTCGCTCGTTTGCCTCGGCCTCGTTCAACTCCTCGTATGGTGTCCTTTCAGGGTCAGAAGCTGGGCTGGAAATCTGCCTTGGTGGCGACATTGGCGTGGCTGCACTAGAGGTCGCGCTCGAAACGGATGCCTTCCTAGGTTTGGTGGCAGTCTCGCCGGAGAGGTGTGATGACCCGGGACCAGTCTGCGGCTTTGGGAATACGGGAGTGGTGGCGCTGGTCGGCGGTGTTTGAAAGACCTCGGTAACGGGCGATTCTCCATCAGTCTGCACAATGGTTCCCGGGGCCTGTACAAGTGAAAGAGGCGCGGGGGAGCGGGGGCTTTGCTGCGTTGTCTTGTGGGAGCTGGCTAGAGATTGCTTATGCTTGAGTGATGGCCCGTCAGATGCTACTGATGGCTCCGGCTCGGAATCTTCGAGGTCGCCGTTGATCTGCTTGTCCTCTTCGAGATCCAGGAGAAGAATGTCCATGTGGCACTTGAGCCGCCAGATTTCCGTGCGCGACCATTTGAGCTGGGCAATGATCTTGGCAGCACCTAATCGCACTTGTTCGCGGGTCTTTTCTTGAATGGGGGCCAACAGAAGCAGGTGTCTGGCATTTCGCAGTTGGTCGTCCAGCTGCTTTTGCGCGGCTTGCAGCTTGTCCTCACCCTCAGCGATCCGCTCGCTCATCATGAACCGGCGGGCGGCCAGAATATCATGCGCCATCTGGTGGTCTATACGGCTCCGGTTGATGCTGACCTCTCCCGTGGGAGTCTGGATCACTTGTGTGACCTCACTGCTGTCCAGTCTGCGAATCGCGCGGCGGCCTTGCCCTTCGAGGTTGCCCCCGACTACGCCGCGCATGCGAACGCCGGAAGTTCTAAAGGCTGCGGCATAGTTGAGCTTGGCAAGCCAATCATTCCTGTCTTCCTCATCGTGGGCGAGGAGGACCTCTTCAAAGCCACCGTGGCGGACGTAGACAAAGGCGTTCTTGTGTTTCTTATACGACTGATCGAACAGCGCCACGGCGCCGTCGGTAGACATGAGAGCATCTGGCTTGAAGCTCTCCAGTGGTGGTTTGAAAATGAGTGGAATGCCGTCGTTGCCAGACTTGACGTGAGTCTCATACTGGTGAACGAGGCTCTTCACCCATGCCGTGTTGCGAAAGAAATAGAGCTGCGCGCCCGTCAGAATAGCACCCCATTCTTGCCATGGCGATCGCGTCTTCTTCTTCTTGGTGTCCTTCCTCCACAGTGTGCCCACTTTGGTGACCTTGATATCGACGATGCCGGGCTCGGCCTCCTGGGGGTTAGATAGTGTCTTTTCAGTCATGAATGCGTCGGGCCTTGATCGTGCCGAAACGATCTGTAATACGCCCGTCTTGAAAAACGTCTTCTGGAGCTCTCTGACATTCAACTCTTTGACGGTGCCCGTATAGTTGAAGTGCTCCTCGAGCGGCATTTGTTCCTTGATTGGCGGCCTGAGCGTGTCCAGCTTTCCATCGAGAATCAGCGTGTACGGATCTATCGGGTCCTTGGATCGCTTCGGAGCCTCTGTTGTGCCATTGGGAAACATGACCTTCTTTTTCGTCTTGTTGCTCGCAGGATCTCCGTTGATGTCGAAATCATCCTCGACATGGATGAAAGGGGTATATGTAATATTGTCGTAGAAACACTCCAGGACATCATCAAATATCCCTTCGCCCCGTGTGTTTTTGAGATAGTCTGCCTTTTGCATCTTGTACTTGTTGTTCCTGTTGAAAACATCCGTGTGGAGAATGAGCAGGGAAAATGCTACAAAATAAGCTTGATCGGGGCTAGAATAGATTCCCGGATTGCACTCGTGGTATCTATTAGCAAAAGCTTGTAGGCACCTATCAATCTGCTGCGTTTCTTTGGGCAGCTCGGCTTCCATGAGTAGCTTTCTTATCGCCATATCCATCGGCTGCTCGAAGAACCCAAACGTCCGCATGTAGCTCCGCAGTACGGAGGCAGACCAGGGGTCTGTTCCCTTGGAGAGTGTGCTGGCGATGACTCCGCGGTTCAACGTGTCTTCCAAACGACCCAGGTATTTGGCAGGCGTGTCGTCTTCGCGTCGCTCTGGTAGCACAACCGATTCCCGTTCTCTCGGGAGCTGTAGTGAGTTATTCTTCGACGCAAGCGATCCTGGAGTAGCTGGGGTCAAGCTGCCTTGGCGACCAGCATCGGGATTGTTGCGTAGGCGACTGAGTCCCAAAAGGTCGCCAAAGCTCTTGCGGCCCGTTGAGGACGAGGTACGTGCGGTTCCGGGGAACTGGTGGTCCTCGGAATTCCTGCCCAAGGAGCTCATTGTGGATGATCGTTCCCTCAAGCCGAGATGAGTCCGCGTGGGAGAGCCCTGTCCCGAGTTCCGCGATCCAGGGCGGAAAAGGGCCGTGGCAGGCGAGCCAGGGACTCTGGTTGATGGACCGAGTGAGGGAGACGCAACAGGAGTGTAGCGTCCATTGCCTGTCGAAGGACGTTGGGCGCTTGTTGCTGGGACGTTGCTGAGCGATGTATTCGATATCGTGGGTTGCAAGGTGGAATTTTTGCGCTGTTGAGGTAGATGCCCCAGAGGAAACATGGGTTCTGGCTGCTTCTGTTTCCGGCGGCCCAGGCGGAATATGCTACTACTCTGCGAACTTGCATTGGTCGCAGGTGCCGTGTTGCCAAATCCACCACTGTGCTCGCCCGAGCTGGCCTCGGACCTCTCGGACTCGGAGAGACGATTGGGAGGTAGCGATAATGCCGGCTGGCCTTGGTCGCCATTGCGTGGCCCTGGATGCGATTTAGAGCTATATGGTCGCGGGCGAGGGTCCTGGAATGACACGTTGTTTTGTTTGTTTCGTGCCTCGAGAACTTCTTCCACCACGCCAGCCATGGACTTCCTCCTATCCTTCTTGCCGAGGCCGACGCCCAAATGTCCGCCATCCTGACTGGGCCTTGGCAGCTCGCCGGAACGTCGAATCTTGATGGGAAGTTTCATCCGGGATTTCTTGGGACTCTTGGCGGAATCAATGGTGGGAGCAGTCGTGATTATAGCGGGAGCTGTTGTCAATGGGCTAAACGTCAGTGTATCAAATCGAAAACAGAAGCGTGGCGGCGCGACAGGAACAACCGTTTGGAGGGAATGCATACGCTGTGTAGGTAGAGGCGGCGGCTTCTCGGCCAGCTGCTGCTGCCTCATCCGCACGGATAATTGCGAGTCAGAGGCATTCCGGAACCTCAACATGGAGAAGCGGCGGTGCTTGGGAGTTTCCTCCTGGATGGGCGGTGACTCTGGGCGGTCAAAGGGGTCCTCGCTTGGCCGACCTATGGACATGGACGTGGACAGGGAAGGCATATTCGATTCGAAGGAGTTGTTCTCGTCGTTGTTGGCATCGTCCGTCCTACTCGTCTCTCCCACAACTGCATCATTGGGACCCTTTGGCGGCGCGAGGCTGTCGACCGAGGTCCGACCGTGACCATTCGCGGCGGCATTGGGATCGAGGAAGTCATTGGTAAGAGACTTGCGTGGAGCTGGCGGCTTGGATTTGAAAGGGGGCAGAGCCGACTGGGTAGGGGGCTCTGGGTCGATGAAGGTGTGTCGTCGCATATCATTCTCACTAGCCATGACGCCGCGACGGCGCAGGAACGGCATGATGGGAGAACGGGGGGTGTCGAGAGTTATGGGGGCGGGTGGAGGTTTTGATTACAGCAGACGTCCGGGCGGGTAGCGTGTCGTTGTCGTCGCCGTCGTCGTCGTAGTAGGTGGGGCTTGGATGTGTTGACGGACGAACAGCAGCTTGCAAATGCTGGTGGTCGTTACGTCAGATTCTACGAGCCCAATGGCCCCATGGTTTTCGCCTGGCTGCCCTCTCCCTGTGCTGCAGCTGCCGAGTCGAAGTAACGTCAGAAAGTGTCGGACTGGACAGAATTGGAGGCGGGCGACGCGATGCGATTCGAATTTCGATTTGCGCTGGAACCAGCGGCAGCGACGGAACAGGACAGGGGCAATTTTGCGAAAGTAGGACGAAACTAGAAAGTCGCCGGGCCCTGAGACGGAGGTAGGTAAAAGGGAGAGAGAGGGAGAGAGAATGTGTGTGTGTGAGCGAGAGAGATGGAGAGAGACGGTCAGCACAATGGCAACCGATCCGCTGCAGAGAGACACGGAATAAGGAAGTACGGTATGTAGTCGGGTGATACCAGGATTTGGTCACTCAGGGACATTGGATTGATTTGATTTGATTGAACGAACGAACGAAAGTGAGCGACCAACTGAGGTGAACGGGTTGAATTCAACGAGTGAAGCGCATTGGACCAAATGTCTACCGGTACGGGCTCGCCCTCAAAGCAGCCTAGCTTGTTCTAGGGAATGGCCTGGCTGGGCCTTACATTACCTTACCTACCTACTGGCACCTCCTACCTACATTTTACTTAGATTTTGCCATGTACCTCAGCAACCCTGCCATGCTTGCTGGAGTATCTGACGAACGCATGTCGTACGTATCTCCTACTCAATTCAGTGTCCCCTCCCTCTTCAGAAGAGAAGACAAAAGGGCAGCAGTGGTTGGGGGCCCCCTTTTAGCAACCTTGGAATGGCAGCACAGGTGACAGCGATGCATTGCACGCTACAGGATACACACCAGTTAGCCACCCAGCCAGCCCAGCCCAGCCCAGCCCAGGAAAGCAAAGCAAACCAAAGCAAAGCAAAATAAAGCATCGAAAGCACAACAGCTTCTTAGGTCGAAAGAAAGGTACTGTCTCCTGGGTGTCACCTAGCTAGTAGTACGTGTACCTTAGCCCAAAAGTGGGTGTGGTGTCTTGCGCTTCATGGGCAGCCGTGACCGTGGCGCGACCGTGGCACCTGGAGAGACTGGGAAGGAAATGAGATAAAATAAAATAAATCACTGCAGAAGGCTACCTACTGCGGCGGGGCTCCAAGAGAATACTTACCAGATGATGGACTACGGATGGTTGGATGGCAGGCAAATAGATGCCTCTCTTTCTCCTCTCTCTCTCTCTCTCGCTCTACCTACCTAGGTATGTATCCCTCTCGCTCGCTTGGGCCCTCCCCATACCACAACACATATAATCCAGTCACCAACGAAATTCGTCGAAAGGGTTGTCGCATCTTGTGCCGTGTGCCCGACTGGGCTGGCCCGATAGGTATGTATGGGCCGGGACTTGATCTTTTTTTTTTTTTTCCTTCCTTGTCCCTCTTCCCCGGCTGGACAGCTGGGGTGATGCTGTCTGTCGTACAAGCCCTCCATCTGCACAAAGCTTTCGCTATTTCTCTCTGTGCGTCAGTGTATGGGGCCTTGTGTCGTGGTCTTCAAGGTATATGCTCCAGGTATGATAAAATTAAACTAAAAGTACATTTTAGACCTAAGCCGGTCTGCAATGCAAGACGCGGCAGATCTGCCAGTATCGATTCTATTTTGTGTATACATGTAGTTTGTATACGCATATATATGTAACACTACTGACCTAACCTACCTAGGTTGCCTACCTACCCATCTACATGACAAAAAATAATCGACCACACGGAGGGAGAATAAAGAGAAAAGGACAAGAAAAAGTCAAACCCAAATAATTCGTACATGCATACATACCTCTGCCCATGTATCCACGCACGCGAGCACGAGGTTCCACCTTAGAATGCATATTATGGAGATCTTCCATATGCTGATGGTCAAGATTGACATGTTAGGTAGACGGTGAAAACGGGGGTCGATGACATGTGTCTACTGTGTAGCTATGTCTCGCGATGCCTCCGCCCGCATTTGAGGTACCTATCAAATGTTCTTGGGTAGAGTCGAAAGCCCAACGCAATTTGTTCATTTCCAGATCCCAAGGTGAATCATTTTCCTTGGGGGGTGATCCGTATTCTCGTGTTCTTGCCCATCGTCGTAGCCGGGGGCCGCTTTTGTTCTGTTTTGGTGTTGTTCTTTCTTCTTCCTTCACCGTCACTCGTCTGTTTTCTCTCCTTATTTCTTCTGACTATTGCTTGTTTCGGTAACCTTGAAAATGGAGTGAGCTGGCCCCCAGCCACTCAGATTCCTTCGAGTGGCCCATGAATTCTTTCTATTGTACGTACCGCAAAGCTCTGATGATGAGATACATGTCAGCGCAATATGTAAGATTGATTACCTCGAGGCGAGCCACTTCGGCATGGATGGCATGGGTGCTTCGAATCATATCGGAATTCGATGGCTGAAATACACATGCCCATGGTCGCAAGCTAGAGCTAGAGCCAATGGGCTCCAGCGTCCATGTTCCGTGCCGTACAGTCGTTGACTTGCATATAAAGTCTAGCTTGGGATCATTGCTGGTTTGGCACATGTATTCCCGCTTGTGAGAGCCTCTCTACGCGAAGGTCTTTCCTGTCGGTTCGGGCCATTCTTCTCGTTCTCTCCATCCTCATCAATCCGGCCACGCCAGACCAAAGGTACTTTCCCAGGTCGATATGGTGGGGTTACGGAGTCTAGGTAATCTGGAAAGCTTGCAGGAGTTGGGATGAACAGAGCCACCGTGCACGCCTAATAATAAAGTACCCCGTACGGGACGACCGGATCCCCCTCCGTGGTTGGCAGAAAGTGCAGAACGTATTTCTTCACCGGAATGTCTTCTTGCCGTTTATTCCACATTCGAGACCGAGCAGTACGTAACTATGGCAGGTTGAAGAAACGTAGGTTAGTAGCTTACCTATATATAGTCACTGTCATCTTTGCGAAGATTCTAGAACAGCCAGGAGAAACAATGTCGGTATGTGAAGCATTCTGCTTTTATGCCATATGAGCAGCTAACTACGTAGTATGTATTGCTCACACCCTGAGAAACCGGAACCATGTAAAATCCTTCAACCACAAGCCCGTCCTCGTCGAATGTTTCTCGAAGCACCAATAAAGACAAATGGAACCATGACCCGTCAGAACTCCGTAACTCCTTGCTTATCAAGATTACCAAACACAATGCGCTGTCGTAACCAAACTCCGCGGATGTCTGAACGATCCTTGTCCAATATCTCCCCGTATGTTCTTGCCGTCCACAGACAGTTTACTATCTCCTCTTCCATCTTCTAAGCTCGTAGTCTGCCGAGTTATATTCGCTCGACATCGTGTGTTGCTGGTCGCCTTTCACGGTCGGAATCATCTCGATACCGTTGTTGCCGAGCATGTAGTCCCCGAGGAATCGAACAGCCTCAAACACTTCATCGCCAACAGGCACAATGCTGTCGCTGGGGAGGAGGAAACCGTAGCTTCCGGTATCTCGTAGCTTGATCTGGAAGCTGTAGCGGGCGTTGAGGTCGTGGTGGAAGTAATCTATTGCAGCACCACCAGCCGCCTCGATTCGACGCTTCTGGGCGCTTTCGATCCCTTCCGATCCTGGTACGCTGCTGGAAACGGCGCTTTCGCACGCGGAGCCAACGCTATAGTACTCGCCGGTGCCCAGGAGTCTCATGTACTTTGCTATGTTCATGGCAACCTCTTGCATATTCTCCAAATTCGGCACCTTTGCGTCGCATGAGTAAGCGTAGGGCCACATGATTTGTTGCGAATACGAGTGCAAATCGATATAAGCAACAAAATCGACGTTGTGTTTGGTCTCGTTGGCTGCCCACGCGGCCAACTCGCTGGCCTCTACAGCCTGGAAGGGCTCGTTGCCGCCGTAACTCTCTGAACACGGGTCGCCCTGATGTTCGACAGAATTCCACCCGAACCCGAACGAATGGTCCAAGTCATACCCATGACAGTATCTCATGGTGGTGATTTGCCTTGATTTGCGCCAAAGCCTGTCCACCTTCCACGTGTACTCATACCCGTCTGGGTTGAGAACGGGGACGAAGACGAGATCGAAATGCTTGAGCATCGCATCCACAACGTCATCCTTGCCTACTTTGGAGGCAAACATGTTGGCCAAATAGTTGACTGTACTGACAGAGATCCACTCTCGCGCGTGCATTCCGCCTGTAATAAGAATCGTCTTCCGGGGCGACTTCTTGCTGTGGTGCCGCTGAGTATCCAAGCCGAGCCGAAGGGCAGGAATATCTCGCCCTTCATAAGACTTTCCTATACTAATCAGGCTCACCAAGCCCTCCTTTTGGTACTTGAACATGGACGAGAAGTACTGCATCCACGACGAGATAGTCTCGAGTGGTTGGTAGTCCTTGAAGAACAGATCGTCCATCTGGTGCTTCTTGAAGAGATCATTGACACCCTGTCCACGATTTCTAGTATCTGCTGGCGTCTGGCCTTGGCGCATAGCCGAAGCAAAGTCATTGCGGTCTTTGCGCGCCGGATAAGTGGCGGCAACGACACGGGCGAGGTCTTGAATCAAGACCATGTGGTCGGCGCGCATTGGTTCTGGCAGCATATTCAAGAAGCCGCGAATGCGGTTCTTTGGGATACGTATGTCGGTATAGCTCGGCCCAAAGTCCCAGATATCAAGCAACATTTGATCGGCAGCCCGCCGAAAGGCGGCTTCGTGCTCGACGGTAGAAACATTGAAGCGCAGGACGACCTGGCGATCATAGTTGGGCTTCAGCGGGATCACTTCGTCGTCGGTACGGATAAGACTCAATGGCCAGACGCTGAACCAGCTTCCCCTGGTGGAGGTTGTCGAGACTCGAGGAGTGAAGGGGCTCGGGACGTCCTGTTGGGGTGGCAAAGCATAAACATGTGCGGTTGGCGGGACACAGGCGGCTAAGAGATACGACAGGAAGACCGAGGAACGCATTGTGTGCGATTGCGATACGAGTATCTACCCGTGGGTGCCAATTGCCTTAGTATTTGCTTGAGATGTCGGTGGCCGGAGAAGGATGGCACATCCCGTGGTAGCACATGCGACGTGCAAATAGCAAGATATTTGGAGCTCTTCGCTGGGCTGGCGACTGGATTGGACTGGTTTGGATTGAGGAAAGATATTGGGCAAGTCGGCAGCAGCCCCAGGTTTTCTCTTATGATGCTGCCTAGCCGGGCGCGGAAATCGGAAGCCTACCTAAGGTGTCTAACGAGGGTAGGTATGGTTGGTAGGTTCCATGGTAGGTACGATTTCTTGCTTATCTTAGCCGGGAAGTCGCTAGGTTAGCGGCTGCCTGCAGCCCTGCTGCCATTTGGCCAACGTTGAAACTTGAGACGCTGCCACATTGATTCTTATTACCTTAAGTTATCGGCCAAGCTACCTCGGAATATACCATTATCAAAGTAGATGATGCAGAAAGAGTTCTGATGTCAAATAGACAGCCAGCGGTTTTTTCTATGGTAGGTTCGCGCCCGTATCTTTTCTCGATGCGACCTATCTCCTTCGTTCGCCGCACCGTGAAGCAGGCTGCATAGGTAGTGGGGCAATTTACAAGTAGCTCTTTGATGGGTTTGAAACGCTGTTCAACTTTCAGAATGAATCATTCACCTTGCCGAGGTGAGATTACTCTGTCTGTCAATCTTTACGATCCCTTTGAATAGTGGCTTGATCAAGTCTTCATATAACTTTTGACTCTTTCTCGTCATTCGTGGTCATAGGTAATTAATTGTACAATCGATGCCCCGCCCGCTCGACCTGAAGATCCATCGACGCCTACGCTCGGGACTCGAGCACCATCTGTACACCGGTATACAGGGCCATGAACTTGAGCGCGGCGTCGGCCAGCAGAGAGATAAAGAAGCCATTGGTGCGTCCAGGCGGGCCGCGGCTGACATAGCCGCCAGCATACATGGTGCGGCCAAGGACGAACAAGCCACCGAGCACCGCGCTCGCCGTAGGGAATCGCAGACCGGAGATCAGGAGCGCGCCGAGGAAGGGCGGGAAGTTCTCGAGAAAGTTGCCGTGAGCTCGCTGGGCGCAGTTGAACTTGAACGCCGCCGGGCTCTTGGCCGCCTGCTCTTCGGTCGCATACGGAATCGGGTACTTGAGGCCGCTATCCTTGCGCGCCAACATGGACAGCGTCGTGTGGTATGAGTTGACGAAGAACGAAAGCGAGGCGACGGTCAGGACGTAGCTATAGAAATCATGCCCATGTCAGCCGTCTTTCCCCTGCAAGTGTGAAGAGTGCATTGTATGGATGGTATGACTGCAAGAGCCGACCCGACACGCTGGGCGTGTTGGCTGCTGGCCGGCGCGCGCCGCAGCCAACTCGACTCGGAAGCTGTCAGCACCAACCCGCGACCATGACCGGTCCCGGTTGATGGCTTATACTGGGGTGAGATGGCGACAACTTACCCGTACTCGCTGGGGAGCTCTAGAGTAAAAGGCATCTTGATAGTGGTGGATGACGGGTCTAAGTCAAGTTATGAGTCTTATATAAAAGTGGTCTGCCAATTGGCCTTTTCCTAAACGTTGATGAGAAGGGTGTTGTGTCTTTATGTATCACACGCGGGCAGAGAGAATGTTCGGAAGCTATTCTAGTCCGGCACCTTTTGCTTAAGTATCCGTAGGTCGAATAGATTTGCCTAACCCAGTAGCTCACCTAACCAGCTAACCTAACCTTCTTCAGCGAGCTCGGTAACGGAACGAAATAAAAGGGGCGTTCTGCTACAAAGACCCTCCTTCCATCGTAGCATGCGGAATGGAAGCAAAACGACGCACGGAGATCCGTTTCGAAAGCTGGAACAAGGACGATAGCCCGCAGATGGCTACGTTGCTGACATACAAATCCGTACCTTGGCCCACTTCCCCAGCATCTGTTGCATGGAATAAATAGAATACAGGTAGGGTCATGTCAGCCAGAACCCCAGCTGCAAGCTGTAGCAAGTAGGTAGTATGTATTCATAGTGTAGATACAGCTGACTAATTGGATCATTGGGATATTCACGAAGAGACGGGTTCAACCTCTCGGCAACTTTTTTTTTTTTGGGCTTCCCTCTAGCGGCATCACGGAGAACTCCATTTCATCCGACCGCGGGCTGACGTCGCTCCGAACACCGCCATTGGCCATAAATTCGCCGAACACATCAGGTCGGGTACAACAGAAAAAATGACTGCCATAATGCGGACCATGAGGCCTTCGCCAAGTTGCTGGTTCCTTGCTCGTGCCACATGGCTACGGCCAATGTTACCTCGCACTCGTACTCATGAGATTTGAAGCACCCGACATCCGTTACCAAGATACGATCCTCGAAAGCAATTGGACAGCATGACTCGTCAGGTAGCGAGAGCATGCTTTTACCGTGATGCTTTCACTCATTCCCCCAGATGGAATACCAAAACATCCTATGTTTGTGTGGGTGTCAATTATTACGATCTGTATTATGTACCTCTACTGGTAGTGAGGAATCTGTGTCAATACACTTGAAGACTCGGCTATAATTTGTAGAGCACTTCCCCCACTGAACACTGCATTCAAGCATGGCGACCGATGACCATCACCATTGCGTTTTGCCCATTTCATGTATCCAGCCTCCTGAACTGACACGTCCGCCGGCGGTCGGGTCTAAACATCCTCAAAGGCCACATCCTCTTCGTCACTATCAGCGTCGTTTGAGGGCTCTTCCACCTTGACCTTTTTGGCCGGCCTGTCCTCCGCAGCAGGTGTCTCGGCGGCACTTGTGTCACCACTCGAGACAACTCGCTTCTCCCCGGCAAAGCTGGTATTTACGCTGGCGGGTATTGCGTCCTCAAATTCCTCGTCCTCATCATCATCCTCATCGTCTTCTCCCTCTTCTGCCGCCCTACGCTCGGCCTCGGCTTCCTCTGCCAGCCGGGCCCAGTATGCTTGCGATGCGGCGGTGTCTTCCTTGGAGTCGGCATCCAAGTCGGGCTTCTTGTCCTCTTCTGTTTTGCCTACCGAGTTGGCATTCTCGGTATTGTCGTACGAAATGCCGGTGACTGTGCTGGAGGTATGCCACGAGGGCAAGGCGTTTTGTTGAGCAATCTTTTCCTTTCGAGCTCGCTCTGCATCCTTTTCGGCATCGCTAGGGCCGTTTGTTGCTGTGATGCTGATGGCAATGCTCTTGGGGCCGGTATCAGCCATACCACGGACAGCTGTCGGCTTGTCGGTCGATTCGACCACAACCGAGGGCGCGACCTGGTTGGTGGCGTCACGTACGACAGGTCTGGCTGCCTCGAGGGCGGTCTCAAAAGTGTTGTTGGGGATCTCGACGCTGTCAAGCTGCGGTAGGAGATCCGTTATGAACTTGAGCTGGTTGTTCAGCCGAGTCGACTGCTCGTGGCCGCCCGACTGTCGTTCTGGATCGTGAATCAGAACACTGCCGCATCGATGACATAAGAATCCCTTCTCGCTGCTGTTGTCGAGGACCTCCATGGCGGTCCAGTCGGACTTGCAGAGGGTGCAGAAGTACTCCTTCTTCTCGGCAGCTGGGACTGCATTGCCTTGGACCGATTTGTCCAAGTGATACACCCTCCACTTGATGGCATCGATGGCTTGCCGATAGTCAATGTAGTAGTATTTGCGAGATGTGGCTTTCTGCTGACCCTCTCGCAGTTCTGCGCGGACATGCTGGTGAATGAAGCGGTCGGCCTGCAGATTCGCACAAATCTTGGTCATATCCTTCGTATTTTGTGCCATTAGATACGAAAGATCATCGTCGCGAAGAGCTGAATGAGTGATGAGTGCATCGACGATAACAATGTGCCTTGTGTCCACCTCACGGGGGTCGTAGAAGGCGCGGACTACAGACCGCACGAGAGTCTGCGCCAGATCCATTTTCGGTACTGTCAAGAGTTGATGTGCTATAAAGAGCTTGCAGTTTCGAGTAATAGGCGTGCAGGTTTCCCCCGTTCTGTCGTTGAAATGAGAGTGCGCTGTTCGAAAGCAGAATGCGCTTGACTCGGCAGAGAGCTTGTGACGAGACGCTGAGCCCTTGGAGTACCGGTGGACCAACCAACAACTTTCAGTACCTAAGCGACGCTTGTAGTTTCGTAGCCCACAGTCCTCTCAGTGCTGGCCACGGACGTCTAGTGCAGGCGAACAATGCTCTGCAGCGAGTTCAGCCGTGCCTTCAGGTTGCGGCGACCACTTGCCTGTTGTGGATCCAGCAGTGACTGAGAAATGAGAGGACTAGAGAATCGATGATGGGAGAATGCCAGTGAGCGCGACGTTCCTGTTCGATTCCAGAGGCGCAGAATGTGCGATTCGTTAGTTGTTGCAATCTGGAGATCAGTTGTTTGATACAAAGGAAGGAATGCGGCCTAGGTAGAAATGCCCATGAGGTGGGTCACCGTTTCAATCCCCGGGCCTCAATGGGCGTCGGGCGTTTGCAGGTCGCTTTGATTATGTAAGAAAGTGCTTAGCGCCAAAACTTGAAAACGTCTGATTGGGCGCAGCTTCCTGAGGATGCTCATGTCAAGTCCCTCCAAACTCCGTACCTGACCTCCCACTATCATGTTAACATGGTCAAGGTGAGAGGATCATTTGGCCAATACGGTAACCACATTGTAATCTGTGCAACCTTCATTAACAGTATCATACCTAGTGATTTTCTTTTCTACCTAGGCAACGTCAATATAAGTAGCAACGCGACGAGTTTTGGGCAATTTACCCTCTCTAGAACCACAGCGCATTTTAGTGGCCGCGGGCATCAAAGTTCGTGGTATTGATTTGTACCCCTCCCCCAAAAATGCCCAAGGTCCAGCCTCTTGCAACAAACTACCTTTTCGCACTTGACATGTCCAGGCTTCAAGGCTGACTTGCACCTCAACACTACGGGGTGAAGACATCACCAATTTCATTTTCGTGCAGCCTGCAGCTTACGTGAATCATGACGAATGAGATGCGGACACTCTGGCCAGACATCGGATGAGCTCCGCCTGATTCGCAATTTCTCCCGTGGAAACATTACGGAATAGCTCTTCCCAACATTTGAGTCTCCAATAGTGGTTTTCTTTTGCGTCCAGTGAAGGGACCAGGCCTTAACCATGGCCCAACTCGAGATGCCTCCGATATATCTCCTCACCACTCATATAGAGCCCGACGCCCTTACACAGCTTGAAAGTCAAATATCGACGTTGACCTTTGACATAGATGAGGCCGAGATCGTCCTTGGGAAGATCTCCAAGAAGGAACGAGCCATATTCGAGCTGAGAAAGCGTGGCATCATCTCCACGGAGGTTGCTGCTGAAGCCGGCCGAGGATCATCGCCTCCTGCTAAGCGGCGCAAGGTCTCCCAGCTCCAGTCCACCCACAAACACGACGATTCCAGTACTGCTTCTGAAAATGAAGATGATGCGGCGGCTGACAAGGGAAAGCCGAGAGCTTCTGACAAGTCAAACATCTCGCACGTGTCATCAAAACCAGAGAATATCATCAAGGTAGTGCAACTCACCTGGTTTACCGACTGCGTGAGCAAGGGACGAAGGCTGCCAGTGCAAGATTATTTGATATATCAGGGTCGAAAGGAGACAGCGAATACCGCTTCTCTGGATACGATACGCCAAAAAGCGGGTGATATACTTCACAGGGCCAAAATGGAGAGCAGTAATCATCCTGCAACGCAATCGTCTACTTCTGTCGGCTTGGTGGGAGTTTCTCCCGTGCATTCCCGGGCTCCATTGCCGTCCAAACGGCCGGCTTTATTACAGGAGACCACATCTGAGCACGAGGATGATCTCGACCTCCCACCCATTCCTGAATATCTGCATACTACCTATTCCTGCGAGCGCCCAACGCCATTCAATCCACCAAATACGGCCTTCATCGACCAGTTGAAAAGGGTGCGGACGATACGAGCACTTACAAGCGATAAGATCGGTGTTCGTGCCTACTCGTCCAGCATCGCATCCCTGGCCGCATACCCATACCCCCTAAAAAGTGCTCGAGGTAATGGAACGATCCGTGGTAATAAAATACTTTGCCAGGCTAATGTGCGCTACAGAAGTGTCGAGGCTGCCGGGCTGTGGTCCCAAGATAGCTGTGTTGTTCCGAGAATGGATTGAATCAGGCCGGATTGAGGAAGTCGAAAGAGCCGATCGCGAGTCCCGGCTCGTAGATCTTTCACGTTTTTACGGAATTTGGGGTGTTGCAGAAACAACGGCTCGCGACTTCTACAACAATGGCTGGCGAGATCTGGACGATGTGGTCGAGTTTGGCTGGAACCGCCTATCGCGGGTGCAACAAATCGGGGTCAAGTACTATGACGAATTCCTCAAGAAAATACCGCGAGCAGAGGTGGAAACCATTGCAGAGACCATTCTGGAGCGGGCAAACAGTAGACGCAAGGGCTTCCAGATGGTCATCGTCGGCGGGTACAGAAGAGGGAAAGAAGCAAGCGGCGATGTGGATGTAGTCCTCAGTCATCCAGATCCCGAGGCAACAGACTACTTTATCGAAGAGCTTGTCGTGAGCTTGGAAAAGGACAAGTTCATTACCCATACCCTGACACTCAGCACGAAGAATTCCGAGCGAGGACAGGCCCCTTTGGCGTGGAAGGGGGAGGATCGAAACGCAGGATCTGGGTTCGACACCCTGGATAAGGCCATGGTCGTCTGGCAAGATCCAATCTGGGACAAGACAAAGTCGGCGAGCAATCCCAACCCGCACAGACGGGTGGACATCATTGTCAGTCCCTGGAAGACGGCTGGATGTGCTGTCATCGGCTGGAGCGGCGGCACCACGTTCGAACGAGATCTCAGGCGGTACTGTAAGACGGTGAAGCGCCTCAAGTTTGACAGCAGTGGTGTCCGTAGCCATGTCGACGGGCATTGGTTAGACCTCGAGAGCCACAATGGTGAGCCTGCCCCTGATATGTTGACGGCGGAGAAGAGAGTGTTTGCAGGGCTAGAGCTGGAATGGAGACCTCCAACTCAGAGATGTACGGGCTGATTTCCAGTGTCTCTATGGAGATTTTCGAGCAAACTTGATGAACAGAATTGCAATGTCGACTTTGAGTTCATTCGTCGAGAAAGAACTGCTTGGGCCGTCTCAAATCCCCATATGACTCCATCCCTCTTCCCGTCGCGCTTGATGCGTTTCATATTGTAATAATCATGCCTTGAAGATACCATGCACGCGCAGGTAGATAGGCGTAAGCATCATGGCTGGTGATATTGAAAGGAGGTCGGAATGATCCGCATGTTTGAAGCCGGAAATCGGAACAATTGGGTACAGCATCACTGAATCAATGGAAGGTGCGTGTGACTTTTGGATTATCACAGTGGGCGGGAAGGTGCGGTCATACGACTAACCGCCTGTTATTCAATGGCTGCCTGACACCATATCGATACCTACCTACCTACCTAGGTGTTTGACCTGCAACTGGAACGTCTTTTGTGCGGGCAACCACTCAACTCGTTGCCATGCCACGAAAACTGCACCTCGCGTTTTCAACCATCCAAAGTAACGGAGCTCAGTCGACGGGCACTGGCTTTCAGTCCGCGGTTGCCAAACACCAATATCCTTCATCATCACTTGGTTTCCAAGGATTTGAGTGCTCGAGACAGCCAAGTCAACTACTGCAATATCCAACAGCGACCCTTTCATCTTCGTGAGACTCTCGTTTGACGAGCATTGCCGTCATCATGGCAGATTTCGCATGGTTGCCCTTTCGGCAGCGTCCTCGAATGCCGTCATCGCCGAGCTCTCCGACACTCTCAGAGCGAGGCGCCATTCAAGAACCAGACGAGAAATGCAAAGTCGAACCCAGCCGCACTGCCAGCTACTTGAGCCTCAACAGCCACCTCTCTTTCCCGCTTGAGCCGAGCACACCCTCGATTCCCGTTGTCAAGCCAGATATGCTTGTCAAGGACGACGACAATGTGTGGCACAACCCATCGATCAAGCAAATGGTCGAATCACTACAGGTCAACATGATGACAAGGGGCGCCCTCTTGCCCATCCCCATCGAGTACAACTCCTACGTACTCCATCTCATCGAAGCCTTCCAAGGCATGCAAGCCAAGATCGATGCAGCGGACAGTGCTCGTGACGATGAGATGCGGCACCGCGCTCGAGTTGAGCAGGATTTGGCAGATGTCGCCGAGGAATGGGAGAAGCGTGAAGCTGAGTATAACGCAGAAGTCAAGCGGCTCGAGGTCATCATTGCACGCACCTCGCGCGACGGCCTTGAAACGGTTACTCTGGCCAGAGCAAACAGTGTCATAGACCGTGAGGGGCCCGACCCGCGTCAGTTCGTCGCCAAGCTGCAACTGCTGCGTGATGAGGAGACTTGCCCCAGCCGCCCCGGCTCGCCACAAGACTTCGATGGTGCCAACGAGTACGACGCCTTTCTCGGCCGAGCGCCATCAACACGCATCAACACCTTGAACACCTTGCGGCACAGCAGACAGAGTGACCGAGCAGCCGTACACCTTGGCTCTGGACGACTAGGTACATTCACAATCTTTGACATTCATTCCCTTGGATATTAATGGACACGCTAACCGTTTAATAGCTCGTCTTCCAAGCATTCTAGATAAGGAGAGGGATTTCATAGCCAGTCAGAGATTCATGGATAAAGACCAAAGAGTCAGCTGCCAAGCTCGAGATTCTGTTGAATCCCCGAATCAATGTTCCGATCCAGGCCCGGAGTCGAAGGCGGAAGAGGGCCACCCAGCTCGGTCCGAACCCCAATACAGTCCGCAAAGGAGGGCCTCGATGATCAGATATCATGAATTCGACAGTACATCAAGCAGTTCAGACTCGGATGAAGACTCCCAGGACGTTACAGCTGTCCATAGTCGCCCTCTGAACTGGCATGCCAATGGTGCCACAAGTGAGCCAGGCATCATTGCAGTCAGATCACGACGGCCCCCTGCAACAAGATCCGAAGCCAATAGACGGGAGTCAACCCAACGCTTCTCTTTCGTTGCTGGTGACGACGATGCCTTGCCGAGTACCGGATATCAAGTACCCTCTGCCCGACATGGCCAAGAACTTGGAGAGCTCGGTCGGAGAGATACAATAAGGTTGCAACAGGATGCCCACCACAGGATAGAACCAAGCCCCCTCCAACAGCTTGACGAGAGCAGTTGCTGAGGTATCTGGCGTGGATTCAACAGCTGACAGGTATCCGGTGGTAGCCGGGACATGCAACCTGGCTACAGACCCAGGCTCGAGGGCATATCGCTCCTGTTGGTATCAGTCACATCGCCAGTGGCTCCATAAAGCAAGGTCAGCAAGATTCAGACGGCTTGGGTTTCACCAAGAGTAAAATTACAGGTTCCGGCATTGGGTACCGCGAGATGACAGACGAGGCTGTCCAAGTGAAAGCTTCTTCTCAACGAAGGTCATCTGCCAGTAACCATTTCAGACATGGCAAATGGAGGCGTAGCGCATTAGTCGCAGAATCGGAAAGTTCAGTCTACAGCTGAGACGAAGGGGGGTTTTCATGGCCTGGATTTAATTTGTGTTCGCTGTAACGAGATGTGAGCGGCACCTGGCGCTGGCCACATGGTTGAGTTCGCTGCCTAAAGAAATGGATTGCCGTGACAGCCATGAAACCCTATACTGTGGTACACGATGCTATCGTCTGTTCGAAAAAGGATGCGATCGACGTTGCCGGAAGTTGTGGCGAATCCTGTAAAGTAAAGAAAACCTCCTCTCAATATCACGTAGCAAGCAAGCCTCACTGACTCGGGGTGCACTGGATTGCGTGCAAGGCCGTCCTTTAGAATTCATGCAACTGTCTGGTCACCCATTAATACCCATACACTTGTCATGCCGGAATGATTTTAGAAGTTGCGCTGGTCACTTTTTGCAAGCACGGGAGCCGTACTTGGAGAAGGGGAGAACATTTCACGCATTGCGAGGTATGTGGAATTAAGGAATCGTGAAGGATAGATTGAGTCGTGTCGCCCGCCGTGGAGTTTGATGCAGCTCGGCTGGATGTAAACAGGCGTAACGGCTCCTGTGCCTCTAGGCTACAAGTATCGATGGTCCTTGACTCGACTGAACATGACCGACGACTACAGTTTTCTGACCTTTCTTGGCATTAATAGGCTCTGGCATGTATGCCACATCTTCTCGAGAATGGCACGAGTGTGACGTGAATGGCTGGCAACGTTCACTGTCGTTCATCAGGGCCCGGGAATAAACGGAGCCGTCGTAGTCTAAACAGCTCTAATGCACCTGGCATGAGGACATCATGGTATGCACGCGAGGCACGTTGATCGTTCAATTTGAAGGTTGATGGCTGCGTCTGGATCATGCCACTCTTCCAATGTTGAAACCGGCGGAGAAATATTTGAAGACGGCGATCTACACAGACGTACATGCTGACGAACGTTAGAACATTCTGAAGCAACTCTCTTTTCCCCTCCTCACCCATCCGGTTCCTCCCTCCCTGCCTGATCACGCGTCGTCAAACCCTGTAGGCAAGATAAGCTCCGAGGTCGTCACGGAAGTGCTTGGACGTTATCCATCAGAACAGGCAAGGCCGCTCCTGATCGCTTGGTTCTGGCCGGCGAGTATAGTTTGCTTTCGGTGTGGTGCATCAAGTCGATCTAGTACATGCATGCATCACGGCGAGACCTACTCAAGGTTTGGTCTATGCCCTTTCACTCTTCACTATAGCATCAATCGTAATGCGTGTCTCACATTTTTGCTCTCGTATTCAACCTCTGGCACGCAGCTGCCAAACGGGCCACGAAACCTTGCCTCGAGTCAAGCAAGTGAGAACACATGCTCCCAAATCAGCAGAAGGAAGCGGCGTATACCTGATAGAGAAAACGCGAGAGGCCCTTTGGCCAAGGCGCCCAATGTCGTCGGGATCGGAAACCATGGAGCGCCGGGAACTCGGCAGCATCCGCGGACAGCCGCACACCCCCTCACAAAAGAAGCTGTAAGCGGGCAGTGGAACACTATTGAGGAATCGCGTGTGCAACAAACAGAAAGCGCAGTCCGTGGCGCTCAGATGGGGCAGTTGATGGCGAGGGACGCGACATGCATCAAAGACACGATACATACCTAGTATATCAAAAGTGAATTAAGACGGGTGTGCTATAAAGCGCCATGGTTATGACGTGACGGCGGGTTGCGATAGGATGGCTGGGTATAAGCCGGCTGCGGCGGACTGGGATGGGAGATAATAATAGACCGCGTCCCCCTCCCCTCCCCTCCCCTCCCCGCTGCAGGCCGGGCGGCCAGCTGGCGAGCTGATGGTATCCTGGAGCATGGCATGGTTGATGGGCAACGAGTAATGTGCAGAGTAGGATGGTCCTTTCTGCGTATCCCTGCCACGTGAGACCAGATACGATGAGCAGCTCTCATGCTGTACTGGGTATTACCGTCACGGGCAACGCTTGGAGCGCTCTTTCAGCTTGCCGGACCAGGAAGTCCGATCATATCAAGGGCGAAAAGTTCACAATTTAGGCGAATGAACTAGCTCAGCTGGTTGACATGTCGAGTCAGTGAAGCCGGCAGTAGCAAGCTGTTATTACTCTGTACATAGCGCCGGCGCGTGGCAGCAAGCAGCAACGGGCGCAGCGGCACGGCTCCTTTCAGTAGTAAGACCCCTAACAAGGATGGATAGATATTGGCAAGTACAAGGTAGATAGCTGGTAGCTGGAGAGCTGGTAGCTGGAAGAGCTGGTGGTGGTGGTTTGTGTTAGTGGTAGTGGTGGGAGCTATGAACACGCATCAGTGGCGGGCTGTTCGTTGGATTTAATTACACTAGATAAATACTACGAACAAGCCAGGCCACATTGGGACGCTGGGACTCGAACAGGACTGGGGGGGCCGGGGAGGGGGTGTGTGGAAAGAGAAGTCGTAGTATACCGTGCCTGGCGAGATCTGTCGTACGGAGTAACTAGGAGGGGATGGGAGCGGCCGCTACCACGACGCGGGAAGGCGACTGTCGATAGCCGAGGATAGGTTAACCAGACTGCTGGGACGGGGGGCGGAATTGATCGCGGAGCTTTGGTTACGTACATGACAGGATGGTTGGATGGATGTTGCAAGAAACATAATCCACAGCCCGGCCGCCGACATTCCTCACCTCGTCCTCCCACCGCTCCCACTTCCCTTGTTTTTGCCCCCAGGAACCCGGACATAGCAACCCACCCGTCCGGGATGGATGGATTCTCTTCGTGAGTTGTCAATGAGCTCAGAGCACCATTTCGGGTCATCGTGGCTTTCCACCGGGGATCATCGCAGTCCGGAATATGCTCCGTACGAGAACATTGCCTGGCCTGAGACAGCAGATCTTAGGTAGTAGAAACCACCGGGTCCATGCCGTAATGTCACTCATCATACCCCATATTCTAGAGGTGGGTAATTCAGCAGATAGGTGCACTACAGGGCTATTACACGTGTATATTGGTACAGGAATCGATCGGATCTACCATGCCGCCTACCGTACACACTACATGGCACTATAAGAGACATTTGCCAGCGGTGTAGTGTTTTTCTTTAAAAAGTTGGTGGACCGTTGAGCGACAGCGGTTCGAGACAGACCTGAAAGCTGTGACCCCTGAGCGGCGACCGATGAAATCGACATTACACACTGATCATCACGAGTTCCAGGCCATTGTTTGGTTCGTCCGGCTGACGGACTAGCTGACTACCGCCCGCAGGATTTATTATCATTATTATTACATTGTTTAAATAGCCGTGTCTGTCTGCATCCACGGGCACGAACTGTAGTGAACAGCTGGCGGTAGGCGGCCGTACTAGAAATTCCCATCTTCGGTAGTGTGTGTGCTCGGTAGTCAGTGGCTGCGTGGCGTATCTGCACCACGAACCGCATTCGGATTCTCCGGGTGCCAAGGGCCCGATTTTATAATCATACTAACAGGATCCTTTTTCCAGCTGAGAAATAGACGATATGACAGAATGAAATCATGCTTACAAGACCACCACCGGCCGTCTGGTAGACATGATATGGAGAAAGAAGTACGGCCAGGGGGCGCAATTCAGCACGAGAAGAAGAAAAAGACCAGGCATTGAAAGTAGTAGGCACTATTAGGCGCCTCCTTGACCAAGCAGCATATATGATACAGGTACACACTGAGACTAAAAAAAAGGTAGGATGCGGGCCACTACCCGTATGAACGATACATAGATGGCTGCTGTTTCAATCTCCTCCGCACCCACACCCACACCCCCATCGATTTTTCAGCGTGATGATCGACGAATCCCTGCGCAGCTCAACCGGCCTGTTGGTACTATCGCCGGGATCTGTCTGGCTGGACGACCCTGTCTGTCTATGCTGTCAGCCCGCGGGACCGATTCCGGTGGTGGGTTTGTTCAGATATTACTACCCTCACAAAAGCCAGCGTCGATTCAGTTGTCTCGTGGGTAAAATTGGGTCATGATTCGTATCCGTTTTCTTTCTCTTCTTCTATCCAAGTAGAGTAATTCAATGTATAAATCCGGCCTTGTGGAGTTTCCGCTGGCTGAAAAAGTGCACTCTACCATCGGGAACCTACCATTGTGAATGAATATTGACTACAGGCATCAGCCTCGCCCAGGGATCCGTGTCACTTGTCGTGGGAAATCCCGTTCCGCCATATGTGATCTCCCTGCCTGTAATTAGTAGCAGCAGTAGTGAGGTTTTTGGAATACTAGAGCAAAGCTTGCCTCTCCCAGCTGTGTGTGGCCAGCCCAGCCAGCAATGGCACGCGCGCATTGATCTGACTACATTAGAGGGAACTTACAGGCAGGCCTAGGTTGTCTGTAAGCGTGCCTACCTCGATCATAGACTCCGAGCCAGGTACAGCCTTTGGACGACCTGGACTCTTCTCATGCGCCAGGGCCAGCCCAAGTTCACTGCTCAGGTCGGTAATGTAGATACATCATGACTGTTTTTTCTCCCGTCACTACTGATACTTGATTCATGAGACCATGCCTATACCTAGACTACATGCATGGGTAATACCTATGTATGCAGCTTCCATGTTGTACTTTGTACCAAAGCCAAACCATGCGCAAGTAATTGAGCGTATGTTGGATATTCCATCATTGCGCCAAGCAAAGCGATGAATAGTCTCTGCCCCATGTCAGTTCTACCATCATAATGGCTTAGAGGGGCAAGGTACATCAAGTACAGCAACGGTGATTCATGTGAAGGATTGGTGGGAATAAGCACCACTTGTAACAGAGAGAGGGAGAGAAAAAAACCCCAGAAGGCCAGTGCCATCTCTCGTGTCATGGCTCTGCATAAGGGGCAATTGATTCGGCCGGATGCTCATTTTACGATCTGAAGCCGCATGCTGCAAGCTGCAAAGCAAACGTCGGTCAGTGGTCACGGTGAGACATTGCCGTAGCCCATGGATCTTGTATGAGATCGAGTCTGCCAGTCTGGTTTGTTGATCTTTTCATGTACTCACTTGTTCATTTATTCCTACTGTAAGTAATGTATGGAGGCGGTAGTTGTAGCAGTAGCACCAGGTAGACATTCGGTAGTCATCAGTAAGAGTGCTGATTGATCCGCGGGCGCATACTCTGGGTGTCCACCCATTTCCGGCTGTCTGGGCTGGGCCGAACCGATGATGACTGTCCAGGCCAGTAAGGCAGTTTCTCACTCAAGTATCGAGCTGAACAAAGGCCATCATCCCTCCTCGAGCTGGCCAATGTTGATATGTGATATATCTGATTCCACCCTCGGGTCCTCCATGTCCGACATGAAGCGTATTTTTCGTTATTCGATATTTATTCCGTACGTGATGGGGACCTGATCGGGCACAACAGGGTTTCTCTGCTTGGTCTGGGTCACACACCTTGCGACCGACAGATATCGCCTTGCACGCGAGTGATGATTGGCATGCATGTGAGGAACTACCTAGCTCAACGTTGTCGCCGTCTGATCGACGTGAGTCGGGGCAGGTCGGCGACGGTTGATTGGTTTTTTCCCTTTTCCTGCCCGGGCTGAGACCCGGACTTTTTTGATCGGGTGTAAGGCTCAGGGACACCAAAGTGGCTGCAATACCCAAGCACAGTCCTCTCTTCTGTTGGTGTTCAGCTGTATTATTCCCATCCACGGATACATCCTTAGTATGAGTACTATACGGTACGTGCATGCGTACAGATATACAAGGTCTCGCACTAGGCCTTGCACCCAGTTGACGCAGAGGATTAGGTATAATGGACATGAGGTGAGTAACGCGTTGGCAGAAGAAGGATGCGATTCAAGCGAGACAACCGACGGCGCTCGCTGAACCCACGCGCCGCAACGGGGCAGGAAGCAAGTGTCCGCAACGAGGTCTACAGTTCCTGTTCTCTCCATCGCTCTTTTGGTGTTCTTGTTATTTCCAGCTGGCCAATGACTTTTAGACCATCTGGCTTATGCTACCGCTGAACCTGTTAGTAGCGGCCCTTCCTTGCTTGGCTGGCCCAGGAGGCCTGTGGCTTCTGTACTTGGGATGCCACTCCTTCACTTCGCAAAACATATGATTCAGACAGGGACAAAGACGTCATTGATGATTGACCAGCAGATCAATACAGAGGCAGCCGGAAGTGACTGGGTATACGGCACCGTGGTTGAGTTGCACGCATGAATGAATGACATTGTCGACACCTGCTTGCTCCCCAGATCGACCTACCACTATCGATCTAGCACGTACGTTTGTGAGCAACGAGCCTCGTCACAAGGGCGCTGATCAACGACCCTGTAACCAGAGGGTCGTTGGTGTCGTTGATCTGTTGCGGAGAGACAGACAGCATGTGGCTAGTAGTGTAGTACATACCCCTTCATACTTGGTAGCGTGCGGCATGTCCACCTGCCACTAGGTTAGGTACGGAGTATGTATGTATGTAGGTAGGTAGTGTAGTGGTATTGGCAGGGGGGAAAGAGACCCTTGATAGGTTCATGTCCTCTACGAACTATATCATGACAAATACCACAGCCTAGGCCCCAAGATCCCAGACGTGCGTCTTGTTGGATGAACTGGTTGCTTATTCAAGTAGAGGACGGCGATGATGACAATAACAAGAGGGAAATGATGGTGTGTGCGAGGGTTGGTGGGTGAGTGGGCGATGGTGGCAGCAGCAGTGGTAGTAGTATTTCGACTACGTATCTCGAGCCGAGCGCACGAACTGGTAGGGAAACCATCAGTAAACACAAGAGAATGCTTCTCTTCTACTGGATGGTTGGCGTAATTAATGAAGAAGAATGGATCATGTCAATCCGGCAGCCGTTGCTTGATCGTACGTAATTGGCAACTATCGGCAAGCTAATGGCAGCTGAATCAACCTTGTTTTATTGGGAAGATCGTTGCCGAATCGCCATAGAGTCATGTTCAGTAATCCGGACATGGTAAGGAAACATGGCTACCTACCTACCTACCTAGGTACATACTGCGCCTGTACGTACTGACTCTGCACCCCTTCCAATGAACAAATGAATGGATGCGCACTGAATAATCCTGCGAGACAGACCAGCGAGCAACCAATCATGGCCCGCACAGGAGATCTCTCGTTACCCACGTTCTAGTGTATAGTCCCCGTCCGTCCACTTGGATCCCCAGGGCTGCGGCATGCACGTCGAAGCAGAGAGTTCTTTTGTTTGTTTTCTTTCCCTCTCCGAGGCCGTTCGCACGACTGACATGCGGGCAGATCTCCTAGCTGTCAGCGTAAAATGTGACAGAGCTTAATACGAATAAGCAAGATCGAAATCGTCGTTGTTAGGGACGACATGAAAGTTGGGATAAAGATAGAGAGGAGACCTCAGTGAGAGAGGGAGAAAGAAAAAACACACACATGCATCAGGTATGTTTAGTGGTGCGACAGCGCGAACAAGTTGCGTCCTGGGCCCATGACTCGCACATGCCCCGGCGTCCACCATTCAATGCCTCTTCAACGGAGCTCCCAATTTCCAAGGCGCACAGCGTTTATTTCCACCCATCCCGCCAGCCCGGGCTAGGTTGGCTAGAATGAATCCGCTAGGTTAGATAGGTACCGTGGTGGTGGAAGGGACGCTATCGTGCCGCGAGACAGGTGGGAAGGGAGATCGTGCAGCGTGTCTCCGGTAGTACTACGATGGAGTAGTCCGAATAGCTCCTAGCCTTGTAACGGTTTTCCCTGATTCGACTTGGTCTGCTTGGCCCATCATCCTGTCATCAATAGTGCGTGCGGTGCGGCGGCTATGATATGATCCGCACCGGTAATGATACATACCCACGCCCACGATGTGTTCAGATCTCCCCCGGTCTGGTCTGGCGGGCGCCTCCCCTTTTGATGGGATATGTACGTACATGGAGATCAATGCTATACTGCATGTCATAGGTGGCAGCAGGCCCTAGGAGGCCGTCATTGTCGTCGTCGCGATCAAACGTTGAGCGTCAAACAACAGAAAAGGATGACGCCGCCAACGGCGCTGGGGTGTTTTTTCTCGCCCCAGAAAGATAAACGTCAAATGTACCTTACATGTCCTGAAGCATACCCATGGCAAGGGAGAATTAGAAGGGAGCGAGGCGGGAAGAGATTGGAATAAACAGGAACCCGATTGGAAAAACAAAACAATGTAACAATTTGCAGCTGGTTCACGCCATCTATCTACTACCTAATCAACCTGGTCGTTGTCATTGTTGGTTTTGAGTTGTGCATGGCATGCTGCGGTGTCTACCATAAAGGATTGTACAGAACCATGCAACCACATATGTACGATGCCATCCCGTCACGTAAAACGATTCCCAAGAGCCGCCTCATTACTGAAGACAGTACCGTACATACAGAAATAAATAAATACGAATATGCAATACATTAGATGGTCAAATCGGCAGTCGGCAGCAGTCGTGTTAACCCCAGAAAACTCCAACCGCCCCCAATCCGCCCTCTGGCTGGAATCTTAATTCCTTTTCCTTTTCGATACTGTTGCAAATACCCAACTTGACAGGCATCAAACAGGCAAACGGGCTGATGGGTACACAAGTGACAGGACGTACACCACGGTCAGGAGGGACAGAAAAAAAAAAAAAAAAAAGAATGGAGATGGGTTCTGGAGCAGCCCAACGACAGACATCAAGTCCTTTTGAACCGGCAGTACCCAGCCAGTGAGAGAACGGGGCATCCTGGCCTTGGAGGGATCGCCCAGATTTGCATAGGGATGCTGATCCGTCGTGCCGGCTCCAGCGGGCCTGCACACAAGAATCTAACCGTCCAACGCTCTCCCATCGACATGTTCCCTGTCGATGATCCCCCAACGTCCAACCCAGCTACTTACCTACACCACTACCTACTCCGTACTTGTAGTAAGTAGTAGCTAGGGGCAGCACTTGCGGGTATTCCGCCCAGACCTGCACTGTCAACCTGCCACCTGCTCTCTTCTCTGCTCCGTCTCCCCTTGGCTTTTGGCCTGGACTTGTTGCGTAGGTACACCAGACAGACACCATCTTGTACATTCAGACCAGGGGGAGAGAGCCCGGGCCCAGTGCCAAGCTGGCCGACTCGGTACACTTGGCAGAGACGAGGTGGCCCACAGCCAATGCTGTGCTGTCCCAGTACTAGGTCTCACCTGTCGCCCCATACGAACGTGGAAGGGCTGAAGAAAGAAGGAAAAAAGGTAGCCCACCTAACCTAGCACATTGGTGCTACGGTCGCCGAACTATGGGAGATCTGCATGGCAGATCTCCCTTTGCCGTACTATTGTTTCCGAGATGCGACCAAAACGTGAACAAATCGACACGGACCATCTGCGTAGCAAAGTACCGACCCTTAATACCTCTTCTCGACTGACCGACTACAGGAGGAACGACGCCTCTGATGAGATTGTCTGTCTATGCACACATGTGTCGTCTAATAGACTCATTGCTTGTATAGTCATCGGCGGATAAGTCTTTAGGGCGGGCTTTGACTTTGGTATAGAAGTGACTTGCTACCTGGTGCATACAGAAGCTTAAATTCGACAGAACAAGTCTGGCTGATTCATGTCATCCACTCGGCTGTATGTCTCTCCGTGGAGATTTTGGATGACCCTCATTGTCCTTCACCGAACAGATTATACAAGGTAGAGTTGACCCTTGTTTCACCACTAGCTGGCTGTCAAGATGTATGTAGATCAGTAAACTGGAGTATCGACATGCCTATCCGTACTTCGTATAGTACTCGGCAGTGGGTATTAGCCAGCCAGTCACTCGTTCCATGGCCTCGAGGTTCTTGCTCAGATCTGGGCGTGACCCAAACCTCTTTGCTGCGTCCTGTCTCGACCGTTCCAACGTTTCCAGTCTGTCCAGCCGGGTCAGAGTAGTCAGATTGCTCTGACAAATAACCACCGGGCCTCTAGTACCGAAACGAGCAAGGAAGGAGAGCAAGGTAAAGAACCAGGGCCGCCTGGGCCCAGGGGACGGGCGCGGAGAGACGAGATACCACATGGTAGCCCGCCGCCGCCGCCGCCGCCGCCGCCGCCCGACAGGGTGTTGGCTAGTGCCCATCCGAAGAGCCAGCGTCAGTCAGTCAGTCATGCTCAGGCTCAGTCCCATGGCCTATATATGGAGAGAAGGATGGCTGGATGCGCAGGTGGGTGGGTGCTCGAGACACCACCCGGCCGTTAGAAAGCAGCGTTGAGCCCGTCTCGTCTAGTCTGATGAGATGGAGGGCCTCGGGCCCAGAGGGAAAATGGCATTGGCAGCGCTCCGAGCGCAACGCTCGTCAAAAGGTGCTCTACATGTGCCTAAGTTTCTAGTCTGCGGTGCCATGCCTATCTGGTGAATCCATGTATCGAGCTAGCGAGAGCTCGCCGTCTACGTACCTATCAGCCATGTATGTACATGCCATTGATCTCCCCCAGTCCACAGCTCGATCTTTTTTTTTTTTTTTTTTTGGTTCCTTGGTTCGTTGGCTTCGCTCGCTCGCTCACTCGCCCGTCAAAGTCCAGTCCGCTTCCTGCCACTGCCATGCCCATACCATGCCCATACCATACATACCATACCAACCAAACCCTTCCCAGGCGGCAGAGACATGCACCTGTAACGTGCGCTAGCCCGTCATACGGTGGCCCTCCTCCAAAGCATTGCACCGGTCTGGGACGCCGTTTCCTCGCAGGCCTCCACTTGGTCTTCTTTTCTGCGTAAGAGCTTGGGTTCGTGGCCGTCACCACGAGGGCAGAGCTCGAAAGGGGGTGGGCGAACGGGCGTCTGGACCCTGGTACACGGACATTTCAAGATTTTTTTTTTAAGTCTCCATGATCAAATCATCTTCAGAGCTCCGCTAGTACGCTGTGTGTCGGGCATTGTGATCAGTGGAGGAAATCATGTAAGGGGAAGACGAACAAGTCATTTTCAAGATGGCATATGGACTGTTGCTCAAAGTAAAACATCTTGGAGATGAAAATGCAATTTCCTGTTCTATACTAGCAATACTAGCAACAAGAGTCTCGTAATAGTGATAACTACGCTTAGACTAATGGTATCATGAAGACAGTAATACAAATCTGCGCTGTCTGTAGCTCAGCGATGACTTTTTGGGGGTATGATCTGGAGAGATTACCCAGACCAATGTAGATGATCCTATTAGGTACCGCCTGCTCTTTCGTCTCTGAAAGAGATCAGAAGGAGGCATGACCCTCGATTTCCCATGCTCCCACAATGCAAGGACCATAAAACAAGAAAACAAATGTGCCAGCCCATCCGCGGGTTTCCTGACATGAGTAAACAAAGGGAACGATGAAGGAGGGACGAGCCCGTCAACCACGAGAGAAGAGCCCTCCCATAGTCAGCTTCTAAAATAGTAAGCCAAAAGGAAAAACGCCAGAAACGCCGCGGCTTGATGATACACCAAATAATTATTGCAAAATTGCTGCCAGCTTCAGCCTTGGGTCCGTCTTGACATTCGCGACTGGACTAGGGGGGCCCCCCGAGGCCATCGTGTATGTCCTGGGGACATGTTGCGAGTATGCTGCCGACGAGGGAGAGCTGGGCGCCGTGATGAGCTGCTGTGTGAGCTGCTTGCCTCGGTCCAGGGCATCCCTGAGAGGAGGAAGCTGCTGGGAATAGTCTCTCTCGCCATCCCTGGGGTAGATGGGCTGGTGGAAAGACTTGGAGAAGGGCGGCAGCTGTGCGTCCGAAGTGTGGCTGGTGGGAGAGTTGTAGCTGACGGGTGATCCCGAGTAGTATGAACCGGCCTCGGAGAGAGCCACGTCGGCGTCGCCAGTCGGTGAGAGGGACTCGCCCTGCCTCCATTGGCTGCTGTATGGGCGCTGAGCTGGGTACTCTCGGTTGCTGAACCAAGACTCTGTCGGCGATGGGAGGGTAGCGGCAGTGTTGTTGTTGCCGCCGCCGTAGGGGTATGGTTGCTGTTGGTGATGGTGGTGGTGGTGGTGGGAGGCTTGGCCAGTCGAGAGCGTAGGGGGCATTCGCGTGTATCCGTAAGAGTCGTTGGGTTCGTACGACGAGTGTCTCTTGGAGCGCTGATCGTGCCGCCTGCGCCTGTTCTGGCTTCCGTTCCACCAGTTCTTGACAGCATTGTCACTTCGGTTGTGTAGGCGGCGGGCGATCTCAGCCCAGCGCTTGCCCATGGTTGCCACCATCTGCTCGATCATCTCTCCCTCTGCTGGCGTGATGGGGTCGTGGTTCAATGACGGCTTCAGGTTCTGGTGGTACCGCTCCCTGCACTGCTTTGGTGTCCTGGTATGGAGTTCGTGAGATATCTTGACCCAATTCGAGGGACCGATTTGCTCAACCAGGTCCATGAGCAGGGTATCTTCCGGTTGGGACCATGGTCCCCTCCTCTGTTGCTCTGCTGTTGGGCTGTTCATGATGTGCGGGTGTGTGTGTAAGTGTGTAAAAGGCGGTTCGGCAGCTGTGCGATGTGGCCGATAAGGTTTTTATACCTCTTTCCGTGTTCCTGTCTGATGCCGAATCGGGCGACAGAAGCCTTGTCTAGCAGCCAGACTAAGACGGGGAACTTTTTTCTCTCTTCTCTTTCTCAATTTGTTACGCCTTTCCTCCGCTGTTCTCCCTGCAAGATCTAGATTTTTCTTCTGCCCTCCTGTGATATTTTCCAAGTCGTCCTTGGGTGGACACGAGTCTGGGTCAGGTTGAAGAGTGATGTATGAAAGACAGACAAGACGACTCGAAGGGGTACAAGCAAGTACGAGGAGGAATATGGTATATGTGCCAAAACCAGCTCGCCGCGTGCGTGTAGTTGGAAGGAGTCTTTGGTGGGTAAAAGAGAGAGGTGAATGAGGGAAGGAAGTAATCTCGTCCGAAGAGGTGAAATGTATTATATAAAATAGTGAGGGAGCATAGCAAAGCACGATCTTTCTTGGGGGCTCGGGAGGTTAAGTAGATCGGCAGATGGGCCAGAGAGTTATAAGTAGCAGTAGTAGTAGTGTCAAGTGGCTTTTGTGGAAACCGACTAGGTAGGTAGGAGTAGCAGGTCGAGCTGTAGGTAGGTAGGAAGATCTAGTAGGCAATGGGCTGAAAAAGCTATGGGGTAGAGAAAAGGTACTTTGAGGAAAAGAAGAGAGCAGCAGAGGGCTACCCACAACGCCCGCCCAGGGGGGTCCTGTTTGGCGCCAGGCCAGGCCAAAGTGACATATTGGACAGCGAAGGTTTTGACGAAAGCACAACGAGCGTGAACTGGGCTAGGTAGGTAGTGTATGTAGGTAGTGTAGGCGGTACCTTGCTACGTACACTGGAGGCTTTCTTTCTTTCTGTCCTTCTTCCTTGCTTGGCAGGCTAGGTCGGCTAGCACCGTCCATCTGTCTGTCCACCTTACACTACATGAGCAGACAGAGGGCGGACGGACAGACAGGGAAGCCGGCACTCGATCGAGGGCAGCAGATGTACGTACATCAGGAGTTACTGGGCGGACAGGTACGAGTATAGACGGGTAAGTCGTGGTTTACTCGTAGAGAGAGAGAGAGAGAGAGAGAGATCGGGTCGGTGGAAGCACCATGTAGAGTACTCTCAGAGGCGTAGATGGAGAAAAGACATGGAAAAACAAAATAGAAGAGGCACCCCCGATCGGCTGACAGACAGGCCTACATGGACGACCATCAATACAGACGCAGCTTTACATGTATGCCGCAGCAAAAAGAGGTCCAGGTACAGTAGGTGGTAGGTAGAAAGGTACTTACCGTCGTACCCACGATCCATCCATGCAAATGCGCACTCCATCTTGGCTCGCTCGCTCGAGATCAGTGCGGGACCCAGACGATGGGAAAAGCGGCCAAGTCGCAGATCCAGCTAACTAGGGTACCCGGGTCATGATCTGTGTCTTTTCTTTGCAGAGAAAGATATTATGTAGGGGACCCCGGCCGAGCTGGACGCTGAGCAACGTGTAGTAGACTCGAAACAACGGCCAACTGGTACATGGACAGATTCTATCCATACTCCTTTTCCTCCGCACGCCCCCCTCTTGGAGCTAGCTAGCCTTTTGCCTTTTATTTTATATTTTCCATTGTCAAATGATTCTCGGGACCGAGCCCATCCGACCCAATGGGCGAGACAAATCGATTGGCGACATCTGAGAGAGGCCGGCCAAGGAAATGAATTGCAGGAACATGGGTTCGATGTCAGAGTGCAGTGGCGGACGGATGAGCAGCAATAGCAAAGAGAAAGCTGAGGTCGCAAAGGAAAGGGGGGGATGAAAGACTTGGGGATGAAGCAGATATCCAACGTGGAACGGCGAGCAGAACGAACGAGTATGTGCGATGTAAGTATGTATGTATGCATTATGGTTATTTGTGGAAAGTTTATGCTTGGTCGTTTTGACTGGCCAAAAACGCCAATCGAGAACGGACAGTGCAGAAAAAAACTGTCCTGGCATCTGCTGTGGGGTGTGCGGCGATTAATAGGTACATGAGGAAGAAAGAGAGAGAGAGAGAAATAAGCTCGCTCTCTCAACCAACTAAGGTAAGCTCCACCTACATACCTCTCTTTTCTACCCGTCCTGTCAAGCCTGTCTGTCTCGATCTCCACGAGGGTGTCAGTCAGTCGGCCTCTGACTTTGGAAAGAGAGTTCTGGGCTGTCCTCACTTTCCCGCTGCCTACCTACCCAGGTGAGGAAGACAAGACACCCGGCCAGTTAGTGAGTGCAGTCTGCGCGGTAAGGTAAGCTTGAGATGGATAGAGGGAGAGAGGGGGGAGAAGGTGGCGCGCAAATCGCGAGGTTATTGTCACTGACAGCTGAAGTTAGCCGAAATGGGCATTGATTGCACTAGTCAGGACTCAGGCGGCGGCCTCGGCGGGAAACTATCAGAGTCGCGCCGACGAGTGGATGACAGAGGGAGGGAGAGAGTAAAGATCAGAGACCAGAGGTTTCCGGTCTTCATTTCCATTAGAAGGGGGATGGCAGTAAAGAGAGAGAGAAAGACGGGTTGATGAGGCCGGAAGGAGGAATCATGGAGATGGAGAGAGTGAAGAGAGAATATACTATTGTTCACACTGACACTTTGAGATCTACCTCGTACCTAGGTTATAGAGTAGGCCAGGCAAGCCACTCTAATGAACAGCCCGCAAACAGCCCTATCTACATTATGGCTTACCTGCCTACCTGCCTACCTACCTACAATACTGAACAAATGCCCCGCGTGGCCGGCAAGGACACCGTCTTTGTTGCTCTCTCCGTCCATCTGTAGTAGAAGAACGGAGAAGGCGACGCCCGTTGGTTTGCAACCACCGACTCGCCGACATACAGCCTTGCCGGCGTTGATCAACGGATGGTAGGTAGGTAGGTACGGAGTAGCTAGTGGAAAACACCTAAATCTACTGTGTATCATCTGCTCCGTCCACCTACCTACCGACCTGGTCATGAGTCGCGGCGCCTCTCAACATTCCACCACCCTATGCAACGGCACCCAAATCACTACAGACATGCAAACTCACGACCGCACATATCTTGGAACAACATTATCTGTACATGGAGGGGCGCAATCTACATGCCTGTCCGCCTGCCTTCACTGTACCAAGCACGCGCGCAAAGCCAGCAGACACAAGGAAACCTCACGCCCGCGCCCACGCCTGCGCCCGCTCCCCCGCGCAATGATACTTACTGCCTGTATCCATACATGCGGCTGAACCATGACCCCCTCCACTTCCCTCCATTCCCCATCGCGGGTCTTCAGGTGAGAGAGGTTGAGAAGAGGCGAGAGCTCTTGAGCCAGTGTTGTATTCAGGAATAGTAGATCCAGCTCCAGACTCCACCGGCATTGGGCCATGGATATTGGGCAGCACTGGATTTATTCCCTGAACCGATCGTGGGGTACCACAGGCAGAGGCACCCAGTGCTGCTGCTGCTGCTGCTTAGACCTGTCGACCGACACAATACCTCCCTATGGCATGCGGGCTTACACGTCCTTACTACTACGTACTTACAGCCTACGGGACGTCAAACTGCTCGCTTGGATGAGCACTTATTCCTCTGGCTTGACACGCATGGGCATGTCGAGGTCTCGCTCCGCCTTATTTGCTTTTCTTTTCTGTATCCAAAGGGTGCGGCCGCCTTGACCGTACCTTCACACACTGACCTGACGCTGCAGTCCAGTCGAGAGAATATATGATTGAACGAATGATTTGATGAGTTTCTCTATTGCCATTTAACATCGGTGGGAGCCAGCCTGGTACATGGTTGAGCAGTACCTAAAAGCTTGATCATGTATCGTTCACCCGTAGGCTGGCTGCGCGATCGATACCAGGTCGGCGACAAACACCATATGATCAACGCCCACCTCAACCCGGCGGCGGTGGTCTGTCTGGTTGAGGCCCCTGCCGAGCGTTGGTTCCCGAGCACTGTGTTTGCAATAATGCAGACAGAGAGGACGTCGAGAAACCGATGGGGTCAAGGGTTGTTTCGCCATGATGACTTTCGCCAGCCCCAGAGTAGGCCCCCCTTGTTCTCATCTGTCTCGCAGAACAAACCCGGGGCCGGGGTCAGCGGCTCTGTGTGTTTCCGAGCAGATCTTGACAGGGCCTGGCCTACCTCGTCCTGATCCCTGGGACTCGGGATACTACCTACTTATTACAGGGCCTGGCACTACCTACGTACGGAATAATAATATAACTGCATGTATGTATGTATGGACGGTACGGTACGTGCATGCAATACATCCAGTCATTCATTCGTACGTGACTGTGTAGCTCCTCGAGTGACATGATGCTGCTCCCTTCTCCAGCTCCGTCTGTGGCACTGGGATCTGATCTGGCTTTCTGCTGTCTTTCTCTTGATCACTGTCTCTCCAACCCCATCTTCTGGAGTTCGTCCTTCGGAGCGTATACTGTCGAGTCAGGGAGGAGAGTGGGAAAACAAATAAGATACGACCTAGCTACAGTCAATGTTCGTGGCTGCTCATACACTACACTAGCACAAATGTAGAACAGGCCCACCTATGGAACATTGCGCGTGCATGCCTGGGGACGGGGGGGGAACAAGAATACTTACGTATCGGAAGATCGGCCATCGGACGTTAAGGCACGATGGGCAGATGAGAATGGCATCCCCCATTTGCCATATGTAGATAATTGCTGACTACTATCGACTATTGACTGCTGACTATTGATTGACTGTTGCAGTCGTTGCTGCTGTGATGAACGCACCTCCTCACTCTGTCACCCAAGTGCCCTGCAACTTCTTGATTCCTTTCTCTGACCCGACTGTCCTCTGTCTCCTCTGCGACAGGTAATTATTTCGAAAAGAATGCTGGGCCATCATGAAATCCTTTGTTCTCACTCAAGCTGGCGGCCACCCAGTCATCGACTGTCATAACTTGCTCATCGAGAGAAAGACAAACTCTTGTGGCTGCATTGCACTTCTCTTGTATGATGTGCACGGGAAGCTACCCCGCGATGTCGTCGAAGCTTTTCAACTTCTCCCGTCTCCGTCCAACTCTTCCTCCCTCTCCCTGATGTGGCTTTTTCTGCTCCTCATCTGCTGCCTGTCTTACTGTCCATATACGGTGTCTCGTTCTTGTATATACGCAACTGTGCCCACCCGCTCCTCCTCCTCCTCATCCTCCTCTTCTTCTTCCAACTCTGCTCCGTGTGCCTGAGATCGACGCTCCATTTGCATGCATTGCGCATTGGCTTTTCTCGGGCCCCCAAAGATACTGTACATGAACTTTCAGTCACTCATTCACTTATTCCTGAGCAGTACAGGCGAAACCAACCCACGACATTCTGAGCTTGAAGGGGTTTCCCTTATAATTTGGATTTCCAAGTTTTGTTTTCCCTCTTCGTTCTACCCTCTTCATTTCTTTCTTCCTCTCACCTGAACCTCCAGGCCGTTAAGGTAGGGCAGGGCTGGCAGAAATTCATCTGCGAACTGCTGCTACTGCTGTTGCTGCTACTGGTCTGCCTCTTTCCTTTCTTTTCTCTTTCGTATGGTCCCTTATTTCGGTACGGTCAATAGCCGTTTTGAGATGGCTCCTTGCTCTCTCCACATGGCCTGCCTATCCCTGACGGCTATCCAATGAGAAGAAGCAAATACTATTGACAAAAGGCTGGGAAACAACGGAATAATTGCCCCCAGAACCCCAGGGGGAGGGGGACAGGATGATGACAGTGATGATCATGATGAGGATGATGGTTCTCCACCCAATGCCAACCCAGTAAACTGCTGGATGCCCTCTTCATTGGCAGCATGATCAGGGGAATGCCTACGTAGGTACGTGCTGCTAGAAGGCTACTAGAAGGAGCCCAGCAGCCACGTCAACGTTGGTGGACATGGGGGGCACGAGAGCTGGCCGAAATAGTCTTTCAGCTTTGCTACCCACCATCGCAGCTCCCCAGCTCCCAGCTCTGCTCTGGCGGTTGCCGCTCTGGGTTTGAGGCAGAAAAATAGGCTTCACCCGCCGCCCAGGACTGGGGGTTGGACAGTTGTATGTACTCGGTAGGTGGGCAGGTAATACACTACGTGCTACGCTTTGTACGACGTCCTACTACTACTACATATAGCACACTGATGACCTACCGACTGCCTTGCCCACCTGCCCATGTACCTGCCCACCTACTGAGAGTCAAGGTGATGAGATTGTCTGCCCCGTCTGGACTCCAGACTTTGGACTCGGGACTCTGGATTGGATCGCAAGTTCCCAGCAGCTCAGGCCCTACTCTCAGGCCTCGTCGGCCAATCAAGCCGGCGAGATGGGCCTTGACAAGAACTGCGGGCGCCTCGTCATCATGTGCGCCCCGAGGCCCTGTCCCGGTCCCAGTCCTGGTGTTTTTTTTTTTTTTTTTTTTCTTTGACAATCATCATCCCGGTCCCTGTCACTTGAGATCCCGGTCCTGGCTCTGGCTGGCTAGGCCGCTGGGGAGCGCGACATCCCCGGCCCTTGGCCTAACTGATTTGCATGACCGGCTATCAAGCATATTGAGGCCCCCTGTCCGCCTCGGACGATCCTCGCGGGTGGCTTCCTACCGATCCATTCTGCTGGGTTGCATAGGTACCTCCATGCCTATGTATGTATGTACATGGATGCCATTCCACCTAGGAATGACCCGAGTGGACTGTATTCTTTTTTTTTTTTATTTCTTCTATACCATCTACACCTCTATTGTTGAGTGGCATGCTCTCCCAACAGGGAATTATAGTCAAAAAAGGTAATGTACGTACTATCCGTCATGTCGACGCACTGATACCAGCTCAATAAAAAAGTGTAAGAGAAAAAAAAAGAGAGGAGTCTTCCACAATCCGATCAGCATTCCAGATTTGGAAAGGGAAGAAGCTCACCATGGGCAATTCATTTGCCCTCGCTCCATCCTGTCTCTAGATTTGAGATGCGACGAGAATGGAAGGAGTGGAAGAAGAAAAGACAACAAGATTACGGTGCCGCCCGACCAAGATGCTGCTACACACGCATACACCCCTGAATCCTGGCAGCAATGGCATTTCTCTTCCCTGGCAGACCTCTAGGCCGCCAAGCTTGGTGTTGCAGATGGGAGGAACTATACGAAGTCCCTATTGCTTCTGCGCCTCAACCGAGATCAATTCCCATGGAGACACAGCAGGATGATGCTCGCCTCAAATGGCTGGCAAGCTGGCAACTCTGCTGCATCTCACAGTGGCACAGAGGCCCCGGCCGCATGTTCTGGTCTGGTTCTTGTTCACCGTCCACTTCATGGCAGATGGGCACCAACCACTGCTCCGCGGATTCGATGATGCCCTCTATCCACCATGCCCGTACCATATCTATTGGGGACCGCCAGGGGAAGCAGGACGCAGGACGCAGGCGACATGACCGATTTCTTGCATGCCCACCCATCGGTAGGTAGGCAGGTGAAATCTGGGATCAAACCGCCTGCCAAACATCGGAAGATTGCAAGTACCTACATGCCAAACATGCTGTGGCAGACAAGGCGGTAGAGAGTGGGGAGAAAAAGAAAAGCAAGTCGACGTATCAGAAAGACAGAAAGATTTTGGGAAGAAAAAAAAGAAAGGAGGAAAAAAGCAAAGATGAACAACCCAGCGACCCGGACTGCGGGCTGCCAGGAGCGCATGCTGGATATGGAACTTTTCTTTTTCTTTTCCTTCCCTTCTGTATTGATTGCTTTTTCCTGTTTTATATCACATCGTGACAAGCAAGTCCTTGGAAGCCTTCTAGAAGGATCATTGGGGCCTGTCTGGCCTGGCCCGGCCCCGTCCGGGTCTCTCTCTCAACTCTCGCCCTCGTCGCCGGCGACTGCGGCTCGCTGCCATTACTATATCGAAGCAATTGTTTGGGCGCCAACGCTCCCATGTCATTTTCGCAGCCGCGCCACCTTTCCTCTGTAACAGCCAGGGAATCATGCAATAGAGCGGCCGGGCGCGAGGCAAGCCAGTTACGAGCAGATAGATGGAGGGCGCCTCCACCGTCAGCGGGCAAGGGTGAGTGAGCATAATAAAGAAAGAGGCAGCTCTGTTTGTTTACACCATCGTTCTTGACCCGCGCCTGGGCCGGGAACGACGATGATGCTAAACGGAGCAAACCAGGCTCGTTACCCAAGTAGCTACATCGCTGACAAGTCCACCCTGTCCATTTCGTCTCTTCACGCCGCTCTGTGTCTCTTACTTCGTTCCTCTCAGACGACGCGATTTGAATGCTATAATGAAGGAGTAGGAAAAAAACCATCGGGAAACTCGAATGAGCTCGAATTATCCATGACGACACACCGACCAATGTGCCGGTGCCGGTTCGGGCATACTACCCAAAACAGGGAAAGACTTCGGGGACTAAAAAGACGTTTCAACCGTTTTTCTCGCTCGGCCGAAGGAGAAAAAAAAAAGTAAAAAAGTTTCTTGAGCATAGCATATGCAGCTGCAGGACGTGAAAGTGGTTCCTCCCCCTTTCCCACATTCCATCTTATTCAAACGGTGCCAATGCCCTTTTTTTTTTCTGGGTGAATGAATGATCAGTCAGAAAGATTGGGGGCGGTTTCCAAACCGTACAAAGCCTAATCAACTATTTTTTTTTCCTCGTCGCTTTTCTCTACCCACTCTAGGCTCTAGCTCTCGTCGGTCGGCATAAAATGTCCGCCGGGGCTTGGCCGGCAGAAGACCGACCGGCGCTCGGGTTCATTCCTGTCGTCTCTTGCGTGGTGCAGCCCGACCTTGGCCCGTTCTTGGTGTGTGCGCCTCGAGAAGCCACACACACACACACACATGGCTTACAGAGTAATACTCCGTAGCTCTTATACAGTATATATATTTATATGGGTATCTGTTAAGAATATTGGCCGGCTAGATAGGTACATAGTGTACGAGGACGGCTCCTGGTATAGCTGCTGCACCGAGCAGTCGGATCTGATCTGATCTGATCTGAACAAACTCTCAATGTCTAATTTCCAAAACATGGGCGACCCACAAAGCAAGTGTGGGTGGGCGCTTGCGGAAGATCGTTGCTCTGACGGGCAATGGAGGATATTACATTACGATACCCAGCACACACTAGATATGTGGGAGAAGTAGTGTAGTGTAGATAGCATCGCCCACCCACTCACTGCTTGCCTCTCCAGAGTTGGCCGTTCGCAGGGAGTGGGTTAGGTACTTTCGAACAACAGGGGAGTGGAAAAGAGGGTAAAAAAAGGGTCCCCGTCGGAACATGTGAACAACCCGTCTTCTTACGTAGGTAGGGACCCAACGATTGCCCTTGCGGTCCAGTCGCAACCGCAGCGCCGTGATGATCTACAGAGTACCTTACACACGAGAGTCAGTGGTATGTATGTATGTACGAAGTAATCCGAGCGAGCCCCATCTTCCCCCGGTCTCTTCGTTTATAGTGCTATAGTGTGTGTGTAAGTATAGTGTATGTGTGCCTGTGCCACACACACACCTAAAACGCATCCTAGGTACCGTGGGTAGCTGATGGGCAGGCGCTCTTTCGGCCTCGCCGCCCAACGACATCCATCATCATGTCCCCGGCCACCACGACAGCACGTTTCACTCGCGTGTAAGAAAGCAGCAGTGCCTTGCGAGCGTGACAACCCTCCCTTTCCCCCGGACAGGAGTCTTGCTGCCGGGTATGTCGCGGCCGCTGGTGCGTTGGGGGGACCGGCCGGGGGTTGCTCTCTCTTTTTCTCTCGAATGGTGCTCGACACTATGATGTACTGTGTGCCTGGTCAATTTTTCCTCCTGCCTCTACACTTCCCCATCATCATCAACAGGCAAAGTGAAGCGAGTGCCGCATGGCAATCTGATTTTGGACAGCCACTGCCGAGGGATGGGTACCGACTACGTGATTTCTGTATTACCTATGAATTCATGTTTTTCTTTAACCTCACTCCCTTTTGTGGCCGTATCTGCATGTTTATATGTTGATGATCATGCTCCCTCTCCCTATACTTAGCATGTATACTTCCAGGGACACATATGGCTGGATAGCTCTTGGGACAACTCCAATATAGCCAGTCCTTTCTGGCTTTCTCATTCCATTCTGTACACTATAATGGATACATTGACTGGGCTGTATATACATACATGGAGTCATCTGCTCCTACAGATCTCCCAGCTCTCCTCATCAGTCCTTTGACGGCCATTTTTTTCTGCAACCCAGCGCCCCGGTAAAAGTCGACCCCCCAGCTGAATCGCGGCCCCTGTCTCGCTTCAGGGGTATGGAGAATCGCAACGGCCGAAAAACCACTCTGCCGGCCCCAAATCCCACCCTGGCCGTTGGGTCTCTCCACTTGCGGCTGGACAATGGCAGTTCGTCCACCAATATGACTGGCCAGGTAATCAGGTTGATGAGAGCAACCCTCGCTCATGCTGTGAGAGGTCGTGTACATACAGTGGCCAGTCCTTCCCCCTTCCTGCTCTTCATGTGTGCGTGTCTCGGCCTCTCCCCATACTGCCGCGGTGCCGCCATGCGGTCCCCCTCCGTTATACCCTCCAGCGAAGAGATGCCCCTGTCCAGGTATGTTGCAGTCCCTTCTGGAGACATTCGTTCCGTCGCATTGTCATGGCCACACCGGACATCGACATCCCACAGATATATGTACACACAGTGCCTGTCATTCCCGACAAGGCTGTACATGTGCGCGTGTGTATTGGTCCAGGAACGCATTAATACTGAATAGAACCTAGAACCTACCTATACCTAGGAAAGAAGGCAATGGAGCGGTTTCACAACTCAATCCATCAACGCGCTGAAGCAGGGATAGACAGAAAATAAGAAGAAGAAAAAAAAAGGAAAGAAAAGAGGGGTTAGTTGCCCTGGCAAAATAATGCAGAAAGAGCCGCTGTAAGGCGGTTGCAGTGACCAAACAGACTCGAGGTTCTCATTCTCGCTTCCATGAAATACTGCTTCACATAGATTAAAACTGGACAGAAAATTTCTGTGCCCCAAAAAGTATATTTGTAATGAAATAAAAATAAGTCAACGAATGAAGCAAAACGAGGAGGGGGGCGGCAACCATAGAAAAAAAGAAAAGGCAAGCATTTGTCACAGGGCGTATGTCATGTAATATGTAGGGCTGGATCGACTGATGCGATACCGACATGCGAGTGACTGAGTGAATGCATGGGTCCAGCCAGTCGCAGAACAAACACAGGGACCATTCGTAAGCAATGACACACGAACACGACTCGAGAGAATCGCAAGTATTCCTTCTCCGGGAGACTTACATGGTCGAGGCTGGCTACATTCCAAACATCCTCGTTCCCTCGCTGCTGCTGGCTGCTGCTGTATCGCACACTTGATGCAGGCCGGCACCGTCCTCGTACGAGAGCCATGATCAAGTGGTGTAGGGTAGGGTAAACCCGGACACCCCGTCTTGAACGACATGGTCATGATTCGAGTCGCGATATCATCGAGGTGCAAGAGAGCCGCTCAAATGAAAATGGAAGGTGGTGACGTCTCGAGAGCGGGCAGTGAGAGGCCAAGGGAACGATGGGGGAGGGAAAATGACTCAATGGTCTGATGGATCATAGCATGGATGCCGGTTTTCAATTACCTTGCCAGCTTGTACAAAACGTGAGCCCATCCGCGATGAGAATGGCCCTGGGTATATCTATTGCAACTCTCCCTGTCGGGATGATATCGAAACAAGAAAATGGAACTGGCGAGCATCCCACTCCTCTTTCCCACCAAGAAAGAATAAAATAAGAAGAACGCGGGAGGGAGTAGAAGTTGGTAGACGGGAAATGCAAAAAAAACAACAACGACACAATGGCAACAAGTTTGCCAACTCCTGGCAACAAACATCCTGAATTCCTCACGCGATTCCAACCATGTAATAATGAAAAGAGCACCCCGTTCCATGTAACGAAACCCTTGCCAGCACTTGGTCTGAGCCGTCACAAAATCTATGCCTTGCGTGATCCCAACTCAAGTCCGCCACTTACCCTCTCGCTCTCCCTCTCGGGAGAAACCGTCCGGGCAGTAAACCAAATAAATACGGGGATGAGCCCATCCCCTATCGCCGCGATGCCATGCATCTCCTTGGTTTAAGAAGAAAGAAGAAAAAAGTCCCCGGCAAGACTCTCCGGAATTGCCTGCCCCTCCTCGGCCGTGAAATAACCCTTCAAGATGATTACCTGTTCATGAACGCTACAAATTCAGCAAACAAACAAAAAGAGAGAAAATAAAACGCCAAGACACCTTTGCTTGCTATGTGCGCACCTGCGCATATCCGTTGTGGCAGTCACCCTCGTCCGGCTCTGGCCGTCACCTACAGAGATTTGGACAGATATATGTCGCCTCCCTCGCCGGTTGTCCAGCGACGCCAGGCCTCTTGGTAGGCATCCTCCAAATCTCTGACCCATCTCTGGGTATCAAAAAGGGCACATGTCCACTTGGCATCAAAAAGAATCTTGCGCAGTTCCGCAAGTCTTCCTCGACCTTCCCCGTATGTGCGATGGTTGGTCATCTTGTAGCTCAGACCGCCCGCTAGTCTTGTGGCGAGGGCTTCGTAGTCATCTTCGTCTTCCGCTATCAGCTCCTCGGCGGCCTTTTCGCCTTCTTCGCCTTTGGGGAGAGCCCCCTTGAGTATGGAAGCTGCCATCCGCGAACACATCTTGTAGGGATACCTCGGCAGTGTGAGCAGCGGCGTGCTTGACCACAAGCAATCGGCCGCCGTCGTGTGTGCATTGCATTCGGGAGTGTCCAAGAACAGATCACAGACGCGAGCCCTGGAGATGTGCTGCTGCTTTGGGGCGACATCGGTGAATATAATGCGCGAGGCAACCTCCTCGCTGGCCCACTGTCTGGCCGTCCTCCTGAGATTGTTCTCGCCCATCTCGGGGAACCGCAGCAGCCAAAGCACCGCCTTGGGTACATTGGAGAGGATCCGTAGCCACGACCTGAATGTCGCCGGATCGATCTGCACGCACGAGAGTCAGAAAAAAAAAATTCGCAATACATGTGGCGAACCATTCCTATCGACATACCTTGTAGAGTTGATTGAAATTCCCGAGAATGACGGCGTCATCGGGTAGCGTTGGGAACAGCTCCCTTCGCATTTCCCACCTCCGAGACTGTTCCGTTTCCCATGTGATAGACCTCTCTTCAGGCCCGCTTGACTGTGCGTGGTCGCAGCAGAAGAAGGTGTCCCGGCAAAATATGATGTTCTCCGAATACATCCAATCTTCTGCGTCGGCCGATTCCTCGTCGCGAAACACATCTTCCAGACCAAGGTTGCTCCTGACGGGCCGCAAAGTCGATGCTGGAATGGCCGTCTCGTCGGCGAGGAGGTAGTCGCACCACTCGGCCCCCAGTGTGCCTGCAAATCCCATGAACGACATTTGGATCGGTGCCGGTCTTGCCGCAAATATCTCGTTGCGAGCGCCGCGCGTGTACCCGTTCAGGTTGACCAGAATGTGAATCCCATCTTGCACGATCTGATTGACTAGACGCTCCGTCGACCAGCTGCTGGCGTCATGAAAGACGGGTGCCTCGCGCTCTATCTGCTCACGGTGTGTGGACCGATCGCTGGCCGTGGTCGCGTAGCAGAAGGCTTTGGCGCGACTTGTATCGTGCATGCCAAAGACGGATTGCATTCTGGTATCACAGGTCAGCAGGAAGACGTCTCGCAAGCAGATGGAGGGACTTACAGATGAGCAAGCGGATGATTGTTGAAGTCCGATGACACATAGCCGATGTTTAGGTGTGGCTGCGGCGGGGCAGGAGGAGGATAGACCGAGCTGGGCAGCCAGGGCGATCGCAAGGTGGAGCACGAAATACGCAAGGCGTTGCGTTGAGATATCATGCGAATGTCTTTGGCGGTCAGAGGACACGTGAAAGTGTGGAACGGCAAGACGGTAGGAGCAGAGGGCACCGTCAGCGACGCTGGTATCTGCGGTCGAGGGTAGCCGACCCTAGACACTCGACCATGAACATACTTGTCCTGGTACCAGAGGCGCGTGGCCGCCTTGATCGAACGCTCCAGGAGACGCAGCAACCGAGACCCTTCCCAGTTGCGCCCTGCCCAGTTCCGGATCTCGTCCTCGAGATCGAGCCCTCCGTCCGTCCGGTCTGCACCAGCGGCACGCAGCTGCGAGACAACGCTTTCGAGCGTGCCATTTCTCAAAGCACCAGCTCCCCAGTGCGAAGATTCCGCGAGCTGTCGGCTGACGATGTCGGCTACGCGACTGACCAGGCCAAAATTGGCAGCTGTGTTCCTCGCATCCTGCAGCATGCCATCCTCGTTGACGTGCCATCGGTCGTACTTGTAGCCCGAAAAGATGATTCCGCCACGGTCTCGCCAGTCACACACCGAGTTCAGTGCCGTCGACAGTCCGCACACGGCCTCGGCAAAATTGGGGTTGGCCTGCACGGCACGCTTATAATACATGACTGCATCATTTATGCGGCCGCGGTCCTTGACGGCGTTGGCCAGGTTAGTCAGTGCAATGTCAAAGGTGCCGTCGCATTTGACAGCCTGTTCGTACAGACCAATGGCCAGATCCAGCTGTCCTACGTCCTTGAGAAGGCTGCCCAAGTTGGTATGGAGGTGGACGTGCTTGGGATCGAGCTCTAGGCCGTACTTGTAGTATGCAAGTGCCAGGTCAAGGCCGCTCCCTGGGACTATACCCGGGATGGAGTAGGTCGCCGAGCCTTCTCCCTGAGCCGGAGTTTGCGGTATCGCAGATTGCTGGACGCTGGCGAGCAGGATGCCTACATTGTTGGCCGTGGACGGACTTTCAGACAAGGAGAGGGAAAGATAGTACAGGGCCAGGATATCGCCAACGCCGGGCGCTTGCCTCATACGAGCTTGGATAGAGCCCCCGTGAGACATTCCGTCCTGGAAAATTTTGGCCAAAGACAGTAGAGAATTGCTCGTCGTAGATATGGCCGACTTTCTCGAGACACCATTGGGCACAAACCGCAAACCAGGAAGCTCCCCGTTGTTGGTGAAGACGAGGCCAGCCGTGAGCTTCGCCTTTGCTGGTGGCAACAAAAGGGGACCCGTGGAAAAGCTTCGCGAGCCTTGACCGAAGAGCGCATTCGTATTTTGGGGAGCAAGGACATAGTGTACCCTGTCGATCAAGGATTGAACACACTTGACACCCCTTCCTGTACTGATGAGTACTGCTTCCTCAAAGGCCCTGGATGCCCGATCAATATCCTTCAATGCGTAGAGCATGTTGCCCTTTGCGTGGACCAAGGCGACCATCCGGCCGTTTTCGCTTCCGGGAATTTGATAGCCACTGGAGCCAAAGCCGGGCTGGGCCGATGATGAACCAATGTCTGTAGCCACGACGTACCCTGGAAAGCCCGGATTAGCAGCCATGTTCTCAGCCGTGGGGGTATGCAGATCCGGCCCGTCAATATTTCGTATACGACTTGAGTTGTGATAATCTTGAATCCGGAGTGCACGCTGCACGCTGCTGATGATCCCAACGGCATCCCGGCTGCGCTGCGCCGAACAGAGAAGTCCGACCAGATGTTCCACCGCGTCCAGGTAGCCCGGTTTCTGCTTGACGACCTCGAGCCAATGGTGTTCCGCTTCGCTGTTGCGATGTAGACAGTATAGTGTTGCGCCTTTATTGCATAACGCTTCGACATGACTAAGAGCAGGTTAGTCTCGTGTGACATGGTCACAGGCACATCATCATATCTCTCAGTCTGTCTCCCCCCTTCTCTCTCCCCTTCTCTCTTTCTAGACAATATACTCACTTTTTGTCAACGACTAGGACCCTGGTGAACCACTCGAGGGCCTCTTCGTACTTCTCCAGTCCGTAGTATAAACAGCCTCCGAGGAGCATTCCGTCCACCCATTTCCACTCACTTTGTTCACACAAGTGGTGTAGCACGTTTGCGGCTGATGTGGCATTGTGAACGGGTGAGCCACCCGTCATCGGGCGCTGCAGACCAGTTGAATGATAACCGCCCAATCCACCATCAGATGGATAATGAAACGGGACGCCGTGCATTTCTCCAAGCCTCATGACATGTCCAGCGCCCGCATTCGGTAGCGGATCGTAAGGCGACATGGGCTGCGGAGGATTCCCATGGCCAAAGGATTGGTGGCGGTTAAAGTTGGAGGCGGGTTGCTTCGGGACAGAGGGAACCTTTGGATAGATGATCATTTTAGAAGACGGCCGACCCGCAGAGCGAGTTGACGCAGACTTTCTGTGTGCATGCAAAAAAGCCAGCAGATCCACATAGGTTCGATGTGCATTCGAGAGAGCCTTCTCGCGGAATCCAGTGGGCGTCGGCGAATCTGTCATCTGTGGCCCTTTGCCGTTGTATCCGGACGATTCTAGGGTCAAGGACTCGAGTCTCTGCGCGGGAGCTTGGAGGTTATTCTGCAGTTGATCATGACGAAAGTCGGCCCCATTCATCTGAAGGAGTGGCATCTGTGGATAGAGAGATTGTGGATGCATATACTGATGCGCGTGTATGCCAAATGCAGTAGCTTCGAGGCCATGTATATTCATCTCCGGCCAAGCTGGCGGGGGAGCCATGCCTCCGTTGTTGAATATGGTGGGACCGGGTGACTGCTGGTAGTTTGGCTGAACGACAGCTGGGACACGCATGGAGTTGTTGTACGGATAGTAGGCAGCCGGGGGGCCATTCGGCGCAGAGTCCACGGCCATGGCGGGTCGCATACTGTGATCGAGGCCTTGATGCCAGCTCATTCCACGTGCGTACGAGCTCATATCCGACGTGTTGAAGCCTCTTGGCTCGGAAAACCCAGTGGCCAAGGCAGTGCGCGGGAGCCAGGCCGGCTGGCAAGCCGCAGCATAGTCATAGTTGGTCGAGGCCGCTGGGGTCGAAGACAGGCTCGCGGCGCCGGACAGAATCATGTGCTTCAAGGGGGGCGGGCCCGTGGCAAGTTGCGTGTGCGTCCCGTCGTACGCGGCGTCTATGATCCCATTTGGCGTTTTCCTCCTCAGATAGTTTTCCTGGAGATCCCGAGCGCGTGACAGGTGGGCCGGGTGCGGCGGCTGCGAGGCACGGATCGGGAAGGCACGGTGATGCGTGAGAAGGCCATGCTTGGGGACCTGATCGAACTGGTTGTGATTATAATAAGACTGCTGTTGTTGCCGGAGAGAAGGATTGGGATCGAACGCGTGCGGCGTGGGCACCGTCTGGTGCGGCTGAACTAGAGGCAGCATTTATGCGAAAGCCGGGTCGTCGTGAAGGAGTGTAAACGAGTGGGCGGCCTCGTCATAGCCTGCCGATTACAGCACGGCTGGGCGAAGAGGAGGCAGGATGCATTTGGAGGCCCAGAGAAGCTGCGGCGAGGCCTCACGGGGCCAAATGCGAGAAACGTGGCGGGATCCTGCTCCGCTGTCGTGTCGAACTCGAGGGTTGTCGTCCCCGCCCTCGATTGTGCTCCGTCCTGGAAATGGTAGGAGGGCCAGTAGGTACGAGGAGAGAGTGAGACGGGAAGACGGGAGGCGAGGCGCAAGGTCGGATAGGGCGATGGGTAGTGAGAGAGAGAGAGAGTGAGAGAGCGAGAGTCCTCAAACGCGGAGGGAGGGTGGAAAGGAACGGCGATGTCGACGAGGCGCTCGGAGTGTTGTAGTTGTAGTAGAAGTAGTAGTGAGCAGCGGCGGCAGCGGGTTGGGAAGAGTTGCGGGCTGCGAGTACCTAGTCGACTGCTTCTCGTCTCGAACGATCGACGGCGTTCAAATGAGGGACGACTGTCGCAAAGCTGGACGTTCGTTGTGGCCGACACGCAACAAATGGTGCCAGTACCGGAAGCCGTGGAAACACCGCAAAAGACGTTGGAAATGCCAACAGTCCTGGGGTTGGTGGTGTGCGGATCTGAGTATAATGTTAGGTTTCAATATCTCGGGACGACGGAAAACTGGTTCAGTCGATCGCCAGGCAGATTGACAGAGACTTGCGACTTTCCCAGCCGTAGTGTAGCGCAATAGTAGCAGTAGTATCACTAGTGGTTGGCGTGGGGTTATGGGGACCAAGGGAGGGAGGGATTAAGAAAAAAAAAACGTTATGGAGTGCAGGAAGGTTAGGTACTTTTAGCATGTCTGTCCGCCAACTGCATGCCTTGGCGAGAAAGCTGAGATCAGTCTACAGTAGGTACGGTACAGTACAGTACAATAGCAGTACTTGGTCAGCGAATATTCATGTAGGTATTGCCTGTATTGCCCTGTCTGTATGTGCGCAGGTAGGTAGCCAAGGAGTCAAATTGTGTTGGGCGCATATCATCAACACGTGGTTCTCGCTGCTCCCATCCAAGCCATCCTCGCCTGTCTCTTTTTTGGTACACGTCCACTGTTATTCATCATCTTTCTCGAATTTATATCAACGCCGCGCTCTCGTTTATTGAGACATCAATGGGTTAGGAACAGTACCTGACTACTATTTACTTACTTGGACCCGTAGGTAGATGGAGACATACTAAAAATGGGAGATTGATTTCGGGTCGTTGGATTGTGTGGGGGGGAAGAGCAAAGGAATGGGAACGGGCAGGGTGCACGCACATGCGGTTGCATAAGTGGTGGTGGCTTTCAAACAGCCAGCCAGCCAGCCTGGCGATATTGATCCATCTACGGTGTATTAATTATTTGTTAGGTATCTACCTAACCTACCTACCTTCACAACCCTACCTATCTGTGTCCATGTTGTGAACGCTTTTCTGGCATGCTGTATGTTAATACATCGGCAGATCAAGTCTCGCAGTTTATAAGCGAGTATAATCATGGATATTCCTAATATATATGCAGTGAATTGTTGTATTACTTTACAACAACTAAAAGCATTTGATCCCTATTTTCATATATTATTCCATTGCCCACCCACGATTTGGCGGGCGGCGGGACGAGAACTGCCTTATAGCCCGAGTCTATATCTACGTAAGTATATACCTAGCCTATTTGTCTTTGCGTTGTGCCATTCTCCCCATCTCTTTCATCTTCTTCTTATTCTCCTCTACACCACCGATCTGCCAAGTAGTAAAGCGGCGGGAGGGGAGGGGCCAGGACCGGGGAGGAAAGCACCAAAGGGGAGACAAGGTGACCCGCCTCGGCAAGCGCTGAACCGGGAGGATGCCAATGGGATGGGTACCGAGTATAAGATACAACTACCCTAACGCATTCTTGTCTTGTTCTCATGTTCCACTTTTTCCTAGAAGCAAATCTGTTTATTGAGAGATCGGGGTTTCTCTTGACAATGACAACTACAGTCCGTTGGCGACAAGTGCCAAACCATGGAGAAAAGTGTATCACTTATACCTTGTTCACCTAACCTACTTGCAATGTATATATACATGCTGTTGAGAGATCACTAGGACAGCCCTAGAAGATTTTCAAGAAGACTCCAGCTCACTCGACGACACTGCTTACAAGTAGACACAAAGCAGACAGCTGAGCGTCGCCCCAGGCCAGGTGCAGGTCATGATATATACATACTTTACCTAGGTAGGTGGTGATGGTACCATGGGTAGGTAGTAGCAGAGTCCCGCCCGTCAATACCTTACCTTTGGTAGTGTCCCCAATGTGCCCCTCCGGGTTTGGTTCCTGCAGGGCTACTAGCGTCGACTTCTCTTCAAGGTCGGGGGTCTGAGAAGGCGTTTCATTCGTTCCCGCCCTTGTCATTCGTGGTGCTTGCCTGCTTTTGCCCTGCCATGCCATGCCTGCCTGCCAGCCAGCTTCAGTCGTCGAGCAATGCAGTGAGTGGTACCAAGAATCATCCAGCCCTTCTTCTCTGAAAAGCACTTCGATTCGATTCCTCCGGCACCATCATGGGTATTGGCTGGTAGGCGGGTGCTAACGGTGGGGTTGAGCGTCAGTGCATTGGACCAAAGAAAAATCTCACAAAAAGACCCATCAGCCATTGGGAGATTCCATAAATTCCATAAACTGGCTCAACGGCCATGAGAAGTTACACGCCATGGCTGGACTGGGGCGTAAACCCACGCTTGGCGCGGCGGGCCACTGCGGCAGGGATCAACCACACGGGGCCTTCCTCCCAATATTCCCATACTGTAGGTAACTCTCCCCCCTCTCACCATCACTCTGCCCCCTCCGTCTGTCTACTTACTTCTCTCTATTCATGTGCGTGATTTCAACAAGTTTGTGCGGTACGTACCATGTGCAATCCCACATGTGGTTGGTATATGTGCCCGCAAATCTCGGTCTTGTGGATGGGTCGGGTCACATTCTGAGTATTACTCCAAGGTGACAGAAGTGTAGTGCAATACCGGGACCCACAAGACATGAGCCAGCCAGCCCAACGGCATCCAACCAAGCCAACTTGCTTAATTGTCGTTCTGACCACCCTCGTTTCTCTGCGGTACGTATTTCGTAGATTGATGAGATTGATCATCCTGTTGCGCGCCTGTAATCCATATACTTGACTCATGTATATATATACCGCCCACTAGGTACTACACCTCCATTCGGCTTGCATTCGTACCTGGGTATCTGGCATCGCTTGGACAATTGCTTATACCAAGCAGCGAGCGCAATGTATGGCATGTAACAATTGAGTGAGGCTTGACACCAGGACGTGAATTGGGCTCGGTGGATGGATGTCTGCCCTACGGTACAGAGTAGGTAGGCATGTATGCATGTGCCCATGCATCTGAGTCGTATGTATGTATGTGTGTATGACCTGGAAACGTTTGGTCTCGGGCTGGCCACACCTACATGTACGTACATAGAAAATACCCATGGCCGCATGCATACTTCGTACATAGGTACGCATACGTACGCCCGCTCGCCTGGGCGGTGCGGCACCGTAAGCAAACAGTTGCAAGTCGCCCTCTGTTTGTGCCTGTGGGCAACAATATGGGCCACGGGCGGCTGACTGGCTGGCTGGCTACACTCACTCACCTCTTGCCGGGTTGTTTCCAGCCAGGCATTGCAGACGCATTGCAAGTCACCTGAGCTGTATCATCCATCTATCCCGTCTAATGTGACAAGCCGCGAGCCATCTGAAAATGCAAGTGAGAGGACATCGAGTAAGCATTCGATGATTCAGCAACCGATCATCTAGGCAGCCCTCCCCGTGTGCCATTCACTGGAACGGAAGTCACTTCTTCCCATGTCTGCCTGTAGCATAGCACCGTCTAAGGGGACAAATACAGACGCCCGAGCCTCTACTCATGAATACGTGGCCCTTCGACTTATGCCTGTCGGGACTGGTTGTCCTGCTGCTGCAGGATTGCGATTGCTTACGATGGCCCCTCTCGGTGGCAACCTCATGTGCGGCGAGGTAGATACTATGCTCATCTATTGGATGGTCGAGAACATAAAAAGACTAAAGGCCCACCGTTGCATTCAGAGGATGTATGGATGATGCTTCGGGTGACGAGCCGAAAGATAGGATCTATACGCACGTCATGACATTCCCTACGTACGGCATCTTCTTTGCAGCCGTCACGTGTAGATACGGCCAACACTCATACAGTGTCACAGGTAAGCCAGCCGTCCTACTGCATTGTTGCTGCTCACCTCGAACTCGACCTCACGATTGGGAATGACTGGCCCCGTTGATGCCGAATATCACCGGTGCTCTTTATACATGAGCTTTGATTTGGGCACGCATGGCACATGTTCCACCTGTCTCGATAAGTGGCGTTCCTATTGATAGAAGAGGGTTTCGTTGTTTTATAAATGAGCAAAAAATCTGAGAATTTGTAGTTGGCAAGAGTTAACAAGCATGGCCCGATACAGTAGCTGAAAGGTCACCCCAGGCTGTCTTGGATTCAACACTGCGAACATTAGGGCATCGAAATTGACTATCACATTATACTGAGGCATGTTAACCATGAAAAATGGACCTCAACCTCCATGTGCTAATTAGCTGGTGGCTGCGGTGAGTAATTGGTTCTCGTTCTTCTTCCTTGACATAAAATTGAAATAAACCATGGAGAGCTGGGCATATCTCAGAGTGTGGCAAGGTGGTCTTGTCTTGGGTGGTCATGGTAACCAGCAGAGAGAAGAAACGGACGCGAGACGAGGGCAACTGGCGAGGGATTTCGAATGTGGTTCACGCAGCAGTATCGGATTGGCTTATTCCTTTATTCGTCGACGGCGAGGCCTAATGTGAAGCCATTTCCTGAACTCCTAGAAAGATGCGGCAAGGGAAATCGTTTTTTGATCATCAATCTACCCATTTTACTCCTCCGGAACTAAGACAGACATGTTAGCTTTTTGGACACAGAATACATGTTGCTGGCGAGAAAGGACGTACTCTCAATCGCGCCACTGGCGATGTCGTCCTGGATAGCCTTGGGGCTACGTCCGTCAACCTGGCAACCAACGCTGAAGGCAGTTCCCAGAATCTCCTTCACGGTACCCTCGAGGGACTTGGCGAACGACTTGTGCTTCATGATGCGGGCAATCTCGATGATCTCGTCCAGGGGTATCGACTTGGTGTGCTTGATGTTCTTCTCCTTCTTGCGGTCTCGGGGAGGCTCCTTGAGAGCCTTGATGACGAGGGCCGAAGCGGAGGGAACAACGGAGACGGCGGCTTGACGGTTCTGGATGGTGAGCTGAACCGTGACACGGAGACCCTTCTGTAAAATGACATTTCCCGTCAGCCAAATCATGTCCGTTTTTTCTTCTCGACCAGATTACAGAGCTGGAATCGGTCCAAAGAGGGGTGTTCATACCCAGTCACCAGTGGCCTTGGCGATATCTTCTCCGACCTTCTTGGGGGACAGACCCAAGGGACCGATCTTGGGAGCCAGGGCGGACGAAGCACCAACTTCACCACCGGTGGCACGGAGAGTGCTATTCAAAAGAATTCGGGTCAGTCCATGGTCGTTTCGGGCAGGGCAGGCGCGGCGCGCGGTCGGAGCGAGCGCATTCTCGTCTGGATTCTTATTCGCGTTGCCGGCTCGGGAAATACGTACATCACCTTGATCTCATTGGGGTCGAACTTGGGAGCTGTACGGTGGGCACACAAAGGTCAGCATCTCGCGCAGGCGACGACGGAAAAAATGACGACTCTGTTCTGTCGCAAAGACGGCAGGCTGTACTCACGCATTGTGACGGTGGTCTTGAGAATCCGATCGGTTGGTGTGGTGGTTGTCGCGAGTCTCTCGAAAAGCCCAAGTTCGAGAAAGGTCAAGCTGGAAAAATTGCAGAATTTCCTCAAATCCTGTGGGGGGGTCCCTAGGGTTGACTTGGAGTGGCCAATGAAAGTGGGGGATGGGTCGGTTGTGCTGGTTTGTGCTGGGCCGGAACCGGCTTCTTTATGCGCATTATACTGTCTTATTGCATCTTATATCCACTTTTGCTCCATACATTCCCTCTTGCTCCATTCTGCCGATGCGCAGCTGGTACTCGAGTTATACATATAAGCTTGAAGCCTTAAAGATCCCCTCCAACATCTGCAACTGCTCAACAGCATACTTAGTGGTGAAGTTATTATCGATTACTTCTACGCCCCTTAGAACGGACCACCCTCAGCAAGGATCAAGCGGCGTAGGCATCCCCAAAGTTGCTCGCATACAACCGCGCAGATCTGTTATTGTAGGCACTTGATATGGAGAGATCGCATCTCGTACATAACGATAATCAACCTAGGTACCCACTCATTCCGTAAGCGTCACTTCTCGTTCAGCCTCCCCAGCGCAATGCCGTCACGCCGAATCGACATGTGTCAAAATATGTCGCCTTGTGTACCAATCACCGAAATGGCTACCAAAAAGGTGCCTCTTCCTCCTTTCGACGTGGTACAAAGATAAAAGGAATGCATCTTTCATGGCCTTGCAGGTTCAATAATAGTGGTCATGGTACTACCTACGAGCGGAGAGTGGAGGCAATTATGTAGTGTACTCTTCAGAATGGGGTCTTGTTACAAACTCCACCGGAAGCGAGCCCGTCTCCGTGGAATTCCTCCCGATGTTCCCGTTCCGGCTCTAATCAGCCAGTGTGGCAGGAAGGAAGTAGACGCTCGAGGTACAGTCTTCCTGGTGCGCAGTTGTACAGCAGGCGAATAATCACATTATGCATACTACGTACACAATTTCCAAAGATGCGTATGTATACCTTGCAACGTACATCGACTGAAAGGCTAAGGGCTATCATTATGTCACATTGAAACACCGTCCATTTATAGACTATGCCAGACAGCAATTGGCGAATAGCAGTTGGGAAATCCGAGATATCTCTTTTTACGCCCGCTAAGCTTCTATTATTTTGGCCATCTCCTGTTGGTTCACTCACTCCACTACTTGGAGCACATTCCCACCAGCACCTGCAAATCCCGAGCCGGGACAAAACAAGTCCTAACGTTGGGACCTAGTTTGTACCGCTGACGGCAAGCTTCATCAAGTGGTCCATGAATGTCTGGAGCGACACATCGTCTGTGAAAATGGTCTGTGCCGTCTGAGCACCAACGCCTCCGTACGCACCTGTGGTATGCGTAGTCGAGGGGTTCAGCTTGGAAAGCAGGAATCGGGCTTGCGAACCGCCAGCATCGCACACGATGAATCGAGGCAGTGGGAACCTGTCGCCAATGAGATCCCTAGCGTCCTCCTTGGGCTGCTCGAGGAGTGCGGCAAAGTTCTGGTAGCCGTCCTGTTCCTGGTAGCCAGCCTTCCTCCACTCGGCGATCGTCTCACCGTGGAAGATGAGAATGTGGAAGAAGGTGTCAAGAAGCAGGACGTGGTCGGGCTGGATCGACGTTGAATCGAGTAGCACGGGCTGGCCTTCAGGCTGGCTGCCGTCTCCCGCAAGCACGTACGAGTCTAGCGTCGGCTGGATCATGATGAGAGAGTTGCTGACGTCTTCGTGGTTGAGCACATGCCGGTAGAAGGCCGTCTCATCGGGCGAGTTGTTGAAAACCTGCAGGAATTGACTCCGCCGGAGATGGAACATGAACTGCGGATACAGTGTAAAGTTCTTTTCCAGCCGGAAAGACGAAGGATCGTCCTTTCTGTAATCAGCAAACCGCGAGCAGAGCCTAATCAGCATGCGGTCCACCCAGCGCAGCACGTCAGGGCCGTCGTCGACTTCGGCCTTGAAGACGGCGATTCGCGACATGAGAACTGCCGAAGCCTCCTGGTCGAACGACTGCGCGATGGCCGGGTCGCCGGCTGGGCCACTGAGGTTTCTGGCGACCGTGGTGACGCGCAGGTGAAACTGGCCGTCTGAGTGCTGGTAGTACGTGAGAAACTGCATCATGCCTTTTTGCTGTCCTTGTTGATGCTGTGTCGGGCCGCCCTGACTCGCAATCTCGAAGTAGACACCGTAGCTGGCAGTGGGGTCTATGCCACACATCTTCCAGGCGCATGTATTGCCGATTCCGCATTCCGTCTCGCCTACCGAGGTTGATTTCTTGTTCATGGAGACGGCATGCCCGATGAGGCCAGTGACCTTGAGCTCCTTGGTGGTAAGGACTTCGAAAAGGGCGTTGAAGCCCATGAGCAGATTTCCGTCGCCGTCCTTTTCAAAGACGCGAACGAAGGACTGCTTGAACATGGAAGCCGTGAAGCTATCGGTCAAGATCATGTGTCCGCCAGTAGAGTTACAAAGACCCTTCATCTCCAAGAGACCGACTTGGTCTAGACAACCAGCAAAGATATCGATAATATGACCATTGTGGGCGGTTCTCTTGGCCAGTGTATCGTAGAACTTGAGGGCCTTCTTGTAGTACTTGATGTTATCACGGTCAATATCGTGGTGGGATCGAATGGGTTCCCTCAGCTCCGGGCCAACGACCATGCCGGGTCCCTCGGTGGCAGGACCACCGGCGAAGAGCATGATGCGACCACCGGACCCCTGGAATGCGTTTTCGAGCAGACCAACGGCAACGCTCAGGGCCACGCCAGTGCAGCGCTGGCTTCTTCGGTCGCTAGCTACGGGCCAAGGATCCTTCTGGAGCTGCTCCAAAGCCTTTGTGAGTTGGAACTCGCACTGCTGGACAGGCAGGAGGAATCTCGTGGCAGCGCCCATGGGCAGAGGAGGACGACCGGGCTGCTGCTGCGGGATACCAGGCCTGAGGCCAGGTCCTAGCAGGCCAAGCATCTCCTGTACCTGCTTGGCGGTGTAGTCCTTGCTGCCGCGGAAGACATAGGACTTGGCGCACTCATTGTAGCCAATCTCATGCACCTGGGCCATGGTGCCAAAGGTGATGAGGCCCACGAGGGCATTCTCGGGAAGGAGGCTCAAGCTCATGATCAGAGACTCCTTGAGGGCAGCCAAGCTGTCCTCTTCTTGACAGGTGTCGACGACATAGAGGAAGATGGGCGGGCTAGGGGCCGGCCGCGAGAGTCTGTACTCGATTGTGGTGTTGGAGGGGTGCAACTCGGGCGGAATGGCATTGGCAGTTATGTCCTTGTAATGCGGCGGCAGCGGATTTCTCGAGAGACAAAAGGGGCATATCCAGAGACGGGCACGGACATCGACCTGGCTGCAGATGGGCTGTCAGTACGCGATACAGAGAGGGCGAGCGAGTGATGACCATGACAGTGGCAGGCAGTCGTGGTAATCTCGTCGACGTGCTGGTGCGAGAGGTCCAGGCCATCCATTGTCTATCTGTCTATTCTTCCACGGCCCAGGAAGGACCGGACAAGGGAGAAGAGCAGAGTGAGTAAAGCAAACGTACCAGAAGGGGTTCAATATGGCGCGGCAAGGCTGCTTGCAACCGACGGGCTCGAATTGAAGGAGCGGAGTGTCTGGCTTCTCCTTCAGAGGTGTGTAGAGAGCACCAATGGGCACGACCAGGCGCGAAGCTTCCATGCGCGAGCTGGGGAAGACGTTCCAGCTGAGGCGGACGCCATCGCGGTCCTCTACCTCGCTCCACTGCTCTTTCAGAGCCTCGTAATCCATCCTGTCGCCGTGTCCAAGGGCACACGATGCGCGATGCGTCTATTATTTGTTGTCTTGCTTGCTTGCGAGGGCGACGGTGCGTCAAGGTCGAGGCGTTTCCGTGGGACAACCAAGGTGAAATTCGGGTGTCGCTGTCGCCGGGAGATGGTATATTATATCTTCTGCTGGCGGGGATGGTGGTGGGAGAGAGAAGCGACGGGCAAGGTTGGTTTGATATGGACAAGTTGCAGCTACTGCCACTACTGGGCTTTCGGGAAAGGTACGAGGCAGGTCTTGAGTGGTAGGTACCGTAATGTAATACGTAGATCGAAAAGCTGCGCTGCTGGCACCAGCTCGGGGCACCTCTCGCGGGGGGTGAGGGGGGGGGGGGGGGGGGGGGGGGGGGGGGGTCCTTCAGCGGCTGGCTTCCAAGGTCCAACACGCAATCCAGCCCCCGAAGACGATTGTGGAGCCTACCTAATGTAGGTAGGTAGGTACTTCACGGAATTTCTGATAGGTGGCCAGTACACGTCTACCTGAGTCCGAATCATTTCTCTTCTGCTCAATTTCTAACCTAAAGATATACAAGCTTGTGTCGAAAGCGCCACGATCTTGAGTGATATTGAAGCAGCCCAAGAAAATTATTAAAAAAAAAAAAAAAGATTATAGCATCATATTCGATGAATAACACACAAATACTCAAAACAAGCAAAAAAGATGTCCTCGGTGAGGCTCGAACTCACGACCTTCAGATATCTTGAAGTATTCAATCAAGTCATAGATATGATATGAGACTGACGCTCTAACCAACTGAGCCACGAAGACTTTCTAGTAGTTGTGGAATTTGCGCTTACAGAGCCCCATGTTCACTTTGCTCCATGGCTCCAGATTACCTCCCCGCTCTGACTGACCTCCAGTACTATTTACTTATTTCAGACTGAACAAACAATTATAGTGCATTTATTCTGCCTTCTGGTTTTTACTATGACTTATTTCCTCGAGAGTATACTTATCTACGGAATCAATTTTATAAGACTGCTTGATAGGAGGAACATATACGGTGTATTCAGAGACACATGGACAAAGTATGGTGAAGATACGGAGTCCCCTTCTGACCACACTAGGTTATCTTTTACCACGCTCTTGTAAGTTGTCTTTGCTATCTATACTCACAGGTGAAGGTACGCCAGTGCGAAATGAGACTTTCGTGACTGGTAGTATTGATGCCGGGAGAATTACTGTCACTCTCTGGAGTCCACGCCAGTGTGTCCATTAGAGAAATGGGCTTCGTATTAGCCAGATCGTTCGGCATTTTGATGAACAAGCTCCATGGTTGTCAGAAGAAAAGTATAAATGGACAAGCTAATGACCGTCCTCGTCAATATGACGTCGAGTGCGACTACCACCGACCTTTGGGGTCACAGCATCGCACCAGCCCGATATCATGATGCACGTGTATGTATGGCGGACGTAGAACTTCGAATCTTCTTCAGACCACCACTCATCCACGGGATTATTATTCACATTTACTGATCGAGCATTGTACATGCGAAATATATATATATATATATCTCCACCATGACTGATCCGAATCCACCAACATATGAAGAAGCGACGAGTTCCGCGTCGTTCTCGAGACGTGAGAGGAACGGCATCACACCGGAAGTCCGCAGGAGCATGGAAGATCAGTCACGACCATTGCCGACTGGCTGGGTCCGGAGTTTTGATCCCAAGACCAAGCACCAGTTCTTCGTTGACACCAAAGCTGAGCCGCCGCGGTCCATCTGGCATCACCCGTACGACGATGATACTTACATGGATTCCGTGTCGCCAGAGGAGAGGGCGAGGATTCGGGGGCTCACAAGACACCCAAGTATTCATGACGTCGCGGCTGAGACCAGCGACGAGGAAGGAGATCATCTTGATCACTCGTCCGCTGCCGGGCACCGTCGCCATGTGTCTTCGGCGACTTCTTCGTCCGGTCAGGGCGGTGGAGGTCGAAGTCTTGGCCGTAAGATGAAAGACAAAATCACGGGCACTACCCACGAGCAGCGCGAAACGCAGAGGCAGGAGCGAGAGCAGCAGGAGCGCGATATGCACAGGCAACATCAGATCTTCCGCCGGGGCTTGTCGGCGGCCATTGAGACTGGCCAGCCACAGTATCTGGGCGAGGATGATCTCGGCCGCGCCGTCTATCTGGAACCTCCTGGTTCGACGTATGCTGGCGTCGAGAGGGTGGAGAGGCTCAGTCCGTACATTCAGGAGATATTCTACAAGCCTCCCGGGCCCTTGGGCAACAAAATGGCAAGGCACTTGCGACCAGATCCCATCTACCCAGGAGGCTACGGACCACCTCGTGGTGCGTACGACCGGCCATGTGGTTACGGTTATGGAGGTGGAATGGGAACGATGCCATGTGAGCTGACCCCCCCCCCCCCCCCCCCCCCCCCCCCCCTCATTGCCCGCTTCCCTATCGCCCACGTCAGGACTTTGACGTCCCTTCGCCTTGGACGAGGCGGCTGATCTTGCCACATCCCAAACACTGTTCGATGTAATGTCACTGACACAGGACAATGACAGTGGCCGGCCCTCTGTTCGGTGGGTTATTGCTGGGTGGACTTGCAGGCGGTATGCTTTTTTAACGCAGTCTTCTCTTCTGGCTGCCTAACGTGCCCAAGATATATATGTATCAAATCGATGGACCATGTGCAACCGGTTACTTCCATAACGTACTCCTTGGTAGGTAGTCAGCAGACCCAGTATCGTGATTTCTGATACCAATATTTCATGATTTCAGGAAGTGAGTATATATCGAATTTGTGCCTCACTTGTCGAAGTAACATGTGATATCTCACATGAGGAGTCATCCATCGTTCTCGACCTTGGTGCTGGGGGATATGTGCCGACCTGGGTGGAAATCCGCCGGTCCCGGATGCAGTGAGCCCAGGCGAATGCCATGTCACCGGCCACATAAGAACTTGTAATTCGCTACGTGACGATTAGTCAAATTGCATACGAGTTCGTTGGATGCTGCATTGCGTAATTCCAAGCATAAGACGTCGTGAGATCAATACCCAACATGCTCTGCGCAACAGCCTCAATACGCACGACCGCACGTCGATGTCCTTCACACGAGGGTAGCTATGGTGTTTCCTGATCTCAATTACGACCTTGACTTCAAGTTATATGGTATCACTGTGACTGCTGCCCAGTATGGCATCTCTCGGCTGACCGGTAGAGCTCGATACGCCTCGACATCACAGATCTGCTCGTCCTCGAGTCGGGCATGTTGGACGTCGCCGAGCAATCATGGATCATGATGGCGGAAGCTTTCGCGCAGGAGACGGATATGGCCATGATCGGTCTCGGCCTTCATCACTCACCAGCCCAAGAGAAAATGGGATCATTCGCAATCATGCCCAGGTACGATGGCCACCTCACCGACTGCTGCATTGGCCAATGGATGAACAAACAAGAACGAACATACACATACAAGTCTCGTTTTCAATAAGCCATGCAAGGAAACAATTTCAAGAAATAATTTTATTAGCTTGGAGGAGGGCTCATGGGATCCCCGACGCTATCACTACCCATACTGCCTGCGCTGCCGCTTGCGCTACCACAACCGCTCGCACTCGAGCTTTCGTCGCTGACCACATCCGCGTCTGCCTGCATAAAGTGTGAGTATTCGAACCCAGGGGGTGGTCGGAACGAGCTGGAGGGACCCATGTGGCCCGGCTCTTCGTCATTGGCGCTGGACTGCGTGAAGCCCGACACGTCGCTGAGCATCGAAGAGGACCGACCCCGCTTGGGCGTGGAATGCATTGGCGAGAAAGCTGCAGACTGAGGAACGAAGCCGGGCGCCAGGGGGGAAGGACCCCAGAGCGATGCGTTGTATGCACTGTTGGACCAGGCCGTGGCGGCGTCATACATGGCGGCTGTCGAGTTTGGTGCCGCCGACGTAGTAGGAGGCATCTGACCCATCACTCCGGGCTCGGCGAAGTCGAACGACCCATTGTAGAACGACGACTGCTGGCTGTGAAACGCATCGAGCTGCCCCTTCAGGGTGACAAGGATCTCGTCTCTGCTCATGCTCTCGGCCTCGTGGCTGGCCACCTTTTCAAGCAGGTCGTGCTCCCACCTAAGGAACTGCGCCTCGAGCGCGGCTCGATCCTGGCGGCGACGCTCGGCCTCGTCGAGCCCGCGGGCGTTGGCATCGGCAATGCGCGCGTGCTCTCCATCAACCTTGGCAATGCGGCTGCTGATCTTGTTCCTCTTGGCCTCGAGGCTGGCCTTTTCGTCCATCAGCGTTTTCACGTCTCCGTCCAGCTGAGCCTTGAAGCTTTTGAACTCGGCATTGGCCTCATCAAACTTGCACTTCTCGGCGCCGTAGGTGCTCTGCTTGGCCTTCCAGGCCGACTTGAGTGATTCGGGCACGGTGTCAAACTCCTTGAGCTCTGCGTTGAGCGTAGCCAATGCCTGCTCAGCCTGTTTCTGCTGCGTCGTGTTCTGCTGAATCTTCTGCCGTAGCTTGTCATCTCCGGCACCCGCGGATTGGACCGCAGCCGAGAGCTTCTCGTTTTCCTTCTTTAGGGCGTTTGCTTTCCGGTGCCATTCCTTGCGGAGAGCCTTCTGCCGAGATTTCTCCTCGGCCAGCTTGGCCGAGGAGGCCGCGATGGATGTCTTGAGCGTTGTCGTGGGAGAGTCGGGGCGGAGAGAGTTCGGGCTGCCAGCCTTGGTTACAGAAGCATCAATATCGGCCGTCTTGGCCCGCGTCGTCCGAACGCTCGTGGAGAACAAGACCTCGTGGGTAACAGTGCTGAGGAACTCGCATTCGTAGTTGGACAGGGGCGTGAGACCGTAGATATCCCCACTCCATGTGACACCTGGAGTTCCATCTTGCTTTGAATCCTGAACGGCGGTAATTCGGGTGGGCTGCCAAATAGCGTGATTCACACGCACGTAGAATGGTTTAGACGTGTCAATCCTCGTAGAATGGCCGTTTTCCTGGGGACTGGGAGCAGCGAGGAAATTGGGAAAGTGGCTCGTGTTAAAGCATACTTCGTCGCAACCAACGTAAGATATCCAGATTTGGTTGGCCTCACTGTTGAACGGCGCATTGCCTAGATTATGGATGTCCGTGGCGTTGGAGCCAGCAGAATCGACGGCGCTATGGGTGAGCTCATACTCCTTGACGACAACGATTTTGGTGCTCGCAATAGCAGCCCACAGAGGCTGGCGGTTCCGAATCTGCGCGCTTTGCTTCCGCTTCTTCTTCGAGTTCAAGGCGGACTGGGGCTGGACAGATACGGCATCGCTGTCGGGGGTGGAAAAGCCAGCGTCAGTAGAGGCATCACCAGTGTAGGGTTTGCCAGCTTCCGGGTCAACCGATTGTGCAAGATTGTCGCGCCTCTCTCTCCGTAGGTACCAGTCGCGTATACACTTGACGACGCCCTGAGTGAGAATATGGATGGCCAGTATGCTTCGAAACCAGTTCATCCAGCCAGACCGTACTTTGTCGTAACCACGGATCGATTCGAGAGATTCGAGAGGGTCGTCGAGGTCGGGTGTCATGAAACGGCTGGAGCCAAGCAAGTAGCCGACAGGCGAGTACTTCATCCTGGTGTGACGCAGTCCGTGTGAGAGTAGGATCATGCTCAGACAAATCAGGCTGTTCTTGAGGGAGCCTCCATCACGCGATGTCGAGCCACCCCCAAGCCCAAGAGCGATTACCATCTGGGCAAGATCGAGAATGACATGTTGAATGGGACCCCAAAGGAAAAGCCAGATCAGGAGCACGATGCCATCGACACAAACGACGGTGGCTACCGAGGGGGCACCGAGGTTCCACTCGAAGACATCGCTAAGGGTGAGGCCACTATTGGTCGTGACAAAGGTCAACAAGGTGAACAGCATGTAAATGGCGGACAAGGCGAACGTGGGGATCTGCATCAAAATGATGAGGATGGCGATGGTATCCTGCAGGGGGCAAGAACGAAGAACCGTCAAAGCAAAGTCGAAAGGACCAGTGTCGCGGTGGACGTTGGAGTTCTTGGTGGCATTGACGTCTATGCGACGGTGGTCATCCTGGGCGGCGGCGGCGGCGGCGGCAGCAACGGTGGCGGCGTTGCAGGAATCTGCAGAGGAAACCTCCGAGGAGGTCCCGAGGGAGCCTCTCCTCACAGCAGGCTCCAGAGGCATGTCGACCGACTGCTTGGGATAGCCATTGAGGAGGGCAGAAGTCGCAGGGACGGGCGGGACCGGAGAGGCTGGCAGAGTCGCGGAGGTGTTGGGGGTGCCGCCGCTGGGGCCGCCGTCGGCCAGGTTCTGACTCTTCTGCTTGGAGATGCGTTTGCCAGGGCCTACAGAGCCGGCTTCGTGTCTGGTATCGCGCTGGTTGGGGGCACCCTGCTGTCGCTTGGTGGATGCGGAAGACCGAGGCATACAATCAACGTTCGTGGCGCGCTGCTCCGACCCGAAGAGCCAGAGGGCAGTGCAGCACGGTCGCGGCGTGAAAAGGGTCAGCGGGAAGGGGGAGGACGAAAAAACAAGGTCGAGGTTGGTTGCAAAACTGAATTCAACGCTCGGGGATGACGATGTAGAGATTGATACTGGTAAGATGGACGATGGAAATGATGGCTCGACCGGACAATCAAGCGAGCTTCCGGTATGTTTGTTTGGTCGAGAGTTGTCGATGTTGACGGGCGGCGCGAGCGACCTTCCCGGAACAGCCAGAGAATTATCCCGGGAGGTGAGCAGGCGTCATTGGGATTGGGAGCGGGGCGGCGGACGGAGACGCAAAGGATCGAAATCGACACGGGTTGAGGTCGAGGTGAAAGATGCACCAAGTTTGTCGTCGTCGTCTTGGAGGTGGTTGTAGTCTGCGTTGGATCCCCCAAGGCCCGAGATACGAAACCCTGCGATCGACGGGCGGTTGGAGTGTTGGAGGAGGGGGGCGAAGACGGGTTGGTGGCTTGGAAGGAGCGTGGGTTGGTGGTATGTAGTAGTAGTAGTGTGCACCGTCCGCAGGTATGTAGGTAGGTAGTTTTTGGTAGGTTTGATCGGTAGGTAGTGTCGTCTATCCCGGACTTGATGGGTTGGGTTTGGCTGGATGCACGGCAGCGGAGAATGAGGTTGTGCGAGGGTGTAATAAAATTACGGAGCAAACGGAATCACGGTCCAGTCCTTGCCTGGGTGTGGGGAAGAGAGGGAGAGAGAGAGAAAAGCAGAGACGGGGAAGAAAAGAGAGAAGAAGAATGGCCCGGTATTGGCGGAGGCCGATAGAGTGGATGAAGTACTGTTGTAGTATGTGTGCCTGATAAGTTTGAAGATGCAGTCCCTAAGCAGAGAGAGGCAGGGATTTTCCTTCTCTTTCTTCCTTCTCTCAAAGTCTGCCGTAGTTGAATGCAATAATGCTTGTAATATATCCAAAGGTCTCTGCCTACCTATGCAGAGGTCAGAATACCTTGGGAGAATAAAAAACAGTCTTGTAGGAATATTAATATGCCCCCAAGTTAAAATGGTATGTGAGAATGACCATCAAGGGGACGAGATCGAACAACGGATCAGAGAGAGAGAGGCAAAAGAAAAAAAAAATTCATTCACAGCAGGCAGGAAAGTAATCTGTAGAGAGACACAAGATGGGTCTGGTGCCAGGTACAGACAGGCTTGGCCCGGTATACCAGCATACCTCTTATTACTAGCACAGATTAGCACCCAAGTGTACTGTAGCGCACTCAGCCAAGTTGGCGCCCGTCAACGCTGGTGCATTTGTGTGCGTCGCCCATGCCTCACTGAGGTAAAGTCGGTCGGCAATGTGAAAGCAAGGACTGGGACTAACAGATGTGCACATGTCAGGCTGCATTATGTACACAATCATTGATCTTTTCCGCATTATTACTTTGCACATGCTGAACAAGCAAGCAAGCATGCCCCGTAGGTCTGTAGGTATGTACATACCAAGTCGGGTTAGGTGACACCCAGACCTTGAGTCCTGCCGATCAACAATACAAGCTGTATGGAGAACATTGGATACTGTCGATTGATTGATTCACTGCTTGATGAGGGAGGTCGGGTCGGGTACAATGAAATGGCCTGTGGGGGCGAGCGCCTCGGTGTGAAGTGTGTACACTAACAGTAGAAATCGCCCCGGGGTGGGCAGTGGGATTGCTGACTACCTTAGCGCCGCAACGCTGTTATGTTTAAATCTTCTGGCCGCCTCGGTCCAAGTACCTCGACCCTGGCCCGCCGTGTGCAAAGTTCCAAAAAAGCTTGTCGGTGCGTTTTTATGCTGCATCTTGCTCGACTGTGTCCGAAAACAAGACAAGATCCTCTCTCTTTGGTGCGCAGCTGCCAGCTGGCGGGACAATCATTGCCATTGATAGACATTGCCGCACGTACTCTTGTGGTATCTATTCACAGACGAGGCTGTCATTGCCTGCCCTGCTTCTCTCTGCCTCGCATTCTTCTTTTGCAACGGCTGCAACTGCCCACTCTTGTACATGCAAGGAGACAGTAGCACATTCCGTATCCCACTGTCGAGTATATTAAAAGTACTGATGGTTTCTTGATTTTCTCTCAAGAGGCCATGTACGTAGGTATCTGCATTATTCGTACCGGCAAAGTTGTGCGCGGCTACTACGAGGTATACTGTGTATAGGTATGCGACCCCATTCAAGCACACAGACCCAACTTGTGCTATGCTTGGGGCCTGGCCTTGGAAGCTGGCTGGCTGCTGAGGATGAAGACCTAGAAGAAGAAGAAGAGAAAAAATTGGGACCCTGCCGAGCCAGCACCAGCACGGGCACGAACCAACGACGAATCGATCAGCCGTCCTTTTGCACAAACGAGAGGATCTCTCCGCTTCACTACACTAGGTTAGATACATGAATTAGTTAGCTCTCGTCTCCTCTCTGGCCGCCGAGGCGGATCCGTTTCTTGACTTTGTTTCCACGATGACTCGAGGCTCGAGTCCGATACCCTGAACCTGTTTTCGGTGCGCGCGAGCCTCAAGCAGGCCGGCTGGCTGGGCTTGACCTATATTGCTGCCACCTGTGCGAGCCTATATGTACCCAGCAAACCTAGGATGGTATTGGAGAGTACTGTAGGGGATGAGACCATTTTCTCTCCCTTCTTCTTCTTCTTCTTCTTCTTCTTCCTCTTCTCTTCGCGAAAGTAACATTGCACTACAGCTACCGTACCCATGCACTACGGCAGCGGTACAGTATACTATACCCATACCTAATGTAGCATGCAACAACATTATACTCCACAGAACCCTCGGGCCTTTCACGTAAGAGGTTGGTCAGGAATCAGGATCGCTTTGAATTCTCTTCCTCTCATCCACTCTTCCTTTCGCGTTGCCAGCAAAAGGCCCTTCTAGCTTTCATCGGCCCTAGTGCTCTCTGATGACTGACTGACTGACTGGTCTTGGGGCTCTGGACTCTGTTGTGCTGAGCTGAAAGGCGAGCTCGCGAGCGGAGACGGGCCAGGACATGAAGGGAGAAAAAAAAAACTTCCACGGCGAAAAGCAGAGGGGGGAAAAAGTGATTCGGGTTCGAGGCCCCCGCCTAATAAGCTGAGTGATGCTCGAATCAAGACTTATACATGATGCGACTCATCTATCTTTGACATAGATATGTTACAGAGTCAGCGTGGTGGCAATTCTTTCTTGCTTGAGTTGCGTGGTATGCATATTATGGGCATGTAGAACTACATGCACACGTGGGATTACGCTGTCGATAACCCTCTTGGGATATCTCTGTACTCGTAGATGTCTGAACCTGTTGAGGCACTATATCGCCAGCCGTTCAGCTATGATGCGATTGTCGTTGTCCTCTTGTTCGAGCTCTCTCGGTCTCTTCAGCATTGTACAATCTATCCCGTTCTCTACCTTGAATACACAGCAGTGGCAGCGATATGTCACGAGCCTCGAAAATTTGTGGCAGGAAGAAAGCAACGCGGGGCTCCCCTCCCCCTCCCCCTCCACACCACCCCTTGGCGGCAATCGTCAGATCTTTGGCGCAAGTGAGTGAGCAAGGAAGGTTTACATACATTACCCACCGACACCAGTTATTTCCTAGGCGGTTCGCGCAACGGCTGTCCCTCACCAGCATCGCCGTCGTCTCTGACTGGCCCTCCCGTCGACTGACTGGCATTTCCAGTGGGCCTCGGGCGGATCGTCCAAAGTCATGCGATTTCCGTTGTAGCCACTCATTGAGCATCAAATTGAACTACAGCCAGGCATGCATGGCCGATCCCTGCCTTGGGAGTATTGGATACCGAGCGTGTAGCTATCGAGATCCAATTCATATAGTATCCCTATCTTCATCGTTGCGTAGGCAAGCGGTACGACAATCCAACTCCCAATTCCACCTGTTCCTGTCCCGTCCACCCTGTACAGAGTATTGTTCATGAATGCTGGCCGACATCGTCGTCGCTCTCCTCGCCGTTGGGGATAATCGGTCGCTCTTTGGTGTATAGATGTAGTGTCCAGAAGCGTGCGCATGCAGAAGTGATTGATATGCAATGGGCCACCAACGGCAACGATGAAGACGACCATTTCCCAGGATCAACCCCCTGCGACATTGCCAGAGACTGGACGGAGTACAAGCTACATCTCCGAGCTCGGTAAACCACATTCGGTGCTAAATCTTGCTGGACAATGTAAATCTTTCTACATACCTTGGATGCATGGTTTACCAGATATCTGACATTATAGGCCTTCTCGGAGACATTCACATGTAGGTTGGGTGATAGTAAGCCAGGCAAATACAATAATAAGTAGGTATACATACATGCCCAGGTAATCCTATGCGCCATCTCTTATTAACCTTGATGCTCCACCCCTCCCTCCGCATCGTTACTTTCTCTCTAGGCGGTTTTCGGTATGGTCCTCGTCTTGCCCTATCGGCATTTGGCATTTGCGAGGGGGTGTAGGTGCGGGACCGGACTATAGGGAGATAGGTACTCTACTTGTCTACCTAGGTAGACAGAAAACTGTCGGTGTCGTGCTGCCTACGGAGTATAGGTGTGTGGCTTTCCAGCCCCTCTTGCAACAAGTGCCATGAAGCCGGCAGTCATCGTTTTATCCCTTCCCGTTGTCACACTGCAGGAAGACAAAAAAGAATAAAGCCGGGATGTCATATGGCTGACCACTCATCATCTGGCAGCTTGCCATACGTATGACACGTAATCACACGGCATCGCATTTCATAGGCAGCGTGGCAGGCATCACGCCGTTGAACGGCGAAGATCAATGTAGGTGCAACCGCCGGACACACGGTAATCGAACATTCATCCTATTGGGCGGGATATGAGGAGAGCGCCAGTCTGAAGGTGCTGTATAGCTCGTATACACCGCTCGAACCTGCTCTCATCACAGGAGTCTTCTTGCCAGGCCACAACCTGCATGGCATAGTCACACCAACGGTCCGCAAGCTTTGACGAGGCCGAATCGGCTGCCTGTCGTTGGGTGTCCAGATGTCTCGTGTGGATCAGATTACTGCTTTAGAACTTGACCGCTCGTGCCCGGCCAGTCGTTGCATGGGATATATTCATCACGAAAGACACCGAATTTTGAGAAACTACGAGGGTGGACGGCGACACCCGAGCAATGACTTGACCACCCACAGCTTTGTTGTAACTAACTTCGGTGCTAGAAGTAAGGTGAGCGACCTGTTATTTATATACAGTTTGCCCTGCGGATTGATTGTCTACCACCAAAGACTCGGGGACTGTGGTCCCTTGCCATTTTACATGGGTGGCTCTGATTTGGCTGAACTATTGATCGAACCCCGTGAAAATGGATGATTCATGGGTGTCAACTGTCTATGTATATATATATGTACATTCGCCAAGGATATACAGCCTGAAGCTCACCGGCCGAGTGCCATCTGCTACAAAGTCAAAAACATCACACGCGGCCGAATTCTATCGTCTCGACATCGCCGCTCACAGTGGCGGCACGGGAGAGCGTTACAAAGTCCAAGTCTAGGGCATGTTCGAACTATTGATACATGTATGTATATGCTTCATGCCCAGCGCGAATCAGACTTGATTTGGTCAAACATTCGTTGCGGCGTTGCCAGCAGCTCCTAGGTCCTCGATGGCGTCCTCGCGATCCCACGTTTCCTTCTCCAGCCCCTCCACGGTTTTGATCAGTTGCCATATCCTGGCCCTGGAGAAACGCACTGCTTCCTCTTGCTGGCCCCAGGTGCTGCGGAACACATCCTGGACGAAAGGCGGCGGAGTTGTCTTGGTGGCAGTTCTGTAGTCATACACCACGACATCCTCCTCTGTGCGTGCGGCCACGCGGTGGTGTCTATGAGACAAGATCATGCAGTCCAGAATCAGAGACGTGTCTGACTTGCCAGGCAGGGAACGCAGCTTGTGAAAAACGGAGACGCGATCGGGATATACAACCGGCTGGACAATGAACAGGAGAGTCAATTAGCAGGCGCCAGTGGGAGAATTCCGCGCAGTGGCTTGCAACCTACAAATTTGTAATCGGCCTTGATGCTCTTCATGATGAGCCCGACGCCAGTTGGACTCATGAGGGATTTCCACTCCGCTGCGTGAGAGGGATCTATAGCAGCAAAATGCGTGATCCAGTTCACACGCGAAGTCTCGGCGTAACGTATGTAGGTAGCATTGTTGACATGTTGCTGGGAGGAGTAGCCAGTCAGCATGGGGCAGGCAAGAACTACAAGGCAGCAAAGCTGGCAAGAATTCGACCGGAGGGGCGAGGCAGACAAAAAGAAGAGGAAACAGATATTGGATTGAGATTGTTGTCCTCTTCGTGACCCCAGCTCTGCTGCGATCTGGGTCAACCCCCACGAGTCAAGTTCGAGGTGCACTCACAAAACTGTCCATCTCCCCCCAGGCCACTGCCTGTCCTTCCAGACCTCTCCGGCGACCCGTGAGGAAACCCTCGCTGCCTGCGGTCAGAGATCTCCAATCCAGCGCCAGACTGCGCAGCACGCCAGCCGCGCGGTGAACCTGCGAGGGGGAGCAACCAAACATGATACATTTCCCGATTCTCGCCTTGAGGTCGCCGTGCCACCGTGGCGGCGGAGGCGGCAGCTCAGCAGCGGGGATGGCAGCGGCAGAGGTGGCGAGGCATCGCATGTCCCTACCGCGAGAAGAGGCGGGGAGACGCCGGCACAGGCCACGGTTCCGACGGCCACTAAAGACAGACCCAATTGGCATCGGAGCCGGCACGAGTCTTGCTGGGGTGGCCATGTTTGTATCGCTGGGAGTTCCGAGTGCCTGATGTCTGGAGGTCGTGTAATGACACCGTCGGGGCACAAGAGATTCGGATGTGCTCAAAGGCGAATCCGCCCCGTGCTTCTCTGTTGACCGGGAGGTGTCCGGAGATGCGGCGGCGCCCTGAGCGGGAAAGGGATGCTATGTTGGTGGAGCGGCTCTCCAAGGCCCGACCGAGGCTAACTGAGTATGGCGTCACTTCAACGCGACACCTTGTAGGTACCTGATCTCCGAACTTTCACAACAACAGCAGAACACCACGCAAATCATCCCCGGCAGCAGTGCACCCTATGATATATTGGACTTTCCCACCCCCCACGACTACTTTAAAAGAGCTCCCCCAGGATTGCCCTCAGCGAGGTATCGCTTTGCATACGCTGTCCTCCGCTTTGCGTGTAAACAACCGCCCGTGGAGGCCAGCCAGCAGAACAGCCAACCAGTCAGTCGGCGCACAGTTGGTCAATGGACATCCTGGGCCGGTAGGAACAAGACTGCAATCGAGCCGCTATCCTAGGCCTCTGCTCGACCGATCGTGCGCCATGTCGTCTCCGAACCCAGCCTTGAGAAGAGAGGTCATAGCCATATATAAAGGTTCCTCCCAGAACATGATTAATCCCCAAACTCCAGAGACCATGGCTTTGTGACTAATCGTTATTTTCGTTTGCATCGCAGAGCTACTTCATCTGGGGAGGGACTACCCACAAGGCTTTGACTACTTCCGACCTCGATTGCACAAGGCCTTCATGGCAAACGCTCACTTGCGAGGGGATGAGGATATACGCAAGGGCATTGCCAGGGCTGACTTTGTTCGTAAAGGTACGCATCTTTACCTCTCCCATATACATGTCATAGGCCTGCTTGGTGCGAGTCGTCCACCGCCGCCGGGCTGCTGGCCGACCATATACCAGACTGGGCTTGCTGACCACGTCGACAACAGAAATCGAAGCACTGTAAGTATGATTAGCCCTCAAAACTCCACAATGAATCTGCTCGTCTACTCTGAACACCGCGAGCCGTGATCCCACCCCCTCGGCCCATCGTGCCAGGTGGGCGGCAGGCCCCAAGACATCCCAAGCATCCCTCGTCAATAATCGCTTCGTGCGCACTACTCGAGACAACTTGGGTTTGTGCGCGTGGGCTGACACGATAAACTTAGATACTACCTCAAACGCTATCGGACCCTGAGAAGGGCATACGGGGATCTCTGAGCTGAGCAAGGAACGGAGCGACCAGGCACAAGAAGAAACGAGCATATGTAGTCTAGCCCATGATTGTATCCAAATACAGCCCATGGCATCTCTATCTATAAATATGCGATCGTGTCATATCATGCCTGATGCGATCAACCTCTGGTCACCTCGCACAGCGCAATGGTGGCGTTGGCCCATTGCTGCGATATATCCAAATAAACCGCCCCTCCAAGTTGAACCGAACCCCCTACGTGCAGACCATATGATGTCTCTCATATAATCCACATGACAAAGATGAACTGAATTCGTGCCACCAAGATCTCTAGGCCGAAACGAGCAAAGCCGGCGACCAGTATGGCACCCCATCCGCCAAAGGCTGGGTGGTCAACTCTTCCTCCTTGCGCTCCAAGCACCGATTTCAAGACACTCACCCCAGCTCGTGCCGCCGTCTCTCAGTAGATCATTCATCATCTTCCCCGTCCAGCCGTCCCACTCATCTTGGCTCTTCCCGCTCACATCGCGCAGCATGGGCTCAAGCGCCTGAATCAAGCCAACGCTGGTCTCGAGCGCCGTGCGTCGGATGGCTGCTTGAGCCGCCGTCAAGGACTTGCCCCCTTTTCCGGCCTTGTGGTCACTGGCTTTACCCTTGCCTTTCATGCTGTCAATGTAGCTCTTTCCGTCCTTGGTGACTACACCACCGACGCCCTCGCGCTCCCAGCGGACCTCGGAAAGCGGGACCGCCATACGCTTGGAACGAACCTCGATGAGGCCGTCTTCCTGGAGGAGCATTGGGCCAATCATTGTGCACGGGACGGCCGAGAGGAAACGTCTGTCCAGGGCTTTGCTGAGCCAACCATTATACTCGACCAGGAATTGATTCAGCGGCGCCGACAACGGCGTGTTTGCAGACACGACATAAACACCAAGTCTGGTGGCGTCATCCTCATCTTCGCTCGCAGATTCGCTGTCATCGTCGGCGGTGGAAGCAGCAGCAGGAGGAGGAGCAGGATGCGCCGCGGCGGGCGCGGGTGTGGCCGAAGGTGCGGGCACGTGCGGTCTCAGCATGCGCATGCTCATATCCGTCTCCCAGATCTCCAGTACACCGCCCGGGCGGAGTAAGCGCAAGTACTCGTCCATGAAGATCTGAGAGAACTGGCCGGGCGCGGCGCATGACATGTCCTTGACCATGACCAGGTCAAACTCGCCGTCCTGGAAAGGCCAGGGAGCTCGGCGCATGTCATGCTGGACGAAGCGCCAGTTCATGTCCTTGTCGGGTTTGGAGTTTGGATCGGGTCCCGTGCCGCAGAGTGGAACAATGTCGATGCCGGTGAATGATATACCCCCGTGGCCGTGCTGAGCAAAATAGCGATGGCACATCATGCTCCAGAAGCCCGAGCCACAGCCGACTTCGAGGATCCGCTGTGGGGGTTTTGTAGCAAAGGCATCAGAAATGATGGGCCCACCAAAGAGTTGGAACAGCAGAAGCGTGCGGAGCGACTGGCGATGCAGCTCGGCGAGATCCACAGGCAAGGGGTAGGGGAGCTGCTCGTCGTGGATGTAAGTACGGCCATTGCGGATGACCAACGGCTTGGGACTGACGTTGATCCGGTTCTTCAGCGCCAGATTGGACGTGGCCGACAGATTGGAGGCCGACACGGAGCCCTCGTGGGACGAGGGTGGGAGGTTGTCGGACGAGGTCATGATGCCGGTGCGGTGGAGGTGAGGGGCTCCCGAAACGGAAGCAGAGGAGACACTGCCGGTGCGGCGGAAGGCAGCAGAGTTGCTGTTGTTGGGCGAGGGCTTGGTAGGTAAGGAGCTTTGGGAGTCAGACAGCATGGCGGCATAGTGGGTTGAGTGATGCCGTCTCTGAGCGCCTCTGTAGGGCACGATGCCAGCGCCAGCGCCAGCACCAGGGCCAGTGGCGAGCGCTGCGCCCGAGTGCGAGGGTGTCGCGGCCAGGGGCTGGAAGTCGGATGTTCTCACGGCAGAGAGAGACCCATGGGCAGTGTGACGCGAGGATGAGGCTGCACTATTTTTCCTCGCGGAGGAGGCAGAACCCGTAGAAGGCGTGGCTGGGTCAGCGGTGACAGGCGCGGGCGAGGATGGCAGGTCTCTGTCTCGATCTCGTCCGCGGCCAACGGCGATAGCTAGAGCGAGAGCGGAGGCGACCGTCGCGCCGCTCACTGGATGGCGATCGATATTGGCGACCGGTGCAGCACCAAAGCTGGCAGCACGGTGTCTGGAAGGCGCGGCCGTCGAAGAAGAGCGCTGATTGTGGAAGAGCTGACGGATGTGTTGGCTGGCGTTGGTCTGTCTGCCACCAGACGATGCGGAAGATGATGTTGTCTTGGGCGGAGAGAGAGCCGTTGTGTTTGCTGCTGCCGCAGCGGTGGTGGTGGTGGTGGTAGTGAAGGGGGCTGGCGGGGCTACAGGGGGGGTCAAATTCGAGCTCAGCGTGGTTGCGTGGTGGCCTCCTGGTCTGACAGCAGCCGCTCTAGGCTCCGACGGCTCGCCTGGCCCGTGAGTGCTAGAGGCACTGCTGGGGCTGGTCCGCCGACCCTTTGACTGGCCTTCCCAAGGGTCGTCGTCTTCTCTACGGTTGTTTGTGTTCTCGCTGTTCTTATCATTAGTGGGCGCCGCCGATTGCCAATCATCGTCGTCCGACAGGTTTGCATTCGAGGATTCCAGAGCCCCGTCCCTGGCGGCGGCCGCTGCCGGCACGAGTCTCGCCTTTCCCGCGTCTCCTGTAGCCATGTCCACGCCCTCATGCATGTCGCCCCGGGGTCGTCCACCTTGACCTTGACCTTGACCACTGCTGGCGCCATGAGTGCTCTCCGAATCGCTCTCATTACCTCCGCCGTGCTGTCGGGTCCGCCTTCGGCTACCTCTCTTCTTCGTCCTTGTCTTGGACTTGGATCTGGAACGGGATGCAGAACGGGACTTGGGTCCGGTGCGTGTCCTTCCAGATGTGGCCGCCGATAAGCCACCGTGTCGGCCCGGTGCGCCCACTGGTTGTCTGTCTGCCTCCTCCGTCTTGGCTTGGTTGCCATCACGGCTGGCCTCTGCCGCCGCCGCCGCCGCCAGCCGCTGCTTGTGAACCGATGGTCTATATGTGCTTGCGACGGGCATGAATATATCCATTGCAAACATAACCACCCAACACGTGCGTACGTGTCGGCCCAAATAATAACAAGTCTGGGCCAGCCAGTGTTGTCTCAATGCTGCTTGCTGGTGGTTTGCCCTTCCGGCTCGGTCTGAGCCTGCTACTACTCAGGCCTATGCGGCAGTAGACGAGAAGGAATGCCAGACGCCAAACAGCGCAGGAAGAGAAGAGAGTCGGCTCTCCTCTGAGCATAAATGTACACGAGATTTCCTGAGCACACGAGGACAACCTGGAGATTCCACTCCAATCCGTGCCAGACTGACATGAGCGCTACCTCCTAAAGTAGGTGGCGCACGGAGTATCATTCAAGCACCGAGTCTGGGCAAGGAGGCACTCATATGCATACGAATATCTGGGGTATTCTTCCATAGATGGCTTCGCTGGCCGTCTTTCCCCGCATGACCTACCCATCAAATTCGGGTAGAGATCCAGAGAGAGCTGGGGGAAAGCTGGGGAAAGGCTGGGGCTGTTCGCCCTCTGCTGAGTCTGGACTCGTCCATCGCCTTTCATCCCAGGCAGTGTGCGGGCAGATTGGCACAACCAGACTGCACATGTTATGGATCACGGCGAAGAAGCGTCGTCAATTGTAGACGAAGCTGGGGTCTGCGCCGCCAACTTCCACCCGCGTGCGTGGGCGGTTCAATGATTGGACACAACACTCTCGTCTACGCGCAAGCCAATCTCAATGGGTAAGCAGGTCAGCAATCGGGACGAACCGAGGTCTTGTGCTGCTGTGTGCGTGCCACTTGGTCGTGAAGCGCCTGGGCGTATTTCCCTAAGGTTAAACTGGTTGGTGGTGAACAGTAATAGTAATAAGCAAGATATGTAGTAATTAGTTCCGCGAGTGTCCATTATTGGGCGAGCGCCTCATTGGATCCTCGAATCTGCCGGCTATCCCGTATAAAGTAAAAGGGTCGAGGCATAGCTTCCGATACGACTATTTAGACAAACTCATCAACATCAGCAAGAAGAAGGAAATTGAAAGGCATCGGATAATACAATGTCACAATGCTGTACGTAAGCAGTGTCTGTCTCACCAAGGCAACCAGCCAGCAACACGAACTTGGAACCGAAATGCACAGCGAAAGCAGTGCCACAGGGGATGTTCACCAGTCTACCGGTAGACAATTGGCATGCCTCGCATACATGATTTAGGTAGAGGACAACTTTGGTCACACCCAGGAGCTAAACTGCATCACGTAACCTGGCCGATCTACAACAGAGTAGACTCAGCGATAGCTAGGAAGGGGGAAAGCATCACGCGAGCTTCAATCAATCAATCAATTAGCCAACCTTGGGTCAGCTTGCAACCTCCTTGTGTAAGACTGGCCTCATACCATCTGGAAAACATTGAAGATTGACCATTCTTCCTACCTCGCTCACTTCATCTATTATGCTAGATGGATAGATAAGGGGGTCCGCTGTATGGGAATCAGAGAATAAAACTACAATTCAAACTCCAAAGGCGGCTCGTGAAGTTTATTTCTTGCCCATCCTAGGCTCCAGCTTCATGCCCGCCCGCCATCATGTTTTCTTCTGGTTTCCATCGGCGGCAGTATCTCGAGTAGAATAAGGAGGGGGAAGAGGCAGAGAGAGAGAGACAAAAGAAGAGAATATGTTCGGGTAGCCTGATCCATGGCCAGTCCACAAGTCTCCCGGTCAATTGCATAATTCAAGCAATTGGAAGCCTCGTCTGCTGGGTTGATACATAGTGGAGCAGAACGAAGGTGCGAACTATCAACCATCGACGTCCGTTTTAGCACGGTTACCTAGTTATCAGCTCTCCATCAAATCCATGCTCCCGGGGCTTACCCATCTATCTGTCTCATCAACCATTCGCAAAGCTTCCATCGATTGACTGAATCCATACCACCGCCCACCCACCTGCCTAGGTTCCTTGTAGCGATAACCTGACATGACAGCCGCACTGCAGCATTGCAGCAGCACCACGCAACACCAGTAGCAGCAGCAGCAGTCCCAGTAACGACACAGAGAGCCTGCGCTTCTCTCTTCTTTTCTCCCTCCTTCCCTCTCTCTTGCTTGCTGATTGAGAAGAAGGAAAAGAAGCTGAAGCTGAAGCACGACCATCATTGTTTGTCTCATTTGCATGTTGCTGAACACGCCAATGCTTCACCCTTAGTCTGCTCTCCTGCTGCACCTCTCTCTCTCTGCCCCGCCGGCCACCATTAGCACCAGTTTCAATAGACCAACATCATCAATCCGTCCCAGCTGCAGCTCCTTTGCCCTGGCGCGTCGATCGATTCGAATCATCCCACCGAACAGCGAACATCATCAGCCGACCCAGGGGAGAAAGAAAACAACCATATTCCCTCCCCCTGCCCCAGCACAGCGACAAGATAGCAACCAGGCCGGAAAGCTCCCTCCCCCCGGACTCGAGCCGACCCCCGGATACGCCTCAAGATCTCCTCTCCCACACATCTCCCACACTGAGGCGGTCTCCGTACCTACCCACGCACACTCGCACGCCCACGATAGAAACAACAACACCACCGCGGGCGGCGTCTTCCATGCCACCCCACGTATGGACACGTCACCACCTGAAGCACTTCATCGCAACGAACCACCTCCACGCCACCGGGTAGAGCAAGAGGGATCATGTACGGCCCGCAGCAGGGACACGGCTCTCGTCTCAATGGCGTGCCGGGCGGCCGCGCCATGGCTCCGCAGATGATGTACAACTACGTCCAGTCTCAGGGCCAGCATCAGCACCAGCATCAACACCATGCCCAGCAGCAGCAACAGCAGCAGCATCACCATCAGCAAGACCATGCCGCGAATTCGGCCTTCTCCTCTGGCATCCTGTCTACCGCTGCCCCCTTCACTCCAAGCAGCCACCAGAACGGCGTCGCCAGAAACCAGCAGAGCCAGCTTGCTGGTGAGCTTCTGTCCGACCAGGCAAAGGCCTATGAGGAAAGCAGGCGCGCCCACCAGTCCATGACCGAGCAGCACCAGCCGCATTTTTTCGCCCGCGCCAAAGCCGCCGAGAACCGCGGGGTTGGGCCCGTCCTGCCCGCCAGCATCACCACGCCCAGCAACAATAACAGCAACGGTAATGACCAGGCCGACGGAGAGGAGGAGGACAGGGGTCGTCCCGTCAACGTCGACAAGAACGAGGATCGCCAGGATTGGACCAGTCTGGATCTTAGTGGCCAAGGACTCCGCGCCATTTCCTTGACTGTCTTTGATCGCTATGCCTTCGTTGAGGAGCTCTACCTCTGTTCCAACAACTTGACGTACCTGCCTCCCGCTGTCGGTCAGCTGCGTAAGCTTCGTCACCTTGATCTGTCCAACAACCACCTCCCTGAGCTGCCGCCGGAGCTGGGCATGTGTACGCCGCTCCGCAAGCTCCTCGTATTCAACAACCAGATCCGCGATCTTCCATACGAGCTCGGCGCCCTGCACCACCTTGAGCTCCTGGGTATTCAGGGGAATCCTCTCAACAACGAGATGAAGCAGATGCTAATGGACGATGACACCAAGGGTCTGATCGGCTACCTCAAGGAACATGCTCCAGGTAAGGCGAGGACGCGAGGATTCCATTTCACCTTTCTTCCCTTTTATACCCTCCCCCGGAAGACTTCCCAGCTTCTTTCCTCTTGTTCTCAGTTCCATATCAGACTGGCGTGCTTGCTGACCACGATGTAGTGCCAATGCCTCCGGAACCGCGCATGCCCGTCCCACTTCAAGAGGGAATATCGCCCAGCCTCGAGCGGATACGTGTGCTGTCCTGGAACACTCTTTGTGACAAGTACGCCACAACCACGCAGTATGGTTATACTCCCGTCGGTGCCCTGGACTGGGAATACAGGAGGAGAGTGATAATGGATGAGTTCCGCGAGCGCGATGCAGACATTCTCTGCCTGCAAGAGATTGCGGGCGATGCGTTTGAGAATTACTTCACTCCCGAGCTGGCACAGCTGGACTACCGCGGCGTCCACTATCCCAAGACGAGAGTGAGCCACATGCGCGACAAGACCGAACAGGGCCTCGTCGACGGTTGCGCCATATTCTTCAAGAACACCAAATACATATTACTAGACAAGCAACTAGTCGACTTCCGTAGCATGGCTATCAACCGACCCGACATGAAAACTACGGAGGACGTCTTCAACCGAGTCATGCCCAAGGACAATATTGGCATGTTTTGCTTCTTCGAGTCGCGAAGCACCGGGGCGCGCTTTATTGTCGTCAATGCGCACCTCTGCTGGGAGGGCCACCTTCCCGATGTCAAGGCCGTCCAGACGGGCATCCTGATGGAGCAAGTCACCAAGATGTCGGAGAAGTACACCAGGCGACTGCCGGTCAGCCTGAGCGAGAAGCGCCTGGTCAGGTCACCCACGACTGATGTGGTGTCGGAGTTGGATCCCGACGAGATGGACGCACCTCCGGCATCCAGCCAAGAGTACCGGAGCAACATTGACATACCTTTGTTGGTCTGCGGTGACTACAACTCGATAGACGACAGCTCCGTGTACGAGCTCTTGGACCGGGGCAGAGTCGCCCCTGACCACGCTGACCTCGTCGGGCACTCGTATGGAAACTTCACGAGAGATGGCATCTCGCATCCGTTCAGCCTCCGTTCGGCGTATGCCCACGTCCGCAACACGCCTGATAATTTGACCTTTACGAACTACGTTCCCACCTTCAACGGCGTCATCGATTACATCTGGTACTCCACCAACAGCCTGGAGGCGACGGAACTTCTGGGACCGCCAGACTACAACTACCTGAAGCGCGTTCCCGGATTCCCCAACTACCACTTCCCATCGGACCACATTCAAATCATGGCAGACTTTGTCTTCAAGCCCCGGAAGGAGAAGAAGGCAGCAGCTGGGGACCATGAGAGGGGATCGGCGTCTTCGAGGATTTAGACGGGCGCCCACGGCAGACGTTGCTCCTTTCTTTGCCACTGTATTGCAGGATAAAGGAGTTCCAGAGGTATATACTACGAGAATATGAGCGCAGTATTCGGAGTGGCACCGTTGGCATGGCATGAGGTTCAGGTTTGGAAATTTAAGGGTATAAAGTCAAATGCTGGAAGGTCTTGATTTTCCGGCATTTGGGACTGACTTTGAATTAGTCGGTTGTGTAAGCGGCAGGCGTTTAGTTTTTCCCGTATATATGTATTAAAAAGCGGAAAATCAAAACACTTCTTTCTTCAGACGGGAGACAAGGACAGGGGCAAGAAGATTCGGTCGACAATGAATGGCCAGGACGTTGATCGACATGTCACATGCGTGTTGCCTGAATCTGGGTAAGTCTAGAAGTTCTGTCGCATTGGGAGGTGCTTTGAGGCATGGGTGACGCTGCCACAAGCCTGAACTATTCCATCTAACAACATGATCTGGGTTTGTTTCTTTTATTCTTGAAAGCCTTCTGCCCGTGGCTGGTATACGGACTCGTGTGCATTCCCTGGTGTAGTTTTCCCTCATGGGACAATTCCGCCCGTGGTCATGTCTGCCAGTTGCTGCCAGAATTCGAAGCTGTCATACTGCTCGGCGTATTGGGCGAAAAGGGGTTCTGCAGAGGCGGGAGGGAAACAGGCATCGTCGCCAAGTCCAGAGTTCGCGAGATACCACTCACGAATCGACCTGAAGTTGCGAGCATGCTCAGCGAGGAGGGGCCTTCCTTCGAGGAGGATGGTGCTCCGAGGTTGGTTGAGCTGGTCGGCCGATTCGAAGCGCTCGCTGAGTCTGTCGAGGTGGTCTCCCAGATTCAGGTTTGCCCTGGCCGTTTCTGCATCCCACTCACGATCGTCCATACACGACAGCTGGGCGGCCTTGATGATGGCCAACGCCAGGTGGAGCATGGAGACGAATGTAAGGGTTGAGCAGGTTGCCGCCGGGATAGAACTGTATTGATCCATCAGTGCCTGCGTACTCGCCAGGCAATTCCACAGAGCCTGGGATCTGAAACCTGGTGGTTCGCGTGTGTCACTACTCTGGTGGCCGTGCATGACAGACTCGAACAGGCGGATGCGTACAGCAGCATGATGGCTGCGCAGAAGAGCTACCCGTGAGTGTTAGCGATAGAACGCTCAGGGGCGGAGCACGAGTTCATGTACTGTTTCCCTGAAGGGCGCTGGGCAGGTGTCGCATATATGTATCGAGCTCCTTTCGTATAGTGGCCATGGCCATGGCATGAATATTCGCAGGGGGGTTTCCAACAGCCATGTCGCTGGCTCCCCGGAATGTGTCGTGTACCTTGGCCGCAATCTTTTGCACATGTACAAGATTGATTAGCAGCGAATCGGTGGGAGTCTCTTGACTGAGCAATAGTATCCTGCAGCATTCATCGAGATAGGGTGCGTAATCAAGTCGCAATGATTTCCCGAGAAGACTAGAGAGCCTAAGGTGGTGACGAGATGAGAGTGAGTGAGTGGTCGAGCCATCATCCGAGCAGAGCCGATTATGTATTTGGTATTTGGGACCTACACTGATGTGATGTAGAAGATGCCCAGTACCGCCCGGCGATCGTCGCTCGTGTGCTGGGCCCGATGCGGCACATCGTTTCTCAGGCGAGCTGCATCTACCACGATCGATCCAGAGGCAATTCTTGGCGAATCGGGAGGTTCGCAGAGCTTCATATCGCCCACGATGCCCAGCGCCAGTTGGCCGAGACTCGTTTCTTGGCCGCCGGCATAGGAGGAGATATCGGTCCTTGAATACGAGTGTCTGATATCAGCATGACAAGCCTCAACTCACCCACACCATGACATGATTCTTACCAGGCCAGGTATACTAGAAGCGCTTGGAGGGTCTCTATATTCTTCTTCATTAGCACGACCGTTTCATAGGCGATGCTTTGTCGGAACCACTTTTGGAAGGCCGCCGAGCAGTCTGGGTCGGGCGGCCTGGAGACTGAGAGGATTGCTTTTAGAAGTAGTGGCTTGTCACGATACAGGTCGCGTGCGTTTGACCCTGGCAGTGGAACAAAGGGAAACTGGGGGACCAGGTCGTTTTTGTACTGCTCAAGGGCTCGATCGGCTTCTTCCAAAGACAGTCGATACCCTGGGCTTATATCGACTACATCGAGATTCGGGGGCAAGGACACGGGATCAGGCCATGCTGCCGTGCTTGATGGCGTGAGGCTATATTGCGACTGTCTTTGGCGATGCCCTATGGCTGGACCCGAGCTGACTGAGGCATCATCTGCCCTGCCCAAGAGAGACAGGATGTTGTCCAGTTTCTGCTCGATATTCTTTGCCTGGCTTTTAAGTTACGAAAATGGGCTTGTTAATTCTCCAAGCTTGCTCGCTGCTGGACTCTGTGGTACAGTTGCGACTTACGTGGACTTGCCTCGCTTCCGTACTGGTCTGGGAGGGGTCACGGAACACGTGAGACTGTATTTGGAACATCTAGAATCATGTTGGTTCATGGATTCGGAATGTGAGTGCCATGGAAGGGGGGAGAAAACCTCTGACAGATCTGGTCACCGTTGGCAGAAGCATCGGGCCACGCGCATCTGGTCTTGGCCTGGGCGCAGCTGGCACAAGCCCTCGGCCTGTCGGACTGGGAGACCTTGGGCATGTCTAAGTCAAAAAGTGTGGAAGCGGCAAGAATGTTAGGATAGCAAGAGGGGGTTGCCGTATACGACCGAGGACGGCTCCCGCTCACTCCCTCGTTTACTCACCCACTGACTGCTGTCTCCGGACCCTGACTGTCGGCTACGGGGTTACGGAGACGAAAAGCCTTCCGTGTCGGTGTGGAGACAGGCTATATTACTGCCGGGGGCCAGAGCTTAGTTTGGTGCCGTGCGACTAATGTAGTCATGAGTATGATTATAGTGGTGCTTGCGGCGTCCGGACGACATTTTGGTGCCCGGTGCCGTGGAATTTCATGTAAACGTTTTCTGGTAGCACCGCCATGCAGGGTTCTAGGTTAGAATTGACTATGGCCTTTTGCTCAAGGAGTCAAAGAGGGAGAGAAAAGCAAGAACAATAATAACATGATGAAGAACGTATCCATGAACGCATTGCAGATCCCGGGCGGTAAATGCTGCCGACAATTTCCGGACTCGACCGGTTCAGCATATATGTTTGTCACCTCCGGACCTGATTCGTGGCGACTGGCTTTCCGACTGACTGACCTTCACGCTGAATCCAACCAGATATGCCATACTACTGACATCTCTTCGGTCGATATCATCCAGTCACTGGCACCCATTTCCGACCTGCTCCCCTGCAAACTCCCGGTCCCGCCCGGCCCCTTCTTTCCTACCTGGTGCTCCGCATCGCTCATTCTCGTTTCGAGACACCTGCTGCCATGGTCGACGAGCAGCCCGAGGCTGTAAAACGTTCCGCCCAAGATGATACACGTCCGACTTCCCCGGTACAGTCAACTGGGAGGCTTGATACAGGGCAAGGGAAAACGGATGCGTTCCTCACCGAGCGAACTGCTACCTCTGGAGACTACCTGGTGAGGAAGCCTTCCCCGCAGAGAATACAACGGCTCGTTATTGACCAGACAGCGCATCTTCACTTATGCGACCAAGTTGGATTTTCTTGCTTCTGCTGCCGGTGCTCTCGCGGCTGCCGGCTGTGGCGTGACGACACCACTGATGTACGTCTTGTTCGGTACGTCTGTCCTTCCGATACCACGTTTTCCCGTCAAGCTCGAGCTGACCGAGACCAGGCAACTTCGTCAACAACTTTGGCAACTTTGATGACCAGTATACCACTGGCTCTGGAGACCAGTTCAGAGAGACCCTGGACGAGCTTTGGTACGTTGTCGCCCACTACTCACTCTTACTACCGACCCTCGCTGGCCTTGCTCACCCCTTTCAGCCTGTACCTGTTTGCGTTGTTCCTAGCCCGTCTGGTACTGGCCACCATTCACAAACTGGCCTTCCGAATGATTGGGATTCGTCTTTCGTCGGCCATCAGATTACACTACCTCAAGCGGCTGCTTGGGCAGAGCGTCCATGTCCTCGACTCGCTGCCTTCCGGGCACGCAGCGAACACCATCACCTCGTCGAGCAACACCCTGCAGCTTGGTATCTCGGAAAAGCTGGGCGTGCTGATCGAGTATACAGCTCTGAGTATAGGCGCCATCGCCGTCGCCTTCTCCAAGAACTGGGAGCTAGCGCTCGTGACATCGTCGGGGATCGTTCTGATTACTCTGATAGTGGGTGCCATCTTTCCTTTGGTCGTCAAGGGCCAGACATTGCAGGCCAGGGCAGAGAACGGGGCAGCTGCCGTCGCCAGCGAGGCGTTTGCTAGTATTCGCATGATCATGGCCTGTGGTGCGGAGCAGCGCACAGCAAATAAGTACGGAAGCTTTGTCTCGGAGGCGCACAGACATGCACAACGCACGAGTCCCATCACTTCGATCCAGTTCGCAATTACAGTAGGTCAGGTTCTAGTCCACAATCATGTATCCTCAAGCATGCATACGAACCCTTACCGCTCTATCTAGTTCTTCGGGGTCTTTGGTACCGTCGGCCTTACGTTCTGGTACGGCGCGCGAGCTTTGACCCAAGCCCGGCTGGAGAGCGCCGGAGTCATCACCGTGTGAGTGTCTCTCGCGATGCTTCCCGTCCCAAGACGCGGCACTGATGAATACCGGTCTAGTGTCCTCCTTTCCATCACCACCGTATTCTTCTCCCTGGACAGTATCTCGGGGCCGGTGCAGGCCATCAGCAAGGCTTCCCTGGCAGCTTGCGACTTCTTCTCGGTCATCGACGCACCCTGGCCCCGACAGGGCCACGTCAGAGCTCCCGAGGTATCCGCCCGCGAGGATATTGTTTTCGAAAACGTCACGTTTGCCTACCCAGGCAGACCACATGTCAAGGCCCTAGATGGCCTGGACCTGCGCATCCAAGCCGGCAAGACCACTGCAATTGTCGGCCCATCGGGGTCCGGCAAGAGCACCATCGTTGGTCTCATTGAATGCTGGTATACACTCCAGCAGCAGCACGTCATCCCCCATGCGGTCGGGGAGGACAAGAAGAAGCACAGAGAGGGGGGCAGCGACGAAGTCAAGGCCATGGAACTGCAACCCATTGGCCCGCTCGTCGAACTCGAGGGATCTGTCTCCACGTGTGGTCGGTCGCTTCAAGACATGGACGTGAAGTGGTGGCGATCTCAAATTGGACTCGTGCAGCAAGACCCCTCGCTGTTTGATGATACCATTTACAACAATGTCGCACAGGGCTTGGTCGGTTCTCGATGGGAGAACGAGCCCGTCGAGCAAAAGAGAGCGCTCGTGAGAAGGGCGTGCGAGGAAGCGTTCGCCAGTGAGTTCATCCGCAAGCTTCCTCAGAGATATGACACAATCGTCGGGGACGGCGGGGCCAAGCTTTCGGGTGGCCAACGTCAGCGCCTTGCCATCGCCCGGGCAATCGTCAGGAAGCCGGCCATCCTGATCCTGGACGAGGCGACGAGCGCCATAGATGTTCGCAGCGAGCGCATCGTGCAGGCAGCCCTCGACGAAGCGGCTCGGGGCCGCACGACCATTGTCATTGCCCACCGGCTCTCCACAATCCGAGGTGCAGACCAAGTTGTAGTTCTCCAGGACGGCAAGGTCATCGAGTCGGGTTCGCATGATAGTCTGGTCTCCATCGGTGGTGGATTCTATGCAGGACTTCTCAAGTCTCAAGCTCTGTCGTTGTCCCTCGACAGCCCCCTGGAGACAGGCACCAACAGCGTCGAGGAGGATGTCACTTCCACGAAGCAAGACACCGAAGGCCGCCCCATCCTGCTGGGGCATGATGGCAGCCTTGAGGAAGCTGCTAGAGATGAGAGAAAGACTCGGCACGGCTTGTTCAACAGTTTTGGGACCTTCTTTGCCGAGTCTCGGGCCTGTTGGGGCATGATCACCCTTTCCATCATGTTCGCGGCGGGAGCTGGCGCAGCTCGGCCACTGTACGCCTGGCTCTTTGCCAAATCGATCGCCATCTTCAAGTACCAGGACGAAGCCTCCAGGCTCATGGACGAGGCCAGGTTCATAGGTGGCATGTGGGCAGTGTTTGCCGCCTCTGCTGGTATCACCTATCTCGTCGCCTTCGTCACCTCGGCTCGGGCGGCCTCGGCCATCCGAGCAAAGTACCAAGAGCAGTATTTCGAGGCCATCCTCTTTCAGCCTGCAGCCTACTTCCACGAGGCGGGCCACTCGCCCGGGACTCTCGCTTCCCGAGTCAAGGATGACCCAATGAAGCTCGAGGAACTGATGGGCATCAACATGGCCATGGTGCTCGTTTCCATGTTCAACATTGTCGCTAGCGTCATCATGGCCCTTGCCTATGCTTGGAAGCTGGCTCTCGTCTCCATCTGTGCGATTGCCCCCGTCTGCCTTGTTTCTGGCTACTTCCGCTTCCGGTACGAGCTACAGTTCGAGAGAATGAACGACGAGGTCTTTGCCGAGACCTCACAGTTCGCCTCCGAAGCCATCGGGGCTTTCCGAATCGTGTCGGCTCTGACGCTCGAGGACTCCATCGCTGCGAGGTTCGAGAGGCTCAGCTCCGACCACGTCAGAGCGGCATATAGGAAGGCTCGTTGGGTCAGCCCCATTCTGGGGTTCTGCGACAGTGCCAACCTGGGCTGTCAGTCACTGGTCTTCTACTATGGCGGCCAGCTTCTCGGGCGCGGAGACATTGGCCTAGTGGCCTTTTTCGTCTGCCTGATGGCCATCATGAGTGCGGCTGAAGGCTTCGGCCAGAGCCTGAGCTTTGGTCCCAACGCGGCGCAGGTCACGACCGCGTCCAACCGCATCCTGGACGCAAGAGACTCCCGCATTGCTCCGGCCGGCCATGGCGACGAGGCTTCCTGTCATGACGAAGAAGCTTCCACGGCCACTGGGGGAGGCATGGAGATTGAGTTTCGCAATGTGAGCTTCAAGTATCCCGGCCGCGAGACACCTGTCTTCACCGGACTAAGTTTGACCGTTGAGAGGGGCCAGTTCGTGGCCATAGTTGGCGCATCAGGATGCGGCAAGACCAGCATCCTTTCCCTGCTCGAAGGGTTCTACCAGCCCAACGGTGGGCAAATACTCTGCGATGGACAGGATATTGCTGCAGTCGACGTGTTCGCCCATCGTTCCCGGCTTTCACTCGTCGCCCAGGAATCCATGCTTTTGCAAGGCAGGTGGCATTCTCTCCCACTCGTTTTTCGCCCCTCTGGCTCTGCGCTGACCCTTCCTTGCTCGACTCTAGGTACCATTAGAGACAACATCCTTCTCGGCGTTGATGCTCCCGCCACTATTACCGACGACCATCTGTATGCAGTGTGTCGTGATGCGCTGATCCACGATTTCATCGTGTCTCTGCCCGAGGGCTACGACACGACCGTCGGCTCGCGAGGGGTCTCGCTGTCCGGCGGACAGAGGCAGCGCATCGCAATAGCTCGAGCGCTTGTTCGCAATCCTAGGGTTCTCCTCTTGGACGAAGCAACCAGCTCCCTGGATTCGCAGTCCGAAAAGCTCGTCCAGGAGGCCCTTGAACGTGCCAGTCGAGGCAGAACCCTCGTCATGGTTGCACATCGGCTTGCCACGGTACAAAAGGCCGCTGTCATCTTTGTGCTGGGCGAAGGAGGACGTCTTTTGGAAAAGGGGAGCCACGCCGAACTTCTTAAGAATCATGGCGCGTATTACCACATGGTACGTATAATGGCTTTTATTTGTTATCCGGTGTTGAATTATTGAATTAACATGATATTAGTGTATACATTAGAATTTGAATTGATATTATAAAATTTGAATTGATATTAAAGACATTTATAACCGGCTAAGCAGGCGTAATGGCAATAATAGTGGCGATCGCGACTAATTGTTAATAAAACTATTGTTTAAGCTTGTTAATAACACGTTATTATTGTTATAATTATAGTTATTGCTTTTTAAAGCACTAAAGGGGGGGGGATTTAATAAAAAACCATTAAATATTTAAATTAATAATAAAAAAGTTAATATTTAAATACGATATAATAATATTATACCGGTCAGCTATTATAGTTATAATATGGCTGTCGGATGCTAGCATCCGTGGTATTAGCCGTTATTTATAGTTTACGAACGGAAGGGATACTTTACATTTTCGTTACGTTAATAAAAAGAATACAAAACTTTATTGCCGTCGTTTTTAACAAAAAATCCGTATCGATACGGATAATAAAGCCATTTCAACAATTAAATATTTATTTTTGCCAGGATTATAAAAACTTAACTAATAATTAATTTAGTTAAGTTAACTTAAAACTTATAAAATTTAAGTTTTAAAAATGACTTAATTTAATAAATTTAAAATAGCATTTTTGATAATTTAATTTAATTAAATTACCTTTAAAACTTAAATTTAATTTAATAAATTTAAATTAACTTTAAATAAACTTATGTTAGGCTGTGCCAGCCCACTGGCTAACACCCTTACTAACGGCTTGGCAGCCTTGGCAGCCTGCCAGCCGGCAGGCTCTGCCTTTGGCAAACCTACATAGATTCCGCTATGCTGGCACTAAACTAGTAAATACTTATGCTTTTACACCACTCTTCTGACGATTTATACATAAGGAATAAGCCTCATAATTTATAATTTGAAATAAATCAAATTCGAATAAAAACTTATTTATTTTTAAAAATAAAATATTATTATTATTTAGTTTTATATTAATAAACAAGGTTAGTAACTTAAGTTGAAATTAGTAAATCTTACTAACTTATAAGTTTAAGCTTAAGTTTTAATATTATTAAATTAACTTAAATAAGTTATTTAGCCGTTAAGTTCAAGTTAACTTAAAACTTATGAGTTATAAACTCAAAGCTCAAAGCTTAATTAGTGAAATAAAAGGATATTTATTTTTAAATACTTAAACTACTAATCAAACTATTAAAAAGGTTAATAATACGGTATTAACGTTATTTTGACTTAATATTAAGTTTTCGAACTTTTTAAAATTATTTTAAGATCCTAATAAAATATTATTGATTTTTTATTTAAATTATTGAATTTTCAAATAATTTAAAAATTCGGAAAATCAATATTGAACTAATAATTAATCTTTGAGTTTGAGTTTTAAGGGTAACTCAACTTATGAGTTTGAGTTAGCACTTTTAATTACCGTAATTGAGTTAACTGGCAGTTAACTTATTCCCAACTTTGTTAATAATCTAAAAATAATTATTTTAACGCAGATTCAGTTACAAATAAAAGACTGACAGCGGGAAAACGTTATTAATTGTTAAAAGCTTGCGTAAACAGTAGAACTTGGATTTATTTTTATTGTTTTGTTATTTGATTAATTTTGTTTTAAGTTATTAAATTACCCCCGAAACTCAAACTCAACTCAACTTAATTAAGTTAATTAACTTAATTAAGTTACGTTAGCAAATCTGCTAACTATAACTTAAAACTCAAATTTAAGCTTGCAACCTTGATTTCTGCTAATAATCTATTGGCCACGAATTCAGATTTAAGTTAACGTTTTTAATCAAAGTAAAATAATTAAATTAAATCATTTGCTAATAATATATTTTGATCGGGAATTTAAATTTAAATCGACATTTCTAATAAAAATACGATAGTTGAATTAACTAATTTGCTAATAATATATTGGCTGCGAATTTAAACCCAAGTTAACATTTTTAATAAAAATAAACAAACTAAATTAACCATTCTTTTTTATTATGTAAGTTAGGAATTCATTTTGATATTTTTGTTAAAAATAAAATAAATAAATTGACTATTTATACCTTTGTTTATTATTGTTAGGTTTGAAAATTATATTAAAAAGCTAAACTCCTTTTTAATTTCTGATTTTTGGATTCTTAATTTATAATTATTACCAACAAGGTTGCCATTTAGTTGAACTACTAGTTAATTATAATTGACTAACTACAAATTATATGTAATTTGTAATTAGTTTCACTATATGTAGTTTTTGAAATATAAGGCTTATTCCCAATGTAAAGGTCATCAAAAGTGTGGTGTAGAAGCATAAGCATTTATTAGTCTAACGCCAGCGTGGCGGAATTATATAAGTTTACCAAAGGCAGCGCCTGCCGGCTGTCAAGGCTACTAAGCCGTTATGAGGGGTGCCAGTCCACTGGCTGGCTCAGCCTAGCATAAAAGTCCGGACTAAAACTACGTAGTTTTAATTAAATAATTAGTTAACTACAAACTATAGAAAGCAACTTGTTGAATATTAACGTTATCAATTACACAATTGTATTATTAATTAATTAATAAATAAATTAATAAAATAACTTTTTAAGTTCATTTTTAAAATTTGTATCCGAATTTAAATAATTATTTAAAGCAAAGTGTAATTAATCCGAGCCTTAACTAAGATTACAGTAATTAGTTAAAGCCCGGACTAATTATATATAATTTAATTTAAAACTACCTACGGACTAAAACTATAAAACTAATTAGCAACCTTGACTACCAGTAATATTAATAATTTAATAATATATATTACGGTATCAGTCTTGACCGAGGCTTGGCTATAATCAGGGTTACAAGCTTGAGTTTGAGTTTTTAAGATAGCTATTTGAGTGTTGAGTTAACTCAAACTCAAACTTAAACTCATTAAGTTGAGTTAAGTTTTGATATATTTAAGTTTAAGTTAACTTAATTGAGTTTTTCAAAGTGATAACCCTAACTTATTAAGTTGAGTTACCCCTAAAACTCAAACTCAACTCAATGAGTTTAAGTTAACTCTAAGTTAACTCAAAACTCAAATTTAAATGAAAACAAATAAAAGGCCAACTATAATAACAAAGTTATCTATCAAAGACGGTTCTTTTTATAATTAAAAACAGCGTAGAGACTTTGTTTGAATTTTATTTATTTATTTAAAGCGTTTATGATTATTTTTATTTAATAAAATATTCGAAAACTAAAAAGAATTATTAAAGCTTTAAATAAATAAATAAAATTAAAATAATTTACCCACATTATTTTGAATTATAAAAGTATTGGTTAGCGTTTAAATTTGAATTTATATCGACTTTTGTATTATTTAAATAAATAGGCTTTAAGTTAACTTAATTGAGTTAACCCCGAAACTCAAACTTAACTTAACTCAATTAAGTTATTAAGTTAATTAACTCAATTTAGTTGAGTTACTAAATATACTATCTATAACTCAAACTCAATGAGTTAACTTAAACTTAAACTCAAAACTCAAACTCAAGCTCGCAACCCTGATTATAAGACGTTTATATCAGATGTTATTTTGGATCTTCAATTTAAAACATTATATTTTTAAGCAAACGGTTTATTAAGACTTTACCTTATTATTTATTAGGGTATTATAACTATGTTCCAATCAAAATTGGAAAATAAATTAAAGACTAAGTGGAAAGTAAAAAAACGAATACTAATGAATATGCAAATTTCAAAAAGATAATATTCCTCTCGAAAACGAAAATAAAGCGAATCCCGAAGAAAGCCATATCTTTTGGAATCGAATATAAATTCGCGTTGAAGTTATATAAGCCACTGCTTTGTTAAAAGAAATTAATATAAATTTCTTATTTTGGCTTTTTTAGCCCGGCGATAATTAGGTATCTTTGCTATTTCTGTTGTTTTGGAACGAGTATTCTTAATGTTTAGTATTCACCAGGGTTGCAAGCTTAAGTATGAGTTTTGAGTTTGAGTTACAGTTAGCAGATTTGCTAACTCAACTCAATTGAGTTAATCAAACTCAATTAGGTTGAGTTGAGTTAGAGTTATCACTTCTTTGAGTTTAAGTTAACTCAATTGAGTTTGAATTAGCATTTTTACTAACTCAAAGAATTTAAAATAAATATTAAAAATCGGATATTAACGTTTAAATAAATTTAATCTGCCTAAACGTTTTCTTTTAACGTTAATTAACAGTATTCAATACTATTTGGTTTGAAATATTATTATTCGTTGAGATAAATATTTGAGTTTTGAGTTAACTGAAACTCAAACTCAAACTTATTAAGTTGAGTTAAGTTAGAGTTTTAATATCTTTAAGTTTGAGTTAACTCAATTGAGTTTGGGTTAGCACTTTTAGTAACTCAATTAAGTTAACTCAAAACTCAAACTTAATGAGTTTTGAGTTAACTCATTTGCAACCCTGGTATTCAGTGATTTTATCTCGAAAAGCAGGAACCGCTTATATTTAAGAACCGTTAAATCTTTAATTTTATTCAAAGGTTAGGGTATAGAGACAGTAACAAAAGTTAAATTAAATGATTTGGAAAAGGGATTTGGAGGAAAAAGAAGAAGCACCAGCTAAAATTCATGTTATTTCTCTCAATGTTTTGTTTTTCTGCCTTATGCTTATTACTAACAAGGTTGCGAATAAGTTAACTAGCAGTTAACTTATTGAGTTGTTAAAAGTTAATGAGTTTTGAGTTAACTTTACGTTAAGTCAAAACCCAAAGACCTAATTTGATAAATAAAACAATAGCTAAACTTTAAGATTTTAATTTTATCTTATTATTCAAAAAGGTTTATAATACCGTCGTTGTATAATTTTAATTGGTTTTATTTCTTCCGGGCTTTCGTAACCTTTTTAATGTTAAATAAAAATTGATAAATTTTAAATAAAATTTAAAACAAATATCTCAACATCAATATCAACCAGGGTTGGGAATGAGTTAACTGGCTGTTAACTTAATTGAGTTAACTCAAAACTCATTAAGTTTGAGCTACACCCAAAACTCAAACTTGAAGTTATGAGTTTTATTTAATTCAGAGTTAACTCAAAATTTATATGTAAAAAATTTAAAACATATTTAATTTTAAGGCAAGTTTTATTTTAAATTTCAGGGTTGGCAATTTGAGTTTGAGTTAGAGTTAGCAAATTTAACTAACTTATGAGTTTGAGTTGAGTTTGAGTTTTAATATCGTTGAGTTAAACTCAATTGAGTTATTTAGCCGTTGAGTTTGAGTTTACTCAAAACTCATAAGTTATTAACTCAAAACTCAAAGATTAAGTAATTAAATAAAAAGATATTTATTTCTAACTATTTAACCTACTAATCGAACTATTAAAAAGGTTAATAATACGGTACTAACGTTACTTTGACCTTATTTTAATTTTTCGAATTTATATAATTATTTTAAGATCCTAGTAAAATATTATTTATTTTTTTATTCGAATTATTAAGATTTTAAAATAATTATTAAAATTCGAAAAATTAATATAAAGTTAAAATAACGTTAATACCGTATTACTAACATAAAGTTAAAATAACGTTAATACCGTATTACTAACTTTTTTAATAATTTAATTCTAAGGTTAAATAGTTAAAAAGAATATTTTCTTTATTTAAATAATTAATCTTTGAGTTTGAGTTTTAAGGGTAACTCAACTTATGAGTTTGAGTTAGCACTTTTAACTAAATTAATTGAGTTAACTCAAAACTCAAACTCAATGAGTTTTGAGTTAACTCAGAGTTAACTCAATGCCAACCCTGAGATTTTTAATAAACTAAAAAGAACACCTACGTTAATAATAATGACACCATTTTGTTGGATTTGAGGTAAATGCCAAAAGAATATATTCAAAAGGGTTGTAAATCAAACAAACTAAACTAAAATTAAACAAAAAAACAAAAAAGAAATTCGAAAACCCCCAAAACCGTAACTAAAAAAACCGATTAATTTATTTTTCTTTTTCACCTTATTTTTCCTCATTTTCTTCCTCACCTTTTTCTTTAACACTGACCTGCACAAATACCTTTATTTCTTTCGCAGACTTTAATCCCCAATTTTTAAACACAATTAATTGTTTAATAATTTCGGGATTTAATCTTTTTTAAATTTAGAAATAATATAGCTTAATATTAAGAATACCCGTTTTACAGCCGCAAAGGTAGTCGGAATACTTAGGCTAAGTATCGCCAGGCTAGAATTGCCAAAACAAGATATTTATACTAGTTATTTCTCTAGTATACCAAAGAATCTTCTTATTGGAAAAATAATTAGTATTCTACTTAGAAACTAAGATTAAAAAATAAACTTATATGGTTCCCTAAGGTAAGATTTAACTTTGTTATTAATTGGAAGGGACTTTCGATTAATAAAAAAGTCATCCTCATCAGAGTTACCGATAAATCCTTTTTTATCGTTTTGGGTTTCGATTCCACCTTCCCGTTTATCTTTTAACCTGTTAATATTGGTTAGTTATTTAATTTTAAATAAACCGGTTATTTAATAACTTATAATTAATATTTTCTTTTCAAAAATCAATACAATATCGTTATAAATATCGTCGTAAAAATACAAAGATATATCATAAGTTTTAACGGAAATAAAATGCTTTTATTCGTAGATCCAAAATAAGAGCTATTAATATAGCCGTATATTTGCGAATATTGTTATTAGTAATTTTGCGGGGAAAATAAATACTTAATTTACCAACACCAACTTGGATGGCTTTATTAAGACTTTGTAGTATCGGTTTTTGTTGATTATTAATTAGTATTAAATTTAAAAATAATAATGAAAAACTTACCGAATATGGGATTTCCCGTATTTGGTCTTATATTCGTTAGAAATAGCCCGTAGCCTTTTATACAAAGTATGAATATATAATAAAGCCGTTGATATCGTAATCTAATATTCACCTTATAATTTAATACTAGACTTTATAAAAATACCAGAGATCCGCTACAACTGGCTAAGTAAGTACTAGTCAGCATCAAAAGAATAAAGTTTCTGATATTCGGCATATTCGGTATTCTTATAAATATAATTCAACGGGTGCTTTAACTATAAAAACCCGTATTAATCATACTACACGTCGAATTCCAACGGATATAAGAATCTGATTTTAAAATTAATAAAGAATTTGTTTTATTAACGTATAATAATGAAACAAAAGGATCACGAACGGTTAGGAATTTTTGTTTTAAGTTGAGTTACCCTTAAAACTCAAACTCAAAGTCATGAATTTTGAGTTACTTCTCAGTTAACTTGTAACTTAAAAGCAATAAAAACAAATGAAAAACTTTTTATTTAAAAGGTTCTTAACCACGGGATGAATTATTGAAAAGGTTAATAATACGATGTTACGGTTTTTTTAACTTAGTATTAGTTTTTCAAATTTTAAGAATTATTTTTATTTTATTAAATTGAAATAAAAAATGAATAACATTTTATTAAAATTTTAAAATATTTATAAAAATTCGGGAAAGTAAAACAAAATTAAACAGAATTCAATACCGTATTATTAACCTTTTGAATAATAAATCTAATATGTCAAATAGTTCAAAACAAGGTTTTCTTTTATTTAAGTAATTAATCTTTGAGTTTTGAGTTAACCCAAACTCAACGGCCAAATAACTCAATTGAGTTTAACTCAGCGATATTAAAACTCAAATTCAACTCAAACTCATGAGTTATTTAAAAATGCTAACCCTAACTCAAACTCAAATTGCCAACCCTGCCGTTAAGCGATAGTAAAATAATATTAATATAACGTTGAAGTTCGAGCTTTCTTTTTTGTTATTTAATACGTATTCTTTTAAAATTACCTAAACGGTAATATTAATAATATAGGAAACACAGCGGATATTATACCAAAACGTTAATAACGTTTCGTCGGTATATCGAGCTTTGAAAGACTCGAGAAACGTATTATTATTCCGTGCGTTATCCCGAGTAATATTAAAAAATAAATTAGTTAAGTAAACAAATTAAAAATCCCAAAAATAATATACTTTATAATATTATTTAATTTCGAAAGCTCGGCATATAAAGTTAACGATCTTTCGAAATTGTTGAAAATATTAAACCCGGTATACCTCTCGTTGATAGGATCGAAACTAATTAATTTATAAATTAAATTAAAATCGGAATCGATAAAATAAAATAATACTACCTCAATAGGCTAGCCATATTATTCTTAGATATCTAAACGTCGATAACTAAGAAAGAAATCCTATAATTTTGGTATTTGTATATAAGTCGTTGTTAAAACAAGAAGGGACTAATTGAAAGTGAAATTTAAAATTATTTTAATATTTTTTGGATTAAATATTAGGATATGCCTTTAAAAATAAAAAGAATATTAGTAAGATAATATTATTAAATAAAACCGGCATTTAAAAACTGTGAGGCTTATTCCCTAGGTATAGGTCATTAGAAGAGTGGTGTAAAAGCATAAGTATTTACTAGTCTAGTGCCAGCATGGCGGAATCTATGTAGGTCTGCCAAAGGCAGAGCCTACCGGCTAGCAGGCTGCCAAGGCTGCCAAGCCGTTGGTAGGGGTGCCAGTCCTCTGGCTGGCACAGCCTAACAAAAACGACTCACGGTTTTAAATAACGTGATAAATTTATTAATAATTTCGAATCTAAAAGCTTAAAGGGTACAATGTCGACCACAGGGTTGGCAATTTGAGTTTGAGTTTTAAGTTTAAGTTTGAGTTAACTCAAACTCAATGAGTTGAGTTGAGTGAAAGTTTTGATATCGTTGAGTTTAAGTTTTAGGGGTAACTCAACTCAATAAGTTTGAGTTAGCACCTTTACTAACTCAAAGATTTTAAAATAAATACTAAAAAATGAATATCAACGAAAGAATAAAGTTTTTTAAGCCAATCATTTTATTTCAAGGTTAAACAACGTTATACCCCACTATTTAGTCTATATTTCATTTATTGGTTGAAATAAAAATTCAAGTTTTAAGTTAACTCAAGACTTAACTCAAACTTATTAAGTTGAGTTAAGTCTGAATCACAAATTCTTTAAGTTAACTCAATTGAGTTATTTAGGCCTTGAGTTTTAAGTTAAACTCAATTGAGTTTTTAAAAGTGATAACTCTAACTTATTGAGTTGAGTTACCCCTAAAACTCGAACTCAATTCAATGAGTTTGATTTAACTCTAAGTTAACTCAAAACGCAAAACCTAATTAGTTAAATAAAAGATATATTACTTTTTCAAATAGTTAACCAACTATATAAGTCATTAAAAAGGTTAATATCACCGTAAGCAGGTTATTTTGGTTTAATCTTAGTATTTCGAATTTTTATAATTATATTTATTTTGATAATATCAAATTGAAAATTATGTTATTTTATCAAAATCTTAGAATAAATATATAAATTCGAAGAATCCATGTTTAAGTAAAGTAACGTTGATATTATGTTATTAACCTTTTTAATAATTTATTTAGCTAATTACTTATTTAAAAAGAAATATTCTTTTATTTAAATAATTAATCCTTGAGTTTTGAGTTAACTCAAACTCAAAGAAGTCAAAACTCAAACTCAACTCAACTCAATTGAGTTATTGAGTTAATTAACTTAATTGAGTTAAGTTAGCAAATCTGCTAACTGCAACTCAAACTCAAACTCAAAACTCAAACTCAAGCTTGTAACCCTGACTGATAAGAGGATTTAATAATTTATTGTTAAATTTGTTAGAATTCAATCTAGGTTAGATTATTTCCGTGCGAGGGCGTTTTCTACTAGCTAAATCGATAATATTCGTATTCGAATCAATATCCGATCCTAATAATATTCAATTGTTTTTCCGTACTAGCATAGCTCTTATTTTCTTTTATAACGGCAGTTATATTAGCCGGCCCGTAGCTAATAACTATTTCGTTAACTCCCCGTAGCTTATTAATAAGCTTTTCGATATTTTTCGCCGTAGCTAGCGGGTTCCCATCGTCCAGGGTCCCCCGTAGCTCCGGTTGCATGCTTTTTAATAATAAGCAATAGCAAATAATATATACCACCGTCTCCGGAGCTTTACCACAGCGGCATAATGGCAAATAAATCCCAAAAGCCTTCGTTTTCCATAAAAACCCCAATAACCCGATCCTCCCCGAACCGGTTACCCTTTAAAATAAAGTCCGGGACGGATTCGGAAATATTATAATTATAAAGCGGGAGTTTTAATTTTCGTAAATTTAATTTTTAACTTTATATAAATCTAAAACAAAATTTAAAAAAGCTTAATAAATAATAAAAACATGAATTTCCGAAGATATGGTTTTGTTATAAAAAGATCAAAGGATATTTTTAAAAATCGTAAATTTAATTTCGAATTTATTATAAGTTTGAAGCAAAATTAAAAAAACTTAATAAATAATAAAAATATTAGTATCCGAAAAAAGAAGTTTATTATTTAAAAACAAAAATCCAAACATTTTGTAAAAAATAAAGTTATTTAGTCGGAAGTTTAATATTTATAAATTTAACCTAAAGCTTTACACAAATTCAAAGCAAAATTTAGAATAGCTTGTTAAATAATATAAATATAGATATCCGAAGTAAAGGGACTATTAATTATTTAAAATAATTCTAATATCGGTAGACTTAGGCTATTCAATTAACCTTTAGAATTAGCATAACACGAGAAAGAAATTTAAATTAAATATTAATTCAAAAAAATATTACGCTAAATTTGAGATTTGTTTTAGAAAGAAATTGAAATATTAAAATAAATATTTTTTTAAGGTTTAGAGATGAGAAGAATATTAATCGTTAATTCAATTTTGATTATTATAAAAATACGAAAAAGAATTATTAAAATTATTAAATCTGACTAAGAAATCTTTTTTTGAAATTAATGCGTATGAGTTTTGAGTTAATAGCTTATGAGTTTTAAGAAGGATTGCCATTTAGTCAGACTACTAGTTAACTACAACTAACTAACTACATGTAGTTTTCAAATTTGCGGACTAAAACTACGTAGTTTGAGTTAGTTAGTTAATGAACTAGAAACTACAAAATATAACTTATTTAATATTATGTTTATTAATTACCAGGGTTGGCAATGAGTTAACTCAAACTCAAAGAATTTCTGCTTCAAACTCAACTCAACTCAATAAGTTTGAGTTAACTCTTAAGTTAACTCAAAACTCAAATACTTATTTCGATGAACATAAATATTTAAACGTAAATAACAACGGATAACGTTATTTAACGTTAAATAAAACGATTAATTTATCAACTTTTGTTTTAAAAGTTATTGTTCGATTTTGAATATTTATTTTAAAATTTTTGAGTTAGTAAAAGTGTTAACTCAAACTCATATGAGTTAACTCAAACTCAACGATATTAAAACTCAAACTCATGAGTTAGTTGAATTTGCTAACTTTAACTCAAAACTCAAACTCACATTGCCAACCCTGTTAATTACATAATTATAATAACAACTAATTCATATTCAAATAATAAAATAGCTTATTGGCTTTATTTTAAAATCAATATTCCAATTTGAATAATTAATTTTAAATATGTGTAGTTAGTCCGAAGCTTGACTAAAACTACAGTAGTTAGTTAGAGCCCGGATTAACTACATGTAGTTCAGCTAAAAACTAAAACTACAAAATTAATTAGCAGCCGTAGTTTTAAAATTATAACGGCTAAATAACTTAATTGAGTTTAACTCAAAGAAGTCAAAACTTAAACTAAACTTAATTCAATTAAGTTAGTAAGTTAATTAACTTGATTGAGTTGAGTTAGTAAAACGTGCTAACTATAACTTAAACTTATGAGTTTGAGTTTTGAGTTAACTTAAAACTTAAACTCAAATTGCCAACCTTGCTAAAAATATGTTAAATCCGGAAACCGTTAAATAATTAATTTTGTTAAAAAGTTAAGGATTAAAATCTGCAAAAGAAATAAGGGACTTTATATAATTTGGTGTTAAAGAAGAAGGTGAGGAAGGTGAAGGAGAAAGCGAAGAAGATAAATAAAATTAATCGGGGTTTTTTAGCCACGGTTTTAGGTTTTTCGAATTTCCTTTTGTTTTTTTAGGGTTTTTGTTTGATTTTAGTCTAGTTCGCTTGATTTATATTCCACTTAATGTATTTTTTATTCAAACTGACGTTAAGTATAATAGAATAATGTTGTTATTGTAAACCTAACTATTTAATTTAAATTCTAATTTACTTCAATACTGAATTGATTTTTTACCTGTAAGGTTTGAGTTGGTTTTGAGTTAATTTAAAATATATGCGTTGAGTTTAAGTTTTAGGGGTAATTTAATTCAATGAGTTTGACTTTTGGGGGTAATTTAACTTAATGCGGTTAAGTTAAATTAATTGAATAAATTGGCAGTTAACCCATTCTCAACCCTGACTGCAAAATTTGAAATATTTCAACCCGAAAAAAATATCATTTTGTTTATAATCGAGGAGATTTTGCTTAGAATTATATAGGCACGAGTATTTATTTGAATTAATACTTGCTATGTTTTTTTTACCGTAGTAAAATAAATCCCCAATCCGAAATATATACAGTTTTCCGAACTAAATACGTATTCTATAAGTATCAGGGTTGCAAATAAATTGAATGGCAGTTAACTCAATTGAGATCTTAAAAGGGATAATTCTAACTCATTGAGTTGAGTTACCCCCAAAGCTCAAACTTGTTAGGCTGTGCCAGCCCACTGGCGGGCACACCTACCAACGGCTTGGCAGCCTTGGCAGCCTGCCAGCCGGCAGGCTCTGCCTTTGGCAGACCTACATAGATTCTGCCATGCTGGCACTAGACTAGTGAATACTTATGCTTCTACACCACTCTCTTGTTGACCCATACCTGGGGATTGAGCCTCACAAAACTCAACTAACAGGTTTTGAGTTAACTCGGAGTTAAGTCAAAACTCATATATAAAAAGATTAAAATAAATTTAGTAATAAGCTAGATAAATTCTAATGAATTAAAAACTAAATTAAATAGCTACGTTAATAATAAAAACACCATTCTATTGAATTTGAGGTTAATTATAAGCGAGTGTATTAAGTTGGATATAAATCAAACAAAGTAAACTAAAATTCAACAAAAAGAACGAAGGAAAATTCGAAAACCCTCAAACCGTGACTGAAAACCCCGAATAACTTTATTTTTCTTTTTTACCATTTTCTCTTTCTTTTTCCTCACTTTCTTTTTTTAATACCGGCCTATATAAAATCTTCTATTTTTTGCAGATTTTAATCCTTAATCTTTTAACAAAATTAATTATTTGATAATTTCGGGATTTAATTTATTTTTAGATTTGAAAATAATATAGCTCGATATTAAGAATACCCGTTTTATAGCCGTAAAAGTAGCCGGAATACCTAAGTATTACGGGGCTAAAATTGCTAAAACAAGGTATTTATATTAGCTATTCTTTTCATATACCAATAGGTTTTTTTATTAAAGTATAAATTAGTAAATTAAATTAAAAATAAAATTAAAGAAATAAACTTACTTTTAATTTAACCAGGGCTGGCAATGAGTTAACCCAAATCTAGTTTGAGTTTTGAGTTAACTCAAATTTAACGGCTAAATAACTCAATTGAGTTCAACTCAAAGAAGTAAAAACTGAAACTCAACTCAACTCAATTGAGTTAGTGAGTTACTTAACTGAATTGAGTTGTGTTAATAAGAAATACTAACTTTAACTCAAACTTAAATTGCCAACCCTGAATCTAGCTAATAGTTCCTTAAGGTAAAATTTAATTTTATTATTAATTCGAAATAATTTTCGATTAATAAAAAAGTTATTTTTATTAAAATTATCAATAAATTCTTTTTTTATCGTTTTATATTTAGATTCCACCTTCTTGGTGGTCTTTTAATTTATTCATATTTATTAGGCATTTAATCTAAAATAAAAGTTTTATTTATTAATTTATAATTAATAATTTTGTTTCGAAAATTAATATAGTATTACTAAAAATATCGTCGTAAAGATACAAAAATGTATTCGAGCAGAAATATAATATTTTTATTCGGAAATCCAAAAAAAATAACTATTAATATAGCCGAATATTTGCGAATATTATTATCGGTAATTTTCTGTAAAAAAATAAAAACTTAATTTACTAATTCCAATTTGGATGGCTTTATTAGGACTTTATAATATTGGTTTTTATTAATTTTTAATTAATATTAAATTCAACCGTAAAATAACAATAATAAATTTACCAAAAAAGGGATTTCCCGTTTTTGGGTTTTATATTCGTTAAAAATAACCCGTAGCCTTTTATATAAAATATGAATATCAGGGTTGCAAGCTTGAGTTTGAGTTAGAGTTAGCAAATCTGCTAACTCAACTCGAAACTCAAACATAGTTATTATTTTTTAAAAGAATTTAAATAATTATTTAAAAAAAATAGTTCTTTATTAATATTAAAGTTTTTAATAGTACTTATTTATTATATTTAAGGTTAAATTAACAAATCTAATTAGTTTAGTTTTATAAATTCAATAAAAAGATATTAATTTGTAAAGCTTTTAAATTCTTATATTTAAATATAATATTTTCACTTCGGATAAATATTACTCTATCAATATTCGAGTTTTAAATTTAATTATTTTGTACTAAGTTAACGCATAAGGTTCAATCCTTAAATACGGTTTCTCCGCTCTAACAATTTATTTAAATAAAAAGATATCGATATTTTAATATTTTAGATTTTATATGTTTAATTTTATATTTTAACTTTCAATCAAAATTCTTCAACCAATATTAAAGTTTTAATTTCGTTTCTCTATATTATGATAATATTAAAGGTTAAATGAACCAATCTAGTTCCTCCGGCTTTACAACTAATTGGATTAAAAAAATATAAATTCAAAAACTATTCGAGTTCTACAATCTAACTATTCAAAGTTAACTTCGAAAAAGTATTTCTTTACGAGCGCTACATATTTTAATATCCCTTTTTCATATCCTATATCCTTTTTAGGTTGGAATACTAATTATTGCCCTTCCGGCTAAATAACTAATTTAAATAAAAAAATATTAATTTATTATTAATTTTGTTTTATTTTTTAAAAAATCTTTCGGGGTAAATTCGAATCGATACCAAGAGGAGACGCGTCACCCATCCTATCCGGTCAGGGTTGCCATTTAGTCAAACTACTAGTTAACTACAATTAACTAACTACAAACTACATGTAGTCTGTAGTTAGTTTAACTACATGTAGTTTTTAAAATCACGGACTAAAACTACGTAGTCTTAGTTAGTTAGTTAACTACAAACTACAAAATAAAACTTATTTAATATCAAGTTAATTAATTATTAAATCATAATAATAATTAATTTATAATTAAAAAGATAATATAGCTTATTAGGTTTATTTTTAAAATTAATCCTTAAATTTTAATAATTATTTAAAGTAAGGTGTAGTTAGTCCGAACCTTGACTAAAACTACTGTAATTAGTCCGAGGCTTGACTAAAACTACATGAGTTAGTTAGGGTGCGGACTAACTACATGTAGTTTAGTTAAAAACTAACTACAAACTAAAACTACAAAACTAATTAGCAGCCCTGTATCCGGTAGTTGTTCCCAACGAATAAAAACGTTATCTTTAATTTTTTAAGAAAGGATTATGGGTAGCTTGCGTCACCCATCCCACGCGGTAGTTGTTAATAGCGAATAAAAGTATTATTTTTAATTTTTGGATAATTTGAAATCAATATTACTTAATAACGGCGCCGAATTAATATAATGTCCGGTTCCTAATTCCGGATTTTATTGGATATTAAAAGAATATAATTCCTAACTAAAATTCGATTCTTTTTTCACTATTAATAATGTGTACCATCATTGTTTAATTTATATCTTATGGTTTTATGTGTTTATGTTTTTATAGTAGGATTCTTCCTGCATTTTTGTTTTTTATAGTGGGATTTATCCTATATTTATGTTTTGATGGTAAAATTTATCTTATACTTTATACTTTTACTTTTATATTGGGACTTCTACCCCTCCAAAAAATATTTGTTTTGTTTTTTGTTTTTTGTTTTTTTAATATGGATTCTGATTATTTAGAATCAGATTTAGCTTCCGCCTCTACCTCCTAATCTTAATTTACATCTTTTTTCTTTTTTTCCCTCCTAAACCACCTTTTTTATTTTTAAAATATGCAAACGATAAAGAAAACTAGCCTGATTTTCGGTTGCTACTAGTAAAAGAATCCTAAATTTATGTTATTAAAAATGGGCTTTTTACTGCATTTTTGAAGCTTATCGACCCTTCGGGAAAACGGAAAATGCTGCTATAATGTATATTGTAAGTCTTTTTTGGTTTTTTTGTTTTTATTAATTTAAATTTATATTAATTAATTTTTAGATGTAGTTCTTAGTTAACCTTTAAAGTTAAAAGCTTTAGAGGATTTAATAGTAGTCGGTATTACGAAAATATATATTTTGACGTTATTTATAATAAAGCAAAGTATAAAACAAAAATATAAAGTAAGTTTTATTTAATTTTAAAGATATTAGAATTTTTATTAATTTTTGAATATTTCTTTAGGATCCGATGCTTAGTTAAATTCGAATATTTTCCATTTAGCTACCAAAAAACGACCTCGTGCGCAAATGATATAAACTAGGTTCGATTTTGACGAATTTAACAACAAATTATTGAATTCTTTTATCGACAATAATTTACTTTTTAAGCCTTTGGATACGAAATTATTCACAAATTTATTATGTGATTTAAAACCGAAAGTTCTTTTAATACCGGTTTTATTTAATAATAATATTTTATTAATATTGTTTTATTTTTAAAGGGATATCCTAATATTTAACCGAGCGAATATGAATTGATTTTAAATTTAATTTTCGATAAGTCTTTTTTAATAACGACTTATATGCGAATACTAAAATTATGGGAAATTCTTCCTTAGTTATCGATGTATGGATATCCAATAATAATATAGCCTATTTAAGTATTATTGTTTTTTTATCGATCCTGATTTTAACTTAATTTATAAGTTAATCGGTTTCGATCTTATTAACGAGAAATGTACCGGGTTTAATATTTTTAACGAATTCGAAAGATTGTTGATTTTGTATCCCGAGCGTTCGGGATTAAATAATATTATAATATATGTTATTTATTATTATTATTTTGTTTATTTAGTTATTTAATTAATCTATTTTTAGTATTACTCGGGATAACGTACGGAATAATAATACGCTTTTCGTTTTTTAAAGCTCGATATACCGACGAAACGTTGTTAACGTTTTATAACGATATCCGTTGCGTTTTTTATATTATTAATATCACCGTTTAGGTAATATTAAAAAAAATACGTATTGCATAAAGAAAAAAAGAGCTCAAACTTCAACGTTATATTAATCTTATTTTATTACTACTTAACGGTGATTAGGTTTTTCAATTCAAACTAAATTCCAATTTTAATAGTAAGTTCTTTATTTACTCGTTTTATTTAATTTTAAATTAATTAATTAATAGTTAAATAAACTTAATAAACCGAGTTCGTCGAATTATAGTTTTAATTAAGTATACTGGCGAGATATATAAGTTATTGCTAGACGGCATCGTAAAAGCCAAAGAAGAAGGTCATTTGGCAGAGAATTTTGGTAAAACAAAAATTCCCAACGGTTCGTTATTTCTTTTTGTTTAATCAAACAAGTTTTTACTAATTTTAATATTAGATTTTTATATCCGTTGGAATTCGATTTATAATATGATTGATACGGTTTTTTATTTGAAGTACCCGTTAAATTATATTTATAAGAATACCGAATATGCCGAATATTAGAAATTTATTTTGTTAATGTGAACTAATATTTATTTAGCTAGTTGTACCGGGTTTTTGGTGTTTTTTGTAAGACTTAGTATTAAATTATAAGGTGAATATTATATTACGATATTAACGGCTTTATTATATATTTATATTTTATATAAAAAGCTGCGGGCTATTTTTGACGAATATAAAAAACCAAAATACGGGAAATCTTATATTTAGTAAGTTTTTTATTATTGTTTTTAAATTTAATATTAGTTAGAAATTAATAGAAACCGATACTAAAAAGTTTTAATAAAGCTATCCAAATTGGAGTCGGTAAATTAGGTTTTTATTTTCTACGGCAAGTTACCGATAATAATACTCGCAAATATACGGCTATATTAATAGCTATTATTTTGGATCTACGAATAAAAATAGCACATTTCCGCCCGGATATGCTTTCATATTTTTACGACGATGTTCTTGACGATATTATGCTGATTTTCGAAGACAAATATTGATTACAAGTTGTTAAATAAACGTTTTATGAAAAATTAAATAATTAATTAATATTAAAAAATTAAAAGACTACCGAGAAGGGGAAATCGAAACCTAAGACGATAAAGAAGAATTTGTTAATAATTCTGATAAGGATAAGTTTTTTATTAATCGAAGATTTATTCGAGTTAATAACGAAGTTAAATCTTACTTTAGGGAACTATTAGCAAAAGTAGAAGTAAGTTTATTTTTTACTATTATTTTTAATTTAAATAATATACTAATTTATAATTTAATGAGCAGACTTATTGGTATATTGAAAAATAACTAATATAAATACCTTATTTTGGCAATTTTAGCCCGGTAATATTTGGGTATTCTGGCTATTTTTGCGGCTATAGAACGGGTATTCTTAACATCGAGTTATATTATTTCTAAATCTAAAAATAAATTAAATCCCAAAATTGTGAAATAGTTAACTTTGTTAAAAACTTAGGGATTAAAATCTGCAAAAGAAATAAAGGACTCTATGCAGGTCGGTATTAAAGAAAAAGGTGAGGAAGAAAATGGAGAAGAAGGTGAAAAAAATAAAGTTATTCGGGTTTTCTTTAGTTACGGTTTTAGGTTTTTCGAATTTTTCGTTTCTTTGTTTTTGTTTAATTTTAGTTCAGTTTGCTTAATTTATATCTAACTTAATACATTTCTTACAAATTAACCTTAAATCCAATAAAATAGTATTGATATTATTAGCGTAGCTATTTTATTTATTTTTTAATTTATTAACATAATATTTACCTTAATGTTAAATTTATTTTAATTTTTTTACGTATAAGTTTTGAGTTAACTCAGCGTCAATTTGAATTTATCAAGTTAAGTTTGAGTTCTAGGGGTAACTTAAATTAATAAGTTTCAGTTTTAAGAGTAACTTAATTTAATAAGTTAGAGTTATTACTTTTAAAAACTTAATTAAGTTAACTCAAAACTCAAACTTAATAAGTTTTGAGTTAACTCAACTGAGTTAACTGCCAATTAACTCATTTGCAACCCTGATGAATATATATTAAAGCCGTTCATAACGTAATATAATAACCGCTTTATAATTTAATACTAAGCTTCATAAATTTACTAAGAATCCGGTGTAGCTAGCTAAATAAATACTAATTAACATAAAAAAAGATTTCCTAATATTCGGCATATTCGGTATTTTTATAAATATAATTTGACAGGTATTTCAACTAAATAACCGTATTATTTATATTACGAATCCAACTTTAACGGATATAAAAATATAATTTGTAAATTAAAATTAATTTTATTGAACAAAAAAAAGGTAGTAAACCGTTAAAAGTTTTTATTTTAGCAAAGTCCTATACCAATTTACTTTTTTTGGCTTTTGCGATACCGTTTAAAAATAACTTATATATCTCGCCGGTATACTTAATTAAATTTTCAATTCGACGAACCTAGTTGATTAATTTTATTCAATTATTAATTAAGAAATTTAAAAATAAATAAAACAAATAAATAAAAAACTTACTATTAAAAGTCAAATTTGGTTTAAGATCAAAAAACTAATCACCGTTCGATAATAGTAATATCATATTAATATAACGTTGAAGTTCGAGCTCTTCCTTTTCGTTATTTAGTACGTATTCTTTTTTTAAAAAATACCTAAATAGTAATATTAATAACATAAAAAACGCAGCGGATATTGTTATAAAACGTTAATAACGTCTCGTCGGTATATCGAGCTTTAAAAAGCTCGAAAAACGTGTTATTATTCCGGACGTTATCCCGAATAATACTATAAATAAATTAATTAAATATCCACATAAACAAAAAATAATCATAAGAAATATACCTTATAATATTATTTAATCTCGAAAATTCGTGATATAAAATTAACGATTTTTCGACTTTATTAAAAATATCAAACATAGTATATTTGTTATTAATAAGATTAAAACCGATTAACTTATAAATTAAAATAAAATTTATAAAATAAATGATAATATTTTAATAAGCTATATTATTATTAGCAGGGTTGCTAATTAGTTTTATAGTTTTAGTTTATAGTTTGTTTTTAACTAAATTATATATAGTTAGTCCGGGCTCCAACTAATTATTGTAGTTTTAGTCAAGCTTCGGACTAACTACAATAGTTTAGTCAGGCTCGGACTAATCACACTTATTTTAAAATAATTATCAAAATTCGAATATTAATTTAAAAAAGTAAGCGTAATAAGCTGTTTGATTTATTTGTTTATAATTTAATTAATGATATAATTATCTCACTTCGAATAATATTATTAAATAAGTTGTTTTTTGTTGTTTGTAGTTAATTAACTAACTAAAACTACGTAGTTTTAGTCCGGATGTCTTTTAAAACTACATATATTTAAATTAATTGTAAATTATATATAGTTCGTAGTTCGTTAATTATAGTTCATTAATAATTTAACTAAACGGTAACCCTAATTATCAAATATTTATACGTCGATAATTAAGGAAAATCTTTCCTATAATTTTAGTATTCGAATATAAATTATTATTCAGAAAAGGGATTAATCTAAAATTAAATTTAAAATCGATTTAACATTCGCTCGGTTAAATATTAAAACATTTTTTAAAAATAAGAAAATATTAATAAAATAGTATTGTTAAATAAAACCGAAATTTAAAAGAAGTTACAGTTTTGAATAAAATAATAAATTTATGAAACATTTTGTATCTAAAAGCTTAAAAATAAATTATCATCCATAAAAGAAATAAAACAATTTATTATTCAATTCGTTAAAATCGAACCCGATTTATATCGTTTGCGTACGAGGTCGTTCTTTAGTAATTAAATCAAAAATATTCGACTTTAACTAAATATCGCATCTTAAAGAATATTTAAAAATTAATATAAATTCTAATATCTTTAGAGTTAAATAAAACTTATTTTATATTTTCATTTTATCCGTTGCCTTATTATAAAACACGTTAAAATATATATTTTCGTACTACTAAATATTATGAAATCTTTTAAAGTTTTTAATTTTAGCGATTAACTAAAAATTATATTTCAAAATTAATTAATATTCATTTGAATTAATAAAAACAAAAAACGAAAAGAACTTATAATATATTGTTAGGCTGTGCTAGCCAGGGGACTGGCACCCCTGCCAACGGCTTGGCAGCCTTGGCAGCCTATTAGCCGGCAGGCGCTGCTTTTGGCAGACTTATATAAATTGTGAGGCTCAATCCCCAGGTATGGGTCAACAAGAAAGTAGTGTAGAAGCATAAGTATTCACTAGTCTAGTGCCAGCCTGGCAGAATCTATGTAGGTCTGCCAAAGGCAGAGCCTGCCGGCGGGCACACCTGCCAAGGCTGCTAAGCCGTTGGTAGGTGTGCCCGCCAGTGGGCTGGCACAGCCTAACATAAATTCCGCCACGCTGGCGTTAGATTAGTAAATACTTATGCTTTTATATTATTTTTTTTTTAATGACTTATACCGAGGGAATAAGCTTTATATATATATTATAGTAATATTTCCCGTTTTTCCGAAGGGTTAATAAGCTTTAAAATTGTAGTAAAACGGTTATATTTAATAATATAAATTTGGGATGTTTTTATTAATAAGGACCGAAGATTAGGCAGGTTTTTTTCGTTTATATATTTTAAAAATAAAAAAAGTGGTTTAGGAGGGAAAAAAAAGTATAGATTAGGGTAAAGAGGTAAAGGCGGAAGCTAAGTTTAATTTTAAATAATTAGAATTTATATTAAAAAAACAATAACCAAAAATTAAAACAAATATTTTTATAAAAAAGGAAAAAGTCCTAATATAAAAATAAAATTATAAAATACAAAACTATAAAATATAAATTAAATAATAATAATTAGGGTTATTAGTTAAATTTAAAGTTTTTAAGTGAAGTTTAAGTCCGGAAATTTGCTAATTTTGTATAATTAGTAATTAGTTTAAATTTATATTTTTATTAATCAAAATTAATTTAATTTAATAAAGTTTATTATAAAATTAATTGTTAAGTAATTAGAAAATAACTTTTAATTGTATTTTTTAATTGTTTTTATTTTATTATAAATATTATTTTGAAAAAGTATAAATAATAAAAATAATCTTTCTACGATTAATTAGTTTTTATTTGAATTTTTTTAATTTATAAGCTAAATCTAGCTTGTTTTAATATTAAAAAATTTATTTTTATATATTAATTCGTAATAATAATAAATAAATTATTAATTTTAATAATTATACTAAGTTCTTATTTAAAATGGCAAAAGTTATTATTAGTTATTAAAAAAATTAATAAAAGTTTTACATAAAATAAACAAAAAATTAAAAGAATATTTTGTTTTAATATTAAATTTAAAGTTAATAGTTAGTATTATAAATAAGTTTTATTAGCAAAATTAAATTTGAGTCTGGAATTCAGTAATTATAAATCAGTTTAAGTTCGAAAATTAGCTAATTTTACTTATTTTAAGTAAATTTAATAATATAAATAGGTTAAGTTAACTTTACTTGAATAAGTAATTAATTTACTTTTTTCGCAGCTTTAATAATAATATATATTATTAATAATTAAAAAAAACCGAATATTAGTTAGGAATTTTATTCTTTTAATATCTAATAAGATCCGGAACTAGGGACCGGATTTTACATTAATTCCCCGTAGTTTTTAGCTAATATTTTAATTTTAAAATATTTAAAAATTAAAAAATAATACTTTAATTCGCTATTAATAACTACCGCGTAGGATAAATAACGCAAGTTATTTTTATTTTTATCCAGAAAATTAAAAATAATAATTTTATTTGTTAGGAATAATTATTAAATAAAACAAATAACGTAAGTTATTTGTATCGTTTAACCAGGGTTGGGAAGGGGTTAACTGCCAGTTAACTCAATTGAGTTAACTCAAAACTCATTAAGTTTGAGTTTTGAGTTAACTCAGTGAGTTATTAAAAAGTAATAACTCAAACTCAATGAGTTGAGTTACCCCCAAAACTCAAACTCAACTCATGAGTTTTGAGTTAACTCAGAGTTAACTCAAACTCAAAGATAATAAAGAATAATTAAAAGATAATTTATTTTAAAGTATTTAAGCTACGGGATGAGGTAACAAAGAAGTTAATATTACGATATTAACGTTACTTTAATTTTCTTTTAATATTTCGAATTTTTATAATTATTTTAAAATCTTAAGAAAATATCATTTATTTTTTACTTAAATATAATAGAATAAAAATAATTATAAAAATTCAAAAAGCTAATATCAACCTATAATAACGGTAGTACCTTATCATTAACTTTTTGAATAATTTAATTAAGAGGTTAGATATGAAAAAATAAATACTTTTCTATTTAAATAATTAATCTTTGAGTTTTGAGTTAATAACTCATGAGTTTTGAGCTAACTCAAACTCAACGGTTTAATAACTCAATTGAGTTTAACTCAACGATATTAAAACTCAAACTCAACTCAACTCATTGAGTTAGTTAAATTTGCTAACTTTAACTCAAACTCATGAGTTTGAGTTATGAGTTAACTCAAAACTCAAACTCAAATTGCCAACCCTGACAATAAATAAATATTATTAAAAATCTTAATATTAATAAAAAATATTTGTTTAAAATAATTATTTAAAATCTTTAAAAATAATAATTATGTTCAAGTTTTAAATTGAATAAGTTATTAACTTGATCAAGTTTGATTAAAAAAAAGGGAAACTTGAACTTAACTCAACTTGATTGGGTTATTAAGTTAATCGACTTAATTGAGTTAAGTAAGCAAATCTGCTAACTTTAACTTAAACTCAATGAGTTAACTCAAGCTCAGACTCAAAACTCAAACTGAAGCTTGCAACCCTGTTTATAAATTATAAGAATTTGTTTCATCTCAACTATTTAACTATTTAGTAATCTAAAGTTTAAGTTATTAATATTTCAATATTTTGTGAAAATAATCCATTTACGGTGCCCCCGAAGCTCGAACTTGATTTAATTTCATTAAATTAATCAATTAATAATTTTATTCACTAAAGGTACTCAAAACACTAATTATAACTCAATTAATTTGAACTTAAAATTACAACTTAAACTCAAATTGCCAACCCTAACTAATTAATATTTTTTTAAAAATCAAGGTTAGGAAGCTCACTCTAAGTTAATTTAACACTTATTAAGTTTAAACTTTGAGTCAATTTGATTCAGTTAATAACAGAAACAAATACTTATGAGTTAAGTTTACCTTAAAACTCAAACTTAAATTTATAAGTTTTGAGTTAATTCCGAGTTAACTCATAACTCCAAAAGAAATAAAAAAAAACAAATACAAAGCTATTTATTTCTAAGAATTTAAGCAACGGTATAAACTATTAAAAAGGCTAATACTAAAGTGTAAGCGTTATTTCAAGTTAGTACTTAATCTTCGAATTGTTATAATCAGGGTTGGGAATAAGTTAACTCAAAACTCATTGAGTTTGAGTTTTGAGTTAATTTAATTGAGTTAGTAAAAGTGCTAACTTAAACTTAATGAGTTGAGTTACCCTTAAAACTCAAACTTAATTTAATGAGTTTGAGTTAACTCTGAGTTAACTCATAACTTAAGAACTAAATTAAAATAATTAAAAAGGCATTAATTTATAAGATATTAACGCGGATTATTTAAATTAAAATAGTTAATAATAACGTAATAGTGATATTTTAATTTTATTAATTTCTTCGAGCTTATATAAATATTTTAAATATTTAATAAAATTAAATAAAATTTCATTAATATTTTAAACAAATGTTTAAGCATTAATATTAACGATAAATAAAAGGTTTTGACGGGAAAGCGTTTTTAATTTAATTAACCTTTATTTAATTAAAACCAAGAAACCAATTTATTTTAATTAGTTTATTACTTAATATCCACTTTTTTGAATTTTTGAGTTAACTTGAAACTAAACCGAGTTAACTTAATTGAGTTATACCCAAGACATAAACTCAAATTGCCAACCCTGATTTTAACTTTAAAATAAAATTATTTAATTAATATTAAAGTTTTTAATTTTATTCTTCTGTATTATTATTATATTAAAGGTTAAATTAACAAATCTAATTCCCACGGACTTATTATTAATTTAATTAAAATTGTTTTTAAAGAAATATACGAATTTTATAATTTAATATTTCGAATTTAATTTCGGATAAATATTTTTTTACGAATTCCAAATATTTGAATATATTTCTTTTATATTTTATATTTATTTAAGGTTAAAATACTAGCTTTTATTCTTCCGGCTAAATAACTAATTTAAATAAAAAATTTATTAATTTATTATTAACTTAAAATTTTTTTTTCGTAGAAATACTAAAACCACCCGTAACTTCACGAATCGTCCTTTTTAAGGGTTATTATTATTTTTATTTAAACCGCGACGTGCGATTCCCTAAAAATCCACCGCCGTATTATTACCGAACCGCCGGCGTATCGCTATAAAAACGCCGATAATTATTAACGGTAAACGGGGCGGATTCGAGCAAAATTTTTATTATTTATTATCGTAAATTAGCGCTTACGGCCCGGTATAAAACTTAGCTCGTAACGACGACGATACGTATAATTTACGGGAAATTTACGAACGGAAAATTAAAAAATTAATTAACAAAATTAATAATTTACTCCTTATTTCCGTACGGGAGCGTATCGAATCCCTCCTTAACGATATTATAATAATAAAAACTTAGTTTTATACCCTTAATAACCCCCGATACCCCCCGAATTATTAATAATACTTTTATAACCCGAGCCGATCTTAACGCGATTTTTATAAAAATCTAAATTATTACCGATAACTAGGCTACGGTAATAACGGCGGCTATAACGGCAACGGCGCTATTAAAGCCTAAGATTTAAGTTTCCGTAGCTGCCGGCTAAACGGCGGCGGGACCGGCTTTACGCGGCGGTAATTAATAATAAACGATTATTATTTTATAACGCCGCGGTAAAAAGGTCGTAATACGCGGTAATACCGGATACGATTATATTTAACGGATATTAACCTAAATTATAAAACCCGTAAATAAAACGTAAGGTAAAAGCGATATAATAGCGTGCCGTAAGCTAAATAATAACGATATTATTATTATTTTTAAGATCGAAAGTATTAAAATCGACGTTATTAGTATATAAATTCCTAAAGCGTTCGGTAATAAAGCAAAAATTAGCAAACGCAAAATATCCGTTATCGTAAAAAGTATTTTAACGTAATAATTACGAAACGTTTACGATAAAAAAGCGTTAACGTCCGCGTTTTAAGGCGCGAATTCGAAATTTATTTTTTAAGGCTAAACGTAGCTTCCCGTAATTATTAGCCGTTTTTTACGGCTTAATTATAATATATATCGGCAGCGTTAAGGATATATAGCGTTTATATTCTGACGGCTTAATATTAAATACGTAAATTTTCGATTACGAGCCTTACGACGTTATATTATAAGTTTATTAATATTTTAAATATTATTAATTCGGGTATATTGCCCGGTATTATAAAAAAAACTAAATACGCCGTATATATAACCGCCGCTTATTTAAGCGGAAAAAAGGTTTACTTGAAATATCTTAATAACGGGAAAAAACGTTATATTAATTATAACGGCTAATATTACGCGTAAAAACGGGTATACCCGGTCGTAAAAAAAACGGATCGTAGAAGCTTATTTTTACCGTTTTAAATAATTCGAAATCCGTAATATAGGCTTTTTGCTTATTATTTATAATAATATTAATCCCGTTTTTATCGGCTTTTTTTAACCCTTAAATAATAATTTTACGACCGTTAAACCGAAAAACAAACTTTTAAAAATTAGGCCGGTACGGCTTATTATTAACCGGGGCGCCTCGATTTAATCGTACCTCCGGTTATAAACCGATACCGAAATATTAACGTAAATTACTCCGGCCGCTATTTAATAAAAATTAGCGTTTTTTATTAAAATATAGCAAATAATTACGTTAATATAATATTTATTTTACGGGGGGACTACGACGTAATAATTTTTAAAAGCCGTAAATTAACCGCTAAACTAAATTTATTTAATACCCGACGATTATTTTTTATATAATTATTTATTATAATAACCGTGTTATTATTTATTTAAATAAGCGTTTCGACCCCGGAATAATATTATCCCGGTCGGGTTTTAATTAAGCCGCGCTAACGTTCGGTACCGGGGGAAAAACGGCTATAATATAATTTATTTATTTTTTAAATTAAATAAACGGGTTATAAATTAGCTTTTTTAATAATATCCTAAAAAACCGCTTTTAGGCGGATATTTATTTGTAGGTAATTTTAATATATATTACCCGTTCTAGGATTTATACGGCCGTACGTCGCGTAACGCTAATAACGTTATTTTTTCGCCGAAAAATAAAATTTAGTATTATTTATTTTTTACGGTAAAATTACCCGATATCGTTACGGTATTAGGGATTTTATTATCGACCTTATTTAGGGTTTATTAGCGTTTTACGCCCGGTTCGATAAAGATTAAAGGCTCGAAGGCTCGGACCACCGGGCCTAACAAATTACGTTTTTATTACTAAGCGAAATAAAAGCGAATTTACGGCAAAATAATAGCTAAAATTAGCCGATAATAAATCGAGTATTTATCGAAATAAAAGCGTTATAACGCTTTTAAATTAAATTTAATATAAACGATATTAAAAAGCTAAATTAACCTTTTAATTAATTAATAAGTATTTTTTAGTTAATAACTAATATCGCGGTTTTTAAAAAACGCCTAATATAAATTAAAAAATAAAATAATAAATTTTATTAATATAAAAAACTTATAAAAAGCGCGTATAAAACGTTATAAATATTTTTAAAGGCGGTCGATAAATAACTAGCGAATTATACTAAAACGGTTATAAACTAAAAAATAATTATCGCCGAATTATAAAAATAAATTTAATATTAACGTTTAAAAAAAACCGTTTACGGCAAAAATAAAAAAAAAAGCTTATAAATATTATAAAAATAAGCCAGGCTATATAATAACTCGCCACCGAAGGTATATAGTATTTTTATATTCGAGACCGGCGGTAACGACCCCGGGTTAACGGAGTTATACAAATAAAAAGCCCGGGGTTCTAATATAAAAGTTTTCCCGGATCCACCGGCGGATCTTTCGGATATCGGGGACGACCCGATAATATATCGCTAAAACTTCGAAGCTAAGCGTACCGTTAATTATTAATATATTAAAAACGCTTTTTAAAAGGCTATTTTTTTGGAAATCCCTAGGTAATAATAGCCTACCGAACGGCTTTTTTAAAACGTATAAAAATATTTTTTATTATTATCGTTTATTTAGCTACCCGTAATTTCGAGCTTAAATAATACCCGGAAAAATTTCGTATAACGGAGGTCGTAATTATACTAAACCCGAATAAAATAACGGCCTAAAAGCGAACCGCCGGCGGATAACGGCCGATAATTTTTATTAACGCCGTAAAAAAAATATTTAAATTTATATTAGCCGAATAAATCTCGGCGTTGGCCGAAAAATACGCGTTATTATTTTACGGGTAAATAAATAACCGGAAAAAAATCGATTAAACTAGCTATTAAAATAATTATTAACGTTATATATATAATATAAAACCGTAAAAACGTTATTTTATTATTATAATTAAATATTAAAAAAACCTTCGATATAATTAATTACCGGCGTTTATTTAATATTTTAGGTAAAAAATTTTCCGGTTTAAATACGGCGGTAAATAATTAGCTTTTTAAAAAGCCGGTCGGTTCGCTTCCGGTTCGACGGCGAAAAATCGGCGTTTATTTATATTAACGCCGGGGTCCCGTAAAAATCACCGTTTTTTTTATATTATTTATTATTTATAACGTTATTTTATAAAAGCCCTCGCGGTCGCTAACCTAAATTTAATCGTAATAAAATTCGCGGACGATACGAACCTGCTAAACGTCGGCTATAATATAATTATAACGTACCGCCGCCTTAAAGCCGTTTAAAATATTTATAATAAATAAACTACAGCGTACGGTATAAAATTCGCCCCGAGAAAAATAAACTAATATATTTTATTAAAAATTATAAAATAAAGTTTATAAAAATACGGTTCGGTCCCGTTACCGTATTATTAATAAAATTTGCTCGGTTTTTAAGTATTTAGCTTAATAAAAAACTTAATTAATCGGCTTACGTCGCTTAAATACGCAAAAAATCGACGGTTTAAAAACTCGTTTTAATAAAGTTCGTTAAATATAATTAAAAATACGATATTTTATAAGCCCGGTTATTATATACGGCCGTAATTTATAATTATTTCGCTTATAAATCGGCGGCGTAATATTAAATAACCGCGGAATTTTCGGTTTAGTTAAAAAACTAAAAAATATTTAATATAATTATTTTTAAATTATTTACGGCGTTTATAAAAAAACGTTAACGCGGTTATTCGAACTCGAGGCTACCGTTTTGTTATTAAATTTATATTTATCGTACCGTAATATTAAATTCGAAAAAAAACTAATTAAAAAAATAAAAACCGGGTATTTATAAAACGTTTATACGCGCGTAACGCGTTAATTTCGGATAAACTCCGGGATAAAATTTTTAAGCTTAAATAACGCGAAATAAATAATAAACCGGCGATCCGCCGCCGACGTTTAGGCCGAGCCGGGGGGCGAACAAACTCGGTTAAAACCCGTATTATAACGCGCTTAAAAAATATTAATTTTAAAAAATAAAATATTATAAAGCCGGCTCGGGACCGGATTATTAAAGCCCCGGCAAAAAACGATATTTTAAAAACGTTAAAATTTAGGAAATTTAGCCGGTATTAATAATTTTTACGAAGGCTCGTTATAGCGTTTTCCAAATCCGGACCGGGAAAATCGGGTTTACGGGGTTTTTATAAAAAATAAAAATTTTTAAGATTTATTCGTTATTATACCGTTATAATAAAGCCCCGGAAACGGTAATATATATTATTTATTATTATTTATTATTAAAAAATAAATAAGCTAAATTACGGCGGACTTTAAATAATAAAAACCCGTTAATTACGGCCAAAAATATCGAAAAACTTATTAATAAATTATAAAAAACCGTAATATTAACGAAATAAATACTAATTACCGGCTGGCTAATATAATTACCGTTATAAAAAAAATAAAAAAAATTAATATAATAAAAATTAGCTTAATATTAACGGGAATATAATATAAACATACCCGGATCGCCGGTGGATCGTAAAAAAGATCGCCGGCGGCACGGGCGTAGGCATATATAACGGCGTAGGGTTTTAATCCAGCCCGGGGATAAAACCCGGCTTCGGCCGGTTTCTTGCTTATAAGCACGGGGTCCGGCGTAATTAGGCTCCGGGCAAGGTTTTATTTACGAGGTTATTAATAATAATACCGAATAATTCTCGAATTATACAAAGTATTTAATAATAATAATAATATTTATTTAGTTTTTATTAATTTTGAGTTATAAGTTAACTTAAAGTTAATTTAAAACTTATGAGTTAAGTTTGAGTTTTAGGGGTAACTCAACTTAATAAGTTAGAGTTATTACTTTTAAAAACTCAATTGAGTTAACTCAAAACTCAAACTTAATGAGTTTTGAGTTAACTACTGGCAGTTAACTTATTCGCAACCCTGGTTCTTACTAATTTTTAAATGTTTCTTTAAAATCCGATATTTAATCAAATTCGAATACTTTCGACTTAGTGTCCAAAAAACGACCTCGCACGCCAAAGATATAAACTGAATTTGGATCTAACGAATTTAACAACCAATTATTCAATCTATTCATCGACAACAATTTACCGTTTAAGCTTTTAGATACGAAATTATTCATGAATTAATTGTATTATTTAATACCGGAAATTTCTTTTAACACCGGTTTTATTTAATAATAATATTTTCTTAATATTATCTTTATTTTCAAAGGGATATCCTAATATTTAACCGAGCGAATATCCAATCGATTTTAAATTCAACTTTCGATTAATCACTTTTTCTTTTTTATAACGATTTATATTCGAATACTAAAATTATCGGAAAATTCTCTCTAGTTATCGACGTATAAATACCTAACATCAATACAGCCTATTTAGGTATTATTATTTATTTTATCGATTTTAATTTCAACTTCATCTATAAATTAATCGGTTTCAGTCTTATTAACGAAAAAACACACCGGGTTTGATATTTTTAACAAATTTGAAAAATCGTTAATTTTATATCCCGAGCTTTCGAGATTAAATAATATTATAAGGTATATTATTTATTATTATTATTCTATTTATTTGGTTATTTAACTAATTTATGTTTAGTATTACGCGGGATAACGCACGAAACAACAATATGTTTCTCGAATCCTTTAAAGCTCGATATACCGACGAAACGTTATTAACGTTTTATAACGATATCCGCTGCGTTTCCTATATTATTAATATTACCGTTTAGACAATATTTATAAAATACGTATTAAATAACGAAGAAAAAGCTCGAGCTTCAACCTTATATTAATATTATTCTACTATTACTCAACGGTAATCAATTTCTTAAACTTAAACCAAATTCGAATTTTAATAATCAGGGTTGCGAATTAAGTTTGAAGTTAGTAGGTCAAGTTTAAGTTAACTTAAACTTCTTAAGTTTGAGTCTGGAATTTTGCTAACTTAATGAAGTTACAGGTTAGTTTAATTTAAGTCCGGGATTTTACAAACTAAAGTTAACTTAACTCAATTAAGTTATTTGTTAAGTTAAGTGTTAAATGACTTGAAACTAACTGCTAACTGCATCTTCTTGATTTTAGCGTTAGAAGATGCATCCTTTTTTAATTAACAACTTGAATAATCTCTTTCATCATAAATTAAGATTGTTCTTTGTCTGTTTAAGCTCGATACTTGAATTTAATTTTTTTAATTTTAAAAGGTATATTTATTTATTTTTCAATCATAAAAATAACAAATAAAAAGTGATTCTCACATTTTTATATTATTATTGTCCGAAAAATAAAGGTTACTTTGAATCAAGAATAAAATTATTAATAATGTTGATTAAAATAATTTGATAATATTAATATTTATAAAGTGGATATATTTTAATGTGAGGAATAAAGTTAGCAGTTACTACCGTAAGTGAGTGAAGTTAGTTGTGACGGCCGGTCACTGCCGTACACCGAAGCCACTAATCAGGGGGCTGAGCCACGAGCTTGCTAGCTATACCCGCGCAGCTCGTTATATAGTCTCGCTCTGGGAACGTCCGTTTCCAAGCTCTTTTCTTCCACACCTTCGTTAGTCTTATTATTTTCGTCTATAAAGCAGTTGGCCTTTCATTGGCCCTGACCATCCTGATACCTTCTTGCTCGCCGTGACATTAGTGAAGTTAAGTTTAAGTCTGGATTTTACTAATTGTAGATCAGTTTAAGTTTAATAATTTACTAACTTAACTCACTTTAAGTTAAGTTAACCTCTTCACGTAAGTAAGTTATTAAGTAAATTTTTTGCAACCCTATTAATAATAATTTCTTTATTTATTTATTTTATTTTATTTTTGATTAATTAACTATTAATTAAACAAATTCAATAAACCGGGTTCGTCGAATTATAATTCTGATTAAATATACCAGCGAAATACATAAATTATTGCTAAATAATGTCGCAAAAGCCAAAAAGGTAATTTAGCAAAAGACTTTAATAAAACAAAAATTCCCAACGGTTCGTTACCTTTTTTTATCTAATAAAATTAATCCTAACTAGAAAATTAGATTTTTACATCCGTTGGAATTTGATTTATAATATACTCAATACGATTATTTAGTTAAAATACCTATTAAATTATATTTATAAGAATACCGAATATGCCGAGTATTAGGAAATTTATTTTCTTAATATTGACTAATATTTACTTAGCTAGCTATACCGGATTTTAGTATTTTTATGGAGCCTAATACAAATTTATAAAATAAATATTATATTATAATATCAACGGCTTCAGTATATACTTATACTTTATATACAAGGCTACAAATTATTTTAAACGAGTATAAAACCAAAATACGGGAAATCCCATTTTTAGTAAATTTATTATTATTATTTTACGGTTAGATTTAATACTATTTAAAAATAATTAAAAACCGATACTATAAAATCTTAATAAAGCTATCCAAGTTAAAATTAGTAAATGAAATACTTATTCTCTACAGAAGATTATCGATAATAATATTCGCAAATATACGGTTGCAACTTTGTTTATAAATATTTCTTTATATTTAAAACCATATTTTTACTACTATCTATTTAAAAATATAATATCAAGCCAAACGAAATTATTTTGATTTATTTGATGTTTTATAAATTAATTATGATATTTTATCGAAGAACTAATATGATTATAAACATTCGAAAAACATTTAATTTATTCGCGACCTTATAATTAGTTATTACTATTAGTTTTATACCGTAACGTCTTGAAAATAGCTTTTTAAACTCTGTTACAACCAGGGTTGCAAATAAGCTAACTGCCAGTTCACTCAATTAAGTTAAACTCAATTAAGTTGAGTTACCCCCAAAACTCAAACTCAAGTGAGTTAACTTAAACTCAACGATATAAAAACTCTAACTCAACTCAACTTAATAAGTTTGAGTTAGCTCAAACTCAAACTCAAAACTCAAACTTAAGCTTGCAACCCTGGTTATAAGTTATAAGTTCTAAACTTTTGTTGGAAATTAAGATTCCTTGGCAACCTTAATCATAAGTTTTTCAATCTCAGTTATTTATTATTCTTAGTTTAACATAATTATTTCAACATATTTTAAAATCAAAACTCCCTTTTAAGAATATTTATAAGTTATTACCAAGTATTAGGGTTTGTAATTTCAATTTCAAATTTCATTAACGAATTTAAGCTATTTAATTTATTGGATTAAATTAAACTTTCATTTTTTATACCGTTAATTTTTAATCAATTCATATAAATTTAAGTCTTTTAAGTTTTAACAGAACTTAATTCGATAAGTTTAAAATTATATATTTATTAGTTTAAAAGTTTTAAAATAAACATTCAATAGTAAATAATGGTATTATTTTAAACAGGGCTGCGACTTAAGTTCGAAGTTATTAAGCGAAGTTTAAGTTACCTTAAACTTCTTAACTTCAAGTCCAAAAATCTGCTAATTTTACGCAGTTAGCGGTTAGTTTTACTTTAAATCTTTACTAATTAAAGTCAACTTAACTTAATCAAGTTTTCTGTTAAGTGAATTGCTAAAAGACTGCGGACTAACTTTTAACTGCATTTTATTACTTTTTGCGTTATAAGAAATATTATTTTAAAAAGCATCAGCAATAAAAATAATTCTCTTCTGACTGATTAGTGTTTAATTCAACTTATTGAGCTTATTAGCTATATTTAGCTTGTTTTAATATTTATAATATTTATTTTTATATTATCATTTGTAAAATTAACAGATAAAGGATTCATTTTAACAGTTATATTAAGTTTTAATTAAAAAAAAACCCAAAGGTTGTTATTAATTAATAATAAAATTAGTAAAAGTATAAAAAAACCAAACAAGAAATAAAAAAGTAATTTATGTTAACGTTAAAAATAAAGTTTGCAGTTAATACCGTAGGTGAGTTAAGTTAATGCAGTTAAGTTTAAGTTTAGGATTCACTAATTATAATTAGTTTAAGTTCGAAGGTAAGCTGACTTCACTCATTTTAAGTTAAGTTAGTACCCTCGTTAAGTTAAGTTAACTTCACTTACGTGAGTGATTAACTCACGTTTTCGCAGCCTTGATTTTAAACCTAAATATATCGATTTTCTTTTCGAAGTAAAATAAGGATTCAAATATTATTTTTTAGAAAATAAATATTTGAATTTCAAATCAAATTTATACTTAATGAAATTGAAATAAAGTTGTTTAAATTAGTCATTCGTGATTTATTCCTAATTTTATCAATAGTGTTGGTCAGGGTTGCCATTTAGTCAGACTACTAGTTAACTACAATTAACTAACTACAAACTACATGTAGTTTGTAGTTAGTTTAACTACATGTAGTTTTCAAAATTACGGACTAAAACTACATAGTCTTAGTTAGTTAGTTAGTTAACTACAAACTACAAAATATAACCTTTTAAATAAAAGCCTAGTAAAATAAGTTAAAGCGTATAACGTTGAATAATAATTAAAAAGAGAAGTTAGTTAAGAAGTTTTATTTTTATTATTTCTATTCGAATTTTAATAATTAATTAAAGTAAGGTGTAGTTAGTCCGGGCCTTGACTAAAACTACTGTAGTTAGTCCGAGGCTTGACTAAAACTACATGAGTTAGTTAGGGTGCGGACTAACTACATGTAGTTTAGTTAAAAACTAACTACAGACTAAAACTACAAAACTAATTGGCAAGCCTGGTGTTGGTAGTTCGTTTTATAATTTTAGTTTATTATTGGGTTTTTATTAAACTATTTATAGTTAATCCGGGCTTAAACAAATTGTTATAGTCTTAGTTAAGGCTCGGACTAATTATAATTTCTTTCAAATAACTATTAAAATTCTGTTAATAAAAAGTAAACAAAGAAACTGGGAATAGGGATCAAGGCGCCCGAGCGGCGATTTCGATTGGTCCATATATTAGCTATACTAGCTAGCCCTCAGGGCAAATAATCACAAATAGCCTTTTCTTTCCGCTTTGCGACCAATATATGATTATTCTGCCTTTTTTTTCTAACGTTTATTTTAATAAGCCTGTAAATGCTTATAAATTCGAATAAACACAATAAAAATAAAATTATCTGACCAGCCTTTTAAATTATCATTTGACGTTATACGCTTCAAGCTATTTTATCAGGCTTTTGTTTAAGAAGTTATATTATGTAGTTTATAATTAACTAACTAATAAATTAAAACTACGTAATTTTAATTCGTATTTTTGAAGATTATGCATAATTCAACCAATTATAAAATAATAAAACTTATAATTAGGTAATTATAGTTAATTAACAGTTTTATTGAATAGTAACCCTGCTTATTAAATATTAAAAATTGGAAATCTTAAATAATATTATATTAATCCGATAAATAATATTCGTAACAACGCGACAATGAAACCTTAAATTCCTGTGTTTAATTGTACGTCGGGTTATTATTGAATTATAAATAGCCAAACTTTTAGGCGTAAACCGTATACTTTTATAAATATAACGTGTAATACACAGGGTTGCAGATGGGTTAATAGCAAATTAACTTAATTAAGTTAAGTTCCTTAAAACTTAAACTTAATTATAAGGCTTAATCCCCAGGTATAAATTATCAAAAAGTAGTATAAAAGCATAAGTATTTACTAATTTAGTGCCAATATAACGGAATTTATATAGGTCTGCCAAAGGCAAAGCCTGCCGGCTAGCAGGCTGCTAAGGCTATTAAGCCGTTAATAAAAGTATTAATCTTTTAGCTAGTATAGCCTAATATTAATTAAATTAATTTAATTAAATTAAGCTACCCTTAAAACTCGACCTTCATTTAATAAATTTAAATAAACTTAAACTTAAATTTAAAACTTAAATATTTAACTAAATAACTAATAATAATAAAATAAAACAAATATAAAAAAACGTTATTTAATATTAAAATAAAACGATTAATAAACTAGTTTTTATTATAACGTAAATATTAAATTTTTAATACTTATTTTAAAAATTTTAAATTAGTAAAAATACTAATTTAAATTTAATTAAATTAATTTTAATTTAAAAATTTATTAATTTAATTAAGTTTAATTTAAAAAAATTAAACTTAAAACTTAATTTAACCTAATAAATTTAAATTAATTTAAACTTAAACTTAAAACTTGAATTTAAGCTTATAACTTTAGTAATATATAATATATTTTTCGAATATATATTATAATTTATAAATAATTATAATTTATAATTTTATAATTTTATAATTTTTTTAATTCGAAATAATAAAAAATTACTTTAAATTATTTTAAACGCTTATTTACGTAATACGACGGGATATATAATTTTATTAATATTAGCTAATATTAAAAATTAAGCTTATAAATTTAAATTTAAATTTTAAGTACAAATCTTTAATATAATTCGATTAAATTAAATTAATTAAATTTAAAATTAATTTAATAAATTAAAAATATATATTAAATAATTAAAACTACAAAAAAAGAAATTAATTATTTACTTTAATAAATTTAATTTAACTTTATTATATTATAAATTTAAAATAAATAAAATTAATTATATTTATTTAATGTAAAAAACCAAGATATAATTAAAACATTAGTTTATAATTATTTATTAATTAATTTAATAAAAGATTTTATTAAATTAAATTATTTTTAATTAATAAAATTCTAAATTTTAATTATTTATTAATTATATAAAATTAGCAAATTTCCGGCCTTAAATTTTACAAATTTAAATTAATTTTAACTTTATTTAAAAACTTTAAACTTAAATCGCAGCCTTATAAATAATAAATTAATTAAAATATAATATTTTTATTATATAAAAAATTAGAAAAAATTAAAAACGTACTCTTGTTAAAGCTTTTTATTTATATTTAATATAAATATTTCGATATTTATTTTAATTTTAAATTATAATTAAAACTTATTAATTTTTAATAAATATAAAAAATATTTATAAAAAGCCGGGAAAAATACCTAAAATTAAAATAATATTATTATATTATTCTAAATACTTCAATGTAAAAATTATATATTAATATTTTATAAATTAACTAATATTTTATTATTTTATTTTATTTTTTAAGTTTTAAGTTATTTTAAAATTAAATAAAAATTTATAAATTAAATTTAAATTTTAAAAATAATTTAATTTAATAATTTAAAATTAAATTAATTAACTTGACTAAAAACTAATTCATCCGTAACTTTAAATATTAGTAAAACCTTTTATTTATTAAAATAACCCTTAAGCTTAAAATTTATATTATTACCTATTATATAATTAAGTTACTTATTAGCTAAGCTATTATAAATTATAATAAAAACAAATATAAAATACCGTTTTTAACGTTAAATAACGCTAATTAATATTATATAAGGTATAATATTATTATTTATAAAATTAATTAAAATTTTAATATTATTAAGTTTTAAATATTGATTTATAAATTTATTTTTATTTAATAAAATTTCTTTACTAAACGTTTTAAAATTTATAAATAAAATTAATAATTAAAATTTAAATTAACTTAATTAAATTTAAATTTTAAAAATAATTTAATTATTAAGCTATATTAGCTAGCTAATAAGCTAATATGTTTTCTTAAAAATTTAATAACTTTAATAAATTATTAGCTAATAAACGCTAATTTTAGCAAATTTATATAAATCCGCTATATTATTATTAATTTAATAATATTTAAATTTTTATATTATTTTTTCGTTAATTTATATATTTTATATTATTATTTAAATATACGTATTACGGCTAATAATTATAACGGCTTATATTTAATATTTACAAAAAAACCTTATAACTACGGAAAAAAAACCGTATATTATTCGTATATCGGTTCGAAAAAAAACGGCGGTAACTTTAAATTATAATTAAACCCGCGACCCCTTCGCTATAAAAAAAACTTATTAAAATACCTTTTATAAAACGTATAAACTACTCGGTCCGCGCTAAGTTTAAACTCGTCGTAAAAATATAAAAATATATTTAGGCGAAAATATATTATTTTTATTTATAAATCCAAAATAATAACTATTAATATAATTTATATATTTTTAAATAAGGTTAATAATTTATATTTAAGTTTTAATATCGTTAAATTAACTTTAATAAATTATTTAGCCGTTAAATTTAAATTAATTTAGAATTTATAAATTATTAATTTAAAACTTAAAAACTAATTATTTGAATAAAGAAATATATATTTTGAGGTATTTAAACTACGGAATACATTTTTCAAAAGATTAATAATACGGTATTAACGTTATTTTAGTTAAATATTAATTTTCCGAATTTTTATAATTATTTTAAAATTTTTATAAAATATTATTAATTTATATTTAAATTTAAAAAACAAAATAATTATAAAAATTCGAAATATTAATATTTAACTAAAATAAGTTAACATTATCGATAAATTTCGTAAAAAATAAGTAAGTTAATTTTTTAATTTTAGTTTAAATTATTTTCTAAACACTTTATAATATCGCTTTTTATTAGTTTTATTTAACGTTAAATTTAACCGTAAAAAATAATAATATTTATTAAAAATAAAATTTCCCGTATTTTAGTTTTAAATTCGTTAAAAATAAACCGTAATTATTTATATTAAATATAAATATATAAAAAAGCCGTTAATATTATAATATTAAAAACATTTTATAATTTAATATTAAACCTTATAAAAATCTAAAAAAACCCGGTATAATTAATTAAATAAATACTAATTAATATCGAAAAATAAATATCTTAAAATTCGGCATATTCGGTATATTTATAAATATAATTCAACAAAGGCTTTAATTAAATAACGGTATTAATTATATTATAAATTTAGTTTTAACTAATATAAAAATCTAATTTTTAAACTTATAATTTAATATTAAATTTATTAAATTAAAAAATAACGAACCGTTTAAAATTTTTATTTCTTAAAAATCCTTTGCTAAAATACTTTTTTTAGCTTTTACGATACCGATTAGCAATAATTTATATATTTCGCTAATATATTTAATTAAACTTAAGTTTATTTTAATATTAATAATATAATTTTTATTTATTTATTTTATTTAATTTTAAAAGTTATTAATTCGTAATTAAATAAGTTTTATAAACCGGGTTTATTAAATTGTAATTTTCAAAACTTATTACCGTTAAATATTAATAAAATAATATTAATAAAACGTTAAAATTCGAGTTTTTTTTCGTTATTTAATACGTATTTTTTTAATATTACTTAAACGGTAATATTAATAAAATAAAAAACATAACGGATATTATTATAAAACGTTAATAACGTTTTATTAATACGTTTTGGAATATATCGAGCTTTGAAAAATTCGAAAATATATTATTATTTTATACCTTATCCCGAATAATATTAAAAGAAAATTAATTAAATAACTAAATAAACAAAAAATAATAATAAATAATAAAATTGTAAGTTAAATTTAAAATTAAAAAAAGAATTTAAATAAACCTAAATTTATTAAATTTAAATCCTTAATTTTGCTAATTTTATTTAATATAACTTAATAATATAGAAATTTTATTAATAATATATTTTTTAAAAAAATTAACTATTAAATAATTATAACTTATTTTTAATTATATTTTAATTATTTCTATTTAAATTTAAAATAAAATATTAAATTAAATACGTATTTTATTAAAAATACGTAAAATTAAAACGTAAATATAATAATTGTTTTAATACGGACTTTTTATTATTTAATATTATTTATTATTATTAATTTTACCGATTATAATTAATAAAAACAAAACCTTAAAAACAAAAAACAAAAAAAATAATTTAACCTTTAGCTTATACTTTTTTTTCTCCTCCGAATACTTTTCTCGAACTATTTAATTTTATTTTTTTACCGTTTTTATGGCTTAACCTTTTAATAAAATTCAAAATTTAACAATATATAAATATAAACGGTTCCTAATTTTCAGAATAATATAACTTAATATTAAAAATACTCGTTCCAAAATAATAAAAATAATAAAAATACCTATAAATCGCCGGGCTTAAATAGCCAAAATAAGGCATTTATATTAATTACATTTCTTATAAATTAATAAATTATTTTATAAATAAATTAATTTTTATTTTATTTTAATATTAATTTTATTATTTATATAAACGGTATTAATACCCTTATTAATATATTTTTATATTTTTTTAATATAAACTTATATTTAATTTTAAAAAAATATTGTATTTTTTTAAAAATTCGCTTTATTTTTATTTTTAAATAAAATATTATCTTTTTTTTAAAAAAAATTTATTTATTAATATTAGTTTTATATTTTAAAAATTTATTTTTAACTTATTTTTAAATTATAATTAAGTTATATTTATATTATTATAATAAACAAAACTACAAAAAAATAAATTAATTATTTATTTAAGTAAAATTAATTTAATTATATTATATTATTAATTTAGCTTAAAATAAATAAAATTAACTAACCTTCGAATTTAAAATAATTTATAATTAATAAATCCTAAACTTAAATTTAACTTAATTAATTAAACTTATTTATAATATTAATTATTAATTTTAAATTTAATATTAAAACAAAATATTTTCTATTTTTTTTACTTATTTTATATAAAACTTTTATTAATTCTTTTAATAAGTAATAATAACCTTTATTATTTTAAATAAAAGTAAAAATTTAAAATAATAATTAAAATTAATATTTTATTTATTAATTTTACGAATTAATATATAAAAATATATTATTTTAATATTGAAATAAGCTAAATTTAACTTATAAGCTAAAAAAATTAAATAGAAACTAATTAATCGTAAAAAAATTATTTTTATTATTTATACTTTTTAAAATAATATTTTTAATAAAATAAAAAAATAAAATAAAATAATTAAAAATTATTTTATAATTACTTAATAATTAATTTAACGAAAAACTTTATTAAATAAAATTAACTTTAATTCATAAAAATATAAACTTAAATTAACTATTAAATATACAAAATTAGCAAATTTCCGGCCTTAAATTTAAAAAATTTAAATTAACTTAAACTTTATTTAAAAACTTTAAACTTAACTTACAGCCCTAATAATAAATAATAAAATAAAATCTTAATAAGCCGTTTTTTAAAAATAAAATAAAATATTATTATTATTAAATACTCTATATAATTCGAGAATTATTCGGTATTACTGCTAATAACCTCGTAAATAAAACTTTGCCCGGAGCCTAATTACGCCGGATCCCGTGCCCATAGGCAAAAAACCGGCCGAGGCCGGGTTTTATCCCCGGGCTAGACTAAAACCTTACGCCGCTATTTATGCCCACGCCCGTGCCGCCGGCGATCCTTTTACGATCCACCGGCGATCCGGGTATATTTACACTACGTTTTTATTAATATTAAGCTAGTTTTTATTATATTAGCCTAGCTTTTATTTTTTTTATAACGGTAATTATGTTAGCCGACCGGTAGCTAATACTTATTTCGTTAATATTACGGTATTTTATGGCTTATTAATAAGTTTTTCGATATTTTTAGCCGTAATTAACGGGTTCCCGTTATTTAAGGTCCGCCGTAGTTTAGCTTGTTTACCTTTTAATAACGGGTAATAATAAATAATATATATTACCGTCTTTGGGGTTTTATTATAGCGGTATAATAGCGAATAAGTCCCGAAAGCCTTCGTTTTTTATAAAAACCCCGTAAGCCCGATTTTCCCGGTCCGGATTTGGAAAAGCGCCGTAATAAGCCTCCGAAAAAGCTATTAATACCGGCTAAATTTCCTAAATTTTAGCGTTTCCGGTATATCGTTTTTTACCGGGGTTTTAATAATCCGGTCCTAAGCCGGCTCCGTAATACCTTATTTTTAAAATTAATATTTTTTAAGCGCGTTATAATACGGGTCTTAATTAAGTTTATTCGTACCCGGCTCGGCCTAAATATCGGCGGCGGATCGCCGGTTTATCGTTTATTTCGCGTTATTTAAGCCTAAAAGCTTCGTCCCGGAGTTTATCCGAAATTAACGCGTTATACGTACGTAAGCGCCTTATAAATACCCGGTTTTATTTTTTTTAATTAGCTTTTTTTTTAAATTTAGAGTTACGGTACGATAAATATAAATTTAATAGCGGGACGGCAGCCTCGAATTCGAGCAACCGCGCCGGCGTCGCTTTATAAACGCCGTAAACGGTTCGGAGGCAGTTATATTAAATATTTTTTAGCCTTTTAACCGGGCCGGAGGGTTCCGCGGTTATTTAATATTATACCGCCGATTTATAAGCGAGGCAGCTGCGAATTACGGTTATATATAATAGCCGGGCTTATAAAATATTATATTTTTAATTATACCTAATAAGCTTTATTAAGGCGAGCTTTTAAACCGTCGACTTTTTACGTATTTAGGCGATATATACCGATTAATTAAGCTTTTTATTTAGCTAAATTTTTAAGAATTAAACAAATTTTATTAGCGATACGGTAGCGGGACCGAACCGTATTTTTATAGATTTTGTTTTATAATTTTTAATAAAATATATTAGCTTATTTTTTTCTAGGGCGAATTTTATATTATACGCCGTGGCCTATTTGCTATAAATATCCTAAACGGCTTCGAGGCGGCGGTACGTTATAGCCATATCGTAGCTAATATTTAATAAATTCGTATTATCCGCGAATTTTATTATAATTAAGTCCGGGTTAGCGGCTACGAAGGTTTTATACAAAATAACGTTATAAATAATAAATAATATAAAAAAAAACGGTAACTTTTGCGGGACCCCGGCGTTAATATAAATAAGCGTTAACTTTTCGCCGTCGAACCGGAGGCGAACCGACCGGCCTTTTAAAAAGCTAGCTATTTACCGCCGTACCTAAACTAAAAATCCTTTTTTGCCTAAAATATCGAGCAAGCGCCGGTGGTTAATTATATTAAAAACCCCTTTAATATTTAGTTATAATAATAAAATAACGTTTTTACGGTCTTACGTTATATATATAACGTCGGTAATTACCCTAATAGCTAGTTTAGTCGACCGTTTTTTTTTAGTTATTTATTTGTTTATAAAATAATAAAGCGTATTTTTTGGCCAGCGCCGAGATTTTTTCGGCTAATATAAATTTAAATATTTTCCCTACGGCGCTAATAAAAGCTATCGGCCGTTATCCGCCGGCGGTTCGCTTTTGGGCCGCTATTTTATTCGGTTTAGGTATAATTACGATTTCCGTTATACGAAATTTCTTCGGGTATTACCTAAGCTCGAAGCTACGGGTAGCCAGGTAAGCGATAATAATAAAAAAAATATCTCCGTACGCTTTAAAAAAGCCGTTCGGTAGGCCATCGCCGCCCGGGGATTTTTAAAAAGCAGCCTTTTAAAAGGCGTTTTTAACGTATTAATAATTTACGGTACGCTTTGCCTCGAATTTTTAGCGATACGCTAGCGGGTCGTCTTCGATATCCGAAAAATCCGCCGGCGGATCCGGGAAAAACCTTTATACTAAAACCCGGGCTTTTTATTCGTATAACTCCGCTAGCCCGGGATCGTCGCCGCCGGTCTCGAGTATAAAAATACCGTACACCTCCGGTAAAAAATTATTACGTAACTTAGCCTATTTTTATAACGTTTATAAGTTTTTTTTTTTGCCGTAAACGGTTTTTTTTAAACGTTAATATTAAATTTATTTTTATAATTCGGCGATAGCTGTTTTTTAGTTCGCGACCGTTTTGGTGTAGGCTCGCTAGCTATTCGTCGACCGTTTTTAAAAATACCGGTAACGCTCCGTACGCGTTTTTTTATAAGCTTCTTATACGGGTAAGGTTTATTATTTAACTTTTTTGCCCGTATTAGGCGTTTTTTTAAAAACCGCGATATTAGCTATTAATTAAAAGGTGTTTATTAGCTAATTAAAGGCTTAATTTAGCTTTTCGATATTATTTATATTAAGCTTAATTTAAAAGCGTTATAACGCCTTTGCTTCGACGAATATTCGATTTATTATCGGTTAATTTTAGTTATTATTTTGCTATAAATTCGCTTTTGCTTCGCCTAATAATAAAAGCGTAACTTTTTAAGCCCGGTGGTCCGAGCCTTTAAGCTTTTAGTTTTTATTAAACCGGGCGCGAAGTATTAGCAAACCTTAGGTAAGGTCGATAATAAAATTTTTAATACCGTAGCGATATCGGGTAATTTTACCGTAAAGAGTAAATAATACTAAATTTTATTTTTCGGCGAAAAAAATAACGTTATTAACGCTACGTAACGTACGGCCGTATAAGTCTTATATCGGGTAATATATATTAAAATCGCTTATAAATAAATATCCGCCCGGGAGCGGTTTTTTTAAAATATCGTTAAAAAAGCTAATTTACGGCCCGTTTATTTAATTCGGAAAATAAATAAACCATATTATAGCCGTTCCCTCCCCGGTGCCGAACGTTAACGCGGCTTAATCGAAACCCGACCGGGATAATACCGTCCCGGGGTTAAAACGTTTATTTAAGTAAATAACGGCGCGGCCGTTATAATAAATAATTATATAAAAAATAATCGTCGGGTATTAAATAAATTTAATTTAACGGTTAATTTACGGCTCTTAAAAAGCTATTACGTCGTAATTTTTTTATAAGGCGATTATTATATTAGCGTAATTATTTGCCGTATTTTAATAAAAAACGCTAATTTTTATTAAATAGCGGCCGGAGTAATTTATATTAACGTTTCGGTATCGGCCCGTAGCCGAAAATACGACTAAATCAAGGCGTTTCGGTTAATAATTAGCCGTACCGGCCTAGCTTTCGGGGGTTTGCCTTTCGGTTTAACGGTCGTAAAACCATCGCCAGGGGGTTAAAAAAAAGCCGATAAAAAAACGGGACCGATATTATTACGGGTAATAAGCGAAAAGCCCACGCTACGGACTTCGAACTACCTAAGACGGTGGGAATAAGCCTCCGCGATCCGTTCCTTTTTTTTTGCGACCGGGTATACCCGTTCCTACGCGTAATATTAGCTATTATAATTAATATAACGCTTTTTTTCGTTATTAGGATATTTTAGGTAAAATTTTTCTCCGTTTAGGTGGGCGGCGGTTATATATACGGCGTATTTAGTTTCTTTTTTATAATACCGGGCGATATGCCCGAATTAATAATATTTAAAATATTAACGAATTTATAGCGTAACGTCGTAAAGCTCGTAATCGAAAATTTGCGCATTTTATATAAAGCCGTCGGAATATAAGCGTTATATATCCTTAACGCTGCCGATATATATAATAATTAAGCTATAAAAAACGGTTAATAATTACGGGAAGTTACGTTTAGCCTTAAAAATAAATTTCGAATTTGCGCCTTAAAGCGCGGTTATTAACGCTTTTTTATCGTACGCGTCCCGTAGCTATTATATTAGGATACTTTTTACGATAACGGATATTTCGCGTTTATTAACTTTTATTTTGTTACCGAACGCTTTAGGAATTTACGTATTAATAACGTCGATTTTAGTATTTTCGATCTTAAAAACGACGATAATATCGCTATTACCTAATTTACGGTACGCCACCGTATCGTTTTTGCTTTGCGTTTTATTTACGGTTTTTATAATTTAGGCCGGTATCCGTCGAATATAATCGTGCCCGGTATTACCGCGGATTACGACCTTTTTACCGCGGCGTTATAGGACGATAATTGTTTATTATTAGTTACCGCCGCGTAAGGCCGGTCCCGCCGCCGTTTGGCCGGTAGCTACGGAAACTTAAATTTTAGGCTTTAATAGCGCCGCTGCCGTCGTAGCCGCCGTTATTACCGTAGCCTAATTATCGGTAATAATTTGGATTTTTATAAGGATCGCGTTAAGATCGGCTTAAGTTATAAAAGTATCGTCGGTGGTTCGGGGGGGTATCGGGGGGTTATCGAGGGTATAAAATTAGGTTTTAGCTATTATAACGTTATTAAGGAGGGATTCGATACGTTCCCGTATAAAGGCAAAAAGTAAATTATTAATTTCGTTAATTAATTTTTTAATTTTCCGTTTATAAGTCTCCCGTAAATTATACGTATCGTCGTCGCTACGAGCCAGGTTTTATACCGGGCCGTAAGCGTTAATTTGCGATAATAAGTAGTAAAAACTCTGCTCGAGTCCGCCCCGTTTACCGTTAACGATTATCGGCGTTTTTATAGCGATGCGCCGGCGGTTCGGTAGTAATGCGGCGGTGGATTCCTAGGGAATCGCACGTCGCGGTTCGAATAAGGGTAATAATAACCCCTAAAAAGGACGATTCGTAAAGTTACGGGTGGTTTTAGTATTTTTACGAAAATTTATTAAAATAATTTATATTAAAAATCCAAATTAATATTAAAAATAAACGGTTTATATTTTTAACTTATTCAAGATTTTTTCCCGGGGAAAATATTAATTTAATTTATTTCCCGTAGTTTAAATAATTATATACAAACCCCTTAAAACCGGTTATTAAAAATAAAAGTTAATAATAAATAAATTAGCAATTAATATAATTAAATTTAATTTAATTAAATTTAACTTAAAAATTAAAGCCTAAATAACTTAATTTAATTAACGCGAAAAATTCCTAATTTAAACTCAATTTAATTTAATAAATTTAAATTAATTTAAAACTTAAATATTTATTTTAACAAATAAACAAAAAAAACCTAAATAATAAAATATAACGTTAATTAACCTTTAAATAAAATAATTAACTTAAATAATTTTATTTTTACGTTAATATTTAATATTTAATTTTTATTTTAAAAGCTTTAAATTAACAAAAATACTAACTTAAGCTTATTAAATTAAATTACCCCTAAAACTCAAACTTAAATAAATTCACTTAAACTTAATAATATTAAACTTTAATTTAACTCAATTTAATAAATTTAAATTAACCTATACTAAAACTCAAAACTTAAACTTAAATTATTAATATTAAGCTATACTAGCCAATAAACTAGCACCCCTACCAACGGCTTATATAAGGCTTAATCCCCAGGTATAAATCAACAAAAAAATAATATAAAAACATAAGTATTTACTAGTCTAATGCCAGCATGGCAGAATCTATATAAGTCTGCCAAAGGCAGAGCCTGCCGGCTGGCAGGCTACTAAAGCTGCCAAGCCGTTAGTAGGTGTGCCCGCCAGTGGGCTGGCACAGCCTAACAGCTTGGTAGGCTTGGCAGACTTATATAAATTCCGCCACGCTGGCGTTAAACTAGTAAATATTTATGCTTCTACACCACTCTTTTAATAACCCATACAAAAGGAATAAGCCTCACAGCAAACGCTATTAAAATAGATTAATAAATTAATTAATAAATTAATTAAAATAGACGTTAAAATAATTCATTTATTAATTTTCGGTTTTTAGTTATTTAATTTCGATTAATCCGGTATAAAAGCTTCAAGTCTTTGTATATATTTTATGAATATATACAAGAGTTCGGGGTAAAATTATATAAAAAGATCTTTCAGAAAATAATAAACGGCTTAATAATAACTTTAAATATTGGTTTTTATTCGTTTAATAAAAACTAATTAACGTCGGTAAAAGTTATTAGCAAATTCTTCGGTTTCCGTATATATAATTTGAAGGGTTTCGTAATTTAAAAATAACGTTTATTACTCGATAAACTAGATTTTATTAAATATAAAACTCTTAAATATAAAGCATTCGTAAATATTAATTAACGTTAGCAATTTAAGTTTAAGTTAACTTGAACTTATTCAATTAAGTTAAATTAAAGTTTTAATATCTTTAAGTTAAACTTAATTAAGTTATTTAGCCGTTAAGTTTAAGTTAACTCAAAACTTATAAGTTTAAGTTTAAGTTTTAAGTGTAATTTAACTTATGAGTTTAAGTTAGTATTTTGAATTGTCTTAATTAAATGAATTCAAAACTCAAACTTAATTAGTTTTAAGTTAACTTAATTAAGTTAATTGCTAGTTAACTTATTCTTAACCCTAAATATTCGTATTCGTCGAAATAAATATTTAAGTTTTGAGTTAACTCAAAAATTAATTTAAACTTTATGAGTTAAGTTGAGTTTAAATTAGGAATTCTTTGAGTTAATTTAGTTAAAATATTTAGGTATTAAGTTTTAAGTTTAATATAAGGCTAAACCCCCAGGTATAAGTTATTAAAATAATAATGTAGAAGCATAAGTATTTATTAGTTTAGTGCTAGTATAGCAGAATTTATATAAGTCTGCCAAAAGCAAAGCCTGCCGGCTAGCAGGCTGCCAAGGCTGCTAAGCCGTTAATAAAGGTACTAACTAATAAGCAGGCATAGCTTAATATTTAACTTAACTAAGTTAAACTTAATTAACTTAACTGTTAATTAATTTATTCTTAATCCTAATATTTATAAATATAAGCGGGTAAAAAAGTTATTATTAAGGATTTTCGTTTTATTAAACTTTAAATTTAGCTAAATACTAGTTTTTATTCTAATAATTATTTTTAATAATAACTTATAAACTTTAATGACACATTTTTATAAAAGAATAATACAACGGGTCCGATTAATTAAATTTATTAAATAAAGTTTTATTAATAGTAATTTAAATATAAAAAATAAAATATAAGTTTATAATTAAACTTTATATTTTATAAAATTTTGATAAATTCGTTATTATTTAAAAATATAATATATAAATTAATATATTTTATTATTGAATTATCGTTTTTCATTATTTTCGATATATTATTTTAATATTATTTGTACTATAATTAGGGTTATTATTTAATGAAACTACTAGTTAATTACAATTAACTAACTTTAAACTATACATAGTTTGTAATTTAAGTTTTGAGTTTAAATTAAAATTAGCAAATTTACCTTAATTAAATTAATTAGTTTAATAACTTAATTAAATTAAATTAAGCTTAAGTTTTAGGTATAAATTAACTAAATTAACTTAATAAAATTTTAAATTAATTTAATAATTTGAAAAGGTGGATATTAAATAATAAATTAATTAAAATAAAATAAGTTTTTTATTTTAAATAAAAGTTTGCTAAATGAAAAATACTTTTCCGTTCAAACTTCTTATTTATCGTTAATATCGATATATAAATATTTATTTGAAATTTTATTAAATTTTATTAAATTCTATTAAATTCTATTAAATATTTTTAAAAGCTCTAAAAATAAATAAAATTAAAATAATATTATTACGATATTATTGATTATTTTAATTTAAATAATACGGATTAATATTTTATAAGTTTATTTTTTTAATTATTTTAATTTAGTTTTTAAGCTTTAAGTTAACTTGGAGCTAATTTAAAACTCATAAATTAAGTTTAAAAACAATTTAACATAATAAATTTAAATTATTATTTTTTAATAATTTAATAACTTAATTGGTAGTTAACTTATTCGTAATTTTAATAATAGTATTTTTCGTTATTTCCAAAGGTCGATAAGTTCCAAAATTATAATAATAAGCCCATATTAAATAATATAAATTTAAGAATTTATTATTAGTAGTAACCGAAAATTAAGCTAATTTTTTTCCGGTAATATAATTTAAGGACAAAAACGTGGGTTAAAAGGCAAAAATAAAGAGGAAAAAGGTTTAAATTAGGTTTCGGAAGTAAACGCGGAAGCCAAATTTAATTTTAAATTTTGAGAATCTATATTAAAAAACAAAAACAAAAAGTAAAAAACAAAAAGTAAAAAACAAAAGTAATTTTTTAAGGGATTTAAATGCTAATATAAATATTAAAATATAAAATATAAAACAAATTTTATTTAAAAACTAGGGTTAGCAATTTAAGTTAAAATGAGTAAATTTAACTCATTTATAAGTTTAAGTTTAAGTTTTAATATCGTTAAATTAACTCAAATAAGCTATTTAGCCGTTAAGTTTAAGTTAACTTAAAACTCAAAAATTAATTATTTAAATAAAAAATATTTATTTTTAAGTATTAAACCCTAGGTTATAAATAAATTAATTACGAATTAATTTAATTAAATTAACTTAAAATTTATCAAATTCAGTTTAAGTTTTAAGGGTAACTTAACTTAATAAGTTTAAGTTGACTCTAGGTTAACTCAAAACTCAAAATAAATAAAAAACAAATATAAAAATAGTTATTTCTTAATATTTAACCCACATAAAAATTATTAAAAGAATTAATAAAACGTTTTAAATATCATTTTAATTTTATCTTAATTCTTCGAGTTTTTATAATTATTTTAAAATTTTGATAAAATATTATTTTTATTTAATGTTATATTAAGCAAAGAAAAATATATATTTTATCGTAAATTGCGGGCCAAAAAATAATAACGGAAAAACGCTTTTTGTTATAAAAAGTGTACGTAAATATTAAAACTTTTATTTATTTTAATTGTTTTCTTATTTAATTATTTCTTTTTTAAATTAATTTAATTAAATTACCCCCGAAACTCAAACTTAACTCAACTTAATTAAGTTATTAAATTAATTAACTTAATTTTAATTAAGTTAGGAAATCTGCTAACTTTAACTTAAACTTACTAAGTTAACTTAAACTTAAAACTTAAACTCAAATTATTAACCCTAATTAAACCTATTAATTAAGTTATTAAAAAAGTTAATAATACGATATTAACGCTATTTTAGTTAAATATTAGTTTTTCGAATTTTTATAATTATTCCAAGATTTGAATAATTTGAATAAAAAAATAATATTTTATAAAGATTTTAAAATAATTATAAAAATTCGGAAAACTAATATTAAACCAAAATAACGTTGATAACGTATTATTGACCTTTTTAATAATAAAATTAATAAGTTATGTATTTAAAAATAAACTTTTTTTTATTTAAATAATTAATTTTTGAGTTTGAGTTTTAAGGGTAACTTAACTTATGAGTTTGAGTTAGTTTTTTTAACTAACTCAATTAAGTTAACTCAAAACTCAAATATTTATTTCAACCAATAAAAGGGATAAAAACTAAATAGTGGGATACAACGTTATTTAACCTTTAAATAAAACGATTGGATTGAAACACTTTATTTTCCGTTAATATTTGATTTTTAATATTTATTTTAAAATCTTTGAGTTAGTAAAACTCTTAACTCAAATTTATTAAGTTGAGTTGCCCTTAAAACTGAAACTTAAGTGAGTTCACTCAAACTCAACGATATTAAAACTTTAACTTAACTTAACTTAATGAGTTCAAGTTAACTCAAACTCAAAACTCAAACTCAACACTCAAGCTCAAATTGCCAACCCTGATTATTATAATACGGAGAAACAAAGTTAAAAAATATTCATATTAGTAACCAGGGTTGCCATTTAGTCAGACTACTAGTTAACTACAATTAACTAACTACACACTACATGTAATCTGTAGTTAGTTTGACTATATGTAGTTTTTAAAGTTACGGACTAAAACTACGTAGTCTTAATTAGTTAATTAGTTAGTTAACTACAAATTACAAAATATAACTTTTTAAATCAAAGCTTCATAAAATAGCTTAAAGCGTATAACGTTAAATAACGGTTAAAAAGAAAAGCTAATTTAGAAATTTTATTTTAATCATTTTTATTCGAATTTTAATAATTATTGAAAGTAAGGTGTAGTTAGTCCGAGCCTTGACTAAAACTATATGAGTTAGTTAGGGTGCGGACTAACTACATGTAGTTTAGTTAAAAACTAACTATAGACTAAAACTACAAAACTAATTAGCAACCCTGTTAGTAACATAATTATAATTTGAAATTAAAAGATAAAATCGAAAATATAAAATTCGAGAAATTAAAACATTGTTATCTTTTTATTTAAATTAATTACAAAACCGAAAGAACCGGATTTAATAGTTTTATTTTTATATTTAACATAATACAAAATAATTTTATTTAAAATCTAAATATCAATAAAATAATATTCATTTAAAGTTAAATTGTTATTTAAAACTTAATAAGTTATTAACTTAATTGTATTTAACTAAAAAAAAAAGTCAACTTAAACTCAACTTAATTTAATTTAATTGAGTTATTAAATTAATTAACTTAGCAAATTTGCTAACTTAAATCTGCTAACTTTAATTTAAGTTGCCAACCCTGGTCTTTACACTTTGTTTATAATAATATTCCTTGCGTTGCTTACATTATTAATATTACCGTTTAAATAACAATTTAAAAAACACGTATTAAATAACGAGAAAAAAAGCTTGAACTTTAACGTTATGTTAATTTTATTTTATTGACATTAAATAGTGATTATCTTTTTTAACTTGAATTAAATTTCAATTTTCACAATAAATATTTTATTGATTTATTTTATTTGATATATTAACTGATAATTAAACAAACTTTATAAATCGGGGTCGTTAAATTGTAGTTTCAATTAAATACTCCGGTGAAATACATAAGTCATTATTAAAAATCATTTTAAAAGCTGAAAAAACGGTATTTACTAAGAAACTTTAATAAAACAAAACTTTTTAATATGACGGCCGGTTATTACCGTATACTAAAGCCACTAATCACGGGGCTTGTCACGGCAATGGCCATAACGATGGATGTGGCCGGTCCGGCTGAAGGTTAATCCGGCCCGTCCACTAATAAAGATAGACTAGTGCCGATAAGCGGATAGCTACTAAGCTATGGATCCCAAACCTCCAAGGTTAAGATTCCTAGCTTAGTATTAACACACACTGCTGGCTTTATAGTAACAAATATCCCACTACCTTGCCAAACCCTTGATAGGATCGTGACTTGGCTGCGTTACAAGCTTGCTAATAATATCTTTAAAGCTTGTTATATAATTTCGCTTAATAAACATCCGTTCCCGAGCTTTTTTCTTTTACATTTTCTTTAATTTTATTATTTTCGTTTATAAAGCAGTTGGCCGTTAATTAGCCTTAATTATCTTAATACTTTTTTCCTCGCCGTAACATTTAACGGTTTGTTGTTTTCTTTTATTTAATAAAACTAATATTAATTTGAAACTTCAATTTTTATATCCGTTAAAGTTTGATTTATCGTATAAAGTTCGATTTATCGTATAATAAATACGGGTATTTAATCATAAATCCCGTTAAGTTGTATTTATGAAAATACCGAGTATACCGAACTTTAAAAAACTTATTTTTTAATGCCGATTAATATTTATTTAGCTAAATACACCGGATTATCAATATTTTTAAAAACTTAATATTGAATTATAAAGTAAATATTATAATATAATATTAATAGCTTTGTTATATATTTATACTTTGTATAAAAAGTTATAAGTTATTTTAAATAAATATAAAATAAAATACAGGAAATTTTCTCTTTAATAAGTTTATTATTATTATTTTACCGTTAAATTTAATATTAACGCAAACTTAATAAAAGCCGCAAGCATAAAAAGGCAATAAAAGTTTATGGTAAAAGCATAGGTATTCATTAGTTTACTGCCAGCGTGGCAAATTTATATAAGTCAGTCTGTGGGCAGCGCCTGCCGGCTGGCAGCTTGGCAAGGCTGGCACAACCTAACATCGCTTGTAAGTATACTGCTTTGCGTTTTGCAATGTCTATGGCTTTATTGCTACCATCTGACAGCGCTTGCACGATCTTCGAGCGTGACCGTATCTGCATCGTTCGTAAAGGAGGGCAGGAATCTTGGCGCTGATACGGTGCTCAGGGCTGAGTATTTGTCGGACAGGACCGAGGGACCTTTATATCTTCCTGTCCGGCTGCTGTACGTTTTCTTCGGCACAGAAGTTCAGATTGCAGGTTGGGAGTCTCTGCTTAACATCAAGACTGTTCTCTTCCAGGGTGGCGTCTCGGTTGGATTTTGGCTTGCAGAGTATATAGAGCAAACCGACACCCGCTTTCAACGGTTTGTTTTGGACTATAAAATTGACTTTGACGTATATCAAGTGCGAAAGCTCTGGGCTAAAGGCCAGGGCTTCATCGCCGATAATGCTTTTCGCTAAAGCCGCTGGCATCGTGAGCTATGCTTTCATGTGTAGAGTGGCGTAATTCCGAGCTTGCGCTCCCGTCTCATGAGACCAGCTCTGGTAACAACGCGGAACTCCAGGTCTAGAGCAGTATTCGCAATGGAATCCAATCACAACAGTGGCGGACGGCAAATCGCAGAAGACCCAGAGGGATCCGGAGGGATTCGACATGGACGGCATATATTGGGCCATCGAAAGCTTCCTAGTACCATCAGATCGGAACCCAGAAACGCTTTACTAGATTGATCTTGATCCCTTGGGAGAAAGCAATCACGCCGCCATCATTTTGCAAGATATTGTATCAAAGCGGAATTAATCTTCGTCAAGATTCATTCATTGCCTGCCTGAAAACCGCGAGCTTCCAGAAAGCACTGTCGGACTTCTATAAATCCGTCTATTGACGGAAATTATCTGCTGAAATCTTCTCCTCCGTATTCTATGGTTGCCAGCACGTTGTACACAAACGCCACGCAAATTGTCAAGACTAAGAATAAAAAGCCAATGGAAAGAGCTCAATAGGGGTGATATGCAAACCAAACTGTTGCGGTCTCAAAATGTGGCTAGTTGCAAGGGGATCCGTTGCTAGCCTAGCCTGCAGGGTGGGCAAGACGACGATCGTGACGCATCTCATCAGCGATGCCAACCATGTTACGTGTTGTTGAAAATAGGTACCCCAGACTGCTGCCACTACAACACGTAGCCGCGCAGAACATGGCACCGTGTACCTCGAAAATCATATTCAAGCGGCCCAATCGAAGCCCCGCAGAGGAACCGTCCCGAATTCAATCTTGGAGAGGACATGCTCAGAATCGATTTTATCCACAAGGCACTGCCATACCGGCTAGCTAGCTTCTTTCGGCATCAGGTGCTTGTCTTTAGCAATCTGAAAGTTGCCCTCATGTTGTATTAGAGCGGAAATTTCCAGTGGCCTCCTCTCGCGATCGACTGGCCCGGAGCAGTGGCAGGGCTGAGTGCGGCAGAGAAGATCAGCCCAGAAACCCGCATCGAGGAGAAAGCGTGGAAGTGGCGTGAGAAATATTCGACCTTTCGTCCACACTAGATGCACATCCATTTACTTTGTAAGGACGAGTTCACGCTCAAGCATTCCCTGATAGGCCCCGGACGGCACGCATCCGCTCAACCTCCTCACTCTGAGCTCCCTTTCTAGACAGTTGAAAAGCTGCTGCCATGATGTCTTGCGATTGATTTTGTAAAGAGGCAGGAAGCAGTGACATTGACTTGTCTTGGCTATCGTGAGTACAACTGTTTCGTATGTCTTACAAGTATCCAACAACTTAGCCCAAAAGGCACCTCGAAGGGCTCGGTCTCTGCACGCATGTTCCAGGCTGGTGCTTACTTTCACACTTTCGACCTGGCAATATATGTCTGCAAGGGGGTATGATCTTGCCTACAGCGCATGATAGCCATGCCAGCTTTGGCACTGCTATCAGATCCTTTGCCATCGCAGTATATCACATAGCCGTCTACCCAGAGAACCTCGTGCTGGCATTGGATGCATCACCTCCGTGGACCAAGAGCTGCCGCATCCTGAATCTCAGTGCGAGCGCCGGCATCCAGTAAAAGCCGAAAGACTGCCGGTCGATTCCTGATTGCGAAATCCACGACTGCCAGATTTCCTACAGACGCTACCCGCCCCGGAAGCACCTCATCGGCCGGGATTCCAAGCTTCGGCAGGAAACGTAAAATCTGATCAAGCTCAGTCGATGCCCCTGTTGGAGTAAATGGCGTAGGACTGACGTCTATGCCGTTGTTAACCAGTATCCTGCGATGGATGCATTGGCGGGTTCACAGGCAAAACACAAAATACGGCTGCCAGTTGTAATGTCTGCGCCATTCTTGATGAGTGCTTTCGAAAGAGGTCTCTGAGCGTGCTCAAGTGCCCGACAGATGACTGGGTGTCCTGACGGGCCCTTCAGCATTGTCCAGTCAAGAGATCGATCATCCGGGCAGATAGAGGCAGCCGTTTGTGGAATCCTTACTGATCCCTTCATTTCAATAGGAAAGTAGCACGTCCAACAGTTAACAGTGGTAGATGGAGGCGTCAATTGCTGCTACCACTAGCCTGGATATTATTCGAACATGCCGTGCAGGCTTGCTCTGCAACAGCTACTCGAGCATTGCGGAGCCCATCGTAATGTTTCTTGCTGTGGCAAAAAGAATTTCCTCCATTATGGCCACTTCATCGAATTCAAATTAAGCCTTCAGTTTCATGAGGTCTCCCCATTGGTGGCCGCTGCCACTGCAAGGTTCTCGCTCACTTTTATCTTTACCCCAATTGGCCGGAATAGCACGTCCCGTATCTCGTCTCTAGCATCTTCATTCGTCAAGATGCTATATACTACTCCAGGTGCCACGACTTCTTCGCGGTGCGGGTGGAATTTCGATATGGGTATATATAATCCGAGCCCCCTACGCCCGATTGCGAGCAGCCGAGGCGACAACGTGCCGAGAGAACCTTATACAATCAGGCTGAAGACACGAAAGCAGCAGAATCATGATCGAGGGCGTCATCACGAAGTCCCCTCCGCAGAATTACAAGGGAATTTCAGTCAGAGCCCAGCCATTGAGGGTGCTGGAAACGGCGTAGTCCAAAATGCCGGGTAGGAACTCGTGGAGAGCAGAATGGTGCCCCAATATGTTTCCGACACTGACGACCTGCTCGGATTTGATCATGATCGAAAAGACCGGGGAATACATGGATTCCAAGTCTCTTAGAAAAGCCTTCATATTGGAATAAAGCGTGTCTGGTAAGGAGTCGCGATCACACAGGCACATGTGCGCGATCGCATCCAAAGTGACATGCTGGACAGGTCGCTGGTAGTCCACTCTGAAAAAGCTGGCATCCTCGCGAAACGAACAAAGACCCCTCAGGGAGTATATCTTGTCACTGCCAAGAGTTGACTCGGAGTCTCGAAACTTTTGAATGGCGCTGAATAGGTCTCGTTCTTCTGACCACCAAGAACTCGTTTTCGAGTGAGTAGACATCGCATCCGGTATATTTCATACCATGGTGATAATATGTGAACTTAAGTTTGCAGATGTTTTCCAAAACCTTTAGTGGAATGTTTTCTTTTACTGGAATAACTATCATTCTTATTAGTATGGCAGCACAAGCGGACTGTTGTAGCCATTATCAAGCCTGGCAACTAAGTATATAGAATAAGCCCGAACCTCGGCGCCTTCCTCGCCATCCATGGCACTCTGTTCGGTGGTACCATGGCTAATCACCTACTGGAACACCCCCTACCTGAACTAACAAAATATGGGGCTCCCATACAAATCACTATATATTGCGTATAAGTGATATTAGCGAAAACAAATAATAAAATTACTGTTTATAATACATTCTATCTGGAATTAACTAATTAATCACGGTGAGGCTTTTTTACTATTTTACTAAAACGGGTCGTGATTAATACTACCTTAATTTCTTTTTTATTATCGTTTTTTTATTTTTTTAAAGCCTTTTCTTCATTTTCAACCTTTATAAGCTGCTGTGCATTTCCTAATCCGGAAATTAGCTAACTAATTAAAAAGCCTTAAAAAGCTTTAAAAACCTTTTATGTAGATTAGGGATCTTCCTGCGCTTACGTAATTAGTTTAAGCGGTCGATTTAGTTTTTTTAAAGCTTTATATAAGTTTTAGCCTCGATAAAATCCATATCCTTCTTATTAAAAGCTCTTACTACACTCCGGAAAAAGTTACGGGTTGCTAGTAACTTTCCTATAATAAGATCGAGAATTTAGCGGCTTATAATTAGTATAAATGGCGCTTTTTCCTCGCTATTCTCGGCCGAATCGGGCAATAAACCTATAACGTTCTCTTTGTTTTTTTGGATTTTTAAATGGCTAAAGGTTTTAGCTTTTAATATAGGCCACATGCCGGTAATACGCCATTTACCTAATATAATCTTCTTAATAAATGTTACGAACATGCACCCTTGCAGCCCAGAGACAATGCAGAAGAATGGAGACACGGCCACGAAGCCGGTCCCAAGGACAAGGACAGCTGGGAACGGAACCAACAGCTGAAGGTCACGTGATCAGTTTGGATCATTAAGTCTTGGCATCGATCGAAGAGTCTTGGCAATGATCCATGGATCATTGCAGCACAACAATGATCCAGCATTCCAGAGTATAGGATCACCAACCAACGTAGGTGATCCAAGCAAACATCAGTGAGGGAATGAATGGATATATAACGGATGGATTTCCTACTCTACATAGACAGTCATTACCTCAGTGATCAATCTAAGCATCTATCTTACCCATAGGTGAAGCATTCAATACGCTTTAACGACTACACTTGCAAATCAGTTCAGATCATCCAGTCAACCTTACCTTCTACGCTCAGTGTCTACTTGAGTAGCATATCTGCTAGCATAAACCCCAGCACCTCTTATACTTCGGTTTATCCTTAGTATAGTCGTTACAATAAATGCCTTCTTCCTTGCTATATTATAATATTATATAAAGCTAATCTTATTAATAAATGCCGAGTCCGTCAAATTATTCAATTTGCCTAATTCGGACTTATAAGCTGCCTTCAACACGTTAAATAGCCCGTTATTAGCGGGCTGCATCCCATGGGAATAATGGGCCGAGAAATACAAATAATAAATATTATTCATAAAACAATATGCCATCCAATCATTTTAACCATTATTAGCAACGTTATAACCCGAATAAAAAATAAACACTGCTATATTCACGGTTATATAACTTTTATAGCCATCTATAATTAATAACTTAGCCTTTAATAAGTCTGCCGGCTTGGTTTAAAAGTCGTATACTTTTATTAACTACGATAAGGCTATAAAATTCTCGGTCCATCTTTTATCAAAACAAACGAAGAAAAAAAGCGCTAATTAGCGGAATTCCTCGAAAAACCACTATATTTAAAGGTCTTTACCCTTAAAAATAATCCCGGGATTCAAGGCTCGGCTATTTACAGTTATAGCCTCCATAAAAGTAGTTTACGTGCGCTTTTACGGTAACTTTACAACCGTGTGATTTAGGTTTTTATCGACGTCCGCCCGTTTAATTATAAGACTATCCAAACCTATTTAAAACATTATTTTTATTATATAGCTATTATAAAAAAGCTAATTTATTAAATCCGGCTATAATGCTACTTTTATCGATATTCACGATATTTTCCGGCTTAATTTAATTATAATTTTTTTCGTATAAATCGAAAAACCAATTAACCGCTTTAGGCGTAAATATTATAAAGCGAATAGCTTTTTGGCGTGTAAAAGGGCCAGATTATAAAACGATACACTAGCGAATCACAGGCGAATTGGAGGTGCGGCAAGGTAATATAAATAACGATAGCAATAAAGTTAATAATTAAAAAGGAAGAAGACTATAAACTAACGACGGGACCAACGGGATAACAGTTATAATAGCTAATAGCCCGGGATATCGTAAGGCCGGTATGCTAAAAGTGCCATTTAAAGGCATAGGCTAGTCCCACTATATTATATGGCGTTTGCCGATCTTTTTTTTTAACTCCGGATATTTATCGACAAATCGGGTGTTACGAACATGCACCTTTGCAGGACGACAAACATGTGTTGGCGCTTAAGAGGGAGAAGGCACACTGCGGGGCTGTCATCACTGGATGAAGACCACCGCCGGATGACTAAGCCTGGCAGTTGGCATCAGCTGTCGACAGGCTCACGTCCGGATCCGTGATCCAAGGGTGAGGCTCACCAACGGATCAGTGATCCAACAAAGGGGATCACCACCAACATGGTGATCCAAGCAAACATCAGTGAGGGAATGAATGGATATATTAAGGACGGCTTTCCTACACTACATAGACAGTCATTACCTCAGTGATCAATCTAAGCATCTATCTTACCCATAGGTGAAGCATTCAATACACTTTAACGACTACACTTGCAAATCAGTTCAGATCATCCAGTCAACCTTACCTTCTACGCTCAGTGTCTACTTGAGTAGCATATCTGCTAGCATAAACCCCAGCACCTCTTATACTTTGGTTTATCCTTAGTATAGTCGTTACATCGGGTAGCTTAGTTTTTTTTAAATAAATTATTATCGCTAATGCTTTTAATAAAAGCTTTAGCGGTATTATAAATTTAGCTATAACTCGGGGTATAACCTAGTTTTTTTTATCGAAAAATCCATCGGATTATACGATCCTTTTAATTATTTAAAAGCTTTTAATTAGTTTAAATACGCTTAAATCTTGCTTTTATATTATTTATCCGGTTAAATATAATAGCTTTTAATATACCGTGCTTTTAAGCCGACGTAATAAATAACAAGCTTTTATTAATAACGTTAAATATAACGTTAGCAACGTTATTTTTTATATATTTAAAAAGCGCTATTTCGCCGGATTCGGATTAGTATAGCTGACGATATTATAATATAAACAAGAAGGTGTTCGAAGGCGGGCAGTTTAAGCAGAAAGGGTGCTAAGCCAGTTACGGGATCACAGAAAATCCACCTCCGACCCCCCGATAACTAATACCGTTAAATTCATTATCTAAAAACAATTCTACAGGCACAAGAACCGTGTAAATAGCTTTATTATTTATTTTATTTTATATAAATGAAAATATAGTGATTTGTATGGGAGCCCCACATTTTGTTAGTTCAGGTAGGGGGGTGTTCCAGTAGGTGATTAGCCATGGTAATTCTCTGTCCACCAACACTGGGAATTCCATTATAGGCCACTCCAACTATGCCGCGAGAACATCCTGGACGGCCCGGCCATGAAAGGCGACCCCTGAGGACTAAGTGGTAGCTATGACAAGAAACAAGCCGGATGCCAGACGTAGCCAAGGCGACCTCTATACCAAGCGTAAGAACTTCCGCGTCGTGCAGGGACGTTTCATCGATTACTGGACCGCGCTCCCCGAGGACATGTCCGTCGCGAAATAACCCACGGCGCTGACCACCTTCCAGCAGCGATGGGGTGAGTCCAAGAATACCAATTCTGTTTTTCTACTCCCCATTCGCTGCCATACTGCGTCCCCCGCCGGCTGTCAATATCTGGCTAGGTAACGAGAACACCATGACAGCAGCATACAATGATACCAACCCTGCCGAGGCAATCATCTATGCAGATAATCTTGAGTTTGCAAATCATGCTGGCCAGATCAGCTGGATCCCAGCATGACCCGCAGAGTCGATATTCGCAACTAAAGAAAGGTGCAAAGTCACAAGACTTGTGACTCGGATATTGAGACCGCGACGGCCCGAGAGACTAGAGACCTCGACCACATGCAGTACTACTAAAGAGCCCCAATAGTCACGCAGGAGACCCTGGATGCCCAAGTGGAATTCAGTCTCCGTCACTCATCTTTTTGTTTGATTTAATCCATCTTTTGTCATGCATGCGGGTATCTACTATATATAAGACGGCTGCTGTGAATGCCTCGCGGAGGTCATGATCTTGCATGTATCTGTACGCGAGATTGTTGTGCAGACAACACTTTACCATCCCTCACTCCTGCCCCTTTGTCCTCTGCAATCGACACACCGCCATCTCGGAATTCTAAGATCAGCGCACAAACTTGCCAATATCCATCCAAAGATCTCACTGGTATTATATCATGTGACTTCTCACTGCAACAGAAGCCTCTATTGCTGCCGCATATGCCCATACGGGAATTATAGTCCCTCTTCAGAGTACCCTTACGGCGATGCCGCCATCGCCGACTGGAACGCGACAGCTGAAGCCACCCCTGCGCATCCTCGCATAACCATGGAGTTCTATTTCATCAGGAACGACAACCTGGAACCTTTTGCGATCACAACCCTGACCGAGAAAGACGATAATACGACTTTCACATGGGTGGCATCTTTTCGTACGAGATCAAGACTGTCCCAGATAGGCTCAGCCACGATAGTGGTATTACCCAGTACGCAAAGGAAAAGTTTGCCGCATCCGGGACCTGTTGTATTGAACCCAATAACGTTCGCACAGAGTGGAAGCGAGCTGCTCTTTGATGCGGCCGACGATATCATGGATATTGAGGTATGCCATTCGGATCGCGGGACGTGTCGACTTCAGCGACTATGCCCGCGACCCATTCTCGACGCAGGCAAAGCTATACGGGATGGGAGCGGATCAGGCAAGAGTTTACAAGAGTGAGATACTGGCTCATGACTCACTCACCTGACAGTTGGCAGCTTCCGAGTCCAAGCTCGACGAGAATGAATTCAGATATCATTATCGTGAAGGGCGTCCACAGCTTCTATACCGCCCATCATGTGCACCTCGGCAATCTCACACCCGGTACCAGCATCAAGAACGTTTGCAGACATAGCAGCGTCCTCTCAGGTGAATCATCCGGAGTCATTAGAACTGTTATATGTATGCTGTCAACTCAATGGAGGATTTGGATATTCCATGTTCGCACCAATGTCATACGGTACACGCAGCAATCATCAGGCAGCAATTATTGGCGCAGCCTGCAAGTACAAACAAACCACTTTGTGATCGACTCACTACCACCACCAACATAATGAATGGCCACAATTTATGACGGCGCTCAGGGGAGAGATTGCGAGACCATCCATCTGTGGTGCAATTGACTACGACTTAAGAACAATATAGCTTACAGGTCAACTGCTCTTGCATTTACTTGATCGGATGGGAACCTCTCGTCACTTGGAAGCCATTGCTTTGGACAAGCAATCTACAAGACACCCTTTGCTTATGAGCCCCCAAAAAAAATCCAATTGCACAGCCAACTAACTATACACAGTATGATAACGCGAAAGTCGGAAGGTGCGAGCGAGTCGGGAAGGTACGACCGAGTATACTGGTGGATAGTCGCCAAACACCAAAAAGGATCGTCACAATCACCAACCGGTGACTGCGCGCTGCTCACGTGATGAGAGGGGGATTCGAACCCCCGCCTATTACTAGACTGCAATACTCCTCGAACTGGTGTTCTGAGGAAGCTGGAAAGCTTGAGTGCAGCGCCTTAGACCGCTCGGCCATCTCACCGTGTTCTGTTGAATGAAAGGCTGCTTATCTCAGTACATACTGCTGGAAGCAAAATCCCGCACGCTAGTCTCAAAAGGGAGCTTCCCAGCAACATCAAGTTTCCCCCCGAAACAAGTTCCAGTCCAAGTAAGACTCTGATTTCAGGTCAAAGTCGTGGGAATACAGAAAGTGTGTTTTCGGCAACAGATACTACTTATAGATCAGAATCAGTTTCTTTGCGTTGACGTAGGCAAACGGACCCTGGACATCTAAGCTCAGACAACGAGTGCCAACAGCTTCGCAGCTGTTCGAGACTATAGTTGCCACGATATGTGATCTGAAGTATCTCTTCTGCCCTTCCTCTTATATCTATTTCTTTCTCTTGAGCTTCTTCTGATACCGATCAGATGAAATTGTTCTCTAATAATACAAAGGTTTCTTGAGAAATGTCTTATATGACCTTATTTGCTCTATTCGTTGCCGAGTGTTAAAAACACAAGTCGAAGGCTCCTGTCAATAGTATAACTACGAGGTTAGCAGATCATTCTGGTCGCTTTGCTCACATGATGTGAGGCGCTGAACACTGGCAGGTAAACAATGAACTTGCCACTGCATCGATAACGTGGCTAGAGAGCTCTGACTTCAAAGGAGGCTCTTGCTTCTTGATGACGACTCGCCTGGCCCGCAGGACATACCATGGAAAACAACAACTATCATGTATCGGCACACAACGTACGCACTGCTGATGCTTAGTGACGGGGTCATCCCAAGCCCGGCATCTCGGATCATACATGCCGTGGGCAGTGCGGGTAGATGGATCGGTCCACTTGATGGTTCGGTGCTAGCAGCCGAGAAGGCTACAGAGTACGTACTATCCAGTAAGCAGCAGGTCCGGATATCACACATCAAATCAATCGCAATAAAGGCTTGAGCGACCTTGCGCCTGCCGTCTCTCCCCCTCCCAACTAGGCCGACTTGCAACGACAACGAGCTACAAGCATGATTTCCATCGGATGCCATGTTCGAGCTTTCCGGGCTCGACAATGCTGCACGAATGAATCGCGTTGCCCACTGAGCCCGAGCTCTGAACTTGCAAGGTAGCCAGCAACCCGAACAGGCTCTAATCCACTTCTTAACTCGGTGACCAAATTCGAGAACCCGCTCGATGACGCGGCTCGCGATAGCGGTGGCCAGGCCCCGGGAATATTGATATAGTACGACATGACCGGATGGCCATGCCAGTCAGACGTTGCTCTCGACTCGCTCGTCTTCAGAGGCCGCGTCGCAGCATAGAAAACCCAAGATAGGCTGCAGCAAGTCTCGGGAGGACATTCTATTGGAAGTCTCTTCGCCCTTTACACATTTGAAGATAAGCCAAGCAGAGAATCGTCGATAATCATGCTGTTGAAAGACATCCTCTTGTCCTATGCTGCCTTTGCAGCAGCTGTAGGTCTTCTACTGCAAGTGGCCCGGACAAAATGGAGGGACGACTAATGATATCCTGCCCAATGGAAATAGGCCAACGCAGCCGAGACCGCTGTCACCGAGGCCTCGCAAGCAGCGGCCATCGTGAGCAGCTACCAAGCCCAAATCAGCAGCTTGAACGCCGCCATCCTCTCCCAGGAGGCTGCCGTCACGGCGGCGGGTACGGCATACAACGCCGTACTGGCGAGCATCCAGTCCGAGGCGGCCTCCCTAGAGTCGTCCCTCGTCAGTGCCGAGAGTGCTGCCTACGCATCTTTGATTGGCAATGCTACCGGCACAGCAGCTACGACGGCGACCACAACAGCAACCGCCACCGACGGCACGAGCACTGGCGACAGCACCACCATCATCTATGGCACCACGGGTTCTTCTTCGGCGACCGGAGTCTTCCCCGCAGTGATAGTGCCGGTCCTGGCCGGTGGATTTGCATTGCTCGCTGCTCTCGTCTAATTTACTTGAATACAAGCAAGGCGGTCGCACAAGAACCTCGCAAGTGTATAGTAGATGAACCGTCGAGGTGAAGAGGGCCAGCATAGGTCGAATGATGTACTATTGATCGGATTTGAGGACCAGATCTCATATTCGATCATCATGTTGGGAAAGACATGGATGGCCTCCATTCGTAGAATTCATACCTCGCATTATACGCAGAGGAGTTGTTCTAATATTTTTTTTTTTTTTTTAAATAGAAATGATATGTGATTCAAAGTGATGAACGGGTATCTATTCTCGTATCTACTTTCTTGGTTTTCGTGTCTATCATGGACTCGGACGCGCATGTCATGGCGGCGAAACGAGAGCACCGATCTATCTAACATGGCGGTCAACAAAAATTTTCCCCGAAAACAGTCCTTTTGAGGGTATTCCAAGAGTCAATAGTATACATGGTCCCGAGTCTGTGAAAATCCCCTTTACCTGGCAACCGGCGGTGCCGCAGTTCGTGGTGTAACACCGAGTCCGGCATCCTGCGTCATGGTCCGGAATCTACCATTGGTGATCGACCGACCACCCCTTGACCGTTTTGGCCGACCCGAGCTGCCGCATACAGGCCTCTCATCTTTCATTGTTTTCCCTTGTCTTTTTTTTGTTCAACCATCTTCGGTGTCGAACGTGTGGATTGGCATTTTTAGTTGGCAAAGATTCTGACATTCAAATCGACACTACCCGTGGCGATAACACATCGGATTTGCACTTCTGGTGCGGCGCCCACTTTCGAGGTGCCGTTGGCAGCGGCGCCGTTTTGTGCGTCGCCCCCGTTCATGGCCGGCTCCTTGATAAGAACAGGCGCCCACCGGAGGCAAGATATAAAATGACCGTGGGCGTTGTCCAGATTTTTGACCATCTTGCCTTCTTGACTCAGGTCCCAACACCGGAGAGTCTTGTCGTCGGCCACGCTGAAGAGATATTTGCCTCCTGGGTGGAAGACCAATGCCCGTACCCAGTTGTCATGACCGACCAATGTCTTGATGCAGTTCCCACGCCCATCCCACAGCTTGATTGTCTTATCCCTCGAACCGGTCGCCATGAACTCTGCGCTTGCAGATGCGGCAGGCGCTTTCTGGCCGGCGATTTTGGCGAGATGTTGATACGAAGCCGGCGGGGCCAAGGTGCAGCACTCGATTACATTTTCGTGGCCGATGAACGTGACCTTGCTTTCAGGACTCGTCATCGATATATCCCACAACCTCGCCGTCTGGTCGGTTCCACATGACAACAAAAAGCGACCGTCGAAGGAGGGGAACACGTCTCTGACCCAGTCGGCGTGACCCCTGATGGTCTTGAGGCAGTATCCAGTAGTGACGTCCCATATACGCAGGGTTTTGTCTCTGGAGGCGGACACCAACAGATTGCTCGAGGAGGGAGCGCCGGCTGCGCCCGAGGGAATGAAGCGCACAGCGCTGACGCTATGGTCGTGGCCGGGCAGTGTCTTGATGTTTTTATAGTCGTCCGAAGGGTCCCACAGCTTGATGGTCAAGTCGCTCGAGCACGAAGCCAGCAGTGTCCCTCCCCGGGGACCGCCAAAGTCGACGTCCAAGACGGCCTTGGTGTGGCCTTTGATGGTGCGTTCGTGCTCGCCAAGCTCCCAGTCCCAGATCTTGATGGTGTAGTCTTCCGAGCCGGAAGCCAGGGTCGAGAATACAGGGTGGAAGGCGATGCAGGTGATGGGCTTCTGATGCGACTGCAGAGTATGCCTGGCGGGCGATCTGGGCAGCCAGCTGGCGGGGTCTTGGCTGCGGCGGGCGAGGGAGGTAGGGGTCGCACTGTCGAGCTCGGCTTGTATGCTGGTATTCCGCGCCTCCAGCTCCATTATCTACAGCTCTCATATCTTAGCAACATGATCTCTTCGGTCCAGACTCTGTGGGGGGCTAGAGCGGCGAGGCAGACTGGCAGACGGAGAGGAGGGAGCGAGAGCACGCACCTTCTTCTGCAGGCGGACCACGCTGGTCCATTTCTTCTCGAGGAGACCCTCATATTTCTTGGAAGTAGTGGCGTCAAAGGTGTCGCCGAGATTGAGTTCCTGGCGTAGGGCCTCGGCGGTGTTGGTGAGGTTGCTGGAGGAGAGGTATGCGACAATGGCCTTGTGCCTGAGGCGTACGATTGAGAGGTTAGTACAGACACCAGGAGGAGGAGGAGGAGGCGGAGGGCGGGTCGGGAGGAGAAGCAGAGAGCAGCAGTGTTGAGGCAGGAACGCACAGTTCGTCAGCTTGGCGCGACGTCAAGATTTGACTGCTCATGCTGGCTGGCTACCTATGGGGAATCCTTCTTCATAAGCCCCGGGTTTGCGTAAGATGTGGCGCGCGCTGTAGGTATGTCGGGTTGCCCTTCTCGCCTCGAGGTGCATACATATAGGAGGACGGGCGTTCGTTCGATCAAGCAAGCTGTGCTTGGCTTGTACTCTTTCGCTGGCGGGGAGGGGCGGTCAGGAGCTCGTTCTGCTTCCTCGCGCAAGAGCAGCAGGCAGGACGACGTTTGGGCCGATGCCCAACAAGGTGTACCGAGAGTCTCGCCCCAGATCAGCCGAGGAGCGTTCAGGGCAGCTTGCCTGTCTAGGAGACTTGAGGAGAAAAGAAAGAAGACGAATGCGTGAGGGCTCAGGGTAGGGTATGGTGGTAGTAGGATGATGTCAGTTTGGGGGGTGAGCGGTAGTCACTCGCTGGGGGGGCGCCGACTTTGGTGATTGAAAGCAAACAAAACATGCCTTTAACCTACTACCTACCCTCTTTCAAACAGACAGACAGACAGACACATACAAACCATTGGGCCAAAAAGTTCAAGTGGTTTGGTTGGTTGGAGTGAATGGCGACGGGGCCGGGGCTCTGGGTTTGGAATCGCGGGGCGCGGCGCACACCCACGCGGGCGGTCTGGTTCATTGATGGGTGCATGTGGGTGGGTTTTTGCTTGGCTAGGTACCTTTTCTAGGTGCCTTTCCTACTACCCACCTAGCGGTTAGAGGCTTATTCACTCACTTGGTATACCTAGTAGGAAAAGCTCAGCCTTTCTAGAATATGATATATCAAGGTCCAGTGCACACATGCCTCCATCTACAGCCTGTTTAGTCAATTGGGATTAGATATTACTGCCGGGCGCCGTCGCGAAGGGACCTGAAGTTTACCTTTTCAAGATTATGTACAACTTGGTCTTGGGAGGAAAGATTACATCGTAGTGCTGCCAAATAAGTGTTTCGTCTTGGTCCTCTTCTTCTTCTTCTGGCTACACGAGGCCCCTTAAACTGATACCGACCAAGCTGTCAACTGTATCTCCAAGGTGCATAATAACTATAAAACATAAGGAAAACAGGCTCAATGTTCCATGCTTGTCAGTGTACTACAATAACCGCTTAGTTTCGTGGTCGCATTAAACATGAACTCCAGAGGCACGTTTCAAAAAGAGGCGGCTTGCAACTGAGATCGATCAACTGACGATGAGACGGTAGCACCATCCGTTCTATTGCTGCTGGTCGGCGGCGTACTGGTCATCATATATAAAATATCGCAAAGAGAAACTCGAAAAATACACCCTAATGTATTCTTTTCGAGTTGCTTTAAGAAACGGCATGTTTTGCATTTTGAAATCACTCAAAAGTCTATGTGTTCGTTTTGATGTATACTTGAGCAGCCACTCGTGCCATGTATGAACTTGTCTCAAGGTTATACTCAGCACAGCAGTACAGCGAAACTCCAATAGGTAGGTAGTTCTCGTTCAGCCTGATACGTATGCGAGGTGATATTGTCAGTCGCGTCAGGACAACGAATAACACGAGCTGAATTTATATAAAATAATATAAACAGATTACTCTGCTATATAGAAAATGCCGAGAAGAATATCGCAAGTGTTAGATATGTCGATATTGTATGGTCGAGACAAGCGGGATAAAAGAATGGCCTTTTGGCTTTTCAAGCAACAAAAACACAGCCAGTCGAGACGCAGCTGGAGGCACCCTCCAACAAAACATGCTTCAGCCTCGAATCCGTCCCTTTTCATTCTCTCTGCGATCGAATCCGGAAAACACCAATAAAACCATAGGCTGCTGGAGTCGAATTGGCTCAAGGCTCAGAAGTGAGGCTTTATTAGCCTTTGCTCGGAGACTCTTTGGCTGTAGCCTATTCGTAGACCACGGGGTATGCAAATAAAATTGTTGCCAGACCTTGCTTCTGTACCTAGTCATACTGATCACCATTGCCGTGCGAATGGCTACCTCATGTACCTACGGTACCTGGACGCCACCTAGTAGCGTGGTGGACAGTCGGACTACGTCTGTCTTCTATTGACTAGCCATTGATGTTTACTTGCTCTGGTTCTCGGTAGCATGAGTATTGATTGTATGATTTCCCGTTGGATCAAGGAGATAAGCCTGTGAGCAGAATGACAGGTAAACAATAGACAGAGATATCTCCATCCCAGATTGGACGCATGGTGGTGGTCAAGGTCAACAAGATTTGCATGATGGGGTTTACCCTGTCGGCTGGGACTGGTGACTGCGACCCCACTGCAGCCCAACCCTGAAGGTCGGTCGTTTCTGTGCGATGTATTCCTCTTAGCGGCCTGTCAGTGCTGCCCCGTTGCCCGACGCGACCCCTGTTTGGCTGCCCATTGATATGTTTCCACTCACTCGGCTGATGAGATTGGACGGTGAATCACGGAGCCAATGTTTTCTTGTTGCCATTCATTCATTGCCTCTCTGCCCACTTGACCCCCCTCCCTCGCCCAATCGCCTGGTCGGTCCCTTGACTACGGGGGGGCAGCCGCCAGTTCAAACCAAACAAACCGACATCATCACCGACTTCCACTGGCTACCTAAAATGTGCCAGACCCTTGAAAAAGTCGCCAGCTAGAAACATTAATTTTCTCTCCCCTTCTCTTCGCGTCTTCCCCCCTACGGATACTTGACTTCTCTCCCATCTTGGTCTGGACCAAAAAAGGTTTAAGAAACGCTCACTCCTACAAACAAACATACGTATACCACGACTTGCTTCCGAGCAGCAAGCAGCCCAGCGCATCTGCACCCGTTCTGCAGAGCCAGTCCAATTGTGTTGGAACATACTCCATGTACGTTGACATCTTCTACCTCTGCACAGTGAATCGCACACGTCGCACGCGCACATGCACCCCGAGCTCCGCCATGGGCAGCGAACTTTTACGGCTGCTCGCGCCAGGACGATGCCTTGTTCGCGACGAGAAGACGAGCAGAGGAAAGGGGAGGGGAGTTGGCGGAACGGACGGGATGCAAAGCTGCGCTGCAGGCAGGAACGGAGACAGAGAGCACGCCCAATCCAAACAATGAAGGAGGGGACGGAAACAATAGCCTGCCATTCAAGTCGCAGCTTCTGCCCAAGTTTCACCCAGCCCGGCGCGACTGCCTCTGGCGAAAACCGAATCGAAGCACGATCCGGAGCGATTCTCGTCTGCTCTGCTCTCTGCTCTCTACTCTGCGCATCTCTGCTCCGTCCCTCCCAACTCGGCCCTGCCCTGCCCTGACCTCCGCCTCGTCGCTTTCCCCGGAAAAAGAGACTTGGAGCATTAGGCGTCTGCTGCGGATCACGTCGCTGCGCAGGTGCAGTTGCAGCCGCAGGTGCGGTCGTACTCAATCTCAGATTCAGCTATCGTCGTCGCTTCCTGCTGTTGTCTACATCCGCCGACTCTGCGCCTGGTCACGCCCCTTCGATGCCCCTCTCTCTTTTTGCTGTTCCCACCCTGTCTTTCCTTGAAATCTCGCCAGCACCATGCCAAGATGCCCTTCGACCGTTTGCGACGACTAATTTGTAAAGCAGCCAACAACCTATCTCTCTCGCCCGCCCCGAACCCGAGCGGAACCAGAGGAAAGGAAGCGCCCTCCTCGTTCAAGAATATCAAACTCTGGAAGCGACAGAAAACACAAGAGCCTACGCCGCCTGCTTCTCCGACCTCGGCCCTAGTAGCAGACCCTCCTCTTCATCACGACTCGAGATCTTCTGCGCCCCGCACTGAGACGGCGACGAAAGCGTCCCGAGATCCGACCGCCAGCATGGCCGACGGAGAGCCCGATTACAGCTCTCTGCCACTCACAGACAGATGGGTTCACAAGGTGTGGAAAGTCCGCAAGGCCGCATATGAAGAGGCTGCGAAGCAGTTTGAAGCCACCCCCGACGAGTACGATCCCGCCTTTCGCCCGTTCAACCAGGATCCCAGTCTATGGAAGGGCGCCGTGGTCGACTCCAACGTTGCCGCACAGTCGGATGGCATTGCTGCCTTTTGTGCCTTTCTCAAATTCGGTGGCAAGGAGAACTGCGTGCGCTCGCGCAATCAGGTCGTAACTCCCATCTGCGAGAAGGCCCTGATATCTACAAGACCGGCCACAAAAGCCTCGGCGGTCGAGGCCTTGCTGCTGCTCGTCGAATTGGATGTCCCCGGCCCTGTCATCGAAGACATACTTCCCGCCCTTTCAGCCAAGCTGCCAAAAGTGGTTGCTGCCGCGCTGGCCGCCCTCACTAGCATATTTCACAACTATGGCTGCAAAATTGCCGACCCGAAACCCGTCCTCAAGATACTGCCAAAAGTCTTTGGCCACGCCGACAAGAATGTCAGAGCAGAAGCCACCAACCTCGCCGTCGAGTTCTACCGCTGGCTCAGGGACGCCATGAAGCCCATGTTCTGGGGTGATCTCAAGCCGACACAACAGTCGGACCTGGAAGCACAATTCGAAAAGGTCAAGGCTGAAGGTGTGCCCAAACAGGAGAGGCTGCTACGGTCGCAGCAAGAAGCCGCAGCTCGTGCTCCCGCAGCCGGCGCAGGCGGCGAGGAAGAGTACGATGAGGGTGACGCCGCAGAAGAGCCTGGCGAGGTGGACGCCTTCGACCTGGCCGAGCCGCAAGACGTCCTGTCCAAGGTTCCCGCCAACTTTCACGACAACCTCGCCTCATCAAAGTGGAAGGAGCGCAAGGAGGCACTGGAAGCTCTGTACGCGCTGCTCAACGTCCCGAGAATCAAGGATGGCGATTTTGGCGAAATCAACCGTGGGTTGGCCAAGTGCATGAAGGACGCAAATATTGCTGTCGTGACACAGGCAGCCCAGTGCATCGAGGTTCTGGCCCAGGGCCTACGGAAGAGCTACGGAAAATATAGATCCGTCGTCATGGCGCCCATCATGGAACGTTTAAAGGAGAAGAAGGCTTCGGTCTCCGACGCGCTCGGTGCAGCACTTGATCAGGTCTTCCTGGCCACTGATCTCAGTGAGTGTATGGAAGACATCACCACCTTTCTTGTTCACAAGAACCCTCAGGTGAAGGAGGGCACCATGAAGTTCCTCGTCCGGTGTTTGAGAACTACTCGCGACGTGCCCAGCAAGCAAGAGATTATCACTCTGGTTGAGTTTGCCAAGAAACTCCTGGCAGAATCAAGTGAAGGACTGCGCTCTGGTGGCGCCGAAGTCTTGGGAACTATCATGAAGATCGTCGGCGAGCGTGCCATGAACCCACATCTCGAGGGCCTCGACGACATACGCAAGAACAAGATCAAGGAATACTTTGACACAGCCGAAGTCAAGGCCAAAGACAAGCCAAAGCCACCGCCTGCGCCTGCGGCCCGTGCTCCACCTGGTGGACCAAAGAAGGTGATGGGCGGTGCCAGGAAGGCCCCGGCTGGGCTCAAGAAGCCGCCTCCAGCTGCCGCTGCTGCTGCAGATGCGGCACCACTTGCACCACAGCCATCCTCGAGGGCCACCCCGGCTGCAAACAAGGTCGCACCGCCGAGGGCTGGACTGGGTGGTCTGAAGGCTCCCCGTGGCCGCCTCGCCGGTCCCAGTGGACTTGCATCTCCACGAAGAGCTCCGTCGGCGGCAGCACCGCCGCCTCCCGTGGAGGATGAAGAGCCGATGCAGGCTTCGCCGCCGCCGCGCCCGCGGATGGGTCTAGGAAGAGGCGGTCTTGCAGGACGCTCTCTAGCCAAGCCTGCCGCGCCTGTCGCTGCGGCACCTGTTCCGACATCGCCAGTCCCTTCTAGCGGCTTCAGCGCAATGGAGCGAGCCGAGCTCGAGGAGCTTCGGAATGCCAATGAGCGACTCTTGAGACAAGCTGACGAGATGCGCCAAGAAAGGGGCAAGCTAGCATCTGAAATCCAGGAACTCAAGAATCAAAACGCACAGCTCATCGAAGACCACACGAGAGATGTACTTAGCATCAAGGCGAAGGAGACACAACTCGTCCGGGCGCGTAGTGACGCCGAGGCAGCGGAACAGACCAATGAGCGACTACGACGTGAGCTCGAGCGCCTCAAGAGGGCTCTCAGCAAGGCCGAAGCCGCGAGTGTGAACTCTGGGGTAGTCAGCCCTGGCCTCGGCAGCCCGACGCACGACGACATGGGCATATACCGTGATGGTGGCGGTTTCCCGGGTGGTAGAGCGACCAGATCGAGCTTTACCAGCTCGTTCTCTGAAGAAAAGGAGAACGGCGACCCGCCGCCGAGCTACCCCAGAAGTAAGATGATGAGCCCCGACTTGAGATACGGCAGCGGATCGAGTGGCCGTGGCAGTCCCGCCCGTGGCTTCCGAAGCACTCCTGTCGATGACGGGGCTGGCCACGGCGGAACGGCATCTGGGACGAGCTCGGTAGCGGGCGGTGGCGGCCACAGCAGCACCAACGGTGTCGAGAGCTGGAAACGTGCTGCCGAGGTGACTAGTCAACTCAAGGCCCGGATAGAACAGATGAAGGTAAGGAGGCCGTTTTCAACTTAACTTGCTCGGTCACCAACTAACTTTTTTTTTTCTCTCTTTTAGGCAAAGCAAGGATTCAATCGTTCTTGAGAATCGCGGATTACGCCAAGCTTAGATGCCCCGGCTCCAGGGTAGACGGAGCCACGGGGAATGAGCGCACCGAGGCAATGCAATCCTCTTTCGGTGACATGCTGGACTCTGGTCGGTAGCCACCAGGGTCGTGAGAAAACAAGCAGAGGAAGCAATGGCCTTATGCTTGATCGCAGTTTCCATACATGATGGAATATGGAGACGCCTACCTACATAGCGTTTCTGACTTGATACATGCATTTCTAAGGCGTCACTCGGAAAACCATACCCCTTGTCGTTAGTCCTCGTTTTGTAGAGGTGTTCTTTAGATGGTATAATGAATAAAAGCTGTTTAAGCGGTCTGACGAGAAAGACCGGGAATCTATCTCATTTCATTTCATTCTGCGTTGCATGTGGACAACCGGAGAAGTTGATGTGTGTTTATCACCCGAGTATCTACCTTCATTGCCTTCCTTGCCTACCTAACGCAGTACCTATATCAGGTGAGGGGCTGGTGTCTAATCAACAATCGATTGCCCTTCGGGTCGTTGGCAGATATGGTGGGGCCGTTGACTGTTGCATGGCAGATAGCCGATGTTCTGCGTATAAATAGTAGTACTATAAATTCAAGGTACCGATACTCGTGACTCCTCTTGTCCCCTGTTCAACATCACTTTCTGGGCTTTACATTGCTACCAGAGTCTTTGAAACGACCGGTGTATGCCGCATCATCCTGAAGTGGTTGCTCCAGCATCTACCCAGTCGTACACACCCTTGTCTATTATTCGAGTAAGTAGTCGGGGCTCCGATGACATTGCTCAAGGTCGCAGTGGCCGGTCCCGGTCACTTGGGAGAGATTGCAAGCGAGGAGCGGCCCCCGAAAGGCGAACAGGAAGCTTCTGATACCGAAAAGCTCATCAAGCCGTGGAAGCTCCCGCCACGAAAGTCGTACACTTTTGCCAATGCCCTCGTCGTTGATCCGGCCGCCGGGAAGACCCGCGCCGGTGGCTGGGTCAAGATATCGGACGGCAAGATTGATCATGTCAGATATGCGCACAGTCCACCGGCGCCCATCGATGCAGATGAAGACGGCAGCATACTCATAGACTGCACGGGCTTGTACCTGTGCCCCGGCCTGATCGATGCCCACGTCCATCTGGCGGCAGTCCCCGGTTCGCCTTCGCTGGACGGGAGCATGGGCGACGATGCGGCTGTGAGCCACTTCCGTCAACCCTTTGTGGCACTACAAAGCCTGAGGCGCGGGTTCACCAGTCTGCGCGATTGCGGAGGGGCCACGCTGGCTCTCAAGGAGGCCATTGCCGACGATGTCTTCCCCCGGGCCCAGGTTGTTCATCGCCAACCGCGCACTCAGTCAGACGGGCGGCCACGGAGACAGGAGAGGGCCCCATGATCATTCTGGCTCGCTGTGCTGCGGCGGGCGGCAGCAGGCAGACGGCGGCCTCAGCGTGGTCGTCGACGGCGTGGACGAGTGTATCCGGGCCGCGCGCGAGCAGCTGCGCACGGGCGCCGACTTCATCAAGATCATGGTAGGCGGCGGCGTCGCATCACCCAGCGACAAGCTCAGCAACACGCAGTTCACGTCGGCCGAGATCGCGGCCATCGTCGAGGTCGCCGAGTCGTACGGGACATTTGTCACGGCGCACGCCTACACGCCAAGGGCCATTCGACACGCCGTGTCCAACGGTGTCAAGGGCATCGAGCACGGCAACTTCGTCGACGAGGACACGGCCCGATTCATGGCAGAGCACGGCGCCTGGCTGACGCCGACTCTGGTGACATACGAGGCCATGGCCAAGACGGACAAGTACAAGGGTTTCTTGCCGCCAGAGAACGCGGCCAAGAACAAGGAGGTTCTAGAAAGGGGCCTCCAGAGCCTAGAAATCGCCCATGCGGCCGGCGTCAGCATGTGCTACGGCAGCGATCTCCTGGGCCCGCTGACGGCAGAGCAGAGCGGCGAGTTCGCCATCCGCCAGAGAGCCCTGGGCGATGCCGAGGTGCTGAGGGCAGCGACGGTGAACCCGGCCCGGATGCTAGGCCAAGAGGCTTTCCTCGGCCAGATCAAGGAGGGCTTCGCCGCCGACCTGCTCATCCTGGGCCAAGACCCACTGCGGAATGTTGGCATCTTGAGCGAACCCGATAAGCACCTGCTATCCGTGATCAAGGACGGGAGGGTGTGGGAGAGCCGGTGGAGGGGCTTGCCTGTCGACGCGAAGGAGACACCGTCTTGGGCTCGCTAGGGAGAGGCAACGACCATGTATCAGAATCCATGCATTCTCTTTGTTCATATACGACCAAAACAGCAGTGATAATCACATACGACCATACGCTCTAGAGAACTCGGCATCCCGTCCGCTCTGCCCTAGATAAACTGGAGACGGCTGGATTAGTAGTTGGATCGGTGACGGCCAGCGAATCCCCGGTGTTGTATGTTTTCCTTTTTGCACGTTTTTGCCTCTACAATTATTTTTCCTTTCGTCCTGTGCCTGTATTCAAATTGAAAGTGAATCGAATGGGACGTTTTCTGTCGTACCTGACTTGCCCATTGACCGAGCACGATCCGCCTCCCATGACCGCCCGAATCAAGAATCAGGACTCGTCACCTGAATAGCAGAATGCTCGAGATCAATCCTCGTTTCGCTGCGCTTGCTTAACAAAATAAAAAGCGAGAAAGGTTCTCAGATCAGAATAATCGCAGCTGGAGAAGGTGAGCAAGAGCCCAGTCCTGGTCATTGGCATACGCATCTTTATAATGCCCGTTCCTCCCATCGACCGTCAATGGGTAGAGCCAAGCGCAAGAAGCACTGCCGTCGACGGCAAAGAGGGCCAGATTTGACCTCATGATACCCTCTGCCCGGTCCGTATAGGACGAGTCGTTCGTAGCCAGCCCCCAGTAGTGCATCGCCAGGCCGGTCAACGTGCTCCAGTAGTGAGGGAAGACGTCCCCCCACATGCGGTCCTTCCCGAACCAGTATCCGTCCCAGTGGCGAATGGCGACGTCGTGGAGATGATAGTCGGGCTGGCGGCCGCCGAACTGGACGAGGAGGTCAAAGTGAGGATCTGCCACGGCGATCCAGCTCTTGTTCCCAGTGTACAAGTACAGCTCCAGCGGGATGATGGCTGCCGGGGCGACAAGAGACTGCTCGTAATTCACCTCCCCGGCGGGGTAGTTGGTACCAATCTCGGCAATCCGCTGCCCGTGTGCGACGAAGAGCTCCATCGCCCGCTCAAAGGCAGTCTCGTTGCCGGCGGAATCGAGGACGGTGAGGCCCTCGTAGATGGGGACGCCGATGGGGTAGGTATCGGTTGCCCCGTTGGCGTACATGCTCTCCAGTGTGAGCATGAAGCGCTGGAGTGGCGTCGGCGAGGCGAGGTCATCGGGCAGGGCGAGGTCCAGTCTGGCCATCTGCAGATGCAGTTGCGCCACCCATGGAAAGTTGTACACGCGGAGGCGGTCGGCATCCGGTCCGTTGTATACGAATCCGTCGTCCCGCTGCAGATGGGTACACACGAAGCGGTAGTAGTCAACCAAGGATGCCTCCAGGTCAGCATCGGCCGAGTTCACGAGATGACGCCCCATCAAGACTCCCATGCCCACTCGTTCACAGCCCGAGTTGCGATCCGATGCCGTGTCAAAGGTCACGCGTCCGTCCATCTGATTATCGTATACCACATATGCCCCGTCTAGTGTGGTGTTTCCACCTACTGGAACCTGTTGATTGGAGGCGATAAAACTCGTTCTGCTGGCGAGGAGTTGGCCCAGCTCCGGGGACTACGTTTAGCACAATGGTCGAGTTCCGCGTTGAACCGCCAGAGGCCGTTGAGATTGTCAGTGACTTTTCGCCTACCGAATCCCAGGACAAGGTCACGGCGTAGGTCGATCCGCCGGCGATGCCAACCACGGGAGCACTGTGGTGGTATCGTCCACGGCACCCCTCAAGGTGATGGTCGTATTCTCGTTGGGAAACACGGTCCAGGACGTGGCATTGACTTCGATGAACTGGTCCGACAGCTCCGCAGCCTTACTGAAGAAATCGTCCCAGCTCTCGTGCCAAAACAGTGTCCAGCTTAGACTTGTCGACTCGCCGGGGTCGAGCGACGGGACCACTGGGTGCAAAAGGATGGGGCCTCGCGTGTTGGAGGATGTCATGGGGTCGCGTGCTTCGATGCTGTATCCCTTGAGACCGCCTTTGGTCACTACCAACCCTAAGTGCGGGCCTGTGCCGTTCATGCGTGTGGTCTTGACCCATGATGAGGTGAGGCCGCCAGCCCAGATGTGCGCATGTGTCCTGTTGGCTTGCGCATCCAGGGAGCTGGTGTAGTGATCGTTGAATGGGGTGTAGACGGCCAGGGACTGCGCCGAGCCCTGGAGACTCAGACTGGAATGCCCATGTTGGAAAATGTGTACGTCTCGCTCACAGACTGACTCGAACTGTCCAAGATCCTCGCGGCGGTGACATCGAGGGCACCGACCCTGTAGGCTGAAGTACACTGAGTTGCATCGGCCGAGGTCACCGAGGCGTTGACCCAGAAGCCTCGATGCAGCGAGGCTGAGCCTATATCTGCGTATCCCAGGCCCCATCGAGCCGATGGTGGCAGCCAGGGGGCATTCTCTGGTGAACTGATCCAGTTCAAGGGGTCGTCATTATGATTTCGAATTGAGACGACTGCCCCAGTGTCGTCGTCGATTGTGATGGCAAATGAATCATCCTTCAGCTGGATGGCCGAGACGGCAGTGACAAGTGGAATAAATCGAAACAGTTGCATCTTGGCAAAGATATAGGACGAGGAATGGAACTACTAATCATGAAAACGATCAGCAGGTCATTGAACTCGAACCGAATCTCACATTCCTGTCATGTGTTGAGAAAAAGGACCAGTAGCCACATCTTCTTCCACTTATACAGCTTTGAATCTGGTTGAAAAACTCCAACTGCGGGGACAACCATTGTTCGCTGTATTGCTGCGCGTTCGTTATAACAAGGTGCGTTGGAAGCAGATTTATCCGCACGTGAAAAGGGAAGAAGCGAGTGCAGGGATTCAAATAGACGCGAGTAAACTTGATGATTGGCCTACGAGAGAGGAGATAAGTGAATACGTTGCCATTCCAGGCTTTTGTAGGACGTATTCAGGGAATCATGATTTAATCTCATGTGCCACGATATGCGTACCGGGTAGGCAGTCATGTTTGATACATTTGTAACATCTAAAAAGCCCAAGATAGCACTCTAGTAGTACGTACGCAGAATCAGACACAAGAGGCGTGCTATATATACCTTTAGACAGTATGCTGCGTGCCGGTGTGCTTTATTAGAAACCTCTCGATGGCAGCATTCGTCTCCTCGCTTCTCTCAATGTGTACCCAGTGTCCCGAGTCGAATTGTACCATGTCCACGTCCGTGGCCCAAGCCGAGAGCATCTGGAACTGCATCTGGCTCGACGCCGCTGGGTCCTTGGGCACCGCAAGCAAGACCGGCTGAGCGATGGTAAAGTCGCCGAGGTGCTCTTCATCGGGCACCGAAAGGTTCTGGTCTAGCATCTTGTAATATTGGCACGGCCCCAGGTAGCCACCAGGTCTTCCGAACATGCTCAAGTGCTTCTCTTGCAACTCCTGCGGGTACCAGGCCCCTATGGTATCGCGGCCGCCACGTTCCAGAAACGATTTGAATGCGCCCAGCGGTCGCAGGTGGCGGTCCCAGCAGTCTGGTTTTGCAGCAAAGAGCACGCTCATGACTGATCCAGCATTTTGCTCCATCACACCCTGCGAAGTTGCGTCGCGGCTGATATATGCAATGTAGCCCAGCATCTCAGATCCGGTGGTCTTCCTGGTCATTTCATTGATGGCATCGAGGTTGAAGTCGGTTCCAGGTTTGGACGCCCCAATGCCCAACAGGGCCAGTGCCAGCACGCGCTCAGAGTGGTACATGGCAAAGCGAGACAGAATCGTCACGCCCCAATCGTGTCCAATACCGACCACCCTCTGCACTTGCTCCTGGTCGAGGAGCTCGGCCAGATCTTGGGCGAGAAGCCTGAGCCGGTATGCCCTCGTTTCCGAGGGCGCACTGCTGTCGCCGTAGCCAAGCATGTCTGGCACCATGATACCATAGCCCCGGGCGGCAAAGTGGCGTATCTGAAAGATCCAGTCGTCAATATGGGACGGCCAGCCATGAATAAATAGCAGAACTAGTCTGTCTGGTGAGCCGGGTACGAAGACGTAAGAATAATGGTAACCCCGCGAGGTGAGAAACCTTTGTCGTAAGGACAGCAAAGAGTCCATGACTGGCAGGCTCAGCGGCACCACTTAGAATATATCAGTCGTGGTCTATATCCAGAGAGTGAGTATAAGCCGTTCTTGAGCCGTCGAGGTACGATGATTGATCTGGCTTGCGCCCATAAACAGGACATAGGTAGGTATTCTGAGAGGTGTGTCAGACACTAGAAATCGGCGCCGGGCTACACTTGTTTATATGCTTGTTCGGACACTTTTTCGCGACCATTGTCAGTCACAAGCCACGGAAGGGAGAGAACCGCGAAAAGTTTCCGAGAGGCTGTGAAATATCCACGACTGCCTAGATACGACCTAGTCTCAAATACTGTGATGCCTTTCATCAGGCTCCATTTGTTCTAGCCATGAAATCATCGACGCTGATTCATTCTGGGAGGGCCATCACTAACTGCTCCATCACACATCTTTCGACCGAAAAAGCCCCCCCCCCTGTTGCAGCATCATGACGACTTCGAAGACAACTCTTTCCTAATGTCTACCAGGCCCTGTATCTGTTGGCCGTTGTCGTCGAAATTTCCAGCGGCCAACCATGACTCCAGCGCTCTCTTGTTCACCGGCCATTCGTCGTCCACGATGGAGAACCAGGCCGTGTCCCTGGTGCGGCCTTTGACAATGAAGTGCTTCCTGAATATGCCCTCAAAAACGAACCCGTACCGCTGCGCTGCGCGCCGGCTCTTCGCGTTTAGGCTGTCGCACTTCCACTCGAGCCGCCGGTTTCCGAGGTCCTCCAAGCAGTGCCTCATGGCCAGGAAGAGGGCCTCCGTCGCCACCGTGGTGCGTTGCAGAGCCGCCGAAAAGGTGACGTTGCCTATCTCAACCCCGCGGTTCTTGACATCTATTCGCATGAGGCTCAGATAGCCCACAGGGCTGCCGGCGGCTATCCCGGGCAGGTTGACCTTGGGCACGACGGTGAAGAAGAGCGGGTCCTTTGATGTCGCGATGTTGTGAATGTGTGCGGCAAAGGCTTCTTCGCTCGCGAAAGGACCAGCAGCCATGTATGCCCACGTTTCTACCGGAGAGTCGAGGCAGAGGCACTGGTAGAGGGCTGATATATGGGACGTGGAGATTGGCTCGAGCCTCGTATAATGTCCGTCTATCGCCAAGTGCTCGGGCTGTTTGGCTGGCCCGGCATCAGCAAGCACCTCGCCCAAGGGTACACTGTTGGACATTGTGACGACGTTGTTCTTGTTGTTGTAGATGAGATGCTCAGTCGTTTGGTCAATTCTTGTACGCTGTTGAGTTTATGCTGCTGCCGCCGGCTGTTGTTGCTGGCAGTGTTGTTGGTGATTGTAATTCTGAGCATTATATAGTCAGCAGGTAGGTAGCCCGCGTATGACTGATCACGCACTCCGTACCAACAACCAGCTCATCCATTGGGCAGAATGACTAACTCGGAAAGACTGACTCGGATCCTCCGACACGCAAAAGGCACCGGTATCGGAGGACGGCGGCATGACGACGAATACCTTCGGGACCGGGCATACGACCGGGCTCCATTGTCGCGACTCTCACGGCAAGACTACGCGATCAAAAGTGGCCCCCCGGGATAATGCCCCATCTTCCTGTAATTCTAGCAGGCGGCCGCAGTTTGCGACTTGCGATATTAGATAGATACCTGAATCACTTAGTCATTATACCTTGAAGCAAGCAGGGAACATGTTCAAGTCCTTGTGAGAAGCCCATCCCGAGAATTTCATTTCGAGTACTATACACGCGATACAGCCGTCTTTGGAGGCGGCAATCCTAGAAATCCTAGAAACACATATATTATACACGTAACCCATGCGGCACCTCGACTTCCGCGCGCGCCAGCCATACAAAAAAACTAACGTCGTCCTTCTGGACGCGGTATTTCCTCCGTCCCTTTCCGTGCTCAGCAGCGCTATCTCTATCTTCATGCCTGGCATCTTTCGTGCAAACAAGTCAAATGGCAGCGAGGCTCAAGGTGCCTCTGGCTCGCTCTCCCGCGAATCCCGCTGCCGAGGATTCACTCCGTCATGGGTAGGCACCTAGACAACCACCTCCTCTTCGTCGGGGTCCTCGATACTCGATCGTGCCTTGGCCTCATGAGTGCTCTTGATCTTGCCCCCATCGTCATTCGTCATGTCCTCGTGCTCTGCCTTCTCAGCCCCCTCCTCCTTGGACGCCTCCTTCTCCTTGTCTTTGGCGCCGAAACCTTGACTGCTAAACGGCCATAGACTCGTAAAAGCCGAGCTCTTCTGATTTTGGTTGGGAGGGTGCACGGGCAGTGGCTTCACAATGACGTTGCTCTTTTCATTGCTGGCCTCCTCTTCGGGCATGGCAAAGTCGCCAAATTCTTCGTCTTCCTCATCATTGTGCTCATCGTTGTCAGAGTCCGAGTCGTCGCGGCCATCGCCGAACTTTTCTTGCCGGTTTCGGGAGAGAGCACTCCGCCACCAGCTGCCGCGACCGTGCTGCGAGTTCCAGCTCGAATTCTCTCCACCCCCAAGACCATCGTCGCTGTCGTCATCGTCCACGCCCTCGGCATCGTCTTCAAATGGATTCCGCAGAATGCTGTCGGGCTCTCTGGTCAGCTGCAGATCATCGTCTTCGTCCTCATCGTCGCCGCCCTCGATCTGAGCAGACTGGGCCGCTGCGCCCGCGTTGTTCTTCTGGTGCATGGCCAGGCGCGCTGCCAGTTGCAGACGCGCGCGGGAAGGCGGCACGTTCAGCGGCGGCGGCGGTGGAGGCGGAGGCGGGATGGAGGGTGGATCCAGCGACGATTGATCATTCAACGAGCCCGTGTATGAGCGGAACTACTCTGCCTGTCAGATCGTGGGCTCCCAGTACACGCGTCTTGAAGGCGGCAAGACGCAACGGTATGCCGCAAAGCCCAGCAGTCAAACTTGCTCGCCAGCACATACAGTAAGGGAGGGGCACGTACCCGCGAAAGGTTGGGACGATGGACTGGTGACTAATAGAGACTTACCTCATGTACTGCGTCCTCTTCATTCTCTTCGGAATCTTCGTCCTCGTCGCTGGAATTGCGATCAAAGTCGGATCCCGATCCGGCCATGCCGCCGCCACCAATTGCAAAGGCCCCGCCATAGCTGCTCGCACTCCCGTTCTCATCGCCTCCGCCATTGAGGCCCGCGTCAGAGAGGGCATTGGAGCCCTGACTACTGCCGAGGCCGATCTGGCCAAGAGCCATGCCGAGGTTGTTTCCAGCCATGGCTGCACGGTTGCTCATGGCGACCTCGGGCCTGACGCCGCCGAGAATGGCATTATCTCTCTCGCGCGTCTCGGCCAAGGCGCCTTCGACATAGTTGATCCAGTCTTGGCTCATGACCCGGTCCAGCACCAGCTCCGACAGGAGCTCCGGAGGGTTGCGCTCCGTGAACTTGACTACTTCCTCGGCAATGAGGGTCAAATGGCCCATGTAGCCCATGCGAGTCTTGCTCTTGGCCTGCGACTCCTCGCTGCGGTTCTGCCCATTGATGATGGCGTTCGTAATGTCGGCTGCCTCGAAGAGCGAAATGGCCAGTGTCGGGTTGAAGCCGCGATCAATGGGGCCGTTGAAGACTTGCTGCACAATGTCGTAGACTACGTTGTGGAGGAAATTGTTCCAAGGATATTTGAAGAAGAACGACTGCAGATCGCGGAAGATGAGATCTGATTAGCATGGGGAAAGTGCCAAAAGGCGGGTAGGAACTGAATTGAACTCACCAATATCGTCGGGACAACCTTGTGTTCGACAAATTGCATCTTGAGATAGTCTCCCACGACCGGATCAGCCGGTTCACTGCTAGAGCCTCGTTGCGTTGACTGATCTGCCCCGTGCCCAACAGTGTTGGACCCATCGCCCTTGTCTGTAGCCGGCGTTGCTTCCAACTCGATGGATCCTGGTTTTACATCGCTGAGTGGATGGGCCGTCGGGTCGGGCTTGTCCTCAGGCGCTTCAGTCGAGTCCTCTGTCTTGGTGCTTGCTGCAAAGTCTGAAATGGTCGACTCCAGCTCTGCCTGCAGCTTGTCACCGGCTGACTGATCTTCTGTAGACCCGGACTCTGCAACGCTATCCGGACCTTCGTCCTTGGCAGCAGGTGTATCCGCTTCTTGTCCAGTGGCCGGGGACTCTGGTGCTGCTGTAGCAAGCTTCTCCTCCGTTTCGCTGCCCTCGGCCTGGCCGTCCTGGGAGAGGACAGGCTCAGCAGCAAGCTTCTTTGGGGAGAGCGGGGCAACGACCATGTCGGGATTCTCAATGTCTGGCAAGTCATTGACCTTGGCGTCCTGTACATGTAACCTTGGTGAGCTCAGTGGCTCGTCGACAAAGTCATCATCGTCATCCTTGTCCAGGAAAGAAGAGATGGGTCCTGGTGGCATCTCGTCCTCGGCCTTGACAAACTCGTGAGAGGTATCCTCTGTCATTTCGCCAGAGGGTGTCACCTCCTCGAAACCGTCGTCGTCGGAAGCATTAGTCACCTCAAGACGTCGATTGTCGTCTGGTGACGAGTGGCGCCCGCGCATGGTCAAGTCCTCGGCCGATGACTGCGCCTCTTCGGTACGGGCAGGGATGAGCTTTCCCTCAGCTCGCAGTCTCCGTCTCTCCTGGTCACGAAGTGCAATCACCTGCTCGGATCCGACTTCATTGAGCAGGGCCATGTTGCTGCAGTGCAACAATTCCGCCATCAGTTCACATGTCTTGAAGCGATCGAAACCCAAAGGCTCGATGTCATCGTCAAAGGTGGAGGCGATGCGCTGTCTCTGGGCGCTCGTGTTCATAATCAGGTTCATGAAATCGGGCACTCGGTCGGCAAACCGACGGAGGAGCGTGCCCAGGTAGATCGGATCACGAGAAGATGGGGCCGCGTTGTTATCGGGGCCGACATCCGGATCATAATCGGAGTTGTTCTTTCGTATGACCTCAATGATGATGCCCACGCCCACTGTCAAGGGGTTACCACCACCAAGCATGTAAGTGATGAGTTGCTCGACACATGGCTTGGAAACGAGCTGGCGGGTGAGCTCATTGGGTCCGATACAGGCTTGCTCATTCTGTGAGGCATTCGCCGAGACGGTGATGATTGCCTTCATGAAATCGCCGGCCGAGGTCTGAGTCGCCCAGCTATGTTCGGGTCCGAGGAAGGACAGCAGAGTTGGCATCACATCCTTAGTATACAGCCACTACATCATGATTCGGTCAGCCTGGAGATGGAGGTAGGCGGGGTCACGCAACCTGTGCGCTGCAATCAACGACATACCTCGACGATACCTTGTCCCGAGTCGGTTCTTTCGAGACTGATGATTTTGAGCAGCAGGTCCATGATCATGGGACAGTCGACGTGGCGGAGCATGTCGGGGATGGCGCTGTCTAGCGACTTGAGGAGATCGAGCATCTCCTCCGTCTTCTTGTCGAACAGGGACTCGTTCACCTTTGTAAAGTAGCTCGCCTGCAGAGGGTCGAGGGGGGCAGGCAGCTTGAGGAAGTTCCAAAAGTCGCGGAGCAGCGATGTGCCTTCCATGAGTGCCTCGTAGATGCTCCAGTTGTCCGAAGACAGCACCTCGGCGGCGACGTAGGCATAGCGATTGCGCTTCTTCTCGCCCTCGTCCTCATCGTGCTCGCCATCAGTGGTGGCGCCCGAGGAGGCACGGGGCCGGCCAAAGGGAAGAACTAGTTTGCCCTTCTTCTTGTCTTCGTCCTCCTTCTCCTCGTCGGGATTCTCGACAGGTTCGAGCCTGGGGGCAACAACATACTCGAGCAGTTTCTGTAGAACCTTGTCCTCGCGCAGGTATTCGATGAGCTTTGTGTTGTGCTGCTTCAGCTCTTGTATCAAATCGCTCTCGTCGAGAAGGTCCTCTAGGGAGAAGTCTGGCTTCTCGAGGATGGTGTCAATGGTCGAGATGTTGGCGTAACCGCCGAATCTCCAGAACATGTTGACTGGTGTTCTGTTCTGCGCCTGTGTTCAGAGCGCGGTGGACCGGACATGCGAGGTCTGTGTAGGGCGAGGTCCTGCAAATCCAGCATGCAGAGAAGAAGGGAAAAAAGCCGTCGGCGCCTGATCCTTCGGTCAATCCAGGCTGGGGGGAGCTGGTGGGCGCGCACGGGTTCAGCGGCAGGTGCCGGACGTCGGACGGGGCAGGAGATGTCGCGTCGTCGATGTCTCTGAGCCGCTCACAAGGCCTGAGGGAAAGGGTGCATCAGGCCAGGGTTGGGAATTGAAGTGATTGAAGGTGTGATGGAGTGTAATGTTGAGAGAGCACACACACACACACGCACAGCTATCACCGGCGGCCGTTTGGTCGCAGGTGGGGGGCTGGTTGATTTAGTCAGTCAGGGTCCGCAGTACCTAGGTTTTTAGTGTGGTCTAGATTGTGAGGCAAGCAGCAGGGACATGTGGTAGGTAGGTAGCAGGCCCCAAAGCGAGAGGATCTGAGCTGCTGCTGCTGCTGCTACTGCGGAGAATGAATGGATGGGCGGGCGCTGCGATTGACAGGTGGGAATCCTCCTGTGGTCAAACGTGGTGATCGAGGCGTGGACTGGTGGTAAGTAGTAGTAATGGGCAGCATGGACGTACCCACACGTGTGATGGCGATGGCCACCAGAGACAGGCAGGCTTGACAGGCCAATGAACGGACAAGTAAATCGCCGTATGAACAGAGCACCTGGCAGGGAGATGATCAATGTTTATTGGAATGGGCGCCTTGTGGTGGTGCTGGTGGTGGTGGTCAACCGCGGTAGGTTGTTTGTTGGATGGGGTCGCCTATCTACCGCGCTAAAGATGGGTTATCTTTATTATTCTTCCCCAGATGGACTGTTATCAGGAAGAATAAACGCCGAAGAGGGAAAGAAATTACAATGTAGCTAGATAATGTATATTGACACAGCTCACAACAACGACAACATCTAGGTAGATTGGTGAAGACTCGGGGGAAGGAGAGAGGACGAACCAACTAAGAAGGACTGTCGTGTGAAAGCTGACGTCGAAAGTTGGGTGTCCGTATATACCTAGGTTAGGTATGTATGAAGGGTTGCTACCTCGTACAGCTGGTCAATTGCTGCTGCTGCTGTTATCGACCCGATTTGGTACCTATCATTAGGGTTCTCGGAGGTGGAAGGGGGGAGAAGAAACAAAGTCAGAAACCAGATCAAGTTGGACTCGGGACTTTTCTCCAGCAGTGACATTGAATTCACTAGGTTACTTGGTAAATGCCCGGAAATGTTTGGCTGGGACCCGAATCAGGCCCAAGTCAACCTGGTCTGTTTCAACGGAAGCCGATTGATTGATTGATTGATCGAGGGACAGAATCGCTTGGATAGGTATGTTGCGCCCGTGCTACCAAGTTTGTACCTGCTACCTGCCGATCTGATCTACACATTTGATTTCAACTACCAACAGCCTCATTATTCCCATCAGTTATGTTGGCTATCTAGGACTTGTGTGAGAGTAACCGGCCGACCGATTGAACTTGCCTTCACTCGTCTCAAGTCCTTGGTAGACATCCAAACCCCTTGGATATTCATTCTTCTCCCCATAGTCATGTAGGTTAGCGAGGAGCGGAGCCCAGCTAACCTAGGCTACTGGTTCGCTCAGCCTCTTCCCTACAATGTAGGTTACCTGGGTACGTAGGTAGCTTTCTTCTTTTAATTTGCTTTTTCACCTGGCCAGACGACGCCGGGCGCTTGGGTGCAATACCGTCGCGGGACCTACATGTACATCGTAGAGATCCGATGTACAGATTACGACTCTATTGGGGGGGTTTTTTTTTTTTACCTATACAGAGCATGTAATAACGAGGCAAGAGTAAGTGCACGGAGGCTGGAGAGGCTTGATAAAGAGTGCGCCGCAGTGGGTGGTGTGTGTAGGTACGGAGTACGAGTACCACAGCGATTTCCATAGATTTCCATAGCGCAATGTTGTAATCCGTAGGGCAGATCTGCTGCTTATTATCCTGATGGTTTCGGAGACTTTATTATCGAGTGCCAACGAGATTCCCCGACATCTAATTTTAGAGGGGACAAACCCGCTTCTTTCTCTTCTTCCCCTACTACGGACAGGGCAGGAAAGGGGCAAAACGACAGCGAGCCAGAAACGAGCATGGACAACTTCAAGGTTCCCAAGGCGTTGGGGCCACAATGGAGACTTCCGAGTGGTGTACCTTGCCCTTTGCTCTGTTATTATTTAGCCCCTCTGGAGCGCGCCGAGAGGCAAAGCAGCCACGTGCTGACACTTTCCGGGGGATCCACTCGTAAGGTGCCCATAATCCATTCGTTTCCATGTCAAGCATTAAGAGTCCAGAAACTCAGCTCATCGTATCGTGGTGGATGCGTAGCCGGTTGGTGACAAAAGCAGCTCTGGCTCGTAACGGCTGGCCTTGGCCGCGGTCTCTGAAACCACACTCACGTATACGAAGTAAAGTCGGTACAGTTATATACCTACCTACCTAGGCATATATATAGGCAGGTCAGGCTCGTTTATGCCTCTGGCTTTTATTCTCGTCGTGGACTCCGACTCCCTACCGATACCGAAGAAAGCCACAATCTTGAATCTTTCAGCTTGCTCTGGGTACTTTGCTGCTGTCTTGCTCTCGGTGCGAAGGGAAGAGCATGTCATTTCGAAAATTCCTCACTTGCGAATATGGCTGCTAAACACGAGTTATATGCCTGCGCAGTTACCCACGTATTCCTACTAAATCGAGATTGCACGACTGACGAAGTCGCCTACAGATCTCAATCTTAAGTAAGTCGTCTCTTCGAGCAGATACTTGATCCCAAACCGTAGATTTGCAGCCTCGACATCATACTGCTCCGGGATGGTGATTTCGAGGTGTTTCCCCCCTTTATCACTCCCGCGGTCGTATTTGACGACCCAGTCGTCTCCGTGTACAGGAAATGCCGAGCCTTGTGCTCCTTGGAGGTAAAACCACTATGGCTATACTTGATCGACGTCTTTATCGTGGTATCTGCTCAGAATCGTGCCTTCTGTGTACCATGCGTGTCAAACCCATCCGGCTGTTGCAGCCAAGTTCATGTGCTCCTGGTAATCCTGGTTGTCGCCCATTTCTTTCTTCGATTTTCCATGTATGATCTGAATGTACAGAGGCATCTGCTTACGTCGACTGTCAATAATGTGTCAAGTGGTATAGTGAAACAGTTACGTAGCCTCGAGAGCATACTGACGTGCGGAACAAGTGACTGCTTCTGGTCACTAATCCTCAGTCTGTCTCCATATTGTTTGGTAGCGATCATATTTGTTCGTTCCGTGACAGGGCATGGCTGTATAGAAGCAGGATCGCGTTCAAAAGAGCGCCGTACCTGACCGTGCTTGTGTCGAGAATAAAATGCTCCGCCGATGAACATTTGTTCCCATTGAAAAGCTCATTTGACGGCTATGGCCCCGAGGCAATCGAGTCAACTGAGTGCGTTCCTCACGTGCCAGCATATCGCCAGAGTGTAGTAAAGATGCCACCATGTTCTCTTCTCTTCCGGTGTGTGTATAAGCCTTCTCAACAGCAACACCAATCTCGAGTATGCCTTGCCTTCCGAAGCTTCTCATCACGTAGCTTTGGGTCTGCTGATTCAGCTAATTGATAGAGACAACTCGCAAACTCTGCGAGGCAGACATCTCTGCTGGATCGACTCAATCCACAGAGGGAGGGGAATTTGTTCTCGAATATGGCAGACTGCATTTTACTGCCACTTGATTGCAGCAACGTATGATCCGGCGGAACGAATATCCCTTTTGAAAACAAATAGATGAGTAGATAGACTGCGACGCCGATCTGAGACACAACGCAAACATAAACAAACTAAACATTGGATCGTCAAGCCGGACTCCCAGCCAGAGAAGAAAGACCCATTATGTTTCTAGTAAAACCAGAAGGGAAAATTTTTATAAGAAGGATAATCATGAACGGGATGGCTATGTAACGCGGGTAATTATGACCGACCCACCTATTTTAGTCATATCTAGGAAAAGGAGGAGCCGTATGCTCAGCCGCAAGTTCTAAACTTGTTTCATCACTAGTTGAGCCATTATAATTGGCTGTATCTTGCTCAGGAAATTAGTAAGCCATATCTGGGAAAGCCCTTCCATAATACTACCCTCCATCTAGGTATGGTATGGGCTCTCGACTCCCTGAAAGTGTCGTTGTTGTTGGTACGGTTTGTGCCGCCGGCTAACCTAGTACCTTTTTAGCGTGCCCGTGGGGAATACGAGCTGGGCAGTTGGGATCGTTACATTCTATTCTCGTAATAACCCACAGCTCGGAAGCCCGATAACTTTGCAGAACATGGCTCACCTTGTCGCGATTGCGGCTTGGTTTCCTGACACTCATCAGTTTCTCATTATGTTCATGGAATGATCGTACGGAGTAGATGGTCAAGGTCTTTGACTACTCTGCATTCTCCGCCGGCTGCCTCCCAAGCAAACGTTTCGGTGGATCTGCGCCGATCAGAGGAGTCCGCCCCAGCAGTGTCCTATTGTATATCATGTGTTGGACAGGGATATCCAGGAACCACAAGGCCGATAACTGGGGGAGCCTCCAAACAAACTACTAGTCAAGTGGTTATACTACAGACTCCTCCTCGGTCTGTCTCAGTCTGTATTGCTGGGTCCTTGACTGACAGAATTCTCGTCCCTGGCCCGTCATGAGAGGGGGAAGAAACGGGGGCTCGCTTCCCGCTAAAAGTAAAGTGGGTGCTCGGGTAGCTTTAAGGCGTAATGTAGTATGCAAGGTACGAAGTAGGAAACCTACCTACCTCATGATGTGCAAGTAGGCAGGTGGGCTTTTGACAAGCTTGACACGGAAGCTAACATCAAGCCCTTCATGTGGTAATTTCAAGGGTACTCTGTTAGAAAAGAAGACTGCTATGAGACTTGGTCTTGTGTGTGATTCTGGCCAGTTCGCTTAGCTGGCCGCTCTCCGCTGTTTCATTTGCTCGTCTAAGTAGCAGTCGAGCATCGAATGAGGTCGCTCGCTCTCTTCCCATTTCACACATGACCGTACTACTCCTCGACCGGATACACCTGTATACATCAGTGATGTCTTGTCCTCGCGGGATTCACAATTGCCGTCCCAAATCATGGGGTGAGCTACTCCCTTTGCGATCTGCACAGATGGAGCAACGTTGAGTCCAAGCCAAAGAGGCTGAGCACGATGGCTACCAAAAGCCCGATGCCAGCACTGAACAGAAACGGAAAGCCGAGAAATTTGTGAAAGATCTGCAGCCGTTCACGAACTACTTCGCGCCGGGAATAGCAATGGAAAGATGGAATTGGGAAGAAGGAGAAGAAAAGTTATCGGAAATCGCGACAGCTCTTCTCCACGAGGAACCCACGATGATAGATGGTGGACCGCTGCCCTGCGCCGTGGAGTCGAGTAACCTTTGACAAAACAGCAGACCATGATTCGATCTTTTACGATGACGGAGACAAATGGGGTCCCTTGAAAGTGTTACGGAGATACAAACGAGCATCTACAAATGTCATATGTGCTCGAGTGGTAAATACAGCAGCAGAAGCGCAGCGAGAACCAGGACTATACCTCACAAGCGCTTCAGAAGGGTTGAATTCATCCCGTGAATTGCTTCAAAGGCAGGATGACAGTTTCAAAGGACAACAAGGACGTCTAAAATTACATCCAGCTATTCGTAATGTGTTGACAGCCGTCATGGTTAGACTTCCGGGTGGGGGAAACAAAACTTCCCCCCTCAACGTCCCGCTGGCTCGCGCCCGAGCTCTCAGGATGGCAATGACGATTCTCTCTCTCCACGACATCGTGATAGAGCCTTAGAACCCTGGAATAATTCTCCGGTTACCGTCCGTCCCTAGGTAGACCATGGCCCGATCGCCAGGCTGGGGCGGCGCCGGGCTTGAAACCACAATACGAGGCTCAGCTGACAGGCTAGCACGAGGAGCCAATCAGTGTCGCCCTCTCCACCGTATACCCTGCGGCAACCTTCCGCATTGGCTTACATACGTAGAGAACGTGCCCGGGGCTTGACTTCGACACGAGATGTCGATGAATACGGATTCCCATACTCGACTCTATCCCTTTTTCTGCAGACCCACGACAAAATGTCAAAGGCCGTGTTGCCCCGGGCCGTGGGCGCGGGTACTATGCATTTTGGGAATAACGTCACTTTCTGACTTCGTGATGGAGACTCTCAGAATAGCCACTCGACCTGATCCGAAACGGAAGTTTGCATCCATTCGCTGGGGTAACTACTCCGGAGTCGTTCTTTGATATATCACAACTTGGTCCGGCATTTATATACTACGGCCAGTTCACCATCGAATATGCTGCAGGAGCACAACGCATTTGAGGCAATGGCACCAGAGACCACGACGTATAATACACAGACGCCCAATCATGATCACGATAGGAGAGCTATACCGGTCAACATGGCCACCGATCAGTCGTCCGACATTCGTCAAGCAGTATGAGATCCGGTCCCATCTGCCCGTGCGGTAAGCCACCACGTTCCTGGGAGGCCATTCTTGGTTCAAGTAGACACGCACCTGCTAACGGAGGCAAAGCATTTTCCTACCTAGTACATATGACCCGTCCTCGGGGGCCATCTTGCCCATCATATTCACAGTTCACGGCGGCGGCTTCTCCACGGGCAGCGCAACTGACGACGATCGCTGGAATCGGCTCATGGCAGACATGCATGGATTCATGGTCATAGGGCTGAATCACTCCAAGACACCCGACGCGCCCTATCCAGCAGCGATATATGATCTGGAGGCGGTGATACTTGCGGTGATGAGTGACCCGACACTGCCCATCGACCGCATGCGTACAGCCATAGGAGGATCCTTCTCTGGTGCCACGCTTGCCTTTGCCGTGGTACAGTTGCAAAGTATCAGACAGCATGTTGGCTTTCAGGCCGCGTTCAGCAGTTGTGGCCTGCTCGAACTCGGAATCGCTGCATCGGCCAAGGCCAAAACACGACCTTACAAGGAGGAGCTCAGTGCCGCGCGGTCTGGAACAGCGGACAGCCTGAACAGTGCTCTGTCGCCAATCCAGTGGAGTTATACCCCCGAGGGGACAGACATGACCGATCCCTTATACGCTCCGTTTTACGCTCCCGCCAACGCGCTGCCGCCTCACGTTTGCCTGGTTGCGGCTGAGCTCGACACTTTAGCACACGATTCCTGGCGCATGGCGTGCCGGCTTGCAGAACGGCAAATTCCTAGCATGAACGAACCCGTGGGCAGGCCCAGATCAGGCGACAGACAGGCGTTGGAACTAGAGGACGAAAGATTCGCATTTGAACGTGTGACTCTGCAACCGAGCGGCGAGAGGAGCAGTATCAAATGGCTGCTCGTGCCCGACGTTCTGCACGGCTTCGATCTCCGGACCCCCGAGCCCTTACTCGGCGACGAGTCGACCGCGGAAGATGCCAGCGAGAAGACGAAACAGGTCATGGCGCTACTCGGGCAGTGGCTACGGAATACTGTTTGGGGTTGTTGACATGAATGGGGACCAAACTGAAACCGGAGCGCAGGCAGTTGCGCCGCTCGGCGTTGAAACCAATATTGTAATAGTTCGTGGACATGTAACGGAAACTGGTGCGTTTGGTATGCCGAATCAGAGGGCTATCAAGTGCACTGCTGCCGTTGATACCCGCAACCATGGACGACGAGAGCTGGCTTCTTCGTGTATATCTTTTCTTCTCTGCTGTTCTTACTAGATACCAAATTGATGCTTGAGCCTGCACTTGAGCTGCGCAGTATACCTCGCTACCAGCGTAATCCCGCTGGCTGCGCACCACGATCGTATGGCATCGCAATTGTAGCAAGTTACCATGTAATTGTACAAGGCTGAAGTCGCGTGGTTAGTTTCTCATGACGATGATCAGACTCGACCGAGACCATCCGCCTTGGTGAATTCAGTCTGGTTGGAGATCATGTATTGCATCCCACCCGTGGTTCATGTCCGTATATACACTCTTGCGAGATATCGTGTGATACTCCAGCAGATCAGAGCGCTACCATCTTTGTCGACAAGCAATAAGAGACACAAACTCGCGAAAATCAAATGTTCCCCACGCAACGACATGGTGCCCTCGATGGTCCCAAGGCGCTCGCCATCTACCCGCAGGATGGAAACTGGGCGACCAATAGCAAAGCGGCAGAAGCGAGGCGCATCGATCGATCAACGGTCCATTACTCGAATGGGAACATATACCCTGCACGACTAGGATTCCCACCTAGTAATGTGACATGCGCCAACTATGAAATCACAAACGTTTTGTGACCGAGGCCGCGCCATTCTTTGTTCCTGAACCCCGACGTCAGCGTATCGACCGGGACCTGCTCGTGGGACTCAGGGCACAGCACAATTACAACAATAGGTCACACGATGTCCACTTGCACTAATAGCATGCCTCTGTATTCTAGTTGGCAGTATTTCATATTGCCTGGCTATGGTCGAGACCGAACTCCCTTGCGGGCCGAAAATCATCAAGTGGCTCGTTGCGCATCTCTGGTCAAATATGGCCAGGTTGGGTAGAAGCGAGGGAAGAAAAAAAACTCAAAAAATTCAAAAAAATTCCTCAAAAAGAAATCACGAGGATGGTACGAGCAAGGACAGAAGTGGTAGGTTAGATCAACCGAGCAGACAGAGACCCTTCAAAATACCCAACTACCTACCTGGGTATCAGGCCTCGAGTATCCTCTTTGGCTGGAAACGGTGCTCATATCTGAAGACCAATCTAACCTACCGAGATGTGTCGTCCGGGTCAACTCACCGCGACGGCCCGAAGGTTTACTATATCCGCTATCCTGGAATCGATGGCCACGTTTTCCGGCAAGGTTTGCTCCTGCAGAGGGCCGATCTCATGGCGAGAGGCCCTGTCATTGCCGTCTGGTCCAAGATGTCCCAGTTGTCATCCGCCACTCACTATAGACTTTTGCTTACTTTACCTATTCCTACCTGGGCATGGCAGTCATATAGAACTGCACAGTAACCAAATCCAAATGGCACCACTTCAGAGGACTGATGGCGACGACTAGCTAGGTAGGTATGGGCCAGAATCTACCGAGATGCGGCCGTCTCTTTTAGGACTTGGCCCATGTATTTGCTCGTCGCCACAGATGCGCTTCCCAGCAGCTTCCGCGGGCGGAACGCCGGAGCGCGACGACAAAGACCGTAGGGTCCTTGCAGCACATGGATACCGGTACAGTCGTGGGATTCCAATGGCTGAGGCACTTGAGGTGAGTTTGAGGTGGACAAGTCCCTTGTTTCTCAGCTGTGACAGGTACCTATATACCGGATAAAAGGTTTCGCAATGGAGTGTATATCAAATCATGTTTGATGGCGAGCCGTGGTTCAACTGCAACCAACGTGGAAGTGTTATTCACTAGTCCTCTACGTTTTTCAAGACAACAAGGAAGTGAAATCAGGGATGCCAAAAGGAAAGAGCAGCGGCAGATCATGGCCGAGCGGGTTTCCCACCCTCCCTGCTGTCTCTTGGAATGAGATGGTTAGAGGTATCTAGGAAGAGAGGCCGGGGTAGGTTGGATCCATCACTTGGCTGTACTGTGTATGTAGTAGTGCAGCAGCAGGATCTCAAGAAAGTACTAGGTTGTCGATCCTCCAGGACCGGACGGTTGTGAAATTGTTGCCCGCGACTTTCTCCTTTCCATATCTGTTACCTTCTCCATCCGCCTACTTGAGAAGTGAGTACACTTTCGAATAACCCTCAAGCATGTCGAGGGGGCTGGAACTGTTGGTTGCTGTTGCTGCTTGGTGGGAAATTGGAATAGACAGACGGATGGATATGCGTTGGAGCAAGCAAGCCTGTGGATCGGGGTGTAATCCGGCCAATACAGAGTATCTACCTACCTACTCAGCTGCTCGCAGCAACATGCTCGCGCCCAAGGCAAGGCAGTCTAGAGGTTTACTACTGGTGATGCGAGTATTGTAGAATCTCTAAGAGTACTAAGCGCTAGTAGTTGGGGATGTCAAGAAGTCTCTTGCCATCGGGTCCGATCTGGTCAACTTTGTCTCTCTCTCTTGTTCCTACCTATCTGAGGTGGGTATCTGTACATGCTGTTAGTGGGGTCAAGAACAGGCGATTTGCGCCGGGGATCCATTGATTGATTGATCTGGTATCCAGCCCGGACTGCGACCTGCGTCAATCAATCTCGGTACCGTAACAGTCAACTACTACCACTACAACAAGCGAGTTTTCGCATCTCTTGTCTTGGCCACAAGCAATCCAACGTTGAAAATATCTTTAAGCGTCTGGATCATGGACTCTGCATTATGCTCAGCCATTCCATTTCTCATCATGCATCCTCGAGATATATAACTAGGTACGCAGGGACGTTATGATGGGATCAAATGGGTGCCTCTACTCAGCATGTCCCTAATCTACCTCATCTACGGTTGCACATCAATTCGCAGCGGCCCCATTCCATGTTCGCACTGCCGCTGTTCTAGCCCAACTCGGCCTAGATCGTTTCTAACTTTAGGATCCCCAACTTTCAAATTGAATCCATTGAATCCGGGTGCGTCTGCGCGTTACCTTAGCTGGCCCACCCTCTAGGTTACGCCATTTGGTTTTCTCTCTCTCTGTCTATCTCTATCCCGCATCAGTGCACCTTGGTGCAAGAGATTCGGCATCCGAAGCCACCATGACCTCAGTCCTCCTCGATCAGCCCTTTTGCAGTCGGGTCGGCCTTGGAGCCACAGGCTCAGATTGGTCGCCGAAGCCCGTCTTCGTCTCTTGTTTCTTCATCTTTCCGCGACCTGTCGTGTCGGCTGGCGCGGCGTCTCTCTGCAGAAGCTCTGGAGTCTTGAATGGAGGGAGAGGTCCCCCCATCCCATCCCACTGATCCGCAACGGTAGAGGCCAGGGCCGGTGTTCAGCTCAGGTAGCATTCCAGTGATACTTCCCCGGGCAGCTGGTAAAATGCAGCTTCACGTCGCCTTGGTTGTGGAGCCCCTCCACGAATAGGTCCAGTCAAGAACGATGGGCAAATAGCAGCAGTACACGGACTGGTACCTACTTGCCCCCCTCTCTCTCAACTACCTCGACCCCGTAAATACAGAGTTGAGTGCTTACTATGATCGGCCAACAACCATTTACTTGCAGATATCCCAGGCTCCTTCGAGTACCCTTCAAGTATCTTCCTACCCACCCTTTGTGCCAGGTCTGCAAGAAGGGCATCTTGGACATGGGAGGGGCCCCCCGCCGCCGTCTTCCCGTCGTACTAAACCATCCCGTCTGCTGAGTAGTTCTCACTTGGGTTCGGTCGAGAAGTCCAGACACCCTCCCAGCACCGAGCCCACAACTCTCCGTCAGCCTGTCGACCTTTGCTTGCTGCTGCGCCCAATGGGAGCCGTTCAGCCCATGTCTAAGTTGGTGTGATGTCAATGGGCCATAGTAGGCTGATCCTACATGCATAATAGATACCTACATACATGAACACCAAAATCCCACCTGGCCCATCCGCCCGTCTGTCAGATCCAGCCTAATAATCGTAATGCTGCTGCTGCTGCTCGCTTACATCTTACGCCCTGTTTGATTCCTGCCACTTTCTCCCACTTGCTCCCTCTGTGTTTGTAGTACTATCCTCTACCCTCCTCCCCAGCTTGCAATCAAAAGGGTATCGCGACCTGGGACAACTGCCAACTTTTACACGTGCTCGACAGTCGCCGACCATGCCGTGCTAGCCTCGCCTGCAACGAGACTCGTAGCTTGCTGCCTATACCACCTACCCGTCCAGTCGCCGCTGAAGAAACCTAACTATCCAGAGACGCAGACAGATCCCTTTGCGTGCAACACAGGTATGTAGTTGCAGCACCACTTTGACTTTCACATGGCCGGTTTCTCTAACTCTTTATAGAGACATGTCGTCGACATATCTGGTGTTACCGCCGATCGACACCTCGCTGGGGTTGTTCGACTCCGATGTGGTGAATTCAGGCTCGAGACGGAAACCCCTGCCCCGTATCGATACTGCGATACGCCCACCAAGCCAAGACATACCGGAGGAAGTCATCGCCTCGGCCGCCGAGGCGGTAGCGGAGGCCCTCGGAGTGTCTCTAAGTGAGATCCCCGAGACACGTGCTATTATATCCAGGCCAGAACCAGAACCTCGAAGGCCGAGCTCCTTCTATCCGCCACCGCCCAATCTCACGTGGTCAACGCCAGCACAGGAGGCTTCGATAGAAAGGCGCTTGAGCATTGCCGTCGCCGAGACTCTAGGGATCGAAAGTGGCACGATACCACGAGATGAGTCCTTCCTGGACCTCGGCGGAGATAAGCGGGCTGCGATCGCTCTGCGGGCAAAGTGCCTGAAGGCAGGCCTGTCCGTCCAGACCAAGGATATACTGAGTTCCAGGACTATAGCCGAATTAGAGACTCACATCACGCCGTTCAGCCCGTCGCCGCTAACCAGCAGAACTGCCGACTTGCCGCTTACTGGCCTAGTAAGCCCCCTCCAGCTAAGCTCACCGTTGGCCACGGTTAGCCCCGGGACCAGGCCCGCTGCTGCTGCCGCCGCCGCCGCCCAGCGCCGCCGCTCGGCATCGAGTTCCGAAACGCAGACGCCCATCGTACCCAGGGCGCACCTAAAGCCCAAGTCCTCCAAGCGCTACCACAACCAAGTCGAGCAATGCCTCTCGCTCAATGGAGAAGTCGCAAAGGCTTCCGTGCTGAAGCCAAAGGCTGGTCTGTTCGAAGGCCAAGTCACAGCTTTCCTGACCCTCTCCAGTTGTGTGGTCGAAGGGCCGAATACGGACGAGATCAAGCTGCTGAATGCCTACTACACCATCCCCCTGCCTTCAATACGGAAGGCAGTCGAGGCAAAGGTGTCTCCGAATGTGGTTCCAAAGGTCTGGATCGTCTTGGAGCAAATGCCCGTGGATGAGAACGGGAAGATCCAGCGACGAAAGCTGCAAACGTGGATCCAAAACGCAAACGAAGACTTGTACCACAAGATCATGTCCATTGACTCGCAAGACCGCTCTGGGCCCCCGGAGAGCGACAACGAGAAGAGGCTGCAGAAGGCGGTAGGCAAGGTTTTGAACCTGGACACGGAACAAATTGGCATGAACCTATCGTTTTCGAGTCTAGGAGGAGACCAAACAACAGCGATGCAACTGGTAGTGCGGTGCAAGTCTCAGGGTCTCTCATTCAAGGTTGAAGATATCCTCCAAGATATGCCCCTTGTGCAGCTGGCAGCCATGGCGACACCGAGCGAGATCTTCACTGACAAGACGAGCGAGGATACCACCCAAGGGTTTGATCTGTCCCCGATGCAACGTTTGTATTTCCACACTGCCATGGGCCAGCGGGCGCCACTGCGAGCCGACAAGAAGAACTCGTACCGTTTCAATCAAAGCATATTGCTCCGCTTCAGGCGGCCGATGGCGGTGGAAGACGTACGGGCCGCAGTCGAGGCCGTTGTGGGCCACCACTCGATGCTTAGGACTCGATTTCGGACAAGGCTCGGATCGTGGTCTCAGTACACCCTCACTGAGATACCATCCTCGTATTATTTCGGTCACCACACGGTTGGGACGAACACCGAAGTTGGGGCCATTATCCAGCAAGCACAGATAAGCATCGACATTGAGAATGGACCTGTCTTTGCAGCCCATCATTTCCACACCCATGACGGCCACCAGCTACTATACCTGGTCGCCCATCACCTTGTCACAGATCTCAAGTCCTGGAGAGTGATGATTGATGACCTCCAGGAGCTGATGATGAACGGGAGCCTGGTTTCGGGCCGTCGCATCACCTTTCCAGAATGGACTGCTCACCAGCGCCGCCTGGTAGAAGGCATGGAGTTGACGACTAAGCTCCCATTCACAGCCAGTGCCGCGGACCTCGACTATTGGGGAGTCAATGACTTGAGCAATAAATACGGAAATACCGCAACGCTTGCTTTCACCCTGGAGCCCGAAGTCACATCGGCATTGGATGCTAGCAACCGCGCACTCCGAACCGACTCTTCAGATCTATTCATGGCTGCTCTGCTTCTTTCCTTTTCGCAGACATTCCGCGACAGGCCTACCCCTTCGATATGGAACCAAGAACACGAAAGGGCCGTCCTCGATAGCGAAATCGACCTGTCCGAGACGGTCGGGTGGTTCACAGCCCTGTGCCCGATTGGGCTCCAGGTTGCCCCGACAGATGAGATTTCCGATGTCCTGGCACGCGTGAAAGATGCCCGTCGTTCCATGGAAGGCCGAGGCGTACCTTTCTTTGCGTCCAATATGCTCAGTGCCGAATCGGCCGACTCTTTCGCAGCCTCCTACTGCCCCGCGGAGATCATCTTCACATATGCTGGATCCATGGAGAGCCTCGACAGTCAAAAACACCTCTTAGAGCAGATCCCCGTGCCTGGTCCGTTGACATCCAGCACGTCAGATATCGGGCCAAATGTGGGAAGGATCTCGCTGTTCGAGGTCTCTGCGGCTATCGACCACGGTGAGGCCAGATTCAAGCTGTTGTACAACAAGTGGTCTCGGCACGAGGATCTGATCAAGGCCTGGGTGCGCAGTTATGAGACACTGGTGCGCGAAACCATCCAGCGACTGCAGTCTCAGGCTCCCGAGCTTTCCATGTCCGACATTCCTTTGATGGACATGACCTACGACGACCTTACCAGACTGAACAGAGACATTCTTCCCAACCTTGGAATCGAAATTGCCAATATCGAGAACATGTATCCGGTCACGGCAAACCAACAGGACCTGCTGATCAGCGAGCCTCTCAACCCGGGCAGCTCACGTTCCCAAACCGTGTATGAACTCAATACCCATGGGAAATTTGTTGATATCGGTCTTCTCTGTGCAGCGTGGCAGCAGGTTGTGCAGAAGCACCCCGCGCTCCGGACAGTCTTCATGGAGAGTGTGTCCCGGCTTGGCCTCTTCGACCAAATCGTCCTTCGACGGCATTCGCCCAACATGCTCTTCATCGAGAACGACCGACCGGACACGGCATTGTACTCGATGGAGAAGCTTGCACCCATCAACCTCATGAAAGGAACACCCTGGCACCGTTTGGTCGTTTGCCAGGCACCAGGCAAGACGCTGCTCATGCTGGAAGTCAGCCAAGCCCTGTGCGATGTAAGTGACAGATGTCTAATGGTTGCGAGTCTGTACTAACGTAGTCAACCCCCAGGCCTCCAGTATTACTATACTGTTTAGCGAGCTCCAGGAAGTATATTTTGGCCATGCCCTGCCCAACACCACGGATGTCCACTATCCAGAGTATCTGCAGTGTCTCAAAACTACACCGGTCAGCATCGAATTTTGGCGAGAGCTCCTCCACGGCGTGCAGCCATGCCATTTCCCCAGCCTGATATCCAAGTCACTTGATACAAGAACTTACGAACACAGCTTTGTCGACCTGGGGGTCGCACATGAGGACCTTGAAGCATTTGCCGAAAAATACAAGCTAGATGTTGCCGCTGTCTTGAGGGTCGCGTGGTCTCTCGTTCTTCGAGCTTACGTGGGCTCCGACTCGGCTTGCTTCGCCTACCGTACGTCTGGCCGCGATATCCCCGTGGATAATCTCTCAGATGCTGTCGGTTGTTTTTCGACGGAGATGATCTGTCGTCTTGACGTCCACTCGTCGCAGTTTCTGGCACAGCTACTCCTCGACTCGGCCGAGATCCACCAGGAGGCGCTCCATCACCAGCATGTATCGGTCAACAGTGTCCACCATGCGCTCGAGACCAAAGGTCGCCGCCTGTTCAACACTTGCCTGTCATTCGGCTACGAGTACATTGCCGAGGAGCCTGCCGTCGGCGTCAAGTTCCGCCATGTCCGAAACATGCAGGCTTCCGAATACGACATCAACATTGATGTCGTTTTCAAGAATGGCACTGTAGTCATTGACCTAGGACACCGAATCCTCACGTCAGAGCAAGCATGTCATGTTGGTCACGCTTTCGGGCGAGCAATCTCCGCCATCTTAGAAGTCACCGGTGGGCAGGTCAAGGAGGTCGACCTTTTCAGCGAGCATGATCACCAGCAGATCCTGGCGTGGAACGGCCAACCAAAGATATCGCCCTCGAAAGAACACGTTCACGAGCTGATTGCCAAGAACGCCATCGAGCACCCCGACATCCAAGCCGTCTCTGCCTGGGATGGTGGGTTCTCTTATGCCGAGCTCGACAAGATGTCCATGATATTGGCTGGAGCACTGAGCCAGGCCGGCGTCAAGCACCAGACACCGGTGCCCATCATCATGGATAAGAGCCGCTGGGTTGTGCCAGCCATGCTGGCCGTTTTGAATATCGGGGCCTGTATCGTCCCTGTTGATACAGCGCTGCCATCCATATTCTCTTGGGTCATCAAGAGTGTCGGCGCAAAGATCACACTCGCCTCGGAGAGTGTCAGAAAGCATTTGAAAGACGTCAACTGTGAAGTCATCTTTATTAACGAAGAAACCATTGCGTCCTTGCCTGAAGAGCCCACACTGGTCACCTCGGCACGAACCGATGAAGACGACGTTGCCTGCATTCTATTCAACTCGGATGTGGTACAGACACGCAAAGGCATCACCTACAGCCACTCAGCCCTGGCGACGGCATGTGTTGGGCAGGGTCCGGCTCTGAGGATCAACCCGTCGAGTCGAGTCATGCACTACTCGTCCTACAGTAGCGACGTGGCCCTGGCCGAGATATTCACAACCTTGACTAATGGTGCCTGTGTATGCATCGGAAAGTCGGTCAAGGCAACAGACTTTTCCACGATCGCCCAGAGGATGAACGTGAACTGGACCTACCTAACTCCGACGCTGTCTCGTAGACTCACGCCCGAGAGTATGCCGGACATGGCAATCGTCTGCTTTCGCACGCACCAGCTCGACGATGACGTTTACAGCCAATGGGCCGGCAGGGCCAAGATCATACTTGCCTATGGCTCGCCTGAAGCCTGCGTTCTGGGCCTTTCAGCTTCAGAAGTGCGCGACGCCTTTGCCGTTCGTGGAATTGGCAGCCCCTACTGTGGTAATTTCTGGGTCGTGAACCCCTCGGACAGCAACAAATTAATGCCCATTGGTGCTGTGGGTGAACTCGTCATCGCTGCTCCTACGCTTGCCATCGGCCGAGATCTGGACGCCGGACCTATACAGTTGAACAAGAAGAAGGCGGGTGCCGGTAGCGGCGGACGCTCCAGTCGCTCGGGGCGCTTGCTGAAGACTGGCCACTACGCTCGCTACGTCGAGCACGGCCAACTTGAACTTGTTTCAACCCAATCAGAAAAGGTTGATCTAGGCGACGGCACGATGCACACAGCTGATATCGAACGCAAGTTGCGGCGATGCCTTGGCCGCAGTATCGATGTCGCAGTCACCAAGATTGCCTTCAACTACACCGACAGCGACTCTGCCCCAATAATCGCGGCCTTCATCGAACTCGACGATGAGCTCTTCCACGGGGAGGATCTGTCAAGGCTTCAACCGCAGACCAAAGAGCGTCTCTACCTGGCCAAGCAGATGGCAGGACTTTCGCTCAGGGGTGCCCTCCCAGACACATTTGTGCCGGTTCGCCAGCTTCCACTGACACCTTTGTATGAGGTCAGCCACAGGGAGCTCCAAAAGATCATCAGGGGACTCTCGAAGACGCAGCTCCTGGGTTTGGCCCAGGTGCCCAACCCACAGGAGGTGAACGCCGCCGGGCTGGAGCTCCTGCCCCTGACAGCGACGGAGCAAAGGATGCGGAGTCTCTGGCAAGAGGTGCTAGGCCTACATGCCAGCCCCGTCCGTCCAACAGACGGGTTCATGAGCCTAGGTGGTGATCTCGACCTTGCCCACGATCTTGTGGTGGAATGCAGAAAGCAAGATGTGTCCATATCGATCCTGGACGTGGTCCGAGACATGTCGCTGGCAGAACTCTGCCGAGGTGTTTCCATGCCCGACTCTCCCATTTACCATGCCGAGCAGAGCAGGTACATGCAGCCGAGTCCGTCCAACGCGTTTGTGGATGATGCCATCGTCCCGCAGATTGGTGACCGCGACAGCATCGAAGACATTGCCGAGGCCTCGGCAACCCAGACCATGTTTTTGGAGGGCATGCTCAGCAGCCGCCCTGGCAATGTCAACTACTTCCTGGTAAATGTCAATGGGCCACTCGACTGGGGCAAGCTCGAGAATGCGTGTTACCTTCTGACCATGGCCCATCCAATCCTCCGGACGGCCTTTGTCTCCCACAACCGCCAGCTATTCCAGACGGTCATCCGAACCTACCACCCCGAGTTCCAGCGTTACCAGTCCAACGGCTGGAGACTCAGCGGCCTGGCCGCCAAGGTGATCAAGAGGGACCAAATGATGCCGGTCGACTTTCGACAGCCGGCAACCAAGTTCTGGTACATCGATGCTTTGAAGCAATCTGTCCTGGTCATGAGGCTCTCGCGCGCACAATACAACGACCAGACGCTGCCCACTCTTGTGTCAGACCTTTCCAGGTTCTATGAGCAGGGCGATCTGCCCACTCCCAGGCCTGGATTCTGCGACGTCGTCAGAGCGACGCAGCGTTGTTCCCTCGGAGGCGCTGTAGACTATTGGAAGGCCCTTTTGGATGGATCCTCCATGACTGAAGTGATCACAAAGTCGGGCCCCGACGTTCCGACGTCCAAGGCCGACTCCAAGACCGTGCAACAGGTGATTCCGACAGGATCTCTGAACAACCTGGGCATACCTTTCGAGACCATCCTGAAGGGTGCCTGGTCAATCGTACTCTCGAACCTCTCCGGCTCCGAAGACGTGGTGTTTGGCGAATCGAGATCAGGCACGTTCCCTGGTCTGAGCGACGCCGTCGGGCCCCTTGGTGAGTTTCTTCCCCAAGTCTGAAAAGATAGCTCTGTGCCCCTAGCTAACCGCCAACAAGGCAATATAATCCCAGTTCGGACGACCATTCCATCCGTTCCTACATCGCCTCTGGAGTTTCTGAGAAACGTTCAGGTAAGCAATTTGTTATTGCGCCCACGTGTAGGATGCACAGAACTAACTTGACTAGAACCAACACATAATGAGCACGAGCCCCGAGCATGAAAATATGCAGTGGTCGGAAATCGTGAAGAAATGTACCAAATGGCCTACGTGGAAGAAGTTCTCGACCGTGGTTGAACATGACAACCAGATCGATCGTGACGGAATCAACAGCTTCAACATTGGCAGTGCGGCTTGCAGGCTGGGCCGTATCGAGAGCAACCACCAGAACACGGACATATTCGTCAGTTCCAGCACGTCGGGCTCGACACACGTGAACATCTCGCTCACCTTTTCGGAGAAGAAGATACACCCCTTCTTCGTGCAAGAGGTCCTCTCCATGCTCTGCTCGACCATCTCGCTCCTCACGTCGGCCTTCATCATGGAGCCCATCTCACTCAGGGGCCTCCACGACAACGGCAGCACCTCGAGAATCCCGCTGCCAGTGATGAGGCGCGATGTGCAGTTTGCGGCGCCCGTCATCTCCGTCTCGCCGGACAAGGCGAGCGCGGTACACGCCATCATTACCTCGGGCTGGAATTCCATTCTTGGGACCCTAGGCGTGGCAGACGACCTCCGCGCGGTTCCATTCTACCAATTCACATCGTCTCTTGTGCCAGCAGCAGAACTGGCTCGTTACTTTACGGACAGCATGCCACGCTTGAACCTTCCCGGCCTGGCACATGCGACATTTACGCTCGAGGACATACTCGAGAACCCGACCATGATGAAGCAGTATGAGATGATCATTGCGAGACAGCAAGTCCCGCAGCTCAAACGAAGCCAAAGCTTTGTCCACACAGTCCGGCGGCGCCTGACCGTCGCCGGCGGGCCGACCTCGCCGGGCCCCAACCCCTCGCCCGGTAGGAAGACCAGAGGCGGCAGCGCCGGTAGCTCGATGGAATCCATGACTACAGGCAGCAGCCAAAGCGACGAGGAGCACTATGACGAAGTGCCGGAAATGGTGCCTCCGCAACACAGGAGGAGGGCGGTGGCGAAACCTTTCGAGGTCAAGAAGCGGTCTTCCATGTTGTTTGGAAAGATGAAGCTATCATCGAACGGCCCTTAGGAAGGATCGGAGGTGCACTGTCGCCCATTTTGAACTCTCGAGGAGGGAAATTTCTTCGTTTATAATTTTTTTTTCCCAGTGTTCTTTCTTTTCTTTCTAGAAAGTCCCCTTGTCCAAAAAAAAGCCTGGAAAGGAAAAGGCTACGCCAATTGACGAAGCTGCAATGTCTCATATATTGTATCATAGTAGATACCCACAAGCCACATTTTATTCCTTCAAGATACATATTAGTATTCCCTCCTTGGAAAGAATAGATCATGATATAACAGTGACATTCTCCCTTTCCCGTGCGTGATCCGAGTCCATCGTTGAAGAAGTGTGATGCGCCCTGTATCATACAGATGGTGCCCGGGAATACAGCTCAAGGGGCCACCTGGATGCGTACGCGGACGGTAGCTGGTTCATGTCGCCTATTTTGCCCATTTCCGGGAGATTTGCCCGCCCCCACGAACAGTCCAGCCGATTCCTGCACGAGCGTTACTGGCGTGCAAGGTGCGCTCTACGCTGATGGGTTATACTTTGGGCTATAGCAAGCGGACTCATGGATTCGGGCTGACTTTCTGGCGAGTAAAACGGCGGCCTTGCCCTTCCACAAATCCTCCCCATTCTGTTGTGCAGGAAGCATCAGGCCAGCAGGCATGTCAGTCAGTCGAATGACATGACCGGAGAACTTCTGACTGCTCACTCACTTGCCCCATGGAGCGTCACTGAGCGGCAGAGACCCAGTGTATCAGACGCAGTCGGGCCCATTAAAATGGAGAGAGGGAGAGGAGAAAGCAAAAAAGGTGCCCGCACTAGGTACTACGTATTTATCATGAACCTCCGCTTCCCCCACGTTTTGTCTCCCCTCATCCCCGCCTCGCGTCCCTCTTCCCCGGACCCGAGGGATCGACGCGCCTCCCCGCGACTAATGCGCTGGCTAACGTGGGTAGTCTGGGTCTTGGAGTGAGACGACAAGTCCAACTACTGCTACGGCAAGGTCGGGTCGTTACCAAGGTTGGATGGATTTCATGGTAGATCGACAGGCAGGCCTGCCTGGCTTTCTCTTTCTCGTCTTTGCATCAGCCCGGATTGGCCACATCTTCTGCCCTGCCCAGACAGACACGCATGATACTGACCTATATTTGTTATTTATCTCGTAGGACTTCACTTGTTGAGAACCTCGCTGCCATTGATATACTATTTGCCTGTTCTGCCTCCCGTCCAAGTCCATCTACAGTGCCGGACAGACCTTGAGTGTATTCACGATGTCTACTCACGATGCCACGGGCCTCGACAAGGCCGAGGCGCATGGCCTCGAACACAAGACGACTGTCGCTGACGGCACTGCCGCCGCCTTGCAGAGGCAGTTTGCCAGCTCGGCACCCGAGTATCACCACGACATGACAAAGAGGCTCTTGCGCAAGGTGGATTACCACCTTCTCCCTTTTCTCATCCTCATGTAAGTGGCTGGAGCTGGGAGTACCAAAAAGCGGAAGCACCATATGAAAGGTACAGAGCGCTGACGGTGAAGGATTTCAGGTATCTGTTGAACTTTTTGGATCGAAAGTAGGTCGACCCCAAGACGAAACAATATCCATATGTACTGGGGTGTTCTAAATCACGGTCATCTAGCAATTTATCACAAGCACGACTTGGCACATTGGAGGCTGAATTAGGTCTGTTCTTCCACTACGGCGGCGATGGGCGCGTAGAAGCCATGCTGATATTTTGCAGGTATGACTGGCACCGACTTCAACCTGGCGACCAGTATTCTTTTTGTCGGCTACCTTTTGATGCAACTGCCATCGAACCTGATCATCACGCGCGTTCGGCCATCTCTGTATCTTGGATCCGTCATGACCATCTGGTAAGTTCGATTGTGGACCACTTCCGGTGACGAGGCTCCCAAGACTGACTCGGACGATCAACAAAAAGGGGAATGATATCAGCGTCGCAAGCCGCGACTCACTCGTTCGGTGCTCTCATCGCGTGCCGCTTCTTTCTCGGGTTCGCCGAGGCACCCTTCTTCCCGGGCGCCATATTCCTCATGTCCTCGTGGTACACCCGTGCCGAACTGGCGTACCGCATCGCCTGGTTCTACGCGGGCTCCTCGCTCGCGAATGCTTTCGGTGGTCTTCTCGGAGCCGGCGTGCTGGGTAATCTGAATGGAGCTCATGGCATTTCCGGATGGTAAGAAAGTACTTGCGCGCGCCAAGGCGGATCGCTGACCACTTGAGACAGGAGGTGGCTCTTCATCATCGAGGGCGTCATCACTATGGGCGTGGCCATCACGGCGGCCTTTGTCTTGCCCGACTATCCCGCAACGACCAAATGGCTGTCCGACGAGGAGAAAGCCTACGCGCAATGGCGACTGGTCGACGACATTGGAGAGAGCGACGAGGGCGATGCGGCATCCATCAAGGATGGCGTCAAGATGGCTTTCAGGGACCCTCGGCTGTACCTCTTTACCCTTCTCCAGCACACGAGTCTACTATCGCAGTCTTTCCAGTACTTTTTCCCAACCATTGTCAAGACTCTGGGGTACGGGAACATCGAGACGCTGTTGATCACCGCCCCGGTCTGGATAGGGACGTTTCTGGTGTCACTCGTGGTGACCTATACCTCGGGCAAGTATCACGATCGGAGCATACACATCATATGCCTGATGATGATATCTGTCATTGGAAATATCATCGTCGTCTCGTCGCTCAACACTGGTGAGTCATCTTGGTCTCGGCTGCCCTTGCACGATACATGGTCGTCTACTAACCCTCCAATGCCTGTTCACAGCGGCACGCTTTTTCGCCATGTTTCTCATGCCCATGGGCGCAGTGTCTGCCTACCAGATCATCGTCGCATGGGTGTCCAACAGCTTCCCGCGGCCATTGGTCAAGAGATCGGCCTGCATCTCCATCGCCAACATGATTGGCAACTGCGCAAACATCTATGGATCGTACAGTAAGCAGATCCCGTGTACATGCTGCCAGCAGCAGTCATACCTCCTCTGAGCGAATCCCGCGATCATATCATAAGCATGTGCTCTAACACTGAACTCTTCCCATATAGTGTATCCTGCCTCGGACGGGCCAAGATACCTCGCTGGCGGCAGCGCTACGGCTGCGGTGGCCCTTTTGGTGAGTGCTGCGCCCGCCCCCCACAGCGACCTACTCCCACCCCTAACAGACATACTAGGTTGCCCTCATGGCGTTTGGCATTCGCCTCTGGCTGAAGAGGGATAATAAGAAGCTCGCTGCCCGTGAACTCGCCGACAGGGAGACATTGGAGTCGGGGTCAGGGGACGCAGCCGTCGGTGGCAGGACGAGCGGGTTCAGGTATGTTCTTTAGGTTGCCGGACGGACATATAAAAGGGGTCCATGCAGCCAAGGTAAAGCATAAGAGTGCGTCTCCGGGGATTGACAGGTCATGCCGCATCTCCAGGATCACTGCCTGGGGAAGTTAGCAGTGTACACCTCCGGCCAGGGCATGGTTTGGTGTTGCATTTGATAGTAGATAGGAATACCACCCATGATAGGTACCAGTCAGTGACTCGTGTGTGTCATGTCTATCAGGCTCGGTAGAAGGATCTGAGCCGTACATTATCGATTGCACAATTATCGTGTCATCTGCAGTCCAAATTTGCAGATAATGCGGGCGCCACAGTATAATCACGTGCCCGCGATGGTGAAATAGTGTTCTGATATTGCGACTTTGTCCGCCGGCCTTCCCCGCCGCCAGCCGTGGATATGGGTATCGAGTTCGTGTTTGAGGGATTCCATGATTTTTCATTGTATTTCATCTTTATTTGAGTTCTTGTCATTGTGTGGGCCAAGCTGGAGGAAACCATGGCGCATGAGTGGAAAGTCAAATCCGTCGCGATTGTAGGCGGCGGCGCGGCCGGTGAGTAGTTCGTGACCATACCTTCCGCGCCCGAATTCCGTTGACAAATACGCTCTAGGTGCGGTCACGGCTGCGGCCTTGAAGTCTGAGAACTATTTTGATAAGATATCCGTCTTTGAGCGGAGAGAAAAGGCTGGCGGGACCTGGTGAGATGTCTCGATTTCCGAGAAGCATGAAATTAGGTCTTGCTGATCAGGGGAAAAAAAGGATCCATGATGCAGACCCTCAACCCCCTCTAAAGGTTCATCCCGGCGCCCTTCCGACAGTGATAGATCCGCCGCTGGCAATCCCTGGCCAGCTCCCGGCCGTGCTGCCTCCCGCCGAGCAGGAACGATACTCAAAGACGCCGGTATATGATTCATTAACGTGAGACTTCATCCGCTGCCACACTAGACACTCCGGCACCACCTACTGACTGATCCCAGTACCAATGTACCTGATATTGCCATGAGCTTTTCTGATGCCAAGTTCGCCTACGGGCCTTTTGCACCACACTATGTTCCACGCCAATACATTGAGAATTATTTCTCGACGCATGGCGTTGACAAGTACCTCGTTCTGAACACGACAGTAGAAGATGTATCCAGGCTGCCTCCCGCGTCAAATCATGAGCCAGAAAAGTGGAAGTTGACACTGAGGAAATACGACCCTGCTAGGCATGTCGATACATGGTGGGAGGAGACATTCGATGCTGTCATTCTAGCCAACGGACACTACTCGGTTCCTTACGTATGTTCTTTTCCCCTAATACGATCCATCTGTTGCCTCAATTGTGCTAACCAGTACAAAGGTTCCTCACGTGAAAGGACTGGAAGACTTCATCGACAAATATCCCGAGCGAGTAGTTCATTCCAAGTACTACCGCTCGCCAGCGGTCTACGCTGATCAGAAGGTGCTGGTCATTGGCAACTCGGCCTCGGGCCATGACATAACCTTTGAACTTGTCAAGGCTGCACGGCTCCCAGTGTACCAGTCAAGGAGATCGAAATCCAGATGGGATGGCAAGGACCCACCGTTGGGTATTGCCTGGAAGCCCATCATTTCCGAGTACCAACTTGACGGTCGAATCATCTTTGAAGATGGAACATTCCTGGATGACGTTGACAAGATCATATACTGTACTGGCTATAGGGCGTCATTTCCCTTTTGGAACAGCAAAGCCAACGGCCGGCCGTTGTGGGATTATGAAGCCAACAAGTTGATCAACACGTATTGGCACACCTTCTTCCAGGACTTCAAGACCCTGGCCATAGTAGGGATCCCTCGGGTGCTGAGCTTCAGAAGCTGGGAGTACCAGGGCATCGCTCTAGCGAGACTATTCTCCAATCGGAATGCTGCCTCGTTGCCTCCCATAGAGCAACAGAGGAAGTGGGAGCTTGAGAGGTATGAAGAGACGAAAAGAGAACGGCGACCGTTCCATGGCATAAATTGGGACGAAGGAGAGACACAGGAGTGGCTCAATGGTCTCTTCCAGATCGCAGGGCTCGGCACCCTCCAGGGCGACGGAAGAATCCCGCCAGTGCTGAGCAAAGAGCTCGTGTGGGCTTTGGAGCACATCAAGAAGTACCCAGAGCCAGAAGCAGATGACGGAGCCCACGATCAAGGTCCCGAGAGCGCAATGCAAAGCGATTCTCTGGAGGCACAGCACGAAGAGGGCTCGGATTGGGTTTTAGTACCCGGGAACCGCAAAGATTCGCTTGCATTTATTTAAAGCAGTCTGATATATATAGCGCGACGGGAAGATCGAGGTAGCTCATTTTGTTATATCTAGAACGGTGTTGACCGCGCGATGCCCAAGAGAAACGTGCTTATATCTTGACAACTTGCGGCTTTCTTTGGAGATAGGATTGTCGCATGTGTCTCCTCGCCGTGACTGCTGCATCGGTCGAGCATCGCAGCGGTGGCGGGTCACTGTCGGTCTCGATCCTCCCTTGTACGTATTCCATCAATGTCTGCTGCTTGGCTTCTATGCTCTCCAGATTCCGGACCCAGTATGAGAGCCCCTTGGCATCGCCCATCGTGTCACATTCCGCACAGCCATGGACGATGACCTCGCCCTCGTGATCTCTGATGTGACAGCCAATCCCGGGCTCCGATCCCCCAGTGGCTTGTTCGACTGACCGACAAGGAAATAGTACAGGCGGAGATTCTGGTGGCCACGATACTCCGCAGACCATACATCGGTGGGCGTAGATGAATCTCCAACACATTTCGAGTATAATTGTACCGGAGAGAACGATATGTGACGAGGTCGGGAGTATTGGATGAAACTGCAAGACTCCTAGCTGTAATCGACATAGAGCGTCGCACGCCGCGAGCAGTGAAGACAAACGTGAAGCTGCATGCTGTCGACGCACCTATATATGGACTTGGAAGGATAAATCACATCATGTGGCAGACAACTCTGTCCCAGACATTTGTTGTTACCAAGCAGGCCGAACATGCGCATGTTGCGACGCAGATGGCGGTCCTTTGTTTCTTACCGTAAACTTTTGGCCGGTCAAGCTCCTTTGTCACAAAGGCTTTGACAGCGGCGATTCTTTGTGAGAGAAGCCTGACATGTGTCACTTGTTTCATCATGATATCGCTCAGGGCAACCACAACTCATTTGCTCAGACAGTCCCAGAGCATAAATTGAAATGCTCCACCTTGATAATGGACATTGCCAAAACGCAATCACCGGCGCAAAACAGGATAGAGACCTACATTGCGGACCGGACAGGGACATCAAAGCTCGGCCGGCGCGTCTTGACCAAGAGACAGACTGCCGAGCCCAACAGGCTCTCGTTCGGCAAAGCGCAGGAGGCGCAGAAAGCAAAGTTCTCCTACGGGAAGCCACTGAGCGAGAGTGAGCCAAGTGTCTCAGAAGAAGAGGACGGGAAGCGCGGGCCGGGGCAGCCCATCGACTGGCTTCTCGCGACCGCGGCGGCCCTGGAGCAAGATATCGAGTCGTCCAAGAAGGAGCTCGAGCTCATCCGCTGGATACTGGAGGACATCGATCAGAGATTGCAGACAAACCAGAAACCGTCCAGTCGAAAGCTTCGGAACCAGAAAGCTCTCATGGCTGCTTGCCGGGAGTATGCTGATTCAATGATCCAGGTATGTCCGTCTTGTCTTCGACTCTCTTGCTTTCCAATCTCGCAAACCTTCTGACTCTCATTTCTTCGACGAGAAATCCAGGCCAAGAAGGAGCGGCTGATGCAGGTCAATTTCTGGGTCAGCAGCCGGGAAATGAGACGTCCTGTCCCTACCGCGATGCCCGAGGAATGGCTCGATGGTGATGTCGAATGGAGGAGATGGCTGAGCGAGCAAGCAGCGGCGCACTCGGCAGGTGGCTCGCCCATCGAAGACCGGAACGATGCTGCTTGGAGGATCCTGGGGCCGCTCCCTCACATTCTGGCGGCCTTCACCTGGCTCGAGGGATGATAGGCAGGCGTTCCATCGTCGACGCATCTCTTGCGCCACGCAGCAGCCGGTGAGGTTGCGAATGCCTCGGGTGCAGTGTCCTTGACAAATCGATGCCGCGAAGCTACATGGCTGGCATGACTACACCAGGTAGTATCGACAGTAATAGTAATAGTAGATGGACGAAGCGACTGGCCCATTGCCTAACCAGCCGCCTAGCAGCACAGCTGACGTGACGAGAGTCCACATTCGTGCGCAAGTTGATCAAGGGTATCGTGAAAGAAGGTTACAATTACCTAATTCATCGCTGTACCCCATATTCAGGTCGAAATCTAGTCTAGCCGGGGCGTATCTAGTGCAGTGTTAGTATCTCGATGGGGCCGGGCGGCCATATTGGATCTCGGAGGTTCCACGCAACGAACGCACCATCCCATGCCGCGTCGTCTACGTCCAGAGTCCCCACAACTGATAACGGTTGGACTTTCGAAACAAGTCAAGCCCATGGCAAATTAATCGCTGCCTCCACCGGGGAGGCCAGACCGGGGGAGAGCAGAACAAGTATGGAGAAGCCAGGACGATGAGCTGATGAGTCTCTACACAGGACGGCACTGATCCACCAAAATAGCTCCTGGCTCTCCATGATCTCACTTATCTACTGCCCCGTACAGAGTAGTATGCACGACTGCTATTATTACACACGAATTGTCTGGCTGGCAGCAGTATGATACCCGTATGCAGCGGCAGCACACGCGAACAGTGGAGCTTTCCGCACACCCTGGATCCGTCAGGGCGGGTGCTGAAGCTGAAGCTAGGGAGGTTTGTACGCCGACAGCCACTGTGGTTACTACGTCCGACAGGATTTCGTGCAGATGAGGAACTGTAGATCTTCTTCCATACGTAGGGCAAAACGACGTCAAGTGCGCACGCGGATGTGCGCGGAGGGAGGGGGAAGAAAGATTAGAGGGAAATACTGCTAGTACTACTGATACGACAGCTCTTCCGCTCCGAGGACCCGGGCTCCTGACGAGATTGCCTTGGTGGTTCCTTCGTGATACCCAAGTGCCCGGAGGCTGGAAAAAGTCGATCACATTGCTGCTTCCCAAGTCCCTGTAGAAAGGGACCGACCGTAAATACAGATTACTTGGCTTGGAAAGTGCCGGGGCCCTACTGTGCATCTGTAGCGGCTATATGATCAGTTGTAGCGCCGACTATGGCCTGGCTGTGATGTTCGGGGCTCGAGTCCGGAGCTCTTGGATCATGCAAGTATAGACCGACGTGTGCGTTCTACTGTGTAGTTCGCAGTTCGCCGTAGCTGGGGCAGATGAGTACCTAGCTCAGCGGCTTCCGGGCTGTGGCTGAGGGTGTACTTGCTCGAACCGTACGAGGGGGCTTTTCTTATCTTTCGGCGCAACCCTTTCACACAGATCCGGTCCAAAAGATCCTCACCAAGATTCGAGTTTACGGGCCGACTCTCTCAATGGCTCCAATAGTGATGAGTAGTGAGACATGGTAAGCTTTTTGCCTCTTGCGATGACCGAGCTGCTCAGCCAACTGCTCTGCTATGGTTGCTCCCTGCTTTGACTTGGACCGAGACTTTCTTCTGTGCCTCCCTTGGTAGCTCGCCAGCTTCCCAATCACGACGCGTGACTTGCTCGTAGTTTCCGTGGCTAGCAAGTAAGACCGAAAGCTAAGGAATTCGCCATGTCGGCCAAGTCGGTCGATTGTCCATTACGGGCAATGTTCCAGTGCACTTCCATGCATGTGGTGGTTGCACTCATCAGCAGCAGTAGCGAGCAGCAAGCAAGTAGCAGGACGTCCCGACGCGACCATGCAGCCCAACCAGAGTATGTAGAGGGCTGCGCTGAACTGGGCAGTGATGCCTGGCATTTCAAAGGCTCAAGCCGCCTGTAAGCGGGGGCCGCCGGAAGGCGGATACCGGGGAACTGAGCAGATACACATCCGGGTCTGCTGGCCTTTCTCGTTTCTCCTGCCCTCTGCTGTTTCCATGTCGGTAGAGTAGCAACAAGCACTGTCTAGCTTCAGCCCGGCCCCGAGCCTATTCGGTGTGCAGGGCCCAAAAAGTTTCCAGGTCCTGCTGCGCTGCGCTGCGTCTGGCAGACGGAGAATTTTGCGAAAGCCGAATTTGCTTGCACGCGACAAGTGGCGCACATGCCACAGCGCCGCATGTTACCTAGATACACTTGGTACATGAAAGTTATAATGCCCGACTACTGTAATAACTAGTATAGTAGTTCTTGGGATTTGCGGGCACAGTTGTGTCCCCATTTCTCCAGTTCCAGTTCCAGAGCGAGCCCAGCCCAGAGTCCCAGAGAGACTGGAGAGTCCCAGAGCACCGGAGCATGGCATGGCTTCCAAGCATCTTCTCCGCTTTCTTTATTTGATTCTATTACGTGTGCCAATCCTGCCACAAGGTCCCGGATTCCTGTGGTCATACGGATGCTGGCCAATGCGAACAGTCGTAACAGATCTTATTACCCTTAGCCCGGTTTATCATCCTTCCTTGCTGCAACGTTCCTGATGACCCGAGCATCTCTCACCCCCGACATCCCAAGCAAGTGATAGGCACGACTGATGCTCTTTACGACGGGTGCGGATCGCCCCATCTGTGGCTCTCCCCAGACGTCAAAGAGGGTGGGTGGGTGTCCCGCCGCTCCCCTCTCCCTCCCTGCTCTGTCAGTACATAGTGGTATCATGTATGTATTCATACGGAGGCAGCCCTACAGCACTATACTGCCCGCGTCAGATCATATCCGTAGTCATCGCGCCTGGCTATCGCAACCTCATCTTGGTGAATGCCGGCATTGTCCACCCACGTCAATGCGCGATATTTGATATAGGTAGGTCCCATACGAGAGGCAGAAAGAGAGCGAAGAAAAAACGGTGGCCAAGCGGCCAAGAATACAGCACTTCGAGGGGACCCTAGTCACTCCCGAAATTGGTTCCTACGGAGCACCCAGGGTTCGTTATCTTAAGTTATGACCACAAGAAACCTCTCCCCACAGTCTAGCAGCTGGGCGACTAATGTTAGCTTCGTCTCTCTCTGTCTCTCTTCCGCTGGGTCCTCTCGGAAGGACTAGCATTCCTTCTCCACACGCCAGATCTTTCTGGCCTCGGGTCAAACGTTAAGTTTTGGAATGACAGTAAGCAATTACTGTTGGTAACAGCCTGTGCCAGGGCATCTGATACGTCGAGTCCCATCGTCTAATCAACCCGTCGAGCTGAACCAGAGTCGCGTCGCAATCGAGCTGATTCTTACTTGCGGATTGGAGCATTCGTTTCGTAAAAACCCTCCCATCCATGTCGAGCCGTGGCTAAGAAAAGTTGTGTGACGCCGTCGACGACGCACGCTGTCGTCGTCGTCGTCTGGCGCCCGGCAGCTCGTAGTAGCCATGTATCACCACACAAGCTTTTCACCTAGTCTATCCATCTAGTCCGTCCGTACGGGTAGGTACGTAGGTACGCAGATTTATGCTTGTATAAAACTCCCGGATGGTGCAGAACATGCAAGAAAAGGCTTCCAAGCCAATAGAACTAAAGAACTCAATGCCCTGTCGGATCCATGGAGGAAAATGTCAGATCAGGATGGATCTTTGAATCAAAAGGGTCCCCCTTTCGATAGGTCGCGTCAGGTGGCTTGACTCGAGCCATCTTTTTTGGCAGGAAATCTGGAGTACGAAAAAGGCAAAAAATCGATAGGATCCTACCAACGTGGGATTCCAATCCCCACCCCCCTCGAGGTCCGCGAGGGCTAGTCTTGGAAGAGAGGGACCGCATGTTACATAGTAGCAGTAGGCAGGCAGGCAAGTAGAGTAGGTATGTATCGGTGATCTGCATTGGGGTATGGTTAGAACTAAGCAGCAGCACAACCCCCAGCCCATGTACTTACTGCCGCCATCTCTACTAACCTGCTAGGTACCGGGGAGCCGGTCGCTTGTCCTCTCTCGATTCTCGACCTGCTCTCTTCCTCTCTTGGCTGGGCTGGGCACTTCCTCTTGCGCGGCTCGTCTTATTACAAGTCCCCACACTCTCGACAAGCCGCGCTCGTATATTACCGCCTCTCGCCCTGCGCCTGGTCAGCTCCAGCCTGCTCCCTTCAGTCCCCCGTTGATCTCTCTTCATCATCCATCGCGAGACCTGCTTTCTGCTGCAGCAAAGATGGCACACGAAGCTGGCCATGTCAACTCCTCCTTGGAGAAGGACGGAGCCCTCCCCGGCTATTCAGCCCCTACCCAAGAGCACAGCCATCAGGATGGTGCCGTCCGCTCGGATAACTGGTTCACCCGCAACGGTCTGAATCTCGAGTCTTTCAAGAAGCGAGACTATGGCAAGGGCCTCGTCGAGTTGGATCGTTCCATGAAGCCCAGGCATCTTCACATGATTGCCATCGGAGGCTCTATTGGAGCTGGTTTCTTCGTCGGTTCCGGCGGTGCTCTCTCCAAAGGTGGACCTGGCTCTCTCTTGATTGACTTCTTGATTATCGGTATCATGATGTTCAACGTCGGTGAGTTTTGCTCGACACATTTATCCTCCTCGTGACATGTACTCATACATGCCACTCTAGTCTATGCTCTCGGTGAACTTGCCGTCATGTACCCTGTAAGTTGCCCATTGAAACTCTCAAGATTTGTCGGGCATATTTTCATCCCGCAATTTGAAATGACCCCTCCCCTTCATTCCATGCCTCATCGCTTACGCCTACAATAGGTCTCTGGTGGTTTCTACACATATGCTGTCCGCTTCATCGATCCCAGCTGGGGTTTTGCCATGGGATGGAATTACGTGATGCAATGTAAGTGGCCATCGTCTCGAGGTGGATAATTTGTTTGTGATCGCTGACCCGAGGTCTCTAGGGGCTGTCGTATTACCGCTTGAATTGACCGTGTGTGGTTTGACCATTGGGTACTGGGACACAGAGGGAAAGATCAGTGTCGGTGTCTGGATCACCGTGTTCTTTGTCTTGATTCTCATCACCAACCTGTTTGGTACCCTGGGTTACGCCGAGGAAGAATTCTGGTCGGCTGTTATCAAGCTGTCGGCCACCGTCGTCTTCATCATTCTTGCATTCGTCATGGTCCTGGGAGGTGGTCCTTCCGAGGGTCGCTACGGTGAATACTACGGTGCTCGGCTCTGGTACGATCCCGGTGCCTTCAACAACGGGTTCCTTGGTTTCTGCTCCGTCTTCGTCACCGTAAGTCTTCTTTCCACAGCTCAGTTCTCATGTATAGTCAAGGAGCTCACCATCGCCTAGGCCGCTTTTGCTTTCAGTGGTACGGAACTCGTCGGTCTCGCAGCTGCCGAGTCCTCCAACCCGGTCAAGGCACTGCCCGGCGCCATCAAGCAGGTCTTCTGGCGAATCACTCTGTAAGAACTGGACAACTACTCGTGAAATCGGAATACTGTTGGCTTACTTTACTTTCCAGCTTCTACGTCCTGGGACTTCTGTTTATCGGCTTGCTGGTTCCCTACAACGACCCCAACCTGCTCGGCTCCGGCGGTTACATCGACGTCGCTGCCTCTCCTTTCGTCCTGGTCGGTAAATATGCCGGTCTGCATGGCTTTGACAGCTTCATGAACGTCGTCATTCTGGTTTCCGTCCTGTCCATCGGTGTTTCGGCCGTCTATGGTGGCAGCCGTACCTTGACGGCCTTGGCCCAGCAGGGATACGCCCCCAAGATCTTCACCTACGTTGACAAGTCCGGAAGACCCCTGTTCTCCGTCAGCGCTGTCTTGGTCTTTGGTTTACTGGCCTACGTCAACCTGAGCGCCAGCGGTACCGTCGTCTTCACCTGGCTCCAGGCGCTGTCTGGTCTGGCCGCTCTCTTCACCTGGGGCTCCATCTGCGTGGCCCACATTCGCTTCCGCTCCGCCTGGAAGTACAACGGCCACACCCTGGACGAGATCCCCTTCCAGGCCATTGGAGGCGTCTACGGTTCTTGGCTCGGTCTCGTCCTCATCGTTCTTGTGCTCATTGCCCAGTTCTATGTTGCCGTCGAGCCCCTCGACGCCCAGGCCTTCTTTGAGTCGTACCTTGCTGCCCCCGTCGTCCTCTTCTTCTGGATCGTTGGCTACATCTGGAAGCGCGAAGGTTGGCTCAAGACCAGCCAGATGGATGTCGACACCGGTCGTCGTGAGGTGGACTGGGATGAGATCAACGCCTACAGACGTGAACTGGCCGCTCAGCCTGCTTGGAAGCGCCTCTACCATGTGCTGTTTTAAAGTGGCTCAAGGCTAGACTGGGATGTTTGTCGTATATAGGTACCTAAGAAGGATTAGGCCACCTTGAATGTGAAGTAATTTGGAACATTTGTTAGCACGTTCGACCCTGGATATATGTGTTGCTGCGTGTTGCGTCTCAAGGTTTACCATTGAATTTGCACAAGATACTAAAATGATGGGAGGTGGAAGCCGACACAAGCATCGAATGGGATCGTCGAGATGTGAATCTGTCGTTTACCGGACTGCATAGATCAAGCAGCACTACCCAACTACTCGACCCGGCGGGGTATATATCTCTTTGAACATACACGTCCGTAGGATCGACGTCTCATTAAGCATAAGTCAAAGCGTCAGACTATTCACGACTGCTAGTGGCCTCTACCGCCGTTGGAACTTGGGAAAGACTTGTTGAGCGTTAGAGCTTACGACACTAACTTAGAAGCTCGAGCGACGCTGACTGTGCAGTCCATTACGACATGTCTAATGTATGGTGTGGATATGGTCTCTCGTCTCACGCGACGGACTCTTGTCTGGTGCATCCTGTCTGACCTTTTACAGTAGTTCTATGTGGCAATGCCGTCAATCTTGGTGCAATTATGGTATAAACTACGGCCGCTAGGGAAAACTATATAGGAAAAGGTCATAGTGTTTGAGTACTGCTTACGCGGTCAGACATATCAACAGCTCTGGTTGGATCCCTCGTTTTATAAAGACGCTGGAACTCCTCGATCCTGAGCACTTGGACTCGCATCGTTCTTTCGAGTATAAGCAAAAGTTGTACAATGATTCTGAACGCCCCTCCCAAATATCGGTTCGCTCACCCTCCGGCTTCGACACCAAGCGAGGTGGAAAAGACAACACCAGAACTGTTGCCGCTGGTACAGGAGCACAATGATATATTACTGTACACAAGATCATCGCCACATTTCACATCCATCAGTAGAGTATGGAATTGGAACAACAAGGCAGAGCCACTCGCGATAGCTCGCTGTCTGTCTGTCTCGGCAGCGCAGAGGGTGATCCGCTTCTGCTCGGGGCGGGGCCGAGACGGGGGACAGACTGCAAGACGAATACCCTTTGTTGTGCGCTCCGGTGGTCACGATGCGTTTAATCGATCGACTATGCAAGACGGCTTGATGCTGGATGTTCGCGGCTTGGATTCCATCAGTCTCTCATCCGACCGACAATCGGCAACAATAGGGGGAGGCGTGTCAGGCGGAAACCTGATCGATTTTCTTGACCAACACGGCCTCGTCACACCGACGGGATACTGCAACACCGTGGGTTATGTCGGCTGGGCTACGGGAGGTGGCTACGGTGTACTCGCCGGTCCTTACGGGCTTGGTGTCGACCAGATCTTGGGCGCGACCCTTGTCGATGCGACTGGAAACTTGGTCGATACAGACTCTGACCCGCGTCTTTTGTGGGCTCTACGGGGAGCCGGAACTGGGAACTTTGGTATCATTGTCAGCATGCGCGTCCGAGTCTATGAGCGACCACCCTACCTGGGAGGAATGATACTGTTTCCAGCCTCCGAGATCGGTCAGGTAATGAGTGGGTTGCGGCAAGTCACGGAAGAGACAGGATCTCCCGATGAATTCAGTGGTGATTGTAGTATGGGCCAGGTAAGTAATGCTGAAAGACCCCAAACCTTGCCGCAGACATTGACGTGCTATTCGTAAAACATCTTTGGGAATAACTCGCCGCGTTGATAGATGCCAGGATTGGGCGCCGTGTTTGCCATCATATTTTCATGGGCACAACGGCACGTGGTACACGGTGACGACTCACTAAAGCGAGCTCGAGAAGTGCTCAAAGGGTGCGAGAAACTGGGTACGGTATTGTTGAACACAGTTCAAGAAAGTGAGTCCAATTTCCAACTTGCCTTTGTTGTAAGGTGGTTCATATTGAGTTGTGTTTGTATTTATCTCATGTTGGGGTGGTATTCATTTCCCATGTATTCCTCAGTTTTCATGCTTGATACGCTGTACACGTTCTAATGACATGAGACCAGCATCTCCATTCGCTTTGATGACCTCGATGGAACCAATGACGGCGGCACCAATGATGGCAAAAATGCGAACCTTTACCGTGCCCGGATTGAGCAGGGAGTTGTCATCAATACTGGCTGGAACCCCGGTTCCGAGCAAGACGTCAATGGTCATAATTCATCGCAGTCACGGTGCCGCCACATACCCCCATTCGACACGCTGTGAAGATCCCATCGCGATCTTTTCATGTATGCCCAACCGAGAACCGCACACTATCCTTTGTATTGCGGGAAGCGCAGCCCCAGAAGACGAGAAAGGGGCCCTTCAGACTCCGTAAGTGATTTTGATTTTTTCGAAAAATACCACATACTGACTTGGACCCCTGCAGTGACGAATATGAAGCAGTATCGGCGTGGGTTGACGAAATCTCACAGCGCATCGTGCAATCGGGAATCGCTTTGCCACGAACCTACATTAGCTGGACGACGAATGAGGAGGCCGATACTTGTCGCCTGTACGGCGATAAGACAGCCCAACGGCTGAAGGATCTCAAGCGCATCTACGACAGGGACAACGTTTTCAACGCCGCCTATCCCAGCCTCGTCTAGTTGCGAGGTAGTGAACTGGGTGAATCCCGTGCCGGCAGGCCGTTGCAAGCAGCCACACGAACTACACCCAATCGCCCCTGTTCCGTTCCAATCGGGCCCCGGAAAGGAGGATTCGATGAAGCCATTGATAAAGCTATCCCAAGCTTGATTCAAAAAGCAGACCTGTTCAGTGGATGCGATAGCATTATACATCCACGTACGGAGTACAAGGTATAGCCTACTAACTTGCACAAAGAGGCAAACAAGCAAACATACTCACCAGGTGACAGGCATAGTACCAACGTCGAAATGATGCTTGCCTCGTAACTAGTAAGCTAGGCTGCCATAGCTGTTGATTACAAATGTTGAGTAGGGTAATGTCAATGATATTTCTTTTCGCAGGATACAGCCACAATCGGAAGTCGGGGGCATAATTGGCAGTCCTCGACCCAAATTCTGCCCGCCGTCAAGGCGATATGGGACGCCTCGTGTAACTCGTACGGCCTCCCTTGCGGTCAAGGCTCGCGCCCGTACATTATGAGGCGCCGCAAAGTTCTTCTGTCCAACACACTACTAGCAAAGTCGATTCAGGATGTGGCCGATCGAACATAGGGTAAGCACCACCGTGACAATGGGGTCCAAAAGGTCCGCCGCATGACCTCGGCGCCGCAGGATCACATCTATGCACCAATAGTACGCAGTCTGGCGGTATCCGGCAGGGAGGGGTAAGTATGTGGCGACTCGGATAGCACGCCGAGACAGAAGAAGAACATCACGGTCAAATATTTGGCTTCCGGGGGTGAACTTGGCAAGCATGACAAGCCAGGAAGCATGGCAAGTTGGTAGGTCAGCAGCAGGTCAATACGGGCGGGGGAGAAAGAAACGAGAGCCCTATACGAAGCGGTGGTGGTCTGCTGCAGAATGCAGTGAGATAGAGATAGATGCCACTAAACTTTGTTTGCGCATGATGTGCTTCGAGAAGCTCAGGCGGGAAGGCGGCACGTATGCAGATCATTGATCGATCCCCTCAAAAAACTGAGCAGATGGTAGAGAGTCATGGTAACGTGGAGAAGGAAGGGGATCTCTTGCTGTGCCTCTCTGATGCGGTGAGGACAAGGTCTACCTCTTATTCCAGCCAGCCTTGCTGCTAATGCTACCTACTGCGTACTATCATCTCGATTGCTCATGTGTTCGCTCAAGTTGTCGTGGAGAGTCGGACAGGTTTCGTCGGCCAATCAACTCCTTATCATTTCACTGGTTGCCAGCCAAAACTGCGCTCGGCCCTGCCCACAGTGGCGTTTCTGAGGCACAGCAAGGCTAGAGGGTTTCGTTTACTTCGTGAATACTGAAAGCATCACCGCCACCTGCCTGATTCAGAGCAGAGCTGACCGTTGCAGCGTACGACTCGACAGCGTTCTCGGGCCAATCAGCACCCATCAGCGGGCACCCCTCCTTAGGACGCTGATCTGTCCCAGCATGCTTCTAGAACTTGTGAAAGGGTGGGCGAGGATGGATGGCAGGTTGATATCAGAGCGTAGCTTGCATTGGCCGTACAGTAGGTAGCGAGTAGCACAGTAACCTGGCCTATGTAAGATATGCAGCGTCGAGAGCTTCGGAGGTATTAAACAATGCACGAAGTATTCTGCATGTCGTAGAACAGTCTACTTGCCTAGGCGAAAGTAAGCCCTTGCATACTTGAGATTTTGACGTGGCCGGCGGGAAAAGCAGGAGCGGGACTAGCCCTGCGTCATCTTGAGTATTCGTGTGAGCTTTACCAGTAGCTACCTACGTACAGACTACGAAGAGAAGAGAGAAGAAGAAAACAGAGCAGAACGTAGAGAGACTAGGAGAGACGATTGCCCTAAGCGAAGCACGTCAACCAACGAGATCGTGTCGCTTGTTTGCGACATTGCTTCCTGACCAGGCGTTAGAGTATTCAGCAGGCCTGTTTGGTACACCGTACAGCACATAGTGCATACATGCCCGCAAAGGGTTACTAGGGGAATGGCAGAGAGAAGAAGGAAGAATTGAGTTTTCGACAATTTGTCACACAGCTGTCAGTCCCTGATCTTCGGCCGGGGTTCCTTCTGAACTCGAATTTAGTGCCATGGCATACTGAAACGATTTGGCGAGGAGAAGCGTGGCGTGGGCCGGTGGTCGATCACATATCATACGAACGATATACCTCGTCAACTACGGGTTACTAGATCGACTCGATCCTCAGCCACCCGCCTTGCCCGCATACCTACTTTGCTTAGCTACTCAAATACCATACTAAGGTGAGATGTGTAGAGCCCGGCGGTCTGAGTGTAGTGTACGATGATTCTGACATAATTTCAAGTATATTGTGCTTGTATGAATCGTGGATTATCATCAAGTGATGAACAGACCGACTTCCTGCCTGCCCCAGTGCCAACAAGTAGTACGAGTTACTCTGTACAGAGTAGGCAATGTCGAGTATGTAGTACGCAGATCAAGATGTCCCGAATGTTTGCTGTGCCTCGACGCACGCACAGGTTGCTTGAAACGGTTCTCCTTCTCGGCCATAGATTACTCGATTTAGCAGCATCGTGTGGGCCAGCGGAATGGGGGCCCTGTTATATCTCGATTCCTCATGTCCGCTGGCTGGGAGAACAAGAACGAGACCGAGCCCCGCCGAGGCTCGAGCCATGTGGTTGTGTTGCATCTGAAGAAGGATGCCGCACTAACTGGACCGAACTCCGTCGGTTGAGAGGAGACGGCACCGATGAGGCACTGACCAAAGAATGAACTGACCTAATAAGAGACAGAGAGATAGAAAGCAATCAGAAACCTTGGGGCAAGCAGCGATCTGATCCAAAACATGCGAGGCCAGGCGGGGGGTCCCCCAGGTTCGTGGTGGAGTGTCTTATGAGTGCCAGGGACCAGCAGTAGTACGTAGTACGATGTAAAATGTAGCAGCGGCAAAGGAGTGGGCAGATAACCGTAGGTGGATATAGTACAGATAGGTACGTATCGCGGCTGGCGGAATAGTATATCTGTATGGAGAATGTGCATGGAGTGCATTCTGGCATGTGGTCGTGCATCCTGACTCTTTCTTGTTAACCGAATCGCGTTTTACCGTAGTAATTAGTGCTATTATGGAGTATTTATCTCGTGTCTTCCCGACGCTAAGCAGGCTCATCACCAATCTTTTCTGCACCTAGGTACCACCACTTACAGGAGCATCTTGTCGTTCAGAGAAGCCGACTCGAGTTGTGACCGTTGGACCGCTCCAGCGAGTCAAGTCAATTTTTGAAAAGCTATTTGGCAGGTACAAGATTAGAACAGAAATGACCATTCCGTGGCTCTGGGAAATTCAAAAGAAAAAGAGGGACGAAAAGAAAACTGCGGAAAAAGAAAAATACGAATTAGATGATTCGATGTGCAATGTACCAACCACCCCCGTCCTGATTGGAGACTTTTAACCACCAGTCAGACCACCCAGTCATTGATCCTAAAGACCTTGAAGGATCCAACCTGGTTACTTACCTTACCTACTGGCTGCACGGCAGGCATATTGTGAATGTATTGTAGATTGCGAGTGTCTCAGCCGACCATGGACCCGGTGCCAAGAGCTGACTACCTATTTTCTTCTTTCGTTTCCCGTTACTTTTTGGGGGCATTCGAGGCCATTCTGAACGCTGTGCCGCTGCTGTGCTTAATCAAATTGACAGCAGACGAACAGGCCAAAGCAATTGCCAAGAGGCGCATCACGGAAGAAAAGACGAGCCTGACAAGAGCTGGCTGGCGGTGGCGCCAGCAATCAACCCAAATCCATGCCCGTTCATTTCTTCTCTTCCGCCGTCGTTGATCTGAAGGATTCACTGACCCCCGCAGGTATGATGGCGAGAAAAATAAGAAAAGAAGACCAAAAAAGAGAGCATCCAGTAGGTCTATTTCATCATGCCCCTGGTTGTCTTCGTCGGTGAATTATCCAGTTCTAATTCTCCCTTGCTCTTCCACCTACCTGGAGACACGAGGCTCCTAATAAAAGCACCACCTAAGCTAGCAGCCGGCACAACGGCCAACAGTGAATACGCCACGCGACGGTACATTACCATAGGCTGTACGCACACTAAAAGAATAGAAAGACTCAGACCAGGTCCACCGAAGCTTGTCTAGGTAGGCACTGAAGCCGACGAACGTCGAAACCTGACGCGCAAAAGGACGCGCCGAGATCCGCTATATCGCCGCCCGCTTGATCCTCAAATTGGAAGGTCGGTTGGGTATCACCCACTGCCTAGCCACTGCCGAGCCCCCAGTGCCACCCCTCACCACTAAGCGGCCTGCAGGCCTGCTAATGGCGAGCTAGGGGCTAGAGCCGACGCAACCTCTTCCCGCTGGACATCCTGGCCATTCAGGGCCCCGGAAGACCCTGTAGCCATACCGTAGCACCTAAGGTGGCCTGTAGCTTGGCGGTCCGTCCCCCCCAAAAGCCGCGCCCCCCAGCAGAAATCTCCTCGACCGAGTGGGCAGATCTAGTCAGTGGCTCGAGTGGGTGAGCTGCACACCTTATTAACCTGCACACAGGGAAACTGGAAAGGCCCTTTCCAGATCCGGTCCAGGTCCAGGTCCAGGTCCCAGGTCCCGGAGCATATCAGTCATTTCCAACGCATGGCAGAGAGCAGCTAAAGTCGGCCGGCGAGACCTATCACAAGAGACGGAGATTGTGTGCTCTCGTGTGTGTGTGTGGCCTCCAGATCTCTCTCCTCTGCCACCACCAGCCTTTGCCTGCCCTTGCCTGTCCCTGGTTCCCTACCTGGCCCGCCAACCCTACCAAAAGTCTTCCTCTCTCTCTGACACACACACACACACATTCTCTATCTCCCACCTCTCACTCTCCCTTTCGTGTGGAAGCCGTCGGCCATCTACAGTACTGTGCGGTGTACACACTCTACTGCACCCATCTAGACTACCATTATCATCCCGTTCGTCGATTTGGTTAGTACGGCCGAATCCACCAGGCGGGAAACGGGCAGGGTCCCAACCGAGTCTGGGGTCTGATCTGGTCTGGTCTGGTCTGCCTGAGATAGCCACTGTTATATTCACCTTTCCCTTGCAGTTATCATCGCGGCCAAGCTGCAGGAGGCCAAGGGTACCCCCCTTGCTAACGATAACGTCTGCCCATACGCTTGGTTCCGAGATTCGTTCGTCCTGTCTGTCGGTCCTCTGTCTTGTCTTGCCTTGCCTACCTACATATTAGACGTCGGCCCGCTTCCATCGCACGCCCTCTCTCCCTCGAGGGAACCTGAATACCCTTTTCCACCCCACATCTCTGTGTGTCTCTTTGCTCGACTCGACTCGAGCTCGTCGCCGCTACCATGTCGACCGAAATCGAGTCAAAGCATATCAACACGTCCGAGGGTATCCACGAGAAGGATGTCGATGGTTACCGGTCGAGCGACGTTGAGCTCCCAATCGACGCTCAGGTCGAGACGTATGTCTCAAACTTTCCCTATTTCTTTGAATTCATGATAAGGACCCCACTCGCTGACTTGCTCGTCATCTCATAGGGATCTCAATGTCACAGAGCAGGATCTCAGTGAGGCCAGGGAACTGGCCGGCAGGCTGACCCTGGAAGAGGTCCGGCCTATGATGGAGAAGGTCCTTGCCATACACGAGAGGGACCCCAACTTCCCCTTCAGTATCATTGAGAGGATCAGAGCCTTCTTGGGTAAGCTTTCCAACGTGTCTGGCCTGCCAGCTCGAACTTGGGCATTATTCCTGACCAAATAATAGGCAACGATGAAATCTTTGAAAACCCCGAGAAGCATGCCGTGTTGATTGAGGAGATGAAGCTCGAGGCTTCTTTGATCACAGTCAACAGTCCCTATGCCGAGGTGCGAGCCGTTGTCGACAACCACGACGATGTCAACATCCCATGTGGTACCATCCGTGCTGTAAGTTTATATCCCAACCAGCAAACGTGTAGATCAACGTGAAGTACCGTCGTGCTCATTGGTTATGTAGTGGATCATTGGTTCTGGTTTTGCCGTCCTGCTGGCTTTCATCAACCAGCTGTTCACTATTCGTCAACCGACCATTACCGTGCAGGCCAACGTCGCCCAGTTGCTCGCCTACCCCATCGGTAAATTCTGTGAAAAGACTCTGCCTGATGTGGGCTTCACGCTCTGGGGCATCCGCCACAGTCTGAACCCGGGCAAGTTCAGCAAGAAGGAGCACATGCTGATCACCATCATGGCCAACGTCAGCTGGAACTGTAAGACTCTGCCCAAAGGCCGAGACGTGGAGAGACCGTGCTGACAGCTGTATCTGTAGACCCGTATACCAACAACATCATCTGGGTGCAGTACTTGCCAAGCTACTTTAACCAAAGCTACGCCGGCCAGTTTTCCTACCAGATCTTGATCGCCCTCGCCACCAACTTCATCGGCTACGGCATGGCTGGAATTGTTCGTCGATTCCTCGTGTACCCTTCGTACTGTGTGTGGCCCGCCAGTCTGGTGACGATTGCCCTCAACTCGGCATTCCACAACGACAAGACTGGCCCGGTCCCGTCGCCATTCGGCAGGCTTTTCACCATGTCTAGGATCAAGTTCTTTGGCATTACCTTTGCTGCCATGTTTGTGTACTTCTGGTTTCCCCAGTACATCTTCACGGCCCTGAGTATCTTCTCCTGGATGTCCTGGATCTCACCCAACAACGCCAACCTCTCCAACGTTACCGGCTTCAACAACGGTCTCGGCGTCAACCCCTGGCCGACGTTCGACTGGAACATCCTGCTCTTCGATTCCACCGACCCCCTGATGATTCCGTTCTTCTCCACCATGAACAAGTTCATTGGAGCCTGTGTCGCTTGTGTCGTCATTGCTGCTCTGTGGTGGAACAACGTCTGGAACACGGGATACCTCCCCATCAACTCGAACCGCGTCTTCGACAACACCGGCAGCTTGTACAATGTTTCCCGAGCCATCGACGACCGCGCGCTGTTCGACGCTGCTAAATACGCCGACTACTCGCCGCCGTTCCTTTCCGCCGGAAACCTTACAGTGTACATGTTCTTCTTCAGCATCTACTCTGCCACCGTCAGCTACGCCTACCTATACCACAGATACGAGATTGCTATGGGTTTCCGCAACCTGTTCAACAGCTTCCGCAAGAACAAGGATACCGAAGCTGGACAGTACAGTGATGTACACAACCGATTGATGGCCAAGTAAGCTTCACCTGACTCCATGTTGCCGGTCCAAGACTGTCTTTGCTAACGAGCTCAACCCAGATACGCAGAGGTGCCCGAGTGGTGGTACAGCCTTGTCGTCGTTGTTGCCATTGCCTTTGGTTGTGCTGGAATCGCCAACTGGGAGACGTACACCTCTGTTGGCGTCGTCTTCTACGGACTGGCCCTGTGCGCGCTATTTGTTATTCCCATTGGCATCATCAAGGCCATGACGGGTATCGAAGTGACCCTCAATGTGCTGGCCGAGTTCATCGGTGGATCCTGGGTTCAGGGCAACGCTTTGGCCATGAACTTCTTCAAGAGTTTCGGATACGTGACCTGCGCCCACGCTGTGTGGTTCTCCAACGACCTGAAGCTGGCCCACTACGTCAAGATCCCACCGCGCCAGACCTTCATGGCGCAGATGATCGGAACTCTGATCTCAACCTTTGTCTGTGTAGGAGTTCTCAACTTCCAGATGAACGACATTCCCGGTGTCTGCACGGTCGATGCGCCCAACCGATTCACGTGCCCCGGTATCAACACCTTCTTCACTGCTTCCGTGCTCTGGGGAACAGTCGGCCCCGTCAAGGTCTTCGGCTCTGGCGGCCTGTACACGGCACTTCTCGTGGGATTCCCGCTGGGATTTGTGGTCCCGATCATCTTCTACTTCGTCCAGAAGCGCTACCCCAGGAAGTCGTGGCTGCGTCAAATCCACCCGGTCGCTCTCTTCTATGGTGCGCTTACTTGGGCGCCCTACAACCTGTCGTACATCTGGCCGGCCGTCCCGATTGCCTGGTTGTCGTGGGTCTACCTGAAGAAGCGCTACCTTGCCTTCTGGTCCAAGTACAACTTTGTGCTGTCGGCCTCCTGGAGCTCTGCCATTGCCATTGCCGCCATCATCATCTTCTTCACGGTGCAGTGGCTGCAGGTCGACCTTGACTGGTGGGGCAACACCGTCGTGGCCGAGGGATGCGAGGACGATGCCTGCACTCTCATGTCACTGGGCGATGGCGAATACTTCGGACCGCGGATGGGCGAGTTCAGCTAGATGGATGGAACGGACGAGATGCGAGATCAACTCTCCTTGCGCCGGACGCGACGTGCGAACGAAACGATACCACTCTGCGTAGACAGCGGGCAATGACCTTTATTATATAATTTAGTGCTTAACGATACCAATAGTAGTCGACTGCGTGGTCAAATAATGATACACTGAAATGACATATATTCTGTCCAGGAGCATTCCCTCTCGTTCTTTGCTGGTGACCATGGGAAAACCAGATAACCTTTCCATTTTATAAAAGGACAGTGTCGGGGACGGCTGGTCGGTCAGAGATCATGGATGTGGTGAATGCGGTCTCTTGTAGCAGGTCCCGTTGACAAAGTCGAGCTCGATGCCACAGCTCGCCTTCTCAATGGCCCTCTTGACGCAGGCGGCGGTGGAGGCGTCGGTATCCGAGCCGCCCTTGTGGAACCTGTAGGTGGCCTCGACGCCGTAGTACCAGGTGCCGTTGACCTCGCGGGGGTTCCAGCGCGGGCCGTCGTAGCAGTCGTGGCGGGAGGTCCAGTCCCAGACGGTGCAGTCGGCCCTGCGCCCGCACTCGTGCTTGATGTTGTCCCAGATGCCCTGCCACCAGCCGACGCTGTTCTGGCCCGAGGGGTCGATGCGGATCACGTAGTTGAACTCGTGGCCCTTGAGCCACGTCTCCCAGGTGTACAGGCAGTCCACCTTGGGCCGGAGGTTGAGCCGGTGGGCGAGCTTACAGTCTTCGGGGCCTCCGTCTGATTTATCTCCGGTCGAGAATGGAGGCGTGAATGGAGCTACGAATGGAGGGCCGGATCTACGGCTTAGAAGGGATCCGAAGCCTAGACAGATTTTATTAGTAACTTGTTGTCAAGTAGTGTTTGGAGGGATTAAGCAATCAACGTGATGATATATCGTAATATAGGGGACATGAATATCTTACCAGTCGGGAAGGCAGAGGCAACACCAAGAAGACAAATGAACAGGACCACGATTCTAAATCTCGGCTGCATGACTGCATATATGCTAAAGAAGCAAGAATGACTTTCCAATAGAGGTGGGAAAACGAGGATTTCAAGTTCTTGTAGTTCTTGACGTTCAAGGTGGATGATTTGGTCTCAAGATGCAAGAGACCGCAGGGCTTCGGGATGAATTCATGGGATGGGAATGATGCACTCTTATAATCATGCAAGACTGTTTGTCGACCAATAATTCGGTGATAGCAGTCAGCCACTATATTGTAGAATAACCTTATCTATCTTCCATGTGATGTTTGGTTTGTGGCTAAGCAGAGATTGCACCGAACAAGTTGGCAACTTTCGATGTTGATTACAGTATTTAGGTGGACATTTACGGGAATGCCACACTCTTACGGGGCTGCTTGTAGAAGCACCGAGTATTCCATAGTTTACATAATCAGCACAGAACTCAAAGCCTCTGTAGGTGGTGGCGTATTCTCGTCAGAAAATCAAAAGTTTCTTGACCACTGTAGTCAAGTCTTTGTGCTATCAAAAAAGCACTTGGCGTTTTATTATAAACTATACTTGCCGGCCCCGACAAGAAAACTGGAAGGAGAAAATTGAACACACACAGAACGCAGCGTGCACTCGATACTGCGTAGAGTTGTGAAAACTGGTTGGTTAACTGATCAAGGTCCAATGTTGATGGTCTTCTAATGGTGGGATATATTGGTACCCCTCCAATCAAGGTCATGTAGTATCATGACCAACTTGATGAGACGTTAATTGGTGAGCACCTCGGCACTGCCAACTCGACTGCTATTCTCCAATATATTGATTTGGGGTGAAGAGACAATGTGCCTCGGCCGAGTGAATTCCCTTGTTGGCAAAAGATACCTAGTCGATCATATTGCAGTGAAGGTGAGTTGAGCGACGAGCTCCAGAGGAGGGGCAATTGCTCGGCCCCAAGAGATATTATATAACGTCTTCTGGGACCTAGGTACAACAGCTATGCATTGTAGATGGATTCGACAATATTATCCTACTTGATATGCACATTGTGTCTGCCATTGTGAAAAGTCAAGCAGGTACCTCTCATCAGTGGTGCCAAATAAATTGTTGTTTGTCGCATGACGTCAGAGACAAGCAATTACTTGGTACCTACAAGAAAAAAAAAGCACGAAGCAGAGAAGGGACAGTGAGTAATAAGTGAATCATTGAATGGTGGTGGAGCAAAACGCCCGGCGCCCTGGCTAATCAATCGCTAAGAAAACCTTAGACCATTCAGCTCGTTTTCGGCCGCTAAATCGTGGCAACGGTCAAAGATCTTCGGGGGTTCCCTTTTTAAGCATGTTCCTATTTCTTTATACTTTAGGTTGAAGGGGAATCTGATCTCCAACAAGCGCATCTAATATTGTAATAATCTAGATGGGTAGCAAGTATATCTACTACGTACCTGTCTAGATTCATTCCATTCCTTTTCATTCTTACACACAATGTCGGCGGCGGTCAACAACATGACCTCCGACTCCGACCCTGACCCCTTGCTGCTGTCGGCCCCGCAGCTGCGTGCGCTCTTCGACATCCTCACCCACCACGAGACGTACGCCGAGGTGGAGAGCTTCAAGGATCCGGATGCCATAGACGATTACGGATTTCCCTTTGCCGGCAGCAGTACTCAGGATGGCGGCGCCACAGCAAATGGAAAGAGGCAAAAGCCGTCTTCGTCGCCCCTGTTGCAGCTGCTGCTGACCCGTTTGGTCTTGCCGATGCCCGGCATCAAGGACCTCGACCCGGCCTTCTGGAATGCCAAGTTCAGGGGCATCATGAGGAGCTTCGCCGAGGCAGACCTGTCGGAAAGCTACGAAAAGGGCGCCCTGGGTACTAGAAAGACCCTAGCCACGGCCGCTTCTGCCTTCCATGAGTCCATCACCCGTGGCATGCTCGGCGGCGTCCCGAGAAAGACGGAGACGAAGGCCAACGCAGAGCCCGGCGCTCGGTCAGGTGAAAGCACTGCCAGTGATCTGGAAGATGCCTGGGATCACGTCGTCTACGAGATCGTGTACGGAAAGCTGCTCGATGAGATGTTTGAGCTCGCGGCCAAGTCGGATGACCTCGAGAGCCACTCGCCCCCCGTGCGCGACGCCGTCGATTATGTGCTCATCCACGCCGCCACCATCCTGCACAAGATCTTTGTCTTGTCGCCCGAGGGTCAATATATGCTCAAGCTCATTGAGAGCACGCACAAGTTGATCCCGTACTCCCTCGTCTGCCAGACTCTGCGCGTGGGCAATGCAGCCACCATGATCTCCGGCCTGGTCAGGATCTTCCTGGCCAAGGTCAGCATCGGCGGCCTGACCAACTGGATTGGCCTGACGCAGAACGCTGCCGACGGCCAGAATCTCATGCAGAGAATCATTGGCATGGTCCTTGGCTGGGATGCTGGAGACTTCAAAAAGACCTCTGATGGCATCCGCAACAAGAAGGACCTCAACAAGCCTGGATTCATCCCAGCTATAGATGCGCATCTATATGCGCCCCCTAGCGAACACGCAGCAGTACGGCAAAAGAGCATACAACAGAAGGAGTCCATCGTATCAACGATACTGAAGTCGCAAGGCAAGAAATGTACTGCCGAACCGACTGAGCAACAGCACACCTTGCTGCTGGAATACTACTCGGCACAGCTCTCGGCCCAGGACAGGGACAAGATCACGCAGGTCATGTGCCGCCAGAGCCCGGATTATGTTACGACCCTGATCCGAGATGCCGTGGCCGCATTCGATCCCATCATACGTATACTTCACGACAATGTCGACCTAAGAAAATACGTCACCAACTCTCAGAGATTCATCGACGAGCTCATTGAAGTCAACAAGCCAAAGAGGGACGCGTCCAAAAAGGTGATTCCACCATCGATAGAAGACTATGTGTTTCTTCTTCGGCGCCACCGCAAGTGGTGGTTTGAATACCTGCATGATTTTGCCAAGGGATGCCCCGAAGTTCGGGATAGCTTCTTTGCCTGGCTCAAGGATAATGTTTTGGAATCTTTCCGACAGAAGACTTCGGACACGCAAGAGAAGGAGGACTCGAAGCAATCTTCGGACCGGATGGCTGGTGCGGGCTCGATGAGTGAACAGCTCAGCTCGGCCTTTTCTACTCTGGACAAGGAGACACAGCAGAAGGTCGCGCGTGCATTAGATGCCTACGATACCTACACCAATAAGCTCGATGATCAGTCAAACAAACGGCTGCAAAGCATCGTCGAGGGCCTACAAAAGCAGAAGGAAAATATCAAAGGCGACCCAAAACTCGGCAGCATGAAAGGGCCCGGCGTGTACCATGCGCGATGGCAGTGGCTTCTAGATGAGACGCTCATCACGCCGGCAACCCCATCGGGACCACCTAGACATGGAAAGGACGTGAAGGATATCAAAGCGAGGGGAAAGACGGGTGCCCTCGCCAGCAAAGATACATGGGACTTAAATTCTCTCCCTCAAGACAAGTCTGAAGCGACACCCGAGCCGCCGGACGTTCACGTTGTCGTAGAGGCTCTGGGCCAACATTTTAAGAGTATAGTAGCGGACATCAGTAGCCAAGTATCCACATAGACGCAACAACATGATCAGATGGATATTTACCTAAGACAACGCTGTTGTTATATTCAGTGCAGCCTTGAATAGATGGAGCGGAGAAGAAGTTGAAATAAAGAAGGCTGACGTGAAAGTGACATCCACCTAGCCCCGACCAACACCGTTATGCCGACTCCATTTTGACGGGATTCGGAGTAGATCCGGGTGCGGATAGACATGGCCGACAACCCCTGTACGGAATACTTGCCTTCCCTTATCCCCGCAGTAAGCAGGCAGCGAATCAAGCAGGTCTCCGTCTCTAGGACTGGTATGGTTTCATTCCGACCAACAGGCACCTACATAAACGTAAACCAGCTCCTTTGGATGATTCCTAGGTTGTGGTTGCTGTCTTGGCTTCTTACACCTATAAGCCATAAGATCAGTATAGCACTGTCTTTGATTTTTTGCTTTTCATCACCATCAATTGAATCACCATTCTTGAATCGAGGCCATCTCAATTGCCATGACACCGAGGCAATTGGTCTTGGGTGCTGCCCTGCTTGGCCTGGCTGCAGCGCAGTTCCCTCCCAAACCCGAGGGAATCACGCTGCTCAAGTCCAAGTTTCATGAAAACGTGACCATTTCTTACAAGGAGGTGAGTGAAACCTGGAGCTCATGAAAACGTCCCAATTGCAGTCAAGCTGACTCGACCTCTGGTCTCTCGTGGTAGCCTGGCATCTGTGAGACGACTCCAGGCGTCAAGTCCTACTCTGGATATGTGCACCTACCTCCTGGTCTACTGAACGAAGACACTGGCGAGGTGCAGGACTATCCGATCAACACGTAAGATGAAGGAATGAGTGCAACTGATGACCCACCTTGCTGACTGTCCGCGGCAAGCTTCTTTTGGTTCTTCGAAGCCAGGAAAGATCCACAGAATGCTCCTTTGGCGATTTGGCTCAATGGCGGACCAGGAGGTTCATCCATGATGGGGTAAGTCAAGTGTTCTTACTGGCAGTCTTTTGAGATCCGAAGTAGCGATTTGATGTCAGAGGAACTTATCATCATACTGAACCGTCTCAGGCTGCTCGAAGAAAACGGACCCTGCTTTGTCACACCCGACTCCAAGAGCACATACCTGAACCCATACAGCTGGAACAATGAGGTCAACATGCTGTATCTTGACCAGCCCGCCCAGGTCGGCTTCTCGTACGATGTGCTCACCAACGGGACTCTGGACCTGGTCATGTTTGGCGGCGAAGAGGCCGGGTTCGCGCCGTCCAAGGCCAACTTCTCCGACGGCCACGTGCCCGAGTCCAACCTGACGCACCGCGTGGGCACCTTTGGCAGCGGCGACGTGACAAAGACGGCCAACACGACGGCCTTTGCCGCGCACGCGCTCTGGCACTTTGCGCAGACCTGGTTCTTCGAGTTTCCCGGATACAAGCCCGGCGACGACCGCGTCAGCCTGTGGGCCGAGAGCTACGGCGGCCACTACGGGCCGGGCATCTTTCGCTTCTTCCAGCAGCAGAATGAGAAGATTGCCAACGGGAGCTCGACCGAGGAAGGCGCCCAGTATATCCACCTGGACACGCTGGGCATTGTCAATGGCCTGCTCGACATGGCGATACAAGGAGAGGCGTATATCAAGTTTCCCTACAACAATGTAAGTCGGCAGATTTTCAAACATGAGTGACGACCTCGCCAGAGACAATTTGATTCATCACTGACGCATGAAAAAACAAAACCAGACGTATGGGATCGAGGCCTTCAACGAGTCCACCTATCAAGGTTACATGACAAATTGGACACGCCCGGGCGGCTGTCGCGAACAACTCTTGGACTGCCAAGACGCACTCAAGGAACGAGACGGAGTCAAGCCTCGCACTACCGAAGGTGCCGACTGGCGCGAGATATGTACCAAAGTGGTCGACTCGTGCTCGTTCCCGGCCGTCGACTCGTACAGGCACAGCGACCACGGATGGTACGACATTGGCCACCCGGCCGAGGACCCGTTCCCGGCGCCTCACAGTAAGTTGTCCTGTGGAATATGCGATCTAACATGAACTGGCTGACCAAGTACTCCGTCATCAGTGTATGGCTACCTCACTCAAGAGTCCGTCTTGTCTGCCCTGGGCGTCCCCGTCAACTACAGCGAGCACTCGACCGCTGTCTCGGACGGATTCCAGGCCAGTTTCGATATCATCCACGGCGGGTTCCTGGAAGCGGCCGGGTATCTCCTGGATACAGGAGTCAAGGTAAACGAGCACGTGCAGCAATGATACACTCCGAGTCACTATCAAAGAACAGACCACTGACATGATACCATATATACAGGTCCACATGATGTACGGCGACCGCGACTACGCCTGCAACTGGCTGGGCGGCGAGATGAGCTCGCTGGCCATCCCGTACAGCCGACAATCCGACTTTGCCGCGGCGGGCTACGCGCCGCTGCTGGCCGACGGCGTGAGCGGCTTCACGCGCCAGCTCGGCAACTTTAGCTTCTCGCGCGTCTTCCAGGCCGGCCACGAGGTCCCAAGCTACCAGCCCGCCGCCGCCCTGGCCATCTTCAACCGCGCCATGTTCAACCTCGACGTCGCGACCGGCCTGGTGCCCGTGACCGACGATTTTGTGACTGTTGGGCCCAGCAGCACGTGGAATGTCAAGAACATCCCGCCCGAGCGGCCCGCGCCCAGGTGCAACGTGCTCAAGCCCAACACGTGCAGGCCCGATATCATTGAGAAGATCAAGGTGGGCAAGGTTGTGGTGGAGGATTTCTTCGTCGTCTCGGTCATTGAGGACGAGGACGAGAGCAGTCAAGACGAATCTGTGCCGGTCATGGATGGTCAGCAACAGCAGAACGTCATTGGTGAGCTCTGAGGCTTCAACAGCAGAGTGCATATAATTTCCACTCGGGACAAGGAGGAGGCAGTATAATCATTGCAGTCGACATTAGTATTGTAGCTCTCTGTAGCTGGGATATAGCTGTATTTAGCTAGCAATGCCCATCTCCTTCAATTCAGCATTTCCCGGGTTCTTCTCCTTTGACGGCTTGACCCTCTCCTCGTCGACAACCTTTTGCGCAACCCTAAACGCCTCCAGCCCGGTGGGCAAGCCCGCGTAGATGCTGGCCTGCAGGAGCGTCTCCTGGATCTCCTTTTCGGTGCAGCCGTTATTAAAGGCACCTCTGACGTGCACGCCGAGCTCGTTGCTCTTGCCCAGGGCCGTCAACATGGCCAGATTCAAAAGAGATCGGGTCCGCCGGTCCAGGCCTCCCTCCCGTCCCCAGATTAGACCCCATCCGGCCTCGGTGGCAAGCTCCTGCATGGGCTTGGAGAAGTCGGAGACATTGTCCCATGAGCGCTGCACGTGTTCGGCGCCAGTGACTTCTTTCCGGATTTGCAAGCCTTCGTTGAAGAGATGTTCACGGGCTTGCTGACGATCTTTGTTGCCCGCAGACATTTTGAATGTATGACCTAGATTGCGAGATGTTGTTCTGAGGTGGCAGGATTGAAGTCTCTAGATTATGTCTTTGTAAAGAGTCGATTTCGATTATAATAATATTCTTATGAACCCCTCACAGCAATTCAGTCCTGTGGTGCCAAAGGTGTGGTATATAACCCACCAAGTTTATGCTGGACGCATTGCGTCATCAAGATGCGGGCATCTACTTATACCAACCAATTACCACTCCTCTGGGTTTAAACTTCCGCGGTTGAAGTAAACAATACCGAGGTGCCCAAGATGCGACTATTTCATATAGCAACAAAAACAGCCAAAATTCATGGCCAGTGCAATTGACTTTGATCGGGAGCTCCCGGGTTCGGAGCGGGTTCGGAGGATGCTAAGAGACTATTCGTCTTTAGCTCTTGTCGAGGCGCTTGAGGTCGCCGTCGATCTCCTTCAGCCTCTTCTCCATCTCCAGCCAGACGCGGCCCATTTCGCGGAACTTGGCCTCCCTCGCTGGATCTGCCTTGGCGATTCCGAGACCTCCTTCTTCGGTGCTGATGGAGACGCCGTACTCGCCAAGTTCCTGCTCTCGCGTTCTCAGTTTATTAGAAATCTGCATCTGAGCGTCACGCAGGTGAAGGCGGTAGTTTTGTAATGCAGCCTGCGACTCTGGTGGATACACCATGGCTCGTGTCTCCCAAAGTTGCAGATCAAGAGAGGCAGCCTTGGATCGGGCTTCCAGGCTCGCGTCTGAAGCCCTCAATGTGCTGGACTGTGCCATGATACCATGCTTGACCTCTAGGGAGCGGAGTAGGAGGAGCAGTGCTTCACTCTTCTGGTTCAAATGATCCACCACATTTGAAGTAGCCGTCAGTCGGTTGGAGGCGAGAGCAGCTCGGTCGCTAGAGAGCGACGATATCAGGGCTTGTGTCGTTGGTAGGATGTGCGGTATGGCACGGTGTATGAAGGAAGGATTAGTCGACGGGTGCATGACGCGAGCAAGACTGCGTGCTTGTGTCGTCAAATGCGATGATATGATGCGTGTGAACTGAGGCAGCAGAGTTGGGAACTCGGAGAGCGGAGGACTGGACAGGAGCAATTCCAATTCTTCAGAGGACATGTCCTGGCCTCGTTCAAGAAAGGGCGGCAAGACAAGAAGCAGGTCCAAGAGCTCCGGGGGCAAGGGTGCCGATTCTTGAGATACCACCCTCAGCGACTTGCTTCGCGCATGCTGCCTAGCCGGAGCCCGAGAAGATGGCGGCGGAACGGTAGATATAGCATTCCTGAGGAGATCCTTCTTGGTTGCTTTGAAGCGGTACTCTTTTAGTTCCTATATTCATGTAAGTTTGTGACCAGTCAAGGTGATCCGTGATGATTTCAGAAGAATGCGGAGACCAATTAAACGAAGGAACAAAACTCGGAAAAGAGAAAGAATCAAGAAGAGCTCACTTCACGAACAACTTCCCGTTGCTGAGCATCAGGGTCATTCTTGGTGGATCCGTCCGGGTTGAGGACATCGGTTGTAAGTGAGCTGTACAGTTGCGCGAAGCCAGGATTGGCCGCAAGTACAGACGCGTCCACGGGCGGCAACATGATGAGAAACTATGTGGCCTCTTTCTGTGCTGCTTCTGCTACTTGTCAACAAAAGTGGTTTGTTGATTTCCTGCCCATGAATCAAGTGCCAGTACGCGATCACTTTGGGGTGACCATTTAGCTAGTAGCGCTCGCAGAGAAAGGATCAAGGCATCAAGCTGCCGGGAAAGGAAGAGAATTTTCAGAAAACGCCAAGAGAAATCGCCAAATCGATCTTGAGAGCTGCAATGTTAGCAACAATCACTAAGCAGCCAATTGTTTGTTTGAAAGCGTGTTGAGAGTCTGGCAGGCTGAATGATGGGAGATGTTCAACGGAGTGTTCCTTAGCAGCAGCACAGCGAGCCGTCCCACAGTGGTTGACCCCCTGTACTGACACCCCAGATCAGCCTAGCGGGAAAACCCCGGTCGAAATTCCATCGCGAGCCAATGAACCGCGACCAGAGGGAAATCTTCGTGAAAGCTTCAAGTCGAGCTCTAGAGTCGGAGCGTCAGGATCCCATTGCCAGCTCACCACCCGCTCAATCGAAGCCAGATTGCGCTGCTCACCGACGGAAGAGCGCCTCGAACACCATAAAGTAGCGAAGGACACCAACGATCGACGTCCGGAGGGCTAGAAAGGCCGATTGCCTGTCGTCTTCAAACAACTTCCACCAAAGAAAAGCACACAGCCATGGCCGCGCTCAGGCCAATGGCAGCACCGGCGACGCGGTGTCTGCTCGTCCAGTCTTCTTCGTCCTCCACATCAACAGCATCCCGCGCATCGTTCAGCACGACGGCGGCGGCCTCGCGCCAGACGCCCACGCACCTCAAGGTGCCCTTTGAGAAGGTGCCCGACTACCCCTACGGGCCGTTCCGGTGGTACAAGCAGCGCAACTCGGGCCTGTACGGCACGTCCAAGATCCGGTTCGGCAACACGGTGTCGCAGCCGCACAACATCAAGCAGCCCACGTCGTGGCGGCCGAACCGCCACACCAAGCGCCTCTGGTCCCCGAGCCTCAACATGTTCATCCGCACCCGCCTGACCGCCCACGTCCTCAAGACCGTCGACCGCCTCGGCGGCATCGACGAGTACCTGCTCGGCACCAAGCAGCGCCGCATCAAGGAGCTCGGCCCCGCCGGCTGGAGGCTGCGCTGGAAGGTCATGCAGAGCGCCCCCGTCCAGGAGAAGTGGGCCAGGGAGCGCGAGGCCCTGGGCCTGCCCCCCAAGGGCGCCGACGCGCTGCTCGAGGACGCCGGGGTCGCGCCCAGCCCCGAAGAGGTGGCCGAGATTGACGCCATGCTGGAGCGGGGCGACGAGTTCGTCATTGGGGAGGAGGTCGTCGAGGAGAAGTTCATGGCCGAGGAGCCCGTCGGCAAGGTCACCGAGGCGAGAAATACTCCGCAATAGGTGCTCTTCAGGAGCGGGAGGACCAACATGGCCGCGAGCCCGAGAGGATCCTTTTCAGGCGCACCTTGGAGCCCCATTTTCGACATGTAACATCGTTGTCAGACACGATGTGATTTGTATCAACAAAACTATTCACTGTACAAAAGACTACCGTGCAATCGCAACACCGGGCATGGTTAAGCATAGAACCCCCAAGTCAATAGCAGGCATGGGAAGCCATGTATCAGGAAAAAAGTACATCAATGCCAGTTTCAATTCTGTACCTTTATAGATCGATCTATTTTGTGTATCATTCTACTACAGAGATTGCTGTTCAAAAAAAAAAAAGAGCCCCTGACTTCAAAACGAGACAACATTTTCCCGCCAACTCCAAACAAAAAACATTATGTGACTCCAGGGTATTATGCTCTTAGAAGCGCAAGTCCCAGCCAATCTTGGGACCAATTATGGGCAGCTCGTCGGCCACACTCTGTACATCCTTGTCACCACGGCCACTCAGGCAGATGACAATGTCCTCACCCTTCTTCATGGTCTTTGCAAGCTCAATGGCACCATAGATACCGTGAGCACTCTCAAGAGCAGGAATGATACCCTCGAGCTGAGACATCAGCTTGAAGCCAGTGAAAGCCTCGGCATCCGTAGCAGCAATGTACTTGGCGCGGTCGCTGTCTTTCCAGGAAGCCAGCTCGGGGCCGACACCGGGGTAGTCGAGACCGGCAGAGACCGAGTGCGTGTCGGAGATTTGGCCGTGCTCGTTCTGCAGAACGTAGGTGCGCACACCGTGCAGCACACCCTTGGTGCCGCCCGACAGTGTAGCACTGTGCCTCGCCGTGTCGACGCCATCACCTCCGGCCTCGACACCCAAGAGCTTCACGCTGGGATCGTTGCTGAAGGGGTAGAACATACCCACGGCGTTGGAACCACCACCAACGCAAGCCACAACGGCGTCGGGCAGCTTGCCCCGCTTGGCCATCATCTGCTCCTTGGTCTCGTTTCCGATGACTGACTGGAAGGTTCGGACGATGGTAGGGAAGGGGTGGGGGCCGATGGCCGATCCGATGATGTAGTGGGTGTCGTCGAGGTCGACAACCCAGGCGCGGAGGGCTTCGTTGACAGCGTCGCGGAGAGTCTTGGAGCCGGCCTCGACTGCGACAACCTTGGCACCCAGCAGGCGCATGCGGAAGACGTTGAGGGCCTGGCGACGGACGTCCTCGGCTCCCATGTAGACGGTGCACTCCATGCCGAACTTGGCGCAGACAGTGGCAGTGGCAACACCATGCTGTCCGGCACCGGTCTCGGCAATGATCTTGGTCTTGCCCAGTCTTCGGGCGAGGAGGATTTGTCCCAGGGCATTGTTGATCTTGTGCGATCCAGTGTGGTTCAGATCCTCACGCTTCAACCAGATGTTGGCACCTCCGGCATACTCGGTCAGGTGCTCGGCGAGCTGCAGGTGTCCTGGTCGTCCAATCCAGGGGTAGTATGAGCGGTACTCCTCCCAGAACTTGGGGTCGTCCTTGATGGCGTTGAAGCCCTCCTCGAGCTGGGACAGACAGTCCATGAGAGACTCGGGCACATACTGACCACCGAACTCGCCGAAGCGGTCGGGGATGCTTCCGTGCAAAGCACCCAGCTTGGCGACCAGGTCGGCGTCGTCATGCTCAGTGATGACACCGTTGACAGTGGGCGCTGCTTGGGGCTCCTTGGCACCGTTGATGGCCTCGACGATGCCAACCTCGCGCGTCTGCTCCTCCCCGTCGGAAGTGGAGCGGCCGCAAACGTATGCGCAGTACTCCTCGACAGCCTTGGGGCCGGTGCCGGCCTCGGCCTTTTGCAGGGTGCTCACAATTTGCGAGCCAATGACGACACCATCGGCGACCTCGGCCACACTTCTGAAGTGGTCCCGGGTGGAGACACCGAAACCGACGGCGGCCGGCTTGCCGTTGCTGTACGACTTGACCCTGGCGACGAGGGCAGGGAGACCTGCGTTGAGCGATCCAGAGGCACCGGTGACACCCTGTCGGGAGACGACGTAGATGAAACTGTCGGCCAGGGCGCAAAGAAGCTTCATGCGGGCGTCGCTGGTGGCAGGGGCGATCAGAGGAACGTAGCTGAGGCCACCGCTGCTGCAGAACTTGCGGAAGGAGATGGCCTCCTCGGGGGGCAGATCGCAGATGATGAAACCATTCACGCCAGCCTCCTTGCAGTCATTGAGCAGAGCCTCCTCGCCGTACGACAGCAGCGGGTTGTAGTAACCCATCAGCAAGACGGGGACGGTACATCCTTGTTTCCTGGCATCGCGAACCATCTGTAATACGTTGCCGACAGTCACTCCATTCTGCAAAGCGACAGTGTTGGCGGTCTGGATCGTAGGGCCGTCGGCAATGGGGTCTGTGAAGGGAACACCGAGCTCAATGACATCTGTGAGGGAACATGTCAGTATCAATACGCTGTAACTTTTGTAGGGAATAGTTCATACCAGCACCACCCTTTTGCATTGCCATCATGATGTTCGGTGTGTCCTCGGGCTTGGGGTAACCCGCCGTGACATAGGTCACCAGGGCCGACTGTGAAGTAAATAGTTAGCCGGATACTCCATGAAGCCAATTAAGTATACATCACGAGCATATAGTGCCAGCAACGTAGGAGTATTTAACAAAATGGAGACCAGTGACGGCTCTGCGTGACGTACCCTGTTCTCGGCCTTGGCCCGCTTGAAAGTCTGCTTCAGTCCTTCCATACTGTCCGGATGTGTATTCTCGAGGAGTCTAAAAGAAATGGAATGAGTGAATTGACGAGTGAGAAGTCGAGGACAAGATGGAGAAACGAGTAGTCAGAAGGGATCTAGACTCGACTTTATGGCAGGTCTACCGAACCTCTGACTCACTTGGTGGTTGGAGGGGTAGGGGGATGGAAAGGCGGGAGGGGAGAGAAATACAGGTGAGCCGCGTAAATTGGCAGAGTAGAAGGTAAGAGCAGGAGATGACTCTTTTTATGGAATACGTAGTGTATTCAGTAATCAACCAATCTATCCTGGGGTCGTTGTCGCAGGGAATAGACCAAAGAAGGTGGACTCTTTTTCTGGTTGGTGGGATGGAGTGGTCAAATCGGCTTGCTTCGAATATTTTTTGAGTGAGTCCCGGTCCCCTTCTCTCGCTTCTGCCCCGCGATCGCAGCCCTTGCATACTACGTGAACGGTCCAGCGGCTACCGGGTGCTAAGCTCAGTTTACAGTTGCTCGCTCGGCTATGGTAGCGCGGTGAGCGTGGAGGGGCAGTGGCCGGGGTGCGCTGAGCGGCGCGTGCTTCTCGCCCCCAGTCAAAATCTCAGAGGTGTGCAAGCCGCGGCGATACCGGCCCCATGTTTCGACGAACAATGATGACTCGGTGGCCAACGTTCGCTTACTCCGCTTACTCTTCCATTGGCTGATTTTCTGTAAAATAATAATTGATCCTTCTGTAGTGTATCAGAATCTGAACGGATATTGCAATATTGTTCAGCTACAAGTGTCTTTGAACAACCATGGCGTTGTGACCGCGTTAGCATTATCTTTATGTTGTGACTCGATGGAAATTTATACATGGCACTTGCATTCAGTGTAACAACGCATTTCTTGGCATTACGCATACTACATATAGCCATTCTTTGACGTGGAAGAGTTTCCATATTGTTCATAATATAACCACTTATCACTTTGCAAGTGATTGTGTATTAGTTAGGATCATTTAGATCAATAGGTAGGATGCGTAAAGCTGACCGAAACCAGCACTTAGTAAGCGGCTCAGATAGTCATGATATCAATGCTTGATGACTGCAACCAGAAGAGATTACGCCTCTGGCAATGAGATTGTCAGTTGCGAGTCTTATTGACTTGCATCTTCCCGGCATATCTTAGAAAGAGAGGCTGGCATGTCAACCTGGCCTCCTCCCCTGTGCTTGATTGGCCTGGCTTTCACGATATTGCGATAACAACCGCAACATGTGTAGCCTGTCAGCTGGGAATATGGCATGAAGGATTCTTCAACCGCAAACGAGCATCTCCACCATTACTCTCGGGAATCCTATACTGACCTGCACAATGTAAGATTTTGTCGCATGGTCATAGTCCATAAACAATCGTATCAGCTGTGAAACGACGTATCACTCACTTGCAAGGCATGTTTTGGGTCATGGTCAGGCTCTGTGTAGCGTAGCCAGAAAACGGGCAAATTGATTCCTGTCTATGTATCTAAGATGAAGCCATCATCCGCTTATCGCACATCGAAAAACGCCCCGAGTTTTATTCATTACATCATTCATACACATTTTAACCCTTGACCTTGTAGATGGCCTCGGCCAGGCGACCGACATTGTCGCTGGTGATACCGGCGACGCTGATGCGGCCATCCTTGGTGGCGTACACGCTGTGCTCCTTGGCAAGGGCGTCCATCTGAGCGGGCTCAAGGCCAGTGTAGGCGAACATGCCGATCTGGCTGGTGATGTGGCTCCAGTCGTGCTTGCTGCCGAGCTTCTCAAGGTTCTCCTTGAGCAGAGCACGCATGCTGATGATGCGGTCGGCCATCTCCTTGACCTCGGCGAGCCACTGCTCGTACAGGGCAGGGTCGTTCAGGATCTGGGAGGCGATGCGGGCACCGTGCACGGGAGGGTTGGAGTACAGAGGGCGGACGAGAATCTTGATCTGCGAGTCGATTCTCTTCTTCTCCTCGGCGTCCTCGGCGACAATGGAGAAGGCACCGACACGCTCACCGTAGAGACCCATGTTCTTGGCGAAGGACTGGGCCAGGCAGATGTTGTGGCCCTCCTTGACGAAGTGACGGACGGCAAAGGCATCCTTATCGGTGTTGCCAGAGGCGAAACCCTGGTAGGCCATGTCGAAGAAGGCGTAGTGGCCAGCCTCCTTGACAGCGTCGCTGACCTCCCTCCACTGAGTCTCGGTAGGGTCGACACCAGTGGGGTTGTGGGCGCAAGCGTGGAACAGGAAGATGCTGCCCTTGGGGGCAGCCTTGATGTCGGACAGCATGCCCTGGAAGTCAAGACCGATGGTCTTCGGGTCATAGTATCTGTACTTCTCGACCTCGAGGCCGGCGTCCTTGAAGACGGCGCCGTGGTTGGCCCACGAGGGGTTGGGGATGTAGATCTTCTTGGCACCGGGGTAGAATCGCTCGAGGAAGGCAGCACCAATCCGGAGGGCGCCAGTACCGGAGATGGACTGGGTGATGACGAGACGGTTGAGGGCAGACGAGTCCTTGCCGTAGGCCAGGACGGCGGCAGCCTTGGTGAAGTCGGGGAGACCGGTGATGCCGGCGTACTCCTTGTTCAGCTTGTCGGCAACGACCTTGTCCTCGGCAGCGCGGACAGAGGGCAGGACGTAAGGCTTGCCCTTGTCGTCACGGTAAGCACCAACACCTAGAATAAGGTTGAGTCAGTGTTATGATCATGTAGACAGGTGGCCCGGAGAACGTGAGGGAGCTCTCCGGGCACATGGGAAAAGAGCTTACCCAGGTTGATCTTCTTGTCGAAGGAGTCAGCCTTGAAGGCCTCGGTGATACCTGTAAGAACATGTCAGCACTTTTGTTGTCGTCGCAATTGTGCATTATTGTTCGCTTGTGATTGTTGTTATTGAGGTGTTGCGTCATTGGCATGACTGGAGCTTCGTCGTGGGATTGAACGGGCGGCAGCTGAAAGAAAAAATTCGGCGGTCGGTGGACAACATACCCAGAATGGCCTGTAGAATAACTCAATTAGCATTGTGATCGAAATGATTGTCTGCATTCGTGACAGAGAACATACATCAGGAGGACCCTGGGGCACATTGGCCCAGGTCGAAGCAGCGCGAGCAGCCTGGAAGGCCGCAGACCGGCGCACAGCAGGCACACGGCGCGAGGCGATGCGCAGTGCAGGAAGCATGATGTAGACTCTGTTTGTCGATCGGGAGAAGTTTAGAATAAGAAGCAGAGACGATGTCCTCGGGACGAACAGGTGTGGATGAGGATGGGGGGATGTGGTTCGAGTGGGAGAGCGAATGACTCGAATTTGTATGTAGCTGGGCAATAGCTGAGAGCTCCGGAATATCGGGGTCTTCTGAAGCTGTCAATAATCGATCAGTCGATCCGGTGAGAATTCCCCAGTTAGTGAGCTGTTGCTGTTTTGGCGCCAGACCAGCAGGACCCACAATGAAATTTACTGGAGGTCGGGCGCTGTGCTTACACCTGCTTCACTGGCCGTTGCACCGGAACATCGTTGAAGCTCCTCCGCTCGGGGGATCGGAATCCCCTCTCATTGGCGCGCTACCTGTAGGTGCCCTGCATTGCGCTGTAACTCACCTCCACACCCAAGCCCGTTTCCTCCCTGTTAGCGGCCTTTCCCCCGTAAATGTCACGCAATGTAAAAGACCCCGTCGACCGCTAGTTCATGTATGTAAATGCATCAGCGAGAAGCAGTTCGACATGATCAAGCTGAGACGAGAGCTCACATCAAATCTGTAGCTAGCCTTGACCGAATGTGTCATGCTTGGTTTGATGGAAAGAGAAGACATGATGGTTCGATTCCACTTTCCATGACAGAGAATTTCTGCAGGTACCCGAAGAGTGGATGACTCGTTGCCGCCTCTCGACCACCTATAATATGACGAATCGCGGTGCGACGATGTACGACTTGAGCAAAAGTTTCGATCAAGGATTCAGGAATGAACACTGCTACAACTCGGGTTCGACTTCAAAAAACAGTGAGCGGGATCGGATCGGACGTGACATTGTCTATTATGATCTATCACAGGTTGATTGGATATCTTTCATCCCGAACCGTTTACTCCATATCCTCGGCGTTCAGGTACTCGGAGCATATCGTGGGCCCGTTTAGATTCATGATATCCCCAATAGTGACATTGGGGACCAGACCCGTCATCCAGAGATTGTGGTTCAGCGTCGTGATGGTGCCATTGTCGCCAAAGTAATCCGTCAACGAGGCAGGTGGGTAGTCGGGACTGTCAGGGTCACTCGTTCTCGGTATGTTGACCCCGCCCATGTCATATAATCGTGCCGGATAATCGAGCTTCTGCCACTCCCACCAGAGTTTGTCCAGGTACGCATGGTGGAGGAAGAAGATGGGATCGCCGGGCGAAAATGTCGGGTCGGACATCTGAGCACTCTTGTCAGCCATTCTCCATCGTCACAAGCAACATGATACTCGAGCCAAGAAAGGAAGTCCTCACAATTCCACCAACACCATTGTGCCCGGCGCTGTGCGGAGCCAAAGTGAAGCAGTTCCAGGCCAGCACATATTTGGTAAAGGTATTGCACTTGTTGATATAGTTCTGTGCCGCCGCGCTGAAGGAGAACTGGTCAAATTGGCGACTGAGGCAGTGATCCGCCATCTGGTTGTCGGCGAGAAATCGCAATGTCAGGTTGGCGAATGGGCCACCCGTGATGCAGCTGTCACCACCAGCACCATTTCCGCCATAGTACTGTTCCTGAAAAAGTTCCGAGGCAGACATGTTGGCAACTTCTGCCACCTCGTCCCAATAGGGCAGACGGCCGGTATAGCCACACTCGTCGCGAAGCAATGTCTCGTGAGTGTTCACGTAGTATCTGTGGAACGGAAGAAAGCCGCCCTACCTAATGATCAGCTCAAGTTTCATTTGACATGATCCGACTTGCATACCACATTGTGAATAGTCACCGTCTGTGTGATGCTTTGCAGAGAATCCGTATTAGCAAGTGTACTCCTTTTTCGAGGTCGTGGAGTAAAATCAAGATACCTACTGTGGCCACTGTAAGTCATCCCATCTCGTAACCGCTCCAGCCAGACCGGATTTTGACGGAGCGTTCATGAGACACAAGTCGGCCTCGATGTACGACAATTTCTCATCTTGGGAGAGCTTTGTCCAGGGGACTCTTTGCCTGATATCGGTGCAGTTGGTCTCAATGTCCCTCTTCAAGTTGGCGTGGGGCACTGCAGCGACGAGCGACGAGACCACAAGCAGCAGTCTTGCGCCGCGGAGGAAAGACATGGCTCTTGTCTATGACCACGTACTTGAGCGGCTTGTCGCAAAGGCGCTGGGAACGAGATACGGGAATGTCTATGCCCGGACCGCACGATGTAGACGATGCAGAATCCGGACCGCCTCAAACACTGCGCCTGTTGCTCGTCTTACATTGAAATCATTGCGGCGGAAAGTGGGCGGAAGGTTTCGAGCAACCGCGTTTCGTTCGGATCACGTCGACATATAGGGAAGCTGGTTCGGAGGCGTGAGTAGTATGGAAGAGGGCTAGTCTTAAGAGGTGTTCTATCGGATATGGGGGGGACGCACCAGGAATCCTTGACACTGAGCTCGGCGGTCGAAATGGCATAGCGCCATGGCCCTGGATCGTAAAGAGAAAACCGGTGGGTTCGAGAACATTGTCTGTCAATCTAACCTTTGCTTGGCGATTGCACATTCATACACGGGGAGACAGGACGAGTGTGCGCCTTCCTAATCGGGCAACGGATGTGTGTGGTCTTGATTGGGCAGAGCGAATCATGCGGCCATTCTTTGCCTCGACTTTCTGCTTACATGTCTGCAAAGCAATGAGTCTTCAAGGCGGCTGTCAAAAGTAAAAATAATTATCAATTATCTGTGCTGACATGGTTTATAAATGGCCGTTATTGATCGTCGGACTATATGGTACTGACTTGTTCTTCACTATACCTTAGTAATAAGCGCATGTGGTCGGCCCGTCCCGATGATGATACTGATCTGCTAAGTTCATTACTCCGCAGGTAAGGGTAAGAATTGCCGGCGGCTACCTATACTCCGTACCCACTGAAACTCTCAAACTTAACCCTGATGAGAGCTTGAACACAAACGAATCCACTCTCGCTGTTAGGAAAGTGGGAATGTTTGGCTCCGCTGCCATCTCAAGATAGGACAGTGATCCTGCTCTTAGCTTTGAACATGTGCACTTTTAATGGAAGCCATCTCTTGAAAAGCCTGCAGAGACTGATTTGCAAGTTTACTTGTGATGGATACACTTCCATGCTGCTCTCGTTGCAGCCCAAATGGCGGGACTACTCCGTACAACCTGTAGCGAAATGTGCGTGTATGGCACCAGTCTGGTCCGGTGAGCAATTCGACTCGGTGCAGACCCGGTGAACGGAAAGAACCCGCACGCCTGGTAAAAGTCTATCGATGGTCCGAATTCATGCAGCTCGCAGCAAGAGGCTGGCCAGGGTACTCTCCGATTCGTTCGGCAAGTCCGTGGGCGTCAACAAGGATAACATTATTGTTTTTGTAATTGCCTGTACCCAAGTCTGTTGGGTTTCAATTTTCTGGGAAGACATCAAGGACTATTGTCTTTGCTTTTATTCACCAGATGCTTGGTACTAGGTATATACAATATTCAAGACACCAAGCGCAATGGTTTTGTCAACTGGCCATGCCATTTACAAACTCCAGGTGCCGATGTTGGCCCCATCAAAGACTCATCATCGAAATTGAAAGACCAGCAACAATTTCAGTATTGAATCTGAGATGGTTATCTTGTATGAAGCCGCCGTGATACGTGCATGGCAATACAACCCATCCGACCAGGCAAAGTCCATGATTGGGACGGTGGAGGGTTTACACAACCGCGTTGCAGAAGAGCCGAAACGGCAGACTGCGGGATGTCGGAAGCCCACCCGCGGGCGATCTTCAAGCTTGAGGAATATGCGAGTCTGCCATTGCAGCCGATATCTTGAGGATTGTGGCTTATCCGGATGCTGACGTAGGGCGGGGAGCCCGGCTCATCGTTCCTGGCTATCGGCTATGTATGCCATCAGATCAAAAACCCCAGCAGAGCCCTATCGCGGAAGCGTCCACCTGCATCCGCCCGCAGATGAAGCAAGGGTCACACCGAAAATATTGGTTCCTCATTCGCAATCAGTCGGGTTCGCAGCAGACTCCCTTTCATCGACGTTGGGGACTTTCAACCCACCCGGTATCCCGCGCGCTGCAAGTATGGGTGTTGTTGGCGTCGAGTCTCTAGGAACTAGGGTTCACAGACCAACAAGTGTTCATACTACGGCCACTAGTTATCTGTCTCATCTGAAGAAAGAGTTCCTTCTTCCAGCGGCTTATTTCACCTATAGCCTATCAAGACTGGAGCATGGGGGCATGTCGAAACCTTCAAGAGGAATCATGTTGTAAGGCAGACATACGTGCCGGGTCGTTTTCTTTTCACATATCTATCTACTTATTTCGAAGTCCAATGTGCACCACCCAATGAAAATTCCGTTCTTGTAGCCGCTTTGCCACAGTCGACGACATGCGATGTTTCAAGGACCTCTCGAGTATTTAATTCTACGCATTTCCGTTCATCTGCGCCAAAATGGTCAGACCACGCAACAGGAACTGGCAATTTCTTACATTGCGGAAGGAGTTCCATCGCCAGCTAGACTGTGTACTACCTGCGAGTCGAATCACTTGTATTGGAACAGTGAAACTCCCTCGTCATGTCGTTGCAGCCCGCAAGTTTCCCCTGGAGAAGTGTGTTACTGGCCTTTGGAAAGCTGCTAATAGAAAGCCTAGAACGGAATCAAGAGCAAAGATTCTTCAGAATCTCACCAAAGGGCTCGAAGACCTCGTCGTCTCAACACAAGGAATCGCCCGGAGCAGGAACGCAGTCCCCAGCAGTCTGGCCACACCGAAGTACAACGAACTGGTGACACCAACGGTAGCACTACAACGCGTGAGACCGTGTCTGAAGCAAGAAATACGGCGACAAGCATGAGTAGTATAAGCTTGGGTGACGTGCCGCGTGCCGATAGTCAAAGTGGTGCCCAAGCCATGGAGAATGATCTCGATCACTGTCAGAGTGCGGCTCCGGAAACCAGCCCGCCGATGGCACCCGTTGCCTCTGCTCAACTCCTGTCTGACCAACGATCTCGTACTACAAATAGAACTCAGTCTGTGGCTCTACAGGCCTGGAGCACGTCGCCAATCTCAGAAGATGCCTGGAGTCCTCTGAGCAGTCGATCGCGTCAGTAGACACTCACTCGTACAAAGAAGAGGAGATTGCGTAATGCAGCAACAATGTCTGGACCGGAGTTGATTTTATTACTACTTGGCAGGAGACTCATGGAAATATAAACGTCTCTTTATTTCTACCGATTTTGCCAAGCTTTGTCGTTGTGTTGTTGTCTTAAGTCCTGTTCTATCAGTCTATTAGCTGTTCTCTCTACGGGGTCAATTGGGATGAGAGTAACTTATCTACTCACTGTAAACACAATATCTACGTAGAAATAATCAATTGAATTGTCTACCCCTTGAGATGACGATACGATACACATGACAATTAGGTAGTAGTTGCAGCCTAGAAGAAAGCAACTGCCCACTCCCCACAATTCCCGGCGGCGCTACCATAACGCCAACCTCCCGCCCCGGACTTTCAAGTCAATATTTACATTTACATACCATCAACTCCGGTCGTCCTACTCAAGAGCAGCACAACACATTCGTTTCCGGAAGAAAGTATACAGAAATATGGCCCCGCCCTTCAAGTCGGGACATTTCCAGACGGTGGATCTCTCGTCTCCAGATCAAGTCATCATAGAGGACCAGATATACGGCACGCACACCGTCACCGAGCCCGTCCTGGTGGAGCTCCTCCGCTCGCCCGCCGTGGCCCGCCTGGCCGGCGTCCACCAGCACGGCATCTCGGGGCTCCTGGGCTTCACGCCGCGGGTCACGCGCATGGAGCACTCGGTCGGCGCCTTCCTCCTCGTGCGCATGGTCGGCGGCGCCGTCGACGAGCAGGTCGCCGGCCTGCTGCACGACGTCAGCCACACCGCCATGAGCCACGTCGTCGACTTTGCCCTGTCGGCCCCCGGCGAGGACAGCTACCACGAGGTCCACAAGATGCGCTACGTCCAGACCACGCACATCCCCGACATCCTCGCCCGCCACGGCTTCGCGGATCTCCGGCCCCTCGACGAGGTGCTGTACCCCCTGGTGGAGCAGGACGCGCCTCACCTGTGCGCCGACAGGCTCGACTACGGGCTGCGCGACGCCGTCGGGTTCGGACACATGAGCCTCGAAGATGCCCAGAGAGTTCTCAAGTCGCTCAAGGCCGTCCCCTCCCCGTCGGACCCTCGCCGGATATTGGTCTTGCAGGATCCGCAGCTGGCGCTGGCCCTCTCGAGAGCGTACATGGCGTGCGACAGAGATGTCTGGGGAAACACGGCCCACGGAGACATCTACATCAGGACGGCAAACTTGATGAAGACGCTCGTCCGGAACGGGACTGTACGCGAGGAGGAGCTGTGGTCGCTGTCGGATGACGACTTTTGGGCCAGAATGCGACAGTCCGCGGATGCCGATGGCCAAAAGGCCATGGACCGTCTCGAAACAGAGGGTTTACCGGATGAGAAGGGACTTCCGCTCCCAAGAGGCGCAAAGGTGCGGACGATAGATCCTGATATCGTTTCATCCCTCGCGGAACAACCACAGCCGCTGTCTGTAGTGCTTCCCGAGTACGACACAGAGAAACAAGAATACATCAAGATGCGGAGAGCTTTATATGCCCCTGCTTGATGAGAAGTATATAGAGGAATTATATAGGTTAGATGATAAAAGGCCATAAACAATAGAGCCGAGAACACTATCACTATCGACTTTCATAAAAATCATCCGCCTGGCTTGAAAGGGACGTTTCGCAGAACTGTATTACATGATCTTATCTAACACGCGAGTCCAATGGCGAGGCCAAAGCTAAGTGCTTGCTATCTGTTCAAAAGTAATGCTTGAAATCACTTCATCTTAGGTCTGTGGTTGTTTGTTCCCAGGCATGTGTCTTTCTCATCCAGCTGGGTATCTTGACTCGAATCGAATTGCTTGAGACCTTGGAGGTACAGGTCATTCACGTCAACCATGTGGACTATGATTGTTCCTCTTCTTGTTTTCTCAACAGCTATAATTCACCTCGCAATTATTTACGATGATACCCATCATACGGTAGAAACATACATCAAGGTGCCTTCGATGGTATAGTATGAATCCTAACATATTGGACATCGGCGGGCCATAAAATCAAAACTGCAAGATATATTAAAAGCGATTAGCTTTTTAATCAGGTGCAATTAATCACAAGTTATAATTATTGTGACTTGTTTATGATACCGTCTTTTGTACCTAACTTGTTTCTACAGACTAGTATACGGAGTGCGTAGTGGGCGGTTTCTTCCGAAGGCCCCGGAGCCGGCTCAAGATGGGGACCCTGATTTTTAAGCTCAGGTAACGTCAAGACCCCAGAACTTAACCTCGGAACGCCACTGAGAGCAGCATCTAAATATTTCCTCTCTGACCCTGTAAACCAACATCCAAACTTCTCTCAACGCTAATACACCACGAATTCTCCTACAACTTAATACATTAACTTGATTGTCCTCTGATTCTCATCATCCATCAATCGATTCATCGTCATCGACTGAAGAACACAACATGCCGCGCCTCCCATCCCTCGCACGGCGCCTCGCCAGACCGTCCTCCTCCATCCTTCCTCGCCACATGATCCTCGCGCCCTCGACAACTTCGCGCGCGACATACGCCACGGGCCCCTTTGCACACTCCCCGGCGCCGCCACGACTCCCGGCCGAGGAGCAAGCCGAGTTCGAGCGCCTGCAGCGCGCCGCCAACACGCAGGAATCCCTCGACCCGGCGGACCACGACGCCCCAGCAGAAGCCGCCGCGCAACAGATCAATCCGTCGCCCGACGTCGAGTCGCCCGTGGCCAAAGAGGCCCTCTCCAACTCGGCCACCCTCGGCGAGGTCTCGAACCTGCCGCTGCGCAAGGGCGCCCCGCCCGAGTTCGAGGGCGAGATCAACCCCAAGACGGGCGAGGTCGGCGGGCCCAAGAACGAGCCGCTGCGCTGGGGCAGCGCGGGCGACTGGAGCTACAACGGTCGGGTGACTGACTTTTGAGCGCGGAGTAACAGAAGGGAGGTCTTCTGTTTGTGTCGATAAAATCTTCTAGTGTGCATGAAGCATAGTACCAAGTTCGAAAATCCTGGAGAGCACAAAATGTACATATTGTCTGTATCAAAAGAAGCGCTATATGCTCGTCATTTGGTATTTGTATTATTTTTAGTCCTTGAATAACAAGGCATTATACTTCAACGTTTTTCGTGTGGGATATATATCAAGCAGTCATTTACAAACGCCATGCTATGCTCTCAGTCCAATCGAACCCATTTCAAGCGTCCCAGAAGTATCTCGAGGTTCAAAAAAATGAAAGACATCAGCGGAGTCTCGTGTTTTGTGTGATACAAGGGGCTTTCATCTGGCACTACTTAGGCCAGAATGCCCTGGCGCCATGGCACATGATTTTGTGTGTACCTATGTGCTCCCGGCTGCTTGAGGTTCTGCAGCAGCCATCTTGTCGCTGTCCGAGGCTGGCGCGTCGACCATGTTTGAATCCTGGGCTCCCTGTGCTTCGGCCGGCTTCTCTGGCGAAACACCCTGCATTTCTTGCGCAGGGCTGGCGCTCTCAACTCCGAGTGGCCGGTTTTCCTTATTCATATCGCCGTTCGGGGCGGCAGGCTCTGCCGGCTTATCCGCCTTCTTGAGGTCACCAATATCAATGACCTGTGATCTATCCACCTCGCTCATTGCCTTACGGATCCGCTCGCGACGGGCTTTGCCCCGCAGTCTGCTCTGAGGTGCCGCTCCGTCTACCCAGCGAATCTGCTCAATCTTGAAACTGAGCCCATCGTGGATGCTCTTTCGTCCTTTGTATGATCCGCCAAACTCCCGGCTCATGATGCCAAATCTCGTGGAGCCGGCGTATTTGACCAGATTCGGCAAGACCAATATCGTGACGTGCAGGTCACGATCAAGAGGAACGTGCATGGGCCCGGTGGCAGGAGGTGAGGTCAGGATGTCCTGAGGGCCCTTTTCACCAGCAGTGGCGCCGCGTCCCTTGCCCTTGGGTGGGATGCGTTCCAGGCCGAGAAGGCCGGTATCTATGTCGTCCGCCCATTCACCACGGAACCATCCTGCGTGTATACAGGCGGCGATGACATCACTGTCGTCCGTGTAGACGTCGGTACCCCAGATAGCGCGGTTCCTTGTGAGCTCCTCGCGACAGTGGGGTTCCAGATGCCTGCGATGAATCTTGACCGTGAGAGTCGAGTTTTCGTTGTCTGTAATTTGATCCCTCGGCAGAGGCTTCGGCTTTGTTCTGAATCCTCCCTTTGAATGCGTCCTGAAATGGTCGGCCTTGATATACGGTTCGTATAGTATATCGCCCAGGTGCTTGCGGGGTTTATGAGCAACGCTATCGAGCACCAGCTGCGAGCTGACCGTCTTTTTGGGCTTGGTGAAAACAACAGGCGCTTGTGGGGCCTGCTTGGCTGGCGCAACACCGCTGTTCGACCTGGGTATTTGATGATTATGTGTCATCGGGAGACCCGTTGGTGAAAGGACGGGAGTGCCTGTCTTGACATTCTTCAGCGGCGTGCTGCCTGCATGCAGCGGCGATGCTGTTCTCTCGGGGATGCCGTGGTGATGGTGGTGATGATGACTGGAAACAGCGTTGTCAGTATTTTGAACTTGCAGCCGAGGGTTGTCTGTGTGGACATACTGGTGATGATGGTGAGCATGGTTTGTTCTAGCACGTTTGCTCCGTCCAACCGGGGTCAGGCGGCCAGTGCTGTCGTCATCGCCTTTGTGGTCATCATCCTTGACCTTCCTCTGTCGTTTACGAGGCTGCTTGGCAGGCGCCTCCGCAACCGCATCGACAGGAGGTTGCTCGGCGTCCTCACGCCGGGCAAGTCCCGAGTTAGTGAATGGGAGATGAGAGGGACCAGGACTCGGCATTCCAAATGCACCAGCACCAGTTCCGATACCAGAAAACATGCGGCCGAATTCGCTCTTGATTCCTGGCTCGCCGGATGGTGTCATTGATTGTGGTTGGGCTCCTTGCACTGCCTGTGGTAAGGGTGATACGCGCCCCTTGCGGTTGATTTCCCCAATTGCCAAGAAGCCGTTGTTGCTTGCCTGTCGAGCCAATGCCGGTGCAGCATGACCGTCGTCTAGAGATCGAGGCTGTCGCGGGTGCTCGGGCATGCCCGCCCCAGGGCCGCTGTTGTAAGCCACAGAGGGAGGTGGGGGCCCTTCCTCGTCGTGCCGCGCTCGATGGGGCGGCTGTTGTGATTGGTGGTGCACGGGCATGGGAACAAATCTATGTCTATCCGGAGAACCAAAGGGCTGCGGACCCCTTTCGGCTTGAGTGACAGGAATACTATGCGAAGGGGGGTGTCCAGCAGGCCCGGCATGGGGGTATCGTTCACCATGCTGAGGTGCGTGGGCGGGAAATGAACCAAATGGTGGACCAGATGTCGCTGGGTGCTCTGCGGGCCCATGTCGCGGTACGTAAGTAGGCTCATATGAACCTCGCGGTGGCATTGGTTGCTCATACCCGGGCCGTAGCTGCCAACCCGGCGCATCTCTGGGATCTCTGGGATCTCTGGGATCTCTGGGATCTCTATGATCTCGGGGATCCCGTCCATAAGACGGAGGACCTTGTGGTCCGGGGGGCCCTTGAGGGCCAAAATCTCCAGGACGGCCATGTCGGCTGGGATCAGAAGAAGTTCTCTCCCGTCGCTCTCGGTCTCGCATATCGAACTGGCGTTCTCGTTCCATACGTTCTCGTTCCATATGCTCGCGCTCCGACATGAATGGCGGCTGGTGCGGATGCTGCGGTGGTGGCGGCTGCTGATGTTGCAGTCGCTGGTGCTCCTCAAACCGTGCTCTTTCTATGCGATCCCGCTCCATAAGCTCCCTTTCGCGGAAATGAGCATCCCTCTCCATGCGATCACGATACTCCCGATCTTGTTCCATGGCACGACGCTGCTGCTGCTCCTGCTCATACAGACTTCGAGGGGGGCCTTCAGGATTGTATTCTTGACCCGGTCTCAGTTCCTCCCTTCGAGGCCCGAAGTAAGGCTCGCCCGGGGGCGGTCCCCTGCCCATTTCCATGGGCCTGCTGGGCCCGCTGCCAAATGCTCTGGGTTGGCTACTTGGCCGAGGAGGCACACTCCCAGCCGACAGCCTTCCCGAATGGTCTCTCCTATCATCGTATGGAGGCATAGGCGGTCCGCGCGCAGGATGAGCCTGGGGCGTGCCGTATCGTGTCGACATCTCGGGGGTTCCATGGAAGCCCTGTGGGGGAGACCCAGCAACGCTACCTCGCTGATCCCGAGGATCATACGGCCGTGCGTGGTTTGTCGGCGTCTCGGGTCGTCGAGAAAACGGGGGATAGTCTGCTGCTGCTGCGCTCTGCATCCGGGGCGACGCATGGACAGTGGCCGCATAGGCCGAGCCGGGGCCGCTGGGACCTGGGGTCGTGCTGGGAGGCGGGAACGGGGCATGGCCGGGAGGGTGGCTCCCAGGGGTCGGTTCTCTTTGAACGGCATGCCCACCGAGCATATTCGAGAGCGGCATCCCGGCCGTCCTAGCCAAGCTGCTCAGGGAGGGGAGCTCCCGGTTCGAGGAAAACATGGCTGTGGAATTTGTAGTGGGCGGCGGTATCCTCAGCCCCGAGGCAGGCGCAGGGCCGGGTCCCGGTTGTTGCATACCATATGGGCCCATCTGCTGCGGTTGAGGGGGTTCCGAAGGAGGACCCATGTTGCGACTCGGCGGCCCGCCTATTGAGGAAGCACTCTGGTGGCGCGAATGTGTTGGAGCTGGGTGCGAGGTCGGGTCGGGCCTCTCAAAGGGTGGGCGCGACTGCTGATGCGAGAAGTAGGGGTGAGAATCGGTCGAGAGTCGTCGCTGGTGCTCGGGCGGTGGTCCTCCATAAGGGCCAGGCGGCGCTGGACTCGCAGAAGGTTGGTGTGCTTGCGAATGCGCTGCCGGAGGTGGAAAGTGCGCTGGCGTCGCCGGGTTGGAAGCTGGCGGGAACGGGGATCGACCGTATTGTGCGGGAGGAGAGACGACGTTTCTTGCGAACGGGTTGGCGCCCTGCGGCGGCGGGGGTTGCTGGTGTGGATGTTGGTGGTGATGCTGATGCTGTTGCTGTCTCGGATCCATGGTGGATGGTTTTGGGAGCTGGCACAGCAAGGACTGTGGTCAATCTTTGGCACGAATTTTTAGCTCGAATTGACGCCCTCTCTTTTTTCTCTCCTCTCAGCTCTGCAGCGAGCGGCAGCTACTACTGCGGAAACGCTGCTTGTTCCCAGTGCGGTGCGGTGGGCGGAGGCGCGCTAAAACGGCGATGCAGGGTCAACGTCGGCAGCTTCTGGGTCGTGTTTGGCGGCGCGCGCGCAAGGGACGAGAGAAGTGGGCGAAAAGGTCGGCAACGTGATGGTATTCACAAGTGAGGAGTCCATGTGTTTCTCTCGCATGGGTGAGACCGGGCTAGCAGAGAGAAAGACGTAGACGAGAAAGTGAAAAAAGAGACGTCGAGAATAGCATGCAGTAGTCCCAGAGTGGGAGTCGAGGTTAAGGCAAAACGTGACGAGGGAGACGAGGAAAAAAAAGAATAGTCTGATGCGTCAAGTCGTTGGGCCCGTCCCTGGTGCAGGATAGTGAGTAGGATGGGCAAGGAAGGTACTGGCAGGATTGGCTGGCGCAAGAGCAAGCACAAGCACACGCACAAGCACAAGCAGCACACACACAACGCGCAGGGAAATCCGGGGGAGAAGGTTGGGCGTTTGCCAATTTTGGTTCCTGTGGGCGGCCAAAGGTTTGAGACGGCTCGAGGGAGAAGAGAGTCAGTCAGTGGCTAGAATAGAGGAAGCTAGGTTTCCCCCCCAGTAGCAGCAGAAGCAGCTCTCAGGGAACTTGCACACAGCTCTCCATTTTACAGGGGTCAAGCCTGTCAATGTATGTACCAGCGCATCAGCGGACAGGGATGATGAGTGAAATTCTTTTTTTTTCTTTCTGTCTGCTGCTTCGTCTTTTTGTGCTGCTTTGGAGACGACAAGAATCTGTACCTACATTCCAGAGGGACTGACTTATTATCGACTGCCGACCAGAGACGCTACAAGAGTCTCTGTTCTGGTTACGGGCAAACCTTGTTCATCCATCGTATCCGAGTTCCCCATGATATCCAAGATGCCAAAGAGCTAGGTACCCTTCCCTGCACACCAACATTTCAACATGTGTGTATCCACTGCCAATGCGTCACCTTGATGGGTGCAGCAGCTCAGTGTGTGTTGGGGGAACAAAAAAGAAGGCTTGAAACTGACCGACAGGCACAGCTTCGAACAAGCTCTATTCTGGACGGGCGCTAGGCCTGGAACTCACCCTGCCTTACCGTCTCTTGTCCCCTGCAGTTCTTTACCCACTCCCCTGCCCTCCCTGCCGCTGATCCCTGCTGCTATGTCGAGATGCAGTGAGCCAGTGGGACCTCCTCGCCCGAAGCTTGTTAGTCTGTGACATCGTTCTCTCCTGGACCGGTCCCTTGACTAGAAGCCGGAGCAAAATGTTTGGATATCGTCACGGCTGCGGACGAGATTGTAGATTTTGTGAGGCTGCCGGGCATCATGCTGCTCCTGCTGCTGCTCTGCTGCATCTGCCGGCGCACGTTGAAGACATGTGGAAGCAGGTACGAACGCGCAGAGAACAGGTGGAGGGATGGATGTCGGCTTCTGAGCTTAAGACGAACAAACAATTTCTTCGCTTCCACAATTCACATGATCGCAAACTATATATCGAGAGCATCCCCAGGCGCAAAGAAGAAACCACGGTCACAAATCACTACATATTCTCTAGATATAGCGTTAGTCAGTCAGTTACTGTCTGTCTGTCTGTCCGTTACCAGCTACCTACCTTTGTGCATAACGATGATGCAACGGTCCCAGTCTTGACTTTTCATGGTCAGCAACAGCAATAGATACGCAGTGTGTATCCTACTTGACGAGGTTTGTTTGAGCTTGTTGCCTCTCTGGAGTCTGTACCCGCACCTCGAAAAAAAAAAGTCTCTTGCTGTTTGGGAGCTCCGACTCGTAGTAGCTGTCATTGCTGAAGCCACGATTCGTTCAAACGAATTCTATTCTTCTTCGATCCGCGCCATCCTCATCACCGACAAGGAGCTCCCCTGCTGGACGGCCCCCAGTCAGGGACCCCAATTCCCATAGTGTGAGATCCAAGTCCGCGCGCCTGACTAGACCCCCCTGCTCTATTGTTTCCTGTTCGCCGCCGGCCTGCGCGTCGCCAGAGACGGGAATGTCTACAAACACCTTACACTTTCCTAAAACCACCTTATCTAACCTCGTTTGGACTAACTCCACGTGCGAATACAGGTCAACCACCTTCACAGGCACAGTATCTTGCACCTACACAAAGGTTTTGGGCTGGGCCTCGCCTGGGCTCGGGCCGCAGGCGCAACCCCCAGCCCAAAAGCCCTTTGTTTCGGTGCGCCGGTTCCTATTCTCTGCTTGGGGTGTAGGTCGCCAGCTTGGGGAAAAGACAAATCTCTATACTTGGGGAGAAAAGATAGGTGGTATTCGCAGAATAGCACAGTGCATCGTGGGGCTGTCATTCCATAACGGGTTAGATAAGGTGGTTTTAGGAAAGTATAAGGTGTTTGTAGACATTCCCCCAGAGACCAACAAGGCAGATGGATAATGGGGCCCGTGTTTGGACCAAGACACTGAAATATATATACAGACATACGAGGTATATCTTATATGTATATGATAAGGCAACCAGAAAGGCGTCCAAACGGGTTCCAATCGTTGTACAAGCGGGAGTTCATTTGGAGTACACAACATGTGGCCTAGCTGCCGAGTACATTACACTATACTTGGCCTGCGGTCATCATTAATCTCGGCATCTGATATTACACACAAGGTTGCAAACAATCAAGACTTTGTCACAGCGCGCAACATGTCTGTCGACCAAGCCAGCAAGATGGCCGTTCCCTCCTCGTCGTTCCGATCCTCGAGAGCCCATGGAGCTGCTACGTACCTTTGCATCCAAGTCAGCGAAGCTGGAGACGACATCTTCACCAACCAGATAGCATGCTGCTGACGACAACGCTCGATGCTCCTCCCGCGATGTTCGCCACACCATGTACCTCGATACATTTTGAACAGAGTTGCGGGAGTCGGCAGGTACCTCGCTGCATCCCATTTCCAATCTTCCCAACTGATGCCTCCTTTTGGCCTGCCAATAAACGACGTTGGAGTTCCCGCGCGGATGTTTCCAAGTCCCGTCTGCAAGTCTCTGAATAGCCAGGCACACGACCTGCCAGACTGACCAATCCCATGCCGCGCGCAAAAACACTTGCGTACGCCAACTCAAGACCGACATGCCGGCCGAGAATGCTTCCCTCTTGATTGTATGTATGCAGACTCTTTCTTCTGACCCCTCTCTCTCTGCCCGCTGTTGGAGAATGTAGATACCTCGTACATGTATCGTTCAGACTGCCGTGCGTACGAAATACTGTATCCTCATCAAGAAGTTGTGATCTCGCATTTTATACCACTCCATCATCATTGCTCAGCAATACTTATACCTGCCTATTACCATGCGGCATATTCTAGTACATGATACCACTGCAAATTCACGTCTCCTCATCGTTTGACCACCACCACGGCCGCCCCGAGTACATACACCATCTCCAAGCATTCAAAATACTCCAAAAGATACTCGTCGCGGCACACATGATGAAAAACCACTGACGGCAGCCAGCAGGGATCCCATTATCCAGCCTGGCAAGGGGTACTGGGGGCATGACCAGGTCCACCCTTGGATCCCCTGCAAACTGTGCACCACCCCAGTGAACGACAGCTCACAAAAAAAAATATTGCCCATCCTCCATAACTGGGAACTGGTCGCGATTCACGATGATTTGGTTCCCCTCCCTGTTTGTCGAGGAGCAAAAGGCGGCCCCCGATACGAGTTACAACCTTGACGTGAAAGAGTGACTTGCCCTACGGCCACCTACCCTTACCATATCTTGCAGTGGTCATTTAAACAAATCAAACTGATCTGGTTTCCATCCCATCTTATCCGGCCATTCGTACTTTTTTCTTTTCTGGATATGGGAATTACCCACAGTTTCCACTCCCACCACAATTCCATGTTCCCCGAACCCCCGCTGTTTCCGTCGTTTGCATGACAATACTTTGATAGCTGAACAATACGCGCTGGGGGTGCTCTGCACGGCAATTCGTACACGCCATCTGTACATGTATGTCTGACCGCTCTTCGAGTAAACAGCAAAAAATAACTCTTGCTCAGACAGATCTGTACTCTGTAATGATTTGACTTTGTGAGGCCGCCCAAGGATGTTCCCCCATGAAATTGTGCATACTGTCTCACATTGCGCGGTTTCTTTTTTCTCATTTGTGATGGATATTACATGCATGCGCGGGATAAGGCGAGCGCCTCCGAAAGTCTAAGATATGAATGTGAGAAAAAAGACGTGCACGTCACAAACCTCCAGTCTGTATGACTAAGCTATAAAATGATAGATGGTAGGAATTATTTCAAACTCCTCTCGGAGAGGAAGCATCAGGCCTAGCCATAGTCCCGAGGTATCATAAGTCGGTGAGAAACAAAAAAGTCAAGCGTGCAAAGCACCATAATATCTCACCAAAAACCACGTGCATGTTGTTATATGCAATCGTGTCGTATTTACGTCAATAACAATGAAATAATGTACTCATCGTTTGAATGTCTGTCCGAAAAGCCGGCGGAATCTTCTCGTTTGATTTGGCCGCGGCGAGCCATGATGACATGAAAACCGGAACATCTCGAAAGGCATTACATATTGCATGTCTGGACGTTCGTCATATACCAGACTCGGGGACATCCCAAGTTCTCCCCAGACGATGCTGATGTTATTCCAGGGCCGATGATATAGATGACCTAGTACTGAGTCGCGAACTGCCTTTCGTTCCTTGATACCTCTAGGACGACCGAAGTCTTGTGTGGAGTCTTTGGTATGGTGAAGACACCCTGCAAGTCCCATGGTGGTAGTATTGTTCCTCTTTCACGATATATATATGTTTTGAATGTTCCGTGTCGACAAGTCGTGCTGTGTTGGAACCACTTACTGTATCCTTTGTAGTCACCACACATATAGTAGAAGACTCATGTTTGTGGGTTTTACGAAAAACCTCAGAGCAGGCAAATCGCCCATCTCTGTAAAGCTGGGCTTGGGCACTTTTCATACCATTTTACAAGATCGTAATTGCGAGCTGCCGGACGGCTATCATGTCATCGCGGGCAACGGATGCGTGAGTACCGATATATAATGGTGGAAGAGCTAGGTTGGATGTCATCATTCCGGCCTGCGCTCCTCCGGGACCAATCAGCGCCGGTTCTGACGGACGAGTATGCAGTCCGAGCCATGAAAGAATGCAGAGCCGCGAGTCTGTCTCCTGATCTCCTACTCACTCTGCGAGATAACGGTTCGGGAGGTTCACTTCATGGCAACAATTGGACTGAGCACGACATCAATCCCAGGACTATACATGTAGAGTCCCACTGTGACGGATCAGGTCAGCCGACATCTACCACGGCGGACGTATATCATCAAACCGAGATGCATTCCATTCCATCAGCATGGTTCAACTCCCATTCTTCAGTATTGTTCAAAGTTGCCCAGTATGAACCAAGCAACCCAGCCAGATCAAGTCGGGACCAAGCACGATGCGGCAGCCTCGAGCAAGACTCGCACCGGCGCAACCGTGTCGAGAGCTGATGCCGACATATTGCGAGACGACCCAGAGGCCAAGTCGCGGTTCCTCGCAACCTTCGACGCCGGGGAGGAGAAGCGGATCATGAGAAAAGTCGACAGACATTTCTTCCTCCTCATCGGTCTCATGTACATGATCAAGTCTGTACGTCGAAATCTCACAGTGGCGATTCTTGCATACAATCGAGACGTATTGACAGAGTGTTGCAGATCGACACCAACAATGCCGCCAATATCAGAGTCCTGCAAGTCGCACAGCCTCGCAATATCATGGTCGAGCTGGGTATGAGTTCGGACGAGTATAACTGGGTTGGGTCCATCTATGGTGTGAGCATGCCTCCTACCCATGTCCTCGTCGTTCGGCAGGCGTTGACTTCCCTTCCAGATCGCGTACATCATATTCGAGGCGCCGAGTAATTTGTTGCTCAAGCGCATGAGTCCTCATCTGTGGCAGTCTCGCATCTTTCTGACGTGGGGAATCATTACTGCCTGCCACGCTGCCGTGAAAACGAGAGACCAGCTTTACGCGGTACGGTTCTTGCTTGGGTGAGTTGCTTTTTCACGGATTCTCTTAGTTCCATCTCAAAGTTGACAAAACGGTGCCAGTATGTTCGAAGCCGGCATGTTTCCGGGAGTGCTGGCTCAACTGTCGAGCTGGTACCGCACCGACGAAATGGGCAGTCCGGTAGCCATATTCTTCGTCTTCAACTCGTTCGCACCCATTGTCGGCTCTCTATTGTGTTACGGCATCAGCTATATGAATGGAATTGGTGGTCTCAGTGCATGGAGATGGGTCTATCTCATCGAGGGTCTCGCCACAATCGTCTTTTCCGTCTTCGTCTTCTGGCTCCTCCCCGACTACCCCAAGTCGCCTCGCAGCAACCGCTGGCTGACGGCTAGGGAGCAAGAGTTCATCGAGGCGAGGTTGCCCGAGAACGCGCCCCTGACGAATGACCCGGTATTTTCCAAGAGTGAGATTGTGGCGGTTCTCAAAAGAGTCCTGATTTGGTCTTTCATGTTGTCGCAGACTTTGGTCAACATTGGGGGCTATGCGTTGACCTGGTTTCTTCCTACGATCATCACAAACCTGGGGTTTGCCGAGCTGCCCAAGAACCAGCTGTTGAATATCCCACCGGCCGTAGCGGCGATCTGTGGAATTCTGTTCTCGGCGTGGTTCATGAACCGGGCCATCATTGTGCGGCCGGCGCTCATCATGTAAGTGAATGCTCGTCGCCACGGATAAGTCGACACTGGCTAATACTCTTGTCAGGATCATAATGATTGGTATGGTGACATGTTTCGTCTTGTTCTTTACAATAAGCAATCGCGTCGGTATATACATCAGTTGTATCCTTGGATCCCTTTTCTACCAGACTTATTTCATCCCCTTTTGGGCGTGGCGGTCAGCGACCATGTCAGGGTCCACGGGTACCGCATTCACCTTGGGATTGCAGAGCGGAATCGCTCAGCTCGGCGGTGTCATTGGCCCGCAGCTGTTCCAGTCCCGATGGGCATACAACGGCTATAAGAACAGCTTCGCCATTGCAGGGTCAACCATCATTGCCGGCTTCGTCAGCAATCTGTGGACGTGGTGGCTCACTCGCAATACCGAATATGACGTGCTACGTGTTCGCCGTAATATGAACAAGGCGCGAAGAAATGGTAGGACGGATTTCCAAGATGACATCAGAGTATTTGAGGAGAGGCGGTTTTACGATGGAATGCACAGGACCAAGGACCAAGTTAGCGAGGACAATTCGGACGTATAACTCATCGATTCGGGTGTGCTCCTACTCAGTTCGATACATCAATCATCTCATAACAAAAACCAAATTTCGTGAAAAACATGGTCTCCGAGTAATGGGGATTTTGATCTCCATAAGATGTAGACCGCAATAACGATATTTCTCCGAATAAGTGGTCCCAGAGATCAATATATATTTATCTCGAAAAAGTTGAGAGATTAATGCTTGATGCCCTTCTCGTGTTGGACCTCGGCCACGAGCGCTGGCTCAACACCTTCCTGCGCAAGCCCCTTGAGATCCTCTTCACCCATCTCACCCTCCCAACCATTCAAGATGAGGTAGGCCCTGAACCTCTCGTCCTCCTCCCTCAGGTCCTCGCCTCTGAGATCGCGAACAAACAGCCTCGTCACCAGGACGCCAGTGATGCCACAGATGGCCGCGATGATAAAGGTCCACCGCTTGCCCAGGTTGTTCTGGATCGGGGTGAAGGCCTCGGTGCCGACGGCCGCACCGACCTTGCCGATGGCGGCCGAGAAGCCATAGCACGTGCCGCGGACGGCGGTGGCGTACGACTCGCTGCTGATGAGACCGAGCATATCGCCCGGCCCCAGGTTGCCGGACGACTGCATGAGGCCGTAGAAGACGACGAAGAGGGGAATGATGTTGGTGATTTGGTCGTAAGCGCAGCCGATGATGAGTCCAAATACGAGGTACCCGCTGAATCCGACCATCATGGTGTTACGCCGGCCGATCTTATTGCACAGGAATGCGCCAATGAAGACTCCCGGAAGAGAGATGGCGCCCAGGAGCAGCTGGTATTCCGCCGTCTTGACAATGTTGGAACCCTTGACGACGCTGGAGATGATGGTTCCCTTGATAACCCAGGTTAGCGACGAGAATATCACAAAGTGACACGAGTCATGGACTAGACAGCAGTACTTACAGAGAAAACACCGTTCGGAAAGGTAATCTATTCTTCGTTAAAATCATTTCTCGTGAATAAAACACTGTGGACAAACTCACAAAATCATAAAGGAACCACGCTCCTGCGGTACCGAGAAGATCTTTCCAGTAGTACTTGAGGACGAGGAGGTAGGGCACCTTCTTCTTGATGGCGCCGCGGCGGTAGAGCTTCGAGTTGAGCATCTTGATACGGAAGTAGAAGATGACGAGCGGGATGATGCAGCCGATACCAAAGCAGACGCGCCAGACGGTCGAGAGGTGGTTGACACCGGCCGCCGAGATGACGATGAGAAAGACGATGACGGCCAGCGGACCGCCAAAAGATAGAGGCAGGTTCGTCACCAGAACGAAGATGGGGCCGCGGTTCTGGAGAGTGCGCTCGTTGGCGGACTCGCTCGCACTCGTGGACGCTGCGGGATACTCACCACCGGCGCCGAAGCCAACGATGCCGCGAGCCACTGTCAGCATCCAGAACATACCGAGAGTAGTTGTGCCGTGGGCGGCCGTGGCGAGGATTCCGCCGAGGATGACCATCAGCGTCGTGAGGACAATGGCGAACTTGCGCCCGAGATAATCGCAGGTGAACCCGACCACGATCTGGCCGAGGACCTCGCCTACCAGCAAAGCGTTTGAGACTTGTGTCTTGACGGCCGAGGTATAGACGTCGGGGTATTTTTGCGTAAATAGAACGTTGAGCATGGTCCTGTAACATTGATGAGTCGATGACGACCAAAGACACACATCACGTCGTATCATTCACTCACATCAAGTTGTTCTGATACCTGCATACTCTCACATTAGCTCGGCGACTTCTGAGAATGGAAAAAGCAGGGTCTCTCAAGAGTACAACTCACCCATCCGAAGCAAGGCCGGCGCCGGCAGCAATTATGGTAAACAGATCAGACAACTTCTGTCGCCTTCCGGATACCTGTGCCGATGGCGCTGCGGGGTCCTTGGAGTCAACCGCCGTCACAGCGTCTGGCGATATGACATCTCCCTGCTTCTCGGCGACATGAGGAGAGGCAGAAGCCTGCTCGATATCGCCGATGCGCTCATCGCTTGCCATCTTTGATGCTCTTCGTACTTGCGGAGGAGGTATGAGAAGTCAAGCAAGTAGCAGATCCGCCGCCGTTGGAGGGTGAGTCTATGGTCGAGTGGTACGCGAGGCACAACGGGCACACAATGTCTCAAGTCGGTCAAGACTCCTCTTCTGCGGTCGTGGCGCACAGATGTATGGCGACACGGGTCGAAGGACTTGTAATTATAAGAACAGGCAACCACGATCGGTTGGTCTCAATGTCCACCCGGCACAAGAAGCGTGCAGATGTCCAAAGTTAAATAGTTTCCAACCTAGGGCGTCTCCGTGGGATTGGGGATCGAGCATCGGGGTACATGCGCACGTGGACGGATACATGAAAATCTAGCATCCAGACCAGGACTATATGCGAGTATGCTGCAACCCATGCAATACACAAAAGGAGCTGCGTTACCGTAGTCGGCAACCCGACCGAGGATGGCTGGGCACTGCTTCTGTCCATGGTTGGGGTAGAAGGGATGACATTGCTTGCTAGGGCAAGAAATGCGAGCAGTTGGTTCACTGTCTCTGGCGCTATCTTTGCTATTGTTGCCTACTCGGAAGTCGTCTTCTTCTTCGGTGCAATTAAAGATTAGAGTCCATATTTTCTTCCATGTTTGATGCTCATAATCCCGGCTGTTGAGCAAACCATGCACCTGGTAAGGCTTCCCAAACTGCTCGCAACGCCTATAAGAAGCAGCACGTGCTCGTCAGCAGCAGTGATAGGCGGTCCCCAGTCTCGTGCAGTCGTAGTGTTGCATCGCCTCCAGACCAGCGAACCAAGATGTCGGGACTGGAATAGATACAATGTTAGGGGTCACACGTGCTGTGAATACTTCACCGAGACATATTTCATTACTCATTTGCTATAACCAGAACAAGATAGTTACCTTCTGCCCTGCCAAGAAGCTTGACGGCGGCGCCACCCAGAAGAGCCGCTCTGCCGACTCCCGACCTGGGCTATCGACTTCTTGATGCATCCATTACCAGGTCCGGGAACCTGGCCCCGCTACCAGGGTATTCCAGTCTAGCCAAACTCCAATAATTCTCGCCAGATCGCCCACGTGCGCGATTGCAGGCGTATTGATACCATCCAAATTCTACACAAAGGATTCGAATGATCGCCACAGCAAGGGGCAAGGCCGCCTATGTCGGTCAAAACTCGGGTCGTCCTGCCGGCATGGCAGAGCCGATCGGATTGCAACGCGCGTCTTGCACGTGTTACCAGGAAAGAGGATGTCAAGATCGTAAAATTCATACATTTTCATGTCATCACGTTGAATGCTGATTCGGCGAAAGTCATGTTTCAAAAACAGCCATCAATTTGCTCTCGATCCTCAATGCCAACCCTTTTGGCAGTATTGCGCGGACGGGGGGTATAACTATTACTAAATAAAACACGAGTTGCCAGGCTCCTGCGGTTGGCTTCATGACGATCGGGGTATCAGAGTGTTTTTGGATGGCTGGTTTGTAAAAATGTCCATGATGTCGTTTCAGCGTGTCATGTCGTGTCGTCTATCTCGTCTCTTTTCTTCTTGGTCTTCTCATCTAGCTCCATTGGCTTGGACCAAAGAATGACCCATCGTCGGGGAGCACCTTGGTCACAGCCGTACCTTCGCTGTCGAGGTTCTGTTGCCAGACGAGATTCCCCCACCAGTCCGGAAAGGTGGCGCCGCTCAGGCCGAGGGCGAGGGCCGAGACCACGATGCACAAGGCCGTGCCGATGTCGAGTGCACCGGACAACACATAGTTGTACCGCGTCCACCAGCCAAAGTATCGCCTCTTGATGACGTAGTTGAAGACCAGACCAACGATGACCCACTGACCAAGGTACCATGTCGTCGCGGGCGGGATCATGCCGGCCGCACCGAAGATGGCCGGGAAGAAGACGTATCGTAGAAAGCTGCGAGGATAGCGCTTGGCCAGGAAGTACTGGACCACGGGCAGACCGGCACCAATGAGCCAGAACCAGTTGACCCACGAGTAGAGCTGTCCGATGCCGAACATCTTGGCCGGTCCCAGCAGACCCCAGATGACCGAGGCGTTGTAGAATGTCTTGGCGTGCGGGCACGTCAAGCCGTTGGGCTGTGTCGAAGTGCAAATGCCCTCGATGTTGCCAAGGAGGAAGTTGTAGACGGCGACCTGGACGATGGAAAGCCAGATGACGGCGAAGAGCTGGGCGGCAAACATGGTTCGGGGTGGGATCTTCATGTAGTGGCCAATCTTGAGATCAGATACTAAATCAGAGGTTAGCAGGTGGTAATACTTTGGCCAGATGTACTAAATGACAAGTACGTACCATAAACGAGACCATTGCAAGCGAGCATGTATCCCCAGCTCTTGAACAGCATCATGGCGACCGGTTTTCCGGGCGTCATGTAACCGACAACCATTTCAGTAATGACGTTCAATCCGGCCTGCTGGTTGGTGACAGCTTGGATCACGCCGACGGGCAGGATGAAGACGACGCCGATCACGACGCAGAGGAGGTAGGCCCACCAGGTCAAGTGAGTCTGCCAGGCTTGCGAGGCGATCATGCCGAATGCAAAGCTGAGAATGAAGACGACAAAGAACCACCATCCGGGAGCCTCCTTGTACTTGCGCATCAGTTTCAGATGCACGTCGCCCTCCTCGAATCGGGCATTGCGAGCACGGGCGAGGATGTCCCGGCCATAGAAGAGGGCAACATGGACGACGGTCGAGGCGAGCGTGGCAAACGACATGCCGTAACTCAGCGAGAAGGCGGGTCCGAGCATCAGAGGGGAGTACTCCTCGTAGGCCTGCTGGTTGAAAGTGTACTCGTCATTCAGAATACGGGTGGTATTGTATGATTGGCCAAAGTGATCAAAGTTGGAGTTGGCACTGATTGGCAGGTACTTCATGAACTCGGGTCCAGCGTACGCCAAGCCGATGCAGCCCAGCATCATGAATAAGATGCCGGCGCCAACGTTCATGATGGCGAAGGCGGGAGTCTGAAGAGGACTCAACAGAAATCCGGTAATGACACTCCAGTCAAACGAGATGGGGACGAGACCTAGGCCGGTCTGACCGCCAAAAACCTGGTTGATAACCACGCTCTCGGGGGCGATCCAGCAGATGAAGGTGAACATCTGTAGGAATGTCGCCATAACCTGGGGGATCCACTCGTAGCAGAAAGTGCAGAGTGCGACGATCAGGAAGAACTTGAAGCGGCCAATCCGCCAGCCATTAGTTGTTGCTGGGTCGGACGGAGAGTGGTCGTGGAGCGAATTCATGACAGTCGTGAAGATGAGGGTGGCCGGCCAGACCATGGCGGCGGGCCAAACCAAGAAGCGGCGAAGAGCGCCAGCCAGTCCGAGGCCCATGGCCTGGGTCGAGACGATCAGCAAGATCTGGAATCCCCATCCGAAGTACTGGTTGTAGTAGATCTCCTGCGCCAATAGAATATCGATGGCGTAGCTGACGGTCGCGCCAGCAGCTGTCATCATCACGATGAGCGTGTGCTCCTTGACGTTGAAAGGTCCGGGGTTGAGTTCTAGGCTGTAGCCAAAGACCTTGAAGGTCTTGCATGGGACGACTGCGTGCCATCCTCGTCCAATCGGGTAGGCGATGAGCTGGACGACGGTGGACGAAATGGTGGTAGGAGAGCGACGTAGGCCGAGCAGGATATTGCAGGCGGCCACGACGGTACAGAGTACAAAACCTATCGTCCAAGCACGAATCGTGCTGACTGGAAGGTCGGAATCATCGGTGGAATGGACCTGATACGGCGTTAGGTCCCCGCGAGTGTGGTCACTGTTTGTCCATGGCTGGTTGTCTACTTACGGCAGCCCGCACCTCTGGGTACGGCGAGTCCTCCACCAAGAGGGCACCCTCAATGGCAGCCTCCTTCTCAATATCTCCAGTCGCAAGGGCATGATCAACATCGTCGAGCTTTTCAATGTCGAGAAAAGGGTCCCATTTGTGAATACGCTTGAACTTCCTCAGGCCGGCTGCCGGGTGGGCCTCGTCTCCGCCGATCTCAATAGCAAATCCGGTAGCGGTTGAGGCAGTCTCGTCGACCGGAGCGGCGCTGCCCTTGCCGCGGAACCCCATGATTTCCGTAATCTATTCCGGGCTGATCGTCGTCGAAGAAGAAGAAGAAATGCTTTCCGAGAAAGAAATGTGAGAATGGCAAGTCCGAAGCCGTGGGTGGGAGAAGCCCGACTCTGTGGGACTAGTCGAATCGAAACAAGTGGTGTGTTGAAAAGAATGTTATTCGCATGTGGCTACCTTCCCACTGCGAATTGCCGTCGTTGCTCGAGTAGAGAAAAGAGAGTGAAGAGAGGCAACAACGAGAATGAATGAATGGCGCTGCCTGGGTGCAAAGTAATTGTGGGAATGGGAGTCCCCAAATATCTTTTTTTTTGCTTTTCTCGGACGCCAGCCGAGACGATGCAGGCCTTCCCTGGAATAAGACGAAAAAAGCTGTGGGGGGAGGAGAGAAGTGAAAGAATGCGGTTCGAGTCTCGACACGACTATGCGACTTGGCGAGAAGAAGGGCCAAAAATATGGGCGTCCAATCCGCTTCGACCCGAATCCCCGACTCACCGGATATAGGCTGCCCAAACGAGTCCAAGATCGTGGCTCTGGTGCGAACTCTAAACTAGGTAGATGTCGAGAATAGGGGGCGGCTTTGCGGAGAACGACTTGCTGTATCTTATTTCCTGTTTGTTCAGCAGAATTGTAGGCTGTCTTTTTCTTGGTTGGTTTGAGAACAACCTGGAAGGCGATGAGAGTCCGGCTTATTGGCCGTCCGAGCTAGGTAGGGGTGGTTTCTCGGCGCAGCGAGAGCAGCAGGATGGAGAGACGGGGCTAGCGTTCGTGACGTCTAGATTGGCAGCCAACCCATGGCAGTTCAGTCGGGTTTGGTATTGAGCCGCCAAGACAGACCAAGAGGCACAGATAGATCTGACGAGTCCCGACTGTGTTGATGTTTGGTGTTTTTATCCTTCTGTTTTCTTAATTTTTCTCGTGGCCACGCAATCGAGAGGAAGAGAAGACGGGCGAAACGTAAGATGGGCGGGGACAGCAGAGAGGCGACGCGAAGCGAAGCGAACAAACAATTTGCGCAATGTGCCAAGGTTGGTCAGGTAAGAGAATTTGAATCGTTGCTTTTGCCCTTCCTTTACTCATTTTAGCGTCACCGAGACCCCACCGCCTGCGCCGGGTCGCTGATGGCGCCGCCCAGGCATGAGACGCTGAGACGCTGGTTACTGAGCTGGCCCAGGCTTGCAAAACATAATCCGCATGTCCAACGGGCGGGCTGTGGGCTGAAGCTCTCCCAGGCTGCCAGGATCCCCTTGGTGCCGAGGTCAGAGGTGGATACTGTACGAGTTACTCGACTGAAAAGTGCTGACACTGCTGAGTGGCATTTCCTTGGTGTACAGATTATCTCCACCAGACAGCAGACGGTCGAGCTGCTTTCCACGATCGGTCGCAGACGCCGAGGGAGGGCCCAGCTTTATTATTAGGTAGCTCGGATATGTAACGAGAGGATAAGTTTGATGATGATAACAAGTTTCGAGTGTCTTTCTCCGTTCCTCATCACCACAGTAGATGTTAGCAGACGACTACGTAGGAATATCACAAAGGCACGGAGGGTGATGTGGTAGCACGGCGACGATTCGGGACTCGTCACCAGCAACGTTGTTCTTGAATCGCTTGCGTGTCCCAAGGTCAAAGGCCAAAGAAAACTGGGCATCTTGCCAACTGGAGTCTGGAGCCCCCGATCAAGCCAATCGAAGATCTCCCTTCCATGATATCGTAGCGCAACAGACTTGCAACCGGATCATTGCTAGGTCGTATTCCCGTACGATGATCACTGTGCAGCAATCGCTCGCCTGTCGCTCACGAGATCGATTGCGATATCTATCTGTCGGCAGACGGCTCAGGTCGATGTTCTGACAAGTCGTGATCCTCATTGGCCACCTGGAGCTGGTGGCTGCCGTCAAATGAGCCCGAGCCTCGAGGGTCATTATGGTGGACATTCCAAGACCAGAAGCCAAGGACAGGAGAGTGTTGGCGATATTGCCGTGGCCATGCAGGACGTGATCACGAGGAAGACGTGCCGCGTTCCCTTGGGCGGAAACCTGCAAGCCAAGCCGCCCATACGGACGAGACGGAGGTAGTCTGCGTCGATGAGGGCAGATTTGAATGGCGATAATGTCAGCAAGTCTTGTCCAGCTTGCACTGCGCTAGTCGGGCGGCTCAGGTGAAGAAAGAAGCTCCCGCTCCAGTCACACAGTCCAGCTTATCAGTCCGGTCCGTGTCGACTGTCGAGTGAGCATTTCGAAGTAAATCTGGCCGACGCGAAAGCAATGACGATGGAAGATTTCAACGTGGCGCGCTGGGAGTTGTTGTCGTTGTCGTCGTCGTTCTTTTATCCCCGTAAATGCGGCTCTTTTGGCCGGCGAGTTTCCGTGCCTCCATCGGACATTTTTACCTTGACTTGAGTTGCTGCTTATGCAGGTACAGTGTTGGTTAGCGAGCCGGCAAAGCCTCTTCGAGCAGTTGAGTCCGTCGAGGCAGAGGAGGAATCCTGCTTTGGGAATGTCTTCCTTGGGGGGAGCTCACTGATCAAGCCTAGCCTGGAGAGCTGCCAGCGCGCCAAGCTCGACCCCTGGGCCGCCCAGGGATTTAGGTGCGACAGCGTCCCAGTTTCTCGGATTTCCAGCGGGGTCTAGTGCCACAGTAGCTGGGGTGGGATCGGAGCGGGGCCTTGGGTGGGAAATCAAAGGCCGTTTTCCGTGAAGGAGGCACGCTGCTGAGATGTGCAATTTCATTCGCAGGCAGAGAATGAAGGAAAGCTTTCATCTGATGATGGGCGTACCTGAGGAAGATGAGAGAGAGATATCAAAACATAACGACAGCGCTCGCCGCTTCACATTGCCCAGCCAATCGACAGATATCCCGTTTCTCCCGTCTGTGATAGGAAGCTGACAATCTATCCTAATCACTAATCCGAATAGCCCGTGATCGAGACTACGAGCCGCCAAGCTTTGATCGAGTCAGAAAGCGGACCATAGGGGGTCAGAGCTCGGACATCCGGTTCGCCTCTGCTGCTCTCGCTCTCGTCCTGTCCATGGCGTTTGCTGTCATGTCTCTGCCGATCAGGTCCGAGCAATCACCTCGCCGTTATTTCCAACTTGGAACTTCCGTTGCTCGCACTGCCAACAACACAGGCCTGCGTACCCTGGCAACTGGCCACATTGGATGATCGACAGTCATCCCGTGCCCGTGATGCTTTCGCCCACACCCCTAGCCCGCCACTACTAGCCCTACGGCTGTTGATCTTACGGGATCAGAGTCTGGTGCAACTGGCCTGGCCCAACGGCGATCATCGTCAATGTCGCTGGCGGTCGCCGTGGTCTACGAAGACGAATCTAGTCTTGGCGAGCCCGAGCGTAGTGTTGCTATTCTTGTACGAAAGACGCAAGGCCCAAAGTGACGTTTTGTTCCAAGGTTTGAATACCAGGAGACGTTGTTCCATTGACCAAAGCAGCCTATTACACTTGGATCGCTGCTGTATATTCATCGTGCTTGGCTTTTGTGGGCAGCTTGCTCATTGGTACGATGGGCCTCTACCACGTGCGATCATAGTTGCCGGCTATTTGGATTCTGGTAATGTATGGCCAGTCAAGAGTTCATAATACCACTTCTCATTAGCCGAACAATATCGACGGCTAATAGGTATGTATGACGTTCATGTCAGAAAGAGGATGGGTTGCCTTCTTGCAGCTACGGCGCAGGAGAGGTTTTATACTACCTGGCCCTCAGAAAATATCGAATCAGTGGCATCATTCTTCTCGTCACGATCTTCTGCTGTGTCTTGACGCCATCATGAGGATCCCACAGCTTCTGTCTTTTCTTTTCCTGGGCCGTCTGGCCTTGTCGGCCCTCGCGGTGGATGGAATTACATGCACGGTAACGCCCCTTGGGTCAGGGACTGGCGGCAAAGACCCGGACGACACGCCGCAGATCTTGGATGCCTTCAAGAAGTGTGGCAAGAACGGGCGCGTCGTGCTGACCGAGGGTCTCTTCCACATCGGCCAGGTCATGAAGACGACCGACTTCTCCAACGTGACCATTGAGATCCACGGCACGCTCAAGTGGTCGTCGGACATAGCGTACTGGCTGCGCAGCAGCATTTCGGTGACGTACGCCGGCCGCAGCACGGCGTGGATGGTCGGCGGCACCGACATTACCATGCTGGGCTTCGGTCGTGCGCTGTTCGATGGTAATGGTCAACTGTGGTACGATCAGAACAAGGGCGGGAGCAATCAGAACGGGCGGCCCATCTCGCTGACGCTGTGGAACGCGCGCAACGTGCTCGTCGACGGTATCACCTGGCGTCAGTCCCAATTCTGGCACACGTTTGTCGCGCACAGCCAGAACGTCACCATGACCAACCTCGACATGAATGCCACCAGCAACAGCCAGTGGTCTACGGTCAACACGGACGGCATCGATACGTGGAACTCCAAGGACGTCACGATTGCAAACTGGACCGTGACTTGCGGCGATGTATGTCAAGACCAGATGTGATCATGGTGAGAAATCGGCCATGCGGTGCTAATTTTGTATGACTTAATAGGACTGCATCTCCATGAAGGGTAACAGCACAAACATATCCGTGTCCAACGTGACATGCCACGAGTCCGGGTGCGCGTGTATCGGGTCCGTGGGCTCTCAGGCGTCCCAGCCCGACTATGTCGAGAACGTCTATTTCGACAACATTACTTGCGTACACTCGTCCAACGCGGCGTGGATCAAGACGTACAGCGGCACGGGCCATGTGCGCAACATCACCTTTGCCAACTTCCACATCAGCCAGGTCGACCAGCCCATCTACGTGACCCCGTGCATCTACAGCGCCCAGGGCTGCGACACGAGCCGCCTCGGCATCAGCGATGTGCGCTGGGTCAACATCACCGGGACAAGCCGCTACAACGTCGCGGCGGGGATACACTGCAGCGCGGCTACGCCTTGCAAGGGCTTCAGCATGGAGAATGTAAACATCACGCCGGCCGCTGGGGGATCGGCCAAGTGGCTCTGTTCCAACATCGATGGACAGGCTTCTTCCGGGATTCCATGTACAGGAACTTGCCCGGCGAACTGGCCGCAGCAGCTCAAGGGGAACAAGTGAGTATCAAGACTCGGGGGATTTTCAAACAGATACCAATTGTCACGTCAGCTTATTTTTGCAACGGTCATTGCTGGCAAGACGGTATGCTAGCAAACTGTGGCAGGAACGACTGGATACCTATATGATGTATTATATCTGTCATATTGTAGCGAGTGATTGCGTTTATAGCAAGTCAACCTAGAGTACAAACGAAATTGCCGAGCCCCAAAGCCCAAGTCCCGACTCCCAGTACTCCTGACCCTCCTGTAAGGAATACCAAGAAAGGCTGAAGCTCAGAGTTTCCATCCCAAATAGCAACCTAAGCAAGACATTTGGCCCATACAACTACGCATCTTCAAGATCTTCAAGAGACGCCGCTTAAGTCTACGAGGATGCTGGACTTTTAGTCATCTTGCGTGCGGTGAAGCACAACCGGAGTGGAGATAGAGTGACAACAAAGGTGTCAAGAAAGTCCTTGTCAAACGCCTCGCCATCCTCACCGGGTGCAAAGGAGACGTCAAAATGCATCAAGATGAGTGAAAGTGCCGTGCGGACAGAAAGTCTGGCCACGCTTTTTCCGGGGCAGGCATAGGCACCTGAGACATGTCAGCTCTCTCGCATGGTCAACTTGAGGTCAGGTCAAACACTTACCGAGGAGGAACGGGAGATACGGAGACCCATCTGTGCCCATCTCTTCACGCCGGTCGCCCCACCTCTCCGGTATGAACTCATCTGCCTGCTTCCAGTAACGAGGATCGCGGTGGATTTGCCCTGTAGGCACGAGAACGTTGACACCACCCGGGATATGAACCTCGTCGATCTGTAAGCCATTCTTCGGGGTCTCGCGTGGTCCGGCCAGCATCAACGGAGCTTTCACGCGCAGTGCCTCGGAAATAAAGTCGTCTAGATATTTGACAGACTTCACTTTCTCGAAAGTCCAACCATTCGGCCCTTCAGGTATGGCGGCATCCAGAAGCGCTTGTAGCTTTTTCTGCTCGCGAGGATGTTTGACGAGAAGGAACAGGCAGTGGGACAGGGTCGTCGCCGTGGTATCACTTGGCAAACCATATTAGTAAGCATATTGTGAGCCATAAAAGAGAGTCTCAATCACCTTCCAGCCAGGAGAATAAGCCGAGCATCATCGTCGATTGCCTGCGGGGACGGTGCAGCTGATACATCCTTCTCCTGGACGGCCTTGAGAAGCCAAGAGGCTATGTCGACAGGATGCTGTTCCTTGTCCAAGTTCTGATCGCAACTGGTTAGCTTACTACTTTCACTAAAGTATAGGATATGTCAACCTTTTGTTTGGTGCGTATCTCGTTTGCGCAAAAGCCGAATATTTCCGAGTACGCCGCGGCGGCTCCGGGAATGGAGCTCATCAAGTAGAGTAACCAAGGGACAGTCTGAAAGATGCCCAATATCTTGATGTGAGAGTGGATTGGTCGAATGGCCGAATGCTCTTGACCGGTATTCAATTGGCCAAAGTCCTTGCTGAATCCGAGCTCGCCCATGAGATCAAAACCGAAGAATCCAGACCAAGCCGTTATGTTCAAGCCTGTCTCCCCACGTTGCTGTAATTGGGATATAAGAGCATCAACCCGAGATTTGATTCGGGACTCATAAGAGGCAAGAGCTGTGTAACTTAGCGTATATTTATCGCTTATTTTCAATGGCAATCTTACCTTTCACGGACATGCTCTTCTCCCAAGCTTTGCGACGCAATCGGTGACTTTCATGATCGCGGGTCATATGCGTTGACGATGTGGTAGGATCGTTGCCAGTCTGGCCATACCAAGTTGACTTGCGGCACTGACTCTTTGGGCCGTAGATCAAGTCCACCGCAGGTTTCCGTAGAATAGTAATTTCTCGAGGACCTGACAGTATTCAAGTGAGTCAGCAAGCAGCGCCCCATCGACTCATACAACAAGTAAAGAGTGAAAATTACCGGTTCGCACAAAGTCTCCGTATTTCGAGTGCATCTTCTGTAACTCCTTGTAGTATTGCACATCCTTCATTGACAGATAGGTCGCATAAAAGCGACTAACGCGAGCACCGACCGGACCAGGAAATTTCCTACACCTATGAAAGGCGAGACGATACAAGGCGATGCTCAGGAGCAGGACAGCCTGGAAAGTCGTTGTGATTACGGCGGACTTGGCGACTGCAGATATCAGATTGTAATGGCCGTATTGTACGAAGAGTACCAGTAGTATTGGCCATGAGACGCAGCATGCCGCCAGGAAATGAAACATATAATCTTCAAACTCGATGCCCTGAATCGCTAGATGGAAGCTGAGTGCAAGCAAGGCGGACACCGCGGCCGAGTGACTCAGACCTGCTCGGGCGACATCATACAACATACTGGCCCAGTCAGACATGATGGCTAGGCTGGTCAGGAGAATATCGTCGTTTGTGTCAAGACAATTTGCAGCAGCGCCAGAATTCAATTGTTGTTGGGAATATGCTAAAAGAGAATTTGAGAGTCATCTCGTCTCACCTGGCCTTGGATTCTATTCATGCACCTAGGTACCCATTCGGAGAAGAACTCCTCCCTTGCCAAGGTTCTTGCACGGATCGGATCCCTCACGCATCTGCCCCCGCACAGAACGTAAGCACTCATTGGACCGAACTGCACCCACGATCGCAGATAATAGCTCTCCTTGCTGTTTAACTCTGATAAGCGCCAGGCATCCCAGACTAACGCTGAGACAGCCAGCAAAGCAAATGGCAAACATCATCGTGGACTATTTTGAAGACCGGATGGTGCACTTCTATGAAGCCAGTGGGTCGCAAATCGCCGTATGGAGACAACCAGTATTATACAGTATACTATTATCAAGACACTATAACGTGTGGATAGGTCCCACAGCTCTTGGCAAAGCCACTTTGAAGGCTATACTCCGTATAGCGCTGATTGAACTCATAATACAGACTGTGTTCCTTCTGGATGCATTTACCGCGGACCATCAATCAGAGGTCCTTTGTTTCTAGTCCCTGACCAGAGTGAGATGCAGGTGGTGTAATCGACTTCTATACTTGCTACGAAATACAATATGCCATTATATTCCACTTGTAGAAAGTTCTCCATGCTCATTTATGCGTCCGGGATCCTGATACTGAATACAATGATCAAGACGAGACCGAGGAGCGCAGCCGCAAGCCCAAACGGCAGACCTAGCCACTCCTCTCCTAGGGACATGCCGTACCGGAGCGCCCAGGCCATACCGGGCGCCGCAATCAAGCTGCCGATCCCCTCCATGGCGGAGATGAGGGCGTACAGGCGACCAATGTCGCTGCTCGAGCCATCCTCGTCCAGCTTCTCGACCAGAGATGTGACCAAGCTACGTATCGTGGGCGAGAATCCGGATCCAAATGTGAACAGAACGACGCCTATACGGAAATTGGGTCAGTCGTTATGGATAATCGGGGAAGCCTTTCATCGTCATTTGACTTACCAATGATCATGACGGCCGGCGTGGCAGACAGCGCTAGGACAACCGCACCCAGTACCGAGAGAACTATGCTGCCTTTGGCAAGCAGCAGGTCTTTCGCAGCAGCTGCGTACCTTGACAGCACAAACGTGGCGACAGCAGGGAGAATGGCCATGTAGAGAGCCAAGTTCACCGCTGCTTGCACGGACATGAGAAGTCCAGCCTGTGTAGACGGACAGACGTGAGTATGGCTAGGACGAACTCTGATGAGCAAGATTCATGTGGGAGCATACCTGAGCTAGAGACCAATCGTATCGCTTGGATACATACTGATATATCACATTCGAAGACTGGCGGCCGATCTTGGATATCAGAAACGTGAAGACCAGGGACCAGATGGAGGCATGCCGTGTGACAAAGCTGAATGCGTTGATGTGGCCGCGTATCCAATGTCCACACTTTTCGGTAAAATTTTGTTTTTGGGTCATGGTTCCGCCGGGCTCTTCGGCCGAAGAGCTGTCCATCTCGGGACCATCCTCTTCCAGGGTCGAGATTGGAAGTGTTTCTGGCACGAAGAGGATTGCTAGGAGGGTGGCGAACACTGAGATACCCAGCGACAGTAGTAATGGAATCCATACATCTTTGGCCATCAGGGCGGCGACGATGGGAGGAACGACCAAGTCGGCGATCAAAGTAGGGCAGAAGCGGTACAGAAACACGGTGGCTCTATACATCGGGGTATTGATAGTCAGTCGACCCATCGTATGGCACCTCCTGGTCTTGGTATTGAGAATCCCACGGAAACATACCTCAGCTTGGGCGGCACAACATCAACCACGACGGCAGTTAGAAGCGTTGTTGCGGTAGTCGGCCCTCCACCGAAAAGGTAGAAAAGCGACGAGAGCAAGACATAGTGCAGGGGTAGACCCAGGGCAACCTAGATTGATAAACGACGGATGAGCATGGCTTCCATTTGGGAAGTACGGAGGCCCCTTTAGGAGAACATACAACGAATTCAATCCAGGCATAAGCAAGAGTAAAGCCGACCAAGCCCAGGGTCATTATCCACTTCCGACCATACTTGTCTGCCAGGTAGCCGAATGGTATAGGCAGGAGAATAGCCGGAATGCTGTCGATAAAAGACTGCCAGCCCAGAAGGGTCGCGAGCTCTTCCTGAACGGGGACGACCTTGCACAGTCGCTCGGGAACGTTGCCGTCAGGACCCACGAGCGAAGGATCCGCCCGAGAGAAGAACTCGGCGCAGATGACGGACTCGTAGAGGCGAATCCTGGGCGCTGTAAACATGGACTCGCTAAAGTCCGAGATGATGGCGATGCTCAGGACCAGCCCGATGACATGAGTCCATGGCCACGAGCAGCGCGAGCGGTGTGTCGGCGAGTCTTCTGCTGCGGCTGCTTGCGCTTCATGTATCTCAGTCTGGCCCGCGGACGGTGAGAGCAGAGGTCGCGTCTCATGCGCGTCCCCACGCTCTTCTGCACTCCTCTGTACCATCTGTGATATTATTAAACCACACCCAGAGGAGTTTTGTGTTGAAATGGATGGACCAAAGAGCACAAATATCCAAGTATAATTGAACGAAGTTGTATTCAGAGAAGCCAAGGCTGGTAATTAATTCAAAGTCGGAATTTGTAGCTTAGATATTTCATCATGTTGGCGCAAGCGAGCGGCACAAGAATTTAGTTAGCTGCCTACTACGCACGCAATCTTCGGAGATCTTGAAACACATGTCCGAGTGGCTTTGAAATATTCAGAGACCCCAAGAGATTGAGAATCGGAATGCAATTGCATGTATTTTACCCATCGCATACACCCTTTCAACCTTTAATGAAACTCCTCTCATTCCGAGAAGCCAGTGTATTGGGACTACAATTTGACTAGGCTGATGTCATTTCTGTCATGCTCTGCCGCCGGCATACTTCGTCCCGTCTGACGGCCACGGCCGGAGTCCGGAGTAGAAATCACATTTGAACTCCGCGTCCGAATCTTCAACAGAGAATGCCGACTGGCTTTGTCAGGCTGTTCGAAGGAACGAGTTCGTTGCTGCTATACCATTATATATCTATCTATGGTAGAAAAAACACAGCAGTAATCAGAATGCCACGGAATATCAAATCAAATAGAAACGGCAGCGAACTGATAGCTTGATAGCAAGAAGTACACATTAGAAACACCTATGAGTACACTGAGTCGATAAGAGTTCAAACGTGGCTGAATGTGTGCCCCTTTCATAACGCCTTGACAATGCTACGCTCATTTATGGATATCTCATACTACAGCTCCTCCTTGAAGAATTTCTCTTCACTGCCCTTATCGTCGCCACTTTGGCCATCGTCATCCTTTCCACTTTGACGCTTCTCGCCCTTTTCGCCTTGCTCATTGCCTTGCTCGTCACTATTTTGGTCCGCGCCCTCTGTATCAATTACACCGCGGATCTCGCGGCCATTGTTGCCGCCCTCGTCAACGACTTCCAGCTTCCATCCATTCTCGCCGGCGAGTTCTTGAAGCTGCTTTCTAAGCTCCTCAACAAGCTCTGGGTCAAGATCGAGCTTCTCTAGTTCCTCGTCGCTCAGGACCTCCAGCTTGCCTTCCTCGTCTGTGTTGCCCACGGCAATGATCTCGACTATGGGCTCCTTGTGGAAGCTTCTGGGCGCCTTGAGCTGCGGCGCTTCTTTCCCCTCTTCGACTTGGCCGAGAACCTGCCGCCCGCCCAGGACAACACCGCCAATGGTGACGGGTGCCTTCTCGGCATCCTTGATCTGCTGACCGAAAATGGCGGCCTGGGCTTCGAGGGTCTTCCGGGCGTGCCAGTCAGCCTGTTGTGCCTCCGAGACTATCGTGCGACAGCTGATGGTGTTTGCGCGCGAGGGCGCAGGCGGTCGGAAGGCCACGTCGGAGCACAGCCGGGGCGTGTTGACGAGCATCAAGTAGGAGCATGTCGTGATCTCCTTAATCCAGCCAATGCGGTCCTGAGTGCTGCCGGGGCTGCAATGGTACTGTATCTCAATGGTACGGGGACGGTTTGTCAGGTCGCATAGCGTCCCATCCTCCATGCGCTGGACGAGGTAGCGCTGGTCGCCCTTGACCTGCAAGTCCGTGTTTGGAGGCGCACTCGTGGGCTTGGCGGCATCCTTGTTTGCTGCGGCTGGCGTGGTCGTCTTGCTGTTGCGTCCCCGCCGGCTCGTTGTCGATGACGGGTCTTGTACCCTGCCGAGTACGTATTCCTGACTGTTTGGGTCTCGTTGGGGCGGTCCGCCCTTGGAAGGCGCCGCGTGGAATTGCACCACATCGTGACCGTAGCAAAAGCTGTAGCTCCACCACCCAGATACGTAGTACAGACATGAGCCGTCCAGGCCGTTGACGAGCTCCCAGCCATGGGTCGACGCCCTCGCGAGCTCACGTGCCTCCTCGGCCTTGGCCAGCTCCGTCTCGGTCTTGTTCTGGGTCGGCGGAGTCTCTATGACGGGAATGGCACAGAGATATCTCGTGTCATGCATGGTCATGACTTCGTACGTCTCGGTGGTCTCGAGACCCTCGCTGTCGTCGCTGGTGCCACCTGCGATCGGCTTTGCTGGCTCTATGTCCTTCTCGTCGGCGCTGCCATGATTGCTCGGGTCAAGTAGCGCCTTCGCTTCGTGCTCGGATATGTACGCATCTGACAGGACGACCTCGAACTAGAAAGCCCTTGTCAGCTGGTTTGCTCATCTGCATGCCTGCCTGAATGCGCCTCTCTCGGGTAAGAGCACCTGAAGGAAGGCTTGAAGAAGTGGTCGACGTACCTGGGGGAACGCCAGCAAGTCGTGGTGGATGCTGAAGCCGTGGCGGGAGGCAGCGCACAACTGCGCTGCGGCAAACAATGTACTGATTCGGCGCATGATGCCGGGCGCAAAGGATGTGATTGCCTTTACATGTGGGAGAATAGGATCTGAGATGAAGACAGAGCTGATGCCAGCTAGGTGCCTTCAGTGACCTTGATTGGCTTCTAGACGCTATTGCAGTCTGTCATTACCGACGTAGGATCGCGATAGCTAAAGGTCAAGGTGGCTTCAAATGGTGGGGCCCGGGCGCGAATCCCGGCGCCGTTTCCTTTCCTCTCCCCTAAGACCCCCAAAAGAGACCCCCGACCCGACCTGACGCACCGCGTCCTCAGCTGCCTGCATTGCATACAGCCAAACCACCTGCACATCAATGCGCATAAACTGAGTAAGCAGTCATAGTTCACCACTACATACCGGCATACAGATGCTGATCTGCACGCTTTCTATCACTTTATGATATGTTCTCTTCGGCAGGTCCGGTATGAGTGATAGGTCACACCCACTATGTCTGTTCGCGATGCCATGTCGGATTGACAAATGTACTAATCTCCTGGGGCAGTGTGTTGCATATCCTATCCAAATCCGAGTGGTGCATTCATCGCTTTTAGAAGTGAAGTCTATCATGTGTTCGTCCGAGTCAGCGACTATAGTGATACTGGCACAATATACCCACCTCGAAGGCATCATTTGTTGCTTATCTTGTGATTACTATGACCACAGGAGTCAACCCGTGTTTCGAATCCAAAGTCATTGCACTTCGCCAGCAGATCGACAGTCTCACCCGGCAAGCGGATATCGTGACTCTTGTTGGACATCCAACTCGTCCTGTCGGTCATGCAAATACCCTCGGCGCTGGGAGATGCTTCCGCGCTGCTACATACCTACACATGCTTCACTCATCGGTCGGAAATAAAATACTCGTTTTGTTTGTAGTCATTTCATGCTCACCATGGAGCTGGTGAACTACCCAAAATGCCTCGGTCAGGAAAACTAGTGAGTATGCGGCTAAAGGCAAACCCATCATGAATCCGAACAAGTGTTAGATTTTGCGAGAGTGCCATGAGTTACCCAGTTTTGTCGACTTGTAACCAGGACTTCTGTCTTCCAAGAAGGTGAAGGAAGTGACAAGACCCAATCAGAACAGCAGTTGGCGCTTACTACAAGAAGTCCGGAGAACAACAAGTTCATAGCCAAGTATCGAGTATACTGTCGCCGTTAGTAAACTGTCTATCAGCAGTACCTAGCTATTTTCTTGCTCGCGCCTTGTGCTTGGCATCTGTTCCCATCTTGGTACTTTTGTGGTTGTTATCAAATGGGTGCCCTATATGTCATATATCAAGCAATACATTTACTAAAGTTGGTATTGTGGTCTCATGTCCTCATGGGCAGATAGGCGCCGCTCTGCCGAGAGTCAAGCCCAAAACAGCTCACATGGCCTGCCCCTGGCGTGATGGCTCGAGGTTAAAATAGACTTCCAACACTGCGGCTCGTGTTGATCGCGGGTATCTAGGTATGTAGATGGCAGTAGAGCGTTGCAGCGATCGATCCTGACGGGATGATGTGTAGTTCTCTCATCAATCGCTCCTGGGGATTAGGAAAAAAAAAATCTACTGGCTCGTGAAAAGTACCGTGATATTTACGCGTTTGGTACCGCTTCTCGACGCTGTGTCGAAACTATCTTTGAGAGGGACACGTCGGAATATGTAAAGAACTTGGTACACATCGCACAACGGGTTGCTTTTCGAAGATGAAACAAAGCCCTTCACGCATCCCGCTGCCGTTATACGTCTGCAGGGTCCAAACAGTATACGGCGCTTCGAGCCGCAAAATCTCGTAGACGTATGTAGACCACTGCAGAACGGCCCAGGCATGCAGGAGCTCTGTCCACGATCAGTTCTTTTGCAGCGGTAAGGCGCGTGTGACAGCGTCAAGCAGGACGGCGGACGGGCGTTCTTGGAAGTTAAGGATCAAGCTTCCACCATTCGAGCGTCACACAATTGAAAGGTCACACAAAAGGATATCTGTCGTATCTGTCAAAGCACGAATGGCAACCCATGTCACGATCAGTACACCGTACAGCGGGAAGAAATGTCTTGGTTTCGAAGAAAAGAAACCAAGAAAAGATGGCTTCCCGCCCGAGTCGATACGACCGATGGACATAGATAGAGTGCGCACCGACTGCAGGGAGCAATCAGTCACATTCTCTGGATCTTGCAGCGCCCCCGGGAAGCCAATCGGCGGATTTTCCTTGAATTTCCCAGGGATGCTGTACCTCCACTCCGTAGGGAAGGCCGGGACGTTTGATATCCACTCTCGTCCGGAGTAGATGAAGTGGGCTTGCGCCGCGGCCGCCATGGACTCTCTCATGGCGGCGCCATCTTTTCCCCTCTTGGACTCCCCTTTCCCTCCATGAGAACGCGAAGAAGCGCGAAGAACGTTTTCTTTCTCCTTCTTCTTGTGCCACTGCGTGCCGCAAAGTGACAAGCTTGGTCCGTGACACCATTTGACAGCGGACCGCAGTCAAAAGCAGTATAGTACTTTTGGCCACAATATCTGTCAAACGGCGGACTATGCTACTCTAGAGAGGAGATAGAAGAGGCCCCCAAACCTCCAAGTCCAGTAGGTTAGTCAAGTACGTAGATAGGTAGTTTAGTGTAGGTGAGGTAGGTGAAAAAAAAGCAACGCGTAAAGTGCAAGATCGTCGTTGAGAATCGTACGAGATTTCTCCGCGCTTGCTGGGCTAAGTCAGTACTATGCTATATCCTGCTTGTTTTTCTCCTCTCACAGGCAGCCACTACTGTAACTACCTGACCGTGTTGATGGTGTAATTCGCAGTCCATTGGCCATTGGAAATCAAAACTCTCTTCTCAGGTAGATCCATTTTTTCGGATGGAGTCCAACCAGGGAGGAGGGAGGGAAAAAAAGCAACGAAAAAAACAGAGTTTGCAGATCGCTATCCGTATCGGGGTAGGGATTTCCACTGTCTGCGAACGATATTCTAATCAACTGGCAAGTTTCCTGGAGAATCCCAGTCTGCGGCATAGAGACGTCAGACTACGGATTGGCAATGGTGACATCAAACTCGTCTAGAGCGGAGACTTGTTCATAATCACGAGGACCGAAGTTCTTGTCGGTCTAGACTCACGAGTCGGACGATCCGTTGAGTATGATTCAGTCAAGTCATTCTTTGCCAACACTCCATGACGAAAGCGCGAATATCAATCAGCAATCTTTGAGGGGAAGTCTTTGGCGGAAGATGATGGATCCCGGTTCCAGCATATGGTCCAGCGTTGCAGCCCGGAGGAAATGTTGCAATATACTACAGGAGATTGGACGGCGGCTGTGTTTACAATTTCCTGTCCACCTAAAAATACACACAAAAGTCAAGACGACCAGGACGGACGTTGAGTATGTCGTCTTTCCAGGGCAGAGCTAAACATGAGTATAATGATTTCGAGGCGTACGCGTACACCTATACTCACCTCCACAGCCACATGGCAATTTGAAGTTTAAGATTTGGTCCTCGAGCCTATGGAGAGATGAAGCGAGAGCCTTGAGGTGTTGAGATGCACAGCCGAGACGCGATTCTAGTTTGGCGTTGGTGTGCAAGATGGAGACTGACCGACTACCTGCTACCAGATGCCTTTTTGCAAACCACCGTGATACATGGCGCACACCGAGCGAACCTGGAGGACCCCTGGATGTGGTTTAGCAGACACCTGGCACGTAGGGCAGATCGAAAAAAAAGGCCACCCCGGAATCGCAGCGCGAATTTGATTAGGGAACGACTGAAAATCACAAAGATGCGATGAAACGAGGGGAATGGAAATTTCCGATCGGTGTGTCGTCGGTGGGCGGCTCTGATCTCGAGAGGGTAGAGCACGCGTCGGTCAGCGTCCAACCCGGCATCTGGTGATTGACCCTGATGGAAACGCGCCAAGTACCTGATTTTCTGCGAGGGATCCTGGCTTCGCATCCGGAAGCCACGGAAAGGCGAGGTCCTGGTTTGCCCGGCTGGGCTGGGGGGCAACAGTCGACTCTGCAGCCGGAGACATAATAATCTGGAGTATACGGGGACTGCCTGGGAAGCGGACTGGACAGGATTTCCCGGTCGGCACTGGGCAGCGTTGCACAAAAGCACGGATGCCCGTTTGGGTATCGGACACGATGGTCCTCTGTTGGCAGGTTGGCTGGTGGCATGGCCAGTCAGCGCTGCTCATTCATACACTGGCAAGATCGAATCAGGTCGGGGTTTTTGTTGCCTGTTGCGCACGTACTATGTAGCATGGGGGTGTGTGAACCCTTGTTGAAGCTCGTATAGTGCAGAACGTATGTGGCTTTCAAGGTTTTCCCGATTCAGCTAGCTGTGGACTATACTCTATCACCGTGTGCTGTTCGCGACAGAATACACCAGTCAGTGACCCAAAGTTGAGAGAAAACGTAGTAGAAAAAGGATGCCTGACATCTCTTTCTGCGTAGATCTCGTTTGATCTCGTTTTGTTTTTATTCATTTATTCGAATCTTACATTGTTTTCGTCTACTTCAGTCTATCCTTTGGGTTCTCTCCATCTTTGGGCTCTCTGCACTACTGGCCTAGCAGGGATGGATGACCATTTGAATGCCGACAAGCGATCGCCTCACTTTGAGGACGTGTCGAAAGCCAATGGCTGACACACCATGCCGAGCATAGCCCGGTGCCAACTCAGATGGCCAGTCCTACCAGTCAGTCGGCCAGTCAGTCGCAGGCAGGGCCAACGCTGTCACCCACAGTGTGCTACTGCAAAGACATAATCTCCTTTCTCTTATGCTGCCATGCACACCCTCGCTTTATAACCGACTGACTACCGCAACAATTACTGGTCAGTCATTCTGCCTTGGCCCGCGCTCGCTAGAGGGCAGATGTGCCGAGCCCATTTCTGGCATAATCCGACAAGATTGGCTACTTTTGCCGCGTTACTGTTGCTGATCATACGCCATGACAGCTGGCTAGTCTGCAAAAGATCTACTAAGTTTGGCCCACCTTCTCGGCAGGCCACCGTGACCACCTGCCAAACGGTCAGCCCAATCCTCACCCTTCCATTCCATGCCATTCTACATAGCAGACAGTATCTGGACTCCAAAGTGCCCGACTGGTGGTCAGTGACCATGCCTTGATGAGACACTCGATGGACATGATGATGAGAGAGGCTGATGGGGAGCACGTGCGTTTGTTTCCTTGAGGCTGTTTGCCCTCGATCTGATAGCGTCGATTCCCCCGTCATTCATGCCGACTGGCCGTCCACTCTTTTCGTTTGAACCATTGAACTATGAGGGAGCGCCAGCCTCCAGGCCCATACTTGATGGAAACAAGAGTCCGGGGTACCTCTTGGCTCTTGGCTCGCAACGAATGAGCATACCGGTTAGGACTCAGGCACTGCTCCAGCTGGTGAGTTTGATTATGTGCATATGCAAGAGCCGAGAAGCCAACCATTGACAATGAATTGTAATAATGCCACCATCCACTCAGGTGATCGCCCAGGTTAGCCGATTCGATGCCAACATGAGGTTCTCTAATTCTGGAAAGTCGGTATGTATCAATGGGAGCCGTTTTGGACGACTAAACACTAGCTCTAACGGCTGTCGATGCTTTACAAGTTGCATCATCGTCATTGTTTCCCATTCGGATGGTCCAAGGGTTCTGGGTGAACGGTCAAGGACGGCAAATTAAGCAACCTATAAACAAACCTGACTACCTGGAACTAGTTAGCTCACGAGTATCCGTAGAGTACAGTAAATGCTGTTGGATGGTGTATGGGAAACTAATAACAGCTGGCTTGCAGCTTAGCAGGGCAGAAACGGAAGTTCCGCCAGGGGCAGGTCCGTCGCATTTCTCAATCCCAGGTCAGATCCTCGGGCAAGTCCAGGCGCGGATCTAAAGCCGCATGGGGGGTTTCTTTGCATGTCGGCAGTATACATCACAGGTTTCAAGGATCTCTCATGGTGTTGTAGTCAGATGAGACAGATGACCTGTTACCTATCACCTACCTACCGTACACTACCTGGCAGAGAGTCCTGAGCGGCTCCAGAGAAGAGGTCTGGCGGGCGACTATTTGTGGAAGTGGAGAGCGTATTCGGGTGGACCGGGCCCCTCGTTCATTCTATAATGCCCAAGTGCCCATGCCATAGTGTTCTGGAAGTTTGGTCGAAAGAGATGGCGCGTAAACAAACTGGATTCTAGTAATCTTCTAGAAGGACGCCATGGTTTTGGATCTCTCGGTCAATTCTGGAGGTGCTTGGGTGGCACGTCGTGGGATCCAAGAGCATAGACTCGAGTCTGGCCCATGCATCGTGGCCCAAGTGGTCTTGTTTATTTCCTTAGCCCGCAAAGTACCTCATGCTGAAGGTCCTGCCCAACCTTAAGCGCGCCAGGCACACAATCAACAGCAGACACTCTGAGCATGTCAAACCATACTAGACACCACACGAACTGCTAGCCGTCGCCTATAGCTTCTACCGGTAGTATACTGGCCGTTACACTGTTGAACAGTCCAACCGGCTTGTTAGCCTGACGGCCGTCCCGACGAAACAGCTCAACGTAGTAGCAGCATTTAGTAGCGGTGACCCGTTGACGGCTGAAGAGAAGACAGACCACGGACCGTGAATAATAATAGAGAGATGGGAATGCCTGGTAGTTAGTATGCGCGCTGGCAGCATAGCAAGCATAACAAGCGTAGTACGGAATGAGCATCAGTCTGTAGTAGTAATTAATGAATTCCGCTGTTCGGAGGCGCGCGCCGGGGGCTGCCCTGCGTCATTGACGGATCTTGTTTTGCGGGTGTGCGATCATCCCTGTCAGCCAGCCAGTTAGTAAACTGTCGACGCCACTAAAACATGCAGAAAGTTCTGACCTGTTCACTGGGTTGTAATAAGCAGGACGAAAAGAGAAAGAGAAGAAGAAACAAAGTTCAGTCATCAACTGCTAGCCGGGCACTCTGGGTATGCCATCCTCCAAAGTTCAAACAAACAAGTCGAGCTAGCCGCGACTAGATAGTACCTCACATATTTCGTTCAGATAGTCCTGTTGCGGTAGGTATTCGGTCTGCAACAGCCATGCGTATAGTCTTGCATTAGCTCGAATGAATGGCCGCACCCCAGAAAGCCGACTTCAGCTTTATCCATCCATAGTACTACACTATGATCCTATATGTCTATCTCGCACATAGCTAAATCTAAGACACCATTCCAAGTTGATGAACCCAGTATGCAAACCCCGACTCGAGAGTCATGGGAATATCCAAGCGTGTCCTTCTTGACACTTCCCAGACCGTCAACATGTATTGGATGCTGATAAGAGATGGTCAGACACACAGCCACACTGGCAAATATATGCATCATACTCGTGCGCGGAGAAAAAAAGAGGGCAGCCTGGAAATAAGCAGGTAACTACACGAGTATACCATCCCTATCCATGGCATCTCATCTGGTCCGTGGCCAATCTGATCTGCTATATCGATACAAGGCAGATTATCAACGTCTAGTCCGGACTCCGTACGGGATGATTGCGGGATGGCGTGATGGAGCAAGATCTGTTTCTCGAGCAGCAGCAGGGGCGAATGAGCTGTCTGACGACTATTGTGACTATGAAAATGTGCATGCATCTCCCAGTCTTGTCGTGAGGTAGCGTAAGTTGCCGCAAGCTGAGCAAGGTAGTGACCAGTCAGTTTCTTGCCTCTCTTTCTCTCTCTGCCTGCAACAGTACGTACCGTACCGTCCATACCGTGGGCTATCACGATGACGATGGACGGGACTGGGGCATCGTTGGGAAGAACTTGTGGAGGCGGCAATAATTCCACCCTCGTAAGGCTTGAGTGGGCAACATACCTACCCTCTCTCCCGCTCGTCCGCACAAGCCCATTCACCTTGGCTAGCCGAATCCAGAACAATAATTCGTGACTTGGGACCTGATGGTTTCCCATGAACAACTCGACAGCGATGCAGGGGGTTGCTGGCTGTTCTGCAGTTGTAGAAAGTGCCTGGTCTGGTTTGGCTACTGGTGGTCCCATCCATACTGGTTGGTACCTTGACCTACGTACATACATACATTACATGCATGCAGCAACAGCTGTACAGCGGGTGAGCCACAAACCTTCACAGATGCCTGGGAATCCGCGCTCACCACCTCTGACCCCAATCTGGCGACTGGCCAGACCTGTGATTCGCCCGATCAAGCGCTGTCGCTTCCCCTCCCATAGGCCTACACAATTATGATTCTTCTGCTTCCTTTTCCGTGTCTGCCCATCCCGTAGGTACGGTACGTTGAGGACGGCTCAGATCCCAAGCCAAGAGAGGGAGAAGATCTATGGTCTCGTGAAAACCAACCCGCAGCGGAATCAGATGCCGGGGGTGGTCTGCAGTTCATCTAAGTAAGTAAATGCAAAGTACGGAAAGACTGGGCGTATACGGGCGCCGTCCACGGTCACAGCATTGCATGCCCAACCTACCGCTAGTCTTCTACCTGGTATGTATGTGTGTATGTGTTTAGGTATGGTATGTACATGCCTACAAGCGACACATTACATTTATACAGTCAGTCAGTCAGTCAGTCAGTCACAAGTGACTGGACGATCGAGACGACATGGGGGGTTGCGTCGATTGGGTACCAGGTATGGTCAGACTGCCCATGTGCGATATCGCCCGCCCACTGACCAGTATTCGACCTATAGCCGTGATGAATGTACTCGAGTACCTACATAACCCGCAGACGAGATGTTGAATTGCATCAATACTGGTCAACAATCAGGCCAGTCAATCAATTAAAAATTGCCGTCCACATGCGCAGAATACATGAATACTCTTTTTTTTTTCTTTTCTTCCTGTGGTGCATCTACTACGAACCAAGCTAAGATGGCTAGCGTATCTGTAGTATCCTTAGTATGTGTATGCGAGGTCTTGCCGGGATGGCTGGAATTAGACTGGGGACTAGCTTCTGCCCTGGTGGGCTCAACTTACTAAAATACTGTACCTCACCTGCGTACCAACTCCCTGGACAATGTCTCCATTGGGCCTAACTTAGCTACCTAAGGTACCTGTCCTTGGAGACAATCAAGGGACCCACAGGCCCGTAACCCTGCTGCTCTGCTAACCTAGTGGCCTGCTGGTTGCTACCACTGCCGCAGCTGGCACATCAATCCATTTGGGACTGATCTGCCAAAGCCTCATCGATACCCGGGCCCCGATACATAATCCCATTGATCTCCTCCAGTCCTCGACCTCGAAACATCTCTCGTCTTCTAATTTGATGCTTCATCAAACATACAGGCACTTGACCCCAGCAGCTGTCTCTAGTACCATCTGTACTACCACTCCGTCTTTTTTCTCCTTTGCTGTACACGTCGATCGCCCTGTACCATATTCTCTCTCTCACACTCACACGTCAAGACTCGCTCTTTCTTGCTTCACCCTTGCTGGATTAGGTGTTGCTCACAACCACCTGCAAATAATATCGATACCCAACCCGGCTTACCAAGAGACAACCATTACGCCGTATGAACTCGGACAAGGCTGTGTAACAATTACGCTTTCCGGATCGACCCCTCGTCCATCCATCACTTCTGGCTCTGCTCTCAACCTTTCGCCTCTCCACGACCGTCGTCTCCGCCTCACCCTGCGGCTTCCTCGCTCACCAATACTCCTCCATTCGCACATAGAGAAATGAGTTATCTAAGTCATTCTCAAGATAACGCCGAGATGCACATGCTCGGCCACGAATTACTGCGCAAGGAACAACAGATGTCGACCCTCCAGATGCAACAGACCCTGGGCCATCAATCACCACTGCAGCCGGCCTCGAGCCCGGCCATGAGCAGCCTGGACGTGCCGTCTCCTGGTTACGAATTCCAACTGTCCAGCCTGCCGCAGTCCGCTCTATCCTTCGACCAGCAAGACATGTACTCTCGGAGGAAATCCATTCCCCGGAGTGCCGGTATTAGCCAGAGCAGCCTCCAGAGCCGACACACTTTCCCGATGGCCCCACAATCGGTAAGTGATGGAAATAGTATACACACCATAAAGCCCGGCAGCCACGCTTACACCAACCAACAGATACTGCCTTCTCAGGGCGTCAAGCAGCAGAGGACTCTGTCTCATCAGAGCATGTCGTCGCACCAGATGCACCGCAGCGCCTCGAATCTGTCGACCCAGTCGGCCAGCCCATTTTTCGGCAACGGACCCATCACGCCGCCGCCCAAGTCAAACCCTTCCGCCCAGCACTACATGAGCAGCGACGAGTGCGCTGCCGCATATGTCGCCGCCATGCACGCATCGCCGGTCGCCCGGCCGAGAGCCCGGACCGCCATCTCCATGAGCGGCCTCACCACCGTGGCCGAGTCGAAGCTGCTGGATCCCGAGACCTACTTTGCCAACCTGGAGGGCTTCGAGGATGGTAACGCATCCAGCGTCTACCTCAGCACTTCGATGCCCACCGGGCAGTTGCGCTTCTCGGAAATGCCGTCGCACTGGCACCCGTCCAGCGTGTCGGTCTGTGGATCGATGACAACTGGCATGACCCCAGACACGGCGCCAATGACCCGGGAGAACAGCAGCCTGTTTGACAACCAGTCGGTCGGAGGAGCCATGCACATGATGCAGCTGGGCTCGCATCAAGGCACGGATCACTCTCATCTCGACAGCCCGCGGTATGCGGTCGCTACTACTAGCGGTCAGAACTCACCTCTGAGCAAGCACAGCTCGCCCGTCGATGAGGACCTGAACGGCGTGGGCTCTAGCCTGGCCCAACCCTACCTTAGCCCCTACGGCCGCTCCACCACCGAGGACGGGTCCGTGTCCCAGGCAATGTCCCGCTCCGCTTCCAACGCCAGCGCTGTTAGCAACAAGTCGGCATCGTCGCTTCGCTTTCGTGCTAAGGAGACCCTCCACCGCCAGAACCGCAATATCGCTACGCTGAAGCCCAAGCCCGCCTCTGAGCAGAAGGCCACCGACGGCCACTCCGGCAAGAAGGACGGCAAGGCTGCCATCACCAAGACCAAGTACGTGCGCCCGCGCCAGCCCAAGGTGCACTGCGACAAGTGCAATGAGCACCCCGACGGCTTCCGCGGCGAACATGAGCTTCGCCGCCACCGCGAAGCCAAGCACCCGGACCACGGCATGGTGAAGAAGTGGGTCTGCATCGACCCGGCCTCCCGCAACCTCCCCGTGGGCGTCGCCGTCGTCAACCCTCTGGACAAGTGCAAGGCCTGCAAGGCCGCCAAGAAGTACGGTGCTTACTACAACGCCGCTGCCCACCTTCGTCGTACCCACTTCAAGGAGAAGCCTTCCCGTGCTAAGAACAAGGGAAACGGCAGCTCGCGCAGTGATGATGACAAGCGCGGCGGCAAGGGCGGCGGCGACTGGCCCCCCATGGCCGAGCTCAAGAATTGGATGAAGGAGATCTGGGTCAACAAGGATGACTCCAAGGTCGACTCGGACGAGGACAACGACGAGGTCAACACCCCCGAGCACAACCCCGCCGACATGGACATTGACCTCGACAACAACATGAGCCAGATTCCAGTCGAGTACATGGGACAGCACGCTCAGGGCGGCATCGTGTCGGAGATCACCTTTTCCAACATGTACCCCAGCCACCTCGGTATGAACCACGGCCTGATGCCTCTCTACAACAGCCAGCAGCTCATCTCCTCGGCTGGCTTCACCGAGTACCCGGGCTCGCCCATGGGCCAGGCATATCCCTGGAACGGCCACATGTCTCAGTACGGCAGCGTCGTGTCCAGCAACGACACTGTCACGCCCGGCATGACCAACTATGACAATGTTGGTGACATGCACTACGACGGAATGATGTACCCCCAATGAATACAGCAACGTTTCAACCCTCCATGACTACAACAAGACCTACTTTTCAACACGACAAGGTCTCACGATAAATGAAGAAGAAATTAAGAAAAAAAGAAAACACCAAAAAAGAAAGAAAAAAATTGTGTCATTTTCAACCACGCAGTTCCGATATCACGATTTGTCAAATTTTTCAGTTTGCCCGCCAACCGGGTTCACGACGCGTTGAATTTCCTCTACACTTTTCTGTTCCACCGGGCTTCGCTTTTCCTACCAACATTTCTAATGTCTTGCTCTTTCACTTTCTGAAGGCGCGGGGCTGGGGTCAGTGGGGATTACGTTGCTCGTCTTCGGTGCCGACTCTGCCTCCCAAAGGCATTGAGAAGGCTACCGGATGATGACTCTTGATGAGCCGTCCTCGGGTCTGGTCCTGGACCACGAGGACATGTATCAATATTCAACGTTTGCACTTGCCACACCGCTTGGCATTGTCGCGAAAGAACAGGACAGATAAACGACGACGATGAGCTAGAATGCCAATCTCCGCGAGGAGCTTCGAATGGCACTGGCCTCTGGAGCATTGGATGCATGTGTGGAGTTTTTGTTTCGGTTTTGTTTTGGTTTTGTGTGCATTTTCATATGATTTTTATCACTGCGATTGCATATGCATTTACAACTGGCGCAAGGAAACGGGGCGGGCATCAATCAGGGCGACCTTCTCAGCACGGCATTTCAGCGGGAAAGGTGGAAACAACATGATGGGCTTGAAGTTATCATTGGCTACATTCAAACGGGTAGAAATAAGTATTTCAGATTGGGACCAGGTTGTCCATCTGACTTAGCGCGGAGTTCTTCTTTTCAGGTACTGGACTGGACTGGACTGGGCTGGGTTTAATCTGAAAGGCAGAGAGGAACATTGGAGATGTCCTCACTTTTGTCTAGTTTCACAGGCATGGACGAGACAAGAAGGGCCGTTTCTTGTATCTATTTGTTTGGGTAGTTGGATACTCCCCGTCTCGCGGAGTTGTGGTCCGTCTCTTGGGAGGTTTTGCGCCGGGCGCTCTTGGTTGAGAGAGCATCTGGGGAAAAGACTGCCAGAATAGTTAGACTACAATTAAGGTGCGACACGCACACCTTGCCAACTCCTACCTGTCAATACCCGTTCCCGTTTTACCATGGTGATGTAGAAAAGGCACTTCTGGTGACAGTAGCGCGAATGGTGGCACCCGTCACCATTTTAGAGCTGACGCCAGCCGTCCGGTCCAACTATCAGATTATAGAGTCGAAACTAGATAGTCGATTGAATGGCCTCCCCAGCCTGTTTCGGCGTGTACACAAGGTCAAGTGTGACCATAGCGCGGGTCATTTTACGCAGTAGCCGGGCTGGGTGTAAGCGACACCAAGAAGCCGTCATTGGTGACAGTTTCACTTTGTTTGTGTTCGGCCTCTCCACGCAGCTGCCACGTGCGAGAGAAAACATTTGCACGACGTCACTCTGCTCCTACCCGGGGGACGGGACAGAGGGAGGACAGTGCATGATGAGCTACGGTATCGCCTGTGAGACATCGAAACATGACCATCACCAGACCCAAGACTCAGGAGTTTTGTTTACCTCCACTGGTGCGATCGCCAGACGACGACGACGACGACATGACCATGGCGACCTGGCCTTTCTCTCTCACTGTGTACTTTCTTTTTCCATCGGCCCCCCAGCCTCGTGCGTGGACCCATGGCCGCAAAATAGGGAGATATAGGGACTGCAGCCGGTCGATCTCCGGCAGCATCGGGTTTCGCAGGCAAGACGCCCATCCCATCTGCGATAGATTGCTGCCCAAGCGCAGCCCCCACGATGGGGATACCGGCTGATGATATATGCAATATATGTTGGAGACTGGGTGTCATCGCCAATCAGAGAGTGTTGCGTTGAGCAACCCCGCGGGTCCAGACACAAACGCAAGTGCAGGGATCCGTACAGCCGCTTCAGTCTTCTCCATCTCAGAATATGACCTGTGAGACAACTCGTTCCTATTAGTCGTCCAGCGCCCCCCTCACGCAGGCAGGAATAGAGTATTCAGGGATGCTGAGACTGGTATTGTCATTGACGGGGACAAGAGCCTCGTCCGAATATGCACTCCCGGCCATGTTTCTCTCGCGACTTTTACCAATACTGGTTTGGTTCTTGATTTCGTACCGGGCTGGACTCCGGAGTCCGCGAGATCGGCAAGATGCTTCTGAAGGAAGTGACCTCACTACTTTCTTCAGCTCAATGTCACGGACCGGACTGCCTGTCAACTATCCGTTCCAGGCAGCAAACACTGCTGACAGTTGAGAGAGCATGCATATGTACATGTCTGTTTGGCGGCTCTTGGAGGATCCGCTGACCTGACCTGACCTGCGAGCGGCTGCATGCAGCAACGCATGTCTGAAAGAGGCACTGCTCAAGGTTCTCATGCCGACAATCTCCTGCATTCTCCACTGGCTACGCCGGAGTCAAACGGGTAATCAGAGCAGAGAAGAGTGGCTCTGAGGCACGAGGAGGAGTCCTCAGCCTCGTTTTGTATATCCCACCGCAGCATGTTGTGCATTCTACCAGCCAACCTGCATCTACTGGGTCTCTCTCTTTCTGGTGAGGAAACATGTCCATCATTCGATAGTCGCCGACCGTTTGTGGTTGCACGACAGCAATGTTGTCCGTGAAATGAAACGAAATGTCCGTGGCATCCTGCTGCTTGCTTGATGCCGGAAACCACGAGTAGCAAGAGGCCCGAACACGTCATATCGTACACTTCACTGCTTTCCGCTTTTGAGTTGAACAGAGAGCCCGCTCAGCCTGCTTCGGCCCATGGCTGTTCAATGTACTGTCGAGCCGAGCGGTGGGAAGCCGTCATCTTCTATGTATAGAATGGTTTTTATGAGGCTGAGCCCATATCCGAGGAAGGGTTTTCCGTGAAGGTTTGCTCAAGCTAGCCGCCTGCCAAAATTCGTCTGCTCAAGTTGGTTACAGAACAACCTGTACTTTCGGGACTGTAAAGATTACACTCAAGTATACTTAGATAAGTCTCAGGAATGTGGACGTTCATCTTCTTCATTTGAAGAAGACACAAGACTTAATTGTATAGTTACTACCTATAGAAGTGTGTTCTCGTTACCGCGTTATGTGCTTTGTCAAGATTACGCAGGGGTCAAGTACCACCAGCCCGGTTTGGCCTTCTGGTAACAGCCGCCCCTATTTCAGTATAACGGTTGACAAGGCTCGTCTTGGGAGTCTTGGACGCAGTACATACTGCAGGAAATCGTCCCGGCGTCACCACTCTGTGCATTATCCGTGTAGCAAGGATTCAAAGGATGAAAATAGACATTGGCAAGGGGTCTCTGGAAGTGGCACAATCGACAAAATAGACAATGTTTTGGGATGCCGCTGTTATATAGTAGATAAGAGTATCTTCATGCTGAAATCCCTTATATTCTGATAGAGTGCTTTCTAATTTACTATTCGTCTTGTTTAACCCATCTCTCGAACATCCTTTCAAGAACGAACGATGCAAAAATGGGGTCATATGTCTCTGTTCCGAGCTGCGAGTCACATTACAATGTGACTATCAATTGCGCAGTAGTTAAGAACAAGATCCACGACGATACTTACGATTCTATCGGAGGCGTTACGCGAGGGCATGTTGATCCTGATCCGGATATTGCAGGTATAGGGGTTGGTAGACTGCCACTTTTGACATTTGGGCCAGTGCTAACTTGTCAAGATCATCAACGCATTCGTGGGTGTGACGGCTTTTGCCGTTTTTGTCAGCATTCTCGATGTATTGTTACAATTCTACCAGACTTTTACATGGAAACGCATGACGCCTGGCCAGTACGTGCGATTGGTACCCCGAGCAAGTTCTAGGCTGATATCTTCTTGAATAGGAAAACCCGGATATCATCCAAGAAGCGCAGAACGACCGACATTCTCGAAGCCTTGCTCCAGTCCTGCAGCGACCAACAAATATTCACCGGCGCAGCATATGCTCTGACATTGAGGTATTACCGTGGCTGCTCTATCTCGGCATATCACTATAACATTGTCTCCAATATGTTGCTTTTGACTTGCGCCACTCATCTAATGAGTGTGACCATTGTGAGTAAATAGTTGTACACACGGATGAACCCTTGCTCACGACTGGCAGATCCGCAATTATTGGAAGTACCCTCTATTGGCTGTGACTCGTGTGTTATGCTGTACCGGAGTCTTTATTCTCACCGGGGTCTTGATGTCAAACCAGAATGCTCAGAGCAATTTCCCATTCCCCACTGGTGTTCCGCTTGAGGAAACCTTGACAAAAGGCTCCGGAATGTATCTGGCAGCTGTTTGTTACCAGAGAGAGGATTCGCATCTAACGGACACTTTTCGGGAATCTACTTCAAGCGCGGAAAGTTTTTTCGGCAGCGCAATTATGGACAGCACACCGGGAAACTATATCCAGGGCTGGCGCTGGTATCTAATCAGTGTGCTTTTCTACGGCGCCGCCATCATCGCCGAAATCGCTCGATTCTGTCGCCGAAGCCAGAAGCGGCCGGGCTGGAGAAAGAACCTCGTGGACAAAATGAAGCCTTACATCAACACGAGTGCCCGTACAAGGAGGTTCATCAAGTACTTATTCTTGCCCTATCTCCTTGCCGGAATCGCCATCGGCTGCGCCACAGTCGGGTTCACGACAATATACATATACCAACTACGTTCATATGTGGACAGATCGGGCTGGCTCGAGGTTGAGGCGAGTAATGGGCAAAACCCAGAAATGGACGCCACCTCTTTCGGCCAATTAGTACCGATATTCCTAAGTGCCCTGGTCTTCTTCACTTTCTTACAGACGATAAATGGTAAGTCGTCAATTCGAGACTTCCTAGCTGGCATGAACTAATCTGAACTTCACCCATCCAGAGAAATGGACGGACCATACGAACCGCAAGCACCGCGACGAAGAGATTGCCGACCAAACAGGGAATATTCACTTCTTGGATCCATTACATTACGATGTCCTGGATCAGACGATGACAGAATACAAGCCCGCCTCGGCCCACGCCACGAAACCAAACACATCCCCGAAACCTTACAGTAACATCTCTTCTGCACCCTCTGGAGTCCCGAACCCACCAACTCCATCTACCGGGGCGGGAGGGACATCGTATCCGGATTTACAGAATAGAAGTCCAGACCCATACCGATCAATGACCGGCAGCCCCTCGCACGATTCTACCTACCACCACGAAGGTAACCTTGCCAACGCCATCGCCTTCTCGCCCTTTGCGACCCCGGCTCTATCCCCGGGAGGCGCGGCGGCGCAGTCGATCCGCTCGGCTTCGGCCGTCTATCCGGGTGCGAATTATAGCGGACCCGTCTCGCCTGCCGGATCTCCGGTGCCCCAGGACGGGAACAGTGGGATGCGGTCATTCAGTGCAGCGCCGACATTTTTCATGGGGGGTCCTAGTCCGTAAGAAGTCCATAGTTGGGGGCATGTGGAACAAGGATCACGAGTCAAGGGAACCCATTTCGCAGGAATGTAAAGCAAGATTGAATCGCATCACAGCACGAATCCAGATACCGCCAGATTGTCAGTCGAGAGGCTCTCGGCAGCAGACAGTATAATAAAATTTCATCTTTGCCCGAGCGCGGTACAAGTAGCGGTCCTTGTCTCGATATATAACGAACCGAAATGAGGGTGGTCTTGGTAATATACATTTCAATGTGCCGGATGGTTATAGTTTGACTAGCAGACGGGACGTTTCCATGCAATCTACCTTGCACATAGACTATACCAATTCGTTCCGTCGCCAAGCACGTGGGCGAGGTGGGATTGAATTTAACATTGATGTGCTTGCGGGCGGAACAGAATTTTGCAGTGAAAGATATTTCGGGCAAATTGGCCCGTGGTTCTCACCTCTCATCAGCGCCGTGTCGCGCCGAGGCGGTGTGAGATTGTCGTCTACCTGTCCCATCCGGGATCGGTTGCTGTGATCTATCGTTCGCTAGGCATGTAGGTACTTTCGTACCACAGCGCATCTTTTTACATTTCGAGTAAGGGATGTTTGTTTGACATGGACTTTCGAGTCAACCTTTATTTGTCATCGGATGCCCAAATTTATAAGACACGTAACTGAATTTTAGTACAGAACCGTCATATTCATGGTCAGTTTGCTTGATCCTAAGGTCGGCCGAGATACAGGATGGCATCACATTTTGTAGGCGTGGCGATGCATACTTGCCTGCCGGCAGATTACTACACATGAGGGTGGGCACGCTAGGCTATAGACATCCGATCTGTAAAGTCCAGTAGTAAATAGGTCGTCGAGTCTGGGAAGACATGCAACCATCCAGAGCGCTGCCTCGGCTGCCTACCTGCTACACATGAATCAAAAGCCGACGATTCTTTGGTGACTTTGGCAACTTATACTACGGCAGGGCAGGGGTCCTAGTGAGGAGATCCGCAATGCCGACATTGTCTGGCGGCAACCTTGGCGATATCCTTGGGGAAAATCATCAACGCCCGTGGGCAAATTGGAGTCGCAGCTCCCAATCCCGACTGACCATCACCCCTACTTTTAGCATAGGGCAGACCCCCATAGACCCCCCCATCGTCCCTCCGTTGATCTTATAGCCTGAACTCTAATCACCCGTCCCGCCACTTTGACTGACTCGAGTTGCATGTGGTTGAAAGACGTCGTCGTCTGAAGCAGACAATTTATTGTACGTTCCTATTACGTTTTTGGAGAGAAGCGAGCACCAGGCACAGAATTCTGCTCATCGCTGAAACGTATGCTGCATATTGACCTTGAGGGCTTTCATTCACAGTAAGGTATCAATATCCACACCATGAGGCCCAAAGAGTGGATGATGGCATGTGAAGGAGATTATATGATCTCGGGCCATATGACCACCACTCTGCTTCTGCTTCCCATGGCTGCAGGGTCAGAATTGTCAGCGACATCTTACATACGTGCCAACCCAACGCAAAGGTGCACCGCGTCTGTCATCCTAAATGTAGTCAAGTGTCCGATTGAGGCGGCTTCTAGAAGACTTCTTCCCGAACGTCTCACTGGACAGAGTGGTTTTAATGATTGGTGCTTCCCCAGCTTACAGCTCCCACTTGGCACCTAGAAGATGGTGTGGCGTTAAGGTTTCTCGGAGACTCGGTTCGCCGGCAGTGTGACGTCCAGGCGCGCCGACCTGCTCCTCCTCGAGTGTCGTTAGACTTTGACCGCGTCATGCAGGAAGGGCGGCCCCAGATATCAAAAGGCTCGAGGAACAGACGCACCAGCCCGCAACCCGCACCGCTTCCTGAGTCTAGAGGAGATTATGTAGTAGTAGCTTTCCCTGCCCTGCCCCATTCCATGGTTCGCCGCCGTTTGTGTCGTAGAGAGCATATCCTTCTTCGTTCCCCTCACTAGCTTCTCCCAGAGACACGATGCTGATGGCAACGGTCGTCTCTACACCAGACTGCCCACGAACATGTCGCCGTCACGCGGAGTGTTCAACCCGTCTCCGGACGACTGGACCACTCTCCTCGCCGTGACGGCGTTCCTGTCTATTGCGCTGTACAACTTCTTCGAGCTCAACACCATCATATACACCACGTTCAAGCGCCGCTCCGGACTGTACTTTTGGAGTTTCCTCATCTCGACCAACGGCGTGGCGCCGTATGCCATCGGCTTCTTGCTCAAGGACCTCAATCTTTCGCCGAGCAGATACATTGATGTCACGCTCATCATTGTCGGTTGGGTATGCATGGTCACGGGTCAGTCGTTTGTCCTCTACTCGAGGCTGCATCTCATCATGCGAGAACGGGAGAAGTTGCGGCTCGTCCTCATCATGATCATTGTCAACGGCTTCGTCTGCCACGTTCCGGCCACCGTTTTCGTGTACGGCGCCAACTCGGCGAACCCTGGCCCATGGATCCAGCCGTACAACATCTTTGAAAAGATCGAAGTAACGCTCTTCTTCATCCAAGAAACCATTCTGTCCAGTATATACATATACCAGACGCTTTCATTCTTCCGAGTCGAGTCGGCGCTGCACGGCAAGGCGGCCAGCAAGCTCATGGTCCATCTGATCTGCATCAATATCCTCATTATTCTCCTGGACTCGACCGTCATCGCCCTCGAATACGCCAACTTTTACAACATCCAGACAGCGGTCAAGGGGCTCGTATATAGCATAAAGCTGAAGCTCGAATTCAAGGTTCTCAACGACCTCATCGAACTTACAAAAGCCGGGTCTACCCTCAACGAGATCCCCTCGGGGACATGCGGAAGCCACCACTGCTACTGCGCCAACGGTGGGCGCCACGACGGTCCCGGAGGAATCGGTGCCAATGGCGTCCTGGCCGGGATGATGATTGGGGATACCGGGGACCGGAGCGGCGGCATCTACGACGGCACGGATCCGCGCAGCACGACTGTCGACTTTGAGACATTCAACGAGACCATGATCAGCCGAATGCGCGACGGCGCCAAGAGCGAGCGCGCCGAGAGCGCTTATGAAGTGCGCATCTTTTCGGACGGCGCTGCTGCCGCTGCTGTAGGCGGCGAGCACACGGGAGGAGGAGACATTGCGGACGCGCCCATCGAAGGCGGCATCACGGTGCGGACCGAGACCGAGGTCAGCACGACGCGAATTGACGACTGGGAGAATATGGTCTGGCCGGGCCTAGAAGAGGCATTGGCAAATGCGGCGACGAGCAGGCCCGTCACTCGAGGATGTTCACGCACGGCGTCGCGGCGGCAGTCGTCCGAAATCGATTTTGCCCACAAGTTATGACATGAGTAGTCTATCCGGGGCGATATTTCAATCAAATAAGAAAAAAAAAAGATCAATATTTCAGAGTCCTCGTGCCTACAACATATTATTGACTGTATCCACCAGTACAGGTGCTTCATCGTCAAGCCCGCTCACATGCAACGGAACCCCAAGAAGCCCGTGCCAGGTAATGGGAGACTTGGGAGCAAGATGGCAACGGATCCGGACGTCGACCCAGGCATACTCTGTGCATTTTATTCTGGCAGTATCGTGCCGGGAGGATTGTGCTAAACAACACCAATATGATCGAATGTAAGCGGTAATTGATAGCGGTGGACCCCGTCGGCGCTAAAACATTCACCTATTGGCGAATGCCAACACAGTACGGTCGCCGCCCCCCAGGCTTGTACTGAGATGGCTATAGTGCAACATGGCCTGTAATAAGTAACTGCCGAGCCGCTTGCGCAGGGGGTTCGACCAGTCACCGAAGCGACCTTTTGCCAGGTTTCCAGCTTGGTTTTCTACCTCTGGCGCCTCCAGACCCCTGGACGTCGACATCATCTTGGACAGGTCGTCGCTCGCTGCCGCTCGGAAGCATAAAAACATGCTCTCGTCTCCCGACACCTTGATTCTGGTCGAATGAGGGGTTTCGACCTTGGACATCTCGAATCTTGTCTTGACCCATCTGCCGCGACCTCGAGGCATCGGATTGGACCTGCCACATCTATTTCAGAAAGTCAATTGGACCCCCACGAAGTTTATCTCGCGCCACATGCGCAAGGTGTCGCAATCAGATCAAGCATCATTCGCAATCAATACGCGGTGACAAGTTCACGAATTCGGATCAAGATTAGGAAGCGCAGCACGGGTCACGATCGCGACAGACAGACAAGCATTGGCATGGCTTCGGCAACAAGCGACGGGGCTCCTCTGGGTCCACCTCAGCAACCCCCAGTGTACCAGACTCCGGACTGGGAAACCCGACCGCGAACGCAACGGCGCTCATTCCTCTCTCGCTTCCTCCCCTCGTCCATTGCAGGCGGAGCTGCTGCTGCAAACGGACCAGATCGCGCCGGTACCACAGCAGCAGGGCACCACGACCTCGAAGCCTCCAAGGCAGAAGCACATGCTCCCGGCGCTTACAATGGACATGGAGCTCCACGATCGGGCGAACCCGCTATACCCCCGGCCGCGACCGCCGGCGCAACCATGCGACAGCGACTCGATCACATCTTGCCTCCACATCGAACCTACTTTGGACGCTCCCGCCGCTTCCTCCTCCTCTTCGTCCTGCTGCCGCTCGCGATCCTGCTCTTCATCGTCTTGCCCCTCGCCATCGGCCTTGGAGTCGGTCTATCCCACCACAGCGGGTCCTCGAATCTGCCTCTCCCCTCCAATACAGCGACCTTCACGGGCGATCTGACATACTATGCGCCGGGTCTGGGCGCGTGCGGAGAGACGTCGACCTCGTCCGACGATATCGTCTCGGTCAGCCACATCATCTTTGACGCCGCCAGCACGGGCAGCAACCCCAACGCCAATCCGCTGTGCGGTAAGAAGATCCGCATCGAGAGGGCAAACGGGAGCGGCGGAAACAGCAGTGTCGACGTCACTGTCGTCGACCGCTGTACGGGGTGTGCGGCGGCCGACCTCGACACGACGCTGTCCGTCTTTACGCAGCTGGCGGAAGAGGCCGAGGGCAGAGTGCAGATGAGCTGGGCTTGGCTGAGTTGATGGCATTGTTTGTTTTGCGATACGAAGATCGGTGATCAAAGTGATGGTCGGTCTATTTGACCACCATCTGACGACGATTTGTTTACTCATGTTTATTATGATACCCTACAGGCAGAACCCCAGCGTGCAGATAGTCATTGTTTGTTGAATATAGTATAATGTTCATAAAATTGCAAAATTGGCGATGGCTCCCAACGTTTTCGGCAGCCCGGATACCGAGACTGTTTATACCAGAATATATTGAACGAATAGGTGACTAGATTGCAGGTAAAATCGAAGACTTGATTTTACCTCGAGCTGGTTCTACTTATTCACCTAGCTTTCCAGCGCTCAAAGCTGATTCGCCATACTTAAGCTTAAAAGCCTAATTCAAGCTTCTTTCGTGTAGTATACAACATATTACCTAATCTAAAAGACCATTGGTATTTTAACATTGGATAGCGGATTCTTTTTCATCAGATAAGATATATCTGAAAGAAGCAGGCTGCATCTTCCCCATGGTCTCGGGAATTGAAAAGGAATCAGACTGGGATTCAGCCCGAGCAATTTCATCTGAGACGCCTTGAGCGGGGAGTCCATATCAACCTTGGATGTGCATGCCAGGCCGATTCTCGGAAGCAATTGCCAAGGTTGTCTTTGAAGAATGTGTTCTGGGTATATTATCAATCACCCCGGGAGCTCCGAGCACCGTGTCCCGTCTGGTTCTTTCCAATGGACATCCTGTTGCGCAGCCTCAATCTGAATCCATCATCATGGATTCACCAAGCCGGTTCTCGGCCGGGAAAGAAGACATTTACGTCACGGCAAGTACCGATATCCATCTGAGCTTTTTTTTAAGCTTAATCAGGTCTGGAATCAACAACACAGCCCACCTACTTCCAAGGCAACTGCGGATAGAGTGCCAATGTGATCTAGGAAAACCTTGACAAAAAGAAAAGTCTTGATGGTAGCATGCCAAGTGGTTCCATCATTTATCTGGGTAGATAACCACGTTTGGGCGCAAGTTGGCGACATGGGACGGACAATATAGAAATCCATGCAAATCTTGCTTGGCGGCTGAGTCAAGAACGGGTACTGATTATGTGTATGCCATGTCGGTAGCATTTCCAGCTCCCACTTGCCAGAATCGTCGTCTTGGCAGACGCATACCGATCACTAAGTAATTCCAGTCTGAGGCGATCTGGACTGTCCAATCCTAGACTTCATGTGCTTGCGTGCTCTCGGAGGTAGCATCATATTCAGCTGGGCGTGGTAATGCCAAGAGCGTGCCAACCCGTCCGTACCTTGCAGCATTTTTCACATTTCCCTAATACGGTCGAGGGTATCCACCTCATATCATGATCTATAACTTCAGCGGCCATGACTATAAAGTGCTTGGTGTTTCGGTCTCTGATTCTCTTGAGGGAGTACCCGTGTGCCTCTGCTCACTCGTCGTTCGTTACTATCACTTTTGCACCCTGTTGCTAATCCACCAAAGAAAATGCGGTCCGCTCTGTTGGTTTCTACTCTGCTGGGCGCAGCACTCGCAGAGCGTCCTTTCATCAATGAGCCGGATACTGGGTAAGTAGTCCTTAAACTTGTGGCCTTTGGCCAGATCCGGACACGACTGACGGAGACGAAAAGTATCGACGATGTTTGGGGAGACACGCCCGACGGCCAGCTAATCCCCCTCGACGGCATCGTCGGTCTTCCCGACTTTGACTGGGCTGCGCGCAAGGCCATGGCGATCGAGAACTACACCTATTACCGCAACGGCGCCGGAGGCGAATGGTCGTATCGGAACAACCTCGAAGTCCACAACAGGTATCCCCTGAGGCCGAAGATGATGGTTGATATTCTGGACATTGAGTCGACTCTTCCGTAAGATTGGATCTTGTCGCGGACCTATATGTATCTTGCGTGCTAACCGTCGTTGTTCCAGAACCACAATCCTGGGGTATAATGTCTCTGCCCCGTTCTTCATCTCTCCCTGCTCGAGGGGAGCCTACGGTAACCCGGAAGGCGCTGAGAGAGGATTGATTGAGGGTGCCGCAGCCAAGAACATCCTGTACATGGTAAGATCAGAAGTCTCACAACCCCAGCCGTGACCAATGTCCTGACTCAAGACTCCAGGCCGCATTTTATGCCAACCTCCCCATTGAAGAGATTGGCGAGATTGCATCAGACAACCAGACTTTCTTCCGCCAGGTCTACTTGGACCAGAACGAGACGACGACCCAGGGTGTATTTGATAGCGCGGCGGCCGCCGGTGCCAAGGCTATTATTTATACGGTCGACAGCGCCGCCAACGGTGTCCGCCACCGTGCTGCCCGTTATGGTGTCGGATCCGCTGACACGGAATATTCGTTCATTACGGTACGTAAAACAACCTGCCGCGTACACAACTAGAACCTGGAGCTAATCGAAATATTTCCCAGTGGGACGAGTACGCCCGACTCAAGACCCTGACCGACCTCCCCATCATCATCAAGGGGCTGCAGACGGTCGAGGACGTCCAAGAGGCCGTGGCCCGGGGCGTCGACGCCGTCTACCTGTCGAACCACGGCGGGCGGCAGACGGACGGCGTGCGGTCGCCGCTCGAGGTGGCCATCGAGATCCACCAGCAGGCGCCCGAGGTGTTCTCGCAGATCGAGGTGTACGCCGACGGCGGCGTGCGGTACGGCTCCGACGTGCTGCGGCTGCTGTCCCTCGGCGTCCGCGCCGTCGGCCTCGGCCGCCCCTTCATGTACGCCAACGTCTACGGCCGCGAGGGCGTCGAGAAGGCCATTGACCTGCTGCGCTCCGAGCTCGCCTGGGACGCCGCCAACACGGGCGTCACGGACCTGAGGAATGTTAGCTCTACTATCGTGAGTCACTCCCCCCAATCAACACTTGTTTGCTTTCGCCAGACTGACTAATATTCTCCCTTAGGTTCAATGGTCGTGACGGAGCAACAAATGTTGCCCATGATTCGATTCTATCTTGTCATTTATTATTTATGTACCGGCCAGAATACTTCAACTGGACGGCGCGGGTGTTTGTTTAGAGCGAACCTTTTGTGTAAATATCATTAGAACTGGTCATATATTCATTTTTCTTCCACCTGAAAACAGCTTTACCAATCCTTTGTCTTTTGACCCATGTCGGAGTTGTTACCGTAAAATCGGCGTTTTATACAAGACAAACGGCAAGTTTAATAAGGAGTATTTCATTACAGTACCATCAGCATTTTTGTTTGCCTAAAGATATCAAACATTTAGTGTTAGTTTCTGATATTTTATCACAATGTTTGACGTATGTAGTCACACATATGTACTCAACCAATAAGTCAGTCAGAAGAAAAGTGGTGATTGCCTTTCTTTTGTTGATGAGCCTATACTGCTGTACATAAGTAGGTCAGCCAGATCACCGCCTAAACTTTAGTGGACTCGGAACTCTCGCCCGCGCTCCAACTCTCTCCAATTGCCTGTTTCGACTGGACGGGCAATTCTCACCCTTGCCGCACTATTTCTATGCCCACGACTATAAAAAGCGTAGCATTCCCGCCGGCTATAACCACTCTTGAGCATGTATAGCTGACAGCTAGATGTAGACCCACCTTTGACGGACATCAATTCCAGAGCTCTTTCACTGTCGACTTGGTATTCTACTTCATGACGTGTGAGCACGTGAAATCATTTTCGAGGTATAAAGAAAATGTGACTACAGAATGGTCAAGCAGGTAGGCACCGTAATCACGATTATCTTCTCACTTCAAGTTTAATTCAACCCACCATGTTGTCGAACAAACTGGCCATCGGTACCCGCTCGCTCGGCCAGCACGAGTCGCACGAGCTGGACCAAAAGATTCGCAGTGCCGCGAAACATGGCTTTGCCGGGGTGGAAGTAGTCTACGGTGATCTCGAGATGTATGCAAAGTCTCGTGGTCTCGAATTAGCCGCGGCGGCCAAAGCCATCCGCCAATTATGTCAGGAGAATAATATCGCCGTCTTGGCCCTGGCACCCTTTGAGGCATACGAGGGCGACAAGAGCCCGCTCGACCAGCGACTCCGCAAAGCGCAGCACTGGTTCGACATGGCGCGCATCCTGGGCGCCGAGTTCCTTCAGGTGCCGGCGCAGTTCGCCGTCGACTGCGACGGCGACGAGGACGTCATCGCGTCGGACCTGCGGCGGCTGTCGGACCTGGGCAGCGCGGCGCAGCCGGTCGTGTCCGTCGCGTACGAGCCCATGTCCTGGTCGACGCACGTCTCGACGTGGCAGGCGACGCTGCGCATCATTGAAAAGGTCGGCCGGCCCAACTTTGGGCTGTGCCTCGACAGCTTCCACGTCCTGACCAAGCTGTGGGGGAACAACCGCGACGCCTCGGGCAAATACCCGGACGCGGACGCCAGGCTGGCGAAATCCCTTGCCAGCTTCAAGAGAGAGTTCCCGTTGGACAAACTATTCTATGTACAATTGTCGGATGGCGAGAAGTTTGATCCGCCGTACTCGATGCGGCATCCTTGGTTCCTCGAGGGCGAGGCCGCAGAGTTCACGTGGTCGAGACACGCCCGGCCGTTTCCTGGCGAGACGCAGTACGGAGCATACCTGCCGGTAGCGGAGTTTCTGAAGGCTTGCGTGGTGGACAAGGGATTCAAAGGTTGGGTGAGCATGGAGATCTTTGATCGGAGGATGACTGAGGGCAATTATTCGATAGAAGACGCCGCCGCGAGGGGAGCAAAGTCGTGGGAGTATCTCCTGCGCGAAGCCTCGCCATTGCAGAAGTTGTAGGACGTGGCCATACAACTGGCACGGAGAATCAATGCAGTGAGATCGAAGTAAAAATAAATAAATAAAAAAAGAATGAAAACAATAATCTTCGCCAATGATGGAAAAATGGTGTAAAATTGGCTAAAAACAGACGACGGACGGAAACAGTTGGCCCAGCCCACTCAGATATTGGAACATGAAGAACTCATACTCCTGCCGGTCGCTTCTCAGAAGATCAAAGCATGAGTGATTTTCGGAAATCAGAACAAATCTGGTTGATGTTTCTAGAGCTATTTTTGTCGCGTCTTGCACTTGCGATGAAGAGGTTCTTGGACTTTGACCTCCTCGTCGGTGGATCGTCGCTTGTTCAAACCGGCTTTTCCGACTTTTGATGCTCAAGCGAGATGGGAATAACAAACCCCGTTATGGATCCGGGAATTTCATGCTCTGGAGTCTGCAGTCTGCAGTCTACACTCCAGACTCTGGATGACTGGACAAGTCGACCTCGCGAGCGTAAGAGCGCTTATTTCCGACTTTTACCTGGTTCGGAAGCAGAACCTGGCCGTCGGAAACTGTGGAGTCTCAACTCTTCGCAACGATGATACCGCTATTTTAGGAGGACTCGCAATCCTCTGGAGTTTGCGACAAGAATGAAGGTTATTCGACAAGGTTAAGGCTCTCATGTGGATTCGAAAGGGTGCTGGAAGGTCAATGCTGAGAAGGCCACTTTGAGACGAGCATGTTCTAGCAGTCCGACGCTACAGCCCGAGCGTGTCCGAACTGCTAACTCCGGGCGCTATGTATTCACTTACACTACGGGTTGTGGGCAGCAATACGCAAAGCCCACGATGCCCTTCTGGGTTGACACTGTCCAACGACGCCGACCAGTCGTCAAGATGGGTATGTTTTAGTCTCTTGTTTGACCGTCCGCATTTAGTAATCAGCACCGCAGAGATGGGACATGTCTTGGGGCCAGCGATTCGAGGTAGGGTCCGGAGTATTACTGCTGCAAAGCTACTGTACAACCGGGCGGCAGTCGACCCCGGTGTCAATCATACAGCTGGAAGGGCAGGCCTGTGCATCATCCACGTTCGACCCGCTGCGAGTCCCCGGCCACGAGCAGACCAGAACGCCCAGCTCGCCCAGCAATACTGACAGGCTGGGCCTCTGCGCATCCGCCGATCCATCGCCCTTGGCCAGGGAAGATCATGTTCTTTGCTCTCTGCTCTCTGTCTGCCTGCCCGACCACCCCCAACGGCAGTTGAGTCGCAATCGAGTTCCAAGAGGGTGGAGCCGTCGTCTTTTAATAGCCCGGTTCTCTGCGATATTCTTCCCCACACTGTAACCAGCGCCGGGGTCTGCGGTGTTTTCAGTGTCGCTGCTGAAACGCCACAACTGCAAGCGACGGCCCCGGTGATTGGCTGGCAGCGATCGTGAGCGCCAAGCGACGTCGTCAGATCTTGTCGCGAGTCAAACTCTGTGCGACGAAGAGCCTCAACCCATTGGGATCCATTGGCAGCCGTGCCAAGACAATGGATTGCGGGGTGCTCTACTATAGTCTATAGTCGTACTATCGTCGTCTACTTGCCTGTCCGTCCCATGTCTGTATGGGTTTGGGCGCGTTTGACCAGAGGTTCGAGAACGGACGACTCTACGCACCCAATGAGACCCCAACCAACTAGAACCTCGTCCGGCGAGCGTCTAGTAATCGACACTTGCTTGGCGGCGAAAAATAGACTCGCTTCGCAGGCCCCCAGGACGAAACACTCTTGCCACCGCGAGATACTGAAACCTGTCAGATGGGAGTGCGTATTCATCTGACAGAATGGTTACCTGCCATTCGTTCTCCAATTCGTCCCGTCTCCATTCTATCTATGGCAACGGCACTTGGCGCGCCACTATGATCCCCAAGGAACCTCACTTGGCAAATCGTCTATAAGACCTGGCGAACCGAACCACCATGATGTGTTTTTCTCTCCTCCATCATCATCACAATCATCAGCCGACAAGTCTCAAGAGTTGACCTCGTTTCATTCTCTGTATATCAGATTTTCCATTCTTCGTCGCCGGTTCGACTTCATTTTTTACATTTTACAAACAACAAGCTTGTTTTTAACCTTTTTTCCTCTTATATCCATCTTTTTGTTCATCTCCGCTTTACGCAGAAAAAAAAAATCAGCAAAAATGCAGATCACCAACATCTTCGTCTCCCTCGTCCTCGCCACCGCCGTCACGGCCAAGGGCAACAAGAACGGCACCACCAGCGTCAAGTCCCAGTGTGCCCAGGTCGCCAAGCTGACCAGCCAGGTCGAGCTCGCCACCAACGACACCAGGCTCGCCGACAAGTTTGACAACAACCAGACTGCCATTGACGCCTTCAAGGCCAAGGCTGCCGACAAGCAGACCCAGCTCGACACCCTGTCCTCCAACAGCACCCTGATGAGCAGCTGCTCCGTCATTGCCGCCCACGAGGACGCCGTCGACAGCTGCGAGAAGATCGCCAGCTGGGAGAAGAACATTGCCGCCGCCGCCAACGACACCAAGCTCACCAACAAGTTCGATGGCAACGCCACCAAGGTCGCTGCTTTCCAGGCCAAGGCCTCCGACCAGGCCACCAAGCTTGCCGCCTTGACCTCCAACACCACCCTGACCGACTTCTGCTCCACCCAGTCCACTCTCTCCGACTGCAAGACCATGGCCAAGCTTCAGAAGGAGATGGCCTTGGCCAACAACGCCACTGCTCTCTCTGCCAAGTTTGACGGCAACCAGACCAAGATCGATAAGGCTACTGCCAAGGCCGCCAAGCTCCAGACCAAGCTCGATGCTCTCATGTCCAACTCTACCCTCATGAGCACTTGCTCGTCCCTGACTCAAGGTATGTACCAATAGCATCGAATAATTCTGACAAAGTGCCACTTGCTAACAGACTGACAGCTTCCACTGACGGCACCACCACGTCTGAGAACGCCGCTTCCTCCTCTACCGCTGCCTCCGCCGCAGGCAGAGTCGAGGCCGCCGGTGGCATGATTGCCGCTGCCGTCCTGGCCATGACCGCCGCCATGTTCATGCTGTAAATTCTCTGAGCGCTTGGAGAATTACAACGGATCTTCACAGTACGAACATACAAAGATAATCCAAGAGTGCGAGTGATCGGGCGCACGGGGATGAACGATGAATGAACTGGACAAAGATATACCTACCCACTCAAACGGCATGATTTGATGATGAACTCGGGCAGCTACCACCAATTAGCGACAATCATTTTTTTTGCTTAGTACAAGATAAGATTAGAAAAAGGTTTACTGAATACTTCACAAACAAAATTGAATAATGCAAGTCTGTTCTTACTACTTTTCATTCGTTACTGACTGTCTTTACTCGTCATAGCTTATTATACATGAGGCTGCTGTAGTGTATTCTCCTTTGACTTGGAGAACTGTCTGAGGTATATCACGACTTCAAAGTCCATTGCCTGAAAACATGCCTTTATCCTTCTTCTTTTTTTTTTTTATCGGGTTTTCACCCGATTTTGATCCTTTTGTGCCATCCAAGCTTTTCAAAAGCCTTCAACCCATCATCTCAAATCATCCAAATCCATCGCTTTTCTTTTTCTGGGTTTCTTTCTTTTACTCTTTTTTTTTTGTTTTTTCTCCTTCGTATCATGCATCGAGTCGTCAAGGATCCCAGGGACTTAGTACGTCTCCTTCATCAGCTCGTCGAACTCCTCCTTGGAGAGCGGTTCAGGAGTTCCGTTGCCAGCTGAGTGCTGGTGGATGTCCAAGCCATTGGATCCTGCATCGATCAGCTCCCTTTCGTCCTGTGTGAGTGATTGGAACTGACTTGATGCGTTCATCAGCCAAGCAAACACCATTTCGTCTTCTTGACTCCTCACGTGAACAGGACCCTCAGCAGGATTCTGCATGGGGACGGTATTCTCCATCCGAACATCTCCTGACATGTCGACGTGGTCGACAGGGCCGTCGTACTCGGCCCGTTCCTCCCCGTGCTGGGGTTGGGCTTGCAGCTGGGCGTATCTTTCCTCCTCCTGGGCGAGTTGCTGCTGTACAAGATCGTCGGCCGAAAGTCCCTCTTCCTCGTGCTGCATTGCTGTGTTCGGCTGCTCAAACCCAGCTGGTCCGTTCTGGACAGATACACCAGCGCCCAGGACATTCTCGGGCTGTAAGCGTTGATCGAGCAGAGCCTCGATTGCAGCAGCCTCCTGGCGATGTTGCTGGGTGGGAGCGTTCTGCGTGCGCTGAGTCGGGACGTATTGAATATAATCTGCGGCCGGGGCAATCTCAGGCTGAGAGTATCGATATCGTGTGCCCTGGACTACTGCGGACTGTTGGACCTGGTTATGCATGGAAACATCCTGCATCTGTTGCATTGGTCCGTTTCCGACAGACGTACCAGTGGGAAAGACATGCTCAGGTCGGAAATGCTGATAGGGTGCGGTCTGGAGTGATGTAGCCTCTTGAGCACCTCGAGCCTCGTGATGCTCGGGGGCATTCTGCTTGTACTGAACTGGTACCGTTTGGACAGGTTCACCTGCGGCCGGGGCAATCTCAGGCTGAGAGTACCGATATCGTGTGCCTTGAACTGCTGCGGACTGTTGGGCCTGGCTTTGCATGGAAACGCCCTGAGTGTGCTGGATTGGACCGTTTCCGGCAGATGTACCGGTGGAAAAGACATGCTCAGGTCGAGAATGCTGATGGGGTGCAGTCTGGAATGCTGTAGCCTCTTGAGTACCTTGAGCCTCGTAATGCTGGGGATCATTTTGCGTGTGCTGAACAGATCCATGTTGCATAGGCTCGCCTACGGCTTGGGTGTTACGAGGCAGAGTTCGTCGGTAGAGTGTTCCATGAACAGCCCGGACATCTTGCTCGCGGTTGCTAGGACCTGCCTGAGCCCCATGGACTCTCCAGGGAGCAGTAGTTGGAACAAACTTGTAGGAATACTCGTTATGGTCCGATCCGAGTGCTGGGCCCCATGCGGCGGCGAACGAACGCTGAATTGCCTCGTAGTCGGGTACTCCTGTGGGTCGAGACGGACTGATGGTGGGCCCGGGGAGCCGGAGGGTCTCGGGCTGGCGACTGTTCTCGGTGTAGCCAGTTGGAGGATTTCTGTAACCAGAAACTCCAGCGCCATTGACGTGTGTGTTGCTCGGGTGAGAATGGCCGAGATCCATGTCCTCGTCGATCTCAATACTCGGGATCACTCGTCCCGGAAAAGCTTCCGCAGTGGATGCTGGCTGGTAGATACCAGAGGCCGGCTGAGTAGGGAGGCCGGGCTGGGTAGATTTGAAGTTCTTTAGACCCTCACACTCTACGCTGGAAGAACCTGAAGAGTAACCCTCATCCTGGGGCTCTTCATTTGCAGTCATCGACGGGACTTGAGCCTGGGCGGGTCTGTTGCCGAGCTGGTTTGGTCCGTTCAGATTGAACGCTGTGTTGAAAGGTGGCATCAATGACTGTTGTCCTTTCTGAAAGCTACAACCACCCATCTGGCCTCCCATGGTCGACATCTTCGAGGGCTGTGAATTCGAAGCCCGAAGCGAAGGGTGGGTCAGTTGTGGTTTCTTTTGCGAGCCTTGGAGAGCTGTGTCGGCCGGACGCTTATCGCCAACGGAGAAACCACCAAGGCTTTGTACTTGAGAGAGCTTCATGTAGGTTCCCTCATTCACGGTGCCGTTCTTGGTGTCGCCCTTGACGTCTCGAAGGTTCTGTGCTGTGGTGCTGACATGCCTCATCACAGCCTCGGTCAATGGGTCGGCCTTCTCCTCGGCCGTCTCCATCATGTCAGCCGCGATCTTTCCACCTCTTTGGGCCACCATCTCGCGTTCCTTGCTGAACTGTTCTTCCAGCTCTTCCAAGAGAACATCGGTCTCGCCCAGCCACTGCTCCATATCGGTCTTGAGCTTGGCATCACCGGGGTCCGAGGGATCTTGGTTTCTGTCTATCACCACCGGCCAGTTGTGCCAGGGATCGTTCTTGCACTTGGGACAAGCTCGCACGAGAGTGATGGGAGGCCATTCCTCCTCGCAGTGCGGCAAGTCAGTCCTCTTCGAAGTCGGGTGGACGCGGTTCTTCTTCTCCTTGACCTCATCGCACTCAAGCCATCCGTCCTTGCGGCCATTCTTGCATGTGTCTCCGCAATAGTTCTGGCCGGCACGCCGAGCTGCCTCGTCTCCGATCAACATGTCGCAGGCGTAGAAGCGTCTATAGGGAGTAGACAGAGATTAGTTATTGTGGTTCAGAAGCCGGGGTTGGTAGATCAAAGAACGTGAGAAGGAAAAATAGGAGTGAGTGACTCGAACGCGACAAGCGAGTTTCTTTTGAAGCCGACACGTGAATCGATGGTTGCTGAATTACTTACCGACGACACATGGTTGCTGTGATGGAGAATTCAACACTGGGGGTTGGTGGTTGATGGATTCGATACCGATGGTTGAATGGAAACCGGCTGCTCAGTGGGCAGCGACTCTATTCTGCTTCTTGGATGGAAACCGGAGACTCAGTGAGAAGCGACGCTATTCTGCTTCTTGGATGGAAACCGGAGACTCAGTGGGAAGCGACTCTATTTTGCCTCCCGAACGGCAAGAACGATTGTCCGAACCACAGAACGAGTGGTACGAGCGACGCAATCAAAATGTTGCAATGCGTCGATGAGAATTTCTTGGAAAAGGATACGAAAAGAGAAAGAAGATGGATCGCTGGAGATCACGCCGATGCAGAGTGCTTCTGTCGCTGAAGGGTGAATGAAGATTGCGACCTGCAAAGCGTGATGAGTAGGTGATTGGGAATGGTTGGAAAATCAACAAAGAGGTAGGTGCAAGAGTTGCTCAAGGCCAAAAAAGGGCAGAGGTAGCGCGTTGACCGAGGGGTTGCTGGGCGGGCAACGAGGACCTGAGAACATCTTGGTCACCCAAATGGCCAACTCGGCGCACAAACACCCTCCGTTTGGACGCGTGTAGTTGGTGGGGGACGCAGCTCGGTGCGGTACAAGGCAGCGAGTACTCAGTCATGGTGTTTTGAGCTAAGAAGCAGTATTTACAACATGCGATGGTACTTCACACTTTGGTGAATACCTCCAATCGCGCTATTAGGCGGGTTGAGCTTGAGAAAGACTGCTCTAGCAGCAACTCAAGGCATCGATTACAAACAGAAGTCCATTATCTCTTAGCAATGTGATCTTTTACCAAGTGAACACAGGAAAAGAAGTGCCATATTGCTTCCATCTTCACATTGTCACGGCTTTCCAGCTTACTTTGGGCCACAGGAATTAATTTTCGCAACTAGATATCGTGCTCAAAGCGAGTAGAGAGAGTATCTGTCAGAAGAGAGTGGTTCACTCGCTAAAGTAACTCTCCTGCTGCCACTTGGGTTATTGCCCTTAAGTTGAACAGAAGGATGTCCCATTATCAGAGTCACGTGCTGTTTGGTAACTCTGCTGCTGCCATTTGGTTATTGCACTCAAGTTGAACAGAAGGAACTCCCATTATCAGAGTCACGTGCTGTTTGCCATCACGTACTATGTCGCGTGACGTCCTCTGCTAATTAAGAACTTTTGTACAACCATCTACCCAGATCATTTATGTCAAAGAAAAGTATAAGGAGACTATGCAGTGTTTTCAAAAGAAAAAGCCAATCATTAGTTCAAACAGTACAGAGCGATATTCACACAAAGTCACTCCTTGCTAGAGTATCGTCAGCGGTACAATAGCCTGTGACTTATTGTGCACTCTAAGTGGCTGAACTCCATCATGAAGCGACAATACTGTTACCTTCGGATAATATAATAAGCTGTTCAGCTTCAATGATTTATTCAGAGCAATCTTTTGAAAAAGATGCGACACGTTAAATAAAATGCGACAAATTATGGAAAGTTCAGCAGAACATCACGGGCTTGATTCGGCTGACCTTCACAAACTTGCAACGTTTTGTCGGCCGGTCGAGCCGTTCCTGCCAAGCAAGCAGAAACATCTATCAGCAGGAACGCAGCGCCTCATGACAAAGGACTAAATAATGGCTTCATGCAGGTGGCTGCCGGAGGAGACTGGGGCAATTTCAACGGTCCGCAACGAGTCGCCCTTAGCGTCATCCTCATCGGATATCCAAAGCTATCGCGTCTGCCAACCAGACACCGTTGAACATTACATCTGCTGATTAATCAGAAATAGAGGGATCGACAGGAATGTCGTGCACATTAGCATACTACAGAAAGAGTCGGGACAATAGTACTTATGTGTATCGGCAGTCAAGAGTGCGGCTACCCTAGTCAGCCTTACTCCCTACCTAGCGTGCGGGCGTGTGGGAGGGCAGTGCCGAAGAACCCGACAGACAGTAGTCTGCTTTATAATATTGTATACCAACACGGAGTTGACTTCCTATCTTGATATACTCAAAGTCTACTGTGCTGCGGCCAGCCACCTGACAACGTGGGAACCCGGAGAAGTACGCTATCGAATGGAGTCGTGGACGATCCCGATCGGCAGAGCCAAGGTGTAGAGACTCCAGTTGAAGCATTTTCTCCAATGGGAATTCAGGCCCGAGATGAGTCTTTCATACTCTATTCGCCTCGTGACGGCTTCTACTATAAGATCAACCAAAACTCACATTGTTGCCTCGGTTGCTCTTCGAGGCTCCGCAGCATGATGGTGCAAATGAGATTGATTCCATCACTCAATCGTCCGATGAGGTTATGAGCCGCAGCGATCGAAACTATGCTGGTGTGAAAGCGGCACTCAATTCCAGAAAGATCCGAGGTTTTGAGCCTCTTGCGGGCGCACCTCTTGTACTTGATAGGTCATTCGCAGGTTTGCATTGATTCCATCGAAGCGAAGAGGTCTTGATTGGCGATGACCTCTCCTCAGGTTCGAGCTAGGAGTATTGTATTGATGAGCACACAGACAGTATAGAACTAGGCTGCCAAGAGATGCCTCGGCAGCTTCCATCTGTCAGGCGTGCGGGTTTCGGATATTTACCAATAGTTGATCCTTATTCCCACGTGAGGTCATGGCCTAGTGTTCAGACCGACTATGCTTACTTGACTATTCGTGCGAAATCCCCCTTACCCGTTGGGGGTTCCTCGTTACCTTTCCCCAATCAGGAAAGTTTGCGAACGACCTCCACATGGGATGTGCCAGCTCGGCGTGCTTATTCTTAGCGGCCGTTGCACAGAACTTTGCGGAGAAGACCAAGGATGCCACGGATCGACCAATCGCAACAGCTGAAACAGCTGGCCTATAGCAAAACTGTACAGCAATGTGAAACTAGTCATCTGCAACATGCCGGCTGTCAGTATAACTCTGACTTGACTAAGCTTCATCGAATGGACAAAGCAATACCAAACTACCGGATTGGGCCCCGGATTGGGGAGCGCAACTCTCTATCTTTGCCGATCACCTCCAGAGCCTCTTGTAATGACTGAGTGGGCCGAGGCTTCTGGGCGTCAAAGCAAGTACTGAGGACCAGTGACGAAGAGTCTCCCTGAGCCGAGGCTCTCGCTCTCAAAAGAAAGGCTTCCTTAGAGTCGGCGATCATAGAGATGGCATCAAGGTCGTGTATATAAGTCTACCGAGTTGTCCTCGTTGAGAGCTAGAATATTGTATCACCATCGCACTCCGGCACGAACCATCATTCATTCCTTTCCAGAACCTTGACCAACGGCAGTCTACTTCTTCGCTTCACAATGAAGTTCTTCGCATTTCTCACCCTCGCTACGGCTGCCTTGGCCAGCCCGGTCTCTATCCAGGAAACCAAGAGGCAGACAGTGGGTGACACTGCCAATGAGTTCGTGAACGGAGGCTGCCGCGATGTCATCTTCATCTTCTCTCGCGGTAGTACCGAGACCGGAAACATGGTGAGAACGACCAACGCTACTACTTTCTCCTCTGCTACCAAGGCGCGTCGATTACTGACAATATGTGTCTAGGGCACTGTGATTGGCCCAGAGGTTGCCAACGGGCTCAAGAGCTCTCTTGGAGACTCGGCTGTCGCTGCCCAGGGCGTCGACTACGCAGCTGCGCTCGACACAAACTTCATCCCGGGCGGTGCCGATACCGCCGGAATCGCAACCATGGTTTCTCTGTTGAACCAGGCTGCTAGCCAATGCCCCGATGCCAAGATCGTCACCGGCGGATACAGGTCAGTGCTATAAGAGCAACAAGATGGTTCATGTTGTCGTCCTTAACTAACACACGCATAGTCAAGGAGCTGCCATGACTCACCGTGCCGTTGAGCAACTCGATGCGGCCACTGTTGCCCGAATCACTGGCGCCGTCCTGTTCGGAGATACCCAGTACCAGCAGACCAACGGCGTCGTCGGAACACTCCCCGCAAACAAGGTCAAGATCTACTGCGCTGACGGCGACCTGGTTTGCGATGGCACCCTGACCATCACTGCGGCCCATCTCAGCTACGGCGTCGACGCCGGTGATGCCACATCGTTCCTGGTCAACCTGATCAACGCTTAAGGAGGCGACAACAATCTGGAAAAGTGATGCGGAACAAGGTGGTTCGTCTGGGTTTCGCTCTTTCAATCGCTGTGCACGCACCGGATACGACGGTTGGATCTGACAGCGATGGGGGAATTCTTTGTACATAGGTAGCGTTCTTGTCGGAGGACTAGACGGGGTCGACGGCATGTATATTGTCATACAAGGTTCTACACCACACTCGTTTTACACCAATTGCGGATAAAAAAATATCAACTCTCGTTTATTCCCGGGAAAGGATCTGGAGCAATCATGCTCTTCAGCTGGTGACCGTACAAATGATGATGCTGTCTATATGAGATGAAAATACGCTATCGGGAAGGTGGAGTGGAGTATAGGATAGCGATCACTTTATCATAGGTCCTGATTGCAGCTGAGGTTGCATTCCCGCAAGACCGGCGCCCGCCAATTAGATACCACAGCTACCCAGGTGGACCCTCCTTTTTCGGTTTAAACTCCCTGAAGCCTATCAAGAATTATATACATGTTGAATACCATAGAATTATATTCAACATTTTTATTTTGCTCAATTTGCATCTCTTGCTGGTCGAAATAAGCCGCCTGTGGCTTGGTCTCACTGTGCTGTTTCACTGTATGGGATAGCGGACTTCGATTCCCTTGGCGGGGTTGCGGAGTTTGCGGAGTTGCAAAGAGACCGGGATGCCATTTAATTCCCAGACGTCGGCACACTTCTCATGACATCCAACTTGACCATTTATTGAAACTTCCATCATTTTCGGTAGTCGGGATCCCAAAGACATGTCATCAAACATCACAAGAGCTCTGGTCGTCGGCGGTACGAGCGGCATCGGCTATGGCATCGCCTGTCGCGTCGCGCTCGAGGCCAAGGCTTCGACCGTCATCATCAGCGGTCGCACAAAGCCCGAAAACATCCCTCACGCCAACATTGAATTCAGGAAGCTGGACGCATCCTCCATGCGCGCTATCAAGACGTACACGGACGCATACAAGTCGACACAGGAGCTCAAGCTGGACCTGCTGGTCCTGACCCAGGGCATCCTGTCGCTGGCCGGGCGAACCGAGACGCCCGAGGGCATCGACACCAAGATGGCGCTGCACTACTACGGCCGGCAGCTGCTCATCCGTGAGCTATTGCCCGTCCTCCGGGACGACGCCAAAGTCGTCGTCGTGCTGGACTCGCTGTACGGGAGCCCGAGCAAGCTCAACTGGGACGACCTGGACCTCAAGACCACGTTCAGCGTCGGCAACGCCGCGAACCACTGCATCTCGATGAACGACGCCATGGTCCAGCACTACGCCGCGCAGCAGAAGCAGACCGGCCAGAGGCGCCACTTTGTGCATGCCAACCCCGGCATCGTGAGGTCGAGTCTGGATCGCGGGCTGCCGTGGTACCTTCGGGGTCCGGCCCAGGCGGCCAGTCTTCTTCTCGGGGTTTCGGTAGAGACTTCTGGCGAGCGGCTATTTAGAGGCACATATGAATGCGCAGCACTGAGCGAGCAGCAAGGGAAGTACTATAGCTATATCGATGGCAAGGGAAAGCCCGTCAGCGGCAAGGCTATCTGGGAGGACGAGCAGCTGCAGAAGGTAGTAGATCATACGTGGAAGATAGTCGATGGTGCATGTAAATCCTGGGAATGATTTGCTGAGTTGTTTTATTAGTAGGTATTTATGGAGTTCATTGAGGGTCCGATAGGCTACGATGCTGGCATGCGACAGCGAACAAAGCCAAGGGGTTCATGTGAATAGGTAGTAATGCAAGGGGTTTATACATGTAATCGAAGAACGTTGAGAGCTCAAGTCTGTTATATACAATTGGCTCAAGAGCCCTGGGCCCAGATAGCCTTATTTGCCTCGGCGAATTCTCTGAAGCTCTTTGGAGGGCGGCCAGTTACATCCTCGACAGCCGTACCGGTGGCCGTCTCAAAGCCCTGTGAGGCGAGTTCCTCCAGGTTGGCAAGGAAATTGGCGTAGTATTCGGACACACTGGCCTTGACCAAGCCGTCGACACGGCCTGCCTTGTCGAGCTTGACATGCTCAATCTTGCGACCAAGAACCCGGGAAAGAGTCTCGGCAACCTATCATGTATATGATTAGTAAAACTTCTAGTTGACAAGTGTATGATCAATGGATATTACCTGGTCATATGTTAAATTCTCGGGTCCAAGGACTCTGAGGTCGCAGTTCCTGGGCTCTGCATCCGTCAAGGCGTGGTAAGCCACGCTGGCAATGTCATCAGCGCTAATAAATGGGATCTTGCCGTCTTGCGCGGCGGTGAAGATAGTGTTCAGCTGTGTAACAGTATACACTACTCCAGGCTCAATCAGGTTCTCTAAATGATTCGAAACGAGTCAGCAACATACTGAGAAATGTGGGACTACGAGGTCGACTTGAGCCAACTCACCCATGAACCATGATGGGCGTAGGACGGCAAACTCGACGTTTGTCTTGATAAAGTGCTCCCAGACTCTGCCCATGCCGTCCTTGCCAAGCGTGGCCGATGTACCGGCACACAGCACAAAGCGCTTGACTCCATTATGTCTGGCAAAGTCGACAAATTTGATCATGGGCAGCCAGGGCAGAGCCACCTGGGGCTCCATTAGATAGACGGACTCTACAAGCCCAGCCTCAAAGCCTCTATTCCAAGTAGATTCATCGGTCCAATCAAACTTGACGGCAGGGTACCCATTGGGGGCTGCATCGGGACCCCTGCGCGAGGCCAGGAGGAATGGTTTCTTGGACTCGGAGAGTAGTGCAGCCACACGGACTGCAGTCTTGCCGGTGCCGCCAATTAGAAGAACAGACATTTTGAAAGGTACCTAATGTATGTGATAAAGAGGTTTGAAGATGTCTCTTGGGGGAATAAGAACAGAGTTCGACAATGTCGGGGAGAGGAAGTGTGCGGATACGCAGTAGATAGAGCGATGTTTATCTGGATCCGAATTGCAAAACTTGGGCTCTCTCATCGACTCTGTTGCCTCCCTTTATCCTTTGCTATCCAGCTATGACGTAGGGCCATATTCGGCATCCGGAATTTGAAAAGACACGGCGTCCGGCCGGAGCTAAGCGAACAAGGAGTTAAAGGATGCGGCGCGGGTTGAGACCGCCGCCGGCGTGTCGGTGCCGAGACGCCAACTTGTGGATCCGGACAGGTAAGAAGTGCTTCTATTTTCCACTGCCGCACTATGAAGTCATTAGAGAGAGTATATATATTCTATATGGTGTCCAGTGTGATTTTCACGGGCAGCCCTCCTCTCGAAGCCTTGCCTGCTGGCTATCTTATTTTTGGTCAGCATAACGCCAAGGTTAGCAGCATAGCCACTTTTACAGCACTTGTCCAAGGTCGCATTTCCCTCGCCCACATTACACATTTCATGAGATCATTGTGGCCCTGCGCTTCCACCTGCTGAAGATTGGCAAATTTCTATTTTTTTAATGTTCGCTGCGGGAACTAGATCATTGACTCTTTGCTCGCTGGCTTTTGGTTCGTAGGCTTTTGGTTCGTAGGCTTTTGGTTCGTTGGCTTTTGGTTCGCTGACTTTTTTGTGGCTTTCTGTTTCGCTTCCTTTACTTTCTGCTGCGTTGCTTTCTTCCGTGCTGCTTTCTCTTGTGCTGCTTTCTTCCGTGCTGCTTTCTTCCGTGCTGCCTTCTCTTGCGCTGCTTTCTGTTGCGCTGCTTTCTGTTTCGCTGCTTCTACTCTCCGTTGCGTTGCTTTCTCCAGCGCCAGTTTCTGTTGCGCTGCTTTCTGTTGCGTTGCTTTCTGTTGTGCTGCTTTCTGTTGTACTGCCTTTTGTTGTGCTGCTTTCTGCTGTGCTGCTTTCTCCTGTGTTGCTTTCTCTTGTGCTGCTTTCTCTTGTGCTGCTTTCTCTTGTGCTGCTTTCTCTTGAGTCACCTCACTTAGCGTCGTCTCCTCCTCTTGCCCTGCATATGCGGATCCTTCTCTTGATGAAGACTCGATGCGATACCGCATTATGTTTGCCATCTTGAATTGTTAGTTATAGTTTGAACATTATTCGCTAATTATAAGACATAATCCTCAAAAAGAAGCGCGCATCCAGAGGCTCACCTGTTTCATATTGAACCGCATAAAAATGTCATTCACCCTTTCAAGAGCAGACTTTTCCAGTGGTTCAAGGTAAATTGACTCCTTCGAGACGCTTCTCCAAGGCCGACGGGAAGAAGCGTCCTTGCCGTACTTATCGGTCCACATGTGCGTCTCGTTGCGAGGCCAAACATGATAGCGATCGTCTGTTGCTCTCTCTACGTCCGGGTGTACCATATACACCACAAGAGAAGAGGTCTCGATGGCAGTCCTCAGTATTGGTAGCTCATTTTGCTGAAAATTGGTGTGAAGCCCTGGATTAAATCTTTCGGGCGGCGGGCGACAGACAATGGTCACTTCCCCTCCTAACGATATATACCAAGTAAAAAGGGCACCAGCGCCTCTCATGAACTTTTGCGTACGAGCGGATGTCATACCACCCTTGAGATATTGAGGGTTCCCTTCTTCTAGCAATGGACCCAATGCTATTGAAAGGGTCTGCATGGAATGTCGCTTGGCCCACTCATCGACTTTGGGATGATCGACACTCTCCCACAATATTTGACGACCGGGAAGCCAGGATTCTGAACTGAATTGGTTGATGATACTTTGCGCCTCGTGAGCGGTCAGGTATTTCCGAACCGCCGCAAACATGATCGCGAAGCTTTGGTCAACCGGTGGGTCCATCGTAACGCCTTGTTTGGATCGCTTTTTGGCCATGATGCTCGTTCCTTGAACTTCAGCGAGGTGGTATGAAGGTGCATTTGTCTGTCATTGAAAGACTTGGAAAGAGGTGAAGTCACAGCTCCAGCAGATGCGGGGATGTTTGTCTGCATAGGGTGCTCTCAAACTCGGTATCGAAGGTTCGACTAGCTGGTACCTTAGAAGTCTATCTACTGCAAAAGCGGTCCCGCACTCGCGAACCACTCTGAGACTATTATGTTGCTGTTTACAAATGAAGACATGATAAGCTTGACTCGTAGACTAGATTGGAGAATCTTGAGTCGGTGCCGATGACTGCCTCATCTTCTTGACAATAACGACTAGGGCTGCTCCGGCCATGGTAGTGGGGAGACGAAGTATAGCAAGAATGGTTCCAAAGGAAAATAAGCTGGACTCTGGGATGGACATGAGATCTCGTAAGTGGATAGCTAGTTAGTATGCTATATCGACAAGTTGGAGGACGTTTTAGGCAGAATGTATGTGCCAGTCTAGAGGTTTTTTTCCTTTCTCAAATTCTTATTTGTTGTGGATATGAATAGTTTGGGACAAGAACGTGTCGCGATGGAAATCCTTGGAGTTTATGACAGGCGAAGTTCTATTTAAAAAAATAATAATAAGGGGGATGCCTTTGCCCAAGCTAGGCGAATCCTTCTGGGGGCCAAATCCTTCGATCCGGATAGCAAAATATTTCCTTGGCTGTGGGCCACACATTGTCAGCTGCAGCTCAGCCGTACTCAATTTGGATTATTTCCTGGCTGCTGAATTCAATTGTCAATCTTAGCTCCCCTTCAACAATAAACAAGTTGTAGCGAGGCCTTTTGAATAGCAGACTTGCCAATCTGAATAAAAATGTTGATAGTTTCTAAACGTTCGAAGTCACTGATGAGTAGAACTTTAAGTTGTATATGCAGTAAATCGAGGCTTGATCGATGTCTGGCCACGGCCTGGCCGAGGCCTGACCCATCACGACCTTGTCACACACAGCCTGACCATCAATCCATACATGGCTCCATGACCAGGTAGCCCCGCCTTGCTGACTCCGAAATTTACTCATGTTTTCATCTCAGCCTCACGGCAAACCTCGCTTTTTTCTCCCCATCAAAAGTCCCAAGTGCTAACGCACATGTCGCAGATCTTTAGCCATGGACCCTGTGAGTGCTCTCGGAGTAGCGGCAGCGGTTGTACAGTTTGTAGAGTTCGCGACGAAGAGGTGTCGTGACGTTCTCAATCTGTACGAAACAGGCAGCACGTCCTTTTTCAAAGGTGTCGCATTTGACCACACAGCAAGGGATTTCCTCGGCTTTGCAGAGGATTTTAAGCGGTCGCAGAAGCTAAAAGCTGTTTCGGATCAACCCTTTCAAACGACTGACGATGTATGTGTCAAGCCTTACCTGAATGAGCGACATCAGATACTCACACCCGCAGGCGATCGAAGAGCTCGTCGCTGGCTGCTCTGGTGTAGCACATGAGATCGCGACCATCTTTCAAAAGCTCGAACAGCTCCGGCAAAGCGACTACCCAGGATCAAAGATAGCCGCTCTCATGAAGGCGGCCTGGAAGTATGACGATATCATTCGCCTGATGGAAAAGATGGCCGTGTATCAGAGTCAACTGGTGTTGCGCATGCTCCAACAATTGAGTTTTGCCACAGCTGATATCAGCAAGTCTAACAGTGAACGATTTGACGGCTTGGATCAACAGTACTCAGAGATAGTTCAGGTGCTGGCAGTGACTAACAATCGTCTCGAAACCATGGGAAATCAAGGATCCACATTGCGCCGCCGGTTGGACGAAACCGATGCACATGGTATCGTGCATCATGACAATATTCTGTCAGCAATCATGACCTTGAAAAACGGCGAGACTCGCGTCATTGCCCCAAAGGGAACATACAATCAAGACTTCCAAGACCATGGGCAGAGCTTGATGACACTGTCAGTTGGTGGACATGACTCTGGAGGACGCGCTGAGCTTCGAGGCTTCGAGCCCATTCAGGACATGGTTCTGAGGAGTTTATACTTTCGACACTACAGTGACAGATATGACAGTGTAAAGTCTGCTCACACATCTACTTTCCAGTGGATATTGGAGGATACTCCTGAAATAGGGCACCCGTGGCCCTCTCTAGTCCTCTGGCTTGAGTCTGGCAGTGGATGCTATTGGATCAACGGCAAGGCAGGTTCCGGCAAATCCACTCTTCTGAAATACCTTCTCAGTGATGCGAGAACCAAGGCGGCCCTTCAAAAATGGAGCGGTGGCTCCGAAACAACGCTGGCTTCATTCTTCTTCTGGAACCTCGGAACCACGATGCAGAGAACACAAGAAGGCTTGCTGCGTTCACTGCTTTACGATATTCTGTGCCAACACCCTGGCCTCATTCCGAGCGTTATGCCCGAGCTTCGAATTCTCGGTGCCGACCTTTCGAAGAGAAATTTCTTGGAGACCCCGTCATTTACAGAACTCCTTCGCTGGTTTCACAGGCTTCTGGACCAGACCAGCCCACAATTCCGCTTGTTCTTTCTGATAGACGGGATAGATGAGTATGAGGGAGATCATCTCGAAATCGTCAATTTGTTAGCTTCAGTAGAGAGACACTCGGATGCCAAGTTCCTGGTATCTAGTCGGCCGATACCCGTCTGTGTGGATGCCTTTCTCCGATTCCCCCACCTGAAACTACAAGACCTCACCAGGAATGATATCCGTGGTTATACAGAAGGCCTGCTGCGAGAACGTCTGGAGTACAGGTTCGGTAAAGAATGGGAGAGCTTTGTCGAGGCAGTCGCAGACAAGTCTTCTGGGGTCTTTCTCTGGGTTGTTCTGGTGGTACGCTCACTTCTGTCTGGACTCCAGAACTTCGACAACATGGATGAATTGTGGCACCGTCTCGACAAATTTCCATCAGAGCTTCGAGATCTTTACGCAGCCATGTTCAAGCTCATGCCGCCAGTATATAGGAAACAGGCTTCAGAGCTCTTCCAAATTTGTCTCGCTGCTGCTGAGGCTCAGACAGGGGTACATCATATTACTCCCTTGCAGTTGCATTTTGCAGGATGGGATGTCGCTCAAACCATCGCATTACCAATCAAGACTCTGACGATTGCGACAGAAAAAACGCTCGTGGAAACTGCGGAGGGCAGAATCCGGGCGAGATGTGCCGGCCTCCTGGAAATGCGGTCGGTCAACTTCAGATTCCAGGGGCTTTTCGGTTCAAAACCATACAAACACTTCTACGTGGACTTCATTCACAGAACGGTTGTCGAATTCCTGCGATTGCCCGAAGTTTGGAAAGAGGTATCTTTCTCAACGACCGGTACTGAATTCCATCCAGCCGTGAGTCTTTGTCATTCGTGTGTTGCTATGTGCAAGTCCTCTCCCAAGTCCTCTCCCCTGGTTCTCGACGATAGCGATATCTGGTATTACATGGATCGGGCGATGCACTATGCTTCCCTTGCGGAGCGCGATGGGAAGCCAGTCTCTCCAACGATATTGCTAGATCTCGACAACACAATGTCAAAGCATTGGCATGACGTCGATACTTGCTATGTGACGGAGGAGGCTTTTGACACAGCACGGTCAGCTTCTTCTTCTGAACTGTGGCAGATTCAAGGAACATGGTACTGCAACACGAAAAACGCGCACTGGACATCTGGCCACGGCCTCAGCTGGCAGGATCAGGGTCGACTCAATGAAGGAGGCCCTCCCCTGCGAAGCTGCCTTCTCGGGGCCGCGAAGCCACTTGACTTCTACTCGCTAGCTGTTTTCTACTGCTTGGCCAACTTCCTGCACCAAACATTGCCTCAACGCGCAGCTCAACGATCACATGATGGCTTCGCAGTCTCTCGGCTATTGTTTGATGCGACAAATAACATGCTATTCAGACGCCCATGGTCAGGAAAGCCAGAACACAGGGAGCGCATGGCACTGGCTTGTCCAGCAATCTGTTACCTTCTTCTTGAGCAAGGAGCCAGCCCTAACACACAATTTGGCATAGATCATGACAGCACTTGGCGCCTCATGCTCGAGTACGGTCTCACACATCTACCCCGACGGGCAGAGTTCTGGCGCAACTTTGACTTTCGCGGTTTTGCTTACACTTACTCACGGCTTCTGGTCAATCTAGTTCAGCACGGAGCGGACGTCAACACTGAGGTCGTCGTCAAGCGACGTCTTGCCACAGACGTCAGGAGTCATCGACCCTCCTACTCGGCTCTAGGCGCAGTCGAGACCTTGTACTCACCCATGGACTCGACGGATTCTTTCGCATTCACCTTCCAGCCATATACGGGCGGAGGAAGTCGCAGCGAGGAATTAATATCCTTCTACGAGAACCTATACGGTTTGATGACCCAGAATGGCGCGGTGAAAGAGATGAGGTCCAACTTGCGAAGAGATCATCTTGCATTCTCTCAGGGAAGCCCTGGCGGCACACAATCTACTCTTGCACCTCCACATACAACACCGAGGCCAAGTTCAACTGGGTCCACGAAAACCAAGCTCAAGGAAATGTTCGGGAAATGGCGCAGTCCGAAGGGATCTTTAGAGACTTGACAGTTTGCCTCAAACCTACGATACAGTGCTTATCCGGATAGTTCCCAAGAAGACAGCGACGCTGGAGGAACCCAGCCATCTTGGCGTACAAGTGGAATCACTCTGAAAGCAGTATCAAATGCTCTACCAACGACTGATGGAATCATTCTTTGCCAATAAAATGCCCTTCTCTCGCCTAGTACACGCTACCGCAATGATTTCGTTTCAAGTGGGAAAAAACAGTGTGGTTCTGGCAGTCAAGCAGAGAGTCCAGAGGGAAATTGAGATGAGAGAACCGAGGAGCTTTTGACTGCCTGATCGTGCGGTAGATGACGCGATTCAAAACGGGTGGTTGGTATACAGCTATCAATGTTGCCACGGACACGTTTTCGGTAAAACCAGAGCCATATACGCCCACTCGGTCGATTTGTCCCTCTGAAAGTTGAGATGAGTTTTGGGTTAGATATACCAAGCCGCTACCCTCCGTACATAGCGTCCCTTTCTTGTAGGTATCATGCGGATTTCATCGCATTAATGAGTTTATGCAGAACTCATGGACAGAATAAAGTTCGCAAGTTTCAAATATTCCCCGACTGATTATATGCTAGGACAAGAGTTGCCTCGAAGGATTAACAAGGGGGTTTGATTATGCTGACATGTTGGTGCCTCATCCTGTGAACCGCCTAGTAGATAAATGAGTATCCATCTAGATGCAGATGATGGACGTATGAAGACGGTGGATACCCAAGGTTCTGGACTTGACAGAGTAGTATACACTCCGTAGATTCTAGATCTTAGGGCGGAGCGGGGAAGGCACCAAATCTTTCCGTAGCTTGACTCGATACGCGGCCCGGAGAGTTGATGGATTCATGGGTGCTAGTCCTCGCAGACCATATCGGCGCTTCTCTACGAATAACGATGTGTGTGCAGGTGGAACGGGACCTAGCCGCATATTGAACCTGACGATCTGGCCATCTCCCGCATGACGGTGGATATAGAAATACCCATGAGGAAGGCCCATCACCCCGCTTGGAGGGTTCGCGTACCACTCGAGCACTGCAAAAGGTGCCAGGCTTGGGTTGTGTCGGCTTCCGAGGAGCATGCGTCGGACTTTTGTGACCGGATACCCAGCTGCAGACGCGGCTGTAAACCTCGTGATGCTAGAGTTGCCTGGATTGCTGATAATACCTGGATGACGATGACACCAGAGATGGAGATTCTAGGTGAAAAGCGACCGGGATATGAACAGTTAGTATCGGGAGCCCCGCGACGTAACAGGAAATGCCGTTCTTACAAACACCACTAATAAGAGGCCAGGAATCCACACCTATCCGACGAGATCCCATCCTGCAGCTTGAATCCCGTCCGGCTCGCCCTTCTCGCAACAAGTGATTGGTCTTTGTGCCCACCATTTCGCATGGCCCAGACGAGACACTCAGAGAACAAACGGTTAATGTGCCTCGCTAGTCTTCATTAGCGGCCCCTACATTACTTGCATCTCAACTAAAAAATTATGTATGCGTGTGCAAAAGCTCATGCAAAGAGGGTCAGGGTTTATTTAACGCTTTTCAGCTTTCCCCGCATAATCAAGCTTCAGACTAAATCCCCAGCTCACGCTCGTGATGTCAATGGGCGCCAAATGAAAGGGGAAACAGCAGAACCTTCACCATCTTCAAGGGTACCGATCTCCTGTGCTGCTTCGCTCATTCTTTCGCAATTTCCACCGCGTGCTATGTTTCAGATACCTAGCCTCGAGATTCGAGCATCATACTGCAAGGGCCCGGTCCGCCTCTCCGGTTACTCAAGATCATATCTCCGATTCGCATATACCAGCTGAGCCCGGGCTTCAAGGATGCAGGCTGTTCCCGTGACTCCAGCTCGGGCCGGCGCTGCTGAGCCTGCTCCTTCCACCACGCCTACCAGAGTCAAGAAAGAAGAATGGCCCGGCAGTGACGACCTCAGGCGCATTCAGCCTGCGAACAACAAGCGTACCGTGTGCGATAATTGTCGCAGAAGGCGTGAGCTCATCCCCACCGTATCATGTCCACCAGTCCGCGGCCCATTGCTTTTCAGATTTGTCGAGAGGGGTTTCCCATACTTGGCATTGTGTTCACATACCCCGCGATACAGAATATGCCTACAATCAATCTGCTCTGACACTTGGCTGACCAATGTGACAGGAATTCGTTGCGATGGGCGCTTCCCTTGCCAGCAGTGCGCGGGAGCGACTCTCACCTGCAAGAGGGATCATGTTCCCAAAAAGCGAGGCCCCAAGCGAGGGCATGGACGTGTCATCAACGAGCTGAGAGCCCAAGAGCTCAAGCAGACACTGGTGTCAGAGACGACCAGCGGCTCAGAGTATGATCTGCCTCTGTGGTTTGGACCTCTACGATTTGTTTTTGAGTTCAGGAGCTGAGAAGCAATAGCATTGACGCGGAGAATTACAACTCGACAACGACATCTGCTGCTCCGTCCCCGCCAGCACAGCCTTTCGTACCATGGACGGCTGTCACTTCAGATCCGAGAAAGGTGCCCGAGCCCAAGGGTCCTTTTACTAGTGATGTCTATCAGCCCCGCAGCCGAGACTACCGCTACCTGATACCCAGATGTGTCGATCTCTACTACGAACACATGTATCCGATCATGCCTCTAGTCTACATGCCCGCGATACGAAATCTCATTGAACGGGATATGAACTCCTCGGAGGAGAACCTCATCTATGCACTCTGCGCACTCACCTCGTTCCACATGGCGGGAAAGTCACTCGCAATTTCAGGACAGCCTCCTTGGGATGAAGTGGGCCGCTTCTTCCTGGACGAGTGTATATCCGTCAGGCACAAATACGATATACTCGAGGATACCTCCTTGTTTGTGGTGATATCATCATTCTGGCTGAGCACAAGCTTCTTTGAGATAAACCAAAGCCGGAAATCATGGTTCTACTTGCGCGAAGCACTGACTCTGGCGATCGATCTCCGACTTCATCAAGATGCGTCCTACGACGGTCTTCCAGCCGAGGAGGTGCTGTGCCGTCAACGAGTGTTCTGGATTCTCTTCGTGACAGAGAGAAGCTTTGCAATTCTACGAAACAAACCTCTCACTCTGCGGAAAACGCCTAGCTTACCAACGGGCGGTCACGACTACGAAGCCCCGGATATCCATGTGGGTTTCATGAAACTCGTCAGTAGCTACGCGCCCTTGGACGAGAGCTTCGTCAACGCCTGGAATGATGGCAGTGACCCTAGCGTCTCGGAAACAACGTATCTGAATCTTCAGCGACTTCTTGCACAGCCACTGGACTTTTTGCGGCCGAAGAGAAAAAGCCCGAGCCCTCCGATATCACTAATTCCGACCGTAAACAGTGTTCAGGACGATGAGAGCGACGAGCCAGATCCAACATCTGTACAAAAAGCAGATCTCATGATCACCCAGCAGTGGCTCCGACTGATCGTCTGGCAATCGTCGTTTCGGCAGGGTCTACTCAGGACGGCGGCAGAGAATGAGAGTTTCCGGTTTTCCTTTCCACTCTCAATCGCCCGAGACACACTATCAATTCTCCAATCACTCCCGAGCCGTGCCGTTGAGGTACACGGCATGGGTATATTCGAGAAGATCTTCGAAATAGGCACTTGGAGTGTCAATGTCATGGGAGCTTATGACTCGGGGACTACCAACCCAACCAGGCCGTTTGGAGGAGCCTCGGATGGGGTTGGGGGAATGGACTATGTAGGAGGCGACCTGTCACTATTTGGCCACTCTGGACGCAGTGGCGTCGTCCAAGACCCCTTGCAGTATTTCATCAAGACGCTGAGTGCCAGCCCGAACAGCAAGACCATGTACGCGGACAAGCTGCTCATGTTTGCGGAGCAGACGCCCAGCGGTATGAGGACCAATCTCAGCCCGGTCATGACGCCCTTCGGCACACTTACCAGGGAAAACTCTTGGAGTACTGCCAGTGGTGTCGTGGGTGAGGTATCCGAGGACAAGACTGCCGACGGGACATATTATAACACAGGATTGACGACTGAGCCCATGACTGTGGACAGTGACGCTGGCACGAATCTGGCTGGTGCCGGAGTGGGGTATGGGTTCGGAAGAATTAACTCTGTATCGACTGACCTCGCAAGGCTCAGCTCTGTATCGACCGACGATCTGGGCTTGAATATTGTGACAACCCGGAGTTCTGGAAACAGTACCCTGGACGGCGGGCCATTGTCAGCAGGTCTATCAAATGAGTTCTCGAACCTGAGTACAGGCGGCGACGAATACAGCTTACACGGCATGTACACGAACGACATGGTTCCAGACATGGGCATACCCATGATGAGCGGTGGAATGAATGGCATGAGCTCTGCATCGGCCTGGGCAACTTTGGACCCGGATGAGGAGCAAGCAACGAGCCAACAACGAGCCCGTAGGATGAATCCAAACGCGAAAGCGGAGCGGGTCTTGGGCATGTGGTAGCACTGCTTATGAAGCATTGCAAGATTTGATTTTGGAGTGGTGTTATACTGGATCCTGGGTTTGCATTATTGGTTAGTTGGATGGGGCTTGAATACCAGCGTCTCTTATGTCTAATGGCGTTTCATGTATCCCATAGGTAGTCTTGATGCTGGGTTTTACGCCTATGAATGAATTTGAAGCTTTGAATATTACCAGACAATTTTCCAAGTCACACGTGATGCTTGAGGAATAAGCAAATAAGTACTGTAATGCTACAGTCATTACCAACGAATGATTAAAAACTCCCAAGGAAGTGCCATTTGTTATTTCAATTGAAGTTCAGCTTTCTGCAACCATACTGGAGTGGTGTAATAAAATTGCGATCATGTTCACTTTTACGAGAGCCGGCGAAAAGCACGGACCATCGTGGTAACAACCCGACATCTTTCCATTTCTCAAGACCGTTCACGCCAGATTTCTTGCAACTTCAAGGATTTCTCGGTCAATTTTAAGGAATTTGAAAAACAATTCGACCCCAGGTGCTGGCAAAATAAGGAAACTGCTAGAGCAATAACACCTGGTGCACTGATTTTCGAAGCCTCAAGATCGTGGAGTGGAGTAATAGAGGGCGCCGAAAAATCTCATCTTTGGGCGGGAAAAGTTCACCAGCTTTTGGAAAGTCGAGGTCATCATTCGTCGCTCGACACCCTTTTGCACTCACTTCCATCTACCTTATCAAGGTGAAAAGCATGGAGGAACTGCCGATACAGCCAGCCGGTATATTTTGGCAGGATGACTTCATTACAGCCGAGCACGAAGCCAAGCTGATCGAAATATTCCAGCAAGAGCTGGAGTGGCCAGAACGCTCGGGTCGCCTGTCCCTACACTACGGCTACACCTTTGACTACAAGACGTTTGGCGTGGACCCGGATGTCCCCTTCAAGCCGTTCCCGGACTGGCTGGAGCCGCTGATCCCGACGCGCGAGGGCCGGCCGCCGGACCAGGTCTGCCTGCAGCACTACCCGCCGGGGGCCGGGATCCCGCCGCACGTGGACACGCACTCGGCGTACGACCAGCTGTACGCCTTGTCTCTAGGGTCGCCGGTCCTGATGCAGTTCCAGCTCGGGGGCAGCGGCGAGGCGGGCAAGGCCGGCCGCGTCGAGGTCGACCTGCTGCCGCGCAGCATGCTGCAGATGTCGGGCGACGCGCGGCTGCACTGGACCCACGGCATCAAGAAGCGCAAGACGGACGCGCTGCCGGGCGGCGCCGTCCGCAAGCGCGGCGACCGCTGGAGCATCACCTACCGCTGGATCCGGGACCCGGCCGTCTGCGAGTGCGGCGACGTCAAGCTCTGCGACACGGCGCAGAGGAGGGTCGGCATCGAGAAGGAGTACCGGTGGAAGGGGCAAGAGACATCAAATGGAAGTGCCGAGGCTCCTGCGACTCCATGATTGTTTGCGCTACACTACGATTCGACTGGAGCGACCTTACTACATTACGGGTACACAATTATTCATCATCGAGAGCAGCAAGCGTGGAGCTGACGATAACGCCACGAAGACACTGAATACGCTCCAGTGAATGCGGTTGTTGCGACGAGCGCAAGATACAAACCTTGCTTACCACTTTGATGGCTGTTCAATTTGGCATGGCATCAGCACAGGGACAGCCGTCCCAGTCTCATGTTCGCATACATTTCACAACCGAAAATGGAACTCTTCAAAAGGCGATGCCAATGAAGAAACTGGACTAGTGGTGGGTATTGCTCAAGCTGCATGAAGCCGGGTGTGCGTCGGGCCATACGGGAGCAACTGGGACGTTCTGGATATGCTGAGCACAAACGGTGTTCGCCAAGTCAGATGTTGCACGGCATACCTGCTTTCCGAGACATGTATATCAGGAAAATTGAGGCATGCCCTAGCAGCACCTGTAGAGAGCCGGACAGGACTGCACTATTCACCCTCACCACGGTCGCAGGCATGCGCAAGTTCGAGACTCTGATGTTTTACAAGACTGCTCCATCTTGATTGGCATTGGACTGTCCTCAATATCTGCATCGCCGCGCCGGGAGGGTATCTTCGTGCCCAATATGTATCCAAGCCAAAGCGTGCCGTTTTGTACGACAGATTGATTGCCACGACCGGACGCACTCGCACTTGATTGATCCTCGGCGAATGCTTGATTATATACGTGGATCAGTTGTGGCATTAAACATGAACCAGATCGGCATTCGGCGTTTATCGAAGTAAGACATACAGTTAGTCGCGCAGTTTCTCCGAGTAGAAAGTTTTGCCGCCGGGAAAGAAGAAGGATCTGAGATGGTGGCTCGTCTTGTCACTTTGCTCAAGCATATATCATAAGCATATATCACATCCATCAATGGCGGTCTTGCGACAGCTGGTGTCATGAGTGAACAGTAATTGAAACAGCTGTGGCAGCCCAGATATCGTGTTCAATCCGAGGCCAAGCTACTTTATCCTGACTCAAAGGTCCGGCACTCTCTGGTCGTAAGATTCTGCAGCCCCAGAGCGCCGCGTGGCGTAAAGGTTGGAGCCGGCGGCGGATCGGACCTGAAGAGGGTTCCGTACCTTTAGTAGGTCTGCAAGCTGCGAACTAAAAAGGCGCTACAACAACAATCATGATTTACACATTGAATTCCCTTGGCTCGATCATAGATGATTGTTTTGATGCGTGTCTGAGCAGAGATCTGACACAGGCGCGTAGGATTGAGGACGCCGACTCGGCCGCCTGCTGCTCCATCAAGAGCGTGGGCAGGCCTTGAAGGCAACGTTCATATAGATGCGAGGTGCGAGGCCGAAGCCCAGAGGACAAACAGCCCACATGTTATCCTGCAGCATGACGATTGAACTGTGAACTGGGAGTCTCTAGTTTGTGTTTTTGGGGATGGACTTGATGATAGGAGCGTATAGCACGCGCTGTGTGTGGGCGCGCTGGCAATCTAGGGTTTGATGGCGCCCGTCTATCGAAGACTCTGGCATATGGGCTGTGGCATTGTCTCGGTCGACATGTGTTCTGTGTCTGAGGGACATTTGACTTCTGTCAATTGGTAGTCACATTTAGGCTCGCACACCAGATGGCTGTGTCGTGGGTCTGAGTATAAGCATAAGCTGCGCAAGGTCATCGTCGCGACGAAGCCCGAAGGATTCCCCAGTTGTGCTGGCTGGGTAGAGAGTTAGGCCATAAGGTGCTTCTCCAGGTTTCGTCTCGGAGCCTGTCAGTATCCCAACAAACTGAAATGACTGGTTGTATTGTAGTCACATTACCAAGCAGCCAAGACAAGAAGGATATGCAGTGCTGCGCTTCCAGCCGCGATACAGAACTTGTCAGTGTCACCACACACGAACTGGAGGAGGCTGGTCTCGCTTGACGCGTTGATGCTACCACTGTACATATTCCCTGCCCCCTCTCCAACTTCAGCAGGGGAGTCGCAGATGGCCCCGCTGTGCCGACAGAAGGATGCTGGTCTATCACCACCAATCACGGTTAGGACCAGTGATATGGATGGGAGCGTTGGATCTCTATGCCGAGCGGTGCCGCTACCCAAGTGTTGGACTCTGGCTGGTCTGGCTTGCGGCTCGACCACGCAAAGTCCCGTCCCCTGTTTTGTTAGCTTTTTATGAATCACCGGACGATTCTTGGAATGTCACAATTTTTTTCCTTCTTCCCTTTTTCTCCTTGGATTTCGTGTAAAGTGCATGCATGGCTGGTGGGTCTCGGAGACGTGCCGTCACGCGAAATGCTACAAGGCCCTGGTCGTTCACTTCTCGTTCGCTCGGTCGTCCTCTCTTGTCATTGCTTGGGTCGCCTCTCTTTCGTGATTCGTATTCATGCTGTCCACATCATGAGCAGCATTGCTAGATCGTCCCTTTGGGATACGCTGTTGCCGTGGTTGCTGCATTACACTTGTATAGGCAGAGATGATGCCATGCCAGCATTGACGACGCGGGGCCCAGGGCTGACTGACTGGCATTGAGCACTGCTCGTTCTCCCACCAAATGCTGAGTTGAACTTGTGCCAGGCTCCAGCCGATGGCTGGCGCACCATGGCAAAGCGCTAACAGACACCACGGCAGTCGCTAATTTCGCGTTCCTGGACCAAGACCAGGCAAGGCCGCTGATGCCGTTCAACCATTTCAACCATATCACAGATCTTATGCCCCTTCTGTCCTAGCAAGCCGTCACTTCGCTCGTTTTCTCAGCAGCCCAACCAAAGTGAAATGCAAGGCACCGCATAGGAAACGACAGGGGCCGTTGCGAAGATGGGGCTTCTGGTGGAGTATTGGATCGTGGGCAGCTCCGGGGGAGAGATGGGCTAAGGCACCCCCTGCAGACAGTGAACGGCCATTTTCGTAGCTCCATCTGAATGCTCTTGCGACCACTTCGCCAGCTTGCCTGCCTACCAGATCTGCCGCTTTTTGGATTTTCCATCTTGTCCCTCACTGGAGATGGCAACATTTCTGTGAATTTGCGTGTTGTTCATAGTCTTGCCTCGTGCTTCCAGAGCTGTCTTGTCTCTTCCGTGACAGATCGATCGACGGGCTAGAGCTGAGACATGCATCCAGAGACACCGTCCGCCAACGCTCATTACCTACCTCCCTTCTAGCCATCGCCCAGCTCGCAGGCACCACCCTGATTCTCTCCTCTGTCTGTTCCCACCTCAACCCCACTGGTCGTCCAGGTTCACGCACTTACACGACCGTCGTCATTGACCATCGCGACGAAAACAAAACAATTTGTCCGGTAAACACGGCGATTTCCGTTATATACCAAAAAGTCGCCATGCGGAATGGAAAAGCGCAACACGTTTGAACTATCAACTGTCTTTGGGGGATAGCTGGCGTTGCAACCATTCCGGACAAAAACCAAAGACCAACAAAACCACGCCCAACGCCCAACGGCCAGCCCGGACCAGAAGGAACCAAGCTCATTGCGCTCTAGCAATATTGTCTATAGCCGCTCAAGCCGCCTCATTGCCAACCTCAAAGATCAGACGAGTCTTTTTATGCCTTTAATTGCCAAAAATTGACCGGAACTTGGGATAATTGATCCTCTGGGGTACGAATGGGGGGCTGAACAGCTGTGGTCTGTGGTCGGATTTCTTTTGCTTCCCGCACTTTTGAGCTTTTGTCTCAGTAAAACGCGGTTTCCTTGTTGGATCCCGGCTGACAGGACCCTGCACTATCAAGCCATTCAGCATCGACGGAACGTGGAAGGAACAAACGGTTCGAGGCCTAGAATTGGACGAGGCAGGAGTCAGGGAGGGTTCACCTTCTTTTCCAACAAAACTCACTTATACAACCTTTTCCACCTACCATTCCTTACCATCACATAATCACGGCGGACCTACAGCATGGACGGCGCCGGAGGACAACTCGAGCCGCTGAGCTCTCTCTCGCCATCAAGAGCGAGTACGCCTAACTCACACTCGCATCGCGTCCACCATGCGCAGTGCGGTGCCAGCAGCGCGCCCGTTTCGCAGCCTCCTTCAAGTTTTCTACAGCAGAGAATACAGCAGAGGCGTGCTGAAAAGAAGATGAGCGAAGGGAGCCTCAGCAATTCCACCGCAAGCGCTCGTGATGAGGGTGTTGCAACTCGCAGCTCGTCAGTCCGGAGAAATACTCCAGCCACATTGCGACCGACTCCTCCCAACACTGATGATGACGACCTCAGTGTCATGGGAATCAAGGAGATTGAAAAGGTGGGCGACTCAAGCTCTTCTATCTGTTGTTCGTTACTTACGCCGCTACTAGACCATGGAAAAGTTGAAGAAGCAAAACTGGGATCTCAAATTGGAACTTTACCACCGACGGGAACGCCAGGACATGCTTGAAGAGCTCGCAAAAACATCACAGGAGCGCGCCAAGATTCTCCAACATGAACATGCCGAAATGGCGACACAGCAAGCAGAAACCATGCGCCTCAACGAAGACCTCGCGCAAGAACTAGACAAGCGCGACAAGGCCTTGTTCGAAGCAATCGACATGATCGTGGATTTACAGTCTACCGTGAGCGAGTTGGAACGGGAGAAAGCCATGGTCCGTATTGTCGAGGCCGATATGAAAAGGCCTGCTACATCAGGACAAATTGATAGGTTTGATCGAGACACGGAAGGAAGGCCAAGTCAGTCAAACTCATCAGGATTCCCCCTGGCGAGGGAATTCTCCGGTCGTCTCGGCGACGCAAAGACGCTGGAACGCATGTCGAGCTTTCTTTCCGAGCACGGCGAGCGCACTGCTAACCTGCGCAACATGATCTTGCACAATAAGAGCAGCTTTTTTCATACACGAAAGATTTCCGAAGCGAGCACGAATCCTAGCGACTTCACTCGCAGTGCGCGCAGTGTCAGCCCTGGCGTCAGCTTGCTCAGTGAAAGCTCCTTCTTGAGTGTCTATGGTAATAATAAGAAGGCACCAGATGAGATGCTTTCACCGCCTCAATCTGAATCCCAGGTGATGCAGAGCATTGAGACGCCGACACCAAGACATAATCTTCGTGCCGATTCCTCTGAGAGTCTCATGTCTGGCAGTGTCACGGCTTCTGCGGCTTGGGCAGACCAGCAGGCTAGATTCCTCGACATCAGGTCACCGCTGCAGCAGCTCGAAAGATTGGATGAAAAGCTCTCCCTCGAAAATTCGTCCAGGCCGATAACTTCTCATGGGCCAAAGCAAACTCAACTACCAATCTACAAGGGGCACCGGGCAAACATGAGAGTCAGGCAGGAAAAGAGAGATACTTTGCGGCGAGTCGTTACATCCCCGCCAAACGACGATGATTTCGCGCATGCACGCATGCTCCCACCGACGCCAGACACCACCTCGAGCTCAATGCTACGCCGGCATAAGGACTCAAACGAGACTCTCTCTGCACATTCTAGTACCACTGCTCGGGAAAGTCTCGCGCATGAGATTCATATGACCCCTGCGGCGGCTCTGGCACCTCAGGTCTCGACCAGATCGGCTCAGGGGGACTTTTCTCGCTCAGTGCCGAAGCCCGTACATGCAGGCCGTCCCAGTCTGTTGGGGCCGATGCTTCCCGAGGAAGAGTTGACAAACACTCAACAGAGAATAGAGACTGCACCTCAGCGACCTCGTTCGGCAGATGAGACGACAATCTCCCGCCACATCGCGAAAAGCTGGGATTCCGATACAGACTCCGACGGTGGTGCTGATGCATATGCAGAAGCCAACGAGCTGGACTATTGGATGCGAGAAAGCGCAAAGCCGAATCGCAAGACTACGGCACCTCGCTCGGATTCTCCAGACCTCTTCAGCTTTCCGACCGAGGCTGGGCGGTGGGAGACGGATGCCATATTTGGCGCGATGAGAGGCACAGGTTTCATGGGATCTCCAGCACCAGGCCTCAAGCGTGATCCTTTGGATCAGCTTCCTACAAGCCCCTTGATCGCACCAGAAGATGGCCTTTACTACCCGCCCGAGCCGGATGCGCCTGATGGCGGCATCAACGCACCCCAACGCCAATCAAGTCGATCAGCCCGAACCAGCAGCATGACGAGCAGTGAGACGACACCTGATAAATCGAAACCTAGAAAGGGTCCCGTTCGATGGACAGACTCTACTCGAAGTACACGTCCAAGAAGTAGCAGTATCGACTCTGGCGCCCTGTCCTCGCCAATGGGTGCGCTCTCAAGGTATCCCAGTGGTGGATCCAGTGCACAGAAGAGGACGAACTGCCCGCCCGTTGCAGGTCATCCGCTGAGGCAAAGAAAACCCGGTGCGCTCAACAGGCTGTTCAGGAGGTCTATTGGTAGTTCCCAGGATCTAGCAGCCACACCAGTAGGCACTCCAGAACAAAGGCCGTCGACCTCGCACACCCTATCACTCTCACTAAACTCACGCACACCAAAGAAAACCCACTCCTCGGGAAGGAGTAGTGTACCTCCACCAGCCACTATGCCTTGGCGGGCTCCTGCAGCATTGTTGGACTCGGAATTGACGAGCGCGACACCGCCGCCAATCATGAGGAGTCGAGGGGCGGCTCGCCCGGACCTGGTGCTACAAAAGAGTGGTGACAAAATACAGACTCCACGAAACACGAGAATGATTTCACCCAGCATGATTCATCCAGGATCAACAGATACCGACTATGAAACGGATACTCCCCTGACTGGGCGGCGCAAGTGGCTCGGTCTGGGCAGAAGAAGCAGTACGAGAAGCCGCACCTAGACAAAACAGTTTGTGTGCATTAATGAAACGAGACTCCGAAATTTCCATGATGATAGATACCCTTTTGTTACTTGAAGTATACCTACCTAGTTGTCAGCATCAAATACGGCATAAATTGAATAGGCTTATATTCTTTGAAGTTGTATTTTGTACTGTATAATGACTTGTTGCACATGAGCATGGACCTTCTGCCATTCCTTGTTGTCCGGCCCCGGAAACAATCGAGCATGCACTTTCCAACAAAGGATTCTTTTGCACCTCTTCGAGCTTGTAGACATCACCAAGAGTTGGTTACGCGTATACCTAATATCCAAGTGAGGGCATTCGACATAGGGACCATGTCTGCCTTGGGCGCAATTTTGTTTTCTTTTCAGGTATCAAGGAGACTCTTGAATTTTATAACATAATGCCCATAAAGCTCGGGATATCATCTATATCAATCATAAATACCCACTAAGAAATAGCATATACTCAGAATACTACCTTGATGCTACGGCGGGGCCTCTGACGACTGGGCATCGTGTTACATCCCGTCAAAGTCCCTGGGATTTAGCGCCCGATCACCACGACCCTAGCGCAGGAACCGACGGCGATAGTGTGTGACATCACCACTTGTCTTTATACAACTGTGCAACTACAACACTGTTAGAGTCGGGAATCCAGCAGATTTCCTGGCCTGTAACTCATTTCTCCGTGGAATTGTTTTGACGGGCCTGTCATTGCTTTGATTCATGCTCGGGGTATTATCACGGTTTCGCACAATCATCAGGTCATCTACAGGACTAGAGAGAATCATGGCGCGGAGTGCAGTCACCACCGCGAGTGGTACACCACGGCGCAGTCAGAGGCATGTCAAGGCAGGTGATGATGTTACTGTCAAAAAGGAATCTGGCACACCAGATTTGAGCACAGTCAAGAAGCGCAAAGCTGCTACGACAAAGAAGGACGGAGTGCAGCGTGTCAAGTCGGAGGAGCCGGATGAAGAAGCGGAGGAAGAATTGGGCTCATCGACTCCAAAGTCTCGTAAACGAGTCAAGAGGGAAGACGAGACATCCAATGGCGTCAAGAATGAGTCATCACCCAGTCCAAAGAAGATCAAGAAAGAGAGAACCAAGGCCGACAAGGCGGCGGACTTGCAGGCCAAGAAGCTGAAGCAGTACGCCGAGTTCAGCAAGGCATCGCCCTTTCCGGATTTCGTGCACCCGACCCCCGAGGAGTGCAAGCTGGCACGAAAGATCCTCGTGGGCCTCCACGGCGACCGGCACCGGCCGGAGGAAGTGGTGGCGCCCACGAACCGCGCCGGCTGCGGCGACTCGCGGTCGGTGCTGGACGCGCTGGTGCGGACCATCCTCAGCCAGAACACGAGCGACAAGAACAGCACGCGCGCCAAGCTGTCCATGGACAAGGCCTACGGTGGCAGCGACAAGTGGGACGCCATCGTCGAGGGCGGGCAGGCCAAGCTGCAGAAGACGATCGAGTCGGGCGGGCTGTCGCAGTCCAAGTCGCGCGTCATCATCGATATCTTGCAGCAGGCCCAGGCCAAGTACGGCGCCTACTCGCTGGACCACCTGTTCGAGGCCAGCGACGAGGACGCCATGCGCGAGATGCTGGCGTTCCACGGCGTCGGGCCCAAGACGGCCAGCTGCGTGCTCCTCTTCTGCCTCCGCCGCGAGAGCTTCGCCGTCGACACCCACGTCCACCGCATCACGGGCCTGCTGGGCTGGCGCCCGCGCGACTGCTCCCGGGAGGAGGCGCACGCGCACCTCGACGCCCGCGTCCCTGACGAGGACAAGTACGCCCTGCACATCCTTATCATCAGCCACGGCAAGCGCTGCGACGAGTGCAAGGCGGGCGGGAAGAGCACGGGCAAGTGCGAGCTCCGGAAGGCGTTCCGGGGTGGCAAGGTCAAGGGCGAGGCCGGGGAAGCCGTCAAGGAGGAGGAGATTGACAAGATCAAAGAGGAGGAGAGCGACGTAGAGACGGAGAAGGATGCCATTGCGCATGCCATTGAGTCGAGCTAGACTTTTATTGATGAAGGACTATCTTGTTACCTTTACTTGATTTCTTCCAATGGGAATACGCCCTCGAGCACGTAATATCGAGATGCCTCGAATGATGAATACCAGATCATCAGACGGTACGGAGTATGCTGACACCCAATTATTCACACCCCGGCCGAATGCCGCCAGAAGCGGACGGGGGCCATCCATCAGCTGTATCGAATTCGAGCCCCTCTATCGACTAGCCGAGATCGTCAGCTCGACCCATGGAACAAATTTACACCTTGGTCATTCGTCATTGCAGAAGCAAAAGCAAGATTTTATGTTACGGATGTTTCAATGCCGGATCTTTTTGTATACTAGCTTGTAAATTTATGGTCAATAGTCTTCTGCAACCAGTGGGTTTTTGCGTCGGTGTCCGTACCATGGGTTTCTGTCTCCATCCCAGGAAAGGCGCTGGCCGGACCTCCCGTCTGCCCCGTCTGCCATGGCCCAATCGAGATGCCAGGATCCATGGCGACGTTATCCTCTTCTGGCAAGTTTGACAAATTCGGCGTGTGCTGTACGACTTCAGGCTCAAACGGGCCTCGGAGAATTCCCCTTAGGGTAATCGTAGTGGACCTATACCTTTCAGCTGTCGTATCCTTTGGGTCACGATCTGATGTTTCATTCATTCATCTACTGCGTACGACGGCGGAGGCGACTGCGCAAGAACTGGTGCTCAGTAGCATCTAGCCTTCAGTCTCATGACCTCGGAACCAAATTGCTCTTCAAAAGAAGAACCATCATCGTACTCGTACAACATTCGCACACATTGGAACCGACGCACCGGCTTGTCAAAGAAGGCCGCTCCACTGCATCTCAGTTCACCCCCTGCTCGAAAGGTACCGGGATGCCCTGCAGGTTACCCACCACTTTAAAGACTAAAATCCAAACTATTTTCTTGTAGAAGTCTAGATCATGAGATATTACATATGAGTAACAAGAAAAAAAAGAGAAAAGAGAAACTTGTACTCCCACAACTGACCATATCGGAGCAGTGTCTTATTCACACGTTCCTGGCTGGCAAGAGAATATCATGTCATCACCAGGAACGAAGAAAGGAAACCAACAACAATATCACCATCGTATTCAAGAATAACGAAGTGATATTTGCAATCATGTGTGCAAAAATCAAAAACCTAGTTTCTAAGAATAAGTCAGCGGCTTTTCAGCCCCCACAGACATGCTACGATATGTATCCGCTATATACGTACAGCCCGATCCGGATACGACTCTCCACTGATGATGCAAGTGGCACAAGTCCATGCATGTATAGCCGCGGCCTCTATTCTACCCAAGGAGCCTGGGTCTCATTAGAGGCCGTTGGATTCTCCATCGTTCCCGACTGCCGTGTCTGTAAGCGAGATGCTTCTCGTCTGTCGCGTGCTACCGTGTAGACTACCGAGTCCATGGGTCTGGGAGTTTGTATAAGAGGACATCGACAGAGCCATCATGTCCGAGTCTTCGAAGGGCATCTGAGCTCTTATAAACCTCTCTGCGTTTCGGCACGATGTTCAAGTCCGCCGCGCTCCTTGCGAGCGCTCTGCTCTGCTATGGCACACCCGTCCACGGCCTCTTTACGCGCTCCGCCGGCACAGTCGCCTGCACAAACCTCACATCCTCCCTGGGCGCCGTCAAGGTCGTCTCCGCGCCGCTGGACCCCGAGTACATTGCGACGCAGCAGGACTACTGGAACGCCCGGCAGAGCGTTTATACGCCCGCCTGCATCGTCTACGCCCAGTCGGCGCAGGATGTCTCCGTGTCTCTGCAGGCCGTCCGCGCGGCCGGCTCCCGCTTCGCCATCAAGTCGGGCGGGCACAACCCCAACAACTTCTTCTCTTCCGTCGACGGCGGCGTCCTGATTAGTCTCGAGCAGATGACGGACAAGTCGTACGACGAGACGAGCACCCTGGCATCGTACGAGCCCGGCAGCAACTGGGGCGAGCTCTACTCGTATTACCAGCCCTTTGGCGTGACCGTCATGGGAGGCAGACTCGCGGGCGTCGGCAGCGGTCTGGCGCTGGGCGGCGGACTGAGCTACCTCTCTCCGCAGTACGGCATAGCCTGCGACTCGTTCCGCGAGCTCGAGGTGGTGCTGCCAAGCGGCGAGATCGTGACGGCGTCGGCGAGTTCCCACGCGGACCTGTTCCTGGGCCTGCGCGGCGGCGGCGGCAACGCGTACGGCGTCGTCACCAAGTACACGGTGCAGACGCGGCCGATCGGCAACTTCTACGCCGGCAACCTCGTGTACGTGTTCGAGCAGTGCGACGCCGTGCTCCAGGCCATCACCGACTTTATCGCGTACAACAACGACTCCAAGGCGTCCATCCTGCCGACGTACGAGAAGCTGTCGACGCCCGACATCGACCTCAACCTGGACGAGGCCATCATCCTGTTCCTCGTGTACGACGGCGAGGACCCCGGCACGGCTTTTGACAACTTCACCAGCATCCCGCACATCATCGACACGCGCTCCATCAAAACCTACACCGAGGTGGTCAACATGCCGGTACCGCTGGTCGCGGAGCTGACACGAGCGGACAACGTGTTCCGCTCGGGCGCGCACCACGTCGAGGACGGCAGCGCGCGCGCCGCGCTCGACACGTGGCGGGCCTGGGCCGAGGCCAACAAGGGCAGCTACATCCACACGGGGCTGTACCTGTACCCGGTATCGCGCAGCCTGACGGACGCCAGCCGGGCGCAAGGGGGCGACGCCATGGGCCTGCTGCCGGACGGGCCGTGGTTCTGGACCGCGTACGACCTCGCCACGCCGCCGCTGCTGCTCGATGCTGTTTATGATGCCATCCAGGACAGCTTCCGGGACATGGTCGCGTCGACGCCCGACGCCGAGGATCTCCCGCTGTTCCTCAATGAGGCTGCGTGGGATCAGGATCCCCTGGCTACTTTTTCCACGTACTCGCAGCTGCAGGAGATTAAGAAGAAGTACGACCCTGATAGTTTCTTTGCGAATAAGACGGGAGGATGGTCGTTTGCTTGAGTGTGATATAGCCACGTGAGGCCTCTTAATATACTTGAATTTGATTTAAAAGAATGGATACATGCTTGTCGATGATACTCGTGAGGTTCTCGACGGCACCTGAATTAATTCTGTGCAAGATGCGAAGAAGTGAGCATGTTGGTTGATTCGTGACTGAAGCAAAATTGAATCATGATATATGCAGGTCTCTTTGTTATTACTAGACTGCGAATGCATAACCATGTACAAGAAGGACGACAGTAAAACCCCTTCCTCTGCCTTAAAAGTACGAGGCCTCAATTAGGAAGCCAACAGTGAACTATATTTCCTCGTCAGCATGTTTCATGCCTCGAAAACTTTACTCAACTTACCTTGGCGTGCTGGTAGACATGCGGGATGCTGACTGTCGCGACAGTGTCCTGGGAAGAGTGGATGTACGGGCTCGAGTCCTCCATGTTCTCGTCGCACACATACGCGGCAGGGAATCCGGCATCTCTGGCCGAGGCGCTAGAGACAAAATGATCAGCATGTCAATCAAAGAACGGCCATTCTTGAGGAGCGCTTACTGGTCGCTGCAGGCGTAACCGCACGCATCGGTGGACAGGGGCAGGTCACTGTACACGGGCACGAGCTTCTTGAGGAAGTTGGTCAGACTCGTGTCGACGTAGTCGGTGTAGACGGCGATGACGTTGTTGGGCGAGTATCCCGTCATGTCCTGGTTCATGACGGCGAGGACGTTGACGCCCGAGGTCTTGTACGACTGCATCACGTCTCGGGAGCCAAGGCATCCACCCTCCTCGCCTGATCGTTGCAAGACATATTAGCATGCGCTCTTCCAAGACATACTTTCCCGGCGTTTTCGAGCTTACCAGAGTAGAAGTGAAACTCGAGAGTATTGCCGCCCTTGTATCGGGCCTCGGCAAGGACTCTCAACGCCTCGAGGATAACGATAATGCCCGACGCATTGTCATCGGCACCGGGGGCCCTGCCGTTGGCCGGGCTGCCGATGCTGTCGTAGTGCGCCGAGACGACGACGACGTCGGTCGAGTTGCCCGGGATGGCGGCGATGACGCTGGGCTGGTTGTACGAGTGCGTATACTGCTTGACCGTGATGGCCGAGTTGGCCGAGGCCACGTCGACGACCGTGTTGTACATCCACGCCGCGCTCGTGGCCGCGTAGGAGCCCTTGTAGTAGCGGTTGTAGAAGGCGGCCATGGACGTCAGCCACGACGAGAGCGTCGTCTGCTGCACGTTGGCGATGAGGGCCGTGGCCTCGGTTTGGTGGCTGGGTGCAGTCGGGAAGACGGCGGCCTGCACCTCGGCAATGTTCATCATCCGATCGATACGGATCGCCTCGAGTTCCTATCGAGTAGTATCAGCAAGCCAAGCACGATATACTTTTCGACTTGGTATACTTTACCATGGTATCCGTGATATCAACAAACCCCAGACGCTTGGAGGTGAACTTTTCATACTTGTCCTCCTCCGTCATCCAAGTGCCGGGGTCTTCATCCGATGCCTTGACGAGACGGAGACCTTCCGCTCGCCTGTCCGGAGAGGCGTTGGCCACGGCGCCGAAGGCAGTGGAGACATTGAGCGCAACGGCTCCGAATAGAGCAAGAGTTGGGATGCGGACCATTTTGTCAGACTTGTCTCGACGCAGCTGTAACTAGGTGATTATTGACAACTTCACTGTAGCATGTCATGAGATGGGGGCGGGAAGCGCGACCTTTTTGAAGGCGCCTTTGAGTGCGCCAGAAGACGTCCCGAAGCGAAAACATTCGTGACCGCCGCCGACGATGGCGATCTCCACCGGCAATCGTGCCCACACGGAGCCGCCAAGCGCCATGGTTACCATGTCGTGTATTCGGCCTTCTAGAATCGCTCTGGATTGCCCTTACCAGCTGCCCTCCGTAGCGAAAGCGCCCGCAAGCCAAGTCTTCTGTGTTGCAGTCGTGGGGCGCATTTCCTCGTCGCCAAGACGCTTATCGGTGCTGTGGACAATGACAATGCCGTACTGACTGGTTCGCCTCTGCATACGGGGTTCAGGCATATAATTCTTGGCACTATAAAGGGGGAGCGGCAAACAAAGCTTCTTCGTTTACTCCAGACTCCTGTTCGTCAAAAACAAGGGCTGCTGCTGCTATTGGAGCAAAAAAAGAGAATGTCTTGGCCTTGCAGGTCGTGACTTGTCATCTGGGTCGCGGATGTGCTCATATGGTATGACTTATGCTTAAATCCATTCACGGCAAGTCGATTAGGCGAACTCGTCTTTATATCCTTTGTGGGGCGATTGAAATTGCAATAGAATAGTTCTGTTGCAATTGAATGCCAGGAGAGCCGTCCATGGAGGTATCCATTTTCTGGCGGTAATATTTGTTTGCTGGATGTCTTGACTGTGTAATTTACACAACAAACACTTAGAATGTCTGTCAAGTCATTCAAAGCTTCTATGAGCATGCAGATCAAATAAAAAGACAATATCATGCCTTTGATTATGCCTTTGCTTGAGCCACTATCTGCATGCAAATTGTCTTTCGAGCTTTGTGATGTTCCATATTCTTTATGCTGTTTCAGATGTACAAACGGGATATGGACAAGTTACTGGTGGAAATGGCCGAAGGAACTTAGCTAGTCGGTTCGTGAGATGTACAATTGAAAGGTTTCATAGACGTGACAGAGACGGTAGTTTGATAATTTGACAACAGAGACATGTCAGTATCCGCGTATTCTCATCAGACACTACGAATGGTCATTTACTTTGAGACGTGGTATTCGATCCACTGGATTCCTTGACTTACTCTGGAAACGGAACTGTACCAGAAGAAACTCACCACATGAAAGTGTTCGTTTCCGAGACTCCTCGTTCGTCCTGGTAGCTCAGCACCACAATCGACCATGGACGAGCAAAGAAGGCGAGCGAACTCTCCGCTAGCACCAATCCACGATGAGGAACTGGCCGTTGACGAGGCTCAAGCAACAGTGGAAGAACAGTTCACACGTCGGCACATATACTCTGAAGATGCCACGGGGTCGACCGAAGAGGGCCAAGATGACAGGCCACCAAAGATCAAGAGGGAGACAGACCCTGAGCGTGACGAGGAAAGGGCTGAGCAAGAGCTGTTACCGGGCATCGAAACCGTCATTGACCTAACTGGAGATGATGACGCCGGTGAGCTAGCCGACCGTCGAGCCAGCGACCGAATTCCTCTTCCTCCCGATCGCAATGATGTGCCAATCCAAGCTGATCAGCTTCAAAGTATACGCCATGGCGCTGAAGAGATACTCCTGATGCCCGGCATGGTGGTCGAGATCAACGAGATCAGCCACCTCTACCACGCAGCATTCCTCAAGATCCAATACATAATTGAGACACCCGAAGGTGTTGTGTTGCGAGGTCTTCCCTTAACACGGACGAGATTCCTGAGAGGACAGCTTCCTCGTTATCGAAATGAAGTCTGTCTCGTACTCCAGATCGACGAGGATGATCACCGTGACGATTACATCCAGGCAGCCGTGGACGTGCCCATTACCGACATCATCCGCAAGCGCAGAATGAACGCCACCAACGAAGACTTCCCCATCAACAGGTTCGATGGAGTGTTCCACTCTATAGAAGACATTGAAAACAATGCTCTGCTGGCCTGCCGTTGGAAATATCGTCTCTTGTACAAGAGCACAGCTGCAAGGAAAGCACGCCAATTGCCGTGTCAGTACGTTTTGTCACACCTAGGAGCCGACGACGTATCAACTGGCCGATTACAAGTCAGTGATACGACACGCTTGAATCGCTGGAGAGGAAGCAAAGTCCGCGGCGGCTCGTACAATATCAACACTCGCAAGGACCTAGAAGCCGTCGAAGACCTGGAAGCGGTCGGAGATGCAGGCACTCAGACGATCAGCAAGGTCTCTGGTCAGCGATATACCATGGGCGACATGTTCTCCGGCGCTGGCGGCACATCCCTCGGCGCACAGCAGTCCGGCTTGCACATCCGGGTCGCCTGCGACAAGGACCAGCACGCGTGCGCTACCCACCGCCGTAACTTTCCCGAGGCTGATCTTCGAGAAGAGGACATATGGAGGTTCATCAGAGAGGATCTGACCTGGGGCGGCAAAAGTGACTATGTCGATGTGCTGCACCTGTCTCCTCCGTGCCAGTTCTGGTCGCCCGCCCACACGGTGTCGGGCCAGAACGACGACGCCAACATTGCCGTCCTGTTCTCCTGTCACGAGCTCATCAAGAAGCTCAAGCCACGTATCTTCACGCTTGAGCAGACGTTCGGCATCCTTCACCCCCGCTTCGAGCACTACTTCAACGCCCTCCTGCACGGGTTTACGCAGTACAGCTACTCGGTCCGCTGGAAGGTGGTTGACTTGCTGGAATGGGGCCTGCCTTCAAGACGCAATCGCCTGATCATGATCGGTGCCTGTCCCGGCGAGAAGCTGCCCACGTTCCCAGCCAGCACCCACGCCAAGAAGCCGGCCCCCGGCAGCACTCTGAAGCCCTTCACGACCGTCATGGACGCCATGAGGCTGATCTCTCCGGATGCCACTATGCACGACAAGAAGCACATACGCTACAAGCAGCCTTGGGACCCCAGCATCCCCCTTGCTCGCTGCATCACCACACACGGCGGCTATGGCAACTACCACTACAGCGGCAGGCGAGACTTTACGCTTCGAGAGCTCGCGACCATGAACGGCTTCCCGGTGTGGTACCAGTTCCACCCGCAAAACGCCAAGAGGCAGATTGGAAATGCCTTTCCACCGCGCGTGGTCCGGGTTCTGTATGAACACCTGCTCAAGTGGCTCGAGAACGAAGACCATGTGACACCAGTAGAGAAGCAAAGCAGCGTCGAGGAGGAGCCCGAATATGAGGTTGTCGAGACCGACGTCGAGGATGATTTGGAGTACCTGGGTCAGGCTGTCAAGGAAAGGAAGAACAGCGCCGGAAGCGACATGATGGAGATTGACTTCCCCGTCGCTTGTGTCGATGCCAACCAACTTGTTGCCGAGCGACACTTTAGCATTGTGGACCTGACCAAATCGCCAGAACCCTGCAGTAGTGACAACCCAATTCTGATCCCGGATGAGGATGAAGATGAGGTCATGGAGCTTTCAATGGACCTTGCTCTAAACTAGAAGTCGGAAGAACGAAGGAGAGGTAAAGCATGTCAAATATAGAAATAAATCTGTTTTGCAGTTGGGCAAGAAGTTGTTCAGCGCCAAAGACCCTTTCAAATGAACAATGTTATTAGGGGTTCGTGAACGCTTGGTTGAAGTACATGTAGGGTTATGTTTACGATCTACGATGCACCCAGACAGCAACAAGACCCCGCATTCACCCCACCATGAACGATAAGATAAAAATTACCATCACCTTTCCTAGACTTTGTCCATCATCGCGACCATTCCCCCAACTCAACCGAAAGAACGCCCAGAGTTCAGCACAACTACCACCTCCCCGACGAACATAGCACACCGCCGACTGGGCTTTCTCTCCCATCAAAATGTCCATCACAGACGCCCCCGCCCTCCAGGCGCAATACACCAACACCTCGACGACCGCGCCATCAGAGCCCTTCACGCTGACACAGACCCTACCCGCGATCCCCTCGTCCTCCTCGGGCCCGCCGACCGAGTACCTCCGCGCCCTCCGCGACGCCGTGACCCAGACCCAGTCACAAGTCAACGAGGCCCTCACATCGCGCATGGACGACGACAAGCGGCGCGACGCAGAGGCCGCGCTGGCCGCCGGGGGCGCAACAGCGGCCGGGGCCGGCGGCAAGAGCAACAAGCGCAAGAAGGGCAAGGCCGAGATCGACGAGGAGGCCGAGGAGCAAAACTACGGAGAGGAGGTCGTTGATGAGGACTGAGCGCCTCCCGGTCACGAGGAGATGCATCTGAGCGAACCGCTCGTCGAAAAAAAAAAGTAGCGATCGGATTTCGCCCTTCAACCGCGCGAATTCCGACAGCATCTCAACCTCAGTGGGCTCCCTGCCGTCCCGTACCTCGACGATTTGTCAGTCCACAATGGATTTGAATGCCCTAAGAAGAGCTGGCGCAGGACTTCGCATTCTCACGCCACTGACACAGCATTATGGAACAATCTCTCCTTCTCTACGACTGGGTATAATTTGACATCTCCAAATCCGCCGCTCCCCCGAAATCAATTGGACAACCACAGACACCAATGCTATGTATATATGCTGCACTCACTGCCAAAGTGCGAGTAATCATGAACGCCCAGTTTATGAACTTCGACCCCAGGATCCAGCTGCAACTCTTCCACCACTTGTGCTCGTTGGTCGCCGCCCACTGCCCTTGTTGAGGCAGCCATAGTGGACAACTCCATTGCCGGGCAAGACGGCAACAACACTGTTTCCCAGTCGCTTGTGGCAAACTCCACAAATTCGCTCCTCTCCCACGACAACTCTTCTATTCCTGCCAGCCTGACCTCCTGGCATTCCGTCGCCAAGCAGAAGTCGAGCCTGGGTATCGACGAGCAGCGTTCTTCGCATTCCTTCCACAACTCGGCTTTCGGCCAGTCTCGAATTCGCTGCACGAATGCGGCTACCAAAGTAGGACTCCAACTGCTTGACAGGCAAATCGTCGGGTATGAGGGATATGGTCGATGATGCAGGCAGACGAGAACCGTGCTTGGAAAGCAGGTCCAAAGCAGGCTCCAGATTTGGCTCATATGAAGAGGGCGGTGTGAGATAAAGACTGAGAAGCACATGGTAGATAGACTGATGCGAGTCTGGGTCATCTTGGTCTCCTGCCTCCTCGTTTGGACGTTGCTGTGATGAAGTTGGACGGGACGTTCTTCGTCCAAAGACAGATGTTGAGGTAGTCGCGGAGGCCGAATTACGCCGTAACTTGTGAACACGATTACAATATCTTTACACACGTTTAGTACTCGTGATACCAGTAAGCTGGAATGATAACGACTTACTCTTCAGCTTTCGCATAGTCCTTCATCTTGAACACGTAAACCTCTAGGGCCTGCTTGTCTTGATGCATCTTGCTGAATACAACTGCCAATGCCTCGTAAAAGCGGGGATCTAGATCAATGTTAGACTGGGAATAGTTTCGCGAAGAGATACACCGAACTTACCATCTCTAGGAATCAGTCTGTATGCTGGGCCAGGGCCATACTGCTCGCTATCTTTCAAAAACTCGACAAGCTTTGCAGACGCCTCGCTGATCCCCTCATCACCTTCTTCCTTCCCTTGAAGTTTCTTGACGCGCAGTTCGACCACTCTGTTGTGGAACTCTGGCGTTGCATCATCCAGTTCATCGATGATGTGTTCGAGGTACCGCAGTTCAAGGTCCTCATCAAACTCGGCGAGGTACTTGACGACACGTTCTCTCGGCAGGGTTTCGGCGTTCTCAGAGTCTGCCAAGAACACCTCCATTCCGGCATTCGGGTCTCGTCGTAGAACCCACTCGGAGAACTCTAGAATGAGATCAACTAGTTCTGGTGGTAATGCCTGCAAGTACCCAATCGTACGTCGTGTGCCACGAAGCTGCGCTGGGACTTGGCTGAAGTCGATTGGAATCTCCTCTGTACCGCCATCTGATTGTACGTGCTCATCGGCGTGTGCATGCGCATCTTCGTGATCGTGGGCCTTTTCACTGCCTGTACCAAGGCTCCGCTTCACCAAGTTTACCAGACCCTTCTTCTCTGCATGATCGTCCTCGTCAGCGACGCCAAATCTCCTGAGCAGCGTCAAAGCTTCCTTGTGCAACTTCTTGCCGTAGAAAAACTCAACAAGTTCGTTATACCGGTGAGTTTGCAACAGCTTCTCGTTGACTACCTTGGGATCGCAAAAGTTGGGGATTCGGAATAAGTGAGTTGCCAGGTTTGGCTGTGATAACATGTACACGCGGAATAGAGATGTGTCGACAAGAGTGAATGTCGCTTTGATGGTCTCTTCGAGTTCCTGGTCAGAGTCGATTTTGGAAGTATCGATGAGAAAAGATGCGTCAATGTTGGTCGATGTGGGATCTTCGTTCGATGATTCCGTTGCCTGGGTTGCCGACAGAGAAGACGACTGCCGCTTCAGCGTACCAGTCTCTACGTTCAGTACTCGTTGTAATCGAGCACGGGCTCCATTGAGGAAGAACTTGAGCTCCGCAGCAGCTTCCATCAAATTTTTGCCTTCGAGCACAGTGTTGGCGGTAGGAATGGTTTCGGAAACCTGTCTGGAGCCTTTGATGCTTGCAGTATCCGCATCCTTGTTGACCGCATGGCCCTTTTTCGAAATGATGGAAGCCGTATCCGAATCTGCCTTCTTGGCTCCTCCACCCAGTGGCCAATATCTCGCAAACCCTCCGGCAGGCGTTGGCGAAGCAGCTTGTGCAGATACCGACTCGTCCTCGGATGACTTTTCGCCATTCTCTTTATCTTCCTCATCAGCAGAATTTTGCTCCGTCTCCTGAGTGTCTTGCTCGGGCTCCGACACGTGCTCCTCGTGGGTTACTTCTTCGGATATTTCCCCGGCAATCGACCGTGGGAACAACTTGAGTACCCTCTCCGGAGGCGCGTGAACATCATCTTCGTTGAACAGGTCCATGCTTTGCCTGTACTTCTTGGCGCGGAACAGCACCTCGGCTTTTTGCATTTTGACCTCTCTCATCGTTCCAACCTTGTCCTTGAGCAGCGCGTCCTCCAGCATGCCAAGTACGCTGATGGCTTCATCGTACTTCTTTTGGTGGATCAATTCTGCCACCTGGGAATCGTAATCAGTCGCGTCCATCTTCCATACAGCTCGATCACTGCTGATGTGGAATCCCTTCCCGGCATGAGCCAGGCTGACGGTGGGCGGTGGGAAATGCATCTGGGCAGCTCCAGGTAGGCTGATATTCTGGATCAAACTCAACGTGTCTGGGTTCCAGACTTCGAGAGATCCCTTGGACGGTGGCTGCAGCGCTAGAATGTATGGGTAGCTGTAGCCAATGTTTTCCGGCGCGCCTGACCATGGTATTTGTTTCTTGTCCAGAGGCTTTCCCTCAGTGTCGATGAAGAGCGAACTGACGTCCTTTGCCAGGAGCATCTCACCATCTGCCAATTTGGTGGTCAATGGTTTCGGCATATAGCCGCCGAGCCCCATGTAACCCATGCTTGCTGCACCAAAGCGACTGCCCTGCCCACCAGCAGAGGCCGCGCCTGATCCGTTGATTTCCGTCGTGGTAAGGGTCTCGATATCGACCAGGACGTATCCAGCATTCATTCCGCAGACGATCTTGGTGGCGGTCGACCATGTCACGGAGCGCACAGCCTCGGGAAGTACGATTTCCTTGACCTCGTCGCTCAGCTCGCTCTCATGCCAGCTCCAGAGTAGCAACTTCCTCTTGACAGCTACGGCCAACCTGGATATGATCTCGGGGATGCCGGTCGCAGCATCCTTGACGATATTGCTCGTCACGGCGAAGCAACTTGCATTCTTGGTGCGCGACAGGGTTTCAATCAGCTCGTAGCTTGAAAGATCGTAAAGAGATACATGGTAGGCGGAGAGTGAGACGATAATGTTGGCCTCCTTGATTCTGGCGAGCTGTTCTATGGGGCGCGACGAGAACTTTTCGACTTCGCGCAAGAGGTCCGTCGCCTTGGGGTTCGATCCGGCGCTCGGTTGTGCCGTGCCATTCGGAACACTTCCTGGTGCGGAAGAGACACCATTGTTGTTGCCGTTGGCATTGCCGGTTTCGGTGGAGAGATTGTTGAGACGGTAAATTCGCAGTGCGCCGGTGTTGAGGCCAACGAGGACACGGTCACCTAAGCGGGAGGCGCATTGTTAGACAAACGGGGGAAGGTTCAGAGACGGAAAGGACATGCAAAGAGCTTGTCGTACCATAGGTGAGGATGGTCTCGATCTTTGACTTGTCGCGCTGCTTGAGCTCGATGATGGGCCGAGCTGTGAAGGCGGAGAGCATGGCGGATGGCCAGCTCGGAGATGGCTGCTCCGATGATCAACTGGTAGTAATCATGAAGTTGAGGATCATGCAGCAGGTGGCGCCGCTGTTCACAAGTCGCAAGACGAATTATGTCTGCGCCCTCATCGGGAAGAATTCGTCCCAGCGGTTGTGTTCGCAAAGATGGTGTTGTAGCAGCTGGTGGTTGTCATTTGACCAAAGCCCAAGCTGCTGGACTGGACTGGAGCCGAGACCAAACCCCAGCACGGGAAGGAAACCTTTGGGGTAGCGTGGGTACTACATGGGCCGTCATTTTTGGGCGATGATGGCATAGCTTTCGACTAGCGCCCCGACACCGATTGGCTTGTTCGGTTCACCTTACACCCCAGCAGATAAGGATATGTACCTAGGTAGGAAGCAACCAACTCATAATTCTACTCGCATATAATACAGCATATATTGGATTTCTTGTACCAAATTAATTATCAACAATTGTCTTCTTCTGAGTCTAACATATGACAACAATACTTAAGCACCAATCCAAGAATCTCCATTAATCTCATAGACAAAATATGTTGCGCCATCACCGCATTTTTCGATCAACTAGGCACTAGGTAGTGACACAAACAAAAGCAGGGATCTTTTTAATGCTGCGAGGCAGTCACAAGTTGCACAAAGCAGGAACACAGCATAGGTACCTATCTAGAACTCAGCACATCTATCAAGATTCCCCAGACTAGATTGATATAGGTCCTCCGAAACATGTATCGTGCAGTACTTGATGAGAGTGCTCCAGCACAGCATGACAAAGGCTATTCGCTGATTGGTTAATTATAAAAGGTATCCTTCGAGTATAGGCATTGCTTTTCTTCTCGAATGCAAGAGCTTCTAAGGGGTTTCCTTGCAGACTCGTGACAGGGTCCGAGAGAAGGAACTGCTTGAATCGATCAACCTTGCAAATTTCATGTCGAGGAAGATTCAATTTTATCGGATATTACAAGTCTGCGCAGTAATTTTTTGGAAAAGACTTAACGATCAAACGCTTTAACACTTGAAAACTCATATACTAAAGCTCATTTATTCTATACAATTACAAGAAGGACCAGCGAGTTTCCATAGCTGTGTAAGTGGTAAGGTGATTTTCTGGAAAACAAGAGTCGCTTCTTAAAAAACCAGGGCACTTTCGCAACAGCGGGCTCTCGGAACTTTTCTCCTTCCCTCGATTAGTCAATTATATCATACGACGAAGCTTATAAATACTCTTCTACGGTCAATGGCCCATGTTTGGATGCTCATCGTAAGTGGTGATAGTGCTTACACGGAGATGGACTTAGCGGTGTTAACACACAAATGTCCTCTTCTTGTCTAGGCTGACATCTAGGTTCAAGGCATCTGCAGTAAGATTCTGCACAAGAATTGCTTATATTTTACGGGGATTATAACCCCGAGGCCTCTTTCGTACAATAGTCGTATGAGTATACAGACATGGTGGCTTCCTAAAAAGGTAATCCTCGGGGCCAGTCGGGGTCGATTGGCGGCCATAAGTCTGTAAGTCCGGCGCCGTTCACTTGGGACCGTTCGAGACAGAGGAGTCCGGTAAAACGACGACTACTTGCTTGGACAGCATGGAAATTGGACGCCAATGAAGTTGTACGTACTCATAATTAGTGTTGTCAGACTGCCATTGGGACGTCACTGGCATCTGACCTATGATGGATGTATACTATTCTTGCATCAAAAAACCAGAAGTATAAATATGTCCACACCTCCTATGAATATTGACTAGAAAGAAAAAGTCTTAAGCAACAACAACAAGCCTGTCGCCTTATAACTCATTTTATTAGCAAGCTAATCTTCATCACAATCATGTCCTCCTATATCCAAGACAAGCTGGCATCAGGTGCCAAGCTGCACTTCTTCGTGACCGGAGCCACAGGATACATCGGCAGCGCTTTCACCGAAAAGGCCATCGCAGCAGGCCACACGGTCCACGGCCTATCACGATCCGAGTCGGGCGACAAGAAGCTCTCAGCCCTCGGAGCCGTCCCGGTCCGGGGCGACATCTCCACGCACGACATTCTCAAGGCCGAGTCCGCCAAGGCCGACGCCGTGATCCATCTCGCCTGGGTCCACGACTTCTCCCGCGACTTTGACGAGGTCGCCGCCGCCGACATGGCGGCCACCGACGCCATCATGTCGGTGCTCTCGGGCACCGGCAAGCCGCTGCTCACCGCCAGCGGCGCGGGTGGATACGTGCCGCACGCCGACGGCTCGGCGGCCGGCGAGGACACGCCCCGGATGTCTGGAATACCCATCATGGACGCGCGGGGCCGGTCCGAGGCCAACGTGCTGAACCGGTCTGAAGATGTACACGGTGCCGTGATTCGACTCGCGCCTTACTGCTATGGCCATGGTGGAAAGGGGTTTCTTTCGACGTGGATGAGCGAGGCGCAGAAGCATGGTGAGTGCCTCTACGTGGAGGGCGCCGAAGACAGGGTGATCAGTACACTTCACGTCGACGATGCGGCCGATCTGTACTTGGCCGCGGTTCAATATGCTGGAAGGGGCCAGGTGTACAACGCGATTGCGTCGTCGGAGACCACGATAAAGCAGATGTTCGACGCCATTGGCAAGGTGATGCAGCTTCCCGTTCGTGGCGTGAAGCAGGAGGAAGCCGTGGAGAAATGGGGACAGTTCCTTGCATACTTTGTCACCATCGAGGTCAAGGTCTCGAATGAGAAGGCGAGAACTCAGCTACACTGGACGCCACGAGGACCAGCATTCCTGGATGACATCTTGACTGGCTCGTACAAGGCCGTTGCGCAAGAGCTGAGGGCAAAGAATACTGATTTGGCGGCAGAGTTGGGCTTCAAGTAGAAGTAGAAAGTGCACGGTGGTCTAGTATTGGCTATCACCAAAATCTTCGAGATGGTCAGCCAGACAGGAAAATTATCGGTATATTGTTGAATCATTAAAGAGCCTAATCCAAAACCAAACGCAGAACGCCAATCTTTTAGGTCGTCATAAATCATGAGCATCGTTCTAGTGACCACCAGTAGTAGGAAGCTGAGAGTGTTAGCAGTGACTCTGTCCACGGATCGTGCATTTATACTTACACCACAGTACACCTTGAAGGAATCATAAATCAACCATTGGAAGGCAGTAAGAGTACCGATCATGAAGATACGGACTGGAAGGCCGTTCCACAATCCGGGGAAGCCAATGTTCTTGTAGATTCTTCCAACTGCAGTCATGGCACCCTCGCCGGGTTTCCGGTCGGCATTCAACTTGCTGACCATGACATCTGCCGGGTGCGAGACGACGGCGCAGCCAACACCGGCAATGTAACCACCCAAGAATGAGACACCGGTCTGCTGGAGGGCATTGTATGACTCCTTGGGCTTGCCCAATTGCTTGTAGATCATCTCGACGGCCTTCTCGAACGATGCGAACTTGACCATGGTGTAGGGGATCTGCCGGGCCCAGAGAGGGTACAGACCCTTGTACAGTCCAGAGACGCCCTCCTTTTGGGCTACGTTGCTCCATCCCTCGCGCAGGGTCTTGGCGTAGGGGGGGATGGTGGTCTGCATTCGAACCTTGATGGACTCAAACGGACACAGGGCCATATCCGCCAGGAACTCAGCCGAGGCCGACGCGCCCAGGTACACGAGGGTCTTGGGTGCATTCGGGAAGAGCGTCTCGCCGTAGTAGTACTTGAAGACCTCATAGAAGCCATACTTTCCGGCGCCCTGGAAGGCATAGCCCACAAAGGTGGGAGACCAGCCGGTGAAGACGCCCCTCAAGCCCTCGGCACTGTAGATCTTCTTCCAGGCCTCGATGTTGGACTTGTACAGGGAGGAATCCACTTGACGCCGGCACTTGACAAGATCGAGAGGCGTGACGGAGGTGTGTGTTGGACCGCAAGCTGTTAAGAGGGCAATTGTTAGTTTCGCAGAAGAAGCGATTCTCAGATGTAAGGCCTACCAATGATACCACCTAACGTGCATGCTGCAAAGTAGGTGGGCGAGAACAACTCGATCTTTTGCGCAGGAGCGCCGGTCTTTGATTTGGTAGACATGTTCCGTTACTGGACTGTCGTCGCGCACAACAAGAAGAGGGGAGATTGGTCTGGCAAGGGGACACAGCGCACCGGCTACAGAAGTAAAGACAAGAAGAATGGAATTGAGACAATATCTGGGAGTCGGATCGAACGCGCACGAGAATTGTTGAAATACTAGATCTACCTATTGAGATCCGACAGGTCCGTTATCTCGGGCTCGCGTTAGAGCTCGCTCTCAGCGCCAGGCCTAGGTACCTTGGCGATATGCCGGGAACAGCTCCCCCATGGACGGCATAATGATGTCACTTTCATGGCTGTTACTCAGCCCGCTTTTGTGCTCAGTGATTAGCTCGTTCAACCCCTGTCCAGCGCCAGTCCAAGACATTTATTCCGGCTCGCAAGCAACCAGATGGCATGCAAACAAGACCGTCCTAGTTGTTTGGGGGCACGCTCAGACTCCAACCTCTTGGCCCATCGGGCGCAAACATCGTCATATGAAATTCGGAGGATGGGTCGCCAGTGGTCGAGACCGTGATCGATGTCTGTCTCGGCTGGCTCTCCGTTCATTGATGCACGATTGATCTGCTTGGCAGCTCTGACCCGAGGGACGGGATCCACGGAGCTGCACTGCTAAATTACTACGGGCGATCCCGACCCTAGCTCTCAAGCTCTTATCTTATCGTTGTCTTGGCTGTGTAGTATAGTATATACCATCTCGTCTCGTGAAGCTCCATATTTTGCCTTTGCAAGTAAGTTGGCAATATCAGCTTCGTCTAGCTGATCAATAGGGTTTTATTATACGGCAATACTTTGTTGGCGTTTCCGTTAAGAAAGGCGTCATTGATTGGTGTCCTCGTCGCTCTCGTTCTTCGTTATTCATTGGCACGTGAGAAAACAACACTCGAGGATTGGAGGACTACTGCATATATACCTGACTGAAGAGTTGACAAGATCAAGAATATCTGACAATGGTTATTTTCTTCTTCTTGGTATTGGATTGTTTTGTAGTCAAATCCTGACTGTTACTTATTCTTGCGATGCAAGGGAAAACGGGGAGTCAAACTCGAAGCCAATTATCAATAAGACTTGTCCCGGGAACAATGGCGGAAGATCAAGAGATTGGCCGTCGAGCAGGCAATGTTACAGCCAAGTCCCTACCATCAACAAAAGCTCCAAATCACACTCGAAGTGCAGAAAGCGACCTTACGAAAAGGGATAAAACTGGGCAATTCCTTGGAGAGAGCTTCATCACTCGGCCCATGGGGCAAGCTGGCACAGTTGTCTTCTCTGACATACAATGCTGGTCATTATGTGAGCATGGTGAACAGATAGTTCTTTGCGTAGTTTATGATAGTTGTTTATTGTGATAGTTTGTGCAGTCTAATATTGCATCGCCGTGTTACGAACAAAACCGGCCGTTTGTCCTGGAGCAGTTGTTGCCCACCAGAATACTTTTCCCATGTTGTTCCTGTCACTATGAGAGTCGAGTAATCTACGGGGGTCGAGTAACCGCCGAAGCCCTCTATTGGAAAATCAAGAGAAAAGTCCCTGGACCTTGAAACCACCAGCCCATTGTTTCCAAGTGCTTAAATTTCGCACCTGCCTTTTCGCCAGGTTGAAGAAACACTTCGGTCCACACAACTATTTTCCATCTCCTGTCCCATTCGTCTACCTCAATCTTTCTCTTTCGCCATCCAAACTCTGGTAATTCTTCCATTCGTCATCCAACCGAAAGACTTCGTGAGCACTTCGCATCCCAAATAACTCGAAGCGTCCATTTCTAACAGCTTCCTTCCAGGTCATCACGCAAGCATCACCGTCATACCCGTTACCACACCACACCACACCTTTTGTTCCAAGACACATCCATCTCGTTCTTGTCGAACCACCTAGACAAAATGTCTGCTATGTCAGCTACGAAGGAACTCAAGAAGGGGGCCAAGATTGGCGTTGGCAACTTGACCGAGAACGACCTTCGTCTGGTCGTCATTGCTTGGAACTGTCTCGAGGACCAAAAGGTACGCAGTCACTCTTGAACAGCAGCTCTCACACCCGCCACGTCGGCGCCCCACGTGGACCTTTTGTCTAAAATTCACAGCGCGATGGTAGGGATTTGTTTACTAATCTTTGCACTCGCCAGATCGACCTTGCCAAGTTCACCAAGGCTACCGAGTACGCCAATTCGACCTCGGCCCGTGTTTGCTTCAACGGCACCAAGCGCAAGCTTGCGACCTACTTCGCCAGCCTCACTGCCGAGAAGAAGGCCGCCAAGGAGGCCGACAAGGAGGATGACAAGAAGGCCCAGAAGGAGCACGGAGCCGCCGACACTCCTGCCATCACCGCAGCCAAACGCAAGGCTGCAGACTCCAGCGAGGATGAAGATGATATCCCCATCAGCGTTGCCGCCAAGAGGCAGCGAAAGACGGCCAAGAAACCAACCATCAGCCGCAAGGGCAAGAAGCAGGCCTCCATTGATGTTTACAGCCAGGAGGACACCGATGGCGATTACGCTGACGAGTCTGATTGAGCTTTTCGCCATCATGTTGTATCCGTTTTAAGTCGGTGGATCACACGAAGGAATGTTTACTTGAAGAGACGATACAACATGTTTGTAATCGTAGTTAAGCCACGGTCTGCTGTATGACGACTTGTTCAAGATCGGAAGGTGTGCAAATAAATACCGACCCAAAGACTCACAATGACGTGCTTTCCTGCGTGAGGTTTAGAATGTGAAGGCGCAGCGACGATTCCCAATTGCATTTCGCGACTCATTATCACTTCGCATCCTGAAGGAATGTTCAAAATTTCAACTCTGAAGGCAAGATACGTGGTCGTCTGGATTGACAATCGGTTTCCGTGCGAAGACAAAACTGCACCATGATATGACAATAATAGCATGCCGATAACAAAAGCCACGAATGAGACATGCCCGTCTAAACAAGGTGACTATTAGCTCCCTCGATTGCAAAGCACCCCCGCATTTTGAAGGATTCGTTGAACAAGGAAGGTACCAAGATATTTATTTCATTGCTGCAGCTTTCATGAACGATGTTTGTTCCTTACCTTGCCTACCCAGTGTTCACGTAATTGTCGTTCGAGCTTTCTTCCGATTAGCGTCGTTGCATTGCGAAATCTCCAACTCCTGCCTCGACCATCCAACATGTCGGACTTTTCTTTCCCTCCTCGCCCAGCTACACCTCAGGTCCTAGTCCACCGCTTGCCTGATGCCCCCGAAGCAACAGACTACTCGCGCAAGCCAGAGAAATACGTCGTCCTCATCACGGGCTCGGCCGCGGTGGCCGGCAAGCTGCAGATCGCCCGGGATGTGTCCACCGCGCTGTCCTGCCCTTCATATCACGGCGAAAGCATGCACGAGTCGTCCGCCAAAGCCGCCAGCGTCGGGTTTTCGCGCCAGGTCGACTCCCAGTCCGACCAGCAATCGCAGCCGGGTCACAATGAGGCGCGCTACCAGCGCATGTGGCTGTCCAAGATGACGCGGACCGGGCTCCTGTTCCCGGAGGAGTCTCGGGCTGCCACTGAAGGGTTCTCTGGGTTCGGTGGCACCTCTTCGACGTCGACCAGCCGCAGAGGCTCGGCGAGTTCAGTCGCTTCTGCCTCTTCGAGCGCGGCGCCGGGATCCAGCATCGCCAGTAGCCGGCGCGAATCCGTGAGCTTGGTCTCCGGGCCTCCAACAAGTCTCACTGCAGAGAACCCCATGGCTAGCCATCGTACCATCACAGTCTCCGAAACGCAGCGCCTCCGCCAGGCCAATCCTGTGTTGATGGTGCTCACGCACCCCGGGCTGGAACAGTGGCATCGAGACGCCATCAAGGCGGCCGTACGGGACTACAGCATTGGGGTTATATTCACTTCTCTAGAGCGCGGCGAAGAGGAGGACGAGGAAGATGCGGAATTGCCCATTCTTCGGCCGCTTGACCCGACGACCATGACAAGCTTCCCCGTGTCCTTCGGTAGCTTTGCCGCCAAGGCGCGCCGAGTTCCCAGTCTAGACGAGGAATTGAAGCTGAACATTGATGTTGATAACGACATTCAGGGCAAGACGGCTGAAATCGTTCAAGGGGTTCGCGACATGGTTGGCTTGGATGGTTAATACATAGACAATGATTTGATGTATCAAGCCTCTGTTTCTAGTTCTATGCGTGACAGGAATTGGGTCTGACGGTGGTCTGTATACTATTCGCCAAGAAATCTAACCTTGGCGGACTTGCGAAACCTTTTCGGGACTGGTCAGATGTCTTGTCGCTTTCTTGGCAGCTCGAGCAGATTCTTTGGGTCATCCAACATCTCTCGGTGTACCACTTAATCAGCCCCTGGTTGGCTGTCTGGCGTAAATAAAACCCGGTGTTGAATACTAGGAGCCAAGATGGGTTGCAGCTTGTCTTGAGATGATAGCATCAATCGGCGGATCATGGGCAGCTTCCCGTGAGACCTACGTGAACCTTTTGCTCCCCAACCCCATACATATATGATATGAGATCCAGGTATCGCGACTGTTCAATCAGGACGATAAAAGTAGAAAAAAATGAGTCTCGACAAAAATGCAAAAACATACAACACCAGGTATTCCCCAGTGGTCACCCACCTGAGTACTAATCCGGCCGTCTCCAGTTTATCTAGGGCAGAGCGGACGGGATGCCGAGTTCTCTAGAGCGTATGGTCGTATGTGAAGTTCGCCTGCTTTGTCACGTATTATTAGTAATGCAAAAACTTTTCCCCTATGAGGCTTCACTCTACAGAGTAGTACGTGTGACCGAGATGTGTGTGTATTTCGTCTGTCAGAGAAGCTACTCTAGTGTCCATGACTTGTCTTTTTTTATAACGAAAGACTCCTGGTAGATTTATCATACCTCCCCTTTTAAGATGCATGAACTTCTTGTTCGTACACAAATAGGTATCTCAATTCGGCTGAGTGAGATCGCCGTTGCCATCGTGGATCTTGCCGAACGTCTGCGGGGGTGGGCTGGGGGCCACTATTGGTGCGCATACTCCCTCGACAACGGCAAACTGCTTGGCACTTGGTAAGTGAGTTTAGATTTACGAAACGACCTGACGAATACCGGACTGATTCGGCAGTCCTAATATTCTCAGGAACTATGCTGCATGCCAGTTTCAAAAGCCGAAACACATTATTACCGAAGGCTGTGTAGAGATAACATGGGGCTTCTGGTGATTGCAGCTCCTGGCAAGCCAGTAATAGTGATGGAGGACGCCTGACCTTGGCATTTCCTCGTATGTGTCTTATTCTTCAGCACCATGCCGCCTATGGGAGAAAGAAGATGCAGGTCCGTGGGTCATATTTGGATGTTTTAAGGCCGTTGAGCTCAAACTTGCAGCTACGACAGGGATGTCATGCACCTTTGTATAGGTGAGCGCGGTGAGAGGCTGGGCGCGATGCTACGTGGTATACTTGTAAGTTGAGCCGGCGCCCGGAATCTATCGCAAGGGAAAGACATCTACCGTCCCTGCATTCAGATACTGACTGATTTTTGATACTGACTAGAAATCTTGAGCATAATATACTTGAGAGAAGTCATTCTAGAGAAATCAAGCATCTTGGAAATATCTTGAAATACATTTGCTCGGTTTTCTCACCACATCGTTGTCTCTTGCTTGGAGTATAGCAATCAGATTTCCCCCAGGCCATGGAAATATTTTCCCAGGTCCATCAAATATGGAATTCCCTGTAGTCCGTCCAATCTTTGCCTCTCCAAAACTTTTTTCCACCGTTGAAAGAATGCTCAATCTTTTCTTTTGCCAGTCCCTCCATCCGCCGCTCAAAATTATGAATTGTTGCAGCAGACACGGGTCCTCCAGAAAGTGTGTGCGCCAAGTCTGCTGCAGTACGAATCGCAGTATCAGCGCCGCTTCCTCCCACTAAAGAAATGTGATCAGTGTTTTATCCAGAGAAGTAGGTTCTACGATTGCATCTTCTTTCACAGAAAACTTGTCATATAGATGAGTGAAGCAGCGTGACAGTGCTTTTTTGGTACTGAACAGGCAGATCAGAAAATGCGGGAGACTGGATGGCATCTTACTTGGACTCATTGGGTGCGCGGCATCACCAATAAGGACAACCCTTTCACTTTCATCCGTCGTGCCAATTTCTATATCCGGTTTGCTGGACAGTACTGGAACACAGGCAGATCGTTCGTGTGCCGCGGAAGAGAATAATAATTTTAGTGCAGGGTGCCAAGTCTTGGTCGTCTCCGTCATATATGATCGCTTTTCTTCTGCTGTCTTTGGTATCACTTCCGAGAACTGCGCTGTGGCTGTCGAGAACACCCAATACAGATAGTCTGGGAAATCAGGCAGCCTGGATTGCGACTCCTGAGCCACGCTCTTTGACCAGAGCATCGGCTCGACAATCGCTTGAACGTTGGTATCATGGTCCAGGTACATGCACCAGCTCAGGAGATCGTGTGGTAAACGCTCCTTCAGATCTTCTGTCAGTGGTGTCCGACCCCACATGATCCAGCGATCCAAGTCGAGCATTCTGCGGTCTGGCTGAAATTGCTTGCGTACCCGGCTCTTGATGCCATCTGCTCCAACCAGCAATTGCCCATCCACTTGCGAGCCATCTTCAAACCGTACCCGAACTTGATGGTCGGCAGCCGTATATGATTGGAACTCTTTCCCGTACTCAATTGCATCCTCAATGCCTAGGGTAGAAAGCATGCGAAACCATGTCCTGTCTACAGGCATCGAGACAGGGTCTACCGGTTTCGGCTCTGAGAAGTCGAGTTTTCTGGTATCGACATAGCGTGGTTCGATCCGACCTACATCGGGCGCTGTGCGTTCAAGCAGACCCTTGTGCTCAGGCGACAGGACGCTTCTCAGAGCTTCTTGTCCATCTTTCGACACACGGAACCGGTGTCCTTGAGAGAAATGTGACTTTTCATGGCGTTCAAAAAGGCGGAATGGTATCGACCGAAGGCGCAAGCCCTGCGCCAGAGTCAGTCCAGCCACGCCGGCGCCAATAATGATAATCGGCGGCCGTTGCATGGAACCTGCAGTCATGGCTGTGTTTCTCGGTGTGTATTGTATTGAGCGTTGGAGTAATGAATTCAGCTCGAAATCATGTGGTAATCGCCGGCAATAATTATATATACGCGGCGGTTCTCGAAGCAAACAACGTTGGTGCTTATGCTGACCCGCTGCGGTGATAAGAGCTATGCAGTATAATTGCCAGGCACAATCTTACCCCATGACGTAGGCATGCACTCCGCAGTATGCTGTCAGAATACAAATAAATTTACATTTTGGTGAACAACTCAAGAGAAGGGATCTCGCTTACTAAGTGGACGTATCACTGAAGTTGAAAGACTAAATCTTGTAAAACATTGGTGGCTGTTATACCCATCGTCCCAGAGCATCGCTTTGGCTGTGTGATAAGTTCCGCAGCGGATAGGTATGCGGGCAGGTAAGGTACTGGTCATGAGTGAGTAACAGCGATATAAGTCTCGATGGCGTCTGCGAACATGAGCAACCTGGGAAACCAAATGGACATTTGAAGTGTAGTGGTGTAGCTCGAGACGCATGATACGCAGCCTACCGAGGTATATATCGAACTGACGGGGGAACGGTACGATTCGACCCGGCCAGAACAACAATACACACCTCGAACCTCGCAAGGAGCTATTCGCAGACCCAAGCCGAGATTATGGCAGCAAATCATCTCGGCGATGCGGTGCAAAATGCTCGAGAACATCGAACTAGGTCAAGTGACTATCGCCTAATTCATCTGGGTGAGCTACTGTTTGACTTGTGAGACACGATGCGACTTAATTCTCTAGGTTAGTCAGGTGAGACGGAAAAGCAGCAAATGAATATGCTCCAACGACACACATGCGCCACTGGGCCTTCTTCATTCGTGGCTGGCTCATTGGAGAATCCAAACTCCAAAAGCCACATTCGAAGAAATGATTTCCAACTCCAAAAGAGGCCGCGTCTCACACCTTGCTCTTGCTGGCTTGGAGGTTGAAAGTTGGCCAGGCTTTAACCCTTCTAAGTTCTGGCACAACAGTCGAGAGACTTGGATCCATCATTTGATACGCCTGACGCCAGACGTGGGGGCGGCGGAGCCTTGGCCCTCTGCAGGCCTCTGCAATCAGTGACCACATCAATCGGAGCCTGGAACTAAACTTAACCTGTAGGCAGTTAGCCTTACCGTGTAGCTCCGGTCCCATCGTGTGAATCCAGCCTGGGTAGCGTGGTAGTACCTTAGCCACTCGCACACAATTCACCGATCGATCCATGGCTCTTTTGTTGTCAACCAGGTCACAGGGAAACCTTGCTAACGTGCTCAATTAATCGACGGATTGATTGATCGATCGCCGAAGATAAGGGCTTGTTCGCAATTTTTCATCATATCTTCCTCAAAGCCTTCAGCCCGCCCCTCCTCTTTCCGCGACATCGAATCACCTGCGCACCAAGCTGCCCGCCCTGCCCGCCAATCCGCACCGAGCTTGAAGGATAGAGGAGGGAGTAGTCAGAACTCTGCGCAATTCGGCGAGGACATCGAGCTCATCGATTATCGCGACATCTCGGCCCAGAGAAACACCTCCGACCCTGACCGTGAAGCACGCCGCCAGGCAAAACGCGAAGCAAAGAGGCGCTGGCTTGTTGAGCAGGACGAGATGAAGTTCTCCCACAGCATCCAGTTCAATGCCGTTCCGGATTGGAGCAGCCATTATATCGCATATAGTAACCTGAAGAAGCTGTAAGTCGGACTTGCACTGCCATATTTCCTCGCCTCCAAGCCACTGCAGCCTTGGGATGAATCGCGAGAAGCTGACACGGCATTGATAGCATCTACACACTCGAGAAAACGGTACACCAGACCGGTACCTCCGATGTGGAGACGCGGCCACTCCTAACGGGCGAAGACCCCGAGATCATCTTCTCCAGAGCACTGGACGTCGAGCTAGAGAAGATCCTGTCCTTCTACCAGATCAAAGAGAAGGAAATACTCGATGAGGTCGAGGAACTCCTCAGAGATGTCGGCGCATACGAAGAGTTAGGAGAGTCTGCCTACGACATAGCACCGAGACCCACGTCTGGCCCCAGCGCCGACCACGTCAGGCAGGTCGCCAGTGGCAGGAGCGCTCGCAGTGCCAAGTCCACGGAAGACGGGATCGAAGACAGCGACAGCGGTGACGACGATGATGAAACGTCGGCCTTGACCAGGAGACGGCGGCCGAGCGTACTCGGTAGTAGCCGGCGCAAGACGGTCCCAAACATGCTTGCGTCTACTACCGACATGTCGGCTTCCACCGAGTTTCCGCGCTCGGCGCGACGGGCGAGTGTGGCCGCTTATGAGGATTACGCTGACATGGGCTCCAAGTTCTCTTCGGGTGTCATGATCAAAAAGCGTATAATTGGTCTATACGTTCAGCTCTGCGAACTCAAGTCTTACGCACAACTCAACAAGACCGGCTTTCGAAAAGTCTTGAAGAAATTCGACAAGATCATTGACAAGAATTTGCGCGTCAAGTACATGCCGTCGACTGTCGAGGTAGCATATCCTTTCAAGCCCGAAACGCTCCAACGGCTGGACGACCACATCTCGGATGTTGAGAGAGCATATGCCGCAGTTGTCACGGAAGGAGACGAAGAACTTGCAAAGAAGGACCTGCGATCTCATCTCCGGGAGCATGTCGTGTGGGAGCGCAACACGGTCTGGCGTGATCTGATCGGTATCGAACGTCGCGCCGAAGCGGCTAGTCTGGGACGAGGTCTTTTGGGTGCTCAGCCCGACGGCATGAAGACAAGATTGCAGGGTGACGATGCGCCGCTGCCCCAAACGAAAGAGATCGAAACTCCTCTTGGACGCCTCACCTGCCCAACATGGGTGCTTGGGAAGCCCATGGTCACTCTGCTGACCATATTTGCCATCTTTATTATTTTGCTTGTTGTTCCGATCATGGAGCTTCCCGAGCAACAGAACTGCTTGGCCATGCTGGTCTTTGTCAGTCTGTTGTGGGCTACCGAGGTCAGTACACGGAGCATGTCTGAATTGTCCAATTAGCTAATCCTGAGCAGGCCATTCCCCTCTTTGTAACGTCCTTGATCATTCCTTTCCTCTGTGTTGTCCTGAACGTCGTTCGCTCAGACGATCCGCCAAACCAGCGACTTGACTCGAAAGCCGCGACTGCCTACGTCTTTTCTGCGATGTGGACTCCGGTGATCATGCTTCTACTCGGCGGTTTTACCGTTGCCGCTGCTTTGTCCAAAACGAAGATCGACAAGCGCATTGCGACATTTGTCTTGAGCAAGGCCGGAACGAAGCCTAGAACTGTTCTCATTGCGAATATGTTCGTAGCAGCGTTCGCCAGTATGCTGGTTAGCAATGTTGCGGCTCCGGTCTTGTGTTTCTCCATTATCGAGGTAAGCAGCCACAATTCAATACATTCCAGAAAGCACGTCTAACTTCAATGTCTAGCCCATGCTACGAAACTTGCCGTCCGATTCCAACATGTCAAAGGCCGTCATCATGGGCATTGCCTTGGCCTCTAACGTAGGCGGCATGCTGTCTCCTATTGCTTCGCCGCAAAACGTCGTGGCCCTTGGCTTCATGGAGCCAGCGCCAACATGGGGACAATGGTTCTTCGTCGTCATTCCCGTCGGCATTCTCTCCATTTTATGTATCTGGTTCCTGCTGCTGCTCACTTTCCAACCTGGCAAGGGCACAACTATCGTACCGATTCGGACAATGAGAGAAGAGTTCACCATTGGGCAATGGTTTGTCTCCATCATTTGTCTCGCCACCATCGGACTTTGGTGTGCCAGTCATCAGCTCGAGTCTACCTTTGGCGATATGGGAGTGATTGCCATTATGCCGATTGTCATCTTCTTTGGAATCGGTATCTTGACCAAGGAGGACTTCAACAACTTTCCCTGGACCATCATCATCTTGGCTGCCGGAGGCCTGTCTTTGGGCAAGGCCGTCAAGTCTTCTGGACTTCTTCACACAGTCGCCGAAGGCATATCGAAGGAAGTCCATGGAATGGATATGTACCTTGTCCTGCTCATCTTTAGTTCTCTGACCCTGGTGGTTGCTACTTTCATCAGCCACACAGTCGCAGCGCTCATCATCTTGCCATTGGTTAGCGACATTGGCAAAGGAATGGAGGAACCCCATCCCAACCTGTTGGTCATGGCTGCTGCACTCATGTGCTCGGCTGCCATGGCACTGCCTACTTCGGGTTTCCCCAACATGAGTAAGTGCATTCCACTTTTGCCTGGCCGAGTGTGCGCCGAGGAGGACTTGATGCTAACAGTACTGCAGCTGCGATCATGAAAGAGGATGCAACAGGTCAGCGATACTTGCAGGTCAAGCACTTCATCAGCCGCGGTGTTCCGAGCAGTATCATCACCATGCTGATTGTGGTCACCGTGGGTTACGGCGCTATGCGGATCATTGGACTATAAAGAATTCATTGATGTTTGGATCACCTTGGTCCGTATACATATAATCGGTGCATTGGGATAAGCGGTATAAATTTCTAGACTGTCGATAGCTACCTGAATAGGGATATATTCATGTACAAGTTGCATACTGAAAAAGACATGCGTCATACCAATTTATGAGTTTGTAACACGCTGAGAAATGAACTCAAGGCGCTGAACAAAAGCGTATGTGCCGTGTGATTTGAATTTATTGAGCATCCCACAAGGACCCGGGTTATATGCCATTGAAATGAAGAGTCCAATACTTGTCATCGGTTGACGGGTCGCATGTCTCGGCTCGATGGATCATGTTTTGGCGTTGCGGTGCATTGCGGTGCAGGGTGGAGGCCCCTGACTGAACGCGGGGCACTGGGGAACCGATCCGATTAGGTGCATTTGGCGGGCTGACGATTGACGATATGGCGCTGCGACAGCAGGCATTTGTCGTCTTGTGTCGCAGATGCCCTGGCTACCACTCCATCCTTCTCAATCTTTTCATATTTTCATTTCTTTATCTGCTGCTGAGGCCACTCTACTCGACAAGGTACTGATCAACTTGTGACTGCTTATGACCGAGAGCTTTTTTCTTTTCACAGATACGAGCCTGGCACTGAACTGACTTGGCACTTACGTATCTACCTTCAGGTCCACCACGACCAACATACCACGCCGGTTCGGACCTGGTGCGCACGACGCAAGGTAGCTGCTCCCAGTCGCAGGGCAGGAAACCGTCGACGCAACGCCCGTCAGACAAAGCATAGACGGGATCAGAGCGACCCTAGAGCTCACGTCGCGCACCGATCAGCTCCTCCGTTTTTTCTGTTCCCAGGTGGACTACTTCGTACAAACCTACTAGTTATCTATCGCATCATTCAGCCAATTCGCAACTCGTTGCTTCCGACCAACGCCTACGAGCCTTTCGCCGGACGACACAAAATGTGGCTGCTTCTTGAGGCCTGATCAGATTGTCCCTACGCACCGAATTCGTCACGATGCAGCCGAACCGCATCCAGCGCGCTCCTGGCTCATTCTCGCCGTTGCCCGGCAGCGTATCCACATCGGCGGCGGCAGCAGCAGCGGCAGCCTCTGGCAGCGGTGGACGAGATGATGGATCCAGTCCCGCCCCTCCCCATCCTCCACTGCGACCACTGCCTCAGCCATACCAACATCCTTCGTCCTCTTCATCGCAACACTCGGCGCGACCTCAGATACGGAGGATTGAGTCCTCAGACAGCGAGGAGCACATATCTCTGGCCAAGGTCAGGAGTCCCCAGTCTCCCGTCGAAAGAAACGGCGCCGGTGGAGGCGTAACGAGTCCGAGCTACGCCAGCTTCACACAGCACGCAAACAGCAGCTCCAGCAGTCTGCATAACTTCTCGCGCCCAGTGAGATCAAATCCGAATACTGAGACGAATAGTGTACGGACCGCGTCGCCGTTGAACAGAGGGTTGCACACGAGGAAGCATTCACAGACGCAAGGCCTGTTCGATTCCACACTTCCGAGCAAAAGCAGCCTCAGCCTTTCGACGTCGAGCATAGATACGGTAGGAGGCGGTGGTGTGCGTTCTCCATCTGGGGCCTTGCCGGCCAGCCACATTGCCGCACAGGCTGCGGTCCAGCAGCATCAGCATCAGCAACACAGCCGTAACAGGTCACAGACAGTACCATTTCCCGGGAGCGAGGGCACCGATACGATCAGACGGCCCACGGCGCGGCCGATACAAGGAGGAGGTTCGGATACTACTGGTAGTGCCAGAGGACCACTCAGCCCACCAATGCTGAGTCTCACTGAAGCGAGTGTTCCCCGGGAGGCCGGCGCTCTCTTGGGGCCCACGAGAAGCAACGAGCAGACTTACTACAATGGACTTCTTGGCTCTTCGGCTGCTACCGCGGCAGCGAATGTGGTGTTCCCAAGAGCATCGCCGCAGTCTTCTTCCTCTCCAAGTTTGCCAACTTCGGACCAAGCACAACAACAGCCGACGCCGCAGCCGCAGCAACAGGGGGCATCTCCATACTTGCCACCACTCACAATACCAGAGAAACCGGCAAAGTCTGAAAAATCCAAGGTCAAGCTCTTCTCTCGCCCCAAGAAGATCGACGTCAAAGGCGAAACGAAAGAAAAACCGCTCCCCAGCCCTGGTAAGATTGGATCCGCTCTTGCGTCCCTGCAACGAGGAAATTTTAGCACAGCTTCACTCGTGGAGAGTCAATCGATGTACAATCTAAATAATTCATCTTCAGCAACTATCCGACCCGTGGACACAACCGCCGACGGACCCGCAGCGAAAGAAAAGGAGAAGAAACACCACTTTCTATCGAGGCAGAAACACAAGATCTCAGGAAAGGACGACTACCACTTGCCCCTATCCTCCGCAGCAAGCAATAGTAGGCCAGTCGACCCCAGCGCACCGACGAGTCTATACAATTTCAACCTTCCTCCCCCGAGCCCTGCGCCTACAAGTACCAGCTTCAGTAAGTCCGTATCAGGGCTGGATCTACGGCATGGCGGACGTGCCCTACGTGATAAGCGCAAAGAGGACAAGCTCGGCATGGCCCACGACAATGAGTCGGTATTTACTCTCAATCCCTCCACCAGCAATCCAGAATGGCCAGGTCCTAGCTCCCTGGGTTCCAGTCTTTCGCAATCCCAAAGCAACCACGCACTGGCAATGTATGACCCGGTGGATGGTTCCAAATACGGACTGCACAACATGACGCTGGACGATGCATGGCCGTATCTCAAGGCAAAGCTTCTGGCCGTATTTGAGGGCGAGGACCTCAGGTTGCCAATTGAGGATTTCAATCGCGTCGTGGGTATGCACATTCAATGGTGTATACAGCGGCGATCGCCTCATATCCTCATGGAGGACCTTCGGGAGTTGTTGTTCACCGGCTTTGCGAGCCTTGACCATACCCTTCGCAGAAGTGGGACGGAAGATACAAACAGACTGATTCCCGCACTGGTTGACGTCTGGATGGCAACATTCACTACAATTCTTCCATATATGCAGGCTGTCTTCCTCCCACTCGATCTCGAGTTCTCTGGTAACGGGCCTTTATTGACCGCAGAACAAGCTCGCGATTTCTGGGGTGGCGTCATTGGCGGTCCCGGATCAGCAACGAAAGAATTGGGGACTGTTTTGGATGTTCGAAGATTGGTCCTCCTGGCATTCAGAGACGGGCTGATTCTACCTCGCTACGACAAGCTAAGGACAATTTTCTCACGACTGAGCCTTGAACATCTTCCTGGCAGCCTGGCCAGCCTAGCTCTGTCAAGCCCTCCTCCAGTCGGTGAGGGAGTCATGTCAAGCTCGCCCAGAGATCACAGCATTCTAGATGGGGCTCGTCCTGGTACAGCAATGAGCTTGGACCCATCTGTTGCTTCTTACAATAGCAATAGCAGTACGTTGCTGAACGAAGGCAGCAATCCATCCCGGAGCCGAGCGATATCAAATGTCTCTTTTGGCTCTGGGGGCAGCGGAGGCGACATTGGCCAGGGTCTACTGCGATCTCTCGGTGGCCGGGCGCGAGCAGATAGCGACCGCGACCGCGACAGGAACCGTGACATGGAAGCAGAGAGCGGATCAAAACAGGTTACAGACATGGTGGGCCGTATGCTTCAGTGCATGTCCGTCCTGGCCTCAGTCGGGGGCAACACTCCATCGCCTGACTCGAATAGACCAGAAGATCCTGGGTCAAAACAGGTTGCCGAACTGGGAAGACTCCTCAAGCTCAACTGGCTCGGTCGTGGCAGGACGGGAAGAAACAGGCGGGGCATGGTGGGAGGCAGAATCAAGAGGGACGTTTCTGCACAGCGAAGCATTGGCGGTCATAGTAGAGCCAACAGTGCTTTGAGCGGTGGTGCTGCAGGACTGAATGGACTAGGAATAGGGCTTGGAGGGTCAAGGGACGGCCTTGGAATACCCGTGTAGAAGCGAGCATGATGGAGGACAAGCACAAATAGAGCTGGCGGTGCGAGAACAAAACGGCCTTGGAAAAAGAGCGTGGGCGTTACACCGGTATGTTTCTGGCCGGGCCGGTGTTTAGTCTGGATTGGAATACCCGCTGTAGGATTAGGCGTGAGGCAAGCTCACCAGATGATGGAGCAACGCCATTCTTAAGATACCATTACATAGATTGATTGATATTGGATTCCCCGTTCCCAGGACCGATGAGGTTGTCAAGTAATCCGTTCATCCAGAAGCCAACATGGTTTGCATATTAAGCACATGTGAATTTGCAGGATTGTATTCATGACAGCGAGGGAGGCATACATGTACGGCGTGCCCAGCCCAAGTACTTTGTACCACGGCAGTGTCTGGTCTGGTGCCTTCCACGGTCGACAAAATGATGCATGATACCTGAAGCTGCCGCAGCAGCCACAATGGCGTAGTCGCCATGAAGCAGACAGGTAGGTAGACAGCACGAGTTCGTGAAACCACGAACAGATAGAACAGATCACAAGACGCAGAAGACAGCAGAGAGCAGTGATATTGTAACAGAGAAGTGTTGTTATTAAGTAATCTACAAATCGCCATGTTGCGGCGCTCAACAGCAGCTTGCGCGTATGTTGTCTGGCGAACGCGTTGCGCATGGATGATAAACATCGTGTCTTGACCTACATCTGAACCAAATCTGTTAGCACATGTCCAGCTGCTGCGATGACCAGTACAAATGTGATAGATGTGTGCGTTCTTCATACATCCAAGGAAGATTGCAACCCTCATCTACTTGTCTAAAAGGCTCGATGGCGACAAGCTCGAGTGGAAACTGCGAATTAGGAATGTTTTGAATCACTAGAAACGTGGTGTCGATTTGTTGTTGTTGTCGTTGTGATATGTGCGCGGTTGGGCGCATGTGTAGAGAGAAGAAAAATGTCGGCTTACCTTTGGAACTTGGGGGCGGGCGTTGGCAAGCAGTGAAGCCTGCCTGTCGGGTTCAAAAGTACAGATCGCGACGCGCCCGCCCGTGGTTGGTTATTTGTCGCGAGAATCGCGCAATGGGGGAATTAGATTGCCCACCAGGCATGGGAGAGAGGGGGAAAAAAATCTGCAGATGGTGATCGGATTAGCTCGAAGCTCTCGTGATGATGTGGTGCGAGCGCTCGCGGTGATCGATCCATCTTTCCCAAGGATGCCAAGGCGACCCTCTCTGGCTGTGTGAAGACAGGCACAGAAGAAGGCGCAATGGCAATCAGACAAGATTACTGGCAAGTAACAGTCTCTATGAAAGAGACCGAACAGTCATGATTTCTTCATGGTCGATTCTGTTGGGAAAAGAAGACAATGTTGTATTGGTTGTCATCCGGTGAAGGGAAAGATGGATGGAGTTTCTTTTTGTGCGCGCTCGACGGGAGAAGAGGATAATGCTTACCACGTGGAAAAAGAAACAGTGGCCAGCTCGTGATTGAGCTGGCCGGCGTGGACAGCGCGCCGGGGCGGCTGTCACGATTGTTGGTGATGGTGTGAAGGTGAAAAGATTGGGAGCTTTGAGGCTCAAGTGGGTTGTTTTAATACTTTTTTTTTTCTGCCGCGCCCTGGGCCTGGGAGGCACAAAAAAACAGCCAAAGTGGGGCCCTTCTGCGCAGACCGCCAAGGGGGTTTGGCTGGCTGCGGCTGGAATCAGTCGGTGGGTCTGCCACGGCTGATCGAATTTTCCGGCTTGACTTGGTAGACGGGTTGGCGCCGACAGCACAATGCGGGCGGGCGCCGATGCCTGGGCAATTGATCATTAGGTATCAGCCACAGTCAAGAAGTCAGCCCAAGTCCAGGTGCAGGGGGCTCAAGCTTCTTGTTGCGGTGACTAATAATAACCAGAGCAGCTGTCATCTTTGCAAGAAAGAGTCCTATGATCTATCCAAGATTAGAACACCCCATACCCCATAGATGCATGACATTTACGGAGTGCACATATGCACATAAAAGCTGCTTTGCGGCGCTCACTGTTTCATCGACAACTCCGACCACATGGATTCTTTGTGTCAAAGTGTCCCGACCTGCAGTCGTGTGGATAAAAGAATTGTCGCGAAGACCTCGGATAGCTATTAGACTGTTTATTTATGGTTGTTGACACGATCGCGCAAAGGGCTCTTGTACCTGACTCGTCGAGAGTCTTCCACCAAGCATTTGCGAGACCCTGAAGCATTGAACCTCCATGGTCGTCTTGCATAAATCGGCATTGACAATAGACAGTTTAATGGAACAAGAACCAAGGGCCTTTGCTGCTCTGTTAATGCAATCTTGGGTCGAAATTGCTGGCTTTCTCACTGCTTGCTGACTCTGTAGATACAAACTTTCAAGGTAGCCAGCTTATGTAAACTAACATGAACCTCACCGAGCCGGAATGGATCCTAGGCATCAAGAAACTAGGCAGGACACGGGATATATAAACCTTGTGAAAGCTCGTGTCTTCACCAAGCGCCAAACCTTTACAATTATCTCGCGCTTCAGTCTGCAGACCGTTGCTCGAGTGGATTGTGCGTTTCTCGTTCCACATCAGCAGTTTGCAAGCAGTCGGCAGGGCATTTCATTGGGTTCAAAGCAGCTTACATATTGCGCCAACCAATACCTACCGAGTTCGCTGGCTGGCCTCCTTCCCATTCAAGCATCACCATCGAAATGAGCTTGCATCTCACGGCCTTCTAGACTGTAAGAGTCCCGTGGCAAAAGAATCGCGATTCGTATGCTTACGGCGCAAATTACACAGTTTCTATGCTGATTTCTGGGTGCTTATTCTGCTTATCTGCTCTCCTGGTAGTAAGTCGGGTACGTTCGCTGGGCAAGTTCATGTTATACCGCCTAGCACCGAATTAGATCGGAGGGATCGACGCTCCCGACTGCGCCTAAATCGACCAAAGACACCACGGGGAAATAGTCCCTTTAGTGGCCGCTTTCCACATTCGAAGCTGCTTTGGGCAGTTGACCGTTGTTGTTTTTTCGCATGCATCATAATCCATGTTTGCACGACAGGAGACCGTTTTTGTGTAGAGACGACGAGCACAATACGAACCACCAACCAACATTTGGCACGAACATTTCGACATTCCTCGCGCGCAAAATTGGCCCATACGAGGAGTCGATGCACATACAGGAGACAAGACCTAAACGTATCATCTCCACCTAGGGAACTCAACCTCAAACTTGCTGGCCGCCTCTGGTGGATAACAAGCTTTCCACCTGCTTACACTGACATTGAGCAAACCCGAGAGTGAGCATTAATTCACTAGAAGGGAAAATAAAAACCCGAAGACGTTGAGAACTATTTCATAGTCCATCGAGTATTATCAGGACTTGTCCGCCAATGGGGCAGAGGGACTTTTATTCGTTTATCCAGAACGACCCCCGAGGCAGTATTCTCCGGCCCCCGTCAAGTCAAGCAGTTCCAGACCTGACCTTAATCCCAAGGTCTCCCTCCCTCCTTTTCAGTGGGTGCATCAGCTTGTAGGGGGGCTTCTTGCTCTGATTGGCTCAAATTGTGGGTGGAGCACGGAGAAACACAATCTTCCCCCACCGACAAGCCAATCAGATCTCGTCTTGAGTGGGTTTGACCCCATTCTGGGTCGTGCTCCCATTTTCTCCATGTCCTCGCATCTCTCGCCCTCTACCACGCACTGATCCTGGACTGGGCCTTTCCCTTTTTTTAGCTTGTTACCCGCCATTCAGATTCATAAACACGCCCACGTCTTTTTGCGCTGCGTCTGCCGCCCGCTCTCAGCAATCCGCACGACTCTTTGGGAGAGGCAAAGCGCAAGATCAGCGAGGCTGTCACAATTCGACTCGCTCGTGATCATCCTCATCCCACGCCTCCTCCTCTATTGTTGTTTTTCGCGTGCACGTCTCCCCCGGATCACCGCCGACCCTGACCCTGCCAGCCGCGACCCTGTCTCGTCCCCATCCAACGGGCACGACTTGCCCAGCCGCGCGAAGCTGCGAACGAGGCACGACAAGGGCTGGCTGACAACTCTGGCCAGTTTTGCGCGTCGCAACAACAAGCCTTTCGCTTCGCGACCATTGTTTGTCGTTGTTGAGGCTTCGTCCGTCTCTTCTCTTCGTGATTCCCTGCTGGCACGTCACGTCGCCTCGATATATATGAACCAATTGGGAGCCGCGTCCCGAGTCCCCCGATCCGCCCTCCGTGGATAGCAATCGCCTACCGATTTGGCCAAGAGGATTTGCGCAACCGCCATCGCATTCGTGATCGCTACTCACTCTTGTCGCCGGACCGACGCCGTCGCATGTCTATCTCACAGATCCTCATCCGTCGCGACGATACTCTTGCATGAAATAGCGCAGTAGGGAGTTGGGCGTCGATATCCACTGAGGTGGATCGTCGACGAGCGGACTAGAGATGATGACAATGCCGGGAGGTACATTCCACCCTGGAATGCAGCAAGCAGTTCACGGTCACATGGCCCCGGGCATGGCCCATAACCCCAGCCAACCCGGAGCCCAGCCGGGCATGGCCCCTCAGATGGCCGGCCACATGGTGTCCGCACCCGGCGGTCAGCCCAACCCGGCAGCATTCATGGCCGGTATGCACCCGAACCAGCATGGCCAGGCCATGCAACACATGAACCCACAATTCCTACAGCAGCAGCAACAGCAGGCACAGCACCAGGCACAGCTGAGTAAGTTGTCAGATCCTCGTCTTGCGCATCAGACATGAGACTAACAAAGTGTACGCAGTGGCCGCACAGAATCCTGCCCTCGCTGCTCAAATGAGGCAGCAGCACATGATGAACCAGCAACGACAGCAGCAGATGTTGGCGCAGCAACAGGTCTACGGCAGTATGGCTGGCAATGTTATGCCAGTGGGACAGCACATGGGCAACAATCCTCAAATGACCGCCCAGCAGTTTGCACAAATGAGAAATGCTGGCATGAATGGGATGCGACCCATGGGTGTCCCGCCGCATATTCAACAAGCACATCTTGCCCAGCAAGGGCAACATCCCCACAACGTGCAGCAGCAGCAAGCCGTAAGTCATGCATACTGAGATGGTGAGGAGTCATTGCTAATATCTATATTCAGATGATGCAGCACTTATTGCAACAGCAGCAACAACAGCAGCAGCAACAGCAGCAGCAACAAATGCAGCACGGAGGCCAGCCTGGGCATCCGGCGCAGATGAACCCTCAGCAGATGCTACATCAAAATGCGGCTCTTGCTCAACAGATGGCCAATATGCAGCAGGTTCAGCAGGCGCAACAGGCTCAGCAGGCTCAACAAGCGCAACAGGCCCAGCAGGCACAACAGGCCCAGCAAGCCCAACAGGCCCAGCAACAGCAGGCTCAGCAAGCTGCACAGAACCAGCAAGCCCAGCAGGCGCAACAGGCTGCTCAGAGCCAACAACAGCAAGCGCAGCAGCAGCAGCAACAGCAGCAGGCGCAGCAGCAAGCCGCTCAGCAGCAGCAACAAGCTGCCCAACAGCAACAGCAAGCTTCGCAGCAAAATCAAGCCACTCCTCAGGCTCCGGGCCAGCAATCGCAGCCTCAGCCAGCCGCGCAAGCCGGACCACAAGCGCAGCCCTCTACGCAGCCTCCGCCCCAGGCGCCAACTCCCGCCAATAGCCAAACAAGCCAGCCACCTACTCAACAACAGACGCCAGCCCAGACGACTCAGCCAGCTCCGCAGGCACAGGCACAGGCTCAGCAGGGACAAGCACCGAATCCTCAGCAGGCCCAACCACAAGGGCCCAGCATTCAGCTTCTGCAGCAACAAGCTGCTCAGATGAAGAGCTTCCAACTGCAGCAACAGCAGCACCAGCAGATGCAGCAAAAGAGCGAAGGAAATCTACGGGGTCATAGTATACTGAAGATTGTATCTTTCGCCGAACACCTGAATTCCTTCACCGTACGTATAGATGGCGCTTCAGGATGAAAACTCTATAGACGTGACTAACATTGTATACAGGGACCCGCGGAAGACCATGATGAATACTGGCCAAACTTTGTGAAGACATTCTTTGCGCCGCATGGCACATTCCGCTACGGTCTGATGGATACAAGCTCGCCAGAGGCAACTGACAAGACTTATGAGATTGCCGCTTCTGCCCTTGCACGATACTTTCAGCTGCACTTTCGAGGTGGTGTGACCCGAATCCAACTGGCTTTCGGTTCGCGCATGATCGATAAAAGCCTTCCAGACGGCTCGCACTACCTGGAAAATGGTGACTCCTGCATCACCTATTCATTCGGCGACAATACGCGGGTGATAACGAATGGTCGACTACAGGCTATTCTTGACACGAACCAAAAGCTGACAATGTTTGAGTTCACTACGACTGCACAGGAGGAATACTTGTCCAGATCAATGGTCCTCCACTCTGCTTTGCCCAATCACAACTGGGTAAAAGATTGGCACAAGATCAACTTTGGAGATGCCAAGCAGTCACCGGAAATGAGTAAGAAGGGCAAAGCGAAACAGTTCAAGTCGCCCAACACGGCTCCTCCTGAGATCGATTTGCCCCATTCCTCCATCAACCAAAATATGGGTGTTCCATCATCCGTATTTCAGTATTTGGAAATGAATGAGGTCATGAACCTGCTTCACCCTCTCATGGCGTACTCGTTGCAAAATCCTCAATACTCGCCCAGACAGGCGCTTGGCGAATATGTCAACCAGCATGTCGTCAACGGTGCTCAGCCCATGATGAACGGCCAACCGGGAAATATGATGGTCAACCCTCGTACCCCCAGCTTCAGTCAGTTCAACATGGGGGCTTCGCCAGCAGCTACCCATCATCAGCTACCCGGGTCGCCTCACATGGGTGGAAGCCCAGCGCTGAGCCATATGCAGGCTCCCGGCATGGCGCTGCAGCAGAGCCAGCAAGGCACAAGCTCAAGTGGTCCCAGTGCGAACACAAGTCCGGCGAGCAACAAGCGTCGAAGACCCTCGGGCGTAAAGAACGAGGACGACAGCGGAGCTGCCACGCCGGCAAGCATGGGTGGAGCACCTCAAGTCAACGGTATGAAGGGCAAGCCGCCCACGCCACGGATACCACAGAAGCGTGTCAAAGCCAGCTCTTAGACGCCAGTCCTAGCGTTGGGGGTTGGCACACTCCTCTGATTTGCAGCGTGAAGGGGGGAGATTCGGCTTCTGAACATGTATGCTTTTTGACATGTTTTTGCGTCGGAGTAATCTTGGGTTATTTATTGGATCAGGTCCGCCCCATTGTACGATATCATTCACTACGGGCAAACTCGGCGTCTGGCGTGGTCATTTTCCTGGCTAGTCTTCTGTCTTGTGTTAATTTACCGCCTCGCATTTGGTGGGTTTGCGGTCACGGTGAATAAGGATTGAAAAGGGAATGCGAGACGAGCTCAACATAGCCTAACTGCTTTCTGGGGTTTTGTAACGGATTGGTTGGTCTATAGCCGTTGGTTGGTCTATATCCGTTCATACCCATTTGCTTAATCCGAAAATATTATTACTGTTCAGCATTTGTAGCTGTTGAGTATGTGGTTGCTGTGAACCTCCTTTGGTCGTGTATTCGATGCATGGACAGACTTTATCAAACGTGCAGTAACCGACAAACATGAGTCCGGCGAACGGCCAATCAGTCACGTTTCCACAGACTTGTCCAACTTGGAAACTTGAGCTCGACCAGAGCCGCCGCTGCTCACTTTGCAATGCCCTGGATACTTGCCTTCTTGTCGATCCAAGTTGCCTGGTATTTCTCAAAGTCCTTGCGGACACAACCACCATAACGACCAGTTTCTCGTGTCCGGATGGAGCGGATGTGCTGCTAACTTGGATCGTGAGGCAGACTGCGCGCGCGATACTCGCCCGAGGATGGATGAATGAACGAATGTGCACAGCGGGTCGCCCAGGCAATAATTCCATCTTGTGAAATTACCGGGGCCAAGAATAGCACCGGCTGTCATCGGAGATATAAAGGCAGATTGTGAGAAAGAAAGAAAAAAAAGGAAAGAGGCTGGCAAGGAGGGCTGCGCCGAAATGAAATGGAAACCATAGGACAGGAAAGACTCTTCTCGTTCCGAGTTCGTGTTGATATATAATCAAGATGCTAGGTAGGTAGTACTTGAAAAATCTCTGATCCCCGACAAGAAGCACAACAATGAAAAGATGGGACTTCTCACCTGGCCTGGCATGGGTACTCCTGCTTTCCTTTTAGTGGGTGGGAAGGGTGGATGCCAGAGGAAGGACAAGGGGGCGGGATGTTGACAGAAATATGGAAAAATATGGGCTGCACTTGGGTCGTGGAGTTGGCGATGGCATGGGGGAACCACTTGGTCGGGTGTTTAAGCCAAGCGGAAGGGGGGCGGAATCCGGAGACAAATAATAAAAAACAAACAAACAACAAACAAATAATGGATATGGGGTCTATGGAGATGTTGAGGAGGAAATAGCAAAATGGCATATTCCCGGACAGACATTCCCATATGGAAAGAGAGAACGTCGTTGGATGAGGACTCAGGAGGGCCACTCATGGCCATGCTCACGGTTCACCCGTGGGGAAGGCAATAGTAGATGCACATCACCGGATAGTGTGATTAGACCAATTTCAGGTGTGCGTTTGCTTTTTGTGATGCGTGATACGAGGCATAAGATGTGAACATTGGCATGAAGATAGGAGGCAGAAGTTGTGATTTCAAGTAGAATATTGTATTCTGTTTTTGTGGTTTTGCTAATGCTTTTACTATTTTTGTGTTTTCGAGGACTTGAGTCTTCCGTGCATATATAATACTGGATGGATAGTTCCACAGTAAATAATTGCCAATAAAGGAGTTCTCAAAAGCCCAGTGTGAGAAAGACGACAGGAGAAATCCTGAAGTCTTGGATCCATGGAGAGAGAAATCAATGGATACCGTTTTGAGCGCGCCAGCTTCAAAAGTTTTCTTCTATCCCGCTACCCAATGCCCGTAAAACGCCAATTGTGATGTGTCCGTGAGGATTTTTCGAGTAATGGATTCCCATTTCTAATAGTAATGCAATTGTCGAAGAAGAGAGAAAGCAGGATTGTGCCCAGATGATAAAGTTGTGACCCAGTATGTGTGTTGAAAGATGTGGTTTGTGCATTGAAAATGAATCTTTGCGCCGTTGCCCCCTTTTTTTGTGTTGCTTTTGTACAGGTTCATGTCGGTTGGATGAATATGCAAACATTGCCGAGCTCATTGGTCGAGAGAGGAGCCCTTATCTTGGTGGTCTGCTACGGAAGCTCTGGCTCTCAGCTCTCAGGTGAAGGGGCCCAGGTGAAGGGACCAGGTGAAGGTGAAGGTCCCCAGAAAAATAAGCGACCCCCCACCAATAGAGTGGTTTGATGAGTTCCATTGAGACTCCCACAGAGATGACGTTCAGATCTTTCGACGCTCATCTCGAGTAAGAGGCTCACCGGCCAGGGTGGAGCCACTAGTCGAGTCATAATCTTAGAAGAGCCCTATTTCGGAGCCGGAACCCGAGAGCCTGGCATCGGCGAGCGCGATCGCGGCCTCTGCGCCTGTCCTGCGGTTGGGGAACCAAGGTTCTGGGGTTGCCCGTTGATGGGCGTGAGAGGTGCGATGCCAGAGAGGATGCGCTTGGTGGTGGGACGAGTGGCAGGCATGGTGGTTGGTTTTTGGATGTTGTTTGGGTTTTGATGGATGGGATTGTTTCGTTGTTTGATGGAGAGGTTTGATGAGAGTATTTGATTTCTGTTCGATCGTGCTATCCAATAGTCACTTCGTTCGGGGTCTCGAGAGGCAGGTTTGATGATGAATGCGTTGGCAATGTTTTGCGTGGCAGGACTCGCTGCTGTCGTTGGACTGAATTCGAAATCAAGGATAGTATAGAAGTATAGAAAGAGAAAATTCTGGAAGAGCGTCTCGCACTCGGAAAGGTTTGTATATCCGCAGGTTTGAAAGGCAAATCAATAAAAAATTCTCAAAGAGTACAGAAAAAGGAGTGTGAAAAAGGAGTGATGATCGTTTGGAGGAGTTGGTTGCTGGATGGCGGTGTGTCTTTGACGGTTTGGACGAGACACAAGATGTGAATACCAAAAGAGAAGGGATCAGAAGCAGGCAAAGGGAGAGGATCTCGACAATGATATAGTCGTCCGACTCTGGGGACGCTGATGCTGTTGGCTGCATGGTCAGATTGGACGGGTTCCTGGACGGGTTCCCGCTTCAGCAAGCCAAGCCAACAAGCCTGCAAGCATTGAACCGTGGGCCCCCAGAAGTGCAGAAGTCCCCCTACCCCGGCCTGGCTTGTTGAAACTAACGGCGCGTGTTCGTCTTGATTGGCTTGACTCGGGAATTTTCCACTGCCAATAATCGAACGAGCTTGGAGCAGAGCGATAGGGGTCGTCCTGTTATGCCTGCCTCCATCGCGTGCTTTTGTGTGGGTGACGTGCATTAGCCTATGAACGCCGTCGATCTGTTAGTGGCGCCACACTTTAGGCTTGACGCCCAGGGTGCCTCTTGTTCTATCTTGTCCATCGATGCCATCTCGAGAGTCGAGAGGGAGAAAAGTGAAGCTTGGATCGCCGGGCGGGCGAGGTCATAAGATGGTCTTGATGGGATCACCGCAGGAAAACAAGGGGACGGGCGGGAAGGGCCAGCTGGTGGTGGGATGGCAGGATGGCACAGAGGTGGCACGACCATGAGATGAGCTGGCATGTTTTTGGGACGGGGTGGCTTGGCTTTGCCTTTGGGCTGTGCATAAATTATTCCAGAATGGTGTTTACGGGATATCTCAGGGTCTATCCTTGCATACTGGTCAGAAACAGATAAACACTGAGGCAGACCGAAGTACCTCACCACCACTCGAGCCACTACAGCAATATTTTCTTTGTTTTGCAAGATGCGGGAATCGGCATCCAGTGATGAGTGAGGCGATACCTGCTGCCCAGCATTGTATACTCTTGTCGGGCGTCAATGCGTGCAAGCCCTCTCTGTTTCGATATCCTACATTCTTATCCATGAGCAATGGGCAGCCATATAGAAATAACAAGACATTGGCAAACTGTGATAAGCAGAGCTATCTGGAAGGATTGGCGTCATAGTACCATTACTGAATGCTACCAATCACACCAAGGTATTAGGGCATATGGAGATCGGCTTGGCTATTGTGATTCGCTCGATCGATCGTTTCTAAAACCTCAACGCTACCTTTAATCTATCAGAGTCTCTGTGGAGAGGGCGAGCGAATGCCGAGCACACGTCTGACCGTTTCATGGCTGATTCGTCGCGCGGGAGGACGGAAGGCTCCACGGAGGTGCGCAAGACGAATATACTCGAATCACGGCTGCTGGTTCTAGACGTCCATGGACATTGGACAGTATCACTTTTGACAACAACTCCACTGATTACTGTGTTCCTGCAGGAAGTCATGCAAAAACAGTCCGGTGTCAAGCGGAATAAACTGGGGTTTCAAAAACCAGGACGGGAATCGCCGTGCCCTTCGTCTGATCTCGATGTTTTCACGCTCATTCGCTCGTCATCTTCCTTCCAGAAGGAGTGGATTAGAACTAGTAGCGACTTCAAGCAGCTTGCCTCTTGGTTCAGGGGCCAATGAGGCCACCAGCACTTGGCTGTCAACTAGACAGTAGTAAGTGCACAGATACACAATGCTCGAACACACTAGAAGTGACGGTGGTATTAACGGACTGCGGATAGCATGATTGGGTTCGTGGAGGTAACCGTCCATCCAAACCATCCTCTCTGGCTTCCAAGTTGAGGCGTATCCAGATGGGGACGGCCGCGGATGTTCTTCCTATGAACTCCCATCACTAGCGGGTATGACGCATGACATTGCAGTGCCCACTGGTGCGACAGGCCAGGAACGCCACTCTCTAGAATTAGCACAAACACTCGGCACTCGATAGTCAGATCAAACTATCTCTGGTCTAGTCGACCCTTGGTAGGAAAAGACCAAGGGACCACTGGAGGTCAAGGCATGTGATAAGACAGGAGAGCAGATTTATCGTTGATATCAGATAGATATATCGTGCTCGTCGAGAAAGTTTCCCAGGTGTGTGCAGAGTCAGTCAAACACAAGGCGGGACTTGAAAGTCGCCGCGAATGCATTTGCTAATCGATGTTTCAGCCTTCCATCAGAGTCAATTAAGCCGGGACATGCTCAAAGGCGGGAGGGCTGAACTTTATTATCTTTCAACAGTCTTGACTTCCAATCCATCAAGAGTGGCATTTCCCACGATGTTCCTGGATCGTGCTTATTTGGCTTTGACCTCCTATACTGAAAGAAATTAATCAAAAACATTGGGAACTCTCGTTTCACCGCGACGACTACTGCTGCGTGTACTTTTCTGGGTCCGTGTCAAGTCTTGAGCATTGTGTTTCTCTATTATGGCACTGCCGCTCCTTTGTTAAATCTGCATCAGGGTGGCATAACCAGGGCGATCAAGAACAAGAATAGCGATTCCTCCATCGATATGCTGCCGAATGTTGTATCATGCCGGCGCCCCATTCTGCAGTAAACAGCCACAGGAAGGAGTATGCCGACTTTCTATATCAGACTCAGAATTCCATGCGAGATGCCCTGTGTACCTGATGTACTTACCAAACAATTGATATTTCATTATAGCATTTGGATCGAGACTGGTGAGAAAAAAAAAATTGACTTGGTAAAGTACAGCTCGAACAGTCAAAGTAATATTTTTCGCATATCCCTGAAATGGCCTGGACGAATGGCGGCAGTGAATATGAATGACTGGTCCGAATGCTCGAATCAGTGGCAAGTTTCGAATAACCGAACCAGTTGGGTTGCCTCTTGAAGAGTCCAATCAGCGGGTGATGTCTAAATGATTGAATGCAGCACATCAGGCATATTCAAATTAGCAAGACTCTGGAAATACATTACGTCTATACTCGACGATACTGTCATGTTTTCAGCCGGCTAAATTTGTCATTCGAATTTTGATTTCATCTTTATTGCATTCAAGAACATCATCGTGTATCGTAAATCTTCAAAAGGGGGTATCACACTCCTCCATTTCGCAAATGGCTTTGATGTGCCCGACCAGCGCTCTCATGACTGGGCCTCGACGGTGTCATTGGGCTCACTGGACTGTGTGCGCCCTGTCTTGTAGGTGACACTGGGCTGACCGGCGTATCACCGCGTCCATAGCGCGGCGTCGGAGGCGCGAGCGTGCTCGGATAATCCGCCTCCAACTCGAATATAGCGGCCGGCTGCCGCAGTCTTCCCACGGAGAGTGCCGTGGCTGGCAACTCCTGCGTGCCGTTTCCTTCTAGCTCGACCACTTCTGCGCCTCCCAGCTCAGCCCGCATCGAATTCTTCCTGCCCAGGCCTGTCGACGTCGCGCCGAGCGGGCTGGAAGCACCTTCTCCGTCCTCTGTCACTGATTTTTTGTCCTTTCGCCGTGATCTCCCGAAGAAGAAGGCGCCTATGAGAAGTAGGATAACGCCTACACCGACACCAACACCGATTCCGACCTTGGAACCCGTAGACATTCCACTACTACCGGTGCCGGATGCCACTACGCCCGAGGTTGCTGAAGACGTCGCGCTTGATCGCAAAGAAGACGGGATCAGTGAAGCGACTGGGTCCGACGTCGTCGTTGGGTTTCCAGTCTCTGTGGGAACATATGAACCTGTAGAGGACGGACTAGCGCCATTGTCTGACGATGTCGGCTCTGGCTCCGAACTCGTTGTTCGGGGTAGGTCAGAGGCTTTAAAATTCAGCTGATAGAGCGGCGCGTACACTGTGAATGTCTTCATGTCGTCGTTGGGTAGTTCGAGCAGGGAAAAGTCCTCGAAACTGCCCGAGTTGCAGACAACCGTCGAGAAACTAGTCGAGGTTGCGAGATTGACGCATGTTGCGGCGTATGTGTCGAAAGTTTCGATAAATGATGGGGTGAAGCCACTATGAACCATAAGTTATCTGATATTGAACTCGCAGACATTCGAAAGCAATTGACGTACGTAGGGCAACACGCTGCCGCCGTCTCCCCATCAGTTAGACTGTACTCTAGTCCCCATCCCGTGCTTCCACCTGATGTCGCCATGGCAGCTGTTGTATAGCCCTGCGGACAGGCGATTCCGGGTGAGTAAAACCCCCAGCCCATCATCACACCTGGATCGATCATTGAACTTGCGCGCGGCGGCCAGCAGTCGGTCCAGTCGTGGGCATTACTCGCCGAGTTGCATGTTTGTCCCTGCCAACCGGTCGAGCAGGTTGAGCATCCCAGCGCCATGGCATAGGAACACACTGGCGGCGCGGTCCATGTCGTGGTGAGGGGGCCGAGCAGAGTGCGCGGCGATGTCATGATTTCTGAGCTCTTGGCATTGTGAGTCTAGAAATGTTCAGAGAGATCAATTTGAAGATCAAAATCGAATCGAAAAAGTAAAGGAAGCAAGAAACAACAAAAAATCGACAAACAGATTCTGGCTTGCTCATAAGTTCTTGGTTGACGACGGTTGATGGTTGACCGCCACCCTCACTTCTGATTTCCTTCCGTGATCTGTCTGTCCCCCCGTATGCGTTCTACCATGACGATGGCCTGCATGTCGACAGCGTAGGTCCAGATCCAGGTTTGGCGAACACCACACTTGGATCAATGCTGGTGCAACACGCTATTGGCCGTGTGCCCCTGTTCACGGGAAACCTGATTTTGGGGTTTTGGGGAGTAGAACAACCACGATCTCGGACATCCATCCACCGTTACAGTGTCACAGCCGAATCTGGTCTGGCTTTATTGGTGGCCGTTGTCTGTCAGAATCCTTCCAGGAGGTCCAAGCAAAACAATTGCCAAGACATTATCAAAGCAGATGGCCTGATTGGCCTTCAAGTATATGTTGCGTGCGAATGTGAACGAAGGTATAGTCTTCCAATGCTAGTCGCCGGGCAGATAAAAAAAGGGCCCGGGTAAAAAGACCCATCATTGATTCTGCAACATACTTATCTACTCATCTGCATTGCACATGAGCAATCATGACATTTAGGAATTATTTTTCTACTTTACTCTTTTGCTTCTGAAACCTGAATACCTGTTGATCGGACGGGTCCTTCAATGGCTCCCAAGACCTCAAGATTTCAACTTCAACAAAGATTGGTGCGCATCGGCAGTAGTCAAATCTTACGCAACCACTGATGAGACCTATCTATGTCCAGAATTCCACCATCATCAAGACCAGTCAGTCAGTCTCCTCGCAACGTTGCGCTCGATAATTATCAGCTCAGCCTTGTGTTCATGTCGATATCCAATAAGACGGACAATATAAGTTCTGATGTATGCAATACAAAGAATACCTTAGATACACATCGGCGAAGCAAGACGGCGCAGCAAAGAAGAGTGCATTAGCGCATACGATGACTGCAGCTAGGGTATCGCCAGCAGTAATAATCTGTATGACTTGCTTATGATTCATAGTGAGACACGACATCTGATTGGACAATATGCCACCAGAGATCCACTGCAGCTGGAAAGTCCCCTGAATCCACGGTTTAGTTGCTCTTTCTGCATTTTCTAGAACACTGGGCTTATCATCACGTTTGTTATGGACGCCAGCATCGTCTCAACGATGGTCTATATAAACAACCAAAATGTCCGAAAAACATCGGAGTCTCGACACACTATTCCCACAAATACTTGATCAATCTCATCCGAGTATCTCGCTGAGCTCATCAGAATCAACTCGCAGAGTACAGGCTTGATGCTACTGCCGCTGAACAGCACGACAACAACGACAACAACACAGCAGCGCAACATGGACTACCAAGTACCAAAAGGAATGCGCGCCATTCCGACAGAGCTTCTGGACTTGAGACCAGACTCAGAAATCGATCATGATCTATTACATCCCCATCCCGTGATCGACGAGAAGAACGTGTGGTTCTTCTGGCACAGCGGATTCGCCAACATGCACCCGTATTCGAAGCGCAACATCCGCGCCTGGTTCCGCCGCCTCTCCAAGCTGGGATGGGTGATTCGTGTCATGGACAGGGAGCCCGGCTCGCCTCTCAACATTGAGAACTGGGTAGACGTGCAAGACCCGGACATGTTCCCGCGCGCCTTCCGCGACGGCACCCTGGTCGGGGACCACGCCGTCCAGCACACCTCGGACCTGGTCCGGTGGCCGCTGTTGCTGCGCCACGGAGGCGTGTACGCCGACGTCGGCATGCTGCAGATCGGCGACCTCGACCGCCTGTGGCGTGAGACCCTCGGCAGCCCGGACAGCCCCTACGAGGTCCTCTCGTACAGCGGCGGCGACCCCGAGGACATGTCCCTGACCAACTACTTCCTCTGCGCGCGACGGGACAACCCGCTGTTCCTGCGCGCCCACAAGCTCTTCCTGGCGCTGTGGGACGAGGACGGCGGCAGGACGAGCACCGAGGGCATGCACGCCAGCCCGCTGCTCGCGGGCGTGCCGCACATGACCTACAGCGGCTCCTTCACCGAGAATGGGCGGACGTATGGCCCGCTCGAGGTCGGCATCATGCTCTCCGACTACATCACGCAGGGCCAGTGCCTCAAGATGGCCATGGGCCTGGAGGACCCCGAGGACGGCTGGGACGGGCGCGCGTACGTCCGCCGCCACGTGTACGCCATCGAGTTCATGGTCGGCGCCCAGCTCATCAACGAGTACACGGCCTGGGACGGGCAGCTGGCGTTCGACCTCATGTCGCTGCCGCTGCCCCGCGCGGGCGAGGCCGAGAGCGAGCGGCAGGCCAGGGCGCGGGAGATTGTCGAGGGCTGCCTGAGCAGGAGTTTCGGGTTCAAGCTTGCGACCGGCCTCATTCTGAGGGTCAAGGGCGATACCCTCAGTTCTCTGTGGAGGAAGCACGTGGGCTCCGACGACGTCCCGGGGACGTACGCACACTGGCTTCGACATGGAACCATTTACTGGACACAGAACGAGCTGCCGCCGACTTCGGAGCTTAGGATTGACCAGCCATTCAAGAGGGGACCTCTGCTTAGAGCGAAATAGCCTTGAAGAAGACTCAATAGAAAGAGCAGTTGAATAGACTAGAACAAAAAGATCGAAAATAGATTTCATGTTGATTTTCATATCATTATTTGGTGGATGCATTTCCTTGCTATCCATGCAGGCTACTCCTGTCTTATAACTCCTTGAGGAGGTCGACTTTTGAGTTCCTCAGCCATCAGCAATTGCTTCTGCAACGCTGGGCTTGACATGTCCTTCCCTATATGGCGGATCGTGGCCATGCAACAAATAAGCATCGACCGGCCATATATTTGCCCGGCGCATGTTCATAACAGGCATCAAAGTTGTTCGGACGCCAAAGCTGCTTCTTGGAGGCGACTCTCTCGTCATGCTTCTAGCTTCGAAATTACTTCATTTACTGGCCTGCAGAAGTATTCGGACCCCCTGGTCCTGAGACGATTCTGGCAACATGTCAGACATCGCGCACTGAGCTCGAGATATTTGGTACTTACTTTTGGACCATGCTTCCAATCACACCCTTTTGGGGCTGTTGTTCTGAGAGGCTCTCCCGCTTGGCTACTGATTCCGAGTCTGTAGACCGCTTCTGTAGATACAGGTTGTCAAAGTTGGGCCCGGAGACCTATACCGAGTTAGTTTCTATTCATGGTCGTCTGTCCAAGTGATCAGACTCACTCCGGAGTTTTGGACCGTGTTGGCACCGCCCTGGACAGGTCCTGCCTTGCCGCCGGTAGATACTTGGTTCTGGTTCGTGTCAGACATTTTTGAGAATTTTGATGTGATGTATCTTGGATTCAGGTAGTAGATAATAGGTCAGAAAGTTGTTGGAGATTATAGGATTAGCAACGAGCAAACGTATGTATAAAACTTCATCGTTTGAACACATTCCCCTGGGCCATGACGTCTCTTCAATGACTCTGTTGCAGTTTCTTTGTCTGCGGCACGCACGTCACCGCGCTGCAGCAAAGTCTATGAGGTCATCCACTGTGTACCGACGCATTGCTAGTTCCCGTCTCCATGACGAAGCTTCTAGCGCACGAGCCACACGTATAGTCATCAAGATATCGGAATTTCCATCGATTTTTCGTGTGCCTGGCGAGGGTGTAAATTAGGATTGGAGATGAAACTACTCAAAGCTGTACCTGCAGAAGGTGCCTGATCTAGGCAAGTTGAGAAATAGTCGACGATGTTGCGGCCACCATTCTCAGATCTCGTTTTTGAAAACAGATCACGCCGCTCCAGTAGGTCAGCAATAGATTCAGCTAGCAATTAGTCTGAACCCTATCGAGAGGGAGCGCGGGTGTGTTGGCAAAGTCCAGGGTGACATTTCTTCGTTGATTCCGTCGATGGAATAATTGTGAGTTCCGTTAAGCAAAGCATCCTTGTCAGCATATGTAGTCTTGGGGTATTCGCACAACGGTTTGATTATGATGCCAGACCGTCATAAAATAGAACAAATATAGATCAAAAGGTTAGTATGCAGATGTATCTGGTGGGTACGTACCTACCTGGGTATTTTTCATATTGTTCATGGTGCCGAGTAGGAAGATGGCATTGGCCAGAAGAAACAGGGATAGTCCACAATAGGTACAAGTTTATTTCAACTTCAACGCAACCGACAGCAGAAGTCTGCATCAGATTTTACCCAAGCTCGCTGCATGTCAGACGATGGAACGTGTTGCCATTCAAGGTCATAGTCATTTGCCATCGTAGGGCATATAAAAGACACCGGGGGCCTTGGAGCGGTCATTCTGTATGCTTTTCTGCGAAAGAAAGGGCCTTGGTGCGTTGTGCCGATGCCGTCTCCTTCAAGAGAACTCCAGGCCAGTGGCAAAGGAGAGCCATCTACAGCTGTACTATGGACGGACTGCGGTCTAGAGCTCTTGCAAGTGTATCATGAAATATGGCTCGAGCTGGCTGTGGCTGGCATGGTAAGCATAGCCCCTTACCCTCAAATGGGCACAATTTGGGTCGGCAGTGTGGTTGCCAAGTTGCTCGGCATTGATCCAAGACTCAAATTGAAGTTGATGTCGACGATTGATGACTGGATGATAGGCAGCGAATGTCTGGAATTTCTGGCAATACATGTGAGTAAGCTGCAGCCAAAAATGCGACACCAGTGACCCCATTACTTCAATAAAATGCACGACTTCGTATAGACGTCTTGGCACCTCCGCAAATATGAGGCGTGGCAATGACATATAAACAAGCAAATAAGCATATGAATTTGGAAGAGCAGAGAAGCATCGAGACAGACTGGTATCAGCCTGTGCAAGAATCATCATGTATTTCGCCTTGTTGAGTGTCCTGAGCACAGTCACCGCAGCCTGTGTCATCCCAGGCATCGGCCTGCCTAACAGCATCGTCGAGCCCTTCTCCATCCAGCTGCAGAATGCCTCGTACCCCGATGTCCACAACCACTTCCTGAACCTCTGGGACTGGGGCGGCGGGGACCAGCACCTCTTCGTGAGCCCGGCCGGCAACGCGACCAGCGAGCTCACGCTCGTCGACGGCGTCATCACCCTGCCCTGGGACCCCATCCGCCGCGCCGTCATCAACGGCGAGTACGAGGTCAAGGACAACACGACCAAAATGTTCATGACGGAGCGGGGAGACCCCCGCGCCATCTGGGATGTCGTCTACGGTTGCAACCCGGATACGGACGCGGTCCAAACGGAGCTGCAGTTCAAGTCGCGAGGCGACATTGAGGAGGGTGGTACCATGGGCGTGAGACCATTCAACGGAGCTTATGACTTTCGATGGAGACCTGCCGGAACATCAGGTAGTTCATCCCCCTGTAAAGAATCGCGACCCATATACTGACTCTGGTGTGTAGTCATCGATGCCGACCGCCTATGGATTGGGGTCACGCTTGCTGTTATTCATCCTGAATGATCAGGCATCGTGTGAGATCAAGCGTTGAGGCAAGGGCCATCACGAGTGGTTTGGTGTTGTCCGAAAAATGATGCTGTATTGCAGAACGGAGTTTCTAAATGTTACAGCCGAGCTTGAACTTGTTGCGTTTCGACCAAGGCCTTATCTGTTCACGGGAGATGCTTATCGCATTGCCTCACTGAGATGCCATTATTCGTATGCTGTAATCTGGTCACCAGCACTTTGCATGGATGCCCGGTTCATTCCTGTCAGACATCCCATGCCAGAAGATGAGTTTCACGGAATCATCACTTATCAATGTACCATCAAAGTCAAGTTTGGTGGGCTAGAAGCCACTTTGGTTTAGATTAACAATCTAACAAGTACGGCAAGACATACCCAACTCCATCTCATGATTGCAGCGCTAATGGCGACCACAACAACCGTGGTGGCATGAGAGCGGGAACAGTGCGTTTGTTTCGTAGGCGCGGTCCGAATGCCATTGTGCTATGCACATCTTGTCCATTCTCACGTGCCAGCATGGATGTCTGACCGGAACAAATCGAATTTGGTCCATCCTAACCGCACAAAAAATACATCATCGAAAGGTGCCGTCGAGTGACTGTCAATCGAGAAAAAGCCTGAACCGTAGAACGCCGGAGGTGACAAGGAGGAAACTGCGCAGAAATGAGGCTTAAGCGGACTCGCCGAAGGTGTTCTCGCCAGAGTATGTGATGTAGAGGAAACTAGAGAGATCCAAAGTCAGCCATGGGTCTTGTGTTTGCCTGGATTTCTTCCGATCTGGGGGGAAACCTACCCGTCCTCATCCTTGTGCTCCTCGTAAATGCTGCTCATGAGGGCAGCCGTGGGAGGCAGAACCTCGTCGACGAAGATGAAGATGGCCTTCTCGGGAGACAGCTTGATGCGCTTGCGGATCACATAGACGAACTGGCCGACGGTGAGATCTGCGGGTACCAGATACTTCTTCTTGTCGATGGTAGCGATATCAGACTTCTCGACCTTTTCGCAAATAACCTACAAGAGATGTTAGCATTTCAGAATGTCAATAATGGAAAGACAAACAGCGAAAGGCTCAGATGCTGCCGTTGCGACAAAGCGAGGCGAAGACATGACAGCGACAGTGCCGGTGGTGGCGGCGATAAGCGATAGCAGGCAGCGGTGTAGATGGCACAGCGGGGAGTTGCGCTCAACGACGGCGGCGACAATGACCACGATGCGACTTGAAAGAAAAAGCGACAGTAAATGCAGATGAACTTACCGGAATGCGGTCGGCGTACTTCTGGCGAATTCGCTCGGCCTCGGCCTTGCGCTTCTCGAAGGGGTGCTCGTCCTTGAACTTGGATCGCATGGTGGGCGAGAGGATGACGTTGACGGGTGGTAGCTGTGGTGTCTTGTTGAGGTGGATGGGGATGCGACAGAACGCTGTTGTTTTGGTCAGTGAGAATGAAGAGGATAGCTTTGTTGTCTGGTTGTTCGCACAAGAGATGGAGGAGTTGGTGAATAGGTAGGTTGGCAGGAATGGGAAGGAAGAAGAAAGGTTACAAGGCAATCGTGGTGCCGGAGTTGTAGGTTTTGGGTGAGTGACTTGCAACCTTACTGCCTGCCTAATCACCTGGACAGCTGGACAGCAGGTACCTGTACACCGGATTGCGTGCGCTGATTGCTTAATCGGCGGAGGTGATTGACTGATTGCCCAGCAGGCGGGGTGGTTTGAAGCCCCGAGCTCTACTGTAGGTATGAATGTACTGCCTGGGGCGTTGAGGGGCGATTACCTGGATGACCTAGGTACCTCGACGGCTCAATACGGCGTGCGAGATACTTGATTGTCTCCCTGAGGACGAAGACTGAGCGGAAGATCACTGGATCTCAGCCACTGCAATCGGGAAGCGGTACCTTGGACCTTGATGCTAAGGCGGGGGGCACGAGGTGGAAGACGTGGGGTCAGGGATGATGCCTAGGAAGGTACCTACCTTACCTGGGTACGGGAGGTGATGTAAGAAGGAAGGATGACTTGAGAGGGGAGCTGGTGACTGGAAACCTGGGTAACAATAGCTGAGATGAATGACTGACCTTGTCAAATGAAGAAGCAAGCAGTTTGGTAGTATCTGTGACACGTTCAAGCTGTTGCGACTATCGTCAAGCGTTTGAGTATGATGAAGGGCAGGAAACCGGTAAGGAGGGGAGAGCCGGAGGATGCGACGAGTTGAGGCGCGGGTCGGTCAAGAGGCAGCAGACAAGGAATCACTCACACAGCGCACATGCAGAGACAAGAGGAAGGCGGGGGGCCCAGTCGGACTGGCTGGATAGGAACGTGACTGGATGCTGCGATAAAGGGCCTACGCCATGCCAAATATAGCTTAGCGCTCTATTCGTCTCTCACCTTTGGGGTCATCCGGTGAGTGCGAATGGGTCACATTGAACCCTTTGATGACCTCTTCTTTCATTCTTTCCAGATTACATTATGCTCTTCTTTTGTTTGCCTGGTGTCTGATTGAAACAAGAACAAAGCTTGGGCCGCTCCCAAGTTGAGCAGATCTGATTTCGTTCGTCTCACTGGACACAGAATAACTTCGGTAACAGAGGGCCACATACCTTGTCGGTATGAGTGCCTGACTTATTCAATAATTCACATCCAAATTGTGGCCAAACAATAAATCATGTGATTGAGGTATATCCAGATGTGTGCGACAGCAAGACAGCACACAGGTAGTAGAAATCACTCGGGATGTAGATGCATTACCGTGCGGCCACACGTGTTTTCAACTGCCGGTCTTGCAGTGCGGCCACCTCCGATGGCCTTCGCCATCGGGTGCCCGCAGCGGACTCCACCTCTGCCGACACTCCTGCTTCGCCCGGTATCGTCGGCCGTGCGGAACTTGTGTTATGATCTCGATTAGAAGATACATACCCAGACTCGATTTTATGCCAGATCCACATGCTTGCGGCAGTCGATACTCTTGTACCTCTGGGTCCTCGATACCCAGCAGAGAAATTGACACAATCAGACTGGAAACCTCTATCCTGTTGACTCGGGCATGACCACGGGTTTTGAGACAAAGATCTATTATGACAGAACTCAGAGGCGCTTGAGAGTCTACTGTATTCAATACCACAGCTCATAATCTCTATTGGCACCGGTAATATGATGATCCGACAATGATAATGTCCTCAACACTGCCTGAGCTGGTGCAAATGTTGATGGTCGCAGACAGATCGTGCCTGGGCTCACATGGAATACCTGAATCTCGCTCGATAATTAAGGGTTGTATAATAATGACTTGGTCATAGATTGCTGGACTAGGTACAAACACCTACAAGGATATTCCACCCCCATACTCTTTCCCGTATTAGACATATTTGAAAACGCACTCATCAAGAGAAGTAATAATGGCGCGGCAGAGACAAAGAAACCATGGTCAGATAATGAGGCACGATTAAAAAGACAGGCTCGAATGCATGTTGTCATTTAGGAAGAAAAAAAAAGACCAGCGAACAGCGGATGTCAACACAGCGTAGCGAGATAGTAGCCAATCCAAAGTTCTCTGGTTCTATAAAGGCGGAGACTTTGCCTTGTTAGAGAATTTTAGGGCAGAAATATGCTCGCGCGTAACAAAAGTGACATAGTATTTGGCGATGATCATGCCTTATGGCTCCATATTATGCTTTGTTTCTTTTGGGTTGGCAGGAAAAATACATGGATTGCGAAACGAATTCGGGGGTGGGACATTGGAAAGCAGATCGTAAGCAACAGAGTCCTTCTGATCAAGGGATACATTGGTCTCTGATGGGCGAACAACGTTTTGAATCTCTCTGATCGAGCTATGAAACGGTTTGGACATGGGCTTGTGGGATGAGATATATATGAGCCTGGTCAGTAAGCCGACCAGCCCGTTGATGCTTCAAAAGCAATAACCAGGGAGTTTCCTTGGCCAGGAACGAGCGAGATGTTTCTACAAACAGCCAAGGCGCCGCTACAAATCGTCGCGTTGATCTCCACTTTAGGATCTCCGGAAGGTTTCCGAAGACCCTCTTGGATCGCCGAACATATGGAGAAGATAATCTCGGAAGCTAGCAATAGCGGTTCGCGCCGGCCCATAAGGCTACAAGACTGTACTATTAAACGACCGAGATGCTGGCTGGGAACCATATCATTTGTGTTCTGTAAGTGGATAGATATGGTTCCTCGCGCAAATTACAGAGACTCACGGTCGATCGAGCATGCTCCCGAGTATGAACTGTTGCCATGTAGCAGAGTTACGGCAGAATCATGCCTCTCATCCCAAACAAATGGATCCATTGCCAGCGATACCTATTTGAGGGTACACATCTAGGTGATAGTCCCTAGGTATATGCTGCCACATTCTTCGTTCACAGCCAAAACCTAAATTTAAGTAATCATCCTTTGGGTATCTGCTCTAGCCTGAAAGCTTTCCTGCGCGACGGAAATAGATAGATCAGGCAATCCGGTCAACCTTTTTTGCCTCTCATTTTCTTTGTAAAATTGCTTTTGGGCAATGGAATGTGATCATGTTACACCCTCATGGTGGGGTCCTGAGCATATACCTCCACCACCTCCTTATCAGCAATCCTTGAGTCTACACATATTGGTGCCAATGAGGGCGGGAAAGAGCGCCACTGATTGATTGTCCTTGCAGAATATGGGTCTATAATGACGTTTATAACCCAACGATTCCACAATGCTTTATTTGAAGACAGATGGAATCCTTTCTACATACTTGCTTCCCATGATACTCCTTCGCGAACTTTTTAACATGTCGACCCAAACACCAACTGACCAGCACAAGCTCAAGCCTGAGCAGACCCCCCTGGAGGCGAGCTTCAAAGACAAAGTCTATGCGATCTCAGGAGGCTCGTCCGGGATGGGACGCTCGACTGCTCTCGCGCTTGCACACTTTGGCGCCTACGTGTCCTTTTGTGGTCGTAACGAGGAACGGGTCTCCAAAGTCGAAGCGGAGGTCGCTGAATTATCGCCCTTCGGTCAGGACGGTGTGCTCTCATACAATGTCAACATCGAGAACGAGGACGAGGTCGAGGCCTGGATTCAAGCCACTGTCGACAGATTTGGGAGATTGGATGGAGCTGTTAATGCAGCAGCTCTCGAAGCACCAGAGGCAGTTCCCATAACCGAAATGAAGTCGTCAACCTGGCATACCGTCATCAACGCCAACCTCACGGGCGTCTTCTACAGCATGAGAGCCCAGCTCAGACACATGACACGCGGCGCTGCCATTGTTAATATCGGCAGCATTCTTGGCATCATTGGTCTCGATTCCTATGCGCCATACTGTGCTGCGAAGCACGGCCTACTGGGTCTCACGAAAGCTGTTGCCAAGGAGTGCGGCCCCAGAGGTATCAGGGTCAATGCGACCGGACCGTAAGTTGACTGCAAAAGAGTAAATCGCTATTCTGACATTACCAGTGGTCACACCAATACCCTCATGATGGAGAATGCCCTGGCGCTTTTGAAAGAAGCAGGAGTAGAATTTCCAGACGTGACATCCGATACGATTCAAAAGAGAGTCTCGGAGGCGCATGAACAAGCTCGGCCTATAATGTTCCTTTTGAGTGACTGGTATGTGCGACTTACGCCCACCACTTAAATTCCAACAGATAGCGGTAGCTTTTTGTAGCCACGCTGTGCCTACACCTATCATATGAATATCTTACTAATCATAACGTAGGTCATCATACATTACTGGACAACAGCTCGCGGTGGACGGCGGATGGGTCGTTTAGATGAGCAATGAAAGTTTTTACTGCCAGCCACACGCTGTTCCTGCGACTTTGAATTTGGGTTGAGTATCAACGTGTGATATTTTGAAGCGGCTCTTGTTGATGCCACAACTGAATAACGCTTGCACCGTCCCTAGCATATGATCATAGAGGTAATGTTATCTCGGTGAAACGATTGAGTTAGGATTAGTGGTTAATTCCTTGAAGATGCCGAATGCTACGGTCAAGAGAGCAACCAAACCTGCGAGGTCTCTCTGAGCTGCCACCAGTCCTGGCTTGTTCCGTCCTGCTCAGACTATAGTAGTACGCTCAGGCCTCGTAAGATTTTCTTCGACGAAATAGCCACATTCTCGTGATGCAACCATCATTCTGTCCATCACGTAGTCGCCGGAGAACGACCGACGTTCTCCAAACACCAAGGTAAGTTCATTTTACCTACTCGACGGCCATGAGACTTGCATGTCTAGTCAGGGGCAGTTTTTATGGCAAACGAGTGGCGGCATTTGAACCTTAATTCGCGACATTACAGCAAGCTGCAGAGAACTACTGTGAGTTTTCATCATGGCTAGCTACTCGACCTCCCCATCCCCGAATGAACTTTAGCTGCTGCAAATACTGCTTCTAGGTCAACGTCAAAGATGTTCCTTACATGCTCGTTAGATTCAGGGGTACAGCAGACTGCTTTGAACAGTTGCATATTGTTTCCAAAGGAGAAAGGGGTTTATAACACGGCAGCGTGGGGGTGTCCGGAGCCTCAATGTCTTAATATAGCTACAAAACGGCATCTTCTCAGAGTACAAACCGTGTCACGGCATAGAAGAATAAAGGGGCTGATCTGGCAGCAGGGTGATATTTCTCGGCCGAAGAGAGGTTGCTTTTTCGTAGATTTTCCGCCCCATCTCCCACCATGAGTGCGCGTCCCGTGAGAATTTGAAAGCCTCACCTCGAAAGTTTCTGCTCCTCCTATACAATGGGTTGGGAGAGCTGACTATAGCCACATCCATCCTGCCCACCCGTTCCGCTGTTCTGCCGGACCGGACTGCCAACCACGAATAAGCCCTTCCGACCACCACTATTCAGACGTGATCCAATCAAAAATCAATACTGCCATATTGTGCCTCGAAAGTTCTGATTCTCGGCAGCTGACCGGCCTTGATCATTTTTCTTCCTCTCCTTCCCCGACCCTACCCCACACATTAGCGGTAGTGCTCGAGTCTGGAGAATATGAACATGTGATAACTACCGCGTAGTGTTAGTTCGCCTCCGACGGGGCCACAGAGCCACACACACTTGCGAAGCACCGTTGCGACAGCCCAACGAGCGTTGAAAGATCGATCCCACGAATAATGCGTATGCAGGTACGACGCATCACGGGACATGCAAGTAATGACTGACGTTTTTCTTCCTTTTCCTCCGGCCCCATATATGCACGATGAAATGAGATCCATCCCCCCGACTTGATGAGCTCTTCGCCGTTGCCGGCCATGACTCGCGCCCGCAGCCTCCATTATATGTGTCAAGAAATATTTTTTCTCTATGTCCTCTGTGTGCGCTATGTGCTAACGGGCGGTCAAAAAGACTCGTGGCAGCTATCAAATATGCATCTCTTCAAACGGCGGCGTGGAAGAACGCGTGATCTCGAAAAGCCCTAGAAGCCTTCTCCTGCAGGCCGGTGGTCACCTTACCGCGCTTACACCATCGGACAGGTTGGGGCTGTACCGCAATTCCAGCCATTCCCGGGCCGAGAATCGTGTCTCGAGAAGGTTCGGGTGCGATGGCTCCTCGGCCTGAGTAAGAATATGTGTGTTAGCAGGTGGTGATCCTCTTGACAGGAGACAATGTGACCTCTGAAAATCACCGTTGACCGCCAACTATGTCAGTGTAAGACGAAGAGATGGAGACAACCCACTCACCAGGCTGGGTGTGTATAGTCAGAGCCGCACTCCACAGACGGCTTTTGCCCGGCCATCACATGGTCCAGGCTCCAGGAGGGAGGATCGTGGAGTTGGGCTGGTGGAGGCGCTCTCCTCGGATCAGACCGAAGTGATCGAAGATCCGATTCGAATATATAACATGGAGGATGCTTCCGCAATAATACGTTCTGAAACATTATCATCTCCCATTCAAACCAGTTTGATCCTTCTTTACGATCACCTGTATTGACAATTCTTCTTCTTTTTCTCAACAATAGTCCCTTCTTTCACGAGTCAGCCAGTATGCGTTTCAGGCAAGACTTTGTCCTTCCTGTGCTATCGATGCTCTATGCATCTAGCTTTGCAGCACCAATGGTGGCTACACCCGGTACGGTCAAGGACATCATCATCACAGAGGACAACACCATCAATGGAACTTCCCATCCAGTCAAAACCCAAGCCAACCTCAATACCACCGGCTCTTTCCAAATATCCATAACCAATAACATGGCCGGGGGTAAGGTCAACGCCTACATCACTGGCCGGAACGCGGCTGGATCTGTTGTCTTCCTGTCGCCGAATGGAGGCTGGTACTACCCAGATCCTCATGGTAGCGCAGCTCCCGTCCAGATTAATGATACCGTCGCCTTACCACTTGGCGGACAAGGAAGCAGCTCCACGTTCCAGCTTCCCGGATACTTGAGTGCGGCACGTGTCTGGGTCGCAGAGGGAGAGCTTGACTTCTTTACTGTCGCCTCGAATGGTATCCAGCTTGTCGAGCCGTCGTTTGCCAACCCCAAGGATCCCTCGACCAACATCAACTGGGGCTTCGTCGAGCTGACCTACCTCGCCGAGGGCATCTGGGCAAACCTCTCCTTTGTCGACTTTGTCGGTCTCGTCATGGGCATGTCTCTGACACTGGGAAGCGGCGAAGTGCAGACCCGAAAGGGCCTGAGTTCAGATGCCATTGCCGGAATCTGCAACGATCTTATTGCTCAGGGCAACTCGGACGGCCAGCCATGGGGTGACTTGTGCGTGACCGATTCCAACGGCACTCCTCTGAGAATTGTTGCCCCCAACATCTATCTCAGTGACGATGGTGGCGCCTTTGATGAGTATTTCACCTCATACATTGATCAAGTCGTAAGTCACATAACCCTTTCTAATTTCTTCGAAAAGCCTTGCTGACCTTGTGCAATAAAGTGGTCCAAGTACACCACCGAGCCTCTGACGATCAACACCCAGTCCGACCCGGGCTTGGTCAACTGCACCGTCCAGGGCGGCAACAACCTCTTCTGCGAGGGCGACAACCGAAGCTACGCCAAGCCCTCGGCCGCCGACATCTTTGGCTGCAACTCTGGTCCCTTTGCCATCATGGAGACTGACAACGCCGTCCACAAGGCCGTCGTTCCCAGGCTCTGCGCGGCGTTCAACCGGGGCACGTTCCTCGACAACGGCGGCAACGTCCAGCCCAAGCTGCCGGCCACCTCTTACTACCAGGCGGACCCCAACAACCAGTACTCCCGCATCATCCACAAGTACGAGCCCGATGGCCAGGGCTACGCCTTCTCGTACGACGACGTCAACCCCGACGGCGAGAACCAAGCCGGCCTCGTCGCCGGTCCCGATCCCCGCCTGCTGCACATTGTCCTCGGCGGAATCCCATAAATAGGTATGCACCACGGGAGGGATTATAGACGCTCGCTACCTACATACTCATGATTCACGCCCATACGCCACAGAGCGTTGTTTATATCACGAAGAGACGATTATCCATTTGACGATGAAGCAAAAGGTCGGATAGATCTCCTGCTTGGAATATTTCTCTCACTGTCTTCTCTCGCTCGATACCACTTTCGCTTGTTCTTGGGATTTTTCTCTATTATTGGATTTATCTGCATTGCACTTGCGGGTTGGGGATAACATTGCATATACCACTATCTGGCATGATGACGATATGAAGCATATAAATGTAAATAAGATACATATATTCCAATTTTTACTCAAATTTTCTAGCTCATTATCAACTTTTTCTTTCTGTGCGTTCTAGTGTACGTGTCTACCTATCACTCGCGGGATCATGATTCATGTGATCCCGAGCCATGTTTGTGACAGACGGCCGATTACTCACTCTTCAGATGCAGCATGCAGACTTAGAACACTAGCCTCCTTGACAGAACTTTATCGAAATCACGCGCTGTTGTACTACTACCGGGTATCGAACTAATGGAAAAACATCGCTCAACTGACAACTTCCTTTTCTAGGCCGGGATAACTGCTTTTCACATCCTCGACCACGACCTTTGCCTCAATCTCCACCTCGATGACACTCTGGTCAAGAGAGCGACTCCGCCGAAGGGACTCCTCGCTGCCGTGGCGGCTGTGTTGACTCGGGGCGATGATACACGGCGAGCGCGGCGGCCACCAACGCCGTGCCGCATTCTCGTCCGCGTCGTTGCCGCCCTGGACCATGACCATGTTGCCGTACACTCTCTCGGGCGTTCTCAGAAAGGCAAACTTCTCCAAACCCGTCTCCCGGATGTCGTGATCACCGATGAAAATGATCGTGGTACTCCATAACAGCACATTCAACCAACCTGGTGACCAAACATTGTCAGCGTCATTTTCAACGTGTATGTGGACCGTCCTGTGTCAAGCTTACCATGCGACGCAATCATGGCACCGGCGATGCCGTAGAATACCCAACCCGCCTTGGTCCCAGTCATGGCAGCCATACGACTAATGGCAAGGGGTGCAGTACAGATGATGTAGATGATTTGGTAAACAAGAAATGACGGATGATGGCCAGATGGTTTAGGCGGCTCCTTCTTCTCTCTCGGCTCCATGGATTCACATATGACTTGTGGAAAGTGGCGCGCCGATTGGTTGTTTCTCTGGAGCGAGACCAGTACCCATACCAACAGACACACGGTCACTGCCATGGCAACAAAGATCCAGAAGTATTCGAGCCAGAGCGAGAAGACGGTGTACTCGGGGTTGACCCAGCACTGCCATATCAGTCAGTCTCAAAGTGGCAAAGGTTGACCCGCCGATAGGTAAAACTTACCCAAGCACCGGCTCGTGAATAGAACCCGCCGTGCTCTGCACCATTATGCGAGCCCAATATACCGGCAAGTGGGAAGGCGAAGGCGATGATCCAGACAGTTGCCGTTAATGTGTAAATGAGTGTACGGGGTAGTTTATAACCCTTGACCACCGTGGTGTATGTGTTGACGCCTGGTTCAAGTGGTCAGCCATGGAGTCAATGCCAGGCATAATGGGGCCGCGACTATTTTCAGACGACCGGAAGCAAAAGAAGGGCGAGATGGAATGTCTCCTTACTGATGAGAACCAACATGCCGCTGCATACAAGCTTCCCGACTTGCATGAACCAGCCCTGTGCCCAGCAAGCAGCAGTTGGCACAAAAATGCCGTCTTGTTTCACCCACACCACTGCAGGACTTTGGTTAGCAACCTCATGAATGGATGGTATAGACCTCACAGCATAACAGAGAGTTGTATATTATGACAACTCAGAAAAAGAACAACACCGAGGGCTGCTTACCACTCAGCAAGAATGCCATGGCCTCTATCAGATTGGCACATAGCAGGTTGTAGATGAGCATGAGAACCGGATTCCATCTCGTGTGTTTGGTCTGCTCCTGCGCTTGGTCCTTCTGCAACCGTGGCGTCGGAGGCTCGCTATTCGTTGGCGTGGGCATCTTGGCCTTGAGGTAGACATAGTGGCGCTCTTCGAGACCCAGTGACAAGTCGTTGGTGCCGTCGAGTTCCGTGTGCCGTCTTGCCCTTTCCTCTACTTCTTGTTGTTTCGTCTGTTGCACGACCCGATCCCACCGAATGAGCCGATATGTGATGTATATGACGAGCAAGGCGGTCGAGACAAAGGAGAGGAACGCCAGTGTTGTGACAGCAATCAGAGCGCTGCGAAGCACCTCGGGCAGGGGAGCGAGCGTGCTGCCCTCGGCGGGAAGTAGTGAGGCCATCGTCAGCCTCTACAGAATGATTGTCTCTTCCCGGCGAGCCCAAGAGATTTTCCACCTCAAGACTCCAAAGTCGGCTGGCCTGATCGCGACATTGACCACCCAGGACCGGGAAACACGAGTTGAAAAGGAAACGAAGAAAACCTTGCCCCGGCAATGGAACAATAATGATTATGAGAAATGACCGACGGGGCCGAGAATGGCATGGGTAACTACAGACTACATAGTACCTCCTAACCTAAGGTTAGACCTGCAGACTGATGTTGCTTTCGACGAGGGTCAAAGCCCCCCCGGGCGTCTATGGCGGCAGCAGACTGCAGAACGGCCTCATCAACAAGCGACGGGACGATCCTTCGTGGAGAGGGCAGCATTCCATCGACAGCACAAAACGGTCGACCTATCCGATCTCTGGCAAGGATTCCTGGCAAGCCTGGTCTGTGGAGCGAGGGTCCCCGGGAGATTTCCGCGCGAGGGCCATATGCACCTCCATCGTGGCCAGACGATCCTAGCGGCTGCTGGCCATCCACATCGAGGCGTTTCGGCCGGGAGTAGACAGATCCGTGCATGGTGCGGAGGCAAGCGACCCAATGAGAGGCCATAGGTTTGTTCATAAACCCCTGCCAACGGTTCATTACTCCTCTTTGTTCTCTGCAACACTGCATTCTCCCTCACACCATTTCGTCTCAAACCACCAGCGGGCAGGCGGGCAGCCTTACCACGACCGTCTTTATTTGGCTATCTACCTACGTGAGCGCAGCCTATGGCGGGCTGATCCGCGCTTAGCTGAGGCTAAAGAGTGGCGACGCAAGAAAGGGCGGACGATGCACCGGGCAAACGTCCAAGCGTGAGGCCTTGGCGTTTACTATACTATCTAGGACGTTGAGATGATGGTTTGCATATGCAGGAGTCGAGCGTGGCTCGACAGTCTACAAGTAAGCAGTGGGACGACTCACCGCACCTATGCAGCTAAGCCTTCTCCATCTGCACCCAGATAATCTTAGAAACATTGTTTCTAGGGACTAGAACAGTACTGATGCTAGGGAAAGTCACCTATGGCCTTCTGGAAATCCATTCCCAGCCTGCCGACTGCCTGATGAGACGACTGAGTCTACCTGTTGAGGATCAGGCAGTAATTGAATCCACTCTGTTTAGCTGTCCACCGCTAGCTCGATAATAAGACCCGTGGTATACGGACAAAAGCTATAGCATTATTTTGCGACCTTAACTCTATTCTAGATGCGTCTCTAGCTATTGGTGAAACAGCCAGTTGAGCAGAAGTCTGTCCTAGTCAACTTTCCGCGTTCGAGTGGCTTGCGAGTACCGTGTGAAAGACCTGCTCCTCCTATCGCCCCCTCACCTGCTGCAAAGCTGCAAATAGTGAGGATGAGCTTTACCGAGGCTCGAATCATCTGCCGGCTCTGGTGATTTCACCACAAGTAGATAGCCATGTGCTCCAATGTTGGCGGTTCTTCACTCATGCTGAGCAACCTGCAATGACCAAGCGCAGGGGGGAACAAATGGAAGCCGTTCATAATCGCGGGACAAGCCCGATTATTTGGATAATTACTAGTTCATAGTTGGTGTGTATTATAATGAACCCCAGTCCCATCGCAAGGCCATTCCTGAAATCAGCAGACCTATTTGGTATGCTGCAGATAATACGCTATTGCGAGCTTCATGTGTATTCTTTAAGCACAGGTCCAAACTGCATTACCAAGCCCTATGACGCAAAAACAAAGACATGCACTAGAACAACAAAAGAAAAATTTTCCTAATTAAGCCTAGTTTTCCTCGAGAAACAATATATTACGAGCGGTTTTAAGGCTTTATTAAATATAATATTATCTATTTTATTATTTTATTATTAATTTATATAAATTAATATCTTTGAGGGCCGAGGCTTTATATAAAATATAACTTAAATATATTATAATATATTTTATAGCTTATAAACCGAGGTTTTATTAAACGAGTTATATAAAATAAGCATAATTATATTAAATAATTAAGTCTCTAATTAATAAATATATAAAAAAATATATTTAAAAACCTAATAAAATAAGTGGCATAATAAAAATTAGGAAAAAAAAAGCTTTTAGCCATAATTAAGCTATTTAATTATTAGGATTTATAAACTATTTATTTAAGGTTTATTTATTATTAATATATTAATTTATATAATATAAGACCGTTCCCCGCTAACCTAAAATACGACCTTGCTAAATCCGATCGTTTATATTTTTAAAAAGTTTTATTATTTAAACCCTTGCGGCTAAAAAGGTTAATTAGCTCGTTTTAGTATAATTTTAGCTATTTAAAGCCTTTGTTTATTTGCCGAAAATTTTTTGCGAGTTAATTTATTTAAAATTAAAGCTTTTTTTATGTTTATTAATAGCGGTTAAGCGTTTCGCGATTTTCGGTTTAAGCGACTCGAGCCGGGCGGCTTAATCGTTTTTTTTTATTTTAAGGAAATATTCCGGCAAAAAATTTTTAATAAGGGTCGCGAATTCGATTATTTTTTTAATTAATTTATTATTTTTTACTTTGCGAAATAGCGAATTATTTATTCCGGCGAATTACGGCCTTAGCGTCGACCGATTACGGCGTTATAACGTTAAAAAAACCGTTATAATCGGACCGGATAGCGTAGGAGCTTTAAATAAACGACTCGCCGTTAACGTTTATATCGTTTATTTAAAATTAAACGCTAATATTAAAATTAATAGGGACTTATCCGTTATTAATATAAAATTTTTGCCGGGAGTTTAATAATTATATTGAATTATTTTTAACGGGCAAATTTAAACGGATAATTTTTTTTGTTTTTAATAATAGGCAAAATACCTAAATTTTTATAAAATTTAATATATTCGAAAATATATATTATATAATCGCTTTTAATTTTATATAAGGATTTTCTGACGCCGATTAATTAGCCGAAATACGCCGTTATAAACCTTATATTTATTTTAATAAAAATAAATATTATTTCGAAAAAGGTTTTTATTTTATTTTATTCGAATTTTATTTTATATAAACCTCGTATAATAATTAGCTAAGTTTTCATAAAAGCTTTATTATCGTCCAAATGGACGGGTAATTTTTTATTTTTGTTAACTTTACGAAAAACTACGATAATATTAGCTTATTAAATACTTATAAAACGTTTTTTTAATATTTAGCAAAAAACGGTAAAAATATTCGCGAATATATTTATATAAAAATAAATAAAATATAAATTAAATATTTAAGCGGAAAATGCTAACAAAAGTAAATAAATCCGTAAAAAATTACAAAAAAATTAAATAAAGCAAAAATACGGTAAATTTAATTTAGGTAATATAAATTAGCAAAAACGGGTTATAATAAAACGAACGATATCGGGCAAAAAAAAGTTTTATTAAATAATAAAAACTAATAAAACTAAAATAATAAATTTAATACGTTAAAAATCGTTATATTTAAATATTAATATAAACTAAAAAAATAATTTAAAATCGAATAATAAAGCGCGCTTGGATAATAAAATAGCTAAATAAAATAATATTATTTAATTTCGGTGTTTTATTACCTCCGGTATAATTACGAAATTATTATTATAAAGCTTTTTAAATAATTTTATATAAGCCCGTTTTGCTAAAATTTTTTATTTAATCCGGAATAAATAAGCTTAATTTTTTTTTTACCTAAAGTCGTCCTTATAAAAATCCCCTTTTTTTAGGTTATATTCGCTAAAAAACAATTACCTTAAAATACTTAAAATTTAATTATTTATAAATTTTATATTTTAAACTTAATTAACCTAAAAATTATAAGCTTGTCGACCAAAAAACTAAATAAAATAATTTTAATTTAGCGGGCATAAGCCGGTAATATTATTTTATATTTTTGCGGTATATTATATAAAATATAAAAAAATACCGAGTAAATACCGCTAATTTACTTAAAAGAATTAATAAAATAAAGTCTCCGGGCTTATTATACCGTTTTTGCGGCTTATGCCTCCGAAATTAGCGACTTTTTAATATAAATTATTATTATTTTTTGCGTTATTTCGTTTATTTCGGCTAAACTACTATTTTAGCTAAATATTTTTAATACGCTAAAACGTTATTAATAAATTAATACTTTGGCTTTACCGCTAAATCCCGGTTATTTATACTAATAATACGCTAAGCCGGGCTAAAAAAAATTGGTATTACGCATTTTTTCCTAAACGTAATATATATATCCGTTTTATCCAAAAATATATTATTATTAAATAAACAAACACCTAACCAAAAAACACCCACTTTATTAAAAAAACAAAACAAAAAAACACCATAAAAACACAAAAAGCGGGGGAATAAAAAAAGCAAAATCGGAAAATAATAATATAAGTATTTAAATTATCGGTTTAAAGGAAATAATATATTAAATAATAATACACCGTAGGCGGGCATACTATAAATTCTTAATAAGCGCTAATAATTATTATTATTATATTATAATAAATAATAAAATTTAGCTAACCTTATTATTTAATATAACGTATAATCGGACGTAAGGCCTAACCAGCCTTATATCCGCAGCCGGTGTAATCGTAAAAAATATATAATATTTTATATACCGGGAATATATAATATTAATAATATTATGTTAGTTAAATTTTGTAAAATAATATAACCGTAATTTTAAATAAAGATAACATATATTTATATTAAACCGGAAAAACGGGATTTTAATAATTATTAAATAAGGCTTAAAAAAGGGAAAAAACAATATATTAGAATTTTTAATACTAATATACAGGGCTAAAAGCTTTTAATTTCTCTTTTAACGTTTATATTTATCTTTTATTTTTTATAGCGATTTATATTTTAAGCTCGCCGAAATAATACGCCGTTTAGTACTTCCCGTTAAGGATATAAAAATCCCCGACGCTTTTTTTAATATTTTTTTTATAATTATTAAATAACTCGAAAAACTTGCTTAACTTATAAACATAATCGTCCAAAAAATTAAAAATAATTTTTATAAAACAAAGCTAATCGTACGTATTTTTATATATTAAATAAAGCTTAAACCTAATTTATAAATAAACTATTTAGGTTTTATAATCGTATTTTATAAAAAGATTTAATAAAATATACTAAATTTCGCTAAAATTAATAACGTTTTAAAACGTTAATATTTAAAACTTAAAAAATATAAATCCGGTATAATATAACGTATCTTCGAGTATATCCGGCTCGTCGAGGTAAACGCGCCGAAAATATAAAATAAAAATTTATTAAATATTTTATTATATACGGCCTAGCAACGTACCGGTCGTTTCTTTACGCGGGCTCCGACCCCAAGTTTTTTATACCGTTTTTAGGCTTTTACCGTTAAAAATATAAACTAAGCCAAAATATTAAAAACGCTCGATATTTTTGTTTAATTACTTTTTAATATTTTTTTAATATAACCGGCCGCGCGCGCTAAGCTATAAAACGTCCGATATTATTTTTTAAGGTTAATATATTAGACGTTATTATATTTATTTATAATTTTAAAAAAAAGCTCGAATAATAAAAAAATAATATTTACGGAAATTAACGGCGTTTAATAATAAAAACCGACCGTTTCGAAAATATTAAAAATCGTTTAAAAGCTATTTAAAGACGGTATTTTTAATATTATAAAATATATATATATTTTTAAAAAAAAATATTATAAAAAAACGGAAAATTTAATAATCGCGTATTTAAAATATAAAATGTAAATATTTATATAAATATATAATTAATATTAATCGGGAAATTTAGTCGTAATAATACCGTATTTTATATATTAAGTCCCTCGTTAAATTTGCTAATTTACCTTTTTTTCGTAATATATATTAAACTTTTAAATAATATTAATTTAACGGCTAAGCTACCGGTATTTAATCGTTTATTATAAAAACGACCTAATAAAAAATTATATAATTTTAGTTTATATTATTTATACGCAAAACTTAATTTATTAATCGTATTTATAATTATATTATTTTAATAAACGCGTAATATAAACGTTATAAAAAATACGGTATATACGGCTATTATATAATTATAATAATCGGTTAAAACGTATTAATAATACCTAAAATTTTAAAAAACGTATTAAAATAATTATATAACCGAAAAATAATTATTATAAGCTTATAATTGTATTAAAACGGAAAATAAAATTATATAATAAATAAAAGATCTTTTATTAATAAATTAATTATTAGGTTTATTTTAAAAAATAACGCCGAAATTTTTTAAAATATTATATTATCGATTAAGCTTACTCATAAACTCGTTATTTTAACGTTAATTTTTTTTCGCCTCCGGAATTTTTTATTAAATATTATTTTCCGCGGCGGCTACCGTTTTTTTAATTTTATTTTTAACGTCGGCAATTACGGCCTTTGCGTAACGTTTATTAACCGAATTTTGAAACAAAAAGTTTTATAATTTTTTAATATTTTTTTTAATTTTATTAATATTATCCCGTAATTTATTATCTCCGATTATTTTAAGCTCCGAAATTTTTTCGTTCGTATTTCGGCGGTAGTTTTTAATTATTTAAAATTATTTATAAAATAAAAATAATCCGGATTCGATTCTCGCAACTTATTAAAATTTAGGTTTAAATAACGGATTATTAAATTTGTTTTAATTTTCGTCGGCGTATAATTTAAGGTTAATAATTAACTAAATATTAATATTATAAAAAAGCTTTCGTATATTAAATAAATATATTTTTATTTAATATAAGTTTTAGGCAAATATTTTTAATTTCGGGCTCGGGTATATTATTTGCCTAATTTTATTAAAAATATATCGAATATAACTACGGCAAATATTATATTTTATAAATAATACCGTTAAAATTCCCGGGATTATTATTCTTATTAGCGGCAGCGCGTTCTCCGCTTCGGCTATTTATTTATTTTTAGTTTTTTTATAATATTCCGCCGGATAATTCTAAAAAACTTAAAAAAAAAAGAAATCGTACCCTAAAAAATTAAAAAAAAAACTAATAATATATAACCCTAAAGGTACACCGGTGTAACGACTATACTAAGGATAAACCGAAGTATAAAGAAGTGCTGGGGTTTATGTTATCAAATACGTAAAACGTAGGAGAATATACTGAGCAAAGAGTAACTGTAGAACTGATTCACAAGTGTAGTCGTTAAGGCGTATTGAATGCCTCACCTATGGGTAAGATAGATGCTTAGATTGATCACTGAGGTAATGACTGTCTATGTAGAGTAGGAAACCCGTCCTTAATATATCCATTCATTCCCTCATTGATGTTGGTGTTGGATCGCGATAGCAAACAATGATCCTATACTGGATCACCATTCCTAACCGTGATCCATCCCTGGATCACTTTCCAAAAGCGTGATCCATTCCATGGCTCACGCGCCAAGACCGTGATCCTGTCAGCCAGGTGTCACCAGCTGCCAGGCCTGTCTTGTTCTTGGGCCTTCATTTCTTTGATGGCAGCCCCGCAGTGTGCCTTCCATCCTGACTTAAGCGCCAACACATACTCGTCTTCCTGCAAGGGTGCATGTTCGTAACAACCGGCTTAACATAATCTTTTAAATAGCTTAAATTACAGGCACCAAACGCCTAATATATATATTAAAAATATTTTAATACGTAGTATTTATTACCTCCCGGGGCTAATATTAATAACTAAATCCGCAATTTACGGTCGCTCGTTCGACTTACGGATCTTTGTATAATATTTATTTATAAGGATATAATTCATTATACCTTTTTTTACGTTTTAAATTTCCGATACTAAAACGCTTTATCGATTAAATTTATTTACCGTATACCACTTTTTCGCATTATAAAAAAACAAACCGATAATATTTATACATATTTACTTTTTATTTTTTTCTTTTTTATTTATATATAATTATAATTTACGATATAAATAGCCTTATTTATATTAATTACGCTTATAATTAAATAAATAAATTCTCGTAAACTTAAAAAACGGAAGCAAAAAAAACTAAATATCGGATTAATATTAGTTTTCCCGTTTTTAGCGGCATAAACGAAATAATAATAAATTATAAAACTACCTTTAAAATTAAGTTTTTTTAGTTTAAAATCTATTTAATCCATAATAATAATAATTTATTAATATATAATTTATTATATAAACGTAAATAAATAATAAAATAAATCTATAAAAATTATATTAAGCTGCGTATATAAAAAATTAATAATACTAACGCTTATTAATAAAAAAAAAGTATATATATATTTATAAATAATATATCCGCTTATCGCTAATATTTATAACTTCCTGCTACCCGGGAATTCTTAATTTTACTAAATATTTTTATAACTACCATAAACCGCCGTTTTTACTTAACCGAATACGCAACGGCCGCGTCGAAATTATTATATATATTAATTTTAATATTAATTCGTATTACCGCTTAATACGTTAATATATAACTCGCGCTTTTAGCCTTATAATTAGTTTTTACCCGGATTTAACCGGTATAATTATTAATAATATTGCTTTTATCCCGAAGGCTCGGAAATAATTTTAACGTTTTTAAGCGACAAAAATCTAAAAGAACTAAATATCCGAGGTCGCTTAATACTAAAAAATAAAAATTAAAACGACTCTGGAAAAGCCGATAGCTTTTTTACCTATTTTTAAATAATAAACTATTAATTATATTTAATTAAGCTAATATTTAATATTTTTAAAAACTTTTAAATATTTTCGACCGCCTTATTCGTATCAACGTAAGCTTTATTCGTAAAATAATACTTTTTCGAGGCCGCTTAATATTTTGTTTTATAACAGTTAAATTTATTTTTAGTATTTTAGAACCTAACGTAAATAAAGCTTAGCTTTTTTTTATTTTTTTAAACAAAGAATTAGATTATTTATTATTAATATTTTAATTATAAGGTTAAATATATTAAAAATATTCTCCGGGAATATTTCCCAAATACGCGGTAACTAGGCGCTCGAGGCGGCCGCGATATTTGCGAATACCGGACCTAAAAGCGTATAAAATAAAATTTTATTATAAACTTCGCCTTTAAAAACCTAATCGTAATAAAGTAAATACTTATAATCTTCGTCGCCGAATTCACCGGTATAGGCTAAATCCTTATTAACTTAATAATTTTCGTCGGTAACGATAATACCGGTATCGCTAATACGGTTTAGCTTATTTAAAAAAAATAAAAGCTTTATTATAATAATAACGATTTAATTAATCGGTTAAGCGAAAAAAGCCTATATATAATTTTATAATTTGTCGATAATTTTAAATATTAAAAACCCGTAATATAATAATTCCGAAACGATATTTAATAAATAAAAATAAAAAAATAATTAATATTAATTTATTAATTAATATTTTATATTTTATATATTTTAATATTTAATAAAGCTAATAAAATTATAATCGCTTAAAAACGCTTTAAAATATAATAAAGTTATTTTTTTCGCTTTTTTTTATTAATAAATATAAATTATAATTTTAATATATATAATATTTACTTATTTATTAATAAAAAAATACGATAATAAACGCGGATTATAAAACGTAAATATTCCTAAAGATTAAAGTATAATAGCAGCCTTATTACGTAATACGTATTTTTTAATAATAATAATACTACTACTTAAACCTTTTATATTAAAAAATTTAAGGCAGCCGTCTTAATATTATCGCGTTTAAAAAAAATATACCCAAAATATAAAGAAAATAATAAAAAAACTAAAATTTATTTACTAAAAATCGTTAATATTCTTAATAAATTTATTATATTATTATATAATAATATACGATAATAAGCATAAATACCCGGTAAATATTTATAAGTACCTTATAAGCACCTACGGAAAAAAAAAGCAAAATATAATATATATAATTATATAATATTAACCCGATTATATAATTAACCCGTTTTTTAGCTAAACACTAAATATATACGTTAATAAGCATTTTTATTTATATTATATAATTAATAAATTTAATCTAAACTATTCAAATTATAATTTATAATTAAGTATTTTATACAACTTCGACTTTATTTTAACTATTATTATAACCGTTTTATATAATATTAAGTTTACGATAATATTAATATAAACGTATAAATATCGCGGCTTTTAGCTATATATATATAAGCCGTCTTTTTGGATAATCGTTTTTATTATAAAAAGTTCGCCTTAAGATTTAATTTAATTTTTTATACTCTTAAATATACGCTAAACCACCGTTAAGTCCCTTACGTAAAATAAACGTAAAATTATTTTAAACCTCGTTTTTTATGGATTCGATTATCGCAAAAAACTTATAATTTATAATTATTTAATAAACGTTTATTAGGCTTTATTTATTTAGCGATATTATTATTCCGGGGCTCCCGCGGGATTTAAAATATTTTTAAAAATTTACGTTTAAACCTTATTCGACGTAAATCTTTTCGTTTTATTTAATTTCTTATTTAATTTAAATAAAATACATTTTTATTCGCGGACGTAAATATTAAAAATAAAAAAAGCGATAATTAAAATCGAAATATTTAGACTTTTAGCTACGATAACGCCAAAAGAGACCGCGAAAACCGTTAAAAACCTTAATTTAATAAATTTTAGTATTTATTAAAAACGCTACCGAGCTTAAGCCCGGTAATCCGAAACGATTTAATTCGCGGTAATTATAAATAATATTATATAATTCGCCCGAAAATTACGGCTGGCAGCTATGCTAGATTTTATATTAACGCGCTAAAGCGCTAAGGCCTACGCTAATTATTATAAAAGCTTTTGCCTAAATTAACCTTTTTAATTAGTATATTAGCGTACGGACTACTTAGGCAGCCTTATTATAACCTTATTACCGAGGACCTTATTAAAAGGTTCTTCCCGATTCTGCGAAAATTTGGATCGTTATTTTGAATTTTCTTTAATAAAATACTTTATACCGTAATATACCGCCGTTATCGTTTATAATCTTTATTTTATAATAATTTAAAATTAATTTTTTTAAGCCCGGACAAGCCTTAATCGCCTTATTTATAAAATCCCAATCCCGAACCCTAAACCCTAAAAACCGAACCCAGAACCCCGAATCCCGAACCCTTAAGCGCGTTACGATAATAAAGCTTAATAAACTTAAAAATACTAAAAACGCTAAGGCGATCCGTTAGGTTCGCTTCGATAAGAACCTTTTCGAAATTATATTCCCGCGTAAATAATTTATCCCCGATAACGAATTGCGTCGCCGTAGCTCTTAATTATTTACCCTATTTTACGTCGACCAAAACGGATATAATATTATTATCGAAAATAATAAAAAAAACGCTAATAATACCGTCTTTAATATGCCGATTATAAAAAATATTAATACTTACGAAAACTACAAATACGCCACCGGAGACGGACGTATCGAAAAGTTTACCTACGACCCTACCGAGAATTTTTTACGCGACAACGCGATAAAGCGCGTTAAATAACTAGCCGAAATATATAGCAAAAAAACCCCTTTTTTTCCCTTCGCAATTATTACTAAAAAAAAAGTCGCAAAATCTGGCCTAATTATAATAACCTTATTAATTTCGAAACATTTATTAAAATAATAAAAATAAACCTTATTACCGTATTCGTCGAATTTAAGGCCCGTATTTTTATAAGCATAGCCTACCGAGGATAAATTAAAAAAATTCGATAATAATTTATAATATTAATAATAATCTTCGTAATAATTACGGCTAAACCTAATAAATAAATAAACTATTCGATTAGGCCAAAATAAACCGCGCCGTTATTAAATAAATTTAGCAAAACGCCGTTTAAAAAAAACAAAATTAATAGATTAAAAGTAGCTATTATTAAAATAAATCGCTAACTTAATCCTCGCCTTCGAGAGGATACTCCGGTTAGTTTTATTTTAACCGGAGGCACGCGTTATAATCGTTCCGCTAAAATAATAAAACCCGGTATTTTTATTAATAAAAAAACGATATTAATTTTAATTATTAATTTATATTACTTAAAAGCAAACTTATAAACAACGTAAATTATTTTATTAACGAAAATAATAAAATTAATTATATTTTCGGTCGTATAAGTAAGCTTATATTTAACGACCTGCTTCCTTTTATTTATTCCGAATACGATTTTACCCTTATTTATATTATTATAAAAAAAGTTTTTTATTATTTAAAGCTATATTATCGCAACCCTAACATACGCGACGAAGCTTATAAAAAGTATAAAAAGCTCTCGATATCTAACGAGGCTATTTTCTAAAATTTCCGCTTAAAATTCGTTAAATTAGCTAAATTCTTTGGTGTTGCCCGATCCGAGTTTAAGCGTAATTTTAACGATAAAATACCCTTACGTTTTAACAAATATATTATAAAAAAGTTCCATAATAATACCGTTATTTTCGAATAATTCTGCGAATTCCTAATTAAATACAATAACTAATAATATAAAAACTTTATTTAAAAAAACGCGAAAAAAAATATTAATAAAAAAATAACTAAAGTAAAACCCGTAATAATAAAAATAATAATATTAATAATAAGTCGTCGACCGGAGCTGCTTTTTCCTTTTTTACCGCTACCCGATTTGCTAGAATTTTTAATTTTGGATTTAAGGTTTTCGGAACGACTACTAATAATATAAAGCTATTTAAAAGTCTTAAGGACGTAAAAGATCGTAAGCGATTTATTATTAAAAAACGCTATTTAATTTATTATAAAATTAGTGTTGCAAATATGCATAGATGTTAATACAGCATCGTTAAGTACATAAAAAACGCTATTTAATGCAATTTATTGCATTATCATAGCTGCGATATTCGTTGAGATATCGCTGAGTTACCACGTTGGCTAATGGTAGGTTATCGTTGATAGCCGCCCGTGCAGCCTACCAGGAACGCTGCACGGACCTACCCTGCACCGCCTTTGTGGCTAGTGGTTTCAAAATGGCTGTGCATCGGTTATTGGACCGTGCTGCCATACTAGTATAAGCGTGGGGATCCGTTCCGGGTAAGCCCTACCGGCCCGTGGAATATCATCGAATATCCACGAATTTCCATTCTTTTCGATGATTACAAATCAACCACATTAATAATTGTTGCAAATATGCATAGATGTTAATACAGCATCGTTAAGTACATAAAAAACGCTATTTAATGCAATTTATTGCATTATCATAGCTGCGATATTCGTTGAGATATCGCTGAGTTACCACGTTGGCTAATGGTAGGTTATCGTTGATAGCCGCCCGTGCAGCCTACCAGGAACGCTGCACGGACCTACCCTGCACCGCCTTTGTGGCTAGTGGTTTCAAAATGGCTGTGCATCGGTTATTGGACCGTGCTGCCATACTAGTATAAGCGTGGGGATCCGTTCCGGGTAAGCCCTACCGGCCCGTGGAATATCATCGAATATCCACGAATTTCCATTCTTTTCGATGATTACAAATCAACCACATTAATAATCCAAGATATTATTAATCCGTTGGATTAATAATATTTTTCCAGATCGTTCTACCTACTTGGATTTTAAGTATATAAAAGGGTTGATTTCCTGTATTTAGATTTCCTTCGTTTATCTACTAAGCTACAATACAATACTCATTCGAATACAACCTTCGGTGCTATTCTACCACTTCTACTTCGAATCCAACGCTTCCCTGCCCTAATACATGGTTTGTACCAAGTATTACGACACTAATAAAACGTATTCGTTTAAAAAACGAAATTTTTAGGGCAAATTTGCTTAAAGCCTACCCCGATCGTATTTTATAAAGGAGCAATTCCGTATTTCCGATCGTTTTTAGATTTAATTTTTTTCCGAATTATTAAAAAAATCGTACTTTTTCGCCATTTATATAAATATTATAACCCTAAAAATAACGTTATATATATATTTTTATAATATTTATACCTAAACGGCTATTATTCGGGTTTTTAACAATTCTAACTTCGCCGCGACTCCTTAAAACCGGACGCGGCGGCAAAATATTTAAAAAAATAATAAAATAAAACAAAATAGCTTAATTAATTAAAACGGCAAACTTAAATTATAATTAATATTTAAAATATAAAAAAAATTAATCGATATAATTATAATATTCGAACTTATTATCCTTATATACCGGAAAAAAAAGCGACCGTAAACTTTATAAACGGTAGCAAATTTATTTTAATAATATTAATAATAAATATTCGTTATTATTATAAATTATAAAATAACTAAACCGCTTTATTACTAAAAATCGCGGGCTTAACGCTCGATATAAAAAAATTTAGGCAATTATACCGGTAAAATATATTTATATTTACATAATTAAAGCGCCTTAACGGGAAAATATAAATTCTTTTAATAAAAAATCTCTAATTTATAATACAAAACCAGCCTTTATTATAATATCGCTATTTACGGTAACAACTCTCCTAAAATCTAATTTATTAAGCATAAATACCTAACAAAGCGACGCAACGCGATTATAAAACGCGTTTATATTTAATTACCAAATATAATATCCGCTAATTAAAAAAGGAAAAGCGAGCTAACGATATTTTAAAAAAAAAATTCTACCCAAAAAAATCCTATATTATATACCCGTTATATATAATATTATAAAATTTATATATATTATTTCTCGGCCTCGTATATTTATTTTATATCCGCGAAACTGCTTATAATATTAAATTTATATATAAATATAACTTATTTGCAAACAAGGCTTATTTTACATATAAGCCACGCTTTATAAATAATAATTATATTATTTTAACGTAATCGACCACCGTATTTTATATTAATTACTTTTTTTTATTATTTATACTAAATATATCCCCTTAACCACCTTAATACTAAATATTACGCTTATTAATCTTAACTTTATTATCTTTATTTTAAAGTCTTTATATTTATTTTTACGCTTTTTATTATTTTTTATCCTATCGCTTATCCGACTATTAAAGTCTTATTTATTATTACGTTTTTTATTATTTTTTACTTTATCGCTTATCCGATTATAAGAGTTCTTAGCTATTTTAATTAGCTTATAACCCCATTTTACGTTATATTTATCGTATTTTGCTATTATTTCCTAGCTTATTTTCCGAGCTACCCTCCTAAACTACCCTTTTAAGCTAATTATATCCATCTAATTCTTTTACGTTAAAGTCGTCTTTTAAGTCCGTACTTATCCGGAGCTCGACCAAATTAACCAAAAATACTATTAAAATTCGTTCTATTTCCTTTTATACTTATAATTTATCCTAAATAAATACTAACGTAATTTATTTATTAAGCTTCTTATCCCGATCCGTTTTCCCGCATTTTATAAAACTTAAATTAACCCGTCTTAAAAATCATAATTTATTCCTAAAGTTCGTTATTTATCTTTTAAATCTTTACCTAATATCTCTAACCGAGCTTTAACCTTAATTTTATAAACATTATTATATTTATATCGGTGGCTATTATATTTATAAAATAATAAAAATTGGAAAAAATACCAAAAACAAAAGAAAATTTAAAAATAATATAATAATTAAACTTAGCTCCGGGACGAATTTAAAGAATATTTCTACGTTTAAGCTAAGTTCGAGGCCTAGCTTTAAATTTAGCTCTAAAACCAAAAAAAAAGCAAAGTTTTTCCTTTTAACGTCGACGATAACGAAAATATTCTCTTAGGCCCCTTAAAACTTAAAAATAAAAATAACGACGACGATAATTATATTTTTAACGGAGACTCCGAAAAAAAAATAAGCTTATTTTAGCCTAATTTAAAGAGTTCGAAATCGATATTTTGCTACGTAGCGATAATAAAACTACGCAAAACTTCGAAATTATTATTATTAACACTAATAAGTCTAACTTTTAAAAAAATTAATTCATATAATCTTATTTAGGAAAATCTATTAAAAGGTAAAATCGACATAAATTTGCTTAAAAAAAACCAAAATAAATCCACTTTTTAAAGCGCCGCGCGTTATAATAATCCGATATATCCCGGAAAATAAATAAAAAAATCGATTAGCGTATTATCTCCAATTTTCGTTATAATAAAAATTTAGACATAAAAAGTCTTATTTACGGCATTTTCGCAAATTACAAACAATACTTAATCGATCGCTTATTTTGTTTCTAAAAAAAATCGATAATAATATATTCCGTGTATATTCTACGTTTATTAGCGAACTATTACGTTTCGATTTTAAACCAACGTCGATTTCCCTTAAGGCGGTATACCTTTTTAATATAACGCTTAGCTAAAAATTAAAATATCACGTTAAATTTAACGTTGTATTCGTCGAATCCTTTTTTAATTTTAATAAAAATAACTAATTTATTTTAATTCTGCTATTATTTACCGAAATAATATAAGTATTTACCGATAAAACAATTCTAGCCAAAAAAACAAAAAAAAATAAAATAGCTTAATAATACTACGACAAAACTAGCTTTTTTATATAAAAAATACTTTATTAAAAACAGTTTCATAATTCGCTTTTAAGAATAAGCTCGGATATATAACCAAAAGGTCGATATAAAAACCATTTTAAAAAAGCTTAAAACAAAACGACTAATTAATTAAAAATTTAAAATTTTTTTTTATAATATCCCCGTCCTCCTTTTAGCGGTATTTAAGCGTTGAATATTAGGCCCGGCAAAAAAACGACCTTACCGTCTCGGTCCTCAAATACAATTTATTAAGGATCGCAATAAAACGGTATAAATTAACAAAAAAGCAATTCTTATTCTTTTATATAATTAAAACCGACGGAAAATAGGTTTTTTTTCCTTTTTTACCTTCGGCCCGGAACACCGCCAAAGCGATTAATTAGGATTAAAAAGTCCTCTGGGATTAGGCTTATATCCGGCTAAAATACTTTAAAAACGAATATAACTTTTAAGCGTTCGTATATAAAATTCAAAATAAAAAATTATATACTATAATACTAATTTATTATATAACATATTTCACTTATTAACGTCTTTAAAAAAAAATCAAAAATTGCGAAACTCGAAACATAAATATATCCGACCTAATAATACTCGGAAAAATCTTTTATAATATTATAGCCCGCTAAAATATTTTTATCGTCCCTTAGCGATATTATCCATTTTCTACCGTTTTTTATAAACGCGACGAACATAAAACAATTATATATACTAAATTTAACGACAAATTAGTTACGGATTTAAACTTTAATCCCGTTTAAAACTTTAATCCCGAAGTTTGTACCATTACCGTAAATACTATTATTATTAATAACGCGATAAAAGATTACGACCTTAAAACCTAAAATAATCTACACAAAACTTTTATACAAATACTTATACAAAGCCCTTTTTAGGATATTAATCCTATTTTAGGCGATAATATTATAAGCGTATTAAACGCCGAGCGGTTTACGAGGCCGTTATACAAAAAATATAACCCCTCGGTTTTTTTAGCCATCGACCCGTAGCTAAATATAAATATATCGCATAACCTTAGTTATATCTTTTACCCGGCTATATACAAAAATATTAAAAATCTAAATTTTTATTATTTAAACGAGTATAACCGTATAAAGATAATTATATATAACTAAGCGGGCTATAAACGCAAATTTTATAATAAAAAAGATTTAAAGTACTATTATATAAAACACCAAGGCGACGCGGAAGGCATCGTATATTAGCAAACTTATTATATTTGCCCGTATAATTATTTAAATAATAAGTAATTCTCCTTCGAATCCGCGTTTAAACAATATATAAATAAATATTATTTTATTAATAACTTTTAAAAATACCTTAAATAAAACTATAACGAAACTTTTTATAATCGGTCGAAGCTATAATTTTATTTTTTTAAGCGCATAATATTTATTAGGCCGTTAAAAACTACGCGAAATATAAACGGTTATTCTTAAAAATCCGAGCGGCGTAAAACCGTAATCGCTATAAGGCTAAAACCTACGAATATAAATGCGATAATTATGAGCTTGTTTTTTTTATAAAATCGATTTAAACGCTTATATAATCTTATTTTACCTTAATAATAAAAAAGCAAACTATATTTATAACGGTCATAAAAATATTCGCCTTGCCCGTTATACGGAATACGGAATTATTATAAGCTTAAAATATTTTCCTAACTACTTAAAATCCAAATATTAAAATATTCGGATAAAATATCCCTTTTGCCTAAAATCGCCGCGATAAATTTCGATTATAATAAAAATTAAGGATTATTTAAAAGAAAAATACTCGGATAAATAATACCTAAAATACTAATATATTTTTAATAAATATTTAAATATTAACTAATATAAAATTAAATAATACAAAAAGCTTTTCTTAATAATTCTAAATTAAAAATACGCAAATATAAACGAGCCGAGCTATACGGAGACTATATAAGCCGTTACGGCATCGGATAATATTAAAAACTACCCGTTTTATAAAATCGAAGGCAAATAAAAAAAATATAAACAAAAGGTAGTATACGGCGGTCGAAAATAATCCCAAATGCTTATTTTGCAACAAAAAACTCTCGACTCCGACTCTAAAAAAACCGCGCGAAAAAATATAAAATTATTTAAATAAAAACTATTTTTTATATTTTATTTAAGGTTATAAATTCCGGTATAAATATTAAAATAATCTTAACCGACATAAAAACAGCTATTTATACTATAATTAATATAATAAATAATTTTTAAATAATAACGTCCGTAACCGTTATTTTTACGGTAAAATACTACTTTAAAAAGAACGGCCGTTACCTTAAAATTTTTAAGAAATAATCGCGGTTATCCCTCCTAAAATAATTCTTAATCGGCCGAAGTTAATTAGGCTTAAAAATACGGCGGCAATACCCGGTCCGTCCTCGACCACGGTATATATCAAAATCGAAAATTACGGGGTAGGTTTTAACGGAGGTTCCGCTACGAAAGGCCCATAAACACCGGTTAAAAAATATACTAAAATAAGTTTTATTTTTTTTCCTTAACGTTCGTCCCGTATTAACTATATTTAAAAGCGCAGCAAAATTAGCCAAAACGATTTCTAAAAAATTATATCCCCGTTGCTTTTTAATAAACAAAAACCGAAAAAAATACCCTCGACTTAAACGCTATTATCGCGGCCGCGGACTAATCCATAATAAAATAAAATAATATAATATTTTGGCGGCTTATAAAAAAAAAGCCGCTTAAATTAGATTTTTAAATAATATATTTTATTTAATTTTTAGATTAAAATCGGAATTTATTTTATTTTATCGTTAAAATTAAAGTTTAGCTAATATTAATATTAATAATTTATTATATTTTTGGCTAATAATTACGTTTATTTTTAATATAAATTAAATAAATTAATAAATATCGTACCTAAAAAACTATATTTATAGCTAAGTAACGGTATTAATATAAAGCCTTTATATTAATTTATTTAAATTAAACAGCCCTATTAAGCCTAAAATTATTAATAATTTATAATTCATAATAATCCACAAAAATCCACAATTAACAACAATTTATATCTAATGATAATCTAAATTTAAAAATTATTAATAATTAATAACTAATAATAATTTACCTTTATTTTTATAATAATCGGGAATAAAAAGCAACGGTTTAGCTTTCGTCGTTATTAATTATTATTACCGGGGCTTTTATAACGTTTTTATTTTATAAGCTATTTTTATTATACGGCCCGTTTTTTTATAAACCGTTTTTATTTTAATTTTTTTTCTACGGTCCGTCCTTTTATAAGCTATTATTTTACGGACCGTTTTTTTATACGCCGTCTTACTCCGCGATGCTTTTTTTCTCGATACGCTCGAATTAAATATAAATAAATCCGCGGTAATATTAAAATATATTTATTTATTTTATTTTATTTTCCGTAACGTTGTTTTATAACCCGTATAAAAAGCTAAAAAAAACCTTTTATAAATATTTATAAGCGACCTTAACCCAAACCGCCTATTAGCGACCAAATCGTTTCGTTATATTACGGATTTTTTTAAATTTTTTGCGTCCGGGACGTATCCGTAAATCATATAACCGTTTATTATAACGACGGGGCCATAATCGGGGCCACGGATTTAATCCTTTAAACGGTAAATAACACCTTTTTAAAAAAAATCGTTTTTAAACGGGTCGTTGAATATATTTATTTAGGTAATTAGTATATTATCGGCAAAAAAATTATTTATATTAAATACCGACTTTTTTTTATAAAATATTTATTATTTATTAACGTTTTAGCAAAAATTTTAAAAAAACTTTTAAGAAAAAACAATAATAATTTATTAATTATAAATTTAATATATGCCTATTTTTCGCGATTTTTTTGTTATTATAAATTAATTATAATAAATAATAATTAATAATAAATAAAAATAAAAGCTTTTAATAAAAAAATATAAACAATACGTAATATAAATAATACGTAATATAAATAATACGTAATAAAAATAATACTTAATATAAATAATATATAATATAAATAATACTTAATATAAATAATACGTAGTATAATAACTTTAAAATAACGCTAATACCAAAAAATTATTTAAAAAAAAATAATTATATTTTATAAAAATAAACCAAATACCTTAAATAATTTTTACGCTTACTTTAAGCTTAAATATTTATAATATTATAAAAAAATTATAATTAAATTTAAAATATTATAATAATTATCGCGTTTATATACGTAATCCAAATAATTAATATATTTTATTTATAATTATATTTTTTTTATTAAAAATATTTTTAAAAAAATTAAAATTCGCTATAAAACGATTATTTTTATTTAATATTACCCGATATATTTAAATAAACGGTATTTAGCTAGCGTAATTTTTTTTTAGTTTTTAGGCGTTTTTTATCGTATATTAACAAATATAAAATAAACAAAAAACCGCGTTAATATTAATATTATAAACGCCGCGTAAACGGAAAATTTTGCGGCGCCGTCCTTAAAATACGATAAAATTTCAAAAAATACCTAAAAAAATAATATTAATTAAAAAAGCTAATTTTTATTATATTGTATATTATTACGGCGCCGGCTTTTTAGGTTATTATTTTATATTTGCCGTAAGCCCCGATTACCGCGCCGGTTTTTAATAATCCGCCTTCGAACGATATACCGCGCGTTATTTTATAATTTTTAAAAATCGCGGTTTTACTAAAAATTATCGATACCGGTATAAATATTACTTTTAAATAACCCAAATTACGTATTAATTTTATATTTACGGCGCTCGTTTTTTTATTAATTATAACTCCGTTATTACCGACCGTGCGTTTTTAGCTAAAAAACGACCGTTAAAAATTATAACGTAAAATCCTCCAAAAACGTTTTTAAGAAAATATATTATATTATAACGTTAAATAATTTAAAATATTCCGGGTATAATAAAAAATAACTTATTAATTATTTTAAAAAAATAAAAATAATTTCGATTTTTAAATCGGGGATTTAACCCGATTTTAAAAAATATCGCCGTTTATTAGCCGTTTTAGTATTTATATTACTTATTTATAAAACTAAATCGGCTTATAACCGGACGAAATTACCGGTATATTAAATAAACAAAATTAGCCGTTAATAAACTTAAATAAATTAATTTATAATCGCGTAATTATACCAAAAAATAATCCGTTAACGTATTTTAAATATTTAAATATTCGGATTATAAAATTATAATAATTAAAATTATCGGTTAATTTAAAAAATAACTTTATAATAATATTAAGCTCGATAATTTCTTAAAATACGGTTTTTATAAACGTATAAACGGTTTTTATTTATATTATAATTTATTTTATATTACGTTTTTTTATATTATATATAAATTGTATACCGTAAATTAGGCGCAAAACGATTATTTTTAGCGGGCGCGTTTTTTAAAAAACGAAAACCGTGCCGTCCCGGCTTATTATAATTAATATAACCCGTTTTATTTAATATAAATAAAAACAAGCTCGGATATATTCGGGATTTTATTAATTTATTATAATATACGGCCTTAACGATTTATAAAAAATATTTTATTTAAATATAAATATTTTAATAATATTTTAAAATCCCGTCGCCGACGACTTTTTTAGCGCCGGCGCGTCCGAAATTTTATTTATATAATAATTTAAAATATTAATTTTTTTTTGCGTTCGGTTTAAAATAAAATTTACGATTCGACGTTCTCGATCGGACCGCGGTGCTTCGGACGAAAAAAGAATATAAGCTATTATTTGTATATAATCTTTATAATCGCATTGTAGGATTCGCTAGCGTTATCGCGTTATAAGGATATATCGTCCATAAATACAAAAATAATAACGATAATAATAAATTATACGAGATCCGCCGGATTATAGCGTTATAAAAAAATACTAAAATACAAAAAATTAAAATTAATTTTCGGGAAAACAAAAAAAATACTACTCTGTTTAAATTAATAAAAATTAAGCAAACGAATTATACGTAAGCGGATATTAAAAAATAAAATTTATAATAAATAAAAATAAAATTAATAATATAATAAATATATATTATTAATAATAAAATAAATAAATAATAAAATTATTATAATAATACTAAGTATTTATTAAAAGTTATTATAATAGCTAATATTACGGTATTAGCCGGATAAGGCTATAAAGTCCGTAGTTATTATATTAGTAGAATAAAATATACGTAAGCATATATAATATACTTAAAAATATAATAATATTCCCACCGATGCTTTTAACTAAATAATAAGCTAAATTTGCTTATATATATAAATTATTTTAAAATTTCCGTAAAATAATAATAAGCTTATTAAAATAATATTATATAATCCAAAATATGCTTAAATATACGTAATATTTAACTTTTTTTTTATATAAAAATTTTAATTAACGGAAAAAAAATTCTTATATAAAACTTTGTATTCGAATTATAATATATACTACTCGCCAGATAATATTTAACGAGAATAAAATAGCATAAAACCTGCGTAAAATAATATAAAACCTGCGTAAAACAGTATTTCTCGAGGAAAATTAGGCCGAATAAAGGAATATTTTCTCCTTTTCGCCTAATATAAATCCTCACAGGAATGTTATCCCAGTCATCTTAGCTCCTTAAAGGACCAATGTCATCCTAGCTTGGCAAGACCTCTGTTTGGCCTCCAAAGAGCGTCCTCGTCTGACTCTGTAAGAATAAGAGAGGATATATATAAGAACCGTCCAATGCCCAAAACCAACTCGCCTTGATAGACTCTCTTAGAATTGCATGCAAATGACCTACCCATCATGCTGAAAGCCTCCCACAAAGTCGTATCCGGAGTGGCGTTACCAGCCCATGATGTTCAATTTGGAGATCATCGCGAATTTATCCTACAGTATTGCCGTTTAAACAAACAATAAAGTGCGCTAAATTTCTGCAGACAATAGCCGGGTTTATATGAGACACGCGAGTGATTTTGTGTCCATTTGATTTTCTCATTGAGAAGCCCAACACAAGGAAGAAATGCAGGATCGTGGTAGAACGCACTAAAGGTTGGCTCACGAACGTACTTCGCCATGCATTAAACTGGTACCAGCACTTGAGACACATGGCCCTGTTGAAGTTCCAAGATGCCTCTTAGAAGACAGAGGCTAGTGTAATCTGATCGATAGGTAGGCAGGTTGTAAGTGTTTGATTATCCTCGTAGCATGGAGTCAAGTTTCATGATGCAATCTGTTTCGCATAATCCGTTGGTCCAGACCTTCCAAGGTAATTCTTCTCGTCTCGTTCCTCTGCATCCGGGACCGAAGCTCACGTCAAGCAATGGTGCACTATGGATCGAGGATCGATCCTTGAGTCCAGTCAAGACAATCTTTATTTTGTTTTTATCATTCTTTCTATAGCTACTCATGCTTTTGCTTACCTTTAGTCCATGTTTCGTGAGCCTTCGCCTTGTTGCTGTACCACACCAAACAAATTTGCAACCTCGCCCAACGATGTACATTGATACTCGTGGACCATGATAACTCATCGGGAGCTCTGGATATGTTTCAAAGCATCAGCGTATGATATCTCCGTCCTTGTCAATGCCCTCCGCCATCTCAATGATATCACTTCCACCCAGAGCACCGGGCCCCGCGGCCACGATCGATCGTCCCCGAGAGGTGCCCCAGACCTCGTGGAACTTGACGCTTTTATCGCTGGCTGCAACGATTAGGCAGCCTTCTCCCATCTCCTTGCTACGTCGTCTATTTCTGCGTCGGGGGCTTCTACTCGGTTCGGGCCTTCCTTCTTCATGACTGGCATCGTCGAAAATGCTGGCGCGACGTGGTTCCGGAGCGTCCGTCACACTGGCAGCACCTAGTGGTAGTCGTAGGCCTGACGCACCGGGATACGTGACTGCGAAAAGTGCTCGATGCTCGCCGTCCCATTTCACACTGCCGACCATCTTGCAATCCGGCCAGCTGAACACGGCAATTCGGATGGCATGATCTGGCTGGGCGTAGCCAAAAGTAGCAGCGATTTCTCGTCGCGTTGTGCTCCAATTGAGGCTTGTTACTTGAGCGCTAACGGAAATTGTTGCCAATACTGCGCCTGATGTGGTGTGGAAAAAATGTATCATCTTGTCGTTTGAGCCACCACCTGTAGCAATGAGATGAGGACGCCATGGGCAGAAAGCTATGGCCTTGACTGCGGCAAGATGCTGCCACATTTGGACAGTTGCAGAAGTCCGCCATGTCTTGACGGGAGGACTGGGAGGGCTCGGCGGAAGGACTGGAGGAATAAAATCGTCACTATTTCGAGACCATGAGGCAACACGAGTAACATAGGACGTCTGGGGTAGAGCTTCTGGGTCAGATATCCATGGCATGTCCGGCATGTAAGTTGTCGCGCCACTGTACATTGGAGTGAATTCTGTCGCCCTTGGGTTGAGGGCCGCTTGGACTCGTTCTCCCAGCTCTCTCGGCAAGGGACTCGGAGGAAGCTCCTCGACTGTCTCGGGAGTGGTTGACTGAGATCGAGATATCGGCTCCGTCTCAATCTTTACGTCGTCTTGTTCAGCCTTAGATTCTAGGACTTTCTCGACACTGAACAGGCAACACAAATTGTCATTGCCACCTGTAGCAAATTGCTCACCATCGGTTGACCAAGCGAGACCGCAAATCTGTTGTGTGTGCACCTGAATGCGAGCCAGCAATGTCATAGCTCCAGGCCACGTGTCGCGGGCAACCTCCTAGCCACCAGGCCACTCGACAGAGTAATAGTAGACATCGCCGGCTTCTTCCCCCACTAGAAGATCTTCAGTCTCGACAGAAACACCTGGATTGAAAGGATTCATTGATGGTCGTGCTTTTGTGACTGGGCGCCAGCTGAGACACGCGATCGGTTGGGGATGCTGCGCTTCGAACCGAGGAAGCAGGCTGTCGAACAACGAGAGCAGGCCGACATGGCCATTTGAGCGGCCGTACACGAGTATTGACTTGCCACCTTCTTCAGACGAGAATGCTACGGATGTGAGCCATGATCCGTCTTTGGGCCCAGCATTTAGCAGCGACACGCCAGTCGCCTCCGACCATCCATACAATAGGCTGCCGAGGCCGATAGCAAGGACATTGCAGGTCGGAGAGTAAGCCATGATTGAACAGTAGAAGTCATCTCGCAGACCGGGAGCATCAAGAATTCTGTAAATGATCAGCCTGCGTTGGGATGATAGAGTCATATGATCTTACTTGAAAGGGGCCTTGGGAAGCACTCGTTCCTCTTTGGCATGTTTCACTTTGACTGTTAACCTCAGGCATTTCGTGTAGATACAATCGTCGTGACAAACCTGGTGTTCTCTCATTGTTCATCCATTCTGTTCCTGTCCAATTCGTTTTCGAGGTATCTAGCGAGGGCCGTGCTTTGCGATGGCTCTCGCATCGCGGAAAGGTTGAAGACCGGTCGCTACTGAGTATTCTTTGCACTGGGTCTATCTCCAAGGCTTGAGCAAGTCTTCCTTCGTGCTTTTCCTGGTGTTCCTCGGACTTTGGTCGCGACCTAGTGAACGGCATGGTATACAGAGGTGCATTCGTCCCGCTACCTATGAAGCGGCCACGTCCACTGTCGACCGCTTGAGCAGCGGGTGCAGTACCGCCCACGGACCAGACATTCCCGGCGCTGACCTTGAACAGAGTTAGAATGAGGAACAACCACAACCAGCCAAGTCAACATCAAGGGAGGAGACATACTTGGCGCTCTGCAGAGTTGAAAGACATGGCATGACGCGGCAGAATGCTCACTGTGGTTCCTGAACTTGTTAGCATGACTTATGGAGATATGTAAGACCTCTGCTTACCATTTCGTCTATCACTTCCATCCGACCGCGAACTTCGTTGAGCAGGCCTGGCAGCTCCGTAATGTCGTGATCTGGAGAGGAATGGATCTGGCAATGCAGCATCTTGGCGAACTAGCCGCTCAGAAGTCGATAGTCTATGAGGGTCCTTGGCAGTTCGAAAACGATCTGCTATGGGGCTGGACGACTCGCGAATTGGAACAAATCGATCAGAAAGCCGAGAGAGTCCGCTCCGACTCAAAGGAGATTCTTCGGTGACAACCTGTCTGCGTCTTCGGCGATGTGCGATGGCCGAATCTGACCAGACTGTGGTCAGTGTACTAGGACGAATGTCGGCAGTCCGGGGAACGGTAGTAGGCGTTGGTGTTTCGAGATGCAAAGACTGGCTGCCTGGTTGCGGACTGGCGTCGTGGTCTGATGCCTCGCTACCCGAAGAAGATTGTGCCCCATCGAGATAGACATCAGCAGAGACTAGGCGTCTGCTCTTGACGGAATATCTCTCAGAACAATCATATGTTTGAGACGCCAGTCGTCTTGTCGTCGAGGCCCGTGGAATGGGAGTCTCTTTACGCGAGGCCGATGGTACCTTCTGTTCGTGGTCATCGGCTGGCAGTCGGGATGTTCGATTTCTGATCTTGAGGGAGGCAGCAAAGTTCAGCCGGAGATCCAACAGGGGATCTGGGCTTTTGCTGTGACATCTTGACAGGGTCCTGCTGGGTCCATCATGATCTTCCATTCTGGGCAAGTGCACAAAGTAGCAATAATTGAGTAAGATTGAAACGAAAGACTGAGTATGAATGGTGATTGTGGGCCAACCGGATTGGCAATCATGGACGCGCCGGACACGATGGGAGCTGAGGACGACTCTCACCTGTCCTGTCGCGAGTGTGGTCGTTCATGGACTTAGGGGATCAGGGAATTGTAGGATGGAGATGCCCACTGAGGCATGCTCAACATTTTGAGCAACTGCACATGATGTTCTAGGCCGACCTCTGCACCCTGAAAAAGGTAAGAAGGAAACAGCGCTGGAGATGACGTGGCATCATGGGTTGCAACACTTCTACGGAAGGAACAACCATGGCCTGCGCGTCGGAAATCGGGAGTGTCAGCAGGGCAGCACAAATATTGAAGGACCCATTTGTCTTTTTTACTTGTTCTTGCTCTTAGAATGGCATCGGTTTCTACCATACACTGTGAATCCGATAGCTGACTTGCCGCCGTGGCAGTTAGTTTCCTATAAACTCTCCTCGACGTCCTGCCATCTTCCTCCGCGAAGAGGATCGAGCTGCTTCAGCTTGGCAAGCCAGGTCAGAATTTCGTCCCCAGGCGATTCTTTGCTTGTGGATGCGTCGGGTCCTTTCTTCAAGACATCCAACGCAATGCTGTACTCGAGCAGTGCTTCATAGATCCATTTGATGTCGTCGTAATCTTCCAAAAGATCCGTAATCTCCTCAATCTCCTTTTCGGCATATGCCACTCGTTCTTCCTTGGTCAAGTTTGGTGCCATGGTAGATCTACTGCCGGCGCTATCGAGCAGATGCGACATGAGAAACTGGTGGTAATACCAGAGGCTTTGATCTTCCGGGCCAACGTTTAGTCCTTCTCTTGCGAGATCCAGCTCGCTTTCCAGAAAGCGTTTGCGTGCGGCGTCATCCGCTCCTCTCTCGTCCAGGACTCGTAGGGCCAGCTGACTCCGGCTGTGCCATGCTGAGAAATTACTCAAGTCGCTCTTGATCTTCTTTGTCGTGTACTCGAACTCACTTTCCGCCATGCTCTGTCCGTGCAACTCGGCGCTTTCCAATTTTGCGACCACCTTCCGGCGATAGCTCCATGCATGGAAGTTACGTTGATCCTTGTTCAGCATCTTGGATATCAGGCCCAGTTCTGCCGTCCATATGTCGCGCGCGATGCCCAGCGGAAGATGAGCTATGCAAAGATGCAATATGTATGAGCGGTGGTTCCAGATCCAGTAGCACTTGGGAAACTCGAGCAGAAGGGGAATGGTGAATTGCAACTCGGACTGCAAGGCAGCAGCGGCCTTTTGCGTGCTTTGGTCGTCTCCTTCGGCGCCCTGATCATGTACTGAGCCACTCTGCCCACTCCTCGTGGGTTCCTGGGACTTTGGGTCTGGCGGGGTCGCATCCGAGGACGAGGGCAAGGAGTCTTCGGAAAGCGGTTTCGTAGTGGCGCTCGCTGAAGTATTCGGCGACGCCTTCGAGGGCCATGACCCAGCCGACTGTTTGGACAATGAGCCAGATATTAGACAGCGTCGACGGACGTTCCATATTGTGTAGTATTCGGGGTTGAGCCGCAGAAGCTTGGTGGTCAGGTCGAAGAGTGTCGGGTCGGCGAAGTTTTGCTGCCTGGCCTTGGAGGAGGTGAGCAGCTGCACGTAATTTCGGTCGCATCTGGGGATCTGATCATACTAGATCGCGAATCTCAAGCTCCAGGCCTTGATACTTTTTGATCTTGTCTAGATCCTGCTGGCGTTGCTCCTCGGTGCGCTTTCGGATCGTGCGGGCTATGCCATGTGAGCCTGCCTGTCCATTAGATCAGCGATTTCTTGTACGCGGAAGCCGGGGCGCGGGTGGGCATACACTCGCCATGTCGAAGGTGATGTTGTATCGGTGGGCTGGGACGTCCGAACAGCTGATCCAGACAGCCAAGACCAGTTCGCTTGCTTGCCAGACTGCCTTGCACAGGTCGCGGCGAATGGAGTTATGTAGGTTTGTAAAAGATGCTGCCTGGGTACCTCCCTGTAATCAGAGTGGAGTTAGGGGTGATTTGCACCAACGGTGCTGGAGCTTGCCCGCGCAGTACTTTGACCTGGTGCCTATTCGGAGCTAGAGTGCCCCAGGCGCATACATTCGCCAACCAGCACCCCTATCAAGCTAACCTGGTGAGCAAAAGACAACTCATCCATCCATCGTGTAAAATTCAATGCTTCATGTAGGTGCAGGCACCAGCAGACTATGTTGTAGCCTATATGTACACGGTAATACTTATCAATTCAGTCTCTCCAGGCTGCAAGACTGCTGGACAGTAAGTTAGTAAGATATGGTTCACCCTTTCGCATCTGCCAAATCTCAGCAGCATACTACATACAGTTCCACGAAGCCGGTATCTATCTGATTGTAAGCGATTTCACTCATTGACGCCCTGATTCTGCCTGGGGAATCAGCACCTACTATGTAGGAACGTACCTACGATGTACTTCCTCACAAATGCAGGCTCAGGTTGATACGCTGAATCAACGAAAGCAATCACTCACTTCTGGACAATAGCGCATCGTCATCTGATCTTTATACCTTATGAATACACTGGGTACATACATTACCGAGGTATTCCAGTTCATCTCCGTATGCCCGAACTAGTTGGCCATTATACAACCAATGATCTGACATCAAATACCCCTCAGCATATCGATGCCTCATAGCTGGAAGGGACCACGATTGCCTCACGGCCGTTCAGCTCCTGGGTTAATGATAACTTCCGCAATAACCAACATTTCAAGTATTAAACCAAGCATCTTTTATACTGTTTGCACATGTAGAAACAGATAATTGTAGTTTACTCCATTCGAACGTATCCTCCATCAGTCTGCCACTTGGCAATAAAGCATCATATCCTCAATTCCCCATATTTCACAGCATTTATTACACCGATCAGCCGCCAGTATGTGAGGTACTTTGCGGATCTTCTCGAACCATCCAAACATGTAGACTCCAGCGGTAAGACATTCCCGGCTGTCTCACCGTGACACTGGCCTTTTCAGCACCGGGAAAACTATACAACTGTTTGGTAAGCAAGTTGCGGCTTAGCTTACATTTTTGAGAGTTGCGATCCTTTTTTGCGGCTTAGTCACGTCATACTGTTGCCAAATCCACGCGCCGCCCCAACATCATAAAAGAGGGCATGGTCCCGATCATGAGATGCAAAATTAATGACCATCTTCAATCATCCACATTTTACAAACAAAGCTGTTATTTCAAGTTGAGGTGACTCCATTTGTGTCGCACATACTTTGAGCATATCCGTCCGCCCGTTACCCAAAACTCTCAAACCCCCTCTTTTCCTCACTTACATCACTTATACCCGGCATCTGGACCAACCCTTACATACCATCACAATGTCTACCATGAGAGCTCTCGTCACCATTGAGGACCACAAGGTCGCCGTCAAGAGTGATGTGCCCATCCCCACTCCCGGCGAGGGCGAGATCGTCGTCAAGGTTCACTACGCCGCCCAAAACCCCACAGACTGGAAGGCCGCTGCCATGGCACCCCCGGGCCGCGTCGTGGGCTGCGACTTTGCGGGAACCGTCCACAACGCCAACGGCTCCTCGTGGAAAGAGGGCCAGCGCGTCTCCGGCTTCGTCCAGGGAACCACCGAGCGCGGCGCCTTTGCCGAGTACGTCATCGTCGAGGCGTCGCTCGTCTACCCCATCCCCGAGTCCGTGAGCGACCAGGACGCCTCGGTGATCCCGCTCGCCTTCGGCACCGCCGCCCAGGCCCTCTTCCAGCGTCTCCAGCTCCCGGAGCCCAGCAAGCCCGCCAAGACGGCGTTCCCTGTGCTCATCAACGGCGGTACCTCCTCAGTGGGCAAGTACGCCGTCCAGCTCGCCAAGCAGTCTGGTCTGTTCGTCATCGCCACGGGCTCCAAGAGGAACCACGATCTGCTCAAATCCTACGGCGCTGATGCCGTCGTGGATTACAACGATGCCGATTGGATAGACCAGATCCGCAAGTTGAGCCACGACAACCTGCAACACGCCTTTGACACCATTTCCGAGAAGGAGACCACTGGACAAGTCATCAAGGCCATCTCGCCCACCAAGGGCGGCCACGTCGTGGTGATTCTGCCCCGCAAGAACTCCGAGTACGGAGAAGAGTACAGCAAGGTCAAGATTGAGAGCACCATCGTCTACACAGTCTTTGAGCGCGTGCTCAAGTACGGAGCATTCGACAACTGTGGCAAGCCTACGCCCGAGGACAAGGCCTTCTGGGAAAAGATCCTGGCCCAGCTGCCTCAGTGGCTGGAGAAGGGTGTCATCAAGCCGAACCGTGTCAAGGAGCTCGGCGGTCTTGAAGCTATCCAGGAGGGATTCGATCTCCACAAGGCAGGCAAGATCAGTGCAGAGAAGCTGGTGTACAAGATTGCTGCCTGAGGGACGGGCCTGGATGAGCGCTAGGAAAGAACATCACGATATGGAGATTGGCAGCACAATGTGCTACGATAATGAAAAGCCTGTCTTGTGCCTAAAAGAAGAGATATGAATAATAAACAAACCAAAACAGACATTAGCTTGAAGCCTCACAACCCACCACATGGTGATACCTCATTATGCATTTCCCACCATTATTGATTGACTTGTACGTGCACGTTATATTTCAATTCCGCACGCGCATAGCTCGAAATTATCTTTGCGAACATTATCAGCTGCTCGCTGCGCACTTTCCTTTGACCAGGCTAGCATTCTCGCCAACCAAGCCGTCGAAATATGAAAGCAGTGTATCCACGGGTATCATGTCCAAAAGCCCGAGGCTTGGGTTGCTCGACCTCATGACCTGTCCGCCAAACAATACACGCACATAGTACACCTTCTTGGTCTCCTCGGTCTTGGTCAGCTCGGTGATGTCTTCCCTCTTTTCCCACAACTCAAAGATGACTTCGCTGCCCATCCCCGGCCACACCATCTGATCGATCTGCAGGATACTCAATAGCCGACTCAGGCTACCGTCGTGCGCGACGTTGTGCCAATATTTTACCGCACTCGACCCGCTGATGGCAGATCGCAAGTGCGCTGCCAATTCCGCAACCCAGACTCCAAATGTCCCGACACTGGCGGCCAAGGAGTCTTCGGCATCTCGGTAGATCTGGCTGTACTCCCACTCACCTAATCGATAAACAGAGTTGGCCTAAGCGACGAACACGAATTAGTACTCTTCGGCGACCATTGATGGTAAAATGGTAGCTCTAGAAGCCACAAAGAGCGTTGAGTTGAGACTGACCTGCTCCTGTGTGATACAATCGCCCGTGGTTGCATTGCATGGAAGCGACTTGTCATGGCACTGCCTTGCAGAGAGATTATCAAAGTAGTGGTCAAACGACGCATGGAAGCCCGAGTCCGACGCCGGCACTCCGGACACGGCATCAAGAGCCGCGTACAAGTCCGTGGCCCGCGCGAGGTGTTCGGCCCATGCCGGGTTGTCCGAGGACTTGATGCTGTCAAACAGATTGCTACCCGCCGTGCACGTGTACGTAGGCTCGAGAGAGTCAATGGTGCTGGCCTGTACGAGAAGAGGGATATTCTGTGACGCTGCTCCCCACATGCCTGCGATCAGCATGCCTGCAACCTGGGAAGTGATCTGGTTGTTCGTCACGCGGAACCTGACCTTGCTCTGCCAGTCCGAGGACTTGTCGGGCAGAAACGAGAGAAGATCGTGGTACACCCCGTACAGATCTGCACCGTGCACCCAGGAATCATCGAGCCCGCCAGACGTGATCTGAGGGAATTGACAAGAACCTATCCAGCCTGAAGGAACAAACGGGTTGATGGACGAGTTGAACACATCCCAGTATGTGTAGGCGGAGCTGCCCCTGCCGCTATCCGTAGGGAGGTGCTGGCCATAGTAGAAGAGGCCCTGGTCATCGCAATCCCAATGGTATGGCTCAACCGGGAACGCGTTGCTGGCATAAGGTGTGCGCTTGTGATGCCTTTGTATCTAGAAGCAATTGAGTAATCGCTCGCTGGTAGACGTGTGCTTTGGCTGACCTACCACTTCCACATATTTCAGACTGAAATCGCTGCTCGGCTTCGGGTATTCCGTCCTCCTCGCATGTGGCATATTACACCAATTATATGTCCCATACGGCTTGTCAACCGTGTCTGAGCTGTTGAAGATGAATCCATAAACGCCTTGTGCATTGAAACCAGTCGTGATATTGTTGATATCCGTTTCGGCTGGTGCATGCCAGCCCAAGTCCACGGCGGCCTGGGCTGCGAGCGGTCCCAGCACGATGGAAAGCTTGCTCGGATATGATAGCAGCATACTGGGCCAAATCTCAGCTGTAACAACGAATTTCGCAATGACACTGGCCACAAGGGCCAGCTTATATGTCCACGCTGCAATGCGCCCATGCATCCTTGTCCGAAGCAGCATGAAAGCAGAGGCAGACTTCCACGTGCAGCGACAGGCAAGTTGGGGCACGTTTTTATCTGATTGCTGTCAAGAAATGATCTCTTTCAAATGAAGCTTTTTTGCGTTATCCGAATCATTGGTACTAGGCTGGTCACGTTGCGTCAGTAACCTTATTGAGTGGTTGGAGGCTTGGAACTACCCCAGCACCACCTGGCTGTGGGTCGCTACAAGGTCCGCAGATGTCCGGGAGTATAAAGGCGGCAACGATCATGATGCGGCCGAGAAGTCTGTCGCTACATGACTATATCAAGGAGGATCCAATGGTATTTCACTTGATGTTCGAGTTCGAGTTATACTGCTGTTTTGTGTTGTTAGTAATCGTATCTGGACTGTTTACAGCAAACTGGTTGTGCTTCGCATTGCAGATACAAGCACTAGGTAGCCGCACCTTTCCGTCAAATGCGTGCGCAACCCACTGCGAAGTTCTGCAGGCGGCAGTGTCTTTCGAAAATGCGAACGATCATACCAAATTCTGGATGAAAAATCAATGAGCCTGTAGTCTCGCTACCTACCCATCCTAGCTGAAGTCCTTCTTGGGGTAGTTTGCCAGAAGATAGTCTTCGTGCTATCTCAATGTGCAATCGTGGGGTCCATACTCTGTAGAGACTTGGGAGATCGATAAATACACGTAAGACACACAGTCAAAATATCGAGGAGATTGAAGATGGCCTCGAAATCATCAATCGACTAGACAACTTCCAATGAGAAGATGCAAGTCCCTCTTTATGCTGCTGTGGCCTTGGCTGACGTAGAAAGCGTGCTCAGGATGTACATTGCCCGGCTGCATGCATATAGTCAAGATTGTCAAAGGTGATACAATTTCAACGGTTGAATAGCACAAGCCTTGAATCTATGAATATGTAGCTAATCTATTATCTCATGAAGTATAGTACTATTCCTGTATAACTCTCCTAGTACTAGTCAGTGCTTAGGGATATGTGTAGACGAAAAGTCCATACATTTGATGCAAGAGTAGTGTAACTTGCCGTGGTCCAAATTCACTCGACAAAAGACGAAGACTCTCTCTTATGAAACACAAACATCGGCCAAAACGTCACGAGGGCCGGATAATGGCAAGTCTGAGTCGCCAACGGGTCATCATGGGTGGCCCTTTCCCCATCAATCCAAAGAGATGGAAAGCGCATCCTCGCAGCTTCCTTTCCGGCAAAATGCGAATAGCACTCAACCAGCAAACCTGTGTTCCAAAATTGAAATCTCCTCCATGGCCACAGAAACCAGACCTGAGTTGAAATTCCCTGCGTCTGGTCTTATTCAAAGTTGCAGGCCGCAAAGACAAAAGTCTAACGGCGATTGGTTTCTCTACTTTCCGTCTCTCTTCGCCTCTCGGACAGCGCTCTTTCGACGAAATACATACGATAACGAAGACAGAAAAGTGGGCGCAAAATGCGAAGTTTTGTGACTTGGCAGCGGTTTCTGCTCAGATTGGCGATGTGTATACCGTTTGGGCGACCAGCCGCCGCGACTGGCATCAGCGACGCTGTCTCGGCATTGAACGGACTGATGACGACGTACGATCCTTCCACCGGACTGTGGAACTACAACGAATCGAGCGCAGCATGGTGGCAGAGCGCGATTGCTTTACAGGCCGTTCTTGACTTCATGATCACGACCGGCACTCGAGACTACATTCCCATCGCCAATTACACCATCAATACCCAGCGAGCATCCGTGGCGGGATGGCCGCAAGGTGGTGGCGACTTCCGTGCGGCCAGCACTGACGACACTGGATGGTGGGCTTTGGCTGTGCTTTCTAGTAAGTGTTTTCCGGCATCGAGTCTCACCTGCTCGCCATTCCGCGGCTAAATCCAGTTCCTTGTGATGTTTCATGACGCAGACAAGGATGCTCGAAAGAGCAACGTTCGCCCGGTGAGGTCACTTGGCTGACTCACACTGTCCTAGTGTATTCTATCACAGGAGAGAAATATCTTCTGGATATAGCAGTTGCCGATGAGGCATACATGTCTCAGTACTGGACGGGTGAGTGCAATGGTGGCTTGATCTGGCAGATTCGGGATCTATCATACAAAGCTGCCATCAGCAATGAGCTTTACATTGAGCTCACCGCCACCCTGCACAACCTGATCCCTGGTGACGAGATCTACCTTGAGAGGAGTTTGATTGCCTGGGAGTGGCTAAAAGGAAGCGGCATGATAAATGGGGCCTCGTTGATTAATGATGGCCTGATGTCAGGACCTGGCAACACTTGTGTCAATAACAATGCGCCAACTTGGACATACAACCAAGGTGTCATACTGGGGGCGATGATTCAGTTACAGACGGCCACCGGTGATGCACAGTTCATCAACACGGCCCGTCACATAGCTGATGCAGTGCTATCGAGCACTCAACTTGTGCCGCAGGGAATACTCACCGAACCCTGCGCTGACGGATGCACAAGTGCGGATCAACACTCCTTCAAGGGCATCTTCGCACGATACCTTGCTCAACTCGACGCGAAGCTTCCAGATCAACCCTATGGCGCTTTCATTACGAGCAACGCCGCAAGTATGGTTGCGCATGATCAAGTACCGAGCCAGGATGAGCTTGCCAATGATCTTTATGGTCTGAATTGGCAAGGCCCTTTCGACAAGAATTCTCTAGGAAGCCAAGAAAGTGCAGTTATGTTACTTACTGCAGCACTCTCGGTTCAGATGTGATGGTCTAGAATGTGGCTATGGCAATCAACAATAAAGGGAGCTTGCAGATCGAATATCGGGTCGGGTCGACAATGCTGGCATCTTATTTCGCTACCGGTCATCTTAGCATTCTTTCCTAGGAAACGTTCGTCCCATCTTCCACCATGGCGATCATGAATCGCTATTGCCCGTCCTTTTGGTCGAAACCTTGACTCATCAATATAAACATGATGGCTTTTTTAATCTTGTGGGTTCGTGTTGAGAAGCGCTAGTCCAGTGCCTCACAAGGATTGTCGAGGGATTTTGCTTTCAACTGCCTTTTATGGCTTCAAGGGCTTCCGTCACCGAAATGGTCTGCATGTGGTATGAACCCTCTCTGCAGTATGATGCCACGATCAGACGGGGCAGAACGGCCAGGGTTGGTCGTCTTATCTGCCTGGGTCGCGAAGGCTTTCGAGGAGAGTCTCGAGTGTCAAGACTGAAGGGTCCGTGTCGCTACGCAACCCTGTCGATTGAGCGGATCCTGCTGAGAAGCGAGAAACATCGCCATGTGTCGAAGCCGCAGACTGGACTCAACGTTTGCGAACTCCTCGTTTTAGTCGTTTCACCAGAGACGTCGGTAATGGTGGGCAGCGGGTTTGGGTGTGATCGGACGAGGTTCCCCACGTGCAATCCCCTGCAAAACCATCTGGTCTCCCGCTTGGACCGCAGCTTCACCCCCGGGCTTGACAACTAAGTTTGGGCTTCAACAGGGGCACTGGCCAATCCAACAACGACCGCTCTGACAGGATCGTAGGTCAGGATGCAGCTCGTCTCGAGCTATCTGCATCACGACCATGTCACATTCCCCATTCCTCACTCTTGTCTAGAGTACCGACATGTTGTCTGAGCTTGACAGGGCAATAGTATCCTCCTACAGACATATACTCCGTCCCTGGCTCTGGCTCGTGATGACCCAAAAACACGATGCCACCCAGGTATACCCGCCATGTCTGCAGTTGTTTTTCTCTATTGATACTTATGCTGGACTACTGCAAGTAGACAGTGATTAATCTCTTCATAGATATGCTCTTCGAATATCAGCCATAGAGATCTTGCATCTTCCTCGCGGCCGCCTTTTCATCATTATGGCTTCGGGTTCAGGCAACCCAAATGGAGGATCGCCGGCAGATCCTTCACCTGATGGCTTCCCTGGCGCACCGACACAAACGGAATTCACGTATAATGCTACAGAAGGACAGTTCGTCATCATATTTGGCGCTTTCATGTCGGCGCTCGCAACAGTTTCTGTCATTGCTCGCCTTTATAGTCGCTATTTCATCGCAAAACATGTGGGGCTTGACGATTTTATGGCCATAGGATCTTTGGTTTGTCTCATATTCATCCCGCCGTGGGAGATTATTGCCCATTTCAGTGGCTGACATGTTTGATAGTGCGCCACGATCATCGTGAACGTATTGCAGAGCGTGTATGCAGCCGTCTATCTTCCTCAAGACAGCGGTTCTGCGCCTCCAGGCGGCGAAAGTGCCAAGGTATGATGTACTGAGAACGGACAACCATGACTGTTGCTAATTCTCTCGCGATAGCTTTTCTACGTCGTCAAGATCATATACACCATAGGGGTGGCCTTTTACAAACTGACATTCTTGATTCAGTTCTGGCGCATCTTCCGATATATCTACTATATGCGCATCACATACATTGTCGCGATCGTCTTGATTTCGGGTTGGAGCATATCGCAGATACTGGTCACAATCATGACATGCTTGCCAGTTTGGGCAAACTGGGAGTCGATCGATCCAACGTCCGCCGCGAAGATCGTTTGTTTGCCTGTGTGGGTATCAACATATTTCAATGCGGGAGGTACCGTCTTGACCGATGTCATCGTACTCCTCCTGCCTGTGCCGACGCTCTGGAGCCTGAAGCTGCGCCGGTCTCAGAAATGGGCGGCGATTGGTATTTTTGGAATAGGTGGAATGTATGTCTCCCAGTTCTGCTTACCATCCTGATATGGAGACGCCCCTGGTCAATGAAAAACTAACCATCGATGACAGTGTCCCAATGATCTCGGCCGGTCGGATATGGTCATTGGGAGTCGCACCCCCGAATGGCTTTGTGGCACAAGCTTGTTTCAATACTGCAGAGCTGTCTGCCGGTGTGATCACCGCAGGACTCGCGACTATACGCCTTCTCATTAGCCGCCACCTCTCTTCGGCAACGCTCTCGACTCTACGTTCTCAAGGAGAAGGGACACGAAGCCGCAGCAGTACCAGGGGAAAGGATTGGGTGCCTAGCATACGACGCAAGCTGTCCTTGACGTTCAATTCAAAGGTCGACGAGGCCCAGTCCTATTCGCATGACCGCGAGCCCGAGCATTACGACTTGGGTGACAGGCTCCGTGGGGCGTCTGGCCGGTGGTATCGGATGGACATGGGCAACAGAGCGACAGTAACAGCTGAGAGATACGACCGGCCCATGAGCCATGGCGGCGCTGACTTTCTGAAAGAGTTTGGCATCATTGTCGAGATGAATTGGGAGGTCACGGAAACGATTGTGGAAACCATATGAGGCGCCCAAAAGAGGCGGAAGCATGGGCGGAACGGTCATTACCGGTGTTTGGGTGCATTTTTGCTTTAATAATCCTGGAGGGGCTCCAGGTTCGGATACTCGACTCAAGTTCGTCAAGACTTGCTTCCTCAGATATGGCAGCTCATGGAAAGCTGTCGGTCACGGCCGATATCTATAATACATACTCATGGATGCTGCAGAGCTCGGGTCAATGTTTCCTCGACATGCAAGTTCAAGGAGAAAAAGAATCTGCCAGAGCATGAACTGCTTATTAGTCCGTCGGTTCGTGCCGGGGACTTGTTTGCGCAGGGACATCGACCACTTTATGCTCCATCTATTCTCAGGGGGAAAAGTCGTGCCTGTCCTCCCGTAGATTAGTCAAGAATCATTACACGATCTTCGAGCAAGCGTTCTCGGCGTTGTGTTGTACGGTGTAATGAGTCGCCTGCAGCATCCCCACCGAACATTCGCGATGGTGACCCGGAGGGCAGAGGGCCCAGGCGCTAAAGCGCGCCTCCACGATCCACGATGGGGGACTTTGAAGCCGCCAAACTTGCGATTCCGTCCAGTTCCGGACTCTTGTTTGACAACTGTCAGTTGGCCGACGCCCACGCCATAGCCGAGATGACGCCTGGACCGCAGGAAACACGCAAAAAATTCCAGATCATTCAAGAAGATTTCAATATTTCAATAGTGCGAATGACGTCCACGGGTGCGGACGCTGGAAACAGCACCGGAAATAGAGCCGAGCCGAGCCTCTTGAGAAAAGCTCCACTTTACACTAGGTTAGTATGCTGATATAATGCGGGAGGATATTCACCCTTGCTTGCCAATGGTTTTCTACGTAGAATTTGTTATACATCAGGCAAACAGGGGCCGGCCGATTACTCAATCAGGATCAATCGTATATAAGGTCGCGACTGCCGAACTCTAATACTGAAGCCAATCATTCAATACAGCAAAACAATCGCTCAAGTATTCATTTTGAGTTTGATTCTAATACACATCTAATCCAAAAATGTCTTCGGAAGCCATCACCGTCAAGCCCGCTAGCGGCATTCCTTACTTCACTCCCGCTCAGGAGCCTGCCTCAGGCTCTCAGCTCAGCGGCTCGACCAAGCTCTTCACTCCTCTCACGATCCGTGGCACCACCTTCCAGAACCGCCTCTTCCTCCCCCCTCTGTGCCAGTACTCGGGCCAGAATGGCTACGCCACCGACTGGCACCTCACCCACATCGGTGGCATCGTCCAACGCGGCCCCGGCCTGAGCATCATGGAGGCCACCGCCGTGCAACCCGTCGGTCGTATCACCCCCCAGGACCTCGGTCTCTGGGAGGACGGCCAGATCGAGCCCCTCAAGCGCATCACCACCTTTGCCCACGCCCAGAACCAGAAGATCGCCATCCAGCTCGCACACGCTGGCCGCAAGGCATCTTGCGTCGCTCCGTGGTTGAGCGCCAACGCCGTCGCCACCATGGAGGTTGGCGGCTGGCCCGACGAGATTGTCGCTCCCTCGGCCATCGCCCAGGACACCGTCAACCCCGTCCCCAAGGCTCTGACTCTCGAGGACATTGAGAAGCTGAAGCAGGACTGGGTTGAGGCCGCCAAGCGTGCCGTCAAGGCCGGATTCGATGTTATCGAGATCCACTCGGCCCACGGCTACCTGCTCCACTCCTTCCTGAGCCCCGTCAGCAACAAGAGAACCGACAAGTACGGCGGCAGCTTCGAGAACAGAACCCGCCTCGTCACCGAGATCGCCGAAGGCATCCGTGCCGCCATCCCCAAGGAAATGCCCCTGTTTGTCCGCATCAGCGCTACCGACTGGTTCGAGTTCGACCCCAGCTCCAAGGACGAGTTCCCCGAGACCTGGACCGTCGCCCAGTCGGCCGAGCTCTCTTCGATCCTCGCCGACAAGGGTGTCGACCTGATCGACGTCAGCTCCGGCGGTGTCCACGCCAAGTCGGCCACCGCCATCAAGTCCGGTCCGGCCTACCAGGCCCCATTCTCCCGGGACATCAAGAAGATTGTCGGCGACAAGATTCTCGTGTCCGCTGTCGGCGGCATCAAAACCGGTAAACTGGCCGAGGAGGTCCTGCAGTCTGGTGTCGATGTGGTCATGGCCGGCCGATGGATGCAGAAGAACCCTGGCCTGGTCTACCAGTTCGCCGACGAGCTGGAGGTCGACGTTAAGATGGCGCAGCAGATTGGCTGGGGCTTCGGTGGACGTGGAAACAAGGGCGCTCGCAAGAACCGCCTGTAGATGACGATACAAAAGACTTAGAAGAGAGAAAGATCTTGTACATAGAGAGGTACCTTGAGCATTAGCGAGCATAGTGCATAGACTTGTATATAAAAATCCTGCATGTCAAAACATTATGGAACGTGATCGAGAATTCTGTTTTGAGTGAACATGGTTGATATGCCTTCAGTGGCAGTCAAGCAGCTGTCCCTCAGACTGACTCATTCTGATCGAAATTTTAAACGTGAAGCCCCATCAGGGTCAGTAACAGATGCTCTCTGTAAAGTGGTAACATCCTGAGGCCCTCTGTGTGTAGCAATGTGTCGTTGGAAATCCGAGACATATTCTCGCTGGCAAATGAGCCATCCCACATAATGCCGTGATGAAATAGAGATGTAGAATACTAGTGACAAAGGAGCAAGTTGAAAACCTGTGTGTATGAGCGAGTGGATCTCTGACATTCTGTTCATGCATATCCCAGGATACAAGAAACGGCTACCTAAAAACGGATGCCTAATTTCCGTGCTCAGGCCGCACTAGCGACGATGGATCATATCATAGGGCAGACTTCCCGTTTGGATCTCGCCGTGGACTTTCAGCAACCAGCCAGTGTCCAAGCTAATCGTTCACAGATGGGCTCTTGCCATGAGGTCATGCCTATGTCCTGCTGCCTGGGCTGCTCCGGTCCCGACGAGAAGCAATCCACACCACGATCATCGCGGGAGAGGCGCCAGTCGAAGCCATCCCGTGACGCCCAGTCGTTGTAGCGCCCAGCGTCCATGGACCATCAAGGCCATGAGCTAAATGCTAAGCTTATTTTAGGCCTGCCCTGGCCTGGATCCAGGCAGGCCAATGGTGTGCATCAGAAACGGCTAAAAGCTGACTTAGCGACCCCTTCAGGCAGAAGACCAGGCACGAGATAGGCCTAGACTTATACGCTGCGCCGCCTTGGCACATCGCCAGATTTGCGGCGGCGGCAGCCCAGGGGGGCATCTTTTTTTGGGCATGACCGTACGAGATTTGCAGTCTGTTGCCTGGCGCAGAAATCTGCGTTCTTTTAATAAGACATCTTTCAGCCGCTCCATTCCTTTAGATAATAATTCTCCGTTTTCTTGTTGTTCGTCTCGCGTCCGAGCCTGTCACTCGCTATAACCACGTTCTTGACGTGTCTTTCGTTATTTCATATCATTGTTCATACATTTAATTTTGGGTCGGCTTGTATACAGTCCACTAGGTTCAAGTTGACACCTACCTACCGAGCGATTCTCAAACGGGAAAGAAAAACACGGGAGAAGTTACAGAGAAAAGATGTCGGAAACGAGAACCGAAGAGCCTGCGGCGCCCGCAAGGGCAGCCGCTCCTCCACAGTCTATCGCACCAGCGACAGCACCGAATGCTCAGCCGATGCAATATGCGCCTTATCCCTACCCTCAGCCTCGGATCATCCCTTTCAACAAGACTCATCATTGGATGAAGATTGGGCTGACGATTGCCTCGTTGGTCTTTTGTATCGTTCTGCTTGGATTGTCGGTTGCTATCTCCATTGGACCTGGCTACGACGCTTGGAATATCACCATCTACTGGATCGGACCTCTCATTGCTATTGCGGGATGCTGGGATATTGCTGAGCTCATCACGTTGTTTGGTTGTGGCAAGCGACACGGCGGTGAATTCCGCCGCGGCATTCACCCCGGTGCCCACGTCGGCGTGAATCTCATCATCTGGCTGGTGGGCGTCGTGTGCATCTTCCTCTCTGTCGTCGCATACATCACAGCGAGATCTCAGATCCGAAGTTGTCAAGACGAGCAGAATTCGGACTCGAGCTACTACAGCTACTACTACTATTACTGCGATGACGATGAGTACTCCTTGTTGTCTTCGGGTCTTTACCTCCCCGCCATCCAAGCAATAGAGGCCTTCGTTGCGCTCCTGACGTATGTCCTTCCTGCCTCAAACCAACCATTTCATGACAATATGCTAACCGTTCATGCAGTCTGGACCACTTCATCTTCTTCGTCTTGGCCTGTATCGAGACCAACGTGCGAAACAAGTCTCGCTCTGCTGTCATGATGATGCCTCCGCAGATGTACTACAACCCACAAGGTGGCATGGCTCCCTACGGCTACCCAATGATGCCTCCCCAGGCATACATGGCCCATCCCCAACAGCCTGGTCTGATGGAAAAGTCGGCTGCTCCCGCGCCGCCACCTCACGGAGGCCAGCACAACCCGGCAGGCTTTTATGCTCCCGCGGCACCGGCTGCTGGACACGCGGAGCCGTCACCGACACTACCTCCCCGTCATACACCACTGGCAGCTGGAAGCAGTGCGTAATCGACCATTGACGGAGGCATTCCTCGTCAGGTGTCGGATGCACTTGGTTCAAGGACCAGCCATTACGATGTTTGTTATGAATAACTAGAAGGAGATACCACTATTAGCAGACCGATATATCATCACCTAGCATATTAATCTTAATTTAACGAAATGATCCACGTCATATCTCAATTATATTGGTGAAATCATGGACGCTGCACTTTCTGGAAACAGTAGTCATGTGATTTATAGTCCTCCAAGACTGCTTTTGAACATGATTTTCATCTAGAATCTAACAGACCCCGTCCATACCCCTCGCCCCTTTTCAAACTGTTCTGCAAAGCTCAGACATAACAATCACACAATTGTGCCTGATACTTGGGCCGCAGTCTCACTAATAGAAGTTCCAAACTGCTCTTAGGATTTAGTCAAGTCATCCGCAACTGACCGATACCATCGAGTGAGCTTCCGCAGGGTCCAGGAAGGATCAGAATAATTAACCGTCCTGCTTAGGAGTCATGCTGGCTCTGTTGATTAGAGTTGAAGATCCCCCTGAAACTTCACGTTGACAAGATTCAAATTACCATATTGAAATCCCAGATCTAACAAGACCATCATAGATATTTCAGTGTTTCAAGCATGTAAGCTGCATTTGGATCGTTCTATCCATGCGCCCATCACCTGCAGCGGAACGCGAGAGGTGAAGACAACAAGTTCCAAAAACATGGTCCGGAGATAAAGTATTGCATCACAATGACAAGTCATTCTGACGAGGCACCTCTGTTCCTGCTTCAGCAACAATTATTGATGGCGTACGGTGTACGAGCACTTGACCAATGCGGCTATGTGCAGCCAAACTCGAACTCCCACGCTTGGCAAAGCAAATAATACACAAAGTCGGCTGGCAAGAGAGCACTGGGCTGTACGAAGTACGGACTACATAGAAAGCGAATCGCTCAAAAGTAGTTGCGGGAGCACATGCGGCCATCCAACGGCCATGATGATAGTGGCTGTTGGAAAAGACTTTTTGCGAGCGTCCAAGGTCTTTCTTTTACCTTTGGGGGTTGCATTCAACACTTTTTTCGCTGGCTTCGCGAGCAAGGCCTCGAACCTTCCATGGTTGGGGTCTCGTCGAGGGAGGGTTTTGCTTCTTCCGCTGCGCTGGTGTTTTTAATGCAAGAGAATGCGAGAGTGCCTCCCACCTATTACAGTTTGAGAGGAAATTGAGAGAAAAAGAAAAATCTTAAAAAGAAAACGAGAACCACCATCTCCGGGCTCATCTGACGCCGAGATGATTTGATCGATCCATGCAAGTGAGCAAATCGAGTTGTTCAAAGGAATGATATGACGATTCCATTTAATTGCAAGAAGCGGCGGTCAAAGATGGCAGTGTGGCGGTCGGATATTCATATGTGTACCGTCACATGAGTACATGAACATGCGGTTATTTATCCAGAGTATATCAGACCATATACAGCAATTTCTCGATGTTTGGCTGATATAATTAAACGGTGTCGGTTCTACTACTTGTGCTTCTCGTGTCAGACATGACAATACTGCGTACCATGTACGTGCCCCGCGGTCCGTGGCATCACTCCAAAGCAGTACTGTTCCCCACGTAGCATTGGGTTGAGGCCATGGCAGAAAGTGCTTCCGGTCCCTGGCAGAGTGTCGTTCCTTGGCCTTTTTTGCAGCCAGGTTGTGTCAAGGTAAAGTAATTACTGTAGCAGCGGTAACACTGTCAACGTGGCTTGCAGCCACGACTTTTCGTTCTCGGTAAATCGGGATTGGCTCAAAACGTGGCAACGCGAGTGTCTGACCCCCCGAACTTCCAAAATGAGTGGCCGAAAAGCAAATCAGTATAAAGAAAAGAAATGGCCAGCAAAGGCGCAAATCCATGCACGAAGAAGTTTCTGGGTACCCGGAGCTTTTGGGCGCAATGGCAACTTTTCACGATCATTCCAGCGCCTGATACCAGCACGTTGAAATCAAGTCTGGCTTCATTGGAGATTTTGTCGATTGCGACATAGCTCATGAATTATCCCTGGCGGAGGAAGATACCGCATTCGTGCCACTCGGTGAGCTTTAACCGAGCAGGACCACTGCGTTGGGCTCTCACCGAGTGGATGCATTGCACACTGACAAGATATGTATCACTGTCAGCCTATATCAACATGAGTCTGTACGTGCCTTTCTTCCACTGGATATGCCTCGGCCCCAATAATCACTTGCATGTCGACTTCGCAACATTCAAACAACGATAATACAAATGCATACCTAGGTAGCAACAAATTATACGCTATATTACTAAGTTATGGTTCCTCTTTCTCGCATGAATGCTGCTTGCTTTTTCGTGGCAAGAATGAATACAGTCAAATTGTTACACCTTACATACAAATTACATCACTGTTGATGGCAAAAACGGCTCGAGGTGGAAAGTTGGAGGCTTGGATGAGCCAGTTCGGCCTGGAAACTGAAGCCTGCCATGAATACCAAATACTTATGGAGTGGGAGCGGCAAGGCTGGAGGTATCAAGGATTGTGCATATCGAATTCACCAGATGAAAGCTTACCGTACCCTGCAACCATGGTCCTTTCTCATTCACTATTACATCCTCAGCGGCGGCAAAGATCCTTTGCCATACCCGCAGGTTGCGTCCAGTCCCAAGTTACGGTGTGCTCCAGGGACAATCATTATTATCCACAGGTTACCTGCGGACTACATAGCCAATGATCTCTACACGCCAAGTAACGATGATCAAAATGGCAAGGAGTATGAACGAAGCAAAAGGAATTTATACGAGTAAGCTCCCCCTACGCATTGCATATTGATTACACTTCGTGCATCACTATGCATTACAGCTTCTCTGCTGTGCATTCCACAAAGACGCATATCTGAAAGCTAAAAACACGGAATTAATAACACAATCGCTGGGGTGCCGGACAGCTGAACTCTCGACACCTTCTTTGCTCGTAGCATGTCATTGCGACTTTGGTGCCCTGAAGCACGCCAAACCTGATCCTACTCGGACGGTCCGATGCTGTCATTCTTGGAGGTCCGAAGAGATAAGGCAGTGTCCGACCCGAAGGCGGTATGAGGCCCCGGGAAGTGTTCGACAGGAACCGCTGAAGCCAGTACCTGAGAAGCATGCGCCGCAGACAGGTTTTATCAACGAACACAGGGCCATTATGAATGCAGGGTTGGCAACGCTAGTGGTGTGATTCAGCATGGATCTCATGCTGCCTCTTTTTTTCCCTGGCCGTGGAAAAACGCACGTCGGGAAGTTCTTCGAGACTGCATGCTTCTGTACTGCAGCAGCTGTCAGCGAGTTGAGGCTTTTCCCGCAGTCAATCCACGAGGTTGGCACGGGATGAGGAATGGGGGAGCTTGGCTGGAAAGAGAGGTGATCATCTCGAGCCGGGTCTCCTACTGGCCTGCGGCATGCCAGACACCCATGCAGCTTGGAGGGGTTGCTTCAAACCGATGCTGCACAAGTTCACGTGTCAATAAGCAGCCGTTGTGCACTAGGCGCGCGCAAGGGATCAAATGTCTTGATCGTACTTTGAGACTTTGAGACCTCGCTGAGAATATGACCGAGTCGAAACTGGTGTCTGGAACGCACACACGACTTTCAAGAATACGTTGCTGTAGACCGCACACCGGAGAACGTGTAGAGAGCAGTCAAAGTACCAAAGCGATTCCTACGGACTGGCAATATCCAGTATGCACAGCCGTTGTGACGAAGGGTATCATAATGCCGCCTCCCCCTGGCACATCGGATGCAACCTTGTCAATCATGGTCAGGGCTCTACCTGCCTGGTGTTATGCCCACGGCGCAACGCCCAGCTGCATAGTACAACACCATGATATGTCGAGAGGATGAGCATAAAAGCAAAATAAGGCCGTTGTGCCGACGGCTACCTGCCTTGCCTACCATCTAGGGTCGGCATGTGTAAAAGGTAGTCGTCCCGGAACCGTGACATCTGGACCATGCCATGAGGACTCACGAGGCCAGCTCACAGAGCTCCAAGACGACGTGGCGGCGGCTTTCTTTTATGAAGCGTTGGGAATGCGCCAAGTAGAGCCAAAGCAAAAAAGTTGATTGCTTCAGGAGAATGTTACAAGTCAGATTAAAGAATGATAGCCGAATCATTCTGGAGATAAGATCTCAGCTCTACCAAGTACATGTAAAGGGATGGTCGCAGTCAATATTCACCCCTCCATCTCACCATTCACACAAGCCAATCAGTCATGAGAAGACCCCTCCTGCTCCGGGGTAATACCCTCAGGGCATTCTTAGTCGTTCGTCTGGCTGCACCCAGCCTAGCGAGTACGGGCCGCCGACACGATGGATTGGGATACATGTAGGAAGAAAGCTGTTTGCACGTCTTCCGTGTGGCAGCGCCCAGCGGAGAGCATTAATTCCCGGTACTAGTATTTTATGATATCTCTCTCTGTGGCTACCTGGCCGCGCGAAGAGGTGTAGTAGATAGCTGGAGATGTTTCCCTTTGATGTCCAAAAATTCCAATTCCCAATTGCGCCTCCCCCGAGCCTGTGTATGAACGCCACTGAATAAAACAACCACAGTCCCAAAAGTGCCGTGTGACCGTAAAGACCCTCCCAATTCGCCGAGCTATGCGAGAAGAAAAGTCAAAAGCCAGCCAGCCCAAAGGTTTGCACCTCAATATGTAATCTACTTTTTGTTTTGCGCTTTTTTTCCCAACTTCATGACGAGCGTTTCAAGGCAGCAGTGATGCTTGGCCAAGAACAATTTTTTTTGAGAGCGATCTCTCAAAGAGGCGTCGGACGTCACGGAAACATGTTCTCATAGCACGGGCACCAGCCTGTGTCTTAGACGTAGGTCCGTCGGTTGCTTCGCCGGATCATCCATTCCCATGCTGGAGGTGAGTATGGTCGACAATCGCCTACAGATGGATCGTTAGTGAACTGTTTTGCAAAGAGAAAGGGTCATGGCTGATCGGTGACGAACAAGTGCAAGAAGTCTTGGACTCTTGCAACAGGTGAAGTCGAGGTTGGTAAGCATCATCCACACCAAGTGGCCCGTTCGGGCAATAGAATACGATGCTCGACAGGCCAAAAACAAGAGAATCAATGGCAACAAGGTATCGCTTATACATACTGCAAACTTCATCGGACCTGCCAAAGAACTTTGATTAGCCATGCGTCTCTCACAGCTGGTGTGTGTCAGGAGGCTTACCTATACTCGGCGGTCGTCACATTCGGCGAGCATACTTTGTGCGTCCGCTCATAGCTTGAGCACCACCTAAGAACACGAAAACGGAAATGATCGCAGCAGTATTGCACCTAGAGCCGTGGGAATAGAATCTGTCAGCCACGCTGCCGATGATAATAATAATACTGGCCATGCTCGTAGCAAGGCGGTCGTAACAGGTGTTGGCATACTTGAGTGTAATCGCACATGTTCGGCGTCGCGATACTGATGGAGATGTATTTATGGCAACGCCGCGACTTTTCTGTGTAAGTCGGACCCGCTACCTAGGATCTCTGGCTTTGCTGTGCCAGATCTATCTGCCGTGAGAAAAAAATTGTGTATACGGCGGCAGCTGGGAGCTCTATGTCGAAAGCGTGGGAGCAGTCCTCTTTCTCGGATTAGATCAGGCTGACAAGTTGAAGGTATTAAAGCCGTAGCTGTGCATTAGAACGTCGAAGCAGGGTAAACACGGTCAAGACCAGATGGGAGAGCAAAGGTATTTAAAAAGGATGCACAAAAAAAGTGACTTGAGCGCGTGGGGAGGTTATGGGAGACCAGGGCCGGGATCTTTCTTGAGAACCGGGGGTGGCTTTTCTTTCTTTTCGTGCTCTTTTTCTTCGCTTTCTTTTTCTTTTATTTTTCCACGCGCTCTTCTCTCGCTGGGGGGGTGGTTTTTTTTCCTGGCGGGGGGGGACTGACTGGACTTTGTGCATTTTTTGAATGCCCATCCGGTACTTGTAGGCCGCAGAGTTTTAGTGCACTCCGCTAAGACTCCTGTCCCTGGTCGGTCAACGTACTTGTACGTACAATCCTAGCGCCTGTATCCACTGGAAACCTTCGAAGAATTCTTCTCTGGAAACCCATCCATCATCCCTGCAACACGTCGCCTGCGCGCGAGAGACGGAATAAGCATTCACGCTTGGCCCCCTGGCTACATGCTTGGATACAAGGGAAGCAGGTATCGAGAACGCGAGAGACCTTTGGGCTAATGCTTTTACGGCGGTATGACCAACTTGAACGTGGCCATGAGATAGATGCTGCTCTCGATAAGTTCCGAGCCACTGCACGGGAGTATGCGGGTTGCCCTGCCTCACACCTTCGAAATCTCGCCGCCTACTTCTTGTTGTGGTGAACGTATCAACACAGCTACAACATCATCTTGGGTACCTATTTCGTACTTGGTAGACCACTTCCCCAAGGCTCGGGCCTGAAAAAAAGGTATCCAGCGCAGCGATGATGTCAATGGTGATGAGATGTACACGTTATTACCACTAACTGTTATGGAAAGCAAATTGGCTGACGCACCTGTACATAGGTACCCAGTAGTGTAGATGGTTATTTATGGTGGTGGACATCGGTTCCAAAAGTCTGTTTCTCGAATTCTCGCGTCGCGGCCGGCATGCTCTCAGTGCTCACTGGACCCTGGCTGCCTCAAAGCACGTACGAGTTACCTACGACGTGTATCTCCGGATTTCACAGAGTAGTACGACGCGGTAATTGGTTTTCAGGGTCCCCGCCGCCTGGACATGACAAGCAAGTATCGACTGTTCCCTCCACTGATCGGAACACAAATGTTTCACCCAGTTGTGCGATTTTCCCAGGAGAGACGAGATCGAACAAGGTCTATCCCGTCAGGACGAAAGGACATGATCTGCCTGGTTCGCTAGAAGCAGCACTTTCATTCGACGGTCCGCGCCGGTCTGGCCCTGGTAATATCCGTACCTAGGCAGGCGGTGGGACTGGAGACCGACCTGCTCGGCTCTCCCACGGTTATGTGGAGAGCTTTTAGTCGCTGCCGCTGATTTACACTTCAAGCTCTTGTTCCTGTCTGTTGGTGACCTTGATGTCCGCGTAGCAAAGTCTTTTTTTTGACCGACAACGGTCGATGGACCTTCCCAAGGTTACAGTGTAGCATTGTGGTGTACAACATGCCAGTCTAGGCTCTACATGCATCTGCAAAGTCAGCTTCAGATGCCCAAGACTACTACTATCTCGAGTTACGGATAGAGCACAAGCGGTAACAGGTGTTTCTGCATGCAAGTGTGAAGCAGAACGGAATGATCGACCCAAAGAGAAGACACCACATAACCACTGCCTTTCCTATCTCTGGTTATCAGTTGCGCTTTGCGCCAGAATTAGATCCGCCACGTTCTCTTGACAGAAAATCATGGTCGTCTCACGAAGGCTTTTAGCCAGGTAGAGATAACATCATTCGTAATTCGTGTAGATACGTGTTGCACGCTGCGAGCTCGGCGAGGTCTCATGGAGTGGCGGCTCACATGGCAGCATCTGGCCACGGCACGTTTCTCGCCTTCGTTGAATTTGCCGTGCGCGCGCTGCGTGGGTAAGAAATGTGGCCGAGATGGTGTCACCATATATGAAAGTAAAAAGGCCCAAGTTGCCATGGGCGGTCTGCATTACGTCTTGCATTTGCTGGGCAGCGAGCCGAGCTCAGAAGCAGGGCAGCGCTCGCTCGCTCGCTCACCTGGGAGCCCATCACTAAACTGCTACACACGAAGCTGGGGGTGTGTGGAGGCACAGATACGGTCAGTGACACAATCCTCTTTAGCTTCCAATGGCGCTGGCAGGCCGCCCTCCCGTTACCAGGCGCAGAGTTCGTCCACCAACACAAAGTCGACCTGGGAAGAGCAGAAGAAATAGACCGATACCCGACACAACACGTGGGCATCCATGACCTTCATGCAATCAGCAAGGGTTGGGAGAGTGTCCACAAGCGGGGCTTCTTCCAGAAAAGCTCTTCGGTGTTCCCTAAGGTAAGTACCTATCTACACTACATACTACGGAGGTAAAGGCTAACATGGGGGTCATTTCTGTGCTTCTTGCGTCAGTCAGGCCTCGCTCGCAACCGGGCACCAGCCTCCAATGCAAATCACCGAAAATCTTGTCTCGCTTACTGGGAATTGGGCACTTGGCACTTTGTTGTTTAAGCCCACTCCTTGCAGTTCTGTACAAGATGTCGAGTGTATCCAACCGTCGCCCTTTGTAATGGCCGGTGTCGAGACGCTGGACTGTACAACCGCACCCGATTCATCCGTGAATAATGATAGAAAAGGTACACGAGCGAGGACGGTGGGGTTTGAAAGAAAGGGGGTGACAGAGGCTAGAGCCCACGATGCCAAGACTTCAAAAGACATTGTCCACCCTTTACGACCTCCGGTTCGCTTTCTAACAGACTGCAATCTTGAACTCATGACAGGTGCGAGGAGGGTTTTCAGCACGTCATGAGTCATATGGCAATATCGGCTGTCTGGTCTTGTTAGTCGATATGATAGTTTCTTTCTCCTGTTGGATCCCACATCTATAACCAGAAGCTCGAGGTATCCTAATGAGAAGATGTGGAAGGAAAGAAAATAGATTAGCGGACACAGGAAAACGTGCTTGACTAGCGGACAGGCTCAATCCGTTGTCTCGGGTCTGCTAGTCTCGTTAGAGCGCTGGTCCATCGGCGCTTTCTCATTTGACAGATGCTCGGGATTCGAAAGCCCCTGGACCGCCCCGTTAGCGCTCGCCTACCCTGACACTTTACGGGATACTACATGTATCAATCTACGGATTGCCTATCTGACACATGATGGTTTCTGCTTTGTGACTCTGGTGACTTCTCCATTATAACGCCATGCCCTTTCCTATGGTAGACTGCAGGTTACCGATGCATGGCCCACGATCATTGACAGAGAGCTCCCTCCTCATCCCGAATGCTCCGTGTCTTGTATCAGCATTCTGCAGAACGGCCAACGTAAGCGAGGGCAGACGGGTTGCAATACAACGCCTAAACAGAAAACCCTAAATCCCCAAGGGTCTGCTCAAGGACCTGCGTGTTCTATTCCTCGGCACTACGATGCACGTAAAGAGACCATGTGGATTGTTCATGCATATACCAGATGCTGCCCTGCTCACTTGGGCAGCCTGTAAGCTAAAGTGCAAAGTTGGCGGTTACAAGGTCTAATTCTAATGTCTATACCTCTCGCTGCAGTGCTACAACAAATACGAAGTACCCAGACAGCAGCCAGGTCAACTTGGCAGCCAACTGTAGGCTAATGGACGCCATGTTGCGTCCTCGCTTGTATACATGCCTGATCGTCATTGATCGGTGCTTCGCCATACGTCCGGTGTAGACCAATAGTAAACCAGTAGACAGACATCGATCAGGGAGACAAACGTCGACAGTCTGACATATACCTATTTTGGTCATCATGATGATGTTGTACAGATATAAGAAAGATAGGGCGACGATTGATAAACTCTGCTTGGCAACAAGTGGACCTGGGGCGGAAACATTCTCGAAGCCATGGCCATGACTCGCCATGGCGTTGCGTAAATCCTGGATCTTGGATGTATCGTACTATGACAATCCCTTCTACTACACTGCGGAGTACCGCTACTACTGCTGCTACGCTACTACACCGAGTCCGCCGGCCTGCAGACCATGGCAGTACTCGACGACTCTACGCGTTGGTTTCTCGGGCACCTGCTCACCGGTCGAGAATAGCCAATGTAACTGGTTACCTAATTTGGCAATCGCGCGGTCTTGGCCGCTTCCTCCTGGCCGACCTCTCACCAATCATTGAACCAATGCACGCTGCGGCTCGTCCCTCGCACCTGGCAGTGGGCACCTCGCTCGCGAGTTTTTTTTTACCACAATGCTATGCAATTGCTGATCATGTCATAGCGGCAAGACTAGAGGCGATGGATTCGTGGTTTCATGAGAAGGGATGCTTCTGGTTGGTTTTCTCAACGCAAATGAATAAAGTCGCCCTTCCAGGTTTCTTCCAGGTTACCGGGGTTTCCTGCCCCTGGTCGATTCGTGCAGTTGTGTGACACGTTTTCCAGGAGAATACCACCCCGGGTTTGGTGCTCTGCAACCAGTAACAGCGGGCCTACGACCAACAAGTTTACTGCGGCGCTCTTCACTGCCGCACCCCCATGCCTGTCGACCTGCCAGACCTGCTTGCCTATGACTTATGATCCATTGCACGGTGGTCGAACGTCAAGGGGTCAAGCATTGTCGAAACCCACGAGCTCCCCCACTGCTAAACGTATTCAATGGCAATGCATTGATCGACACCTGGGCATGGACGCTGGTCCGGACATGCCCGCAATACGGAATATTCTTTGGATTCCTTGACAAGCGGAGACTCTTGGGCGGCAACCCGCATGAGAGTAAGTCATATGACCAAATGGCAAACAGTCATGGCGCTCAACTCGAGCTCAGGCTCAGGGCGGTGTCGATAGCGGTCCCAGTATTCCAGGCGATCTTGTTGATCGAATGATCCACGGGCAAGATTCGACTTCCGAGGGTTGCGAATGTCGCGTGCGGCCCCTGTCGTTCTACGACATACTCCGTACCTACCTGCACTCAAAGACAAACGCGCTGCAGAGAGAGCCAACAGCAAGTCGGCGTTGGCAGTACGTACGATCAGGAATGCCATCGCTCGAACTCCCAGGGTCGTGCCTGGCACGGATGATCACAACGTCGCATCGGCGGATCCTTCGTTTGTCCCTGAACGGCGGGGTCACCGACGGCCCCCAGTAGGTTCTTTCTGTCAGTCCGTGTAGTGTGCGCGCTACAGAACAGACTATCGTTTCCACTCAGGCACCACAATCTTGCCACGAGGCATCCATGATCTAGCATCATCGAGTAACGTCTACCTAGTGACCACTACCTCTTGATGGCATATTTGATTGCTTACTGATGGAGACCAGAGAAGTGAATATGTAAGAGCAAGGACGATGAAAAAGTCTTCAATATGGGTCCAATAACAACTCAATTATTTATAGGACAGCAAAGTCTCATTTCAAGAGCGTCCGCGTTTTCCGATCTCTTCTCCAAATAATCACAGGTTGACTTGGTTTCAATATTATGTCACGGGATCGATACTATTGATGATGATATTAGGAGCAGGCACTTCGGCGATCGGGGACTCACTCATTAGCCACGGCGAAAGACTTTCCCGCAATACGCCAAGACGATATTCAGAAACGTTACGTCGTTGATCCTTAGAAGCTTGTCTTGACAATTCTACGAGCCAATTGTTCATTTCCTGGAACAGGAAAAGACTGGCCGTTCTAAGTGCCACATGCTTGTAGCTACACTGACGTGATAATATGTCACAAGAATCAAGTAACATTGAAATAGTTGTTCATGTCACTGTTTGTATGCAGCACATGGAGCAACACTGATCAAGTCGGGCTGAAATTCACTTTTCATACATGTCGAGTCTCGAGGCTGTGCTACAATTCTTCGATAACAATATGAAGGCCTCAAAACATGATTTAGTAATCGTTAATGATGTTCTGCAGCTGAACACTTCCACATCTTTGATTCGCCAAGATTCGAGGCGCAAACATCGTTTGTACAGATCGGATATCATAGATCGTACCCTTCCAAAAGGGAGTAGATCACCACTCGAGATCCACCACCTCAGAAGCAGGCATGGCTGAGCATGTCAGGACGGTCCCGTCCATCTGGATACCCCCGTTGACAGACCCGCAGGTGATCCGGCCGGCGCAGCTGCCGCAAGCCCCAACCCGGCAACCGTAGTCTGGCTTCAGTCCTATCGACTCTGCCAGCTCGAGTATAGACTGCGGCTCCTCTTGATTCCAGGTCGCCGACAGACCAGACTTGGTGAAGCGCACCCTGGCCGTCTTGAGCTCACCCGCAACGGCGCCAGCCTGGGAGAACGACTCGCTCTTGACCATCGGAGGGGGGATCCCGACGTCCTGGAGGCATGCCTTTATCGATTCCTCGAATGCCGCTGGTCCACATATATGGTAGGTCGACATCTTTGCGTCTAGAGTCAATACTTTATCGCTAAGCGGGGCCCATCGATAGGAAGCACCCAGGATCTTTGCCAGAATGGTAGGAGATGGCCGCCCAGTGTAGTCATAGTCGGAACCTTGCTTGTCGGTTTCCAGGGGACCCGTGAAAAACAAGTGTCTTTTGAAGCGATCGTCCAACTTTGCCAGTTCATCTTGGAAGCAAAAAGTACTGCTGTTTCGTGTAACATGGAGCCAGAGGGCTGGCGTTCCGTTGTACTTGGGATGAATGGAATGTGCCTTCATCATTGCCAGCATCGGTGTGATGCCGATTCCAGCAGAAATGTACACCTGCCGGAACGGGATCTGTTGGGTCCAATCCGGGAAGAACCGCCCGGCAGGAGATCGTGAAGACAAGATGGTGCCAACCTTGCAGGACTCATGCATCCATGCAGATGCATCGTTGGCTTTCTTGATGCTGATTCTATAGTATGGCGGCCCATCACGCGTGGGATAATCTGAGATGGTCCAGTTGCGTACCTTTTGACTCGGAAGTGCAACTGATAGAAACTGACCGGGCAGGTAGTTGGCCAGTGGTGCCTCGTCCACGGATTTCAGATAAAACGATCTCACGCCGGCCCTGTCTTCCTCCGCTCGAAAGACCTCGAGGTCTCGCCAACCCTTCCAAGCGGCCTTTCCAGCATTGATTTGATCCTCCTGTGATATCTGCTTCTTTACCATGAAGATCTTGTTCATTCGAAGTAGCAGTTGATGATTTGCCAGTATGTTCAGCGTGTCCTTTGTTTTCAGAGATGTATCAAAGGCAACCTGGGTAACAGCCGCTACATTCATGGAATCATTTGAGGGTATTTCCAGAAAGCCATGATCACCGGGGTGAATTCTACCACCTTCTATCACCCGTAGGTAGACACCCACGCGGCCGGTGTCTGCCAGTGGCTTCAACCACTGATCTTTCTGGCCACATCTCCAAGCGAGCTTTGCGCATGGGATACGCGAGCCGCAGACCTCGAGTCTCACGGTTTGTCCGATCTTCCAAACATCTCCTAGATGGATTTCACTCTCGAGAAATATCTCGTTTTTGCACTTGAGTGTGATGTTCTCTCCCCAGTGACACCTGAGAAGAAGTCAAATGATGAAGAATTTCTGAAGCACGTCGGCAGATACGTACCAGTCCCATGACGATCTATCAACACCAAGCTCAGAGCACCAATAGTCGTAATTCTCGGCAAAGAAGACGTAGACGGGCCCATCGTGAGCTGCTGTTTCATTGCCCACAACACCATTCTCATCAATCTCGATAAAATCCTCGTTCGAAGTCAATGGCTCGTGAATGATCGAAGAAGCAATCTTCATTCCATGCAACTCATATTCCTTTGGCATGGAGCGACTGACGGCAAGGACCTCCATGATAGGAGAACTCTAGGTGGCCGAGGTATTCAAAAACCAATGAGGCAGAATAGTGCGTCACTTGAAGAAAGAGGGAAAATGAGTCTTCTGTCGCACTTCTCCTTTCACACTCTATTCCTACTTTCCCTATATCTTCTTATAAGTGCCATATTATCTCCGGGCTTCGGACTCGGGGCCGGAGACGAGACCCGGACTCGGCGATTTACTAGGTCGTTTTTAGTGGCGACCTGAACGGCGGACCGGAGGTAGGTAGTAGAAAGGCGGGATCAGCTTACACTGATTTGGAGTCAACTGTCAGACAATTACGATTAATTGGCATTCCGAAAGCAGGCCCGTGAAACCTTATGCCAACACTGGAGAAATCACAGGTTTCTGCGAGCAGGAGGCAGTTCACTCATCACCGTATCCGACAAGAGTTCTGCATGTCTGTTTTGAATCTACCTTCGAGTGCCTCTCGCAGAAAATATCGAATAGAAGTCCCGCTGTACCGCGACAGAATACAAATATGTCATCGGACTGAAATTTGCACATGTGTACCCATATCAGAAAGGCTGGACCTGACCGCTGCTGTGAATCACTTTCCCAACATCAGCATCTCTCGTACCCTCTACCACATCCTTGATAAAGATTCCACCGACACTTGGGTGACCAGCACCTCTTGCCTTGAGCAGTTCGGGCTCGTTGCCTAGACCCGTCGCCAGGAAACCGGGTGAGATACACCACGTCTTGACGCCGTCCTCTGCCAATCTCCACGCCCAGTTGACCATCATCATATTCAACGCCGTCTTGCTGGACCGGTATGCCATGGTGTCAAAGTCGATATCCTTGGGCCATCCAGCTGCTGGCGGAGTCGGGTTAGGATAGAACTTGGCACTCGTTTGCTGCAGGCTGGATAGACCACTGGTGATGAACAAGAGTCGAGGGTCCGACGACTTGAGGAGCAGCGGCATGAACACGTGAGTCATGATATGAGTCCCCGATACATTGACGTCGTAAGCTTTGTTCCATGCCTCTCGCAACGTGATAGCTCCCTTCTTCTGCTCCCAATCGTACGAGCCACCTTGAGATCCATTAATAAGAAGCCTATATTATAGTCAAGGCGGCACCTACCGGCATTATTGATGAGTGCATCTATGTGACCATGAGAGGCCTGGACCTGGGCAAATGCTTTTTCAATGGATTGGTCTTCAGCGATGTCGACCTGCACGACATCCACCGTACTCGGAGAGCCCGGAACCTCTGATTTCAATTGTTCGATTGCCGCATTGGCCTTCTCAATGGACCGGCTGCCCATCAAGATGTGATAGGATCTGTCCGACTGGAGAAACGCTTTCACAGCCTCGTAACCGATGCCCGCGTTGCCACCGGTGATGAGGACGATTCGTCGGTCTCCCATAGTTGCAATTGGAAGATAATGTCAAGTCTTTTGTCTAAATTTCCTGAACTGCGCGAGAGAGCAAAAGAGGTACAAGATGAGTGATGGACTGGATATATTGATCTAGACAGTGTTTTGTTCGGATGCTTTTCGCTTGATTGATGTCATCTATGCGAATGCGAAAGCTCTCCTCACGAGGTATATTTGCCTAGGTATCTAACGGATAATTGCTCCCGACGTGCCTCAGAGTCCAGCATTGGTGGGTCACCATGCAAATGGGGAATCGCGTGCTCCCTACCAGCTTTGCAAGGTAGCGATCCTTCATCGCACCGAGAGTAGGTATTCCTGATGTGAACAACGATTCCAGTCTCACGGTCCAAACCGGACGATTTGATGAAGACCGACAAACGAAACATTGAATGCAGTGATATTCTGCTGATGTGAAACAGCGAGATCGAACATTCCCTTCCATTTGGCGAACAAGGGGAATAAGCTTTCTGCCTATATTGGACCACTCCTGGCTCGCCTGCGCGTGGCCATGACTTACAGAACAACAGCCAAGCTGCATCAAGGTCGTTTTTTTCCATGCTGGTCTCACGCTGTCGGAGTGGCCGGCTTGCCAGATCGACGGGCATCTCTCTCCAACCCCAGTCTCCCAGCTCACCTACGCAGGCCCCCGGACAGACGCAAATGGTTGTACGTATTCGCGACCTCTGGCAATCATGCAGCTTCAGCATCCCTCTTCTCTCCAAGATATGCGTCCTGCCTATGTCAATCGACTCCCACCTTCCGTGCAAGCCAAATCGTTCGACTCGTAGCGCGCCACGCAAACGCAATGATCCTTGAATGTGCCAGATGTAGCAACCAAGATAGGTCCATCAACCGATGAAGGGACCTGACTCTTCAACGATACAGAGCACATATATTGTGCATATGTACCACCCAAGACCAATGATCTTCCTTGTCGCCTTGGAGTCGAAATGGGACGTATGCTCATGGGACGACAGGACGATTCGCAATTCTTTCGCAGCGGCTGAACGTACAAATCCGATTGGAGAATTTTCCCCTATCTGGCATTTGCTTCTCCCACACTGCCGGGATGTGTGAGAGACAGAGTCGGCAGCTGCGCATATCGACTGCTCCGACCTCCGCGACGGAACTCTGCGGCTTGGCCGATTCGATGGATCAGAAGCCCATTCCTCAGACAGCTGTGTTGTATGTCCAACGACCGGCTCACTCGCCCATCTCGTTTCGATTGCGTTGCAAGTCCGTATATCTCTCATCGAGCCGCGTGAGGCCTTCGTTCCCTGTGATATGCAGATCAGTGAAGTAGCTACTCGCGCTCAAGACTACATCTGACTCTGCAGTCGTGATCGTCTGTCGTGAGATCTAGTCGTTTAGATGACCTCGTGCCGAGGGCGCGTCTCCCATAAGCGCAAGCGCATCTTTCCCACCCCAAGGATTTGGCCTTCCTAGCGTACTCCGGCTCGGGGTTTGAACGCTTTCTGCAAGTTGCCAAAGTAGCGCGCTCGTTGTACCACTTCCAGTAGCCCGAGAAAAAGACAGAACCGAGCCTTTGTGGGAGAGGCTGGAGAACGAAGAGAGACCCTTTTCCAAGTGGAACACCGAAGCAAGGGTGCATGCTGGTCTCCGTGAAGGCCAAGGAGAATAAAAATGGGCGCACTTCGGCGTCGACGATGGCCCCCTTGCAGTCTCGTTTTTGGTTGCATCGGTTGCATCGATTCATCGGTCACGAAAACCCTCGATCATTCACGCGGGACATCCAGGACCGTATGTTTTCGTGCCGTTGGCCCAATCAGTCAATCGATGAATAGCCTTTGGACCGAGCCAGATCGTGGAAAACTTGTTTTCGAACACCGTCCAGTACCTTTGCTGGACCTTTTCAGTTCGACAGGTTGATCAAGCTTTCGTCTTGCCACGTGAGGCCGGGATGTTGAAAGGCCTGGCTGCAGCCACGCCGCAGGGACCAACGACGATGACCACGACCGAGTCAACATGCACATGGTTGTCTGTAAATATCATGGCATTTTTTCTTTCCTTTTCGCCACTGCCTCAGGGGCATCGCCACGTGTGCTGGGGACAGCTGAGAGTTAGGGGCCAATCGAGGTGCCATCCTTAAAGCTGAAAGCGTTAGCGCAGCATCGTTTCTGCTGACGAGATGCTTTGCCTAGCAATCTAGGTCTGCAACTTGTGGCTACGTTGATCAGCCTTGTGTCGGTGAAGAGGTCCAGAAGGATGGTTCCCGAGAAAATCGACTGACAGATGCATGTATACTGCGAAACGACCCTTTTGGCGCCCGCGGCAGACTGGATATACTACCTCGGGACGTAGGTACCTCGTGCTTTTATATGACATTCCAAAATGCCAACCGAGTTCTTGGAATCAGGCCAAAGAGCTCGAGTGGAGCTGTCCCCCATCACGCAACCGCGCTGTCGCGCAACGGGGCGCTCGAGATGACTCCACTGAAACCGGGCTGAGCGCCGACAAATTACTGAATTTGGCGGCGAGTCAGGATCTCCATTAAGGTATCCTTCTAGCGACCGTTGAGCCAACCACGGTCGGCCGCGTCCCGACAGCTTGGGCAGTCCATGGGGACTCGACTGCGCAGCTTGACTCGTGACCCGCGCAACGTCTACGTTTTGAATACCCAAGCGAGTCGCGCGTAGTAATTACGCGCATCCACGATCCACGGGTTGCGTGTGCCATCTGAATATGGGCTGAATCGTGACCGACATTTTTGAATAATTTTTTTTTTTCTCTTCCCGGTCTGCAGACTGTTCTCATGGGGTCGTATTTCACCCCTAGAAAGCTGTGCGTTTGTCTCTGGCGAGTCGGTGTTGGAAAAGATGTCCTGTGGGAGGGTTAATGTAGTCCAAAGAACTCCATCGTGGGCCGAACCGGCACTTCTCCGCTCCGCATCATGTCTACAGATATGAAGTCGTCGCTTCATCGTTTCCGTGTGACGAGCCGGTCGTCTCCATCGTCCCAGAGCGATCCCTCCTCAATGTCCGACCGGCCGTCGTCCGAAGGTGGATCTGAGAAGCCACTGCACCTTTCTTCCGCAGCCAAGCCGAGCCACATACCGGCATGCGACAGGTAAGCAATACTACTACTTGGCTTAGGCATCTTGCGATCTCCTCACCGGTACTTGGCATCGGCAGTTGACCCTCCGCACAGGTGTCGAAACTTCAAGAAGAAGTGTAGTCGGACGTTCCCCGTCTGTTCGCTCTGCGCCAGTGCCGGAACCAAGTGTTCCTTTTCCACGCCGGCGTCATCTTCCGACGCCCAAACCCACCACTTGAGGGCGCGCGTCGAGTGGCTCACGGGGTATTTCAACCAAGCACTTCCGCTCGGGGCGCCTGCCATCGAGACGATTGAGACGGGTTCAGACTTGACGGAACTGGTGCAATGGATCTCGACAAATGCGGCATTGTCCCAGGGACATTCACCCGGCTCAGGAATATCTGGTTCTCAGAATGTTCTGCTCCAGGGCAACCAGCTGATGGTCGATCATCGTAATCTCGAGCCGGGAATCGATGGACAACCCAGGAGACACTCTTCCGTGCACCAGCCTGTCATTCACCAGTCTTCAGAGGTGTTTGGCAGACCATCACATTCGACAGCAGACGGTGGGCACGTCATAAATCAAAGACTGCCGCCAAATGCAGCGGCTCGGAGGTTCGTCGATGCTTACTTTCGCAACGTCAACCGGGCGTATCCCTTTGTCGACAGGAACAAGGTCCTCAATAACCTGGAAACGCTGGGCGATTTCCCCAAGCGCAATCAAGATGCCGACTCGACCTTGTTATATTTGATCATGGCCATTGGGTGCACCACGCTGCAGCGCGCGGGCCAGATCCCAGCAGATACAACTTCCAAGTTCGAGGTAGGTTACGCGGACATCATCCAAGAGTGTTTAACTCGAGAGGGCGTAGAGTCGATCCAGATACTTGTTCTCCTCGCTCTCTACTCGCTCTTCGATCCAACAGCTCCATCAGCGTGGTCAATGGTGAGTATAGCGGCACGACAGGCCATGCTTCTCGGCCTCACGCGCCGGACACCAGAGGGACGGTCCATATCCCCCACCGAGATAGAATTGCGGCATCGTCTTCTGTGGTCCGTATACGTCTTGGATAGAATGATGGCGACGTCTCTCGGGCTTCCCGCCGCTCTGACGGATGAAAACCTGGACGTCCCCCTTCCAGGGTTGACGATTGACGAGTTTGCATCTCCCGAACGATCACAATTCGCTAGCATCCTTCAGACTAGTCGCCACGTCATCGTGCTGCGCCAAATCGAGGGCCGAATCTTGGATCAGATCCATTTGCTCAAACAATCCAAGATCAGCACTCTGAGCCATGCAGACAGGCGATCAATCGTGCAGGATATGCGAGCAGAGATCGAAAACTGGTACAGCAATGGGTGTCTGGTCTCGCCGTTGGAGCCAGACAACGTGCCGATACATAACTCCATTACCTGGCTGAGTGCGAGATACTACTATCTACTCGTTCTTCTCTATTATCCGTCGCACTTCAACTCGGCGGGTTCCGTGGTCTCCAAACCCGAAGTGCTGCGGTTTGCGCAGAAACACGTCCAGTCGACATCGGTGCTCTTCCAGCAGCGACAGCTGCCTCTGAACAGAGTCACACTATTCCGGACGTTCCCGGTCGGATTGGTGCTCATCCACGGCTTTGTTTCATGCGCAGCCGAGTGTGTCCCTTACCCAGCACGGGAAGAAGTGACGATGATGATCAACATCCTCGAGGCCTTTCCAGACGGATGGACACATGCGCGCCAAGCGTCCCAAATACTGCGTCAGTTCATGGTCATTGTCAACAGCGGGCCAGGAGATTATCTGCAATTCCCGAACAACGCATTTGTCGGCGGTCAGATGAGCAATTCCAGAGAATCCGCCTTGAGCAGCATGGTCAGACCGATGATGACGAGCTTCACCGAGCTGATGCAGGAAGCTCTCGGGCGTATTACGTGCTACTCGATGCTGGAGGTCACAGAAGAGCGGCCCAGTGGGAGGATGGGATCCTTTGCCTCGCATTCCAGTGCCAACGGAACTGGTCGGGGGTCGATGGCAAGCGTGTCAGCAGGAGTGCCTGGGGCGGACGGATCCGAGATGGATTACGGATGGTCTGCAGAACCAATAGACGTAGATTTTCTCTAAATCATGAATAGACCAATTTCGAGAGTTGATGCTTCCAGCCGATTACCTGACTTGTGTTTAGTAGGGAGATACCTAGACACCATCTAGTTCTACTACCAGTTGACTTCTTTCCACACCACACACCATGACGATTGGTGATTGACGTTATGTCCATGCCGCTATCAGTAAAGCTTTAACCTAGGTTAATTGGTCGGACTGCATTTGCATACTCTCGATACCTTCCTCAAAGAATGATGTTGGATGTCATATGCAGAGAGCAAAAGGTGCGTTTGAAGACAAACAAAAAATCCATTCCAATTGCCAACTCTCAAAAGACGCGGAGCACTTTGATGCGTACCTTATTAATCGTGATGGTAAGGTCGTTCCACAAGGCAATGCGACCCTCTAATTTCAGTGGTGCTTTAGCGGGGTCCCAGGCCAGAGCAGTGCTGCACAAAAAAATTCCTCCGGTGAGCACTCCCTGCACCGATCCCCCAGCCAAGCTGCACAGCCCAGGAAACCAGGACCTGAACGGCAAACCCAACTTGATATTCTCAAGCATCAGACCACCGAAGGGACAAGGCGCGAACATACACTTAGTACGACTTGCGCTGGCGCGTCGCTTGGGACCATCGCCCACAATCTGTAGCATCATTGTTTGGTGCGAGGCTGCGACCAGGTGCCATCACTGAGCCAACACATCCAAAATGACTTCCTCAATAGAGCGATACTCTGCCCTCGTTGACTGGGTTCGAGAGGGCGGCGGTCATCTGCACAAAGGTGTTGAAATTGCTCAAATAGATGGCATGAGAGGCTCGTTCCGCGCCACAGAGAACGTAAGTGGGTATTTACGCGATACTCGGTCTCCCTATGATACTTCAAAGCTGATGATGCTTGGCAGATTCAAAAAGGCGATGTCATTGTGGCTCTGCCTCTTTCAAAGACTTTGTCATATCTGAATGCCATCAGCGGCCACCCAGATGTTCCCAACTTCTCTCATGATACCTTCACGCCGCCAGCCAACACGCCATTCTTCCCGGCAGAGTTCATACATTCGACGCCTCCTCATGTGACTGGTCGCTTTGTTCTCATGTAGGTTCAACAAGTGACGGAACTCGGGCGGTCCCTATTTTGCTATCGCGCACTGACTGAATCCAATAGGCAACAATACCTCCTTGGCAGCAAGTCAGAATGGTGGCCATACATAAATGCCCTTCCACAGCCAGAACATGTGGGAGGCATGCTGCCAGCTCTATGGCCCGAGGTGAGCCCCAATAGCCTTATGCTTGCCATATCAGCTACTGATTTTGATCCTCACAGGACGACGTCGATTTTCTTCAGGGCACAAATGCGTATGTGGCCGTCGAAGAAATCAAGGCGACTCTCAAGAAAGAGTACAAAGATGCGATGAAGCTATTGCCAGAGAGTTTCCGTTCTACCTACACGAAGCCTCTCTATCTTTGGTCGTATGCCATGTTCACCAGCAGAAGCTTTCGCCCTTCATTGGTTATTCCAGAGGCCGACTCCATGAAGCTGCCGTGTGCCATTGATGATTTCTCAGTCCTTCTCCCGCTATATGACCTCGGAAACCACTCTCCGTTTGCTCGCTCGGGCTGGAACGCCGACCACGAGTCGCAACAGGTCTCCCTGGAATGCGGCGAGACATACCAAGCTGGCCAACAGATATTCAATGTATGTCTATCTATCTCCCCTTGGCCTCGAATGAAACATGCAATGATTGACACACGCACCAGAACTATGGAATGAAGACGAATGCAGAGCTTCTGCTTGGATATGGTTTCCTGCTGCCCGAAACCGACTACTTTCACAACGACTACATCCACGTCAAGACGAAAGCCACGAGCGACGATGATTTCGCTGGAACCCACATCGTCTCACTGCGGCCGCTCAGCGACCCCAGCTCCGTGGTCGGGCGCTCACGCCGCCTCATCTCCAAGGACGTCGACGTCGTGCCCGAATTCTCTCATATCCAGGATTCTTTGGTGTCGACTCTGTACGAGGCCATCACGGCAGGTTCGGAAGACGCCGGCGTAGACAGCTTATCGATGGACGACATCATGGCTGGAAATCTGCCAAGCACCATCCGCGAGAGAATCATCCAGGCTCTCGGGTCCAAGCTTTCCTACGATCTCGACAGCTTGGAGGCGGTTGAAGTGCCAAGAGAAGATCTGAATTCGAACCAGCAGATTGCAGTTCAGTATCGTGATCAGTGCCAAGCCGTCTTTGAGAATGCACTTAGAAGCTTGGCTAGTGCTGCATTCCCTGAGGAATGAGATACTTTGTTCACAGGATACGTTCACGTGTTTTGGATTTCATACTTGTGAGCAGCAGCTTCGTCCAAACTGTCCTCGTCCTGGGGCTTGGTGTTGTGCCCAAGAGTAAGGCCATTGGACGTGGGAATCAGATCTGTAAATGTCCACTTGTGCGCGTTGATGCCAACGGTCTCTGAGGCGGGTACGACGAGATAAAACTCTCCAGAACCGTAGTGTCACATTGCTAGGCACTCCTCCAAGCGCAGCATTTATATAAATGGCATGTACACATAGATCCTCGTACATCCTGTCTTTGCATTCTTTTATCTTCATCTCCAATGCGCGTAATTCAGTGCTCCAAATGTCATATCCAATCCAAAAAAATTTGAGGGTATCGTCCCGGCCCAAACTTGTCGCCGTGTTTCTCACATGTTAACGCCAGCCCTGATGCTCCCTAACCACACCCACATAACGATACACAACTCCGACATGCAAATCTATGATGAGCAACAGCAAAAGTTTCGTGCGAAGGTTGATTTTGCCCACGCCAACCACTCATGAGTGGTTCGACGCAACCTTGTGCTCTCGGGCCCAGGTCGATTCCTTCAGTACTGCCTCGACATCACCCGGCAGTGCGTGCATGTCCTCGTTCATCAAGTCCAAGCACGTTTTTGATGCTAGAAAAAGTCAGTAACAATGACCCTGCGTAGATTGGACATGATTCTTTGCTTACGGAGCAAAAACCTAGCATCGGCTAATTCCAGTGCAGCACTCATTCTGGCCGACTTGTAGCAGCCGTACAATTGCTGCAGTGCCAGCATGCGTTTCCACAGCCGCTCGGGGTTGCCATCGGTGCCCTCCTCGAGAGTCCGGATGGAATTCCGCCTGCTTTCATAACCACTGGTGGGCGTGGTCGTGCCGCTGCCACCGGGCGAGTTGGGTAGCGATGAGCGGCATTGCTGCGCGATGGCCTCGGCTCCGCCGTGCGGCGACTCGAGAGATGAACGCTCTCCGCCCGAGTTATTTGACGGGAGTGGACATGGTGTTATAGCGTCGATCTCGTCCACAAATTTTCTGCTGGGTCGTGTCCCGGTCCGAGCCATCTTGTTTTGCATCCGAGTATGATCCTCTTATTGATAGTCGTAACAGGTGGTGTAAAGTGGGTGGCGATGGGGTTGGTACGAGAATGAAGATCGAATCAAGATGTTCGTAGGTTCTGTTTTGGATCCTAGGAATAAACAAAAAAGTGTTCCAAGGCAGTAAAATTGCTGCTGGAAAGAAAAGTTTTCGGCGCGACGCCAAGTGCCGTTTATAGAAATGTGATATATTTGGTCATAGTGCCCGCCCCCCTTTAGATACCCTTGTAGGGTGGGTGGGATGGTTGTCTTATATACCTGACAAGGGCCGTTGCATGCATCAGGTCATCTCCTCTAAATATACTGCAGTGCATTATATCATCCTTATTATTTTATTTTCGTTTTTTTCTCCCTCCCTTACCACCATCTCGGCTGTGGCAAGTTGAAGCATCCCTCTGCTTCTGTCATTTTACTTTTCGTTTTGGCACCCGTGACATGTCATTATCATTCTCTTCCTGATTCTCTTCTTGGTCTTTTCGGTCACACAAAGTCGTAGGTAGTGGTATATCCTGTTTGGACCTGACCAGATGAACCAATCGCGTTGGGCCGTGAAGACGCCACTCGGCGACAGCACCCATGGTCGCCCGAGTCAAGTTTCGCCGATGTGCCGTCGTACCTGTGGAACATGCAGGATCAACATGAAAGGCAGCATTGCCAAGATGCAAACTATGAACTCCGCGCTGCAGCCCCCCCCCCAGAGTATTGTGTTTTTGTGTTTGGACAGTTCATCGTTTTTGGCCCGTAGATCGGGCATCCTCTTGGTCTTGGGCATGAGCTCATGGTCAAAGGTACCGTTCAACGGCGCAGTAAGCGCCACCCAGGAAAGTTCCATCAGGGCAGCCCAAGAGCCAAAGGTGGGAGCTTGGGAGGGGGAAAATCGAGACGGGCTCAAAACGACAGGCAGCTCCCGCGCAGCCAAGCTTTGGGATTGCCCTGACGTTTATTTTGGTGTGTGCTTGTGTGCTCACTCTGCTGCTGCTGTAGTACAACTCTGCGCGGCCTTGTCGATCGCCAACTACCGAAGCCTCCCCCCACCAACCCAGGGTATACCTGGTCACCGTTCTCGGCTCGCTGATCAATTCTTCTTCAAGGTGTCACTTGCACGAGCTCGTCACTTGTCGCCTGTCTACGCACCAATATGGTGATGGCTGCTTGGATGGACGTTCCTACGACTACTGCAGCATTGCATCTGTGATATGTTCGCGCCAACCCCAAGAAGGGGCGTCACGACGGCGTGGAGGAACGAGACGGAGGGGGCGCTGCCTATATTCCTTATCTGACATAATATCTAGCCTAGGTAAGATGATATTAGCAGAAAGGCAGCGGCAACAGCAGTAGCCGGTCGGGCCACACGATAAACAACATCACGCCCTTCGTGAGACGCGGAGCATTTATTTAAGTGTAGTGAATGCATGGGAGTCAATCAAGGTTCGCAAGCCGTGCTCTGCAAAGGCAGTCCGTCAGTACCTAATAAAGAGGACCTAGGTTAAGGTCATTCGATATCCACGGCGCGCTGCACATGTTGCGCTCGTGGATCTCCATCTGTGCATGCCGAGACTGAGTCCAAAACGTGTACAGAGTAATCGCCAGTTCTCCTTCGTCCCATCATAGCACCATGATTGTCGCAGTAGTGCGGGGGGTCGTGCGAGTTTGTGGTGGTTGTGGTCAGGTTACCAAAGTGGAGCTTGGTGATTGCAAATGCCATCGCACGATACTCAATTCAGTGAAGGCATGTGATGTATGCCATGGTAGAATCGGGAAAAACAGGTGAAAAATATAGTAGGACCAAATGAAGGCAACGATTCTCTTCTCCTGTCGGCCAGACTCTGAATAGAAATTTTATCGGAGGGTCTACTGAGGGCCATGTCCGTGTGCCTGGATATTTACCTATAATCACGGCGTTCATACCTTACGTGGTGTCCTTGATTTTTTTTTTTTGAACGACTTTCGAGACGCCGCCTTCATTGGGGAACGTCAGGAGAGAAGCAAAAATCAATAATACTGACCAGCAGAACATGTGTTGCGACGGATTTGGTATCTCGTCGCCTCTATTCCGCTGCCGGATATAACATGGATGAGAAGAAATCGATTAGGATAGGCTGCGGCACGCCACCCGCCATACCACTTCTAGTATCAGGCTCTTGATTGAGTCATGCTATCATGTTTACAGCCTATGGGAGCACTCTGACCCGAATTTCGTTGCGAGTAGAGTGGTATGTATGTAATGGGCGCGAGCCGCACTATTACAATTCTTGACAAAATACCCGAGAAAATTTGCAACAATTCTTTTTTTTTTTCCAGACTCTTTTCGTAATGTAAGAGCTCAATACGTTCATGCCGACCGATTTACGGATGTAAGCCATCACAAATCAGTTCGTGTGACGGAATGCTCCCGCGAATGCATGCAACTGCAACACCAGATCGGGCGGCTGCAGGATAATGGTTGTTGCTAAGCTCTCATGTCATCCACTCGCATGCTTACAAGATTCAGTTTACGATGATATGGAACCTCACAAGTCTGATATATTCCGGCGATGTGTCCCCGCAGCACCATCTGTACACCAGTGTGCACAACGATTTGGCTCTCGCGGCCGCACCAGTCTCGCTTTAAGCTAATTTTCGTGCCTCACGGAAGATGTAAGTAGACACTCAGTGTAAGTGTTCTTAGTAATGCAATTATATAGCGGACAAACCATTTCCCGTATGGCCGACGCCGACACGGAATGTTGATCATGGAGAATAGCCGTCTTGGAAATCTTGTTCCGGGAGGATGAATCCATACCGCCGACGAAGTGCTAGAGTCGATTATTTATAAGCAGACCATCCCCCCGCATGTCCTGATTTCTTGGCGCAGCATATATTTACCAATGTAGCTATAATCATGCTCATCACGGACATGTTATTCTCCAATGATTTCATGTAAGGCTGATCTTCAATGAGAATCATGCCGACATCGTCATCCCGAAGAACACTGCTCAGCCAGGCATTCTCGCAAATTTTATCCTGATTTGCTACGTTTTGTGTCCAAAGATATTGCACATTCGGATCTTCCATACTCACAGATGTGCTAACTCTCGAGAATAGAAATTGTCACCTTTGGCGTATAAAAGTAAAACCAGGAAATAGAAAATCGCGGCATAACGTCGATCTTGGTGCTGCTTCCTTGAAATGCAACCAAACATAAGTCTTTCTGACTCTGGATCATGTTAGCGAAGCCATGGTAGTGATACTTGACTGATTCCCTAGACAGATAGAAGGCAGCTCACATCATGTCCAGTCGACAAGCAGCAAGCAGGGAACAACAATCTTAGACACCAGTTTAGGATAAAAATAATTAATTGCCATCTACTCACGCCGAACCCTAGTCGAGGTTTCTGCAGAGCTTACTGCATTGGGCATCTAGGTAGTCTTCTTGTGGTTTCTTTGTAGGAAAAATTCCCCTGTTCCTTTGGTTGGTTTTCCTGGCTGTGCCTCTCTGGCATCGCATGATCATCGTCGTTGTCTATAATTACTTTGAAACGGCCAAAAGAGAGGTCAAGTATCAACGTTCTCCGACATTCATACGATTAGCGAGAAGAAAGGCTTGCACAGGACATATAGCACTAGACACCTGGATTCTTCAGTTCATAGTCAAGGTAAGTAGCATAGGGGAAGTTGAAAGGGACATTCATTCTTAGTATGTTGCTTGCCTTTACACCAAAATAATGTATGGTTTACTTCCATGTATGATGTGCAAAGTGAAGCATTGACGTTGCCATAGAGAAGCCACATAGACGGCATCTTGGCTGTTGACAAAGACCTAAATTCGATTTACAGTGCGTATGATCGAAGATGGAGAAGCCTCCTTGACAAGTATTCTTTACACATGCAAATTACCTGTACATTGAGGCCTCCTGGACAATATATTATATCTTGGGTTCTGATCGGTTTTGTCTCTGGTTTCCACCTGATAGTTCATTCTATCCAAAACCGCATCACAACATCTCAAGCCCTCAGCAAATGTGAGCAATACGTCCAGAAAATATTGACGTACAAGAGAAGTTGGCTTTCCCAATTACCCAAAGGTCTGTCTATAATTGAATACATGTATTGAATTATCGTGACCCAGAAGATACCCAGGAACTGATTGACATCACCGCATCTACAAGAATCGAGTTGGAGATAAATTAAAAGACAGTCAGTCAGCCAGTCCTCTAAACTTTTGAACGAAGGATGGGTCCGTATGAAGTACAGCCAAGGACGTCCACAGTTCGCAAACGCTCCAAGGGCTACAGGAAACTACAATCGTTGGGAATGAATACATCCATCAGTTTATTTGTCAGTCTCAACGGAGTCGTCAGAAAGCTAGGGATGGCATACTTAGGGTGGGTTCACACTCCTTCACGCATGGGTCTCATCGGATATTCGTGTTGGACTATTACTGCTAACTCTCGCCAAAGTTTCCTCTGATGTTTTTGAAATCTGACAGACCAAATATCTAATTATTTCTAATTACCTACGTACAGGTCGTTCCAGCTTACAATCGGGTAATTCTGACGTCCAGGCGTCAAATCCTGGCCAGTCAAGCCATGACTATCACGTAGTGATGTAGCTTGCAGCCAAGAATGCTGCAAGATATGACACACTACGATCAGTGAATAACCGAGCCATTCTCTTCAGAGAGCTTTGAATGATTCCGTGTGAGTATCATAGTTGATGCCCTGATGACTGGCGAGTACAGTAGAACAGCAGCGCTTTCCGCCTGTTGCGTACTATCCTGAAATCGAGGAGGCGCCATCAACTCTTTTCTTGTATATGACCGCTCGCCTGCTTTCAAAGCTTTCAATCGGATTCGACGTTTGTCGCTGATTTACGCTTTTGCAATTCAGCGCGAAGCCAGAAGCATATGCCATCATTTTGCTGTTTCTGTCCTTGTCGTCCGAATACTGATCTCGGGACAGATTTCCAGTCGACAATAACGATAGCCATCTTGCTGCATCTTGCTCTCTTCGTTTGTATGTCACCGGGACTTTCGCATATTTCATCACCCGTCGGTGACGAAAAAGACCAGCTTGTGTTTCTCGCGTAATTACTGCCCAGTGTGTTGTCGTCTCCCATTCCTCTCTTTGAAAACCCCAGATCTCATACCAGCCAGACTGCGAATGTTGCGACTAGCAGCGGAAATAGCATGTGCCATTCGTATTGACTGAAAATTGACGTAGCGTGACCCTGCACCGGCATCAACGTCCCCGTCGCATTGGGACGCATCGCCCCAGTGCCCGTACCAGCCATGGTGGTCGTCAAGTTGCCAATTCTTGATGTCGATGTGATACTTCCGGTCTGCTGCACCGTCTGTGTCGTTGTGACCTGCTGCGTCTGGGTAACTGTCACGTTATTGACGATGGAGACGACGATGACCTCGGTCGTGACTTCGGCATTGGTTTGAGCCTATCACAAAGAAAACTGTCAGGAATGTTTCTCTGATCTTAAGAGCCAGCATGACCTACAAGAAGCCCCAACGCCAATGCAAGCAAGAATCCTATGTACAAACGGAATGTCATCTTTGCGGCCCGCGCGGGTTTCCAAGGTCGACAGAGTGGCGATAGCCTAGATTGAGCACTTGAGTGCGACTCAGGCGTTTCATCAATTGAGAGAGACTGTAGCTACTCCCAGGGCGGCTGAGCGACTTGATGATAATCCTATCCAAGTCGCGCAACTCGGGAGTATCGCGAATAGGATGATGAGTTTGGCTATGCCATGAACTTTTCGTGCTGTAAGTGCCGAATTTTCGACTCTGCTACGCGGTGCAGGGCTATTGCCTTTGAATTTGATAGGTTTCGTGATCAACACAACCTCAACGGGACGGATGTTCGTCGTTGTCCCTGATTGACCAGCAATTATTCGTTTTGGTTATTGGCGTCCATTGGTATCACGAGTTGGCGGCACTGGAAGAAGAGGACACCACGATGGGATCCTCTCGGGGATTGGGAAGATCATGAACATTACTCAGACATGGTCTGATGCGACCAGTTTGACAGCAAACTTGATGCAACGGAATCTTGAGACGGTATCCAGAATGGTCGACATAATCCCTGTCAACCACGTCGTGATCGGAGATATGAGACCGGTACATGCTCACGAAAATGGAATGTCGGTCTTCCAAGCGAACCAGAGAACGCCTCTGATTTAGACCCTTCCAAGACCGCAAGCCACGAATTAGTAGTATAAAAAGAGCAAGCTGAAACTGTGTGGCCGGCAAGGTGGAGCGGGAGATCCGTGAATAGCTTGGCCTAGGCGTTGCGCAGGGACTTTAGGAGAGATTATGTACGTCGTCTGAAACTGCAGCAGTCGCATCACCTCCCAAGTCAATCTCAGCCTGTGCGGCTAAGGTCCAGGTCGGGAATTCCAATGTGATGGGTCTGCTAGCACCTCGAAATGACTCTTGGATCAGTGCTTCTGTTTTCTTCTCGCGAGGATAATATAGGGAGCGGGTTGGTCCTGGACGTCGTCTGCCTTTTAGCGGACCGTACGTCACTGGCATAAGAGTATAACATCAGAGTGTTATTCAAATTCACACGTGATGGCGCCTTTGATACACATTCTTTACCCGGTACAGTCCTGTAGCTTTTGGGTTGTGCATCACGGCAGTAAAGAGGCTTGCAAACGTAGATTTCATGTAGGTCTATTAGCACTACGAATGCTATCCCGGTAAACGTCGCTTGATGGTCACGAAATTCGTAACCACACGCAGTTTGCTAACCGAGCGTCGGCGGCAAGACGTTTTTCTTGTTGGAAAAACGAACCCCAGACGAATGCCTTGCGGCAGACCTACACCACGAATCCAAGAACGATACGACGACCTTGGTTCTCCAAAAGATCCTGACCCAATTTGTCCAATCTGTGCTGTAATACGGCTGATGCAAAAAGAAAAGTAACCAAGGACGGATCCTTGATCCAACGTCCTTTCCCCGAGTCGGATGATATAGAAATCAACAGTAAGCCCGTCGCTATTATGAGTCTAAGTTATGCTTTCCATGCACCGGTATGATGAATGTCCTGTTGTGAAATGTTTGCAGTCTTGAAAGATGTGCGAAATGCTGGTGCGAGTTTCCGTCCGTTTCGAGCACAGGAAAGCTCATGATGAAGAACGCCGAAAGTGTCTAAATGCGGTGGCCGCCACTAAGACCGGTGGCAGCTGAAGCATGAAATAGCTGGATATGTCTATGATGGCGGAATAGAATGCCGGATCGGGGGTATCGCAAGATATGAGTAAGGCATGCTGCTCAACAGCGCCCAAGGCGTCGTGTACTAAAGTTATTTCGATTGCCCCTGGCTCTTTGTGGTGGATTTGGACTGCTGCTGCGAGTAAGAATGATTTGGGCGAACCTTGACAGTTGATCGTCAGCATGGGAACGTTTTGGAGGTCGACGTTTTTTCCGCAGGACACTTACACGTTGCCGGCCTCTCTTCTCCTCTTCTGGAAAGCTGACCTTTTGCCGGTCCTCCTCGTGCCAGGCGCTGAGGCTCTTGCCGCCAAACATGAGATCTTCGTCCTCGATGGATATCGATTCCACCCACCCGTACGCTTGAGATCCTCCTTCCGCAACCATGTAGTGGGAAGACGCGTCCTGCTGGGCGTAGTGGGGATTCGTCGAGGTGGTTACCATTTTGAGCGGTGAAGGATTGATGGTAGCAGAGTTGGGATGCGATTGTAGCGTATTTCGTTTCGTAGCAGACGACCCGGCGGTATGCGGCAGCGGGGATGAGTACGATTTCCTGCGCAGGTGGTAGGTGAGCTGCGGAGAGGTCCTGTTGGCAGAGCGAGGCGAAGACATAAGGAGGCGGGTAGTGATGACCAGATGTCGTGAGGGACCGGAGAACGTGTCGGCCGTTAGGAACCTCGAATACGTGCGTATGCCTGTACGAGGGGGTCTATGCGAACAAGACAGACGGAGCAAGAGCCAAGCGATGCAGTGCTCGTTCTCTTGAAGCGCAACCCGATACAGAAGGACGTGAGGTCGAGTTTGGCTTGTGCACCCAAGTAGGTATGTATGCGTGCCGGGATCGGATCGGCGGGCAGAGGATAATATAGTGCACCTGCAAGCTTGCGCGCGCGCAGATGAGTTGTCTCGGCTCAGCCGTCTGGGCTGCCTTGCATGTAGGTAAGCAAGCCCTTGTAGAACGGCGACGTGTGTGCTGGATTCGAGGCTGCTGAAGGTTTGGCAAAGCTTCGCAGCTGAATGAAGGTATATCGCAGGCAAGGTTTGGAAATCGCGGAAGTCTGGCTGGCAACAAGCAGATGGAGGAATAGGGAACCGAGAGACGCGTAGAATCGGGCAACGTGGGCGCGAACTAGTGTAAATTAATGGACGATGCAGTGCGATGCTGGTGCGATGCGCGGGAGATGCGCGATGCGATGGGCTTTGTATGAGATGGGAATGGCGGAAAATGGAAGACGAGGCAAAGGTACTGCCTTATTAGGTGCAGGTAAGGTACGTTGCGGTTTGCGGTGCAGGTGAGAGAGTGGCAGGTATACCTCGCGGCCTCCTCCCTGTAAGGATGGATTGATACCTGCTGAAAAGTCGGGGGACCCCCCTCACTCTGGGGGCGTAGGTACGCGCTAGAGGCGGCCTCGGGGTGGGGAGGCTGGGGGGGTGTCAGGGCTCAAGAACCAGGCCCAGCTGGACCGAATGCGGGGAGTTCCGGAAGAGGGAACTCAAATGGCTGCTTCGTTCTGGTTGCAGCGGCCGTGGGCTCGTCCCCCAAGGCAAAGTACCCCTAGCTCGCAGGTCACAGACGGGCAGGACAGGGCAGGAAGTGGCTTGTTGTGGGTGGCCCAGCCCGCCAGGATGGGCAAGGTGATTCAATTTTAGCGGGAATAGCGCCGCGTTCCAGCTGACAGCAGACAGCTGGGCCTGGGAAACTTGCGGAGGCGCTGATTCAGGTCTGGCGGCAGGGAGGTGTCGTGCGGCGGCAGCGATGATGATTCGGACCAGACTTTACCGAGTCAGCCCAATCATTAGTAGACGAGCAAGACGACTGCAAGTTATGTTGGCTCAATGTGTCGGTACCGTCGACAGGACAGATTGATGATGCTGGTAGGGCTTAGCTTCAAATACAAGATCAAATCAGTGGGTTAGGTAGTAGACGATGTATGGCAAGTGTTGTGTACATGAGGTGTATAAAGGTTGTGCTTGATGGTCTGGTCTGACTGAGTTATCGGGTGACAAGATGGTGATGATCACAGTATTCGCTTGAGGCCATCGCAGGTTTAATCAGGCATTAATCTGCGAAATGGGCGTTCCTTCGTTTTAAATCTCTACCGGAGGCGACATTTGACGCAAACAAGAGGATGCCAGGTTTGTTTTGCGATTGCATCAGGCGAAAAAAAAGCCTTATTACCCAGTGGCCATGGTTTTTCCCCTTCCCAAGCTGGGGCTGTGGATGGGCATTACGTGTAATTATGAAGTTTTGTACATGATTACCACATAGCTACGGAATAACTTTCTGAGTATCTCGCCTCCCAACCATTACCACGGAATGCGGATTTGTCTATTTCAGGTTGCAAGTCATGATCTGCGATCATCCTCATGTACGGAATGACGATACCATGCATACCTTCAACAGCCTTGATAAGATGAACTTATTTCTGATCAATTCGAGTCTCTAATTTATTATCTATTTATTCCAACCGCAGGCGTCTTGCGTCTTTTGGTATTCTTGGCGATGTTCACGGTTTGCCACTAGAGGTTTCCCAGCAGTACGGCGCCTAGGTTGATGACTGATGACTTTGGACGCGCTGACTCGCTGCCTACTCTGGCCTATAACTCTGTCCGTATTGTGCATGAATACCCCATCAATGACGGGCAATCCGACGCTAGACTTGGCTCTCGTCTTTGGCGGCTCTCGATCTGTGCAATATGCCTGTCTGCTTACATTGCTAGTCTACCTAGTACAGTGAGTATACTGGTACATGGGTCACGTTGAGATATACCTGACCGCATTGTCAGGAATGTTGAAGATTCAACCAAAGCATTGAAATATGCCTACACTAGGTCCACCAAGATCCTGTACCGTCATGAAGGTAGAAAAAGTCATGATCCCCAGGCCGACGTTCCGAACGTCGTCGCCTCATGTGAAATTCGACCATTAACAGTGCTGAGTGGTAGCACTCAGATAGATCGGCAATCTTGGCTGAACCATTCTGCATATTCCATGTCGCAAACATGCCCAGAGACCCGCCCGGAAAATGATGGAAGATACTACAACTTTCGATTTCTCAAATACACTTCTGTTGGCATCTGCAGTTGACCCAAGTACCCCCGGTAGGTGTCTCGGGTGTATACATCAGGGGCGGAGAAGATATCAGAGTGAACATTGAACATTTGGGGTGATGATGTCCGTGGGCACCTCTTGATCGCGGTTCCGCCTTGTCAGAACGCGAATAGACCCCGCCGCAGTAAGACAGAAATTGGAGACTCGACAAGGCCCGAGGCCTCATGGTCCTCAGAAGAGTCACAGTAGGTAAGAGCTCTGCCAATAAGAATCTTGGTACAGGCACGGTAAGACCACGAGTCCAGGTCTGAAAAGACATATCAGCTTACCACATCACCTGTATCTACCAAGGTATATTTGTAAGGATGGACTTTTTGCTTCACTATACCGCTGTCTGGCAAAGTAAGTTTGTAGCATCATGTATCCACGGCACGTTTGACGGACTTATTGTCACGTCTGTTTCTGCTTCCCCGTCCCGCAAAATATAAGCAATCGTAGAAGGCTGGCTTTGGCTACATACCCCAAAGAGGTGAGTAAAAACGATGCGACCGTGGACCGAATGCCATTGTGCTACAGTGCTACACAATCACGACTCTGGCCGTCTAGTAGCGCGTCCATGACTTGTCAGCCACGTCTATGCGGCAGCCACTTCAACACGAACCAGGCCTTACTTGGCATCTCCGTTGTTTTTGCAACGCGACTCTCGTGTCACCGTGACGCTGCGTATCTACACAGTAGACGTCGTAGACATCCCAAAAGCATCCTTCTCTCAGCCTTTTTGACTAGTGTGCGACATAGATCGCCTTGCATATGCATAGTCTACGGCCTTGACAATGATCGACAGCGTCAAGGGGCCATTTCGGGATATGAATGACAACCTCGTATGATATGATGCATTTGGAGAACGCCAGACATGGACCATGTACGAGTGTGCAATTCGTCCCATTCACCAAGTCATCACTGCGAATCGAGTCTTCTGTAATGCTATACTCGGGACCGGGCGGCTAGGGACGATACTGGTGCAGATGCAAATTGGTCATCTTTTGAGGCTGTTCCAGCTTCGCATTGTACTTCCTGACCGTTCAGTGAAGCTCCGACTTTCTGATGTGAGATAGGAAGTAAGCAATCTAAAAAGAACCGATATAAGATTGGCATTATAGCGACACGGTACCGATTTCTTTCGTATGTAGAGACCGATGGCTCCCCATGCCGTCCTTGGGATCAGATCGAAATCGCAGCTACCTATGACAATGCTCTAGAGGCCCAGACTGGTATTTTGAACGTCACGTCTTCTGTCAGCCATGTTCGCATCATATTGATATTCCTATTCTGTACTTACGAAGCACCTACGCTACGATGGAAAGGTTCCGCTCAAAACCCCGCGCAATGCCAAGTCCTTTGCGGGGAGGATCGGGGAATAACATACAAAGTACTTCGTATCTTGGACCCCTAAAATGGCTTTGCCCCCCTGATGCCTCATTGTGTACACTCTCAGGTGGTTGACACGGAGCTGAGGGTTTCTCTCATTTCTTCTGTTTTGTCTCCTTCTAAGATACTACGAACTAGACTAGATGAACCATAAAGCTCCCCTCTTCTCCTTCTTTGTCATCTGGCCCTCCTCTACTACATAGACACGTTATTATGCTTCGGCCAGCGCAATCTATTTATTCTCAGCGCATGCGCAATAGTTGCTTTTCACTATAAAATGTTAGATTTCCGTCAGAGCTGCGGAACGAGTAGCACTATTTGTTAAACAGAGAACCTATGACGGAATAGGTATTCCCACAAATCAAACAATCCTGCATTAGGCAAATGATCATTCAAGAGTCACGAGCTTTCCCCGTGCGAGCCGATGTTGTCTGCGTGCCTTGTGCCCTCAGCAGGCGGCAAACAGGGGTGGCTTGGAGTAGGTAGCCCGACCTGTACTGAGATTCGGGAACTGCTCAGCCCTTTTTCATATCTGACACCTCAGATTGGTCAACCAGGCGTACGTCACGTAACCCCTCCTCGGCCTTTTTGTCTACCTATAGGTATTTTTCGACGTTCTATATGCCGTTCTGTCGGTCACCTGAAACTCCAGACTTCGGGAGAAATTGTGATATGTGAATACTTGGTCGGCTGACTCGCAGCTCTATCTCTAGGAATGTGGCAACAATCATTTTTCCTGTGTTTGCAATTTGTGAATAGTGTCTTTCGGAAGAAAAAGATTCTACGATACCTCAATTGCAAGTGACCAACATAATGGCAAAACTCAGGAATAACTCCATGGCACATGCTGCATGTATGAATAGGACGCTAACTCCCAAAGACGCACCCCTGTCTGTTAATGTCGTCATTCCGTCAGCTCTCCCGTACCTGGGCCCCGTCCGTGACTTAGTGGCCGAGGATCCAGACAACCGGTTTCATGGCTTCTGGTGGATTCATGATGGATCGATCCATGGGTATTGCTCTTTAGTGATATCATCGCTCTGTCGGAGCGACGCGCCACGGAGGACGCGGTGCACATCGAAAGTCATGGTCGCACGGTGTAGCTATCGGGCTTTGCGATCCACGAAGTATCGATATGCAGCGACAAGTCCGCCAACTTACATGCTGTTTTGTGAGATGTCCAGAAACCGGCCAACACGATTCAGATAACTGATTAGAGAAAGATGGGCTCTTTTGTCATCCAAATAGTTGTCTCAGCGGCATGGCCTTATGCAATATTCCTTTTTGCAAATCATAGGTAAGAAAATGTATTGATACGAAAATCTTTCTGATTACACGAAAGGTGACCTGGAACGTGACACCGCGCCTCTGTTGTATAGCCGGTCGTGATATAAATGTTTCCAAGCACCGAGAACCTCGCTCCGTTTGCTCCTGCTGCCGAACCGCATCTCCATCTCGCTTCATTTTTGTGTCATCATTTGTAGATAGTGTACACATTGGTACTGGACCAACTTCTCACTCCAAGCCTCTGAACCTACGGTTGAACTCTTCCACGGCCACTGCAACCATACGGTACAAGAATGTTCTCCCACTTTCTTCACCAATAGGGATAAAAGGACCATTTGTGCCACCTCTGAGAACAATGCTGAGGCCAGTGCGCTCCTTGGCGATCGTCTGCACATCTTTGAGCGGGACATCCCACTCGGTCGTCAAGCGCCGACTTCTAATGAGCAGAATCCGACTGAATGTTACCATGACGACCATGTCCTCGCGAGGGAGTTCGAGGTGCGCGATGTACTCCTCATTGAAGTATCGTCCGTTGTCGACCTGCTTTAGCCATGACTGACCGAGGGCCTCTCGCTGATTGTAGGGACGAACGACACCGTCTGAAGGTATGAATCGAGTAATGCGAACTCGATCTAGCTCAGAGCCATCGAACACAGTCGTGGTATTGCGGACGCCTTCTGAGACGTTGGAGGCGAAATCAAGCACACCAACAGCAGGTTTGGTCAACAGACCAAGAGCGCCCTTGCCGACGCCCTTGAAGAAACCGGCAGCACCCTCCTGTTCTGCGCCTTCAAGTGGCTTTTTCGCAACTCCACCAACGCCAGATGCGATTGAGGTGAAGAACGAATTTGCACCAGCTGTGAAGCCATAGAGAGCATGCTTCGGTCGATTGCGAGCTCGCGTAATTCGGCGGCGATCCTGGAACTGCTTATCCAATGTCGCCGCAGCGAGTCCCTTGCTGAAACTGCCGGTGATCTTCGAGAAAGAATCCGAAAACCCGTAAACCGACTTTTTGACAAAGCTGGCTGCTCCCTTTGCTATACCAATTCCCAGATCCTCGGGCTTGTCAGACATGATGAGCCCTTGATAGGGTTCGTAGAAGACATCCGTAATACCGCTACTGATGTTGTTGAACAAACCGACTGGATTGCCCAAAAAGTCGGCGCTTCCAATGATCTTGTGGACCTGATAAATAACCTCTTGGCTGTAATGGTTGGACATATTCTGGACCAGGACAGGAATGGAAACACGCGCATTCTCAAGCAGCAAAGCGTTGAGTCGGATAGGAGCGTCGTTGACGTTTCCGATGGCCATGGTCATCGCATTGATGAAGAACATGACCGGGTTGTGCGAAGATGTCTTGTCCTCCACGTTGACGCGCTCGGTGCGCATGAAGGAGAGGTCAAGCTGCATGGGCTGGATGTTGAGTACCTCAAAGTAGATATCCTGTCCTGACTGTTGCTGTTTGGGTTCAGGAATGTCCAGACCTTCGTCGCACAGCTTACCTTCGTGTGTCTCAGTCCACGATGCGCCAGGAACCTTTGTGAAGTCAAGGACGGCGTAAATGAAGTCCTCGTCGAGTTCCACCGTCATCTGTTGTAACAGCAGAGTCGCATACTTGACGTAGAGCACACCATACGAATCATCCTTCACTCTTGTGACCATGGCGTGCAGAGATGGATGCGTTTCGATCTCCTGGGCTTGCTTCGGGACGACAGATGGGTACAGAACCATCGGAAAGAGTCCACCGTAGAGCTGGTTATCGATTTGAATCCATTTGATCGAGGCACTGACGCTCTGATAAAGCGCCGACTCGTTGAACTTCAGCTGCACGTCCCTGAACGTCACATATGCCAGCTCTTTGAGCTGTGAGTTGATCAATGACACGCCAATGCCGGACAACTTCAGAGCCGCCTGGAATGTAGTTCCAGTATCGAGCTGCTTGACCTCAAAACCACCGGTGCTGTTCGTGCTGAGACCAGTCCCAGTTCTCTTTTGTCGGTACAGACTCTTGTTTGCTTTGAAGTTGGAAAGAATCAGCGTTTGGGTCGGTCCATCTGCGGCAACATTGATGTCGATGATCTTCTGGTTTCCAGAGGCACCGACAAATTTCATGGGGATGAGATTGCCAATTTCAGCCAATTTGACGTGGCGCTCCTTGTTTGAGGTGCTGATCACGACCTCCTTGAATTTGGCGGCCGGGAAATCCCAGGCGTATGGCATGATGCTGCGCGGTGGCAATCTGTATCGGATGGGCCGCCAGCCTGATCGGTCTTCCACGCCGTCGTCGTCGACATTTGGATTTGCCTGCCAGAAGGTGAATTCAGTATCGCTCTCGTTGCGCATAGAGAAGGGCCAATTCTTGGTCTCGAGGCTCAGATGCAGAAAGATTGTTGCGTCCTCCATCAACGTCTCGACGCGTACAAGACGTTGTCGTTGTCCTGCTTTTGCAATTTTGACGTGCGTAGTGCCTAGATCGGAGATGTTGAATGACGAGCTCCACTGGTTGTCCATGCCTGGGTAGCATAACGCAAGTTGCTTTGCGTGAGATCTTTGCAAGGCGTGCAGAGGCTGCAGGGCACCGGGCTGCAGCGTCATGATGTTCGAGGAGCCTGGCTCCCGAATGTTGAGCTCTTCACCAGACTTGTTCTGGACGACAAATCTCGGAGCCAGTGTGACAACTCTGGTCATCTTGTATTTGCCCTCTCCTGCCTCCACAGTAATACCGACGTGGTATTCTGCATTCTTGCTCGTTGCTGGCAGGACAACATCGGTGGTGCTACCAATGGCATCGAAACTCTGGGGCTTGCTCCATTCCGACTCGCCGACCTTGAGAAGAGCACGATTTCTGTGGTCATCACTTCCGAACGAGAACATGAAGGGAAGCGCCTTGGGCTGTTGCTGGTCCGAATTGTCCATAAGTGGCGACTGGCCTGCAGCTCGTTTGGCCTGTTGAAGGAACTGCTTGCCCCGAATGTTCACTTCCAGACCGGTCTTGTTCAAGACCACGTACGGACTGTACACAGTGACTCTGAAAGCACCTCCGCCATTGGGAATCTTGAAGTAGTGAAGTCGCAGCTGGAGTTGCAACCCTTCTTCGTCTTTGCACACCAGCTTATGTTCCTTGTGGAAGTCGTCTTGTTGTCCGGGGTTGACGATAGCGAACTCGCTGGGCTTGAACACTGTATCCTGCATGTCCACACTCATGAGCAGGAGATGCGACAATTCCACAACATGCACCGGACTGACGCCACCTTTCCGCAGAAAGTTTGTCCAGTCCTTTTTAGTGTTCTTGTCGTAGATCCGGTACTTGAAGTCATAAGGCAGGAGATTTTCAAGGATGATGGGGGGCGACAGCTTGATCTTCATGTACGGATATTTCCTATCAACGTGTTAGTAAGATGCGAACATGGCGAGAAAAAGTGTAACAAACCCATTGAGGAAGTGGCTCTTGTCGAAACTGGTGTTCATCTGGAAGTAGAACGGATCATTACCATCCCCTTTGCAAACGAGGGTTCGCGTTGGCCTCTTGATGAGATCCTTCCACCAAAGATGCTCAGACGACCAGGCGTACCCGAACCCAGAGTCTGGGCGCACCAGCAATGACTTGACGAAGCATGCAGCCACAGGAGCCGGTCGACTCTCTCCTGGGGGTATTTTCTCGATCTTCAAGAGATGGCCTTCCTGAGAATCATAAACACCCAGCTCCACAGGGATCTGGGTTGCGTTTTCAACTACCAACGGAGAGCGCAAAGTCACATATTTGATGTTGTCGCTGCCAAGCTGGACCTCTACAAGAAGTCGGTGAAGTGTGTTGTCCGTCTTTGGCCTCAGGCTGTAAAGGTACTCGCCCTGCCGATTGATGCGAATGTTCTTGACCGTATCGAAACCACTGCCCTCAATCTGGACACTCACACTGTTCGCAGTGCTGTTCTCAGAGATGATGTTCTCGCGCATCTTCTCCCAATGCTCAAAGCTCCAGGGGGGCCTCTTGGCCATCTTCGAGCTTGACAGAGATATTCTCGGTGTTGCTTTGGTTCCTGGCCTGGACAAGCACTTCGAATCCCGTGTAGTTTCTGATCTTGTACGGCGACTCAGCTCCTCGTGGCTTTCCAAGGACATCCTCATTTTCCGTGAGGAAGTCGAAGGACTTGGATGCTAGGGCAATGGTCGCAGTTGTGACTGTGAGGTCAAACGTCTTTCGTGATTGCATATCAATCGATAGCAGTCCGGTATCTTGTGCCTTGGCCACGCCGAGGCCGACTTGCCAGGGTTCGAGGAGAGGCTCCCACGCGGACTTGGCAAAGTTGTAAACATTAATGTACATGTCCATGGCAGTCTCAGCTTTGAGGCTACCGGTCCAGTCGGCAGCCGATGCTGAAAAGCTCTTGATACTGAGATCTACGATGGGCAGTTCGTGCACATCTCCTATCAACACGACACGTATGCCATCGATAGTCGCGGTCAACTCCTCGTGACGCTTTGGGCCTGTCTTTACGTCGTGAACTGGCTTTTGGGGCTGCGATGCTTGCCGACCTCGAGTCGTTATGGTTCCTGTCGTCTTGGCACGGTTGGCGATAGTGGACTGACCCCGGCCGCTTGCCGTTCGTTCCTTGAGGCCTTCCCGTCGAAGTTCTTGGGCTTTCTTGTCCGACGCGGTAGGCTTGTTGGGCTCTGGTTCATTGCCAGATAGCTCCGAAGCCTTGCGCACAATCTGGAGGACAAGAAGGATATCTCGCAACGAAAGCCTCAGGATCAGCGGCTCAACATCAATGTGTATGTTGGTCAGGTTTGGCTGGGAACTGTCCAAGGACAGTTGAATGGAGAAATCATCCAGGATACGAAGCCGCGTGTCTTCAAACCTGTCCATTCGACACAGGAACATGCCAACCTTGGAAACTTGAAAGGTGAGTGCATGCTGTTGAGAAAGGAGCACCTGCTTGGTGCCCAGCACAATAGCCTCCGAGCTCGAACTGAGAGGATTTGCGATGAGAATAACCTGCGCATCCACGATGTTCACGCGGAAGGCAAGGTTCATTTTCCCCTTGTCCTCGGATGCAGACTCCAGTTGTTGCGACTTCTGGGATCTGCTTCCCGCTACCACGACTTGCGTCGAGTCGGTATCGGAACCGTCAGGGGAATCCTCGATGCTGTCTTCTACCTGCACTGGCTCATCGACCTCGAGGCTGGCGCTGACGAATCGTTGGATAGTAAACACGTAATCCAGAGCAAAGATGACTCTCGGACTGTCGATGGCAACCATTGCAATGAGGTTTCGGTCTTTGCCAGCACTCATGGAGATGGATGCCATGAATTGCTGCACACTCTTGTTAGATGAGGTCATGATCTTCCTGAACTTGTTTCCTTCACCATATCGGGAATCTTGAATGGTGAATGACTGAATGACGAACTCAGCCTCAAGGGAGCCGTCTGCAAGAATGCGCGTCTTGAGTTTGCTGTCATCGAGTGAGAATTGGGATAGACTAGCCCTGTCGGTGTTTCCAACAGGCTTGGCTGCAGGGGCATTGATCAGTTCCAACCCAATCTTGTGCACATTGAAGACAAGATCCAGCTTGGTCCAAGTGGCTTCATGCGATCCCAACTCAGGACTCAAGTCGATGAGAGAGTCTTCGCCAGTAGGAGCAGTAGAAGACATGGTCTTAGCTCGTCGCAGAGTGCCCTCGTCAACATCCCTCTCAGCTTCTTCGCCACTCGCGTCGCTATCAGTAGAGAAGGCAGCCGGGACAGCCCTCGAAATTTCCAGGAGGGATTTCAATTGGTACTGCGTAATCTTCAAGTTGACGTCGGTCATCTTGCCCTCGATCTCCATGTCTGGTCGCTTCGAGCCTCTCTGGTGCTCGGCATATGTGATGTTGAAGCCCAGGTCAACATGGTCAATCATCTCCAGCTCTTCTGACTTGTCGTTTGCATAGTGGAAGAGGGATGTGAGTCTGACGTTGCGAATACCAGCCGATAGTTTCATGGCAATTTGAGCGTCTTGGGAGTCATCCAAGGATACAAACTTGTTTTGCGCATAAATTTCACCCAGATAGGCTGTGATCAAATCGCGCTCCGGCCGATCCGGGACGACAGCGCCAGGGAAAACAATGATGGGGGTGTTGACGACGACATCGAACTTCATCCGGCTGGTGCTTTGTTGGATCTGCTGGGCTTGGTTGGCGGCAGCTTGACGAGCAGCGTTGTAAATAGCTTGCATCTTTCCGAACTTGACCAGGAATTCAATGATCTTTCTGAATGGTTCATCTTGAAAGTTGACCTTGATCGAACCGGCGCGTAAAAATATTGACGAATCGTAGCCAGGGTATGCCTTTTCGTTATTTTGGTCGAAAGTTTCATACCGGAAATCCGCAAGCTCATCTCCTTGGATCGTGACCAGTCTTCGTAGGCTGGAATTCTCCGAGGCTCCCACGTTGATGTCGTCAACGAGACTGAGATCGCCAAGCTTTGTGGCTATTCGCATCGTCTTGCCCGAGAGGTAGACGCCAACATCAGCATGATTGAAGGATAAAGTCGCTAGACGGATCCCGTCATTATTGAGGATCATTCGGATACTCTTCAAGTCGACCTTGACACGGATTGATCCGCTCTCTTGTGCCTGCTGCTCAGCCACAGGCTCCACTACCTGTGGTACAGCATCGTCTATCTCCTCGTCGTCATCGTCTGTGTTCGTGATGGCTGCCTTCTGTTGATTGTTCCCACTGTCGTTATTTGCGAAAGTGACCAGGATGAAGTCAAGCAATGTCAACAGTGTCTTCCGCGTGACAACAAGGTTGATGGTAGATACTGCAACGTTGATGTTGGTCTCGATGCCCTCGTATACTGGCATGAATTCCGGAGAGTCTCTCTTGACCTTGATGAACTTGATTGTCACGAGATCTCTTTGCTCCCGTCGATCGTCGACATCACCCGAGGAAACGATCGACTTGAATTCTGTTGATGGATTGTCTACAAAGTCATCCACAGTGACCGATCCAAGGGAAACCTCAGCAACCATATCAAATGGTCGCATGTAAAAGTTGAGATCAAAGTCTTCGGCTACCAGTTCCACCAACAGGGAGTCGGAATTTAACCCGTCGGGATCGCTCCGATAAAGAGAACCCTGCAATTTATCGACAGCGAACTTGAATTCAAAGGTGCGCTGCTGCATCCTGATCTGTTGATTGGTGCTGCCCTCGGAAGCGTCCTCAAAATCGTCGTCGTCATCATCATCATCGTCATTGAGAATGACGGCAGTCTGTTGCGTCGCAAATATGTTCGCAGAAGACTTCCTATGGTGTGACCTAAAGGAACGACCCGATGCACTGCTGAGCAATCGTGGCCTCTTTGTTTCTTGTTGCGACTGGCTCTGCTGCGCTTCATCGCCGAATTTTGGAATGGCGACGTCAATCAGCTTCATGAGACTCTTGTACTTGGTATCCGAAACAGTCGCGTGCAAAACAGGCATATGACCAGATATCTTCATCTTGGTGAGGTTTGGGGCTTTGGGTATGATCGACATGGCGACTACAAAGTCGAGATTGATTTTCTCAACGATGTGGAACATTCGTTTGTCATCCTTCTCCACGAGCTGGGACTTTGCCTCGGCAATCGATGGGCCGATCAGAACTTGTGTCGATGTCAGCTTGACCAGGAAGCGATCATACATGAGTGATTCGAGCTTCTTGAAATCTTCATCCGAGTACCGTTGGTGCTGCTTGTCTTGTACCTGTTTCAGTACGTCTTTGTCCACGAGCTCGCTGTTGACGCTGATATGACCAGCGTCCAGGATGAGGCAGGTGGAGCGATGAGTGGTGATGCTCTGCGGAATGATGATGAGGGGTGCCTGCAGGTCCAGCTTTGCATTGATTGTCTTGTGTTCTTCCAATGCAAACTCGAGGCCAGCTCTGGTTTGCTGTCTCAACCCTTCGACAGTGGCGCCAGCCGTCTCCATGAGCGCAGTGATGGATTCCATGTGTCTCTCCGGAGGCTTGAAGAAGTCCACAATGCCTACCACAAAGTTTGGATTCCAGACGATTTCCAAAGGCTTGAGCTTGGCTGTGACAGCAAAGTCACCCTGCCCGTCAAGTGGATTTTGCTCGACCTGCAAATCAAAGAAGGAGGTTTGCTTGGATTGCTCCAAATCAGCCATGGAGAGGCGCTTCTGCTTGCTGGCCTCGGGCGCATCCTTGACCCGCACAATCTCCTTGAACAAGGAGTCAGCCGTCGTTCCATCATTCACCCGGAAGCCGCCCAGACTGATGTCGGCCAGGAACGAATCTGGCCGTTTCAGCGCTTTTGCCTTGAAGACGTCAAAGTGCAAACTCAGCAAATCCTTCCTGGACTTGTGAGGACTTTGTCGCAGAGTGAAGCTACCAGTGCTGAGGCATGCATCGATTTGCATTTGGACGGTTTCCCTGGGGACGTCTACAGAATCAGCCAATGCTGCCTTCTCGTCCCAATCAATTGCCTCGTAGAGCTCCTGCCTTTGCTCCTCGGTCATCTGCGTGTTCTCTGAAGAATCTTGCTGTTGCTGTTCGGAAGGTTTTGAGCCCCAAGCCCATGCCAGCCACCCTTGTTGCTGCTGCGGTTTCGGCGGCGCGTTCTTGAGAGCTTCTGCGTTTTCTTTCTTGAGCTGATTTCGGGCGAGCGATCTCCAAAACCGAAGGTCTTCGTATTCGAGCTTCTGCTCGAGCTTGCCAATATCTTCTGATTCTTGCGATGACAGGTTCTGGTTAGCCTTCCGCTTCTTGAACAGCTCAATGTATCTCCGCCGATCATCGCGCCTCTCTCGAAAGTAGTCCCAGCTCCACCGTCGATTGCGCTCGTGGATCTTGGATAGTACCGCATCACCAGCAAATCTGAGCCAGGCGCGAGGATCCTCCTTGGGAGTGGCTCCCTTGGGCTGAAGCTTCTTGTACTCTTGATGGCGGATGAAGTAATGGAACAGGTCCACCATCATCAGTGCGTCGCGATATTGATCGTCGTCAAGCACAACACCGATTTCATCGAATAGAAGGCTGCCCTTGAACTTGGGCACCTTGACGTCACCGCTCTTGTCCAGCTCGAGTTTCGCCTGGCCGCTGACGGGTTTTAGAATGAATTGGTGGTTTGCCGTTGTTGAGTCTTCTCCTTTTCCTATCATTCTCTTGAATTCGGCAATCATGTCGTCATGGGGTAGCGCCTCATCGTCGGCTGGGACCTCGCGGCCTGATCCGAGGAGTTTCGTGTCCGTGTTCCAGTACACCGCAAGTGCTTCTAGCTTGGCTAGCTTGTGCGTCGTTGAGCTCGAGTTCTGAATGAACGTGGGTTTCCACTCGCCGTCGGTCGACACGGCGCTGAATTCCTCCAGTGTGATACCGAGAGCAAAGGGGTGACCGGGAGTAGAGATCGAATCTTCGTATCGTACGTGTATGTTCTTGACCGTAACTTGTAGATTGTCGACAATCTTAGTGACCAAGCTATCTGTGAAACTCTGACTCTTTTTCTGTTCTTCCTGGCTGAGACCAGCCTGCGAGCGTTCCTTCAACAACTCGGCGGAATCCAGCTTCTCCATCTTCAGCCTCTGCTTCCTCCGGTCCTCTTCGTCTGCGTCGTAAGCGGCCTCCTCCTTGGGCGAGGCCAGTAGGAAAACATCTTCCACAAAGACCTGGACTGGTGAGCCACGCAGGTTGGACCAGGGTATTACCAAGGTCAATTCGCCTAGATGCCCTTCGACAACGTTGATGGGCAGCTTGAGCTGGTCGAGCGCCTCCTTGCGCAGCTCAAGGTTGCGCAGTTTCACGTCACCGGACCAGATACCAACTTTGAGCTGAGCAGGGTCAAAATTCTTGACGTACATGCCCAGAAAGCGGTTCAAGAGACCAGCGACCAGGCCTTCGAGCATCTTGATCTTGCGTTGCCGTAACCCGGGCCGGGAAACAGTTGGGTATTAGGGCGGGGTATCGCGGTGCCACATGGGCAGGGAAATGTCGAGGTCGCCGAATTCGACAACAGGTTCTCAGGGTCGCGTTATCGTCATGTAGTCGTTGCTTCAACTGAAGTCACGCTTGAGGGTGGGTGATTGGTGTGGTTTCGACGAGGAGCGTGAGAGGTAGCTAAGGTAGGTTGTATCCTCGAAGTTACGGGGTGCCGTCAAGAATGCAGAGCAGGTGATTTTTAGGTAGGTAGTGGGGGCTAGGTGAGCCAGCCTGCAGCAACGTTTAGCAATGTCCGACCCAAATAGCAAGTTTCTGTCCATACCTCTTCTGGTTTCAAAAAGAGAATATTTGCTCTGGCGGCCGGTATGTGGAATGTCCGCTGTGAAAGAAGTCCCGAAACCACGAGGTAGAAGAGTCGAGCGACGACGCTGGCAATGCGGTATGCTAGGACGACTAGAGGAGAAAAAAAGACGCTATGCACGTTGTTTTGGGTGCCTTGCCGTATTACGTAGGGATCTGAAAGACTGGATACGAGGCACAGATCACCCGCCTGTCAAATGGTTGTGCATTCACGTATCCAACCCGCAACGTGTCGTGTCGTGTCGCGTATGGTTGGGCTGAATCCTGTTGGAGAAGGATTTGGCAAGCCGTTACTGCCTACAAGTGAACAGTGAGCGGGACCATGAGGAGACGTCAACTGCGATACACCTCAACTACCATACAAAGCACTGGCAGGATGCCAACTAGGCATCATAATTCTCCAACATGCGTTGCCCTACACACCATACCACTACCTAGCAGAGCACGAGTACATGTGCGGTTGATCAAGGAAGTCTGTAAACGTAATGATGCCTTCTTACACCGGGGAGTACCTGCCCTAATCCCTGCTGGAAATGTCCAGGCCAGGGGTCCGTCGGCCGTTGGTGCACTGCTCTGTGTACTAGAGGTCCGCCCAAGGAACTGGCTTGATCTACACACGGTACGTTTGGTACGTGTATGACGCCAATTCCTACCTAGGCTGATAAGGAGATCAATTTAACATCCCGATCCTCAACACAGAAGTTGATCGCATGCAACACGGAAATGGTTGCCGAACACATATCACAGTTGTGGCTGAGGGCTGTGGTGGGGTTGAGTTCATAGTTGAATCACTCAACTGGGGAGGCTTGAACGCAGACATGAAGAAATGATTTCCTTGATAGTGTGCAGGCTGCCCGTCTATTGCCTGGCAACCAAATCTTTCCACAGCAACAAACAAAATGCATCGAGAAGCGTGCATCCATCGGGATCTTGCCATGTCCAAATGGTAGAAGTGCCCCTTGTGATGTGATCATTTCATATTCCAAGCCATGGAATTGCGGGGTAATCGGCCTGATCTAGGCTTTCAGCGGGCTTCGATGCACGGATAATGATGCTGCCAGCACGGTCTCTCGAAATTTTGGCGGACCTGGCTTGTTTGGTCCCGCCCTGTTGGATCGATCTCGCCCATTACGTCACTACGACGCCCAAAGCTCCCAGCAGCTCCAAGCTGCCAGCTCTCAGCTTCCAGCTCCCAAAGCTCCAGGCGGCTGCCGGCCATCCGATTCCAGTCGATACCGTATCAATTGATTCTATCAGGGACAGGAATTGATTTCGTCTGATGTATGACAACAGCTCTTGGGTCTGGTGCCGCATGTAATCTGTACCAAGGACGTGGTTCCCTAGCACAGTACAATAGGACAGTGCTCAATTGACTTCCAGGCTTGATTTGCGTGCTCTCGGCATTTCTAAACCATGCACCGAAGCTTGATTGCATCAGGAGTTGATACTTTTTCGTCACAGTCCCGCACGACTCCAAAACATGAAACTCTTGCCATTTTATATACCTTCCCTTGTAGCTTGCTCGTGACTTTCTTTCCCAATTCCTGGCATTGTCATCGTAAAATCGTCGCGCACTAATAAGTAACTCTGTCACGCATCACTGCAGCAAGAATCAGCCTTGATCTCTAGAACTCCAAGACCAACCACTACTCGAAATCGAGCTTCTGTATTCTGACGCCGCAATATGTTACGGACCGCACGACCTCTATGGGCGACCTCCGCCAGAGGCTTCGCTACCAAGGGCCCAGTAACGTTTGTATCTCGAACACGGACAGCACAGGTCGGCTCTGCGAGCCAACCTCGCCTAGACAGCCCTTCTACGACTCGGAAGCCACTATCTCTTGTTCACAAGACATACTACGCCACCAAACCAGCGAACCCAGAGGAAGAGAAGAAATGGGGTGAAGCGAAACTCAAGCCGCACCCAGAGTCGGTTTCGACTGAATCCAGCGTTCGCCATCTCATGGAGCCAGACCAGGCGGGTGGCTCCGCAAAGCCTGTTTCTGAAGGAATATCCCATGATCTGGTATGTATCGGTGCAGCTGCCATGAATGGCATGATTGAAGGTGTATTCGAGAGTATGTCACTAATCATCTGTTGGGTCCAATTAGAACCTTGTCAAAGAAACATTTGCACTCAATACCGTGCCGAAAGAGTCTTATTTCCTTGGCCTTGCCGGAACCATCCCTTACCTCGCCACATCTTGCAGCAATCTGTATCTTTCCTGGGCTCTGAATACCGACTGGCCAACGTCATCGAGTTTTCTCAACAGCATCCTGATGACACACGATAACGCGAGATCTTGGCTCAGCGTCGTCGAACCTCTACAAATGGGTTACGGAGCGGTCATTATTAGCTTTCTTGGTGCTATACACTGGGGGCTTGAGTACGCTGAAAAAAAGCCGAGCTATCCTCGAACACAATTCCGCTATGGACTCGGTGTACTGGCATCAGTTGTGGCTTGGCCGACGCTCTTCATGCCTTGGCAGTTTGCCATGACCTCCCAATTTGCCGCGTTCGTAGCTCTGTACTTTGCCGACTCGCGAGCTACTGTCCGTGGCTGGGCGCCGTACTGGTATGCCTCATATCGTTTCGTCCTGACTGCAATCGTCGGCGTTGCCATCATGCTCAGTCTGATCGGACGCGCCAAGATTGGCGACACCGCACCAAGATTGTCCGGATTGGGAGAGAAGTTCCATCAGACTCACGGCGAAGAGGCTTATAGCTCCAAGTGGGCTGCAGCCGAGTCTGAAGAAAAGCAGCGTCGGAAGAAGCAGGAAAAGGAGGAAGAGAAGCGCAAGAAGGAAGAAGAAGCCAAGAAGGAGGAAGAGGCGCAAAAGTCCAAGGATTCCGCGAACGGAAAGAAGAAGGATGAAAAGAAGCCTGCAAAGGATCAGGACTCTGACAAGAAAGCATCAGAAGATAAAGACAAGAGTGCTAAGACTGAGGACAAGTCCGAGGACCAATCTAAAGAGGAGAGTCAATCCAAGGACGAGGAGAATGACTCGAAGAGCAAACAGGATGATTCGGAGAGTAAGGATGACTCTAAGAGCAAAGGAGATGACTCCGAGAGCAATGAGAAGGGGGATGAGAAGTCGAAATGATTGCTGTGGCAAAAAGTCCCAAGAAGCAGAGCATCGAAGTAAATCGGGTGAGCCTGATCGATGTCGTTGTGGAAGCATGCGGAGCCTAAATTTTTTGTACAGTAACTCAAGCTTGGAGTTGATCGGATCTTATAATTGCAGCATTCCTTTGTATTAACCCTTCAAATACAATCACGCTTGTCTTCAAGTGGACTGAATCGACTGAAGAACTAGGACCGCTTTTCTGAGTCGCCCGTGACCGTGCAATCAAAACACAGCGCCCTCCAGTGTTCACTTCGTACATGGTCGTTTGCAGGTTGTGTTGAAAGTTCTTGATTAATCAGCGCCACCAATGTTGCATCGCTCTCAAGAATTGGACCTTCGCGATTGCCGACGGCTTCCGCACCATGCTGGCAGAGCTCCTGTGGGTGCATATTGCCTACTGATCAAGCAAATCCGGTATTGGAATCCTTTCCTTCAGACTCTTGCCTTTATTAATGGCCATATATTCCGCTACAAATTCACCAGAGGCAAAGTGGCAGACGGGTGTCAAGTTGAGAGCCGTGGTTGACTCCTGATGCATTCTGTTATCGGCATTCAAGATCAAAGATGTTTCTGACTCTTCTCAGCAATTAGGAAATTTCTTTCAATACTCAATCCCTGCCGAGGTCATCTCCGGACAGAGGAATTGTAAAAGTGGGCGTATGTATTCTCAAATCTCGACGAAGCAGTACTCCTGCTTGATAAATGTTGAATTGCCAGTCTCGCGTTGTACGGAATAGTTTGACGAGCAGTTCCTCAGAGACTTATTTCTCTCATGAGAGCCAAATGCACATCCCGTGTTTTTTCCTCTTTTCTTTTTTCTTTTTCTTTTTTATCAACCTCTAAGCGACTGTATGGTCTCCCCGGTGAATGGCATTCAGAGGTTACACTGCTATAAACAATGTGACCCTGAAAACAGAAGCTCATATGGAGGACCAACACACGTCCGTGCTTTGGCTGATGTATCATTGAGCTGTGTTTATCGAAACGGCTTTGACTCCAGGCAGTGAACAAGAGCCTCTGGGAAATATGTCATGTAAATTAATGTAAACACAAAATTTGTGCTGTTCAAACACGTCCTACAATTGTCAGCAGAGAATATTACATAAGATAACGGGAATTCACACGTGCATTCAAGCTTGTGCTTTGTCGTGGATTGTTGAAGTCTGCCTATGTAAGGTTTAATGTGTGTTTGCGACGTACAGTTTGGCAAAACTCGACCGTGACCTATTGGAGGTATTGTCATTTGACTGGATGCTATGCATACGGTAGTGGCTAAACTTGAGGGTATCAAAGGCCTCGGTACCACCCGGAGAAGTGTGACGGGCGAAATGCTTTTCTCCCGTTCGCCGCAGTTCCTGAAACGGGCAGCAATTCGTACGATGTACGATGCGCCACGATGTGACTCTGCCCTTATTCTACCTCTGGGTGGTTGCCACACGGACCCCCAAGCATGACAGCCACCAGTGATACTCATCACGAATAAAATATATTCGAAGCGACAAAACTTTTGGAAGACTGTAGAATGCCATTTCAGCTTGGACAAGCATGGCCATAGCCAGAAGGTTGTATCCATTATTGTCTGTGGTCTTCAAGAGTATTACCGATTGGTAGAGCTTTTTTTTTTCCTTTCCGGGGATTGACCAAGGTAATTATGCGTTCCAACATCCCACGTTACTAAAGTCATTTCACTTATAGGTCGAGACTCTCATACATACGCTTCAGATTGAGTTTGAAATAAATGGAATCTGTATTGGAAATAACTATCCCAGATCTGGGCGCCGTACCCTTGTCTGGGACCTCGGCAAGCTGACCGAGCATCCCGGCTTGTCTGGCTACCCAAGCTGCATATTTCGCGCAGTCATAGGCAAAACATTCACCTGGAAGTTTCTGAATGCATCTCTTGAAGGGAGCAGAGAAGAGTCTTATCCAGAGGTAAAAAAGGCACCATAGCATCCAATCGTCTTGCAGTTCTTGAAATACTGCCATGGAAGCCGTAAATCAAGTGTTCCTCTGGTCAACTGGTGAAAACTCCACAAAAGCTCACTCATTGAAGAGAGGTCTCTCTGTTCTACGTCTGCACTCGTTGCGTACCATTGACCACCCCTTCCCGGAAGCATTGCATAGTAAAACGGTATAGCTCCAAGCAAGATATCCAGTATCGCATAGATGGATTGGCCAATGGAATTGTATTCCGGCCATCCACAATATGTCTGTGCGCTTTTTCAGCTTGGATAAGGGCCCTGTCACAATCAGCAAGCTTATTTTTCGTCCCTATTCCATGCTCTTGGTTGTTGGTATATTGCAGTGCAGGGTCCGGAGCATCTAACCGCCTTACCTACCTGTCGGCAAACCCGGCTCGATCATCAATTATACTGATTCCTCCCATGGCCAGGTTGGCTTAGACACTCCGAGCCCTTGCGTCGCTTCGGCTTTGTGTGAGCGTCTCGGCCGGGAAGAGTAGGATCTGCTGCGATTGTCTGGATTCTAAATTCCCGTCCAGCATTGTTACCTACACGGTGTCGCCCAAGTCAATCACATTGTACCCCGTGCCCTCATAACACCCAGCTTTGAGGCATTGTCATTGTTTCCGGAACATTGAACTGATGCTCTGCTTCGCCAACCTTGAAAGCTTTATATAACGCCCCCCCCCAAGGGAACGGTATGTTGCTTGAGACGGCCGATCCGTAAATGATTCCCTCGGCGAAGTGAGCTTTGATGACAATTGCAACACCCCACGTTGCAATGGAAATGTCAAGATCTGTGGAAACAAGTCTGATTGTGACTTGGCATACATGGTCTGATCCCCAAATATCCGAGCAATTACACAACAACGAGCTGTGCAGATATGTAACCTTATCATTCCCATGTCAGGTGTGACCCGCGTTGCATCCAGTGCCTGGGATTCCCGGCGGGCACAATATGTAACCCATCTGCATCTGTGACTTGCGTTCAGGGTTAAAAGCTTATGCGTCCCCCATGTCGAAATCTGGATATGCTCCTAGCCTTTATCCCATCCTTATACGACTCATTGCGTCTAGTCAGAACCAGAATTGCTCTTCAACACCCAACGTTTGTGAGCGGCGGCAGCCATCGTCGAGCCACTGCGATGGCCGGGCTCAACCAGCTACCAGCTGGTGTCGAAGGCGTCGCTGCCTTTGCCTTGATATACTCGTCTATTAGCTTGGTGTGCAGCATGCTACTGATATGGTGTGCGAGACTGCACCGGGAAACATGGTCTTGTAAGTTGAAGTCACGAAGCCGAGTGCATTTTAGGTTTGGCACACTGACATACAATCGTAGACATATCTTTGCTTTCGTACTTTGCTCTCATAAGCGATAGCGCCTCGATAACGCAGCAAGCATATGATATCACATTTTATCGAGACCTCCTAGCTGGTCAGTTCTACAGAAAGACCACATTCCTAGAAAACCCGGAACTCGCGATTGCCAATGGGTCGTATGGACTTGACTTGGTTCTCTATTATATCCGCAAGTATTCCAAGCAAAAGCAGACTTGTTTGGAATTTTCGAGCTAATGAATCTCACTAGAGTATTACTCTTACAACGTCGAATCCATGTTGGTCATGTTTTGGGCATTTGAGTTAGCACAGTCGGTGTACGGCTTAAGCGCGAAGCCACACCTCAGACAAATACTAAGGAGGACCAACTCTGTTGGCAAGGCAATCGCAATGCTGTTTCCTCTCCTAACAATCTTACTTCTGCGAGTTCCTGGCGTACAGAAAGTTTTTGTGGCATTTATACTCCTGGCAGATCTTCCGCGTGAGTTCACCCTGGTCCATGAGTCTGGGCTATCTTCTAAGATGTTGTAGTGATGATTAGCTTGGCTGTCAGTAGCATCACCATGATTGCTATTCTTTTCAAGTATATTCAATCGCGTAAAAGGATCTCCAATTGGACGCCAGAGGGAAATAATACGACAAATACCTCCGACACATCTGCAGAGACGATACAGACAGCCGCCTCAGCAGAGACTGGGAAGGGCAAAAGCTTCAAGAGAAGCCAGGGACTATATGATCGGTGGCTCATGGTTAGGTTCACAGTGGCCTTCGTGATCTTGGCGTAGGCTATATTGATATTTTATGGATGCCGAAACGTATGCTGATGAGTCCCACAGAGTTTTTGAAGTCACAAACACGTTGTTTCAGCTTCAATCTGTCAGCAATAACAAAAAGGATGCCACACTTAGCGAGCCAGACTACAGCGTAGAACGCGCCAAGTCCACGTTCTTCCTATTTCTTCCAGGCGTTACACCTGGCATCTTCTTGTTTCTTGTCTTCGGTACTACTGCAGGTTGCCGCGCCGCCATCAAAAGCCTACTTACTGCCAGATTCGGAAAGAAGATGAGGACAGGCAACAAGAAACTCTCCGATGTCGAGAGAGTCGACAATGTGCAGCGAAATACAGATCTATTTGCGGAAACGGACATAGGCGCCAAGAAGGAAGAAACAATAAGCGATCCAGCCAAGTTACTTCCGATATCATCACTAGTGTCGAAGTATAATCGATCGTTCGATAGATATCCAGCATCCACAGAAAAACATGTGCCGACAAGCTCCCGGAAGCCGTGGCTTTTGCAGAACAAAAGTTCCTCGCCTGGAGAGGCTGATACCGTCGAACTGCGTGGCATCACGTCCTTGGATGAAGTTCGTAGTGGTTATTATCAGTCAAGCCCCGAGGAAAGTGACGATTCAGGATTGGTATTGCCAATAATGAGTCATCAGCAGCGGATAACAGCAGGGGCAACAACAAGCAACACAGCATCGCCAGCTCTAGATAGGGATGCAATAGACCACACGAGCTAGTGGCTGAGATGACCAAGATCCCTAGAAAATACCAAACACCACTCAGAACAACCTAGCGAAGAATGAGTTTGTCCGCATGTTTGCGGTAGATTCAAGAAATATCGCATATGAGCGCGTCGACTATACGTAGACATGAGTCCCATCATACTTGATCTGGAGCAGCTCCATATGTTGAAATTACCGATCCCCTCGAATTCGTCATGATGATGATACAGCTGAGGGGTACATACTCATGTAGAAGCCGTGCTTGTCTGTAGCTGCTTTTCAACCTTTAGTCTTCCAAAGGTAAAACCTTACTCATCCCCCGGAAGGTCGAGCTTGGAATTAAAGTGCGCGTCCTGCATCTAGGTGGCTGCATAAACAATCCAATCGGATCTCAATCTCAGATGAATCGCTTGATTTCAGGGAAAACCTGGCGTAAAATTTCCCACAGTAGATATCTTACGTTCTTCTTTATTCTTTGTTATATCTCTTTGATGCCTGAAGTGTGCGTGTTTCTATACCGATCGTCGAGCCTCAAAGTCGTGTAGCTGTAGGTAAGTGATTTGAATTCTGTGAAGAATAAACTGACGGTTCTGTAGCTCATTCGAAGATTTCTATCCATTGACCAAGTCCAAATCCACTGAAACGACGTACCAAACTACTTGTTGAGCAACTGAAGTCACGATGGTCGCCTCTCATGATGCTCACCAGCCTCGAAAGTTTTCTTTCGGGGCTTCCCAGCATCACAAAAGACGTATGAGTAATGTGGCTGATCAAAGTGGTAACATTGGCCCATCTCTCAAGGTACGGGCGAAGACCTCGAAACACAAGGTCATGAATTTACTAACATTACCAGTCCCTATTCATGGGCATAGCAGCGGTCAAGCTTGACGATAACAAGGTGGCGGTGTCGCTAGCTGCCCATGACACGACCTATCTTCTAGATTTCACTGTGGAGCATCTGCAGTTGGATGCAGAGGCGTCGTCTGCACGGGACGTTATAGCAGACTATGTTGTCGATGCCGTGCAGAAATACGAACATGAGCACTATGTCAAAATGGTAGGCGCTGGTGTGTCTGCCATCGTCAAGAAGCTTAGCCCAAAGCTGTGCTCGCGGCTCTGGCTAGAAGTGGACGTCATTCCCGTAGTATTACACCACTACGACTACACAGAGCGACCTTCCTTCTGGGAGGCCAAGCAAGTCGACGAACAGGCAGACTCTATGGCTAGGAAATGCGTAATGTTGTCGCCACGCTTCATGTTTATCAATCGCTATCCAAGCTAATAGGTTCTAGGTGCTTTGGGCCTTCTTCTGTGCCCCTTCTACAAGTTGGATGGCGCGGTGCTGTCCAGGTCGACTCTGCTGCTCGCGTCCAGCTCAACACTGCTGAAGATCACCAGAGAACAGTGACCGAAGCAACATGGAAGGCTGTGACTCAATTCGCCGACAGACTCAAGGAGAACGGAACGAAGATCGCCTTCTTCAGTGCTACACCGCAAGGTGGAGGAGTTGCATTGATGCGACATGCACTTGTTCGATTCTCAAATCTTCTTGGCGTTGAGCTGAACTGGTATGGTAAGTAAGATGATCACAGACAGATTGAGGTCGCAAGCTCACCTAGTATCTGTACCAAGTTCCCAAGCCGCGACCTGGTGTATTCCGAAGCACGAAGAACATGCACAACATTCTACAAGGAGTTGCGAAGCCCGATCACAGGCTCTCAGATGACGAGAAAACAGCCATCAGAGGCTGGATCACAGACAACGCAAAGCGATACTGGCTGGCCGAAGGTGGGCCTCTTCGGCCGAGTGCTGAAGGCGGAGCAGATATCATTGTGGTAAGACTCACGAATCGGTTGACAATTATGTTGCCTGTTCATCGTCAAATAATATGATTTATAACAATATCGGCAGATTGATGACCCACAAATGCCTGGTCTCATTCCGCTCATCAAAGAGCTGACCCCCAACCGACCAGTGCTGTATAGATCACACATCCAGATACGAAGTGATCTCATCGCCCAGGAAGGGTCTCCGCAACAAGACGTTTGGAAGTTTTTGTGGAATGACATTCGTCTCGCGGACATGTTCATCAGTCATCCAATTCCACAGTTCGTGCCAAAGAATGTGCCCCGAGAGAAGGTCGCCTATCTGCCTGCCACTTCCGACTGGTATGTGTCAATGATTCCTCAATTATGCCGCCATACCTGACAAATCAAGGTTGGATGGATTGAACAAGCCCATGAATGAATGGGATAGTGGCTACTACGCGAACAACTACAATATCCAGTGTAGAGCACAGAAGATGTAAGCCACGCCTGAGCGCACGATGGTGATAACACTGAGAGTATGCTCACACAATTACTTCTGCTCAGGACCGAACTCGATTACCCCAGTCGTGAGTAACGTGGTGTCCCAGTGACATACATTTCTTGCTTCATATCAGTTAGCAACGGAACGTTGATGGATGCTAACATGGAGGGCGCAGGTCGATACATTGTACAGGTTGCTCGATTTGATCCTGCCAAGGGAATATCCACCGTGATTGATGCGTACGCGGAATTTCGGAGACGCGCAGAGAAATCCGGACTGACAGAGATTCCACAGCTGGTCGTGTACGTGACCGAACTTGTCCGTCCCGTTTTATAAGCTGACTTCGTCTTCAGTGCTGGAAACTCCTCAATTGATGATCCAGACGGGACCATGATCTACGATCAAGCCCTTGACCAGATTGAGACGCACTACCCACAACTTGCCCAAGACATCAGTGTCATGCGACTGGATGCCAACGACCAGCTGCTCAACTTTCTCATTGCGAAAGCGCACGTAGTGCTTCAGCTCTCCACTCGCGAAGGGTTTGAGGTGAAGGTATCAGAAGCACTACACGCAGGACGACCGGTCATTGCCACGCTGGCTGGAGGTATCCCTTTACAGGTGAAAGATAACTGCAATGGCTTCTTGGTCGCGCCCGGTGACTACAGTGCGGTCGCACAGCATTTACTCGAGCTATTTTCCGACGAGAACCTGTGGGAAGATATGAGCCAAGCTGCGCGGACAGGCGTCAGTGACGAGGTCAGCACACCCGGGAATGCGCTTGCATGGTATTACCTCGCCATCAAATGGACCGAGACTCGCAGTCAAACGCCCAAGGCGACACTGGCGGGTGATGGAGCATGGATCAACGATATGGCTCGAGCGGAGGCTGGATACCCCTTTGCGAAAGGCGAGAACCGACTTCCTCGTTCTTTTACCAACCAGAGCGACATCCCACTACTGTCCAGAGACAAGGGGTTGAAGAAATACCAGGATTGAACCCTAGTGTATTCAGTAGGACCTGTCTGAAAACATATTTCCATGCTTTGAATATTGTAAATTTACGAACATGATCATACACTTGAGTGACAACACTGAACAACGTAGTTACAAAAAATCAGCTAGCACAAGCTGGGCTTGTACTTGATTAGCAAATCACCGGCGCACAAATATTTCCATCCTGTGAAAGCCAAGCCAAACATGCGAGATCCGACATGTTTCTTCTCGTGAAGCACAAGATGTTGTGTCGAGGGGGCAGCTGCTTAAGGTTGAGATGTGGACTTGAGTAAACTGGAGCCCCGGTCGAGTCATGAATCATGCGACTACCCAGTATCTTTGCATAAGTAGACAGCACATTGCAGCGGACTGCTGCGCAATCTGAGCTCGAGCTCCAATGATCTGTACAGAGTAGCACCGGTCTTACACATCAACTGTCGCAAAGTTACGAGTATTGCACAAGTCTCGGAGAGTACTGCACAGCTCCGATGGTGACATACACCTTGTTACAATAAGCGACGATACTTGAGTATAAGCCGACATGGTTGGTGGTATGTGTAAGAAGTTTGTTCCGAAACATAAGTTGTTGGATATAAATACTGTTTGCATAATGGCCGATTTTATGTCCACAGCAAACACAACAGAGGCAATTAGGAGATTTAGGAGCCTCACCGAATGACATAAACAATGAAGCACTCCGCGGCACCTGCAAATGCAATTGTGGTAAAGCACGAGAACTTAGTGAACTGTGCACAAACTGCCTAGTTTTTCAAATTGAAATTTGGACTCCGGCGGGAAGACTAGGAAGTTAGTCTCATGACGAGACCTTGGATAGTAGTCATGGTGTTTGCATGTGTAGACATAGTCGAAAAGGAAGGGCCGACTTATGACTCCCTTGAACTTATTATCCTGGCGCCATGCGTATTCGAAGAGAAATCAGCAGTAACGAGGATCTAGGTAATGGCGTTGACATTTCAACATCTCGGGGGAACGGGAGCGTCCGTTTACTGCGTTGTGAGTTTCTAAAGGCTAAGAGCACAACAGCACGCACTAGTCATCCCACGAATAATAAGGTGTCAATCCGCGGACATATAAAGACCCCTCCGGTTCGCCTGACCGACAGAAACAACAAGCATATGACTTTGCAATTTTATTCTCCCGTAAAAACAATGCCATTTCTAAGCACTCCGCAAGTTCCGGACCAATCTGACGATAATTTTTTTCGATTTCCAACCTGTCAACCGGGAGCGTACGCCCCCCGAATGGACCCCATCTCCGCGGAGATGGCAACTACACGAGAATAAATAGGATGCTGATGGGTCGATATGTTACTCACGAAACATCGCACCATACAACAAAGTGGGCATTTTAGTCAGCGACACAGGTAGCATGGTGCTGTCGCAAGAGTCATGAAATTCATGCATCCTGCAAATTGACTGAATTTGGCCATGTTTGGGCATTTTTCGACAATGCTTTCTCCGGTCATTATAAACAACCAGGCTTGATGGCTGGGATCGAGTGTGAAGAATATATAAATGACACCATGGAACTCTGCGAGATCAATATGGAAATTCCAAGTTCTGAATACCAAGTTCTAACCCATCTGCACTTGTTTATATAACCCACCATAGTCAGTTCACGACAATGTTCGAAGCAACCAAGCCGATAGCCACGACCGCAACACCGGTTGACCGGGTGGCCCCACATGCAGCAGAGCCTGTCTCAGCGCCACTGACTGCTTCGCAGTTGGCTATTGTCAAGTCGACGGCACCCGCCCTGAAAGCGAAAGGCGAAGAGATCACCACACTGTTCTATAAGAACATGATCGAGACGCATCCGGAGCTTCACAACATCTTCAACCAGACTGGACAATCCACAGGTGCTCAGCCTAGAGCATTAGCCGGCGCAGTGTTCGCCTACGCTAGCTATGTCGATGACCTTGGTCGTCTCCAGGCACTGGTAGAACGCATCGCACACAAACATGTCAGCTTGGTGGTGCAACCCGAGCAGTACGAGATCGTGGGAAAACATTTGATCGAGGCGGTTGCAGCTGTTCTTGGTGATGCTGTCACCCCAGAGGTGGCCGAGGCATGGACGGCGGCATACGGTGCACTGGCTACCATCTTCATCAATCGCGAGAAGGAGATTTATGCTTCCCACGAGAACTGGAAAGGCTGGCGGCCGTTCAGGATCCAAAAGAAGGTGGCAGAGACGACTCAGATTGCAAGCCTCTACCTAGTCCCTGAAGATGGCAAGCCGCTGCCCCTTTTCAAGCCGGGCCAATACATCAGTCTCCGTCTTCTGGTGCCTGAGTTTGGGTATATGCAACCTCGCCAGTACTCGCTCTCTGACGCACCCCAAAGCAGTCACTACCGGATCAGTGTAAGGAGAGAGGAGGGTAGGGCAACAACCTTGCCAGGATGGATTTCAACTGCGCTGCACGACAAGTACAAGGAGGGAGACATTGTGGAGCTCACGCACCCTACCGGAGACTTCTTCGTGAATACGGGGTCGTCTGAGACAACACCAATCGTACTGATCTCGGCAGGCGTGGGTGTCACCCCAATGATGTCCATCCTCAATAGCGCCGTCTCTGCCGGCTCGCAAAGGCCTATCGCCTGGATCCAGGGTGCCCACAGTGCCGAGCTGCAGCCGTTCGGAGAAAAGGTCCAAGAAATCTGCGCCAAACACCAAAATGTTCAAGCGACGATATTCAGAACCATTCGGGATCATAGGGACGCCCAACTCGACCACAGCTTTGAAGGGCGTGTCGATCTCGGCAAACTCGACCAGGATCGATTGTTCCTGGACCAAAACAACGCCGAGTACTATATCTGTGGCCCAACAGCTTTCATGCATGACATGCAGAGGCATCTTGTTGCTCGTCAGGTGCATCTCACTCGGATACACATGGAAGTCTTCGGTGTCGGCGATGGTGAATGATCGATCTGGCGGAGCCACAGCTCAGGATTGGCTAATCAAGGAAGACCGTATGTATACTACCACCTAAAAACGACAGCATTTTTGGTATTGCGTTGTGCGCCCCATTATACAGTTTATAGCCTTAGAAATCAAAGAAAGAAAGAAAGACTCTTCTCTTAAATCACCGAGTCTTTTAGGTACCTATCTACTGATGATAATGGTGCAAGCCGTGACGCGAGTTTTCGAACCCTCCCATTACCTAAAGATCTTGCCGGACTGAGCGCCTCTAGAGCTCTGTACGCAAATATTTGAACCACTTTTCATGGCTGTAGAATGCCAACTGCATTGTTCGAGGTCGGCTTTCCTCATTGATACATTCCGATTGGACTTGAAAAGGGGATTCGTGTGTTAGCAGACTGGCGCATGTCTCTGCAAACCCGAGTTATTGGTTTGGATAACTCTACTACTCGCGCAGGGTAGGTAACCTAGTGCACCGATCGCTTGCGAAGCGCCAGAGAATACTACCTACCTACCGTACCTACCTAGCGGTTATACTTTTTTGTGTTTTAGACTGATGTTCCACAGAGTTTTACCACCCCGCTGGCTCCATGCCCCAAAGAGGCCGGCAGGTAAAATATCGTCTCAGATTGCGCTGCATGGTCGATAGATCACAGCCGCGTGACACAGAGATCTACTGGCATTCTCTTCAGGGCATACCAAGATGACGCCGACGGCCAGCGATCAGTGGCGCACTGCGTCTGGCCTACACCAACAACCAAATTACCAAAGCGCTGCCAATAAATGGTGAGTGCTCGTATCAATGGGTGAATTGTAGGGTAAGATTCTGGTTGCCTCAGCTGGCAATCGTGCATACGTCATCCAATTTATGACTTGGCTCAATAGTAGCATGTTGGCAATGATATTGATTCTGGGCAAGGCACGCGAGAACCAGTTCCTCGGTGTCAAGGTGTTTTCTTCTTGCTATTGAATATGACATTCCATCTGTACGTCCGTAGCTAAAGTGGACCGGTTGAACTCTATCGTATCGAGCTTAGAGCATTCTCATAGGGCTCTCCTTACCCGCCGCCACGCGCGCCGTCCAGGCAGTCAGTCACTACAATGCCACTCCATCTGGTCTTGGCAAGCCTGGTAAGCCTGACAGGTTCGTATAGTCAGCGATCGACATAGCCGTCGTTCCTGCGGCACATTGGACTCTATCGGATCTTGCAGGAAAACCTGAATCCGCACGTGGCGGCTTGCATCAGCTGGAACATGGGTCTGTTGATCCTACCGCGCCCTATCAAACAGCGTGGACGAACCCAAGGGTCCGAGGCTGTTTGCCCGTACCTCACTATTGATTCAGTAGCTGTATATTTCAGAACCCCCAGCAAGATCCGAGCCCTTTCCGAAGTCCTATTCGCGAATGAGCAGCCTGCGTCCAAACTGCTTTGGGGCTGTACGCGCACGACATGCCGCGCCCTGCAGTGGCCCGATTCGGCATCCTATGGTAGCACTGCGAAAGCTCAAATACCAGGAACCAAACGTTTGTAGTGTCTACTTATTACAGAGGGGCCAAGGTGTCAACCCCTGTCCTCATGTTTACAGTATTTACAGTAGGGCACGGCACATTGATCCAGCCGGAAACATCGATTCGGATCTCATTTGTTTCCGAAATCAATACAGGCGATACTATCACTTTGTGCTTTCCACCCGAGCAATTTCTACTGGGTTAGGACAATTCTTATACTGGCACGTGACGCCCATTCCTTGAAGGGATGGATTAGACAAACACTTGTCCGATGTGATGGGCAGGCAATCCGGTAAACAACTTGGCAAGCCGACATGGTTCTTTAGTCGGGCAACAGCAGCTGATATCTAGAATCCACTGTACATTCAATATACCTACGCATCACGCGCAGTGTTGCCGGGATGTGACAATACTAGATTGATATACCCGGCACCCACATACTAGTATCCATCCTTCCTGCCTTGATCCGGGTATGCAGTGCTATTTGACGCGCCGGACAGAGACACTAGTAGTCGCCGGAGCTAGTCCCGCTGGTACGCGCTCCCTGATCCTGTCCTCACCCGTCTTGATGCCCATGCCGTACGCCGCATCGACCGCATCGTCACGGTGTGACCCGAGCGACATGCTCCGCAATTCTTGGGCATGGGTTTTCGATCTGCACCAAGGATGTTTATATGAAGGCTGCATGCCAGGGCTGGAGCTGTTGCCCGGATGCTATCGACAGAGTGACAAAAGACGCCACCAATGTTCAACACCATCTGTCAGCACCGAGTCGTGGATGGCACAGCCTGATCGTTGTATGCTGCATTTCACTCAAGAGGGAACATGAGCTGAAATTACCTAGGACCATCTGACATGGGAAGAGATCCTTTTTTCCAGGACTGATAGAGCAGCGCGGCTTTACTTTCTACGATGCAACAGAGGCCATAACGCGTGTCTCTCGTCTTCGCCCTCGCATGGCTGCCTTGAATGGGACGAAGGCGTGGAAAACTCCATCCAGCCGGGGCGGCTTTTCACTGACGCAACCATACGTGCCCCTGATGTACGTCCCCCCCACGAAACATGTCGTGTAACTCACTGCCTAGGTACCTCCCAGTTGAGAGCTGAGTTATGTGGTACGACCTAGATATGCCCTAGATGCGGGTGTCCTCTGACTTCATTCCAATGTCCAGCAAGTACTTTCAGGTAGTCGCCGAACTGACACTACAGCGATCAGAACTATCGATGAGCCTATAACCTCACAGGTGAGTTCACTGAGAGGGAATTCGACTTATCAGAAACTGTTTCTGCGGTGTCAGCAAGGTCGGCGATGCTTCACGCCTCTACTCTGAGCCAGGGAACCTTGATGACGAAGTAGACGCAGACTCAGCAATGGATAGGAGCCTCGATGGACCTCTTGACTCACTTCATGAGTCGAGGTTCGACTCTAATGTCATTGGTATGCTTTGGATGGGGTCCAAAGCCTGTAAGCGGCGGCCTTGACGTTGCTGGTCCTCGCTTGGCTTGGTTAAGCTGGCCGCTGGAAGTCCAGCTCCCTGTAGGGATCAACCTTGGATGAAGCACTACATACTACATGACTTCTACCAGTGTGCCGGGTCACTAAAGCCAACACTCGAGGGATCGTGTCCCAACCGTCTGGTATGTAGTCGCTGCTGCCAGCCACTGTGGATCCAGACTCTATTTCACTAGTCGTGGTCTATATCCAGCATAATCCATTGTTCGGACCGTATACCGCACTGGGACATGATGTGTAATATTGACAGCCTAATAGTTCAGTTGCTTGCTGCGAGTTGCGATTTCTGATATAACCAGATCCACCCCAGAGGCGCTGGCCGACACCATGCTCGGGTTGCTCACCGAAGCTCATGCATGTAAGCGCAGCCACCTTTGTTGCTCCTTTATTACTCTGTACTTCACACACAAGTCAGACTGGCTTCTTCCTCCGAATAACATGGCTGGAGCAGTTCTTCGCAAAGCCTGTGACAGATGTCACGATCTGAAATTGGGTTGCAGGCGTGAAGTGGATGGTGCAGTGTGCGAGAGATGCTTCAAATCTGGATACTCGTGCCAATCTAGTCCTTCTCAACGAAATCGGAAAAGGTCCTCGAAGTCTTGCAGACGACATATGGATGCGAGGAAACCAGCTCTTTATAAAGAGCTACGACCGATGAGTGTTGTTCCCAGCCCTGAGTGTAAGTTTTAGCCACACCCGTTCGTGTAACACTCACTAAGTAAGACCAGCCCTTAGGGGCAACGGAACCATGACTTTACAGGCCGAATCATCGTCATCCCATCAAGAAGAGTTTTCCGATTGGCTTCGTGGCAGTCTCGAGAATTACACGTTCGACACAGCCTGCGGCAGCCGCCTCGAAACGGAGAATAATCTAGGGCTGAACTCACTAGCTCCTTGTGATATTGTCGGCGGAACACAAGTAATAACGCAAAGTCTTGCCGATGGCTTTGTCTATCCATTTATCCCGTTAGAAGAGCTATGGCAGGTTGACTGGCTCAACGATGCGTCTGACATGGCGTCGCCGCCACGGTTAATGACAACACAGGCGTATCCCTGCGATCCTTTCCTATATGACGACTGCAGCGAATACACAAGTTGATGGTTTTGGTGGTAGAAATTAGAAAGAGTAGCGCTGAGATCGATGTCCACTCGAAGGTGTATATATCCTTTTTGTCAATGACTTATAACAGAGTCTAATGGCGTAGATCTGGGAGCAGAGACGAGAACAGGCCAGGAGCGGCATTTTGTGGCATTTTGTGCCTATAGGTGCGCATAGATGAAGATTTTTCTGATTTTCCGATTGGAGAGAAAGCTCTCGATGAGCACTAAGTATCAAGATTTCGGAGGGAGTGACTGGAGTATCTTGCGGAATCCGTCATCAGTTAAAGCTGCTACATCATCGCTGGGCGAATCGACTGCACAGTAGAGACGAGTGACTCCAATTAACAAAGTATCTCAAAGAAACATTGTCGTTTTCAATCAGCTTAGTCTATCACATGAGGATTCGTACCCAGTGGAGCCTTCGATGAGCCCTTGCACCCAAGTACGTCGAATCACTGCTCCCCGTCCAACAGGAGACAGCTTCAACCCTTGACCAAATGGTCAAGGGGAATACAAAGGTCAATGTAAAGCTACATGAGATTCGGACATCCCCCAGTCCGCGGAAAATGAGTCTCGGCATTGAAAGGACGAATCAGAACGAAGGTATGACGGCCCGGAGGGGCCGAGAACACCACGAGGCTCAGGTTCGGCGTTGAGCAGCAAATCAGGAGCGGTTCTTCGTATACGGCCTAGAACTGGAGGTTGTCAGCATGTAAAAGAGGTTGAGGTACGACCTCATGTCTTTTGGATGTCTCCATGGTATATAAATATATAACTGTGTCTGTCGTACAACATGGATCTCGTCCAATGCAGGTCTCATACAAGGCTTTCAGGACATCTATTGTACCAAATCTTTAATTGTCGGAAAACTCATACTTAATCTTGTATAACTTGATGCTTCATCAGTGTAGCAACAATGTATAAAAGATCATCCCAGGAGCCAATTGCAATCATTGGAAGCAGCTGTCGATTTGCTGGAGATGCATCTTCGCCTTCCAAACTTTGGCAAGTCCTTGCCAACCCTCCCGATCTTTCTAAAGAGGTTCCTCCAGCCAGATTCAATGCTCAAGCCTTTTATCACGAAGATGGCGAACACCTCGGAACCACGAATTCCATCAGGGCCTACTGGCTTGAGCAAGACCACAGGGTCTTTGATGCTAGCTTCTTCAACATTACACCGAAAGAAGCTGAAGCCATTGATCCACAGCAAAGACTTTTATTGGAAGTTGTTTACGAAGCTATGGAATCTTCAGGTCTTCCAATGCATCGCTACTCCGGCTCGAATGTGGGAGTATTCGCGGGTGTTATGACTGCCGACTACGATACTCTATCCCAAAGAGACGAGCTTTCAGCTAGCCAGTACTATGCGACAGGGAATGCTCGATCTATCATATCAAATCGCGTATCCTATTTCTTCAACTTCCGCGGACCCTCGATGACAATCGACACAGCATGCAGCTCATCGCTTGTTGCTCTCCATCAAGCCGTATTGAGTCTCCGTGCGGGCGAGATTCCCATGGCGTGCGTCACCGGCGTCAATCTGATGATCACGCCAGAACAGTTTCTCGTCGAGTCGAGCTTGCATATGCTTAGCCCCACGGGAAAAAGTAGGATGTGGGATGAAAGTGCCGACGGGTACGCCCGAGGGGAGGGTATAGCAGCGATATTCATCAAGCCACTCTCGCTTGCGCTGCACGATGGAGACGAGATTATGGGTCTGATCAGACAGACTGGAGTCAACTCAGATGGGCGAACCCCCGGTATTACGATGCCCAATCCAAGTGCACAGGCCGCTCTGATCAGGAATACGTATCTTTCATCGGGTTTGGATCCCCGGTCACCGGAGGATCGATGTCAGTATTTCGAGGCACATGGCACCGGCACCCAAGCAGGCGATCCCAGAGAGGCACAGGCCATACATGATGCGTTCTTCGGCGCAGGCCACCATGCCGAGACAGAGAAAACAATGCTGGTCGGATCCGTTAAGACGGTTATCGGGCACACCGAGGGGGCCGCCGGCTTAGCGGGTGTGTTGAAGGTATTGCAAGCCATGGAGCATGGCAAAGTACCCCCAAACCTCCATCTCAACCAGGTTAATCCTACGATACTGCCCTTCTACAATCACCTTGAGGTACCTACTTCCTTGGTCGCGTGGCCACAAACACTGGAAGGCCATCCTCGGCGAGCAAGCGTCAACTCCTTCGGCTTTGGCGGCACCAACTCCCATGCCATCATCGAGTCATATGATCCACAGATTCATGGTGCCGCCGAGGGTAGCCTCTCAACAGCCAATTCACAAGAAAATGACTTCCTGTGCATTGATTCAGAGAAAGAAACCAATTCAGACATCCTTTCTATCCCCTTGCTGATATCCGCATCTTCAAGAAAGTCGCTTTTCGATGTCGCTCGTCACTGGAGAAGCTATCTTGCGGGCTGTGAGGGTGTCTCGATACCACAACTTTCGGCCAACATCTTCCGGTACCGAACAGCTCTTCCATACAGAGCTTTCATTCCAGCAGCTTCCAGAGAAAGAGCTATCGAAGATTTGGACAAAGTGATCAATGAAGAGCAAGGCGTTCATGAGTTTGGAATTCGCTCCAAAAGTTTGACACAACGGCCACAAATACTCGGCATTTTCACTGGGCAAGGCGCACAGTGGTCATCTATGTCCCGTACCCTTCTACAAACCAATCAGAGATACCGTCAGACGATCCAAAAGCTGGATCAAATTCTGCAACAGTCACCAAACCCGCCCTCATGGACCTTGGAGCACCAGATTCTTGCGGACGAGCCTCAGTCTCGAACCCACGAGGCTCAAATATCACAGCCGCTCTGCACAGCACTACAGATAGGACTGATTGATGTGCTGGAGGATCTTGGCGTGGTATTTCGAGCTGTTGTTGGTCATTCATCTGGTGAAATTGCTGCAGCTTACGCCGCCAAGATGCTTTCAGCTAGAGATGCGATACTGATCTCCTACTATCGTGGGCTCTATGCGCACCTAGCTCGTGGCACCAATGGCGAGCGAGGAGCAATGATGGCCGCTGGTATTTCAGAAAATGAAGCGTTGAGCTTTTGTCAAGATCCCCTGTTTGACGGCAAGATCTGCGTGGCGGCCAGCAATGCTCCTTCAAGTGTCACACTGTCTGGAGACGTGCATGTGATCCAGACCGCCAAGGACATGTTGACTGAACAATCGCGTTTTGCCAGAGTCTTGCAGGTGGACACAGCCTATCACTCGCCCCATATGACACAGCCAGCACAGGTGTACATGGATGCGCTGGAAACTTGCAACATCACGCCGTCCGCAGGCAAATCCAACACAACATGGATCTCTAGTGTGCATGGCTATAATGAGCGCAGGGAAAAGGACTTGGCGTCGACGTATTGGAGAGACAATATGGTTCAAGCGGTGCAGTTCTATGATGCCGTCAGGACTGCAATATCCGATCTGGGACCATTTGACTGCGCTGTTGAAGTCGGGCCACACCCGGCACTCAAGGGACCGGTCACGCAGACTGTCAAAGCGATTGCGGATACTCCATTGCCTTATTATGGCCTATTGGAGAGATCGAAAGATGACGGTCTTGCCTTTGCTGAGTTCCTGGGCTCCATGTGGTGTCAGTTTGGGCCAATGTCTGTCGACATTGCGCAGTATGTGCGGCAGTCGTCAACGTCGCCTGCTGTGGATATCAGACTGCACGATCTCCCTTCGTATCAGTGGGATCACACGCAAACTCACTACCGAGAGTCCAGAATTTCGAGGCAATATCACTTCAAGAATGCCGCTCCGCACGAACTCCTTGGTGTTCGGACGCGCGACGACAACGCATTTGAGCTTCGCTGGCGCAATGTCCTGCGGCCGGATAAGTTACCGTGGCTGCAAGGGCATTGCTTCCAAGGCCAGGCCCTAGTTCCTGCATCGGCATATTGTGTCATGGCTTTAGATTCTGCACTTCAGCTCCTCAATGGTAAAAGTGCCTCGGTCGTCGAACTCAGAGACGTTGACATCGTGAGCGGTATCAGCATGGAGTCGGACTCTGCTGGAACAGAGCTGCTTTTCTCACTCAAAGTGCTTGATCAACACAAGGACAAAAATGTTATTGCTGCATCATTCACTTTGGCTTCATGCCCAGCAGATGGTAGCACGGCCATGCGAAAGAATGCCTCTGGGAATGTCATCATCAGCTTGGAAGACATGACCATTGATGCTCTCCCGCGTAGGCACGCGTCAATGTCGGAGACGCTTCCTGCTAATACCGATGCGTTCTACAAGATGATGGACGACACTGGTCTGGTATACAGCGGCCCATTCCGTGCCTTGCAAACGATACAACGTCGATGCGATTTCGCTTCAACTACCTTGAATAGACGCCATCCAGAAGACACAACTGAGCTCGTGCTCAGCCCTGCCACACTTGACAGCTGCCTGCAGTCAGCCTTTCTGACTTATTCATCTCCTGGAGACAAATCACTTTGGACATCTTTCCTGCCAACTCGCATTGCCAGAATTCAATTCAACATTGCTTCGCTGTATAGCAAGTCGAAAACAGAAGACCTGAGCACTCTCATAGTCGACAGTCACTTGACCGAAGTCCATGGAAGTACACCGGACTCCAAGGCTACATTCACGGTGGAAATTGGCATCTACAACGAGAATGATGAGATGGAAGTTGAAATAGAGGGTCTGACTGTCGCCGCATTCGCCAACACTCGCCCAGATGAAGATTACGAGCTCTATCTCCACACGGTAATGGATGCCGATCCTACCGATGAGATCGTGCTACCTTGTGAAAACACAGAAGACTATGTCCCTGAGTTGGAGGAGATCTGTAACAAGATCACATCCTTGTACACGATGGGCAAAACCCCAACTCTGCATGGGCCACTTACAACCGGAAACTTTCCATCTTACACACTACAAGATGAATCGGCACGCTCAGGGGGTCACAGTCCTTTGGAATTCATCCAGGCCCAGACATCTCTTTCTCCCTGTATTGGGTCAATGGAGTTTCTGCGAGACATTGGAAGAGAAGTTCCCGCTTTGTTGCCGAGCGTTATTCCACAGGTGATACACGAAGCAGGCAGCCAGCTGCGCTTCTCTCTGCACCTTGAGAGAATCGCGAAACAAATATCTCACAGATATCCACGAATGGCAGTTTTGAACATTGTGGGCGGTGGGGTAGACCTATCACAGGCACTGCTTCGGGGTCTTGGATCATCATATCTTTCCTTTGCCACCGTATTTTCTGGCCAAGGAAGCCAGCAGGCTTTGGAGCTTCCAGAATCGAGAGCCGTTGCAGCAGAGCATGAACATCACCAGTGGCTGGACGTGAACGACGATATATCGAAGCAATTAGAATCGAAGACTCTTCTGGATCTTGTCATTCTGGACACAACAATTCTTGCCCATGGCGATCCTCAAATCATACTGAGAAATGTCAGGGCATCGATGCCTGATCACGGATTTCTCTTGCTGGTTCAATTTGACGAAAGTCCCTTGCGGAGACATCTTCGCTCCGTCGTGGAGCCATCCAAGGTGGAACAACCTAGATTTCACGTACAGGAAGAGCAAAGTTTACTGCAAGAGTGCGGATTTTCGAGTATTGCCAAGAACTCAGACCAGCAGATGGGCCAAGGGTTTTCCATCCACATCCGCCAGGCTTCTACTACCCTCATGTCCCCCGAGAAAGAGCAGCAACCTCTTGTGGCAGAAAAGGTTTTGATCATTGGCCACGGCGTCATAGTGGACTCGCCGATCTGTTATGAGTTGCAGCGTATCCTCGCACGGGATGATGTCTCAGTTGATCTTGCCAAGTCAATTGAAAGCCTGGATACTCATCAGCTTCAAGATTATACCTCGGCGATCGTCCTTGAGGATTTGGAGTGTACTGTTATGTCCAACATGACGGAAAAGAAGCTCTCTCAACTGAAAGAACTGCTCCATCCGAACATGACTGTGCTCTGGATCACCCACCATGCAAGATTCGGCAACCCGGAGCATGCTTCCACCCTTGGATTCACCCGGACAGTCTCTGCAGAGGTGCCGAACCTGAAACTTCAAGTACTTGACTTGGATGAGACTACACACTGCGAAGAACTTATCGCCCGTGTTTTCAAGGAGCTCATCGCGCCGTTGCCTGACACAAGTCGAAGTCTCTGGACGCGAGAGCCGGAGATTTACATGAGCCAGGGACGTCGTCTAGTAGCCCGCGTTTTGCCTCTCAGAGATTCGAACCATCGTGTCAACGCCAACCGACGAATCGTATCGCGGCCCATCAATACGATCAATGAGACTGTGCAGGTAAAGTCGCGCTACACGGAGGATGGCGGTGCGGGCTTGACTGTCAAAAACCTAGGTCTGGCTCCGAGAGGTAACTTCAGCGACAAAATGGCAACTCTTCGCGTTTCTTACAGTACGGTGGAAGCAGTGAAGTCAGAGAATGACTCATTTTCCCATCTCTGTATCGGAACAGACCTGGCGACAGGGACACTCAGGTTGGCGATGACTAACACGAATGCGTCGTATATTGAAGTGCCCCTCGACCAAACTCAAGTACTGCCAAAGATGACTCTGGCCATGCCGCAATTCCTTCACTGCCTTGCGCGGTACCATGTCTCAATGACAATATTCAAGAGTCAGTTGCGAGCCAACCACGGATATGTCATTTTCATCGACGCCGACCCTCTGCTCATTCGATGTGCCAAGATTGTCGCTGAATCCGAAGGGGCACCTTTCATTTCTTGGTCTACAAGCGCGTCTCGACACTCGGACAATTCGGCCAGCATCAGAATCCACGAAAGATCTTCGGATCGAAAGTTGAAGGCAATGTTGCCAGCCTTGGGAGCAACCATATATGACTTTTCATCCGGCTCCGATTTCTCCGAAAGGCTGGTAAACCTGCTCCCAGACAATTGCGACTATTATTTTGGATCTTCATTCCTGACATCGCACTGGGAAAGCCAACGGCCCAATGATGATGCTGACGTATCTGCTTCCATTGACGTCTTCAACCATGCAACCACACTCACGTTGGGCGACACCGAGAATTTCTATGACGGCCTAAACGAGACTCTTCCAATCAACGAAGCGATCGCAAAGAATGGCCATGAATTCACTGTCAACATCATCGACTGGACCGCAGAAAGGAACACACATGAAATCGTGGAGCCACTTCTCGAGCAACAACATCTGAGCGCACACAAGACCTATGTACTTGTTGGCCTAACGCGTGACCTCGGACAAAGCTTGTCGCGGCTTTTTGTCGAACATGGGGCCCGTAATATTGTCTTGGCCAGCCGGAATCCCGCAATGTCACCAGCTTGGACGGAAGAGCTGCGTCAGACTCATGGAGCACGCGTCGTCATTGAGAAGCTGGACGTGACCAGCCTCGAGGATGTTGCACGATTCAGAGGAAAGATCAAGGAATCTATGCCCGAGGTTGGCGGTTTGATCAACGGGGCCATGGTTTTGGATGACCGTGTCTTTTCCCAAATGACGGTTGAGACGTGGAATCGTGTCCTACGTCCAAAAACGGTCGGATCCCAGAACCTGGACACTGTCTTCTCCGACTTGGATTTGGAATTCTTCATCATGACCTCATCATTTGCGGCAATTGGCGGTCATCCGGGACAGTGCAATTATGCCGCAGCCAACATGTACATGAACGGCCTCGCAGCCAGCAGACGTCAGCGTGGTCTGACTGGGTCCGTTCTGAACATTGGTGTCATATACGGACTCGGCTTGCTCCAAAGAGAGAAGGAGGAGCTGTACATTGGACTGGAGCGAGAAGGATATCCGCCAATATCGGAGCGGGACATACATCACATGTTCTTGGAAGCAATCGTTGCAGGGCGACCTAATACATCGGAGCCCTTCGACATTACGACAGGCCTGAAGCGCTTTATCTGGGGAAGCTCGAACCCGTTGCATTGGCATCAAGACCCCCGTTTCAGCCACTTCACTCTTGACGATGGGGCTTCTAGCGCAAACGCAGAAACGGGTGCCCAAGGTAGCCTGCTGGAACAGTTATCATCAATGGATGATATCGATTCAATGGCCGATTGCCTGATTGACGCCTTCACCGGCCACCTCAAGGTCATGCTCCAGCTGCCAGATGGCTCTATAAGCCGACATAGCAGCCTTGCTGAAATTGGAATCGACTCTCTTGTTGCTGTGGATATACGCAACTGGATTTGGAAGACCCTGAGCCGAGATGTTGCTGTATTGAAGATACTGGGAGCAAGAAGTATCGATCGATGTAAGATTGTCCCAGGTTGCACAACGCGGCCTACAGCTAACAGTCTGATAGTTTGTTTCGATATTGCTGAACAGATTTTGGCGGAGTACTACTCTGGACAAGATTCGTCGGATGCCGAGACGCCTTCCACAGCTCGTACGTCGGATGAAATCAGTCGACCTTCTTCGCCTGGTGTCAGCACCGCGACAACGGAACACGCTCTGGCGGCCATGGGCAAGGATGCTGTCTTGGACTCAATTGATTAGACCGTTCTCATGTTGTTCACCTTGGTTCAACAAAGGCGGATTTTGGTTGTCCAGCAATTGCTTTCATTGCCCTCCAACAAAAGTCCGAACATATTTGTTTCAGAGACTGCCACACGTTCATTTTATGAAAGGACCACATAGGTTAGGTATTTCAATGTCAGATTAGTTGTACACTATATACAGTTGTGCATGCACGCGTGCCGGCCTTTTTGTTTCTACATCAGCCTTGACCGAAAATAGTACTCATCACACCCAAGGTGAGGGCATCCGTGAGTGACGAGGGACTGGCTGGGGTATCATCAGTGGCCAATATCTCATCCTAGGCCTTCTCGAGTCTGTTGGCGACGGTCTTCCAGTTGACAACATTCCAGATGGCGTCAAAGTACTCAGCCTTGCGGTTCTGGTACTGAAGGTAGTAGGCGTGCTCCCAAGCATCGATTCCGAGCAAGGGGATGTAGTTTCCACTGACGGGATCCTGGTTGGCACGGGTAACAACCTGTAGTGTGCCAGCGCTCTTGTCCTTGACCAACCAGGCCCAGCCACTGCCTTGAATGCCAGCAAGGGCCGTGTTGACCTGCTTCCTCAAGGTATCGAAGCTACCAAAGTCTTCCTCGATGCTCTTCTTGAGTGCGCCTTCGGGCTCGCCACCACCACCCTGGTTAGCAGGAGCCAGGTTCTCCCAGAAGAGGCTGTGGTTGATGTGGCCGCCGCCGTGGAAGTTCAGCAAGGGCGCGACAGAAGCGGCGGCCGCCTCATTTCCCTTGGCTTTGGCATCCTCGATGGTCTCAAGTGCGCTGTTGAGGCCGTTGACATAGGTTTGGTGGTGGTTCTTGTGGTGCAGCTCCATGATCTTGCCGCTGATATAAGGTTCGAGGGCGCCATAGTCGTCTGGGAATACTCAAGTCAGCCAAAGCTGTGTGCATTGCGCATACTGTAGTCCGGGAGAATGTAGTGCCGCGAGTCAAAGACTTGTCATTAAATGGTATCTTACAGGACAGGTCGGGTAGAGTTGCTTTGCCACGAGCGAAAGTGATGCCTCCAACGGCACTGGCGGAACGAGCGCCGCGGACTGCCTGACCGGCAGCGCGGAGAGTCGAGGTTGGCAAACGAATCGGCATTGTGATGATTTGGATACAGACGACAGTCTTTTCTTGAAAAATGTCTCGGGGCAGGAATTGGTCGGATAGCGTCAAGGGGAATCAATTTTGCTTATCTTGAGCAGAAAAGAAGTTAGTACGGAGGTTGGACGAAGATGTCTCTGGAGACTTGGAGTAAGAAAAAAAGAGGAGATGATGTCAATCGGGGCAGGAATGATTGCAGTGGCTCCCCTCTCCCCCACGTCCATTGAAGCTATGGTACATATCTACAGGTAGAGCTCCCAAGCTCTAGGTTGGTAGCTTCGCTGGAAACCAGAAGAAACACCTCGGTTATACCTAGCTACAGCGCAGTGGGCGATTCGGACAGAGCGGAACATGATTCCAACCATACCGGTTTGGACAGGGCGACAGGCAGTTAGTTACCCACTAATCAATGTAATGCAACAGCTTGCATTGGCTCAATGCTTAACTGGACCCAGAAGTATCAAAATGCCTTCTTCGGTTCTCGTTTTGCTGTACGATTGTAAAACGGAGGAATCAGTTCTGTCAGCATTTCGTCATTTGGCACAGTTGTATTACTTCATATATGCAGCTTCACTTCAGTTTTTGGATAAACATGTCTGATAGCAAACCCAATTGGCCAAAAGCACTGGATATCAAGTCAAACAACACAAATATTGCCCTCCGTATTTAATACGCCTACATCGTACTTTGTGTGACCTTTTGACGATGTATAATATACATAGCGACATGTATCTCGTGCCATATTCTGATCAGTTGCACACGTATGTATGGCCTATGTGAACCATCTTCACAGGGTAGTCCGGTAAGATATTTACTATACATGTGCAGAGGCTGAGAGCATCATATTGATGGTACTATCCAATCCTGACAATTGCGGCCGAATCACAACACATGTGCATCGTACACCTGGAAATCTAGTGGGGCAGGCCACCAATCACACTAACCTCAGCTAACGACGCGCTACCTAGCTGCTGAGCTCTGTCGCGTCTCTACCTAGGTAGGTCTTCCAAGCGTGTGAAGTGCATGGTACCGACGTGGAGGCACAAGCTTTAGTCAAGTCGATGTAGTAGACCATCAGATGCACCAGACTGCACGTTGGGTTAGCTTCATGATATTCTTCTCAAGATCTTCTACTCAACTTTGATGCCCAACATTCCACGGTCGTGTCGCGACCACAGCCCGGAACCTCTCCGCCAGATTTGACAACCATATGACTTTTGCACAGCATGTCATACTACGATCTAGATGCCATCCTTACGGATGCAGAGGTATGGCTGTCCTCCTCGACAGCTCGGTCTTGTCTAGGCTGACCCGATCACGATTCTCAGAAAGTCCCTTGCAAGTTTGAAATTGAGGTGCCAGAGCTAGGTTATCTTGACAACAATCCCTCGCAACCTCTCAAGGCGAATACCACTGTTTCACTGCCGCTATGGCTTGCCGAACTCCTCGCGCTGGCGAACCGATCTGCCAATTCTCAAGACACTGCTCCATTTCTCACCCTTTCCATGCCGGCCACACTTTCCAACGAAGTCACATCAGCGCTCAAGGCTGACCCGCGCGCTGTTGCCCTTCGTGACCAGTCGCACAACTTCTACGCCCTAGCAACCCGAATGCTCGACCTCTTCGAAGAGCCGGAAATGTGTACCGTATTACGGAGAACCTTTGTCACAAGAGCAGGAGAAACAGCACTATATGCGAGGAAAGCTGGTGCCAGCGATGATCACAACCCGGCGGGAGGAGGGGACTTCATCCGCGGTCTTGAAGCATGGGAACGCGGCCTCTTCGTACGTGCGCACGACGGCGCCAAGGACTCCAAGGACTGGATGGCAGGCGTGAAGAAGTGAAGAGCACGAGTCGCCTACGAAGTTGGAACATCATGTCAGTCTTGAGAGAGAATCAGTTGAGCTACGACACAGCGCTGGTCGACAAAGGCATTCATAAGCATCGCTCGCAACTACATCACGGATCGGCACCGTCAATAAGGGCGACAAGTTCTGATTGTTGCGAAGCAAGACCTATCCTCTCAAGACGAATCGCGCGGAGTAAAACAGAGCTCCTGGGTTGACGTTGCTCCTCGAAGCACGAGGTTTGAAAGGCGCCCCATCATGCGCAACTTATATTTTTGGCAACAGTAGCAGCTAATTGCTGCTTGCCGGAGAAGTGTATTATGAAGCTGGGACTTGTCACTCAGCATGACCTCCAGGCAGTTGTATGCGCGTTGTGTCGCGAAAGAGCCAAGAGCGCCACGCAACGGACGACCAGGAGACCAGGTAGCTTGAACTTTCCGCCATGCACTAGGTAAATGGAATGATATATACCAAGGTCAAATTCAATGTTTAATGTTGTCCGTGGCGCTTCTTTGGGTAGATGGAAATAACTTAAAGCCTGGCAATTGCCTGCAGGCGCGATACAGTGTCAAACCAGGGTGACGCCAGTCGCACACAGTGGATTGCTGTTATCGATAAGGGATAATGCTCAAGTGCCTGCCCCAGACCTACCTCACCTGCGCAGGCAACGACGCCAAATCGCCTCGTACTACGAACCATTTTCAAGGTGCGACCAACCTCCTCTTGTGCGTCTCTACGCATGGAACATACTCAAATGATTTAATGGATCTATCTTGCTATATCCGTCGCGGCGACATTCTCGGAAGCAGCCGCAACCGCAACGCGAGAACGATTGCGGCCAGCTTAATCTGCACCTAAATACCAGGACATTCATTCAGACATCATGCCTCCCTACCACGGCAACGTTTCCAAGGCAGATGCAGAAGCCTACTCATCCTCGGACTCGGACTCGAATGACGATGACCACTTAGGCCCTGTCTCTGGTGACCCTCGCTCCGATCTTCTCGACGACTTCAACCCCCGTAAGCGGCGCAAGTTCAACAACTCAAAAGAGAGCGCTGCCTTGGGCATATTCGGATCCGACAGCGAAGATGAGCGCCCAGGCCCGAGGTCAAAGAACAAGAAGAACCTGCGGCATCAAAATATGAGTTTTGTGTCCGCCGGCCGCCAGGGAATCAAGGACGGGGAGGACCACGATGAGGACGAAGATGAGGACATGGACGACGACGACCTCGAATATGCCGAGCCAGCTCGATTTGGTCTTGGCGCGAAGCCGTCTGGAAGCAACGCAGAAGATGGCGAGAATGACGATGACGACGACGAAGACGAATCAACAGCTGGGATTGGGCTGGGGTTTCACGCCGGTCAGGGGTTGGGCTGGGGACCACCGACACAGGCTTCGGTGCCCGTCACATCATTCAAGAGCAGCTCAACGCAAGGAAAACCAGCTGCAGGCCCGAGGTTTGACTCGAACACACCTTTAGGTCGCGGTTTTGTCCCTTCGTCTGCCAATATACCAATTCTCAAACCAAATCTGGACAATGAGTCGACCTCTGCAACGCAATCGCCAAGGCCGAGCGCCTTCAGTGGCAATGGGCCCAGTCGAGGTGGAAGCAAGATGAGTTTTGGACAAAAGATGTTGGCAAAAATGGGTTACGTGGAAGGCAAGGGTCTCGGTGCAGAAGGTCAAGGCCGAAACGTCATCATTGAAGCTACACTACGACCCCAAGGCGTAGGTCTGGGATCAGTAAATGAAAAGTCGAAGCAGGAGAGAGAAGAGGAAAAACGACAAGCACGCTTGCGAGGCGAAGATGTGGTTGACTCGGAAGAAGAAGATAAGAAGAGGAAGAGAAAGGCGCGCGAAAGGAAGATAAAGGGGCTCGACAGCGGCACTGCCAGCGGAGGCAGCACCCCACGACGACCAAAGACAAAGTACTTGACTGTAAACGACATCAAAAAAGCGGCACCTGGATTACATATCCCTGATGCGTTCGCGCCAATTCTCGACATGACCGGGCCGGGGCAGAAGCTGTTGACTCCTGGCTCCGGTCTGATGACGCCAACTGCCGGGACCGACGTCGTTGAGCAAACTGAAGCTAGGAAGCTTGCTGGACGTGCCCAGCGAGACTTGAACGCGTTCGTGGAAGAGTGGAAAACTCTGGAGGAGAGAAAGGCTTGGTTAGACATGGAGTCTCATCAACGCCAACAAGCTCTCGACGAGCTGGACAGTGCGTTTCGCGCCATGGAGCTGGTTGCCACGCGTTTGGAAAGCATCTCAGACGCGGCAAGCCAAAAGCAATGGGATCCTATCATTTCTGGACTCAAAGAAATTGAAATCGCCGGAGCTGGGCTCGAGGCGATGCATGACGATCTCGATGTCAGCAGTGTTGCTGTCGCAGCTATCCATCCATTCCTCCGAGACGCCGTTCAGGGGTGGCAGCCTTTGGATGACCCAAAGCTCGGCAATTTTGCGGACGACCTCACGGCCATCATGGCTGTTCTCGGACTGAAGAAGAAAACTGCTCCGACCACGATTGCCAAGTGGAACGATCACGAAATGGATGGCATGCATCGGCAACACCAGAAATCAACTACGGCATACGAAAGCATGATATATAAGGTCTTGTTTCCCAAGCTTAGCACGACAATCGCTCAACATTGGGATGTGTACGATGCCAAGCCGCTTTTGGCCGTCTTTGACGCGTGGGAGCCACTGTTCCCTGCATTCGTCCGATCGCAGCTGATCGAGCAACTGGTACGACGCCTGAACGAGGCAATTAGCAACTGGCGACCAAGGAAGAAACAACAGAACCTCCCTCACCTTTGGCTGTTTCCTTGGTTGCAACATCTTCCTCCATATCATCTCGAGCCTAGAGGAACCGGCATCGTGGCCGAGGTTCGCCGCAAATTCCGCCAAGTCATCGATACTTGGGAGTTTGATCGGGGTATCATACCCGGCTTGAAGGAGTGGAAGGATGTTCTACGACCGTCCAAATCACAAGATCAGTGGAAACCTCTCGTTATGCACCATGTGCTACCCAGTATGGCGAAATACGTTCGTGTCAACTTTCGGGTTGATCCCTCAGATCAAGAGCCTTACCTACCCATGCTCAACGGCGTGCTCAAGTGGGTCGATATCATTGCCCCTTCCATGGTTGCAGAGGTGATTGTGGCCGAGGTATTCCCTATGTGGCATGATGTCCTCCACCAGTGGCTCACAAGCGAAGATGCCAATTACGAAGAGATTGGCGCCTGGTTCGAATGGTGGAAAGACGAGGCGCTCGCAGGCGTGGCTGCATTTGAAAGCGTAGTCGCCGAATTCGAGCGCGGTACAGCTATGATTGGTAGCGCGCTTGAACTTGGCGCCAAGGTTGGCGAGCTTCCCAGGCCTGGAAGAAATCCTGCCCGTCGGCTGGATTCGCAACCCAAATCAGTGCCGGTACCAGAGCCCACACTGCCAGTGGCTCCCTTGGAGTCGATTGAAAAGTCGTTCCGGCAGGAAGTTGAGGACTGGTGCAACGAGCATGACCTTCGCTTCATCCCAACTCATAACAAAACGACCTCTTCTGGCCAGAAGTACTACAGGTTGACAGCACGCATGGACGGGAGGGGCGGTGTTCTTGCTTACTTTACCACGAGTGGCAATGACGAGATTTTGGTAGCGGAGAGCCGAAAGAGCGACCTGAGGTTGAAGCGAGGTGATGATTGGGGCACTTTGGTCGGTGTTCTGTACCGCGAGGTTGAACAATGATAGGAAAGCACAGAAGATGGCAGCATTTCATGGCTCACTTGATTGTCATGATCATCAGTCAGGCATAAAATTGATACATCTCTCTTTCTATGTGGCCAACTGGCCTTTAAGGTTGAAAACTTAAACTTGATGTTACATCCTACTGACTACTTTTTCCGAAACGTGATTTTCGCCTACATGGTTGGGGCAAGTTTTGATACCAGTGTGCCTCAGGACCAAGTTCCGTTCGAACAAGACAGAGCTGTCGGAATCGATGAAAACTTGATTGGTCTCGTCAAGCAACGAGGATGGAAAAGGTTCTTACGGTGTCACGTCTAAGCATGGTAGTCAAGGCTGACACATGTCTTCACAGCATGCCGCTTTGTTGGCTAGATCAGACGGTTGTCGTACTCGACGCAGATACCGGCAATATGATATCAGATACTTTGGTCATACAACCGTGATTCCGAGAAATGGGAAACCAATCAGAGACTGGCCCAAGTCGGACACGCGCTGCTCGATGACACGCAATGACTCGGGCTCTCGTAGCATCAGCCTACCAAAACCTTAAGTCGACGGTGACACGACGTGTACCCCCAGCAGTTTGTCACACAAGGGGGCAGCTGGGGGATCAATAAAACGGTTCTCGCAGGGAGAGTACCAATGCATGACGATAATTTAATCAATCCTTATTTGCCGATGCATCTTACCTGCGCCTCAAGCATGTATCGCGGTGCCTTGCATGGGCTAGATTGAGCTGTCGATCTTGAATTATTCCGAAGTGGCATCTTCATCTTTCTAGTTTTGTATGTTAGATGATTAAATATAAAATAAAAACATAAGCAATTCTGTTGTTTACTGTCCGGTACTGTGTCTAGTATCCCATCCCCAAGATGTTTTCGCCACCCGACGTTCTGGTGTAAACACCATTGCGCCGTCTAGTAACCGAACGAACTGCCGGCCACCCCAGGCTCCAAACTCCAAGTGCAGGTCGTTGTCTCCCCAGTGAAGTTTCCTAGTTCTCACTCAACAATGGATCACTCCCCCCAACTCAGAATGCGGGGTGAATTATCTATCCCTTAAAAGGAAGTCGTGCTTGTCACCAAATGCCTCCGTGAGAATAACCTGGATGCGGGGAAATCGGAATGCGGAATCGGCTTTCCCTTGCATGATTCTCGTGAGAGTATTATGCAGTTACTATAAAGCAAACGGCAGACGTTATGATCCATCAAGTCTGACTTCTAAGCCAAGCCTGATCTATTTCCTACCAAGATGTCGATCCAAACTACGAAAAATGATCTCGCCAATGGGCTAGGGTCACAGCACCTCGAGTTGCCCAAGGATGTTGAACACAGCGATGCTGTAGAAAGTGCGCTCTTGGATCCTGCTGCAGAAAGACGTCTACTTTGGAAATGCGATCTCCACGTCCTACCAGCAATAACAGTACTCTTCTTTTTGGCGTTCATGGACAGAACAAACATCGGTGAGTGTGCCAGCATGTCAAGACCTGCTTTCGACAGTGTTAACCAGAGTTCTCTGTCACACAGGAAACGCGAGGATTCAAGGCATGACGGCCGATTTGCATATGACTGGCCACGATTACAACATAGCTCTTTTCATATTTTTCATACCGGTAAGTGTGTCCAACCAGAAGCGGTGCGTATGGACACCATTCGCTGATAACTTTTCACCCCCGAAAGTACATATTGTTCGAGATACCGTCCAACATGATTGTCAAACGTGTGGCACCCTCTACGTGGCTCAGTGTTATCATGGTGCTTTGGGGTATGCATGGAACGCTCCGAACGAGGGTGGCTATTCTAACATGCCCACACAGGTATAGCCACAGTTGGCCAGGGCCTGGTACGAAACGTCGGCCAACTCATTGCTTGCAGATTCTTGCTCGGCTTGTTCGAAGCTGGCTTGTTTCCTGGTACATCCTTTTGGCCCTAACCCCGGCCGCCTCGTATGCGTCTTGATGATTTTGACACTGACCAGATCCAGGCTGCGTGTACTTGATTAGCATGTATTACAAGCGCTATGAATTGCAGTGGAGAATGTCCTTGTTCTTTTGTGCGAGCATCATAGCTGGGGCATTCTCCGGCCTTTTGGCATTCGCAATTGCAAACATGGGTGGAGTTGGTGGCTATGCGGCGTGGAGGTGTAAGTATTACTGTCCTTGGCCATCTATTGGGGAACCGTTCAAGCGTATTAACAATAACTGTCCAGGGATTTTCATACTCGAGGGTTTACTAACAATCGTGGTGGGATGCGTGTCAAAGTGGTGGATCGTGGACTGGCCCGAAACAGCCAGCTTCTTGTCCCCCGAGCAAAGGCAAATCCTCATAAGCCGCTTAGCTCAAGACACGGGCGAAGCAAAAATGGATCATCTTGATAAAGAGTCTGCAAAGCGAATCGCCAAAGACTGGAAGATCTATGCAGGTGTCGTTGCATATTTTGGCGTCGTCAATACTGGATATGCTGGATCGGTAAGTCAATCGAATAATGTGTTGACTCTCACAGGCTGACCACAGTGTAGTTCTTCATTCCAACCATATTGAACCAAATGGGACTCACAGCAGCAGCCGCCCAAGTGCGAACCATACCCATCTACGTCGTGGCGACAATAGCGTGTCTCGCAGCAGCGTACTCGACAGATCGCTTGAGACGAAGGTACATCTTCACACTGATTGGTATCTGTGTGGCATCGATTGGATACATATTATTACTTTGCCAGCATCACGTTTCCGTCGGAGTTCGTTACTTCGCCCTGATACTCGTCGTCAGTGGCGGTTATACCACCCAGCCTATCACCCTGACTTGGCTCGCAAATAATGTCAGTGGACATTATAAACGAGCTGTCTCTTCGGCAGCACAGGTAGGCTTCGGCAATATTGGAGGGATTGTTGCTTCGAATGTCTTCTTTGATGCTGAAGCCCCGTTATATTGGACGGGTTATGGTGTAAGCCTTGGGATGTTGTGGCTCTGTGCAGGTGCGTGTACCGCGCTATATCTTGGTGTCCGGGCGGAGAACCAGAAGAGGGATCGAGGAGAACGAGATTGGCGCCTACAAGAAGCGAATGTGGACAACCTCGGGGACGATCATCCGACTTGGAGATTTACTACATGAGAGGACGATTTCCACAGCCCGAAAGCATCGACCCGAACTTGCTGTAAAGAGTTTGTCTATCTCCAGCGCTCCACGGTGCGAATCTATCTACTTCAGGTTGTAGATATTGCTGTCTCAGCAATCATATATCAACACTTGTAAGAACATTTACGTGAATCATGGTATCAGATAATGCACCAGCTCTCTGCAAAAGCTTGGCACGTCCAAAATTGCAATTGTCTACTCTGTGACATCAAGCTCTGGATAGTATCTGTAGATGCCCATAGAGTACTTTTGGCGCCGCTCACTCTTCAAGTATTCCTTGATGCGTGGCCTGTCTTTGACAGCATCGTACAATTTGAACACCTTGTCATACTTTCCACTCTTCTCGGCCGCCTCCATGGCCTTGGGGAAGGCAAATTTGACTCCATCGACACACTGGTGCGGTTTAGTACAGGGACTTGGGGGAGACTCATAATAAAGCTCACCTGGAACAAGACTAAATCAGCGTAGGACAGCTTTCCATTGTAAAGCCAGGGACCTTCACCACTGGCTTTTCCCTGGAGCACCCTCTCGAAGTAGCCAAGAAACTTTGGCAGTCGATTCTTGACGAAATCCTTGCTTTTGCGGAGACTTTCCTCTTTCTGGTCCTCGTAGTAAAGGCCGGTCGCTACAGGGTGGTGACAATCATGGGGTTCATTGCTCAAGCCATCCAAGGCTGTCAGGGCCAATTGGTTCACTTTGTAGAGGCCATCCGCATCATCTGCCGTAGGTGGAACCAGATTAAGACGGGGTCCGAGGTAGAGAAGTATATTCGAGGTTTGAGATATCACCAGGTCCCCGTGTTTGAGAATCGGCGGTGCCAGCGGCGGTGGGTTCTCATCGTCACCAGTATTCTTCGCGTCGATCTGTGCCATGACGGACTGAATGCCATTTTCAATGTGTGCTGTGTCCGTGTATGTCGCACCAGCTTCCTCCAAGGCAAGTCGGATATGTTCTCCACGGCCAGGAATGCTTGGCCAGTAGATCAGCTCGTAAGGAACATCTTTTGATGATTTCTGGCGTTTGGGCGAAGACATTGTTGGCCCGAACCATGTAACTTCGTACTTGTACTCTGGATAGGAAAGACTTTTGCTTGGATCCTTTGCAAAGGGTGTACAGTAGAAAGACTTGTGTTGGGGGAAAACACAGTCAAAGCCACAAGCTTCTCATGTTTCCAGGTCGATTTCCAGGTCCCATTGGAGATGTCACTGTGCAGAACTCGGCAGGCATTCCCGGAAGCTAAAATAGTTTCCAGCTTCCCCGCAGTGGGCTCGTCCCCATTAGTGTCCACTACGACAATGGCCATGGCCCCATGGCGCCTGAGAAAAGCACCGAGTAAGGTACCCAAAGGAATCCTTGGTGTGAATGACTATTTTCCAAGGATGTTTTCGATTCCCGACGCGGAAAGACGGCGAGCGGGGTCTCTGTACTCCGTGTTCACCTTTCTTGCCTTTCTCCAAATTTTTCAAGTCTTGAATAGAAAAAGAAAAAGAAAGAAGTACCAAATTGGCGACGCATGGTTGGCATTTTCAATCAAAGCCGTTGCTTGGCATAAGCCTTTACCCGAGGCTTAATTCGCTTCCTCGTACCTGTCATTGCTGCAGCCAGAAGTGATATATCCCGACGACGAGGGGACAAAACAAAGACTGTTGGAAAAGCACCAACCCTGGAGCACCGACAAATCATGGACGAAGCCAAGCGGCAGCGAAAGAGAGCGTTGGATAGGAGAACACAACGAGATCACCGCAAGCGTAAGCAGGCATACGTGCTTGAGCTTGAGGAAACGGTCCGGGCGCTCAAGGCCAGCAGTAGCTCTGATGAAAGGCTTACCGCGGCGATGGACGAGCAGGAAAGGCTTCGACGCCGCAACGCACAGCTCACCAATCGCTTGGATCGCATAAAGAGCCTGCTTTCAGAAGAGGAACCTGACGCTACAGACCCTTGTGACAGCATTCTCAGCAACAGCAATGCCGGAGATCACGGTAGACACCCAGTTACTTCGCAGAGTATCTTGGCCATTTCTGCCTCGGCAGAAGACATCGGGCCATCGATCCGCGCGCTACCCCAGAACTCACTCGACATAAATGTTCTCTCCATGGACCACGCCCAGCCTTCCACAGTCGATTGGCATACAGCCGTCGAATGGGGTCATACAGACGGCGCGTGCATCGATCCTTACTTCGATACGGCAATCGCCAATTTCACGCGCAATCCCCAAGCCACCCTCGACCCAAGAGAACTCAGACCGGCCCATTTGGAATCCCTCGAAAATGTACACAATTGGTTTCCTACACATCAAGATCCTAGGGGGTCGGTAGATCAGGAACTATTCGATATCCTTGAGGAAGCTCGGCGTATATATCGACCCGATTCGTGGCCCTCGGGTGAACCGTCGTTGCAACAGCTTCTTTCCTTGCCGTCATCTGATATCATGGCCCGTCGCCTATTCTGCTTCTTTTCAGCACAAGGCCCTGCTCCCTTTCATGTCTTGGCGGCCTTGTTCTGAATCCAGTATCTTTTGTTCCGCGTATGTGATTCGTCTCTGGAATCACATGCTTTCGTTTACAATGTTTTATCTGAAATATCTACTAATAACCACAGTGGTACGTTCTAGGAACCTTGTCATCGTATCTTAGGATACCCGACTTCCTTCGGCCTTCGTTAGAGGAGGCCAGCACCCCTCATCGAATATGTATTGATGTCATTCCATGGTAAGCCATCTTTTTGTTTTTTGGTGAGTTCCTGGCTGTTGAAAAACTGCCCGACTGACACAGTTCTCAGCCGAAGTATCCGTCTCTCACTACTCAACTCTTGCACAACATTCGATGCGGAGCAGGTAGGATTTGACTTCTTTCAAAGTCTACCCGAGTTATGGACGCTTTCGAACGAGAAGATGGGATCTATAAATCCGATCGACGCGATCGAGAAGGAAGCGTCTAAACCAGAATTCTGGCGTATGGGCTCGTCTTTTCTCAAGAAATATCCGTGTTTTGGGACATTTGACGATGTTTGACGAGGTGCTTTTACCCGCTGGATTTGAATACATAAGAATGCGAAATTTGTGTCAAGCTGCCTGAGCGTCACGAGTATTCAATTCTGGTGTACAAATGATCGGTACGAGTGTTGATGCGCACGCCTTGGGTTCAAAGTATAAAGTCCATCGTGGCTGTCGGTATTCTGCTCGCCTGTTGACGTGCCTGCCTACCGTTGCGAAAGCCTCCCAAGTTCGGATACTGGCACACGAGGACAAACGGGCGAAATATCAGTGTTACTTGACAGTTTTACAGTTCTGGTAAAATGATACAATCTCTCTCAAATCTCAATGTCCATAGCCTGATTACTAATGCTTCACTCCCAGTATCTGTCAATTCCAAGAACCTGTAGTCACCTCTCTCAGAACCTCATGTCCGGTACGAATGGATGTCCCGCAGTCAGACCACCGTCGACTGCCCATGCCTGTCCGTTGACATAGCTACTAGCGTCGCTGCCCAGAAAGATGGCTACGGGTGCGATCTCATCGGAATTTGCATGACGCTTGGCTGGACACAAGAGTCCGGTAGGGGGATCGCAGTTCTGTTGGCGGGCATCTTCAAACATCCGGGCCGTCATCGCTGTCTTGATTAAGCCAGGACAGATAGCATTGACGCGTACTCCCGTACCACTGAGCTCGTAAGCACCTGTCTGTACCAGACTAATGACAGCCGCCTTGGAGGCTGAGTAAGCAGCCGGACCGGCATTGGAGCGAATGCCAGCGACCGAGGCGGTAGCGATGATGCTGCCACCAGCTTCAAGTTTCGCGGCCGATGTCTGCATCATTGCAGGCGCAGCGTGTTTGATGGCGAGAAATACGCTGCAACTGATATCAATAATTATTCATATTCTCGGATTTCAAGTGCTATAGACTAACCTCAATGTGTTCGAGCGCAGAATCTTCGCAAAGTCATCAAGCTCGAGTTCTCTGAGGCCAGCTGTCGAGCCTCCAATTCCAGCGTTCGCAAAGAAGACATCTAGCCTTTTATAAGTCTGTAATGCGTGTTGCACAACATTTTGTATCGACTCCTCATCACTTGCGTCGAATTGCCGTATATGCACTTTCGTCCGCGGACTGGATGACTCAAGCTCTGCCTTATACACCTCGAGATTTGAAGTATCGATATCACACAAGTAGATAGCTTCAGCGCCCGCAGAAACAAAGTCGGCAGCAGCTGCGCGACCAATCCCAAGCCTCGAGTTTGTCCCTGCAGTCAATAAGCAAGGATCGGACTGAATCGGCCTGTCTAGTCTGAGGATTTGTTTACCTGTAACAATAACAACCTTTTTCTGGACTGAAAACAAAATGTTTCTAGTCTCGAAAGCCATTGTAGCAAATTTCACCCGGGGAACCAAATGTGAAGATGTTCAGGCTCATGCAGCGGTCGAGTTACTCAGTCAAATAATTGATTTGAGCTCAGGAACATGACGTCCACTGCCTCAGACTGATATACATTATCTTCATTGACCATTATCCGTCCATGCTACACTATCCTCGGCAGTTCTGAAGTCATAAATCCTGACTCAGTGCGGGGTTCAGATCATGATCACAGATTGCTAAAGAGGCATTGAACATCTCGGGAGTCTTAGGGGCCCGCCAAATGGATTCAAATGTGGAGTGGAGGCCTTTGTCAGTGCGACTGACATAACGTCCCCAGTTCAACCGAGGAAAGATGCTAATTATGAATCAGACACAGCCGCGTGAAGATCTATGTATATATATTGAATACTATTTTGTTGACCATGGAGTGCGCCTATGTGTCCGATATTGAGACTCATGGAGATAAGCTTGGCTCTTTTGCAACTTGCCGTTCATTGGTCAGCGATACAAGTCCTGCTGTCCTATTCGCTCTGAGTTCCGCTTGTTTTCTAGTATAATCTTTCTGCAACATATACACTGCCAGAGAGAGCTATACAACAAACGATGGGAAACGCTGGCTCACGACCGCTGATTCCAGGCATCCTGGATCAATGGCATTCTCAGCCCCGAAAACTGCGCATCATCCATGTCGGCGCTGGTGCTGCGGGCTTGTGCTTCATGTACAAGGTTAAGACACAGCTGGCCGACTATGAAATGGTCACATATGAGAAGAACTCTGACATTGGTGGCACCTGGCTGGAAAGTAAGTTTTGTTTTCTCTCCCCTGCTGATCCACCGCCAGCCATGGCCATTCCAATCCACACTGCTAACGAGAACACCCTCTAGATCGCTATCCTGGGTGTGCTTGCGACATGTAAGTGTAACAAATCCAAATCGACAGGTACAAGTCCTGAATCACAGTCTCTTACGCAGTCCTGCACACATCTATACATTCTCCTTCGAGCCGAACCCCCGATGGTCTACCTACTATGCAGTGAGCTCCACCCCCCTCCCAGCTTCTCTGCTCCAGAGCAGCAATTGTAGTAACACGTATTGACTGGAAATGCCTAGTCTGCTGTTGAGATTGAAGACTATTTCTTGCGATTCTGCGACAAGTACGACCTCAAAGAACAAATCAAGCTGAAGCATCAAGTCACTGCTGCGACCTGGCACGAAGATAAAGCTCAATGGGAAGTCACTGTTGAAAGTGATGGTCAGAAATTCACAGACTACTGCGACATCCTTGTCAATGGTTCAGGTCTTTTGAACAAGTGGAAGTGTAAGGGTTACGCCGCGAACCGGCCCATTAAAGATTTCGACAAGGCGCTGATGCGTTCTAACCAGGGCCGGCCATTCCAGGAATCGAGTCTTTCAAAGGGACTCTCATGCACTCAGCTCATTGGGACCGTGAGTTATCAGTTACCTCACATGCAATATGGCCAGTACTGATAACTTCGAATGAAGCTACTGCGAACTGTACAAACAAAACTGTTGCGGTCTTGGGTACAGGTTCCTCGGCAATCCAAATTGTGCCTCACGTCCAAAAGGGTAAACTTCTTCGTTGGGTTGTCGTGGCGTCTCCAAAGCTAATGACTGCTTTCAGTTGCGTCAAAGGTCATGTGCTTTATGCGAAGCTCAACCTGGATTGCGCCAGCTCTACCTCGCATACCGGTCAAGCTTGACGAGCAGCCTTCGGCCAGAGACACTGTGGCCGACGATCAACAATTGCCTGAAGACGAAGGTCAATACTATTATACGGAGCAAGAGATCCAAAAGTTGGACCAGGATCCGACATATCTACTCGAATACCGCAAACAGATCGAGTTCAAGTTCAACCAAGTGTTTGCCTTGTTCTACAAGGACTCGGTGGCTTCTCAACAAGCTGTGGAGCACATGACAGAGGTCATGAAGAAGCGGCTCAAGAACCATCCAGAATTGTGCCAACGGCTGATCCCATCCTGGCCCGTAGGCTGCCGCCGGCTGACACCAGGTCCGGACTATCTCGAAGCTCTCATCGCATCAAACGTGGAACCCATTTATGCTGACATCACTTCCATTGACGCGACGGGTTTAACGACCGCTGACGGCGGGCAGCATCACGCCGTTGACGTGATCATCTGCGCAACAGGATTCGACCTCGCGTGGACACCGCACTACCCCATCGTTGGCCGCAACGGAAAGTCTCTACAGGAAGCTTGGGCACCATGGCCAAACTGTTACCTCGGTATCGCAGCTCCTGGGTTTCCCAATTATTGGCAGATGAACGGCCCCCGAGGAAACCTAGGCAACGGCCCCGTTTTGTCCGCCGTCGAGACCCAGGCAGAGTTCGTAATCAAAGCCATCAAGAAGATGCAAGCGGACCGCATCAAGATCTTGGAGGTCCGTCAAGATATCACCGAGCGACTGAACCAGCGCATCGACATGTGGATGCAAGGCGCAGTTTGGTCTGCGGATTGCAAAAGCTGGTACAAGAACAACATGGTAAATGGAAAGCCAATGGTTTGGGGCGGCTCTGTACGTGTTTCTATCCCCTGCTGCGCATTCGTGAAGATTGGTGCAAGATATAATTCTTTGGTGCTGACACTTTCTCTCTTTCACTTGACAGTCGCTCCATTATCTCAAGACCATCAGATATCCGCGCTGGGAGCACTTCCAGATGGATTACTTGGAAGACGATCCATGGGCTTTTCTGGGAAATGGAAGCATCAAGGCCGAGGTTGACCAAGATTTTGATGGCATGACGTCGTACCTGCGTCGTGAAGACGTCCGTTGGGATATTGAATAGTGTGGATCGTTTGTATTCGATGGCTCGGACGCTTTGGATTATCAATCGCAGTCTTGCCGCGTCTTGTATCATGGAATATTTTAGACTACAAGATCCAGAGTTGATCATATCGGAATGAATTTATCCATAAAGATGGACGTTTCGAAAGCCGTGTCTCTTTCCATGTCAGCGAAAGCAGAGCGATCCCGTTTCTAGCGACAATCAAATTGTATTCACCCGTGCGGTGTGACTTGATGGAGGAGCTCAACATTTTTAACATTCTTTGATCCAGAAAGTTCTGATAGAGTCGGAGCTAATGTAGCGCGTCTCTTGTGTTAATTTACTCCCATCATTATGCTCTACCCGACTCTTATACTCCGCAGGTGTCTGTTTGTAACGACTATACTAAGGATAAACCGAAGTATAAAGAAGTGCTGGGGTTTATGTTATCAAATACGTAAAACGTAGGAGAATATACTGAGCAAAGAGTAACTGTAGAACTGATTCACAAGTGTAGTCGTTAAGGCGTATTGAATGCCTCACCTATGGGTAAGATAGATGCTTAGATTGATCACTGAGGTAATGACTGTCTATGTAGTGTAGGAAACCCGTCCTTAATATATCCATTCATTCCCTCATTGATGTTGGTGTTGGATCGCGATAGCAAACAATGATCCTGTACTGGATCACCATTCCTAACCGTGATCCATCCCTGGATCACTTTCCAAAAGCGTGATCCATTCCATGGCTCACGCGCCAAGACCGTGATCCTGTCAGCCAGGTGTTACCAACTGCCAGGCCTGTCTTGTTCTTGGGCCTTCATTTCTCTGATGGCAGCCCCGCAGTGTGCCTTCCATCCTGACTTACGCGCCAACACATACTCGTCTTCCTGCAAGGGTGCATGTTCGCAACACTGTTCTTCAATCTTACATGAATTAATTACCAGAGATACCTATAAAAAAAGACAGTGGACGCAGGGCGCAACGCAAGACCCGACTTATGATATCCAACAATACACTGCTAAGATTGAAACGCATCTGAAAGCCAACAATCAAGACTGCGACCTCACCACCCTTTGAATGATCGATTTACACTTTGAGGGATCTTCAAAGACATGCCATCTGTCGCGTGGTACATCTTTGAATGCCTCCTCAAATCGACCCGGTTCATTCTTTGCCTCGATTCCAACGGCAGCAATGTCGGTGACCTTGCGAATGAGAATCAGCTTCACCCACCCAGGGAAAGTTCGATATCTATTGTTCTTATTAGTTGTTGCATCCGCGAGGGAAAAAGTAAGACGTACATTTCTCCGTATGACTCGGGATCTGCCTGTGTCGAGTCGCCGATACAGATCATATGTCTCTTCGGCAACCATGAACGAATCTTCTTCATTCGGTCAACTTTATACTCTCCTGTCCCGAGGGTTAACTGCGAGAGTAGTCCTGGAAGACTCATGAAGCTTGAATCGCGCAGGATAATTGTCCCAGGCGGGTAGTACTTGTGTCGAAAATCACGTAAGAACGGATAAAGATTATATGGAGAGGCAGAAAGATAGAAGAACGGGGATGTCTCCTTGATTGTGGATTGCAGGAACTCGTAAAGCTCCGGCATCCCAGGGCACGGGGTTGGAACATCGACGAATGTTGATCGTAAGATTCCAATAGGATCTGAAGTCATGGTGACTTTGATAGTGTCGTCAATATCTGTTCAGGTATTAGAGATCGAAAAGGCTCAAGTCGGACAGAATCTATCCTCAAAATTGCAAACAAATTTATATCTGCGACACTCACCAGATATTACGCCCCATCCTTCAGGCTCGGCAAAAAAGGTCTTCATTTCCAAAAGACCATTGGCACCATCAGGGACTGTAGCATAGCTCGGTACCAAAAGTGAACCGTCGTGGCTGCTTGGGAGTCGCTTGATGTCGTTGCTGATGCCATTCCTACCCCCAGGACCCAAGACCAGCTCTTGGCTACCAGCATACAAAGCCTTTACTTTAGTACCCGGCTGAATGTCCTGGAGGAATGGCAATATGCGTTCTTCGATGGTCGCATGCTCGGGATTGTTGTCTTCCAGGCCAATCTCCTTTGCGACGGTCGTGACGGCATCGATGACCACACACGACGGATGCTGAGCAAAAACGGCAGAGACGAACTCGGCCTCCCATTTACCAGTCTTGCTGTTGCGATATGCAGTGTTGTCCAATAGCCAAACGGTGTCCTGCTTGGACACACTGCGGGGCAGCGGGTTCCTTGATCCTAGGTAGGATAAGATGTCGTTGAGTTTACTGCTTGTTGCAAGGTTTGGTGGATTCGCAGAATCAGATCCAGAATAGTTTGAGAGATCAGATTCAGTTTTGACGAATCCGCGTTCCGAACGTGTGCGCGCCTGCATGGCATTTGGATACCGAGTTCGCCGCGACATGGTGGCTCAAGAATATCGACACTTGATTTTTCAGCTTTGGCAGCCTGGTGTGTGTATGATGGGCGTGTTTATACTGCCGTGACTGCCGTAACGGGAGTGGCAGACAGACCATGAGATATTAACCAGATCTTTTGGGTTGGTGTTCTTGTAGGTGCCTGTAATTTTCAATTACAAGATAAAAGTTTCCCGATTCCATACAGACAGAATGAAAAGGAAGGACAAAGGTATGACCACGGATTGCCTCCACTGGTGATCTGCCTGTCGCAGAGCAGTCGCTGTGACGAGTGCTGCGACATGCGACCTGGTCACATCAACTCGACTGTATGGGATCAGCCGCCGCTACGACAGGCGGCAATGCTACTTTCGCCTGCATGGTCACCGGCGGTCCTACCGTGGTTGCATCCTATGACGGTTAGAACAGTTCAGCCGGTCAGCTGCGTGGGAGACATTGGTTCAAATGGTCTTCAGCTACAAGGTGTCTAGGCCAGGAGCAGATTAATATAGTCGTGGCGGTGCCCACCACTAGGGATCCTACATTAGGTACCTGAATATACAGTCAAACATTTTCTCCTCTTTATTGGATGGCTGTACCAAAGCTCGAAGCTCCCACTTGTGCAACTGTTGAAACAAGGCTGGCCATTGCTTCCCGAAAAGCAGAACCAAGACATGGAATCAACAATCTATAATTAGCAGAAAAATGACAAATCGAATGTCAACTTGCCATTTTACATATTGAGAAATCGCCCAAGGCGCTAACGGTGCGAGATGCGAATCAACCAACTTGGTAGTCCCCAAGGTACCTACCTCGTAGGTTACCTAATATTAGTTAGGCTGGTACTGTATACAAGATACTTTGGCTGCCGCAAGATGTCAGATCTGCCTAGCATCTTGGTATTGTGTCAGTCGACACTCCATGTTCATTTCATGGGCAATTCCACAGGATGCTTCCTCCCCATTGTCAATCTACAAACTCTGTGTCGCGTCGAAATGATATACTCGACCCGACTATGGGACTGGGTTCTGACCAGCTGCGTGCGGGACTGATTTTGTTGCATATCCATCTGGAGTTTTGGTGATGGGTGAGTGCATCAGCTGTCCACCTTGGTATCAACCTTTGAACCCCACACGTGGACAAAGTGGCACGCTTAGAAGATTCACCTGCACCGCATGCATTGGAAGGTCTGTCATGGCAATCCCGAAGATCTGTCCTTGGCAGACGTATATCTAGGTACCTACCTCAAGATACTAAGGCATATGGTAGTGGACCAGAAAAGGATTGAGTACTGCGGCGAGAAAGGTGTTATCCCCTGGCATCTGTTGCAAAGCGGGCGACACCATTGATTCTGGGCATTTCGTTACGAAAGTTCCAGGAATCGATGAAGCTCAACTACTCGACCGCAGGTGAGGCTATTCGCGTGAATAGTAGTATGAAAGCATAAAAATAAGTCGCTGTTTTGGGATTGTTCCCATTTTTGAAAGATTGACCCAAGTGATTCTACAAAGATGAGGTACGGCGCCACCCACGGTATTCCTATCAGTGTAGCGGGAATGCCCCACTGGCGGGCCCGCGACGTCAGATTGGCTTCGGCACCTAGCAGTGTCCTACCGAGTCCCGCGCACCCGCTGATACGTTGCTGGTAAACCAACACCAGGCGTGTTTGGCAGGGATCGCCGGCGTCTTGACCCCTAAAGATTAGCTTGCTTTGGCACTGGCTGCATCTGTCGTCTCATGACACAACACCGATAACAAACGTCCGTCGTCATATCGTTCGCATTGTAATCGCCCCAGGCTTCGCGAAGCTCTTCTTCTCGTTGAAGGGGTCGTTTCCATCTCCTTGCGACAGGAAGAGCTTTGTCAACAGCCGTATCGACCTGCCTCGTCACGGTCATGGCTCGCTCACCAGCGTCTTCCGGATTCCTTCCAATGCCAGGCTCTCCCTCTTCATCGTGGGCCGTCTATCGCGCGCGCCTGACCGCCATGCTGAAAAGCACCGACAACGCGGTTGTCGTGGCCTTCTGGCTATTTGGTACGTTGTAGACTGTTTGGCGGTGCGCCTTGACGATTGCTGACGACCTCACCTCCACTATTAGGTCTGATCAACAATGTTCTCTATGTCATCATCCTATCCGCCGCACAGGATCTCGTCGGCTCCGATGTACCCAAAGGCGTGGTCCTTCTCGCCGACGTACTCCCGTCCTTCTTCACGAAACTAGTCGCGCCGTATTTCATTCACAAAGTCCCTTACTGGGCACGAGTTATCCTCTTTGCGACCGGCTCATCCCTGGGCATGCTGCTCATTGCCCTCACGCCGTCCGACAAATCTGTCGGCTTCAAGATGGCTGGTGTCGTGTTTGCGAGTCTCACAAGTGGTGGAGGCGAGCTCAGCTTCCTCGGCTTGACGCATTATTATGGACACATGAGCTTGGCTGCGTGGGGAAGCGGTACAGGTGCTGCAGGTCTCGTCGGAGCCGGACTCTATGCTATCCTCACCACATGGTTTGGATTCAGCGTCAAGAACAGCCTGCTTTCATCGGCATTCCTTCCCGTTATTATGCTCGTCAGTTTCTTCATCATCCTACCAAGAGGGCCGCTGCGTGAGGGTCGGGGCGCAAAAGAATACCAGACGGTTCCCGATAGTGACCTCGAGCAAGACATCATCGATGAGCTGCCGACGGAAAATGCGGCGACAAGTCTACTAGTTCCAGAGTCCGCGGTCGTGACCACCGCCTTCTCGTCCCGGAATGACAGTCCCATGTCAACGTTCAATACGCATTTGCGTAGGGCGAGATCTCTCTTTTTTCCTTACATGCTGCCACTGCTACTGGTATACGTGGCTGAGTACACCATAAACCAGGGAGTCGCGCCCACTCTTCTCTTCCCACTGGCCTCATCCCCCTTTACCGAATACCGAGCTTTCTATCCCATGTATGGGTTTCTCTATCAGCTCGGCGTGTTTATATCGCGGTCCTCGATTGCTTTCATGCGGATCCGGCATCTTTACCTGCCCTCGTTTCTGCAGGTGGGCAATCTGCTTCTGCTCGCAATGCATGCTTTGTTCTTCTTCATACCCAATGTCTACCTTGTGTTTGTCGTCATCTTTTGGGAAGGCCTACTGGGCGGCGCAGTCTACGTCAACACGTTCGCGGAGATCATGGAAAACGTTCCGTCGTCCGAGCGAGAGTTCAGTCTCGGTGCGACAAGTGTAAGTGATAGCGCGGGCATATGTATTGCTGGTTTCGTGGGAATGTCTATTGAGCCTTGGCTTTGCAATTACCAAGTCCGACAAGGCAGAGATTGGTGCAAGAGGATCAAAGTTGGCTAGGTTATATTCTCATCAAGTTTCTCTGTCCGACCTCCAAAGTCCATCAATATGACCCTTGGTGTTCGACGTGATGTTTTTCCCAGCATGAATTCGCGGTAGAAGATATCGATTTCCCATTTAGAACTCGGAGATCTACCATGTTTAAATCAGCAGGAACTTATAACCGTTCACGCAGTGTCTCGAGAAGTGCTAATTCCTCTGGCGTGATATATACCGTATCTGGTATATATAATTGTCCCTTACTCACGACAAGCTGTAGAATTGTGTCGTTTGACGTTCCTAACTCACTATGGCTTGACCGAGAGATGTCAGTTACTTCCATATCTTTGCCCCCGCAACTCCGAGAACTATGGTTCTTGCCGTCGCTCCACCTATCGCCGACTTGATCGGGCGACCACCAGTAGATTGGGAACCGCCGTTGGATATTGTTGAGTAGTAATGCCACGCCTTGCATCAGCACACAGCCTAAGATGATCACTGGCAAGAGGAACCATCCCATAGCCGCAATGTCACTGTCGACTACAGCTAGAAGTGCTGTTGCGCCGGCTGGAGGATGTACGGTGCCAGTGAGTGCCATGACTGCTGTAGCCACGGCGCAACTGACAGAGCCGCCCAGCCACATGAGATCGTGCGAGCCCCCAAACGTCTCGAACAACTTCCGGACACCAACTCCGATGACTGACGCGAATATCTGGCTCAACACGGCATTTCGGGGTTGCGCAAGTGGCGATTCGATGGCATAAAATTCGAGGACGGCGGCTGCACCCTATGATCTGCATTAGCCTCCGCATGCAATAGGTAGATGTAAGCCGAAGACAACAACTCACAAAACTTCCAATTATGACCGGCGTGTCATGGCTCCGAAAAGATGGGATGTATTGGTTAGTGATTTCGATGAGCACTATGCCAACAAACACGCCCAGAGTAGCCCATAATACTGCAATGAGATGCCCGGGATCACGTTGCAGACTCGATCGGTGGCCGAGAAAGTGAGACACCGGATAGGGGAGATATGCCCACGGTGGCCGAGGAATCCATTGATTGAGATATTGGTCAATGGTGAAATTTCGTTTCCTTACTTTCTCGGCCATATGATGTACTTGGGACACGGATCTGTTGATAGAGAAGATAGATTGGGTCCCTGACGTGCTTCCTATAAGAACATCATGAAAGTCCAAGATGGAAGAAAAGTTGAGTAACCGCCATCACGGCAATTTGAAAGATCCAACCCGGTGTGCTCCAAGGTACGTGCATACTCCTTTCGCCCAAAGACCACAGCATCCTCGCGGCAGTCATCTCACCTGACCCGAGGGATGATCTCGTGCCGGGCACATGAGGCAGAGCAGCCAATTTATGACTAAATTTCAAGCATTTTGCGCAGAATGTCATGACGCGATGACCAATATGAAGTCTGGCTAGCATCGTCTTTGCTAATGGAAACTTTCGTCACTTGAGTGCCCGTCAGCCGAGTACCCGCTTTACCGGCTCCGGTCAGCCAGACCTGGAATCGGAATGTGGCATTTCCGCGGAGCACATCCGGCATCCCGGACGGCTTCCAAATCTTTCGAATATTGAAAACCAGTGACTCCTATTGCCGATATTTATTCTACCGAAGTCATTCTTCGTTTTTTATATCTGATCATATCCAAATGTTTACTTATTGGCCAGAATGCTAAATTCGGCTTGATTGTAGCTTCTATTCGCGAAGCCCTCCTAGGACATTCAGGGTATGGGTGCAAGACTTCGGAGATATCTTGGCACGATTGTGCTTAGATCTTGTTTTCTCTCGGAATACACGTGCTCCAGTGTGTGAATGTCACAGCTCGAATGTTTTTTTCCTTGACCCATAGGCAAGACGAAGGAGTGGCACCATTAAGTGAGACTCGAAATTCATGGCAGCAGTTTCGTACAAGCCAGGGCTCCTGCACTTATGTAACAGAGAATGTGCATTTCTATCTATAAGATACAATCCCAATCATTAATGTTGCTTGAGTTTCCGCCTGGTCTAAGCATGTTCCGGAGAGGAAACTTGCAGTGTGACCGTGTGTACTCTACTCCAAGAGCTTGGGTACCGTTCCGAAATCTGCTTCCAATCATAGCTTCCGGCGGCGATCCCTCTTCGACCCAACGAACCATGGCAGTCAAGACATTTTGGGAAGGGTCAGTACTGGCAGTGTTTGCTCCTCGGTTTCCAATAGCGCTGGCACCGATGCCGCCAGTACAATGGGCCATGCCGCTGATGCGAAAGTAACGATAGAAATCATCCAAATCATTACTCGAGAGACTCATTGTCCTGGAGACCAAGTCATAGTATGTGTTGGAGCTCGCTGACGAAATCAGGGTATCCTGCAAACCATGGTAATGAATCAATTTCGTGCCGCGGGCTGCCATCTGTGTCAGGTTGCCCGACCATGTCCTTGTGCCAGTGGGGTCGTTTTCGAAAGCAAAGTTCCAGTTGTCTGGCCCCAAGAAATCCGTGTCAAAGGTGGGATCATTGTACAACGCATACTTGTACCAGTGGTCGGTATACAAGAACTGTGCCGCGCTGTAGCTGGAATTGATGAAGGAGAGAAATCCTGGGACTGGTTCGAGTCGGGGATAAACAAAGCTGCCATTGACACCATATACAGGGGACAGGAATTGGCGGATCATGTCCGCCTGCTTGCCAGTGAGACATTCTGGAGACTCCTGACCGCTCTGGCAAATGAGCGCCTCTGGTCTGAAGTTGCACAATGATGGGTCTTCGAGAATCCCGTCAATCGCACCATCGAGATGATCACACTGGGCCAGAAGCTGAGCGTCAACGGCTGACCAGGTTGAGGCTGGAGGAAATCCATCTGCTCCACCCTTCTCAATAATGGTGTGAAAAGTACCGGACCAGGACATCAATCCCTGAAAATTGAATGCCGGAGCACCTGCTACAATGCCATCAAAGATGTCAGGGAAGTCTTGAGCCATCTTGAAGCCTTGCCGACCGCCAGTGCTACATCCAAGATAATATGACCGAGTGTGGTTTTGACCATAGAAGCTTGCCGAGACATCTTTTCCAACCGCTGCAGAGGTTGTAATTGCGCGGTAGGAATAATCCTTGATCACTTCAATGTTGTTGAGAAACCGGGTACCGTTCTGGCCGCTGTGTCCATTGTTTGAGCCAGTAGTAGCAAATCCAAGCGATGTAGCATAAGCCATATCGTCATAACTCAGACAGCCATTGATACCTCCATTGCCAGTGGAGAGAAACCGACCTGTCCAGTTTCGAGGGAGCCAAACCTCCATCAAAACATCAGAACGAGATGAGGTCGTGACGTTCAGGCTCAGGCGGCAGAGATCCGCCACGACTGTTGTTGAATTGGCGCATGATGTATCCAAACCAGGAACGACCAATGTCGTACCTGCAGGCAAGATCTCTGCGGAAAGTGTACTGACTTCAGGGGAAAAAACGGTCGAGCCCAACGCAGTACATGCCTCTTCGAAGGTCGGATCATTTTGCACTCCCCCCGTGGCTCCAACCCGCAGGCAGAGGAGAGCGAGAAAAGCACTGGCAACAAGGATCATCATTGTCGTTGTCTGTGTTCGCGCTCGTTTTATCGTCAAGTCCTGAAGCCTCTGTTGCCAGGCTGCACGAGGAGGCTCTCCTTTAATACTTTTCGACGTGGGCGCCGTATGTCCTTGGCACTGCCGATCCTCAACAGGTGTGCCATGGCCACCATTGTACTTCGCCGCCGGCGCCATACCGATCGTTGCCGGCTCGTCGTTGCCGGACTGAACAAAACGTCTTTCGGCAATTCATCACGGTTCTGGCTAATCATCGGCTGCGCGATTAAATACATCGGGCAGGGCTCCTGAGTCCGGGGATACGCTAAATAGTTGTCAAGTGGGTCATGATTCCTGTATTTATGAATATACGAGTATAAGTTGCACCGGTGTAGTACTTTCGGGTCTTGACATCCATCATAAAGCTGGGTACCTAGACTTGCTTGGAAGTCTCAATACTACACTATTTGACTGACCCTTGTCCCCCCGCAATCCACTTCTTCCCCATGTTTCCCCGCGTTGTCATCGCCGGAAGTTGGCCGTGTGGTTTCCATGTTTCCATAGGCTTCCACCATTTGGCGCAAGTCGTTTCAATGACTCGGGAACCGCCATCTGGCCATTGATTTGTGAATACCGATTGCGGGAGGCGAGAGACAGGATTGAGAACCGATTCTCATTGACGCTAAAATTTGCGGGCAATCTTCGCCAGTCTTTTGACGTGTGATACACTCACGACTCTGGCACGAGTTACTGGCCAGTTGCATTGCAGACTATGCTTGATACCCATCGGACATTAAATTCATTACGATCGCGAGCCACGATAATGGAAGACGAACAACGAATGTATTCATGCGCCATAATCTATATATATCAAAGTATACGAAAACAGCAGATAGACTTCAGGTCTTCCTAAATGATAAAGAGTTCGGCAAAGAAACATGATTAGAGAAAAATGAGTGTCCAACTGTCTTCTCTTGATCAAAGCAGGTTGACCCTAAAACGAGCATTGGCTTATGTTGAGTCCAATCAATTTGTGCGTCCCAGAAGTCGATTTGCAACATCGCTGACGTAGCTCGCGGTGGCACCACGACCGTCACTGAGATCGTTTGCATTCACCGATCCAGAGTTGTACGCTCGTAGAGCCTTGTAGATGGTATCGGCATTGTCAGCATTGCCGAATTCTTTCAAATTGGCCTTGAAGTGGTTCGTTCCAGCTCGAACCATGGAAGTAATTTGTTCCTAGATTGGTCGTGCATGGTCAGTGGTAATGCTCGAGCTGTCCCCAAATGCGTGGATCAAAACCACAAGAAAATGAAGTATGGATCATACCTGGCTCAATCCGTGCTGTCCGGGGAACCCTGGAGAGCCATCGCATTGCATCAACCCGGCTGTGAAGTGTCCATCAGCGTTGGTGGTGGTGCGCACCCCGACATTGCCAGTGCTTTCCTGCATGATGATACAGAAAATCACACGCTCCTCTACACCGATCTTGGCACATTCGAGGACAGCGTTCCAAATTCGTCCGACATCTTCGCCAGTGTTGCCCGTCTGAAGCATCTCAGGCTTATTGATGTTGAAGATTTCCTCGAAGGACTTCCACTGCGATTGGGGCGGGAAGTTGGAAGAGGGACCGGAGTACCAAGTGAAACCCATGGTGACGATTGCGATCTGTGTAGTGTTTGTATGTTGGTGATTGTTGTGTGTTATTCCAGAGAATCTTGATTGAGACGTGGGTATCTTAGGTGCTTTTATATTGAATGAGTAGTTCATAGAGCTCACACATGATTCTACGTCCATCGAACCTGCTTCTTCATTCATGAGCTACCACTTCACCGCCTCAATCTTCCCAAAGTTTGGTCAAGCGTCCTAACATCTTCGGACGGCCCCCTCACACGAATTGATGTGGGTGGAAACCCAACTTCATTGGCAGAATAGAGAAGCCTGACTAAAAGTCACCTTCTATACGTATGATGGTAACCACTGGGCGTTAATCCGAATTCAGGAGCTCCGCTTGATGGGATGGGGCTGACAGCCTACTAGCTGACGCCATGCTCGGGACTCATTCACCATTTTTGTACAGTTTTCAAAGCTTCAACATGTTTAGAATCACGCGGCAGCATCAGTCACGGAATCTCACATAAGCAAGACTATTCCATCAGCATCTCTGACTTGACAAAATTCTCGTAGCTCATAAAGTTCAGACTGGTTGTGGAAACTCTATATATGAAAACTACAAGTATTGTTTTTCCCAGTAGATCAACTAGTAATAATGATTACTTCAGCCGATGTGAGTTCGGTAGTGGTCAGACGACGTGCAAGTCTGCCATCCGTGGATCCAAAATTTACAAAGCCATGGATTATCGATTCTGCACATGATGTGGTAAGACGATCATATCTGGTTCTCGAATGAGATCATCCATGCGACTCGCATCTTCTGGCAGAATCAGATTCAACACAACGCCGAGTACTGCCGCGATGATGAAAGGAGTCTGCACAATCAAGTTGATGCCTTGTTCGAAACCGGAGAGCGCGACATTAGATCCTGAATAGGTCAAGACATTGTCCCACCAGTCAGGCTTTGTGACGTCGAGAAATCCAATTCCCAACGCAACAGTCAATATAAATCTGTTGCGTCGGGTGTAGCGCACCATGCCTAGAACTCGTAAACCCGCCACGGCAATTGAACTGTAGAGAAACACTTGCATGCCTCCGAGTACAGAGGGTGGCATAGCACCGAATATAGCACCAAACTTGCCGAAGATGCCCATAAGCAATAGGAATGCCGAAGCGCACCATCCGGCACGTCGTGAAGCACAGCCTGTTACAACAATGACTCCGTTGTTTCCAGCTTGACTAGTATTACGTTAGTCTGAAAGCTCCGCGTACTTGGTCCTATTTGATCAAGGTATAGGACGGCGAAGAGTGTGAGCGGGAGACTGCCATACCTGACCATGGGAGGACCGGTCCCAAGGGCACTTATTAAGCTGCCGATGCCATCGCACATGATTCCTCCTTGGACGCGGGAGTTGAATTCGGTGCCTTCGATTCCAACACCGCTAATTTCTGAAGTAGCAAGGATATCGGGCATGCAGGACACAGCTTCACAAATGAACATGATGAGTAAGGGCAGTACTAGGGCACCGTCGACAGACAACGGAAATGTAAGGACCCAAAGAAATGTGACGGATGGGGCTGCATCCACATTACTCATTGACCAGTACCCCGCGAGTCCAGAAACGAGGCACCCGACAAACAGACCGATGATGATAGAGGCAGACTTCATCAAGGGTGAACCAAAGAGCTCAACAAGGACTATAGCCAGAAATACGGAGAACCCCAGACCGAGAAGCTTGGGATCCCCCCTTTTGTTGGTCATGTATTAGCATTGCGTCTGACTTGATTCAAGTTTGAGGTGACGCGGTCTTGACATACCAAGGTAGTGGCCGAGGGGCTGACACATCTGGACATAGTGAGTAGAAGCCCGAGCCATCGTGGCAGTTGCTACTGCCACCCCAATTGTCCATTCCATTTCCCACCAGGTATATGCCAACGAGTAACAAGAGGCTCCCCATCACAACCTTTGGAAAGATCTTGTTGAGTATTCTCGGTGGCACAAAGCTCAAGGCAATCTGCACCCAAACAGTGCAAAGAATTGTACCTAGAAAAGCGCCCCAAGCTTCCGGACAAGGCAATTTGGTACCATCGTCAGCTGTTGGGCATGTACCGTTGGCGTAGCGCATATCTGTATAATTGAAGGCGATGGGTAGAATGTCAAAGGTAGGGCCAACCACAGACAGTAGCCCTGTACCAATGTAAAAGGGTGTCTTGGATATATGAAGTCGGGTCACCTGCATCGCTGTCGCAATGCCTGTCGTGATGAAGGCAGCAGATACGAGGTACTGCGTGGTGGCGGAGTCGAAGTAAAAGGCACCGCCCGCGATGGCCAAGGGCGGTGACACAATTGAGCCAACCATACACAGTGCATGCTGTAGTCCAAGGATAATAGTGAGCAGGATAGGCACTTCGTCGTTTAGTCCATAGAATGGAGCTTTATAGCCTTTATATTTCCTGTTCAGCGGCCAGATGTTTGGCGTGATGAGGTAGAGGTAGTCCTGCGAAGCCATCTCAGCGCGTTCGAACTTCAAAGTCCGAGGCGGAGGCGTCCCTGCCACGAGTATTGCGAACGGGAATTCCAACTCACATAATCACCAAGCCACCCCTCTTTTGTTGTTATGCACGACTTGAAATAACTTATTTTGCCCTTCCAGTTTGAGTTGGTCACTTGTCCGACGGTGGGTGCTGCGTCCGCGAACTGGGTTTCGCCGGACGCATCATGGGGTTTCTCTTTTATCAGAGATGCCATCGCTACCCTTGAAACAGTGTATCTAGGTGATAGAGTTGTAGATAAAAACGCTCATTTAGGATGAGACTACAAGATTCCGGGAATCGTTCAGTCTAGTCTTGAACTACAAGCAAGATGGATGGCGTACAGGTGTGCACCACTTTACTTGCATCAGCAGCCAAACGTGAACTATACCTACCTGACGTGGCTCATACACACTTGGAGGGCCCTTTATTAGTCCTCCCAAGATTCAATCTGCGCGTGCTGTCTATGCTTCTGCCAATACGCCAAATCTCATTGGGTCAAATGCATCCATTGCGGAGGCGACCTTATCTAGCCGGAGCTGCTCCGACTGTAGAAAGACCCCGGGAATCGCCGCCTGCCTGTGTGAATATCGAGTCCAAGGCTTATCGCAACACTCAGTTATCTCTGATTAGTCATTCAGTGACTCCAAAGACAACATTCCACATCGACAGTGTCCAAGATTCCCAATTTTGGTAAACGCTCCATGTTTGGATTGCCACTCTGACCTGGCTAATGAACTTGACCAAGGCAGATGATCGCACAGCACGGTAACATCTTTTTTTCCCAGTTGCAATGATGAAGGGCCAAGAAAATCATGTTCTCTTCAAAGATGTTACCATCATCACAGTTGATCCCAGACGAAGGATTATTCGTAGAGGATACCTGCTCACTGCTGGCACAAAAATAGCCCACGTCTCTTCGGAGGCACCGGAAAGCCTTCCTCCAGGAACAAAGATCATGTCACTACCGGGAAGTATCATCATACCCGGTCTGATCAATACCCATGTCCACTTGGCTCAGTCATTGCTGCGAGGACTTGCTGAGGACTTGCCTTTGCACAGCTGGCTATGTGATCGAATATGGCCACTTGAAGCGGCATATGGTGGACATGGAAATACGGCCAATGGCTACATTGCCGCGCGTACCACTATTGGCGAAATGTTGCTTAGTGGAACGACCTGTTTCTTGGAAGCCATGTTGACACATGGGAGTGGCGTCGAAAATGTCGCGCGAGCAGTGTCGGAAATGGGGATTCGAGCATGTCTGGTTTGTCACATATTGTTCATTTTTTGTCACGACCAAGGATACTGACGCACTGTAAACAGGGAAAATTAGTCAAATTCGTAGAGACCAACCCGGCGTTGAAGATCAAGGATGCACGGGACAAAGACCTCTCCTCAATGTCTGTCGAGTCCTTGTTGTCTGCGCATGATACATTGCATGGCTCAAGTAATGATAGAATACACATCTGGGCAGCCTGTGGAACACCGCGTGGCGCTGCCCTTTCCTCTTTCGCCGAGGTTGGCCGTGCATGCCGAGCCCGCGATATTGGAATAACCATGCACTGCGCTGAAGCTCCTCGAGACCTATCTATTTTCAGTGAAGTCTACGCAGGGAGAACCCCGATGCAGTTCTGTCGTGATGCGGAGCTCACTGGACACAAAACTGTTCTGGCCCACATGTGCCATCTTGACCTCGAAGTCGATCTTCCAATACTGCGCGATACCAACACCACGGTAGCGCATAACCCAGCGAGCAACTTGAAGCTGGCATCTGGCATTGCGAATGTTCCGCGTATGATGAAAGCTGGAATTAACGTAGCATTGGGAACGGACGGCGCACCATGCAACAACTCATACGATATGCTTCGCGAGATGCACCTGGCGTCTATATTGCACAAGGGAGCGACATTGGACGCCACGGTCGTCAAGGCTTACGAAGCTTTGGAAATGTCTACAATTCGCGGAGCAAAAGCCTTGGGTCTTGAGAAGAATATCGGCAGTATTGAGGCTGGCAAGAAGGCTGATCTGGTTGTCTTGGAAGTCGCAAGGGTCTGGACGGCGCCTTGGAATCCAGATGTCACCGGCGGTATGGACCCTGTCAGCTTGGTTGTCGGAACCTGTACAGGAAGAGACGTAAAACATGTTTTGATTGATGGGACATTCGTGGTGGAGAACGGTCATCTTTGTACTGCTGACGAAGATGAGATCATTCGCGCTGCGCAGGAGGCAATAAAGTGTATTCAGGAGCGTAGTGGCATACAATTCAGCACAGGTACAGCTGGTTCATATTGAATTCTTATAACAAAGCAGTTGAGTTGTTGATATTTCATGAGCTTTCTTGAGGCATTTAAACAGTGAAAGTGTTGTTGCCCCGCAGATCTCGAGAGCTTGAGCCCAGCGAGATACTGTATTGACCATCTGCTATGGCCCAGTTTTGCGAGTCGACGTCCCAATAACTGATGTCACGGCGACGTAGGCTGAACACCAGCTCGGTCGTCTGACCCGCAGCAATCGAGACCTTTTCGAAGCCACGCAACACCCGAGGAGGCTGCGATGCTTCTTCTGGAAAGCTCAGATACAATTGCGCAACTTCACTGCCCGCGAGAGAACCGCTGTTCGTGAGATTGGTGGAAACCGTAATGACTTCAGAGAACAAATCAGCCTGCCCGCCCAATGTCATTATTCCGGTAGGGTATCTAGATGACAAGACATCTGCATCTGTGATGTTGAGCACCGGAGCTCCATAAGAAAAGCTCGTGTAAGAAAGGCCATGGCCGAATGGGTACCGAGGCTCGATATCATTCGCATCAAACCAGCGGTAATCAAGGTAGACTCCTTCGTCGAAAGGGCATTCGGAACTGGTGCAAACTTTGGCCGGGTAGTCGGAAGCATTCTTCGCAATCGTATGGATGAGTTTGCCGCTTGGGTTGACATCACCATACAAGACATCCGTGATCGCATTGCCCGACTCTTGGCCAAGCAATCCCGAGTAGAGGACGGCGGTGACATTTTCGTTTTCAATCCATGCATCGAGGACCCGAGGACCAGACACGTTGATAACCACAATTGTGTTATTGCAGCTCTCTGCAACGCTTGTAACCAGCTGGTCTTGTTCATCATTTGACAGCTCACCGCGATCTGCGCCTTCTCCAGACCAAGAGTTGATGAAAACCAGACAGACTTCGGACTGAGAGGCATAGTTGGCGTACGAGGGCGAAACTCCAGTGCCGCCGCCGATGCCAAAGTTATTCCCGGCGCTTGAACTTGATGTGTAGGCTACTGCAAGTCAGTATCCGGCAGGGACCATGACGTTTGGAGATCCAGAAGGTAATAGAAGCTTACTGTTGTTCATGATCCAGAAAACCATCGTGTCTTCCTCGATAGCACGTCTCTGTATGGCCTCGTACGGGGTGACGAGGTAGGGAAGGGCAAGTTGACCAGATCCACCACCACTAGCGAGATGACCTTGGTAAATGTCGGCACCTGTGCCGGCAACACTCCAAGCAAAGTTTGGCCCTGGATTGAATAAGTTGGTGATTAAAGAGTAAGCAAAGTGGCTTATACTGACCGGCTTGCGCTGGACCGGCATGGGATCCGTACATGGAGAGCGATGCAGGCTTCTTGAGGGGCAACCCCAGACCATCTGAATCGCTGTTCTTCAGCAAAGCTATTGCCTCACCTCCAACTTGACGAATAAGTGACTTGTGGCTCCGAGTGACATTGCGCCAAGCAGTGTAGCCAGTTTGACTCGGTAGATTGGCGGTGTCCAAGTTCACGTAAAAGTACCCCAGCACAGTACGTACAGCCATATCATCCAGTCTATCTATAGAGAGACTGCCATTTGTCACTCCGGCCGAAAGAGTATCCTGAGACCAAAGGCCATTAGAATAAGGCGAGTAATCAAGCCCGGCGTTTGCAGAAGCATAGCTGCTAAACTGTGCAGACCCGTCCGGGTACACGAAACCAGGAAATCCTAGTTCCTCTTTCAACTTGCCCATGAGTAAGTCCTCATTTTCGCAGGAGTGGGCGCCATTGACCCTTGGCATGGCACACATGACTGCAACGGTACCAGCCTTGATAGCATCAGCCCATGGCCACATGTACACCTCGTGCAGTGTCTTGTCATCCGCGTCAGAGGAGTACACTTCAGTTTCGGCATCGCCAGTTGTCGCGCTGGTTCGATTGGACTCTTGTTCGTACAACAAAAAGTGGCGAACACCCTAATATTTCCAAATGGGACAGTCGTTAGTATCAGCTCGAACACTCTGAATGCAGGCCACGAACGTAGTACCACCGAGGTTGCTATTTCAAGACGCAGCATAAATAAAACGAAAGACACTCACAGTGATGACTCCAGATGCTTGTTGAGCTTTGATGCCTGCGGCTACAGCAATATCAGAAAGATAAGGGTCCGGAGAGAATGCTTCATTCTGTCGACCGCCTTGGAAAGTTAGCCTCAAACGGACAGCTAGGTATCACCAAGCAAGATTGATTCACCTTGAGGGACACGGCCTAGTGGTCCCAATAATGCTCCGTCGACAACATTGTATCCAGTTGCAAAATACTCATCGCCGATGGCGGAGAATTGGGCTGCTATCAAGTCACGGTTCCAGGTTTGCGTCAACGCATTTCCCATGACGAACCCAGAGACATGATAGTAAAAGTTCAATCCAGATACGCCATCCGTATTGGCATAAGCATTCCAGGATGAGTTGGCATTTTCGAAACTCGATGCCATGACAATAGCTATTTTTTCGGTAGTGTTGAGGGGCGCTATAAAAGCCTTGGCCTTGTCATAGGCAGCTTTCGCTGGTCCAAGATCAACTGTTGCCTTACGGTCAGTCTTTTGGCGGCCAGACTGGTGAGCTCATCTTACCGTGACCGCTCGAGAGAAAGGCATTGTCAGTCGTCGAGTTCTGAGCCGCCGCAGCACCAGAGACAAGCACCCCGAGTATTCCTACGTATCCGCAAAGTTTCATTTTGAAGGCGAAGACAGCTATAAACGCAAATCTGAGAGATCTCTACTCAGAATGATGGTGCAGATGCATCCCATTTAATCGAGAATATCAACTCCGGTCGGACCAAATGGCATGCACTCGGATATTCCGCACAAGCGATCAACTCTTGGGCGAGAAGACGATCATTCGGATTTCCCGCCATAATGTTCAATTTCACTGATCATCGCTCTCTAAATATTAGTTTATGGGTACGCCTGGAGCTTGAAGCCTTGACTATGAGGCTTTACAGGGCATCCGTGACGTGGATAGTCCCGGAATACTAGCATGGTCCAGACCCATCAATCCCGGTAGTTGGTAGATCTGCCGGTGATCTCAAGAGAAGCTTTCTAGTGCATTACGATAGCCTCTCGGGCCGTTGCTTCGCTGATCCACAAGCTGATGAATACTATACCCGCAAATGCCCATGTTGGTGCAGTTTTAGTCTGACCATGCCTGAAGTATAGGTACACCTGCTTTTGCGTACTGTGCAGAGTATGACGCAGTGCCCGGATATCGGATATTGCAGGAGGAATTCAGGTGCACACAAAGGACACACTGCTTGAATTGGCATTTCTAGCAACAGATGTACGTACTAAAGACATTTCACTGCCAGTAAGACAGACATAAGCAGGGTGAAGAGACCATGGACCAGCAGCTTGAAATCGCAGGTCGTCCAGGTCGAAGATAGTCATATGCACGCATTGAAATGTATTCTTAGTTTGAGCGAGATCAATATACCACACTTCATGTCCAAACCAAACAGAGTCGATGATCTCATCTTGAAAGCACACCATCAAAATCGATGTTGATTTAATCCCAGCAGGATTGCCAGTTGGTATCACTTTTGACCACCACTGCTTTGGTGGTATGTTTGTCGCAGTCAACGAAAAATAAAAGTTGACTTTGGAGTGCTCCACAGATATAATCCGTAGAGACAACTCTACATTCACACAGATGAGAAACTGTTTAACATGGTGTCGTGCTTGTTTATTTATCATCAGCCATTGTAAAATGGCCTGTGAACTGCTGAGTGCGAAGAAATGCACGAGTCTCCTCTCTAATCCTCTCGTTGACGACCTCAGCAGCCAGAGCCTGACCGTCCTCGTTACTTTTCAAGTACTGGTCGATGGCTTCTGGTATCTTGTCGTCTATTTTCTCCTCAAGTGATTCTTCGATCATATCCCGGATGTAGTCATGTTCTCGGTCCTCTTGACTCTGAAGTCTTGCACTCAATTCGTCCCACAGCGGCTCAACCTGAGCCTCGATTTGTGTTTCTACCTCCTGCGAGAGGTCGTGCTGTTGTGCTTCGAGCTGACCTAATCGACTCTCTATGGTATCCACCTTTGCAAGTATCTTTGCCAGAGCCGCATTTTGCGCAGCTCTACCTGCATCAACTGTCTTCTGCAGCTCGAGAATCATTTGTATTATATTCACGGTATCGTCTGCGTTGAGTCTGGTATCGACCTTTTGGTCTGGGCCCATGCTGCTGGATCGACGGCGGCGCTTGCGAGATTCTGGCCCTATATAGCAAAGCCATCAGTCAATCAACCATGTATAATGTCTGTGTCAAGGTAGGGATATGCATACCAGGAGATAGACATAATGGAGGAGCAACAGCAGATATGCTTGACTCGGCAGCGTCTTTCTCGTAGGCTGGAGGTGCGTCGCTTTCGGCGAGCGACGCCACGGATGTCGCTTCAGCCACAGCATTGCAATCATCACCTCTAGTGGTGTGCAGATCAATGATCCGACCTCCTTTGCCACCATAGAGACTTGCAATGTTGTCATGCAACGGTGTCAAGAATTCCCGTGTAGACGCAACTCTGCAAAACGCCCGTAATGGCGCCTGGCGGACTGCCTTTGCTGGAAAGAAGATTGTGAATTGGGAGGCGTTTCTCGCAAAATCTTCCCACGCTTTCCACGCAGCTTGAGAACCAGCCCGAAAGAACTGAAAAAGGTATTCGGCAGGAACGACAAATGTTGGCCTCCCTCGCAACGTGAACCTCAGAGCATGTGTACTGGTATTGAGCTTCTCCCGCGCGAGCCCTGTTTGCTCCAGCTCCTGCTCGTCCAGTCCATCCTCGTCATCGCCGGAATAATGTAGGGACCCTATCTCCTTGGGGTCGATGAATAGAAATATTGCTGGTTTGGCAGGTCCCTTCTTCAGTTTGGTGCTAGTCTGGAACTTGATCAGTGTACTGTGGGTGTTTGCCCGATAGGAGAGACCGAATTGCAGTTCCGCCAACGATTCAGTGTTGCCGCTGGTGCCTCGCCATGTCACATGAGCCGGTTTGTTCTTGACATTGATATTGTGGCTGGTCGATCGGGTGTCGTCTTCGCTGTAGTCCGAGTCGGTTGGGATGTCCATCGCGGAGCTACATGAAATCCTAGACGATATAAGTACTTGGTCCCAACATGCATGAGTATTACCAATCAACCGGCATGACAGAGATGGGCACCGGGTCGCGCATCTTCAGACTGATCGAAGCAGAGGTAGACAAAAGAGAGAATGACTCGAATTGTGGCCATATGCTGTCCCCGCTACCACTGCCAGACTGACACCGCGACTTGATGGCTGGAACAATTCAGTATCTGCTGTCCGGCGTTGCATCCTCATGCCGGAGCAACCACTTGCGTGTATTGACTATCGGCAGGAAAGAGGCAAGCCTCCCAAGACCCCGGTCCTTCCAGAGAGCGTACTCAACTGGGTAGAAGTCGGCATTTATCATGGTCTTGGTCGCAAGATGACCTAACTTGTCCAACGAAAAGAGTCGCGGGTGCCATGGCCCAGCGGGTTGCGCGAATGTCCACTTTCGCGCGACGTTCCTTGGGACTGACCCTGTAGTTGTGCTGCACTCGAAAAGTACAATAATCGCAAGGAGCGATGGCTTCAGAGCGAAGCTCAAACTTGAGTGAATTCAGCGCAGTACAAAGACGATGATGCGCTGCAGTTGAACCACGAGCTGGTTGACAAGGCCAAACAAGGCAAGCGTTTGGGTCTGCGCAAGCTGGGCAAGGGCCCTGCACGGGGCTGCCTCGAGAGGCCGGGCTTTTCTTAGTCCGGGGTCATACTGCGGACAGCCAGCAGCCCTGGAGGCCCCGCAGCCACTGAACCTTCAAATATTTCACCAGCCCGCACCCAGCCATTGCCCAGGTGAGCCAACCCAGACCAGCATAATCAATGTCCGCTGGCAAGAAAATAGTGGCAATTCCCACGGCGAGAATGCAGCAAGATGGACGACATCGTGCTTTGGAAAGCGAACACAAAATTGCAAAATAAGTACTGAGGCCACCGCTCTCTTGAGCCGGGAAAAAGAGAGAGATGCAACAGACGATTTCACGAATCCAAGTATATCACAGACAATGACTGCTATGGGTCGTACTATTCTACATCATTCACTTCTTTGATAGGCCGACCTGTTCCATCTTGTGCCAAGTCCGCAGCAGCACGACGCAATTGGATCCTTTCCAGCCATGCCTTTGTAACCTCTTCCAGCTCAATCACCACTTCATCTACTTCCTCTGCATATTCTGATTCATCATCTTCGTCGGTGTCAATATCAGGGCTGGTTGTATTGTCGCTCTTGTCACTGGCAGCACCTCCCTGTCCTTCTGCCTCGTCATCTTCGTCCATTCCGTCGGCATCCTCCTCGTCCTCATCCCCTTCATCCTCGTCTTCGGCCTCCGAATCCTCGGTCTCCTCCCCATTGGTTTGCTCTGCTGGGAGGAGGGAAATGAAACCTAATTCCCCAGTCGATCGAACACAAAGTCGAGTTAGGCCTTCGAGGCCATCAGCAATGTGATCAACAGGCCCTCCATGTTCCAGGAACAGAAGCACCGCTTCAGCGTGTCCCAATTTCACTGCCCAACACAGCGCTGTTGGACCATTGGCAAATGGCCCAGTCCCTCGATGAATATCGGCACCATGGTCCAGCCAAAACTTGACATAGTCCTTGTCCCCATATGAAATGGCAGCGGGCGCTATCGGGAGGAAATGGTCTTCCTCTGGGTCGTTTGTATTCGCAGAAGCGCCCCAATCGTCTAAAAGTTCTTTCGCGCAAGCTTTCGACTTGGGATGATAGCATCCACGAATTGCCTTCGCAAGCAGCTGTTGGAATGGCGCCGATTCCCGACCAACGTGTGTACAACGCAGCACCAACTCGAGCATTTTGCGTAGGTCATGAGGCTTCCCCCTAATGCAGCAATTCGCGATGGCGGACTTCAAACAATCAAAGACGAGACTGTCATCGCTGCGGATAAAATCTCCGTCTTGGTCTCTGAGAAGCGCGCAGTCGATGGCTAGATCAACGCAGGCCTGATTCGTCTTGTCGTTCTTGAACGCTCTTGGAATGGCCTCCAACGCGTGTGCGCGCTGGTCTTCGCTATTCTCCGATGCCACTCCATACCCTCCAAGTTCCATGACGAACCTCAGCGTCTCTTCTGAGCCAGCTGCCGCAGCGTTGCCCAGCATTTGTTTGTCGAAATACTGCGACCTAGATGTATTCGGCTCCTTCTTCATCATGAGGTCGAGTAACATCTTGAAGACCTCCAGATTACCTCCGAATGAAGCCATCGTGAGTGTCTCTTCGTCCTTGCTGCAATCAGCTCCATGGTCAATAAGCCATTTGACCGTGTCAAGCTCTCCATTCAATGCAGCGATCGAAAGAGGTGTTCTGAAATCGTTTAACCCGTCGATGTCGGCACCAGCACCTTCAATCAAGACCTTCAGTACGTCCAAGTTGCCGTTTGATGCTGCTATATGAACTTCGTTCTTGAGACCAGCCGCCTGCTCGGGTGCAACTGTGGCATGGAGGTTCTTATTGCTGACCAAATACTGCATAACCGCTGCTGCGTTTTTGATTGCGGCTTCGAGTGCGACGTCCCACGCGCGACTGATACCGTCGGGTCCGGTGGGACACTGTTCGAGAATGACATGAATCATGTCCACCTGCTCCTCGTTGGATCTTCCAGCAGTGAACACTTTTCTTTGCTCGACCAGTGAGCGGCCCAAGGTGTCATAGAAATCCGGATCCTCGTAGAACTTTTCGTCAGGTGGCATTTGGCTGTGAACCGTCCCGTCTTCCGGCTCATCCAAATCGGCATACATTGGGTCATATGGCCCTCTGTTGGGCAATTCGAGTAGGTCGAGCATGGTTACAAGCTTGAAGTGTGACAGCAGAATGGCTGCAGTCGAATTTTGACTGTCGTTTATCACGAACTGCAATGCTATTTAAATATTATCGACTACCAACCCATTTTGGACTGAAGTACTGCAAGCGGCCGCAAGCCTATGGGCTACCATATTAGTTCTGACAGAAACGAAATGAACTGTGTAAGCAGCAGTTGCAAACAAATAATCAATTCTAAAAACTTGACTGGCTGGAGACTAGAGTTATTGTCCCATATGAATAATAACGTGGTATCTAGGTATCTACTACCTAGGTAGGTACTAAGCGTCCACTGCAAGGGGCATTTCAAGCTATCAGTGTCCTAAATTTAGACGGCCGCCTGCGTATGTCCAGGTAGCGTTAGGCAGAGCAGGCAGCATTCCCCATAACGCTCGCATGCTGAGCAGATACTGGATACTTGGCGCTTGCACTTAACATCAGCTGAAAAGGTTCAAATACAACGGCTGAAGATGCGTTCATCAAGATATTTTCTACTCGACAAACTTATTCACCAGCACTCATATACACCTAGATCACGGATAAAAAGTCTCCATATTACGGATCAACAGTCGCGCATTGCCAATATGCCCAAGTATCCAGGCCTCGGCCTTCATGTGCGCTACAATGACGAACCAAACGAGCATTATCCTACGGGCGCTCATGGAGGTAGCTTGCAGGACATTAGTTCCGCCACACTTCTTGTGCGAGAACTTGCTATGATGGCCGTGATGGATCAGCTCACAGACAAGGAAAATTGGCACAAAAAAGTCTTCGATGAGACAATTGTTGGGAAATGGCGTTCTGAAGCTCTGTCAATCCCCGACAAGTATTTCTGCGCACTAGCCACCAGTGCCAAATACCGGAGACGGAACGACAAGGATGAGTTTGTCCTCGAGGATGATGACATCGACCTCGATAAGTTGACCGGCATCATGAGCACGACCAGCTTTGACTACGTGAGTGCTAGTAACCTGGGCTTCTCAAGTACATACTAATGCTTCAGGTCAAAGTGCATCGAGGAACTTCGAAGTAAAGCTAAGCATTACGAAGCGACCGGGTTGATCCCAACACTCGACTCCTGTGCCTCTGTTGTGAAGGCAGACAATCTAGTTCCCCTGAGTCTCGACACGTCTTTGCGCAAAGCTTTCAATGCTCTCAGGGAAGAGCAGTCCGCAGCTCCTGATTGGCACCCGAACTCAAATGACATGGTGCAAGATTTGGTACATCCCTCAATGTATCCTCTTGTGTACGGGCGCAGCAGAGTGATAGCGGACGAGGTTGTCGGCGTTCAAGATGCCATCGAGAAATGGGCAGGAAAAGGCGACATTGCGATCATAAACAACTGGGATAATGAGCCAGGTACAAACCAAAGGGGGCTGCACTTTTCATTCGGCGCGCCGTCTCAGTGCTGGTCTGACACATACCAATGGTTACCCGCAAACGTCGTATTTCAGGACGATGGAACTGTCAAGTTCACCAGCTATATCAACAATCTCCATCCCGAGAAGTTTCCCGATATCTATCGTGCTGTCGAGAAACTCATTGAGACGGCGCTTCCCGCATGGGATCAGTGTCTCGCCACTGCCGTTGGTCAAGAAGGACATTGCGCTGGACGTCACAAATCCAGATTCCCCTATCCGGACAATGCAGAGTAGGTCGCTACGGCAAAGTTCTGGACATTTCCTGGTGAGGAGGCAATCTAACACGAGACAGTGATGAGAACGACCAAAATTGGTCTCCTTCAGACCCGGAGGAGTTCGCCAATGTACATGTGGATTGGTCAAAGATCGACCCCCACGACCGTATATATGATCCCAAATACGATGATGAGACCCAAAAGAAATGGGAGTGGCTACGCAAACCAGCCATTCCAGAACCGGTCGCAGAAGAGATCAATTACGCGACCGCGCCTGAAGACCGGCTCGCACACAAATTCCGTGACTCTGGTCTTCAAGTCATTGTCAAAATGGCATCAATAGAGCTTACACCAGAGAAGCCCGAGTTTCCTGCAGGAGGTTGGCATGTGAGTACAATTTGTTTCGAGAAAACAACGACAGTAATTAACTTATTGGTCAGGTCGAAGGACAAATGAACGAGCGAATCTGCGCGACAGCTCTCTACTACGTCGACTGCGAGAATGTCTCACCTAGTAGCCTTGCTTTTCGCATGCAGACATCGGAGGATTTGTACGAAGACATTGAAGTCGGTCAGGACTCTTACTCCTGGGCGGAGCAAGTCTACGGAACACATTTGGGTGTCGGCCATGATGCTCCATGTCTTCAAAACTATGGCAGTGTTGATACACGTCAAGGGAGACTGCTTGCATTTCCAAATGTATTGTAAGTACTCTGCCTCCCAAGAAGCTGAGCTCTACCTGGAAATGATGAACACTGACAAGTGCCTCCAGCCAACACAGAGTATCCCCTTTCCATCTCAAGGACGCAACCAAGCCTGGCCATCGGAGATTTATTGCGCTGTGGCTCGTGGATCCTACTTTGCGCGTGATTTCGACTGCCAACGTACCACCGCAACAGGCAGACTGGTGGGCCGCCTCTGTTTTTGGGGACTCTGCTGAGGCCCAAGCCGCCGCCAGCGCGAAGGTGCCTTTTGAGTTGATGACACTTCTCAAGGACAATGGCTTGGTGAAGAAGATTCCTGACAACAGCACAGCAACATTGCCACCAGAATTGGGGGAAATGGTGCGCGGACATTTCCAAGATGATGGACCTATGTCACTGGAAGAAGCCAAGGAGCACCGCCTGAAGCTTATGGATGCCCGCAGTGCATTCACCAAGACAAGTATTGGTCAATGGCGAGAGAACACTCATTCATTCTGCGAGCACTAGCGGAATTATCAAACCACAGCTAAATAGACGAAGTTTTTCTTGATACACAGAAATAAACATATGACAAGCACGCAAGATGATGTAGTTGTCTTTAGAAACAACAATAATTCCCCTATGAGGTAGTCCCACATACCCGTGGCAGTACGTACTGGAGATAATTTCGGAGATTAACCATGGAAAATCGGGTCAATGTTCGGTTTATTACTGCCCCGGATAACGAATGGCGTAACTCGTCCCTGTCAACTTACACGTCGCTATTTCGCGGGGTTGCATGATCATGGCGCCGAGCATGCTTGGCGGACTTCGACGCCTCAGTAATAATCCACCGCCCTGATGCAACCGGGCATGTCTTTATTCGTGGATTGATTTCGGAACCAGTCGCGATATGGTGGCCCGGTCGCTCGCGTAGAGCCCGCCAGAACACAAAGCATGGCGGGATCATGGATGTCATGTCACGTTGAGAAAGCAGCATTGTTTCTCCGTACTGACTCGCTTGGCAAGATGCGCTCCATGGTGTCATTACTGCACTAGAAGGTGCGAACATCCGTATATTTACCCGATATTTGATTGGACACGGAAAAGACAACAGTCGCTGTACCTGTTCAAACGGCGCAGCCAACACGAATAATTGACATCGCCTATGACCGTGGTTGATTGTTCATTCGTATATAACTATATGAGGTCGATGAGAGGCCAAGCATAGAGAACAAATGCGGGTATCGTAGAGGTGTCCAACTGTTCATATGTCGAAGATGTATCAATCATTCCGCCTTTTCCTGGCCGCTGTTGGCCTTGCAGCTCTGTGTTCCTCACAATCCTTCAACATCAGTGATGATGGCATTTCAGTTCACTGGCTGGAAGGAGCGCCAAGCATTAATCTAGGCACCACGTTTGGCCTGCCATGGCCTCGCGGAAAACTCCAGGCGAACTCAACCACATTTGAGGCCACTGCTGCTGGTGGCGAGGAGGTACAACTTGACTCATGGATCACTGCATATTGGCCTGACAATTCCATCAAATGGACCGGACACGCGGTTGCCGCCTCTGATATGGTCCATGACGGATACACTGTCAAACCATCGAGTATCACATCCAACTATACAGCGTCGGCATCAAAGCGCAGAGCCATTGGACTCAAAATTGCCGAGTCGGATGATGACATAGTGGTGGATACTGGGAAGATCTCTGTTGCATTCCAAAAGTCGGGCCCAGTTCTGATCAGCACAATCAAAACCTCTAATGGCAAGACGATTGGCCAAAACGGATCGCTCGTACTCCAGTCTCAGTCCTCGATCACGGATTATGACTTTATAGGTAGTCAACCAGACAAATTAGCCTTCCAAAGCGAGGTTGAGGAGGCTACCGTCACTGAGCAAACTACGGCACGCAGTCTCGTGACGCTCAAGGGTAGACACCACCTTGTGACTGGCGGTGGGCACGACCCGTGGTTGCAATTCACTTTACGTTTCTACTTGTATAAGGATTCCGAGGCAATCGGAATTCTCCACACGATTATATATGATGGAGATCAACAAGAGGATTTCATCACGGGCCTTGGAATTCGATTCGACGTCCCATTGTCTGATGAGCTTTACAATCGCCACGTTCGCATCGCTGGTGTTGACAACGGCTTTCTGAACGAGGCAGTCCAGGGCATTACTGGTCTCCGCCGTGATCCCGGCCAGGCAGTCCGTACCGCGCAAATTCAAGGAGAGAAGACTCCGGATATTGACACCTGGGACACACGCGTATCGTCGGCCATACAGTGGGTTCCTTCTTGGGGCGATTACAGTCTGACACAGCTTTCGCCGGACGGCTTCACTCTCAAGAAACGCACGAAAGCAGGGTATACTTGGATCAACATACCTGGAGGCAATCGATCTGAAGGCCTCGCGTATCTCGGTGGAGCGGATGGCGGCGGTCTAGCTTTAGGTCTTCGTGACTTCTGGAAGCGCTACCCGACAGGACTGGATATTCGCAATGCCGCAAGCGATGTGGGACAAGTGACGCTATGGTTGTACAGTCCAGCAGGCCCTGTCATGGATCTTCGTCCATTCCACGACTCCATGGGAGAAGACACCTATGCTCAACAGCTTGCTGCACTGGATATCACCTACGAGGACTGGGAAGGAGGATATGATATTCCGTACGGTGTTGCCAGGACATCCGAGGTCTATCTATTCGGATTTGACTCAACACCCTCTTCTGATTCACTGGCACAGCGTACAGCTTACATGTCTGAGCCTCCTCTGCTTGTGGCCGATCCCAGCTATCTCGAGGAAACAAAGGCTATTGGAACGTATTGGGGCGCTCCGAACAACTCATCGTCCGCTTCGGAAGCTATCGAAGAGCATCTGGACTTCCTTGTCAAGTATTATGAAGGACAAATAGAACAACGCAAATGGTATGGATACTGGGACCATGGCGATATCATGCATACCTATGACACAGATCGCCACACTTGGCGATACGATGTTGGAGGCTACGCATGGGATAATTCGGAATTGTCACCCGATCTTTTCTTTTGGGCGTACTTTTTGAGAACTGGCCGCTCAGACGTCTTCCGACTTGCCGAAGCCCAGGTGCGGCACTCTTCTGAGGTGGACATGTATCACATTGGCAACTTTTCTGGTCTTGGCACTCGACATGGTGTTCTTCACTGGGGCGATAGCGCCAAGCAGATTCGCATCTCAACCACCATCTACCGCAAAACCTTTTACTATATCTCTGGAGGAGATGAGCGAATTGGAGACGTGGTCCACGGTGTGTTGGATGCCGAGCAAGCTTTCTACCTTGTCGACGCCAGAAGAAAGGTACGAGCCGCAAATGTTACATATGTACCAGACCGCGAAGCTTTGTACATCAACATTGGTCTTGATTGGATAGGCCTCGTGGGTGCTTGGCTTATGGAATGGGAACGACGCGGTCCGCGCTGGGAAGAAGCCAAGGCCAAGTTGTATGAGGGCATGAAGGGAATCGTTGGGCTCAAGTTTGGGTTTGTCACTGGGGAAGCACTGTATAACTCCACTGACGGATCTTTCTCACCTCCACCCACTGATCCCGACAACAATGGCATCGCCGTGCTCTCTCACCTGGACGCTGTCTTTGGTTTGCAGGAGACTATCACCCAACTGTATGATCACACCGACGGTGACCTACCGGAGGGTTTCATGGAAGCGTATCTTGAGTATTGCTACTATTATGGGGCATCTGCTGCCGAACAGCAGGCTCGCTATGGCAGCAAGTTCTCAGACCTCAGCCTATACCAGGGTCATTCGCGTCTGACGGCTTATCTTGCTTCGACAACACAGAATGAAACACTTGCAGCGCGTGCTTGGAGCGAGTTCAACAAAGATGGACTCTTATCAACATCGCCTTGGACAACTGTTCACATTGCCAACAGCTCAGTTCTTGCATCTATTGATGAAGCTGGATGGCTTGCTACTAACGATGCTGCCTTGTACGGATTGGCAGCGATTGAGAATCTGCACTATGTTCCTGATTTCATTCAGTAACAAAAGGTCGGGCTCCCCAACAAGACTATACTATACACCTTGATATTAGGTAGTATGTATTGTGTACCTACCTAACCTTACGATATAAACAATTTGACAAGCTTTTCATATCAGAGTACTTGTATTGCTGACTGCTTGCACGGTTGAGATTTATTGACAAACGTTGATCATTGAATACCTTGCTGTCTACGGAGTATCTCGTACATACTTCACGATTGCTTGGCCAAGGTTCAGCCAAGTCTCAACGTTCCATCCAAAGGATCAAAATCACCAGACGGTCGATTCTGCCACAAGTTCCACACAGATGAACCTTGAACCTTGGAGCTTTGGACGGCAAATACTCCAGTTACGATGTGATGTACAATCTCTTGTTCAGAGTGTTCGGATTTGACGTGAGCTGCTTGGAATATGTGCTTGCATGATGGGATGAGAGTTCGTTGCGCTGAAAGATTAGTGTTGGCATCCGGCTTGATTATCATCGCCTGGGGCTTCTGGCTTAGTGCACGTCCAGGCGTCGGGGGAAGAAACCTAGCGGTCAGGTCCGCGGTACCGCTAGCGCCTGCTTCAGAGACAATCAAACAGCCAAGGTCATTTTTCCACCAACCCTGTCCAGCAGCACATTGAGAAAAGTCTGAACTGTTGGGCATGTCGAAAATTGAATGGTCATGCTGAATTTGGGAACTAATCGCAAATCCACTGTCAAGGGCGACCAGTTCAGCGAAGGTGCCCATATCTGCAGACCAGCGTATAGTGTGTGCACGCAAGCTCCAGCCTGGCCACGCTGTAGAGGGCGGGGCCAATCTCGTCTCAACCACTATATTCAGACGAGGCCATGGCTTCCAGGAGCTAACGAGAACAGGCAGTTTCTCGTTTTGATGTGAAATTGATTCGCGTGCGACGTTGAAAGGTTCCCATCGAACTTTCCAAGTCTCGCCGCCGTCGCTGCTGAGACTTAGCACGCTATCGGGTGCTGTCTGTTCAATGGTGGCGCCACAGGGGACACTGAATGTAAATGCCGACGAATAGGCAAACTTGGAGTACTTTGCCTCTCGCGACCGATGGGTTTTTCTTGTGGACTGTCCAGAAGACAGCAAGAAGTGGTGCTCAGGTGTGTTGCACAGTATTTGTTTTGCTGGCCAGATGAGGTGCGTCTTGGTCGAAAGATCTGATGTTGAAGGGTGCGGCATCTCCTTGGATGTCCAAAAAAGAGAGTTTGGATGGATGCCAATAACGATGAATGTCTTGAGACACCAGTACACAGACTGTGGGGAATTGTAGTCTTCAGACATGAATAGATTTGGATAAGTGTACCCAATATTCAACGTCCCGTCGGTGTTAAATATATGAGGTTGCGCTGCCCACCACCGCAGATGCCGAAGAAGGAGTCCCTTTGCCACTCCCATATCATTCAGTGGTGCCGGCAAGTCAACCTCTGCTAGACTCAGAGCTGACCAGAATGCCGCGAAAGCAAACCTGTACGTCAAACTCCGTCCGAATGGAATTGCGGCTCCTGTATTGTTGCGACAAATCAGTACCGTGAGTACATCGGGTACCAGACCATACTGAGTTGACTTACCGTCCGTGTCGAAGTACCTCCAGTAATGAAGCGCAAATTCCCTGGCCTGATCTTTGTATCGATTCGCTCGAGCAGGATCAAAGTCGGCAGCATACTTGATGAAGAGCAACTGTGCATACTGGATAGCGAAACTTCCCGAATAATAATCCGCCTGCTTCCTCTCTTCTCCCCAAATGCCATCACTTGACCAGCCATCTTGCAAATAGAAGGAGTCAAGGATGGCAAAATCCTCATCGATGCAAGACTGCACCTCACTGCGCGGGACTTGTAAGTGTGTGCAGAGGGCCAGATTGACAAACACACGGAACCAGCGCCAATTGTTGACAGGAAGCTTTCTTGTGTTGATCTGTGAAAGCCATCTGACCAAATTGAATCGAGCAACACCGTCGTCCTGGAATGCAAAGTTGGTTGGTGAAACCAGAATTGACAGCGCAATGGCTTCCATCTCTACCATCCTTTGATCAAAATCACCGAGATCCCCAAAGTACTCGGAGGATGAGGGGTCAGTTCCAGCTTTGAGGCCAATGATCCATGACTGGAGGTCCACGCCTGCTTGCTTGGGATTCGCAACTGATTCTGATTGTAGTTCCAGGAGATGGCCAACTACCCATAGTGGCCGGGAGAAGCCCTCGACTTGGGCCGCTGTTTCGCTGAATCCTGCACCACTCGAGGTGGCTATTTTGATGCGAGCATTGCCCTTGGACTTGTACGTCTCCAGAGGTTTAATTAAAGCCAACGCGGCAGACACAAGATCTGAATGTGATTGGAACGAATTATGCGAGAATCCAGTGAGTGGAGGCATGATCATTCACCTGCATGGGAGTAAGCAAGACAGAAATATGAGTCCAGAGATTTGTCTGACGGGTATTGATGCAAGCATAAAGTAGAAGTGTGGTGCTAAGTATTTCGCAGCAGTACAGGAAATCGACTTCCATTCTCGGGGTTCGGGTCAATACTATAGCGATCATCTATTGCAAAATACTGACTGCCAAAGTTCTTCCAAGACTCCTCGCTCAATACCCATTCACTGGGTAGCATATATGATCCAGTTATTTGACCCAAAGCGATGGATCAAAGTCCCGTGTTATAATTTTAATCTTTTTTAGCAACCTCTACATGCAAGGGCTTTTCCTCTTTTGAAGTTTGATGCTCTTCCTCTCCATTATCAACACTTTTGTACTTGTTTAGTTTCAAATCTCGGGACCATAGAAATTGACCGACCATGAACAACGCCCAAAACATCACGATGAGTACGACATTTACAGTAAATCCTTTTCGCCATTTGGGCCCTTCCAGTACAGGGAATGCAGTGATGGGATAAAAGCTGAAGAAAGTCCAACCAAGGGTCATCTGGTCGACTAGTTAAACGTGATTCATCAATCAAATCCGGCTGGAAATGTAAACTGACCATGGCTCCTGTGGTGAAGCTTCGAGCCTCATTATCATCTTTCATGATTATATTCACCCAAGGGAACAAAATGGGGGTGACACAGGAAGTCATCCCCAGGAGATAATAGCACGCAAAATGGAGACCAAGAGGTATGTCCCAGATGAGGAGACACACGTTGGAAAAGAGTAAGACACTGGCAACAACTGACATGACGGCCCAGAGTGGGTAAACCATGCAGAACGAGGTCGAGAGGATGCCAGTGACGATTGCGACTCCTTGGACTCCGGTAGGATAGATGTTTACCTGAGGAATAGTGTATGTTCCATGCGTGTCTGCTTCGTACCTGAGCCAGATATTCATCTGACCTCCCACGTAGGAAGTGCATTGGAAGCTGGACCAAGTCAGCACATAGAACCTGTGGTCATCATATGAAAGGAGATGATTACCAAACATATGTCATGACTGCGATATAGAAATGCCAATGACCAAAAACTCTCTTAAGCATTTTGATCCCAATCCGTTTTGGATTCTTGACACCATCGTCTTGCATGCGCTTCTGTGCCAACTTTTGTTCGTCTTCTGTAAGCCACCAGATTCGTGGACTTGTCGGTAATCCAGGGAAAAGAAAGAATCCGGCAATCGCGATCGGCATGCTGATACACCCATCGATGATGAACAGCCATCTCCAACCAGACCTATCCAAACTTCCGTTCAAGTTCTGATACGCAGCTGCTTGAAGGTAGCCGCCTACCATACTGCCGAGGTTGCTTGATACGTACCAAACACCAGCACGCTTGAACATTTCATCAGCGCGATACCAAGAGGACAATATGTAGATGCTTCCTGTGGCAGCTGGAGTCTCGAAGATTCCGAGTAAGAACCTCAATCCAAAAATCTGCTTGTCGCTGGCAAGATTGGTTTGGATGAATGTCAACATGGACCACAAGACCTCCATTGTTGGAAGGTACCAGCGGGACAATTTTGGTCGCGATATCAGCATCATTGAAGGAATTTCGAAGAGCAAGTATCCAATGTTGTAGAATGTGCCAAAGAGTGAGTACTGATTTCCTTTGATTTGAAGCTCTTCGCGCATGCCCGAGGTATACGCGGTGTTGATGTTGGAAGAGTCAAGCCACTTTAGAAAAACTACAAGTAATCAGTCTTACACACGAAAAACAGCAAAGATGTCCTGACTCCTTACACATTAAGCAGCATAATGGAAGAATGATATAATCTTGCTTTTTGAGCAACCTCTTCTCTTCTGGCGAGTAGTGAGAGGGGTACCAGTCAAAGATGTATAGCCAGGCATATCTAGGAGACCTCTTGGTAGGTTGAGTAGACGAATGCGATGCTGGAACTCCTACGGTTGTCTGCTCGGTCCGGGAGAGCATTTCTTGTTCCCTAGACAGTGGCTGACTGGCTTCTCGCGTGCCGGAGCCTGCCATCATATTGTGCCGTTTCGCAGAGCCTGGCAAAGAGCAACAAATTTTAGTTCAAATTACTGTTCTACACACTTGCTTGTATCGTGGTCGTGGTTGGATTCGAGCTGTTATTTCTAGTCAAAGGGCTCATTTATCGCCAACTACTATCTGGACCATTCACAATTGCTGTACCACTTGGCTGGGGTAGGTATGCCTTTTTGCGGGGTTCGCTTCTTTTTACAGCGTGTACGCGCATAGGTTAGGGTTAGGG